>CM060938.1:178634399-188634399 GCA_030765085.1 Allium cepa
TTGTGTATCCATCATTATATTAATCAATTAAATAATTAAATTCCACATTTTATTATTAATTCATAATCTTTAAATTAATTATCTTCCAAAACACTTCATTCTAAAAGTTCTTTAATAATTCTTCCTAAAACAAAGTAGATTTCAACAATTAATATTTTATCACAATTCCAATATTTACAAATAATTTCAAAACATTCCTATTTAATCTATAAGAAAATCCATTTTTAATTAATTAAATTACTATTATTATCTTTAAGTAGAAATTAGCCATAAGGGTCTCTTTAGCAAGTGGAATTAGTTTCTAGGACACACAAAGAAAATAATTATTTTCAAGGACAAAACGTAAAATAATTAGTTTCTAGGGCCTAAAAACCTATGAAATTATGTCCTTGAAAGTAAATGGACTACCGACTTTGTCCTTGAAAGTAATTATTTTGCTGATTTTGGCGTTGAAAGTAATTTCTTTGAACGTGTGTCCTAGAAACTAATTGGACTGTGAAGTTTGTCCTTTTGGTGAAATGCCCCTTAAGTGGAAATTAATTGCTTCCCAACACTGGGTTATTACATTGAAGTTTTCTATTACCGCCATCCTCCCAAGCTAATACAAACAATACACATTTGCATCCAGGTTTAAGCTTTTTTGAAATTACAAGTACTCTTTCATTTTGGTCTCCGTGACTCAACGCGATAATCCATTTAGCATAGCATATTCTAGCACCCTAACACTCCAACCAATCCATCCCTAGAAAACTGTAAAGGTTAAGAAGTCGGACATGTAGGGATGACACAAAAACTTACCCACGCCTAACTCAATCTCTAAGTTACTACATTTGAATCTGAGAGTACCATGTACCTCTATTAGATTCACACGTATAGAAGAGACTAAATAGGAAACTTCTAACTTAAGTCTATCAACCAAGTCTTTATTTATAAATGAATATCTAATGGAAATACCGAAAATCAAAGTCATACCTTCCAAAACAACATTCATATATTCCCTTTTACAGATGGCCTTTCCCTTGGTCACTCCAAAGCAAATACTCTAGACCGCAACACCAAATAGTCCTTCTGATACCTTATCTTATCGCACCTAAAACACTTCTTTTTTCCCTAGGTTCTCCGCATTGGACACTTGGATGCATGGTATCCTTCCTGCCCATGATTTAAATAAGCAACTTTAGCAATAGCACTCTTTGCATTATGGCACTTTGGTAATGTTTTGGCCCTTAGTATAAGTAGAAAACTTCTTCTTTTGTAGTGCCATGGACTTTGTATCAACCCTCCTCATTTTTTACCTTTAAATCATGCCCATAATGAATTTAAAAGGAGATTCCAAGTGTGCTATCACTTTATCATCCAACCTTGCTTTAAAATCTAGATGAACTTCTTGTTTAACTTTAGTAGAGAATTAATTATTTTTTGAACATAAGATTAACTTTTGGATGTACCCTTCTACCGAAATGTCTCTCTACTTCAGGTTAATTACTTACCTCACCAACACACTCTTTTGAGACTCAGATATGAACTGAGCCTTAAATATCTTATTATACTAATTTCGAATGATTTCTTCTTCGAGGGTCTCAGAAGTCACTATTTTCCACCAATCTAAAGCATCTTCATATAAGTTCCTCAAAGCTAGCCTTATCCTTTGTGCGTCACTGAATCTTAGATCTCCAAAGTTGCACTGGCAAATTTTTGGTCAATTCAGCGCTACAGCTACGGGCATCTTTTGTGATGACCCATATTTCGAAGGGTTTAAATTGACAATAGTCCATACATGTCCAACCTAAATAATCCGGATCATAGATAATCAATTGGGTTAATTAATAAAAATACGAAAAGAAGAAGAAACAACCATAGAATCTCACAGCAGAACGATAAAATAAAATAACCAAATAAACAGTTCATGAAACTTTTTATACAATACATTTGCTTATAATCTATACAACATTTATCAAAGTTGTATACACATTAGGAAATAATATAATGCAACAAAACTACATGATGCAGGAAATAGTAATAGTATACCAAATCTTCATCTTCGTTCTCTAGAATAAACCTTCAACAAGCTAAAAAACTTAGGACTGACCCGAGCGTGATGAAAAGACAAAACACTCGAGTCGAGACTGAAATATTCTTATGTGAGTCAAATTGATGTCACATATAAATGAGTGTCATGGCGTTAGAGATGTTTATGAGGTTTCACATCTCCTATCCATTGTATGACGTGCTTGCAATAACTCAAGAAATGTTATGGGATTTTACATCTCTTAAGGATCCGCCAAAATATTTATATGTAGTAGAATAGGCTACATATATAATGTCTAATTAATAAAATAAATATTTTTCTTAGCGTTAAGGCTTTACATTGATCCCCCTTAATACGTTTTTAAGCATTGTCGTATAGTTTGCATATAAAACACCAGTTAAACGTTCGGTGGATAGGGACGTGTCGTGATACGACAACACTAAACCAAAATCGTATGGGTCTCAATCAAAATAGTTTGATTTTTTGAAAAATAGTTTAAGTAGTTTAAAATAGTTAAAATAGTGTAAATGGTTAAAATAGTTAAAAATAGTTTAAATGGTTAAGTAGTTTAATATAAAATAGTTCAAGTATTAAAATGGTTTATATAGCAAAATAATTTGAAAAACCAAAATAATTTGTATATTCAAGAAGATAGCTTTTAATTATATTAAATAACTAATTTGAAAATAGTTTCAAAGTAAAGCCGATTCAATTCCAATTTCCCAATTCAATTATTTCAAATTTCCATTTAATCGATTTGATTTCAATTCAAATCAATTTCAACTTCGATTTCAATTAATTCACTTTCAATTTATATCGATTTCGAGCTCGAATTTCAAAATATCGATTCAAAACATTTAAATCAAATTATCCTTCAATATGCAGTTTAAAATCCCAATCTTCAAATATAATTCAATTCCGAGATCAATTTCAAAATACGTTTTTATATCACTTTTACTTTGTGTTATTCAAAGTTCGAATAAAAATCCAATCTTTTAAAACAAATCAATTTATGAAATTCAATCATATTTCAATTATAACTTCCCAATCTCAACTTCAATCATTAAGCAATTTCTTTTAACCAAAATTAATTTTAACATTTCAAACTCGAAGTCGTGATTAATTCAAATTTCATAAATTTGATTTTTCACTTTTTTAAATTCAAAATCATAAAATAATTTCAAAACAAGAATTTTAAAATTATTTAATTTAACCAATCTGGTGTCCGTATATAATTTTATATCCTATGGCCAAGATCAGTTTAATTTCAAGGATGGATATATATCATTTCAATCCAATCGCAGTGCCATAGGTATATATAATTTCAACCTATTTCTTAATTCATACGAAATAATTCAATTTACAGTTTATATACTATAAATAATATGAAGGGTGATAATAGGATATATCAAAATAAGTAAACATCAAAATCATCCAAAAATATCAACCAATATCATCCATCGTAATCAATCATCCAAACAGCCAATATAATTCACACGATTTCATAGTTATTAAAATCGGGTGTTTTACTGGTAATTAAATTCCTATTTCAAGTTTAACTGTCGATTTTAAATTTTTACCAGTTAATTCAATGACAATTAAATTTACTAAACAAAGACTAATAAATTCATATCACTTCATAATTTCAAATTTAACTATCATAAAAATATTCTAGTACGTTGTGAGGGTTATGAAACACTCGCCTTAGTTTTCAATTTTAAATCAAATCGAATTATGTTCGATTTAATCTAAAATTTCAACATGCTCCAAACGATTCCAAATTAGTTCTGGATTGTAGTGCTTGTTGCCACGATTCCAACACCCCTTGTTTCGTCCAATTCTGACAACGTATAGAAAAGATATACAATTTTAAAGTTTGGTAATATATAATACAATTAATATTCAATTTCTTTTTTCTTAAACCTAGATCTGCGTTCGATCTATGATCTAGGAATCAAGGCTGCACCTTTCTCTTTCTCTTCCAATGCTTTCTCTAGGCAAAATCACAAACAAATGGAACCCATCGTGCAACCCTAAAGCTGGACAACGAACCGCCATAGCTCGACCAAAACTCGATCGGAAACCACCACTACAAAGCTCACCACGACCTCCACCTTTGGCTAAAGGCGCGCTCGACTCGGCCTCACCTTTTCTTGGGAAAACGTGACCAAACGCACGACCTTCACCATTGATTTTCTGATGTTCCCTACATGTCTCATAGATCTTGCTAGCCTCTACAACTTTGATATAGGGAATTTTATCTAATTGTTAATGGATTTGGAGAAATCGAGGGGCAAAGAATGGAAGTTTTTGGCCATAGAAAAGAGTAGAGGCGGCTGCGTTCATTTATGGCTGGGGTTTTAAGATTATGTGTATATATAAGTGTAAACGTATTATTTTAATATTATTTCCAACTTTTTGTGGACGAACTCCAAATGAAGTGTGAAGCCTAACATTATAATGTTTTACTCCTATTCCGAACACAATGAAACATGTTTCGAGGCCTAATTCGATCGTTTGTGGAAGATAGTTTTTTGAACCCAATTAAAATATTAAATTTTTGCTATTTAGTTCAACGCGTTTCTATCCCGTATGACCAAATGGTAACTCAAAACACTATGAAATTTGAAATTCGATAATAACACACTATTACAGATCCAATGAAACTGGTTTCATCGAAATTCAACATTGTGCCTGGATCGCTATTTTAACGTCTCGATTATAATATAAAATTTCTTATTTCTAATTATTCACTTTTAAATCCAATTTTAAATGTTAACAATCTTCATTGTTTTTTAAATAAAATTTACATCAACTTTTAATATCATTTTCAAACATATTAAATTAAAAATTCAATTATTCGGATAATTTCCAATATTAAATTTAAAAAATTTATTTATTCAATATTAGACAAATTTCAATATTAAATTTTAAATGAATTTTAGTTATCAATCAATTGCTTTATTTACATCTAATGAATTCGACGTTTATTATTTAATCCAACTATTTATTGTAAACATATTCAATACATAGCATTACCTTTCAATACTTGTTATTACTTAAATCTTCGAAATTAGTTTATTTTAAAATTTTATTCAAGTTCATATCCAATAACTTACATATAGAATCATTAAAAAAAAAATTTAACCATCTTTTTTTAATAATTAAATTAAATTTAATAATTTAAAAATAGCTGAAAATACGGATTATTACACCTTCCCTATAAACATCTTTCCTCTTATATTCTGTTAGTCTTCGTTATTCTTGAGAAATCCTCTCTACTACTGCCTTGGCTCATAAGCCTTCAACATTTTCTCCCACATCATTAGCACCATGAATTGTTGAAATAGGAATTCACATCCATACTATCACATTAACTTATGAACAAATTTAGTTTCTAATAGTCGTGGCATTCCACTTTCATTTCTCCCATTAGTCCAAGTGCTTTCGATCTCTCTTCTTGCACTTGCTCCTCCTATCATAACTTGTCCACTTCTCATTTCCATCTTCTCTTTTAAGCAAGTCTTCATTAGAACTGAAAGGAAAGAGAGTGAAATAGCAACAGAAGTGTAGGTGTGTATACCTATATAGCAAAATATAAGTACGTTATACAAAATAGCACACACCCTCCCTAAGATGTTCGTTTTTCTGCTAAATACTTAACCAATTTGAACTTGGTTTTATTTAGGTGTCCCTAAATCTAAGATCTGATATCAAACAGTAACCCCCCCATTCTAAAGCCAAAAGATGGACCCTCAATATGCTACGGTCGCGTCGAAATATCTTTCCACTATAGAACGTGTTTAGTATAAAATAACAATTTAAGCAAAAAGAGAAACGAAATAAACTCACTACACATAATAGTCTTTAAATGTTTTTCATAAATCCCAATCATGCGCGTGGAGGAATAAAGTATAAATCATTACATAGTAGCATGAAGGTCTGAATATAAAGATGTCTAACCCTTGTAGTCTCTTGGACTTAATAAATCTTTACATTACACAATGGAATTTTAAATACTACAAAAGATAATAATGGTAAGGCCTACTACCCACCTTCGTCTTCAGCATAGTCTCGTTGAATTCCAACCTTAGGCTAGCTATTGAAATCTGGAAAGCTACTGATTCAAGCTACTCTATTGAGTACCTAAGAGTTTATAATAGAAAAACCAGTCAAAACATGGGTTAGACATAAGTCTACTATGAATAATATCATTTTTCATCTAAGTTCGTCAACTAGTGGGACCATGCGGTTAAAACTTGGAACAACTTTCCCCCACACTACACCTTGTTACATAATTAATATAACTCTATCATAAGTCATAGCAAAATATATGTTCGCGTAAGTTTTAGGAACATGTCTCAACAAACTACATCCAATGCCATCTTAGGTTTGGGTCTCAAACATAATACTTAACTTAGGATCATATCCAGGTCTCGGACATATCATTTATGAATCTTCCTTTGGTTTCATTTACTATAATTTTGTCATAGAAAGGCCCAATCCCTCTCGTCATGTAAGCTTATTAGTAAATCTTAAACTATAAGGTATCACGCCAAGTGGTCTTGGTTAATCTTTGACTTAATTTTATTATGCAAGGAACTTCCCCAAGTAGTCTCGGTTCTTTAAGTTATACTATAAAGTACAACTATATGCAGTCTCGGTTCTTTATTATACTTTAATGTATAGCCTGAAGCAGTCTTGGTTCTTTAAGTTTTATTCTACAAAGTACAACCGTAAGCAATCTTTATTCTTTAAGTTTTACACTATAAAGTACAAACCTAAGAAGTCTCTTTTTCATTTTCTTAAGTTTGAACCCCATAAGAGAGTTACATCCACTCTAGTGAAAGTGTACATTCCACTAGGATGTACCATGCCATGTCAAAAGTCTAATGCCTTCATCTAGAACACCTCATCTAGAACCTTTATCCATCATTTTCAATAATGCATGTAACAACCCACCCTTTTGGCTCTGGATATGATACTCGAACCAACGTCGACAACTTAAGAACTAAGAGGATGACTCACTGGGGTAAGACAAAAGGATTCAACTACTAACATATATTAGATATTGTTCTAACTAATGCTATACAATAACTACCAACTTTCAAAGTCTCACAGCAAAATAAAATAAAATATAATACATCACGTTGCCATAACATGTCTACTATGTCAAATACATATATCTGAACAATATAACTACAACCTAACACATTCCAATAGTCAAATCTAGGTTATAACATCTATTTACATCATACACTATATATACAAATAAGTCTCTATCTATGATACTACCTTGTTTCCAAACTCCAACAACCTTTGTGTATGTATAAAGGAAAAAATAGGATGGGTTCAGATATAAGCCGTGTGAGTGAGCCGTGCTTTTACACTACATATACTAAAAAATAAAACTATAACACGATATGAATTTATCACTTGGTCACCTCACATCATGTCATAACGTCACCTCTAACTATCGTACACATTAAGTCGTACAACATCATCACTATATGGACTTACTTCCTTATATTGGCCTCATGCCCTATAGGGTCTCCTATTACCATCGTCATGTAAATCATGTATAAGACTCACTTCCCTAGACTGCTAGAAGCCTAAAGGAAAGACTTTTACCCTGATGCTAATTGGACCTATGCTCCAGTCCACTGTTAACCTACAAGGTCACTTAACACCACCTCCACCACTTGGCCCATCGAAACTCTATAAGGGAGCAACATAATGCCAGAATCACTTGATTGTGCCATAGGTTTGCGTTCGCATCCATATCTGTAGCTATATCCATGCATGTATCTGTATTCATATCCATATCTGTATCAGTATTAGTATTCATATCAACATTCATATTTATGTCCATATCCCATGATGTCTACCTACACCATAGACTCGCTCACATTCTGCGTAATCACTGTATCATGTCTACGCATCATGATAACATATATATTCATTTCAAATAGCAACCAATCATCACAACCATTCAATTTGTATCACCCCCGTTTGCCTTGTCAACTCCAATCCTCTTCTAGAACATAAGAGAAACAAGATCAAATTTATCATTTACTGTTTATATAGGCCTTTATAGGCCCAGGTTCAATCTGCCTAAAGTTATTGTGTACCGAAGGACCGATCAGGGTGACTGGTCATGCGTCTTTCTCGAGTTCAATATGAAATTTGATTTATCTTTGAGGAGGGAGACTAGAAATTCTTCAAATACATTAGTCTAGTCCTTCATTATGAGTATACACGATAGTTTTTCCTATAACAGGATGCGTGAATACAAATATGTCTCCATAATCGAAATATTGGGCTCGCAACTTAAAATTAAATCAAGTCCTTCATCCTTCTTTAATCGGATTATCCTAATATCACAATCCAACACTATCCCATAGCGAGACATCCAATCCATTCTCAAAATCAATCTATACCTCGAAAAGTTTAGTATATATGCATTGCAAGGGAACTTCATAACATGGATAACCAACTTTAAATTATCACATAACATTGATAAATGGGTCGATCCCAAGAAAGGATTTGACATCAAAATAGGCTCATGCACAATGTCAAGCTAAAGGCTAAATTATTTACTAATGAACTTGAAATGAATGAATGAGATGCACCAATGTCGAATAAAGTATAAAAAGGATAATCAAATGAAATCAACACATCTTCCATTATAATTTTCTTTCCTTTCTCCTGAGCTAACGGTGGTGCTTCACTAGGGTAGGAATGACATCTAGAGCATATGCCTTCAAAATCTAATCTTTATTTTTCAGTGCTGGACATCCCCTTTACATGAGTTCAAACTGGTCATTGTTATAACATTTCACTTTCTTCTGAGATGGGGCTGCCTTATGATCCTTGACTATGTGTCCTACTTGATTGCAATTATAACATTTATCCTTCAAAAGAATCATCCTATAATTTTTTACGAGGTGTCTCACCTTCTAACATCTATGATAAGTAACAACATGTTTCTTGCCTTGCCCTCCTTTCCGTCCATTTCCCTTATGCTTTCAAAGTTTACTCCTTTATTCTAGTCCTTAATAAAAGTTTCATTCAGAGAATTCAGTGATGCTGCCTCTACCAATCCCTCAAATGTCGCTCCATATGATGTTTAATTTAGTGCAAGCTATTTCAGGGGTGAATTCAAAACTTTCGCAAACCTCAACGCCTTCTTCTCCTGGGTATTCACTTTAACTCAAATCCAAATCTAGCCTACTCATTAAACTGGCTAACACACACTCCAATTGTTATTTCTCCTTGCTTCAGGTGAATAAACTTCTCCAACAATAGGTCCCTTTCAGCACCAGAGAGAAACTTAGTTTTAAACCCTATCTTGAACATCCTTCAAGTAATAGTATTCTCATCAAATTCAACTATCACCAATTCCCACCAACATGCCGCCTGACCTTTCAAATGCCCAGCAACTAACTGTCTCTTAGTAGCATCACCAAGTCCTAGTAGATTGAAAATATTTTCATAATCATTCAACCATGCTTGAGTCACTATGTATGATTCCATCTCGAGAAAAGGATTTCCACTAAGGATGGGGAAATCCTTACACAACATAAGAAAGTCCAAAGTTGCTGGTATTAGGGTTGGGATCACCCTTTGGTTAGCAATGGTCGTGGTGGCTATAGGTTTAATAGGGTCGACAGTAGTTTGGCTTTGTCACCTTAATATAGCGTCTGAACCATACTGGAATATCGACTCTAAGAATAACTAGTACATCTACTCTGGTGCAAGTCCTTTCCCTGGTTTCTATCCTATTAGCATTGGCTTTGTTAGTCTCTATTCCAGTTTCGACTAAATTACTCATATTAGCTATTTGTAAAAATAAGATTCATTAGCAATTTCCCAATAGATATGCAAAATAAAAATAATAATTGGTGCGTGTGCATATGTATTTGGTTCCTATAATATATATATATATATATATATATATATATAGAAAATACAAAAATGCTCTCTTAATACATTCCTAATTCCTATCAAAGTTCCTAACCTATGATCTGATACTATAACCTGCCTTCCCGACCGTTGATACGATGCCCGAACCAATATCGATAACCCGAGGACCAAAAAGACGAGTCTTTAGGGTAAGGTAAAATATATTTAACAACTGATAGGTATCATATATAGTTCTAGCTAACAATATTTAACAACTACATATTTCCAAAGTCTCCCAACAAAAGGAAATAAAATAAAATATTTCAAGAATAACAATAGTAACATCACCATAACATGTCTACAATGTTAATACATATGTCTGAATAATATAACTACAACCCAACCCATATAAATAGCCAAATCTAGGTAACAACACTTATCTACATCATAACTATATATACAAATAAGCCTCTGCCTCTAATACCATCTCATCTCCAATCTCCATTAATTTGGGTATATCTCTCTCTCTCTCTCTCTCTCTCTCTATATATATATATATATATATATATATATATATATATATATAAAGGAAAAATATGAGAGGGTTAAACATAGGCCTGTTGAGTGAGCCATACTTTTACTCTACATATTACAAAAATAACACTATAACATGATATAAGTCTATTGCTTGGTCATCTCATGCCCATTTATCACATCATATTTAACTATCATACACATCTAGTTATATGTATGTGTACGTAATACGCCATAAATTGAACATTATTAAAAAAAAAGAAATTAAGTAATAATTAGTGAAGCCGACTTTTTAAACATTAGAATTTGTCTCTCATTAGGACCGTCGACCGCTAGTAGGCGACTGGTGGCATCAAAGCAGTCGTCCGCTTATATGCTTATGACTACAAACTGAACCTAGGACAAACCTCTAGGATTTAATACTATTAAATCTAATGGCCGATGTTGATTCGAACCCATATAAATACATGCCTAACCCCTCACTATTCTCCTTACACTTTTTGAAGCAACAACGAAGCTTGCCATTTTCTCTTTTCCTTAAATTCTAAACTCTATATAAAATGTATAAATGAAGAATAGCAGAGTGTAATAGGAGAATAAGAATAGCTTTGAATCAAATTTCCACCCAAGGTAAATTGCAAACCTAAAGCCAAATCTAAATTAAATTCAAATCTTTACTTAGATCTAAATTTTTAATAAATATGTATATGGTTACGATATATATTTTGGTAGGGCGAAAAAGGAGTCAAACAGGAATAAAAGGGTTTAGATCTAGAGATTTGGAAGATAAGAGGTGGGTAGAAAATTATATATTACTATACAATATTAGATTTATATCATTGTACATCTATTTCTTGTATGCATGAAAGTAGTTTTGGATTTTTTGGCCTTAATACATACATACAATGAATTTAATAACTACTTTTACATATTATGTGAATTGTTAATTTTATTAAATATTGCATATGCTTGAATCTAGAAAGTAAGGGTGAAAGTAGTGCCTAAATTTATAATATTATATAGTAATTCCAAGTTAGTAAACATGAATTAGAAGCTATTATAATTTTTATTGGGATTTAAGTACTTTAATTCATTGGAATGAAGTTTATTACAATGTAAATTTTTATAAATTAATCAATTTTATACCTATGAATAAAAGTGTATTGTTTGAAATAACAAGGAACATGCCTTAAAGAAAAGGATGTACAAAATAAAGTTGTTTATTGTATTTATACCATCTATTTCAATAATAATTGAAGGGTGATTCCTTATAATTTCAAACATAACACAAGTCCTCATTTAGATAATTTATGGAATATTATAGTGTTAACATTTCCTTTTAGAAAGATGTAATTCAAATGCATTAAAATACAAAAATCCCTTAGTACAAACCAAAGTAATGTAAGTAGTGCTAATAATAATAATTTAATTGTGAATTTGATATATGTGACTTAAGATAAGTTAGAAATTAAACAAAAAGGAAGAAATATAAATAATGCAATGGGGAATGAAGAGAATATAATAACCAAAGAACGGTAGTTAATAGTTGGAAAGGGATAGTAAGCTATATTTAGTAAGTTAAGTGGAAGTAAGCAGTAGAAGATATTTAATCCGTTAAAATTAGAAGTAAGTGTAAATGATGTTAAACTGTGTTAAAAAACAAGAAGTAGTTATGTAAATATAACTGAATATTAACAGTTGAACATAGAAGGCATAGTGTGTGTCTATATACATACATACATATATGTATGTATAGCCTCAAGTACTTATTTACGGTGGATGTCAATTATTTAATCTAGTAAATAACTTAGATTAATTAAAAATAACGTAGTCAATAATTTGGTTTGGAATTCGAGATCAGTAGTGTTGCACAATAGAAGTGCCCACCGTAAGGGGATACCAGCAGTTATGTATACATTATACTAATGTGGGAAATATCCAACTGTAGAACCCATGGGGTTATACATTCACATATATGTAAAGGGAATATACCAAATTAGGATGGTATACGGTGGTCGAAGTCTCAAATGGCTTAGTAGAATCTGCTTCAACTTTTTAAAGGGTACGTATTAAGTAACTAAGTGGGCATTTCTATGATTGCATTAGGAAATCTTAATGGGACGGTGAGCGTAGGCTCGGTGCTATGACAATAAGTTTGGTACCATAAATGTAAGGAGCGGGAGATGTTTACATAGATCGAAATAGTCATCGGTCCTGAGCGGTCAGAGGAAAGACAAGAGTTGCACCTAAACAGAATACACCTCCTACTAGTGTAGATCACATTGAGGACATGCACCGCCTCATAGTTGTTTGTTGGTTTATTTTTTATTAGAAAGCAAGGCTACATAACCCTTAATGAGGGTCTTTCAAAATGAGATAGATTACAACTAAATAGTTGTAAAGCCGTTATTAGGCACTATAGGAGTTCCTTGGTATATATGGCGGCGAGCTTGTGATACTTCATTGGCGATGGATCTTAACAAGGTGTTGAGTTATGGATACTAGCAAAGTAAGTATCATGATCCAAAGGAGGACCGTGGTACTTATATATGCACCTATATATTATGTATGCAGTTGTTGATTATATCGAGTAGGTAAGGCGTATCGTATGCATATATGAAGTCAAGAAGACTAAGTTTTAAAATGTAGACATAACATATAATGCAAAGCAATCGACATAAGCTAGCATTATATATAAAGTATGTAATTTACCAGTCACCAGAACTTTTGTTCTGATCCCACCTCATTACAACCCATGAGATAAAAGTTTAGAAGGACAAGTGCTGATACAAGGAAGGAATGACGTAAAGTCGGATTTCCTTTTGCATGGTTGATGCTGACATGGGCATTTGATACTAGAGGTATCAGTCTTGGTCAGTAATTATATGTTTTATTATATTTTATACATCTGCCGTGAGTTCTTATATACGGTGCCCTGATATACTTTTATTTATTATAGGATACCAACTCCAACGATCCATATCCTATTGGACTTGGATTTTCAATTTTGCAAAAATATGGGCCCATTAAGAAGTGAGTTGTTACATTTGGTATCAGAGCATATGTTAGTTGATCTTAAAAATTAGGATATGCTAAGTGATCATATTTATATTTTTACTATAATTACATATACATACATACATACATATATATATATATATATATAATACGCTAAACTCTACAAATTTTGACTTTATAAGTGGTTGCAATCATACTCTAAAAAGATGGATTATATGATTATTAGTTGGAACAATAGATGAAGTTGAGGATATACATCTATCTCGATTATGCTATGGGAAGTAGGCCGTATTTCAGAGTGTTGAATTAAGAAGGGCATGAATGCGATGTATTGATGAGTCCCTAAAGTTAGAGAGTACTTAACTCCCTTGTAGAGTACAGGTTGCCCTATTGTTATAGACCCCATAGGATCGTCGATTGATGGTATACGTTAGATAATGAAAAGGGGAAGGAAGGTGTGTAGTATCACTCCAAGATAGTAGTCGAATTTTAATATTCTAAAAGAAGATAAGCTAGAAAGTAAGTAGAAAAGGAGAAAAGTCCAATATAAGGGACAATTAAAATCCACTCTGAGTCTGACCCGATATAAAAGAACTTAATTAGAAAAGTCTGAGGAAAATGTATAAATAATACAATTGGAACAATTTTCAAGGGATTTGTTAAAGGTTAAAACGCTATTTTTGAAAAGTAAGTAAATATTAAATTTCCAAAAAATAAATAACTTTATTTTACTTAAATAAAAATATCTAGTAGAAAATTTAAGATTGTTGGACCGATAATTTCATTTAAAAATGAGTTTTAATATGGAGATATTTCGTTTGGAAAAAAGTAAAGCATATATATAGCTTGTTGATTTTTTTAAGGCAAAATTTTTTTAGAGTTGCAAAATTCTATCTAGGGGTAGATAATAGGAAGTGATTCGGGTTCGTAAATGAGGTAAAAGAATGGGAGAGAGGATATGAAATTGAAATAAAGTGGTAGGCAGATGCACCACCATGGGTAGATAGGAATTTTTTAGAACAGTCAAAATAACGATGGAGAAAATGGCGGTGGAATGAAACAACATTAGTTATTATAGGTAAATGCGATTTGAGCTAGCCCGAAATGGGTCCAGGTTTAACCTAGCCAAAATAGGCCAGGAGAGGTTGACTACTCTGGGTCCAACAGTCGACCCATGGTGGTCAATCGCACCAAGCATAAGCGATCGATCAGTTACGGGTTCTAGATGTTACCCAAACCTCAAAGCGACATAAACTTGCATCTAGGTTTAAGCTGCCACGTCATTTCATCGCTCCCCTTCCTCTTCCATTGCGACAACAAAACCCCCTCCTCCTCAAAATCACTGACACCCCTCCGGCACACCTCATGTCAACGGCAATCACCCAATAGCACCCCCACGATCTCGAATACCAATGGCGCTCCACACTATTCAGTCCCAATCCAAATCAAGAAACCCCCAACAAACCAAACCATGGACCTTCCATGTAGTAATCTCTCTTTTTGTTACCTGTCAGACACTGCAAGAGATCGTGTGGTTCTAGAATGACAAAGCGGATATTAAAGGATATGAAGCGATGGTGAGTTTTGTGTTTCTCCAAGGTCACCCAGTGAAGTTTGAAGACTTCTCCACTTATGATTTAAGAGGTTTATTTGCAGCTACAGGATTTCTACCAATCCTTTGCCATGATATGTTTGAACGAGAATGCTATCCATTATGCATGCATCTATTTGAAGCTAATTTGAGTATTCTTTTGATGAAGATGTCAATAGCTTCACATCTGATGTAAAAGGAATAGAGATTCAGATTACAGATGAGCAGTTTGGATGGGTTTTGCACATCTCCGCAGCATGATAGGATGTATAGGATATCGAGACCTCATCAAGCTATTCTTCAGCAAATCTTCCATAAGGAAGTAGGCATTGGGTGGATAGACAACATGTGGGACTAAGCACATTTGGTTACTCGCATTATTCAGCATAACATCATCCCCAAGATAGGGAGCTTTGACCAGCTATACCCCCTGGTGCAGAAGGATACCTATACCAAAAGAGATGGTATTTAGGTGAATTGGGCCAAGACAATTATGTTCCATTACAAAGGCCTAGGGGTTAGGACATGGAGGAGCTATTTTCCATACTGTCATCTTTTCACTCTCATTTTCCGACGGTACGGAGTTAGCCTATGAGGAGAGTTGGTGCAAACGAAGGCAATGTGACCATTGGATAGGTCCTCTCGTAGAAGGATGGGAATTGCAGGGGCGTCTACAAAGTTTGGAGCTAAGCAGGAGGCATGGAAGGAGCGGTTGGAGTAGGATCTATAGCCGAAGTAGGAGGCCGTAGAGATGCAGCCACAAGGCCCTGAATATGGAGCGATCCAAGATTCCCAAATCCGGATCGAGGCCGGGCTGTAAGAGGTACGGGCAGAGCAACATCGCTAAAGTCGCAAACTTGGTTGCATATCTACCACACTCTGATCATTCAGGGGTTGTGGAGGTAGTTTGGCTCTCACAAGGAAGTAGGGCCATCCTGCAGCCTATAGATAGTAGGGTTAGTAGTAGTTGTTATTTTCTTCTAGTATTTGTGTGATGACCCACCTCCTCAACCCTCCGAAATCGACATTAATACATCCTTGGTATTCACGTGCAGCAAATCCAAGCGTCGAAGAGGAATATTATGGGGTAAAAAAGTAAAGGTAGAAGGAAAATAAATAGAATCTCACATCGTATTCAACATTTAATTATACATATGAATAATGCATGCAATTACTCCAAATTGCTCCATCATAGATCTAGCAAGTACTAATCCAGCAAGGATAGTTATAACTGCCTATCCTCATAAGTGTTGGTAGATACATAACATATAATATAGCGGAAATAGAAATAGATGAATAATTACATAAGACCCGCCAACTTCATGCTCCTTGTTCCTTCCAAGATGCTCCAAGCTACCTAAATATTTGGATATTCGAAAAATAAGGCATCTGGAGTTTAAGGGGAAAAAATTTGGGTCAGTCATGGGACAGGCGTAAGAAACTCAAAATACAGATATCTGAAACAAAGGGTATCTCATAAGACCATGCCACATATAAACACAGAACGAGTTTTTACCTTATGATAACCCAAATCTTACCATGCAAAATCTAGTAATATTATTTTTAATGGCATTCTTTTGAAAACATTTTTCAAATAAACTTATATAATCTTAGTCAAAATTGTTATATTGATTAAATTCCAGCATAATTGGTTCTACAATCAAGTCTGGAAACACTTATTGGAGAATGGATTTCCGTACGATGGCAAGGTAAGGAACTACCTTCTATACAGTACATCTCTAGAGGGACGTATCGAGGATCAACACCTTTGAAACCTATACACCTTACAAGAACGACCTACCCCGGTCGTAACTGACATATCCGGGATCCCATAACATACACAACATACTCGACATATAGAGAGTAATCTAAAAAGGTGATGACCATGCCCTAATGGTTACGAACCATATAGTCTTACGGCATGTCCTATTTAAGACATTTCTGAGCCATGAGGCCCGAGGTAACAATTATCTTTCACATAGCACATTCTATTTTGATTGCCACATTGCAAATTTCTTCACACACTATTGATTTGAACAAATGTACAACCTCTGAGCTCGTATATCTTAGAGAACGGTGTTAAGTGTAAGAGAGTTACTTCCTACACCACCAAGCAGATGTACATTTGTAAAAATCACTGTACGCTATTTTAGAAATGAAATGTAAAATATTCATCCATAAAAAGTTATCCAAGAATAGGACATACCGAAGGAACTCTTCTACTGCATCCAGTCGAAAATCACCCATAGGATTAATAACGAGCAGTCATTGCATCGAAGACCTAATAAAGATACTATTGCCACATATATATGATATGGGAAATTTCGCCTAAGGGTTAGTGACAAGCAGCCTTACATTTCATCTTTTAATTTATTATCATTTCATGTCTTCACCTTCGAATGCATAAATTTATTTGAAGTGGTTTTCGGATAGGAATCATCCAAATCCGATCATGGTTCCTTCGAACCAATCATCGATAAAAAGATGTTAAGTAAATAGGTGATTATCATTTGATCAATTTCTTTCTCTTTATCAAAAAATATATTCTAGATATAATACCTTTAGAACATTTATTTCTGGTATATACTAAATCATTAAACCTCTCTTTAACTTTGGAAATACCAAATAATTTTCACTAGTCATATTGAAAACATTATTGAGTAAAAAATGTCGATGGAAATTATACTAATTCTACTCAATATCAAATTCCATAATCAACCTTTACTATCAACCGAACAGCGGTGAAATCACCCTTTAAATACACACAAATAGTATGGATTCCCTCCTCAAAATTTAATATCAAGCATAAAAAGATAATTTCTACACAATCTAAGTTGTATTAAATAAATAAAAATTATACTTGCCTCGTTTTCGACATCGACCTTATCTATCATTCGTCGAGGAAAGAGGCCAGGTGATTCAAAATATTAGTTATTCCTAAGCATCTCCTTACTTTAAGCAATTCACATTTGGGTCCCACAAATAGAAAAATCCAGTCTACTCAACGGCTTTTAGAGCCAAAATTAAGTCACTTAATTAAAAAAACTTTTCTTTCTTTAAAATAAATTATAAAACCTCTAAATCATATTCAAAATAATTATTTATTTTTTTGAAAACATTTATAAAAGATTTGGGAAAGAATACTTAATTTTAAATTCATATTTCAAAAGTTACTAAAAACCGCTACAAAAAGTGTCGCGAATAGTGCTTTTAAGGCATATTTGATCAAAACAACTATTCTGTCGTTTGGAAACCCATTTTTACAACTATAATATCTTTTAAAGATTTTCAAAATTTATAGAATTTATTCCATTTTTTTAATGAATTAAAAATATCAATTTTAAAGGATTTATCGCTTTGGTTTCCGAACTTTCAAAACTCGACTATTTTGAAAATTTGATTTCCTCATATTCCAAAATATACTAAATGAAATCTTGATCGTTTTCTTCCATTTGAAAATCATGGTTATAAGAGTTTGAAAAATTCTTATTACAAAGATTTCCGACTCTAACTCCGCCGTACAAATGGATTTAAACTATTGCGGCAAGAAATCCCGAACTGCCTTATGCGATGCGCCTAATTTAACTCAATTTTCATATTCTTTCCAAACTTTGTCGAAAAACATTTAAATGTTTATAAAACATTTATAAATCATTTTAAACAATTTTAAAGATATTTAACAATCTCATATATACCATTTCATTTATCAAACGAAAGTGATTTCCTTTGTGATATTCGTCGTGTATTAAACATGAATTGTTTTCACATCTAAACAAACATATTGTCATATCCAAACATGGTTGACAATCATCACTACCAAGCGTAGTCAAACATATATATATCATCCAAAATATCATAATATAAATAGAGTTTTTCATCTAGAATTCGTTTCTAATTTTACAAAAATTCGTTATAGCTTCGCTACTCAAAAAATTTAGCTCGCTAAGCTTGCACTAACGCTCATAGATGGGTTCGGCTTTGGCCTTTGGTGCTTGGGTGCTCATGGCCTTTCTTGGAAGAGGGGAAAGGCTCGGCCTTGGGTGGTAGATAGTATTTCCATGGGTTTAGAGGGGAAGGAGGAGTTTGGCTTTGGTTTGGAGGTGTTTGATAATAAATATGTACTATATAAATTTTAATTTCTTTTTGCAATAAAATTTCAATTATTTTGTTTGGGCAAGAGGCCATTAAAGTAGAGTATAAAGTAGTAAATAAGGTTAGGAATTTATGAGTAAATGAATTGAGGATGGATGGTGGTATTTATAGGCAAAGAAGTGAATAAAAATATCGTGATATTTATTTGGGCACACATCACCATTGCCTCATTCTTTTACCTCCCTCCTCCAACATCATACATGGCGAAACACCCTCCCCCCTCCATGTGGCCAGTCCATGTGCATGTACTTTAGGTGCTAGAGGTTGACTTTGGATTTCTTAAGGATGAAGTTTAGGAAAATATTATAGATATTTTGTAATATATATATATATATATATATATATATATATCTGTGTGTGTGTTTATATATGCTATATGTATGTATATGTGTACATGTGACATGTCTGTGCATATAAATGTGTTCATGTATGTGTACATATGTATGTCACAATAATCCAAAATGTTGCACAACTTTTCTATGTTGAATCGTTACGGATTTCGATTTCGATTTTCGGTCATTTTTTCACTTCTTATTTTATATATATATTTGTAAACAAAGTTTCAAAAATATTTCTATCATTATATAATAATTAAGAAGGACTTATCTAATAATTAAAATAATTATTAAATCATTTAAACTCAGTCTGAATTTAAAAATCATTTATTCCAAAATTGGTGATATCATTGAAGATATAATAAGGGGATTTAAACTTCAAAAACAAAATAAAAAATTTTACTACATATTATCACCCCTATATACAAATGAGTGTGTGTATCTAGCTCTGCGCACGATGTCAGATGGTCTAAGAGCAGTTTATTGATAGAACGGTTTTTGTTTATTTTATCGATATATCTTCCAAAGTATATATTTTTTTGTAAATCAAATAGGATTACCAATCTTATTTATTGTTCAAAACATTATCATTTATGTTAAAAAATCTCATATTTGAATATTTTAGATAAAATTCGAAGTGATGAATTTGTGGGCCGTTATAATTTGTTTTCTTCTAGGTTTGGGTTGTAAACATTAGTTGTTTCTGTTTTATAAAATGTGTACAATATTAATAAGAAATTCTATTTTTTATTCATTTTTGGGTTGACTGCGATATATATTGAGAAACATAAAAATAAGGAAATCTCGTAAAAGACACATTAATAACGTAGAAGAAAAGAAAATAAGAAAAGACTATAGGTGTATAAAATAATTATAAAAATTTATTTAATTAGAATCTAAAAGAAAAATAAAGTTAAATCTTAAAAAGTGGGAAAATTTTGGGAGATAAATTTTAGCAAGCGAAGGACAGGAAAATGTTGTTGTGGAACCATAGGTCACTATCCCTATGCGTTCAAAGCTAAAAATTTATAAACGAACTTTTATGCTAATTTCTGTTCCAAAATAAAAGAAAACATTTTAGAAATTTAAATTTTATCGTGTAGTAGATAAGAGTCAATCTGAGCTGTTAGCCCATTGATAAATCACGATTGCGTTGGATGTGGCTTTATCTATTTTGAAAAATTGTAAACAAATACTTTTGAAAATTTTGTGAAATTTTTTTTGGTTTTTAAAATATAAAATATTTTCATGAAGGTTTTGAAATATAAAGTTTCAACTTACAACTTTTCAGTTATTTCAAAATTTTAACTGAAAAAAGGGTTGGAATAGAAAAGAGAAAAAATTTGACTTTTGGAAAGGCTACTTGCTTAGCGTAGGAAAAGTTGACAAATTAGCTAATATGAACTTTACTCTGCTGCAAAAGTGACAATATGTAAAACATAAAAAGTAACAAGGAACAAGCTATTTTAGCCTTAGAATTTCAATTTCCATATCATGTTGATAGTAGAAAAAAAATGATTTTTAAATAATTCTATTTTAAAATTTAAATAATTTCTTATGTTGGTTATACTTGGAAGAATTAAAAAATACGTGGGCATAAGAGAAGATTCCAAAGTATAATGGAAAGTGTACACAAGAGAAGGATGGAAATATGGAATTCTCGGTCTACAATCTTTTTCAGACCTAAGAATATAGGTTTAAAAAACCAGATTTTCTAAATTTTGGATGTTGGAAATTATATGCTAGGTATTAGATTGTAGGAAATGAATGCAAAAATTGGTTAACCTATAGTTCTATTTATAAAAGTATGGAAAGATTTGTGTGCAAAAACAAAGACTTTGATTTTCAAAACTTATGTACATATTGTTTGCGCAAAAAATGGTCACAAACACCCAATGTTGATGAAAGCACCTGTTCACAATCACATATCACAGATAACAAGTATGTAGAGAGTTAAAAATGAAGAACACTCAGAAAGTTAAGAAGAAAGTAGTAAAGAACACAGATTTTATAGTGGTTCGGCAATACGGCCTATGTCCACTTTGAAGTTGATCACTTTATTAATGTTTTCTTGCTGATTACAATTGATTACAATGGATTATAGTGATGAATTTCGAGTACAACAGTAGACTTGAAGTGCAAAAATGGATTCGATAGAGTCTGGACATAGAAGAATAAAAAAGTCCCTTTTTTGTTGGCTCTAGGAAGCTATTTATAGGCATAGGATGCAAATATCTTACTCAGATCTCAGGAGACCTCTTCTGGCATGCGAGTGGGCCCACGTGATAGATCCTAGGTGATTTCAACTCAATCCGTGATCGATATGAACGAATTTCCTATCGATCAAAATTTGATCCAATCAAGTCAAAATTAGGCATGAACATTCCTTAGGTCGTACATAAGCTCTGTGAAAATTTTATAGCATCGGGACTTGTAGATTGTGATTTATGATCGATGCAAGTTTGGAATTCATCTAGGCTGTCCGATTCGAATCAATACCTTCGTATCGATCGGTTCGACTCGCTTTTAAGCACATGCCTGCAGGTTGACGTAGCGCTAGCTCCTCGGATCGATCCACTTTTCGTGTCATGTTGACCGCTTCCTTATTTGTGTTCATAATCTAAGCCTTGGTCGTATCGATCGCCTAGCTCTATTCGTATCGATCAGTTGTTCCGTTATATTTGTACCAATAGAGTGCTGGGGCATGTTCCTATTGATGGGAAGTGCCTACTTCGTATCGATCTGTGGTCGATCGATACGAAGCATGTATGATGTTTAATCGACACCTACTCGACATTGCAGTCAATTGAATGGGCAACAGCCAACCGATTCGAAGTGGACCTGCCTTCGAATGGACACGAAGAAGGCCATCCTTGATGGATACGAAGAAGGCAACTGTCGATCGATACGTAGTAGAGTTGTTTGATGATGGAGTCGAATATATCAATACGAACAAAGTGTATTCCCCTGATGGATACGAATTGATGGAGACTGCCTAACCGATACGAAATGATGGATGCGATTTAGATGATTTCTTTAGCTTGCATATCTTAAGCATACAAACTCCGACTGACATGAAATTTGAAAGTAGCCTCTCTTAGCCTTAATCATCATTCCCAATCGATCCCATCTTGATTGGAGCTTAGTCAAATTTTGATGACACGATCATAGCCTTGTTTTCCGATCCTTATATCTGTCTTTTCCAGCCAACTTGTTGATATTATAGCCTTGACCAACAAGCGGGATAACACATATAGAACTACCAGCATACATAGGTTGTTTGCACCACATTTCCAAAATCATTTTAAAGAATACATTCATATAGGAGGCACCGATTTATTAATATTCTGCACACATATCATATTTTTTGTGATACATCATGCACTTATACACGATCGGCTGCAAAATTGGTTGTACGCTAATTGGATGGATAACATAAAATGGTTGCATATTATGTTACATGATACAGTCCTTGAGGACTTTCGAGAACGAATTCTTTTAAGAGGGGATTATGTAACACCCCGTAAATTGAACATAATTGATTAAAAAGAAATTAATTAATAACTAGTAAAGCGAAAAATGGAATTTTTCAAACATCATAATTTGGCTACGAAACCTGCGCCATTGTATTATTAGCAATTTTTTGATTAATTTTCATATATAAAGTTATCTGATTAGAGTTCAAATGAAAAGGTTATTAACATATGAATGTTTTGGATCGAAAATAATTATATAAATAATTAAGGAAATAAAGGTAATTAATTAACGTTAATGGTTGCTTAACGTCTAAGTAGTTTAAGTTAAATTTGATCGGTTTAAAACATAAGAAACAACTAAAAGTGGAACAAATTGACACATAACAAAAATAGTCAACCGATTAACTCCTTATTGAGACTAGTTAACCGTTTGAAATAAAGTAATCTGGTGACTGTGAATTGAACCTAGACTGAATGGTAATTAAATCTAACGGCTAGCATTGATTCGAACCTCCATAAATATAGGTCTAACCCCTTTCTATTCTCCATATACTTTCTGAAGCAACAGCGAAGCGCTGCCATTTTCTCTCCTCCTCAAATTCTAAACTCTGTATAAATTATAATCTATATATGTATAAAAGGAGAATAGCAGGGTGTAATAGGAGAAGAAAAATAGTATCGAATCAAATAGCCGGTTAAGATAGATTGTGAATCTAAACCTAAATCTATTAAATTCAAATCTCTTCTTGGATCTAAAATTCTAATAAATATGTATATACTTACTGGAATAACAGGGTTTAGATCCAAAGGTTTGGAAGCTAAGAGGTGAGTGGGAAATTATATATTTTTATAAAATATTGGATTTATATCATTTTAAATCTATTTTTTGTATGCCTGAAAGTAATCATGGAGTTTTAGGATTTAATATATACATAAAATGAACTTAAGGACTATGCTTACATATTCTGAAAATTGTTAACTTTTATTAAATATTGTATATACTTGAATCTGGAAAATAAGGATGAAAGTAGTCTGTAATTTATAATATTGTATAGTAATTCCACGCTTGTTGATTGAATGATATATGTAAGCAAACATGAATTGGAAGTTGTTATAATTTGAATTAGGATTTAAGTAGTATTCTAATTCATTTAAATGAAGTGTGTTGCAATGTAAATTTCTAAAAATTATCTAGTTTTATAGATATGAATAAAAGGGTATTGTTTGAAATAATAGGGATCATGCCAAAAAGAAAGAGATGTACGGAATGAGGATGTTTAGAGTATTTTGTACCATCTATTTCAATTAATATAATGGTAGTTTCTTGTAATTACAAAATAATGCAATTCCTTTTTTAGATAATTTATGGAAAATTACAATTTTAATATTTCCTTTTGGGAAGGTGCCAATGCATTAAAATGTAGAAAGTCCTACGTATAAACCAAAGTAATACAAGTAGTGATTATAACAATAATTTAATTGTGAATCTAATATATGCGACTTAAGATAAGTTAGAAAATAAACAATAAGGAAAGAAATATAAATAAAGCAATAGGGAATAAAGAGTATATAACAATCAATGTCGGAAAGAAACAATAAGCTATATTTTATAAGTTAAGTGGATGTAAGCAGTAAAAGATATTTATTCTATTAAAATTAGAAGTAAGTGGTAAATGATGTTATACGACATTAGTGAAACAAAAAGTAGTTATGTAAAAATAACCGAATAATAATAGTTGAACATAGGAGGTGTAGTAAATGAATAAATAAATATACCCTCAAGTACGTATTTAGGGTAGGTGTGAATTATTGGATCTAGTAAATAACTTAGATTAATTAAAATGACTTAGTCATTAATATGGAATGAAATGCAAGGTCAGTAGTCTTACACAATAGAAGTCCGCCCGCTGCAAGGGGCTACTAGTCGTTGTGGATACATTATACTGATGTGGGATGTAGCCAACTGTAGGACCCGTGGGATTATACGTTCGTGTGTAGGTGAACGGAATATACCAAAGTAGGATAGTTCACCCCGATCGAAGTGTCAAAAGGCGAAGTAAAGTCTGATTCAACCTTTTACGAGGTACATTTAGGTAACCAAGTAGGCATTTCCTTGATTGCATTAGGCAATCTAAATGGGACGATGAGCATAGGATCGGTGCTAGATAGCAAGGTTGGTATCATACATGTAAGGAGTAGGAGCTATATACATAGGTCAAGATCATCATCAGTCCTAACCGGTCGATGGGAAGACAAGGGTTGTGCCTTAACGGGATACACCTCCTACTAGTGTATATCACATTTAGGACGTTCACCGCCTCACAATTTTTTGTTAGTTTATTTGTTGTTTGGAGGCAAGGCTAGATAACCCTAAATCAAAGTCTTTCAAAATGCAATAGAATACGGATAAATAGTTGTAATGCCCTTATTAGACACTATATGTGTTCCTTGATATGCATGGTAGCGAGGATGTAATACTTTTTGATGATGGATCCTAAGAGGTGCAAATTTTCGAATACTAGTAGAGAAAGTATCCTAGTCCAAAAGGGGACCGTGGTACTAATATATTTACACTTATATACATACGAGTATAGTTATAGATTATGTCTAGTAGGTGCCGCGTATTGTACGAGTATAGGTAGTCTAGACGACTAAATTTTAGAAAGTAGACATTACGTATAATGGAAAGTAGTCGGCATAAACAGTTGTTATGTTTAAAGCATGTAATTTACTAGTCATCGGAACAATTTTTCTGACCCCTCCATATTACAATCCATAGGATAAAATCTATAAGGACAGGTACAGGTATAAGGAGGGAACAATGGAAAGTCATATTTCCTTATTTATGCTTGATACTAACAAGGGTATTAGATATCAAAGGTATCAGTCTTGGTCAGTAATTATATGTTTTATTATATTTTATACTTCCATTGTTAGTACTTATCGATAGTGCTCTGATATACTTAAATTTATTGCAGGATACCAACACTAATGATTCGTACCCTAGTGAACTTCGATTTCATATTTAGCGAAAAATTAGGCTTATTAAGGTTAGGGATGGTACAATATAGGACTCACTTCCTTAGATTGTCAGAAGCCGACAAGAAAGCCTATTGCCCACGTACTAATTGGATTCACACCCTGGTTTGCTCACAGCCTGCAGGGTTACTTAAAATCCTACTCCTCCTTATGGCCCATCGAAGCACTACGGAGAAGCAATTTAATGCCTAGATCGCCTATTTATGTCACAGGTCCACATTTCATTTGTATCTGTACCTATATTTGTATTCGTATACATGCCCATATCTGTATTAGTATCTATATCTACATTCGTATCTACATCCATATCCATACCCTATGACATTTACCTGCACCGCAAACTCGTTAACATTTTACGTTACCGTTGTATCACATCTCTGCACTACAATAAATTGTATATTCATTTCTAATAATTACCGATCATCGTAACCATTCGCTCAGTTCGTGCCATCAATATTTTCCTCATTAGTAGGCTCTAATCGTCTTCCAGAACATAAAACAAAACTCGAGGTGATCGTTTATCATTCATTTAGGCCATTACAGGTCCAGGTTCAATATGTCGAAATTTATGGAGCATCGTGGACCTATTGGGGTGACCGGTGCACCGATGTACATGGATTCCTGGTAGTTGCTAGGTTTTGGAAATCGATTATTTTCTGGTAGTTTTACACCTCTAGCCTCCTCTGCTATGCCTCTGGTCATCTGAGAAAGTTCCCAGTTCCTAATATTATGTTTCTAAGTCTGGTTTCATAGTTTATTCATCAAATTAGGTGTAAATTAATCAAAATTCCAAGTTCATGTATAAATCTATTTCAGTTTTACTATTCATAGCCATATCTGTTACACTAAATATTAACCTTTAGCTAAGATGAAAAGATCCCTAAGAACACAAGGAAAAGAGAAGCGCAACTTAAAACTTCTGATACTTCCAATGGGATGCAAGCGTTGAAGTTCACTAACCTGAAACCTTTCAAAGGGTCGAAAGGTTTTGTCTCTATAATCCATGGAATTCAAAAGTGAAGGAGTCAAAGCAAGTGAGAACAACTACCTAATGACCTTTTCAAAAGCATAATTAGCCTTCCGGGCTGGTCGAAACACCTACTGAATACCTTTCGACGGTATCGAAGAGTCTATTATAAAGGCAACATTCATAAGTCAGCAAAGAGCGTAAGGCAACCTTCCAATAACTTTTAAAGAAAGCTCGACTCTCGGCAAAATCCAAGTAAAAGGAATCTTTTGACAAAGTTGAAGGGTCCACAATAGCCAGAAACCCTCCGGCATCGTCGAAAGGTTCACATAGGGTATATATGAAAAACTTTTCGGCAAGGGCAAAAAGTTGCTAAAAAAATAGAAGAAAAGACCATTTGGCAGTGCTCAAGGATCCACGATGATATGTGAAAGGAAAATCTTTCGGGGAAGATGAAAGGTTAGCAACTATATATAAGAAGGTAACCATTCGACCGAGCTGAAGGCACAGGGACGGAAGCACGGCCACCGGCCTCTATAAATATGACCTAAGGGGTCCTATTTCAAGGGCAGATTTTTCCTCATTCTAATTTTGTAACTTTTAAAATCATAGCTCTGTAACCATAATTGGGAAGTGATTTGGGGAATTTAATAAAAATTGAAGTCTATTCACGGATCAGAGGGTAGTCTTAAGTTTTGTAAATTTACTTTATAGTTTACCTTAATCTTTGCTGGCTTAATTCCAATTTTCAAGTGCAATTCCTCCGAAAGGTTCATGTCAATAGAGATAATGATATTCCCTCTGAGATAATATTCATAACCCATCGGAGATCTCTATCCTGCAACCTAAACCCTTCGGCCATAAGGGGAGTTTACTTGAATCGACATTCACAAAACTTTCGGAGTTATAAAATCTGTGGATCAAAGCTTTCGACAAGATCATAACCTGGCAAGTCCCAACAACATTAGCAACTCTACGAACCCCATACAACTATGGGCCTAACCTTTCGGCAAGGATCCAGGCCAACTCTCTATATAAGGAAAACTAAGGAAATTCTATCCTGATTCAGGAAATAGCTCTCAGGAAAAATCTTATAAAGGTTCAACTAAATCGAAAATCATTCTACATTAACCCAGTAAAGCCGAAAGGTCTTTTAAATTTTGTACCTAGGCGTTCTTGACTACATCGAAAAGTCAGGTCCAAAGTCTAATCTCAAGCAAAGATACATAGATAATTCTATAGATTATCAACCCTTCAGCACAGTTTGACTTAGTCTCATTACTTGGAGTAACTTTGGGTTATCAGCAGAACATTTACAGATCTTCTAAGGGATTCCACTTTCCTCCATTTTCCAATAACTTTGTCTACTAGGATTCTTTGGGGTGTTGACCATAAATTCGGTTAACATTTTTGGCGCTAGAATGAGGGCTTGAATTTCCGACTTGATTGATTTCCTGACGCTGCGATTCTTTGATTTTCATTGGACCATTTCCATATCAAATTCTCTTATTTTGGTTTGATCATGGCTAAAAGATTTAAGAGTTCGAAACATGGATCTTCCGAACCACACCTGACAAAGCTTTCTTATGAAAATATCAAAGACTCCAATCATGATGAGGAACAAAGGTTAAGGTTTGAAGCCTTAAGGATTATAAACAAAAAGAAGGCAAACTCTTATGACCTTGAGAAATGGAACTTAAACCCTTACCACCTTGGACCGACCCCCATTTTTGCATTTGGAAGAATAATAAATGGAAGTGATAACATCTTTAATTGAATGAGAAGAACTAGTCAGTCATATTCCCAGGGAACTATCTTTGAAAAAGAGATGATAAGGGACTACGATAGTTTCACGTACAAGTGGAATAAGATTATAAATGAGGCTTGCCATTCAAGGGAGAACTACAGACATGCAAAAATCCTCAATTGAAGAAATAAGGAAAAAAAAAGAACTACCCTATGGAAATGTAAAAATTACTAAGGAATTTCCAACCGAAACCTTTAGACTGAAAGAAATTCCCTTGAAAGAAGAGAAATGGGCGACAAAAAGGAAACCTGCTCCTCAAAGAGAAGTACTTGAACCAAGTTACAAAAGAATTAGATGCCAGTTAAAGACGGCTCAAAAGTCAATACTTCTTAAAGAATATAATCTTACAACGTCCATTGAAGACATCTATATTAGGACCAAAGAGGAACTAAATTATTGGCCTTCTCAAAAGAAAAGGCCAAGGTTTGAAAGAAGATCTGAAGGAGCATATTGCAACTTCCATCTCATAAATGGACATGACACTAATCAATGTAAAGTACTTGAGAAAATGGTCCTACACTTTCTAAGACAAGGAAAGCTAAAGCAATTTGTAAAGGATTGATCAAGTCATGAAATAAAGGCTCTATTCTCAAAATAAGAAAGGTCTACGTGATTGGAAGAGAAATTCTCCTTAAACTTGGACTACCTAAAATTGTAGGCTACCAATAATGGTTGAAAGCCCTTGGTCGCGCCAAGATAGCCAGGTCAAGGCACCTCCTGGAGGGAGGGCGTAAGCCTTTATCCGTGCCAAAATCAGAAATTGATAGGTTAAAGCGGCACAAGCCCTTACCCACATCACGCTATGGCCAGGATAAGGCACCTCCTATAGGGAGGATGGGTAGTCCCTTGGTCCTGCCATGCTATGGCCTGGCCAATGTGGCGAACAAGCTCTTAGCCGCGTCATGCTATGGTCAGGTTAAGGCACCTTCTGGAGGAAGGTCAAGTAAGTCCTTGGGTTGTGCTTCAGAATAAGCTAGTCAAGTGCACCGAAAACTGGGACGAAATGTCCAGCAGACTAAGAAAAGTCCATGCCTGAAATAGGCACCTCTGGAAATCGGCATCATTTAAAATAGCAACCCCAAAAAGGTCGAAAATGTCTAAAACAACAAACAGCCTGAAATGGGCTTTGCTTGAATAAGCACAAAGTTGGAAAAAAAGAGTCCCTTCCTGAAATATGCCAAAATAAATAACAAATGGACAAAGGAAACTTTGGCCGGAGAAAGAAAAAGCATGTGTAACACCATCAAAGCCTGAAGATGACATATTTGAAAAAAAAAAATTAATTAGAGAGAAGGTAGTGGCTTCTTCTTGTGAACAATTACCTGAAATGGTATTCTGGTCTTCTACTATTAGAAATGGTGTTCTGGTCTTCTATTGTTTATTGCCATAAATGGTGTCCTGGTCTTCTATTGCAGGATTGGTTTTCTAGTTTTCTGATGCTTATAGCCTAAAGAGGGTCTTTTGATCTTCTATTATTTATACTGAATCGACAGATATTCATTACTAAAAAGAGTATTCAAGAATTTAGAATTCTCAAATTCAAATTTCGAAGTCTAATACCCAAGTCTGTATTTTGGGGTTCTTATTTCTAAACACCGTCCATCGAAAGCTCGAATCCGGGTTTCGAATTATTGTCAAATGCTAATTTCTTATACTTGAATCTGGGTATCAAAGATTACTGCTTATTTAAAACCTAATCTGGGTACAAGGACTTTGGACTACTGTTCATCTCAAAATCGCAAATCTAGGTCGGAATATACTCTTAAACTAATAGATGAAAAGATTGCTACCTCAAAATCTTGGACATTGACTTCTAAGCCAAAAAAGACAAAGTAGCAAGGGATTACAAGGGACACAACAATAGTAAAAATTGTCAAATGAGCCGCTTAAAAGCGTATCGAACTTTACATCACAAAAGCACATCAGTTAATATTTACAAAATTATTATAAATTATGAAGCAATTTATGAGTGACACGATTATGCATAGATAAATTTACATGACCTAAACACATTAATTATGAATCTCAAGATGCATTATTAAGGGTCTTAGCTACCAAGGGTTCGGCTATGTGACCAAGGGAAATGCGAAGAACATCTTTAAGCTTCTTCCCATTTTTCTAATCATGTTCTCATCATCAATTGTTACAATGTTAGTCTTTAGGGCACGGTTAAAGGCCTTATTTGTCACCCTAAGGGTTGTGTTTTCCCTTTTCAACTCGGCAATACGTTTGTCAAGGAAGTAGATGTTGTGTTTCAATTTTGGATTCTTGGTCGCATAATCATTGATGGTCTTGGAATATTTAACTTTTTGCAGCTCGTCAAAATACCGAGAGATTTCAAATTTCACTCTCCGGCGCCAGCTTCCCACAATATTATCATCTAACCTTAAGGGAGGATTAGTCATGGTAGGAAAACTCTGGGCTGCAAGACGCTTTGACCTAGTAGTTTTTGTAGTCGAAAGGGTTGCTAGCAGGATCGAAGGTTTAATCTCTAAAATTTTATCACCCAGAATAAATTCTAGAGAGGCACATTGTGCCTGACTATCATTCAACTTTAATTCTAGATCATTTATTTGCTTGATAAGTTTAGACATCTTCTTGTCAAAGTCAATTATGGGATTCGACTTTACTTGGCACTTAAGCAAAATGATCACTTCATCCTTCCTTTCAATCTCGGCCTCAAGATCGTCGATGCGGTCTTTGTTATTTTTTACTATGACTTTTGGGTAAGATATCTTTTATGCCATTGTACAACCACTGCATTACCACCAAAGCGCTCTAATAGCGCTTCATTTTGAGCCACAGTTGTTCCACTCTCTGCCAACAATCTTTCCCCTATAATATCAACTCGGGATACCAAGTTTTGAATAAGAGAGGTTGTAGACAACTGAGGTTCCTATTTAAAAGGGAAAATAAAATAGGATCAAAATTAAGTTAAGAGATATTTTTGTTGCTATACTAATAGGTTACAACTCAAGTAGCCATCAAGTTAAAAGGAACAAAAAACACTACCATTACATCTAAAACTGAGAGTTAACATTCTTAACTTTGTCTAGAGTATTAGCAGAAAGCATGACCGTTGAGTCAAAAGGTATAGGAACTCCTTCAGGGGTAATAACCGGTGGACATTTGCTATAATCCCATTTTCTGGCAGGTGGGCTGTCACGACCACAAATCAACTTGGACTAGAATGTCCTAATTTCCTTTAAGAGAGTTTCCTTCTCCTCTCCAAGAAGGTCCAAGCGGAAATGAGGGTATTCCGAATACAATTTCTGTAAATCTTGAAGAAAGCGGTATCTCGTCCACTTTGAAGTCTGTAAGTGAGGTGTATTTTTGGAGTAAAAGCTTCTCAGGTTTACATATTGACTTGAGTGGTCACTTGAGACAACATGACCTAAAGAACTGATATTCTGAAATAACATAGAAAAAAGAAACTAAGTAAAGAGAGCATTACAAAAGCATGTATTCATAAGTCAACCACATGATACACATTTACAATTAATTATCGGGTTCACACAAGACAGACTTAGAGAAAAATTCAAAAATAAATTTTTCCTTGTAATAATTAAGCTTCTCAGCAGGAAAGTTTTGCGGAATCAATTTAACCCGCGAAAGTACCAATATTCCCTAGGATGCGGGTCAGATCCAAATTCATCTAGATAACTTTTGAACTAAATTCACCTAAGTATGAGAAATCTATAATTGAGAACCTGCAATATACTTTATACAAGAAGTTAACCAAAATGTTTCTTTCCATAATCACCATCCAGAATATGGTTGTTAACTCTTTATTTTCCTTTAGTAGAGCGTCATATCGAAGGCGTGGTTTCTTTAATAAAGGAGCCTCTCTTTGAAATTTAAAAGATGAAAGTGCGGAGGTACTCTTGTCGAGACTGTGATATTTCTCAGACAAGGCATTATGCTCCATTATTAATTTGTCTAATTTCCTATAAAGCTTGTTAATTTATACTTGTTTTCTTTCAAATTTTATACTATAGGGAAATTTCGGCTTCTTCTTTATCTAAAACAAATGATGTATTAATAACTATTACCTACCAAGTGCAAACATTTAAACAGAGAAGCCCATACCTGAGAAATTGAGACAGAAACTTGAGGAACTTGCTCACTCCTTGAAGGACCCTCGGAGTGGACTAGAGCATTTTCCTCCTCCATAGATTCATTTGGTCCAGAGGTTGGTGGAGGTGTATCTTTATGAGGTGATGCCTCCTTTTCAAGGGATTTGGTGGAACCACCGTCGTCTTCTTGAGCACCAGAGTGACCTCCCTTGTCACCATCATGGCCTTCACTTCCAGGGGGTTGTCGTTGTCATCGTCATCATCGTTAGCATCCGAATTCATATAGTCATCATCTTCTTTCTCCTTGGGATATTTATTTTGGCCATCCTCTTCCTCGGTGTCAGACTTAATGTCAAACGATGGGATGTCAAAACAGAGAGCTTTCTTAAAGTCAACCTTCCCCTCTTTACTCTCCAGATCATAGCCTTGCGCGCATTTCTCAATTTTATCCGTGACTTTTTTGGCTAAAATTTGGTGACGTGAAGGAAAACCGAGGTTAGAACATTTATCACCATTATCGGTATAAGCAATCATGAGGGCATCCACATAGTAGTTCATCATCATGGGCCACAGGGAAAAATCAATGAAATCAGAAACATGCTTTTGGAAATTGGTAAGAGTTTGGACAGTAAATTTAAGTGAAGCTCTAGACCTTTTTAGGTTATCTTCCCACAATATGTTCTTGGAAGAAAAATGAACCTTCGTATCCTCTGAGTCTTTTAAAGCAAGCTCCCTTTCAAATTTATCATCATGGGTAAGTCGATGAGCTTGCCTCTCCACCTCAAGGCCAGCCTCAGCCTTGGATAGGGAAGCCTGAAATCGTTCATAGGTAATCTAATGAGCTTGCCTCTTTACTTCAAGGTTAGCTTCAACCTTGGAAAAGGAAGCCTGGACTCATTCTAGCTTGGAGGAAGAGTCATTTCGAGTAGCCGTAAGGAAAGGTATTTGGCTTTTTAACTCATCATTTTCCTCTTGAAGTCTGGAGGATCCAGAGGAAAGTTTAGAAATATTCATTAAGAGAAACCCAGTTCCTGGAAATCTGCGACAAAAGAAGAAACACAGGTTAGCAATTAGAAAGACCCAATGATAATGAAGTTAATTAGATAAAAGCTTACCAAAAGCTGTTGCTCCACGAGAAAGAGATGGTTTTCCGCCAAGTCTAGAGTAAAGGATGGCGAAGAAGAGGAAATGAAGGATTCTGATTGAAGAATAGACTAAACAAGATCACTGGAATTAATTGACAAAGAAGTAGAAGATGATGATCCTGGAAGGGTGTGAGACTTAGAAGAAGTCCCAAAAAGGCCAATCTGCATTTGTACCAACATAGTTGGAGAATCAGAAATTGAAATAGGCAGAATGGGAGTTGGAGAAGGAGGAATTAGCTCCATAGCAGTTTCTGAAGCTTCAACAACTGGACTTGTTGAAGTCTTCTTCGGAGAAGTATCTTTTTCTCCCTTATCAAGGTCGATGGTTTTTTCCATTTTGGCTGGAGACGCCTCTCTAGGAGACCCTACTTGCCTTCTTTTCAAGGATTTTTTTGAGCTAGCGAAAAATTCCATAACTTATGAGACATCCGTGGATGATGAAAGAGGAGCAACTTCCCTTAAGGGCACAACAACCTTGGGAGAAGCTACATCAAATACTAGGAGATATGAATCAGACAAAACGAATCCGAGGATTCCATAAAAAGAGAACACTAAATTGATGAGATACTTGAAGTTGGAGAACCAATCGGCGATAATGGAGAGAAATGACCAGCGTTGCCTAATGAGTAGAAACGGGCTCCCCGGGGAGTAAACATGATGGTGGGAGTACCAAGAATCTTTTGGCCAGCTAGTAATAAGGAATGGAAGGGTCAAAAGCGTCAGCCTGCTTCTAAGATGTATTGGAGCTGTAGTTAAGGAGTTGATGATTTCTTGATCTACACTGCTAAGTGCTTTAGAAGGCTCACCTGAGAAAGATTGAAGGTTAGTCAACAAGAAACATAGAGGTAAGAAAAGACAGTATCCGAATGAGCTTACGAGGAAAGCAAAGGTCCCGTGGACATCAGAAAAGCACTTTGAATTGGTTTTCCCAATCCTTAAACTTGTTAATACTATCCAATATCAGTTTCTTGTGTACATTCACCCTATAAATCTGTTTATTGGACTTGATTGACCTTGCCAACTTGGTCAAGGAAGTTAAAATTTTAGGGCTAGGATGGAAGTCTAGATTTCAGCGCTAACATTTCAAGAAACAGGAGATAGGTATACACATTAGGTGAAAGCTGTATTGGAGCAACTCCAAGTATGACAAGAAGGAGTATAGGAATGCAGAAAATGGGAGGAAAACACCATGCCATTTGTGGATGGCAGTAAATGCAAAGAACCCATCGGAGGGTTGTCAATAGTATTAGTGGAGCTAGGAGGAATAGCTTCAACTCCAATAATGCCAAATTCTTTCAAATTTGCATCAACTTCACCCTGATTTTTGATGAGGGAATGCTTGGCAATAGATTCATCTTTAGGGGAACTCATTATTTTATCAGGTGAAAACGTCCTAATTAAAAACCTTTAACCGATTATATAGACTTAAGTGTCTACGAGAATAGAAAAGTAGACAAGTCTATTTAGATAGAAAACATATATGGCTAGTGTAAACTTTCAGCAATGTCGAAGGGTTGCGGTTGAGGCCTTCGGCAAAATCGTAGGGAATACGACAACTGCTTCCAACGATGTTGAAGGGCTAATAGGGTAAACTTTCAACCGTGTCGGAGGGAATAATGACTTTAGTTTTTACTATCATGCACTAACAAAATTTAGAATAAAGTAGAATTATAACTTTCTTAAAGCCGTTAACAGGTCGAAAGGAACAATTGAGGTATTTACTTAAGTTGTTACCTTTCGACAATGCCAAGGGTCTTATGAAAACCTGAGTACATTGCAAGCACAACTTAAACTAAGTGGTCAAACCTTTCGGCATGAATAAATTTGGGAATTTAAAATTTTCTAAAAGGGAAAACGAATACCATTAATATTACAGGAAGGTCTGACCAGAGGTGTCAAGATAAAACTTCGAGAATTAAAGATTTCAGCCTTGTTAGAGGCATGTGAGCAAAGGGTTTAAACCCTTTGATCTTGTCGAAAGCTCTTGGTTGGAAAGTCTAACCTTGATTTTACTTAACCTTTGGGCCACAATGATAAGGTAATCCCTAGAATACCTTCTGACACCGTAGAAAGGTGCAAGAGAGGTAGATCTAATTTTTTTCGCCTTGGACTCTTTCGAAGGGGTAAGAAAGATATGTCACATCACAAAATTGTGTGCTAGCAGGACCCAGGTTTCCATAGCTTGTTTAAGAAAGTCCGTACCCGATAATAGATGCCACTTCAAATTTTTCTTGCGAAACAAGTAAGATGATCCTGTTAGAAAAATTACCCTCATCTAAAATTGAATTAATTCTATTTCGAAGTATAGCATAATATTGTGAATGGACAAAAATAAATCTTAGAAAGCTAGAGGTTGAATTTAAATGTTTTGGGCATAAAAATTAAACTCTACAAAAGAGGGATTTTCCCATGGCAAACACCTCCGATCTGGGATCCAAAACCGTAGTTAAAGTTTATCGAAGGACCAATTTAAGAAGAAGAGGATTATTCAAAAAAAAATCCAATTCGATTTCGAATTCAAGAAATTGAAGATCTGATTAGAAATTAATAGAGAAGAAGATGAAACTAAAGTTTATAGAGTAAACTCAAAGAATACCTTGTTGTAATGAGTTCAATTCTAGGAAATTTTTGGGCATTCCTTTACTAGTCTATGATAATTTTGATTTTTGGTAAGTATAGAAGAACGAGAAAAGAAGATTATATAGAGAAAAGTCGCCTTAATTCTTGACCGTCAGATTAGACTTAAGTGGACGCTCCGGATTGACGGAGAAGATCAAGAGGCGGAAAATTTTGAAGCTTTCGACAATGAGTTGGAAAGTCAAGAGCATCCCTTTGAATGGGGGGGCCAAATGTTACACTAAATATTAACCTTATGGCTAAGAGGAAAAGATCCCAAGCACACAAAGAAAAGAGAAGCGTAGCTTAAACCTTTCAATACTTCTGAAGGGATGCAAGCATTGAATTTCACTAATCTAAAACCTTTCAAAGGGTCAAAAGGTTTCATCTCCATTATCCATGGAATTCAAAAGAGAAGAAAGAGTCAAAACAAGTGAGAACAACTACCTAATGACCTTTCCAAAAGCATAATTAGCCTTTCGGGCCAGTCGGAACACCTACTAAATACCTTTTGATGGTATCGAAGAGTCTATGATAAAGGCAACATTCATAAGTCAACAAAGAGCGTAATGCAACCTTCCGACAACGTTAAAGGAAAGCTCGGCTCTCGGCAATGTCCAAGTAAAAACATAATCTTTCGACAAATTTGAAGGGTTCACAATGGCAAGAAACCCACCGGCACCGTCGAAAAGTTCACACAGTATATATGACAAACCTTCCAGCAAGGGAAAAAAGTTCCTAAAACAAATAGAAGAAAAGACCCTTTGGCAGCGCTCAAGAATCCACGATGATATGTGAAAGGTAAAACTTTCAAGGAAGTCGAAAGGTTAGCGACTGTATATAAGAAGGGAACCTTTTGACCCAACTGAAGGCACAGGGACGAAAGCATGGCCACTAGCTTCTATAAATAAGACCAAAGGGGTCCTGTTTCGGGGGTGGATTTTTTCCTCATTCTAATCTTGTGACTTCTAAAATCATAGCTCTGTAACTATAACTGGGCAGTGATTTAGGGAATTTAATAAAAACTGAAGTCTATTCATGGATCAGAGGGAAGTCTTAACTTTTGTAAATTTACTTTATAGTTTACCTTAATCTTTGCTGGCTTAATTTCAATTTTCAGGTGCAATTCCTCCGAAAGGCTCATGTCAACAGAGATAATGATTAGACAATATTCATAACCCTTTGGAGATCTCTATCCTGCAACCTAAATCCTTCAGCCACAATGGTAGTTTACTTAAATCAACTTTCATAAAACCTTTCGGATTTGTAAAATCTGTGAATCAAACCTTAAGACAAGAGTCATAACCTATCATGTCCTGACAGCCTTAGAAACTGTACGAACCCCAAACAGCTATTTGCCAAACCTTTCAGCAAAGATCCACGTCAACTCTCCATATAAGGCAAACTAAGGATTTTTATCCTAATCAAGGAAATAGCTCTCAGGAGAAATCTTATAAAGGTTAAACTAAATAGGAAATCATTCTACATTAACCCAACAAACCCAGAAGGTCTTTTCAAAATCTTGTACCTAGGCCTTCTTGACTACATCGAAAAGTCAGGTCCAAAGTCTAATCTCAAGCAAGGACACGTAGATAATTCTACAGATTATCAACCCTTCAACATAGTTCGGCTTAATATCATTACTTGATGTAACTTTGGGTTACCAATAGAACATTTATAGATCTTCAAGAGGATTCTATTTTCCTCCATTTCCCAATAACTTTGTCTACTGGGATTCCTTGGGGTGTTGACCATAAATTTGGCTAACAATATCCCTTGCAAATTCCAACCAAATCTAAATTTAGATGTTTATAGGTGCTTATCTAATCTACTATAGGTAATATATCATAATTGGAGGATCATAGTTGTATTATATAAGGAGAAAACGATTAATTGTATTATATGAGGAGAAAAGAATGAATCGCTTACCAATTCAAATGTTTCCTGTCTAAACTCCCACTGGCTGGACTGGTGCACTTCCATGCTTTATGTTTTCACCTCCAAATCACTAATGGTATGTAATCCACTTTGGTAGCTTAATAATATTTTTGGTTTCATGAATTTTCATTAATTTAAGAGAGTTATGATGTTTTGAATCTTAGCAGGTTAGGAAAAAGAAGGAGATACGAAGAGGAAATGGTCGGTTTTTCTAAAACTGATGTATGCATTGCTTGTTTAAGTGGTAGGAGAGATGTTGTTAGTTATTTTTCAAATTCAAATTCAAACTCAAGTTTTAGTGTCTGTTCCATCCGATACCATTTCGCCCATTTTTTTCATATAAACTCTAAACGAGGTAAACAAAAATACTATGTGACTAAAAAATGAGATGGTTGCAATGGCTTTCGTTTCATCATCAAATTCCAAATTCAAAAAAATGTCAATTTTTCCATCCTTATTTTAATTTTATTCATTAAATTCAACTATTTTAACATTTTTATATTATTAATGTTTGATAAAATATTTATCAAATTTTAAGGATATTACAATACTCTTACTTAATTCATTTACATAGAACTGCTATTAGTCTTTCTTAGCTCATTCATGTTTTGACTGTTATTCCCAAGGTATAGCACCTTTGGTCTAACCTCTCCCTTCAGTCCTTGTAATAAAGTTTACATGACTAACGACTTACATTAGGGATGGCAATGGGGCGGGTCTGGGGTCCAAACCCGGTCGACCCTTCCCTGTTTTGGCCCGTCCATACCCGTCCCATTGGGGCGGGTAGAACCATGACCCGTTCTTGAGTGCTCCGGGTCTTGGGTCGGGTCGGGCCTCGGTTGACCCGCCCCAAGCCGACCCGAACTACTAACATCTCATGATACTGCTTTATTACTATAATGATTTATTAATCTTCTTAGATATAAGTGATTCTAGCATGGATATTAAAATGTTCCAATAAATAATCTATATAAAAAATTAGAGTATTAAGTTGCGCCATTGATAATTATACAATAACATATGTATATATTTTCTGAATTGTTATTATGCACATCATTTTTACTAACTTTCCTTAGACACGTTATTTGTATTTCATGTATTATTTGGTGATAATGAGTATAAACAAATAAATATATGTATGTTGGTACACAATTTTGAATCAATACAAGAGACTCATCGGGTCTTGGGACGGGTCGGGTCTACCCTGATCCGTACGGGTCTCGGGTACGGGGCAGAATTCCAGACCCGCACCGGGTCTACGGGGCGGGTCTGAGGCGAGGTCTAAAAATTCCGGGACGGGTATGGGGCACTAAAAACCCGCCCCAACCCGCCCCATCGCCATTCCTAACTTACATATACAATTCCGAGCATGTCTGCATGTCCTTCCATCAACATGTCGCCTCCTTATTTGTTCCACCTCTGCTTTTAGTTCGTAGGAGTGTCCGTTCTTTTATTTTTATAGCACCTTTATAGGATCTTGTCCCCTTATTACTAGGTTATGAAATTGGCATTCATATTTAGGTCTCGGTTGCATTAATATCGGATTTCGGCATTCAAATATAACTTTCCAAATTGGTTATTTATGATTGAAAAAATACTTATAAAATTCCAAAATTTTGTAAATAAGTTCATATGCACATTTTTACAAACATTTTTACTCTTTAGTCATTTTTCCTTACTTTTTTAATACACGAATTGCTTTAGAAATTCATAGCTAAATATTTTGAAGTCGAAAAATCTTCAAATTAAAACCCATCTCTGAAAATATGTTTTATTCATCCTAATAAATTTCCATGGTATTTCAAAATTATTATAGTAGGTAATCATAAATCGTTTAGTAAGGGATCAAGATCTATCATTTATAAGTACATATTGTTATCCAACCTTTTGACTAGGCAATATTCGTATAAACTAAACGAATCGAACTTGGAAACCATTAAGGCAGAGAGCCCGGAGAGATAGCCCAATAGTCTAGAGCACAAATAGAGAAAGGACGCAAAAGCCAGAATACCATAAGAACTTAAAGTGCTAGATCCAAAATGTGTTCGATTGGTATCGTTCCCCTTCTAAATCGGTACCGACCCATGTTTCTTCAACTAATAGAGCCCAAATTCTTCCCTACTTGATGCTAGAAGCCTATTTCAAGTGTTATTTAGTTGATCCTATGAAATTCTCTATCAATCTCCATGAGCATTTGAACTAGCTACTCCAATCTTCCATAAATCCGTTATTTAAACTTAGAAACGAACTAATAATGGTGCAAACAAGTATGGAATGACGAAGCTAACCACAAATCGAGCTAACACAAAGTGTTCAAGATGGTTACTTTGGCCATCTTACGGATCGGTACCGATCCAAGCCCATGGATCGGTACCGATCCACGTATTTTGCTGAGGTGTTCGCCAATTTCCTTAGAGAATTGGTCTATGGTATGGAAAACGTGGTGAAGATCATGAGGGCGAGATTTTAAACTTCCTACATCTATAAATAGAGTGGAATGGCTCATTTTTACGGATCTTTTTGGCACTTGCATTCTCTACTCTAATTTCTTGTAAACATCCTCAGATTTATACTGATGCGTAAAATAACTGCTTGTAATCCAATAAGCTAAGTAATAAAATCACTAAGTGGATGTAGGCCCATATTAGCCGAACTACTATAAACGCTGTGTGTTCATTCCTTACTTATTTTCATTTATTTTCTTCGCTTTTTATTGTCCAAAAAATCTTTTGTGTGTTTGTGTCATTTTTGGTTCAACCATTTTGGTGCTTTCACTTGAAATTGAACTAGGCTACTTGGATCCATCATCTACTATTGGATTTTACAGATACGAGATATAGATCCAATTTTCTAACATTGCTGTTTTACTATTTGAATTTTCAACAATCTGAGAGAAGTTAATTTCCATTGCACAATCAAGGAGAAAATAAGCCACAGCTTCTAGGGTCCGTAATGATGCTGAGAACAAAGACACTCACAATGTGGGTGAAGTTATCCAACCAAAACAAGTTGAGATCTAGAATCAAACTAAAGTCGTGACTAGATTAGAGATGCATCGTATGATGAAGCGTCGGGGTTCTAGGAGACTCGTAATGAGATGAACCAGCAGATGCAGCAAAGCTTGAGGCTGTTGGATGAACTAACTCAAGACAACTATAAGAGGAGTAAGAGGGACATAGACCATTCAAGTTGAGAATCTAAAAGTTCCTCATTATCCGAGCAAAGACGGAGGGATAGGAAGCATAAGAAGATGTAAAACATGGCTGGAACATCACATCGGCGAATGAAACAAACCCATGGCTTGGGTTTGGGGATAGGTACCAATCCAAGAGGAAGGATCGATACTGATCCAGCTATTGTTGGCTTCGGGAGGCGGCTTTTCGAGGGTGATGTGGACTTGATCTCTGGTCGTGTTGTAGATGATCTGAATGTGGACTATCAAGCTGTTGCTGATGATCTTCCACCTAGGAATCAAACAGGGGGGACTGCTGGATGAATGGATCTCCTAAAGTCCGGAGAACCTAGGTATCGTTGGTATGCTCGAGAGCGTTCGTCGGGCCAAATACTTGGAACAGATCTCGATCACCGTCGTTCAGCCAAACCTGTAGGATCAGATTATTTTGCTAAGATGGTCAATAAACTTGTAAATGAAAATTTGTTTAGAAGCAATGATGAATGGGATACTTCACCTAATCGGAATCCGTTTACTGAGAATATTCTATGTGTGAAGTATCCACGGAGGTTTGTGATGCCAACAATGCTGATGTATGGTGGAAAAACAGATCCAAGGCATCACTTGATGAAGTATGAATGGCATACAAAAGTGTCGTTGTTTTCCAATTTTCTTAGAGTGAGTAGCAATGATATGGTTCACTTGGCTCCCACTAAGATCCATATCGTCTTTCATTGAGTTGTCGCAAAAATTTCTAGAGCGGTTCTGTTCATATACTTCGCTTCTAAAAGATGCGATGCCATTATCAAACCTCTACTTAGGAGCAGGAGGGCGTTAAAGGATTTCTTGAACCGGTTCCATAGAGCTATGAAGGATGTAACAAATCCCAGTGATGACATAGTATTGATGGCATAGATCAGAGGGATTCATCTCGAGACTGATTTTCGGAGATGGTTGAAAATGAAGCCCATATCGATGATGAATATTTTCTATAAGAAGGCTAACTAGTTCTTGCATTTGAAGGAGGCATACAATCATCCCCAAAGAGTTAAAGCTAGGAGTTTAGCTGAAGTGATATAGAGCAACATTACTGTAAAACAATCCAGAGGAAGTTCCGAGAATGTGGATGTGAACGTTGGAAATAAGAGCGATAGTCAAAAACAAAATAACAACGGGGCCAGAAGTGAAAGCCTGATAATAGGAATCATCTGAAGATTCCTAATTATGATAATTATACTGAGTTGAATAACTTGATCAAGAATATCTATATGGCAACTCAAGGTATCGAGCAGCACAGGAAGCTGGTTCCGAGGGTCAGTTGAGAAAGATAAGAGATCTGGCAAGTTTTATTGATTTCATGAGATGCAAAATCATAACACCAATGAATGCAGGCACTTGCATGATATGATTGAGGAGATGATTCACAAGAATAAATTGAAACAATTTTTGAAAGCCCCATAGGATGGCAGGTAAGGAAATTCTAATCCCCTTAGGTCGTCTTCCCAACAGGGGCATGCTGGGCCTAGTGGTGAAGAGCCTAGGTGGCCTGAAAATGTTTGATGATAAATACAATCATCGGTGAACCACATTCGACTGACAAGAGATGGAATGAGATGGATGAATATGTTAGTGCCTTAAAACATGTAGAGAATGCAGGCTGCTTTGCTACAAAGGATAGGGCTCTGGGAAAACAATTTAGAACAATAACATATGACATTGTTTTTCGAAATAGTGATGTTGAAGGGGTGGAAGTCTCGATAATTAACTCGTTGGTAATAACGAAGACGATTGGCACTGCTATTGTACGTAAGGTGCTAGTTGACTGTGGGAGTTCAATCAACATTTTATTCAAAAAAATCTTGCGACCACATGCTTTTGGAAGGAAAGGAATTGAAAGCGTGTAAATCTTGGATATGGGGATTTGATGGGATGGCTACAGAGCCAGTCAAATTACATGTGTTATTTGGAGAGGGCAGTCGCAAGTGAGTGCGGCTCGTACCTTTTGTGGTGTTTGAAATTTACTCTACTTACAATGCATATTTAGATTGACAGACCCTAGCAGAGATAGAGTGGTTATAACCCCTTGGTGCTTGACAATGAAGTTTCCTGTTGAAAATGGTGTCAGAATAGACCAAGGAGATCAGAGGCTCAGTGACGAATGTTATGTCGCCGAGCTAAAGTAGGCAAGCTGAAGAGAGAATGGAAAAGGTGTAAAAGGGACCCTCTACACCAAGGATTTCTACGCATAGCAACAATTGCCCGAGCTATGGCTTAGGCAACATGGTTAGTTCCATAATATATGGATCCATGAAAAGAGTGGGAAGATGGAAGAGCAGCTCCGGCCGGGACAACGATTAATGTCCCAATCAGTCACGATGACCCAACACGAGGTCTTAAAGTAGGATCACAGCTTGGTGTCAGAATTATAAAGGAATTGGTTGGTTTTCTCCTGGCGAACCCAGATGTGTTCACCAAGATGCATTCTAATTTGTGGAAAGAAGCAATAGTAGGGTTTGAAATCGAGTTTTGCTGTGCACTGCAAATTACTGTTTGTGTCGCCATATGTTGATCGAGTGGATAACGCTTCGAGGAGGTCGTTGTCGAGGGTCTGGTCTTGGCGTAGGCGAAGGGACTTTGCCTCCGGTGATGGATGATGGAAGTACGTAGTGATTTTCCATGGGGCGTTCGTGTCTCAAGTTCGAGCTATAGGCAAATTTTTGATTTCGACTTAATGGTGACCATTTGAGTTTTGTTTTCGTATGCATGGTCGAATTGTGGTTTGTGGGTGGCGACAGGGGTTGCCAGATGGTCGATGAACCACCGTGCACGTGCACGGTGGCGATCGGTGTCTGGTTTGGTGATGGGGGCTGATGCGAGGCGACGCACGAGTATTTTGGGTGTTTGCTTCGACCTTGTCTCTGGGTCGCGCGCGTGAGTGTCGATGTTTCAGCAGTTTAAATTTTATAAGTTAAGCTTGTATAAAAAAAATAAGAAGAAGAAAGAAACAGGTAGCAAAGAAGAAGAGAGGGGAGAAAGAGAGAGACGCGAGGAAAAGAAGGGGCGAACTCGAGATTTACTCGAGTGAATGAGGTGCTTACCTCGGGTCCACTTCCTGTTGATTTGCCTAATCACTTTAAGTATTTTGATTAACAAGTTTAACATTAAATAAAATAAATAATGTTAGTTAGTTTTAAGTTAATAATTGATCTAAGGTTTATTAAAAGGAAAGTTTGTAAAGGAGATTAATTAATATAAGGTAATTAAAAAGAATGTAAATTAACTCATACTTGTAATTAAATTAATAACTTTAATTAAATTTGTAATTAGAAATTAATCTCGTGTTTAATCAATTTAACTTAAGAAATTTAATTAATTACTTAAAGTTAATTAATAAACGGTAGTTAAGTTAAGTGATTAATTAAAGATTAAATGATTTATTAATTGATAATAAATGATTAATTAAATAATTTGTGATAATTAAATAAGTAATTAATTTTTTTCATGATAATTGAGGTAAAATTTTTTTATTAATTAATGATTTTGAAAAGAAATTAAGAATGATTTACAATTTGTAATTAAAATTGATTCATAAACGATTAAGTGTTTAAATTAAATTGTAATTAAGAATTTGTTATCTAGATAAATTAAGTCGATTTAATTATAAGTTGACAGTTAATTAAAATAATTAATTAAGGAACAATTAACCAAGTTAATTAAGATTCAATTAATTTATCCAAATTAACCATTGATGTCAAATAATCAATAAAAATAATTATGTGGTTAATCTATTAAATTGTACTCACATTGATTGAAACAATTGTACTGCACTGAATTGTTATTTTCGTTGGGATCGTACTACTGTGTGATGTAGATTGATCTATACTGCACTATGATTTGTGATTTATTCTGTATTGATGTGAGAACCCCTTTGCCCGTAAAACGACATTTAAACTTCGACGCAACAGGGAGTCGGATTTCAGTTAGTTATCCGAAAGCCACATCAAACCCTGAATATGAATCTTTGTGATTGATATATCCACATGTTTTAAAATTGAGCGCTCACAATTCGGTTTAGCCGGGAAAGAACCTTTGTGTCATATAACCCATTCCGAATAGTGATACGACGTTATGGATAGCATTTGAAGACCGGTGGTGAAGACCGGGTGTCTTCGAGAACGATAGGATAACCTATCGGTTGTCTCTGCACTGAGTTGCTCTGGTATAGAGATTCCCTAAGTGATGGGAAGTCCGATCGGAATTGTGGATACCCGGATTTGCAAGGGCTACTTCCTTTATTGGACGAAGTGACTTCGGTTCTGTTCGAACCCGGAATAGACTTGTATGGTTGTGTGTCTGACACTACACTTTAAGATATAAAGCAGATTTCTTTCAAATACGTATCTGTGGTGGCGGAGAATTCGTTCTCTTAGCTTAACACCCTTCTCTGAGACGTACGAACTCAGAGGTTATGTAATTGAAGGTTATCAGCGATATACTCCCAATTCTGAGTGCTGCTGTGTGTGTTGATGCTTTGTTGATCAATTGTGATCAAAGCATAGCTTTGTGTAAAAGCGTAGCTTTGAGGACGAGACCTCATCGGACCTCACAACCTGGAAATGGTCAAAACAGGAAAGATGAGGCAAGGTTATGAGGGTCGCGCCCTTTAGGGTATGTCATTTCCTTATGGAAAAAGGTAATGTCATGGTATGGAGCCCAGATATTTACCTGTGTGGTTGCTCCAATCTCATTTATTGTATGGTTGTTGCTTTGTGATAGAGGGCCCTCAGATAAAGGTCCCAAAGGACCGGGGAGTGGCATACTCGTGTAGTAGTTACCTAGTTACAGAGGTAACCCAGCCTTGTGTTGGCAGAGAGCTAGTTAAGTTCTCGAGACGTCCCGCCAGAGGCGTACCCATGTGGCAGTAGGAAGTTCCTTAGCCTGACCATTGTTGGAAATCCAATTCCCAATACGAAACCCTGTACGGTTTTAGTTGTAGAACCTGCCACTTACTTGTGGTGGTCACCACTGTTTAGATGGTAGCTATAGTAGGCATAGTTCGAAATGTCTATGCTGGCTAAGATTAATATTCTATTTTTGAAATGCTTTCTACACTATGCACTAATAATAATATCAAAGAATTTTTCTCGTATCAAACATGTTTGACTTTCATAAGAAGAAATCTCCTCCAATTCTGCGATTGCATTGTGTGTGTGGCGGGAGGTCTTATGGTAGTCTCATTTTTCAAAAGCATATCGACTTTTCTTTTATAAATCTAGTTATTTAAAAACAACTGTTTTGTTTACTCATACCAGTCCCATGACTGACCCGGAGTTTATTGTTTCATTTCTAAACTCTAGGTGCCCTTAATTTTTACACGGGCAGCCTAGTAGGAGGTTTCCATATTTTGGAGTTAGCAGCATTTTGGAACTCTTGCTTTGGAGATATCTTAGGAGCTTTTTGGAGATCTCAGGTGTTTAGCTTTTAGGAGTCCGTTATCACTTCTTTCATTGAAGACTTTTGGATACATGATCATCGATGTATTATTATGATGTATTTGAAGTTGTGATGGATGTATTAAAAATAGTCTGATGTTGTAATGGATATTATGTTGATGTCGTATCTGTAATGTATCTGTAATGTATGCATGACATTCATTTTGTTCCGCTGTTTTATATTCATCTGATGTTGTTATAAGCCCCGGCGACACGAATTTGATGTCGTTTGTCGGACATCGAGTTCGGGTCGTCACAAGTGGTATCAAAGCTGAAGGTTGAGTAAGAATTTTAGCTACGGAGTATAACACATCAGATGGCTCATTAGAGATAGGGTGAAATATACCCTAAAATGAGTATAATCAAGACTGGAACTCCAAATTTTATTAGTCTATTTCTTTTTACTGCTGATATTCCTTAACATATTTCGTCCGTATATCTAAATCAATTTTCTTACTAATTACAGATAGTCAGAATGAGCGGACGAAGAGGAAGAGTAGAGGTCAAGGGAATGCCATGGTACCTAATCAAGATCCCCCAACAGCAGTAGCAGCAGTTCCGCAACAGCCGAATCTGGCTGACTTACATAAAAGTTTCTCAAGACTTGGTGGTAAGCCGTTCACCGGCAAGGAGACAATTGTTGAGGCTTAAGCATGGATCAGATCATGTGAGAAAATCTTTAGAGGGCTAAAACTGCAAGACGATCAAAAGAGACTCATAGCTTCTTGGCAACTTCAAGATGAAGCCTCGGCCTGGTGAGAGACAATCGCGGTAGATAAGCCAGAAGACGAGTTTTCTTGGGAGAAATTCAAAGAAGTGTTTGAGAAGCGATATCTGCCATCAGCTGGAATTTCTCGAATGTACCAGGAATTTATGGACCTAAAGCAGGGAAGTTTATCATTCGAGGAGTATATGAACAAATTCAATGAATTGTCTCGTTTTGGTCCCGAATTGGTGAATACGCCTTTAAAAATGAATGAAAGATTCATTCGCGGGATGAATAAGAAATTCCATGAAAGAATGACGGGCCACGTTAAGGAATCTTTTTCAGATTTAGTTGATATGGGGTACAGATATGCTACACTTGATATGCAAGAAGCCCCGGTGGAGAAAGGCAATTCGGGCAATCAAAATTAGAAGAAAAGGAAATTTGGAGGCAAGAAACCATGGCAAAGCAAGGAGAAAAAGAGGAGCATTCAGGGAAGCGCGGCAGAGAATGTCACTTGTTATAATTTCTTGGAGAAGGGCCACTATTCAAGCAGATGTACGAAGCCTAAGAAACAAGTCAGTCAATCCGTTCAAGCGATGCCCAGGAAATGCTATTATTGTCAGAAAGCGGGGCATGAAGTTAAAGACTGTCCAACCATGAAGCAAGCTCAAACAGCAAAGGTGTACATAGTCAAAGACCAACCTGCATCTTCCAAAGCAGAAAAAGGAAAAGGAGTTCTGGAAGGTAACCTTAATATTTATGATAGAATTATTAGAGTTCTATTTGACACGGGTGCTACACATAGTTTTATCTCTCAGCAAGCCATTAATGAATTAAATCTTGAACCTGATTTTGTTGATGAGCCTATATGCGTAAGGAATCCAGTTGGAGGTCCCGCGAATCTTTGTCTTCGATGTAGAGACGTTCCTATCTCATATTCTTGTTACCAGTTTCCTATCGGTCTCTTCGTTCTTGATTTTAACGAGTTTGAAATCTTACTCGGAATGGATTGGCTAGTGAAATACGAAGCCAAATTGGATTGATTAATCGATTGATTTCGATTAAAACCAAATTTGGAGATTTCATCGAAATTTCTTGTGAGGACCCTAGTCCTAAAAGAGAAGGATTGATGTATAATTTGGGTTATCCCGAACCCAGTTTGGAGTCCATTCCCTTTGTTAGAGATTTTCAGGACGTATTCGGAGAAGTAAAATCTTTACCCCCACATCGGGAAATAGAATTTAGAATTGACCTCGTACCCAATGCTCGTCCTGTTGTTCACGCAAGTCGCAGGATGGCACCTAGGGAAAAGATTGAATTAGTTCAACAAACCGATGATCTACTAGCAAAGGGATTAATTCGACCCAGTGTTTCCGAATGGGGTTCAGCCGTTGTGTTCGTCGCTAAATCGGACGGATCTTTGAGATTGTGTGTAGATTACTGCGATCTTAATAAAATGACTCTCAAGAATAAGTTTCCTTTACCCAGAATTGATGATCTATATGATCAATTACACGGCGCTCGTTTCTTTTCAAAGATGGATCTAGCCCAAGGATTCCATCAACTACGAATCGCCGAAGATTGTGTACATTTAACTACTTTCAGGGGTCCCAATATGTTCTATGAATGGTTATTCATGCCTTTTAGGCTAACCAATGCTCCAGCATACTTCGTAGATTTGATGACCCGTGTGTTTCGGGAGGTGCTGAATAAATTTGTTCTTGTATTTATTGATGATATCCTAATCTACTCCAAAACCGAAGAGGAACATGCTGAACATCTCAGAATTGTTTTGGAAATTTTGAGAAGGAACATCTTATTTGTAAAATTTTCCAAATGCCACTTTTGGGTCAAAGAAGTCAAATTCCTTGGCCATATTGTTAATGAAGAAGGAATTTCGGTTGATCCTAGCAAAATTTCCGCTATTCTTGATTGGAGAAGACCTACTACCCCAAAAGAAGTTCGAAGCTTTTTGGGTTTAGCAGGCTATTATCGATAGTTTGTTCAGAATTTTTCTAAGATAGCTAGTCCGTTGACCAAACTAACAATGAAATATGTAAATTCAATTGGACTCCGAAATGTGATGAAGCTTCTCAGGAGTTGAAGAAGAGATTAACCAATGCTCCTATTCTTGCTATTATAAACGGGATTCAGGAATTATCTGTTTATACTGACGCGTATGGTGATGGGGTAGGTGCAGTATTAATGCAGAATGGAAAGATAGTTGCCTACGCGAGTAGACAATTATGTCCGCACAAGAGAAACTACCCAACACACGATTTAGAGCTTTTGGCTGTTGTTTTCGCCTTAAAAATCTGGCGACACTATCTTCTGGGTGAAAATTTTGAACTATTCACCGACCATAAATCCTTGAAATATCTCTTTACCCAGAAAGATCTGAATCTGCGACAACAACGTTGGTTGGAATTTCTGGCATCGTATGACCTAGATATTCTGTATACGCCGGGAAAGGCCAATGTAGTTGCAGACGCCTTAAGTAGAAAGCACGCTATTCTTGCTCATCTTGTTATCACTCCTACTCTTTTCAAAAGGATTGCGAGACAGCAGAAAGAAGATGAGTTTCTTCAAGAAATCCATAAAAGAATATGCCAGGGTGAAAATACTAGTTTTGAGATTGGCAACAATAATGTTATAAGATTGAAAGGAAGAATTTGTGTCCTTGACATTCCGGAGCTGAAACATGAAGTTTTAGATGAATGCCACAAGTCCAAACTTTGCATCCATCCAGGAGCTAATAAAATGTATAAAGATATAAAAAGAACTTTCTGGTGGAAGACAATGAAAAGAGACATATCTATTTACGTAAGTCGCTGTGCTACTTGTCAACAAGTCAAAAGCGATCAAAAGAAAGTGGCTGGTTTACTTCAACCTTTGGAAGTACCGAAATGGAAATGGGATCAGGTATCGATGGATTTCATCGACGGATTGCCACGAACCAGGAAGGAAATGAAGCAATTTGGGTTATAGTGGACCGTCTAACCAAAACTGCTCACTTTATTCCAGTGAAATCCACTTGGACTGCAGCAAGCTTAGTAGGGCTATATATAAAGGAAATTGTTCGTCTTCATGGTATTCCCAGCAGTATAGTGAGTGATCGTGACTCGATCTTCACTAGTAGATTTTGGGAGGTATTCCAAGCCACTTTGGAAACTAAATTAAATTTCAGTACCGCTTATCACCCACGATCTGATGGGCAGACTGAGAGGGTTAACCGAATTCTAGAAGACCTTTTGCGGGCTTGCATTCTCGATTTTGGTGGTTCTTGGGAGGACCATTTACATCTGGTCGAGTTTTCATACAACAACAGCTATCAGGCCAGTATAGAAATGGCTCCTTTCGAAGCTTTATATGGTCGTCCGTGTCGATCACCTGCATGTTGGATCGAATCAGGTGATAGACTCGTCCTTGGACCAGACATGATTAAAGAAGCCACGGAGAAGGTAGATATTATTCGAAAGAAGTTATTAACCGTCCAAAGCCGTCAAATGAACTATTATGACCGCCGAAGAAGAGATTTGGAATTTCAGGTTGGAGATTCTGTATTTCTGAAAGTGTCTCCGATGCGGGGTGTATTGAGTTTCAGGAAAACTGGAAAGCTAGCACCGCGTTATATTGGTCCTTTTCTTATTCTGGAAAGGATTGGTCCTCTAGCATATCGAATGCAGCTACCCAGCTGGTTATCTGGCGTACATGATGTGTTCCACATTTCTAATCTTCGGAAGTATGTGCACAATCCAGATGATATTATTGAAGAAGCTACTCAGCAGGATCTCGAAATCACTCCTAACTTGGCAGTTAGAAGAGAGCCGATAAAAATTGTAGATCGTGATGAGAAGCGATTAAGGAAAAAAGTTGTGAAACTGGTTAAAGTTCAATGGAGTGGCGATCCAAAGGACTGTACTTGGGAAACTGAAGATAATATGAAGAAATCAAATCCCAATTGCAGGGTAGACATCTCGGCTTAAACTGGTAAGCCATTTCCTTATTGTTTCTGAATTCGTATATTCTTTGTTGGTTTTCTCTCTCTTTCAATTTCGAGGACGAAATTTTCTTGAGGAGGGGATATTGTAACATCCCAGAAATTGTGTGTTTAAATTTAGTGATTTATTTGAACTTTTAAATTCAAATTGTGAAATTTCAAGAAAAATAAGATATTGTTAATATGGATATTATAAAGTTATATGGAATTGAATAAAATATTGATAGTTTAAGTTTTAAATAAGTAATGAATAAAATATGTGTTAATAAAACTTCAATTTCCTTTGAGTCTAAATTTTTGAATTGATAAAGTATACCTATGTAATTCATTTAATATGTATTTAAATTCGAAATGTTCTCTATTAAATGATATGGGTAAATACAAACAAAAAGATACAAACACTTTCAATTAGCAAAGTAAAACAAGTCCCAATAGTACATGAAAAAAAATTAACAGCATATGCTGTAAGTATTTCAAGGCAAAGGAAAAAAAATCTATTGACCAAATAAATTAATACTTTCACAAAATAAAATAAGATTGGCTGTAACATACAAAGGGGAGCATGAACAATACATAACATGCTTTCATTAAATGCTATTACTCTCCAGCATGAACAAGATCATATCAGCCACCGTTTAAAAAAAATGAATGATAAGTATGGGTTTGCAAAAGAGGACGATGCAATTAATGCAAGCCTCCACAATATCATTTCGGCCTCCCTATAAGAAAAGAAAATCTCTGATTTAAAATATATAAGTATTTATAAAGTACAACTAAAATCTTGCTTCAGTATTTTACTAAAACCTGCACATCTCTTTATATAAGAATGTTACCTCCAGTTCGTTCAAACCATTTACTGAAGAGAAAAAAATAGCAAAGGTTAGAAAATAAAAAGAACATCACCTTATATTTAAATTTGGAAAGAAAATTACTGAAGAAACAAAGCAGAGAGGAAGATTCAATCTGCAGTTTCAAAATCAATAAAGTCTCTGTTTCAAAACTTGTTTCATGTGAGTAAATATACTTTTCTTAAATTTTTAGTTATGATAATTTGCTTCTGATGTCTGTGTTGCTACATATTGTTATTTAAGTACCTGTAATGATTTCTGTGTACTGGAAGCTATATATTCTACATCATTTAAAGCTTATGCATCTTCATATATATATATAAGCTTAGAATTTATAAATAAAGTAGTTTGTTTAAAACTTTAATTTGTAACCTGACATGAATTTAAAACATCACAGTAACTTATAAAATTGTTTATACAGGTTTTAAGAAAAAGAAAATTAAAAGCTAAAATTCGAAAGTTTTAATTTGTGAATTTGATCACATAACTTGATCACATACACAAAGTTAAGATTTTTAACATAAGGATTATGATTTTTAAGAAAAGATAATAGGTGCAGTTTTAAAATGGGACTGAAATTGATTTTTGTCAATATATGTTGATTCGATAAATTTTAATTGTTGAAATTTGTTATGATGCAAGCTTGAAGATGTAATAATTTAGGAAAAATGTTAAATAACTTTTTCAATGCAAGAATTTGTGGAATGAAGCAATAGTAGGGTTTGAAATCAGGTTTTGCTGTGCACTGTATATTACTGTTTGTGTCGCCATATGTTGATCGAGTGGATCACGCTTCGAGGAGGTCGTTGTCGAGGGTCTGGTCTTGGCGTAGGCGAAGGGGCTTTGCCTCCGGTGATGGATGATGGAAGTACGTAGTGATTTTCCATAGGGCGTTCGTGTCTCAAGTTCGAGCTATAGGCAAATTTTTGATTTCGACTTAATGGTGACCATTTGAGTTTTGTTTTCGTATGCATGGTCGAATTGTGGTTTGTGGGTGGCGACAGGGGTTGCCAGATGGTCGATGAACCACCGTGCACGTGCACGGTGGCGATCGGTGTCTGGTTTGGTGATGGGGGCTGATGCGAGGCGACGCACGAGTATTTTGGGTGTTTGCTTCGACCTTGTCTCTGGGTCGCGTGCATGAGTGTCGATGTTTCAGCAGTTTAAATTTTATAAGTTAAGCTTGTATAAAAAAAACAAGAAGAAGAAAGAAACAGGTAGCAAAGTAGAAGAGAGGGGAGAAAGAGAGAGACGCGAGGAAAAGAAGGGGCGAACTCGAGATTTACTCGAGTGAATAAGGTGCTTACCTCGGGTCCACTTCCTGTTGATTTGCCTAATCACTTTAAGTATTTTGATTAACAAGTTTAACATTAAATAAAATAAATAATGTTAGTTAGTTTTAAGTTAATAATTGATCTAAGGTTTATTAAAAGGAAAGTTTGTAAAGGAGATTAATTAATATAAGGTAATTAAAAAGAATGTAAATTAACTCATACTTGTAATTAAATTAATAACTTTAATTAAATTTGTAATTAGAAATTAATCTCGTGTTTAATCAATTTAACTTAAGAAATTTAATTAATTACTTAAAGTTAATTGATAAACGGTAGTTAACTTAAGTGATTAATTAAAGATTAAATGATTTATTAATTGATAATAAATGATTAATTAAATAATTTGTGATAATTAAATAAGTAATTAATTTTTTTACATGATAATTGAGGTAAACAATTTTTATTAATTAATTATTTTGAAAAGAAATTAAGAATGATTTACAATTTGTAATTAAAATTGATTCATAAACGATTAAGTGTTTAAATTAAATTGTAATTAAGAATTTGTTATTTAGGTAAATTAAGTCGATTTAATTATAAGTTGACAGTTAATTAAAATAATTAATTAAGGAACAATTAACCAAGTTAATTAAGATTCAATTAATTTATCCAAATTAACCATTGATCTCAAATAATCAATAAAAATAATTATGTCGTTAATCTATTAAATTGTACTCACATTGATTGAAACAATTGTACTGCACTGAATTGTTATTTTCGTTGGGATCGTACTACTGTGTGATGTAGATTGATCTATACTGCACTATGATTTCTGATTTATTCTATATTGATGTGAGAACCCCTTTGCCCGTAAAACGGCATTTAAACTTCGATGCGACAGGGAGTCGGATTTCAGTTAGTTATCTGAAACCCACATCGAACCCTGAATATGAATCTTTGTGATTGATATATCCATGTGTTTTAAAATTGAGCGCTCACAATTCGGTTTAGCCGGGAAAGAACCTTTGTGTCATATAACCCATTCCGAACAGCGATACGACGTTATGGATAGCATCTGAAGACCGATGGTGAAGACCTGGTGTCTTCGAGAACGATAGGATAACCTATCGATTGTCTCTGCACTGAGTTGCTCTGGTATAGAGATTCCCTAAGTGATGGAAAGTCCGATCGGGATTGTGGATACTCGGATTTCAAGGGCTTCTCCCTTTATTGGACGAAGTGCCTTCGGTTCTGTTCGAACCCGGAACAGACTTGTATGGTTGTGTGTATGACACTACACTTTAAGATATAAAGAAGATTTCTTTCAAATACATATCTGTGGTGGCGGATAATTTATTCTCTTAGCTTAACACCCTTCTCTGAGACGTACGAGCTCAGAGGTTATGTAATTGAAGGTTATCAACGATATACTCCCAATTCTGAGTGCTGCTGTGTGTGTTGATCCTTTGTTGATCAATTGTGATCAAAGCATATTTTTGTGTAAAAGCGTAGCTTTGAGGACGAGACCTCATCGGATCTCACAACCTGGAAATGGTCAAAACAGGAAAGATGAGGCAAGGTTATGAGGGTCGCGCCCTTTAAGGTATGTCATTTCCTTCTGGAAAAAGGTGATGTCATGGTATGGAGCCCAGATATTTAGCTCTATGGTAGCTCCAATCTCATTTACTGTGTGGTTGTTGCTTTGTGATAGAGGGCCCTCGGATAAAGGTCCCAAAGGACCGGGGAGTGGCATACTCGTGTTGTAGTTACCTAGTTATAGAGGTAACCCGGCCTTGTGTTGGCAGAGAGCTGGTTAAGTTCTCGGGACGTCCCGCTAGTGGCGTACCCATGTGGCAGTAGGAAGTTCCTTAGCCTGACCATTGTTGGAAATCCAATTCCCAATATGAAACCCTGTATGGTTTTAGTTGTAGAACCTGCCATTTACTTATGGTGGTCACCACTGTTTAGATGATAGCTATAGTAGGCATAGTTCGAAATGTCTATGCTGGCTAAGATTAATATTCTATTTTCGAAATGCTTTCTACACTATGCACTAATAATAATATCAAAGAATTTTTCTCGTATCAAACATGTTTGACTTTCATAAGAAGAAATCTCCTCCAATTCTGCGATTGCATTGTGTGTGTGGCGGAAGGTCTTATGGTAGTCTCATTTTTCAAAAGCATATCGACTTTTCTTTTATAAATCTAGTTATTTAAAAACAACTGTTTTGTTTACTCATACCAGTCCCATGACTGACCCGGAGTTTATTGTTTCATTTCTAAACTCTGGATGCCCTTAATTTCTATAAGGGCAGCCTAGTAGCAGGTTTCTGTACTTTGGAGTTTGCAGCATTTTGGAACTCTTGCTTTGGAGATATCTTAGGAGCTTTTTGGAGATCTCAGGTGTTTAGCTTTTAGGAGTCTGTTATCACTTCTTTCATTGAAGACTTTTGGATATATGATCATCGATGTATTATTATGATGTATTTTGAGTTGTGATAGATGTATTAAAAATACTCTGATGTTGTAATGGATATTATGTTGATGTCGTATCTGCGATGTATGCATGATATTCATTTTGTTCCGCTGTTTTATATTCATCTGATGTTGTTATAATCTCCGGCGATACGAATTTGATGTCGTTTGTCGGACATCGAGTTTGGGTCGTCACATCTTACCTATAAATTTTGATCAGTTTCCATAGTCAATCATAGTTGAAAGTAAACATCCAGGTAGACGATATGAAAACTACGATCTTAAGTGGTTAGTACCGAAGCATGGCACGATTAGATGTCACTGTCCTAGAAAAGGATACCTGAACCGTTATGCTAAATGGTTTACCCCAATTGATTCCTAAAGCTTGGCACTTAAATGATTGCTTTACATTCACTAGAACGACAAAAGGCCGAAAAAATCATGAAATAGGCTAACAACTTAGTCTAAACATAATCATGAAAAGAGATGGATCGTGAGTATATATAATGGAAAGCGCATTTCTTAAGTACTCTGACAAATTTGCACAAAGTTTGGCAAAATAAAAGTCTTTATTATTCACAGTCAAAATAAGACTTGGAAGAAAAAGTACTGGTTTTATTTACACCTAAGAAGGAAAGCAAAAGCGAAGGCCGAACCCACACAACATCGGCTGATAAACAAAAGCAGACAACTAAAAAAAAAGACTAGGTACTATTATACAACCAAGAAAACACAAAGAAGGCAGACGATTACTTTTTGATCCTCTTCTTTCTCTCTTTCCTCTCCTTTTTCTATATAGAAGATGGCACATTAGATCCTTCTGACTGCTTCCTTATCCTTCTTCTACTTCCTTTACCTTTGGATAGAGTGATCTACGATGATCCAGCAAGCACGCTTTGGGTGCTCCCCGGCAAAGGAAGAGTGACAGGAATAAAGATAGTCTAACTGAGCAGAGCCACGGACAGAGGAGGTGGAAAGGTCTCTAATTCTCTAGCTCGATCTCTCTGGCTAGGAAAAATTCCTGCTCAAGCATACTTATGGTGGGACCCCATAAGGGATTGGAGGATACAGTAATAAGAACATCATCGCCAGTCTGAGCCCCTTGGTGTTCACCGGTCCCTTCTTCCTATAAAGCATCTATCATTCGCTCGCCAGGACCAGGAGTCTCACCGGTCGGGATGTACAGCATCGTCATTGAAGTGATCAGGATCATTGATTTTATTGTAGATTCTTATTTCCTAACATGATACCTTTGTTGGGAAATGGGATGACTTGAGGCTGACCTTAAAATTGAGAGATATAAAACAAGAGATTAGCGATGTCAATCAACAACAAATGGAGTCTTTGAAATATAGTTGAGGCCAATGAGATACCTCCTTCGGTTTGGGGTTCCATAGAGGCCAAAGTGCCACTAGAATTTCCTTCCAAGATAGGAGAAAGGACGATGGACTTTTTCATTTGGGGTAGATGTGGATTATATTCCAAGACTAAAGAGGAATCATGAGCGGTTTTGGGTCTGGAGGTGTCCCATATAGTGGCATCTTGAGGCGATGATCCGAAGCCTTCGCCTAAGTCTTTATGCACCGTATTGCCTAGCTCCAGATGGAGAACAAGATGGCCCACTTTTAGCATCGTGGGCTCATCTCCTAATAAGATCTCCTTCCCAAGCTATGCTAGATCCACCTCACCACCAATTAGGAATTCCTTTTTTTCCCCGTTAACTTGTTCCCAAGCAAGGGCAAGTACTTTGGGATAATCATGGTCGGACCACTCTAAGTTACGGAACTTGAGTACGTTGATATTGTACTTGTTGAGCTTTGGTTCGAACTTCTCCATCATCCACTTTTCTATGGCTTCAACCTCCCTTTTGACAAGCGCGTCCATGTCTCTAGCACATTCAACTGCCTTGTACCTTTCCTCGTGAGCAATAACCAGCACTTTACAGTACCTTTAAGCTTCTTAGAGAGCATCATTCTTTTTCTTTCGTCTCGCTCTCAAGTTTGGATGACAACTCGCTTGCTTTTGTGGTTAGAGCATCTTTTTCTACCACTAAGTCACGATTCTAATGGTGTGCAGTCTCTATCTCATAGCGATTCTTAGTTCTCTTGCTTTCTAATGCTTTAGTTACATCATCGGCCCTTTTGCATAGCTCCAGCTTGTGATTTTCTCAAATTTTCAACTTCAAGGTCAACATAGGCAACGATCATTTTATCTTGTGCCTATAAAAGTTTAAGATTTTCGGTCTTGAGTTTCCTATCCCTCGAAACTTTTGACACTTTCTCATATGCCCACGCTCATTCATTATAGTGGTTGTAAGCATCTAATACATTAGCGACTGTCGTATCTCTGAGCTTAGGTGAAATTTTCTTTAGATTACGCACAAACATGCGACCATCAAAACATATTTCTGGAAACCGTTCCCTTAGTACAACCATTCGAGCATCGGCGACATGCTGTTGCTCCGCCATGAAGATCGAAGCTTTAATCAACTTGTTGCCATCTTTGTGATGAGAAGTCTTGGAGCTACTCTTATGTTACTTACGGTCAGAAGATCAACTGGAATGGGATGTTTCCAAATGCTACATGGGAATGGAAGCTGAAGGAGATGCACAAGAAGCATCACTTGGTGACAAGTCACCGCGGCGATCAGAGTGCCTATCCGAACCACTGGGCGAAGGTGATCTAGACCTAGAATGGTATCTAGAGGCAGAGTTATAAGATGGACAGAATCTATCGCGACTTCCTCTATCACGGCTAGACCAATAACTAGATTTCGAATCTCGACCATTGCCTTGATGTATATGCTTTGACGATGCCTATGTGGCCGGGATGCATTTCCTCAAGAGATTGAAATATGTACTTCTTCCTCTCCATGGATCCTGTAAAAGAAACAGAAATAAGTTAGATTTGATAAGTAAGGACATAAGTCAAGTGCAATGTAGTGCACGTGTGTGTGAGTGTCCTAATGTCTCCCCCTAATGAGCCGTGTTCTGGAGCTTTGCTCATGGAAGTGATCTCTCCCACACTGGTAGGAATCATGTCATCATCAAAGCGAAGGGGAGAATTAAGACCCTCTAGGCTCATATTTCCAATACCGAAGAAGCGAAACATAGTATGAATTGGCCCTCAGTTAGCAAATGTAACTGTTAAAGGAAGGGAAGGAGTTTTCTCTGTAATTGTGGTCGGTGGAGGCTATGTAAAAATCTGGGCTTTGGTAATTTTCACAACTAGCCTCGTTTTCAGAATGACCTATTGGTCATCCTTGGATTGCTTAACCGAAAGCTCATGGCCTACATAAACGTCATCATAGCTAGCTTTGCCACCTTCCTATATGATTTCGCCTTCTTTGGCATGTTCTTGCACTCTTTCAACTTCGACACCTAGATTTGGGATTAGGGGCATGTTAGAATTTACATCGCCACCAACAGGTGAGTTATTGTCGTCATCGTTATCACTATCATTGTCAATAGCCATTTGGACTAGACCAATGCTACGACCCATTTCTAAAAAATTATGAGCTAGGGGATTCTAATCGAAGAGAAGAACTCCAACATCTCTATCCCTCTCCCGAAGTGCCATAGAAACTTTGACGCCACCCGAAAGAGCCAAGCCATTGGGCCTTGCCTGAACATCTAAATGACAAACGGAATATAGGATAAGCCGACAGATTATAAGACAAATTCATGTAAACAACATGGAGTGGAACTTATGTCTAGATAACCATATACGAGCAAACCCGGGTAGACAGCGGACATAAAACCGTTCAATCTTGAAATAGTTGAGTTTGTTCCACGTGCCAGTGATAACTTTGTACCTCTTAGCCGATTCCAAGAAAGTCAAAGAAGGACTTCCTTTTCGACTCTTGAAATTATATATGTACAAAATCTCCTCGTCACTGGGCACTCGGTGCAAATGTCGATCAAAGACAATGTTAACAAGAAAACATGACAACACCCCAAAGCAGAGTTAAAAGTGTAGATGTCTCCTTCGAAACCCCTTTTTGATCAGAAAGAGATAGTTAAAATATTATTATTCCTTTTAAACCGCATTTCGAAACAAGTTGTTTCAGTTAAAACTTCTTCTTGTTCAACCTTTTGACTTAGTCAAAACGCCAGATTCCTTTTATTATACCTTATCAACTGGTTAAGTCAAAATTCCTCCTTATTCGACCTTCCGACTCAATTGAAACACTGCATCCCTTTCTACTAAGCCTTTCAAACTAGTTTAATTGGTTTAGTTATCCTTTTAAATTCCCCTTTCAAAAAAGTTGAGGTAACTCGAGGTGGGATCTTAGGATATGAATTATAGGGAAAGGTTCCGACTTCTTCGAAAGATGGCCTTTCGATGGCATGGGTTGGGACCTATAGATGTAAGGATATTGGTTGAGCTAAAGGTTTCGACTTACTTTAAATGTAACCTTTCAATCATGACAACATAAGCAGATTATAAACTAAATCTAATAAGAGTAATGAATCGGCTGCAAATCTAAAAATTCCATAATCTTACTTTCATTAAGCTAATGTTTTACAAATTGATCAAATCCGCAATCTAATTTCAAAATTTGGTTTACGAATTTAAGAAAGTATAAGAATGAAGTGAATGAATTCTGATCCCCTAAACCAAACCCCTAGAGTCTATTTATAGATGCGGGTTGACACGTTTCGAATTAGTCCTTTCGACTTGGTTGAAAGGAGACCTTAGAGACCGTTCTTTTCCATTCACATTTGGGCATTCTTCTGCATTGCATTTGAATGGAATTGAGCGCTTTCAACTTCATCGAAAGGGCCATGTGTATTTCTCTACTTTGTATTGTTGTGTTGTTGCAAGTAAGAAAAGGTATGAGCTTTCGACTCTGTCGATGGGTGGATCTTTGAAGCTTCGAAGGAGTCGAGACATTGAAGGTTTTAAAGTGGAAAGTAGCTTTCGGTGGCACACTTGCTGATTGATACGAAACCCTATCCTTTAGTATAGAAGATTGCAATATTGAACCTTTTCAAGCTCTTCTTTCTTAATTGTGTATGGTGTCGATCGTTTCGAAAGGCTTATTTGAACTTTCGAAGGGGTTGCTCTAGCAAAACACCCTTTTGTGGAATTTGAATGAAGGCAAAACCTTTAGTTTTGAAAGGTTTGGTGCACATGTGAGTGGCTGTAATTTGTTGCCTTCAAAAGGTGTCCCTCAACTTATCCAAAGCGTCTTCATATATGCAAAAGCATCTCTTTCGAAAGGGAGCAATTGAAGTGAAATGGTGCTTTCGCCCCCTTTCGATCCCTTGGAAAGGTTATAGCACATCCAATTTTTGCTATAGCATCCCTTCGAATCCTTCGAAAGGCTTTGTTGATAATATCATCTCTTATAAATCCTCCTCCTCTACTCTCCTTGGTTTCGACAAGGTTAAAGTGAGAATCTATGGTAATACTTGCCCCCGTAAAGGGATGCTCTAAACTTTCCAAGTCAACCACTTAAAAACCTACAAAACTTCACGCCTTTTGATATTCCAAAATAGATCTTGACCATTACTTAAAATTTGATCGAATGGCTTTTTTGGCATCTTCCACATCCATAGATTGTGCTCTCTTCTTCTCTCTTTCGTTACATGCCATTGAAAGCTCACAGCAAAAAAAATTACAACTTCTTTTAAAAATCTTATTTTCATTCAATCACAAGTCCGAATTCAAGATACGTGGTTGTTATTTTTTCCTTAAAGCTAATTTTCCACGCTCGATTTTGATTTCAAATTTTTAGGTTTGAATCTATCTTTCTATTCTAAGTTCAATAAAACGATTTGAGTTTTCATTCATGTGAAATAATTTTTAGATTCATTGCATGCTTATGCCATTCAATTTTATAGTACCAGTTTTAAATTAGAGTTCAAATTTATTAGATTTGGGCATTGTTTATTATTACTGCATATAAACCCACGTTCAAATTCGATTATGCTTAATTCAGCCTTCTCTTTTTTTATACTAGAATTTGGGGTCCTTATTGTTGTCGAGCGTAAATTCATGCTTGATTAAATTTAATCATTGGCCACCTGTGGTATTAGATTGGAAGTTAAATTAGGAAAGAAAATATTTCCAGTTGCTTCATAAAGAAGATTAAGTTGTACGAATTATCACCTATAAGTATAATTTGACTTTTCAACCCCTTCGAAAGGAGTTGAGGTGGCCAACTCTACTTTGCTTCTTCAACCTCTTTCTAAGGGGTCGAAAGGATGCCCAACACATACCCTTTAATCGACCCTTTCGAAGGGGTTGATGTGGTCAATATGAGATGGATTTCTTCAAAAGCATAGAAATATATATGTATGTATGTATTTCACCGTACTTTGACACCTTTCGAAGAAGTTGTCTCATTGGGTTTAATTTTAACGATTTCATCATATATACTTTTGAAAACTTCAACCTTGATTTTAAAGGATTCGAAACCTAATGTATATAAAAGTGGATTTAACTTGCCATTAGCTTCATGCTTAATTTTAATTTACTTTAGGAGATGTTGAGAGTCATAAATTCACTCTTCTTCTCAAAAATTGGATTGAGAAAAACATATTTTGTTTAAGTTGAAAACTGAATCAAACCTTTCAATTGATCGTAACCTATTATATTAAATCAAGTTTGGTAGTTTTTTCGAAACCTTACACCTCTTCTGACTTATTCGAAACCCATTGTAGTTAACTAGGATTTGACCACCATTCTATACAAACACTGTCGAAACATTCCAAAGCCTTTTCATTTGTATCGATACCACTTGAACCCAAGTCTTTCGACTTAACGGGTATATAGGGTTTCGACATCATTCATATTCTTTGAGTAAAATAAAAATTCATGGGTTTTGACATTGTCGAAAGGTTTATTTGTCCTACTTGTGGAATGATGTTAGCTTATATATGTGTGTGTGTTTATATATATATATATATATATATATATATATATTCAAACTAGTTGTATAGGTTTAACTATTCCCTTTTAACAGTAAAATTTTCCTCGGGCTTTCGACATTGTCGAAAGGCGTTTGTAGTAGTTCCTATTCTATTCAACCTTTCGACACTATTGGAAGCTCAACGAATTTCACATCCCAAACTGATTTTAACACTCTTTCAAGAACATGAATTTACATTTTTTTTAATTTTTGAATTGTTGAAATAGGCTTTCGACATCCTTGAAAGGTGTCGATAATAGAAAAAATTATAACTCTTTACTAAAATGATTTCACGCCACGGTATCATGGGTGTGAAAAAGGTCTCCAAGAAACCTGAAAAAGACATAGCTCCAGAGACAGAATCTTCTCCAAAGAAGGTTGAAGCTGTTTCCAAGCATTCTCTAATATACACTGAGGATGAGTTTGATGTCATTCTAAACGACTTTGGCACCACTAAGGTAGAAGCCATTCTCCCTAGTGATAATGATATCATTCAAAATCCTCTCGAAGGATAGCTTGTTATACCTCCATTCATATTTGGCATGGTGCCTTCCTTCCATTCTTATATTTCTTGTCTAATTCTTGACCCATTTGGGCATTGCTCTAATCCGGTTATCTCCCAATGTCTATACATATTTCTCTCTTTGGAACTGTGGCTCTGGAATCAAGCCTTCCTTCGTTAAATGCTAAAATTCTCAACTATTTGGTTTGCCTAGTAAAAATCAGCAATCTAAACAACTAGATTTTTAGAGTTAATCCCCCTAAGAAACTAATCTCAGAAGGGGGTAAATAAATTCAGAGACTGGGAGGCGCAATTCTTCTTCGTCAAATGCTTCCCAAATATCAATAGAGTCTTTTCTATTCCTCATAAGTTGATCATAGTCTTTATCTTCATTCATCGACTTTCTTTATCTAATATGTGCTTCTTTGTTAGGGCCTACTGTTAAATATCGCAATCGTGAGGATAAGAGAACTATAAAGCTGTTGATTGCCGCTTCAAGTAGCATCGAAAATAGGCTTACTCTATTGACCTGATCAAATCTTCGAAAACATTCTCTTCACCCTATTGGCCAAAGAGTCCTTGGTCAACCTCTCCATGTCCAACATACTTCTCGGAGCAAACGTTTCTTATCCTTGGGAGGCCCCAAGAACTTCTCTCCTATGTCTCCTGTTTGCCCAGATCACTCGGTAAGCTTAAGCTAGCACTTGTAGTTTAATGTTGTGTTACTTCTTAAATTGCTTTACTGACTTTTACTTTTCGAATTTCCAGCAATTGCTCCTCTGGTCGAATTGACTGTTAGTTATCCAGTTCTCCCGACCTCTATATTTAGTGCATCATCTTTGACCCAAGCCATTTTTAGGTCAAAGATGATTGTAAAAAGAAAATTGGGTGAGATGGCTATAGCGGGCCTATCTCTTAAGAAAAAAAAGATTGTTAGAGTTCCATCTTCTCCGTCACCAAAAGAGGGTGAGACTACCGATGTGGGGAAAACTTTTGAAAGTCCTATTCTTGAAGCTCATATTGATCATTCCAAAAAAAACTCTCTCAAAGGATGATCTTATGTCTTGAATTGTCGCTTCTCTTCTCCTTGCGTCATTAAGAAAATGCAAAAGGATATAGAAACTTCAACTCATCCTTAGGACTCGAACCCTCTTAGACCCACATCACTAGTGCCTTCTAAGGATTTTGAGAAAATAGTTCAATATATCTTGAACTCTTCGTACTTTACTTCTATTCACCCACCATCTTCTGTTCTTGACCCCATAGGTCATTATCGATCTCTAATAGAGCAACAACTTCTGGTATGTTTCATATCATTTGACCTTCTTATTATTATTTCACCTTGAATACTGACTCATGTCATTCTTTTCCTTCCAGATCTCTAAAAGCTGGCTCTCTCTTTAAGAAAGCATGTCAAAATCCTCTGTTGAGACATCCAAGCTTCAAGAGGAAATCTCAACCTTGAATAGCAAGATCATCTCCCCGTCTGCTGACAAAAATAATGTCTAGAAGGAACAGGAAAGATTGAGAGCCTATCTTGCCCAACCAGAGCCTATTATTTCTGAAGGGAGAGAAGAAAAACAACTTTCAACCGATGAAAATCTGGCTATGAAAATGGCTTTAGAATGGTGGTCAAACAATCCTCTCTCAGGAAGAAGCTGGAGAAAAAGAAAAATTCCTTGTCATTGGTTGTCAATACTATTCCTAAAGCCAAGCAAAGGGTGTCACAATTTGTAAGTACTTCCCTCAACGACATCATTGTGAACTCCTATAAGGATGCCCTTATGCTTGCCTACGCCGACAACATTGAGAAGTGTCCAAACTTAAGCTTCCCCTCACTCGACCCTGCTCTAGTCAGCAGATTCATGAATAAGGTCAAAGAAATGGAGTGGAGAGTCGAAGCCCTTAAGAGAGAGAAGATTAATGCTTCCAAAATCTTATCTTTTGAAGTCCCTTCTATCGAAGTAGACTTTGATTCTGATGAAGAAGATGATGAAGATGAAACCGCCGTTGAAGAAGGCGGCAATGATAACGATGATAATGATAATAATGATGATGATGATAATGATGATGACAAAGATAAAGGCGAGTGTTCAGGTGGCCACGGAGGTGGTCACGCTGACGTTCATGAAAACGATGGTGGTGTTACCCCTGGGGCTTCAGAAAAAGTCAACCCCAATCCAAATGAACGTGAAACAAGCCCACCTAAACTCCTTGAGCCTTCTGACTTTCAAGAGGGGACTGCTAACATCAACGTTGAAGAACAAAGGGAGAAAAAGCAAGTCCCTCAAACTTTAGTTCCCATTTCTCAGGGATGGTATTCTTGTCTAAATGGCTTTCACTTCCAAGACAATAATTATCGACATATTTTATTTTAGATAAGGATAAAATCCATCCAACTTTATAAAACAAAGCTTGAAAGAAAAAATCGAAAATAAATAGCTTATATAGAGAGTTAGATAAGTAGTTAAAAAGAACACAATATCCTCTCTGACAAGTATCATAGGCTTAACAAAAGTGTGGCGTTTACACTGATTTGGATGTTGGTTGAAAAAAATCATGAATTAATTACACTTTCTTGGATGTTGGTTGAAGAGAAGGACATCCTTGTAGACTTCCTATACCCTATACAAAGCCTATTGCAAACACCCGATTGTAGATTTTTCATCCTTAGTTGACTTCAATGGGGGTCTGCTTAGGCGCTTATATAAGATATATTTGGATGAATTTGGATTTGATCCACACCTGGAGGCTTGCTGGAATTTACCGCAGGTCCAATCAATTCGTCATGAGTTGCCTCCTAAAAAAATTAAACATTATATGGACAAATTTATTTTTGAGTTATTCAAAAAGTCAACTTTGTATAAACGGGATGAACACTGATAATTATGTAATAACATTGATTTGTAAACTTTATGTTCTAGCGTTCTTTTATACTTAGTTGTATTTTATTACGTTATCATAGAATAAATGTCTCCCAAGCAGCCTTGTTTCTAGAGATTATTTAAGAAAATATGTTAAACTAAGAAGAGGTTATCTAGAAAAGGCTTCGCTTTTGAAATCTTCAAAATTAGTTAGATGTTACTTTCTTAGAGACTTGCAGAGAATTTACAAGAAAAACTTCTCAAGAAATTTGAACATATCATACCAGATTAATATGTGGTCATGATAGTTCTCCTGTTGAGAAATAGGACTATAGCAAGTATCCTCCAGTTATTACCCCGGAAGGATTTAACGCTCTTTTGATTCAACGGTTACTCTTTCAGACAATTCCTTGAACAAAGTCAGAAATGTGTTTCTCAACTTTAAGTGTGATAAAACAAGTGTTTAATTGAAACAACGAGGTTGTACTTTTTATTTCATTTCTTCTTGAATTGTAATCTTTATTATTTTACTAAAAGATATTGATTATTTAATTTTTGATGTAGTTTTTTGTTTAAATAGGGCTCACAACTAGTCATCGTATCACTCTCAACGGATTCCCTATCCCGCTTTACCAGCATCGGAGATAGGCTGATCGTAGGTGTTGAAAGGAGAAACCTCCTTAAAGACCCTCGTCCGCTTGTTTGCAGGGAAACACCGAAGCTCTAGAATGGTGTAGAAATTTTTTACTTCAAAAGACAATCGTTAGGTATCTTAATGATCAAATTACAAGTCTCGAAGTGAACATATAGAACAAAGATGAAACGATTTCTCAATTAAAGTGTCAAGTTAAATCGAACCCTTCGATTGACTTCGATCAAGACATGTCAAAGGTTCTTCAACAGATAAGTGATTTGGAAATAAAATTAAAAGACAATCAAGCCCAGTGCAAATCCCTGGAGTTTATCATGGGGGATAACATTCAAAATATCAATTTACCAACTTCTCCGATCGCTTCGGTTGTTGTGAAATCAACAAGGTCTTCTTCTCTAGCTATTCAAAAATTTCCAGCTACAACTAACCCTCTGCCTGGCTTAGATGAGAGAGTAGTGGAATAATGATGTTGGACGGTCAAATTTGAAATGATGAAATATTTTGATGACCAACAGAAAGTGAGGTATTCTTAGCGCATAAACGAGTATGCGGCCAGGATTCAAAATCTTGAACATGATAAATATCTTCTTCGAAAGGACATTGCAGATTTTGAAAGGAAAAACAAAACCCTCAAGGGTGCTAATAAAGCTTCCAACCATGCTTTAAAGGCTCACATTGATTCTATCGATGATGTTGACGAAATAAAAAAGAAAGAAAAGAAGCTTAAAGAGATTCTTTGTATAGCAACTCAGCATATTATTGATCCTTTGATTGCTGAAAATCTAAATAAGACCATTCAGAACTTGTAAAACATACACTGGTGTCGTATACTTGTAAATAATTTTGTAGATAATGTAAATTATCTAAGTATCACCTGTTTGTAGTCCTTTCTTATGATGATCTGAATCTGCTTTCTGATAAGTTGGACTATGGTTTTTGTATTTGCTAACACATTCAGTCTTCCTTTCTGATCTTATTTCCCTAAAAAGTATTAAGTAAATAATATTCTTTATCGTTAACTTGAAATCTTTATATAAAAGTGTATCCACATTATTATCGGGGGCTAACAGATCATTATGTAAACATATGATGATAAGTGAGGAGTAATTCCATAATTAGATACGATTGAATTTCTTGAAACTTATATTTAGTAATGATGAGAGAGAGAGCTAGGAATTCAACTCCAACTATATTAATAAAATACCAAAATTTGATGACAGAGAACCATAAACTCAATTCTGGATTCAATTATAGAAGTTTAGGAATTCGTCTTCTGGAGATAAGTAATAGAAAGTCAATAATAATCATGTAATAGAAGTCCAAAAGTCATTGTTTGAAAATTTGTAGTTGAAGTCCAGTGACTCTGATTTGGACATTAGTAATATAGATCTCAAGCTTGATTGAAAATTAGGAATTCATATAAATCTCAATATCATTTTCTTTGGAACCCAGATTTAGGCATTAACGAATGAAATTTAAAAATTAAAAGATTCAAAACGTAGATTCGAGTAGTGGACGATAACCAAAAATCCATAATAATCTCAATAATAGAAATCTAGAGCCCAGATTCGGGCATTAATGAGTGAAGTCCAGTAATAGCCCCAAAACCCAGATTCAGGTATGATGAAAACCATAGATTACTAGTAAAGTCCAAAAACCCTGATTCGGGTATTAATAACAGAAGTTCAAAAATTCTTCTTTGATAATTAGTCGAAGGCTGTATTTATGCGTTCTTTTCTGTACCGCTCCTTGGGTTTTGACTCTTTTGACATATGTTACCCTTAAGGTCTTTTATGTTGTCACTGTTTGATTTGCTGCTTCTCGGGTTTAGACGTCTTAGTCCGTTGTTTGATATGCCGCTTCTCGGGCTCGGACGTCTTAATCCATTATTGTCTGATGCACTTGGTTAGCTTATCCACAAACAATACCCAAGGACTTACCCAACCTCCCTCCAGGAGGCACTCCAGCCAAGCCTTATAGGTGGGACTAAAGGCTCGTTCGGTGCCTTGGTCAGGCCATAACGTTGCTGGACAAAGGCTTACTTCATCCTTCTTCTAGAAGGCGCCTTGACCTGGCCATAGCATGGCGCCATCAAGGGCTTATTCGGTGCCTTAACCAGGCAATAGCATGGAGGGACCAATGGCTTACTACGTCCTCCCTCTAGGAAGCACCTTGACCTGGCCATAGCGTGGCGCAGTCAAGGGTTTATCGATGCTTTAACCTGGCCATAACGTGGCACAGATAAATGCTTACTCTAACCATCCTCCAGAAGACACTTTGACCTGGCCAACTTGGCGCGGACAAAGGCTTTAACCATTTAAGGTAATGTCCAAGTACAAGGAGAATTCTTCTCCGACTATATAGATTTTTCTTTGTAAAGTGATTCTTTATTTAATCCAATTAGGATCTCTTTAAAAATTCATTGATTTTTCCTTGTCTGAATAAACTGATCACCATTCCTTCTAGTGCCCTACGATTTGTCTCATGTCCATTCACCATGTGGTAGTGACAATAGGATCCTCCCTGATTCCTTTTATATTTATGTTTTTTCTTCTTTTGTGATGGCCAATAGTTGAGCTCTTCCTTAATCAGCAAATAAACAATCTCGATTGATGTTGTCGAATCGCATTCCTTAGGGAGTCTCAACTTGAAGTTTGTCTTTTGAAGATGGTTTCTAGATCTTTTATTACTTGGTTTCGAAGCTTCACCCTTAACAACCAGTTTTCTTTTCAAAACCATCTGAAGTTCATATGTAGGAAATGCCCCACTTGTTGCTTAATGTCATTTATGTGCAAATCGTTGTAATCAGCCATCATTCCCTCTTCAAAGATTATGCCTTTGGTGTAGAGTTGAATTGTTTTCTTTATTTGGTTAAACAAGTTATCACTTTCACTGCTTGTTCCTCCTAAGGCAAAGAAAGTTACGGGAACAATATGAAAAGGGTTTAAACTCCATTTATTTGGACCATAAGATTCAGCTTTCTTTTCCTTTATGATCCTTAAAGCTTCCAATCATAGCATTTGTTCTTCATTAGTTTAGAATCATTAACCATTCGACAGGAGAATCCACTTAGATGTGGCTTTGAGCATCATTGTTCGGATCTTTTGATTTTTCTAAACATGATAATGTAAAGTCCAGAATAGGTTAGTTTGGAATAGAATTGGGTTAGAGGAAAGTGGCATTGGAAGTTCAACAAGATCGAAGGTTCAGGCCCCTCCTTCTAGCACCAAAAATGTTAACAAGAAAACTTGTCAACACCCCAAAGCAAAGTCTAAAATATAGATGTCTCCTATGAAACCCCTTTTTGATCAGATAGAGATAGCCAAAACCTTATTATTCCCTTTAAACCACCTTTCGATATAAGTTTTTTCAGTTAAAACTTCTTCTTGTTCAACCTTTCGACTCAGTCAAAAGGCCAAATTCCTTTTATTATACCTTATCAATTGGTTAAGTCAAAATTCCTCCTTATTTGACCTTCCGACTCAGTCAAAACACCTGTATCCTTTTCTATTAAGCCTTTCAAACTAGTTTAATTGGTTTATTTATCCTTTCAAAATCCCCTTTCGAAACGGTTGAGATAACTCAGGATGGGATCTTAGGATATGAATTAGATGGAAAGGTTCTGACTACTTTGAAAGCTAGCCTTTTGATGGCTTGGGCTAGGACCTATAGACCTAAGGATACTGGCTGACCTAAAGGTTTTGACTTACTCAAAAGGTAACCTTTCGATCAGGCCGATATAAGCAGATTATAAATTGAATCCAATAGGAGTAATAAATCAGCTGCATATCCAAAAATACCATAATCTTGCTTTCATTAAGCTAAGGTACATAAATTGATCAAAACCCCAATCTAATTTCAAAATTAGGATTTACAAATTTAAGAAAGTACAAGAATGAAGTGATTGAATTCGGGTCCCCAAAACCAGACCCCTAGGGTCTTATTTATTAAGTGCGGTTTGGCACCTTTCGAATTAGTCCTTTCGACTTGGTCGAAAGATGGCCTTGGAGACCTTTTATGTCCATTCATATTTGGATATTCTTCTACATTGCTTTTGAATGGACTTGAGTGCTTTGGACTTGATCGAAAGGGGTAGGTGCACTTCTCTACTTTGTGTTGTTACAAGTAAGAAATGGTATGAGCTTCCGACTTTGTCCATAAGTGGATTTTTGGAGCTTCGAATGAGTCGAGACGATGAAGGTTTTAAAGTGGAAGGTAGCTTTTGATGGCACACTTGCTGATTGATACGGAACCCCATCCTTAGTGTAGAAGATTGCAATATTGAACCTTTGCAAGCTCTTCTTTCTTAATTATGTATGGTCTCGACCGGTTCGAAAGGCTTATCTATGCTTTCGAAGGGGTTGCCCTAGCAAAACATCCTTTCGTGGAATTTGAATGAAGGCGAAACCTTTTAGTTTCGAAAGGTTTGGCGTGCATGTGAGTGGATGTATTTTTTTTCCTTCGAAAGGTGTCCCTCAACTTATTTGAAGTGTCATCATGTATGCGGAAGCATCTTTTTCGAAAGGGAGCAATTGAAGTGAAAGGGTGCTTTCGTCCCCTTTTGACCCCTTCGAAAGCTTATAGCACATCCAATTTTTGCTATAGCATCCCATTGACGCCTTTGAAAGGCTTTGTTGATGTGATCATTTTTGTAAATCCTCCTTTTCTACCCTCCTTGGTTTTGACGAGGTTGAAGTGAGAATCGGTGGTAACAGACAATATACATGAAGTGAAGGAAGGCGTAGTTATTGATGTAGTTGCGTCAGTGCTAACCTCATAAAGGTCAGGACTCGATGAACGAATTGGTTGAATGGCGGAACACATCCCGCAAGGTACATATATCTATTACAAGTAGTATAGACCTCTAAGGGGTCGTGAGCTCTTTGGTGATGGGAAGGTACCAGTATGTTCTCAAATGGAATCCCATGTATATCACAGATTCTCTGTAGCAACCCCTCTTCTATGTTTGAAGCAATGGAATGGACAGGATCAACTAAAATGATGGCATCCTCAAGAGCGTCAGAAGCAGGTTCTACTACTAGTTCTTCATTTGGCTCTATTGGATTTTCTAGAATCCATTGCTCTACTTGTGGATTTTCCGGTTAAGGTACCGGCTGCACCGAAGTTTTTTGTACAAGTGGAACTATAGTCAAGCTCGACTCGGTATTAGATTTGGCGTATTCAAAGTTGATGGACCTGCAGCTTGAGTGGTAAGATGCTTGGAACGTCTGTGCTCCATTTCTGTAAATACTCAATAGAAAATCAATATCATATTAATTATAAGCCGTATTCCCATGCTAAAGTGAAATCTAATGCGGTGTCATGGTGCAGTGTAGTGTAGTTATACAACTGTTCATTTTAAGGGTCTGGATATCACCCAAAGTGACCACCATTACTGACTGTCTAATGTACTTCCCATTAATGACCATGCATTTGGAATGACTTAGAGTTCAGGAAGGTATATATAGCCTAGTTCATGATTAATTGATGAAAAAAAAATCCGGTATGAATTCTGAAAATCAAAACCCCACCAAGGGTTAGATCGGCACCGGTCGAAGCCTTTGGGTGGATTTTTGATCTCTTCCTACATCTCCTCCCTTGTTCCAAGACCCGTCCATCCACGTAAGTTCACCCACATCAGTTCGAAAAACCTCCACCTACCTAAAAGGCATCGATTTCAATAATGATTCAAATAAGGGTTCGGGTTTGAGGCTTGGAGTTGAAATCAAATATAGGTTCATAGGCTTGTTTGAGGCAAAGATTGGGAAGGCGACGCTGAAGGTTTCAAAATTGGAGTAGAAGGTGCTGGTCGATGGTGTTCGCGAGCATGGAGCGGTGCGGGTGAAAGAAGCTAAGAGTATTCATATGCGGAGCTCAAGTTTTGGGCCTATGCAAGATAAAAATGAAGAGAAGGAGTGAAGTACGGGCTTATGACCTAGCATGCCTGATTTCTCAGGGATAAAAATCTAAGACCTTCCAAAATCTTGGATCGGTACCGATCCAAAAACTTGGATTCGTACCGAGTCTTAAAAAAAGGATAGACTATAATGATGGTGTTGACCTATATGTGCTTACATGTGCATGATCGTATGCTTAGGATTCAACAAGGGTTTGTACGTGTGTATGTGTGCCTGTGCATATCCAACATCTGACAACTAGAGTCAAAGGAAATCAAATTCAAAGTTGAAAAGTTCATGAAAGAAACTGGTTCAAAATTATAGAGTTTGGAATGGCTGATCATGATAACATACTCCAGATTTATAGTACCAGATGCTAGTTAAGCGTCGCAACAAATAGCTATAGACATAACTCATCACAGGAACGATCCACGTGAAGGATAAAGACCATTCAAAGCACAGAGTGGAGTCCTTTACAGCAATGTTGACTTGTCTCGATTCAAATCACATTATGTCATAAACGAGATGTACTTTGAGGGGAAAGTGTTATCTAGCCTTTTGACCAAGTAGTATTTGTATAGACTGGATGCATCGAAGTTGAAAACTATCAAGGCAAATATCCCAAGTATCCAAAAACCAAGCGCAAATAGAGCTAGGAAGTAGAAACTAGAATACCAAAAGAACCCAAAGTGTTAGATCCAAAAAGTGTTGGATCGGTACCGATCCAACCTCCTGGTCAGTATCGATCCATGTTTATTCAACCAATGAAGCCCAACTTCTGCATATCTACTCTACTTTATGCTAGAAGTCTATTTCAAGTGTTATTTTGTCGATTCCTATGCAATTCTCTATCGATCTCCATTAGCACTTGAATCAGCAACTCCAATCTTCCATTGATCCATCATTCGGACTTAGAAACTAGCTAATAATGGTGCAAACAAGTATGGACTCATGAAGCTAACCACAAATCGAGCCAACACAAATATTTCAAGACACCCATTTTGACCGTCTTATGGATCGGTACCGATCCAAGCCCACGGATCGGTACCGCTCCACGTATTTTATTGAGGGTGTCCGTCTATTTTCCTAGAGAATAGGTCTTTGGCATGGAAAACGAGGTGGAAATCATATGGGTGAAATTTTGGGCTTCCTACATTTATAAATAGAGGGTTAGGGCTCATTTTTTAGGATCTTTTTGGATCTAGCTTTCTCTACTCTAATTTCTTGTAATCACCCTCATATTTATACCAATCCATAAGAACAACTCTTATAATCTAGTGATCTAAGCAATAAAATTACTAAGTGGATATAGACCAAGATTAGCCGAACCACTATAAATGTTGTATGTTATTTTCTTGCTCGTTTCATTTACTTTCTTCGTAGTTTATTCTCTACATAATTTTTTGGATGTTTGTGCTGTTTTTGGTTCAAACGCATATTAAACGAACTTCATCATAGAAAATCAAAGTTGTAACCTACATAGCTGAAAACAACCTAAAATGAAATGACATTACTCTCCTAGGTCATAGGATTTCACTTGATCTTTAGTCTTCTTAAATTTCCTTACCCCTTTTTTTCTTTTTTTTCTCCTTAATTTCTTTATTTATTATTTGCAATGGCATCCGACAAAGTTTTGATTTGTTTTAATTCGAAGAGAGAATGGATATATGAGAAAAACGATATGTTTAGTGGCATATATAAAGAAAAGGTTTTTTATTAAGAGAATCTTTCATTTCCTTATTATATTAATTTATTACCCTTAATATAAGATCTCTTAGATTTAATCCTTTGTGGCCTAATTTATTTCTCTAAATAAAAATTTCCTTCATTCAAATGTTTGTATTTTCCCCTTTATACATACGACCTAATTTAGTTATATCCCATTTGCCCTTGGTCTTATTTGATTAACCATCTTTAAGTGTATCACACCTAATTAATCAAACTTTCTTAAGTAATAAATATAATTAAGTTCCTTTTTTATTATCATTTATGATTCCATTCTATAAATTTAAATAAGTAAATAATCATCCGCAAATTATTTACTTGGCTTGATTTAACATCTTCTTATTTAATTCCATATTTATATCATATTAAACATTTATTCTCATAAGTTATTCTTTGATTAAATCATTACTAATTTACTAGGGTGTTATAGGCTTCCTCCTTGTAGGAATTTTTCCCTCGAAATTCAAATGAGGTACGATGGTGATTCTCGATGTACATTATGACTGCATTTGCATAAACACTCCATAACCCATGCTTTACACATAGAAATGTACTAATGAATCTTACAAATAGATATCAAAATCAACAACATATATATATGGTCTATATGCACATAACAAACATACATGCTAAGTTTAACGAACAACTCGAAATAAGATCTCCTGGCTTTATCATCTGTTTCCCGAGTACAGTTCTCCTATTCCTCACTCTGTTAGACCCTTATGAGTTTCACTTACTTATTCTGAAGCATCTTTACATCTCGGTCTACTATCATAATAGGTTTTCTAACATAAGCCATGTTTGCTCCAATAACCAAGTTATCCATAGCTCTTGGGTTCACTACCGCCTTAACATCTAGATACACTTTCTTAAATGTGATACATGAAGCACATTATGGACACCAACAAAGTACTTGATAGCTTAACCCCATAGGCTACCTTTCTGATTCTTTCTAGTATGAAAAATAGGCTAGCATATATAGGCTCTAACTTTACTTCCTTTTCGACCCAACTACGGTCATAACACAGTCACTATGTCATGTAATAAACCATAATCAAAGTATAGTTTAGTTACTTAAGATCCACGGTATCCTTAAGTTCGAAGATTACTAAACACCATTACATGAGATCCAATATTTTGACTTAGTTGTATTAACTAATAGAAGACTTTCATTGAGTCGTTATATGATTGTTCCAAACAATGACAAGTACGTAACCCCTTGGCGCTCCTCAATTGTTATGAGTAATTACCATCTATCATATGGAGAGAGTATTGTACACTAATTTCAACAAATGTATTGATATTCTTTTCTCTATACTCTTGATTAGGAACATAATGATAGAATTAAGTGTATGCCCAAGGGGTAATTAAGTAATACTTATGTAACTTAACTCTGCAAATAATCTTGTTTAAAATAAATTTATGCTTTTGGTTTTATTTTCTTTTATTCGTATTGTTATATAGAGATATAAATAGTAAAATTAACGCATTAAACATATATAATTAGAAAATCCTTAGGAGAAGTATTTTACGAATGCGGTTATGAACGTGTTCATAACCCTATTGATTTGATATTTAAATACTTACTCCTCAAATGTTTCTAGTTAAGATGTATAGAGGAAATGATATCGATACATTTGTTGTGATTGGTGTATATAACGCTCTTCATCGATGGATGCGAAATTACTCATTACCATTAGGGACATCAAGAGGTTAAGTGCCTGTGGTTATTTTGAATAATCACTGAACTACCTAACAAGAGTCTTCACGTTGATTATAATTTGGCTTGGAAAGGTCATAGCTTAATATAGGCATAACAGTTGCTTCTTTCTTGGTATGCATACTATCTCTTTGCACTTCCATAAACACAACGTGACAACGTCTCTCTTATCTCCTTACACCTTCCCACTCCTGTTGTTAGTGCTATTTCTTGGCCTTCCTTTCTAACCATTCTTTTATGCTCTATTTCATCTTCCATCAATTTTGTTTCATTTTGTACAATTGACATGTGTTGCACAATTCTTTTGTAGTTTGCAATATAATCAATTTTATTATTTAGTCTTCGCTTTCCTTGTGCTCTTTTAGCATCGTTACTATGCAATGAAGGAACACCAGAATCACTTATACTTGTATCAACATTTAATATTTTTAGAGCAAAGTGAAGGGCATTGTGTTGCTTATTATTTTAGCCCCATTTGTCTTCTTTCTTTAGGTAATTGTAGATATGTAGAAGATTGAATGCAACTCCTTTATTTTCATCTACATAAGCTTAGTGAGATTTTTCAACCTAAAATTATTTTATTATTAAATATTTTTGACATTATAGTTTACTCTCTAAATGATTGCTAGTAAAAATTTACCAAATTGGATATGTAACATCGATTTTGTTGAATCTTTTGAGCACTCTAGCCAACATAAAACAAATTCTTCTCTTACTCGTTAGTCATCCATCTTTTTTTATTTGTACTCTTAGGCAGTGGTTCGCAGTTTTAAGAAATTGGAATCTTCATTGATGTTAGTCTCTCGTGTGCTCATTCTTTTTTTAAGTCAATTGAAATTCTTGATCAAAATCATTGTTTTCACCCAATAAATTATCATCTTCTTCGTTGTCTTCAAAATCATATTGAATTTGACTAAGATACCGTCATAAGAATCAAATTGACAATTCAAAATTTTGGTTGAGGTGGAAATTAGAGTATAGGTATCTCGGGAGTCAAGTCTATAATTCTACGATCCATGTTGTGTACTAATATTCAATTGCTGGTTAGTTAACTGATCATTGTATCCATAATTGACTTGTTGCAATTGTTGATGAGAAAATACTAGAGACATTTGCTGAAAATGTTGTTGAATTTTTATGAGAAATTTGATTGAATGATCTAAAGGTAGAGTATGCTGAATTCATTAGTTTCTTTCTCCTGCGTCTATTTATCTTTCTTTCTTTGGCTTTTTTTTTTTTTTTTTTTTTGCTAGATTAATACTGCTTTCAAGAGAATGCATGTGTTGTAAAAGCAAGAACAAAGAATGCTTTTGTATTTGTAATAGGTAAAAATAGGAAATTATCCGATATTATATATGCCAAAAAAGAAAAAGGTACCATTTTTCACCGTTGCAGACAAACTTAACCGGTATCAATAATACCGACTACATCAGTAGGCCCAAGGTCACCCAAGCGATCTCGGCGGTTGCTTTAATTGGTAAAAAAAATATGACCTATCAACACCCAGGCGGATGAATGACTACTCATCCGTCCAACAATTCTCCGACCATTGATTTTATTCGTTAATCAACAGTGGTACACCGAAGTCATGCACCCTGCATATACTTAGAAGGCAGCCTTGGTAAGTTCTTTAGCAAATACAACATCTACGTAGAAATGTAAACAAAATTTATGCTGACAAATTTTATCTTCGGGATTCTTGCAAAATGATCTTAATTTTAATAGAAAATACGTTATTGCTCTATCCAATCACATAAAACTGATCATATCTGCTGCAATGGCAATAACAAATCGTTTTCCCCAAGAATTGTATAAAGTTCAATAACATCTGTTAATTAATAACATGTAAAGCTAAACTAAAAGAGGGCTTCTGAAAATTTAAGATAGTCAATATGGAAAATTACAAACACACAACACAACTGTATACCGAGTATTGGTTCATTTTTCAAGTCTAGAAACATGCCCTACACTAAACAGGGACGACAGAAGAAATGTGTATAGAGAAGGGGAATCAAAGGACCTTCTTCCTCTCAAAGAAAGTCTTCAAATGCCAGAACTGGAACCCAGCAACCGATAAACAGATTGCAAGGGAGAGAAAACTGAACCATGCCATCTTCGAGTTCGTCGATCTGTTCATGTCTTGCATCTCCTCTTCCCTGTACATCCAATTGCAAAATCAAAGATATAGAACAGGATTAGTTAGGCCTATTTGTCCAAAAATAAATGGTTATATTTCTGAAAGTTTAAGTAAAAAAGACAATTAGGCGAGTTGAAAAAAAAGCTAAACTAACATCATCCAAATCCAAATTTAAAAGTTAAAAAAAAAAAGAATTTCTTTCAAATTAACTCAAAAAATAATTTTCAAATTATTGTACATTCAATACGTCTTTCTGGTTTTTTTTTATTTTAGAAAGCAAAAATGCTGCTTTTAATAAGGTATCCAAAGGGCCCTTACTGGCAAACAAAAGCAAATTGCATTTGATTTTCTTAAAATTTCTGTTTCTTTTTTCTTTTTTTCCAACAAAAAGTTGACTTTTTAATTCAGCTAAATGTTGATATATACGTTGAAAAATTAAAATAACACTAGTAGAATCTACCTTTGGAAGTTAAAAGCGAAAAACAATTATTTCCACTTTTCATTAAGTCAAAAAGTAAGCTCAAAATTCATTAATTCTTGCACATCCAATTGAACCTTTTGACTTGAGGTTCTAAGGAGAGAAAAAAGATCACCCTTAATAAGCTACCCAAAGGGCGTATAAGTCCCATCACCTCGGGTTTAAGCACAATAATAATGTGCAAATTTTGACTTCATTACTTGCTTCAACAAGTCCATTCCAGCCAGCAGTACATTAAGCATCAATTCAATGGTTCAATTATGCATTTATTCAGAGGATTGTTTACTTAAAGTTGCAGTTTAAAAACATCAAAACTGACCCTTTAAATCGAAGAGGAAATTTGTGCCAGTGGATAACACTTTTAGACCAAAGCGCTTGGAGATTTTACATTTCAAAGGCTAATTTTAATGTCCATTGGAATGGGGAGTCAAAGCTTTTCCAGCATAGATCGTGGTTATACTAACAATCAGCACCTTCAATTAAGGAAGATATCACGTCAAATTTAATATTGAAAAGGAAGTGTTGGTCCTTAACATACCTCTCACGAAGATAAAACATTTCGTCATGAATTGATGCGATAGTATCCTCCAACTTTTTCAGCTCGAGCTCCATTAACTGCAGCAGCAACAATTACATATTCTATATCACTTCAAATATGAGATGTATGTTGGAGAAAAAAATACTAGTGAGCACGCCATTCGATGGAATAAATTAATAGTTTATATTTATATAATATACATGTGTACCTATTCCTATTTGTCTCCAACATACACACACACACACACAAATAATACAAAAATTTATAGTATTTCCAATTTTAGCCACACAAAATTCAAGTCATAATCTTGTCTATTTTATATGTGAAATTTTGAATCTTAAGACGTAAATTTAAAATTAAACATCAATTCAAGTTTATACTGCTTATTTATATAGGTAGGAGTGTCTAAGCGAGATGATTGAGTCCACTACATTGCTAACTAGTCTTGGTTCACATGTAATTTTTAAATAAAATCTTTATATCTTTTGACAGAAAAATTATGAGGTATTTTTTATTTCACAAATTTCATATTCAATATCAACATTTATCTGCTCAATTCTAGTGCTAATACTAACCAGCTTTTATTTGAACAGTATATCGGTAGAGGATAATCATCATCATCATTATTTTGTTTGAAAGACCAACCATTAGATCTATTATGCATCAACCTTGAGAGATCGTTAATCATACAATTTATGAAAAACAACAAACATATTACCTAATAATAAAACAATTTCTGATTGATTGTTCCATGGGAAGTTAACACACACACTGATTTTGAATTAATAAGAGTAAAAAAAAATTAGGAGTTTGGTCAGGAAACTATTTATCCGCAAAATCGTTGAACTTATTGGTAACACATCAAGTAGTAGACGTATCTGCGAAAAGATTGGAGTTATGTCCAATATACATGTTTTTAAAATATCTTCAAATCAAGGAATGTGAAATTTTCAATCAAGAAAGCTAGATTTGCTTCACAATAATAAGAACATTTCCTTTTGTCAATTTGATTAGACTCTTCATCCCTTAGCCATATGCGCATGCACGCACACATACTACATATGGAAAGTTCCATGGTGCCCATTTAGTACCTCCCAACACCCATATCATATTTTGAGCAACATTAATTTAAAATTTCATAGATAGGTTCATGTCAACACCATCTCCACAAATTTAAATTACTGAATACATCTATCATGATGAAATTGATATTTAAAATCAACAGCTAAAATAAATGTTTTGACGGCGAATATTGACTTGCAATTTTGAAGAAGCTATAAATTTCAAAATGTTCTCATTATTTTATAAAGATGATATACAGAATAAAGATCAAATATCCACAACATTTCGTAGCAATCAGGATAGAGTAACCTAAAATATGATAAATGTGCTAAGGGTATGCTCCAAAAAAGATGTGCAATTGAATATCCCCTCCCTTTCTCCCCCTCTATATATATGTATGTGTGTGTGTGTGTGTGTTGTGCACGTAAGATTAAATAAAATGAACTATAATACTTGAGGAGTGAAGAATGAATATACGTCAAACTTTTTTCCTCGTGTTCTGTTTCTAGCTTGATTTCATTGGTCGCATGTTCCAAAAGTTACTCGATTTTGTATCTCCACAAGCGCGTACACATTATACACACACGCACATACATGAACTCATAGCCTCTTCATTTTTAGTTTCTTTGTAGCTCTTTAGTATCCACCATCAGATTTCACAAATTAGTCAACGGATCTAACATTATTTTCTCTCCTACTTTATTTATATTCTACTTCCTAGCACCATTTCATCCATCTATTAATTTTTGAAATCAAATGGTGGATATAAAAGATAAAGTTACCGAGGAACTAAAATGAAGAGGCTATGGAACACACGTTTCTCTCTATAAATATACGTATATGCATATATAGAGAGAAAACCATTTGTTAACAAGCCATTTGTTAACCCCAAACCTTAACTCCTTAAACAACATACTTCTGTTTAAATATTTGTTGTTTTTATCTTGTCACTTCATACTATTAACTAAAGAAACACATGGTTGGAAATCGGGGTTAAAGCTGGGGACTAATTAAGGGATGTGTGTATATACACATATACACAAAGATATATGTACACACATATTAATGGCGATTGGAATGCATATCACCACCACTCTTATGCCCTGATTACCAAAATACAGACAAAATACGACCAAAGTATAATGTTCATTCATTTTTTCCTACCTTCCTTCCAAACAATATGAACAAAATTGTTCGTCTTAGTTTGGTTTTGCTATAAAAAAAATTCTTCCTCTTAGCACAAATTGAATTGACCAAAAAAAATGGCAGAATATGATAGTATCTTCATATTACATGTGTTCTAGTCCAATGAATGATTGAGATTCACAATCTTTACAAGCTAATGTAAACACAAATTAGTTGTTAAAATTTATTGCTTATATCATTTTTAAAATTTCTTGTATCATTTTAGGTTAAGATATAGACATGGTCCAATGATGAACTGAAATTTCTCTTTTTTTCAATAGATTGGAGAGTTGTCAAATAATATCCATCATATTCATCAATATGAAGTATCTGTTAACAAGCCTAATTTTTCCAGGCTTGGATAGACATTGCTCTCCACTAGCAAACAAGTTTACACATTCAACTAACAGTTGAAATGTCATCATCCTATTCAAAATCTCAAAATACTCACTTCAATCTGCCCCTTCTTGGCCACGTTACCCCAATCCTTAGCAGCAACGCCACTCCGCCACTCAAAATCAATCGTCACTGTCTGCGGCGGTTTGTGATCCGGCGTCCAAAAACACGCCAAATAATCTCCCGCTTCCGTTGACGTAAACGCAAAATTTCCGGATTCCGTGTTATCCGCATGGTGTATGTTGTTCCCATACGGTGACGTCACCTGACAAAATTAAATCATCTATCATCCAAATCGTAACTTCAAATTCAAAAACCCTAAATTCGGTTGACAGGAAACTTACTCTGGCGCTGACTTTGTGAGACTCAGGTAGTGGATGGGGATCAGAAGGGTTGACTATGGAGTACTTTCCGACAGACATGGCGTTGATTTTGATGTCTTCGGATATGCATTTGGTGGATCCGGATTGGAGATCGAAGCGAAGGGAGGAAGTGAGAGAAAGGAGAAGTAGAGTTGCGAAGATTTGGATCGGGATGAGATTCGCCATTGTTATTATTTTGATTTGACTGAGAACTAGGGATTCTGGATCCTGATTATTGGAGGTATGAAGCTAGTTCGCTAGTGATAGATTATGCTTCTGCTTGCTGCCAATGTAAATTTGATTTTACACCTTTAGTTTCTTGTTTTAAGAAGTACTGCTGGCCTAATATGTTAGGGACATTAATTAAGTTACTTCTCTACTTGTAATCTGTATATCTAAATTTATTTCATATGTTATCCTATCTAATCTTTTAAAGTTCTTAGTATAGCGACTTACGAATCAAATTATAGTCGATGATATTAAATTACTCAATTTTTGAAGAAATAAGTAAACAAAACAAACATATAATAATTGATAGTTTACTGCTTAACAAAGTGTAAGTATGCAATGTGCTAAAGCACATGATTACAATAAACTATGGTCCAAAACAAAACCAGCCAATATAACTCTATGCAATACATGTAGTTTGTTTGATGGTTACCTGGTTGATCCTTCCAGTAGTCATATGTTTGTCTCAAAGATTAAACCAAACATATAGTATTAACAAATTTAGACCGCGAACTCTATGCAATATACGCATGGAATATTTAAAGGTAAAATAGAGCTTCTACCTACTTAAATCCTTTGGCTGAATGCATCCTCGAACTAAAGACAAATTCTACCAACTTCATTGGTTGGCTAAGGGATTGGGTTCCGACCAAGTCAGGGACGACATAGCTTCTGTTGATTAACAAATTGGTCAACCTTAGAATTAAACTAATACGTCGTATTAGCAAAAGGTACTTACTAATTCTAGATTTAAAAATGTAAAAGAAGGGGAAAAAAATAAGTGAATTAAAAGAAATGACATAAAGATGTAAAGTGATTTGGCTAAGTTTTGCTACGTCTACCATGAAGATTTCTTATTATGTTTCTCTCTTACAATTACAAAAAATTACAAGAGAATAGTAAGAAAATTAACACTTAGGTTATAATGATTCTAAACTTAAGAGTGTTGAGAGGATTTAGCTGGCTAGAAATGTGTATTTCAAGCATAAAAACAAACCCCTTTGATGCCACATGACATGGGGATATTCATAGTAGTAGATGTGGATGATGGTATGCTGTGACAGTAAAACCAGCAGGAAGTATTCCTGACTGTTGATATGGTCGCACCGGTTGATGGAGAACAGTTATAAAGGCGAAGTGGAATATGTGACTGAGGAGCATGTCGGTTGACATTCCATACTATGTGCATGTTTTACATTTAATACGCATTTAATGTGGCAACATGCTACATGAGTAAACATGTTGATGACGGACATGCTACAGTACTTTGTGACATCTCATATCTATACTCATACTATCCAAGAGTATTACAGACTGTCAAACAATACGGAGAATGAGGTTATATGTGATACACACGTGAATATTCTCTTGGACGAACACTGGTACATATTAAAACATCAAATAAATAACTTTTCTAAACGTAGCAGTATCAGTACAAAGAAATAAGCACGTATGTCTTTAGGACAAAACAATACATAACATATAGTGAATAATAGAGAACATAGAGTCAATCGCAGCGATAACATATATAATATAATATAATATATTACTGTTTAAATACAAATACCTCACATATCAACTATATCAATAAGACAAATAATTAATTTACAATTCTGTATCAAATATATACAGTAAATTATGACATATAAATTTCATATAACAATCCTTAATATAACACCTAAAAGCCAAGTAATATAGACGTTGGTCAAGTCGTCCATGTACCTGAAATATCTCAGACTGACATATGCATGGTTTATAATTACAACTACTTAAAAATTACTTAAGTATCTCATAACATAGATATTACCAAAACCATGTATAAAGATGTCATCATCCATATACAACAATTTAAAAGAAATCAAGAATACTACATCCAATGGATGAATCATCCATACCATAAATCATCATCATAGAAAATGAAATAATCGTGCTAGCACACAACAATGCCCTAATATAATATTATAAAATCATATAATCAATAGATAATGTGAAACAGCCAGTACACTCTTCCAAAAAATATTCAATATTATACAAATCACAATCAATAAACAAAGGCTATCTCTAAAATATCAAACCAGAAGAGTATGAATATACGTAATGACCTAGAATTTTGTCACTTTAAATATGGATATTTAAATATATTTTTAGATAATTAATTTATGAATTTCATAACTCGAATAAAATCCTTTTAAATAATAACTAATGATGGTAAAATAATTTTCAAAACTTGTTTACAAAAATAATTAGTTCAAAGAAAATAGAAAAAATTTCTAGAAATCGTTTTTCGAATTTCGACTTTTCGGTGTCTAAAAGTTGTCGAAAAACGTTGTGCATATTTGTCGTAATACACACTCACACATTTACAAATAGGTTGAAACATATTTTGATAAATAATAGGTATGTATTAACTCAAATAAATATAATGAGTTAGGATGAAACTTATTATGTAAGTTTTAAAACAAAATTAAAATATAAATAAAAGTGACATAAATATGTCATTTCCTTGCAAACATAAAGTACTTAAGTAATTAAGTGGATGTTGGCTTTGAAAATAAAGGGAGGGGACAAGAAAATCTCGAAAGTAAAAGGGGGAGACAAGGGTGGTTGAGGTGGCAACCAAGTAGTAGAGGTTATGTAAAGTAAGGGTATTTTGGTAATTTTATTTTTGCAGTTTATATAAAAGCAATTTCTAAATTTTCTTTCATTTCTATTCTCATTTCTAACTCTTTCTTACTTCCATCTTGCTTAAGTTTTTCAAGAAGCTTTCATGACTTTCAAAAGGATTTCTAAAGTTTAAAATCTTAGTTTCTTTTACTTTTAAAAACTTTAAAATGTTGTTTAATCATCTTACTTCCTTCCTACACCCTTCTTCTTCAAAAAAAAGCCACACAATTCTCTACATGTCATGGCCAAACCCATAGGGCCCTAGCTAAGCCACTCTGTCCTCTAAAGTCCACAAAAACTTCATTTTCCAAAAGCTAAGCAAAGATCTAGGACGCGGACAAGCTGTAGTGAAAGTTTGGTTTGTTTCATCAAACTTTTTGTGAGTAAAATTCTCACTCTTAACTAAGTTGTTACAACATATATTGTTTCCTAACTTAGCTGTTAAATATGGTGTTCTGTTGGATGAAAATAGAGTCGATTTGGATGTAAGAATTTGTGCTTGGATGAAAATGTTATATAGTTTGAAATGAAAGTGAAAAGTCATGTTAGTTTTACAAGTTATAATCTTGCTTGTATGTGTGTATGATGGCATGTATAGATGTTTTTTGTGATGTTGGGTATGATATGATAAACCAAAGAAAAGTTAGTACTTGATTTGTACTTAGAGCGACATCGGAAAATCCCTTGCGTTAACTTGTTTTTCTTATGTGAGTTCAGAAAGGTTTTCACAAAATGTTGCCTGTACTTTTAGTTGTTTTCAAAACTTCATACCAAGTTATAAAGCAATGTTAAAACATAAAAGATAATGTTTGAAAACTATTTGAAAGGTTAAACAAGTTTTTTTTTTAAATTACAGGTCATGTAACGATAGTCGCTATAAGTGCTGTTTGTAAAAGCGAACTCTTTTCAAAATTTGAAAGTGTTTTCACTTAGGACTATTCTTGAAAAACGTTCTAAATAAAACATATATTAAGTAAATAAAAGTAACTATTTGACTATTATTATTTAATTAAGTAAGGAAGGTAATTAGTACCTAATCATTAGTTAACAAAGGTAATTAGTACTTAAGTATTAATCAAGTAAGTTAATTATAATTAGTTAATTAATAAAAGGTTAATTAATATTTTAATTAATTAATTAAGAATTAAATATTATTTAAATTATTTATTAAAGATTAATTACTAATTAATTATAAAAGGGTCTAATTATTAATTAATTTCTAAATAGGTTAAATACATTAAGATTTAATTAAGACTCGATTAGGTTTTAAATTTATTATTTAACAAATGTTTAATTTATTATTTAATTATTAATTAAAGATTAATTATGGTTTAATTAATTATTAGATGATTAACTATTATTTAATTATTTGTTTAAAGGATAATTATTACCTAATAATTTTAAAAGTTAATTATTGTTTAATTAATATTAAAGGTTTAATTATTATGAAATAAGAAGTTAAATATTATTTACTTATCGAATAAGATTTTGAATTTTAAAATCGTTTATTTCTAAAAGTCAGTTTGTTTTAAAGAAATTTTCTTTTGCAAAAGTATCTTAAACCAAGGGATTTCTTTGTTGATTACTCTTAAGTAACCCCAAATGATTATAAGACCAAACAGCAGCTATTTAGCAGAACAAAACACCATTCTGCTGTTATAATAACTTGGACATGTGTTTAGCAGAACAAACCTCCATCTGCTATTTTAATAACTTAGACATTTACCTATATGTCAATTGGTTGTTATTTGTTGATCCATTTACATATCTGCTTGTTATTTAAACACCCTTATATAACTTGGAAAGTTTAACCGAAATCAAATAAACTATTATGGTCGCTAAGACTCTTTTGAATTTTGAAAATCATTCTTTTAATCTTATTACTTTTTAAATAAGTATTTAAAAAATAATTATTATGGTTTAAAGTAAAGTTATTATTCAATTGAAATGTTTAAGGTTTATCATCATTTCAATATGATATTTAAAGATAGTTCATTAACTATTTTGTTTAAGGTCTTGAAGTTATTTTAATTAATAATAACTTGTTTTATTTAAAGGTGTTTTAAATAATTGATTTGTTTATCAAGGAACTTTATTGATTAAGGTTATTAATGAAGTTTCGTTTTAAATAAGGATATTTATAAATAGGTTTTATAAATGATTTTTGGTATTTATAAAAGAGTTCTATAAATAAACTTAGAGATTTATAATGTGTTTTATAAATGGATTTGCAATTTAAGTGGAGGAGATTTCATAAATGAAAGAGATTTATTAAAGGATTTATAGAAGAAAACTATAAAAGAATTTGAAATTGGAATCCTTTACCTGACCTTCTTAATTTTGGTGGTATGGACATTCGTTCCACACTTAACATGAAGGAATAATATTTTAGGTTATCGTTATCTCCAATTTAAATAACTTTTGTTTTGATCCTTTTAATATGATTTTGAAATAAGAAATCTTTCACAATGTTTTGTGAATATATGTATATCAGTGAGATAAGTACATGAATATTTTGATAAATATTTTAGAAAGAGATTTAAATAATTGAAAGATTTATTTTGAGACATATTGGTTACTATGGGTAATTAAATCTCTGAACTATTGTTGCTTGTTTATTTGATAGTTAAATAACTGACTATCAAATCTTGGCTAGTTTTGACTTAAGAAGTATGTTGTGCATATTCAAGTTCCCTGGTAAGGACTCGAATAATTGTTGCACACTCTGAGAGAACTAGGATTTAGTTAACTGGAAATTATTAGTTATTGGTTTGGATAGGCCGAAATCGAATATATTATCTAGAAACTACTTCAAACCAATATATGCGTTCAAATAGAAGATACCTTGAAGATGATGGAATTAAAAATGGAGCTATTGAAGTGTAGGGCTACTTACTACTAATCTTGAGGGCAATTCCAAAATTGATGTAGTAGATGAAGGAACCGGGCTAGTCCGCAAAGAAAGAAATGGGCAAATTTTAATTTTTTTTTTACCATTTTGGATCTTTAATGGACCTGCGAAGTCTAAATTTCATTTAGAACTTTTCTAAACTTGGTTTAAATAAAATCTTGTATTCTATTTAAAATAGTTAATGGAAAGTTTAAGTAAATTTAATTTCAAATGCATAGTGTATCAAATACACCTAATATTTATTTATAAGTGTTAATGTATAGTGAATGAAACCTTTCATTTCTTTCCCTAAAATAAGAATTAATTAAGAGCATTAATTGCATTAAATGGAGAGGGAAACCTTTCATTTTCTCTCTTTAATTTGAACTGATTGATTCATTAAATGTAACAACCCACTTTTCCGAATAGTTTAAGCAGACAATTAACCACACATGATCCACTCAAATTGAATGGAAAGATGGATAGTTAGGGAAAAAAAGAAAGAAAGAAGAAGGGAAAAGAAAAACTAAACAACACAGAATTTCACAACAGAATGGATAATCTATAATATACAACAAATCTTTACACAAAATAAAAACAGTAATACACACACAAACATCAATCAGAGTAAACTAACCTATTTCAGCCCGATCAGTTATAACAACCTGTCCTTACAATTGTTGGTAAATACAACAATGAATGCAGCGAAAAAATAACCATATACATGAATACATCTTTGGCCTCCAGCTTGTCTTCTAAAGCTCCAAAGCAGTCAAACTAATCTGTTATATGCTCGGTCTGACTCGAACTTTATAATAAAATAATATCCGAGTCAATCTAGAAAATCAGCATGAGAAAAACACACCCAACTGGATTTTAAAGTTATAAAAAACCTTCGGAAGTCAAAAGTATCTCGTAAAACCACGCTGCACATAAACACGGACGATTTTTTACTTAAGAAAACCAAAATATTTTATATAATTTTTTGTTGATATTACAATAATGTCTAAGGGTGAAAATAATAATAATCAAGTAGCTGTGATGCTTGTGAGGGTATATCACAACAATACTAGATATATAATCAAAACCGATAAAGCACATTCACTAATTGTGTAGGATTCCATGGAGGTGAGCTCAGTACTTCGAGAAAAGGTCCTCCTACACAAAGATCAGAGATATTCTTCTAAAGCAGTATACATCTCTAGTGATGTACCATAGGAAAAACATCGCCGGTCTCGCTAAGACCGAGTACATCGTCCCATGCATGCATAACAATTGTAAGTAACATCCAAGTAGAGCCAAGTACACCCTATTGGTTTGCCAATTCTACTGGTTATGCCTCTCACCTCGATTTTTAGTCATTACCACTGGTAAGGCTACGTCTGGCGTTCCAGCTCATGCACTACCATTAAAATCGATCAAGGAATCCTATATGGATTCCTATACCTCAACGGGTCTCGGACCCACACATGAATTCCAACATCTCAACATATCATGAAACTTATCCATAGAACCGTACATGGTTTTGAAGTGCTTATGGTTTTTGAGTCACCTCTTACAAGTACACTCTTCCATTTCCCTAGCGCTCCAAAATCCAATCGTCGGTTTTTTGGAGTGCTTAATACTGGTTCTTTAGAAAATAATCAAATAATACACAAGAGTGGGGATCATCCCCTAATCGTTTAAGTGGACGGATCTCCTCGTTATTTGTCCTTAAAGAGGGGAATATTTCTGTGTTTCTCCTAGATATTTTCATATAATTCCCGTGTTTCTCCTAGAAAATAATCAAACAATACACCAACAACAACTATACCATATAATTTCCGTGTTACTCCTAGATATTTCCAAAGTTAAAATCCTTTGGTGTTAAAAAGGGAATATTTTCGTACCACCAAAATTAAAAAGGACTACATATTTAAGCCAGGATTTGATAGTCAGTTATTTAATTATCAACAACACACATCCAAATAAGAGATTTATTCCATAGGCGAAAACCAATATTGGTTAAGCACATAAGCAACCACTATCCTCCTTTAATAGTTCTTTCATTAATTAAAATCACTTTGTAGGTTACTTGTATAAAAATATATTTACAAGGTATATCCATTAATCCCTATATTTTTAATACTTAAAAAATATTCATATACTTATCTCGACAGTATAAGTATATTCATACACATTACAACTCGCTACAAATGCACTTATATATTTGAAAACATTTTAAAAATAGATATGGGAAGCAATGTTCCGTATCAGTCATGGATCACAGCTTGCTCAGTGGTTAAGTCGGCATCCTAACGAATCAATATTAACATGTAGGCAATCCCTGCCACTTGAATTACACCATGAAAATCAACCGTTTCTTTCCAAAATCTCTTTATTTATAAATATCTCAAAATCTATTTATAAATCTTCTTTATAATTCCCTTTAAAATAATTTTTTATTTATTTTTAACAATCTTCTTATAAAATCATTTACTATTCTAACACCTTTTTACAAAACAAGTCCATCAACTAAACACTTGTCACATAACAAGTTACCATGTAAAACACCCTCTTACAGATCTATGAACCAATTTCTTAAACTCGTTCTATAAATATTTAACCATTTATAAAACTCTTTCACCTTGTAAATACTCTTCTCCTAAGTCTTCAAACCATTTTATAAACCCCCTTTACAAAATCCAAGTCTGGTTATAAAACTCTATTTATGGGTCTGGAAAACATTAATAAATAATTAAAAATCTTACTTCAAAACACCATTATATAATAATAATTATTGATAAAACTCATTATAAATAAATAAAAATTATTAACTTTAAAACATCTTAAAATTAATAATTAATAATTAACAATTTCAAAACATTATGAAATGATCAATAAGAATTAATCTTTACATTATTATACATAATAATAATTTATTTTCAAAACATTATTAATAAATCCTTATTATAAATTTCAAGCCATATTTATTTCAAAAAAATTAACTTTTCAGAAATATAAAAATATTGATAAATATTTTTTAAACAGCACCAATATAAATAAATAACTTAAAAACAATATTAAATATAAATAAATAACTTTTACAACAATATTAAATATAAACAAATAATCTAGTAAAGATAGATAAAAGGTTGGAGTAAAATAGATGTTAAATCCTTTAAAAACAAAATATTTCCAAAGCCCAATTTTGGATTTAAAATTATTTCCTATCTCAAAAACCAACTCCAACTCAATGGCGATTTATAGTATTTCAAAATACTAATTTAAGGCCAATAGCCACCAAACGCTTAACCAATACCGGTATTGATTTTCTATCACTACTGAGTTTTTTTTCAAACATATAACAAAGTCATAACCATAGTGTCCATAGTCAGGTTCACTATTCAATAATTCATATAAAAGGAATATTATTGAAATAATTCAACAATAGCAAGGAATCTAGTTGGATCCCTCCAACCCATCCCCCTACAACATATACAATATATAGTCAAATAATATTAATCAACCACTTCGAGGCGGGATCATACACAAGGGTCATCCGCTCTTACACGGAAACATAATAGGGTCTCATCTGCTCCAGGGGCGGAAATACATCCAAACCAACTAATAAATATAGTAAATTATGCAAACAATCATTCAACAATTTTCATCAGCTATATTATACTAGTTGTAATAACCCAGAGTTTCAAACACTTCGTATTTAAATATCTAAATTATTTAAATATTTGTATCCATGATTTAATATGATTAAATATGATTTTATAACCTTATTAAACACTTTTTAATTAATAATTAATGTTAGAAAACTTATTTTTGAAATGTGTTTACAAAAATATACATTTTCGATAAATACTGAAAATGTGATAAGAAAACGTTTTATTAAATATCAACTTTTTTTTTAAATAAAAGTTGTTTAAATATTTGTACATTGGTATGTTATCATATAACACATTATCAAGTATTAAATCACCTTAGTTCCTAAGCAAATTAATTAAGTAAGAGGATTTAATTAAGGAGACAAAAGGACCCCTAAATCAAGCCTTAAACCAAGGAGTGATTTAAGGAAGGTATGTTTGTGTAAGATCATGGCCTTAACCTTTTGCTTCATAGTTGAAGAAGGGGTTTTGAAATCTTTTCCACACATTTCCTAGCTCTACAAATACACATGCATACACCACTTCATTTTCACAAACAAATCCACTTCTAAACAGATGTTTTCACTCTCTCTTCTCCTCTTCTTTTTGGCCTTAGGCCATGTGCTTTTGGGGGGAGGAAAATGGCCTACGGTCATGGGTATTAAGGAACAGAAAAGAGGTTAAGGCCATGGCTTTTGAAGGAGGAAGTGGTGGTTTAGGCCGTAAGCAATGGTGATGGTGGAGGGCTTGGCCCTGAGCCAAGGAGAAGGGAATGGTCTTGAACATGTGGTTTATGTACACAGAGAATGGACTTCAGTAATGTTTTGATGAAGTAGGATATGTCAATTGAACCGTGGTTATGATTGAATGTTAGTAGGAAGAGATTTGGTTTGAGAAAAGTGAGTTAGTCTCACTTCGAATCAAGTTATTAACTTGATAATATTGCTTGTTATATCACATGATAATCGCTTGTTAATCACATGTTAGTATGCTTGCTATTGCATACAATAATAGACACTAATTACTTAAAGTTATAACCTTTTATTATATGCTTCCAAAAGCATATGATTTGTTAAAATAGTTTCCTTAAAGAGAATGGAATTATGTTAGTTAAATTAAGCACATTTAAACATATAAAATGTACATAATTATTAGTACATATGTTAATACATGTTTAATAGTGATATGGTTTGAATATGAAATCATATTCGTTCATCGATGTGAATGACACTAAGCATTGGATATTGAATTGAAAGCGAAATTGTCCATATAGCGATAGTCGCTATAAAGCACTTTAAATCCCATAGACTCTAACTTATGAAAATGGTGATTTAATGACATCTTAATGATAATTTGTTTGGCTATTATTTACACTTATATAAGTGTTTAGAAAAGAAAATAATATGTTTTGGAAAGTTATGGAAGAAGTAAATCAAAGTAATAAAATATTGAAGTAAAGAGGTCGCTATAATGGCTCCTTTTATTTAGTGGAATAACGATATTTTTCTACAAACTTCTTTGGGGGTTTCTTTTTAAATTTAAAAATTAAATAATATATTATTCTTATGGGAAATTTTTTGAAGCCTAATTCATTTGATAGCTAGATGAACAAAATGCAAAAACATATAGCGAAATAGTCGCTATAAGTGAAGTTCGGTAAAGTACACTGTATTCGAGAAATTCTCTTGGAAGTTATTATTTGGAATTTTTCTTCATGGTTTCCAAGTACCTAAGTATAATAACTAATGCAAAAATATTATATCAGAAATCATTTGTTTAAATGTTGAAATTTAGGCTTAAAGTTGTAGCAAAACAATATTGACAATGGTAACAAAACTTTAGATAGTATTTCTAAAAATGCTAGCTTTTCTGTTTTGAACTATAAATTGTTTAAGAATGATATTTAAATTATTTAATTTTCTCTAATCTTTTTAGGGTTGTTTTCTAACTTATAATAGAGTGTATTAGAATGGGTTTCATGTTCAAATACATTTCTAATAATTAAATAAGTTTTGAAAAAGGTAATTAACTTTGCTTAACGCTAAAAGCCAACGAGTAGACTTATCTATTTATGAGATTCAAGAATGAAGTGTCTAGGCAATGCTTTGATGTAACTAATGCTCTAATTAATCTGGCTTCACTCTTCGGTGAATAATAGTATAAGTTGAAATATCAGAAGAGTTAAGTATATTTCATTAGTGACATCTATTTAGCAGAATAAATCCCCGTTCTGCTATTATATAAATTTGAACATTTATTTACATATACCACTTAATTCTAATTTATGCATTAATATTTAGTTTGTCAAACTTTTGATAATAATGTATTTTTATTATTTTTTGTTTGTCTGTTTGAGTTGTGCTCCGCCAGTTTATGAGTAATCAAAATCTATATGCATGGGTTGGGTAGATACAAATATCTTGAGATTAGAATTTCACAGTTTGACTATAAAGTGTTCGATGAATAACTCACTAAAATTTCAGTTGTCGCCGAGGCATTTCGGTTTGGATTAAAACTGAACAAGCGTTCAATTTTAACCCAAATTCCTACTATCTCTAAATTATTCCGATCCAACTCCACAATGTAATTTTGCTGATATGAACGCAATGCAACTCGTCGCATTCAAATCCGACCTCATATGAAAAAGTTATAGCATTTATAAGATTTAGATTTTTATTAATATAATTAATTACATTCCATTAGCTTAATTACAAACCAAATCATGAAATCAGGGTCGTTCATTATCTTCTTCGTCGCGATAAACCAGGCATACTCAATATTTAGAATCGCGACATTGAATCGATCATCGCTGCCATCTCGTGGCACCAGGCGCCCCGCGTCCACACCGGATACCCCCAAACCACCACGTTCCTAACGCCACCGCCCTTGGTTTGATAACACCGTCGATGATCGACAATCCTCTCAAAACCACCACCGACATTGCGCCCTATACTGGCCACCATGCCTCGTCTTAATCTTACCATTGGATCTCTTCATCATACTGAATCGAACAAAAGCCTATTTATTGTCGAAGCCTGAAAATGTTTGCTGTAACAACCCGCATATTTGTCGAGTTTGTATTTAAATATTTTATTTAAATATTAACTCGTTAATCGGATTTTGGTCCGAAAAGCTACTTTTTGCAAACGGTCAAATTAGGACTCGAGACCACTTCCATTGAGTTCGAAATGTCGTTTACAATTTTTTTAAGTATAAACATCGATAGGTTTGGAGTTAGTGAAATTTCACTAACTTTTCCCGCTTTGGACTTTGGGTTAGTTTAGCCTATTAAGCCCAAGTTCCAACCCTCTTCTCCTCACTCTTCATAAATTTCCTAACTAATCAAGCTTTGGCATTAATGGTGGAGGAAATGGGAAATTAAAATTCCAAAACTCAAATTCAATTGCAATCCATCTTTCTATTCCAAATTCAAGAAGAAGACATTGGATTCAAGCTTCTTGTGCTTAGATAGAAGAAGGATTGATCCCTGCTTGCTTAAAACTTCATTTTCATTGATATTTGGTGCAAAGGTGAGATTTTTACCTCACAATTCTAGCCTATAACTATATTGGACTGTTGGGAATGATTCCCTATCATTTTTGCATGCATGTTAGCATTTGGTTTGGATTGGATTGGCGAAAAACTCCAATTTTTAGCGTTTTGGTGAATTTTCTGCACTTAGGTCGTTCTGGCCGTTTTTAGGTCGTTCGGAGTTAAGTCGTTCGTCCATAAGTCGTGAGTCGTTCACGAGTTAACCCATGAGTCGTTAGGTCGTATGACCCATGAGTCGTTAGGTCGTATGACCCTTGAGTCGTTAGGTCGTATGACCCATGAGTCGTTAGGTCGTATGACCCATGAGTCGTTAGGTCGTATGACCCATGAGTCGTTAGGTCGTATGACCCATGAGTCGTTAGGTCGTATGACCCTTGAGTCGTTAGGTCGTATGACCCTTGAGTCGTTAGGTCGTATGACCCATGAGTCGTTAGGTCGTATGACCCATGAGTCGTTAGGTCGTATGACCCATGAGTCGTTAGGTCGTATGACTCTTGAGTCGTTAGGTCGTATGACCCTTGAGTCGTTAGGTCGTATGACCCTTGAGTCGTTAGGTCGTTAGACCTCATTTTGTCTTCACTAGGTCGTACCGTTTTGGTCGGGGCGCTGCCCCCTGGACCCCCGCGACCTGACCGGGCAGGTCGAACCCCGTAAGCGGTGGCGTTGCCCCCGCACCCCCACCTTGAGGGGTTGCCACCCCCCTGGACCCCCCCTCCGTAGGGGATCTTATCTGAAAAACATTGAGCTGATTTCCTTGGATTTTATTCACATCTCCGTATGCGATTTTTGTGACTGATTGTTTCTACAATTGCTCCTGTGTTTTGTCACTTTATAATATAAAGGTTTCAATACTAGTAGTAAATATTAAAACTCTTTTAACAAATAATTTCAACTCTATTTTTAATAACAAAGCTCTTTTCTTAAACCGTTTTCCAATCTATTAGTATATACAAACCTTTACCTCACTCGGATGAGAAATCTAATTAAACGACTTAGTAAAACAAGTGGTATGAAACGCTTGCGTTCACTTCGTCGGTTAATTCTTGGGCTTGTTCGATTGAACCTCTTGTGACAATTTTATTAGTGAAGATTTACAGTTTGTTCGTAAATATTTAAGTTAAGCAAGTGGTTATGGGACATGAAGCTAAACTTCTATATTTACTAGCTTAGTGTAATTGACACTTCTTGTTGATCATGATGATCATTCTGATGATTTAGACTAGCAACTGTGCGATGTCTCTTGTTACGAGGTTAGACTAGACACCACTTGTGTGATTCCACTCACACTTACCTTTTTGCTTTTTGGTTAGTCTGGACCTTAATCTGTGTGATTCCATTCACACATGTGGGGTAGCTCCCCTTGGTCTTCGGACCGTCATGTGATAGGCCTCTTTCTCTTTTCTATGATTTCTGGACTTCTTGCATTGATTTCTAGAATTTATGTCATTGACTTGTTATGAGTACAAGTTTGGGGTATGATGCCCTTTCCGAATCTTTGAGAAGATTCTTGTGATATTGATTATCTCTTATTGATTGATCTTCTGTTGATCATTATTTACATACTTATAGTGGTATGTCATTATGGATGTTTATGTTTATGCCATATCTTTTATGTTATATCATGTCATCTGATATTTATAGCTAGACTGACCCGTTTATTATTTTCTTAAATAATACTCGGGTCAGACCGAGATGTTACAGGTGCTTCTGCTTGACTTCTTCCCAGGGATTCATCACTCTGACTTTTGGCTAACTGTTTAGATTAGCAGTTTTTGTTGTATACACTTGAGATATAGACTCATAGTTGTATTCTTTTGTATAGCACGTGTTGCTATTCTTTTGTATTATCGTGGATCTTACTGACCACTACTCTGATGTACACTTTCATGTGTTAGTTATATATTCATATCTTCTTCCGCCTTTGTAATATGGATATCTGTGACTGATTTGTGATATGATTATTTCTATGTTTGTTTCCGAAGATTATTTATAGCCACCGTGTGATAAGCAATTACATGGATGGTCGCTCCTCAACAGCCTTATTCTCCGTGCTAGTTGACAGCACTGCTCCGGAGTGTTCTTGGCTAGCGTGGGTATAGAGGTGGGGCGTCACATTCGCAGTGGTGTCGGAGCACGTGGACTGTTCGATGATGGACGTTGAAATTTGAAACGAAAGGAAGAAAATGAATGTTTTCCTTGGTTAGTCGCCATATTTATAAGGGGAACAGTATGGGTGAATAGTGCAGTGTAGGGCCAAGGTATGGCCAAATATTTAAAGACGTTGGGGAAATATATGGGTAAGTTATGGCTGGAGTGATGGGCAACATATTCTTTTATTTTAAATAATCGGCTCAACACGTTCGGAAAAAATCTCAAATTCTAAACGAGACATGCCGCCTGGTGTTCTATATGTAATACCTCAATTTTGAACACAATGGAACTAGTCTAGATACCTAATCCAACCATATGTAGAAGATAGCTTTTTAAACCCAATAATATTATATAAATTCCTTAAATTAGTTTCTAAGCGTTTCGAGCTCGCACGACCAAACGATACGTTCAATTGCCATGAAATTCGTTAACATATAATAATTCACTATTACGGATACAATGAAACTAATTTCGTCGAAATCCGAGAAAGTGCCCCGTAAAGCTATTTTCACACGTTAGTTAAAAAGAATTATTATAAAATAAAACTAATCACTTTTAAATCTGAATTAACAGTTTGTTATCCTCCTTATTTAAATAGAACTTAAATCAACTTTCGAAATCTTTTTGTTCATATTAAATTCAGGATTTAATTATTTAAATAATTTTGTCAATTTAACAATTCAATTATCAAATAAATTGCTATATTCGAAATTCAAGCTATTTAAGTTATAAAATTAACTTTTCAATATTCTAAAATTGATTAAATATTCCAAATTCAAATGACTAAAAAATTTTGTCGTTACATTCTTTTCTCCTTAAAAGAATTTCATCTCCGAAATTTCCAAGGTAAGAAATATGCTCCTAACCCATTAACTTTTTAAAACCAATTAGTTGAAGTAGATTACCAAATTCGTTTAAGCCACTAAATTTTGAAAATCAATTTGTTGAAACATTGTTATCGCCTTTTCTAAATCCTTAAATTCATTCGTAATTACTAACTAATACCATTCCATGTTATAACATAAACATCCAATTTTAGTTATCAAAAATTTTCTTCAAAAATTTCAAAAAATTTCCAACTTCTTAAATTTTCGAATTTTTTTGAAAGCATCTCTATTGCATGGCTCGATAAGAAAAAATACAATTTACACTGCAGGCCCAAACCAACAAAAGAAAACAAAAGCAAGCTGCTCAATCATAAAACCATCATATTCAAACAACAATATAAACATGTACTTTTTAGTCGAGCAACCAAATTTTACTTATAAAATCAATGGCATCAACTAGCTTTTGCTTCTATATGCCTACATCTTATTTACCAATGATATCCAATCATATAATTCATAATCCTACTATTCTACATTTTCATTTTTCAACACTTAATTTACTAAAACCCGTACGATGTACTTATATCATTCGTACGCAATATCATATTTGATCGCTCACTCGATCACACAATCTCACTTTCGAATTAGTATCGCTCATACAACCACTCTAGTGCAGACTCAGATTCGGTTCCTTGATTAGAAACTTCCATTCTTCTTGCACAACCATATACTATGATTGAGAATTCCAGAGTCAATTGAAAATCCATATCCAGTGTTCCCCGTCGAGAATCGAGTGAAAAATCCTAACTCGGACCGATGTAAATCATCTCAAAGTCATGTACGAGAATCTGTATCAAATAGTTATGTGGATAAAATAATATAAGTACAACTTACATATTTATTTCAATTGGTTTCTCATTATAACCCATTATTTCTCATTCAGATTTTTTTTTATTTACCTTCACGTATTACTTAGTATATTCTTCCAATACTAATATCACTTAAGAACCACTCCATCAATTTATGTCTAAAAACATTTCACTCGATACTAAATTCATTTATGAATCATTTCATAAAATTTTACCCAACTTTATAAACATTTTATATAACACTTCTCATGTTTATTACCACTTAACAACTTAAGTCCCTATCCATTTTAAATCACTTTAATTTCATTTAACTCAATTCATTATTCAGTTTCATTATTCAATTCTATCAAACAAATTCTAAAGCATTTCCAATTAACTAATTTATTTAATTAGTCCATTCATTAATTCATTTCAAATCACAATCAATTTCACTTCCAAAAACAATTTCATTTAAGTTAAATTTTCATTTCAACTTTTCTTTTCTCAACATTTATTATTCAACAATTTTAAACTTTGCTTTACTTTCTAATTCTCAAAATTTATAAGTTATGAAACTCTTTTTCCTATATTTTCATTAAACACTCAATGAATTTTTTTTTTGAGTTAAACACTCTGTTCTTATTCAAACTATTTTGAAACAATACTATAAATAATTCCTTGGTATTCCAAATCATACTTTTGAATTTTAAATCAAATCTAGTTTTAAACAAACAAAACTCCAATGGTTGTAATTCCTCTCTTGAAAGTTCATAAAATGAAAGTTGATGATAATGTAGTCATTATCGAAATTATTTTCAAACGACTAAAGTGAGTTAAGTGCTTTCTATCTCTTTAAAATCCTTTTAAAAATATTTCTAGTCAAAACATTTCAAAATAACACCATTATTATTTCTCCAAAACCATGAAAATAATTTTCAAAATCACCGAGTTTTAAATTTTCAAATTTTCAGGTTTTAAATCCTTTTAATTTACAAGTCATATTTATAATATACTTATGAAATTTCATTTCCTTTCCATTTATAAATCACATTTATAAATCATATAATCTCACTTTAGTTATATTACATAATTCCATAATTGTTTTACCCTTGTTTTTATTATGATAATAACATCTTTATTAGATCACATACAACAAACAACAAATAATAATAACCAAACATTATCATCCTCTAACAACCAAGCACACCATATATACTATAACAATTTATGAAAAATTATTCATTTATATGTATAAAATATAATAAAGGTGAATTATTTCATTTACCCAATTCTAAAACAATAATATGTCAAACTACTCCATTCAAGCAATTAGAGACCCCTATTAATAATGTTAATTACAAGTATTGACCAGAATCTATAAGCCACCCAACTAATCAATTAAGATAACATAAAACATTTTTATACAACTAACAAATATGTTATCATACACACACACACACACACTCAAACTCATGACAAGGCATTCCATTACCTTATCTTTTGATGAGTTACCCCACGAAAGTCGATGTTCTCGCTTAACTTTGCGCTTTGAATTCTGATACCACAATGTAACTATCCACTTTCCCGAACAATTTAAGCAAATAATTAACCACACATGATCCACTCAAATTGAATGGAAAGGCGGATAGTTAGGGAAAAAGAAGAATGAAACTCGATGTGTCCTACAAGAACAAAACGAGTTTATACGTACAGTACAGCACCATCGATGGTAACTGTACCGTATAATTCTCTTATTTCTTCTAGATATTTCCAGGATTAAAATCCTTCAGTGTTAAGTTGCGAATATTTCCATACCACCAAAATTAAGAAGGATTACATACTTAGGCCATAATTTGATAATCGATAATTTAACTATCAACAACACACATCCAAATCAGGGATTTATTCCATAGGGGAAAACCAACTTTGGTTAAGCAAATAAGCAACCACTAGCCTCCTTTAATAAATCTTTCAATAATTTAAATTAGTTTGTAAGTTACTTGTATAAAAATACTTTTACATAGGTAAATCAATAAATCCCTATATTTTCGCACTTAGAAAATATTCATATACTTATCTCAACGATATAAGTATATTCACACACATTACACCTTGCAACTTAGAAATGCACTTATGTTTTAATTTAAAAAAATAGATATTGGAAGCGCCTTTCCGTATCGATCATGGATCGCAGTTTACTCAAGGTTACGTCGCTATCCCAGCATATCCATTCTAAAATGTAGGCAATCCCTACCCCTCAAATTACTCCATGAAAATCAAAAATTTCTTTTCAAAATATTTTTATTCATAAATATCTCAAAATCTATTTATAAAGCTTCTACATAGTTCCCTTTAAGATAAATAGTTTATTGTTCTTAACCATCTTCTTATAAAGCCATCAACTAAACACTTGTTACATAGCAAGTTTACCATTTAAAACACCATCTTACTAATCTATGAACCCATTTCTTAGACTAGGTTTATAAATATCGACCATTTATATAACTCTTTCACCTTGTAAATAATTTTACCCTAAGTCTTAAAAGCATTTTGTAAACCACATTTGTAAAATCCAAGTCGGTTTATAAAACTCTATTTATTATTCTCGAAAACATTTATAAATAATTAAAAATATTTTACTTCAAAACACGATTATATAATAATAATCATTGACAATAAACATTATAAATAAATAAAAAAATTTAACTTTAAAACATCTTAAAATTAATAGTTAATGATATGAAAACATTATGAAATAAACAATGATAATTTATCTTTACCATTACTATAAATAATAATAATTTATTTTCAAAACACTATTAATAAATCCTTATTATGAATTTCAGGCCATATTTATTTCTGATAATTAACTTTTCAGAAATATAAAAATATTGATAAATAACTTTTAAATAGCATTAAATATTATAAATAACTTAAAAACTATGTTAAATGTAAATAAAAAATTGTTAAAACAATATTAAATATAAATAAATAATCCAAAAAAGATAGATAAAAGGTTGGAGTAAAATAGAAGTTAAATCCTTTAACAACAAAATATTTCCAAAGCCCAATTTTGGATTTAAAATTATTTCCTATCTCAAAAACCAACTCCAACTCAATTTGCAATTTATAGTATGTCAAAATACTAATTTAAGACACTTAGCCACCAAACGCTCGGTATTGAATTTCTATCACTACTGGGTTTTAGTTTTCAAACATATAATAATGTCATAACCATAGTGTCCACAATCATGTTCATTATTCACTAATTCATATAAAAGTGGTATTATCGAAACAATTCAACAATAGCGAGGAATCATGTTGGATCCCTTCAATCTGTCTCCTTGCATCATATATAGTATACAGTCAAATAATACAAATCAACCACCTCGAGATGGGTTCTTTACAAGGGTCATCCGCTCTTACACAGGAATATAATAGGGTCTTATCCGCTTCAGGGGCGGTAATATATCCAAACCAACTAATAAATATAGTAAATCATCCAAACAATCATTCAAGAATTTTTATCAACTATATATCATACTAGTTAACCAAAAAAGTAAGCTTAACTCAACAAAATTTCTATTATCGCCGAGGCGTTTCGGTATGGATTAAAATCGAATAGGCATTTGATTTTAATCCAAATTTCTACTAGCTCCAAATTATTCCAATCCAACTCCATAACGTAGATTTTGTTGATATGAACGCTATGCAACTCGTGGCGTTCAAATCCAACCTCGTATTAAAAAGTAGTAGCATTAATAAGATATGACAACCTAGAATTTTAGTCATTTGGATTTGGAATATTTAATTGATTTTAAATATTGAAAAGTTAATTTTATATGTTAAATACCTTGAATTCCAAATATAGTTATTTATTTGATAATTAAATTGTTAAGTTTAATATTTGAAATTGCTTAAATAATTGAACCTTGATTTACGTGAATGAAAATGATTTCAAAAGTTGATTGAAATTCTATTTAAATAAGAAGGAAGGTGGTAAACTTTTAAATTTGATTTTAAAGCGATTTAATTGATTTTAGAGATTGCTCGTTTTAATTAACGTATTAAAATAGCCTTATGGGGCACTATCTTGGATTTTAATGAAACCAGTTCCATTGGATTTGTAATAGTATATTATTATATACTGTCGAATTTAGTGATGATTGGATGTATCATTTAGGCGTGCGAGATCGAAATGCGTAGAAATTAATTTAAGGAATTTAAATTAAAATAATTTGATTTTTGAAAAGCTATCTTTTGCATATGATCGAATTGGGTATCGAGACTAATTTCATTATGTTCGTAATGAGGTTATAACATATAGAACACCATAAGGCACGCTTCGTTTGGAGTTCAAAATTTTCATGGGTGAATAGTGCATGAAAATTTTATATACAAGGCCATTCATTTCTTCCATTTGCAAACATTAATTCACAGCCACCATTTCCCAAACCCTCCATCCAATGGCCATAGTCGATCGGAGCCACTCCGTCCACCTTCAAGCTTCAACGTCAACTAGGAAATTATAGAGCATGACTATACGAAGGCAATCAATGGTTGGATCGAAACATGACGTGGCGAGATGATCGAAAATCATCTACGTTCGTCAGTATTTTTTTACATTGGGTTCATAACACATATGCACGTGTGATGCATGAAGGCAGGTGGCGTGGCGCGAGGGCGGAGGCACGTCAAGTGTCAGGTCGAAGATATGGATGGTTAGTGGTCTTTTTATGGGTTGACGCGATTCGATTGAGCGATTGAAAAAAAAGAAAGAAATGCTATGGCTTGGAACACGTAAGGGAAGAAGGAGAGGGAGAAGGTTTAAAATTTAATTGTTTGTTTATTTAGTTAATTTTAATTAATTTTATCAAATGTTAATTAGTTCATAACTTTCTCGTACAAGGTCCGTTTCGAGTGCGACAAGTTGCTTGCGTTCGTATTAGCGAGCATTATGCTCTGGAGTTGAATTGGATGGATTTGGAGTTAGTTAGAAGTTTAGGTTAAAATTGAACGTCCATTCAATTTTAATTCAAAACGGAACTAAACTCAATGTGAGCTAATATCACCTTTTTGGTTAACTAGAAATATTTGTAGACGATAAATTCGTTGACTAAATGTGTGAATATTTATTTGTTGGCTATTATTGACTGTTTAGATAATTTACTAAATTATATTATTGGTTTGGATATATTCCCACCTATTGGAACGGATGAGACCCTGTCACGCTCCCGTGTAAGAACGGATGACCCTTTGTATATGAATTCTGCCTCAAAGCGGTTGATTTATATTTTTTTGATGATATCTATATGTGATGCAGGAAGATGGGTTAGAGAGATCAAACAGTATTCCTCACACAATTGACTTTATTTTTTCATATATATATATATATAGAGTGATGTATGATATGTTGATGTTATATTGGATAACATAAACATGATTTTACTTATTAGTGCTTTAGCAGCATTGGGCCATATATTTTAGTAATTTAAGATACCATAAAATAGTGATTAATTTAAAAAGGGATTTCCAAGCAATTTTGGAAATTTTATATGCTTTAAATAATTAAACCTGAATCATTTGAGGGAGTAATTTATTTTAAAATCAAAGGTAAGGCTTTTAGATATTATAAATTTATAGTTTTATAAAAAAATTATTTTAAATACAAAATTTGAATGTGGATAAGATTTTTTTAATCTTAAATTAAATCCATCTTTTAAAATAAAGGATATGGGTTTAAAAGAAATTAGAAAATATTTGATATATATATATATTATTAATCATTTTGTATAAAGTGATGTTTAAAAATGAAGTAAAGATTTGCAAAATCATGTTCTGTTAATAAAAGAGTGGATTTATAAACGATGTTATAAATCAAAGGAAATTATTATGATTTAACTAATGGGGGAAATAAATCAAATGATGGATTTATTGTAAGATATGGAAGTTTGTTTAATAAAATAATTGACTCTATTTTGGAAATTAAAAGTAAGCGTGAGTTGAGATTTTTAAATGATATTTTATAAATTGAAAGGAATTCATAAAAGGAATTTATTCATCTAGGACAATGTTAAAAACGAATGGTGATTGATTTTTTTTGACGGAAGTTATGAAAAAGTGAGATTTATAAAGGAATGGGGATATAAATGGAGTTTATAAGTAAAGAGAATTATAGATATAGCTTTATGAATGTGGAAACTTAGGAAGTTAATTATTTAAATTATTAATATGGTTTGAAATTAGTATAATTATTCATTGGTAAAGTTTTGGTAACTAATTATAAAAATATTGAAGATAAATTATTATTATATTTTAAGAATGTTTTGATAATTATTAGATATTATTTCAAGATTTTTTAAATTTAGTATTTATTTATAATGTTATTAGTTTATAGTAGCGTTTTAAAGGTAAGTGATTAGAATTTATTTATAATTGTTTTCGAAATTTATAAATGGTGTTTAATAAACAGATGTGAATTTTATAAGAGGATTCTTATAATATGTTTTGGGAAACGTAAAGGAAGATTGGTTAAAAAGAAAAAAGGAGTTTTATAAATAGTTTTAGATATTTATAAAAGGAATATTAGAAATGGGTTTATGGATTTATAAAGGAGTTTATAAATGGTTTTGTGGAGTATAATAAGGTTTATAAATGGTTTTTAATTGAATAAAAATGGGAATCTTCCAAATTGTTGGTGGATATACTTATACCATCGAGACAAGCATATAGATATTTTTCCAAGTATGGAGAAATAGGGGTTTGGGTTATATCAATCTTTGTAAAAGTAATTTTTGATTCAAGTATTACAAACTAAATTTAACTAAAAAGAGATTTTTTAATAAAAGGCTTAGTTTTGTTTGGTGCTTAACCAATGTTGGTTTTTCCTTATGGAATTAAATCTTTGATTGAATGTTCGTTATTCGATAGTTAAATAACCGACTTCGAAAATTGGACCGAAAACGCAACTTTGGAAATATCTAGGAGAAAAACGTGAGTTATGTGACACATTCATCTCCAATGATGTTGTACTATGTGTATAAATCTCATTTCGTTCTTCTAGGACAATGATAAGGAAATACTTCCGCCAACGGCTAGGAGGCGATCTTTGATCTTATGTTTGATTGTTTATTTCGTAAAGAACGGGGGTTGAGTTTACCGAAAACCGTCGAATGTTATTTCAAAGGGCCGGGATCAGATATGTTATCCGAAAACCACTTCGATCCAACTTGAGCGTTCAAAGTGAAGACATCTTGAATATGATGGGATTAGAGATGGAGCTCTCAATCGTTTCGTTCAGTCCCAGAATGAACTTGTATTGATGAATGATGATATTGCGTCATTGCATAGAGGGAAGTGTTAAACTTCCAAGATGGTTTTCTTGGAGGAAATGGTAAGAGCATGGCCTCTTCGAGCTTTACACCCAGAAAATGAATAAAGCAGGGACATGCAGCAGACTAAGTGGGTTGCACCTAATTAAGGTATGATCATCCCAAGTCTGGAGTGATATTCATGTATGCTTTGGGATCCATTGTGTGGTTGTTGATTGCTGTAACATTCCTGTTTTTAAACAAATTTAAATTTGTAACTAGTTCGGTTCCTAGATTAGATTAAGAATTAATTTGGTAAATTAATATGAAAAAATATATAAATGTTTATATGTTAGCAAGTGTATCTAGTTTTAACAAGATGTTTGTTTATTTATTTTATGTGTATTTATTGATTTTTAAAATAAAACTTGGATTTAAGATTCAAAATAAAAATTGAGAATAAAATTAAACTAAAAGAAATTTATATTTAGAACAAAAATATAATAACTATGATTACTTAAGTTAAAATGAAAATTTTAAAGTAAGTATTTGTTAATAGTTTAGTATCTTAAGATTAAAAATATAAATATATTGAAAATAAAAATTGTACTTGCTAACATATAAATATTTATAAGTAATATATAATTTAATTTCAAACCATTTTACTTTAATTTGTATAAGTATAAATAATACATAAGAAAACAAAATAGATAAGTATGTCTTATAAAATAAAATCAAGGCAAGGTTTGAAAACAAAATGTGTAAATAAATTAAAGGAGAGGTCTTCACATAATTTTGTTTGAAAATAACAAGTATAACCATTTTGAGTTACATTAAGACATTTGTAAATTATGTTTGAACAAGTGTAAACGTCTTGTTATGAAAATTAAACAAGTGTGATGAATCAACATGGAAAAATTACAAGTGGAAAAATCATTTTCCTTTTGAAAATTGAATTTCATAAAACATGCAAAAGAGAAAAAGTATCCAAGCTATCTTCAATCCTCAATCTTCTTTCAAAATGAAAACAAAACCTGAAAATAAAAAAAATCAAACTCAAAACCAGAACAAACCAGAAAATCATCTCAACATTAAATCAAAATAGGAAATAGAAAAAAAAGAAATATCATCTCATATGCAACCTGATTCATTTAGCAACTCAAATCAAAAGTCTGCTTTCAGTGTATTAACCTGGAAACCAAAGTCTTCAAACCTATGAACCAAACCAGTGCAAAGGAAAATCAAAAAAAAAGGGAAAACCTTTGCAAAGCAAAATCTGTTTCAACCTGATGAAAATCAAATGCAACTTCAAAGCTTCAAGATCAAAATTAAAAATTCCAGATCATCCCCAGTTTTCAAAATCCTGTCTCTGTTTTAATCCAAGGTGAGCAACCACCCTCCTTCTAATATCTTGATTTTGTGCGATAAATTCAACATGCTTGTGATTGAAATCTGGTTGTATGGATGTCATTGCATATCTGTAAGTAGGCAAAGGATCTGTGTATATTTGAGTGTCTGTGATACAGGTACCTTCTCTGTTAATAACAAGAAAAGAAAAAAAATCTTTTCTTATAGTTCTACTTACTGTTAGAATTCACAATATAAACAAAAGTTGTTTGTTCGGTCATGAACTCAGTTTTAAAATTTTATTTAAGTTGAAACAGCTTATTAATGCCTTTGGAAAAACAAGATAACTAAGTAAAACTCTAAAGTAGTTAAAATTTAAGTTTCTTAATTTACAAATTCAGGTAGGCAACTTGAATTCGTACATTAAAACATGATTTTTAAAGAAGGATTTATAATTTTTAGATGGGGTTTACAGAGAAGTTTGGGTTTGTTCAAATTTCATGGTTTTGTGATTGATGGTGATCCTCTGATGTGTTGGGGTCGAGTTTCCTTATGGTGATGGTAGAGTGGTCAGTAACTAAGGGAAAAATGGGGGAAGAGGTGGATGGTCACCGTGGTGATGGCGGTTGGTTGATTTATTCTATAAACCTACCTTTGGCTAGGTTGTAAGTTTTTGATCGGCACTTTGTCTCGAGGTGATCGAGTGTTGCAAGGTTTTAGGAGGTGGAAGAGGGAGTGTCGACGCGTGAGGGGCCAGAGTTTCACGTGTTTTGGTGGTCGGAGATCGGAGAACGGCGATGTTCTAGGTTTTGGGTCTGTTGGTTCCAGTTTAGTTCCAAGTTCTGATTTAGAACTCGATTTTGAATCGAGCTTCTATGGTGGATTCTGGGGATTGTGATCATGCTTGATGATGATCGGCGTTGTGAAACAAGGGTAGGAGGTGGTCGGAGTTGGCCAGAGCCACGGTGCATGTGCACCGTGCATTTTAATTTTCTGTTGAACTTTGTTTTTGTGCAGTGAAGTTGGTCTCGGGATTTACTTGGGTGATTCGAGTATTTACTCGAAGTAAATTAGAGTTTGACTTGAAGCAATTTCGGGTTTGCTCGAGTATGGGTTTGGTTACAGGTTTTTGATAAAACCTGCCACTGATTTGATTTTTTTTAAATGAATTTGAATTTTAGCAAATTTAAATGGATTTTAAAAGTTGCGATGATAGATTTAAACAAGTTTAAATCTAGTATAAAGTTAGATTCAAATAAACTTTAAATCTTAAAATTTTAAATATTTAAATATGGATTTCAGGTTTTTAAACCTGTAGTTTTTCAGATTTAAAAATTTAGCTTAAAATCTGAAACAGAATTTAAACAGTGGTTTAAATTCAAAGTTCAAAACTATAGATTCAAATGAAACTTTTGAATCTTAAGGTTTGAAAATGAATTTGAATTTTAAATCAAAAATTTTAAATCAAGATTTAAATCAATGGTTTAAACCAAATGTTTAAAATTAGTGGATTCAAATTCTTTTTTGGATCCAGATCTGGAAATTTAAAATCAGTTTAAATCTAAATGTCTTAAACTTGAATTTTGATAAAGTTCTTTTATAAAAGAATTTTGAATGAAAATATATGATTTATTTCTTTTTAAACTTGAATTTGCATGTTAAAATGTAAGGTATTTTAAAACTTAAATTTTTAAATAAAAATTTAAAGTAATTTAGTTAGAATTTTCCTTTTATAAGTTTATAAGTTGATATTTGAATTTGGTTGATGTTTATCTTTTTGAATCTTAAATTCAAAATGAAATTTGAATCTAAATTTAAAAGTGTTATGTTTAAAATACATTTAAATGTTAATGAAATCATTAATAAAGAAATTAATTATCTTAGAGATAATTAATGTAATAAAATGATTTAATTAATAAGGTAATTAAAGAATGATTTATTTAATTTTTAAAAAAAAATTCAGATTTATTTATAATTAGAAATGATTAATAATGATTAAATCTAAGATAATTTCTTAAGAAAGTAATTAAAGAAATGTTATTAGTTAATGAAGAAAATTATCTAAGATTATTAAGTATTAATTAATGTGATTAATTTTAATAATTAATTAGATTAATTAACTAAGATAATCAATTGTAAATTGTTAATTACTTAATAAAAGTAATTAAGGGATTAATTACTTATTGTAATTAATTTTGATATTTTTATTTATTAAAGTTGATTAAGTAATTAAGGATAATCACTTATTTTAATTAATTAATAATAATTAATTAAGTGGTGATTAATTAAGAGTCGATCAATTTATTAAGGAATAAATTAAGGGAAATTAATCAAAGGATAATTGAATAATTAAAGGTTGAGTATTTAATAATTAAAGGTTAACTATTTAATAATTAAAGGTTGATTAGTTTAAATAATAAATGATTAAAAGACGATCAATCAAATGATTTGAAATAAATTAATGTTAATTAACCATGATTGATAACTTATCTAATTTAAATAAATCAGATAATTAACTGAGCTTATTTATGGATGACTATATTCTATTGAATGCTGTATTGGATTGATAACCCTGTTATGTGATTGTGATTGTGATAATTTGTAATATGAATTGCTTTGTGCTGAGCTGTTATATCTGTGATGAATATACTGTTGTATGAATATGAAGATCCCTTTTTGCCCGTAAACGACAATTAAACTTCGATGCGACGGGGAGTCGGATTCCAGTTGGTTATCCAAAGCCTACATCGAATTGTAATGATGAATCTCGGTGATTGATAAATTTATTTTATCTATAAAACTATGAATAAAGATAAGCGTTATGGGTTATACCGCTTATCGATATTGATTGGATCTGTGATGATGATGTTGTGCACTATTGTGTATAAAACCCCTGGACTACACTATACACACACAAATATGGATTTCACGAGGAAATCGGTTAAGTCGCAGATTTTTGAAATGGTTTTAAAAGTTGAATTTTGAGTTCAAATGATTTGGAAATGCAATTGGGTTGAATATGAAAAGTTTTGAAAAGGGGTTTTTGAGGATAAAAGTTATTTTGAATAACCTGATAAAGTTCTGAAATTTAAATAGTTTGAATTAAATTTAAATTCAAGGCTTGAAATTTGTGTTTGGAGATTATAGTTTAAAAATGTTATACAATGTTATAATGTGTTTATATGGATTTTAAACCATTTTAAAACATGTTGTTTTGAGAATTTGAATTCAACCCAAGTCTTATACTTGAAAGATTTTAACTTGAGAAAATATAATCAAATTTTCCCGAAACGAAAACCACTTGTTTTCAAATAATAATAGCTTTCATTTAAAGAAAGGATTTCCAAATTATGTTAAAAGATTCCAAGTTTGAAATGGAATCGAAATGTTTTGAAAGCTATGAAATGAGTCTCTGATTCAAAGACCGGACGAGTTAATCCAATTTGAGTTTGAATTGTTTTGAAAAGCTATGAATGAATCTTTGTTTAAAGCATTGGTGAACCTTGATAAGGGTCTTAAAACTAAATATTTTGTTTATAAGATTAAAGTGTGGAAATTGTTTAAACCATTGAAGGTTTATGAAATGAATCTTTTGTGTTTAAAAGATTGGAAATGGTAATTTGTTTTAACCATTTGAATGAAAGGTTTTGGGATTTAAGCTGTGATTTAACTGAGATCCCATATCCATATGTTTTTAAATATTGCGCTCATTATTCGGTTTAGCCGGGGGAGAACGTTGTGTCATATAACCCGTTTCGAATAATGGTACGACGTTATGGATAGCATTTGAAGACCGATGGTGAAGACCGGGTATTTGCGAGAACGATAGGATGACCTATCGATTGTCTCTGCACCGAGTCGCGCCAGTATAGAGATTCCCTAAGTGATGGGAAGTCCGATCGGAACTGTGAATACCGGGATTTGCAAGGGCTTCTTCGGAAGTGCCTTCGGTTTTGTTCGAACCCGGAACAGACTTATATGGATTGTATGTCTGACATTATAAACTGAGATGTAAAGCTGATTTCTTTTAAATACATATCTGTTGGTGGCAGAGAATTTATTCTCTTAGCTTAACACCCTTCTCTGAGACGTACGAGCTCAGAGTTTATATAGTTGAAGGTTATTAGTGATATACTCCCAATTTGGTAGTGTGGCAAGCTGAGTGCTGCTGATCATTTATTGATCGAAGTATGGCTTTGTGAAAAAGCGTAGCTTTGCGGACGAGACTTGTTTGTCTTAGTGAAATGTGATGGGGGGGGTTCTCGCTTCGCATTTGGTGGCGGACGGGAGACTTTTACCCCCACATGTCCTCCTTACGGGGTTGGTTAGGCGAAGCCGTGACAGTCGAAAGGCTGGCCGTAAAAGCAAGTTTCGGGTACCATTGTATGCCACGGCGGGGCTGGGATGGTTGAAATGCCTACCAGTCGAGAGTGGCCACTGTCGATGGTTGAAAAGCCTATACTACTACAATTGGTATCAGAGCTGAAGGTTGAAACCTTAGCTCAGGAGTATTACACATTAAGTAGCTCAATAGAGATAGGGTGAAATATACCCTAGAATGAGTATATTCCTAAGATATTCGTTCGAATGCCTCAGTAAATTCTTTTAATACTCACTGATAATGAGTATGAGTGCAAGAAAAGGACGAGATAGGGGACAGGGGAGTACCACTACAAATGGTCAGTACCCTGCAATAGCGAAAACAACTTTCTCTATCAATCTCCTTTGATTCGTCTTTTCAATTCTTTGAAGATTCCTGGTAGATCCAGGAAGAAGCTTTGATTTTGCATGGGACATAAACTCCGGATGGGTCATAATTGTTTGTTTGGATGAATTATTTACTTTGGTTGCTATGCTTGATAGGTATATTTTGATTTTTTAAACTAAAAGTTTTGGGATTGCATCCAAATATCTGTTCATTCTATTGGGTCCAGATATATTCTACGAATGGTTAGTGATATTTTGAACTGACTAATGCCCTGTATATTCGTAGTTTTGGTGACCCGAATGTCTTGTATTGAATGATTTCGTTCTCATAATTATTAGTGATATTCTGATTTGGCAAGCCAAATACAGAATATATACCCAGTTTGATTTGAAATTCGTTTCTCTATCTTTGTGTATCCATCCTTTGTTGTCTCCCTTTCAAATTTCGAGGACGAAATTTTCTTAAGGGGGGAATCTGTAACATTCCTGTTTTAAAACAAATTTAAATTTGTAATTAATTTGATTCCTAGATTAGAATAAGAATTAATTTGGTAAATTAATATGAAAATATATATAAATGTTTATATGTTAGCAAGTGTAGCTAGTTTTAACAAGATGTTTATTTATTTATTTTATGTGTATTTATTGATTTTTAAAATAAAACTTGGATTTGAGATTCAAAATAAATATTGAGAATAAAATTAACTAAAACAAATTTATATTTGAAACAAAAATATAATAAGTATGATTACTTAAGTTAAAATGAAAATTTTAAAGTAAGTATTTGTTTATAGTTTAATATCTTAAGATTAAAAATATAAATATATTGAAAATAAAAATTGTACTTACTAACATATTAATATTTATAAGTAATATATAATTTAATTTCAAACCATTTTACTTTAATTTGTATAAGTATAAATAATACGTAAGAAAACAAAATAGATAAGTATGTTTTATAAAATAAAATCAAGGCAAGGTTTAAAAACAAAATGTGTAAATAAATTAAAGGAGAGGTCTTTACATAATTTTGTTTGAAAATAACAAGTATAACCATTTTGAATTACATTAAGACACCTATAAATTAAGTTTAAACAAGTGTAAACATCTTGTTATGAAAAGTAAACAAGTGTGATGAATCAACATGGAAAAATTACAAGTGGCAAAATCATTTTCCTTTTGAAAATTGAATTTCATAAAACATGCAAAAGAGAAAAAGTATCCTGGCTATCTTCAATCCTCAATCTTCTTTCAAAATGAAAACAAAACCTGAAAATAAAACAAAATCAAACTCAAAACCAGAACAAACCAGAAAATCATCTCAACATTAAATAAAAATAGGAAATAGAAAAAAAGCAATATCATCTCATACACAACCTGATTCATTTAGCAACTCAAATCAAAAGTATGCTTTCACTGTATTAACCTGGAAACCAAAGTCTTCAAACCTATGAACCAAACCAGTGCAAAGGAAAATAATAAAAAAATGGAAAACCTTTGCAAAGCAAAATCTATTTCAACCAGATGAAAATCAAATGCAACTTCAAAGCTTCAAGATCAAAATTAAAAATTCCAGATCATCCCCAGTTTTTGAAATCCTGTCTCTGTTTTAATCCAAGGTGAGCAACTACCCTCCTTCTAATATCTTGATTTTGTGTGATAAATTCAACATGCTTGTGATTGAAATCTGGTTGTATAGATGTCATTGCATGTCTATAAGTAGGCAAAGGATCTGTGTATATTTGAGTGTCTGTGATACAGGTACCTTCTCTGTTAATAACAGAAATAGAAAAGAAAATCTTTTCTTCTGGTTCTACTTACTGTTAGAACATACAATATAAACAAAAGTTGTTTGATCGGTCACGAACTCAGTTTTAAAAATTTATTTAAGTTGAAACAACTTATTAATGCCTCTGAAAAAACAAGATAACTAAGTAAAACTCTAAAGTAGTTAAAATTTAAGTTTCTTAATTTACAAATTCAGGTAGGCAACTTGAATTCGTATACTAAAACATGATTTTCAAAGCAGGATTTATAATTTTTAGATGGGGGTTTACAGAGAAGTTTGGGTTTGTTCAAATTTCATGGTTTTGGTGATTGATGGTGATCCTCTGATGTGTTGGGGTCGAGTTTCCTTATGGTGATGGTAGAGTGGTCAGTAACTAAGGGAAAAATGGGGGAAGAGGTGGATGGTCACCTTGTTGATGGCGGTTGGTTGATTTATTCTATAAACCTAGTTTTGGCTGGGTTGTAAGTTTTCGATCGGCACTTTGTCTCGAGGTGATCGAGTGTTGCGAGGTTTTAGGAGGTGGAAAAGGGAGTGTCGACGTGTGAGGGGCTAGAGTTTCACGTGTTCTGGTGGTCGGAGATTGGAGAATGGCGATGTTCCAGGTTTTGGGTCTGTTGGTTCCAGTTTAGTTCCAGGTTCTGATTTAGAACTTGATTCGAGCTTCTATGGTGGATTCTGCGGATTGTGATCATGCTTGATGTTGATCGGCATTGTGAAACAAGGGTAGGAGGTGGCCGGAGTTGGCCAGAGCCACGGTGCATGTGCACCGTGCATTTTAATTTTCTGTTGAACTTTGTTTTTGTGTAGTGAAGTTGGTCTCGGGATTTACTCGGGTGATTCAAGTATTTACTCGAAGTAAATTAGAGTTTGACTCAAAGCAATTTCGGGTTTGCTCGAGTATGGGTTTGGTTACAGATTTTTGATAAAACCTGTCACTGATTTGATTTTTTTTAAATGAATTTGAATTTAAGCAAATTTAAATGGATTTCAAAAGTTGTGATGATAGATTTAAACAAGTTTAAATCTAGTATAAAGTTAGATTCAAATAAACTTTGAACCTTAAAATTTTAAATATTTAAATATGGATTTCAGGTTTTTAAGCCTGGAGTTTTTCAGATTTAAAAATTTAACTTAAAATCTGAAACAGAATTTAAACAGTGGTTTAAATTCAAAGTTTAAAACTATCGATTCAAATGAAACTTTTGAATCTTAAGGTTTGAAAATGAATTTGAATTTTAAATCAAGATTTAAATCAAAGGTTTAAACCAAATGTTTAAAATTAGTGGATTCAAATTCTTTTTTGGATCTAGATCTGGGAATTTAAAATCAGTTTAAATCTAAATGTTTTAAACTTGAATTTTGATAAAGTTCTTTTATAAAAGAATTTTGAATGAAAATATATGATTTGTTTCTTTTTAAACTTGAATTTGCAAGTTAAAATGTAAGGTATTTTAAAACTTAAATTTTTAAATAAGAATTTAAAGTAATTTAGTTAGAACTTTCCTTTTATAAGTTTATAAGTTGATATTTGAATTGGGTTGATGTTTATCTTTTTGAATCTTAAATTCAAAATGAAATTTGAATCAAAATTTAAAAGTGTTATGTTTAAAATACACTTAAATGTTAATGAAAACATTAATAAAGAAATTAATTATCTTAGAGATAATTATGGTAATAAAATGATTTAATTAATAAGGTAATTAAAGAATGATTTATTTATTTATTTTTAAAATTTAGATTTATTTATAATTAGAAATGATTAATAATGATTAAATCTAAGATAATTTCTTAAGAAAGTAATTAAAGAAATGTTATTAGTTAATGAAGAAAGTTAACTAAGATTATTAAATATTAATTAATATGATTTATTTTAATAATTAATTAGATTAATTAATTAAGATAATCAATTGTAAATTGTTAATTACTTAATAAAAGTAATTAAGGGATGAATTACTTATTGTAATTAATTTTGGATATTTTTATTTATTAAAGTTGATTAAGTAATTAAGGATAATCACTTTTTTAATTAATTAAGAATAATTAATTAAGTGGTAATTAATTAAGAGTTGATCAATTTATTAAGGAATAAGTTAAGGGAAACTAATCAAAGGATAATTGAATAATTAAATGTTGAGTATTTAATAATTAAAGATTAATTATTTAATAATTAAAGATTGATTAATTTAATTAATAAATGATTAAAAGACGATCAATCAAATGATTTGAAATAAATTAATGTTAATTAACCATGATTGATGACTTATCTGATTTAAATAAATCAGATAATTAATTGAGCTTATTTATTGATGACTATATTATATTGAATGCTGTATTGGATTGATAACTCTGTTATGTGATTGTGATTATGATATTTTGTAATATGAATTGCCTTGTGCGGAGCTGTCTGTGATAAATATACGGTTGTATGAATATGAAGATCCCTTTTTGCCCGTAAACGACAATTAAACTTCGATGCAACAGGGAGTCGGATTCCAGTTGGTTATCCGAAGCCCACATCGAATTGTAATGATGAATCTCTATGATTGATAAATTTATTTTATCTGTGAAACTATGAATAAAGATAAGCATTTTGGGTTATACCGCTTATCGATATTGATTGAATCTGTGATGATGATGTTGTGCACTATTGTGTATAATACCCCTGGACTACACTATACACACACAAATATGGATTTCACGATGAAATCGGTTAATTCACATATTTTTGAAATGGTTTTAAAAGTTGAATTTTGAATTCAAATGATTTGGAAATGCAATTGGGTTGAATATGAAAAGTTTTGAAAAGGGGTTTTTGAGGATAAAAGTTATTTTGAATAACCTGATAAAGTTTTGAAATTTAAATAGTTTGAATTCAAGGTTTGAAATTTGTGTTTGGAGACTATAGTTTAAAAATTTTATACAATGTTATAATGTGTTTATATGGATTTTAAACCATTTTAAAACATGTTGTTTTGAGAATTTGAATTCAACCCAAGTCTTATACTTGAAGGACTTTAACTTGAGCAAATATAATCGGATTTTCCCGAAACGAAAACCACTTGTTTTCAAATAATAATAACTTTCATTTAAAGAAAGGATTTCCAAATTATGTTAAAAGATTTCAAGTTTGAAATGAAATCGAAATGTTTTGAAAGCTATGAAATGAGTCTTTGATTCAAAGACCGGACGAGTTAATCCAATTTGAATTTGAATTGTTTTGAAAAGCTATGAATGAATCTTTGTTTAAAGGATTGGTGAACCTTGATAGGGGTCTTAAAATTAAATCTTTTGTTTAAAAGATTAAAGTGTGGAAATTGTTTAAACCATTGAAGGTTTATGAAATGAATCTTTTGTGTTTAAAAGATTGGAAATGGTAATTTGTTTTAACCATTTGAATGAAAGGTTTTGGGCTTTAAGCTGTGATTTAATTGAGATCCCATATCCATATGTTTTTAAATATTGCGCTTATTATTCGGTTTAGTCGGGAGAGGACCTTGTGTCATATAACCCGTTCCGAATAATGATACGACGTTATGAACAGCATTTGAAGACCGGTGGTGAAGACCGGGTATTTGCGAGAACGATAGGATGACCTATCGATCGTCTTTGCACTGAGTCGCGCCGGTATAGAGATTCCCTAAGTGATGGGAAGTCCGATCAAAATTGTGAATACCGGGATTTGCAAGGGCTTCTTTGGAAGTGCCTTCGGTTCTATTCGAACCCGGAACAGACTTGTGTGGATTGTATGTCTGACATTACAAACTGAGATATAAAGATGATTTCTTTCAAATACATATCTGTTGGTGGCGGAGAATTTATTCTCTTAGCTTAACACCCTTCTCTGAGACGTACGAGCTCAGAGGTTATGTAGTTGAAGGTTATTAGTGATATACTCCCAATTTGGTAGTGTGGCATGCTGAGTGCTGGTGATCATTTGTTGATCGAAGCATGGCTTTGTGAAAAAGTGTAGCTTTGAGGACGAGACTTCGCCAAACCTCACAACCCGGTTATGGTCGAAACAGGAATCGTGGCAGAAAGGTTATTTGAGGTTAGCGCCCTCTGAGGGTATGTCCATTTCCTTCTGGATTATAAGTGGTATCATGGTATGGAGCCCAGATACATACTTTGTAGTTGCTGCAAACTTATTGCTTGTGGTTGTCGGTTAGGAAGCGCTTCGGATAAAGGTTGGTAATGACCGGGAGGTGGCATACTCGTGTCAGTAGTTACCTACTTACAGAGGTAACCCGGCCTTGTGTAGCCGAGATCCGGTTAGGGTCCGGGGATGTCCCTCCAGAGGCGTTCCATTTTATTTTTATATGGGAAGTTCCTTTGCCCGACCATTTGTTGGAAATCCAAACAAAACAATACGCACCCTGTACGGTTTTAGTTGTATAACCTGCCATGGAATGTGGTGGTAACCTGCTATTGAACATGGTAGCTATAGTAGGAATAAGTGCGAAATGCCTATGCTGGCTAGGATTTATATTATACTTTCGAAAGGGTTTTTCTACACTGTGCATTTATAATAATAATATCAAAGAATTTCTCGTATCAAGCATTTTTGACTACCATAAGTAGAAATCTCCTCCAAGTCTACGTTTGCATTGTGTGTGTGGCGGGAGACTTTATGGTAGTTTCATTTTCTTAAAAGCATTGCGGAATTCAAATTTAAATTCTTCCGTTTGTTTTAAAGATAAAAACTATTTTTGTTTGCTCACACCAGTCCCATGACTGACCCAGAGTTTATTGTTCCCTTCCTCAACTCTGGGTGCCTACAATTTACCACACGGACAGTCTAGAGTTGGGTTTTTCAGATAATAGATATAGAATCGATTCTGGAGCTTCAGCTTTCTCTTTGGAATTCTTTGGAGTCTTCGGATTCATGGACCGGGCTTGCTTAGCTTGGTGAAACATGATGGTGGTTCGAGCTTGTGGTTTGGAGTTATAGCTTTGAAGTAGTGGACGGGAGTTATCTCTTGGCTATTTGTTTTAAACTGCTATATCGTATTATTATCCCGTTGTAGCATTTGTCTTTGATATTTCTTGTATTGATATCATTGTTGTATCATTAGATATTGTATTCATTAGGAATTGTATATGATATTCATTTTTCTTCCGCTGTGTTGTTATACTTAATTGTGTTATAAGCTCCGACGAACCAGATTCGATATTTGGATCTGCGGCATTTGAGTACGAGTGTTGTATTCGGTGCCGATTTTCGAAGGTCGAGTCAGGGTCGCTACACTTGCAATCAAGGGGTGATCATGTTCGATGCTACTCGAGAAGGCGGTAGTACCAGTCCTAAGTAGTAGAGGTGCCACGTGTTGTATTGTAACAACCCGCATATTTATCGATCGTATATTTAAATATTTTATTTAAATATTTCATCGTTGGTCGGATTATTGTCCGAAAACCTTTGCAAACAGTCAAATTGGGACTCGAGACCCCTTCCATTGAGTTCAAAATGCCATTTGCAACCTTTTTGAGTATAAGCTTCGATATGTTTGGAGTAAGCTTAATTTTGCTACCTTTTCACTTAGGGCATTGGGTTGGGTTCAGCCCACTAGCCAACTTAATACCCCAAACTAAAACCACTTCTCCCCATTCACTCTCACTTCCTCCTCTTTTCAGTTCTAAAGCAAAAAATGGTAGAAGAGAATGGGAAATAGAAATCCAAAACCCTAGTTCATTTGCAAAATCCAAGATCTAGCTCCAAATTCTAAGAGAATCCATTGGTAAGCATCCTCTTCATCTTCTCCGACTCTTTCTCCATTCCATTTCAGAAATTCCTAAACCTAACATAGGAAATATTTTACTTGTAAGCTTAGATTGAAGCTTCTTGAGTTGTTATTGAAGAGGAATTGATCTTAGCTTGTTTTATAAGCTTCTCCTTCATTGATTTGGGTTCAAAGGTGAGATTTTTATCTCACATCTTAGTCTATAATTATCTTCGATTGTTAGGTATGAATTCCTAACACTTATTCTTGTGCAATTGATTTTGGTTTGGATTGATTTGGTTTATATTCTAATTTTTAGTGTTTTGAAATCAAAATCTATGAAAATCCTTCTATGGATATTTGGTCATTGATATTTGAGGCGTATTGAAGAGTCGTTAAGGCTGGGTTGTCGTTAGACGTAAATCCTTAGTCGTCGTTGCTCGCTCGATCGCTTCCGGTATCCGTTTGGCCATTTTTGGCCTAGGTTCAGGGAATGCCCTGAACCTTTGATTCAGACGTCTGAAACGTAGTATTCAGACATCTGAATATTATACTGGGAATTTTTATTCCCCAGTATTCAGATGTCTGAATCTATATTTCAGACGTCTGAATTGGTTCGTTCGGAACCAGAAAGGAAACGGGCCAAAAAGTGCCTATTTCAGACGTCTGGAATCAAAGATTCAGACGTCTGAATTCTGTTTTGGAAAATATTTTATTTTCCAGATTCAGACGTCTGAATCCTTGATTTCAGACGTCTGAATATGCACTCTTTTGCCTATTTGCCTATTTGCTTGAGAAATCCAACTTTAATCGATTCGTGTGGATTCCCTTTTGTTATTATCACTTACTATCGACTTTGATGACATTTTCTTCGTGATTTTTGGGAATATCCATTTTGATGGATTCGTTATCGATTTCTTTGGATTTTATTCACGTCTTTGAATGTAAATTTTAGTGATTGATTGTTCCTACAATCTTTTTTGTGAATTGTCACTTTAAAAATATAAAGGTTTCAATACTAGTAGTAAATATCAAAACTCCTTCATCAAAACGATTTCAACACTATTTTATTACAAAGCTCGTTTTCTCAAACCGATTTCCAATCTATTAGTATATACAAACCTTTACCTCACTCGTATGAGAAATCTAATTAAACGACTTAGTAAAACGAGTGGTATGAAACGCTCGTGTTTACTTTGTCGGTTAATTCTTGGACTTGTTCGATTGAGAATCTCTTGTGACAATTTTCTAGTGGAGATCTACAATTTGTTCGTAAATATTTAAGTTAAGCTAGTGGTTATGGGACATGAAGCTAAGCTCATATATTTACTAGCTTACTGTAATTGACGCTTCTTGATGATCGATGACGGTCATTTTATGGTTTAGACTAGCAATGTGCGATGTCTCTTTGATTTCTTTCACCGGACGTTACGCTGCACGACATCGTTGTTCCTATTTATTGTGTTTTTGGTTCATCGGACGTTACGCTGTACGACGTCGTTGTTCCATTTTACGGTGTTTTGGTTCATCGGATGTTACGCTGTATGACGTCGTTGTTCCTATTTATTGTGTTTTTGGTTCATCGAACGTTACGCTGTACGACGTCGTTGTTCTGTTTTACTGTATTTTGGTTCATCGGACGTTACGCTGTACGACGTCATTGTTCCTATTTATTGTGTTTTTGGTTCATCAGACGTTATGCTTTACGACGTCGTTGTTCCTATTTATTGTGTTTCTGGTTCTTCGGACGTTATGCTGTACGACGTCATTGTTCTGTTTTACTGTGATTTGGTTCATCGGACGTTTCGCTGTATGACGTCGTTGTTCCTTTCTATTGTGTTTCTGGATCGTTGGACGTCACGCTGTACGACGTCGATGCTCCGAATTATTCGATTTCTGGATTTCTAATTATTGATTTCTGGAATTTATGTTTCACCAACTTTTACGATTGGCATTGATATGTATGTCATTTACTGTGGCTTGGTGAATGAAATAAAGAATATGATGTTCTTTTTGGTGTTATGAGATTTTTGAGATATTTGTATGATTTTCCTTTGTCGGTTTTTCTATGTATACTTGTCGCAGTATGACATTTTTGGTTATCATACATTTTTACTACATCTCTTCTTATATCTCATTTTATCTGATAATTATAGCTAGACTGATCCGTTTATTATTTTTTTCTTAAATAATACTCGGGTCAGACTGAGATTTTACAGGTGCTTCTGCTTGCCACCTTATCGGACCATCATATGATCTTTTGGCTAACTACTTTAGTTTGGTAGTTTTTGTTATATACATTTGAGAAAGACTCCTTGATGTATACGTATTCTTTTGTCTAGCACTTGTATCTATTCTTTTGTGATATCGTGGATCTTGTTAGACCACTACTCTGATGAACACTTTTATATGTTATATATATTCATATCTATTTCCGCCTTTGTGATATGAATTATCCATGACTGATTTATGTTATGTTTATTTCTATATTTGTTTCCGAAGATTTATTATAGCCACTATGTGATAGCTTTGAGTTTGTATCGGTATGTCGGACTTCCTCCTTAGCATGTTATACTATCTGACATATCGGTGCTCGCACAAAGATGTTACACGGATGGTCGCTCCTCAACAACCTTATTCTCCATGCTAGTTGACAACATTACTCCATAGTGTTCTTGGCTAGCATGGGTATAGAGGTGGGGCATCATAGCTTGGTATCAGAGCCAAACTTCGGAACAATGTAGAATAATCTTGCAAGGATCATGTCCTAAGTCTTTCTTAGGAGTCGTGCTTTAGGATTTTATTCGAGTCTTCGTACCGATTCATCCTATTTTCTTCATGATTCCTTGTTTTATTTATCAAGATTGCTTGATATTCATTTTGTGAATAACCTTCTTCTTCTTCCTTCTTTCTTTCTTAAGGAAGAGAAATGGTTAGACCTGGTCATCCCAGTGCCGGTCAATCTAGTGCTACTCCCCAAGATGGAGTTTTTATGTCTTCCCAACAGCTTCTTGATCTAGTAAAGAACGCTCAAGCAGCCGGTCCCAATCCAGAGCCTACTCATCCTAGATCTGGTTTGCACGCTTGTGCAGAGACTATACCGATTTGGGTGGAAGGCCATTCAAAGGATCCGAAAGTGTTATAGAAATTCAGGCTTAGCTCAAATCATGCGATCACATCTTTTCTCGCATGAACCATATTGATCTACATCGAGTCGAAGTGGCTTCTAGCATGCTCCAAGAAAGAGCATTAGATTGGTATGAGCTTTTAATTTCTGAAATCGTTGAGGCGGATCTCACTTGGGAGTAATTCCGAGAAAGATTCGAATTGAAATTCGTGCCGGCGGCTGAAAAAGTAACTTTAGCACGGTGTTTTATTGACCTTGTTCAAGGTGAATCTTCTGTGACAGACTATGTCGCATCTTTCGAATCTCTGTCCAAATACGGGGTTGAATACATTAATACCCCGATGAAGAAAATCAGAGATTTGTCTATGGCTTGGATAAAAACCTCAAGAAGCCATTACTTCTGAAACTAGAAGTTTCATTTGATCAGCTTATTGATATCGCTCTTCGTCTTGAAGAGGCCGATATAGAAAGCAATATTGAAGTTGTGCGTGCCGAACAGAACTTCAAAAACAACATGAAGAGGCCTATTATATTCAAAGGCCCCAATCCCATCAAGAAAGGGAAGCAACAAACTCTGGTAGCAAGGACTCCTACCTCTAGTCGTGGGCGATGCTACAATTGTGGTTCCACGGACCACTATGCAAGGGAGTGCTCTAAACCTCTCTTTTGCCGTTATTGCAAAAATTCGGGTCATCTTATATCTACATGTCCCATTCTTCAAAGTAGGAGAGAGGGAGAGCTGAATATTGTGCAAACTCCTAGTGACACTTCTCTTGGTCAAGGTATTTTTCACTCAATCCTTGATGGCATTGTTTTATTTCATGATCTTCTTATTTGAGTTCATTTTGATGTGGGTTCCATCTCACTATTTTATATCAAAAGAACTTGTTGATTCTTTTTCTTTGAAAATATTTTGGGCTTGATGACTTCTTTGAGAGTTACGAATCCGGATGGTAGATCCGCAACACTCAATTTGCTTTCTATTGATGTCGAAACTATTTTATGTGATTTTTCTTTCCGAGCCGATATTTTTACTTAGGCTTCAGAATTGATTTTTGTAAGGATTGTCTTAATCATTGTGAAGCCCATATCCTATTTTCCGTGTGGACTATTCATCTTCGACATTTTCAATCTGTCAAGCAGATTTCTATTTTTCTTGTGATTCCGATTTCAAATTTTTGAAGGCATCATTTTATTCTTTAAGCCCTCTAGATGAGAAAAGTGTTATTTCTCTTATCTAAATAATTTGTGAAACTTTTCCGGTATTTATGAGTTTGTCTTAGGATTATCACATAAGAAATCTTTTGTGTGGTGTTAAGGTCTTTCTAGTTTGACCTTGCCACCGATTTTCATTTAGCTACGAGTCGCGGGAGCTCGCATTCACTTACCGCATTCCGCACTCGTTACGATTCTTATGAATGACTTATTTGGTCATTTAGTTTGTCCAGCTTATTTCATCCATTATATAAATCGAATATTCTATGAATATTTCGATGAGACCATTTTTGTATTTATTGATTTTGGATGAAAATAGCAATTTAAAAATTTTTGCAAATCTTTTTCATAAGATTTATTTATAAGTATAAATAGGACTACTGTTTTTAGAACGAATAAAGAGAATTTTCAAAAAAAGTTTTTAGAAACATGTTTATCCTATAAAAGATGATTTTGTGATTGTATTGCCCATTTAGTGTTTTAAGAATTTTGGTCGATGCGCTTGATCAACGTTATCGATAGAAATTTCCTAAACGCTTAGATGTGACAGTCAGACACAATAAATTGACTTATGTAAATTTTTCTAGAAAGATTATTACATAAAGATAAATGTAATTTTGAAAGTTTTAACTTTTCAGGAAAGAAGGATTATTTAGAAGAAATTCTTTCTTTTCGATACTCTTGTTCTTGTGATTCCCGAGGGGAACCAAGACTTTATCTTTTGTACCAATGCTTTATCGTATTGGTTTGGATGCCGTTCTCTTGCATAAGATAACGTGCTATCACTTGTGCTTCTAAATCGTTATAGCTTATCGAGACTAGATATGCCGCTCATGATCTAGTGCTCGCGGCTATTGTTTTCGCTTTTAGAGTTTGGCATCATTATTTTTGGGGGAGAAGTTTGTTCTCCACCTCGAACATAAATCTTTGGAATATTTATTTTCTCATAAGGAACTTCATATTGGCTTGGGTTCCTTACATCTTATGATCTTGATATTCTTTATACTCCCGGAAAGGAGAATCGTGTTGCCTATGCACTTAGTCGTAAGCAACAGGTGGCTGTTTCTTTGTTGATGACCAAATGAAATTATCTTTTTACCAAGTTCATCGGGCGTTTTGATGTACTTCGTTTTATTGAGTTTCATCTCATTTCTTTTATAGACTTGCATCTGATGTTCTTTTATGGTGTTCGGTTCATTGGACGTACCGTTTTTGTACTACGTCGGTGTTCCGAATTATTTGAACTTCGGTTCATTGGACGTATCGTTTTTGTACTACGTCGGTGTTTCGAAATATTTGAACTTCGGATCATTGGACGTACTGTTTTTGTACTACGTCGGTGTTTCGAATTATTCGAGCTTTGGATCATCTGGCATACCGTTATTGTACTATGCCATTGTTCCAAATTATTCGAGTTCCTCATTTCTCGGGCGTACCGTTTTTGTACTCCGCCATTGTACTAGCTTAATTTTCTTCTATTCTTGAAGTTTTCCGCGTCTTTTAACTATGGAAATGCTTTTAGGTTTCCTATTTTTATTCTTGAGCCCAGTGTTATTGATGAAATTGAAGTTTCACCAGATTTGACTTTTGAGCAACATGCTCTCTTATGCTCTTTATGGTGAACTTCCTATTTCAAATTTCTTTTGAGTTGATATGCTTTTATGATTGTTACTCTTTATTTTCTTCTTAAGTATTGCAAGGACGCAATTTCTTTAAGGAGGGGAGTCTGTAACAACCCGCATATTTATCGATCGTATATTTAAATATTTCATCGTTGGTCGGATTATTGTCCGAAAACCTACTTTTTGCAAACAGTTGAATTGGGACTCGAGACCCCTTCCATTGAGTTCAAAATGCCGTTTGCAACCTTTTTGAGTATAAGCTTTGATATGTTTGGAGTAAGTTGAATTTTGCTACCTTTTCACTTAGGGCTTTGGGTTGGGTTCAGCCCACTAGCCAACTTAATACCCCAAACTGAAACCACTTCTCCCCATTCACTCCCACTTCCTCCTCTTTTCAATTATAAAGCAAAAAATGGTGGAAGAGAATGGAAAATAGAAAACCAAAACCCTAGTTCATTTGCAAAATCCAAGATCTAGCTCCAAATTCTAAGAGAACCCATTGGTAAGCATCCTCTTCATCTTCTCCAACTCTTTCTCCATTCCATTTCAGAAATTCCTAAACCTCTAGTCGTGGACAATGCTACAATTGTGGTTCCACGGACCACTATGCAAGGGAGTGTCCGAAACCTCTTTATTGTCGCTATTGCAAAAATTCGGGTCACCATATAACTGCATGTCCCATACTTCAAAGTAGGAAGGAGGGAAAGCTCAATGTAGTGCAAGCTCCTAGCAACTCTTCTCTTGGTCAAGGTATTTTACATTCAATCCTTGATGCTATTGTTTTATTTTGTGACCTTTCTATTTGAGTTCTTTTTGATATGTTCATCTCATTATTTTATATCAGAAGAACTTGTTGATTCTTTTTCTTTAAACGTTTTTGAGCTTGATGACTTCTTTGAGAATTGCGAATCCGGATGGTAGATCCGCAACACTCAATTTGCTTTCTATTGATGTCGAAATTATTTTATGTGATTTTTCTTTCCGAGCTGATTTTTACTAAGGCTTCGGAATTGATTTTTGTAAGGATTGGCTCAATCGTTGTGAAGCCCATATCCTATTTTCCATGTGGACTATTCATCTTCGACATTTTCTATCTGCTAAGCAGATTTCTATTTTTTTCTTGAGATTCCGATTTCAAATTTTTGAAGGCATCATTTTATTCTTTAAGCCCTCAAGATGAGAGAAGTGTTATTTCTCTTATCTAAATAATTTTTGAAACTTTTTCGGTATTTTTAAGTTTGTCTTAGGATTATCACCTAAGAAATCTTTTGTGTGGTGTTAAGGCCTTTCTAGTTCGACCTTGCCACCGATTTTCATTTGGTTACGGGTTGCGGGAGTTAGCATTCCACTTACCGCATTCCGCACTCGTTACGATTCTTATGAACGACTTATTATGTCATTCAGTTTGTCCAGCTTATTTCATCCATTTTATAAATCGAATATTCTATGATATTTCGATGAGACCATTCTTATATTTATTGATTTTGGATGAAAATAGAAATTTAAAAAATTTTGCAAATCTTTTTCATAAGATTTATTTATAAGTACAATTTGATTTTGCTCTTAAACGAGCAAAGAATATTCTTAAAGGTTTTTAAGAAACATGTTTATTATATAGAAGATGATTTTGTGATTGTATTGCCCATTGAGTGTTTTAAGAATTTTGGTCGATGCGCTTGATCAACGTTATCGATAGGAATTTCCTAAATGCTTTGATGAGACAATCAGACACGATATATTGACTTGTAAAAGTGTAAATTTTTCTAGAAAGATTATTACATAAAGATAAATGTAATTTTGAAAGTTTTAACTTTTCAGGAAAGAAGATTATTTAAAGGAAATTCCTTCTTTTCGATACTCTTATTCTTGTGATTCCCGAGGGGAACCAAGACTTTATCTTTTGTACCAATGCTTATCGTATTGGTTTGGATGCCATTCTCTTGCAAAAGATAACGTGCTATCACTTGTGCTTCTAAACCATTAAAGCCGATTGAGACTAGGTATGCCACTCATGATCTAGTGCTCGCGGCTATTGTTTTCGCTTTTAGAATTTGGCATCATTATTTTGGGGAAGAAATTTGTTCTCCACCTCGATCATAAATCTTTGGAATATTTATTTTCTCATAAGGAACTTCATATTGGCTTGGGTTCCTTATATCTTATGATCTTGATATTCTTTATACTCCCGGAAAGGAGAATCGTGTTGCCTATGCACTTAGTCGTAAGCAACAGGTGGTTGTTTCTTTGTTGATGACCAAATGAAATTATCTTTTTTTACCAAGTTCATAGGGCGTTTTGATGTACTTCGTTTTATTGAGATTCATCTCATTTCTTTTATAGACTTGTGTCTGATGTTCTTTTATGGTGTTCGGTTCATTGGACGTACCGTTTTTGTACTACGTCGGTGTTCCGAATTATTTGAACTTCGGATCATTGGACGTACCGTTTTGTACTACATCGGTGTTCCGAAATTATTCGAGCTTTGGATAATCTGGCGTACCGTTATTGTACTACGGCGTTGTTCCAAATTATTTGAGTTCCTCACTTCTCGGGCGTACCGTTTTTGTACTACGCCGTTGCACTGGCTCAATTTTCTGCTATTCTTGACGTTTTCCGCGTCTTTTAACTATGGAAATGCTTTTAGGTTTCCTATTTTTATTCTTGAGCCCGATGTTATTGATGAATTTGAAGTTTCACCAGATTTGACTTATGAGCAACATTCCATTCGCATCATTACTTCGGAGGTTGAGCGCCTTCGGAATAAAGATGTTCTTCTTGTGAAAGTTCAATGGTTCTCAGATCCTAAGGATTGCTCTTGGGAATCCTGGGAATTCATCGAGCGATCCCGTTCAGGCTTACTCTTTCATGCTCTTTATGGTGAACTTCCTATTTCAAATTTCTTGTGTGTTGATATGCTTTTATTTTTGTTACTCTTTATTTTCTTCTTAAGTATTGCGAGGACGCAATTTCTTTAAGGAGGGGAGTCTGTAACAACCCGCATATTTATCGATTCTATATTTAAATATTTTATTTAAATATTTCATCGTTCGTCGGATTTTGGTCCGAAAAGCTACTTTTTGCAAACAGTCGAATTGGGACTCGAGACCACTTCCATTGAGTTCAAAATGTCGTTTGCGACCTTTTTGAGAATAAGCTTCGATATGTTTGGAGTAAGTTGATTTTTGCTACTTTTTCAATTAGGGCTTTGGTTTGGGCTGAACCCTCTTACTAACTCAGTCCCAACCCCCTCTCCTCTTCATTACTTCATTCCTCATTTCGTAACACTTCAAGCTAAAGCAAAAATGGGGGAAGGAAGAGGAAATTAAAACTCCAAGCCCTAGTCCTCATTAGCAAATCCAACTCCTAGCTCCAAATTCAAGAGAACCCATTGGTAAGCATCTCCTTCTTCTCCAACTCATTCTCCTTTCAATTTCAGAAATTTCCAAAACCTAACTTTGGAAATGTTCTTCTTTCGAGCTTAGAATCAAGTTCATTTGGGTTGTGTTGAAGAGTGGTTGATTCTCCTTTGTTTTCAAGCTTCTCAATCTTGCGCTTTTGGGTTTAAAGGTGAGATTTTTATCTCACATCTTAGTCTATAATTATCTTCGATTGTTAGGTATGAATTCCTAACACTTATTCTTGTGCAATTGATTTTGGTTTGGATTGATTTGGTGTATATTCCAATTTTTAGTGTTTTGAAATCAAAATCTATGAAAATCCTTTTATGGATATTTGGAAATTGATATTTGAGGCGTATCGAAGAGCCGTTAAGGCTGGGTTGTCGTTAGACGTAAATCCTTAGTCGTCGTTGCTCGCTCGATCGCTTCCGGTATCCGTTTGGCCATTTTTGGCCTAGGTTCAGGGAACGCCCTGAACCATTGATTCAGACGTCTGAAACGTAGTATTCAGACGTCTGAATATTATACCGGGAATTTTTATTCCCCAGTATTCAGACGTCTGAATCTATATTTCAGACGTCTGAATTGGTTCGTTTGGAACCAGAAAGGAAATAGGCCAAAGAGTGCTTACTTCAGACGTCTGGAATCAAAGATTCAGACGTCTGAATTTTGTTTTGGAAAATATTTTATTTTCCAGATTCATACGTCTGAATCCTTGATTTCAGACGTCTGAATATGCACTCTTTTGCCTATTTGCCTATTTGCTTGAGAATTCCAACTTTAATCGATTCGTGTGGATTCCCTTTTGTTATTATCACTTATTATCGACTTTGATGACATTTTCTTCGTGTTTTTTGGGAATATCCATTTTGATGGATTCGGTATCGATTTCTTTGGATTTTATTCACGTCTTTGAATGTGAATTTTAGTGATTGATTGTTCCTATTTTTTGTGATTTGTCACTTTAAAAATATAAAGGTTTCAATACTAGTAGTAAATATCAAAACTCCTTCATCAAAACGATTTCAACACTATTTTATTACAAAGCTCGTTTTCTCAAACCGATTTCCAATCTATTAGTATATACAAACCTTTACCTCACTCGTATGATAAATCTAACTAAACGACTTAGTAAAACGAGTGGTATGAAACGCTTGCGTTTACTTCGTCGGTTAATTCTTGGACTTGTTCGATTGAGAATCTCTTGTGACAATTTTCTAGTGGAGATCTACAATTTTTTCATGAATATTTAAGTTAAGCTAGTGGTTATGGGACATGAAGCTAAGCTCATATATTTACTAGCTTACTGTAATTGACACTTCTTGATGATCGATGACGGTCATTTTATGGTTTAGACTAGCAATGTGCGATGTCTCTTTGATTTGGTTCATCGAACATTACGCTGTACGACGTCGTTGTTGCTATTTATTGTGTTTTTGGTTCATCGGACGTTACGCTGTACGACGTCGTTGTTCCGTTTTACTGTGTTTTGGTTCATCGGACGTTACGCTGCACGACGTCGTTGTTCCTATTTATTGTGTTTTTGGTTCATCGGACGTTACGCTGTACGACGTCGTTGTTCCGTTTTACTGTGTTTTGGTTCATCGGACGTTACGCTGTACGACGTCGTTGTTCCTATTTATTGTGTTTTTGGTTCATCGGACGTTACGCTGTACGACGTCGTTGTTCCGTTTTATTGTGCTTTGGTTCATCGGATATTACGCTGTACGATGTCGTTGTTCCTATTTATTGTGTTTCTGGTTCATCTGACGTTACGCTGTACGACGTCGTTGTTCCGTTTTACTGTGATTTGGTTCATCGGACGTTTCGCTGTACGACGTCGTTGTTCCTTTCTATTGTGTTTCTGGATCATCGGACGTCACGCTGTACGACGTCGATGCTCCGAATTATTCAATTTCTGGATTTCTAATTATTGATTTCGGGAATTTATGTTTCACCAACTTTTACGATTGGCATTGATATGTATGTCATTTACTATGGCTTGGTGAATGAAATAAAGAATATGATGTTCTTTTTGGTGTTATGAGATTTTTGAGATATTTGTATGATTTTCTTTTGTTGATTTTTCTATGTATACTTGTCGCAGTATGACATTTTTGGTTATCATACGTTTTTACTACATCTCTTCTTATATCTTATTTTATCTGATAATTATAGCTAGACTGATCCGTTTATTATTTTCTTCTTAAATAATACTCGGGTCAGACTGAGATTTTACAGGTGCTTCTGCTTGCCACCTTATCGGACCATCATATGATCTTTTGGCTAACTACTTTAGTTTGGTAGTTTTGGTTATATACATTTGAGAAAGACTCCTTGATGTATACGTATTCTTTTGTTTAGCACTTGTATATATTCTTTTGTGATATTGTGGATCTTGTTAGACCACTACTCTGATGAACACTTTTATGTGTTATATATATTCATATTTATTTCCGCCTTTGTGATATGAATTATCCGCGACTGATTTATGTTATGTTTATTTCTATACTTGTTTCCGAAGATTTATTATAGCCCACCATGTGATAGCTTTGGGTTTGAATCGGTATGTCGGACTTCCTCCTTAGCATGCTATACTATCTGACATATCGTTGCTCGCATAAAGATGTTACACGGATGGTCGCTCCTCAACAGCCTTATTCTCCGTGCTAGTTGATAGCATTACTCCTTAGTGTTCTTGGCTAGCGTGGGTATAGAGGTGGGGCTTCACATGTATCCTCCTATATATTTTATCTAGAGGTGTACAGATTTGGTGGGTAGACCCTTACTCTTTTATTATTGGAATCTATTCTCCAATTCAAGCCTTTGATTTTGGTTGTAGAACCTAGTATGTTGAAATTTGATTAATGTAACAACTTTTTCTATGATTTATAAGTATTTTTGCATTAGACATTATTATAATATCAAAGGATTTCATATGAAATGTTTTGATTATCGTAAGGTAAAAACACGTACGATTTTATGTGCGGCATGGTCTTACGAGATACTTTTGAATTTCGAAAGGTTTCTGTAACTTCTAAAATCCAATTTGGTGTGTTTTCTCACGTTGGTTTCCCTGACCGACTCGAGTGTTATTTTATTATAATGCTCGGTTCAGACCGAGCGTATTACAGATTTAGTTGGAATGCTTTGGAGCTCAAGAGACGAGTTGGATAACTTCAAGTTGTATTATCATATATGTTTTATTTTCCGCTATTTTTGTTATGGAAATTATCAACAATTGTGAGGACAGGATGTTATAACTATCCAAGCTGATAATTGTGATTGTTGTTGTACTCTGATGGATGTATGTATATAACAGTTTCACTTTTGTAAAGATCATTGATATTATATTATATGTTGTTCCACTGCCATTGTGAGATTCTGTGTTGATATTAGTTTCTTTTGTAACAACCCAGGGATTTGTGACAATTAATTATCGTCAAATGACGATTAAAGTGGTTTTCTAATCGCTAATTTGAGTTTTTAATCGAGTTGAAAAATTCGTTTAATAATTTGATAAAGGGTTGTGGGCTTTAAATTTGCTTGGCCCATATTTTGTTTGTTGGTGTGATAAAAATTAAGACCCGTCCCTCTTTCTTTTTCTCATTCATTTTGAAACCCTAAAACTAAAACACACGAAATGAAGGAAAATAAAAATTGTGGCTGCGCTTCCTTCTCTTCGAAAATTTGGGCTTTCTGCTAATTTGTTGATGCCAATTGCAACTTGATTTCCATGCTTCGCTAGGAGTTCGTCCTTGCTTCGTTTTGAGCATCGTGCAAAGGCGAGCAAAAGGAGATGCCTGCGGCTACGATTGGTTAGGATTCTTTGACAAAAGGTGAGTGGTTCCACTCACATTCTAATTCAAATCTTAGTACTTTACTTCAGCAGTTTGATCTGGTTTGGATGTTGGTGATTTCATTGATTTTTCAATTCACGTCCAATTGATTTTGTTTGAATGTTGTTGATTCTTTGATTTGTTTTACACGGTTGTGAACTATGACTTAGTTCGACTCCTTGATTATTTGGGTTTTTCGGCACTGGTTGGTTTTCGTGGTCACCTCGGTTTCACTCGACTTTGGGCTTTGATTCATTCGTGATGACCATGGCCTGATCGACTTGAACAGTTCGTTCTTGTTTTGGAACCTGCGATGTACTCATTGGTCATGGTTCATTTGACTACTGACTTGTTCGATTTTGAGATAGTACGACTTTGAATTCTTTTGGCTTTGAGATGAAAAATTGACTTGTTCATTCTCGACTTTGACTTGATTTTTGTATTACTGTAACCTGTATGTGTGCACTGGACTTGAGTATATGATACCATTGGTTATCTTTATGTTGATTTTGTTTCGGCCTTGATTTGAAACTGTTATTGAATTTGTTTACTTGGTTATCAAGGTTTGAACTGTACCTTGTTTTGTTTTTCATTTCATTGGGTATGCTGTGGTTCTCTGCAGTGGCATTTTGGCTCAATACATATTGTCACCCCTATGTATTTGCAGTTTGCATTTGGGTTATATTGTCTTGAGTTCGAGTATATGTAGCGTTAGCTTGATCTTTGTTGAGTTTCCTATCCACTGTTATAGTCAAGTGGCTATGGGACAGTGTTGTTCTTATATCCACTGTTTCCTGTGTTTTGGCTACCTGTGCATTGCTTTGACTGTCTTGTTCAATCACTGATACATTGCATTGATGCAATTGTATTCATTTGTATTTGGTGGAGTTCATTTGCATTGTGCACTTGAGTAAGTGGTTTCACTGCATCTTCATTTACCTGTATATTTGAACCTAGTTCACTGGTCTTGCTCCTCCCTGGTCATGACTTGATAAATTTAGTTGGAACAGTGGCTTTGTGATTTTAGTAATACATATATGAACGAAGTTGCAATGTTGCTTGATCACTGGTCTTCACTACACTTGTATATGCTGGTTGCTTCGAGTACATATGTGTATATGAGGATAGTTTCACTGATGATATTGTTTTCAAATTGAAGCTACATTGCAGTTTCCTTCATATTTGCGGTTGCATTGTGTAAATATATTCAGGTTGGCTGTTGTGCACTTGATTTCGTTTTCCAATCTTGCTGCATTTTCAAACTATTGCAGTGCATATATATATATAAGCTTGATTTATATTATGCTGTGCATTGAGCAATGCCTCTGACCTTTGTGCATATAAACACCATTTCATGTTGTTCCTCACTGTAACATGTTGCCACTGTATATGTATCCTTGTTATACACTACATATACATGTGTCATCTCTTTGCTGATGTACTTGAGTATGCATCCCTGATCATGTCACGGTATGTATTTTTGACTTATGAGGTTTATGTGGTCGAAGTATTTTTGTTGTCCGTTGCTTGGACATTTGTGCTCTTTTGAGTTGCAGATCATGTTTTCAGATCACTGTCATGATTTATAGATGCCTTTGTTCATTTTGGTTCATGTGTACTTGAGACGTTGATTCTTGGTCGAGACTTGTTTTAGATGTCTTGACTAATTTCTTATACTTGTACATTCATTAAATTTCACTTGTGTTGAACCCGGTATTCGGGTTTGACCTTGTGTTCGTTTGGGAACTTTCATTGTGTACATACGTGCACATTTTCCTTGTTTGTCTGTTTTGACCATTGAGGCCGTGGCATTGGTATTTGAAACTTCATTGATTTTGGTTCGGTGATCTTTTGGGTACATCATCACTGTAGTGGCAAGGCAGTGCACGCAAGCTTGAACTGCAGCCACACGGTATGGCATGTATGATATTCTATTTTGTCTCGATTTATGGATCTTTTGCGTATTTCATATTCCGTAGTGGCGAGGCAGTGCACGCGTGCGTGTATTGCAGCCCTACCCGTATTGTTATTTTAATTGTCATTTCAATTGTTTGAACTGTTTCGGTTATTCAATTCAATATGATTTGAATTGTATTTTGATTAGTTTAAATTGATGATTTTGTTGTTAATTGTCGATTAGACAATTTTGATGTTTTCCAAATTATCTTCATTGATATTCTTCTCACTTATCTTTGTTGATAATTTGAATCTGCTGATTTATTGTTTAACGGTGTTACATGTTATAATTATCGTTATCCGATTTATTGTTAAAGGATCAGATATGTGAATTTATTTTGACTGTCATCTAATTTTTATTTAATTATTATTGCTTTTGTGCATTAATAACCGAATTTGAATTAGACTGACCCGTGTATTATTTTCTTTTGAATTTAATACTCGGGTCAGACCGAGTATTTACAGGTTGTTGATATCTTACTTTGGGTTGCTGCTTGAGTTATGAAGTCACTTCATATCTTTTGGAGTAGTCTTCGTCATTTATAGTAGTCGGTTTATTTGTATAGGAAGATATGTATTCATGTATATTATACGATAATGTACTTGTATATGTAACTTCCAGAGTCAACAGTTGTAGTTGTATCATATGTACTGTATCAAATGTATTGTAACTGACATCAGTTATTATATATATGAGACTTTTCGTTTATCTGTGTTCCGCATTTATATTATCTGTGTTATTATTATATCTATTGTCCTAAAATATTATGAACCATCGTAGTTCGTTTTACACTGTAATTGGATATGTCGATGGTAGTAAATAAATAAGATATGAAAAATTAAAAATATATACCACTCCTATCGAGGTAACCAATACTAGTGTAAGGCCTAACTACGATGACCGCTCCTATCCAGCCTTATTCTTCGTAATAACAGACAGTATTTCTTTTAATACTCTTTGTTATTGTGAGCATAGAGGTGGGGCGTCACAGTTGGTATCAGAGCTTGAGGTTTATGGACATAATATAAAACATAACTTAGATGGAACATGTGTTACAACTATCAGTTGATGTTTTATTTGTGCTTTGAGTCAAAACTAAAGTTTTGAAAATATGTTGAAATTTTTAAATATCTTTATTTAAAATAAAAGTGAATTAGTGTTTTGATGATTGGTTGATTCGTGTTTTGTTTATCAGAGTGCGCAGCGAAAACAGTGAGACTGTCTTCGCTGAATATAGCTGATATCCCTTTTGATTTAAAAAAAAAATCATGTTGTTTACATAGCTGTGATTAATTTATTTTCTTTGAAAATTTCGAATCCGATTTGAGGATTCGAAGCGATTGCAGTTATGTAATTTTGTTGAGATTTTTGCTGTTTTAAATTATCTTCATTGAAGATAATAGAGTAATTTCTTTGTGTATATTGTAGTGTGCGTGCAAATATGAATTGCACGTTACTGCATTAATTTTACGTTGAACCGATGCTTGGTTATGAAACGTATTTTGTTGTCGTTATTTTTATAACAAGATTTTAACACTTGTGCTTAATTTTTGAAGTACGGTGTTTTGTTGACATTTTTGATGAATGTTTGTGATGAATGAAAATTCACTAGTGTTATATTTTGTTGCGAATTATTTGATGAGATTTTGACGTATAAAAAATTACTGTCGCATTGACTTCAGTAATCGTCAAGTTTTAAAGTGGATTTTCAAGCGGTTATTCCGCAATTCTGATTTTGAGATCCGTTTTTACGGTGTTTTGAGAAGTACAATTTTCATATCGAAATTGTTTTTGATGTTGCTGTTTTGAGCACGGAATTTCAAATGGTTTCAAAAAAAAAGTTGTTTTCAAAAAAATTTCGGTTTACGTTTTCAAAAGAATGATAAAGAGATTTAAACGATTCAGCAAAATCGAGGACTATGAACCCTTTCTTTTACTGATTCGCTTAATTCCGGACTTGTTCGTTTGAGAATGTAAATTATTACTTTTATGAAAATAAATGAAATTGTTTTCAGAATTTTTACAGCTTGTGTTTTCAGAAGAATGAGAAAGTGACTTAAACGTTTCAGAAAAATCGAGGATTATGACCCCTTTCTTTTACTGATTCGCTTAATTCCGGACTTATCCGTTTGAGAATGTGAAATGTTATTTTTGGAATACACAATTTGCACTTTCAAGGAAACGATGAAGAGAATCAAACGATTTAGTAAAACACGTGGTATGGGACATGTGTGTTTGCTATTTCGGTTAATTCCGGACTCGTTAATTGAATATATGATGATTTTCGTGTGCCTTCGGGTCATATGATGGACCTTCGGGTCAAATACCAGTTCCAGACCTTCGGGTCATATGTTGAACCTTCGGGTCATATGATGGACGCCAAAATTATGATGACGGTACTTGGTAGGCTTCGGCCATATGAGATGCACGTGCGGCGTAGCTAAAACTCGCCATATGATGGATCGATCCACCTTTTATGTTGATTTTCTAGAATATCTTAATTGGTTTCTAGATATTTGTTGAATCTAATTATCTGCAGGTAATTAGATATTTGATGTTATGAGTTCTGATTATCGTTTTTGATAATCAGATATTTGTTGTTTCTGATTATCGCTTGTGATAATTAGATATTTGATGTTATGAGTTCTGATTATCGTTTTTGATAATCGGATATTTGTTGTTTCTGATTATCGCTTGTGATAATTAGATATTTGATGTTATGAGTTCTGATTATCGTTTTTGATAATCGGATATTTGTTGTTTCTGATTATCGCTTGTGATAATTAGATATTTGATGTTATGAGATTTGATTATCGTTTTTGATAATCGAATACTTGTTGATTTGATTATCGCTAGTGATAATTAAATATTTGTTGATATGATTTTTAATTATCGTTTTTGATAATTAGATATTTGTTGATTTGATTATCGCTTGTGATAATTAAATATTTGTTGATATGAGTTTTAATTATCATTTTTGATAATTAGATATTTGTTGATTTGATTATCGCTTGTGATAATTAAATATTTGTTAATATGAGTTCTAATTATCGTTTTTGATAATTAGATATTTGTTGATTTGATTATCGCTTGTGATAATTAAATATTTGTTGATATGAGTTTTAATTATCGTTTTTGATAATTAGATATTTGTTGATTTGATTATCGCTTGTGATAATTAAATATTTGTTGATATGAGTTCTAATTATCGTTTTTGATAATTAGATATTTGTTGATTTGATTATCGCTTGTGATAATTAAATAATTGTTGATTTGAGATTTGATTATCGTTTTTGATAATTGAATATTTGTTGATTTTGATTATCGAGTGTGATAATTGAATAATTGTTGATTTGAGATTTGATTATCATTTTTGACAATCGAATATTTGTTGATTCTGATTATCGTTTTTGATAATTAAATATTTGTTGATTGGTGATTTCTGATCATCGTATTTGGTAATTAGATAATTGTTGCTTTCAAATTATCTGGTTAATAATTAGATAATTGCAGTTTTGCTAATTGTGATTTGTGTTTTCTAATTATCTTTGTTGATAATTAGGTTTTGCTATTTTCTAATTGTCGTCTCGATAATTAGATATTGTTGTTTTGAGATTTCTGTATTCTAATTATCTAATTGATAATTGAATATTGTTGAAAATTGCATTTACTCAGTTTTGTTGTTTTCTAATTATTTATTTGATGGTTAGATTTTGTTGAGAATTTGTGAATTTCTTTTATGAAATTAAAAGATTTCTTTGGCGTTTGTGTTCCTGACCTTTATTTTTCTAGCTTAACCAATTTATGTTAGAAAAATAATTGTTATTAACGACTTTAATTATGAAAATTGCGGGGACGCAATTTTTATAAGGAGGGGAGTCTGTAACAACCCAGGGATTTGTGACAATTAATTATCGTCAAATGACGATTAAAGTGGTTTGCTAATCGCTAATTTGAGTTTTTAATCGAGTTGAAAAATTCGTTTAATAATTTGATAAAGTGTTGTGGGCTTTAAATTTGCTTGGCCCATATTTTGTTTGTTGGCGTGATAAAAATTAAGACTCGTCCCTCTTTCCTTTTCTCATTCATTTTGAAACCCTAAAACTAAAACACACGAAATGAAGGAAAATAAAAATGGTGGCTGCGCTTCCTTCTCTTCGAAAATTTGGGCTTTCTGCTAATTTGTTGATGCCTATTGCAACTTGATTTCCGTGCTTCGCTAGGAGTTCGTCCTTGCTTCATTTTGAGCATCGTGCAAAGGCGAGCAAAAGGAGATGCCTGCGGCTACGATTGGTTGGGATTCTTCGATAAAAGGTGAGTGGTTCCACTCACATTCTAATTCAAATCTTAGTACTTTACTTCAGCAGTTTGATCTGGTTTAGATGTTGGTGATTTCATTGATTTTTCAATTCACGTCCGATTGATTTTGTTTGAATGTTGTTGATTCTTTGATTTTTTTTACACGGTTGTGAACTGTGACTTAGTTCGACTCCTTGATTATTTGGGTTTTTTGGCACTGGTTGGTTTTCGTGGTCACCTCGGTTTCACTCGACTTTGGGCTTTGATTCATTCGTGATGACCATGGCCTGATCGACTTGAACAGTTCGTTCTTGTTTTGGAACCTGCAATGTACTCATTGGTCATGGTTCATTTGACTGCTGACTTGTTCGATTTTGAGATAGCACGGCTTTGAATTCTTTTGGCTTTGAGATGAAAAATTGACTTGTTCATTCTCGACTTTGACTTGATTTTTGTATTACTGTAACCTGTATGTGTGCACTGGACTTGAGTATATGATACCATTGGTTATCTTTATGTTGATTTTGTTTCGGCCTTGATTTGAAACTGTTATTGAATTTGTTTACTTGGTTATCAAGGTTTGAACTGTACCTTATTTTGTTTTTCATTTCATTGGTTATGCTGTGGTTCTCTGCAGTGGCATTCTGGCTCAATACATATTGTCACCCCTATGTATTTGCAGTTTGCATTTGGGTTATATTGTCTTGAGTTCGAGTATATGTAGCATTAGCTTGATCTTTGTTGAGTTTCCTATCCACTGTTATAGTCAAGTGGCTATGGGACAGTGTTGTTCTTATATCCACTGTTCCCTGTGTTTTGGCTACCTGTGCATTGCTTTGACTGTCTTGTTCAATCACTGATACATTGCATTGATGCAATTGTATTCATTTGTATCTGGTGGAGTTCATTTGCATTGTGCACTTGAGTAAGTGGTTTCACTGCATCTTCATTTACCTGTATATTTGAACCTAGTTCACTGGCCTTGCTCCTCCCTGGTCATGACTTGATAAATTTAGTTGGAACAGTGGCTTTGTGATTTTAGTCATATATATATGAACGAAGTTGCAATGTTGCTTGATCACTGGTCTTCACTAAACTTGTATATGCTGGATGCTTCGAGTACATATGTGTATATGAGGATAGTTTCACTGATGATATTGTTTTCAAATTGAAGCTACATTGCAGTTTCCTTCATCTTTGCGGTTGCATTGTGTAAATATATTCAGGTTGGCTGCTGTGCACTTGATTTTGTTTTCCAATCTTGCTGCATTTTCAAACTATTGCAGTGCATACATATATATAAGCTTGATTTATATTATGCTGTGCATTGAGCAATGCCTCTGACCTTTGTGCATATAAACACCATTTCATGTTGTTCCTCACTGTAACATGTTGCCACTGTATATGTATCCTTGTTATATACTGCATATACATGTGTCATCTCTTTGCTGATGTACTTGAGTATGCATCCCTGATCATGTCACGGTATGTATTTTTGACTTATGAGGTTTATGTGGTCGAAGTATTTTTGTTGTCCGTTGCTTGGACATTTGTGCTCTTTTGAGTTGCAGATCATGTTTTCAGATCACTGTCATGATTTATAGATGCCTTTGTTCATTTTGGTTCATGTGTACTTGAGACGTTGATTCTTGGTCGAGACTTGTTTTAGATGTCTTGACTAATTTCTTATACTTGTACATTTGTTAAATTTCACTTGTGTTGAACCCGGTATTCGGGTATGACCTTGTGTTCGTTTGTGAACTTTCAATGTGTACATACGTGCACATTTTCCATGTTTGTCTGTTTTGACCATTGAGGCCGTGGCATTGGTATTTGAACCTTCATTGATTTTGGTTCGGTGATCTTTTGGGTACATCATCACTGTAGTGGCAAGGCAGTGCACGCAAGCGTGAACTGCAGCCACATGGTATAGCATGTATGATATTCTATTTTGTCTCGATTTATGGATCTTTTGCGTATTTCATATTCCGTAGTGGCGAGGCAGTGCACGCGTGCGTGTATTGCAGCCCTGCCCGTATTGTTATTTTAATTGTCATTTCAGTTGTTTGAACTGTTTCGGTTATTCAATTCAATATGATTTGAATTGTATTTTGATTAGTTTAAATTGATGATTTTGTTGTTAATTGCCGATTAGGCAATTTTGATGTTTTCCAAATTATCTTCATTGATATTCTTCTCACTTATCTTTGTTGATAATTTGAATCTGCTGATTTATTGTTTAACGGTGTTACATGTTATATTTATCGTTATCCGATTTCTTGTTAAAAGATCGGATAGGTGAATTTATTTTGACTGCCGTCTAATTTTTATTTAATTATTATTGCTTCTGTGCATTAATAACTGAGTTTGAATTAGACTGACCCGTGTATTATTTTCTTTTAAATTTAATACTCGGGTCAGACCGAGTATTTACAGGTTGTTGATATCTTACTTTGGGTTGCTGCTTGAGTTATGAAGTCACTTCATATCTTTTGGAGTAGTCGTCGTCATTTATAGTAGTCGGTTTATTTGTATAGGAAGATATGTATTCATGTATATTATATACGATAATGTACTTGTATATGTAACTTCCAGAGTCAACAGTTGTAGTTGTATCATATGTACTGTATCAAATGTATTGTAACTGACATCAGTTATTATATATATGAGACTTTTCGTTTATCTGTGTTCCGCATTTATATTATCTGTGTTATTATTATATCTATTGTCCTAAAATATTATGAACCATCGTAGTTCGTTTTACACTGTAATTGGATATGTCGATGGTAGTAAATAAATAAGATATGAAAAATTAAAAATATATACCACTCCTATCGAGGTAACCAATACTAGTGTAAGGCCTAACTACGATGACCGCTCCTATCCAGCCTTATTCTTCGTAATAACAGACAGTATTTCTTTTAATACTCTTTGTTATTGTGAGCATAGAGGTGGGGCGTCACGTCTTTGCTCTTCTTTTTCTCTTCTTTCTTTCTTTCTTTCTTTCCCTTAACTATCCGTCTTTCCGTTTGATTTGGGTTGGACATGTGCAGTTTATTGTCAGCTTGAATTGTATGGAAAAGCGGGTCATTACAACGTGGTATCAGAGCTTAGATTAAGCAAACACCTAGGCTTTGGTGGGAATTTACTCATTTGAGATAGGACAAGCGAGAACCTAGGATGAGTTTAAGCGTATATATATGAGCGCATATTTGTTAAAGATTATAAAAATGTTTTATATTGTGTTAATTCATCTATTGAGTGATTTATGAATTCTGGTCGGTACGTGGGATGATGCGATATCAATAGTGGTTCCTAAACGCTTAAATAAGGAAAACCAACATAGTGTTGTTTTAAAAGAGGGTAAATGAAATAATTTTGCCTAAATTATATTTTATGTATAGGAGAATAATTTTTCAAAAATTATTATAGTTATATATGACGTGTTTAGTTGTTAGTGAATGGTAATATTTGATTATTATCGTTTATTATTTGCTGATCTAGTAAAAGTTGTTAATGTAACCTAAACAAAGATAACCTTTGCAGAATAAGTTATATAAGAAAGTGAATTTTGAAATGTGAATTACCAGATATTGACTATAACTAAAAATAAATAATATTTGTAAAAATGAATTACATAAGAAGTGATATTTTATAGATATGATTTGTAAATGCGACTTATAAATGGAAAAGAAAAGAAATTGCCTAAGTATATTTATAAATATGTTTGTAAATAAAATGGATTTCAAACAAGATGTTGAACTTAAAACTTATTGATTTTGAAAATTGTTTTCAAGGGTTTGGAAAAATAATTATAGAATATTTTGAAAATATTTTGGGTTGGAGAATTTTAAATGGAATTTAAAAGAAATAGAAAGCACTGACTCATCTCAGTCGCTGGAAAATGACTCCGGTGTTGACTCTAGCATCATCGGCATTCACTTTTGAGTTTCTAAGTTTGGGATTGCTACCTGAGTAATTTACCATTGAGGTTTGTTATGTAAACAAGATTTGATTTTAAAAATTCAAAAGTATGATTTGATATACAAAAAAGTTATGTAGATATATGATTTCATAATAAAACTGGGTATTTAAAATCCTAAATATTTCTATCTAAATGTGTTGGGAAACTAAGATAATAAGTTTTTAAACTTGGAAGATGGTGTAGATAAGAAATAATTTTTATAACTAATAGATTTTGGAAATCAATAAGTTAAAAGAAATTTAAAATTTGTTGAATATTAATGTTAAGAAACGTAAATTTGAAAATTGAATTATAAAATGAAATTTAACTAAACTTAAATAAATGTATTCTGAAATGAAATCTAATTAAAGTAAAGTTAAATGAAATTAATTTGCAATAAATTAATAAAATGAACTAATAAAATAAATTAGTGAAATGGAAATGAACTCGAGTTATAAAATGGATTGAATTGAATATGTTTTAAAATGTTATCTGCTAGAATTAAATGTGATTGATTGTGGTAGTGAAATAAATTAGTGAAGTGAACTAGTAAATTGAATTAATATAATGAATGAATTGAATTGAGCTGATGAAATGAATTAGTGAATTGAATATGGTTTACAATGTTGGTTAATAGAATTGAATATGAACTTAGGTTTTGAAGTGAAAATAAAAATAAGAAGTGTTGTATAAAATGTTTTTAAAGAACTTAAGTAAATTTTTGGTGGAATGGTTCATAAATAATATTAGTATTGAAAAATATACTAAGTGAAAAAAAGTGATAAAATAAAATTTAAACTTAGAAAAAGTTAAAATGAAATGATTTTGTGGAATGATCCAAAAATGAATTAAATAAGCAATTAAATGTTGTTAACATAAATTGAATTTAAAGTGAATATTAATAAGTGAATGTTAAAGAATGGAATGTAAGTGAAATTAATATGAATAACGAAATTTGGTTTAAACTGAATGCAGATTAAATGAATGTGAATGGATGGGTACAAGAAAAGTCAATGAGAATAATTGAATTTGATGTAAATCAATTGAATGCAGATGAATTGAATGAAAATTGATTTAATATGTATTAATGGAATGCACATTTATATGGAATGTACATTAATTGGAATGAATGAATTGGATATGAATAAATTGGATGTAAATAAGAAATGTAAATAAGTGAATGTAAGTGAATTGTTGTTAATCTGAGATTGAATGTAATTAAAGCGAATGTAAATCAACTGAATGGGAATAAATTGAAACGAATCAATAGCAGTTTCATAAGAAATGGAAGTATATAATGTTGATATTTGGAAATGAAATTTTATGTGATGACAAATAAATTGGATGGATGTTATTTGTTTAGTAAGTTCTCTTATTACATTCACTAAAATTGCATATAGTTATAGCATAGTCTATGTTATATGGTGGTATTATTTTCTATGTACATATTGTCATTATTATTGAGTGATTAGTTGGTGCGAATGACGTATGCTTCGCATTTGGAGCTTGCTTTCGTGTTATATTGATCGTATACGCTTGCTAATCGTAAAATAAGATACACATCTTGATTACATACCGTATTTTTAAATTTTTCCATATGGGATGCCTCATCCTCGAAGATGAGATGTACATTTGTGATTATATAAATTGTAAATTTTTACCATCGAGCTGCGCAAAGGATACGGTGGCAAAATTTCCCTTAAATTTAAGGCGTCAATTTTTTTAAGAAGTTTGGAAAAAAAATCTATAACTAAAAATTTGATTTTTGGCTTTATAACTTGGAATGGTATTAGTTAGTATAAATTGAGTTGAAAGACTTAGAAATTTGGTAATCCATTTTAACTAATTGTTTTGAAAAGTTAATAGGTTTGTGACATCTTTTTTACTTGTTAATTTCGGGGACAAAATTCTTTTTAAGGCGGGGAGTGTAACAACCCAGAATTTTAGTTATTTGAATTTGGGATATTTAATTGATTTTATTTAAAAGTTAATTTTATAAGTTAAATAACTTGAGTTTCAAATACAATGATTTATTTGATGATTAAATTGTTATGTTTAATATTTGAAATTGCTTAAATAACTGAATCTTGAATTTTATATGAATGAAAATGATTTCAAAAGTTAATTTAAATTCTATTTAAATAAGAAGCAAGATAGTAAACTTTTAAATTTGATTTTAAAGCAATTTACTTGATTTTAGAAATTGCTCATTTTAATTAACATATAAATATAGCCTTTTGGGGGCCCTGTTTCGAATTTCGATGAAACCATTTCCATTAGATCCGTAATAGTATATTATTATATGCCATTAAATTTCGTGATGATTGGACATATCGTTTGGACATGTGAGATCGAAAAGCGTAGAAATTAATTTAAGGAATTTAAATTAAAATAATTTGATTTGGAAAAGCTACCTTCTGCATATGATAGAATTAGGTTTCGTGACTAGTTTCATTGTGTTCGAAGTAGGGGTATAACATATTGAACGTCAAGCGGCACGCTTTGTTTGAAGTTCACAGATGAAGTGTACGGTGAAAATTTTGTATATAAGGCCATTCATTTCTTCCATTTGCAAACCCTAATTCACAGCCACCACTTCTCAAACCCTCCATCCAATGGCCATGGTTGATCAAAGCCACTCCATCCACTTTCAAGCTTCGACTTTAACTAGGAAATTGTAGAGCACGACTATACGAAGGCAATCAATGGTTAGATCGAGCCATGGCAAAGGAAGATGGTCGAAAATAAACTGCATTTGTCAGCATTTTCTAGCATTTGGCTTCGAGATACGTGCGTGCGCGATGCGTGAAGGCAGCTAGTGTGGCATGAGGGCGGAGGTGCGTTAGGTGGTAGGTCGGTGATTTGGTTGGCCGGTGGTCATTTCTGTTAGAAATGCGGATTACAGATCTTAGGGCTAGAATAACACTAGAGGGAGGGGGGTGAATAGTGTTTTGCGGATTTTAATAAATCTTTATCAAATTTATGTAATTTAATCACCAAGAAGTGCAATACATAGACACAGATATAATCACAGAATCAGACACAGATGAAAATAATAAGTAAAAGCAGTAAAGGAAAGAACATACCAGGATTTTATACTGGTTCGGAGTTACTCTACATCCAGTCCCATACAATTGTACGGATTTCTTTTCAAAATAATCTTCCAAATTACACCCTCGATTTCTAGGCCATGAGGTACACCCTCCCGTATTCGAGTCCGGGGCAAACTCTCTTGATTTACTAGGCCGTAATATCAGCTAATCGATTTTTGGGGCAACAATCACACCCAATTGATTTCAAGGCTCAACCGCACCTTTTACTCAACAGTTTGATTTACAAATAATCCTATAACTTTGAATAGCACTTAGATCTTAAGGAGAGAGTGGCAGAGAATCAAACAAGAGATATTCAAGTTTGATTCACTTGGTATTTCAGTAGAGTATAGTTTTGGGATTCTTTAGAATAAACGTGGAAGATGAAGCGGAGAGAAAATAAATGAAATCTGATTAAAAATTCGTTTAGAACTACTGGTATTTGTAGAAGATCAACAGCTATATCTATTCATGTAAGGATACGATGAATATGCACTTCTTTTGAAAATTTGAATTTTGAATATTAATGGGCATCATGTCGACGGGGGGAGGGGGTAGGAGTATGTCAACATGGTCTAGGCAAAAATGGTGATTTTGATTTTCTTATTAAAATTGGTTTTCATAATTTTTCAAAACAATTTCTAAACTTTTATAGATATACTTGAATATAGTTTAAACATATAAAAGAGTTTAGAAAGTAATTTTTAATATATAATCTTAATCTATAAAGTGATTTAAATCCGAGTATACAAATATTTAAAAGATAAATATTAAAACAAGAGATAGTTTAAAGTCAAGGACAATTTTGAAATCAAAAATATTAAAAATGATAAAGATAATTTTGAGGCTAAAGTATTTCAAACAGGAGAGATGTCTTTCTGAAAAGAAGGTTTTGAAAAACATTTTAAAATAAGAGATATATTTTTAAAAAGCATTATCATAGAATTAGTGGATATCAAAATAGGACTACTATATGTTCCACTAGATATTGTCATGGGTTCCATCCCACTAGGGTTCCATCCCTTTGACAGGCTCGAAGTGGATTCAATTCCACGAATAAACTTCGAATAAGGATGTAAGTGCTTTCAAGAAGTTTTAACATAATTTTAGACTCAATACTTATCTTGTACTTTGAAATCTTAAACTCTTGATACTCGTGAGTCTTCAATCTTGATATCTTCAATCTTTAAATTCGTCAGTCTTGTATCTGTATATTGTACAGTTTTCATTTTTGGTACCTGCATGTTTATATCCTACATATACATATATATCTAAACTATAATGTTACTATTTATATTTTATAATAATTCCTAAGGTTTTTGTCATCAAAACCATCATTCTCAAGGACTAACAATCTCCTCCTTTTTGATGATGACAATCTATGTTTATAAAATATACTTCACCTTTACTATAACTCCCCCTAAAACTAATAACTCTCCCCTAAAAATAATAACTCCCTCTTAATCTAAACTTAACTACTCTAACTACTCTATTTTATAATTCTCTCCCTTTGTCATCAACAAAAAACTAATCCTATTGTAACAACCCTGAGATTGCAATTACCAAATGATAAGTTAAAAATTATGATTTTAAGTTAAAAAGGGGGCTAAACAAATTTTTGAGAATTTAAATTTGCAATTGGTTCGCAAATTAAAATATTTTTGGGTTGAAATGGGGATTTTTTTTATGTGATTATAGGTTAATGGGCCAAATGAGCAATTATATGGTTTTAATTAAAACTAGGATGCTTCTTAGGATTTTGTTCACATGATAACCTTAGGAAAATAAACTAAGTCCTAATGAGTTTTAAAACCTCTTACCATGACCCATTAACCAACCCACTCCTATTTAATATCTCAAACCCCTCCCATAAACCCTAACCCTCCTCTTCATAAATTCCTAAACCTAGATCTAAACATAATTAATGGCCTCCCTTTAGAAGCTCCATCTCCTTCTCTTCATAATTAAACTAGTTTAATCTTTGAAAGGTAATGCAATCTCCCCTATTCTCTAATCCATCTTAATCCCTATTTATCTCTACCATCTTGTTGTAATCATTATTTTGTTTTTTTGTTGATTTTAGGTCCTTTGAAGCCTCTTGATCTTTGCTTTGGGGTTGAGGAGTTTGGCTTGCTTGATATTGTGCACTCAAACCATTTGATACTTTGCTTCATTAAGGTAATTACTATGGATTAGTAATTATTGCTAGTTGTAATGCTAAGATTTGGCCTTGGTTTCCTTTAATTTAGTGTAATAATCATTATATGGTGATTAGTGATTGTTATTAGTGATTTTTTTGATGCCAAAAAATTGAAAAAAACACCTCTAAACCATCAAAAACACAAAAAATAGCTTGCTGGAATGATTCAGGCTGAAAACTGCCTGAAACAGGGCTCTGGGTGCACCAGGACAGGCCTGGGCTGCACCCAGGCAGAGCAGGCTAGCCCAGTTGGGCTAGCCAGAGGAAGGCCAGCCCACCTGGGCTGGCAAACACACCCCAGCCCAAGCGGGCTGGGACCTAGGGCCGGCAACCCAGCCCGAGCGGGCTGGGGCCTGGCCCGCCACCCCAGCCCGAGCGGGCTGGGGACTGGGCCGCCCGCCCCAGCCCGAGCGGGCTGTGGCCTGGGGCCGGCACCCCAGCCCGAGCGGGCTGGGGTCGGGCCGGCCACCCCAGCCCGAGCGGGGGGGGGGGGGGGGTGCGCCTGCCACCCTCCAGCCCAAGCGGGCTGGGGCAGGACGACGCGAGCCAGGCCCGCGTCAGAAAAAAAAAAAAAATCTTTACCTCAGTGCTTTACTCTGGTTCCAGCGTTTGACCTCCACTTCGCGATGCCGCCCCGCTCGCATCAGTAGTCGGAATTCGACGTGTTTGGTCTCGTTGGAAAGGTGGAGTTCCGAACTCCATCGCTGAAAAATTTGGGTAACATTGGAGTTCATTTGGTACTTCGATTTTTGTGTCAAAGTTAGACTCTGGTCGCTGTTGGAAAACAGTGTGAATCTTTTTCTGAATTCAACTTTGAGACGTCGCTGCCACTTCGTCTCAACTCGGAATCCTGAAATTCTTTTTGCATCTTAAAGTGGGGACGTCGGACTACATGCCTACTAGTTTTCATGCCATTTGGACACAGTTTGCTGGTCCAAATAAATTTCCGAACTTGGGTTCGCAGCAGTTTTTGAATGGTTTTAAACACTTGGAATATTTTTGATGATTTTCTGGTTTTCGTCGATGTCTTTGAGATTTGTCCCTGGATTTCGTACACGGGCTTTATAAAAAGGATTTAAAAGGATTTTTCACTCCAAAATGGCTTTTGAAAATTATTATATAATATTATTTTTAATTATTAAATTAATTACTCCATAATAGGAGACTTTTCAAAAGACCGTTTTAAAAGTGATTTCGAAATCAATAACAAATCCGTTTACACCATTATTTTCTATAATAAAAATCTCACACTCACTTTTAGCACGTCGAGCGAAGTGGAAAGGTGCTAAAACGGTTAGGAAATATCCGGCCTATGGAAACCGTGTGTATTTTCTTTCCGGTTAATCCCCGACCTATTCGATTGATCGTTTTGACATTTGGGTCTAGTCTACCGATGATATGAGGTGGACTTTTTATTATTTGGAGTGTGAGCTTGCTATTGGTTAGGAAACGGTTTAGTGCAAACGTGGGGTATGAGACTCATTGTTAACACTTTACGGGTTCCTCTCCAAGAAGTTAGTGGCACATTAGCCTCTGGGCGGCCAGTACCAGACCTCTGGGTCACCACGCCTCTGGGCAACCGTCTCTGGACACCTGCTCTATGGAGCAGTTTATTTTATGGCGTGCGCCTCTGGGCCTTTATCCTTCTGGGAAGGATCTCGCCGTTTCGCGCGTTCCGCATCTGTGCGAGTGATCGATCACAACTCTACAGTACTTGGCAACAACGACTCTGGTCGGTGCACGTGCAATATTTGTATTATCTGATGATTTTATATCCATTCGAGTATTGCCATTCGGTGTTGGTTCTATGGAACCATACGATGTAAGTGCGATTACCTTGTGGATTCACAGTGTCTCTGGACACTGCTTTTCAGTGTTTGATTTCATTGACTTTTCAATATATCCCTATTGCTCTTTGGAGCATCGATCTTTGCTTGGGCATTGATTACTGACTCTGGTCACTCTTGGGATAATTGCCTATGGGCAACTTTATCTAGATTTGGCTACGCCGATGATATGAGGCGATTTTATTTATTCCACACTTTGGTGTTTGTATTCTCTTTGGAGATTTTTACTGTTTATTGATGATTAGGGATCGTCATTATATTCATGTAGTCCATATTACTCTTCTCTTTGGAGAAGTACTGTTTTATTTATGTACTGCATTATTATATATATCTCAGTTATTACTGATTATTTAGCTAGCCTGACCCGAGTGTTTTCGCTCGGGTCAGACCGAGTTGTTTCAGGTTAGGTCTCTGGACTTAGCTTTCTGTGCTTCCGCTTGGACATTATCTGCTATGCTGATAGATAGCTCTTTTATTTGTCCACTATTCAGCTACTCTGTTATTTCAGACTCTTATGTACATATTTTTGACTCACATGTGTGAGCGGTGGCTTTGTACCCACCTTTTGATACTTGGATCTGTATTGACGATATATTGTACCTATGTTCTGTGACTGTTATGTGACTGTTCTGTGATGATGATGTTATCATTTAGTATTATGTTTGTTTTGAACCTATTTTCCTTAGCCATTGTAGTTTCGTTATAAATATTTATTGGATATGTCGAACCACTTGAGAAAAGAAAACCACCTATTCGACGTATTCAGTAGATAGTTATAGCTTGATTACATATGGTCGCTTCCATTATACTCTATTCTCCGTTCTTGTAGACGTATTACTCCGTAATACTCTTTACTAGAGTGGGTCTCGGCGTGGGGCGTTACATCTTGGTATCAGAGCTAAGGTTCAGAATTAAGCATAACAAACACAGAACGGTTACACTTAGTACAATACATTTTAATTGGATCCGAATTAAATCAAATCCCTTCCTTATGCCTCGATAGATAAGTTAGGAGTATGTGTAGGAATTTATTATATTCCGTAGTATTCCTTAATTAAGTATCTATCATTGAATCTTGTCTAACTATAATTCCCGTTTGACTTTCAGTATGTCTGGAAGGGGAAGAGGGAGAACCACACGTCAGACTAGTGCTGCTGGGCAGTCCAGCAACACTCATCCAGAGGGCGTGTTCATGACTACCGACCAGATCATGGAGCTGGTTCGGAATTCTCAGTCTCATTCTCAGTCTCCAGCCCCAGTTGTTGATGCTCCGCGCATGTCTGTTTTTGCGCGTCTCTGCAGTGATTTTACCCATCTCGGAGGGAAGCCGTTCAGTGGCTCCGAGAATGTCTTAGAGGTCCAGGCTTGGATTCGGATATGCGAGCGCATTTTTACTCGTATGGATATCTCGGATCATGATCGTGTTCTTATTGCTTCTAGTCTGCTTCGGAGTCGTGCCCTGGATTGGTACGAACTCCTTATTGCCGAGGTCGATGAGACCACACTTACTTGGGCTCAGTTTCGTCAGAGATTTGAGCTCAAATTCATCCCAGAGTCAGAGAAGAACTCCCTTGCTCGCCGCTTTCTTGATCTCAAGCAGGGGAAGTCCTCCGTATCCGACTATGTCTCTTCCTTCGAGGCCCTGTCCAAGTACGGCCTTGAGTTTATTGCTACTCCTTATAAGAGGAACCTCAAATTTGTTGAGGGCTTGAAGAAATATCTGAAGAGGCATCTTATGCTACAGCTTGAGCTCTCATTCTAGAAGCTAGTCGATGCAGCCCTACATCTTGAGTCAGTCGAGATGGAGCATAGTGATGATGATGGTGGGGGTTCCAAAAATCCCAACCAGAAGCGGGGTCCATTTCAGAAGAACAAGCCTTGGAACAAGAAGAAGAAGACTGGCAGTTCTGCTGTCCAAGCTCAGCCTCAGACTCAGCCTCAGATTCAGTCACAGCCTAGTGGAACCCGTCCTCCGAAGAAATGCTTCAACTGCGGTTCTCCAGATCACTTTATTCGAGAGTGCCCCAAACCTCTCTATTGCACCTTCTGCAAGAAGGAGGGACACAGGATCTCCACTTGTCCTATTGCTCCAGCTAGTGCCAAGCCTGGCAAGCTTAATGCTGCCAAGGCTCCTGCATCTTCAGCTCAGCCTCGAGGTACGCATCCTTCCGTTCTCGAAGGTTCTATTTTATTTCATGGTAGATCTTGTAGAGTTCTCTTTGATACGGGTGCCTCTCACTCATTCGTATCAAAGGAGCTAGTAGATGCTTTATCCTTGGATGTTACTTTTCTGGTTTCTTCATTAAGGATTGTGAATCCCATCGGCGGATCCACGACCCTTAGCTTGCTTTGTGAGAATATAAATATCGATCTTTGTGGATTTTCTTTCCGTGCGAATCTGCACGTTATGGAATATTTGGGTTTTGATATGATTCTTGGCATGGATTGGCTCGTTCAGCACGACGCCAAAATTATTTGTTCGGAGCGGATATTATTCATTCATCACCCTGATTCGTCCTCTCCGTTAGCTATTGTTCTTCAGGATGTTGGGCTTTCTGATGTTACTCTATTTTCTCTTGATTCACGAGATGAGGATTTGGACTTATCTCGTATTCCTGTTGCTCAGGATTTACCCGATGCATTCGAGCCAGTATCCGGCCTGCCGCCAAAGCGGGCCATTGAGTTCCGCATCGATCTCATTCCAGGCTCCCACCCAGTTGGGCGTCCTCCCACGAGGATGTCTACTAAAGAGAATGAGGAACTCAGGAAGCAGTTAGTGGAGCTTGAGGCGAAACAGTTCATTCGGTCCAGTTCTTCGCCATGGGGTACTGCTGTGGTCTTCGTTAAGAAGCCCGATGGCTTTCTTAGGCTTTGCGTTGACTATCGCAAGCTTAGTGAGTTGACCATCAAAAATCGTTATCCATTACCACGGATAGACGATATGTTTGATCAGTTGAGCGGTGCGAAGGTCTTTTCACAGCTCGACCTTGCCACCGGATTTCATCAGCTTCGAGTTGCGGAAGATAGCATCCCTCTTACCGCTTTCCGCACTCGTTATGGTTCTTTTGAGTGGTTGGTCATGCCATTCGGCTTGACGAACGCACCAGCTTTCTTCGTTGATCTTATGAATCGAGTATTCCGGGAATACATCGATAGATTCGTTTTGGTTTTCATCGACGATATTCTTATTTATTCTAGATCCAAGGCAGAGCATGCTCATCATTTGCGGATCGTCTTGGATACTCTTCGTCAGCATCAGCTTAAGGCCAAGCTCTCCAAGTGCCATTTTTGGGAGAGCAAGGTCAATTTCTTGGGCCATATTGTATCATCTGAGGGTATTTCTGTCGATCCTGCAAAGATCGAAGCTATTCAGAATTGGAAGCAGCCCGAGAACGTTCATGATATTCGCAGCTTCCTTGGTCTGGCGGGTTATTACCATCGGTTTGTCAAGGATTTCTCTCGAGTTGCACTTCCCCTTACGACGCTGACTCGTAAGGGTGTTCGCTTTATTTGGTCTGATAAGTGTGAAGCTTCCTTTCAGCGACTGAAGGAACTTCTCACTCATGCTCCTATCCTTGTGGTTCCTGAAAGTAATCAGGATCTGGTTGTTTACACCGATGCTTGTGGTAGCGGGCTCAGTGCCGTGCTTATGCAGAAGGATCGGGTAGTTGCTTATGCTTCCAGGCAGCTACGTCCGAATGAGGTTCGCTATCCGACTCATGATCTTGAGTTGGCAGCTATCGTCTTTGCCTTGAAGACGTGGCGTCACTTTCTATTAGGCGAACGCTTCACTCTTTACGCCGATCACAAGTCACTGAAGTATCTATTCAGTCAGAGGGATCTCAATATGAGGCAGCAGCGATGGCTTGAGTTTCTCGCCTCATATGATTTAGATATTCAGTATACCCCTGGCAAGGGTAATCGTGTTGCAGATGCGCTCAGTCGCAAGCACTCGGCGGTAGTTTCTATGATGATTGCCGAGTGGGATGTTCTTGAGATTCTATCTTTATGTGATATTAGAGATCGAGCTCCATCTTCTGATGCTCCTGTCTTATTATTCAGCTTAGAAGCTCGTCCTATCTTATTGGATCGCATTGCCCATGCTCAGCGGCAGGATCCAGACTTATTGCATCTTATTCATCTTCTCGAGTCGGGATCCAGTGATGAGTCATTGCTGGATTATTCTCTTGATTTTCATCGGTGTCTTCGTAGGAAGAACCGTATTATTGTACCATCTGATTTACCACTTAGGCGTGACATTCTGGACGAGTGCCATCACACTAAGTACACTATACATCCTGGTTCGAGTAAGATGTATGCCGATATGTGCCGGCTATATTATTGGGAGGGTTTGAAGAGAGATATGGCAAGTTATGTGAGTAGTTGCATGACTTGTCAACAGATCAAGGCCGAGCATCAGCGTCCATCTGGTCTTCTTCAGCCTCTAGAGATTCCATTATGGAAATGGGATCGGATATCCATGGATTTCATTGACGGTCTGCCTCGATCGAGGTCAGGCCATACTTCTATCTGGGTTATTGTTGATCGCTTGACCAAATCGGCTCATTTCATTCCGATTAAGTCCACTCGGACTGCACCTCAGTTGGCCAAGCTCTATGTGAAGGAAGTCGTTCGACTTCATGGCATTCCTAGCTCTATCGTCTGTGATCGAGACACTATCTTTACTAGTCACTTCTGGAAGTGCCTACAGTCAGCTTTGGGCACAAAGCTGAATCTCTCGACTGCTTATCATTCTCAGACCGATGGTCAGACGGAGAGGGTGAATCGTGTTTTAGAGGATCTTTTGCGCTGTTGTATTTTGGATTTCGGAGGTAGTTGGGAGGATCACTTACCGCTCGTAGAGTTCTCCTACAACAACAGCTATCAGTCTAGTATCGGTATGGCACCTTTCGAGGCTCTCTACGGAAGGCCATGTCGCTCTCCTGCTTGTTGGTTAGAGTCTGGCGAGAAGCTCATTCTTGGTCCAGATTCAGTTCGGGAATCTTCTGAGAAGATCGTGCTTATCCGTCAGAGAATGAAAGAGGCACAGGACCGCCAGAAATCCTATGCGGACAACCGTAGGAAGCCTCTTGAGTTCTCCATTGGCGATTCTGTCTTTATTCGGGTTTCTCCCATGAAAGGGGTTGTGCGTTTCAGTTCTACAGGGAAATTGGCCCCTCGCTACATTGGACCGTTTCCTATCACGGAACGCATCGGCCTTTTCGCCTATAGAGTGGCTCTACCTGCTCATTTCTCTGGAATACATGATGTGTTCCATGTTTCTCAGCTTCGCAAGTGTGGCGCAATCCTGATTCTATTATCGAGCCTCATATCGTACCTGATTTGGAGATCTCACCCGATCTATCTATAGGGCAGCAACCTCTTCGTGTGCTTGATTCGGAGATCAGACGTCTTCGAAACAAAGAGGTTCCGCTTGTGAAGATTCAATGGTCGTCTAATCCTAAGGACTGCACTTGGGAGACCAGAGAATTTATTGAGCGTACTTATCCTGGTTTTCTTTCATCTTCCGACATGGGTGGGCATCTATATTTTATCTTCTGTATTCCTTGTGTGGATTAGATGTTATAGACGACTTCTATATTTAAGGAATTGCGGGGATGCAATTTTCTTAAGGGGGGAGTCTGTAACAACCCTGAGATTGCAATTACCGAATGATAAGTTAAAAATTATGATTTTAAGTTAAAAAGGGGGCTAAACAAATTTTTGGAAATTTAAATTTGCAATTGGTTCGCAAATTAAAATATTTTTGGGTTGAAATGGGGAATCATTTTTATGTGATTATAGGTTAATGGGCCAAATGAGCAATTATATGGTTTTAATTAAAACTAGGATGCTTCTTAGGATTTTGTTCACATGATAACCTTAGGAAAATAAACTAAGTCCTAATGGGTTTTAAAACCTCTTACCATGACCCATTAACCAACCCACTCCTATTTAATATCTCAAACCCCTCCCATAAACCCTAACCCTCCTCTTCATAAATTCCTAAACCTAGATCTAAACATAATTAATGGCCTCCCTTTAGAAGCTCCATCTCCTTCTCTTCATAATTAAACTAGTTTAATCTTTGAAAGGTAATGCAATCTCCCCTATTCTCTAATCCATCTTAATCCCTATTTATCTCTACCATCTTGTTGTAATCATTATTTTGTTTTTTTGTTGATTTTAGGTCCTTTGAAGCCTCTTGATCTTTGCTTTGGGGTTGAGGAGTTTGGCTTGCTTGATATTGTGCACTCAAACCATTTGATACTTTGCTTCATTAAGGTAATTACTATGGATTAGTAATTATTGCTAGTTGTAATGCTAAGATTTGGCCTTGGTTTCCTTTAATTTAGTGTAATAATCATTATATGGTGATTAGTGATTGTTATTAGTGATTTTTTTGATGCCAAAAAATTGAAAAAAACACCTCTAAACCATCAAAAACACAAAAAATAGCTTGCTGGAATGATTCAGGCTGAAAACTGCCTGAAACAGGGCTCTGGGTGCACCAGGACAGGCCTGGGCTGCACCCAGGCAGAGCAGGCTAGCCCAGTTGGGCTAGCCAGAGGAAGGCCAGCCCACCTGGGCTGGCAAACACACCCCAGCCCAAGCGGGCTGGGACCTAGGGCCGGCAACCCAGCCCGAGCGGGCTGGGGCCTGGCCCGCCACCCCAGCCCGAGCGGGCTGGGGACTGGGCCGCCCGCCCCAGCCCGAGCGGGCTGGGGACTGGGCCCCAGCCCTAGCGGGCTGGGGTCGGGCCGGCCACCCCAGCCCGAGCGGGCTGGGGCCTGGCCGCCACCCCAGCCCGAGCGGGCGTGGGGGGGGGGGGGGGGGGTGCGCCTGCCACCCTCCAGCCCGAGCGGGCGGGGGGGGGGGGGGGGTGGGGTGCGCCTGCCACCCTCCAGCCCAAGCGGGCTGGGGCAGGCCGACGCGGGCCAGGCCCGCGTCAGAAAAAAAAAAAAAAAATCTTTACCTCAGTGCTTTACTCTGGTTCCAACGTTTGACCTCCACTTCGCGATGCCGCCACGCTCGCATCGGTAGTTGGAATTCGACGTTTTTGGTCTCGTTAGAAAGGTGGAGTTCCGAACTCCATCTCTGAAAAATTTGGGAAACATTGGAGTTCGTTTGGTACTTCGATTTTCGTGTCAAAGTTAGACTCTGGTCGCTGTTGAAAAACAGTGTGAATCTTTTTCTGAATTCAACTTTGAGACGTCGCTGCCACTTCGTCTCAACTCGGAATCCTGAAATTCATTTTGCATCTTAAAGTAGGGATGTCGGATTACATGCCTAATAGTTTTCATGCCATTTGGACACAGTTTGCTGGTCCAAATAAATTTCCGAACTTGGTTTCGCAGCAGTTTTTGAATGGTTTTAAACACTTAGAATATTTTTGATGATTTTCTGGTTTTCGTCGATTTCTTTGAGATTTGTCCCTGGATTTCGTACACGGGCTTTATAAAAAGGATTTAAAAGGATTTTTCACTCCAAAATGGCTTTTGAAAATTATTATATAATATTATTTTTAATTATTAAATTAATTACTCCATAATAGGAGACTTTTCAAAAGACCGTTTTAAAAGTGATTTCGAAATCAAATACAAATCCGTTTACACCATTATTTTCTATAATAAAAATCTCACACTCACTTTTAGCACGTCGAGCGAAGTGGAAAGGTGCTTAAACGGTTAGGAAATATCCGGCCTATGGAAACCGTGTGTATTTTCTTTCCGGTTAATCCCCGACCTATTCGATTGATCGTTTTGACATTTGGGTCTAGTCTACGATGATATGAGGTGGACTTTTTATTGTTTGGAGTGTGAGCTTGCTATTGGTTAGGAAACCGTTTAGTGCAAACGTGGGGTATGGGACTCATTGTTAACACTTTACGGGTTCCTCTCCAAGAAGTTAGTGGCACATTAGCCTCTGGGCGGCCAGTACCAGACCTCTGGGTCACCACGCCTCTGGGCAACCGTCTCTGGACACCTGCTCTATGGAGCAGTTTATTTTTCGGCGTGCGCCTCTGGGCCTTTATCCTTTTGGGAAGGATCTCGCCGTTTCGCGCGTTCCGCATCTGTGCGAGTGATCGATCACAACTCTACAGTACTTGGCAACAACGACTCTGGTCGGTGCACGTGCAATATTTGTATTATCTGATGATTTTATATCCATTCGAGTATTGCCATTCGGTGTTGGTTCTATGGAACCATACGATGTAAGTGCGATTACCTTGTGGATTCACAGTGTCTCTGGACACTGCTTTTCAGTGTTTGATTTCATTGACTTTTCAATATATCCCTATTGCTCTTTGGAGCATCGATCTTTGCTTGGGCATTGATTACTGACTCTGGTCACTCTTGGGATAATTGCCTATGGGCAACTTTATCTAGCTTTGGCTACGCCGATGATATGAGGCGATTTTATTTATTCCACACTTTGGTGTTTGTATTCTCTTTGGAGATTTTTACTGTTTATTGATGATTAGGGATCGTCATTATATTCATGTAGTCCATATTACTCTTCTCTTTGGAGAAGTACTGTTTTATTTATGTACTGCATTATTATATATATCTCAGTTATTACTGATTGTTTAGCTAGCCTGACCCGAGTGTTTTTGCTCGGGTCAGACCGAGTTGTTTCAGGTTAGGTCTCTGGACTTAGCTTTCTGTGCTTCCGCTTGGACATTATCTGCTATGCTGATAGATAGCTCTTTTATTTGTCCACTATTCAGCTACTCTGTAATTTCAGACTCTTATGTACATATTTTTGACTCACATGTGTGAGCGGTGGCTTTGTACCCACCTTTTGATACTTGGATCTGTATTGACGATATATTGTACCTATGTTCTGTGACTGTTCTGTGATGATGATGTTATCATTTAGTATTATGTTTGTTCTGAACCTATTTTACTTAGCCATTGTAGTTTCGTTATAAATATTTATTGGATATGTCGAACCACTTGAGAAAAGAAAACCACCTATTCAACGTATTCAGTAGATAGTTATAGCTTGATTACATATGGTCGCTTCCATTATACTCTATTCTCCGTTCTAGTAGACGTATTACTCCGTAATACTCTTTACTAGAGTGGGTCTCGGAGTGGGGCGTTACACCTATACTTATATATATAACCCCCCTTAAATTAATACTATCTAAACTAAATAGTAATAAGGAAGTATAATAAGCGAAACAGAAATTATTATATACGATGTTATATTTACATATTTATATGGATTATAGACATAGATATATTTAAGTACATAAATTATAGAATTATACTTGTAATGCGAGTTTTTGATAATTGGAGATTTGTAAATTTAACAATTTGGATAATGAAAACAAAAGTTTCCACGTTGTTCAACCAAATTTCCATCTTTGTCAAACCACACTTCACCTACGCAGACCACCTTGTTGTCTTCTTCCATAAGTGCTTCTTCATTTTCTTCTTCTTCCTCTTCTTCTTCTTAGCTGTGATCTAAAGGGTTATGCACTTGAATGATGGGAGAATCTTCTGCAATCACAATAGGATTTTCACGATTATCCATTAGGAATTTTTGCAAATTCCGACGAATTTTACCTTGCTTTTCTTGTTCTTTTGTCATCTTTATTTGCACAACTTGAAGTTTAGTCAACATTTGTATTGCATCCTTCAAAGATTCCTCAATTTTTATTACACGTGCAAGTGTAGTGCGTTGAAATGGACCAGAATGAGGAGAAGGAAAATAAATTGTGTCATTTTGGTTTAATTTTGTAAAGGAGGCCATTAATTTAAGTTTAAAACAGAGAAAGAGAAATGAGAGGACAGAAAAATTTGAAATACATAGGTTTAAATAACTACCAAATTATTTTTAGAGGGGAAATCAAATTTTCAAAATTTGTCGTTGTATGTCAACATGGGTGTCAGAGGTATGTCGACATATCTATGAAAAAAATTTGGTTTTTCTTTTATAACTTTATTTAAGTGTTAGAACGTCTATATTCTATAAATCAGTTACTAAACAAATGCCTAGTTCTCTTCTTAATTTAGCAAATATAGATTGATTTAAGGGTTTGGTTAAAATATCGACAATTTGATTCTCGAAGTTGACAAATTCAAGAGAAATAATCTCTTATATTATCTTTGAGAAAATAATTCGATTCTCGAAGTTGATAAATTCAAGAGAAATAATCTTTTTACTTATATTATCTCTGAGAAAATGATGTCTGATATCAATATGTTTAGTCCTAGCATCATGAGTAGGATTTTTAGATAAATTTATTGCACCAGTATTATCACAATAAATTGGTGATTTTGAAATTGTTAACCCAAAATCTTTTAAGGTTTGTTGCATATAAATGACTTGAGAGCAAGCCAAAGTAGCAGAGATATATTCTGCTTCAGTTGTTGATAAAGAAACAGTATTTTGCTTTTTACTAAACCATGAAACCAGAGAATTCCCCAAAAAGTGACAAGTTCCACTTGTACCTTTTCGGTCAGATTTGTAACCAGCATAGTCGACATCACAATAAGAGATTAAATCTAATGAATCATTTTTAGGGTAAAATAAACCATAGTCAAAAGCATGCTTAACATATCTTATGATACGTTTCACAGCTTTTAAGTGAGTCACTTTGGGTTGAGATTGATATCTTGCACAGAGACAAAAACTATGCATGATATCAGGTCTACTCATAGTGATATATATTAGTGATCCAATCATTCCCCTATATAGTTTTTTATTTACATCTTTTGAAAGGTCTTCTTTATTTAAATCTTCATTGGTTGCCATAGGAGTGGGTTTTCCCCTGGCAGTAGTCATACCAAATTTACTAACTAGATCCCTAGCATATTTTTCTTGATTAATAAAAATACCGTTATCTAATTGTTTTATTTGTAAACCTAAGAAGAAAGTAAGTTCACCCATATGACTCATCTCAAACTCTTTTGTCATTATTTCGGAAAATTCTTTATTCATTTCATGATTAGTTGATTCAAAAATAATATCATCTACATAAATTTGTACTAGTTGGATATTTTTATTTCTTTTAATGAAAAGAGTATTATCTACTTTACCAATTTCAAAATTTGATTGTAATAAAAAAGATCTAAGTCTGTCATACCATGCTCTAGGAGCTTGTTTCAGACCATATAGAGCTTTCTTAAGTTTTAAAACATGATTTGAAAATTTCTCATCTTCAAAGAGTGGGCGCTGTTCAACACAAACTTCCTCTTTAACAAATCCATTTTGAAAAGCACTTTTAAAATCAATTTGAAATAGTTTGAAATTATTATAATTTACGAAAGCAAGTAGAATTATAATTGCTTCTAATCTTGCTACGGGTGCAAATGCTTCATCAAAATCTATTCCTTCTTCTTGACAATAATCTTGTGCGACTAATCGAGCTTTATTTCTAACGACCTCACCTAGTTCATTCATTTTATTTTTATAAACCCATTTAGTTCCTATTATAGTTTTATCCTCTGGTCATTTTGAAAAGCAGTAAAGGAAAGAACACATCAGGATTTTATACTGTTCGAAGTTACTCTACATCTAGTCCCGCACAATTGTACAGATTTCTTTTCAAAATAATCTCCCAGATTACACCTTCGATTTCAAGGCTACGAGGTACATCCTCTTGTATTCGAGTCTGAGGAAAACTCTCTTGATTTACCAGGCCACAAGATTACCTAATCGTTTTCCAGGGGAACAATCACACCCAATTGATTTCAAGGATCAACCGCACCTTTTACTCAACAATTTGATTTACAAATAATCCTACGACTTTGAATAACACTGAAATCTTATGGAGAGAGTGGCAGAGAATCAAACAAGAGATATTCAAGTTTGATTCACTTGGTATTTCAGCAGAGTATAGTTTTGGGATTCTTTAGAATAAATGTGGAAGATGAAGAGGAGAGAAAATAAGTGAAATTTGATTAAAAATTCGTTTATAACTACCGGTATTTATAGAAGATCAACAGCCATATCTATTTATGAAAGGATATGACGAATAGACACTTCTTATGAAAATTTGAATTTTGAATATTAACGGGCACCATTTCGACATGGGGGGTTAGGAGTATGTCGATATGCTCTAGGCAAAAATGGTGATTTTGATTTTCTTATCAAAATTGGTTTCTATAATTCTTCAAAACAATTTATAAACTTTTATAAATATACTTGAATATAGTTTAAACATATAAAAGAGCTTAGAAAGTGATTTTTAATATATAATCTTAATCTATAAAGTGAATTGAAATCTGAATATATAAATATTTAAAAGCTAAATATTAAAACAAAAGATAGTTTAAAATCAAGGACAATTTTGAAATCAAAATATTAAAAATGATAAAGATAATTTTGAGGCTAAAGTATTTCAAACACGAGAGATGTCTTTTTGAAAAGAAGGTTTTGAAAACATTTTAAAATAAGAGATATATTTTTGAAAATCATTTTCATAAAATTAGTGGATATCAAAATATGACCACTATATGTTCCACTAGATATTGTCGTGGGTTCCATCCCACTAGGGTTCCATCAATTTAACAGGCTCGAAGTGGATTCCGTTCCACAAATAAATTTCGAATAAAGATGTAAGTGCTTTCAAGAAGTTCTAACATAATTCTAGACTCAATACTTATCTCGTACTTTAAAATCTTGAACTCTTGATACTCACGAGTCTTCAATCTTGATATCTTCGATCTTTAAATTCATCAGTCTTGTATCTCTATATTGTAAAGTTTTTATTCTTAGTACTTGCATGTTTATATCCTGCATATACATATATACATATATATCTCAACTATAATGTTAATATTTATATTTTATAATAAGTCCTAAGGTTGTTGTTATCAAAACCATTCTTCTCAAGGGCTAACAGTTTCATGGGTTGACGCGATTCGATTGAGCAATTGGAAAAAAAAGAAATGCTGTAGCCTGGAATGCATGAGCGAAGAAAGAGGGAGAGAAGGTTTAAAACTTAATTTTTTTATTTAATTTTAATTTTATCAAATGTCACCTAAATCATAACTTTTTCATATAAGGTCCATTTCGAGAGCGACAAGTTGCTTGCGTTCGTATCAGCGAGCATTATGCAATGGGGTTGGATTGGACAGATTCAGAGCTATTTGGGATTTTAGGTTAGAATTGAATGTTCATTCAATTTTAATTCAAAATGGAACTAAAATCATTGTAAGCTAATCTTTTCTTTTTCGTTAAGAAGAAATATTTTTAGACTATAAAATTGTTGATTGAATGTGTGAATATTTATGTGTTGGTTATTATTGACTGTTTAGATAATTTACTAAATTATATTATTGGTTAGGATATATTCATGCCTATTGGAGTGGATGAGACCCTATTACGTTCCCATGTAAGCATGAATGACCCTTTATATACGAATCCTTCCTCGAAGTGGTTGATTTATATTTTTATGATTATATACTGTATGTGATGCAGGGGACAGGTTGGAGGGATCCAATAGGATTCGTCACACTGATGATTTTATTTTTCATACATACATACATACATATATATATATATATATATATATATATATATATATATATATAGTGATATATAATATGTTGGATGCTATATTAGATGACATGGACATGATCTTGCTTATTAATGCTTTAGTAGCATTAAGCCTTATATTTTGGTATTTTAAGATACCATAAAATGGTGATTAATTTAAAAAGGGGATTTCCATGCGACTTTCGAAATTTTATATGCTTTAAATAATTAAACCAGAATTATTTGAAGAAGTAATTTATTCTGAAATCAAAGATAACGTTTTTAAATATTATAAATTTATAGCTACATAAAAAACATTTTAAATAGAAAATTTGAATTGTGGATAAAGATTTCTAAATATTAAATTAAGTCCATCTTTTAAAATAAAAGGATATAGTTTAAAAGAAATTAGAAAATATTTGATACAAATATTGTTAATCATTTTTATAAAGTGATGTTTTACAAATGGATTAAAGAATTGTGAAATCATATTTTATTAATTAAAGAGTGGATTTACAAACGGTGTTATAAATCAAAGGCAATTATTGTTATTTAACAAATGGGGGAAATAAATCAAATGATGGATATATTATAAAATATAGAGGTTTGTTTAAGAAAATAGTTGTATCTATTTTGGAAATTGAAATTGAGGGTGAATTGGGATTGTTAAATGATATTTTATAAATTGAAAAAAATTTATAAAAGAAATTTATCCATCTGGGGACAATGTTAAAAACGAATGGTAATTGCTGTTTGTAATGGAATTTACGAATAAGTGAGATTTATAAAGGAATGAAGTTATAAATGAAGTTCATAAATAAAGAGATTTATAGATATAGCTTTACAAATATACAAATGATTATGTGGAAAGTTAAATATGAATTTTTATCTTGAAAATAGAATTATGTTTTAAAATTTGTTCATTAATATTATTTTTTTTAAAGTGGTTTATCAGTATTTTAATATTTTGGAAAGTTAATTGTTTAAATTATTAATATGGTTTGAAATTAATATAATTATTCATTGGTAAAGTTTTGGTAATTAATTACACTAATTATATAAATGTTGAAGGTAAATTATTACTGTTTATTTAATAATGTTTTGATAATTATTAGTATTATTTTAATATGTTTTAAATTTAGTATTTATTTATTTATAATGTTATAAGTATGTAGTAGAGTTTTAAAGGTAGGTGATTAGAATTTATTTATAATTGTTTTGAGATTTATAAATGGAGTTTTATAAATAGATGGGGTTTTTATAAGAGGAATCTTATAATATGTTTTGGGGAACGAAAAGGGAAGATTGCTTAAAAAGAAAAAGGAGTTTTATAAATGGTTTTATATATTTATAAAAGGAATATTAGAAATGGGTTTATAGATTTATAAAGGAGTTTATAAATGGTTTTGTGGATTATAATAGGGTTTATAAATGGTTTTGAATTGAATAATAACGGGGAATCTTCCAAATTGTTGGAGAATATACTTATACCATCGAGACGTGCATATAGATATTTTTCCAAGTATGGAGAAATAGGGATTTTGGGTAATGCCAATCTTTGTAAAATGAATTTTTGATTCAAGTATTACAAATTTAATTAGTAAAAGAGTTATTAATAAAAGACTTAGTATTGCTTGAGGCTTAACCAATGTCAGTTTTCCCTATCGAATTAAATCCCTAATTGGATGTTTTTTTATTTGATAGTTAAATAACCGACTATCATAAATTGGACCCAAAACATAACATTGGAAATATCTAGGAGAAACATGTGAGTTATATGACACAGCCATCTCTGATGATACTGTACAGTGCGTATAAATCTCATATCATTCTCCTAGGACAATAATAAGGAAATCCATCCACCAACGGTTTGGAGGTGATCTTTGATCTTATCTTCGATAGTTTATTTCCTAAAGAGCCGGGGTTGAGTTTACCGAAACCGTCGAATGTTGTTTCGAAGGGACCGAGATCAGATATGTTATCCAAAAACCACTTCGGTCCAACTTAAGCATTCGAAGTGAAGACATCTTAAAGATGATGGTATTGGAGATGGAGCTCTCAATCGTTTCATTTAGTCCCAGAACGAACGTTTATGGACGAATGTTGACATTCCATTGTTTCCTGGAGGGCGGCGTTAGCATTCCATGATGGTTTGCTAGGAGGAAATGGTAAGAGCATGGCCACTTGAGCCTCACACTCGAGAAATGAATAAAGCAGGGACGTACGGCAGGGTTAAGTGAGTCACACCCTAGTAGGGTATGTTCATCCCAAGTCTAGAGCTATTCATGTATGCTTCGGGATCCCATTGTGTGGTTGTTGATTGCAACCATGGGGTGATCATATTCGGTACTACTCGAGAAATGGGTAGTGCTGGTCCTAAGTAGAAAAGGTGGAGCGTGCCGTAGTTTTTCATACATTTTATCTAGAGGTGTACGAATTCGATAGGTAGATATTTACCCATTCATAGTTAGAATCCATTCTCCAATACCAGCCTTCGGTTTTGGTTGTAGAACCTAGTATATTGGAATTTAATTAATATAACAATTTCGGCTATGATTTATAAGTATTTATGCATTAGACATTATTAAATTATCATAGGATTTCATATGAAATGTTTTGGTTATTGTAAGGTAAAAACTCATCCGTATTTATGTGCGGCGTGGTCTTATGAGATACTTTTGATTTTCGAAAGGTTTCTACAACTTTTAAAATCCAATTTGGTATGTTTTCTCATGCTGGTTTTCCAGACCGACTCGTGTGTTATTTTATTATAATGCTTGGGGTCAGACCGAGCATATTACAGATTTAATTAGAATGCTTTGGAGCTCAGGTGACGAGTTGGAGAACTTTAAATTGTATTCTCGTATATGTTTTATTTTACACTATTTTTGTTAAGAAAATTATCAACAGTTGTGAGAATAGGATGTTATAACTATCCAGGCTGATAATTATGATTGTTGTTGTACTTTGATGGATATATGTATATAACAGTTTGTCTTTTGTAAAGATCATTGATATTATATTATATGTTATTGGCTGCGTTTGTGAGATTTTGTGTTGTTATTAGTTTCTTTTCTCTTCTTCTTCTCTTCTTTCTTTCTTTCTTTCTTTCTTTCTTTCTTTCCCTTAACTATCAATCTTTCCTTTTGATTTGGTTAGACATATGTGGTTTATTGTCAGCTTGAATTGTATGGAAAAGCGGGTCGTTGCATAAAATTTGGTTTTTTATTAATATAATTAATTACTTTCCATTAGCTTAATTACAAACCAAATCACAGAATCAAGGCCGTTCATCATCTTCTACATCGTGATAACCTAGGTGCCCTCAATATTCAAAATCATGACGTTGAATCGATCGTCGCCACCGTCTCGTGGCACCAGGCACCACAGCATCCACACCGGAGACGCCTTTGACCACCACGCTCCTGACGCTACTGCCCTTGCTCCAATATTGCCGTCGATCATCAACAATCCTCTCAAAACCACCACCGACGCTACGCCCTATACCGGCCACCATGCCTCATCTTAGCCCATCACCTCCATTGGATATCTTCGTCATGCCAACGCAAACAAAAGCCTATTTATGGCCGAAGCCTGAAAACGTTCGTAGTGGTGCCGGAGCACGTGGGTCGTTCGTTGATCGACTTGAAATTTGGAACGAAAGGAAGAAAACGAACGTTTTCCTCAGTTAGTCGCGTTATTTATAAAAGGGCAGTATGGGTAAACAGTGTAGTGTAGGGCTAAGGTATGCCCAAACATTTGAAGGCGTGGAGGAAATATATGGGAAAGTTATGACTAGAATGATGGACAACATATTATTTTATTTTAAATAATTAACTCAACACGTTCGAAAAAATCTCTAACTCTAAATGAGGCATGCCGCGTTCTATACGTAATACCCTTATTTCAAACATAATGGAACTATCCTCAAGACCTAATCCAACCGTATACAAAAGATAGCTTTTTAAAACCAATTACATTATATAAACTCCTGAAATTAGTTTTTAAGCATTTCGAGCTCGCATGACCAAACGATACATCTGATCGCCATGAAATTCGTTAAAATACAATAATTCACTATTACGGTTCAATGAAACTGGTTTCGTCGAAATCCAAGACAGTTCCCCGAAAGGCTATTTTCACACGTTAGTTGAAACGAATTATTAGAAAACCAAACTTATCACTTTTAAATCTAAATTAAAATTTTACCATCCTCCTTTATATTTAGATAGAAATTAAATCAATTTACAAAATTATCTTTATTCATATTAAATTCAAGATTGGATTATTTAAACAATTTCCAAATATTTAAAAATTCAATTATCAAACGAATTGCTATATTTGAAATTCAAGCTATTTAAATTATAAGTAAACTTTTCAATCTTCTAAAATCAATCAACTATTCCAAATTCAAATGACTAAAAATCTGGGTCATTACATTAAATTTCATTATTGATAATTTATACATGACAATATTTATTACCATGTCCATATGTATTCTAACTATACAATTTGTAGTTTGAGATTTATTATATTTTATTTATACAAGTATACATATACACATATATATGTACCATACACACACACACATATCTGTGTGTGCATGTGTAGTATCATAATCCGTGAAGGGTTTAATGGGCATGTATGTAGATGTTGGGATTTACATTGCAATGGACACATTAGCTCATTTTGTGTGTACTATAATTTGTCCAAATAAGTGCTTGTATAATATTTCAAAACAAAAAACTAATGTGTGTCTGTGTGTGTGAGTATAATTTATCGAATAAAAATAGTTTCTACAATAACAAATTAACTTAAAATATTTATTTCATTATAATAATTTTAAAAATTCTAGAAAATTTGGAAACACATATTGGATTTATGATTAATTTATGGAATTTTTTCAATCAAAATAATATTTATTATTAAATAATTAATAATAGCCCGTAATCAAATTAATTCTTAAAAATAGGAAATCAAGTTGAAAATTCTAAAAGAAATTCAAAGGTATATGAGACATACTTTGGGCTAAAGAAAAATTACGGGAATTTTCACCACTAAATTTATTTTTAAATGCATAATTAATTGCATTTTGAAAATAAATTAATTCAAAAGATTATTAAAATAATTTACAAATATTTGAAACTTTTTCTAAAGGTTAAAGTGACATATTTAAGCCTTAAGAAAAATTTATAGAATTTTCTCAGTTGAAATTATATTTTTAATTAAATAATTGATTGCAGGAAGAAAGTTGAAATTTTGAAATGTTTAATTATTTTATTCATAATAAACAATTCACAAAATCAGTAAAATATATATATATATATATACACACACAAAGTTAATAAAATATTTTTATATTTTATAGGTACAAATCATCATTAGAAAATTTTAAGTTTATATGATGTATAAACACATATACAATTATACATATTCATAATTTGCAGATCTGTACACGTTGAATCTATATATGTATGTATATATATATATGTGTGTGTGTGTGTGTTTTTGTGTGTAGTAATATAAATCAAAACTAAAACTGTATCAACCCAATTTTTAATTACCTAATTAATATTAAATTATGATTTGTGAGATTTAAATTGTGAAATTAAATTTAGTTTTGAGAATAGTTGATTTGATTTGTCTTAATTAATCTGAAGATAAAATTGAGAATTTTATCAGTTGTAATTTCCAAATTAAAGTGGATTTGGGTATTTAATAAACTGGAAATTCAATGAATATCTTTTTTGAAACTTAATTCTTATAATTGATAATATTAGATTAATTTTGGGAAAATATTGTAAATTTAATTAAGTTATAATATTGGGATTTATTGTTCAAAATGAGAATTTACAGTTAATAGTTTATTTTTAGTAGGATAATAAGAAATACATAAATTTCTTTTAAGCTTTGAAATTACATAATTTGGATTTGATAAGTGATTAGGAAATTATTATTTGATATATAGAGAAGAAGGGGTTTTATGTGAAATTATAGTATGAGATGTACAGTTTAAAAAGGGAATTAAATGGGCTTAAAAATTTCAACCCGTATCCAATTCTAAGCAAAGAAGAGAATACTCTTCTCATTTTTTTACTTTTTAAATTTCTGTACATTCAAATCATAAGAGAGCAGACTACGGTTAGTTCCTTCTTCCTAGTATAATCAATATCTTCCTTAATTAGAAAGAAGACAATGAAAAATCAAATGAAATCAAGGTATGCAATCTAGGCTCTGTCTCTTATCCTAATCGATTAGTTTCAGTTTTAATTCAAGCCTTGAATTCATTTGTGCTTTCTTCTTTTACTAAGGTCTAGGGTCTCGAAATTCAAGCAAAAGATGAAATGGGGCATTTTAGCTAATATATTATGGAATTAAGGTAGTTGAACCTCATAAGATCTATCACTAAATTTCTAAAAGCATGCCTTTGATTTTCTTGCAGTGATTGTGAATTTCTTTAGATGAGATTTGGTTGAATGTTGTGTAGTTAAATCGCTCGATAAATTCAATGCGGTGGAGATGCAAAATGTCATAGAGGGAATACAACGAAGATATAGCGGGATATAGCTGATAACTCTAAAATAGCATATAAAACTTGTACTTAATGTTTTTATAAATATACAAATGGTAATTAAATGAAAAACTAACATTCAATTGAATAATAATTAATACATAAATAATTTTATAATATTAATAAACGTAAAACTGTTATATAACATATTCAATTTTGTAGAATATTAGAGTATTTTCATTTCTAAAAATATATTAAAAATTCAATTAAATAAATTAATTCATAATTTTATAATGTATAAATTTCATTTTTTAATTAATTTCTTCTAAAGAAGATATAGTAGCGGAATATAGCAAAAGTAACAGGATATAGCGGAAATAGCGAGGATTAAAGTGGAAATGCTATATTTGTGGCTATATGGAAAAATCACAACCGTAGAAATCCGCTATGAGATATAGTAGGGTTATAGATAGGTAATAGCTGGGCATTAACTACACATGTTAAATAGGGCTAATTGCTTTACTAAGAATACAATTAGAACACTGACCTTTATTTCCACTATACTACATTTTTCTCATTGTTTCAATGATATGAATGTATGCAATGTGCGAAATTGGAGGTGTAGATGATTGCTAAAAATATGTTAGGAATGCGCTGAAGTAAAACAACGATAACTTGCATGTTTCAAATCCCTTTGGGGTCAATCATTTTCGGTTAGAAACTAAATTCAATGAGAAATAATTTACCTTTTGGTTTATTTTGAGATTTCACAATTTAATTGACTGAAATAGAATTGAAAGTAATTGTACAATTCTGCCTTTAACAAAATTTTCTGAGTTTGAATCTTAAATTGATTAGCCATATCCTTTTTGTTTTTTATCAGAATTCAATAATTTTATATGTTTTTGAAATCATAGACACTGTGCTATAAGTTTTATGTTTTGAGTTTTGTAAAATTCTAAAGTTAGATGGTCAAAATCAAACTTATTTGTCACTATCCTGAGAAAAACGATAGGGATATTGAATTTTAAATCTGAGAATTGTTTTGGTCATAAATTCTAAACTATAAATCCAAATTTAATTATCTTTTTCATGTTTGGAATTTAAGCTTTTATCTAAAACTTACAAGTTTTGAGTTTTTCAAAATTTTGAATTTTATATAATCGAAATCATATTTCTTTGTCGCTGCCATGAAAATAAACGACAGCGACAATGAATTTAAAACCTAAGAATTATTTTGGCCATAACTTTTTTATCGTAAGTCCAAATTGTGCAAAAAAATTTCGATGGAAAGATAAGACTTTAAGGAACAATTTTCGTATAGTATGTTTTTGAAAATTCTAAGGATAAATGGGTCGAAATGGTGTTTAAAAACTGAAAATCTGCCGTAACCTGTGATTTGTTGCTATGTTTGTGATGTTGTTTAAATGTGCTTTGAATGTTCGGTTGTGATCGTTTTGATATATATTTTTTCCACTAGTTTGTTTAGTTATAAATTTTGTTTAGAGATGATATGAAAATCAAACATTATGGAACTATTGGTCGGTACAATCTTATGATATGTAATAGTGAATTTCTTGTGCTTTATGGACTTTGATTCATTTTTGATTCAAAGCTTTTGAAATTTATAAATTTAAATCTGCCTATTTTGCAAATGTATATAAGTGCTTTGTTTTGTATACAAATAATTCCACAAAGAGAGTTTATTTAAGTTCTAAATATCAAACTTGTTTTCTAAAGTAGTCTAATTACTTTTATAAATGATTTTATGGATTGGAATTTCAAATTTTGGAGATATAATTGTGCGAGTTTTTAATTAATTATTAGAATACTAAATTGGTTTTGAAAATGGATTATGGATTCACAAATAAATGAATACTTTTATAAGTAGCTTTCGAAATACGGTGTGTAAACATTATAACCTTATGGAATTTAAAGAATAAATATGATTATGGAATATAGAAAGTCTTGTTTTGTATATGTACTCTTGGAACAATTTGGAATAATGGAATATTTTATTAGTGAAAAATTAAATAAATGTTTTGAGAACCTTAATTCTATAATTTGAAAAGTACTAATAATCGACTTAGTGTTATCGATTCGTTTAAATGTTTTTGAATAAGACTTCGTCGAATATGGTATAACTCATTCAATAGAAGATTTGAGCGGAACTTACTAGCCCATTAGCGAATGCTCGAATTTCACTGGGTAGTATGGGATATCTTGGTTAAATTCATGTGATTGCTATTAGGAAGTATTTTACACTTTAGAGTTGTATTCACTCCTGGTATGCGACAAGTGGTTTCTAGATCCTTAATAGAATGTAGTTCAAGTATTCTAGTGGTACCTGTAATAAGTGATATTTACTAGCTTTTAGTAAATACTTAGATTTCACCATACGGTAAGCAATGTATTGGTTAAATTATAGTGATTACTGAAGGTGATAGTATTTGGCACTTTAGAGTTTACTCCCTTTTGGTGTGCGGAAAGTGGCTGCTAGATCTTTAAGAAGTTTATTCTTAGATTTCATTTCGAACATAATAATATAATAATACTAAATAAACGTACATTTATCGAGTCATGGTTTCTACGATCAGCTTGATCGATATTGACCATCCTTGAGATCATTATGTGATTCTGTGTTCCGGTCTGAGTACGATCCTTAGTATCGGATAGGTTCAAGTGATACCAATTTGTTTGTTTTTTTTCCATGGGTTTTGAGTACAATCGTTGCGATTGTTTTAGACGATCATTACGATCGGTTTGGATTAAGATCTCTTAGATTTCGGATATTTTGATTCTGTGGCTATTTTGTGACGCCCCACTCCGAGAGCCTCGTTAACAAAGAGTATTACATAGATAATACTGTCGGCTAACGCGGATAATAGAGTATAATGGAAGCGACCATGTGCAATCTTACCTTAACTATTCACTAAATACGTCGAAAAGTAGAAACACATTAAAATTCGACCTATTCAATAAATATTTAAAGCAAAACTACAATGGCTATAGGATCTATCAGAAGAAAATATAACAACTCAAATGTAATATACATCACAGAACAGTCGATCATAATATACACATACACAGATACACAACAGAGTATTCAAAATAATACATGTCAAGTGGTACAGGAGACCACAATATACAGACAAGACGAAAGAGTATAAATCAGAGTTACAACAGATAAGGACTACAAAAGACGCTATAACAAAAAGAAGCTAGCAAATAGTCCATGAGGAAGCAAAATAGGCTAGTCCAAAAGCACCTAACCTGAAACATCTCGGTCTGACCCGAGTATAAAATACACGGATCAGTCTAGATAACAAATCAGTTAGATAAACTGAACAACAATAAACCTGCAAGGTTACAAAGCATAATAGATATCTCTAAAAGAGATACACAATCATCTAACAAAAGATGAATCATATAGATCAAGCCTCATATCATCGGCAACATATAGAAACAAAGGATAAGAATATCCCAAGGCAAGCCATAAAGGAAAACAACAAATACCAATAAATACGAGTTCCACAAGGTAAACGCTATATTTCGTGTGGCTCTAAAGAACCATTACAGAAAAGCAATACCTAGGGAATATACATATAAATGAAGCATCATGAGCGGTGGTGAAGAAACCACTCCGTTATCTCTTGAGCGGTGGTGAAGAAACCACTTCAATATCTCTTGAGCGGTGGTGAAGAAACCACTCCGAAAGCAATACTAAAGGCAACCGACAACCCCAAATATCTTTCGAGTCGGGGCAAAGGACCAACTCCAAAAGCGATATTTAAAGGAAACAAGCCAGAGGAGACAGTCCGAAGACACTATCCCAAAGGCAGCATGTGTCACAAACTCCCAGAGAGGAATCCGAAAAGTGGTAACGTGAGTCCCATAACCACCCGTTCGCACTAAACGGTTTACTACCCGTTAGTTTATTTCACACTCAAAGCAGTACAAATTTATCTCATATCGTCGATAAACCAAACCCGAAGGTCAAAACGATCAATCGAATAGGTCGAGGATTAATCAGAAGGATAAACGCACTGATTCATGATCCGTGTTTTGCCCAACCATTTAATCACCCTTCCACTTCGTTCGAAGTGCGAAAGTGTGTGTTTTAAATAGAATTTATAAATTAGAGAAACAAGCTTTTAAATGCGATTTGAGAAATTATTTTTTAAAAACCCGTGGATTAAAATTAAAAAGGAACCATCAAAGTCAAAACAATTGATAATCATACATAGGATCATCATGAATCGATTCAAATTGGAAATTCAATCCCAAAAGGCAAAGTGGGCTGAAACAGCAGGTTCAGTCGACTGAACAGAGTTTTCAGTCGACTGACCCTATACCTGGAAATTTTCCAGGTTTAGGAAACTTTCTGTTTCCAGGTTCAGTCGACTGAATCATGCCTGGAAACTTTCGGGTTCCAGGTTCAGTCGACTGAACAGAGTTTTCAGTCGACTGAATCACGCCTGGGCTGTTTTTCAGCCTTATTAAAATGAAGAGAAAACTCTTCCAAAATGCAATCGGACGAACATTGGCTCTAAGGGCTTATGCCAATCGACAACCCGGCCCTATATGTTCCTCGATGCATCACCAAAACATGATCAAAAACATCAAAGTTAGGATTTCAAAGATTTGAACCCAAAACACTAAAAATTGGAATATCCCCCAATTCAACTCAAACCAAATGCAAGTGCATATGAACAAGGTGTTAGGAATTCATACCCAACATCAATGAAATCAAGAGAAGTAGATGTGAGTTCAAAACTCACCTTTGCACACAAAACAAAGAAGATGAAGAAGCACAATTGCAAGGAATCAACCAACTACACTCCACTTCAAACTACAAGCTTCAATCTAGAATCAAAGCAAGTATTTCCTAAGTTAGGGTTAGGAAATTACTAAAATTGAAGAGGAGTAAAGATGGAGAAGGTGGAGATGAACTTACCAATGGATTCTCTTTGATTTTGGAGCAAGAATCAAGTTACAAAGGAGAAACTAGGGCTTGCTAATTTCTATTTCTCTTTCCTTCCCCCATTTCAGTTTTTAGCTTAAGAAATAAAATGAAATGAAGAGAGATGAGGGGAAGGGGCTGAAGTAGAAGGTTAAGTGAGTTAGCTAGCCAATGGGCTGAACCCAAACTCAAGCCCAAGTAGAAAAAGGGTCAAATTTCAACTTACTCCAAATATATCAAAGATTATACTAAAAAAGATCGCAAACGCCCTTTTGAAACCAATGGAGGTAGTTTCGAGCTCCAATTCGGCCATTTGCAAAAAGTAACATTTCAGACCAAAATCCGACTAACGACGCTATATTTAAATTAAACATCTAAATATAAAATCGTTAAATATGCGGGTTGTTACAGATCTCCCCTCCTTACAAAATTGCGTCCCCGCAATTTCTAAAGACAATATTTGTAACAACTACATACATACAACATCAAAAGAAAAAGGAAATAAGCTGGAGATGAAAAGACATACTCACCGGTTTCAAGCTAAGAAAGAAACCCCGAATAAGATTGCTCGATATGATCTCTGGTTTCCCAAGTACAGTCATTGGGATTGGCGGACCATTGAACTTTAACGAGCGGCACGTCCTTGTTCCGAATGTGTCGCACCTCCGTGTCAAGCACGCGAATAGGTTGCTGTACAATAGATAAGTCCGGTGAGACCTCAAGCTCTTGCAAATCAGGAGAAGTAATAACAGAATTCGACTCCCGAAGACACTTCCGAAGTTGCGAGACGTGAAACACGTCATGAATGCCAGATAGATGAGCTGGAAGTGAAACTCTATAAGCCACAGGGCCAATACGTTCAGTAATAGAAAATGGTCCTATAAAGCGAGGAGCCAATTTCCCAGTCGTACTGAAACGCATAACCCCTTTCAAAGGAGAAACATGAATAAAAACAAGATCGCCAATTGAGAACTCGAGAGGCTTCCCACGGTTGTCCGCATAGGATTTCTGGCGACTCTGTGCCTCTTTCATTCTTAACCGAATAAGATCAATCTTCTCGGAAGAATCACGAACAAAATCTGGACCAAGAATAAGCTTCTCACCAGATTCTAACCACCAAGAAGGTGATCGACATGGCCTTCTGTATAAGGCTTCGAAAGGAGCCATACCGATACTAGATTGAAAACTATTGTTGTAGGAGAACTCTACAAGAGGTAGGTGATCCTCCCAACTACCACCGAAATCAAAAATACAAATACGGAGAAGATCTTCCAAGATACGATTCACCCGTTCAGTCTGTCCGTCAGACTGCGGATGATAAGCTGTAGAAAAATTAAGCTTTGTTCCCAAAGCTTGCTGAAGACTCTCCCAAAAATGACTCGTGAATAAAGGATCACGATCACTCACAATAGAACTAGGAACACCGTGAAGTCTCACGATTTCCTTGACATACAACTTGGCCAAATGCGAAGTAGTTCTATTAGACTTAATAGGGACAAAATGAGCAGACTTGGTGAGGCGATCAACAATAACCCAAATACTAGAATGACCTGATTTCGAACGAGGTAGGCCGTCAATGAAATCCATAGAAATCTGATCCCATTTCCACAATGGAATCTCAAGAGGTTGAAGAAGACTAGAAGGACGCTGATGTTCGGCCTTCACACGTTGACATGTCATGCAGTTGCTCACATAACTCGCCACATCGCGCTTCATTCCTTCCCAATAATAAAGACGACGCATATCGGCATACATCTTACTACTACCGGAATGGATGGTATACTTAGAACGATGGCAATCATCAAAAATGTCATGCCTAAGTGCAAAATCAGAAGGCACAAAAAGACGGTTCTTCTTACGACGACACCCATGAGAATCAATGCTAAAATCTTGCAACGCCTCATCACAAGATCCAGACTCACAAAGCTGAATAAAATGCAACAAATCAGGATCACGCCGCTGAGCATCGGCAATACGATCCAATAAAATAGGTCGAGCTCCCAAACTAAATAATAGAATAGGAGAATCAGAAGATGAACCTCGATCACGAATTTCACAAAAAGATAGAGTCTCAAGAACATTCCATTCGGCAAGCATCATAGAAATAACAGCCGAATGTTTGCGACTAAGCGCATCTGCAACACGATTATCCTTACCAGGGGTATACTGGATACCAAAGTCATAGGAAGCAAGAAACTCGAGCCAACGCTGTTGTCTCATATTGAGTTCCTTCTGAGTGAACAAATACTTCAAAGATTTATGATCGGTATAGAGAATGAAGCGCTCGCCCAATAAATAATGTCGCCAAATCTTCAAGGCAAAGGCAATGACGGCTAACTCAAGATCATGAGTGGCATAGCGAACTTCATTCGGACGCAGTTGCCTAGAAGCATAAGCAACTACCCGATCCCTCTGCATAAGCACAGCACCGAGACCACTACCACAAGCATCGGTGTAGACAACAAGATCATGATTCCTTTCGGGAACCACAAGAATAGGAGCATTAGTGAGAAGTTCCTTTAATGACAGAAAGGAAGCTTCACACTTGTCGGACCAAATAAAACGAATGCCTTTCCGAGTAAGGCAAGTGAGAGGAAGCACAACACGGGAAAAATCCTTAATGAACCGACGGTAATAACCCGCCAATCCAAGGAAACTACGAATCTCATGAACATTTTCAGGCCTCTTCCAATTCTGGATGGCTTCGATCTTTGAGGGATCGACAGAAATGCCATCGGAAGATACAACATGGCCTAAGAACTTAACCTTATTCTCCCAAAAGTAGCACTTGGAGAATTTGGCTCTAAGCTGATGATGACGAAGAGTACTCAAGACAATTCTCAAGTGATTAACATGCTCAGCTTCAGACTTAGAATAAATAAGGATATCATCAATGAAGACAAGAACAAACTTATCGAGATATTCCCGGAATACCCGATTCATGAGATCAACAAAGAAAGCATGAGCGTTCGTCAAACCAAACGGCATAACGAGCCACTCAAAAGAACCATAACGAGTGCGGAAAGCGGTAAGAGGTATGTTATCCTCCGCGACTCGTAATTGATGAAAACCTGTGGCAAGGTCAAGCTGAGAAAAGACCTTGGCACCACTCAATAGATCGAACATGTCATCGATCCTAGGCAATGGATACCTATTTCTGATGGTCAACTCGTTAAGCTTGCGATAATCAATGCAAAGCCTAAGAGTTCCATCAGACTTCTTCACAAAAACGACCGCGGATCCCCACGGAGAAAAACAGGACTGAATTAACTGCTTGGACTCGAGCTCTAAAAGCTGCTTCTTGAGTTCCTCATTTTCCTTTGTAGACATCCTCGTGGGAGGACGACTAACTGGCTGCGCGCCTGGAATGAGATCAATGCGGAACTCAATTTCCCGTTTGGGTGGTAAACCCGATACAGGCTCAAAAACATCAGAAAAGTCACAAGCAATAGGAATACGAGATACATCATCACCATCTCGCGAATCAAGAGAATACAAAGCCATCTCGGAATTATCCACATCCCGAAGAACAAGAGATAACTGAGAAGGCGAATCAGGATGACAAAGATATAAAATTCTCTCGGAACAAATAATCCTGGCATCGTACCTCACTAGCCAGTCCATACCAAAAATCATATCAAAACCCAAATGAGAAACAACGTGCAGATTCGCACGGAAAGAAAAGCCACATAAAACAATCTCAATATCATCACAAAACAAAGGGTCGCGGATCCCCCAATAGGATTCGCAATCCTTAAAGAAGTAACCATACAAGAAACATCCAAAGATAAATCATCAACGAGCTTCTTCGATACGAAAGAATGTGAAGCACCCGTATCGAAAAGAACTCGAATACTATGATCATAAAATAAAATAGAACCTTCCAAAATAGATGGAGATATACCTTTTGATTGAGAAGGACCTCCAGAAGCATTCGCTACATTTAACTTGCCAGATGAAGAATTATTCGAAGCAATGGGACAAGTGGAACTACGATGACCTTCCCTCTTGCAGTAACGGCAGAAGAGAGGCTTTGGACAAGCTCGAATAATATGATCCGGAGAACCACAATTAAAACACTTTCGAACGAAAGGTGTTCCGGAAGACTGAGGCTGAGAAGTAGGACCACCAGTCTTCTTCTTCTTAGAAGGAAAAGGCTTCTTCTGAATTGGAAACGGCCTCTTGTTGGGGTTCTTAGAAACCTCAACATCTACATCACTATCACCCTCCTTCTCGATGATCTCTAGGTGAAGTGCCGAATCAACCAATTCCTCGAAAGAAAGCTTAAGCTGGAGCAACAAAGACTTCCTAAGATATTTCTTAAGGCCAGAAACAAACTTCAAATTCTTCTTGTAAGAAGTGCTGATAAATTCAAGACCATACTGAGATAAAGCCTCGAACGATGCGACATACTCAGAAACAGAAGATTTCCCTTGCTTCAACTCAAGGAAGCGACAGGTCAATAAAACTTTTTCAGATTCAGGAACGAAATTGAGTTCAAATCGTCCCCGAAACCGAGTCCAAGAAAGAGTAGACTCATCAATTTCAGCTACAAGAAGCTCATACCAGTCAAGAGCACGCTCTTGTAATAAGCTAGAAGTTACAAGAACTCTATCATGGTCAGAAAGATCCATGCGAGAGAAAATACCCTCGCACGTGCGAAGCCAAGCTTGGACTTCAAGAACAGACTCGGAGCCCTTAAACGGTTTTCCTCCAAGATGAGCAAAATCACTTCACTGACGTGCAAAAGCAGACTTGCGAGGTGGAGACACTCGAGGAGGAACGGGAGGCTGAGTGCTCCTAAATAACTCCATAAACTGATCGGCAGACATATATACGCCATCCGGATGTGAGCCACTAAATTGCCCAGCATCCAAACGTCGACCTCTACCTCTTCCAAACATAAGCTGAAAGTAAGATAAGAACAAGATTATTCACAAGGTAGATATTACAATATGGGATACTACGGAATAAAATGCATTCCTAGACGTATTTCCAATATCTATCTAACCTTGATGGAATAAAGAAACACGATGATTCAAGGATCTGTATCACTTGTACACTTTGATGTACCATAATATGTGCATCTATTCTGTGTTTATCATATTTTGTTCTGAACCTGGCTCTGATACCACGCTGTGACGCCCCACTCCGATAGCCTCGTTAACAAAGAGTATTACATAGATAATACTGTCGGCTAACGCGGACAATAGAGTATAATGGAAGCGACCATGTGCAATCTTACCTTAACTATTCACTAAATACGTCGAAAAGTAGAAACACATTAAAATTCGACCTATTCAATAAATATTTAAAGCAAAACTACAATGGCTATAGGATCTATCAGAAGAAAATATAACAACTCAAATGTAATATACATCACAGAACAGTCGATCATAATATACACGTACACAGATACACAACAGAGTATTCAAAATAATACATGTCAAGTGGTACAGGAGACCACAATATACAGACGAGACGAAAGAGTATAAATCAGAGTTACAACAGATAAGGACTACAAAAGACGCTATAACAAAAAGAAGCTAGCGAATAGTCCATGAGGAAGCAAAATAGGCTAGTCCAAAAGCATCTAACCTGAAACATCTCGGTCTGACCCGAGTATAAAATACACGGATCAGTCTAGATAACAAATCAGTTAGATAAACTGAACAATAATAAACCTGCAAGGTTACAAAGCATAATAGATATCTCTAAAAGAGATACACAATCATCTAACAAAAGATGAATCATATAGATCAAGCCTCATATCATCGGCAACATATAGAAACAAAGGATAAGAATATCCCAAGGCAAGCCATAAAGGAAAACAACAAATACCAATAAATACGAGTTCCACAAGGTAAACGCTATATTTCGTGTGGCTCTAAAGAACCATTACAGAAAAGCAATACCTAGGGAATATACATATAAATGAAGCATCATGAGCGGTGGTGAAGAAACCACTTCGTTATCTCTTGAGCGGTGGTGAAGAAACCACTCCAATATCTCTTGAGCGGTGGTGAAGAAACCACTCCAATATCTCTTGAGCGGTGGTGAAGAAACCACTCCGAAAGCAATACTAAAGGCAACCGACAACCCCAAATATCTTTCGAGTTGGGGCAAAGGACCAACTCCAAAAGCGATATTTAAAGGAAACAAGCCAGAGGAGACAGTCCGAAGACACTATCCCAAAGGCAGCATGTGTCACAAACTCCCAGAGAGGAATCCAAAAAGTGGTAACGTGAGTCCCATAACCACCCGTTCGCACTGAACGGTTTACTATCCGTTAGTTTATTTCACACTCAAAGCAGTACAAATTTATCTCATATCGTCGATAAACCAAACCCGAAGGTCAAAATGATCGATCGAATAGGTCGAGGATTAATCAGAAGGATAAACGCACAGATTCATGGTCCGTGTTTTGCCCAACCATTTAATCACCCTTCCACTTCGTTCGAAGTGCGAAAGTGTGTGTTTTAAATAGAATTTATAAATTAGAGAAACAAGCTTTTAAATGCGATTTGAGAAATTATTTTATAAAAACCCGTGGATTAAAATTAAAAAGGAACCATCAAAGTCAAAACAATTGATAATCATACATATGATCATCATGAATCGATTCAAATTGGAAATTCAATCCCAAAAGGCAAAGTGGGCTGAAATAGCAGGTTCAGTCGACTGAACAGAGTTTTCAGTCGACTGACCCTATACCCGGAAATTTTCCAGGTTTAGGAAACTTTCTGTTTCCAGGTTCAGTCGACTGAACAGAGTTTTCAGTCGACTGAATCATGCCTGGAAACTTTCGGGTTCCAGGTTCAGTCGACTGAACAGAGTTTTCAGTCGACTGAATCACGCCTGGGCTGTTTTTCAGCCTTATTAAAATGAAGAGCAAACTCTTCCAAAATGCAATCGGACGAACATTGGCTCTAAGGGCTTATGCCAATCGACAACCCGGCCCTATATGTTCCTCGATGCATCACCAAAACATGATCAAAACATCAAAGTTAGGATTTCAAAGATTTGAACCCAAAACACTAAAAATTGGAATATCCCCCAATTCAACTCAAACCAAATGCAAGTGCATATGAACAAGGTGTTAGGAATTCATACCCAACATCAATGAAATCAAGAGAAGTAGATGTGAGTTCAAAACTCACCTTTGTACACAAAACAAAGAAGATGAAGAAGCACAATTGCAAGGAATCAACCAACTACACTCCACTTTAAACTACAATCTTCAATCTAGAATCAAAGCAAGTATTTCCTAAGTTAGGGTTAGGAAATTACTAAAATTGAAGAGGAGTAAAGATGGAGAAGGTGGAGATGAACTTACCAATGGATTCTCTTTGATTTTGGAGCAAGAATCAAGTTACAAAGGAGAAACTAGGGCTTGCTAATTTCTATTTCTCTTTCCTTTCCTCCATTTCAGTTTTTAGCTTAAGAAATAAAATGAAATGAAGAGAGATGAGGGGAAGGGGCTGAAGTAGAAGGTTAAGTGAGTTAGCAAGCCAATGGGCTGAACCGAAACTCAAGCCCAAGTAGAAAAAGGGTCAAATTTCAACTTACTCCAAATATATCAAAGATTATACTCAAAAAGATCGCAAACACCCTTTTGGAACCAATGGAGGTAGTTTCGAGCTCCAATTCGGCCATTTGCAAAAAGTAACATTTCGGACCAAAATCCGACTAACGACGCTATATTTAAATTAAACATCTAAATATAAAATCGTTAAATATGCAGGTTGTTACATATTCTATGTTCATGAAACTAATATATTCTTGCATCTTGTGTTAGTAAATAAATATATATTCTTGTGTCTTATGTTAGTGAAATAAATATACGTTCTTAAGTCTTGTGATGGATGTTAAGTTAATTCTATTATTCTCTGTTTAGTGACTAATATGTGTTTGTGACTTAAATGTATAACCATGTGCCTTTAGTTGAACTCTAAGTTAGATTAATTCCCATGACTCGTTATTTCATGGACATCTGAATTTACTTACAGTTGTTTGTTCTTATGTTATATCTTGTTCTCACCCTATTCGATATTTAGAGATTGTCTGACCCGGGTGTTATTTTCCTCGGGTCAGGCCGAGACTTTTCAGATTACAAGATAGGTTGACCTTTAAATGGTTATGCTAGCAAGGAGACAAACATTTGTACTTTCAGTTTATCCCATTTATGAATTTGGACCTTGTATATAAAAATGTATAATTGAGATTAGAGAATTGTAAAACCTGTATATTATGTGAGTTTAGAGTTTTATTTTTAGACTCACAATTTGTATATGTATAAGAGATTATTATACTACTATGATCAGTGACTAATGCTTATATGATATATTGTTCTAATTTTGTGAAATCAGCATGTCTATTAATTTGTATTAATACTGTACACGTCAAATTTCAGTTCAGATATTAAGTAAAAAGGTATAAGTAACGTGTTCATGTTGGTATAAAGATATATTCACATTTGATCGCACTTAACAAGCTGTATTCTCCAGATTAGCAGACGACATTATTTGTAATGGTCTTTGCTAATATGGGTATCGCGGTGGGGTTGTTACAGTTTGGTATCAGAGCAGTGTCAGTACATTATAGCATATAATATTACGAATTGGAGACCTAGATGAGTTAGAGTCCCGTCCCATGGGGTGTGAGGTCGATAGTTATATTAGTTATCTAATTAGGGATAGGAATATAAATTGATTATCCGTATAATCATTTGGGGGCGTAAATTGATTTAAAAATTTCAAATTGATAAACTGGAATTTGCAATATTAAAACCTTTGGAGAATAATGAGTAAAATCTTTCGGAGTTGAGGAAATTTTAGAATTAAATTGGAATGGATCTAAATTAAATTGAATAATTTCTTTTAATATAAAATTTGGAAAATTTGAGTGAATAAGTTTAATATTTAGATGTTCTAGGAATAATTAGATTCACACAACAGAATTCCAGACTTTGAATTGTTCTGCTATAAGTGATAATGTATGTTTTGGTCGATTGGTTGATTGGTTTCTAGGGATTGATTGTTTGGTTGCATTTATTTAAAATTGGATGCATGGATACTAGTGAGAATAAATTAAATGCATCTAAACTTTAGATTATCTATTTTATTGATATATCCGGACGTTGTTTAAAGATTTTGATTGATATATGGGATGCCATGTTATCGATAGGGGTTCCTAAACATCGAACGTGACATTTTGATATAAGAATAACTAAAACTTAGAAATTTAAACGCGAATTTCTTTTGTTATAGAATATTATGACGTCAAGTGTAATCATGAATTGTTACTATCTTCTATATGACATGAATTTGATATTAACTACTAATATGAATTTTTGAGAAAGGTGTAGGTATTTGAAGTTAAATAGATATCATTTAAAAGATTATAAATTTTTTGCTTAAGGAACATAAGCGGACTCGCTAATATTTCAAATATAAGGTACGTATCTCGGATCGCATATCGTATTTTTATATGTTTCCCTATGAGATGTCTCATCCTTGAGATGAGATGTATATTATGTAGTTATATTTATATTGAAATGTTTCGAAATGTTAGCCGCACAAAGGAGACGTTGATGATATTTTCATAAATTTAAAGCGTTAGAAAATTTTTGAGAATTTTTTTTTTGAAAATTTTGATAAATATAAATTTGATTTTTTGCCATTATAATTTGGAGTGGTATTAATTGAATGTTTGGAAATGAAACTAGAAATATATTAGAAAATAATTGTTTAAGCAGAAATTTTTATTATAGATTTCTTCCATTAAAGGAAATTGCAGGGACACATTTTTCTTTAACGGGGAGTTTGTAACAAATATGATGTTAATTACCTAATTAATCTTAAGTTGTGATTTGTGAGATTTAAATTATGAAATTAAATTTAGTTTTAAGAATAGTTGATTTGATTTGTCTTAATTAATCTTAAGATGAAATTGAGAATTTTATTAGTTGTAATTTCTAAATTAAAATGGATTTGGGGATTTAATAAATTGGGAATTAATGAATACCTTTTTGGAAATTTAATTCTTATAATTGATAATACAAGATTAATTTTGGGAAAATGTTGTGAATTTAGTTAAGTTATAATATTGGGATTTATTGTTTAAAATGGGAATTTAAAATTAATAGTTTGTTTTTAATAGGATAATAAGAAATACATAAATTTCTTCTGAGATTTGAAATTACATAATTTGGATTTGGTAAGTGATTTGAAAATTAATTATTTGGTTTATAGAGAAGAATGGGTCTTATGTGAAATTATACTATGAGATGTAGAGTTTAAAAAGGGAATTTACACTTGCATTTAAACGGGCTTAAAATTTTCAACCCATATCCAATTCTAAGCAATGAAGAGAATACTCCTCTAAGTTATTTTTTTTACTTTCTAAAATTCTGTATGTTCAAAACATAAGAGAGATGACTAGGGTTAGTTCCTTCTTCCTAGTGTAATCAAAATCTTCCTCAATAAATTAGAAAACAATGGAAAATCAAATGAAATCAAGGTATGTAATCTTGGCTCTACCTCTTATCCTAATCGAATAATTTCAGTTTTAATTCAAGCCTTGAATTCATTTATGCTTTCTTCTTTTAGTAAGGTCTAGGGTTTTGAAATTCAAGCAAAAACTGAATGGGGCATTTTAGCTAATCTATTATGGAATTAAGATGAGTTAAACCTCACAAGATCTATCCCTTAATTTCTTATAGCATACCTTTGGTTGAATGCTTGCTAATTTCTTTACTAAGAATACAATTAGAATACCGACCTTAACACCCTACCATACTTTAGTTTTCTCATATTATTTAAATGATATGAATGTATGCAATCTGTGAAATTGGAGGTGTAGATGATTGTTGAAGATATATTAGGAACGCGCTGAAGTAAAACAACGTTTCTAATCCATTTGGGGTCAATTCTTTAAGGTTAGAAACTAGATACAATGAGAAAATATTTACCTTTTGGTTACTTTTTAAGATTCGCCATTTAGTTGACCTAAAATAGAATTGAATGTAAAGGTACAATTTGGTCTTTAACAAATATTGCGAGTTTGAATCTGAAATTGATTTAGCCATATCTTTTGCGTTTCTGATCGGAATCGATAATTTTAGATGTTTTGGAAATCATAGACTTTGTGCTATATGTTTTATGTTTTTTCAAAATTCTGAAGTAAAAATGGTCTAAATCGCACTTGCTTTTCGCCGTCCTGAGAATAAACGACAGGGATATTGAATTTTAAATCTTAGAATTGTTTTGGTCGTAACTTTTGAAATGTAAGTCCAAATTTGATTATCTTTTTATTGTTTGAAATTTTAAGCTTTTACTAAAACTTCTATGTTTTGAGTTTTGCAAAATTTTGAGGTTTATATAGTCGAAATCATATTTCTTTTTCGTTGCCCTGATAAAAAGACAGCGACAATGAGTTTAAAACCCAAGAATTATTTTAGCCATAGCCTTTTAACCTTATATTCAAATTGTGCAAACAAAATTTGGTGGAAATCTTAGACTTTATGGAACAACTTTCATGTTGTATGTTTTGGAAAATTCTGAGGATAAATGGGTCGAAATGGTGTTTCAAAACTGAAAATCCGACGTGACCTGTGACTTATTTCTATGTTTGTGATGTTGTTCAAATGTGCTTTGAATGTTCGATCGTAATCGTTCTGATATATATATTTCCATTGGTTTGTAAAGTTATAAATTGTGTTTAGAGATGATATGATAATCAAACATTATGGAACTATTGGTCGTTACAACCTTGTGATATGTAATAGTGAATTTCTTATGCTTTATGGGCTTCGATTCATTTTTGATTCAAAGCTTTAGAAATTTATAAATTTAAATCTACCTATTTTGAAAATGTATATAAGTTCTTTGTTTTGTATACAAGTAATTCTGCAAAGAGAGTTTATTTAAGTTCTAAATATCAAACTTGTTTTCTAAAGTAGTCTAATTACTTTTATAAATGACTTTATGGATTTGGAATTTGAATATAAATGTACAAGGTTTTAATTATTAGAATACTAAATTGATTTTGAAAATGGATTTATGGATTCATAAATAAATGAGTACTTTTATAAGTGGCTTTTGAAATATGGTGTGTAAACATTAAAAACTTATGGAATTTAAAGAATCAATGTGATTTTGGAATATGGAAAATCTTGTTTTGTAAAATAAACACTCTTGGAATAATTTGGAATAATGGAATATCTTAATAAATAACAAATTAAATAAATGTTTTGAGAATCTTAATTTTAGAATTTGGAAGTACTAAAAATCAACTTAGTGTTACCAATTGATTTAAATGCTTTTGAATAAGTCTTCGTCGAATATGGTACAACTAATTGAATAGAATGTTAGAGTGGAAATTGCTAGCCCATTAGCAAGAACTTGAATTTCACCGGGTAGTATGGTATGCCTTGGATAAATTCATGTGATTGCTATTAGGATGTATTTCACACTTTAGAGTTGTATTCTTTTATGGTGTGCGACAAGTGGTTACTAATTCCTTAAGAGAATGTAGTTCCATTTTTCCAATGGTATCCATAATAAGTGATATTTACTAGCTTTTAGTAAATACTTAAATTCCACCTTACGGTATGGGACGTATTGGTTATATTCTAGTGATTATTGAAGGTGATAGTATTTAGCACTTTAGAGTTTACTCTCTTTTGGCATGAGGCAAGTGGCTGCTAGACCCCCAAGAAATTTATTCTTGGATTTCTTTTCGAATATAATAATATTAAATAAATGTAGATTTATCAAGTCATGGTTTCTACGGTCACCTTGATCAGTATGGACTATCCTTGAGATCATCTTGTGATTCTATGTTCCTGGTCTAAGTATGATCCTTGGTATCGAATCAGTTGAGTGATACCAATTTGTATGTTTGTTTGCCACAGTTTTTGAGTACAATCATTGCGATTGTTTTGGGCAATCATTACGATCAATTTGGATTAAGATCTCTTGGATTTTCAATATTTGGATTCTGTGACTATTCTATGTTTGTGAAATAAATATAATTCTTGTTTCATATGTTAGTGAAATAAATATATATTCTTGTGTCTTATGTTAGTGAAATAAATATACATTCTGGTGTCTTATGATGGATGTTAAGTTAATTCTGTTATTCTGTGTTTAGTGACTAATATGTGTTTGTGACTTAAATGTATAACCATGTGCCTTGTGATCAACTCTAAGTTAAATTAATTTTCGTGACTCGTTATTTTATGGACATTTGTATGTACTTGCATGTTGTTTGTTCTTATGTTATATCTTGTTCTCATCTTATTGGATATCTGGAGATAGTCTGACCCAGGTGTTATTTTGCTTGGGTCATGCCGAGACTTTTCAGGTTACAGGACATATTGACCTTTGAATGGTTATGCTAGCAAGGAGATATACATTTGGACTTTTAGTTTATCCCATTTAGGAATTTGGACCTTGTATATAAAAATGTATAATTGAGATTAGAGAATTGTAAAAATTGTATATCACGTGAGTTTGGTGTTTTATTTTTTAGACTCATAATTTGTATATGTATAAGGGATTATTATTCCACCGTGATATGTGACTGAAGATTATATGATATATTATTCTGGTTTTGAGAAACTGGTGTGTCTACTACTTTGTACTAATATTGCACACGTCAAATTTTAGTTTAGATATCAAGTAAAGAGGTATAAATGACGTATCCATGTTAGTATAAGGATATATTCATATTCAATCGCCGCTAACAAGCTGTCTTCTCCAGATTAGCAAACGACATTATTTGTAATGTTTTTTACTAATAGGGGTACTGCGGTGGGGTTGTTATAGCTTGGTATCGGAGCTGTGTCAAAACATTATAGCATATAATATTACGGATTCGAGACCTAGATGACTTAGAGTCCTGTCCCATGGGGTGTGTGGTAGACAGTTATATTAATTATCTAATTAGGGATTGGAATATAAAATGATTATCAGGATAATCATTTGGGGGTGTAAATTGATTTAAAAATTTTAAATTGATAAATTGGAATTTGTAATATTAAAACCTTTAGAGAATAATAAGCAAAATCTTTTGAGTTGAGGAAATTTTGGAATTAAATTGGAATGGATTAAATTAAAGCGAGTTGTTTCTTTTAATATATTAGGAAATTTGAGTGAATAAGTTTAATATTTGAACGATCTAGGAATAATCAGAGTTGGACAGTGGAACTTCAGACACTAAATGAAACATTCCCAAAATTATATCAATTTAAAATTTAGTAATTAATGTAAATTTTAGAAAAATTTGTGTAATTCATTTGAATTTTTGAAAATAAATAAAATATGTGTTGAATTATATTTATATATATAAATAAGGTTGTGAAGTTGCATTTGAATTTAAGAATTCAGAGATATACATATTTTAAAAACTATTTGAATTTAAATTATATGAGTACATATATACATATAAATGGATTATAATTCAAATTTGAGTTCGAATTTAAATTTGAATTTAAAATTTTAAATAAATGTCTTAGAAAATAATTTGCATTTGAAATCATAAATATGTAATTTATTTAATGTAAAAAATTTGTTAAAAACATTTCTTCTTTTAAAATTGTATGTACAAATAAATAGAAAATGTGATTAAGAATTAGTATAAAACAAAAGAAATACAAGTGTTAAGCATGTATAAGAAAGATGGTGTGAAAATGAACAAGTGTAATAATCTCATAATTAGATTTAACAAGTGTCATTTTGTTTTAAGAAAATGAATAAAAAAAAAGAAACAAATATACATAAACTTCCTACTCTCTCTCTCTTTTCTTTTACCATTACTTTCAAAAGACAAAGTCTGTAAATTTTATAAAGCCAGGTAGAAAATTCTCAAAGAAAAAAAAGAAAAAAAAACAATCTGTAAACATTCTTAAACCAGGGAAACAAATTCAAATAAACATCATAGAAAGTCAACCCAGAAATCAAGTAAAATCTCAAAGCTTTGTAGCAAATCAAAAGCAAAATCAAGAAGCAGTTTCAAATATTAAACAAGTGAAGATTTCAACTCAGTAATTTAACAAACTTCACCTCAGCAGATTCAAGTTTCATCATCAATTCAGCAGATCAAACTCAGGATTTTAAAGAACAAAATCAACTTCCAGGAATTCAAAAACCCTATGTTATCAGACATCAAAGTGAGTACACCTTTGTGAGATTTGAATATTTGAATGTTGTTTGAATTCATGCTTGAAGGTGAAGCTAAAATTGATTTGCATGAGTATAAATCCCTGAATATATACATGATTTGGCTATGCATGTCTAGAGAACAGGTTCATGCACCTCTGTACTAAGTTTACAGGCATAAAGCCTGTACAAAAATCAACAACTCCTCTTCTGGTCTTTATTTAACTGTAGGATCTAAATGAAAGTTGTTTGTTTAAACACAAGTGAGTAAAAAAATATAAAATTCAGCAAAACCAGACCAAAGCTTCGCTGGAAAATTTGAAAATACAGTCACAATTCAAACCATGTAGAAATTCAAATATCATAAATTCTAGTTTCAGGAATACTATCTGAATTATTCAAAAATAATGATTTTTGAAGTTAAATCAAGATTTTTAATACAGTTTTGACTGAGAAATTTTAAGATGAAAGGAAAATGGGTTTTTGTAAAACTCTGATGATCTGTGTATTTATGGGCCTCGAGATCAAAGTCGTGGCTAGCTTGAGGGTTTGAAATCCTCAAAAAAATGTAAGTCGAATTTGTAAATCATCATAGTGTGCGGACGAGATCGATTCAGGGTTTGAAACCCATATTTACTTATGGTTGGAATCGGTACTGCTGCATCGCCGTTGGGTGATCGGAATCTATGGCACCAGTGCCAATCGAGGCATCAGACATTGTCGAAGCTTCATTGAATTTTTGTGGCCTCTGATGGCCAAAGTTGGAGGGACGAGACGATTTTTGGTGGTCGTTTTTGGTGCCAGTCTGGGTTAGCAAGCTCGTTCATGAATTCGTCAAGGTATTGTGTTTCTGGGTGCTCGTATTACCCACGCGAACTATTGCCGAGATATGGAAGGTGGTGGCATCGTTTGAAGTTCGTTGGTGCCGTTGTGCATGTGCATGGCACCAAAGCTTGTGTCAGCTGCTTGTTTTGTGGAAGGAGGTGTTCGAATCAAAGTACCACTTGGGGTTCACGGATGATGGCTCGAAGCTAGGGTCGTGTAATTTTAGCTATACAACGGGTCATTATAAAAACTTAAATAAAATTTAAAAAATTGAAGCTATCGGATTGATTCTTGGTTAAACTCGAAGCAGGTATGAAAGATCCTTGGGCGTCAATCGAGGTAGCTCTAGGGTGATCACATTTCTAGTTTTAAACTTCTAAAATTTAAGTCTAATTGTTTTCTAAATTTATTCCTTTTCAAATGGGTAATTATTGTTAAGTTGTAATTTGTACTTTGAGGTTTTAAAATAAAATATTTCAAATCATTTAAGTTTAGAATGTTTTAAACTTATATTTTCAAAAAGTTTATTTTAAATAAAATTTAACTAAGTAATTAAGTAGACAATTAAATGTTTTACCTTATTAACTTAATTTAAAAAGTTAATTAATTTATATTGTTAATGGTGATTAATAATTAATGATTTATAATTACTTAATAATTATTTCATAATTAATTAAAGATAATTCATTTATAATTATGTATTAATTAATGTAATTAATTAAGGAATAAATAATTAATTAACAAGGGTAATTAGGATTTAATTAATTAATAATTAAGGGTTTAATTAACTAAAAAAATATAATATTTAAATTAATTAATAATTAAGGATTAATTAATTTAAAATTAAGGATGATTCATTATTAACTAATGTTAATTAATGAAAAATAATTATGTGATTAATTGATTATAATCACATTGTTAATTCATCTCATTGTTAGATGATTAATTATTATTGAAAAGCCTAGAGCTGATTGATACCCCTGTTTGTGATTGCGATACCGTTTGATATGAATTGCTTTGTGCTGAACTGTGATTTTTGATTTGTTTCTGTGTGAATGTGTAAAACCATTGGCCTGTAAAACGGCATTTGAATTTCGATGTGACATGGAGTCGGATTCCAATTGGTTATCCGAAACCCACATCGAACCCTGAATGTGAATCTTTGTGATTGATATATCCACGTGTTTTTAAATTGAATGCTCACTATTCGGTTTAGCCGGGAGAGGTCCTTTTTGTCATATAACCCATTCCGAATGCGTGATACGACGAAATGGAAAGCATTTGAAGACGGTGGTGAAGATCGGGTATCTTCGAGAACGATAGGATAACCTATCGAATGACTCTGCACTGAGTTGCTCCGGTATAGAGATATCCATATGTGATGGGGAGTCCGATCGGGATTGTGGATGCCCGGATTGCAAGGACTTCTTTGGAAGTACCTTCGTTTCTATTCGAACCCGGAGCAGACTTGTATGGTTGTATGTCTGACATTATATTTTGAGATATAAAGCTGATTTCTTTCAAATACATTTCTGTTGGTGGCAGAAAATTCATTCTCTTAGCTTAACACCCTTCTCTGAGACGTACGAGCTCAGAGGTTATGTAGTTGAAGGTCATTAGTGATATACTCCCAATCTGGTAGTGTGGCATGCTGAGTGCTGCTGATCATTTGTTGATCAGAGCATGGCTTTCGTGAAAAGCGTAGCTTTATGGACGAGACTTCGTCGAACCTCACAACCCGGTAATGGTCGAAACAGGAACGTTGCGGCAAGGTTTTAAGGAGTCGCACCCCTAGAGTATGTCTATTTTCTTTTGGATAAGAGGTGATATCATGGTATGGAGCCTAGATATTTGTCTGTGTGTTTGTTGCTTTCAGTTGGTGAATCCCGGGATAAAGGTCGGTAATGACCGGGGATGGCTTACTTGTAGGTGTTACCTAGTTACAGAGGTAACCCAGCCTTGTGTTGGTAGGGAACCAATTTGGTTCTTGGGTGCGTCCCTCCAGAGGCGTCCCATTTTTAAGGAAGTTCCTTAGCCTGACCATTTGTTGGAAATCCAATCATCAATACGAACCCGGTACGGTTTTAGTTGTATAACATGCTATTTACTTATGGTGGTCACCACTGTTTAGATGGTAGCTATAGTAGGCATACAATAATGGTTGTATGCTGGCTAAGATTAATATTATATTTTCGAAATGATTTTCTGCACTATGCACTAGTAATAATATCAAAGAATTTTCTCGTGTCAAGCATGTTTGACTATCATAAGAAAAAATCTCCTCCAATTCTACGATTGCATTGTGTGTATGGCGGGAGGTCTTATGGTAGTTTCATTTTCCAAAAGCATGAATGAATTTCTTTTATAAACTGTTTTATTTCAAACAACTGTTTTGTTTACTCATACCAGTCCCATGACTGACCCAGAGTTTATTGTTCCCTTCCTAAAGTCTGGGTGCCCATAATTTCCACACGAACAGCCTAGAAGTAGGTTATCCGTGTTTTTGGAGTAGCTTGGAATCTTTTGAATTCTTTTTGGAAGCTATCGGATTTTGGAAAGCTTTTGGGCCTTGGAAATCTTTTGAAGTGTTTGGAGTTCTTGGAGGATCTTCTCTAAATCGAAGTATGTTGGAACTCTCTTGAAGTTGAGACAAATTTGTTATCAATTTGTTGTATCTTGTATATCACTCTGATGATAGGATTAAATTGTTGTAACCAAATATTGTGTTGGTGTTGTATCTGTAATGTTGATAATGATATTCATTTTGTTTCCGCTGTTTATATTCATCTAATGTTGTTATAAGCTCCATCTGAACTAAAATTCGACGTTTGAATCTGCGGCAGTCGAATACAAGTGAGGTATTTGATGTCGATTTACGAATGCTGGATTTTGGGTCGTGACAAGTGGTATCAGAGCTAAAGGTTGAGTAAGAACTTTAGCTATGGAGTAATTAGGTGGCTCATTAGAGATAGGGTGAAGTATACCCTAGAATGAGCATAAACCGAAAGACCGAAACCCTAAATTTCTTGGTCTATTTCTTTTAACTGTTGATATTCCCTAAGCTATCTCATCCGTATACCTAAATCAAGTTTTCTTACTAATTGTAGATAGTGAGAATGAGCGGGCGAAGAGGACGAGGCAGGGGACAGGAAAATACCACTTCAACTAGTCAAGTCCCTGCAACAGCAACTATACCTACTCAACCTCAGCCGAATCTGGCTGATCTATATAGAAGTTTTACCAGACTTGGTGGAAAGCCATTCACTGGCAAGGAATCTGTTGTCGAAGCCCAAGCATGGATCCGATTATGTAAAAGGATTTTCAAGGGGTTTGAAGTTAGAAGACGATCAAATGCGACTAATAGCTTCTTGGCAACTCCAAGAGGAAGCTTTAGCTTGGTGGGAGACAGTTACTGTGGATGAGCTGGAAGATGAATTCACTTGGAGTCGTTTCAAAGAGGTGTTTGGATAGTGGTATATTCCATCTGTTGGTATCTCCTGAATGTAACGGGAGTTTATTGATTTGAAGCAGGGTAATTTATGGTTTGAGGAGTATTTGAATAAATTCAATGAACTATCTCATTTTGGTCCAGAGCTGGTGAATACACCTTTAAAGAAGAATGACAAATTCATTCGAGGAATGAATAAGAAGTACCATGGAAGGATGATTTCTCACATAAAAGAATCCTTTTCAGATTTGATCGATATGGGTTATCGATATGCTGCTCTGGATATGCAGGATGTTTCAGAAGTGGAGGGAAGTTCAAGTAATCCAAATTGGAAGAAAAGGAAGTCTGAAGGAAAAAAACTGGATCAAGGCAAAGAGAAGAGGAGTAATTAGGAGGAAGGCCATTATTCAAATGATAGTAAGAAGCCTAAGAAACGAGTAAAGGAATATCAGCCTTTGAAGACAAGTCGAAGAACTAAGGGATGCTTTTATTGTCACAAGCCAGGTCACGAAGCTAAACATTACCCAAAAAGAAGTGAGTACAAGAAGCAAAAATGTATGTAATAAAGGATGACCCCTTAACTTTAAAGGCGGATAAAGAAAAAGGAGTTTTAGAAGGTAACCTTATCATTTATGATAAAGTTTTTAAAGTATTATTCGACACCGGTGCTACACGTAGCTTCATCTCCCAACAAACCGTCAATGAATTAGAACTTAAACCTGAATTTGTTGACGAGCCTATTTGCGTAAAGAATCCAGTTGGTTGTCCGTCAAATCTTTGTCTACAATGTAAAGACTTTCCTATCTCGTATTCTTGTTATGAATTTCCTATCAACCTTTTCATCCTCGACTTTGATGAATTTGAAATCCTACTCGGAATGGATTGGCCAACGAAGTATGAAACCAAGTTAGATTGTAATAATCGAACCATTTTGATTAGAACCAAATTTAGGAATTTCATTGAAATCTCTTATGAAGACTTGAGTCCTAAAAGAGATAAACTGATGTATACCTTGGGATATCCCGAGCCTAGTCTGGAGTCCATACCGATTGTCCGAGAATTTCCAGATGTGTTCGAAGAAGTCAAATCTTTACCCCCATACAGAGAAATCGAATTCAGAATTGACTTAGTACCCAACGCTCTTCCTGTCGTTCATGCAAGTCGCAGGATGGCACCCATGGAAAGGATTGAATTAGCCAAGCAAACTGGTGATTTGCTAAATGAAGGATTGATCATCCTAGTGTTTCTGAATGGGGTTCAGCTCTGGTATTTGTGGCCAAATCAGACGGATATTTGAGATTGTGTGTGGATTACCGCGATCTCAATAAGCTGACTCTCAAGCACAAGTTTCCTTTACCCACGATGGACGACTTATTCGATCAACTTCACGGTGCTCGTTTATTTTCGAAGATGGATCTAGCCCAGGGGTTCCATCAGTTACGAATTGCCGAGGATTGTGTTCATTTAACTGCTTTCAGGGGTCCTAACATGTTCTACGAATGGTTAGTCATGCCTTTCGGACTAACAAATGCTCCCGCATATTTCGTAGATTTAGTGACCCGTATATTCCGGAAATTACTAAATAAATTTGTGCTTGTATTTATAGATGATATCCTGATCTACTCCAAAACCAAAAAGGAGCACGCTGAGCATCTCAAAATTGTTTTGGAAATATTAAGAAATAACATTTTGTTTGCAAAAATTTTCAAATGCCACTTTTGGGTCAAGGAAGTCAGATTTCTCAGCCATATTGTTAATGAAGAGGGAATCTCTATTGATCTGGGCAAGATTTCTTCTATTCTAGACTGGAAGCAACCCACAACCCCGAAAGAAGTTTTAAGTTTTCTGGGTTTAGCAGGATATTATCGGAAGTTTGTTCAGGACTTCTCTAAGATAGCTAGTCCATTGACTAAGCTAACGATGAAGAATGCAAAATTTGTTTGGACTCCAAAATGCGATGAAGCTTTCCAGAAGTTAAAAAGGAGATTGACCACTGCTCCTGTTCTCGTTATTATTAACGGGAACCAAGGCTTATCTTTCTATAGTGATGCTTGTGGTGATGGTTTGGGTGCGGTACTAACGTAGAATGGGAAGGTAATTGCCTACGCGAGTAGACAATTATGACCGCATGAGAGAAACTACCCAACCCATGATCTGGAACTCTTATCAGTTATTTTCGCTTTGAAAATCTGGTGGCACTATCTTCTGGGTAAAATTTCTTTCAGCTTTTCTAAAAGAAAAATTTAAAGTTCAACTTAACTTAATAAATATACTTAATGAACTCCCCTTATTTTGGGTGAAAAATTTGAATTATTCATCGACCACAAATCTTTGAAATATCTCTTCACCTAGAAAGATTTGAATCTGTGACAACAACGTTGGTTGGAATTTCTGGCATCTTATAACCTAGACATTCTGTATACGCCAGGTATAGCCAATGTGTTGTCGATGCTTTGAGTTGGAAACACGCTATTCTTGCTCATCTTATAGTCGCTCCTACTCTTCTTAAAAAGATTGCAAGAAAGCAAACAGAAGATAAGTAGATGATTGTCGAGGTGAAGATTCCAGTTTTGGAATCGATGATTGTGGAGTTATAAGATTGAAGGGAAGATTGTGTGTTCTAAACAATCTGAATTTGAAGCATGAAGTTTTAGATGAATGTCACAAATATAAACTCCGTATCCATCCAAGAGTTAACAAAATGTATAGAGATATCAAATGAACTTTCTAGTGGAAGACAATAAAAAGGGATATATCTATGTATGTGAGTCGTTGTGCTAGCTGCCAGCAAATTAAAAGCGATCAAAAGAATGTAGCGGGTTTACTCCAACCTTTGGAGGTACCAAAGTGGAAATGGGATCAAGTATCGATGGATTTCATCGACGGGTTGCCTCGGACTCGAAAGGGAAACGAAGCAATTTAGGTTATTGTGGACCGTTTGACTAAAACCGCCCATTTCATTCCAGTGAAATCTAACCGGTCAGCAACAAGTTTGGCTGAGTTATATATCAAAGAAATTGTCCGTCTCCACGGTATTCCTAGCAGCATAGTGAGTGATCGTGATCCAATCTTCACTAGTAAATTTTGGGAGGCATTTCAAGCTGCATTGGGAACAAAACTGAACTTCAGCACTGCTTATCACCCACAGTCTGATGGGCAGACAGAAAGGATTAATCGAATATTAGAAGGCCTTTTGCATGCTTTTCTTCTCGATTTTGGTGGTTCTTGGGAGGACAATTTACATCTGGTTGAATTCTCATATAACAACAGCTATAAGGCCAGTATCGAGATGGATCCTTTCGAAGCTTTATATGGTCGTCCATGTCGATCACCGGCATGCTGGATTGAGTCTGGTAGTAGACTCGTCCTTGGACCAGGTATGATTAAAGAAGCCACTGAAAAAGTTGAATTTATTCAAAAGAAGTTGATAACTGCACAAAGTCGTCAAAAGAGTTATTATGACCGTAGAAGAAGGGATTTGGAATTTCAAGTTGGAAATTCTGTATTCCTCAAAGTTTCTCCAATGCGGGGTGTGTTGAGATTTGGGAAAATTGGAAAGCTAGCACCATGTTATATTGGTCCTTTTCCTATTCGAGAGGATCGGTCTTTTAGCTTACCGAGTGCAACTATCCAGCTGGTTATCTGGTGTGCACAATGTGTTTCATATTTCTAACCTTCGGAAATATGTGCACGATCCAGATAGTATTATTAGAGGCAGCTCAGCAGGATCTTGAAATCACTCCCAACTTAGCAGTTAAAAGAGAGACATTGAAGATTATAGATTGTGATGAAAAGCAATTGAGGAACAAAATTGTGAAGCTGGTTAAAGTAAAATGGAGTGGTGATCCAAAGGACTGTACTTGGGAAACAAAGGATAGTATGCAGAAGTTCTATCCCAACTGCAGAGTGGATATCTTGGCTTAATCTGGTAAGTCATTTTCTTTTATTTTCTGTATTCGTATATTCTTTGTTTGTCTTTCTCTCTCTTTCAAATTTCGAGGATGAAATTTACTTAAGGGGGAATCTGTAACATTCCCAAAATTATATCAATTTAAAATTTAGTAATTAGTGTAAATTTTAGAATAAATTGTGTAATTCATTTGAATTTTTGAAAATAAATAAAATAAGTGTTGAATTATATTTATATATATAAATAAGGTTGAGAAGTTGCATTTGAATTTAAGAATTCAGAAATACACATATTTTAAAAACTATTTGAATTTAAATTATATGAGTACATATATACATATAAATGGATTATAATTCAAATTTGAGTTTGAATTTAAATTTAAAAATTTAAATAAATGTATTAGAAAATAATTTGCATTTGAAATCGTAAATATGTGATTTATTTAATGTAAAATTTTTGTTAAAAACATTTCTTCTTTTAAAATTGCATATACAAATAAATAGAAAATGTGATTAAGAATTAGTATAAAACAAAAGAAATACAAGTGTTAAGCATGTATAAGAAAGATGTGTGAAAATGAACAAGTGCAATAATCTCATAATTAGATTTAATAAGTGTCATTTTGTTTTAAGAAAATGAATAAAAATAAGAAACAAATATACATAAACTTCCAACTCTCTCTTTTTTCTTTTACCATTATTTTCAAAAGACAAAAGTTTGTTAATTTTCTAAAGCCAGGAAGAAAATTATCAGAGAAAAAAAAACAAAAAACAATCTATAACATTCTTAAATCAGAGAAACAAATTCAAATAAACATCACAGCAAAGTCAACCTAGAAATCAAGTCAAAACTCAAAGATTTGCAGCAAATCAAAAGCAAAATCAAGAAGCAGTTTTAAATATTAAACAAGTGAAGATTTCAACTCAGTAATTTAACAAACTTCATCTTAGTAAATTCAAGTTTCATCATCAATTCAGTAGATCAAACTCAGGATTTTAAAGAACAAAATCAACTTCCAGGAATTCAAAAACTCTCTGTTCTCTGACATCAAAGTGAGTAAACCTTTGTGAGATCTGAATATTTGAATGTTGTTTGAATTCGTGCCTGAAAGTGAAGCTAAAATTGATTTGCATGAGCATAAATCCTTGAATATATGCATGATTTGGCTGCGCATGTCTAGAGAACAGGTTCATGCACCTCTGTACCAAGTTTACAGGCATAAAGCCTGTACAAAAATCAACAACTCCTCTTCTGGTCTTTATTTAACTGTAGGATCTAAATGAAAGTTGTTTGTTTAAACACAAGTAAGTAAAAAAAATATAAAATTCAACAAAATCAAACCAAAGCTTCTCTGGAAAATTTGAAAATACAGTCACAATTCAAACCATGCAGAAATTCAAATATCAAAAATTCTTGTTTCAGGAATACTATCTGAATTGTTATCAAAAATAATGATTTTTGAAATTAAAATCAAGATTTTTAATACAGTTTTGACTGAGAAATTTTAAGGTGGATGGAAAATGGGTTTTTGTAAAACTCTGATGATCTGTGTGTTTGTGGGACTCGAGATCGAAGTCGTGGCTATCTTGATGGTTTCAAATGCTCAAAAAAATGTAAGTCGAATTTATAAATCATCATGGTGTGGGGACGAGATCGATTTAGGGTTTGAAACCCATATTTACTTATGGTTGGAATCGGTATTGTTGCATCACTGTTGGGCGATCGGAATCTATGGCACCAGTGCCAATCAAGGCATCGGACGTTGATGAAGCTTCGATTGAATTTTTATGGCCTTTGATGGCCAGAGGTGGAGGGACGAGACGATTTCTGGTGGTCGTTTTTGGTGCCAGTCTAGGTTAGCAAGCTCGTTCGCGAATTCGTCAAGGTCTTGTGTTTTTGGGTGCTCGTATGACCTATATGAACCATTGCCGAGATGTGGAAGGTGGTGGCGGCAGTCGAAGTTCGTCGGTGCCGTTGTGCATGTGCATGGCACCAAAGCTTGTGCCAGCTGCTTGTTTTGTGGTAGGAGGTGTTCGACTCGAAGTACCACTCGAGGTTTAGGGATGATAGCTCGAAGTTAGGGTCGTGTAATTTTTGCTATACACGGGCCAATTTAAAAACTTAAACAAATTTTAAAAAATTGAAGCTATCGGGCTGATTCTAGGTTAAACTCGAAGCTGGTATGAAAGATTCTCAGGTGTCACTCGAAGTAGCTCTAGGGTGATCACATTTCTAGTTTTAAACTTCAAAAATTTAAGTCAAATTGTTTTCTAAATTTATTCTTTTTCAAATGGTTAATTATTTTTCAGTTGTAATTTGTACTTTAAGGTTTTAAAATAAAATATTTTAAATCATTTAAGTTAAGAATGTTTTAAACTTATATTTTTAAAAAGTTTATTTTAAATAAAATTTAACTAAGCAATTAAGGAGATAATTAAATGTTTTACCTTATTAACTTAATTTAAAAAGTTAATTAATTTATATTGTTAATGATGATTAATAATTAATGATTTATAACTACTTAATAATTAATTAAAGGATAATTAATTTACAATTAAGTATTAATTAATTAAGGTAATTAATTAAGGAATAAATAATTAATTAACAAGGGTAATTAATATTTAATTAATTAATAACTAAGGGTTTAATTAGCTAAAAAATATAATATTTAAATTAATCAATAATTAAGGATTAATTAATTTAAAATTAAGGATAATTCATCATTAACTAATGTTAATTAATGAAAAATAATTATGTGATTAATTAATTATAATCACATTGTTGATTCATCTCATTGTTAGATGATTAATTATTATTGAAATGCCTTGGGCTAATTGATACCCCTTTTTGTGATTGTGATACTGTGTGATGTGAATTGCTTTGTGTTGAACTGTGATTTGTGATTTGTTTCTGTGTGAATGTGAAAAACCATTGGCCCGTAAAACAGCATTTGAATTTTGATGCGACAGGGAGTCGGATTCCAATTGGTTATCCGAAACCCACATCAAACCTTGAATGTCAATCTTTGTGATTGATATATCCACGTGTTTTTAAATTGAACGCTCACTATTCGGTTTAGCCGGGAGAGGACCTTTATGTCATATAACCCATTCTGAATATGTGATACGACGAAATGGAAAGCATTTGAAGACGGTGGTGAAGACCGGGTGTCTTCGAGAACGATAGGATAACCTATCGAATGACTCTGCACTAAGTTGCTCCGGTATAGAGATCTCCATATGTGATGGAGAGTCCGATCAGGATTGTGAATGCCCGGATTGCAAGGACTTCTTTGGAAGTGCCTTCGGTTCTATTCGAACCCGGAACAGACTTGTATGGTTGTATGTCTAACATTACATTTTGAGATATAAAGCCGATTTCTTTCAAATATGTTTCTATTGGTGGTGGAGAATTCATTCTCTTAGCTTAACACCCTTCTCTAAGATGTAAGAGCGTAGAGGTTATGTAGTTGAAGGTTATTAGTGATATACCCCCAATCTGGTAGTATGGCATGCTGAGTGCTGCTGATCATTTGTTGATCAAAGCATGGCTTTTGTAAAAAGCGTAGCTTTGTGGACGAGACTTCGTCGAACCTCACAACCCGGTAGTAGTCGAAACAGGAATGTTGCGACAAGGTTTTTAGGGGTCGCACCCCTAGGGTATGTCCATTTTCTTCTGGATAAGAGGTGATATCATGGCATGGAGCCCAGATATTTATCTGTGTGGTTGTTGCTTTCAGTTGGTGAATCCTAGGATAAAGGTCGGTAACGACCGGGGATGACTTACTTGTAGGTGTTACCTAGTTACAGAGGTAACCCAGCGTTGTGTTGGTAGGGAACCAGTTTGGTTCTTGGGGGCGTCCCTCCAGAGGCGTCCCATTTTTAAGGAAGTTCCTTAGCCTGACCATTTGTTGGAAATCCAATGATCAATATGAACCCAGTACGGTTTTAGTTGTACAACCTGCCATTTGCTTATAGTGGTCACCACTGTTTAGATGGTAGCTATAGTAGGCATATAATAATGGTTGTATGTTGGCTAAGATTAATATTATATTTTCGAAATGATTTTATACACTATGCACTAGTAATAATATCAAAGAATTTTCTCGTATCAAGCATGTTTGACTATCATAAGAAGAAATCTCCTCCAATTCTGCGATTGCATTGTGTGTGTGGCGGGAGGTCTAATGTTAGTTTCATTTTCCAAAAGCATGAACGAATTTCTTTTATAAACTGTTTTATTTCAAACAACTTTTTTGTTCACTCATACCAGTCTCATGACTGACCTGGAGTTTATTGTTCCCTTCCTAAACTCTGGGTGCCCATAATTTCCACACGGCCAGCCTAGAAGCAGGTTATCCATGTTTTTGGAGTAGCTTGGAATCTTTTGAAGTCTTTTTTGGAAGCTATCGGATTTTGGAAAGCTTTTGGGCCTTGGAAATCTTTTTAAGTGTTTGGAGTTCTTGGAGGATTTTCTCAAAATCAAAGTATGTTGGAACTCTCTTGAAGTTGAGACAAATTTGTATCGATTTGTTGTATCTTGTGTATCGCTCTGATGATGGGATTAAATTTTTGTAACCAAATATTGTGTTGGTGTTGTATCTGTAATGTTGATAATGATATTCATTTTTTTCCGCTATTTATATTCATTTAATGTTGTTATAAGCTCCATTCGAACTAAAATTTGACGTTTGAATCTGCGGCAGTTGAATACAAGTGAGGTGTTTGATGTCGATTTACGAACACTGGATTTCGGGTCGTGACACCGAATTGTTCTATTGCAAGCGATAATGTGTACTTTGGTCGATTGGTTAATTGGTTACTAGGAATAGATTGTTTGCATGCATTTGTTTAAAATTAGATGCATGGATATTAGTGATAATAGTATAAATGCGTCTGAACTCGAGATTATCTATTTTGTTGACTTATCCAAACGTTGTTTAAGGATTTTGATAGATATGTAGGGCGCCATGTTATCGATAGGGGTTCCAAAACATCGAACGTGACATTTTTACATAAGTAATGATTAAAACTTGGAATTTTAAGTACGAATTTCTTTCGTTATGGAATATTATGATGTCAAGTGTAATCACGAATTGTTACTTTCTTCTATGTGACATGAATTTTATATTATATACTAATATGAATTTTTGGCAAAGGTGTAGGCATCTAAAGTTAAATAGATATCGTTTAAAAATTATAAATTGTTTGCTTAAGGAATATTAGCGGACTCGCTAATACTTCAAACATAAGGTGCGTATCTCAGAATACATATCGTAATTTTGTGTGTTTTTCTACGAGAGGCTCATCCTTGAGATGAGATGTATATTATGTATATTCATATCGTATATTTTCAAAATGATAGGCACACAAAGGAGACGGCGAATTTTTTTGTAAATTTAAGGCGTTATGTAACGACCCGATTTTACGACTTCCGAAAGTCGACATCAATACGTCCACTGTATCAAATGCCTCCCGGTCGAATGCCAAAAAATCAAACCGTTAGGGTTAAAAATGAAAAAGATAGAAGAAGAAATAGAAACAATAACAGAATGTCACATTTCGTAACGGAACAACATATAATAGACAAATGAATAATCTTTTAAAAAAAGCACCATATCAGTTTATACATACATTTTCAGAGTGTACAACAACAACACAAAGCTAGCAATTATAACAGCTTGTGTACAAGAAACTTTGACTTTCACTAACCCAAACGCAACGGAACTACATAGTATAAGTGATATGCTTCGCCATCAGCTTACTCCTGATCTCCACAGCATCTCTTTTCTAATTTCGCTCCAGAATAACTGATAACCTGACTCTAGGCTGCCCCTGTGGAAATTTGTGGGCACCCAGAGTTTAGAAAGGGAACAATAAACTCCAGGTCAGTCATAGGACTGGTGTGAGATCTTAAAAACAGTTATTTTTACAAAGAAAAGGAAAAGAAATCCGCTATGCTTTTGGAAAATGAAACTACCATAAGGTCTCCCACCACACACAATGCAAACGCAAAATTGGAGGAGATTTCTCTTTATGATAGTCAAACATGCTTAATACGCAAAATCCTTTTTAATATTATTATTAGTGCATAGTGCAGAAAAACTTTCGAAAGTATAATATTAATCTTAGCCAACATACAACCATTATTGTATGCCTACTATAACTACCATCTAAACAATGGGGCGCCACCATAAATAAATGGAAGGTTATGCAACTAAAACCATACAAGGCGCGTATTGGTGATTGGATTTCCAACAAATGGTCAGGCTAAGGAACTTCATACTGCCACATGGGTATGCTTCTCGAGGGACGTCCCGAGATCTGAACCATTTCTCAGCTAACACAAGGCCGGGTTACCTCTGTAACTAGGTAACTACTACACGAGTATGCCATCCTCCGGTCGTTTGCGACCTTTATCCAAGGATCCTCAACCACAAAGCAACAACTACAAAGCATAATAAATTTGCAGCAACCATAGGTTAAATATCTGGGATCTATACCATGATACCACCCTTTTCCAAAAGGAAATGACATACTCTAAAGGGCGCGACCGTCCTAACCTTGCCGCATTCTTCCTGTTTTGACCATTTCTGGGGTGGAGGTCCGACGAAGTCCCATCCACAAAGCTACCATTTTTCACAAAGTTATGCTTCGATCAACAAATGATCACCAGCACTTCGTATGCCACATTGCCAATTTGGAAATATATCACGAGTAACCATCAACTACATAACCTCTGAGCTCGTACATCTCAGAGAAGGTTAAGCTAAGAGAATAAATTCTCCGCCACCAACTGAAATGTATTTGATAGAAACCAGCTTTACATCTCAAAGTGTAACGTCAGACACACATCCATACAAGTCCGCTCCGGAATCGAATGGAATCCAAGGCACTTCCAAAGAAGCCCTTGCAAATGCGGATATTCACTAATCATGTCCGCAATCACCATCACAAAGGGTGATAAAATCTCTATATTGGAGCAACCCGGTGCAGAGACATTCGACAGGCAATCTTTTCGCTTTCAAAAATACCCAGTCTTCAACACCATCTTCAAATGCAACCCCATTTCGTAGTATCATTATTCGGAATGGGTTTTATGACACAAAGTCCTCTCTCGGCTAATCCGAATAACGTGCGCTTATTTTAAAAATAAGTGTTACATTCAGATTTCAAACAAATTACAACAAATTTCCACTTTGATCTTTTAAATAAACGATCCATCATAATCATAGAGGTTCGATGTGGTTTTCGAATATCCATTTGGAATCCGATCCCCGGTCGCATCGAAATTCAAATGCCATTAAGAAGGCCAATATTGATAGTCGGTTATTTAATTATCAATCATCATTCACAACAATCGCTGGATTTCAAATAATTTTCCCTCAATTATTATTTTCAAAATATCTTCGCAAGATATGATTTTAACACTTCAACTATTTGAAAAAAAAAATTAAAATCACTTTTCACCTTTCAATCTGTCACGACCCAAACTCGATGTCCAACAAACAACATCAAATTCGTTTCGCGGGAGCTTGCAACACCATTAAATGATAAATAACACAGCGAAAATAAAAAAAAATGATATCACTGATATAATCATGAATACAATATCCGATACATCAATTTGATACAATGATAATCATCAACATCAGAGAATATACAACATAGAATACAGCGGAACATGATACCATATGAAATAAGTCTTCTCAGAATATAATACTGCAACTCTGATCCAACAAGCTCCAAAGACAAAGCTCCAAAACTCCTATCTCGATCCACTATCAAGATTGCACCAAGCTAAACAAGTATCGTCCATATCCAAAGAAAACTGAACTAGCTCCAGATAATCCACTGAATCTAATTATCTGAAAAACCAAACTCTAGACTGCCCGTGTAGAAAATTTTGAGCACCCAGAGTTTAGGAAATAACAATAAACTCCGGGTCAGTCATAGGACTGGTGTGAGCAAACAAAAACAGTTTATCTTTAAAAACAAACAACGAAATATTTTAAAATCAATTCGCAATGCTTTTTAGAAATGAGACTACCATAAGGCCTCCCGCACACACACACAATGCAAACGCAGAATCGGAGGAGATTTCTCCTTATGATAGTCAAAGATGCTTGATACGCATTAAAAGAACATTTGATATTATTACTAGTGCATAGTGTAGAGAAAATTCATTTCGAAAGTAAAGATATAAATCTTAGCCAGCATAGACATTTCGCACTTATGCCTACTATAGCTACCATGTTCAATAGCAGGTTACCGCCAAATTCCATGGCAGGTTATACAACTAAATCCGTACAAGGCACATATTTGAAGAATGGATTTTCCAAAAAATGGTCAGGCCAAGGAACTTCCCATCGCCACATGGAAACGCCTCTGGAAGGACGCCCCGAGAACCAAACTGTTCTCTGCCAAACAAAGCCGGGAATCCCTTTTCCCAAGGAATATTACAAACCCTCAGATATGCCACCCCCGGTCCTTTGGGACCTTTAAACGAGAGCTCTCTAACCAACATCACACCATAATAATAAGTGTTTCAACATGAGTAAGTATCTGGGCTCCATACCATGATACTACCCTTTTCCAGAAGGAATGGCCATACCCTAGGGAAGCTATCCCTGAAAACCTTGCCGCACAATTCCTGTTTCGACCATTACCGGTTTGTGAGGCTCGACGAAGTCTCGTCCACAAAAACACACTTTATACAAAAGCCGTGCTTTGGGTCAACAAATGATCATAGAAATGATCACCAAGATAGACGATCAAACAAATGATCCTATCACAAATAATCAACAAAATGATCATTTCACAGCAACAATCAGCATGTCACATTACCAAATTGGGAATATATCGCTGATAACCTTCAACTACATAACCTCTGAGCTCGTACGTCTCAGAGAAGGGTGTTAAGCTAAGAGAATAAATTCTCCGCCACCAACAGAAATATATTTGAAAGAAATCAGCTTTATATCTCAAATTGTAATGTCAGACATAACTATCCATACAAGTCTGTTCCGGGCTCGAACAGAACCGAAGGCACTTACAAAGAAGTCCTTGCAATCCGGGTATTCACAATCCCGATCGAACTTCCCATCACTTAGGGAGTCTCTATACCGTTGCAACTCGGTGCAGAGACAATCGATAGGTCATCCTATCGTTCTCGCAAATACCCGGTCTTCCCCACCGGTCTTCAAATGCTATCCATAACGACATATCACATATTCGAAATGGGTTATACGACCCAAAGGTCCTTCCCCGGCTAACCCGAATAGTGAGCGCAACATTTAAAAGATATGGATATGGGATTTCAATTAAGTCACAACTTAATAATTCCAAACTTTCTTTCAAATGGTTTAAACCAATTACCATTTCAAATCTTTTAAACAAAAAGATTTATTTCACAAAGTTCACTCAGTTTCACAAAGATTTATTTACGGATTTCAAAATAATTTCCGCTTCAATTGGATTAACTCATTTAAATCTTTAAATCAAAGATTTATCTCATAGCTTTCAAAACTTATTTCCAAAGATTCATTCATAACTTGGAAAATCATTTTCGATTAAAACTTGAAATTTCTTTAATAAAAATTGGAAGTTCATTACTCATATGAAAGCTTTTTATCACTTAGAAACAATAGTTTTATTTTGGAAAAAACCCCGATTCCATTTATACAAGTTACAATCTTTGGGTTAATTCAAATTCCCAAAAACAATACTTTAAAAACGGTTTAAACACGTATAACTTATATAATTCTTTTTAAATCATAAATACTGAATATAGAATTCAATTTCAGATATTGAATTCAAATTATTCAGATTTCAAACCTTTATTAAGTTATTCAAAGTAACTTTTATTCTTAAAACACCTTTTCAAAAGCTTTTCATATTAAACTTAATTTATTTCCAAAACTATTTGAATTTAAAAATTCAATTTCAAAACTTATTTAAAAATCTGTGACTTAACTGATTTCCATGTGAAATCCATATTGTGTGGGTATAGTGTGGTCCAAGGATTTTACACAATAGTGCACAACATCAATCATCACAAATATATCAATATCGATAAGCGGTATAATCCATAACGCTTATCTTCATATCAATCACAAAGATTCATCATTACGATTCGATGTGGGTTTCGGATAACCAACTGGAATCCGATTCCCTGTCGCATCGAAATTCAAATGCCGTTTTATAGGCAAAAATCACCAATCATAATCCAGCACAGGGTAAATCAAATCTCACTCATCACAATTTCAAAACAGAAATATCAATTCATTTTACAACAAATCAGATACCCTACATAATCCATAAGTAATCATCTTTAATTCTTATTGTGATAAATTCAATTAAAAATAATTCCTTGGGAATTAATTACTTAGCCCTGTATAATCAATCGTTAATTCATTATCAATGAATTACATACTTCATTTCAAATTTGTTAATTAACCAATTAATTCTTAATCAATCATTAAGTCTAAATTACTTAATTCCTTTATTCACTCTATTAAATTAATTACTTCATAATCAATTTATTTAACCTTGATTAACTATTCTTTAACCATAAATTAATAACTTTAATTATTAATTTATTTGCCATTAACTACTTAGTTAATCAATTATTAGTTCTTAATTAAATTCCTTAAATACATTTTATAATTGATTTCCTAAAGTAATGTGATAAAATTTAAATTAATTCAAATTACTAAAAAAATGTCTTTCTTAAATTTCAATTTGTTTTAAATCCAATCAAAATTTCTTTTAAGACCTGGGTTTAAAATTGTTTCAAAGTTTTAAATTTTACTGTTTATATTTTTGAGCAAACTGCCCTGGTATGCAGATTCCCCAAAGCTCCTTCGAGTCACCCCCGAGACTTCATCCTGCTTACTTCGAGTTCTTCAAAAGTTCGACCCGAGTGACGTTTTTTTTTTCTAAGTATAACTCGAACACCCATTCCAGTGAGATTCCTTCTTCCCCAACACAAACACACTGACACACAATGCTTTAAACCGTGCATATGCACAGTCCAATTCGCCACCTCCGGTTGAACTGCTGATCGTTAGCACATCCACGGTGATGCTCTCGGGTATTCACAATCACAAAAAACTCGAACAAATCACGGATTCGAAATTTCGCCTTCAAACCAAAACTGGAACGAACACCCGCCTCAAACAAGTGCCTCACTCCCCCTCTCCAGATCATATGAATTCGCGACACCCCGTCCAAAGCTCCCCTAGCATCCCACGCTCCTGATGGTCCCAGTCCATTGATTCCCGGTGGCATAACGGCGGCGCGGCGATCTCGTTTCTGCCCTCGACTAAATTTGGACCTTAAAACCTAATCTGCTCTCGCCCCCAAAATTTTTGCAATAATTATTTTTTTTTTACATTTTTCCTAACATTATTGAGTACAAATCTAGCTCCATGCGAAATTTCAACACCCAGTATTTCTTTGATTTTTTGGAATTGATCAAAGTGCCAATTCTGTTCAAATTCGAACTGCCCTCGAATTTCTCAACAAAAAATCATTACTATTATTTTAAAAATCCTATTTTCATATGTTTATTCAAAATATGAAATCAAACCAATGTTTTAAAATAGTTGAAATTATCACAAATTTTTGTTTTTACTGTAAAACCATGTTTACAGGGTTGAATACTTCATGATCAATCTTAAACAAAACTGTAAACTGTGAGTTGAACTTAAACAATTTATTTTGTTTTAAGAATCTTATTTTTCAGTTAAGATTCAAGTTGTACCTTTGAATTAGCAATTTACAGAAACCAATTTTTTTTTTATCCAGAATAATTCTTGTTTGCTTGTAACACTTGATTCCAGAGCCTAGTTTGCTATCAAAATTTAAAACAAATTTTAATAGTTCTGATTTGAGTTTAGACATCCTGCGTTGTCAAAAAGATTTAAAGCTTTCTAATGATTGGATGCAATAAATTTGAATTTGAATAAATATTTAACCCTGCAATCAATAAACAAGGCAGTACAGTATGCAGAACATTCTATATATAAATATACACAGGATTATTTTCAAAGATAAATCACAAAAAAACACATATTATCAAATGAATAGCCTATACTGTTGTGATCAAAACTTAAACTTGAAAGTGTATGTTTACTCACAATTTTGAGAAGATGAAGAACAGAGGTGCTTCTGTTGTTTGATTTACAGGTTTGAACTTGCTTTGTTTCCTTTGGACTTGAATGATATTGCCTATATATTTTTTCTGCTGGTTTGCTTACTTATGAACGAACTGGAACGAGAATAAATGCATATAAAAAGGAGTATGCAGTATATTATTTGTACAAAAAGCATGCCGTAGAGGCTTGCATTAATTGCCTTGGTATGTTGCATTCAATGCAATGTCCTATTTGTTTACAACTTATACTATTTGTTATGTATGTATATGCACAGTTCTGCTTTGTTTTGTAAGCATATTCATATGTACCTTTTCCATGTACACAATCTACTTTTGCAGGCTTTGAATTTCTTTGCTTCATACTTTTTTCCTTATTTTATTCTTTTATGCATACATGTGTATAGATTCTCAGATCTTTGTTTTGCATATGTATGTACAGTTTGCTTGTTTATATTATGTATGTATTTTTTTTTGTTATAGATATTATTATTTTTTTGTTTTGCTGTTTTATGTTTTATTTTATTTTTATTCTTCTTCTGTAGTACTTGTTTACATCTTGCATTACTTAATGTAATATTATTTTAGTTATCTGTACATATTTTGTTTACAACACCTTTATTATATTTTTATTTATGTATGTAAATTGTATTCTAGTTTTGTTTGTTTTTATTTTATAGTTTGATTACTAAACATTGATTTATAACTTACATTTTATTTTATACTTTTTATTATTATTTTTAAAGAAACTTCATTTTGAACTTCCAAATCAAACTTTTGTTTATAATTCCATTCAATTGAAAACATTTAACTTTATATTTTACTCTACACACCTATATTCAATATTGATACGTAGTTTTATTTTATTTTATTTTAAACTTTTTATTTATAATTCAATTCAATTCATTCGCTTTGAGTTTCAAATCAATTTTAAAAACAAATAAATATAAATTTCTTATTAAATTTGAAAAATTCAACCAAATCCATAATTTAATCTAAAATTCAATTAAATTATAAAATGAAATTCGTCTTTAAAACTGGGATCGTTACAGACTTCCCCCCTCAAAAGGAATTTCGTCCTCGAAATTCGCCAGAGAGATAACGAAGATAGATGAAAGATAGAGAAATATCTTTCCAGGTCAAACTGGATATCAATTCTGCATTTGGCTTACCAAATCAGAATTATCAACAATAGATATGAGAACAAACTCCATCAACTACGAAACAATTTGGGTTATTTGATCTACGAAGTATACAGGGGTATTGGTTAGTCCGAAGGAATAACTAACCGTTCGTAGAATATATCGAAACCCAATGAAATAGATAGAAATAGATTCGATTACGATTTCAGATTCAAGATTTAACTTATTTACGATTTACTGAAAAATACAACTAAGGATAGTCCCAGTGTCAAACAAAATTCGAATAATTTAATCGTAAACGTGAAGATTACCTTATAAATTCATTTCCTTAATCAGATGTTGAGGTTGAAGAATCGTCTCTGATTGCATACACTTTCTTTACTAAAGTCTGGTTCTTTGCTGGACAGTTGTTGATCCTATGTCCCGGCTTGCGGCATTTATAGCATCCCGTAGATTCCTGATCTGGCCTCATAAATGGCTCTCTCATTCCTGGCTTCCAATCATTCTTGCATTTTTCCGAGTAGTGACCTTTCTCCAAACAATTGAGACAAGTAACATCCTTCTTTTTCTTCGGTATACTCTTCTTTCCTTTATCTTTCTTCGATTTCTTATTGCCAAACTTCCTTTTTCTCCAATTCAATTTATTTGTATCTTCATTCTCCTCCGGATCTTTTTGCTTTTCCAGAGTATCATATCTATAGCCCATATCAATCAATTCAGAAAAAGATTCCTTGACGTGAGTAGTCATCCTTTCCTGAAACTCCTTGTTCATTCCCCTAATAAACTTTTCATTCTTCTTTAACGGTGTATTCACCAATTCTGGACCAAATCGAGATAATTCAATAAATTTGTTCAAGTACTCCTCAAACGATAAACTCCCTTGCTCTAAATCCATAAACTCCTGGTACACTCTAGAGATACCAGCAGACGGCATATATCGCTGCTCAAACACTTCCTTGAAACGACTCCAAGTAAATTCATCTGTCGACACATCCATGGTAACAGTTTCCCACCAAACTAAAGCCTCTTCCTGGAGTTGCCAAGAAGCTATCAGTCGCATCTGATCGTCTTCTAGTTTTAATCCTTTGAAAATCTTTTCACACGATCGAATCCATGCATGTGCTTCGATAACGGTTTCTTTGCCAGTGAATGGCTTTCCACCTAGTCTAGAAAACTTTTGATATAAATCAACCAAATTCAATTGAGATTGAATAGGAATATCTGTCGTTGCAGGGTTTTGACCAGCTAAAGTAGTACTTTCCTGTCTCCTATTTCGTCCTCTTCTTCCGCTCATTCTTACTATCTGTAAATAGTAAGAAATCCGATTTAGGCATTCAGACGAAATGTCTTAGAGAATAACAACAGATAAAGAGAATAGATTAAGAAATTTGTATTTTGGTTCCACAGGTCATACTCATTCTAGGGTATACTTCACCCTATCTCTAATGAGCCATCTAAGGTGTTACACTCCGTAGCTAAAGTTCTTACTCAACCTTCAGCTCTGATACCAATTTGTCACGACCCAAACTCGATGTCCAACAAACAACATCAAATTCGTTTCGCGGGAGCTTGCAACACCATTAAATGATAAATAACACAGCGAAAATAAAAAAAAATGATATCACTGATATAATCATGAATACAATATCCGATACATCAATTTGATACAATGATAATCATCAACATCAGAGAATATACAACATAGAATACAGCGGAACATGATACCATATGAAATAAGTCTTCTCAGAATATAATACTGCAACTCTGATCCAACAAGCTCCAAAGACAAAGCTCCAAAACTCCTATCTCGATCCACTATCAAGATTGCACCAAGCTAAACAAGTCTCGTCCATATCCAAAGAAAACTGAACTAGCTCCAGATAATCCACTGAATCTAATTATCTGAAAAACCAAACTCTAGACTGCCCGTGTAGAAAATTTTGAGCACCCAGAGTTTAGGAAATAACAATAAACTCCGGGTCAGTCATAGGACTGGTGTGAGCAAACAAAAACAGTTTATCTTTAAAAACAAACAACGAAATATTTTAAAATCAATTCGCAATGCTTTTTAGAAATGAGACTACCATAAGGCCTCCCGCACACACACACAATGCAAACGCAGAATCGGAGGAGATTTCTCCTTATGATAGTCAAAGATGCTTGATACGCATTAAAAGAACATTTGATATTATTACTAGTGCATAGTGTAGAGAAAATTCATTTCGAAAGTAAAGATATAAATCTTAGCCAGCATAGACATTTCGCACTTATGCCTACTATAGCTACCATGTTCAATAGCAGGTTACCGCCAAATTCCATGGCAGGTTATACAACTAAATCCGTACAAGGCACGTATTTGAAGAATGGATTTTCCAAAAAATGGTCAGGCCAAGGAACTTCCCATCGCCACATGGAAACGCCTCTGGAAGGACGCCCCGAGAACCAAACTGTTCTCTGCCAAACAAAGCCGGGAATCCCTTTTCCCAAGGAATATTACAAACCCTCAGATATGCCACCCCCGGTCCTTTGGGACCTTTAAACGAGAGCTCTCTAACCAACATCACACCATAATAATAAGTGTTTCAACATGAGTAAGTATCTGGGCTCCATACCATGATACTACCCTTTTCCAGAAGGAATGGCCATACCCTAGGGAAGCTATCCCTGAAAACCTTGCCGCACAATTCCTGTTTCGACCATTACCGGTTTGTGAGGCTCGACGAAGTCTCGTCCACAAAAACACAATTTATACAAAAGCCGTGCTTTGGGTCAACAAATGATCATAGAAATGATCACCAAGATAGACGATCAAACAAATGATCCTATCACAAATAATCAACACAATGATCATTTCACAGCAACACTCAGCATGTCACATTACCAAATTGGGAATATATCGCTGATAACCTTCAACTACATAACCTCTGAGCTCGTACGTCTCAGAGAAGGGTGTTAAGCTAAGAGAATAAATTCTCCGCCACCAACAGAAATATATTTGAAAGAAATCAGCTTTATATCTCAAATTGTAATGTCAGACATAACTATCCATACAAGTCTGTTCCGGGCTCGAACAGAACCGAAGGCACTTACAAAGAAGTCCTTGCAATCCGGATATTCACAATCCCGATCGAACTTCCCATCACTTAGGGAGTCTCTATACCGTTGCAACTCAGTGCAGAGACAATCGATAGGTCATCCTATCGTTCTCGCAAATACCCGGTCTTCACCACCGGTCTTCAAATGCTATCCATAATGACATATCACATATTCGGAATGGGTTATACGACCCAAAGGTCCTTTCCCGGCTAACCCGAATAGTGAGCGCAACATTTAAAACATATGGATATGGGATTTCAATTAAGTCACAACTTAATAATTCCAAACTTTCTTTCAAATGGTTTAAACCAATTACCATTTCAAATCTTTTAAACAAAAAGATTTATTTCACAAAGTTCACTCAGTTTCACAAAGATTTATTTACGGATTTCAAAATAATTTCCGCTTCAATTGGATTAACTCATTTAAATCTTTAAATCAAAGATTTATCTCATAGCTTTCAAAACTTATTTCCAAAGATTCATTCATAACTTGGAAAATCATTTTCGATTAAAACTTGAAATTTCTTTAATAAAAATTGGAAGTTCATTACTCATATGAAAGCTTTTTATCACTTAGAAACAATAGTTTTATTTTGGAAAAAACCCCGATTCCATTTATACAAGTTACAATCTTTGGGTTAATTCAAATTCCCAAAAACAATACTTTAAAAACGGTTTAAACACGTATAACTTATATAATTCTTTTTAAATCATAAATACTGAATATAGAATTCAATTTCAGATATTGAATTCAAATTATTCAGATTTCAAACCTTTATTAAGTTATTCAAAGTAACTTTTATTCTTAAAACACCTTTTCAAAAGCTTTTCATATTAAACTTAATTTATTTCCAAAACTATTTGAATTTAAAAATTCAATTTCAAAACTTATTTAAAAATCTGTGACTTAACTGATTTCCACGTGAAATCCATATTGTGTGGGTATAGTGTGGTCCAAGGATTTTACACAATAGTGCACAACATCAATCATCACAAATATATCAATATCGATAAGCGGTATAATCCATAACGCTTATCTTCATATCAATCACAAAGAATCATCATTACGATTCGATGTGGGTTTCGGATAACCAACAGGAATCCGATTCCCTGTCGCATCGAAATTCAAATGCCGTTTTATGGGCAAAAATCACCAATCATAATCCAGCACAGGGTAAATCAAATCTCACACATCACAATTTCAAAACAGAAATATCAATTCATTTTACAACAAATCAGATACCCTACATAATCCATAAGTAATCATCTTTAATTCTTATTGTGATAAATTCAATTAAAAATAATTCCTTGGGAATTAATTACTTAGCCCTATAATGTAACGCCCCGCTAATTTTCGTTCTTCGAAAATTCGACATCGATACTCACTTTATCGACTGCCGAGAAATCGAAGGCCGAAAACCGAGAAGTTATGGGTTTTAAAAAGAATTTAAGAAAAGAAAAAGAGAGAAAAGATAGAAAATAGAGAGGAAAGAAGATAGACAATTTTTAGAAAACAGAATTTTTTTTTTTAAAATAGAAAAAGAGAATTTGAAAATAGAAGACAGAAAAGAAAATAGAACGGGACAGAAAGAAAAAGAGAATAGAGGAAAAAGAAAACAACAGAATCTCACAATTCGCAGCGGAACAACATATAATAATAAATGAATAATCTTTAAACAAAGAACTATATCAGTTATTACATTTCGTCACATTATATTACATTACATCAAATCATCAGAGTGTACAACAACAACAACAAACAGTGCAGCGGAAAAAGAAATACTATATAACTAGTAATACGCCATGCCATCCAGCTTGCCTCCAGCAACTCCAGAATATCCAGAATATCCTGATAAACCTAACTCTTAACTGCCCGTGTGGAAATTGGTGGGCACCCAGAGTTTAGGAAGGAAAACAATAAACTCCAAGTCAGTCATGTGACTGGTGTGAGAACTCAAAACAGTTTATTTAACTTTAAAATCAAAATAGAGGAATATTTTAATCAATTCGCAATGCTTTTAAAAAATGAGACTACCATAAGGCCTCCCGCACACACACACAATGCAAACGCAGAATCGGAGGAGATTTCTCCTTATGATAGTCAAAGATGCTTGATACGCATTTAAAATAACATTTGATATTATTATTAGTGTATAGTGTAGGAAAAATTTATTTCGAAAGTAGAATATAAATCTTAGCCAACATACGACCATTATCGTATGCCTACTATAGCTAACTATGTTCAATAGCAGGTTACCGCCACATTCCATAGCAGGTTATACAACTAAAACCGTACAAGTTTCGTATTGGGAATTGGATTTCCAACAAATGGTCAGGCCAAGGAACTTCCCATTGCCACTTGAGAATGCCTCTGGAAAGACATCCCCGAGAACCAAACCGGATCTCTGCCAACACAAGGCCGGGTTACCCCTAACTGGGTAACTACTGACTCGAGCACGCCATTCCCCGGTCCTTTAGGACCTTTTCAACCGAGCGCTCGATATCCAATTCACACAATCATAAAGTGTTTTCAACATGAGTAAGTATCTGGGCTCCATTCCATGATACCACCCCTTTCCAGAAGGAAATGCACATACCCTAAGGGGAGCTACAGCAACCCCTAATAACCTTGCCGCATCTTTCCTGTTTTGACCATTTCCGGGATGTGAGGCTCGACGAAGTCACGTCCACAAAAACATACTTTACACAAAAGCCATGCTTTGGGTCAATAAATGATCAACACAATGATCACTAAGATAGACGATCAAATAAATGATCCTATCACAAATAATCAACACAATGATCATTTCAGCATCACTCAGCATGTCACATTACCAAAATGGGATATATTGCTGATAACTTCAACTATATAACCTTTGAGCTCGTACGTCTCAAAGAAGGGTGTTAAGCAAAGAATAAATTCTCCGCCACCAACAGAAATATATTTGAATGAAATCGGCTTTATATCTCAAATTGCAATGTCAGGCATACAATCCATACAAGTCTGTTCCGGGATCGAACAGAACCGAAGGCACTTACAAAGAAGTCCTTGCAATTCGGATATTCACAATCCTGATCGGATTCACCATCACATATGGAGAACTCAATACCGGAGCAACTCGGTGCAGAGTCAATCGATAGTTCATCCTATCGCTTTCGCAAATACCGGTCTTCAACACCGATCTTCAAATGCGATTCACAACGACGTATCACATATTCGGAGTGGGTTATACGACCCCATGGTCCTTTCCCGGTTAACCCGAATAGTGAGCGCTTATTCAAAAATAAGTGTGCATTCAAATTCAATCAATTCACATCAAATACCCATTCAAAGGGAAATACTGATAGTCGGCTATTGAACTATCAATTGATATGCATACATCACCAGATTCCAAATAATTTTCCAAATTATTTATTTTCCAAAATATCTTTACAAGATATAAAATTTCAACACTTAAAAAATAAATCAATATTTATTTTTAAACAATTTCACCTTCACATTTATAAATTCCAAAATGAATTTATACTTCAAAATATCCATGCATATGCGATTTCAATAATTCATTTCAATTTATCTTCGAAAAGATAAATTCAATATATTCACTTCATAATGGAAAACATTTCCATACTTATTTATAAATAAGTAATTCACAAATCTTTTTTTATTTTCAACCTTTGAAAATATTCAATATACTTAAATCGAATTAAGTATATAATTCATTCTTTAAGGAAATCATCCTCTTAACATATTTATTTGGGCTAAAACGAATGTTGCGTAAAACATCGTTACAACGTCCCAAAATCACTAGTATAGGGATTCGAAATTTAAAATAGATATATAAATCCCAATACTAATCAAAAACATTTCCTTTCGGAAATCATTTACTATAACAACAGTGTTATAGTCCACCATTTCCTTTCATTTCTCGAAACATCTATTTCAACAATAAATGTTAAAATCTATGGTTTCGAATCTCAACACCTTTTAAAACATCGTTAGATCGTTTTAATTATGTTTAAAATATCACATTCTAAAACATTTTCTTTAACGTATTATTCACTATTCAAAAACGTTAATATACTACGTTAACAAATCTCATCCTTTTATATTTTTTTTATTTCAAAGGATTATTCACAGTCTAAAAACGTGAATATAACTCTATTTCTAAGTTATAACAATTAACTTATCAAAATAAGTCGTTTGCGAATTTATAAAACAACGTTTATAAATTCCATATCTATTTATTTATAAAAACTTCCTTTTTATAAATTCCTTTATTAACCTATCCCCGTTTATAACTAAATTATAAACTAAACGTTCATATTATAAGTTAAATACTTATAAAACGATTATTTTACAAAATCGTTCATTTAACTTCCCAAATTATAAATCTTAACTTATAAGATTGTTTATTTATCCAAAATTCATTCTTTCGATAACTTTATAAATTTTATAAACCTATTGCTTATAAAATTTCATTTATAACTTCACAGTTTATAATTTCATAAATTTCATTCATTTAGGAAATTCATTCTCACTACATTCAAACACTTATAAAAACTCGTTTTATAATGTCCATAATTCAATTTATAAATATCCATTTATAAATCTCTTAATATAAATCAATTTATATTATTCTTTAAAACGTCTTCAAATTCCTTTAAAATTTCACCGTTCTCTTGATTTATAAAATAATCAAATTTTATAAATCTTATATTCAAACTTTTAATAATAAACTCAAAAATCCAATTTAAACTATTTTATAACATCATTGGTTCATATTTCTCAAAAAATCAGCTTTTAACTATATTTCACAAAATCATAATTTTTATAACTTTAAAAATTATAACGTTTATTTATTTAAAACGGATCAATTCCAAAAAATATTTTATCTTTTCAAAAATCACTTTAAAAAAACCCTTTTAAAATCCCAAAATTTGGGTCCAATGATGCTACACATCAAATAGTCAATCACGACAACAACGACATCATATATCGTATATGATAATCCATCAAATATCAAAATATCTGAAATCAAATAAAAACTGTTGAGGAATCCAGTTGGATCCCTCCAACCTGTTTCCTGCATCCAAAAACATTAGCACAATACCAATTTCGCTCCAGTACGAAATTATCGCGGTACATGTTCTTATTAAATATTATCCGCTTAATAACGGCGTAATAGGGTCTCATCCGCTAAACAAAAAATGCGGGAAATCAACAACTGCAATATATACATATGCCAATATATATATATTGATTTATATATAATACCAATTTCACTGTTTATGAAATATTCGCGGTATATGTTTATAATAAATAACATCCGCTTACTAACGGCGCATAATGTCTATTTTAACAATCAATAATTTACAGTCATCATTCAAACATGCATTCAAATATTTTAAATCTAACTATTTAAAATAAAATCGAAATCTATTCGATTGAGTGAGAAGTTCTCACCTTGGTTTTAAATTCCGTTTTAGCTTTTATTTCGAATAAAATTAAACGCGCGTTTAATTTTACCCGAAATTCTCACTAACTCCAAACGACTCCAAACCAACTCCATCGCGTAGTGCTCGTCCATACGATTCCAACGCAACTGAGTTTGCATTTTTTCGACCTCGTATGAAAAAGTTATGCATTTTATAAGATCGTACACGATTTAAATAACTTAATTTACAACTAACTTAACTATTTTAAACCCACTTCAAATCCAAGCCTTAGGATCTTGCTCCAACCTCATCACCACCGTTTACATGCTTCTTCCCTCTTGCGTTTGCATCTCCAGGAAGACAATATTTTGGCCGAACCCATTCATGTAGATTAGGGTTAAACATTTCAACTTCAATGCTCAACGATACTTCATCACACTACCACCAACGCGAAGCTCTCGACAAGAGCTATCTCCACCTGCCACCATTGGAAGTTCGGCCCCCCCTAGCCTAGGGTTGCGTGCGCAGGTCTGAACTGTCGGCCCCACCTATCTCTCCCTCCGTCGCACCATTTCCGATCACATCCGTATGGATTTCAAGCTCTCTTCGTGCTCTATAACTTTCGTGTTGAGAGTTTCTTCTAATTCCTTGTAGATTGGGAGAGATTAATGAATGAAAGAGGATGATTTCTGGCCTTAGGTTATATAAGTGGCGGCTACAAGTTTTTAGGGTTAGGGTTTTGTGATTTTAGCAAATTATGAAGAGGTGGGTCTATTTATAAGGAACGAGCGACACTATTCATCCCGGGAATTCCGAACTCCGATTTAGACGCCGTAACCAGCGTACCTAGGGTTTATCCCGCATTCCGGACACAATGGAACAGGTTTCGAAAGCTAATTCGGAAGTATGTGCGAGTTATGGCTGAAAACGTTCGATTTGAATTAAACTGATTTAAGTCGATTTCTAGGCGTTTTAATTTGTACAGGACAAACGGTAAATCCAATTGACTTGAAATTTGAAACCTTACAATAATATCACATTACGGATCCGATGAAACTGGTTTCGTCGAAATCCGAGACTTTTTGAAAAAGGGCTATTTTGACTCGCCAAATTTAAATTAAAAATAATTCGATGCGTTTCGAGCTGCCACGATCAAACGATAGCTCCGATTGACACGAAAATTGAAATCCGGTAATAACTAACTATTACGGATCCAATGGAACTGGTTTCGTTCAATTCTGAGACTGTTCAAAAATTGACTATTTTACAGTCGATTATTAAATATTAAAATATTCAATTTTCATAGATTAACTTTTAATTCGATTTTAAAAGTTCTAAAATATTTCTATAACTCCAGTATGATTAAATAAAATTTTCCAAATTATTTACAATCATTTTTAACTCAATTTTTTAATTATTTCCATAATTTAACATATTAAATTATCGATTTAATTATTCAATTAAATCCAAAAATTCAAATAAAAATTTATTTGACTTATAAATTCACTTATAAATATTTAAAATTAATTAAATATTCAAATTTTAATTAAATAAAATTCTGGGTCGTTACAATCTTTCCCCCTTAAAAGAATTTCGTCCTCGAAATTACAAGTAAGAAAAGTTACAGTATCTATTAACTTTCCAAAATTTATAATTAAACTTCTTTCAAATCTTTACTAAGTTTTCAAATCATACTTAGTTATCTTTTCAAAAACAATTACTATGTTTAACTTTCAATTCCAAATCAAAGTTTAAAGTTTTCAAAAATTTTCCAAAATTTTCTCAAATTTTTCTAACGCCTTAAATTTTCGGAAAAATTCGCCATAGTCTCCTTTGCGCGGCTCGATCCGAAAAAAAAATGACAGTATATATATCACAAATATACATCTCATCAAGTAATGAGGCATCCCGAAGGGAAAAAAGTGTAAAAGTGCGATATTTAATCCGAGATATGTACCTTATATTTTTATTAGCGAGCATATACGGCTAATATAGCACTAAAGCAAACTCCAAATGCGAAGCAAATGCAATCCGCACCTACTAAACTCAACAAACAACATGAGAATCATGCATATAGACAATAGTATCAATATACAACATATAGCAACATAACTATACATGTCACATAGAAAATGCAACCATCAACCAACTACCATCCATAATCAAATGAATTTTCATTCATATTCTCATTAATATTCAATGAATTGGTTTTCACTCTAAATCATATTTGATTTATTAACATTGGATTTTATCAACATTCATTCTCAATTTTAATTAGTTTGCATTCACTAATTAAATCCAATTCACGTTCAATTCTATTCAAATTTATTTACTTCTAATTTGAATTCAATTACATAGCTTCCAATTTCATTAATACTTAATGAATTTTATACAATCACAAACAATCATATAACAACCAACGTATATTGGTTACAACCAAATTCCTTTGCTTATATTCATTCTCATTCAATTTATTCAACTTCTAATAACATTTGATTTCAATGAATTTATACTTTCATTCATTATTTCATATCAATTTTAATTACATTCAATTGATTAACATTCAATCCATTCATTCAATTCAATTACAAAGTTGAATTCTATTACATAACTCAAGTTCATATTCATTTAATCCACTTGATTATTTACTTCGATACCAATATCAATTCCATTCAACAACTCTTAAGTTATATTTCCATTTAACTTTAAATTCATTTTTATTTACAACTCATATTCATAAATATATTCATATAGTTTCACTTCTTATATATATAAGTTTATTCACAATTGTAAACACTTTAATTATAATTTCAATTCTCATAATTCTTTTATTTAGATTATTCAAACAACCTAACAATCAACTTATATACACTTTAATAATTCTGAAAAATTATTCCTTTATATATAAAATATAATCAAGGTAAAATTGTTTCATTTACCCAATTAAAACAATATTATGTCGAATTGTTCTATTCAAGTGTTTAGAAACCCCTTCGGCAAAGTTGTACATACCGTGCTGAGGAAGGTTCATATGCCACTCAATAAACCAATCATCACAATATAAAACAATTTTATATTCACTAACAAATACGCTCTCATAGCTATTATTACACTCAAACTCATTCTAGAGTACTGCTGACTCTATCTCTAACGAGTAATACCCAACAGAACCATGGTTCTCGCTTAACCATCAGCTTAACCATCAGCTTAACCATCAGCTTAACCATCAGCTTAACCATCAGCTCTGATACCAAATGTAACGCCCCGAAAATTTTCGTTCTTCGAAAATTCGACATCGATACTCACTTTATCGACTGCCGAGAAATCGAAGGCCGAAAACCGAGAAGTTATGGGTTTTAAAAAGAATTTAAGAAAAGAAAAAGAGAGAAAAGATAGAAAATAGAGAGGAAAGAAGATAGACAATTTTTAGAAAACAGAAATTTTTTTTAAAATAGAAAAAGAGAATTTGAAAATAGAAGACAGAAAAGAAAATAGAACGGGACAGAAAGAAAAAGAGAATAGAGGAAAAAGAAAACAACAGAATCTCACAATTCGCAGCGGAACAACATATAATAATAAATGAATAATCTTTAAACAAAGAACTATATCAGTTATTACATTTCGTCACATTATATTACATTACATCAAATCATCAGAGTGTACAACAACAACAACAAACAGTGCAGCGGAAAAAGAAATACTATATAACTAGTAATACGCCATGCCATCCAGCTTGCCTCCAGCAACTCCAGAATATCCAAAATATCCTGATAAACCTAACTCTTAACTGCCCGTGTGGAAATTGGTGGGCACCCAGAGTTTAGGAAGGAAAACAATAAACTCCAAGTCAGTCATGTGACTGGTGTGAGAACTCAAAACAGTTTATTTAACTTTAAAATCAAAATAGAGGAATATTTTAATCAATTCGCAATGCTTTTAAAAAATGAGACTACCATAAGGCCTCCCGCACACACACACAATGCAAACGCAGAATCGGAGGAGATTTCTCCTTATGATAGTCAAAGATGCTTGATACGCATTTAAAATAACATTTGATATTATTATTAGTGTATAGTGTAGGAAAAATTTATTTCGAAAGTAGAATATAAATCTTAGCCAACATACGACCATTATCGTATGCCTACTATAGCTAACTATGTTCAATAGCAGGTTACCGCCACATTCCATAGCAGGTTATACAACTAAAACCGTACAAGTTTCGTATTGGGAATTGGATTTCCAACAAATGGTCAGGCCAAGGAACTTCCCATTGCCACTTGAGAATGCCTCTGGAAAGACATCCCCGAGAACCAAACCGGATCTCTGCCAACACAAGGCCGGGTTACCCCTAACTGGGTAACTACTGACTCGAGCACGCCATTCCCCGGTCCTTTAGGACCTTTTCAACCGAGCGCTCGATATCCAATTCACACAATCATAAAGTGTTTTCAACATGAGTAAGTATCTGGGCTCCATACCATGATACCACCCCTTTCCAGAAGGAAATGCACATACCCTAAGGGGAGCTACAGCAACCCCTAATAACCTTGCCGCATCTTTCCTGTTTTGACCATTTCCGGGATGTGAGGCTCGACGAAGTCACGTCCACAAAAACATACTTTACACAAAAGCCATGCTTTGGGTCAATAAATGATCAACACAATGATCACTAAGATAGACGATCAAATAAATGATCCTATCACAAATAATCAACACAATGATCATTTCAGCATCACTCAGCATGTCACATTACCAAAATGGGATATATTGCTGATAACTTCAACTATATAACCTTTGAGCTCATACGTCTCAAAGAAGGGTGTTAAGCAAAGAATAAATTCTCCGCCACCAACAGAAATATATTTGAATGAAATCGGCTTTATATCTCAAATTGCAATGTCAGGCATACAATCCATACAAGTCTGTTCCGGGATCGAACAGAACCGAAGGCACTTACAAAGAAGTCCTTGCAATCCGGATATTCACAATCCTGATCGGATTCACCATCACATATGGAGAACTCAATACCGGAGCAACTCGGTGCAGAGTCAATCGATAGTTCATCCTATCGCTTTCGCAAATACCGGTCTTCAACACCGATCTTCAAATGCGATTCACAACGACGTATCACATATTCGGAGTGGGTTATACGACCCCATGGTCCTTTCCCGGTTAACCCGAATAGTGAGCGCTTATTCAAAAATAAGTGTGCATTCAAATTCAATCAATTCACATCAAATACCCATTCAAAGGGAAATACTGATAGTCGGCTATTGAACTATCAATTGATATGCATACATCACCAGATTCCAAATAATTTTCCAAATTATTTATTTTCCAAAATATCTTTACAAGATATAAAATTTCAACACTTCAAAAATAAATCAATATTTATTTTTAAACAATTTCACCTTCACATTTATAAATTCCAAAATGAATTTATACTTCAAAATATCCATGCATATGCGATTTCAATAATTCATTTCAATTTATCTTCGAAAAGATAAATTCAATATATTCACTTCATAATGGAAAACATTTCCATACTTATTTATAAATAAGTAATTCACAAATCTTTTTTTATTTTCAACCTTTGAAAATATTCAATATACTTAAATCGAATTAAGTATATAATTCATTCTTTAAGGAAATCATCCTCTTAACATATTTATTTGGGCTAAAACGAATGTTGCGTAAAACATCGTTACAACGTCCCAAAATCACTAGTATAGGGATTCGAAATTTAAAATAGATATATAAATCCCAATACTAATCAAAAACATTTCCTTTCGGAAATCATTTACTATAACAACAGTGTTATAGTCCACCATTTCCTTTCATTTCTCGAAACATCTATTTCAACAATAAATGTTAAAATCTATGGTTTCGAATCTCAACACCTTTTAAAACATCGTTAGATCGTTTTAATTATGTTTAAAATATCACATTCTAAAACATTTTCTTTAACGTATTATTCACTATTCAAAAACGTTAATATACTACGTTAACAAATCTTATCCTTTTATATTTTTTTTATTTCAAAGGATTATTCACAGTCTAAAAACGTGAATATAACTCTATTTCTAAGTTATAACAATTAACTTATCAAAATAAGTCGTTTGCGAATTTATAAAACAACGTTTATAAATTCCATATCTATTTATTTATAAAAACTTCCTTTTTATAAATTCCTTTATTAACCTATCCCCGTTTATAACTAAATTATAAACTAAACGTTCATATTATAAGTTAAATACTTATAAAACGATTATTTTACAAAATCGTTCATTTAACTTCCCAAATTATAAATCTTAACTTATAAGATTGTTTATTTATCCAAAATTCATTCTTTCGATAACTTTATAAATTTTATAAACCTATTGCTTATAAAATTTCATTTATAACTTCACAGTTTATAATTTCATAAATTTCATTCATTTAGGAAATTCATTCTCACTACATTCAAACACTTATAAAAACTCGTTTTATAATGTCCATAATTCAATTTATAAATATCCATTTATAAATCTCTTAATATAAATCAATTTATATTATTCTTTAAAACGTCTTCAAATTCCTTTAAAATTTCACCGTTCTCTTGATTTATAAAATAATCAAATTTTATAAATCTTATATTCAAACTTTTAATAATAAACTCAAAAATCCAATTTAAACTATTTTATAACATCATTGGTTCATATTTCTCAAAAAATCAGCTTTTAACTATATTTCACAAAATCATAATTTTTATAACTTTAAAAATTATAACGTTTATTTATTTAAAACGGATCAATTCCAAAAAATATTTTATCTTTTCAAAAATCACTTTAAAAAAACCCTTTTAAAATCCCAAAATTTGGGTCCAATGATGCTACACATCAAATAGTCAATCACGACAACAACGACATCATATATCGTATATGATAATCCATCAAATATCAAAATATCTGAAATCAAATAAAAACTGTTGAGAAATCCAGTTGGATCCCTCCAACCTGTTTCCTGCATCCAAAAACATTAGCACAATACCAATTTCGCTCCAGTACGAAATTATCGCGGTACATGTTCTTATTAAATATTATCCGCTTAATAACGGCGTAATAGGGTCTCATCCGCTAAACAAAAAATGCGGGAAATCAACAACTGCAATATATACATATGCCAATATATATATATATTGATATTATATATAATACCAATTTCACTGTTTATGAAATATTCGCGGTATATGTTTATAATAAATAACATCCGCTTACTAACGGCGCATAATGTCTATTTTAACAATCAATAATTTACAGTCATCATTCAAACATGCATTCAAATATTTTAAATCTAACTATTTAAAATAAAATCGAAATCTATTCGATTGAGTGAGAAGTTCTCACCTTGGTTTTAAATTCCGTTTTAGCTTTTATTTCGAATAAAATTAAACGCGCGTTTAATTTTACCCGAAATTCTCACTAACTCCAAACGACTCCAAACCAACTCCATCGCGTAGTGCTCGTCCATACGATTCCAACGCAACTGAGTTTGCATTTTTTCGACCTCGTATGAAAAAGTTATGCATTTTATAAGATCGTACACGATTTAAATAACTTAATTTACAACTAACTTAACTATTTTAAACCCACTTCAAATCCAAGCCTTAGGATCTTGCTCCAACCTCATCACCACCATTTACATGCTTCTTCCCTCTTGCGTTTGCATCTCTAGGAAGACAATATTTTGGCCGAACCCATTCATGTAGATTAGGGTTAAACATTTCAACTTCAATGCTCAACGATACTTCATCACACTACCACCAACGCGAAGCTCTCGACAAGAGCTATCTCCACCTGCCACCATTGGAAGTTCGGCCCCCCCCTAGCCTAGGGTTGCGTGCGCAGGTCTGAACTGTCGGCCCCACCTATCTCTCCCTCCGTCGCACCATTTCCGATCACATCCGTATGGATTTCAAGCTCTCTTCGTGCTCTATAACTTTCGTGTTGAGAGTTTCTTCTAATTCCTTGTAGATTGGGAGAGATTAATGAATGAAAGAGGATGATTTCTGGCCTTAGGTTATATAAGTGGCGGCTACAAGTTTTTAGGGTTAGGGTTTTGTGATTTTAGCAAATTATGAAGAGGTGGGTCTATTTATAAGGAACGAGCGACACTATTCATCCCGGGAATTCCGAACTCCGATTTAGACGCCGTAACCAGCATACCTAGGGTTTATCCCGCATTCCGGACACAATGGAACAGGTTTCGAAAGCTAATTCGGAAGTATGTGCGAGTTATGGCTGAAAACGTTCGATTTGAATTAAACCGATTTAAGTCGATTTCTAGGCGTTTTAATTTGTACAGGACAAACGGTAAATCCAATTGACTTGAAATTTGAAACCTTACAATAATATCACATTACTGATCCGATGAAACTGGTTTCGTCGAAATCCGAGACTTTTTGAAAAAGGGCTATTTTGACTCGCCAAATTTAAATTAAAAATAATTCGATGCGTTTCGAGCTGCCACGATCAAACGATAGCTCCGATTGACACGAAAATTGAAATCCGGTAATAACTAACTATTACGGATCCAATGGAACTGGTTTCGTTCAATTCTGAGACTGTTCAAAAATTGACTATTTTACAGTCGATTATTAAATATTAAAATATTCAATTTTCACAGATTAACTTTTAATTCAATTTTAAAAGTTCTAAAATATTTCTATAACTCCAGTATGATTAAATAAAATTTTCCAAATTATTTACAATCATTTTTAACTCAATTTTTTAATTATTTCCATAATTTAACATATTAAATTATCGATTTAATTATTCAATTAAATCCAAAAATTCAAATAAAAATTTATTTGACTTATAAATTCACTTATAAATATTTAAAATTAATTAAATATTCAAATTTTAATTAAATAAAATTCTGGGTCGTTACATATATAATCAATCGTTAATTCATTATCAATGAATTACATACTTCATTTCAAATTTGTTAATTAACCAATTAATTCTTAATCAATCATTAAGTCTAAATTACTTAATTCCTTTATTCACTCTATTAAATTAATTACTTCATAATCAATTTATTTAACCTTGATTAACTATTCTTTAACTATAAATTAATAACTTTAATTATTAATTTATTTGTCATTAACTACTTAGTTAATCAATTATTAGTTCTTAATTAAATTCCTTAATTACATTTTATAATTGATTTTCTAAAGTAATGTGATAAAATTTAAATTAAATCAAATTACTAAAAAAAAATGTCTTTCTTAAATTTCAATTTGTTTTAAATCCAATCAAAATTTCTTTTAAGACCTGGGTTTAAAATTGTTTCAAAGTTTTAAATTTTACTGTTTATATTTTTGAGCAAACTGCCTTGGTATGCAGATTCCCCAAAGCTCCTTCGAGTCACCCCCGAGACTTCATCCTGCTTACTTCGAGTTCTTCAAAAGTTCGACCCAAGTGACGTTTTTTTTTTCTAAGTATAACTCGAACAACCCATTCCAGTGAGATTCCTTCTTCCCCAACACAAACACGATGACACACAATGCTTTAAACCGTGCATATGCACAGTCCAATTCGCCACCTCCGGTTGAACAGCTGATCGTCAGCACATCCACGGTGATGCTCTCGGGTATTCACAATCACAAAAAACTCGAACAAATCACGGATTCGAAATTTCACCTTCAAACCAAAAATGGAACGAACACCCGCCTCAAACAAGTGCCTCGCTCCCCCTCTCCAGATCATATGAATTCGCGACACCCCGTCCAAAGCTCCCCTAGCATCCCACGCTCCTGATGGTCCCGGTCCGTTGATTCCCGGTGGCATAACGGCGGCGCGGCGATCTCGTTTCTGCCCTCGACTAAATTTGGACCTTAAAACCTAATCTGCTCTCGCCCCAAAATTTTTGCAATAATTAAATTTTTTTTACATTTTTCCTAACATTATTGAGTACAAATCTAGCTCCACGCGAAATTTCAACACCCAGTATTTCTTTGATTTTTTGGAATTGATCAAAGTGCCAATTCTGTTCAAATTCGAACTGCCCTCGAATTTCTCAACAAAAAATCATTACTATTATTTTAAAAATCCTATTTTCATATGTTTATTCAAAATATGAAATCAAACCAATGTTTTAAAATAGTTGAAATTATCACAAATTTTTGTTTTTACTGTAAAACCATGTTTACAGGGTTGAATACTTCATGATCAATCTTAAACAAAACTGTAAACTGTGAGTTGAACTTAAACAATTTATTTTGTTTTAAGAATCTTATTTTTCAGTTAAGATTCAAGTTGTACCTTTGAATTAGCAATTTACAGAAACCAATTTTTTATTTATCCAGAATAATTCTTGTTTGCCTGTAACACTTGATTCCAGAGCCTAGTTTGCTATCAAAATTTAAAACAAATTTTAATAGTTCTGATTTGAGTTTAGACATCCTGCTTTGTCAAAAAGATTTAAAGCTTTCTAATGATTGGATGCAATAAATTTGAATTTGAATAAATATTTAACCCTGCAATCAATAAACAAAGCAGTACAGTATGCAGAACATTCTATATATAAATATACACAGGATTATTTTCAAAGATAAATCACAAAAAAACACATATTATCAAATGAATAGCCTATACTGTTGTGATCAAAACTTAAACTTGAAAGTGTATGTTTACTCACAATTTTGAGAAGATGAAGAACAGAGGTGCTTCTGTTGTTTGATTTACAGGTTTGAACTTGCTTTGTTTCCTTTCGACTTGAATGATATTGCCTATATATTTTTTTCTGCTGGTTTGCTTACTTATGAACGAACTGGAACGAGAATAAATGCATATACAAAGGAGTATGCAGTATATTATTTGTACAAAAAGCATGCCGTAGAGGCTTGCATTAATTGCCTTGGTATGTTGCATTCAATGCAATGTCCTATTTGTTTACAACTTATACTATTTGTTATGTATGTATATGCACAGTTCTGCTTTGTTTTGTAAGCATATTCATATGTACCTTTGCCATGTACACAATCTACTTTTGCAGGCTTTGAATTTCTTTGCTTCATACTTTTTTCCTTATTTTATTCTTTTATGCATACATGTGTATAGATTCTCAGATCTTTGTTTTGCATATGTATGTACAGTTTGCTTGTTTATATTATGTATGTATTTTTTTTTTGTTATAGATATTATTATTTTTTTGTTTTGCTGTTTTATGTTTTATTTTATTTTTATTCTTCTTCTGTAGTACTTGTTTACATCTTGCATTACTTAATGTAATATTATTTTAGTTATCTGTACATATTTTTTTTACAACACCTTTATTATATTTTTATTTATGTATGTAAATTTTATTCTAGTTTTGTTTGTTTTTATTTTATAGTTTGATTACTAAACATTGATTTATAACTTATATTTTATTTTATACTTTTTATTATTATTTTTAAAGAAACTTCATTTTGAACTTCCAAATCAAACTTTTGTTTATAATTCCATTCAATTGAAAACATTTAACTTTATATTTTACTCTACACACCTATATTCAATATTGATACATAGTTTTATTTTATTTTATTTTAAACTTTTTATTTATAATTCAATTCAATTCATTCGCTTTGAGTTTCAAATCAATTTTAAAAACAAATAAATATAAATTTCTTATTAAATTTGAAAAATTCAACCAAATCCATAATTTAATCTAAAATTCAATTAAATTATAAAATGAAATTCGTCTTTAAAACTGGGATCGTTACACAATCTTTTGGAAACAAATCTCAAATCACTTTTCCTCACACGGAATAAATTTTCAAATATTTATTCATTCCCACTGAAAATCTTCCGAGTTTAAAACTATTTAAATTACTTATCCAAACATATATACTGGGAAATATTTAAAATAAAACTTTTTTTAAACACTTATCTCATATAAAACATCAAGTCAAAACTAATTTTAAAATAAAATTAGTAGATAGAGTATAAATATTGAATAACTATTTTATAAATCAAATATCAATTTAATCTTTAAAATAATCCCTTCTATAATTAATTAAATAAATCTTTACTTTAAAGATTTAAAACAATCTTCAAAACTAATTTCTCCAACAATATTCTTTCAAATCTATTTCTAAAAAATTTTAATTTATACTTCAAAAGCTACTTTAAAAAAAATATACTCAGCTTTTCAGGGAAGAATTCTTTTTCCTTTACAAAATGGTTCATTTACGTCAATTAATAAACCTTTCTCGATTTATTTTAAATTTACATTCCAAATCCATAGATTTCTTTCCACCCCTTTAAAAATAAACTGATATTTTTTTTTTAAAAAAAATTCCCCATTCCTTTATAAATTTTCATTGTGAATTTAAATTTCCAAATATCCACTGATATACGATTTTCAAATCGATTCTCAAATATTCACTTTTAATACTAAATCAATTTTCAAATTGATTTCCAAATTTATTTCAAATACCAAATCAAATCCCAAATTTAATTTCCAAACATTTATTTCAAACACCAAATCGATTCCAGAATTGATTTCCCAAAATTTATTTTTAAACACCAAATCAATTTCCAAATCGATCTCCCAGTTTATTTTCAAAACACCAAATCAAGTTTTCAAATTGATTTCCCAAAGATTTATTTTGAAATACCAAATCAATTTCGATTTGATTTTCAAATGTATTTTCTTTTGAAATAAATTCTTTATATTTTTTTCCAATCCGAATTTTATATAAATCCTTCAACTTTAAACAATATTACTAAAAATTCCTCTATTAAAATCTTTTCCCATATTTTTGGAAATTAATTCGATAGGATTTCAAAATTCACTCTTTATGCCTTTAAATTCCTTCTTCTAAATTTATTCAATTTTCAAAAATTAATTTACTATAAATTTTCTACTTAAGTTTCAAAAATCCAATTTTATTTATTTTTGGTATCCTACGATAGCAAAAATATATTCGGCTAAACCGTAGCCTTTAACGATTTCAATCACAAATATTATCACATAAAGATTATAAATAATCGACACATAATATTGATATTTGAGGAATCCAGTTGGATCCTTCCAACCTGTTTCCCTGCATCCACAGACGTTAGCAGAACAATTAAATACCAATTCCACATCGATGTGAAACATCGCGATATATGGGATTTATAAAATATCATCCGCTATTATGAAGCGCATAGGGTCTCATCCGCTATATAATGCGGGAAATCAATTACTCCAAATACATATATAATACAAATTCCATTTCAAGGTGGAATATCATGGTATATGGGTTCAATATAATATCACCTGTGGCGCATAGGGTCTAATTCAATACAATTGATAACAATCATCATCCAAGCAAACAACCAATAATTTAAGTTAACTATTTAAATTAAATCGGGTATCCGATTGAGCGAGAAGATCTCATCTTTGCTTTTTTTATTTTGCAATCCATCCAAATTGGCTTGCTTTCTTCATTGTATTAGACCTCGTTTAAATAATTTATACAATTTTATTAATATTTGAATAAATCGAACAATCCATTAACATTTAACAATTAAATTAAACTAATTTTTTCCCTTTTGTTAAAACAATCTTTTAGTAGCTTAAGATTAATTAAATAAATTAATTGAACAAATTCACCATCTTAATACATTATTTTTAAAATAATTTAAAAATGGATATTTGTAAAGTATTTTTGTTAATATTCAAAATAAATCGAACAACTAATCATCATTTCTATTTATATTTTCCTAATTTTTTTTTTCTTTCTAATAATTTAATTCCAAACAAAATTTCTTTGCATTTTACTGTTTTCGAAAACATCTTTTAAAAATTGATGTTAATATACATTACTGCAGATATATATATATATGTAGAATAAAATACTCAGAACATGATATTCAGTTTACTTCCATATTCAGAATAAAATACGTAGTTTTTTTTCTTTTTATTGTTGTTTTTTTATTATATGTATATCCATAACTAAAACTAAGATAGGAATTTACCTTACAGAAATCAACCCCATTCGAACACGAATCTGATCCCTCGACCTCATCGACATCGACCTCACCCTTGATCTGACACACGACATCATCTGCCCAAACAAGCCGCCGAGCTCCAATGATAGCCGCCCATTCGCGAGTGCGCATGCAAGCCCCAAAGCCACTCGTAATTCGCGACATCCTTCGTCGCATGCCTCGTCTTTCGGTCGCCAATGCCCTAGCACCCACCTCGACTTCGATTGTCTGATTGACCCCCCAGGCTCACCGTCGTGACTCGATCGCGATCCTCTTTTTTTTAGACGAAAGAGGATCGACTATGTTTTAAAGAAAGGAGGAAGCGGCCATTGATTTTGAACGAGGTTGAGCTGTTTTAATTTTTTTTTAACAGAGGGAGGAAATGAAACGGATAGGAATAAGCGGCCATGGTTTCCCAATTTGGACAAAGAAGTGTTTAATTTTTTTTTAATTTTTTTTTAAAAATTCACGGCTTTGATTAAAAAAAATTAACGACGCGTGTTTCAATTGAAAGGATAAGTGTTGAGAGGGAGTATACATGTTGTTTTACCTTAAGAAATAGCTTTATATTAAATATACATACATACATATATATATATATATATATATATATATATTTTAAATTCAAATTCAAATTCAAATTGTCAAAACCACGCAACTCAAAATCTTGACCTCCAATCGAGGCGTGCCGTCAGGCGTTTATACTGTTATACCCCTATTACGAACGAAATGGAAAAGGTTTCGGGTTCAAAATTTGATCGTATGGAGAAGACAGCTTTTTGGACCAATTATTAAATTGAATTTTGATAAAGTTTTTAGCGCGTTTGCTTATCGTACGGCCAAATGATCACTCCAAACACTATGAAAATTGAAATTCGATAATAATACAATATTACGAATCCAGTGGAACTAGTTCCATCGAATTCCGAGACTGTGCCTCGGAAGGCTATTTTTAAATATCGATTCAAACTATATAATTTCAAAATTGAACAAATCATCTCCAAATCCAATTTTGAAGCTTCCATTATCTTCAGTATTAACATTATATATTTTCTAAGCCTTTGAAATATTTTTAAACAGCTTAAAATTGAAGATTCAAATTTTTACCCAATTTCAATTATTAAATTCAAAATTTTAATTGCCCAATTCATTTTGATATTTGAAATTCATGTTAAAATAACTTCCAAATATTTAAAATCAATTAAATATTTCAATTTAAAACGTTAAAAATTCTGGGTCATCACATTCTTCTCCCCTTAAAAGAATTTCGTCTCGAAATTACTTGTTAAGAAGACTGATCCATAACCTGTTTATAATTTTCATAAAACCAAACAGTTCTATCAACTTGTTAAAACAAAAAAATTTATTTAAGACCCATCATTACTTCAACTAACTTTCCAACCTTAACTATAAATTCCAAACATTATTGTTTACTTCAAAATTTAAATTTAAATTTAAATTTAAATTCAAATTATAAATTTTTAATTATTAAAATTTTCTCAAAATTTTTCTAACTCTCTAAATTTTCAAAAATTTTCGTCAGCCTCTCCTTTGCGCGGCTAGCTCGGTACGACTACGAAATGCTGCAACGGGCCCCCATATTCAAAAAGAAAACAAAAATCCAAGCGGCTGGCCAAGAAAATCCTCAAATTTCATACTGAAATTTAAATAGATACCTTTTCAAGCAATTCAAATTTATCTTCTTAATCAAAATCCATTTCCCTTTGCATTTAAATCACCTGCATATCCTACTTATCATTTTGCATATTCCTTTACAAAATTTTGAATATTTATTTCATTTAGATCCGTACGATGTACTTATATCATTCGTACGCAATATCAAATTCGATCGCTCACTCGATCACACAATTTCACTTCCGAACCAGCATCGTCCACCCGACTTCCTAGTGCGGACTCAGATCTGGTTTCTTGATCAGAAACCGTCATTCTCCTTGCATTGCCGTAAACTATGATAGATAATTTCCTGAATCAACCAAAAATCCATTTCCAGGTTCGCCGTCGAAAATCGAGTGAAAAATCCTAACTCGAATCGATATAACTATCTTAAAATTCTGTGGTCGAATTCTGGAACAAATCTCTTATGTGAATAAAATAATATACGTACATCCTAGGTATTTATTTCAAATTGATTATTGGCTATATCAATTTTCTTTTCCTTTATTCACATTGATTTTCATTCACTTATTTGCAACTACCTTTTCACAATTTCTAGTTTAATCTTCACTTAATCATTTACTTGAATATTTTCAATATCAAATTTACTTAAGAATTACACCATTCGTTTTCTTATGTTCGATACAAGTATTTTACATACTTCCTTTATTTATTTTCAATTTTCCATTTCGGTTAATATGTACTTATATTTAAACTGGATTTCAAATTCCATATGAATTCAATTTACTTTCCATTTGAATTCAATTCAATTCAAACCATATTAATTTGTCATTTCTTCAATTAGTTTCACTTACTAATTTTATTTCAATACTTCGCTTTGTTTATCATAAATAAATTTCAATTCCAATTTCAGTTCTATTTGCTTACAAATTCGAAATGAATTTCAACATTCAATTTCACTTTCATTTACTTGCAATTGTAAATTCATTTATTCATTCACAATTTATTTCTCACCTTAACAATTTTTTATTCCATAACTATTTTTATTAGATTCCAGAGCATTTCCAACCTTTCAAAATCATTTTTGAAATCAAGTTAAATTATCCTTTGAATTTCAAAACCCAAACTCAGTTTTGCAAACAACCTTTATTTAAAATAATTTGGCAGCAATTCTTCTCTTGAAAACTCGAAAATGAACATCAATGATGCTGTAGTCATCACCGAATTTATTTTCCAACGACCAAAAAGAGTTTAGAGCTTTTATCCCTCCAAAACATTTTCCAAAACCTTTTAAATTCATTTTCAAACTAAAAAGGGATTTTAAACTTTTCCAAATCTCCCATCTTTTCCAAATTTCAAAACCTTTCAATTCTTTTCAAAACATTTCTCTGGAATTCCATTTCAAATTATAAATCACATTTACAATTTACATTCTCAAATTCCATTTGTATGTGATTTAATTTCTCAACTTTTGATTTTGATTTCAATTTCTTATTCAATAATTAATGATAACAATTTTAATATTATCACTTCCTAATAATCAAGCAACCATATACTATAATAATTTATGGAAAATGATTTCTTTTCTATATAAAAATAATTTGGTTAAAATTATTTCATTTACCCTACTTTGAAAACAATATCGTGTCGAATTGTTCTGCACGAGTGTTTAGAGATCCCTATCGATTGAGTTGTACAGACTATACCGACCAGAATCCATATACCACTCAACAAACTAATCATCACAATATAAAACAATTTTATATTCATTAACAAATACGCGATCATATCTATTATTACACTCAACTCATTCTAGAGTACTACTGACTCTATCTCTAACGAGTATTTTCCCTACCAGAGCCAAGGTTGTCGCTTAACCAATTGCTCTGATGCATAGTGTAACTACCCGATTTTACGACTTCCGAAAGTCGACATCAATACGTCCACTATATCAAATGCCGCCTAGTGGAATGCTGAAAAATCAAACCGTTAGGGTTAAAGAAGAAAAAGATAGAAGAAGAAACAGAAACAATAACAGAATCTCACATTTCGCAGCAGAACAACATATAATAGATAAATGAATAATCTTTAAAACAAAAGCACTATATCAGTTTATACATACATCATCAGAGTGTACAACAACAACACAAAGCTGGCAACTATAATAACTTGTGTACAAGAAATTTTGACTTGCACTAACCCAAACAGAACGGAACTACATAGTATAAGTGATACGCTTCGCCATCCAGCTTGCTCCTGATCTCCACAGCATCTCTTTTCCGACTTCGCTTCAGAATAACTGATAACCTGACTCTAGGCTGCCTGTGTGGAAATTGGTGGGCACTCAGAGTTTTGAAAGGGAACAATAAACTCTAGGTCAGTCATGGGATTGGTGTATAATCTTAAAAACAGTTATTTTTACAAAGAAAAGGAAAAGAAATCCGCTATGCTTTTGGAAAATGAAACTACCATAAGGCCTTCCGCCACACTCACAATGCAAACACATAATCAGAGGAGATTTCTTCTTATGATAGTTAAACATGCTTGATACGCAAAATTCTTTTTAATATAATTATTAGTGCATAGTGCAGAAAACAATTCGAAAGTATAATATTAATCTTAGCCAGCATACAACCATTATTGTATGCCTACTGTAGCTACCATCTAAACAGTGGGGGCGCCACCATAGGTAAATGGTAGGTTATACAACTAAAACCGTACAAGGCACATATTGGTTATTGGATTTCCAATAAATGGTCAGGCTAAGGAACTTCCTACTTCCACATGGGTATGCCCCTGAAGGGACGTTCCGAGAACTTAACCAGCTCTCTGCCAACACAAGGCCGGGTTACCTCTGTAACTAGGTAACTACTACGCGAGTATGCCATCCTCCGGTCGTTTGCGACCTTTGTCCAAGGATCCTCAACCACAAAGCAAAGACCATAAAGTATAATAAATTTGCAGCAACCATATAGGTTAAATATCTAGGCTCCATACCATGATACCATCCTTTTCCAAAAGGAAATGACATACCCTAAAGGGCGCGACTCTCATAACCTTATTCTTCCTGTTTTGACCATTTCCGGGGTGTGAGGTCCGACGAAGTCTCGTCCACAAAGCTATACTTTTTCACAAAGTCATGTTTCGATCAAAAAATGATCAGCAGCACTTCGTATGCCACATTACCAATTTGGGAATATATCACTAGTAACCATAAACTACATAACCTCTGAACTCGTACGTCTCAGAGAAGGGTGTTAAGCTAAGAGTATAAATTCTCTACCACCAACAGAAATGTATTTGATAGAAACCAGCTTTACATCTCAAAGTGTAACGTTAAACGCACATCCATACAAGTCCGTTCAGGGATCGAACGAAACCGAAGGCACTTCCAAAGAAGCTCTTGCAAATCCGGATATTCACTAATCACGTCCGGAATCTCCATCACAAAGGGTGATAAAATCTCTATACCAGAGCAACCCAGTGCAGAGACATTCAACAGGTAATCCTTTAACTCTCGAAAATACCCAGTATTCAACACCATCTTCAAATTCAATCCCATTTCGTCGTATCATTATTCGAAATGGGTTTTATGACACAAAGTCCTCTCCCGACTAATCCGAATAACGAGCGCTTATTTTAAAAATAAGTGTTACATTCAGATTTCAAACAAATCACAACAAATTTCCACTTTGATCTTTTAAATAAAAGATCCATCACAATCACAAAGGTTCGATGTGGTTTTCGAATATCCATTTGGAATCCGACCCCCGGTCGCATCGAAATTCAAATGCCATTAAAAAGGCCAATATTGATAGTCGGTTATTTAACTATCAATCATCATTCACAACAATCGCTGGATTTCAAATAATTTTCCCCCAATTATTATTTTCAAAATATCTTCGCAAGATATGATTTTAACACTTCAACCATTTGAAAACAAATTTCAAATCACTTTTCACCTTCCAATCTTTTGAAAACAAATCTTAAATCACCTTTCCTCACACGAAATACATTTACAAATATTTATTCATTCCCACTGAAAATCTACAGAGTTCAAATATTTTAAAATTGTTTAAATTACTTATCCAAACATATATACTGGGAAATATTTAAAATAAAAAGTATTTTTTAAACACTTATTTCAAATATTAGCTATGAAAACATTATATCAATATCTCATATAAAACTTCAAGTCAAAACTAATTTTAAAATAAAATTAGTAGATAGAGTATAAATATTAAATAACTATTTTCTAAATCAAATATCAATTTAATCTTTAAAATAATCCCTTCTATAATTAATTAAATAAATCATTACTTTAAAGATTTAAAATAATCTTCAAAACTAATTTCTCCAACAATATTCTTTCAAATCAATTTCTAGAAACTTTTAATTTATACTTCGAAAGCTACTTTAAAAAAAAATATACTAGGCTTTTCGGGGAAGAATTCTCTTTCCATTACAAAATGGTTCATTTACGTCAATAAATAAACCTTTCTCGATTTATTTTAAATTTACATTCCAACTACGTAGATTTCTTTCCATCCCTTTAAAAATAAACCGATCTTTATTTTTTTAAACAAATTCCCCTTTCCTTTATAAATTTTCATTATGAATTTAAATTTTCAAATATCCACTGATATACGATTTTCAAATCGATTCTCAAATATTCACTTTCAATACTAAATCAATTTTCAAATTGATTTCCAAATTTATTTCAAATACCAAATCAAATCCCAAATTGAATTTCCAAACATTTATTTCAAACACCAAATCGATTCCAGAATTGATTTTCCAAAACTTATTTCTATACACCAAATCAATTTCCATATCAGTTTCCCAATTTGTTTTCAAAACACCAAATCAAATTTTCAAATTGATTTCCCAAAGATTTATTTTCAAATACCAAATCAATTTCGATTTGATTTTTAAATGTATTTACTTTTAAAATAAATTATTTATTTTTTTCCAATCCGAATTTTAAATAAATACTCCAACTTTAAACAATATTACTAAAAATTCCTCTATTAAATCTTTTCCCATATTTTAGGAAATTAAATCGATAGGATTTCAAAATTTACTCTTTGTACCTTTAAATTCCTTCTTCTAAATTTATTCAATTTTCTAAAATTAATTTATTATAAATTTTCTACTTAAGTTTTAAAAATCTAATTTTATTTATTTTTTGTATCCTACGATACCAAAAATATATTCGTCTAAACCATAGTCTTCAACGATTTCAATCACAAATATTATCACACACAGATTATAAATAATCTACACACAATATTGAAAAAAATTCAAATATTTGAGGGATCCAGTTGGATCCCTCCAACCTGTTTTTCTGCATCCACAGACGTTAGCACAATAATTAAATACCAATTCCACTTCGAGCTGGAATATCGCGGTATATGGGTTTTGTAAAATATCGTCTGCTATTATGCGGCACATAGCGTCTCATGCGCTATATAATGCGGGAAATCAATCACTCTAAATACATATATAATACCAATTCCACTTCAAGGTGAAATATCGCGGTATATGGGTTTAATATAATATCATCAGCTATTATGCGGCGCATCGGGTCTAATTCAATACAACTGATAACAATCATCATCCAAGAAAACAACCAATAATTTAAATTAACTATTTAAATTAAATCAGGTATCTGATTGAGTGAGAAGATCTCACCTTTGCTTTTTTTAATTTTACAATCCATCCAAATTAGCTTGCTTTCTTCATTGTATTAGACCTTGTATATATAATTTATACAATTTTATTAATATTCGAATAAATCGAACAATCTATTAGCATTTAACAATTAAATTAAACTAATTATTTTCCCTTTTTTTAAAATAATCTTTTAGTTGCTTAAGATTAATTAAATAAATTTATTGAACAAATTCACCATATCAATACATTATTTTTAAAAAAACTTAAAAATGGATATTTGTAAAGTATTTTTATTAATATTCAAAACAAATTGAACAACTAATCACCATTTCTATTTATATTCTCCTATTTTTTTTCTTTCTAATAATTTAATTCCAAACAAAATTTCTTTGCATTTTCTTGTTTCCGAAAACATCATTCAAAAATTGATGTTAATATACATTACTGCAGATATATACATACACACACACATATATATATACACACATATATATATATGTGTGTGTGTGTGTGTAGAATAAAATACTTTGAACACGATATTCAGTTTACTTCCATATTCAGAATAAAATACGTAGTTTTTTTCTTCTCTTTATTGTTGTTTTTTTATTATGTGTACATCCATAACTAAAACTAAGATAGGAATTTACCTTACAGAAATCAACCCGATTCGAACACGAATCTAAGCCCTCGACCTCGTCGACATCGACCTCACCCTCGATCTGAGACACAACATCATCTGCCCAAATGAGCCACCGAGCTCCGATGATAGCCGCCCACTCGCAAGTGCGCGCACGCTAGCCCCAACACTGCTCGCAATTCGCGACATCCTTCGTCGCATGCCTCGTCCTTCAGTTGCCAATGCCCTAGCGCCCACTTAGGCTTCGATTGTCTGATTGACTCCCTTAGCTCATCGTCGCGACTCGATCGCGATCCACTTTTTTTATATAAAAGAGGATAAACTACGTTTGAAAAAAAATGAGGAAGCGGCCATTGATTTTGAACGAGATTAAGCTGTTTTAATTTTTTTTTAATAGAGGGAGGAAATGAAATGGACAGGGATAAGCGACCATGGTTTCCGAATTTGGACGAAGAAGAGTTTAATTTTTTTTTCTTTTTTTAAAATGCACAGCTTTGATAAAAAAAATCAATGACGCGTGTTTCAATTGAAGGACAAGTGTTAAGAGAGAGTATACGTGTTTTTTTACCTTAAGAAATAGCTTTACATTAAATATACATATACATATTTTTTTAAATTTAAATTCAAATTCTAATTGTCAAAACAACACAACTCAAAATTTCGACCTCCAATCGAGGCATGCCGTTAGGCGTTTATAATGTTATACCCCTATTTCGAATGAAATGGAAAAGGTTTCGGGTTCAAATTTGATCGTATGGAGAAGATAGCCTTTTGGACCAGTTATTAAATTAAATTTTGATAAAGTTTTCAACGCGTTTTCTTATCGTACGGCCAAACGATCACTCCAAACACTACGAAAATTGAAATCCGATAGTAATACAATATTACGAATCCAAGGGAACTGGTTCCGTCGAATTCCGAGACTATGCCTCGGAAGGCTATTTTTAAATATCGATTCAAATTATATAATTTCAAAACTAAACAAATCATCTCCAAATCCAATTCTGAAGCTTCCATTATCTTCAGTATTATCATTATAGATTTTCTAAGCCTTTGAAATATTTTTAAACAGCTTAAAACTGAAGATTCAAATTTTTACCCAGTTTCAATTATTAAATTCAAAATTTTAGTTGCCCAATTCATTCTGATATTTGAAGTTCAAGTTAAAATAACTTCCAAATACTTAAAATCAATTAAATATTTCAATTTAAAACGTTAGAAATTTTGGGTCGTCACACGTTAGAAAATTTTTGAGAATTTTTTGAAAATTTTGTTAAAATTTTGATTTTTTGGCGTTATAATTTGGGGTGGTATTAATGGAATATTTGAAAATGAATTTAGAAACATGTTAGCAAATAATTGTTTAAGAGGAAATTATTATTATATATTTATTCCATTAAAGGAAACTATGGGGACGCAGTTTCCATTAAGTGGGGAGTTTGTAACGAATCTGTTGTTAATTACCTAATTAATATTAAATTGTGATTTGTGAGATTTATATAACGAAATTAAATTTAGTTTTGAGAATAGTTAATTTTATTTGTCTTAATCAATATTAAGATAAAATTAAGAATTTTATTAGTTGTAATTTCTAAATTAAAATGGATTTAGGGATTTAATAAATTAGGAATTCAATGAATATCTTTTTGGAAATTTAATTATTATAATTGATAATATAAGATTAATTTTAGGATAACGTTGTTGATTTAATTAAGTTATGATATTGGGATTTATTATTTAAAATAAGAATTTACAATTAATATTTTATTTCAATATGATAATAAGAAATACATAATTTCTTTTAAGCTTTGAAATTACATAATTTGGATTTGGTAAGTGATTAGAAAATTATTATTTGACTTATAGAGAAGGGTTTTATGTGAAATTATATTATGAGATGTAGAGTTTAGAAAGGGAATTTACACTTTCATTTAAATGGGCTTAAATATTCAACCCATATCCAATTCTACGCAAAGAAGAGAATACTCTTCTCTTTTTTTTAACTTTCTAAAATTCTGTACGTTCAAAACATAAGAGAGCCGATTAGGGTTAGTTCCTTCTTCCTAGTATAATCAAAATCTTCCTCGGTAAATTAGAAAGAAAACGATGTAAAATCAAATGAAATCAAAGTATGTATTCTAGGCTCTAATCTCTCATCCTAATCGATTAATTTCAGTTTTAATTCAAGCTTTGAAATCATTTGTGCTTTCTTTTTTTAGTAAGGTCCAGGGTTTTGAAATTCAAACAAAAACTGAAATGTGGCATTTTAGCTAATCCGTCATGGAATTAAGGTGAGTTAAACCTCACAAGATTTATCCCTAAATTTCTTATGGCATACCTTTGATTTTCTTTGAGTGATTGTGAATTTCTTTGGATGAGAGTTAGTTGAATGCTTGCTAATTGCTTTACTAAGAATACAATTAGAATACTGATCTTAATTTCCTACCATACTTTAGTTTTCTTATATAATTTCAATGATATGAACGTATGCAATCTGTGAAATTGGAGGTGTAGATGATTGTTGAAAATATATTAGGTATGCGCTGAAGTAAAACAGCAATAACTTGCACGTTTTCGATTAGTATGGGTCATTCCTTTTAGGTTAGAAACTAGATTCAATGAGAAACAATTTACTTTTGGTTACTTTTTAAGATTTCTCCATTTAATTGACCTAAAATAGAATTTCATGTAAAGATAAATTCTGCCTTAACAAAATATTATGAGTTTAAATCTGAAATTGATTTGGCCATATCATTTTCATTTCTGATCAGAATTCGATAATTTTAGATGTTATGGAAAGCAAAGACTATGTGCTATAAGTTTTTATTCTAGATTTTGAAAATTATGAAATTAAAATGGTCGAAAACGTACTTGTTTTTCGCTGTCTTGAGAATAAACGACAGGGATATTGAATTTTAAATCTAAGAATTCTTTGGTCATAAATTTTGAACTGTATGTCCAAATTTGATTATCTTGTTTGAAATTTTATTCTTTTATCTAAAACTTTTATGAATTAAGTTTTGCAAAGTATTGGTTTATATAGTCGAAATCATATTTATTTGTCGCTGCCCTGAGAAAAAAGACAGCGATAATGAATTTAAAATCCGAAAATTGTTTTGGCCATAGCTTTTTAACCTTAAATCCAAATTGTGCAAAACATTTTTTGATGGAAAGCTTATACTTTATGGAACAACTTCATGTTGTATATTTTTGAAAATTTTGAGGATAAATGAGTCAAAATGGTGTTTCAAAACTAAAAATCTATCATGACTTGTGATTTGTTGCCATGTTTGTAATGTTGTTCAAATGTATTTTGAATGTTCGGTCGTGATCGTTTTGATACACACACACATTGGTTTGTTATGCTATAAATTGTGTTTAAAGATGATATAAAAATCAAACATTATGGAACTATTGGTCATTACAATCTTGTGATATGTAACAATGAATTTCTTGTGCTTTATGGACTTTGATTCATTTTTGATTCAAAGCTTTGGAAATTTATAAATTTAAACCTACCTATTTTGCTACTGTATATAAGTGCTTTGTTTTGTGTACAAATATTTCTTTATAGAGAGTTTATTTAAGTTCTAAATATCAAACTTGTTTTCTAAAGCAGTCTTATTACTTTTATAAATGGTTTTATGGATTTTGAATTTCAAATTTTGGAAATATATGTGTATGAGGTTTTAATTAATTATTAGAATACTAAATTGGTTTTGAAAATGGATTTATGGATTCATGGCTTTTTAAATATGGTGTGTAAACATTATAACCTTATGCAATTTAAAGAATCAATGTGATTATGGAATAAGAAAAATCATGTTTTGTAAAATAAATACTCTTGGAACTATTTGGAATAACGAAATATCTTGATAAGCAAAAAATTAAATAAATGTTTTGAGAATCTTAATTCTATAATTCGGGAAGTACTAAAAATCAACTTATTGTTATCGTTTGGTTTAAATGCTTTTGAATAAGACTTTGTCGAATATGGTATAAATCGTTGAATAGAATGTTTGAGTGGAACTTACTAGCCTATTAGCATATATTCGAATGTCATCAGGCAGTATGGGATGCCTAGTTTAAATTCGTGTGATTGTTATTAGAAAGTATTTTACGCTTTAGGGTTGTATTCTCTTCTGGTATGCGACAAGTGGTTACTAGATCCTTAAGAGAATGTTGGTTGGGTTTCCCAATGATATCCGTAATAAGTGATATTTGCTAGCTTTTAGTAAATACTTGAATTTCACTATGCGGTGTGGGACGTACTGGTTACATTCTAGTGATTACTGAAGGTGATAGTATTTGGCACTTTACAGTTTACTCTCTTTTAGTGTGCGGCAAGTGGCTGCTAGATCCTTAAGAATTTCATTCCTGGATTTCTTTTCGAACATAATAATATAATAATCTTAAATAAATGTAGATTTATTGGGTCATGGTTTCTACGATCACCTTGATTGGTATGGACAATCGCCTTGACCGGTATGGACTATCCTTGAGATTATTCTATGTTCCTAGCTTGAGTGGGATCCTTGGTATCGGATCGGTTCGAGTAATACCAATTTGTTTGTTTGTTTGCCACGGTATTTTAGTACAATCATTGTGATTGTTTTGGACGATCATTACAATCGGTTTGGATTAAGATCTCTTGGATTCTGGATATTTGGATTCTGAGATTATTATATGTTCGTGAAATAAATTTATATTCTTGTTTCTTGTGTTAGTGAAATAAATATATATTTTTGAGTTAGTTAAATAAATAAACGTTCTTGTGCCTTGTGATGGATGTTAAGTTAATTCTATTATTCTGTGTTTAGTGACTATTATTTGTTTGACTTAAATGTATAACCATATGCCTTGTGATGAGCTCTAAGTTAAATTAATTTCTATGACTCGTTATTTCATGGACATTTGTATTTACTTACATGTTGTTTGTTCTTGTGTTATATCTTGTTCTCAACCTATTGGATATTTAGAGATAGTCTAACCCGAATGTTATTTTGCTCGGGTCAGGTCGAGACTTTTCAGGTTACATGACAGGTTGACCGTTAAATGGTTATGCTAGCAAGGAGATATACATTTGGACTTTTGGTTTATCTCATTTAGGTATTTTGACCTTGTGTATGAAAATGAATAATTAAGATGAGAGAATTGTAAAAATTGTATATTATGTGAGTTTAGTGTTTTATTTTGTAGACTCACAATTTGTATATGTATAAAAGATTAGTGTTCCGCTATGATATGTGACTGATGCTTATATGATATATTTTTCTAATTTTGAGAAATCAGTGTGTCTATTACTTTGTATTAATTCTGTACACGTCAAATATCAGTTTAGATATTAAGTAAAAAGATATAAATGATGTGGCATGTTAGTATAAAGATATATTCACATTCGATTGCACTTAACAAGCCGTATTCTCCAGATTAGCAGACGACATTATTTGTATTGTTCTTTGCTGGTATGGGTATCGCGGTGGGATTATTACAATATTACGGATCCAATGGAACTTGTTTCGTCAAATTCCGAGACTGTGCCTCGGAAGGCTATTTTTAAATATCGATTTAAACGATATAAATTCAAAATTGAACAATTTGCTTTCAAATTAAATTCTGAAGCTCCCATCATCTTTAGTATTATCAATATGAATTTTCGAAGTCTTGAAAATATTTTTAATTAGCTTAAAAATGAAGATTCAAATTTTTACCCAAATCTGTATAATTAAATTCATAGTTATAATTGAAATTCAAGTTAAATCAACTTCTAAATATTAAAATTCAATCAAATATTTCAATTTCAAATGTCAAAATTTCGGGTCATCACATTCTTCCCGTTTAAAAGAATTTCGTCCTGAAATTACTAATTAAGAAGAATGATCCTTAACCCGTTTATCTTTTCTCCCAAACCAAACAATTTTTATCAATTTACCAAAACAAATCTTTTTTAATTAAAGACCCATTATTACTTCAATTAACTTCAAAAAATCTTCCATAGTTTTCAAACAACATTGTTTTCTTAACAATTCAAATTTAAAATCAAATTCAAAATTTGAATTTTCTAAATTTCTCAAAAAAATTCTAACTCCCTAAATTTTCGAAAAATTTCGCCACCGTCTCCTTTGCGCGGCTAGCTCGGTACGACTCCAAAATGCCACAACGGGCCCCCCTATTTTGGAAAAAAATGAAAAACCAAGTGTCTAGACAAGAAAATCATCAAATTTCATACTGAAATTCAAATACATACCTTTTTCGAGCAATTTAAATTTATCTTCGAAACCAAAATCCATTTCCCCTTTGCATTTAAATCACCTGTATATCTTACAAGCAATAATGTCTAACCACAACATTCGAAACCATTTTATTCATTTCTTTATGAAACTTCAATATTCATTTCATTCAAACCCATACGATATACTTACATCATTCGCACGCAATATCAAATTTGATCGCTCACTCAATCATACAATTTCACTTCCAAACTAGCATCATCCACCCAACTTCCTAGTGCGCACTCAGATCTGGTTTCTTGATCAAAAACCGTCATTCTCCTTGCATAGCTATAAACTATGATAGAGAATTTCAAGAATCAACCAAGAATCCACATCCAGGTTCATCGTTGAAAATCGAGTAAAAAATTCCAACTCGGATCGATATAATTATCTCGAAATTCTATGCTCGAATTCTGGATCAAATTGTTATGCAAATAAAATAATATACGTACATCCTACGTATTAATTTCATTTAATTATTAGCTATATCAATTTACTCTCTTTTATTCACATTGATTTTCATTTCAATACACTTATTCACAATCGCCATTTCACAATTTTCCAGTTTAATCTTCGTTCACTTATTAATTTAGAATATTTCCCCAATATCAGGTTTTCTTAAGAATTTCACCATTTTTCTTAAGTTCAATATAAATATTCCATATACTTCTTATATCTTTTCAATTTACCACTTTGGTTTATATCTACTTATATTGAACTGGATTTCTAATTCCATATGAATTCAATTCATTTCGAACCATATTTAATTTGTCATTTCTTCAATTAGTTTCACTTACTAATTTTATTTCAATACTTTGATTTGTTTGTCACAAATCAAATTCAATTCCAATTCCAGTTCTATTTACTTACAAATTTGAAATGAATTTCAACATTCAATTTCACTTTCATTTACTTGCAATTGTAAATTCATTTATTCATTCACAATTTTATTTTCCACCTTAATAAATTTTATTCCATAACTATTTTTATCAGATTCCAAAGTCTTTCCAGTATTTTAAAAACCATTTCGAAATCAATTCAAATTATCTTTTGAATTCCCAAAAGCAAACCTAGTTTGCAAACAGCTTCAATTTTAAAATAATTTGGCAGTAACTCCTCTCTTGGAAACTCGAAAATGAACACCGATGTGTGGTCATCATCGGAATTATTTTCCAGCGACCGAAAAGAGTTTAGAGCATTCATCCCTTTAAAAACATTTTTCCAAAACCTTCGAAAATCATTTTTTTCTAACTTAAAAGGATTTAATTTCCAAACTTCCCCAATTTCAAAATTTTCAAATCCTTTCAAATTCTTTCAAATATTTCTTTGGCATTCTATTTCAAATCATAAATTACATTTACAATTTATATTTACAAATTCTATTTGTATATGGATTTTATTTTCTTAGCTCTTTGTTTATCATTTCCATTTCTTATTCAATAATGATAATAGTTTAATATTACCATTCCCTTAACAACCAAGCAACCATATATTGTAATAATTTATGGAAAATCATTCTTTTTATATACAAAAATAATTTAGGAAAAATTATTTCATTTACCCTATTTTAAAACAATACCATGTCGAATTGTTCTGTATAAGTATTTAGAGATCTCTATCAGTAACGTTAATTACTCGTATTGACCAGAATCCATATACCACTCAACAAACCAATCAACACGATATAAAACAATTTTTATATTTTCACTAACAATACACACTCATATGTATTATTACACTCAAACTCAATCTAGAGTACTACTGACTCTATCTCTATTGAGTAATCCCCACCAGAGCAATTGGTTAATGTAACGATCCAATTTTTTTTGACGCCCGAAAGTTGACATCGATACATCCACTGTATCAAATGTCGCACAATCGAATGTTGGAAAACCAAACTGTTAAGGTTAAAGAAGAAGACGATAGAAGAAGAAACAGAAACAACAACATAATCTCATATTTTACAGCGGCACAACATATAATAGATAAATGAATAATCTTTAAAATAAAGAACTACATCAGTTTATACATACAACATCAGAGTTACAACAACACAATACAACACTGGCAGTTGGTATAGCTTGACTCACATGGAGAATTTACTTTGCACCAACCATACGCTGCAGATACTACATAGTATAAATGATACGCTTCACCATCCAACTTGAACTCTAGATTTCCACAGCATCTTTTTCTGACTTCGCTCCAGCATAACTGATAACCTGACTCTAAGCTGCCCGTGTGGAAAATTATAGGCACCCAGAGTTTAGAAAAGGAACAATAAACTCCAGGTCAGTCATGGGACTAGTGTGAGATCTTAAAAACAGTTATTTTCGCAAAGAAAATAAAAAGAAATCCGCTATGCTTTTGGAAAATGAAACTACCATAAGGCCTCCCCGCATACACATAACGCAAGCGCACAATTGAAGGAGATTTCTTCTTATGATAGTCAAACATGCTTGATATGCAAAATCCTATTTAATAATAATATTATTAGTGCATAGTGTAGAAAACAATTCGAAAGTATAATATTAATCTTAGCCAGCATAGACATTACGCACTTATACCTACTATGGTTACCATGTTCAATAGCAGGTTATCGCCACATTCCATGGAAGGTTATAAAACTAAAACCGTACAGAGCGCGTATTGTTTCTTTGGATTTTCAAAAAATGGTCTGGCTATGGAACTTCCTACTTCCACATGGGTACGCCTCTGGAGGGACATCCCGAGAACCTAACCAGATCTCTGCCAGCACAAGGCCGGGTTACCTCTGCAACTAGGTAACTACTACACGAGTACGCCATCTTTCGGTCGTTTGCGACCTTTTTCCGAGGATCCTCAACCACAAAGCAATAAACACAAAGTATAATAAATTTGCAGCAACCACATAGGTTAAATATCTGGGTTCCATGCCATCATACTACCCTTTTCCAAAAGGAAATGACATACCCTCAGGGGGTGCTACCCTCAAATAACCTTGCCGCATCCTTCCTGTTTCGACCATTTCCGGGGTGTAAGGTCCGATAAAGTATCATCCACAAAGCTACACTTTTCACAAGGCCATCCTTCGATCAACAAATGATCAACAACATTTCGTATGCCACACTACCAAATTAGGAGTATATAACTAATAACCATCAACTACATAACCTCTGAGCTCGTACGTCTCAGAGAAGGGTGTTAAGTTAAGAGAATAAATTCCCCGCCACCAACAGAAATGTAATTGATAGAAATCAGCTTTATATCTCAAAATGTAATGTCAGACACACATCCATACAAGTCCGTTCCGGGATCGAACGGAACTGAAGGCACTTCAAATAAGCCCTTGCAAATCCGGATATTCACTAATCACGTCCAGAATCCCCATCATAAAGGGTGATAAAATCTCTATACCGAAGCAACCCAGTGCAGAGACATTCGACAGATAATCCTTTCGCTTTCGAAAATACCCAGTCTTCAACACCATCTTCAAATGCAATCTCATTTCGTCGTATCATTATTCGGAATGGGTTTTATGATACAAAGTCCTCTCTCGGCTAATCCGAATAATGAGTGCTTATTTTTTTTTAAAAAAAAATAAGTGTTACATTCAGATTCAGATAAATCACAACAATTTCCACTTTGATCTTTTAAAAAAAAGATCCATCACAAAGATTCAATGTGGTTTTCGAATATCCATTTGGAAATCGACCCCCGGTCGCATCGAAATTTAAATGCCGTTTAAAGGTCAATATTGATAGTCGATTATTTAACTATCAATCAACATTCACAACAATCACTGGATTTCAAATAATTTTCCCACAATTTTTATTTTTCAAAATATCTTCGCAAGATATAATTTTAATACTTCAACCATTTGAAAACAAATTTCAAATCACTTTCCACCTTTAAATCTTTTGAAAATAAATTTCAAATCACTTTCCTCACGTGGAATAAATTTCCAAATATTATTTAATTCCACTGAAAATTCGCCGAGTTCAAATACTTCAAAATAATTTAAATTACTTATCCAAAATATATACTTCGAAACAATCTGAATAAAAAAACTATCTTAAAACACTTTGTTTTAAAACAATAGTTATGAAAATATTATACAAATATCTCATATAAAAATTCAAGTCCAAACTAATTTTAAAATAAAATTAGTAGATGGGCTATAAATATTTAGATATCCATTTTATAAATCAAATATCAATTAAATCTTTAAATAATCACTTCTATAATAAATTATAATAAATCTTTACTTTAAAGATTTTCAAAATAACCTAAGTAAATAATTTCTCCAAAATATTCTTTCCTTAAAACCACCTTTACAACTTTAATTAATATTTATAAACTATATTGAAAACACACTCGGCTTTCCATTCTAAAATGGTTCATTCAAATCAATTTATAAATCTTTCTGGATTTATTTTAAATTTACGTTCCAAATCCATAAATTCCTTTCCACACTTTTAAAAATAAAACAATATTTATTTTTGAAACAAATTTCTCTTTCTTTTATAAAATTCCCAATGTGAATTTAAATTTCTAAATGTCCACTGATATATGATTTTCAAATTGTTTACCAAATATTCACTTTCAAACACCGAATCCAAATTCCAAAAATTTATTTCAGACACCAAATCAAATTTCAAATTGGTTTCCCAAAGATTCATTTTTAATCACCAAATCAATTTCCAAATTGATTTCCAAAATCATTTCAAACACCAAATCAATTTTTAAATTTGATTTCTAAATTTATTTCCTTTTAAAATAAATTCCTTTATTTCTTTCAAACTATTTAAAATCCGAATATTAATTAAATTCTTCAACTATTAAACAATATTACTCAAAGCCCATTTATTAAATTCTTTCCCACAATTTGGAATTTATTTAATAGATTTTCTAAAATAAAACCTTATCCTTTTAAAATTCCTTCTTTTAAATTTATCCAATTCTCAAAAAAATAAATCTTACTATAAAGTTTCAACTTGAATTTCAAAAGTCCAGTTTTATTTATTTTCGGTATCCTACGATACCAAAATATACTCGGCTAAATTATAGCCCTCAATGATTTCAATCACAAATATAATCACACACAAATTATAAATAATCAACACACAATATTGAAACCAATTCAAATATTTGAGGAATCCAGTTGGATCCCTCCAACCTGTTTCCCTGCATCTACAGACTTTAGCACAACAATTAAATAACAATTCCACTTCGAGGTGGAATATCGCGATATATGAGATCAATATAATATCATCCTCTATTATGCGGCGCATAGGGTCTCATCCGCTATATAATGCAGGAAATCAATCACTCCAAATACATATATAATACCAATTCCACTTCAAGGTGGAATATCGCGGTATATGAATTTAATATAATATCATCCGCTATTATGCGATGCAAAGGGTTTATATAAATGGTAATAATTTATCACCCAAGTACACAATCAATAATTTTAAATTTAACTATTTAAAATTAAATTAGAAATTCCAATTGAGTGAGAAGATCTCATCTTTAATAATGCATACAATCCATTTTCCATTTCTGACTAGTTTCTCCATTTTAGATCTTGAATAAACATTTATACAATTTATTAATATTCAAAATAATCGAATAACCAGTTTTCATTTGGTAATTTTAAATTATCCAATGATTTTAGTTTCACCCAATTTCTTTTAATAATTTTATTTAACTAAAAATTAAAATTAAATTTAAAACTAAATTCTTTTTTTATAATCTTTGGTAAAAGTAATTATACAAGTTTTATTAAACAAAACTACCTTTATCATATATATATAAAATAATGATAGGTTTCCAAAAATCTGGTTTTATATAAATTTTCAAGTAATTTAAAATCCAGATATTTTTATTTCAAAACTGCTTAAAAAATAAGCTATTTTAAAATTTTGTCTTTATATAACTCTTATATTTTTTTTTACATTATAAATGCCTGGTGGCACGCCTCGATTGGAGTTCGAAATTTTAAGTTGCATTTACCAAGATGGTTTGAATTTGGATTTAAATTTAAATATAAATAATTTTGATTTCATTAAAATATTGATAGGACCTTGCATAGACACTCATTGAAATTTTTGCACGTGTCGTTCATAAGTGAACACGCATCCTTTTCATTCAAAATAAGAAAATGAACGAAGAAAAAAAACCCCTTCGTTCAAAAGAAAAATGAGAAAAAAGCAAATCAGATAGCCACTTAAAATTCAAATCAAGTTCTTCTTTCTCTCAATCGATTCGTGACATTGAAATGAAAAAAAATCATGGCCGCAACTTCCTCTAGTCGATTTCTACTTCAAGGAAAATTTGTTTTAAAAATAAATATTAATTTATTTTTAAAGTGTGGAAAGAAATTTGTGGATTTGGAATATAAATTAAGATAAATAAAGAAGAATTTATTTATTGGTTTAAATAGACCATTTTGAAATGGAAGGTGTATTTTCCTGGAAAGCTGAGTAAATTCTTGAAGTAGCTTTTGAAGTATAAATTAAAAGTTCTAGAAATTGATTTGAAAGATTATTGTTGGAGGAATTATTTTTGAAAATTGTTTTAAATCTTTAAAGTAAAGATTTATTTAACTAATTCTAGGAGGGTTTATTTTAAAGATTAAATTGATATTTGATTTAGAATTATTTAAATATTTATACTCTATCCACTAATTTTATTTTAAAATTAGTTTGGACCTGAAGTATTAGATGAGGTATTGGTATAATATTTTCATATCAAATAATTAAATAAGTATTTAGAAATATTATTATTCTAAATTTTTCCAAGTATATATTTTTGGTTAAGTGATTTAAATTATTTTAAAGTATTTGAACTCGGCAAATTTTCAGTGTAATAAAATAAATATTTGGAAATTCCACGTAATAGAGGTGATTTGAAATTTATTTAAAAAAAATTAAAGTGTGAAAAGTGATTTGAAATTTGTTTTCAAAAGATTGAAAGGTGAAATATGATTTGAAATTTGTTTTCAAATGGTTGAAGTGTTAAAATTATATCTTGCAAAGATATTTTGAAAATAAATAATTGGGGGAAAATTATTTAAATCTGGTGATTGTTGTGAATGTTGATTGATAGTTAAATAACCGACAATCAATATTGACCTTTAAATGGCATTTGAATTTCGATGCGACCGAGGGTTGGATTTCAAATAGGTATTCAAAAACCACATCGAATCTTTGTAATAGTGATGGATCTTTTGTTTAAATGATCAAAGTGGAAATTCATTGTGATTTGTTTGAAATCTGAATGAACACTTGTTTTAAAAATAAGCGCTCATTATTCGGATAAGCCCGGAGAGGACTTTATGTCATAAAAACCATTCCGAATAATGATTCGACGAAATGGGATTGCATTTGAAGAAGGTGTTGAAGACCAGATATTTTCGAAAACGAAAGGATTACCTGTCGAATGTCTCTGCACCAAATGGCCCAGGTATAGTGATTTGATCACCCTTTGTGATGGAATTCCGGACGTGATTAGTGAATATCCGGATTTGCAAGGGCTTCTTTGAAGTGCCTTCGGTTCCATTCGATCCCGGAATGGACTTTTATGGATGTGTGTCTGACGTTACACTTTGAGATGTAAAGCTCGTTTCTATCAAATACATTTCTTTTGGTGGCGGAGAATTTATTATCTTAGCTTAACACCCTTCTCTAAGACGTACGAGCTCAGAGATTATGTAGTTAATAGTTACTTGTAATACATTCCCAATTTGGTAATGTGGCATACGAAGTGCTACTGATCATTTGTTGATCGAAGCATGGCTTTGTGAAAAACGTAGCTTTGTTGACGAGACTTCGTCGGACCTCACAACCCGGACATGGTCGAAATAGGAATGTTGCACCAAGACAATTTGGAGGTATCACCCTCAGGGTATGTCCATTTCCTTCTGGAAAAGGGTGGTATCATGGTATGGAGCCCAAATACTTAACTTATGTGGTTACTGCAAATTTATCGCTTTGTGGTTGAGGATCCTCGGATAAAGGTCGGTAACGACCGGGGATGGCATACTCGTGGTAGTTACTCATGTTATAACTGTATTACAGCGTGGGGTAACTCGGCATTGTGTTGGCAGAGATCCGGTTAGGTTCTCGAGGAGTCCCTCTAGAGGCATACCCATGTGGCAGTAGGAAGTTCCTTTGCCTGACCATTTGTTGGAAATCCAAAGAAACAATACGCGCCCTGTACGGTTTTTTTGTATAACCTGCCTTGGAATGTGGCGGTAACCTGCTATTGAACATGGTAGTTATAGTAGGCATACAATAATGGTTGCATGCTGGCTAAGATTAATATTATACTTTCGAAATGTTTTCTGGACTATGCACTAATGATAATATTAAAAAGAATTTTGCGTATCAAGCATATTTGACTATCATAAGGAGAAATCTCCTCCAATTGTGCGCTTGCATTGTGTGTGTGTGCGGGGAGGCCTTATGGTAGTTTCATTTTTCAAAGGCATAGCGGATTTCTTTTTATTTTCTTTGTGAAAATAAATGTTTTTTTATCTCACACCAGTCCCATGACTGATCTGGAGTTTATTGTTCCCTTTCTAAACTCTAGGTGCCTATAATTTTCCACATGGGTCACGTAGAGTCAGGTTATCATTATTCTGGAGGGTGGTCAGAAAAGTATGCTGTGGAGATCTGGAGGCAAGCTGGATTCCGAGGCGTATCTATTATATATGTAATATTTTTTTTCGCTGTTATGTTGTTGTAAACTCTGATGATATATGTATAAGCTGATATAGTACTTTTTTTTTTAAAGATTATCATTTATCTATTATATTTGTTCCGCTGCGGGATTGAGATTCTGTTATTGTTTTCTGTTTCTTCTTCTATCTTCTTCTTCTTAAACCCTAACGGTTCAATTTTCTGACATTTATGATACGGCATTCGATATAGTGGAAGTATTTATGTCGACTTTCGGGCGTCGAAAAATTGGGTCGTTACAATTTTATTTTAAGCTAATTTCTTTTAATAAATTTAATGAATGGAAATTTATTATTCATTTATTTATTATATGTTGTTCCGTTGCGAAATGTGAGATTTTGTTATTGTTTTTCTATTTCTTCTTCTATCTTCTTCTTCTTAAATCCTAACGGTTCGGTTTTCTGGTATTCGACTGTTTGGCATTCAATACAATAGACGTATTGATCTCGACTTTCGAAAGTCGAAAAATTGGGTTGTCACAAATTTGGTATCACGATTGTGTCGTCATCTCTTTTAGTTAAGAGTGTGTGTCATATTGTTGGTGCCTTTAAGGACGTGCATATATTAAGATTGTGATTTTTAGTTTTGGCTTCGATGAGATAATCGGTGTTGATCGTCCTTGGGTATTTTAGCTAACCATGGCGATCGAAGGCGAACTAGGGCTTGGGGTTTGGCCTGAAGGTGGTTGGCAAGCCAGAGGTCTTTGGAAAAATGGCGAAGGATTTTATCTTGGGCCGTGGTGTTCTGGGGAGGAGGAAGTAGGGTTTTTTGGTGGGATTTGGTGGTCGGGGTTGACGAGGATGGTATGGCGACGGTGGCGCACCGAGATGGATTGCATGCGGGGGAATGGTTTCGGTGGTTCGAGGCGCAACTGTGGTCAAAGCAGTTTAAAATAAGTTGAAAATTAACTTAACAAATTCAAGTTAAACACTTACATAATATTCTCAAATCAATTGCTTAAAAACAGTTATTTTTATAAAGTATAGATTTTTAAAAACAAGATTCATTTGAAATTTAAAACTTATTTTATTTAAATTTAAAAACTGGTTTTTATAAAACCTGAAAACTTTTTAAAACTATTTTAAAATTTTTTGCTTCGGTTCGAACCCGAATATCACTCGAGAGCCACTCCTAGTTTCTTTCTCCTTTCCCACTTTTTTTAAAACTTGGTTAAATTTTAAGTTTAAAAACCTGGGACTCGAAACACTCTCGAACTACTCGAGTATGAACTCGAGTCACCAACCCAAACTCACGAGCCTTTTTTTGAGTCAATCCCTGCCCAAAACCACAGATACACCCAAAAACCACCGTGCATCCTGCACCATCCACGGGGAAGCTCTGACCATCGCCTATACTCCCTACACATCGAAGATCGCCTACGTCTTCGATCCTAACTTCCAAATCACAAGCATAAGTCCACAATCGAAATCAAGCTATTCAGATGAAAACTGGAACCATAACCTTCAATAGAAAATGCCTCGAACTCACGTGTCCAATCACCGGAGTCACTGCAACCCCGTCTACATCTCCCCTAGCATTCCAAGCTGCTATCCCCAAAATCAGATGCCACTCGACCAAAATTTGGGTTTTAACCCTACTCTGATGATCTTCTACCACAAAAGCGGACAAAAAAAGAACCTACCATTTTTGGCATGACCATCTACCTCCTAGCCACCTCCATAAATGGCCTCGACCACCCAGACTTCGCTGATCGTCTCAATAGACCCAAAACTCAATTTCTGATCAACCCGCAAGTGCTTACTCGAATTAACACTAAAAATTGTCATTTTACTTTTAAAATTCATGAATTCCAATGGTGATTTAGATTACATAGGTAAATCAGAAAATTGTGATGTTTGAATTTAACATGCTTTTGATTTTCTACTGTCTCTTTTCATTTTCCAGAAAATATTCAATGCTATTATGCCTAAGAATATTTTTGAAATCAAGATCTTTTTAGTCTAAAAGTTTTTCTTTAAATCATCAGAAGAAAAAGTTTGAGGAAGAGATTGAATTCATACTTTGTTTTTAACTGTTAACTAGAAAACAGAGATATGTGTATATCCAGACATACTCACATATGTATACATATATGCAGTCACATTTATACAGTCGTGCAAACATATTTTATAACATAACATTCAAAAATTCACACATGCATCAAGTTATCATCAAATTTAGCCTAAGATAAAAATGTTTACTCACCTGATGTCTGAGAACAGAGGCTTGAAAGATTTTTTTTTTCCTGAGTTTGACCTAGTTGTGATCTTCTGTTTGTTTGTTTGATAGTACCGAGTTGAATTTGTTATTGTTTTGATCTTGTAACTATCCTTGATTTCAAATTTTTTTTAAAATAAGTTAAAAATTAACTTAACAAATTCATGTTAAACACTTACATAATATTCTCAAATCAATTACTTAAAACCCGTTATTTTTATAAAGTATAGATTTCTAACAACAAGATTCATTTGAAATTTAAAACTTACTTTATTTAAATTTAAAAACTGGTTTTTATAAAAGTAGAAAACTTTCTAAAACAGTTTTAAATTTTTTTTCAGGTTTTATAAAAACTAGTTTTTAAATTTAAATAAAGTAAGTTTTATATTTCAAATGAATCTTCTTTTTAAAAATCCGTACTTTATAAAAATAACTGTTTTTAAGTAATTGATTTGAGAATATTATGTAAGTGTTTAACTTGAATTTTTTAAGTTAATTTTTAACATATTTTTTTAAATTTTAAATTCAAATTCAAATTAAATTCCAGAAATTTAAATAAATTACTAATTTTAAATTGATAAAATTTGGGATGTTACAGATTTCCCCCTTAAGAAAATTTCGTCCTCGAAATTTGAAAGAGAGAGAAAGACAAACAAAGAATATACGAATTTAGAAAAATATAGAGAATTGGCTTACCAGATTAAGCCGGAATATCCACTCTACAATTGGGATAGGACTTTTGCATGCTATCCTTTGTTTCCCAAGTACAGTCATTTGAATCACCGCTGCACTGCACTTTAACTAGTTTCACAACCTTATTCCTCAATTGCTTTTCATCACGATCAATGATTTTCAATGGCTCTCTTTTAACTGCTAGATTTGGTGTGATCTCCAAATCCTGCTTAGCAGCTTCTTCAATAATACAGTCCGGATCATGCACATATTTCCGAAGATGTGAAACGTGAAACACATAAATTTAACTATTTAAAATTAAATCAGAAAACCTGATTGTGTGAGAAGATCTCACCTTTGATTTGCGATCCATTTCCATTCCAGTTTGTTTCCTTCACGTTTTCAAACCTTGTATATACATTTATACAATTTATTAATATTCGAAATAAATCGAATAATCAATTTTCTTTTCAATAAATTAAATTAGTTAACACTTTTAATTTGATAATCTATTAATTTCCTATTAACCAAATTATTCTATGAAAAAAAATTTCTCTTACCAATTTATTTAATTAAATCGAATTCCCTTTTTAAATATCTTTTAGCATCAAAAATAATTTAAATAAGTTTATTAACCGCTTAAATCACCTTAATAAATTATTACCAGTTGTATAGACCTAGACCCTATGTGCCGCATAATAGCGGATGATATTATATTAAACCCATATACTGTGATATTCCACCTTTTGGTATTATATATGTATTTGCAGTGATTGATTTCCCCCATTATATAGCAGATGAGACCTTACACGCCACATAATTACGGATGATATTATATTGATCCCATATACCGCGATATTCCACCTCGAAGTGGAATTGGTATTCAATTGTTGTTCTAACGTCTATGAATGCAGGAAAACAGGTCTGAGGGATCAAACTGGATTCCTCAAATATTTGAATTGGTTTCAACATTGTGTGTTGATTATTTAAAATCTGTGTGTGATTATATTTATGATTGAAATCGTTGAAAGCTATAATTTAGCCGAATATATTTTTGGTATCACAGGATACCGAAAATAAATAAAATTGGATTTTTGAAATTCAAGTTGAAAGTTTATAGAAAAATTTATTTTTGAAAATTGGATAAATCTTAAAGAAGGAATTTTTTTAAAAGGATAAATTTTTATTTTTGAATTCCATTGAATTAATTCCAAAATATGGAAAAAGATTTTAATAAATGGGTTTTGAGTAATATTGTTTAATAGCTGAAGAATTTATTTTAAAATTCGGATTTTAAATATTTTGGAAGGGATAAAGGAAGTTATTTTAAAATAAATTCGAAAATTCATTTGTGTTTTAAAATAAAAATTTGGGAAATCAATATGAAAATTGTTTTGGTGATTGGAATAAATTTAGAAATCAATTTGGAATTCGATTTGGTATTTAAAATAAAACTGAAAATCAATTTGGAAATTGATTTCGTGTTTGGAAATAATTTTTTAAATCAATTTGAAAATTTATATTAGTGAATATTTGAAAATTCAAATCCATAATAGGAATTTAAAAAAAGGGAAATTTAATTTAAAAATTAAAATAAACACTGGTTTATTTCTAAATTGTGGAAAGAAATTTGCGGATTTGGAATATAAGTTGAGATAAATCAAGAAGAATTTATTTATTGATTTAAAATACTCCATTTTGAAATGGAAGGTATATTCTCCCTGGAAAGCTGAGCATGTTTTTAAAATAGCTTTTGAAATATTGATTAAAGGTTCTAGAGTTGGTTTTAAAAGAATATTTTGGAGAAATTATTTTCTTAAGTTATTTTGGAAATATTTAAAGTAAAGATTTATTTAACTAATTATAGAAGTAATGACTTAAAGATTTAGTTGATATTGGTTTTAGAAAATGGTTATTTAAAAATTTATACCCTATCTACAAATTTTATTTTTAATTGGTTTGGATTTGAAGTTATATGAGATACTGGTAAAATGTATTCATAGCTAATATTTAAATAAGTGTTTAGAAATAGTTTTATTCTAAATGTTTCCAAATATTTTGGATAAGTGATTTACATTATTTGGAAGTATTTGAACTCGGCAGATTTTCAGTGGAAATGAATAAATATTTGGAAATATATTCCGTGCAAGGAAAATGATTTAAAATTTGTTTTCAAAGGATTGAAATGTGGAAAATAATTTGCAATTTGTTTTTAAAGTGTTGAAGTGTTAAAAAATATATCATGCGAAGATATTTTGGAAATAAAGAATTGGAGGAAAATTATTTAAATCTGGTGATTGTTGTGATTGTGGATTGATAGTTAAATAACCGACTATCAATATTGGCCTTTAAATGGCATTTGAATTTCGATGCGACCAGGGGTCGGATTCCAAATGGATATTCAAAAACCACATCGAATCTTTGTGATGGATCTTTTGTTTAAAAGATCAAAGTGGAAATTTGTTGTGATTTGTTTGAAATCTGAATGTAACACTTATTTTTAAAATAAGCGCACGTTATTTGGATTAGTCGGGAGAGGACTTTGTGTCATGAAACCCATTTCGAATAATGATACGACGAAATGGGATTGCATTTGAAGATGTTGTTGAAGATCGGATATTTTCGAAAGTGAAAGGATTGCCTATCGAATATCTCTGCATCGGGTTGATCCGGTATAGTGATTTTATCACCCTTTGTGATAGGGATTTTGGACGTGATTAGTGAATATCCGGATCGCAAGGGCATCTTTGAAGTGCCTTCAGTTCCGTTCGATCCCGGAACGGACTTGTATGGATGTGTGGGACGTTACACTTTGAGATGTAAAGCTGGTTTTATCAAATACATTTCTGTTGGTGGCGGAGAATTTATTCTCTTAGCTTAACGCCCTTCTCTGAGACATACGAGCTCAGAGGTTATGTGGTTGATGGTTACTAATGATATATTCCCAAATTGGTAATGTGGCATACGAAGTGCTATGGATCATTTGTTGATCGAAGCATGGCTTTGTGAAAAGTGTAGCTTTGTGGATGAGACTTCGTCGGACCTCACACCTCGAAAATGGTCGAAACAGGAAGGACACGTCAAGGTTATTTGGGGGTAGCGCCCCCTAACGGCATGTCATTTCCTTCTAGAAAAGAGTAGTTCATGGTATGGAGCCTATATATTTTACCTATGTTGTTGCTGCGAATTTATTACTTTGTGGTTATTGCTTTGTGGTTTAGGATCCTCGGATAAAGGTCGCAAACGACCAAGGGATGGCATGCTAATGTAGTAGTTACCTAGTTATAAAGGTAACCTGGCATTGTGTTGGCAGAGATTTGGTTAGGTTCTCGGGGTGTCCCTCTAGACGCGTACCCATGTGGCAGCAGGAAGTTCCTTAGCCCGACCATTTGTTGGAAATCCAAAGAAACAATACGCGCCCTGTACGGTTTTAGTTGTATAACCTGCCATGAAATGTGGCGGTAACCTGCTATTGAACATGGTAGCTATAGTAGGCATAAGTTCGAAATGTCTATGCTGGCAAAGATTAATATTATACTTTCGAAATGTTTTCCACATTATGCACTAATAATAATAATATCAAAGAGATTTTGCATATCAAGCATGTTTGACCATCATAAGGAGAAATCTCCTCCACTTATGCGTTTGTATTGTGTGTGTGCTGGGAGGCCTTATGGTAGTTTCATTTTCCAAAAGCATAGCGGATTTCTTTTTATTTTCTTTGCGAAAATAACTGTTTTTAAGGTCTCACACCGGTCTCATGACTGACCTAGAGTTTATTATTCCCTTTCTAAACTCTGGGTGCCTTTAATTTTCCACACAGGTAGCCTAGAGTCAGGTTATCGGTTATTCTAGAGCGAAGTAGGAAAAGATATGCTGTGGAGATCTGGAGACAAGCTGGATGGCGAGACGTATCACTTTACTATGTAGTGTCCGTTGCGTTTGGGTTGGTGCAAGTCAAAATTTCTATGTAAAGAAGTTATAATAACTGCTAGTGTTGTATTGTGTCATTGTAAACTCTGAAAATGTATGTATAAACTGATATAGTCCTTTGTTTTAAAAATTATTCATTTATCTAGTATATTTGTTCCACTACGAAATGTGAGATTCTATTGTTGTTTCTATTTCTTCTTCTATCTTCTTCTTCTTTAACCCTTATGGTTCGGTTTTTCGGCATTCGACTGTGCAGCATTTGATACAGTGGACATATTGATGTCGACTTTCGAGCATCGAAAAATTGGGTCGTTACAATTGGGTCGGAATCCAAATGGATATTCGAAAACCACATTGAATCTTTGTGATAGTGATGGATCTTTTGTTTAAAAGATCAAAGGGGAAATTTGTTGTGATTTGTTTGAAATCTGAATGAACAATTATTTTAAAAAATAAGCGCTCATTATTCAGATTAGCCGGGAGAGGACTTTGTGTCATAAAACCCATTCTGAATAATGATATGACGAAATGGGATTGCATTTGAAGATGGTGTTGAAGACCGGGTATTTTCGAAAACGAAAGGATTACCTATCGGATGTATCTACACCGAATGGACCCGATATAGAGATTTGATAACCCATTGTGATGGGGATTCTGGACGTGATTAGTGAATATTCGGATTTGCAAGGTCTTCTTTGAAGTGCCTTCGGTTCTGTTCGATCCCGGAACGGACTTGTATGGATGTGTGTCTGAAATTATACTTTGAGATGTAAAGCTGGTTTCTATCAAATACATTTCTGTTGGTGGCGGAGAATTTATTCTCTTAGCTTAACACCCTTCTCTGAGACATACGAGCTCAGAGGTTATGTAGTTGATGGTTACTAGTAATACATTCCCAATTTGGTAATGTGGCATACGAAGTGCTGCTGATCATTTATTGATCGAGGCATGACTTTGTGAAAAGTGTAGCTTTGTGGACGAGACTTCATCGTACCTCACAACCCGGACATGGTCGAAACAGGAATGTTGCAGCAAGACAATTTAGGTGTAGCGCCCTCAAGGTATGTCCATTTCCTTCTGGAAAAGGGTGTTATGATGGTATGGATCCTAGATACTTAACTTATGTGGTTACTGCAAATTTATTGCTTTGTGGTTTAGGATCCTCAGATAAAGGTCGGTAACAACCGAGGATAGCATACTCATGGTAGCTACTCATGTTATACCTTTATTACAACGTGGGGTAACTCGACCTTGTGTTGGCAGAGATCCGGTTAGGTTCTCGAGGCGTCCCTCCAGAGGCGCACCCATATGGCAGTATGAAGTTCCTTAGCCTGACCATTTGTTGGAAATCTAAAGAAACAGTACACACCCTGTACGGTTTTAGTTGTATTACCTGCCTTGGAATATGGCGGTAACCTGCTATCGAACATGGTAGCTATAGTAGGCATACAATAATGGTTGTATGCTGGCTAAGATTAATATTATACTTTCGAAATGTTTTCTGCACTATGCACTAATGATAATATTAAAAAGAATTTTGTATATCAAGCATGTTTGACTATCATAAGGAGAAATCTCCTCTAATTGTGGGCTTGCATTGTGTGTGTGCGTGGAGGCCTTATGGTAGTTTCATTTTCCAAAGGCATGTTGGATTTCTTTTAATTTTCTTTGCGAAAATAACTGTTTTTTATCTCACACTAGTCTCATGACTAACCTGGAGTTTATTGTTCCCCTTTTAAACTCTAGGTGCCCATAATTTTCCACACGGGCAGCCTAGACTCAGGTTATCATTATTCTGGAGCGTGGTCAAAAAAGCATGCTGTGGAGATCTGAGGCAAGCTGGATTTCGAGGCGTATCTATTGTATATGTAATATTTTTTTCTGCTGTTGTATTGTTGTAAACTCTGATGATATATGTTTAAGCTGATATAGTGCTTTGTTTTAAAGATTATTCATTTATCTATTATATTTGTTCCGCTGCGGGATTGAGATTCTGTTATTATTTTCTGTTTCTTCTTCTTCTTCAACCCTAATAGTTCGGTTATCCAACATTCGATTGTGCGGCATTTGATACAGTGGACGTATTGATGTCGACTTTCGGGCATCGAAAAATTGGGCCGTTACGATATTGGTATCAGAGCAATTGGTTCAGCGACAACCTTGGCTCTGGTGGGGATTACTCATTAGAGATAGAGTCAGTAGTACTCTAGAATGAGTTTGAGTGTAATAATATATATGAGTGCGTATTTGTTAGTGAAAATATAAAAATTGTTTTATATTGTGTTGATTGGTTTGTTGAGTGATATATGGATTCTGGTCAATACGAGTAAGTAACGTTATTGATATGGATCTCTAAACACTTATACAGAACAATTGGACAAAGTATTTTTTTAAAATAGGGTAAATGAAATAATTTTCCCTAAATTTTTTTGTATATAAAAGGAATGGTTTTCCATAAATTATTATAGTATATGGTTGCTTGGTTGTTAAGGGAATGGTAATATTAAACTATTATCATTATTGAAGAAGAAATTGAAATGATAAACAAAGAGCTAAGAAAATAAAATCCATATACAAATGGAATTTGTAAATATAAATTGTAAATGTAATTTATGATTTGAAATAGAATTCCAAAGAAATATTTGGAAGAAATATTTAAAAGGATTTGAAAATTTTGATATTTGGGAAAGTTTGGAAATTAAATCCCTTTCAAGTTTGAAAAATGATTTTCAAAGGTTTTGGAAAAATATTTTTAAAGGGATGAAAGCTCTAAACTCTTTTCGGTCGTTGGAAAATAATTTCGATGATGATCGCAACATCATCGGTATTCATTTTCGAGTTTCCAAGAGAGGAATTGCTGCCAAATTATTTAAAAATTGAAGCTGTTTGCAAACTAGGTTTGCTTTTGGGAACTCAAAAGATAATTTAATTGATTTCGAAAATGATTTTTTAAAATATTGGAAAGACTCTGGAATCTGATAAAAATAGTTATGGAATAAAATTTATTAAGGTGGAAAATAAAATTGTAAACTGGAAATGGAATTGAATTTGATTTGTGATAAACAAAGCGAAGTATTGAAATAAAATTAGTAAGTGAAACTAATTGAAGGAATGACAAATTAAATACGATTTGAAATGAATTCAATTCATATGGAATTAGAAATCCAGTTTAATATAAGTAGATATAAAACAAAGTGGACGTATTGATGTCGACTTTCGAGTGTCGAAAAATTGGGTCATTACTTTGAAATAAATCTTTAGGAAATTGATTTCGAAACTGATTTGGTGTTTGAAATAAATATTTGGAAAATCAATTTGGAATTTGATTTGGTGTTTGAAAATGAATATTTGAAAATCGATTTGAAAATCGTCTATCAGTGGATATTTGAAAATTTAAATTCACGATGGAATTTTATAAAGGCAAGGGAAATTTGTTTTAAAAATAAATATTGATTTATTTTAAAGTGTGGAAAGAAATTTGCAGATTTGGAATATAAATTGAGATAAATCAAGAAGAATTTATTTACTGATTTAAATAGGCCATTTTGAAATTGAAGGTGTATTTTCCCTGGAAAGCCGAGTATATTTTTAAAGTAGCTTTTGAAGTATAAACTAAAAGTTCTAGAAATTGATTTGAAAGAATATTGTTGGAGAAATTATTTTTTGAAATTGTTTTAAATATTTAAAGTAAAGATTTATTTAATTAATTATAGGAGGGCTTGTTTTAAAGATTAAATTGATATTTGATTTAGAAAATAGTTATCTAAATATTTATACTCTATCTACTAATTTTATTTTAAAATTAGTTTGGACTTAAAGTATTATATGAGGTATTGGTATAATATTTTCATATCAAATAATTAAATAAGTATTTATAAATAATTTTATTTTAAATGTTTCCAAGTATATATGTTTTTGGATAAGTGATTTAAATTATTTTAAAGTATTTAAACTCGGCAAATTTTCAATGGAATTGAATAAATATATGGAAATTTATTCCACGTGAGGGAGGTGATTTGAAATTTATTTTCAAAGAAATTGAAGTTTGAAAAGTGATTTGAAATTTGTTTCAAAAGATTGAAAGGTGAAATGTGATTTGAAATTTGTTTTCAAATGGTTGAAGTGTTAAAATTATATCTTGCAAAGATATTTTGAAAATAAATAATTGGGGGAAAAACATTTAAATCTGGTGATTGTTTTAAATGTTGATTGATAGTTAAATAACCGTCTATCAATATTGACCTTTAAACGTCATTTGAATTTGATGCGACCGGGGGTCGAATTTCAAATAGATATTCGAAAACCACATCGAATCTTTGTGATAGTGATGGATCTTTTGTTTAAAAGATCAAAGTGTAAATTTGTTGTGATTTGTTTGAAATCTAAATGAACACTTATTTTTAAAAATAAGCGCTCATTATTCGGATTAGCCGGGAGAGGACATTGTGTCATAAAACCCATTCCGAATAATAATATGACGAAACGGGATTGCATTTGAACATGGTGTTGAAGATCGGGTATTTTCGAAAACGGAAGGATTACACGTCAAATGTCTCTGCACCGAATGGCCCTGGTATAGAGATTTGATCACCCTTTGTGATGTGCATTTCGGACATGATTAGTGAATATCTGGATTTGCAAGGGCTTCTTTGAAGTGCCTTCGGTTCCGTTCAATCTCGGAACAGACTTGTATGGATGTGTGTTTGACATTACACTTTGAGATGTAAAGATGGTTTCAATCAAATACATTTCTGTTGGTGGCGGAGAATTTATTCTCTTAGTTTAACATCCTTCTTTGAGACGTACTACAAGCTCAGAGGTTATGTAGTTGATGGTTACTAGTAATACATTCCCAATTTGGTAATGTGGCATACGTAGTGCTGCTGATCATTTGTTGATCGAAGCATGGCTTTGTCAAAAGCGTAGCTTTGTGGACGAGATTTCGTCAGACCTCACAACCTGGAAATGGTAGAAACAGGAATGTTATAACAAGACAATTTGGGGATAGCGCCCTCAGGGTATGTACATTTCCTTTTGGAAAAGGGGGGTATCATGGTATGGAGCCCAGATACTTAACTTATGTGGTTACTGCAAATTTATTGCTTTGTGGTTGAGGATCCTCGGATAAAGGTCGGTAACGACTGGGGATGGCATTCTCGTTGTAGTTACTCATGTTATAGCTGTATTACAGCATGGGGTAACTCGGCCTTGTGTTGGCAGAGATCCAGTTTGGTTCTCGGGACGTCCCTCTAGAGGCATACCCATGTGGCAGTCGGAAGTTCCTTAGCATGACCATTTGTTGGGAATCCAAAGAAACAATACACGCCTTGTACGGTTTTAGTTGTATAACCTGCCTTGGAATGTGGTGGTAACCTGCTATTGAACATGGTAGCTATAGAAGGCATACAATAATGGTTGTATGCTGGCTAAGATTAATATTATACTTTCGAAACGTTTTCTACACTGTGCACTAATGATAATATTAAAAAGAATTTTGCGTATCAAGCATATTCGACTATCATAAGGAAAAATTTCCTCCAATTGTGCGCTTGCATTTTGTGTGTATGGCCAGGCCTTATGGTAGTTTCATTTTCCAAAGGCATAGTGGATTTCTTTTTATTTTCCTTGTGAAATAACTGTTTTTTTAATCTCACACCAGTCCCATGAATGACCTGGAGTTTATTGTTTCCTGTCTAAACTCTACGTACCCATAATTTTTCACACGGGCAACTTAGAGTCAGATTATCATTATTCTGGAGCATGTTCAGAAAAGTATGCTGTGAAGATCTGGAGGCAAGCTGGATTCCGAGGCGTCTTTATTGCATATGTAATATTTTTTTCCGCTGTTGTGTTGTTGTAAACTCTGATGATATATGCATAAGCTGATATAGTGCTTTGTTTTAAAGATTATTCATTTATCTGTTATATTTGTTCCGCTGCGGGATTACTTTCTTCTTCTTAAACCCTAACGGTTCGGTTTTCCGACATTCGATTGTGCGGCATTTGATGAAGTGGACGTATTGATGTCGACTTTCGGACGCCGAAAAAATTAGGTTGTTACATAAAACATCTGAAAATTTTGAACTCCTATCGAGAGGTGCCGCCTGGTGTTCTATATGTAATACCCATGTTCTGAACTCAATGAAACAAGTTTTGTGAACTATTTCGATCATGCAGAAGATAGCTTTCCAAACCCAGTTATATTGAATAAATTTTGTAATTAATTTATAAACTTTTCAAACTTGAATGACTAAGTGATACGTCCAATGGCCGTGAAATTCATTAACTTCAAATAACTCACTATTACGGATTCAATGAAACTGGTTTCGTCGAAATCTGAGACAGTGTCTTGAAAAGCTATTTTTACACGCTAATTAAAACGATTTACTATAAAAACAAATAAATCAAATTACATCTAAATTAAAAGTTTACCGTCTTCATTTTTATTTAAATAGAATTTAAATTAACCTCCGAAATCATTCTCATTCAAAAAAATTTCAGATTCACTTATTTAAACAATCCTAATATTAAATTTAACAATTCCATTATCAAATAAATCTCTATATTTGAAACTCAAGTTATTTAACTTGTAAAATTAACTTTTTAACATTTAAATCCATTAAATATTCCAAATTTAAATGACTGAAATTCTAGATTGTTACATTTTCCCTTCTTAAAAGAGTCTCATCCCTGAAATTGCCAAGGTAAGAAAAATGCTCAAACCTATTAACTTTTCGAAACCAACTATTGTTAATAGATTATTGTAAGTCTTTAAATTTATTTACCGATTCTAGCCAATACCATTCCAAGTTACAACATAAAAATCAAATTTTAATTATAAAAAATTTTCCCAAAATTCTCAAAAAACCTTTCCGAACGCCTTAAATTTCTGAAAAATCTCACCAAAGTCTTCTTTGCGCGGCTCAATTGGAAAAATTTAAAATATATATATAATCACAAATTTACATCTCATTTTCGAGGATGAGGCATCCCGTAGCGAAAAGTATAAAAATTCGATATGTAATCTAAGACCTGTACCTTATTTTAGCATTAGCAAGCATGTTGTAGGATCGATTTTACCCTAGAAAGGAGGGGGAATGGTGAATAGGGTGATACTAATAATAATAAAAATTAATGCAGAAATATATATAATAATTGTAGCATAGATAATAGCAGAATAATAAAAACAGAAATAGAACAACACAGATTTACCCAGCTTCGGCAATAACCTGCCTAGGTGCTGCTTCTGAGGTCTTTACTAGAAATTAACTAGTCGGACGCTTACACACGTAAACTTGCGACATCCTCTAATGATTAACCTAACTCTACGCTCAAAATCCTACCACAACTCAGCCACTGAATTGCGAATTCTCAAATTACACAACCGTAGTTCGTAACTAGTCACACGACTAGAGATTAACACAATTTAAAAAAATTACAAATAAAAAATTAACAAAACTAAACCATATTAAAAAAAACTTAAGCCCAATATAAATTGAATAACATGGGCCCAATTGAAGTAATAATAGGGAAGTTCGTCCCCGTTTCACTTTTATTTTGCGACTACTTGTTTCTCTTTGTTTTGAAATTAGGGTTTAGTGATAAATTGAAGTCATTGATTCGACTCGATCGATTGCAGTGATGAATTTACTTCGATTTTCCTTGTCGATCGATTTTCTCGCATTGATAGGCTTGTGGCTAATCCAACTGTCAAGTTTGATTCGTACTTTGAATTGGTACGTGTTATCCTTTTTCGATTAATACGTATACTCGACTTGATTCGAGTTATGAACGATGCTTGCTCTATGATTTATTTGAACTCGAATCGATGATTTGCCAGTGATGATATGGGTTCAATTTATAGGGTTCGAATACCTTATATTTTCATTCGTATAAATATGTTTGAACATGTCACGTTGCTATATTTGGCCATTGACTTTCGATTGGATGCTTGTGATAATTTGACTTGTTCATCTCTGTTAAATTTTGAATTTTCTTTGAGTCGGTTCCTGTAACTTCGGTCATTTGAATATTTCGTATTTGTGATGCTTGTTCTTCAAGCTCTTTCCATTTTCAAATATTTTTTACTTTTGTTTAATTTTTTCATCTCGACCTTGACTTGGTTTGAAACTGCTATGTTAATACTGACATAATCCACGACTTTGTTACTCTAACTGCTGCTGTGTGATCTTCTGCACTTTTATTTAGTTCTAGTCTTGTTGTCATGTTAGAACCGATTCATTCCAAAATGCTTGCATACTCCAATGTGCATTGTGTAGTGCTTTGTTCTGCCAGTTGAGGTTCTTGAGTTACTTTGAGTTAAACTTGAGTCAGTTCTTATTTAAGTCTGATTGCATTGTTTGCTTCAAGTACTTGATCATTGATTTTGATCTGTCATTGGTACGAGTCCTTTCATGTTGTTTGTTGTTTTGCTCGATACTTGAATTTGAGATATGTCATTTAAGTCTGATTTGGTTTAGTCTCGTATGCACGCTTGCTGGTTGTTTGATTATATTGAACCCATGTTTTAAGTGTTTCATATTGAACTGAGTCTTTTTGATCCATGGTGCTCATTGATTTTGGAAAACATGCACATATTTATGTATATGCATGCATACATATGCATGTATATATGTGTAGTGAATGTTACTACATATTTGTCTGGTTTGATCGAACTGATTGTTCTTGTTCTTACTAGAGACATTGAGAGTTCACGTGGACTTGTTCCGTTCTTGTACCTGGTTGTTCATGCCTTGACTTTGCATATGAACTTGGTTGTTGCATTTGAGTCTTCATGTGTATAGACCATTTTATTGAAATTGTTTCACTGGACTGGACTTGGTTGCAATCTTTTAATTCATGTGGTTTTTGTAGCTCGACCATCCATGCTTGTGTATTTGTGTTTTGGTTGATGTTGTTTTGTTTGTCACAATACTTGCTGTTTCTTTTGTACATGCTTCGGGTTAAGCTTTCATTGTTTTCGGACTTTGATATTGCCTTATATCTAACTATATGCATATATATATACACACATACATATGTTACTAGTTGTGGCCAAACTTGTTTTCATATGCTTGGGTTATGATGGTATGAAGTCTTTGTGTATTTATCTTGTTGTACTGGTTCATGTTTGGGTTGATTGTGTACATTTTAGTCCTGCCATTGTATTGAACTTTTATTCATGTTCATTGACTCTCGTACTTGACCATTCTATTTTTGTTTTGTATTGCACCTGAGTTGAATCCACCATTTGGTTGGGTTTGACCTTGTGCTCACCCTTCCCTGGAATTTTATCAAGTGCATATCAGTGTGCATAGCCTTGTAGCATGTACATTGATACACTGTGCATGTCACAAGTTGTTCATGTAAGATGAATTCAAAATAAATGATGACGAACAACCCAAAAAGTTGAGGCAAATGATATTTTTAAACACAAACTTCTATTGTATACTGCAAAATATTTCTTTTTCAATTTAACTGCGTCAATGTTTATTTTGCAGATAATTCAGATGCTGGATGCAGGCTGAAACAAAGTTGAAGATAAAATATGAGTGTGAGTGAATATATGTAGTGAGGTTAAAATTGTAAATTAGATGTTGTGACTTAATCGAAATTATAATGTAACTGAAGAAAAAATATATGTAGTGAGAGTTTAAATCTGTACTATTTGAATTTGTAATAAAATATTTGTTTGAATAAAATATTTGTTTGAATATGAATTCTATGCTATTTATTTTATTCATCAAATATTTATTGAATAATGTGAAAAATAAAATTGCATAATAAAAAATACATTTAAATGAATATATATATATGTTTATTATCATCAAACAAAAAAAATCATGAACTAGCATATTCTGCAATCTCCCCCTTTCGATGATAACAAAAATATATTAAGATTTTGAATTTATTAAATGCATTTGGTCATTGATGAATTCTATTTGCTCCCCCTATATGAATGCTTCCTCTCTACAAAAAATCTCTCTATTCATATATGCATGAAAATAAATAAAATATGCAAATGAACATAGATGAGAATATAAAAAATAAAACGTTTGAACTTTATTTGCCAAAATCTTAACTTTTCTCTCCCTCTTTTGTTATCAGCAAAAGAGTAAGAATTAGAAAAGTTGAGATAAAGTGATAGACATTAATACAACATTAACACTCAATCAAGTATAAAGATTAAATTTCAATAAAAAAATCAAATAAAAATCATAAATACTCTGTTAGGCGCGTATTCCACTTTAGAGTGATAGGGGTGATGTCGGCATATTAAACCATATAGTTGTGTCTATTTGTGGTATATTTATTTCAAGAATTTGAATACTTACTAACCATGCATAACCTTAGGACTTTTAAATGAGATTAGTAGTATTCCCAACTTTTATAAAAATACGAATTTCAAGCATCTTCTAACCACGCATAACCGAGAGGACTTTTAAATAGGATTAAAATCAACTCGTCTATTTAATAATCAATTTTGATATGTGTTCCATACATGCATAGCCGTGAGGACTTTTACATGAGCATGAAAGCACATAATCAAATATTCCAAGTAATTCATCGATGTATAACCGTGAGAACTTTTATATGAGAGTGAATACTTTGGATGTTTTTATTGCAAATTAATTCCAAAAAATGAATAATTTCCCATTTAAAATATCACATTTTGACATACAACACTGGTTTTTGATGAGTGGTGGCCGTTAGAAATATGATAGAAATAGAGATGGTCATGGATTTTTTACCAATTAAAGTTATTACAAATTCTGTTTAAATTTTTAAAGAATTTTACTACATATACTGTCTCAAGCCATAATATATGATTATTATCAACATTCATCACTTTTTCAACCATTATTTATCTTTTCGATAATCCCTAGGGAGTCAGATTAGTTAATGTATTCCTTTAAGATCAAATCCAAATATAAATATAAAATTAAATTTCTAAAATACCTAATCTAAAACAAAAATTATTTTCTGAAAGGGGTTTTATGAAAAAAATGTCCGCCAATTGGAAATCAGTTAAAATGAAAATTATGAAGATATTTTATTTGGAAATATGATGCAACTTATGAATGTCCCTACATAAAACACATTCCACTAGTAACATTTCTATCAACTAGATTCAGTAGAATCTGCATCTGATTACCTCTTTAAATCACAGTTATCATAAATTGGATATCATAGACTAGACGTGAAATTACAACAAATACTTATAATCATTTTACAGCTTTTAAAATGTGATTCCTTAAGGATTTGATTGAAAATGTGCACATAAATAAATAGTGAACATAGTGTTAGATCTAGAAGCAGTAAGATAAATAATTATATCCACGTGTATCTAGAGTATCAACAACCAATACAAAACAACATCTCTTACCACTTAAACTTGCAATATTGTTAGTCCAAACAAATCTATATAAACTAGTTCAAGGATGAAAAGATGACTGGTCAACATTTTTACATAAATCAGAATAAAAAACAACATTCATTTCCTTATCACGTAATTGGCTGATCAGATTATGGTGCAGATATTCAACATATAATATATCGTTCAAGATAAACGTTCCGTTACCTATTTTACCTTTACCGATAGTTTTTCGTTGTTACTCATTGTGACTCTTCCACCTTTGTACTAGGTTAAGGACCGTTGATTTGTCGTCCGTCATAAGCCTGGAATAGCCAAAATCCAGGTAACAGTATTGTTGTTCCTTAGCTTGCATCCACGACTACACGAGAAATGATTTTTGTAACCTATTTGTTTTTATAGGTCCATTGTTGTTATTGACAAAATATTTTGAAAAATATGTTTGTGTAGACCTAAGACAATCTATATTTGTTTCTTTCGGCACCCAAATTTGTTTGACTTTAAGGGATTTTATATTCGTACCTATGGAATCCAAATTGGTATGGTTTTCACGTATTTGGGCCTATACCAGCACTTACTGTGATTGTGCCCAATTTTTTCACAAATCATGCACTTGGAATTAACATGATTAATTTCTCTTCTACTTTTCTCAGATTGAGTATACTCAAGTCCTCGTCCAACAGTATTAATAGTTTGTTTCCCTAATAGCATACTTAGTGATTTTCTCCTTTGGAGAATTTTCTTAAATTTGTAGACAATTGTTGGACTTGTGTTTTGAGAGATTCATTTTCATTCAATAACAAAGTGCACCTTTTAATAGAATTTTCTCACTTAGTGTTTTCACTTACTTTCAAAACTAGAATTTCATTTTCATGTGATTTAATTTTAATTTCTGATTTTTTAATTTCTTCTTCAAGTGATGGACACGTATCACACTTAGGTCTTTTATTTCGATAGTTTTTAACTAATTGGTCAAACTACTTATTTAGTTCTATCAAACTATCTCTTTGTGATTCAATTTTAGCGTACTTCTTCCCACGTCTTTCAAAACAGCCATTTACCTCATGAAAATATATAAGTAATTCTGAATGAGTAAGTTTTGACACCTTATTTATCTCGTCATCATCACTGTCAGTTGTTTCTCCTTGAAGACAGTGATTTCCATTTTCACTCTTACCGCCAGTGCTTTTATCAGCTTCATCAGTTTCATCCCAGGTAGCTGCAAAACTTCTCCTTTTCAATTTCTTTCTTTGGATGAGTCGATTCTGAGGAATATTTGGTTTGATGTGACCAAGTTTATTGTAGTTGTGACAGATGATCTCCTTCTCTTCAAGTTGTCTTGAGCTTTGACTATTCTGCATTTTAATTGTTGATTTAAAGATGGATTTCCATACTTGTGGTTCCATCGTTTGAATCTCTTTATTATCAACGCTAGTTTAGTTGTTCCATCATCATCGTTGTCGTCACCACTTTCCATTGTACCTTTCAAAGTTATTGATTTCTTTCATGTATCACTTCCTTCACGTTCTTCCTTGATTTCATTTCCAGCTCATAAGTAGTGAGATTTCCAATGAGTTCTTCAACTTTAACTTGTATTAGATACTTTGATTCTCTATGGCAGTAACTTTCGTTTTAAAATTTCGTGGAAGGACTCTGAGGATTTTCGGACTATTTCCAATTCTGTTTATAGTTTTCTGGGAGCTTTTGATTTGTATATGAGATCCAAAAGTCGTCCATACATCTCTTTGACATTTTCATCCTTGGCTATTGTGAAGTTCTCATATTCGCTACTAAGAATGGCAAGGGGAGATTCTTTGACTTGGGAGGTTCCTTCTTGAGTCACTTCAAGTGTGTGCCAAATTTCCTATGCAGTTAGACAATATGACACATGATTATTTGATCTAATGAATAGATACTAGAATTCATAGCTTTAGCATTAGCATTTTGCAGTTTATTTTCAAGATCTATCTATTGATCCATAGGTTTTTCTACTTCCTGATTATGTACCACTATTGTTGGTGTCCTATATCCCATTTCAACAATATTCCACGCGTCTATGGTTTTCAGAAAAATTTTCATTCTATTTTGCCAATAAGCATATTCACCACTGAACACGAGTGGTCTAACTATGAACCGACCCTCAACAAACGCATTATTAAAAGAAGCTACTTTAAATATCAAATTTTGAAAAAAAAGGTTTTTATTCCTAGCCGCGATACCACTTGTAGGATCGATTTCACCCTTGGAGGATGAATATGGTGATACTAAATAAAAATTAATGTGGAAATATATATAACAATTGCAGCACAGATAATAACAGAACAATAAAAGAAGAAAAAGAACAACACAGATTTACCCAGCTTTGGCAACAACCGGCTTACATGTTGCCCCCAAGGTTTCTGCTATAAATTAAGTAGTCATATGCTTACCACATAAACTTGCGAAACCCGCTAATGACTAACCTAACTCTATGCTCAAAACACTGCCACAACTCAGCCATCGAGTTACGAATTATCAAACTACACACTAGTCACAAGACTAGAGAGTTACATAATTTAAAAAAATTACAAATAAAAAATTAACAAAACTAAACCCTACTAAAAAAACTTAAGCCCAATATAAATTAAATAACAACGACCCAATTGAAATAAGAATAGAGAAGTTCATCCACGTTTCTATTTTATTTTACGGCCGCTTGTTTCTCTTTGTTCTGAAATTAGGGTTTAATGATAAAATGAAGTCGTTGATTCGACTCGATCGTTTGAAGTGATGAATTTACTTCGATTTGTCCTCTCAACTATTTCTCTGGCTTTGATTGGCTTACGGCTGCTCCAATTGTCGAGTTTGATTCGTGCTTTGAATTGGTGCATATTTTCCCTTTTTCGATTAATACTCGACTTGATTTGAGTTCTCGACGATGCTTGCTCTTTGATTTATTTGAACTCAAATCGATGATTTGCTAGTGATGATATGGGTTTAATTTATAAGGTTCGAACACCCTATATTTTCATTTGTATTAATCTGATTGTACATGTCATGTTGCTATGCTTGGCCATTGAATTTTGATTGGATGCTTGTGATAATTTGACTTGTTCATGTTTGATATATTTCGAATTTCTTCGAGTCGGTTCCTGTGACTTCGGTTATTTGAATATTTCATATTTGTGGTTCTTGTTCATCAAGCTCTTTCCATTTTCAATTTTTCTTGACTTTTATTGAATTTCTTAATCTCGACCTTAACTTGGTTGAAACCACTATGTTAATATTGATATAATCCATGGCTTTGTTACTCTAATTGCTACCGTGTGATCTTTCGCACTTGCATTTGGTTCTAGTCTTGTTATCATGTTAGACCGATTCATTCCTAAATGCTTGCATACTCCAGTGTGCATTGTGTAGTGCTTTGTTTTGGTCAGTTGAAATTCCTGGGTTACTTTGAGTTAAACTTAAGTCTGTCCTTATTTAAGTCTGATTGCATTGTTTGCTTCAAGTACTTGATCATTGATTTTGTCTGTCATTGGTATGAGTCCTTTCATGCTGTTTGTTGTTTTTATCGATATTTGAATTTGAGATCTGTCATTTAAGTCTGATTTGGTTCAGTCTCATATGCATGCTCTTTGGTTGTTTGGTTATGTTAAATCCATGTTTTAAATGTTACATATTGAACTGAGACTTTTTCATCCATGGTGTTTTTGTAGCTCATTGATTTGGAAAACATGCACATATTCATGTATATACATGCATACATATGCATGTATATACGTGTAGTAAATGTAACGACATATTTGTCTGGACTGGTCGAACTGATTGATCTGGTTCTTACTGGCAACATTGTGAGTTCATGTGGCCTTGTTCTGTTCTTGTATCCTGTTTGTTCATGCCTTGACTTTGCACATGAGCTTGGTTGTTGCATTTGAGTCTTCATGTATATGGACCATTTTATTAAACTTATTTCACTGAAATGGGCTTGGTCGCAATCCTTTGATTCATGCGGTTTCTGTAGCTCGACCATCCATGCTTGTGTATTTGTGTTTTGGTTGATGCTATGCTGTTTGTCACAATTCTTGCTGTTTGTTTTGTACATGCTTCGAGTTAAGCTTGGATTGTTTTCAAACTTCGACATTGACTTGTATCTGACCATATGCATATGTATGCATGTGTTACTTGATATAGCCAAACTATTTTCATGTGCTTGAGTTATGATGGTCTAAAGTCCTTGTGTATTTATCTTGTTGTACTGGTTCATGTTTGGGTTGATTGTGTACATTTGAGTCTTGCCATTGTATTGAACTTTTAGTCATGTTCATTGACTCTCATACTTGACCATTTTATTTTTGTTTCGTATTGCACCTAAGTTGAATCCACTATTTTGTTGGGTTTGACCTTGTGCTCACGTGTCCCTGCAATTTTATCAAGTGTATATCGGTGTGCATGGCCTTGTGGCATGTATAGTGATACACTGTGCATGTCACAAGTTGTTCGTGCAAGATGAATTCAAAATAAATGATGACGAACTACCAAATAACCGAGGAAAATTATTTTTTTCAGACATAAACTTTTATTTTATACTGCAAAATATTTCTTTTTCAATTTTACCATGTCAAAGTTTATTTTGTAGATAATTCAGATGCTTGACACAGGCTGGAACAAAGTTGAAGATAAAATACGAGTGTGAGTGAATATATGTAGTGAGGTCAAAATTGTAAATTGAAATTTGTGATGTAATCGAAATTATAGTGTAATTGAGAAATGTATATATGTAGTGAGACCGCAAATTTGTACTATTTGAATTTGTAATAAAATATTTGTTTGAATATGAATTCTATGTTATTTATTTTATTCATCAAATATTTATTAAATTATGTGAAAAATAAAATAGTACAATAACAAATAAATTTAAGTGAATATATATATATATAGATATATATGTTTATTATCATCAAACAAAAATTATATACTAGTATATTCTACACATACAACCAACAAAATGCGAAAACAAACTCCAAATGCGAAGCATACGCAATTCGCATCTACTAATCGCTCAACAAGCAATGAGAGCAAGTATATAGAAAACTATATCAATATATAAGTAGAATATACAATAACTATATGCAAATGTAGCAAATGTAATAAGAGAAACCATCAAACAAATAATATCCATCCAATTTATTTATCATTTTATCAATTTGCATTTTTAAATTTCAATATTATATCTATTCACTTTCATTTCTTATTAACATTTAATTGATTCATTTTCAGTTTACTTATATCTAATTAATTTACATTCAGTTTATTCCCATTCGATTGATTTTCATTCAATTTCATTTACGTTCAATTAATTTACATTGAATTTATTCCCATTCAATTTATTTGCATTCAATTTCATTAACATTTAGTTAATTTATATTTGATTAATTTACATTCATTGGTTCACATTCAATTGCTTACATTATGTTTAACAACATTTCGTTCCATATTTAATTTATTTATGGATCATTCAGTAAAATCATTTACTTAAGTTCAATTTAAACATTTTATAAAACCCTTTTTATGTTTATTTTCACTTCAAAACTTATGTTCATATTTAAGTCTATCAAACACCCCAACATATCCAATTCATTTAATAACTCGGTCTATTTAATTTTACCTAAGTTAAACTTGAATTTCATATCTAAATTTCAAATTTTATTTTCTTATTTATACCTTTTCAAATTATAAGTTCAAAATCTTATTTTCATAAATTTATCAAATCATACTTTGGATTTTAAAATCAAAACTTATTTACTAAATAAACTCAAATGGAAAAGCACTAAGGTAGCAATTCATCACTTAGAAATTCGAAAATGAACGTCAATGATGTTGCAATCATCATCGAAATTATTTTCCAGCAGTTGAAGTGAGTTTAGTGCTTTCTGTCTCTTTTAAATACTATTTCAAAATATTTCTAACCCACTATTTTCAAAATAATACTATTATTATTTTTTCAGAATCTTCGAAAAATTATTTCCAATTTTAGGACTTAAATTATCCAATTCCTTGTTTTAAATCCATTTCCATTTACAAATCATATCTACACATATACTTATACAATTTTCACTTTCTTTCTATTTGTAAATCACTTTTATAAATCATAATTATTTAATCTCACTTCTTAATAATATCATTTCACAAATTTAATTAGATAAATTATAATCAATACTCTATAATTCATATTTATAATTTCACTTTCTTATATAACTTATTTCAAATGTTTATCTTTGTTAGATTATAGTAACAATTTTTTTGATTAAAATAAAAATACAAATAACAAATGATAGTAATGAAATATTATCATTCACTAACAACCAAACACACCATATATAACTATAATAATTTCTAAAAAATTATTTCTTTACATATACAATATAGTTTAGGTAGAATTATTTCATTTACCAATTTTCAAACAATACTATGTCGGCTTACCTTGTTTAAGCGTTTAGAAACCCCTACGATAACATGGCGTCCCGCGTACCGATTAGAATTCATAAACCACTCAACAGATAAATTAGCATAGTATAAAACTTTTTTAATCACTAACAAATGCGCTCTCATATGTATAATACACTAAAACTCATAATAAGGCATTCCATTATCTTATCTCTTAATGAGTTGCCCCACCAAAGTCAAGGTTCTCGCTTAAACCTCGCTCTGATACCAAGCTGTAACAACCTACTTTTCTATAAAGTTCAAGTTAATAACAAACCACACATGTCCAACCCAAATCGACTGGCAAAAAGGGATAGTTATGGGCAAGAAAGAAGAAAGAAGAAAGAAGAAGAGAAGAGAGGAAGAAGAGAAGAGAGGAAGAAGAGAAAAGAAACTAAAAACAACACAGAATCTCACAATCACAGTGGAACAATATACAGTAATACCCCTTACTGGATAGTATCGAATATAATCACCCCTCCATTAATGGGTCCTGAAGCATAAAAATGAGAGATGATATCAACTCTAGATAGGGATGGTCATACCACTTGGAAGCGACCCATTTAGCCCTGCTGCATCTCCCCTGTTTTATTCATTCATGCTTGATGAGGATTGAGGCTATGTTTTACCTTTAATATTGCACTTCTTACTTGGAATGCTAATATTACCCTCTAGGCAACAATGCAATACCAGCATTCATCCATACAAGTTCGTTCCTGGACTGAATGAAACATTCGAGAGCTCTGTCTTCAATTCCGTCATCTTCAAGATGTCTTCACTTCGAAATTCTTGTGCTAGATTGATGTGGTTTTCGGATTACCTATCCGATCCTGGTCTCTTCAGAAATAACTTTTCGATATTCCCTATAAACTCAACCTTGGTTCTTTAGGAATTAAATAGTCAAAGATAAGATCAGAGATCACCACCTAACCATTAGTGGATGGATTTCCTTGTCATTGGAAAACAAAACAAGATTTATACGCATAGTACAACATTATCGGAGATGATAGTGCCATATAATTTATGTGTTTCTGCTAGATATTTCCAAAGTTATGTCTTGGGTCCATATTTGATAGTTGGTTATTTAACTATCAAAAAACAAACATCTAAATCAGGGGTATATTTCAAAAGGGAAAACCAACATTAGTTAAGCTTGTAAGAGACCACTAGCCTCCCTATTAATCCTTCATTCATTAAAATTACTTTGTAAATTACTTGTATAAAAGTACTTTTACAAAGACATCCCAGCAATCCCCATGTTTTAAATACATGGAAAATACCCATGTACTTACCTCAATATTATAAATATATTCACAGAATAGAGAAAAACTCCCTTTTTACACAATTCTAAAACCAATTATAAATTCCTTTATAAATCTTTAAACCCATTTATAACCCAGTTCATTAATTTTTGGAAAAATATTTATAAAACTCCCTTTCTTACTTGCCTAAAAATCATTAACAAACCCTTTATAAATCCATAAACCATTTGTAAATTCCTTATATAATCTATAACCCATTTCTAAAGTTCCTTTATAAATATCTATAACCATTTAGAAACTCGCTTTACCCTTGTAAATAATCTTCCTTTAAGTTTTCCAAACCATGTTACAACACTCCTCTTATAAAACCCAAATCTGTTTATAAACTCTATTTATGCATCTCGAACACATTTATAAACAGTTAAAAATAGTTTACTTCTAAGCACTATTATATAATAATAGTTATTCAAATTAAACATTATAAATAAATAAATAAATAAATATCTTAAAACATCTTAATAAAATAATAATTAATAATCCCAAAACATTATTAATAAAATAATATCTTTACCCTTAATATAAATAATGATAATAATTTATTTCCCAACCTTATTAATAAAACCTTATTATTAATTTTGGACTATAATTATTCTTAAATAATTAGCCGTCCAAAATATTAAATATTGATAAGTACTTTAAAACAATATTAACTATAATCAAATAACTTTAAAACAATACTAATATAATTAAACAACTTAAAAACATAATTAAATAATTTTAAAAAATATTAATATAATTAAAAAAATAATCTCTTAAAAATATTAAATAAAAATAAATAACTTAGAAAAATATAGATAAAAAGGTTAAAATAAAATAGAAATTAAATCCTTTAACATAAAATATTTCCAAAAACTCAATTTCAGATTTAAAATCATTCCCTGCCTCAAAACCAATTCGAATTCAAATAACAATTTATCATATTTTAAAATACAAATTTTGAGGCCAATAGCCGCTCAACACTTAACCAATATCAACATTTTTTTTCTATCACTACATAGTTTAAGTTTTTAACATATAACGATGTCACAACCAATACTGCCAAAAATCAGGTCTATTATCCAATAATTTATATAATAGGAATATTGTTGGAAATAAATTTAACAATAGCAAGGAATCCCGTTGGATCCTTCCAACCTGTCTCTCTGCATTATATACAGTATATAGTCATAAAATATAAATTAACCTTTTCGAGGTGGGATTTGTATACAAAAGGGTCATACGCTTTTACATGAGAGCGTAGTAGGGTCTCATCTGCTCTAGGGGTGGTAATATATCCAAACCAACAATATAGAATTATAAATCCTCCAAACATTCACTATCATTATATAATATTACTGGTTAACCCAAAAGATGAGTTTAACTCATCGAAATTTTCTGTTGCCGCCGAGGCATTCCGTTTTGGAACTAAAGGCGTTTCGGTTTGGTACTAAAATCAAACAACGTCCAATTTAAGACCAATTTTCAATCATCTCCTTATTTATCCAAAATAAGTTCATTATGAAGCTTATGTCACTCACGAGCGCAACCTAAAATTTTGCTGCTCGGTTGGACCTCGTACGAAAAAGATATTGATTTTATAAGTTAAACGATTTTTATTTACCAATTAAACATATTAATTACATAATCATTACATTATCACATTCAAATCTTCTTCCTTCTTTCGTTCATGCAAACGAACCCATCCAGGCTCTACATTCCTTTGCTCGCCATCATTACCACAGCCATCCAACCACCACCCTCTCACTTCCGCCGCTAGTCCCATCCACGTGCTCCCAAACGCGAGTGGTCCCATCACCAAAATGCTGCCGCTAGGGCGAAAATCCAAGATAATGATTTTTGTTCATCTCCAAAATGTCGTCGTCACAATCGCCTACATGCCACCAAACTACGACCGCGCATAACTGTCATCCCTAAGTTCCTTTCACCTTTACAACCATCACCAAAAAATCAACAAACTCGCAGGAATAGGTGAAAAAAGAAAACGTCGTTTATCTAAAAAGCGACGCCACCACTCCATGCTATAGCCCAATCCAACAGTTGAATACCCTCCACTCGTTGCCGCGAAAATTTCTTTAGTTAATGACTTTGCCTGGTATCATCAAAAATGGCGCCGATGAATAATGATCATTGGATTTGAGATGATTTGAATTGAAATTTTTTATAACATTCTATCTAGTTGGTCGCATTTTTAAATAGAATCATAAGGCATGGCTCTAATAGTGAAAGCATGGGGCAAAGTATGGCTAAAATTATGGTTAGGTATTGTTATAAAATTACATATATTTTTTCAATTTAAAATATCAAGTTACAAAATGTCCAAAAATTTCGAACTCCTGTAGAAATGTGCCGCTTGGCTTTCTATATGTAATACCCATATTCTAAACTTAATGGAATAAGTCTCGAGGCATAGTTCGATCATATGCAGAAGATAGATTTTCAAACCCACTTATATTGAACAAATTCTGTAATTAATTCATAAGCGTTTCAATCTCGCACAACCAAACGATACATCAAATGATCACGAAATTCGTTAAATTTCAATAACTCACTATAGCAGATCCAATGAAACTAGGTTGGTCGAACTCTGAGAGAGTGCCATATAAGGCTATTTTTACACGTTAATTAAAACGAATTATTATAAAAACAAATAAATCACCTTCGGTATAAATTAAAAGTTTACTATGTTCATTCTTGTTTAAATCGGATTTTAATCAAATTTCGAAATCATTTTAAAATATTCAAAATTCACTTATTTAAACCATCCCAACATTAAATTTAACAATTTCATTATCAAACAAATCGCTACACTTGAAAATTAAGTTATTTAACTTATAAAATTAACTTTTCAATATTTGGAATCCACTGAATATTCCAAATTCAAATGACTGAAATTCTGGGTCATTATAAAGTCGTTCCATAGTTATCCAATAATTATTAATACGTAAACCCTAGGCGCCCCCAGCAGTCAAGAGTAATACATTGACCAACATTTGGAGAGCATTGCGTACTCTAGTATCTATGGATACGTCGATATCCAGCATAGACACATCTTGACTATGAACATTTAAAAAGATATATTTGTTTTATTGTGATAAATTACTCATAGTTACAACACTTTGTAACTACTATCACAAAACATACCATTTATGGATTTTCTATTAAATATACTTTTTATTAAATTAAATAATCAATATAACCACATTATATTAAGTATATAGTAGAAAAACATCTTCATTTCGAAGAAGATTAGTCAATGAGTTAGATATATATAAAAAATTACATAATTGCCCCCAGGGCATACTCCTAACTCTACTAATCTCCCACTTGCACTTGGGTTCAATTATAGAACCTTAATCCAACATCTCCGATCGGTTTTCTCAAAACACAATTGGGTCAATCTCTTTGTGAATGAATGTACTATTTTGTTTCAATTATCTTCTCTGTCAATCAACTCTCTCTGACGATAATAAACTGTTTTATCATGTGGAATAATTCAGAGTATGTCTTTCGACTTCTAGTAATATCTAAGTTCAATTGCAAACTATATTGTGACATTGTTATCATATAACAATGTTATGAAATTCTTAATATTTTGAATCGGCTCAGTTATAAATCTATGCACTTATATATTTATATACATTGTTTTTATTACGACATTATTCATGCAACGAACCGATATTTTCAACCATTCGCATCCGCACGTGTCGAACTTGAATTTATCAGAATACAGCATTGTAAATAAAATTCGGCAAATCTCAGAATATGCAGTAAATAAATAATCACAAATCACAGACACAGAGTATTTAATAATACAGGGGAAGTAAAAGAGATAGTAGTTCATGAAGCTACTTTATATATAAGATACATCAGAGTTAAACAAGATACAACAGAAGAGTAACAAGATACATCAGGTACAAATCAGAATACATCACTGGAATCACTGGATACTGAAAGCAAAATAGATGGCTGGATCTTCAAGTAAAGCTCCAACTCCGAAGATGAGTCTTGAATGCTGAATCACTCAGTCTGAGTCGAGCGTAAAGCAAAACACAAAACACTCGAGTCTGGACATATATACTTATGAACTATAAATCAACTCAAGCGAACAGTAACAAAATGCATTAGTAACTCAAAGAATTCTTGGGATCACCCATTCTTTAAGGATCCGTTAAACTATTTACTATGTAGTAATATTCGTTATTATAATAATGTCTAATAGCGAAATAAACATACTTTAAAATAGCGTCAAGGGGTTACCCATATAGCCCTTAACACGTAATAGTGCCAGTAGACTACACAGTACCTGCGTACCTCCAAATTGGGAGGCTACGAGAAGATACCCTATAGGTACGACACAAATCAAACTCGTAGTAAAGCTCGCTATGGTAGGTGACACAGCACACAAGGCAATGCCAGGGTAGATATACCAATTACGCACACGTGCTGGTGGCAACGTAGCAGCCACTGCGCCCACCTCGGAACACACTCCCAAATCAAAATCGAAGATGGCCATCAAATCAACCACAAGTAAGAGTATAGTAACGAAGAAGAGTGTCCGACTAGAGGAGCTACCCTTTTTGGCCGGAGATCGCTTCTGTTTTAGCCACATTTAGCCAGCTCACGGGAGTCGGGTCCACGTAATATACCTCAAGAACATCGCCACCATCCTACTTCATTCTGGAAACTCCACCGTGTACATGGTTGTTAAAGTGGTTTTCGGAGTTGGCAGAGAGTATAACAACTGCCGATCCCGGTCTCTTTTACAACCAATCGTTATTATAACGCTGTGGTCATTTCAAAATAGTTTATACTTCAAAAATCAAATCATTCATTTCAAACTATATTCCTTTCAAAATAGTTTTATACTTCGAAACCAAAACCATTTTTATTTCAAAACTATATCCAAATCAATACGATATCATTTCCATTTCGAACATATATTCACTTTCAAAAATCATAATACTTTTAAAGTTACAACTTTTTCGAAACCAAAATACTTGAAATCATTAAACTTTGAAAATCATAACATTTCGAAATCATGGTACCTTCCTTTAATTCTTTACATTTTACAAATTTTTTCAATTAAACCCAAATTTTCAAGTTTCCCATTTAATTTAATTCAAACCATCGGTTTCAATTTAATTCAGTTTCCCAACAAACCATTTCAAATCTTATCAATTTCAAATATAGATTTGATCCACAAAATTAACTATTAAATCTTTCAATATAATTCAAAGCTTTAAATATACCATATTTCAAAACTAAATTTGAAAATCTCATATGTATATATATATATATATATATATATATATATCAAATTCACTTTCATATTATTTAGCTTTGAAATAATCACTTAATAAAATACAATATCATTAAAATAGACCCGAATTACAAGTAAACCGAATATCTTTCATACTAATATAAACTTCAAATATTCATTTATCGAATAAATCAAATAAATAAAAATCAAATATCATTCCAAATTCATATTCTTTATCAAAATAAAGATTATGTCATTCAAAGCCATTTTGTAACAACCTGCCATTCATCTCCACAAAATGACACATCATTAATAAGAAAGAAAGGGATAGAAAAGAGAAAGAAAGAGAAGAAAGAAGAAACAACACAATCAGAATCTAAACAGCGGAAAGAATAAATTATATTAATAACATAAGTATTACATAATATACAACGCCAATCAGAGATACACAGCATATACATCACATACTAGACAGTTATAAACACCTGTCTAGTATTTACAACTTAATACAAACACAACACAGAGAACACACAGCGGAATCTATATATCTACAACGCAGAAGCCTCATGCTCCATTGCTCCTCAAATATTCATCAAAGCTAACCTGAATCCCTTGGCTACTCGTAAGATTTGAGTACCCAAGAGTTTAAGAAAACAAAAGATAAACTCCGGGTCAGACATGGGTCTGGTGTGAGTAACAGGTTAAAGTTGCTTAATTTTTAAAAACCTTTTGAAAAGAATGGTATCACGTAAGACTTCCCACACATAAACATGAAAAAGTTTTTACCTTACACTAACCAAAACATTTAATAGGAAATCCAGTGATATTATAATCGGTCTAGGGTTTTCAAGTAAATATGAAATAGCCGAAATTGTTACATTTATTAAATTCTAGCTACTAGCTACAAAAGTGGGTAATACAGTCAAAACCGTTGGCACTTATTGGATTTTGGATTCCATACAATGGCAGGGCTACCGGGGTACCGCCCGTCACAGTACGTGGCCTAGATCACCGTACCGAGGATCACTCCCAATCCCCTGCAAACACAAAGCCGGAACCATTCCTTACTGAACAGTTCCGAAAAAGACAACCCCGCAGTTGGTGCGCATATCCAACCGCCCAATAAGCCGAATAAAAAGGGACCTCTAGACAGGGGAAAATCTCGTCCTACTTGGGCATGACCCACTTAGCCTTGCTGCACCTCCCCTGTTTTAGCCATTCTCGGTTGATGAGGCTTGAGGCTACGATTACCTTTATAGGACACATCACATAGAATGCTCATCGTCCACCTGACGATGTTCTGAAAGCATTCAATCCATACAAGTTCGTTCCGGGTTCGAACGAAACCAAAGGCATTATCTCGTTACACTCATTTTAGAATCACCCTCAGAGTTAACGACAATAACCCTTGCACTCCGAATCTTCATCTCAAATCTGAAAGTACTATCCTCATCAAACTCATCTCGGAATCACCCCCAGAGTTATACTGACGAATAGTCCTTACACCTCGAGTCTTAACTCTTCACATAAGATTCATGACCTATTGTTAATTTGGATTGATGTGGTTTTTGGATATCCAAATATGGAAACCCGATCCCGGTATCATTGAAATCCAAAGCGTGTCTTTTAGGTCCAAGTTGTTTTAGAGTTTAAAACAATTCAATACATTATCTATATACACACAGATAGAAAATTCAAAGATTCACAACAGATAATTATCATTATCATCACAACAGATAATCCATATTATCACTATCAAAGATAATCCATATCATCATCACAATGCAACCAATGCATCCATATCACTCAACATTACTAATCTCATGGTTGAGATTTCAAACCATTCAAGGCAACCAATATCATCCATCCATACATAAGCAATGATCTATAATCACCATTTATAATTAATTTAAAATGAATTAATTTAATTACATCATCTCTAATTAATTTAAAGCGACTTAAATTAATTACTTACCTCAATATAAATCTTGCTGACATACCCATTAATTGATTACAAATTAATTAATTAACCTCTAATTTATCATCTTAATTAATCACCCCTGATTAATTATACTTCAATTAATTTCACAAAATTAATTACTCTAAACCAAATACACTAATTAACCTTTAATTACTTCATTAATTAATTAACTATAGTTAATTACATTAAACCTTAATTAATTACAATTAATTAATTACACTTAATTACTTATTATTGATTAATTAATCTTAATTAATCAATATTAATTACATCATTAATTATATTAATTAATGATCCTTAATTATTTAAATAACAATTAAACCATAATTATTGATCACCTTTGATTAATCACATTCAGTAATTAACCACCCTTAATTACTTATCAAATTAATTACTCCTTAATTAATTTCTTTAATTAATCCCTTGATTAATTATACAAAGTAATTTAATCTAAATTACCTTCACAATTAAAACATCTTCCACTAATTACATCCAGTAATTATCTTTAGTTACTTCACTGAATAATTGTACTTCATTAATTACATCAAGTAATTATTATCAAATCCAGTGTTTAAAATTAATCAAACTTAATTAATAATTTAAACCAACCACAATAAACTCCATTAATTACATTAAGTAATTAATTCCTTAATTACTTTTATTTAGCAATTAAACTTAAATAATTCACAATTGATTGTCATTAATTAATTAATTTAATTAATTATTAAAAATTAATCATATTAATTAGTGGTTAAATAATCTCAAGTTAATGACCATCACTAACTATTAAAAATTCTTTAATTACTTTCCTAAAGTAATTAACTTTCATTAATCGTTATTAATTTTCAAATTAATTAATCTTTAATATCAATTTAATTAACCTTTAATTATTTAGTTAATTAAGTATTAACTGTAACTTAATTAATTCATAATTACTTGATTAATTAATTACTAATCATTAATTAAATATAATTAATGATTTTTAATCATGGATTAATTATCCTTAATTAAATAAATTAACTTAACTTTAATTAATAAATTAAAAAGCTTTAATTACTTATTTAATCCAAGTCATTACTTAATTTAAGTAAATAATCCATTTTAATTAACTTAATAATTCAAATCACTAAATCCTTACTTGTTTAAAGATAAAAATATTTTCTTATTAATGATCACATTATCATTAACAAAGCATTAAAAAACAAATTACTTTAAATTTACTTCCAAATATCATTTTAAATTTAAGATTTAAAATGAATTCAAATTATCTTTAATAAAAAACACATTTCTAAACCTTTCATTTCACAAGTTAAAGATATACTCAAGTAATGAATAAGTTTTAAGTATTTAAAACCAAATTCATATTTAAATTCAATCAATTTGAGTTATATTTTAAACATTTCAATTTGTTAAAACATTTTAAAAAATTTAAATCTTTCCTACATTTCAAAATTGAAATACTTATTTAAAATTTGATTTCAGATTAATCTTCAGATTTTTAAAACTTTACTTACCTTTTCAAACTTTATTTTAAAATTCAAACTACTTAACACTTTTTAAAGTAGTTAACAATTCAAGTTTTAAAAAGCTTTATTTATTTTCTTTTAAAACTGAGATTTAATCTTAACTTAAGTTCCAGATTTTAACTTGGATATACAATTTAGTTTATACCTTTTCTTCCCATTTTAAAATTTCAGTTTAAACAAAATTTATAACAACATTACAGTTTTACAGTTTAAAAACCTGTTCTGTAATTAAACTCGAGTCAGAGCAAAACTGCTTCGAGCCCATCAACCAAGAACTTCGAGCAACTTCCCAAAATCACGAGTAAAAAAACTCGAGTCAATTATACTGCAATTACCCAGAGTTCATCAGAGACCAAAAGTGCACGGTTCACGTGCACTGTGCCTCCAGCCATCTCCATCCACCTCCGGTGGCCTCCCCACATCGACTACTAACACCTCGTTCCAACAAGACCAACAAATCTTCCCTCCACAACTCAAAAATGAATTCGAGTTTAATTTCAAAACCTGGAACAGAAAGATCAAACCCCCACCAAAACCTGACATCGCCACATTCACGGCCTTCCGACCACCAGAAATCCAGCAACATCGGCTATGCTTTCACCCACGACCAAGCTTCCATCTGCCAAGATCCCATTGAAATCGATCAATTATCCAGGTCATACCGATCCAAACAAAATGCCTAGTTGAAACTAGGGTTCCAAAAAGAATTTTTCCACTGCTACCTCCTCAATGTAAGACATTTCCATTCAATAATTTTCCAAGCTTTACTGCTCTCTCCTCTACCCACTTGAAGAAACCCGATACTCCAAAATCAATAGATCACCAGAAATCACAAAATTTCCCTTTTTTGTTGAACCTAGGACTGCTCTCTAACCCCTTTACTAAAAATCCTAATTTTTGTTCTAAAAATCATGTTTTGATTTTAGTATTTAATTCATAATACTGAATTTATAAATTATAAAAGTTTGAATTTTCACATATTTTAACATGCATTGGTGTTTTTATAGTTCCAGTAAGCTTTCAAATTTAATTTAACTTAAACAAAATTTTAAAACCTTCTCTATGACATAACAACAAATTTTATTTAAATTCTAAGTACTAACATCAATGGGTTCAAGAGCATATGAATTTTGAATCAAGTCTTGAACTTGAAAACTGGTAACAGAGATGACAATGGAACACATACACATATCTACACATCTATATATATATATATATATATATATATATAGAAATTCATCACATATAAATATTTATTCAGCACACATTCATTCCAGATCTCAGCTTGCAACCATAATCAATTTAAGATTTTAAAAAAATGTGATGTTACTCACCAGAAATTAAAGAACAGAGCACTTAGTTTTTGAAAAGCTTGAACCTGAATGTGCTTTGATTTCCAAAACTTTGATTTGATTCTTTATTTTGCTTTTATATTTTGTAAACTTTAAATCCTGTTTTTAGTTGCTCCCTGATTTAACAATTACATGCTTTCTTCCAGATAAATGGAAATGCAGACTTAAAACAGATTTGCTTTGAATATGCAGGCTTCATATTTGCTCTCTGATTTTGCAATTGCATGCATGCTACAGATTTGCATGATTAACTGAATTACAGGAATTTTCTTTGATTTCATGTAATTGATTTTAGTGGAGGTGTTTTGAGAAATGGTTTCAGGGAGTAAATGGATTTGCTGAAGATGATTTTAGATTTTTGGTTTCAAAGGAAGTGTTTATTTTTTTTCCAGATTTTTTTGCATTTTAGATTTAGAAAATGAATAAAAAGGAAAGAGGATTTGTTTATATAAAAACTGAAATACTTATTAATAAAAATAAAAGAAAAACAAAAATAAATGACACTTGTCTTCCAATTTTAACACTTGTCATGAAGGTAAGTTAATTAGTTAACATATGTCTTTTAATTTGTAAAATGTTTACATTTGTCTTTAAATGTTAATTAGTTATAATTTGGTTAATTTGTATTTAATTAGATGTTAATATAAGATAAATGTAAATCCATTTTTAATGAATTAGTTAATATGTATTTATTTATATGTAGATAAATTTTAAAATGAATAAATCCAATTATATTATAAAATAAAGTTTATACAAATATTTTAAAATCAAAACAAATTAGAAATATTTATACTTTAAATTCTAAAGCTTTGAATTCAAATTCAAATTCAATTCAAGTTATATATATACATATATAACTACACAATTCAATTTTTGAAAAACGATCATTTTTATTAAAAATCTATTTGTTAAAAACAATGTATTATTATATTTTAAAATAACAAAATTTTGATAACTATAAATAATTTATAAAAGAAATTGTTTTCTTTATTAGTAAATTATTTATTTTATCCAACTATATCCAAATAAACCTTATTGTTAATTTTATTTAAATTTAAACTTGAGTTAAAACATATTTTAAATCATTTTAATATTTACATTATGTATTTAAAATCATATAGTTATTTATTATATACTTTTAAAAAGTTAATATCAAATTAATCAATTTAAACAAATTAAATTTTTATCTTATCAATTTAAAAACCATATTTTATTTATTCAATAACCTTTTAAAAGTTTAACTTTAAAACTATACCCAATTTTACGAAATATATATCATTTAGAAAACAAGATTTATTTATTAATTAAAAACAAAATCTATTTACAATATATACATATCCTATATACATTATAAATATAAAACAATTTACTAGCTTTTAAAAGATTAAAATCTATCAATTAAATATTTATTCAATTGGATTATTAAATTAATTCCAATCTTATTACAAAGATTATCAAATCAATTTAAATTTTAATTCAGATTACTAAATTGATATTGCTTAAAATTTCGGGTCGTCACATTCCTCCCCCCTTAAAAGAATTTCGTCCCTGAAATTTAAAACAAAGGTAATTTAATAATTTCATTAAAGATTTTAATTTTAAAACACAAGCATATACCAAACATATGCTAACAACCATAGCAATCAATTCATCCAATCAGACAAATATAATTATCCAAACAAAAATTCTAGATAGAGTTTCCTCGAGTTTCCCAAGTATATATATACCGGGATACTCACCCTACAGAATTTCAACAATCAATACTACTAAGCTACATAGTTCCTACTCATCTAGATCTATAGAACTAGACGGCATATCAGACTACACATGAGTCTAACCTAACAACCAAACTTCCTGAACAGCTGGTTCCAAAACCAGAGATAGACCATACACGTACTCCCTCAGAGATACGTGAAACACATCGAACCCAGTTATCCAAACCGGCAATTCAATCTTGAAAACCAACACTTATCTTCAAAAGAACACAGAGATCCAAAATATCTCGGAGCTAGCTTTCCAGCCTTACCCCATCTTATAGCTCCTTTGATCTGAGAAAACTTATCCAAACAAAATCTCCGACTCCAGAATCCAAATTCCTTCGTTTCTTATCCACAAAATGTCTTCGGACGATCCTGGGCTGCCAACATCCTTCCTTATCAGCTCAACCCTTGCTGATGCTTCCAGAACAAACAGAACTAAAAACAACCCAACACAATGATCTCCTCAAGATCAACCAAAACACAACTCTACTCCATAAACATTAAAAGACAACAAACTCCTTCTAGTCCGGAAAAGACAATCAGAAACACTTCTAAACTGCTTCCACTGCACAACTCTTATCCGAAGAAGAAGAAAATGCCGATGAAGAACACGATTACAAACTGGACATCACTTCCCAGAAATATAGTTCAACGGGTCCATAAAAGAAAAACTCAGAGATTCCTCCGAAAACTGAGTTGCTTCATCAAACTCTATCTCTAGGAACCATCTTTCTACTAAACTGAACCACCGGTTCCACTCCTGGAATACTAGTCGATAAGAAAACTCAATCTCCAGATGCGGAGAAACCTCTAACTTCCCAGATGACATCCGAAAAATCTCTGACAATCCAAGAGAACACTCAACTATCGCAAGTCACTTTTGCGATCAACCTAGACCAATTTCCAAAGAAAAACTATCCTCTCTTTACCAAACAGAACAGCTTACTATGGTCTAGCCAATCCATTGAAGAAACGGATCCATTCTGCTGCTTCTGAACTCCATCTTCAGAAAAACTACTCAGCCAGAAAATTTCCTGCCAGCACAGAACACTCCGAGCTGCACTGCTGACACCGATGCCAAAAACTTCCTAATCCAAATTTCTTCGAGAAACTCGGACTTCAAAGCAAACAGAAACACCACATTCTGCTAAACCCAGCCACAACATCGAAGCAGATCTACTTACTAAAACTTGTTCCAAAGAAATATCTTCGGACACATCCATAGTCACTGCCTCTCATCACGCAGTTACAACTTCCTAAGGTATCAAGGTACCATCACATGCTTTTACCCAACCGACAGATCCAAACTCTACTCACCAAACTCTGTACTTCAAAGATGACACCGAACCTTAACAGGTTTCCTTCAGATATCTATGAAATACTTACATTCAGCTGCAAAGCTCACTCGAGACGGTATTAGGTCTACAGTCTCGACAAATACACTTCCAACCTCAACCTACAAACTTCAACCAATGGTAGTCGTGTTACACATACCACTACCTCATCTACCTTTATATCTTATATTGGTAAAACCGAACAGGTAACCCAACAAATAGGTAGAAATAGATAAATTTATATAAATATATTTAAAATTACAAATACACTCTCTCAAGAAAGAAATCACTCCACGGCCTAGGTATTCGCTCAACCTAGTGCTCTAATACCACTGTAACAACCCGCCATTCATCTCCACAGAATGACGCATTATTAATAAGAAAGAAAGGGATAGAAAAGAGAAAGAAAGAGAAGAAAGAAGAAACAACACAATCATAATCTAAACAGTGGAACGAATAAATTATATTAATAACATAAGTATTACATAATATACAACACCATTCGGAGATACACAGCATATACATCACATACTAGACAGTTATAAACACCCGTCTAGTATTTACAACTTAATACAAACACAACACAGAGAACATACAGCGGAATCTATATATCTACAACGTAGAAGCCTCCTGCTCCATTGCTCCTCCAATATTCGTTAAAGCTAACCTGAATCCCTTGGTGTGACGCCCCACCTCTATACCCACGCTAGCCAAGGACACTACAGGGTAATGCCGTCAACTAACACGGAGAATAAGGCTGGTTAGGAGCGACCATCTATAGCCTTCCTCTAACTATCTATTGAATACATCGACAATAATCACACCAAACCGATCGACATATGAATTGAATACTTAAAACAAAACCATAGGTGGTTGAAGGATCTATCAGAACAGAATATAACAACTCAAATGTAATATACATCACAGAATAGTAGATCATCATATACACATATATTGATACATAGCAGAGTATACGAAATAATACACGTCAAGTGGTATAGCAAACCACAATATACAGACGAATCAAAAGAATACACATCAGAGTTACAACAAAAAAGGACTGCGCAAAAAGCTTTAACAAAATGGAACAAGCTGAATAGTCCATGCGGAAGCAAAATAGGCTAAGTCCAAAAGCACCTAACCTGAAACATCTCGGTCTGAGCCGAGTATAAAATACACGGGTTAGTCTAGCTAAACAAATCAGTTAGATAAACTGAACAACAATAAACCTGCAAGGTTACAAAGTATAACAAATATCTCAAAAGGAGATATCACAATCATCTAACAAAAGATGAATCATACGATAACAAAACAAGCCTCATATCATAGGCAACATAGAGAAACAAAGGATACAAATATCCCAAATCAAGCCAAAAAGGCTAATAACAAATGCCAATAAGGTATACAAGTTCCACAAGGTAATCGCTACATATCATGTGGCTCAAAAAGACCAACACCGAAGGGCGATACCTAGGGAATATACATATGAATGAAAATATCAAAAAATTTGCTCGAGCTCAGTACTGTACAAACAAGGATCCATGAGCCCGAAGACTCCAAACCCAATATCACCCATGCGGCTCATAACGACCAACATCGGAAGCGTAAAGGGCAACCCAATATCACCCATGCGGCTTATAACGACCAACGTCGGAAGTGATACTAAAGGGCAACAAACCTGAAGGCACAAACCCGAAGGCAACATACCCGAAGGCAACATACCCGAAGGCAACAAACCATAGTGGTGAAGGTCGCAGACCCAGTACTGGACACCACTAACTGGCGGAATGTGTCATAAGTCTCAAAAAGGAATCCGAAAAGTGGTAAGCGAGTCCCATAACCATTTGCACTAAACGGTTTACTATCCGTTAGTTAATTTCACACTCAAAGCAGTACAAAGTTCACCTCATATCATCGGTAAACCAAACCCGAAGGTTAAAACGATCAATTGAATAGGTTGGGGATTAATCGGAAGGATAAACGCACAGATTCATGGTCCGTGTTTTGCCCAACCATTTAATCACCCTTCCACTCTGCTCGAAGTGCGAAATTGTGTATGTGCGTTTTAAATAGAATTTATAAATCGGAGAAGGAAACTTTTAATACGATTTAGAGGGATTATTTATGAAAACCCGTGAATGAAGTCAAAAATAAGTTATCAAAGCCAGAGATGCAATGACAACCACCAAAAACCAACTTGAATCGATAAAATTTGGAAAACCAATCAAAATGAGCAAAAATAGGCAAAACAGCAAAATAGGAGCAGGTCGGTCGACCGGACTACAGGCCTCGGTCGGCTGGCCAGATGCATAAAATTAAAAAAAGCTCGGGATAGTAGGTCGGTCGACCGGCTACAGGGCTCGGTCGGCCGAACTGCAATTTCTGCAGTTTCTGCCTTTTCTCATCGAATTGCCAACTCTTCCAAAACACAATCGGTCGAGCAATGGGCCTGAGGAGCCTTAGCCAATAGATACCCCAGCTCCTTTAGCTCTCCAATTCGCTACCAAAAACATGCTCAAACATCAAAGTTAGGATCTTTAAAGAATTGAACCCAAACACTAAAAATTTGGATATTAACCAATTCTATCCAAACCAAAAGCAAGTGCATATGAACAAGTGTTAGGAATTCATACCCAACATCAATGAAATCAAGAGAGGTAGATGTGAGTTCAAAGCTCACCCTCTTACACCTAAACAAAGATATATATATATATATATATATGTATAGATTTGAGATAAAAATCTCACCTTTTTATCTCAAAACAAGAAGAGGATGCTCAAACACAAGAAGGAGACTAACTACTCTTCACTTCAACTCAACAAGCTTCAATCTAAGAATAAAACAAGTATTTTCCTAAGTTAGATTTAGGAAACTTTCTGAAATTGAAGAGGAGAAGAGTTGGAGAAGATGAAGAGGAGGCTTACCAATAGCTTCACTTTGATTTTGGAGCAAGAATTCAATGTTGCAAGGAGAAACTAGGGCTTCCAATTTCTAATTCCCATTCTTTTCCCCCATTTTCAGTTTTTAACTTAAGTTTTTATGAAATGAATTAAGTGTGTAGAGGAGAGGGACTGAGTTAGGGTTAATTAGATAGTTAGTGGGCTGAACCCAACCCAAAGCCCAACTAGAAAAAGTAGCAAAATTCAACTTACTCCAAACATATCAAAGCTTATACTCAAATGGTCGCAAATGCCATTTTGGAACCAATGGAAATGGTATCGAGCCCCAATTCGACCATTTGCAGAAAGTAACATTTCAGACCAAAAATCCGACTAACGACGCTATATTTAAATAAATATTTAAATATAAAATCGTTAAATATGCGGGTTGTTACAGATCTCCCCTCCTTACAAAATTGCGTCCCCGCAATTCCTAGAGACGATATTTGTAACAACTACATACATACAACATTCAAAAGAAAAGGAAATAAGCTTGAGACCAAAAGATATTCTCACCGTTGCCAAGCGAAGATAGAAAACCCGGATAAGATCGCTCGATATACTCTCTGGTTTCCCAAGTACAGTCATTGGGACTAGCGGACCATTGAACTTTAACGAGCGGCACGTCCTTGTTTCGAAGGTGACGCACCTCCGTGTCAAGTACGCGAATAGGCTGCTGTACAAAAGATAAGTCCGGTGAGATCTCAAGCTCTTGCAAATCAGGAGAAGCGATAACAGAATCCGACTCCCGAAGACACTTCCGAAGTTGAGAGACGTGAAACACGTCATGATGCTAGATAAATGAGCTAGAAGTGAAACTCTATAAGCCATAGGGCCAATACGTTCAGTAATAGAAAATGGTCCTATATAGCGAGGAGCCAATTTCCCAGTCGTACTGAAACGCATAACCCCTTTCAAAGGAGAAACACGAATAAAAACAAGGTCACCGATCGAGAACTCGAGAGGCTTCCTACGGCTATCCGCGTAGGATTTCCGACGGCTCTGTGCCTCTTTCATTCTCAACCGAATAAGATCAATCTTCTCGGAAGAATCACGAACAAAATCTGGACCAAGAATAAGCTTCTCCCCAGATTCCAACCAACATGAAGGTGATCGACATGGCCTTCCGTATAAGGCTTCGAAAGGAGCCATACCGATACTAGACTGAAAACTATTGTTGTAGGAGAACTCTACAAGAGGTAGATGATCCTCCCAACTACCACCGAAATCAAAAATACAAATACGGAGAAGATCTTCCAAGATACGATTCACCTGTTCAGTCTGTCCGTCAGACTGCGGATGATAAGCTGTGCTAAAATTAAGCTTTGTTCCCAAAGCTTGCTGAAGACTCTTTCAAAAATGACTCGTGAATAAAGGATCACGATCACTCACAATAGAACTAGGAACACCGTGAAGTCTCATGATTTCCTTGACATATAACTTAGCCAAATGCGAAGCAGCCCTATTAGACTTAATAGGGACAAAATGAGCAGACTTGGTGAGGCGATCAACAATAACCCAAATACTAGAATGGCCCGATCTCGAACGAGGTAGGCCGTCAATGAAATCCATAGAAATCTGATCCCATTTCCATAATGGAATCTCTAGAGGCTGAAGAAAACCCGAAGGACGCTGATGTTCGACCTTAACACGCTGACAAGTTATGCAATTACTCACATAACCCGCCACATCGCGCTTCATGCCTTTCCAATAATAAAGACGATGCATATCGGCATACATCTTGCTTCTACCAGGATGAATGGTATACTTAGAACGGTGATAATCATCAAGAATGTCATGCCTAAGTGCAAAATCAGAAGGCACAAAAAGACGGTTCTTCTTGCGAAGACACCCATGAGAATCAATGCTGAAATCCCGCAATGCCTCATCACAGGATCCAGACTCACAAAGCTGAATAAGATGCAACAAATCGGGATCATGCCGCTGAGCATCGGCAATACGATCCAACAAAATAGGTCGAGCTCCCAAACTAGATAATAGAATAGGAGAATCAAAAGATGAACCTCGATCACGAATTTCACAAAAAGATAGAGTCTCAAGTATATCCCATTCGGCAAGCATCATAGAAACAACAGCCAAATGTTTGCGACTAAGCGCATCAGCAACACGATTACCCTTCCCAGGGGTATACTGGATATCAAAGTCATATGAAGCAAGAAACTCGAGCCAACGTTGTTGTCTCATATCGAGTTCCTTCTGAGTGAACAAATACTTCAAGGATTTATGATCGGTATAGAGAATGAAGCGCTCGCCCAATAAGTAGTGTCGCCAAATCTCAAGGCGAAGACAATGGCGGCTAACTCAAGATCATGAGTGGCATAGCGAACTTCATTCGGACGCAGTTTCCTAGAAGCATAAGCAACTACCCGATCTTTCTGCATAAGAACAGCATCGAGACCACTACCACAAGCATCGGTGTAGACAACAAGATCATGATTCCCCTCGGGAATCACCAAAATAGGAGCATTAGTGAGAAGTTCCTTCAATGTCTGAAAGGAAGCTTCACACCTGTCGGACCAAATAAAACTAATGCCTTTCCGAGTAAGGCTGGTGAGAGGAAGCACAACACAGGAAAAATCCTTAATGAACCGACGGTAATAACCTGCCAATCCAAGGAAACTACGAATCTCACGCACATTCTCAGGCCTCTTCCAATTCTGGATGGCTGCGATCTTTGAGGGATCGACAGAGATTCCATCGGAAGATACAACATGGCCTAAGAATTTAACCTTATTCTCCCAAAAATGGCATTTGGAGAATTTGGCTCTAAGCTGATGATGACAGAGAGTACTCAAGACAATTCTCAAGTGATTAGCATGCTCAGCATCAGACTTAGAATAAACAAGGATATCATCAATGAAGACAAGGACGAACTTATCGAGATATTCCCGAAATACCCGATTCATAAGATCAATAAAGAAAGCAGGAGCGTTCGTCAAACCGAACGGCATAACGAGCCACTCAAAAGAACCATAACGAGTGCGAAAAGCGGTAAGAGGTATGCTATCCTCCGCGACTCATAACTGATGAAAACCTGTGGCAAGGTCAAGCTGAGAAAAGACCTTAGCACCACTCAATAGATCGAACATATCATCAATCCTAGGCAATGGATACCTATTCCTGATGGTCAACTCGTTAAGCTTGCGATAGTCAATGCAAAGCCTAAGAGTTCCATCAGACTTCTTCACGAAGACGACCGCGGATCCCCATGGAGAAAAACTAGACTGAATCAACTGCTTGGACTCAAGCTCTAAAAGCTACTTCTTGAGTTCCTCATTTTCCTTTGTAGACATCATCGTGGGAGGACGACTAACTGGCTGCGCGCCTGGAATAAGATCAATGCGGAACTCAATTGCCCGTTTGGGTGGCAAACCCAAAACAGGTTCAAAAACATCAGAAATGTCACAAGCAATAGGAATACGAGATACATCATCACCATCTTGTGAATCAAGAGAATATAAAGTCATTTCGGAATTATCCACATCCCGAAGAACAAGAGATAACTGAGTAGGCGAAACCAGATGTCGAAGATACAAAATTCTCTCCGAACAAATAATCCTGGCATCATATCTCACATCTCACTAGCCAGTCCATACCCAAAATCATATCAAATCCCAGACAAGAAATAACGTGCAGATTCACACGAAAAGAAAAGCCACATAAAACAATCTCAATATCATCACAAAGCATACTAAGGGTCGCGGATCCCCCAATAGGATTCGCAATCCTTAAAGAAGTAACCAAACAAGAAACATCCAAGGATAAATCATCAACGAGCTTCTTCGATACGAAGGAATGTGAAGCACCCGTATCGAAAAGAACTCGTATACTATGATCATGAAATAAAATAGACCCTTCCAAAATAGATGAAGATATACCTTTGGGCTAAGAGGGACCTTCAGAAGCCTTAGCAGCATAAAGCCTACTAGACTTGGCACCAGCCGGAATAGTAGGGCAAGCTGAAACATGATGACCTTCCTTTTTACAATAGCGACAGAAGAGAGGCTTACGACAAGCTCGAATAATATGATCAGGAGAACCACAATTGAAACACTTTCGAATAAAAGGTGTTCCAACAGACTGAGGCTGAGAGCTAGAACCACCGGTCTTCTTCTTCTTAGAAGGAAAAGACCTGGACTTTTGAAATGGAAACGGCCTCTTGTTGGGGTTCTTGGAAACCTCAACATCAACATCACTATCACATTCCTTCTCGACGGTCTCGAGATGAAGTGCTGAATCAACTAACTGCTCAAAAGAAAGCTTAAGATGGAGCAACAAGGACTTCTTAAGATACTTCTTAAGACCAGAGACAAACTTCAAATTCTTCTTATAAGAAGTGCTAATGAATTCAAGACCATACTTAGGTAAAGCCCCTTGCTTCAACTCAAGGAAGCGACGGGTCAATAAAACTTTTTCAGATTCAGGAACGAACTTGAGTTCAAATCGCTCCCGAAATGAGTCCAAGAAAAAGTAGACTCATCAATCTCGGATACAAGAAGCTCATACCAATCAAGAGCACGCTCTTGTAATAAGCTAGAAGTTACAAGAACTCTATCATGGTCAGAAAGATCCATACGAGAGAAGATACGCTCGCACGTGCGAAACCAAGCTTGGACTTCAAGAACGGACTCGGGGCCCTTAAACGGCTTTCCCCCAAGTTGAGCAAAATCACTGCATAGACGTGCAAAGGCAAACTTGCGAGGTGGAGACACTCGAGGAGGAATTGGAGGCTGAATGCTCCTAAACAACTCCAAAAACTGATCGGCAGACATATAAACGCCATCCGGATGTGAGCCACTGGATTGCCCAACATCCGAACGTCGTCCCCTGCCTCTTCCAGCCATACGCTGAAAGTAAGGTAAGAACAAGATTATTCACAAGGTAGATAATTCATTACGGAATACTACGGAATAATATGCATTCCTAGACGTATTCCCCAACTTCTATCTAACCTTGATAAAAGGAATAGAAAGACACGATGATTCAAAGATTTGTATCACTTATATACTTTGATGTACCAGAATATGTGCATCTATTCAGTGTTTATCATATTTTGTCCTGAACCTTGCTCTGATACCACGCTGTGAAGCCCCACCTCTATACCCACGCTAGCCAAGGACACTGCAGGGTAATGCCGTCAACTAACATGGAGAATAAGGCTGGTTAGGAGCGACCATCTACAGCGTTGCTCTAACTATCTATTGAATACATCGACAATAATCACACCAAACCGATCGACATATCCAATGAATACTTAAAACAAAACCATAGGTGGTTGAAGGATCTATGAGAACATAATATAACAACTCAAATGTAATATACATCACAGAATAGTAGATCATCATATACACATATATTGATACATAGCAGAGTATACGAAATAATACACGTCAAGTGGTATAGCAAACCACAATATACAGACGAATCAAAAGAATACACATCAGAGTTACAACAAAAAAGGACTGCGCAAAAAGCTTTAACAAAATGGAACAAGCTGAATAGTCCATGCGGAAGCAAAATAGGCTAAGTCCAAAAGCACCTAACCTGAAACATCTCGGTCTGACCCGAGTATAAAATACACGGGTCAGTCTAGCTAAACAAATCAGTTAGATAAACTGCACAACAATAAACCCGCAAGGTTACAAAGTATAACGAATATATCAAAAGGAGATATCACAATCATCTAACAAAAGATGAATCATATGATAACAAAACAAGCCTCATATCATAGGCAACATAAAGAAACAAAGGATACAAATATCCCAAATCAAGCCAAAAAGGCAAATAACAAATGCCAATAAGGTATACAAGTTCCACAGGTAATCGCTACATATCATGTGGCTCAAAAAGACCAACACCGAAGGGCGATACCTAGGGAATATACATATGAATTAAAATATAATAAAATTTGCTCGAGCTCGGTACTGTACAAACAAGGATCCATGAGCCCGAAGACTCCAAAACCAATATCACCCATGCGGCTCATAACGACCAACATCGGAAGCGATACTAAAGGGCAACCCAATATCACCCATGCGGCTCATAACGACCAACATCGGAAGCGATACTAAAGGGCGACAAACCCAAAGGCACAAACCCGAAGGCAACATACCCGAAGGCAACAAACTGTAGTGGTGAAGGTCGGAGACCTAGTACTGGACACCACTAACTGGCGGAATGTGTCATAACTCTCAAAAAGGAATCCGAAAAGTGGTAACGCGAGTCCCATAACCACTCGTTCGCACTAAACGGTTTACTATCCGTTAGTTAATTTCACACTCAAAGCAGTACAAAGTTCACCTCATATCATCGGTAATCCAAACCCGAAGGTTAAAACGATCAATTGAATAGGTCGGGGATTAATCGGAAGGATAAACGCACAGATTCATGGTCCGTGTTTTGCCCAACCATTTAATCATGGTCCGTGTATGTGCGTTTTAAATAGAATTTATAAATCGGAGAAGGAAACTTTTAATACGATTTAGAGGGATTATTTATGAAAACCCGTGAATGAAGTCAAAAATAAGTTATCAAAGCCAGAGATGCGATGACAACCACCAAAAACCAACTTGAATCGATAAAATTTGGAAAACCAATCAAAACGAGCAAAAATAGGCAAAACAGCAAAATAGAAGCAGGTCGGTCGACCGGACTACAGGTCTCGGTCGGCTGGCCAAATATAGAAAATAAAAAAAATCTCGGGATAGTTGGTCGGTCGACCGGCTACAGGGCTCGGTCGGCCGAACTGCAATTTCTGCAGTTCCTGCCTTCTCTCATCGAATTGCCAACTCTTCCAAAACGCAATCGGTCGAGCAATGGGCCTGAGGAGCCTTAGCCAATAGATACCCCAGCTCCATTAGCTCTCCGATTCGCTACCAAAATCATGCTCAAACATCAAAGTTAGGATCTTTAAAGAATTGAACCCAAACACTAAAAATTTGGATATTAACCAATTCTATCCAAACCAAAAGCAAGTGCATATGAACAAGTGATAGGAATTCATACCCAACATCAATGAAATCAAGAGAGGTAGATGTGAGTTCAAAGCTCACCCTCTTACACCTAAACAAAGATATATATATGCATAGATGTGAGATAAAAATCTCAACTTTTTATCTCAAAACAAAGAAGAAGATGCTCAAACACAAGAAGAAGACTAACTACTCTTCACTTCAACTCAACAAGCTTCAATCTAAGAATAAAACAAGTATTTTCCTAAGTTAGATTTAGGAAACTTTCTGAAATTGAAGAGGAGAAGAGTTGGAGAAGATGAAAAGGAGGCTTACCAATAGCTTCACTTTGATTTTGGAGCAAGAATTCAATGTTGCAAGGAGAAACTAGGGCTTGCAATTTCTAATTCCCATTCTCTTCCCCCATTTTCAGTTTTTAACTTAAGTTTTCATGAAATGAATTAAGTGTGTAGAGGAGAGGGACTGAGTTAGGGTTAATTAGATAGTTAGTGGGTTGAACCCAACCCAAAGCCCAACTAGAAAAAGTAGCAAAATTCAACTTACTCTAAACATATCAAAGCTTATACTCAAAAAGGTCGCAAATGCCATTTTGAAACCAATGGAAATGGTATCGAGCCCCAATTCGGCCGTTTGCAGAAAGTAACATTTCGGACCAAAAATCCGACTAACGACGCAATATTTAAATAAATATTTAAATATAAAATCTTTAAATATGCGGGTTGTTACACTTGGCTACTCATAAAAATTTGAGTACCCAAGAGTTTAAGAAAATAGAAGATAAACTCCGGGTCAGACATGGGTCTGGTGTGAGTAACAGGTTAAAGTTGCTTAATTTTTAAAAACCTTTTGAAAAGAAAGGTATCACCTAAGACTTCCCACACATGAACATGGAAAAGTTTTTACCTTACGCTAACCAAAACATTTGATAGGAAATCCAGTGATATTATAATAGGTCTAGGGTTTTCAAGTAAATATGAAATAGCCAAAATTGTTACATTTATTAAATTCCAGCTATTAGCCACAAAAGTGGGTAATACAATCAAAACCGTTGGCACTTATTGGATTTTGGATTCCATACAATGGCAGGGTTACTAGGGTACCGCCCGTCACAGTACGTGGCCTAGATTACCGTACCGAGGATCACTCCCAATCCCCTGCGACACAAAGCCGGAACCATTCCTTATTGAACAGTTCCCAACAAGACAACCCTGCAGTCGGTGCGCATATCCAACCGCCCACTAAGCCGAATAAAAAGGGGCCTCTAGACAGAGGAAAATCTCGTCCTACTTGGGCATGACCCACTTAGCCTGACCACACCTCCCCTGTTTTAGCCATTCCCGGTTGATGAGGCTTGAGGCTACGATTACCTTTATAGGACACATCACTTAGAATGCTCATCGTCCACCTGACGATGTTCTGAAAGCATTCAATCCATACAAGTTCGTTCCGGGTTCGAAAAAAACCAAAGGCATTATCTCGTTACACTCATTTTGGAATCACCCTCAGAGTTAACGACAATAACCCTTGCACTCTGAATCTTCATCTCGAATCTGAAAGTACTATCTCCGTCAAACTCATCTCGGAATCACCCCCAGAGTTATACTGATGAATAGTCCTTACACCTCGAGTCTTAACTCTTCACATAAGATTCACGACCTGTCGTTAATTTGGATCGATGTGGTTTTCAGATATCCAAATATGGAAACTCGATCCTTGTCTCATCGAAATCCAAAGCGTTTCTTTTACGTCCAAGTTGTTTTAGAGTTTAAAACAATTCAATACATTATCTATATACACATAGATAGATAATTCACAAATTCACAACAGATAATTATCATTACCATCACAACCGATAATCCATATTATCACTATCAAAGATAATCCATATCATCATCACAATGCAACCAATGCATCCATATCACTCAACATTACTAATCTCATGGTTGAGATTTCAAACCATTCAAGGCAACCAATATCATCCATCCATACATAAGCAATGATCTATAATCACCATTTATAATTAATTTAAAATGAATTAAATTAATTACATCATCTCTAATTAATTTAAAGTGAATTAAATTAATTACTTACCTCAATATAAATCTTGCTTACATACCCATTAATAGATTACAAATTAACTAATTAATTAACCTCTAATTTATCATCTTAATTAATCACCCATGATTAATTACACTTTAATTAATTTCACAAAATTAATTACTCTAAACCAAATACACTAATTGACCTTTAATTACTTCATTAATTAATTAACTATAATTAATTACATTAAACCTTAATTAATTACAATTAATTAATTACACTTAATTAATTATTATTGATTAATTAATCTTAATTAATCAATATTAATTACATCATTAATTATATTAATTAATGATCCTTAATTATTTAATTAGTTACTCATTTAAATTAATTTCATTCAGTAATTAACCTCAATTAAACCATAATTATTAATCACCTTTGATTAATCAAATTCAGTAATTAACCACCCTTAATTACTTATCAAATTAATTACTTCTTAATTAATTTCTTTAATTAATCCCTTGATTAATTATACAAAGTAATTTAATCCAAATTACTTTCACAATTAAAACAACTTCCACTAATTACATCCAGTAATTATCTTTAATTACTTCACTGAGTAATTGTACTTCATTAATTACATTAAGTAATTATTATCAAATCCGGTGTTTAAAATTAATCAAACTTAATTAATTAATTTAAACCAATCACAATAAACTCCATTAATTACATTAAGTAATTAATTCCTTAATTACTTTCATTTAGCAATTAAACTTAAATAATTCACAATTGATTATCATTAATTAATTAATTTAATTAATTATTAAAAATTAATCATATTAATTAGTGGTTAAATAATCTCAAGTTAATGACCATCATTAACTTTTAAAAATTCTTTAATTACTTTCCTAAAGTAATTAACTTTCATTAATCATTATTAATTTCCAAATTAATTAATCTTTAATATCAATTTAATTAACCTTTAATTATTTACTTAATTAAGTGTTAACTGTAACTTAATTAATTCATAATTACTTGATTAATTAATTACTAATCATTAATTAAATATAATTAATGATTCTTAATCGTGGATTAATTATCCTTAATTAAATAAATTAACTTAACTTTAATTAATAAATTAAAAAGCTTTAATTACTTATTTAATCCAAATCATTACTTAATTTAAGTAAATAATCCATTTTAATTAACTTAATAATTCAAATCATTAAATCCTTACTTGTTTAACAATAAAAATGTTTTCTTATTAATGATCACATTATCATTAACAAAGCATTAAAAAACAAATTACTTTAAATTTACTTCCAAATATCATTTTAAATTTAAGATTTAAAATGAATTCAAATTATCTTTAATAAAAAACACATTTCTAAACCTTTCATTTCACAAGTTAAAGATATACTCAAGTAATGAATAAGTTTTAAGTATTTAAAACCAAATTTATATTTAAATTCAATCAATTTGAGTTATATTTTAAACATTTCAATTTGTTAAAACATTTTAAAAAATTTAAATCTTTCCTACATTTCAAAATTGAAATACTTATTTAAAATTTGATTTCAGATTAATCTTCAGATTTTTAAAACTTTACTTACCTTTTCAAACTTTATTTTAAAATTCAAACTACTTAACACTTTTTAAAGTAGTTAACAATTCAAGTTTTAAAAAGCTTTATTTATTTTCTTTTAAAACTGAGATTTAATCTTAACTTAAGTTCCAGATTTTAACTTGGATAAACAATTTAGTTTATACCTTTGCTTCCCATTTTAAAATTTCAGTTTAAACAAAATTTATAACACAACTACAGTTTTACAGTTTAAAAACATGTTCTGTAATTAAACCCGAGTCAGAGCAAAACTGCTTCGAGCACATCAACCAAGAACTTCGAGCAACTTCCCAAAATCACGAGTAAAAAAACTCGAGTCAATTATACTGCAATTATCCAAAGTTCATCAGAGACCAAAAGTGCACGGTGCACGTGCACCGTACCTCCGGCCATCTCCATCCACCTCCGGTGGCCTCCCCACATCGACGACTAACACCTCGTTCCAACACGACCAACAAATCTTCCCTCCACAACTCGAAAATGAATTCGAGTTTAATTTCAAAACCTGGAACAGAAAGATCAAACCCCCACCAAAACCTGACATCGCCACATTCATGGCCTTCCGACCACCAGAAATCCAGCAACTCCGGCCATGCTTTCACCCACGACCAAGCTTCCATCTGCCAAGATCCCATTGAAATCGATCAATTATCCAGGTCATACCGATCCAAACAAAATGCCTAGTTGAAACTAGGGTTCCAAAAAGAATTTTTCCACTGCTACCTCCTCAATGCAAAACATTTCCATTCAATAATTTTCCAAGCTTTACTGCTCTCTCCTCTACCCACTTGAAGAAACCCGATACTCCAAAATCAATAGATCACCAGAAATCACAAAATTTCCCTTTTTTGTTGAACCTAGGACTGCTCTCTAACCCCTTTACTAAAAATCCTAATTTTTGTTCTAAAAATCATGTTTTGATTTTAGTATTTAATTCATAATACTGAATTTATAAATTATAAAAGTTTGAATTTTCACATATTTTAACATGCACTGATGTTTTTATAGTTCCAGTGAGCTTTCAAATTTAATTTAACTTAAACAAAATTTTAGAACCTTCTCTATGACATAACAATAAATTTTATTTAAATTCTAAGTACTAACATCAATGGGTTCAAGAGCATATGAATTTTGAATCAAGTCTTGAACTTGAAAACTGGTGACAGAGATGACAATGGAACATATACACATATCTAAACATCTATATATATATAGAAATTCATCACATATAAATATTTATTCAACGCACATTCATTCCAGAGCTCGGCTTGAACCATAATCAACTTAAGATTTAAAAAAAAGTGATGTTACTCACCAAATTAAAGAACAGAGCACCTAGTTTTTGAAAGCTTGAACCTGAATGTGCTTTGATTTCCAAAACTTTGAGTTTCTTCTTTGTTTTGCTTTTATATTTTCGAAACTTTAAATCCTGTTTGTAGTTGCTCCCTGATTTAACAATTACATGCTTGCTTCCAGATAAAAGGAAATGCAGACTTAAAACAGATTTGCTTTGAATATGCAGGCTTCATATTTGCTTCCTGATTTTACAACTGCATGCATGCTACAGATTTGCATGATTTACTGAATTATAGGAATTTGCTTTGATTTCATGCAATTGATTTTAGTGGAGGTGTTTTGAGAAATGGTTTCAGGGAGTAAATGGATTTGTTGAAGATGATTTCAGATTTTTGGTTTCAAAGGAAGTGTTTATTTTGTTTTTCAGGTTTTCTTTGCATTTTAGATTTAGAAAAAGAATAAAAAGGAAAGAGGATTTATTTATATAAAAACTGAAATACTTATTAATAAAAATAAAAGAAAAACAAAAATAAATGACACATGTCTTCCAATTTTAACACTTGTCATGAAGGTAAGTTAATTAGTTAACATATGTCTTTTAGTTTGTAAAATGTTTACATTTGTCTTTAAATGTTAATTAGTTATAATTAGGTTAATTTGTATTTAATTAGATGTTAATATAAGATAAATGTAAATCCATTTTTAATTAATTAGTTAATATGTATTTATTTATATGTAGATAAATTTTAAAATGAATAAATCCAATTATATTTATAAAATAAAGTTTATACAAATATTTTAAAATCAAAAAAAATTAAAAATATTTATACTTTAAATTCTAAAGCTTTGAATTCAAATTCAATTCAAGTTATATATATATATATATATATATATATATATATATATATATAACTACACAATTCAATTTTTGAAAAACAATTATTTTTATTAAAAATCTATTTGTTAAAAACAATGTATTATTATATTTTAAAAATAACAAAATTTTGATAACTATAAATAATTTATAAAAGAAATTGTTTTCTATATTAACAAATTATTTATTTTATCCAACTATATCCAAATAAACCTTATTGTTAATTTTATTTAAATTTAAACTTGATTTAAAACATATTTTAAATCATTTCAATATTTACCTTATGTATTTAAAATCATATAGTTATTTATTATATACTTTTAAAAAGTTAATATCAAACTAATCAATTTAAACAAATTAAATTTTTATCTTATCAATTTAAGAACCATATTTTATTTATTCAATAAACTTTTAAAAGTTTAACTTTAAAACTATACCCAATTTTACCCAATATATATTATTTAGAAAACATGATTTATTTATTAATTAAAAACAATATTTATTTACAATATATACATATCCTATATACATTATAAATATAAAACAATTTACTAGCTTTTAAGATTAAAATCTGTCAATTAAATATTTAATCAATTCAATTCGATTTTTAAATTAATTCCAATCTTATCACAAAGATTATCAAATCAATTTAAATTTTAATTCAGATTATTAAATTGATATTGCTTAAAATTTCGGGTCATCACACATTTCAAAAATCATTCCTTTCAAATCCTTATTATCAAATCATTACTTGAATTCAAAATCAAATATTCTAATTTAAATACCTTTTTTAAAAATCAATTATGTCATTCATTTATTATTTCAAATATCGTTACAAAACACATTTCAAAATTCCATTCAAAAATTCATTTATCTCATTTCATTTCATTCCATTTAACACATAACAAAGTAACCATTATTTAAATTCAAATTCAATTTAAATTCCTTAAAAATTCAAATTTAAATATTAAAATGCATTCAAACTCCTTAAATTTCACAATTTATCAATTCCAAAAGTTAAATCATTATCACTTTAAAATATAACTCAAACAACGTTAAAATGTATAACATTTCAAAACATTGTCAAATTTTAGCAACGGCGGCATTATAAAGTGCTACAGTAGGTATTTAGTTTCCAAAATAGTTCAGTTCAGGAACAACAACATTTATAAAATGACGTAACAGATATTTAGTTATTTCAAACATAGTTAAATTCCAAAACAACAGCACTTAAAAATGCTGTCATAAGTATTTAGTTATTTCAGAGTCAGTTAAATTTCAGAAATGATAGCACTTAACAAATGCCATCGTAAAACCACAGCATTTTTGGAAATGCTATCAATAAAATTCCAGATTTTATTATAACTTTCAGAAACATTAAAAACATCAATTTTTGTTATTTTAAACTTATAAATCATATTTTTAGGCTTCAAAATTTCATATTTAAATCATTTTAACATATGATTTATCACAACAAAATTTTATAATTAAATATCCAATCTAAAACTCAATTCATTTGTTAAGTCAAAATCTCACTGCTTTCTTAACCTTTTAAATTTTAAAAAATTAACATTTTACTTCAAATATCATTTCAAAACTTTAAATTATATTTCCATTATTTACTTACGTTTTAAAAATATAATTTAAAGTCAAAAATCACATTCACTTCAAATTTACATACTTAAATTCAATTCAAATATTTAACTTTCTTAAAATATAAGAAAAATATTTAAATCATAATTTCATACTTTAAAATATGTATTTATACAAAAAAAATCATTTAAATTATACCACGGGGTCTGTATATAATTTTCTATCCTAGGTCAAGTGATACAGATATGTATCATTTCAATCCGCAATCTAAAAAGGAAATCCGGGTTCTATCATTTCAAACCCGCAATCCCAAGTCAAATAAAATACAATAAAAGTCACTTGAGCCTATCATTTCAGCTCATTATGATTTCTTCCTATTCTAATGTCCATTTGGGTATGTATCATTTCAACCCATAGTGAATTTATTCTAACAGGGAGCTTGCGGTGTGAGCATATACATAAAAAAACAAACAAATATTCTAACATATCAATGTCACAATATACTGTCATTTATCATATGTCAAGTGATAATTAACAAAGTTAACATGGTAATAACATGAAATCATATATCATATAATCATCATTAACTTTCATAAACATTTTAATTACTAATCACTTGTCATCCATTTACCATTTCATAAGTAACAATGTCAGAGTGAGAAGGACTCACCTTTTTCCAAAGCTACAGACCAAAACAACACACAAGAACGATTCCAAAGGCACGACAAGCACGATTAGATTTGAATGGATGGAGAGCCTTGATATTGATTTCGTATACAACAATTAAAACAAAGTAATATAAATAATATATTCAACACAAACTTCATTGAAACAAAATGGAAACTAGAATAAACAAAGAACAAGATGGCTTAACCATGCTTTAACACAAGAGTGCTTGACAATAACTCAACATGGCTCGGTTATGCTCATCATATTTACTCGAATAAGGAGGTTTTTGGGCTCATCCATGATCAGGTTTAGACCTGAAATGCTAGGCCAATGGTCAGCAAAAAAAGAAGGCAAAACAATGGAAAGTGAAGAGGTAAGAGTTACAAGTGGAGGAATGCCAAAGGTCAAGGCTAAAAGGTGGATTTTGGTGCACCCTAGGCTCGGCCTATGGTCATGTTTGGCTCGGCCATGGCTCATTTTAGGTCAGGTCAGATGTGGTGTGATGATTAGAGGTCATGGCATGTGCTGGCGGTGGAGCTAGGGGTGGTGGCCGAGGCAAAGTATGGAGGTGGTGGTGGAATTTTGGTCGGCTATGTATTGTTTTATGGAATTTTTTTGCAAAGTTTTGTGATGCTTGCTCATGCTATTGTCACGGCCAGATCTGATATGAGGAGTGGGTGTTTGTCAGTGGATGATGGTGAGGAGGAGATTGTGGTGGTGGTCAGATAAGGTGATGGTGGTTGAGGCCGAGAAAGACTAGAGAAAGCAAGGCAAAACAATGAAAATGAAGAAGAAAAGCATGGGAAGAAGAAGTCATTACTTACAAAAAAATTCTTAAATAAAAATGCTATGAGAAATGAGAAATGAGAAGGAAATTTCACGTGAAAAAAATAGGAATGCACGGCTAGCAAAAGAAAATGAAAGGCCAAAGCAAATGAAAAGACAAGAAAAGGAAAGGTCACAAGTTGAAAAGCATAAAAGTCTCTTCTAATTTCCAATTTCAATAATTCACTTTAAACAAATAAAAAAATCTAGTAAATAAAATAAAAATTGATCAAAATAAAGTGGAAATGAAAATAAAATAATGTCTTAGGAAAAATAGAAAATAAATAAAAAATATTTTATTTAATTGAAACTAGAATTTAAAATTGCAAACAATATACAACTAACATTGGAAAATTTCAACTACACTTTTAAAACGTTTTAAAATAAAATATATATACATATCATGTCATGTTAGACATGTAAACATAAATTATAACATGACATGACAAACAAAATATTATTTATATAAAAAAATTAAACAATTTTGTTAAATAAAACAATTTACATACAATGGTTTAAAAAGCATAAATTTCACAATATTAATCGGATTTCAACGAAACAAGCAGTATACTTGAAATTTTATTTATTTTCATAATAAAAGATAAAATTCAAAAATTTTAAATTTTAAATTTAAAAGTCAAAGTTTGACCATATTGACCAAAATTTCACATTTCTGGAAAATATTCTATTTATTCATGTTTGAAATTCTAATTCACATAAAAATCAAAATTCATATTTAAAATAACAAAATTTATCCATTTTAATAAATAAAATTAAGTTTTTATACCAGGAAATTCAATTTAAAAATAATTACAAAATATACAATTAAAATAATCATAAAATACAGGGTTGTTACACTCTCCTCCACTCTCTTCCTCGAAAAGGAATGAGATACGGGAAAACGCAGAAAAAGATAGAATGAAATAGGATTAAGATAAGATGACAAGAAGATTGAAATTATACCTGATAACTGTTTTTATAGGTAAGTTTAACAAGGTGGAGATGATCATTCCAAGATCCTCCAGAATCAAGAACACAAGCAAGAAAAAGAGATCCTCTAGAATCTGATTCACCCTTTCGGCTTGGCCGACGGTCTGTGTATGGCAAGCAGTGCTCAGATTAAAAATGAGTGCCAAAGATTATCAAAGATTATAGAAAGATTTCTAAACAGACTGGTATAAGCAATAGCCTCCCCATTCTATAGCAAGATAAGGGAAATAAGAACAACCAAAAGATAGTTTGAAAAACAAAATAAGATAATAAATTTGAAACCATGAAAACTTCAACTTAAATTGAAAATTAATTTTACATATGTTAAATAAATCTTAACCATCTCTAATTTCATTATCTTATCATCTAATTATCTTAAATAAACAATCTCTAAATCATGGATTTGAAAAAAAATCATTTATTATACTCATAATGTACTCAATAAAATTAACTCTTCTTTATTCCTAATTATAATTAAATTTATTCCTCTCAATATATGTTATCACCTATGTTAAATATATTTATACTTATTAAAACTGCTTTAAATTTATCCTTAGTTCCTTTAACATCATTTTATATTGTAAATTATTCCATTAACCCTTTTTTTTCTCTATTTACCTCTGTTAATCTTTTTATAACTAAAATTTAAGTGCATAACATTTATTATAACCACTCAAATTTTATTTATAAAATCTTTTCAAACTGTATATTATCCAATTACATATTCAACTTCTGTATAATTTAGGTAAGTTATTTTGGAATGAATTCGTGTATTATACAAACAAAACTTTCCAGTTTAATCATTTCAAGCTTGAATATTTATCCAAATCTTGAAATTATACTTGAAATTATCCTTCAAGATAAAATTTAGGAATTAAATTTCTGATAAATTTCAAACTATTTAGAGATAAATAAATGCACTTATAATATATATATATATATATATATATATATCCATTCGAATTTAAATCATATATCAGCATATGTTATGAATCCAGTCTTATTTTAGAAATTCAAATCAATTAAGTTCCCCAAATCAAAACTGTAGCAGGACTACAGAACGGTCTCTTCACTTCGAAACTCGAAAATGAATGTCAATGATGCTGCAGTCATCACCGAAGTTATTTTCCAGCGACAAAGAGAAGAGCACTAATTTTAAACTTTAAAATTCTTTGGAAACAAATTTCTACTAGAAAATACTTTAAATAGTATATCCTTCTAAAACTTTAAATACAAGGTTTGAAACCATCGGAAATTAAATTCTCAAATTCTTGTTTAAATTCATTTTAAATTTCCAAATAAATTTATAACCATGTTTTATAGTTCAATTATTTATATATGAAACAAGAGATAATGATATATAAAATCAATTATTATTTCTAAACAACCAATTCAAATAAAAATCCAGAAAATTTTATAATATAGTTACAATTTTTTTTCATTACTAAACTTGGAAAAACCATATAGTGTCAGTTTGTTCTGTTCAAGTGTTTTGAAAATCTTATCGATAGCGTTGATCAGACGAATTGATTAGAAACCCAAATCAACATCAACAACTCAAACAACACAATATATAAAATATTAAATATAGATTTACAAGTACAGTTCAAAATGTTTTGAAGATAGATTGGAAACAAAAGACAAGATGATTAAATAACAAAATAGGGAGATGGATAAGCTTATATAAATCACGGGCAACCTTAACCGAGTCAACCGTGACTTAAAGAATAAGATCGATGTGGATTTCTAGGGTAAATCTACATTCGGTCTCAAGAGACAGAGTTCGGAATTATAAGAGATAATAGAATCTAAACCAAGGATATAAAAATCTCTGGTGAATCGATGCTGTTGTAAAGGAGTTTCACCCTTTTTACAAATCAATTTGAGATTGGCGGGATTGCCGACTCATTATAAAGATCATTCGAAGTGGAGTTACAGGATACTTTAGAATCAAAAGTAGACGAATAGTGAGGGACACGAATGGATTTTGGAACCACAAGGAACGTTCCAAAATTCAAAGGAAATTCGAATCGAAGAGGAAGAGATTCAAATTTAAACGAAAGTGATTCTGTAGATAAATTTACTATATATGCTAAGTTTTCCTAGTGCCAAAGCTTTGATACCACATGTAACGACCCGATATTTTCAACCATTTGCATCCGCACGTGTCGGACTTGAATTACTCAAAACACCGCATTGTAAATAAAATTTGGAAAATCTCATAAATACAGCAAATAAATAATCACAGATCACAGACACAGAGTATTTAATAATGCAGCGGAAGTAAAAGAGATAGTAGTTCATGAAGCTACTATATATATATATATATATATATATATATATATAAGAAACATCAAAGTTAAACAAGATACAACAGAAGGGTAACAAGATACATCAGGTACAAATCAGAATATATCACTGGAATCACTAGATACTAAAAGCAAAATAGATGGCTAGATCTTCAAGAAAGTGTGACGCCCCACCTCTATGCTCACAATAACAAAGAGTATTAAAAGAAATACTGTCTATTATTATGAAGAATAAGGCTGGATAGGAGCGGCCATCCATAGTTAGGCCCTACACTAGTATTAGTTATCTCGATAGGAGTGGTATATATTTTTTATTTTTTTCATCTCTTATTTATTTACTCCCATCGACATACCCAATTCCAGTATAAAACGAACTACGATGGTTCATAATAGTTTAGGACAATATATATAATAATAATAACACAGATAATGTAAATGCGGAACACAGATAAAACAAAAGTCTCATATATATAATAACTGATGTCAGTTACAATACATGTGATACAGTACATATGATACAACTACAACCGTCAACTCTGGAAGTTACATATACAAGTACATTATCGTATATAATATACATGAATACATATCTTCCTATACAAATAAACCGACTACTATAAATGACAACGACTACTCCAAAAGATATGAAGTGACATCATAGCTCAAGCAACAACCCAACGTAAGATATCTACAACCTGTAAATACTCGGTCTGACCCGATTATTACATTCAAAAGAAAATAATACACGAGTCAGTCTAATTCAAACTCAGTTATTAGTGCACAGAAGCAATAATAATTAACGAATGAATAGACGACAGTCGCAATAAATCTCGTCTATCCGATCCTTAAATAAAGAAATCGGATAACGATAAATATAACACGTATCAGTGTTAAACAACAAATCAGCAAATTAAACCAATCAGAATATTGAATTGAACAAACAAAATAGTTCAAACAATTGAAATATCAATTAAAATATTAATCTGAGTAGGGCTGCAGTACACGCACGCGTGCACTGCCTCGCCACTACAGCATAAGGAAATACGCAACAAAAGAAATTAGAATATCAATAAAAGCAAAACAAGATAGAATAACATAAAAGCCATGTCATGTGGCTGCAGTTCACGCTTGCGTGCACTGCCTTGCCACTACAGTGACGATGTCCCCAATGAATACCGTGTGGCTGCAGTTCACGCTTGCGTGCACTGCCTTGCCACTACAGTGATGATGTACCCAATGAATATTCACAAGAAAACACAAGATCAAACCCGAGTTACCGGATTCAACCCAAGAGAAATTTCAAAAATCAACATGTATGGATGCAAAGACCAGCTGCAACATGAATGCACAAGTGACACTACAATATGAATGCTATGTTCAAACATGAAACAAGACTAAAACCAGGCAACAGTGAATGAGAAGACCACAAAGACAACAGTCAGTGCCAACAAAGAAATGCCCAACACAAATGGCCAGAGAAATGCACAAAGCTGCTACAGTGGAATGAACAAGTGATGCACATGAAGATTACATGCAACCTGGAAATGGGGTTGATACAAGCAACTGAGCAGTGTCAGTCACCAATGTAATCAACCGAGGTGAACCAGGCTAACAGAGCTTCAACCAATCAAAGTTCAAGCATGGGGATTAAAATGAAACAGAGGTGGCTGCAAGGAGTTGCAGACCAACCAACAAAAGAAGCACAGTGACAGTGAAATATACAATATGCACACAAAAGCAATGCTCAATGCACCAAGTACAGGTAACATCATGGTACAAATACATGGAACAATACCAAAGTATGGAGTGTGCAAGTGCAGATGACACAGTTTCAATATGAAATGCATCAGATAGCAAATGATGGTAGCAGTTTCAAATCACAAAGCATGCAGCATACGAAAGTGCACACAAATGCACAAGACTCAACAATACAACATAGTGAATGCACAATGCCAATGAACACGACAGTGGACCGGCCATACAACTACAAGTACATCAACTACCAGAGTACTGAAATTCCAATAGAGAGATCAGAGGTAAAATCAATACAGTGTGCACATGAATGCAACATTGAAACTGCTACACCAAGCGCACAAAACAGTGGCACAACTACAAAATAGAAGGACAAGTCTAGCCTGAAGCTCAATCAAGTCAAGCTACAGGGAAGAATGCAACAGGTTAGAGTGGTAAAATCAATACAGTGTGCACAAACTAGGCCAGAAAGTAGTTCAATATGATCAGTATAACAAGTTCAGCTAAATAATATTTAAGTCAAGGCCGAAGCCATCAGAAGATATGAAACTCAGTACCGTGACCAAGGCCGAAGATAATAAAAATCATGAATCACAAAATCAATTGGTGAATTCAAGATACAGATACAAATTCAAAGCCGAAGTCAGAGAATAACATACACAAATTAGGGCAGAAAACAAGATTCAAAGTAATACCGAAGTCAAGGAGGAATCAACAATGAAACTAAATCGACTACCGAAGTCATACAAGTCACCGATCCCCAAAACAAAAATCGAATTGCCATAACAAAGAACTGAGTTTGATATAGATGTGAGTAAATAAAATTACTCACCGTAGTTTCTGAAGAGCACGAAAATGGATCGGCAAGCAAAAATCCACTTGATCAAAGCAATCATCATCGGCATCTTCTATATTCACGAAAGCCCTAATTTTGATACAGAGGAGCGAGCGAAAAATGAGCGGCCACCATTTTTTTTTCTCGTTTTCTTTGTGCCTAGGGTTTTGGATGATAATGATTAAAGGACCGGTTATTTGCTTTTGATAACACGGTACCAAGAAAAAGGAACCTGGCCCAAAATTCAATTGAAAGCCCAAAAACAATTTAACAAATTTTCAAAAGAATTTTAACCAATTAAAACTCCAACAACTAACAGCTAGCAAATCTAGTCGTCAAACGACGATAATTAATTTCCATAAAACCTCGGGTTGTTACAGACTCCCCTCCTTATAAAAATTGCGTCCCCGCAATTTTCATAATTAAGTCATTAATAACAATTATTTTTCTAACATAAACTGGTTAAGCTAGAAAAATAAAGGTCAAGAACAAAAATGCCAAAGAAATCTTTTAATTTCATAAAAGAAATTCGCAAATTCTTAACAAAATCTAACTATCAAGTAGATAATCAGAAAACAACAAAGGTCCAATTATCAAAACGACAATTAGAAATCTCAATTCAACAAATATCCATTTATCAAAAACGATAATCAAATCAACAAATATTCGATTATCAAAAACAATAATCAAGTCAACAAATATTCGATTATCAAAAACGATAATCAAATCTCAAATCAACAAATACTCGATTATCAAAAACGATAATCAAGTCAACAAATATTCGATTATCAAAAACGATAATCAAAAACGATAATCAAAAACATCAAATATCTAATTATCAAAAACGATAATCAGAAACATCAAATATCTAATTATCAAAAACGATAATCAGAACTCAAGTCAACAAATATTCGATTATCAAAAACGATAATCAAGTCAAAGTATATTCGATTATCAAAAACGATAATCAAATCAACAAATATTCGATTATCAAAACGATAATCGAATCAATAAATATTCGATTATCAAAAACGATAATCAAATCAACAAATATTCGGGTATCAAAAACGATAATCAAATCTCAATCAACAAATATTCGATTATCAAAAACGATAATCAAATATCAAATCAACAAATATTCGATTATCAAAAACGATAATCAAATCTCAAATCAAAAAATATTCGATTATCAAAACAATAATCAAATCTCAAATCAACAAATATTCGATTATCAAAAACGATAATCAAATCTCAAATCAACAAATATTCGATTATCAAAAACGATAATCAAATCTCAAATCAACAAATATTCGATTATCAAAAACGATAATCAAATCTCAAATCAACAAATATTCGGTTATCAAAAACGATAATCAAATCTCAAATCAACAAATATTCGATTATCAAAAACGATAATCAAATCTCAAATCAACAAATATTCGATTATCAAAAATGATAATCAAATCTCAAATCAACAAATATTCGATTATCCAAACGATAATCAAATCTCAAATCAACAAATATTCGATTATCAAAAACGATAATCAAATCTCAAATCAACAAATATTCGATTATCAAAAAAGATAATCAAATCTCAAATCAAAAAATATTTGATTATCAAAAACGACAATCAAATCTCAAATCAACAAATATTCGATTATCAAAACGATAATCAAATCTCAAATCAACAAATATTCGATTATCAAAAACGATAATAAAACCAACAAATATTCGATTATCAAAAACGATAATCAAATCAACAAATATTCGATTATCGAAAACGATAATCAAATCAACAAATATCTAATTATCAAAAACGATAATTAGAACTCATATCAACAAATATCCAATTACGTGCAGATAATTGGAAACAACAAATATCTAGAAATCAATTAAGATGATCTAGAAAATCAACATAAAAGGTGGATCGATCCCAACAAATGGCGAGTTTTAGCTACGCCGCACGTGCATCAACATATGGCCGAAGCCTACCAAGTACCCAACATAATTTTGGCGTCCAACAAATGACCCGAAGGTCCAACATATGACCCGAAAGTCCGGTACTGGTATTGACCCGAAGGTCCAACATAGTGGCTCGAAAGCACACGAAAATCATCATATATTCAATTAACGAGTCCGGAATTAACCAAAATAACAAACGCACATGTCTCATACCACGTGTTTTACTAAATCGTTTGATTCTCTTCATCGTTTCCTTGAACGTGTAAAATCATCAAAATCATCAAACATCAAATGTTTCAATTAACGAGTTCGGAATTAAACGAAATAGTAAAAGTGTGGTTCCATACTCCGCACTTTTGCTACATCGTTTAAATCTCTTCATTGTTTCCTTGAAAGTGCAAATTGTGTATTCAAAAAAATAACATTTCACATTCTCAAACGGACACGTCCGGAGTTAAGCGAATTAGTAAAAGAAAGGGGTCATAATCCTCGATTTTGCTGAAACATTTAAATCGCTTTCTCATTCTTTTGAAAACGCAAATGCAAAACTTCTAAAAACAACTTTGTTTATTTCATAAAAGTAATAATTTACATTCTCAAACGAACAAGTCCGGAATTAAGCGAATCAGTAAAAGAAAGTGTTCATAGTCCTCGATTTTGCTGAATCGTTTAAATCTCTTTCTCATTCTTTTGAAAACGTAAACTGAAAAAAAAATTGAAAACAATTTTTATTTTAAAACGCTTTTTTTTTATAATCACGTGATCAAATCAGCAACATAAGTAGCAACTACAACAAAGAAATGGTACTTCTCAAAACAACATAAAACTAATCTCAAAATCAGCATTGCGGGATAACCGCTTGAAAATCCACTTTAAAATTTGACGATTACTAAAGTCAAAGTGACAGTGATTTTTAAATGTCAAAATCTCATTAAAATAATTCGCATCAAAATATAACACCAGTGAATTTTCATTCATTAAAATGTCAACAAAACACCGTACTTCAAAAGGTAGCACTAGTGTGAAAATCCCGTGATAAAAATAACGGCAACAAAATACGTTTCATAGCCAAGCATCGGTTCAACGTAAAATTAATGTAGTAACGTGCAACATAGATTTGCAGTATACTGCAAAATGAACAAGGAAATCATTCAATTATATCTTCAATGAAGATATTTTAAATCAGCAGAAATCTCAACAAAATCACATAACTGCAACTGTTTCGAATTCTCAAATTGGATTCGAAATTTTCAAAGAAAACAATTTAAACACGGCTATGTAAACAACAAATGAAATTTATTTCAATTTCATATTTTGATTTTAAAATCAAAAAGGTTATCAGCCGTACTCAGCGAAGACAGTTTCACTGTTTCCGCTGCGCACCCTGATAAACAGTCATAAATCAAACAAATCAACAAAACACAAATTCACTTTTCTTTTTAAATAAAGCTATTTAAAAATTTCATCATAAATTCAAAACTTTAGTTTTGACTCAAAGCACAAAATATCGATTAATAGTTGTAACACATGTTCGATCTAAGTTATGTTTTATATTATGTCCATAAACCCCAAGCTCTGATACCAACTGTGACGCCCCACCTCTATGCTCACAATGACAAAGAGTATTAAAAGAAATACTGTCTATTATTATGAAGAATAAGGCTGGATAGGAGCAGCCATCCGTAGTTAGGCCCTACACTAGTATTAGTTATCTCGATAGGAGTGGTATATATTTTTTATTTTTTTCATCTCTTTTTTATTTACTCCCATCGACATACCCAATTCCAGTATAAAACGAACTACGATGGTTCATAATAGTTTAGGACAATATATATAATAATAACACAGATAATGTAAATGCGGAACACAGATAAAACAAAAGTCTTATATATATAATAACTGATGTCAGTTACAATACATGTGATGCAGTACATATGATACAACTACAACCGTCAACTCTGGAAGTTACATATACAAGTACATTATCGTATATAATATACATGAATACATATCTTCCTATACAAATAAACCGACTACTATAAATGACAACGACTACTCCAAAAGATATGAAGTGACTTCATAGCTCAAGCAACAACCCAACATAAGATATCTACAACCTGTAAATACTCGGTCTGACCCGAGTATTACATTCAAAAGAAAATAAAACACGGGTCAGTCTAATTCAAACTCAGTTATTAGTGCACAGAAGCAATAATAATTAACTAATAATAGACGACAGTCACAATAAATCTCGTCTATCCGATCCTTAAATAAAGAAATCGGATAACGATAAATATAACACGTAACAGTGTTAAACAACAAATCAGCAAATTAAACCAATCAGAATATTGAATTGAATAAACAAAACAGTTCAAACAATTGAAATATCAATTAAAATATTAATCTGAGTAGGGCTGCAGTACACGCACGCGTGCACTGCCTCGCCACTACAGCATAAGGAAATACGCAACAAAAACAATTAGAATATCAATAAAAGCAAAACAAGATAGAATAACATAAAAGCCATGTCATGTGGCTGCAGTTCACGCTTGCGTGCACTGCCTTGCCACTACAGTGACGATGTCCCCAACGAATACCGTGTGGCTGCAGTTCACGCTTGCGTGCACTGCCTTGCCACTATAGTGATGATGTACTCAATAAATATTCACAAGCAAACACAAGATCAAACCCGAGTTACCGGATTCAACCCAAGAGAAATTTCAAAAATCAACATGTATGGATGCAAAGACCAGCTGCAACATGAATGCACAAGTGACACTACAATATGAATGCTATGTTCAAACATGAAACAAGACTAAAACCAGGCAACAGTGAATGAGAAGACCACAAAGACAACAGTCAGTGCCAACAAAGAAATGCCCAACACAAATGGCCAGAGAAATGCACAAAGCTGCTACAGTGGAATGAACAAGTGATGCACATGAAGATTACATGCAACCTGGAAATGGGGTTGATACAAGCAACTGAGCAGTGTCAGTCACCAATGTAATCAACCGAGGTGAACCAGGCTAGCAGAGCTTCAACCAATCAAAGTTCAAGCATGGGGATTAAAATGAAACAGAGGTGGCTGCAAGGAGTTGCAGACTAACCAACAAAAGAAGCACAGTGACAGTGAAATATACAATATGCACACAAAAGCAATGCTCAATGCACCAAGTACAGGTAACAGCATGGTACAAATACATGGAATAATACCAAAGTATGGAGTGTGCAAGTGCAGATGACACAGTTTCAATATGAAATGCATCAGATAGCAAATGATGGCAGCGGTTTCAAATCACAAAGCATGCAGCATACGACAGTGCACACAAATGCACAAGACTCAAAAATACAACAGAGTGAATGCACAATGCCAATGAACACGACAGTGGACCGGCCATACAACTACAAGTACATCAACTACCATAGTACTGAAATTCCAATAGAGAGATCAGAGGTAAAATCAATACAGTGTGGACATGAATGCAACATTGAAACTGCTACACCAAGCGCACAAAACAGTGGCACAACTACAAAATAGAAGGACAAGTCTAGCCTGAAGCTCAATCAAGTCAAGCTACAGGGAAGAACGCAACAGGTTAAAGTGGTAAAATCAATACAGTGTGCACATACTAGGCCAGAAAGTAGTTCAATATGATCAGTATAACAAGTTCAGCTAAATAATATTTAAGTCAAGGCCGAAGCCATCAGAAGATATGAAACTCAGTACCGTGACCAAGACCAAAGATAATAAAAATCATGAATCACAAAATCAATTGGTGAATTCAAGATACAGATACAAATTCAAAGCCGAAGTCAGAGAATAGCATACACAAATTAGGGCAGAAAACAAGATTCAAAGTAATACCGAAGTCAAGGAGGAATCAACAATGAAACTAAATCGACTACCGAAGTCATACAAGTCACCGATCCCCAAAACAAAAATCGAATTGCCATAACAAAGAACTGAGTTTGATATAGATGTAAGTAAATAAAATTTCTCACCGTAGTTTCTGAAGAGCACGAAAATGGATCGGCAAGCAAAAATCCACCTGATCAAAGCAATCATCATCGGCATCTTCTATATTCACGAAAGCCCTAATTCTGATACAGAGGAGCGAGCGAAAAATGAGCGGCCACCATTTTTTTTCTTCTCGTTTTCTTTATGCCTAGGGTTTTGGAAGATAATGATTAAAGGACCGGTTATTTTCTTTTGATAACACGGTACCAAGAAAAAGGAACCTGGCCCAAAATTCAATTGAAATCCCAAAAACAATTTAACAAATTTTCAAAAGAATTTTAACCGATTATAACTCCAACAACTAACAGCTAGCAAATCTAGTCGTCAAACGACGATAATTAATTTCCACAAAACCCCGGGTTGTTACACAAAGCTCCAACTCCGAAGGTGAGTCTTGAATGTTGAATCACTCTGTCTGAGTCGAGCGTAAAGCAAAACACAAAACACTCGAGTCAGGACATATATACCTATGAACTGTAAATCAACTCAAGTGAACAGTAACAAAATGCATCAGTAACTCAAAGAATGCTTGGGATCGTCCATCCTTTAAGGATCCGTTAAACTATTTACTACGTAGTAATATTCGCTACTATAATAATGTATAATAGTAAAATAAACATACTTTAGAATAGTGTCAAGGGGTTACACATATAGCCCTTAACACATAACAGTGTCAGTAGACTACAAAGTACCTGCGCACCTCCAGATCGGGAGGCTACGAGAAGATACTCCATTGGTACCATACAAATCAAACTCGTAGTAAAGCTCGCTATGGTAGGTGACACGGCACAAAAGGCAATGCCGGGATAGATATACCAATTACGCACACGGGCAAGTGGTAACGTAGCAGCCACTGCGCCTACCTCGGAACACACTCCCAAATCAAAATCGAATATGGCCATCAAGTCAACCACTAGTAAGAGTAGAGTATCGAAGAAGTGTGTCCGACAAGAGGAGCTACCCCTTTTGGCCCGAGATCGCTCCTGTTTTAGCCACCTTAAGCCAACTTACGGGAGTAGGGTCCATGTAATATACCTCAAGAACATCGCCACCATCCAATTTCATTCTGGAAACTCCGCTGCATACATGGTTGTTAAAGTGGTTTTCCGAGTTGGCAGAGACTATGAAAACATCTGATCCCGGTCTCTTTAACTACCAATCATTATTATAACGTCGTGGTCATTTCAAAATAGTTTATACTTCAAAAATAAAATCATTCATTTCAAAATATATTCCTTTCAAAATAGTTTTTGTAACGACCCGAAATTTTCAAAGCCGAAAATTCCAGATAGTTATGAAAAAGAAGAAAGGGATAGAAAAAGAAGAACATAAACACCAAACATCTCACAAACGCAACGGATAAAATATAATAAATAATAACAGTTTACAAAAGAATATTATAACTGTCGGTTACATTTAATATACATCAGAGTTTCACATAATATACAATCACTGAATATTTATAATTGTCATGACCCAGATTAACAATAATAAAAATACAGCGGATATATTCTATACGATATTGCCACCAGCTCACCTCCTGAGCTCCAGAACGTCCTAACCTGAAAATCTGTAATACTCGGTCTGACCCGAGCATTACATCAAAGTAACACCCGGGTCAGGCTGGAAACCAGCGTGAGTAAACCCAACTAACATGAAATACAAAAGTATACATCTCATATAAACCCGGGATACTTATATCAATTTACAACTTCACAAGTTGTTATAGGCATCATTTAATCCACACATCAATTTCTAAGTGCCGAAACTTAGATTAAATGGTCCAATTCACCTATATCATTTCATTACACCCTATTGATTCACGTATCAGTTTATAAAGAATCGAAGTGGTTTCGGGTATTAACTAATACCCGACTCCGGTCTCTTTGAATTCAGTTTATCATAATACAAATTATTCAAGTGAAATGCAATTCAACTTTACAAGATGTCACCCTTTTCACTCATCAATTCATCATTGACAGATGACCACATTATCATTGCCCGCCCAACTACACCATAACACAAACCATTCACATCAGGGGTATCAATTAATTTAGGGCATTTTTAACAATCACTAAATCCTACCTAAGCAAGATAAACCAATCACATCATCTCGAATAAATCTAGTTACCCATAATTGAATTAAATCAATTACCTTTAAGTCCTGCTTATTAATTAGTTTCAACCCTACTGATTATCCATCCCATAATCATTCGTTTCAATCAATCCTCCATGAGTAATTATTCTTTAATTACATTAAGATTATCATTATTACCCAACTACTTCCATTCAGTAATTATACTTAACCAATCCCATGATTGTTTATTCTAGTTCAATTAATTAAACGTAATTGATTGCATCCATTATCAACCCCAATTACTTATAAAAAGTAATTACCCCTCTGTAATTACTTACCCAGGCAATTACCCTTTAATACTTCCCATTAAGAAATTCCTTTTAATTTATTACATCCTGTAATTGTGAATTACTTCACTAAATCTCATCAAGTATTTATATTTAGTTAATCTGCAAGAGATTATATTTAACCAATTAACAAATTAATTTCAATTGGTTAATCGATCCCTTAAATACCCTTAAACTCAATTAATTAATAAGACTTAATTACCCATTTACTATCTGCTAATTATTGATTAGTAAATTTTAATTACTTATTTAATTATCACTAATTGTTTTAATTAATCATTTATTTCTTAATTAATCACTTAATTTAACTATCATTTATTATTAATTAACTTTAAGTAATTAATTAAGATTCTTAAGTTTAAAAATTGTTTCAAACACAAGATCAATTTCTAATTACAAATTTAATTAAAGTTATTAATTTAATTACAAGTACAAGTTAATTTACATCTTTAATTACCTCATACTTTACATTAATCATCTTCTTTTACAAACCTTCTTTAAATCACATATTAACTTGACACTAAATAACATTACTTATTTAATTAATATTAACTTTGTTAACGAAAATACTTAAAGTAATTAGGCAAGTCCAAAGACCCGAGGCAACCCACATATTCCCTCGTGTAAAACCCGAGCCCATTTTCTGTTTCCCCGAGTTTTTTTTCCGTGTCACTCCTTCTTCTTCTCCCATATCCTTCCCTTCTTCTCTCTTTTTTTTACGCTTATGCTAGAAAATTTAAACTACTGCAACTCATCGATACTCACGCACGCGAACCCAAACGACTCGAAGCAAAACCCCAAATATCTCGCGCAAAATCATACGACAGCCCAAATTCGAAACACGATCACCGATCGCCACCGTGCACGTGCACGGTGGTTCGCCGACCCTCCGGCAACCCCCACCACCTCCAACAAACCACAAATCGCCCTCATATCCGATAGTAGAACCCAATTCTACACGAAGCTATCAAAATCAAAATATTACCTGAAGCTCGATCTCGAAACATGAACGCCTCCTCGAAAATCACCACGTACTGCCCTCATCAATCACCAGAGGCTAAACCCCTTCGCCAATGCCATGTCCAGACCTTCATCGGCCTTCTCCCAAACCCGCGTGCCACTCGATCAACATATGGAGCCGAAACAAAAAATTACAAAGCACGGTAAGCTTTCAACCCAAAACCCTATATTCATTTCCCCAACCAAATCCTTGCATTAGAAAATTTTGCTAGCATTTTTCCTGATTTTGAATATCACCAAGCTAGCTTCTCAGTAAATTTTAACATCTAATATTTGTTGATTCATCAGCAATTGATAAAAAGGCAATTTTGGTTCATTTAAGAACTGCTCCCTGTATACTCGTCTAAAAGTTACCATTTTTGTTTTAAAAATCCTACCTTTATATGTAGATTCAAGATATAAAATCAAATTATCATATTATAATATTCGAATTTTAACATAAGAACTCCTATCTACTGCCATATTGAATATACAGTGTCTATGTTCCACTATCAACCTTCAAACAATTTTCCAGACCTTGATTCAAGTTTAAACAAATTTATTTAACTTAAATTCCTAAGTTTAAAATGTTTATTTGAATAAGTATTTGTTCCCTCTACATTTCTTTGCTCGAATTCTTATACACTGAAGAACAAAGCATAGTACTGTTTCCAGGCATGCTCACATCACATATAAATATGCAATTCATACAACTAACCTGGCAAATGCATACCATACTTTGTTTCAAGCAATTTCTGAATGTCACAGGATTTTGAACAAATCAAAATTTGGAACTACTCACCAGGTTAATGTGCAGGAACTAAAAAATTTGATGAGCTAAAAACTTTAAATCTGCAGATCCTTGAAAATAAAACTAGAACTACTGGAAACTAAAATGCTATGTTGAGTGGCTTTAAGCTTTGAATCTATTTGAGTTGAATTTGTATGATTTGGTTTAAGTTGTGAAATGCAGTGATATCTATCTCCTTTGTTATACTTGGTTCCAGTGAAAGAAAAGGAACAAGGTAGAGATATAAATAGAGAGGTAGGCTGCCTTCTTCAGCAAGTTGTTTTATTTACTTTATTTTATTATTTCTGGCTTGCTGAGTTGTGATAAACGAATGAAATAAGGAAGAGATGATATATAAAATAAAGTTTGCAGGATGATTATTTTCTTTGTACAACAATGGTAAAAGATTTTTTTTCTATGGAGGCTAATATGATTTTGTTCTTGCTAGAGATGATGGCATTTAATGCCTTGGTTCCTTTTCATGTTTACACATATTATCATCATGTTTGCTGTAAATAAATATTTGTATGAAGACATATGGCTTATGAATGAAGATACTTATTCTAACTTGAAAATTTTGTGTATATATATTTTGTCTGGTTTATTTTCATACACTTGTACTTTACTTTATTCTATACTTTGTTCTTACATACTTATTCCTTTTACTTTCGTATAAAGATATTTAGTTTTTACTTTTATTTTTATTTGTATTTGAACTATCAATATTTAAATTAGTCATAAGTTTCACTCACATTGTATACTTAAACTTCATATTGATAGAATTTGATGTTATTTTAAACATTGTTATCCATATATATATATATATATATATATATATATATATATATATTTATGGATGTTAACACGGTAAGCATTTCAATTTAATTATATAAGAAAGATTTTATTGTGAATATTATTAAGAGATTTTATTTTAAATTTTCAAATCAATTTCCTAAAAAAAATACAAATCCATACAAATAAATGGTTATTATTCTAAAAGTCATATTCATTTTAAAATGATAAGTTTACTTTTTATTTAAATTAAACTAAATATTTATTAAAATAATAGGACCAAAATCTAGGGTCGTCACATTTATTCCCCCTTTGAATCTTTTCGTCCTCAAAAAGGAACTAAACCAGATTTATTGAATTGCTTAAAATCAGATACATTTTCTTTGATCATTTTTTTAAAGTACTTTACAAATCTATATAATATTTCTAAAATAGTTTTCATAAAAATCCTTTTATAACTTGATGTTTCGACAAGTCCATACTCGTTCTCACAGAAATTCGGTCATACGTTGATCAGGCGTATGACTGAAAATCTGTAAGTGCTTGGCAGACCCGTTTTTAACATCCAGTGAAAATATTTTGAAAACTAATTTTATTGAAAATATAGAAAACATTTTTTTGAAAATAGAGGATATATATATATATATATTTTGAGAATGCTCTGGAAATCATCATCCCCATCCATGGTCACAGTTACATCCCAGGGTTACGTTGCCGTCGCAGCAAAAGTCCATGCAACTACAGTCCTCTGCGGCCTCTCAATTACGCCATGGATCCCACACAACAGATCACAGTTACATCCAGGGTTACGTTTCCATCACAGCAAAAGTCCATGTAACTGCAGGCTCTCAGCGGCCTCTGATTTTCGCTGCCGAAATGAAACCTCTCCACTTCTACATATGTCGTAGTTTGCCGATATAAAATCAAACGCAGGCTGTTGGCTCTCAGTGGCACACACGACTTTCGCTATGTTATACCATAGGTCGCAGTCTACCGATATTAAATCAAACGCAGACTATTGGCTCTCGGTGGCACACACGACTCCCACTATGGTATACACTACTCATAATCCTCAGGAACTAGTTTTGTCCAGACTCCTCACAGGATCAACTTTAGAACCCCCCTTGGGGCTCAAGGCAGCACCACCCGGTGGCACTCCTGAGAAGTTCATTTCAAGGGAGCGCCTTTTTCCCCAGAGCCATCATCAAACATTTTATACTATACACATATAGTATATTCAAATCATACACCTAGTATGATCTCATATAAAGCTCATTTACACAAAATCGATTATTCCAAAATCGATAATTCTCAAACTAGGCTTTCCAAATTCAATATTGATTTTACCCAAAATCAAAAGCCTTTCCAAATCCAAAGGTTCCCAAAACCCTTTTTCCAAATTCCTCATAAGATCCTTTATATATATATTCAGATATATAAGATTTTAAAAACCTTGGATCTTTTCAAACTTGTATAAAACTCCTTTTATACTTCAAACAACTTCAAAAATATTTTCTTCTGGCTATAGATTTAACAAGTGGAGCTTCATCTTACATAAAACAAAGATATTTACTTCGTTTACTCAAAATTAGATATTCAAATTTGATTACTCCTTTCAAAATCAATTTATTCAAATCCGTACGATGTCCACATATCATCCGTACGCTATACCAATTTGATCGCTCACTCGATCACACAATTTCATTTCCGAACTAGTATCGTCCACCCGACTTCCTAGTGCGGACACAGATCTGGTTTCCTGATTAGAAACCGTCATTCTCCTTGCATAGCCATAACTATGATAGAGAATATCCAAAATCAACCAACAATCCATATCCAGGTTCGCCGTCGAAAATCGAGTGAAAAAAATCCCACTCGGATCGATAAACTACCTCGAAATTCTGTGCTCGAATTTGTATCAAATCACTATGCGAATTGAATAATATACGTACATCCTATGTATTTATATTTATTAATTATCAGCCAAAACAATTCCCTTTCTATTCACATTTCCTTTAATTCCCTTTTTCACTTCTCTACAATTGCTTTAATTTTCATTGAATTATCACTTCAATCCTTATCTCAGTTGGGTATTTAAATCAATAACAGTTTGAACTCCGACCAATTTAGAAAATAGCTTGAAAATTTTTAAAAATAGATAAGAAGTTGAAAAATAATTATTAGTTTGCAAAATAGTTAACTAATTTGTAAAATAATTGGAAAATAATTAAATTGTTTCAAAGATTTTAAATAATTACAAAATAGCTGTAAAATAGTGAATAATTTGTAACATAGTTGAAAAAAATAGAAATTAGTTTAGAAATAGTTGAAAATGGTTAAATAGCTCCAAAAATAATTGTAAAACAAGTAAAAAATAATTTGGCTTTAAGGTGGTATATTTCTAATCGCTTAGAAAAATAAGTGTATATTAAAAAAATTTATTTAAAATAGTCTGGAGTCAAACCGTTCAATTCCCAAACTCCATTCTCATCAATTCAATCTAAATCTCCACTTCCATTTAAATTGATCCAATTCCAATTTTAATAACTCCAACTTCCATTGAAATTTATTTAAACCAAATTCAATTTTGAACTAACTCAATTTAAATCTTGAATTTAAACTACCTCGAATTATATAAATTCGAGCTAAATTCTCAAAGGTTGGTTTAACCCTTTTAAACCAAATTAACTTTTATTCAAAGTTTTTAATCAATTTAATTTCTGAGTCCAATTCTCAAAATTCCATTTGATCTTTAAACTTGTACAACTTTGATTATAAATTTCAATTTTACATCTTCTATTTATAATCAATTACATTCACATTTTTCTTTTAACTCAGAATTATACATTTTATTTAGCCAATATATTTTTATTATTCCATAAACATTTAATCAAGGTTCCAGAGCTTAAACAAATTTCCAAAATTTCAATATCACCTTAGAATTCAACAATATCCAAAATTCTTTGGCAAATTCATTTATCCCTTTAATCTTCAGAACCAAACCCAGTTCACAAACAATTCCAATTTAAAACAATTTGGTAGCAATTTCTCTTCTAGAAACTCGAAAATAGACATCGATAATGCTGCAGTCATCATCGACGTTATTTTCCAGTGACCGAAAGAGTTTAATGCTTTTATCTCTTTAAAAACATTTCCAAATATTTTTAATTCCAAATCTCCAAGATTTCAAATTCAACACAAAAATATTTTTGAAATAATACTATTATTTCCCCAAAATCTTTGGAAATCACTTTCAAATCCAAAGGAATTTTAAATTTTCCCAAAAATTCCAAATTCCCAATCTATCCAATTCATATTTAAACATTACTCTGGAATTTTATTCTTACTTTATTTTCAAATATTCTTTGGAATTCTATTTCAAATTATAATCTCATTTATTTGTGAAGTTTATTTCAACTTATAAATTTCATTTACAGTCTATATTTCAAATTCTATTTTGTTATATAAGTTTATTCTTCAACTTTAATTATAAGTTTCAATTTGGTTGTATTTTATATTATTTCTTAACTTAATTCCAATAATTTAACAACCAATCACCTAAATATTCATTAGAAGGAAATGTTGCTATATATATCAAAATATTTTTTTATATAAAATCATTAAAAATCTTTATAAGCAAATAACAAGTATGCTCTCATATTATATATATATATATATATATATATATATATATATATATATATATATATATATACTCAACTCATTCTAGAGTACTACGGACTCTATTCAATGAGTAATCCCCACCAGAGCCAAGGTTCTCACTTAACCTTTCAGCTCTGATACCAACTGTAACGACCCGAAATTTTCAAAGCCGAAAATTCCAGATAGTTATGAAAAAGAAGAAAGGGATAGAAAAAGAAGAACAGAAACACCAAACATCTCACAAATGCAACGGATAAAATATAATAAATAATAACAGTTTACAAAAGAATATTATAACTGTCGGTTACATTTAATATACATCAGAGTTTCACATAATATACAGTCACTGAATATTTACAATTGTCATGACCCAGATTAACAATAATAAAAATACAGCAGATATATTCTATATGATATTGCCACCAGCTCGCCTCCTGAGCTCCAGAACGTCCTAACCTGAAAATCTGTAATACTCGGTCTGACCCGAGCATTACATCAAAGTAACACCCGGGTCAGGCTGGAAACCAACGTGAGTAAACCGAACTAACATGAAATACAAAAGTATACATCTCATATAAACCCGGGATACTTATATCAATTTACAACTTCACAAGTTGTTATAGGCATCATTTAATCCACACATCAATTTCTAAGTGCCGAAACTTAGATTAAATGGTCCAGCTCACCTATATCATTTCATTACACCCTATTGATTCACGTATCAGTTTATAAAGAATCGAAGTGGTTTCGGGTATTAACTAATACCCGAATCCGGTCTCTTTGAATTCAGTTTATCATAACACAAAATATTCAAGTGAAATGCAATTCAACTTTACAAGATGTCACCCTTTTCACTCATCAGTTCATCATTGACAGATGACCACTTATCATTGCCCGCCCAACTACACCATAACACAAACCATTTCACATCAGGGGTATCAATTAATTTAGGGCATTTTTAACAATCACTAAATCCTACCTAAGCAAGATAAACCAATCACATCATCTCGAATAAATCTAGTTAACCATAATTGAATTAAATCAATTACCTTTAAGTCCTGCTTATTAATTACTTTCAACCCCATTGATTATCCATCCCATAATCATTCGTTTCAATCAATCCTCCATGAGTAATTATTCTTTAATTACATTAAGATTATCATTATTACCCAACTACTTCCATTCAGTAATTATACTTAACCAATTCCATGATTGTTTATTCTAATTCAATTAATTAAACGTAATTGATTGCATCCATTATCAACCCCAATTACTTATAAAAAGTAATTACCCCTCTGTAATTACTTACCCAGGCAATTACCCTTTAATACTTCCCATTAAGAAATTCCTTTTAATTTATTACATCCTGTAATTGTGAATTACTTCACTAAATCTCATCAAGTATTTATATTTAATTAATCTGCAAGAGATAATATTTAATCAATTAACAAATTAATTTCAATTGGTTAATCGATCCCTTAAATACCCTTAAACTCAATTAATTAATAAGACTTAATTACCCATTTATTATCTGCTAATTATTGATTAATAAATTTTAATTACTTATTTAATTATCACTAATTGTTTTAATTAATCATTTATTTCTTAATTAATCACTTAAGTTAACTATCATTTATTATTAATTAACTTTAAGTAATTAATTAAGATTCTTAAGTTTAAAAATTGTTTCAAACACAAGATCAATTTCTAATTACAAATTTGATTAAAGTTATTAATTTAATTACAAGTACAAGTTAATTTACATCTTTAATTACCTCATACTTTACATTAATCATCTTCTTTTACAAACCTTCTTTAAATCACATATTAACTTGACACTAACTAACATTACTTATTTAATTAATATTAACTTTGTTAACGAAAATACTTAAAGTAATTAGGCAAGTCCAAAGACCCGAGGCAACCCACATATTCCCTCGTGTAAAACCCGAGCCCCTTTTCTGTTTCCCCGAGTTTTTTTCCGTGTCACTCCTTCTTCTTCTCCCATATCCTTCCCTTCTTCTCTCTTTTTTTTACGCTTATGCTATAAAATTTAAACTACTGCAACTCATCGATACTCACACACGCGAACCCAAACGACTCGAAGAAAAACCCCAAATATCTCGCGCAAAATCATACGACAGCCCCAATTCGAAACACGATCACCGATCGCCACCGTGCACGTGCACGGTGGTTCGCCGACCCTCCGGCAACCCCCACCACCTCCAACAAACCACAAATCGCCCTCATATCCGATAGTAAAACCCAATTCTACACGAAGCTATCAAAATCAAAATATTGCCTGAAGCTCGATCTCGAAACATGAACGCCTCCTCGAAAATCGCCACGTACTGCCCTCATCAATCACCAGAGGCTAAACCCCTTCGCCAATGCCATGTCCAGACCTTCATCGGCCTTCTCCCAAACCCGCGTGCCACTCGATCAACATATGGAGCCGAAACAAAAATTACAAAGCACAGTAAACTTTCAACCCAAAACCCTATATTCATTTCCCCAACCAAATCCTTGCATTAGAAAATTTTGCTAGCATTTTTCCTGATTTTGAATATCACCAAGCTAGCTTCTCAGTAAATTTTAACATCTAATATTTGTTGATTCATCAGCAATTGATAAAAAGGCAATTTTGGTTCATTTAAGAACTGCTCCATGTATACTCGTCTAAAAGTTTCCATTTTTGTTTTAAAAATCCTACCTTTATATGTAGATTCAAGATATAAAATCAAATTATCATATTATAATATTCGAATTTTAACATAAGAACTCCTATCTACCACCATATTGAATATGCAGTGTCTATGTTCCACTATCAACCTTCAAACAATTTTCCAGACCTTGATTCAAGTTTAAACAAATTTATTTAACTTAAATTCCTAAGTTTAAAATGTTTATTTGAATAAGTATTTGTTCCCTCTACATTTCTTTGCTCGAATTCTTATACACTGAAGAACAAAGCATAGTACTGTTTCCAGGCATGCTCACATCACATATATATATGCAATTCATACAACTAACCTGGCAAATGCATACCATACTTTGTTTCATGAAATTTCTGAATGTCGTAGGATTTTGGACAAATCAAAATTTGGAACTACTCACCAGGTTAATGTGCAGGAACTAAAAATTTTGATGAGCTGAAAACTTTAAATCTGTAGATCCTTGAAACTAAAACTGGAATTACTGGAAACTAAAATGCTATGTTGAGTGGCTTTAAGCTTTGAATCTGTTTTGAGTTGAATTTGTATGATTTGGTTTAAGTTGTGAAATGCAGTGATATCTATCTCCTTTGTTATACTTGGTTCCAGTGAAAGAAAAGGAACAAGGTAGAGATATAAATAGAGAGGTAGGCTGCCTTCTTCAGCAAGTTGTTTTATTTACTTTATTTTATTATTTCTGGCTTGCTGAGTTGTGATAAACGAATGAAATAAGGAAGAGATGATATATAAAATAAAGTTTGCAGGATGATTATTTTCTTTGTACAACAATGGTCAGAGATTTTTTTTCTTCTATGGAGGCTGATATGATTTTGTTCTTAATAGAGATGATGGCATTTAATGCCTTGGTTCCTTTTCATGTTTACACATATTATCATCATGTTTGCTGTAAATAAATATTTGTATGAAGACATATGGCTTATAAATGAAGATACTTGTTCTAACTTGAAAATTTTGTGTATATATATTTTGTCTAGTTTATTTTCATACACTTGTACTTTACTTTATTCTATACTTTGTTCTTACATACTTATTCCTTTTACTTTTGTATAAAGATATATTGTTTTTACTTTTATTTTTATTTGTATTTGAACTATCAATATTTAAATTAGTCATAAGTTTCACTCACATTGTATACTTAAACTTTATATTGATAGAATTTGATGTTATTTTAAACATTATTATCCATATATATATTTATTTATGGATGTTAACATGGTAAGCATTTCAATTTAATTATATAAGAAAGATTTTATTGTGAATATTATTAAGAGATTTTATTTTAAATTTTCAAATCAATTTCCTAAGAAAAATACAAATCCATACAAATAAATGGTAATTATTCTAAAAGTCATATTCATTTTAAAATGATAAGTTTACTTTTTATTTAAATTAAATTAAATATTTATTAAAATAATAGGACCAAAATCTAGGGTCGTCATTGTTTTATACTTCGAAACCTAAAACATTTTTATTTCAAAACTATATCCAAATCAATACGATATCATTTCCATTTCAAACATATATTCACTTTCAAAAATCATAATACTTTCAAAGTTATAACTCTTTCGAAACCAAAATTCTTGAAATCATTACATTTTGGAAGTCATAACATTTCGAAATCAGACATTTGAAATCATGGTACCTTCCTTTAATTCTTTACATTTTTCAAATTTATTCAATTAAACCTACATTTTCAAATTTCCCATTTAATTCGATTCAAACCATCAGTTTCAATTCAATTCAGTTTCCCAACAAAACCATTTCAAATCTTATCAATTTCAAATATAGATTTGATCGACAAAATAAACTATTAAATTTTTTAATACAACTCAAAGCTTTAAATATACCACATTTCAAAACTAAATTTGAAAATCTCATATATACATACATACATACATACATACATACATATATATATATATATCAAATTCACTTTCATATCATTTAGCTTTGAAATAATCACTTAATAAAATACAATATCATTAAAATATACCCGAATTACAAGTAAACCAAATATCCTTTCATACTAATATAAACTTCAAATATTCATTTATCGAATAAATCGAATAAATAAAAATCAAATATCATTCCAAATTTACATTCTTTATCAAAATAAAGATTATGTCATTCAAAGCCATTTCAAAATCATTTCCTTTCAAATCCTTATTATCAAATCATTATTTGAATTCAAAATCAAATATTCAAATTTAAATACCTTTTTTTTTGAAAATCAATTATGTCATTCGTTTATTATTTCAAATATCTTTACAAAACACGTTTCAAAATTCCATTCAAAAATTCATTTATCTCATTTCATTCCATTTAGCACATAACAAAGTAACCATTATTTAAATTCAAATTCAATTTAAATTCCTTAAAAATTCAAATTTAAATATTAAAATATATTCGAACTCCTTAAATTTCACAATATATCAATTCCAAAAGTTAAATCATTATTACTTTAAAATATAACTCAAACAGTGTTAAAATCTATAACATTTCAAAACATTGTCAAATTTTAGCAACAACGGCATTTATAAAGTGCTATAGTAGGTATTTAGTTTCCAAAATAGTTCAGCTCAGGAACAACAGCATTTATAAAATGTCGTAATAGATATTTAGTTATTTCAAACATAGTTAAATTCCAAAACAACAGCACTTAAAAATGCTACCATAAGTATTTAGTTATTTTGGAGTTTAGTTAAATTTCAGAAATGATAGCACTTAACAAATGTTATCGTAAAACCACGGCATTTTTGGAAATGCTATCAATATAATTCCAGATTTTATTATAACTTTCAAAAACATTAAAAACTTCAACTTTTGTTATTTTAAACATATTAACCATATTTTTAGGCTTCAAAATTTCACATTTAAATCATTTTAACATATGATTTATCACAACAAAATTTTAAAATTAAATATCCAATTTTAAACTCAATTCATTTGTTAAGTCAAAATCTCACTGCTTTCTTAACATTTTAAATTTAACAAAACTTAAAATTTTACTTCAAATATCATTTCAAAACTTGAAATTTAATTTCCATTGTCTACTTACATTTTAAAAATACAAAAATGTAATTTATTGTCAAAAATCACATTCACTTCAAATTTATATACTTAAATTCAATTAAAAATTTAAATTTCTTAAAATATAAGAAAAATATTTAAATCATAATTTCATACTTTAAAATACATATTTATATAAAAAAATCATTTAAATTACACCACGGGGTCTGTATATAATTTTCTATCCTAGGCCATGTGACACAGATATGTATCATTTCAATCCGCAATTTAAAAAGAAAACCCGGGTTCTATCATTTCAAACACGCAATCCCAAGTCAAACAAAATACAATAAAAATTACTTGAGCCTATCATTTCAGCTCATGTTGATTTTTCCCTATTCTAATGTTCGATCGGGTATGTATCATTTCAACCCGTAGTGATTTTATTCTAACAGGGAGCTTGCAGTGTGAGCATATACATAAACAATACAAACAAATATTCTAACATGTCAATGTCATAATATAGTGTCATTTATCATATGCCAACTGATAATTAACAAAGTTAACATGGTAATAACATGAAATCATATATCATATAATCATCATTAACTTGCATAAACATTTTAATTACTAATCACTTGTCATCCATTTACCATTTCATAAGTAATAATGTCACAGTGAGAAGGACTCACCTTTTTCTAAAGCTAGAGACCAAAACAACACACAAGAACGATTCCAAAGGCACGACAAGCACAATTAGATTTGAATGGATAGAGAGCCTTGATATTGATCGTGTATACAACAATTAAAATAAAGTAATATAAATATATATATTCAACACAAACTTCATTGAAACAAAATGGAAACTAGAATAAACAAAGAATAAGATGGCTTAACCATGCTTTAACACAAGTGCTTGACAATAACTCAACATAGCTCGGTCATGCTCATCATTTTTGCTCGGCCATGGTGGTTCTTGGGCTCAGCCATGATCAGGTCTAGACCTGAAATGCTCGGCCAATGGTCAGCAAAAAAAAGAAGGCAAAACAATGGGATGTGAAGAGGTAGGAGTTACAAGTTGAGGAATGCCAAAGGTCAAGGCTAAAAGGTGGATTTTGGTGCACCCTAGGCTCGACTTATGGTCATGTTTGGCTCAGCCATGGATCATTTCAGGTCACGTCAGATGTGGTGTGACGATCAGAGGTCATAGCATGTGCTGGTGGTCGGGCTAAGGGTGGTGGCAGAGGCAAAGTATGGAGGTGGTGGAGGAATTTTGGTCGGCTATGTATTGTTTTATGGAATTTTTTTACAAAGTTTTGTGGTGCTTGCTCATGCTATTGTCACGGCCAGATCTGATCTGAGGAGTGGGTGTTTGGCAGTGTATGATGAGGACGAGGAGATGGTGGTGGTGGTTGGAGAAGGTGATGGTGGTTAAGGCCGAGCAAGACTAGAGAAAGCAAGGCAAAACAATGAAAATGAAGAAGAAAAGCATGAGAAGAAGAAGCCATTACTTACAAAAAAAATTCTCAAATGAAAATGCTGTGAGAAATGAGAAATGATAAGGAAATTTCACATGAAAAACAATAGGAATGCACGGCTAGCAAAAGAAATGAAAGGCCAAAGCAAATGAAAAGAGAAGAAAAGGAAAGGTCACAAGTTGAAAAGCACAAAAGTCTCTTCGAATTTCCAATTTTAATAATTCACTTTAAACAAATAGAAAAATAAAGTAAATAAAATAAAAACTGAACAAAATAAAGTGGAAATGAAAATAAAATAATGTTTTAGGAAGAATAGAAAATAAATAAAAAATATTTTATTTAATTGAAACTAGAATTTAAAATTGTAAACATTATGCAACTAACATTGGAAAATTTCAACTACACTTTTAAAATGTTTTAAAATAAAATATATATACATAAAATGTCATGTTACACATGTAAACATAAATTATAACATGACATGACAAACAAAATATTATTTATATAAAAAAATAAACAATTTTGTTAAATAAAACAATTTACATACAATGGTTTAAAAAGCATAACTTTCACAATATTAATCGGATTTCAACGAAACGAAAAGCAGTATACTTTAAATTTTATTTATTTTCATAATAAAAGATAAAATTCAAAAATTTAAAATTTTAAAATTTTAAATTTAAAAGTCAAAGTTTGACCATATTGACCAAAATTTCACATTTTTGAAAAATATTCTATTTATTCATGTTTGAAATTCTAATTCACATAAAAATCAAAATTTATATTTAAAATAATAAAATTTATCCATTTTAATAAATAAAATTAAGTTTTTAAATCAGGAAATTCAATTTAAAAATAATTACAAAATATACAAATAAAATAATCACAAAATACAGGGTTGTTACACTCTCCCCCACTCTCGTCCTCGAAAAGGAATGAGGTACGGGAAAACACAGAAAAAGATAGAATGAAATAGGATTAAGACAAAAAGACAAGAAGATTGAAATTATACCTGATAACTGTTGTCATAAGTAAGTTTAACAAGGTGGAGATGATCTTCCCAAGATCCTCCAGAATCAAGAACATAAGCACGAAAAAGAGATCCTCTAGAATCCGATTCACCCTTTCGGCTTCGGTTTGTGGACTGCAAGCAGTACTCAGATTCATAATAAGCACCAAAGATTATCAAAGATTATAGAAAGATTTCTACACAGATTGGTATAAGCAATAGCCTCCCCATTCTATAGCAAGATAAGGGAAATGAGGATAACCAAACCCATATTTAAATCAAGATTTCATACTTTAAAATATATATTTATATATAAAAAAATCATTTAAATTATACCACGGGGTCTGTTTATAATTTTCTATCCTAGGTCATGTCATACGGATATGTATCATTTCAATCCGCAATTTAAAAAGAAAACCCGTGTTCTATCATTTCAAACACGCAATCCCAAGTCAAATAAAATACAATAAAAATCACTTGAGCCTATCATTTCAGCTCATGTTGGTTTTTCCCTATTCTATTGTCCGATCGGGTATGTATCATTTCAACCCGTAGTGATTTTATTCTAACAGGGAGCTTGCAATGTGAGCATATACATAAACAATACAAACAATATTCTAACATGTCAATGTCATAATATACTGTCATTTATCATATGTCAAGTGATAATTAACCAAGTTAACATGGTAATAACATGAAATCATATATCGTATAATCATCATCAACTTGCATAAAATTTTTAATTACTAATCACTTTTCATCCATTTACCATTCATAAGTAATAATGTCACGGTGAGAAGGACTCACCTTTTTCCAAAGCTAGAGACCAAAACAACACACAAGAACGATTCCAAAAAGCACGACACACACGATTAGATTTGAATGGATGGAGAGCCTTGATATTGATCTTGTATACAACAATTAAAACAAAGTAATATAAATATATATATATTCAACACAAACTTCATTGAAACAAAATGGAAACTAGAATAAACAAAGAACAAGATGGCTTAACCATGCTTTAACACAAGATTGCTTGACAATAACTCAACATGGCTCGGTCATGCTCATCATTTTTGCTCCGCCATGGTGGTTCTTGGCTCAGCCATGATCAGGTCTAGACCTAAAATGCTCGGCCGAAGGTCAGCAAAAAAAGAAGTCAAAACAATGGGATGTGAAGAGGTAGGAGTTACAAGTGGAGGAATGCCAAAGGTCAAGGCTAAAAGGTGGATTTTGGTGCACCCTAGCTCGGCATATGGTCATGTTTGGCTCGGCCATGGCTCGGTCATGGCATGTGCTGGCGGTGGAGCTATGGGTGGTGGCCGAGGCATAGTATGAATGTGGTGGTGGAATTTTGGTCGGCTATGTATTGTTTTATGGAATTTTTTTGCAAAGTTTTATGGTGCCTGCTCATGCTATTGTCATGGCCAGATCTGATTGGAGGAGTGGTTGTTTGGCAGTGGATGATGAGAAGGAGGAGATGGCGGTGGTGGTCGGAGAAGGTGATGGTGGTTGAGGCCGAGCAAGACTAGAGAAAGCAAGGCAAACAATGAAAATGATGAAGAAAAGCTTAAGAAGAAGAAGCCATTACTTACAAAAAAATTTCTCAAATGAAAATGCTGTGAGAAACAAGAAATGAGAAGGAAATTTCATGTGAAAAATAATAGGAACGCACGGCTAGCAAAAGAAAATGAAAGGCTAAAGCAAATGAAAAGACAAGAAAAGGAAAGGTCACAAGTTGAAAAGCACAAAAGTCTCTTCGAATTTCCAATTTTAATAATTCACTTTAAACAAATAGAAAAAATCAAGTAAATAAGATAAAAGCTGAAGAAAAAAAAACTGGAAATGAAAATAAAATACTGTCTTAGGAAAAATAGAAAATAAATAAGAAAATAGTTTATTTAATTGAAACTAGAATTTAAAATTGTAAACAAAATACAATTACCATTGGAAAATTTCAACTACACTTTTAAAATGTTTTAAAATAAAATATTTATATATAACATGTCATGTTACACATGTAAACATAAATTAGAACATGAAATGACAAATAAAATATTATTCATATAAAAAATATAAACAATTTTGTTAAATAAAACAATTTACATACAATGGTTTAAAAAGCATAACTTTCACAATATTAATCGGACTTCAACGAAACGAAAAGCAATATAATTGAAATTTTATTTATTTTCATAACAAAAGATAAAATTCAAAATTCAAAATTTTAAATTTTTAAATTTAAAAGTCAAAGTTTGACCATACTCACTATAATTTCCCATTTCTGGAAAATATTCTATTTATTCATGTTTGAAATTATAATTCACATAAAAATAAAAATTTATATTTAAAATAACAAAATTTATCCATTTTAATAAATAAAATAAAGTTTTTAAATCGAGAAATTCAATTTAAAAATAATTACAAAATATACAAGTAAAATAATCACAAAATACAGGGTTGTTACAATTCAGACGGTGTACTTAGACTTTTTCATTGTACCAGCCACGATCATTCATTTGGAACATTTCCAACTTAAATTTATTTTTGGCATATTATACTCAATATCACTTATGATGTTTGAGTCCGAATACTCCTTGATAATGAGTTTTCGTTTCTATAAACAGTTCCATGGTATTTCATAAATACATGAGAACACTTCAAACAACCATTTAGTGATATCAATTTTGATTTGATATTTGCTTCATGTATCAAATTCATAAACAAATCATGATATCATAACCAACATAATATGAAGTATATTTGCTATTGCCAATGCATAAGGAACTCACATGTTCCTTATTAAATTATTTAATAAGGTATATTTACATATCAATTTGGGACATTCCCAATATCTTTTATACTCACTATAAAAGACATCATCTATGATCCAAAGTTGAGTATTAAAACAACTAAGGTTGATTTCAACACAAGTACACCATTAAAATCAACAATGTGTTGTTTACTTATATTTTAGAAATATCAGTGTACCTTTTAATGTTCTTTCTTATGAACATATGCTTCTTATGCACTTTGATTCAAAATCAAACTATATGATCCCTATCAAAACACCGTTTCAATCTTAATGCTTATAAAATGGTACTTTCATATCATTCATGGATCATATCCAAAGACTCACAGACTTAATATCGCTCCCACTGACTTTGAGACATTTTTTTATATGTGTAAACAACTTACTCCAGATTTTTATTTAGAATTTTTTATTTCAATACATACGTAACAAAATACTAAATCTTATCAATTGATAATTTTATGAATAAATACGAATTAACTTGAGCATGTTGAATGCAGAATATATTATGATAATTTCAAAAATTGTAATTTGTGATATTATTCTTATCAACGTTACTCATTTAATTCCAATCCATTGGTCTTTCTCACAAGGACACAAGGCCAATGGATCACATCTGTACGGTTATGACCACCAAAATCATATTTTGATAGTGTGACACCCCACCTTTATGCCCACATTAACAAAGAACATTATAATGTAATATCGTTTGTTAATGTAGAGAATGAGGCTTGTTAGGAGCGATCATTTGTATTATTACTTTGGGCAAGTATCGATATGAAAATTGAGTGAAAATATTTTTCTTTTATAAAAGGATTCAATGTATCCAATCTAGGCACAATACAATAACATAGTGGCTTAATATAACTTAGAACAATATAACATATAACAGAAAATAGAATTACAGAACGTGATAAAGAAATATAAAAATTTCTCATAAAGCGGATGTGAACATGTATATGATACATGATGTGAACTACAAAAGGTGGTCATAAAAGATCCATGATATGCATATGAGACATCTATGAAAACATAAATGAATATACATCAAAATGAATCTCTATTTCAACATACAAGAAGGACTACAACATAACTAGACTACAAGTCTATCAAAGCATACGAAGAAACCTCAAACTAATCGGACTACAAGATCACCATGCTAGAGAACCTGAAATATCTCGGCCTAACCCGAGTATTACATAAAGATAAAAAATGAATCAGTCTAGTCTAATTCGAATCAATATGGGATAAAAGTAATGATAGTTTACAAGCCATAACAGGAACATAAAACTCACATAGAGTTAACATGAAAGTCACATAAAATAAATAAAGAGGAATGCTATCCTTCTTAAAATTATTCACCAAATCACAAAACCATTATCAGCTTGTAAAAGCAAATATCAAAAAATATTTGGTGGAACACAAATTTCATAAATATAGAAATTAATCATTAGAAATCCAGAAACCCAAAGGGGGAGGCCTATCATAAATGGGAGCATAAAACACACTGAACACATGTTATCATAAACGGTCAAAGTTAAATGTATAGTGAATCCATAAGTCTAATGAGCTTAAGCTCCAAAAATCCACTTATCATGGATCAACATAAAAGACAAGTCGTTAAACTTATCTTTATATTATTTACCTATGAATAGTAATAATCAAATAACACACGTACGTTCCATGTCGCACTTGTTTATTTGAATATTTACTACAAGGTAGTAAATGCCACTCAAAAGAAAATATGGTTTCAATTGAATAATTGCATGAATTAATCGACAAATTAAACGCAAGCGTTCCATACCACCTGTTTTACTAAGTCGTTTAATTGAATTTCTCATCTGAATGAAGAAAGAGTTTTATATACTACTAATAGGTTTGGAAATTCATTTCATAAATTATTTTTTGGAAAAAGAGTTGAATCCATAAAATGAGATTTTTAAATGTTTATAAATAGTATCAAAATGTTTTAATAAAAATAGGAGTTAGAAACCCTTATGCGTTATAATTGAATTATGCTAAAATCACTCTATAAATCACTTGAAATTTATATATTTACTTTTCAATCAAAATTAATATTTTTTTGAAAATAAGTTTGTCAAAAAATTCACAAATATTCATATAATTAAAATATGAATTAAAACAAAAAAAATTCAACAGTAAGTGAATACATCAAAATGGAATTTCTTCCATAGAACACAAAGGCATGAAGAATGGATTTTTTTTCCATAGTACGAAAAAACATCAAAATGCATTATTTTCCATTGATTCGAAACTCAAAAGTCATATTAGAAAACGATGGGAAAACAACATTAAAAAGTAGAGCAATGCAATTTAAAACGATTGGCGAACAAGCGACAAAGAGGAAGGCAACCGGGGGATGGACAACTGCCTGGAGCAAGCTCCAGGTAGCATGATCGGTCACTGTTTCACCTAATTTTTGTTAAATAAAATATTGTTGACTACTTTAGCATTTTATTGACTACACCTAACAATACCAGATTGTACAATTAAAAGGATAGAGCAACGTCTAATTTCAACATTTAGAAAGTAGTAAACTAACAGTGAGCGAACAAAGAGTAGATTTTAAAACACTGATAGTATTCACCAAACATAGATCAATAAAACTAGTATTTTCACCATTCAAGCACATGCAAATGAATCTAGACTAGAAGTGTGAGGGTTACTCGCCTCAGTCATGCATAAGGCTTCAAATTTGTTGCATTTTGTTTCAACCCAAATAACAAAAATTTACAGAATTTGACCTTTGTGCAGTAACGATTTAACATAGCAAGACTAAGTGTTTTCCTATGAAATTTTTGAAGAAGGTGTATTTATAAGTTTAGAACAACATTTCCAAAATTCATATATTTATGATTTTCATAAAAGTAGCTACGAATTTTCTACTGACCTTCGTTTTTCCACCCAGATCTACTTGAAAACCACTTAAGAAAAAAAGACCTTTGACCCACCAAAACTAAACCAAATGCCACAAAATTTAGAGCAGAGATGCTGGAACATGTTAGCAACAATATATCCAAATTTGAAGACTTTTTGGGAATTTATTGATTTTTTATGATTTTTGGAGAAGATAGGGTTTTGTGAAAATTTTAAGAAAATGAAGTTTTCTTTTTGATTTGGTTTGAGAAGAAGGTGGAGACGATTTGTATTTGCTGGTTTGAGAGAGATGGAAATGAGATGAATGTATTCTTATTTGTCTAATGGGCTTTAGGATAATGGGATACTAATGAGATTAGATAATGGGTAGATGTCCAATAAGAAGTGTTGCTAAATTTCTTATCACAAGGTGTTCCTAATTATAATTTTGAATATAAAACTGTTACAACCTAGTTTTGATGATTACCTGTAATATTAAATTATAACGGTGGTTATAATTTAATACTGGAAAATAAAAATAGATCGGAGATTTAAAATCGTTTATTTTGAGTAAAAAATAAATTTCGAAAGAATAAAATAGAGTAAAAGATATAATGTTGGTTATAAAGGGTGAATATTGGAAATATAATGATTTGGAAACTTATTAAATTAATTAAATGAAACAAAGTAATTTAATCAACATTAAATTGTTGAAGTAAGTGTAAAATGATGAAAATAAAGTTTTAAAAAGTTATATTATGTCAGTTTGGAGGAAAAATGAATATTATATGGTTTTAATTTAATAAATTGCAATAATTTTGCAAATATTGCCAAATGTTGATTTTTGTTAATTTTAACAAAATATTTTAATTAAAAAGGTGGAATTTTTACTAAAATAAGATTTGGATGTAAGAATGATGTTAATAAGGTTTGTTATATTTAATTTGACAAGAAAACGATTATTTTGGTTGCTAAAATATTGTTTTATATAAATTACAGTGTAAATTGCGTATTTAAGTAAAAAAAATAAGGGTTTTAATGATGGAAAATAATTTTAATGGCAAAAATATCATTTATATGTTGTGAAAACATTTTATTAAACATAAAATAAGTTTGTATGATTTTTATAAAGTTGAAACTATGGAAATGTAAGTCGTTTTGGCTAAATATGTGAAATAAAGTGTAAACACAAGAATAACTTAGTCAATTTGGATTAAGTAATAACACATATACTATTGGGTTTTAGGTTTTAAATCCCACTCACCATTTTAACTAAGGAGAAATCATCTTCTTCTCAAACTAAACGCATGCAAGTTCAGTTTACAATAAACAAAAAGAAGAAAATTGAAAAACCCTCTTTCCTTTTAAAACTTAGAATCCAAACCTTCAAATTCTCCAATTTCTATGAAAAATTAAAATAATTTGAAGCTAACTACTTCAGGTAATCAATCCAAAACCAAGGATAACTTCATCAATTTTTGGTTTCGAGAACTTGTATTGCCTTTAATTTCAGTTTCTCTTTGCATGTCTATATTTTTTTAATCTTCCTGAAGCATAATCAAGACTTAAGGCTATCATCTTCTTCAAGCTTGCTTATATTTGCTCTAAATTTTGCTAAGGTGAGTTTAAAACTCACATTTTCTAGCTTTGATTGAGATTTCAAGGTAAGAAATCTCAATTTTGTTTGTTACATGTTCATTTATGAATCGCTATCAGTAAATTGGGCATTTCTCTTTCGTTTTAAATCGGAATTTGATATTCTTTGAAGTTCTAGAAAGCTTGAAAAGAGTGTGATAAATTTTATGTTAAACACTTTCGAAAATTTCGATCCTAGAGGTAGAAAAAATCAATTCAAACTTGCTGCCCTGCCAATGTAAAATTGTGAATTTTTGTGCTAAGTGTTGTTGGTAATTTGAGCATATACTTTTCGTTTGATGTCTGAATTTGACGATTCTTGATGTTCCCGAAAGCTTAGATTATTTGCTACAACTTTCATATTTTGGATTTTGTTAAATTTTGATGTTTACATAATTGAAAGTTTATTCTAGTGTCGCTGTCTCGAAACTAAAACGACAGCGGTAGTGAACTTCAGATCTGAAAATTATTTTAGTCATAAATCTTTCATTCCTTATCTGAATTAAATAATTCTATATTTTCTGAAAAGCATAGGATATCTTCTACGACTTCCATGTTTTATGTTTTCTTAAATTATAGGTTTAAAAGGGGCGAAATGACTAAACAAGCCACAGACCCGAGTTTTTTTGCAAAGTTTTGGCAGTTTTCATTGAATTGTTTTGGATTCGAGGATTTGAGCATTGTTTTGAGATGATTCTAAAAGGCTAACCCTTACTAATAGGAAAGCTGATATTAACATCAATTCACACTACGGATTGACAATTTTGTTTGGATTTTTGTCGTTTATTAATTTTATTGAATTTTCGTTGATTTTTGCTGTTTCCGTGCACATGTTTTTCTAAATCGTTTTTTGAAATTTTTTATAATAAAATAGCTTTTGAAATAAATATTTTGCAATATTTATAATTATTTTAAAGCTATTAAAATTATATATTCTCTATAATAAAGAGAATTTCAAAGGAAAGTTTTGCAAACGGTTTTCAAAAATTGTTTTAAAAACTAGTTTTCTCAAAGCAAAGTATTTTCCATATAAAATACACATTTTGCATTATTCGAGCATACGAGAAGGAGAATTAAATAATTTGGTAAAACATATGGTATGGAAAACGTGTGTTTATCTTATTGGTTAATTCCTAACTTGTCTGTTTGATCGTTTTGACCTTCGGGTCGTGTTTACCGATGAGACGAGGTAAACTTTCTACCGCTTTGAGTGTGAAATTTACCGGCGGTTAGTAAACCGTTTGGTGCAAACATGTGGTATGGGACGCATATCAACACTTTTCAGGTTCCTATCCAAGAGTTTGGGACACATTTTCCATTACGGCATATTGCCAATATTAGACCTTCGGATCGTTGCCTTTGCGGCATATTTGCCATTGCAACTTTTGCTATTGCGGCGTATTTGCCATTGCGGCATATTTTTCATAGTGACATTTTTCCTTCGGCTGTAGTATCATATTTAAGAGATCAGTACTTGGTAGGCTTCGGCCACATGCACGTGCAAAAATATTTTGAGATGATTTCATTTATTATTTGAGATTTCCCAAGTGTATCGCCTTTTTATTATTGGCCATTTGAGTTGTTTGAGACATCATATATATGGCAATTACATCTTTGGAAATTAAACTCCTTTGAGTTCTACATTTGAGATTTTAGTTGCCTACACATGGCGTTTATTTCAGATTTTCCTTTTGGCATTTATTTGAAATTTATACTCTCCTATGTTGGGGATATACTTGATTGCCTTATGGCATATTTTTGATTGAGATTTATTTCGAGAATTTATTTGAGATTGCCATTATGGCGTGTTTCGGGATTTCTTCTTTTTAGTAGTTATAGTTCATCGAAACCATTATTGTTGTTTTGGGATAAGCCGATGATATGAGGCTTGCTATATTTAGTATTTTGTTGAATGTTGTTTTATCTCTTTTGAGATCACATACTCATGCTAAGTGACATTATATCACTTGATGTAACTATATGAACTTAGAATTGTTTCTTCTCTATTGAGAAGAATAACTCCCTTATCCATATGCTTCTTATTATCGTTTATCCTATTAAGCATATTATTTTAGCTAGAATGACACGGGTCAGACTGAGATGTTTCAGGTTAGGTAACCATTGGACTTAGCCTTTTCTACTTCCGCATGGATATATCTGTTATCACCTTTTTGTGTAGTCTTTTTGTGTCGACTCTGACGTATATTTTTTTGACTTGTGTAAATTATGGTCGTCACACCACAAATGTGTACCATTTTGTATTACTCTAGTGATGTATCTGCATATATGTGTATATATATGTTTATCTGCTATTGTGTGATGTAAGTTGCTTTTAGTTGTATTTTGTTCTGACAGATCCGTTAGCCACCTATAGTTTTGTATTAAGTATTTTTTGGATATGTCGACCACTTGAGTTAGAAAAAAATTAGAGAATTTATCGCATATTCAATAGATGTTTAAGACAAGGCTATAGACGGTCGCTCCTATCCAGCCCTATTTTCTGCATTGGTATACATTATTACCCAGTAATACTCTTTGTTAATGTGGGTCTCGGGGTGGGGCGTCACAAAAAAACTTTAATTTTACTTAAAAAAACTTGTATTTTTTTAAAACTCAATCACTCAACTTTTAACAAGCTCAAATTTTCATTTTATAAATTACAACATGTTTAAATTTAATTAAACCATATTTTCCATAATAAAATATATTGTTGTAATTAACGTTGTAAAAATATACCATTTGTGTTCAAAATTAATACAACTTTTAGAATAAAAATCATTTTTCATAGTTTCATTAAATTAATCTATTTATGGGTAAATTATATTTCAAATGTTGAAATTATTTCCATTATTACTAAAATTTCTCAAGTACTCATTTTTAGTACAAAATTCATTTACATGAACTCCATGCAAACAGATTCTTTAAACTCCAACTTAATTAACACTAAAAATTCCCAAATCTCTTAATTATTTAATCATCACTAAATTAAATAATTCTCCTAATTTAGTTCTAGATAATCTAAACCAGGGTTGTTACAAACTACCCCGAACAAAAATTGCATTCCCATAATTCTCTATAGAGAAAAGTCAATAACAATTCTCAAGCGAATACATCTTTCAAAAGATAAGCAAGCAATCGATAAAGGATCTTTAAATGAAAGAAACATCACTAATGAGCAGTAGAGAATAATACAGAATGCGCTCAAACTCTATTGAAACAACACGACTAAGACTACACTCCTAAGTCAAATCGAATGAGATCTAAAAATCTCGAAGAGCTCCAGGATTAAGAACACAAATCGGAATCTCTTAGACATTTTCGAAAATGGGATATAAAAAGACACCAAGAATAGAAGCAAATTTAGCTGGAAAAGTGATTGATAAGCAATGAGAATGATGCGTTCAGTAATTATAACGCATATCGCCCCCATAAAAAAGAACACGAATGGAAACTAAGTTTCCCATCCAAAAATTCACATAATTTATAAGCATTTCAACTTATGTCTTTAAACTTTGCAGCTTACCATCACTAAAATTATTTTTCCCTTTTTTAAAGCTTCTTTTAGTGTAACATTTCAAAATTTTATTTTTCAAAATTCTCTTTTGTGTAACAATAAAAGATTTAAACCAACTTAAATCTACAATTCAAGGCTTGAGAAATCAAATTCTCTTAATTAGATCAACAATTCTAAACACTATTCACTTTATTTTTATAACCTACAAAATTGAATGTAAATTTTAAGTGTCGAAAATTTGAAAAATTTCGACATATTCTTCGTTGTATGAAGAGAATTTTGAACAATAACAATATAATAATTTAGATACACATCGACCAAAACATGGTTGGAAATAAGTTATACATCAAAAATTTAGCACTCTAAAAATTTATTCCATAGGCGTACCTTATTTTTGCATTATAAGCAAGCTATTTAGCTTATTCCAAGCAAAAGCAAACTAAATTCACTAATTAATCCAAATACACTCCAATGATATCTATTCTCATATCTCATCATAGGTTAACATATAATTTATACCAAAATTTAAAACTCAAATTGTTCAAACTTTGTTTATAATATTTCCTTTTCTAATTTTTAGGCTGCTGCATAAATCCAAATTTTCACCTAGAAAAACACAAAACTTGCAAAAACTCTTAAAATGAAAGTTATTATACTCAGTCCATGCTTTCCTGCAAGATAAAAATCATCAAAATTGAACTTACACTTTAAAAGTTGTCTAAAATACTTACAGCTTTTAGTCTTATAAATTACTAATAGGACAGAGCTACGCATTAATTTTCGAACTCATTTTAGACCAAACAAATTTCAAAATATAAAAAAGGGGTAAAAGGAAAACTTTTATCTTACTGTAATACTTTCTTTCACAAAAAGATTGACTCTATTTGGAGCTACAATTCTCACTATATCGTCATTTTAGTACAACGCATTTTTAATCAAAATTTCAATACAAAGACAATTTTAAAATAATTTCTTTGAAAACATTTCAAAACCCAAAATCACGTATTCTCCGAAGAAATTTTTATACTATATTATTCATTACATGATCTATCTTTTGGAAAGTTAAGGATTTCAAATTTTTGGAATTTATCCTATTCAACCAACTTTCAGAATCAAAACATTTAATAAAAGCACTTTCACTAGCTTTTTACACTTTATACTCTATTCGAATAATAATTTTTATTTTCATTTCAACTATACAAAAATTTACATTATTTCCAAAGTAATACACAAAATTCATTTAATATACATTATAGCCGATGGATACATAAAATTTTCAAACTACCAACAATCCATAATTATTCAAAATTTTATAAACAACAAATATAACTTCTTATCAAGCTTCTTTTAAACAAATAGGTATTTTACAAATAACAGAAAGCATAATTTAAAAAACTTGTAAAATAGAAGTTTTTCCTTACTATAGTGGTTTTTTAGAAAGCACAAGTTTATTGAAATCAGATCGATGGTTCAAAAATAATGATTAAAACAAGTGCAAGTTGAAAACTTAATACCGAGGTCGATCAATCTCAGGACAACGACAAAAATGTGCAACTTAGACTAGTTAAACCATAGAATTTTACAAAACTCAAAATATAAAACTTATAAATTATAGTAATTAACCTCATTAACTATAGTAATAACTCATAGTGAACGATTCCAAAATCTAGAAATAGCCATAAGAAAGTAAATGGTAATTCGTCTCATATTTCACTAAATCATGAGATACACAAATATAACCTTCCATAGGAAAAACTGAATTGTGGTGAAATCCCAACTAAATCTTAAATCACAATGTTTAAATCAATAATACATAATTGTAAACATACGACTTAACATACAAATAGCCATAATAAAAAAATTGTCTGAAACGCATATTAATTAAAATCATCATTTCATAAATCCATATCAAGTTTCAATTTGAGTATCATTAAAAATACGGTGATAGCAATTTAAAATCTCCAAATTCACAGAAGAAATGGATCTCAAATACAATTACAAGGTCACTAACACCTCTCTAAGCAGTTTCGTCCATGACAAGGTCACTACGACCTCACTAAGTAGTTTCCACCATGACAAGGTCACTGACACTTCGCTAAAATTATCCCAACCTTTTCTTCAGCCAATGAAATTACTTAAATTTTTTATAATATGTAAAGTAACCATGAAATAACTAGGATGACGACGTTTGACTTATGTCAAAAGTCATTGCCATGATAATAATTATCATAACTAAAGTGGATGTCTCCACACGACTATCTGCCTTCCAAACAAAATAAGATCTCGCGGTATTGCCACCCGTTATGACAAATACATGTCAAACCCACGAAATCTGATACTATGCTTTCGGAAGGCATACTAACACAGCCTCAAACAATGATAAAAGAAATTATCGATAATATATATAATTATCGTTTCTGTTAATATTAATTAACACTAGCCATGCGGCTGGTCGTTGACTGTTATGGCATAGGGTAGTTGCCGTGATTCCGATAAATCAGTCAATTAGTGGAATGGATACTAGCTCATCATATTAAAGTTATTCCTTCATTCCCAAAATATTTTTTCTCATGATATAATATCATACTTATTTTGATAAAAATCAAAATAATAAGTTTGGTATGGCAATAAAAATTACAAATGGCCCATAAATATTAATATTTCAGCACAATACATAATTCAATAAAATTAACAACAATTTGCAAGGAATTGTACTATTATCTACATTAATTATTTTATCTTTAAGATTACACAACTTTGAAAATAATTAAACATAAAATTATATAAACACTTAATATCAAATGAATTAATATTACCTAAAGGTATTTTAAACCTAAATTATAATTTAAAATGTAGCAACCAAGTAAGTAAACATGCAAAATAAAGTTCAAGCAAAAAAAACAATAGACAAAGATTAGAGCTTTAATTTAATTAAAATTCGAGACAATGAATGACTCTGTTTTAGGATAGGTTTTCAAAGTAACTAAATTCAAAATTTGTAAAAGTGTTCAGTATAAAGTTGTCACATACGAAGTTAACTTTTCGGAACATCAAAAAATATTGAAATTTGACCAGAAATGTGAAAGATATGATCAATTTACTAATAATATTTAGCTCAAAGAATATAAATTTCAAAAGGACAGTGCTAAGAGTTTGCAACAGGCTTTAAATCAACCTACGCTGAAAATTTATAGAAGTATTTAACATAAAACTTGTCATACACGAAGTAAGCTTTCCGAAATATCAAAAATTATCGAAATCTGACCAGAAATGACAAAGAAATTGTCAATTTGCTAACAATATTTAGCTCAAAGAATATAAATTTCAAAGGGACAGAGCTGAGAGTTTACACTAGGATTACGATCAACCATGCTCAAAATTTGCAAAAGAATTTAACGTAAAATTATCACGCATGAGGTCAACTTTCTGAAACATCAAAACTTATCCAAATCTGACCAGAAATTGACAAAGATATTGTCAATTTACTAACACATGCAAACAATGATATAGTGATTAAAGTGTGTTTGTGATAAAAATTGTTCTTTTATTCTAGGTATTCAATTCAACTTTGCAAACATATACTTTTACTACAAAACTTTATCAAAAACTGAAATACAATAAAAGTAAAAAAAGAATTGTGAGGATTTTTCTCATGGTAATTTCGCAACTAAGGTATCGTTGGGTTTGAATTACCCAAACTCGAATGAGGCATGAACTTGGGTAATTTTTTCTAACGAAAACCAAACTCAAGATGAACTTCTCAAAAAAAATCTTCATATGAGACTTATTTTATAGAAAATGTTTTATAATTGAATTTTTTTTTCTTTTTTCGAAACATTACAATTGTACATATATATACTCCTTTTCTCAAAAGATCGTTCAATTCCCAATAATATTTCAACTTCCAAAAAGTTTTATTTCCTCATCTAAATAGTATTTAAAATCTTTTAAACATTTAAGATTTTAAAATTTTGAACTCAAATTTCGGTGTCTCATTGCCTCGGTCAAATTTTTAGGAACTCCTATGAAAAACGTTGGCCAAACGCTTTGAACAGAATTCTTAAAGCATCTAACTGATAACTTGTCAGACAAAATAGATTTTCCAAAGATTTATTTTTATTAAATTTCTTTCAATGCCTTTACATACTTTATAAATGATGCTTCATTGGAATCAATTTATCCATGCTTGCTTTAATCAATTATCCATTTTAATATTCATCTTAGTTTTTTATTCAATTATCCATAGGAAAAATTAATTATTAAACCAAATTCAATTATGCCTTGCGGTAGTGACGTCAAATCTATACACCACAAAGTTCAATTAATATCAAGTAGGTCTTTTAAACTCTCAAATGGTAAATTCTACTCAAAGTTAATCTTTAGTGGTTATAAAGTTTTTTTTTAATTAGCAAGCATTTATTATTGACAACAAATTATAAAGACACTTAAATTTGAGGTGCTCAATGGAAAGCAATTCATTCGCCTCCACTGTGCAACTCAGATTGCTAAGGACAAAGGCACACAAATCACTTTTAAGTCTACTAAAGTTGAAGCAAAACATTTGTTCAAAGGAAGAACAACTTCAAGATACGAATTAGTATTTACAGAAAATAGGCATAATGCATCCTATGATTTTCTTAGATATGACTCATCTCTAAAGAAATAATTCCTAATAACGACCCAATGATCTCTAAGGAACAGTCTCTAGGACACATATAGGAGAAGATTCTCATCTTTAATATCATATATTGTTCCAAACTTGGCTCCAATGCCAAGTTGTGATGCCCCACCTTTATGCCCTAATTAACAAAGACCATTAAAATGTAATATCGTCTGTTAATGTGGAAAATAAGGCTCATTAGGAGTGACCATCTGTATTATTACTTTGGGCGAGTATCGGTACATCGAAATGAGTGAAAATAATTATCTTTTATATGGGGATTCAATGTATCTAATTCAGGCACAAAACAACAACATGGCGGCTTAATATAATTCAGAAATATAATATATAATAGAACATTGAATCACTGAATGCGATAAAGAAATATAAACATTTCTCATAAAGCGGATGTGAACATATATATGATACATAATGCGAACTACAAAATGCGGTCATGAAAGATCCACGATATACATATGAGATATCTAAGACAACATAAATAAATATACATCAAAATGAATCTCTATTTTGACATATAAGAAGGACTACAATATAACTAGACTACAAGTCTACCAAAGCATACGAAGAAGCCTCAAACTAATCTAACTATAAGATCATCATGTCGAAGAACCTGAAATATCTCAATCTGATCCGATTATTATGTAAAGATAATAAATGGATCAGTCTAGTCTAATTCAAATCAATGTGAGATAAAATTGATGATAGTTGACAAACCATAATAGAAATAAAAAGCTCATATATAGTTAACATGAAACTCACATAGACCATTTCATTTTGGTTTTACCATTTTATTTCTCCATTCAATAAGTTGTAAAATTTAGTATTTATTTCACCAACCGCTTAGTAAATTTTAACATCCGTTTGGGGTTTTCCTATTATCCCAAATCATCAAAATTTCATTTTATTTCCACATCTACAAGTTAACCAACTTACCCATTCATCATTTAGTAAATTTTTTCTTTTACATTTATTCCACCCAATAATTTATAACTCGTAGTTATATAACCCCTACGCAATTCTTATTTATATCCACTTCAATTTATCCGCAATTCCATAATTTTCCACTTAAATTTCATCCCATTCAAAGTTTATAACTGTTAACCCGCTTTTTGGCAAGACAATATACCGGAGGATTTAACCCAAACAATTGCGCAAAGCATAGCCTAGTCGACGACCAACAGTGCAAGACGTCTAAAATAAGGTTTCGACGAATATCGAGTTGTTTCAAGTTACTTGGAGTCTGCTCAGAGTCATATTCATGTTTGCTTCGAGTTTTTAGAAAGGCTGCTTCGGGTCTTTAAGAAACAAGCTACTTCATGTCACCACAGCACCTGCTTTAAGTCACCAATAGGTTTGCTTGGGGTTAAGGAGACGATTGCTTCGGGTCAAAGCCACAGATCTATCAACAACCAAAGTCTCCACCAATCTCATATCCATCATGTTCGTATCCATCACTAGCCTCACTTCGTATCAAAAGTCTACGGGGTGGATCACGTAATGTATGTGCAAGTATATGTGACAAAATATATGATGCAACCAAAAAAATATTAATCTAAGTAAATATAGAATAAGCACACCAGGATTTTATACTGATTTGGACCTCCCGTCCTATGTCCAGTCTCAAAGCTTCCCTTCAGAATTCTACTATCAAACACCCTCGCTTCGCCCGAAGGAATAGGCTTGGTTACCATAAGTTGTTCTTGTCAAAAATGTGTTCTTATATAACACGGATGTTGATCAATTAGTACAATTGCTTCCAATATATCTCTAAGGAATATTATCTATGAAAAACTGTGTATATGGAAGAGCGAATACAAGTAAGAATTGCTAGAGTGTAGAGATCAAGAATAGAATACAAGCAAGGTGAGTAAGTTAGTTCTGTTCTCTTGATTCTTGATGTTATATATAGTTGTAGATAGGTCGCTTGAGTAGTTGCATCCATTAATGAGTGCTCTATAGTTGCTTCTGTTGATGATGAAGAGTAGCGGCGAAGAGAAGCAAAGATGTCCATTCATATATGGTAGTTGAAGTTCATATCCGAAATCCGAGTTTGAATTCAGATGTCTGGGATATGTTTCAGACGTCTGATACTATATATATTTTTGAATATAGTAGAAGAACAGACGTCTGAATTCCATTACCAGACGTCTGGTTAAGACTGTCTGTTGTTTCAGAGAACTGCTTCAGACATCTGGCTTATGCATCCAGACGTCTGATATGGCTTATATCAGTTTTTGTGCACTTTTTCTATTGCTTCTTTGTACTTATCGACTTGTAATCTCTTGTAATGTCCTTTGAGCTTCGTTCTTGTCTTTCTAGTGATGTTTTTATAGAAAGTACCTGTATATATATAAATATATATACATATATATATTCGATTTCCATTGTATAGTTGTTGTCATCGAAACCGTATATTTGATTCCCTAACATTCTCCACCTTTTTGATGATGAAAACTATACAATGTACTTACATATAATTTTATAAATCTCCACCTGAATATGTGCTTTCCATTATTTCTCCGCCTTTGGCATTATCAGAAAGCATTCATAATTTTTAACTAAGACATTATGTTCGTACCATTTAATATTTACTAATCATAGGATGGTTACATGAATATACACAGAAATAACAAACCAAAAGGAACTTTTCATTAAACAGGTTGATTAATTATATGCATATATTCTTGATACAAAATACGAAACATAAAACATATCTAAGAATCTTTTAGGGAGTTTTGAGCTTGATCTTCTCATTCATCTTCATTCTTTGAAGAACTCGCTTGTTTTTAGGAGATGTTGGAGCATGTTCGAGAGGTTCTTTTTCTTCTTCAAAAAGTTTAGAGTGTTTGGAAGGAGTAGGAGAAGACAATAGAGTTAGCCAATCTTCCGAAGGTGGTTTAGGACTACGTACTCAATGAAGAACCTCTTTTAGAATGGACAATGTCGTTAAAAGCGATGCTTCAACTGTGGCTAGGCATGAAGCAAACGATGTTTCAAAACTATCGGTACACTTAGCCAATAATTTTGATTTCGTGATAGAATAAGTTGATTTTGGAGAGTTAAGTCACGAATACTCTCATTTGGATTTGTCTCAGTGCGAGTCTCTAAAATGTCGTCTTGGCATGAATAATCAAAAAGTGCATGAGGAGGAGTATGCTTATGATGTTGTTCTACCTCTTGTGATGGATCAGGTTGTTCTTGGGGTGGAGGCCTAGCTTGTCCGGCTTGACGACATTGTGTCTATGCTTCAAATGAGATAAAATCCGAAGGATTTTTTGGTAGATGCGTTAGAGAGAAGAATTTTATAGAAGCATACGTCGAAGAAATCTATTCAGAAGGTTATAAATAAGAAGGAATGCTATAAGCTCGCAGAAGCCGCATGATGTATGTAGGATAGATGATGAATGGGCGTGATCGAGTCTAATAGTGTTTGAGCTCATCAAATATAAATTTCGCCCTATTAACCCTTGTTCCACTGAAGATAGCATATAGAGCCTTGTGCTCTAACTCTAAGATTTGCTCATGACTACCAAACCGAGGAATGGTAGTGTTGATAATCATTCTAGTGAGAAGTATCGCTTTAGGTATTAAGTATTTTGATGCAAATCTAGGCATTTCATCTTCCCATATTTGATGTGTGATATTATCTCTTAGTTTGAGACACACATCCGGAATATTATATAAATCTTCTCCCTTGTCGGAGTATCCGAGAGTTCGGTCTATGATCCTAAGAGTTAGTCTAATAGTGTTACCGTAAACACTTGACCATAGCCAATTATCATCGTTTTCGGTATTCCGAACGGCTGCGCTATCTAGATTATCATAGAATAGGAATATCGCAAGTTGGTCTATTTGGATATTATTCGAGTTGAAGGAGATCAACTGATGTAACCCCGCATTTTTGTATATTTCATCCAAGTCGTACATAGGAAATTTGAGCAAATTGTAGAAAGGACCTGTATGAAGCTTCTTTTTTTGAATGTCTTCATATCTTTTGATTGAATGTGGTACGCGATTCATTCATCTCTCAATTTGATCGTCGGAGCAAACTTGCGGGTTGGATGAAGTAGCTTGGTCTTGCATGTGCTTAGATATTTTAGCGTTTTCGTTTTAGATGCCATGAGATTCGAGCGTGTTTGGAGGAAAAAGCAACTTTGAGAATTAGGGAATCAACTTTGCAGTAGAAACGAAATGAAATGTAAGTAAGAAAAGTGAAAAAATAGATGTTATCAGAATACTTAAGAGTGTCGATTGAATTTCAGACGTTTGAAAGGTGATTCAGACGTCTGATTTAACCTAGTTTGAAGACAGTAAATATGATCAGACGTCTGGTTGTTGGTAGTAGACGTTTGGAATAGATCGAGTTGTAATTTTTGAAAGATAGAAGTTTTGTTAGACGTCTGGATGTAGAATCAGACGTCTGAAATACGCGAAGTGTAATTTTTTAAGACAGATAGTTTTCTTAGACGTTTGGATATAATATCAGACGTTTGAAAATGGCCTGAGTTTGTATCTTATGGAGGCAGAGACATTGTTCAGACGTCTGGTCACTATTTCAGACATCTAAAATAGACTGGTTTGTAATTTTTATTAGATAGAGATAAATTTTAGACGTTTAGTACATGCACAGTAGTAAAAAAATGATTCTGCTTATTTTGAAATATGTGTTCAGACGTCTGAAATGTGCAGTATCTCTAAAAATAGGTATATTTTAAAAGGTGTTGCTTATTTTTTGAGAGATTCTTTTTAGTGAAACAAAATATTATTATTTGTGAAAAAGAATCCCCATATACTTAGATAAAAGTACAATGAGAATAAGCAACTTTATTTAGATGAAGATGGAGCATTGCAATCTTCAGAGAGGCTTTCCTTCCATAGCTTGAGTGGAGATCAAATATCTCCACGTTCGTTGGTTCTTGGGGAACCATAAATTGCCTATGTGGAGGATCCCAAGGTCTACGATAAGATGTAGAAGGATCCAGAGAACTGCAAGGAATCGAAAGTGGTTCATGCACATTCTTCTTTTGTGAGTTGCAAAAATTGATCGCTACTTGCTCTAGAAAACTTAGTCGTCGTGCAATTTCTTTTTTTCAAAGTATAATTCTTGTTGTAAATTTATTTATTGCTTTCGGTAATGATGTATCTCATCGATTTTCTCCTTGGTGTTAGGAGAGACAAATGGAGATCATTTGGACCTCCTTTTATTGGGAGTGAATCCCGTATGGTTGGAGGACCACCTATAGTTTGGCTCTTGATTTGGTGTAGGTGTAGGAAGTCGATAAGGGGTATCTACCGAACTATCCGAGGTTGGTGTTGAGAAGGAGAGATGAGAATTGTCGGAAGATGTGATTTTTTTCTTTTGTTTGTAAAAGGAATATGAAATCGCTATATATATTTTTTAATTTTTGTTTTATAAAAAGGAAGGCTATTTATGCATGATTTAAACGGTTAAACATAGTTAATTTCAGAAAACAAATTGCTAAAAAATTGTTGGTTAATGTTGAAAATTTTGATTTGTGGATTAAAAAAAATTTAACCAAAATTAGACTGAATGTAGTATTAGCTTAGAAGATCATTAAGAGAACATATTCCTAAATCGCTTCCTGTGTAGTTAATGCCCCGTTATTACCCCACCATAACTCCGCTATATCTCATAGCGGATATCTACCGCTATAATTTTTCCATGTTGCCCTAAAATATAGCCTTTCCGCTTTAAGCTCCGCTATTTCTGCTATATCCCGTTATTCCCGCTATATTTCACTATTTCCGCTATACCTTCTATAATAAAATGAATTGAAAAATTGCATTTATGCATTATAAAAATTATAAAACTAATTTATTTGATTTAATTTTTAAAATATTTTCAGAAATGAAAATACTCTAATATTCCACTAAATTCAATTATGTTATATAACAGTTTTACGTTTATTTAAAGTATATATGCACATGTTTTTATTTAAAATTATTTATGTATTAATTATAATTCAATTGAATGATGATTTTTCATTTAATTACCATTTATATATTTGTAAAAACGTTAAGTACAAGTTTTATATGCTATTTTAGAGCCATCTATTATATCCCGCTATATCCTCGTTGTATCCCTGCTATGACTTTTTGCACCTCCACCGCTTTGAATCTGCCGAGTGCATTAACTGCACAGATCGCGTCCTAATTTAAAAACGTTTGTTTATTTGGTAGTTTTGTGAATATATCTGCTATTTGATTCTCAGTGTTTACGTATTCTAAAGTAATAATTCTTTTTTCTACACTATCGCGTAAAAAATGATGTCGTATATCTATGTGTTTAGTACGTAAGTGATTTACAAGGTTTTTTGATAGATTTATTGCATTCGTATTATAACAATATATTGGTGATTTATCGATAAATTTTTCGAAATATTTAAGCGTTTGTTGCATGTAAATTACTTGTGCACATGCTAAGGCCACTGAAATATATTCGGCTTCGCAAGTGGATAAAGAGACACGGTTTTGCTTTTTCTAAACCCTGAAACCAACGATTGTTCGATGAAATGACATGTTCTGCTAGTACTCATACGATCTGTTTTACATCCACCAAAATCTGCATCACTATATGAAACAAGTTCAAATGATCATCCCTTAGGATAAAATAAACAGTAATCTCTAGTCCTAGACAAATACCGTAAGATACGTTTAATAGCTCTTTGGTGAGACTCGTTTAATTTTTCTTAAAATCGAGCACAATGACATACGCTCATCATAATATCGGGTCGACTAGCCGTCAAATAAAGTAAGGAGCCAATCATACTATGATATAATTTTTCATCAAAATCTTTTCCATTATCAATTTTTTCCAAGTGAACAATAGTACTCGTTGGTGATGGTTTGCTTGAAATTTTATCCATTCCAAAATAACGTAATAAATCATTATAATATTTTTCTTGATGAATAAAAATACCATTTTCAAGTTGTTTTATTTGTAAACCTAAAAAGAAATTCAATTCATCCATGTGAGACATTTCAAATTCGTTTTTCATAATATTTGAAAATTAAGTACAAAGATTTTCATTAGTTGAACCAAAAATAATATCGTCTACGTAAATTTGTACAACTAAGATGTAGTTATCTACTCGTTTAATAAAAAAAAGTTGTATCTATTTTACCTATTTGAAAGCCATATGTAGTTAAATGATTTTTAAGACATTCGTACCGATCACCTGGAGCTTGCTTTAAACCATATAAGGATTTATGTAATTTAAAAACATGATCGGGATATTTTTCATAAACAAATAATGGAGGTTGTTCAACATATACGTTTTCTTTAATAAAACCATTTAAAAAAGCATTTTTGAAATCCATTTGAAATAATTTAAAATTGTGATGACTTGCAAAAGCATGTAATGTGCGTATGGCCTCGAGTCTTGCTACTGGAGCAAAAGTTTCATCATAGTCGACACCTTCTTCTTGATTATAACCTTGAACGACTAAACGTGCGTTATTCCTAACTATGTTCCGTTTTCATCTATTTTGTCATTAAATACCCATTTTTTTCCAATAACTAATTGATTTTCTCGTCTTGGTACTAATTCCCAAACATTATTATGTTCAAATTGATTTAATTCTTCTTACAAGGCTATTATTCAAAAATTATCGTTTGAAGCTTCTTTATAATTTTTTGATTCAAACTTTGACACAAATGCTATATGACTTATTTGGTTAAGCCGATTTCTAGTTACTCTGAAATTAAAATCCCCAATGAGATTATCTTTTGGATAATCTTTTAAAATTCAAGGGGATGATACTAAAGTATTATTTGGAGCATTTGTCTCATTATTAGATGAGTTTGTTGTATTTGTTATTGGAATAATTTCTTTATCGTCATTGGTATGATGGTTAAGAAAATTTTCATCAAATGAAACATGTAAACTTTCTTCAATTGTATTAGTACGTTTATTAAAAATTCTATACGCCTTGCTACGATCCGAATATCCAACAAATATTCCTTCGTTGGCCTTCGGATCGAATTTTCCAAAATTATCTTTTATATTTAGTATAAAACATTTTGATCCGAAAGTTTTAAAGTATGATATTTTAGGTTTTCTTCCAAAAATATTTCAAAACAAGTATGTTTAGCCATAGGTCGTACGGTTACTCGATTCAAAACATAAAAGCCGTAGCAATAGCTTCTGCCCAAAATTGTTTTGGTAAACTACAACTATTTAATAGTGTTTATGCACATTCTTGCAACGTATGATTTTTTTCTTTCTACTACATCATTTTGTTGAAGTGTGCGGGGAAAATAAAAATTATGACTTATGCCCTTTTCATTACAAAAATTAGTAAAAGGATCATTTTCGAATTCTCTACTGTGATCACTTTGAATATTTGATTTCCAAATCCATTTGAGTTTTAATTCTTTTAGCAAAAAATTTAAACATACCAAAGGTGTCGCTTTTATGTTTTAAAAATAAAGTCCATGTATATCTTGAAAAATCATCGACTATCACGAAAACATATTTGTTGTGATTGATATATCGTACTCGAGTTGGACCAAATAAATCTAAATGTAATAATTCTAATGGTTGTTTTGTAGAAATATTATTTTTATATTTAAAAGAGCTTTTCTTTAGTTTTCTGATTTGACAATCGTCACACAAATTTTCTACTTTATAAGTTATTTTAGGTAAACCTCTAGCTATTTTATGTTTTCCTAATTTATTAATATATTTAAAATTAATATGACAGAATCCTTTATGCCATAACCATGGATCCTCATGTTTGGTGGTTAAGCATAATTTTGAATTTCAATTTATATTCAACTTTAAGACATAAATATTTTTGTTTCTAAAACCCTCAAAGATAAGTTATTTTGATATTGTCGAAAATATTACATCTATCTTTTTCGGAATTAACTTGAAAACCTTTATCGCATAATTGACTAATTCTTAGTAGGTTGTGTTTTAAATTTTCTACTAACAAAACATTTGTAATAATAAGAGAGTTAGAAATACCAGAGTTAATGACTTCTCCGTTGCCAATGACGTATCCTCTTGAGTTATCTCCAAAAGTTACCGTTCCACCATCGATATATGTTATATTTGATAACATTTTTGAGTTTCCGGTCATATGCTTGGAGCATCCACTGTCGAGTATCCATTTCTCCTTATTTTTTATTTTGGGTACCTACAAAACAAAAATAGATTTAATTAACACCCGTATACTTAGTAGGGGTCCTAGATGTTAGGAGGAGTAGGTAGCCACACCCAAGAAGGTTTGGTACCTTTCTGAACATGATTTTTATTATAGACTACGTTATCTAAAAAATTATTAATATGTTTTTGTCTAATCAAATTATTATTTGTCTTAGGAATCCAAATTTTTATATTTTTGGTATTCGTATTAGACTTAGGTGATCTTTTAGTCTTTTGATAAATAAACTATATTTCTTAATATTATTCCCTTTTTGTTTAGGAATAATTCTAAATCCTATTCCATTTCTGTTACCTGATGGTTTTGAAGTTTTGATAAGATTTTCCAAATCTTGTTTTCCTTTATTAAATTTTGAAACATTATTTGTAATTTTATAATTTTTTTTGATTCAAAATTTTTAGCTTTCAGTGTTTCTATATTATTTTTCAAGTTGATATTTTCTTTTAACAAATTATCCTTCTTTAGTTTAACTTTTCCATAATCAATAAATATAGTCTCATTTTCAACTAAACTACTTTTATTTTCTTTTCGAGATAATTCTAGTTCCTCCTCTAAAATAATTTTTTCATCTTTTAACATTCCTATTTAAAGTTCTAATCTATTTATTTTGGCTACGTGATCTTTATTCAATTTTTAGTTTGTCTAAATTTATCATCTAATACCATGCTAAGCTCTAATTATTCATCATAGCTAAGTTCGGGACATAACTCGTCAGTTTTTGCCATAAAACATACATTAGCTTGTTCTCCGTCACTACCGCTATCATTGTTTGATGATGATGAAGAGCTTGATTTATCCCTTGTTACTTTGAACGTTTTCTTCTTTTTGAATTTTTCAACACATTCATAGCATTTGATTGACGTTTGATTTGTTAAGCTTGACTTTCCTCCTTTCTGAAATATGTTCATTTTTCTAAACTTCTTGAATTTGTTGTAGTTTTTGGCAATAAATACGATTTCTTCTTTATCTAAATCGGAACTTCATTTATTTCTGGATAAGCTATGTTTTTGTTCTCTGAATTTTGTTCTTTTCTTGCCTGCGGATTAGCTTCATAGAACATTAAATTTCTTATCAATTCTTCAGCTAAGAGTGTTGAGAGGTCATTAGCTTCTTCGATAGCTAATACTTTTCTTTCCCACTCTGGAGTTAAAGAATTTAGTATTCTAGATTCTAAGTCAAAATTTGTAAATTTGACTCTAAGTGCCATTCAATCGTGTTGAATAGTTTGGAATCTTGAGTACATGTCCACTATAAATTCATTTTCTTTCATTTTAAATGATGAAAATTGATTTTGTAAATTGAAATTTTAGTTTTTTTAACTTTTTTTATGCCTTCGTGTGTAACTTATAAGGTACGTAAAATATCATATGCAGTGTTACATAACATGACACATGAAAATCCATTCTTATCTAATGAACAAAATAAAACATTCATAGATTTGGCGTTATTAGAAGCAGCGGTTTTTATGCATCATTCCATGTGTTCATAGAAATGTATGGTGCTTCATATTTATTTTGAGTGGCTGACCAAATTTCTAATCCATTAGCTTCCATAAAAATCCTCATACATGTTGACCAATATGCATAATTAGAACCATCAAAAAGTGGGGATCGTGCTGTGGATTGACCTTCTTGAAAAATACTCTCCATATTAAAGTGATTCAAAAACGTGGTATTGTATTTTGATCAAACCTTGCTCAGATACCAATTGAAAGTTTACGGGGTGGATCGCGTAATGTATATGCAAGTATATGTGACAAAATATATGAAGCGACTAAAACAATATTAATCTAAGTAAATATAGAATAAGCACACTAGGATTTTATACTGGTTCGGACCTCTCGTCCTACGTCTAGTCCCGAAGATCCTCTTTGGAATTATACTATCAAACACCCTCGCTTCGCCCGGAGGAATAAGCTTGGTTATAATAAGTTGTTCTTGTCAGAAATGTGTTCTAATATAACACAGATGTTGACCAATTAGTACAATTGCTTCCAATATATCTCTAAGGAATCCTATTTATGAGAATCTGTGTATATGGAAGAGTGAATACAAGTAAGAATTGCTAGAATGCAGAGATCAAGAATAGAATACAAGTAAGGTGAGTAAGTTAGTTGAGTTCTGTTCTCTTGATTCTTGATGCTATATATAGTTGTAGATAGGTATCTTTAGTAGTTGCATCCTTTAATAAGTGCTATATAGTTGCTTCTGTTGATGATGAAGAGTTGCGGTGAAGAGAAGCAAAGACGTCCATTCGTATGTGACACTTGAAGTTCATATCTGAAATCCGAGTTTGAATTTAGACATCTAGAATATGTTTCAGACGTCTGATACTATATATATTTTTGAATATAGTAGAAAATCAGACGTCTGAATGCCATTACCAGACGTCTGGTTCAGACTGTCTGTTGTTCCAGTGAACTGTTTCAGATGTCTGGCTTGTGCACCTAGACGTCTGATATGGCTTATATCAGTTTTTATGCACTTTTTCTATTGCTTCTTTGTACCTATTGACTTTTAATCTCTTATAGTTTCCTTTGATCTTCGTTCTTTCCTTTCTAGTGATGTTGTTCTAGCAAGTACCTGTACATATAAATATATATGTATATTCGATTTCCATTGTATAGTTGTTGTCATCGAAACCGTACATTGGATTCCCTAACACGTATCCACCAGGCACCAACGTTCTTCATATCCATCAAGCAAAGACAGCTTGGTTCATATCGATCGCCAACCACATCTCTTTGTATCCATTGTGCCTACTTCAATTCGTAATCATTACCTGGGGGCATTTCGTGTCGATCCCACTAATATACAACATGTATCGTTCATCCTCTCCAGAATTTATATCGATAGGTTAAAGATCGATATGAAGCATGCACCCCATGAATGATACAAAATGACTATTCCATCGGTATGAAATGCTCAAGAACATATCGATACGAATAGGAATAGGAACCCTTGATACGAAGTCAACCAAGTGCTATGGGTACGAAGCGGCATCCCATGATCGATATGAAATGGAGCAATGATCATCGATACGAATGAGGAAGCGATCAACACGGCATGAAAGATGGATCTATCCTAACTTATCGCTCCACGTCACCATCATTTGATCGACACGAAGGAATCGATACGAGCTCGGCATCACATCGAGAAATCAAACTTGCAGTGATCATAACTCAAAATCTACAAGTCCAAATGCCACCAAATTTTCACAGAAGCTTGCGTGTACGATCCCAAGAATGTCCATGATCGATCTCGAGTCGATTGGGCAAGATTTGGATCGATGCGAATTTCATTTGTATCTATCATGGATCGAGTCCAGATGCTCAAGGATAGATCACGTGGGCCCACCCACGCGAGGGAAGGAGTCTTCTGAAGTTAGAGACAGATATTTCCTGCCTACACCTACAAATAGAAACCTAGGGTCTTCAGAAAAGTGGATCTTGAACTCTTCCACGCCGATACTCTACCCGAATCATTGTCGTAACTCGGTTTTACTATTGTAAACCTCTGTAACTAACAAGTTATAATCAATAAAACAATGACTTTTCAAAGTGGACGTAGGCTACAACATCGAACCACTATAAATCTTGTCTTTCTACTTCTTTCCTTTTAATTTTCTAAGCGTTCTTAATATTTTATTCTCTATAAACTTGCTATCTGTGATCTGTCACTGTGAACGGGTGCTCTCATCTGCAATTGGGTATTTGTGACAAATTTTGATTCAAACGTTTTGGTGTTTTCACTGAGAAGGCTAGCATTCAGGGATTCTACAGCTTGTATTTTGGATTTAAAAGCTTGAAGACTTGGATTTGAAAAGCTGTGACGAAGAAATTAACATGGAGACAAAGAGCGGAAAGGAGTCAACACGAAGGAAGTCAGGAGGCTTCCTCAGGAGAAAATCAGACCTCAGTTTACATCTCCACGGATGAGAAGGAAATGATGATGGAAGCTATGCAGGAACGGATGCTCGAAAGACATGAGGAGATGCTGCAGAACCTACTCCAGCAAATTGGATAAGCTAGAATGCAGAATCAAGAGAACGCCACTACGGGAGGTGCTGGAGATAGGGATCGGGAGCATGGAACAACTAGGATTCAGAATAGAGCAAGACCATCGGAAGCAGCCCCTGAGCTAGGGGGCACTCCCATGGAGCGTGTTGATCCAATCTTAAGCAGGATACTAGGCGGAACTATTCAACATGGCATTAATAGAGGAGTGGATGCTCGTTCAGGAGAGAGGATTCTAAGATTCCATCGCGAACTTGATGGGTAGATCGGAGGCAACGGACAAGGACTACAGCTTGGCGATAGTGATAGTTTGGCGGAGTTGGCTAGCGAGCCATGAGAGGCGTTCTAGTGAATAGAGATCTGGAAGATGTGAATAGGAGCCCCTTCGCTTTCGCAATTAGGCAGGCTTGGAATCCACCCGACTTAAAGCTACCAACAATGAAGACGTACGATGGAAGGACTGATCCTGCTGTTCATCTGAAGAGGTATATGAGGCACACGGAGGTAATGGGGGCATCGAAGGAGGTTATGGCTCGATATTTCCTATTGTATTTGACAGACATAACAGCACTATGGTTCAGGCAATTGAAGAGCGGCTCCGTTGGAACATGGACCGAGTTGATTGAGAAGTTTATGAGGCAGTTTAGAGTTCACATTTCGAGAACCAAAAATATGATGAGTTTGAAAACACTAAAGCAAAGAATCGGGGAATCTTTGAGGAGTTTTTCGACACAATTCGATGCAGCAGCAACATCGGTGGATCGACTGGATCCAACCATGGTTTTGATGGCAATTGTATCTGGCGTAGCTGATGGCACAGAATTCAAGAACACGTTGACAAGGGATCCACCCATGGATCTAGGATAGTTTTACCATGAGGTAGAAAGGTTTATGCGAAAAGAGGATGCAAATGCGGAGAGAGAGGAAGGAGAGGGAATTGAAGTTTATGCAGTCAAAAGGGGAGATCTACACAGAAAGGATTCAGGCAAAGATAAAGGGGAACGGAAAGCAGAGGATAGTGGTGCTGAGTTGTAACGATCCTGAATTTTTGTTTAATTTAAATTAATAATTAAATGAAATTTTGAATAAAAATTTATAAAATTACTTATAAATAGTGATGCGAGTTTCCCCGAGTTCAAGTATATTCTATATAAATCATTTAGATTTTTAAATATTTTATATATATATGTATATATGTGAATATATATATGTATATGTATATTTGGATATATATGAGTCAATTTGAAATTATAAAATCAGATGTGAATGTATATATATATATATATATTTTGATTTGAATTTAAATCTTAGATGCATGATTTAATAAATATTTGGGTTATAAAATAAATTAAGAAAAATATATATATACAGCAACTCATAAATAAATTTTAACAACATGTTAAAACAGAAGTTATTCATACTATAAAGTAATAAGACAAAGCAGTGGAACAAAACGTATATATGAATTAACTTGCAAAAACAAACCGTCTATATTTAAACATTAAAACAAAATGTGTGAGCAAATAAAATGAAGAAGCAAGACAAGAAACAAGTAAACATATAAATGAAGTATTCAAATAAAAGAAACAATATGCATTCAAATGTGATTTGAAATGTATTCATATGACAAGTGATAAAACAAAAGAAGAAATACACATAAGAAAAGGTATGTAAACAAACTCAGCTCAATATAAAACTGCAAACAAATAAAGTATAACAAAATGAAGCAACAAAGGTAAAATAACAAATCAAATAAGATGATTTATGTACATGATATCAGCCACCAAACATAAAATCATCTCAGCCGAGTAAAAGAGTACAAGGCTAGAACAAGCAAAAGATAAGGAAGGAAGAAAATCTGCATAGTTAAGAATAAAATACTTGTACCTGATAATATACAAACAAAAATATATCTGCAGCCACCAAAGTAGAAAAGAAAAATGTCTTTAGTCAAGCAAAGCATGATATCAGCCGAGAAAAAAGGGATGCATTAACTCTTCATACATAAACAAGTACAAGCAAACATCCTAAGTACATACAACATCTTCAGCCATACCTATTGTGTACAAAACAATATACACCCTGTACAAAGTTTTATACTCAGTAACTTCATTCTTATATATCAACTTTCTTATCTCATTTTCATGCATCAAAAGAAAACTGAGCATCACATATATAAAAAAAAAAAAAAAAACTAGATCAACAATTCAATTAAACAAGTAAGAAGATCAGAGGGGTTCCAACTTGCAAATTTCAAAGCTGTTAAACATAGCAGTTCTGTTTTTCTGGAAAACAAGGTGAGTAAACACAAATTTTTACCAAGTATTAGGTTGTATTTGTTCTGTGTTTTAGCTCATGATTATGATGTGTATGCTTGGCTTTTTCTCTTCAGTTTCAACTCTGCATATAAGTGATGAACATGCTTTCCTTTCTCCTCTCTGTTTCCTTGTTCTTCTTCCTTATTGACTGAGTTACAGGTTTAAACAAACAAGAAACATCAATCTCTTATCATTAAACCAATATCAGACCTTGATTTCAAAGATAAATGGGTGTGTTTAAGTTTCAGGGATTATAAAAAAAAAAAAATAGTTTTAAATAGAACAGGGATATACAGTGTGAAAGAAAAGAAAAAAAATTGATTCCACCGAGCAAACTTTAAATTTTAATAAATTCGATTGTAAAGAATTTGAGATTCATTCACATAACATGAATCGGCATTAGAAGATAAGAATTTTAAGCCAAGATTTATGATTTTTAAGTGAAGGAGTTGAGAGCAGTTTGGTTTTAAACTGGAATTGGTTTTTGATCAATTTCCGGCACTAGGTTGAACTGGGGGTGTCGGCGTTGTTCATGGTGGTAGACGAGCCTATGGGGTTGCTTGGAAAAATGGTCGGAGTTGGTGGAAGCGACTGTGGAGTCGGTGGCGAGGAGTTTTGTTTTTAAACCCTAGTTTTGGAGTGTTGAAAACTTTCGATTCGTTCTCCCTATTGGATGCATCGAGTTCGACGCCGTTTGGAGGAATGGGGGATGGGTCGAAGGTGAAGCTTCTGCCGGAGTTTGGTGGCGTACGATGGTCGGAGCGTGGGGGACGACGTGTTGACAGGTTTGCTAAGTGATGGGTCTCGCGTGTTCCAGGTTTGGGTTGTATGCTCGTTTTTGATTTTGGGGTTCGACGTGGTCTCTGGGTGGTCGATTGGGTTGAGGTGGTCGGCGAAGACTTGTGAGTGGCAACGGTGATGGTCGGAGAGGTGGCGGACGCTGGTGCATATGCACACGTATCAGTGTGTATCAGTGAGGAGTTTGGGGAAGAAGGTAATGCACTAAGGGTTCAGGCTTGTTCTCGTGTAGGATGACTCGAAGTTTCACTCGGGGCTTTAAAGTGTTTGACTCGGAGCAAGGGGAGGGGAAACTCGAAGTAAATGGTAGGCGTGGGGGTTGCTTTTGCATTGCAACAGGTTTTGATGAAAACCTGTCAAATGTTTGGTGGGTTAGTTCGAGACAGTGAAGCATTCAGGTTTGCTAAGCCTGATTGTTTCAAGTTTTGTAAGTTTAAATCAAATTTAGTTTGGGTTCGAATGAAGTTTGAATCTCAGTTTTAAATATAAGATAAAGTTTTTAAATTAAATTTTTTAATAACAACTTTAAAAGGTAGATAGTTGGGATTTAAAAAGTAAAGCTTTAAAAAAAAATAGAGATTTAAACTAAAATTTAAATCTGGAATTTAATCTAAATTCGAATCTTAGTTTTCGAATAAAAGAAGTTTTTGAATTTAAATTGTTCGAAACAATTCGAATGATTAAGTGTATTTTTAAAATTAATCTGAATTTAAGTTTAAAGTGTAATGCTTAAAATACACTTAAATGATTAAAGAAATCATTTATAAAGAAATTAATTATCTTAGAGATAATTAAGGTAATAAGTTAATTTAATTAATAAGCAATTAAAGAATGATTTATTTAATTTATAAATAAATAATTTAGATTAATTTAAAATCAGAAAATGATTAATAATGAATTTATCTAAGATAATTTCTTAAGAAAGTAATTAAGAAATATTATTAGTTAATAAGATAATTAACCAAGGATTATTAAGTATTAATTAAGGCGATTAATTTTAATAATAAAGTGGATTGATTAGTTTAGATAATCAGTTATAAATAGTGTAAGTATAATTACTTTATGGTAAGTAATTAAAGGTTAAATTTCTTTAACTAATTAATTAGAGTTAATTAATTAGGAAATTGGTTTAAGAGTTGATTTAATTAATGTGATAAATTAAGAATAATTTAATAAATTAAAGTGTCTGATAAATTAATTTATATCAAATGATTTGGAATTAATAAATCAGAATTGGATAATAAATTCACAAGTAATTAATTTAATTGGAGATAAATTGAATTAATTAGGATTAAACAATCCTGTTTATGAATGATTATCAAATGCCTGACCTTACTTATGAATAATTGTATTGTATGAGTTGCCTTGAATTGTTTTTCCTATCTGATCTGTGATAGTTTGTTCTGTGAAGTGAGCTGTGTATAGATTATTTATTTACATTCGTATATTATCTGTGAATGAACGATAAGCGTTATAGTTTATATCGCTTATCAACTATATTCTGTGTTTTGATCTATAATGATTGAATGATGTTGCACTATTGAGTAAAACCCCTGGACCACACCATACACACACAAATACGGATTTCACGAGGAAATCGATTTAAGTCGCAGATTTGTGAAATAGTTAAATTTGAATTTTTAAATTCAAATGTTTTGGAAATGGAATCGGAATAAATATGAAAAGCTTTTGGAATGGAATTTCAAAATAGAATTCATTATTTGTAAATTACTTGATTAAGTTTTGGAATTTAAATAAGTTGATTTAAATTTAAATTCAATACTTGAAATTGAATTCTGTAATTTGAAATTAGGGATTAATGATATTATACTAGTCATTATGAGTTAAACCATTTTTAAAGTATTATTTTTGGGAATTTGAATTTAACTCAAGGATTTCAACTCGTATAAATGAATCAGATTTCCAAAATGAAAACTGTTGTTTTCAAATGATAAACACTTTTAGATAAGAACTGAGATTCCAGTTAATTAGGGGAATTGTAAGATTGAATAGAGAAATGATTTTCCTAAGTTATGAATGAATTCTTTTTGAAAGTTATGAATTAAATCTGTTTATTTTTAACAGATTTAAATTGATGATTTGTTTAAATCAAATTGAAATGAAATTGTTTTGAAGGCTATAAGTTAAATCTTTGATTTAAAGATTTAACGAGTTAAATCAAATTGAAATGAAAATTGATTTGGAAAATATGTGAATGAATCTTTTGTTTAAAAGATTTAAATGTGAAAATTGTTTAAACCGTAAAAGGTTGTGAAAATAAATCTTTTTGTTTAAAGATTGAAAATGGTAATTTGTTAAACCATTTGAAAGAAAGTTTGAAGTATTAAGTTGTGACTTAATTGAAATCCCAATATCCATATGTTTTTGAACTATTTCGCTCACTATTCGGTTTAACCGGGAAAGGACCTTTGTGTCGTATAACCCATTCCGAATATGTGATAGGTCGTTATGGATAGCATTTGAAGACCGGTGATGAAGACCGGGTATTTGCGAAAGCAATAGGATGACCTATCGATTGTCTCTGCACTGGGTCGCTCCTGGTATAGAGATTCCCTAAGTGATGGGAAAATCCGATCGGGATTGTGAATATCCGGGTTGCAAGGACTTCTTTGTAAGTGCCTTCGGTTCTGTTCGAACCCAGAACAGACTTGTATGGATTGTGTGTCTGACATTACAAGTTGAGATGTAAAGCCGATTTCTTTCAAATATATTTCTGTGGTGGCGGAGAATTTATTCTTTTAGCTTAACACCCTTCTCTGAGACGTACGAGCTCAGAGGTTATATAGTTGAAGTTATCAGCGATATATTCCCAATTTGGTAATGTGACATGCTGAGTGTTGCTGAAATGATCATTGTGTTGATTATTGTGATAGGATCGTTTATTTGATCGTCTATCTTAGTGATCATTGTGTTGATCATTTGTTGACCCAAAGCATGACTTTTGTATAAAGTATGTTTTTGTGGACATGACTTCGTCGAACCTCACATCCCGGAAATGGTCAAAACAGGAAAGATGCGGCAAGGTTATGAGGGGTAGCACCCTTTAGGGTATGTACATTTCCTTCTGGATAGAGGTGGTATCATGGTATGGAGCCCAGATATTTAACCTATGTGGTTACTACGAATTTATTACTTTGTGGTTGTTGGTTTTCGGGATCCCGTGAGAAAGGTCGTTTACGATCGGGGAATGGCGTGCTCGTGTCAGTAGTTACCCAGTTAGGGGTAACCCGGCCTTGTGTTGGCAGAGTTCCGGTTTGGTTCTCGGGGATGTCTTTCCAGAGGCATTCTCATGTGGCAATGGGAAGTTCCTTGGCCTGACCATTTGTTGGAAATCCAAAGAAACAATACGAAACTTGTACGGTATTAGTTGTAGAACCTATCATTCACTTATGGTGTCGCAACACTGTTTGGATGGTAGCTATAGTAGGCATAGTTCGAAATGTCTATGTTGGCTAAGATTTATATTCTACTTTCGAAATGAATTTTTCCTACACTATACACTAATAATAATATCAAATGTTATTTTAAATGCGTATCAAGCATCTTTGACTATCATAAGGAGAAATCTCCTCCGATTCTGCGTTTGCATTGTGTGTGTGTGTGCGGGAGGCCTTATGGTAGTCTCATTTTTAAAAAGCATTGCGAATTGACTTTGAAAATCTTTTATTGAATGTTTTTAAAGATAAACTGTTTTTGTTGCTCACACCAGTCCCACGACTGATCCGGAGTTTATTGTTTCCTTCCTAAACTCTGGGTGCTCATTATTTTCTACACGAGCAGTCTAGAGTTGGGGTTTTCAGATAGTTAGATATAGTGGATTATCTGGAGTTAGTTCAGTCTTTGGACCACACCAGTCTTGTTGAGCTTGGTGCATTGTTATGGGGAGTTCGAGCTATTGCTGGATTGATTCTTGGAAATGGAGTTGCAGTTTCTGGAGTTCTTCCTTGAAGACTATCTTAGAGTTATTTGTTCCACTGCTAGATGTTATCATCTATTTTCTTTCCGCTGCTATTTTATTGTATCATATCTCTGATGTATATTGATATCTATTGGATCATCTGTTGTATCAGATATTGTATCAAAGCTGTATATCAATGTATTATCCTTTTATTCCGCTGTGTTGTTTACTTAATGATTGTTATAAGCTCCGGCGAACCGGATTTGAACGGTCGAATCTACGGCATTCGAATACGATTTGAAGTATGGATGTCGATTTTTGAGCGGGCAAAATCCGAGCCGTCACATGAGTCAAAGGAGCCATGAAAGGGGCCAAGATTCACCTCTTATTTAGAGCTGAACGAGACTTTGGAATGAATCTACCAGGACACTAGGCGGCAGGTTCCCTACCGAAAGTCAATGTGGAGGGATCCGACCAACGATGAGAGGGAATCAGACAAGTACTGCTTATTCCATGAGCTAAGCGGTAATAGTACCAATGATTGTAGGCACTCAAGGGATGAGATAGAGGAACATATCATGAACGACATGTTATTACAATACGTAAGGAGGCGAGCAACAACGATGGAGCAAGAACGACCACCATCTACACCAACTAGGGACAGCTCAGGATCGAGGCATCAGCTTTTCATCAACTAATTGAAATACAATAAGTGAAAAACCCCACACTTACATAGTTAAGCCACTTACACATGTTTAGGATCCCGAACGCTCCATAGGCATGCTCTGAGACGACTATCAACCGCGCCAGTGTAGGTGTTTGCATTTTGACGTCTCTGTTTTGCTTTTGTTTTCTATTTTTTGCATCTGGACTTGATTTGTTTGGACATTTCGGTTGTATGACTCATTTTGAATGTAAATCTGGTATTTGTAATTCCATTATGGCTAAGTCACTTACATATGCACGGGATTGCAAACGGTCCTTGGGCATGCTCTGAGATGGCGTTAAACCGCCATAACAAACAATTCAGAAACTCACTCGAATGTGAAATCTGACATTAATGATACTAAGTCCCCCTCCCCCGAGCACACCTAATTCACCTCAAACGACAACCGACTGCAAACGGTCATAATTCGCCCTTAATGGCACCCGACCGTGAATGGTCACAATTCTCCTCAAACGGCACCCTACCGCAAACGGTCTCAATTCACCTTGAATGGTCAAAATTTGCCTCAAACGTCATTTGACCTTGAATGGTCACATACCACCCTGAACAGCATACGATCATGAATGATCACTGTTCACAGTCGGGTAAGATTATCAATCTCTTTACAGATCATTAATAGAATACGAACATCTAGCTTATCGAACTACAAAATATACCTTCCTATCGTAAGGCATGTTTTGGGAGGCAAAGCGTTAACCCGCCTTTTGGCAAGATAATAAACCGGCAGATTTAACCCAAACATCTGCGCAAAGTATAGCGCAGTCGATGACTAGTACTGTAAGACATTTAAAATATGGTTTCGACGAATGTCGAGTCGTTTCAAGTTGGTGGAGTCTGTTCTGGGTCATATTAATGTTTTCTTCGAATTTTCAGAAGGGCTACTTCGGGTCTTTAAGAAACAAGCTACTTCGGGTCACCACAACACTTGCTTCAAGTCGCTAATAGGTTTGCTTCGGGTTAAGGAGATGATTGCTTCGAGTCAAAGCTACGGATCGATCAACAACCAAAGTCTCCACCAATCTCGTATCCATCATGTTCGTATCCATCACTAGCCTCACTTCGTATCCACCAGGCACCAACCTTCTTATCCATCAAGCAAAGACAGTTTGGTTCATATCGGTCGCCAACCACATCCCTTTGTATCCACCGTACCTACTTCAATTCGTATCCATTACATAATGGTATTTTGTATCGATCCCACCAATATAAAACACTATCGTTCATCCTCTCTAGAGATTATATCGATCGGTCAAAGATTGATACGAAGCTTGCATCCCATGAACGATACAAAACGACACACTTCCATCCGTACAAAATGCTCAAGAATATATCGATACAAATAGGAATAAGAACCCTTGATACGAAGTCAACCAAGTGCTATGGGTACGAAGCGGCATCCCATGATCGATACAAAATGGATCAATGATCATCGATACTGAGGACATAGCAACCAACCGATACGAATGAAGAAGCGAATAACGTGGCATGAAAGATGGATCTATCCCAACTTATTGCTCCACGTCACCATCATTTGATCGATGTGAAGGAATCGATATGAGCTCGGCGACACATCAACAAATCAAACTTGCATCGATCATAACTCAAAATCTACAAGTCAAATGCCACCAAATTTTCATAGGAGCTTGCGTACAACCCCAAGATTGTCCATGATCGATCTCGAGTCAACTGGGAAAGATTTGGATCGATATGAATTTCATTCGTATCGATCATGGATTGAGTCCACATGCTCAGGGATCGATCATGTGGGCCCACCCACGTGAGAGGAGTCTTCCGAAGTTTGAGACAGATATTTCCAGCCTACACCTATAAATAGCAGCCCAGGTCTTTAGAAAAGGGGATCTTGAACTCTTCTACGTTGATGCCCTATCGGAATCATTGTTGTCCCTTAGTTGTACTGTTGTAAACCTCTCTAACCAGCGATTTATAATCGATAAAATAACGACTCTTCAAAGTGGACGTAGGCTACAACACTGAACCACTATAAATCTTGTCTTTCTACTACTTTCCTTTTAATTTTCTAAGCATTCTTCATATTTCATTCTCTATAAACTTGTTATCTGCGATCTGTAACTGTGAATGGGTGCTTTCATCCACAATTGGGTTTTTGTGACCAACTTTGGCGCAAACAATAACTTATAGTTATATAGTCACTTTACAATTTAATTTTTATATACAATTCCATTCGATATCATTTCTAATCTAATCCAACTTTATTTTAACTTAGCTTAAGCTAAATTCAAACCCCTACAATTTCCTTTTTCAAATTTATTTTATTTAACTTGCATAAGTTAAATTTTAATTTCATATTTAAATTCACATTTCCCAAGTTTCATTTCATAAACTTATTCTCTTTTGGTTTCACTTCTCATTCAGTTGGAAATTTTAGATTCAATCACCCGGTTCTATTTCAAATCATTTTGAAATGCCATATATAAATATACATTCCTTTCTGTATACCAAATCTTTCTTTTGGAATTTTTAAATCAAAACTCGATTTTACCAAAACAATTCTGAAGCCAAATAATCACAGTAGCAATCCGTCACTTAGAAACTCGAAAATAAATACTGATGATGCTGCGCAGTCATCACCAGGATTATTTTCCAATGACTGAAGTGAGTTCATTGCTTTATCACTTCCAAAATCCATTTTTAAATTAAATTTAAAGCATTTTCTAATCAAAAATATCTCCAAATAATACTCCATTATTCTTTTCAACCACTTTGGAAAACATTTCCAAAATTCCCAAGATTTCAAAATTCCCAAATACTTAGTTCAAATCCATCTAAAACATTTCTCAAAGCTTCTAGGATTTTTAAATTTACAAATTCTAGTTTAAATCTATTTTTATTTATAATTCATTTGCACAGATCATTCTTATACAATCTCCATTTTGTTATATATATATGACGATTTCAAATTTTAAAATCTTGTTTGGATTATAATAATAACAACCAACGCTCCAAATATACTATAATAATTACAGAAAATTATTTCTTTCATATTAAAATATAATTGGGTAAAATTATCTCATTTACCCGTTTCAAACCAACATGGTGTCGGTTTACCTGGTTCAAGTGTTTAAAAATTCCTATCAATTTCATGGCATCCCACTATTCAACCAGAATTCGTAAACACTCAACCGATAAATCAACACAATATAAACATTTTATATTCACAAATAAATACGCTCTCATATCTATTAATATACTCAGACTCATTTTAGAGTACTACTTACTCTACTCTAATGAATCCTAATAAAGCCAAGGTTCTCGCTTAACCTTCAGCTCTGATACAAAGTGTAATGGCCCAGGATTTTTTACCCTCGAAAATTGACTTCAATACGTTCACTATATAGCATGTCGAGCAATCGAGTGCCCGAAAAACTAGATCATTAGGGGTGAAGAAGAAAAGGGATAGAAGAAATAGAAACAATAACACAGAACCTCACAGTTGTAGTGGAACAAAATATAGTATATAAAAATGGATTTTTTTTACACAAAAGAATCCGTAGCTGTTAATATACACATAATCATCAGAGTACAACAATCAAAATATTAACCTGGACAGTTATAATAACTTTTCCTCACAAATGCCGAACATTCAGTTCAACACACACGCGGCGGAATATAATCAAAGACGCGGAATATGCTTGAGACTCATCCATCTCGTCTCCTAAACCCCATAGCATCCTAACCTGAATCTGTAATGCTCGGTCTAACCCGAGAATTATAATAAAATAACACCTGAGTCGGTCTGCAAAACCAGCATGAGAAAACACACCCAATTTGAATTTATTACTGTTATCAAAATCCTTTGAAACAAAGGTATCTCGTAAGACCACGTCACATATAAAAACGACGGCTTTTTCCTTAGGATAACCAAAACATTTTACATCAAATCATCTGATATTATAATAGTTTCTAAGAAAGTAAATTAGAAAATAGCTGAAATGCTTGCATCTTACGTTTTAGCATATTTGGAACACAACTAAAACCGTACATGCTTATTGTGGAAATTGGATTTCATACAATGACTGGGCTATTGGGGTACCGCCCGCCATAGTATACCTCTAGAAAAATATACCGATATCGTACTTAACGATCCCTACCAACACAAAACCGGCCTACCCCTAACCTGGATAGTACCGAATATGTTATCACTTCGGGTGTTCCCACCCTAATCGAGCGTTCTCTTTTCATGCGCAACCATATCCATAATTATATTATATCTGAGGGTATCTAGAAAATTGATAACATGCCCTACTTGGGTGCAACCTACTTAGCCCTACTGCATCTCCCATGTTTTAATCATCTCGGTTGATGAGGCTTGAGGTTACATTTTACTTTTAGAATAGCTACATAGTTGGAATGCTAATACTGCCTTCCAGACCTGGATTCAAATGATAGCATTCATCCATACAAGTTGTTCTGGGGATGAACAAACCAAATCTCCAAAAATCACCGTCTTTATTATCTTCATGATATCACCATTCGTAACGCATAAACCAGATCAAAGTGTTTTTCGAAAAATTAAGTTTGGTCCCGGTCTCTTCGAAACGATCAACGAATTTGTCCAAATTTGATAGCCGATTATTAACTATCAAATAACATCCATAAGCAGTCACTAAGAACCATTTATAATTTTGCAAACATTCATTTCAAAATATCTTTACAAGATATATATTCAAATTTCTTCTAGTATATTCAATAATTGAAAACAAATTCAAATTCTTATATCCATAACAGGATATTTAAATTAATTTCAACACTTAGAATATTTCTTTCAATTCCATTTATAATTCAACATTTTGAGAAATATTTCTATAATAATAATCTCGTAATTAAAATATTTCAAATCCTTCAGGTTCAATACTTAGGAGTAATTAGTAAGTATATTTTCCCAAAAATTATTTATTTCCAGTACTAAGGGAATATTCCATTTACTCATACTTCTCTAAAATCCTTTTTCCATTTGTTCGTAAATTCCTTAACTCATTTATAATGGATTCTATAAGTTTTCGGAATTCATAAACTAATTTCCTTTAAAATTTCTAAAATCAATTACACTTGTCTGTAATTCCAACTACCCATTTTTGACTTCCTTTCTATGAATTCTAATTCATTTTCGAAGTTCTCGTATTTCAACATTTCAGTAGTTTACTAAAAACTTTGAATTCCATTACAAGATTTCTCTAATAAAAATCATATCCGCTAAATAAACCCCATTTCCAAGTCTCGAGAAAATTTATAGATAAATTTCAATCATTTAAAACATATAATAAATATTTTTAAATAATAATATTTTATTTTTAAAACATGTTTAAATAGTTATTTAAAACACTTTAAATATGATAGAGTTAGGGGTATGCCCTATGGGAAATTATGTAATTTGTTACATATATCTAACTCGTTAACCAATCTTGTTCGAAATAAATGGTATTTTCTTCCTATTATATACTTGATAAAATGTGATTATTTTAATTAATTAACTTAATTAAAAGTATATGTAATAGAAAATCCATAAATGGTATATTTTGTGATGGTAGTTACAAAGTTTTATAACCTGAGTAATTTATCACAACGAAAAAAATATACCATTTTAAATGTTCCTAGTCAAGATGCATCGAGACTGGGTCTCGATGTACCCATTGAGACTAGAGTGCTAATGCTCTTCAAATGATGGACGTGTATTACTCATGACTACTAGGGGCACCTAGGGGTTACGTACTAATAGTTATTGGATAAATGTGGATCGACTCACTCGATAGTTTTCTGTTGGTTAATATAACTAAGGTCAAACAGAAAATATCAATGTGACTGATTTACATAGTTCTCTCGACCTAAGAATATTGTGGATCTTCAATATGAAAGCTCTGCTTTGATTATAGACAAATCAAGGAATGGCGCCCATCGAGTGACTATAGTTGGGTCGAGTGGAAGTATTGAAAGTGAAGCACTATTCAAGAGAGGATTCGTCTCCTCGGTTATATGCGGTTAGTATCACAGTCCACTTAAGTCAACTTAAGTCAAAGTCTCTTGCTAGAGCATTTCGTTTAATAATAATTTTTATTATTGAACCAAGGACTTTGTATTCAGACTATAAAGTTGAATGTGGACGAGGTTGGTTATTTTGACCATTACCAAATTCTATAAGTCCAAAGTGATATAGTTTGGACGAAGAGAATTGGTGTAAAGAAATGTCACAACCAGGTAACGCTTATTAAACTAAAATTGGATTTTACCAAAAAAGAGTAAGTGATAAATTTGTCCATAATGTCACACCACCTGCTAAGTGATGTGTAAACATTAACTTAAAATAGTTCGATATTAATCGTTGATCAAATTTACACCCAAGAGTTACACGGCCAAAATGATGTATTCCCTTAAGACCGAATGATTTAATTAGTTTATAATTGTTATAAATTAATTAATATTTATAAAATATTAATTATAAAATTTGAATATGATTTGAAAAATAAATAATGTTATATATATTTATAACAGTTATAAATATGTCGATCGATATACAATATCGACAAGCGATTAAATTAGATTTAATTGCATAGTATTTTGGCTTGGGCTTAGATGAGTTTAAGGCCCATCATTAGGGCTGCAAAATTTCGGTTTTGGGAAGGTATAGGGGTGGCTAAAACATAGGGAATTGGCTTGGAGATAATGGGTTGAGATCAAGTGAGAATGGGTAAAACAGTTTTCCTCGTTTCTCTCTAATATAACCCTATGAATGCATGCATGCATGCATGTATGTATGTATGTATGTATGTTTGTATGTATGTATCTCTAAAATAATGAGAAACCTTTTTGGCCGCCATTACCTTCTACATTGTTAATTAAAACATAGCTCTCAATCCACTCCAAAATTCTTAAATATATTTCAAATTAAATTAATATTATTCGATAGTTAGAGGTCGATGATTCCGGACTTGCACTTTGACGAATCAAGAACAGTTAATGAAAGGGAAGTCATTGCTTCAACGTAGATTCAAAGGCATCATTAAATTGGCAATTTTAATTCATATTACAGTAATTAAGTTATATTCTATGATCCTATATGAGAAATTTCATATCTAGTTAAATATATTGCTACTGTATGTTCATTAGGTGAGATTTTGTAAATAGATGTAGTTATCACAAATCAGTTTGGTTATGTGCATAATTTGTTTATTATACTATTTGATTTATGTATAGACAAATGTTGTTTACTGTACAAAATCAATTTTTGTCATTAATAATTTCTTTATATATATTTATTAAAAAATCCATATATATATATATATGTATATGTATATGTATATGTATATGTATATGTATATGTATATGTATATGTATGTATATGTGTGTGTATATTAGTGTATATTTCTCTCTCATAATAGCATATATGCATATATATATAAGATATATATATATGATTTAAAATTTCTAATACACTTAGAATTTAAAAATCCGAAAATTAATTATCATACATATATTCATATTTTTAAATTATATTGAATTTTGAATTGTTTATTATATATAAAATAATTATTACATCAAAAATTAAATTTTATATTTTTTTAAAATATTATATCACTCCAAAAAAGCATAAAAAAATTTAGGATTTTTTCAACAAAGTTTATTACTTTTGATAATTAAGATCATTTCAAAAAATTTGGTTATGATTTTTTAAACATAATAATTTAATTGAAAATTTCTTCAAATTTTTTTGTAACCTTTCACTTATGATCCTCGAATTTCTAAATTTGAAAATTGGATTTTTAATAATATATTATTTTATATTAATTAATTATTGTCGAAATCAATGTATTTCTTTTTAAAAATAATATTTCAACTTTGAAAGATCTCTAGATTTTTTTTGAGCTCTATTTTATGATACTAGATTTTTAAAAATTGTAAATTTTGAATTTTCATTAATAGATTATTTTATGTTAATTATCTATGGATGAAAACATTATTTTATTCATAATATATACAAATTAAAATACTAAAATTATTATGTTTGTAAAAATAAGTTAATTTTGAATTATAATTATTCTCTCTCTTTCTATATATATATATTTATCTATAAATAAATTTTTTATGTTCATATATTATATAAAATATATTTATTCATACATATGTGTGTGTGTGTATATGCACATACTTGGACAATATACATGACATAAAAAATAAGCTAATATGTCTGTTGCGATGTAAATCCCAACATTTACATATGGGCATATTATACCTTTCATGGATTATTATGCTGCACATGCATTCACACATATACACATATGATATATTTATGTATAAACTAAATCGAATAAAACATCATTATATCTTAGTATATTTGATTTTAAATAAAATAAATGATTTTATTTAAATAAAATTTAGAAATATTCTAGTTCAGTTAGACTTCGTAGGCCCAATAAAGATCCAATAGGGTAATTTTTTTGAAATTCACTCATAACATCCGCTGCGGGCTGATCCAGTTCCAACAATGGTATCAAAACCCAACAGCCTATGCGGTCTAAATTAGTCATATTAGGGCTAACTAATTAAGCTTTCCCACATTGTACGGTGTCTAAAAAAAATAATATCTATGATTGGAATTGGGTAATCAAGTACCCTATCCTACCTTGTTACCGGTTTAGCCCGAAGGTGAAGTGAGCCCAAAGGTTGCCCCTTGGGTTAATTTTCAAAATCATTTTGAAAATTAATGTCAAAGATTTTAAAATTTAATGATTAAATTTAAAATAAAACATGTTTATTATAAAAATTATAATACTACATAAGTTTTCAAAACGTTTGGAAGGATAATGATATTTTCAAAATGTTTGAAAATATTTGTATAATAATTTTAAATTTTAAATTTATTAATAAGATTAATAAAATATATTAATTAAATATGTTAATTAATTAATGCATATATGCATCTATTATATATGATGACATGTGTTATGTTATTTTAAAATGTTTAAGATAACATAAGTATGCATGTATGTATACAAGATAAATTTAGAAATGAATAGATTTTAATAAAAATTGTTTAATTGAATAAATTAATTAAATATTATTTAATTAAATAAAATACACATATATATGATGTATGCATGTTACACTATAAAAGTTATAGTATACACATAATTGTTATAGTAGATATGTCCAATTTAAAAGTTATATTGGAATACTAATTTAAAATTAATTAAAGAGTTAATTGATTAAAATCAATTAGATAATATTTAGTTAATGATATATTATACGTAACACTATCATATAAGTAATATGAAATACAAAAGTTATATAATAATAAAACTTATATGATATATGTATAAACTAAATGTGGAACATTAAGTAAACCCAAATAGACTTGAGAAATAAATACATATATAAATGTACATGTACCGTGATTTCTGATGTGTTTGACACTTGAATTGTTGCGATATTTCATCAGAAATATATTATTCTATAAATCGATATCACTCGATATATATACTAAAAATTATGAATCTTTAATGTATTGTTGTTCTCTACGATATATATATATATATATATATATATATTAATAAATTACTTACATACTCCTTAGTCGTTGAGAAAACACAAGCTAGGGATGTCATGCGTGGTATTATTAATATATTGAACAGATGAGGTAAGATAACTATATGTATTTGTTGAGCAACTCGAGGGGCATATACTATATTTAGGCCATCACGATATGGTAGGTATGAGTGAATAATCTCTTTCGTTTTGTTGAGCAAGCTCAAGGTCAAAATGAAGTTAGAACAAGGAAATATGGGTTAGGAGTTATATGTGATACAACCGATAAGGAGTTATCCATCTTTTATAGAGCTATAATTTGTTAAGCAAACTCAAGTCAGAATACCAAACAAGTCCTAACACCCATTAGTGAAGTTGTAAGACTTCTATGTTTTATCTTAGGGTTTGGAGAAACATAAAAGATTAGTGGGAGCCTTATTAGAAAATGAAATGGTAACATTTAACATTTCTAATATTGTAAGAGCATATGCTATATAATGTTATAATTATAAATTTGTGCATTTAATATGATTAATAAAATGTTCTTCAATCAACATATATAAACAAACAAAATTGAAAGTTGATAAATAGAAATATAATATATACTTACTAATAATTCTAGTTGCATGTTATGTTTCTATACCCATGCTGTAACGACCCAGAATTTTAGTCATTTTAAACTCGTATATTTAATTGATTTTAAATATTTAAAAGTAAATTTTATAAGTCGAATAACTTATATTTTGAATATCTAGATTTAATTGGATAATTAAACTGTTAATTTAATATTTGAAATTGTAGAAATAATAAAAAATTAGATTTAATGTGAATAAAAATGATTTATAAAGTTGTAATCAATTCTAGTTGAATTTAAATGATGTTTGAGAACTTTTAAAATTGAATTAAAAATTAGTTTGTAGAAATTGAATATTTTAATATTTAATTGACGTGTAAAAATAGTCATTTTTCAAAAAGTCTTGGATTTCGATAAAACTAGTTTCATTGGATCCGCAATGTTAAATTATTGTAAGATTTCAAATTTCGTGTCAATTGGATTTACGGTTTGTCTGGGGCACGCTAAATCGCGTAGAAATATGTTTAAGTGAATTTTAAATTTAAAATAGTCGATTCGTAAACCTATATTCCAAATATGATCGAATTGGCTTTCGATATATATTCCATTGCGTTCGGAAAAGGGGTAAAACTTTATAAACGCCAGGCGGCACGCTCTGTTTCGAGTTTGGAAAAATTTCTAGTGAATAGTGCACGTAAATTTTCGGCCAAACTTTCTTTTATTTTTCAAAACCCTAAGCTAACTAGGGCAGGCCGCCACCCTAATAATCAATGGCCGATATTTTCAATCTTTCTTCCTTTGATTTCTCCAAATCCATAAGCAATTGTAAAAAACATCCAACTACAAAAATGTTAAGCATCGCGAGAGCTTCGATATGAACGGCTATGATCGCAAATTTCGTCATGGATCGTCGGCAAATCTCACACAAAGGCGCCGCGTTCGAACACGAATTCTAAGGCGTTGGGGGCACCGAGCGAGGCCGGCCTCTTGCCGATGGTGGCACTCGCGTTGGAATTCAAAAACATGGTCTCTGATCGTCGTCAATTCCAGTATATTGGTTGTGTTAATTAAGGCAAAGTGGAGGCTAGTGGGTTTGCTCGACCTGGCTTCAAACGTGAATGGGAAGAAGACATTCATCGGCCTAGATTTCAGATATTGAAATGCACGGCCCTAATGGAATCTAGGATATAAAATAATAAAATAAATTGAAAATAAATTATATATAAAATCGTAAAAACTTTGTAATATCATAACGTTTTCATACGAGGTCTGTTTCGCACGAAACGAATTGCGCTGGGTTTGTATTGAGGAGCACTACGCGATGGAGCACGTTGGAGCTGATTGAAGCTAGTGTGAATTTTGGGTAAAATTAAACGCTTGTTTAATTTTAATCGGAATAAATCGCTATCTCGACAACTGCAAGCAATGTGAGTACAACTCACTCGTTCTGACTCATTGATATTTTTGCATAAGTGAGAATAAGTATTATTTATGATGATTGATGATTGTTTGGATGATATATGATATATTATCTATATATTGATTGGTATTTGGAAATGTACTTGCTTAGTGGAGCAGATGACTCTATACGTTCCCGTGTATGAGTGGATGACCCTTTTGTACATGCGTCTGCCTCAAAGCGGATATTGTACATATGTTTCTAATATGTATATTTGTTGAAGGTGATAGGTTGGAGGGATCCAACAGGATTCCTCACCAGTATTGATTAACTTACAGATATTGTTATATATTCTTTTATCATATGATATATGATGTTTTGGATGTCGTGATTGTTGCATTTCGTGCTGTTGCAGCTTAAGGCCATATTTTGGAAATTTAAAAATGTTACAGTGATGATTTCCAAATTTAAAAGGATTTTCAAGTGATTTTGAAAATATACGTTTTGTTGAATTTCGAAGTGTTAGAGGAATGGATTTATTTTAAATAAATAAATGTTATAATTTTTATGTTATAAAAATTATGATTTTTGGGAAATATAATCAGAATATGATTTTTGAAATATGGAGATTACTAGTTTGTGAAATAGTATAAAATGAGAATTTTTGATTTATTTTAAATGGTGTATATAGAAGATTTATAAAATTTATATTTTATAAATTAAAATATTAGAATTATAAAACAAGTTTTGTAAAAGTTTAAAATGAAGTTATAAATGGAGTTTATAAATGAATAAGATTTATAATTGTGAAGTTATAAACTAAATAAATTTGTAAAATAAATGATTTATAAGTAATTACCTTATAAATTGGATTTGGCACATAAATGAGATAAATGGAATTGGTTAATAAAGGAGATTTATAAATTGAAGTTTGTATAAAATAAAAATGTAACGGTCCTGAATTTTGAACAATTTGATTTGTGAATATTTAATTTATTTTAAATATTTAAATGATGATTTGACGTGAATTTCAAATTATCAGAATTAATTAGCGATAAATATTAGAATTTAATCTGTTTAAAGTTGAATAAAAATTAAATTTAACTTTGGAATTTGAAATTGAATATTGAATTGGTATTTAAAATTTGAACGAATGACTAGGAATAATAATTTGGATTTTGAGAATTATTATTTATGTGAATTTATAAATCGATGTTTAGTTATAAATAACATTTTTCTTTAACTAAAATAAAATAGAATAAAAATTTTAATCAATACAAAATAAATATCAATACCCATAGTTAAAAATTCAAACAACATATTTATAAATTTTGTAAAATATAATGTAACTACATTGGAAAAATTTTAACAACATAATTTTAACAAAACAAAGCAAAGAAATAACAAAACAATTGGATTTAAAATAAGAAAAAAAATATAATATAAAAATAAACATAAAATAAATAAAAATAAATAAGTACACAGGGCCTTACTTTCATCAGCTAGATACACGCCCTAATCTATGCCTTTAATCACGCCTTCCATCACGCATTCCCTCTGCAAAAACACGTTCCCTTTTCTCCTTAAAACACAAAGCCCTCCTTTTCATTCGAAAACCAGAAGAAAAAAAAAATCAAATGAAAAAAATTAATGGCGGCCTCGTCTCCACTTCGTCATTCAACAATTAGGGTTTTCGCACGAGTTCTTCTTCGTCCCCCTCTTCAACAGCTAGGGTTTCGTCCTTCAATCGAAATTAGGGATTGCTTCGGCTTGCTTCGATTCGCATGCTCTTCGCATCGACAAAGGTGAGTTCTTTGCTCACGATTGGTTTTAATTCAAGTTTTTATATTTGTTTGAATTGAATGCTTGGTTGCATGCTATGTTTTGGGTGATATTTGCTATCAATTGCTCTGATAATTCGATTTTTACTGTTAAGAACAGATGCTATTTGAATTGCGTTTAAACTGTTGAGAACAGATACTATATAAATTGTTTTAAACTGATATGAGCAGATTTGTCACTGCATGTTGGTTGTTGGTTGTTTGCTATCATTTGCTCTTTGCTCTCGGTCAATTTAATTTAAACTGTTGAGAACAAATGCTATTTGATATTTGATATAAACTGTTAAGAACAGATGCTATTGATTTTAATTTTAAATTGGTGAGAACAGACACTATTTGAATTTGATTTAAACTGTTGAGGACAGATGCTTATGATATTGTTTTTTTTAAACTAATAAGAACAGAGGCTATTTGTGATTGTTTTAAACTGGTAAGAACAGACACTTGCTGATAATTTGTTGTTAATTTAAACTGATAAGAACAGATGCTACTTGAAATTTGCTTTTAAATTGTTAAGAACAGATACTATATAATTTGTTTTAAATTGTTAAGAACAGACACTATTTGAAATTTTTTTGTTTTTAAACTGTTGAGGACAGATGCTATAAAATTTGTTTTTAAACTGTTAAGAACAGATTCTACCCAATTTTTGTTTTTAAATTAATAAGAACAAATTCTATTTAAATTTGTTTTTAAACTGTTGAAAAAGATGCTTGTTAGTAATTTCTTACTTGGAACTTTGTCCATGCTTTGTTGTGTGCTCGTATGTCCTACTTGATGCTGCACACTTGTGCTTTGCTTTGATCACTTCTGCTGTTGTCATTTTGTGTTGGCTCTGTTAGCTTTGGGTTCACTGATCAGTACATGTACATGTTGAGTCTCATGACTTTGTCTCTATTTTGACCCTTGATCATTTCATGTTGACATTTACTCCACTTTGCATTTGTGCATTGCTGTCATTTAAGTTGGTCACTGTTGCATTACTTGTGGCAGTTGCTATGTTCACACGTTTTCCCATTCACTGTCACACTGTACTTGCTTCACTTGAGTTTTTGTAACTTGTACATGCTGTGTTCATTCGAGTTGCTTCACCATTGAGTGTTTCATTTCATGAACATTTGGGTCTGGTCTCTTTATCCACACTTTGTTTGATCATCATGTAGCTTACTGTGTTCATTTGAATACTTTGTATTTCCAAAATTTTGATATGTTGTCCACCTGAGTATGGGGTCTGCCTTGTTGCTATGTCATTTCTGTTGACATGTTGTTGCATTCTCTTGAGTCTGTTGGACTTGGGTCTAGTTGTGCACTTGCATTTGAGTACTGTGTCTTGTTTCATTTAGTTTGCATTGTTCAAAGTCTTTTCCTATGAGTTGCTGCCCAGATTTGTACTTGCTGTCATGCTCCATGCATTTGAGCTCTTTTAGTTACAGTGCTTCATCACTTGATGTCTTTGATTCATTTGCGGTCTGCACTGTTTGTTGTAACTGGGCTTGTTGTACACTGCTGCATGTACTTGTGTTCTTTGTTTTTGTGCACTGACCATATGGTCTTTGCTTATCTGTAGCTTGTATCACTTGTTCACCTGCACTTGTAGTTGCATTCCATTCCGTTGCATTTGGTCTGCAGATTCTGCACTCTGTAAACTTCGAGTGGTATTTGTGAATCTTTTGTTGCTTCATGTCTTTGGCATTTCTGAGTCTCTGCCTTTGATAGCCTGCTCTGACATTTGTTACTTGTATTGCTTGTCTGATGCCTTCTTGACTCTTTTATCTGTGCATTGGCCTTGAGTTGAACCCAGTTTTGAAACTTGGGTTTGACCTTGTTTTGATTTGATAGCTGTGCTTTTTGATTGGTGCACATGTGTTGGCGAGGCAGTGCACATGTGTGAAAATATACGTGTGTACTGCAGCCACACATGATTGATAGAGAGAGAGGGGAAAGCACTTCACTAAAATTTTCTGGAAAATTTTTCTTGTACTTAATAAAATAAATTGTTTCCGCTGTATAAAAATTTAAATGCATCGTACAAACTCTGATATATGTATGTAAGAAAAATTCATTTATGAATAATATTATGATTATTCTGTGATTCTGTGGCTGATTCTGTTTAAACTCTATAAACTGACTAATAATCCGTCATTTTGAACGTTTCGAGTTGGTTTAATTACCGACTAGAGGCGGTCAGAGCGGCGGGTCGTTACAAAAGTGGTATCAGAGCTTTGGTTTGCACAAAGCTCAGTTTATGATGTTTAATATGAATAGTTACTAGAACCACTTTAAAAAAAAATGTTTTTCAAATCTAAAGAAGTTCGAATTGTTTTCTTTGAAAAATGAAAGATATTTTGAAAATTAGAATTATTTTGAAAATTCCCCTCTCTAAATTTAGGATTTCGATAGTTTCGATCGTTCGGAAACTCATTATCGAATTATTGAGATTTATGAAAATATAAGTGAAGTGAATTAATGAATTGGTTTGAATCAAATATTGTGAATATCTACAAAATAATAATTGTGAAATAAAATGATATTTCAATTTAGTTATAGCCAAGAGGATAATTAAACTATAACTTGGGAATTTGATTCTGAATTCTTTTGAAAATTGATTTCAAATGTTTTGAAGAACGATTTAGTGAATAAATGGATTATAAGTACTTAACTTATAAAATGGACTTTTGGTATATAACTGAGTTATATAAATTGAATTGAATTGAATTAATAAAGAAGATTTATAAATCGAAGTTTATAAATAGAAATGGAATTTGTAAAGATTGTTTATAAGTTCGAAATCAATTGAATTTGATAAGTAAATTGTTGTAGCTTATTAAAGGAGTTATATTCACGATTTTGGACAGTGGATAACCCTTTAAAAATAAAAATAAGTTGAAGAAATGATGAAATTAGTTGACAAAGTATATTCACGATTTTGGACAGTGAATATATTATTGAATAAAATAGATATATTTTAGGTAAAATGATTGAATAATCCAACCTCTGCTAATAAGAATTGCAAATATTGATAGGAAAATTCGAAAACACCTTGTTAATTATAATGGCGAAAACCGAAGCACAAAAAGCAGCACGCCGTGAACGAAGAGCAATTGCTCATAGAGAAGCAGAAGCGACACGTGCGGAAATTGAAAGGAGATTCAGTGAAAGGCAAGCACCTGGTCCATATGATGAGGTTATTTGCTATCGATGTCATAAAAAGGGACATTATGCCATTAAGTGCCGAAAGAGAAGAAAGAAAAGGAATGTGGATGTCCGATTCGCTCGTCTTGAGATTGTGTGTTTTAAATGTCGGGAGAAAGGGCATTTTCTTAGTCATTGCCCTAAAGTGAAAAGGAAAAAGTGCGTACTCGATTTACCCGTCGATAGATTGACAATCTGCTACCATTGTCGTCAGACTGGACATATAGCCAGAAACTGCACCGAAAGACAGCAGGGAAAGCAAGCTATAGCCCGACCAGCTAGAGCGAAAAGTGCTAAGGTGATAGATAAGGATGGAAACATCTTATATTTTTGCAATAACTGTAAGGATTGGGGACATGTGGATTTTGAATGTGTTAATTCTCCTTTAACACAACATGAAATAGTGTCATCCGAAGATGAAAGTTTGGCAAAGATGCATACTACCGGACAAGAAGTCGATAGTCCTTAATTATTCTGTATCTTAAACCAACCAATATATTTTGTAATACTATCTTTTGTAATCCAAAATCTTCTGTGTTCGTCTTTTAAAAGTATTAAGCTATGTAAAATTTTGTACGGAGAAAATATTTTAATGAAATAGCATCTTGGGAAGGAAATTTAATTGTTGATTTGACTGAATGAATCAAACTAAGTTTGATGTAAAGTTTATATTTCAAGTTTAAAACTATTGCCTAAAATAGTAATATGGAAATATAAATTTAATGGAACCAAGTTGATGAATAATTTACTAAAGAACTAGTTGACTATTTTAGAAATAGAAAGCAAATGCAAAGTTCAAATGAAATTTAGATTTCAAATTTGAAGTAGTCAACATGATAATCCATTATAGGTTTAATAAATTCAGTGATGAATTTGAATTTAAACGTGCGGAAAATTTAATTAAGTGGAAAAACTTAATATTGAAAAGTTTGAAATTGGTTTAGAACTAATATTATGAAAAGTATGAGGAATTCAAACTATGAATTAAGTTGAAGTTGAAAAAGTTAATGGTTTTAAAGATGTTTTAAAATGCATTAGGTATCGAATACATAGGTTTCAGCATTCATTGTTGAAATAGGCGTTTTCGAGAAATAAGGAAATGGTGGACTATAACATTGTTGTTATAGTAAATGGTTTCCGGAAGGAAATGTTGTTTATAGTATTGGGATTTATATATCTATCTTAAATTCGAATCCCTATACTAGTGATTTTTGAGTTGTCGTAACGATGTTTTACGCAACATTCGTTTTAACTCAAATAAATGTGTTTAAAAGAATGATTTCCTCAAAGAATGGTATATATAATTAATTTTGATTCAAGTATATTGAATATTTTCCGAGAGTTGAAAATAAATGAACTTGTGAATTACTTATTATTAAATAAGTACGGAAATGTTTTCCAATATGAAATGAAAGGTTTGAAATTTTATCTTTTAAAGATAAATTGAAAAATGAATGTTTGAAATTGGTTTCAAATGGCTAAGTTGGAAAATTATATATCTTGTAAAGATATTATTTTGAGAAATATGAACAATCAGTTCAATTTGAATATTTTCCAAAAAGATTGAATCTTGAGTTAAATTGAGTTTAACTTTGACATCAAAAACAATATAAGTTGAGCTTTAAATTTTGGATAGTCGATTGGGATTGTATGTCTAACATTGTGAATTGATGACATAGCATTTGATCTCTATTAAATATATATCTGTGGTGGCGGAGAATTTATTCTTTAAGCTTAACACCCTTCTCTGAGACATACGAGCTTAGAGGTTATATATCAATAGACATCAATTATGCGTTGAGAATTGACGATGTAACGTGAAATCCAAATCGAATGTGAAGTCGATAATGAATTGGATTATGAATGTGAATTAGGTTTGAGATAACCTTAAATTTTCAAATCGATTTAGAGGAAAATTTTAAACGTGATGGAAAATTTGGAATCCTCTATTTGTTATGATGTGAATTGAGTTTTCGTAACTTATATATGTGAATATAATAATTCGAAAACCATCAGTTTGGAAAGTCATTATTATGAAAAGTCCTGTGTAGGTTTACATAGGTATGATATGTACGAAATGTGAAATGAAGTACTATATGTATATGACATATGTTTTCTAAAAAACTGAGGATATGGAGATGTACCTTCCATTTATTATTTGCGAAGGTGATTGGAACTCGGTGGAGTGTCCATTGGAAATCGTAGCTACGTAGAATTTCCATTAGTGGAATGTCCATTGGGACTGACTGGGATCCCCCACGATGGATCATCGTGTTTGGGATTATGTGAATTGATGCTGGCGTAATTCGTGGGGCGTGATGCCTACAGTTACAAGCGATTCCACTGGGATAGTGGCGCAACCGCCGTGTAAACTGCGATCTAGAAACCGAAGCGTAATTCGAGGGGCGTGATGCCTACGGCCACGAGCGATTCTACTGGGATAGTAGCGTAACCGCCGTGTGGACCGCGATCTAAGGCGACAACCATGGCGAAATTCAAGAGAGATGAGAAATCTAAGGTTACAAGCGATTCTACTGGGATAGTAGCGTAACCGCCGGGTAAACTGTGATCCATGGGGGAATGTGCTTTCCATATCCATTTTTAAAAGAATTTTTAAAAAAAAGTATTTTCACTGGGAGTTGAAGCAAGTATATTTAGTACTTGGAGATTTTTAGTCTTGCGCCTGGCCAGCGTATGCCTAATGTCTGTAAGAACGACGATGGACTTGTTAAACTTCGAGTTATCAAGTATTTTCAAACTTTGAATAGAAAATCAATAATCTGAAATTAGAATTACATAATTCTAACTTAATGAACTAAGGAAGAATTTTTTTTAAATACCTTGAAAGCACACAGCTTTGGAAAAGATGTAATATGCAAATATTTAGCATGAAAGATTTCAAGTTCAAAAATTTGAGTTTTGTAAGTCAAAAATTTGGTAAAAGACTTTTGTGTCTTGATTATTGAAATCGATGAACAAAACTAGTGAAATAAAATAAATGGAATGAATCCTATATTTATTTGCGAGTTTGAAACTTGGTAAAATTGTGTAGGATATAAATATCCGTGAGATTTTAGCAATCGTTTTTCCTAACTTATAATTTCGGGACGAAATTCTTTTAAGTAGGGGAGATTCTAACGGTCCTGAATTTTGAACAATTTAATTTGTGAATATTTAATTTATTTTAAATATTTAAATGATGATTTGACGTGAATTTCAAATTATCAGAATTAATTAGCGATTAAATATTAGAATTTAATCTGTTTAAAGTTGAATAAAATTTAAATTTAACTTTGGAGTTTGAAATTGAATATTGAATTGGTATTTAAAATTTGAACGAATGACTAGGAATAATAATTTGGATTTTGAGAATTATTATTTATGTGAATTTATAAATCGATGTTTAGTTATAATAACATTTTTCTTTAACTAAAATAAAATAGAATAAAATTTTTAATCAATACAAAATAAATATCAATACCCATAGTTAAAAATTCAAACAACATATTTATAAATTTTGTAAAATATAATGTAACTACATTGGAAAAATTTTAACAACATAATTTAACAAAACAAAACAAAGCAAAGAAATAACAAAACAATTGGATTTAAAATAAGAAAAAAAATATAATATAAAAATAAACATAAAATAAATAAAAATAAATAAGTATACAGGGCCTTACTTTCATCAGCTAGATACACGCCCCAATCTATGCCTTTAATCACGCCTTCCATCACGCATTCCCTCTGCAAAAACACGTTCCCCTTTCTCCTTAAAACACGAAGCCCTCCTTTTCATTCGAAAACCAGAAAAAAATAAATCAAACAAAAAAAATTAATGGCGGCCTCGTCTCCACTTCGTCATTCAACAATTAGGGTTTTCGCACGAGTTCTTCTTCGTCCCCCTCTTCAACAGCTAGGGTTTCGTCCTTCAATCGAAATTAGGGATTGCTTCGGCTTGCTTCGATTCGCGTGCTCTTCGCATCGAAAAAGGTGAGTTCTTTGCTCACGATTGGTTTTAATTCAAGTTTTTATATTTGTTTGAATTGAATGCTTGGTTGCATGCTACGTTTTGGGTGATATTTGCTATCAATTGCTCTGATAATTCGATTTTTACTGTTAAGAACAGATGCTATTTGAATTGCGTTTAAACTGTTGAGAACAGATACTATATAAATTGTTTTAAACTGATATGAGCAGATTTGTCACTGCATGTTGGTTGTTGGTTGTTTGCTATCATTTGCTCTTTGCTCTCGGTCAATTTAATTTAAACTGTTGAGAACAAATGCTATTTGATATTTGACATAAACTGTTAAGAACAGATGCTATTGATTTTAATTTTAAATTAGTGAGAACAGACACTATTTGAATTTGATTTAAACTGTTGAGGACAGATGCTTATGATATTGTTTTTTTAAAAACTAATAAGAACAGAGGCTATTTGTGATTGTTTTAAACTGGTAAGAACAGACACTTGCTGATAATTTGTTGTTAATTTAAATTGATAAGAACAGATGCTACTTGAAATTTGCTTTTAAATTGTTAAGAACAGATACTATATAATTTGTTTTAAATTGTTAAGAACAGACACTATTTGAAATTTTTTGTTTTTAAACTGTTGAGGACAGATGCTATAAAATTTGTTTTTAAACTGTTAAGAACAGATTCTACCCAATTTTTGTTTTTAAATTAATAAGAACAAATGCTATTTGAATTTGTTTTTAAACTGTTGAAAAAGATGCTTGTTAGTAATTTCTTACTTGGAACTTTGTCCATGCTTTGTTGTGTGCTCGTATGTCCTACTTGATGCTGCACACTTGTGCTTTGCTTTGATCACTTCTGCTGTTGTCATTTTGTGTTGGCTCTGTTAGCTTTGGGTTCACTGATCAGTACATGTACATGTTGAGTCTCATGACTTTGTCTCTATTTTGACCCTTGATCATTTCATGTTGACATTTACTCCACTTTGCATTTGTGCATTGCTGTCATTTAAGTTGGTCACTGTTGCATTACTTGTGGCAGTTGCTATGTTCACACGTTTTCCCATTCACTGTCACACTGTACTTGCTTCACTTGAGTTTTTGTAACTTGTACATGCTGTGTTCATTCGAGTTGCTTCACCATTGAGTGTTTCATTTCATGAACATTTGGGTCTGGTCTCTTTATCCACACTTTGTTTGATCGTCATGTAGCTTACTGTGTTCATTTGAATACTTTGTATTTCCAAAATTTTGATATGTTGTCCACCTGAGTATGGGGTCTGCCTTGTTGCTATGTCATTTCTGTTGACATGTTGTTGCATTCTCTTGAGTCTGTTGGACTTGGGTCTAGTTGTGCACTTGCATTTGAGTACTGTGTCTTGTTTCATTTAGTTTGCATTGTTCAAAGTCTTTTCCTATGAGTTGTTGCCCAGATTTGTACTTGCTGTCATGCTCCATGCATTTGAGCTCTTTTAGTTGCAGTGCTTCATCACTTGATGTCTTTGATTCATTTGCGGTCTGCACTGTTTGTTGTAACTGGGCTTGTTGTACACTGCTGCCTGTACTTGTGTTCTTTGTTTTTGTGCACTGACCATATGGTTTTTGCTTATCTGTAGCTTGTATCGCTTTTTCACCTGCACTTGTAGTTGCATTCCATTCCGTTGCATTTGGTCTGCAGATTCTGCACTCTGTAAACTTCGAGTGGTATTTGTGAATCTTTTGTTGCTTCATGTCTTTGGCATTTCTGAGTCTCTGCCTTTGATAGCCTGCTCTGACATTTGTTACTTGTATTTCTTGTCTGATGCCTTCTTGACTCTTTTATCTGTGCATTGGCCTTGAGTTGAACCCAGTTTTGAAACTTGGGTTTGACCTTGTTTTGATTTAATAGCTGTGCTTTTTGATTGGTGCACACGTGTTGGCGAGGCAGTGCACATGTGTGAAAATATACGTGTGTACTGCAGCCACACAGGATTGATAGAGAGAGAGGGAAAGCACTTCACTAAAGTTTTCTGGAAAAATTTTCTTGTACTTAATAAAATAAATTGTTTCCGCTGTATAAAAATTTAAATGCATTGTACAAACTCTGATATATGTATGTAAGAAAAATTCATTTATGAATAATATTATGATTATTCTGTGATTCTGTGGCTGATTCTGTTTAAACTCTATAAACCGACTATCAATCCGTCATTTTGGACGTTTCGAGTTGGTTTAATTACCGACTAGAGGCGGTCAGAGCGGCGGGTCGTTACAAAAAATGTGAATTCATAAACATTATTTATAAATCCAAAATCAATTGAATTTGATAAGTAAATATGAAAGCTTAGTAAAAGAGATATATTCGTGATTTTGGACAGTGGATGATCCTTTAATTAAATATGTAGAAGTGTTGAATTTGGTTAGAGATTTATATTCACGATTTTGGACAGTGAATAATATATTAAAGAAATGTTTTGGAAAGTTATATTTTAAAATGGAGTTAAATGGTTTAAAGATGTTTTAAAATGTGTTATGGATCGAAACCATAGATTTCAACATTCATTGTTGAAATAGACGTTTTCGAGAAATAAGGAAATGATGGACTATAACACTGTTGTTATAGTAAATGATTTCCGAAAGAAAATGTTTTTGTATAGTATATGGGATCTATATATCTATCTAATTTTCGAATCCCTACACCGTTGATTTTGGGTTGTCGTAACGATGTTTTACGCAACATTCATTTTGACCCAAATAAATGTACTTAAAGAGAACGACTTCCTTAAAGAATAAAATATATAGTTAATCCTGATTTAAGTATATATATAGTATTTTCTAAGTGTTGAAAATATAAATTGAATTGTGAATTACTTATTATTAAATAAGTATATGGAAATTTTTTCCAATATAGAAGTTGAAATGGTTTTGAAGATATATCCTTTTAAACATAATTTGAGGTGAATATTTGGCAAATGGTTTAATAATGAAAGATTAATTAAAAGGGCCCAGTGATTATTATGTTGCTGAATATTTGTTTGTTTGTTTTAATAGTTAAATAACCGACTATCAAACTTGGCAAAATTTTAGTTCCTCGACTTGATGTGGGAACTATTTAGTCATGCACTTAGTACGTAGCCTTCTGTGTAGGCTTCATTATCGTTTGTGTTGAGGATGTTGATTCGTATAGTGCGGTGTATTACTCCAATCTATCGAGCTTCCTTCTTGGCCCGAAGGATAGCAAGTTGAAAGTTGGAGACGTGATAAGTCTATGAGACTTAGTTTCTGTGTGAGGTTGAGAAATGCTTTTGCGTTGTTGGTGCAAAGAGACCGGGATCATATTTACCCAAAAACCACCTCGGACCAACGAATAAGCGACGATTGTGAAGGTTGCTTGTGATGATATTAATATTCCGGAGTTTCATAGTGGGGGACAGCTTGTTGATTATTTGAGGTTAAAATCCCAATATACATCCAGTAGAAGTGGTCTCTTCATTATGAAATATCCAATGCAAGGACTATTCGCTACTAATCCTAGGGATTTCCTGACAGGATGTAGTAGGAAAATACCTTCGGTTTGTCCTATTCCTAGACAACTTGTATGGATGTTTGTCTGACATTGCATTTCTATAGATTACGTACATTGGTTTTTACAAACGTACATTAGTGGTGGCGGAGAAGGCAACTTCTCTTAGCTTAACACCCTCCTTGAGACATATGAGCTTAAGGGTTGTATTTTTGTGGAAGGCAATTAGTAGTCAATGGAAATGGTCATATGGAATTCAAAGTGATGTGATTGTGAAAGGTAATCGTTACCTCGTCAGGCCTCATCAACCGGAAATGACCAAAATAGGGTTAGATGCAGCAAGGCTATGTGGGTCATTCCAATGTAGGATATAATCATCCTATTCTAGATATATCTTTGCTCACTATGATGCCGTGTATCGAATTATTGTGGTTTGTATCCTAGAGGGCCCTCGATAAAGGTCGGTAATGACCGGTGGATGACATATTCGGTACCATCTAGTTACAGAGGTGGGCCGGTCTTGTGGTGGTAGAGGGCAGATGTTCTATGCCTCGGGACATCCATCCAGAGGTCTACCCCTTCTGAAGGTAGTCCATTCACCTAGTCATTTGTATGGAAATCCAAACTCCACTACGTACCTGCCATTTTATTTGTAGAGCCTAGTATGCTGGAATTTAATTATGGTAACAATTTCGGCTATTTTGAATAGACACTAGTATAATATCACATGAGTTTGATATGAAATGTTTAAGTTATCGTAAGGTAAAAACATGTTCATGTTTATGTGTTGACTTGTCTTGCGAGATACTTTTGTTTTGATAAAGGAAAAGTTTTGGTAACTTAATAAATTCAGTTGAGTGTGTTTCTCACGCTGGTTTACCAAATTGCTCCGGGCTTTCTTCCCTTTCAATGCTCGGGTCAGACCGAGTATATTTACAGGTTTAGATTTGGTGCTTTTGGAGCTTCAACAGGAGAGCTAGAGATCTTCATTTCGTATACGCGTATCTGTTTTGATTATTGATCATCCGCTATGCTTAGTTGTTTAAAATATCGACATTTGTGAGGAAAGGTTATTATAACTATTCAAGCTGATAACTATTGATTGATTGTTGAACTCGGATTGATGTGTATATATATACAGTTTCTGTTTTGTAAAGATCATTGATATGATATTATATATTTTCCGCTGCGATGTGAGATTCTGTATTGTTCTGTTTGGTTCTATCTTCTGTCTTCTTTTCTTTCTCTCGACTTTCCGTTAGTCTGTGCTTTTTGGGTCGGACATGTGTGGATTATTGTTTATTCAAAGGGTATAGATTTTTGGGTCGTCACATTTGGTATCAAAGCTTAGATTTTGTATATTCCTAAGCTTCGATGTGTACTCGGTATAGATAGAGACAGTAGCACCCTAAATTTAGTTGAGTGTATTATATATATGAGCGCATATTTGTTAGTGAATATGAAATATTTTATATTGTGTTTACTTATCCGTTAAGTTGTTTGTGAATTCTGGTCGGTATGTGGGACGCCATATTATCGATAGGGATTTCCAAACACTTAAACGAGGCAAGTCGACATAGTATTATTTTAAATTGGGTAAATGAAATAATTTTACCTCGATTATATTTTATATATAAAGGAAATAATTTTTTTAGAAGTTATTAAAGTATAAATAAATTAATTGTCTAGTTGTTTGAAAGTGTAAATATATGTAAGTTAATAAAGATGGTTGAATAATCTAAATGGAAACAACAATTGTGAAAGAATAAATTATATAAGCAAGTGAATTATAAGTATGGAATTATAACTAATATGATTTACAATTATGAAATAAACTTATATATAAGAAGTAAAGCTATATGAGTATATTTATAAATATAATATTGTAAATAAAAATGGATTTAAACTAAGAATTTGATAAAAATTGGAATCCTATTGATTTTGAAAGTTATTTTTCAAAGTTAAAGAGGTTATGTTATTATAAATAGAAAATAAGTGAAATTATGTAAGTAAAAGATTTATAATTGGGATTTATAAATATAAAAAGGAAATTTTTGAAAGAATATAAAGCACTGAATTCACTATTGTTACTAGGAAATAATAAGGGTGATGACTGCAGCATCATCAGTATCATTTTCGATTTTCTGTGTGATAGATTTGATACCAATAGTAAATTAAAATAGAAGTTTTGTTTCGATATGAATTTAAAATCCAAGTTGTAATTGATAAATATAAGTAAAATAAGTTTTATACTTATAATATATGAGATAATAAAATTTTAGCTTTGGTAAAGTTGAAATAAATGTGAGTTAGCAAAATAAATATATGATTTGAAATTTAACTAAAGGAAAGTTAATAAAGTCAATTGAATTTGAAATTATAAAGAATGAGTTTAGTGGAGGGAAGTGAACTTAGGTAGATGTTCACAGAATTATGAATAAATAAGTTATATAAATTATAAAATGAGATAGGTAAACCAATTGTAAAAATGGTTAAGCAATTTTGTTAAGCAAACAAAATTTGAATTTGAATAGTGATATGAATTTGACTTAAATAAAAGTAAAATAAAATAGAATTTGAAATGAATTAGAGATGAACTTAAGTTGCATAGTGAAAGTGAAGGTAAATGAAATTGAAATGAAAGATAACTTAAGTGATGTTAAATGAAGTAAATTTTGGTATCGAAGTAAATTAATAAAGTGAACTAAAGAATATGGACTTGAGTTATATAAATGAAATTCAACTTTATTTGTAAAGTGAATCAGCATTAAAAAAACTGTTGTTAAGAAGTTGTGAATTGAATAATCGAATGGAAGTCAATTAGATATTAAACCAATTGTAATTAAATTGTTGAACCTAATTGAATGAATGTAAAATGAGTTAATTTGGTAAATGTTGGCTATGCATTGGTTGTTAGATGAATGTTAATTGATTGTATAGAAAATTCATATGAAATTGAATTAATAAAATTGAAAGCTAAATAATTGAATTCAAATGAGAAGTCAAGTGAATTTGAATAGAATTGATTTGATTTGATTTGATTTGGAGGTGAACAAATTGGAATATAAATTAGTGAATGTAAACTAACTTGAATTTGAATGAATGAATGTTAGTTAAGTCCATTGTTAATGAATCAAACGTGATTAAATTGAAAAATCAATTCAATGAATATTTATAAGAAGTGAATGAATATTGATTTGTTATGGATTGATTGGATGGATATTGGTTTGTTGGGTGTTAATTGGATTTTAATTGTTGGATGGTTGGATTTGTTGTTTTTGATTGCATTTGGTGTATTGACATATATAGTTTTTATATTGGTATATGATGTATATTAATATTATTTTCATGTATACATGTTTCTCATTGTTTCTTGAGCATTTTGTGGGTTTGTATGGCGTATGCTTCGAATTTGGGGCTCGCTTTCGTGCTATATTAGCCGTATATGCTTGCCAATAACATATAAGGTACATATCTCGGATTACATATCGTACTTTTACACTTTTTTTCCTACGGGATGCCTCATCCTCGATGATGATATATATATATATATATGTATATGTTGTGATCCTACTACGATCGAACCGCGCAAAGGAGACGCTGGCAAATTTTTTTGAAATTTAAGGCGTTAGAAAATTTTTGGGAAATTGAAAAACTTTTGGTAACTAAAGTTTGATTTTTGAATTAAAAGTTAAATGATATTAGTTGGTTTTAAAAAGATAACTAAGTAGATTTGAAAATTTAGAATTTTTTTTGTAAGAAGTTGAATTAATGATTTTGGAAAATTTAAAACGTTAACTGTTTAAGTGATTTTGGTAAATCTAATTTGAACGAGTTGTTTTGAAAAGGTAATGGATTTTGTTACTTTTTCTCACTTAGTAATTTCGAGGACGAAATTCTTTTATGTATAGGAGAATGTAACGACCCAGAATTTTGGTCATTTGAAATTCGTATATTTAATTGATTTTAAATATTTAAAAGTAAATTTTATAAGTCGAATAACTTATATTTCAAATATATAGATTTAGTTGGATAATTAAACTTTAATTTAATATTTGAAATTGTAGAAATAATAGAAAATTGGATTTAATGTGAATAAAAATGATTTATAAAGTTGTAATAAATTTTAGTTGAATTTAAATGATGTTTGAGAACTTTTAAGATTGAACTAAAAATTAATTTATAGAAATTGAATATTTTAATATTTAATTCAGGTGTAAAAATAGTCATTTTTCAAACAGTCTCGGATTTCGACGAAACAAATTTCATTGGATCGGTAATGTTAAATTATTGTAAGATTTCAAATTTTGTGTCAATCGGATTTATGGTTTGTCGGAGACACGCTAAAACACGTAGAAATATGTTTAAGTGAATTTTAAATTTAAAATAGTCGATTCGAAAACCTTCTTTCAAATATGGTAGAATTGGCTTTCGATATATATTCCATTGCGTTCGGAATAAGGGTAAAACATTAAAAACACCAGGTGGCACGCTTTGTTTCGAGTTTGAAAAAATTTCGAGTGAATAGTGCGCGTAAATTTTCTATATAAGACCAAACTTTCTTTTATTTTTCAAAACCTAAGCTAACTAGGGCAGGTCGCCTCCCTAATAATCAATGGCCGATATTTTCAATCTTTCTTCCTTAGAATTCTCCAAATCCATAAGCAATTGTGAAAAACATCCAACTACAAAAATGTTAAGCATCGCGAGAGCTTCGATATGAACAGCTATGATCGCAAGTTTCGTCACGGATCGTCGGCCAATCTCGCACAAAGGCACCGCATTCGAACACGAATTCCAAGGCCTCGGGGGCACCGAGCGTTGACGGCCTCTGGCCGATGGTGGCACTCGCGTTGGACTTCGAAACCATGGTCTCTGATCGTCGTTAATTCCAGTATAATGGTTGCATTAATTAGGGCAAAGTGGAGGCTAGTGGGTTTGTTCGACCTGGCTTCAAACGTGAATGGGAAGAAGACATTCATCGGCCTGGATTTGAGATGTTGAAATGCACGGCCCTGATGGAATCTAAGTTATAAAATAATAAAAGAAATTGAAAATAAATTATATATAAGATAGTATAAACTTTGTAATATCATAACTTTTTCATACGAGGTCCGTTTTGCACAAAACGAATTGCGTTGGGTTTGTATTGAGGAGCACTACGCGATAGAGCTGGTTTGGAGCTGATTGGAGCTAGTGTGAATTTTGGGTAAAATTAAACGCTTGTTTAATTTTAATCCGAATAAATCGCTATTGCGATGACTGTAAGCAATGTGAGTACAACTCACTCTTTCTGATTTACTGATATTTTATATAAGTGAGAACAAATATTATTTATGATGATTGATGATTGTTTGGATGATATATGATATATTATCTATATATTGATTGGTATTTGGATATATACCTACCTAGTAGAGCAGATGACCCTATACATTCCCGTGTATGAGCGGATGACCCTTTTGTATGCGCGTCTGCCTCGAATCGGACATTGTACATGTGTTTCTAATATGTATATTTGTTGCAGGTGACAGGTTGGAGGGATCCAACTGGATTCCTCACCAGTATTGATTTATTTACAAATATTGTTATATATTCTGTTATCATATGATATATGATGTTTTGTATGCCATGATTGTTGTATTTAGTGTTGTTGTAGCATTAGGCCATATTTTGGAAATTTAAAAAAGTTAAAGCGATGATTTCCAAATTTAAAAGGATTTTCAAGTGATTTTGAAAATATACATTTTGTTGAATTTTGAAGTGTTAAAGGGATGGATTTATTTTAAATAAATAAATGTTACAATTTTTATGTTATAAAAATTATGATTTTTGGGAAATATAATCAGAATATGCTTTTTGATTTATTATAAATAGTTTATATAGAAGATTTTATAAAATTTATATATTATAAATTAAAATATTGGAATTATAAAACGAGTTTTGTAAAAGTTTAAAATGATGTTATAAATGGAGTTTATAAGTGAATAAGATTTATAATTGTGAAGTTATAAAATAAATGAATTTGTAAAATAAATGATTTATAAGTAATTAAATTATAAATTGGATTTGGCACATAAATGAGATAAATGGAATTGGTCAATAAAGGAGATTTATAAATTTGGTAAAGGAAATGATGAATAAATGTTGAATATGTAGAAGTGTTGAATTTGTAGAAATGTGGATAATCCTTTAATTATTTGGTAAAGGACAGTGGATAATCCTTTAATTAAATATGTAGAAGTGTTGAATTTGGTTACAGATTTATATTCACGATTTTGGACAGTGAATAATATATTAAAGAAATGTTTTGGAAAGTGATATTTTAAAATGGAGTTAAATAGTTTAAAGATGTTTTAAAATGTGTTAAGGATCGAAACCATAGATTTCAACATTCATTGTTGAAATAGATGTTTTCGAGAAATAAGGAAATGATGCACTATAACACTGTTGTTATAGTAAATGATTTCCGGAAGGAAATATTTTTGTATAGTATACGGGATTTATATATCTTTCTAATTTTCAAGTCCCTATACTATTGATTTTGGGTTGTCGTAACGATGTTTTACGCAACATTCGTTTTGATCCAAATAAATGTGTTTAAAGAGAGGATGTTTTCCTTAAAGAATAAAATATACACTTAATCCTGATTTAAGTATATATAATATTTTCTAAGTGTTGAAAATATAAATTGAATTGTGAATTACTTATTATTAAATAAGTATATGGAAATTTTTTCCAATGTAGAAGTTGAAATGGTTTTGAAGATATATCTTTTTAAAGATAATTTGAGGTGAATATTTGGCAAATGGTTTAATTAATGAAAGATTAATTAAAAGGGCCCAGTGATTGTTATGGTGCTGAATATTTGTTTGTTTGTTTTGATAGTTAAATAACCGACTATCAAACTTGGCAAAATTTTAGTTTCTCGACTTGATGTGGGAACTATTTAGTCGTACACTTAGTACGTAGCCTTCTATGTAGGCTTTATTATCGTTTGTGTTGAGGATGTTGATTCGTGTAGTGCGGAGTATTACTCCAATCTATCGAGCTTCGTTCTTGGCCGAAGGATAGCAAGTTGAAAGTTAGAGATGTGATAAGTCTATGAAACTTAGTTTCCGTGTGAGGTTGAGAAATGCTTTTGCGTTGTTGGTGCGAAGAGACCGGGATCAGATTTATCCGAAAACCACTTCGGACCAACGTATATGCGACGATTGTGCAGGTTGCTTGTGATGATATTGATATTCCAGAGTTTCATAGTGGGGGACTGCTTGTTGATCGTTTGGGGTTAAAATCCCAATATACATCCAGTAGCAGTGGTCTCTTCATTATAAAATATCCAATACAAGGACTATTCGCTACTAATCCTAGGGATTTCCCGACAGGATGTGGTAGGAAAGTATCTTAGGTTTGTCCTTTTCCTGGACAACTTGTATGGAAGTTTGTCTGACATTTCATTTCTATAGATTACGTACATTGGTTTTTACAAACGTACATCAGTAATGGCGGAGAAGGCAACTTCTCTTAGCTTAACACCCTCCTTGAGACGTATGAGCTTAAGGGTAGTATTTTTGTGGAAGACAATTAGTAGTCAACGGAAATGGCCGTGTGGCATTCAAAGTGATATGGTATGTGATTGTGAAAGGTAATCGTTACCTCGTCAGGCCTCATCAACCGGAAATGACCAAAACAGGGTTAGATGCAGCAAGGCTAAGTGGGTCTTCCTAAGTAGGATATAATCATCCTCTTCTAGATATATCTTTTCACGCTATAATGTCGTGTATGTGATTATTGTGGTTTGTATGCTAGAGGGCCCTCGATAAAGGTCGGTAACGACCGAAGGATGACACATTCGGTACCACCTATCTACAGAGGTGGGCTGGTCTTGTGTTGGTAGAGGGCAGATATTCTATGCCTTGAGACATCCATCTAGAGGTGTACCCCTTCGGACGGTAGTCCCTTCACCTGGTCAGTTGTATAGAAATCCAAACTCCACTACGTGCTTGCTATTTTATTTGTAGAGCCCAGTATGCTGGAATTTAATAATGGTAACAATTTCAGCTATTTTGAACATTATTTGTATACTAGACACTAGTATAATATCACATGAGTTTGATATGAAATGTTTTAGTTATCGTAAGGTAAACACATATCCGTGTTTATGTGTGGACTTGTCTTACGAGATACTTTTGTTTTGATAAAGGAAAAGTTTTGGTAACTTAACAAATTCAGTTGAATGTGTTTCTCACGCTGGTTTACCATACTGATCCGGGCGTTCTTCCCTTTCAATGCTTGGGTCAGACCGAGTATATTTATAAGTTTAGATTTCGTGCTTTTGGAGCTTCAACAGGAGAGATGGAGATCATCATTTCGTATACACATATCTGTTTTGATTATTGATTATCTGCTATGCTTAGTTGTTTAAATTATCGACATTTGTGAGGGCAGGTCATTATAACTGTTCAACATGATAACTATTGATTGATTGTTGAACTCTGATTGATGTGTGTATATATACAGTTTCTGTTTTGTAAAGATCATTGATATGATATTATATATTTTCCGCTGTGATGTGAGATTCTATATTGTTCTGTTTGGCTCTATCTTCTCTCTTTCTTCTCTTCTCTTCTTCTCTCTTCTTTTCTTTCTCTTGACTTTCCGTCAGTCTGTGCTTTTTAGGTCGGACATGTGTGGATTATTGTTGCTTCAAAGGGTACGGATTTTCAGGTCGTCACATTTGTTAACAAAGCTTAGATTTTGTGTATTCCTAAGCTTTGATGTGTACTCAGTATAGATAGGGACAGTAGCACCCTAGATTGATTTGGGTGTATTATATATATGAGCGTGTATTTATTCGTGAATATGAAATGTTTTATATTGTGTTTGCTTATTCATTGAGCTATTTGTGAATTCTGGTCGGTATGTGGGATTCCATATTATCGATGGGGATTTCCAAACACTTAAACGAGGCAAATCGACATAATTTTATTTTAAACTGGGTAAATGAAATAATTTTACCTCGGTTATATTTTATATATAAAGGAAACAATTTTTTTATAAGTTATTAAAGTATAAATAAATTAATTGTTTGGTTGTTTGAAAATGTTAATATATATATATATATATAAGTTAATAAAGATGTTTGAATAATCTAAATAGAAACGACAATTGTGAAAGAATAAAATATATAAGCAAGTGAATTATAAGTAAGGAATTATAACTAATATGATTTACAATTGTGAAATAAACTTATATATAAGAAGTAATGTGTATATTTATAAATATGAGTTGCAAATAAAAAATGGATTTAAACTTAAAGTTTAAAAAAATTGGAATCCTATTGATTTTGAAAGTTATTTTTCAAAGTTAATGAGGTTATATTATTATAAATAGAAAATAAGTGAAATTATATATGTAAAAGATTTATAATTGGGATTTATAAATATAAAAAGGAAATTTTTGAAAGAATATAAAGCACCGAATTCACTACTGGTACTGGAAAATAATAAAGGTGATGACTGTAGTATCATCAGTACCATTTTCGAGTTTCTATGTGATAGATTTGCAACCAATAGTAAATTGAAATTGAAGTTTTGTTTCGATAAACAAATTTGAATTTAAAATCCAAGTTGTAATTGATAAATATAAGTAAAATAAGTTTTGGACTTATAATATATGAGATAATAAAATTTTAGCTTTGGTAAAGTTGAAATAAATATGAGTTAGCATAATAAATATATGATTTGAAATTTAACTATAGGAAAGTTAATAAAGTGAACTGAATTTGAAATTATAAAGAATGAGTTTAGTGAAGGGAAGTGAACTTAGGTAGATGTTCACAGAATTATGATAAATAAGTTGTATAACTTATAAAATGAGATAAGGTAAGTAAAACCAATTGTTAAAATGGTTAAACAATTTTGTTAAGCAAACAAAATTTGAATTTGAATAGTGATATGAATTTGACTTAAATAAAAGTAAAATAAAATAGAATTTGAAATGAATTAGAGATGAACTTAAGTTGTATAATGAAAGTGAAGGTAAATGAAGTTGAAATGAAAGATAACTTAAGTGATGTTAAATGAAGTAGATTTTGGTATCGAAGTAAATTAATAAAGTGAACTAAAGAATATGGACTTCAGTTATATAAATGAAATTCAACTTTATTTGTAAAGTGAATCAGATTAAAAAAATTGCTGTTAAGAAGTTGTGAATTAAATAATCGAATGGAAGTCAATTGGATATTAAACCAATTCGAGTTAAAAGTGTTGAACCTAATTGAATGAATGTAAAGTGAGTTAATTTGGTAAATGTTGGTTATGCATTGGTTGTTAGATGAATGTTAATTGATTGTATAGAAAATTCATATGAAATTGAATTAATAAAACTGAAAGCTAAATAATTGAATTAAAATGAGAAGTTATGTGAATTTAAATAGAATTGACTTGATTTGATTTGGAAGTGAACAATTTGGAATATAAACTAGTGAATGTAAACTAACTTGAATTTGAATGAATGAATGTTAGTTAAGTCCAATGTTAATGAATCAAACGTGATTAAATTGAAAAACCAATTCAATGAATATTTATAAGAAGTGAATGAATATTGATTTGTTATGGATTGATTGGATGGATATTGGTTTGTTGGTTGTTAATTGGATGATAATTGCTGGATGGTTGGATTTGTTGTTTTTGATTGCATTTGCTGTATTGACATATATAGTTGTTATATTGGTATATGTTGTATATTGATATTATTTTCATATATACATGTTTCTCATTGTTTTTTGAGTATTTAGTAGGTGCATATGGCGTATGCTTCGCATTTGGAGCTCGCTTTCGCGCTGTATTAGCCGTATATGCTTGCTAATAACATATAAGGTACATATCTCGGATTACATATCGTACTTTTACACTTTTTTCCCTACCAGATGCCTCATCCTCGATGATGAGATGTATATTTGTGTTATATATATATATATATATATATATATATATATATATATATATATTGTGATCCTACTACGATCGAATTGCGCAAAGGAGACGCTGGCAAATTTTTTGAAATTTAAGGCATTAGAAAAAATTTGGGAAAATTGAAAAACTTTTGGTACTAAAGTTTAATTTTTGAATTAAAAGTGAAATGATATTTGTTGGTTTTAAAAAGATAACTCGGTAGATTTGAAAACTTAGAAAAAAATTTGTAAGAAGTTTAATTAATGATTCTGGAAAAGTTAAAAATTTATCTGTTCAAGTGATTTTGGTAAATCTAATTTGAACGAGTTTTTTTGAAAAGGTAATGGATTTTGTTACCTTTTCTTACTTAGTAATTTCGAGGACGAAACTCTTTTAAGTAGGGGAGAATGTAACGACCTAGAATTTTAGTTATTTGAAATTTTTATTTTAATTGATTTTAAATATTTAAAAATAAAGTTTATAAGTCGAATAACTTATATTTCGAATATCTTGATTTAATTGGATAATTAAACTGTTAATTTAATAGTCGAAATTGTAGAAATAATAGAAAATTGGATTTAATGTGAATAAAAATGATTTATAAAGTTGTAATAAATTCTAGTTGAATTTAAATGATGTTTGAGAACTTCTAAAATTGAATTTAAAATTAATTTGTAGAAATTAAATATTTTAATATTTAATTGACGTGTAAAAATAGTTGAAATAGACGTTTTATTGTAGAAATTAAAGATGTTTTAAAATGTGTTAAGGATCGAAACCATAGATTTCAACATTCATTGTTGAAATAGACGTTTTCGAGAAATAAGGAAATGATGCACTATAACACTGTTGTTATAGTAAATGATTTCCGGAAGGAAATATTTTTGTATAGTATACGGGATCTATATATCTTTCAAATTTTCAAGTCCTTATACTATTGATTTTGGGTTGTCGTAACGATGTTTTACGCAACATTCGTTTTGATCCAAATGAATGTGTTTAAAGAGAGGACGTTTTCCTTAAAGAATAAAATATATACTTAATCCTGATTTAAGTATATATAGTATTTTCTAAGTGTTGAAAATATAAATTGAATTGTGAATTACTTATTATTAAATAAGCATATGGAAATTTTTTCCAATATATAAGTTGAAATGGTTTTGAAGATATATCTTTTTAAAGATAATTTGAGGTGATATTTGGCAAATGGTTTAATTAATGAAAGATTAATTAAAAGGGCCCAGTGATTGTTATGGCAGTGAATATTTATTTGTTTGTTTTGATAGTTAAATAACCGACTATCAAACTTGGCAAAATTTTAGTTCCTCGACTTGATGTGGGAACTATTTAGTTGTGCACCTAGTACATAGCCTTCTGTGTAGGCTTGATTATCGTTTGTGTTGAGGATGTCGATTCGTATAGTGCGGAGTATTACACCAATCTATCGAGCTTCCTTTTTGGCCCGAAGGATAGCAAGTTGAAAGTTGGAGACGTGATACGTCTATGAGATTTAGTTTTTGTGTGAGGTTGAGAAAACGCTTTGCGTTGTTGGTGCGAAGAGACCGGGATCAGATTTATCCGAAAACCACTTCGGACCAATGTATATGTGACGATTGTGCAGGTTGCTTGTGATGATATTGATATTCCGGAGTTTCATAGTGGGGGACTGCTTGTTGAACGTTTGGGGTTAAAATCCCAATCTACATCCAGTAGTAGTGGTCTCTTTATTATGAAATATCCAATGCAAGGACTATTCGCTACTAATCCTAGGGATTTCCCAACAGGATGTGGTAGGAAAGTACATTTGGTTTGTCCTGTTCCTGGACAACTTGTATGGATGTTTGTCTGACATTGCATTTCAATAGATTACGTACATTGGTTTTTACAAACGTATATCGTTGGTGGCGGAGAAGGAAACTTCTCTTAGCTTAACACCCTCCTTAAGACATATGAGCTTAAGGGTTGTATTTTTGTGGAAGGCAATTAGTAGTCAACAGAAATGGCCATGTGGCATTCAAAGTGATGTGATATATGATTGTGAAAGGTAACCGTTACCTCGTCAGGCCTCGTCAACCGAAAATGACCAAAACAGGGTTAGATGCAGCAAGACTAAGTGTGTCATTCCCAAGTAGGATATGATCATCCTCTTCTAGTTATATCTTTCCACGCTATGATGTCGTGTATCTGATTATTGTGGTTTGTATGCGAGAGGGACCTTGGTAAAAGTCGGTAATGACCGGAGGATGTCATATTCGGTACCATCTAGTTACAGAGGTGGGCCGATCTTGTGTGTGGTAGTGGGCAGATGTTCTGTGCCTCGGGACATCCATCTAGAGGTGTACCCTTTCGAAAGGTAGTCCCTTCACCTGGTCATTTTTATCGAAATCCAAACTCCACTACGTACTTTCCATTTTATTTGTAGAGCCTAGTATGTTGGAATTTAATAATGGTAATAATTTTGGCTATTTTGAAAATTATTTGTATACTAGACACTAGTATATTATCACATGAGTTTGATATGAAATGTTTTAGTTATTGTAAGGTAAAAACATGTCTGTGTTTATGTGTGGACTTGTCTTACGAGATACTTTTGTTTTGATAAAGAAAAGTTTTGTAACTTAATAAATTCAGTTGAGTGTGTTTCTCATGCTGGTTTACCAGACTGATCCGGGCGTTCTTCCCTTTCAATGCTCGGGTCATACCGAGTATATTTACAGGTTTAGATTTGGTGCTTTTGGAGTTTCAGGAGAAGAGCTGGAGATCTTCATTTCGTATATGCGTATCTGTTTTGATTATTGATTATCCGCTATTCTTAGTTGTTTAAATTGTCGGCATGTGTGAAGACATGTTATTATAACTGTTCAAGCTGATAACTATTGATTGATTGTTGAACTCTGATTGATGTGTTTGTATGTATACAGTTTCTGTTTTGTAAAGATCATTGATATGATATTATATATTTTCCGCTGCGATATGAGATTCTGTATTGTTCTGTTTGGTTCTATCTTCTCTCTTTCTTCTCTTCTCTTCTTCTCTCTTCTTTTACTTTTCTTGACTTTCCGTCAGTCTATGCTTTTTGGATCGGGCATGTGTGGATTATTGTTGATTCAAAGAAGGATTTTCGGGTCGTCACACATGCAAGTGCCTAATTTCAGCTACTTAATACATTCGTCGGTTGGTCACTTATATGTTTGTTTAGTTTAGCCTGTGTATTGCATTTTATGAGTTTTCGAACTCTAAATGCAATTCAAGACTATAGATATTTGATCCATGTACTTTCACATATAAGTGTTATATGATGAACAGTCATAGTTTGTGGATACAATATTTCGATGAAGTTAGTTCATTCGAAGTAAGCCAACAAACACTACTTTAAGATCATGTATTCAACTTGAATGATTACAAAAGTATTATATTGTGCTAATGTAACACAAGACCATAAACTATGAGATACATCAAAGAACTCGATCGTTGAAATGCCATCTTGTTCGGCTTACCGTGCAACATATTTGATGTCTTATATATTAAGAATAATCGAATGCGCTTTTGTAAAAGGTTTGTTATGATACTATAGTAAAGTTTTCTTTTGACTAGTTTGACCATTTGAAATAAAAATGAATGTATAAGAATAGATGTAATTTAAGGTAAAGCTGGAATGATGAGAATGAATAGTCACTTCTGCTTCATAGAGGAACATTGGAAACAAGAATTGTAAAGAACATTGGAAACAAGAATTGTAATAATAATTGATACTTAATATTGGAATATGAAATATGATTTTTATTCTGAAATGTATTTTCATATAGAAAATTATTTTCTATAACTTCTATTTCTTTGAGTTCAAGATATTTGATCAAATAAACTCTCCACTGTAAACTAGTTGCAGCATATGAAATAAGTAAACTATATTAACAATATTAAGTAAATGGTGGACCTTTAAATTTAGTATGCTATTATTGTAATGACGGAAATAGTGGGATCACGCCATATAGCACCTAATGATTGCATCAAATTATGAAAATTGTTTTTGTAAAATGTACCGAACATTATTCGTGAAATAATGTTTATTTTTTGTATTGACTAAAAAATAGATATAACTATATTTCTATGAGTAGTATGAATACTTATTATGAAATAAAACTATATTGTGGAATTTGTTTTCATAGTAAGAGTGATGCAACAAAAATACATATGTATCTAATAATATTTACAGTTATTTTGGAATTATAGACTAAGCTGTAGTTTCGAGAAATAATTTTATTCTATGATTATGAATCATATGATACATGTTAATTATATCTCAAATAATTATTGGCTATGCACCCATTCACTGGAAGCATCATAAGAGTTGATGAACTCATTGAATTAATATATATTAATCTATGAAATCACAAATCTATTAATACCAAAAGGGTTCCACATACTTTTTTATATTCATCGATGATTTATTACCAACATGAAAATGTATATTAGATACACATGTAGTAAGTTTATGATAAAATAATAGAATATAAAAGTAAAGTAAAAATAATATGTAATAGAATAAAATTATTTGATTTGGTCGAATAAGTGAGTATATTGGAAAAAGCTCCAAATGTACCTAAAAATGAATATAGATTCAATCTCAAAAGCCACTCCTCCATGTGATACATAATGATGCATCGATAAGGAGTAATCGGACATTGTTGGACTACTTACGATTAATCATGAGTGAAGTTGAGTTTGTTTATTTCTGTAAGGTCATGTACTTAAGATTAGTATAAAAGGTTGATATTATTTCATCTAAATAACAGTTTGCAAAACCATATAAGATAAGATTTTGTAAGAAATCTCAATATATCCTAGGCCAAGGAGTCGGCAGGTTGTGCGAGTCAAAAGATTGCATGTAATACTTATTCATGAGAGATCTTTTATGAATCTCCAAAAAGTTTTTGGACCGGTCTGTCATTAAATGACATGTTTATGTTTTGAACATAATTTTTGTAAACTAAAATCAGTTTTATAAATAAAAAGGTCCACAAAGTTTTTATGAATCCTAATTCTATTTGCGTTAAGAAACAATTGTTGTTTGAAGATATATCAACTTCTTTGTGAAGAAATTTATTTGTGAAATTTTTGATAGTTAAATGGAATTGAATCTGATCCATAGATAGAACTGATTATATGAAATGAAGTGAAATTAATTAACCTAAATGAACACATAACATTAGAATGTCTAATAAGTATTCTCGTACATCAAAGATAAACTATGAGTTTCTTATTAATATCGAAAATATACGTTACCTTCAGTTGTTCAATTAAACTATTAAGATTGTTGACTCTATATGGTATGATGTGCAAATATGAAATAATTCCAAGCACCCTATCAAAATATGATTTTGGTGGTCATAACCAAAGAGATGTGATCCATCGGCCGAGATTGTCTTTATTGGAAAGACTAATGTGGTTGGAATTAACTGGGCAAATGTTGATGAGAATAATATCGCAAATTTCAATTGTTGAAATTAGCATAACAGATTCAGTGTTCAACATGCTCAAGTTAATTCAGATTTACTCATAAAATTATCGCTCAATAAGACATAGTGTTTGGTACTTATGTACTGAAACGGAAAATTCTAAATAATGATTTAGAGTAAACCATTTACACACATTAACCAGAAATGCCTCAAAGTCAGTGGAAGCGATACTGGGTTTGTGAGTCTTTGGATATGATCCAAGAAATGATGCCAATGTATCATTTTATAAGCATCAAGATTGAATAAGTATTTTGATAGAAATATCAAGTAGTTTGATTTTCAATCAAAGTGCAGAGGAAGCGTGTGTTCATAAGAAAGAACGTCAAAAGGTATATTTATATTTCTAAATTATAAGTAAACAACACATTGTTGATTTTAACAATATGCTTGTATTAAAATCAACATTAGTTGTTTTAATACTCAATTTAGACTGTAAATGATGTCTTTTATGGTAAGTATAAAAGATATAAGGATTGTCCCAAAATGATATACAAGAGCACCCTATTAAAAGGAGAACATGTAAGTTAGATTCCTTATGCATTAGCAAAAGGAATTATCATACAGGTTATGTTGGGTATGATATTGTGTTTTGTTATGTATTTGACACATGGAGAAAATATAAAATCCAAATTTAAGTCACTAAATGGTTGTTTGAGGTGTTCTTGCGTATTTATGAAATACTAGAGAATTTTCTATAGAAAAAAATGAACTCGTTATAATGGAACGTTTGGACACAAACTTTTATAAGTGATATTGAGTATAACATATCAATGATAAAATTCAAGTTAAAATATTTAATTTGAAAATGTTTCAAAATAAAGGTGACTGTGGTCGATTCAACGAAATATTGAGAACATTAACTTGAATAGCGCTACAATAAACCAATGTATATAGATATAAATGCAAAAAATATAATTGAGCCAAAGGTGATTCCAAATATTTAGAATCTCATAATATTGTTATAAGATAACAATGTCATGAAATTGGTCATGATAGAACATAAAGCTCACTAGAAGTCGAAAGACATACTTCAAATTATTCTATATGATAAAGGCAGTTTATCGGTGTGAGAGAGAGTTAATCAACAAAGTAGATAATTAAAATATAATAGTGTACACGTTCACTATGGGATTGACCTAATTGGTTTTGAGAAAATGATTGGACAAGTTGGAATTAGATTCCATAATTGACCCCAAGTGCAAGTGGAAGATTGATAGAGTTAGGGGTATGTGCTAGGGTGTAATTTGTTACATATATCTAATTCATTAACCAATCTTGTTCAAAATAAAAGTTATTTTCCATCTATTATATACTTGATATAATGTGATTATATTAATTAATTAACTTAATTAAAAGTATATTTAATAGAAAAATCCATAAATGGTATATTTTGCGATAGTAGTTACTAAGTGTTATAACCGTATGTAATTTATCACAACGAAACAAATATACCAGTTTAAATGTTCCTAATCAAGATGCATCGAGACTGGACATCGATGCATCTTTTGAGACCGGAGTACGTAACACTCTTCAAATGTTAGGCAGTGTATCACTAGTGACTGCTGGGGGCACCTAAGGGTTACATACTAATAGTTATTGGATAACTATGGAATGACTCACTGATAGTTTTCTGTTGGTTAACATAATTAAGGTCAAATAAAAAATATCGGCGTGACTGATTGACACGGTTCTCTCGACTTGAGAATACTATGGTCTTCAATATGAAAGCTCTGCTTTGATTATAGCCAAATCATGACATGGAATCCATCGAGTGACTATAGTTGGGTCGAGTGGAAGTATTGGAAGTGAAATACTATTCAAGAGAGGATTCATCTCCTCAGTAATATGCTGTTGGTATCACAGTCAACTCAGGTCAACTCAAAATCAAAGTCATTGGCTAGAGCATTTCGGTTAATAATAATTGTTATTGTTAAACTAAGAACTTTGTATTTGGACTATAAAGTTGAATGTGGATGAGGTTGGAATTTTGACCATTACCAAATTCCATAAGTCCAAAGTGATATAGTTTTGACGAAGAGAATTGGTATAAACAAATGTCACAACCAGGTAATGCTTATTAACTAAAATTGGATTTTACCAAAAATGAGTAAGCGATAAATTTGACCATAATGTTACACCACCTACAAGTGATGTGTGAATGTTAACATTAGAATAGTTCGATGTTAATCGCTGCAAATTCACACCCAAGAGTTACACAGCCGAAATGATGAATTCCCTTAGGACCGAACGATTTAATTAGTTTATAATTGTCATAAATTAATTAATATTTATGAAATAATAATTATAAAATTTGAGTATGATTTGAGAAATAAATAATATTATATATATTTATAACAGTTATAAATATATCGAACGATATGCAATATCGACAAGCGATTAAATTAGGTATAATTGTATAATATTTTGGCATGGGCTTAAATGGGTTTAAGGCCCATCATTAGGGCTGTAAAATATCAGTTTTGGGAAGGTCTAGCGGTGGCTAAAATAGAGAATTGGCTTGGAGATAATGGGTTGAGATCAAGTGAGAATGGGTAAAAAAAGGTTTTCCTCGTTTCTCTCTAATACACCCTATATATGTATCTCTAAAATAATGAGAAACCTTTTTTGGCCGCCATTACCTTCTACATGCTGATTAAAACATATCTCTCAAACCACTCTAAAATTCTCAAATATATTTCAAATTAAAATAATATCATTCGATAGCTGGAGGTCGGTGATTCAGACTTGCAATCTGACGAATCAAGAACAGTAAAGGAGGGGAAGTCAATTCTTCAATCTAGATTCAAAGACATCATTAAATTGGTAATTTTAAATTGTATTAAAGTAATTAAATTATATTTTATGATCCTATAAGTGCAACTTCATATCTGTTCAAATATATTGCTACTATATGTTTAGTTAGGTGAGATTTTGTAAGTAGATATAGCTGTCACAAATCAGTTTAGTTATGTGCATAATTTGTTTATTATGTTATTTGATTTATATATAGACAAATATTGTTTACTGTACAAAATCAATTTTTCATTAATAACTGTTTTATACATATTTATTAATAAATTCATATCTATATAAATATTAGTGTATATTTCTCTCCCATAACAGCATATATGTATATATAAGATATATATATATATATGATTTAAATTTTTTAATACACTTATTTATCTATAATATGAATTTACAAATTCAAAATTAATTACATACATATATTCATATTTTTAGATTATCATCTATTGAATTTTTAATTGTTTATTATATACAAAATAATTCTTACATTAAAAATTCAGTTTTTTATAAAATATTATATCATTCAAAAAACTTATAGAGAAAATTTACAACTTTTTTAATAAAGTTTATTATTTTTAGTCATTAATATTATTTTGAAAAAACTATTTATGATTTATTAAAAATAATAATTTAATTGAAAGATTCTTTGAAAATTTTCACAACCTTTCATTCATGATCCTAGAATTTCCGAAATTTTAAAATTTAAATTTTAATAATATATTATTTTATATTAAATAATTATTGCCGAAATGAATGTATTTGTTTTAAAAAATAATATTTCAACTTTGAAAATATCCAGATTTTTCCTAAGCTCTATTTTATGATCATAGATTTTCTAAAATTGTAAAATTTGAATTTTCATCTATGGATTATTTTATGTTAATTATCTATGGATGAAAACATTATTTTATTTATAATATATACAAATTAAAGTACTAAAATTATTATGTTTGCAAAACTAAGTTAATTTAGAATTATAAATAATTTTTAATAATTGTTCTCTCTCTTTCTATACATATTTATCTATATGTAAATGTTTTATGTTCATATATTATATATAATATATTTATACTTACATGTGTGTGTGTTTGTGTGTGCGTACACGCACTTTGTAACACATATACATGCACATATTTGGACAACATGTGTGACATACAAAATGAGCTAATATGTCTGTTGCGATGTAAATCCCAACATCTACATACGGGTATATTATACCTTTCATGGATTATTATGCTACACATGCACTAACACACATATGTATATGATACATTTATGTATAAAATAAATCAAATAAAATTAATTTCATATCTTAATATATTTGAATTTAAATAAAACAAATGATTTTATTTAAATAAAATTTAGAAATATTCTAATTTAGTTAGACTTTATAGGCCCAATAAAGATCCAATAGGGTAAATTTTTTGAAATTCACCCAAAACTTCCATTGCGGGCTGGTCCAGTTCCAACAAAATAAATATCGATAACTCATTTCCACTTTATTTTTAAATAAAACCAATCAATTTACAAAGTTGATTATAAAAAATTTCATTTATTTCAGTAAATATTAAATATTTGAATAACTAACTTTTTTGAAATATTTGAATCTAAATAATAGTTTTTAAATTACATAGATTAATAAATAAAAATCCATTTTAAAGCAATTTTAATTTCCCAATAAAAATCTATTTTTAAAATTCAATATTACTAATTTCAATTTATAAATCCCTCTCGATTCATATCACATCGACTACATTTCAATTTCACGATCACTCTCGCACTTCAAAAATAGAATCCACTATTTTTTCTAAAAACCCATTTCCATATCTCGATATAAAGTTACACTGTGAATTTATATTTCTAATATCCATTGATAATCATTTCACTTTATTTATAAGCATCATTTATAAATTTTATAAACTCATTTTCAAATCTAGAACAGATCTATATTAACAACTCCATTTATAAATCGATTTCTATTAAAATCCCATTTACAAATATATTTCTCAATAAATTCCAATTGTTTCTCAAATTCGTTTGAAATTTCAATTTTAACTTGTTTTCCATACTCTTCAGAACATTCAAAAATCCATTACTAAAAATCCCTTATATAAATTATTTTTAAGTCTCTAATTAAAGTATTTTACGAACGGTTGGGTACAAATCCAAAATCAAATCATCGTTTTTATCAAATAAATTTCCTTAAAAATAATTCAAATTTCGATGTAATATTTTTATATCCAAATTCCTTTTTAATTCCTTCAAATCTATAAATAATATTTATACTATTTAAATACCAAAATCAAGGCCAGTACTACTGTAGCATCCAATAAATGATACATATTACAATCCATAACAGGATATCCACACACATCATATATCAATATATATGAAAAAACCAATATATTTTGAGGAATCCAGTTGGATCCTTCCAACATGTTTCCCTGCAACCATAGATGTTATACAACATAAAATACTAATCCCGCTTCGAGGCGGGATTGCGCGGTAATATAGGGTCGTCCTCTATTATGCAGGGCGCATAGTGTCTTATCTGCTCCAATCGGCGGGAATATATCCAACTACTAATGTATATACTAATATATATAATATAACATCCAACTGATAATAATAGTTCATCAATCATCCAATAAACCAACAAATAATCTTAACCACCTAAAATTAAACCAATTATCTAAAATGAGTGAGATTTATTCACTCGATTTTAATTTGCAAGCCGTCTCAAATTTTAAATCAAATTGAACCACATTCAATTTAATCTAAAATCCCAGTTGACTCCAAAAATCTCTAAACAAATTTTATTGCGTAGCACTCGTCGATACGAATCCGTTGCCGCTTGTTTTGCTTGATTTCGACCTCATATGCTTATGCATTTTTTTAAACATTCAAATTTAAAAAAATATTTAACTTTCCTAATCACAGTAATTAACTTAATCAATTATCCAAATTGCCTTCACTGATTTCACATCCGCAATTTCCTGACAAACAAGTGAGCATACACCTATAGTCTGAACCAAAATGAACATCACTTTCCCTTGACCAACAACGACGCCTTACATCGCTGCCTCCAGTTAGAAATCACGACCTTGACCATCGCATCGATCGCCTGGCTCCACTTTCCTTCATCGATATGCTCGCCAATACCTCCAAACGCTCATGACAGAGCCGCTATCTCCCCTCCTCTACGTGCCACGCCGTCGCTTCGCCGCTGCAAAGCTATGCCTTGCCTTGCGATACCATCGTGCGATTTTTTATTATTTTTTTATTCGACTTCGTGTATTCGAATTTAAAAATACTTAGAGAGGGAGACTCGCGTACTTTAAAATCTGGAGAGGCGGCATGTTTTAGGGGTATAGGGTGGCGATGGAGACGTAATAGGTTTGACTTTGCAATATAATATATTATCAAATTTCCAAAATACCTTGCTTATGGCATCCTAAAATCCCAAACCCTTATCAAAGCATGCCACCTGACATTTATAACATTATACTTCCATTTTGAACACAGTGGAATTAGTTTCAGGACCTAATTCGATCATATGCCGAAGATAGCTTTTTGAACCCAATTGTTATATTAAATTCCAAATATTAATTTCAGCGCATTTCTATTCCATGCGACTAAACGGTAATGATCAACGCAATGAAATTTGAAATCCAATAATAATACACTATTACGGATCCAATGGAACTGGTTTCCTTGAATTCCGAGATTATGCCCCGGATAGCAATTTTAACGTGTCGATAAAATCGACGATTTTCAAAATCAGCAAAATTACTTGAAATTTTAGTTTTTTTCAACTTATTAACTCAATTATAATTCAATTAGAATTTATGTCAATATTATAAATCATTTTGATTCGTATACAACTCAAATTTCAATCGTTCACCATTTCGTATTACAATAAATCGTTATATTTGAAATTTAAATTCATCCTATAATTTCAACCAAAATCTTTCATATACAAAAATCAATTTATATTCCAAAATCCAATATTTAAAACCATTTAAATATTCGAAATCAATCGACGAAAAACCCGAATCATTACATTAAGGGAGTGGTTGCCTAGTGGCGCTTTGCCAAGATGGCAACAAACGACAAGGAGTGGTTATCGCAATGCCACTTTTTTCATATGAGCAGTGTCACATGTGCTAGTCCTATTAGAAGAACTGCGCAGTCGTAGCTTCTTGCCAGTGGTATCTAGATGCATGTGACCAAAGTTGGCCATGTTAAGAAAAGAAAACTTTCGAAGGTGTAGGAAGACGATATAGAGATTAGCAGGAGCCTTGTTAGGGAGTGGGTCGTTAGCATGTTCTGCCCGACTGTTGAGAGTCTTTTGTATGTTTAGTTGTTATCTCTTTTCATCGACCGTTGTAACCACTTGGTCTTTTCTCGGTTTTTGCATGCACTGGCATCATGTATGCCATTATGAGAGGAGAACTACCCATTTGATCCGGATGTGGTCTTTGTGAAATGGGCAAGACATGGCACCGGCTTTGTAAACACATAGGTCATGTGTAGGCCAAGATGTGCACTAGGTGGTAGGCAAAGAAGTCGGCGAGTGAAGTCATGCGAGACAACCCATTTATACTTGTGAGAAGATTAAGCAACAATGGCTTATCTCTCTTTTAATCAAAAGGCATATATTTTTTCCCAATAGAGGATTTTGACTTAACCATTGACTTTAGACTATTTCAAACATAACATTAAATATTCACTAAGGTAAAACTAGTGAACTACTAAAACTTTGAATATTCTTAGGATCATTCGCATTTACTTACTATCTTAGTATAAACAGATGAATATAAAAATTTATTATTAAAAAATGGTATGTTTAGGTGATAACTATAAAAAGGTTGAATATTTAAAACTTCAAAAAATCTTAAAATAAATTTATGTTAAATGATTGTATTATATGGTACCATTGAGGACATCATTACATGTAAGTGTTTACATGTTACTCCATTTTAAAAAAATGTATTAAGGTTGTTGTAGATAAACATTTTCTCCATAATTTTTAAACTGGATGAAGATTTAATATATTTATACTAAAAACATCATGAAGTATTACATATAATATTACATTATTCAATGAATAATTTTAAAGATTAAATATCAAAATTTATAAGTTCACATAAAACTTTATACATTCATTAATAACATTGAATATCCTTAGTACAAATATTGAAATATACAGTTCGATTGATACACATATAAAAAGGATGTTGTTACTCACCAAGTTTGCCTTTATGATATTTATCAAGTTCAATTTAATTTGTTACTTTATATTGATCAAAAAAACCTTATCATCGTAAAAATTGTAACCAAAATATCAAGTTACAGCACTAAATATTATGTTACAAGATCATTGAACTGCAAAACACCATTGTAGTGATTAGTATCTCCTTACATGGTCCACTTAATGAGAAAATAATAGTGAATTGGTGGTGCAAGATCCTACAGTATTCTATATTTTTATTGTTGCGGGTGGAGGAACTAGTTTTAAATTGAAATTAAGGATAGTGCATTGTAAACTTTTACATTCAAGCACTAATTAGAATAATGTCTTAGTGGGAAATAATGATAACATAAATCTCATGGATTTCTTAAAAAATATCAAGCTTGTATTAGTTTTATGTAACACAGCTAAGATACATATGGATATATATGTGAGTACTTTGGCACATGCGATGCACGTGCATAGAAGTACCTGGTATTAAAAGACATCGTTTGAAAGCATTTTGGATCTTACTATCTTACAACGTGAATTTGAAGTGTATGTAATCTTGTATCTTTCTATATATATATATATATACATACACACACACATACATTCACAAATCAATCGTTTTTCAAAACATCAATGAGAGTACGTTATTTAAAAAAAAATAGGCAAAGAAAAAAAAGAAAGAAATTAACTATTATATCAATATCTTGGAAAATGCAACAACATTAAAGTTAGCACTTCCTATGGTTTGGAACCTAAAAAACTTACATGCCTCTTTTCAAAAAGTAATCAACAACCATATTAATCAATATATTATCTTTGAATGTTAATGATTTAAATCGGATGAAATATTAGAAGGAAATACATTATTTTACATAAATTACAACACATACTTGGTACAATCAAAATTCATAATGTCAATGAAGTACAAAAAAGCATTTATAATATGCATTCCACTTTACAAAATTATCATCTTAAGAACAATAAACATTTTTAAAAAACATTTATGGCTTGCACTCTAAGATAATAATTGCTTCTGTTACTAAAAACATCTATTTATAAAGTTTAAAGGAAACATTAAAAAACTGATACCAAATTATGACAATGTAAAAGCAAAGACTATTGTGCAATATATTACTGTAATAGCTTAAACATAAAACAACAACTAATATGTTCCTACGTGTCCTTATGAAATTTAATGCCCTATCTCTGAATCACAATACATAGCGTGATAATGTAAAATTCATTAGAGACTAAATTGTATACATTTTTAACTCAAACTATGGAATCCAATAACAATGCACATCAAAAATATTCTTCCACTTATCTTCATTAGAAAGGCGTATAAAAAAATATCACATCAAGCGTGTTTAATTATACGTAATTTTGTTATTTCTAACATATGTAGGCACAATAACTGCTACATATAACTCAACATATGTAAATAAATATTATTATTATCTAATCTAATCTCAAATGTTATCTTCCTTTAATCTCAAACGCTCAAGCATTATGGTTGAATTAATATATATAAATGTAGGTACATGACTAAAAATGGTGTTAACAATTCACTAACCAAGTACAGTAACCAAATGCATAAGCAAGCCATAGATTGAGTTGATTTTGTAGTGAACGCTTTTAGTGCATCTTCCCATCTTTGTAGTGTTTAAAACCTAAATTCAACCAGTTTAAACTAAAGTAGGTGGATGGCATGAAAAGTTGTTTATAATTGAGAAATCATTATAATAAAAGCCGAATAGAATAATATAAATAAATATACAACACTCTTATGAAGAAAGCATATCAATGTCATTTTATTTGGACACCAAATGTAGTTATGATTAGGCATATATTACAGCAGCATTACATACATAACTCAGGATGAAAAAAATAATGCAGATCCTACTTATAGAAACTAACTCACGAAGGTGCAACTTGTTCACAGCATGAAAAGGGAGTCAACCACTATAATAGAACTTATTCCCAGTACTATAGAGCATGTAACTTTAATAATTTGTAAGGAACCGCTTTAGCAATTTTCTCGACACTAATAAAAGATATGAATAATAATAATTCAGAGTATATGGGTAAACAATATAAATTGATATGGGATTATAACATATATCAAGAAAAGACCATTCCAAAAGAGTACCAAGTGACAATGTATCAGTCAGAAGAGGTTTTTCGACATGTTTCATACACTACCTTATTGCTTTAACCATTATCAGAAAATAAAAAATAATTTTAAAAAAAGCATGTTATTATATGGATAATTGTTTACCGCCCTTTGTAACATAGAACCTTTAATAACCTATCTACAATTTTAATATCTATAAGTCATGTCTCTATAATTTTATTGCTTGATCTAATATTATATATTTAACTTCATCTAAATGATATTTAAGCATGGACAAACGGTATGGTGTGGATTACAAAAATCATCCACATCAAATAAAAGATCATAAAGGGTCAGAGATTAAGTTTCCCTAACAAAAGCATGTGGTCGTTACAAGTGAGGTAAACACAACAACTCATAGAAAATGGGTCTAACATGGGTTTCAAAATTAATTAAGTATTGAAATTTCAGTAAACAACATTTTTACCTTTACCTCCTAATAAAGATAGAAACTTCACCCAATATTTTATTCATGTTTGGAAGAATGTCCGAACAGTTAAAAAATTAGCAATTGATGGTTAAGGTGCCAATTCATACACTAACTTGAAGATTTTACGAACATATTTTGTAACATCCTGCCTTTTCGCACGGTTTAAATCGACACATGCCAATTCAATCCATACGGAAGGGCGGATTGTTATAGGGTAAATAAGAAAAACAAGAAAGAAATAAAACAAAACAGAATCTCACAACGAAAGGATAAAATATAATAATCAAACATACAGTTTATGAAGCTGTTTACAAAAAAATTGATTATATTTATATAATACATATCAGAGTTACACATACCAATAATAATGCAGCGGAACAATATGAATGTAGTGCAATAATAAATAATAATAATAATAGAAATCTCCGTCTTCGTCCTCCAAAGCTAAAGTGTTCGGTCCTGAAACGCTCGGACTGACCCGAGCGAATGGAAAAGACAAAACACTCGAGTCAGAACTAAAAGATCTTGTGTAAGTTAAATCAGCAGGAATAAATATGAGTGCAGTAACTCAAGAGATGCTCGGGATTTACATCTCCTAAGGATCCGTTAAACTATTTACTATGTAGTATATTGCGCTATTATAATAGTGTCTAATTGTAAAATAAACTTGCTTTTAAATAGCATTAAGGGGTTACCCATATAGCCCTTAACACAAAATATATTCTCATAGTCTATACAGTACCGTAATCTCTCCCGTACTGGGCTCGTCAGAGGCCACTCCATAGGTATGGTACAAAACAAAATCGTATAAGGCGCGCTAGGGTAGGTGACATGGCACAACTAGGCAATGCCAGGGTAGATATACCAATTACACTTCTGGGCTGATGGTAATGCGTAGCCGCAGCTACCGCCCACCTCGGACAATCTCACCCCTAAAATCAAAATCAAAAGTGGCCACCGAAATCCAAAGTCAGAATATAGTATCGAAGAGGAGTATCCGATAAAGGGCGCTAACCCCCTTGGCCCGTCGATCGCTCCTGTTTTAGCCACCTTGTGCCAACTCATGGGAGTTGGGTCCACGTATTTATCTTATAGGAAAACGCCGCCGCCATCCTACTTCATTCTGGAATCTCCACCGCGTACACGGTTGTTAAAGTGGTTTTCGGAGTTGGTAGAGAGTATGACAACTTCCGATCCCGTCTCTTTAGTAACCAAATGCTATTATAACACCGCGGTCCTTTAAAAATATTTTACTTTCAAAACCAGAATATAATATCTATTCCAAAACCATATAAATACGATATCCTTTCCATTTCAAAACAAGCTCATTGATATTACTTTTATAAACCCAGATTAATATAATATCATTTTATTTCAAATATATTTCTTTTCCAAAATCATATTGCTTTAAAATTTATAATAGTTGGAAACCAAACATTTGAATTATAACTTTCAAACATAAAACTATGAAATTTGTAGCTTTAAAACCATAACTTTCAAAACTTAAATGGTTTGGATATTCAACAGTATGTAAAATAGTTGATTTTATATTACTTTATAAAGTAAATAATTTCCATGGCTTTACAAATTTATTCATTTTAAATTAAGTCCAATCCATACATTTTAAATTCACTTCTGTTTCCAAAACAACTTCAATTTTAATATATTTCAAACTTTAAGTATTACACTTCCAAAATTTTAGATAGGAAATTATTATTCAACAATTAAATGTCCTATTATTTAGTCTTGAAATATCGCATGCTAAATCCATAATCATTTAAATAAAACTCAAATTACCTAAAAATATTTCCTTTAATTCATTTATAATAGAATATTCATTTAATTCATCTTGAATAAAATTTCAGTTATACATATCATACTTTAAAATTTCAAGCTATAAGTTCTACATCAACTTATGGAGTTAAATTCTTAAATACGCTCAACTCCAATTAAATTTCCGATTTATCTTCCAATCTTAATTGATTTGAATCATTTAAAACTCTATATATATACAATATCTTAAACCTGTACTAAATCATATAATATAAATTATCAAACTCCATTATTCAACTCATTTATCTTATTTAACGGATTTATACATATTTAAATTCAACAATTTAACTATACCAGTATATAAAATAATATATATAAAATATCAAATTTTAATATTCATTAAACCGTATCCTATCCAAATCATAGAAATCATTTTCAAAATAATTATATATATATATAAACCGACGGTGTCTGTATAAAATTTTCTATCCTATGGTCAAGTGAGTTCGGATATTTATCATTTCAATCCGCAATTTAATAATAAAATACGGTTGTATATCATTTCAAACCGCAATCCCGAATGAAATAAAACGCATAACAACTTGCAGTTAATATAAATAAACATCCATTTATCCAAATATCAATCATCAACCATTTATTACAAACCATCATCCAATTTAAACAACATCAATATAGAGCATATAAAATATAACAGGCAATAAATAACAGGTATTAACCAACAATTATATTCGATAATAAATTTAATAACTTTTTAACTAGCTGTTTATATGCAAAATAAATAAATTTTTACTGTCAACTTATGTGCAATAATAAATTTAATTAACAGTTAAATTAAATTAATGCGATTTAACTGAGATGATGAATAAAATATGCAAAATGTCATAAATAAATTTCTACTCATATCTTAAATCAATTTAACAAACATAAGAAAACTTAGAAATTGCGAGTGGGTTAAAACACTCACCTTTTGAATTTAAATCGAATTTAAATCCGATTTAGACCCAAAAATTTGACAGTCTCCAAATCCGTCCAAACTAGTGCTAAAATGTCCGGAATTTTATTTCGATCCTAACAAAAAAATCACGCGTGAAACGGAGTTCGTATGTGAGAGTTATTAGAGTTTGAACAATTGAACTCGAAATAAAAATAAAATAACATAAGAAATAAACATTACTTGCACACGTCAGCCTCACCTCCACGTCAACAACACATGCCCCCCTTCTCCTACCCACGACACAGCACGGTAAAACGAAATCAAACCCTAACTAGCCGCCACGCTATCATGAATTTAACCCGCCTCCATACTCGACGACGTCACGATCCAATCGCGCCACTGTCATCCCCAGCGTCGGCCGCCCCTACCCCGTCTTTGCCGCCACTAACGGCTCACCCTGGGACCCACGACGCATGTAACGATCGTGGATTTTTCGTCTTTCGAAAATTCGACATCGACACTCACTTTATCGACTGCCGAGAAATCAAAGGCCGAAAACCGAGATGTTATGGGTTTTAAAAAGAATTTAAGAAAAGAAAAGAGAAGAAGAGAGAAGATAGAAAATAGAGAGAAAAGAAAATTTTAAAATAGAAGAAAATAGAAGAATTTTAAAAACAGAAGCATTTTAAAAACAGAACGGGAAGAAAGGAAACAAAAAGAACAACATCAGAATCTCACAATTCGCAGCGGAACAACATATAATAATAAATGAATAATCTTTAAACAAAGAACTATATCAGTTATTACATTACATTTCATTTCATTACATCATATCATCAGAGTGTACAACAACATACAACAATAAATAGTGCAGCGGAAAAGAAATACTATATAAACTAGTAATACGCCATGCCATCCAGCTTGCCTCCAGCAACTCCAGAATATCCAGAATATCCTGATAAACCTAACTCTTGACTGCCCGTGTGGAAATTGGTGGGCACCCAGAGTTTAGGAAGGAAAACAATAAACTCCGAGTCAGTCATGTGACTGGTGTGAGAACTCAAAACAGTTTATTTACTTTTAAATCAAAATAGAATAATATTTTTAAATTCAATTCGCAATGCTTTTAAAAATGAGACTACCATAAGACCTCCTGCCACACACACAATGCAAACGCAGACTTGGAGAAGATTTCTTCTTATGATAGTCAAACATGCTTGATACGCATTTAAAATAACATTTGATATTATTACTAGTGCATAGTGTAGAACAAATCCTTTCGAAAGTAAAGATATAAATCATAGCCAGCATAGGTACCATTATATTATGCCTACTAATAGCTACCATATTAAATGGCAGGTTCTACAACTAATACCGTACAAGTCACGTATTGTTTCTTTGGATTTCCAACAAATGGTCTGGCCAAGGAACTTCCCATTGCCACTGAGAATGCCTCTGGAAAGACATCCCCGAGAACCAAACCGGAACTCTGCCAACACAAGGCCGGGTTACCCCTTAACTGGGTAACTACTGACACGAGCACGCCATTCCCCGGTCCTTTAGGACCTTTTCAACCGAGCGCTCGATATCCAACATCACACCATAATAAATAGAGTGTTTTCAACATGAGTAAGTATCTGGGCTCCATACCATGATACCACCCTTTTCCAGAAGGAAATGCACATACCCTAAGGGGAGCTACAGCAACCCCTAATAACCTTGCCGCATCTTTCCTGTTTTGACCATTTCCGGGATGTGAGGCTCGACGAAGTCACTTCCACAAAAACATACTTTATATAAAAGCCATGCTTTGGGTCAACAAATGATCAACACAATGATCACTAAGATAGACGATCAAATAAATGATCCTATCACAATAATCAACACAATGATCATTTCAGCATCACTCAGCATGTCACATTACCAAAATGGGATATATCGCTGATAACTTCAACTATATAACCTTTGAGCTCGTACGTCTCAAAGAAGGGTGTTAAGCAAAGAATAAATTCTTCGCCACCAACAGAAATATATTTGAAAGAAATCGGCTTTATATCTCAACTTGTAATGTCAGACATACAATCCATACAAGTCTGTTCCGGGATCGAACAGAACCGAAGGCACTTACAAAGAAGTCCTTGCAATCCGGATATTCACAATCCTGATCGAATTTCCCATCACTTATGGAATCTCTATACCAGGTGCGACCCAGTGCAGAGACAATCGATAGGTCATCCTATCGCTCTCGCAAATACCGGTCTTCAACACCGATCTTCAAATGCAATTCACGTCGTATCACATATTCGGAATGGGTTATACGACCCCATGGTCCTTTCCCGGTTAACCCGAATAGTGAGCGCTTATTCAAAAATAAGTGTGCATTCAAATTCAAACAATCATATCAAATACCCAATCAAAGGGAAATATTGATAGTCGGTTATTGAACTATCAATGGATATGCACACATCACCAGATTCCAAATAATTTTCCAAATTATTTATTTTCCAAAATATCTTTACTAGATATATAGTTTCAACACTTCAAAAATAAATCAATATTTATTTTTAACCTATTTCACTTTTCACATATAAATTCCATAATGAATTTATATTTCAAAATATTCGTGCATATTCGATTTCAATAATTCATTTCAATTTATCTTTAAAAAGATAAATTCTAATTTTTCACTTCATATTGGAAAACATTTCCATACTTATTAAAAATAAGTAATTCACAAATCTTTTTATTTTCAACACTTAGAAAATATTCAATATACTTAAATCGAATTAAGTATATATTTCATTCTATTAAGGAAATCATTCACTTAAACATATTTATTTGGGCCAAAACGAATGTTACGTAAAACATCGTTACGACAACCCAAAATCACTAGTATAGGGATTCGAAGTTAAAATAGATATATAAATCCCAATACTAAACCAAAACATTTCCATTCAGAAATCATTTACTATAACAACAGTGTTATAGTCCACTATTTCCTTTTATTTCTCGAAACATCTATTTCAACAATAAATGTTGAAATCTATGGTTTCGAATCTCAACACATTTTAAAAACATCGTTGGATCGTTTTAATTCTATTTAAAACATTCACATCCTAAACAATTTCTTTAACGTGTTATTCACTATTCAAAAACGTGAATAAACTACGTTAACCAATTTCATTCTTTTATTCATTTTAATTCAAAGGATTATTCACTATTAAAAAATGTGAATATAACTCCATTTCTAAGTTATAACAATTAACTTGTCAAAATAAGTCATTTGCGAATTTATAAAACAACGTTTATAAATTCTTTTTTTTTTTTTTTTATTTATAAAAACTTCCTTTTTTATAAATCCTTTTATTTACCTATTCAGTTTATAATTCAATTATAGACTAAAAGTTCATATTATAAGTTAACTACTTATAAATCGATTATTTTACAAAATCGTTCTTTTTAAAGACTTTTCAATTTATAAACCTTATAACTTATAAGATTTATTTATTTAATCAATCCATCCTTCAAATAATTTCACCAAATTTATAAATCTTACTATTTATAGATTTCATTTATAACTTCACAGTTTATAACTCTATAAATTTCATTCATTTATGAAATTCATTTTCACTACATTCAAACACTTATAAAACTTGTTTTATAATGTCAATTTTTTTCAATTTATAAATATCCATTTATAAATCTCTTAATATAAATCAGTTTATATTATTATTCTAAAACGTCTTTAAATTCCTTTATAATTTTCTCATTTCGATTTATAAAATAAAATCAAATTTTGTAAATCCTATATTTAAACTTTTATCATACATTCAAAAATCCAATCTAAATTATTTTATAAAATCATTAGTTCATATTTCTCAAAAATCGACTTTTAATCGTATTTCTAAAAATCAGCTTTTTAACTATATTTCACAAAAACCATAATTTTTATAACTTTAAAAATTATAACGTTTATTTATTTACAATGGATCAATTCCAAAAATATAGTATATTCTCAAAAATCACTTTTAAAATCATTTTAAAATCCCAAAAGCTGGGTCCAATGATGCTACACATCAAATAGTCAATCACGACAACAACGATATCATATATCGATATGATAATCAATCAAATATCAAAATATCTGAAATTAAATAAATACTGTTGAGGAATCCAGTTGGATCCCTCCAACCTGTTTCCTGCATCCAAAAACATTAGCACAATACCAATTTCGCTCCAGTACGAAATTATCGCGGTACATGTTCTTATTAAATATTATCCGCTTAATAACGGCGTAATAGGGTCTCATCCGCTAAACAAAAAATGCGGGAAATCAACAACTGCAATATATACATATGCCAATATATATATATTGATATTATATATAATACCAATTTCACTGTTTATGAAATATTCGCGGTATATGTTTATATTAAATAACATCCGCTTACTAACGGCGCATAATGTCTATTCTAACAATCAATAATTTACAGTCATCATTCGAACATGCATTCAAATATTTTAAATCTAACTATTTAAAATAAAATCGAAATCTATTCGATTGAGTGAGAAATTCTCACCTTGATTTTAAATTCGTTTTCAGCTTTTATTTCGAATAAAATTAAACGCGCGTTTAATTTTACCCGAAATTCTCACTAACTCCAAACGACTCCAAACCAACTCCATCGCGTAGTGCTCGTCCATACGATTCCAACGCAACTGAGTTTGCATTTTTTCGACCTCGTATGAAAAAGTTATGTATTTATGAAGTTACACGTTTTTATAAAGCATATAAATTACAACATTCATTTAAATTTTTCACCATTCTCTCATCATAGCCGTTCACCCCATATCCAAGGGCTCCCTTATCATCTTCCCCAATCACACGCTTCACGTCTACAGGCAACACCAATTTGAGGCCGCACCCATCACTTTAATTAGGGTTCCAATCTACACCTTCAACACTCGACAATACATCATCAAACAACCACCATCGCGAAGCTTAGCACCTCCTCTACACTCGACCCCCCCTAGGTGAAGCTCGGCCATGTCTATAGCCTAGGGTTGCGTGCGTGACCTGATGAGAACGCCCCCCCTTAGCTCCCTCTCCGTTGCTCCGTTTCCGATCATCACCGTATGGAATCGAAGCTCTCTCCGTGCTCTTCGACTTCCGTGTTGAACACTTCGGCTAATTCTTTACGGATTGAGAGAGATTGATGAATGAAAGAGGATGATTTCTGGCCATTCATGTTTCTAGGGCCGGCTACAAATTATTAGGGTTTTTATCTTTTTTTTTTATTTATTTAGAGAGAGGTAGGGGCTATTTATAGAAGAACGAACGACACTATTCATCCGGAAATTCCGAACTCCGATTTAGGCGCCGTAACCAGCGTACCTAGGGTTTATCCCGCGTTCCGGACACAATGGAACAGGTTTCGGAAGCTAATTCGGAAGTATGTGCGAGTTATGGCTATAAACGCTCAATTTAAATTAAACCGATTTAAACCGATTTCTAGGCGTTTTAATTTGTACCGGACAAACGGTAAATCCAATTGACTTGAAATTTGAAACCTTACAATAATATCACATTACGGATCCGATGAAACTAGTTTTGTCGAAATCCGAGACTTTTTGAAAAATGGCTATTTTGACTCGTCAAATTTAAATTAAAAACGATTCGATGCGTTTCGAGCTGCCACGATCAAACGATAACTCCGATTGACACGAAAATTGAAATCCGGTAATAACTAACTATTACGGATCCAATGAAACTGGTTTCGTTCAATTCTGAGACTGTTCAAAAATTGACTATTTTACAGTCGATTATTAAATATTAAAATATTCAATTTTCACAAATTAACTTTTAATTCGATTTTAAAAGTTCTAAAATATTTCTATAACTCCAGTATGATTAAATAAAATTTTACAAATCATTTTCTGTCATATTTAACTCTATTTTCAATTATTTCCATAATTTAACATATTAAATTATCGATTTAATTATCCAATTAAATCCAATAATTCAAATAAAAATTTATTTGACTTAAAAATTCACTTATAAATATTTAAAATAAATTAAATATTCAAATTTTAATTAAATAAAATTCTGGGTCGTTACAATCTTTCCCCCTTAAAAGAATTTCGCCCTCGAAATTATAAGTAAGAAAGGTTACAAAATCTATTAATTTTCCAAAATCCATAGTTAAACTTCTTATAAAACTTTACTAAGTTTTTAAATCATACTTAGTTATCATTTCAAAAACAATTATATCATTTAACTTTCAACTTTAAAACAAAGTTAAAGTTTTCAAAATTTTCCAATTTTTCTCAAATTTTTCTAACGCCTTAAATTTTCGGAAAAATTCGCCATAGTCTCCTTTGCGCGGCTCGATCCGAAAAAAAATGACAGTATATATATCACAAATATACATCTCATCAAGTAATGAGGCATCCCGAAGGGAAAAAAGTGTAAAAGTACGATATTTAATCCGAGATATGTACCTTATACTTTATTAGCAAGCATATACGGCTAATATAGCGCAAAAGCGAACTCCAAATGCGAAGCAACGCGATCCGCACCTACTAAACACTCAACAAACAACATGAGAACATGCACATATGCAAATAATATCGATATACAACATATAGTAACATATCAACTATATATATCACATAGCAAATGCAACAATAGCAATATATATTCAACCATCATCCAATTACCATTCAACAAATTCATAACCAATATATTCATTCATATTTTCATTCATATACAATGAATTGGTTTTCACTTTATCACATTTGATTTATTTACATTGGATTTACTAACATTCATTCTCAATTCAATTAGTTTACATTTACTAATTAAATCTAATCCACATTCAATTCTATTCAAATTTATTTACTTTCAATTTGAATTCAATTTCATAGCTTCCAATTTCGCTAATTCATTTTCATTAACACTTAATGAATTTTATACTATCAACTAACAATCAATATCAACCAATGTATATTAATTACCACCAAATTCCTTTGCTTATATTCATTCTCATTCTATTTATTCAACTTCCAATAACATTTGATTTTAATGAATTAACACTTTCATTAATTATTCCATATCAACTTTATTTAACATTCAATTGATTAACATTCAATCCATTCATTCAATTCAATTACAAAGTTGAATTTCATTTATATAATCTTAAGTTCACATTTCTTTTAATCTACTTGATTATTTACTTCGATACCAAAATCAACTTAATTCAATATCTCTTAAGTTATATTCCATTTAACTTTATATTCATTTTTATTTACAACTCATATTCATAAATATATTCATATAGTTTCACTTCTTATATATATAAGTTTATTCACAATTGTAAATCACTTTAATTATAATTCAATTCTTATAATTCATTTGCTTATACAATTACTCTTTTATTTAGATTATTCAAACAACCTAACAATCAACTTACATACACTTTAATAATTCTGAAAAATTATTTCTTTATATATAAAATATAATCGAGGTAAAATTATTTCATTTACCCAATTTAAAATCAATATTGTGCCGAATTGTTCTATTCAAGTGTTTAGAAACCCCTTCGGCATAGTCTTGCGGACCATGCTGACGAAAGTTCATATACCACTCAATAAACCAATCATCACAATATAAAACAATTTTTATATTCACTGACAAATACGCTCTCATAGCTATTATTACACTCAAACTCATTCTAGAGTACTGCTGACTCTATCTCTAATGAATTATACCCAACAGAACCATGGTTCTCGCTTAACCATCAGAGCTTTGATACCAAATGTAACGATCGTGGATTTTTCGTCTTTCGAAAATTCGACATCGACACTCACTTTATCGACTGCCGAGAAATCAAAGGCCGAAAACCGAGATGTTATGGGTTTTAAAAAGAATTTAAGAAAAGAAAAGAGAAGAAGAGAGAAGATAGAAAATAGAGAGAAAAGAAAATTTTAAAATAGAAGAAAATAGAAGAATTTTAAAAACAGAAGCATTTTAAAAACAGAACGGGAAGAAAGGAAACAAAAAGAACAACATCAGAATCTCACAATTCGCAGCGGAACAACATATAATAATAAATGAATAATCTTTAAACAAAGAACTATATCAGTTATTACATTACATTTCATTTCATTACATCATATCATCAGAGTGTACAACAACATACAACAATAAACAGTGCAGCGGAAAAGAAATACTATATAAACTAGTAATACGCCATGCCATCCAGCTTGCCTCCAGCAACTCCAGAATATCCAGAATATCCTGATAAACCTAACTCTTGACTGCCCGTGTGGAAATTGGTGGGCACCCAGAGTTTAGGAAGGAAAACAATAAACTCCGAGTCAGTCATGTGACTGGTGTGAGAACTCAAAACAGTTTATTTACTTTTAAATCAAAATAGAATAATATTTTTAAATTCAATTCGCAATGCTTTTAAAAATGAGACTACCATAAGACCTCCTGCCACACACACAATGCAAACGCAGACTTGGAGAAGATTTCTTCTTATGATAGTCAAACATGCTTGATACGCATTTAAAATAACATTTGATATTATTACTAGTGCATAGTGTAGAACAAATCCTTTCGAAAGTAAAGATATAAATCATAGCCAGCATAGGTACCATTATATTATGCCTACTAATAGCTACCATATTAAATGGCAGGTTCTACAACTAATACCGTACAAGTCACGTATTGTTTCTTTGGATTTCCAACAAATGGTCAGGCCAAGGAACTTCCCATTGCCACTGAGAATGCCTCTGGAAAGACATCCCCGAGAACCAAACCGGAACTCTGCCAACACAAGGCCGGGTTACCCCTTAACTGGGTAACTACTGACACGAGCACGCCATTCCCCGGTCCTTTAGGACCTTTTCAACCGAGCGCTCGATATCCAACATCACACCATAATAAATAGAGTGTTTTCAACATGAGTAAGTATCTGGGCTCCATACCATGATACCACCCTTTTCCAGAAGGAAATGCACATACCCTAAGGGGAGCTACAGCAACCCCTAATAACCTTGCCGCATCTTTCCTGTTTTGACCATTTCCGGGATGTGAGGCTCGACGAAGTCACGTCCACAAAAACATACTTTATATAAAAGCCATGCTTTGGGTCAACAAATGATCAACACAATGATCACTAAGATAGACGATCAAATAAATGATCCTATCACAATAATCAACACAATGATCATTTCAGCATCACTCAGCATGTCACATTACCAAAATGGGATATATCGCTGATAACTTCAACTATATAACCTTTGAGCTCGTACGTCTCAAAGAAGGGTGTTAAGCAAAGAATAAATTCTTCGCCACCAACAGAAATATATTTGAAAGAAATCGGCTTTATATCTCAACTTGTAATGTCAGACATACAATCCATACAAGTCTGTTCCGGGATCGAACAGAACCGAAGGCACTTACAAAGAAGTCCTTGCAATCCGGATATTCACAATCCTGATCGAATTTCCCATCACTTATGGAATCTCTATACCAGGTGCGACCCAGTGCAGAGACAATCGATAGGTCATCCTATCGCTCTCGCAAATACCGGTCTTCAACACCGATCTTCAAATGCAATTCACGTCGTATCACATATTCGGAATGGGTTATACGACCCCATGGTCCTTTCCCGGTTAACCCGAATAGTGAGCGCTTATTCAAAAATAAGTGTGCATTCAAATTCAAACAATCATATCAAATACCCAATCAAAGGGAAATATTGATAGTCGGTTATTGAACTATCAATGGATATGCACACATCACCAGATTCCAAATAATTTTCCAAATTATTTATTTTCCAAAATATCTTTACTAGATATATAGTTTCAACACTTCAAAAATAAATCAATATTTATTTTTAACCTATTTCACTTTTCACATATAAATTCCATAATGAATTTGTATTTCAAAATATTCGTGCATATTCGATTTCAATAATTCATTTCAATTTATCTTTAAAAAGATAAATTCTAATTTTTCACTTCATATTGGAAAACATTTCCATACTTATTAAAAATAAGTAATTCACAAATCTTTTTATTTTCAACACTTAGAAAATATTCAATATACTTAAATCGAATTAAGTATATATTTCATTCTATTAAGGAAATCATTCACTTAAACATATTTATTTGGGCCAAAACGAATGTTACGTAAAACATCGTTACGACAACCCAAAATCACTAGTATAGGGATTCGAAGTTAAAATAGATATATAAATCCCAATACTAAACCAAAACATTTCCATTCAGAAATCATTTACTATAACAACAGTGTTATAGTCCACTATTTCCTTTTATTTCTCGAAACATCTATTTCAACAATAAATGTTGAAATCTATGGTTTCGAATCTCAACACATTTTAAAAACATCGTTGGATTGTTTTAATTCTATTTAAAACATTCACATCCTAAACAATTTCTTTAACGTGTTATTCACTATTCAAAAACGTGAATAAACTACGTTAACCAATTTCATTCTTTTATTCATTTTAATTCAAAGGATTATTCACTATTAAAAAATGTGAATATAACTCCATTTCTAAGTTATAACAATTAACTTGTCAAAATAAGTCATTTGCGAATTTATAAAACAACGTTTATAAATTCTTTTTTTTTTTTTTTATTTATAAAAACTTCCTTTTTTATAAATCCTTTTATTTACCTATTCAGTTTATAATTCAATTATAGACTAAAAGTTCATATTATAAGTTAACTACTTATAAATCGATTATTTTACAAAATCGTTCTTTTTAAAGACTTTTCAATTTATAAACCTTATAACTTATAAGATTTATTTATTTAATCAATCTATCCTTCAAATAATTTCACCAAATTTATAAATCTTACTATTTATAGATTTCATTTATAACTTCACAGTTTATAACTCTATAAATTTCATTCATTTATGAAATTCATTTTCACTACATTCAAACACTTATAAAACTTGTTTTATAATGTCAATTTTTTTCAATTTATAAATATCCATTTATAAATCTCTTAATATAAATCAGTTTATATTATTATTCTAAAACGTCTTTAAATTCCTTTATAATTTTCTCATTTCGATTTATAAAATAAAATCAAATTTTGTAAATCCTATATTTAAACTTTTATCATACATTCAAAAATCCAATCTAAATTATTTTATAAAATCATTAGTTCATATTTCTCAAAAATCGACTTTTAATCGTATTTCTAAAAATCAGCTTTTTAACTATATTTCACAAAAACCATAATTTTTATAACTTTAAAAATTATAACGTTTATTTATTTACAATGGATCAATTCCAAAAATATAGTATATTCTCAAAAATCACTTTTAAAATCATTTTAAAATCCCAAAAGCTGGGTCCAATGATGCTACACATCAAATAGTCAATCACGACAACAACGATATCATATATCGATATGATAATCAATCAAATATCAAAATATCTGAAATTAAATAAATACTGTTGAGGAATCCAGTTGGATCCCTCCAACCTGTTTCCTGCATCCAAAAACATTAGCACAATACCAATTTCGCTCCAGTACGAAATTATCGCGGTACATGTTCTTATTAAATATTATCCGCTTAATAACGGCGTAATAGGGTCTCATCCGCTAAACAAAAAATGCGGGAAATCAACAACTGCAATATATACATATGCCAATATATATATATATTGATATTATATATAATACCAATTTCACTGTTTATGAAATATTCGCGGTATATGTTTATATTAAATAACATCCGCTTACTAACGGCGCATAATGTCTATTCTAACAATCAATAATTTACAGTCATCATTCGAACATGCATTCAAATATTTTAAATCTAACTATTTAAAATAAAATCGAAATCTATTCGATTGAGTGAGAAATTCTCACCTTGATTTTAAATTCGTTTTCAGCTTTTATTTCGAATAAAATTAAACGCGCGTTTAATTTTACCCGAAATTCTCACTAACTCCAAACGACTCCAAACCAACTCCATCGCGTAGTGCTCGTCCATACGATTCCAACGCAACTGAGTTTGCATTTTTTCGACCTCGTATGAAAAAGTTATGTATTTATGAAGTTACACGTTTTTATAAAGCATATAAATTACAACATTCATTTAAATTTTTCACCATTCTCTCATCATAGCCGTTCACCCCATATCCAAGGGCTCCCTTATCATCTTCCCCAATCACACGCTTCACGTCTACAGGCAACACCAATTTGAGGCCGCACCCATCACTTTAATTAGGGTTCCAATCTACACCTTCAACACTCGACAATACATCATCAAACAACCACCATCGCGAAGCTTAGCACCTCCTCTACACTCGACCCCCCCTAGGTGAAGCTCGGCCATGTCTATAGCCTAGGGTTGCGTGCGTGACCTGATGAGAACGCCCCCCCTTAGCTCCCTCTCCGTTGCTCCGTTTCCGATCATCACCGTATGGAATCGAAGCTCTCTCCGTGCTCTTCGACTTCCGTGTTGAACACTTCGGCTAATTCTTTACGGATTGAGAGAGATTGATGAATGAAAGAGGATGATTTCTGGCCATTCATGTTTCTAGGGCCGGCTACAAATTATTAGGGTTTTTATCTTTTTTTTTTATTTATTTAGAGAGAGGTAGGGGCTATTTATAGAAGAACGAACGACACTATTCATCCGGAAATTCCGAACTCCGATTTAGGCGCCGTAACCAGCGTACCTAGGGTTTATCCCGCGTTCCGGACACAATGGAACAGGTTTCGGAAGCTAATTCGGAAGTATGTGCGAGTTATGGCTATAAACGCTCAATTTAAATTAAACCGATTTAAACCGATTTCTAGGCGTTTTAATTTGTACCGGACAAACGGTAAATCCAATTGACTTGAAATTTGAAACCTTACAATAATATCACATTACGGATCCGATGAAACTGGTTTCGTCGAAATCCGAGACTTTTTGAAAAATGGCTATTTTGACTCGTCAAATTTAAATTAAAAACGATTCGATGCGTTTCGAGCTGCCACGATCAAACGATAACTCCGATTGACACGAAAATTGAAATCCGGTAATAACTAACTATTACGGATCCAATGAAACTGGTTTCGTTCAATTCTGAGACTGTTCAAAAATTGACTATTTTACAGTCGATTATTAAATATTAAAATATTCAATTTTCACAAATTAACTTTTAATTCGATTTTAAAAGTTCTAAAATATTTCTATAACTCCAGTATGATTAAATAAAATTTTACAAATCATTTTCTGTCATATTTAACTCTATTTTCAATTATTTCCATAATTTAACATATTAAATTATCGATTTAATTATCCAATTAAATCCAATAATTCAAATAAAAATTTATTTGACTTAAAAATTCACTTATAAATATTTAAAATAAATTAAATATTCAAATTTTAATTAAATAAAATTCTGGGTCGTTACAACGCCGCAGCCCTAATTCCACCTATTCTGGTGAATTTTGTCACCTACAAACCATGTCAACCGTACCGATGACTAAGTCTCGACGCCCTCTACACGCACGAGCTTCCCGATCGTTGAATCGTGGAAGATCCACCGTTGATTGAGCCTCCATTGAAAAAACGGCCGAAAATAAATGGCAAACTTCTGAGCAAAGGATAACTCCAATCGAAAAAAGAATTACACCATTGAATTACGCTCGTCGAGAGCATCAACATATATTTTATTTTGAATTTTTCTGAGGACGTTAAATTTTAGGCTTTGGATTTGATTTTTGAATTATATTTGGATCTAGTGTATGCAGCCATTGGAAGAGGAGGAGCTAAATGCACAAACAAATGAGAGTAGATGGAGGCTAGGGTTTAGAACTAGGTTTATATAGATAAATTTGAAAAATAGATGGATCGGGTTGATAGATATACGTGCTACAGCTAACGTGGCCCAAAAAGCCCGTTCTGACCCCGGAACGAAATTGGGTAAACCCATATATCGAAATAGGTGTTTTAAAATATTCTGAACGCGATGGAAAAAGTTTCACATCCAAATTCCATCGTATGAAGAAGTTATGTTGAAAACAATATTTTCAAATTGATTTCAATTAAATCGATTTCAAGGTGTTTCGCGTCCGTACGATCAAAAGACAAGTCCGATCGCTATGAAACTTGAAAACCTACAATAATTTACTGTTACAGATCCGATGAAACTGGTTTCGTCGAAATCCGAGTCCGTGACCAAAATGGCTATTTTTATATTAATTAAATAAATTTAAAATAAATTAATTAAATCAATTTCGCGTTAAAAGTTCTGAACTTTGCAATCTTTATCACTTTAAAATTTTCAAACATTTACAATGATTTAACAAATTTTAAAAGTCAATTTATTAAAGATTTATCAATAGAAATCTTCAATTTTCATAAAATTCAAAATTATAGATAAATTTCCATTAAATTGAATTTACCCATAATTATTCCATTCATAATTTCAAATAGAAGTGTTTACCATTGGATTTAATATTATAACATAAATATTTCCCATTTTCAACTTAATTTTTAAATTAACGTAATAATTTCCTATTTGATTTCATTCATTTGCAATGAATCCAATTATTATAAATTAAATAGATTAACTCACTATTAAAAATTCAAATTCTATAATTCATATATTTCATCATCTTGATTTACTTATTAATTTAAAATTCTTTAAACCAATTCCCGTCTCAATTTAAAGTAGCTTAAATTCACTCATTATAGAATTTATTTTGATTTCTTAAAATAACCCCTTATTATAAATTGAATCCCATTTTATTCTAATAAGTTTCAAATTTAACGGATTAGATTCAATTTCAACATTTAACTTACACTTAATTTTAGGTTAAAATCAATTTATAATGCATTTCCTTTTTAGTTATTACTTTACATACTTTTCGTATTAATTTCTCAATTAATCCAAATCATTAAAGTAATGCTCATAATCAATAACGACAAATTAGTGAATTAATTGAAATTGATTACAAATTAACTTAACACCCTAACCAAATAAGTAACGCATAATAGATATTGTCATTAACTCTTAATTACACTTTTAGAGGTTCATTAATTACACCCCAATATTGTAATTACTTACATAACACTGGTTTTACTCAATTAACATTTATTACAAACTATTCCAAAATTTATTAGTTCTCTTATATTATATTTATAACCAAGTGTAACTTTTAACTCGAATTGGTTGGATTTCCTTTCAAGTTATTACTACTTAACTTCTACTAACATATTCCTTAATTTATTCCAATTACCGTTACAATGTTTTTATTACATAACCAATTAAATACTTTCCTTTCTCGTATTAAATTATACACCTATATAATCCTTTCCACTATTCATTCATTAGAATTCTATTTAAACTTCAATCTCTTGTAATAACTCATTTATTATACTTTAGCATATCAACAAACAAGGTTCCAAATGAATAGGGTTTATTAATTTCAAGTTTTTTTTAAAATTAAGTCTATTACAACCAATGTAATATTTCATAGGTTAATTATTAACATTTACTTCGTTACCAATTTATAACAATTATATTTCTTTATAATTTAATTCCAAAATCTTATAAATATGACTAATTTAATTAACGAAATTTACGGGTCGTTACACTCTCACCCACTCAAAACTTTTCGTCCCCGAAAAGGAAAAAGAAGGGAGAAGGAAGAATTAAATAAACAATACATCTTTTTCAAAATATTAACTTATAAACAATAATTTACAAATTTATTACTTTAAATAAAATATACCTATTTTATAATCATTATATCTTTTTATACTTGAATAAATAAGTTTGGAAAAACATTTTCAAAATAATTTCTAAGTCCAAAAATTTTAAAAAAATTCGGCAGTGTCTCCTTTGTACGGAGAGGCTCGGGAGAAAATATAATATCAAAATATAACAATTATATTACATATATTATCCAAAATATTATATCCCAACCCGGGAAAATATATAAAATAGCACTATAAGCCATAATTCGAAACGTACCTATTTGTCGGGAAATTTACGCTTAATTTATGGAACCAAAAGCAGTAGCAATTGCTTCCATAACCTGCATTTCACTTATAAAATCCAAAGGATTAACAATTTATATAAAGTGAAATATTTAAGTGGTTTCAGTCACTAACAACAAATGAATACAACAACCATCAATTTCAACAAACAGCATACACAACAAATACAAACAACCATTCAATCAAACAAACAAATAGTTGTTCGGGTTCAAAACTTTTAAATTGTACGGAATGAAGAATAAACTACTAGTGCATCATTTACTCAACAGTCTTAGATAAACTAAATAGATTATTCATTCACCCAAATCCAAATTTTAAAGTATCTTAACCAAACAACTATAACCAAACAACTATAACCAAACAACAACAATTCCTACTAACAATCAAATTAACTATTATTAATTTTATTTCATATATTAGTTGTTTGATTTCCTTTTCATTCATTCAGTGATTACTTAAATTTTTCATTTATCACTTACAATATTCAATTTTTGTCATTTTAATGTCATGTAAGTTTCTTCTTTTTATTCATTTAATTATTTTATTCCTATTCAATTGAATTCTTATTAGGAAAATTCATTAACCTAAGTTTATAGTCAAAATTTTCTTATTTTATTCAGAATTAACCTCAACCTATTCACTTAAGTTTATAATTGCTTGCTTACAATACCTACATCCCATTATATTTAATTAGTAGCGTTCAATTATACTTAAGTTTATACAACTACACATCAATTCTGATTTATTAACGAACTCCATTAATTATTTTCATTACCTTAAGTTAATTACTTGTATAATATCAATTACATTTTATTATTAACATTTTCAACTTTTTAATATTTGGTAAGTTATATATATGCTTTTAAAGAATGTAATTGAAAGTTATACAAGTTTCCCGTTTCTTTTAATTAGTTCATTGTTCAATAAATTTTTACCTTTTCTTTATAAGTTACAAGTTCAACTTCCTTTTTATTTCCTTTATAACTTAGCCTTAAATCTCTTACCTAAATTAGAGGTTTCAATTATTAATTACTTACCTTTCATTTCACTACAATAATTGAAACAATTAATTAATGGAAATTTAAGAATTTAATACCGGGTTAAATTTTAAATTATTTTAAAATAATAGATAAATATAATTTTTTCAAAAATGAATCTGCAGTAAAACTACTACAGTGGCCTTCCCTTTGGAAACTCAAAAATGAAAGTCGATGATGCGGCCGCCATCACCGAAATTATTTTCCAGCGACAGAGAGGAAAGTGCAAAACTTATTTTCTCCAAAATCTTCTTTAAAACAATTCTTTCGAATTATATTGAAATATTTATATCAGAAAATACTTATAATTATATTATTATATTCCAAAATTTATTCGAAAGAAATTTCATAACCCCGGATCTTAAGTTCTAAATTTCCAAATTTCATTTATTTTATTTTTCAATCTTATTTCTATTATTATTTATACACTTTATTACCTAACAACCAATCTATTGCAGCCAAATATAGATATCATTTGAAAAAAATTATTTTATATAGAAAATATAATAGGCAAAATTATTTCATTCACCCATATTAAAAACTAATATTATGTCGGTCTATCTTATTAAGTGTTTAGAAATCCCTATTGATGTCATAGCGTCCCATGCGCCAACCAAAATTTATAAATACAAAACGGAACAGATTAACACAATATTAAAACCTTTTTATAACACTAACAAATACGCTCTCTCATATATATACACTCAGCGACTCCCATAGGGTATTACTACCTTATTAGTAAAGAGTCAAACCCCATAAAACTAAGGTTTATCGTTAAACCAAAGCTCTGATACCAGATGTAATATCCCGCCTTTTCGTACGGTTTAAATCGACACACATGCCAATTCAATCCATACGGAAGGGAGAATTTTTATGGGGTAAATAAGAAAAACAAGAAAGAAATAAAACAAAACAGAATCTCACAGCGGAAGGATAAAAAATAATAATCAAATATACAGTTTATGAAGCTGTTTACAAAAAAATTGATTATATTTATATAATACATATCAGAGTTACACATACCAATAATAATGCAGTGGAACAGTATGAGTGTAGTGCAATAATAAATAATAATAATAATAATAATAATAATAATAATAATAATAGAAATCTCCGTCTTCGTCCTCCAGAGCTAAAGTCTTCGGTCCTGAAACGCTCGAACTGACCCGAGCGAATTGAAAAGACAAAACACTAGAGTCAAAACTAAAAGATCTTATGCAAGTTAAATCAACAGGAATAAATATGAGTGCAGTAACACAAGAGATGCTCAGATTTACATCTCCTAAGGATCCGTTAAACTATTTACTATGTAGTAACGTGCGCTATTATAATAGTGTCTAATTGTAAAATAAACTTACTTTTAAATAGCGTTAAGGGGTTACCCATATAGCCCTTAACACAAAATATATTCCCATAGTCTATACAGTACCGTAATCTCCCCCGTACTGGGCGTCATCAGAGGGCACTCCATAGGTATGGTACAAAATGAAATCGTATAAGGCACGCTAGGGTAGGTGACACGGCACAATTAGGCAATGCCAGGGTAGATATACCAATTACGCTTCCGGGCTGATGGTAACGCGCAGCCGCAGCTACCGCCCACCTCAGACAATCTCCCCCCTAAAATCAAAATCAAAATCAAAAGTGGCCACCGAAATCCAAAGTCAGAGTATAGTATCGAAGAGGAGTATCCGATAAAGGGCGCTAACCCCCTTGGCCCGTCGATCGTTTTAGCCACCTTGTGCCAACTCACGGGATTTGGGTCCACGTATTTACCTTACAGGAAAACGCCGCCCCCATCCTACTTCATTCTGGAATCTCCACCGCGTGTACGGTTGTTAAATTGGTTTTCGGAGTTGGCAGAGAGTATGACAACTTCCGATCCCGGTCTCTTTAACAACCAAACGTTATTATAACACCGCGGTCCTTTAAAAATATTTTACTTTCAAAACCAGAATATAATATCTATTTCCAAACCATATAAATACGATATCCTTTCCATTTCAAAACAAACTCATTGATATTACTTTTATAAACCTAAATTTATATAATATCATTTTATTTCAAATATATTTCTTTTCCAAAATCATATTGCTTTAAAATTTATAATAGTTGGAAACCAAACATTTGAATTATAACTTTCAAACATAAAACTACGAAATTTGTAGCTTTAAAACCATAACTTTCGAAACTTAAATGGTTTGGATATTCAACGGTATGTAATAGTTGATTTTATATTACTTTATAAAGTAAATAATTTCCACGGCTTTACAAATTTATTCATTTTAAATTAAGTCTAATCCATACATTTTAAATTCACTTTTGTTTCCAAAACCACTTCAATTTTAATATATTTCAAACTTTAAGTATTACACTTCCAAAATTTTAGATAGGAAATTATTATTCAACAATCAAATGTCCTATTATTTAGTTTTGAAATATCGCATACTAAATCCATAATCATTTAAATAAACTCAAATTACCTAAAAATATTTCCTTTAATTCATTTATAATAGAATATTCATTTAATTCATCTTGAATAAAATTTCAGTTATACATATCATACTTTAAAATTTCAAGCTATAAGTTCTACATCAACTTGTGGAGTTAAACTCTTAAATACGCTCAATTCCAATTAAATTTCCGATTTATCTTCCAATCTTAATTGATTTGAATCATTTAAAACTCTGTATATATATACAATATCTTAAACCTGTACTAAATCATATAATATAAATTATCAAACTCCATTATTCAACTCATTCATCTTATTTAACGGATTTATACATATTTAAATTCAACAATTTAACTATATATGTATATAAAATAATATTTATAAAATATCAAAATTTAATATTTATTAAACCGTATTCTATCCAAACCATAGAAATCATTTTCAAAATAATTATATATATAAACCGACGGTGTCTGTATAAAATTTTCTATCCTATGTCAAGTGATACGGATATTTATCATTTCAATCCGCAATTTAATAATAAAATACGGTTGTATATCATTTCAAACCACAATTCCGAATGAAATGAAATGCATAACAAATTGCAGTTAATATAAATAAACATTCATTCATCCAAATATCAATCATCAACCATTTATTACAAACCATCATTTAATTTAAACAACATCAATATAGAGCATATAAAATATAACAGGTAATAAATAACAGGTATTAACCAACAGTTTATATTCAATAATAAATTTAATAACCGTTTAACTAGCTGTTTATATGCAAAATAAATAAATTTTAACTGTCAATTTATGTGCAATAATAAATTTAATTAACAGTTAAATTAAATAAATGCGATTTAACTAAGATGATGAATAAAATATGCAAAATGTCATAAATAAATTTCTACTTATATCTTAAATCAATTTAACAAACATAAGAAAAGTTAGAAGTTGTGAGTGGGTTAAAACACTCACCTTTTGAATTTAAATCGAATTTAAATCCGATTTAAATCCAAAAATTTGACAGTCTCCAAATCCATCCAAACTAGCGCTAAAATGTCTGGAATTTTATTTCGATCCTAACAAAAAAAATCGCGCGTGAAACGGAGTTCGTATGTGAGAGTTATTAGAGTTTGAACAATTGAATTCGAAATAAAAATAAAATAACATAAGAAATAAACATGACTTGCATAAGTCAGCCTCACCTCCACGTCAACAACGCGTGCCCCCCTTCTCCTACCCACGACACGGGACGGTAAAATGAAATAAAACCCTAACCAGCCGCCACGCTATTATGAATTTAACCCGCCTCCACACTCGACGACGTCACGATCCAATCGCGCCACTGTCATCCCCAGCCTCGGTCGCCTCTACCCTATCTTCGCCGCCACTAACGGCTCACCCTGGGACCCACGATGCCACAGCCCTAATTCCACCTATTTTGGTGAATTTTGTCACCTACAAACCATGTCAACCGTACCGATGGCTAAGTCTCGACGCCCTCTACACGCACGAGCTTCCCGATCGATGAATCGTGGAAGATCCACCGCTGATTGAGCCTCCATACAAAGAACGGCCGAAAATAAATGGCAAACTTCTTAGCAAACGATAACTCCAATCGAAAAATGAATTACACCATTAAATTACGCTCGTCGAGAGCATCAACATATTATTATTTTTGAATTTTTCTGAGGACTTTAAATTTTAGGCTTTGGATTTGATTTTTGAATTGTATTTGGATCTAGTGTATGCAGCCATTGGAAGAGGAGGAGCTGTGGAAATGAACGCATAAACAAATGAGAGTAAATGGAGGCTAGGGTTTAGAACTGGGTTTATATATATAAAGTTGAAAAATAGATGGATCGGGTTGATAGATATACGTGTTACCGCTAACGTGACCCAAAAAGCCCGTTCTGACCCCGGAACGAAATTGGGCAAACCCATATATCGAAATAGGTGTTTTAAAATATTCTGAAAGCGATGGAAAAAGTTTCACGTCCAAAGTCCATCGTATGAAGAAGTTATGCTGAAAACAATATTTTCAAATTGATTTCGAATTGATTTCAATTAAATCGATTTCAAGGTGTTTCGCGTCCGTACGATCAAACGACAAGTCCGATCGCTATGAAACTTGAAATCCTACAATAATTTACTGTTACGGATCCGATGAAACTAGTTTCGTCGAAATCCGAGTCCGTGACCAAAATGGCTATTTTTATATTAATTAAATAAATTTAAAATAAATTAATTAAATCAATTTCGTGTTAAAAGTCCTGAACTTTGCAATATTTATCACTTTAAAATTTTCAAACTTTTACAATGATTTAACAAATTTTAAAAGTCAATTTATTAAAGATCTATCAATAGAAATCTTCAATTTTCATAAAATTCAAAATTATAGATAAATTTCCAAAATTTCCATTAAATTGAATTTACCCATAATTATTCCATTCATAATTTCAAATAGAAGAGTTTACCATTGGATTTAATATTATCACATAAATATTTCCCATTTTCAACTTAATTTTTAAATTAACGTAATAATTTCCTATTTGATTTCATTCATTTGCAATTAATCCAATTGTTATAAATTAAATAGATTAACTCACTATTAAAAATTCAAATTCTATAATTCATATATTTCATCATCTTGATTTACTTATTAATTTAAAATTCTTTAAACCAATTCCTGTCTCAATTTAAAGTAGCTTAAATTCACTCATTATAGAATTTATTTCGATTTCTTAAAATAACCCCTTATTATAAATTGAATCCCATTTTATTCTAATAAGTTTCAAATTTATCGGATTAGATTCAATTTCAACCTTTAACTTACACTTAAGTTTAGGTTAAAATCAATTTATAATGCATTTCCATTTTAGTCATTACTTTACATACTTCTCGTATTAATTTCTCAATTAATCCAAATCATTAAAGTAACGCTCATAATCAATAACGACAAATTAGTGAATTAATTGAAATTGATTACAAATTAACTTAACACCCTAACCAAATAAGTAACGCATGATAGATATTGTCATTAACTCTTAATTACACTTTTAGAGGTTCATTAATTACACCCCAATATTGTAATTACTTACATAACACTGGTTTTACTCAATTAACATTTATTACAAACTATTCCAAAATTTATTAGTTCTCTTATATTATATTTATAACCAAGTGTAACTTTTAACTCGAATTGGTTGGATTTCCTTTCAAGTTATTACTACTTAACTTATACTAACATATTCCTTAATTTATTTCAATTACCGTTACAATGTTTTTATTACATAATCAATTAAATACTTTCCTTTCTCGTATTAAATTATACACCTATATAATCCTTTCCACTATTCATTCATTAGAATTCTATTTAAATTTCAATCTCTTGTAATAACTCATTTATTATACTTTAGCATATCAACAAACAATGTTCCAAATGAATAGGGTTTATTAATTTCAAGTTTTTTTTTTAAATTAAGTCTATTACAACCAATGTAATATTTCATAGGTTAATCATTAACATTTACTTCGCTACCAATTTATAACAATTATATTTCTTTATAATTTAATTCCAAAATCTTATAAATATGACTAATTTAATTAACGAAATTTACGGGTCGTTACATATTTTCCATTGCATCACAGAAGGATGCCTATTTTGAGTAAAATAATGAACTGCATATTTTAGCAGTTTATATATAAACACACCATAACCTTGACATTGATACATGAATGAAAATAGTGGCTTTTCCAAAATTTATGAATCACCCATGGACCGAAACTAAGAGTGAAAAAACATTCATCTACTTACAAAGAAAATAATGGCAGTAGTGCCCTCATGTTTTGTTGTGCTTTATGCGAATTCATCCTCTTGTTCACTGTACTATCTATAATCAAATCGCAAAATGCTAAAACGTTAAGAAATAGCAACATAAGATTTTAGCACATGGTTCATACTAAACATAATAACATAAGCTATACGTTAAACATGCATTTATTATATGAACAAAATAAGAGGACGTACCTGCTTTTGAGATAAGATATCATCTCTTTGCCATGTTAACAATAATATGGTGTTGATATGCTCCATAATTAAGTTACATCTGTCATTTTCTAACTCTAAAAAAAGTTGCAAACATATAATTAATATAAACACTATAACATAGTATAATTAAGGAATTAAATAATGTAACATGGCCATATAGCTGTTAAAATATCTGCACATTATACCTATTCTAACAATATTATAATTGTCCAAAGTTTTAATCTTATTACGCCTTTTAAATTGTAATAAGAACGGTGACGTGTCTTACATAGAAATTTAATGTAAAAACACACAAATTAATTCAATAAAATAACGTGAAAGAAAATAAATCAACAGCTAGCATCACTACATTAATTTGGTAGTAGAAAACAAAGTAACCAACATTAATTTGGTACATGGAAGGGTGATAAGTTACCACCACATCCGCTAGCATCCCGTCCTACATAAATCAAAGTAGCAAAATAAATATAGAGAAGTAGGAATAGTAAACATAAATTGCCAAATACAAAAATCAGGTAATTGAATTCCAATCGTACGGGGTGAAACAAAGAGAGCGAAATCAAAACCTATGAAACCAAATCATTATGCTACAAAGTATGTTTGAGATCTTACGTTGAGTAATATAATCGGCATTTATTGCAATTTGTTCGAAATTATTTGTCATTGATCTCCGCGCAGAACTGAAAAGGGCAGTGTCGCCGTAGTAGGGCTCGGCTCCGCAAATAGGGTAATCAAAGCGAGGGAAGAGGAAAAGTTGGTAAATTTAGTTATATAGTGTTGAAAATGGGAGAAGGTGAAGGACCAATGTCTTCGACGTTGAAGAAAGAGGAAGAAGAGGAAAATGAAATGTGGAAAAGAAAAGGAGGAAGGGGGGTATTGAAACGTAGGAAGATGCAGAGGTTGTGCGACGCCCCACCTCTATAACCACGCTAGCCAAGAACATTGCTGTGAATGCTGTCAACTAGCACGGAGAATAAGGCTGTTGAGGAGTGACCATCTGTATAATTGCTTTGTGCGAGTACCGATATACCGGATAAAAATATAACTTTTCATCTCAAGAGGAAATCCGACATACCGACACAAACTCAAAGCTACTACACAGTGGCTATAAAGGTCTTCGGAAACAAATATAGAAATAAATATAACACAAATCAGTCACAGACAACTCATATCACAAAGGCGGAAATAGATATGAATATTACACTAGGAAGTGTACATCAGAGTAGTGGTCTAAAAAGATCCACAATATCACAAAAGAATAGTTATATGAACTACATAAAAGAATAAGTATATATTATGGAGTCTATATCTCAAATGTATACAACAAAAACTACTAATCTAAGTAGTTAACCAAAAGTCAGAGGAATCAATCCCAAGAGAGAAGTCAAGCAGAAGCACCTGTAACATCTCGGTCTGACCCGAGTATTATTTAATAAGAAAATAATAAACGGATCAGTCTAGCTATAAATACCGGGTGAAACGATATAGAGTAAGAGATATGACTAAACACATAAAAATCTCTATGGCAAGCTGTGATTTATATAAGTAATTGAAAATCAAGAGATTAATTAATATCACCAAATCTACACAAGAATCAAAGAAATGTCATACTCCTTATTTCTTTCACCAAACCACAAATATTGACAATAATATCAATGTCAATCACAAAAGTCAATGACACACAAATTCACCAATGCACAGATATTGACAATAATATCAATGTCAATCACAAAAGTCAATGACACAAAAATTCACCAATGCACAAATATTGATAAAACCTATCAATGGAAATCACGAAAATTGGTGAAACACAAATTCTATAAATCATCTCAAGAAATCCAGAAATCACAAAAAGGGGGAGGCCTATCAGAAACGGGAGCATAAAGCCCACCAACACGTGTATCACAAACGGAATGCTAATTCCATGGTTGCTAACCATCACAAATTGAGCCGAAGCTCCACAAACGTCCCGAAGACCATGGGTTGCTACCCCACCAAATTGAGTCGAAACTCCACAAAACGGGGTTTAGTCTCCCACGCAGACAAAGAGACATCGCACATTGCTAGTCTAAATCACAAAGATGATCGTCATGATCAACGAGCAGTGTCAATTACACTAAGCTAGTAAATATGTGAGTTTAGCTTCATGTCCCATAACCACTTGCTTAACTTAAATATTTACGAACAAACTGTAAGTTTCCACTAGAAAATTGTCACAAGAGATTCAATCGAACAAGTCCAAGAATTAACCGAACAAGTAAACGCAAGCGTTTCATACCACTTGTTTTACTAAGCCGTTTAATTAGATTTCTCATACGAGTGAGGTAAAGGTTTGTGTATACTAGTAGATTGGAAAACGGTTTTATAAACGAACTTGGTATTAAAATAGTATTGAAATCGTTTGATGAAAGAGTTTTGATATTTAATACTAGTATTGAAACCTTTATATTTTTAAAGTGACAAATCACAAAAATGATTGTAGAACAATCAATCACTAAAATTCACACACGAAGATGTGAATAAAAATCCAACGAAACCGATAAAGAATCCATCGAAATGGATATTCAAAAATCCCTAAAAAGGAGTCATCAAAGTCATAAATGATAACAACAAATAGGATCATCATGAATCGATTTAAATTGGAAATTCAATCCAAAAAGGCAAAATGGACTCAAACAGCAGGTTCAGTCGACTGAACAGAGTTTTCAGTCGACTGACCCTGTACCTGGGAATTTTCCAGGTTCAGGACACTTTCTGTTTCCAGGTTCAGTCGACTGAACAGAAGATTCAGTCGACTGAATCATGCCTGGAAACTTTCGGGTTCCAGGTTCAGTCGACTGAACAGAGTTTTCAGTCGACCGAATCATGCCTGGGCTGTTTTTCAGCCTATTCAAATGAAGAGCAAATTCTTCCAAAATGCAACCGGACGAACATTGGCTCTAAGGGTTTATGCCAATCGGCAACCCGGCCCTATATGCTCCTCGGTGCATCACTAAAAGCATGATCAAACATCCATAAAAGGATTTTTCACACAAATTTGACTTAAAAATCCAAAAATTGGAATATTCACAAAACCAATCCAAATCAAGAGCAAATTCTCATAAAGAAGTGTTAGGAATTCAAACCTAACAACCAAAGATAATTATAGTCATAGATGTGAGATAAAAATCTCACCTTTTCACAAAATCAAACAAGAAGAAGCTTGAAAGCAAATGGAGAATCAACCTCTCTTCAACACAACCCAGTTGAGCTTGAATCTAAGCTCAAAAACAAGAACATTCCCAAAATTAAGTTTAGAAATTTCTGAAATTGGTAAGAGAATAAGTTGGAGAAGAAGAAGAGAAGCTTACCAATGGGTTCTTCTTGAGTTTGGAGCTAGGAATTTGATTTGCAAGAGAAACTAGGGTTTTGGAGTTTTAATTTCCAATCTCTCCCACCATTAATGCTAAGAAAACTGAAATGAGAAGAGAATGAGGGTGAGTGGGGAAGAGTGGCTTAGATTTGAGCATAAGTTAACATAGGGCTGAGCCCAAACCAAACCCAAAGTGAAAAGTAGCAAAAATCAACTTTCTCCAAACATATCGAAGCTTATACTCAAAAAGGTCGCAAACGGCATTTTAAACTCAATGGGAGTGGTCCCGAGTCCTAATTCGACCGTATGCAAAAAAGTAGCTTTTCGGACTAAAATCCGACTAATGATGAAATATTTAAATAAAATATTTAAATATAAAATCGATAAATATGTGGGTTGTTACAGACTCCCCTCCTTAAAGAAATTGCGTCCTCGCAATATTACAAGAAGAAGATATATAGTAACAACCATAAAAGCATATTCAATCACAAAAGAAACTTGAAATAAGAAGTTCACCTCAAAGAGCACGAGAAAGTAAGTCCGGATGTGCTCGCTCGATGTACTCTCTAGATTCTTAAGAACAATCCTTAGATTTGAAGACCATTGAACTTTAACAAGCGGAACATCTTTATTTCGAAGTCGTTTGACCTCCGAAGCAACAATTCGAATATGATGTTGCTCATAAGTTAAATTAGGTGAAACTTCAATCTCTTCCATAACACCAGGCTCAAGAACAGAATCGGAATCTCGAAGACATTTCCGAAGTTGAGAAACGTGAAACACGTCATGGATAGCAGAAAATTGAGCCGGTAATAAAAGGCGATAAGCCATGGAACCAATACGTTCAATGATAGGAAATGGCCCAATATATCGAGGCGCCAATTTTCCCGATTGACTGAAACGTACAACACCTTTCATAGGTGAAACACGAATGAACACAAGATCTCCCTCAGAAAATTCTAACTTCCTTCTCCGGTTATCGGCATAGGATTTTTGTCTACTCTGGGCTTCTTTCATCCTATGACGAATGAGGTCAATCTTTTCTGTGGAATCACGAATAAAATCTAGACCTAACACCAGCTTCTCACCGGCCTCAAGCCAACAAGAAGGAGATCGGCATGGCCTTCCATAGAGTGCCTCAAAAGGTGCCATACCAATACTAGATTGGAAGTTATTATTATAGGAAAATTCAACAAGAGAGATATGATCTTCCCAACTTCCACCGAAATCAAGCAAACAAGCACGAAGAAGATCTTCAAGAGTTTGATTCACACGCTTGGTTTGTCCATCGGACTGGGGGTGATAAGCAGTGCTAAAATTAAGCTTCGTTCCTAAAGCTTTTTGAAGACTCTTCCAAAATCCACTAGTAAACAATGGATCACGACCGCTAACAATAGAAGTAGGAACTCCATGCAATTTAACAATTTCTTTGATAAAGATTTTGGCCAAAAGAGGAACGGTTCGATTAGATCGAACGGGAATAAAATGGGCGGATTTAGTAAGTCTATCAACAATTACCCATAAGCTATCATAACCCAACCGAGAACGGGGAAGGCCATCTATAAAATCCATGGAAATTTGATCCCACTTCCAAACTGGAATTTCTAAAGGTTGCAATAACCCACCGGGCCTTTGATGTTCGGCCTTAACGAGTTGGCAAGTCATGCAACGCTTAACGAAGTTAGCGATGTCAAGTTTCATTCCCTCCCAATAATAAAGTCGCTTCATATCCGCGTACATTTTACTACTACCGGGATGAATGGTGAACTTAGAACGATGAGAATCTTCTAAAATATCTTTGCGAAGATCACTAATATTTGGCACGATAAGTCTACCAAATTTTCGAATGCCGCCACGAGAATCGATATCAAAGTCTTTCAAACTTTCAATATCCATTTTATCCTTAATATTTTGGCTAAGAAGAGCCAATTCGGGATCCAACCCTTGAGCTTTAAGAATGCGGTCTAAAAGAGAAGGATGAGCCTCAAGGCTACATAAAACAAGAGATGAACATAAATCGGGAACACGCTCTCGAATCTCACAAGTGGTTAAGATCTCGAGATCGTTCCATTCGGATATCATCATAGAAACAACTGCTTGTTGCTTACGGCTAAGAGCATCGGCGACACGATTACCCTTATCGGGGGTATAAAGAATATCAAGATCATAAGGCGCAAGAAACTCGAGCCAACGCTGTTGACGCAAATTAAGTTCCTTCTGAGAGAATAAATACTTCAAGGACTTATGATCGGTATAAAGAACAAATCTCTCTCCTAAAAGATAATGACGCCAAATACGAAGGGCGAAAACAATAGCCGCGAGCTCTAAATCATGAGTGGCATATCTAGTCTCAGCAGGCTTTAATTGCCTAGAAGCATAAGCAATAACACGTTCTCTTTGCATAAGAACGGCACCCAAACCAACGCGACTAGCATCGGTATAGACAACGAAATCTTGATTCCCCTCGGGAATAACGAGAATAGGAGCATTAGAAAGAAGTTCTTTTAATTTCTGAAAAGAAACTTCACATTTTTCCGACCAAATGTATTTAACACCTTCCTTCGTCAAGCTAGTGAGAGGCACGACAATCTTAGAAAAGTCTTTGATAAAACGACGGTAATAGCCCGCCAAGCCGAGAAAACTACGAATCTCTGTCACACTCTCCGGTCTCTTCCAATCTTGAATCGCTTCAATCTTTGAAGGATCCACGGAAATTCCGGATTCGGAAATAATATGACCGAGAAACTTCACACGAGATTGCCAAAAGTGGCATTTAGAAAATTTTGCCTTTAATTGATTACTCCTAAGAGTTTCCAACACAATCCGAAGATGTTTTTCATGCTCCTCTTCGGTTTTTGAATACACAAGAATATCATCAATAAAGATGAGAACAAATCGATCAAGAAAATCTTTGAAGACTCGATTCATAAGGTCAACGAAATACGCCGGAGCATTCGTCAAACCAAATGGCATAACAAGCCATTCATAAGATCCACACCGAGTACGGAACGATGTCAAAGGAATGCTATTCTCTGCGATACGAAGCTGATGAAAACCGGTAGCCAAGTCCAATTGTGAAAAGACTCTAGCACCACCAAGTTGGTCAAATAAATCATCAATCCGAGGTAAAGGATATTTATTTTTGATCGTGAGATCATTAAGCTTGCGGTAGTCAACGCAAAGCCTAAGAGTACATCGGATTTCTTTTCGAAAATAGCCGAAGCTCCCCAAGGCGAGGAACTAGAGCGAATAAATTGCTTCGTCTCTAATCCGGATAATTGTTACGCATCTCCTCGTTTTCTTTATTGGATATACGATAAGGAGGACGAGTGATAGGTTGAGCTCCAGGAATAAGGTTAATTCTGAACTCAATTGCCCGCTTAGGTGCTAATCCTAAAACGGGTTCGAATTTGTCGAAAAATTCACGAACGACATGAATAAGAGAAATAATATCACCCTCATCATCATCATCGTCATCACGAGGATTCAAAGAATATAAAGATGCGACCAAGCTGGAAACTGAATCTTGAAGATTAATAGAAATCTGCTTAACAGATTGAGGATGTCGAAGATGAATAGTCCGCTCAGGACATAGGATATGAGCTTCATAATGGTTAAGCCAATCCATTCCCAAAATCATTCCAAAGCCTAAATAACGCATGACATGCAAATCGGCTAGGAAAGGAAAATCACACAAAATAATCTCGACATCTTTACACAATAAACTGATCGTTGCGGATCCACCAACCGGATTCGCAATTCTCAAAGAATTCATTAAACACAAAACATCCAAATAAAAAGTATCTACAAGTTCTTTTGATATAAAAGAATGGGACGCACCCGTATCAAAAAGAACTCGAATAGGATGATCACGAAATAAAATAATTCCATCCAGAATAGAATGAGAAATACCTTGGCCACGAGATGTGTTGCCAGGGGCTTGAGCAACATTTAACTTTCCCTCCCTCCTGCCCTGAAGCTTGGGGCATGAAGATATAACATGTCCGGGAACTTTGCAGTATCGACAAGAGAGAGACTTTGGGCACTTGTTCGCATGATGGTCCTTCGAACCACAATTATAGCATTCCCCACGGCCAAAGGAAGAAGTCTTTGCCACGGAGGTTGCTTGTTTCCCCTTTTTATTGGGATAAGGACCTTTAAATTTGTTTGGCCTCTTCTTGTTATTGTTGAATTTTGGTTTGGAACCCACCACTTCAACATCATTCTCCCTATCCGCCTCTTCAAGACGAAGAGCAATATCAACGAGTTGGTCGAAAGAAACTTCTAACTTTAGAAGTAATGGCTTCTTGAGATTTTTGTTTAAGCCATAGACGAATCTCTGGTTCTTCTTTAAAGGGGTGTTGATATATTCAACCCCATATTTGGAAAGCGACTCGAAAGAGGCGACGTAATCAATCACGGAGGACTCACCTTGAATAAGGTCTATAAATCGTCGAGCCAATGTCACTTTCTCAGCTTCCGGTACGAATTTCAACTCGAAGCGTTCTCGGAATTTCTCCCAAGTGAGATCCGCTTCATTAGTTTCAGAAATAAGAAGCTCGTACCAGTCCAATGCTCTTTCTCGGAGCATACTTGAGGCCACCTGAACTCGGTGAAGGTCAATAAGATTCATGCGAGAAAAGATTCGATCGCATGACCTTAGCCAAGCCTGTACTTCAATAACAGTTTCGGAACCTTTGAACGGCTCCCCACCCAAATTAGTGTAATCGCTACACAAGCGTGCAAATCCCGACTTTGGGTGAGTAGGTTCCGGGTTAGCTCCAGCTGCTTGAGCATTAGTTACCAAATCAAGAAGTTGTTGAGCAGTCATAAAAACTCCATCTTGGGGTGGAGTGCTAGATGGCACGGCTCTGGGGCGGCCTGGTCTAGACATTTCTCTTCCTTTAGAAAGAAAGAAGAAGAAAAAGGTTATTCACCAAATTGAATATCAAGCAATCTTGATAGATAAACAAGGAATCATAAGGAAAATAGGATGAATCGGTACGAAGACTCGAATTAAATCCTAAAGCACGACTCCTAAGATAGACTTAGGACAATGATCCTTGTTATAATGTTCCATATTGTTCCGAAGTTTCGCTCTGATACCAAGCTGTGACGCCCCACCTCTATACCCACGCTAGCCAAGAACATTACTGTGAATGCTGTCAACTAGCACGGAGAATAAGGCTGTTGAGGAGCGACCATCTGTATAATTTCTTTGTGCGAGTACCGATATACCGGATAAAAATATAACTTTTCATCTCAAGAGGAAATCCGACATACCGACACAAACTCAAAGCTACTACACAGTGGCTATAAAGGTCTTCGGAAACAAATATAAAAATAAACATAACACAAATCAGTCACAGACAACTCATATCACAAAGGCGGAAATAGATATGAATATTACACTAGGAAGTGTACATCAGAGTAGTGGTCTAAAAAGATCCACAATATCACAAAAGAATAGTTACATGAACTACACAAAAGAATAAGTATACATTATGGAGTCTATATCTCAAATGTATACAACAAAAACTACTAATCTAAGTAGTTAACCAAAAGTCAGAGGAATCAATCCCAAGAGAGAAGTCAAGCAGAAGCACCTATAACATCTCGGTCTGACCCGAGTATTATTTAATAAGAAAATAATAAACGGATCAGTCTAGCTATAAATACCAGGTGAAACGATATAGAGTAAGAGATATGACTAAACACATAATAATCTCTATGGCAAGCTGTGATTTATATAAGTAATTGAAAATCAAGAGATTAATCAATATCACCAAATCTACACAAGAATCAAAGAAATGTCATACTCCTTATTTCTTTCACCAAACCACAAATATTGACAATAATATCAATGTCAATCACAAAAGTCAATGACACACAAATTCACCAATGCACAAATATGATAAAACTTATCAATGGAAATCACGAAAATTGGTGAAACACAAATTCTAGAAATCATCTCAAGAAATCCAGAAATCACAAAAGGGCGGAGGCTATCAGAAACGGGAGCATAAAGCCCACCAACACGTGTATCACAAACGAAATGCTAATTCCATGGTTGCTAACCATCACAAATTGAGCCGAAGCTCCACAAATGGCCCGAAGACCATGGGTTTCTACCCCACCAAATTGAGTCGAAACTCCACAAAATGGGGTTTAGTCTCCCACGCAGACAAAGAGATATCGCACATTGCTAGTCTAAATCACAAAGATGATCGTCATGATCAACGAGCAGTGTCAATTACACTAAGCTAGTAAATATGTGAGTTTAGCTTCATGTCCCATAACCACTTGCTTAACTTAAATATTTACGAACAAACTGTAAGTTTCCACTAGAAAATTGTCACAAGAGATTCAATCGAACAAGTCCAAGAATTAACCGAACAAGTAAACGCAAGCGTTTCATACCACTTGTTTTACTAAGCCGTTTAATTAGATTTCTCATACGAGTGAGGTAAAGGTTTGTGTATACTAGTAGATTGGAAAACGGTTTTATAAACGAACTTGGTATTAAAATAGTATTGAAATCGTTTGATGAAAGAGTTTTGATATTTAATACTAGTATTGAAACCTTTATATTTTTAAAGTGACAAATCACAAAAATGATTGTAGAACAATCAATCACTAAAATTCACACACGAAGATGTGAATAAAAATCCAACGAAACCGATAAAGAATCCATCGAAATGGATATTCAAAAATCCCTAAAAAGGAGTCATCAAAGTCATAAATGATAACAACAAATAGGATCATCACGAATCGATTTAAATTGGAAATTCAATCCAAAAAGGCAAAATGGACTCAAACAGCAGGTTCAGTCGACTGAACATAGTTTTCAGTCGACTGACCTTGTACCTGGGAATTTTCCAGGTTCAGGAAACTTTCTGTTTCTAGGTTCAGTCGACTGAACAGAAGATTCAGTCGACTGAATCATGCCTAGAAACTTTCGGGTTCCAGGTTCAGTCGACTGAATCATGCCTGGGTTGTTTTTCAGCCTATTCAAATGAAGAGCAAATTCTTCCAAAATGCAACCGGACGAACATTGGCTCTAAGGGTTTATGCCAATCGGCAACCCGGCCCTATATGCTCCTCAGTGCATCACTAAAAGCATGATCAAACATCCACAAAAGGATTTTCACACAAATTTGACTTAAAAACCCAAAAATTGGAATATTCACAAAACCAATCCAAATCAAGAGCAAATTCTCATGAAGAAGTGTTAGGAATTCAAACCTAACAACCAAAGATAATTATAGTCATAGATGTGAGATAAAAATCTCACCTTTTCACAAAATCAAACAAGAAGAAGCTTGAAAGCAAATGGAGAATCAACCTCTCTTCAACACAACCCAATTGAGCTTGAATCTAAGCTCAAAAACAAGAACATTCCTAAAATTAGGTTTAGAAATTTCTGAAATTGGTAAGAGAATAAGTTGGAGAAGAAGAAGAGAAGCTTACCAATGGGTTCTTCTTGAGTTTGGAGCTAGGAATTTGATTTGCAAGAGAAACTAGGGTTTTGGAGTTTTAATTTCCAATCTCTTCCACCATTAATGCTAAGAAAACTGAAATGAGAAGAGAATGAGGGTGAGTGGGGAAGAGTGGCTCGGATTTGAGCATAAGTTAACATAGGGCTGAGCCCAAACCAAACCCAAAGTGAAAAGTAGCAAAAATCAACTTTCTCCAAACATATCGAAGCTTATACTCAAAAAGGTCGCAAACGGCATTTTAAACTCAATGGGAGTGGTCCCGAGTCCTAATTCGACCGTATGCAAAAAAGTAGCTTTTCGGACTAAAATCCGACTAATGATGAAATATTTAAATAAAATATTTAAATATAAAATCGATAAATATGCGGGTTGTTACAGGTTGGAACGTGTGTCAGTCGGTGGTACAAAGACAATAGTGCCCTAATAGCCTTGGTTAATTGGTTTTTTCAATAAGGGTGCTATGGGAATTGGAAAAAAGGTTTCAGTTTGAATTGTTGACCGAAGGTTTTGCTTTATAGTATAAGATACACACACGCACATACTGTAACAACTCGAAACTTTACCATGTTTATTTGCAAATATTTAATAAATTATAAATATTAAAATAATAGGTATTATAATGAAAATATAATTCTTTTAAATAATAACAAATGATGATAAAATAGATTTGTGACGACCTAGGATTTTGTCACTTTGAAATAGGCTATTTAAATATATTTTATATGATCAATAAATGGATTTTTATTAGCAAACAAACCTATTTTAATGATTTAATAATGATACTAAAATAGTTTTCAAATTTTGTTTAATAATATAGATAGTTCACATAAAAATAGAAAATGTGACCGAAGAACATTTTCCAAAATTTCGACTTTTCAACACCCGAGAGTCGTCGGGAACATTATGCACACTTGGTGCAACATGCACACATTTATACATGTTAGGATTATTACCGATTAAGCATACTTATGTATATTAACTAATATATATTTATACATCAGCATGGATGTGACAAATTATGTTATTAAAGGAATATATGTACTATAAACACACTTATAAATATACAAATCACCTACATATCCTTAGTACACAGACAAGGAATCTATAGTATGATTCAAGGCATGAAAGGGGGAGAGAACTTGTACAATTGATGGGGGGGAATGGATTGCATGCATGTGTATATATTTAATAATAAGCACTTTATATTTTAATAATAAGCACTTTATACAATCCTCTTCTTCACTTTCACATTCCTAAAAGTTTGAAAATATATATCCATGGCTTCTCTTCATAAATTTTAAAATAAGAAAAATCATTTCTTTTTACTTAAAACCTCCTTTTTAGTCAACTAAACCACTTTTGCATATGCTACAACCTCTTCTCTTCCAAGTTGCAAGCCCATCCACCCTAAAACATCCATGGCCAAGCCCAAATTGTCCAAAGCCAAGCCCATTTTGGGTATGTAGGCATCAACGACTTCATTTTTGCAAAGTACTAACTTGTATTCAAGTTTTAGTGAAAGTTGATGAGTAAAGTTGTGTTTTTAAAACTCACCTTTTGAAGTGGATAAATTTATGAGCTAAAATATTGCTTAAGTATGTAGTATTGTTATACATTGTGTATACATGCATATATGTTGATTTGTTATTAATTGTTTTACCGAAGTTTGAGTAGGCGATGAAGATTATACTTTGAATATTGTAAAAGTTGGTTAGTATTGTGAAGTAATACTTTGCATATGATAGAGCTATAATGTTATAATGGATATTATGTTTGAATGTTGTAATTTTTGTATGTGGGTTCATGACATAAAGGTGGCGATTCGCTAACCAAAAGCGAAATGTAGAAATTCGCTTTTTGTCGAAAGTTTGATTTTGTTCCAAAGCGAAATGTTTTCAAGTTTAAAACTTTGATTTGGTTCTCAAAAGTTTATTTTCATGTTTCAAGGAGGATAGAGTCCAAAAGGGAAGTTTTGAAAGTTAGAAAATTAAAATTTCAAGTTTTTGAAATTATGGGTCCATATAGCTATAGTCGCTATACGCGAAGTTTGGAAAGAATTTAACTAGTCTCTAATCCAAACTTGTTTTCACTTAGAAATATTTTCGTAAATGTTTACTAACTTTAATAAAGTAAAGAGAACAATTATCTAATTTTATTATTATTTATTTATTTAATGATTAATCAATTAAGTTAACCACGATTTGTTACTTAATTAAAGTTAATTATATTTTTATTGTTAATAAAGGATTAATTAATTATTTGCTTAAGATAGTTATTAAATAATAATTATTTTAAAAAAGGGTTTCATTTAACTAATGTTTGGCTAAAGTTAATTATGTTTTAATAAGGTTTAATTACTTTAAACTAGAGTTTATTTACTATATAACCAGAATTTTATTCTCATTTACAAGGGTTTTAATTTATTTTAAAATCGCTTTGAGTTTAAGTAATTGGTTTTGTTTTAAACCGTTTTCTTTCCAAATTTGTTTTAAATCAACGGATTTCTGTGTCATTTACCCTTAAATAACCCGGTATGATTACGAAAACTAAGTGACATCTATTAGCAGAACAAAACACCATTCTAGTATTATAATTAACTTGGACATTTACTTAAGTTGATTGATTGTTATGTAATGATTCCTTGTATACCTGTTGTTATGTGATGCCATCTTAAATTGGCTAAGTAAAATCCAAATAAAAGCACCATTGTAGTCATTAAGCCTCCGTTTGATTTGGTAAAGATAAATATTTCATTTTTTTGAAATGGTTTTAAAGTTATTTCAATTTGAACAAGATATTTAAGGAATGATTTGAGAAATGGTTTTACTAAAGATGATTTTAACTAATGGGAATGATTTCCTTTGTCATAAAAAGAAAATGTTATGAAGATTTTTATAAAAGAATTTGGAAATTTATAAAGTGCTTTGGATAAATGGATTTTATTTTTTAAGCAAAGAAGATTTATAAAAAGAATCTTCTTATTAAAGGAAGCTAAATTGATTTAAGGTTATTTAAGAAGTTGTTTAACAGGAAACTATCGAATGTTATTTCGAAGAAATCGGAATCAGATATGTTATCCGAAAACCATTTTGATCCAACTCAATAATTTCAAAGTGAAGACATCTTGAAGATGATGGAATTGAAGACGAATATATTTGAAGTGCAAGAGCTGCTTGCTACTAATCCCGAGGGTGATTCCAAAATGAATGTAGTGGAAGTAGTGCCTTCAGTTTGTCCATCTTCTAGACAACTTATATGGATAAATGCTGGCATTAAATTGTTGCTTGGAGGATAGTGTTAGCATTCCAAGTGGAAAGTGCTATATAAAGGTAAAACGTAGCCTCAAACATAATCAACCAGAAAATGACAAAAATTGGACATGTGGCAAGGCCATGTGGGTCGCCCTGATTGGCAAGGGTATAAGATGTTCTTTTCAGCAAGAGATGTATCATCGAAAGGTAGTTCCTTACTTTGTCATAGTATGGAACTCAATCTCCAGTATATGCCTTTATGGTTTTGATTATAGAACCTGATATGTTGGAATTTAATTAATGTAACAATTTCGGCTATGATTAATAAGTATTTGTACTCTAGACACTATTGTACTATCAAAGGATTTTCTATTGAAAGTGTTTTGGTTATCATAAGGTAAAAACCCATCCATGTTATGTGTGGCGTGGTCTTACGAGATATCGTTGATTTTAAAAGGGTTTTAAACATAATAATTCAGTAGTTAAATTTGCTCACACCAAACCCATGTCTGACCTGAAGTTTTATTTTCTTCTACTAAAACTCTTGGGTGCTCAAATTTTTATGGGTTGCCAAGTTGTTCATGTTTCCACAGATGCATTTTGGAGGAGCTTGGAGCAGAAGACTTCATTGATATCTATTATTACATGTCTTCTGCTGTATATTATGTATATTGTATCTATTAGGTAGGGACAGGCTGTTACTGTCCTAGGGTAGAATTTGTATTAGTATGACTCTGATATAACATTTTGAAATGACTTTGTAATATATTATGTTGGGTAATATATATTGTTTTGTTGCATTGTGAGATTTATGTGATGTTTAGTTTCCTTTGTTCTACCTTTCTTTCTTTCACCCCTAATGACCTGTCTTTCAGACGACTAAATGATTGGCACATGAATACCGAGGATGTATTAAGTGTCATCTTTGGTAGTAAGAAAGACAGATCGTTACATTTGGTATCAGAGCTTAGTTGAGCGAACACCTAGGCTTTGGTGGGGTAAACTCACTATAGATAGGGTCAGTAGTGCCCTAGAATGAGTCTGAGTGTAATATATATATATATATATATATATATATATATATATATATATATATATATATCTGTGTGTGTGTGTGTGTGTATGTATGTATGTATGTATATCTATGTATGTGTGTATCTATGTATGTATGTATGTATGTATATGTATATGTATATGTATATGTATATGTATATGTTTATGTATATGTATATGTATATGTATATGTATGAGTGCGTATTTGTTAGTTAATAAAAATGTTTTATATTATGTTGTTTGACCTTTTGAGTGGCATAAGAATTTTGATCGATGCGCCTGATCAACGTTATTAGTAGGGATTTCCTAAACACTTGAACAAGGTTAATTGACATAATATTGTCTTAAATTGGGTAAATGAAATAATTTTACCAAGGAATATATTTTTTATGTATAAAAAGGGATGATTTTAAAAATCTATGTATTTATCTAAGAGGAGAGTGGGTTAAGAGTTAAAAATATTTAAATTATTAGCATTTAGGGTTTAACTAGTCATGCTCATCCAGTTTTAAGCATTGACTATTGGCGGATTTAATAGTAGGTTTTTGTTTTCCATCATGGGTTGGGTAGATAGAATTTGTAGGAAGATTGAATCGAACACCTTGTGAATTAAGTTTTACAATTTGGCTATAAGGCATTCGATGATATGCAGGATTAGAAATTGAATTTTTATAAAGGTATTTATTAAAAGAAAATCTTCAGATAGTTTTATAAGATGAATTAAGAGAGATGATTTTACAAATCACAACTATTAAATGTGTTTTAAAAATGAAAAGGATTTTAAGAATGTTAAATCACGGTGGCTTTGATAAAGTCTAAATGATTTTGGAAAATAGTAGTAATCTTTCTTAAAGATATTTTAAGATATATATTTTTTTAAATAAAGTTTAAGATTAAGGTTTTCTTTGGACGGTTCAGAAATAAGTTTTGATCTATTTTGTGGTGATTGAAATAATCTTCTAAGTGACAATCGAAAGTTTTCTTAGGCAGATATGATGGTGCACTTAATAAATTATCCTCTTTGTATGGAATAATCGGGACAAGTTCAAATCCGAATAAATGCAAAGCAAATAGACGATTTTTTTAAAAACTATTTTTCTATAAATAGTATCGTTTCAAGAAGAAATTTAGAAAAAGAAGAAATATTTTTTTTATTAACTAGTTCAAGTGTCTTGGAAATGACAAAAAAGGGGTAAGAGATGTGTTTGGATGGCAAACATTTTCTCTTGAGTACTACCCTTCTTAATAATAGGGTATATGGTACTATCTGGTAGCACCTAGTTCCTTGACATCGTTTTAGACTTACTCAGGCGATATGTATACTTTCAAAAGGTTTTGAAACAAAACTCGGGTATTGTGTTCTTGGATCCCTTAAAAGGAAGAGTTTTCAAAATAAAAGGATATTTTTATTAAAAAGGTGGATTAATAAATGAAGTTTTAATTAGGTTAAATTTAATAAGGGGATTAATAAAAAAAATTATTTTAACTGTGTCTTTTAATTTTATTATCTAGGATGTGAAGAATTATTTGATGTTATTAGGCCGGCTAATAGACATTTTTACCATAGAAGTATCTAACAAATAGTAAAATTAGAAATCAAATGTTTGAATATACTCTTAGGATGTAGAAGAGTGTTATATAAATTAATAAATTTAAAAATTGGTTTTTATGAAGCATGGTGGGAGGGTAGAAAGTAGTTAGATAGTAAGAATCGTTAGATCAAAATGTAGGTTATATGAAGATCATCTCTCCTTTTCACATATTTCTCGATCCTAGATTCGAGTATATGACAGAGGTGTTTTACACCATTCCAAGTAAGGATTTATCAGTTAATTTTTTACGACGAGTATTAGTGAGGGTTCTTACGTGGAACCAAAAGTTGTCAAACATAGTTTATCACTATGCAAGGAGAACAGAGGTTACTAATTAGGAGGCCTGATCAAAGTCCACACTAGGAAGTCGGGTGAGCGATACTAGTTCGAAGGTGAAGTTATGTGTTCGAGTGAATGATCAAATTCGAATTTACATAGGAAAGATCTATGTACATCATATGAAATGATGAATATTTTAAATGTTTCTGGAAATTAGGGTTGTGGTACAATTTCTGGGAAGAAATTCTTTTAAGGGAGGAAAAGTATAACGACCTAGAATTTAACCGCCTAGATTTGAAAATATTTAATAAATTTTAAATATTAAAATAATAGGTTTTATAATTAAAATATAACTCTTTGAAATAATAACAAATAATGGTAAAATAGATTTAAAATGAACAAGGATTTTGCGACTTTGAAATAAGCTATTTAAATATATTTTATATAATCATTAAATGGATTTTTATTAGCAAACAAACCAATTTTAATGATTTGATAATGATGATAAAATAGTTTTCAAAATTCGTTTACCAATATAGATAGTTCAAATAAACATAGAAAATGTGACCGAAGATCGTTTTTCGAAATTTCAACTTTTCGACACCTGAAATTCATCGGGAACGTTGCGCACACTAGGTGCAACATGCATACATTTATACATGTTAGGATTAGTATTAATTTGGCATGCTTGTGTATATTAACTTATATGCATATATACATACATAAGCATGGATGTGACAAATTATGTTATAAAAGGCATATATATATACACATATAAACACACTTATATGTATACAAATCACCTTCATATCCTTGGTACATACATATGGAAACTCTAGCATGATTCAAGGCATGAAAAGAGGGGATAACAAGTACAAGTGATGGGAGGGAGGTATGGAGTGCATGCATGTGTATATATTCAATTGTAAGCACCTTATATTTTAAAAATATATTCCTAAGCCTATAAATACTCCTTCCATTTGATAATTTTCATTTTAAATTCCTCTTCTCTACTTTCAAATTACTAAAAACTTGAAGAAGAAAAAATATCCATGGTTTCTCTTCATATATTTTGAAGTAAGAAACATCATCTTTTTATTCAAAATCCCCTCTTTAGTCTGCTACTTTTACATATACTAAAACCTCTTCTCTTCCATGTTGCAAGCCCATCCACCCTAATACATCCCTGGCCAAGCCTAAATTGTCCAACGCTGTAATATCCCAGAATTTTTAACAATATCAATTTAATAATTCGTATTAAAATTAAATTGATATTGATATTTTGTTAATAATAATTCAAATCGATTTAATAGTCTTCTTCAATAAATATTTAATTGATTATTTTATCTTTTTAAAAAATAATAAATTGGTTTCTAATTATAATATAAATATATAGTTCATATTGTAAATAGATTAGCTTTGTTTTAAATTTAATAAATAAAGCATATTTTTCTAATTCTAATATTTTTGTAATGTGGAAAATTAGTTTTTATTTAACATAAGCTTTCCAAAGTTATTAAATAATTAATCTAGGTTTAACTTAATAAATGAATCATGTTTTAAAATTCTAATATATAATTAATAATTTGGAAATTTTGATTTTAATTTAATATTAAGTTTTCAAAGCTATTTTATAAATAAATATTATGATTTTAAAATTGATAAGATAAATGTTTATATGTTTAAAATAATTTTGGCTTAAGTTTTAAATTTAAAAATGAATTAACAAAAGGTTTGTTTTGTTTCTTTTAAAATATAGCTTAAATAAAATAAGTAATTTATAAATCAAGACAAAATTTCTTTTAAATTGATTTGAAATTAATAATGAGTCATTTCTAAAAATATTATTAATAGTGTATTGTTTTACAAATAAATTTTGAATAAAAATAGCTATTTTTATTTCATGTTTAATTTGTTATAACTAGATTTTTTTTTAAATATTAGATTTTGAATTTGATTTGAATTTAAAATCCAAAATATAAATTTTAGATTGTTTTAATTTTTATACGTATAAGCTTTATTTTAAGTATAGTTTGTTTTTATTTCCTTTATAAATTTATATACATATTTAAATTATAATTAATTAATCAATTAAGTTTAATACATATATATAAACATGTTAATTAATATGCAAATTAGTTTTAAAAGAGACATGTGTTGTACTCTTAAAACCTAATTTAACAAGTGTTCAAAGATTAAATATTTAACTTGACAAATGTTGAAAAATACTACAAGTGTCATTTTGTTTTAATTTTCTTTTATTTAATTAAATTTGAAAACTACATCTATATAAACTTGCATTTTCATTCATACTTGTTTTTCTCATTTCCTAAAATCAAAAGAGATCTTCAAAACATCTCCATATCAAAACTCCTCTTCAAATAAAACCTGCATATTCAATTCCTGTACAAATCTAAAATCAGTAAACTTTTCAAAATCAAATTACAATTCAATTGCTTGGAATCATTCTGCAACTCAAAAGAATTACATGCAACTGCAACCTCAATTCAAATGCCTGTACTATCCTTCATTTCTGTTTTGAATTTCATTCAAAAGCCTACAGTCTCCATTTCTGTTTTAAATCAACCAAGTCTGCATTTTTCTGGAAAACATACAAATGAAATCTGGAAGCCTGCATTTTTTTTTCACCTGGAAACAAACATGCAAATGCATCAGGACTAAAGTCCTTAAAAGGCAAAAGCAAACTGCAGTTTTTAAAGTACTGAAGCAACTTCAAGTTTTCAAATCATGCACCTTCCAGTTTCATACTCTTCAAAGGCTCTGCTCATAAATTCTGTGAGTAACTTTTTTTTTAAATTTAAAAGTAAAAATAGGTTGCGTGATTATACTAAAATGGAATAGTATTGTTTGTGTTATAAGTAGTTGTTGATGTGAAAATGTTTTGTGTCCATGCTGTTCTTTTATTGCCTGATCTTTTTTGATTTTCTAGGCAAAAGTTTTATTAAATACACTTACCTTCAAGTAAGTTAAAATATGAGTATTGATTTTGGAAACACAAAGAAACATCAATGCATGATAATTTTAACCAAAATTAAAACCTGTTAATTTTGTAATTCAGTATCTTAAATCAATAGCATTAACAAAAACTTGATTTTTAAATCAAGAATTAGGATTTTTAGAGTATAGTTAAAGATGCAGTTAGATATTGAACTAAAAATGAAATTTAAGCAAATTCTGATGATTTTTGAATTGTGGAGGCTTGGGTTTCTTCTGGGTGATAGAGTAGTGTTAGGTGATGCTTAGAAAAATCATTTATGATGATGGAATTCAGTGTGGAAGGTTGCGGCAGTGAGAATTTATTTGGAACCCTAGTTTTCACTGTGTCATTGAGATAGATCATTACGGCAGTGTAGTTGATCGAGTGATGTGATGTTTGGGGGATTGTTAGATTGGTCGTGATTGAAGTCGAGGTCGGAATGGTTGAATCTCAGGTGGTCGGAGCGGCGAGAGATAGGCGATGACAGGTTTGGGGGAAAACCTGTTTGTGGTTTCCAGGTTTTGATTCTGGGTGTCATCTTTGATCTCAGAAGGTTTGTCTTGAATTTTATGTTCGTGGTGGATTGGAGGGACGATTTCAGACATGCAGCGATCATCAGTGACGTCCAAAGGAGGACGAGTCGCCATGCATATGCATGGTGATGAATTTTCTGGTGATGTTTTTGGTTTAGTTGGTGCAGGGGTTCTTGAGATTTCCTCGAAGCAATAGATAGTTGGCTCAGGGAAATTAAGCTTTAGACTCGAAGTGTGACGCCCCACCTCTATACCCACGCTTGCCAAGGACACTACGGGGTAATGCCGTCAACTAGAGCGGAGAATAAGGCTATTGAGGAGCGACCATCCGCGTAATTGCTTTGTGCGAGCAACGATATGTCAGATAGTACAACATGCATTTGGTTTAAGGAGGAAATCCGACATACCGATACAAACTCAAAGCTACTACACAGTGGCTATATATATTCTTCAGAAACAAATATAGAAATAAACATAACACAAATCAGTCACAGACATCCATATCACAAAGGCGGAAATAGATATGAATATATAACACATGAAAGTGTACATCAGAGTAATGGTCAAACAAGATCCACAATGTCACCAAAGAATAGCTACAAGTGCTAGACAAAAGAATATGGATACATCAATGAGTCTATATCTCAAATGTATACAACAAAAACTACTAATCTAAGTAGTTATCCAAAAGTCGGGGTGATAATCCCAGATGTGAAGTCAAACAGAAGCACCTGTAACATCTCGGTCTGACCCGAGTATTATTTAATAAGAAAATAATAAACGGATCAGTCTAGCTATAAATATCAGATAAAATGATATAGAACAAGAGATATGACATAAACGTATGATAACCATAAAGTCATACTGTGATAAATATGTAATTGAAAATCAACAAGAGATTAATCAATATCACAAGAATCTTCTCAAAGATCAAAAAGAATGTCATAATCTTTATTTATATTCACCAAACCATAAATATTGACAATAATATCAATGCCAATCACAAAAGTTAATGATACACAAATTCACCAATGCACAAATATTGATAAAACATGTCAACGTAAATCATGAAAATTGGTGAAAACACAAATTCTAGAAATCATCAATGGAAATCCAGAAATCACAAAAAGGGGGGAGGCCTATCACAAAACGAGAGCATGAAAACTCACCAACACGTGTATCACAAAATGCAACGCTATTCCATGGTTGCTAACCATTAATTTTGAGCCGAAGCTCCACAAAACGGCCCGAAGACCATGGGTCGCTACCCCCAACAAGTTGAGCCGAAGCTCCACAGAAACGGGGTTTAGTCTCCCTCGTAGACAAAGAGACATCGCACATTTGCTAGTCTGAATCACAAAAATGATCATCAACGATCATCAAGAAGTGTCAATTACAGTAAGCTAGTAAATATATAAGCTTAGCTTCATGTCCCATAACCACTAGCTTAACTTAAATATTTACGAACAAATTGTAGATCTCCACTCGAAAATTTCACAAGGGATTCAATCGAACAAGTTCAAGAATTAACCGACGAAGTAAACACAAGCGCTTCATACCATTTGTTTAGCCATTTAATTAGATTTTTCATACGAGTGAGATGAAGTGACAAATCACAAAAATGATTGTAGAAACAATAAATCACAAAAATTCACATTCGAAGACGTGAATAAAATCCAAAGAATTCGATTCCAAATCCATCAAAGTGGAAATACCATTGCGACTAAACATGGCGCGACCTATAAAAGCAGGCCGAGCGACCTAAATTGGAAGCGACTTAAGGGCCGAAAACGACCTAAGGTGCAAGCGGCATAAGGACCGAAAACGACCTAAGTTGAAAAGCAGACCGAGCGACTTAGGAAATGGTGCGACCTAACCTGGAGCGACCCAACATGGCGCGACCTAAAAGAAGATATTACTTAAAACAGGCCGAGCAACCTCACGACCACAAGGCCGAGCGACCTAACGACCTATATGCACGCGCGACTTAATGGGCCGAGCGACCTAACACGAGCGATCAAATCAATGCCGAGCGACTTAAGGAACTCATGGCTTAAGGAGGTGAGCGGACTAAGGATGGTGCGACCTAAGGGATGAAGTAGGCCGAGCGACCTACGACCTAAGGCGTGTGAGAAGGCCGAGCGACCTAACGACCTAAAGGGTAAACAAGGCCGAGCAACGACTTAACGACCTTAGGGGTACAAGGCCAAGCAATGACCTAACGACCTAAGGGGTACGAGGCCGAGGGACAACCTAAGCATGGCGCGACCTATAGGGGAGAGACCTAAATGCAGGCCGACCCAATCTGCAGGCCGAGAATCATTCATGTGCAGGCCGAGCGACCTAGGGGTTTGAAGTGCAAAAACTCTCTCAAATTGCAATCGATCGAGCACGAACGCAAGGGGATTACGCCCATAAGCTACCCGGTCCTATTGGCTCCCCGATGCATCACCAAAAACGTGTTCAAACATCAAAGTTAGGATTTTTAAAGATTTGAACCCAAAACACTAAAAATTGGGATTTTCACCAATTCAGTCCAAACCAAAAGCAAATGCACATGAATAAGTGTTAAGAATTCATACCCAACAATCAAAGATAGTTATAGACAAAGATGTGAGATAAAAATCCCACCTTTACACAAAATCAATGAAGAAGAAGCTTGAGAGCAAGGGAAGAATCAATGGCTTCTCTTTGAATTTAGAGTTGGATGTTGGATTTGCAAATGAACTAGGGCTTGGAGTTTTAATTTCTCATTCCTTCTTCCATTTTTGATGAAGCTTGAGTGTTAGGAAATGAAAGTAAAGTTACGAAGGGAAGGGGGTTGAGCTAGAGTTAATAGTTTAGGCTGATGGGCTAAACCAAACCCAAAACCCAAAGTGAAAAAGTGGCAAAATTACACTAACTCCAAACATATCAAAGTTTATACTCAAAAAGATCGCAAACGGTGTTTTGGACCCAATGGAAGTGGTTTCGAGTCCTAATTCGACCGTATGCAAATAGTAACTTTTCGGACTAAAATCCGACTAACGGTAAAATATTAAAATAAAATACTTAAATATTCAATCGTAAAATATGTGGGTTGTTACAGACTCCCCTCCTTAAAGAAATTGCGTCCACGCAATATGTAAGAAGAAAACATAAGGTAACAACCATGAAAGCACTTCAACACAAAAGAAATTTGAAATAAGAAATTCACCTCATAGAGCACGGGAAAGTAAGTCCGGATGTGTACGCTTGATGAACTCTCTAGATTCCCAAGAGCAATCCTTAGGATTTGAGGACCATTGAACTTTAACAAGCGGAACATCTTTATTTCGAAGGCGTTTGACCTCCAAAGCTATAATACGAATAGGATGTTGCTCGTAAGTAAAATTAGGTGAAACTTCAATTTCTTCCACAACACCGGGCTCAAGAATGGAATCGGAATCTCGAAGGCAGTTTCGTAATTGAGAAACGTGAAATACGTCATGAATAGCAGAAAACTGAGCCGGTAATAAAAGGCGATAAGTCACGGAACCAATACGTTCGGTGATAGGAAATGGCCCAATATATCGAGGCGCTAATTTTCTCGATCGACTGAAACGTACAACACCCTGCCTAGGTGAAACGTGAATAAACACAAGATCTCCCACAGAAAATTCTAATTTCCTTCTCCGGCTATCGGCATAGGATTTTTGTCTACTCTGGGATTCTTTCATCCTATAACGAATAAGGTCGATCTTTACTGTGGAATCACGAATAAATCTGGACCTAAAACCAGCTTCTCACCGGCCTCAATCCAACAAGAAGGAGATCGGCATGGCCTTCCATATCTCAAAAGGTGTCATACCAATACTAGATTGGAAGCTATTATTATAGGAAAACTCAACAAGAGAAATATGATCTTCCCAACTTCCACCAAAATCAAGAACACATGCACGAAGAAGATCTTCAAGAGTTTGATTCACACGCTCAGTTTGTCCATCGGACTGGGGATGATAAGCGGTGCTAAATTAAGCTTCGTTCCCAAAGCTTTTTGAAGACTCTTCCAAAATACACTAGTAAACAATAGATCACGATCACTAACAATAGAAGTAGGAACTCCATGCAATTTAACAATTTCTTTGATAAAGAATTTGGCCAAGAGAGGAATGGTTCGATTGGACCGAACGGGAATTTAATGGGGGGATTTTGTAAGTCTACGACTATCACCCATAAGCTATCATGACCCGAACGAGAACGGGGAAGGCCCTCTATAAAATCCATGGAAATTTGATCCCACTTTCAAACTAGAATTTCTAAAGGTTGCAATAATCCACTGGGCCTTTGATGTTCAGCCTTGACAAGCTGGCAAGTCATGCAACACTTAACAAAGTTAGCAATATCAGATTTCATTCCCTTCCAATAATAAAGTCGCTTCATGTCCGCGTACATTTTACTACTACCGGGATGAATGGTAAATTTAGAACGATGTGAATCTTCTAAAATGTCTTTACGAAGATTACTAATATTTGCCACGATAAGTCTAACGAATACCGCCATGAGAATCAATATCAAAGTCTTTCAAACCTTCAATATCAATTTTATCCCTAAGATTTTGGCCAAGAAGAGCCAATTCGAGATCCAGCTTTTGAGCTTCAAGAATGCGGTCTAAAAGAGAAGGATGAGCCTCAAGGCTACATAAAACAAGAGATGAACATAAATCGGAAACACTATCTCGAATCTCACAAGTGGATAGAGTTCCGAGATCATTCCATTCGGGTATCATCATAGAAACAACCGCTTGTAGCTTACGACTAAGTGCATCGGCAACACGATTTCCCTTTTCGGGGGTATAAAGAATATCAAGATCATAAGCTGTAAGAAATTCGAGCCAACATTGTTGACGAAAATTAAGTTCCTTTTGAGAAAATAGATACTTCAAGGATTTATGACCAGTATAAAGGATAACTTTTTCTCCCAAAAGATAATGACGCCAAATACGAAGGGCAAAAGCAATAGCCGCGAGCTCTAAATCATGAGTGGCATATCTAGTCTCGGCTGGCTTCAATTGCCTAACAGCATAAGCAATAACACGTTCCCTTTGCATAAGAACGGCTCCCAAACCAACGCGGATAGCATCGGTATAAATAATAAAATCTTGATTTCCCTCGGGAATCACAAGAATGGGAGCATCGGAAAGGAGTTCTTTTAATTTCTGAAAAGAAGCTTCATATTTGTCCGACCAAATGTATTTAACTCCCTTCTTTGTCAAGCTAGTAAGAGGCACGGAAATTTTGGAAAAGTCCTTTGTGAAACGGCGGTAATAACCTGCCAATCCAAGGAAACTATGAATTTCCATCACACTCTTCGGTCTCTTTCAATTTTGAATCGCTTCAATCTTTGAAAGATCCACGGAAATTCCGGATTCGGAAATAATATGACCGAGAAACTTCACACTAGATTGCCAAAAGTGGAATTTAGAAAATTTTGCTTTTAATTGATTGCTCCTAAGAGTTTCCAACACAATCCGAAGATGCTTTTCATGCTCCTCCTCGGTTTTTGAATACACAAGAATATCATCAATAAAGATGAGGATAAACCGATCGAGGAAGTCTTTGAAAACTCTATTCATAAGGTCAATGAAATAAGCCGGAGCATTCGTTAAACCAAATGGCATAACAAGCCATCCATACGATCCATAACGAGTATGGAAAGATGTCAAAGGAATGTTATCCTCTGCAATACGAAGCTGATGAAATCCGGTAGCTAAGTCTAATTGTGAAAAGACTCTAGTACCACTAAGTTGATCGAATAGATCATCAATCCGAGGTAAAGGATATTTATTTTTGATAGTAAGATCATTAAGCTTGCGGTAGTCAACGCAAAGCCTAAGTGTACCATCGGATTTCTTCACAAAAATAGCCGAAGCTCCCCAAGGAGAGGAACTAGAGCGAATAAATTGCTTCGTCTCCAATTCGGATAATTGTTTGCGCATCTCCTCATTTTCTTTATTGGACATACGATAAGGAGGACGAGTGATAGGTTGGCTCCAGGGATTAGATTAATTTGGAACTCAATTGCTCGCTTAGGTAGTAATCCTAAAACGGGCTCAAATATGTCGGAAAATTCACAAACAACGTGAATAAGAGAAATAATATCTTCCTCATCATCATTATCGTCATCATGAGGATTTAAAGAATATAAAGATGCAACCATGCTGGAATACGAATCTTTAAGATCAATAGAAATCTGCTTAACAGATTGAGGATGTCGAAGATGAATAGTCCGCTCAGGACATAGGATTTGGGCTTCATAGCGGTTAAGCCAATCCATCCTCAAAATCATTCCAAAGCCTAAGTAGCGAATGCATGCAAATCGGCTCGGAAAGAAAAATCACACAAATTAATTTCGACATCTTTACACAATAAACTGATTGTTGCGGATCCACCAACCGGATTCGCAATTCTCAAAGAAGTCATTAAACACAAAACATCCAAAGAAAAAGTATCAACAAGTTCTTTTGAAATAAAAGAGTGGGACGCGCCCGTATCAAAAAGAACCCGAATAGTATGATCACGAAATAAAATAGTGCCATCAAGGATAGAATGAGAAATACCTTTACCACGAGATGTGTTGCCAGGGGCTTGAGCAACATTAAGCTTTCCCTCCTTCTTGCCTTGAAGTCTGGGACAAGAAGATAAATAATGATCCGGGCTTTTGCAATGGCGAAAAGCACGAGGCTTTGAACACTTGTTCGCATAATGGTCCTTAGAACCACAGTTGTAGCATTGCCCACTACTTAAGGTAGAAGTCTTAGTTGCCGGAGAGGCTTGCTTCCCTTTCTTATTGTTGGGATAAGGACCTTTAAACTTAGTAGGCCTTTTCTTGTTGTTGAAGTTCGGTTTGGCACCCATAACTTCAACGTCACTTTCTTTATCTGCCTCTTCAAGTCGAAGAACGATATCAATGAGTTGATCAAAATAAACTTCTAATTTTAGAAGTAATGGCTTCTTGAGATTTTTATTCAAGCCATAGACAAACCTTTGGTTGTTCTTCAATGGGTGTTTATATATTCGACCCCGTATTTAGAAAGTGACTCGAAAGATGCGACATAATCTGCCACGGAGGATTCACCTTGAACAAGGTCAATGAAACGGCGAGCCAAAGTCACCTTCTCAGCTTCTAGGGCAAATTTTAATTCGAAGCGTTCCCGGAATTTCTCCCAAGTAAGATCCGCTTCATTTATTTCAGAAATCAAAAGCTCATACCAATCTAATGCTCTTTCTTGGAGCATACTAGAGGCCACCTGAACACGGTGAAGATCAATAAGATTCATGTGAGAAAAGATTTGATCGCACGTTCTTAGCCAAGCCTGGACTTCAATAATGGTTTCGGAACCTTCGAATGGCTTTCCACCCAAATTGGTATAATCGCTGCACAAACGTGCAAATCCAGACCTAGGGTGAGTAGACTCCGGATTAGATCCGGCTGCTTGAGCATTCCTTACTAGATCAAGAAGCTGCTGGGCAGACATAAATACTCCATCTTGGGGAGTAGCAAGAGATTGACCGGCGCTGGGACGGCCAGGTCTAACCATTTCTCTTCCTTCATGAAAGAAAGAAAGAAGAAGGATAAGGTTATTCACCAAATGAATATCAAGCAATCTTTATAGATAAACAAGGAATCAGAAAGAAAATAGGATGAATCGGTACGAAGACTCGAATTAAATCCTAATGCACGACTCCTAAGATGGACTTAGGACGATGACCCTTGCTAGACTATTCTTCATTGTTCCGAAGATTCGCTCTGATACCAAGCCGTGATGCCCCACCTCTATACCCACGCTAGCCAAGGACACTACGGGGTAATGCCATCAACTAGCGCGGAGAATAAGGCTGTTGAGGAGCGACTGTCCGCGTAATTGCTTTGTGCGAGCAACGATATGTTAGATAGTACAACATGCATTTGGTTTAAGGAGGAAATCCGACATACCGATACAAACTCAAAGCTACTACACAGTGGCTATATATATTCTTCAGAAACTAATATAGAAATAAACATAACACAAATCAGTCACAGACATCCATATCACAAAGGCAGATATAGATATGAATATATAACACATGAAAGTGTACATCAGAGTAGTGGTCAAACAAGATCCACAATGTCACCAAAGAATAGATACAAGTGCTAGACAAAAGAATATGGGTACATCAATGAGTCTATATCTCAAATGTATACAACGAAAACTACTAATCTAAGTAGTTAGCCAAAAGTCAGGGTGATAATCCTAGATGTGAAGTCAAGCAGAAGCACATGTAACATCTCGGTCTGACCCGAATATTATTTAATAATAAAATAGTAAACGGATCAGTCTACCTATAAATATCAGATAAAATGATATAGAACAAGAGATATGACATAAACGTATGATAACCATAAAGCCATACTGTGATAAGTATGTAATTGAAAATCAACAAGAGATTAATCAATATCACAAGAATCTTCTCAAAGATCAAAAAGAATGTCATACTCTTTATTTATATTCACCAAACCATAAATATGGACAATAATATCAATGCCAATCATAAAAGTTAATGACACACAAATTCACCAATGCACAAATATTGATAAAACATATCAACGTAAATCACGAAAATTGGTGAAAACACAAATTATAGAAATCATCAATGGAAATCCAGAGATCACAAAAAGGGGGGAGGCCTATCACAAAACGGGAGCATGAAAACTCACCAACACGTGTATCACAAAATGCAACGCTATTCCATGGTTGCTAACCATTAATTTTGAGCCGAAGCTCCATAAAACGGCCCGAAGACCATGGGTCGCTACCCCAACAAATTGAGCCGAAGCTCCACAGAAATGGGGTTTAGTCTCCCTCGTAGACAAAGAGACATCGCACATTTTCTAGTCTGAATCACAAAAATGATCATCAACGATCATCAAGAAGTGTCAATTACATTAAGCTAGTAAATATATAAGCTTAGCTTCATGTCCCATAACTACTAGCTTAACTTAAATATTTACGAACAAATTGTAGATCTCCACTCGAAAATTTTCATAAGAGATTCAATCGAACAAGTTCAAGAATTAACCGGCGAAGTAAACACAAGCATTTCATACCATTTGTTTTACTAAGCTGTTTAATTAGATTTCTCGTACGAGTGAGATGAAGTGACAAATCATAAAAATGATTGTAGAAACAATAAATCACAAAAATTCACATTCGAAGACGTGAATAAAACCCAAAGAATTCGATTCCAAATCCATCAAAGTGGAAATACCCTTGCGACTAAACATAGCGCGACCTATAAAGCAGGCCGAGCGACCTAAATTGGAAGCGACTTAAGGGCCGAAAACGACCTAAGGTGCAAGCGGCATAAGGAACGAAAACGACCTAAGTTGAAAAGCAGGCCGAGCGACTTAGGAAATGGTGCAACCTAACCTGGCGCGACCCAACATGGCGCAACCTAAAAGCAGATGTTACTTAAAACAGGCCGAGCGACCTAACGACCTATATGCACGCACGACTTAATGGGCCGAGCGACCTAACACGAGCGACCAAATCAATGTCGAGCGACTTAAGGAACTCGCGGCTTAAGGAGGTGAGCGGCCTAAGGATGGTGCAACCTAAGGGGGGAAGTAGGCCGAGCGACCTACGACCTAAGGCGTGTGAGAAGGCCGAGCGACCTAACGACCTAAAGGGTAAACAAGGTCGAGCAACGACCTAACGACCTAAGGGGTACAAGGCCGAGCAACGACCTAATGACCTAAGGGGTACAAGGCCGAGCGACGACCTAAGAATGGCGCGACCTATAGGGGAGCAACCTAAATGCAGGCCGACCTAATCTGTAGGCCGAGCGACGTAGAGGTTTGAAGTGCAAAAACTCTCTCAATTTGCAACCGATTGAGCACGAACGCTAGGGGATTATGCCCATAGGCTACCCGGTCCTATTGGCTCCCTGATGCATCACCAAAAACGTGTTCAAACGTCAAAGTTAGGATTTTTAAAGATTTGAACCCAAAACACTAAAAATTGGGATTTTCACCAATTCAATCCAAACCAAAAGCAAATGTGTAACGCCCCACCTCAAGACCCACCTTAGTAAAGAGAATTAACGAGTGATTTCGTCTACTAAAGTGGAGAATAGGGCTGGTTAAGGGCGACCATCTATAACTTTGTCTTAAACATCTACTGAATACGTCGATAAATGCATTATGATTTTTCTTTTCTATCTCAATGGATCGACATACATAGTAAATGCTTAATCCAAAATTATAGGTGGCTAACGTATCTATCAGAACAAAATACAATAACTATATGTAAAGCACATCACAGAACAGTAATAAACATCATATATATACATATACACTGATACATGTTTAGTACAATACAATATGAACGCAATAATGGTGGTATTCGATCATACTATATACATCGAATCAAATATAAATACATCAGAGTCAAGCGGAAAGAAATATAAACTAAACAAAAGTTCTAGGCTCATATCCAAGCAGATGCATCAAAGCAAAGTCCCATAACTGATAGCTAACCTGAAACAACTCGGTCTGACCCGAGTACAAAGTACACGGGTCAGTCTAGCTAAAATAATCAGTTAATGAGGATAGATGACAATATGAAGCATAAGATACAAAGTGTTAATTCTTTTCGAATGAGAAGAGGCAACAGAAAGAATACAACTCATGACTTAAGTGAAATAATGTCACTTAAGTATACAATGACCTCAAAAGAGGTAAGTTCAATAATAATACTCAAATAATATAAACATTCGCCTCATATCATCGGCGACATCACAAAATGTCTACATGGTTTCCATGAACCATATCTCCTCAAAAGGTGAAACATTAATATAAAATATCGCCAAAAAGGAAAACATAAGATATTCTCAAGTAGGATGATCCAAAACTCAAATATAAAAGAATCTCCAAACTTCATTATACCTCGTCTCATCGGTATAAATGTATATAAATTTCAATCTCAACTCGCCAAAATGGCAAAACACAGAATATCCTATAAAATCCTGAAATTATCTAAACTCATAACTCAAGGAACTCGATAAGAGTTCAAAACATCCTAATTGAAATCACCATATATATAACATCTCATATAGCACTAGGCTATCAATGTAATAAAACATCCTAAAAAGGTGAAATCACAATAAAACAGAAAACTCAGAAAATCCGGATTGGCCAAATCCCAATTATAATGCCGCAGCAATGCTGCATGTGCTAAACTCAGATGGCCGAAGCCTTAGACAAGGTCGCTAATACCTCCCAAAGAAGTTCGTCCTCATGACAAGGTCGCTGACACCTCTTCAAGCCATTTTGTCAGTCCTAATAAGGTCGCTAACACCTCCCAAAGCAGTTCGTCCTCATGACAAGGTCGCTGACACCTCTTCAAGCCATTTTGTCAGCCCTAACAAGGTCGCTAACACCTTCCAAAGCAGTTCGTCCTCATGACAAGGTCGCTGACACCTCTTCAAGCCGTTTTGTCAGCCCTAACAAGGTCGCTAACACCTTCCAAAGCAGTTCGTCCTCATGACAAGGTCGCTGACACCTCTTCAAGCAGTTCCGTTAGGTAAACATCATGATTGTGTCACAAACTCACGGATAGGAACCCGAAAAGTGTTAACGTGTGTCCCATACCACACATTCGCACTTAGCGGTTTACTAGCCATTAGTCGATGCCACACTAGAAACATCATAAAACTCAGAAATTTATATCTCGCTTAGTCTCATTGACGAGTGACAAAGAGCCACCATACTTGTCTCATCTCATCGACAAGCATTAAATGACATTGTAACTTGTCTCATCTCATCGACAAGTGAAAACATCATGATGGTTTCTCATGAACCATAAATCTCAAAATATGAAATCATAAACTCAAGACCTGCCTTATGTCATTGGCATGTAAATAAAACATCGTGATGGTTCTCATCGATCAAACTCCTACATAGGATATCTCAAACCATAATACTTTCCAAATATTGACCATCTTAAATAATTCCAATAAATAGGAATTGTAAAACTCAAAATACACCATAAAATGGCAAAACATCTCAGAATCATTAAACTCAAATAGCTTCGATCGTACAAGTTCGAAATTAACCGAAATAGTAAACGCACATGTCCCATACCACATGTTTTACTAAATCGTTTAATTCTCTTTCTTATACGTTCGAATAGTACAAAAGTGTGTGTTTTATATTTAAAATAGTTTACTAGAGAAAACAAGCTTTTAAAACTTTTTTCTCTTTCCAAAAAGATTAATAAAACCAATATTTGAAGTTCCTTTATTATAGGAAATAAGTAGATTTTATATTAGAAAAATAATTTTAAAATACTATATAATAATAATTTGAAATTTTCATATATTTCAAAAATCACTTCAAAAATGGTTAGTGGAAACCGTGCTCGAAAATAAAGAAAAACAAGAAAGGTAACTCAAGACCGATAACTTGAGTTCAATACGAACTCAATTCAAATTTAACCCTAAATCAATTCAAATTCTACTTAAATTTCAATTTCAAATTCTTCAAATATAGCTAGCCTATTGAAAGGCATCATAGCTCTCAAAACAACATCAAAATCGAATAAGAATGAGAGCAAAAATAAACTAATACAATTCTCGGGTCAATAATAGTTATTACTGTCGTTTTGCTCTCGCAACAGCGACAAACAAACACAGTTTTGATCAAGGAAACCTCGAAATTTCAAGAAACATAAAACATGAAACTTTTAGTACAAAGTTAAAGCTTTCCGGAACATCTAATATTATTAAATTTGGATAAGAAATGAGAAAGTTATGATAAAAATAGTTCAGAGATCTAAATTCAACACTGCTGCCATTTTGATCTCGGGATAGCAACGATCAAATGCAGTTTTGATCAATATAACTTCAAAATTTCAGAAACCACAAAACACGAAACTTTTATAACAAATTCTTAGCTTTCTAGAACATTAAAGATTATTGAATTTGGATAAAAATTGAAAAAGTTATGCTTAATTTAGTTTCAGATTCAACAACAGAGCAAATAATAGTTTTGCTCTCGAGATTACAATAGAAACACTCAAATTTGGAATAGATAACTTCAGAATTATGAAAAACACAAAACATGAAACTTGTAGTATATGATCTAAGATTTGCAAAACATCTAATATTCTTAAATTTGGTTAAGAAGCGAAAGAGTTATGCTTAATTTAGTTTCAGATTCAACAACAGAGCAAATAATAGTTTTGCTCTCGGGATTGCAATAGAAACAATCAAATTTGAAATAGATAGCTTCAAAATTATGAAAAACACAAAACATAAAACTTGTTCCTTATAAATATACCTTACAAATGAAAAAAATATCACACAATTTCGATTTATCGTTCAAAAGTTATGGTGATTTGAAGATCAGATTTCAACAAAACAAATTGCACAGAGCAGAACTGTATACATCAGATCCAAACTAAATTTCGACCCTATAAACAATAAAATTTCAGAAAGTAATTAAAGAGAAGTTGTAGCTAATGGAATGTTTTTTCAACTGCAAAAAGATTGAGCTAATTCAGGTAAATATGCACTAAGATATTGCTGTTTTACAGCAGCAACTTTTTCCACAAACAATTTTCAGCAAAGCACAACAACCAACTCGAGAGCAATTCAGCATCTCATTCAATTAATTCAATAGAAACTAACAATTATTCTCATAGATTAAAGCTAGCGGTGTGAGTGATTAACTCACCTTGGATTGGCAGCAAGATATTAGAAATTTTCAGCTAGAATCCGTATCAAAATAAAGGCTTGGAGGCTCATATTGTTGCTTCAGCATCTATAGAAGCCATTTGTGCTACATGCAAGGAGAAATCAACCTATGATGATTCAATTTTCACAAAATAGAAAAGAACCTGAGACAAATTCTTAGTTTTGAATTGATTACCTGAATTAATGGCTTTATTTTTGATTGTTACATCAAGAATCTGAATTAAATTAGGGGATTTAGGTTTTTGATTATGAAGAGGAGTTGGGTTCTTCCTTTCTCCTTTACTGTAAAATAAGTTATGTACGTACAGGAAGAAGAAAGCTTCCTTTCATTTTTATGTTTAGTCTAAGTGGGCCTTGGACCCAAAGTTATTTAATTATTTAGCCTATGAGAAATTAATTAGCACCAAGCAAGTATAAACACTATATAACTAAAGTAAACAACACATTTTCTACAAGTTTTCTCTACAAATAATTCATGTAAATCCACTTACATGTTGAACAAAATATTGTCCGATGTATAAAAAGATAAATTTTAGTTTTAAAAATATTTTTATTATTAAAAAATCTTAATTTACACAAATAACCAATTTTACAAAATAAATGCTTAAATCACCATTTTTTAGCTCCAATAATTTCATAAAAATTATTTTCTTGCATATAAAAATGTTATAAATCATCCTAACATTATTCTATAATTAAAACTTATTTTTTAAACCAAATTCCATATTTTTATTTATATTATTATCCATACTAAATTCAAATGTTTAATTAAAATTAACAAAATTCAATGCTGGGCTATAATTTCCAAAATTATTGCATTTCATCAAATTAAATCCATATAATGCTAAATTTTTTTTACGAACTAACATAATAAAGTTTTTAAAACTTTATTTCAACATTTTATATTTATGTACAACAAATAATGTTGATTTAAATTATTTTATCTTTACTTACATCAATTAATCCCCAAACCAACACATTACCATTATTCACAATTTATTACCAGCCAAACTATCTTATATCTATTTTATTTATTCCAAATCCATTGTTTATTTGAAATAAACAATTTTAACAAATTTTTATCTCTCCAATTTATTTTTAATTCACAATACAGGTAATCACTAAAACTATGGTTGTTACAGACTTCCCCCCTTACAAAAATTGCGTCCTCGCAATTTTCTGGAAAAAGATCCGTAAACAACACAAAAATTCAATCACAAAGGATAAAAGACAAGCTCGAAACTCAAACCATTCATACTCTCAACATAGAATGGTAGAGTGAAACAAGGAAAAACTCACCCGGTTAATCTAATGGCCCATTAAGTGCTTATATAGCGATTAGCAAACCATCGAATTTTTCAAGTAACTTGAAAGAATTTCAAAGATATCCCATTTTCGAAACAAAACTCAATAAGACGCTCAACAATTAATCAACCGAAAATGATTGATTTCAAAAAAAAAACTCTACGAATAGAGTCGGGATCAAACTCACTTAAACCCTAACTCTAACCAATAAAGAAGATCATCAATAAGATTTTCCGCATAGATATACGGAAAGAACATCCTCACAGCAGGGTAGACACAATAGACAAGGTAGATAAATCACAAGATGGCTTCTTACAAGGCAACCAAACTCGAACAACTGCGAAAAATGCACGTCGTTGATAATAGCTCAAAGATAGAATATACTCAAGAACAAGGATATAAGCTCGAATTATCTTTTAATCCAAGATATTTAGAATTTAAAATCTCAACATCTTTTAAATTTTAAGTCTCAATTGCCAACATTTGAAACTTTTCAACTCTTTACTATATTACTTAGTAAATAATTTAAAACTAAAATTAAAAGTCCAAAATTTCTTCTCATACCTCAAAATTAATTTCCAAAGAATTTGTAAATCCATAATAATATTCTTCAAAATAAATTAAGGGTTTAAATTCTATTATTATATAATATAGATTCTAAAATCTCAATATACACATCCAATAAAACACAACTCAAAAATAATCTCATTTATATTCTCATTTTTTATAATTTAAAAATAAATAAATGGCATTGCCTCGCCATTGAGTCTCTAATAAATAAATATATCTGTTGGCTACAAAGTTGACCGAACAATCAAAACTGCCTCGCCACTCTATTACTCATCTCTAAAATCAATGGCTGCAATTACCATTCAAAAATAAATTTAATATTTAATCTCAAAATATTATTTTCAAAATCTCAATCCTTAAAACACAAATCTTCGTGTCTGATTGCCTCATCATGGCATTTAGGAGATTCCTGTCGATAACGTTGATCAGGCGTATCGACCAGAACTCTTAACTACTCGATGGATAACCCAACACTCTCAAATTATTTCTATGAAAGAATACTACTCATATAAATATATTCTCAAAACATTCTTTGATTTTTAAAATACCTCAAAACTCCAATTTCTCTTTTTAAAACTCATATATATGGCTTCAAAAACTCAAACCAAAGAACATTAAGAGAATGCATCGAGATATTCCTAAAGTACGCGATTCACAAAATCAACAAAAGGAGATGGAGTGTTCGTCAACTCCTACATGAGGACGAGCCACTCTCGGAAATCATCAAGACCAAAGATAAGCAAGATATTCTCCTCGAAGGAAAAGAAGCATACAAACCACAAATCATTACTTCAAACAAAGTAATGCTGCAAAGGATAACACCGATTGAGTATTCGAAAAGGATAACTTAAAGAAACTGAATGATAAACTCAATCGAACTCGAACAATCTAGAAATTCACCTCATTCCTTAGTGGATATCCTTGTGGAAGGATAATCGAAGAGCTAAGAGCCAGGAATAAGGTTACCTCAACATTCGATTGCCTGATTGGATGTCAAATCCAAACTGACTCACAAAAATCAGCAAAGTCACCTTGATTGGAATTCGAGATATATCATCAACATCTCGATACTCAAGAGCGAATACAGAAACTTCGGAATCATCATTAACATTCCAAAGTGATAGGAATAATAAACCAATCAAATTAGGATGCCTAAATAAATATAGGATCCTATAACAACCAAAAGAATCAGACTTAACATCAAATAAGTCAATCCACCTCAAATCAAATACATCTTAATATAGTGAGTAATAAACAAATACTCACTAAAGCAGCAACAAATAGAAAACTCGAAATGCTCACAACAAGCCAATCTTTGTGGACCCCTTAATAGGATTCACAACTCTCAAAGGAATGCAACAAGAATGCTTCAAAGAAATCAATCAGCTCCATCTATATGAACTCACTCGTATCGACAAAAATAAGAATACAATAATCCTAAATAAGATTATTTATAAGATAATATGACATCAAACTCTATTATGGAATACTACGGAATACAATATACATATTCCTAGACATATTCCATCTCAACATATCCTAATACACGAAAAAGAATCAAAGCACGATTCGAAAACAAGCTCGAATAAAGGACAATGATTCACTCGTATTGTACTTCGATGTATCGTGATATACATACTGTTCTATGTTTATTCTACTTTATTCTGACCACAGCTCTGATACCAAGCTGTAACGCCCCACCCCAAGACCCATCTTAGTAAAGAGAATTAACGAGTGATTCCGTCTACTAAAGCGGAGAATAGGGCTGGTTAAGGGCGACCATCTATAACTTTGTCTTAAACATCTACTGAATACGTCGATAAATGCATTATGATTTTTCTTTTCTATCTCAATGGATCGACATACATAGTAAATGCTTAATCCAAAATTATAGGTGGCTAACGTATCTATCAGAACAAAATACAATAACTATATGTAAAGCACATCACAGAATAGTAATAAACATCATATATATACATATACACTGATACATGTTTAGTACAATACAATATGAATACAATAAAGGTGGTATTCGATCACACTATATACATCGAATCAAATATAAATACATCAGAGTCAAGCGGAAAGAAATACAAACTAAACAAAAGTTCTAGGCTGATATCCAAGCAGATGCATCAAAGCAAAATCCCATAACTGATAGCTAACCTGAAACAACTCGGTCTGACCCGAGTACAAAGTACACGGGTCAGTCTAGCTAAAATAATCAGTTAATGAGGATAGATGACAATATGAAGCATAAGATACAAAGTGATAATTCTTTTCGAATGAGAAGAGGCAACAGAAAGAATACAACTCATGACTTAAGTGAAATAATGTCACTTAAGTATACAATGACCTCAAAAGAGGTAAGTTCAATAATAATACTCAAATAATATAAACATTCGCCTCATATCATCGGCGACATCACAAATTGTCTACATGGTTTCCATGAACCATATCTCCTCAAAAGGTGAAACATTAATATAAAATCTCGCCAAAAAGGAAAACATAAGATATTCTCAAGTAGGATGATCCAAAACTCAAATATAAAAGAATCTCCAAACTCAATTATACCTCGTCTCATCGGTATAAATGTATGTAAATCTCAATCTCAACTCGCCAAAATGGAAAAACACAGAATATCCTATAAAATCCTGAAATTATCTAAACTCATAACTCAAGGAACTCGATAAGAGTTCAAAACATCCTAATTGAAATCACCATATATATAACATCTCATATAGCACTAGGCTATCAATGTAATAAAACATCCTAAAAAGGTGAAATCACAATAAAACAGAAAACTCAGAAAATCCAGATTGGCCAAATCCCAATTATAATGCCGCAGCAATGCTGCATGTGCTAAACTCAGATGGCCGGAGCCTTAGACAAGGTCGCTAACACCTCCCAAAGAAGTTCGTCCTCATGACAAGGTCGCTGACACCTCTTCAAGCCATTTTGTCAGCCCTAACAAGGTCGCTAACACCTCCCAAAGCAGTTCGTCCTCATGACAAGGTCGCTGACACCTCTTCAAGCCATTTTGTCAGCCCTAACAAGGTCGCTAACACCTTCCAAAGCAGTTCGTCCTCATGACAAGGTCGCTGACACCTCTTCAAGCCGTTTTGTCAGCCCTAATAAGGTCGCTAACACCTTCCAAAGCAGTTCGTCCTCATGACAAGGTCGCTGACACCTCTTCAAGCAGTTCCGTTAGGTAAACATCATGAATGTGTCACAAACTCACGGATAGGAACCCGAAAAGTGTTAACGTGTGTCCCATACCACACATTCGCACTTAGCGGTTTACTAGCCATTAGTCGATGCCACACTAGAAACATCATAAAACTCAGAAATTTATATCTTGCCTAGTCTCATTGACGAGTGACAAAGAGCCACCATACTTGTCTCGTCTCATCGACAGGCATTAAATGACATCGTAACTTGTCTCATCTCATCGACAAGTGAAAACATCATGATGGTTTCTCATGAACCATAAATCTCAAAATATGAAATCATAAACTCAAGACCTGCCTTATGTCATTGGCATGTAAATAAAATATCGTGATGGTTCTCATCGATCAAACTCCTACATAGGATATCTCAAACCATAATACTTGCCAAACCCAAAACCCAAAGTGAAAAAGTGGCAAAATTACACTAACTCCAAACATATCAAAGTTTATACTCAAAAAAATTGCAAATGGTATTTTGGACCCAACGGAAGTGGTATTGTGTCCTAATTCGACTGTATGCAAAAAGTAACTTTTCGGACTAAAATCCGACTAACGATAAAATATTAAAATAAAATATTTAAATATCCAATCGTAAAATATGCGGGTTGTTACACGAAGCATTTTGTAATGCTCTCGGGTTGTTTCTGAATTTTCAGGTTTTACAGAAACCTGTAGTTTCTGTTTTAAAACTTTTAAAACCTGAAAGCTTTTAAAATGTTTAGGAAATTTTAAACCGGGTTACAAATTCAAGTTTGAATTTTGGAATCCAAGTTTAAAATCTAAAATCTCAGTTTTAAATAAAAATGAAGTTTTAAAAATTTAACTTAATTAACTACTTATTTTGGTAATAGTTTGAACTTTTTAAAAATGAAGCTTTTACTAAAATATAACCAAGATTTGAAATAAAGTTTGAATTTGGAAAGCTTAAATCAAATATGAACTTCAGATTTTTAATTAGAAGAAATTTTAAATTTGAAGATTTAAACTAAATATAAATTGAAGTTATTGGAATTTTAAAATAAATTTAATTTCAAAATTCTTATGAAATTCATTTTTAAGACAAACACTTGTTTGGCTTGAAATTTTTAAAAAAAAGTTTTAGTTGTTTAAACTTTGATTAAGTTTAAAATATATTCATTTTAAATCATGTATTTAAAATGAAATTTAAAAGTAATTTGTTTTCAAATAAATTTGTTTTTAAACATAATTTAGAAATGATTTAACTTAAAATTTAGTTAAGATTTAATGTTTTGAAATTTATTTAATTAATAAGGTAATTAAGAAATAATTAATTTATTTAATTAATTAATTGATTAAGGTTTAATAAATATTGATTTAGGATTAATCAATTTGAAATTAAAAATCATTAATTAAATTTTTAATCTATGATTAAGAATTATTAATTAAGTAATTAAGTTTTAATCAAGGTTAATTAATTAAATAATTAAATTTTAATTAATGGATAATTGAAGATAATTTAATTTGTAATTAATCTAAGTTAATTACTTAATGAAAATAATTAGAGAATGGTTAGTAAAGGCCATTAACCAAGATTATTTAATAATTAATTAATGTGGTAAATTTTTAATAATTAATTAGACTAATTAATTTAATAATAATCATTTGTGAATTGTTGAGTATAATTACTTAATGAAGTAATTAAGAAATTAATTACTTATGGTAATTAATTAAGTTAAATATGATTATTTAATTTAATTAATTAAGTTTAGTTAATTTTAAATACTTGAGGTTTTAAAGATAATTACTTTATGTAATTAATGATTTGGAAATTCTTGGTAAAATAATTGATTGATAATTACAGGTTGTAATTAATTGATGATGTTTAAGAATAAAGTAATTTGGAATGTAATTACTTAGTAATTAATTAAGGGATTAATTAAGGAATAAATTAAGGAATAATTAATTTGGTCTAATAAAGTAATTAAGTTAGTTAATTACTGAATGTAATTAATCTGGGATGATTAATAATTATGACTTAATTACTTAAGGTAATTAATTTAGAAAGATAATTTATTAAATATAATTAAGGATCATTAATTATTATAATTAATGATGTAATTAAAAGTTGATTAATTATGATTAATTAATCAATGATAAGTAATTGAAGGTAATTAATTAAGGCAGTTAATTATAATTAATTAATTAATTGAAGTAATTAAATGTTAATTACTGTTTTTGGTTGAGAATAATTAATTTGTGAAATTAATTAAGGATAATTACTTGAATGTAATTAAGGGTAATTAATCAAGGGTGATTAATTAAGGTGATTAATTTTGAATGATTAATTAATTGATTGTAATCAATTAAATGATTCAGTAAGCAAGATTTATATTGTGAAGTAATTGATTTAATTTAATTTAAATTGATTAAAGATGAAGTAATTAATTTAATTCATTTTAAATTAATTAGAGATAGAGGTAGTTAATTTAGTTCATTTTAAATTAATTATAAATGATGTATGAGTAAAACTTTGCTTATGTATGAATGGATGACATTGATTGTCTTGAATGCTTTGTGATCTCAGAAATGAGATAAGTAATGTTGTGTGGTATGAACGCTTGGTTGCATTGTGATGATAATATAGATTATCTATTATGATGGTGATATGGATTACCTATTGAAATGAAAATATGGATTACCTGTTTATTTGATAATGTTGATTATCAATTGTGATTTGTGAGTTATCTATCTGTGTGTATATAGATAATTGAATTGTTTTAAATTCTAAAACAACTTGGACCTAAAAGACAGGTTTTGGATTTCGATGAGACCGGGATCGGGTTTCCATATTTGGATATCCGAAAACCACATCGATCCAAATTAACGATAGGTCGTGAATCTTATGTGGAGAGTGAAGACTCGAGGTGTAAGGACTATTCGTCAGTACAACTCTAGGGGTGATTCCGTGATGAGTTTGACAGAAATAGTACTTACAGGTTCGAGATGGTTATTTAGAGTGCAAGAGCTATGGTTGTTGACTCTGAGGTGATTCCAATATGAGTGCAACGAGATAGTGCCTTCGGTTTCATTCGAACCCGGAATGAACTTGTATAGATTGAATGCTTTCGGAACGTCGTCAGGTGGACGATGAGCATTCTAAGTGATATGTCCTATAAAGGTAATCGTAGCCTCAAGCCTCATCAACCGAGAATGGCTAAAACAGGGGAGGTGCAGCAAGGTTAAGTGGGTCATGCCCAAGTAGGACGAGATTTTCCCCTGTTTAGAGGTCCCTTTATATTCGGCTGTGTGGGCGGTTGCTAGCTACAACCGCGGGGTTGTCTTGTTCGGAACTGTTCAGTAAGGAATGGTTCCGACCTTGTGTTGCAGGGGACCGGGCATACTCCTCGATACGTTGATCTAGGCCACGTACTGTGACGGGCGGTACCCCAGTAGCCCTGCCATTGTATGGAATCCAAAATCCAATAAGTGCCAACGGTTTTGATTGTATTACCCACTTTTATGGCTAGTAGCTGGAATTTAATAATGCAACAATTTCGACTATTTCGTATTTATTTGAGAAACCTAGACCTATTATAATATCATCGGATTTCCTATCAAATGTTTTGGTTAGCGTAAGTAAAAAAACTTTTCCATGTTTATGTGTGGGAAGTCTGTAACGACCCGTAAATTTCGACAATTAAATTTGTTAATTAAATAAGACTTTTGTAGTTTAATTAAGTAGAAAAAAAACTTTATGAATTAATACTGGAGTGAACGCTAAATTAAAAAATAGCAATGGTAATTAAAACCTATTTATAGGAATTCGAATTTAATTCAAATGAATTTAAGTAGTGAAAAGATTTTTACCTGTATATAAATTGAATATGAGAAATTAAAGGAAAGTATTAAATTGATTTAATGTAATAAAACATTGTTAAACAGTAATTGGAATAAATTAAGGAATTTTGTTAACGCAAGTAATAATATATAAACTTGAATGAACATTTAAATTTGATAAATTACTTTAAATGACATGACTTAGTATAAATGAAATAATCGGGTCAATTGGTATTTGATGAAATATTACATTGATTGTAATAGACTTAATTTAAAGGGAGTGAACTGAATAAATCCTATTTATTGGAACCTTGTTTATTTATCTGAAAAGTATAATATATGAGTTATTGCAAGAAATGGAAGGTTGAATGGAATTCTAATGAATGATGATAATGGAAAACGTATTCAATCAATGTAGGTAATTAGTAATTACAATGTTGTTGAAATTAATAAACGTTTCTTTGTTGATAATTAATAACATAACAGAAATGTGAATGTAAAGTAATTTATGTATGTGTGTGTGTGTGTGTGTGTGTGTATATATATATATATATATATATATATTTGGCGATTAAATCAAGTCAATCTATAGAAATCAATGTTAGATTAATTGGAAGGAAATATGTAATATTTGCATTTATTTGTAAGTGGATGAAATTTATTTCTATATTAATTGGATATTGGAATAAGATGATAATTGCTAATGTAAAAAGAGTAGGCAATAATAACTCTCACATAAATGGATAATCGATTCAATAATGTAATACTATCCATAATAGGGCAATTAGATTGATGATAGAATGGAAAGTCTATTAAATGGAAATATCGAAAATAGAATTTGTAATTTCTAAATTTTGGAAATTTGAAGCAATGGTAGTAATTATTGTAATAATTAAATGGAAGTCAATTAGAGATTAATAAACCTTAATGTATATTAATGAAATTGTGGCAATAGTGCAAAACTTTAATCATTTACCCATTCATTTATGCATTGAATTAGGTCTCAATCAAATAGCAACATTTGGCTGGTTATTAATAGCTTTTAAGTGAGAATAAAATGTTAATAAAAACAAGTATTTTAAGATTAACCATCTATTTGGTATATTAAATTATAACTGATAATCAATTGCAATAAATAAAATAATTATTACATTAATGTTAATTGAAGTAATATTTGAAATTTATGTCAATTCCATTCATAATATAACTATTGGTTGATGTAGCATTGTAAATCAAGATTTATTAATTTATTTGAATGAAAGTCAAATAAAAAGAAATTTTTGCAAATTTAATTTATAATTTGCGAATATAATGAAATTGAAATTTAACGCTGAAATTAATTAATTTATTAACTCTAAATTTGCATCTAGATTTGGTTTAAATTAATGTGAAGGATTAAGAAAGTAAAAGTGATAAAGATTGTCAATTTCAGAATTTAAATAGGAAATTTGATTTAATGAATTTATATTAAATTTATTTAATTAATATAAAAATAGCCATTTTGGCCACTGACTTGGATTTCGACGAAAACAGTTTCATCGGATCCGTAACGGTGAATTATAATAGTGTTTCAAGTTTCGTAGCGATTGGACTTGTCGTTTGATCGTACGGACTCGAAACGCATTGAAATTTACGCAATTGAAATCAATTTGGAAAATATTGTTTTTAGCATAACTTCTTCATACGATGGAATTTGAACCTGAAATCTTTTCCATTGAGTTTAAAATATTTTAAAACACATATTTTGATATATGGGTTTACCCAATTTCGTTCCGGGGTCAGAACGGGCTTTTTGGGCCACGTTAGCGTTAGCACGTACATCTATCAACCCGATCCATATATTTATTCCAATTTGCCTATATAAACCCAGTTATAAACCCTACCCTCCATCTATTCTCATTTTTTTATGCGTTCGTTTCCTCAACTCCTCCTCTTCCTCAATGGATGCAAACCCTAAATCCAAATACAGTTCGAAACCAAATTCAAAACTGAAAATCCAAACTCCTCAGAAAAATTCCGGAAAAATATATGTTGAAGCTCTCGAAGTGAGAAATCTGCTGGTGCAATTCGTTTTTCAATTCGAGTTATCGTTTGCTCTAAAATTTAAGGTTTATCCACGGACGTTCATCATCGTCGCGATCAAACTTGTCGGATCGACAAACCCTTTCTGCGTTTTGTAGAGTGGACCGAGGGGATCGCATTGGCATAGTTTGTTCGTCGTTTGGACGGTCAGATTGTCGGCAATTTTCGATTAGGGTTTTAAATAATCAACCGGCGGCTGTGAATTTTGGGAGGCGTGTGGCGCGTCGGTGGAAGAGTTGACTCGGTCTTCGATGGAGGAAGCTTCAGGAGGGTGCGACGCAAATGGTAGGGGCGGTGGTGTGCGAGGTTGCGTACGTGAAGAGGCGGTCATGTAGTTGGGCATGCATGCAATTTTGTTCGGCCTGTAGTGTAGGAAGATGATCACGTGAGTGAACTGTGCAGTGTCGTGGAAAGGTAAGTTTGTGTGAGTTGAAATATGTTCTCCTTTTATTTTATTTTTAAATTGTTTTCAATAGCATAAATCGTCATATCTTTCACATACTATATCCGTTTCACGCGCGATTTGTTTTCTTAGGATCGTATCGAAATTTCGGATCTTTTGACGTTGGTATGGACGAATTCTAAGACGGTCAAATATTTGGGTTTAAATTGGATTTGAATTCAATTTAAATTCAAAAGGTGAGTGTTTTAAACCACTCACAACTTCTAGAATTCCTTATGTTTGTTAATTTGACTTAAGATATGAGTAGAAATTTATTTATGTTCGTTTAGCATGTTTTATTCATCATCTCGGTTAAATCGCATTTATTTAATTTAACTGTTAATTTATTTTATTTATTGCATATAAATTTGACAGTTAGAATTTATTTATTTGCATATTAACTGCCAGTCATAGTTATGTTAAATTTTTATTTCATATTAACTGCCAGTTAAACTTACATTTATTTTTGCATATAAACTGTTAGTTTAACATTTGTTAAATTTATTATTGAATATAAACTGTTAGTTAATACATGTTATTTATTACCAGTATAATTTATATACTCTATATCAATGATTGTTTAAATTGGATGATGATTGCAAATAATGGTTGATGGTTGATATTTGGATGAATGGATGCTATATTTATATTGTATAAACTGCAAGTCATCATGCATTTTCATTCCATTCGGGATTGCGGTTTGAAATGATATACAACCGCATTTTTATTTTAAATTGTGGATTGGAATGATAAACATCCGTATCACTTGACCATAGGGTGGAAAATTTTATACAGGCACTGCGGTATATAAATTAAATTATTTTGAAATGATTTTCTACGGTTTTGTAAAGCTATATATATGGTTTATGGGATATTGATTTGGTGTTTAATAAAGGTTATTTATATATAGTAATTTCCGGTTTTTAAGCTTTGTATAAATTTGATTTGAAGTATAAAATAAAGTTTAATTTTTTAAGATCAAATACGATTAAGCATTTATTTAAAAATTTAATTTCTGGAAGTTCTATTGACTTAAATGAGAATAAGGTGGGAAGATGAATATTAAGTTAAATTAGAATTAAATAAAAAGTTAGAATTTCTAAAGGATATGATTTTTATAACTTGATTTTTGGGTAGAGTGATTTAAATGAATATCAGGTTGTTTTAAATGAATATAAAATAAATTGAAAGATTTTCCAGTTATGTGAAGTTAAAGGTTTTCTTAAATTATATTGAATTCATTAAGTAAATATTTCAAGTCTAAATAATAATTAATTGAATTTAATATATATGGGAATGTCAAATGAGTTTGTTTTTGAAATGGTAAAATATTTAAAGCTATGAAACATAAGAATTGAAATGGTATTCGGTAGTTTAAATCGATATTTGAAATTGATTTGTGAAATCTAAAGAAGCTATTTGTTTTATAAAAGTAATTTAGTATTTAACCATTTAAGAGATGGAAACTTGTTTCAAGGTTATGATTTTCAAGGTAGTATAATTTGAAAATATTATATTCAAGAGTTTTGATTTCTAAATATTTTACTTTGAAAACCCTATGATTTTGGAAAAGAATACATTGGAAAATAAAATGACATTATATGATTTTGGATCTAAATGATATCGTATTGATTTGGGGTTTTAAAAAAAAAAATGATATCGTATTGATATGGTTTAAAATGGATATTTTATTTTGGTTTTAAAGTATAAATTTTTTTTATGACCGCGGTGTTATAATAACGTTTGGTTGTTAAAGAGACCGGGATCGGAAGTTGTCATACTCTGCCAACTCCGAAAACCACTTTAACAATCGTGTACGCGGTGGAGATTCCAGAATGAAGTAGGTTGGTGACGGCGTTTCCTATAAGGTAAATACGTGGACCCGACTCCCGTGAGTTGGCATAAGATGGCTAAAATAGGAGCGATTGATGGGCCAATGAGGTCATTCCTCTGATCGAACGCACTCCTTCAATATTATACTATGACTTTTGGATCGGTTCGGTGGGCACTTTACTTTTGATTTTGGGGGTGTTGTTCGAGGTGGGCGGCAGCTGCGCGCTGTGCGTTTCCATCAGTCCGGAAGCGTAATTGGTATATCTACCCTGGCATTGCCTAGTTGTGCCGTGTCACCTACCCTAGCGCGCCTTCTACGAGTTTCTATTCGTGTCGTACCTATGGAGTATCCTCTGGTAGCTTCCCGATCAGGAGGTATTACGGTACTGTATAGACTATTGGCATTATGTGTGTTAAGGGCTATATGGGTAACCCTTTAACGCTATTAAAAGTAAGTTTATTTTACAATTAGACACTATTATAATAGCGAAATATACTACATAGTAAATAGTTTAACGGATCCTTAGGAGATGTAAATCCCGAGCATCTCTTGAGTTACTGCACTCATATTTATTCTATTGATTTAACTTACATAAGATCTTTTAGTTCTGACTCGAGTGTTTTGTCTTTTCAATTCGCTCGGGTCAGTCCGAGCGTTTCAGGATCGAAGACTTTAGATCTGGAGGATGAAGACGGAGATTTATACTATTATTATTAATTATATTCCACTACACTATTTAATTCCGCCGCATTTGATTATGATTGGTGTGTGAACTCTGATATTTATTGTATAAAGAAGAATCAAATGTTTGTAAACAGTTTATGAACTGTACATTTATTATTATATTTTATCCTTCCGCTGTGAGATTCTAATTTGTTTTTATTTCCCTGTTTTCCCTTATTTACCCCATAACAATCCGCCCTTCCGTATGGTTTGAATTGGCACGTGTGTCGATTTAAAGCGTGCGAAAAGGCAGGACATTACATCTGGTATCAGAGCTTTGGTTTAGCGATAAACCTTAGCTTTGTGGGGTTTGACTCTTTATTAATAGGGTAGTAATACCCTATGAGAGTCGTTGAGTGTATATATATGAGAGAGCGTATTTGTTAGTGTTATAAAAAGGTTTTGTATATTGTGTTAATCTGTTCCGCTTTTTATTTATAAATTCTGGTTGGTGCATGGGACGTTGTGACATCAATAGGGATTTCTAAACGCTTAATAGGACAGACCGACATAATATTTGTTTTATAAAGGTGAATGAAATAATTTTGCCTATTATATTTTCTATATATATAAAATAATTTTTTTTCAAATGATATCTATATTTGGCTGCAATAGATTGGTTGTTAGGTAATAAAGTGTATAAATAATAATATAAATAAGATAAAAAAGAACAAAATAAATGAAATTTGGAAATTTAGAACTAAAGATCCGGGGTTTTGAATTTTTTTTGAATAAATTTTGGAATATAATAATATTGTTTATAAGTACTTTCTGATATAAATATTTCAATATAATTCGAAAAAATTGTTTTAAAGAAGATTTTAAAGAAAAAAAAGTTTTGTACTTTCCTCTCTGTCGCTGGAAAATAATTTCGGTAATGGCGGCCGCATCATCGACTTTCATTTTCGAGTTTCGAAGGGGAAAGGCCGTTGTAGTAGTTCTACTGCAGATTTATTTTGAGAAAAAATCTATAAATTTTGAATTGTTTTATATATAATTAGAGGTATATAAGTTATAAGAATATATGTATCTATTATTTTAAAATAATTTAAATTTAACCCGGTATTTAATTCTTAAATTTCCGTTAATTAATTGTTTCAATTGGTGTAGTGAAATGAAAGGTAAGTAATTAATAATTGAAACCTCTAATTTAGGTAAGATATTTAAGGCTAAGTTATAAAGGAAATAAAAAGTAAGTTAAAATTGTAACTTATAAGAAAAAGGGTAAAATAAATTTATTGAACAATTAATTAATTAAAAGAAATGAGAAAATTTGTATAACTTTCAATTACATTCCTTAAAAGCATATATATAACTTACCAAATATTAAAAGTTGAAATGTTTAATAAGAAATGTAACGGAAAACTGTACGGTAAAAGTATGTAATAAAAGGGTTCAATAAATTGCTTTTATTTATTAGAATTGGTGGTATAGAGTTATAAACTTGAGTTTAAATTGAAAAGACTACAAATTAAAATAGAAAAGTAAGTATTGTAAATGGAATTTAGAAAGAAAAAAAATGAAGTAGTATAAATGAATGATAATGAACTTAGGTAAACAGTTGAAGCTATTTATAAATAAAATTATTAGGAAAATGAATATTGTAATAAATGAAATTAAGTAATAAATAAATGAGGACATGCAATAATAAATGAATGAATAATTATAACGAAATAAAAGGAACGAGCATGGCCTGAGTTAATGGAATTGAATAATTGTAAGTAATAAGTAAAAATAAGTGAAGCAAACATTTAATGAGTAAATGAAAATAAAAAGGGATAAATCACTGTGTAAATAAAAAGAAAATCAAACAACAAAGGTATGAAATGAAGTTTATAATAAGAAAGGTGATTGTTGTTTGGATTTGTTGTTGTTTGGGCTATGGGTGTTTGGGTAAAATACTTTAAAATTTGGATTGGATGAATGAATAATCTATTAAGTTTTATCCAAGGTTGTTGAGTAAATGATGCGCTAGTAGTTTATTCTTCATTCCGTACAATTTAAAAGTTTTGAACCCAAACAACTATTTATTTTGTTTGATATGAACGAATAGTTGATTTATATTGATTTGTATGATGTTGGTTGCAATGATTGTTGGTTATATTTAATTGGTTGAAACAAGTTTAAACATTTCATTTATATAAATTTTAACCTTCTTTTGATTATATAAGTGAAATGCATGTTATGGAAGCAATTGCTACCGCTTTTGGTTCCATAAAATAAGCGTAAATTGCCCGACAAATAGGTACGTTTCGGATTACGGTTTATAGCGCTATTTTATATATTTTCCCGAGTTGGGATATAATATTTTGGATAATATATGTAATATAATTTTTATATTTTGATATTATATTTTCTCCCGAGCTCTCCGTACAAAGGAGACTCTGCCGAATTTTTTTCGTAAATTTTGGACATAGAAATTATTTTGAAAATGTTTTTCCAAACTTTATTTATTTAAGTATAAAAAGATATAATGATTATAAAATGGGTATATTTTATTTAAAGTAATAAATTTCGTAAATTATTGTTTATAAGTTAATATTTTGAATAAGATGTATTGTTTATTTAATTCTTCTCTTCCCTTCTTTTTCCTTTTCGGGGACGAAAAGTTTTGAGTGGGGGACGCTGTGACATCAATAGGGATTTCTAAACACTTAATAGGACAGACCGACATAATATTTGTTTTATAAAGGTGAATGAAATAATTTTGCCTATTATATTTTCTATATATATATAAAATAATTTTTTTTCAAATGATATCTATATTTGGCTGCAATAGATTGGTTGTTAGGTAATAAAGTGTATAAATAATAATATAAATAAGATAAAAAAGAATAAAATAAATGAAATTTGGAAATTTTGAACTAAAGATCCAGGGTTTTGAATTTTTTTCGAATAAATTTTGGAATATAATAATGTGACGCCCCACCTTTATACCCACGCTAGCCAAAAACACTACGGTGTAATGCTGTCAACTAGCACGGAGAATAAGGCTGTTGAGGAGCGACCATCCATGTAATTGCTTTGCGCGAGCACCGATATGTCAGATAGTATAACATACATTTTATTTCAAGAGGAAATCCGACATACCGATACAATCACAAAGCTACTACACAGTGGCTATAATAATCTTCGGAAACAAATATAGAAATAAGCATAACACAAATCAGTCACAAATAATTCATATCACAAAGGCGGAAGAAGATATGAATATATAACTAACACATGAAAGTGTATATCAGAGTAGTGGTCAAAAAGATCCACAATAATACAGAAGAATAGCAACACGTGCTATACAAAAGAATACAACTATGAGCCTATATCTCAAGTGTATACAACAAAATAAACTACTAATCTAAGTAGTTTGCCAAAAGTCAGAGTAATGAATCCCTGGGAAGAAGTCAAGCAGAAGCACCTGTAACATCTCGGTCTGACCCGAGTATTATTTGATAAGAAAATAATAAACGGATCAGTCTAAATATAAATATCAGATGACACGATATAGAATAAGAGATATGACTAAACACATAATAATCACAATGCCAAGCTGTGATATATAAGCAGTTGAAAATCATCAAGGGATTATTCAATGTCACAAAATCTACACAAGAATCATAGAAACGTCATACTCCTAATTTAGTTCACCAAAACATAAATATTGACGATAATATCAATGTCAATCACAAAAGTTAATGACACACAAATTCCAGAATTCAACACACAAAATCCAGAAATCACAAAAGTCAATGACGCACAAATTCACCAATGCACAAATATCGATAAAGCTTATCGATGGAAATCACCAAAATTGGTGAAGCACAAATTCTAGAAATCATCTCAAGAAATCCAGAAATCACAAAGAGGGGGAGGCCTATCACAAACGGGAGCATAAATCTCGCCAACACGTGTATCATAAACGGAACGCTAATTCCATGGTTGCTAACCATCACAAATTGAGCCGAAGCTCCACAAACGGCCCGAAGACCATGGGTTGCTACCCCCCAATTTGAGTCGAAACTCCACAAAACGGGGTTTAGTCTCCCTCGCAGACAAAGAGACATCGCACATTGCTAGTCTAAATCACAAAGATGATCGTCATGATCAACGAGAAGTGTCAATTACACTAAGCTAGTAAATATATGAGTTTAGCTTCATGTCCCATAACCACTTGCTTAACTTAAATATTTACGAACAAACTGTAGATCTCCACTATAAAATTGTCACAAGAGATTCAATCGAACAGGTCCAAGAATTAACCGACAAAGTGAACGCAAGCGTTTCATACCACTTGTTTTACTAAGTCGTTTAATTAGATTTCTCATACGAGTGAGGTAAAGGTTTGTATATACTAATAGATTGGAAAACGGTTTAAGAAACGAGCTTTGTACTAAAATAGTGTTGAAATCATTTGAAGAAAGGGTTTTGCTATTTACTACTAGTATAGAAACCTTTATATTTTTAAAGTGAAAAAACACAAAGAAGATTGTAGGAACAATCAATCACTAAAATTCACATACGAAGATGTGAATAAAAATCCAACGAAATCGATAAAGAATCCATCGAGATGGATATTCAAAAATCCCTAAAAAAAGAGTCATCAAAGTCATAACAAATGATAACAACAAATAGGATACGACACGAATCGATTAAAGTTGGAAATTCAAACAACTAGGCGAAACAGGCAAAAATGCACCAGGTCGGTCGGCCGGCTACAGAGCTCAGTCGACCGGACCCTATTCCAAAAAAGTCTCGGGAAGCAGGTCGGTCGGCTGAGCCCTCTAGGAAGTCGACCGGACCAGAAACAGAAAGGTGCCTATGCACCTTAGTAACAGGTCGGTCGACCGACCCAGGGGTTCGGTCGGCCGAACCTGTTCCCAGTCCCCTCCTAGCCCATTGAATACAATGGCCAATCACTACCAAATTGCAACCACTCGAGCATCGGCACTGAGGATTTATGCCAATCGACTACCCGGCCCTATGAGCTCCTTGTTGCATCACCAAAAACACATTTGAACATCAAAGCTATGATTTTTAAAGGATTGAACCCAAAACACCAAAAATTGGAATATTCACAAAATCAATCCAAACCAAAAGCAGTTGCACACGAATATGTGTTAGGAATTCATACCTAACAATCGAAGATAAATATAAGCATAGATGTGAGATAAAAATCTCACCTTTGAAACCAAACAAATGAAGATGAAGCTTGAAAGCAAAGGGAATCAACCACTCTTCAAATCCAACTCAAGAAGCTTGATTCTAAGCTAAAAAGAGAAACATTTCCCAAATTAGGTTTAGGAATTTTTTCTGAAATCAAAGAGAGAAAGAGTTGGAGAAGAAGAAGAGAAGCTTACTAATGGGTTCTTCTATTAGTTTGGAGCTAGAGCTTGATTTGCAGAAGAAAACTAGGGCTTGGAGTTTTAATTTCCTCTTCCACTCTCCATTAACATAAAAGCTTGAGTATTAGGAAAATAGAAAAGAAGTGAATGAAGAGGAGAGGGTTGGAACTGAGTTAAGTGGGGTTAATGGGCTCAGCCAAACCAAAGCCCTAAGTAAAAAGTAGCAAAAATCAACTTACTCCAAACATATCGAAGCTTATACTCAAAAAGGTCGCAAACGGCATTTTAAACTCAATGGGAGTGGTCCAGAGTCCTAATTCGACCGTATGAAAAAAGTATCTTTTCGGACTAAATTCCGAGTATCGATAAAATATTTAAATAAAATATTTAAATATAAAATCGATAAATATGCGGGTTGTTACAGACTCCCCTCCTTAAAGAAATTGCGTCCTTGCAATATTTAAAAAGAAGATATATAGTAACAACCATAAAAGCATATTCAACACAAAAGAAATTTGAAATAAAAGGTTCACCTCAAATAGCACGAAAAAGCAAGTCCGGATGTGTTCGCTCGATGAACTCTCTAGATTCCCAAGAACAATCTTTAGGATTTGGAGACCATTGAACTTTAACAAGCGGAACATCTTATTTCGAAGTCGTTTGACCTCCGAAGCAATGATACGAATAGGATGTTGCTCATAAGTTAAATTAGGTGAAACTTCAATCTCTTCCACAACACCGGGCTCAAGAATAGAATCGGAATCTCGAAGGCATTTCCGTAATTGAGAAACGTGAAACACGTCATGAATAGCAGAAAATTGAGCCGGTAATAAAAGGCGATAAGCAATACGTTCAGTGATAGGAAATGGCCCAATATATCAAGGCGCCAATTTTCCCGATCGACTGAAACGTACAACACCTTTCATTGGTGAAACACGAATGAACACAAGATCTCTCACAGAAAATTCTAACTTCCTTCTCCGGTTATCGGCATAGGATTTTTGTCTACTCTGGGATTCTTTCATTCTATGTCGAATAAGGTCAATTTTCTCTGTGGAATCCCGAATAAAATCTGGACCTAAAACCAGCTTCTCACCGGCCTCAAGCCAACAAGAAGGAGATCGGCATGGCCTTCCATAGAGTGCCTTGAAAGGTGCCATACCAATACTAGATTGGAAGCTATTATTATAGGAAAATTCAACAAGTGAAATATGATCTTCCCAACTTCCACCAAAATCAAGCACACAAGAACGAAGAAGATCTTCAAGAGTTTGATTCACACGCTCAGTTTGTCCATCGGACTGGGGATGATAAGCGGTGCTAAAATTAAGCTTCGTTCCTAAAGCTTTTTGAAGACTCTTCCAAAATCCACTAGTAAACAATGGATCACGATCGCTAACAATAGAAGTAGGAACTCCATGCAATTTAACAATCTCTTTGATAAAGAGCTTGGCCAAAAGAGGAACGGTTCGGTTAGACCGAACGGGAATAAAATGGGCAGATTTGGTAAGCCTATCAACGATCACCCATAAGCTATCATGACCCAAACGAGAACGGGGAAGGCCATCTATAAAATCCATGGAAATTTGGTCCCACTTTCAAATTGGAATTTCTAAAGGTTGCAATAACCCACCGGGCCTTTGATGTTCGGCCTTAATGAGTTGGCAAGTCATGCGACGCTTAACGAAGTTAGCGATGTCAAGTTTCATTCCCTCCCAATAATAAAGTCGCTTCATATCCGCGTACATTTTACTACTACCGGGATGAATGGTGAATTTAGAACGATGAGAATCTTCTAAAATATCCTTATGAAGATCACTAATATTTGGCACGATAAGTCTACCAAATTTTCGAATGCCGCCACGAAAATCAATATCAAAGTCCTTCAAACCTTCAATATCAATCTTATCCTTAATATTTTGGCCAAGAAGCTCCAATTCGGGATCTAGCCTTTGAGCTTCAAGAATGCGGTCAAAAAGAGAAGGATGAGCCTCAAGGCTACATAAAACAAATGATGAGCATAAACCGGATACGGGGTCTCGAATCTCACAAGTGGATAAGATCTCGAGATCGTTCCATTCGGATATCATCATAGAAACAACAACTTGTTGTTTACGGCTAAGGGCATCGGCGACACGATTACCCTTACCGGGAGTATAAAGAATATCAAGATCATATGGTGCAAGAAATTCGAGCCAACGCTGTTGACGCAAATTAAGTTCCTTTTGAGAGAATAAATACTTCAAGGACTTATGATCGGTATAAAGAACAAATTTCTCTCCTAAAAGATAATGACGCCAAATCCGAAGAGCAAAAACAATAGCCGCGAGCTCTAAATCATGAGTGGCATATCTAGTCTCAGCAGGCTTTAATTGCCTAGAAGCATAAGCAATAACACGTTCTTTTTGCATAAGAACGGCACCCAAACCAACACGAATGGCATCGGTATAAACAACGAAATCTTGATTCCCCTCGAGAATAACAAGAATAGGAGCATCAGAAAGAAGTTCTTTTAATTTCTGGAAAGAAGTTTCACATTTGTCCGACCAAATGTATTTAACACCTTTCTTCGTTAAGCTAGTGAGAGGCACGACAATCTTAGAAAAGTCTTTGATAAAACGGCGGTAATAACCTGCCAATCCAAGAAAACTACGAATCTCTGTCACACTCTCCGGTCTCTTCCAATCTCGAATCGCTTCAATCTTTGAAGAATCCACGGAAATTCCGGATTAGGAAATAATATGACCGAGAAACTTCACACGAGATTGCCAAAAATGGCATTTAGAAAATTTTGCTTTCAAACGATTACTCCTAAGAGTTTCCAACACAATCCGAAGATGCTTCTCATGCTCCTCCTCGGTTTTTGAATACACAAGAATATCATTAATAAAGATGAGGACAAACCGGTCGAGGAAGTCTTTGAAAACTCTATTCATAAGGTCAACGAAATAAGCCGGAGCATTCGTTAGACCAAATGGCATAACAAGCCATTCATAAGATCCATAACGAGTACGGAACGATGTCAAAGGAATGCTATCCTCTGCAATACGAAGCTGATGAAATCCAGTAGCTAAGTCTAATTGTGAAAAGACTCTAGCACCAGTAAGTTGATCGAATAGATCATCAATTCGAGGTAAAGGATATTTATTTTTGATAGTAAGATCATTAAGCTTGCGGTAGTCAACGCAAAGCCTAAGCGTACCATCGGATTTCTTCACGAAAATAGCCGAAGCTCCCCAAGGCGAGGAACTAGAGCGAATAAATTGCTTCGTCTCCAATTCGGATAATTTTTTACGCATCTCCTCATTTTCTTTATTGGACATACGATAAGGAGGGCGAGTGATAGGTTGAGCTCCAGGAATGAGATTAATTCTGAACTCAATTGCTCGCTTAGGTGGTAATCCTAAAACGGGCTCGAATATGTCGGAAAATTCACGAACGACGTGAATAAGAGAAATAATATCACCCTCATCATCATCATCGTCATCACGAGGGTTTAAAGAATATAAAGATGCAACCAAGCTGGAATCTGAATCTTTAAGATTAATAGAAATCTGCTTAACAGATTGAGGATGTCGAAGATGAATAGTCCGCTCAGGACATAGGATATGAGCTTCGTAACGGTTAAGTCAATCCATTCCTAAAATCATTCCAAAGCCTAAATAACGCAAGACATGCAAATCGGCTAGGAAATGAAAATCACACAAAATAATCTCGACATCTTTACACAATAAACGGATTGTTGCGGATCCACCAACCGAATTCGCAATTCTCAAAGAAGTCATTAAACACAAAACATCCAAAGAAAAAGTATCAACAAGTTCTTTTGATATAAAAGAATGGGACGCACACGTATCAAAAAGAACTCGAATATGATGACCACGAAATAAAATAATTCCATCCAGAATAGAATGAGAAATACCTTGGCCATGAGATGTATTGCCAGGGGCTTGAGCAACATTTAACTTTCCCTCCTTCTTGCCCTGAAGCTTGGGGCATGAAGATATAACATGACCGGGAACTTTGCAGTAGCGACAAGAGAGAGACTTTGGGCACTTGTTCGCATAATGGTCCTTCGAACCACAATTATAGCATTCCCCACGACCAAAGGAAGTAGTCTTTGCCACAGAGGTTGCTTGCTTCCCTTTCTTATTGGGATAAGGGCCTTTGAATTTGTTTGGCCTTTTCTTGTTGTTGAAGTTTGGTTTGAAACCCACCACTTCAACATCATTCTCCTTATCCGCCTCTTCAAGACGAAGAGCAATATAAATGAGTTGGTCGAAAGAAACTTCTAATTTTAAAAGTAATGGCTTCTTGAGATTTTTCTTCAATGGGGTGTTGATGTATTCAACCCCATATTTGGAGAGAGATTCAAAAGACGCGACATAATCTGCCATGGAAGATTCACCTTGAGAAAGGTCTATAAAACGGAGAGCCAAAGTCACCTTCTCAGCTTCTAGTACGAATTTCAACTCGAAGCGTTCCTGGAATTGCTCCCAGGTGAGATCTGCTTCATTAATCTCAGAAATAAGAAGCTCGTACCAATCCAATGCTCTTTCTCGGAGCATACTAGAGGCCACCTGAACTCGGTGAAGGTCAATAAGATTCATGCGAGAAAAGATTCGATCGCATGACCTTAGCCAAGCCTGTACTTCAATAATAGTTTCGGAACCTTTGAATGGCTCCCCACCCAAATTAGTGTAATCGCTACACAAGCGTGCAAATCCCGACTTTGGGTGAGTAGGTTCCGGGTTAGCTCCAGCTGCTTGAGCATTTGTCACTAAATCAAGAAGCTGTTGAGCAGTCATAAAAACTCCATCCTGGGGTGGAGTGCTAGATGGCACGGCTCTGGGGTGGCCTGGTCTAGACATTTCTCTTCCTTTAGAAAGAAAGAAGAAGAAAAAGGTTATTCACCAAATTGAATATCAAGCAATCTTGATAGATAAACAAAGAATCATAGGGAAAATAGGATGAATCGGTACGAAGACTCGAATTATCCTAAAGCACGACTCCTAAGATGGACTTAGGACGATGATCCTTGTTATAATATTTCATATTGTTCCGAAGTTTGGCTCTGATACCAAGCTGTGACGCCCCACCTCTATACCCACACTAGCCAAGAACACTACGGTGTAATGCTGTCAACTAGCACGGAGAATAAGGCTGTTGAGGAGCGACCATCCATGTAATTTCTTTGCGCGAGCACCGATATGTCAGATAGTATAACATATATTTTATTTCAAGAGGAAATCCGACATACTGATACAAACACAAAGCTACTACACAGTGGCTATAATAATCTTCGAAAACAAATATAGAAATAAGCATAACACAAATCAGTCACAGATAATTCATATCACAAAGGCGGAAGAAGATATGAATATATAACTAACACATGAAAGTGTATATCAGAGTAGTGGTCAAAAAGATCCACAATAATACAGAAGAATAGCAACACGTGCTATACAAAAGAATACAACTATGAGCCTATATCTCAAGTGTATACAACAAAATAAACTACTAATCTAAGTAGTTTGCCAAAAGTCAGAGTAATGAATCCCTGGGAAGAAGTCTAGCAGAAGCACATGTAACATCTCGGTCTGACCCGAGTATTATTTGAAAAGAAAATAATAAACGGATCAGTCTAAATATAAATATCAGATGACACGATATAGAATAAGAGATATGACTAAACACATAATAATCACAATGCCAAGCTGTGATATATAAGCAGTTGAAAATCATCAAGGAATTATTCAATGTCACAAAATCTACACAAGAATCACAGAAACGTCATACTCCTAATTTAGTTCACCAAAACATAAATATTGACGATAATATCAATGTCAATCACAAAAGTCAATGACACACAAATTCCAGAATTCAACGCACGAAATCCAGAAATCACAAAAGTCAATGACGCACAAATTCACCAATGCACAAATATCGATAAAGCTTATCGATGGAAATCACGAAAATTGGTGAAGCACAAATTCTAGAAATCATCTCAAGAAATCCAGAAATCACAAAGAGGGGGAGGCCTATCACAAACGGGAGCATAAAGCTCGCCAACACGTGTATCATAAACGGAAAGCTAATTCCATGGTTGCTAACCATCACAAATTGAGCCGAAGCTCCACAAACGGCCCGAAGACCATGGGTTGCTACCCCCCAATTTGAGTCGAAACTCCACAAAACGGGGTTTAGTCTCCCTCGCAGACAAAGAGACATCGCACATTGCTAGTCTAAATCACTAAGATGATCGTCATGATCAACGAGAAGTGTCAATTACACTAAGCTAGTAAATATATGAGTTTAGCTTCATGTCCCATAACCACTTGCTTAACTTAAATATTTACGAACAAACTGTAGATCTCCACTATAAAATTGTCACAAGGGATTCAATCGAACAAGTCCAAGAATTAACCGACAAAGTGAACGCAAGCGTTTCATACCACTTGTTTTACTAAGTCGTTTAATTAGATTTCTCATACGAGTGAGGTAAAGGTTTGTATATACTAATAGATTGGAAAACGGTTTAAGAAACGAGCTTTGTACTAAAATAGTGTTGAAATCATTTGAAGAAAGATTTTTGCTATTTACTACTAGTATAGAAACCTTTATATTTTTAAAGTGACAAAACACAAAGAAGATTGTAGGAACAATCAATCACTAAAATTCACATACGAAGATGTGAATAAAAATCCAACGAAATCGATAAAGAATCCATCGAGATGGATATTCAAAAATCCCTAAAAAAAGAGTCATCAAAGTCATAACAAATGATAACAACAAATAGGATACGACACGAATCGATTAAAGTTGGAAATTCAAACAACTAGGCGAAACAGGCAAAAATGCACCAGGTCGGTCGGCCGGCTACAGAGCTCGGTCGACCGGACCCTATTCCAAAAAAGTCTCGAGAAGCAGGTCGGTCGGCTGAGCCCTGTAGGCAGTCGACCGGACCAGAAATAGAAAGGTGCCTATGCACCTTAGTAACAGGTCGGTCGACTGGCCCAGGGGTTCGGTCGGCCGAACCTGTTCCCAGTCCCCTCCTAGCCCATTGAATACAATGGCCAATCACTACCAAATTGCAACCACTCGAGCATCAGCACTAAGGATTTATGCCAATCAACTACCCGGCCCTATGAGCTCCTTGTTGCATCACCAAAAACACATTTGAACATCAAAGCTATGATTTTTAAAGGATTGAACCCAAAACACCATAAGTTGGAATATTCACCAAATCAATCCAAACCAAAAGCAGTTGCACACGAATAAGTGTTAGGAATTCATACCTAACAATCGAAGATAAATATAAGCATAGATGTGAGATAAAAATCTCACCTTTGAACCCAAACAAATGAAGATGAAGCTTGAAAGCAAAGGGAATCAACCACTCTTCAAATCCAACTCAAGAAGCTTGATTCTAAGCTAAAAAGAGAAACATTTCCCAAATTAGGTTTAGGATTTTTTTTCTGAAATCAAAGAGAGAAAGAGTTGGAGAAGAAGAAGAGAAGCTTACTAATGGGTTCTTCTATTAGTTTGGAGCTAGAGCTTGATTTGCAAAAGAAAACTAGGGCTTGGAGTTTTAATTTCCTCTTCCACTCTCCATTAACATAAAAGCTTGAGTATTAGGAAAATAGAAAAGAAGTGAATGAAGAGGAGAGGGTTGGAACTGAGTTAAGTGGGGTTAATGGGCTCAGCCAAACCAAAGCCCTAAGTAAAAAGTAGCAAAAATCAACTTACTCCAAACATATCGAAGCTTATACTCAAAAAGGTCGCAAACGGCATTTTAAACTCAATGGGAGTGGTCCCGAGTCCTAATTCGACCGTATGAAAAAAGTATCTTTTCGGACTAAATTCCGAGTATCGATAAAATATTTAAATAAAATATTTAAATATAAAATCGATAAATATGCGGGTTGTTACAAATAATATTGTTTATAAGTACTTTCTGATATAAATATTTCAATATAATTCGGAAAAATTGTTTTAAAGAAGATTTTAAAGAAAAAAAGTTTTGTACTTTCCTCTCTGTCGCTGGAAAATAATTTCGGTAATGGCGGCCGCATCATCGACTTTCATTTTCGAGTTTCGAAGGGGAAAGTCCATTGTAGTAGTTCTACTGCAGATTTATTTTGAGAAAAAATCTATAAATTTTGAATTGTTTTATATATAATTAGAGATATATAAGTTATAAGAATATATTTATCTATTATTTTAAAATAATTTGAAATTTAACCCGATATTTAATTCTTAAATTTCCGTTAATTAATTGTTTCAATTGGTGTAGTGAAATGAAAGGTAAGTAATTAATAATTGAAACCTCTAATTTAGGTAAGAGATTTAAGGCTAAGTTATAAAGGAAATAAAAAGTAAGTTAAAATTGTAACTTATAAGAAAAAGGGTAAAATAAATTTATTGAACAATGAATTAATTAAAAGAAATGAGAAAATTTGTATGACTTTCAATTACATTCCTTAAAAGCATATATATAACTTACCAAATATTAAAAGTTGAAATGTTTAATAAGAAATGTAATGGAAAACTGTACAGCAAAAGTATGTAATAAAAGGGTTCAATAAATTGCTTTTATTTATTAGAATTGGTGGTATAGAGTTATAAACTTGAGTTTAAATTGAAAAGACTACAAATTAAAATAGAAAAGTAAGTATTGTAAATGGAATTTAGAAAGAAAAAAAACGAAGTAGTATAAATGAATGATAATGAACTTAAGTAAACAGTTGAAGCTATTTATAAATAAAATTATTAGGAAAATGAATACTGTAATAAATGAAATTAAGTAATAAATAAATGAGGACATGCAATATGAAATGAATGAATAATTATAACGAAACAAAAGGAACGAGCATGAGCTGAGTTAATGGAATTGAATAATTGTAAGTAATAAGTAAAAATAAGTGAAGCAAACATTTAATGAGTAAATGAAAATAAAAAGGGATAAATAACTGTGTAAATAAAAAGAAAATCAAACAACAAAGGTATGAAATGAAGTTTATAATAAGAAAGGTGATTGTTGTTTGGATTTGTTGTTGTTTGGGCTATGGGTGTTTGGGTAAAATACTTTAAAATTTGGATTGGATGAATGAATAATCTATTAAGTTTTATCCAAGGTTGTTGAGTAAATGATGCGCTAGTAGTTTATTCTTCATTCCGTACAATTTAAAAGTTTTGAACCCAAACAACTATTTATTTTGTTTGATATGAACGAATGGTTGATTTATATTGATTTGTATGATGTTGGTTGCAATGATTGTTGGTTATATTTAATTGGTTGAAACAAGTTTAAACATTTCATTTATATAAATTTTAACCCTCTTTGGATTATATAAGTGAAATGCAGGTTATGGAAGCAATTGCTACTGCTTTTGGTTCCATAAAATAAGCGTAAATTGCCCGACAAATAGATACGTTTCGGGTTACGGTTTATAGCACTATTTTATATATTTTCCCGAGTTGGGATATAATATTTTGGATAATATATGTAATATAATTTTTATATTTTGATATTATATTTTCTCCCGAGCTCTCCGTACAAAGGAGACTCTGCCGAATTTTTTTCGTAAATTTTGGACATAGAAATTATTTTGAAAATGTTTTTCCAAACTTTATTTATTTAAGTATAAAATGATATAATGATTATAAAATGGGTATATTTTATTTAAATTAATAAATTTCGTAAATTATTGTTTATGAGTTAATATTTTGAATAAGATATATTGTTTATTTAATTCTTCTCTTCCCTTCTTTTTCCTTTTCGGGGACGAAAAGTTTTGAGTGGGGGAGAGTGTAACGACCCGTAAATTTCGACAATTAAATTTGTTAATTAAATAAGACTTTTGTAGTTTAATTTAGTAGAAAAAAAACTTTATAAATTAATATTGGAGTGAACGCTAAATTAAACAATAGCAATGGTAATTAAAACCTATTTATAGGAATTCAAATTTAATTCAAATGAATTTTAGTAGTGAAAAGATTTTTACCTGTATATAAATTGAATATGAGAAATTAAAGGAAAGTATTAAATTGATTTAATGTAATAAAACATTGTTAAACAGTAATTGGAATAAATTAAGGAATTTTGTTAACGCAAGTAATAATATATAAACTTGAATGAACATTTAAATTTGATAAATTACTTTAAATGATGTGACGCCCCACCTCTATACCCACGCTAGCCAAGAACACTCCGGAGTAGTGCTGTCAACTAGCACGGAGAATAAGGCTGTTGAGGAGCGACCATCCATGTAATTGCTTATCACACGGTGGCTATAAATAATCTTCGGAAACAAACATAGAAATAATTATATCACAAATCAGTCACAGATATTCATATCACAAATGCGGAAGAAGATATGAATATATAACTAACACATGAAAGTGTACATCAGAGTAGTGGTCAGTAAGATCCACGATAATACAAAAGAACAGCAACACATGCTATACAAAAGAATACAACTATGAGTCTATATCTCAAGTGTATACAACAAAAACTGCTAATCTAAACAGTTAGCCAAAAGTCAGAGTGATGAATCCCTGGAAAGAAGTCAAGCAGAAGCACCTGTAACATCTCGGTCTGACCCGAGTATTATTTAAGAAAATAATAAACGGGTCAGTCTAGCTATAAATATCAGATGACATGATATAACATAAAAGATATGGCATAAACATAAACATCCATAATGACATACCACTATAAGTATGTAGATAACGATCAACAGAAGATCAATCAATAAGAGATAATCAATATCACAAGAATCTTCTCAAAGATTCGGAAAGGGCATCATACCCCAAACTTGTACTCATAACAAGTCAATGACATAAATTCTAGAAATCAATGCAAGAAGTCCAGAAATCATAGAAAAGAGAAAGAGGCCTGTAACGATCCTGAATTTTTATTTAATTTAAATTAATAATTAAATGAAATTTTGAATAAAAATTTATAAAATTAATTATAAATAGTGATGTGAGTTTCCCCGAGTTCAAATATATTCTATATAAATCATTTAAATTTTTAAATATTATGTATATATGTGAATATATATATATATATATGTATATTTGGGTATATATGAGTCAATTTGAAATTTTAAAATCTTGTGTGTGTATATATATATATTTTGATTTGAATTTAAATCTTAGATGAATGGTTTAATAAATATTTGAGTTATAAAATAAATTAAGAAAAATATATATATATATAGTCACTCATAATTAAATATTAAAGTAAGATAACAATAAATATTTAAACTAGAAATAGAAAAATAATATGAGATAGATTTTAATAAAAATAGGAAGTAGAACATTTGCTAAATTCTAACAACATAATAAAATAAACAAATTTGCTAAATTAAAACAACACATTATCTAGAATAAACAAAATAATAAAATATATGTAGGCAATAAAATGTACATAAAGTAAAATAAATATCTATCGAAACATAAACAAAGCAAACAAATGAAAATAGAAAAAAAAAGTGATATGCATAAGCATATAAAACAAGGCAATATAAAAGCAAAGACAATGTTATTGTCCAAGTTGAACAAAAGTAAGTAGATGAATATGAATTAACTTGTATAAGAAAACCAAGAAATAAATCAAACAAATAAAAGACAGCAAATACATGCAAGCATGGAAACAAAGTATAAAATGAAAATATCTATGTACTTAGAGGAGAATGGGATAAGGATGTAGGCATGGGGGAAACACGCATTTACTGTAACCAGTACACTAGCACAGAAGCAAGAAGACATCAGCCATGATACAAGATCACCTCAGCCTCCTTAGCCTGCAAGAAGAAAAGAAAGAAAAAATAATAATAACCTTTACCGTAATAAACAAAATAAAGTACATAATATAATATGTATCAACCTACAAACCTATTTATATCACTCTGTACAAAAAAAATATTAACCTGTACAACTTTTAGATTTTTATAGATTTCTATATACCTCAACTCCATCTCAGCTTCTTCATAATTTAAACTTCAAGTGTATGAATTGGTAGCTATACCAGAGGAGAAGTGCTATCAAAGAAATCAAGGCCTGGACATCAGGAAGCAAAGAAGCTTCAGTATCAAAACCTGATTTTAATCACAACATCCACTTAAAAAAAAAAAAAATCTGAATGGTGATCTGGAAGGTGAGTAAACTCCTACCAGAATTTTTTTTATTTTATTTCATCTATTTGTCTATTGATGCTGTGGGTAAACACATTTTTATCATGGTTAACATGATGCTTGCCTGTGTATTTGTTTTGTATAGTTCTGTGTTTATATAAATGAGTATGCTGTAACTTTTGAAGATGCTGTTGATTCCCTGGTTGTAGCTACAGAGTTAAGGAGTTAAGCAAAACATATAAAACATCTTCTTCCAATCATATATAGGCTTACATTTTAAAACAAAATAGGTTGTTAAACATAAATCAAAGCTTTATAAATTTGTTTTGAGCCTGTAGTTGAAGCATCATCACCAGTGACTCTGTTCTACAGGCAATACGCATTATTTTGATAAAATTCGAATATGCTAATTTTAGATTCCAGGAATATACATTTGATCCTGATAGTAAACTATGAATTTTAAAACTAAAATGAGGATTTTTAGTGGACGGGATGGGTTGCAGTTCGTGTTTCATCAGAGAATGGGTTCGGGGACTTTCCCGATGATCTAGAGCGTTGGAGGAGTTGAGGTTGTGGGTAGATGAGGGTGGTAGGCCGACGCTATCGAGAAAAATAAGTTGATATTTTTCCGATCATTGATGGCGTCGCGGCGAGGGGAACTAGGGTTTAAGAGGGGTAATGGGTTTAGCTCGGTTGTCGAGGTAATGCGAGGGCGTCAGGGAATTAGAGGCGATCGCACCAGGTGGAGTAGTTGCGTGGGTCATCGGCGAAGCTTCGGACCAAGTTTCGAGGTGGCCGGTGGTCGTGGGTGATGGTACGATGGGTTTTTAGGTGGTCGAGTTTTTGGGTCAGTGGGTTCGATTGGGTCAAATTCGATCTGATCGAACTTTCTTCGATCTGGATAATGCTTTGAGGTCTCGCGTGATTGTGTGTGTGTGTGGGATGGACGCGGTGCTCATCGGTGGCCGGAGGAGCGTGGGTAGGTGCACGGTGCACGGTGCACGTGTGTGCACTGGGGAGGAAGGAAGGTGGTATCTGGGTTTGGGGGGTTGTGGAAGAAGAAGAGCGAACGCGAGAGGGAATGGGGTGTGTTCTCGGTGAAGCGGATGCGTGACTCGAAGCAAACGTTAGTTTGACTCGGGGAGGTTTTCGCGTGGGCTTGGGTTGTTGAAGCACTGCAGATTTTGGGGGAAATATAAGTACAGGTTTTACAGTAACCTGTTTGTTTTGTTTTGTTTTTAAATATGTGTTGTTTACTGAAGTAAGGTTTTAAAACTGAAGTTTAAGACAAGTTTTAAAACCTGGGTTTAAAAGCAAATTTTAAGATGCAAATTTGAAATAAAACTAGTTTATAAAATATAAACATTTAAACCATTTTAAATGTTTAAAGCAAATTAAATAAGGATTTTAAAATTTGAAATCTAGGATTTAAAACAAGTTTAAATAAAAGGTCTAAATACAAATTCAAATTTAGATTGTACAATTAGATTTTGAATAGAATAAAATTTTGTTTTAATTCAAACTTGTTTAATAACTTTAAAATGTTTATTGAAGTCAAGATGGAATTCAGATTAACTCTTGAATTCTGGTTTGAAATAAATGAAGTTTATAAAAATTTAAAGTATTTAAACAACTTTAGAATGTTCACGTATATTTCATAAAATGATTTGAAATTGAATAATTGGGTTTAAACTCTTATATAAATTTCTTCATAACGGTGGGTAAAGATTGGTTAATTAAATTTTTAGTTGTAATTAGTAATGGATGATGGGTGATAAATGAATTTGCAATTAACTACTTAAGTTAACAAATGAATGATTAACAGTCAATTAATTTAGTAATTTAATTGAGAATTAAATGATTAATTAATTGAGAATTAATGGTTAATTAAATAATTAGTGATTAATTATATGATTTCAAAGGCTAATTAAAGAGTAATTAACAATAATTAAATTGAGTTCAATTACTTAAGAATAGTAATTAAATAATTATGAATAGTTAATAAGGATCATTTACTTGAGATTTATTTGATAATTTATTAATGTGATTAATCTTGATAATTAATGTGATAAATTAATTTGTGGATTGTATTAAGTATAATTATTTAATAACAGTAATTTAGAAATAAATTATTCAATATAATTAATTGGGTTAATCAAATCTGTTTAAATTAAATTCTTAATTTAACTAATTCAGAATAATCACTCGATAATTTTGGAAAGGTAATTACTTAGAGAAATAATAAATGGATAATTTATTCATAAGTAATTAATTAAATTGGAAATAACTTGAATTAATTAGGATTAAACGATTTATTAATCCTGTTTATGAATGATTATCAAATGCTTGGCCTTACTTATGAATGATTTTATTGTATGAAATACCTTGAATTGATTGTCTTATCTGATTTGTGATATTTTGTTATGTAGATTGAGCTGTGTATATTTATTTACATCTGTATATTATCTGTGAATCTGTGAGTATATGATAAGCGTTATAGTTTATATCGCTTATCAATTATATTTCTGTGTTTTGATCTGTGATAATTGAATGGTTGTGCACTATTGAGTTAAAACCCCTGGACCACACCATACACACACAAATATGGATTTCACGAGGAAATCGATTTAAGTCGCAGATTTGTGAAATAGTTAAATTTGAATTTTTAAATTCAAATGTTTTGGAAATGGAATCGGAATAAATGTGAAAAGCTTTTGGAATGGAATTTCAAAATAGAATTTATTATTTTTAAATTACTTGATTAAGTTTTGGAATTTAAATAAGTTGATTTAAATTTAAATTCAATACTTGAAATTGAATTCAGTAATTTGAAATTAGGGATTAATGATATTATACTAGTCATTATGAGTTAAACCATTTTTAAAGTATTATTTTTGGGAATTTGAATTTAACTCAAGGATTTCAACTCGTATAAATGAATCAGATTTCCAAAATGAAAACTGTTGTTTTCAAATGATAAACACTTTTGGATAAGAACTGAGATTCCAGTTAATTAAGGGAATTTCAAGATTTAATAGAGAAATGATTTTCCTAAGTTAAGAATGAATTCTTTTTTTGGAAGCTATGGATTAAATCTGTTATTTTTAACAGATTTAAATTGATGATTTGTTTAAATCAAATTGAAATGAAATTGTTTTGAAGGCTATAAGTTAAATCTTTGATTTAAAGATTTAACGAGTTAAATCAAATTGAAATGAAAATTGATTTGGAAAATATGTGAATGAATCTTTTGTTTAAAAGATTTAAATGTGAAAATTGTTTAAACCGTTAAAGGTTGTGAAAATGAATCTTTTTGTTTAAAGATTGAAATGGTAATTGGATTAAACCATTGAAAAGAAAGCTTTGAATTATTAAGTTATGACTTAATTGAAATCCCATTATCCATTCGTTTTTGAAATATTTTCGCTCACTATTCGGTTTAACCGGGAAAGGACCTTTGTGTCGTATAACCCATTCCGAATATGTGATACGTCGTTATGGATAGCATTTGAAGACCGGTGATGAAGACCGGGTATTTGTGAAAGCGATAGGATGACCTATCGATTGTTTCTGCACCGAGTCGCGCCGGTATAGAAACTCCCTAAGTGATGGGAGAATCCGATCAGGATTGTGAATATCCGGGTTGCAAGGACTTCTTTGTAAGTGCCTTCGGTTCTGTTCGAACCCAGAACAGACTTGTATGGATTGTATGTCTGACATTACAAATTGAGATATAAAGCCGATTTCTTTCAAATATATTTCTGTTGGTGGCGGAGAATTTATTCTTTTAGCTTAACACCCTTCTCTGAGACGTACGAGCTCAGAGGTTATATAGTTGAAGTTATCAGCGATATGTTCCCAATTTGGTAATGTGACATGCTGAGTGTTGCTGAAATGATCATTGTGTTGATTATTGTGATAGGATCGTTTATTTGATCGTCTATCTTAGTGATCATTGTGTTGATCATTTGTTGACCCAAAGCATGGCTTTTGTATAAAGTATGTTTTTGTGGACGTGACTTCGTCGAATCTCACACCCCGGAAATGGTCAAAACAGGAAAGATGCGGCAAGGTTATGAGGGGTAGCACCCTTTAGAGTATGTACATTTCCTTCTGGATAGAGGTGGTATCATGGTATGGAGCCCAGATATTTAACCTATGTGGTTACTACGAATTTATTACTTTGTGGTTGTTGGCTATCGGGATCCCGTGAGAAAGGTCGTTTACGATCGGGGAATGGCGTGCTCGTGTCAGTAGTTACCCAGTTAGGGGTAACCCGGCCTTGTGTTGGCAGAGTTCCGGTTTGGTTCTCGGGGATGTCTTTCCAGAGGCATTCTCATGTGGCAATGGGAAGTTCCTTGGCCTGACCATTTGTTGGAAATCCAAAGAAACAATACGAGACTTGTACGGTTTTAGTTGTAGAACCTGCCATGGAATGTGGCGGTAACCTGCTATTGAACATGGTAGCTATAGTAGGCATAAGTGTGAAATGTCTATGCTGGCTAAGATTTATATCTTTACTTTCGAAATGATTTTCACTACACTATGCACTAGTAATAATATCAAATATTATTTTTAATGCGTATCAAGCATCGTTGACTATCATAAGGAGAAATCTCCTCCGATTCTGCGTTTGCATTGTGTGTGTGTGCGGGAGGCCTTATGGTAGTCTCATTTTTAAAAAGCATTGCGAATTGACTTTAAAATTCTTTCTTTGATTGTTTTTATAAGATAAACTGTTTTTGTTGCTCACACCAGTCCCACGACTGATCCGGAGTTTATCGTTTCTTTCCTAAACTCTGGGTGCTCATTATTTTCTACACGAGCAGTCTAGAGTTGGGTTTTACAGATAGTTAGATATAGTGGATTGTCTGGAGTTAGTTCAGTCTTTGGATCGCACCAGTCTTGCTTATCTTTGTGCATTGTTATTGGGAGTTCGAGCTATTGCTGGATTGATTCTTGGAAATGGAGTTGCAGTTCTCGGAGTTCTTCGTTGAAGACTATTTTAGAGTTATATTGTTTCGTATGTTAGATGTCATCTATTTTCTTTTCCGCTGCTATTTTATTGTATCATATCTCTGATGTATATTGATATCTATTGGATCATCTGTTGTATCAGATATTGTATCAAAGCTGTATATCAATGTATTATTCTTTTATTCCGCTGTGTTGTTTACTTAATGATTGTTATAAGCTCCGGCGAATCGGATTTGAACGGTCGAATCTACGGCATTCGAATACGATTTGAAGTATGGATGTCGATTTTTGAGCGGGCAAAATCCGGGCCGTCACAAGGCCTATCACATGACGGTCCGAAGACCAAGGGGAGCTACCCCACATGTGTGAATGGAATCACACAGATTAAGGTCCAGACTAACCAAAAAGCAAAAAGGTATGTGTGAGTGGAATCACACAAGTGGTGTCTAGTCTAACCTCGCAACAAGAGACATCGCACAGTTGCTAGTCTAAATCATCAGAATGATCGTCATGATCAACGAGAAGTGTCAATTACACTAAGCTAGTAAATATAGAAGTTTAGCCTCATGTCCCATAACCACTTGCTTAACTTAAATATTTACGAACAAACTGTAAATCTTCACTAATAAAATTGTCATAAGAGGTTCGATCGAACAAGTCCAGGAATTAACCGACGAAGTGAACGCAAGCGTTTCATACCACTTGTTTTACTAAGTCGTTTAATTAGATTTCTCATCCGAGTGAGGTAAAGGTTTGTATATACTAATAGATTGGAAAACGGTTTAAGAAAAGAGCTTTGTTATTAAAAATAGAGTTGAAATTGTTTGTTAAAAGAGTTTTGATATTTACTACTAGTATTGAAACCTTTATATTTTTAAAATGACAAATCACAGAAGAGATTGTAGAAACAATCATCACAAAGATCACATTCGGAGATGTGAATAAAATCCAAGGAAATCAGCTCAAAAGCATCAAAGTGGAAGTTCCCCAACGACCAAACGTGGCCGAGATAACCAGAGATGGTTTGTCTCGAAGAATGGTCAACTCAGCATCTCAACAAAGCAAGTTCTGTTGAATGTTTTTCAGATAAGATCGCCTACGGAGGGGGGTCCAAGGGGGATGGCAACCCCCCAAGGTGGGGGTGCGGGGGCAACGCCACCGCTTACGGGGTTCGACCTGCCCGGTCAGGTCGCGGGGGTCCAGGGGGCAGCGTCCCCGGCGGGGTGCGGGGCAGCGCCCCGACCAAAACGGTACGACCTAGTGAAGATAAAATGAGGTCTAACGACCTAAGGACTCAAGGGTCTAACGACCTAACGACTCAAGGGTCATACGACCTAACGACTCAAGGGTCTAACGACCTAACGACTCAAGGGTCATACGACCTAACGACTCAAGGGTCATACGACCTAACGAGCTATGGCCAAACGACCTAACGACTCAAGGGTCATACGACCTAACGACTCAAGGGTCATACGACCTAACGAGCTATGGCCAAACGACCTAACGACTCAAGGGTCTAACGACCTAACGACTCAAGGGTCCAACGACCCAACGACTCAAGGGTCCAACGACCCAACGACTCAAGGGTCCAACGACCCAACGACTCAAGTGCAGAAAATTCAACAAAACGCTAAAAATTGGAGTTTTTCGCCAATCCAATCCAAACCAAATGCTAACATGCATGCAAAAATGATAGGGAATCATTCCCAACAGTCCAGTATAGTTATAGGCTAGAATTGTGAGATAAAAATCTCACCTTTGCACCAAATATCAATGAAAATGAAGTTTTAAGCAAGCAAGAACCAATCCTTCTTCTATCTAAGCACAAGAAGCTTGAATCCAATGTCTTCTTCTTGAATTTGGAGTAGAAAGATGGATTGCAATTGAATTTGAGTTTTGGAATTTTAATTTCCCATTCCCTCCACCATTAATGCCAAAGCTTGATTAGTTAGGAAATTTATGAAGAGTGAGGAGAAGAGGGTTGGAACTTGGGCTTAATAGGCTAAACTAACCCAAAGTCCAAAGCGGGAAAAGTTAGTGAAATTTCACTAACTCCAAACCTATCGATGTTTATACTTAAAAAAGTTGTAAACGACATTTCGAACTCAATGGAAGTGGTATCGAGTCCTAATTTGACCGTTTGCAAAATGTAGCTTTTCGGACCAAAATCCGATTAACGAGTTAATATTTAAATAAAATATTTAAATACAAACTCGATAAATATGCGGGTTGTTACAAATGACATGACTTAGTATAAATGAAATAATTGGGTCAATTGGTATTTGATGAAATATTACATTGATTGTAATAGACATAATTTAAAGGGTGTGAATTGAATAAATTCTATTTATTGGAACCTTGTTTATTTATTTGAAAAGTATAGTATATGAGTTATTGCAAGAAATGGAAAGTTGAATGGAATTGTAATGAATGATAATAATGGAAAACGTATACAATCAATGTAGGTAATTAGTAATTACAATGTTGTTGAAATTAATGAATGTTTCTTTGTTGATAATTAATAACATAACGGAAATGTGAATGTAAAGTAATTTATGTATATATATATATATATATATATTTGGCGATTAAATCAAGTCAATCTATAGAAATCAATGTTAGATTAATTGGAAGGAAATATGTAATAATTGCATTTATTTGTAAGTGGATGAAATTTATTTCTATGTTAATTGGATATTGGAATATATGATAATTGCTAATGTAAAAAGAGTGGGCAATAATAACTCTCACATAAATGGATAATCGATTCAATAATGTAATACTATCCATAATAGGGCAATTAGATTGATGATAGAATGGAAAGTCTATTAAATGGAAATATTGAAAATAGAATTTGTAATTTCTAAATTTTGGAAATTTGAAGCAAGGGTAGTAATTATTGTAATAATTAAATGGGAGTCAATTAGAGATTAATAAACCTTAATGTATATTAATGAAATTGTGGCAATAGTGCAAAACTTTAATCATTTACCCATTCATTTATGCATTGAATTAGGTCTCAATCAAATGCAACATTTGGCTGGTTATTAATAGCTTTTAAGTGAGAATAAAATGTTAATAAAAACAAGTATTTTAAGATTAACCATCTATTTAGTATATTAAATTATAACTGATAATCAATTGCAATAAATAAAATAATTATTACATTAATGTTAATTGAAGTAATATTTGAAATTTATGTCAATTCCATTCATAATATAACTATTGGTTGATGTAGCATTGTAAATCAAGATTTATTAATTTATTTGAATGAAAGTCAAATAAAAAGAAATTTTTGCAAATTTAATTTATAATTTGCGAATATAATGAAATTGAAATTTAACGCTGAAATGAATTAATTTGTTAACTCTAAATTTACATCTAGATTTGGTTTAAATTAATGTGAAGGATGAAGAAAGTAAAAGTGATAAAGATTGTCAATTTCAGAATTTAAATAGGAAATTTGATTTAATCAATTTATATTAAATTTATTTAATTAATATAAAAATAGCCATTTTGGCCACTGACTCGGATTTCGACGAAATCAGTTTCATCGGATCCGTAACGGTGAATTATAATCGTGTTTCAAGTTTCGTAGCAATCGGACTTGTCGTTTGATCGTACGGACTCGAAACGCATTGAAATTTACGCAATTGAAATCAATTTGGAAAATATTATTTTTAGCATAACTTCTTCATACGATGGAATTTGAACCTGAAACCTTTTCCATTGAGTTTAAAATATTTTAAAACACCTATTTTAATATATGGGTTTACCCAATTTCGTTCCGGGGTCAGAACGGGCTTTTTGGGCCACGTTAGCGTTAGCACGTACATCTATCAACCCGATCCATATATTTATTCCAATTTGCCTATATAAACCCAGTTATACACCCTAGCCTCCATCTATTCTCATTTGTTTATGCGTTCATTTCCTCAACTCCTCCTCTTCCTCAATGGATGCAAACTCTAAATCCAAATACAGTTCCAAACCAAATTCAAAGCTGAAAATCCAAACTCCTCAGAAAAATTCCGGAAAAAATATATGTTGAAGCTCTCGAAGTGAGAAATCTGCTGGTGCAATTCGTTTTTCAATTCGAGTTATCGTTTGCTCTGAAATTTAAGGTTTATCCACGGACGTTCATCATCGTCGCAATCAAACTTGTCGGATCGACAAACCCTTTCTGTGTTTTGTAGAGTGGACCGAGGGGATCGCATCGGCATAGTTTGTTCGTCGTTTGGACGGTCAGATTGTCGGCAATTTTCGATTAGGGTTTAAAATAATCAACCGGCGGCTGCGAATTTTGGGAGGCGTGTGGCGCGTCGGTGGAAGAGGTGACTCGGTCTTCGATGGAGGAAGCTTCAGGAGGGTGCGACGCAAATGGTAGAGGCGGCGGTGTGCGAGGTTGCGTACGTGAAGAGGCGGTCATGTAGCTGGGCATGCATACAATTTTGTTCGGCCTGTAGTGTAGGAAGATGATCACGTGAGTGAACTGTGTAGTGACGTGGAAAAGTAAGTTTGTGTGAGTTGAAATATGTTCTCCTTTTATTTTATTTTTAAATCGTTTCCAATAGCATAAATCGTCATATCTTTCACATACTATATCCGTTTCACGCGCGATTTTTTTTCTTAGGATCGTATGAAATTTCGGATCTTTTGACGTTGGTATGGATGAATTCTGAGACGGTCAAATTTTTGGGTTTAAATTGGATTTAAATTCAATTTAAATTCAAAAGGTGAGTGTTTTAACCCGCTCACAACTTCTAGAATTCCTTATGTTTGTTAATTTGACTTAAGATATGAATAGAAATTTATTTATGTTCGTTTGGCATGTTTTATTCATCATCTCAGTTAAATCGCATTTATTTAATTTAACTGTTAATTTACTTTATTTATTGCATATAAATTTGATAGTTAGAATTTATTTATTTGCATATTAACTGCTAGTCATAGTTATGTTAAATTTTTATTTCATATTAACTGCCAGTTAAATTTACATTTATTTTTGCATATAAACTATTAGTTTAACAGTTGTTAAATTTATTATTGAATATAAACTGTTAGTTAATACATGTTATTTATTACCAGTATAATTTATATACTCTATATCGATGATTGTTTAAATTGGATGATGATTGCAAATAATGGTTGATGATTGATATTTGGATGAATGGATGCTATATTTATATTGTATAAACTGCAAGTCATCATGCATTTTCATTCCATTCGGGATTGCGGTTTGAAATGATATACAACCGCATTTTTATTTTAAATTGCGGATTGAAATGATAAACATCCGTATTTCTAGAACATAGGGTAGAAAATTTTATACAGGCACCGCGGTATATATATAAAATTATTTTGAAATGATTTTCTATGGTTTTGTAAAGCTATATATATGGTTTATGGGATATTGATTTGGTTTTTGATAAAGGTTATTTATATATAGTAATTTCCGGTTTTTAAGCTTTGTATAAATTTGATTTGAAGTATATAATAAAGTTTAATTTTTTAAGATCAAATACGATTAAGCATTTATTTAAAATTTTAATTTCTGGAAGTTCTATTGACTTAAATGAGAATAAGGTGGGAAGATGAATATTAAGTTAAATTGGAATTAAATAAAAAGTTAGAATTTCTAAAGGATATGATTTTTATTACTTGATTTTTGGGTAGAGTGATTTAAATGAATATCAGGTTGTTTTAAATGAATATAAAATAAATTGAAAGATTTTCCAGTTATGTGAAGTTAAAGGTTTTCTTAAATTATATTGAATTCATTAAGTAAATATTTCAAGTCTAAATAATAAGTAATTGAATATAATATATATGGGATTGTCAAATGAGTTTGTTTTTGAAATGGTAAAATATTTAAAGCTCTGAAACATAAGAATTGAAATGGTATTTGGTAGTTTAAATCGATATTTGAAATTGATTTATGAAATCTAAAGAAGCTATTTTGTTTTATAAAAGTAATTTAGTATTTAACCATTTAAGAGATGGAAACTTGTTTCAAGGTTATGATTTTCAAGGTAGTATAATTTGAAAATATTATATTCAAGAGTTTTGATTTCTAAATATTTTACTTTGAAAACCCTATGATTTTGGAAAAGAATACATTGGAAAATAAAATGACATTATATGATTTTGGATCTAAATGATATCGTATTGATTTGGGGTTTTTAAAAAAATATATGATATCGTATTGATATGGTTTTAAATGGATATTTTATTTTGGTTTTAAAGTATAAATTTTTTTTATGACCGCGGTGTTATAATAATGTTTGTTTGTTAAAGAGACCGGGATCGGAAGTTGTCATGCTCTCTGCCAACTCCGAAAACCACTTTAACAACCGTGTATGCGGTGGAGATTCCAGAATGAAGTAGGTTGGTGTTGGCGTTTCTTATAAGGTAAATACGTGGACCCGACTCCCGTGAGTTGGCATAAGGTGGCTAAAACAGGAGCAATTGATGGGCCAATGAGGTCATTCCTCTGATCGAATGCACTCCTTCGATATTATACTATGACTTTTGGATCGATTCGTTGGGCACTTTACTTTCGATTTTGGGGGTGTTGTTCGAGGTGGGCGGCAGCTGCGTGCTGTGCGTTTCCATCAGTCCGGAAGCGTAATTGGTATATCTACCCTGGCATTGCCTAGTTGTGTCGTGTCACCTACCCTAGCACGCCTTCTACGAGTTTCTATTCGTGTCGTACCTATGGAGTATTCTCTGGTAGCTTCCCGATCAGGAGGTATTACGGTACTGTATAGACTATTGGCATTATGTGTGTTAAGGGCTATATGGGTAACCCTTTAACGCTATTAAAAAGTAAGTTTATTTTACAATTAGACACTATTATAATAGCGAAATATACTACATAGTAAATAGTTTAACGGATCCTTAGGAGATGTAAATCCCAAGCATCTCTTGAGTTACTGCACTCAAATTTATTCTATTGATTTAACTTACATAAGATCTTTTAGTTCTGACTCGAGTGTTTTGTCTTTTCAATTCGCTCGGGTCAGTCCGAGCGTTTCAGGATCGAAGACTTTAGATCTGGAGGATGAAGACGGAGATTTATACTATTATTATTAATTATATTCCACTACACTATTTAATTCCGCCGCATTTGATTATGATTGGTGTGTGAACTCTGATATTTATTGTATAAAGAAGAATCAAATGTTTGTAAACAGTTTATGAACTGTACATTTATTATTATATTTTATTCTTCCGCTGTGAGATTCTAATTTGTTTTTATTTCCCTGTTTTCCCTTATTTACCCCATAACAATCCGCCTTTCCGTATGGTTTGAATTGGCACGTGTGTCGATTTAAAGCGTGCGAAAAGGCAGGACATTACATCTGGTATCAGAGCTTTGGTTTAGCGATAAACCTTAGCTTTGTGGGGTTTGACTCTTTATTAATAGGATAGTAATACCCTATGAGAGTCGTTGAGTGTATATATATGAGAGAGCATATTTGTTAGTGTTTTAAAAAGGTTTTGTATATTGTGTTAATCTGTTCCGTTTTTTATTTATAAATTCTGGTTGGTGCATGGGACGCTGTGACATCAATAGGGATTTCTAAACGCTTAATAGGACAGACCGACATAATATTTGTTTTATAAAGGTGAATGAAATAATTTTGCCTATTATATTTTCTATATATATAAAATAATTTTTTTTCAAATGATATCTATATTTGGCTGCAATAGATTGGTTGTTAGGTAATAAAGTGTATAAATAATAATATAAATAAGATAAAAAAGAATAAAATAAATGAAAATTGGAAATTTAGAACTAAAGATCCGGGGTTTTGAATTTTTTTTGAATAAATTTTGGAATATAATAATATTGGTTATAAGTACTTTCTGATATAAATATTTCAATATAATTCGAAAAAATTGTTTTAAAGAAGATTTTAAAGAAAAAAAAGTTTTGTACTTTCCTCTCTGTCGCTGGAAAATAATTTCGGTAATGGCGGCCGCATCATCGACTTTCATTTTCGAGTTTCGAAGGGGAAAGGCCGTTGTAGTAGTTCTGCTGCATATTTATTTTGAGAAAAAATCTATAAATTTTGAATTGTTTTATATATAATTAGAGGTATATAAGTTATAAGAATATATGTATCTATTATTTTAAAATAATTTAAATTTAACCCGGTATTTAATTCTTAAATTTCCGTTAATTAATTGTTTCAATTGGTGTAGTGAAATGAAAGGTAAGTAATTAATAATTGAAACCTCTAATTTAGGTAAGATATTTAAGGCTAAGTTATAAAGGAAATAAAAAGTAAGTTAAAATTGTAACTTATAAGAAAAAGGGTAAAATAAATTTATTGAAGAATTAATTAATTAAAAGAAATGAGAAAATTTGTATAACTTTCAATTACATTCCTTAAAAGCATATATATAACTTACCAAATATTAAAAGTTGAAATGTTTAATAAGAAATGCAACGGAAAACTGTACGGTAAAAGTATGTAATAAAAGGGTTCAATAAATTGCTTTTATTTATTAGAATTGGTGGTATCGAGTTATAAACTTGAGTTTAAATTGAAAAGACTACAAATTAAAATAGAAAAGTAAGTATTGTAAATGGAATTTAGAAAGAAAAAAAAAATGAAGTAGTATAAATGAATGATAATGAACTTAAGTAAACAGTTGAAGCTATTTATAAATAAAATTATTAGGAAAATGAATATTGTAATAAATGAAATTAAGTAATAAATAAATGAGGACATGCAATAATAAATGAATGAATAATTATAACCAAATAAAAGGAACGAGCATGACCTGAGTTAATGGAATTGAATAATTGTAAGTAATAAGTAAAAATAAGTGAAGCAAACATTTAATGAGTAAATGAAAATAAAAAGGGATAAATCACTGTGTAAATAAAAAGAAAATCAAACAACAAAGGTATGAAATGAAGTTTATAATAAGAAAGGTGATTGTTGTTTGGATTTGTTGTTGTTTGGGCTATGGGTGTTTGGGTAAAATACTTTAAAATTTGGATTGGATGAATGAATAATCTATTAAGTTTTATCCAAGGTTGTTGAGTAAATGATGCGCTAGTAGTTTATTCTTCATTCCGTACAATTTAAAAGTTTTGAACCCAAACAACTATTTATTTTGTTTGATATGAACGAATAGTTGATTTATATTGATTTGTATGATGTTGGTTGCCAATATTGTTGGTTATATTTAATTGGTTGAAACAAGTTTAAACATTTCATTTATATAAATTTTAACCTTCTTTTGATTATATAAGTGAAATGCAGGTTATGGAAGCAATTGCTACTGCTTTTGGTTCCATAAAATAAGCGTAAATTGCCCGACAAATAGGTACGTTTCGGATTACGGTTTATAGCGCTATTTTATATATTTTCCCGAGTTGGGATATAATATTTTGGATAATATATGTAATATAATTTTTATATTTTGATATTATATTTTCTTCCGAGCTCTCCGTACAAAGGAGACTCTGCCGAATTTTTTTCGTAAATTTTGGACATAGAAATTATTTTGAAAATGTTTTTCCAAACTTTATTTATTTAAGTATAAAAAGATATAATGATTATAAAATGGGTATATTTTATTTAAAGTAATAAATTTCGTAAATTATTGTTTATAAGTTAATATTTTGAATAAGATGTATTGTTTATTTAATTCTTCTCTTCCCTTCTTTTTCCTTTTCGGGGACGAAAAGTTTTGAGTGGGGGAGAGTGTAACGACCCGTAAATTTCGGCAATTAAATTTGTTAATTAAATAAGTCTTTTGTAGTTTAATTTAGTAGAAAAAAAACTTTATAAATTAATATTGGAGTGAACGCTAAATTAAACAATAGCAATGGTAATTAAAACCTATTTATAGGAATTCGAATTTAATTCAAATGAATTTAAGTAGTGAAAAGATTTTTACCTGTATATAAATTGAATATGGGAAATTAAAGGAAAGTATTAAATTGATTTAATGTAATAAAACATTGTTAAACAGTAATTGGAATAAATTAAGGAATTTTGTTAACGCAAGTAATAATATATAAACTTGAATGAACATTTAAATTTGATAAATTACTTTAAATGACATGACTTAGTATAAATGAAATAATTGGGTCAATTGGTATTTGATGAAATATTACATTGATTGTAATAGACTTAATTTAAAGGGAGTGAATTGAGTAAATCCTATTTATTGGAACCTTGTTTATTTATCTGAAAAGTATAATATATGAGTTATTGCAAGAAATGGAAAGTTGAATGGAATTCTAATGAATGATAATAATGGAAAACGTATACAATCAATGTAGGTAATTAGTAATTACAATGTTGTTGAAATTAATAAACGTTTCTTTGTTGATAATTAATAACATAATGTAAATGTGAATGTAAAATAATTTATGTATGTATATATATATATATATATATATATATATATATATATTTGGCGTTTAAATCAAGTCAATCTATAGAAATCAATGTTAGATTAATTGGAAGGAAATATGTAATAATTGCATTTATTTGTAAGTGGATGAAATTTATTTCTATATTAATTGGATATTGGAATAAGATGATAATTGTTAATGTAAAAAGAGTAGGCAATAATAACTCTCACATAAATGGATAATCGATTCAATAATGTAATACTATCCATAATAGGGCAATTAGATTGATGATAGAATGGAAAGTCTATTAAATGGAAATATCGAAAATAGAATTTGTAATTTCTAAATTTTGGAAATTTGAAGCAAGGGCAGTAATTATTGTAATAATTAAATGTAAATCAATTAGAGATTAATAAACCTTAATGTATATTAATGAAATTGTGGCAATAGTGCAAAACTTTAATCATTTACCCATTCATTTATGCATTGAATTAGGCCTCAATCAAATAGCAACATTTGGCTGGTTATTAATAGCTTTCAAATGAGAATAAAATGTTAATAAAAACAAGTATTTTAAGATTAACCATCTATTTAGTATATTAAATTATAACTGATAATCAATTGCAATAAATAAAATAATTATTACATTAATGTTAATTGAAGTAATATTTAAAATTTATGTCAATTCCATTCATAATATAACTATTGGTTGATGCAGCATTGTAAATCAAGATTTATTAATTTTTTTGAATGAAAGTTAAATAAAAAGAAATTTTTGCAAATTTAATTTATAATTTGCAAATATAATGAAATTGAAATTTAACGCTGAAATGAATTAATTTGTTAACTCTAAATTTACATCTAGATTTGGTTTAAATTAATGTGAAGGATTAAGAAAGTAAAAGTGATAAAGATTGTCAATTTCAGAATTTAAATAGGAAATTTGATTTAATCAATTTATATTAAATTAATTTAATTAATATAAAAATAGCCATTTTGGCCCCTGACTCGGAATTCGACGAAATCAGTTTTATCGGATCCGTAACGGTGAATTATAATAGTGTTTCAAGTTTCGTAGCGATCGGACTTGTCGTTTGATCGTACGGACTCGAAACACATTGAAATTTACGCAATTGAAATCAATTTGGAAAATATTGTTTTTAGCATAACTTCTTCATACGATGGAATTTGAACCTGAAACCTTTTCCATTGAGTTTAAAATATTTTAAAACACCTATTTTGATATATGTGTTTACCCAATTTCGTTACGGGGTCAGAACGGGCTTTTTGGGCCACGTTAGCGTTAGCACGTACATCTATCAACCCGATCCATATATTTATTCCAATTTGCCTATATAAACCCAGTTATAAACCCTAGCCTCCATCTATTCTCATTTGTTTATGCGTTCGTTTCCTCAACTCCTCCTCTTCCTCAATGGATGCAAACCCTAAATCCAAATACAGTTCCAAACCAAATTCAAACCTGAAAATCCAAACTCCTCAGTAAAATTCCGGAAAAATATATGTAAAAGCTCTCGAAGTGAGAAATCTGCTGGTGCAATTCGTTTTTCAATTCGAGTTATCGTTTGCTCTGAAATTTAAGGTTTATCCACGGTCGTTCATCATCGTCGCGATCAAACTTGTCGGATCGACAAACCCTTTCTGCGTTTTGTAGAGTGGACCGAGGGGATCGCATCGGCATAGTTTGTTCGTCGTTTGGAAGGTCAGATTGTCGGCAATTTTCGATTAGGGTTTAAAATAATCAACCGGCGGCTGCGAATTTTGAGAGGCGTGCGGCGCGTCGGCGGAAGAGGTGACTCGGTCTTCGATGGAGGAAGCTTTAGGAGGGTGCGACGCAAATGGTAGAGGCGGTGGTGTGCGAGGTTGCGTACGTGAAGAGGCTGTAGCTATGCATGCATGCAATTTTGTTCGGCCTGTAGTGTAGGAAGATGATCACGATGATCACGTGAGTGAACTGTGCAGTGACTTGGAAAGGTAAGTTTGTGTGAGTTGAAATATGTTCTCCTTTTATTTTATTTTTAAATTGTTTTCAATAGCATAAATCGTCATATCTTTCACATGCTATATCTGTTTCACGCGCAATTTTTTTTGTTAGGATCGTATTGAAATTTCGGATCTTTTGACATTGGTATGGACGAATTCTAAGATGGTCAAATTTTTGGGTTTAAATTGGATTTGAATACAATTTAAATTCAAAAGGTGAGTGTTTTAACCCACTCACAACTTCTAGAATTCCTTATGTTTGTTAATTTGACTTAAGATATGAGTAGAAATTTATTTATGTTCGTTTGGCATGTTTTATTCATCATCTCAGTTAAATCGCATTTATTTAATTTAATTGTTAATTTATTTTATTTATTGCATATAAATTTGACAGTTAGAATTTATTTATTTGCATATTAACTGCCAGTCATAGTTATGTTAAAATTTTATTTCATATTAACTGCCAGTTAAATTTACATTTATTTTTGCATATAAACTGTTAGTTTAACATTTGTTAAATTTATTATTGAATATAAACTGTTAGTTAATACATGTTATTTATTACCAGTATAATTTATATACTCTATATCGATGATTGTTTTAAATTGGATGATGATTGCAAATAATGGTTGATGATTGATATTTGGATGAATGGATGCTATATTTATATTATATAAACTGCAAGTCATCATGCATTTTCATTCCATTCGGGATTGCGGTTTGAAATGATATACAACCGCATTTTTATTTTAAATTGCGGATTGAAATGATAAACATCCGTATCACTTGACCATGGGGTAGAAAATTTTATACACGCACCGCGGTATATATATAAAATTATTTTGAAACGATTTTCTATGGTTTTGTAAAGCTGTATATATGGTTTATGGGATATTGATTTGGTTTTTGATAAAGGTTATTTATATATAGTAATTTCGGGTTTTTAAGCTTTGTATAAATTTGATTTGAAGTATAAAATAAAGTTTAATTTTTTAAGATCAAATACGATTAAGCACTTATTTAAAAATTTAATTTCTGGAAGTTCTATTGACTTAAATGAGAATAAGGTGGGAAGATGAATATTAAGTTAAATTGGAATTAAATAAAAAGTTAGAATTTCTAAAGGATATGATTTTTATAACTTGATTTTTGGGTAGAGTGATTTAAATGAATATCAGGTTGTTTTAAATGAATATAAAATAAATTGAAAGATTTTCCAGTTATGTGAAGTTAAAGGTTTTCTTAAATTATATTGAATTCATTAAGTAAATATTTCAAGTCTAAATAATAAGTAATTGAATTTAATATATATGGGATTGTCAAATGAGTTTGTTTTTGAAATGGTAAATTATTTAAAGCTCTGAACATAAGAATTGAAATGGTATTTGGTAGTTTAAATCGATATTTGAAATTGATTTGTGAAATTTAAAGAAGCTATTTTGTTTTATAAAAGTAATTTAGTATTTAACCATTTAAGAGATGGAAACTTGTTTCAAGGTTATGATTTTCAAGGTAGTATAATTTGAAAATATTATACTCAAGAGTTTTGATTTCTAAATATTTTACTTTGAAAACCCTATGATTTTGGAAAAGAATACATTGGAAAATAAAATGACATTATATGATTTTGGATCTAAATGATATCGTATTGATTTGGGGTTTTTAAAAAAATATATGATATCGTATTGATATGGTTTAAAATGGATATTTTATTTTGGTTTTAAAGTATAAATATTTTTTATGACCGCGGTGTTATAATAACGTTTGGTTGTTAAAGAGACCGGGATCGGAAGTTGTCATACTCTCTGCCAACTCCGAAAACCACTTTAACAACCGTGTACGCGGTGGAGATTCCAGAATGAAGTAGGTTGGTGGCGGCGTTTCCTATAAGGTAAATACGTGGACCCGACTCCCGTGAGTTGTCATAAGGTGGCTAAAACAGGAGCGATTGACGGGCCAATGAGGTCATTCCTCTGATCGAACGCACTCCTTCGATATTATACTATGACTTTTGGATCGATTCGGTGGCCACTTTACTTTTGATTTTGGGGGTGTTGTTCGAGGTGGGCAGCAGCTGCGCGCTGCGCGTTTCCATCAGCCCGGAAGCGTAATTGGTATATCTACCCTGGCATTGCCTAGTTGTACCGTGTCACCTGCCCTAGCGCGCCTTCTACGAGTTTCTATTCATTTCGTACCTATGGAGTATCCTCTAGTAGCCTCCCGATCAAGAGGTATTACGGTACTGTATAGACTATTGGCATTATGTGTGTTAAGGGCTATATGGGTAACCCCTTAACGCTATTAAAAAGTAAGTTTATTTTACAATTAGACACTATTATAATAGCAAAATATACTACATAGTAAACAGTTTAACGGATCCTTAGGAGATGTAAATCCCGGGCATATCTTGAGTTATTGCACTCATATTTATTCTGTTGATTTTACTTACAGAAGATCTTTTAGTTCTGACTCGAGTGTTTTGTCTTTTTAATTCGCTTGGGTAAGTCTGAGCGTTTCAGGATCGAAGACTTTAGGTCTGGAGGACGAAGACGGAGATTTCTACTATTATTATTAATTATATTCCACTACATTATTTAATTCCGCTGCATTTGATTATGATTGGTATGTGAACTCTGATATTTATTGTATAAAGAAGAATCAAATGTTTGTAAACAGTTTATGAACTGTACATTTATTATTATATTTTATCCTTCCGCTGTGAGATTCTAATTTGTTTTTATTTCCCTTTTTTCCTTATTTACCCCATAACAATCTGCCCTTCCGTATGGTTTGAATTGGCACGTGTGTCGATTTAAAGCGTGCGAAAAGGCAGGACATTACAAAGTCTTACGTGATACCTTTCTTTTCAAAGGTTTTTGAAAGTTAAGCAACCTTAACCTGTTTCTCACACCAGACCCACGTCTGACCCGGAGTTTATCTTATGTTTTCTTAAACTCTTGGGTACTCAAATTTTTACGAGTAGCCAAGGGATTCAGGTTAGCTTTGACGATTGATGGAGGAGCAATGGAGTAGGAGGCTTCTGCGTGTAGATATATAGTATTCCGCTGTGTAGATTTCTCTGAGTAGTTTCTTGTACTGTGTTGAGTTGTATAACTAGACAGGTGTTTATAACTGTCTAGTATGTGATGAATGATCTGTGTAACTCTGATAATGGTTGTAAAACTATGTAATATTTATGTTATTAATATAATTTATTCATTCCGCTGTTTAGATTCTGATGTTGTTTATTCTTTCTCTTCTTTCTTTTCTCTTTTCTATCCCTTTCTTTCTTGTTAATGATGCGTCATTCAGTGGAGACGGATGGTGGGTCATTACAGTGGTATCAGAGCATTAGGTTGAGTGAATACCTAGGCTCTGTAGTGGTGTCTATCTTAAGAGAGCGTATTTGTAATTTATATATATATATATATATATATATATATATATATATATATATATATATATTCTACCTATCTGTTGGGTTACCGTTCAGGTTTTCCAATATAAGTTATAAAGGTGGATGGGGTAGTAGTGTGTGTAACACGACTACCATTGGTTGGAGTTTGAATGTTTTGAGGTTGGAAGTGCATTTGTCGAGACTGTAGACCTAATACCGTCTCGAGTGAGTTTTGTAGTGATAAAGGACTTCATTGATCTCTGAAGGAAACCTGTTAAGGTTCGAAGTCTATCTTTGAAGTTGGATGAGTAGGGTGTGGATCTGTCGATTGTGCAGAAGTGAGTGATGGTATTTTGATACCTCAGGAAGTAGTAGTTGCGTGATGAGACGCAGTGACTATGGATGTCTCCGAAGATGTTTTCTTTGAAACAAGTTTAAGGAAGTGAGTCTGCTTCGATGTTGTGGCTGTGTTCAGCATAGTGTTTCTGTTTGCTTTGAGATCCGAGTTTCTCGAAGAGCTTTGGATTAGGAAGTTTTTGGCATCTATGGCAGCAGTGCAGCTCGGAGTATTCTGTGTGTTGGCAGGAGATCTTCTGGTTTAACAGTTTTTCTAGAAGTGGAGTTCAAAAGCAGCTGAGTGGACTCGTTTTTTTCGATGGATTGGCTAGTTACGTATAAGCTGTTCTATTTGGTAATGGGAGAACCGTTTTCTTTGGATTTGGTTTGGATTGATCGCAAAAGTGACTTGCAATTGTTTGAGTGTTCTTTTGGGTTATCAGAATTTTTCTGGATGTCTTCAGAGAAGTCAGAGTTTTGTTCGCATCTGGAGTTTGAGTTTTCTTATCGTCTGGGATTCCAGGAGTGGTACCAGTAGTTCAGCTTAATAGAAGAATGGTTCCAAGAGATTGAGTTAGTGCAGCAGCTCAGGGTTTTGGAGGAACTTTTGAGATTTTCTTATGGATCTATTGAACCATATTTCTGGGATGTGTTGTCCAGTTTGTGCTCGTGTTCTTCTTCAGCATTCTCTTCTACTTCGGATCAGAGTTGTGCAGCGGAAGCAGTTTGGAAGTGTATCTGCTTTTCTTTTTCGGATAGAAGAAGTTGTTGTCTTCTGATGTTTGAGGTGTAGGGTTGATCTTGAGGAGATCATTCTGTTGAGTTGATTGGTTTTGTTTGTTTCTAGAAGCATCAGCGAGGGATGAGCTGATCAGTAAGGTTGTAGGCAGCCCAGGATCGTCTGGAGTGTTTTGTGGATTTGAGACAGAGGAATTTGGATTCTAAAGTCGGAGATTTAATTTTGGATAAGTTTTCTCCGATCGTAAAGGAGCTATAAGTTTGAGTAAGGCTGGTAAGCTAGCTCTGAAGTGTTTTGGATCTTTTCTGTGATCTTGGAGAATAAGTGTTTGATCTACGGGATTGAATTGCCAGTTTGGATAACTGGGATCCGATGAGTTTCACGTATCTCTGAGGGAGCACGTGTATGATCTATCTTTGGTTGTGGAACCAGCAGTTCTGGATTTTGGTTGTTGAGTCAGACTCGTATGTAGTCTGATATCTTGTCTAGTGCTGTAGATATAGTTGAATAGAAGCTCTGTAGCTTAGTATTTTTGATTGTTTGGATTCTGTAGAGCGAGTGGCCCGGTATATATACACTTCGGAACTCGAGGGTTTTTATCCAGAATTTTGTCTGGATAATTAGATTTGTTTGATTGGATGAGTTGGTTGTTTTGGTAGTTAGCATATGTTTGATATGTGCTTACGTTTTAAAATCAAATCTTTAATGAGATTATTAAATTACCTTTGTTTTAAATTTCAGGGACGAAATTCTTTTAAGGGGGAGGATTGTAATATCCCAGAATTTTTAACAATATCAATTTAATAATCTATATTAAAATTAAATTGATATTGATATTTTGTTAATAATAATTCAAATTGATTTAATAATCTTCTTCAATAAATATTTAATTGGTTATTTTATCTTTTTAAAAAATAATAAGTTGGTTTCTAATTATAATATAAATATATAGTTCATATTGTAAATAGATTAGCTTTGTTTTAAATTTAATAAATAAAGCATATTTTTCTAATTCTAATATTTTTGTAATTTGGAAAATTAGTTTTTATTTAACATAAGCTTTTCAAAGCTATTAAATAATTAATCTTGGTTTAATTTAATAGATGAATCATCTTTTGAAATTCTAATATATACATTATTAATTTGGAAATTTTGATTTTAATTTAATATTAAGTTTTCAAAGCTATTTCATAAATAAATATTATGATTTTAAAATTGATAAGATAAATGTTTATATGTTTAAAATAATTTTGGCTTAAGTTTTAAATTTAAAAATGAATTAACAAAAGGTTTGTTTTGTTTCTATTAAAATATAGCTTAAATAAAATAAGTAATTCATTAATAAAGACAAAATTTCTTTTAAAATGATTTTAAATTAATAATGAGTCATTTCTAAAAATATTATTAATAGTGTATTGTTTTACAAATAAATTTTGAATGAAAATAGTTATTGTTATTTCAAGTTTAATTTGTATTTATAACTAGATTTTTTTAAAATATTAGATTTTGAATTTGATTTGAATTTAAAATCCAAAATATAAATTTTAGATTGTTTTAATTTTTATATGTATAAGCTTTATTTTAAGTATAGTTTGTTTTTATTTCCTTTATAAATTTATATACATATTTAAATTCTAATTAATTAATCAATTAAGCTTAATACGTATATATAAACATGTTAATTAATATGCAAATTACTTTTAAAAGAGACATGTGTTGTACTCTTAAAACCTAATTTAAAAAGTGTTCAAAGATTAAACATTTAACTTGACAAATGTTGAAAAATAGTACAAGTGTCATTTTGTTTTAATTTTCTTTAATTTAATTAAATCTGAAAACTACATCTATATAAACTTGCATTTTCATTCATACTTGTTTTTCTCATTTCCTAAAATCAAAAGAGATCTTCAAAACATCTCTATATCAAAACTCCTCTTCAAATAAAACCTGCATATTCAATTCTTGTACAAATCTAAAATCAGTAAACTCTTCAAAATCAAATTACAATTCAATTGCTTGGAATCATTCTGCAACTCAAAAGAATTACATGCAACTGCAACCTCAATTCAAATGCCTGCACTATCCTTCACTTCTGTTTTGAATTTCATTCAAAAGCCTGCAGTCTCCATTTCTGTTTTAAATCAACCAAGTCTGCATTTTTCTGAAAAACATATAAATGCAATCTGGAAGCCTGCATTTTTTCACCTGGAAACAGACATGCAAATGCATCAGGACTAAAGTCTTTAAAAAGCAAAAGCAAACTGCAGTCATTTAAAGTACTGAAGCAACTTCAAGTTTTCAAATCATGCACCTTCCAGTTTCATACTCTTAAAAGGCTTTGCTCATAAATTTTGTGAGTAACTTTTTTTAAAAAAAATTAAAAGTAAAAATAGGTTGCATGATTATACTGAAATGATATAGTATTGTTTGTGTTATAAGTAGTTGTTGATGTGAAAATGTTTTGTGTCCATGTTGTTCTTTTATTGCCTGGTCTGTTTTGATTTTCTAGGCAAAAGTTTTATTAAATACACTTACCTTTTAATTAGTTTTCTGTTATAATGAAAAATATAAAGTAAAATTGTATTATTTTCTTAAGTTAATATTTAAAAATTTCAAGTAAGTTAAAATATGAGTATTGACTCTGGAATCACAAAGAAACATCAGTGCATGATAATTTTAACCAAAATTAAAATCTGTTAATTTTGTAATTCAGTATCTTAAATCAATAGCATTAACAGAAACTTGATTTTTAAATCAAGAATTAGGATTTTTAGAGTATAGTTATAGATGCGGTTAGATATTGAACTAAAAATGAAATTTAAGCAAATTCTGACGATTTTTGAGTTGTGGAGGCTTGGGTTTCTTCTGGGTGATAGAGTAGTGTTAGGTGATGCCTAGAAAAATCATTTATGCTAATGGAATTCAGTGTGGAAGGTTGCGGCAGTGAAAATTTATTTGGAACCCTAGTTTTCACTATGTCATTGAGATCGATCATTACGGCAGTGTAGTTGATCGAGTGATGTGATGTTTAAGGGAATGTTAGATTGGTCGTGGATGAAGTCGAGGCCGGAATGGTTGAATCTCAGGTGGTCGGAGCGGCGAGAGATAGGTGATGACAGGTTTGGGGGGAAACCTGTTTGTGGTTTCCAGGTTTTGATTCTGGGTGTCATCTTTGATCTCAAAAGGTTTGTGTCGAATTTTATGTTCGTGGTGGATTAGAGGGACGATTTCAGACATGCAGCGATCATCAATGACGTCCAAAGGAGGCCGGAGTCACCGTGCATATGCACGGTGATGAATTTTCTAGTGATGTTTTTGGTTTAGTTGGTGCAGGGGTTTTTCAGATTTCCTCGAAGCAATTGGATAGTTGGCTTGGGGAAATTAAGCTTTAGACTCGAAGCATTTTGTAATGCTATGGGGTTGTTTCTGAATTTTCAGGTTTTACAGAAACCTGTAGTTTCTGTTTTAAAACTTTTAAAACCTGAAAGCTTTTTAAATGTTTAGGAAATTTTAAACCTAGTTACGAATCCAAGTTTGAATTTTGGAATCCAAGTTTAAAATCTAAAATCTCAGTTTTAAATAAAAATGAAGTTTTAAAGATTTAACTTAATTAACTACTTATTTTGGTAAAGTAGTTTGAACTTTTTAAAAATGAAGTTTTTGTTAAAATATAAGCAAGATTTGAAATAAAGTTTGAATCTGGAAAGCTTAAATCAAATATGAACTTCAGATTTTTAATTAGAAGAAGATTTAAATTTGAAGATTTAAACTAAATATAAATTGAGGTTATTGAATGTAACAGCCCGCAAATCCGTACCCCTTGAGTCAACACTATTCTACAACAACCAACCCAAGTTGCACAGAAATACGAACCATTTGGGTTTAAGAAGAAGAGGTAGAAGAGAAGAAAACAAAAATCAATATCAGAATCTAACCATCGCAGCGGAATAAACTATAATAAGTAGTAAATAATCTTTACTCAAAATCAAATATATCTGTTTACATATATTACATCATCAGAGTACATCAGTCACAGCTCACATCAATAACATACAATGAATACACAACAACTCAAACAGCGGAATATATATATACAAGTACGAGAATACGTATCGTCATCCAGCTCGTCTCCTGAGCTCCACAGCATCATATCCTGTATTCTATAATACTCGGTCTGACCCGAGCATTACAGTTAAATAATACCCGAGTCAGTCTGGAATACCAGAGTGAGAAAATCACACCCAATTGATTATTAAAGTTTCAAAAATCCTTTGAAAACCAAAAGCATCTCGTAAGACCACGCCACAAATAAACATGTCGGGTTTTTACCTTACGATAGCTAAAACAATTTTTATATAGAAATCCTCTGATATTATAATAGGGTCTATATACAAATACTTATAAAATAGCCGAAATTGTTACATTCGTTAAATTCCAGCTACTAGCCACAAAAGTGGGTAATACAAACAAAACTCGTACAAGGCTCGTAGGGAGAATGGATTTCCAACAATGACTAGGCACTGGGGTACCACCTGTCACAGTACGGGGCCTAGATCACCGTACCGAGGATTACTCCCTTCATCCCCTGCAACACAAGGCCGGAACCATTCCTTACTGAACAGTCCCGAACAAGATAAACCCCGTGGTTGGCGCGACCAACCACCCACTAAGCCGAAAGATATATAAGGGACATCTAGACAGGGGAATTATCTTGTCCTGCTTGGACATGAGCCACCTAACCTTGCTGCATATCCCCTGATTTTCAGTCATTCCCGGTTGATGAGGCTTGAGGCTAAGTGTTACCTTTAGAACGTTTCACTTAGAATGCCCATCGCCCACCTGACGATGTTTCACAAGCATTCATCCATACAAGTCCGTCCCGGGTTCGAACGGAACCGAAGGCACTATTCCTACTACATCCATTTTGGAAATATCCTCAGGATTAGTAGCGACTAGCCCTTGCACTTCACTGCTCCATCTTCGACTCCGAACACGTTTTTCGCACGAAACGTACAAATTAGATCGAAGTGGTTTTCGAGAAATAAATCTCGATCCCGGTCTCTTCGAAACGATCAGCGCATTTGTCCAATATTGATAGTCGGTGATTTAACTATCAATTAATATTCACAAACATCCATCAAACAATAAATAATTTCCCAAATTATTTATTTATCTCAAAATACCTTCACACGATATATTTCTATTTTCAACCCTTTGAAAACAGTTTTCAAAACCATCTTTCTTTCAGAATAAACTTTCCCAAATATTTATTTCTCTTCTCTGAAATTACCAAGCACAAAACTAGATTTTTAAAATAATTTAAAAACACTTTACTTTGAAAATATACTTTTAAACATTTAAGTTAAATTACTTCAATATTTTGTAAAAATACATACTATATAAGTATTTGAAAATAAATTTACTTAATAGAATATAAAACTAGATTTTCACCTTTGAAAACAAAATACTAGGACACTTTTAAAGTAATTACTACTATAATGGGTTTGAAAGAAATACTTACCTTTGAATTGAAATAGTAGAAATAATAAATTTCTAAAACTTGCTTTTTTTTCAACAAATTTTAAAACCTTTAAATTTATTTAAGAATTTACTTTAAAAATGTACTTGGTTATCCAGAGAAAAATCTCAACTTCAATCACTGAAATCAATTTCCCAAATTGATTTCCAATTTATTCCCTTTAAATTCAGAATCTATTAATTTTAGATCTCATTTCTTGATTTTTAATTTTTTTTAGATTTCTCAATTACTTCTTTATTTTGAATTTTAAAGTAATTCTTTATTTCTTTAATTGATATGACTTAAGTTTACAATTCATCAATTTCATTTTATTTCAATATTCCATTTCTCTTCATATTCGAAGTTATTTATTATTATTTTCATAATACTTTTATTTCTTTCCAATTCATTCTTAATTTATTCAAACTTTCTATAATTATTTCGCTTACAAATTTACTTCTTTTTAATTTCTTTCAACAATCCAATTCATATAATTTGGTAATTCATTATACCCAAAAATCCAATCAACCATAACATTCAATATACTAATATAACTCATCATAAGATATCAAATAATCACAACAGAGAATATAGAATAATTTAAATAAATGTGAGGGGTCCAGTTGGATCCCTCCAACCTGTTTCCCTGCATCCACAAATGTTAGCACAATAAAATATGCCAATTCTAAAATATCATACTAAATCACATCACTCAATTCATCCATCCAAACAATTATTTAAATTTAAACATTTAAATTTAAATTAACTGAGTGAGATTAACTCACCTTCTTGTATGTAATCCCATCCAACCTGACCTGATTTCTCCCATGATTTTCAGACCTTGTATAAACAATTTGTGATTCATTACTATTTGAATTAACCAACCAATTAATCACTTTTCTAAATAAACTTAATTAGAACTAAAGATTTAATTTATACTAATGATTTAATTTATTAATAATTTAAATAAAAACTAAATTTCCTTTGCACAAATTATTTCCCCTTTCACCTCACTGTAACATCAAATGTTGAGTTACTCTTTCTATTTTTCTCTGTTACCTAAAATATAAATACATGTTATATTTATTTATACTTGTACATAAATCTCCTATACTAGAATTCCTTCTCTGTAAATAGTTTTTTTTTTTTTAATTTTATTTTGAATTAACCGAAAGATGGAAAGGAACAAATACTCACCTTCCAGTTCGCGAGTCTAACCCTGCTCCGCCACAAGAACCACCTCCGATCCTCCATGAACGCCGACCCTACGCGAGAAGCTCCAAACCCTAATCGTGAATCCCTAGCCCATGCGTGCTCGGCTCACTGTTCGCGATCCCCAAATCGAACAAACTCCGGCCATGCCCTCAATTTCAACCACCCAGCACGACAACGCGACTTCAGCCACTTGAACGTTGGCACCGTTGCACCTCAATGAGACGACTCATACTCGTGATCTTCCCCGTAAGTGTAACTGCGCGCGCGCGACTCCTCCGAGTCGAATCGATTCACCTGGAAGTTGGGGTGAGTATGCGAGCGGCCATGATGGTAACTCGATTTCCTCGCATTCGAGTACGCGAGTTTCCCCCTCTGTCCCCCATTTTTTTTTTAGCTTCGAATGATTTGAGAATAAGGATTCTAAATATTCGGCCCTTAATTATAATTTTCTTTGAAAAGCTTGAACAAGACGCTAAAGCACGAACCTGCAGAGAGAATAGAGGGAACAGGAAGAGATATTCGCGTGTACGATGGTTTCATCATGTCGGCTTTACAGAGTTAGGTTGGCTGCTGATAAAAATTTATATTTTTATATTCAAAAATACCTCGTTGAGGTACCTAGTTATTAAATTTGATTCGATATAGATTTCAGCGCGTTTATATGACGTATGCTCACACAACACCCCAAACACTCCGAAAATTGAAACCCGATAATAATACAATATTACGGATCAAATGAAACAGGTTTCGCCAAATTCCGAGACAGTGCCTCGGAAGGTTATTTTTAAATTCAATTTAAACGATATAAATTTTAAAATTGAACAATCCACTGTTAATTTTCGGTTTTATCACTTCTATTATTTTCAATATTATCAATATAAATTTTTTTCAAGCCTTCACATTATTTTTAACAGGCTTAAAATCCTAGATTCAACATTTTATTCAAATTCAAGTTATTTAATTCGATAATTAATTATCAAATAAATTGTGATATTCGTAATTCAATTGAAAATTACACTATTGAATATTTAAAATCAATTAAATATTCCAATTTTAATTGCTTGAAAATTCCGGATCGTCACATTGAAATTTTAAAATAAATTTAATTTCAAAATTCGTATGAAATTCATTTTTAAGACAAACACTTGTTTGGCTTGAAATTTTAAAAAAAAGTTTTAAGTTGTTTAAACTTTGATTAAGTTTAAAATATATTCATTTTAAATCACGTATTTAAAATGAAATTTAAAAGTAATTTCAAAAGATTTGTTTTCAAATAAATTTGTTTTTAAACATAATTTAGAAATGATTTAACTTAAAATTTAGTTAAGATTTAATGTTTTGAAATTTATTTAATTAATAAGGTAATTAAGAAATAATTAATTAATTAATTTAATTAATTGATTAATTTTTAATAAATATTGATTTCGGATTAATCAATTTGAAATTAAAAATCATTAATTAGATTTTTAATCTATGATTAAGAATTATTAATTAAGTAATTAAGTTTTAATCAAGGTTAATTAATTAAATAATTAAACTTTAATTAATGGATAATTGAAGATAGTTTAATTTGTAATTAATCTAAGTTAATTACTTAATGAAAATAACTAGAGAATGGTTAATGAAGGCCATTAACCAAGATTATTTAATAATTAATAAATGTGGTATATGTTTAATAATTAATTAGACTGATTAATTTAATAATAATCATTTGTGAATTATTGAGTATAATTACTTAATGAAGTAATTAAGAAATTAATTACTTAAGGTAATTAATTAAGTTAAATGTGATTGTTTAATTTAATTAATTAAGTTTAATTAATTTTAAACACTTGAGGTTTTAAAGATAATTACTTTATGTAATTAATGATTTGGAAATTACTTAGTGAAATAATTGATTGATAATTACAGGTTGTAATTAATTGATGATGTTTAAGACTAAAGTAATTTGGAATGTAATTACTTAGTAATTAATCAAGGGATTAATTAAGGAATAAATTAAGGAATAATTAATTTGGTTTAATAAAGTAATTAAGTTAGTTAATTGCTGAATGTAATTAATCTAGGATGATTAATAATTATGAGTTAATTACTTAAGGTAATTAATTTAGGAATATAATTTATTAAATATAATTAAGAATCGTTAATTATTATAATTAATGATGTAATTAAAAGTTGATTAATTATAATTAATTAATCAATGATATGTAATTGAAGGTAATTAATTAAGGTAATTAATTATAATTAATTAATTAATTGAAGTAATTAAATGTTAATCACTGTTTTTTGGTTGAGGATGATTAATTTGTGAAATTAATTAAGGATAATTACTTGATTGTAATTAAGGGTAATTAATCAAGGGTGATTAATTAAGGTGATTAATTTTGAATGATTAATTAATTGATTGTAATCAATTAAATGATTGAGTAAGCAAGATTTATATTGGTGAAATAATTAATTTAATTTATTTTAAATTAATTAAAGATGAAGTAATTAATTTAATTCATTTTAAATTAATTAGAGATAGTTAATTTAATTCGTTTTAAATTAATTATAGATGATCTATGAGTAAATCTTTGCTTATGTATGAATGGATGACATTGATTGTCTTGGATGCTTTGTGATCTCAGAAATGAGATAAGTAATGTTGTGTGGTATGAATGCTTGGTTGCATTGTGATGATAATATAGATTATCGATTGTGATGGTGATATGGATTACCTATTGAAATGAAAATATGGATTACCTGTTTATTTGATAATGTTGATTATCAATTGTGATTTGTGAGTTATCTATCTGTGTGTAAATAGATAATTGAATTATTTTAAATTGTAAAACAACTTGGACCTAAAAGACACGTTTTGGATTTCGATGAGACCGGGATCGGGTTTCCATATTTGGATATCCGAAAACCACATCGATCCAAATTAACGATAGGTCGTGAATCTTATGTGAAGAGTGAAGACTCGAGGTGTAAGGACTATTCGTCGGTATAACTCTGGGGGTGATTCTGTGATGAGTTTGACGGAAATAGTACTTACAGGTTTGAGATGGTGATTTAGAGTGCAAGGGCTATGGTCATTGACTCTGAGGGTGATTCCAATATGAGTGCAACGAGATAGTGCCTTCGGTTTCGTTCGAACCCGGAATGAACTTGTATGGATTGAATGCTTTCAGAACATCATTAGGTGGACGATGAGCATTCTAAGTGATATGTCCTATAAAGGTAATCGTAGCCTCAAGCCTCATCAACCGGGAATGGCTAAAATAGGGGAGGTGCAGCAAGGTTAAGTGGGTCATGCCCAAGTAGGACGAGATTTTCCCCGGTCTAGAGGTCCCTTTATATTCGGCTGTGTGGGCGGTTGCTTGCTACAACCGCAGGGTTGTCTTGTTCGGAACTGTTCAGTAAGGAATGGTTCCGGCCTTGTGTTGCAGGGGAGCGGACGTACTCCTCGGTACGTTGATCTAGGCCACGTACTGTGACGGGCGGTACCCAAGTAGCCCTGCCATTGTATGGAATCTAAAATCTAATAACTGCCAACGGTTTTGATTGTATTACCCACTTTTGTGGCTAGTAGCTGGAATTTAATAACGTAACAATTTCGGCTATTTCATATTTACTTGAAAACACTAGACCTATTATAATATCATCGGATTTCCTATCAAATGTTTTGGTTAGCGTAAGTAAAAAAACTTTTCCATGTTTATGTGTGGGAAGTCTTACGTGATACCTTTCTTTTCAAAGGTTTTTGAAAGTTAAGCAACCTTAACCTGTTACTCACACCATACCCATGTCTGACCCGGAGTTTATCTTCTGTTTTCTTAAACTCTTGGGTACTCAAATTTTTATGAGTAGCCAAGGGATTCAGGTTCGCTTCTGCTGTAGATATATAGTATTCCGCTGTGTAGATTTCTCTGAGTAGTTTCTTGTACTGTATTGAGTTGTATAACTAGACAGGTGTTTATAACTGTCTAGCATGTGATGAATGATCTGTGTAACTCTGATATAAAACTATGTAATATTTATGTTATTAATATAATTTATCCGTTCCGCTGTTTAGATTATGATGTTGTTTCTTCTTTCTCTTCTTTCTTTTCTCTTTTCTATCCCTTTCTTTCTTGTTAATGATGCGTCATTCAATGGAGATGGATGGCGAGTCATTACAAACGCCGAGCCCATTTTGGGTGTGTAGGCATCCTACATCTTCATTTTTGCAAAGTACTAGCTTGTATTCATGTTTTAGTTAAAGTTGTGAGTAAAGTATGTGTTTTTAAAACTCACTTTTTAAAGTGGTAAAATTCATAAGCTAAAATGTTGCTCAAGTGTGTACAAATGTTATACTTTGTGTATACATGCACGTGTGTTGATTTGTTTTGATTGCTTATACCGTAGTTTCAGTAGGCGATAATGATTACACTTTGAATATTGGAAAAGTTAGTTAGTATTTTAGAAGTAATACTTTGTTATGATAGTGCTGTAATGTTATGTTGTGATCTTGTTTTTGAATGTTGTAATTGTTATATGTGGGTTCATGGCATAAAGGTAGCGATTCGCTAAACAAAAGCGACGTAGAAATCTGCTTTTTATCGAAAGTTTGATTTTTGTTCCAAAGCGAAATGTTTTCAAGTTTAAAACTTGTTTTAAAAAGTTTATTTTCATGTTTCAAGGAGGATAAGATTATTATGGGAAGTTTTAAAAGTTAGAAAATCAAAATTTCAAGTTTTGAAATTACGGTTCCGTACAACGATAGTCATTATACCCGCAGTTCGTAAAAAATAAATACTAACTTGTTTTCACTTAGAAATCTTTTTGGAAATATTTTCTAACTTTAATAAAGTAGTTAGAGAATAATTATCTTTTTTTATTATGTATTTATTTAATGACTATTAGCCAACTAATGAAGGAAATCAGTACTTAACCATTTGTTGATAATGGTTTTTAAAATTAAATGTCAATCAATTAAGTTAATATTGATCTGTTACATAATTAAAGTTAATTATATTTTTATTATTATTAAAGGATTAATTAAATAGTATTCAATTATTTACTTGGGATAATTATTAATTAACTATTATTTTTAAAAGGAGTTTTATTTAATTAATTTTTGATTAAAGTTAATTATGTTTTAATAATGTTTAATTGCTTCAAGTTAGAGTTCAAATGCTATTTAACAAGGATTTGATTCTCATTTACAAGGGTTTTAATTTATTTTAAAATCGCTTTGAGTTCAAGTAATCAATTTTGTTTCAAATTGTTTTCTTTCCAAATTTGTTTTAAATCAAGGAATTTATGTGTTGTTTGCCCTTAAGTAACCCCATATGATTAGAAAAACTAAATGACATCTATTAGTAGAACAAAACATCATTCTACTATTACAATTAATTTGGACATTTACTTAAGTTGATTGATTGTTATGTATTGATCCCTTATATATCTGTTGTTATGTGATGCCATGTTAAACTGGATAAGTAAAATCAAAATTAAAGCACATTGTGATCTCTAAGCCTCCGTTTGATTTTGCAAAGATAAATATTTTATTTTCTTTTTTAAATGGTTTCAAAGTTATTTCAATTTGAAAATGATATTTTAAAGAATGATTTAACAATGGTTTTGCTACAGATGTTTTTAACTAATGGGTTTGGTTTTCAATGTCATAAAAAGAAGTTTTTATAAAGTAATTTGGAAATTCATAAAGTGCTTTGGGTAAATGAATTTGAGTTTTTAAGCAAAGAAGATTTCATACATAAGGAAGATTAATAAAAAGGATTTGCTTATTAAAGGAAGCTAAATTGATCTAAGGTTATTTAAGAAGTTGTTTAACAAGAAAGGTTGATAAAGAAGTCTTATAAATGATTTAGGGTATTTATAAAAGAATTTTTAGAAAATGATTTGGATATTCATAAAGGGAGTTTATAAAAAGGTTTGGATATTTATAAAAAAATATATAAAAAATTGTATATTTTTCAAAGCAATGTATATGAGTGATTTCTAATATTTATAAGGGTTTTACAAATGAATATGGAAGTTTGGAAAGTACTTTGAAATGGGTTTGAATTTCAAGTAAATGAGATTTCATGAATAAAGTAGATTCGATTAAGAAGGATTTATCGAAAGAAATACATAAAAAAGATTTGAGATATGGGTTTCTCTAAAATGACATTTTGAAGTGGTGGTGTGGAACATTCGGTCCACACTTAACACCGAGGAAATAGTGTTTAGAGTTGTCCTTACCTCCAATTTAAACGACATTTTTTTAATCCATTTTAACAAGATTTAAAAGTAAGAAGTTATTAACAAATGTTTTATGAATATACTTATTCGAGAAGATAAGTATATAAATGTTTTAATAAACATTTTGAAAAGAGATTTGTTAAATAAAGATGTGTTTTGAGACTTAGTGGTTGCTATGGATAAATAAATATCAAATGGAATTGGTTTTGTTTGTTTATTTGATAGTTAAATAACCGACTATCAAATATAGACCCAAAACGTAAATTTGGAAATATCTAGGAGAAACACGTGAGTTATATAGCATAATCATCTTCAATGATGTACTGTGCGTATAAATCTCATTTCGTCATCTAGGACAAATGATAAGGAAATCCATCCACTAACGATTAGGAGGTGATCTTCACTCTTATCTTGACTGTTTATTTCCTAAAGAACCAGGGTTGAGTTAACCGGAAACTATCGAACATTATTTCAAAGAGACTGGGATCGGATAAGTTATCCAAAAATTACTTTGATCCAACTCAACCGTCTCAAAGTGAAGACATCTTGAAAATGATGGAATTGAAGATGGTGTTCTTCGAAGTGCAAGGGTTGCTTGCTACACATCCCGAGGATGATTCCAAATTAGATGTAGTAGAAGTAATGCCTTCGGTTTGTCCATCTCCTGGACAACTTGTATGGATGAATGCAGGTATTGTATTATTGCGTAGAGGGCAGTGTCAGCATTCCAAGTAGAAAGTGCTATATAAAGGTAAAAAGTAGCTTCAAACCTCATCAATCAGGAAATGACAAAAATTGGGCATGCAGCAGGACATGTGGGTTGCTCCCATCAGGGTATGGTTATTTCCAAATATAATCGATTACTATCTACTCATGCATACTTCAGGGACCAAAGTAGGGTGATCATATTTGGTAATGCTAGTCAAGTGGTAGGCCAGTCACAAAATTTTAGGTGATCAAATATTACAACATATATGTAACGACCCATAAATTTTGATAAATAAATTGGTTAATTTGATTAGATCTTTATAATTAAATTTAGAAAGAAATAAAAAAATTAATTTATAATGAAGCAAATGTTAAAAATGAAATGTAGCATTGGAAATTAAAATTTATTATTGACAATTGAAGTGAAATCCCAATAAAGAAATAGTATTAATTGTTGCACTTGGGTATAAATTTAAAATGAGTAATTAAAAGTAAGGATTTAATTAACCAATGCAATAATATATTGACTAATAGTAACTGAATGTAAATTAAGGTAGTAATGTTAATGTCAGTTGAATAATAATTAATTTAGTGCAATACCTATTAATTGAAACAATTGTAAGGTTATATTTGATTGAAATTAGTGAATTGGAAATAAATTCAAAAGTTATATTAATTGATGAAATAATACGTAATAAATTGCAATTTGATAGAATCAATGATAGATAAGTAATTATAATAATTGTTAGTTGATAAGTAAGTATGAATGTGAGTAAATTTGGCAATAGTGATAATTATTAATTGCTTACCCACTCATTTAACTTATTGAATTAAATCTAAATCAATTGCAATAAATCTAAATTAAATATTTTGTTAATGTGAATTTAGTAAATAATGGGAAATAACATTTACTTTATTCATAGTATGACAATTGGTTGAATAAAAGGAATGGAAATTCAAGAGTATTAATTTATTGGAATTTAAATTTAATAATTGAATTAATTGCAAATAAATGGAATTTAAAATTTAATGTGAAATCAATTGCAGTTAATTGACTTAATTTGTGCAATTAGTTAGGGTAGGTTTGATTTGTCATTGAAGATTGTTAATTCAACAAGAAGTAACCAATGTAAACTTTATCCATAATATGGCAATTGATTGAATGAAAACAATTGAAATTCATGTTTGATTAATTTATTGGATTTGAATTATAATAATTGGATTAATTGCAATTAAATGAAATTAAAATATCTAAATATTACGTTATTTGAAATTAAGATGGAATGTGAGAATATTAATGTAATAGTTTTGAATCAAATGTTAAATCCATCTATTTAACAATAATGAATTGAATAATAGAATGAAAAGTAAATTAAATAGAATTATTGGAAATTAAATTTATAATTTTGAATTTGATGAAATTGATTTAACACTAAAATTGATAAATTAATCAACTCTAAATTGACATTTAAATTTGTTTAAATCATTGTAAATGATTGAGAAATCAAAAATGATGAAATTTGTTAATTATAGAGTTGAAATTGAAAACATGATTTAATTAATCAATTATTAATTTATTTAATTAATGTAAAAATAGCCATTTCGGATCCGTAACGGTGAATTATTATAGGATTTCAAATTTCGTAGCGATCAGACTTGTTGTTTGATCGTACGGGCTCGAAACGCCTAGAAATCAATTGAAATCAATTTGAAATAATTTGATTTTAGCATAACTTCTTCATACGATGGAATTTGGACCTGAAACATGTTCCATTGATTTTAAAATATTTTAAAACATCTATTTTGATATATGGGTTGACCCAATTTCGTCCCGGAGTATGAACGGGCTTTTTCGGGCCATTTTATCGTTCAACGCTTATATCTAATCGATCCGGTCCATTCTAATTTCAGCTTTCCTATATATACCCAGTTATAACCCTAGCCTATTTCTTATGTAATTATTCTGTACGTACAATTCCAATTCAGTCGTCTCTCCTCCTCAATGCAGACAATCAAATTTCAGATCCAATTGCAATTCAAAATCAAATCAAAATTTCAAACTCCACAAACTATATCAAATTTTATATGGATTCGAAGCTCTCGATGGATGCATCTCAGAACTGTAGTTCGTTTTTGGTTTCGAATCACCGGTTGTCCTGAAATCACGAATTAATTCTCGATCGTCCGTTCATCGTTGATTAACTACAACTGATCGTCGTTTGAAGGGTATGGGACTATGGAGATCATCGCACGCAACTCGTCGGTGTAATTGGTTCATCGATTCAACGGTTGGATCGATGTGGAAAATTCGTGTAGGATTTAAGGAATGGTGGCGGCGGCTGCTTATTGGGCTCGATTTGTGTGCTCGACATGGTCGCATGGGGGTGAGAGGGACTGCGGGCGCTTCGAGGGGGTGGCCGGCCTTGGTGAAGTGGACCGGGCACAATTGAGGCGGGGTAGTAGGCGGCTTCATTCACGACCTGTAGCTGGATATGCGTGCGCGTGAAGGGCTTCCATAAGATGGATGACGTGGCCGTGCGATAGTGTTTGTACCTTTTTTATTTTATTTAATTTTGTTTTAATTTAATTTCAACACGTTCTAATCCATATAACTTTGGCATACGAGGTCGAAATTACGCGTGGTTTTCTTCGCTAGGTTCGTATTGGAATTCTGGATATTTTGGCGACGGTTTGGATGAAATCTGAGACTTTTCAAATTTTGGGTTTAAATTGGATTTAAATTCAATTTAAATTCAAAAGGTGAGTGTTTTAACCCACTCACAATTTCTAAAATTTCTTATGTGTGTTAAATTAATTTCTGATGTGATTAGAAATTTATTTATGACTGTTTGGCATATTTTATTATCATTCCAGTTAAATTAAATTTATTGAATTAAATTGTTATTTAATTTATTATTGCATATAAACTGTTTTTTAATTTATTACTGAATATAAACTGCTAGTAAATAACTATTATTTAGTATCTGTTTTATATTGATGTTATTGTTTAAATTGGATGATGATTGTGATAAATGGTTGATAGTTGATATTAGATGGGTGGATGTTGTATTTATATTATTATAAACTGCAAGTTGTTATGCATTTTTATTTCATTCGGGATTGCGGTTTGAAATGATATATAACCGTATTTTTATTTTAAATTACGGATTGAAATGATAAATATTTGTATACTTGACCATAGGGTAGAAAATTATATACTGACACCGTGGTCTATATATAAAATATTTGAAATGATTTATGTGGTTTCGTAAAGAAATATATGGTTTTATAAGATATTGATTTGGATATTTTATAAATATTATTTCATATATAGTTAAATTCTGGAATTTAAGCTATCTATAAATTGATTAATAATAATAAGTTTAATAATGGAGTTTGATTTTATTAAAATAAAATATTGTTAAGTATTTAAATCATACTTTAATATAGAGGTTATAATGATTTAAATAAATTAAGATTGGAAGGTAAATTGGAAATTTATTTGAAATTGAGCTTATTTAAGAATTAAACTCCATATGTTGATGTAAAATTTATTAAACTTGAAATATTAAAAGGAAGGATTTTTATAACTGGATTTTATTCTAAATGAATTGAACGAATATTTCAAGTATAAATAAATTGAAGGAAATATCTAGTTATTTGTAATTTGAGTTTTATTTAAATGATAATGGATTTATTATGCAAATATTTCAAAACTAAATAATAAAACATTGAATTGTTGAATCGTAATTACCAAACTTAGTTTTGAAATTGTTTGATACTCAAAGATTGAAATATATTGAAATTGAAATGGTTTATTGAAATTGAAAGTGAGTTGAAAGTTATGAATTGAGATTTAATATAAGGTGAATAAAATTGTGAAGTCGAGGAAACTATTTTACTTTATAAAGTGATTTTAAATTCAAACTATTTTATTTTTGTATATTGTTTGAATATCCAAACCATTTAAGTTTTGGAAGGTACAGTTTAGAAGCTATGAAATTCGAAGTATTATGTTTTGAAGGTTATATTTCAAGCGTTTGGTTTCGAAATATTAAAATTTTGAAAGTGTTATGATTTTGGAGAGGATATATTCAAAATAAAAATGATATTATATTGATTTGGGTTTTATAAAAATGATATCATGTTTATTTGGTTTTTGAAAGGGAAATGATATTGTGTTTATATGGTTTTGAAATGGATAGTATATTTTGGTTTTGAAGTATAATTATTTTGGAATGACCGTGGTGCTATAATAACGTTAGGTTGTTGAAGAGACCGGGAACGGAAGTTGTCATACTCTCGGCCAACTCCGAAAACCATTTTAACAACCTTGTACGTGGTGCAGATTCCAAAATGAAGTAGGATGGTGGCAGTGTTTCCTTTGAGGTAGATACGTGGACCTGACTTTGGCATAAGATGGATAAAACAGGAGCGATTGACAGGCTAATGAGGTAGAACCATTGATCGGACACATCCCTTCGATATTATACTTTGACTTTTGGATTAATTCGGTGGCCACTTTTGATTTTTTTATTTGGAGGTATGGCTCGAGGTAGGCGGTAGCTGCGGCTATGCGTTACCACCAGTCCGGAAGCGTAATTGGTATATCTACCCTGGCATTGCCTAGTTGTGCCATGTCACCTACTGTAGCGCGCCTTGTACGAGTTTGGTTTTCTCCCGTAGCCTGTGTGGTATCCTCTGGTGGCTTCCCGATCAGGAGGAACCATGATACTGGATGGATTACTATGACTATTATGTGTTAAGGTGGAAAATGTAAAGCCTTAACGCTATTTAAAAGTAAGTTTACTTTATTATAGACATTATTATAATAGCGTATACTGCTACATAGTAAATAGTTTAACGGATCCTTAGGAGATGCGAATCCCAAGCACCTCTCAAGTTACTGCATTCACGTTAGATACTGTATAGGAGATGTCAAATCCCGTAAACATATCTGACGTCGTTCCACTCATATTATTTACAGTTGATTTAACTTACATAAGATCTTTTAGTTCTGACTCGAGTGTTTTGTCTTTTCAATTCGCTCGAGTCAGCTTGAGCATTTAAGGATTTGAAGGCCTTAATTCTGGAGGACGAAGACGAAGAATTATTATTACTATTTGTTATATATTCCACTACACCATTCTATTCCGCTGCATTATTTATTATTCTCTGGTATGTGTAACTCTGATGTGTATTGTATAAGTATAATCGAATATTTTGTAAAACAGCTTCATGAACTGTTTATTTGATTATTATATTTTATCGTTCCGCTGCAAGATTCTGTATGTTTATTTCTTTCTCCCTTTTCTTATTCACCCCAATAACAATCCGCTCTTTTGTATGGTTGAGTCTGACGTGTGTGGTTTATCGTCGATTTAAAACGTATAAAAAGGCGGGATGCTACATCTGGTATCAGAGCTTTGGTTTAGCGATATACCTTAGCTTTGTGGGGTTTGACTCTTTATTAATAGGGTAGTAATACCCCATGATGAGTCGTTAAGCGTGCGTGTGTGTGTGTGTGTGTGTGTGTGTGTGTGTGTGTATATGAGAGAGCGTATTTATTAGTGTTATAAAAGGTTTTGATATTGTGTTAATCTGTTCTGTTTTGTATTTATAAATTCTGGTTGGTGCATAGGACTCTATGACATCAATAGGGATTTCTACACACTTAATAGGACAGAAAGACACAATGTTTGTTTTGAATATAGGTGAATGAAATAATTTTACCTATTATATTTTCTATGTATATATAATAAAATTTTCATGAATAAGATATATATTGGGTTGTATATATTGGTTGTTAGGTAGTGAAATAAAATAAAACGAATTTTGAAAATTTTAGAACTTAAGTTCCGGGGTTTTGAAAACTTCTTTTGAATGATTTTTAAATATAATATTATTATTATTAAAAGTATGTTTTGATATAAATATTTCAATATGATTTAAAAGGATTGCTTTAAAGAAATATTGGAAGAAATAAGTTCTATACTCCCCTCTCTGTCGTTGGAAAATAATTTCGGTGATGAGTGTACGCATCATCGACATTCATTTTCGAGTTTCTAAGTGGGAAGGACACTGTAGTAGTTTTATTGTAGATTTATTTGGATAAACAAATATAAATTTTTAATTTTTTTAAATAAAATAGAACATATAAGTTGTAAGTATATACGTTTATCTATTATTTTTAAATTGATTTGAAATTTTGCCCGGTATTTAGTTCTTAAGATTCCGTTAATTAATAGTTTCAATTATTGTAGTGAAATGGAATGTAACTAATTAATAATTGGAACCTCTAATTGAAATAAGAGATTAAATGCTAAGTTATAAATGGAATAACAAGAAAGTTGAAATTGTAACCTCTAAGAAAAAGGATATGATTATTGAACATTAAAGTAACTAAAGAAATAAGATAAACTTGTATGACTTTCAATTACCTTCTTAAAAAGCATATATATATATATATATATATATATATATATATATATTATATAACAAGAGGATTTTGAAAGAATCCTGAAAGGGGGACCATGGTTTATGGATAGTAAATTAATCATTATGAAAAGATGGGAAGCAGATTTCAATTTTGAGAAAGATATGTTATCATCGTATCCAATATGGATTAAAATGCAGAGCCTAGATTTAACATTATGGAATACAAGATGCATTAGTAAATTGGCTAGTATGATTGGGAAACCATTGGCTATTGATGAGAATACAAGGAAAGTGAAAAGAATCAATTATGCCAGAGTGCTTGTTGAAATAAAGGCAGATTGTCAGCTACCAGCAAGTGTCAAAGCAAAAAATAATAGTGGTGTGGTATACACACAGGATATAGAGTATGAGTTCGTTCCCCCTAGGTGTACTGAGTGCAAGTGTTTTGGCCATGCTACTACATACTGTAATATTAACAAGAATAAGCCAGAACAAGTATGGGTAGAGAAAAACAAAATACAAAAGTCTCCACCCAGTTGCCCAAAAAATGATATAATTACAAAAGATACACAAAATAAAGATACTAGTCAGAGGTCAGTCAGTGTTGAGGGCTCTGCAACATTGCAAGTAACTCATCCAGCTCAGAGTCCAGAGACAAATCAGCATGCTCATATTGGGGAGGACCTACTCCAGAAGGATGATAATCTGCCAGAATCTCTTGAGGATGATAAGTTGCCAGAATCTCTGGAGGAAATTCAGAAGATGAATATCCAGATTGAGTCGTCTGCAGAAGAGAGTGAAGATGATATAGAAGACATTAGTAAATACACTGAAGCAAATGAGAAGTTCAATGATATATTTTATACCAAAGCAAGTACAGAAACCTTCAAAAGGGTTAAAGTTGGAGATGCTCCAATTACTAGGAGCAAATCCAATAAGATCAAATGACAGTTATTTGTTGGAATGTGAGAGGTCTAAACAATGACACTCGTCAGTTAGACCTCCACAATATTATGGCTTATCATAAGCCATCCATAGTTGGTTTACTGAAAAACAAATTTTCAGATAATAGTTTGGAAAGCTTTAAAAACCAAATAGGTGCTCAATGGCAGATGGAACATAATATTACCCATCTTATGAAAGGGAGAATCCTAGTATTATGGGAAAAGAATATATGGACAGGTACGGTTATTGACAATAAAGAGCAACAGATGACTATACATGTTAAAAATGAAGGAGGTCTGGAAATATGTAATACTTTTGTATATGCAAAAAATAAAGCATCTGAAAGAATAGAACTATGGCAGCAAATAAAAAAGCTTTCCAGTCATATTATAAAACCATGGTTAGTATTGGGAGACTTCAATGCAGTTTTAAAAGCAAAAGAAAGAGTAGGAGGTAATACTCTAACCGTAGCCCAATTATCAGAGTTCAATGAATGTGTACTGGCAAGTGGACTCATGGAAACATCCCACACAGGCCTGCATTTTACATGGAAGAGTGGTGAAGGGAAAAATATATCTTCCAGAATTGACAGATGTTTATGCAATTCAGAGCTAATGAACACTATCCCGGGGTTACAAACAATAGTTCTTCCTAGTTCAACTAGTGACCATTGTCCTCTACTAGTAAGGTTTAATAATGACTATAAAGTTGGTAAAGGCAAGCCTTTCAGATATTCAAATAATTGGCATCTACTAGAGGGATATAATGAATCTTTAAACATAGAAAATATAATACATCCCCCAGGTAATAAAATGTACATATATATAATGATGCTCAAGACAATGAAGCAAAGACTCAAAGAATGGAACAAGAAAAGGCCAAAAGATCGGGATATCATTATAAAAACACAAAATCAGCTTCAGAACATCCAAGATTCCTTAGATAAAGACCCATTGAATGAAGAGCTTAACAAACAATTCTATCAGTTAAAGAGCAGACTTAAAGAAGAACTTCAAAAACAATCAATGGAAATCAAGCAAAAAGCAAAAGAAAAATGGATGACACAGGGGGATGAATGCACTAAATATTTCTATACTAAAATGTCACAAAGAGCCCAATATAATAACATCCTGAACTGTCTAAATGAAGAAGGAAGTGTAGTAAATAATTTGAAAGAAATGGAATACAAGGCTATTACCTATTTCAGGGAATTATACAATGGGGAGTCTCTTCAAAACTTACCTGAAGTTCAATGCAGAAGGAAAATCTCTCAAGAGGGCTGCGCCATGCTCACAGCTAGGATTACAGAAAGGGAACTGAAGAGACCTATTCAGTCCATCCATATTGATGCCAGTCCGGGACCAGATGGTATGGGGGCAGCTGCTTTCAAAATGCACTGGATCTACCTGAAAGAACACATGTTAGAGGCCTATCAGGAAGCTATGGACAGTGGTGAGTTTATACAAGAAATTAATCACACTTTTATATCTCTTATTCCAAAAATCAAAAAACCAAACAAAATAGAAGACTACAGACCCATATCATGCTGTAATGTTTCTTACAAAATTTTGAGCAAAATTATATGTAATAGATTGAACAAAGTCTTCCCAAACCTGATTGCACAAAATCAAAATGCTTTTATAAAAGGAAGATTGATTTCTGAAAACTCTCTGTTAGCTCATGAACTTGTTAGAGACTGTAACAAACCTGGAGCAGACAAAATGTGCCTCGAAATTGACTTGCATAAAGCTTATGACAAAGTGAACAGAAACTTTATTATTCATATGCTCAAGGAAATGGGGGTTCCAGAGAATCTTTTAAAGCTGATAAAGTGTTGTATTTTCTCCCCAACTTTCTCAATTCTGATAAACGGAATTCCTAAAGGACACATCTCTAGCAATAGAGGAATTAGGCAAGGGGACCCTCTATCCCCTTACCTATTTGCAGTAGCAATGGAGTGGTTTTCCCTACAAATGGAAATAGCATGTCATAATAATAAGATCATCCCTGTCCACAAAATATCACCAAAGGTAAATCACCTTATATACGCTGATGATTTGGTAGTAGTCATGAAAGCTACTACACATGCAGTTGATGAACTCAAAAAAATATTCTATTAATTAGAAAAATATGCAGGGCTAAAACTCAATGAAGGCAAAACCAAATGCTATTTTAACAAGTACTGCAGGAACAAACAGAATATGATAGACAGAATTGGAGTGACAGAAGGAATTCTCCCAGTTAAATACTTGGGTGTTCCTTTATCTACAAACTCAATTACAGATAAAGAATGTGCTAAACTCCTAGATAAAATTAGAGAACAACTACAAGGATGGAGATCTAAGTTGTTATCATTTGCTGGGAGAGTGGAGCTAGTACACACAGTAATAACATCCAAAGTCAGATATTGGCTCCAAACATTCCAGATTCCGGATTTCTCTCTTGGGAAAATAAATTCCATATGTGCAGACTTTATATGGAGGGGAAAATTTCACAAAATCAGTTATAATGACTTGTGCAGACCTAAAAAAGAAGGTGGAGTAGGTCTTAAAAATTTATTTGAACTCAAAAAAGTTTATGGGATCAAATTGGCATGGAACATAATATCATCAGATAACTTATGGCCAAAATGGATGAGAACTAAATACATCAGGACAAATTTCTGGACAGATTCCTTGGATAATAATGCATCAGTGGTATGGAAAAGTATCATGCAGCAAAGAGGTATGTTGAAAACTCTGATTGAAAGGAAAATAGCTAATGGAAAATCTACTGATCTATGGAAAGATCCCTGGTTTGAAAATAGAAGTTTAATTGACAGATTAGGTTTGGAAGGATATTCAGACTATGGACAACCGAACATTGCTGTTTCAGACATTATTGAAGGAGGAATTTGGAAATGTGAAAAACAAGTTGTTACAAGAAATTTTGTTCACGAAATTCAGAATATTCCAATCTATTCACAAAGAGAATGTGATGAGTGGATCATGAAAAATTCAAAAACAGGGAAATTTCAATTCAGTAAAGTGATGGAGGAAATCAGATTTAAACATCAAAAGGTTGAGTGGTACAGTCTTATATGGAGCAAATCGGTCACCCCTAAAATGGCACACACAACATACAAAGCAGTACTTGGCCGACTTCCCACTAAAGATCGTTTAAAAAAATGGGGGATAATAGATGAGACCACATGCATCTTATGCAAGGAACGGAATGAAAGTCATGAACACTTATTTTTTGAATGCAAATTCACTAAAGAAGTCTGGGGTATTCAAAAAATGAAATGTACTGGATTGGCAACAGCTGAAACACTAAAAGATGAAATCTTTTACCTGAACAATCGGAGAAACAGTGCGAACCTTCTGAAGGAAATATTCAAAATTTGCTTCGCAGCTACCATTTGGCACATCTGGCGTGAAAGGAACAACAGGGCTTTCAACGGAAAAGAAAAAAACACTGAGTCAGTGAATGCTCAAATTGACAGAGACGTTAAATTGATGATGATGAGAATAAACAAGAGAGTGCTTACCAGCCTAAAGGAACAAGGAAAATTACTACTGGAGAAGTGGAAGAGGAGGGTAGACGATGAAGGAAATCTATTAGAGATTCAGGAGCCGCCATGATCAAGTTTCTGCGATGTAGAAGATAAAGAGGTTCAGAAATGGAATGTTCCAGTTCGAGTTCTGTAGTTCACAATTAAACATTCATTGTAAAATATTGGGCTGCGGCCTATTTGTGAGCAATAAAGATATTAACCAAGTTTCAAAAAAAAAATATTATATAACTTACCAAAGATTTAAAAGTTGTAATGTTTAATAAGAAAATGTAACGGAAAATTGTACAAGAAAATTATAATGAAAGGGTTCAATGAATCACCTAAATAAATAAGAATTTGATGTTGTAGTATTATAAACCTAAGTATAAGTGAAATGCTACTAATTAAATATAATAAAAAGTAGGAATTGTAAGTAAGAAATTATAAACTTAAGTAAATAGGTTGAAGTTATTTCTAAATAAAATAAGTAGAAAGGATGAATACTGTAAATAAATGACTATAAACTTAAGTTAATGAATTTATTCTAAGAAATTGAATTGAACATAAATACTATAAACAAAAGAATGTAAATAAATGAAGTCGTGCAATAATGAATGGATGAATAAATATAATGCAATAAAAAGAAACTGGCATCACCAGAGTAAATGAAAATAAATAATTGCAAGTAATAAATGAAAGTAAATGAAATAAACACTGAATGAGTGAATGGAAATAAAAGTTTGTAAGAAATAAATGTAAATTAAAGGAAGAATCGATATATGAATGAAAAGGAGTTTAAACAATAAATGCTATGAAATGGAATTAATAAGAATAAACTTGATCTATTGTTTGAAATTGTTGTTTGTTTGGTTTGGTTTATGAGTTGTTTGGGTAAAAGATACTTTTAATTGCTTAGGTGTGTGAATAATATATTGAGTTGTACCTAAGACTGTTGACAAATGGAATACTTCATAGTTATTTTTCATTCTATGTGATTTAAAGTGTCTTAACCCGAACCAACCAGTTGTTCTGTTTTGGTTTAATAGTTGATTTGTATATGATGTGTATGTTGTTGGTTGCGAATGATTGTTGTTAAATCGATTTGTTTGTCAGTATTTGAAACAACTTTAAATATTTCATTTTATATAATTGTTAACCTTTTTGGATTATATAAGTGAAATACGGGTTATGGAAGCAATTGTTACTGCTTTTGGTTTTATAAAATAAGCGTTGTTTGCCCGACAAATAGGTATGTTCTTGGATTACGGTTTATAGCGTTATTATATTGTTATTCCCGTGTTGGGATTTATATTATTTTGGAAAATATATGTTCTATATTGTTATGTTTGATATTAAATTTTCTCCCGAGCCTCTCCGTACAAAGGAGACACTACCGAAATTTTCCGTAAATTTCAGACTTAGAAATTTTTTAAAATGCTCTCCGAACTTTATAAATTTGAATATAAAAAGATTTAATTGTTTATAAATCAATATATTTTTATTTAAATTATCCTATTCTGTAAATTTATTGTTATGAATATAATGTTTTGAATAATATATATTGATTTATAAGTTCCTCTTTTCCCATCGTTTCCTTTTCAGGGACGAAAAGTTTTGAGTGGGGGAGAGTGTAACGACCCGTAAATTGTGATAAATAATTTGGTTAATTTAATTATATCTTTGTAATTAAATTTAGAAAGAAATAAAAAAATTATAATTTATAATGAAGCAAATGTTAAAAATGAAATGTATCATTGGTAATTAAAATTTATTATTGACAATTGAAGTGAAATCCCAATAAAGAAATAGTGTTAATTGTTGCATTTGGGTATAAAATTTAAAATAAGTAATTAAAAGTAAGCATTTAATTAACCAATGCAATAGTATATTGATTAATAGTAACTGAATGTAAATTAAGGCAGTAATGTTAATGCCAGTTGAATAATAATTAATATAGTGCAATACCCATTCATTTAACTTGTTGAATTAGATCTAAATCAATTGCATAAATCTAAATTAAATATTTTGTTAATGTGAATTTAGTAAATAATGGGAGATAACATTTACTTTATTCATAATATGACAATTGGTTGAATAAAAGGAATGGAAATTCAAGATTATTAATTTATTGGAATTTAAATTTAATAATTGAATTAATTGAAAACAAATGGAATTTAAATTTTAATGTGAAATCAATTGCAGTTAATTGACTTAATTTGCGTAGCTAGGGTAGGTTTGATTTGTCATTGAAAATTGTTAATTCAACAAGAAGTGACCAATGTAAACTCTATCCATAATATGGCAATTGATTGAATGAAAACAATTGAAATTCATGTTTGACTAATTTATTGGATTTGAATTATAATAATTGGATTAATTGCAATTAAATGAAATTAAAAATCTAAATATTACGTTATTTGAAATTAAGATGGAATGTGAGAATATTAATGTAATAGTTTTAAATCAAATGTTAAATCCATCTATTTGACAATAATGAATCGAATAATAGAATGAAAAGTGAATTAAATAGAATTATTGGAAATTAGATTTATAATTTTCAATTTAATGAAATTGAGGTTAACAATGAAATTGATAAATCAATCAACTCTAAATTGACATTTAAATTTGCAAATCATTGTAAATGATTAAGAAATCAAAAATGATGAAATTTGTTAATTATAGAGTTGAAATTGTAAACTTGATTTAATTAATCAATTATTATTTTATTTATTTAATGTAAAAATAGTCATTTTGGCCACTGACTCGGATTTCTACGAAACTAGTTTCATCGGATCTGTAATGGTGAATTATTATAGGATTTCAAGTTTCGTAGCGATCAGACTTGTCGTTTGATCGTACGGGCTCGAATCGCCTAGAAATCAATTGAATTGAAATCAATTTGAAATAATTTGATTTTATCATAACTTCTTCATACGATTGAATTTGGACCTGAAACCCGTTCCATTGATTTTAAAATATTTTAAAACATCTATTTTGATATATGGGTTGACCAAATTTCGTCCCGAAGTCAGAACAGGCTTTTTCTGGACATTTTATCGTTCAACGCGTATATCCAATCGATCCGGTCCATTCTAATTTCAGCTTGCCTATATATACCCTGTTATAAACCCTAGCCTATTTCTCATGTTATTATTCTGTATGTACAAATCCAATTCAGCCGTCTCTCCTACTCAATGGCAGACAATCAAATTTCAGATCCAATTGCAATTAAAAATCAAATCAAAATTTCAAACTCCACAAACTATATCAAATTTTATATGGATTCGAAGCTCTCGATGGACGCATCTCAGAACTGCAGTTTGTTTTTTGTTTCGAACCACCGGTTATCCTGAAATCACGAATTAATTCTCGGTCGTCCGTTCATCGTTGATCAACTACAACCGATCGTCGTTTGAAGGGTATGGGACTATGGAGATCGTCACACGCAACTCATCGGTGTAATTGGTTCGTCGACTCAACGGTTGGATCGACGTGGAAAATTCTCCTAGGGTTTAAGGAACGGTGGCGGCAGCTGCTTGCTGGGCTCGATTTGCGTGCTCGGCATGGTCGCATGGGGGTGAGAGGGACTGCGGGCGCTTCGAGGGGTGGCCGCCCTTGGCGAAGTGGACAGGGCGCGATTGAGGCGGGGTAGTAGGCGGCTTCGTTCGCGACCTATAGCTGGATATATGAGCATGTGAAGGGCTTCCAGAAGATGGATGACGTGGCCGTGCGATAGTGTTTGTACCTTTTTATTTTATTTAATTTTGTTTTAATTTAATTTCATCACGTTCTAATCTATATAACTTTGGCATACGAGGTCGAAATTATGCGCGGTTTTCTCCACTGGGTTCGTATTGAGTTTCTGGACTTTTTGGCGCTAGTTTGGATGAAATCTGAGACTATTCAAATTTTGGGTTTAAATTTGATTTAAATGCAATTTAAGTTCAAAAGGTGAGTGTTTTAACCCACTCACAACTTCTAAAATTTCTTATGTGTGTTAAATTAATTTTTGATGTGATTAGAAATTTATTTATGACTATTTGGCATGTTTTATCTTCATTCCAGTTAAATTAAATTTATTGAATTAAATTGTTATTTAATTTATTATTTCATATAAACTGTTATTTAATTTATTACTGATTATAAACTGCTAGTAAATACCTGTTATTTATTATCTGTTCTATATTGATGTTATTGTTTGAATTGGATGATGATTGTGATAAATGGTTGATGGTTGATATTGGATGAGTGGATGTTGTATTTATATTGTTATAAACTGCAAGTTATTATGCATTTTTATTTCATTCGGGATTGCGGTTTAAAATGATATATAACCGTATTTTAATGTTAAATTACGGATTGAAATGATAAATATCTGTATACTTGACCATAGGATAGAAAATTATATACTGACACCGTGGTCTATATATAAAAATATTTGAAATGATTTTTGTGGTTTTGTAAAGAAATATATGGTTTTATACGATATTGATTTGGATATTTTATAAATATTATTTCATATATAGTTAAATTCTTGAATTTAAGCTATGTATAAATTGTTTAATAATAATAAGTTTAATAATGGAGTTTGATTTTATTAAAATAAAATATTGTTAAGTATTTAAATCATACTTTAATATAGAGGTTATAATGATTTAAATAAATTAAGATTGGAAATTGTGTTAAATCATACTTTGTTTAATACTCAAAGTTTGAAATATATTGAAATTGAAATGGTTTATTGAAACTAAAAGTGAGTTGAAAGTTATGAATTGAGATTTAATATAAAGTGAATAAATTATGAAGTCGAGGAAACTATTTTACTTTATAAAGTGATTTTAAATTCAAACTATTTTATTTTATATATTGTTTGAATATCCAAACCATTTAAGTTTTGGAAGTTACGGTTTAGATGCTATGAAATTCGAAGTATTATGTTTTAAAAGGTTATATTTCAAGCGTTTGGTTTCGAAATATTAAAATTTTGAAAGTGTTATGATTTTGGAAAGGATATATTCGAAATAAAAATGATATTATATTGATTTGGGTTTTATAAAAATGTATCATATTTATTTGGTTTTTGAAAGGGAAATGATATTGTGTTTATATGGCTTTTAAATGGATAGTATATTTTGGTTTTGAAGTATAATTATTTTGGAATGACCGCGGTGTTATAATAACGTTTGGTTGTGGAGGAGACCGGGATCGAAAGTTGTCATACTCTCTGCCAACTCCGAAAACCACTTTAACAACCGTGTACACGGTGGAGATTCCAGAATGAAGTAGGATGGTGGCGGCGTTTCCTTTGAGGTAAATACGTGGACCCGACTCCCGTGAGTTGGCATAAGGTGGCTAAAACAGGAGCGATTAACGGGCTAATGAGGTAGCACCTTTGATCGGACATATCCCTTCGATGTTATACTTTGGCTTTTGGATGGATCCGGTGGCGACTTTTGATTTTTTTTATTTGGGGGTGTGGCTCAATGTGGGCGGTAGTTGCGGTTATGCGTTACCACCGGCTCGGAAGCGTAATTAGTATATCTACCCTGGCATTGCCTAGTTGTGCCATGTCACCTAGCATAGCGCGCCTTGTACGTGTTTGGTTTTCTCCCGTAGCCTGTGTGGTATCCTCTGGTGGCTTTCCGATCAGGAGGAACCATGATATTGGATGGACTACTGGGACTTTTACGTGTTAAGGTGGAAAATGTAAAGCCTTAACGCTATTTAAAAGTAAGTTTACTTTACTATAGACATTATTATAATACCCTATACTACTACATAGTGAATAGTTTAACGGGTCCTTAGGAGATGTGAATCCCGAGCACCTCTTAAGTTACTGCATTCACGTTAGACACTGGATAGGAGATGTCAAATCCTGTAAATATCTCTGACGTCGTTCCACTCATATTATCTACAGTTGATTTTACTTACATAAGATCTTTTAGTTCTGACTCGAGTGTTTTGTCTTTTCAATTCGCTCGGGTCAGCCTGAGCATTTTAGGATTTGAAGGCCTTAATTCTGGAGGACGAGGACGAAGAATTATTATTACTATTTGTTATATATTCCACTACACCATTGTATTCCGCTACATTATTTATTATTTCCTGGTATGTTTAACTCTGATATGTATTGTATAAGTATAATCTAATATTTTGTAAAACAGCTTCATGAACTGTTTATTTGATTATTATATTTTATTGTTCCGCTGCAAGATTCTATTTGTTTATTTCTTTCTCCTTTTTCTTATTAACCTCAATAACAATCCGCTCTTTTGTATGGTTTAAGTCTGACGTGTGTGGTTTATCATTGATTTAAAACGTATAAAAAGACGGGATGTTACAATATATAATAAATTCATAACATTTAAATAGATTGCTTATCTTAAAGGATTCCATGTCGGTCCTAATATAATTGACCGTCACAAAATTTATTTCAGTCACCAAACAAAAAATAATAGAGAATCATGTTGTAGGTTATGTAGAATATTAACCTAAAGTATTATTAACGATTTATTATATTGATATGCCCCTCAAAATGTCTTTTTTCATGGAATGATATGGATGATGAAAAATACAATTGTATAATACCTTCAAGTTCTCTCATTTTTAGTTATATAGAGAATTTCCTAAGTCTAGCTTTCATCTTCTCAAAAATTTGAGATTCGAAAACCATTTTAATTAACCAAAGATTATGTGATAGAAAAACAGTAAATGAAATTGCAACAATCTTGAATAATACAAATATCCTAACTCTTACGACTAAAAATAAAATAATAAGCTGTAACAAAGTCACATAAACTGTCACCTTCTCCATTTGGTCCAATCTTAATTACCTTCAATTCAAAATTGAATTACATATTCTATAATAGCAAAAGGAAGAAATGATGTATCAATGACGATTAGTAAATGGGAGAGTTACCTCCTGTGGTTATGTAGAAAAAAGTGTTACAAACAAATCACGTAAATTCTCACATGAATCATCATTCAATAAAAGCTTAATACTACTTAAAAATAATTATATAAGATAAAATACTTTACATTTGCGAAGCCGTTGCATTTTTTTCCAAATTTAAGATCACACTAGAAATATATATATTTAAAACGTGAAAAATCTTCCTAAAATTCCATGTTTGGTAGGAAAACACTCTTACTATATTATAATAGTATAGTAAATAATTTTTCAATCAACATAAAAATATCATTATATATATCTATATTTGGTGTTTATCATAATTAAACATATCACTCAAATTTTCCATCATCTTGGATTTTCATTATACTTGCTGCAAATTGTTAGAAATGATACCTTATTTATGGTAAAAAAAAATCCAAGTTTGAAAGAATCTTTTGTAGGAATGAAAAGTAATCTAAAACCCATTATTTTTTAGGGGATAAAAGGAAAGACATATTGTATTTACGTATGTAGCATAAAAATGTAGCAATCAAATATAAAACAAAATCCAGTATAGTCAATAAAATATTAAGTAGTCAAGGACTACTGGCTTAAGCGGCAAGTAGTATGATGAGTGCTCTCCTTGAATAAATTATCACTCTTATTATTAAATGATATATTATAGTACATAGTATGGGTTTGGAAATTGGTCCTCATCAAGGTGGAAACTTTTACCTTTAAAGTGTATGAAGTTTCTTTATGAATGAAGAACAAACGGCTCCAAAATCATCCAACGAAATTTTTTGCGATCCTTATAATTCATGAAAAAAATCCATACTTGTTTTTATACCAAATCCACAGCTAAATTACCTTGCATGCTGTATTATAGAAGGAAAGGAAATAAACAATAGTAGTATGACTAATACAATTGATTTGTAACATTAGTTGTCATTAAAAATTTAAGAAAAACAAAGATGAATTAAATTTGAACATCCAAGAAAATAAAATCATAATTTATTGAGAAAATCTTATCTATACATGAGAAAATGGAGTAAATTTAATTGTAGCTTAGAAAAGAAAGAAGATTATGTAAATTAGGGAAGAATATTTATTCGAGGAGGAGGAATTTTATTCTTGGAATTAAAAGAAGAGGGAAAGGCATTTAAGAGGAATAGATTAGTGTGATGTCACATGGTAAGTGGAGAAAAAAGATAAGGTTGAGAATGAAGGAGAGAAGATGATTTATGGCTCACTTTTAATAGTATAGTACATATTATTCGTTTCACCTCATGTGTGATATCAATATTGCAATTCCACTAACATATATGCATTTTATCAAATGGTCAACACATCCGAATTCTATATTAAAACCATCATGCTTCTTACTATAAATGAAGTTGCACATCCCGTAATTTTTTGTTAAGCAAACATGTAATTTGCATGGTCACACAAACAATCAACATAAACAATAAATTATGAGTTTATACTATTGAGCATAATTTCTTGTTTCAAAATAAATCTTCCAAAATTTATTACATTATTTCGACATATATATCAAAATTCATAAAATTTAAACTGACTGCTTACTGACACAATTATAAAGAATTCCGTCGGTCCTAACCTATTTGACCATCAAATAATTTGTTTCGATTACCAAATTAACTAATAGAGAACCATGTTATAGGTTAGGTCGAATATTAAACTAAAGTGTTGTTAATGATTTATGACATTAATATGTCACTCAAATATATTTTTTCATAGAGATAATGGGTGATGAAAAATAAAATTGTACAATACCTTCCAGTTCTCTCATTTTCGGTTACATAAAGAATTTCTTGATTCTAGCTTTCACCTCTTAAGAAGATCAAGATTTGTTAATATTTTTCAGTGACCAAAGATGACGTGATAAAAAATTGAATGAAATTGCAACAATCTTGAGTAATATAAGTGTGTTAACTCTCATGGTTAAAAACAAAATAACAAGTTGTAACAAAGTCACATAAACCGTCACCTTTTCCGTTTGAACCAATCTTAATTATCTTCAATTCAAAAATAAATAACAGCTTCGGTAATTGCAAAAGGATGAAAATTATGTATGCAATGATGATTAGAAAATGGAAGGATTACCTTCCAAGGGTATATGGAAAAAGGTATTATTATTGGCGTGTCTCGCATTGTGCGTAGGTAATGGATGCATATTGGAAAAATAATAGCCTCATATCGTGAAAAATAATGGAGGTGCAGTGGGGTGTGTGTGTGTGTATATATGAGTTTAGTTGCATGTAACCACAATGGATTCCTTTTGTTAAAAGATGTTGATCAAACTCATATGGCTCTCCACGTAAGGATGTGCGGACCAGATTTTAACAATTACAAACAAACCACATAGATTATCACCTTAACAATCATTCAGTATAAAATTAACCGCATGCAATCTGAAAAAAAAAAATGAAGACAATCAATAAAATACCCTACTTTTACGAAACCATCATAATTTATTCCAAATCTATGACTACATTAGACATCAATAGGTTTAAAAAGTAAAACATCCTTCTAAAATTCTATGTCTGGTAGGAAAACACTTTATATATTATAGTATAGTAAATATTTTTTCAATCCACGGAAAAATATCATTTTATCTCTAAACATGTTATTCTTTATCAAATTAAACATATCACTCAAATTTTCCATTTTCTTGGATTTGGCTGAACCTACTGGAAATTGTTAGAAATGGTATCTGATTTATGGTAAATATAAAAGGCAGGTTTAAAAGAATCTTTTCTTCAAAGAATATTTTTTATGACTAAAAGATAACCAAAAATCCATAATTTGAATTTTACAGGATAAAGAGGAAAAGCTTGCTGTATTTACAAATGTAGAACAAAAATGCAGCATGTTGTAATTATTTCGGCACCACTCGCATCTTCCGCTATGCGTGCACTTCATTCACTGTAGAATAAGCAAGACCACTGAATGAAGCTCATACGGTGCCAGCGTCATGATTGGATATCCCTACATCCCCAAGAGTACATATATTTTCATGGCAACCTTTATTTGTAACAAAAGGAATCCCTTGTTGTTACAAGCTACCAATCTCATATATATGTTGATCTCTTTTAGAATATCTTGCGATGTGGGACTAATCATAATCCAATCTACGCACCCATTCTAATATAATGCGAGCAACACCTAACAGATCTCCACCTTGATGAACATCAACTTGAAGTTATAAGAGTCCTTAAACACTTGGATAAGGCCGCTAACACCTCCAGCAGTTCAGATTAGGTCGCTACCACCTTCAGCGGTTGGGCCAAACTGTTTTACAAAGAGTTCTCTTTCACAAGTCGCGTTCTAACTTATAACTCCACCTTAATGAGAATCCCGAGCTTAAACCACACATATTGGATCGTAATTAGGTCGACGCTGCATCATATTGGTCTCATCGAACCATCGGCTTTGATACCGTGTTATAATTGTTTCGGCACCCTCTCGCATCTTCTGCTATGCGCGCACTTCATTCAGTGTAGAAGAAGTAAAACCACTGAACGAAGCTCATAAGGTGACAGCGTCATGATTGGATATCCCTACATCCCCAAGAGCACATATATTTTCATGGAAACATTTATTTGTAACAAAAGGAATCCCTTATTGTTATAAGCTACCAATCTCATATATATGCTGATCTCTTTTAGAATATCTTGCGATGTGGGACTAATCATAATCCAATATACGCACCCACTCTAATATAATACGAGCCACACCTAACACAACAATCAACTATAAAACATAATTTAGTTTAGTTAAGAAAATATTATAGTACGTAATATGAATATGGAAATAATTGGTCATCATCAAGGTGGAAATTTTTGACTTTTAAACTGTACAGATCCTTTTTATGAATGAAAACAAACAACTTCAAAATCATCCAACAGGATTGTTGGCGACCTTTAAAATTAATAAAGTCAAATCCATACTTATGTATACATACAAAAACAACAGTTGATTTACCTTCCATACTCTATTATTGGAGGAATGAAAATGGATGATAGTCGCATGATTAATATAACTCATTTGTTACATTAATTACCATTAAAAAAATTAGAAAAAACAAAGATGAATTAAGTTTGCACATCCAAGGAAAATAAAATCAGAATTTACTAAGAAAATCTTATCTGTACACGATTGAAGCAAGTTGATTTAATTTTTAGCTTAGAAAATAAATAATACCAGGTAAGTTATGGAAGAATATTTATTTTCAAAGGAGTTTTTTCCTCTGAAATTTAAGGAAGAGAATAAGACATTTAAGAAAAATGTACTAAAAGAACTTCACATAGCAAGCCAAGAAAACTCAAAAGACAAAGTTGGGAACGAAGGAGCGACAATGATTTATGACTCACTTTTAATGGTATATATAGTATAGCAATTTGTTGGAATTTGTTTGAAATCCAGTTGCATTCGAAGGCTAGATGCATTGGATTTTTCACCACTATGCACAAAGAGCGTAAATGGTACCTCCTTATAACTAGTCAAATCTACCTATAGGCTACTTATTTGAATTATAGTGTTTGAAAACTCCTAATATGGAGCTTGCTAAAGTTGCTTAAAAGTAGAAATTGAAGAAGCGACCTTTTGTCACTTATGACTTATAAAGAAATTTCACAAGTAGTTTTGATCAAACAAATAGCTAAAATAGCCATATATTTCAACCAATTTACAAAGAAAATGTCATTATTTTAGATTTATCAAAATCCAATTATGTGAACTATTACAAATTCATTACTTATAAGTCGTGTTAGCCAAATGCCAAATTTAATTATTTCAAGTTAAAATAAAATTACATCCAAATACTTTGCTAAGAAGTTTTTATTCAAACCCACATAAAAGTTGTTATTCAAAGCTGCTTTTTAGGAGATTCAAAATAAGTTATTGTCAAACAAGCTCGAAATCTAATTCTCTCGAGAAAGAAAATTTTCCAACACCAACATCATCGTTATTATCGCATATTATTTTCAAAGGCATCTCTTCGCCAATGACCAAAAGGCTCTTGAATTTGATTTCTATGTTAGCGCAAACGGTTGACGTTGGATATCTAACTATAAATTATCTCGAATTATCAAATCAATTTAAATTGACGTAACATTGGTTGTTGTTTATATCATTATATGATTTTACTAGGAGTGTTACGGTTGCAGCAGCCGTCGTTGTTACCACCAACCGTAACCATTACCGTTGTTGACGTTTATAATTTTTATAACCGTTGCCGCAACCGTATATGATGGTTAACAGTTATATTTTCAATTTTGAATCGTGTTGTACATATACTTTCAATTTTATGCATAATTGATGATAAATTAATATAGCCCTAATTGTTTTTTGCAAATTCATTTAATTGTTTATAAAACGATTAATATGCATGCACATGTTATTGGTTCATGAAGGCACATATTATTAATGCACAAACTATTCCTTTAACTTAAATTACTAATTTTTATACTATAATATTAAATGTTATACAACACGATCACGTATGTTTGGTATAAATAACCACGATCATTTAATTCTTCAACCGTTATTGTTATCATTACCGTAATAGATGGTAACCACATGAACGGTTGGTACGGTTCAACTGTAACAGTTCTAGATTTCATAATTACATGGGGAACAAGATAATGCAAGAGCGCATAACAATTTAACATGGTTCAATCTCATAGCAACCTACATTTTCAGACAAGATCAACTTTTATTATTTATTTTTTATCACCAAACGATGGAGAGGATGCAGATATTAGAATATCAAATGAATTGAATCGCCCTTCTTAACAAGAATGCTGCGTAACAAGCCACTAAGTAACAAGAATACTACATGTCATGTGGAAATGATCTTTAGATGCAAGCAACTCTGATGATTATTGCATTGATCTGTTTCTTATTGTTCATTGGATGTACTGATAATTCTTGCGTTGGTTTACATCCATCTTTGATTTTATTTTTACTTTTCATATGAATTTGATAGATCGAAGAGATTAGAATCCCTATGGTTTCATTTTTAGTCATTATTATGATGATGAAGGAGCGACGGACGGAATAGATCATTTTCAGTGTTTTTGTTATTTCTCGGAATACAAAAATAAAATAACTTTTTTTTAATGTTTACATGTTCGCTTTATTTTTTTCAAATTAGTTGTCCTTCAAAAATGCACGTTTCATTTGTATTTATGTTTGGACGAAAAACTTAAACTATAAAAGCGAACCAAACAGACTCTTACTACCTGTCCTTAAACAAGGACGTTATTACTTACACACAACTAAACTATTTGTAGTGTCACCTAAATAAGAATTAAAAATAGTTCGAATAAAATAATGCTGTGACGACCCGGAATTTTCAAGCATTTAAAATTGAGATATTTAATTGATTTTAAATATTCAATAGAGTACTTTTAACTTGAATTACGAATATCACGATTTATTTGATAATTAAATTATCGAATTAAATAATTTGAAGTTGAGTAAAATGTTGAATCTGGAATTTTAAGCTTGTTAAAAATAATTTGAAGGCTTATACAATTTATATTGATAACATTGAATATAATAGAAGTTGTAAAATTGAAATTAACAGTGGTTTGTTCAGTTTCAAAATTTATATTGTTTAAATTGAATCTAAAAATAACCTTTCGAGGCACAGTCTCAGAATCCAATGAAACCAGTTCCATTAGATCCGTAATATCATATTATTATCGGATTTCAATTTTCGCGATGTTTGGAGATACGGTTTGGTCGTACAACTCGTAAATGCATAGAAAAAAATCTAATGTAATCAAAATAGTCAAGTCTTCTCTTATACGCCAACGTTTTCCTTATCTTCTCGTATACGCCTTTGTCCTTCTAACTGGAGTCCAACCCTCGTTTTGTTTCAACGAAAACCCCTTTCTCCTTGTGAATAAAAAAAAGAGAAGAGAAACCGATAGCCGAAAACAAACAAAATCTCAGAAGAAGAAAAGAAAGATATAAAAATGGCCACCGTTGCTTTGTACTCGAGGGATTGGGCGCGCGAGGTATGGCTCGAGCTCAAAATCGTTGGAGACGAAGGGATTGGAAGCGCGCGAAATCAAGATGGGGGTTCTCGTTCGGGCGACAACCAGAGGCGAATGGAAGGGTGACGCGTGCGTGGGTGGTTGGGTCGTTGAGGCGTTCGAGTCATTAAAGGGGCGGCGATCTTGGAGGCAATGGAACGAAGCGTGTTCCGGCTTTAAGGTCGAAGTTGAAGTGGGTCAAGGCGGCGATGGGATGCGTCGGCGTTCGCGATGGGTTTTGCTTCGGTGAAGCCACGCTCTGGAGAGATGGATTCTGTGCAGTAAGGTTTTAGCTTATTTTTGAATTAATTTTTGAATTTATTTATTTATATATAAATTAGAAATAAATCTAGGAATAAGATAACGCTTCTAATTTTACAGATATATATATGTGAGGAAACTTCTATTGTAAAGTATGAACATTTCGATTTTTAATACGTATATAGGGTTTTGAGAAATATATATACAGCCTTACATTACAGTAAGCTGTATTTGGAATTAAATTTTTAGTTTAAAGGATTTTACTTATAAATGTATATAGGTCATTTAGTATAAGTAATTTCAAGAAAGTAAAATAACTATATATATAATTGATGTGGGAATAAAACTGTCAAATTAACCTATAAAATTATTTTGGTTACTAAAATTTGTCAAGGAAAAATTAGTTTAAATTACACTACTAAATGTTAATAGACGGTTCGGTTAGTTCAAATATTAACGAACTATATAATGTTATACAAGGTATAAAGCCGAGAAATAAGCTGGGATGGAAATGAACGGAAATAGACTGTAAATAAAATCAAAGGTGAGTTAATCTCACTCAGTTTAAATTTAAATTTAAGTGATTAAATTTAAATAATTGATTGTATGGTTGAATTGATTGATGTGATATAGTATAGTATAATTTGTAATTGGCATATTATGTTGTGCTAACGTCTGTGGATGCAGGAAAAACAGGTTGGAGGGATCCAACCGGATCCCTCAACATTTATTTAAATTATTTAGATCCCCTGTTATAATGATTTGATATTTTGTGATGAATTATGTTGAAATATTGAATGCAATGGTTTGTTTGTACATAATTGGGTATAATGAATTTCCAAAATAAATGGGATTTTGGAAAGGGAATAAAATAAGTAAATTTTGTAAGTTAAACAATTATATAAATTTGAATAAATTTAAGAAGGAATTTGAAAAGTAATAAAGTGACCTTAGAACTCTATTAAATAAAATTAGAGTATAGATGGACATTTTGAATAAACAGGAAGTTAATGAATTGTAATCTTTAGCGGTATTGTTTTGAAATTACAAAACATTTATCTAATATTTAAGATTTAAATTTTTGAAAGGAATAAAGAAGAAATTGGGAAAAAGCATGAAATTTGAATATTTCAGTTAAAAGGTTTAAAATCAAACGGAAAATAATAACATTAATAATAAGTCTGTAACTAATGAAATTTGAAAAGAATTGAGAAATTAAAGAAACTTATTTCAAATGAAATAAATTGGAAATCAATTTTGGGAAAATTGATTTAAGTGATTGAAGTTGAAATTTTCTCTGGATGGCCAAGTACATGTTTTCAAAGGTAAAATTGTAAATGTAAATTAAATGTTTTAAAGTTGTTTTAAAGAAAGCAAGTTTTGTAAAATTTATTATTTCTATTATTTAAAGTCTAAAGTAAGTATTTTTAGTAAATTATTGAAGTAGTCTTAATTTAAATTTTTAAAAAAAAAGTAAATACCAAGTAAGTGTTTTGGTTAATCTATTATCGTAATAATTATTTAAAGGATGATTTGGTATTTTGTTTAAAGGAGAAAATCAAGTTATATTATAAAGTAAACATATTTTAATTATTTCTATGGTATTATTTTAAAATTACGTATTAAAGTAAAATTTCCTATATAAAATGTTAAATATATCTTACAATTAAGTGATTTTAGATTATTTTAAAAATCTAAAGTTTTGTGCTTGGTGATTCCAGTGGAAATAGAAATACTTGAAATTTATTCTGAAAAAGGCAGATTGTTTTGAAAACTGTTTTCAAAGGAATTTGAAAGTGAAAATATATCTTGTGAAGATATTTTTGAGATAAATAAATAATTTGGGAAATTATTTATTTTGTGATGGATGTTGTGTATGTTAATTGATAGTTAAATCACCGACTATCAATATTGGACAAACTGCGTTAATCGTTTCGAAGAGACCGGGATCGAGATTTATTTCTCGAAAACCACTTCGATCCGGTTTGTACGTTTTCGTGAAAAACGATTTTGGATTCGAAGATGGAGCAGTGAAGTGCAAGGGCTAGTCGCTACTAATCCTGAGGATATTTCCAAAATGGATGTAGTAGGAATAGTGCCTTCGGTTCCGTTCGAACCCGGGACGGACTTGTATGGATGAATGCTTGCGAAACATCGTCAGGTGGACGATGGGCATTCTAAGGAATATGTTCTATAAAGGTAACGCTTAGCCTCAAGCCTCATCAAATGGGAATGACTGAAAATCAGGGGTTATGCAGCAAGGCTAGGTGGGTAGCACCCAAGCAGGGTGAGGTCATTCCAGTCTAGATGTCCCTTTTTATTTCGTCTTAGTGGACGGTTGCTGATCCCAACCGCGGGGTGATCTCACTCGGGATTATCCAGTAAGGGGTAGCCCCGGCCTTGTGTTGCAGAGGAGCGGGCGTACTCCTCGGTACGGTGATCTAGGCCCCGTACTGTGACAGGTGGTACCCCAGTGCCTAGTCATTAGTTGAAAATCCATTTTCCCTACGAGCCTTGTACGAGTTTTGTTTGTATTACCCACTCTGTGGCTAGTAGCTGGAATTTAATCATGTAACAATTTCGGCTATTTTATAAGTATTTGTATATAGACCCTATTATAATATCAGAGGATTTCAATAAAAATTGTTTTAGCTATCGTAAGGTAAAAACCCTACATGTTTATTTGTGGCGTGGTCTTACGAGATGCTTTTGTTTTTAAAGGATTTTTGAAACTTTAATAATCAATTGGGTGTGATTTTCTCACGCTGGTATTCCAGACTGACTCGGGTGTTATTTAACTGTAATGCTCGGGTCAGACCGAGTATTATAGGATACAGGATATGATGCTGTGGAGCTCAGGGGACGAGCTGGATGACGATACGTACTTCCGTACTTGTTTATATATATATATATATATATATATATATATATATATATATATATATATATATATTCCGCTGTGTTGAGTTGTTGTGTATCCATTGTATGATATTGATGTTGAGCTGTGATTGATGTACTCTGATAATGTAATATATAAACAGAAATATTTGATGTTGAGTAAAGATTATTTATTATCTATTATATTTTATTCCGCTGCGATGGTTAGATTCTGTTGTTGTTTTCTATTTTTCTTCTTCTACCTCTTCTTCTTTAGCCCAAATGGTTTGTATTTCTGTACAACTTGAGTTGATTGTTGTAGAATAGTGTTGACTCAAGGGGTACGGATTTGCGGGTCGTTTCAAATGCAAACATCCACTTTGGTCGGTTATGCAAAAATATTAAAAAAATAGTCACACAATTGCATAACCGAACAACACAAATATAAAAAACCAAAACCATGATCATAAAACACACCGATAGATTCTTTTACATCAACGAAGATAATAAAATAACGATATAAATCAGACCTAAGTTTTTTGTTTTTGAATAAATTGTTGAATGAATTGATTGTATTTTTTATTACTATTCATCATATGTAAGGTATTTATATTTGTTGTAATCTCACTAAATTTATGTTGAACTATTATAGTTTATAGTATTTGTTTTAAGATAGTCTGTATTATAAATTTAATTTTGGTTGAAACAATAACGCATCTGCTAATTTAATTTTTGGTGGAAAAAATGGCTTTCGAATTAAAAGTTTGGTAAAACCTTTTTCTACTTCTGTTCTAGCAGGTTGAAAACTGTTAGTAATATTTAGCCATTTTAGACAAAAATTAACTTGGGAGGGGAAATATAATATCGCAACATTGGTTTATTTTTATTTTATTTTAAAAAAAACAACCGCAAGAGGGAAAATGAAAATTTAAATTAGTTGACGTGGTGGATGTGGAATAATTTAAAGGGTGAGAAGAAAAATAGTTGAAATGTGTATATTTGATGTGTGTAACACTAACATCCTTAAAAAAATGGTGATAACGCATGTCTTGGTTCAAGCTATCCGTTACAAGTTTATTTCACGCAAACGATACAAATATTCTAAGTTTATATGCTAAAACCAACTTTAATACAATTAAAGGAAAAAAAGCTCCTACCAAATTCCGTTACAACAATCCAAAATTTTGGTTAACCAACAACATCATAGAAACAAAGTCTAGTTAAAAGCAGAGATGCAACTTGGAATAAGAATACATGTAGTGGCTCTGCAAGTAAAGTAAAGCTCCGTAAAATTCCCACTATAACGCATATCGTTTTTTGACCGCTGCATTATTTCAATTTAGTGCTACTAGTATAACCGCACAACGGTGGAGAAACCGACCGTTTGATTGTATAACTTTGATAAGAAATATACATTTAAAAAATTTGTTAATATTACTTAAACATTAAGTGATAATATGTTAGAAAAGAATAAATTGAGATTTGAATCTGAAAATATGAATTTCAAATTTAAATATTAATCAAAACATTCAAAATTGTCGATTTGAAATTGAAAATTTTAAAATTTTAAAATCATAATAGATTTAAATTTGAAATCTTTGATGCGCAAAATAAACGGAGAAAGTTTAGGGAAACCGCGATAAGACAAGATCCACGTTTTTAGAGAAACCGCGATGAGACAAGATCCACGTTTTTTTGGCTTCAGGAAAATTGATTTTGGCTAGTAGAAGTAGACAAACCTCCCTACGGTCAGTTTGATTAAATAGTACACCCGCTTTAAACTCCGCTATTTTCCGTTACACCTACTAAATCAAGACTTTTAGCACCGTTTTAGCAAAACTAATATACAAAGGTTGACTTGATTGGTTCTCTTCTAAAGCAAATCAATAAAGTTACGATAAAGACTTAATTTTAAAGCATGGCATTAAATACGAGTTAGAAATGTTTTGCAGCGGGCAAATCTAGTTATCATGGTAATTTTTAGTTTTATTACATAAGATTAAACTATAACTTTTTTTTTCTTTATAAATGATATGATAATGAAAACAAATTAATTTTAAATATTTGATTTTATCTCTAATGAAGCTATTACACCTCCGACATTTTCCACTACATCTCCGGTTTATCTCCATTATAATACTAGTATAACCGCACAACGGTGGAGAAACCGACCGTTCGATTGTATAACTTTGATAAGAAATATACATTTAAAAAATTTGTTAATATTACTTAAACATTAAGTGATAATATGTTGGAAAAGAATAAATTGAGATTTGAATCTGAAAATATGAATTTCAAATTTAAATATTAATCAAAACATTCAAAATTGTCGATTTGAAATTGAAAATTTTAAAATTTTAAAATCATAATAGAATTGAATTTGAAATCTTTGATGCGCAAAATAAAAGGAGAAAGTTTAGAAAAACCGCGATGAGACAAGATCCACGTTTTTCGAGAAAACACGATGAGACAAGATCCATGTTTTTCGAGAATCCGCGATGAGACAAGATCCACGTTTTTTTGGCTTCATAAAAATTGATTTTAGCTAGTAGAAGTAGGCAAACCTCCCTACGGTCGGTTTGATTATGCACCTCCACTGTGGAACCACTAAACCTAAACGCTTCAACCGCATAGTCTAATGACAACATCCGTTTACCGGGGGAAATGCAAAGTTTCAACCTATATTGTTTATGGTATAACTAGTTGAAATATTCAAACTACTAAAGATATTTGCGGTATGATCCTGCACTGTATACCGATATCCTAAAGTCATTGGTTGAAAACCTACGAAATATTAAAAATTGAATGTGCGTTTAAATAAAGCAATGCTTTTATTATAAAAAATAAAAATATAGAAAAATCATGACAACGCGTACCTCCAAAAAAATTTCAAGCCATAAACAAATGAGTTTTTTTTTTACACAAAATCACACTTCAAACATCGAACTTTAGCAACTTTAGTAGAACAGCGTAACCAATTTAAAATTCACAAGGAAAAAAAAGAAACAATGCAACTACTTAAACAAGTTAGTACTTTCGCCTGAAAACAGAGCATAGAAAACATATTGCATGTATATACCTCATTATAATTAACTATAAAACATGAAAATGCAATACCCAGCTCAATTGCTCAGTCATACTGAACTAACAAATCAAATCAATGATACAATTTACTTCTCGTGTAGTACAGTGGAGGCAAAGAATGTTTAATTTGTATTCAATTTTGAGATGTTTGTTTGTGCTACTGAGTGAATATGCCCCAGTGATGATCTGGGGTAATGTTTTCCTTGATTTTCTCCAGCCTTTTAAGGATTTCTAGAAATGAAGGCCTCTTGCTCATGTCGTGAGCCCAGCATTGCTCAGTCAACCTGAGACAAAAAGAAGAAAACTAAACTGAATTATTCCACTTGCATTATTACTTTTTATATTGTCATTTGGTTTTGTGTTGATAAGTAATTCTTTAGTATGAATGGTGTAGGAAAACATTATGGTATTCATAGATTTCGGAAAAACATATGGACCAGAAAAAACATATGAACCGATAGATATGATTTGATGATCTTCACCGATAGATACGATTTGATAAGCTTTATACAATATATATTTCAACACATTTAATAAAACTTATTCAAGATATATGTACAAGCACCCTGACTAAAGTACAATCTACATGTGGAGGCATTGGTATACCGATATTATCGATAAAATAACAGTAAATTTAGCATTGTTAATGGTAAATACAGCGACAAACAAAAGCCAAAATCAATGACAACGGTAAATTTGTCGGTTATTAATTTGCTTTTTTCACTATTTTAATTAATCTGACTACACACTTTTGAAGGTATATCAATTTTTCAGAAAAAATTTGAATTATCATTGATGTTTCTTTTTTAGTTTATTAGGTTCAATATCTAATATTAGCAAAGTTATTATTTTATATTTTTGTAAATAATTTGCGATGAATATAGAAATTTTTCAATGCCAACTATACTAGTACGTAATGTTGATATTAACACTAATGGAGTTAGAATTTGAAACAAAATATTTATATTTTTATCATTGTCAAAATTTTGACGCACTAAAATTTTAATGTTCTACGTACTGGTAGTCTGGTAAATTTACCTTTATCAATCAACAGTTTAACAGTATATCAACGGTCAAGTACCAATGATAATGGTGAAGTATCGGTAGTCATTTTTGACTTACCAATAATATCGGGATGGTAAACGGTTTTCGCATATCAATAACGGTTACTATTATTATAACCCTAATAAAAATCCAGTCTACATATGCATGATTTTTGCAGATAATAGTGTGTTAATGGACTTTTCGAAAGAAAAAATAAAGCAAAAACTAGAAAAACTGATAAATCCATTAAAATCCAAAGAACTACAATTTAGTAGGACTAAAACAGAATATGTCGAGTAATTTTAGTAAAGAAATAATGGGTATAACGTTATAACGTGATATGTGCACCAGTAACACGCTAAGGAGAGGAGATATGAATTCGATTCAATTGAATGGGATTTTCTTAGATTTATTACTGCCAAGAGCTTTTAGTGTTAGACGGATAGGTTGGATTATGTCTCTATTTAAAACCGAAAGTTCATGTATTATGGTTATTGGTATTTTAGGAAGTAAAATTTGATCGAAACGTGAACTTAGACAACGTGATCCATTGTCGCCTCTTTTATTTAACTCGGCTGCTGACGTTTTTGGTATGATTATAAAGCTAACTATTAGCAATGTGATATTAGATAGTGTAGAGAATGAGATTGCGAGTAGAGGTTCCTCCGTTCTTCTATTTGCGGATGACACCATGCTCTTTACATCTCATTTGCCTCGTCACATTATAGCACTTAAGTTTATTTTATACAGTTTTGAATTATTTTTTAGATTAAAGATTTGATAAAAGTTCTATGTTAGTTTTAAATGATGCAGAGAAGATAGGGAATCGAGTTGCTAGTACGTTGAATAGTAAAATTATGAAATTTTTCATATATTAGTTAAGGTTTTTGATAAGACCAACCAAGTTTAAGTATGATGATTGGTTAATTATAATTGATAAAGTTAACAAAATATTATCTAGGTATGTGGTGTAAATATTTGTGTTTTCCAATTGTTATTATATGTTGTATATTAAGTGCAAATATTTACACTTCAACGTAAGGATGCAAAATATTAGCATTTCAACGTACAAACAACAAAAACGTTAACTAACAGCAGCATATGTTTATATATACATAAACAGACCAACATTTCCAGTTATGAAAGAAGAAAAAATAGTTTCTCGATTCTTTTTTGCTTCACAGCAATCAGAACCTTGGGTCTCATGTTTGCACTTTTAGTTTTGAGTTTCCGTACAAACAAAAATGTGCACGACACACGTATTTTTGGAAGACGGTCAATTTGAAAAAATGAATTTACCATACAAAATAGAAAACAAATTTATTTTGCTTTTCGTGCTCATTGTCGTAATGGCTTAAAATTTAACATTCTCCTCATGTTTCGTAATGCATGTTGAAAACACAAAACTCAAAACTCAAAATAAAACCGAACGGACCATATGTTTCCCATCAATTATTCATAGTCCTAATCAGACATTTAATTGATTAAAAATCAATATCCTTATTTTTGTACTCTAGTTAATTGCAAACATCTACACTATAAAAAACTTACATTGTTTCTTTGAAGGTGCAGACATTTGCATTAATTTACATTGTTTATTCAATCAAATGCTTTATGTTATAGTCGAAGATATTTTTGAATTCACCGTTTGGATGATAAAAATTTATTTGAGCAGAACAATAAAGTGCAGTAATCTCAAGATACGATGCACAATAGCAAGGTTGGGCCTGAACGTTTGGAGGCTCAAGACAAAATTGAAATCCAGAAAAAATGGTTGTAAGACGCCCAAGAAGTAGGCAATCAATTTTGAGACCCCTGAAATGTAGAGAACAAGACTCAAACTTGGGTTTCCCATGAAGAAGGCAGTTGATCAAACCTGGGTTTCCCATAAAGAAGGCAACTGATTTTAGCACTGAGGCATGTCAAATTTTAGTAACTTATGACTAGCTCAATATACAAAAACTCGAAGGAAAAATTGGGATCCCTAGAAATCGGAGACTCTAGGCCATGGTGGCCTTGGGTCAGAGCCGGACCTGCACGTTGCCTCTACATTCTAATTTCTAGGTACCTGATGTAACAACTAGCTTACTAGTTAAAGCAGTATGACCTAGTTCTTTACCAACATAGATTGACATATGTACAACAAAAGAATTCAAAATAAAGATCAATGGATGAGTGAAAGTACAAATTGGAGGATTTGGATTTCCTTCTCTACTAGAAAAATAAAGGGGTTCACAAATAAGATCAACACCATGGATCACATGAACTCGTAAAAAATATAGATATTCAGTAAAGGAATTTTGCCTCAGGTACCTATTTTGAAAAAACATTAACCTTACATCCCGATCATATAAACAATGTAAACAGGGTCCCTCTTGTTTATGCTGAAGTTATTCTTCAAAATGATGTTAAATTCAATGTTATAAAATTTTCTAAATCATTATCGAATCTAGTGTTTATAGCTATTATTTTATGTATGTCAAATTTTGAACCGAATGTATTCAAAAACAGCTATTTATATCTTTAGAAAATACCGCATGTTTGCAGTGCAAATATTAATAGTGCATAATATTTGTCGTGCGGTGCAGCATAATGTCATACAAAAAAGAAAAACAAGCAGTGCAATTATTTGCACCAGTAATATTTGTTATTGTGCAACAACATTAAATAAGTGCATGCATGCATGAATGATTGTTGTATGTGTATGTATGTATGTTTGTTGTATACATACATACATAAATACACACACACATACATACATGCATATGTATTATACACACACACACATGTATATATACATATATGTATGTATGATTGTTGTGCAACAACACTTTGCAAGACAAATATTTCAATGGAAGATATTTGCTCCGCATTTTGAGATCAGGTGAACTTCGATGGCATGGCCCTACTCTAACGTTAAATGACTTGACATCTCTAGTGGTGGTGAAGGATGTTGTCAAATGACCCATCAAATGGGTTGGGTCGGGTCAAAATGGGTTGGGTCGAGTTTGAGCCAACCCATTTATGATCCATTCTTTTCGACCCATTTATGATCCAACATATTTATAACCCAAACCTTTTAATAAGCGGGTTACCCATTTAACCCCTTTAAAGATTTAAATTTGGTTTGACTAATAAAAATCAAATATAAAATAATTCTAATTCTAATTTTTACGTTTTGAATTTCGATAAAAATCAAAATTTAAATTTTTTAAATTTAAAATCTAAATTCTAATTTTCACTAAAATTCAAATATGAGAATGTGATAGCCTGTTATTTTCTAAGTACAAATGTCAGTCTCCATGGAGAACTGCACTGTGCGTTCACAAGATGAAATATCTGAGTGTTCCATATTGTTCGTAATTTAGGTGGGAGTTAATCGGTCAAAGTCTCGCCTAATTCCGAATTAGTATGAAAAAGTTATTGCAGTCTAAACAAAAAATAGCAGTTTCTACACTGTGCGGAGTTCAATATGAGAATGTGTTACCATGTTATTTTCTAAGTAAACTGTCAATCTCCATGAAGAACTACAGTGTGCATTCACAAGATGAAATATTCGAGTGTTCTATATTGTCCGTAATTTAGATGGGAATTAATTGGACGAAGTTTCGCCTGATTCTGAGTTAGTATGAAAAAGCTATTGCAGTTTGGAAAAAAAATAGCGGCTTCTACACTAAGCGGAGTTTAAGTGTGGGGATGTGATGGTCTGTTATTTTCTAAGTACAACTGTCAGTCTCCATGGAGAACTACAGTGTGCATTCATAAGATGAAGTATCAGAGTATTTCATACTGTCCGTAATTTAGGTGGAAGTTAATCGGGTGAAGTCTCATTTAATTCCGAATTAGTATGAAGAAGTTATTGCGGTATGAAAAAAAATAGCAGCTTCTGCACTAGACGAAGTTCAAATATAAGGATCTGGTAGCCTGTTATTTTCTAAGTACAACTGTCAGTCTCCATGAAAAACTATAGTGTGCGTTCGTAAGATGAAGTGTCTGGGTGTTTCATATTGTCCGTAATTTAGGTGAAATTTAATCGGACGAAGTGTCGCCTAATTCCGAGTTAGTATGAGGAAGTTATTGCAGCATGGAAAAAAATAGCGGAATTTTACACTAGGCGGAGTTCAAATATGAGAATGTGATAGTCTGTTATTTTCTAAGTACAGCTGTCAGTCTTCATGGAGATCTACAGCGTGCGTTCATAAAATAAAGTATCCGACTATTTCATATTGTCCGTAATTTAGGTGAGAGTTAATCGGTCGAAGTCTTGCATGATTGCGAGTTAGTATAAAGAAGTTATTGCATCTGAACAAACAAAATTACGAATTCTGTACTAGGTGGAGTTCAAATATGGAGATGCACTAGTCTGTTATTTTCTAAATAGAACTGTCAGACTCCGTAGAAAACTACAATGTGTGTTCAAAATTTATATTTTCAAAGTTTATATTTTCAAATTTTAAGTTTTTAATAAATGGGTAAATGAGTTACCTATTTATAACTCTTTTAAAAATGGGTCAACCTAACACATAACATATTTAATAAAATTCATAAATGGGTTAATCCAATCCATTTATAAGTAAAGTTAACGGGGTGGGTCATATTTTGACAGGTCTATACAACTCTCGGCATGGAGTAGATTGGTGGTGGTCTTGTATTGTAACATTTATGGTGATCAAATTTAGCAACCTGCTAAAGATGATCTAAATTTGATCATCTACAAACGGTAATAAAAGAAACTCGAGAGTGGAAGGTGCATATTATTGCGAGGAACCGACTAGTAGCGGTTGGAATGGTTGTAGATGAATGTGGAGGTGGGTATCGACAATCAAATGTGGATTGAAGCTAGGATTGTGGAGGTTATTAATTACAAAAACTTGGAAAATAGATAAATAATGGAAGAAATGTTTTACGGAGTGTTTTTTGAAAAATGTGATGTATGTCAAATTTCAACTAGTCATTATCACATAAATGAAGAGAGAATGTAATTTAAACCAATTAATGGCTATATTTGGTAAACGAACTCATTTTCTACTTTTTAAATAGATGAGGTTATCTGATTCCAAAATGGTTATCAATCCAAATATTCATAAAATATCTAGATCTTAGACACATTCTCTGAAAATATACGTGTAAATTCATGCCAAACTAACTCATCTTAATCTCACTTATAACTATACCGTCTATACCGTTTAATTGTTTACGTGGAAATATTGCATTCTCAGCTTTTAGTCCGAGTTAATAGAAGCACAAGGATGCAATGAGCCACTTAGTCAAGACATTAAAGCAAGCACAAGTGCAAGAACGCGCACAGAGATACAAACACGTGCACTCAGATACACACGCGTGTGTGTATCTGTATAGAGAGATGTGTGATTTGTACCCCTTCTTTTTTTCTTTTTTGATAATAAGAGTGGTACTTATATTCAAACAGATCACTAATTTTTGATGTCTCGGAAGGTCGAATTCATGACTTTTGGGACCTCAACCTAGAGCGTCATACCACTGCCACTAGAGCTAGTGGTCCTTGATTGATTTATACCCCTTCCTTATGTAGCATATCTCACCCTTTTCCGTATTTGTGTCAAAAGATTTCAAAACAGTACATTTTTATAGGTATGGTCTATTTGTTATGGAGAACATCTACACAAAAATATGAATCGTTTCGAAACTTCTAATTTCTTCAAAATCATATATCAACATTAACCATCGAATATATATACATGAATATATGTACATATATACATATAAACATGTATTAACCGTCCATTGGAAATGAAAATTTGGAGGAGCTAGAAGTCTCCAAATGATCCATCTTTTGTGCAAATGATATCGACATCAAATATATCATACTGTAAAATTTTATTTTGTTTCATAAGACAAAAGGGGCTACTTTGAGCCACATTGGAGGGCTATGTATCCTACCTCATATCATATATATTTTTAGAGTCGTACAACTCAAAATGAAACCGAACGTTTTAGAGTGATATTACACAAGAAGAGGGATTGGTCATACCATTTATGCCACATCTTAATATATTTTAATAATCAAACAAATTCCAAATGAAACCGAACTACTTAGATCTGTTCTTATACAATTTAAGATTATCTTTACACAAAAAATAAATTATGTTGATAGATGTTAAATTTTGGTGATATAAAATCACAAATAGAGGAAAATAAATATGCGAAAGAAAGAAAGAGAAGATTTTGTTTCCTCTAATTAATATGCATATTATTTGAGTATGTTTATTTCTCTCTCTAATTGGCTAATCAATTTTTTGTCATCTAATGTTAACTTGGACATTAAGTAATTGATTATATAAATATAGACTAGAAGAGAGGGTAAAAGTGTGGTGGAAAATCTATTTGCTAATTTTCTCTTTTTCATCTTTGTTCTTTTTCTCCAACAATTTTGGCCATATAGATATTTGCTACCTTTCTCAATTTGGTTATCGATTCAATGGTATTTTGTTTAATTTAGCTTTGTTCTATTAATTGTAAACAAAATTTTGGTGAATCAATAAAGTGGATGGTTGGGTGAGATTTTTTGTGTTTCTGCGTTTTGATTTCAATTCCATCTTGTTTTCAAACCAAGTTATCTCTTTGTGATTTAGGTGACAGAGATCCGTTGATAAAAGCTTTCGCAAAGCACTACTATTTCCATAACAATTTAGCATCGAAGTACAGATCATCGCAAAGCTTAAAATAATTTTAGTTTGAAAAATTATTGACGCCGGATATGATTTCATTTTCAAAGATGGCTATCTTGGATGGAAAAAATTGAGGCATTTGGAAACCTAAAATGGAGGATGTTATGTACATCAATGATCTTCATGATCTGATTGATGGAGATGGAAAGAAGCCCTCTGATGTAAATGAGGAAAAATGGAAGAAGATGAATAAGAAAGCGATTGCTTTGATTCGTCGGTATCTTGATTATTCAGTTTTCCATCATATGGCTAGTTGTGAATCCGCAAAGGTTTTGTGTAACAAGTTGATATCTTTGTATGAATCAAAAAGTGCAATTAGTAAGGCTTTCTAGTTCGAAAATTGATACAACTGAGATTAGATGAAGAGAAGTCTGTTGCAGAGCATTTGAATAAATTTCAAGATGCAATAAATCAATTAGCAAATATGAAGGTCAATTTTGATGATAAGTTACAGACACTTTTATTAATGAGTTCGCTTTCAGAAAGTTGAAAATTTTTTGTTGTTTCATTGAGTAATTCCAATGCTAAACTATCTCTCTGAAAACTGTTTAAAGCAGTCTTTCCAATGAGGAGCTTAGAAGAAAAGGGTCAGGTATGAAATCAATTCAAAATGAGGCTATAGTGGCAAGGGACTCGAAGAAAGATACAATTTGAAAGGACGCTAATGGTAAAGGTGTTATCACTTGTCATTATTGTAATAAAAAAGATCACATACGCAGCAAGTGTTATGCTTATAAAAGAGATCAGAAAAAGGCTACGCATTGTGATACTAGTAGTGATGCACATGCAGATTTTGCTGAAGGTACCGATAGGGATGCTTTTTGTAATGTCCTCTTTAGTGAAAATAAGCCTTGGAAGATAGATTCGGAAGCCAGTTTTCATATTTGTAGAGATGTGAATTGTTTTTCTTCTTATGAGAAGAGTGTCGGCATGATTAGGACGTCAATCGAGAAGAGCTACCAATTTGTGGTATTGGATCCATCCGATTTCGTATGCATGATGGTGTGGTTAGAGAAATCTCCGGAATGAGACATGTACCCACTTGCTCGCATAATCTTATTTCTCTCGGACAGTTGGATCGTCATGATTGCACTTATGAGACTTAAGGTGAAATTTTGAGAGTGAAGAAAGGTGGTCGTGTAAGGATGAGAGAAGTATTGGAAGAAGGAAACCTTTATAGCTTAGTTGGTTCTGTGGTCGACAATGGAAAGCGAGTGACGGTTGAAGGACCTATTCTACAACAAGGTGGAGAAGTTAATGTGGTCACTGCTTATGATTCTAGCATTGAAGATCATATTTTAGACGGGTCTTCATGTTGATGATGCTCGAGGGATCGATAGTGATCTAGCAAAGAGCTCAGATCAAGTGATAGACGGGTATCGAATTGCAAAATCCACAAAGACCAGACGAGGATCTTTGTGGTATTACAAACGTTTTTGAAACCGGATTTGTGTGGTGCACCTCATGTGGAAGATGCATCACTTGCAGACGGCGGTTGAGATTTGTAATTTAGTGTGGTTGAGATATGAAGATTTGTGATAAATCTAGATATGGCATGCTTGATATGTTGGAGATATGTGATTTTGCATTAAGGTGCGGTGTTAAATTTTGGTGATACAAAATCACAAATAGAGTGAAATAAATATGCAAAAGAAAGAAAGAGAAGATTTTGTTTTCTCTAATTAATAGGCATATTTGAGTATGCTTATTTCTCTCTCTAATTGGCTAATCAAATTATTTGTTGTCATCTAATGTTATCTTGGGCATTAAGTAATTGATTATATAAATAGAGACTAGAAGAGAGGGTAAAAGTGTGGTGTAAAATCTATTTGCTAATTTTCTCTTCTTCATCTTTGTTCTTTTTCTTTAACAATTTTATTCATATAGATATTTGCTCCCTTTTTCAATTTGGTTATTGATTCAATGGTATTTTGTTTACTTTAGCTTTGTTCTATTAATTGTAAACAAAATTTTGGTGAATCGATAAAGTAAGTGGTTGGGTGGAATATTTTGTGTTGTTGCGTTTTGATATCAATTCCGTCTTGTTTTCAATCCAAGCTATCTCTTTGTGATTTGGGTGACAAAGATCCGTTGATAAAAGCTTCCGCAAAGCACTACTATTTTCATAACAGATGATTTTGAAGTGTTTGAAAATAATATTTCAAACTAATGGTTAATGTTAATTCTACGGTGATATTAACTCAACATTTTGAATATGAAAAATATTTGAAATAATCTCAATTTTAAGGAAGATGATCTTAAATAATATATGAATATATCTACGACGTTTGCTTTCATTCAATTGTACAATTCTAAAAGATGTTAGCGAATAACATAATGGATATAGCCAATCCATACCCCCCCCCCCCACACACACACGCATGTATGTGTGTGTATACATGTATGTATGTTATACGCATGGAATACGTTTCCACATCCCTTCCCTTACGAATCCCCATCAGCTCCCAACCATTTTGTACAAGTCTTGACAGTCTTAATACTATCAAAATCATCCTGATTGACTGTTATAACCAAATGTTATTGACGTCTAACATTTAGTTGTAGTTTGAATTAGATAAAAGCTTCGAAATGATTTGAAATTTTGTGTGGATGATCTTGATGGAAATAAGATATGTGCAAAAATGGGCTTATTTAAAAATTTAGGCATGTCAAATACAAGGGAGGATTCGAGGAACTTGAAACAAGGGAATCTAAAACTCTTATGTAAGTGAAACAATAGGCTATCAGGTTAGGTACGACTTACTCCCTTAGCTCAGGCAGATATCCTTTTGAATGAAATGTTGGTCTGTTCCCTTCTGCAAAGTACCTTGCAGCTTCATAAGGTTCATAGTTTGATAATGGAGCATCACCTTCAAGCATCTACAGTATACATTAGAGTATTGATGGTTCCCTATTCAAGTTGACTACAGTTTACCACATTCATGATATAATAATGCTTTTTTCACCTGGTATAGTATCATGGCAAATGAAAAAACATCGACTTTCTTGTCATATCTCCTATGTTTGAAAACTTCTGGTGCCATGTATCGATCTCAATTATAGTTAAAAAATACGCAATCAGTATAATTAATAGTTTCTTGTTGCAATATGTTGAATCAGGCAAATGCATTTAAACACTACTCACAACTTCCTGTTTCACCAGTCATTTTATACACATCATTGGAGCTTTGAACTTTGATGAGTTTGCTTAATCCAAAGTCTCCAACTTTCAAATGGTCAGCATTGGAATTCACCAAAAGAACGTTTCTGAATAAATATATGATTTAGCAAATTTCAGTCAAGTTAATTATAAAAACCCAATCAAAGTTGACGTACCTTGGTTTCAAATCTCGATGAATTATAACATTTGGCTCATTATGTAGATATGCCATACCCCTGCATTCATGAACACAACACAGCCATTTAAAAAAAGTAACAGATGAACCATATGAAATGGTAACATGGAGTAATCCAGTAATAAGCTGATAGTGAACATACAACATTATCCAAATTAAGAAATTTGCCTATAGCTAGATGGTCATAACAGTATGATTCTGTATTACTAAGTTCGCTAGAGGACAAATTAAACATAATTCCAACCTTTCATACCAGATGCCACAAGATTCACTTCAGTAACCATTCAAAGTTCTGAACGAACTCCGTAAGATAAACTAGAAATACTCTCAGTGTGCAACATAAAAGAAAAAATATTGCAAATTTGCAACAACAATTATGAAATTGAATTAATCAAAAACAGATATGAAGAGAATCTTATTTTCGACTCGAATGCTCTTTGCAGAGAACGCATTGAACTTTTACTCATGCTAAAAAGAATCACTTTTTAAATCAAGGATAAAAAGGTGGGCATTAGAGAGCTTTGGTAAATGTCATGATGAACTTATATCCAGTTAATTTTGCATAAACATTTCGCAGAGGATACATAAGCTTCAAATAGAAAAAGAGCATCCAGCATACTTAATATAAACTGGCAATGCCATAAGATACCAAAATACACAATAGCTATAAATTATAAAGCATTATCCTATATGCAATAATAAACAATAGATATAGTCCAACTATGAGTACCTTGCCATGTCTAGTGCAAAATTGACAGCTGTTATAGGGCTAAGAGATCCCTTCTCCTTAAGGAACTGATGAAGGTCACCCTTAGATAAATAAAACCAGAGCTTCAATACTAACGAGTTCGATAATGTAAACATTTTGAACAATGAAAAGGAGCACTAGTAGGAAAAAAGGGTTCATACTCCACGAAGAAATTCAGTGATCAACATTAAAGGTTTCCTTTCTGTTACTGCACCTAAAAATTGGACAATATTTGGATGCCTCAACTTCACCAACAGATTGACCTCATGCCTAAAATCCTGGCTGTATCATGAAAACATTTAATAAGCAATATATATACACAAAGTATAATACGTTTGTTATTTTTTGTGTGTGTGTAGAGAGAGAGGAGGGTATGTATTGTAGGTTTGATGCATATTTGCACAAGTTTTGGTACTCTGTACAGTGTGTGTGCTGCACGCATGCACGCTAACATATTTTTATCTGTGGTAGGGGTCAAAATAAGCATATGACCGCCTGACAAAATATGACCCAACTCATTTACCCTACCCCTTAATCCTTTTATAAATTGTTTGGGTCAACACATTTGGTAAAAAAACATTCCAAAAAGACAGCCATTTGACCCATTTACTAAACGAGTAATGTGTAACCCGCTTTATTGTTCTTTCTGTTCCAATCATGCATATCCTCTTTCTCATCAAAACACTAAAACGATGGTTCAAATATATGACTTAAATTCAGTTCAAGTCTACCTTCAATCCACTGATATAGTTTAAAATCTTGGCTGGAACCTTCTCAGCGGTTAGCAACAAAAATCTACTTAGTAAGTTATCTATCAAAATTTGACCTTTTCCACTTTTGATATTATCTGAATGTTAATCTTTCACGAATGTTTTATTCAATTTACAACAATATTGAGTTTTAGAATGTATTTGGTGCGGCTTTAGTACTTATTTGTTGCAGTTTTTATGTTACTTGTTGCAGTTTTAATGTTATTTGGTGCACTTTTCATGTTATCTTGTGCACTTTTCATGTTGTCTTGTGCAATTTTCATGTTATTTACTGCAGCTTTCACGTTTTATTGTGCAAACTTTGGGTTCTATCATGCATTTATTGTATGCAGCTTTTTTATATATATTTTTTCATTTACCATACTTTTTTGCTAGATGGATCAAACGGTTTGACATGCATATTAAGTGGGTTGGGTCATCTATTTGATAAATGAATCAAATGGGTTGGATCATTAACGGGCCAAGTCAATAATCCAACCTCTTTACGACTCAATCCAACCCTTTTGACAAGTCGGCATATGAGGTCCTATCCAAAATAACCAAACCCTTCCATTTTCACAACCCAAACCATCCAATTTGATATGCAAGTTAGTAAGCGTGCTTGTATAAAAATTAAGTGACTCCGAACTCCAGTAACTAACATAGTTCGATGCCAAAAAGATTATTGCTAGGTGAAAACATAAGGATTTCAGATGAGCACGCTACAAAACTTGGAATTATGTGGTTTTGAATATATATGTGCTTTCAAAACGTGTCGATATGATTGTATGATCTGAATCGTGATATTTGCAAGAGTTCATAAATTTTGGGAGAGGCCTCCTGAGCTGATTTTGAGCCCTAGTCCTAAGAGGTAAACCTACACAAGTATCCTACATAAGATTAAAATATTGTGGCAACGTGTGTTTAATGAAATCAACATGAATGATGATATCAAAAAAGATTGTCTCTATAGTTGAACTACAAGGAATAAGTATCTAAATTGATGCTTTATCAACGATGGGCACTGATACTGGAAATAGAGACTCTGATTCTTTTGCACCTCAAATATAGATGCCATCCTCGTATCATGACAGTGTATGTTTATATTCATCTAAATTCTCCGTTTAGATATAGAAATTCAAACACTTGAAGTTTTAAACTGTATGTTCAAAAACATAGCTAAGATAAAGACAGGTCAAAGAAGTTAATGAATATGCTAGTAAAGAGGAGTAACAAATTCCATGAGTAGAGCATTTTTCGGCACTAGAACGAATTTTGGTACTGAACCATGTTTAGAAATTTGGATAAAATTCCTTTCAAAACATAATAGGTCGAATTATATCCACTAAAGTTCAATTTTGTTGACAATTTTTAAATACTTAAATTTTGTAACCTAATAACCTATAAATAAGTAAATACACATACATACATATACATAAATACATATATGTATAGATATGTATGTGTGTATCTTTGTGTGCGCACGCATGCGCGTGTGTAATTAGATGTTGTAAAACCAAAATTAAAATCTGTTTTTCCCCAAAAATTCAGGAAACGTTTGTTCCAAAGATTTTTTTTGAATAGTTATTTCCCCAGCTGTTCAATTTGCAACAAAATGAAAATCCAAATATTTTGTTTTTTGCTGCCTTAGAATTCAAATTTAGCTTCAAATACGATGTGGGGATGTTTTGCATTTATGACTTGGATAGCGAGATACAAAAACAGAATTGTTGGTGCGTTTACAAAAAGCAGGAATTTTGCAACATTTGATGTGGCAATGTCTAAAATAAAACTATATAGGACTTCCAGCAATAAATGCATTCTGCATCCAGGTTGTTGCAACAAACTTTTTTGCATTTCTCTTCTTTTCGTAAAAGTTGTTGCAGACTTGGTAATGAAGTAGATGTCAACAATGTTACATCATTGTTTCCAGTCATTACAATCAAACACCCATTTCCTAAACTGAAGAAAGGCTTCTAAGCAATCGCTAATTGTAAATATGTATGAAATCATTATTTTCTCCCCATAAATGTATCAACTATAAAACACATCGGTTCAAAACAGAATGACATGAGTGTCACTATCAGACTTACGTCACTAATCTATCTTCAGACAAAGACGGAAGAATACGTTTAACTGCAACAGGTGTTCCGCGCCATGAGGCCCTTAGGATTTCACCAAATGAACCCTGCAATAATAATAAGAACACATTTCACTAACATTTAAAAGTGTGATTATTATAAGGATGCAATTTTTAAACTAAAGTCAAACAAGACTTGATCATATTGATTTTGGGTCTATATTGTAAAATAAACCTGATATGCCCCAGATATATTTAAAACAGATTTTAATACACGTAAATGTCCCTGGTTTTTTGTAAGTGCACACAACTTCAAGAGATTTATGTTGCCTTACTCATAGTGAGTAACATGAATATATAGTGAGTGAATTTGAAAATGTGTAATCAACATGAATAACCAGGGACTTCAAGAAATTTGTAAATGTGTAATCACGGTTGAATTTGAAAAATTAATGCATGAATTTATTGGTGATATAAGAAAGACAATATCATCATTAACTATGAGAAAGAATAACATTAGGTTCAATGGTGAATATTAGGGGGCTACAAAGTGGCTGACGTTCTTTTTTTTTTGGGGGAGGGGGGGGGGGGGGGGGGTGGGGTCATCAGATTAAAACACAATGCACACCTTTCCAATGATAGTTGATGTTGAAAAATCCAACTCAGATGGATCGATCTCCCAGTCACATTTATTAGGAAGAGGAGGTGGTACTGGTTTTGGTTCAAAATGGCTTCCATTTTGACCCTGCAAATATAGAATTCGTTGTTATAAAATGAAAATTCAAACCTCATGAAACAAGATAATAGTAATCAGTTTTAGAAAACATAAACTTTCAATATGCGAGTATATGATTTTTGTTTGATGATAATAAACATATATATCACAAGGAATAGTCGGAAGATATCATTTGGGGTTGTTTCCATTATTTTGCCATAAAACTGTGCATAAAGATTGTGTAAATGTAATAAACTCATTAAACGTACAAACAGTAGCAATGTGTTGCAGGTGCAAGTCCAAACGTGCATGCATTAATGGAGGAGGATGGTAGGTTGGCGGAAAGCTTGCATAAGTAGTGGTAATTGAACTTTCAGGTTAAGCATCATTTACCAAGAGATATACATTTACTAAAAAAAACATGAATCGAATGGACAAATTGGAAAAAAGAAATATGAAATAGGTTCTTAGCCTGTAATGGTTGCGTCATAAAAAATATGAACAAGTAAAAACAAAAAGGCTAAAATGTCATAATCTCCAATTCTGAATGTAACTTACAAATGGAAAAACAGGCTGTCACTAATTTGTATTACAGGTCTGGTTATGTTCCTCAAAGATAATTTTGATAATCATCCTTCTGCTTATTTCCTTGTCAAAGGACTATGGTTGAAAAACATAATCAATTATTGCATACAGAAACTGCAAAGAAACATAAAAGTTTTTCTGAACATGTGGTTGAAGATCAATTTCAGGGAGGTTGTAAAACTAGATCAATGACCTATAATGAAATCATTGAAACGTGTTAACTAATCAAAAAAAAAAAAAAACAATAGAGGAAGAGGATTCGATCCTTGGCAGCGGCATTTTAGCGGTCCAACAATAGTGCAACTAAAAAGTCCTAAATAAACCAATTGGCTGAGAAGTCAACTTCGCTTATAAGTTTGATGTCACAATCAGCAATTCATGCAAAAGAAATTTGTATCGGCTACATTTCACAGCAAATTTGCAATACAGTATCATACAGAACCCTAGAATAACCATAATCTGGTAATACAAATAAAATCACATACCAAAGTGCGATAACTAAAAACCATGCATCTAATGTATTTCATGTCAAAACATAACATCAAAACTTAAAACGATATACATAATAATGTTGCACTAATTGTTCTACAATAAGGATTTAGAAATGAATTGAAATATGCTTACGTAAGACAATCCACCGTATGATTTCAATAACTCGATCATGCTATGTTTCCTAGCTCCTTCTGCATCAGCAAGCGGCTGCAAAAATAATTGCAAATCCACACTTTCATTTTATTTTATGATGCATGGATACATGCAGAAACTCATGTATCATGTACCAGATACATAGGTGAGTACAATACACATCTGGCAGACTCAGGTATGCATAGAGTATGATTGTATAGTTTTTCCCCCTTGGACAGATAGAAAGTATGATGGTTAAAAACATTGAGCATGTTTAGAATATTTAGACAATATGAGTGAAATCGTGCAGGTTTTTTTTAAAAAAAAGCCAACACTTTACAAAGCACCAGTTGGCAGAAAGTAACTTTTATATAATAGATAAATTTTTAAAATAGGCTTTCAAAAAAAAACTTATTAGAAAAATAGGCTTGTGTGGAAACTTATTATGAAAATAGGCTTGTTTTGTTCACAAGCCAGTATACATGCGCATTCTGTAAATGCGCGTGAACAAACTTGTACACGCGCATTTACAGAATGCGCGTGTACAATGTTTTTTTAATAAACAAAACAAGCGCATTTTGTAAATGCGTGTGTACATTTTTGTTCATGCCATTTACAGGATGCGCATGTTCATTTCGGGACTTAAAATATACAGTCACCTGCTTTCTTCTCCATTTAAATCTTTTCACAAAATCAAACCCAAATTTTCATCTCTAAGCCCTAATCTCAAACCTCCTCTTCCATCCAAAAATCAAAACTCATATACTTTTCATTTCCAAACCCTATAAATATTCAATCAAATTTACAGCAACATCATCTATCTTCTAATCAAGTAAAAATATTGTAGGTAAATTTTTTGGGTTTTATTTTCATCAAATTTTTGATGTCCAAATTGTTTGTATTCTAGTTCATCGTTTTCTTAGTTGTAATGCAATCTTATACTCTATTGTTGTGTTCATTGCTAAAAGGTTTTTATTTGAAAATTGTATAGATAATGTCTACCGTTTCAATTATATATTGCTACGATGACAGATTAGTGATTGAAGATGACGATAAACCTAAGTATGTTGGTAGGAAAAGAAAAGGATTAAAAATTAAGAAATATTGTAAGTTTGAAGAGCTTAAGAAAAACATATACGATGTGACAAAAATAAATTCTAGTGAGTTTGTTATAAAGCTAGTAACAAAGTGGGCAAGAGACGATGGTTTGTCCGCTATTGATGTAGAGGATGATGAAGATACGGATTCGATGTTTCTGTTAGAATAGAAGTGACAGAACTATATGTTAAAATAATCTAAAATTATTAGTGCCGAAGAGCTAAAACACCCAGCGGTTGACCCCATACCGGTAACAAAATTTCAAGAGACACAATATCCGGATGGTAGTATTCCAATTCATTCTCAAACAACACTTGGTTAGTATTCAAATTATAAATTTATGAATTATCTTTAAGTACATTGTTTATATGTTGATCAAATCTTTAACTATACAACACATGAAGTAGGAGAAGCATCAAACTATCATACAGAGGAGGACGATGCCTTTGTTGACAATGCAAATGTTGGTGAAGGGCGACCTGATAGTATGCAAGTAGCATGTGCAATAGAAGAAGATACAATATGGATTGAAAATATGAAAGTTAATAACGAAGCATCCATATATGACGATACTCAACCGCTTGAAGAGCTAACTAATGATGAAAATATAATAATAGAAGATCCTACAACCGATGACTTATGTACCGCAACAATGATGACAAGATCAATTATATAGAGTGCTCAATTAGATGTGGAGGTCTTTGGACGAAAATGTATTGACAAAGGTCCTCGAGTTGGATTGATTTTTGAATCAAAAGAAAAACTTACTGAACAAATAAGTGAAAGAGCCATTAAATGTTCGGTTTCTTTTCGAATAGCCAAGTCCCATGCTAATGACTATACGGTTCGATGTGACATTGATGAAAATTATCCTTGGAGGATACATGTTCATCTTTCCACAAAGAAATCTCAAAATTGATGGAAAATTAAATCATATGGAGGCGATCACACTTGTCTAAATCCTACCATCAATTCAAACCATCGTCAAGCAACTGCTAAATTTATTTGTAGCAAGATACTTCCACTAGCCAAATCTGAAACAAGTTTGACTGCAAGAACAGTTCAAGAAACAATGTGAAATATGTTTCATATCAAAATTACTTACTCGATGGCTTGGCAAGGATCAACAAAGGCATTAGGAATGATATATGGAGATTGGAATACATCATACGCGGAATTACAAATAGCTTTAAAATCTATTAGTTTAAGCTTGCTTGAATGATCAATAGCTTTAACCGTGGAAACTTCCTATTCAAATAAATTCAAATGTACGACAAAATTACTCAAATTTTATTCTCATTATTTGTAGAATAATGAGCTAAAACCAGTGCAATAATATACCTTCATGGGTGTTTGGTTTTTACTACGATGCTCATTTTGGCGATAGAGAACACTTCCACCAATTGGTTCAGGTTTTAACTCTACTCACGAAATTTTTTTCAATCAATTATTATATAAAATTTCAACACAACACATGTATACACTAATTTATATTTGAATCTAAATTATAACATCAACAAATTTAATCATTAGGATACATCGACAATAACCCTAAAAATAATATACACTAAAATTACAAATCAAAATTTAAATTTAGAGTTTTTGCCTCTTATTTGAGAAGATGAAGAAGATTCTTCATTTCCTTAGAGTTTGAAGATGAAAATAGGTTAATTTGATGTTTGGATGGAAGTAGGGTTTGGGGTTTAGGTTTGGAACTGAGGATTTTGGGGTTATGTTTCGATAGAAAGTGAAATGGGAAAAAATGACAGTTGTTGTTTACTTTTATGCCGAAAATGAATAAGCACGTTCTCTAAATGCACATGAACAAAAATGTACATACGCATTTACAGAATGCGCTTTTTTGTTTATTTAAAAAAAACGTACATGCGCATTTTGTAAATGCGCATGTACAAGTTTGTTTATGCGCATTTACAGAATGCGCATGTATACTGGCCTGGAAACAAAACAGGCCTATTTTCATAATAATTTTCCACACAAGCCCATTTTCTAATAAGTTTTTTCTGCAAGCCTATTTCAAAATTTTGTCTTATATAATACAGTTAGAGGCATGCCTTTTTTTGCTAGAATTGTTTAAAATGTGGTCCAAAACATAAAGTGATCTTAATAAAGGTATAATCATGGTTCCACATTTTGTTCGATACTGAACTGTCTACTGATTTTTCTGCTGAAAATTGCTAACTTGTGATTTACAGGTTAGAAACGTTAAGTGTTGTTTAAAATGTTTCTACGCAACTTTCTCAGCTAACTGAACAATCTAATCATTACATAAATAAACCAAACCATACGGTATTCTTCCATCGATCCTGCGCGTTAACATCGGCCCCAAACTCCAGCAAGCATTTAGCGACATCGATCCATCCGTGGAGAGCCGCCACGTGTAAAGGCGTTCTGCTGTCGTAATCGATTGCTTTAACGAGCTCTCCGTCTTCTTCTAGAAGCTTCCTCACCGCTGACACGTCGTTCTGGTGCGTGTGCCATAGGATTAGTGACGTTCTGCTCACTTTTGCCTTGTCTTTCTTCTTTGCTTCCGTTGATGCCGATGACGTGGACGACCCTCCGCCGCTCGGTGGTTCTTCTGTAGACATTGATTCGGTATAGTTTTTAGGGTTTGTTTGGACGACGGATTTTTGGAGAGTTGACTGTGTCAATCATTAGAATGCGACAGATTGGTATATTGGTCCTTCTATACGCGAACAAATTTCAGTTGGTTTGAAAGGAAAAAAATTAGGAATTGGAGAAATGTTTAAACATAAAAGGATTTTTTTAAACTAATTATCGCAGATATCAAATTTAGCTCTATTTTGACCGGCTAAGCTCCGACCCGACCAAAATATACTAGCGACTTTTCAAAAGTTGTCATATATATATATATATATATATATATATATATATATATATATATATATATATATAATATAGACGACTTCTGGGAGGTCGTCTCGACTTTCTAAAAGTCACATGTTTGTTTTAAAACAAACAGGGCGACTTCTCAGAAGTCGTCCATTTGGGGCTCTGCAACAAAACCAGACCCCCTTTCTTCCTCCTTCATTCTAAACTCTATCTCTCCTTTTCTAAAAACTCTCAATACCCTCTATACCGAAATTTTTGCCCAAACCCAAATTAAATTTCGTTTAATATTCTAAAAAGTAGTAGATTTCGAAGATCTACCTCAAGCATAGCAAAACGTCGTACGGTCGAATCCAATCAAGGTATGCAGTAGAAACCCTAAGTTTTGAATTTAGTTTGCAAACTAAATTCTTTTTTGCTTGATGTAGAATGGCTCCTAGTTTTATTCGAACTATATGCTATCTTGATTGTGAATTGGTTATTGACGATTTAATGTGTGGGAACTCCACGAGCACTTCACGAGCACTTCGTAGGCTGAAGAACTGAGGATGGTATAAGTTATTGATATGCTTTGTCCGGATTTCTTTTGTTTAATGAATTGCTGAAATATTAGGATTATTTATTTTGTTGAATTGTTGGTTGTCGGAATTGGAACGCAAATCTTAAATTGTAGAATGTTAATTGTTTGAATTAAATTGTTGATTTGGTGGATGTTGTAGTTTGAGTTGTGGATGATTGAGTTTGATTGAAATGTTGAATTATTGGATGTTGTAATTTGAGCTGTGGATGATTGAATGAAATGTTCAATTAGTGTAAATGGTGATACAGGGTTTCTGTTTTGACACCCTGCACATCTGAGGCGACTTTTCAAAAATTGCCCCAGTAATGTGCAGGGTTTCAAAACAAAAACCCAGCCCTTCAACCTTCCTCAAGCCTTACTTCATCAAATTGCAAATATAGAACCTAAAACCCAACCCACTTCTCTCTTCCACAAATTCAATATTTCCCGACGGCAAAAGAATATCTTTTTTGAGATTTGAAGACACCAAAAGAAGGTAAGATTCATAAGCACTATTAAATTTATTTAATCTTTTGCGATTTAGTCTAACTCCAACATTGATATTTTCATGAATGGATAATTGGGAGATTGACTCCTTTTGTGATCGTGCATACCACATTCACTGCATCTATTAGGCCTTGGAGGTGGCATCTCGTCCATAACGCCTTTAATTCTAGTTGACTTAGGCCTTCATGGAGCTCGCCTTGCGGGAGGTGGAAGTACCATTTGACCTTCGTGTGCAGACCAATACCTTTTATCGCGTACGGGATGAAATTCTGTAGAGTATGCCGCTAGGTAATTCTGAACAGAGTACCAATGTGATGCAAAATCATGATGAGCTCTATTTTCCCCCATTGGCCACTGGCGAACAAGCAGCCATCACATGGGCGCAGGGGAGATGCTGCAGTAATGGGATGTTGCATGTACATGAACAAGTGTTACCATCGATTATAACTTTGAATTCATCTCCGAAGTAATAAATCATTTGCCATTCAATTTGACTGAAACGGACAATCCGACAACGTCTAGCTTCGCTTGATCTCTCCACTAATTTTGCTTCCCATTTTGGCATGACACGAAGTGTGTAATTCTTAGCTAACTCTCTTCTTTGGCAAAAGTAATCAACGGACCGATAGAAGGTACGTGCAACAAGTGCTCTAATAGGCAAAGATCTTGCACCCCTAAATACACCATTAAAACTTTTTGACGCGTTAGTCGTCATAACATAAAAACGACCACCATCATCTTTACATAATGCCCAATTTTTCTCCTTTCCACCCAAACTTCTCTCTATCCAGTTGTGTGCTCTTATACTGCTGGTTTTAATTTCCTCACGAATCTTTAAATACTCAATATCCTTAGAGGCACATGCAGCAGCGTAGAATAAACCGGTCAATCGTTTGTCTCTAAAACTCGTTGCTTGAAAATTTGCTTTCAAATGTCTGGCACGGTATCTATGTTTATGTGCGGCTAGCCATTTGCTCTGCAACGCTGTAGGTATTCCTTTCATTCTATCAGAAATGAAATTAATACGACGATTGTTCACGCTGTGAATGAACCTTTGCATGCATGTGAAAAACCAACCCAACTATCAATGGATTCGGACTCAATGATGGCAAATGCCAAGGGAAATAGCTGATCATTTGCATCAGCGGCTGTTGCAACAAGTAAGGTGCCTTTGTGTTTTCCATATAAATGTGTACCATCTATGCAAAGCAAAGGTCGACAATGGACAAATCTCTCAATACATGACCCAAATGACCAAAATGCACGATCAAAACTCCATACTCATCAGTAGTCACATGTCCTACACTTCTCGGATTTTTTTGCATATTTCACCAAAGTATTATCGTAGGTTTATGACTCTGCCTAATCGCCGTAAATTCGTTCAATTGCCTTGCTCAATGCTCTCTATGCTTTCAGATCTGTACAGTTAAAGCGCTCGGCAGATTCAAAGCCGTGGAGATGCAAAAAGTCATAGCGGGGATACAACGAGGATATAGCGGGATATTGCGGATAGCTCAAAAGTAGCATATAAAACTTGTACTTAATGTTTTTACAAATATATAAATGGTAATTAAATGAAAAATTATCATTCAAATTGAATAATAGTTAGTACATAAATAATTTCAAATAAAAACATGTGCGAATATACTTTAAACAAACGTAAAACTGCTATATAACATAATTAAATTTAGTAGAATAGTAGAGTATGTTCATTTCTGAAAATATATTAAAAATTAAATCAAATAAATTAGTTTCATAATTTTTATAATGTATAAATGCAATTTTTCATTTCATTTTATAAAAAAAGATATAGCGGAAATAGTGGAATATAGCGGAAATAGCGGGGCTTAAAGCGAAAAGGCTATATTTCGGGGCTATATTAAAAAATCGTAGCGGCAGAAATCCACTATGAGATATAGCGAAGTTATAGCGGGGCATTAACTACACGTTTCAGATAGCTAATTTTTATAAATGATTGTTCCTCCATTCGAACTTGCACCGTTCCGGCTGTAATGTTCAAATCAGATTTCATGAAAGGCATGATCTTCGATGCCATAAAGGATGATGTGGCTTGCCTATGATTTGAGTTCGCTGTAGGGTTAACACATGTATGATCACTAGGATATTTTTGAATAACCCACCATCCAGTCTGTGTCTTTTTTGAGTCAATAGCATGTATTCTATAAGGACAACTGTCATCGACGTTGCAAATGGCGGTATATTTTGCTTTGTTCGACCTTTTTGGCTTAAAGGACACCGCATGTAAGATTGACCACTCTGATAGTTGTTGTAGAAATTTAGCTTTACTCTCAAACACCATGCCAACTTTGAAACCAGTCTGAACGCTGCAGGATAGAAATAATTTGCTATTGAAGTTTACATTTGCTACAATCGACCTAACCAAAATTTGTGCACTGCACAAATCACGGTATCTCCATTTTCGGTTCATCATTGTCCACAAAATCTGCTTCTGAACCTTCAAAATCATACTCTAGTGGATCACTGTCTACTTGCATATTTTCCACCCAGGTTGTATCAACCTCTGGTATTGACACAACAGACATACTATCAAGTGCAGGAACATCTACAGCTTGTACATCTTTTTCATCTTCTACATCCATATCATCATTGCACATAGTTTGACCTGCTGGTTCATTTGGTGGTTGGACGTATGACTGTGTAGTAGTGTTATTTGCTACGCAGCTGCAGTAAATTAATACACCAATTTTAGTTTATTTCTTCATACCAACAATTTTGCAACATATTGCAATATTTAACTTACTTTTGGCTTAAATGGTAAAATTCAGGCCGAGTTGGCTGCATTCGTTCATTTGTACGACTATTCGATGCTCTAGCACTTCTTTGAGTAGAATTCTGAATTGGAATAAAACTTCATGGGAATACAAATTAGGTTTAATAATTATATAAATTCAATAAAACATATCTCTATGTAATCACGGCTAAACGATACCTCTAACTCATTCGTGGAAAGCCGTCCTACGTTAAATGTGGATAGGTAAAATGGACATTTGGCTGCAAACTCATGAATGGATGAAAGCCATAATACATTTGTTGTTGCCTGTATTGCGATATGTGCTGAGTCGGATGGCTAAAACTAGGTGATAGAATTCCTTGCCCAGTACTCATGTTCCCCACCATTCTATAATATTCTTCAACGCCAAAATTTGTTACGTGTGCCGGTGTTGGTTGTTCTGCAACCGATCTCCTTTTTTTCCCCACAAACAACTCAATAGATTTGGTCGAGGCAGCAAATATTAATTCAACGTCGTCGTCATCAACAATTTTGATTGCTTTGGATCCGGAATCTGTTGGCCAATTGCAAACTATTTCAATCTCGTACTCTTTCGGTTTTATCTTTGTTGTTTTATAAACCGACTCTTTCAACTGCTCAAAAGTAGATCCTCTTCGAACTTTAGCCGGCTTGTAAGATCCACCAAGATATTTTCCACGCATTAAATCGTCAATAACCAATTCACCATCAAAATAGCATATAGTTGGAATAAAACTAGGAGTCATTCTACATCAAGCAAAAAAGAATTTAGTTTGCAAACTAAATTCAAAACTTAGGGTTTCTACTGCATACCTTGATTGGATTCGACCGTACGACGTTTTGCTATGCTTGAGGTAGATCTTCGAAATCTACCACTTTTTAGAATATTATACAAAATTTAATTTGGGTTTGGGCAAATTTTTTGGAATAAAGGGTATTGGGGGTTTTTGGAAAAGGAGAAGAAGGGTTTAGAATGAAGGAGGAAGAAAGGGGGGCTCTGATTTGGTTGCAGAGCTCCGAATGGGCGACTTCTGGGAAGTCGTCCTATTTGTTTTAAAACAAACAGGCGACTTCCCAAAATTCGCCTATATTATACGTAAAAAAAATATACTGACGACTTTTCAAAAGTCGCCCAAGTCGCCAGTATGTTTTGGCCAACTCGAAGCTGAGCTGGCCAAAACATGGCTAAATTTGATATTAGTTTTGATACTGGGCTATGTGCGATAATTAGTTTTAAAACGAGGCTAAATGGAAAAAAAATTCAATATAAAAAAGTTATGGTAAAAATCACTCGTACTTTATCCTGCTAAAAAGTAATTACATGATGTTTTTTATTTCTAAATTTTTTTTATTTAGAAATCCAACTAGCTAGACAAAACTGCTGAACCGATATTGTTTAATCAGAAAGGAGGCAAAAATTTCCAATCGATTTATTGAAGAACGGTTCATGATGAATGCGTGGCATAGTAGTTTTTATATGTGGTGATTTTAAGAGGGAATTATACTATTATCTATACTATTATGTTATTAGTGAGTTCCATTTCAGGAGCATAGAAGCCCCCTCCACGTTTTGTGAAATGAACGGTCGCGTTTCTTTCTTTCCATTCGTGTCCATTTATCCGCTTCATTCTCCTCCAAACCCTAAATATTAATACCGTCAGATTTATGCCTATTGAATCAAATATTCAATTAAAAAGCGCTACAAATTGAGGAGGTTTGCATTCACATTTAACTATTATATCATCATTTTTGGAATAATAATAAATTTATACATTTTTTGTTTCTTTTCTTCAAATTTTGGTCATACTTTCATGTTACAAATCTTGATCTATCATATTATCTGCCTTTGTGTCAAATTGTTTCATTATTGTTTCATTATGGCTTTCGTTGAAGTTCTTTCCATTTGTTTGGACGCTTCATTTTTACTCTAACGCTGTTTCGTTTGCTGTAAGTATACCAACTGAATCAAATGTTCGATTAAAAAGTGCTACAACTTGAGCACATGTGCATTCACATTTAACTACTACGTCATCATTTGTTGGGATGGTAATAAATTTAAAAGTTTTTTTTCTTTCTTTTCTTCAATTTTGGTCCTACTTTCATGTTATTAGTCTTAATTTATCCTATTATATGTTTTTGAAACGGAAACAAATATTATGCACATATATAGATGTAGATTGCTATGCAATCTGCAGATTTTTCCTTTAGTGTTCAAAGCATTTACTTATACAGATGGTTTATTTGGATTGCACTGTCCGCTCGAGCATTAGCAACTAAATATAACTAATTATTTCCCTAAGAAGAATGACTGTAACAGTCTAACCAATCTAATAATTTAACATATATTTTTCGAGTAAGATTTTGGAAGAGGAATTCATGATGACTGCATACACGTTGAATTACTTTTCTGCTCTTGGGAGCATACATAATATTTTTTTAGATTTCCTAGATGCAGAACTTTATAAGAAGTAATTCAAAAACTGGCATGATTATGCGTAAAATAGTGTGGCTTTACAGGCAGGCTACCATATATTTTTATGGATTTGCACTCACATATGAAATATTTATTCAACAAAAGCTTTAATTATTTTTCTACGGTATCCAAATTTACAGTCCAATGTCCATATGACCACATAAGTAAAAAATGTGACTGCCCATTAGATGCATATAAAAAAAAATTCATTTTCAATGAAAAATGAGAAATTCATACTAAGCAATCTAATAGATCATTTCAATTAACCGGAGTATATTCTTTTTTCGAGGTTTGCAGATTGGAGTAATGTTAGGGTCTTAACAATTGGACCATATATACTTCAACTTTATTTAACATGTAAGTTCCTACGAAATACTATAGAATGATATGTTTAAAATAATATGGTGTGGCTTATTGTAAATCTAAAATATATTTTTGTAACCGCACTTAACTATTTACATGAAATGTGTAACATTCCAAAATTTGTTTAAATTAAATTTGGTGACTTATTTGAACTTTTGTAAATTAATTTGAAAAGTTTCAAAACAAAATAAAATATTATTAATATTAAGTATAAGAAAAGAAAAATATATGAATATAAATAAAATATTGGTAGTTTAAGCTTTAAATAAATAAAGGAAAAAAAATGTATAACGAACAAGAATTGTGTTAAAACATAAATATATAAGGTAAGTTACAAACTATAAAAAATAACTATGACGATCTTATATTAAGCAAGGCAATCAAACAAAAAAAAGTATGTACATGAAATTATGCGAGCAAGAAAGGAAAAAAAAATCTATAAATAAAACAAAGAAGTACTTACAAAAAAAATCAATAGGATATGCATGTAAGCTTAGATGGAAGCATAACATTTAATGCTATCTATTCTTAGCACACCATAATAGATTATCAGCCCCTAAAGGAAGTTGTCTGGTCAAAAAATGTAGGCAAAGAAAAAACCTGAGCAAATAAAAAAAATCTCTGACTTTTGGTTGTACAAAAAAATAATATCACCTATAAAACTATTTCTATATCTACATCCTTTTACTCCAGTTCGTTCAAATAACTCAGCAAAGCCAGAGAGAAAAAAGAGAGTAAAACATTACCTTATTTTACAAACTTAAGCAAATCATTCAATTAATCAAAACAGGATTCAAAAGAAGACCAACTGCAAGTTTTCAAACAAAAAACAGCTCTCTGTTTCAGAAGTTTTCAAGTGAGTAAACCTTTTTGAATTTGGATTTTAAACTTGTTGTTTGAAAATTATGTCTGAATGTATGTGAAAAATGTTTGCATGAGTACGAATAAGTGTATATTTGTATGTGAAGATGTTATCTGCATGTCTGGAAGTTATGAACTTTCGTTCTGTTCTACACTTACAGGTATTAAACCTATTCAAAAAAAAAAATCAACTTCAATATCTCTGATACATTTCAGGCTTTATGAACTAAATGAAACATGTTTTTGCTAACTTGTTTCAAGTTTTAAAATTTAAGTTGAGTAAATTTAATCAAAGATTTTTTGGAAATATGAAAAATACAGGAAAAACTTATCATATGTCGAAAATTCAACCATCATATTTTCTGGTTTAAATTATATCATCAAAATCATTTTTGAAATTAACGATTTTTAATGGTAGAATCATAATTTTTAGTTGTGGATTTTGGGAACTGTTGTTCTTGAACGAAAATTGGGTTTTGACCAATTTCAGGCGGCCGAAGGCGTTTTTGAGAGTCGTGGTTTTGTGTGGAGGTGGAAGGGCCTATGGTGAGTCGGGGAAAAATACTCAGAGGTGTGTTCTAGTTCACTGTGGTGACGGCGGCGAGGGAATTTAATTTTTAACCCTAATTTTGGCGATGGTCAGAAAAGGGGTCGTTGGGGCTTCGTGTGTGTGCATCGAGTTGCACGTGGCCTTGGGAGGTGATAGCTGGGTGGGTGATGGAGTCGTGGCCGGAGGCTCATGTTTTCTGGTGGTCGAGGTGTGGAGAACGAGGCGATTCCCAGTTTGAGGAAGAGTTCTTGTCAATGTTCCAGGTTTTGACATTGGGTTCGAATTTAAATTCGAGTAAAGGGAGGACAACCTGATGATCGGGGATTAGTTTGTGGGTGATAGTCAACTTGCTCGACGATGCAGCGTCAACTGGAGGCGATTGTCGACGGTGTGCACGTGCACCGTGCATTGCCTGGTAATCTGGAAGTTGTTGTGTAGTTTGGGATGGAGCTGGGTTTGTTTGCGTGTTGACTCGAGGGTTGCTCGAAGTAAGCATGGGGAAAAACGAAGGGTGGCTCGAGTGTTAACTCGAGTAAAGTTATTGAAGCACAGTTTAAAATACTTAGAAAAAAATTTAAGTGGAAAATTTTGGCACTCGGGTTGATTTTGATATAACCCAAAGCAAACGTGAAAAACTCTCGCGCGTGATTCGAAATGAGTCTCGAGATCAATATGCAGAACAGCTTTTACTTTAAAAAATTTCAAACCTTTAAACAATTTTAAACATGTTTTCAAAATTTATGACTTTGACTTAAGTTTGAATAAATCAAGGACTAAGTAAGATGTTTCAAAGAAATTAAATTTTAGTTTATTCAGTTTTGATATAATATTTTTATAAGGTTATTTATATTAAATAAATAATGTAATTTAAAAGAAAATTTAGATAAAATGTTGTTTAAACTAAATCTTAACCTTTTAAGGTATCTAATGTGATAAAGGTGATTTATTGAACGAGGTTTAAAAGAATAATCAAAGTAATTAAATTGTCTTTTGGTTTATTAAAATAATTAATGATTTTTGTTAATATAATTTCTTAAGAAATAATTACTTAGTTAGCTATTTAATATTAAAGATTTAATAATTAATAATTGAGGTTAGTTAATTTGAAATTAAGTAATTAAGATAATTAATTAAGAAATGATTAATTTATGAAGTTGATTAAGAATTAATCAATAGTAATAATGATAATTAATCATTGATAAAGAATTCTAATGAAAGTAACTATGTGATTAATAAATTTAAAACCACATGATTTATGCATCTTAATTGAAGATGCCTTGATTGTTCTTGAATGCTGTCTGTTGGATTGATATTTCTGTTATGTGATGTGATGCTATGTAATATTAAATGCTTTGTGCTGAGCCGTGATATCTGTGATGAATTTACTTCTGTGTGATTGTGAAAACCCATTGGCCCGTAAAACGGCAATTGAATTTCGATGCGACAGGGAGTCGGATTCCAGTTGGTTATCCGAAACCCACATCGAACATATGAATTTTGTGGTTGATACATCCACATATTTTTAAATTGAACGCTCACTATTCGGTTTATCCTGGAGAGGACCTTTGTGTCATATAACCCATTCCGAATATGTGATACGACAAAATGGATGGCTATTGAAGATGGTGGTGAAGGCCGGGCGTCTTCGAAAACGATAGGATAACATATCGATTGTCTCTGCATCGAGTAGCAATGGTATAGAGATTCCCTAAGTGATGGGAAGTCCGATCGGGATTGTGGATGCCCGGATTACAAGGGTTTCTTCGGAAGTGCCTTCGGTTCTGTTCAAACCCGGAACAGACTTGTATAGTTGTATGTCTGACACTACACCTTGAGATATATAGCTGATTTCTTTCAAATGCATATATGTTGGTGGCGGAGAATTTATTCTCTTAGCTTAACACCCTTCTCTGAAACGTACGAGCTCAGAGGTTATGTAGTTGAAGGTTATTAGTGATATACTCCCAATTTGGTAGTGTGGCATGTTGAGTGCTGCTGATCATTTGTTAATCGAAGCATGGCTTTGTGAAAAAGCGTAGCTTTGTGTACGAGACTTCGTCGAACCTCACAACCCGGTTATGGTCAAAACAGGAATCGTGGCAGCAAGGTTATTTGGGGGTAGCTCCCTCTGTGGGTATGTCCATTTCCTTCTGGATTATAAGTGGTGTCATGATATGGAGCCCAGATACTTACTTTGTGGTTGCTGCAAACTTATTGCTTTGTGGTTGTTGGTTGAGAAGCGCTTCGGATAAAGGTTGGTAACGGCCGGGAGGTGGCATACTCGTGTCAGTTGTTACCTGGTTACAGAGGTAATCCGGCCTCGTGTAGCAGAGATCCGGTTAGGTTCTCGGGGACATCCCTCTAGAGGCGTTCCATTTTATGCGGAAAGTTCTTTTACCCGACCATTTGTTGGAAATCCAATCATCAAATACGAGCTCTTTACGGTTTTAGTTGTAGAACCTGCCATTTAACATGGTAGCTATAGTAAGCATAGTATAATGGTACCTATGCTGGCTAAGATTTATATTATACTTTCGAAAATGTTTTCACACTATGCACTAATAATAATATTTAAAAGAGTTTTCTCGTATCAAGCATTTTTGACTGTCATAAAGAGAAATCTCCTCCAAGTTTGCGCTTGCTTGTGTGTGTGGCGGGAGGCCTTATGGCAATTTCATTTTCAAAAGCATTGCAGATTTCTTTCAAGTTCTTTTGTTTTGTTTTTGATAGAATGAACTGCTTTTGTTTCAAACAACTGTTTTTGTTTACTCACACCAGTCCCACGACTGACCCGGAGTTTATTGTTCCTTTCCTAAACTCTGGATGCCCATAACTTTTCACACGGGCAGCCTAGAAGCAGGTTATCCGTGTTGTGGATCTAGCTTGGATTTGAAGTCTTCTAGAAGTTTTGGATTTGGAAATCTTTTGAAGTGTTGGAGTTTTTGAAGACCTTGTCAAAGTTGAAGTGTGTTGGAAACTTGTTGAAGTTTCTGTTGTCATATTATTCTTGTATCATATTTGTATCACTCTGATATTTGGGATCGATGTTGTATTGGATATTGTATCATGTTGTATTTGTGTTGATATATGATATCATTTTGTTTTCCGCTGTTTATATTCATCTAATGTTGTTATAAGCTCCATCCGACTGGAGTTCGATGTTTGAATCTTTGGCAGTCGAATACAAGTGAGGTATTTAGTGTCAATTTTTGAACATTGGATTTCGGATCGTGACAAAGTGGTATCAGAGCTGAAGGTTGAGTAAGAACTTTAGCTACGGAGTATAACACATTAGATGACTCATTAGAGATAGGGTGAAGTATACCCTAGAATGAGTATAACCAAGACTGAAACCCCAAAAAAAAATTCTTGGTCTATTCCTTTTAAACTATTGATGTTTCCTAAGATATCTTGTCCATGTGGCTAAATCAAGTTTTCTTGCTATTTACAGATAGCGAGAATGAGCGGAAAAAGAGGACAAGGTAGGAACGGGGAAATACCACCGCAACTAGTCAAGTCCCTGCAACTGCAACCGTGCCTACTCAATCTCAGCCGAATCTGGATGATCTGTATAAGAGCTTTTCGAGACTTGGTGGAAAGCCGTTTACTGGTAAGGAATCTGTTGTAGAAGCCCAAGCTTCGATTTGATCCTGTGAAAGAATTTTTAGGGGATTGAAGTTGGAAGACGATCAAAAGCGACTAATAGCTTCTTGGCAACTTCAGGAGGAAGCATCAGCTTGGTGGGAGACAGTTACTGTCGATGAGTCAGAAAATAAGTTTACTTGGAGACGATTTAAAGAAGTGTTTGAGCAGCGATACGTTCCATCTGCTGGTATCTCTCGAATGCACAAGGAGTTCCTATATTTGAAGCAAGGAAGTCTATCATTTGAAGAGTACTTGAATAAATTCAATGAATTGTCTCGATTTGGTCCGGAGCTAATGAGTACACCCTTGAAGAAAAATGAAAGATTCATTTGGGGAATGAATAAGGAGTATCACGGGAGGATGACAGCCCACATTGAAGAATCTTTTTCAGACTTGATTGATATGGGTTATCGATATGCTACTCTAGATATGCAGGAAGTTCAGGAAGAGAAGGGGAGTTCAAGTAGTTCGAATTTGAAGAAAGAAAATTCGAAGGAAAGAGATTGGTTCAAGACAAGGAGAAGAAGAGGAGTAATCAAGGGAATCCAGCCCGAAATGTTGCTTTTTATAACTGTCAGAAGAAAGACCATTTAGTAAATGATTATGAGAAGCCAAAGAAACAAATTAAGAAAGATCAACTTGTAAAGATAAGTCGAATATCCAAGGAATGCTATTATTGTCATCAGCCAGGTCATGGAGTTAAGAATTGCCCGAAAAAGAAACGAGCACAAAAGCGAAAGTGTGCGCAATAAAAGATAACCCCTCAACTTCAAAGGCGAATGAAGGAAAGGGAGTTTTGAAGGGTAATCTTATTGTTGATGAAAGAGTTGTTAGAGTTTTATTCGACACGGGAGCTTCACACAGCTTTATCTCCTAATAGATCGTGGATGAATTAAAACTTAAATCCAAGTTCGTCGATGAGCCTATTTGTGTGAAAAATCCAGTGGGTGGTCCTGCAAATCTTTGTCTATGTTGTAGGAGGGTGCCCATCTCTTATTCTGGCCATCGATTTCCTATTAACCTTTATGTTCTCGACTTTAATGAATTTGAAATCCTACTCGGGATGAATTGGTTATCGAGATACGAAGCCAAGTTAGATTGCAACAACCGAACGATTCTAGTCAAAACTAAACTTGGAGATTCATTTGAAATTTCTTATGAAGACCCTAGTCCGAAAAGAGATAAATTGATGTATACTTTGGGATATCCAGAATCTAGTTTGGAGTCCATTCCTACTGTCCAGCATTTTCCCGATGTATTCAAAGAAGTAGAATCTTTACCCCCACATAGAGGATTGAATTCAGAATTGATTTAATTCCGAATGCTTGTCCTGTCATTCATGCTAGTCAAAGGATGGCACCGCGGGAAAGAATCGAACTAGTCGAGCAAACTGGTGATTTGCTAAAAAAAGGGATTGATTCGTCCTAGTGTCTTTGAATGGGGTTCAACGGTAGTATTTTTGCTAAATCTGATGGGTCTTTGAGATTGTGTATAGACTATCGTGATCTTAATAAGCAAACTCTCAAGAACAAGTTTCCTTTACCCAGGATCAACGACTTATTCGATTAACTTCATGGTGCACGATTCTTTTCTAAGATGGATCTAGCCCAGGGATTCCATCAGTTGCGAATTGCTGAAGATTGTGTTCACCTAACTGCTTTTAGGGGTCCGGATGTGTTCTACGAGTGGTTAGTCATGCCTTTCGGACTAACTAACGCTCTTGCGTACTTCGTAGATTTGATGACCAGTGTGTATCGAAAGGTGCTAAATAAATTTGTTCTTGTGTTTATCGATGATATCCTAACCGAAAAGGAGCATGCTGAATATCTCAAAATTATTTTGGAAATTTTGAGAAGGAACATCTTGTTCGCTAAATTTTCTAAATGTCACTTTTGGATCAAAGAAGTCAGATTTCTTGGCCATATTGTTAATGAAGAAGGGATTTCTGTTGATCCGAGCAAAATTTCCGCTATTTTTGATTGGAAGTGACCCACGACTCCGAAAGAAGTTCGAAGTTTTCTGGGTTTAGCAGGCTATTACCAAAAGTTTGTTCAGGACTTTTCTAAGATTGCTAGCCCATTGACCAAGCTAACCATGAAGAATGTCAAGTTCAATTGGACTCCAATATGTGATGAAGCTTTTCAGGAATTGAAAAAGATATTGACTACTGCTCCTGTTCTCGCTATCATTAACGGGAACCAAGGCTTATCTGTCTATACTGACGCTTTTGGTGATAAGGTAGGTGCAGTATTAATGCAGAATGAGAAGGTAATTGCCTATGCGAGTAGACAATTACGTCCGCACGAGAGAAACTACCCAACACATGATTTGGAGCTTTTGGCTGTTATTTTCGCCTTAAAAATATGGCAAAATTATCTTTTGGGTGAAAATTTTGAATTATTCACCGACCATAAATCTTTAAAGTATCTCTTTACTCAGAAGGATTTGAATCTACGACAATAACGTTGGTTGGAATTTCTGGCATCCTATGACCTAGATATTCTGTATACACCTAGAAAATCCAATGTAGTTGCTGATGCTTTGAGTAGAAAGCATGCCATTCTCGCTCATCTTGTTATCGCTCCTAGTCTCCTTGAAAAGACTGCCAGCAAACAGAAATAAGACAAATTTCTTCAGGGTAACTATGGAAGGATTCGTCGAGGTGAGGATTCCAGTTTTGAAATCGATAATAGTGGAGTTATAAAGTTGAAAGGAAGAATTTGTGTCCCTGACATTCCGGAGATGAAACGTGAAGTTTTGGACGAATGCCACAAGTCCAAACTTTGCATCCATCCATGAGTCAATAAAATATATCGTGATATTAAAAGAACGTTTTGGTGGAAGACAATGAAAATGGACATATCTATATATGTGAGTCGATGTGTTACTTGTCAACAAATTAAAAGCGATCAAGGAAAGTGGCGGGTTTACTTCAACCTTTGGAAGTACCAAAGTGGAAATGGGATCAGGTATCGATGGATTTCATCGACGGATTGCCACGAACCAAGAAGGGAAATGAAGCAATTTGGGTTATAGTGGACCGTCTAATCAAAACTGCTCGCTTCATTCCAGTGAAATCCACTCGGACTACAGCAAGCTTAGCAGAGCTATATATAAAGGAAATTGTTCGTCTCCACGGTATTCCCAGCAGCATAGTAAGTGATCATGATCCGATCTTCGTTAGTAGATTTTGGGAGGCATTCCAAGCCGCATTGGGAACAAAACTGAATTTCAGCACTGCTTATCACCCACAGTCTGATAGGCAGTCTGAAAGGATTAATCGAATTTTAGAAGACCTATTGCATGCTTGCATTCTTGATTTTGGTGGTTCTTGGGAGGACCAGTTACATCTGGTCGAGTTCTCTTATAACTATAACTATCAAGCCAGTATTGAAATGGCTCCTTATGAGGCTTTATATGGTCGTCCGTGTCGATCACCTGCATGCTGGATCGAATCAGGCGATAGACTCGTCCTTGGACCTGATATGATTAAAGAAGCCACGGAGGTAGATTTTATTCAAAAGAAATTAATAACTGCTCAAAGTCGTTAGAAGAGCTATTATGACTGCCGAAGAAGAGATTTGGAATTTCAAGTTGGAGATTCTATATTTCTGAAAGTGTCTCCAATACAGGGTGTATTGAGGTTTGGGAAAACTGGAAAGCTAGCACCGTGTTATATTGGTCCTTTTCCTATTCTGGAGAGGATCGGTCCTCTAGCATATCAAGTGTAGCTACCCAGCTGGTTATCTGACGTGCACAATGTGTTTCATATTTCTAACCTCCGAAAATTTGTGCACGACCCAGACAGTATTATTGAGGAGGCAGCTCAGCAGGATCTTGAGATCACTCCCAACTTGACGGTAAAGAGAGAGCCGATAAAGATTGTAGATCGTGATGAAAAGCGATTGAGAAACAAAGTAGTAAAACTGGTCAAAGTATAGTAGAGTGGTGATCCAAAGGACTGCACTTGGAAAACTGAAGATAGCATGTAGAAATCATATCCCAATTGCAGTGCGTATCTCGGCTTAAACTGGTAAGCCATTTCTCTATTCTTTTCTGAATTCATATATTCTTTGTATGCTTTTCTCTCTCTTTCAAATTTCGAGGACGAAATTTTCTTAAGGGGGGTGTTTGTACCATTCCAAAATTTGTTTAAATTAAATTTGGTGACTTATTTGAACTTTTGTAAATTAATTTGAAAAGTTTCAAAACAAAATAAAATATTATTAATATTAAGTATAAGAAAAGAAAAATATATGAATATAAATAAAATATTGGTAGTTTAAGCTTTAAATAAATAAAGGAAAAAAAATGTATAACGAACAAGAATTGTGTTAAAACATAAATATATAAGGTAGTTACAAACTATAAAAAATAACTATGACGATCTTATATTAAGCAAGGCAATCAAACAAAAAAAAAGTATGTACTTGAAATTATGCGAGCAAGAAAGGAAAAAAAAATCTATAAATAAAACAAAGAAGTACTTACAAAAAAAAATCAATAGGATATGCATGTAAGCTTAGATGGAAGCATAACATTTAATGCTATCTATTCTTAGCACACCATAATAGATTATCAGCCCCTAAAGGAAGTTGTCTGGTCAAAAAATGTAGGCAAAGAAAAAACCTGAGCAAATAAAAAAAATCTCTGACTTTTGGTTGTACAAAAAAATAATATCACCTATAAAACTATTTCTATATCTACATCCTTTTACTCTAGTTCGTTCAAACAACTCAGCAAAGCCAGAGAGAAAAAAGAGAGTAAAACATTACCTTATTTTACAAACTTAAGCAAATCATTCAATTAATCAAAACAGGATTCAAAAGAAGACCAACTGCAAGTTTTCAAACAAAAAGCAGCTCTCTGTTTCAGAAGTTTTCAAGTGAGTAAACCTTTTTGAATTTGGATTTTAAACTTGTTGTTTGAAAATTATGTCTGAATGTATGTGAAAAATGTTTGCATGAGTACAAATAAGTGTATATTTGTATGTGAAGATGTTATCTGCATGTCTGGAAGTTATGAACTTTCGTTCTGTTCTATACTTACAGGTATTAAACCTATTCAAAAAAAAAATCAACTTCAATATCTCTGATACATTTCAGGCTTTATGAACTAAATGAAACATGTTTTTGCTAACTTGTTTCAAGTTTTAAAATTTAAGTTGAGTAAATTTAATCAAAGATTTTCTGGAAATATGAAAAATACAGGAAAAACTTATCATATGTCGAAAATTCAACCATCATATTTTCTGGTTTAAATTATATCATCAAAATCATTTTTGAAATTAATGATTTTTAATGGTAGAATCATAATTTTTAGCTATGGATTTTGGGAACTGTTGTTCTTGAACGAAAATTGGGTTTTGACCAATTTCAGGCGGCCGGAGGCGTTTTTGGGAGTCGTGGTTTTGTGTGGAGGTGGAAGGGCCTACGGTGAGTCAGGGAAAAATACTCGGAGGTGTTCCAGTTCACTATGGTGATGGTGGCGAGGGGATTTAATTTTCAACCCTAATTTTGGCGATGGTCGGAAAAGGGTCGTTGGGGCTTCGTGCGTGCATCGAGTTGCACGTGGCCTTGGGAGGTGATAGCTGGGTGGGTGATGGAGTCGTGGCCGGAGGCTCGTGTTTTATGGTGGTCGGGGTGTGGAGAACGAGGCGATTCACAGTTTGAGGAAGAGTTCTTGTCAATGTTCCAGGTTTTGACATTGGGTTCGAATTTAAATTCGAGTAGAGGGAGGACAAACTGATGATCGAGGATTAGTTTGTGGGTGATAGTCAACTTGCTCGGCGATGCAGCGTCAACTGGAGGCGATTGTCGACAGTGTGCGCGTGCACCGTGCATTGCCTTGTAATATGGAAGTTGTTGTGTAGTTTGGGGATGGAGCTGGGTTTGTTTACGCGTTGACTCGAGGGTTGCTCGAAGTAAGCATGGGGAAAAACGAAGGGTTACTCAAGTGTTAACTCGAGTAAAGTTATTGAAGCACAGGTTAAAATACTTAGAAAAAAATTTTAAGTGGAAACTTTTGGCACTCGGGTTGATTTTGATATAACCCAAAGCAAACGTGAAAAACTCTCGCGCATTACTCGAAGTAAGTCTCGAGATCAATATGCAGAATAGTTTTTACTTTAAAAAATTTCAAACCTTTAAACAATTTTAAACATGTTTCAAAATTTATGACTTTGACTTAAGTTTGAATAAATCAAGGACTTAAGTAAGATGTTTCAAAGAAATTAAATTTTAGTTTATTCAGTTTTGATATAATATTTTTATAAGGTTATTTATATTAAATAAATAACGTAATTTAGAAGAAAATTTAGATAAAATGCTGTTTAAACTAAATCTTAACCTTTTAAGGTATCTAATGTGATAAAGGTGATTTATTGAACAAGGTTTAAAAGAATAATCAAAGTAATTAAATTATCTTTTGGTTTATTGAAATAATTAATGATTTTTGTTAATATAATTTCTTAAGAAATAATTACTTAGTTAACTATTTAATATTAAAGATTTAATTAATTAATAATTAAGGTTAGTTAATTTGAAATTAAGTAATTAAGATAATTAATTAAGAAATGATTAATTTATGAAGGTGATTAAGACTTAATCAATAGTAATTAAGGATAATTAATCATTGATTAAAAAATTCTAATGAAAGTAACTATGTGATTAATAAATTTAAAACCACATGATTTATTCATCTTAATTGAAGATGCCTTGATTGTTCTTGAATGCTGTGTGTTGGATTGATATTCTATTATGTGATGTGATGCTATGTAATATTAAATGCTTTGTGCTGAGCCGTGATATCTGTGATGAATTTACTTCTCTGTGATTGTGAAAATCCATTGGCCCGTAAAATGGCAATTGAATTTCAGTGCGACAGGGAGTCGGATCTCAGTTGGTTATCCGAAACCCATATCGAACAGATGAATCTTTGTGATTGATACATCCACATATTTTTAAATTGAACGCTCACTATTCGGTTTAGCCGGGAGAGGACCTTTGTATCATATAACTCATTTCGAATATGTGATACGATGAAATGGATGGCTATTGAAGACGGTGGTGAAGACCGTGCGTCTTCGAAAACGATAGGATAACCTATCGATTGTCTCTGCACCGAGTAGCAATGATATAGAGATTTCCTAAGTGATGGGAAGTCCGATCGGGATTGTGGATGCCGGATTGCAAGGGCTTCTTTGGAAGTGCCTTCGGTTCTGTTCGAATCCGGAACAGACTTGTATGGTTGTATGTCTGACACCTTGAGATATAAAGCCGATTTCTTTCAAATACATATCTGTTGGTGGCGGAGAATTTATTCTCTTAGCTTAACACCCTTCTCTGAGACGTACGAGCTCAGAGGTTATGTAGTTGAAGGTTATTAGTGATATACTTCTAATTTGGTAGTGTGGCATGCTGAGTGTTGCTGATCATTTGTTGATTGAAGCATAACTTTGTGAAAAAGCATAGCTTTATGGACGAGACTTCGTCGAACCTCACAACCCGGTTATGGTCAAAACAGGAATCGTGGCAGCAAGGTTATTTGGGGGTAGCTCCTCCTGAGGGTATGTCCATATTCTTTTGGATTATAAGTGGTATCATGGTATGGAGCCCAGATACTTACTTTGTGGTTGCTGCAAATTTATTGCTTTGTGGTTTTCAGTTGAGAAGCGCTTCGGATAAAGGTTGGTAACGACCGGGAGGTGGCATACTCGTGTTAGTTGTTACCTAGTTACAGAGGTAACCCGGCCTTGTGTAGCTGAGATCCGGTTAGGTTCTCGGGGATGTCCCTACAGAGGCGTTCCATTTTATGCGGGAAGTTTCTTTGCCCGACCATTTGTTGGAAATCCAATCATCCAATACGAGCTCTTTACGGTTTTAGTTGTAGAACCTGCCATTTAACATGGTAGCTATAGTAAGCATAATACAATGGTGCATATGCTGGCTAAGATTAATATTATACTTTCGAAAATGTTTTCACACTATGCACTAATAATAATATTTAAAAGAGTTTTCTCGTATCAAGCATTTTTGACTTTCATAAGGAGAAATCTCCTCCAAGTTTGCGCTTGCATTGTGTGTGTGGCAGGAGGCCTTGTGGCAGTTTCATTTTCAAAAAGCATTGTGGATTTCTTTCAACTTCTTTTGTTTTGTTTTTGATAGAATGAACTGCTTTTATTTCAAACAACTATTTTTATTTACTCATACCAGTCCCACGACCGACCTAGAGTTTATTGTTCCTTTCCTAAACATTGGGTGCCCATAATTTTTCACACAGGCAGTCTAGAAGCAGGTTATCCGTGTTGTGGAGCTGGCTTGGATTTGTAGTCTTCTGGAAGTTTTGGATTTGGAAATCTTTTGAAGTGTTGGAGTTTTCGAAGACCTTGTCAAAGTTGAAGTGTGTTGGAAACTTGTTGTTCTGTTGTCGTATTATTGTTGTATCATATTTGTATCACTCTGATATTTGGGATCGATGTTGTATTGGATATTGTATCATGTTGTATTTGTGTTGATATATGATATTCATTTTGTTTTCCGCTGTTTATATTCATCTAATGTTGTTATAAGCTCTATCCGACTGGAGTCCGATGTTTGAATCTTTGGCAGTCGAATACAAGTGAGGTATTTAGTGTCAATTTTTGAACATTGGATTTCGGATCGTGACAAAATGGTTGTTCATAAAAAGTATTCAATTTATTTTTTAAATTCACAATTAAACCTTTCAAATAACCAATCAAACAAATTATGTAATTGACCAGTAAAGCTTGGGTATCCTTCCATATAACACTTTGATGTTTGTATGAATTCAATATTATGACAATCTAACTTTAAAATTGAGTTAACATGCGTTCGCGTATAAACTTTAAATATTATAAATTTTGGATAAGGTGTGTTTGCAACTTTTTTACTTTGATTTCCTGTATAGAATTTCATAGCGGTAACATTTGGTTTTTGATAAATACTATATAATTATATTTTTTTGTACGTCTAAAATATATCAGAATTTGCACCCAATTCTTTTAATGAAATGTTAGCTCAACCTTGATGTTTAGATGAATTCAATTTTTTAACAGTTCAACTACAACACTGAGTCGATATTCATTCATGTATGAACTTCAAATATTTTAGATTTGGGATAATTTAGCCTTACAACTTCTCTTAACTTTATTTTTTTAATATGCAGTTTCATGTTTTGTTGTTTTTAAATAAATAAAAAATCATAGTTTTTTTACACATCATTTTAATATTTTGTGGTATGAAAAAGCTTCTTTATTCAAGCAAGTGCTTAAAATTTATTATAGGCTTAATTCTGCAGTTTACAGCATTATTGAGTTGACTACAAATCAAGTAAGGTTTCTTTGACTCTATTGGTAGTGCCCTTTGGGAGGCAATGTGGATCATTCTAAAAATTTGTTCTAAGTGAGTACAACAACCTTTAATAGAAATAATTATCGAAAATGTTTCGGTTTGACTAAATTCTCAAACTTTTCTTTTCTATTAATTGTCGTTTAGATGTGTTAATCGTTTAATTATGCATTTTCCCCACCAATTTATAACTTTGAAAATTAACTTAGGACAAAATTAATTTTAGGGATAAGTGTTTTAATGGACTATACACTATTATTTAAATATGAATAGTCTATAGGTATTTTAAGGAGAAGAAAGGATAACGCCGTGTGATATCTGATTAAATTCAAATTTTGATCAAAAATTTACCCCTGCTTTTGATAATTGTTCTAAATGTTTTCTGTACTAAAATTTGAAATGGAAGTAGCACATCCATACATATTCATTTATTCTGTCATTTGTTGTTCACTGTACTTTTTTGGTATACAGATTTAATATTTATTGATCATTCTTTCTAGGTCCTTTTCACTGGGCTTTTTTTGGTCCATTATTGTTATGTGATGCTTTTTTACCTCTATATTTGCTTTTTTTAATATTTAACTAGAATTTAGCCTTCTGACAAAGGATAAAAATAAATACTTTTGAGATATACATCTCTTTGCAGTATTGCATAGTACATGAAATATATTATTGTAGGTTAAAAGGTAATACAATTTTGTAACTAACAAATTTTGCCTACTGCTTGTACTTTGCTTGCATGCGCAAAAAAGTAAGATTACGTTTTCACGTATAAATATCATATATACATGCGCATACATAAATATATTTATATGACACACACACATGTGTATATGTATATGTGTATGTGTGTGTGTGACACACACATACATGTTATACATTTGTTAATCCATTTTGAAATCAGCTCTACCAATAATTTTTCTCATTAAACTAAAAAGGATAAAGCTGTAGGTAACATATTGGTTGTTTTAGTTATGCACTTTGTTTAAAAGAGTCCTTTTTAAAAAGACGTGCAATCCATATGTACCTTATGCGCTAACCATTTTGCCTTTCATTTGGGATCATATTTTTTTCCTAAAATATTTTGTTTAAGGTTCATAGTTAAAGAAGCATTGTTATGTGCAGTGAAATGTCAATTTTTAGTCTTATTGATCATGTAGTGTATTGTAGCTTTTAAATGTTGGATAATGTTTTGATTTGGCAATTTGGGTAGGTTTCATCCTGCTGAATGTAGGGCCATGTTTTTCACTTTAATTGATGATGGATAAATAGATCTATCATGTGAACCTTTTTACCGTGAAATATATTCAAATCTATATACAAGCAAACAGTTTAATTTCCTTTATTGAAAAAAGTTGTTGATTAAGTCGTCAAAACAATATATTACAATGTTCTTTTGAACTTTTTTCGTCTTAAAGGCTTCATGAACTTATAGTTTACTACTGTTTCCAACCGTGGGCTTTCTTTATATTTCACTTTTACTCATACAAGCTATTGTGATAAATTGAACAACTAGCGACATTATGTTGCACATCTTTTCTTTTGTTTTCTTTTTACATCTTTTGTGATGAAAGTGCAGCTTTGTTTTGTGTCTCATCTACCTGTACTATAAACTTATCAACTCATAACTTAATTGCATTTATACAACTTTGTAATATGCACATGTTCTATTTAAAATTTTCGCTTATATTTTTGTGCAGGAAAATACGAAATCATTCATTCACTCATATTAACAACTTATGCATATAGTCAGTAAAACCATAAGTTGAGTATTTACTGAATAGTGTATTTCTACTTGTAATCACAAGGTACACAAATGTGTTTTTTTACTTCATTTTCATTGAATCGAATTATTATTGGTAATAATTAATATCTTATTTCTCAACAACTTCGTTTTCATGAGAAGATCACTGAAATGATTAGATTGTTTGTTTTTTATTTATATTTTCTACCTTTCCCTCCTTAAGCAATGTATGATTTTGGTTGCAAAGTGAAAGAGACTGAACAAATGAAAAAAAATGTATTTGCCAAAAAGATAATGTTAAGGAAATGTGTGCTTTTGTGTAAGTAATAAAGAACTGGACTGATATTTATGCTGTAATGATTATTAACTTATTATAATTAGCGAGAGAAAAAGAATACATGTAGTTTACAAGATGTGGTATGGTGTTCAAGTACAGGTTAATGAAAATTTGACCATTAGCATGTGAAGCGCATCAATTAGTCAACGTGGTTGGAAAGGGTGTATTTTCTGGTTTACTATGTTCATGCCTTAGATGCATTGGATGCATCCAAACTAGAATCAAGTAATTATTACCCATGACACTCTGTATACACACACGCATGTGTAAAATTGTCCTAAAATAATAGCCATCAAACTTATAAGCTTAGGACGGCTAATGCTTCGGTCTGATCTTTACTTTCTAATGTGGTTTCTAAAAAACATCATATGAGAAGTATGAATAATACGTGCATGAAAAGTATTTATCTTTATATATAGAATATTATATATAACATTGAAAAAAGGGTGAGGGATGAGCTTGGAACACCCATATATTTTATTTTAACTGTGGTTAATCACCAACTATAAGGTGAGTTTATTTTCTCAGATCTTTACGGGTTACCCTTTCTGTTATACACTGATGTTATGCTTTTCATTTTCGGTTCCATGTTGATATCATTTTTTTGCAATTAACAATCAAGCGATCTAGTAACCTTTGTTGAATATGTTTTGCAGAATAATTACAGTTCATTTTATGAGTTTATCTATTTTACACTGAACATCATTTTGAATTAATGAAATTTTATTGTTCAGCAAATTGCTAACCCAGAAATTAATACTATTGGCATTATTATCATGTTAGAATCTCTAGTTTTAAAAATATTCAAGTGATAGTTGCCATATTTTCACTTCTGATTCCAACTCAACTAAAGAAACTTGCCATAAATAATATCATTGGCATTTTTCACTATGCTTTGATCTATTTTTTAAGTGTTATATTTGTCATTTCTGGCCTTATTTTTTACATTCGAACTGTACTTTTCTTGACATTGTTCCAGAATTTTTGCTTCAGCAGAGCTGCATCAACACAGCTTGATAATGCTGGCAATAATACTGTAGTGCGCTACAAAGAAAAAACAAGAAAACAATGAAATAGAGGAATGGAAACTGTTTTAGCTAAAGCTCTATGCCTGGATTCACATATGTTCCATTTCTATTTACAGCAATAAAAATGGACCCTGTACCTCTGATTTCAGTTTTTATTTGTTGCACTTCGTTGCTTCTCACTACAGTTTCAGTGCTTACCGTTACAGTGTACTATCGTGTGACATTTCAATTCAAACCTATAGCTTTTGTAATAATGCAGTTGTACTCATACCAGTGACATTAAAAAAAAGGGTTTACCATGTCGCCATCTACTTCATATATTACTCTAAAATCTTAAGTTTTCTCTTTGCATGCAAAATTTTGTACATATTTGTCGGCATATGGGTTTATGTATAACTTTAACAGTACGCATAACTAAATGTATGTTTAGACTACACCTAGTTTTATGTTTCTATATCAGTATATAAAGCTATATAATTTACTTTAAAATATTCTTAATTCTTGGTTTTAGATCTACCAACAGGATATATTATTATATAGAATGATACATATGCACAAAACATGCACAAAGGCTGACCTAATTCCTAATACCATTTGAGGTTTCTATATACTAATATATACACGTACCTAGGAGAAGAAACAATACTTACTGGAATAGTATATGAAAAACTTTAAATGAAAGAAGTGCTACTGTAGGAAAACAGGGAAGAAAAGATAATGAATTCCTATGCCAAAATTGAAGTAAATTCAACTAAGTGGGAGTTTAACAGCAACAGATGTGACTAATTATAGTTTGCTCTTATATTTTCAAGTGTTGCACATAACTCTGTCATTTTTATGTTTTTTTAGTAACATCTCATACCAATATGTTACAACCTTTGAACTATTGAAGCTTTTCATGCTTACATGGTAGTTCAAGGAATATTTTATAATAAAAGCTATACTTTATCCTAAAAGCTTTGTTTCTCAAAATTAACCTTAAGCCATTCATCGATAATAACATATCATTGAAAAATAGAGATATAACACATATTTTTGAATTTTTGCAGATTGTGCATGATAACCTTTAAATTACAAAATTTGGCATATTACTTCCTGCATTGATTTTGATGAATGTAAGTTATCATATGCTTTTATTCATACTCTTGGTAATAATTATACACAATGTTTTGATGATTGGTGTATTAGGAAATAAATTTGAAATTTAACGTCATACCGGTATTATCATAATTTTTTCAAATAGTCATACATAGGTATGTATAAATATAACTTATAATTCAAAATTTGAACTATCAAAATGTATCGTGAGACCCGTGTGTGTAGCACGGATTCACACTAGCTAGAAAAGAAAGTGCAATGATGCAAAATACACAAGAATCTATGGTTGTTCTTTCGGAAAGTGCCTAAATTCACTGTTTATTTTCATTATTTTCTTTATGGATCGGTTATACAATGAATAAAATACAATATCCAACTATTTAAAGTGAAACATCGTCTCTAGGAATTACGTTCGGCTATCTTTATTCGGCTAGCTTGGTTCAGATGTTTTGCTCTCCAGGAGTATCTGCCATTGGGAATTTGGATATTCATAGGACTGGAGATATAAGAAGACTGGGTTGATAAGATAGGCAATTTCCTTATTTAGCTTGCTCGGTTGGTTCTTTCCTTGTACAGAAGATATAATCTAGAATTTCCTTATATAGAAGATTGAATCTAGGATTTCCATATATATCTTACTTTATTCGACAAGGTGTGTTCGATAGAGTTTGGTCCGATAGGTGAGTATGGCTTGACACAGGACTCTTTTTTTGTTCTATTTTTGTGGTTGGGGTCCGACTCATCTGGATCCGATGACAAACCACTGAACAAGAATTCTTATTCGGTAGCAAATCACCAAACAAGAATTCTTTTCCGGTGATTGAACTAGTTGACATGAATTCTTATTTGGTAGTTATACTGCCGGAAAGGTATTCTTGTTTGGTAGTGATACTAGCGGACGGATTTTAGTGGATGACTGAATGTGTTGATTTCCTTCGCTCCTTGTCATGCCACTCTGCAATCTTGTCTCCCTACCTTAGGCCTTTTGGCCTAGCAGTGACATTTTTGGACATTTTTAAAGTTCCTAGTTGTCATAGCAACTTTTCGTATTCACCATTCCGTGGATGAAAATGCCCACGATAGACATTTTGAGTGTATAATTTTTCGAAAATCACAATTTTTTATTTTTATTTTCATTTAAACACATAATAGTGGTATGTTGAAAGAATAATTGTTTACATTAATATGAACAAAGAAATAAAAGTATTATAGAAGATTTTGACTTATCAAGAATAGTATATTTAAAAAATCGTTTTCTTTAGAGAAAAAACCGAAGTTTTCCGAACAAAAAAAGCAAAAGAAATCTAAAGAGAAGAATTATGGATTTCCATTTTCAAAATATGTGCATGAATTTGAAAGCTATTTGAACTTTTCAAAAAATGGTTTGTTTAAACAATAAACATATTGACTTTAGCTGATTCTTGTAAAAAGCTCTTTTTAAGTTTCTAAATACACATTCGCTCCATTTTAAAAACATATTTTAAAAAACACCCTTATTTTTTTTCGATTGGCCTGCAAATATTTGCATTTTCTAAAACTGCAAATGTGTAAGCTAGTAATATTTGCAGTTTAAACTACAAATATTTCTGTTTTTGTGAAAGAATTCAAAAAAAATCATAAATTATTTAGGATTGTAATTTAAAACAAGTTTATGAGAAGGGTTATAGACTTCTGTGTATTACATTTAATAATAGGGATGAAACCTAATTTTCACTAAGTTTTATACTATTCAAATATCAAAGAAAGCATGAAAATTGGGAAATTAATTTGAGATATTTACGAAGAGAATCAAATAATATTATAGGCATTTAACAAAATGAGACATGTTAAAGACAAAAAATATAATGCTCCATGTTTTTTTATCTTCATAATATTTGATTTTGCGATGTAATAGTAAGATGAACCTCCGTAAAGTTAGTTTGTTTATCAAACAAAAAACATTTGCTCAGCTATTTTGAAAAAATTAGGATATTTCTAGTTGTATTTCCATGATTAAAATTCTCATCCATAATTTTTTTTACATTAATGCCCACTTTTATTTACCATATTGTGTGACTTATATTACATTGAATCGTAGAGATATGATCATTGGTACACATGTACGTAATGATTGTATTCGAAAGCAGGTAATATCACCTCATTAAAACATAAACAGTTACACTACAGGACTGACCACAATAAAAGAAGTAGATACGTTATGCTATTTATGTTATCAAATATATTATAAATACCGATGTACTACTAAATAAAGTAAGGAAAAAGATACTCCAAATACAGCTCGTAGAGTTAAGAGTATGCCCTATAGACAATTATGTAATTGTTACATGTATCTAACATGATAACCAATCTTATTCAAAATAAAAGGTGTTTTCCTTTTATTGTATACTTGTTATATCGTGATATAATTAATTAAGTAATTAACTTAAAATATATTAAATAGAAAATCCTTAAATTATATGTTATGTGATAATAATTATAGTATGTTGTAATTATGGAATTTTATCACATTGAAATATTACATATTATTTTAAATACAAGATATTTCGAGACGGGACATTGTAATGTATGTACACAATTAATATTGATTAACTACTAGTTTCCACTTGTAATATTTTAAATTAATTAAATTGATTTATAGTTGTGTTTCATATCTTTCTGTAAATTCCACGTACTGCTACTAGGTATCATTGCTACCAGATACCACTTAAAGTATTGATGTTTTATAATAAGTAATTTACTACCATATACTACTTGTAATGTTCTAAATTAATTAATATTTATGAAATATTAATTATTAAATTCTATTTCATTTGTTTAAATATCATTAATGTTTAATAATGTACATACATAGAAGTTACAAGGGGTTTTGGACCAAAGGTCCCTATTCTCAAAGTTCATGCATAAAAAGTCTCTACTCATAAAACTCTTTCTTCTATGCCATGGACAAATTTTAATGGCCACCTGTAACAACCCGACTCAAAACGTACCTAATTTACTAATAAAAACTCATCAAACCTTAGGCCTATTTCGAAGCTGGCTATTGGTTAGTAAATTGATAAAATGAACAATATACAGAGCTGTCTATATATAATATCAGAATCTCACAGTGGAAATGATAAAATATAATATTAAAAATAAATACTCAATTTATAAAAATTCAAATATATGAAACATAACATCCCAATATCTGAAATACAATATCTCAAAACAACAACATCATGTCTGAAATGGATACATCAAAATGTAACAAAACATAAATAGATAGATAGCTGACACAAGTCCTCGCATCTGCCTTCCTCTCCTAAATCAACATCGTCTCTCCTAAGTGTGTTTTGTAACGAGGAAGGAGCCAAAATAATCATGTTTATGAATGAAAATCTCAAGTCTTACTATAGTAGTATTTAGGAGTATCGTTTAAATAAGAAATATGTCTCATGTATTCTACACTATATCCTACTGAGTAATCCTCCAAATATAAGCCCAAAGGCTTTTTAGTCCAACTACACAACGTACCTTCAACTGCAGGCCAAAGGCCCTTCACTTAACTGCCGTCAATCATACCCTAACAATGTGAGAGAAAGGACCCAAGCCACTTAATACCCTTTTAATGAGAATTAGGCAGACTTTGAGCATTTAATATTTACACTCTATGCAGGTCCTCATCATTTAATACCTAACCCAAGGCGGATCCCTCTCTAGTATTCTCTAGCTGACATCGCACGGAATCTCATCAGGCCATTTAATGTATCTTTATAGGAGGAGGAGGGTGCTAAAATAACCACTTAATACCTTGAATCCAAAGCGAACCCCTCCCAAGATTTTCCATTACCAGCCTAAATGATAACCCCGACCATTTAATACTTATTAAGTAGGAAGAAGACGGACCTTACAACAGTCACTTAATACACCCGACCTAGAAGCAGGTCCTTATATGACACATAATCCAAACCGTGACGTATCACATTAGTCTGACTATTGTAGGTGCTGGTAGGCAGATTAGTTAGGCAAGCTTATCCTACAAAATTAGGACCAACCACACATCCTCGTGGGTACTTATTATAGGAAATATCTCACATCATTTCCAAAGTCACACTGATAGTAGTTAGATTAGCTGGGCAGACTTCTTTATAATTTTAACTGACATCACATCCCTATAACTTAGTCATATTTCCTCTCTCCTAATATTTACCATACATACCTCACCACATTTTACATTAAGGCTATATAAGAAAAACACATTATTTCATCCTTAATTATGGATTAACTTTCATAATTGGCTTAACTTCTTTCCTAAGGAGCTTAATGCTAATTATTAACCTATTTATGATACACAATTAATATGTTATTAATTTTATGTTATATATACGCTAATATATATATATATATATATATATATATATGTATATATGTATGTATATATATGTATATATGTATGTATATATATGTATATATGTATGTATGTAATTTAGGCTAACTAAATATTCCCAAGCGTGCAAATATTTTTACATCCTATACTAACCGTTTAAATGGCAAAACTTCATATTTATACAAGTCTAACAACATACAATAACTTATCGAATAGCTAATATCCTTAGCCAAACAAATAGACTTGCATTAATAGAATCAACTACAAAACATATTTTATATTACTATAGTAGAACCAATGCCTCTATTCAAAATGTACAATTAAAACCTTTTATATTCTATTTAACTTTTTCATGCACAAACTTGAAATGAAAATGGAATTCATATTTAAATTTTGGAAATTCATAGTGCAAACTACGGATAAAAGAATTCGTACCTTACAACCATTTCCTAATTTATTTTCTTTTTTGGACCCCTTTAACACATTAATAGAGAAAAATTGAAAGTGGAATAGAATATAAAATATTCAAATCGTAATAACAAAATAAATTCTACTGTTTAATTATAAAACAATCGAGAATCCAATAACTTAAGAATTGATATTTCGTTTGGAGGAATTTTGGGAGTTTAGTTTTACGGCTTTCATAAACAAAATTCCTCGAGGCAAAAAAAATCCAAACTTTTACTACAAACACTAAAATGTGAAAAACTAAGGTTTCCACTCACAAATGATTTCCAACCCCCTTATGGATTTATTCACGCCTCTCTTAATCGCTCCTTCAACCGCTTCTCTTTTAGAATATACAACAAATAGATTGTATATGAATTAAATTCAGAATTCAGGGATTAGTGAAGAAAAGAATTAGAAACTGAATATTTAAATACTTAAAGTCTTACCTTGAATTCTTAAGCGATTCTAAATTGTAGAGAAGGAGATTGGTAGAGCCCCGTTGGTGTTTCTAAATAATTTATGGATAAAAGTGAGGGGGCTAGCCTCCTATTTATAGAGGTTAGAAGGCGTCTAGACCGTATGATTTAAAATAATAAAATTCAGGGCATTCATGCCTTAATTAACCCTAGCCATCATTTTATCCATCGATTGACCGATTCTCCCTAAGCGGTTGACCGCTAGCGATCAATCGACCTATGGGAGGCGGTAGATCGGTTGTCTATATTTAGTACGAATTTATTATTATGTTTAATTTTTATTTAATTCCTTATTTATTTTTAATTAACGTTATTTCAATGTTTACTTAAACCCTAAGATTTCTAATCAACGTTAGCGTATTTTAAATTTCAAACTTTAAGTTTAAATTCATATTGAATTATTTTAAATTCGAAAACTTCAAATGTCAGTAACTTTTCCGTTTGTACTCCGATTATAAAACTTTACATATGAAAGTTGATCAGAAAATCACTACGAACATAATGGTGTAACTATTGCAACCAAATTTCAAAATTTACAAAAAAAATTCCTTTTTAGCCATATTATTAATTGATTGATCTCTTATTATTTTTATAGGGTGTTACATTCTCTCCACCTTAAAATGGATTTCATCCTTGAAATACCTAAGCGAAAGATAGTGTAATGCGCACTCAACATCTACGTTATACAACCAAGTTATCTATACAATCATATAATCAACCAAACGTGCAATATGATTATGTATGCAAACATACTATCGGTATGCTCAGTCCTGGCGTGAATGCAAGATCATAACATATAGGCATGTATACCAGCATTCATAATATGCATAAAATTCTACATGAGTGCAAAATTGATGGTAAAAAATATGGCAATCATTCTCTACCATCCAATCTAGCAACTACGAAGTAACCAAAAAATTTGAAGAGAAAGAGTTACCAAAGAAAGCTCAGCATGAGAATCCTTCATCCTTTTTTGGTTTCCTATGGGATCTCCGCTAGATTATCTTCTTATTGTACTCGGACTAGCCTATGTCTTTGTTGTGGAGCTTCCTACTTCCATGATCCACTATGCATGCAGTGGCATGGGGTGCTATTGGCTCCATCATAATATCTACTAACCGATCTGGCTCTATTACAATGGCGCTGTCGTGAAAGCATCTCCTCAAGTGCAAAACATAAAAAACGTTGTGGACTCCTCCTAACTTATCCGACAACTCCACTCGATATGCAAGTTTACCTATTCTTTCCAAAATCGATAAAGGCCCAACAAACCTTGATGCTAGCTTCCCCGATGTTCCAAACATCACACCGTCCTAAGATAGGAACCTTAACGAACTTCGTGTCTCCTGCCACAAATTCCAATTCTTATATATAAAAATAATTTGTACACTTTTTTCTTTCAAGGTACTCATTTATGTTCGGAGGTTGCAAGGTTTTGAAGAAGCGTATTATTGAAATATATGAAGATGTATTTTTATTTAATAAAGTACCTTTCCAAAAATCTCATATTCTTTCCTTCGCTTGTCAGTATAGGACTTCTGATGGTCCCGTGCGGCCTTCATTCGCTCCTGATCATTTTAGTTTTTTGAGATATCACAAATTAAATCTGATTGAAGTATAGTTATGTTAGTGGTTTCCCACCAAAAATTAGGAAATTTGCATATCCTTCCATAAAGCACTTCGAAGACAGTCATGCCAATCGTCGCTTGGTAGCTATTATTGTATGCGAATTTTACTAAGGGTAAATGTTGCTCTCAATGTTCTTCGAAATCCATTATACAAGTTCTCAACAAATCCTCTAAAATCCTATTCACCCTTTCTGTCTGACCGTCAGTCTGTGGGTGGTAAGCGATGCTAAGATTCAATGTTGTCTCTAAAGATGACTATAAACTCCTTTAAAATTCGCTAATGTATAATAGGTCTCTATCACTAATAATGCTAATTGGAACTCCGTGAAGTCATTCAACTTCTTTAATATAAATTTAAGCTAGAGATAATGCAGTCCTATTGCTCCTAATAGAAATAAATTGGGTGTTTTAGTGAGCCTATGCACAAAAGCTCAAATGGCCTTATTGCTTCTTTGGCTCCTAAGTAACCCATCTATAAAATCCATCGATATATGCTCTCATTTCCAAGTCGGCACCTCTAACGGCAACAATAGTCCTTTGGGATTCCCTTTTTCTGCCTTTATCCTTTGGCTTGTCAGACACATAGTAACAAACTCCGACACTCTTCTTCATAACCGACCAATAGAAAATCCACTTCATATCCTTGTACATTTTATCTCTACCACGGTGAATGGTCATCCTAGAATGAGGACTCCTAACCAAAAATTTCTTTAAAACATCTTTCTATATAAGACACGTAAGCATCCATCTATCCTCAAAAATCCTTTTTTGTCAACTGCATATCTACTAGTATTGGGAAAATATTCTCCTCTACTTAGATTGTCCAAAACGTCCGCTACCGCTACATCCTTCTTCCACTCATGCCCGAAATGGTCCATCAATGATGACCTAATTTCCATGGCTGCCGAATATCCTAGAGTGGGTTCTGTTGGCAGTTGGAAAGTTAAACTCGAGAGGAACTCCAACTGTCTCCACTCGTATATAGCACCTAGTGTAGCATGCCTCTGGATAAGGACGTTGGCGACAACATTTCCTTTACTGGGGGTGTATTATATCTCAAAGTCATATGATGCTATGAACACCATCCACCTCTACTACCTAAGATTCAAATATTTTTAGGAAAACATATACTTAAGGGATTTGTGGTTGGTGAATAACTCAAAGCTTTCTCCCAAAACATAACACCTCCACATCTTCAAAGCAAAAATGAAAACCACCAACTCTAAGTCATGAGTTGGGTATCTCTTTTCACGGTCCTTCAACTATCTACTTAGATAGGCTATCAATCTTTCTTCTTGCATAAGAATAGCTGTTAATTCGTTACACATGTGTTAGTATAAATAGTAAATGGCTTCATCTCATCGAGAATAATAAGTACTGACATGTTGGTCAACAGTTCCTTCAGCTTCTTGAATGCTTCCATGCATTTCTTATCCCATGCAAAAACTAGATTTTTCATGGTTAAGTGAGTTAATGAACTGCTATCTTTGCAAAATCCTTGATCAATTTCTTGTAGTAACCCGCTAGCCCAAGAAAAATCCTAATTTCTGAGACATTCTTTGGAACCCTCCACTCTTGAATAGCTTCCACCTTTGCAGAATCAACCGATAATCCCTTCTTAGAAATAATATGACCAAGAAATCTCTTCCTTCTTCCAAAAGTGGCACTTTGAGAATTTGTCTTTTAGTTAATGCCTTCTCAAGGTCCCTAGGACCTCTCTTAAGTGATTTTCATGCTCATTCTCACTTCTAGGGAATACTAGAATATAATCCACAAACACTACTACTAATTTATTTAGCTGCCCCCTAAAGACTCTACTCATCAAATCCATAAAACATACGAAGGCATTCGTCAATTCAAAAGGTATTACTTCACATTCATACAATCTGTCTTGTGTTCGAAATGCGGTCTTCAGCTTGCTATCCTAAGCTATATGTTGGCTCGGTTTTCCAGCAAGCAGAGAAAAAAGTAAGAAAGGAAGCAAAAGCAAACAAATACGTGGAAGGGAGAACTGCCAGACCAGATGCTTGGTTTGGCATTTAGTAAAATGCCGAACCAAAACCAAATATATGGTCTGACATGCCAGAACAGATGTTTGGTCCGACATCCTTTGATATGCCAAACCAGATATTTGGTCCGGCACAACACATCCATCACAGGACTAAAGATTTGGTCTGGTATATAGGAATGCCAGATCAAATGTTTGGTCCGACAAATAGGAGACTCCAGAGTAGAAGCACCGAACTAGATAAGGAAAAACAACCAGACTAGGCAAGCTTCATGACCCATATGCCGATCCAAATGCTCCTACCCAGATGCCAAACCAGATTCAGAGAGTTATAATACCCACCTCCACACTTCATAACTCCACTCTATAAATATCGGAGCTTCTCAACGACAATGGGGATCGATTTTGGGGTAAAAAGAGGGAAAACTCTGCTGAAACCAAGTCACTCCAGTTACTCCAAGTTTTTACTCTTTCCGGATAAACTTGTGTCTGTAAACAATCAAAGTAAGAATAATAAGATGGATAGTGGTGTAAGCACATTCTGGCCGAACCACTAGAAAACTCTGCATGATTTACTTTCCTTTATCCCTTAACGTGTTGGAACATTAAAAACTCCAAATCAATTAACTTAAACGAGACCTAGCTAAAATCAAACTTAAAGGTGTTTTTCCTATTTTTGTGCAAACATTTTTGGTGCTTTCACTGAGAGCGGCGTGGAGAGCCGAACTCTTCCATCTACCCTCCTTCCGAACCTTAACTCAGCATTAGAACATGGCTCCCTCTAGGTGCAACACCGATAAAGGTAAGAGCACAGTCATTGCCAGTACACTCAGGCCCATCTAAGAAGATCAAGAAAACTCAGCTACCCACTCTCAACCTCCAAACTCAGCTGTTACCCGAGAAGACTTAGATAGGGTTGTGAATGAGATGACTGACTGCTTCGCTACCCAGCAAAAAGCTTTAGTGGACCAACTCATAACACACTTCAGAGGCATGGAGGAATCCACTCACAACACCGAATCTCGAGGCGAGTCTTAATCTAAAGAGTCGCGCATATGGAATAGATCCCCTGCAAATAAAGAATTCAATTAAGAAGATACAAGAACTTGAAGGAGAGCCAGGACTCAGCCCGAAGCCGTTCCTGAAAGAGCATCAAGAGCCGGGCCTAGTCAAGGGGGCACCCGGCAAGGATCGACTATGGCTGACAAGTCATGCTTCGAGCCAACCATTACCAATCCAGCCTTAACCAAGGTTCTAGACGCCATCAGTATCAAAGAGAAGCCCCCACTTCTCCTAAGGCTGCCTTAAAATTCGAGGAGAGGATGACACGCCTCTTAAGGGAATATCTTAGGTGCGAACAACTTGTAAGAGGGATAGAAGTAAGGGGGTCCAGCCCCTTCACCAAGGGCATAGAATGACAACCACTCCTCGAGAATGGAAGATTCCCAATATAGATCCCTACAAAAGCACATCCGACCTAATCGTCCACTTGCAGCGCTACACCCAGCACATGCTCATGAATGGAACAACATAGGGTGTGCTGTGTAAATTTTTTCCGTTGCTCTTGTTAGACCTAGCAACCACATGGTTTTGTCGCCTGCCTTATGGCTCCATTAAATCTTGGGAAATGTTAAAGGAAAAATTCATAAAGCAATTCTGAATCCATGTGGAACGGCCCAAGGATGCTTATTCCTTGTTAGATGTAAAACAGAAAGCAGGAGAACCGCTGCAGTAGTATATTATCCATTTTAATGCTGTTGCGACAGTTGTACAAAATGCAGATGAAAGGCTTACACTGATGGCGTTGTGCAAAGGCGTCCATCCAGATTCAAAGCTCGCAAGAAGATTGACGAAGGAAAAACATCTAACTCTTCAAGATTTCTTTCATGAAGCTAGAAGGTACATGAGATTAGAGGACACGGTCGCCCATCGACTTAGCGAGCAACCCACGAAGGCTTCTAGCGTCCAAGGAAACATGAGTGCCCCACTTTGGCGGGAACGGGATAATCCTAACAACGAAGGAAAAAATGGCCACTAAGGCAACTCTGGAACTGAAATAGGCAATAAGCGACAATATAGACTAGGACCAAGATTTGATTCATACACTGCTCTGAACGACATTGTGGAGAACATTTACATGGCTATTCAACACGAGTCGAAATACAAATGCCCTCTGTAAAAAAAGAGAGTCAGAATCCGCAATTAAAACAAGAAAATATTGTCGCTTCCATGAGTCTCATGGGCATAACACCGAAGAATGCCAACATTTGACGGATCTCAATGGAATACATCTGAAAAAAGAAACTAGAACGATGCATGAAGAAAGGACGCAACTCTCCCGTTCCGGTCCTCAAGGGATTTGGGCAACCCCCTCAAGGGAACAACAAGGAAGGGGCAGGTATGAGATGCTCCAACCAAGAGAAGATAGTTGTCCATGCCATATCTAGAGGCCCGCATATAGCCAACGAAAGTTGGGCCGAAATGGAGAGGTATGGGGAATCCTTGAAAGACAAGGAAGGATATGTTCATTCCATAACTGAACAACACATCGCAAAACGGAGAGAAAGAGCCGACATAACCTTCAACGATGAAGACTTGGTTAGAAAACAGTATCCGCACACTGTCCCATGGTTATCTCCACTTGGATCGGCCCGGCAGAGGTGTTTTGCATTTTAGTCGATATAGGAAGCTCGATGAATATTTGGTTCAAACATGCATTCAACAAAATGAAGTTTTCAATGAAAGATGTATCCCCATGCCACAAGCCCTTACACGCGTATTCAGGATACAACCAGATCCCCATGCATGTGCCGGATCAAGAACATACCAGCTTCATCACGAATCTAGGCCTATATTGCTATAAGGTCATGCAACGTCTAGTTAGTAAGATGTTTGAGTAGCAAATTGGTCACTCCATAGAAGCCTATGTCAACGACATGCTTGTTAAATCAAGAAGAGCAATGGAACATCTGAGCCACCTAGACGAGATGTTCCAAATATTACGCAAATACCAAATGAAGCTGAATCCTCTAAAATGCTCTTTTAGGGTGTCTTCTGGTAAATTCTTAGGTTTTATTGTGCATGCTAGAGGAATAGAGGCGAACCTTGAAAAAGTATAAGCTTTGAAAGACGTCAAAATCCCAGCCACACAAAGGCAAATGCAAAGCCTAAACGGGAAGGCAGCCGCTTTGAGCAGGTTTATATCCAAGGCCACAGACAAGTGCGTCCCATTCTTCAAAGCCATTAAAAAAGAAAAAAGAAATTTTGAATGGACTGTTGAATGCTACTCAATCTTCCGGAGTCTGCTAGAACACCTACGAAAGCCGTCAGTACTCTCGACTCTGGTGGATGGAGAGAGCCTCTTCTTATACTTAACTGCATCCACCCACGCGTTAAGTGCCACATTAGTATGAAAAGATGATTGTGTCCAAAGACCCGTATACTTCATTAGCAAAAGGTTCACTGGCGCTGAAGCTAGATACAGTAAGATCGAGAAATTGGCTTACTGTTTGCTCATAACATCTAGGAAATTACGACATTACTTTCAATCGCACTCCATTAGAGTTCTAACGGATCAACCCTTGAGGCGGGTCCTACATAAACCATACACATCAGGGCACCTGTTAAAATGGTGCATTAAGCTGAGCCAATACCACATTACTTACCAACCGTGCCTCGCAATTAAAAGATAAGCCTTGGCCGATTTCATAGCTAAGTTCGCAATGCAAGATGAGGAGGCTGCGATAAGAATTGAGGAAACTATCAAATGCAATATGTTCATTGGCGGAGCATCAAATGAACTCGGCTCGGGGGCAGGTATCATAATAGTCACACATCGAGGAAGGAAATTAAGCTATGAACTAATACTAAAGTTCGCTGAACCAATAACGAAGCTGAATATAAGGCAATAATAGACAGCTTAGAAATCATTAAAGAAATAGGAGTTAAGTCGATATGTATACACAGTGATTCATAACTAATCGTTAACCAAATCCTTGGAGAATTCTAGACTTGAAGACAAAAGCTTGCGTCCTACCTCAAAAAGGCCAAAACCCTCCTTGATGAGCTAGACTACTATGTAATAAAACACATCTCACGAGGGGAAAATTAAGAGGGGGATGCCCTCGCCAAAGGGGCTAGCGTAAGAACATAGCTAATGTCCGGGGCAACCCCTATCATGAGACAATCCACACCAAGTTTCGAGTGTCTATAAATCACAAGGATCGCAGACAAGGAGGAGACATGGATGACCCCCATCATCAGATACTTGCAAGAAGGAACCTTACTAGCAGATCAAAATGAAGTCTGGAGAATCCTACGGAGGGCATCCCGCTACACCATCTAGAATGGCATATTGTACCATCACGACTTTTCTAACCCACTACTAAGATGTGTCTCCATGAATGAAGCAAAAGATATCCTTAATAACATTCATCGTGGGAGTTACGACGATCACATCGGAGGGTAAATTCTTACTAGAAAGATCCTACGCTATGGATACTTTTGGCCCATACTGAACAAGGACGCGACCGAGTTCGCTAAGAAATGTGACAAATGCCAAAGATTAACCAAAATCTCGAGATTACCACCTACCAGTTTAATCCTAATGGTCAGCCCTTGGCCCTTTTCTATCTGGGGAATTGATCCGATCAGGGAACTCCCCATTAATCGAGGAGGAGCAAAATACGCTATAGTGGCGGTGGATTATTTCACCAAATAGGTGGAAGTAGAGCCTTTGAACAATATTTCGTCTACCAAAGTGATAAACTTCCTAATACATAACATCTTGTGCAGGTATGGGGTGTTGTAGAAGATCATATTGGATAATGGACTCCAATTTGACAGTGAAGAATTCTTCAGTTGGTTCCACGAACATAGGATTGCCCGAAGCTTCTCGGCTATGGCATATCCCCAGAAAAATGGGCAAGTCGAAGCAGTAAACAAGGTGTTGAAAACATTGATCAAGAAGAAGCTAGAAAAGTCCAATGGGGCATGGGTCGACGAACTTCCTGCATCTTTATGGGCCAACCGAACTTCTTACAATACTGCAACAAGGAACATTCCATTCACATTGGCATACGGAGCTGAAGCCATGCTTCCCGTCAAAACAGTCATCCCTAAGCATCGAAGAATGCATGACTATCCAGAAGAAAATGAGGAGCTCTTAAATATGTCACTCGACCCGATTAAGGAAAAAAGAAACGATGCTGCCCTCAAAGCTCCTGCTCATAAATAGAAAGTAGCAAGGCAATACAACTCTAAGGTGAATCCTCGAACACTTCAAGAGGGAGACATGCTACTCAAGCGAGTCTTCTCATGACTAGGAGCACTAGACCCGACTTGGGAAGGGCTGTTTGTTGTTCATAAGGATCTTCATAATGGAGCTTACATCTTGTCGACGGTAGTTGGAGAGGTGTTTGGGAAAGCATGGAATCTCCAGCATCTCCGCCACTATTTCTCTTGAGCTATAAGGAAATGTGTACCAAATGAAACAATAAAAGAAAGAGAGTGAACGTAGGCATATTTCAGCCAAACCACTATAAATTTGGTGTCTCACATTACTTGTCTTATTTGAACATTCTTTCATTTAGTTATTTACCTGGTGACTATTCCTACTGCGAGCAATCGCAGGCGCTTGCTGGCAGTGGTGAAAGTAAGATAGTCACGATAAGGGGAACGAAACAAGCATTGGCAATTCACTACTGACAATCGGCACCCCCAAGCTGACAATGATGAACCGATCATAAGCCATGGATTAAGCACGATTTATAGCCTAAGCAGTTCATAATTTGCATTCGGCTCGCCGGCAACTACGAACCGATTATAAACCCTACGATCAAGGCGTGGCTATAGCCAGGGGTAGTTCAAAATTGACGATCGGCATTACACACTCAGGAAACGATAAATCGAATAATAATCACGACATAGGCAATAACCTGAGTATTTATCATTCACGATCGACCTTGAATATAACAATGCATTTATGGTTTTTTGCATCTCTGAACACAGTAATGATTAACTAAGTCATAAACAGTTCACAAAATAGATGGAGCAGACTATATAAATCACACATCATAAAAGTCATTCCAGATAAACATGCAGAAGACATAAATTAAACATTGCACGTATGAAGTCTTTATGTACAAAACTTTTTATTTATATATACAAATACTGAACAGCCGTACATCCTTCAAGAATACATGCAAAAATGAAAAGAAAATTTCCTTGACTAGGGAGGAGAAATAGCCTTGTCACTCAGCTTGCTCCCTCTGGCCATGTCTTTCAAAGTCTTGGATCGTTCGAGAGACTCGGCCTTCTTTTACGAAGGCCCAACCAATCTCGAAGAAGTCCCTGCATGATTCAAGTAAGGGAAATCATAAGCTTCGTAGTTCATGATAAGTATAACAGAGTTAAAGCAAAAGGACGAGATAATTCCAGTAATGTGTTATGGGTCACCAAGCCCCTCGAAATCCGACCCATCCTCATCCTCCACCAGTAACTCATAACCCTAGGCGATGACTTTAGTCTCTTCTACCGTGAACTGGCTGTTCACCATCCCAACATCATATACGGCTCCTCCCTCCCGCGCGATTGCAACCTTAATCTCCTCGATGAGCCAAGCAAAGGTTCCTGCCATCACTTAAGGATAATCATCCATCTATTGAAGGTTCCTTTGTTTCCAAAACATGTAATACGTATCCTTTAGCATTTGGTTGACTGTATCACAAAAGTTGCTGGATTTTTCAACTTCAGTTTAGGGAGACACCACCTTATTCATGTATTGTTCATTATCCCTCCTTAACTAGGCCTGCTCCATCTTCAACCTATCAATTTCAGCTTGGTATGAGTCCTTTTCCTTTTGCCACTCACCCCTAGACTCCTTCAGCTAAGCTAAGACCTACTCCAATTTCTTCACCTTACCCTCGAGGGAGCGAATCCGCTCCAGATCCTTCTGCCGAGTCTAATCTATTGAGCTGATGCCATGTCAATCCGTGTCTTTCATATGTCGGTGGCCTTTCTCGTGGCTTCTTCCTTGGCTTTCCTTATCTCAGATGCGCGAGATGCTTCCAACGCCTTTAGCTTAGCCTCCTTCTCCTTGAGCGCCTTGCAAAGATCCTCTACCTCCATACGCAACCACACATTGATGCTCTCAACTTCTTCACTAGCCTTGGCTAAGCGGGACTGGTAATATACAATTTCCTCGTCTCGTTTGTAATCTGGACCATCCTCGTTGTCAAGTTGGCGGAATCGAGAGTCTTTGCCTCATCTAAGATCCGGACCAGAGGATTTCAAGGCTAAAGAAACTCGGTATCAAGATCCACCGATGATGACTTGCATAGTCGAGATTGTATCAGGATGACTCTCAAAGGGATTCCGCATCGGCTGTTGATAATCCAAGAAATAAGTGTCCACATTGCCCTCCCCTAAATCATCTGGCACTTCATGCACTTTAGGACCTATTGGATTTTGACGGTGATGGTGAAAGGAAGTATGGGAACCAGGGAGGTGGCGTCCTTATTCGGAGACCTCACACATTTTTTAGATGATTCATGACTCTCTCCTCTACCCAAACCTGATGGAGTCCCCTTAATATTCCCTTGCATGGTCTTTTCCTCCTTAAAAGACATATTGGAAGAAATGGAAGCCACTTTCATCTGTTTGAACTGCTTGAGCCACCTAGACACTTCATTCCTCTTTAGATTCCTCCTTTTCCCTGCAATGCGAATAAGAACTTAGAAGAGAGAAATGAGAAAGCATAAAAACAAAACATGAAAGACACTGGGACACTATGAGCTACTACAAACCCTTAGAGTAGACTGGATCAAGTGGCAGGACGGGGTCTCACTCAAGTAGGGAATACACTGGAACAAGACTCCACTCTGAGGAAGGAGAACACACGGTGACTGGGCTTCATTGGATTAAGGAGCAGGTGGAGCCTGGGACTCGCCAAAAATCAAAAAGTTCTTTAGAAGTATCCCAAAGTCCATACAGTGATCAAAAGTACCTGGGGAATGCCCAAACGCCTCGCCAACTCCTACTCTGCCTTGCACTGGAAAAAGGGCATTCCACCTAAGTCACCCGGAGCTACACTCTCTTAGGAGGGGTTAGCGACAAAAGTTGCCCTAGGAGCCGACTCAAATTGATCTAACTACTTGGGCCACTCCTACACAGCTTCGGCATTCTTCAAGGGAATCGCACCCAAGCCTTCGCTGCCTATGACCTCCACATCTGGAGAAGCACGAGCCTTCGATTTTGTTGCCCCAGAAACTCCCTCCGACCTTTCCTCCTCTTCACACTCTCCCTCCAAATGGGAACCCTCCTCATCGTTAGGGGAAGGAGCATCCCGTATATGGAAAGATTTCCTCGAATGGGGAGGACGAACCACGCTCTTCTTACGCCTCAACTTCTTCGAGGCTCCGACCCCATCACCCTCTTCCTCATGAGCTTTGCCTTTATCCACATCTCCACCTTCTCGTCCGGCTCCCGCTACTTTCTTGGCTATGCTTGGCCTAATCTTGTACATGGATTGTCCAAAGCCGATTAAGTTGTAAAAGCGAAGGGCTGTATCATAAAGTAGGAATGAGGCTTCTCTTTCAACCTTCGGGATAGCCAATATTTCCCTGGCCATCTTTTTCAAAGCTTCGTCCTCCGCCGCCTTAATGCAACCTAAAACACATGGAGCAATAAGGAACCAAGTTGATAGAAAGCTTAGAAAAGATATAATGATGACTTACAACTAGAAGTGAAAGCATGTTGGCAAACAACATCATTGCGCACAAAGAAATACTTCTTCTTGAACTTGCTAAACTTGGAGTATAGATCAAGGACATGCTTAAATTTGTGAGCGGACTCTAGGATGATGAAGGGACTCCCCTTTTGATAACTCCTCACACTGTATAAGTATCTAACCTCTTTATGGGTAGGGGGTCTCTGATAACGCTTCACGAATATCAGGTATAAGCATGTCAGGGTGGCGTAAGAGTTCGGTTGAAGCTGCATGGGAGCGACTTTCAAGTAAATCACAAAGTTGGTGATGCAATTGGTAAGCGAGGGAATTCCACACCACATACAATGGTACTTACTGTACGCCATATATCCACTTGGGGGAAAGCAGGCTCTATTATGCAGGCCGGGTAGTATCATGTCCCAACGAGCTATCCCGAACGTAGTAAATATGGAGTTAAGCTTTTCTATCGTCAACATGTTGGGGTAATACTCTGAAGGCCTAACTAGCATCTGATTAGGAGCATAGCCCTCCACCAAAGAATAGGAAGAACTGGGTTTTTTGGGAAGATTGATAGGAACATCAGATGAAGAAGAACTAGCCCCGGTAAGCTGTGAAGACACATGCTTGGACCGAAGCTCGCAGCCAGATGACATATTCTTGCACAAAGAAATAAAAGACAAGCGTAAGTTCATAACCAGTCACTACCAATCCATCCTTAGCACTACAATCTATCACAAGCCCATAACTATTCACCTGGACTTCACCACTCCATCCCTACCATCGCCAATCCTGTCATTCTACTTCATCTTCCTCATATCCACAATAATTCCTCGATTAGGCACTATCCCTCTCCATTTCTCTCTAGTTCAATGCTGAACCTTAGGGTCATGGCCGCCAACGCATTCAAACTCCATTGACTCATCATAAAAATTCAATTCATAGATTGCATATAATCGAAACAAAACTCAACTTCACCAAGCATGATCCTCTTCTTCACCAAATCCAAAACCAAAAACCTCATGCCAAAAGAACGAGTTTTAGAAAAGCTTACCTCAAGCAATAAAGGCGCAGAGATATTTGAATTCAAGCAATATAAACAAGTTCAAAACAGACCCTAATTGATCGAAAATAAGTTGGAAAAATTTGATTAAGAAAATAGAAGGAAAAGAATAAGGAGAGATGGCAGTATTTAAAGAGGAAAAAGGAAGGAAGACGAACGTTCGCAGGTTTTTGATCGGTGGTAGGAGCTCGGTTCCAAACCAAACAAAGCATGTCGTGTAATTACTCGTCATACTTTAGGGGGCAAGTGTTGGCCCGGTTTTCCAACAAGTAGAGAAAAAAGTAAGAAAGGAAGCAAATGTAGGCAAAGGCGTGGAAGACAGAACTGTTGGACCAGATGTTTGGTCCGGCATCCTTTGATATGCCGGACCAAATATTTGGTCCGACATTCTCTGATATGCCGGTCCGACATTCTCTGATATGTCGAACCTAATATTTGGTCCGACATTCTCTGATACGGATATTTGGTTCGGCATGACACATCTACCACCGAACCAAACATTTGGTTCGGTACACAAGCATGCCAGACCAAGTGTTTGGTCGAGCAAATAGGCGACTCCAGAGCAGAAGCACCGAATCGACAAGGAAGAACAACCAGACCAGGCAAGCTTCATGACCCAACGCCGATCCAAATGCCCCTGCCTAGATGTCGAACCAGATTCAGAGAGTTATAATCTCCACCTCCACACTTCACAACTCCGCTCTATAAATACCAGAGCTTGTCAACAAAAATGAGGATCGATTTTGGGGGGAAAGAGGGAAAAGTCTATTGAGACTAAGTCACTCCAACTACTCCAAGTTTTTACTACTTTCGAACAAACTTGTATATGTAAACAATCAAAGTAAGAATAATAAGATGAACAGTAGATGTAGGCACATTCTGGCCGAACCACTATAAAACTCGATGTGATTTGCTTTCCTTAACCGCTTTCCGACTTTGAGCCGATGAATTGTTCTGTGACTGCAAAAATTATCCCTTAATGTTTTGGAATATAAAAAACTCCAAATCAATCAACTTAAACAAGACCTAGCTAAAATCGAACTTAGAGGTGTTTGTCCAGTTTTTATGCAAACACTATCATCAATTCATTAAATCCAGTGGCTAAGTCCAACTGGGATAAGATTTTGACTCTAACAAGCTAATCAAATAAGTCATCTATTTTAGCTATGGGATAACTATTTTTCTTAGTTAACTTGTTGAGTTTTCTATAGTCAATGCATAGACTTAGAGAATCATCACCTTAGTGATGAGGCTAATAGGTGCTCCTTATTTAGATGCACTTCGGTAAAGAAACCCCTTCTGCAATAGCTTCGAAATTTGCTTGTCCAATTATCATATTTCTTTTGGGGCCATGTGCCTTAATGACAGAGTGATAGGTCTAGCATCCTTCTCCAAATCAATCCTAAACTTGATCTCCCTTCAACGAGGGAGACCCAAGACTTCTCAAAAATGTCAAGAAATTCTCAAACTATAGGTAAAGATGAGAGATCATCCTATGATAGGATAAGAGAATATAAATAGCCTAGGTCGACTAAATTTTGGGTATACAACGAACATCTATATCTCACCCCTTACAAATCCTTATCCAAATGATCCTCCTATCCCAAGGATATGTCCATACCCCTCAAAACCAAAAACATGTGCATTACACGTAAAATTGACATTACATATTTCCACAGCCAGGTCTTTACAAATTAAAGATAGGTATATCGACCCCCAATAGGATTTGACATGACTATTGGGTTGGTGACACCTTGGGCTTTTAGACTCAAAGGGTTAACTATATTTCTAGTTATAAATGAATGTGATTCTCCCAATTCAAATAATGTACGGATAGTATTCCTAGAAATAATAGTTGTACCTTCTATTGCAACCTTCTCTTGATCTCTTGGAGGAGATCCACTCGAGATAGGTACATCCTCAATGGCATAAGCTTGCCTACTCTAGAAGGAGGAGGAAGTCTCCCTGCTTAAGTTGTATAAAATTCTTCATTTACAAACTTACTTCAGTTCTAGACATGTATCGAGACTCAAAGCGAGTTTTGAATTAAACCCAAGTGAACCTTTCCTCATCATTCTCCTCGGCCATAATAGTTTACCAATCTAATGCCTCTCCTTTTAGATGCCATATAGCTATGCTTCTCTTGATCCGATCTTTCCATCCAAGCTCTCGAGAATACACTCATAGTTGTTAATCCAAGCCTTCATATCCATGGAATTCTCGTCTCTTGAACACGCCCATCCTCCCTAGAAGTCTTTGCACATTTTGGATATGTCTAATGAGCAGGGTGCTGCTTCAATGGGGGGTGCAGCGGGTGCCATTGGTGTAGTTTGTTAAGGAATGGGAACTTGCCTTACATGCCTCATGTATTGCTTAAACCATTCAGTCATCCCTCAGATAGTGGATGCCTCTTGGGTAGAGAGGTTCCCAGCTTTAGAGGAATGATTTTCAGCCATAATCAACTATCCATAAGTTTAATTTTTAGTTACAACTTCCTAAGGTAGTATTATTTGCTAAAATAAAAGATTTTTACTAGTGTGTTTGTGTATGTTCAAATACGTGTGTGTGTGTATAGTAGGGTTTTTGAAAAATACTTTCAAAAATAACAGATATGCACTCTTACGAATACCTTCCCATTAATCGAGCAACCTAGGCTTTGATATTAAATGTAACAAGCCATCTCGAAATGGATCAAATTTTCGACCCAATAAAAACCCATTAAAACTTAAACCCATTTCGAAGCTAGCTGTTGCTTGGTAAAATGATATAATGAATAATACACAGAGCTATCTATTTATGCTATCAGAATCTTACAATGAAAATGATAAAATATAATATCAGAAATAAGTACCCATTTTATAAAAATTCAAATCTTAGAAACATATCATAACATAACATAATATCTCAATATCTAAAATACAATATCTTAAAAACATCATGTCTGAAATGGGTACATCAAAATGTATCAAAACATAAATAGATAGATAACTACCTTGCCTCCCCCTTCATCTCCTAAATCGGCATCATCTCTCCTAACTCGTGTGTTGTAATGAGAAGGGAGTCATAACAACAATATCTAGTGAACTAAAATATCAACCCTTACCATAATAGTGTTTCGACAGTATCATTTAGATAAGAAATATGTCTTAGTATTCTATACTATATCCTACCAAGTATACCTTCAACTATAATCCCAAAGGCTTTTCTAGTCCAACTACATAATGTACCTTCAACCGTAGGCCAAAGCCTTTCATGCAACTACTGTCAATCATATCCTAATAATGTGAGGGAAAGTACCTAAGTCAATTAATAACTTTTTAATGAGAATTAGGACGATTCTAACTACCCAATACATGTACACTAGGCATGTCCCCGTCATTTAATACCTAACCCAAGGCGAACCCCTCTCTGGTACTCCTTAGCTAACATCACATGGAATCTCATCAGACCACTTAATACCTCTTCATGGAAGGAGGTGGACCTACAATAGCCAATTAATACCTTGAACCCAAAAGGACCTCTCCTAAGATTTCCCACAACATTGCCTAACCTCAACCATTTAATACTTCTTAAGTAGGAAGGATGCAAACCCTACTATAGTCACTTAATACCCTCGGTCTAAAAGCAGGTCCTATGTTATATGGCCTATAACCTAAACCGCGACGTCTCGCATTAGTCCGACTATTGTAGGTGCTGGTAGCCTGATTAACTGGACTGACTTACCTAATAATATTGGGACTAACATTGCATCCTCTACGGGTACTTATTATAGGCAATGTCTTGCATCGGTCCCAAAGTCATACTATTAGTGGCGAGATTAGCTGGGTAGACTTCTATGTGTTTATGAAGATTAGCTGGGCATACTTTTATGTGTTTTGACTAATCTCGCGTCCCTATAACTTAGTTATACTTCCTTTCTCATAGCATCTATAAAACATACCTCACCACACTTCACATTAAGGCCATGTAAGAAAAACTCCTTATTTCGCCTTTAGTTATGGATTAACTTCCATAATTATCTCCATTTCCTTCCTAAAGGGTTTAATACTAATTATTAACCTATTTATACTATGCAATCAATACATTATAATACACTAATACATACATACATACATATACATATATACATACATACATACACACACACACATATATATATATATTAGACACACACAAAATTGGCTAACTAAATATTCCTAGGCATGTGATATTTTCCATCCTATACTAATCGTTTAAAAGTCAATTCTTCCAATTTATACAAATCTAACTCCATATAATAAATTATCGAATAGCTAATATCCTTAGCCAAACAAATAGACATACATTCATAGAATCAACTACCAAACTTATTTTATACTAATACAGTAGAATCAACGCCTGTATTAAAAATTTACACTTTAAACCCTTTATATTATATTCAACTTTTCATATACAAACTTGAAACGAACATGGAATTCATATTTAAATTTCAAAAATAGGCAGTGCAAACTACGAATAGATGAATTTGTACCTTGCACATCATTTACTAAATTATTTTCTATTTAGAAGCCTTTAACACATCAATAAAGAAAAGTTGGAAATGGAATATATTATAAAATATTCAAATTGCATTAACAAAATAAACTCTACTATTCTAATATAAAACAATTGAGATTCCAATAACTTAAGAATTGACATTTCGCTTAGGGGAATTTTACGGTTTTAGTTTTAGGGTTTCGTGAACAAAATTCCCCAAGGCATAAAACGAATCCAAACTTCTATAATACAAATACTAAAATGTGAAAAACAAAGATTTTCACTCATGGATGGTTTCCAGCTCCCTTTTGGATTTGATTACGCCTCTCCTAATTGCTCCTTCAACCTCTTCTCTTTTCGAATATACAACAAGTGGATTGTATAAAAATTAAATTCAAAATTCAGGGATTAGGGAAGAAAAGCAGAAACTGAATATTTAAATACTAAAACCCCTTACCTTGAATTCCTATGTGATTTTGAATTATAGAGAAGAAGAAGATTGGCATTGCTCCACCAATGTTTTCGAACAATTTTTGAATAAAAGTGAGGTAGCTAAGCTCCTATTTATAGAGGTTGGAAGGCATCTGGACTACACGATTAAAAATGATAAAGTGTGGGACGTTATGCCTTTATTAACCCAAGCCGCAACTCTATTCATCGGTCGACCTCTCCTCCCTACGCAGTTGACCAACCTAAGGGAGATAGTCGATCGGTTGCTTGTATTTTGAACGAATTTATTATTCTGTTTAATTCCTTATTTATTTTAATTAATGTCAACCTTCATTTTAACATTTATTTAAACTTAAGATTTCTATTCAATGTCCACATATTTTTAAATTTCAAGCCTTAAATTTAAATTATTTGAAATTCGAAAACTTCAAACATCAATAACTTTTCCGTTTAAGCTCCAATTACAAAACATTATATACAAAAGTTGATCAGAAAATTGCCATGAACACAGTGGTGTAATTTCGTGGCCAAATTCCTACATTTACGAAATTTTCATTTTTAGCCACATTATTAATCATTAATTTTTACATGGTATTACACCTCCTATACCTTAAAATTTCAAAATATAAATCAGCAAAAATAAAAAAATCAAAAGTGATTATCTTTAGATTCTTGCAAGACCCAAAGATCGATCCATTGATTCTACGAATTCTTACATCATTCAGGGTTCTTCTTTTGGCTTATCTTAAGATAATTTTCTATTTTATTTAAATACAAATTCGTCATATTTGTATGGTTTGTATCCTCCACCTCATGTATCTCTTTTATCTATATGAATTTTACAATATTATTTTGCTCCCTATTTTCCACTCTTGAATCAATTTTATGCTCGTCTTATTAATATGATTTTAACATATCTATATCCTTCTCTTCATTTATTTATACATTATCCACATCAATAATTTTATATTTATCACTGCTTTTATTAATTTTTTCATATTGTGTGTTTTGTTTAGATTTTAATCCAATTATCACGAATTTATATGTGTCTCTAACTTTTCTATATTTTAGAAACTATTGCTCATACCAATGTTTATTGGAAATAATTTATGATTGATTGATTTAAGTTTTATGTTATAAGTTTGGGAATTGAATATATATATATATATATATATATATTATAAGTTGTTTTAAAAACAATTTTGGTTATTATATACCTGAGAATAATAATTAAGTCTATTTAAAATTTACAAGTGGATTTTCCAAAGAATTTTTTAAATTTTTTTTGACTTCTTTCTTAAGTTGATAATTGGGTTTAAGTTTAATTAATTTTATTATTTGAAAGTATGTCTATTGAATTACAAACTAATTGAATTCATATATTATATGTTGTTTTGAATATAAAACATTGTTCAATTATTGTATGTATTTATGTATACACACACATATACACATATAACTACTACTCTAGTCAAATGAGATATCACAAGCTATCCACATTATATGAGTTGTTATCAATTTAAATTCAGGTACACTATTTCCAGATTTCATAAATATGATTTCAGTGTTAACAATAGTATGGGCTTTTTCATTCGCATATCTAAACAATTAACAGCCGTACACATATTTTATGAGGTCGGTATATACAAAGGAGAGTCACAACTTGACTCTCCTCCTGAATTTCCAACAAGAATAATCATTGATAACTCCTTTTAGATTCGCCCTCTGCATAAACTAATTGCCTCTACATGCCCATGTAGTCTTTTTCACTCGATGCTTACGATCAATTGTGGGTGCACTTCACATAATCCTTTAGTTACACTACCTCTTCAACTTCTGAAGACATATACATTTTATGTGCTATAGTCACTTACCCAGTTCCATCTTGAAGCACTAGCTCTTATTACACTATGTCTTCAATTTCTTATTATTCGTCATATTATCCATCCAATAGATCATTGGACTTTATGATAATGGACAAATTCGTCACAATTTGAGTTGTGATCCTCAAATCAGTCCGCTATGATAGATTCTGGCATTATAGCAGTCAATACCTTGTATCATTCTCACTAAATGTTAAATTTCAACTTTAAAAACAATTTGGCTTCCCAAAACATCATCATTACCTAAAATGATGTTATATCCCAAATAAATGTATGCATGCGCATATTATAATATCAATAATATTTCATTCAAAGCACTTCAATTCAAACAAGACAAATCATGTCTTTAGATCAATACTAATGGGATATAATAATTTTGCATCAATATTGCATGGGTGTGACATACATCATAGTTCTATACTTGCATTTCTAAAATCAAAAAGTACTTAAAATCTCCTAAATTCATTCATATCACAAAATTTATCTATTCCAGTCCAAATCAAGCAAGTTTTAATCATTTATTGTAACATGTGTATACTATCATAGCATGGGTAATTAATCGATAAATAACTTGATTCAAACCCAAACAAACTATTTATTTACCCAATTTAAATTCATACTTCATATTTTATAAATATACTCATGTTTCAAAAATATATATAGTTCTTCTTTCTTTAAAATCATGTTATAATCCTTTTAAATTTGAACAAAATGTTTGATTCAGAGGGTGAAGAAACGACAGAAATTGGAACAAAAATATCGTTTGATTCGTCGGTCCTTAAAAAAAGAAATAAACAAGGTTCGTCGTTGAGTGAAAAATGGGAAATTCAAGGAAAATTGCAATCTTTACCATGTAATAGTGCATCTATATGTCTTCATCGATGTTGTTTTTTGACTAGAAGACCTAGAGCTAACTATCGAGATTTTGGACTAACCAGACACAAGTAGTATTCTATATCATTTATAATAAATGAATTTTGACTTCATTTATAAAATACTTTCAATATCATTTTTAATATTTCTCCAAAATTCCCTTCATAAGGAATCTTGTAGAATTAAACCATTTATCCTTTATGATTTAAATTAAAATTCAAACCATTTTTATACAATTCAATTTTTATTCCATTAAAGCTTTTCTACTATAAACCCAAATAAAAATATTCATATTATACATATATACATCATATACAATTTTAAATTCAATATTAATATAAATCATATTATTTTCAACTTGAAAAAATCAAATCCAAATCGTTTCTAAAATAAATTCACTTTATTTCATAAAAGATTTTCTATTTTAAAATACATAGAAATACTCAGATCACATAGGATTTTTAAATCCAAACTTACTTTAGATCCTTTTATTTTCAATTTGAATCCATTTAAATTCAAATTTCCATTAACTACAAAATATTTCAAAATCTTTTACCAAAGTTTCTCTAGTTACAAAACTCTATAAAATTCTTTCCAAATAATTAAATATAAAAACTTTCATTATCATTTAAACTTAAAATCATCACTTAACTTAGATAATTTTTAAGTTTTATGCATGAATCTTATTTGAAAATCTACACTCAAATACCATAGTTTTCAAAACATTTTCGTTTTAACTAGTTTTGGTTTTCATTAACTATCAAAAGCAATTTAATTTCAAAATAATGATTAAATAGGTTATATCACCTTCAACTCGCCTTCCCGCTATTGTACTCATGCAGGTCATATTCATAGATTTAGCCAAGCACACAAGAAGAAAGAAGTCAAAGAAGGAAAATAAAAAAATTTGACCGTGTATTTCCTTGGGCATTACTACTCCAGCTTTCACTAACCAATCAACTGTCAAAGGCATGGTGGTCGACTGGTGGTGACGGTCTGTAAGACCCGGAATTTTCGAACCCGAAAACTCCAGATAGTTGGGGAAAGAAGAAAGAGATAAGAAGAAGAAACACCACAAAGATTCTCACATTCGCAGCGGATGAAAATATAATATCAAATAATAACAGTTTACAAAAGAATTCTGTATCTATCAAATACATTTATAATACATCAGAGTTACACATATATGCAGACACTGGATATACACAATCATCATGTCTTAGATATACAACAATATAATACAACGGAAACACTCCATACATTCTTGCCGTCCAGCTCGTCTCCTGAGCACCAGAACGTCCTTACAAGAAAATCTGTAATACTTGGTCTAACCCGAGCATTACATCAAAGTTACACCCGGGTCAGGCTGGAAACCAGCGTGAGTAAACCTATCTAACATGGAATACAAAGCATACAAATTATATAAAACCCGGGGTAACTTGTATCAATTTACAAATTCACAATTTGTTATAGACATCACTTATTTCACACATCCCAAAATTTAGATTAAATAATCCAATTCGCTTAAATCATTTCATTCCAGCCTATTGATTTCACATATCAATCTATAAAATTCGAAGTGATTTCGGGTATTTTCTAATACCCGAACCTGGTCTCTTTGAGTCTCATGTCATCCTAACCCAAGTTATCCAAATGAAATACACTTCAAACTTTAAATACAGGATGTCCCTTTACATAACAATTCATCATTGATAGATAACCACAATATCATGTCCGCCCAAACATATGATACTACGAAACATTTCATATCAGAGATATAAACTCATTCAAGGCATCCAATACCATTCAATCATTCATAAGCAAACTTGAGCACTTCAAAAATAAATTTAATCACTTCTAATTGAATTACTAACATCAATCACTTAGATTCCTTCACTTGACATTAGTTAATTTCAAATCAATTAATTAATCATCCCTTAATCATCCATCTTAATTAATCACCCTGGATTAATTATCCTTCAATTACATTCATAAATTAATTAACTATAATTAATTACATTAATTCTTAATCACTTATATTAATTAATTTCTCATAAATCACTTATTGTTGATTAATTAATCTTAATTAATCACCATTTAATTACATCACTAATTATATAAATTAATGATTTCTACTTACATTTTAATTTATCCTAATCCAAATTAATTACATTAAGTAATTAATCATTAATTAAACCATAAACATTAATCACTCTTGATTAATCTCAACCTGTAATTAACTACCTTTTTATTTGCTTCATTAAATAAATAAATTACTCATTTTATAAGGGAAGTTTAAAGGAATTTAAAACCAAATTCATTTTTAAATTCAAATCAATTTAAAAATGCACTTTAACATTCAAGTTGTTAAAATAATTTAAATTTAAAAACTTTATTTGTTTAAAAACTGAAATTCACTAACTTGAATTCTAGATTTAACTTTGATTTAAAAGCTGCTTTAAATCTCTACTTTATAATTTAACTTCAGTTTTAAAAATCACTTTTATTTCTTTCCAATTCATTCTTATTTTTATTCGATAATTATTTCACTTCCAAAAATTTACTCTTATATTTCTTCCAAAAATCCAATTCTAAATATTTTGATGACTCAGTGTACCGAAATATATTCAAGCAAACCATAGTATTCAACATTCCAATTATCAATATAATTCATCACAGAATATCAAATATTCATAACACAGAATATTAAACAATCTAAATAATTTTGAGGAATCCAGTTGGATCCCTCCAACCTATTTTCCTGCATCCACAGACGTTAGCACAACATAAAATATCAATCCAATATGATAATAATTATCACATTCAATCATATCATTTAAATATTAACTAATTAAACTAACTTGCATTCCAGATGTGAGTGAGATAAACTCACCTTGAGTTCGACGGGCATTTAAATTTTAAAATAAATCAACAGTTCGATTTAATTTAAAATTTTCGCTTGCTCCAAACGTCTCCGGATCTGCTACAGCGCGTAGACCGCGTCGCTTCTTGTTTCATTTGAATCTGATAACGTATGTAAGAGATACGCTATTTTAAAGTTTGCTAATAAATTTATATTAATAAATTACAACTTTATTATATTTTATACCAAAGAATCTTGGCCGCACACACTTCACAGCAGATCTCGACCGCAGAATCCACTTCCTCCTTCGTTCGTCCAGGAACAAAAAACCCACCTCGCTGCCACGAATTTCGTATCGTCGCGGCCTAAACCATTGCCTTATAGGATGATCGGCGACCACCCTTAGAAGCGCCTACTCGAGCTCCATCGCCGCCTAAAACCACGCGAGGCTCGGTCCTCCCTAGCCTTCATATTCTAAGCACGAACGCGTCCCCTTCCACTTTGATTTTTTGACAACCCGAAGCTTGATTCCGATCATAGCCGATCACATTAAAGATCTCGCTGCCCCATACGTTTTCCAAGTTGAAAACTTTTAACAATACCGCGTGGATTGATCAAAAATGGGAGAAGAAAATGGTGAAGTCTCGGCCATTAAAATATTTCGTGGCGGCTGAGGAAAAACGTGGGTTTCGGCCCTAAAACGCGCATATATATATATATATATATATATGTTTATAAATAATAATTTAATATTAAATTCATTTAAAACAACTTTTTCAAAGATCTCCAAACAACGCATGCCGACAGGCGTTTATAAAGTTTTACCCGTGTTCCGAACACAATGGGACGTGTTCCGGAGGCTAATTTGATCATATGTGGAAGATAGCTTTTTGAATCGAGTTTAAATATGAAATTATCGATTTTAATTTCAACGCGTTTCTCACTTATACGAGCAAACGGTAACTCCAAACGCTACGAAAATTGAAATCCGATAATAACTAACTATTATAGATCCAATGAAACTGGTTTCGTCGAATTCCGAGACTGTGCCCCAAAAGGCTATTTTTGAATTCAATTTAAATGATATATTATTAAAACCGAACAAATCACCTTTAAATTAAATTTCAACCATTCTATTATCTTCAGTATCATCATTATAAATTTTATAAGCCTTTAAATTATTTTTAATAGGCTTAAAACTAAAGATTCAATAATTTACCCAAATTCAAATTATTAAATTCAATAAATTCAATCGTCAAATTCAAACTGATATTTGAAATTCAAATTAAACTATCTTGCAAATATTTAAAATTAATTAAATATTCCAATTTCGAATGCCTAAAAATTTTGGGTCGTTACAGTCCTGGTGTAATGCTCTAAAAAATCATGGTCAAACACTGCTATCTCACCTCGTTCTCCAACAGACTTTGCTTCTACTTCACCCGACCTAATCTGCTATGTTGATGTCAAAAATGACACAACACCAAAAACATGTAGAAAAGTTGAAATCCAGCTAAACTATAAGAAAAAGAACAAATTTTTTTAGTAGTTCGGCAATCGCTGGCCTACATCCACTATAAGTTATTGCTTATCTGATTAGGTGTCACAAGTACAAGGGATTGATAGATTCCTACATCCTAGAATAATCAACAATGTATGTCTTGGAGACTGTGGAGAGTAGACGTACAAGATGAAGAAAATCAAAGAGCCAAAAGTCATGTTTTAGTTGCCATGAGGTCTGTGTTTATAGGGGAACTTTTAGTAGAGTCGTAGTCCCACTAATCTTCAAGGTCCAAAACTAAGTCAAGTCTTCAAAAGAGAGTGCTGGGGCCCAATTCCTCAGAGAAACATCTCGATACCGAGTGGACCCTCTCGGTACCAACTTGTAAATTTAGGGGAAATCCTTTCTTCTTCTTCTTCTTCTTCTTCTTCTACTCAGCCTCCTACCCTCGATTCATTGTATTCCAAGCACTTTTCCTTCGAGGTTAAGTTGTTCCTAGATAACATCTTTGATACTATTTTTCCTTTCCTACTCTCTTCTAGAGAATTCTCGGAGTTGCCCGTCTATTCTTTAGGAAAAGTATTTCATGAAAATCACTTGAGGTTTTGCTTCAAGTGCAAAGGATTCAGAAGGTCTAAAGTGAAAAAATTGTCTCAGTACCGAGTGGTTCCCCTCGATACCGAGCGGCTCACTTTGCTCCTTTGCTCTTGAATCTTTATTGAGCATAGTCCTTCTAAGTACTTTCCAAGTTCATTAATTATTTTGTCTTCGTCTTAATATTCTAAATCCTGTTGCAAATCTACATGGCCAAAAATCCAGTTAACACTTGCCTCCCATAGTATGCTTTCGTTGGAAACAAAGCGTGCTCTGGATCAAGACAAGTACTGACTTGCTATTTTCAATTTCTAGTTAGTCATTTTAGGATTGTTTCAAAGAACTGCCTTTGCCTGATAGATATTCTTTTAACCTTTTTTCATAGCTGGAATTCCATTCCCTATGTTAAGGACAATATCTACGCTCTAGAGATCGTCCCATTTCTTAGTTAAGCTTGCTCTTTCCTTCACTGTGCTTTTTACATAATTTTTCCTCAAAAATTCCTCTTGGTACCAAGTTCTTTCACTTCTCTCGAATGCTTATAAATATATCACTTACAAAATTTTCATTTTACTTATTATTTTACATTCGTGCTTCCTCCTTGCCCCGAATCCTTTCCACCTAGTACTCCCATCTTATCGTGACCAAATCCTTTGCTACCGTTGATCCCTGTTTTCCACCATCGACCTAAGACAACCACAACCAAGTACTCAAGATCACCGCTGCTTTTAAGATACTCATTCCATGAGTCAACCACCACTTCTCTTCAAAGCTTCTAGGGCCAGATCAATTCCAACCTCTTATCGCCTACTCCAACCACCACAAGCTCAATGCTCTCGTCATTGATTTCTATTGCTTTTCAACTTGAATCTATATTTCAAATTTAACCTAAAGTTGGCAATTGCTCTAAATTGAGACGGTGATTGTTTAGGGATAATAATTCGGAGGGCATTGATTGGAGTTGGTTGGTGTCTGGGGCTAGTTGTTTATTTGTGTTCACCTTAGATTGACGCTCAATGTCTAACTCCTTTGAACGTCTATTCGATTGCATTCCATTGTTTGAATTCCAATATGATGGTTCTTATTCGAGAATGGTTGTATTGGTCAAGCTTCATAATCCAGACGATTCCAATGCTTTGCATCTAAATCATTTTCTGCATAACATTCTTTATTACTGCACTTCCATTGTTCCTATAAAATAAATGCTTCGGCATTGCTCTGGATAGTGGTTCCATTATGCAGAGTGACTGATTTTCTAGCATAAAGGGGTTACCTACACAGGGTACTCCATTCGTGGTGTATGGGACATGACACTCATAATACATAAATCAAGACTTTTTCTTGCCTTGGTCAACGTTTAGAATTTGATTGGTCAACATACTTGTCATCCTTTGGATTTCGGACATTGGTAGCATACGTTTAATATTTGAAATAAAGCATACCCAACCATATTGAACGCCAAGTTTAAATCATACTCATCGATCATAATGTTTCAAGTCCAGTGAGGGTACATCTACTCTTCCTAAAGCTGGGTCCTCCATAACTTCGACTTCAGGATCCATACCAGTCAGGCCCGGTCATTCAATCACGGCTAAGTTATAGGGTGCAGTTGTACGAATAGACTCATTGCAAAATCAACCTCCCCCCTAAATGAATATGTCGATCTATGGATCTTGGACTGCTTTCCAGAGAAAATGTCTATGATTCTTACTCTGAAGATTCTTCAAAACATAGTCGCTAGCACGAGATTACCAAAAGCAATGTACTTCTCCCAAAGTAGGGTGAACAAATGCACCATCCTCCGTTAGGTTTTGTGGCAAGTGCACCATCCTCCGTTAGGTTTTGTGGCATGTAGCCGATATATGTGTCTAGGCAGTGTTGTGCTACCCTTCAATTCATTTCTTTGAATAATCCTTTAAGAGTTTGAGTTGGCTCCATCTCAAGTCCATCCAAATAGGTATGCTGTCCGGAGCTCTCTATACGTTATCTTTATAAACTAGTTTCAATGGTCCCCATATCTTAACGAGCTAACTTACCTTCTATACTTTAAGAAGTTTCATGACCCACAATCTTATATGATCATTGAGGCCTGGTATAGATGCAAGGTTGTCGAAAAGCTTCACAATAAACGTTCTTATTTTAAGAACAAATACTTTCTCCTCCGGTGCTGTAACGACCCAGAATTTCAGTCATCTGAAATTCGTATATTTAATTTATTTTAAATATGCACAAGTAAATTTTATAAGATGAATAACTTATATTTCGAATATAAGGATTTAATTGGATAATTAAATTGTTAATTTAATATTTGAAATTACAGAAATAATTGATATTTGGATCTAAAGTGAATAAAAAAGGTTTATAAAGTCGTATTAAATTCTACTTGAATTAGAATGATGTTAGAGAACTTTTAAAATCGAATTAAAATTTAATTTGTAGAAATTGAATATTTTAATATTTAATTGACAAGTAAAAATATCCATTTTTCAAACAGTCTTGGATTTCGACGAAACTAGTTTCATTGAATCCGTAATGTTATATTATTATAAGATTTCAAATTTCGTGTCAATCGGACTTACGGATTGTCCGGGGCAAGCTAAAACGCTTAGAAATCGGTTTAAGTGAATTTTAAATTTAAATAATTCGATTCGAAAACATATCTTCCAAATACTATCAAATTGGCTCTCGATATATATTCCATTGCGTTCGGAATAGGGGTAAAACATTATAAACGCCAGGTGGCACGCTTCATTTCGAGTTCGGAAATTTTACGGATGAATAGTGTTTTGAAAATTTTCTTTAAAAGGACTCGTATTCATCCATTTTTCGCAAACCCTAGAAGATCTAGGACAAGCCGCCACTTTTGCAATCAATGGCCAAATTTGTTCGTTCTTCTTCCCTCAAAATCTCCAAATCTATAAACAACTAGCGAAAGTCTTCAACTACAACTTCGTAGAGCATGTTGCGAACTTCGATTTCAACGGTCACAATCGAAAAATACGAAGTGGATAATCGGCAATTTTCGTTCAAAGTCACGCCGTTCATTGGTACTTATCTCGTCGCTGGAGAAGCCGAGCTCGCCTCCGTTCAAGGCGGTGGTGCATGAGGGTGTGGGCTTCGTGATGGCATTACTCGATCGATGAAGAAGTGCACGAGGGTGGCGCGTAGAATTAGGTTTGGGGCGGCAATGGGTTTGTCTCATGCATTTATTTACAGGGAGGAGGAAGATGATAATGAATGGCCTGGATCGTGTTTTGCGAATTGGACGGCGCAGATTGATATTAGGTTAAAAAAAATAAAAAGAAAATAGTTAATTTATTATATTATAAATTGTACAAACTTTAAAATTGCATATCTTTGTCATACGAGGTTCGTTTCGCACGAAACGAATTGCGCTGGGTTCGTATGGATGAACACTACGCGATGGAGCTGGTTTGGAGTTGATTGGAGCTAGTTTGAATTTTGGGTGAAATTAAACGGTCTTTTAATTTTATTCGGAATAAAACACCACAACTGCTATTGGAACCATTGTGAGTGCAACTCACTCTTTCTGACTCACTGATATTTTTATATAAGTGAGAATAAATTTATTATATGATGATTGATGATTGTTTGGATGATATATGATATATTGACTGGTATATGGATATATACCTGCCTATTGGAGCAGATGATACCCTATACGTTCCCGTGTATGAGCGGATGACCCTTTATACGCGCGTCTGCCTTGAAGCGGACATTGTACACATATTCTAATATGTATATTTGTTGTAGGTGACAGGTTGGAGGGATCCAACTGGATTTCTCAACAGTATTGATTTATTTACAGATATTGTGATATATGCTGTTATCATATGATATATGATGTTTGGATGCCGTGATTGTTGTATTTAGTGCTGTTGCAGCATTGGGCCTATACTTTGGAATTTAAAAATATTAAAGTGATGATTTCCAAATTTAAAAGGATTTTCAAGTGATTTTGAAAATATATGTTTTGTTGAATTTTGAAGTGTTAAAGGAATGGATTTATTTTAAATAAATAAATGTGATAATTTTTGTGTTATAAAAATTATGATGTTTTGGGAAATATAATTGAAATGTGATTTTTGTGAAATATGGAGTCAATGATTTTTTGAAATGGTTTAAATTGAGATTTTTAACTAATATGCACGGTTTACAAAGAAGATTTATAAAATTGAATTTTTATAAATCAGAATAATTGAATTATAAAGGAGTTTTTATAATTATTTAGAATGCAGTTATAAATGTATTTTATAAGTGAATACGATTTATATAATTTGTGAAGTTATAAAAGAACGAATTTGTAAATAAATGGTTTATAAGTAATTAACTTATAAATTGGATTTTGGCATTTAAATGAGAGATAAATAGAATTTGTTAATTAAGGGTTTTTATAAGTTGAAGTTTTTTTTATAGAATATAAATGGAATTTATAAACATTGTTTATAAACCCGAAAGCATTTGAATTTGATAAAATAAATATAGAAGCTTTAATTTGGTAAAGCAATTATATCCTTGATTTTGGACAGTGGATAATTCTGAACTAAATGTGTGGAAGCTTTAATTTGGTAAAGGAATTATATTCACGATTTTGGACAGTGAATAATATATCAAGTAAATGTTTTGGAAAGTGATATTTAAATGGAGTTAAATGGTTTAAAGACGTTTTAAAAATGTGTTAAGTATCAAAACCATAGATTTCAACATTCATTGTTGAAATAGACACTTTCGAAAAATATAAGGAAATGATGGACTATAACACTGTTGTTATAGTAAATGATTTTCGAAAGGAAATGCTTTTGTTTAGTATTGGGATTTATGTATCTATCTAATTTTTAAATCCCTATACTAGTGATTTTGGGTTGTCGTAACGATGTTTTATGCAACATTCTTTTTGACCCAAATAAACGTGTTTAAGAGAATGTTTTCCTTATATAATGAAATATATACTTAATCGTATTTTAAGTATATTGAATATTTTCCAAGTGTTGAAAATATAAATTGAATTGTAATATTATGATTTACTTATTATTAAATAAGTATATTGAAATGTTTTCCAATATGAAGTGAAATGTTTTGAGATTATATCTTTTTAAAGATAATTTGAAGTGAATATTTGGCAAGTAATTTAATGAATAAAAGATTAATTAAAAGGGCCCAGTGATTGTATATAGTGCTGAATATTTGTTTGTTTACTTTGATAGTTAAATAAAAGACTATCAAATTGCTCAAATTTTTTAGTTCCTCGACTTGATGTGGGAACTATTTAGTCGTACACTTAGTACGTTGCCTTCTGTGTAGGCTTGATTATCATTTGTGTTGAGGATGTAGATTCGTATAGTGTGGAGTATTACTCCAATCTATCGAGCTTCCTTCTTGGCCCGAAGGATAGCAAGTTGAAAGTTGGAGACTTGATAAGTCTATGAGACTTAGTTTCTGTGTGATGTTGAGAAACGCTTTTGCATTGTTGGCGTGAAGAGACCGGGATCAGATTTATCTGGAAACCACTTCGGACCAACGTATATGCGACGATTGTGCTGGTTGCTTCGTGGGGATATTGATATTCCGGATTTTCATAGTGGGGGACTGCTTGCTGATCGTTTGCGGTTAAAATCCCAATATACATCCAGTAGTAGTGTTCTCTTCATTATGAAATATCCAATGCGAGGACTATTCGCTACTAATCCTAGGGATTTCTTGACAGGATGTGGTAGGAAAGTACCTTCGGTTTGTCCTATTCCTGGACAACTTGTATGGATGTTTGTCTGATATTGCATTTCTAAAGATTACGTACATTGGTTTTTACAAACGTACATCAGTGGTGGCGGTGAAGGCAACTTCTCTTAGCTTAACACCCTTCTTGAGACGTATGAGCTTAAGGGTTGTATTTTTGTGGAAGGCAATTAGTAGTCAACGGAAATGGCGTGTGGCATTCTAAGTGATGTGATTATGCTTTGTGAAAGGTAATCGTTACCCCATCAGGCCTCATCAACCGGAAATGACCAAAATAGGGTTAGATGTGGCAAGGCTAAGTGGGTCATTCCCAAGTAGGATATGATCATCCTCTTCTAGATATATCTTTGCACGCTATGACGTCGTGTATTTGATTATTGTGGTTTTATGCTAGAGGGCCCTCGGTAAGGTCGGTAACGACTGTAGGATGATATATTCGGTACCATTTGGTTATAGAGGTGGGCCTGTCTTGTGTTGGTAGAGGATCCTTAGTGATGGTCCTCGGTACATTATTCTAGAGATGTACTGTTGGAAGTTAGTCTTTTCACCTGGTCATTTGTATGGAAATCCAAAACCCACTACGAGCTGTGATTTTGTTTGTAAAGGCGTAATGAATAGCCTCGAAATGCTATATGGATAACCATTTCGACTATGATTAATATTATTTGTATACTAGACACTAGTATAATATAAGAGGATTTGATATGAAAGAAATGTTTTAGTTATCGTAAGGTAAAAACATGTCCGTGATTATGTGTGGACGTGTCTTACGAGACACTTTTATTTTGATAAAGGAAAAGTTTGGTAATTTAATAAATTCAGTTGAGTGTGTTTCTCACGCTGGTTTACCAGACTGATCCGGGCGTTCTTCCCTTTCAATGCTCGGATCAAACCGAGTATATCTACAGGTTATGCTTTGGTGCTTTTGGAGCTTCAACGGGAGAGCTGGAGATCTTCATTTTGTATACGCGTATCTGTTTTGATTATTGATTTTCCGCTGTGCTTAGTTGTTGTTTTTATCAGCATTTGTGAGGACAGATTATTATAACTGTTCAAGCTGATAACTATTAATTGGTTGTTGGACTCTGACTGATGTGTATATATATGCAGTTTCTATTTTGTAAAGATCATTGATATGATATTATATATTTTCCGCTGCGATGTGAGATTCTATATTGTTCTGTTGGTTCTATCATCCTCTCTTTCTTCTCTTCTCTTCTCTTCTTCTCTCTTCTTTTCTTTCTCTTGACTTTCCGCCAGTTTGTGCTTTTTGGGTCCGACATGTGTGGATTATTGTTGATTCAAAGGGTATGGATTTTCGGGTCGTCACATCTGGTATCAGTGCTTAGATTTTGTATATTCCTTAGCTTTGATGTGTACTCAGTATAGATAGGGACAGTAGCACCCTAGATTGAGTTTGAGTGTATTATATATAAGCGCGTATTTGTTAGTGATATAAAAATATTATATTGTGTTTTCTTATCCGTTGAGCTGTTTGTGAATTCTGGTCGTGATGTGGGACGCCACGTTATCGATAGGGATTTCCAAACACTTAAACGAGGCAAGTCGACATAGTATCATTTTAAATTGGGTAAATGAAATAATTTTACCTCGATTATATTTTGTATACAAAGGAAATAATTTTTCAAGAATTATTAAAGTGTATATAAATTAATTGTTTTGTTGTTTGAAAATGAAAATATATGTAAGTTAAATGAAAGTTGGTTGAATAATCTAAATAAAAACAATAATTGTAAGAGAATAAATTATATATGCAAATGAGTTATAAAAGATGGAATTATAACTAATATGATTTACAATTGTGAATTGATCTTATATACATAAGAAATGAAACTATGTGAATATATTTATAAATACGAGTCATAAATAAAAATGGACTTAAACTAAGAATTTGAAAATTTTGAATTCTGTTGATTTGAAAGTTGTTTTTCAAAGTTAAAGGGGTTATATTATTATAAATAGAAAATAAATGAAATTATATAAGTAAAAGATTTGTAAATGTGATTTATAAATAGAAAGAAGTTTTGAAAGAATATACAGCATTGAATTCACTACTGCTGCTGGAAAATAATAAGGGTGATGACTACATCATCATCATTATCATTTTCGAGTTTCAGTGTGATGGATTTGCTACCAAAGTAAATTGAAATTGAAGTTTTGTTTTGATAAACAAATTTGATTTAAAATCCAAGTTGAAATTGATAAATATAAGTAAAATAAGTTTTGGACTTATAATATATGAGATAATAAATTTTTAGCTTTGGTTAAGTTGAAATAAATTTGAGTTAGTAAGTGAATTATATGATTTGAAATTTAACTAAAGGAAAGTTAATAAAGTGAATTGGATTTGAAATGATAAAGAATGAGCTTAGTGAATGGAATGAACCTAGGTAGATGTTCATGGAATTATGAATAAATAAGTTTTATAACTTATAAATGAGAAAAAGGTAAGAAAAACCAATTGTTAAAATGGTTAAGTAATTTTGTTAAGCAAAACAAAATCTGAATTTGGAGTAGTGATATGAATTTGACTTAAGTAAGAGTTAAATAAAATAGAATTTGAATTAAAATTAGTAGTGAACTTAAGTTGTATAGTGAAAGTAAATATTAATGAAGTTGATTTTGGTATCGAAGTAAATTAATAAAGTGAATTAGATGAATATGGACTTGAGTTATATAAAGAAATTCAACATGAAATGTATAATGAATCAGCATTAGAAATGTTGTTGGTAAGAAGTTGTGAATTGAATAATTGATGAAAGTAAATTGAATGTTAAACCAATTAGAATTAAAAGTGTTGAACAAAATTGAATGAATGTAAAGTAAATTAATTTGGTTATGATTGGATATGTGTTGGTTGAAAGATGGTTGTTAGTTGATTATAAATGGAAATTCATTAAGTGTTAATAAATTAATAAAATTGAAAGCTAAATAATCGAATCCAAATTGAAAGTGAAGTAAATGTAAATAGAATTGAACTTGATTTGAATTGGAAGTGAGCCAACTTGAATATGAATTAGTGAATGTAAACTAATTGAATTTGAATGAATGAATGTTAGTAAAATCCAATGTTAATGAATCAAATGTGATTTAAATTGAAAACCAATTCATTGAATATTAATGAAAATGAATATATATATATATATGTGTGTGTGTGTGTGTGTGTGTGTATATAGATTGGTTATGGATGTTAGTTGGATGATAGTTGGTTGATGGTTGGATTTGTTGTGGTGATTGCATTTGCTATATTGGCATATATAGTTGTTGTAGTGGTATATGTTGTATATTGATATTACTTTCATATATACATGTTTCTCATGGTTTGTTGAGTATTTAGTAGATGCAGATGACGCTTGCTTTGCATTTGGAGCTTGCTTTCGCGCTATATTAGCCGTATATGCTCGCTAATAACATATAAGGTACATATCTCGGATTACATATCGTACTTTTACACTTTTTTCCCTTTAAGATACCTCATCCTCAACGATGAGATGTATATTTGTGATATATACATTGTTATTTTTTTTACGGATCGAGCCGCGCAAAGGAGACTATGGCGAATTTTTTTGAAAATTTGAGGCGTTAGAAAATTTTTGGAAAAATTGGAAAAATTTGTGAAGACTAAAAGTTTGATTTTTAAGTTGAAAGTTAAACGATATTAGTTGGTTTTGAAAAGATAATTGCGAAAGGATTTGAAAACTTAGTAAAGTTTTTGTAAAAAGTTTAACTAATGATTTGATATCTAATTTGAACAAATTGTTTTGAAAAGTTAATGGATTTTGTGACTTTTTTTTACCTAGTAATTTCGGGGATGAAATTCTTTTAAGTAGGGGAGAATGTAACGACCCAGAATTTTAGTCATTTGAAATTCGTATATTTAATTTATTTTAAATATGCACAAGTAAATTTTATAAGATGAATAAATTATATTTCGAATATAAGGATTTAATTGGATAATTAAATTGTTAATTTAATATTTGAAATTACAGAAATAATTGATATTTGGATTTAAAGTGAATAAAAAAGGTTTATAAAGTTGTATTAAATTCTATTTGAATTAGAGTGATGTTAGAGAACTTTTAAAATCGAATTAAAAGTTAATTTGTAGAAATTGAATATTTTAATATTTAATTGACAAGTAAAAATAGCCATTTTTCAAACAGTCTCGGATTTCTATGAAACCAGTTTCATTGGATCCGTAATGTTATATTATTATAAGATTTCAAATTTCGTGTCAATCAGACTTACGGATTGTCCGGGGCAAGCTAAAACGCGTAGAAATCGGTTTAAGTGAATTTTAAATTTAAATAATTCGATTCAAAAACATATCTTTCAAATACGACCGAATTGGCTCTCGATATATTCCATTGCATTCGGAATAGGGGTAAAACATTATAAACGTCAGGCGGCACGCTTCGTTTTGAGTTCGGAAATTTTACGGATGAATTGTGTTTTGAAAATTTTCTATAAAAGGACTTGTATTCATCCATTTTTCACAAACCCTAGAAGATCTAGGGCAAGCCGCCACTTTTTAAATCAATGGCCGAATTCGTTCATTCTTTTTCACTCAAAATCTCCAAATCTATAAACAATTAGCGAAAGTCTTCAACTACAACTTCGTAGAGCATGTCGTGAACTTCGATTTCAATGGTCACGATCGAAAAATACGAAGTGGATAATCGGCAATTTTCGTTCAAAGTCACGCCGTTCATTGGTACTTATCTCGTCATTGGAGAAGCCGAGCTCGCCTTCATTCATGGCGGTGGTGCACGAGGGTGTGGGCTTCGTGATGGCATTACTCGATCATTGAAGAAGTGCACGAGGGTGGCACGTCGAATTAGGTTTAGGGGCGGCAATGGGTTTGTCTCGTGCGTTTATTTAGTGGGAGGAGGAAGATGATAACGAATGGTCTAGATCGTGTTTTGTGAATTGGACGGCCCAGATTGATATTAGGTTAAATAAAAATAAAATTGTTAATTTATTATATTATAAATTGTACAAACTTTAAAATTGCATATCTTTGTCATACGAGGTCCATTTTGCACGAAACGAATTGCGTTGGGTTCGTATGGATGAACATTATGCGATGGAGATGGTTTGGAGTTGATTGGAGCTAGTGTGAATTTTGGGTGAAATTAAACGGTCGTTTAATTTTATTTGGAATAAAACACTACAACTGCTATTGGAACCATTGTGAGTACAACTTACTCTTTCTAACTCACTGATTTTTTTTTATATAAGTGAGAATAAATTTATTCTATGATGATTGATGATTGTTTGGATGATATATGATATATTTATTGGTATTTGGATATATACCTGTCTATTGGAGCAGATGAGACCCTATACGTTTCCGTGTATGAGCGGATGACCCTTTGTACGCGCGTCTGCCTTGAAGCAGACATTGTACATATATTCTAATATGTATATTTGTTGTAGGTGACAGGTTGGAGGGATCCAACTGTATTCCTCAACAGTATTTATTTATTTATAGATATTGTGATATATGTTGTTATCATATGATATATGATGTTTGGATGCCGTGATTACTGTATTTAGTGCTGTTGCAGCATTGGGCCTATACTTTGGAATATAAAAATATTAAAGTGATGATTTCCAAATTTAAAAGGATTTTCAAATGATTTTCAAAATATACGTTTTGTTGAATTTTGAAGTGTTAAAGGAATGGATTTATTTTAAATAAATAAATGTGATAATTTTTATGTTATAAAAATTACGATGTTTTGGGAAATATAATTGAAATGTGATTTTTGTGAAATATGGAGTTAATGATTTTGTGAAATGGTTTAAATTGAGATTTTTGACTAATATGAATGGTTTATAAAGAAGATTTATAAAATTGAATTTTTATAAATCAAAATAATTGAATTATAAAGGAGATTTTATAATTGTTTAAAATGAAGTTATAAATGGATTTTATAAGTGAATACAATTTATATAATTTGTGAAGTTATAAAAGAACGAATTTGTAAATAAATGATTTATAAGTAATTAACTTATAAATTGGATTTTGGTACTTAAATGAGAGATAAATAGAATTTGTTAATTAAGGGATTTTATAAGTTGAAGTTTTTTTTATAGAATATAAATGGAATTTATAAACATTGTTTATAAACCCGAAAGCATTTGAATTTGATAAAGTAAATATAGAAGCTTTAATTTGGTAAAGCAATTATATCCATGATTTTGGACAGTGGATAATTCTGAATTAAATGTGTAGAAGCTTTAATTTGGTAAACGAATTATATTCATGATTTTGGACAGTGAATAATATATCAAATAAATGTTTTGGAAAGTGATATTTAAATGGAGTTAAATGGTTTAAAGACGTTTTAAAAATGTGTTAAGTATCGAAACCATAAATTTCAACATTCATTGTTGAAATAGACATTTTCGAAAAGTATGAGGAAATGATGGACTATAACACTGTTGTTATAATAAATGATTTTCGAAAGGATATGTTTTTGTATAGTATTGGGATTTATATATCTATCTAATTTTCGAATCCCTATACTAGTGATTTTGGGTTGTCGTAACGATATTTTACGCAACATTCATTTTGACCCAAATAAACGTGTTTAAGAGAATGTTTTCCTTATATAATGAAATATATACTTAATCGTGTTTTAAGTATATTGAATATTTTCTAAGTGTTGAAAATATAAATTGAATTGTGAATTACTTATTATTAAATAAGTATATGGAAATGTTTTCCAATATGAAGTGAAATGTTTTGAGATTATATCTTTTAAAGATAATTTGAAGTGAATATTTGGCAAGTAATTTAATGAATAAAAGATTAATTAAAAAGGCCTAGTGATTGTATATAGTGCTGAATATTTGTTTGTTTGCTTTGATAGTTAAATAACCGACTATCAAATTGCCCAAAATTTTTAGTTCCTCGACTTGATGTGGGAACTATTTAATCGTACACTTAGTACGTTGCTTTCTGTGTAGGCTTGATTATCATTTGTGTTGAGGATGTTGATTCGTCTAGTGCGGAGTATTACTCCAATCTATCGAGCTTCCTTCTTGGCCCGGAGGATAGCAAGTTGAAAGTTGGAGACGTGATAAGTCTATGAGACTTAGTTTCTGTGTGAGGTTGAGAAACGCTTTTGCGTTGTTGGTGCAAAGAGATCAGATTTATCTGAAAACCACTTCGGACCAACGTATATGCGACGATAGTGCAGGTTGTTTTGTGGTGATATTAATATTTTGGATTTTCATAGTGGGGGACTGCTTGTTGATCGTTTGGGGTTAAAATCCCAATATACATCCAGTAGCAGTGGTCTCTTCATTATGAAATATCCAATGCGAGGACTATTCGCTACTAATCCTAGGGATTTCCCGACAGGATGTGGTAGGAAAGTACCTTCGGTTTGTCCTGTTCCTGGACAACTTGTGTGGATGTTTGTTTGACATTGCATTTCTAAAGATTACGTGCATTGGCTTTTACAAACATACATCAGTGGTGGCGGAGAAGGCAACTTCTCTTAGCTTAACACCCTCCTTGAGACGTATGAGCTTAAGAGTTGTATTTTTGTGGATGGAAGTTAGTAGTCAACGGAAATGGCCATGTGGCATTCTAAGTGATGTGATTGTGCTTTGTGAAAGGTAATCGTTACCTCATCAGGCCTCATCAACCGGAAATGACCAAAACAGGGTTAGATGCGGCAAGGCTAAGTGGGTCATTCCCAAGTAGGATATAATCATTCTCTTCTAGATATATCTTTGCACGCTATGATGTCGTGTATCTGATTATTATGGTTTGTATGCTAGGGGGCCCTCGGTAAGGTCGGTAATGACCGAAGGATGATATATTCTGTACCATCTAGTTACAGAGGTGGGCCGGTCTTGTGTTGGTAGAGGATCCTTAGTGATGGTCCTCGGTACATTATTCTAGAGATGTACCGTCGGAAGATAGTCCATTCACCTGGTCATTTGTATGGAAATCCAAAACCCAATATGAGGTGCGATTTTGTTTGTAAAGGCGTAATGAATAGCCTTGAAATGCTATATGGGTAACCATTTCGACTATGATTAACATTATTTGTATACTAGACACTAGTATAATATAAGAGGATTTGATATGAAAGAAATGTTTTAGTTATCTAAGATAAAAACATGTCCGTGTTTATGTGTGGACGTGTCTTATAAGATACTTTTATTTTGATAAAGGAAAATTTTGGTAATTTAATAAATTCAGTTGAGTGTGTTTCTCACGCTGGTTTACCAGACTGATCCGGGCGTTCTTCTCTTTCAATGCTCGGGTCAGACCGAGTATATCTACAGGTTATGCTTTGGCGCTTTTGGAGCTTCAACAGAAGAGCTGGAGATCTTCATTTCGTGTATGCGTATCCGTTTTGATTATTAATTATCCGCTGTGCTTAGTTGTTGTTATTATCAGCATTTGTGAGGACAGGTTATTGTAACTGTTCAAGCTGATAACTATTGATTAATTGTTGGACTCTGATTGATGTGTATATATATGAAGTTTCTTTTTTGTAAAGATAATTGATATGATATTATATATTTTCGATTGCGATGTGAGATTCTGTATTGTTCTGTTGGTTCTATCCTCTCTCTTTCCTCTCTTCTCTTCTTCTCTCTTCTTTTTTTTCTCTTGACTTTCCGTCAGTCTTTGCTTTTTGGGTCGGACATGTGTGGATTATTGTTGATTCAAAGGGTACGGATTTTCGGGTCGTCACAGGTGCCCATAGGGCTTCAATGGGCATTGACTTTCTAGGAGTAAGTTCCTTTACTTTTTCTCTTTTAGTGCTTCAATTCCTATTACCCAAGTGCCTAACCTATTTTCCACTTCCTCATAGATATTTCTGCTCGATATGTTCGTAACGAGCATGCCGACACTTTGACAGCTCTAAAGGAGTTCAACATCCAACACCACTACATATCTTTTGTCCAGTGAGAACCTCTAGTAGTGCGGTCTTCTGCTCACTAATAGATTCTTTATTCCCAAATCACCTCTACCAAGCAGCTCCAGAGTGCCTGCTCAATCTTGGGCCTGCACTCGCAACTCCGATGAGAATCTTTAGGGGGAAGTCGAAGGTCCATCGGGTTCAATGCATGCTGAGGAGCTCATCGAAAAGGAAGAAGAACCAGCCAACGCCCCTAGAGGAGATGGCAAAGGGGCTAGGATCTCGTCGATCTCGAAAGAGAGCGAAAATGCTAGAAGGAGGGAAGGAATATAGGTGATGAGGGACGAGGAATGCGAGGAAGAGGAAGGTGGCGATGATGACTAGGAGAACAACTACAATGCCAGTGTAGAGGGAGACGAATCATTTGGTGTGACTTCTCTTGAAGTCCCCAAGCAACGTGCCTCAACCCATTCGGAACACATCATTGTCTAAATCCCCAAAAGGCTGTAGAGATGAGTGCACTGCCTTCAGGCGATGATGCTTCCCCGGCTTGTTCCCTTGGAGATGTCTTCATCGTCTTAGGTGATTTTGATATTTCTATTGGCGATCTCCTTACTGAGGGTTCTTTAGATTTCAATTTCTTTCTAGGGAGTATCATAAATAAAGGTAGCGAGACACCATCTATATTTCTATGTGAACATGATTTGTAGGTTACTTAAGGGGTCACTGGCACTTTGCAGTTCACTAGGATCATGAATACACATCCCTACATTCACTTGCATTTTGAAACTCTAATACTTATACAGTTTTTCTTCTTATTTCAGGATCTATAGCTAGAGACAGATACTGTAATCTCCACCGCCATGCGGATGAGTTTAGAGGACAAACTCCTGACCTGTATCCAGCTCATTCCCGGCGTCGTAAGTCCGATGAAGAAAGGTTTTGGAGGAAGGAAGGGGAAGCAGAGGAGGACTGTAGAGTTGAGAGGAAAGAAAGAAATGGCAAGCTAAAGAGAAGCCGTCCTCTTGTGAGTTCAAATGTTGTAAATAGTCACAAGATCATTATAGCCCCTCCTCTACGCTATATTGAACCTTAGCTTCAACCCTACCAACAAGCTTTTGTTTCAAAGTCCATAACTAGTGCCACTCCTCCACACTCTAAGGGAATCTATGATCCCTCGTCTTTTCTTTTAGCTACACCGCCTCGTCTGTAGGGTTCTTCACTTACCTCTTTCTACATGGTGTCATGTTTGATCAGGACATTGAAGACATCCCAAAGGAAGTGGTAGACCAGGATCTAACTAGGGCAATAAATGGAAAATGCTTTGCTATGTTCTCACCAAGGTCAACAAGATTAATTATACAAATATCGCTTCCTTTGGCTCTAAAGAAGACCTACGATAATATCATCATAGAGTTAAAGAGGGAATTAGAGAAAATGACGGTTAAGAGAGACTCTGATCTCAAATCCAAGGCTAACACCAAGAGTTTGATGGCCAAGACGAGGAAGGCCCACGATGATGTTATAATTGTGTTGTAGAATATGTTGAGGTCTACCCATGAAGAAGGTGCTTCCTTAAAAACTAAATTTATCAAGAAGGACCTGGCCATCAATAAAAGGAACAAGATCGTTTGGGCCAGGGGCCAAACTATTGAAAAGCGGGCAATTAAGATCCAGAGGCTTCGAGTGGTAAATAAGAAGCTTGCTGATGACCTTCTATCGGTTAAGGTTAAAAAGCTGGATAACAAGGTTGTGTATGAGATTCTTGTGCAAGAGCTAAAGGAACTGAAGGAGGCACATGCCAAGGAGCGGGAAGAGTTGAATAATACCTTCCAACACTTCTATGAAAGTGTGGTTATTCACAAGAACCTGAAGTGGCTAAGGAACACATATGCTTAAACCCTTGTAAGTGCCTAGGAGGAGGTGTTGTGCCACTCTAATGTAGTTAGTGAAGGCCTCATCAAGGAGGAACTCATGGCGAAGTACCTCGATGCAGATGATATAGTTAAACTCGAGGAGAGAAAAGTCATACTAGCTGCTGAAAACACTGCTACTGCAGCTACTGCTGCTATCAAGGCTTCTACATGTCTAAGCATATCGGGTCTAATGGAATCATTACTTATAAACCAAAGATCCTTCAATTGATATTTCCAAGACTAAGGAGGCCAGCTTTGATGCCACTTAGATAATTCCAGCAACTATAACGGCTCATTACGTTGAGGCCTATGTCTCTCCTTTGGTTGAACCGCTAATCCAACACTCCCTCGAAGAGGCTGAATTTTATAAATCTCCCACTTCACAATTGGTCCTGGGTGAAGGTGTATCTCTTATTTCATCCATGTTTGAGAAACTTCAGTTCTCACATGAATCTATTATTGACTTTATTATTATGTTTGCTAGCCTGTAGGTCAATCGCATCATCCACCTAAGCCTCTAGCTACTCAAGGATCGGGCTCCGCGGCCATCTTTACCATGTCGACCTCCATCTCTATGGGACATGCTACTCCAATCCTACCCCTAGATTCGAGCTTGGACCTGATTCTCTAAAGATCATTACCCTGGAAGGGCTGGAGGACATTTCTCAGTTCCTAGGAGAAGACGTTTCCATTACTAGAGCCACGGGCCCAAACGATCCTATTATAATGGTGGAGCGACTGAAGATTGACCTTTCTAAGGCTAGAATAAAAAAGACCTGGAATTGGGAAGTCTATTACCTCCACACCTACTAGCCCCTCTACAGAACATCCTACGATTAAGTTAAGGCCGTCAAAGTTCTAGATCAAATCCTCCAAGACTTCTGTCGAGAAGGTCGACGAGTGGTTCCAAAAGAAAGGGTGGAAGGAAAAATTACAAGTATGGGATTCTCGAGGCTTATGGACATGGCGGATTTTTAGTTGTACTTTTTCTTTTTGTTGCAAATAAGCCATGTTTGTGCGGGTTCAGCCCCCGCTATCATTGTACAAAAATGCTTAAGTAATGAAAATTTATTTTGTCTTATAATCTTTGTTCTCTCTTTGCTTTCTTTGCTTCTATGTTCTGTACCTGCCCTTGTACAACTTATTATGTATAAAATATAACCGCTTATTTTATATTTCATTCGTATTATATACATATACCTGTTCTTATGCGATGCTTTTATTTACTACAACTCTGTACATATAAATAAAGTTATCTTGTTGCACTAGTTATTTCATTATCTAGCTGTGTTTATAGTTTCCAAAGTGTTCCATTTGCGAAATAGAACCATGGTTGGACCAACTCCACGGTATTCCTGTTTGAATAGGTTGAATTTTCCTTCGACCATTTTCTACTGTAAATAGAGCATGTTTCATGTTGCCTCGTGTCGTTGGGGAGCATCAATCAAATTATTACCTCTTGTTTATGTGCTTCTGCCTCGAACTTAATCCTATTCAGGGAACTTGTTTTTCAGAATGTCTGATCCCAAGCACTAGTGGAGTTAAATATCTTAGGGCAAATTACCAATTGCCCCTAGTCCAATTTCCCTTTTCTATTCTTGGTCCTGGATCGAAAGGGTCCGATAATATCTGTCTCAAATTATCAATGACTATACATGCTTATCTTTGACCAAGCATATCCCGCTAAGCCATTAGTGCAGTAGTGAAAAATCTGTTCACGGGCCAACTTCTGTCTACAGGAGCAAGTGGTTTAGTTGCTCGATTTCGAGCATTCCTCCTTTGATGCTACCCTGGAAATAGCTAATACTTGCAAATTGGTGTCGAATTATCCAATCAAACATAAGTGGTTGTCCCTTCTCGTTGTGTGATGTCTCGGAATTTTGGGCAATACTTATTTGATAATTTCCATTTATAATTTATTTTAAAATATGTTATATTGATCTAAAAATCTAATTTAACCAAATATTATATATTCAAAACTAATAATTAATCAAATTTAACAAATGTTATCTTTTCAAAAAAACTCAATAATAATGATAATTTAATTTGGAATGTTTATTCTTTTCAAAGGATAATAATATATATCTAATTAATCTTTTTAAGTTAATAAAGATATTCCATTTGTAATGTATATATGTATACATTGTAAGAAGGAAATTGGTTCAATTTAAATATTTTCAAATTATAATATATATGTTTATATATTGTGATTTGGAGTTCTGTTTTAAAATTCAAATAATTTATGAAGTTAATATTTAAAATGTTCTATTTATAATGAATATTTACATTTGTATATATTTATTGTAAATAGAAAATAATGGGTTAAACTTAAACAGAAAATTTGTTTTCAAATTTATAATGTACAAATTTTTATATGGTGATTTGGAAGGTTTTTGATTTGGTTTAATAAGATGCTTTTCAAAAGCTATTTAAAATTAATTTTTATTTATAAAACACTTAAAGGAAAATTTATTTTTATTAAAAGAATAATAGCTTGAAGATAGTACATTATTATAAAAGTTTAAATTATTTTCTTTTAAATTGATTTTTGAAAATAAATTTAGTTTTTATATATAATATCAATGTTAGTTATAATAACTTTTGTTTAAACTTTTAAAATAAAATTTAAATAAATGTTACTTCCTTTCTTTTAAACTTATCTTTAGAAAATGGAGTTTTAAATAATGATAAATTAAATCATGAAGTTATAAATACATTTCATAGTTATATATATTGCATAAGTATTAGGTTAATATTGTAATTAAGGTTTAATTCATTTATAAATAAGTAATTAATGTAATAATCTCATCTTAAAACACTTGGCAACATAAGAAATTAGGGGTATGACATTTGTTAATACATGGATTCATTCATGTAACAAGTGGTAATCTTTGTTTTAAAAGAAAGTTTCGTTTTTTAATTAAAGTTTAAAAGAAAGGACATGTTTGTTTATCTTCTTCAGCTAAACCTTCTTTAATTCTCTTCAAATAAAAATATATTCAAATGCAAGATTCAAACTGAAATAAAAAACAAATTCACAAATTCAAACTGTAAGAAATCTGAAGCTATGTACAACTCAGATCCAAATTGCAACCTGGCATCATGGTTTCAAGATCAACTGGGAATCAACATGCAAATTCAACAAGCAAGATCTCAGTAAAAAAATTGAACGTTTCAATAGAAGTCAAAATGCAAAGCAAATTCAAAGTCCAGGAATCAAAATGCAGTGTTCTCTGGTTTTTAACCCTGGTGAGTAAATCTTTTTTTTATAAAACAGTTTTAAATCTTTTATATGTTGTTCTATGAAATGAATAATATAATAAACATAATATCAATGTTTGCATGCTTGATTTGAAGATTGAATGCATGTTTATTTAGCTATTGAATACCTGTAGATATGAAAGTTTTAAAATTCTGTCCTTATTCATGTTCCAGTTTATATAAAAAAAATTATCTTCCAAGTTAAGCACTAATCATCATTGATCATTGAAGGGAATTGGATCATAATGTAGTAATCTTGTATTTAAAATAAATTTAAATATTAATATTGAACAAATATACTGTAAATGTTAGATTTACAGTGGAATTTCAAAATTTGAAGAAAATCAATCTTAATAATTTAGATTCCTGATTATATGACCTTAATTGTTATTCAAAGTTATGAATTTTAAGATGAAGATTGCAATTTTTAAATTGGTATTCAGAGAGAAATTGGGAAGTACTTGAATTTGGGTTTTTGGTCATTTTCTGATGATCAGCGTCGAAGGGGATGGTGAGCTTCGGCATGGAGGTGGTCATGGTGACTGGTGAGGCAGGAAAAATAGTGAGTGAGGCTAACATTGTTCGAGTTGATCGGGGCACGGCATAGTAGGGTTTAGTTGCTGTTTCCTGTCTGGATCGAATTTGAGTGCAATTCGTCGTCGTTGTTGATTTTGGGCGAATCGCATGAGGGGGAGAGGATTGTGTGGATTGAGGCGCGTGTGTGGATGAAGTGGCAGGCACCCCGGTGATGGTTTCGCCATTGGCGGAAATCATTTGGTTCGAGTGTATTTCTAGTTGATGTGCTGTAGCACACTCTTTTTCGATTCTGTGGCGTTTTCGTCTCTAGGAGATCGTGGAGGTTGTAGAGGTCAGAGGCGACTTGTGGAGTGTCGCGACGGGGTTCGCCGTTGACCAAGGCTGGCGTGCACGTGCACGAGCTCTTCTGGGTGCATCTGTTTTCGTTTGGGAAGAAGTTTGGCCATGGGTTTCGTTGTTGCTCGAGGGTTGTCTCGTGTTCGATCGCGTGCAACTCTAAGTGGTAGGAGGGTTTGTTGCGTGAGTTTTGGGTTTCGAGTAGCTTGGTTACAGTAGTTATATCCTGTTCGATTTTTAAACTGCATATTGGAATTTCTTTAATTTAAAAACAAACTCAGTTTTTTAAATAAAGTTTTTAAAAAGTTCAAAGATGTTTGAAATGTTTAAATTTAAAACTTTGTGTTTTAACAAGTTTAAGTTAATCTTGTTTTTAAAAAAATAGTTGTTTTTAAAAGTTAGTATTAAGCGAATTTGTACTTTATAAAATGAAGACTCAAATTTGAAAGCAAATTGAATTTTTAACAAGGTGTTTAATTAGTTCATAATGAACGAAGGTTTGACTTAATAAGAATTTTAGTTTTGAAGTTTGGATTTTTATAATTTAAAATTTTGTTTAAAAATAGTTTGTTTTCATTTTTTCTTTGTTAAATGATATAATAATGTTTTCAAATAAAAAAGTATTTGAAGTAATTTAAATTTGATTAAAGTAAGGTATTTAATAATGATAAATTAAAAGATGATGTTTTTGTGTAAACCAAATATAATTTTTTGAATTTAAAAATTTAATTTTTAAAATGACTGATTAAAGTTAATGAAATGTATGGTTTATCTTAATCAAGTTTAATTATAAGGTAATTAAAGTAAATTACTTAATTAACTTAAATTTGTTAATGTAAGTAATTAAATTAAGGTAAATTAGTTTGTGTAATTAATTAAGTGTAATTAATTACTTAATTAAAAATTAATTAATCAAGGTTAATTAATTTGGAAATAAATTAAGAAATAATTAGTTAATAAGTAAATTAAGAAGTTAACTACTAAATGATTAAGAAGAATTATTTAAACATAATTACTTAATGAAGTAATCAAAGCAATTAATTACTCAGTGTAATTAATTAAGTTATTATGGTTAATTATAGTTAATTAATTAAGTTTAATTAATTAAAAAAATTACTTAATGATGGGATTAAGTATAATTACTTAATGTAATTAAAGAGGTTTAATTACTTAGTGAAGCAATTAATGAATAATTACTGAATGTAATTGATTAAGGAAATTACTTGAGGATAGTAATTAAAGAGGTATAATTACTTAAGGGAAGTAATTAAGGGATAATTACTCAGTGTAATTAAAGGATTGATTAATGTAATTAATCAAGATGTTGGTTTAATTGGTGAAGTTATTAAGGAAGTTAATTACTGATTGTGATTAATCAGGTTTGATTAATAATTGTAATTAAGTTTAAAATTATTAATTAAATGTAATTTTGAGAATGATTGACTAATAAAGTAATTAGAATGTCATTAATAAATGTAATTAATGAATAATTAATTGTTTAATTAATTAATAAATGTGATTAATTATAAGATAATTTATCAATAAGTAAGAAAAGAAGCAATAATTAATTAAGGATTTATGTAATTAATTATTGTTAATTAATTAATTAGAAATTAATTAAGATTAATTAATGATTGAAGATAAATTAATCTGTGTAATTAATTTAAAGGCTAATTACATAGTGTAATTAAATAATAATTAATCTAGGTGATTAATTAAGAATATGATTAAAAGATAATTAATCTGTAATTGAAGATTAATTAATTGAATTATGAAGATGATTAAAGAGTGATTAATTAATTAATTGTAATTAATTAATGATCGTTTAAGCAGGATTAGTTGTTTAATTCTCAAGTAATTAATTTAATTTAAGATGATTAAATTAATTATAAAGGAATTAATGACGCTTGTTTGTGTATGATTGTTGTGGAATATCTGGATTGGTTGATATCTATTGGATGATATGTTGTGATATTCTGTGATATGATATTTGATATATCAATGATAAATGTGTGATATTTATCTATGAATGATGCTGTGTGAATTCAATATTTAAATTGAATTAATTTGTTAAACTTAAATCACTTGGACATTAAGATGGCGTTTGGATTCGATGAGACCGGGATCGGCTTTCTAAATTTGGAATTCCAAAAACCACATCGATCCAAATTAAACGTTAGGTCGTGAATCCAAGGGGAGTGCAAGTGAAGACTCAGGTGTAAGAACTATTCGTCAGTATAACTCTGCGGGTGATTCCGAGATGAGTTTGACGGAAATAGTACTTACAAGTTCGAGATGGTGACTCAGAGTGCAAGGGCTATTGTCGTTAACTCTGAGGGTGATTCCAAAACGAGTGTAACGAGATAGTGCTTTCGGTTTCGTTCGAACCCGGAATGAACTTGTATGGATTGAATGCTTTCAGAACATCGTCAGGTGGACGATGAGCATTCTAAGATAGATGTGTCTTATAAAGGTAATCGCAGCCTCAAGCCTCATCAACCGGGAATGGCGAAAACAGGGGAGCTGCAGCAAGGCTAAGTGGGTCATGCCCAAGTAGGACGAGATTTACCCCTGTCTAGAGGTCCCTTTTTTATTTCGGCTGTGTGGGCGGTTGATCATGACAACTGCCGGGGTGGTCTTGTTCGGGACTGTCCAGTAAGGGATGGTTCCGGCTTTGTGTTGTAGGGGATCGAAAGTGGTCCTCGGTATGGTGATCTAGGCCACGTACTGTGACGGGCGGTACCCCAGTAGCCCTGCCATTGTACGGAATCCAAAATCCAATAAGTGCCTGTACGGTTTTGATTGTGCCCAACTATGTTGGGACGTGAGATGTAAGCATTCCAGCTATTTCTGTATTTTATTTTGAAAACCCAAGACCCTATTATAATATCACTGGATTTCCTATCAAATGTTTTGGTTAGCGTAAGGTAAAAACTTACCCATGTTTATTTGTGGGGAGTCTTATGTGATACCTTTGTTTTCAAAGGATTTTCAAAGTTAAGCAACTTTTAACCGTTTACTCACACCAGACCCCTGTCTGACCCGATTGTTTATTTTTAGTTTTATTAAACTCTTGGGTACTCATATTATGTATGAGTAGTCGAGGGATTCAGGTTTGCTCTGATGAGATCTAGAGGAGATGTGGAGCAGGTGGCTTCAGCGTGTAGATATATATAGAGTTTCCGCTGTGTTAGTATCATTTCTGTTTCTGTGATGTACTTGAGTTGTAATATCTAGACAGGTGTTATAACTGCCTAGTTTGTGTAGTTTGTTTTGTATTAGCTGTATAACTCTGATGTATATGATACTATGTAATATTTTATTTGATTAATATAATTTATTCGTTTCGCTGTGAGATTCTGATGTTGTTTGGTTCTTTCTTTTCTATCTTTTCTCTTTTCTTTCCCTTTCTTTCTTCTTAGTGATGCGTCTTTCTGTGTTATGAAAGGCGGGTCATTACATTGTGGTATCAGAGCGCTAGGTTGAGCGAATACCTAGGCTCTGGAGTGGTGTCTTTCTTGGAGAGCGTATTTGTAATTTTGACTATATATATATATCTGTTTATTCCTACTTATTTTGTTGGGTTACCTGTTTGGGTTTGCCAACATAAGTTCTAGAAGTAGGAGGGATAGTGGTGTGTATAGCACGACTATCAGTGGAAGAAGTCCGAGCATTTGAGGTTGGAAGAGTATCTGCTAGGACAATTTTGGGCATCTTGAGTAAGTTTGGCAGCTGGGTATATGGATTTCATCGATCTCTGAAGGAAATCTTTTAAAGGTTCGGAGTTTATATTTGGAGTATAAGTTTGGATTGCGCTCGTGCGAGCAGATTTTCTAGAGTTTGGATCAGTCGGAAGAGCTGAAGCAAGTAATGGTATTTTGGCAACCGTAGGAAGGAGTCTTATCTATATTGGAGTGGGAGACTCAGTTCAGCTAGGTGTTTGTGCTTGGTCTGAAGCCCGAGTTTCTTGAGAGGTTTCTACTGATCTTGAAGACTCTTTTTGTGGAGTTGGTTGATATAGATTTGGGATTCAAGGAGCTTTTGGATAGGAGGTTTGTGGTAGTAATGGCAGCTCGGAGGTGTTGAATGTGCTGTCAGGAAGATCTTTAGGCTCAGCAGTATCCTAGAGGTGGAGTTCGAAAGCAGTTGTGTGGTCCGTTTCTTCGATGGTTCAGAAGTCTTTTGAGATTCTTCTCTCAGTAGATCGGGCGAATGGTGAAGGCTTGTCCATTTCTTCTGGAAGCTCAGCTGGGTAAGTTGTTTGTGGTTGAGGTGGGCCATTAGTTTCTTCTTTTGAAGGGCTTAAGCTATTCTGTTATGTAAGAGAGAATAGTTTCTTTGGAATCCGAATTGGGTAGTATTATCGCAAAAGTGACTCGCGATGATTCGGAGGTTCTTTTAGTAATCTTTGCTTTAGTTTGTGACGTCTCTAAAGATGTTGGGGCTATCGAAGTGGTTTGAGACATTCTGAATATCTTCGAGGAAGTCAAATTAGTTTGTCTGCATCGGAAGATGGAGTTCTGTTTCGATTTGGTTCTTGGATTTTCTGGTGGTTTGGCCAAGTAGAGAAAAGATTCCAGGTGAGAGGATTTTGTGAGCAATCAGGATTGATTGGATCTAGTTTTCCGAATGGATTTCTGTTGTAGTATTTGTGACCAAATCGGATAGGTCATTAAGCTTTTATGGAATTTGATGGACAATGTTTCTTATTGAGTTGATCAAGTTTGTGCTTGTGTTCATCAAAAGCATTCTCATCTTCTTCGGATCAGAGTTGTGCAGCGGAAGCATGGTGGCAGCTATCCCAGAATAGAAGCAACCTCGGATTTATCGAAAGATTTGTGTTTTCTTGGATTTAAGGTTTTCTTTAGGAAGTTCTTTCGGGATCTGTAGGCTTGGATGTCGAGAGCATCTGTTCTGTTTTCTCGGATAGGAGAAGCTAGTTTGAAGTTTTTGATGCTTGTATGGTAGATTGGAGTTTTGGATTTCGATGGATTTTGGGAAAACCATCTTGTTGAGTAGAATCAGGAGGTCATCTCATTCTTGATCCAACTTTGATTTGAGAAGCATCTGTGAAGTTTGGTTGATCAGGAAGATTGAAGGCTGTCCAGGATCAGCGGAGGTTGTGGACGAGAGACGAAGAGATTCGGAATTCGAAGTCGGAGATTTAATTTTTGGATAAGTTTTCTCCGATCATAAGAGCAATGAGATTGGATAAGATGGGAAGCTAGCTCAAGAATGTATTGGAATCTTTCTGTATTCTCTTAAGGATAAGTGTTTGATCTATCACTGGTTTAGAACCAGCAGATCATGGAGATTCGAAAGTTGATCGGGCTTGTCTGTAGTCCGGTATCCTGTTTAGATTGTAGATCTGGATATATAGGAGTTCTAGATCTGTGTAGAGCAGTTAGTTTAGATTTTGTAGGGCGAGTAACCCGGTGTTTGTACCAGGGAAACTCAAGGAAATTCTGTCCAGAATTTTGTCTGGATAGTTAGAATTGATTGTTTGAATTGGATGTTATGGTTTCTAGTATGGTTGTAGCATTTGTTGCTATTTTAAAATTAAAATATGTATGGAATTATTAAATTATCTTTTCTTTTAATTTCGGGGACGAAATTCTTTTAAGGGGGAGGAATGTGACGTCCCAGAATTTTGAACAATACTTATTTGATAATTTCCATTTATAATGTATTTTAAAATATTTTATATTGATTTAAAAATCTAATTTAACCAAATATTATATATTCAAAACTAATAATTAATCTAATTTAACAAATGTTATCTTTTCAAAAAAAAACTCAATAATAATGATAATTTTATTTGAAATGTTTATTCTTTTCAAAGGATAATAATATATATCTAATTAATCTTTTTAAGTTAATAAAGATATTCCATTTGTAATGTATATATGTATACATTGTAAGAAGGAAATTGGTTCAATTTAAATATTTTCAAATTATAATATATATGTTTATATATTGTGATTTGGAGTTCTGTTTTAAAATTCAAATAATTTATGAAGTTAATATTTAAAATATTCTATTTATAATGAATATTTATATTTGTATATATTTACTGTAAATAGAAAATAATGGGTTAAACTTAAACAGAAAATTTGTTTTCAAATTTATAATGTACATATGTTTATATGGTGATTTGGAAGGTTTTTGATTTGGTTTAATAAGATGCATTTCAAAAGCTATTTAAAATTAATTTTTATTTGTAAAACACTTAAAGGAAAATTTATTTTTACTAAAAGAATAATAGCTTGAAGATAGTACATTATTATAAAAGTTTAAATTGTTTTCTTTTAAACTGATTTTTGAAAATAAATTTAGTTTTTATATATAATATCAATGTTAGTTATAATAACTTTAGTTTAAATTTTTAAAATAAAATTTAAATAAAGTTACTTTCTTTCTTTTAAACTTATCTTTAGAAAATGGAGTTTTAAATAATGAAAAATTAAATCATGAAGTTATAAATACATTTCATAGTTATATACATAGCATAAGTATTAGGTTAATATTGTAATTTAGGTTTAATTCATTTATAAATAAGTAATTAATGTAATAATCTCATCTTAAAACACTTGGCAACATAAGAATTAGGGGTTTGACATTTGTTAATACATGGATTCATTCATGTAACAAGTGGCAATCTTTGTTTTGAAAGAAAGTTTTGTTTTTTAGTTAAAGTTTAAAAGAAAGGATCTGTTTGTTTATTTTCTTCAGCTAAACCTTCTTTAGTTCTCTTCAACTAAAAAGAAAAAATAATTCAAATGTAAGAATCAAACTGAAATAAAAAACAAATTCACAAATTCAAACTGTAAGAAATCTGAAGCTATGTACAACTCAAATCCAAATTGCAACCTGAAATCATGGTTTCAAGCTCAACTAGGAATCAACATGCAAGATCTCAGCAAAAAAAATTCAATGTTTCAACAGAAGTTAAAATGCAAAGCAAATTCAAAGTCCAGGAATCAAAATGCAGTGTTCTCTGGTTTTTTAACTCTGGTGAGTAAATCTTAAAAAAAAAACAGTTTTAAATCTTTTATATGTTGTTCTATGACTTGAATAATGTAATAAACATAATATCAATGTTTGCATGCTTGATTTGAAGATTGAATGCATGTTTATTTAGCTATTGAATACCGGTAGATATGAAAGTTTTAAAATTCTATCCTTATTCATGTTCCAGTTTATAAAAAATAAATTATCTTCCAAGTTAAGCACTAATTATCATTGATCATTGAAGGGAATTGGATCATAATGAAGTAATCTTGTATTTAAAATAAATTTAAATATTAATATTGAACAAATATACTGTAAATGTTAGATTTACAATGGAATATCAAAATTTGAAGAAAATCAATCTTAATAATTTAGATTCCTGATTATATGACCTGAATTGTTGTTCAAAGTCATGAATTTTAAGATGAAGATTGCAATTTTTAAATTGGTATTCAGAGAGAAACTGGGAATTACTTGAATTTAGGTTTTTGGTCGTTTTCTGATGATCAACGTCGAAGGGGATGGTGAGCTTCGGCATGGAGGTGGTCATGGTGACTGGTGAGGCAGGAAAAATAGTGTGAGGCTAACATTGTTCGAGTTGATCGGGGCACGACATAGTAGGGTTTAGTTGTTGTTTCCTGTCTGGATCGGATTTGAGTGCAATTCGTTGTCGTTGATGATTTTGGGCGAATCGCATGAGGGTGAGAGGATTGTATAGATTGAGGCGCGTGTGTGGATGAAGTGGTAGGCACTACGGTGATGGTTTCGTCGTTGGCGGCGATCGTTTTGTTCGAGTGTATTTCTGGTTGAAGTGCTGTAGCACACTCTTTTTCGATTCTGTGGCATTTTCGTCGATCTAGGAGATCGTGGAGGTTGTAGAGGTCAGAGGCGACTTGTGGAGTGTTGCGATGGGGTTCGCCGTTGACCAAGGCCGGCATGCACGCACACGAGCTCTTCTGGGTGCATCTGTTTTCGTTTGGGAAGAAGTTTGGCCATGGGTTTCATTGTTGCTCGAGGGTTGTCTCGTGTTCGATCGCATGCAACCCGAAGTGGTAGGAGGGTTTGTTCGATTTTTAAACTGCATATTGGAATTTCTTTAATTTAAAAACAAACACAGTTTTTTTAAATAAAGTTTTTAAATAGTTTAAAGATGTTTGAAATGTTTAAATTTGAAACTTTGTGCTTTAACAAGTTTAAGTTGATCTTGTTTTTAAAAAAATAGTGGTTTTTAAAAGTTAGTATTAACCGGATTTGTACTTTATAAAATGAAGACTCAAATTTGAAAGCAAATTGAATTTTTAACAAGGTGTTTAATTAGTTCATAATGAATGAAGGTTTGGCTTAATAAGAATTTTAGTTTTGAAGTTTGGATTTTTATAATTTAAACTTTTGTTTAAAAATAGTTTGTTTTCATTTTTGCTTTGTTAAATGATATAATAATGTTTTCATATAAAGATGTATTTGAAGTAATTTAAATGTGATTAAAGTACGGTATTTAATAATGATAAATTAAAAGATGATTTTTTTGTGTAAACCAAATATAAGTTTTTGAATTTAAAATTTTAATTTTTAAAATGATTGATTAAATGTAGTGAAATGTATGGTTTATCTTAATCAAGTTTAATTATAAGGTAATTAAAGTAAATTACTTAATTAACTTAAATTTGTTAATGTAAGTAATTAAATTAAGGTAAATTAGTTTGTGTAATTAATTACTTAATTAAAAATTAATTAATCAAGGTTAATTAATTTGGGAATAAATTAAGAAATAATTAGTTAATAAGTAAATTAAAAAGTTAATTACTAAATGATTAAGAAGAATTATTTAAACATAATTACTTAATGAAGTAATCAAAGCAATTAATTACTCAGCGTAGTTAATTAAGTTATTATGGTTAATTATAGTTAATTAATTAAGTTTTATTGATTAAAAAGAATTACTTAATGATGTGATTAAGTATAATTACTTAATGTAATTAAAGAGGTGTAATTACTTAGTGAAGTAATTAATGAATAATTACTGAATGTAATTGATTAAGGAAATTACTTGATGGATTGTAATTAAAGAGGTATAATTACTTAAGGGAAGTAATTAAGGGATAATTACTCAGTGTAATTAAAGGATTGATTAATGCAATTAATCAAGGTGTTGGTTTAATTGGTGAAGTAATTAAGGAAGTTAATTACTAATTGTGATTAATCAGGTTTGATTAATAATTGTAATTAAGTTTAATATTATTAATTAAATGTAATTTTGAGAAAGATTGACTAATAAAGTAATTAGAAGGTCATTAATAAATGTAATAAATAATTAATTAATTGTTTAATTAATTAATAAATGTGATTGATTATAAGATAATTTATCAATGAAGTAAGAAAAGAAGCAATAATTAATTAATGAAATTAATTAAGGATTTATGTAATTAATTATTGTTAATTAATTAATTAGAAATTAATTAAGATTAATTAATAATCGAAGATAAATTAATCTGTGTAATTAATTTAAAGGCTAATTACATAGTGTAATTAAAGAATAATTAATCTAGGTGATTAATTAAGAATATGATTAAAAGATAATTAATCTGTAATTGAAGATTAATTAATTGAATTATGAAGATGATTAAAGAGTGATTAATTAATTAATTGTAATTAATTGATGGTTGTTTAAGCAGGATTAGTTGTTTAATTCTCAAGTAATTAATTTAATTTAAGATGGTTAAATTAATTATAAAGGAATTAATGATGCCTGTTTGTGTATGATTGTTGTGGAATATCTAGATTGGTTGATATCTATTGGATGATATGTTGTGATATTCTGTGATATGATATTTGATATATCATGATAAATGTGAGATATTTATCTATGAATGATGCTGTGTGAATTCAATATTTAAATTGAATTAATTTGTTAAACTTAAATCACTTGGACATTAAGATGGCGTTTGGATTCGATGAGACCGGGATCGCGTTTCCAAATTTAGAATTCCAAAAACCACATCGATCTAAATTAAACGTTAGGTCGTGAATCCAAGGGGAGTGCAAGTGAAGACTCGAAGTGTAAGAACTATTCGTCAGTATAACTCTGGGGGTGATTCCGAGATGAGTTTGACGGAAATAGTACTTATGGTTCGAGATAGTGATTCAGAGTGCAAGGGTTATTGACGTTAACTCTGAGGGTGATTCCAAAACGAGTTTAACGAGATAGTGCCTTCGGTTTCGTTCGAACCTGGAATGAACTTGTATGGATTGAATGCTTTCAGAACATCGTCAGGTGGACGATGAGCATTCTAAGATAAATGTGTCCTATAAAGGTAATCGCAGCCTCAAGCCTCATCAACCGGGAATGGCTAAAACAGGGGAGGTGCTGCAAGGCTAAGTGGGTCATGCCCAAGTAGGACGAGATTTACCCTGTCTAGAGGTTCCTTTTTATTTTAATTGTGTGGGCGGTTGATCATGACAACTGCCGAGGTGGTCTTGTTCGGGACTGTCCAGTAAGGGATGGTTTCGGCTTTGTATTGCAGAGGATCGGGAGTGGTCCTCGGTACGGTGATCTAGGCCACGTACTGTGACGGGTGGTACCCCAGTAGCCCTGCCATTGTATGGAATCCAAAATCCAATAAGTGTCTGTACGATTTTGATTGTGCCCAACTATGTTGGAACGTGAGATGTAAGCATTCCAGCTATTTCTGTATTTTTATTTTGAAAACCCTGGACCCTATTATAATATCACTGGATTTCCTATCAAATGTTTTGGTTAGCGTAAGGTAAAAACTTACCCGTGTTTATTTATGGGGAGTCTTACGTGATACCTTTGTTTTCAAAGGATTTTCAAAGTTAAGCAACTTTTAACCGTTTATTCACACCAGACCCCTGTCTGACCCGAGTGTTTATTTTCTGTTTTATTAAACTCTTGGGTACTCATATTATGTATGAGTAGTCGAGGGATTCAGGTTTGCTCTGACGAGATCTGGGGGAGATATGGAGCAAGTGGCTTCAGCATGTAGATATATATAGAGTTTCCGCTGTGTTAGTATCATTTCTGTTTCTGTGATGTACTTGAGTTGTAATATCTAGACAGGTGTTATAACTGCCTAGTTTGTGTAGTTTGTTTTGTATTAGCTGTATAACTCTGATGTATATGATACTATGTAATATTTTATTTGATTAATATAGTTTATTCGTTCTGCTGTGAGATTCTGATGTTGTTTGGTTCTTTCTTTTCTATCTTTTCTCTTTCTTTCGCTTTCTTTCTTCTTAGTGATGCTTCTTTCTATGTTATGAAAGGCGGGTCGTTACACGTTGTTGCCAATCTTTGGGCAATGGTGAATTCCTAAAGGCCATGGTCGAATGATTCGATCGGTCCCTAGGATGACTTTTCCTTGCTGACATTGCCAACCTCCAAGCAACGTCTGATTCTTGAAGGATGGGGTCGAGTTATCCGATCCACCCATTTCATGAGTTTTCCTTCCTAAGTTGCCAATCTCCAAGCAATGTTAAATTCCTAATGGTTAGGATCAAATTATCCGATCGACCCCTAGCATGGTTTTTCCTTCATAATGTTTCTAATCTCCCAAAAGTGCCAGATTTTTGAAGGTTATGGTCGAATTATATGATCGAACCCCAACATGGGTTTATTCCCCTCGATCCTTATTCTTGGGCTGAGGAAATTTATACCTAATTTCCTACTGATCGCGCAATATAGAATTTTTTGCTTGCATGAACACAATTCCATCGGTTCATGAAGCTAACTATTTATATTAAAGAAAACGTGGCAAACCCTGCCTTACTATATTGCCCTCGACACCCTATATGGCTTATTTGCAAAAATGAAATTAAATTACTAAAGATAATGGTGACATAGCAGGTCACTGTTCCATGCCCGTGGAATTGGGATTCCATAAACGTTGGCTAGCTTAAATGTTCCATCTCTGAGCTTTTGTTCAATTGCATACGGGCCTTCCCAGTTTGGACCAAATGCCCTCATACCAGAGAGAACTTGCTTTAGAATGAGATCCCCTACCTCAAATGCACGGTTTTGGACCTTGGTGTCAAATCATGCTACTCTTTTCTGGTGAGAAGCAAACCTTAATTATGTTTCTTTCCTTTTCTCATCAACCAAATCGAGAGACTCAAGCAATAGTTCCTCATTTACTTTCGAATCGAAATGCCTTTTATGAAAAGAAGGGGCTTCTTAGTTCTATCGAGATCGTAGCTTCTCATCCATATGCCAAAGCAAACGATGAATATTAAATTGCTGACTTGATGATCATCCTACACGCCCATAATGCTAGTGGAAGCTCATCGATCCAGTTGTCTTTAGCTTTAGTTAATCGCTTTTTCAAGGTGGACTGGATAATTTTATTCACTGCCTTCACTTTTCTATTTGCCCATGGATGTGCTACAGTTGAGAAGCTTTTCTTGATTCTATACTGTTTGCAAAACTCCTTGAACTATATACTTTCGAATTGAGTTTTGTTGTTCGTGATGATCTTCTGAGATACACTGAACATGCAAATGATGTTATTTATCATAAAGTTGATTGTCTTTTTCGTTGTGATCATGGAAAGCGGTTCTGCTTTAGCCCACTTTGAGAAGAAGTCCACCGCAACTATTGCGTATTTAGCTCCAAATTTCGCAATCGGTAGCACACTGATTGGATCAATTCCCCTAACCAAAAATGACCATTAGTTAACCATTTGTGTAAGCTTTATGTAACATCCTAGAATTTTATCATTTTGACTTTGAATGTTTAACTACTTTTAAATATTTAAATAATCGGTGGTTAAAAATCTAGATAACTTGTATTCAAATATAAGGATTCTTTAAATATTTGAATTGTAAATTAAATATTAATTAAATGGATTTAATAGCCTTATTTAACTCCTTTTAATTAATAAATAAAAATAGATAACTCATTTCTTAATTTTTTTCATGATAATAAGTAGTTCGAATAAATAACAAGAAAATTAATTGCTAATAAAACGATTTGATTTTTAGTGACTTATTGTTAATTGCGTTTATAGGATTTTTCCATAAATTTTAATTAGGAAAATATTTTAGATAATGTCTGTTATATTTTCGGCTAACGATGGTATTTTAAAATTTCCCGGAGTAAAATAATCTGTGTATTTTATTATTATTTTGTGATTGTGTTACGTTTTAGTGCGGTTCGTCCGTGAACAGAATTTTGCGAAGCGGAATAGGAATAACCTTCTTTTCAAACCATTTTAAAAACCAAATCAAATTTAAAATTTTTAACTTGAATTAATGATTTGGTTGATATGATGTTGGCTAGAAAATTTAGGTTACTTGATTTTTAAGTAAAGTAAATGGGCTTGCTTATAAAATGAAAATACATCGCACTTAGGAAAATTCTCGTTTTTCTTTTTCCTCCCTCATTTTCATTTTCACTTCCTATAAGCAAAAGAAAATAGCCTCCTCAAACAAAAATCTAAATTAAAAGATTTACTCAACTAAAAATCATAAAGATGGATTCTTTGAGTTCGTATACTGTAACGATCCCGGATTTAAATTGAGTGTGAATTGATTATCAATTTCATTTTTGAATAAAAATTATGAAATAATGGGTAATTGATATAAAATACTATTCAGATTATGAATTGATTAAGAATTAATTTGAATATATGGAAATAAACAATAAATATGTAAATACATCAACTAAAAATTTAACAGCATTTTCTCTTAAAATAATGTGTATATGATAATAATAAGAAAAATGTAATTTGAAATTTAATTGAGAGCTTCGATTTATGGATAGAAGAAAATATAAAATGTCTTTGTATACTTGTAAAATAATGAACAAAGGGAATAGTAAAGCAAATAAAAAGTAAACAAAATAAAGTATTCAAGCAAATAAATATGCAAAGAAAAACAATGAAGTATACTTTCCTGTACATCAGGCAAGTAAAGAAAGTTATGCAAAATCATTTCAGCCTAAATAAAAAAAAATACAAAATTTAGTACAAAATAAAGTAACAAAGCATGGGAACAAAGCACAAAACATCTCAGCCGAGACAAAGTTGAAGTAAACAAAAGAATGCAAGTGTAGGGGTAACCCGGCCTTGTGTTGGCAGAGATCCGGTTAGGTTCTCGGGACGTCCATCCAGAGGCGTTCTCATGTGGCAATGGGAAGTTCCTTGACCTGACCATTTGTTGGAAATCCAAAGAAACAATACGATCCTTGTACGGTTTTAGTTGTATAACCTGCTATGGAATGTGGCGGTAACCTGCTATTGAACATAGTAGCTATAGTAGGCATACGATAATGGTCATATGTTGTCTAAGATTTATATTCTACTTTCGAAAATGTTTTCTGCACCGTGCACTTATAATAATAATATCAAAGAAATTTTCTGCGTATTAAGCATGTTTGACTATCATAAGAACAAATCTCCTCCAAGTATGCGTTTGCATTGTGTGTGTGGTGGGAGGTCTTATGGTAGTTTCATTTTAAAAAAGCATTGCGAATTTATTTTAAAATTCTCTTGTCGATTGTTTTAAAAGAAAACTGTTTTTGTTGCTCACACCAGTCCCATGACTGATCCGGAGTTTATTGTTCCTTTCCTAAACTCTGGGTGCTCATTATTTTCTACATGAGCAGTCTAGAGTTGGGTTTTTCAGATAGTTAGGTTCAGTGAATTATCTGGAGTTAGTTCAGTCCTTGGTTCGCACCAGTCTTGCTTATCTTTGTGCATCGTGATGGGGAGTTCGAGCTATTGGTTGATTGGTTCTTGGAGATGGAGTTACAGATTTGGAGTTCTTCGTTGACGACTATCCTAGAGTTATTTGTTCCGCTGCTAGTGTTATCTATTTTGCTTTCCACTGCTATTCTATTGTATCATTACTCTGATGTATATTGATATTCATTGTATCACTCTGTCGTATCAGTGTTGTATATCAATGTATTATTCTTTTATTCCGCTGTGATATTTACTTAATGTTGTTATAAGCTCCGACGAATCGGTTTTGAACGATCGAATCTACGGCATTCGAATACGATTTGAAGTATGGATGTCGATTTTCGAGCGGGCAAAATTCGTTTCGTTACATTTGGTATCAGAGCTAAGGTTGAACTTTAGCTCAGGAGTATAACACATTAAGTAGCTCATTAGAGATAGGGTGAAGTATCCCTAGAATGAGTAATCCCTAAGATATCCGTTTGAATGCCTCAGTAAATTCTCTTACTATCCACTGATAGTGAGTATGAGTACGAGAAGAGGACGCGATATGGGACAGGGAAGTATCACTATAAATGGTCAATTTCCTGCAACAGTGGAAACAATTTTTTCTCTATCAATCTCTTTTGTTCAGAGTCTCTTTTCAATTCTTTGATAGTTCCTGGTAGATCCAGGAAGGAAATTCGATATACTAATATGGGACATAAACTCCAATTTGGTCAGAATTGTTTGTTTGGATGGATTGGTTGTTTTGGTTGCTTTGGTTAATAGGTGTACCTTAGTTTTAAACTAAAATTTTTGAAATCGTTTCTCTATCTTTCATCTATCTCCGTTATCTCTCTCTGGCGAATTTCGAGGACGAAATTCTTTTTAAGGGAGGAAGTCTGTAACGATCCCGGATTTAAATTGAGTGTGAATTGATAATCAATTTCATTTTTTAATAAAAATTATGAAATAATGGGTAATTGATATAAAATACTATTTAGATTATGAATTGATTAAGAATTAATTTGAATATACGGAAATAAACAATAAATAAGTAAATACATCAACTAAAAATTTAACAGCATTTTCTCTTAAAATAATGTGTATATGATAATAATAAGAAAAATGTAATTTGAAATTTAATTGGGAGCTTCGATTTATGGATAGAAGTAAATATAAAATGTCTTTGTATACTTGTAAAATAATGAACAAAGGGAATAGTAAAGCAAATAAAAAGTAAACAAAATAAAGTATTCAAGCAAATAAATATGCAAAGAAAAACAATGAAGTATACTTTCCTGTACATCAGGCAAGTAAAAAAAGTTATGCAAAATCATTTCAGCCTAAATAAAAAAAAATACAAAATTTAGTATAAAATAAAGTATCAAAGCATGGGAACAAAGCACAAAACATCTCAGCCGAGACAAAGCTGAAGTAAACAAAAGAATGCAAGTGTAGGCAAGCATAAACAAACTGTACAAACAAATAAAATATAAGCATGAAGTACCATTGCATTTAAATGCAAGCATAAACAAAGTCTATTCGAATTGCTTTAACATCCTTTCAGCCTCCTTAGCCTGCAAAAGAAGATATATACATGAGGAATGATGTAAACAAAAACAGAAAAGAATATGCAAGAAGAAAACAAAGAAGAAAATATATCACCTTTGTTGTACAAACAGAAATAAGCACAGCCTGTAAACTTTCTTTTTATATGCAATAGCCGAAGTCAATATGACAAAAGGAAGATACGCATTTGTTATAAAACAGTACAAACATAAAAGAAAAATAATAATAAGATAAGTATATATGTAAACCAACAAGGAGGCCAAGGCATTTAATGCCATTACCTTCAGCCATGTTCTTAGTACGAAACCAAGCAATGTTCACACTATTTCTCTTTATATGCATTACTTTATTTCATTTTGTTCAATAAGAAAATAAGCAAACCAGAGAAAAGAAAATAGCTTAGCAAGCTGAAGAAAAAAAAAAAAGAGTTTGAACCAGAGAAAGGAAAATGCAAGCATCATTTTAACATCTAAAACAAAATTCAACTCAAACAACAACAACAATCAAATACAAACCAGAGATCAAGGGAGGGGTTTCCAGTTTGCAGTTTTCAAATTCTGATTCAAAGTAGTTCTCTGTTCTTTCTCCTCTGTCCTTCAAAAACAAGGTGAGCAACTTTAAGTTTTAAAACCAGTTCTTGAATTCAATGCCGTGAATCTGTGAGTAACTTCATAATCTAAGTAACCTAAGTTTAAATCTAGTGTATGATGAATATCAGGTATATTGTTGTATGAAATACATGCATTTCATTTAATTTTGATAAGATGAAGCCTGGCCATTTTCTTTTATCTGGATATTTTCTCTGTTTATAAATTTTAAGAGACTGAGCTACTTCAAAAATCATAATTTCTCAAACCATTGATTGTTAGAGCAAAGTATATAAACAAAACATGTTTAGGAAAGTATAAAGTAGATTGTAACATTTAATTCATGCTAATAAAAACTGAATTGCTCTGGGAAAAACATAAGAACAGTACGAAGTTAGCATAAGTGATAATTTCGATCATCACGAATTATTGATTCAAGTTTACAAACTGTTTACTCAATCAAAAATAGGATTTTTAAAACTCAAATCACAATTTTTAGTTAAGCAGTGAAGTAGCAGTTTGGGTTTGATCGTTTTGGGCATTTTGGGTCGCCGTGGGTGATCCCATTGATCGGAGGGGACGAGTTTCCTCCTGTAGGTGGAGGAGTGATCGGTGAAGCTAGGAAAAATATCGGAATGGTGGATAGTTCACCGTGGAGGCAGCGGTAGGCGTTTTTAGTTCGAAAACCTAACTTTGTCATGGGTTTCTATTTCATCTTGTTCGTCGTTGGTGGGCGACCGAGTTCGCCGTGGTTTGGGGGAATGGTGGAGGAGGCGATGACGAAGCTATGGCCGCAGTTTCGCGTGTCAAGGTGGTCGAGGTTGGGCGAACGGCAACGTTGATAGTTTTGGGTTTATGTGCTTTGTGCGTTTCCAGGTTTGGGCTCGAATGTTAAAATTCGATTCTCAGGGGGGTTCGAAGTTTCGATTACCGGAGACTGATGTGGGGAGGTTCGTCGACTTGTCTCGATGACCGGCAGAGGGCCGGAGGTGAAGGCGGCACGGTGCACGTGCACCGTGCATGTTGAAGCATTGATGGGCATCAGGTTTTGGGGGAGGAGAAGTAACTTGGGTTTGGGCTTGTTTGGTTGACTACAGGTTGATAACCTGTTTTGTTTGTATGGGCTGTTTCTCAGGGGAACTAGGGTCGAACTCTTATTGTATGAGGAAAATTTGAATTTAAAATAAATGAAAAATTGCAAAGTTAAATTTGTAGTTATTTTAAATTCAAATAGTTTGAAATGGAACTTAAAAGTGAATTTGAAACAAAATGTTTTCAAAAGTGTTTGAGAAATGATAATTGAATCAATTATAAGAATTATGATTTTATCTCAAAGATAGTTCATTAAAATGTTAAGTTAAATTAATTAATGATTTGGATTTAATTAATTAAGAAAGTAAGGGTTTGATTTAATAAATTAAAGGTTTAAGTGAATAAATCAAGAATTAATTAATTTTAATCAAGAAATCATTGAGTAGATAGGATCAGATTATTAGATAATGGTTAAGAGCTAATTAATAAAACATTAACATTTAACCAATTAATAAATTAGGAGTAATTAATGAATTATTTATAGTTGGTAATTTTTTTTATAAAATATGGTTAAAGTTAATTAATCAAGTGATCAAGATATAATTACAATTAATGTAATAAAATGTTGATTTATTTATAAAGGTAATAATTTACTTAAAGAGAGTTATTTAATGAAATTAATTAAGGCTAAATGATTATGTAATTAACTTAAGGTTAATCTATTTAATTTATAGATTAAGAATAATCTAATTAATTAAAGTGTTTGGTAAATTAATTTATATCAAATGATTTGGAATTAATGAATCTGAATTGAATAATAAATTCATAAGTAATCTATTTACTAGGAAATAAATTAAATTGATTAGGATTAAACAATTAATTAATCCTGCTTACAAATGTTTATTGAATGCTTATGAATGATTGTATTGTATGACATGCCTTGAATTGATTATCCTATCTGATTTGTGATATTTTGTTCTGTAGATTGAGCTATGTATATTTATTTGCATTTGTATATTATCTCTGAATCTGTGAATGGACGATGAGCGTTATAGTTTATATCGCTTATCAACTATATTTCTGTGTTTCAATCTGTGATGATTGAATGATGTTGCACTATTGTGTTAAACCCCTGGCCCACACCATACACACACAAATATGGATTTCACGAGGAAATCGATTAAGTCACAGATTTTTGAAAATAGTTTTAAATTTGAATTTTTAAATTCAAATGGTTTGAAAATGAGATTGGGTTTAAAATGAAAAGCTTTTGAAATGAAATTTCAAGGATGAAATTTATTTTTGAATGACTTGATTAAATTTTGGAATTTAAATAATTTGATTTAAATTTGAATTCCAAAGTGTGAAACTGAATACTATGATTTAAAACTAGGGATTAAAGATGTTATACCAGTTATATAGGGGTTAAACTATTTTAAAATGTATTAATTTGGGAATATGAATATGAATTAAGAACTTTAATTTGTGCAAATATAATTGGATTTTTCTGAAACGAAAACTATTTGTTTTCAATTAATTAAAGCTTTCACAGAAGTAATGAACTTCCAATTTGTGTTAAAAAGAATTTCAAGTTTGAAAATGAAAATGATTTCCAAGTTATAGAAACGGTCTGAAATTATAAGTTAAATCTTTGATTTAAAGATTTAACGAGTTAATCCTATCGAAATGAAATTGTTTTGGAAATCTATGAATTGATCTTTGTGAAATAAATCTTTTTGTTTAAAGATTTGAAATGGTAATTTGTTTAAACCATTTGAAATAAATGTTTGAATAGTTAAGTTGTGGCTTAATTGAAATCCCCATATCCATATTGTAACGACCCGCTATTTTGGACCATTCAAATCGACACTAAAACCGTACATGTACGACTTGAATAATTCAAAATACCGAATTGTTAATTTAATTTGGCAAAACTTAAAATATACAGTAAATAAATCAAACACAGATCACAGACACAGAGTAATATAATGCAGCGGAATAGACAAATAGTAGTTCATGAAGCTACTATATACATCAGAGTTTAAAATAAAATACATCAGAATCTCTTGAATACAGAAAAGTCTTCAGTACGAGCCGATGACTTCTCTGAACCAGTCAATCTAGAAAACTGAAAGCTGAAACGATAGTTGGATCTCCAAATGAAGCTCCAATCTCCAAAGGTGAGTCTCTAATGCTGTATTACTCGGTCTGACCCGAGCGTAAAGCAAAACACAAAACACTCGAGTCAGGATTAACATTCTTATATCAATAAATCCAACTCAAGTGAAATATCAACTGAAATACAAATAACTTAAAGGATGTTTGGGATGACCATCCTCTAAGGGTCCATAGAACTATCTACAGGGTAGAAATATACACTATTACATCGTGGTCATTCACTTAATTTATACTTCAAACCCAAATGTCAAATTCACTTCGAATAATTATATTTCCCAAATAGTATTTATATATATTAAATGCTGTATATGGTAAAGCACTTGCAATTTCCTTAACTTAACAAATCGTTCACATCAACCTGACCTTTCCATTTAAATTAAATTCAATCTCAATTATAAATCTCAAATCTGGATTTGATATCCTAATTACCCTTTCCATTTCAATATGTTTCCATACTTTAAGTATTTAATATTTCCCCTAAATTTCCCAATCTAGTTTTCTAAATACAAATTTCCAGATTTCGTTCAACCTCAATTTCCCTTAAATTCAATTAGTTATCTACATAACAAATTCAACTATCTTGGTCCCAAATACATATCAAATTTCTAAACCATTTAATTACAATACAGTTCATGGCTTAAATACTTAGATGTTAAATTTAACAGTTTCATATAGATTCTTGGTTTTTACATCATTATTATTTAGTTTGAACCTTCCCTTATTCAATACCATTTTAGTGACTTTAAATTACATCTTTCTCAAGATTTCTCAAATTTTATTAAACGTGAAATATCTCATTCGATAAATTTCAAATTGATTTAAATAAATAAATCCTTATCTAAACATCATTTTACAATAACCCAAATTTATCTCCCAACCTTAATTTTTCAATATTATTGCAAAATTTATCCGAATAAAATTTACATAAATTATTTATCATAATTTATGTATTTAATCAAATCTTGATTAACTAGATATAATTAACTCTATATTTATCATTACCCTTTATAGATGTATTTAAGAATTTACATTTAATAAGACCATATATTTCTTATCCTATGGTCAAGTGTTACGGATATTATCATTTCAATCCGTACTCTAAATGTATACGGGTGGATAGCATTTCAACCCATAATCCCAAGAAACCGCTTGGGTCTATTATTTCGACCCATTTCAATTCAAAAACAAACATAACAAAGGGAACTTGCAGTGTGATGACAGGGATGGTGTCAAAGTAAATAACCAAACAATAACAACAATCAATAACAATTCAATAAATAAATCAAATAACCCCGAAATAATCGTATTAATTCGCATTGTTACTTGTATAATTATTCCTAAAATCTACACTATCATTTCATGTAGATTAAAGATTATTACATTACAGTTTTTCACTTGTCGTTCCTTTTTAAATTTCAGTTTAAAACTACAACAATTAATCCAAACTACGTTCAAAGATTTAAAGTATAATTTATCAATTTCTACGACAATTAATGGGTCAAATCTAACTAATCAAATTCACATATGGCGGAGTCAGGTTTTAATAAATCCCCACGTCCGTCATATAAAATCCGTTAAATTTGTAAACTATACTACCCCAAATTAAACTAGCAAACTAGTTATCATTTAACAATAATAATTAACATCCAATTTAAACACAATCAATCAAACAATCAATTATCAACCAATCTGTATTATTATCACATAAATAATTATCCGATAATGGTGTCAGATGTCATAGGTGAACAGATACAGATAATAGCAGTCATACAGTAAAACAACTAACAGCAGCATATTTCAATTGTCGTTTCAATTGAAATCAAATTTAATAAATACAAGAACGTTAATCGTGAGTGATTGCTCACCTTTCGAGGCTAGAGATGAACGAGAGTGGGATGAGTTACGAATTCCGAAATTCCGACACGAATTCCAAAGTAGAGTAAAATGGCACGAATTTGACGAACAAGGCTGATCAAATAAAAGAAAATAGACGAAATCAAATCAGGCTGGACCGACGAAGATAATTGGTATGTAAACTTGCAAATATAACAACTATATTTAAAAAAACCATGTTCTAAACTTTGATTTTTAAACATACATAACTAACATAGACATTAAAATATACTAATAGTATAAAATTAAAATACTTATACTGATTTAAAATAACTTACATAATGTATTATAAACAAGTATAAATGCAGACTTCAAACAGAGCACAAGAAGTATGAATACCCTCATATACCATGTGTGTACTAAACAATTTAATGCCATATGCAGACTAACATAAATTTTTTTGTAAACAATCAATGGTAAAATAAACATATTGTATATGCATTTCAACCATTTATTAAAACGAATGTCTTACTGCAACTCCTATATAGTATTACCTTACTCTAAGCAGTTAAGACTTTTATATTATGTCGCATACTTTAAAAATATTGTATAACTTTACAACTCATAATAGAAAAAAAAAATACACTACTTCTACACACTAATACATAAGTCAACCCATGTTGTTATTATAGTATATATATATAAAAGTGGCAGCCTTTGATTGTATACATCCCACCAAATATATTCCTACCAAATTAACAAATTTTTATAGTTTATAACACTGTCTTTTATTAATAAAACACTTACTTATTTCAGATCTGCATATTTGGACTCTCGTTATACTAGATATATCGCATATATGCGAACAACTCGTTGGACAGTAAAGTAAACAACCTAAGTATAACACCCCAAAGCCTATAACTATCTTTCAAAACTTGTTCCAAATAACCTATACTTTAACATAATTTCATATATAAGCTTTAGCATACAAGCTACAGAAATTTCATACCCAAGCCAAATTTTTTTACAAATAACTGGACTAGGAAGACAGTACTTATAATATATATATTATATATGAAATATAGAAATATAAATATGTGAAGGCTATAAAGCTAATAACTGTATCTATATCAATCATAACCAAACTTATAAATAAACGAAATAAAATTGCATACATATAAACCCAAACCTTATTATATATTATTATACTAATATATATATATACAGTTTGATACATTTATATGGAGAAGAGGAGGCTAGCTGCTCACCGTGTGGAGGAAGCACCGATGGCCGACCTAGGGAGTTGATGTTGCGACTGGGAAGAGGCGAGGAGCGGGTTGCACGCAAGGCCTGAGGTGATTGCCGTGTGTCTCGGCTAGGACTGCGGCGAGGTGGTGAGGGCGGAGGAATGGATGGGCAGGAGTGGCGTGAGGGTAGCAGGTCGGTCAGGGAAGGAGGGTAGGAAAACAGAGGAGGCGAGGTAGGGTGGATCGGTTTTGGTGGGAACGGGGTTCTCGGCATAGGTTTCCTGTATGGTGGGTGGTGTTGTAGGGGAGGCGTGGCTTATGGGTTCGGGTGAAAGGCTATGGTGGCGAGATCTGGGAGGCTGCTGGCCGGGCTGAAGCGCAATGCTTGCTGGGTGCTCGAGCGCTGGGAGGAGGGGAAGGTGAAAGGTGAATAGCTTGTAGAAAGAAAAATGGAAGGGGAAGGAAGAAAACGTGAAAAATGAGGAGAAGTGGATCTGGGTTTGGGTGAAGTTTGGTTTTTGGGAGGAGAAGACGCAGATATATTTATCTGGGATAAGAATGAAGAAAGTGAGAAGAGGAAACGTGCCCATCACCTTTTATATTACCATTTGTATGCCGTTCAAAAGGAAAAGTTATAATATATAAGCGTGAATTTGATGCGAATATCAAGGGACCGAAGTTTAATAGGAACGAAGTGGGTTGCGTGCTTTCTGCAGTAGATAGAGATATAAAGAGGCAAGAATAAAATTAAAAGAGAAACGTACACGTTTTTCTGGGATGAATACACGTTCAAGGATGATAACGCTAAATTAAATTTATTTTATAACACTAGGATAGCGGAACGAAGGAAAAATAAATGCACCGAGATAACGTATGGCATTAGTTTCCAAATTTATTGCTTGAAACCGAAGGAAGAAATAAAGTGATAGTTTGGGGAACCATTACAACGAACATTTTATTGCTTCCGTTGTACACCGGACCCCAAAATACATAAATAAATATACAGTTACGATCAGCACGACGAGACGATCAAAACGGTATACTGATATCAGGGGTACGATTATCCGATCAAAAATCGATACCGGTATCCAAAATGCTGCAAATCTGGCAAAATAAGTTAAACGGAGTAGTAGACGTCCGAATTTGAAAAAAAACGAAAGATGTCGTCTCACTCAGAAGAGAGTTTAGAAATTTCCATAGAAAAATATTCAGGCTTGAAAATTTATTATCAGCAAATATTAGGAGTTGGATTTTAATAAAATTTCACAACGAATTAAACTTTGATAAAATAAATTTGAAAATCTAAAATCTGCTATGTTTAATTGGACGTAATCCAAATATTAACTTTTTGTTTGCAAATAAATTTATTTAAAATTTCACCCAAAATCCAATTAAGTACGTAAATAAAACAATAAAATTTAATAAAATCTTACAGGTCGTTACACTCTCCCCCACTCAAAACTTTTCGTCCCCGAAAAGGAAAGAGGTAGGAGAATGAAACAACCAGAAAGAATATACCTCGAAAGATAAGACAAACAATTAATTTTAAAAACTACTCGAATTTATTTGAGATCTTTATTTGGAACTTCATTTGAAAGTCAAATTTTCTATAATACCATACTACTTTTCAAACTCCTTTGAAAACAATTACCTGCACTATTACTTATATTTACAAAGTCTATTGAAAATATTAGATCCAAAGTTTATGGGATTTTTAATTTAACTCAAGATACCTTTCAAATATTATCAATAAATTAATAATCATTTTCTTTAAAGAGTTCATTTAATTAATAACTTCAAAAATATTTACAATATTTAAAAATCTTCTATTAAACCAAGTAGTATATAAATAACCAGTATTTAAAGATAAATCCAACAAGGAAGGAAGGTAGATTTTGGGAAAAACAGAATCAAGGTGAATAACTAAACTGAGCAGCTAAGGTAGATTCAAAGAAAAGAATCGGGCATGAATTTTTCAATTTTCCAAAGGAATTTAATTTCAAAGATTAATACAAATTTCTTTGTTGGGAAAAAAAATACCTTTATAATAATACTTTTATAATAAGATACTACTATATCAAAGTAAATTTTCTTTCGAAAATACTTTTATAACTCGATGTTTCAACAAGTTTTATCATCGTTCTTGTAGACTCTGGCCATGCGTTGATCAGGCGCAAAGCTAGAATTCTTCAAGTACTAAGTAGACTTGTTTCAACACCCAGTGAAAATACTTGAAAAACCTTTTAAAACAGATATGGAAAGTACGATCCAATCAAATCAACCAAAACAAAACCTTTGTCCGATCATGGTTCGCAGATACACAATGGTTACGCCTGGTTCCCCCAGGAAACAATCCATATCCGTAAGCTTTCACAGCCCTGCGAGTTACGCCATGATGACTAGTAGGGTGCAGGATACACAATGGTTACGCCTGGTTCCCCCAGGAAACAATCCGTACCCCCAGGCAAGACTCAGCCAGGCACTTGCGCTACTATTCGCGACCTACACAGATTGCAGGATACACAATGGTTACGCCTGGTTCCCCCAGGAAACAATCCGTACCCCTAAGCTAGACTCAGCCAGGCAATTTCGCTGTGCATTCACGAGAGAAAAAGAAAAACCATGGGTTGCGCCACGGTGGGAACACTCGAGTATTACATCCGGAAAACCAAAAATCAGAGAGAATAATATCGATAGAATGAATCCACGCTGTGGCCACAAAGCGGATATCAAGCAGAAGGCACTTTCCATATCTTTACTTGGAAAATATATATCATATAGTACCCTTTTAAATCCTTTTCAAATATCGTACTTATATAAAGTCCATAATATATAGGATTTCTTTCTAAATCGAATACTTCCAAAATCAATAGTATATCAAATCATACTTATATAGACTTCGATTATATAAATTCTCTTTCCAAACTGAGTACCCTATATCAATAGATTTCAAATCACTTCATACTTATACAAATCCATTTTATATAAGTTCGACTACTCCCAATTCAAGTGCTTAATAATATAAGGTTCTCAATTTCAAATCATTTCAATATCATATGTGATTTCACCTAATTTTCTTCCAAATCAAATATCTAAATTTCAAAGTTCCCCAAAATAGTAGGTTTTGAAAATTATCCCAGTTTCCAGATTAAAATAATTCAAGTCAAACAAATTCATTTCCAAAATCATCATATAAGTACTGGTTTTAAATTTTCAATTAAATTTCAAAACCCAATATTTTCTCACAATCCATTATCCTCAAAATGGTTTCCAACTTTATACTTATCCTTTTTAAACCTTTAAACTATCCATTTCTATGTGAAATATCCAATTTACCTTTTTGAAAACCATTATTCAACTATTTTTCCAAACATTTCAAAACTAAATTTATATTCTTAATCGGACATTTTATACTCTTCGAAATTTCTTAGTTTTGAAAATTTAATCTCGATTTGGAAGTGTTCGAACATTTAAAATAGTTAGGGAAATCAAATTTTCAATTCAAGAGTTGGAAATCAACAATAAATCAATAAATCAATTATTAAATCTGGAACTCGAGGACTAAACACCGGTCTCACTTTAAATTGTTTTAAATATATACATATATCTTTCTAAAATATCAAATTATACTTCAAAATTTGAAATCAAAAACGGTTTACAAAATCACTCACATAGCGAAGCTATTAAATTGGCCTCTCCCCCACTCTGAGGCTCGAAAATCAATGTCGATGATGCGTGCACTCATCACCGAAATTATTCTCCAGCGTCATAAGTGAGTTCCGGACTTCTATTTTCTTGAAAACTTCTTTGAAAACTCCTTCAAAATTATTGGAATTCATTTGAACTCATTTGAAACATTTCTTATTTGGAAAAAAAAATACTTTTAAATCGTATTATTTATATATATTTTCCAAAATCTTAAAACCAATTCCAAAACACCGGAATTCAATCCTCGAATTTCAAATTTAACAATTCAGTTATAAATCATTTTTTTATGTAGATCAGATTCTTATATTTTTCAAAATTTCAATTCTTTCAAAACCCTCTTATATAGAATGACATATCTTATTTGCTTTATACATATAGGTATATCATCCTTATTGAAACAATTTCTTTTTATATATAGGATATAATTTTGATATATAAAGCAATTTCAAAATACAAACATGCCCGATTTTCAAAGGATAATTTAAGAATGGGTTTCAAACAAAGATGGAGATTTAAATTAGAGGAACTCTAACCAATAGAATCCTGATACGAAGATAGACTCAACAAAGTTGAGAAAATCAAAATACAAAATAGAAGATGGATATACTTCAATAAATCGCGGGCGACCTTAACCGGGTCAACCGTGACTTCAGGGGATATGATCGATGCGGAATTCTAAAACAAATCGGTATTCGGTTGCCAAATATAGAATTTGGCACATCAAGATATATCAGCATCGTAAACCGAGGGTACAGAAATCTTCGGTGAATCAATGCCAATTTGTAAAGGAGTTTTCATCCCTTTTACAAAACATTCAGTGGAGTGGTGGGATACTCCAGAATCAATTGAATATAAATAGGGAGAGACATAATGAATTTCGGAACCGAGGGACATTCCAAAATTCAAAGGAAATCGAGTCAAAAGGAAGAGATTCAACTCGAGAGAAAGTGATTCTGTAAATAAATTTACCATATATGTTAAGTTTTGCCTAGAGCCAAAGCTCTGATACCAGCTGTAACGACCCGCTATTTTGGACCATTCAAATCGACACTAAAACCGTACATGTACGACTTGAATAATTCAAAATACCGAATTGTTAATTTAATTTGGCAAAACTTAAAATATACAGTAAATAAATCAAACACAGATCACAGACACAGAGTAATATAATGCAGCGGAATAGACAAATAGTAGTTCATGAAGCTACTATATACATCAGAGTTTAAAATAAAATACATCAGAATCTCTTGAATACAGAAAAGTCTTCAGTACGAGCCGATGACTTCTCTGAACCAGTCAATCTAGAAAACTGAAAGCTGAAACGATAGTTGGATCTCCAAATGAAGCTCCAATCTCCAAAGGTGAGTCTCTAATGCTGTATTACTCGGTCTGACCCGAGCGTAAAGCAAAACACAAAACACTCGAGTCAGGATTAACATTCTTATATCAATAAATCCAACTCAAGTGAAATATCAACTGAAATACAAATAACTTAAAGGATGTTTGGGATGACCATCCTCTAAGGGTCCATAGAACTATCTACAGGGTAGAAATATACACTATTACATCGTGGTCATTCACTTAATTTATACTTCAAACCCAAATGTCAAATTCACTTCGAATAATTATATTTCCCAAATAGTATTTATATATATTAAATGCTGTATATGGTAAAGCACTTGCAATTTCCTTAACTTAACAAATCGTTCACATCAACCTGACCTTTCCATTTAAATTAAATTCAATCTCAATTATAAATCTCAAATCTGGATTTGATATCCTAATTACCCTTTCCATTTCAATATGTTTCCATACTTTAAGTATTTAATATTTCCCCTAAATTTCCCAATCTAGTTTTCTAAATACAAATTTCCAGATTTCGTTCAACCTCAATTTCCCTTAAATTCAATTAGTTATCTACATAACAAATTCAACTATCTTGGTCCCAAATACATATCAAATTTCTAAACCATTTAATTACAATACAGTTCATGGCTTAAATACTTAGATGTTAAATTTAACAGTTTCATATAGATTCTTGGTTTTTACATCATTATTATTTAGTTTGAACCTTCCCTTATTCAATACCATTTTAGTGACTTTAAATTACATCTTTCTCAAGATTTCTCAAATTTTATTAAACGTGAAATATCTCATTCGATAAATTTCAAATTGATTTAAATAAATAAATCCTTATCTAAACATCATTTTACAATAACCCAAATTTATCTCCCAACCTTAATTTTTCAATATTATTGCAAAATTTATCCGAATAAAATTTACATAAATTATTTATCATAATTTATGTATTTAATCAAATCTTGATTAACTAGATATAATTAACTCTATATTTATCATTACCCTTTATAGATGTATTTAAGAATTTACATTTAATAAGACCATATATTTCTTATCATATGGTCAAGTGTTACGGATATTATCATTTCAATCCGTACTCTAAATGTATACGGGTGGATAGCATTTCAACCCATAATCCCAAGAAACCGCTTGGGTCTATTATTTCGACCCATTTCAATTCAAAAACAAACATAACAAAGGGAACTTGCAGTGTGATGACAGGGATGGTGTCAAAGTAAATAACCAAACAATAACAACAATCAATAACAATTCAATAAATAAATCAAATAACCCCGAAATAATCGTATTAATTCGCATTGTTACTTGTATAATTATTCCTAAAATCTACACTATCATTTCATGTAGATTAAAGATTATTACATTACAGTTTTTCACTTGTCGTTCCTTTTTAAATTTCAGTTTAAAACTACAACAATTAATCCAAACTACGTTCAAAGATTTAAAGTATAATTTATCAATTTCTACGACAATTAATGGGTCAAATCTAACTAATCAAATTCACATATGGCGGAGTCAGGTTTTAATAAATCCACGTCCGTCATATAAAATCCGTTAAATTTGTAAACTATACTACCCCAAATTAAACTAGCAAACTAGTTATCATTTAACAATAATAATTAACATCCAATTTAAACACAATCAATCAAACAATCAATTATCAACCAATCTGTATTATTATCACATAAATAATTATCCGATAATGGTGTCAGATGTCATAGGTGAACAGATACAGATAATAGCAGTCATACAGTAAAACAACTAACAGCAGCATATTTCAATTGTCGTTTCAATTGAAATCAAATTTAATAAATACAAGAACGTTAATCGTGAGTGATTGCTCACCTTTCGAGGCTAGAGATGAACGAGAGTGGGATGAGTTACGAATTCCGACACGAATTCCAAAGTAGAGTAAAATGGCACGAATTTGACGAACAAGGCTGATCAAATAAAAGAAAATAGACGAAATCAAATCAGGCTGGACCGACGAAGATAATTGGTATGTAAACTTGCAAATATAACAACTATATTTAAAAAAACCATGTTCTAAACTTAAATGAAATTTGATTTTTAAACATACATAACTAACATAGACATTAAAATATACTAATAGTATAAAATTAAAATACTTATACTGATTTAAAATAACTTACATAATGTATTATAAACAAGTATAAATGCAGACTTCAAACAGAGCACAAGAAGTATGAATACCCTCATATACCATGTGTGTACTAAACAATTTAATGCCATATGCAGACTAACATAAATTTTTTTGTAAACAATCAATGGTAAAATAAACATATTGTATATGCATTTCAACCATTTATTAAAACGAATGTCTTACTGCAACTCCTATATAGTATTACCTTACTCTAAGCAGTTAAGACTTTTATATTATGTCGCATACTTTAAAAATATTGTATAACTTTACAACTCATAATAGAAAAAAAAAATACACTACTTCTACACACTAATACATAAGTCAACCCATGTTGTTATTATAGTATATATATATAAAAGTGGCAGCCTTTGATTGTATACATCCCACCAAATATATTCCTACCAAATTAACAAATTTTTATAGTTTATAACACTGTCTTTTATTAATAAAACACTTACTTATTTCAGATCTGCATATTTGGACTCTCGTTATACTAGATATATCGCATATATGCGAACAACTCGTTGGACAGTAAAGTAAACAACCTAAGTATAACACCCCAAAGCCTATAACTATCTTTCAAAACTTGTTCCAAATAACCTATACTTTAACATAATTTCATATATAAGCTTTAGCATACAAGCTACAGAAATTTCATACCCAAGCCAATTTTTTTTACAAATAACTGGACTAGGAAGACAGTACTTATAATATATATATTATATATGAAATATAGAAATATAAATATGTGAAGGCTATAAAGCTAATAACTGTATCTATATCAATCATAACCAAACTTATAAATAAACGAAATAAAATTGCATACATATAAACCCAAACCTTATTATATATTATTATACTAATATATATATATACAGTTTGATACATTTATATGGAGAAGAGGAGGCTAGCTGCTCACCGTGTGGAGGAAGCACCGATGGCCGACCTAGGGAGTTGATGTTGCGACTGGGAAGAGGCGAGGAGCGGGTTGCACGCAAGGCCTGAGGTGATTGCCGTGTGTCTCGGCTAGGACTGCGGCGAGGTGGTGAGGGCGGAGGAATGGATGGGCAGGAGTGGCGTGAGGGTAGCAGGTCGGTCAGGGAAGGAGGGTAGGAAAACAGAGGAGGCGAGGTAGGGTGGATCGGTTTTGGTGGGAACGGGGTTCTCGGCATAGGTTTCCTGTATGGTGGGTGGTGTTGTAGGGGAGGCGTGGCTTATGGGTTCGGGTGAAAGGCTATGGTGGCGAGATCTGGGAGGCTGCTGGCCGGGCTGAAGCGCAATGCTTGCTGGGTGCTCGAGCGCTGGGAGGAGGGGAAGGTGAAAGGTGAATAGCTTGTAGAAAGAAAAATGGAAGGGGAAGGAAGAAAACGTGAAAAATGAGGAGAAGTGGATCTGGGTTTGGGTGAAGTTTGTTTTACTTCTTCCTTTTTTTTTTCTTTTTTTTTTTTTTTTTTTTTTTTTTTTTTTTTTTTCAGAAGGGAGGAGTTTGGTTTTTGGGAGGAGAAGACGCAGATATATTTATCTGGGATAAGAATGAAGAAAGTGAGAAGAGGAAACGTGCCCATCACCTTTTATATTACCATTTGTATGCCGTTCAAAAGGAAAAGTTATAATATATAAGCGTGAATTTGATGCGAATATCAAGGGACCGAAGTTTAATAGGAACGAAGTGGGTTGCGTGCTTTCTGCAGTAGATAGAGATATAAAGAGGCAAGAATAAAATTAAAAGAGAAACGTACACGTTTTTCTGGGATGAATACACGTTCAAGGATGATAACGCTAAATTAAATTTATTTTATAACACTAGGATAGCGGAACGAAGGAAAAATAAATGCACCGAGATAACGTATGGCATTAGTTTCCAAATTTATTGCTTGAAACCGAAGGAAGAAATAAAGTGATAGTTTGGGGAACCATTACAACGAACATTTTATTGCTTCCGTTGTACACCGGACCCCAAAATACATAAATAAATATACAGTTACGATCAGCACGACGAGACGATCAAAACGGTATACTGATATCAGGGGTACGATTATCCGATCAAAAATCGATACCGGTATCCAAAATGCTGCAAATCTGGCAAAATAAGTTAAACGGAGTAGTAGACGTCCGAATTTGAAAAAAACGAAAGATGTCGTCTCACTCAGAAGAGAGTTTAGAAATTTCCATAGAAAAATATTCAGGCTTGAAAATTTATTATCAGCAAATATTAGGAGTTGGATTTTAATAAAATTTCACAACGAATTAAACTTTGATAAAATAAATTTGAAAATCTAAAATCTGCTATGTTTAATTGGACGTAATCCAAATATTAACTTTTTGTTTGCAAATAAATTTATTTAAAATTTCACCCAAAATCCAATTAAGTACGTAAATAAAACAATAAAATTTAATAAAATCTTACAGGTCGTTACACATATGTTTTTAAATATTGCGCTCACTATTCGGTTTAGCCGGGAGAGGACCTTTGTGTCATATATCCCATTCCGAATATGTGATACGTCGTTATGGATAGCATTTGAAGACCGGTGATGAAGACCGGATATTTTCGAAAACGGAAGGACAACTCGTCGAATGTATTTGCATCGACTGGTCCCCGGTATAGAGACTCCATATGTGATGGGAAGTCCGAACGTAATTAGTGAATATCCGGATTTCAAGGGCTTATTTGGAAGTGCCTTCGGTTGTGTTCGAACCCGGAACAAACTTGTATGGATTGTGTGTCTGACATTACAATTTGAGATATAAAGCAGATTTCTTTCAAATACATTTCTGTTGGTGGCGGAGAATTTATTCTTTTAGCTTAACACCCTTCTCTGAGACATACGAGCTCAGAGGTTATGTAGTTGAAGGTTATCAGCAATATATTCCCAATTTGGTAATGTGACATGCTAAGTGTTGCTGTGAAATGATCATTGTTTGATCATTTGTGATATGATCATTTACCTTTGTGATCATTACTTTGATCATTTGTTGACCCAAAGCATGGCTTTGAAACAAAGCGTGGCTTTGTGGACGTGACCTCGTCGAGCCTCACACCCCGGAATGGTCAAAACAGGAAAGATGCGGCAAGGTTATTAGGGGGTAGCGCCCCTTTAGGGTATGTACATCTCCTTCTGGATAGAAGTGGCATCATGGTATGGAGCCCAGATACTTACTTATGTGGACATCACAAACTTATATATATCTTGTTTTGTGATTTGATGTTGGGGCCCTGGTTAAAGGTTGTTACAACCGGGAGGTGGCATACTCGTGTCAGTAGTTACCCAGTTAGGGGTAACCCGGCCTTGTGTTGGCAGAGATCCGGTTAGGTTCTCGGGACGTCCATCCAGAGGCGTTCTCATGTGGCAATGGGAAGTTCCTTGACCTGACCATTTGTTGGAAATCCAAAGAAACAATACGATCCTTGTACGGTTTTAGTTGTATAACCTGCTATGGAATGTGGCGGTAACCTGCTATTGAACATAGTAGCTATAGTAGGCATACGATAATGGTCATATGTTGTCTAAGATTTATATTCTACTTTCGAAAATGTTTTCTGCACCGTGCACTTATAATAATAATATCAAAGAAATTTTCTGCGTATTAAGCATGTTTGACTATCATAAGAACAAATCTCCTCCAAGTATGCGTTTGCATTGTGTGTGTGGTGGGAGGTCTTATGGTAGTTTCATTTTAAAAAAGCATTGCGAATTTATTTTAAAATTCTCTTGTCGATTGTTTTAAAAGAAAACTGTTTTTGTTGCTCACACCAGTCCCATGACTGATCCGGAGTTTATTGTTCCTTTCCTAAACTCTGGGTGCTCATTATTTTCTACATGAGCAGTCTAGAGTTGGGTTTTTCAGATAGTTAGGTTCAGTGAATTATCTGGAGTTAGTTCAGTCCTTGGTTCGCACCAGTCTTGCTTATCTTTGTGCATCGTGATGGGGAGTTCGAGCTATTGGTTGATTGGTTCTTGGAGATGGAGTTACAGATTTGGAGTTCTTCGTTGACGACTATCCTAGAGTTATTTGTTCCGCTGCTAGTGTTATCTATTTTGCTTTCCACTGCTATTCTATTGTATCATTACTCTGATGTATATTGATATTCATTGTATCACTCTGTCGTATCAGTGTTGTATATCAATGTATTATTCTTTTATTCCGCTGTGATATTTACTTAATGTTGTTATAAGCTCCGACGAATCGGTTTTGAACGATCGAATCTACGGCATTCGAATACGATTTGAAGTATGGATGTCGATTTTCGAGCGGGCAAAATTCGTTTCGTTACATTTGGTATCAGAGCTAAGGTTGAACTTTAGCTCAGGAGTATAACACATTAAGTAGCTCATTAGAGATAGGGTGAAGTATCCCTAGAATGAGTAATCCCTAAGATATCCGTTTGAATGCCTCAGTAAATTCTCTTACTATCCACTGATAGTGAGTATGAGTACGAGAAGAGGACGCGATATGGGACAGGGAAGTATCACTATAAATGGTCAATTTCCTGCAACAGTGGAAACAATTTTTTCTCTATCAATCTCTTTTGTTCAGAGTCTCTTTTCAATTCTTTGATAGTTCCTGGTAGATCCAGGAAGGAAATTCGATATACTAATATGGGACATAAACTCCAATTTGGTCAGAATTGTTTGTTTGGATGGATTGGTTGTTTTGGTTGCTTTGGTTAATAGGTGTACCTTAGTTTTAAACTAAAAATTTTGAAATCGTTTCTCTATCTTTCATCTATCTCCGTTATCTCTCTCTGGCGAATTTCGAGGACGAAATTCTTTTTAAGGGAGGAAGTCTGTAACGATCCCGGATTTAAATTGAGTGTGAATTGATAATCAATTTCATTTTTTAATAAAAATTATGAAATAATGGGTAATTGATATAAAATACTATTTAGATTATGAATTGATTAAGAATTAATTTGAATATACGGAAATAAACAATAAATAAGTAAATACATCAACTAAAAATTTAACAGCATTTTCTCTTAAAATAATGTGTATATGATAATAATAAGAAAAATGTAATTTGAAATTTAATTGGGAGCTTCGATTTATGGATAGAAGTAAATATAAAATGTCTTTGTATACTTGTAAAATAATGAACAAAGGGAATAGTAAAGCAAATAAAAAGTAAACAAAATAAAGTATTCAAGCAAATAAATATGCAAAGAAAAACAATGAAGTATACTTTCCTGTACATCAGGCAAGTAAAAAAAGTTATGCAAAATCATTTCAGCCTAAATAAAAAAAAAATACAAAATTTAGTATAAAATAAAGTATCAAAGCATGGGAACAAAGCACAAAACATCTCAGCCGAGACAAAGCTGAAGTAAACAAAAGAATGCAAGTGTAGGCAAGCATAAACAAACTGTACAAACAAATAAAATATAAGCATGAAGTACCATTGCATTTAAATGCAAGCATAAACAAAGTCTATTCGAATTGCTTTAACATCCTTTCAGCCTCCTTAGCCTGCAAAAGAAGATATATACATGAGGAATGATGTAAACAAAAACAGAAAAGAATATGCAAGAAGAAAACAAAGAAGAAAATATATCACCTTTGTTGTACAAAAAGAAATAAGCACAGCCTGTAAACTTTCTTTTTATATGCAATAGCCGAAGTCAATATGACAAAAGGAAGATACGCATTTGTTATAAAACAGTACAAACATAAAAGAAAAATAATAATAAGATAAGTATATATGTAAACCAACAAGGAGGCCAAGGCATTTAATGCCATTACCTTCAGCCATGTTCTTAGTACGAAACCAAGCAATGTTCACACTATTTCTCTTTATATGCATTACTTTATTTCATTTTGTTCAATAAGAAAATAAGCAAACCAGAGAAAAGAAAATAGCTTAGCAAGCTGAAGAAAAAAAAAGAGTTTGAACCAGAGAAAGGAAAATGCAAGCATCATTTTAACATCTAAAACAAAATTCAACTCAAACAACAACAACAATCAAATACAAACCAGAGATCAAGGGAGGGGTTTCCAGTTTGCAGTTTTCAAATTTTGATTCAAAGTAGTTCTCTGTTCTTTCTCCTCTGTCCTTCAAAAACAAGGTGAGAAACTTTAAGTTTTAAAACCAGTTCTTGAATTCAATGCCGTGAATCTGTGAGTAACTTCATAATCTAAGTAACCTAAGTTTAAATCTAGTGTATGATGAATATCAGGTATATTGTTGTATGAAATATATGCATTTCATTTAATTTTGATAAGACGAAGCTTGGCCATTTTCTTTTATCTGGATATTTGCTCTGTTTATAAATTTTAAGAGACTGAGCAACTTCAAAAATCATAATTTCTCAAACCATTGATTGTTAGAGCAAAGTATATAAACAAAACATGTTTAGGCAAGTATAAAGTAGATTGTAAATGTGACGCCCCACCTCTATGCTCACAATAACAAAGAGTATTAAAAGAAATACTGTCTATTATTATGAAGAATAAGGCTGGATAGGAGCGGCCATCCGTAGTTAGGCCTTACACTAGTATTGGTTATCTCGATAGGAGTGGTATATATTTTTATTTTTCATCTCATATTTGTTTACTCCCATCGACATACCCAATTCTGGTATAAAACGAACTACGATGGTTCATAATAGTTTAGGACAATATATATAATAACAACACAGATAAATAAGTGCGGAACACAGATATAACAGAAAGTCTCATATATATATAATAACTGATGTCAGTTACAATACATTTGACACTATACATATGATACAACTACAACTGTCGACTCTGGAAGTTACATACACAAGTACATTATCGTGAATAATATACATGAATATACAACATCCTATACAAATACACAAACTACTTTAAATGACGACGACTACTCCGAAAGATATGAAGTGACTTCATAGCTCAAGCAGCAACTCAAAGTAGGATATCAACAACCTGTAAATACTCGGTCTGACCCGAGTATTAAATTCAAAAGAAAATAATACACGGGTCAGTCTAATTCAAACTCAGTTATTAGTGCACAGAAGCAATAATAATTAAATATGAATAGTTGACAGTCAAAGTAAATTCACCTATCCGATCCTTTGACAAGAAATCGGATAACGGTGAATATAACACATAATAGTGTTAAACAACAAATCAGCAGATTCAAATCATCAGTAGAGATAAGTGAAAAGAATATCAATGAAGGTGATTTAGAAAACATCAGAATTGCCTAAATGGCAATTAACAACAAAATGATCAATTGAAACAAAATCAATTAAACAATTGAAATATCACTTAAAACATCAATTCCAATTGGCTGCAGTACACGCTAACACGTGTACTGCCTCGCCAATACGGCATATGTAATACGCAAAAGATCAATGGTTCAAAAGCAAAAGAAATATCAATTAAATCAATGCTATATGGCTGCAGTACACACGTACATACATGTGCACTGCCTCGCCAATTCGAGTGCACAAGGTCAAATCAAAATCTGATTCAACACAGGTATAAATGGTCTCGACCAAAATTCAAAATATCACTGCAACACTAAAACTGTACATGTACACAGAAATACAGCATCAATGACCAATACAAAAGATACAGTGCGGACATCAATCTACCTGGCAACAATGATGAATCAACAAATGCAACATATTCAAGTTGATACAAATGCACGGTTACAGTTCAACAAGACAAGTGCAGACAGATATGATCATCAAGCTATGGAAGCTAGACTGCAAAGACCAGTGATGCAGACCCAAGAAAAATCAACCCAGTGCAACAATTCAAAAATATCATGTACAAGTCTGGACAACAAGAATGCCCAGACCCAACAAATGTCACAAGTGGATCAAATAAACAGTGATAAATACATCACAAATCAGTTCAAAAAGGAACACGAGGGTCAAAGTGCACAAGAGATACAAGTGAAGCTACAACATGAAACACTGCAATTCAAATAGCAGTACAACGGGAAGTGGTCAAGAGAACATAAACATCATCAAGCATAGCTTAACTTAACTACAACAGCAGTATACACAAAGCAATTACAAATGGTCCAGTTTAAACATGAATTCACAGGAAATGCACATGCCAACAGTCAAGGCATGCACCAGTGAACCAGGCTACCACATAATGAAACAAGCTACTGTGCAACAGCCCTGATATGCAACTCACAAAAATATGGACAATGCAGTACATAGCTACATGAAGCCCAAAAGCAATGAATATCGGAAATGCAGACTTGAACACCCAGGAGAACAGTGACCAGAGCAAGCTCGAACGAATGAGCTTCAACTAAATTCCAATGCAAATACAATAAGACAACACATAACTCGTACAATGGTCAACCATACATGTGAAACAGGTGATCTCAGATGAAACAGCTACAGCTAGTATAACCTGACATGCATCATATACAAGTGCAAAGATGGGTGCATCTATGGATGCAGACACATTACATGAGTACCACTATTCGAGTCAAGCAACAGAAATTGTAGACTCAATTATGAATGCACATAAACACTTGAATGTACCGAACACATGAACTACGACTTCTCATGAACCAAATAGTGCACACTGGCAATTAACAAAATACATGAAGGCCACATGCAAGACCAGTGAAGGTAAGGCCCATGTCAACAAAGGAGGGTTGTATCAGTGAGACAACTACTACATAATGGAGTGCAGCAGCCTCAGCATCAAAATTATGGCAACACAGCAACAATAGAACCAACACACAACAACAGAGGTATGTCAAAATGAAATTTATAAACCAGACCACAATGTCATGCAATGACACTATTTAAATGTACTACAGTGATGATACAAGCACTTGCAACAGAAAGTGATGCAAATACAACCTAAATCGAACTGAAATGAAACAGTTATCACAAACTCAAGTTAGTCGATATGATCAAGAAACAAGTCCAACTACTTCCAAGAACAAGACACAGTGCAGATTTCAAAGCTGCAAGACTCAAGTATACATGAATACACTTATATGGTGACACAGCAGTATGTTGAAGCAACAGAGTTACAAACTTGAAATCGAGTGATAAAATCAAGTTTCAAAAGTCAAAATGATAAATGACTTTGAATCAAACCAAAAACAGTATGCAGTTCACAAATCATGTCGGGGACGAGGTTATCGAAATTAAACAGTTCGAAAAGTCCCCAAAGCCGTATAATTGAAACAGAAACAAAACTCACTTTAATGCCGATGCCAACAGATATTTACTCAAAGTCATTTGTAGTTTAAATCACACTGTACCCCTAGCAACAGATATCAATTAATTATTCAAAGCCGTGGATAATGGAAATCGAACCAAGGCAAACCAAAAATCATCAACATCGAAACAAAGTTGAACGACATAACACAATATTAAGCAAACAAATTATACGATGTGATAAAATCAGGGAAACCCTCAAACACGAAACCAAGTCAAACGCAAAGCGTTTCACTAAGTTGAATTAAATGTGAGTAAATTAAATTACTCACCTTAGTTCGAGGGCACAGATCTAGCAGTCCATAATCGAAGCCGATTCATACTCAGTTGAAGTCGACAAAGGAGAAACAGCAGTAGGCACTCTAGCAATAGCCGATCTACAAAGCAGGGTCAAAATCGATTCGATCGAGCATCGCTCATTGGCAGCTAAGCCCTAATTTGCAGAGGACGAACAAGAAGGAACGAAACGTGGCCGCCATTTTTATTTTTTTTTCGTTCGTTTTATTTTTTAGGTTTTGAAATGAAGCCGGTCAACAAAAAAAAGGGGGATACGGGTTCTTTGTTTAAAAAGTTATCACGGCCCAAAAATGAAAAGAATATAATATAAAAAAAAAGAAAACATGGGCCACCAATAAAATTATTAAAGCCCATACATCATATTAAAATTTGTGAGAGAATTTTAATTTAAATTTAAAACTTCAATTGGCAATTACCGAAACTATCAATCGTTTTAATAACGATTAAAAATTGATGCTAAATGCAGGGTTGTTACAGACTCCCCTCCTTATAAAAATTGCGTCCCCGCAATTTTCATAATTATGGTCGTCACTCACCATAAATTGTCTAACATGAACTGGTTGAGCTAGAAAATAAAGGTGGAGACTTCAAACATCAAAGTAATCTTTTAATTTCAATAAAAGAAATTTACAAAAAAAAAATCAACAAAATCCAACTATCAATAGATAGTCAGAAAACAATAAAGGTCTAATTATCAAAGACGATAATCAGAAAGCTCAAACCGACAAATATTTGGTTATCTCTGGCGATAATCAAATTTTAAATCAACAAATATTTAATTATCTAAAGCGATAATTAAATTTCAAATCAACAAATATTTAATTATCTCAAGCGATAATTAAATTTCAATTCAATAATTATTTGATTATCTCAGTCGATAATCAAATTTCAAATCAACAATTATTTGATTATCTCAGTCTATAATCAAATCTTCAAATCAACAAATATTCGATTATCAAAAACGATAATCAAATCAACAAATATTCGATTATCAAAACGATAATCAAATCAACATATATTCGATTATCAAAACGATAATCAAACCAACAAATATTCGATTATAAAAAACGATAATCAAATCAACAAATATTCGATTATCAAAAACGATAACCAAATCAACATATATTCGATTATCAAAAACGATAACCAAATCAACAAATATTCGATTATCAAAAACGATAACCAAATCAACACATATTCGATTATCAAAAACGATAATCAAATTTCTCAAATCAACAAATATTCAATTATCAAAAACGATAACCAAATCAACAAATATTCGATTATCAAAAACGATAACCAAATCAACAAATATTCGATTATCAAGAACGATAATCAAATCAACAAATATTCGATTATCAAAAACGATAATCAAATCAACAGATATTCAATTATCAAAAACGATAATCAAATCAACAGATATCTAATTATCAAAAACGATAATTAGAACTCATATCAACAAATATTTAATTATCACAGGCGATAATTAAATCAACAAATATCTAATTATCAAAAACGATAATTAGAACTCATATCAACAAATATTTAATTATCACAAGCGATAATCAAATCAACAAATATTCGATTATCAAAAACGATAACCAAATCAACAAATATTCGATTATCAAGAACGATAATCAAATCAACAAATATTCGATTATCAAAAACGATAATCAAATCAACAGATATTCAATTATCAAAAACGATAATCAAATCAACAGATATCTAATTATCAAAAACGATAATTAGAACTCATATCAACAAATATTTAATTATAACAGGCGATAATTAAATCAACAAATATCTAATTATCAAAAACGATAATCAGAACTCATATCAACAAATATTTAATTATCACAAGCGATAATCAAATCAACAAATATCTAATTATCAAAAACGATAATTAGAACTCATATCAACAAATATTTAATTATCACAGGCGATAATTAAATCAACAAATATCTAATTATCAAAAACGATAATTAGAACTCATATCAACAAATATTTAATTATCACAAGCGATAATTAAATCAACAAATATCTAATTATCAAAAACGATAATTAGAACTCATAACATCAAATATCTAATTACCTGCAGATAATTAGACAACATCATAAAAGTGGATCGATCCCATCATATGGCGAGTTTTAGCTACGCCGCACGTGCATCTCATATGGCCGAAGCCTACCAAGTACCCATCATAATTTTGGCGCCCATCATATGACCCGAAGGTCCAACATATGACCCGAAGGTCTGGTACTGGTATTTGACCCGAAGGTCCATCATAGTGGCTCGAAAGCACACGAAAATCATCATATATTCAATTAACGAGTCCGGAATTAACCGAAAAAGCAAACGCACATGTCCCATACCACTGTTTTACTAAATCGTTTGATTCTCTTCATCGTTTCCTTGAACGTGTAAAATCATCAAAATCATCAAACAGCAAATGTTTCAATTAACGAGTCCGGAATTAACCGAAATAGTAAAAGTGTGGTTTCATACTCCGCACTTTTGCTACATCGTTTAAATCTCTTCATCGTTTCCTTGAAAGTGCAAAATTGTGTATTCCGAAAATAACATTTCACATTCTCAAACGAATAAGTCCGGAATTAAGCGAATCAGTAAAAGAAAGGGGTCATAGTCCTCGATTTTGCTGAAACGTTTAAATCGCTTCCTCATTCTTTTGAAAACGTAAACTGAAAAATTTTGAAAACAATTTTTTATTTTAAAACGCTTTTTATAATCACGTGATTAAATCAGCAACATAAGTAACAATTTCAACAAGAAAATGGTACTTCTCAAAACAACATAAAACTAATCTCAAAATCAGCATTGCGGGATAACCGCTTGAAAATCCACTTTAAAATTTGACGGTTACTGAAGTCAAAGAGACAGTAAATTTTAAACGTCAAAATCTCATCAAAATAATTCGCATCAAAATAAAATACCAGTGAATTTTCATTCATTCAAAACCGTCAACAAAGCACCGCGCTTCAAAATGTAGCATTGGTGTAAAGCTCCCGTTATAATAATAACGGCAACAAAATACGTTTCATAACCAAGCATCGGTTCAACGTAAAATTAGTGCAGTAACGTGCAACTCAAATTTGCACGTACACTACAAAATGAACAAAATAATCATTCTATTATATCTTCAATAAAGATATTTTAAAACAGCAGAAATCTAATCAGATATGATTAGCATCAAAGAAAACCAGTAATAAATTTCAACAAATCAAATCAACTGGTTAAACAACATAATGAAATTAATTTCATTTTCATATTTTGATTTTTAAATCAAAATAATTATCAGCTGTACTCAGCGAAGCAGTCACACTGTTTTCGCTGCGCACTCTGATAAACAAAACACAATTCAATCAATCATCAAAACACCAATTCACTTTTATTTTTAAATAAAGCTATTTAAAAATTTCATCATAATTTCAAAACTTTAGTTTTGACTCAAAACAAAAATAAACATCGACATATAGTTGTAACACATGTTCCATCTAAGTTATGTTTTATATTATGTCCATAAACCTCAAGCTCTGATACCAACTGTGACGCCCCACCTCTATGCTCACAATAACAAAGAGTATTAAAAGAAATACTGTCTATTATTATGAAGAATAAGGCTGGATAGGAGCGGCCATCCGTAGTTAGGCCTTACACTAGTATTGGTTATCTCGATAGGAGTGGTATATATTTTTATTTTTCATCTCATATTTGTTTACTCCCATCGACATACCCAATTCTGGTATAAAACGAACTACGATGGTTCATAATAGTTTAGGACAATATATATAATAACAACACAGATAAATAAGTGCGGAACACAGATATAACAGAAAGTCTCATATATATATAATAACTGATGTCAGTTACAATACATTTGACACTATACATATGATACAACTACAACTGTCGACTCTGGAAGTTACATACACAAGTACATTATCGTGAATAATATACATGAATATACAACATCCTATACAAATACACAAACTACTTTAAATGACGACGACTACTCCGAAAGATATGAAGTGACTTCATAGCTCAAGCAGCAACTCAAAGTAGGATATCAACAACCTGTAAATACTCGGTCTGACCCGAGTATTAAATTCAAAAGAAAATAATACACGGGTCAGTCTAATTCAAACTCAGTTATTAGTGCACAGAAGCAATAATAATTAAATATGAATAGTTGACAGTCAAAGTAAATTCACCTATCCGATCCTTTGACAAGAAATCGGATAACGGTGAATATAACACATAATAGTGTTAAACAACAAATCAGCAGATTCAAATCATCAGTAGAGATAAGTGAAAAGAATATCAATGAAGGTGATTTAGAAAACATCAGAATTGCCTAAATGGCAATTAACAACAAAATGATCAATTGAAACAAAATCAATTAAACAATTGAAATATCACTTAAAACATCAATTCCAATTGGCTGCAGTACACGCTAACACGTGTACTGCCTCGCCAATACGGCATATGTAATACGCAAAAGATCAATGGTTCAAAAGCAAAAGAAATATCAATTAAATCAATGCTATATGGCTGCAGTACACACGTACATACATGTGCACTGCCTCGCCAATTCGAGTGCACAAGGTCAAATCAAAATCTGATTCAACACAGGTATAAATGGCCTCGACCAAAATTCAAAATATCACTGCAACACTAAAACTGTACATGTACACAGAAATACAGCATCAATGACCAATACAAAAGATACAGTGCGGACATCAATCTACCTGGCAACAATGATGAATCAACAAATGCAACATATTCAAGTTGATACAAATGCACGGTTACAGTTCAACAAGACAAGTGCAGACAGATATGATCATCAAGCTATGGAAGCTAGACTGCAAAGACCAGTGATGCAGACCCAAGAAAAATCAACCCAGTGCAACAATTCAAAAATATCATGTACAAGTCTGGACAACAAGAATGCCCAGACCCAACAAATGTCACAAGTGGATCAAATAAACAGTGATAAATACATCACAAATTAGTTCAAAAAGGAACACGAGGGTCAAAGTGCACAAGAGATACAAGTGAAGCTACAACATGAAACACTGCAATTCAAATAGCAGTACAACGGGAAGTGGTCAAGAGAACATAAACATCATCAAGCATAGCTTAACTTAACTACAACAGCAGTATACACAAAGCAATTACAAATGGTCCAGTTTAAACATGAATTCACAGGAAATGCACATGCCAACAGTCAAGGCATGCACCAGTGAACCAGGCTACCACATAATGAAACAAGCTACTGTGCAACAGCCCTGATATGCAACTCACAAAAATATGGACAATGCAGTACATAGCTACATGAAGCCCAAAAGCAATGAATATCGGAAATGCAGACTTGAACACCCAGGAGAACAGTGACCAGAGCAAGCTCGAACGAATGAGCTTCAACTAAATTCCAATGCAAATACAATAAGACAACACATAACTCGTACAATGGTCAACCATACATGTGAAACAGGTGATCTCAGATGAAACGGCTACAGCTAGTATAACCTGACATGCATCATATACAAGTGCAAAGATGGGTGCATCTATGGATGCAGACACATTACATGAGTACCACTATTCGAGTCAAGCAACAGAAATTGTAGACTCAATTATGAATGCACATAAACACTTGAATGTACCGAACACATGAACTACGACTTCTCATGAACCAAATAGTGCACACTGGCAATTAACAAAATACATGAAGGCCACATGCAAGACCAGTGAAGGTAAGGCCCATGTCAACAAAGGAGGGTTGTATCAGTGAGACAACTACTACATAATGGAGTGCAGCAGCCTCAGCATCAAAATTATGGCAACACAGCAACAATAGAACCAACACACAACAACAGAGGTATGTCAAAATGAAATTTATAAACCAGACCACAATGTCATGCAATGACACTATTTAAATGTACTACAGTGATGATACAAGCACTTGCAACAGAAAGTGATGCAAATACAACCTAAATCGAACTGAAATGAAACAGTTATCACAAACTCAAGTTAGTCGATATGATCAAGAAACAAGTCCAGCTACTTCCAAGAACAAGACACAGTGCAGATTTCAAAGCTGCAAGACTCAAGTATACATGAATACACTTATATGGTGACACAGCAGTATGTTGAAGCAACAGAGTTACAAACTTGAAATCGAGTGATAAAATCAAGTTTCAAAAGTCAAAATGATAAATGACTTTGAATCAAACCAAAAACAGTATGCAGTTCACAAATCATGTCGGGGACGAGGTTATCGAAATTAAACAGTTCGAAAAGTCCCCAAAGCCGTATAATTGAAACAGAAACAAAACTCACTTTAATGCCGATGCCAACAGATATTTACTCAAAGTCATTTGTAGTTTAAATCACACTGTACCCCTAGCAACAGATATCAATTAATTATTCAAAGCCGTGGATAATGGAAATCGAACCAAGGCAAACCAAAAATCATCAACATCGAAACAAAGTTGAACGACATAACACAATATTAAGCAAACAAATTATACGATGTGATAAAATCAGGGAAACCCTCAAACACGAAACCAAGTCAAACGCAAAGCGTTTCACTAAGTTGAATTAAATGTGAGTAAATTAAATTACTCACCTTAGTTCGAGGGCACAGATCTAGCAGTCCATAATCGAAGCCGATTCATACTCAGTTGAAGTCGACAAAGGAGAAACAGCAGTAGGCACTCTAGCAATAGCCGATCTACAAAGCAGGGTCAAAATCGATTCGATCGAGCATCGCTCATTGGCAGCTAAGCCCTAATTTGCAGAGGACGAACAAGAAGGAACGAAACGTGGCCGCCATTTTTATTTTTTTTTCGTTCGTTTTATTTTTTAGGTTTTGAAATGAAGCCGGTCAACAAAAAAAAGGGGGATACGGGTTCTTTGTTTAAAAAGTTATCACGGCCCAAAAATGAAAAGAATATAATATAAAAAAAAGAAAACATGGGCCACCAATAAAATTATTAAAGCCCATACATCATATTAAAATTTGTGAGAGAATTTTAATTTAAATTTAAAACTTCAATTGGCAATTACCGAAACTATCAATCGTTTTAATAACGATTAAAAATTGATGCTAAATGCAGGGTTGTTACAGACTCCCCTCCTTATAAAAATTGCGTCCCCGCAATTTTCATAATTATGGTCGTCACTCACCATAAATTGTCTAACATGAACTGGTTGAGCTAGAAAATAAAGGTGGAGACTTCAAACATCAAAGTAATCTTTTAATTTCAATAAAAGAAATTTACAAAAAAAAAATCAACAAAATCCAACTATCAATAGATAGTCAGAAAACAATAAAGGTCTAATTATCAAAGACGATAATCAGAAAGCTCAAACCGACAAATATTTGGTTATCTCTGGCGATAATCAAATTTTAAATCAACAAATATTTAATTATCTAAAGCGATAATTAAATTTCAAATCAACAAATATTTAATTATCTCAAGCGATAATTAAATTTCAATTCAATAATTATTTGATTATCTCAGTCGATAATCAAATTTCAAATCAACAATTATTTGATTATCTCAGTCTATAATCAAATCTTCAAATCAACAAATATTCGATTATCAAAAACGATAATCAAATCAACAAATATTCGATTATCAAAACGATAATCAAATCAACATATATTCGATTATCAAAACGATAATCAAACCAACAAATATTCGATTATAAAAAACGATAATCAAATCAACAAATATTCGATTATCAAAAACGATAACCAAATCAACATATATTCGATTATCAAAAACGATAACCAAATCAACAAATATTCGATTATCAAAAACGATAACCAAATCAACACATATTCGATTATCAAAAACGATAATCAAATTTCTCAAATCAACAAATATTCAATTATCAAAAACGATAACCAAATCAACAAATATTCGATTATCAAAAACGATAACCAAATCAACAAATATTCGATTATCAAGAACGATAATCAAATCAACAAATATTCGATTATCAAAAACGATAATCAAATCAACAGATATTCAATTATCAAAAACGATAATCAAATCAACAGATATTCGATCGAGCATCGCTCATTGGCAGCTAAGCCCTAATTTGCAGAGGACGAACAAGAAGGAACGAAACGTGGCCGCAATTTTTATTTTTTTTTCGTTCGTTTTATTTTTTAGGTTTTGAAATGAAGCCGGTCAACAAAAAAAAGGGGGATACGGGTTCTTTGTTTAAAAAGTTATCACGGCCCAAAAATGAAAAGAATATAATATAAAAAAAAAAGAAAACATGGGCCACCAATAAAATTATTAAAGCCCATACATCATATTAAAATTTGTGAGAGAATTTTAATTTAAATTTAAAACTTCAATTGGCAATTACCGAAACTATCAATCGTTTTAATAACGATTAAAAATTGATGCTAAATGCAGGGTTGTTACAGTAAAATTTAATTCATGCTAATAAAAACTGAATTACTCTGGGAAAAACATAAGAACAGTACAAAGTTAGCATAAGTGATAATTTCGATCATCACGAATTATTGATTCAAGTTTACAAACTGTTTACTCAATCAAAAATAGGATTTTTAAAACTCAAATCACAATTTTTAGTTAAGCAGTGAAGTAGCAGTTTGGGTTTAATCGTTTTGGGCATTTTGGGTCGCCGTGGGTGATCCCATTGATCGGAGGGGACAAGTTTCCTCCTGGAGGTGGAGGAGTGATCGGTGAAGCTAGGAAAAATATCGGAATGGTGGATAGTTCACCGTGGAGGCAGCGGTAGGCGTTTTTAGTTCGAAAACCTAACTTTGTCATGGGTTTCTATTTCATCTTGTTCGTCGTTGGTGGGCGACCGAGTTCGCCGTGGTTTGGGGGAATGGTGGAGGAGGCGATGATGAAGCTATGGCCGCAGTTTCGCGTGTTCAGGTGGTCGAGGTTGGGCGAACGACAACGTTGACAGTTTTGGGTTTATGTGCTTTGTGCGTTTCCAGGTTTGGGCTCGAATGTTAAAATTTGATTCTCAGGGGGGTTCGAAGTTTCGATGACTGGAGACTGATGTGGGGAGGTCCGTCGACTTGTCTCGATGACCGGCAGAGGGCCAGAGGTGAAGGCGGCACGGTGCACGTGCACCGTGCATGTTGAAGCATTGATGGGCATCGGGTTTTGGGGGAGGAGAAGTAACTTGGGTTTGGGCTTGTTTGGTTGACTATAGGTTGATAACCTGTTTTGTTTGTATGGGCTGTTTCTCAGGGGAACTCGGGTCGAACTCTTATTGTATGAGGAAAATTTGAATTTAAAATAAATGAAAAATTGCAAAGTTAAATTTGTAGTTATTTTGAATTCAAATAGTTTGAAATGGAACTTAAAAGTGAATTTGAAACAAAATGTTTTCAAAAGTGTTTGAGAAATGATAATTGAATCAATTATAAGAATTATGATTTTATCTCAAAGATAGTTCATTAAAATGTTAAGTTAAATTAATTAATGATTTGGATTTAATTAATTAAGAAAGTAAGGGTTTGATTTAATAAATTAAAGGTTTAAGTGAATAAATCAAGAATTAATTAATTTTAATCAAGAAATCATTGAGTAGATAGGATCAGATTATTAGATAATGGTTAAGAGCTAATTAATAAAACATTAACATTCAACCAATTAATAAATTAGGATTAATTAATGAATTATTTATAGTTGGTAATTTTTTTTATAAAATATGGTTAAAGTTAATTAATCAAGTGATCAAGATATACTTACAATTAATGTAATAAAAAGTTGATTTATTTATAAAGGTAATAAATTACTTAAAGAGAGTTATTTAATGAAATTAATTAAGGTTAAATGATTATGTAATTAACTTAAGGTTAATCTATTTAATTTATAGATTAAGAATAATCTAATTAATTAAAGTGTTTGGTAAATAATTTATATCAAATGATTTGGAATTAATGAATCTGAATTGAATAATAAATTCATAAGTAATCAATCTACTAAGAAATAAATTAAATTGATTAGGATTAAACAATTAATTAATCCTGCTTACAAATGTTTATTGAATGCTTATGAATGATTGTATTGTATGACATGCCTTGAATTGATTATCCTATCTAATTTGTGATATTTTGTTCTGTAGATTGAGCTATGTATATTTATTTGCATTTGTATATTATCTCTGAATCTGTGAATGGACGATGAGCATTATAGTTTATATCGCTTATCAACTATATTTCTGTGTTTCAATCTGTGATGATTGAATGATGTTGCACTATTGTGTTAAACCCCTGGCCCACACCATACACACACAAATATGGATTTCACGAGGAAATCGATTAAGTCACAGATTTTTGAAAATAGTTTTAAATTTGAATTTTTAAATTCAAATGGTTTGAAAATGAGATTGGGTTTAAAATGAAAAGCTTTTGAAATGAAATTTCAAGGATGAAATTTATTTTTGAATGACTTGATTAAATTTTGGAATTTAAATAATTTGATTTAAATTTGAATTCCAAAGTGTGAAACTGAATACTATGATTTAAAACTAGGGATTAAAGATGTTATACCAGTTATATAGGGGTTAAACTATTTTAAAATGTATTAATTTGGGAATATGAATATGAATTAAGAACTTTAATTTGTGCAAATATAATTGGATTTTTCTGAAACGAAAACTATTTGTTTTCAATTAATTAAAGCTTTCACAGAAGTAATGAACTTCCAATTTGTGTTAAAAAGAATTTCAAGTTTGAAAATGAAAATGATTTCCAAGTTATAGAAACGGTCTGAAATTATAAGTTAAATCTTTGATTTAAAGATTTAACGAGTTAATCCTATCGAAATGAAATTGTTTTGGAAATCTATGAATTGATCTTTGTGAATAAATCTTTTTGTTTAAAGATTTGAAATGGTAATTTGTTTAAACCATTTGAAATAAATGTTTGAATAGTTAAGTTGTGGCTTAATTGAAATCCCCATATCCATATGTTTTTAAATATTGCGCTCACTATTCGGTTTAGCCGGGAGAGGACCTTTGTGTCATATATCCCATTCCGAATATGTGATACGTCGTTATGGATAGCATTTGAAGACCGGTGATGAAGACCGGATATTTTCGAAAACGGAAGGACAACTCGTCGAATGTATTTGCATCGACTGGTCCCCGGTATAGAGACTCCATATGTGATGGGAAGTCCGAACGTAATTAGTGAATATCCGGATTTCAAGGGCTTATTTGGAAGTGCCTTCGGTTGTGTTCGAACCCGGAACAAACTTGTATGGATTGTGTGTCTGACATTACAATTTGAGATATAAAGCAGATTTCTTTCAAATACATTTCTGTTGGTGGCGGAGAATTTATTCTTTTAGCTTAACGCCCTTCTCTAAGACATACGAGCTCAGAGGTTATGTAGTTGAAGGTTATCAGCAATATATTCCCAATTTGGTAATGTGACATGCTAAGTGTTGCTGTGAAATGATCATTGTTTGATCATTTGTGATATGATCATTTGTTTGATCATTTATCTTTGTGATTATTACTTTTATCATTTGTTGACCCAAAGCATGGCTTTGAAACAAAGCGTGGCTTTGTGGACGTGACCTCGTCGAGCCTCACACCCCGGAATGGTCAAAACAGGAAAGATGCGGCAAGGTTATTAGGGGGTAGCGCCCCTTTAGGGTATGTACATCTCCTTCTAGATAGAAGTGGTATCATGGTATGGAGCCCAGATACTTACTTATGTGGAAATCACAAACTTATATATATCTTGTTTTGTGATTTGAAGTTGGGGCCCCGGTTAAAGGTTGTTACAACCGGGAGGTGGCATACTCGTGTCAGTAGTTACCCAGTTAGGGGTAACCCGACCTTGTGTTGGCAGAGATCCGGTTAGGTTCTCGGGACGTCCATCCAGAGGCGTACTCATGTGGAAATGGGAAGTTCCTTGGCCTGACCATTTGTTGGAAATCCAAAGAAACAATACGATCCTTGTACGGTTTTAGTTGTATAACCTGCTATGGAATGTGGCGGTAACCTGCTATTGAACATAGTAGCTATAGTAGGCATACGATAATGGTCGTATGTTGGCTAAGATTTATATTCTACTTTCGAAAATGTTTTCTGCACCGTGCACTTATAATAATAATATCAAAGAAATTTTCTACGTATTAAGCATGTTTGACTATCATAAGAAGAAATCTCCTCCAAGTCTGCGTTTGCATTGTGTGTGTGGTGGGAGGTCTTATGGTAGTTTCATTTTCAAAAAGCATTGCGAATTTATTTTAAAATTCTCTTGTCGATTGTTTTAAAAGAAAACTGTTTTTGTTGCTCACACCAGTCCCATGACTGATCCGGAGTTTATTGTTCCTTTCCTAAACTCTGGGTGCTCATTATTTTCTACACGAGCAGTCTAGAGTTGGGTTTTTCAAATAGTTAGGTTCAGTGAATTATCTGGAGTTAGTTAAGTCCTTGGTTCGCACCAGTCTTGCTTATCTTTGTGCATCGTGATGGGGAGTTCGAGCTATTGGTTGATTGGTTCTTGGAGATGGAGTTACAGATTTGGAGTTCTTCGTTGACGACTATCCTAGAGTTATTTGTTCCGCTGCTAGTGTTATCTATTTTGCTTTCCACTGCTATTCTATTATATCATTACTCTGATGTATATCGATATTCATTGTATCACTCTGTTGTATCAGTGTTGTATATCAATGTATTATTCTTTTATTCCGCTGTGTTATTTACTTAATGTTGTTATAAGCTCCGGCGAATCGGTTTTGAACGATCGAATCTACGGCATTCGAATACGATTTGAAGTATGGATGTCGATTTTCGAGCGGGCAAAATTCGTTTCGTTACATATAGGCTAGATCATCAAATCAATATCGGTTTGGATGTGTGTGGTGATTATTTAGGATGGTCCATTTTTGCACAGTGAACTAGGGTTACTGTTTTAGAGATTTAGGCAAATTGGTATGAAGTGGAGTCGGATAGATTTGTTTAGGAGATATCCGGTCGAGTGAGGCGATTTGCATTTTGGGGTTAGAGGTTCGACTATTCTAGGTCATGGACTGCAAGAGTTGGTCGAAACCTGTTTCGATGGCATGGTTAGACTCGAGGTTGCATGGGAAGTTGATCGACATTGGTGTGATGAAGTCTGAAGCTCCATAGCATTTTGTGACATTGGGCGAGGTGGTTTAGGGTAACAGGTCAATTTGGATTCAAAGGAGGGGAGGTTAAGTTTGTAAGTGTTAGGTCGAGCAAGTTGAGTTTGAGAAGAGAGGAATAATGGTGCGAAGACACTTGATTTCATTAAGTATTGCTCTGTATCGATGGATTTATGTGCATGGTTGAATGGGTTCAAGCTTATCAGGTGTGCACATTTGGGGAATGAAGAGGATTAGAGGGAGGAAGGTGATTATGTCGTTAATTAAGTTAATTAATTAAAAAAATTAAGTTAATTAATTTAAAAAATTAAGTTGAAAAGTTAGAAATTGAATAACTATTTCATATGAGGTCCAATCAAGATACGGTCAGTTGCATTGTAGTCTTAGGAATGTTATCTATATATTGGAGTTGGATTCTTTGAATTTGGAGCTAATTAAATTTTGTGCTAAAATCTAACGGCCAAATTGGAACGCGAAAGTGTCAATTGGAATTTCGGTGTACCCGCATCTAATAAATTATATGATATCTGTATTGCTATAAATTACCATTGTATATTTGGGTGATAGATTTTGTATTGTTGTTTGATTGTTTGTTCAGATTTGATTCCTGCTTGGAACTGGATGACATAAATAACCATTTTGTTGCAAGGAACAAAGCAAGAGGAAGTCGAAAGAGTATGTAGCAAATATATCACTATGGAACACTTCGAAATACACACATATATGTGTGATTTACAGGGACTTTATAGATAGTCCATAAGGGGTTTCTTGCCAATATTGATTTAATTATATTATTACGCTATTTATAGTGATGTTTGGTTGAAATATTTTTGACCCATTATTTGATTTTAGTAAGTGTCGTTATAGTGATTACCGCTATATCGTCGCTTATGAAATATCATCTTTTTAAATTTCTATGTGTGTTGACCTTATGCTTACAAAATAAATATTTGATCATGTTTTTACCCTTTGAAAGTGGTTTATACTATATTTTTAATATTTTGGGAATTTTGAAAATAAATGTTAAGTATTGATTGAATTTATAAAAGAAGTTATAAATTTGATTAATTATCTTTCGGGACTGTCAATGTTGTTTTAAATTTATAAATGATCATAATTGTCCGATTGTCTTTTGTAATAATTAATGTTGTTTTCAATTTATAAAAGGATTATAAATTTGATTTAGTATCTTTTGGGACAATTAATGTTGTTTTCAATTATAAAAAGATTGTAAATTTGAGGTGTTATCCTTCGGTACAATTAATGTATTTTTCAATTTACAAAAGATAATAAATTTGATTTATTATCTTTCGAGATAATTAATATTGTTTTAAATATGTAAGTTGATTATAATTTGAATTGTTGTTTTTTGGGATAATTAATGTGGTTTTAAAATTAGTAAAGGATTATATCAATTATCTTTCAGGACGATTAACATTGTTTAAATTTAATAAAAGTATTTAAATTGTTTTATTATCTTTTAGGATAATAATGTTGTTTTAAATTTATAAATGATGGTTTTTAAATGTGGAAATCTTTCAAAAGGATTGTCTAAAAACAAAACTAAGTGTAATTATTTTGGGATTTATAGTACACAATGTTTTTGATGACATTCGTTTTGACCCTTCTTTTTAACACACTTAGAAATATAATTTACCCTTTAGAGGAATATTTTGAAATAGTGTTTCTAAAGTGTTTTACAAATATTTTTGATAGAAAATCAAGTACAAATAAAAATGAAATGCTCTAAAAGCTTGACTCATTTATTGGTGGCAAGTTTATGCGATTTAATTCTCATATACAATCATTCATTTGTTTCCACTGGTTGATTTTTTAATTATCGACTTTGATATCATTCTTTGTGTTTTGCTGACTCAAGATGATTTTTTTTCTCATTCAGAGCATTTAAACTCTTGCTATTCTTAAAGTTAAGAATGCTACCGTAGCAAAATAGATAACAACACCACCTTAACTCATCCGAGTTCATTGTTTTTCTTGGCTGGTACTAGTTTAATTTTGACAGTTGATTCATCAACTATCGATTTTGATATCTATCTTTGTGCTTCATCAATCAATGATGATTTGTTGCTTGTTAACAAGAATTCTTGTCAACACCCAAGGTAGTGCTAAGAACGAAGATTATTCTTTAGGCAAATAGAGTAGGAAGGAAGGAATGTATCCTTCTTGAATTTCCTTTCAAAAAGGCTTTGGTAGGAAAAAGTTTTCCAAATTGTCCTTTCAACTTGGTCGAAAGGGTTAGTTTCTGTGTTCAATGACCTTTTGACTCTATTGAGTCGGTGTGGACTCTCTTTCGAAAGCTTTCCTTCTTGATTCAGTTGGAATATCCTGAATTAGGTTCGCCTCAGTTAGTTTCGAGCTGGTCGGAGGCCTTAAGCAGTTGAATGACTTGGAATTTAGGTTAGGGATCAAAAATAGGGGTTTCGACCTTGTCGAAAGCAGAGGGCTTAACCTTCTTGGGTTTGAACTAGTAATCTTAAGCTACAGTGTTTTGGTGAAGGGTTTCGATCTTGATGAAAGTCGGATCCTCAAGCTTCTTGTACTAGTTGAAGGTCTAAGTAAGTTGTGACTTGGTTTGGACCGTATCAAAAGTTAAAACTTAGAGGGAGGTTACTTGAAGTTTTTTCAAAACTTGATAGATTTCTACTTCGTCGACAGTGGCCTTTCGATGAAGAAGAAATCTAAAACACAGGAATGGAACTGACAAGAACTTTGATAAAATGATAAGTAATCTAAAATACTTGAAACTTCCTTTTTATAAGCAAAAGATGACTTTATTTCTTCAAATCCCTAAATTAATCTTGTAATTAGGGTTACAACACTTTTGATTAAAGAAATATAAGTTTGGAATGGTAGGAATCGGCCCCTCAAACATGACCCTTTGCGTCTTATTTATATATGCGGGTCAGCATTTTTCGACCCTGATGCTTTCAACTAGGTCGAAATGTGGATTCCGAAAGACTTAAATATGTTTCCACCTTTGTTGTAAGGTATGGTTGCACTCCTCTTCTTTGAGTTGTCTTGTAAGTGCTTTCGACCTTGTTGGTGGCCCTTGTTCATTGGTATCAATGATGTTGGTTATGCTTATACTCTTGTTTCTGATCTGATGTGGAACCCTCCTGGACCACGTTGGCTTCGATCGGTTCAAAAGGCTTACTATAGCTTTCAAAGGGGTTGTTCAAGATAATACTTTCCTTCTAGCAGTTTGAATGGAGGCAAAACCATTGGTTTCAAATGGTTTGGTGCGGGTTCAAAGAGCTATTCTTCATTGTCTTCGAAAGGTGCTACCTTGACTCATTTGGAAGATCTTTACAGATATGGACTCACCTAGTCGAAAGGTTGGTAATGAAGGTGGAAGGATGCTTTCGACTCCTCCAACACTTTCTAAAGGTAAGAGTCTTATGGATCTTGATTGCAGAAATCTTTTGTCACCTTCGAAAGGTTCTGAAGCTTCTAGATTTTAGTGGTAGCATCCCTTTGACTCCTTCAAAAGATCTAGCCTGTGTTCTTATCTCTAGCTTTCTTTTGTTCTCTGCTTAGAATGGCTTCAACTAAGTCAAAAGGTGGATTTCGAGACTACACACGTATATGTGTGATTTATAGGGACTATATAGAGAGTTTCTAAGGGTTTCTCGCCAATATTGATTTAATTATATTCTTGTATTGTTATATTGATGTTTGGTTGAAAAATTTCTGATATATTATTTGATTTGAGTAAGTGTCGTTATAGTGATTATTGTTATATCGTCACTTATGAAATATCATTTTCTTAAATTTCTCTGTGTGTTGACCTTATGCTTACAAAATAAATGTTTGATCGTATTTTTACCTTTTGAAAGTGGTTTATAATATATTTTGAATATTTTGAGAATTTTGAAAATAAATGTTAAGTGTTGATTAAATTTATAAAATAAGTTATAAATTTGATTAATTATCTTTTATGATTGCCAATGTTGTTTTAAATTTATAAATGATCATAATTGACTAATTATCTTTCGGGATAATTAGTGTTGTTTTCAATTTATAAAAAGATTATAAATTTGATTTAATAACTTTCGGGACAATTAATGTTGTTTTCAATTTATTAAAAGGTTATAAATTTGATTATTATCTTTAGGTACAATTAATGCTATTTTCAATTTGCAAAAAGATTATAAATTTGATTTATTATCTTTCGAGATAATTAATATCGTTTTAAATATATAAACATATTATAATTTGATTTATTGTCTTTTGGGATAATTAATGTGGTTTTAAAATTAGTGAAAGGATTATATCAATTATCTTTTAGGATGATCAACGTTGTTTATATTTAATAAATTATTTAAATTGATTTATTATCTTTAGGGATAATAACCGTTGATTTAAATTTATAGATAATGGTTTATAAATGTGAAAATCTTTAAAAATGAATGTTTAAAAACAAAGATAAGTGTAAATTGTTTTGGGATTTATAGTACACAATGTTTTTGATGACATTCGTTTTGACCCTTCCTTTTAACACACTTAGAGATATAATTTACCCTTTAAAAGAATATTTTTAAATAGCGTTTTTAAAGTGTTTATGATAGGAAATTAAGCACAAGTACAAATGAAATGCTTTAAAAGCTTGATTCATTTATTGGTGGCAAGTGTATGCGATTCAATTCTCATATACAACCATTTTTTTTGAATAATTGATATTTTAATTATCGATTTTGAATCATTCTTTATGTTTTGTTGACTCAAGATGATTTGTTTGCTTATTTGGAGCTTTTAAACTTTTGCTATTCTTAAAGTTAAGAATGTTGTCATAGCAAGGTAGATAACAATACTGCATTACCTCGTCCGACTTCATTGTTTTTCCTGGGGTAGTACTAGTTTATTTTCGATATTTGATTCATCAACTATCGATTTTGATATCTTTCTTTGTGCTTCATCAATCTAAGATGATTTGTTGCTCATTTCCAGCATTGACATCCAATAACGTGGATGACTAAAACCAAAGAGCGAGTGGGAGCCAAGCTAGTTGGGTCTCATCCATTAGGGTATATTCATATTTGACTAGATATTTGTTGGCAGCATGAATGCGGTGATGTGAGTATATGTTGATGCCCATGGTTTATAGTGGTCTGGCTTGGAAGTTCCCAAGAGTGATGTGTGTTTGACATGGACTTCCAAGTATATTTTATTTGTAGATATACTTTTGATGTAGGGGCATACCCTCCTAGTCAGATTGGATAAATTCATTCTCTTTGTTTTAATTCGAACCCTAGAGTTGATTCTTTCTTAAATTGCATCGAGAAGGGCCTTGTGCTATTCTTTTTGTTTAATTATTTTTGTCCATTCTTTAACTCTGGATTTTGTACATTCTTTAAGTATGGGATTTGTCCTTGTGTCCATCGTTTATATTTCGATTTGTTTTCCATTATTTATCGATTCTCTCATTTATGGATGATGTTCTTGTATGGTGAAACCCTACTCCGTGTTTTGCGATGTGGTCCCACCTATTATTTTATGTTTACCATATCCTTTATGTTTTCTTACGGTAGTTTTCCAGGCCGATCGGGGTGTTATTTTATTATAATGCTCGGATCAGATCGAGTATTTTCCAAGTTGGCATTGGTGTTATGGATCTCTTGGAGAAGAGTTGGATGTTCACCTACCATTGTATTTTATTTTACACTGTATTATATTGTATACCTATCAGCAATTATTAGGTTGGGAAATTACAACTATTTAGATGATGAGGTCTGTCATTAACTCTGATGTACCGTATATCTTAGAGTGACAGTTTATACTGTCTTTGTTATATTATATGTTATCATTTCCACTATGAGATTCTATTTCCCCTATTGTTATTTTTATTTTACCCTAACAATTCGCCTTTTAGGTGATTGGATGCTCAATATTTAAATATCGTAGATGTATTGATTGCCGACTCTCGACGATCAAAAAGATGGGTCATTACAATTTATAATTTATGAAAAGTCTATGAATTTGATTTATTATCTTTCAGGATAATTAATATTGTTTTAAATTTATAAAAAGATTATGGATTTGATATTATCCTAGGGATAATTAATGTTGTTTCAAATATATAAAAAGATTATCAATTTAATTAACCTTCTTTCAGGATAATTATTGTGGTTGTAAATTTATAAAAGAGTTATATTGATTATCTTTCAAGATGATTAACATTATATTAGATTTATAAGATATTTTAAACTGATTTATTATCTTCTGGGACAATAAATTCTGTTTTAAAAGTTAAAAATGATAATTTATAAATAAGAAAATTTTAAAAGGGAATGTATAAAACAAAGGTAGATGTAAATTGTTTTGGATTCATAGTAAACGATGTTTTAGTGACATTTATTTTGACCCTTCCTTTTAATACACTTAGAAATATAAATTTGATCTTTTAAAAGATAAATTTTTTAAAGAGTGTTTTAAAGCATTTTCCAAGTATTTGTGATGTGAAAATCAAGCACAAGCGTGAGTCAAATGTTTTAACAGATTTAATTTTTATACACGATCATTTTTATTATTCTTAGTAGTTGATTTACTGACTATTGATTACGCTATCTTCTTTGTTTATCATCAATCTAAGATGATTTATTGCTTATTTGAGCATGATATCCGTTGTAAAAAAAATGACTAAAACTAAAGAGCGAGTGGAAGCCAAGCTATGTGTGGTTTGATATCATTAGGGTATTATTACATCTACTCTAGATTGGTTTCCGTTATATGTGCATTGAGATGTGAAATACTAGATTCTCACTAAGGTTGGCGGGGTCCATCTTGAACGTGTCCGAGAGCCATCGTAGTTTTCAAGTGTATTTTCTATAAGTATACTTTTAGTGAGGGGATTGTACCTTCCTAATCATTGCTGGAAAATTCCTTTCCTTATTTGGTTCAAATCTTTGAATCATTTTCTTAATTGCATGGGAAAGTGCCTGAAGCTCTTCTCGATGTTTAATTATTTATTTCTAGTTTTTCAAGTCCGATTTTGTTCCGACTTGGTTTCATTCATTCGTCCGTGGATGTTGTTCTGGTGAGGTAAAACCCATTCTGTCTTTATCAGTGTAGTCCTATAGAATTATTATATTTTCAACATATTTCTTGACTTTTATCATGCTAGTTTTACTGACTGATCCAGGTGTTATTTTATTATAGTGCTCGGGTCAGAACAAATATTTTTCTAGGTTGTCGTTACTGAATTTTTTAGAGTGACAGCGCAATAGGTGACTCTTTAATTGTGAACTATGTGATGAAGCTTTGTCTTCACCCCTACAATCCCTTTACAGGTTGGTTGAAAAATCGAGAGGCTGGCCATAAAATCAGGAACGAGGTTACCATTCATTGTCTCCCCCAAAGAGGGAGATCGTTATATTTGGTTGAAAAGGTGATTTAGAAAGAGATTGGTGTGGTTAGAAGCCAATAAAGTTAAGTACATAAGTTATACGTAGATTATTTTATTCGCATGGTTCTTGATTAAGGATTCGAATACATAACTTCGAGGTGATTCACACTTGTTCGAAAAAGAATTTCTCATTTGATTTTATCAGTAAATACTTGATTTGGATTCTCGATATAATCAAAGATTTTCAATAATAGTACATGACTATGTAAGGAGAATGGAGGTTTATAATCAAGGAACCTAATCAGAGTCCGCATTAGGCAGGTTGAGTAAACAATACTAGTCCGGAAGTAAAGTCTATGTATCCGAGCAAGTGGTCGGATCAAATATTACGTACGGATGATGTACATCATACGGGCTTAAGTATATTTGTATGCTATCATACCATTCTATAAAGACCCGCCTTGTCGACCCTCGAAAGTTGACACTTTATACATCCACTATATTCAAATGCTGAGCATCCAAGTACCGAAAGGTAGATTGTTAGGGTAAAAATAAAAAGGGGAAAAAGAATCTCATAATGGAACGATAACATGTAATATAACAAAAATAGTAAAAGATGCCTCTCAATGATACATGGTATATCAGAGTTAAAAACAAACCTCATCAACATGGACAGTTATAATTTCCTAACCTTATAACTGCTGATAGGTGTATATAATAATAATACAGCGGAAAGTAAAAATACTATGGTAGATGAACTTCAATTTTCATTTATAGTATTTCATTCAACACTAAAATTATTATACATTACTTCATAAATTTTCACTTAAGTTTATAAATATTTTATAAAGACACATCTTTATAAAATATTAGATTAAAACTTACTCCACTTTTATTTACTTGTATAATACTCTTCTTCATCCTAGGAGTATATATATAATATATCAATTTTATTTTATTTATTTATTTATTTTTATTTTTCAAAATTTAAATGGAGGCCTAAGAAAAATATGGGTCTTAAAACTGAGGTAGCTACTTTGACCTATTTACTTATCTGGTCTGGTAAGTAGGTAAGAAGAGTTGGATGCTGGTATCCAAACTCAACTCCAGAGTCTAATTTCCTTAGACTTCCCTATGGTAAAGATGTCTATTCATTAGTCCAATAACATCAAATAGTTTACACAACTTAAATTATTAAAAAACTATGATTTTAATAAAATAATGCTTATAAAAACCTTCTTATCCAATTTAATCCATTTAAGAACATGAGTTAAACTTTCTCGTTTCTATCCAAGGGTTGCAAATTTCATTTATCAAAACATTCTTTTATCAGAATAACTTTTTTAAAATTTACAATTATATGCATCTTACTTATATTTTTATGTCGCATATATTGATGTTCTGTTGAAATATTAATGACACGCTGTTTGGTTTATGTAAGTGTCGTTATAGCAATTATCGCTATACCGTCACTTATGAAATATCATCTCCTTAACCCATTGAGTGTTGAACTTGTGCTTGTATTTTTTACAAAAAGTTTGGTCGCATTTCTACACTTTGAAAGTTGTTTAAACCATATTTTCAAGTATTTCTAAGAGTTTTGAAATATAGGTTATAGATTTGATTAACTATCTTTGAGATAATTAATGCTGATTAAAATTTATAGATTTGATTAACCTTCTTTTAGGATGATTAATGTTGTTGAAAACTTACAGAAGTATTTTAAATTGATTTATCATCTTTCGAGATAATAAATGTTGTTGTAAAGTTGTAAATGATAGTTTATAAACGAGAAATGTTATAAGAAGAAATGTTTAAAAGTAAAGCTAAGAGTAAATTGTTTTGAGATTCATAGTAAACAATGTTTTTTATGGCATTTTTTGACCTCTTTTTTATATACTTGGAAATATAGTTTGCCATTTTAAAAGAATATTTTATAGTGTTTTTAAAGTATTTTATAAATGTTTTGTGATGTGAAAACCAAGCACAAGTTTGGTTTTAAAAGTTTGATTTGGTTATGGAAAGTATAGGAAATTTAATTTCCATAAACGATATCACTTATATGGAAAGGATTTGGTCATATATTTAGCACTAAACGTCGAGATATGGATGCTCATATCTATCTCGAAGATTAAAAATGTGTGTCATGGCAAGGCTTAGAGGTAACACTACCTTAACTTTCCCAGTTTCATTTTCAACCAAGAAATAGTAAGAGTTTGAAATTAGTAAGTAGCAATAAGGATATGGGATTTAATTTCCATACACAATCATCTTGTTTCCCGATAGTTGATTTATTGACTATCGATTCTGATATCTTTTGTATTTCGTCAATCTAAGACGATTTGTTTCTCATTTTGAGTGATATCCTTTGTCGAAAATAACTAAAACCTAAGAGCGATTAGAAGCCAAGCCATGTAGGAATGCTCCCGTTAGTGTAATATCACATATACTCTAGATTGATTTCAATTATATGCACATTAAGATGTGAAATACTCAGATTCTCGGTAAGGTTGGCGGGGTATAGCTTGGACTGTCCGAAAGCCATCGTAGTTTTCAAGTATATTTTTTTGAGGTATACTTTTGGTAAGAGGGTGCACCCTCCTAGTCATTACTGGAAAATTTTCCTTTCCTTGTTTTTGATTCAAATCCATATATTGTTTCCTTAATTGCATCGAGAAGAGCTCCATCAAGAAGTGCCTGGAGTTCTTCTCAATGTATATTTATTTACATTCATTTTTTATATTTGGATTTAGATCATGTTTATGCCTATTCTTTCAAGTTTAGGTTTTGTTCTAATTTGTTTCCATTCTTTCATGTATGGATGTTGTTCTTATGAGGTAAAACCCATTCCGTTTTTAGCGATGTGGTTTTACAGATTTTTATACATTCACCATTTTTCTTGATTTTTCTAAGGCTGGTTTCCCAGACTGATCTAGGCGTTATTTTATTATAATGTTCGCATCAGACCGAGTTTTTACATGATTGTCGTTAGTGAGACTTGGAGCTCATCTAGTAGAGCTAGATATTTACCTACCACAGTATTTTTATTTTCCACTGTATTATTATATATACCCATCACCAATTGTAAGATCAGGAAGTTATAACTGTCCAAGCCAATGAGGTTTGTTTTTTAAACTCTGATATGAAAGTCTATAGAATCTTTATAAATAATAAAACTTATATATATGTGTGTGATTGTATATTACTAACTATATTAAGTAGAGAACAATAATTGAATATAAGATAAATAATAAAAATGATCACACTAGATATTTTATATCGATTCGGACCTCCCATCCTACATCCAGTCCCGAAGCTCCTCTTCGGTATTTCCTTTAATAACAAACCCGCTTCGCCCAGAGGAATAGACTAATACAAAAGTATATCTTTGACAATATCGTGTCCTAAATAACATGATTTTTAACTGATAGTACAAATCTTCCTATGATCTCCCTTGTGTATGTGAATGCTTTGAGTTGTAGAAAGTGGTTTAGCCAAAATTATAATTTAGTTATAATAGATTGAGAGTATGTAAGCAGTGTATGCACAAGAGAGTGATAAGAAATCAAGAAAGAGTAGATAATTAATTCAATTCAGTGAATCTCTAAATCTCAATCATGGTAGTATTTATAGATTCAAAAGGATGCAGATGAAGAGTTGTTACTATTAGATAAGGTCTATTCATTTTAATGGCTGCAACCTTTTGATGAAAAGGTAATTTCTTTTTGTTCAACAGAAGTGTCTATTTAGAAATATGCAATTTTTTAGATGATAGACGTCTGTGGTAAAACCTCAACAGAAATTTATTTTCCCGAGTATTTCCTCAGACGTTTGTGGTTTTACCTCAAACGTCCATGGTTTGTAAATGCAGTTTTCTACCATATAGAATTTGAATTTGTATATGATCGTGTATGCATATGTACTCAAGGAGAGCTTCTCTTTTATAGTAGAATAACATTACTAATTATATTATGGTCGATAGATCTTCATTTGTCTTCGAGTCTCAATATCTTCGAGCATGAAGTCTCCTTGTAGTATATATATGTAATCTTGATAAAATGTGTGTGTGTGTGATTGTGCAGTTGTTATGTTGTCATTGAAACATAAACTTGAGGTTCTAACATTCTCCCTCTTTTTGATGATGGCAACTATACAACCGAAGTGGAAGAATTATTATATTTAATTATTCATAAAGCAAGCTTTGACTCCCCCATTATATATGCATAATTCCTCCCCTTTTGTCATTATCAAAATGGAAGGAATGATATAAGATATAAACACAAATGTTAAATAGACATTTAATAGAATGTTATAGATAAGATCGTGAATAATTAAAAACTAAATAAGTAAGTTCAAATAGAAATAGAGACTAATGTAGCTAGAGGTAAATAGTTAAACAGACAAGCATAAATGATGGAAAAATAAAAAAGTAACTAAAAAAATGCTAATTGTACTGATTGGAAGAGTAAGATAGGCCTCCATAATTTTCGTAATATTCCCAATAAGATGAAGAACCCGGTTCGTATGTGCCTAGCCACTGTGTTTGGTCATTGTACTCTTTATCTTCTTGAACGGAGAGTCGTTGAAATGCCATGTATGATTGATGTTGAAATTGTTGGAGTATAAGATACGTACATATAATCACTGTCTTTTGATACCTCCTCAGGTTGCTCTTGCATAATAGTTTTTCCTCTGTTGCCTCTGTCGTGAGAAGTTCCTTCAAGCGAAGCTTAAGAGCGATAAACTGATATATGTTCTCGAGGGGGTGGTGTAGGTAAGGAGGATGATGATCAAGAAGATGACCTGCCATAGACTTTTCTCATAACCTTCCCTAAAATGGAAACAACTTTGTCCAAAGTTCTTTCCATTTTAGTCATCTTTTTCGAAAAAGAACGTTCAAATCTGATCATCTTTTTATTCAAAATTGCTGGTGGCCGTGATTAGCTTTTGATTTTTAAGCGCTAAATAACGAAGAGATTCATTTTGCATTAGTTTAATGCGAGCTTCTTGTATTTCAGAATTAGAATAATATTCGATAGTGTGACTGGAGGATGTAGGTTGTTGTGAAGGATGAGGTGAGTAAGTCTGTTGAGGAGCAGTAGTAGGAGGAGTATGATGATGTTCTTGTTGTCGCTGTTGTAAGGACCATTGTTCAAAGGACATTATTAGGGGTGGTCATTGGGGAAGGTGCATCAACAGTAAAAACCATATACTGCTTTCTTTAATCAGGATTTCTTCAAAATGAGGGATATAGGAGGGTACCCCAATAGCATTTAAGAGACGCATAATGTATGGGGCATAGATAATAGGGTGTCGACGATGAGACCAAAAGCCTTTAATTTCATTGTGGATGATTTTAGCCCAATTTATTTTTATTCCACCGAAAGTAGCATCAAGAGCTTTGTGATCATTGTCGTAGATTTATTCATGACTACCTAGACATGGAATTATCGTATTTATTATCATACAATTTAATAATCTAGCTTTTGGACATAAGTAGAAAGATTTCCACCGGAGCATCCTATCTTCCCAAATAAGATGAGTTATATCGTCTCATGGTAAGACTCTAAGGTCGGAAATTTCTTCCAAATCGATCCTAGATGAAGAATAATTAAGTATACACCTAATGGTGTTGATGCTAATTTTTAAAACATGTCTGTAAACACTTGTCTATAACCAACCATCATCATTCTCAGGAGTCCATATATCACTACTACATAAATTTGCGTAGAAAAGAAAGATAGCTAATTGGTTGATTTGTACTTCATTTTCGTCGAAAGTGATTAAATCCCGACATTCGGAGATGGTTGTAAGTTCTTGAATGCTATATTCTTCAAACTTGCATAATCTATAGAAAGGCCCAGAATGAAGCTTCTTTTGTTATGGCTCGTCTGTTGGCAATCGTGCTATTGCGAAGCCATTCTTGAATGAGAGCATCATTAACTAGGGGATTGTGAGAAGAGGATGATTGACCTTTCTTGGAACGTTTGTTAACTATGGTTTGAGAGCCATTAGTAAGCAAATAGAGATTAGACGGAGGCTGAGGTTTTAGAATTGGAAGTAATTTGGAGGTAGAAGGTAAAATTGGGAAAAACCTTGTGTGTGTATATATATATACACACACATACATATATGACTGCTTGAGATAGGGTTTCGGAACTGCAACAGATGTTTGTGGGAATGGCACAGACGTCTGTGCTTTCAGTAAGAAATAAATATAAACATATGACAGACGTCTATGAGGTTTCCACAGACGTTCGTGATTTCAGAAAAAATAAACAGAGAGATATGAAAAACGTCTGTGAGTTTCCACAAATATTTGAGGTTACAGGAAATGTTTTCCTGTAACTTTTGGCAGACGTCTGTGGTGGTGTCACAGACATCTGTGGTATGTATTTTTCTGAAAGTATGCTTAAAATTTAAAGTAAATCTTTTTTATTGAAATATCAACTGAATTGAAATAATAAACATACCAGAAATTACTAAAGAAACTTATTTTGACAAAGTTCTTAGCATAATTTTAGTTTTGTCGAAGAGGTAAGAGTTTTTAATTTGATGTATATCCCATGAATTTGGTTCAACCTTTGTGTCATCAATTAATGGTTTTAGTGGACACCAACTTGGATGAGCTGGAGTATCAACCCAATCTTGGTTAGATAGTCCTGGCTTGCATTGATTTCTTGCAGTAACGTTATATGTTTTATAGGAGTTTCTTTCAATCGAGGAGATTTTTGATGTATGTAACTTTTTGTTGGTAAATGACCACAAATTGCTAAAATACATTTTTCAAGAAAATTTATATGGGATCCTTGACGTCGTTGCTCATAATACATTTCACGTTGAACTCTCATCATTTCTTATTGATAGTGATATATTTCATCAACTTTGTTTGTGAGAGATGTTGATTGCATATCAACTGACCATTTAGTTTTCTTTTCCTTAGGGGAAAAGCCAGTGTGATATGTAGGTGGTGCAATAATGCTTAGAGAGGCTGAGCGAATTGACAGAGGTGTGGTTTTAGTTGGTGAAATATAAGTGCTATCTGATGAGGGTGATTTATAGTCGATAATTAAATAAATGGAGTCATGATTGGAAGACATTTTTTGAGTAATATTTGTCTTAATAAACTATTTGTATTTAGGAGGAAAATAAGCCAATTTATAAGAGAAAGTTTTTATTATACTTAGAAGTTTGTTTGAGGAAAATAAGTTTAACCATATTACTTTTAACAGAGGGTAGTTAAATTTTATGTGGTTTGTATTAATCCGAGTGTATAAATTTTATTCTGTGTAGTTTTATATGAGCTTTTCTTCCCAAAAAAATTTAAGTGTACAAAACTAATCCTACAAATTTAGTTAACCAATTCATTGTAAAAATATAATCCTAAATCTCGTCTTAGTTTAATAAAAGTTCGCTTAATGGTTTAGTAAAAATATCAGCTATTTTAAATTCAATATTTAAAAATTCTAGTGTTATAATTCCTTATTCCACATTATCTCGCAGAAAATGGTGACGAATATCAATATGTTTTGTTCGAGAATAGTTAATAGGATTTTTTTAATAAATTTATGGCACTTGTATTATCACAATATATAGGAGTTTTGGTTATGATTTTACCAAAATCTAGAAGAGCTTGCTGCATATAGATTACTTGTGCACTTGCTAAAGCCGCTGAGATGTATTCGGCTTCACATGTTGAGAGCGAAACACAGTTTTGCTTTTACTTAACCATAAAACTAAAGACTGGCCACTAAAACGACATGTGCCACTTGTGCTTTTTTATCTATTTTAAAACTTTCGAAATTAGCAAAACTATATGACACGAGTTTAAATGAGCTTCCTTTTGGGTAAAAAAGTCTGTAATCTCTAGTATTTGTTAAATATCTTAAAATTCATTTTATCGCTCGATGATGTGATTCGTTTGGATGTGCTTGAAATGGAGCACATAAGCATACACTCATCATAATATCTGGTCTAATAGCTATTAAGTATAACAGAGATCCTATCATACTTCAATATAATTTTTGGTCGAAATCTTTTCCATTTTCATCTTTATCTAAATGTGGAATAATACTCATTGGAGTTGGTTTACTTGATATATTTTCCATTCCAAAACATTTTAATAAATCTTGAGAGTATTTTTCTTGATTTATAAAATTTCCATTTTCTGATTGTCTTATTAGTAATCCTAAGAAATAGTTTAATTCTTTCATATGTGACATTTCAAATTTATCTTTCATATTTTAGAAAATTCAGTGCATAATTTTTCATCAAGGATCCAAATATAATGTCATCAACATCAATTTGTACCGCCAAAATATTATTATTTTCTAGTTTTATGAATAAAGTGGAATCAATTTTACGAATTTGAAAACTGAACTTTGTAAATGAGTTTTTAATCTTTCATACCAAGCACGAGGTGCCTGTTTTAATCCATATAAGGCCTTTTTAAGTTTAAATACATGATCGTGATATTTCTCGTGAATAAATAAAGGAGATTGCTCAACATACACTTTTTCTTTTATAAATCCATTTAAAAATGCACCTTTTATGTCCATTTGATTTTTTTTTTAAATTATGATGGCATGCAAAAGACAGTAATGTTCATATTGCTTCGAAACGTGCTACAGAGTAAAATGTTTTGTCATAATCAATTCCTCCTTCTTGATTATATCCTTCAGCTAATAATCTACTTTATTTCGTACAATATTTCCATTTTCATCTGCTTTATTTTTAGAAGCCCATTTCGTTCCAATTACAGATTGATTATCGAGTCTTGGTACAAGTTCCCAAATATCATTTCTTTCAAATTGATTAAGTTCTTCTGGCATTGCAATAATCCAAAAATCATCCTTTGATGCTTCTTTATAATTTTTCGGTTCAAAATTTGATATAAATGCAACATGACTCATTTGATTTAACTATTTTCAGGTTGATACTCTTGTATTTAGATCTCCAATAATATTTCTAATAGGATGGCCTCTTAATATTCTAAGTGATGATATTATCATGTTATCATTATTGTTTTTGACATTATTATTATTATTTTCATGTATAGGTATATTAATTTTATTTACAATTCTTCTTCATCATCGTCATTTTTATTATCCTTAAAGTATTCGTCAAATGAGACACGAAGACTTTCTTCTGTAATATTTGTTCATTTATTAAATATTCTATATGCTTTGCTTCGATTTGAATAGCTAACGAAAATTACTTCATCAACTTTAGAATCAAATTTTCCTAAATAATCTTTAGTGTTTAATATGAAGCATTTTGACCCAAATACATGAAAATATGATACTTTCGGTTTCATGTTAAAAAATATTTCATAGCATGTGCATTTAGTTATTGGTCTAAGTGTTACGCGATTTAATACATAACAAGCAGTATCAACTGCTTCGGCCCAAAAATTCTTTGGTAAGTTTCAACTCTTTAGTAGAGTTTGTGCAGATTCTTTTAAAGTTCGATTTTTTCTTTCTACAACATCGTTTTGTTGCAGTGTTCGAGGAAATGAAAAATTATGATAAATTCCCGTTTTGTTACAAAAATCTGCAAATAGTTCATTTTATATTTAAAAATAATGTCCAAGTATATCTTGAAAAATCATCAATAATTACATAAACGTATTTATTATAATTTATTGAACATACGTGGTTAGTTTGAATAAATTTAGGTGGAGTAATTCGAGAGGTTGTTTTGTGGAAATTTCCTTTTTAGATTTGAATGAGCTTTTCTTTAATTTACCAAACTGACAAGCTCCACACATATTTTTAGCCCTGTAGTTGATTTTAGGTAATCCTCTAACTAATTCATTTTCAGCTAGTTTGTTGATATTCTTAAAATTTGTATAACAAAAACGTTTTGCCATAACCATGGATCATCATGATTCACGGCTAAGCATAAATTTGTATTGTTTTTTATATTCAAGTTTAAAACATATATTTTTCAATTTCTAAATGCTTCAAAAATTAATTTTTTATTTTGATAAAAATTATTGCATTAATTTTTCTCGGAATCGGTTTTAAATCCTTTATCACGTATTTGACTTATGCTTAATAAGTTATGTTTCAAATTTTCTACCAATAGAACATTATTAATTATAGGAAAGTTAGAAATACCGATATTGATGGCTTCTTTAATGTCGATGACAAATCCTTTTGAGTTATCTCCGAATGTTATAGTGCCCCATCGATATATGTTATATTTGATAACATATTAGCATTTGCAGCCACGTGCTTATAACAACCGCTATCGAGTATCCATTTCTCTTTATTCTTTGTTTTACTTTTGGGTACCTGCAAAATAGGAAAAAATTAACTGTTATCCACTTTCTTTGATTAGGGTCCTACATGTTAGCGGAGGAAGGTAGACATATCCATAAGGAATTGGTTCCTTAGAAATGTAGTTTTCGTTATATATAACTTTTTGTCAATATTCATCAATATTTTTGTCTAATTAGTTTATTATTATTTTTTAGAATTCATATTTTGACCATATTTGTATATGAGTTCTTAAGCTTAGTTTCTAATTTTGGCCTTTTGAATTTTGTATATAACGTGCTATATTTTTTGACTTTTGTTATTTTTAAAACCTAATCCATTTTGACTTCCAGATGGTTTAAATATTGTCATCAAATTTTTTAAGTTTTGTTTTCCTTTGTCGAATTTTGTCACTTTATTTGTTATTTTATCTAATTTACTTTTAAGACCATAAATTTCAATATTTCTAAAATCTAAATTTGCCTGCAATTCTACGTTTTCTTTTTCTGAATTAACTTTTTTTAACTTACAAGTTTCTAAATCATTTAATAATTTTTCATTTTGAGATAATAATGTTGCATCTTTTTTTTTGAACAATTTCTAATTCTTCTTCTAAGATAATTTTTTTCGTCTTATAATAGTTTGATTTCTAATTCTGATCTTGTTAACTTTATTATGTATTCGTTATTTTTTTTATTCTCTATATTTATCATCTAATTCAATGCTTATTTCCTTTATTTCATCATAAGTAAGTTCAGGAAGTACCTCATCAGTGTTAGCCATAAAACATACATTTTTTTATTCCAAGTTGCTTTCATTGTCACTATCTGGAGAAGAAGAAGACAAATCTGAATAATCCCTTATTACTTGAAAATTTCTTTTCTTTTTCTTGAATTTCTCAAATTTTCTTTTCTTTTTATGATTATTGAGTTGTGGACAATCCTTCTTCATGTGGTCAAAATTTTCACATTCATATCATTTAATCGATGTTTGATTTGAGGAGTCCGGTTTGACATTATTTTGAAATCTGGTAGTCTTCTTAAACTTCTTAAATTTGATGTAGTTTTTGGCAATAAAAACAATCTCATCTTCTTCTAAGTCCGAACCTTCATTATTTGCTTGGAATGCTATATTTTTCTTTTCATGATTTTGATCTTTTCTAGCTTGCAAGTTAGCTTCATACAACATCAGATTTCCTATTAGCTCTTCGACTTTAAGTGTGAATGATCGTTAGCTTCTTAGATGAGTAAGACTTTTCTTTCCCATTCATTTGTCAAAGAGTTTAAAATTCGAGCGACTAACTCAAAATCTATGAATTTGACTCCAAGTTCCATGAGACCGTATTGAATGGTTTGAAATCTAGCATAATATCAATAATTGATTTAATTGTTTTCATTTTCAAAGATGAAAATTGGGTTCTGTAAAATCACAATTTTAGTTTTCTTGACTTTAGTTGTTCCTTCATGTGTGATTGTAAAGTGAGCCATATATCATATGTAGTGGTGCAAAGCATAACACATGAAAACTTATTTTTGTCAAATGAGCAAAATAATACATTCGTAGCCTTGGCATTGTTAGATGTCGTTGCTTTTGTGCATCAGACCAAGTGTTAATGTCGGTATCAGGTGCTTCATATTTGTTTTAAGTTGCTAGCCATATTTCTAACCCATTTTCTTCCATAAAAATTCTCATACAGGTTAACCAATAAGCATAATTAGGACCAGTAAATAGTGGAGGACGAGCAGTTGATTGACCTTCTTGAAATGTGCTTGCCATATTATTGATTTTTCAACTACATGGTACTGTAGATTGAAGTGACCTTGCTCTGATACCGATTGATAGTCTATATGGTCTTTATAAATAATACAACTTATACGTATACGTATACGTGTGTGAGTGTATATTACTAACTTAAGAAGAGAACAATAATGGAATATAAGATAAATAATAAAAATGATCATACCAAATATTTTATACTGGTTCATACCTCCCGTCCTATGTCCAGTCTCGAAGCTCCTCTCCGGTATTTCCTTTAACCAACTAAACCTTGCTTCGCCCGGAGGAGTAGGCTAATACATAAGTATATCTATGACAATCTTGTGTTCCAAATAACATGATTTTTTGACTGATAGTACAAATCTTCCTATGATCTCCTTTGAGTATGTGCATGTGAATGCTTTGAGTTGTAGGAAGTGGTTTAGCCAAAATTATATTTTAGTTATAATAGATTGAGAGTATGTAAGCAATGTATGCACAAGAGAGTAATAAGAAATCAAGAGAGAGTAGATTTAATTAATTCAGTTCAGTAAATCTCTAAACTTCAATCATGGTATTATTTATATAGTCAAAAGGATGCAGATGAAGAGTTGTTGATATTAAATAAGGTCTATTCATTTTAATGGCTACAACCTTTCAATGAACAGGGAAGATTTTTATTTAACAGATGTGTCTATTCAGAAATATGCAGTTTTTTCAAATGACAGACATCTGTGGTAAAACCTCGAACGTCTGTGGCTTTATAAAATATTTTCCCGAGTATTTCCTCAGATGTCTGTGGTTTTATCTCAAAAGTCCGTTGTTAGTAAATGCAGTTTTCTATTGCATTATGAAATATTTTAATTTTTGTATGATCATGTGTGCATATATATTCAATTAGACCTTAACAATATTTTACGTAAGACTCTTTTGTAGTAGAATAACCTTACTAACTATAGTATGGTCGATAGATCTTCGTTTTTCTTTGAGTCTCAATATCTTCGAGCATGATGTCTTCTTTTACTATATACCCGTAATCTTGATAAAGTGAGTGTGTATATGATTGTATAGTTGTTATCATTGAAACATAAACTGGAGGTTCTAACATGATATACCAAGTACTTTAGAGTGACAGCTTTTATTGTCTTTATTATATTATATAATGTCGTTCTGCTGTGAGACTCTATTTTTCCGTTTTACCCTAAATATCTTCCTTTCCGGCACTGGGATGCTCGACATTGTAATACCATGGATTTATTAGGTGCCGACTTTCGAGGGTCAAATAGGCAGGCCGTTGGACTTGACACGAAATCGTCAGTTGAAATTTCGATGAGTTTACCCACCTCTAATAAATTATATGATATCTATGTTGCTATAAATTATTGTTGTATGCTTAGATGGTAGTTCATATTTTTTTTGTTTGATTATTTGTTTGGATTTGATTCCCTCTTGGAAGTGGATGGCATTAATGACCATTTTGTTGCAGGGAACAAAAATAAGAGGAAGTCGAAGTGTACATAGTGAATAGATCGCTACCGAACACTTCAAAATGCACAAACATATGAATGGTATACATGGACTTTTGTAGAGATGCCCTAAGGATTTCTCTCTAATATTAATTACTTATATTCTTATGTTGTTTATATTGACATTTGGTTGAAATATTTCTTTATATATTGTTTGATTTAAGTAATTGTCATTATAGCGGTTATTGCTATACCGTCACTTAGGAAATATCTTCTTCTTAAACCTTTATACGTTGAACTTCTGCTTGTATTATTTTATAAAATAAATATTTGGTTGCGGTTTTACCTTTTGAAAATTGTTTAAACAATATTTTCAAATATTTTGAGAATTTTGGAAATAAAGGTTAAGTATTGATTAAAATTTATTAAAGAAGTTATAAATTTGACATATTATGTTTGGGATAATTAATGTTGTTTTAAATTTATAAATAATTATAAATTTAACTAATTATCTTTCAGGATAATAAATGTTGTTTTTAATTTATAAAAAGATTATAAATTGATTTATTATCTTTTAGGATAATTATTGTTGTGTTCATTTATAAAAGGATTATAAATTTGATTTATTATCTTTCGGAATAATTAATGTTGTTTTCAATTTATAAAAAGATCATAAATGTTATTTGTTATCTTCGGGATAATTAATGTTGTTTTAAATGTATAAAAATATTATAATTTGATTTATTATCTTTTAGGATAATTATTGTGGTTTTAAAATTTATAAAAGAATTATATTAATTATTTTTCAGGGTGATTAACATTGTTTAAATTTAATAAAAGTATTTAAATTGATTTGATATCTTCTGGGATAGTAAATGTTGTTTTAAATTATGAATGATAGTTTATAAATATGGAAACCTTTTAAAAGGAATGTTTAAAAACAAAGCTAAGTGTAAATTACTTTGGGGTTTATTATAAACAATGTTTTCGATGTCATTCATTTTGACCCTTCTTTCTAATACACTTAGAAATATAATTTTCCCTTTAAAAAGGTATTTTTCAAGAGTGTTTTTAAAGTGTTTTACAAATATTTGTGATAAAAAATCAGGCACAAGTGAGAATAAAATGTTCTATAAGCTTGATTCATTTATTGGTGGCAAGTGTATGTGATTTAATTCTCATATACAATCATTCGTTTGTTTCTGATAGTTAATTTCTTAACTATCGATTTTGATATCCTTCCTTGTGTTTCGTCGATTCAAGACAATTTATTTGCTTTTTTGGAGTTTAAACTCTTGTTATTCTTAAACTTAAGAATGCTATAATTGCCAGATAGAGAGCAACAACGCTCTAACTCTTTTGGCTTTATTGTTTTCCCCGGTGTAGTACTAGTTTGTTTCTGATAGTTGATTCATCAACTCTCCATTTAGATATCCTTCTTTGTGCTTCATCAATCTAAGACAATTTGTTGCTCGTTTTGATTATCAGCATCCAACATCGTAGATAACTTAAACCAAAGAGCGAGTGGAAGCCAAGCCAATTGGGTTGCTCCCATCAAGGTACATTTATATTTGACTAGAGATTTGTTGGTAGCATGCATGAAATGATGTGAGTATATTCAGATGCCCGTAGTTTACAGGGGTTTAACTTGAAGTTCCCGAGAGTTATTTGCATTTAGCATGGGCTCTCAAGTATATTTTATCTAGAAATATACTTTTGGTGTAAGGGCACACCCTTCTAGTCATGTTGGATAAATTCATTCTCTTTGTTTTAATTCGAACCCTGAAGTTGTTCTTTCTTAAATTGCATCGAGAAGGGCCGTGTACTCTCTTTTTTTGTTTAATTATTTTCGTCCATTCCTTAAGTCTGGATTTTGTATATTCTTCAAGTGTGGGATTTATCCTTACTTGTGTCCATCCTTTATGTTTGGATTTGCTTTCTGTTTTTTGTCCATTCTCTCATTTATGGATGTTGTTCATGTATGGTGAAACCCTGTTATGTATTTTGCGGCATGGTCCTACCAATTATTTTATATGTACCGTATCCCTTATGCTTTCTAATGCTAGATTTCAGGCTGATCCTGGTGTTATTTTATTATAATTCTTAGGTCAGGCGGAGTATTTTACAAGTTGGCATTGGTGTTATGGAGCTCTTAGAGAAGAGTTGGATGTTCACCTACCATAGTATTTTATTTTCCTTTGCATTATATTGTATAACTATAAGCAATTGTAAGGTCAGGAAATTATAATTATCCAGTTGATGCGGATTGTTTTTAACTCTGATGCACCTTATACCTTGGACTGATGATTTATACTGTCTTAATTATATTATATGTTGTTGATTCTACAGTGAGATTCCATTTCCTCTATTGTTTTTTTCCGCCTAATAATCCGCCTTTTCGATAATTGGATATTCAACTTTTGAATGTCGTGGATGTATGGGTGCCGACTTTCGATGGTCAAAAAGGTGGGTCATTACATCAATATTTCTATTAGGATCTTCCTAGTCTCATCCTTGGTTACACACCAAAGCAGAGGATTGAGAATCCTCTTCTGTACAATAATCCTTCTTACATCATGAATTGAGGATCTTTTCGAAGGAGTTTCTTTCATTCATTTTTATCTCTCAAAAGTGTTCCCTTAAGCAGATATTCTTTGAGTGGAGTCATCCATGACACCTCTTCCTCCATGGCCTCCAAAATCTAATCGACATCCATTTGATCGATGCTTGGAGCCGTCAAAACTTCCACTCGGACTAGACCCATCATCTGTGCTTCTTCAGAACTAGCTAGTCTAACCAATGAATCAAATTTTTAGTTCTCTTCACTAGGGATAAGTGTGATGGTATAGTGATCTACACCATCCAATAGTAAAATTGCTTTTGCCAAGTAAGCTGCAAGTCCCACACCCTTAACTTGATATTCCTTTATTTCTGCGTTGTAATTTCGAGGACAAAATTCTTTTGGGGGGGGAGTATGTAACGACCCGTAATTTGATTGCTTTAATTAAAGATATTTAAATTATTTCAAATATTTAAGTATAGACTATTTTTCAACAAATAATCAAGTTTTAAGTAATGAATAATAATAATGAGTTTATTTTGGAAAAATGTTCACAAGATATGTACATTTTGGAAAAATAGCAATAAAATGGTAGAAAACCGTTTTATCAATAAACAACTCTATAATTATTGGACATCGCGCATGGAGATGGATACATATACTTAATTTTATAATTGCATAAGAATATGAAATGAAATTGCTTACTTTATTTTTGGAAATTGAATGTATTTATGACATCATCAGCGATGCCCATATATTTAATAATTGATTTATGATTTTAAAATGAGACTTAATGATTTAATAATTATTATAATTATTCAATTAATTGTTTTTAAATAATAATAATTCATTTTAATTAGTTATAAGGCGATGACAAATCATTTATAATAGTTTTGTAAAAATATATACTTGATTTGAAAATATAAGAAAATTCATATCATTTTATCTATATAATAACAACCTTTGTAAATAATTGTTAATATTGATTTATATTGTTTTATAATTCAAATGAGATTATTTTAATTATTATGTCATTAAAGAAATATTATCATCAAAATTTGTTTGCAAATATATATGAATGTTAATTAATAAGCGAAAATATGATCGGGAATCGGTCTCTCGATTTTCAACGGTTTAATAAATGAAAGCTGTTCAAAGTTGTTACAACCTTATCTATATGTCATGTGAACGCATATACAATACAATGCACACCCTACCATGCACATGAATATATTTATATATACACATGTATAAATATACATATACACTTATATATATTCCAAAAAACTAAAATATTTTCCTAAAAACTTAATACTTAAGCAACCAAAAAACATTCATCAACTCACCTTACACTATATCAGCTCAAGCATACAGAGGCACAAGGGGGGAGGTTCGCCATGCATGTGGAGGTGATGTGGGCAAGGGGAAATTTTGTAATTTTGCAATTAGATATTTATTTTCAAAATTTTCCAATAAATACCCATCCCTTTCTTCATAAATTCTTGATACTTATTCTTCATCTTCCACCTCCTTCAAGCTATTCTAATAGCTTCATAGATAAAGAAAATTATGGAGAAAATAATTACAAAAAAGGAATTAAATTATACTAGTATATATACATTATCCAGTCCACTTAAAACCAAGCTTAAATCACTCCATTCCTTTACCTAAACCCACGACCACCATCTCCTACTCCCCAAGGCCGAGCCTTCCTCCTCTCTAGGCCAAGGCCATGAGCTTGCAAGGGTAGGTCGAGCCTTCCAACGGCTTTCAAGCTCGATTTCATGGAGTTTGATTTCGAGATAGCTGAGCTATAGCCGTTTCAAAACTAGTTCGAGTGAAAATGATGGTGAGAAACTCTAATTTTTATGGCTATATATTATGTTTAATGAATGTTTACTATGCTTTGATCATCAAGTTTGGTTGCTGAAAATATTGTCGTTTAATGTGCAAAACAAATCACGTTATATGCACGTCGTACATCACAAAAAAAATCACTTTCCTTTATTTAATGAAACGATGAATATGGAATGTTAAACCTCTTTGAAAATGATTTAAAATGAGTTAATAATGTTTTATAAACATTTAAAACTGTCCCGAAAAAGTATAATGAAGATATAGAAATTTTGTCAAAATAGACGCGTGCATAACGCTAGTTCATGACTTCGCGCCGTAATAGTTTAAATCCATTTATGCGATGAATTTGGAGTCGGATTTCTTTGAAATAAGAATTTGCGAAAAAAAATCAAGACTTAGTTTAGTAAATTTTGAAATAAAAGCAAAATATTTTTTGAAAATAATCGCGGTTTTGTAGTTTGAAATCTAAAAGGAGATTCTTTAAATTTATATTTTTAAATTCTTTAAAAATGTTGAAAAATATTTTTATATATTAAAATGGCTTAAAAGAGATTTGAGTAATAAATATGGACTTCCAAATGATATAAACGTTGTTTAATCAAATAAGCTTTTTAAACGCCTTTTCGCAGCACCATTTCGCAGCACTTTTTGATAACTTTTGCAAACAATGGTTTTAACTTAATATTCTTTCCTGAATCTTTTATGAGCCTTTTCAAATAAATAATTAAGTATTTTAAAGATGATTAAGAGATTTAGAAATGAGTATGCAGAAATGGCTAATACATTTGTTCCACTTGGGAGTGTTACGGAAAACCCTACCGAGGAATGGAACAGATCGAAGCGAAAGCCTAAATGCTCTGAAATAATTAAAAGTAAATTATGTTAAAAGATTTAGTGTTGTTCAAACAACTTTACCACTTATGGGTGATAGAGAGGTAGTCCCCAATCTTGGGTTTGGGAAACCAATTTTCCGCCCTCCCTAATTATCCGGACTGGCCTGACGGTGGGGATAGTAAATTTGATTTATCGGATCAAAATTTGCCAAAGTATAAAAGATATAATTTTCCAAATTCAGATAACTTGGATTGCATAGAAATAATCTCCTTATACTTAGCATTAAATTTTGAGGAGGGAATCTGTACAATCTGCGAGAATTTAAAAGGCGATCTCACCATTATTCGACGGATAGAAAATATTGAATATGGAAATTGATAATGCGTAGAATTAGTACAATTTCCATGATCCTATTTACTCAATTATGTTTTCTAAAATGATTTATGAAAATGATTTGGTAATTCAAAAGTTAATGAGAGGTTTAATAATTCCAATTATACCCGAAAGAATATTTTACAGATACATACATACATGCATGCATGCAACATACATACATACATACATACATACATACATACATACATACATATATATAAGACATTTTGATTAATCGATCAAAGAATAATTTCCTGTTTACTTAACATCTTTTTATCGATGATTGGTTTGAAGGAACTATGCTCGAATTTGGACGATTCCTATTCGAAGACCACTTCGAACCAATTTACGTGTTCGAAATAAAAAACATGGGATGGCATGATTTGGAAGATGGAATGTAGGGCAGCTTGCCACTGACCCTCAGGGGAAGTTTTCCCATATTATATATATGGCAGTAATTCATCATTTGATATCTTCGATACAAGGACTTCTTGCTACTAATCCTTACTGTATTTCCCAATAGGAGTGGTATACCTTCGTTTTATCCTTTTCCTGGATAACTTGTATGGACGAATGTCTGATATTGCATTTCTAAAATGCTTGTACATTGATTTTTACAAATGTACATCTATTTGGTGACAGAGAAGGCAATTTCTCTTATCTTAACACCCTTCTATGAGACGTACGAGCTCAAAGGTTGTACATTTGTCGAAATCAATAGTGTATGATGGAATTGGCAATGTGGCAATCAAAGTGGAATGTGCAAGGTGAAAGGTAAACTTTACCTCCGGCCTCATCGCTCGATAGTGTCTTAAACATGGTACATCGTAAAACTATATGGTTCGCAACCATTAGGACATGATCATCACCTCTCTAGATTACTCTCTATATGTGGCATATGTGGTGTATACTATGGGTCCCAAATAGGTTGGTTATGACCAGGTTGGTGACATATTCGGTTTTTATCCAGGCCATGTCTGAGTGCTAAAAAGGGATAGACCGGTCTTGCCAGATGCAGAGGATTGTTTGTGTGTCCTAAATACATCCATCTAGAGATGTACTATATGGAAGGTAGTCCTTTACCTTACCATTGTATAGAACCCATTCCTCAATAAGTGCCTTCAGATTTTTTTAAACAGCCATACATATTCGGAATTTAAAAATGGTAACAATTTTGGCTATGAATAATAAGCTTTTTTAGGAAAAATGTGTGATCCTCTAAAATAGAGGAGAGCACACATGTATGTGTATGTATATATATATATATATATATATATATATATATATATATCACAAAATAAGTTACTGCCAACATGTCTGGCAGGTAGCTAATCCAAGTTCAAATAATAGATGAAAAACTTAGGTACCCCTAAAATGAGCTCTGACAAGACCACCGCCCATAATACCCTTATATCGATCTCCGGCATGGCCACCCCCCAATATTGAGGTGTTAGAAGTGCTTGAAAAACTATGAAAAATCACATAGCCAAAGAAACAGGAAGCCTGCTCTATCTGGCAAGGTAACTCCATGCCGTTGACTCGGAAGAAATGGAAATGCGAAAGGTCCAAAAAGGAACTGCAAATGATCTGGATTAGAAACGTCACTCTGAAGACTCAATAGAAATGGAAGGAGTGCATAGCTGAAAAGAGAACTCTCCTGAAGATAGAACACCATAACGAAAATGAAGATGTACCGAGAAGAACCCCTCTATGTAATTAGCAATCCTGCAATCCTCCATCCTGTAATAAGAAACTACTACCGTATCTAGCCCAAACCTATAATTAAAAAGAAACTAAAGAAAATAGTTAGAATGATACACATATATGTATATAAATGAAATATAGATATATATGTGTAAAAGATAGAGAAGAAAAGAAACAAAAGATAAACTATTAGAACAGAATAGAATATAGATTAGAAAAAAGACTAAAAGGAATCCATGGTCAAATGAACTTAAAGTTCTAAAAACAAAAACAAAAAAAACTAATTCAACAACTACAAATTTTAATATCCTTATGGTCTTTTGATCAAAAGAATCTTACGATTCATAGTGAAATCATCACTTAAGTTTGAAAAAATATTAATACTATAATTATTAATGTTAAAAAAAATATTTTTATGTTTAAATAGTTTAATATTATTATTAACCTTATTAAGATATTCTTTAGATAGATTATTATTAGCTAATTTATATTTAGGATTGGATATCCAATTTTTAAAAAAATAAAGAAATTATAAAAATCAATTTATTAAAACGACTATAATTATTTTTAAAAATTCTTTGATTTTTTTCAAACCAAATATACCAAGAAGTTATAGTAAATAAGATGTTAAGTAAAAATTTATTTTCCTTTTTGAACATAAATCTAAAACTATTCCAATAATATTCATAATCATAAATTTTAGTAATTAGATTAAAGTTAAAGATTTTAATAGTACTTTTCAGAATGAAATATGTATCCATACAATCATAGTATATATATGTAATATCTTCAAAATGCAGATTACAAAATAATACTTATGATCAATTTTCATATTTTTTCTTTTTAAAAATTCTATAGTATTCAGTTTTCCATGCATAATTAACCACATGTAAATTTTATATTTGGATGGAGCATTTGATTTCCAAATAAATTTAAAAGAGTTATTGGTTATACCCAAAAAATTAATTTTTTTTCAAAAGAATTAGAAGTATATTTCTTACTCTTATCCCCTTCCCAATTAATACTATCTTTGTCATTAATAATATTGTATAAGTTTAATCTAGCATAAAGCAAAGCAAGCTACCTAAGAGTTGAACCTACTAAAATAATATCAAAACTAAAATTCTAAGGAAGGTCATTTTCGAGGAAAAAACTTCTACAATTAAAGCATCCTTTAAATTACTGATTTCATATAGCTTCTTAAATTCTATTTTAAAAGAAATTAAGGGAATCAAACTATCATGCCAAAAAGAAGTAGAGTTACCAGAATGAACTATTATATTAGTGCCTAAATTGAAAATCTTGTGGCATTTTAATATAGATTTCCAAAAATTAGAAAATTTACGAACGACCGTTGGAGTAATTTGATATAAATTACTATTAACATTATAATGATATTTAGAAATGATTTCTTTCCAAGCATGATTTTCATTAATATCCTTAAACTTCTATAACCATTTACCTAACAACGAAAAATTCATATTATGCAAATTAATGACTACTAAACCACCATCCTTTCTGGACTTACGAACAATTTTCCAATTTACTAAACGTTTAATACTGCTATTTGACTTTTCCCTACTCCATAAGAAGTCCCTTCTAATTTTGTCAATTTTATCAATCTCCCAATCTCGAAAAAGATGCATAGACATCCTGTAACGACCCGCTATTTCGGACTATTCGCATCCGCACATGTCGGAGTTGAATAATTCAAAATACCAAATTGTTAATTTAAATTTGGCAAAACTGAACATATACAGAAAATAAGTAATCACATATCACAGACACAGAGTAATAAATGCAGCGGAAATAAAAGATAGTTGTTCATGAAGCTACTATACATATAACAGAGTTAAATAAGTTACAACAGAAGTCTCGAATACAATAGCGAAATAAAAGAATCAGAATACATGACTAGAATCAACTGAATATCTGAAAGCTGGATAGATAGCTGGATCCCAAGCGAAGCTCCAACTCCAAAGGCGAGTCTCAAAAGCTGAACCACTCAGTTTGACCCAAGCGTAAACTAAAACACAAAACACTCGAGTCAGAATTAACATTCTTATATCAATAAATCCAACTCAAGTGAAATAACAACTGAAATACAAGTAACTCAAAGGACGTTGGAATAACCGTCCTCTAAGGATCCGTTAAACTATCTACTATGTAGTAATATACGCTAAATAGATAATGTCTATCAGTAATATAAAATATCAAAATAGTGTTAAGGCATTACCATTATCCCCCTTAACACATTTATATAAGTGTCATAGACTATACAACACTGTAAACTCCACCGTAAACTAGTGGGATATCAGGGAGTACTTCATAGGTATAACACAAAACAAATTCATAGTGGTTGCGTATATAGGGATACAAGCATGACAAGGCACATGAGGCAATACCCAAGGTAGTGAAACTACTGTTTGCCTGATCCGGACTAGTGAAAACGCATCGCCGCAACGACCGCAACACTGCGAAACAACATTCCCAAAATTTTGCGAGGGTGCACCAATCAATAACAAGTAATGAGTAGTATATGAAGAAGTGTGTTCGCTCGAGGTGGCTAACCCCATTTGGCCCGACACGACTCCTGTTTTAGTCATTTCCAATTTGACACAAGTGTCAAGGCTATCCATGATCGTTCTCTTTCTTCAGTCATCACGTCCATCATTCCAACCACTTCATTCTGGATCATCACTCCGCGTATAATTATTAAAGTGGTTTTCGGTTTAGACAGAGAGTATGTCCATAACCGATTCCGGTTTCTTTAATAACTTTCATAATTAGTACACCGATTGGTCGTTTAATATAATTTACAATCAATCAAATTCAATTTCAATTAGAATTTGTAAACCAATATTCCGTTTGTTTTTCTATATCAATTTCCATATTTTACGATTCAAAACTTCCAAATTACCAATTCGAAATCTTACAATTCAATTTCAACTTTTATTTAAAACAATTTAAATATTGATTCAAGTTCGTATATAAATTTCATTCCGAAAACATTTAAGTTAATTTAATTTAACGTTCAAATTAATTTAAATTCATAGATCGATTTCATTCAATATTCGTTAAGTTAATTTATCATTCAAACAAATTTCTATTAAATTTCCAATTCATTGAATCAATTACTCAAGTTCAACTCTATTGTATCAAAACTTCAAATTGAATTAAATTAGATTCGTCAATCAAGTTCTTTAACTTACAAGTCTTATATTTTAACTTGCAAGTCTTATATTTATTCCAATACATCACATTTTATTTCTTGTTAAAGGAATTCAATTTCACCTATTTATTTACTTAGTTACAAATTTAAAAACTCAATTAATAAAGAAACTAAATTTCATATATTCAAGAAGTTCAATTTCACTTATTAACTTACTTAAATAATTTTTCAAAACTTAATAAATAAAGAAACCCAATTTCATTTATTAACGAAGTTCAAAATTCACTTATTCAAAAGTTCAATTTCTCTTATCAAAGAATTCACATTTTATTTAATTATCAAATAATTCAACTGTTAAATAATTTCAAACTTAATTATTAAATGATTTCAAAACTTAATAATTTCAACTTAATTATTAAATAATTCCAAAACTCAATAAATAAATAATGCCAAATTTAATAGTTAATTAAATTTTTAAATCACGTTCTTTCATCAATTACTATGTTAATATTTGTTTCAGATTATTAAATATTAACATTGTCCTTTCACAAAATTCAAATTCCAACCTCGTTTCAAATCTTATTATTTATTTAAATAAAATCTTTATTTTATTTTTAAATCAAATTATTGACCAATCGGTTTTTATTTAATTCTCTATCCTAAGTCAAGTTTTATTTGGGTACTTATCATTCCAACCCGATTTCATTCCAATTCCAAATCAAAGCATAGCAAAGGGAACTTGCAGTGTGATAACTGGGATAGTGACAAAGTAAATAAACATGCAATAACAACAATCAATAACAATCCAATAATTCATTCAAATAATCCCGAAATAATCATATTAATTTGCATTGTTGTTTGTGCAAATAATATAATTATTTCTAGAATCTACACTATCATTTCATGTAGATTAAAGATTATCACACTAATATTTATACGGTTCTTCAATTGATACCATTTTTCAATTTCATACATCATCAATTTAAACAACATACATTCAATGGTTCAGGGTGAAATCAACCAAATCCTACGTGTTAATTTATTAACATTTAACGGTGTCATATTATACAAATTTAACTAACCAAATTCCACACATATATCAATTTTTAATTATTAACTATCCTATATCAATTTCAATTGCATATTATTTATCACCATAAACAATTAACAATTTAACATCCAAAATCAATCATTAAACAATCAATCATTTATCAACCAAACTGGATTATCATTGTATAAATACAGATAATGGTGTCAGATGTCACAGGTGAACTGATACAGGTAATAACATATATATAACAGTGTAAATGACCAATAGCAACATATTTCAATTGTCGTTTCAATTGAAATCAAATTTAATAAATAAAAGAATATTAATCGTTAGTGATTACTCACCTTTCGAGGCTAGAGACGATAGGCAATGAAGTTGAGTTACGAAACGGTAGAACGAGTCCCAAGGCAAAGCTAGATTGGCGCGAATTGACGGCAAAGCTGATAGTTGAAGAATCGACGGAATCAATTAGAACGGAATTGATAAAGATAAATTGGAATAACTGAACTGATATATAACCAAATAAAATCTTATTTTAACTTCAACATATTTTAATTAAATATATATTCATTTCAAAATCCATTGGTTTAAATTAAAACTCAAATATTAAAGTCAAACATGTATATATAAACTGTTTGAAACCAAATGATATCTATATATAAGCAATATGTAATTTAAGATAAAATAATAATATATGGCTAATATAAATTCATGAGTAAACATAAAAAATTCAGATATAGGCTGACATAACTTACAAAATTCTATAGAAAGTTCATCTCCACAATACATATTATTAAATAATATATATTACCTTTATACAAATAGTAACTAACCAAATCATTATATATACTAAACACAATACATAATAATATGCGTAACTTATATTATTTATAACAACCTATACTATATATATACTAAGCACACATTTATATATATATCCTTAACAGTGAAATCTAATATGCTCAAAATAAGATATATAAAACTTACAATACGCATATTTTAATAGTACTGCACATGCACACAACTAATTATATAATATAATGTCTTACAATACACAAAACTTACAATACAAAATAACCTTTATATAATATACTGCACACGCGCGTATATAATACGCATATTTTGAAACTGTAAAAGTAAAAAAATAAATAAACCCATGGACAAACATACAAAAGTTTACATATCTAATTAATATACATAACTTACAATACATATATGAAGGAGGCTCGAGTTCGGCTAATGCTAGGAAGGAGGAGATGAAAGGCTTAAGGTTGCGGTCAGGAAGGAGTGACTGTTATGGTGGAAGCTCGGCCATTTGTGTGAAGGTAAAAGCATGAGAGGGTAGGGAGAGATCTGCTGTGCACTTTGAGGACGTGGTGGTGGTGACTGGGTGGAGGCCGATGTAATGGAGCGGCAGGGGCTGGACGATGTAGAAGTCGAGCAGTTGTGGCGGTTCCATGCAGAGGCCAACTGAACGTGGAGGATGTGGAGGTGCGGTTACTAGTGGAGAGGCGAGTGTAGCATGTGAACGTTGAGGGGAGAAAAGGAGCAATGCATGGCCGGAGCTTCGGTGGAGCATCTACGTGGCCATGCGCTGAAGCTTAGTTTTTTTTAAAGAGAGAAGCAAGCTTTTTAAAGAAAACAAAATGAAAGAAGAGGAGGAGAACACGACTATACACAGATGTGAATGGGACGTTGAACTGAGGATGAATACAAAGGGTACAACATTGATATGCGTTAGATTTTGGAAACGGCACATATAAAGCGGAATTTGGGCATAGGGAATAGCTAAATCTCAATTGGTGATGAATGCTAGTTGCCATTAATTCCATTTGAGATTTGAATGGACACAATTGATACCGATACAACGCACCGTTCTATTATTTTCGTCATGTACCGGTCTTCAGAACACAGAATCGAATATGTTGCGAAGGCCAGCATGACGAGACAAATAGAATGGTACACAAATATCAGTGGTACGATTGAATTATAAAATTCGAATTTTTCTACTAGCGGAAAATGCAGCAAAAACGCAGAAAAATTAGATCGACGGAGCTAAAGAAGTCTGAATTTTGAAAAACGAAAAACGACGCCTAACTCAGAAGATGATTTAGAATTTTTCTATGTAAAAATATTTAGGTTTCGAAAACGTTTTATTTTCATCAATTTTTAACTAATTAAATTGAAATAAATTTACGCACGAAAATAAACTTCATATTTTCGGACGAAAATTTGCCAGTTGCTATGTTTAACTAGACGCATACCAAATAACAAATTTATATTTCAAAATTTTGTCGTTTAAAATTTTACAAAATTTCGATTAATAACGTTATTAAAACCAGTTAAATTTACGGGTCGTTACACTCTCCCCCACTCAAAACTTTCGTCCTCGAAAAGGAAGGAGGTATGAGAATAGAAACAACCAGAAAAAGACTTGAATTACAAAATAAAACAATTAATTTAGACCATATAAATTTCAATTAAATTAATATTCAATAATTTATTTTAAACTCAAGGAATTTCATTAACTTGGTTTATTTTCAATTTATCATTATTTGTTCCAAAATTTATTTTAAACAACAAATTATTTTATTAATCCATTTATTATTCAACTAACCTAGTATTATATTTATCTCTATTAACCATTTTATAATTAAACTTTAAGTGTATTACATTTATTATATGCACTCAAATTTTATTTATAATGACAATTTATATTGTATATTATCCAATTATCTTAATTTACAATTTCAAAGATCATAAATTTAAATAGTCTTTTATTATAATCATATTTTATTCGACAAATTTAATTCTTTTTTTTTCCAAATAATTATTAATTTATTCTACTTAATATATCTTATCACATATATATTAAGTATATTTTCATTTATTATAACTACTCAAATTTATTTAATTTTTTTTCTTTGATATCATTTTCTGCTGTATAATATTCAATTGCATAGTTAACTTTTGAAAATTTAGGTAAGTTATATTGAATGCAATTGAGTATTATCCGAGTGAAACATACAATTCACGTATTTCAAGTTAAGTATCTAGTCAAAATTTTGGCTTCATTGACAATCATCCTTAAATAAAAATTTTAAGAACTAATTTTCGATTAAATTCAAACAACTTAGAGATAAAAGTAAATATATCTATATATCATAATATATCAAATCAAATTTAAAATCTTCAGTATATATTATAAATCAAGTCATGTTTAGAAATTCAAATCAATTTATTTTTTCCGAACAAAAGTGTAGAAGGGCTATAGAATAGTCTCTCCACTTCGAAACTCGAAAATGAATGTCGATGATGCGGCCGTCATCACCGAAATTATTTTCCTACGACAAAGAGAAGAGCACTGATTTAAACTTTTAAATTCTTTGAAATGATTCTTTTTGAAAATATTTAAATACTATACACTTTAAAACTTTCAAATCAAAGTTTGAAACCATCGGATATTACATTCTCAAATTTAGTTTAAATCCATTTAAATTTCAAATCAATTTTAACCCAGTTTTTTTAAATTCATTTATTTATATTATTCAATAGTCAATGGTTTACAAAACAATAAATGGAAATCAAATATTATCATTTCAGGCAACAAACTCATTAACAATTTAATTTCAGAAAAATTTATACCTATATATAATATAATCATACAAAATTTATTTTATTTACCAAATTTGAAAACAATATTGCGTCAGTTTGTTCTGTTCAAGTGTTTTGGAAATCCTACCGATAGCGTTGATCAGACGAATCGATCGAAAATCCAAATTAACATCAACAACTCAAACAACACAATATATAAAACATTTTTAATATTAATTCACAAATACACTTCCTCGCTCGACGATACAAGGATGGATTTCAAAATAAGTATAGAGATTTAAATTTGATGGAAATCGAATCAAAGAGGATTTTGATTCGATAATAAGTTCGAAACAGAAGATAAGATAATTCAATTAACAGAATTGGGAGATGGATAAGCTTATTTAATTCACGGGCAACCTTAACCCGATCGACCGTAACTTCAAGAATAAGATCGATGTTGGATTTCGAGGTAAATCAACACTCGATCTCAAGAGATGGAATTCAGGTATAGCAGGGAATAGATAGCATCATAAACCGAGGATACAGAAATCTTCGGTAAATCGATGTCTATTGTAAATGAGTTTCATCCATTTACAAATAATTCGAAGATTGGCGAGACCGCCGATTCATTATAAAGGTTATTCGAAGTGGAGTTATGGGATACCCCAGAATTGAAAGAAGACGAACAGTGAGGGACACAAATGAATTTTGGAACTGCAGGGAACGTTTCAAAATTCAAAGGAATTGAGTCAAAAGGATGGGATTGAAACTCGAATGAGAGTGATTCTGTAAATACATTTACCATACATGCTAAGTTTTGCCTATAGCTACCAAAGCTCTAATACCAACTGTAACGACCAGCTATTTTGGACTATTCGCATCCGCACATGTCGGAGTTGAATAATTCAAAATACCGAATTGTTAATTAAATTTTGCAAAACCGAACATATACAGTAAATAAGTAATCACAGATCACAGACACAAAGTAATAAATGCAGCGGAAACAAAAGATAGTAGTTCATGAAGCTACTACATATATAACAGAGTTAAATAAGTTACAACAGAAGTCTCGAATACAATAGCCAAATACAAGAATCTGAATACATCACTGGAATCAACTGAATATCTGAAAGCTGGATCTCCAAGCGAAGCTCTAACTCCAAAGGTGAGTCTCAAAAGCTGAACCACTCAGTCTGACCCGAGCGTAAAGCAAAACACAAAACACTCGGGTTAGGATTAACATTTTTATATCAATAAATCCAACTCAAGTGAAATAACAACTGAAATACAAGTAACTCAAAGGACGTTGGAATAATCATCCTCAAAGGATCCTTAAACTATCTACTATGTAGTAATATACGCTAAATAGATAATGTCTATCGGTAATATAAAATATCAAAATAATATTAAGGCATTACCATTATCCCCCTTAACACATTTATATAAGTGTCATAGACTATACAGCACTGTAAACTCCACCGTAAACTAGTGGGATATCAGGGAGTACTCTATAGGTATAACACAAAACAAATTCGTAGTGGTCGCGTATATAGGGATACAAGTATGACAAGGCACATGAGGCAATACCCAAGGTAGTGAAACTATAGTTTGCCTAATCCGGACTAGTGAAAACGCATTGCCGCAATGACCGCAACACCGCGAAACAACACTCCCAAAATTTATGAGGGTGCACCAATCAATAACAAGTAATGAGTAGTATACGAAGAAGTGTGTTCGCGTGAGGTGGCTAACCCCATTTGGCCCGGCGTGGCTCCTGTTTTAGTCATTTCTAATTTTACACAAGTGTCAAGGCTATCCCTTATCGTTCTCTTTCTTCAATCATCACGTCCATCATTCCAACCACTTCATTCTGGATCATCACTCCGCGTATAGTTATTAAAGTGGTTTTCGGTTTAGACAGAGAGTATGTCCATAACCGATTCCGATTTCTTTAATAACTTTCGTAATTATTACACCGATTGGTCGTTTAATATATTTTACAATCAATCAAATTCAATTTCAATTAGAATTTGTAAACCAATATTTCGTTTGTTTTTCTATATCAATTTCCATACTTTACGATTCAAAACTTCCAAATTACCAATTCGAAATCTTATAATTCAATTTCAATTTTTATTTAAAACAACTCAAATATTGATTCAAGTTCGTATATAAATTTCATTCCGAAAAAGTTTAAATTAATTTAATTTAACGTTCAAATCAATTTTAATTCATAGATCGATTTCATTCAATATTCGTTAAGTTAATTTATCATTCAAACAAATTTCTATTAAATTTCCAGTTCATTGAATCAATTACTCAAGTTCAACTTATTGTATCAAAACTTCAAATTGAATTAAATTAGATTCGTCAATCAAGTTCTTTAACTTACAAGTCTTATATTTATTCTAATAAATCACATTTTATTTCTTGTTAAAGGAATTCAATTTCACTTATTTATTTACTTAGTTACAAATTTAAAAACTCAATTAATGAAGAAACTAAATTTCACATATTCAAGAAGTTCAATTTCACTTATTAACTTACTTAAATAATTTTCCAAAACTTAATAAATAAAGAAACCCAATTTCATTTATTAACGAAGTTCAAAATTCACTTATTCAAAAGTTCAATTTCTCTTATCAAAGAATTCAAATTTTATTTAATTATCAAATAATTCAATTGTTAAATAATTTCAAACTTAATTATTAAATGATTTCAAAACTTAATAATTTCAACTTAATTACTAAATAATTCCAAAACTCAATAATTAAGTAATTCCAAACTTAATAATTAATTAAATTTTTAAATCATGTTCTTTCATCAATTACTATGTTAATATTTATTTCAGATTATTAAATATTAACATTATCCTTTCACAAAATTCAAATTCCAACCTCGTTTCAAATCTTATTATTTATTTAAATAAAATCTTTATTTTATTTTTAAATCAAATTATTGACCAATCAGTTTTTATTTAATTCTCTATCCTAAGTCAAGTTTTATTTGGGTATTTATCATTCCAACCCAATTTCATTCCAATTCCAAATCAAAGCATAGCAAAGTGAACTTGCAGTGCGATAACCGGGATAGTGACAAAGTAAATAAACATACAATAACAAAAATCAATAATAATCTAATAATTCATTCAAATAATCCCGAAATAATCATATTAATTCACATTGTTGTTTGTGCAAATAATATAATTATTTATAGAATCTACACTATCATTTCATGTTGATTAATGACTATTACACTAATCTTTATACGGTTCTTCAATTGATATCCATTTTTCAATTTTATACATCATCAATTTAAACAACATACATTAAATGGTTCAGGGTGAAATCAACCAAATCCTACGTGTCAATTTATTAACATTTAACGGGATCATATTATACAAATTTAACTTACCAAATTCAACACATATTTCAATTTTTAATTATTAACTATCCTATATCAAATTCAATTACATATTATTTATCACTTTAAACAATTAACAATTTAACGTCCAAAATCAATCATCAAACAATCAATCATTTATCAACCAAATTGGATTATCATTGTATAAATACAGATAATGGTGTCAGATGTCACAGGTGAACTGATATAGGTAATAACATATATATAACAGTGTAAATGACCAACAACAGCATATTTCAATTGTCGTTTCAATTGAAATCAAATTTAATAAATAAAAGAATATTAATCGTGAGTGATTACTCACCTTTCGAGGCTAGAGACGATAGGCAATGAAGTTGAGTTACGAAACGCTAGAACGAATCCCAAGACAAAGCTAGATTGGCGCGAATTGACGGCAAAGCTGATAGTTGAAGAATCGACGGAATCAATTAGAACGGAATTGATAAAGATAAATTGGAATAACTGAACTGATATATAACCAAATAAAATCATATTTTAACTTCAACATATTTTAATTAAATATATATTCATTTCAAAATCCATTGGTTTAAATTAAAACTCAAATATTAAAGTCAAACATGTATATATAAACTGTTTGAAACCAAATGATATCTATATATAAGAAATATGTAATTTAAGATAAAATAATAATATATGGCTAATATAAATTCATGAGTATACATAAAAAATTCAGATATAGGCTGACATAACTTCAACAAAATATAATATAACTTTCAAAATTCTATAGAAAGTTCATCTCCATAATACATATTATTAAATAATATATACAGGGAATTAGGCTGAAGGAAAAACCTGAGAACACTTTTAGTCTGAAGGACAGAAGTTTTAAAATTTAGCCTGAAGGACAAAAAATGATATATTCATATAGCATTGCACATCCATAATGCTATATTCATATAGCATTACACAGCTGCTTGTTTGTGTATGCAGAGACTTATAAAATTGTGTTGTATATAGCATTATAGATGTGTAATGCTATATGAATATAGCATTATGGATGTGCAATGCTATATGAATATATCATTTTTTGTCCTTCAGGCTAAATTTTAAAACTTCTGTCCTTCAGACTAAAAATGTTCTCAGGTTTTTCCTTCAGCCTAATTCCCTCTAATATATATTACCATTATACAAATAGTAACTAACAAAATCATTATATATACTAAACAAAATACATAATAATATGTGTAACTTATATATTATTTATAACAACAACCTATACTATATATATACTAAGCAGATATTTATATATATCCTTAACAGTGAAATCTAATATGCTCAAAATAAGATATACAGAACTTACAATACGCATATTTTAATAGTACCGCACATGCGCACAACTAATTATATAATATAATGTCTTACAATACACTAAACTTACAATACAAAATAACCTTTATATAATATACTGCACACGCGCGTATATAATACGCATACTTTGAAACTGTAGAAGTAAAAAAATAAATAAACCCATGGACAAACATACAAAAGCTTACATATCTAATTAATATACATAACTTACAGTATATATATGAAGGAGACTCGAGCTCGGCTAATGCTAGGAAGGACGAGATGAAAGGCTTAAGGTTGCGGTCAGGAAGGAGTGGCTGTTATGATGGAAGCTCGGCCGTTTGGGTGAAGGTGAAAGCATGAGAGGGTAGGGAGAGATCTGCTGTGCGCTTTGAGGACGTGGTGGTGGTGACTGGGTGGAGGCCGATGTAATGGAGCGGCAGGGGCTGGATGATGTGGAAGTCGAGCAGCTGTGGCGGTTCCATGCAGAGGCCAACTGAACGTGGAGGATGTGGAGGTGCGGTTACTAGTGGGGAGGCGAGTGTAGCATGTGAACGTTGAGGGGAGAAAAGGAGCAATGCATGGCCAGAGCTTCGGTGGAGCATCTACGTGGCCATGCGCTGAAGCTTAGTTTTTTTTAAAGAGAGAAGCAAGCTTTTTAAAGAAAACAAAATGAAAGAAGAGGAGGAGAACACGACTATACACAGATGTGAATGGGACGTTGAACTGAGGATGAATACAAAGGGTACAGCATTGATATGCGTTAGATTTTGGAAACGGTGCACATAAAACGGAATTTGGGCATAGGGAACGGCTAAATCTCAATTGGTGATGAACGCTAGTTTCCGTTAATTCCATTTGAGATTTGAATGGACACAATCATGAAAAGTGATACCGATACAACGCACTGTTCTATTATTTTCGTCACGCACCGGTCTTCAGAACACATAATCGAATATGCTACGAAGGCCAGCATGACGAGAAGAATAGAATGGTACACAAATATCAGTGGTACGATCGAATTATAAAATTCTAATTTTTCTACTAGCGGAAAACGCAGCAAAAACGCAGAAAAATAAGATCGACGGAGCTAAAGAAGTTCGAATTTTGAAAAACGAAAAATGACGTCTTGCTCAGAAGATGATTTAGAATTTTTCTATGTAAAAATATTTAGGTTTCGAAACGTTTTATTTTCATCGATTTTTAACTATTAAATTGAAATAAATTTACGCACGAAAATAAACTTCATATTTTCGGACGAAAATTTACCATTTGTTATGTTTAACTAGACGCATTCCAAATATCAAATTTATATTTCAAAATTTTGTCGTTTAAAATTTTACAAAATTTCAATTAATAACGTTATTAAAACCAGTTAAATTTACTGGTTTATTAGAAGTAATCTACCCGCTCTTGATAAAAATCTCCCATTCCAATTAGAAATTCTATTTATGATTTTATCTATGATTATAAATCAATCATCATGTTTATGTTTAGTAGGTCTAATAAAAAAACCAAGATAATCGAAAGAAAAATTCATAGTTTTACAATTAAACGTATTAGTAACTAAATTTTCAACTTTTTCAGAATCTTTTAAAACTAAAACTGAGCTTTTATCAAAATTTATTTTTAAACCCGAAACCAATTCAAAACTATATAAAATAAACTTAAGGATAATAATGTGCCTAGGTAAATGGAAAGAAAATAACACGGTATCGTCTGCAAATTGAAGGATAGATATACCGTTATGCGATATATCGTTACCTACATTCCCTAGAGATCCATTATCAACCGCTTTTTTAATTACCTTAGCCAAAACATCCACTATTAAGTTAAACAAATGGGGCGATAAAGGGTCTCCTTGCCTTAAACCTCGCCTAGATTGAATTTTATTACCTAAAAATACCACTAACCATAATACTAGAGTTAATAGTTCTAAGCAAATTTATGATCCAGCTAATCCATCCATGATTAAAACCTCTGGCAATAAATGCATCCACTAAAAAATTTCAATCAACCAAATCAAAAGCTTTAGCGAAGTTTAAAATCGCATAGGTTATATTATATTTACAACAGTGATTAATGAATTCATGAACAACAGCCACACCGTCGGTGATATTTCCTCTTAATGAAAGCAGATTGAGAACAGTCAATTAGTTCGTTCATTCTTATATTAAGTCTATTAGCTAAATTTTTGAAATAATTTTAACTGAATAGTTAATTAAAGAAATAAGTATAAAATCTTTTAAGTTATTAGCACCTTTTTTTTGTGTAATAAAATTTCTTCCACTCCCCATTTTGCCACGGCCCAGAACCAGGGCAAAATGGCTTTTTTGGTGTAGTGTTAAATATTCCTAATTACAAATTTCTGTTATAGAATTCGTTAAACATGCTAAGTAGATCGAATTTTAAAACATCCCAAAATTTTTTATAAAAGAAAATTGAAAACCCATCCAGACCTGGGGATTTATCACCTGGCATGTCATTAATAGCTTTCCTAATTTCCTCTTCAGTAAAAGGATTATCTAACTCAGAAAGATCAACATTAGAATCAGATGGATAAATATCATTCCATCTACCATTAATTCTATGTTTATTTTTATTACCAAAAATATCTCTATAATAGTATGTAAAAGTCTTATTAAGGTCTCTTTGATCAAATAACTCTCCATTATTCACAATAATGGAATTAATCGTATTACTACGCTTTTTACCATTTGCCATATTATGCAAAAAATCGGTATTGTTATCACCTTCATTTATCCACTGGGTTCTGGATCGCTGTTTCCACATAACTTCCTCCTTTTCTAAAATAGAATTAAGTTCTTTTAGATTAGCAAGAACGGTTCTCTCACCTAAATTTACCTGTCTAGTTTCTTCTATTTTGTATATATTAAGCATCTTAGAAAGAATATTTTATTTTTTAATTTTAATACCATCGAAAACATTCTTACTCCAATTTTAAAGAAAATTCCTAAGATTCCTTAGTTTTAAAATTATCTTTTTATGGAATTATCCTTATTTCTAATATTATAAAAGCCCATAGAAATCCACTTATTTAATTAAATTTGAGAAATTAGATTCTAATAACCACATTTTCGAATTTAAACGATCTATTAATAACTCTATGTTGCTCATAAGTGATAATAATATGACAATGATCAGAATAAGTGTAAGGCAAACCAAAAACTCTACAAATAGGAAATTTGTCCTCAATTTCATCACTAACGAGAAACCTATCAAGAAGAGCTATAAAAGGGGACTCCCTAGTATTGCTCCAGGTAAAATCTCTATTAGAAAGAGGGATTTCAATCAAATTAGAAATAAACTAGTCAAATTCCTCCATTATAGAAAAATCACCTCCTGAGGTGAGCGCTCTCCTATAAAACTTGTAACTACGAAATCACCCTTCAAAATCCAAGAACCTGGAGCTAAAAATCTAAACTATAGACATTCATTCCATAAAATCCGATGACCCATTTTAGAGGTAGGCCCATAAAAATTAGAAATATTTAAAAAAGAATTATCACTAAGATTATGAGAATAATTTGCAGAGAATGCTACTTGGGAATATTGAAGCAATTTAAAATAACTATTTCACCACCCAATCAATAAAACCCCAAAAGCACCTACAGAAGGTAAATAAGCCCATTTCATAAGATGAAACCCACTAATCTTCTATAAAAACGAATATAAGGACATTCAATTTTTGTTTTCTGAAGGAGAGCAACGTCAACAGAATAGTCTTTAAAAAAAGTCCTAACCTTGTCACACTTATTTAAGTCATGCAAAACTCTAATGTACCAACTTGTGATCCTCATATACCAACAGATCTAGCCCTATCAAATTCCCTACTTCTAATATACTCAAGATCTACCTCAGCATCAGAATAAATGAATGAGGTGTCACTAGCTAACCGACTAAACTCAGAAGAAGACAAGCTACCTAAAGCATAAGAAGAATACGTACTACCCAAATTAGAACACATACCTGAGCCTGAGTTCATAATGCCACTCGTGGCACTCGAATAAGGTATCTCACCCATAGACTGAGACTGACAACATTGGATCCTAGCACTATGTCAAACTAAACCACCAATAGCCACTGATTTCCTACGCCTAACTCTCTTTGACGAAGAAGAAATAGGAACTGAAGTGCTGCCCCTCTCCATCAATTTATACTACAGACCATAATTAACACAGTTGACATTCATCGAATCTACACAATCATCCAAAGCCAAACAAAAATTATCCATCACATGTTGCAAAGCAGTTATACTTACAAATTGCTCCACCACACTATTAACACAATTGACATTCACCGCGTCAATAAGGTCACCCGAAGCCAGATAGATTTTGTCATGATCATGCCATAAAGTAGGTATACAAACAATAGATTGCTCTACCCAATCATAAGGACCCGAAGCATTCAATAAACACTTATGAAAATCAACATAACCTTCTTTCTCAAAGACAACATAATCTTCCTTCTCCAAACTATCTATCCCACTGATAGTCAAAACCACATTCTCAACACAATTACCAATCATGCCAATAATTTTTTTACCACTATTGTCAGCGAAATTCAGTACAAAACTCGATGAAACATTACCTATACAAAACCAAGCTCTGTGCACCATGTACATTGATATCAGTGTGCATATCAACAAAATCTACCATGATTAAACATTCAACACCTGAAACTATCACAAGCTTGTCTACAAAAACACACTCCTCCTTTACCAAAATAACTTCTATGTTTACAGGCGAAAAAGAAGACCAAAGCCAATCTAAAACCTCTCCAAACTTATCATTAACTTCATCTTTGATAATATCAGATAAGTCAGTAAACAAAAACACCCCAAGATTTTCTTCCAAAACTCAAATCTATTCGGTAGAATCAACAACAAACTATAACTGATCAACAACATTAGCCTCAATGATCTCATCAACCAATATATTACTATCATAACTCTTTGAGCAATCCATTCTAGCATCAGAAACACACTTATCGGTCAGCAAATTACCATCATTATTAGCACCAGAGTATTCCAATTCACAATCCAAACCTAGCATTTAAGAAGAGGCAAGGCACTCAAATATATTAGCAGTACTTAACTCGAAATTGCCCATTTCACGAGGTTTCAAAGTTGCTCTTTTGCTGTTAACTCGAATAAATCCTTTGTTAGACCATTGACCTTATCCTTTACATGAATATCCATTAATGAAACAGAGGAATTTGTCAAGTCATTAGCCTTAGATACATTAGAATCCATTAAGCATTGCATAATAGAAGGATCTAACAGAATAGGATCAAAGTCATGTATCTGTTTCCCTTTGGTATCTACAAGAAAAACAGAGTTTACACATCCAAGTTTCTCAATCAAAACACAACAACTTTCTTATCTTTAACAATTAACTTGTTTAATGAAGACTCTGATTTAACAAAATATTCTGTAGGATCTCCAAATCCATCTCTATACCCCTTTCCAATGTTCGGCAAACTAATTGCATCAAAATGAACAAACAGTTCTTCTAAATACTGGATACCTTCATTCCTTTATTCCTAAAAATGATCAAGCAGAATTCCTTTCAGCAACATATATTTTAACATAAACTAAATTCCATGGTCAACCAACGACTGCCCTGAAAATGAGAAATTAGATTTCTTCGAACAAGAAAAAATTTTGAGAACAAAATTACCACACGCAAAACATCTAATTGGGTCTCGACATTTATAAGCAAGATGATCATAGTCCTCATATTGAAAGCAATCTTTCCTCTCTTCGAATATAACCATATTTTATTACGAAAATGGTACTGAGATTTAGGAAAAGAAAACAAAGAAAGCAGTCGATCCTTGACAATCCATTCATATGATTTAATAGAGAAAACGATACTGAGATTTAGGCTAAGATTAATAAGTTAATTACAAAGAGTTTCCAAATGAATGTCATTATAAATAATATCCCCATATTTTGCATAGCAAATGTTTTGGTTATCATAAGGCAAAAACTCATACCGTGTTTATGTGCGGCGTGGTCTTATAAGACACCATTTTCTTTCAAATATCTTCATTTTGATTTTCTCACACCAGTCCCATAACTGACCTGGAGTTTATTTTCCTTTTCCCTTAAACTTTGGGTGTCCTATTTTCTTCGGCAGCTAAGTAGTTAGGTAAGCTTAGAGCATTTTGGGAAGGAGCACGGAGCATAGAGCGTGTTAGGCCTTTTGTAGAAACCACCTGCATATTCCGTTGTATTATGTATTTATATCTACCAGCACTTGTAAGGATAGGCTATTATAACTATCCTGACTAGATTAGTACCTACTAGAACTCTGATGGAGAAATTGCATGTACTTATCATATGTATAATTATATGTTGAATATGATGTGAGATTCTATTATTGTCTTGCCTCCTATCTTTATTTTCTTTACCCTATGATATTCTGCCTCTCTAGTACTTGGAATTACGACACTTGGAATTACGACATGTGAATATCAAGGATGTATTGGTGTAGATTTCTAAGAGTTGAGGGGATGGGTCATCACATTTGGTACTAGAGCATATGTTTTAGTGAATACTTGAGCTTGATAGGGGTAAAATTCTCATCAGAAATATGGTTAGTAATGCACTAGGATGAGTTACTCATTAGAGATAGGGTCAGTAACACCCTAGAATGAGTTAAGAGTATTATATAAGTGTGCGTATTTGTTAATGATATATATAAAAATGATTTTATTTGAAATTTTGGTAAATAACATAATTTTACCTAGGATTATATTTTGAATAAAAAAAGATATCTTTGGAAATTTTAGTACTGGATGATTAAAATCAAGTTAGGTAAACTAAGTACAAACATCTTATGATTAGAATTTCACAGTTTGACTATAAAATGTTTATAATAACACTGAAAGAATTAATAAGGAATGAAAAATAGATACGTTGAGGGATATACAAAAGACCAGGATTTTTGAAAAAGAATTTTAAAAAGATTTAAAATAGTATATTTGGAACGTTTTCTTGGCAAAGGATTTCAAAAGGATTTTGAAGGAGATAAAACATTTTGTTAGAAATCTCAATTTGTTTTCAAAGATTGTTTGGGGGAAAAATAACACAAAGTGCTTGGGAAATCCTTTCCATTAAAAAGGTTATAGTTAAGGTCGGTTTATATTAGGATATTCCTAAGTAAATAAGATATTAATAACTTGACATTAGAATGAGTTAGAATAAGTAAAATGCTTAATGCCTATATCTAAGCGGTCGCGTTTACATTTATATAAACCATATGGAAGAAAGTATACCAAGGGTGAGTCATCACAAGAAAACTGGGGTGAAAATAATAATTTCATTATTCTTTCAAGCGATGAGGAAGAATCATCGAAGTAGTCATCGAGCAATGTTTGGCCTTGGATTGATGAGCATTGTCTGCCATACACCAAAAGGGATGAAGGCGAGCACCTAATGGAAGGAATGCTCATTCCACCCACTACTCCAAAAATGATCAATATATTCAGTGATGATAAGTCTGCATAAGCCACGAAGGGAATATGAATAACAGATCCGGCCAGTTCTGAATTTGAACTTATAGTAGAATCCGGACCTATGGAGGAGGAATCTGAACCCATGGAGGTTCTAGAAACCCTAATATCAGACCATAGTAGCGTAGACAAAAATGTGATTCGATAAATGGAAGGAGACAATAAGGTAATATCCAAGAAAGAAGTTGAAATGTTTCAAAACCCATGGAAGGCTGGGATGCAAGGACTCGAAGAAATAGCAGAAGGCGAAGTAATGTAGGAAGTACTTATTGGTCTCGACCACATTCCATGGACCAGCCATGGCTACCTTTGTTAAAGGAGAGATGCAGCAATTGGAAAATGAAAATGATGCGGATAACGAGCATGAGAGTGAGAAGAAGGGATTGGAGAAGTTATGATAGATTTAGGATATTGGAGCATCCCATCAACCTCTGATTTAGAAAAACGACGAAGATGATGAGTATGATAGTTTAAGGCAGTTTCTATTATCTATTTAGTATATCTATATATTGCTTATGTATGATGTGAGATGAGAAGCTAGTGGCGATGTATAGTATTAGTGTTATGTATCCTATTATAGAAGTTGTATGCTATAGGTATGACCTGTGTCAAGAAATTGGAATGCTAATGTAAATTATGAAGCATATAATATAAATATGCTATTTCATTTTCAACCTCATCCATTGCAGTTTCATAAGTCTCTTAAATGAATCAATGAGAATTTTTGATTTAAGAAGCAAAATTTAAGTGGAAAATATTCTTTTAAACTAAAAATGGAATTTTGCTAAACATTTTGAAAAAGATATACTTATATATACATGTAAAGGAAGTTTTGATTAATAAAGAGGTAGTAATTAATTAAGTAAGTTTTGACTAACAAAGAATTTTTATTTAATACAAAAGCATTGCAATTAATACTGATTTAAAAGAAGTAAAAGATAATATAAGAGGTTTAAAAGGAAAGTTATCTTTTAACTTGAATGATTTCTTGGAAAATTTATATATATATATATATATATATATATATATATATATATATATATATATATAGGAAGAGTGTAGATTATTTTGTTACACAATTCTGATCTAGGATTCGAGTATAGAACTTTGAGGTGTGTATACCAGTCCAAAAAAGAATCAATCACTTGATTCTTGATGACAAATATTGATGAGGGTTTGTGGTCGGATGCTTAAGTTTCTATCATAGTTGAGAGATATGCAAGGAAAACTAAAAATTCTGATCTGAAAACCTGATCGGAGTCCGCAATAGAGGATCGAGGGATCAATACTAGTTCGGAAGTAAAGTTGTATATCCGAATAGTAGATTGAATCATATTTTGCGTACGTATGATCTATATACGTCATATGGTTTAAGTTAAAAAATAAATATTTTAGGAAAATACCTTTGGGTTTGCGTTGTAATTTTGTAACGACCCGGAATTATCGATCCCGAAAACTCCAGATAGTTAGTAAAAAGAAGAAAGAGAAAGAAGAAGAAATAGAAAACTCAAACTCAGAATCTCACATTCGCAGCGGATAAAATATAATATCACATAAATAATAGTTTTACAAAGAAGATCTCTATCTTTACACTTATATTTTTATACATCAGAGTTACAATATTCACACAACATTGGATAGTTTAAAACAACAAGTCCCAGATAGAATAGTATATCACAGCGGAAAATACTCCATTCGTTCCTGCCCTCCAGCTCGTCTCTTGAGCCCCAGAACGTCCTTACCTGAAAATCTGTAATACTCGGTCTGACCCGAGCATTACATCAAAGTAACACCCGGGTCAGGCTGGAAACCAGCGTGAGTAAACTCATCTTAACAAGAAATTTCAATCCATAGAACTTATTTAAAAACCCGGGGTAACTCGTAACAATTTACAAATCACAATTCGTTATAGAACATTACTTTTCTCGTACATCAATTTCTAAGTGCCCAAACTTAGATTAAATGGTCCAATTTACTTAAATCATTACATACCAGCCTATTGATTTCACATATCAGTCTTTAGAGAATCGAAGTGGTTTTGGGTATTTACTAATATCCGACTCTGGTCTCTTCGAATTTAATACCATCTTATCCCAAATTTTCAAATGAAACACAAATCTATCTTCAAACACAGGGTGTCCCCTATACACATTAACTTATCATCGATAGGTAACCACATTATCTCAGTTTAAACCCAACATATCATATCATATGGTATCACATATCACATATCCGAGATATCAATCAATCTAAGGCATGCAATATTATTAAATCATAAGCAAGATAAATTAGTCATACCATTTCTAATTTAATTTAAACAAATTAAATTAATTACTTCAATCACCCTTAATCTTGCTTACTTAACATAAATTAAATGCAAATTAATTAATTAATTAATCCTCCTTTAAATTTCCATTTAAATTAATCATCCCTGATTAATTATCTTTAATTACATAAAATGATTATCCTTTAATTAATTACATAAATTAATAAATTCTTTAACCATTTACAGCAATTAATATTTAATTACTATCATTAATTACATTAATTGATCACATTAATGATCCTTAATTAATTACTTCCATTGATCAGCCTTAATCAATCATAAATAGTAATTAACCATTCTGTAATTACTTACCTTAATTAATTAACAACTTAATTAATTATATTAATCCTTAAATTAATTACACAAATTAATAAATTCTTTAATTACTTCTCCTGAGTAATTAACCGTTAATTACTTCATTAATTATATTAATTATTGATTTCCTTAAAGTAATTATCCCCCTTATTAAACCCATCACATTCATAAATCAAATTTAATTAATTATAAATAGTAATTAACTAATCTTTAATTACTTTCATTAATTAAATTAACTTCTTAATTGGTAAATTCTTTAATTAATTATACTAAGTAATTAACATTTAATTACTCCCTTGAGTAATTACCCTCTAAATTCTTCATCAAATAATTTCTCTTTATGTAATTACACTCAACCCTTAATTACTTACTCTATGTAATTACACTCTATTAATTAAGTAATCCTGCCTAATCAATTTCCTTTAGTGTTTATCCTTAATTAATTTATAAATTAACTATTTTAGTTAATCATTATATTCACCAGGAAATGATTTATTTTAATTACCATTATTAACCATCCACTAATTACTTATACTGAGTAATTATTGATTAATTGATCTTTTACTTAAACTTAGCTAATTCAATTTGAATATATAAATAAATTTCAATTACAGTAAAACAACCAAAACTCGAATCAGCTTCGAGGAAATTCCAAGATAATTCGAGCAAACTCTGGAGTAACATCACTACACTCACGCAACAACAACTCATCCCAACTTCGAGTCGAATACTACAGTGCTACGAGATTTACTCTGGGTTACTTCTTCTTCCTAAACCTACAGATCAAACACCTAACCCAAGTGCACGAATCTGTGCAATGTACATATGAACGTCACCAACGATCACTTCCATTGGTCGCTGACCATCCTCAAACATCAACCACAACCTTCTTTCACCGATCATCAACCTGAATCCATTCTTGAATCTCCCTTTCGAAATCGAACCATTTGACCTGAAATCTGGAACTAGACACCCAACCTGAAAATTACGTCGAACGATCAACTACGACTACCGAAGCGCCAGAAACTCTAGCCACATCTCCACGCAACATCCACATAGCTTCCATCAAAATCTCAAGCAGCTCCATGCATTGGAAACAACACAACACCCAAAATTGTAAGGTCGTCCAAAACTAGGGTTATAATAGAAAACATCACCAGTAGAACACACGGTAACTTCCTCCATCATTTTTGCCGAACACACGGTAACTTCCTCCATCACCAGTAGAAACCCCGAGACTTCTCACCTTCTTGATCGCCAGAGGAAGCCTCAATATCAGTTTTTAGACCAACCCAAAAAGTATACTCAATGCAGTATTAAAAATTTAGATTGTAGTTCTAAAATTCATAATTTTCTAAATTGATTCAAGTTATAATCCTGAAACATCAAATTACAATGTTTGAGTCTTAATTTCTTTTGAAATTTTGTCTGCAATTTCAAATTTCCAGAGAAAATTTGTTATTATTAACTTTAAAACTATTTTTACAGTTGATGTTAAAATATTACAATCAGATTCCATTCAGTGATTAGACCCTAAAATGAATTAGAGTGATAGTTTTAGGATTTCAAATAAAAATCTGGAACCTGACAATAATAACAGAGGCATACTGCCTGATACCAGTCATGCACACTCAAATGTGTTGTTTTTTCTAATTCAAGCATGACATATATATTTATACAAACATTTTCTACAATTGAACTTCAACCTTACATGCATCAGGTATTTTAATCAATTAAGGGTTTTAAAAGCTACTCACCTTTATATAGTTAAACAGAGAATGGCCTGGGAATATTATAAAACTCATACATTTTTATTATTAACATACTTTGTTATATTTGATCAGATCTTAAGGGGATTTGAGGGTGATAAATTTTATTTTGAGTATATCCATAACTGTAGAACTAAGAACAGATTATGAATGCCCTTCCCAGACCCTTATACAACTACATATAAATATACATGTATTTCTGATTAACAAAACATGCAATCACTAATCATAACTTACTTAAAGAAATTTTCAGCATGCATCTATAAAACAAAATAATTTGCTTACTCACCAACATGCAGAGGACAAAGAACTATATTAGTTCCCCAGTCTCTTAAATTTTCAGACATGTAGAGAGTAGTTTCTTAATAAATCTTCTTTTGCTTATTGAAATTTAGATCTCTTTGCTTGATGTTTGAATTCAGTTGCTTGCTGATTTATTTAACTTGTAGGATTTGAACTGCCGTTGCCTTCTTGCCTCTGATTTATGCATAACTAGAAACAAAAGCTGAAATTTTTGCTTGATGATTTGTAAGGAATTGTTCAGTCTTTAATCCCAGTTTTTATTTTACTTAGATTTAAAACATGTAAAAGAAAAGTGGAAATAAGAGTAGATATATATATATATATATATATATATATATATATATAACTATGTTCTTTATTTCATTTATTAATTAAAAGAAAAAAAGGAAATGACACTTGTATTACATATGCAATTTAGAGTACACTTGTCATTAATAATCTATAAATTGTTTACACTTTTTATAATGCATAATTAGTTTATATTTGTAATTTTATTTACTAATATGTGTTTACATATTTATAAATGTTTAAGTGTTCCTAATACTTAAACTTTCCCTTAATTTATCTTAAATATGATTTGAAAGAAGTGAAATAAAAACCCAATTATGTTCTAAGTAAAATCATACATAACATATTTTAAGTTCAAAATATATTCAATATACATATCTTTTAAATTTCAAATTTAAATGCAAATTCAAATCCAATTCAAAATCCAATTTAAAATCCACATAAATATATATATATATTATCAGATCTATTTACCTCTATATATATATATATAAATAAAGCACATTCGCAGCAGATAAAATATAATATCACATAAATAATAGTTTGACAAAGAAGATCTGTATCTTTACACTTATATTTTTATAAATCAGAGTTACAATATTTACACAACATTGGACAGTTTAAAACAACAAGTCCCAGATAGAATAGTATATCACAGCGGAAAATACTCCATTCGTTCCTGCCCTCCAGCTCGTCTCTTGAGCCCTAGAACGTCCTTACCTGAATATCTGTGATACTCGGTCTGACCCGAGCATTACATCAAAGTAACACCCGAGTCAGGCTAGAAACCAGCGTGAGTAAACTCATCTTAACAAGAAATTTCAATCCATAGGACTTAGTTAAAAACCCGGGGTAACTCGTAACAATTTACAAATCACAATTCGTTATAGAACATTACTTATCTTGTACATCAATTTCTAAGTACCCAAACTTAGATTAAATGGTCCAATTTACTTAAATCATTCCATACTAGCCAATTGATTTCACATATCAGTCTTTAGAGAATCGAAGTGGTTTCGGGTATTGACTAATACCCGACTCCGGTCTCTTCGAATTTAATATCATCTTATCCCAATTTTTTAAATGAAACACAAATCTATCTTCAAATACAGGGTGTCCCCTATACACATTAACTTATCATCGATAGATAACCACATTATCTCAGTTTAAACCCAACATATCATATCACATGGTATCACAAATCACATATCCGAGATATCAATCAATCTAAGGCATGCAATATTATTCAATCATAAGCAAGATAAATTAGTCATACCATTTCTAATTTAATTTAAACAAATTAAATTAATTACTTCAATCACCCTTAATCTTGCTTACTTAACATAAATTAATTACAAATAAATAAATTAACTAATCCTCCTTTAAATTTCCACTTAAATTAATCATCCCTGATTAATTATCTTTAATTACACAAAGTGATTATCCTTTAATTGATTACACAAATTAATAAATTCTTTACCATTTATGGCAATTAATATTTAATTACTTTCATTAATTACATTAATTGATCACATTAATGATCCTTAATTAATTACTTCAATTGATCAGCCTTAGTCAATCATAAATAGTAATTAACCATTCTGTAATTACTTACCTTAATTAATTAACTCCTTAATTAATTATATTAATCCTTAAATTAATTATACAAATTAATAAATTCTTTAATTACTTCTCCTGAGTAATTAACCCTTAATTACCTCATTAATTATATTAATTATTGATTTCCTTAAAGTAATTATCTCCCTTATTATACCCATCACATTCATAAATCGAATTTAATTTAATTATAAATAGTAATTAACTAATCTTTAATTATTTCATTAATTAAATTAACTTCTTAATTGATAAATTCTTTAATTAATTATACTAAGTAGTTAACCTTTAATTACTCCCTTGAGTAATTACCCTCTAAATTCTTCATCAAATAATTTCTCTTTATTTAATTACACTCAACCCTTAATTACTTACTCTATGTAATTACACTCTATTAATTAAGTAATCCTGCTTAATCAATTTCCTTTAGTGATTATCTTTAATTAATTACAAATTAATTATCTTAAATTCTATTTTAATTAATCATCATAATCACCAGTAAATGATTTATATTAATTACCATTATTAACCATCCACTAATTACTTATACTGAGTAATTGTTGATTGATTGATCTTTTACTTAAACTTAGCTAATTCAATTGAATATATAAATAAATTTCAATTACAGTAAAACAACCAAAACTCGAATCAGCTTCGAGGAAATTACAAGATAACTCGAGCAAAATCTGGAGTAACATCACTACACTCACGCAACAACAACTCATCCCAACTTCGAGTCGAATACTGGAGTGCTGCGAGATTTACTCCAGGTTACTTCTTCTTTCTAAACCCACAGATCAAACACCTAACCCAACGTGCACGAATATGTGCACCGTGCATATGAACGTCACCGACGATCACTTCCATTGGTCGCTGACCATCCTCAAACATCAACCATGACCTTCTTTTACCGATCATCAACTGAATCCATTCTCGAATCTCCCTTTCGAAATTGAACCATTCGACATGAAATCTGGAACTAGACACCCAACCTGAAAATTACGTCAAACGATCAACTACGACTACCGAAGCGCCAGAAACTCTAGCCACATCTCCACGCAACATCCACATAGCTTCCATCAAAATCTCAAGCAGCTCCATGCATTGGAAACAACACAACACCCAAAATTGTAAGGTCGTCCAAAACTAGGGTTATAACAGAAAACATCACATCGTCGTCGCGTCTGTCCAAAACCACCCCATCCACCGTTTTTGCCGAACACACCTTAACTTCCTCCATCACCAGTAGAAACCCCGAGACTTCTCACCTTCTTGATCGTCAGAGGAAGCCCCAATATCAGTTTTCAGACCAACCCAAAATGTATACTCAATGCAATATTAAAAATTTAGATTGTAGTTCTAAAAATCATAATTTTCTAAATTGATTCAAGTTATAATCCTGAAACATCAAATTACAATGTTTGAGTCTTAATTTATTTTGAAATTTTGTCTGCAATTTCAAATTTCCAGAGAAAATTTGTTATTATTAACTTTAAAACTATTTTTACAGTTGATGTTAAAATATTACAATCAGATTCCATTCAGTGATTAGACCCTAAAATGAATTAGAGTGATAGTTTTAGGATTTCAAATAAAAATCTGGAACCTGACAATAATAACAGAGGCATACCGCCTAATACCAGTCATGCACGCTCAAATGTGTTGTTTTTTTATTCAAGCATGACATATATATTCATACAAACATTTTCCACAATTGAACTTCAACCTTACATGCATCAGGTATTTTAATCAATTAAGGGTTTTAAAAGCTACTCACCTTTATATAGTTAAACAGAGAATGGCCTGGGAATATTATAAAACTCATACATTGTTATTATTAACATACTTTGTTATATTTTATCAGATCTTAAGGGGATTTGAGGGTGATAAATTTGATTTTGAGTGTATGCATAACTGTAGAACCAAGAACAGAGTATGAATGCCCTTCCCAGACCTTCATACAACAATTCCATACATATAAATATACATGTATTTTTGATTAACAAAACATGCAATCACTAATCATAACTTACTTAAAGAAATTTTCAGCATGCATCTATTAAAATTTTCTTACTATCCAACATGCAGAGGACAAAGAACTATATTAGTTCCCCAGTCTCTTAAATTTTCAGACATGCAGAGAGCAGTTTCTTAATAAATCTTCTTTTGCTTGTTGAAATTTAGATCTTTTTGCTTGATGTTTGAATTCAGTTGCTTGCTGATTTATTTAACTTGGAGGATTTGAACTATTGTTGCCTTCTTGCCTCTGATTTATGCATAACTAGAAACTAAAGCTGACATTTTTGCTTGATGATTTGTAAGGAATTGTTCAGTCTTTAATCCCAGTTTTTATTTTACTTAGATTTAAAACATGTAAAAGAAAAGTGGGAATAAGAGTAGAAAGATATATATATATATATATATATATATATAACTATGTTCTTTATTTCATTTATTAATTAAAAGAAAAAAAAAGAAATGACACTTGTATTACATATGCAATTTAGAGTACACTTGTCATTATTAATCTATAAATTGTTTACACTTGTTATAATGCATAATTAGTTTATATTTGTAATTTTATTTACTAATATGTGTTTAATATATATATTTATAAATGTTTAAGTGTTCCTAATACTTAAACTTTCCCTTAATTTATCTTAAATATAATTTGAAAGAAATGAAATAAAAACCCAATTATGTTCTAAGTAAAATCACACATAACATATTTTAAGTTCAAAATATATTTAATATACATATCTTTTAAATTTCAAATTTAAATGCAAATTCAAATCCAATTTAAAATCCAATTTAAAATCCACATAAATATAGATATATATATTTATTATCAGATCTATTTACCTCTATATGTATATAAATAAAGCACATCATTATTTTATTTGAAATAATAATTTTGCCAAATTTTATATTAATTAAATTAAGATATTGTCAAATAATTATTTATCCAGATATTTTTTTATTATCAAAATTTTATCTATTTAATTGATTGAAACAGTTAATTATTAAATTATCAGATGTCCCAAAATCCGGGTTATCACAAATTTCGAGGACGAAATTCTTTTAAGGGGGATGTATGTAACGACCAGTAATTTGATCGCTTTAATTAAAGATATTTAAATTATTTTAAATATTCAAATATAGATTACTTTTCAAAAAATAATCAAGTTTTAAGTAATGAATAATAATGATGAACTTATTTTGGAAAAATGTTCGTAAAATATATACACTTTGGAAAAATAGCAATAAAATGGTCATTTCAGTTAAAAGCTCTGTAATAATCGGACATCACACATGGAGCTAGACACATACACTTATTTTTATAATTGATAATTGATATATGATTTTAAATTGAGATTAATAATTTAATAATTATTCAAATAATTGTTTTTAAATAATAATAATTCATTTTAATTATTTATAAATTTATGATAAATTATTTATAATAGTTTTGTAAAAATATATAACTGATTTGAAAATATAAGAAAATTCGTACTGCTTTATCAATATAATAGCAATTTATGTAAATAATTCTTAATATTTATGTATATGATTTTATAGTTCAAATGAGATCATTGTAATTATTATATAATGATAGAAATATTATTATCAAACTTTTTTTTACAAATATGTGTTTGTTAACTAATAAGTGAAAATATGATTGGGAATTGGTTTTTCGATTTTCAACGGTTCAACAAATAGAAGTTGTTCGAAGTTATTGCAACCTTGTTTATATGTCATGTACACATATATACAATACATATTCATACCTTAACATGCACATGAACATATATATACACATAAATATACATATACACTTATATATATATATATATATTACAAAATATGAAAATATTTTTCGAAAAACATTATACTTAAGCAACCAAAAAGCATCCATCAGCTCACCTTACACAATATCACCTCAAGCACATGGAGGCACAAGGAGGTTGAGATTTTTCATGCATATGGAGGTGATGAGGGAGGTGTGGGAAAGGGGAAATTGTGTAATTTTGCAATTAGATACTTATTTCCAAATTTTCCTATAAATACTCACCCCTTTCTTCATAAATTCCTAACATTTATTCTTCATCTTTATCCATTTATTCAAGCTATTCTGATGGCTCCATATATAACAAAATTATGGTGAAACTAATTATAAAAAGAAATTAAATTTTACTAGTACATATACATTATCCAAATCCATTCAAAATCAAGCTCAAATCACTCCATTCCTCCACCTAAATCCACGACCACCACCTCCTACTCCCCAAGGCCATGCCTTCCTCATCTCCAAGCCAAGTCTGTGAGCTTCCAAGGGTAGGCCGAGCCTTCCAAAGGCTTTCGAGCTCGATTTCGTTGAGTTTGATTTCAAGATAGTGGAGCTATAGCCGTTTTAAAACAAGTTCGAGTGAAAATGAAAGTGAGAAACTCTTTTTTTTATGGCTATATATGATGATGTTATGATGTTTGTAATGGATGTTTACTATGCTTTGAACATCAAGTTTGGTTACTGGAAATGTTGTTATTTCATGTGTAAAACAAGTCACGTTAAATACATGTCGAAAATCACATTCCTTTATTTAATGAAATGGTGAATATGGAATGTCAAACCTATTTGAAATGATTTAAAATGAGTTAATAATGTTTTATAAACATTTAAAAGTATTTCGACAAATTTTAATGAAGATATGGAAATTTGATTAAAAAGGCACGTCGCGTAATGGTAGTTCGCGATTTCATGCCGTAATAGTTTAAATCCATTTATACGATGAATTTGGAGTCGAGTTTCTTTAAAATAATAAGTTTCAAAACACTTATAATCATAGTTTTCAAACAAAAGAAAAAAATTGGGACATATTTTGGAATATATGCAAAACAAGTTTTCGAAATAATCGTGGTCTTGCAGTTCGAAATCCAAAAAGGGATTCTTTAAAATTTATATTTTTAAATTTTAAAAAGTGAAAATATTTTTAAAAATATTAGAAAGTTCAAAAGAGATTTGAGTTATAAATATTGACTTCCAAATGATATAAAAATTGTTTCAACCAAATTAGCTTTTAAAATACTATTTGGAACACTTTTTCATAGAACTTTTTAATAACTTTTGCAAACGATGGTTTTAACTTGATTATTTTTTCCCAAATATTTTTTGAACCTTTTCAAATAAATAAAGTAATTTAAAGATGATTAAGAGGTTTAAACGCGTATGCAAAAACGACTAGTACATTTGTTCCATTTGCGAGTGTCATAGAAAATCCATTCGAGGAATAGAATAGATCGAAGCGAAATCTTGGATGCTCTAAAATAATTAAATGTAAATTAAGTATGTTAAAAATTTTAGAGTTGACCAAATAAATTGACTATATTATGGGTAACAGAGAGGTAATCTCTAGGCTTGGGTTTGGGAAACTAGTTGCCAGTCCTCCTTAGCTACCCGAACTGGCCCAACAGTGGGGACAGTAAATTTTATTTATTCCGATCAAAATTTTACAAAGTATAAAAGATATAATTTTCCAAATTTAAACAACTTGGCATGCATAGAAATAATCTTCTGATACTTGATAATAAATCCCGAGGAGTGAATACTATCCGTGAGAATTAAAAGTTTATCCCACCGTTATTCGATGGATGGTAAAGGCTGAATATGGATATTGATATGGAGTAGAATTGGTATAATTTCCATGATCCTATTTACCCTATAATGTTTTCTAACGTGATTTAAAAAAATGATTTGGTAATTCCAATGTTAAAGAGGTTTAATGATTCTGTATATACAGAAAAGAATGTTTTAAAGACATATATTTCTAGAAGATATTTTGATTAATCAATCAAAGAATAATTCCCAATTCACTTAACATCATTTTGTCGATGATTGGTTTGAAGAAACAGTGGTCGGATTTGGGTGTTTCCTATCCGAAGACCACTTTGAACCAATTTACATGTTTGAAAATAAAAGACAGGGATGATACAATTTGGAAGATGGAATGTAGGGCTGCTTGTCACTGACCCTCGGAGGAAATTTTTCCATATATATGATAGTAATTCTTCATTTGATATCTTGGATACAAGGATTCTTACTAATAATCCTTGGGGTAATTCCCGACAGGATGTGGTAGGAGAGTACCTTCAGGATAACTTGTATTGACAAATGGCTGACATTGCATTTCTAGAATGCACGTACATTGATTTTTACAAACATACATCTGTTTGGTGACATAGAAGGCGACTTCTCTTAGCTTAACACATTTCTATGAGACGTACGAGCTCAGAGGTTATACATTTGTGGAAATCAATAGTGCGTGATAGAATTGGCAATGTGACATTTAAAGTGGAATGTGCTAGGTGAAAGGTAATTGATCAGGCATCATCACCTGGTAATGGCTTAAACAGGGTACACCGCAAGACTATGTGGTTCGCAACCATTACTTTATAATCATCACCTTACTAGACTACTCTCTATATGTCGAGTATGCGGTGTATGCTATGGGATCCCAAATAGGTCTGTTACGTCTGGGGTGATGACATATTTGATTTCTATCCAGGCCACGTCTGAGTGCTAAAAAGGGGTAGATCGGTCTTGCCAGATGCAGAGGATTGTTTATGTGTCCTTAATACATCCATATAGAGATGTACTGTATGGAAGGCAGTCCCTTACCTTGCCATTGTATGGAATCTATTCCTCAATAAGTGCCTGCGGACTTGTTTGTAGTCCCTAACATATCTAGAATTTAACAATGGTAACAATTTTGGCGAAGATTAACAAGTTTTATCACAAAGTGTTTTCAAAAGAATGTCATTAAAAATAATATCCCTATATTTTGCGTAGCAAATGTTTTGGTTATCATAAGGTAAAACATGTTCCTAGTTTATGTGTGACGTGGTCTTATGAGATGCCATTTGTTTTCAAATTTCCGTATTCTGAGATTCCCACACTAGTCCCATGAATGACCTGAAGTTTATTTTCCTTTTCCCTTAAACTCCGGGTGTCCTATTTTCCTGGGCAGCCAAGTAGTTAGGTAAGCTTGGAGCATTTTAGGAAGGAGCATGGCGCATGTTGGGCCTTTGGTAGAAGCCACCTATATATTCCGATGTATTATGTGTTTATATCTACCAACACTTGTATGGATAGGTCGTTATAACTATCCCGGTTGGATTAGTACCTATTAGAACTCTAATGGAGCAATTTGGAGTTATTGCATGTACTTCTCGTATGTATAATTATGCATTGAATACGATGTGAGATTCTATTTTTGTCTTGCCTCCTATCTTTATTTTCTTTACCCCATGATAATATGCTTCTCCGGCACTTGGAATTGAGGCTTGTGAATGCCTATGATGTATTAGTGTCGATTTCTGAGAGTCAAGGAGGTGGGTCATCACACTATCACTTAAGTGTAAATAATAATCTATCGTACACCCATGGGAATAGGGATTCTAAGTATTATCAAAGCCCTAGACTCATGTCTCTTATACTCTGTATTGTTCCAGACTTTCTCTGATGCCAACTGTAAACGGTGTCTTCCATGAGTATGGGCCCTGCTGTGGCCATCGTCGATATTTTAGACACATTGGTTTTGTTTCCAGCCTCTTGACTATCACAACTAACCCATCTAAATGGGATGTGTAGGAGTAAGAGTCAATGCTTCACCACTAATCATAAAAATGAGAACCCTAATCACACACATGTAGCAACCAACTCTGATACCAAATGTAACACCCCAATCGTATACCCATACTATCAAAGAGTATTACTAAGTACCACTGTTTGATAATACGGAGAATGAGACGATACTGGATTGCCACAAGTGAATATTCCCTTGGACTAACATTGGTACGTATTTCATAAATCATAAACGACTCATATATACATACGTAGTATCAACACAAAGCAATAAACACGTGCTTCTCTTGGATAGAACAACACATAATATAAAATAAATCATAGAGAATACGAAGTCATCATTAACATATAATATAAAATATATACAAATCGGGTGGATCTACAAATAGTTAGATGTCCACAATCATTAAAAATATGATGTATAAATCTAATATGTACATCTCAACATCATCAAAATAAATGAGGCTACAATAATAAATAATGGTACACTAGTCAACCAATAAACTAGCCTTCGTCTACATCCAACAATCACAATCTCATCTCTTTGTCCTTAATCTATAATGTCTCGGACTGACAAGAGTGTTATATAAATAATACAGGGGTTAGACTATATCAAGAAAGAAGGGTCCAAAATATAGCAACAACTATATATCCTAATGTGGCATGCAGGCAACTCAATATATGTATGACCCTATACCACATATCATAAACATTGCATCACCCTTTCAGTAAATAACCAAATAAAACATCAAGAAGTATATTAACAAAATGGATGAATTATCAAACATATACAACTATCGTCAGTACACAAAATCATCAAGTCCTATATGAGCAAGCTCATAGCTATGCCTAAGATTTTCTCTCAAATAGTCATAAAATTGACATACCCATGGTTTATCTTGATTAACATATATAAAAACACATAACAGTTACTTAAATCAAATACATACGATATGGAATAGCTTCGGTAGCTAGGGCCATCTCTCAAATAACCATATAAAAGATGATTACAGGTTCCAACTCCATGCTCTCAGCATCTCTAGCTATCCTCGATAGCGGTATATTTGATGTGTACAACATTACACATCTTATAGGCTCATGGTCGATGAGTAATCAAAGTGATCGATAATTACACAATAAACATCTAGACTTTCAACCTTATAGGAATCGACTTGGCTCTCAGCCAATGAAATAAACATATGGTCTCTCAAACCTCTACTAATTTAATCAACTCTCTATTTCATGGGTAGTCATCTGGACTCTCAGTTCTATATGCTCTCAACATCATAAATAGCTATTTTGGCATCAATCTCAAAAAATAATCTAATCGGATCTCAACATAAAACCAGTGATCTCATATAGGTGAATAAGTACTGTCTATATCAATAAAAACCAAATGAGAGACTGACAACTCTCAATCTGCTATAGGAGCCTTCTTCACACGCTATCAGCATAACTTTTATTGTCATCGGTTACCTTAACAGCCACCGTGACCCAACATTTGTCAAGTGCATGACTACACTATGCCATGGTCACAACCCTGCAAATACCCCAACGATAACTAACTACTGGTCTATGTGATGTTAGGGTGGTTACTCTCAGCCATATACACATTAAAAGGTGCCTCATGGATTTGGGGAGTGACGCCGCAATCAGCTGGATAATACTTTGTCAATCAGGATGGATATTAGCCAATCTAATTTGCTCCATGTCATATAATAGGAGTATACACATAATCAGATAGACATATCTATGTCACTCAACTTGCTCACTCTTAGTTTGCATCACTATATATATAATACTTTGTCTATTCAACCCTATTAGAGTGACATCTACTTACAAAAAGTAACTAAACAAATATCAGCTCAAGCGTCCCATACCACCTGGTGTAATTCGCTTGTTTGCTTAATGCTCAGAAATTATCCTTGCATAATATTCTACACCATGAGTCAAAAGAGTAATCAGAACAATATTACTGAGTGTCACACACCAAACGATATAACTTATCCATTTACTCAAATACCTTACAATATAGAATATCACACAATATTATTCTATATAACAAGTCCAAAGTTTAACCGGAGAATTATTACCAAAAGTCTTATATCATTTGGTAATATAGTTGTGTTTATTCAGATTTCTTGTTATCCAAAAATAAAAACAATCATGACCCACATACTTGTTTAGAATAAATATGTTTATTTATAAAAATTTATTATTGTTAATAAAAACTTTATAAATTTTTAAATAGATAGAATACTTATTTCCTAGTCTTTTATAAACCAAAAAAATATTTTTTTTATGTTCACAAATAACTTTTGACAGTTCATTTCTACATTTAAAATCTTAAAGATACCTCATAAAACTATTTATTACTCATTGAATCGTTTACTAATTTCTACAATCTAATTTGATTTTAAACAAGTTTGATAACTTTAAATCAGTTTCAAATCAGACCATATATAAAGATGGGTCCAATATTCAAAACTCTTAACATCCATTAAAATATTTCATAATTTGGCTTATCTTCAAAATTGATTATTCAAAAATCCCCTTTCGAAAATATATCTTGAATTATATTTTTCAAGTCAAATCAAATAAGTCAATTTTAAATAAACAAACATATAAAAGGGGGAATATAATTTAAATCTCTCAAAAATATATTTTAATAGCCACATATCCCTTTTTGGAATTACTTTTGTAGTCTTTTTACTAAATATTCAATTTACAAAGGGATTTCCTTTTCTGAAATATTATTAAAAACCTCATTTTTACTTATAAAAATTCCATACATTCAATTATTCTTGAAAATCTCTATTTTTTTTAAAATCAACTTTTATTTCTAAAATAGTTCCCAATAAATTATTTTATTTTTCCACCCTCTTTTATTTATTTATAAATATACCTTAAATAAATTTTGAAACACCAAAAATAAGTTTCTGAAGCTTTCCAAACATAATTTAAAACTAGAAGATCTATCGAACATCCAAAATATAAATCATGAAGCAAAATTCTCCAAAATCATTAATTAATGAACAATATAAATTTAACCGTATGGCCCGAGTCAAATTTCATCGAATTTCGACCATCCAAAAAATGACACAAATAAATAAATTTCACATTAAAATGGATTCGAACTATATCTCCTTTGCATTTGATGATCCGACAAACACAAAATCTACAGTCTAATCCTAGAACCGCATCTAATATCACTATAGTCAATCGAATTTCTGAACAACCATTTCAAGCAAGCAATTTCATAAATAAGTGGGATAATATATGTGTAAGTTACAAGGGGAACTAAATATTGTTGTGAGTATAGAACGCAATGAAATGATGCATGAATTACCAACTAACGACTATCCTCAGCTCAGCAAAACGCTGCTAATGATGCTGCCATGTCCATGCTAATGGACACTCCTCCATCACCTAACTAGCTGCCAACAAGACCCTATCGCTAAAACATCGCCAAGTCCAAGCTTCTACCACCCACGCAACCTTACATCGCTTCCAACCACTACTAAACCCACCTTTTTTATCGTGACATCGCCCGGTCATGACTGCACACCAAACACCGCTGTCTTCGAAGGTGGCATCGCGGCTAAGTCTCTCATGCAATGCTGCTCCCCCTTTGCGACAACGATTGCCGTTGCCAGCTCACATCACCTCGTGCAATTTAATTTCTAATTTTTTCTTTTAACTGCGATTTTAAACTTGAGAAAAATCTATAATTATTGATTTCTTTTGGGCAACACGAGTTCGGTTATAGAATATAGGGGTTTGGGTTAAGAGATTAGGTAAAGGAAAAGGGAATGAGCAATTTAAATAGGCTTTGGGCTCTATTTTAAATTAACAAAATTTCTTTTCTTTTAACAACTTTTTTTTTTACAGGAATGGGCTTTTGCTTTGAATGGTGAGGGCAAGGAAGGTTCTAGAATCAAGGAGAAAATGAATGGGCTTGATTAGGTTTGGGCCATTAAATTCTAATTCATTTTGTTTAATTAATTTCCTTCACGTTCAAATTTAAATTTTAATCATTGACGTTTATTTATAATATATTCCAATCTAGCTTAAACTGATTTACTTTCTATTCTATAAATTATATTTTGATAACTATACAATTTATTTAATTCAATGCTCGCTTGTTTTATTTTATCGTCCAATGTATTATTAAAAAATAAATTTATTCTTAACCATTCCGGTCATATAAAAAAATTATTTACACTTACAAATATTTTATATACAATTTATAATATTTTATTCAATTTCAAATAATTTATCCGAAAAGAATTTATTAATTTAATTTAATTTAATAATGCTAAATATTTTATTACATAAAACTCAATTAACTGAAATTTATTTACAAAATTTTAATTATCAAATATCCAATTCATGCAATTTTATTTTACTTAAACTTATTTATATAGCATAGAAATTAGGGTTGTTACATTTTGAGTATGCTTCCAAGTTCATTAATTCATCTTCGTCTTGACGTACTAGCTTTATTGAAAATAGACTTGGTCAGAAAGCCGGTAAACATACTCTACTTTTAGTAAATAACATGGGTTCAAATCGTCAAGCATCAAAATAGTAATTCAATATATAAGGCTCTGGTTACATACTGACATGAATATATATATTCAAGCAGTGTAGTAAAGCAATGATTATAACATAGTTTGTGTGTGTGTACATATATATATTGACCTTTCTATCTGCTGCCAAAATATACAAACAACGAATTAAGTTATTTACACTCACTTAAATGCTTTCCTTTTGATATTAATAACCCTTGCTCAGTGATGATGAGTGGAAGAAATGGAACTTTGTTTGATTGTTGAGTAAAGAAGAGAAGGACTAGAGGAAGATGAATGAAGCAAGGTATGTGTTTATACAGGCGGGGAAGTAAACTTAGCGTTTAAGGAATTAGCAAAAGTAAAATAAAAATGATTATTTATTGGATAACAAATAAAAAAATCTAGTAAATGAAATTTAATATTGAAGTAAACTAGGACCTAACAGCCTTATAACCCAGATCCTCTACTAACATCCATTTAAAAATCCATGCTGGGCATTTTATCTAAATTCTATTTCATTTTCATAATGATCTTTCTTAGTGAAAAGTATCACTTTCCAATTTTTAATAATTATAAAATAATTGTTTTTGTTAGAACCTCAATTGTTGGATTTTAATGACAACAACTATATAATTATGTCAAAGAATCTCTAAGCTAATTTGCATGTACATGAGCATCAAAAAGAGATTAAAAAAAATACGTTCAAAACGAAGATACATAGTACAAAAAAGGATGAAAGTATGTATATGGAGATACAGGAAGAGAATACACGATAGAGACAAGACGAAGCTGACAAACAAAGTATTATTAGTCATAGAGTGTCGTGTCTAAAGTTTACAAATGTTAAAATCTTCTCAAAATGATACACACACATATACATTCATATTTTAAATGAAAATCAAGTTTTCAAAAATAACATGGAGCGGGGCTCAAACCCGGGTCATTAGTTTAGAAGGCAAGTGCTCTAACCAAATGAGCTATGATAATTTTCGTTGCAGGCTTAAATTCAGCCGGCTGAATAATATCATTCATACGGCTGAATGCTGAAACAAAGCATAAATTTTTATGCAGTTTCAGCCGGTAGAATGGTCTCATTCAGCCGGTTGAATTAGGCGCAAAATAGCCTATTTCTTTGCTGTTTTCGAATTTTAAAATTCAGAAAGCTGAATAAATTCATTCAACTGGCTAAATATTTTCAACGGCTATTTTTTATGAAAAGACACTTCTCTTCATTGAAGAGAAACTTCTTCAAACCAACAATTGCAGCAGTTTCTTTTCATTGTTACCTTTCAACGAAGGTTGCAACTTTGTAATCTCTATAAATAGATTTTTCAAAATTCAACAAATAATTTACTGAAATTGATTTTAATATTCTTGAATTCTTATATGTTTTCTATTTTTCAAACTGCACTCAAACTGCTTACATTCTCTAATCGTTGATCACTCTATCTTCCACTATTCTCAAGCACATTACATTATATATCATATAGGAGAAGATTACAGGAAGATTGTACTTAATTGACTTATCTGTGCTATTCAAAGAGCACACTACTGTCAAATACTTTTGTTATTTGTAAAGAAGTCATGTTCGGTTGCTCAGGCGGTAGAAGTCATATTCGGTTGCTTAGGCAGTAGAAGTCCTATTCTGTTGCTTAGGCGGTAGAAGTCATATTCGGTTGCTTAGGTAGTAGAAGTCCTATTCGGTTGCTCAGGCGGTGTAAACATATTTCTTCGAATGGGTTGCTAGTTTAATTCCAGAAGGAGCCTGGGACTGGACGTAGAATAAGAGTTTCAACCAGTATAAAAACCTCCGGTATCATTTACTTTATTGCTTTTACTATTTACTTACTTATTCCGCACAAGTAGTTTATCCATATTACACGATCCTATAGCATAGTCACTTACATTTGGTACCAGAGCGTAGTGACTTACATTTGGTATCAGAGCTTGGGATTCTAGAGATCGTAACGACATCCTAGAATAAATGGCCATAAAGAGATCTAGTCAAGGCAATAGGAAGAGCAATAAAGAAGAATCAAAGGAGCAAAAAACAAATGCTTCAGGGCTAAACTCAAATCACAATCGGTATGTTTAGATTCTTTATATAAAGATCTTTGGTTAACACATGGTGAATTATTAAAAGATCTTAAAACTATGAATAAATTTAATACAATTGCTTTAGCTAAGTTAAAAGACCGTGAGCAAAAAAATTTCAATTTAAAAGAGGAAAATAAATTTTTGATAAAACAAATCAAATATTTTGAAAATACCGTAGAAGAACTTGTTTTACAAAAAGATTTCCTACAAAAAGAAAATGGGCAGTTAGAAGATAAAAAAAATCATCTTTTGGAGGAAATCAATGTTTTGCAAAATAAAAATATCTTTTTGGAAATTCTGTAAACAATTCTAGTTCTTTAATTTTGTCTCTTGAAAAAGAGAATGAAGCTTTAATTAAAAAGAATTTGGAATTATCTAAAGAATATGAGATTTTAAAAGTTAATAATAATATTTTTCAAAAAGAGGTTTATAATTCTAAAGCCAAATTTTAAAGATTAAATACAAAAATCATAAATTTTAATAAAGGCAAAGATATCTTATCTTCCTTAATTACGAGCTCAAAAGCTCACAATGATAAAAGTGGTTTAGGCTATAAACAAGCTAAAAGAAAAAATAGTACTATACATGCATTCTATTATACTAATTTTAGTGCTAGTACTAGTAACCAAGAAAGTTTTGAAACAGGTATAGTCATAATAGTACTTTGTTTAGAAATGATAGAAATTATTCTTCAAATACTAAGCTAATGACTAATAGTTTTAAGATAAGGATTCCACCTAATATGATTGATCATGATAAACAACTTTATATTAGAGACTATTATAAGGATGTGATTTATAATGAAAACTATATCTACAAAGGTTCAACCATACCCAAATAGGTATGGTTTCCTAAAAATTAGGAAATTATAAGAAAATTGGTATCACATGCTTTAAATGTTAATTATTTTTCTGATACCTTAGATTATAAGTAGTAGTTATTTTAAAATCGTTTCATTATTTTTTGGGATAAAACCAAACATATTTTGTAAGGTTTTCATCCTATGACTAACCCTCGGAACCTAACATAGTAAGCGGGTGCCAAAAAGATTATTATTTATTGCAGGTACTTGGAGAAACAAAAGGAAAAGGATAGATTTTGGAATTTTAAAGGATGTTCCATACGTTTAATAAAATTACGTGCTTACAATGAAATATGGACTTCAGCAAATATGTTAAAGTCTATTTTTTTCTCCATAATTAATATTGAGTTTATCCCGCTATTTACAAGATTTTTTTATGAAATTTATTCCCTCATTCTTTTTGATAATGACAAAGGCGGAGAAATTCATATGCATGCTGATAAACAGGGATATTATCCTTAGGGGGAGATGTTATGTTTGGAGGGAGCTTTAAACATATTAATATTGTTTTATATACAAAATGAGTATTTTTTTTAAATTATATAGTTGTCATCATCAAAAAGGGGGAGAATGTTAGAACCTCGGTTGTTGGATTTTAATGACAACAACTATATAATTATGCCAAAGAATCTCTAAGCTAATTTGCAGGTATATGAGCATCAAAAAGATACAAACAAATACGCTCAAAACGAAGATACATAGTACAAAAAAGGGTGAAAGTATGTATATAGAGATATAAGAAGAGATATACACGTTACAGACAAGATGAAGGTGATAAGCAAAGTATTATTAGTCATAGAGTGTTGTGTCTAGAGTTTACAAATGTTAAAATCTTCTCAAAATGATACACACACATATACATTCATATTTTAAATGAAAAATCAAGTTTTCAAAAATTGCATGGAGCGGGGCTCGAATCCGGGTCACCAATTTAGAAGGCAAGTGCTCTAACAAAATGAGCTATGATAATTTTTGTTACAGGCTATAATTCAACCGGATGAATAATATCATTCAGATGGATGAATGCGGAAACAAAGCATAAATTTTTTATGCAGTTTCAACCGATTGAATGGTTTCGTTCAGCCGGCTGAATTAGGCCCAAAATAGCCTATTTCTTTGCTGTTTTCGATTTTTTAAAATTCATAGGGCTGAATAAATTCCTTCAGCTGGCTGAATATTTTTAATGGCTATTTTTTATGAAAAGACACTTCTCTTCATCGAAGAGAAACATCTTCAAACTAACAGTTGCACCTATTTCTTTTCATTGTTACCTTTCAATGAAGGTTGCAACTTTGAAATCTCTATAAACAGATTTCAGAATTCAACAAACAATCCACTGAAATTGATTTTAATATTATTGAATTCTTATATATTCTCTATTTTTCAAACTGCACTCAAACTACTTACATTCTCTGATCGTTGATCACTCCATCTTCCACTGTTCTTAAGAACATTACACTATATGTCACAAAGGAGAAGATGATAGGAAGATTGTACTTAATTGACTTATCTGTGCTGTTCAAAGTGCACACTACTATCAGATACTTTTGTTATTTGTAAAGAAGTCTTATTCAGTTGCTTAGGCGGTGGAAGTCCTATTCGTTTGCCTAGGTGGTAGAAGTCCTATTCGGTTGCTCAAACGGTGTAAATCTATTCCTCCGGGTTAAGTGAGGTTTGCTAGTTTAATTCTAAAAGGAGTCTGGGACTGGACATAGAACAGAAGTTCGAACTTCGAACCAATATAATAGCCTTTGGTGTCATTTACTTTACTACTTTTACTATTTACTTACTTATTCCGCACAAGTGTTTATCCATATTACACGATCCTATAGCACAGTCACTTACATTTAGTATCAGAGCATAGTGACTTACATTTGGTATTAGAGCTTGGGATTCTGGAGATCGTAACAACATACTGGAATAAATGGCCATAAAGAGATCTAGTCAAGACAATAGAAAGAGCAATAAAAAAGAATCAAAGGAGCAAACAAACAAATGCTTCATGGCTAAACTCAGATCACAATCGGTATGTTTAGATTCTTTATGCAAAGATCTTCTGTTAGCACATGATGAATTATTAAAAGATCTTAAAACTTTGAATAAAGTTAATAAAATTGCTTTAGCTAAGTTAAAAAATTGTGAGCAAGAAATTTCCAATTTAAAAGAGGAAAATAAATTTTTGGTAAAACAAACCAAATGTTTTGAAAACACCATAGAAGAAATTGTTTTGCAAATAGATTTCCTTCAAAAAGAAAATTAGCTGTTAGTAGATAAAAACAATGATCTTTTGGAGGAAATCAATGTTTTGCAAAATAAAAATACTTTTTTGAAAAATTATTTAAATAATTCTAGTTCTTTAATTTTGTCTCTTGAAAAAGAGAATGAATCTTTAATTAAAAAGAATTTAGAACCATCTAAAGAATGTGAGATTTTAAATGTTATTAATAATATTTTTCAAAAAAAAGTTTATAATTCTAAAGCAAATTTTGAAAGATTAAGTACAAAAATCATATCTTATCTTCCTTAGTTACAAATTCAAAAGCTCACAATGATAAAAGCAATTTAGGCTATGAACAAGGTAAAAGTAAAAATTGTACTAGATATGCATTCTTGTATACTAGTTTTAGTGCTGGTACTATTAACCAAGATAGTTTTAAAACTAGTTATAATCATAATAGTACTTTGTTTAGAAATGATAGAAATTATTCTTCAAGTACTAAGCTAATGACTAATAGTATTAAGATATGGATTCCAGCTAATATGATTGATCATGATAAATAACTTTATATTAGCAACTATTATAAGAATGTGATTTGTAATGAAACTATATCTATAAAGTTTCAACCACACCCAAATGGGTATGCTTTCCTAAAAATTAGGAAATTATAAGAAACTTAGGTATCGCATGCTTTAAATGTTAATTGTTTTTTTGATACCTTATATTATAAGTAGTAGTTATTTAAAATCGTTTCACTATTTTTTTGGATACAACCACACCTATTTTGGTAAGGTTTCATCCTACGACTAACCCTCGTAGCCTAACATAGTAAGCGGGTACCAAAAATGATTATTATTTATTGCAGGTACTCGGAGAAACAAAAGGAAAAGAATAGATTTTAGAATTTTAAAGGATGTTCTATACGTTTGACAGAATTACATGCTTACGATGAAATATGGACTTCAGCAAATATGGTGAAGTCTATTTTATTTTCTCCATAACTAAAATTGAATTTATTATGCTATTTACAAGTTTTTTTTATAAAATTTATTATATTCCCTCATTCTTTTTGATAATGACAAAGTGGGAAAAATTCATATGCATATTAATAGAAGGGGATATTATCCTTAGAGGGAGATGTTATGCTTAGGGGTTGCTTTAAACATATTAATATTGTTTATATATAGATTGAATATTTAAAAAAAATTATATAGTTGGATCTTAATGACAACAACTATATAATTATGCCAAAAAATCTCTAAGCTAATTTGCAGGTACATGAGAATCAAAAAGAGACAAACAAATCCCTTCAAAATGAAGATACACGGTACAAAAAAGGATGAAAGTATGTATATGGAGATACAAGAAGAGATATACATGATAGATACAAGACGAAGGTGACAACCAATGTATTATTAGTTATATAGTGTCGTGTCTAGAGTTTACAAATGTTAAAATTTTCTCAAAATGATACACACACATATACATTCATATTTTAAATGAAAAATCAAGTTTTCAAAAATTGCATGGAGCATGGCTCGAACCCAGGTCATTAGTTTAGAAGAAAAGTACTCTAACCAAATGAGCTATGATCATTTTTGTTACAAGCTATTATTCAGCCGATTGAATAATATCATTTAGACGGCTGAATGCTGAAACAAAGCATAAATTTTTATGCAGTTTCAGCCGGTTGAATGATTTTATTCAGCCAGCTGAATTAGGCCCAAAATAGCCTATTTCTTTGATATTTTTGATTTTTAAAATTCAGAAGGCTGGATAAATTCATTCAGCCGCCTGAATATTTTCGACGACCATTTTTTATGAAAAGACACTTCTCTTCATCGAAGAGTAACATCTTCAAACTAACAGTTGCACTTGTTTCTTTTCATTGTTACCTTTCAACGAATGTTGCTACTTTGTAATCTCTATAAATAGATTTTAGAATTAAAAAACAATCCATTGAAATTGATTTTAATATTCTTGAATTCTTATCTATTCTCTATATTTCAAACTACACTCAAACTGCTTATATTCTTTGATCGTTGATCATTTTATCTTCCACTATTCTCAAGCACATTACACTATATATCATAAAGGAGAAGATTATAGGAAGATTGTACTTAATTGACTTATTTGTGTTATTCAAAGAGCACATTAATGTCAGATACTTATTTTATTTGTAAAGAAGTCCTGCTCGGTTGCTCAGGTGGTAGAAGTCCTATTCGGTTGCTTAGGTGATAGAAGTCATATTCGATTGCTCAGACGATGTAAACCTATTCCTCTGGGTTAATTGAGGTTTGCTAGTTTAATTCTAGAAGGAGTCTGGGACTGAGCATAGAACGGGAGTTCGAACCAATATAATAGTCTCTGTTGTCATTTACTTTACTGCTTTTACTATATACTTACTTATTCCGCACAAGTAGTTTATCCATATTACACGATCCTATAGTACAGTCACTTACATTTGGTATCATAGCATAGTGACTTACATTTGGTATTAGAGCTTGGGATTCTAGAGACCGTAACAACATACTGGAATAAATGGACATAAAGAGATCTAGTCAAGGCAATAGGAAGAGGAAGAGTAATAAAGAAGAACTAAAGGAGCAAATAAACAAATGCTTCATGGCTAAACTCAAATCACAATCGGTATGTTTAGATTCTTTATACAAAGATCTTATGTTGGCACATGATGAATTATTAAAAGATCGTAAAACTTTGAATAAAGTTAATACAATTTATTTAGTTGAGTTAAAAGATTGTGAGTAAGAAATTTCCAATTTAAAATAGGAAAATAAATTTTTGGTAAAACAAACCAAATGTTTTGAAAATACCATAGAAGAACTTGTTTTGCAAAAAGATCTCCTACAGAAAGAAAATGAGCTGTTAGTAGATAAAAATAATGATCTTTTGGAGGAAATCAATGTTTTGCAAAATAAAAATACTTTTTTGGAAAATTCTTTAAATAATTATAATTCTTTAGTTTTATCTCTTGAAAAAGAGAATGAAGCTTTAACTTGAAAGAATTTAGAATTATCTAAAGAATGTGAGATTTTAAAAGTTAATAATAATATTTTTCAAAAAAAAGTTTATAATTCTAAAGCAAATTTTGAAAGATTAAATACAAATATCATAAATTTTAACAAAGGTAAAGATATCTTATTTTTCCTTAGTTACAAATTCAAAAGTTAACAATGATAAAAGCAGTTTAGGCTATAAACAAGCTAAAAGTAAAAAAAAAGTATTAGATATGCATTCTTGCATGCTAATTTAAGTGCTAGTACTATTAACCAAGATAGTTTTAAAACCAGTTATAGTAATAATAGTACTTTGTTTAGAAATGATAGAAATTATTCTTCAAGTACTAAGCTAAAGACTAAGAGTATTAAGATATGGATTCCAACTAATATGATTGATCATGATAAATAACTTTATATTAGCAACTATTATAAGAATGTTGTTTGTAATGAAAACTATATCTATAAAGGTTCAACCACCCCTAAATGGGTATGGTTTCCTAAAAATTAGGAAATTATAAGAAACTTGGTTATCGCATGCTTTAAATGTTAATTTGTTTTTCTGATACCTTAGATTATAAGTAGTAGTTATTTTAAAATCGTTTCATTATTTTTTTGGATACAACCACACCTATTTTGGTAAGGTTTTCATCCTACGGCTAACCCTCGAACCCTAACATAGTAAGCGGGTACCAAAAATGATTATTATTTATTGCAGGTACTCGGAAAAACAAAAGGAAAATGATAGATTTCGGAATTTTAAAGGATGTTCCATAAGTTTAATAGAATTACATGCTTACAATGAATTATGGACTTCAGCAAATATGGTAAAGTCTATTTTATTTTTCTCCGTAACTATTATTAAATTTATCCCGCTATTTACAAGATATTTTATAAAATTTATTATATTCCCTCATTCTTTTTTATAATGACAAAGGGGAAGAAATTCATATGCATATTGATAGAGGGAGACATTATGCTTAGGGGGAGATGTTATGCTTAGGGGGGGCTTTAAACATATTAATATTGTTTTATATATAGAATGAATATTTTAAAAATAATTAAATAGTTGTTATCATCAAAAAGATGGAGAATGTTAGAATCTCAATTATTGGATTTTAATGACAACAACTATATAATTATGCCAAAAAATCTCTAAGCTAATTTGCTGGTACATGAGCATCAGAAAGAGACAAATAAATACGTTCAAAATGAAGGTACATAGTACAAAAAAGGATGAAAGTATATATGGAGATACAAGAAGAGATATACACGACAGAGATAAGACGAAGAGGACAGACAAAATATTATTAGTCATAGAGTGTCACGTCTAGAGTTTAGAAATGTTAAAATCTTCTCAAAATGATATACACACATATACATTCATATTTTAAATGAAAAATCAAGTTTTCAAAAATTGCATGAAGCGGGGTTCGAACCCAGGTCACTTGTTTAGGAGGCAAGTGCTCTAACCAAATGAGCTATGATAATTTTTGTTATAGGTTATAATTCAGCCAGCTGAATAATATCATTCAGACGACTGAATGCTGAAATAAAGCATAAATTTTTATGCAGTTTTAGCCAGTTGAATGGTTTCATTCAGCCGATTGAATTAGGCCCAAAATAGCCTATTCTTTGCTATTTTTTATTTTTAAAATTCAGAAGGCTGAATAAATTCATTCAGCCGATTGAATGTTTTCAACGGCTATTTTTTTTGAAAAGACACCTCTCTTCATCGAAGAAAAACATCTTCAAACCAACAGTTGCACCTGTTTCTTTTCATTGTTACCTTTCAACGAATGTTGCAACTGTGTAATCTCTATAAATAGATTTTAGAATTCAACAAACAATCCACTGAAATTGATTTTAATATTTTTGAATTCTTATCAATTCTCTATTTTTCAAACTGCACTCAAACTGCTTATATTATCTAATTGTTGATCATTGTATCTTCCACTATTCTCAAGCACATTACACTATATATCATAAAGGAGAAGATTATAGGAAGATTGTACTTAATTGACTTATCTGTGCTATTCAAAGAGCACACTACTATCAAATACTTTTGTTATTTGTAAAGAAGTCCTGTTCGGTTGCTCAGGCGGTAGAAGTCATATTCGGTTGCTTAGGCGGTTGAAGTCATGTTCGGTTGCTCAGGCGGTGTAAACCTATTCTTTTGGGTTAAGTGAGGGTTGCTAGTTTAATTCCAGAAGGAGGCTGGACTAGACGTAGAATGGGAGTTCTAACCAGTATAAAAATCTATGGTGTCATTTACTTTACAGGTTTTACTATTTACTTACTTATTCTGCACAAGTAGTTTATCCATATTACACGATCCTATAGCATAGTCACTTACATGTGGTATTAGAGCAAGCGACTTACAGTTTTTATTATCACAATAGTTCTAAAATTTCTCAAACAATATTTATTTGGCTACAATAATTTTTCAAACAACTTTTCGACCTTTAAACCGTGGGTCAAATTTGAATTTTAAATCATTATTTCTCTTTTAAAATCAAAGAAATCCAAAAATCTCATTTAATGAATTAATTTCAATAAAGTTTCCAAAATTATTTTCAAAATCCATTTATTAATTATTTCAACTTTTTATCAAGTTAAGAGTAATTTTCCATAAATCAAATCCATTTAAAATCCAAATTTCTTCGATTTAAATTCCAAAAATATATTTGCTCATTCAAGTTCTCTATTAAAACCCAAAAATTACATTTTATTATTATTAAAAATTAGCGGGAAGTTACAGACTCTCCTTTTTAAAGAAATTATGTCCTTGCAATTTATCAGAGAGTATTATAACTTATTTTATTATATTATTGTATTAATACTATACATCTATAAACACAACGACTAGTCGAAGACAATCGTCGAGGCACATAATAACTGTTTAAAATCAATCGAATATCCACTACTTGATTAAAATTAAATTTACACATGCTTAATGAGTCTAAACTTATTAGGTCATATCCGTTGATTAGCTCTTTTGACTTCTATATTTAATCTCTAGAGTTTCTCGACCTTTGAACTTTTACTATATCAATGAAACATCTTTACTTCTCACTATTTTATCTTCCTACTTTGGTTTTATAATCTTATCCAGATCTCTAATATATCCTGCGATTTCAACTGATTTGTCAATTGATGTATAAATATAAACCTTCAACATTTCAGCTCATTTGAACTGTTATAACTTAAGTACTCTTGGTGAGTTGATCGAACACCACTCGACCATTCTTATTTCTATTGCAGTATTTCAAGAGATAAAATTAATCCTTTAATCTTAATATGTTCATTCTTCACTAACTGGTACTAAATACATTACTTTACATAATTAAGAAGGCTTCACTTTGCCTTTTCCAATGCTATATGTGATGACACAGAATTTTAAAGCAATATCAAATTAATAATCTGAAGTAAAAATTAAATTGATTTGATAATCTTTGTGATAAGATTTGAATTAATTTAATAATCCAATAAAATAAATAGTCAATTGATAGATTTTATCTTTTTAAATCTAATAATTGTTTTATATGTATAATGTATATAGAATATGTATATATTGTAAATAGATACTGTTTTTTAATTTGATAAATAAATAAATCCTGTTTTCTAAATATATATAGATATCTTTGGTAAAATTGGGTATAATTCTAAAGTTAAACTTTTTAAAGGTTATTTAATAAATAAAACATGGTTTTAAATTGGTAAGATAAAAATTTAATTTGTTTAAATTGATTTATTTGATATTAACTTTTTAAAAAGTATATAATAAATAACTGTATGATTTTAAATACATAAGGTAAATATTGAAATGGTTTAAAATATGTTTTAACTCAAGTTTAAATTTAAATAAAAATAACAATAGGGTTTATTTTGATATAATGTGATAAAATAAATAATTTATGAATAGAGAAACAATTTCTTTTATAAATTATTTATAGTTATCAAATCTTGTTATTTTTAAAATATAATAATACATTGTTTTTAACAAATAGATTTTTAATAAAAATAATTGTTTTTCAGAATTTAATTGTGTAGTCATATATGTATATATATAGCTTGATTTGAAATTGAATTCAAAGCTTTTAAAATTAAAGTACAAATATTTTTAATTTGTTTTGATTTTAAAATATTTGTATAAACCTTTATTTTATAAATATAATTGGATTTATTCATTTTAAAATTATCTACATATAAATAAATACATATTAACTAATTAATTAAATGGATTTACATTTATCTCATATTAATATATTAACTAAATAACTAATTAACATAAATATAACTAATTAACATTTAAAGACAAATGTAAGCATTTCACAAATTAAAAGAACAAGTGTTAATCAAAACATTACAAAGTGACAAATGTTAAAAATTAGGACAAGTGTCTTTTATTTTATTTTATTTTAATAAAATCAAATTTCAGCTTATATAAAATCTTCTTTCCCTCATTTTTTTCTTTCCTTCTTCTAAAATCTAAAGCCAAACAAATCTGAAAAAAAACAAACCTTCTGAAATCAGAAATCACTTTCCAAAATCAAAGAAAACCTTTTCAAATCTGAACCATCTTCAAATCATGCAAATCTGTAAGCATGCAAGCCAAACTGTTTCAAACTTCCATTTCTAGAACCTGGAGTTTCAAAAGTAGCATGCATGCAAATGTAATTGTTAAATCAGGGAGCAAACTGCATTTTCAAAATTAAAGAAGCAAGCAACTCAGTTTTCATTAAGCAATTCAAGTTTGAAGCAAAGAAAATTCCCAGTTTTAAAGTACAAGATCTTTTCAAAATCATTGCTCTGTCCATCAAGTTTCAGGTGAGTAACATCACTATATCTAAAAGATTAAGCTTATGAATAAGGTTGCATGTTAAATCTCTGTGATAAAAATGTATTGCATGTATATATGAATGAAATCTGCTGTGAATATAATAGATGTATGGTATGCTTGTGTTTTCCAGAGTACTCTCTATTTTATTGTTCATAGGTTCAAGTTTTGATTTAAATTCAAAATCTTTAGATTGTGCCTCTGTTTAAACTTTAGATTTAAATCAAACTTGTTTGTTTAATCATAAAATTTAGTTTAGAATTTTAGTTAAGTTAAAATAACTTGTATTATCTCTGGAAACCAAATTTACTGATCAAGTTTTAAAATAAGTGAAAATCTAAATATAAAAATTTATTGTTTTAGGGTTAGGATCTGAAACAACATTTAAAAACATGAATTTTAAAACTAAAATCAAGATTTTTAGAAATAGGGGTTGGGTTCTGTTCTTGTTTGAATTGAAAATGAACTTTTGGGATTTTTGGGTGATCTTTGCAACCTGGAAGGTCGAGGCTTTGGTTAATGAGGGAGGAGTGGTCGTAGTTCATGGGAAAAATGCCTGATGATGTTGCACTTCATCGAGGAGGTAGTGGCAGTTGAATTTCTTCTGGAACCCTAGTTTAACTAAGCTAAGTTGTTCGATCAACTACATCTTCTCCAATCGATCGAGTGCAGTGAGGTTTTGAGGGACGATAGCTTGAACGTAGTTGAAGTCGTAGCCGGAGTTGCAAGATTTACGGTGGTCGGAGGATGGTGGTTGAAGTGTTGACAGGTTTGGGTTTGATTTCTTTCTACTGTTCCAAGTTTAAGATTGGACTCAAATTTGATTTTGAACTGTGGAAGGGTGATCTGATGGTTGTGGTTGGATGTGGGGTTGGTCGTCGATGTGGGGTGACCACCGGAGGTGGCTGGAGTGGATCGGAGGCACGGTGCATGTGCACCGTGCACTTTTGATATTCTGGTGATTGCCTGGGTATAAGCAGTGGGAAACTCGAGAATTACTCGAGTAATTGCTGTGTTTGCTCGAAGATTTTAGTTGGTGGACTTGGAGCAGGAAATAGGGTAGCTCGGGTTAGTGTATGGTACAGGTTTTAGTACAGAACCTGTTGATCTGTTTTAAAATTTTATAATAAAATTTAAAACCCTGGATTTAAATGAAAGTAAAGTTTTAAATCTAGTTTTCAATTTAAATTCAAGTTTAAATCTAAGTTTAAAAATAGATTCAATTTAAATTTGAATCTAGTTTGGGAAAAATGAGTCTTTAAATTTAAATTGACATAATAATGTTAAAGTGTTTAAGAAAGTTTAAAGTGTAATTAAAGAATTTGAATTTAAATGGAGTTTGAAATGTAGAAGAGGATTTAGACAGAGTTAAATCAGAATTTCAAATTTGAATTCAAATTTGATTTGAATCTTAAGTTTTGGAAATAAAGTAAAATTTATAAATTAAATATTGTAAATAAGTTTAAAAGTTAAAGCATACTTTAATGATTTGAAATAAAAAGGATTTTAGTTTAAAATCTTTTAATTTCTTTTATATAAGTACTCTTTAACATATGAATTTCAAAGTTTTAAATTGGATAAAGATAAATTGAATTTCATTTTAAAACTTGAATTTTAAAATGAAAATTGAAATTGAATTTGAAGTAAATATTTTCAAATGTATTTAAGAATGATAATTTAACCATAGATAAGAAGTTTTTATCTTAAAAAAAATTTAGAATTTAATGATTTATAATTTCATTTAATTATAAAATGAATAATTTATTCAGTTAATTAATGGAATGGATAATTAATTAAGGTAATTAAGGATTTTAAATTATCAATTTAAAGCTTAAGTTAATCAATTAATTAAGGATAATTAATCCATAATTAAGGATTATTAATTAGATTTAATTAATGATTAATAATTAATTAATCAAGAAATTATGAATTAATTAAGTCACAGGTAACACTTAATTAACTAAATAATTAAAGGTTATTTAATTTGATATTAAAGATTAGTTAATTTGAAATTAATAATGATTAATGAAAGTTAATTTTTTTAGAGAAGTAATTAAAGAATTTTTAGTTGTTAATGATGGTCATTAACTTAAGATTATTTAATAATTAATTAATGCGATTAATTTAAATAAATAATTAGATTGATTAATTAAATGATAATCAATTGTGAAATTTATTTAGGTTAATAACTTAATAAAAGTAATTAAGAATTAATTAGTAAATGTAATTAATGAAGTTTATTGTGATTAGTTTAAATGAATTAATTAATTAAGTTTAATTAATTTTAATCACTTGATGATTTGATAATAATTACTTAATGTAGTTAATGGAATATAATTAGTGGAAGATGTTTTAATTGTGAAAGTAATTTGGATTAAATTACTTTGTATAATTAATCAAGGGATTAATTAAAGAAATTAATTAAGGAGTAATTAATTTGATGAAGTAATTAAGGTAGTTAATTACAGAATGAGATTAATCAAAGGTGATTAATAGTTATGGTTTAATTGAGATTAATTACTTAATGTAATTAATTTAAATAAGTTAATTAATTAAATATTATTAAGGATCATTAATTAATATAATTAATGATGTAATTAAGATTTATTAATCAATAATAAGTGATTAAGTGTAATTAATTAATTGTAATTAATCAAGGTTTAATGTAATTAATTATAGTTAATTAATTAATGAAGTAATTAAAGGTTAATTACTGTATTTGGTTTAGAGTAATTAATTTTGTGAAATTAATTAGAGAATAATTAATCAAGGGTGATTAATTAAGTTGATTAACTAGAGGATAATTAATTAATTAATTAATTAATTTGTAATTAATTAATGGTTGTGTAAGCAAGATTTATATTGATGTAGTAATTGATTTAATTCACTTTAAATTAATTAGATATGATGTAATTAATTTAATTCATTTTAAATTAATTATAGATGGTATTATTATAGATCATTGCTTATGAATGGACGATATCGGTTGCCTTGAACGGTTTGAAATCTCAACTATGAGATTAGTAATGTTGAGTGATATTGATGCATTGGTTGCATTATGATGATGATATGGATTATCTTTTGATAATGATAATGTGGATTATCTGTTGTGATGATAATGTTGATTATCTATTGAGATATGTGAATTATCTATCTGTTTGTATATAGATAATTGTATTGAATTGTTTTAAACTCTAAAACAACTTGGACCTAAAAGACACGCTTTGGATTTCGATGAGACCGGGATCGGGTTTCCATATTAGATATCCGAAAACCACATCGATCCAAATTAACGATAGGTCGTGAATCTTATGTGGAGAGTGAAGACTCAAGGTGTAAGGACTATTCGTCACTATAACTCTAAGGGTGATTCCGAAATGAGTTTGACGGAGATAGTACTTTCAGATTCGAGATGAAGATTCAAAGTGCAAGGGTTATCGTCGTTAACTCTGAGGGTGATTCCAAAATGAGCGTAACGAGATAATGCCTTCGATTTCGTTCGAATCCGGAACGAACTTGTATGGATTGAATGTTTTCAGAACATCGTCAAGTGGACGATGAGCATTCTAAGTGATGTGTCCTATAAAGGTAATCGTAGCCTCAAGCCTCATCAACCGGGAATGGCTAAAACAGGGGAGGTGCAGCAAGGCTAAGTGGGTCATGCCCAAGTAGGATGAAATTTTCCCTTGCCTAGAGGTCTCTTTTTATTTCGGCTTAGTGGGCGGTTGGAATCGCACGCCAACTGCGGGTTTGTCTTGTTCGGGACTGTCCAGTAAGGGATGGTTTCGGTCTTGTGTTGCAGGGGATTTGGAGTGATCCTCGGTACGGTAATCTAGACCACGTACTGTGATGGGCGGTACCCCGGTAGCCCTGCCATTGTATGGAATCCAAAATCCAATAAGTACCAACGGTTTTGATTGTATTACCCACTTTTGTGGCTAGCCGCTGGAATTTAATCATGTAACAATTTTGGCTATTTCTTATTTACTTGAAAACCCTAGACCTATTATAATATCACTGGATTTCCTATCAAATGTTTTGGTTAGCGTAAGGTAAAAACTTTTCCATGTTTATGTGTGGGAAGTCTTACGTGATACCTTTCTTTTCAAAAGGTTTTTAAAATTAAGTAACTTTAACCTGTTACTCACACCAGACCCATGTCTGACCCGTTGTTTATCTTCTGTTTTCTTAAACTCTTGGGTACTCAAATTTTTACGAGTAGCCAAGGGATTCAGGTTAGTTTTGACGAACTGTGGAGGAGCAATGGAGCAGGAGGCTTCGACGATTAGATATATAGTTTCCGCTGTGTGTTTTCTGTATTGGTATCTCTTTGTTGAGTTGTATTGAGTTGTTATAACTAGACATGTGTTCATAACTGCCTAGTATGTATTGTATTATCTGTGTACTCTGATAACTGTTGTATATGATACTATACTTATGTTATTAATATAATTTATTCGTTCCGCTGTTGAGATTCTGATGTGTTGTCTTCTTCTTTCTTCTCTTTCTTTCTCTTTCTATCCCTTTCTTTCTTATTAATGATGCGTCATTCTGTATAGATGAATGGCGGGTCGTTACAGTGGTTTCAAAGCATTAGGTTGAGTAAATACCTATGCTCTGGAGTGTTTTTCTTCTCGAGAGAGCGTATTTGTAATTTTAAATATATACATACATACATACATACATATATATATATATATTTATCTATTTCTACTTATCTGTTGGGTTACCTGTTCGGGTTTTCCAATATAGGTTATAAAGGTAGATGAGGTAGTGGGGTGTGTAACACAACTACCGTTGGTTGGAGTCTTATGTTTGAGGTTGGAAGTGTATCTGTCGAGACTATAGACCGAATATTGTCTCGAGTTAGTTGTGTAGTGTGTAGAGATTTCATCGATCTCTGAAGGAAACCTGTTAAGGTTCGAAGTCATCTTTGAAGTGCAGAGTTTGGTGAGTATAGTTTGGATCCGTCGGTTGGGAAGAAGCAAGTGATGGCATTTTGATACCTCAGGAAGTGTAGCTGCGTGATGAGGTGCAGTGACTATGGATTGTGTCTGAAGATACTTCTTTGGAACAAGCTTTGGGAAGTGTGTCTGCTTCGGTATTGTGACTGAGTTCAGTAGGATGTTGTGGTTAGCTTTGAAGTTCGAGTTTCTCGAAGAGATTTGGATTAGGAAGTCTTTGGCTTGGTGTCAGCAATGCAGCTAGGAGTGTTCTGTATGCTGACAGGAAGGTCTTAGCTGAGTAGTTTTTCTGGAGGTGGAGTTCAGAAGCAGCAGAGTGGATCCGTTTCTTCAATGGATTGGCTGGACCAGCGTAAGCTATTCTATTGGGTAAAGAGAGGACAGTTTTTCTTTGGAAATTTATTTGGGTTGATCGCAAAAGTGACTTGCGATAGTTGAATGTTCTCTTGGATTGTTGGAGATTTTCTGGATGTCTTCTGGAAAGATAGAGGTTTGTTCGCATCTGGAGATTGAGTTTTCTTATCGATTAGAATTCCAGAAGTGGAACTGGTGGTTCAGCTTAGTTGGAAGATGGTTCCTAGAGATTGAGTTTGATGAAGCAACTCAGTGTTCGGAGGAATTTCTGAGTTTTCTTTATGGATCTGTTGAACCATATTTCTGGGATGTGTTATCCAATTTGGTTTGTGTTCATGTCTTCATCAGCATTTTATCTACTTCAGATCAGAGTTGCACAGCGGAAGTAGTTTGGAAGTGTTTCTGATTGTCTTGTCTGGATAAGGAGAAGTGACTTCAGTTTTCTGCTGGTTATGGAGTAGAGTTTGTTCTTGGTTTTGGATTAATCTTGAGGAGATCATTGGGTTGGGTTGTTTTTGGTTCTGATTGTTTCTAGAGGAATCAGCAAGGATTGAGCTGATTAGTTTGGATGTTGGAAGCCCAGGATCATCCGAAGACATTTTGTGGATAGGAGATGGAGGAATTCGGAATTCGAAGTTGGAGACTTCGTTGTTGTTGGAGTTTTCTCCGATCGAAGGAGCTATAAGATGGGGTAAAGCTGAAAAGCTAACTCCGAGATGTTTGGATCTTTTCTGTGTATTGGTCGGATCAGTGTTTGGTTTTCAGGATTGAATTGCCAGTTTGGATAACCGGGATTCGATGTGTTTCATGTATCTCTAAGAGAGTACGTGTATGGTCTATCCCTGGTTTTGAAACCAGCAGTTCAGGAAGCTTGGATGTTGAATTAGACTCGTCTGTAGTCTGATATGCTGTCTAGTTCTGTAGATCTAGATGAGTAGGAGCTCTGTAGCTTAATAGTATTGATTGTTTGAATTCTGTAGGGCGAGTATCCCGGTATATATATATACTTGGGAAACTTGAGGAAACTATATCCAGAATTTTTGTCTGGATAGTTAGATTTGTTTGATTGGGTAAATTGGTTCCTATGGTTGATAGCATATCATTGATATATGCTTATGTTTTAAAATTAAATCTTTAAATAGATTATTAAATTACCTTTGTTTTAAATTTCGGGGACGAAATTCTTTTAAGGGGGGAGGAATGTGATGACCCGGAATTTTGAAGCAATATCAATTTAATAACCTGAAGTAAAAATTAAATTGATTTGATAATCTTTGTGATAAGATTTGAATTAATTTAATAATCCAATAAAATAAATAGTCAATGGATAGATTTTATCTTTTTAAATCTAATAATTGTTTTATATTTATAATGTATATAGAATATGTATATATTGTAAATAGATATTGTTTTTTAATTTGATAAATAAATAAATCCTGTTTTCTAAATATATATAGATATCTTTGGTAAAATTGGGTATAATTTTAAAGTTAAACTTTTTAAAGGTTATTTAATAAATAAAATATGGTTTTAAATTGATAAGATAAAAATTTTATTTGTTTAAATTGATTTATTTGATATTAACTTTTTAAAAAGTATATAATAAATAACTATATGATCTTAAATACATAAGGTAAATATTGAAATGGTTTAAAATATGTTTTAACTCAAGTTTAAATTTAAATAAAAATAGCAGTAGGGTTTATTTTGATATAGTGTGATAAAATAAATAATTTATTAATAGAGAAACAATTTCTTTTATAAATTATTTATAGTAATCAAATTTCGTTATTTTTAAAATATAATAATACATTGTTTTTAACAAATATATTTTTAATAAAAATAATTGTTTTTTAAAATTTAATTGTGTAGTCATATATGTATATATATAACTTGAATTGAAATTGAATTCAAAGCTTTTAAAATTAAAGTACAATTTTTTTAATTTGTTTTGATTTTAAAATATTTGTATAAACCTTTATTTTATAAATATATTTGGATTTATTCATTTTAAAATTATCTACATATAAATAAATACATATTAACTAATTAATTGAACATGGATTTACATTTATCTCATATTAATATATTAACTAAATAACTAATTAACATAATTATAACTAATTAACATTTAAAGACAAATGGTAGCATTTTACAAATTAAAAGAACAAGTGTTAATCAATAAACATTACAAAGTGACAAATGTTAAAAATTAGGACAAGTGTCTTTTATTTTATTTTAATAAAATAAAATTTCAGCTTATATAAAATCTTCTTTCCCTCATTTTTCCTTTTCTTCTTCTAAAATCTAAAGCCAAACTAATCTGGAAAAAAACAAACCTTCTGAAATCAGTAATCACTTTCCAAAATCAAAGAAAACCTTTTCAAATCTGAATCATCTTCAAATCATGCAAATCTGTAAGCATGCAAGCCAAACTGTTTCAAACCTGCATTTCTAGAATCTGGAGTTTCAAAAGTAGCATGCATGCAAATGTAATTGTTAAATCAGGGAGCAAACTGCATTTTCAAAATTAAAGAAGCAAGCAACTCAGTTTTCATTAAGCAATTCAAGTTTGAAGCGAAGAAAATTCCCAGTTTTAAAAAGTACAAGGTCTTTTCAAAATCATTGCTCTGTCCATCAAGTGTCAGGTGAGTAACATCACTATTTCTAAAAGATTAAGCTTATGAATAAGGTTGCATGTTAAATCTCTGTGATAAAAATGTATTGTATGTATATATGAATGAAATCTGCTGTGAATATAATGGATGTATGGTGTGCTTATGTTTTCCAGAGTACTCTTTGTTTTATAGTTCACGGGTTCAAGTTTTGATTTAAATTCAAAATCTTTAGATTGTGCCTCTGTTTAAACATTAGATTTAAATCAAATTTGTTTGTTTAATCATAAAATTTAGTTTAGAATTTTAGTTAAGTTAAAATAACTTATATTATCTCTGGAAACCAAATTTACTGATCAAGTTTTAAAATAAGTGAAAATCTAAATTTATTGTTTCAGGGTTAGGATCTGAAACAACATTTAAAAATATGAATTTTAAAACTAAAATCAAGATTTTTAGAAATAGGGGTAGGGTTCTATTCTTGTTTGAATTGAAAATGAACTTTTGGGATTTTTGGGTGATCTCTGCAACCTGGAAGGTCGAGACTTTGGTTAATGATGGAGGAGTGGTCGTAGTTCATGGGAAAAATGCCTGATGATGTTGCACTTCATCGAGGAGGCAGTGGCAGTTGAATTTCTTTTGGAACCCTAGTTTAAATAGGCTAAATTATTCGATCGACTACATCTTCTCCAATCGATCGAGTGCAATGAGGTTCTGAGGGACGATGGCTTGAACGTGGTTGAAGTCGTAGCCGGAGTTGCAAGATTACGGTGGTCGGAGGATGGTTGTTGAAGTGTTGACAGGTTTGGGTTTGATTTCGTTCTGCTGTTCCAGGTTTTAAGATTGGACTCCAATTTGATTTTGTACTGTGGAAGGGTGATCTGATGGTTGTGGTTGGATGTGGGGTTGGTCGTCGATGTGGGGAGACCACTGGAGGTGGTTGGAGTGGATCAGAGGCATGGTGCATGTGCACTGTGCACTTTTGATATTCTGATGATTGCCTGGGTATAAGCAGTGGGAAACTCGAGAATTACACGAGTAATTGTTGTGTTTGCTCGAAGATTTTGGTTGGTGGACTTGGAGCAGGAAATAGGGTAGCTCGGGTTAGAGTATGGTACAGGTTTTAGTACAGGACCTGTTGATCTGTTTTAAAATTTTATAATAAAATTTAAATCCCTGGATTTAAATGAAAGTAAAGTCTTAAATCTAGTTTTCAATTTAAATTCAAGTTTAAATCTAAGTTTAAAAATAGATTCAAGTTGAATTTGAATCTAGTTCGGGAAAAATGAGTCTTTAAATTTAAATTGACTTAATAATATTAAAGTGTTTAAGAAAGTTTAAAGTGTAATTGTTGAATTTTAATTTAAATGGAGTTTGAAATGTAGTAGGGGATTTAAACAGAATTAAATCAGATTTTCAAATTTGAATTCAAATTTGATTTGAATCTTAAGTTTTGGAAATAAAGTAAAGTTTATAAATTTAAATATTGTAAATAAGTTTAAAAGTTAAAGCATACTTTAATGATTTGAAATAAAAAGGAATTTAGTTTAAAATCTTTTAGTTTCTTTTATATAAGTACTCTTTAACATATGAATTTCAAAGTTTTAAATTGGATAAAGATAAATTGAATTTCATTTTAAAAACTTGAATTTTAAAATGAAAATTGAAATAAATATTTTAAAATGTATTTAAGAATGATAATTTAACCATAGATAAGAAGGTTTTATCTTAAATTTTTTTTAGAATTTAATGATTTTTAATTTCATTTAATTATTAAGGAAATTAAATGAATAATTTATTTAATTAATTAATGGAATGGATAATTAATTAAGGTAATTAAGGATTTTAAATTATCAATTTAAAGCTTAAGTTAATCAATTAATTAAGGATAATTAATCCATAATCAAGTATCATTAATTAGATTTAATTAATGATTAATAATTAATTAATCAAGAAATTATGAATTAATTAAGTTACAGGTAACACTTAATTAACTAAATAATTAAAGGTTATTTAATTTGATATTAAAGATTAGTTAATTTGAAAATAATGACTAATGAAAGTTAATTTTTTTAAGAGAAGTAATTAAAGAATTTTTAATTGTTAATGATGGTCATTAACTTAAGATTATTTAATAATTAATTAATGTGATTAATTTAAATAATTAATTAGATTAATTAATTTAATGATAATCAATTGTGAAATTTATTTAGGTTAATTACTTAATAAAAGTAATCTTAATTACTAAATGTAATTAATGAAGTTTATTGTGATTAGTTTAAATTAATTAATTAAGTTTAATTAATTTTAATCACTTGATGATTTGATAATAATTACTTAATGTAATTAATGGAATGTAATTACCGAGTGAAGTGATTAAAGATAATTACTGGATGTAATTAGTGGAAGATGTTTTAATTGTGAAAGTAGTTAGGATTAAATTACTTTGTATAATTAATCAAGGGATCATTAAAGAAATTAATTAAGGAGTAATTAATTTGATGAAGTAATTAAGGTAGTTAATTACACAATGAGATTAATCAAAGGTGATTGATAATTATGGTTTAATTGAGACTAATTACTTAATGTAATTAATTTAAAGAAGATAATTAATTAAATATAATTAAAGATCATTAATTAATATAATTAATGATGTAATTAATATTGATTAATTAAGATTAATTAATCAATAATAAGTGATTAAGTGTAATTAATTAATTGTAATTAATTAAGGTTTAATGTAATTAATTATAGTTAATTAATTAATGAAGTAATTAAAGGTTAATTACTGTATTTGATTTAGAGTAATTAATTTTGTGAAATTAATTAAAGAATAATTAATCAAGGGTGATTAATTAAGTAGATTAACTAGAGGATAATTAATTAATTAATTTGTAATTAATTAATGGTTATGTAAGCAAGATTTATATTGATTTAATCCACTTTAAATTAATTAGAGATGATGTAATTAATTTAATTCATTTTAAATTAATTATAAATGGTATGATTATAGATCATTGCTTATGAATGGATGATATTGGTTGCCTTGAATGGTTTGAAATCTCAACTATGAGATTAGTAATGTTGAGTGATATGGATGCATTGGTTGCATTGTGATGATGATATGGATTATCTTTTGATAATGATAATGTGGATTATCCGTTGTGATGATAATGTTGATTATCTATTGAGATATGCGAATTATCTATCTGTGTGTATATAGATAATTGTATTGAATTGTTTTAAACTCTAAAACAACTTGGACCTAAAAGACACGCTTTGGATTTCGATGAGACCGGGATCGGGTTTCCATATTAGATATCCGAAAACCACATCGATCCAAATTAACGATAGGTCGTTAATCTTATGTGAAGAGTGAAGACTCGAGGTGTAAGGACTATTCGTCAGTATAACTCTGAGGGTGATTCCGAGATGAGTTTGATGGAGATATTACTTCCAGATTCGAGATGAAGATTCAGAGTGCAAGGGTTGTCGTCGTTAACTCTGAGGGTGATTCCAAAATGAGTGTAACGAGATAATGCCTTCGGTTTCGTTCGAACCCGGAATGAACTTGTATGGATTGAATGTTTTCAGAACATCGTCAGGTGGACGATGAGCATTCTAAGTGATGTGTCCTATAAAGGTAATCGTAGCCTCAAGCCTCATCAACCGGGAATGGCTAAAACATGGGAGGTGCAGCAAGGCTAAGTGGGTCATGCCCAAGTAGGACGAGATTTTCCCCTATCTAGAGGTCCCTTTTTATTTCGGCTTAGTGGGCGGTTGGAATCGCGCGCCAACTGCGGGGTTGTCTTGTTCGGGACTGTCCAGTAAGGGATAGTTCCGATCTTGTGTTGCAGGGGATTGGGAGTGATCCTCAGTACGGTGATCTAGACCACGTACTGTGACCGGCGGTACCCCGGTAGCCTTGCCATTGTATGGAATCCAAAATCCAATAAGTGCCAACGATTTTGATTATATTACCCACTTTTGTGGCTAGTAGCTGGAATTTAATCATGTAACAATTTCGGCTATTTCTTATTTACTTGAAAACCATAGACCTATTATAATATCACTGGATTTCCTGTCAAATTTTTTGGTTAGCGTAAGGTAATTTTTTTTCCATGTTTATGTGTGGGAAGTCTTATGTGATACCTTTCTTTTCAAAAGGTTTTTAAAATTAAGAAATTTTAACCTGTTACTCACACCAGACCCATGCCTGACCCGGAGTTTATCTTCTGTTTTCTTAAACTCTTGGGTACTCAAATTTTTACGAGTAGCCAAAGGATTCGGGTTAGTTTTGACGAACTGTGAAGGAGCAATGGAGTAGGAGGCTTCGACGATTAGATATATAGTTTCCGCTGTGTGTTTTCTGTATTGATATCTATTTGTTGAGTTGTATTGAGTTGTAATAACTAGACAGGTGTTTATAACTGTCTAGTATGCGTTATATTATCTGTGTACTCTGATAACTGTTGTATATGATACTATACTTATGCTATTAATATAATTTACTCGTTCCGCGGTTGAGATTCTGATGTGTTGTCTTCTTCTTTCTTCTCTTTCTTTCTCTTTCTGTCCCTTTCTTTCTTATTAACGATGCGTCATTCTGTGGAGATGAATGGCGGGTCATTACAATATATTTTCTTCATCTCTTTATTTATTTATTCGTTTAGAATTGAAAACACGAATAGATGATACTTACTATAAATCTCCTTGCTTCAAACAAACCATATTAAGAATACTGAGACTTCCTTCTTATATTCAAACTCCCATTCGAGCTCAAATTGAGTCTACAGGAATTTTAGAATCGTCATTACTCTACTCTTTTCTAATTTGGTTTACTAAAGTAGGGTCAACGTTCTGAGTAATCTAGATTTGATCGAGCAAGCTTGGTCGAATCTTAAAGCTGGCTAGTATAATAATTTTGCTTTAATTTTCAAAATTAAAGATCTTAGGGAAACAATAATCCATTGCCTTTCACTATACTTAAAAATCATCCAACTAAATTCTTAATCCTTTTACCTTGGTTAAGAAATCCATCAAATGGTTGGATACCAAAAATTTAATCAACCTTGAATTCAATTTGCATTCGGAATGGTAGGTTCACAACCGATTCAATTAGAAAAATATCTAATTACTAAAATTTATCTAATCTTATTTTCTTGAGATTCCATAAAGTTATAGAGAATAATTTGGACAGATATTTGAGGTTGCATATGCGATTGAAATTCATTACGTATGATTGAATTAAAGAAAAGTAATCATTTGCTTACAACATAGTAACCGAGTCTGATGAAACTCCAACCAATCTATTTTAACAATAACATATTTTGTCTTTGAATATCATTATGTTGAAATATCACGTTCTATTGTTTAGAATTCCCTATTGATAATGCTGGCCAGGTGTATCGATTGGAATTCTTAACCCCTCAACGTATAAGTTAACACAATAAATTCTCAATATTTTCCTTTCTTATAAAATAAAATTATTTTAATCCCCTTGTGGTTTACCTATGAAACCACTAGCTTCTACTTTTTAGATAAACGAGTTTAATATCATCAAGTGATAATTTCAACTTAATCTACTTCATCTAAATTTTAGCGGGTTTATATCCTTCGGCTAATAACTCTTCTTCCAAAGTCTATATTCCAAACTAAACTTACGAAAATAAAACTTCCAAAAATGCAATCATTCTTTCATAAACACAAATAATTAATTATGGACATAGAAGCAAATCTATTAGTTTCCCCTACGCACTCTGATAACCCTTGGATCTTTTTACTCAAATCTATTTCACCACATTTATATTGGTAACATGCCTTTATTATTGAATAGGTCTCGTACAGCTTCCCAAATCGAATCATTACCAATTTATCTTTAATATCACTTAAGCAATAATATTGTTCTACTAAATCTGATAACCCAAATTATCGCAAAATTTCATTCTTAAGGAAGCCTACCTTCCATGACTGAGACTTGCTTCTTTTTATTCTACACAAAAACGGGTCCTTCAATTGTGAACATCTTGCATAGGATTTGTTTCTTAGGCTTTCTGCACTATCTTGCAGTATGGCCCATTTCACCACAGTTATGACATCTTTGTTTTACAGTTTTGTATTCATTTGCATAGTGACCCTTCTTTCTACATGCATAACATTTAACCTGATATTTATCAGACTTCTTTTCCTATTCAAGTTGTTTTGGTTGAACTAATTACTTTGGCTCAATCTTCCTTGGTTGGAAAGGCTTCTTATTCTTCTTAGATTTCTAGCCGTTCTTTTGAAAGAACGGTCCCTTTTTCTGTTGGAACTATTGAGTAGATTATCCTTTAAAGCGTGAGTTACATTCTTAGATTTTCTTATATATTAATGTCTTGTCAATAATTTCCTCAAACGGACTTCTTATTTGAGTAAGAAATCAATCCCTTAATTCCGAATTCAATTCAAGAATAAACTTCTCATTATTTTCTAATGATGAATTATCCAATGCTTGTCCATACTTTGAAAGAGCGCTAAATTCATTCATATATTCAGTCATCAATGGATTCTTTTTGGCATGATCTATAAATTTTCAAAGCAGAGTTGCCTTTTCGGCTTCGAGAAGGAAATGGACTTGAAAAGGATATTTAAAACCCTGCCAAATTATTTCTACTTCTGGTGGTTCCGATGTGATAGCATCATAAAAATTCAAAGCATTAGATTGTAATTGGCGAAATGTAAACCTCCTTTTCTTTTGGTCTGAACCAAAATCAATGAAAATCCTTTCGTAGGACCTCAACCAAGTATGCACACCCATAACTCCTTTATTTTTCATAAATCCTTCTAGACATTTATAGTCATTACAGAGCCACATGAATTTTATTCTAGGATTCAAACTTTGTGCTCTAGCAATGCCCATATGCCTCATAACTTCCATCAATTAGTCCATTGTTAACAAGACACTTTGGATTCCCTAACCTGCTTCGTTGACCATTTGGTGATGCCCTAGGTTTTCTGGTCCAACCATTTTCTGACAAATAACATTAATCACTTATTAGATAATTGTTCTCATTTATCCAACAACTTTCTAAATTTTTTTTACAAATAGATACATATATACCATCGGTACATGAATAACTCATATCCTAGTGTTCTTCCATTAGAAAACTAATCTTAACACGTGTATCACTTGTATAGGTTACTCTAAATTCTATCTAGGTTATGATGACTGCGTAACAATCTATGTGCGACTTCTCTATAGTCAAATAAGTTTTGATTTTTGATTTGCTTATTCTAGTTCAACCTTGATCTAATACTATTATGTGACACCCTAGCTCCAGTGACTGAATTATCAAAGGGATTTTACCACTCTATAACTTGGTTTAAAGGGCATGGAAGGAGCAATCTTTCATATACATTATTTTGAGTCAAAATAAATACGTTTCAACACCTGAATACATCTGAAATTATATGTATCACATCTCGACGCAAATTAATGTACATGAGTTTTGGAATTACAAAACTCACATATTAGAACACATATAATTAATGATGACATGTGTATCGAGATGGTAGTGCACACACCTACACAAAATATGTCTAATACATGGACTACTCAAAATACTTCATTTTGAACTCAGCAGATTATATACAATTCAAAATCTATCATTTTAATTTTTCCATGTAATGACTTTTTTTGGAATACATCTTTAAATATGTTTATAGTTGCTTGAATCATCTCAACTCCATCACATCTTTGAATAAACCAAATAGTGATGGAGATCTCAACTTATAGGAAATGGTTGCTAAACTCAAATATAGTAGTACTCTAAAACGTAATATATACTACTTGTAACGTCCTCTACGGACTGCTCAATAAACAAGCCTAGCTAGCATCTATAGATATCCATCCTGAAAACACAATACTTTAGCCTGATCCGAGGTGTTTTCATATATGTGGCAAACCTTGGGTAAGGCTAGAAATATAGTTGTGCGTATAATAAAAATCATAAACAATAAATGTGCAATGTTGGTTAAAAGGTGACATTTTAAACATGGAGATGTCACTCACACCTATGTGACAACTCACAGCTCCAGACACACAGATCCAAAACCTAAAGTGACTTTTGGACTCACGTCATGTCAAGAAGTATGGGTTATCGGGTTTTAAAATATTACATTATACATAGATTATGCTAAAATTTAAAGTATTCTACACATTGAAATCTCACAACGAGAGAAAATAAAATATATGTACCGAAAATAACATCTCAGATGATGTCTTAATAATATAGGATCCTCATATAAAGTTCCCAAAATAACTATATAAGGTCCAACTTAAACAAAATACGATAAATAGTACATGAAGAGTAACTAAAAAGGATAGTATATCTTCAGTGCCAGACTCCTTCCTCCACATACCGGTCTGGCCAATTCATGTGCTAGCATGTGCTCTTGCGTTGGAGGAAAAGGGAAGAAAAGGTTGGGTCAGACAAAAATCTAGTGAATGAATTGTATTACTAATGTACGGTGATTACATGCAATTAACTTCATTTTTATTCTACGTGACCTAGAATGTACTTCTCGTGTTTATGAATTACTTACTAGGGTTGGTCGCCTTAGCTTAAGGAATACGGTTTCAAATACACCTACACCTAAACATCTTGTGGATGTTTATACTTAAGGGTCAAACAACGAATCGATCAACTGATCAACAATTCATTGAACTAATAATCTTTGGGATTGGCCTTAACATAAGATCGCACAAAATGTCACTATTGGGACTGCGCTGCCTAAACAATGGCTAAAGGTGTTGTACTTATATGCTAGGAGAATCCTGCAATGCCAACTCTTATAAAAGATGACTTAAGGTTTACCTAAGCATACATGTCCAATAATCCAACGATAATGCCATTTATTGCACCGCATGAGGAATCCACTGACAATGTCACTTCCGAACCGTCGTATGCACTAATGAACCTTCGACTTGTGCCGGACTATGCATTGCACCAGGCTGTTCGTCGATGAAAATTCTATCGGTTTAGAAAATCGTCGAACGAATTTTGAAATAAAATTTACTACAAACGCACGGTGTACGAATGTAGCACGCGACGAATATGGGTCGATCCACAGGGAATTGATGATTTTAAAATTCTATTCAATCAAATTATACCAAGTCGAGAGTGAATAGATAGAAATGTAAGAAACTAACAAAAACTAGCACAAGAAAAATAGATCAAAATATGAGAGTGTTAAGACAATTTAGAGGCAACTTCCACTCTCTAGATCACATAAATCAACAAAATGAAGTTATGATCTCTCTTTTCTTTGTCATTAGTTAACTTAATTGATGTGCTTATCATAAGTATGGCCTATATGTGCTATTAATTAGCTCAACATAAGCCATCAAACTATAGCACACCCCTTAAACCATTTACTAAATCACACGAAAAATGATAACAAAGTTGAAAGCAAAATCTATTTTAAGTATGGTCTATTAACTATTAATTAGAAATATAGACCATCAAATTTTAATCTCAACATTCACTTCATTACCGTCATCATATGTAGAGGAAGAGGTAATTTGTGTTAGTGATTGTTTAAGTATAGCCTATTTGGTGTCAACAATAAAGACTATCAAATTCAAAGCAAAAACAACAAGTTAACCACTTCATACATTCTCATTAAAGCACAAAAAGAGAGCATAAACATCAAACTAAGTTGAAGCTACATGATTAGAGAGCTTCATTACCCCTAAATTGAAGGGGTTTAGCCTCTCATATTTGTTATCATATGAACAAATGTAGCTTGCAACATGAGAGAAAAAGAAAAGGAAAAGAGAACAAAGTGAAATGGAAAACTATTCTAATTGCATAAAGGAAATTCTACACTAATTGCATAAAAGGAAATGAACATGTAATTAAAAATAAACAATAATTAACATTGCATAAAAAAAGAATTACATAAGAGAAGAAATTGCTAAGTAGCCATGGAAAGAAAGAGAGTTTTGATTTATTTTCTAAACTAAAACTAACTAACTAAGAGGAAGAGGGCTACATGAAACATAAGGGGTATTTATACAAGTTAGAAACCCTAATGCATATTTTTGGGGAGTACCCAAAATGCCCTTGGAGGAAGTGTGGTGTCCAAGTTATCATTAGCTTTAATAATCCCCCACTTAAATGTACATGAAGCTTTAAATGTCTTTTAGCATGTGCATTAGCCTTTAATTTGTACATTAAGGTAGTGGGTAGGTGGGGTCCTCCATGTTCTTCACTTTGAATTATTTCCATCTTCATTCTTTTGTATCTTCTTTGTACATGCATATTTCTTCATGAAACCACTTGAAATTGAGTTTAAATTCCTACAAAATAATATATAAATTTCCCATTAAATTTTCTCAATTTGATATATGCACAAAAATGACCATTTTGCCCCTATATAAAGATGAATATGTGATAATTTGAAAACAATTTGAATTTGGTTTAAACAAGTAAAAATACCCAATATGATCATTTATTCAATTTAAATAGATTAAATATGGTGGTAAAAATATGCATATTTACGTGCACATCAAATACCCCCATACTTATATTTTTATTCGTCCTCGAATAAAGAAAAACTAAGATAAATCATTTTTCGTAGGGAGCACGATTGCATTGAGCGTATGCAACAAGCTTTTAAACCTCTGGGTGTCCCCAGTAGGACGAGTGTTGTCTCGTGAGGGTTTTCAGCGGATACTACCCATAAAACCCAAATGCAGGATGAAAATATTTACAAAATGTAAGATTTATTTACAAAGAGAATAATGCCAGTTTTTGAAATATTTACAAATGAAGGATTATTTTTATATTGACGCAACTAAGTTAAATATAGGTTTTGGTTATTATCTTGAAAATTTATGTCATTTACTCATCAATATTTCCAATAAAAACGAAGTTATCATAACAAATAAACTATAGTTTAACTCGTTGTTTTGGTTAATAACACAGTGTAACTATGAAATGGATCCTTAGTTGATTATCAAAGTTTATCAAAGTGGTATTTTCATTTCTTTTCAATAACAAATCAAATCAAATAAGTAAAAATAGTGTTAGGATTTCAGTTGCTTGCTCTCTCATTATCTGCAAGAAAAATTACACACCTAGCTCAGGTAAACTGAGGCCAGATATACCACCCATGCACTGCCTTTTGGGCTTATGTGAGGGGAGTACAGAGCATGGTGAATGCACACACTTTCGTGCATACACCTAGCGGCCGTAGGTGTTTTTATTAAGTCTATTTTTTTTACATGTGTTCCATACATGCATAACCGAGAGGACTTTTAAATGAGTATGAAAGCACATAATCAAAGATTCCAAGTAATTCACCCATGCATAACCGTGAGGACTTTTAAATGAGAGTGAATACTTGGATGTTTTATTTTTTATTTTTATATATTTTTTTTAAAAGAGAGAGAGATTTTTGCAAAGTCATCTTAACACCATTTAACTTAGAAGGCAAAAAAATGTTATATCCTTTACTTTAAATCAACCACTTTTTAAAACAAAGATTTTCAATTAGGATGTACTTCATAATTAACACGTATGAATCTTCCTAAATAATAGTTAAACCATTAATATCTGTAATCAAACTTCATTTTTATTTTTGTTAAGACAAATAAATTTTTAAAAATTTCTATTTAATAAACCAAAACCATATATTTATCTTAATGTTTCTTTTAAAAGTAAATCAAAAGAAAATTTGTTTTTGTGATTTTTTTTGAAATTTTAAAGCAACAGTAAACCATGAAAAAAAAATTGAAGATGAGTTTCCCCCCCACACTTGATTTTGACTGTGTCCCCACAGTCAACCCAAGTGGAAGGAGAAAAATAAAAATCCAATATTTACATGAAAGATTATTATTATTTACAAAAGATGAGAAAGTATACAGTCAAAAAGTAAATGAAACGGTCTTCTAAGGACCGATTCATTTGTCTCATCAAATGTGCGAGATACGATTTAAGCACGAAAAACCAAACCATAAAAGATTTCGAAGTTGAATGTTGATTTGGAAAAACGAATTTCGTTTTATCGAAAATTGAATGAGTTGTTTTATTTTCAATGATTTTCCGGGTTGATTCAACAATTGCTTGAAATTTATTTTCACCAAATTCAAGTTTATCATTGATTTCAAAATCGAAATGGTGATTCAAATCGTCCCCTTCAGAACTTAGCAAATCATTTTCAAAATGTCCATAAAACTCATGTTCGAAAAATTCGACTTCCTTTGTTGGATTATCAACAACTTCATCACGTAAATCAAGTTAAAATCCAAGGCTGTCGTATTCAAATTTTTGAAATTGAAAAAAGGAATATCGAATTTTAAATTTGGTTCCATATCTTCAAAAGAATTGAAATCCAACTCAATTACCGCCTTTTCAACAACTTCGTTAAGATTGTCATTTTCAATTTCGAAAGTTGTTATTTGAAAATCATCGATTTGGATAAAAGGTGGATTATCACTTGACTCGTCAGACATTGAAATTTGATTTTGTTTCTCACGAAAATTTTCCAATGTTTTAATCAACAAATTCGTGTGACCATCGTAAATTTCATTCATTTGCTCAACAAAGTCAAAATTGTAATTATTAACTCGAAAATTTTCGATTTGGACTTGTTGAGAACAAGAATTGTCAATTTCGATAAACGGTAGATTATTATTTGATTCTTCGCAATTCGAGATTTGATTACGATTTTCACCAAATTTTATGTATTTCTCAAGTAATAAATCCCCGTTATCTTTTTCCATTTGGTCAACAAAATCAAATTCATGATTATTAATTTGAAAACTTTCATTTTGAATTTGTTGATAACCAATGTTTTCAATCGTATCATTATTGAAACTATTCCCATTGCCAAAATTATTTGAAAATTGATTCACATTTTCATCTTGATTTTGAAATTCATCTTGAAACTCGAAATTGAATTGGCATGGGTTACACTCGAAATCATTTGAATTTTGAAGAGAATTCAAATTTTGAAAACCTTGATTCGAGTTACAGCACAAATATGAATTGCACAACTCATTTGTACTTTGATTTTGTTACGTAGAAAGTTCAAGTAACGATGAAATGCTATTTTCAAGAGTTGAGGGTTGACCATTATTTTGGAAATTTTATGGTTCAAAATTCGAATTGTCTAAACAAAAGTTGTTGTTAAAATATCCATACGAATTTGGAGTGAACTCATATGGATTATATTGATTTTCACAACTAAATTCAAGTGAGTAAGAAAAAGGAAACTCGGACATTTTCAAGAATGTTTTTGTGTTTTTATTTATTTATTTTTTGTAAAAGAAAAATATTTACAAATGGAATTTATTTTTCAAAAGGGAAATTAATTTTTGTTTTGTTTTTTGGTTTTTCAAATTTTTTCTTTGTTTTTTGGAAAGATTTTATATTTTTTGGGTTTTTGTTTTTCTAAGTTTTTTTGGATTTTCGAAATTAATTTTAAAGGAAAAGGAAAAAAAACTAAGTTAAGAAATATTTACAATTTTTTTTAGTTTTGGATTTTGAATTTTTTTTGTTTTTTTTAAATCTGCATGAACTAATGCAACTAAATGAATGCACTGGTCTAATTACAAATTATTTACCCTAAGTTAACCCAAAATTGTATAATCACAAATTGTCTTAATTCAAGAAGATAGTTCTCAGCCAGGTAACCGTAGCAATGCAGCCGAAGGTTTAAGTACCTTCAGAGAAACAATTCAGTATAATATTTACGAATCACCGTAATATTTATATCTGATTATTGCTCTGTCGTAGCCTAGACACCAAGAAATTAAATTGTTCAAAGAAGACAAACTGTCAATATACAATTAAAAGTTATCGATGTCTAACCGTTATTATTAATCCAAATTCTAGGATGAAATGCAAAGCAGAAATTAAACGTGTACTAAAAATGCAACTACGATGAAATTTTTGTTTTTGTTATTGAATTTTTGATTTTTTTTAAATATATGTAAATAAACAACAAAGCAAGGAAATAAAAACAATAGATATAGGCGAAGCAATTATTTTCGACAAGCCAAGCGAAGCAACTGACTCTTCAATCTGCTTTGGCAACCTGGAAATGAAAAACAAGATATATATATATATACACACACAGTTTTTTTAAACGAGACATCAAAGTAGCAAGTGAAACAAAAGAAAATCAAAACAAAAGAAGGAAAACGAAGCAAATTTTTCTATAACAATTATTTGTGTTTTTTTTTTCTTTTTTTTTGGAAATGAAACTAAGAAAAATTTGAAACCAATACACTTTGTTTTTTTTATTTACAAAAGAAGAAGAAGATTGGAAAACCAAAAGGGGATATGGACTAAGAAAAAACTTAAAATTAAACAAAACAAGAAGGCAGTCCAGCCCGCCTCATATGAAGTACACCTGGCGCAATTTGGTCAATTAAAATCAACAAAGAAAGTTTAGCCAGTTAAAAACTAAATCGCACTCTGCTGTCTTCTCCTTTTTCTTTTTTCAATCATATAAACACGGACAACATCGCTCCCAAATCTCAAATCAAATTCTCGATTTCAATTTTCAAAATCAAATCCAACTCATAATTTCGCAGCCAGAGATTGTTTGAATTTGGTTAATTTGAGATTGGTTCGATTGGGTTGTGGGTTTTGATTTTCGAACTGGGTGTTTATATGGATTTGAAGAATGTATTGGGGTTTCAGCGATTAGATGTTCGAAAGTTCTGTTTAAGTTTGTGGATTGGTGACAGGGACTGGAATCGATGTAAGTGGCAGCGGGTTTATTTGCAATTGCAGAGGTTGTCGATGTGCTGAGATGTGGGGGGAAGCGGAGTTGCAGTGAAAGCTGCGGCGAGGTTGTGATGCAGAGAGGAGGAGCGGTTTTGAGTCAGCAACTTCGGTGATTGATTTCAGGCTGGCGAGCGAGGCCGAGAGTGGTATGGTATCGGTTAGTTGTTTGTAATGGTATTAGTGGCTGGGGTAAGTGTGGTAGTTGACGTATGAGGATCTGAATGTAGGCAGATGGTTTGGTGGTGATGTTGTATTACAGTGGAGTGGTTTTGTATGTAAAGAAGTGATGAATATGTATGTTTTGCAGAAGGAGGAAGATGTGTATGTGAATTCAGAGTGAGCAGTGATGATATTGGGCAGTGGGATTGAAATGTGTTCAGGCAGTGGCAGTAGAAGTTTGTAGCTACTGTTGAAGGTCACTGATGATAGTTTGGTGGAGGAAGAACATTAAGAAAGGGATGACAGGGAGATTGTGGCCAGAGAAGGCTGGTCAGTGATGCAAGCAATGGGTAGGGGATGTAAGTGCAGACTGTAGTTAGAAGCAAGGCAGAGGCAAATAGTGAGACAACGAATTGTTTCAAACGTTGTACTTGGTTTTGGGTCAGTGACAGTTATGACAGGAAGGAGATTGTAGTGCACAAATGTGCACACTGCAAGAAGGAATGTCGGAGGTGATTGAGTATGAAGTTGTAGTGTGCAGAGAAGGTGAGTATGAAGTTGTATATGACAAAGAACAGAGAAAGATAAAATGCAAACTGTACAATGTAAACTAAGAATGCAAATTGTAAATGAAACTTTTTTTTATGAAATGCAAATGAAGAAACAACCAGAAAACAATAACAACATATAAACAAAAATCAAACAACACACAACAATTTTTTTTAAATGCGCAGACACAAAGCAAAAACACACAAAAATGAAAAAAAAAAATTCGAAGAATAGAAAAATAAAATCAAAGCAAATTCCCCAACAACGGCGCCAAAAACTTGTTCGTCGATGAAAATTTTATCGGTTTAGAAAACCGTTGAACGAATTTTGAAATAAAATTTACCGCAAGCGCACGGTGTACGAATGTAGCACGCGGCGAATACGGGTCGATCCACAGGGAGTTGATGATTTTAAAATTCTATTCAATCAAATTATACCAAGTCGAGAGTGAATAGATAGAAATGTAAGAAACTAACAGAAACTAGCACAAGAAAAATAGATAAAAATATGAGAGTGTTAAGACAATTTAGAGGCAATTTCCACTCTCTAGATCACATAAATCAACAAAATGAAGTTATGATCTCTCTTTTCTTTGTCATTAGTTAACTTAATTGATGTGCTTATCATAAGTATGGCCTATTTATACTATTAATTAGCTCAACATAAGCCATCAAAATATAGCACACTCCTTAAACCATTTATTAACTCACATGAAAAATGATAACAAAGTTGAAAGCAAAATCTATTTTAAGTATGGCCTATTAACTATTAATTAGAAATATAGACCATCAATTTTTAATCTCAACATTCACTTCATTACCATCATCATATGTAGATGAAGAGGTAATTTGTGTTAGTGATTGTTTAAGTATAGCCTATTTGGTGCCAACAATATAGACTATCAAATTCAAAGCAAAAACAACAAGTTAACCACTTCATACATTCTCATTAAAGCACAAAAAGAGAGCATAAACATCAAACTAAGTTGAAGCTACATGATTAGAGAGCTTCATTACCCCTAAATTGAAGGGGTTTAGCCTCTCATTATCATATGAACAAATGTAGCTTGCAACATGAGAGAAAAAGAAAAGGAAAAGAGAGACAAGTGAAATGGAAAACTATTCTAATCGCATAAAGGAAAATCTACACTACTTGCATAAAAGGAAATGAACATGTAATTAAAAAGAAACAATAATTAACATTGCATAAAAAAAAGAATTACATAAGAGAAGAAATGGCTAAGTAGCCATGGAAAGAAAGAGAGTTTTGATTTATTTTCTAAACTAAAACTAACTAACTAAGAGGAAGAGGGCTACATGAAACATAAGGGGTATTTATACAAGTTCTCGAAAAGCAAGAGCATAAACTCATATTATTGACTAATATACCATTACAAGCAATTACAATTCACTCAATACCATTATCATGACAAGGATTACAATGACTAAAATACAACCAAAACAAACTAGACGAACCATGAAGTAAAAATAAACTAAACTGACTTCACTTCCAGGAAAAAACAACAGCTGATGGAAGTATGAAAACCTGACTTCACTTTCAGGGAAACACATCACTGCAAGCTGAAGACATAATAGCATTCAGATCAAACAGCAGATAAGCCAAATGCCAGCAGTACCTTGTGATTATCAAACTTCAAATATTATCAGTCTTTAAATCCCTCAAAATATTGCCATGAATCATGTTATAAAGTTTGGATGAATTCTTGCTACCAATTCCAAATATTCTATTGTTTCTCTCAGACCACACAGCATATATCAATTTTTTAAGAAGCTTTAACAAAAGCCTAGTTGTACGAGTCTTCCATCTAGTTGCTTTGAATACATTAAACCATTCAATAGAACTAACAACTGTAGGCTTATAAAAACCAACATTAGATAAGAGCCTATACCATATTTAATAAACATAAGGAAATTAAAAAAATAAATGAGTATTAATTTCAGATTCAGATTTGCAAAATACACATAAATCCTCTGAAATAATACCCATTCTACAAAGCTTGTCCTTAGTATTCAAAGCATTTGCCATCACTTTCCATAACAACAGATTTTCTTTTGCAGAACAACCAGTTTTCCAGATTCTTGAATGCCAGGGGAACTCAAAAACATTTTAACAAAGGTAGTTATATACAAGGTTGATAGAATGGTTTTTACCTTTCCTTGACCAGACTAGAGCATTATCACTAATTGTAATAGGATTACTGGTAATGAAATTCCACAAATTTCTTAGCTGAAAGGAGCTGGAATAAGGTAGTACAATATTATCATCATGTATAAAATCATCAACTTTAGCTTCTTCTGAAATACCAGAATTCCTTCTCAGGTTGTAATCAGCTACAGTACTTAAAATCAGTCCCTGTTTGGCCCAAGGAGAATGCCAAAAAGATAATCCTTTAATCACTGCATAATTACATTGTATAAAAGGTAAGAAAGTTCCCCTTATTTTAAGTATACATCTCCAACTCAAACTACAATTTTGGGGTATTGCCATAGTCCAAAAATTCCTCTTACCAATAAGATTTTGATTAACCCACTGAGACCATAAGTCCTTATTAGTTGCAAAAATCTTGTTGAAATATACTGAAATAGCAGACTTATTCCACTGTAAAATATTAGTAATACCAAGTCCACCATATTTTTTAGCATCAAACAACTTACAGAAAGAAATGGGAATGAGTTTTTTTGAGAAAGGATCCCCATGCCAAAGGAATTTATTCAGTGCACTAGAAATCATATTAATTAACTTGATTGGGTGTCTAGTCCAATACGTAGTCATAGCCACCGCAATTGATTGAATAATAGTAAGCCTGCCAGCTTGTGACAGTTTATTAGCTGGCCATAACTGCAACCTTTCAATAATCTTTTCAAAAAGTGGCAAACAGTTTTGCTTGGTTATTCTAGAGCTAATGATAGGCAAACCCAAATAAAATTAATTTTTAGGTAATTCCTGAAGACCCGAGCATTTAATAATATCATTCTTCTTTAAAGTAGGCAAACCAGCAACAAGAATATTGGATTTTGAAAGATTGATTTGAAGGGCAGTAGTGGAATAAAAAAATTGCAGAGAGGAGATAATACACTGAATATTTCTATATGAAGGCTTTGTGAAGATGATCAAATCATCAGCAAAAAGAAGATGAGTAATGAGAAGATGTTTACATTTAGGATGTAAATCAGGTGCTTTCTTTACAACAAGATCCATCAAGATAGAATTGAGGAGCTCCATAACAATAATGAACAAGTATGCAGAAATAGGATCACCTTGCCTAACACCTTGTGTACCTTTAAAATATCCATACAGACCACCCTCTCTCGAAATTGAGTACATTGGTGATGAAATAAAAGTGAAAATCCAAGATAAAAAGGTTTAGGGAAATTCATCCTAGACATAATAGCTAAAATAGAAGTCCATGCAATAGAATCAAATGCTTTCTTAATATCCAACTTCAACATGCATCTAGGTGATATATTTTTCCTCTCATATCCAAACAATAATTCTTGAGTTAAGAGAACATTATCACTAGTAGATCTTCCACTAATATAAGCAGCCTGGTTATTGGAGATAATGGATGGGAGAACTAATTGTAATCTATTAGCCAACACTTTTGAGATGATTTTATAAATGATGTTACAACAGGATATTAGCCTATAATCAGCAACTGTAGTAGGGTTATCAATCTTAGGAATTAAGGAAATGGCAGTAGCAGATAGACCAGCAGAAAGTTTGTTATTAAAGAAAAAGTATTGTATAGCCTTGACAATATCAACCCCAGTTATATTCCAACTTTTCTGTATAAAATGGGCATTAAAACCATCTGGACCTCCACAACTGTTACTATCCAAGCTAAAAACTGCAGTTCTAATCTCATTAGCAGAAATAGCACATATTAAAGAATCAGATTGAGAGATGGATAAGGTTGGAAGTGTTATGTTAAATAGAGGTTTTATATCAGGTTTAAAGGTATTGGAAGGAGCTAAGATAGATGAGAAATATTGTACAAAAGCATCATTATTACCATCAAAAGAGTTCACCATATTACCATTCATATCCTTTTTCTGAAATATGCAATCTCTAGCTCTCTTAACTTCTAAAAAGTTATGAAAATACTTAGTATTCCTGTCAGCCTCCTTCTCTATTCTCAAATGAGTTTTCTGTTTAAGAGATGATAATTCCCTTTCAATAATTTGTTCAAGTTTCTTCTTTAATTCCAATTCAGCATGTTGTAAAAGAGTATCATATGGTCTTACACTCAATTCTTGTTGAATCTTATTAATCTCATTCCTAATATGAGTAGAAAGCTTAGATTCATTACCAAAATTAGCTGTAGACCAGACCTTTAAGTGAAATTTGAGAGCCTTCATCTTGAGAGAAACATTTGCTAGAGGATTTCTGCCAAATTGCATATTCCAAACCTGTTTAAGAATAATTTGATAATCCATATGCTTAGTCCAAAAATTTAAAAGAATGTTTCCCTCCACAAAAGTCATCAGCTCCCCAATGAAAAATTAAAGGACAGTGATCAGATAAAGAAGGCTGAGGTATATCATAGAATGATTTGGGCCAGACTTGAAGGAAAGGAAGGTTTATGAAAATGTGATCCGGCTTACAGAGAGTTAAATTTCCACTCCTATTACAATTTGACCAAGTGAAATCTGAACCAAAATATTTAACCGAAATTAGATTTGATTGATTAATGGCACTATTTAAAGTAGTAATATCCTTTAGAGATAAAGGACAACCACCATATTTTTGATTACAAGCAAGCATACAATTAAAATCACCACCTATCAACCAAGGATTAGAAGAAGAATTTAGAGTTGGTAGTTGATCCAAGAAAATCTGTCTTAATGATAAAGAATTTTGAGCATAACTGATGCTAGAAGAAAATTCGTATTAGAGGGCAAATGAACACAATTATAATGAATGAATTGATCAGTGGCAATAATTTTGGAAAGCTTGAATATTTGAGGATTCCATAATGTAAGAAGTCTACCATAATTAGATTCAACAAAATTATGATCATGTGACCAAGAAGGAGATATCAATTGAACAGCCTTAAGAGTAGATTGAATGTCTAGTTTTGTTTCAGAAACACACATCAACTTAATATCCTTTTCTCTGATAAGATTCCTAATCTCAATCTGTTTAGGGAGTAAGTTAGCCCCCCTTATATTCCAAAAGGCAATGTTATTCATTTGATGGGAGGGGAGGTAGCAAGGGTGATGGATTTTTCCTTGTATGTCTAGAATGAGAGTTATTTTTTGTTGAAGATAAAGGAAGAACATCCTGAGCCTTAAATTTTTTTCCTTTATTCAAATCACCAGAAATGAGTGCTACCTTTATTAGTCATGACTTCCATACATACACCTGATTTGGAAGAGGGTGGGAGTATAATATGATCAGTTGGAGACAAATGCTGATAAGGTGATGAAGTATTTGAACCATACATAGATGGTGATTGAGAACTAAATTGTGAACTGCATGAAGTAGAAACCGAAGTAGAGTTATTGGTGAAAACAGATGATATTACTTTAGCAACAGTGTCAATTGAAGAATTGGATAAATTGTCAAAAGAAAAAGATGAGGAAGATGGTATTGCATCACTACAATTACCAATAATACTTTCCCGAGTTATGTCATGGTTAATGTTTGAATCAAAAGAAGAATTAGATAAAACTGAAAAAGAATTTGAAGTAACAGTAGAATAAGATGAAGAACTATTAACATTACTAACTTCACAATTCTTTCCTTTTCCATTTTGTATGCTAATTATAGGATCATTATTTAAATGAAGCTTTTCTTTAACCACTGTCTCTTTCCTCATCCATACTCCCTTATTCTACTTATCTATATTCCTCCAACCATGATCAATTAAGTTGTGATTAGTAACACCATGATCACATTGGTTGTTATCTTCGTTCTCAACTGAATTAACCACTCTGTTAACATCAATCTCTTTAATCTTGTTTATAATCTCACACCTGACAGTATCATGACCAAAGATTTTACAATGTGTACAGATTTTTAGCCTCCAATCATATGACAGTTTAACATCTGGACAATTATCTCCCAACCGAGGAATGGCAATAGAATCAGGTAATTCAAAATCAGGCGAAATCTCCACTAAAGCTTTTGCATACTTAAATCTTTGCAGTTTCTCAGTACTACTATCAAAACAAATTAGTCTACCAACATGACAAGCTAACCAATTAATGCCTACCAACGTCCATAATATAAGAGGAATCCTATGAAAATGAATCCACATAGGTACTCTTTCGATTTTGGCTTGAGAGATACCAATAGAAGGATCCCATTTAGTAATTATGAACATTCTACCCCTTATAAAAATTGGATCCGAATTAAGAACAAGTTCCTTATCCTCTTGATTAGAAAAATTGAAATAGAAATTAAACCCATCTGGTTTAAATTCAACTTCACCTTTAATTTTCCAGTACCTTTTCAAGAAATTGACAACATTTAAGAAAGAAAGCGTACCATCCAAAAAGAATCCAACTAAATGATTATTCCGGTACTTTAATCCTTCCTCCTTTACCAGATCTGGCAAAACATTTGGAGATTTATCCCTAGATATATCAAAAATGAATGGGCTTGTAAGACCCAAAATTACGAGGAAGAGATTTGAAGAGAGAAGACCAATTCGAATTCAAAGAAATTAAGACATTCTTGATACAAGACTCAACAGAACCAGACTGAAGGGAGACAGAAGAAGTATGGAGAGATGAGGATTGAACGGAAGAGGATGATGGAGCGGATTGATAGGATAGCAATGAAGAAGAAGAAGAAACAAGAGGAGGAAACGAGGCAGAGTCAAAAGAGAAAGAAGACGAAAGAGGAGAAGAAGAAGAGATCGCCATTATAATTTCAAAGAGAGCTGAAGTTCATCGCCATTAAAAGTTATTCTCGAAATTTCTTCTCTTTTCAAAGGTATTTATACAAGTTAGAAACCCTAATGTATATTTTTGGGGAGTATACAAAATGCCCTTGGAGGAAGTGTGGTGGCCAAGTTATCATTAGTTTTAATAATCCCCCACTTATATGTACATGAAGCTTTAAATGTCTTTTAGCATGTGCATTAGCCTTTAATTTGTACACTAAGGTAGTGGGTAGGTGGAGTCCTCCATGTTCTTCACTTTGAATTATTTCCATCTTCATTCTTTTGTATCTTCTTTGTACATGCATATTCCTTCATGAAACCACTTGCAATTGAGTTTAAATTACTACAAAATAATATAGAAATTTTCCATTAAATTTTCTCAATTTGATAGATGCACAAAAATGACCATTTTGCCCTTATATGAAGATGAATATGTGACAATTTGAAAACAATTTGATTTTTGGTTTAAACAAGTAAAAATACCCAATATGATCATTTATTCAATTTAAATAGATTAAATATGGTGGTAAAAATATGCATATTTACGTGCACATCACAGGCATGCACTAACAGTATTATGTACACCAAGGAACCTCCTATTATTGTCATATTCTCAGCGCACTCTCGCGATCAAACCGCCTCATATAATATTTGCAAAATACATAGTGTTCTAGGCCTAATTGCCCACATACATGCTTACTTTAGTCTAGTAGTATTCAAAATTCAAGAATTATTCCTATACTTATATAACATATATAATATTATATATGTTATATAAGTATAACATCCCCCACTTGGAGGCCCAAAACTAACAGTTGTGGATGCTGCAATCATCCATGGTTATTAATCCTCAATGACCAAATATGGTAATGTTAGATACCTTGATATAACAGAACCACATGGATATAGAAAAAATTTGAAATAATTAAACAACTTTCTCATTCCATTTCGCATCATTTCAAATTCATTATATAATCCTAGATTCGAGAACTACGTTCATAGAAAATATAATTACTACAACATATGGCAAGAGGACATATGAAGATGCCCATTGGATAACCAGAGTATATATAGGAAATTAAACAACTTTGGCTTTATATCAAAACACAATGGAATCATAAAAGAAAAGAACTCCTTATTAGCTAACTTGCTCCTGCACTTCTCTGGAAGCTTATTCGTCTAAGAAGAACATGAAAATCCTCAACTCTTAAACTACTCAAAATCAATTGAGAACCCAAGAGTTTAAGAGGAAAATGTAAACTTCAAGCCAGACATAAAGCTTGGTATGAATAATAACCTACCATCTCGAACCATTTAGATATCTACTGAGACCATGCCGCTTAGTGGAACGGAATTTCCTCTCACTAGTACCTTATCCAAAAATTTATAATAACCATATATTATGCTCCTACATCCATAATAGTTAAAACACAGCAATTTAAAATATTATAATGATATGCAAACAAGCAAATTATTCTGTATTTCTCGTCCCCATTCAATTGACTATCTGTCTCAGTTATAGTTTCTAGTGTCACTATTAACCTATTAGTTTTCATAGGCTAACCAATAACCTGTTTAAAGCGAACGGACTATCTGTCCAGTCTCATAGTTTTCATAGGATCACTAAGAACCTATTGGCCCTTACCAATAACTTCATTATTTCATATTCTCCCTGAACCTAATGGCATCTATAATAACTCCCCGCATATCATAGCTTTCATGGGTTGACTATGAACTTATCGACTTTTGTCGATAATTTAATCCAAATATATTTTTCATGGATTCCATTTTGCTTTATCATTATTTTTGGAAAACAATCATCCTATTTAAACACAATAACCATTTATGATGATACTCAAGTTTATCATTTCTGGGAACCAATTCATTATTATCTTATTTTGAAACTCTTCCCAAATTTAAGATTTAATTTAGGTTCGAATCCATTTCAAACTTATCTTTATTTAATTCCAATTTGGTTGTACTTCTATTACTTTCTTTTCTTCAAGAAATTTTACTCCAATTATTTAACAACCAATTACCTTAATATTTATTAGAAGGAAACATTGTTTTATATATCAAAATATATTCTTATATAAAATCATTTAAAATCTTTATATAGGAAAATAACAAGTACGCTCTCATATAAATATACACTCAACTCATTCTAGGGTACCATTGACCCTATCCTTAATGAGTAATCCCACCAGAGCCAAGGTTCACGCTTAACCCTTCTGCTCTGATACCAAAATGTAACGACCTAGAAATTTCGATCCCAAAAATCCCAGATCGTTAAGAAAAAAAAGAAGGAGATAAAAGAAGAAGAAGGAAATAGAATACACCAAACACAGATTCTCACATTCGCAGCGGATCCAAAATATAATATCAAATAATAACAGTTTACAAAAGAATTCGATATCTGTCAACTTGATTTAATACATCAGAGTTACACACATACTCAAACACTAGACATATACAAATCAACATGTCTCAGATATACAACAATATCATACAATGGAAACACTCCATACGTTCTTGTCATCCAGCTCGACTCTTGAGCTCCATAACGTCCTTACATGAAAATCTGTAATACTCGGACTGACCCGAGCATTACATCAAAGTAACACCTGGGTCAGGCTGGAAACCAGCGTGAGTAAACCCATCTAACATGGAATACAAAAGCATACATCTTATATAAACCCAGGGTAACTTATATCAATTTACAACTTCACAAGTTGTTATAGGCATCACTATTTCACACATTAATTTCTAAGTACCAAAACTTAGATTTAATCCACCTAAATCATTCCATTTCAGCCATTAATTCTACATATCAATTTTAAAGAAACGATGTGGTTTCGGGTACATACTACTACCCGACTTCGATCTCTTCGAGTTCAATACATTCTTAACCCAATTACAATTCAACTTTAAATACAAGATGTCTCTTTTTACAATTTAATTATCCTCAAATAATTTTATTCATTAATCAATCCTGATAAATCACATTAGTAATTACTTCCCTTAATTACTTATATCGATTAATCAACTCCATGATTAACTACGTTAATCTTTAATTACATTGAGTAATTATCTCTTAATTACTTCACTTAAGTAATTATCCTTTAATTACTTTCCATTAAGAAATTTCCTTTTAATTAATTACATCCAGTAATCATCCACTCATTACTTAACTAAGGAATTACACCTCATTAATTACCTTAAGTAATTATACTTAATCTTTAATTAATTATATTTATTAATCACCCTTAATTAATCTCATTCTGTAATTGGTTACTCTTAATTGATTACATCACTTAATTAACTTCCCATAACTCTTGTTAGTCAATTTTTAAATTAGTTACGCTAAGTAATTAATTATTAATTACTTCTACTAAGTAATTATTATTCATACTAATTACACCAGGTAATTAACCCAAACCACTTCCAATCTTCAATTAATTACACCTTGTAATTACCATTACTAATTACTTCACTAAGAGATTACGCTTATAAACCTCATTAAGCAACTATACTCTATCCCATCATCAAGTGATTATTTAAATTAATTAAACCAATTAATTAACTTAAACTAATCATATTAATTAATTACATAGAGTAATTAATCCCTTTTATATTAAGTAATTATACTTAATAAATTTCCTTAGTGGTTATCCATAAGTAATTTACAAATTAATTATCTTAATTTAACTATCTTAATTAATCATCAAAGTTACTAGTTAATGACCTTTATATCAATTACAATCATTAGCAATTCACCAATTACTTATACTTATTTCCTTTAAACACAATAATTTAAACACTAAATTTTATTATTAAAAATCCTTGGAGAACTTATTCGAACTTATTTAATAAGTAAATTCTAATTCTTTGAACTTAATTATCAACTCCTTTTAAAAACTTATTCAATTTTTAACATCTTAAACTTTGTATCCTTATGTTTAATAAAACCCACTTTATAATTTACCTTACTTAATTCAATCTTCTATCTAAACATAGTCTTTACTTGTTTTAGGAAACTGGATTCTATCTTTATTAGAATTTCTTTAAACAATACAAGTTTATTACAAAAAATTAAACTGGCAACTAAAAAACCCGAGTCCTACGCGTTTCTTCCCTGAGTCGAACACTTCAGTCTCGAGCCATACGTACCCCTCACCTCTTCGAGTAAAACACGCGATGTTTTCGAGCAAAACTTCGATCTACCCCAAAGTCCAACAACAGTGACAAATATACACGTGTGCATGGTGCACGGCAAACCACTCGATGCCGACCAACTGCGAAGCTTCCCACACATCACCGATGAATTCGCCTAACCTTCCTATCGTCTAGATCTCACCATTCTATCTCGAATCGAAATCGAGCAATTGAACATCCAAGACACAAACCATCTCGACCATAAAAGTGCTCACCATGACGATCTAGGCGACCGTAAACCACGTCCCTTTGTCATCAGTCTTGTCATTGACCCATGGAGCCGTTCCAATGTTCGCAAACATGTCCGATGCGACAATGTCGTCGAGAATGCATCGAAACTCCACACGACCCAAAAGTCACACTAAACCCTAAATTATCAATTTTCGACCACCCTAGCCATCGTTAAACAACTTAGACAATTTTCCCATGTTTGACAACCCATAAGCCATTCTTGATCACAATCCCGAGCTTCATCTCGGCATAGATCATCGGTGTTGAATATGCGATTATATGATTTTTGTTTGATGATAATAAACATATACACACACACACACACATTCGTGTAAATGTAATTTGGTAATATACTATTTCATTTTTCACAGATTAAATAAATATTTGCTGAATAAAATTAAGTGACATAGAATTTGAATTCAAACAGAAATGTTATTCAAACAAATATTTATTACAATTTTGAATAGTACAAATTCAAGCTCTCACTATACAACTTTGATTACAATATTCAATTACATCACAATCTCACTTTTACATCTGACCTCACTACATAATCACTCATTCACTCAACTAGTGTTTTATCTTCAACTTTATTCCAATGTGGATCCGTCATATGAGAAATTTGCAAAAATAATTTTTGACGCAGTAAAATTGAAAAGGAAATGTTTTGTTGCAGTACAAAATAAAAAGTGAATTTTGAAAATAATATTTGCCTCAGTTATTTGGGTAGTTCGTCATCATTTACATTTGAATTCATCACACACGAACAATGTGACATGCACAGTGTGTGACGCCCCACCTCTATACCCACGCTAGCCAAGAACACTACGGTGTAATGCTGTCAACTTGCACGGAGAATAAGGCTGTTGAGGAGCGACCATCCGTGTAATTGCTTTATGCGAGCATCGATATGTCAGATAGTATAGCATGCAATTCTTTTCAAGTGGAAATCCGACATGCCGACACAAACTCAAAGCTACTACACAGTGGCTATAATATCTTCGGAGACAAATATAGAAATAAACATAACACAAATCAGTCACAGACAATTCATATCACAAAGGCGGAAATAGATATGAATATAACACATGAAAGTGTTCATCAGAGTAGTGGTCTAAAAAGATCCACAATATCACAAAAGAATAGTTACGCGAACTATACAAACGAATAAGTATACATTATGGAGTCTATATCTCTAATGTATACAACAAAAAACTACTAATCTAAGTAGTCAACCAAAAGTCAGAGAAATCAATCCCAAGAGAGAAATCAAGCTGAAGCACCTGTAACATCTCGGTCTGACCCGAGTATTGTTTAATAAGAAAATAATAAACGGATCAGTCTAACTATAAATATCAGATGAAACGATATAGAATCAGAGTTATGACTAAACACATAATAATCACAAGGCCAAGCTGTGATATATAAGTAGTTGATAATCAACAAGAGATTAATCAATATCACAAAATCTACACAAGAATCAAAGAAGTGTCATACTCTTTATTTCGTTCATCAAACCACAAATATTGACGATAATATCAATGTCAATCACAAAAGTCAATGATGCACAAATTCCAGAAGACTACACAAGAAATCCAGAAATCACTAAAGTCAATGACACACAAATTCACCAATGCACAAATATCGATAAGGCTTATCAATGGAAATCACGAAAAATTGGTGAAACACAAATTCTAGAAATCTACACAAGAAATCCAGAAATCACAAAGGGGGGAGGTCTATCACAAACGGGAGCATAAAGCTCACCAACACGTGTATCACAAACGGAACGCTAATTCCATGGTCGCTAACCATCACAAATTGAGCCGAAGCTCCACAAACGGCCCGAAGACCATGGGTTGCTACCCCATTACAAATTGAGTCGAAACTCCACAAAACGGGGTTTAGTCTCCCTCGCAGACAAAGAGACATCACACATTGCTAGTCTAAATCACAAAGATGATCGTCATGATCAACGAGAAGTGTCAATTACACTAAGCTAGTAAATATATGAGTTTAGCTTCATGTCCCATAACCACTTGCTTAACTTAAATATTTACGAACAAACTGTAGATTTCCACTAGAAAATTGTCACAAGGGTTTCAATCGAACAAGTCCAAGAATTAACCAACAAAGTGAACGCAAGCGTTTCATACCACTTGTTTTACTAAGTCGTTTAATTAGATTTCTCATACGAGTGAGGTAAAGGTTTATATATACTAATAGATTGGAAAACGGTTTTATAAACGAATTTGGTATTAAAATAGTATTGAAATCGTTTGAGGAGAGAGTTTTGATATTTACTACTAGTATAGAAAACCTTTATATTTTTAAAGTGACAAATCACAAAGAAGATTGTAGGAACAATCAATCACTAAGATTCACATTCGAAAACGTGAATAAATCCAAAGAAATCGATATAAAATCCATCAAAGTGGATATATCTAAAATTCCCAAAGAAAAGGTCATCTAAGTCGATAATAAATGACAACAACAAAAGGGAGACAACACGAATCGATTAAAGTTGGATATTCAAACGGATTAGCAAAATAGGCTAATCTGGCAATTAACAGCAGGTCGGTCGACCGGACTCCCTGAGTCGGTCGACCGAGCCTTAAACAGAGGAGTGCTTATGCACTCGGCAGCAGGTCGGTCGGCCGACTCAGGGAGCTCGGTCGACCGGACCTGTTGCCAGCCTCTTCCCAGCCCATAGTAATGAGCTCCAACCTCGTCCAAATTTCATTCTCTCGAGCAACGGCGCTAAGAGTTTATGCCAATCGACTACCCGGCCCTATATGCTCCTCGATGCATCACCAAAAACATGTTCAAACATCAAAGTTAGGATTTTTAACGAATTGAACTCAAAACACTAAAAATTGGAATATAAACAAATTCAATCCAATCCAAAAGCAAATACACACGAATAAGTGTTAGGAATTCATACCTAACATTCAAAGATAATTCATAGACTTAGATGTGAGATTAAAAATCTCACCTTTTTTCACAAAATCGAACAAGAAGAAGCTTGAAAGCAAATGGAGAATCAACCTCTCTTCAACACAACCCAAATGATCTTGAATCTAAGCTCAAAAATAAGAACATTCCCAAAATTAGGTTTAGGAATTTCTAAAATTGGTAAGAGAATAAGTTGGAGAAGAAGAATAGAAGCTTACCAATGGGTTCTTCTTGAGTTTGGAGCTTGGAATTTGATTTGCAAGAGAAACTAGGGTTTTGGAGTTTTAATTTCCAATCTCTCCCACCATTAAAGCTAAGAAAACTGAAAAGAGAAAGAAGTGAGGGAGAATGGGGAGAGTGGTTCAGTTTTGGAGTATAAGTTAACATAGGGCTGAGCCTAAAAACCAAACCCAAAGTGAAAAGTAGCAAAAATCAACTTTCTCCAAACATATCGAAGCTTATACTCAAAAAGGTCGCAAACGACATTTTAAACTCAATGGGAGTGGTCCCGAGTCCTAATTCGACCGTATGCAAAAAGTAGCTTTTCGGACTAAAATCCAACTAACGATAGAATATTTAAATAAAATATTTAAATATAAAATCGATAAATATGCGGGTTGTTACACAGTGTATCATTGTACATGCCACAAGGCCGTGCACACCGATATACACTTGATAATGTTACAGGGACAGGCGAGCACAAGGTCAAACCCAAAATAAAAGGACGGGGTCAACTCAGGTGCAATATAAATAAAATATCGACATGAGCACAAGGTCAAACCCAAGCTATTAGCTGGATTCAACACAGGTGCAATTGGCCAAAACTCAAGAATCAAGTGTCGACTAGTTCAATATAAACAAGACCAAAGAAGAAAATGAAATGGCACATGTATATACAGTTCATTGCCGTATCAAGAATCCAAAACCAACATAGACAATATCACTGGCTCAAAGAACAGATCAAAAGACCACATGGTCTGTGCACAACAACACAAACACCTCAGCAATCTACAACTTCAAATAACTCAAGTGATATGTATGGTGATGCACCAAGTAAATGACACAGCAAAAATGGAACCAACATGAAACCAAATCAAACTCACTTCAACAAGACCACTATGCAGTTTACATGAATACAACAACAGGTTCAGCCTCTTCATCAAGCAACAACCAGCCTCACAACGAACATCTAAATGAATATATGAACTCGAGCAAGTCTAGATATAATGCAGCATGAAAGAATGATTATGTGGTCTGCAATGATACCAAAGGAGTGACATGAACAATGCACGGCAAGCATGCAACTGTAAAAAATTGGATCGAGCAGCAGCCTTAACAAGTGAATGACCAAGAAGAGAGAAAGGTTCACAAGGGTCTGGCATCAATATAATAAAAGCTCAAGTACATAACCAAGTATATACACAGCAGTGTGCAACTCGAGCTTCAGAAGAATCAAGTGACACGACAATGCTCAAAGACTTGACAATCAAATGACACAGTGTACATAAGTGAAGCCAAATGAAAATCAAGACATCATGTATATACACAATGTCAACCAAAGTAGTGAAACTGCAATAACTCAAATGAACATAGAGAAATGCTACAGGAAAATCAAGTGGTCTGCAAAAATATCAAAGTGAAGCTCAAAGACATCAACATGTACGACTTCAACATATGATCAGTGGCAAGTATGCAAATAAACAGTGCAGTGATGAAGATACAAGTGATATGCACTGTGCATAGTGAAACACAAGTGTTCGATAATACAACTCAAAGCAATGCACCAAGTTTATATGTACAGCAAACAAAACAAGTGCATTAAAGCATCATTAAGAAAGTGATACAAAAGTTCAGTGAACAAGTGAAGTATATTGGTGCAAATATATGCTGCAGATCAAAGACATAATGACCAAATATATGCTGCAGATTAAACCAAAATAGTGATGAAGACACGGTGAAGTAATTTTAAGAAATCAGAGAGTAAAGTCAAGAAACACCAAATAATCAGACAAGGAGTAGTTCATATAATATCAATACAATGAAGTTGAGATTCGTGGAGTTGAATTCACAAATCAAAATTGAAGTTGACCAAGTCATAAATCAAGTATGTGCAAAAATGGAAAAAGCCAAAAATCAAATCCAAATAATGTAGGAAAGTCGCTGTCGTAACGATCAAGGAACAATCGAACGGTTTCAAGCTAAAACCATGACAGTAAAGTAAATGAAAGATTCGAATTGAACAAGTCAGTGAAATCTCAAACATTGAAGCATTATCAAGCGGCAGAGAAAAGGTATTGACAAATTCAAAAATCATCAGACGAGTATATACGAACGAATATTTTAGGTATTCGAATCATATAAAAGTATAACATCATTGGCAGTTCAAAGATAATCGAGTTCAAGCATTAAAACCCCAAAAGTCATCATCGGCTGAATATATAGGAATTCAATCGAGCATAACAGAATAGCATAAACGAACATCACATACCAAATCGAAGTTGAACTCCATTAAATTGAAGAGCCATGAGCTAATCAGAGAAACAAGCGATCGACAAGGCAAACTACGAGCAATCAAAAGCGACATCTTCAATTGAAAAGCCCTAATTTCCACAAAAGAACGAAGCCTTAAATTTGCAAAGAGGAACGACCGCCATTTTTCACAAAAAGGAATAGAGCAACTAAAAGTGGAACAGCCGAAATTAGAAAAGGGGGCCGGTTTTGTTTAAAGTTTTTTTATAAAGGGATTTTTATTTTTTAATTAGGGTTTTCTTGTCTTTGGTTTTTAATTTTCTTTTTAAATTTATTTGTAAATTTATTTTTAAATTTATTTTTAAATTTTAAACCGTTGTATTTTCTAGTCGTGTGACTAGGGCACAAACTAGGTGGCGTAGTTTGAGAATTCGCAACTCAGTGGCTGAGTTGTAGCAGGGTTTTGAGCGTAGTGTTAGGTTAGTCAGTAGCGGGTGTCGTGAGTTTACGTGTGTAAGCGTGTGACTACTTAATTTCTACTAGAAACCTTGGAGGCAACACGTAGGTAGGGTTTTGCCGAAGCTGGGTAAATTCTGTGTCGTTCTATTTCTACATTTTATTATTCAACTATTTATTTCTGTGCTGCTAATATTCTGTGATCTGTGTTGAAATTGTCTTATAAGCTTCCGCAATTAATTTTTATAATTAACACCATCACCCTATTCACCCCCCTCTAGGGTGAAATTGATCCTACAAGTGGTATCAGAGCTAGGAATAGAAGTTGGTTTTTAAAAATTTGATTTTTTCAAAAATCAATCCTTCTTTTATAAAGTTGAATTTTTAAAATGGCTTCTTTTAATAATGCTTTTGCTGAGGGTCGGTCCATAGTTAGACCACCAATATTCAATGGTGAATATGCCTACTGGAAAAATAGAATGAAATTTTTTCTGAAAACCATTGACGCTTGGAACATTGTTGAGACAGGTTATAGAGCACCAACTATAATTGTAGATAATCAGGAAATAGATAAACCGATGGATCAGTGGGCAGAACTAGAAAATAGATTACAAAATGCTAATGCTAGAGCTATGAATTCTATTATATGTTCATTGGATCAATTTGAATTTAATCGTGTCTCACACTATCTAACTGCGCAGGAAATATGGCACACACTAGAAGTGACTCACGAAGGAACATCTCAAGTCAAAGAATCTCGCCTTGCCATGCTAAGCAGCGAATACGAAAATTTCACAATGGCAAAGGAAGAAAATGTTAAAGAAATGCATGGACGACTTTCCAATATCGTATACAAATCAAAAGCTCTTGGAAAATCATACACAGAGTTGGAGATAGTCCAAAAAATCCACAGAGTCCTTCCACGAAGTTTTGAAGCCAAAGTAACTGCCATTCAAGAATCAAAAGATTTGAAAAAAAATGAAAGTCGAAGAACTCATCGGAAATCTCACTACTTATGAGCTAGAAATGAAATTTAAGGAAGAGCGTGAAGGAGGAGATACTCAAAAGAAATCTATAGCTCTCAAAGGAACAAATGAAAGTGATGATGACGACGACGATGATGGAGCAGCAGAGTTGGAGCTGATAATAAAGAAAGTCAAAAGATGGAATTACAAATACGGCAATCCAGCTCTAAATCGAAAACTGAAAAGCATAATAAATAAAATATTAGACAATCCAGAAGAACCGAAGATCATCTGTCATAAGTGCAACCAACCCGGACACATCAAGCCCAATTGTCCTCAAAATCGACGCGACTTTGAAAAGAAATAAAAAAGGAGAAGTTTTGCAGCCACGTGGAATACAAGTGATGAAGACAATCAAAGTGCTAACAGTGAGAATGAAAAAGCAGACATGTGTCTTCATGGTGAAATAACTGACAGTGATGATGACGAGCCAAGTGAGGTATCAAAACTTTCTCATTCAGAATTACTTATATATTTCCACGAAGTGAATGGCTGTTTTGAACGACTTAGGGAGAAGTATGCCAAACTTGAATCACAAAAAGATACTTTGACAGATTTAAATAAACAACTTGACCAATTAGTTAAAACCTATCAAAAAAGAATCCCTAAGTGTGATAAGTGTCCAACATTCGAAGAAGAAATTAAAAAATCAAAAATTAATATAAAATCACTTGAAAATGAAATTCTGATTTTGAAAGAAAATGAAAATACTAGGAGAGAGAAGTCTATTAAAAAGTGCACACAATTGTTAAACGAAAATGAATCTCTCAAAACGCAAGTCCAACAATTGTCAACGACTTTAGACAAATTTTCTAAGAGTGAAAAATCGTTGAATATGCTATTAGGAAAGCAAACTGTTAATACGATTAGACAAGGACTTGGATATAACCAATCTGAAAATGTTGAAAGCAATATTAATCAAGAAAATTCTATGAGAACACTTTGTAGAAAATATGGGCACAATCACAATAATTGTTGGTATAGACCCAAACATGTGAAAACTATACCGATTTGGGTTCCAAAAGGCACAAATATAAAAACTCTCAAAGTTAAACAAATTTGGGTGCCGAAGGGAACAATTATAAATAGTTTTGGGTCTCCACAAAATTATTTTTCTAAATCTTCTGCCACCAACAACCATGGACCTATAAAAGCAAATAGGTCACAAATTTTTTTCATCGTGTAGGTGTGGTGGCAGGCTAAGGAACAACAATAGTGTTACTTGGATTCTGCCTGTTCCAAGGACACAACGAGCGACAAAGCAAAGTTCCTTAGCCTAGTATAAAGGTGACAGAATCACATTAGACAACAACGAAAAATATTGTAAAGGTAAAACAGGTAATGGTATATCTGTTTGAATGACATATTAAATGTGATATTCTGCACGGTAATGTAAGTAAAATCAGCCAATATTGAGATGATGAAAAGATGATGATGTTGATTCTGACTAATTTAAAATTGTTGGCCAATTATATTTATGCCAAAAATCACTATGAAAATCTCTAGAGCATTTGAATTACTTCATATATCTTAGTTTGGATTAATAATAGCGTTTTTTGTTGGACGATGTTACATTTGGTTATAATACGGCTAACTCTATATTCACGGTTTTTTTATTAACACGACTTCAAAAGAATGTCATTTAAATTGCTGTTAAAATTGAGTTTGATTTTTTTTTTGGTACACACTTCATGGTCTGGTCCATCAAATTCAATTGGTGATAAAGAAATTCAGATGCAGATTACACTTGTAATCTAGTTGATAGAAAAATTACCAGTGAAACGTGATTTGCTGAGACATTTAGTAACTGCATAGTTTTTCAAAGAAAATATCTGCATATTTTTCATTTCAAATAATTTTCAAATAGCAGAATTTTTTTATTATATAACCCCTTCGTGAAAATCATTTTTGACCATATTTTCAAAAATTGATTTCATAATTATTTTTGAATTTGATTTTAAATGACAATTTTGACTAGTCTAACTCCCTAATAATTATTGAAAATATAAATAGTGATTGAAAAAGTGAAGAGCGTTGATACTTATCATACATTACTGAAGACAGTATATTTTGAAACTTTTTTTAGAAATTCAAACAAGAGTTATAAAACTTTTTGTTGAGTAAAGATTCCATGATCATTTCTATTTCTATCATATTTCTATCGATCATCGCTCATCAAAAATTCAATATAGTTTGTCGATATGTGGTACTTTAAACAGGAATCATTCGTTTTTTATTTTATAAAATAAAATAAAATCCAAAGTATTCACTCTCATTTAAAAGTCATCACGGTTATGCATGGGTGAATTACTTGGAATTTGTTATGTGCTTCCATGCTCATTTAAAAGTCCTCACGGTTATGCATGTATGGAACGCATATCAAAATTGATTTATTAAATAAACAAGTTGATTCTAATCCCATTTAAAAGTCCTCACGGTCATGCGTGGTTAGAAGATACTTGAATTTATTTTTAAAATTAAATTGGAATAATACTAATCTCATTTAAAAGTCCTAACGGTTATGCATGGCTAGTACATATTCAAATTCCTGATATAAATGTACCACAAATAGATACAACTGTATGGTTTTATATGATGACATCATTTCCATTATTTCTAAAAGTGGAATATGCGCCTAAAAAGGGTAGTTATGATTTTTGCTTGATTTTTTATTGAAGTTTAATATTTATATTCAATTGAGTTTTTAATGTTGGATTAATATCAATCACTTTATCTCTATTTTTTCTAACACTATCACTCTTTTGCTGATAACAAAAGGGGGAGAGAAAAGTTAACATTTTGTCAAATAAAATCAAGCAAACGTCTAATATTTTCCATTTGCATCTAGGCTAATTTGCATATTTTTATTTGTATGCATATATGTAGGGGGAGTTTTGTGTAGAGAGGAAGCATTTAAATAGGGGAAGCAATTAGGATATATCTATGATCAAATACATTTAACATATTCAAAATCTTAAATATATGTTTGTTATCATCAAATGGCGAGATTGTTGAATATGCGATTATATAATTTTGTTTGATGATAATAAACATATATATATATATATATTCGTGTAAATGTATTTGGTAATATACTATTTCAATTTTCACAGATTAAATAAATATTTGCTGAATAAAATTAAGTAACACAGAATTTGAATTCAAAATTTTTTTTATTCAAACAAATATTTATTACAATTTTGAATAGTACAAATTCAAGCTCTCACTATACAACTTTGATTACAATATTCAATTACATCACAATCTCACTTTTACATCTGACCTCACTACATAACCACTCATTCACTCAACTAGTATTTTATCTTCAACTTTATTCCATTGTGGATCCGGCATCTGAGAAATCTGCAAAAATAGTTTTTGACGCAGTAAAATTGAAAAGGAAATGTTTTGTTGCAGTACAAAATAAAAAGTGAATTTTGAAAATAATATTTGCCTTAGTTATTTGGGTTGTTCGCCATCATTTACATTTGAATTCATCGCACACGAACAATGTGACATGCATAGTGTATCACTGTACATGCCACAAGGCCATGCACACCGATATACACTTGATAATGTTACAGGGACAAGCGAGCACAAGGTCAAACCCAAAATAAAAGGACGGGTTCAACTCAGGTGCAATATAAATAAAATCTTGATACAAGCACAAGGTCAAACCCTTGCCATTAGCTGGATTCAACACAGGTGCAAATGGCCAAAACTCAAGAATCAAGTGTCGACTAGTTCAATATAAACAAGACCAGAGAAGAAAATGAAATGGAACATGTATATACAGTTCATAGCCTTATCAAGAATCCAAAACCAACATAGACAATACCACTGACTCAAAGAACAGATCAAAAGACCACATGGTCTGTGCACAACAACACAAACACCTCAGCAATCTACAACTTCAAATAACTCAAGTGATATGTATGGTGATGCACCAAGTAAATGACACAGCAAAAATGGAACCAACATGAAACCAAATCAAACTCAGTTCAACAAGACCACTATGCAGTGTATAGGAATACAAAAACAGGTTTAGCCTCTTCATCAAGCAACAACCATCCTCACAATGAACATCTAAATGAATATATGAACTCAAGCAAGTCCAGATATAATGCAACATGAACGAATGATTATGTGGTCTGCAATGATACCGAAGGAGTGACATGAACAATGCACGACAAGCATGCAACTGTAAAAAATTGGATCAAGCAGCAGCCTTAACAAGTGAATGACCAAGAGGAGAGAAAAGTTCATAAGGGTCTGGCATCAATATAATAAAAGCTCAAGTAACAACCAAGTAAATACACAACAGTGTGCAACTCGAGCTTCAGAAGAATCAAGTGACACGACAATGCTCAAAGACTCGGCAATCAAATGACACAGTGTGCACAAGTGAAGCCAAATGAAAATCAAGACATCATGTATATACACAATGTCAACCAAAGTAGTGAAACTGCAACAACTCAAATGAACACAGAGAAATGCTATAGGAAAATCAAGTGGTCTGCAAAAATATCAAAGTGAAGCTCAAAGACATCAACATGTACGACTTCAACTTATGATCAGTGGAAAGTATGCAAATAAATAGTGCAGTGATGAAGATACAAGTGATATGCACTGTGCATAGTGAAACACAAGTGTTCGATAATACAACTCGAAGCAACGCACCAAGTTCATATGTACAACAAACAACACAAGCGCATCAAAGCATCATTAACAAAGTGGTACAAAAGTTCGTGAACAAGTGAAGTATATTGGTGCAAATATATGCTGCAGATCAAATACATAATGACCAAATAAATGCTGCAGATTAAACCAAAACAGTGATGAAGACACAGTGAAGTAATTTTAAGAAATCAGAGAGTAAAGTCAAGAAACACCAAATAATCAGACAAGGAATAGTTCGTATAATATCAATACAATAAAGTTGAGATTCGTGGAGTTGAATTCACAAATCAAAATTGAAGTTGACCAAGTCATAAATCAAGTATGTGTAAAAATGGAAAAAGCCAAAAATCAAATCCATATAAAATAGGAAAGTCGCTGCCGTAACGATCAAGGAACGATCGAACGGTTTCAAGCTAAAACCGTGACAGTAAAGTAAGGGAAAGATTTGTGATATCCCGGAATTTTTGACAATATCAATTTAATAATCTTTATATAAAATTAAATTGATATTGACAATATTGATTGATAAAATATGCTTTGGTTTAATAATCTGAATAAATAATATTTAATTTGTGATTCTTTCTTTTAAAAGCTAAATTAAATGTTTTAAATTATAATGTACATATATTTGCATATATATTACAATTTATCTTTGTTTTGGGATATAATAAATAAATGAAGTTTTGTTTCGTAAATTCTAATAACATATTGAGTAATTAGGAAATTATGTTTTAAATTAATATTAAGTTTTTTTAAAAAAAGAATCTATTTAAATTAGTAATTATAGTGTTTGATAATATTTAAAATAAATGAAATTGTTTAAAATTTGTCTTAGCTTAATTTTTGTTTTAAATTTAAATAAAGGTTGATTTTATTTCTTTTTAAAATATTATTTGATTAAATATGAATTGAGTATATTTTATATAAGTTTAAAATATAAGATAGCATATGATTTAAATTCATTTAATAATAAAAGTGATTTATAATTTCTTTATAAATCATATAAAATTAGTTAATTAGTTATTTTAAGTCATATTAATTTTCATAAATATAAAAGGAAAATAGAATCTTCATTTTTAAATTGATTTTGGTTTTATTTCAAAGAATTAATTTGATTTGGCAATTTTATTTTGAAATTCAAATTAATTGATTCTTTAAAATATTTTGTAAGTTTTAAATTATAAATTTTTTTATTTACATTTACTTTAACAAGAAATTCTTACATATTCATTCTAACATAAAATGAATTAAAGAAAACCCTATATAAACATTTAAAAATATAACTTAATTAATCAAGACATGTGTTAACTTTTGAAATAATCAAATTACAAGTGTTAACATATTGGAAATCAAATACATGTGTTAATATATGAATAAAACAATGTGACAAGTGTCATTTAATCTTTATTTTCTTTTATTTATTTTGTTAAATTTATTTCAGCCCTCTTTTAAAACATCTTCATTTCCCCTCATTCTCCTTTTCAAAACAAAAGATCAATGAATCAAAAGAAATCAAAAATCTGAAATCTCTCAAAAACAAAACCTGCAAAATGCAAACAAAAATCTATTCAATTACATCTTGTATCCAAACTCTTATAAAACCTGGAAGTTACTGCATAATCAAGAAACTGCATTTTTCTCTGGAAAATCATGTTTGCAATTTCAAATTCATTCAATCTCAAGTCTGCATTTTCAAAGAGCCTGCATTTCATCTCTTGGAATTGCCTACAAGCAACCTGTAGTTTTAAAACCTACATGCATGAAGTAGATAATCAGAAGCAACATAAAGTTTTCAGTTTAAAGCTATTCAAGTGCAAATTTTTCAATAAACATGGTGCTATGTTCTTCTGAGTATAAGGTGAGTAACACTTCTTTAAAAAAAATCTTAAAGTAGATCTGGTTGTTTAAATATGTTTAAAATAAGTTGTTTTAGTATTTATATTGGAAATCTTCTATGCATCTGTGATGTGTGATTTTTGTTGAATATGAATTGCCTGCATAACATCCCTGAACCAAAAATTTCCAACCCAGTTTCATATTTAATTTCATTTTTTTTTATCTATCAATTTTTAAGACTTAGGATTTAAACAAAATTTGTTTGTTTAACTTTAAACTAATAAAAAATTATTTTAACTTAAATAGAAACTAAGATTTCTCTGGCAATCAGGTTAAAGGGGAAATTCAGGTCATTGTGAAAATTCAAACTTGTAAATTCAGATATACAAATTTAAAACTTAGACGAATTCATGATTTTTAAGAGAAGAATCAAACATTATAAGTTTAGTTTGATTGGTGCATTACTGTTAGACCCAAAATTTGGTTTTTGGAGTGTCTCTGTTGATTCAGATGAATTTGGGGATTCATGTTCTTGTATGATGGTAGATGGGAGATCAGTGATATCAGGAAAGTTATCAGATATCTGAATTTAACTTTGAACTAGCAGAGGTGTGGAAATATGTTCTATAACCCTAGTTTATGAGTAGGTATTACATACAGTCAATTCTGTCTTAATATGTGATCGAGTGCTAAGGGGTTTTGAAGGAGGGTGGCTGGGTTGGTGACGAAGGTATAGAAGAAGTAGCAGCTCCAATGGTGGTCGGAGGAGTTGGATTTCGTCGTTGACAGGTTTAGAATTGGTGAGGCCTGCTGTATTTACAGGTTTGAAGTGTTCAGGTTGAGTTTACAGACTCGATTTTGAATTCGAGTTCATCCAGTTGATCAGATGTTCGCGTTGGGTTCTGGAGTCGGCAGTGGTTTAGGGTTAATCATCGTGGATGATCGGAAACCGACCATTGCTATGTGCATGTGCACAGAGGTCTTTTAGGAAAGGGTTTTGGTCTTCTGTAAGTTGTAGGGGAAAGACTCGAGTAGCTGAGGATGTGACTCGAAGTTAAGGCAATGATGACTCGAAGTAAAATGGTTTTGTCTCGGGTAGTTTTAGTTGCAGGGTGAATTTTGTAACCTGAACTGTTTCAGGTTTCAAATTTTAAACAAAATTCAATCTGAAAAAAGGGGGGCAAAGCAGGTTTAAATCTAAACTGAAGTAAGATTAAAACATGAATTCAAATAGGTTTTGAATTTCAGTTTTTGAATAAACAAGATTTGCAGGAAATGAAACATTTAAATTGAAACCTGCACAGTTTTATATATTGTAATTTTTAAATCTGAAAATAAGGATTTAAACAAGATTTAAATTCTAAGTTAAATCTGAACCTGAATTCAAATTAGAAGTTGGACCTGAAGTTCAAATAAAACAAGTTTTAAATTCAAGGTTAAAATCAAGTTGAATATTTTTAGAATTTTATACACATGTGTAATGAAATTTAAAACAGGGTTTGAATTTAAATCTTTGAATTTAAATCTGAAACATGATTTGAATTTTGGGTTATAATTTAAATAAGATTCGAATTTATATGTTTCAATATTATTTGAAATATTTATGATATTTTAAATTTATTTAAATTGAATATGGGCTAAAGATAAAACTATTCTTCTAAATTGCTTTAAGAAATAAGTGATCCTTTAAAATGAAAACTAAAGAGTTTTTAAATACTTAAAAATCTTGTTTAAGTTGATTTCACGTTAATTTTAATTTAAAATGGAATTTAAAGAAATTTAAAAGCAATTTGTTTTTAAAATTTCTTTGATAATGATAATTAAATCATTAATGAAATTAATGATTATCATTAAGTTGATTTGAACTTAATGATTTATTAATTAATCTAGGTAATTAAGTTTTGTAATTAATTAATTTAATTAATTAATAATTAGGTTAATTAAATAAATAATTAAGGATTTATTTAATTAATTAAAAGTTTTAAGTAAGTTAATTAAATTTGATTAAAGTGTGATTTAGAAATTAATTTAAATAAGATTTGATTAATTTAATTTAGTTAATGAATTGAATTATTAATCAAGTAATTAATAATTAATTAAGTTTTTAATTATCACTTGATTAATTTAATAATTAGAAATAAATTAATGAGTTTCTTTAAATAAATAAAGAATTAAAATTTATTAATTCAATTAATTACTTTGGAAAAGTAATTAAAGATTTATTATTGGTAAATGAAGGTCATTAACCTAGGATTATTTCATAATTAATATATGGTAATTAATTTTAATGATTAATTGTATTAGCTAGTTTAAAAATAATCATTTGAGAATTATTTAAGTATAATTACTTAATGAAAGTAATTACGGAAATTAATTACTAAGTTGTAATTAATTAAGTTGTTGATTAATTAAGTTAATTAATTAAGTTTAATTAATTTAAATTAATCACTGATTGATTTGAAGGTAATTACAAATGTAATTAAAAATGGAAAATTACTTAATGAAGTAATTAAGAAAATAAATTACTGGATGTAATTTAATTAAAGGAGTTTTGGAAATTAATTACTTTGCGTAATTAATATGTAATTTGTATAATTACTTAAGTAAGTAATTAATAATTAATTACTTAGTGTAATTAATTCAGGTTTTGATAATTAAGTTTTTTGAGAATGATTAGGAGATGTAATTTATTTAATGTAATTACTTAATGTGATTAGTCAAGAATGATTAATCAATAGTGATAATTGATAATTAATTTAATAGAGTGGTCATAAAATAATTTGAGATCATTAATTTATATAATTAATGATATAATTAAGGATTGATTAATGAGTACAATGAATCAATGAAGGGATTAATTAATGTAATTAATTAAGGATTAATGTAATTAATTATAATTAATAATTAATAAAGTAATTACAGGTTAATTACAGGTTTGGTTTAGAATAATTAATTTGTGAAATTAATTAGAGGTTAATTACTTGAATGTAATTAAAGGGTAGTTAACCAAGATGATTAATTAAGGTAACTTGCTAAGAATTAATTGATTTATAATTAATTGATGTGTAAGCAAGATTTATATGGATGAGAAATTAATTTAATTTATTTTAAATTAATTAAGGAAGTAGTAATTAATTTAATTCATTTTAAATTAATTATAGAAAGGTGATTTAATAAGTAATTGTTTATGAATGATGATTGACATTTATTACCCTGAATGGTTGAGATAAATGATGTTGTGTGATTTGGATGCTATGGTTGCATTGAGTTGATGATATGAATTATCTGTTGGTAATGATAATGTGGATTATCTATTGTGATGTTGTGTAGTTATCTATTTGTGTGTATATAGATAATATTGAATTGAATTGTTTTAAACTTTAAATAACTTGGACCTAAAAGACACGCTTTGGATATCGATGAGACCGGGATCGGGTTTCCATATTTGGATATCCGAAAACCACATCGATCCAAATTAACGATAGGTCGTGAATCTTATGTGAAGAGTGAAGACTCGAGGTGTAAGGACTATGAGTCAGTATAACTCTGTAGGTGATTCCGTAATGAGTTTGACGGAAGAGTACTTATAGATTCGAGATGGTGATTCAGAGTGCAAGGGTTATCGTCGTTAACTCTGAGGGTGATTCCAAAATGAGTGTAATGAGATAATGCCTTCGGTTTCGTTCGAACCCGGAACGAACTTGTATGGATTGAATGCTTTCAGAACATCGTCAGGTGGACGATGATAAGAGATGTGTTCTCTAAAGGTAATCGTAGCCTCAAGCCTCATCAATTGGGAATGGCTAAAACAGGGGAGGTGCAGCAAGGCTTCGTGGGTAGCCTCCACTGGAGAGCGAGATTGATCCCTGTCTAGAAGTCCCTTTATATTCGGTTGTGTGGGCGGTTGATTGCAACAACTGTTGGGGTTGTCTTGTTTGGAACTATTCAGTAAGGAATGGTTCCGACCTTGTGTTGTAGGGGAGTGGGAGTACTCCTCGGTATGGTGATCTAGGCCACGTACTGTGACGGGCGGTACCCCAGTAGCCCTGCCATTGTATGGAATCCAAAATCCAATAAGTGCCGTACGTATTAGTTGTGCCCAACTATGTTGGAACGTGAGATGTAAGCATTCCAGCTATTTCTGTATTTTACTTGAAAACCCTAGACACTATGATAATATCACTGGATTTCCTATCAAATGTTTTGGTTAGCGTAAGATAAAAACTTTTCCATGTTTATGTGTGGGAAGTCTTACGTGATACCTTTATTTTCAAAGGTTTTTAAAGTTAAGCAACCTTAACCTGTTACTCACACCAGACCCATGTCTGACCCGGAGTTTATCTTTGTTTTCTTAAACTCTTGGGTACTCAAATTTTTACGAGTAGCCAAGGAATTCAGGTTAGCTTTGACGTATAATGAAGGAGCAATGGAGCAGGAGGCTTCTGCGTTGTAGATATATAGTTCCACTGTGTTTTCTCCGTGTTGTGTTGTATTGAGTTGTAAATACTAGACAGGTGTTTATAACTGTCTAGTATATGTGATGTGTATGCTGTGTATCTCTAATTGGTATTGTATGTTATGTAAATACTTATGTTATTAATATAATTTATTCGTTCCGCTGTTGAGATTCTAGTGTTGTTTCTTCTTTCTCTTCTTTCTTTCCTTCTTCTATCCCTTTCTTTCTTAATTGATGATGCAATTTTCTCGGAGTAGAAAGTCGGGTCGTCACAGTTGGTATCAGAGCGTTAGGTTGAGTGAATATCTAGGCTCTGGAGTGGTGTCTTTCTTGAGAGAGCGTACTTGTATATAGCTATATATATATATATATATATATATATATATTTCTACCTATCCGTTGGGTTTCCTATTCGGGTTTACCAATATGGTTATAAGGTAGATTGAGGTAGTGGTGTGTGAAACACGACTACCATTGGTTGGAGTTTGAACGTTTGGTTGGAAGTGTATCTATCGAGACTGTAGACCTAATACCGTCTCGAGTGAGTTTTGAGGTGGTGCAAGGACTTCATTGATCTCTGAAGGTAACCTGTTAAGGTTCGGAATTTATCTTTGAAGTTGGATGAGTAGAGTTTTGATTTGTTGGATGAGCAGAAGCAAGTAGTGATATCTTGATATCTCAAGGAATAGTAGCTGCGTGATGAGATGCAGTGACTATAGATGTTTCCGAGGATGATTTCTTTGGAACAAGTTTAAGGAAGTGAGTTTGCTTCGGTGTTGTGGCTAAATTCAGCAGGATGTTTCTGTTTGGTTTGAAGTCCGAGTTTCTCGAAGAGCTTTGGATTGAGAATTCTTTGGCATTGGTATATGCAGTGCAGCTCGGAGTGTTCTGTGGTCAGCAGAGTTTTCAGGCCTAGCAGTTTTCTGGAGATGGAGTTCAGAAACAGTAGAGTAGAATCCATTTCTTCGATGGATTGGTAAGACCAGCATAAGCTGTTCTGATTGGTAAAGAGAGAACAGTTTTCTTTGGATTTTAGTTTGGGTTGATCGCAAAAGTGACTTGCGATAGTTGAGTGTTCTCTTGGATTGTTGGAAATTTTTCTGAATATTTTCAGAGAAGTCAGGAGTTGTCTTCATCTAGAGATTCAGTGGTACCGGTGGTTCAACGAGTTGAAGGTTGGTTTCTTAAGATGGAGATTGTTGAAGCGACTCAGGTTTTGAGGAAATTCTGAATTTTCTCTGGGTTATCTGAGATCTTCTTGGTTATGCTGTCCAGTTATGCTTGTATTCTTCATCAGCACTCTTTTCTGCTCCAGATCAGAATTGTGTAGCGGAGGCAGTTTGTGAGTGTATTTGTTTTTCTTTTCCGGATAGGAGAAGTTGTTTTCTTCTGATGGTTGTGAGTGGAGTTGTTCTTGATCTTGATTGATCGTGGAGGATCATTCTGATGGGTTTGGTCTAGATTGTTTCTTGAGACATCAGCAAGGATTGAGCTGATCAGGTAGGATGTAGGCAGCCCGAGATCATCCAAAGAGTTTTGTGGATCTGAAGTCTGGTTTTGGATAAGTTCTCCCAGTTTTAGGAGCTATAAATTTTGGTAAGGTTGGGTAAGCTAGCTCCGAGATGTTTTGGATTTCTTCTGTGTTCTGTTTTGGAAAAGTGTTTAATTTTCTGGATTGAATTGCCAGTTTGGACAACTGGAATTCGATGTGTTTCACGTATCTCTGAGGGAATATGTGTATGATCTATTTCTAGTTTTGGAATCAGTTGTTTTAGGAGATTTTGGTGGTTGAGTCAGACTTGTCTATAGTCTGATGTCTTGTTCAGTTATAAATATAGATGAGTAGGAGTTCTGTAACTCAGTAGAGTTGATTGTTTGGGTTTTATAGAGCGAGTAACCCGGTGTTTACTTGGGAAACTCGAGGAAACTCTATCCAGAATTTTGTCTGGATAGATAATTTTGGTTAATTGGATGAATTGATTGCTACGGATGTTAACATATGTTTGATATATGCTTGGTTTTAAAATTGAAAATCTAAAATAGGTTATTAAATTACCTTTGTTTTAAATTTCGGGACGAAATTCTTTTAAGGGGGAAGGAAAGTGATATCCCGGAATTTTTGACAATATCAATTTAATAATCTTTATATAAAATTAAATTGATATTGACAATATTGATTGATAAAATATGTTTTGGTTTAATAATCTGAATAAATAATATTTAATTTGTGATTTTATCTTTTAAAAGCTAAAATAAATGTTTTAAATTATAATGTATATATATTTGTGTATATATTATAATTTATCTTTGTTTTGGGATATAATAAATAAATGAAGTTTTTTTTTTAAATTCTAATAATATATTGAGTAATTAGGAAATTATGTTTTAAATTAATATTAAATTTTTTTCTTAAAAAAAATCTATTTAAATTAGTAATTATATGGTTTGATAATATTTAAAATAAATGAAATTATTTAAAATTTGTCTTAGCTTAATTTTTGTTTTAAATTTAAATAAAGGTTGATTTTATTTCTTTTTAAAATATTATTTGATTAAATATGAATTGAGTATATTTTATATAAGTTTAAAATATAAGATAGCATATGATTTAAATTCATTAATAATAATAGTGATTTATAATTTCCTTATAAATCATATAAAATTTGTTAATTAGTTATTTTAAGTCATATTAATTTTCATAAATATAAAAGGAAAATAGAATCTTCATTTTTAAATTGATTTTGGTTTTATTTCAAAGAATTAATTTGATTTGGCAATTTTATTTTGAAATTCAAATTAATTGATTCTTTAAAATATTTTGTAAGTTTTAAATTATAAATTGTTTTATTTACATTTACTTTAACAAGAAATTCATACATATTCATTCTAACATAAAATGAATTAAAGAAAACCCTATATAAACATTTAAAAATATAACTTAATTAATCAAGACATGTGTTAACTTTTGAAATAATCAAATTACAAGTGTTAACATATTGGAAATCAAATACATGTGTTAATATATGAATAAAACAATGTGACAAGTGTCATTTAATCTTTATTTTCTTTTATTTATTTTGTTAAATTTATTTCAGCCCTCTTTTAAAACATCTTCATTTCCCCTCATTCTCCTTTTCAAAACAAAAGATCAATGAATCAAAAGAAATCAAAAATCTGAAATATCTCAAAAACAAAACCTGCAAAATGCAAACAAAAATCTATTCAATTACATCTTGTATCCAAACTCTTATAAAACCTGGAAGTTACTGCATAATCAAGAAACTGCATTTTTCTCTGGAAAATCATGTTTGCAATTTCAAATTCATTCAATCTCAAGTCTGCATTTTCAAAGAGCCTGCATTTCATCTCTTGGAATTGCCTGCAAGCAACCTGTAGTTTTAAAACCTACATGCATGAATGTAACAACCCGCATATTTGTCGATTTTATATTTAAATATTTTATTTAAATATTTCATCGTTAGTCGGATTTTAGTACGAAAAGCTACGTTTTGCATACGGTCGAATTAGTACTCGGGACCACTCCCATTGAGTTTAAAATGCCGTTTGCGACCTTTTTGAGTATAAACTTCGATATGTTTGAAGAAAGTTGATTTTTGCTACTTTTCACTTTGGGTTTGGTTTGGGCTCAGCCCTATGTTAACTTATGCTCAAATCTGAGCCACTCTTCCCCACTCACCCTCATTCTCTTCTCTTTTCAGTTTTTAGAGTATTAATGGTGGGAGAGATTGGAAATTAAAACTTCAAAACCCTAGTTCCTCTTGCAAATCCAATTCCTAGCTCCAAACTCAAGAAGAACCCATTGGTAAGCTTCTCTTCTTCTTCTCCAACTTATTCTCTTACCAATTTCAGAAATTCCTAAACCTAATTTTGGGAATGTTCTTGTTTTGAGCATAGATTCAAGCTCATTTGGGTTGTGTTGAAGAGAGGTTGATTCTCCATTTGCTTTCAAGCTTCTTCTTGTTTGATTTTGTGAAAAGGTGAGATTTTTATCTCACATCTATGCTCATATTTATCTTCGAATGTTAGGTATGAATTCCTAACACTTATTCGTGTGCATTAGCTTTTGGTTTTTTGGTGTTTTGGGTTCAATCCTTTAAAAATCATAGCTTTGATCTTTGATCATGTTTTTGGAGATGCATCGAAGAGCTTATAGGGTCGGGTAGTCGATTGGCATAATCCCTTAGCGCCGTTGCTCGAGAGAATGCAATTTGGTCAAGATTGAACCTCATTTGTAATAGGCAGGGAAGAGGCTGGAAACAGGTCCGGCCGACCGACCCCCCTGGCTCGGTCGACCGACCTGCTTCCAAATGTGCAGTTGCACTTCTGTTTCTGGTTCGGCCGACCGACCCTCCTGGTTCGGTCGACCGACCTGATGCCCGAGAAGTTTCTCATAACAAGGTTCGGTCGACCGAGCCATGAGGCCGGCCGACCGACCTGATGTTAATTTGCCTATTTCGCCTATTTTGTGTGGTTTCCAACTTTAATCGATTCGTGTTGTTTCCTATGTCTTGTTATCATTTGTTATGACTTTGATGACTCCTTTTTAGGGATTTTTGAGTATCCATTTTGATGGGTTCTTTATCGATTTCGTTGGATTTTTATTCACATCTTCGCATGTGAATTTTAGTGATTGATTGTTCCTACAATCTTCTTTGTGTTTTGTCACTTTAAAAATATAAAGGTTTTCTATACTAGTAGTAAATATCAAAACTCTTTCCTCAAACGATTTCAATACTATTTTATTACCAAATTCGTTTATAAAACCGTTTTCCAATCTATTAGTATATACAAACCTTTACCTCACTCGTATGAGAAATCTAATTAAACGACTTAGTAAAACAAGTGGTATGAAACGCTTGCGTTCACTTTGTTGGTTAATTCTTGGACTTGTTCGATTGAAACTCTTGTGACAATTTTCTAGTGGAGATCTACAATTTGTTCGTAAATATTTAAGTTAAGCTAGTGGTTATGGGACATGAAGCTAAGCTCATATATTTACTAGCTTACTGTAATTGACACTTCTCGTTGATCATGACGATCATTTTTGTGATTTAGGCTAGCAATGTGCGATGTCTCTTTGTCTGCAAGGGAGACTAAACCCCGTTTTGTGGAGTTTCGACTCAAGTTGGTGGGGTAGAAACCCACGGTCTTCGGACCATTCGTGTGTCAGGTCTTCGGACCATTCGTGTGTCAAATTAATGGCTAGCTACAAGGAGATAGCTTCTCGTTCGTGTGTTACAGCTGTTGGTGAGTTTTCATGCTCCCGTTCGTGTGATAGGCCTCCCCTATATTTTATGTGATTTCTGGTTTTCGTGTGTTGAATTCTGGAATTTCCTTCTTCACCTATTTTTGTGATTTCTATTGATATGATTTATCAATCTTTGTGCATAGGTGAATTTGTGTGTCATCTACTGGATTTCTTGAGATGATTTCTAGAATTTGTGTTTCACCAATTTTCGTGATTTCCATCGATAAGCTATATCGATATTTGTGTATTGGTGAATTTGTGTGTCATTGACTTTTGTGATTGGCATTGATATAATATGTCATTTATTTTGGTTTGGTGAACGAAATGAGATGTATGACATTTCTTTGCTTCTTGTGTAGATTTGGTGATATTGATTAATCTCTCGTTGATTTTCAATTACTTATATATATCACAGCTTGGCATTGTGATTATTATGTGTTTAGTCATATCTCTTATTCTATATCGTTTCATCTGATATCTATAGTTAGACTGATCCGTTTATTATTTTCTTATTAAATAATACTCGAGTCAGACCGAGATGTTACAGGTGCTTCTGCTTGACTTCTCTCTTGGGATTGATCTCTCTGACTTTTGGCAAACTACTTAGATTAGTAGTTTATTTTGTTATATACACCTGAGATATAGACTCATTGTTGTATTCTTTTGTATAGCACGTGTTGCTATTCTTTTGTATATTTGTGGATCCTTTTGACCACTACTCTAATATACACTTTCATGTGTTAATTTTATATTCATATCTTCTTCCGCCTTTGTGATATGAATTATCTGTGACTGATTTATGTTATGTTTATTTCTGTATTTGTTTCTGAAGATATTATAGCCACTGTGTAGTAGCTTTGAGTTTGTGTCGGTATGTCGGATTTCCTCTTGATAAAGTATTGCATGTTATACTATCTGACATGTCGATGCCCGCACAAAGCAATTACACGGATGGTCGCTCCTCAACAGCCTTATTCTCCATGCTAGTCGACAACATTCACCGTAATGTTCTTGGCTAGCGTGGGTATAGAGGTGGGGCGTCACGGCTTGGTATCAGAGCCAAACTTCGGAACAATATGGAATATTATAACAAGGATCATCGTCCTAAGTCCATCTTAGGAGTCGTGCTTTAGGATTTAATTCGAGTCTTCGTACCGATTCATCCTATTTTCCTTATGATTCCTTGTTTATCTATCAAGATTGCTTGATATTCAAATTGGTGAATAATCTTCTTCTTTTTCTTCTTTCTTTCTAAAGGAAGAGAAATGTCTAGACCAGGCCGTCCCAGAGCTGGACCATCTAGTGTTCCACCCCAAGATGGAGTTTTTATGACTGCTCAACAGCTTCTTGATTTAGTGACGAATGCTCAAGCAGCTGGAGCTAACCCGGAACCTACTCACCCAAAGTCGGGATTTGCACGCTTGTGTAGCGATTACACTAATTTGGGTGGGGAGCCATTCAAAGTTTCCGAAACTGTTATTGAAGTACAGGCTTGGCTAAGGTCATGCGATCGAATCTTTTCTCGCATGAATCTTATTGACCTTCACCGAGTTCAGGTGGCCTCTAGTATGCTTCGAGAAAGAGCATTGGACTGGTACGAGCTTCTTATTTCTGAGATTAATGAAGCGGATCTCACATGGGAGAAATTCCGAGAACGCTTCGAGTTGAAATTTGTACCAGAAGCTGAGAAAGTGACATTGGCTCGACGATTTATAGACCTTGTTCAAGGTGAGTCCTCCGTGACTGATTACGTCGCCTCCTTCGAATCGCTTTCTAAATACGGGGTTGAATACATCAACACCCCTTTAAAGAAGAACCAGAGGTTCGTCTATGGCTTAAGCAAAAATCTCAAGAAGCCATTACTTCTAAAATTAGAAGTTTCTTTTGACCAACTCGTCGATATCGCTCTTCGTCTTGAAGAGGCGGATAGGGAGAATATTTGTCGATTTTATATTTAAATATTTTATTTAAATATTTCATCGTTAGTCGGATTTTAGTACGAAAAGCTACTTTTTCCATACAGTCGAATTAGGACTCGGGACCACTACCATTGAGTTTAAAATGCCGTTTGCGACCTTTTTGAGTATAAGCTTCGATATGTTTGGAGAAAGTTGGTTTTTTCTACTTTTCACTTTGGGTTTGGTTTGGGCTCAGCCCTATGTTAACTTATGCTCAAATCTGAGCCACTCTTCCCCACTCACCCTCATTCTCTTCTCTTTTCAGTTTTTAGAGTATTAATGGTGGGAGAGATTGGAAATTAAAACTTCAACACCCTAGTTCCTCTTGCAAATCCAATTCCTAGCTCCAAACTCAAGAAGAACCCATTGGTAAGCTTCTCTTCTTCTTCTCCAACTTATTCTCTTAACAATTTCAGAAATTCCTAAACCTAATTTTGGGAATGTTCTTGTTTTGAGCATAGATTCAAGCTCATTTGGGTTGTGTTGAAGAGAGGTTGATTCTCCATTTGCTTTCAAGCTTCTTCTTGTTTGATTTTGTGAAAAGGTGAGATTTTTATCTCACATGTATGCTCATATTTATCTTCGAATGTTAGGTATGAATTCCTAACACTTATTCGTGTGCATTAGCTTTTGGTTTTTTGGTGTTTTGGGTTCAATCCTTTAAAAATCATAGCTTTGATCTTTGATCATGTTTTTGGAGATGCATCGAAGAGCTTATAGGGCCGGGTAGTCGATTGGCATAATCCCTTAGCGCCGTTGCTCGAGAGAATGCAATTTGGTCAAGATTGAACCTCATTTGTAATAGGCAGGGAAGAGGCTGGAAACAGGTCCGGCCGACCGACCCCCCTGGCTCGGTCGACCGACCTGCTTCCAAATGTGCAGTTGCACTTCTGTTTCTGGTTCGGCCGACCGACCCTCCTGGTTCGGTCGACCGACCTGATGCCCGAGAAGTTTCTCATAACAAGGTTCGGTCGACCGAGCCATGAGGCCGGCCGACCGACCTGATGTTAATTTGCCTATTTCGCCTATTTTGTGTGGTTTCCAACTTTAATCGATTCGTGTTGTTTCCTATGTCTTGTTATCATTTGTTATGACTTTGATGACTCCTTTTTAGGGATTTTTGAGTATCCATTTTGATGGGTTCTTTATCGGTTTCGTTGGATTTTTATTCACATCTTCGTATGTGAATTTTAGTGATTGATTGTTCCTACAATCTTCTTTGTGTTTTGTCACTTTAAAAATATAAAGGTTTTCTATACTAGTAGTAAATATCAAAACTCTTTCCTCAAACGATTTCAATACTTTTTTATTACCAAATTCGTTTATAAAACCGTTTTCCAATCTATTAGTATATACAAACCTTTACCTCACTCGTATGAGAAATCTAATTAAACGACTTAGTAAAACAAGTGGTATGAAACGCTTGCGTTCACTTTGTTGGTTAATTCTTGGACTTGTTCGATTGAAACTCTTGTGACAATTTTATAGTGGAGATCTACAATTTGTTCGTAAATATTTAAGTTAAGCTAGTGGTTATGGGACATGAAGCTAAGCTCATATATTTACTAGCTTACTGTAATTGACACTTCTCGTTGATCATGACGATCATTTTTGTGATTTAGACTAGCAATGTGCGATGTCTCTTTGTCTACAAGGGAGACTATACCCTGTTTTGTGGAGTTTCGACTCAAGTTGGTGGGGTAGAAACCCACGGTCTTCGGACCATTCGTGTGTCAGGTCTTCGGACCATTCGTGTGTCAAATTAATGGCTAGCTACCAAGAGATAGCTTCTCGTTCGTGTGTTACAGCTGTTGGTGAGTTTTCATGCTCCCGTTCGTGTGATAGGCCTCCCCCCTATTTTGTGTGATTTCTGGTTTTCGTGTGTTGAATTCTGGAATTTCCTTCTTCACCTATTTTTGTGATTTCTATTGATATGATTTATCAATCTTTGTGCATAGGTGAATTTGTGTGTCATCTACTGGATTTCTGGAGATGATTTCTAGAATTTGTGTTTCACCAATTTTCGTGATTTCCATCGATAAGCTATATCGATATTTGTGTATTGGTGAATTTGTGTGTCATTGACTTTTGTGATTGGCATTGATATAATATGTCATTTATTGTGGTTTGGTGAACGAAATGAGATGTATGACATTTCTTTGCTTCTTGTGTAGATTTAGTGATATTGATTAATCTCTCGTTGATTTTCAATTACTTATATATATCACAGCTTGGCATTGTGATTATTATGTGTTTAGTCGTATCTCTTATTCTATATCGTTTCATCTGATATCTATAGTTAGACTGATCCGTTTATTATTTTCTTATTAAATAATACTCGGGTCAGACCGAGATGTTACAGGTGCTTCTTCTTGACTTCTCTCTTGGGATTGATCTCTCTGACTTTTGGCAAACTACTTAGATTAGTAGTTTATTTTGTTATATACACCTGAGATATAGACTCATTGTTGTATTCTTTTGTATAGCACGTGTTGCTATTCTTTTGTATATTTGTGGATCCTTTTGACCACTACTCTGATATACACTTTCATGTGTTAATTTTATATTCATATCTTCTTCCGCCTTTGTGATACGAATTATCTGTGACTGATTTATGTTATGTTTATTTCTGTATTTGTTTCCGAAGATATTACTGTGTAGTAGCTTGTTTGTGTCGGTATGTCGGATTTCCTCTTGATAAAGTATTGCATGTTATACTATCTGACATATCGATGCTCGCACAAAGCAATTACACTGATGGTCGCTCCTCAATAGCCTTATTCTCCGTGCTAGTCGACAGCATTCACCGTAATGTTCTTGGCTAGCGTGGGTATAGAGGTGGGGCGTCACAATGAAGTAGATAATCAGAAGCAACATAAAGTTTTCAGTTTAAAGCTATTCAAGTGCAAATTTTTCAATAAACATGGTGCTCTGTTCTTCTGAGTATAAGGTGAGTAACACTTCTTTAAAAAAAATCTTAAGGTAGATCTAGTTGTTTAAATATGTTTAAAATAAGTTGTTTTAGTGTTTATATTGGAAATCTTCTATGCATCTATGATTTGTGATTTTCGTTGAATATGAATTTCCTGCATAACATCCCTGAAGCAAAAATTTCCAACCCAGTTTCATATTTAATTTCATTTTGTTTTGTCTATCGATTTTTAAGACTTAGGATTTAAACAATATTTGTTTGTTTAATTTTAAACTAATAAAAAATTATTTTAACTTAAATAGAAACTAAGATTTCTCTGGCAATCAGGTTAAAGGGGAAATTCAGGTCATTGTGAAAATTCAAACTTGTAAATTCAGTAATTTCAGATATACAAATTTAAAACTTAGACCAATTCATGATTTTTAAGAGAAGAATGAAACATTATAAGTTTAGTTTGATTGGTGCATTACTATTAGACCCAAAATTTGGTTTTTGGAGTGTCTCTGTTGATTCAGATGAATTTGGGGATTCATGTTCTTGTATGATGGTAGATGGGAGATCAAAGATATCAGGAAAATTATCAGATGTGTGAATTTAACTTTGAATTAGCAGAGATGTGGAAATATGTTCTATAACCCTAGTTTATGAGTAGGTTTTACATACAGTCAATTCTGTCTTAATATGTGATCAAGTGCTAAGGGCTTTTGAAGGAGGGTGGCTGGGTTGGTGACGAAGGTATAGAAGTAGCAGCAGCTCCAATGGTGGTCGGAGGAGTTGGATTCCGTCGTTGACAGGTTTAGAATTGGTGAGGCCTGCTGTGTTTACAGGTTTGAAGTGTTCAGGTTGAGTTTACAGACTCGATTTTGAATTCGAGTTCATCCAGTTGATCAGATGTTCGCGTAGGATTCTGGAGTCGGCAGTGGTTTAGGGTTGATCATCGGGGATGATCGAAAACCGACCATTGCTATGTGCATGTGCACAGATGTCTTTTGGGAAGGGATTTTGGTCTTCTGTAAGTTGTAAGGGAAAGACTCGAGTAGCTGAGAATGTGACCCGAAGTTAAGGCAATGATGACTCGAAGTGAAATGGTTTTGTCTCGAGTAGTTTTAGTTGCAGGGTGAATTTTGTAACCTGAACTGTTTCAGGTTTCAAATTTTAAACAAAATTCAATCTGAAAAAAAAAGTGGGCAAAGCAAGTTTAAATCTAAACAGAAGTAAGATTAAAACATGAATTCAAATAGGTTCTGAATTTCAGTTTTTGAATAAACAAGATTTGCAGGAAATGAAATATTTAAATTGAAACCTGCACAGTTTTATATAATGTAATTTTTAAATCTGAAAATAAGGATTTAAACAAGATTTAAATTCTAAGTTAAATCTGAACCTGAATTCAAATAAGAAGTTGAACATGAAGTTCAAATAAAACAAGTTTTAAATTCAAGGTTAAAATCAAGTTGGATATTTTTAGAATTTTATACACATGTGTAATGAAATTTAAAACAGGGTTTGAATTTAAATCTTTGAATTTAATCTGAAACATGATTTGAATTTTGGGTTATAATTTAAATAAGATTTGAATTTATATGTTTCAATATTATTTGAAATATTTAAGGTATTTTAAATTTATTTAAATTGAATATGGGCTAAAGATAAAACTATTCTTCTAAATTGCTTTAAGAAATAAGTGATTCTTTAAAATGAAAACTAAAGAGTTTTTAAATACTTAAAAATCTTGTTTAAGTTGATTTCACGTTAATTTTAATATAAAATGGAATTTAAAGAAATTTAAAAGCAATTTGTTTTTAAAATTTCTTTGATAATGATAATTAAATCATTAATGAAATTAATGATTATCATTAAGTTGATTTGAACTTAATGATTTATTAATTAATCTAGGTAATTAAGTTTTGTAATTAAATAATTTAATTAATTAATAATTAGGTTAATTAAATAGATAATTAAGGATTTATTTAATTAATTAAAAGTTTTAAGTAAGTTAATTAAATTTGATTAAAGTGTGATTTAGAAATTAATTTAAATAAGATTTGATTAATTTAATTTAGTTAATGAATTGAATTATTAATCAAGTAATTAATAATTAATTAAGTTTTTAAGTATCACTTGATTAATTTAATAATTAGAAATAAATTAATGAGTTTCTTTAAATAAATAAAGAATTAATATTTATTAATTCAATTAATTACTTTGGAAAAGTAATTAAAGATTTATTATTGGTTAATGAAGGTCAATAACCTAGGATTATTTCATAATTAATATATGGTAATTAATTTTAATGATTAATTGTATTAATTAGTTTAAAAGTAATCATTTGAGAATTATTTAAGTATAATTACTTAATGAAAGTAATTAAGGAAATTAATTACTAAGGTGTAATTAATTAAGTTGTTGATTAATTAAGTTAATTAATTAAGTTTAATTAATTTAAATTAATCACTGATTGATTTGAAGGTAATTACAAATGTAATTAAAAATGGAAAATTACTTAGTGAAGTAATTAAGAAAATAAATTACTGGATGTATTTAATTAAAGGAGTTTTGGAAATTAATTACTTTGTGTAATTAATATGTAATTTGTATAATTACTTAAGTAAGTAATTAATAATTAATCACACAAGTAATTAATTTAGGTTTTGATAATTAAGTTTTTTGAGAATGATTAAGAGATGTAATTAATTTAATGTAATTACTTAATGTGATTAATCAAGAATGATTAATCAATAGTGATAATTGATAATTAATTTAATGGAGTAGTTATAAAATAATTTGAGATCATTAATTTATATAATTAGTGATATAATTAAGGATTGATTAACAAGAACAATTGATCAATGAAGGGATTAATTAATGTAATTAATTAAGGATTAATGTAATTAATTATAATTAATAATTAATAAAGTAATTACAGGTTAATTACAGGTTTGGTTTAGAATAATTAATTTGTGAAATTAATTAGAGGTTAATTACTTGAATGTAATTAAAGGGTAGTTAACCAAGATGATTAATTAAGGTAACTTGCTAAGAATTAATTGATTTATAATTAATTGATGTGTAAGCAAGATTTATATGGATGAGAAATTAATTTAATTTATTTTAAATTAATTAAGGAAGTAGTAATTAATTTAATTCATTTTAAATTAATTATAGAAGGCTGATTTAATAAGTAATTGCTTATGAATGATGATTGACATTTATTACCCTGAATGGTTGAGATAAATGATATTGTGTGATTTGGATGCTATGGTTGCATTGAGTTGATGATATGAATTATCTGTTGGTAATGATAATGTGGATTATCTATTTTGATGTTGTGTAGTTATCTATCTGTGTGTATATAGATAATATTGAATTGAATTGTTTTAAACTTTAAATAACTTGGACCTAAAAGACACACTTTGGATTTCGATGAGACCGGAATCGGGTTTCCATATTTGGATATCCGAAAACCACATCGATCCAAATTAACGATAGGTCGTGAATCTTATGTGAAGAGTGAAGACTCGAGGTGTAAGGACTATGAGTCAGTATAATTCTGTGGGTGATTCCGTAATGAGTTTGATGGAAGAGTACTTATAGATTCGAGATGGTGATTCAGAGTGCAAGGGTTATCGTCGTTAACTCTGAGGGTAATTCCAAAATGAGTGTAACGAGATAATGCCTTCGGTTTCGTTCAAACCCGGAACGAACTTGTATGGATTGAATGCTTTCAGAACATCGTCAGGTGGACGATGATAAGAGATGTGTTCTCTAAAGGTAATCGTAGCCTCAAGCCTCATCAACCGGGAATGGCTAAAACAGGGGAGGTGCAACAAGGCTTCGTGGGTAGCCCCTACTGGAGAGCGAGATTGATCCCTGTCTAGATGTCCCTTTATATTCAGTTGTGTGGGCGGTTGATTGCAACAACTGCCGGGGTTGTCTTGTTTGGAACTATTCAGTTAGGAATGGTTCCGGCCTTGTGTTGCAGGGGAGTGGGAGTACTCCTCGGTACGGTGATCTAGGCCACGTACTGTGACGGGCGGTACCCCAGTAGCCCTGCCATTGTATGGAATCCAAAATCCAATAAGTGCTGTACGTATTAGTTGTGCCCAACTATGTTGGAACATGAGATGTAAGCATTCCAGCTATTTCTGTATTTTACTTGGAAACCTTAGACACTATTATAATATCACTGACTTTCCTATCAAATGTTTTGGTTAGCGTAAGGTAAAAACTTTTGCATGTTTATGTGTGGGAAGTCTTACGTGATACCTTTCTTTTCAAAGGTTTTTAAAGTTAAGCAACCTTAACCTGTTACTCACACCAGACCCATGTCTGACCCGGAGTTTATCTTTGTTTTCTTAAACTCTTGGGTACTCAAATTTTTACGAGTAGCCAAGGGATTCAGGTTAGCTTTGTCGTATAATGGAGGAGCAATGGAGCAGGAGGCTTCTGCGTTGTAGATATATAGTTCTGCTGTGTTTTCTCTGTGTTGTGTTGTATAGAGTTGTAAATACTAGACGTGTGTTTATAACTGTCTAGTATATGTGATGTGTATGCTGTGTTTCTCTGAATTGTATTGTATGTTATGTAAATACTTATGTTATTAATATAATTTATTCATTCCGCTGTTGAGATTCTAGTGTTGTTTCTTCTTTCTCTTCTTTCTTTCCTTCTTCTATCCCTTTCTTTCTTGATTGATGATGAGATTTTCTGCGAGTAGAAAGTCAGGTCGTCACAAGATTCGAATTGAACAAGTCAGTGAAATCTCAAACATTCAAGCATTATCAAGCGGCAGAGAAAAGGTATTGACAAATTCAAAAATCATCAGACGAGAATATAAGAACGAATATTTTAGGTATTCAACTCATATAAAAGGATAACATCATTGGCAGTTCAAAGATAATCGAGTTCAAGCATTAAAACCCCAAAAGTCATCATCGGTAGAATATAGGAATTCAATCGAGCATAACAGAATAGCATAAACGAACATCACATACCAAATCGAAGTTGAACTCCATTAAATTGAAGAGCCGTGAGCTAATCAGAGAAACAAGCGATCAACAAGGCAAACTACGAGCAATCAAAAGCGGCGTCTTCAATTGAAAAGCCCTAATTTCCACAAGAGAACGAAGCCGTAAATTTGCAAAGAGGAACGGCCGCCATTTTTCACAAAAAGGAACAGAGCAACTAAAAGTGGAACGGGCCAAATTAGAAAAGGGGGCCGGTTTTGTTTGAAGTTTTTTTATAAAGGGCTTTTTATTTTTTAATCAGGGTTTTCTTGTCTTTGGTTTTTAATTTGATTTTTAAATTTATTTTTAAATTTTAAACCGTTGTATTTTCTAGTCATGTGACTAGGGCACAAACTACGTGGCGTAGTTTGAGAATTCGCAACTCAGTGGCTGTGTTGTGGCAGGGTTTTGAGCGTAGAGTTAGGTTAGTCAGTAGCAGGTGTCGCCAGTTTACGTGTGTAATCGTGTGACTAGTTAATTTCTAGTAGAAATCTTGGGGGCAGCACGTAGGCAGGGTTTTGCCGAAGCTGGGTAAATTCTGTGTCGTTCTATTTCTGCATTTTATTATTCTGCTATTTATTTCCGTGCTGCTAATATTCTGTGATCTGTGTTGAAATTGTTTTATTAGCTTCCGCAATTAATTTTTATAATTAACACCATCACCCTATTCACCCCCCTCTAGGGTGAAATCGATCCTACCATCGGTGGTTGCCGAAAATTCCAAAACTGAACAACTCAGTTTATCACACTGAATCCCAAATTAAAAATCATGATTTACATCCCGAAAATCATCATTTGCAATGATAAACCAGTTTATGAATTCAATTCAAGAAATTGAAACATTTGATTTTCTGATTTAAATTTATTCTTGCCGTAGTTTCTTGATTTCCGAAGATTATACTTGTTATTTAAACTTAAAAATATTTTTAAAAGTCGATTTTAGTTATTACTAACAAATTTTCTTTAGGAATCATCATATAATACTGATTGTAAAATGAGGTACAAATTTTTATAGTGGATTGATGAACCATAAAATATAACAGAGCCTATTATATAGGTACACAGTTATGAATATCAACAAAACAGAGCAGATCGACTTTAAATCCAAGTAAATACATTCATGCAACATATATTTCATATCGGAAACATATTTAGTTTATCGTTTGAACCTGGATAACAATCTTAAGTTTTATAAAGGAAATGATTACTCACCTTCTGAAAGAATCAGAGAAGTCTAGTTCTTCTTTGGAAATTTAAATTTGCTTCCTGTTCTTGATTTAAACTGCTGCTAGAATTTATTTTTCTCTTCTTATTTAAGACTTGAATTTGAATCTTGGTCTGCTTCAGGTAGTTGTTGTTGATATGAATTTTACATGCCTTGATCGAGCCTGATTACCTTAATTTCTGGTTTGATTAAATTTCCAATGATTTGTTTACTGGTTTGTTACAAGTTTGTATATTTTTTGGAATGTTCTTGAATGATATGAACATGATAAGGATATGTGTAGGTATATGTAGAGAAGTGGCTGTCTTCTACAGCAAGCTTTTGTTTGCTTTTCTTTCTTTTTGTTTTCTTTTTGTCAACAATTCCTGATAAGATTTGATATATTGAGAGCTTGAGAGGATATGCATTAAATGCTATGTCCCCTTGTAAACATATCTATGTATATATATCTACATTCTATATGTACTGTTTTACATTACATACATACCCCATATGTATATTTCCATTTTATCACTTCCACCACTTCATTCATCATATATACAGACATACTTACTTATGTATATTTATATTTGAACATCATAAGACTTGTCCATATGTTTATCTTTCTATATATAAATATATTTGAATTTAATATTTGTTTAATTTCCAAATCAGCATATATATTCAAATATCTTTAATTATCAGAAATTTATTTATTTGATTAATAAATATTAATATTCTAAAAATAAAATCAGTTTATTTCCCGATTAACAGACGTTTAAGAACCCAGGTCGTCACAGTTATTTTTATCAATGTAAGCTTCTTCAAAAACTCCAAATTAAAAAGCCATTTTATAGCTCTTTTATAGTTCCATGGGTTTTTCCTTTAAAATGAGATTGGGTTCTTTGTTTTGAAAACTAAGGCTTTCGAAACCTTAGACCTTTACTCTTGAACCGTTGGAAAATGCCTTTCGAAAACATTCCAATATTCTTTTAAAAACACTAAGCATATGCCTTTCAAACTTAAAAACATCTCTTTTGAAAGTATTAAAGTAACTCATAGAAGCATAGATTCAAAACCATTTGAAAGTACCCCTTCCAAACCATTGATTTTATCCTTAAAAATAACTTTTGGGTCAAAGTGAGTATAAACGAAAGTACCCCTTTCGAAACCATTAACCTTCAAATAAAAGATTTTGAGGAAAACTGATGGCTTCGAAACCATCATTTCGAAAGCATTAGTCTTTTAAGTGAACAATTGGAAGGATAGCTTCAAAACACCCGTCAAAGCCTTTGCATGTAAAACCTTTAGTATAGATTGTTACTAGACCCCTTTCGAAAATATTGGGAAGTGGCTATTACATTTATAGAAAAAAGCTACCTTTCGAACTCGTGATGACTTCAATTCATTCGAAAGGTATAAATGAGGCAGCATAGTTTCGACTGGTTTCAAACTACCTTTTCGAAAGCATTGATTTAGAAACAAGGCAACTCATCCAAAGGCTACCCTTTAAAAAAATGGCGACAACCACTTCGAAAGTTATATTAAACTCCTTTGAAAGCTTTCTTTTAAAAACAAGGCAAGTAGTATTTCTTTGAATAGTAAAACAAAGGTCTCGACCCCTTCGAAAATTTGTTTCGACTCTATACCTACCGCCACTTTCCAATCCACTACGTACCAATGCACTGATAACTTATGTATTGGTTTCGACTTGGTTGGGGTGGAAGTATAGGGTCGAAAGGTAGCTACTGGAAGTGGCAAAACAATAAACTTATGCAAAACTGTTTTCATTGCCTTTTTAAGTAATATTTTTCAACTAACTTGCCTATTTGTAAAAATATGATTGGTTGCGATAAACTTTACCAAAGTAATTTCTAAAAGACCGCCGAATTTATTTAGAAATTAATTAAAGGTAATTAACAAAGAAGCATGTGATAACTTGGATTTTTGAACATCTGTTAATTGGTAATTAACTGATTTTAAACTCTGGAAAACACTGATCGATAAGTTGATCAAGTAATTCTGATAGTGTGTGTGTGTGTATATATGGATAAATATTTGTTTGATAATATATATTTTGTATACAAATAAGATATGTATCTTTTATATATATATATATATATATATATATAGATTGTAAATAGGATTTTGAATTAAAACTCAAAATTAAATAACTGAAAAATAAATTGGATTATAAAAACTCTATATTTTGAAAACTAATAAAAGTTTGTTTCCTAATTATAATATATATGTGTGTGTGTGTGTATTATGATTTAGAAGTTACGTTTTGAATTTAATAAATTAATTTTGAAAAAAGATATTTAAAGTTAAATTCTATATTTTTCAAACACTTAAGATAGTACCTATATTTATTTATTTTTTAGCTTAAGATTTAAAATAGATTTAATAAAAGAGTTTATTACACTTTCTTTTCAAATTGCTTGAACTAATTATGATTTGTATATAAATATATAAACATAGATTAATAAAATAAATATATAAAAAATAAAATAAAAACACATAAGAAATAAAGAATAAAGGCTTTAAAACATTTGTAAGCTTGGTATACATACATTTAACATTTGTAACTTGAATTAACATGCAAATTAACATGTGGCTAGATTGTTTTCTCTTTAAATTAAAATATAATAACATGTTAAAAAAAAGATGTTTTGAGATTAAAGCATTTTCACTTCTCATTTCTAAATTCTTTCTTTCATGTTCTTCTAAATAAAAACTAAAAAGAAAAATCAAAACTTCCTTCAAACTTCAACTTGAGCTAAGGAAAGATTCAAGATTACAGTTTCAAGTCCAAAATCACGTTCCAGTCCCCGGTTTCAAAAGAAATTTCTAGATTCTTCACAAAAAGCTTGCTTTGTTTAAATTATTTTACTGTGAGTAAACTACACTTTTTATAGCTGAATTTGTTTATATTCTGTTGCATGTGATGGATAATGAAGTAATGTATGGAATGATTGCATATATGAATTTATGTGTTGTATGTATATGAAAATGGAATACCTGAGTGGTCATTTGCATGTTTGTATGTATGTATGTATGTGTGTGTGTGTGTATATATATAGCCTCTGTTCTTGGTTTATAGGTCCAAAAGTTTAATCAAAAATCAATTCCTCTTCACATAAACCATTATGGGTTAGGATGTTTATAGGAAAAATGTTTGAATTAACCAAATCTTTTTTTTAAATGTCCTTATATGAGATTTTAAAGAAATTAGCTATAATAAAAAAAATAACAGTAAAAATTCAAACTAAATCAGGAAATTAGTTGTCCAAATCCTGAGTTTTACTTATATGATCAGATTTGATTTTGGAAACCATGAATTTCAATAAAAATTTTAGGATTTGTAAATGGGTATTTGGGTGGAATTTCGAGATGAACAGGAATTGTGTTTTTATCGAATTATGGCGAGGTGGTCGATGATTGGGGTCGGCATTGGGTCAAGAGGAGGTTGCATAGTTTAAGAACTTGGAAAATATCAGTGATGATTTTTCTGATCATCGGAGTGATCGATAGAGGGAGGATTGGGATTTTTAGGCATGTTCGATTAACACCAATCTACGACGTCATGTTGAAGTTTTAAGGTTGCAGACCATGGGGACTCGAAGGAGAAGGTCGAAGCGAGGGTCTGGGCGAAGCTGCTGTTCTTCGATGATCGGAGATGGTGGTGCAAAGTGTTTTGACAACTGGGTTTTTTGTTCCAGTGGTGATCGGCACACTCGATTTTGATGCAAGGTGGTTCGTGGGTTTTGGGTGGTCGAGTAGGTCGAGATGATCGACGGTGACTTATTGGTGGAAGTGACGTTGGTCAGAGACCCTCCGATATGGTGTGCACATGCACATGTATCTATGATGTTAGGGCATTTCTGTTGTTTGAGAAAGAAAGAGAGAGTCGGGGAAAGTAGGAGAGTTCATCGGGTCGGGCTTGGGTGTGTACACGAGTGAGTTAGCAGGTTTGGGTTTAATTTAAGAAGAGGAAGGAGAGAGGGATTGGATCTGGAGTATGGGCTTGGGCCGGGTTGTAAGGCAGTGAATTAACCATGTCTTTTTAAGTAAATTGTTAACCAGTTTAAAAACAAAGAAATGAAAGATTTTCAAGTAAAAGAAAAGGTTAACATGGTTTCAAAGTTAAATATTAAACAAGTTTCAAAATAAATTATAAGTCAAATGTTTTTTTGAATTTAAATTGTTTTAGTTTAATATAATTATATAATAAGTAAATTATTAATTATATTACTATGTGATTCCAAATGAAATTTAATAATGATTTAATTAAGTAAATAATTAAGATAATGGTTTATCTTAGATTAATTAAGGACTTAAGTAATTAAGGGTTAATTAATTTACTTAATTAATTATAGGATAATTAATTAATGAAATTAATTAAAGGATAATTAATTAATCGAATTAATTAAAGCATAATTAATTAATGTAAGTAATTAAAGGTTAATTAGTTATGTGAATGATTAAATGATTAAAGAATAATTAATTAATTTCAATAATTAATTAATTTCAATAATTAATTAAATGATTTAATTGATGTTAATTAAGCAAGATTTAAAGATAGTTAATTTATTTTTGTAATTAAATTAATTAGATTGGGTCACAAATTAATCTTGCTTATGGACGATTAAATTGTATTGAGTATTTGGATTAATGTCTCTAGTCTGATAATTTTTGATGCTCTGAGATATGATATGTTGGGTTGAACTGCGATAATGTGGATTATCTATCTATGATGGATTTCTATGTGCATATGTTATTCTGAATTAATTGTTTACTTAAACAACTTGGCTTAAAGATGACACTGGATTTGAAGAGACCGGGGCCGGGTATCAGTAAAAACCCGAAACCGTTTCGATTAGTAATCGACTATAAATCTTTATAGTTTTGATTTTAGAATCAAATAGGCTGGAACAGAATAAATTAAGTAAAGTAGACCATCTAACTGAGTAATGATTAGGATATTATTTTGTAAAATAAGTATTCGATGATACCAAAATAGAACTCGTAGTGACGTACGAGTTACCTTGGGATTTCAAATATGTTTTATAACCTAGTATTTCAAATTTTATGGGTTTACTCATTCTAGTTTCCAGTGTGACCCAGGTGTTACTTGATTGTAATGCTCGGGTCAGATCGAGTATTACAGATTTTCAGGTTGGGATGATCTGGAGCTCAGGAGGCGAGCTGGATGGCAAGAACGTATGTAGTTTATTCCGCTGTGTATTGGAATTGTATTGTTTGCTTTCTACGATGAGTTGTTACAATTATCCTATTTATTTGTGATTATGGTTGTGCTCTGATGTGTTGAATGCAAATGGACAAATACAGCTTTTCTTTGTATAAATGCTATTATTTGATATTATATTTTGATCCGCTGTGAATGTGGGATTTTGTGTTTTGTTTACTGTTCTTCTTCTACCCCTTTCTTCTTTATCATTACAATCTGAGATTTTCGACGTTCGATTGCTCGACACTTCTACAGTGAACATATTAGTGCGAATTCTCGAGGTCCAAAATTTCAGGTCATTAGATTTTGGTATCAGAGCAGAAGCTTAAGCGAGAACCTTGGCACTCGTAGGTTTACTCATTAAGGATACGGTTAGTAATACCCTATAATGAGTTGAGTGTAATATATATATATATATATATATATATATATATATATATATATATATATATATGAGAGCGTACTTGTTATTTCCTTATATAAAGATTTTAAAATGATTTTTATATAAGCTTATATTTTGATATATAAAGAATAATTTTTTAAAATTATTATATATATATATATATATATATATATATATATATTAAGGTAATTGGTTGTTGATTTTTGGAATCAAATATAATAGTAAGAATTAAATGGTAATAAATATACAACCAAATAAGAATTTGGGTAAGATTTAACTATGCAAATAAATTGAGCTAGAAATGTATTCAAACCAGAAATTAAAATCCTGAAATTTGTGAAAATATTTTTAGAATGTTGATTTTATTTCCAGTAAATTATGAGATTATATATAATAATTGGTTTCCAGATATGATAATCTGGATCATTATCATAAAAAGGTAGTTGTTTCTAAATAAACAAAGCATAATGAAATGTTTTAAGGAAGTAAACAATTTAGATAAATATGATTTACAAATTGAATAGGATTTACATTGTGAAGTTTTAAAATCTAAATCCAGAAAATTTGAAATTTGTTTAAAAGTGTTAAATGAAATAATAAATAATATTATTCAGAATATTTTTGAATGTAATCTTAATTTAAAACAAGAGATGTTTTAATTTTTTTATAAAGGAATATTGTTTGAATTAAAAATCAGGAATGGTTTAAAATTTTAAATTAGGACTTAGTGTTCAAAGGAAATAAGTATGTATATTTATAATTTCAAAGTTGATTTGGGAAAAACACTAAGTGTTGAATTTTGAATTTTACCCAAAAATGTGATGTAAAAACCCAAAGAGAAATAAGTTTTTGAACTTATAATTGGGAAAGGATATTGATTGGAAGTTTAAAATTTGAAATGAGAATTCAAATTTGAGTCAGGATGACTGGATTAAATAAATTAAATTTAACTTGGGGAAAGTTAAATAAGTTTAACAAACAACCTAATTGGAAATTTCAAGACGAAATTGAGATTTAACTTAGGGAAGTTAAATGGTTGGTTTGAATGGGAGTTATGTGCGATCTCAAAACAAGTTTGAGATCAAGAAATTGGTAATGGGTGCTATTGATTGGTGTTTGGATAATTTGAATGTTTATTTACCTTGGCTTATCCTGATATCATCCTATTGTTAATAATAATCTATGGAACTGTGAATTGGATTGTTTAAATGAATTAAGAAGTAGATTTAGATAATATATATCCATTACTGAAATTAATTGGAAATAAAACTTTAATCTGAAATTATTTAAAAGATTTTGATTTTTTTTGAAATAAAATTTGAAATTATGAAAATGGAATCACTTTGAACTTAAGATTAAATATTTAAAAATAAACTTGCAAAATAAAATTGTTAAGAATTGGTTTCAAAGTTAGAAGTTAAAATATAGTAATAAATTGGATTCTGAAGATTAAATTGTTTAAAAAGTTTTAAACTCCCACTTGAACCTTAAAATCAGTTAAGTAAAGGTAACTTAAAGTGAATATTTAAAATTTGGATTCATAATTAAATTGTTTAAAGACTTAGGCTGTTAAATTAAAAGTAAAGGTTAATTCGATTTAGGGAATTAAATCAACATTTAAAAAACTAACATGAATTTATATAATTCGAGATGGTTTAAAGTTGAGATTGGAATTCAAATTAGTTCGAATTGAATTTGGTTTGAATAAAATGGGAACTGTGATTGAAGTTAAATAAGTTTAAACTCAAATGGAATTGATTTGAATTTGGAACGGGAATCGAGGTTAATTCAAATTGAGTTGGAATTGAATCAATTTAAAAGCAAGTGGAAATTGATTGGTAATGGTGATTGGGAAAATTGAACTATTTTGACTGAAAATATTTTAAAATAAATATAAACTATTTTAAATCTATTTTTCCTAGCTATTTACTATACAACCTTTCTTTTGAAAACCAAACTATCTTATACTTATTTTACTACAATTTTGAAAACTAATTATTATTTTACATCTATTTACAAATTAATTACTATTTTATAACTATTTAACTGTTTTACAACTATTTTATAATTGCTTAACTGTTTTACTGCTATTTACAACTAATAACTATTATACAACTATTTATCTATTTTACAACTATTTATCTATTTTAAACTTTTTTAAGCCTAAATTCAAGTTGGTCAGAGTGCAAACTTTTTATAATTGAAGTGATAGCCCAAAAGGAAATGGAAGCAATTGTAAATAAGTGAATAGAATCAAAATTAAGATGAATAAAAAGAAAATTAATTTAGCTGAAAATCAATGAAGATAAATACGTAGATGTATGTATATCATTCTATTCGCGTAACGATTTGATCCAGATTCGAACACAGAATTTCGAGATAGTATATCGGTCCGAGTTGGGATTGTTCACTCGATTTTCGACAGCGAACCCTGGATATGGATTTTTGATTGGTTTTGGATATTCTCTGTCATAGTTATGGCTATGCAAGGAGAGTGACGGTTTCTGATCAAGAAACCAGGTCTGAGTCCGCACTAGGAAGTCGGGTGGACGATACTAGTTCGGAGAAATTATGCGATCGAGTGAGCGATCGAATTTGATATGGCGTACGGATGGTATATGTACATCCTACGTGCTTAAATGTAATGGATATTGAAATTTTGAAAGAAACGAAAAATGATTTTTGAAAAGAAAAGTATATTTTGAGAAATATATATGAATAAAAGTGGAAGCTGGATATCTTTATAATTGAAATTCACTTTATGAAAAGTAAGTGATATGGTAAGTAACTTTATAAAGGAAATCAAACTTGATTATTTAATTTGGCATAACTAAAGTTATATACATTTGTTACATATGATAAACTCCCCCTTGTTGAATCTAAAACTAGAAGAAAAGATTTTTGAAAAGATTTAAATTATAAAAGGGAATTTATATAAGTATGAAATGATCCAAGATTTTTCAAGATTATATATATCTATATATATAAATGATTTTATGATAATGATGTTTGGAAAAAGGTTTTTGGAACTCGCTGATTTTGAATGGCTTTTGATTTTTGGGAAAAATCAATTTTGAAATTTAGAAAGCCATGTTTGGAACTCTCAATTTGAGATATCGATTTTGTGTAAAGGAGATTTTTATATGAATCATAAAGAGTATGATTTGAAAGATACTGTACGTGTATAGTATAAATTGTTTTGAGATTGGCTCTGGAGAAAAAGGCACTCCCATGAAGTGAACTTCATAGGAGATCCACGGGGTGGTTGTGCCTTGAGCCTTAAGGGGGGTTCTAAATTTATCCTGGGAGGAAGTCCAGACAAACTGATGTTCCGGACGATTTTGTGTGGGTAGTGAAAGTCAAGGGGACATTTGGGTTATGCTGTGACGACAATGTAACTCGATGTCACTGCATTCTACTGTGAACCATAGCGGAAGTCGAGGGACAGCGATTGCCTACGGCCTATGTTTGATTTCGCCGGGAGGGCGATGTAACATCGGTAGACTATGATCTATGAAGACATAGCGAAATTCGTGTGGCAGTGAGTGCCTACAGGCTACATTGGGACTCGACTGATGTAGTCGGCGATCTATGTGGGAGTGGTGAAGTTTCATTTAGCAGTGAAATTCGAGGGTGTTAATGCCTACATTTACATGGTTTTGCCATGATGGCGGCGTAACCTCTGGCGTAGCTGCGATCTGTGGAGGATTCCATGGTGTAATCGAGGGGCGTAGAGTGCCTACAATTTTCTATGGTTTTGCCGAGATGGCGACGTAATCATCCGGTTAACTCCGACCATGGAGGGGGTGATGATTTCCAGAGTATTCTCACCAAAATGTTCTCTATATTTTAAAATTTGTTTTCTATATTTCCAATTTTTTTTTCTATATTTTCCAAAATGTTTTCTATATTTTCACCAAAATATTTTCCAAGTATTTTCATTGGGTGTTGAAAACGGGTCTGCTATGAACTTATAGATTTTCAGTCCTACGCCTGATCAACGTATGACCGAATTTCTGTAAGAAGAAGGATGGACTTGTTGAGACATCGAGTTATAAAAAGAATTTGTATAAAGCTATTTTGGCAATAGTATGTAGATTTTAAAATGTTTTAAAATTTTAAATAAAAAGAATTTATATTTTAAAATGTTCAAAGAGTAATTTAACTGATAATAAGCATTTTAATTATAATTATGGCTTTGTTCCTTTTCGAGGACGAAAAGATTTAAAAGGGGGGAGGAATGTGGTAACCTGGGTGTTTAGACATCTTTTAATTGGTAATTAACTGATTTTAAACTCTGGAAAAGATTGATCTATAAGTTGATCAAATAATTCTGATAATATATATATATATATATATATATATATATATGGATAAATATTTGTTTGATAATACATATATTGTATACAAATAAGATATGTGTTTGTTATATATATATATATTTATATAGATTGTAAATAGAATTTTGAGTTGAAACTCAAAAATAAATATCTGAAATATAAATTGGATTCAAAAAAATCTATATTTTAAAAACTAATAAAAGTTTGTTTTCTAATCATAATATATACACGTGTGATTTGGAAGTTATGTTTTGAATTTAATAAATTAATTTTCAAATAAGCTACTAAGGTTAAACTCTATATTTTTCAAACACTTAAGATAGTATATATATTTTTTAGCTTAAGATTTAAGATAGGATTTAATAAAAGAGTTTATTACACTTTCTTTTTAATTTGCTTGAACTAATTATGGTTTGTATATAAAGATTTGAACATAGATTAATAAAATAAATATACAAAAAAACACATAAGAAATAAAGAATAAAGGCTTTAAAACATTTGTAAGCTAGGTATACATTCATTTAACATTTGTAACTTGAATTAACATGTGGCAAGATTATTTTCTCTTTAAATTAAAATATAATAACATGTTAAAAAAAGATGTTTTGAGATCAAAGCACTTTCACTTCTCTTTTCTAAATTCTTTCTTTCATCTTCTTCTAAATAAAAACTACAAAGAAAAATCAAAACTTCCTTCAAAATTCAACTTGAGCTAAGGCAAGATTCATGATTACAGTTTCAAGTCCAAAATCAAGTTCCAGTTCTCAGTTTCAAAAGAAAATTTCCAAATTTTCCACAAAAAGCATGCTCTGTTCAAACCATTTTACTGTGAATAAACTACACTTTTTATACTATTTATATTCTGTTGCATGTGATGGATAATAAAATAATGTGTGGAATGATTGCATGTATAAATTAATGTGTTATATGTATATAAACATAGAATACCCGAGTGATCATCTGCATGTCTCTCTGTGTGTGTATATATATAGCCTTTGTTCTTGGTTTACAGGTCCAAAAATTTAAACAAAAATTAATTCCTCTTCACATAAACCATTATGGGTTAGGATGTTTATAGGAAAAACATTTGAATTAAACAAATATTTTTTTAAAATGTTCTTCTGTGATATTTTAAAGAAATTAGCTAGAAATAAATAAGTTACAGTAAAAATTCAAACTAAGTCAGGAAATTAATTGTTTAAATCTCGAGTTTTACTTATGTGATCAGGTTTGATTTTGGAAACCATGAATTTTAATAAAAATTCCAAGATTTGTAAATGGTTATTCGGGGAGGAATTTCGAGATGAACGGGAATTGTGTTTTATCGAATTCTGGTGAGGTGTTCGACGATTAGGGTCGGCAATGGGTCAAGAGGAGGTTCATAGTTTGGGAACTCGAGAAAAGTCGGTGATGATTTTTCCGATCATCGGAGTGATCGATAGAGGAAGGATTAGGGTTTTTAGGCATGTTCGATTAACACCGGTCTACGGCGTCGCGGTGAAGTTTTAAGGTTGCGGACCGGGGGACTCGAAGGAGAAGGTCGAGGCGAGGGTCTGGGCGAAGCTGCATGTTCTCCGGTGATCGGAGATAGTGGTACGAAGGATTTTGGTGATTGGGTTTTTTGTTCCAGTGGTGATCGAAACACATTATTTTGATTGCAAGGTGGTGCATGGGTTCTGGGTGGTCGAGTAGGTCGAGATGATCAATGCGACTTATTGGTGCAAGTGACGTTGGTCGGAGACGCTCCGATGTGGCATGCACGTGTACATGTCTCGGTGATGTCAGGGCATTCTGTTGTTTGAGAAAGAGAGAGAGAGTCGGGGAAAGGAGGAGAGTTCATCGGGTCGGGCGTGGGTGTGTACACGAGTGAGTTAGCATGTTTGGGTTTAATTTAAGAAGAGGAAGGAGAGAGGGATCGGGTCTGGTGTATGAGCTTGGGCCGGGTTGTAAGGCAGTGAATTAACCATGTCTTTTTACGTAAATTGTTAACAAGTTTAAAAACAAAGAAATGAAAGGTTTTCAAAGTAAAAGAAAATATTAACATGGTTTTAAAGTTAAATATTAAATAAGTTTCAAAATAAATTATAAGTCAAATGTGTTTTGAATTTAAATTGTTTTGGTTTAATATAATTATATAACAAGTAAATTATTTAATTATATTCCTTTGTGATTCCAAATGAAATATAATAATGAGTCAATTAAGTAATCAATTAAGATAATGGTTTATCTTAGATTAATTTAGGACTTAAGTACTTAAGGGTTAATTAATTTACTTAAGTAATTATAGGATAATTAATTAATGAAATTAATTAAAGGATAATTAATTAATGGAATTAATTAAAGCATAATTAATTAATGTAAGTAATTAAAGGTTAATTAATTATGTGAATGATTAAAGAATAATTAACTAATTTCAATAATTAATTAAATGATTTATTTGACATTAATTAAGCAGGGTTTAAAGGTAGTTAACTTATTTTGTGTTAATTAAATTAATTAGATTGGGTGACAAATTTATCTTGCTTATGGATGATTAAATTGTATTGAATGTTTGGATTAATGTCTCTAGTCTGATAATTTATGATGTTCTAAGATATGATATGTAGGGTTGAACTGTGATAATGTGGGTTATCCATCTGCGATGGATTTCTATGTTCATATGTTATTCTGAATTTAATTGTTTACTTGAACAGCTTGGCTTAAAGATGACATTGGGTTTGAAGAGACCGGGGTCGGGTATCAGCAAGCACTCGAAACCACTTCGATTAGTAATCGACTATAAATCTTTATAGTTTCGATTTTAGAATCAAATAGGCTGGAACGGAATAAATTAAGTAAACCGGGCCATCTAAAGTGAGTAATGATACTGAGATATTATTTTGAGAAATAAGTATTCGATGATAACATGATAGAACTCGTAGTGATGTATGAGTTACCTTGGGATTTCAAATATGTTTCATAACCTAGTATTTAAAAATTTTATGGGTTTACTCACGCTAGTTTCCAGCCTGACTCGGGTGTTACTTGATTGTAATGCTCGGGTTACAAATTTTCAGGTTGGGACGATCTGGAGCTCAGGAGGCGAGCTAGATGGCAGGAACGTATGGAGTTTATTTCGCTGTGTATTGGAATCGTATTGTTTGTTTTCTATGATGAGGTGTTACAACTATCTTGTTTATTTGTGATTATAGTTGTGCTCTGATGTATTGAATGTAAATGGACAAATACAGCTTTTATTTGTATAAATACTATTATTTGATATTATTTTTTGATCCGCTGCGAACGTGATGATCTGTGTTTTGTTTTCTATTCTTCTTCTACCTCTTTCTTCTTTATCCTAACGATCTCATATTTTCAGCGTTCGATTGTTTGGCACTTCTATAGTGAACGTATTAGTGTCGAATTCTCGAGGTCAAAAATTTCAGGTCGTTACAGAAGCCCTTCCCTTTAACAAAACAATTGAGACTTTTAAGTCCTCCTTCTTAAATAAATTACTTTACCTAGTAAATTACTTAGGAAAAACCCCTAAAAATCATCAATATTCTTTTTGATCATGTTATCTAACATATACAAATTTCAAACCCAAATTTCATATATAATTACCGAAATTAATTTCTAATCCCAATTATTCATATTTTCCTTTGAAAATTCATAATAAATTATCCATCACTTGGATAATTATGAAAAATTGAAACTATCTCCAAAATAATGTTTTACATAACATATTATAACCTTATGGCATTTGAAACCTAATATAAACAATTTTTTCCTTAAAATCGAATAAAACATTTATGAAATAAACTTGTTTGAATGTAACATATTATGTAATCCAAGCATATCATCATCAAAAATCATCATAATGGATTTAAACTTCAACCCGAAATCTTATGCTCTTTAAAAACAAAATATGAGATGGTTTGATTATTATTCACCTTGATTTGGATAAAGACATAAGATTTGATCTTGTTTAATTCTCCTTGCTCGATTCCTTAGCTTTAATTAAATTTCCTCTTCTTTTGCCCCAAGGTAATGGCCAGCTTGCTCTTTGGTTTACGTTTTAGAATTTTGAATTATGAACGTGCAGAGTGGAAATAGGAACAAGGGTTAGGAGTAATGGGTGCGGCTTTTACCCAATGCCCATGCCTTATTTCCTTATTAGTTAATTTATGGAAACATTTCCATAACCCATTCTTTTTATTTAACTAAGCACGACCCTTATTAAATTTTCAAATCTCAACCCCCTTATCACTCTAATATTAACATTATTCTATTTAATTTATCTAATTAAATCTTCTAAATGATGTCATTAAAATTAGGGGTGTAACAGGCTCCCCTCTTTAAATAATTTCATCCTCGAAATTCAGCAAGGACTAAATACTATACATAGCTTTCATCTGTAACAGCTCTTGACTACCATATCAGTCTACATGACTAGTAACGGTCTATATAAAGAAAATATAGAATATATCCTCATAGCAGACCGGGATAAGTATCTCTAATCCTTCTGTCTTACAAGTATAGTCATTCTTGTTGTCGCTTCACTTAAACTTCACCAGCATGACTGTCTTGTTTCTTAACCTCTTCTCATTTCTCTCCACAAACCAAATAGGTTGTCCATAAAAAGTCAAATTTGGTTCTACTGTCAAATCTTCCTACTCTGTCGGTGGAATAGTAGTCTCTGGATCATGTATATATTTGCGAAGATAAGACACATGAAACACGTTATGGACTCCTGCTATACTGCTCGACAACTCTACTCTGTATGCGAGCTTTTCGATCCTCTCAATAATTTGGAACAGTCCAACGTAGTCGGTGCTAGTTTTCACGACTTTCTGAATCATACACTCCTTTCAATGGTGATACCTTAATGAAAAATTTATCTCAAACTGAGAATTTTATATCCTTACGCCTCGTATCTGCATAACTCTTCTGTCTAGACTGAGCTTCCTTCATCCTTTCTCGGATCAACTCAATCTTATTTGTCACCTCTCTAACCAGATCTGGACCCAAGATTAATATTCTTTAGTCTCCAATCTCTAACCAACATGCTGGTGATTTACATGGACTTCCATAAAAAGCTTCAAAAGGCATCATTCCTATGCTAGTCTGATAATTGTTATTATAGGAAAACTCTTCTAAGTGTAGATGGTCTTCCCAAGATCCACTAAAGTCTAGCACACAATCCCTTAATAAATCCTCTATTACCTTAATGACTCTCTCCGTTTGCCCATCCATCTGAGGGTAATACGCAATACTCATCTTAACCTTGGTACCTAACACATCCTGTAGACTCTTTCAGAATTCACTAGTAAACAAAGCATCTCTATCACTGACTGTATATCTAGGAATTCCATGCAGTCTAACTATGTTTTTTATGAACAACTTAGCTAAAACAGGTGTCGTCCTGGTTGACTTAACTTGAATAAAATGGACACTTTTGGTCAACCTGTCCACTATGACCCGTATACTTTATTTCCTCTACTCGACCTTGGCAACCCATCTATAAAATCCATGGATATCGAATCCCATTTCCAAAATGGTATCTCCAAAGGCTAAAGCAATCCACTCGCTTCTATGCTTGACCTTCACTCGTTGACAGTTTGCACACTGTCTCACCCACAAACCAACATTCATCTCCATACCTTCCCAGTAGAAGCTCCTCTTTATATCTTCATACATCTTTGTTCCTCTAGGATGAAACGTAAATATAATTATTACAACATAGGACAAGAATGACATATGAAGATGCCCCTTGGATGATTAGAGTGTGTGCTTATATATATAGGCAATTAAACAACTTTGCCTTTACATCAAAACACAACGGAATAAAAAATAAAAGAACTCCTTGTTAGTTAGCTTTCCTCTTGCATGTCTTCGAAATCTTATTTGTCCAAGAAGAAGCTTAAAATCCTCAACTCTCAAACTATTCAAAATCAATTGAGCAACTTAGAGTTTAAGGGGAAAACGTAAACTTCGAGTCAGACATAAAGTTGGTATGAATAATAACTTACCATCTCGAACCATTTAGATATTTAGAGAAACCATGCCACTTTACAGAACGGGTTTTCCCCTCACCAGTATCTTATCCAAAAATTTATAATAACCATATATTGTGCTTCCTGCATCCATAATGGTTAAAATACAACAATTTAAAATATTATGATGATATGCAAACCAACAAATTATTCTGGATTTCCCATCCCCATTCATTGGACTCTCTGACTCAATAACAGTCTCCAGTGTCACTATTAACCTATTAGTATTTATAGGCTGACTAATAACCTGTTTAAAGTGAATGGACTATCTGTACAGTCTCACAGTTTTCATGGGATCACTAAGAACCTATTGGCCCCTGCCAATAACTTCATTGTTTCATGGGTTCTCCCTGAACCTAATGGAATCTACAATAACTCCCCTTATATCATAGTTTTCATGGGTTGACTATGAACCTATCTACTTTTTTTGATAACTTAATCCAAATATAGCTTTCATGGGTTCACTACAAACCTGTTAGCCTTTGCCAATAACTTTCTTTAAACATAGTTTTCATGGGATTATTATGAACTTGTCTAATCTGACAACTTCTTGATTAGTCTTTAGGCATCCTATATTCAGGTCTACCTAACCTCGTAGATGCAACTCTTTTCATTAGGAGTTTATTTAATTTATTTTCACTACTGGGTCAACCTACCTGGTTGTTCTGCCCTTACTTCCCAAAATACAGCTATGGGTCCATTACATAGTGAATATATTTAGAGTAGAAGCACATACAAAAACACTACCAACATTTATGGTTGAATATCCTTGAAATCAATTCCACCTGAAAATTTGGTTAATTCTTCTAACCAGTTATTTTTATCGCGGCAAGCTTCTTCAAAAACTCCAAATTTAAAAGCCATTTTAAAGCTCTTTTATAGTGCCATGGATTTTTCCTCTAAAAATAAGATTGGATTCTTTGTTTTGAAAACTAAGGCTCTCGAAACCTTATACCTTTACTCTCGAAACCATTGGAAAACCCCTTTCGAATGAATTCAAATCTTTTTTTCAAAACACTAGGCATATACCTTTCGAAACATAGAAAAATATCTCTTTTCAAACTATTAAAGCAATTCATAGAAGAATAGCTTCAAAACCATTGAGTTTATCCTTAAAAATAACTTTTAGGTCAAAGTGAGTATAAATGAAAGCACTTCTTTCGAAACCATTAACCTTCAAATAAAATAGTTTGGGGAAAACTGATGGCTTCGAAACCATCATTTCAAAAGTATTAATCTTTAAGTAAAAAATTGAAGGATTTTCTTTGAAACAACTTTCGAAGCCATTGCCTTTGAAACCTTTAGTATTAATGGCTATTTGAGCCTTTTCAAATACATTGGGAAGTTACTTATTACATTTATAAAACAAAACTAACTTTTGAACTCGTGATGGCTTTAATTCATTCGAAAGGCATAAAGGAGGCAACATAGTTTCGATTGAGTTCAAACTACCCTTTCAAAAGCATAGATTTTAAAATAAGGAAACTCATTTGAAAGCTACTCTTTGAACAAAAAAGTGGCAACCTCTTTGGAAGATATATTAAACCCCTTCGAATGCATTCTCTTAAAAACAAGGCAAGTAGCATTTCTTTGGATCGTAAACAACGACCTCGACCCCTTCGAAAGCTTGGTTTCGACTCTATACCTACCGCCATTTTCCAATCCACTATGTGCCAATGCATTGATAGCTTATGTATTGGTTTCGACTTTGGTTGGGGAGGAAGTATAGGGTCGAAAGTAGCTATTGGAAGTGGCGAAACAATAAACTTATGCAAAACTATATTCATTTCCTTTTTAAGTAATACTTTTCAACCAACTTGCCTATTTGTAAAAATTTGATTGGTTGCCATAAATTTACCAAAATCTTTTCTAAAAGGCCGTCGAATTTATTTAGAAATTATTAAAGATAATTAATAAAGAAGCCATTCCCTTTAACAATACAATTGGGACTTTTAAGTCCTCCATCTTAAATAAATTAATTTACATATTAAATTACTTAGGAAAAATCTCCAAGAATCATTAATATTCACTTTTATTATGTTATCTAACATATATAATTTTCAGACCCAAATTCCTTTATATAATTACCGAAATTAATTTGTAAACCCAATTATTCATATTTTACTTTAAAAATTCATAACAAATTATCCATAACTTGGATAATCATGCAAAATCAAACCAATCTCCAAAATAATATTTTACATAACATATTAAATCCTCATGGCATACGGAACCCAATATAAATGATTTTGGCCTTAAAATCAAATAAAACATTTATCAAACAAACTTGTTTGAATATAACATATCATGTAATCTAAGCATATCATCATCAAAAATCATCATAATGGATTTAAACTTAAACCCAAAATCTAATGCTCTTTAAAAACGAGAAATGAGATGGTTTTGATTATTATTCACCTTGATTTGGATAAGGACGTGAGATTTGATCTTGTTTAATTCTTCCTGCTTGATTCCTTTTCCTTTAATTGATTCATCTTCTTTTTCCTCAAGGTAATAGCCGGCTTGCTCTTTGGTTACGTTTTATAATTTGGAATTATGAACGGGTAGAGTGGAAATGGGAACAAGGTTTTAGGGTTTATGGGGTTATGATTGCGGCTATTACCTATAATGCCCTTGCCTTATTTACTTATTAGTTAATTTATGAAAACATTTCCATAACCCATTCTTTTTATTTAATTAAGCACGACCCTTATTAAATTTTTAAATCTCAATCCCCTTATCACTCTAATGTTTACATTTTCCTATTTAATTTATCTAATTAAATCTCCTGAATAATATTACTAAAATAAGGGGTGTTACAATATATGTATATATAAACTGCGCCATAGGCCGAGGTTCAACCTGCGCCTGAAACTCATTAACCAATCGATTGGTTATGGTAAGCCGTCGATGGTAGGGTTTGTTTGTAGTAAATTGTTTTGATTAATGCTAATTTAGGTTGACCCTATTATCATATAATTTAAACATTTAACCGTAAATTAACATGTTTTTTCCAATTGATTCTACATATGATTTGAACAAATATAATTTATAATTTTATTTACACAAATTCAACTTATAATTTTTTTAATTATATATGGTATTTACATCTGAGAAACAATTAATAACGAAACCGAAGGGTGTATATAGATTGTATATAGATTAAAATCTCAAAATCAATTCAAAGTGAAGTGAAAAGGTTTATACATATTAAATCTAAGATTCAATCCAAATCCAAATCAAATTCTTTATTTTTAATCAAGTTAAATCAAATAGGAATTATTTCCATATGATTTAAAATTTTCAATCCTACCTCTATATAATTATAGTTTACTTAATAAATAATCTTCAAATTTGAAACTTTTACCTCAAATTAAAGTCATATAATTTCTAGATCAAATAGACATATAAATAAATCCAATTACTTGTAAATCAATGTAACGAATCGAAGTTTTCGATCTCGATAATTCCAGATAGTTAGGGAAAAGAAGAAAGAGAAAGAAGAAAAAGAAGAACAGAACCACCAACATCTCACATTCGCAGCGGGTAAAATATAATAACAAATAATAACAGTTATACAAAGGAAAACTGTACTTATCTTTCACTTTAGTACATCGGAGTTACAACATATATACAAACACTGGACAGATAAAATCAACATGACTCAGATATATACAATAATATAATACAGCGGGAACACTCCATACGTTCCTGTCATCCAGCTCGTCGCCTGAGCTCCAAAACGTCCTTACCAGAAAATCTGTAATAATCGGTTTGACCCGAGCGTTACATCAATGTAACACCTGCGTTAGGCTGGAAACTAGCATGAGTAAACTCATATTATATGAAGTATCCAAACTATAAATCTTAGGTGAAAAACCAATGTAACTCGTACCTTCTACAAGTGCTCATCTTATTTAAAGTCAATCTCATATTATAAAATGATATCCGAGAAATGTTATTCTCAGGTTTAAATGGTCATGTTACTCAATTATATACCATTCCAGCCTGTTTGATTCTACACATCAAATTCAAAGAAATACGATTACAACTTCGAAGTGGTTTCGGGTATTTCTGATACCCCAAACTGATCTCTTCGAAACCAAATTCATCTTTAATTCAGGTTACTTAAGTGAATTAAATTTCCATTTGGAACATAGGTTGTCACATTCATCATCCACAGATAGCCCACATATCATAGTTTAATCCTAACACATCATATCACAGGAATACCCCAAATTATCAGACAGATATTAATCTGATCACCCAATACAACTTCCCATTCATAAGCAAGATTTATAAGTTGGACAGTTCCTAATTAATTTAATTAATATCCAATTAAATTAAATTAATTACTCTAATTATCTCTAATCTTGCTTACTCGGCATTAGTTAATTTCAAACCAATAAATAACTCATTCTTTTAATATCCATCTTAATCTATCCTTCTTAATAAATTATCCCTAATTACATTAAGTAATTATTCATAGATTAACTATTCTTAACCATCCATACTAATTAACCTTCAATCACTCTTCTTAATTAATAAAAATATAATTAATTACGTTAATACATTACATAGATTAATTAATCTTATTCAATAATTGACCTAAATTAATCGCATTCAGTAATTAATTATTCCTTAATTAATTACACCAAATGATTTAATTCTTCCCTTAAATAATTATCTTCTAATTACTTCTCTTAAGTAAATATTCTTTAATTACTTCCCTTAAGAAATTATTCTTTAATTACTTCCCTTAAGTAATTATCTTATTTAACTACATTGGTTATCTATTCTATGAATTCCTAAGTTTAATAATTAACTCTCAATCACTTAAGTTCTTAATTAATCTAAGATTAATTATTATCTTAATTAATCTCTAATTATTATTTAAACTAAATTAAATCTCTTAAGTGCCTAAAATATTAAGATTCAATACTCTTATCTACCCATTATATTCTAGTGTGAAACTACCTAGGAATTACTTAACAGATTCACCAATACAAATATCTTCAAAAAAAAATGACTCAATCATGTTTGACCTAATAAATCAGGTTTTGAACTTATTTACCAATTGGGACAATACCTTATTTAAACTTGTAGAACAAAATTTGCTTTGAAACCATTGCTTGAAATTTACTTTGCCCCTCCTTTTTTTAAAAAAAAAACTGGGATTATTTCCCTAATTAAGTTACCTTGCTCCTAACTCAGCTATATTCAAAAATGCTCCGAGCCTAATCCATATTCACCCGAGCTACTACCCGAGGTTCCCATCAACTCGAAAAACTCGAGAACAACACGGAGCCATTTCCCTTCTTCCTCGAAGCACAGCAAGCACATCAATGCGAGTGACACAAGATGATCATGTGCACATGCACAAACATTCAGGCCATCACCTACCGGCGCTGCAGCCATCATCACGTCAATGTCGAAGTCAACAACCTGATCGACAATACAGAAAACTCGAAGGCTCGTCAATACAAAAATGAGCAACTCACTTGAATCCAGAAACATGATGGTCACCAGAAACTTCCCAACATCGCCGTCACAGGCCATCTGGGGCATCACCCCTCACGTCCAAACTACGACACTTGCCTATACTCTAATTTCCCCCACCTCCAATCCCTTCCAGTGCGCCTTCGACAACGAAATTGTATCGTGTAAAACGTCAACCAAACAGAGACTTTAAGCCCTAGTTAACCGAAGTTCGTCACCTACGGTGATTTATAAAATCCATCACCATTTTTTCCAAAATCCATGATCTCTAAACTTGCTCCGACCAAAGACTTGATCCACAACCCTTCGCTGTTCGCTAGGAATTGAGTAATTACTCGATTCTGTTCAACTTGAATTTTTCCCCAATTCACAAACCTAGAAATCTTGAAATTCATACCAAAAATCATGGTTTCGAAGCTCGAATTCGATCATGCATTCAAAACTACAAATTTTAATACTTGATTTTTCAGTTTTAAATTGTTTATTACTGATATTTCAAATTTTAAAATATTTATTGAATTAAATACACTAAGATCCATTTTGAAATTGGTATTACTTGCTGTAGCCATTTTTCCATTTAGAGATCGAAATCTAAATTCATCTAAATGGGATGATTTAAATTTTGGTCTGGTTTTGCAAACCTATAAAAACAGTCAGAGGCATTCTTTTTCCTTCCTCAGACATGCATATCATTATTTACAAAGATATAAACATATATTTAAAACATTTAACTTCCTGCAAAACAACTTTTACCACTTAATTCACAAATAACAAGCATAAACACAGATTAATGCCTAAAGGGAATTAGTTTACTCACTTATTTTTGAAGAAACAGGGAACAGTTTGATTTGCTCTGTCAATTTGGAATTGCCTTTGGAATTGAGATGATCTGATGTTGAACCTAGCTTAAATCTGAGCTTCAGGTTGAAGATTGAAAAAGAAAATGTTTGTAATTTTGGAATTTATTTGCTTCTTGATTTGTTCCCTGTTTTCTTACAAGCTTTGGTTTAAGTTTCAGATTTTTTTTTTTAATTTACATTTTTAAGTTCAATAGGAAGATGAGATATGCCACTTGTTAAATACATGTCATTATTTCAACAAATGTTAAATTTCGATGAGATGGTTACATTTGTTAATCTTATAATGTATTTGCCTCACATTTATTTAAATGCATTTTATCTTGTTTATAAATGTTGCACATACATACAAATTACTTTTTATCACATGTTATTTTTTTTCTAAAAATGTATTAAACCTTCTTTAAATCTTATTAAGGCCTATATTTACCCTTGCTTTTAATTATATTTTAGATAAATGCATTCCTTTTTCTCAATTTATGTTTTATTATTTATAGTCATACCTTCATTGATATTTACACATATATAACCTTTAAAAGAGAAGATTTTAAAATCTTAATCATACATTAATAATAATCATATATTAAACAAACACATATTTAATCTGTTTGAAGATAATAAGTTTGCCCCTTTTAAATAATTATATTAGGAGATTATCAAATGAATATTTATCCAGATACTTATAATTTAGCATTTATTAGTGCTAATTTATCTATATACACATCCAAAGATATATATATATATATATATATATATATATATATATTATCAGGTTTATTTGTTCAAATTAATAAATCAGTGTTTAATAATTTAAACCCTATTAATTACAAATTAACAGCTGTCTAAAAATCCAGGTTATCGCATTCTTCCCCTCTTTATATCTTTTCGTCCCCGAAAAGGAATGAAGCTAGAATTTACTAAAACGCTTTTTATCAAAAAATATATTCGTTGATTACTTTTAAAGCACTTTTAAAAATCCACATAATATTATAAATTTTTTTTTTTAAAAATACTTTTTATAACTCGATGTCTCAACCAGTCCATCCTCGTCCTCATAGAAATTAAGTTATACGTTGATCAGGCGTAGGGCTGAAAAATGTTAAGTACTTGGTAAACCAGTTTCAACACTAAGTGAAAATACTTGAAAAATAATTTTATTGAAATATAGAAAACATTTTTGAAATCGAGGAAACATCTTTGGTGAGAAGGCTCAGGAAATCATCACCCTCATCCATGGTCGCAGTTGCATCCTGGATTACGTTGCCATCGCAGCAGAAGTTCATGTAACTGTAGGCGCTCCGCGCCCTTCGATTACGCCATGGAACCCACAACAGATCGCAGTTACATTCCAGGGTTATGTTGCCATCGCAGCAAAAGTCCATGTAACTTTAGGCATCAGTGCCCTCTATTTTCACTTCCAAAAATGAAACTTCTCCATTCCCATGTAGGTCGTAGTCTACCGATGTAAAATCAAACGTAGACTGTTGGATCTCAGTGGCACACATGACTTTCGCTATGTCACCATAATTCGCCGTCTACCGATATAAAATCAAACGTAGATTATTGACTCTCAGCGGCACACACGACTTTCACTATGGTCTGCAATAGATCGCAGTGACATCGAGTTACACTGTCGTCATAGCATAACCCAAATGCCTGTGTAGGCATCTGCGCCCTCGACTTCCGTACATACTACACAAAATCCTCAGGAACTAGTTTTGTCCGGACTCCTCACAGGATCAATTTTAGAACCCCTCCTTAGGGTTTAAGGCAGCACCAACCTATGGCACTCCTGTGAAGTTCATTTCAAGGGATCGCCTTTTTCCCAGAGCCATTTTCAAAACACTTTATACTATACACATATAGTATCTTCCAAATCATACACCTAGTATGAATCTCAATTAAATCTCCTTTCTCAAAATCGATTATCCCAAAATCGATAATTCTCAAATTAGGCTTTTCCAAATTTCAATATAGATTTTACCCAAAAATCAAAATCCTTTCCAAATCCAAAGGTTCCAAAAACCTTTCCAAAATCATCCTCATGAAATCCTTTATATATACACACACACACACACACACACATAGATATATATAATTTTGAAAAAAAAAATCTTTGGATCACTTCAAACTTGTATAAATTTCCTTTTATACTTCAAATACTTTTCAAAAATCCTTTTCTTTCGGCAATAGATTCAACAAGGGGAGATTTATCTTATATAACAAAGACATATAACTTTGTTTATTCCAAATCAAATATTCAAATTTGATAACTCTATAAAGTCACTTACCAGTTTACTTACTTCCATAAAGTAAATTTCTACCATAGAAATATCAAATTTCTATTTTATTTCATCATATATTTCACAAAATATATTTTTCACAAAATATGTTTTTCTCTTCAAAAACCATTTTATAGTTCTTATCCACAAACTTTCAATATTAATTTCATTCCAATCCATACGATGTACACATAACATCCGTACGCAATATCAATCTGATCGCTCATTCGATCACACAATTTCTCTTCCGAACTAGTATTTGTCCATCCGACTTCCTAGTGCGGACTCAAATCTGGTTTCTTGATCAGAAATCGTCATTCTCCTTACATAGCCATAACTATGATAGAGAATATCTAGAACCAATCAACAATCCATATCCACGTTCGCCGTCGAAATTCGAGTGAAAAATCCCAACTCAGATCGATAAACTATCTCGAAATTCTATGCTCGAATCCAGATCAAATCACTATGCGAATAGAATAATATATGTACATCCTACGTATTATCTTTATTGATTATTAGCCAAATCAACCTTTTTTTCTATTCACATTCACTTTTATTTCTATTCACCTATTCATAGTTGTTTCAGCCCCATTTGGATTATCACCTCAATTCTTATCTCAATTGGGTATTTAATCATAAACAGTTCGAACTTTGTCCAGTTTAAATTTAGAAAATAGCTTGAATTTTTTTAAAATAGATAAGTAGTTGAAAAATAATTATTAATTTGTAAAATAGCTGTAAAATAATTAAGCAGTTGTAAAATAGTTGAAAAATAGTCAAATAGTTATAGAAAATTTAAATAACTGCAAAACAGTTGTAAAATAGTAATTAATTATAAAGTAGTTGAAAAACAGTAATTAGTTTATAAAACAGTTGAAAAATTGTTAAATAGTTCCAAAACTAATCGTAAAACAATTATAAGATAGTTTAGATTTAAAAAGAAAAGTTGTATAGTAAATAGTTTGGAAAAATAGATTTATAATAAAACAATTTATTTTGAAAATAGTCCAGAGTCAAACTGTTCAATTCCCAACCTCCATTTTCATCAACTCAATTTAAATTTCCACTTCCATTTAAAATGACTCAATTCCAATTTAAATAACTTCAATTTCCATTGAAATTGATTTATCCCTAATTCAAGTTGAATTAATTTTCAATTTCTTTCAAATTTTCAAATCAAATTCCAGTTGAATTTTAAACCTATTCAACTTTAATCACAATTCCAAATTATTCAAATCAATTTGGACTAATTTCAAATTGAGCCCATTTCAATTTCGAATCAATTCCAGTTTGAATTAATCCCAATTCCCATTTGAATTTGAACTCGTTCAACTTCAATTTCATTTCAAATTAACCCAATTCAAATTTTCCATTTGAATTTTTAAACTTATCCATCTTCAATCACAATTCTAATTAATTCAAATCAAATTCAATTTGAACTAATTCAATTCAATTCAAATTTCAAATTTAAACCATCCCGAATTATATAAATTCGAGTTAAATTTTTAGATGTTGATTTAATCCTTTAAATCAAATCAACTTATATATTTAAACCATTTAATTCTGAATCCAAATTCCATTTTTAACCTATTTCAAAGTTCAAATAATAATTCAAATCCTTTTTAAACAATTAAATCTTTGAAATTCAATTTGTCATCAAATTTCAATTTTGAAACCAAACCTTTGAAGTTTTATCTTAAACGTTCAAATCTTAAATCCAAAATGATTTCTTTTTATCTTAATAATGGATATATTACCATACATCATTTCATCATTCATTTAAGCAAATCCAATTTCAGCTTAAAGATTATTAATAACAATAGGATGGTATCATTCAAATTATTTTAAAACATCCATCCATTTCCAATTTCCAGATCTCAAACCCATTTTGAGATCACATAAACTCCCCATTCAAATCAACCATTTAACTTCCCAAGTTAAATCTCAATTTCATCTTGAAATTTCCAAATCAGATTGTTCGTTTAAACTTATTTAACTTCTTCCAAGTTAAATTCAATTTAATCCCATTAATCCCACTCAAAATTTGAATTCTCCATTTCAAATTTCAAATTCCTATTACTTAAAGTTCAAATACTTATTTTGCCTTGGGTTTTTACATCACACTACAAGGAAAATCAAAACTTATTACTTTAGAGTTTACTTCAAATCACCTATGATATAATGTATATCCCTCATTTACACATATTTATTTCCTTTACACACCAAGTTATCCTTAAATTTTAAACCACCTTTGGTTTTTTAAATTCAAAAACAAATTCCTTTAAATTTTTAAACAACTCTTGTTTGAAATAGAACCCTATTCATTCAAATTCATTAAATAATATCATTTATTACTTCGTTATCCTTTTGAAACAATTTTCAAGTTTCTGGTCCTAGATCTAAAACTTCACAAATTAAATCACCATCAGTTCCAATTTATAAGTCATACTTATCTAAATGTTTTACTTCCTTAAAACATTTCATTTTACTTACTGATTAATACACATATCATTATTAAATCAATCATTTATGATAATAACCAAGATTATCATATCTGGAAACCAATTCATTATTATCTTATTCTGAAACTCTTCCCCAAATTCAAGATTTTAATTTCAGTTTTGATTCCATTTCAAACTTATCTTTATTTAATTTTAATTTGGTTTTACTTCTATTACCACTTAATTCTCATTATTAAAATTTTCAAATAATACAACAACCAATTACCTTAATATATAATGGTTAGAAGAATCGATGCAATATATATAAACTTATATAAAAATCATTTACTTTTAAAACCATTAAATAAGAAAATAACAAGTACGCTTTCTCATATAAATATTACACTCAACTCATTCTAGGGCACTACTGACCCTATCCTTTATGAGTATCCCACCAGTGCCAAGATTCTCGCTTAACTTTCTGCTCTGATACCAAATGTAACGACCTGGAATTTTCGATCCCAAAAATTCCAAATAGTTAGGGAAAAGAAGAAAGAGAAAGAAGAAGAAGAAGAATAGAAACACCAATATCTCACATTCGCAGCGGATAACAAATAATAACAGTTATACAAAGGAAAACTATACTTGTCAAATTTCACTTTAATACATCAGAGTTACAACATATATACAAACACTGGATAGATAAAATCAACATGACTCAGATATATACAACAATATAATACAGCGGGAACACTCCATACGTTCCTGTCATCCAGCTCGTCTCCTGAGCTCCATAACATCCTTACCTGAAAATCTGTAATACTCGGTCTGAACCGAGCATTACATCAAAGTAACACCCGGGTCAGGCTGGAAACCATCGTTTGTAAACCTATATTATGTGAAGTATCCAAACTATAAATCTTAAGTGAAAAACCAATGTAACTCGTACCTTCTACGAGTGCTCATCTTATTTAAAGTCAATCTCATATTATAAAATAATATCTAAGAAATGTTATTCTCAGGTTTAAATGGTCATGTTACTTAATTATATACCATTCCAGCATGTTTGATTCCACACATCAAATTTAGAGAAATACGATTACAACTTTGAAGCGGTTTCTGGTATTTCTGATACCCAAACCCGATCTCTTCGAAACCAAATTCATCTTTAATTCAGATTACTTAAGTGAATTAAATTTCCATTTGGAACATAGGTTGTCACATTCATCATCCACAGATAGCCTACATATCTTAGTTTAATCCCAACACATCATATCACAGAATATCACAAATTATCAGACAGATATCAATCCGATTTCCCAATACAACTTCCCATTCATAAGCAAGATTTATAAGTTGGACAGTTCCTAATTAATTTAATTAATCTCCAATTAAATTAAATTAATTACTCTAATTATCACTAATCTTGCTTACTCAGGATTAGTTAATTTCAAACCAATAAATAACTCATTCTTTAACAATCCATCTTAATTTATCCTTCTTAATAAATTATCCCTAATTACATTAAGTAATTATTCATAGATTAACTATTCTTAACCATATGTACTAATTAACCTTCAGTCACTCTTGTTAATTAATAAAACTATAATTAATTACGTTAGTACATTACATAGATTAATTAATCTTTAATTAATCTTATTCAATTATTGATCTAAATTAATCACATTCAATAATTAATTATTCCATAATTAATTACACTAAGTAATTTAATTCTTCCCTTAAATAATTATCTTCTAATTACTTCCCTTAAGTAATTATTCTTTAATTACTTCCCTTAACTAATTATTCTTTAATTACTTCCCTTAAGTAATTGTCTTATTTAACTACATTGGTTATTTATTCTATGAATTCCTAAGTTTAATAATTAACTCTCAATCACTTAAGTTCTTAAATCTAAGATTAATTATTATCTTAATTAATCTCTAATTATTATTTAAACTAAATTAAATCTCTTAAGTCCCTAAAATATTAAGATTCAATACTCTTATCTACCCATTATATTCTAGTGTGAAACTACCTAGGAATTACTTAACAGATTCACCAATACAAATATCTTCAAAACAAAACGGCTAATCCATTTGACCTAATAAATCAAGTTTTGAACTTGTTTACCAATCGGGACAATACCTTATTTAAAAAATTTGCTTTGAAACCATTGCTTGAAATTTACTTTGCCCTTCCTTTTTTTTTAAAAAAAACTGGGTTTATTTCCCTAATTAAGTTACCTTGCTCCTAACTCTGCTATATTCAAAAATGCTCCGTGCCCAATCCATATTCACCCAAGCTACTACCCAAGGTTCCCATCAACTCGAAAAACTCGAGAACATCACGAAGCCATTTTCCTTCTTCCCGGAAGCACAGCAAGCACATCAACGCGAGTGACACAAGATGATCATGTGCACTTGCACAAACATTCAGGCCATCATCTACTGACGTTGCAGCCATCATCACGTTGATGTCGAAGTCAACAACCTGATCGACAATCCAGAAAACTCGCTGGCTCGTCAATACAAAAACGAGCAACTCACTTGAATCCAGAAACACGACGATCACCAGAAAATTCTCGACATCGCCGTCACAGGCCATCTGGGGGCATCGCCCCTCACGTCCAAACTACGACACTTGCCTATACACCAATTTCCCCCACGTCCGATCCCTTCCAGTGCGCCCTCGACGGCGAAATTGCATCGCGTTAAACGTCAACCAAACAGGCACTTTAAACTCTAGTTTACCGACGTTCGTCACCTACGGTGATCTATAAAATCCATCACCATTTTTTTCCAAAATCCATGATCTCTAAACTTGCTCCGACCAAAGACTTGATCTACAACCCTTCGTCGTTTGCTAGTAGTTGAGTAATTACTCGATTCTGTTCAACTTGAATTTACCCCAATTCACAACCTAAAAATCTTGAAATTCATACCAAAAATCATGGTTTGAAGCTCGAAGTCGATCATGCATTCAAAACAACAAATTTTAATACTTGATTTTTCAGTTCTAAATTGTTTGTTACTGATATTTCAAATTTTAAAATATTTATTCAATTAAATACACTAAGATCCGTTTTGAAATTGGTATTACTTGCTGTAGTCATTTTTCCATTTAGAGATCAAAATCTAAATTCATCTAAATGGGATGATTTAAATTTTCGTCTGGTTTTGCAAACCATTAAACACAGTCAGAGGCATTCTTTTGCCTTGCTCAGACATGCATATCATTATTTACAAATATATAAACATATATTCAACACATTTAACTTCCTGCAAAACAACTTTTACCTCTTAATTCACAAATAACAAGCATAAACACAGATTAAAGCCTAAAGGGAATTAGTTTACTAACCTATTTATGAAGAAATAGGGAACAGTTTGATTTTCTCTGTCAATATGGAATTGCCTTTGGAATTGAGATGATCTGATGTTGAACCTAGCTTAAATTTGAGCTTCAGGTTGAAGATTGAAAAAGAAAATGATTGTAGTTTTGGAATTTATTTGCTTCTTGATTTGTTCCTTGGTTTCTTACAGGCTTTTTTTTAAGATTTGGATTATTTTTAAATTTACATTTTAAGTTCAATAGGAAGATGAGATATGCCACTTGTTAAATATCATGTCATTATTTCAATAAATGTTAAATTTTGATGTGATGATTACATTTGTTAATCTTATAATGTATTTGCCTCACATTTATTTAAATGCATTTTATCTTGTTTATATATGTTGCATATACATACAAATTACTTTTTATCACATGTTATTTATTTATTTTTTCTAAAAATGTATTAAACCTTCCTTAAATCTTATTAAGGCCTATATTTACCCTTGTCTTTTAATTATGTTTTGGATAAATACATTCCTTTTTATCAATATATGTTTTATTATTTATAGTCATACCTTCCTTAATATTTACACATATATAACCTTTAAAAGAGAAGATTTTAAAATCTTAATCGTTCATTAATAATAATCATATATTAAATAAACACATATTTAATCTATTTGAAGATAATAAGTTTTCCCCTTTTAAATGATTATATTAGGAGATTATCAAATGAATATTTTGTGAGAAATGTGGATTACGGATCTTAAGGCTAGGATAAACACTAGAGGGGATGAATAGTGTTTTAAGGAATTATTAAATCTTTTTGAGTTTTTGTTAATTTGAATATAAATGTATGCAATATTCAGACACAGATATGATCACAGAATCAAACACAGATGCAGAAATAAAGTAAAAGCAGCAAAGGAAAGAACATGCCGGATTTTATACTGGTTCGGAGTTACCCTACATCCAGTCCCGTACACAAGTACGAATTTCCTTTAAAAAGAAATTGTACAATTACACCCTCGATTTCAAGGCAACGAGGTACACCCTCCAGATTCACAATCCTTTGGGTAGAGATGCTTGATTTTACGGGCAACAAGTTCACCTAATTGATTTCCAAGGCTACAATCACACCTTTTCTCGCTTGATTGATTTCCAAGGCCACAATCACACCTTTTCTCGTTTAATTGATTACAAAAAGCATATAACTCTGAATAGCACCAAGGATCTTGTTGAGATAGTGATGGAGAATCAAACCAGAGATAATCTAGTTAGATTCAATGTTGATTTCGGCAGAGTAATGGTAGGAATATGTATAAAGAAAATGTGGAAGAAGAAGAGAAATGAAAACCAGAAAGATTGAAAATTCGTTGAAAACAACTCCTATTTATAGAAGAACAGTAGTCATGTTCATTCGTGAAAGGATGTGACGAACAGACACTTCTTTTGAAATTTAAATTTTGAATTTAACTGACAGTATGTCGACATGGGTGTATTGAGCATGTCGACATCCCAAAGGAAATTTTGGTGTTTTGTTTTTCTTTGGAAATATATTTTATCTTATATTAAAACTATTTTAAACTTTTATAAATGTACTTAACTATAGTTAAAATACATAAGTAAATATAGAAAATAATATATATAAAATTTTACTATAATTTTATATTTAAATCTAAGTATAAATATTAATATATTATTATTAAAAGATAGTTTAAAACTAAGGATAATTCGATTTTCAAATTAAAGATTATTTTGAGGCTAAAAGTATTTAAAACTAGGATAGATGTTTTTGGATCTTTTTTAAAAGGAAGCTTTTGAAAACATTTTAAAAACAAGATATGATTTTGTAAAAACATTTTGAATAAAAATTAGCGGATACAAAACAATGTTCCACTAGATTTTTCATAGGTTCAATCCTACTTAGAGTTCCATCCCTTTAACAGGCTCAAAGTGGATTCCATTCCACGAATAAATTGGATTTTAAGATGTCAGTGCTTTTCTAGGAGTTTTAACAAAATTCCTAATTAAAAAAATAAATTACTTGAAATCTTGAACTCTTGATAATCTTGATATTCTTGATAGTCATGAGTCTTCATTCTTGATATCTTGAATCTCTATACTGTACAATGTTCATTCTTAGTACCTGCATGGTTAAATCCTTCATATACATATATTTCTAAACTATAATGTTAGTATTTATATTTTATAATCCTATTCTTAGGTTGTTGTCATCAAAACCATCATCTCAAGGACTAACATATTTATCCAGATATTTATAATTTAGCATTTATTAGTTCTAATTTATCTATATACACATCTAAATATATATATATATATATATATATATATTATCAGGTTTATTTGTTCAAATTAATAAATCTGTGTTTAATAAATTAAACCTTGTTAATTACAAATTAACTGCTATCCAAAATTCCAGGTTATCACAATCAACATATTTTAATAATCAACCCACTTAACTTTTTGAAGATTTCCTCTTCTCTTTTCAGTGAATTCTCCTCTAGCTTTGTTTATTGAATTATTCTTTCTCTCTTTCCTTTTCTATTTTTATCTGATTTACTTTTTTGGAATTGGAATTTCGTTTTGAAGTAGAAGAAGAGGATGAATAAATGTTTTAGGAAGCAAAGGCTGGATTAGGATTTTAGAATATGAATAGTGGGGCCATAAGCTCTAATTTATATTCGTCTAAATGTATCAGGATTCATTATATTAATATACAATACATCTAAGCCATTATTTAGTAAATGCTTCCTTAATCGTTAAGTTTTGTTTATTAAAACATTTCTTTAATATTAACTAACATATAAAAGTTCTTTTTACCATTAACATTAACTAATATTTAGTTCATTTAACTCCTTTCATTTTACTGTATTAAAAATAACAATTTTCTTTGCCTTAATTAATTTCATTACTTATAATGCCAATCGATATCATTGATACACACACACACATATATATATATATATTATTGACCATTGTAGGGAATCTCAAGCATAAATACACACTCACGCACATATACGTATAGACACACACACATATACATACATATATTAACATTGATTTGGAACTTTACCTTTTTCTAGTAATTAACTAGAATTTATCTTTTCAAATCCAGGAAATCAAATGTCCTCATATTCTTTACAAAGAAATAAATAACATGCCTATTTAGCAATAAATACATTACCCTGGTAATTGATGCTTTCCCTCGAAGCTATTTTAAGTTAGTGCATGTATATATCTATATGTAATTATTTAAATTAATTAGAAACCTTATTCTCTACTAATTAATTTCACAATCAATTTTTAATTAGTTGATATTTATGTTTCCAAATTCAAATTGGATTCACCATTAATTCTTTACTAATAAGATTTAGCACATTTTTCCTTCCTTTTAAAAAACGCTTTAATTTCACATTTTGTTATCATCGCCTTTAAAACATTACATGCATTCTTTTCTTCATAAATATATTTTTGCTTCTCCTTTGTAACATAAGAAACATATATTTTAATTAATTATAGTAGTTAATTCCACCGCTAACACAGTAATTAATGTCTTTACCTCTGTGCATATAAACGTCTTACTCCATTACTAGTAATGTACATTTACACAATTGTACTCTCCTTTTGAAGCAACTCAAATATGTTTAATTAATTACTTAATAAGTTAATTTTGATTTGTTCTTGCAATTAATCCTTAATCTTAGTTTCAAAAATAGGTTTAAAATGCGAAATGTGCATTACGGTAACAATTTGTATTTTCTTCATACGTTATTTGTTTCTTTTTTTGATGAATGAGTAGTTCCCTTAAGAGGGGAGCATTCGTAATTTTGTTAACTACAAAATCAAAGGCTATACAAATGTCTAATGTGAGATATTCAGTATAAATATGCAGGATCATCACTTTGATGGTCAACAAAAAGAGAAGGGTAAGAACAAACAAAATAGCATATCACAAGTAATTGAATCGAAAAAATCAGCCTTAAAATAGTGAGTGTGCTTATAACTAGAGGGAAGCACAAGCAGCAACTAAACAACAAGGGAATCTATGACATATAGAGAGAAGTTGCATGAAGAATCTAAGGCATGGTGCAAGAATGGGATGTTGCTACAGCAGTCAACTAGAAGGCGAGATAGTAAGGGATGCTGCTGCAAAAGAGGTGAAAGTGCAAGACAAGTAGAGAATGAATTGGTGTTGGTGTTGCTGCATGTTATAAGATTACTGATACTTCATATTGAAATGCACGACCGTGATAGGTGCGTTGATGTGATGGATACAAAAATGACACATAGTGATGGCCATGAATGCATGAAGGTAATTGAAAATATCAATCTGCTTTCATGAATGGTTGAATGACCACGCATGCATGAAAATGACAATGTTCATGCATGTGGTGCTTTTGAAGGCTTGCGTGAAAATAAGCTTGCATAAAGAGCTGTTTTGTTGAAGAATATTCTTATGTGGAAATGCATGCCGGGGCTTGAATATTAATGCAAGGCGAAGAACATGCTGAGTTCATGTGCCTGTTGAGATGCATGAAAAGCGTGCTATGGGCTTGCACAAGTAAAGGCGAGGACAAGATGGCTACTAATGCAAGAACAAGTCCAAGTGACCGGGCTTGATAATTGTGTAAACATGTTTGCTTTCATGTGAATGATGCTTGAAGCATATGCAAGCTCAGGTGGATGCCTAGTTGGTGAGAGTAAGGTAGGGCGTATCGTTTGTAGTGTACTCAGCTCTGGCAATCCCATTGAATAGAAAATCCTTGAGCTATACCCGTCCAAAGAGATATAAACCAAGCAGTAGTAAAAATAATCGAGTTGGGTGTTTATAAGTATTATTAAATATGTGTTGATTATGTTCATATCATAAGGTCCAATATGTGATTGAATAGATTTAACCTAAAGTTGTCCTAGTAGTTTGTGAAAAGTTTACTTTGAAAAAATTCTAGTAAACCTTCAATGGTGGCATATATGTAATAGTTCTTATGTTGAAAATCTCAAGTATCCTATTGATAATTTATTATGAGCAAGGGCGTTCGAAGAACAAATGAGACGAGGTTTTAGGTACCAGGTTACAAAAATTACAGTGGTTATTATTAATGTTGGTTGTTATTCCCTAATTTGTATTGGTCATGATGTATAAGTTTCCATGCAAAGCGATCCACATATGAATTTTAACTTTGGGGGGCTTTTATTTTCCAAATAGGTTTTAAAGCGATATAAAACATTTGTTCCAGAATAAGTCAAGAATGTGTGCATTGATTTGGAGATTATCTTTCTTTTCTGTCCCAACACCATACCAGGCGATCAGGACTGTTGCTAATACCATAGTTTAAATCAAATTAATTCATCCCTAAAATTGACCAAGCACAGTCCCTGTTAAATGATATATCCCACCTAAAGATCGATTAGGGTCTATAGGAATTATAAAATCATTTTTGTTATTAGATATCATAAAAAACTCAGGTAGTTCATGTTTTAAGGTGATGGAAGAGATCTAAGACTCGTTTCAGAAGGAGGTCTTGTCTCTAAAGTTAACGTTATGCCTAAGTCCTAATTTGAATATGTGGTATAAGTTGGAGATATTTTTCCAGAAGAAAGAATATTTTCGATTAGGATGTAAGTTAATGTTTTCTAATCCATTGCAGTAGTAGTTACTATTCTTTCCAAGTTATAGGTTCATTGTCCAAGAATTTTCAGATCCATTTACACAACAAAGAGATGTTTAGTGCCTTTAAGTCAATAATGCACATGCCTCCTGGGGTTTTAGGTTTGCAAACAAGATTCCAATTAACAAAATAACTTAGATTGGAACTCTTCATCCCTCATTTCCATATGAAATTTCTTCTAATTTATCGATTTTGCTAATTGCCTAGTTAGGGAATTTATGATAGACATCCAGTATATTGTTATTGCTGATTTGATTGAGTTAATAAGGATCACTCTTCCATCTTTGGAGTGGCAATTAGCCTTCTAGGATGGAAATCTACTATTACTTTATCAATTATAACATTCCAATCTTCTTTTTTTGGGTTTCATGTTTCTTATTGTTATGCCTAAGTATTTAAAAGGGAAGTTCATAAGTTGTAAAATTAAGAGTGCTAGCCACATAGATCATGGAGTTTGAAAAATCATTAAGAACTAGAACGGATCTTTTTTTGAAATTAATTTTAAGGTCCAAACGAAGTTAGAAGTTATATAAAATAAGCCTAAGGGAGGCAATATGATGTGGTAGAGGGAAGCAGAATAAAAGGGTATCATTTTCATATTGTAGAGTGGACAGTCCGTTCGAAGTAACGCCACACCCAATTCTGGGTAGGATATTGTTTCTTAGGCTAACGAAATAATTCTTTACAAAGCATCGGCTGCAAGGTTCAAAAGAAGTTGGGATAAAGAGACAGCATGGTGAAGGCCTCTCTTCGATTGGATTTTTTAACCCTCGGTGTCATTTATCAGGATAAACGATGCACCCGTTTTTAGAAATAGGCTAATCTAGGAGATCCATTTGACCGTGAAACCTCTGGCTTTAAGGGAATCAATCAAAAACCCCCAATCAATAGAGTCAAAAGCTTTTGCGAAGTCTAATTTAAGAATGGCACAGGAGATAACTTCTTTGTGACAATTGTTTTTGAATTCTTGAGCGGTAGCGACTCCATCCATGATGTATCTGCCTTGGATGAAAGCCAATTGAGATTTGTCTATTAAGTTGTCATTTTATTTTTCAGTCTATTAGCTAGGACTTTGGTGATTATTTTGACTGAGAAATTAATCAAGGAGATGTGTCTAAAATCAAATAGCTCCTATGGATTCTCCTTTTTAGGGATTGATATCACCGCCTGATTAAATCTTTCTTGCTGAAAGGCACCGTTTTATAGTTCTTCCAAAAGATTCATAAAATCCCGTTTAATAAGAAACCAAAAGTTTTGGTAAAAGAGCATCAGAAAGCCGTCGGGGCCCGGGAACTTATTTGGTACTTCAAAATGGTACCGTTGTATAGTTCTTCGGAAAGGTTTATTTGATTATACCACTGTCTCGTCTATTTTGCATCTATGTTGTTATACTATATTTTTATCTGTGCATTATGAGATGTTCTACAAATTCTATGTTTGTATTTTTGCTACTTTTCATTCTTGGTAACCGTCCTACATCGGTCGGGAACCTCCATGACTCATCATTCAGGTATTCTGGGTATTGAAGGTGTAGGGCAGTTTTCACATTATCACTTGCAAGGTTCTTTATCACTAACATACTTCTTCCTGTGAAAATGGACAGTTTAGCTCACTTAGAGAGTGGTCTTTTATGGGAAAAGGTATGACCAATTAGCCTGAATTCTATGTATGCATCTAGCACCATAGATGTCAGTGTAGTTTTGGCTAGTAAAAATGTTATTTATTTCATTATGTTCACTATACCCATTTTCGTTAACTCTAATTGGTTTTACCTTTTTTGGCATCTTCTTCCATAGCGATTCGATGAATTTTTTTGTATTTTGATCCCTCTTCTTAATCCATTGTAAATACGATCTTTGTTTCTATATAATTTTTTCTTGATTTAATAATTTATTTTGATCAGTCCTTAATTCATATAGTTTGAGATTCTCGTCAGTGTTTAGGTTTCTCTGCTCGTCGATTTTGTCTAATTCTATAATTTCATTAAGGGTATTTCGCCTTTTAATGCTTAAAATTTCCAAAAACTATTATGTTCCAACTTTTAAGGAATGTTCTTCGTGCTCTCAATTTGATTTTTGGCTGTGTTGTTCATATTTCTGTTAGTTAAAGAATTCCATTTCATTGTTATAATATTTACAAAGTTTTCTTCTTTCAACCACATTTTCTCAAATTTAAAAGATTTTTTAACCACTAATTGGTTAGAAGTATTAAGGATGATGGGTTGATTGCTAGAAATAAGCCTAGTGAGACCAAAGGGAAGAGATCCTCCAATTCCTCACTAATGAAGAACCTATCTACTAGGGCCATTGAGGGGATCTCTCTAATGTTTGACCAAATATGCTTCTGTCCAATCAGATGCAGCTCGATAGGAGTATTTTGGTTAATGAAGTCATTAAACTCATCCATGTCAATGAGATTCCACTCTCTAGGGGATTGCTTGTCGATGAATCTGGTAATGTTGAAATCTCCACCTATGGGCCATGGTCCGTACGATAAGGTATGGAAATTAGTACACTCAATCCAAGGTTGTCTTTGGATTCTAGTATTTGGTGCACAGACATTTGTGATGTCGACAATTTGGTTTTTATGGAGATCTTGCAAAATCAGGTGGAGTGAATGACAATTATTTATTTATTGTAAGAGTTTAAATTTCGTCCTGCCAAAAGGATATAATTCCTCTCGAACTTCCTAAAGCCGAGATAACTTTTGATTTAGCGAGGGAGGGGTACATTCAGGAACATGGACACAAGTAGTGCATGGCTATCATCAGCTCGTGTCGTAAATTATTGGGTTAACTCTTGCAACGAGCACAACCCTCGTATTTATTTGCCACCATTTAGTGCGGAACCCTGAATAGACTGCTAATGATAAGCCGGAGGAAGGTAAGGATGACATCAATTCATCATGCTCCATATGCCCTGGGTGACACACATGCTACAATGGGCGGGACAAAGGATCACGATCCCGTGAGGGCAAGCTAACTCCAAAAATCTATCCTTGGTTTGGATTGCAGGCTGCAACTTGCCTGCATGAAGCCGGAATCGTTAGTAATCACCGATCATCCATATGATGGTGAATTTATCTCGGGCCTTGTACACACCGCCCGTCACACTACGGGAGCTGGGCATACGAAAAGTCGTTAACTTAATCACAAGAAGAGGGAGGCCAAATTGGGAATCCTAAAAGATCAATCCATTCTTTTTTCTCTTACAGATTTCAAAACTTCATCTAGGTATTGAGAGATCCAATAGAGATTAGAAATTTTTGAACAAAAAACAAGATATTTCTTTTGTTCTTTCTAGGCAATTGGAAAATAATGAAATGGTTAAAATGTTCAAGATAATTATGTATTTACAAAATACCCTCTCAATTCATCCTATTTCATCATATTTGATGTGATATGGTTCCGAAGGATGAACTAGATATGAGCAGTTACAATAAGATTTCATTCTTGAAAAAAATAATCCATTTTTAAATTTATTTCATGTATTCCGTAACTGGTACAAATGGGGATACACGTTACACCACGATTTTGAATCAGAAGATAGATTTCAAGAAATGTTAGATCCATTCACTCTATCAATAACTAAGTCAGATCTAGTGTATCATATGGGATTTGCCTTTTTTAGGATTCCTATGGATTGGATCAAAAAACCCTCCAATAGATCTAAAGAAATTATGGCTAAGCGATTCAATTTTAGATTCTCGATTAGCACTACACGTACTTTATTGTCTATTAGAATTCTTTCGATTCTAGACCTTTTGTTTAGCGAAATTAGACATCTCACATTCCAACTTAGAATTTTCATGTACAGGTATTGCTTGCCGTTTCTAGTTCTAATTTTGATGCGTTCTAGATCGGTGTTAATCCGATATAAATAAAACTGATGCTCTTAGCTATTTGATATGCCTATGAAGGTTAAGCGAGTTTAAGACTCCCGTGTAAAATTACTTCCTAAAAGAATGTGTTCACCTACTGCTGTCAAGTTAGAAGAGTGATCCATGCGTAAAAGTCTCATGCTCCAACGAGTAGAGTCTCTGGATCTGATATGTCTACTGTATTTGCACCTTACTGAGGAAGAAGGAGTTGAATTTTAAGGCTCGATAAGTGAACAATCAAAAGGGAGCAAGATGCGAATGAAGACATAAAGCTATCCCACCTAGTTGATTATGGATGAGAGGCAACAAAGGATGTAAATGTTATCCTGCACAATCTTAAGTTAGTCGTTTCTAACAATTTATATATAAATTTAGGCTAGAAAATTCCACTTGAGACAATGAAAAAGTCAGATTCATCAAATTCCTTCATTTACAAAAATTATTATTTTGTCCTTTTATGTAAAATTAGAATTTTACCCTATTAATATTTTTATTTGTCATTTAAATTTCTGAGGTGTTACACCATACCAAATGCTATCCACAATTCATCAAAATATTTTTGACACATGTATCACAGCTTTATTCATTGTGACCTACAGTTGCAACTCAGTCAACTAGGATATCACAATCTATTCTCATCATATGAGTTGTTATCAATTTAAATTAAAGTACATTGTTTTCAGATTTCATAAATGTGGTTTCATTGCTTACCATAGTACGGTCTTTTCTAATTACATATCTAAATAATTGACGGTCACAAATGTATTTTACGAGGTTGATATATATAAAGAGAGTTATATCATAACTCTCTTCCTTGAGTTTCCAATAGGAATACTTGTTGGTAACCACTTCTGAAATCACCCTCTACAAAGACTAACTATCTTGACAAGCTTATTTGGTATTTTTCATCTACTGCTTATAACTAGTTGTGAGTGCACTTAACACGATCCGTTAACAGCACCACTTCTCCAACTTCTGAAGACGTATACATTTTATGTGTTATAGACGTCTGCCCAGTTCCACCTTGATGCGCTAGCTCTCATTGCATTATGTCTCTAATTTCTTACTATGCATCATACTGTTCATGCAACATATTATTGGACTTTGAGACAAGGGACAAAGTTATCATGATTTGAGTAGCGATCCTCGAACTAGTCCGCTAGCATGGATTATAGCAGTCTAGTAGTTCACATTTCGTATAGTTCTCGTTAAATGTTAAATTTCAACTTTCAAAAGCATTTGGCTTACTAAACCATCATTATTTCCTAACATGATGTTATATCCCAAATAAATTTAGAGTACATGTATATCACAATATTAAGCAATAGTATATTCAAAGCACTTCAATTCAAACAGGACAAATCATATATTCCGATCAATACTGATGGGATATAATAAACTCGCATCAATATTGGATGGGTGAAACATACACCATGATTCTATACTTGCATTTTTATAATTAATCGAATATTTAAAATCATCCAAATTTAGTCATATCATCAAACTCATTTATTCTGGTCTAAATCAAGCAAGTTTGCAATCATTTATCATAACATGAATATACGACTGTAGCATAGGTAAATTAAACAATTCATAACTTGAATCAAACTATAATATAATCTTTATTTGCCCAATTCAAACTCATACTTCATATTTTATAAAATATACTCATGTTTTCTAAAATATATAATTATATACTTGATTGTTATTTCTTTAAACTTATGCCATAATCCTTTCAAATATGACCAAGTAGTATTCCACACCGTTAGATAATCAAGCCAAAATCATATACTTGTATTTATGTGATAAATGAATTTCGACTTCATTCATAGTATACTTTCATTGTCATTTCGAATATTTCTCCAAAATTACTTTTATTAGAAAGCTTGTATAATTAAACCATTTAATCTTTATTATTTAAATTCAAATTCAAAATATTTTCAAATAATTCAATCTTTAATCCATAGAATCCTTTCTACTATCATCCATAAAAATATATTCATACATACATACAAAATACATATATTTATATCATATAAAATTTTAATTCAATGCTAATTTAAATTATATTATTTCAATTTTAAAGTAATTCAAATTCAAATAATTTCTGAATAAATTCAATTTATTTCATTAAAGCTTTTATATTTAAAATCTACTGAAATACTCATATCACATAGGATTATAAACTCAAAGTTATTTTAAATCCTATTATTTTCATTTTGAATTTTATTTAATTTCAAAGTTCCATTAATTCCAAAATATTTCAAAATCATTTACCAAAGCTTTTCTAGTTATAAAACTCTATAAAAAATTCTAAAGAATTAAATATAAAAGGTTCCTTTATAATTCAAAGGGTTTGCGAGTTTCAATCAATGGGGACTAGGGTTTTTCATCCCGTTGTCTCTTCCTCTTTTCTTTCATTCTCTTCGTAGTCTCCTGCATTTTTTCGCTCCTTCTCCCTTAACTCCGGCTTTCTCCTTTGCCGTGACTTGCAACCTTTTCCATTCTTAAGCCCCTCTTTTTTCTTGCTCAGATCCACTGGTTCACTTCTCCATACCTGATTTGATTTCGACCGCCATCCAATTGTTGTACTTTTGTCCATGTTTTGGTCAACCTGCCGCAGTATCGTACCACTCATTTTGCCCTTGGCGACTGCCTGCAGTGGAAGTGGCATCTGATTAGACTAGTTTTGGCACTTTTCAGTTTCAGTTGTCCCTTTATGGCCTTTGTTCGTGCTTTTGGGTTGGTCTTGTCGATTTGCTTCTTTTTTTTGGTGGAGCAAATATTGTTTGATCTGTTATTGGGATTTTGTGATGGTTTCCGTCTGCATGAATTTGCTTGTTTTCACGCTTTCCACTTGTTATTATGGAGCTTTTTGTTCCTTGCTGCTATTTTGATTTCAATATATGGAGTGGACAGTAGCAACTCGTCCTTCTTTGCTGCTGGTAAGGAAATGGTTGAATGGTTTTTAGGGTATTGGTTTATGTTCTTTGGGTTTTGTATCCGATGTAGGCAAACGGTTCTATTTTTCTTCCTTGTCGTTTACTCACAGCTGTCAATTGGCTTCTTGGCGATTGCTTCGACAATGGAGTTGTTTTTGATTGCTTGCTTATGGTGCTTCATTTTGTCTTTTGGGTAGTTTAATCTTGGTCGTTTTCTTATTTTTGGGTTCTTGCTTGACAATTTCTACTTCTCTATCTTGTAATCACATGCGCCTTCTTTTGGTGCCTTTTGGTATGGTGATTCTCTGCTTTTTACGTGTTATGGGTCCTGTGTTGCTGCTGTACAGTTTATGGAAATTGTGGCCTTGTTCTTGGTTAATGATTCTATAGCTATGGGTTATCTTGATCCTTCTTTGTGAAGTCTGCTATGTTTGGATATTTCTACGATGATAATTGCTATGGTGATCCACTCGAATAAGTGATGAAATGATCTTCTTATTTATGTGATATTGCTATGATGTAATGATGGTTATTACTATGGTTATTGCTTGATGGTTCATCGCCTTCAGTAATAAATTTCATGGAAATGATAACCTCTGTGCTTTTGCTAAAAAGGATATAGAGTAGCTCTGTGCTTCTCTGCTAAGAAGAAATGTTAATATGTAATGGTGATGGAATCATACAACCTTGTAGTGTCTGTGTTGATTTTGTTGCTTAGCTTGATAGATTGTGTTCAGGTTTGTCTTATGTTGCCTGATCTTGTATGTTTATTCACCTAGTGTGATGCTAGTTCGAAGCACACTGCATTGTGCTCATTTGTTTATTATTTTAGTAGCATAGGCATCCTGTCTATCTCCTATTCCTTGTAAGTTTTTATTACGTTTGTTGTAATAAAAGATGGACGGTCCACTTTAAAAACAGGCTGGCCTGATCTTGTATGTAAACTCAAACTCATTACTTAGGGCATCTCCAGTGGATTACGGGATGAATATTCAGCCCGCTGAATATTCAGCCCATAATACTGGGTTGGGCTCCAGTGGCCAGGCGCCCATTTAATGGGCGCCTGACAATCAGGCGCCCATTTTATGGGAGCCTGAACTAAGGCGCCCATAAAATGGGCACCGCCTCCCCTCCCTCTTTCTTTTCTCTCAATTTTTTTGGTTTAATTTTTTTTTTAAATTAGAAAATTTAAACGAAATGCCGCCGCGTCCAACCAAGATCGCCCGAAGAATGGTTCACAGACATCCAGCGAAGCAAGCTGGAACATTACACGTTCTGCCACCACCTGGAGTTTCACCTGACGATCTACATGTTCTACATGAGCTGCCAGATGGTTATCGGCATAGAGCCGAAACCGCTTTGAAGACCATACAGGTATAAATTGCAAATTACTATAACTTGTTATTTTAATATGTACATTACATACTCATATTAAATAACCCTTACTGTATCATTTTTAATTCATAAATTATCTATAGGACCATTACATTCACTGTCGGGGTAGTTGGGTTAAGTGCATTACCTAGTTTTATGACCATCTTCCCGGTCCTATTATTGAGAGGCTACAGGCTAGTCCTTTTGGTCTATTTTTTTCGATTAGACCTGTTCAGTCCTTTGATCGACCTCTCATTCAGGCATTAGTTGAGAGGTGGTGGCCCACCACGCATACGTTTCATTTTTCAGATTTTGAGCTTGGTATCACCCCATTTGATTTCTACATGTTTACTGGGATTGAGATTGGATGACATGGCCTTCGACCTTTTCCATTTGATGATTTATACGAGTCGCCCAATTTGTTTACAGTTTTTTTACCACTGATAGATGTTACCTGCGTAACTAGTTGTTCTGTTAAGTTGACTTACTTGCAGCAGTACATCACCAGTTATATAGCTAGAGCCGATATGATGGATGCAGTTACTAGAGCATTTTTGTTGTACCTGTTTGGTTCGACCTTTTTTTCAAACCAAAAAGGTATGGTTAGACTAGGCTATTTAGCATCTCTTACCAGATTAGACCAGCTACGTACTATTGACTGGGCACAGCGATATTAGGCACCCTATATACCGCTCTAGATTCATTTGCGCTTGGCGATGTCAGGCAGATGTGTGCTTTTTGGTATATGTTGCCGTTATGGTACTACGAGTACACGGCAAACATGCATCCCCGCATCCAGGACACGGCTAGTCAGGCTGCTGAGCATTACTTCCCTAGGATGAGACGATGGGAGACTATGCAATACGTACATCATGTCCCCTTAGGTGTACGACATGACTTGATGGAGGCTAGGTCACAGCTTGATATGCGTAGCCGAGGTAACATCATTCGGACTCCTTGGGCCTCACATTGGACTCATCTACAAGATCAGGTCTTTTGGTGGACGACCATCCCTTGATGGTTGCGTATTCACTATCTACACGTAGGGTTGCTTTGCATACACCTGCATTTATGCCTATGTGGTATTTGGGAGAGAGATGTGCTTATCAGATTACGGGTGATCGTCGTATACCATATGATCCTTTATCTTGTGAGGACATGTTCGGTAGACATAGGGTGTTCGGCGATCAGTACTTAGATGCTCTACGACAGGCTGGATGGGTGGATAGTAGTACTTTCTTCATTAATGGGGATTACGATGCTTATTGGGCTAGAGTAGCACCCCGTAGATTCATCGTACCAGATTATGTTCGTGGGGTCAACTCTGATCATATAGGACCTCATCTGGCAGCCGTAGAGTTCAGGTACAGCAGGTTTCATTTGACCCGATTCCATCACAGTTCTCCCAGACTCCCATGCAGTTGGAGCCTGATACTACTTTTAGAGCATATGACGTGACAGGTACTTTGATTGAGCAGCCTTTAGTCTTTCCAGATCACCCCGACTATCTTGGTGTGCCTTCAGTCGGGTTATATCCTCCGTATGAGGTACGTTTATTGTTTATTTTCATTTTTCCTTTATTTCTGCTTGGTTTCTTACTATGTCAAATATCATCTTTATGTACTATGCTGCTAGATTGGACCAGCCAGAGTTTCACTTGGTGTATTTCGCGATATGAATCTTGCACATACACACACCATGCATGATATGTATATGCAGCATACACAGATGCTAGAGGCCCATATTGACCAGCTATCAGCTAGACTTACTGTATATGAGCCTTTCGGATCACAAGGCGGAGGTGATGCTGGTCCCAGTGGGTATGATGCTGGTGGTTTAGATGAGGACAAGGGGGATGATGAGGACGAGGGGGGTGATGGTGATGGGGATGACGACGACGACGACGATGGAGATGATGATGGTGGTGATAGCGATAATGATGGTGATGGAGATGACGACGACGACGATGATGGAGATGATGATAATGGTGATGATGCTGACGACGACGACGTTGCATCCCTTTAGATATATACCTTTTAGTTTATGCCTAGTAGACGTTTTATTATATGTTGCAGTTCCTATAGCTTATGTACTTATGTCATTGTTTGAGTATACAGTGTATTCTTTATGTTTATATACTTTCACTTTCTTGGATTTTGGATGACAATGCTCGAGTATATTGTGAATTCTATATGTCTAGCTATGTATACTGTGAATTATACATGTTGGTATATAACGTGAATTGTATATGTCGTTTAACTATGAATTATATATGTTGGTGTACAATGTGAACTCTATATGTTTGTGTATACTTATAAGCACTAATTAGTTACATATAAACATACAAAAAAACCAATAGTGACAGTAGATAGAAAATTTATAAAAACCTACTCGTGACATAAAAAAACTACTAGTGAGGCACACGAACATAGAACACTGATTAAAAACGACACAGTAATAATAGACCACAAATATGAAGAAACTAGACGTGACGATTAAACTGCAACTCCTGTATCGAAAGTCTAAGACGTCTTATCTCCTGTTCTAGCTCGTTTGCATAGGTTATGCCCCTTGGACATAAAGGATCATCCAACCATTCCGCGTAATTGCAACCATTTGGCCAGAATTGACATAGTTGGATTCGACGACCAATATTTTCTCCATCCGCACGTACTACAACTTCAACTTCATACCCGCACTGACAACAAACTAGGTGCGATTCAACTTCTTGCTCAGTGGGAGGTTGAACTACTTGATCCTGGTTCTCAGGTTGCTCATATGCCATACGAACAACATGTTGTTCGTATGGCGGTTCAACCACTTCCTGAAGTCTCAGCTGCTCAAGGTTTTGAAACTGACCGCAGACATCTTCATAGTGTTATTCTTGACAATCGATAAGCCAATCCTCATTAGTATGTGGACTTTTCGTAGGCACGTAACCTGCATCTGAACCAATAGAAGAAGGCCAAGAAGACATTGCGTTGAAGAATTTATTGTTGTGAGTGAGGAAGAAGCTAATTATGATTGATGAATAAGTAAGCCAGAAAGAGAATATATAAACAAACATTACACTTGTGCTACCACTACTTTTTGATCTGACAACATACAATACACAAGGGCAAATGTAAACAAACATTACACATAGGAATTAGCTTTGACAACAACAACAACATTATCATTTGAAAAGACAATTCAGAATGCTTTCGACACATTAACGAATGTTACATAACCAACTAGCAATACAGTTATCTTAAGGCCATCCAAATCTTTCTAGCCAGTTTTGACGTATGAAGTACACATCATGGGCAAAGAAGGGCGTGCGATATTTTAAATTGTATCGACCGTCATAAGTCGAACGTGTAGTCTCAAACACATTTTCCAACATTACCTCATTAATAATCTTTGTATAACGCGTGCATGCCCTAGTAAAGTTTCTGTATGCAGTCCTGAGCTCTTGAGCCATACGTCTGACTTGAGAGCCCATGTCGTTGTTGTAGAGTTCAGCCAGAGTGTCCCAAAAATTAATTACCATTGACTCCTGATTATCGCACATATCATCGGTTTGAATGTAGTACTGTATAAGCAACTTCAATTCATGAGACGTAAATGTCATGTTGGACAATGTAGTTTGAATAATGTTAGGTTTTAAAATGATTTAAACATATAACGATTTGTGAATTTATATAATGGGTGTTCCTTCTCTCCTCTCAACAAAGCAGAGAATCTTGACCAAAAAATGAACGTGGCTACAGTACGTGATTTGACCGCACACTGACACACCTTCTCTCCACTCAAAAAAGTAGAGAATCTTGACCGACAAATGAACGTGGCTACAGTACTTGATTTGACCACACATTGATCAACCTTCTCTCCACTCATTATAGCAGAAATTCTTGACCGGCAAATAAACGTGGCTACGGTACGTGATTTGACCGCACACTGACCCCCTTCTCTCCACTCAACATAGCAGATATTCTTGACCGGCAAATGAACGTGGGTACAGTACGTGATTTGACTGCACACTGACCCCCCTTCTCTCCACTCAACAAAGCAGAGATTCTTGACCGGCAAATTAACGTGGCTACAGTACGTGATGGTGACCGCAAACCGACCCCTTCTCTCCACTCAAGAATTAGTCATATATATATATAACCATATGGATGTCATACTTGTTCACCACAATTTAGTCTAACAAAACATTCAAATATCAAACAACTATCTCAAATATCAAACAATGTCTGTAAATTTACCAAAAGCTATATTGCTATGCGATGGTGACTCGGAAGAAGAAGCGTACGCGTTAGCGCATCAACAAGAGGAGGAGGTACTGATGGAGATATACCGTGAAGCATGCGGATCAACTTCTGGAAAACATGGTGGTTCCGTCGTGGGCCGTAAATATATCAACCGTAACCAGCAAGCATTTCAAAAACACTTATGCAAGATTACTTTGCCCGTGATCCAACTTACGGTCCAGAGATGTTTAGACGACGATTCAGAATGAGTCGTCCATTATTTATAAGAATTCTCAAAGGTATTCAGTAGAATAATAATTATTTTGTTTTTAAGTAGGACGCTGCAAAAAAACAAGGTTTGAGTGGCCATCAAAAGATGACCGCAGCTTTGAGGATGTTAGCATATGGTACACCCGCCGATGCCCTTGACGACGCATATCGTATTGCAGAGAGTACAATATCGAAAAATCTAGATCACTTCTGTCAGTCTGTTGTGGACATTTATGGGATGGAATATCTTCATTCTCCAAACGAGGCGGATGTAACACGCTTGCGTGGAATGCATGAAAGCAAGGGCTGGCCTGAAATGCTTGGAAGTCTAGATTGTATGCATTGGGAGTGGAAGAACTGCCCAAAAGCTTTTCATGGAGCATATAACGGCAAAGAAAAAAAACCAACTATCATCTTAGAAGCAGTTGCCTCTCATGATTTGTGGATTTGGCATGCTTTCTTTGGAATGCCAGGTTCTCTTAATGACTTAAACGTTGTCGAATGATCTCATTTGTTTAACGATTTGGCGCAAGGTAAGTCAACTCTCGTATCATTTACTCTTGGTCATAACACATATGAGCATGGATACTATTTAGGAGATGGAATTTATCTCAAATGGAGTATGATTATAAAGACATTTGCAAACCCAATGATGGCAAAACAGAAACAATTTGCTGCAATGCAGGAAGGACAAAGGAAGGACATAGAAAGGGCGCTTGGGGTCCTACAAGCAAGGTTTGCAATGGTCAGCAATCCATGTAGATTATGGAAGAGATCAAGAATGGCTACAATTATGTTATGTTATATAATTTTGCATAACATGATCATTGAAGATGAACGCGGTATGGGTTATCCTGATTTCGAATATAAGGGGGCAAGACAACCCCCCGAGTTGTTTCGCACAGCCACGTTACGAAATGAAGGACAGTACGCAATTCATGACGATCATCATGAAGTATATCGTAATGCAGCTATTCATAATAGACACCAAAGGGATTTAATGGAGCATATTTGGAATTCTCATGGAAATCAGTAGTTGGGGATGGCGGATCTTTGTTTAATTACACATGTTTGCCTTTTTTATTTCTGTAACGAAGTGTAGAATGCTTCAACTTTTATGTTTGCAATATCATTTATATTTGATGAAGTAAATCTATATTGATATCTACATAATGCATCGAAAAAATGATATATCATTGAATATTGTAAAACTGAAAATAGCACTTGATTGCAAATATGAACTGAAGGTACATGGATATTTAAACTGCAATAACTGAAAATATCACATTAATACGTCAACTACATATGTTTTGTTCCAGATCTACTATCAACAATGCGTTGTTTGTACTCCATCCAATATTGCATTGTAATTGGGTCCATTCCGGTGACATCCTTTTCCATTACTAAGGTCTCTTGGCGTTGTCGTTCTAGATCAAAGCGGCCATTCTCAATCTCAGCCAATTCTTTTAACACGGCAAGCTTTTCTGCACTTCCTTTTTTACGTTCTGCATTTTCTCTTGTATGCTTTTCATGCATTAGGGCTAAACGAGAATCGATTTGAGATTGAACAACAATTTTCTTCTTAGCTGCTCACTGCCCATCGGTCTAGGGTCTTCATCAAATGCGGGTACTGCTTCTTCGTCTTCGTTATCTGGGCATACATTTGAGTCCATATGAGAAGAATTCCCTGGGCTAGAATTGTAATTAGATCTACTTGTTTTTTTCTTCCCCTTCGACTTCGTCTGGACTTCTCTTAAGCTTTTTGTGGTGTTTGAGCTCCATTTTTGTTGACTAACAGCAAGTCATAGCAGTTTGCAAACTGATAGTAGTGGGGTTTCTTTGTACCATTTTCTCTTGGAAATAATTTCAAGAATTGATCGTTCGCCATTCTCTTCTACAAAAACAGAAACACAAAATCATATATTAACAAAGTGATCAGAAATGAATGTAAATTAAAAATCATATTTTACAAAACGCTACCAATTCAGCTTCGCCACTCATTCCACTTGGATTTGCTGTTCTTATTTTGTGGATCTGCGACTCGTAGAATTGTGTTTGTTGATTAATCTTCCCAAAACGACCTGTGATTGTAGACATTGACCTCGTCTTTTCAACATGTTTTTTATAGTACGCAGTCATGACTTTTGTCCAAAATGCCTCTCCACTTTGGTCGTTCCCTTTTACCGAGTCGTTAGAAAAATGACAATAAATATAACACAAATCCTTATCTTCATCGCCAAACCATGGAGCCGAAGAATGGAACGATAGAGGGAGGGGCAGTTTGGGGATGAACATTTTGAAAGGGTTGAGAATTTAAATCCCAGCAGCTATCCATATTCATCGCTTCGGTATATGATTGAAACGGATGAGACATACTTTCAATATTAAGGAATTGAGAATAGAATTGTAATAGAAGAAGAGATGTGTGTATTACAATCTGAATATTATTCCGATATATGTAGGGAAATCATAAATATGACTGTTTATAGCCGTTGTAATTTTCAATATGACCGTTTATAGCCGTTGTAATTTTAAATATGACCGTTTATAGCTGTTGGGGTCAAAATATGACCATTTTTAGCTGTTGGAATTCAAATGCAGGGGCCGGTTATAGCCGTTGGAAGACGGCGTGGTTTGTGGGAGGGGGGCTTGGGCGCCCATAATGGGCGCCCAAGCCCAGTTCAGGATTCTGAATCGAATCCTGAACTTTCAGCTGAATTGTTGCCTTGAATTTGACGACTGGAGATTAATTTCGACCAAATTCAGTATGTAATGGCACGACTGGAGATGCCCTGAACTTAAATGATATTCAAGTTTTTACGCATCGGCCTTATTTAAAAATCTACATTCAAATACAATAGTTTTCAAAACAACTTTGTAACGACCAAATTTTTTTAACAATTTAAATAATGTAATTAACTAAAATCTTCATGAAAATAAACAACAAAATTTTGCAATGAAAATTTGATATTTGGGATTCGCCTATTTAAGCATAGCTAATGGTAGTTTTTCTTTGAAAAATATGTAAGTTTGTTCAATTGTGAAAATTCAAATTTAAAATCAGTTAAGTTGGTGGAAATAAAATATTTCCGTAATCTAACTATTTTTACATAAGTATATGTAGAACATTTTCTGAGTGAGACGTCATATTTTCTTTCGCCAGATTTGGACTGCTCTTGCACCGTTTAAATTATTTTCATCAATTTGGCAGTATTTTGGCAGTGAAAATGAAGTTTTGTTAGGTAGGCCGTCTCTAGTATCTCTGTGCTATTTTGTTCGTCTCATCACGCTAATCTTCACAATATATTCATTTGTGTATTCCAACGTCCGGTACATGGTGAAATCTGTGAAATGGTTAGCCGTATCGGTACCCATTTTGAGTCTTTTGGTTTCCCCGTGTCCTTTCATTTAACCATGTGGAGAAAACAAATAGCCACTAACTTTTATTATTTCCATAAATCAACTCTCGACTTTTGGTTATTCCCACTATTTCATTTTATTTACTGGCTAGGTTTCCCACTTTCATTTCTCTTTCCTCTCTTCTTCGTTCTATCATGCTTAACAGAGAATAATAATAATATATATAAGTTTTTGTGTGTGTGTGTATATTCGTGAAAATGCTCATCTCCTCAAACCCAGCCCTCCCCTCACACCTGACAACCGCAACCGCCCATCCCCTTACCGTCTCTAACCACATGCCCTGTCTCTTTCCTCCTCCATGCCCATCTCCATTGAGTAGCCGCCATTATCCTTCACAGCCGACCCATCACATAGAAAGCCTCCAACCAACTCGCCTCCTCTAACGCCAAACACCACTCCGTTTCGCCTCACACAACCAAACGAAGCCAATCACCCAGCCTCCTCCGCCTTTCTGCCCACTGTCGTGCAGCATCATCACATTTCCGCCACCAAACACGCAAACTTTGCCGCCAACACCCTAGCCGCCCATCACTTCACTGCCTCCACTCCCCATAGTCATAGCAACCCCCTCTCCCACTTGAGCTCAAACCCAGCCCTTTGACCTCCACCTCCCCCTCCCTGACCATTTTCCTTTTCCTTCACGCAAAATTTCCGCCTCTCCATACCACTGTAGCCTCCCTCCGACCCCTTGCTCCGACCAAGCAGCAGATCTAGCCTCCCATTCACTGCCCCTAGCCTCTTCTCTTTCTCTATATTAAAAAGGAAAAAAGAATTTATATATATATATATGTATATGTATATGTATATGTATTCGTAATTCATCGAATTCAAGTTTGTTTGCTTTGTTTTGTCGCTGTCTAGAAAGTTTCAGCAGCACTTTATTGTATTCTTTGTTGTCATGTTGCTTGCTAGTGTTCGTTTAGTGATTTGTTGCTTTTCCTTGCTGTCCGTTTACTTCTAACTCTCGTTATTTCTCCAGCCTCGAAATGTGAGCAATCACTCACAATTGACATTCATATCTTTAGTAAATTCATTTCACATGAAATGACGATTGAAATGTGCTGTAAAATTTGAATTGGAGTGATTAAATCATTGAGCTTGATATGTTATTATTTAAATTGTCCATCTATGTTAATTGACGTATGACGTCTATACCATATGCTAGTATATGTTATATTTAAATTTTAAATTGTTAATACATGTTTGTCATTAATATGTTATGTCATTTATGATATTGTTCTATTGTTCTCACACTGCAAGTTCTCTTAGTTTTAGGAAATCACTATGGGTTAAAATGATACATACCCAAGCGTTATAGATAAGGAAAAATCATTATGGGTTGAAATGATAAACCCAATTGATTTTATTGATTTTGAATTTTAGGATTGCGGCTTGAAATGATATATAGCCGTAAATTTTAAATTATTATGGGTTGAAATGATAAATATCTACATCACTTGACCAAAGGATATAAAACTATATACAGACAACGTTGGTTTATTTCAAATGATTCCTAAAGTTTTGAAAAAATATGTGTTTTTATGAATTTTGATTTTTTAAAATATAATATAAAGATCTTTATTTTAATATGTGTGTAAGTTTTAGATTTTTAAAATTATATGCTGGGAAATTTTAAAATTACAAGTTAAGTTTTGAAAAATGTAAATTACAAGATTTTACTTATAACTTTATTATTTTTAAAATACATAAATATGATTTAATTTAATAAAAAAATAAGATTTAATTTAATAATAAAATAAGATTTATCAAAATAAGATTTAATTTAATAATAGTTAATATGTTAAACTTGAATTTAATAAAATTTAATTTAATATATATATATATATATATATATATATATATGTATGTATGTATAGTATGTTACATATTTATTTAAAATTTATATTAATATTTTGATAAATAGATTTTGTAATAAATTTAATAAACAAAAGTTGAAAAGATAAATTAAAGTTGATTTGTAATTTAATTTGTTTAAGAGTCGTATTTAAATAAGAATTGATTTGAAACTTATTTATTTTGAGATTTTGAAAGGTATGATTTTATAACTTAATTTAATTAAAAATGACTAAGTGAATATTTTAAAAATTAAATATAATTGAAGTTAGATATTTAATTATTAAATTTTAAATTTGTAAGTTGAGATTTATTTAAATGTTTATAAAAGTGATTTTATAAAATGACCAAGGTGCAAAATAAGCTCTTGCTTATTAAAGAGACCAGAATCGGATAATGTCATACTCTCTACCAATACCAAAAACCACTTTAACAACTGTGCACATGGTGGAGAATCCAGAAGAAGTAGGATGGTTTGACGAATGCTACTGTATGAGGTATGAATGCAGCCTTGACCCCCTCGGGTCAGCTTGATATGACTAAAACATGAGCTATACCTGGCCCAAGTGAGGTCGCACCTTCGATCGAGCATGCTTCTTTGAAACCATATCTATTACTTTGTGATTTGATTGGTGCGCATCTTTGATTATGGAAGTGTGTCTCTATGTGGGTGGTAGTAGCTGCTATGCGTTACCACCAGCCGGGTTCTGGAAAATGGTAGTATCCTACCCTGGGCATTGCCTCATGTGCCTTGTCATATGCCTTATCGAGCCCATTACGAGTTTGGTTTGTGTCCTATCTATAGAGTGCTCCCCTTTAGCTCACCAGTTAGTGGAGTTTACAGCACTGTATAGGCTACGACATTTATAAAAATGTGTTAAGGGGGATATAGGTAACGCCTTAAAGGTATTTTAATATTTTACTTTACTGATAGACATTATCTATGTAGCATACTCTATTATGTATGTTGATAGTTCCATGGATCCTTAAGGGGTGGAATCCCAGACATCCTTTAAGTTATATTGCATTTCACTTGGACATTTCACTTGAGTTAATTTACTTGCATAAGAATGTTAATCCTGACTTAATTGTTTTGTGTTTAGCTTTATGCTCGGGTCAGCATAAGTATCACAACATTTGAAACCCACCTTTGGAGCTTGGGGCTTTGCTTGGAGATCTATCTTTGTCTATTCAGCTTTTCATTTATTCCAGTATTTCTAGTTATTTATGTTTGGACTTGTCATTTGCTTATGTATTAGAGACTTCTTTGTATTTGGACTTCTATTGTATTTGCTTTAGGCTCTGATGTTTCTATAGTAGCTTCATGAAATACTATTTATCTATTCTGCTGCTTATTGTTGTATTACACTATGTCTATTATCGATTTATTTAATGCACATGCTAAGTTTTACCAAATATAAATAACAATGTGTTGTTTTAAGCAATTCAAGTCTGAAATGTGTGGTTTATTGTCGATTTGAATGGTTTGAAATGACGAGTTGTTACAATTGGCATCAGAGCTTTGGTGTAGGCAAAACTTAGCTTAAGGAGTAAAAAGTCATTAGAGATAGGATAGTAATACTGTAGAATGAGTAGAATTAATTATATAATCATATTTGTTTGAGCTTGAAATTATTAGTTAGGATCCTCTTTGATTTGGATTTCTTTTGAATTTTGGAACTTTACCTTCGTTCTAAAATCCATTCTTGTCTTTTCTAGATGAGTAACCCTAGGAAGGTTTAAGATAGGGATCATGGAAATACCCACGCACCACTAGTTGATGCTCCTGTTCCACCAGCTCAACCTGTTAGGTTCACCACTCTTTGTAAGGAGTACTCTCAGCTTGGATGTACCAAGTTCACTGGATCATCCCATAGCTTTATTTCTACCAATCTTTATAATAAATGTGAGCACATCTTGTAATCTCAATTGACAACTTCATCCTTATGTGTAACTAATCCCATCGGCGTTCCCGCTAACCTTAGTATGATTTGTAAAGGGGTGAAACTCCTTTACAATAGGCGTCGATTCACTGGTGATTTCTATTTCCTCGGTTTTGATGCATTTGATATCTTACTTGAGGGCGACTGGTTAAAGCGTTATGATGCTGTTATTTTTTGCAAAGCCCAAATGGTTTCTCTAGTAGACGACCAGGATAATGCTCTTGTGATCGAATGTCAAATGCCTTAGGATTATGCAGGCAGTTTTATCTTTTCGCTTGATTCTCAGCCTAATGATCTTGACTACACCCCTATTGTTCAACTCTTTCCAGGTGTCTTTGGTGAAGCCACTTATCTATCTCTCAAGCGGGAATTTGAATTCCATATTGACCTTATTCCTGGAGTCGGACCTATTGTTCTTCCTCCTAGACGGATGAAACCTAGAGAGAAAGTCGAGTTAAGGAAGCAGATTGAAGACCTTTTCTCCAAGGGTTTGATTAGGTAGATTTTTTCTGAATGGGGAGCAGTTGTGGTCTTTGTCACTAAACCTGATGGCTCTTTAAGGATGTGTGTTGATTATAGAGAGATTAACAAGCTTACTCTTAAGAACAGATATCCTTTGCCTCGTACCAATGATATGCTCGATCAGCTCTACGGACCTAAAGTATTCTCTCAGCTTGATCTTGCTATCGGTTTTCACCAGCTTCGTGTAGCTGATGAGAGCATTCCTATGACAGCTTTTCGAACGGAGAATGGTTTCTATGAATGGTTAGCCATGCCCTTTGGATTAACCAATACTCTTGCCTTCTTCGTCAATCTCATGAATCGCGTTTTCCGCGATGTTCTCAATAAGTTTGTCCTAGTTTTCGTTGATGATATTCTGTCTTTCCAAAGTCAGAGAAGAAGCATGAATCTCATTATGGCTATGTTCTGGAAACTGGTAGGAGTCATTAGTTGAAAGCTAAATTTTCTAAATGTCATTTCTGGAGGGATGAAGTATGATTTCTTGGGCACATTGTTTCTGAAAATGGCTCGGTTGATCCGGTTAAGGTCGCCGCAATTAATGTAAGTCTATCCACCTTTCCTCTTTTTTAATTTATTTATCTTACCTTTCTTTAAACTTATCCACCTTATTCTATTTCTAGGATTGAGAGACACCTAAGACCCCTTCTGATATTCATAGCTTTTTCGGCCTTGCCGGCTATTATCGGGGATTTATTAAGAATTTTTCTCGAATAGCTACACCTCTTAGTGCTTTGACTCTTAAGAATGCTAAGTTTGTTTGGAGTAATAACTGTGAAGCTGTATTTAGTGAGTTAAAGCAAAAGCTTACTTCTGCTCCTGTTCTTACCGTTCTGAATGGGAGTGAAGGATTATTTGTTTTTATCGATTCTAATCGAGAAGGTTTAGGTATTGTCTTGATGCAGAATAGAAAGGTCATTGCTTATGCTAGTCATCAGTTGAAGCCCCACGAAGCCAACTATGCCACTCATGATTTGGAATTCTTTGTTATTCTGTTTGCTTTGAAGTTATGGAGGCATCATCTTTTGAGAACTAAGTTTGAGCTTTTTATGGATCATCAGTCTCTTAAGTATATTTTCACCCAAAAGGATTTGAACCAAAAGCAGGTTAGATGGCTTGAGTTCTTAGCATCTAATGACCTCGACATCAATTATACTCCCAGGAAGGCCAATGTTGTGGCTGATGCCCTAAGTCGAAAGAGAGCCATGTTATGTCAGATTGTAGCTTTTTTGTCTCTTATGGATCATATCGAAGCTAAGCAAGATGAAGATGAGATGCTTAAGTTCATACAGAAGAATATTCGTAATAGGGAAGGTGATAACCAGAGTGAGTTAGGAGCACAAATTGACCAAAATGGATTTTTGAAGATTAATAACTGAATTTGTGTTCTGAATGTCGACGGATTGAGGCAAGAGGTTCTTAGGGAGATTCATCAGTCCAGTCTCTCTATCCATCCCGGTGTCACAAAGATGTTTTATAATATGAAGAGGCTGTATTGGTAGAGTGGTATGATGCAGGATATCTCCATCTATGTTAGTAGATGTGCCACTTGTCAATAGGTTAAGGCCAACCACCAGAAGACCGTCGGATTGCGGGAACCCCTTAAGATTATCATTTGGAAGTGGGATCAGTTTTCTATGGACTTTATTGATGGATTACCGAGGACTTGAAGGGGTAACGAGAATATATGGGTAATTGTCGATCGGTTGACCAAATCCACTCATTTTATTCCATTCAAGTCGAATCGAACCGCTTCGAGCTTAGCTAAGGTTTATATGAAAGAGATTGTCCAACTCCATGGTGTTCCATTTAGTGATCGTGATCCTATCTTTACCAACAAGTTTTGGAAAGCTTTTCAGGAAGCTTTGGGAACTCATTTGAACCTTAGTACTTCTTACCATCCTCAGATTAATTGTCAGACGGAAAGAGTGAATCAGATTTTGGAAGATCTTTTTCGTGCCTGTGTTCTTGTTTATGGAGGATCTTGGGAAGATCATCTCCATCTTGTTGAATTCACTTATAATAACAACTATTAGGTATAACTCTAATTTGAGAATTTAAATCATCTTAAGAATAAATCAATTAAATCCCATTCTTTTGAATTCAGGAAAGTATCGAGATGTCTCCTTTTGCCACTCTTTACGGACGATCTTGCAAATCTCCATTCTATTGGATTGAATCCGATAATCCCTTAGTTCTTGGGCCTAATATGATCCTGGAAGCATCCAAGATGGTTGAGGAGATTAAAAGGAAGATGAGGATTATTCAGGATAGGCAGAAGAAGTATGTTGATAGGCGAAAAAGGGATTTAGGATTTCCAGTGGGTAATCAGGCCTTTCTTAAGATCTCACCATTGAAGAGTGCGGTTCTCTTTGGTCGGAGAGAAAAGCATGCTCCAAGATTCATTGGTCCTTTTCACATCTTGGAAAGAGTTAGTCCTTTAGCTTATAGAGTTAATTTTCTAGAGAAGCTATCGGGTGTGCATAATGTGTTCCGCGTATCTCACCTACACAAATATCTTCATGATCCATCTTTGATTGTTCAACCTGCTTTATTAGAGAATTTGGATGTCGAGCCAAACCTCACTATCGAGAGGAAGCCACTTCGTAATGTCGATAAAGGTACGAAGCAGCTTAGGTGGAAATCTAGCATTCTGGTTAAAGTACAATGGAGTACAGATGATCGGGATTGCATATTGGAGATTGAGGTGTCCATGCGTGCTTCAAATCCTGAATTTTTTGTCTCAAGTACCATTTGTTGAATATATCTTATCTTTCTGTTTGCTTCTATTCTCCTATCTCTTTCCTTTTCGGGGATGAAATGTTTTGAGTGGGGGAGAGTGTAATGACTTGAAAATTTTAACGATTTAAATAACATAACTAACTAAAATTTTCATGAAAATAATAATAAAATTTTGCAATGAAAATTTGATATTTGGGATTCATCTATTTAAACATAGCTAGTGGTAGTTTTTCTTTGGAAAATATGTAAGTTTGTACAGTTGTGAAAATTTTAATTTAAAATCAGTTAAATTGATGGAAATAAAATATTTTTGTAATCTAAATATTTTTACACAAGAAAATGTGGAACATTTTCTGAGTGAGACGTCATATTTCGTCTCGCTAAATTTGGAATGCTCTAGCCCCGTCTAAATTATTTTTGGCGATTTAACAGCATTTTTGATAGCAAAAATGCTGTTTTGATAGGTAGGTCATATCTCTTGTATCTATGTACCATTTTGTTCATCTCATCGCGCTGATATTCGCATTATATTCATTTGTGTATTTCGGCGTCCGATACACGGCGAATTCTGTGAAAGGTTTAGCCGTATCGGTGCCCGTTTTGAGTCTTTTGGTTTCCTTATGTCCTTTCATTTATCCACCGTGAGAAAACAAATAGCCATTAACTTTTATTATTTCCAAAAATCAACTCCTGACTTTTGGTTATTCCTACTGTTTCATTTTATTTGATGGTTCGTTTCCCTACTTTCATTACTCTTTCCTTTTCTCTTTGTTCTATCATGCTTAACTCAGAGAAAAAAAGAAGTTTGCATATATGTATTCCTGAAATGGCTCCTCCTCAAACCCATCCCTCCCCTCGCACCTGACACCCGCAGCCACCTATCAACTGACCTCCTCCTACCCCACGCCCTCTCTTTCCTCCTCCACGCCCATCTCCATTGAGCAACTGTCGCCTTTCTTCATAGTCGACCCATCACATAGCAACCCTCCAACCAATTCGCCTCCTCTAACGCTGAACACCACTCCAGTCCACAAACAACCGAACGAAGCCAATCATCAAGCCTCGTCCACCTTTCCACCTACTACTGTTCCCCTCCATCACATTTCCACCATCGAACATGCAGCCTTTGCTGCCAACACCCTGACCGCCCATCACTTCACTGCCTCCACTCCCCATAGCCATAGCAACCCCCTCTGCCACTTGATCTCGAACCTAGCCCTCGGACCTCCGCCCCCCCACCATTCGCCTTCTCCTTCACCTAGACTTTCCGCCTCTCCCCACCACTGCAGCCTCCCTCCGACCCACTGCTCCAACTAAGTAGCAGACCCAGCCTCCCATTCACCACCCCTAGCCTCTTCTCCTTCTCTATATTAAAAAGGAAAAAAAGAATATATATATATATATATACATATACATATATATATATATATATATATACATATTCGTAATTCATCAAATTCAAGTTTGTTTGCTTTACTTTGCCCCTGTCCAGAAAGTTTCAATAGCATTTTGTTGTATTTTTTACTGTCCCGTTGCTTGCTCATGTCTGTTTGGTGATTCTTTGCTTTTCCATGCTTATCCATGTCCATTTGCTTCTAATTCTTGTTATTTCTCTAGCCATAAAAGATGAGCGATCACTCACAATTGACATTCATATGTTTAGTAAATTTATTTCACATGAAATGATGATTGAAATTTGTTGTAAAATTTGAATTGGACTGATCAAATCGTTGAGCTTGATATGTAATTATTACTAATTGTCCACCTATGCTAATTGACATATGACACCTATACCATGTTAATATATATTATATTTAAAATTTTAATTTTTAATACATGTTTGTCACTGATATGTTATGTCATTTTACGATACTATTCTATTGTTCCCATGCTGCAAGTTCCCTTAGTTGTAGGAAATCACTATGGGTTAAAATGATACACACCCAAGCGCTCTTATAGATTAGAAAAAATCGTTATGGGTTGGAATGATAAACCCAAGCGATTTTACTGATTTTGAGTTTTAGGATTACGGGTTAATGATACATTTCCGTAAATTTTAAATTATTAGGATTGAAATATAAATATCCGTATCACTTACAATAGAATAGAAAACTATATACGGACACCGTTGGTCTATTTTAAATGATTTCCAAAATTTTGAAAAATATGTGTTTTAATAAATATTGAATTTTCAAAATAATATATAAAGATCTTTATTTTAATATGTGTGTAAATTTTAGATTTTTAAAATTATATGTTTGAAAATTTTAAAATTAGAAGTTAAGTTTTGAAAAATGTAAATTATAAGATTTTACTATAACTTTATTATTTTTAAAATATATTAAATAAGATTTAATTTTATAATAAAAAATAGGATTTAATTTAATAATAAAATAAATGTAATAAAATAAGATTTAATTTAATAATATTGAATATGATAAAATTAAATTTACTAAAATTTGATTTAATTAATATATATAGTATATTACATAATTATTTAAAATTTATATTAATATTTTGATAAATAGATTTTGTAATAACTTTAATAAATAAAAGTTGGAAAGTTAAATTAAAGTTGATTTGTAATTTAATTTGTTTAAGAACTGTATTTAAATAGGGATTGATTTGAAATTTATTGATTTTGAAAGGTATGATTTTATAACTTTATTTAATTAAAAATAATTAAGTGAATATTTTAAAAATTAGATATAATTGAAGTTAGATATTTAATTATTGATTTTTAAATTTGTAAGTTGAGATTTATTTAAATGTATATAAAAGTGATTTTATAAAATGACTACGGTGTGAAATAAGCATTTCGTTGTTAAAGAGACCGGGATCAGATATTGTCATACATTCTGCCAGTACCAAAAACCACATTAAAAACCGTGCACGTGGTGGAGAATCCAAAACGAAGTAGGATGGTTTGGCGAATGCTATTGTACGAGGTATGAATGCAGCCCTGACCCCCTCAAGTTAGCTTGATACGACTAAAGCAGGAGCTATACCTGGGCCAAGTGAGGTCGCACCTCCGATCGAGCATGCTTCTTTGAAACCATATCTATTACTTTATTATTTGATTGGTGCACACCTTTGATTATGGAAGCGTGTCTTAAGGTAGGCGGTAGTAGTTGCTATGTGTTACCACCAGCCCGGTTCTGGAAAATGGTAGTATCCTACCCTGGGCATTGCCTCGTGTGCCTTGTCATACGCCTTATCAATCCCACTTTGAGTTTGGTTTGTGTCATGCCTATGGAGTGCTCCCTAATAGCCTACCGGTTGGTGACTTTACAGTACTGTATAGGCTACGACATTTATAACATTGTGTTAAAAGGGATATGGGAAGCGCCTTAACGCTATTTTAATATTTTACTTTACTGATAGACATTATTTATGTAGCATACTTTATTATGTATGTAGATAATTCCATGGATCCTTATGGGATGGAATCCCAAACATCCTTTAAGTTATATTGCATTTCACTTGGGCTAATTACTTACATAAGAATGCTAATCCTGACTCGAGTGTTTTGTGTTTTTCTTTATACTCATGTCAGCTTGAGTATCAAAGTGTTTGAGACTCACCTTTGGAGCTTGGAGCTTTTCTTGGAGATCTATCTTTATCTATTCAGCTTTCAGTATTCCAGTATTTCCAGTTATTTATGTTCGGACATGTAATTTCCTTAAGTATTAAATGTTAGTCCTTGAGAAGGATGGTTTTGATGACAACAACCTTAGGACTTATTATAAAATATAATAATAATATTATAGTTTAGATATACACACACACACACATATGCATATTCATACATACATACATACATACATACATACATATATATATGCAGGATATAAACATGCAGTTACCAAGAATATGGACTGTACAGTATAGAGATACAAGACTGACGAATTTAAAGATCGAAGATATCAAGATTGATGACTCATGAGTATCAATATATCAAGACTTCAAGATTTCAAAGTACAAGATAAGTATTGAGTCTAAAATTATGTTAAAACTTCTTAAAAGCACTGACATCTTTATTCGAATTTATTCGTGGAATGGAATCTACTTCGAGCCTGTTAAAGGGATGGTACCCTAGTGGGATGGAACCCAAGACAATATCTAGTGGAACATATAGTGGTCCTATTTTGATATCCACTAATTTTATAAAAATGAGTTTCAAAAATATATCTCTTGTTTTTAAAAATGGTTTCAAAACTTTCTTTTCAAGAAGAACATCTCTCTTGGTTTTAAAATATTTTAGCCTCAAAATTATCTTTATCACTTTTAATTTTTTTATTTCAAAATTGTCCTCGATTTTAAACTATTTATGGCCTGATAAATCAAAAGAGTTTGCTCCGGACTCGAATACAAGAGGGTGAATCTCATGGCCTTGAAATCGAGGATGCAATCTGGGAGATTATTTTGAAAAGAAATCCATACAATTGTGTGGGACTGGATGTAGGGTAACTACGAACCAGTATAAAATCCTGGTATGTTCTTTCCTTTACTGCTTTTATTTATTATTTGCATCTGTGTCTATTTATGTGATTATATCCGTGTCTGTGTATTGCATTTTTGGTGACTAAATTACTTAAGTTTCAAAAGGATTGAGTAAATCCACAAAACACTATTCACCCCCTTCTAGTGTTATTCTAGCCTTAAGATTCGTAATCTGCATTTCAAACATTAGAGACTACTTTGTATTTGGACTTCTGTTGTATTTGCTTTAGACTTTAGTGTTACTGTAGTAGCTTCATGAACTACTATTTATCTATTCCGCCGCTTATTGTTGTATTACTTTATGTCTGTTATTCTATGATTGATTTATTTACTATATATGCTAAGTTTTGCTAAATATAAATTACAATATGTTGTTTTGAGCAATTCAAGTCCGACAGTGTGGTTTGTTGTCGATTTGAATGATTCGAAATGATGATTCGTTACAAACTTCATTCAATCTTGTTTTATTTTTCATTAACCAATAAAAGCAAACTAATTTCGAAGCAACGATGATATATTTTATATCACCTTTAACTTATTTCACACTATTACACTCATGCAAGTCATATTCATGGTTTATCCAAGCAAAAAAGAGGAAAAAAGAAAGAAGAGAAAGTAGGAAAAGAAAGGAAAATAGTAATTCACTATGTATTTACTGAAGCATTACTATTCCTAGTTTCAATGATCGGTTGATTGACCAGAGGCATGGCGGTTGACTGGCAGTGACGGCCCTGGAGTAGTAATGCTCCAAGAAATCAAGGTCGACCCCGCATCTTACCTCATTATCTAGACGACTTTGATTCTACTTCACATGAACTCATCTACTCTACTTTCAACAAATAGTTTGGGTCCAAATCGTTAAGCGTCGAGATAGTATTTCAATATATAAGGCTCTGGTTACATACTGTCATAAATATATATTCAAGAAATGATGTAAAGCGACAACTATAGCATTTTGTGTGTGTATATATATGTATATGTGTATGTATATGTCGATCATTCTACTTACTACTAAAATATATAAAAAGTTAGTTAAGTTATTTATACTCACTATAATTCTTACCCGTTCAATGTTAATAACCTTAGTTTGGTGACGATGAGTAGGAGAAAGTGAACTTTGTTTGATTACTAAATGAAGAAGAGAAGGATACGAGGGAGGAGAATGAAGCACATAATGTGTTTATATAGGCAGAGAAGTGAACTTAGGGTTTAAGGAATTAGTAAGAGTGAAACTAAAATGATTATTTATTGGATAAGGAAGAAAAAAGATGATCCAACAAAATCTAATTTCATATTTAAACAAATTTGAACCACTAAACGCTTTATAACCCGAACTGCCAAATAATATCCATTTAATAATCTGCTCGAGGCATTTTATCCTAATTTTATTTTATTTTCATAGTGATTTTTATTTTCATAAAGAAGCACTTTCTAATTTCTAGCAATTATAAAATTATTTTTTTGTTCAAAATAATTTCGAAATTTCTCACATAATAATTATTTTGCTAAAACAAATCTTCAAAGAACCATTAGATCGCTAAAACATAGTTCAAATTTCAAATTTGAATTTTAAATCATTATTTCTCTTTTCATATCAAATAAATCCAAACGTCACTTTTATTGAATTAATTTCAATAAAATTTCCTGAATTATTTTCTAAATCCATTTATTATTTGTTCCAACTTTTTATCAAGCTAAAAATATTTTCCACTATTCAAATCCATATAAAATACAAATTTCTTCTATTTGAATTCAAAAATATGTTTGTTAATTCAAATTCACAATTAAAATCTCAAAATTATATTTTATTATTATTAATAAATTAGCGGGATGTTACAAAAGCCCTCATTTCCTCTCATTTCTTTGCCTGCCTAGACAAGGTCCCATATAGACTAAGTCCCCACAATACACATGTAGTAATTTATTTAATTTAAATCCAATTTAAATTCTTATCAGTATCATATATCATACTTTTGTATATAATTTTTATACATGTGCCAAATAAATTACTAGCAACACCTCAAATAATTCAAAGACCACTCTATTTTATTAAACATACCTCATACAATAAATAAAATGATAATCAATATTTTACAAGTATTAGTTTAATTAATTCGTAACTATTATAAATCAATTAACTCAAGTGGTGTTTTGAAGACTAAATAGATTCGGTTGCGACTCATAGGTGTGAATTCAGTTAGTGATTAATATTCAAACAATTCAAATACCAATATTCATTTTGTCATCTTACCTAGTGGTGTGATGGTTTACTTAGCTAATGGTGTGATAGTTTAACTTAATTCATTCCTTACAAATCTCGTTTGTAAAATATAATTTTACAAATTTAATAGAAACTTTTGGTAAAGATTATTTATACCAATTCTCTACGTCAACACTAATCGCTTTAGGATTTATGAAATTTGATTTTGATTAAAATTCCAATATCATCCACATGTAACTTAGTTAGTCTACAAAAAAGTCCTTGGTTCAATAATAATATTTAGTATTAATTGTACTACTCTAGCTGGATATTTTTGTTTGCACAAAAATGGGCAAACACCTCCTAGTCGTATGATTTAGTTGATTATATGTTGATCTGGATGGTTTGGGTGATTTATGCAAATATATGAAATAGATGGACTAAACTGTAGTGTGGAGGTGGGTTGATTCGGTTGGACATGGAAAGGAGGTTGATTCGGCTATGTAGGGGAAGTTGGTTGGTTCGGCTGGTGTTGGACCGGTAGGTGTTTGGTTCGGTAGTATGTTGGAGAGGTAGTTGGTTCGGTAGTAGGTGGTCCGGTTGTTGGTTCGGTAGTAGGTGGTCCGGTAGTGCATGGAGATGAAGATGGTTTGGCAGGGAGATGGAGTGTGGGTTGGTTCGGTTATGCATAGGAAGGGAGTTGGTTCGGCGATGTTGAGCCGGTCGAAATACTCCCAACACTTGCCCCCCAAAGTAGGGCATATGTTTAACATATGTCATGCTTTGTTTTAATTGGACAACCATATTCGGCCCGAGAGCCGAACCGGCTGGTCCGGTTATTCAACCTTCCCCTATAAGTATGGGCCTAGGGCTTCCGTTATTCCCTACCGAACGAGATAGCCGAACCAGAATTTCCTGCCGAATCAATCACTTTGCCCTGTCAACCCTTAGCTGCCGAATCAGGTGACTGCCGAATGGCTTCTTCGTTTTACTTCATTTTACCGAATGAACTTAAAGATTTAATACCAGATGGACCTTATACTGAGAATGCCGAATGAACCCTGGTATTGGGAATGTCGAATGAGACTCGTGTTCGAACCACCGAATGAGAACGGGAAACGCCGAATGAACTCATTCTTGAATCACCGGATGAACCCCGAGACTCCGAATACCGAATGAAATTTTACATTTGCTTTACCGAATGACACTGGGAGTTTGAGCGTTCTGATTTATGAGTGAAATTTTAGACTATATGCGCTTGCTTGTTTATATCCTCTGTTCTAACAATATGTTTTTCTTTTGTGTTTGTAGGAAAATGTCTCGCAAAGTGGAAACTCGATCAGAAAAAAGAAAATCTACGGATAAACGAGAGTCCCCCGTTGTGCCCCCAGCCCCGCCAGGACCGGAACGTCGTGGACCCACCCCGAGGTCGCTAGTAGACGGGTATGGTCCCCAAGAGCTTCTGAATTCTCCTCCTGATTGCTTTCCGAGCTCTCTTAGAGAGGAGGAACTTGACGTTATCTCCCGCTCCTTTGGGATTGATAGATCATGCATGCTGTTGCCAGGGGAGGGGGTCATGCCATATAATCCCCCTGAAGGATACTTCACGTATAGCCGATACCATTGCATGTGAGGGTCCATTCCTCCGATCAATGCGTGGATAGTCAGCTTCATTACTTACCTGAAAGTGGCTCCTTTTCAGCTTCAGCCCAACTCCTATGCCATCTTAGTGTGTCTATTCGTTATCTTCCAGAGGAGATATGGGCGCCCCCCTTCTAACCGGGAAATCCGATATCTATATAATCTGAGGGGCTACAAGAAGGGGTCTCCGTACATTAGTTTAGAGTCGGCCGTGTCCTTCAAGCCAGTCTTGGACTTATACTCGAAGTTTACCATGTTTAAGAAGGAATGGTTCTTCGTCAAGGACGACTCCGTTTCTTTTCGCCTTTTCACTTCTGGCTGTAAGTTGAATTCCATTCGTAATTTCTTTGTCCCGACTACAATGCTTCTTCTTATGTGCTTTTATTTCTTGCTAGCGACAGGTGGCTTTGCGGTCGTGGAGAATGATCACCTTGTACAGATGGCTGCGGAGGTAGAGGCTATCTCAGGAAGGGATAGGTCGGCTTCTTACCTGATCAGGAATGCCACTCTCTTGGAGCACAACTTGATTCTGCCACGTCAATCTATGGTTAAGCAGAGAGATACAGCCGAGGAGAGGGCTGCTAAAGCTAAAGATGGGGCCACTGTGAAAAGTAGCAAGAGGAGACCTTTCTCGGTACCTCCAGTCGTCGGGGGGAAGAAGCTTAAGAAGTCTGATGGACCCTCCCCTAGCACATGCCCAGATATTCCGGAGGAGGAAGGTGGAGAGGAGGAAAAGGGCGAGGAGGAGAGCGGAGGAGATGGAGAAGGTAAAGGACAGGGTGGTAGTGGTGCCGGGGCTTTATCTTCTGAGCAGACGGGGGAGATCCAAGAGTGGACGGATGATGTCTTCCGCTAGGCTTTTGAGGGGTTGGAGGAAGGATCAGCCTCGGTGGAGAAGGTGAAGAAGGCTGACAAGGCTGGGACTGGTGCCGATTCATCTTCTAAGGGTCCTCCAACTAGGGTAACTCAAGGTGAATTCTTGATTTCTATAGACTCCCTTTATGATAAGGACTTAGGAATATTTTACGGCCAGCTCCCGTCCTGGAATGAAATTCAGGACTTATTGCAGTATCCCACTCCCCCTCAGGGTTTGTAAAATAAGCGCGTTTTCCTACTTAACATATTTCTTGGATCATAGTTTCATGCATGCTTGTAACACCTGGTTTTTATTCCAAGAGCAGGTAAGGTGGCCAAGACATCAGATATTCGGCACCGCCTTGAACAGTACAAGCTACTCAAAGCTTCTGCCAAACCAAAGCCGTCAACTAGCCGTCCTGGAGATGCGGTTAGATATCGCCCTCTTCTCGGAGTTATTGAAGAAGATATGCAAAAGATAAAGAGGGGTCGTTCTTCGTTTTAACCTTCACTTGGCCCTCAGCCTCCAGTCCAGCCTATCCATGATATTACTGAGGAGGATACTGAGTTTATGCCTTCCCCACATCCGTCCGAAAATCCAACCGTCACCCCGATAGACCATCCTGGTTTGGTTCGCAACCCATTTGCCGGCCACCCGGATCTGGACCCGAGTTTTCAGGTCATCTCTTTTGACGAGGCCACGGGTGAGCATATTCTTCCCTGCAATCCCATGGTACGGGTGCTTGATGAGGCTAAGTCCTTAGACCTCGATTTGCTTACTACTCGAATTGTGACCATGGGGAATGAGGCCAAGGCAAACATCGATCGGGTGGCTGAAGAGACCAAGAGGCTAATGGAGCATCACGCTCGACTGGCCAAGGCTGGGGAGGAAATCGGAAGTGCTAACATTCGGTTGCGGCTAAAGGTTGCTGATCCGGCCAAACAGCTTGTCGATCAAGCCATTCAGATTTCTCAGCATGAGGCAGCCTTCAGGCGGTTGAAGAAGACTATGGAAGAGGCTAGTAAGGCAGAACTACGAAAAATGGAGGCTGCCTGCAAGGAACGGATTGACATGGACATCGCAACGGTGGACGAGGTTCGGAGAGCGGATCTTGAGCAGGTAGAAGAGTTATCTGGGAGGCTTGAGGCCGCAGAGCTTGCTCAGGCCAAGCTGAAGGAGGAGATGGAAGTGATGCGGAAGTCCCTTCAGGCTGACTGCTCGAGATACCAATTGGAGAGAGATGCTGCTGTCGCACGACTGTCGGCTTCTGAGGCCCGGATGAAAGAGTTTGAGGAGAACGAGGGGATGATGGACGAGATGCTCCAGGACATGTATTTCCGTACTTGGAGGCAGGGAAACCTGTCCTGGATGGACGATTATCCCCGGGTTATGGCTAGGATATATCTCCGGGATTTGGAGGAAGCTAAGGCCGATGCGGATAAGGAAGGCGGTGCGGCTTTCAGGATGGATGTGGTTACGGCCCAATTCACTAAGGAAGAGAAGGTGGCGGTTAAGGAGGGCATGCGGCTGCTTGCTGCGGATGAGGTAGGCGTGCAGCTACATGATGATGATCAGGGAGCAGACGCTGGTAAGTCTTTCCTTTTAACATTTTCATGATTTGATTGCTTATCTTTCGTGATTATTGATGGATTCTCTTTTGAATTGGGCAGGCGGGACTACTGGAATACATGCGGGGAGTTCTGACCCTGCAGTTAAGTAGATCCGGAGGGCTAGCGGGATGGAGGCGAAGCTCCGATTCTTTGACTTGACTTGTACATATTTTGGTTGCCGTCTATGTTAGTCCGAAACATTAATGTAACTTGTAATTATATCATTTGTAAAGAATGACTTTCTGTAATTTTATAACATAAGCTGATTCTGTTATGTTCGAATGTGGTTGTTATTTTGATATGTTGCATAAGAAATACAGCTGCGTGTTTATTTGATGCTAAGTTTCTGCTCAAAACATTGTTTCATGTCTTGTAATGCCAATATGATGTGTGAATAAATTAAAGCTACATATTTGTATAAAAGAGAAGATAGTACCGCCCTTCGTGTTTTAGTCGTAGAGGGTTGCTTTGAATGTCTTGCGTGACTGAGTATGGAATGTAGCTGAGTGTTCCGTCATCCGGATGTGAGTTCATATTTCCATAAGCGAGAGTTCCCCTATTTTGTGACCTGTACTTTAGGGATTGTTATATAGGATAGGAGAGAAGTTTTTGAATGAAATGGAAATATGAGAAACAGTAAAACTTCCAATCACGGAAGGCCGTCGATATGCTTAAGTTCGTGGCAAACGGGTTTCGTAGTCACTTTCCCTAGCTGTGGGTCTTGGAGACATTGGTCACCCATCTTACACCTCTGCGGGGAGTTTATCTTTTTTACCACAGCCGCACTTAAGACATATCGGAGCCGAGATCGCGCACAGTAACTACCCGAGCCATTATGGCCCGTAATCGTGGGTATTATTCGATTTACTGTGGCCGGCTAGCGTGGGTGCCGATCGTCAACCGTGAACTACCCCTGGCTGGCCACACCTTATGTTGGGGCTTAAAGTAGGTTCACAGTTGCCGGCGAGCCAAACGCCGTAATGAGCTACCATCGGCTATAGTCGGCCTTCTTGATGGCTTATAATCGGCTCATTACAGTTGGCTTTGAGGGTAGTCGCGAGCAATGAGTTAACCCGCAGCAGAGGGATGCTGGAGCAAAAGTGTCTCATTGGCGAGTGCATAGATTCGCGTAGCACCTGTTGAGTCTTGTCCAGGTGAGGTTGCGCCGTGAAGTGTCCAGAATGGGAATGTCGTCATACATGATTTTGTTCAACAGAAAAGGATAAAGCTTAACAAGCAGCCAAGATATAAAGGAACAAGTTAAAAAGAGACAAGATTTTTAAAGTGGTTCGGCACGAAAATGCCTACGTCCACTGATTCTCTTTGTTAATTCACTTCATATGGGCAGTACAAGTTAAGAAAAGTATCGACGGAGGTGTTGGATGTTCCATGCCCTCTGGAACACCTCTCCGTCCACTGTTGACAAAATATAGGCTCCGTTGCGGAGATCTTTATGAATTACATAGGGTCCATCCCAGATTGGATCTAGCGCTCCGGGGAGCGGGAAGATCCGCTTGAGGACAAGATCTCCTTCTTGTAAGCTGCGGTTCTTGACTTTTGAGTTGTATTGTGCTGCCACTTTTCGCTTGTGAGCTGCTGCTTTGAGTGCTTCATCATTTCTTCTCTCCTCAATTAGATCCAAAGACATGTGGAGGAGTTCTTCGTTCTCTTCTGGGTTGTAGTGGATTCTACGGTGGGAAGGCACTACAGTTTCAACTGGGAGCATGGCCTCCGATCCGTACGCCAAAGAGAAAGGAGTATGCCCTGTTGATGTTCTGTAAGATGTGCGGTAGGCCCAAAGTGCCGTAGGAAGTTCATCCACCCAAGCGCCTTTTGAATTTTTAAGTTTCTTCTTGATTAGGGTTTTGAGGATTTTGTTGACAGCTTCGACTTGTCCGTTTGCCTGGGGGTAAGCCACAGATGAGAAACTTTTGTGAATTCTGTGCTCTTGGCACCAGTCGGCGAATTCCTCGCTGTCAAATTGAAGTCCATTGTCCGATATGATTTTGAGTGGAACCCCATACCTGCATAAAACATTTTTGATCAAGAAGTTAATAACTTTTGCCGATGATAGTTTATTTTGAGGCTCCGCTGGCTCCGCCTCGGCCCACTGGCAGTTCGCCAATCAAGTCAATTCTCCATATTGCAAAGGGCCAAGGGCTGGTCATTTGAGTAATTTCATTTGTTGGTAGTCGAGGAATCTTAGCAAATTTATGACATCTGTCACATCTTTTGACGAAGTCTAAGGCGTCTTAAAATGGGCCAGTAATACCCGTATCGGAGTATTTTCTTTGCTAGAGTCTGTCCTCCGTGTGATCTCCGCAACTTCCTTGATGGATGTTGGACGAGACTTCCCTGGCTTCCCTTCTAGCGATACACCTTAATAAGGGATTAGAGAAGCCGCGCCGATAGAGGATGCCTTCTTGTAATGTGTAGCGGGAAGTTTTCCTTAAGATTTTCTTAGCTTCGTTACGTCCGTCGAGCAGTGTGCCACTTTGTAAGTACTTCCGGATGGGGGTCATCCAAGTTTCTTCTTCAATTGCAGCTATCATATTCATTGGCTCGTAGCTCGGAGCCAGTTGCTTTGAGATGGTTATTGTTCGGGAAGTAGTGCCGTCCTTCATGCTAGCTTGCTTTGCCAGTTCGTCAGCCTCCTGATTCTCTTCTCGAGGAATGTGTTTGATTAAATAGTGATCCAATTGATTGAGCAGCAGCTTGGTCTCCTTTAGATATGCTGTGAGTCGTTATTCTCGAGTCTGGAATTCTCCCAGTATTTGATTTACAATAAGTTGAGAATCATTATGGAGACATAAAGAACCGACTCCAATCTCCAGGGCAAGTTCTAATCCGGCTATCACTGCTTCGTATTCTGCGTCATTGTTGGTGGCAGCGAATTCCAACCTTAGGGCGTAGTGCAGCTTCCTTCCCCTGGGGGTGATTATCACAACACCTACCCCCGAGCCTTGTTCATTTGATGCTCCATCTACGAAGAGATTCCACTTGATATCTTCTGTTATTTCAGATTGCTCCTTACCTTCGTTAGTAGTAAATTCGGCAATGAAATCAGCTATGGCTTACCCCTTGATAGCGGTGCGAGGATGGTAGGTGATATCATATTGACTCAGTTCAATGCACCACTTAAGTAGTCGCCTAGAAGTATCGGGGCGATGGAGTACCTGCCTTAGCGGTTGATCGGTTAAAACTCTGATGGAATGGGATTGGAAATAGTATCGCAATTTCCGTGAAGTGATTAGCAAACAATATGCTAGCTTTTCAAGTTTAGGGTATCTGGCTTATGCCCCCGTAAACCTCCTGCTTACAAAGTGCTGCGCGCAGTCGTCTTCTCTCACCAAAGCGGCGCTTAAAGCATGGGACGATACAGCAAGGTATAGGTATAGTTCCTCGCCTTCATTTGGAGTTGAGAGTACTGGTGGTCTCTGGAGGTGTTCGATTAAGTTGAGGAAGGCTGTCGAGCATTCGTCGGTCCATTCGAACTTTCCTTTGTCTTTCTTTAGAGCTTCAAAGAAAGGGATGCATTTGTCGGTTACTTTAGAGATGAACCTGCTTAGGGCGGCCACTTTCCCGTTTAGGCTTTGCATCTCTCTTCGAGTGGATGGTATCTTGATATCTTGCAAAGCCCGAACCTGTTCAGGGTTTGCTTCAATCCCCCTGGCATGGACGATGAATCCCAAGAACTTTCCCGACGATACTACGAAGGGGCACTTTAGAGGGTTCAGCTTCATTCCATATTGGCGAAGTACTTGAAACATCTCATCCAGGTGGTTTATATGATCGTTGGCTTTCCTCGATTTTACCAGCATGTCATCCACATAAACTTCCATAGTTCGTCCTATTAGTTCCGCAAACATCTTGTTGACAAGGCGCTGATAAGTAGCTCCGGCATTTTTATTTCCAAAAGGCATTACTTTGTAGCAGTACAATCCCCGGTCAGTGATGAAACTAGTGTGGTCTTGATCGGGGGCGTGCATAGGGATCTGGTTATATCCTGAGTATGCGTCCATAAAGGATAACAGTTCGTGTCCGGCTGTGCTATCCACGAGTTGGTCGATTTGGGGGAGTGGGAAGCAGTCCTTCGTGCAAGCGCCATTTAAGTTGGAGAAATCGATGCATGTTCGCCACTTCGCATTAGTTTTCTTTACCAGTACCGGGTTGGCGATCCATTCTGGGTAGATGGCTTTTCGTATGAAGTTATTGGCAAGTAGGTTCTTCACTTCTACCTCTAGGGCTGCTGATCGTTCTGCCCCATGCTTCTCTTTTTCTGCTTTACTGGAACCTTGGTGGGATCGATGTTCAATAAGTGGCATGCTACATCTGGGGAGATTCCTGTCATATCAGCGTGCGTCCATGTAAATACATCCATATTGTGGCGAAGAAAATCAATGAGTTGTTCCTTTAATTCTTCTTTTAGTTGAGATCCGATTTTCAATAGTCTACTTGAATCATGTTTGTCTACAGCTACGAATTCCATAGCCTCTGCAGGCTCGGCGGTGACTTCCTCCTCTTTGTCCCTGGGGTCTAATTCATTGAAAGGGTCAATGGTATATCGAAGAGGAGGGGCTTTCTTTAGTTGATATGCTTCCATGTTTTTCATGCAGAGAGTAGTCTCTGCATTTTTCCCTTTATCTTTTCAGCGGTTATTGCGAAGTTCAGTTACATAGCAGTCTCGAGCAGCGTCTTGATCCCCCTCCATTTCTCCTACTCCGTTATCTGTTGGGAATTTCATTTTCAGGCACCATGGGGCTAGGACAATTTGGAAGTCAGACAAGGCTGGTCTTCCCAAAAAGGCGTTGTAGGCCGAGTGGCTTTCTATTAGCACAAATGTTTGTTTTCGCACAATGGAGCGGGGATGACTTCCTATTTCAACAAAAAGGTCCAGTTGCCCGAGGGGCATCTTCGCATCTCCAGTGAAACCATGTAGTGGTTTGTTGCAGGGAGACACATCCTTCATTGACAGCTTCATTTTGTCGAAAGCATGCTAGAATAGGATATTTACCGAGCTTCCAGTGTCTACTAAAATTCGAAAAACTTTGGATGGACCGAACCAAGCAGAGATGACCATAGGATCCATGTGTGGGCATTATCTTCCCTCTAGATCACGCCCACTGAATGTGATGTCGTCATTCTCTTTCTGTTTCGGCTGGCGTTCTTCCATAACAGAGTTAACGTAGCCTTCATCGTTTCTAAGTGACTTACCGTATCTTTCCATCTCTGCCCAGCTTCTGTCGGCGATGTGTGGTCCTCCTGATACGGTATGGACCACTATCTTCTCTTGACTAGAGCCGCTGGTGTTGCGATTTCCTACGCCTACTTCTGGGAAGGTGTGACGACCGCCCATGACTCCTGCACCGAAACAAGGAAATAGTGCGCTGAAAGTGTGCCAGGCAGCCATGAACGATTGTCAGGGTAAGGTAAAAACATCAAAACTCTATCGTATAACTCACAGCGCATGGAGAAAATACAATAGAGAAATATATAGTGAAGCTCCATAACAGAAAACCATCATATAGACTTCATATAAGTTTGATACAAGCATCTGAAAGTCAATACATCAAGCCTCACTACAAAGCACTCAAAACAAATACAGCAGCGGAACACCCAATACATATAATAAGAAAATAATATGCAAAAGCCTCCAGCTCGTCTTCGTCATCATCAGCGTAAAGCAAGGTTCTAGTAAAGGAGAAGAAAGAGTACTAGGACTTCATCGTTGTTGAAGGTTCTAGTAAACTCAAAGCAAGAGTACATGGGGCGCCCAAAACGACTACAGGCGGGTGGTCGGGACACCCAAAAGACTGTCGTGACAGGTGCTGTTCTTGGAGATTTACGCTGATGATGACGAAGACGAGCTGGAGGCTTTTGCATATTATTTTCTTATTATATGTACTGGGTGTTCTGCTGCTGTATTTGTTTTGAGTGCTTTGTAGTGAGGCTTGATGTATTGACTTTCAGATGCTTGTATCAAACTTATATGAAGTCTATATGATGGTTTTCTGTTATGGAGCTTCACTATATATTTCTCTATTGTATTTTGTCCATGCGCTGTGAGTTATACGATAGAGTTTTGATGTTTTTACCTTACCCTGACAATCGTCCATGGCTGCCTAGCACACTTTCAGCGCACTATTTCCTTGTTTCGGTGCAGGAGTCATGGGCGGTCGTCACAGAAGGGTATCCCCGAATTCTTATTGGCAGGAGTCGAAGTCCTGTTCTGGCTTTTTACATAGCGTTCCAGTCTCTTCCTTCTAATGTGTTCTTCAATCAAGTCCCGGAGATGGTGGCATTCATTGGTGTCATGTCCATGGGATTCGTGGAAGCGGCAGAACTTTCTAGTCTTGAGTGCGTTATCTGACTCCTTCTTGTGCGGGGGGCGCTTGTATCTAACTTCGTCTTGAGTAGCTAGGAAGATGTTTTCGATTGTTTCATTTAAAGGAGTGTAAGAGTCAAATCTTGGTCCAGGTCGATATAGGCGCTTTTCCCCCTTCTTGCCCCCAGCATTGTCTCTAGAGTCATTTCTCTGAACATCCTTTGTTGCAGCGAGAACCCTGTCTGTAGCTGTTTTAGCCTGTTGCCCTGACTGCCTCTCAGTGGAGCGTCTTCAAGTCTCACATACTTTCCAGCTTCATGGAAGAAATCAGGTAAAGTAGCTGGCTTTTCCTTGGTTAGTCTTCTAGCAAATTTAGTATCCGGATGTACACCACTACAGAGAGCCATTAGGATAAGTTTCTCGTCGGCATCTTGGACTGCGGCCGCCGCGGCGTTGAATCGGGTGAGATATTGTTGCACTGTCTCTCCGGGTTTCTGCTTGATATTAGATAAGGAATAAGCATCCTTGGGTTGTTCCACATGAATGTGGAACTGACTGATGAACTTTTCTTTCAACATTTCCCATGAGCTGATGGACCCTTGGGGTAGGTGGCAGAACCAGGAGATAGCTAGATCTGTCAAGAAAAGTGGGAAGCATTTACACAATACTCCCTCCGTTGCTCCGCTCATGAGCATATGTTGGGTGTATCTCTGTATGTGTACTATGGGGTCAGAGGTTCCCTTGTAAGGTTCCATTGTTGGCATTTTCCATTCCCGGCGGGTGATGGCAGTTTCGATATTGCGGGTGAAGGGGCTAGTTACCCTAGCACCTATCCCCCGATCCCTTTTCTCCCGTTGGACGCACTCTCTGAACAATCGCGCCATCCTTTCATCAGAACTTGGAGCGGAAAGAAATGAGTTTGGTTCTTCCCTGAGGGACTGATTCCGTCCAGACCGCTTGTAGGGATGCTATCGTCTGTCACTCCTAACATTCTCCAATGGCTGCCTCTGGTATTCTGGGGGCATGCTGGGGTCAGCCACAGTTGGCCCTTGCCTTGATCTTCCCCTGCTGGGTTCTGTTCTCAGCACTTCCTCGGGTCCAACTTCGGGCCGGACTCCAGCTTGGCCCCGTCTACTGGTGTTTTCATGGTTAGGTAGCATGACAGGCTCAACCACATTCGACCCCTTCCTGGCACCTCCCCCGTTGGGTTCGGTTCCAAGTGTTTCCTCGGGTCGGAATTTGGGCTGAGTCCGGGCTCGGCTCCTACCATGGCTGTTTCTGTTGTTGGCCTCTTCGAAGAAGAAAGACCCTTGTCGTCTCTTAGATCCTCCAGACTGGGACTCACCCCATGATTCAGTGTTACGGTTGGATTCTTCAGCATCCCTTAAACGTGACATGAGTTGGTCCACCAAGGCTTCTTGTTGAGATGCGAAGCGGTTAGTTACTTCAGCCACAATCCTGTCCAGATCCTCCCTTGTAATTGGTTGTTCCGTAGCGGGACCTGTCGGATTTGCCTGATTTAAATTTGCCGTTGGAACCTGACGATTGTCTTGGTCCCTGATCACTGGATCTGGGATACTGCCAGTTGCAATGTTCTTTCCTTTGTTAGTATCTTTCTTCCGTCCGGGAGCCATATTTTCCAAGCAATGAACGGTGTTGATACGAAAAGGGTTGAGTGGGAGAAGCTGAAGCTTCGAGCTCTTTCTGCTCTCAGTGAAAGAAATTTTGACTTTGACTTGGCTACAGTTGATCGCATCACTAACCTCATAAACCCAAGCAAATTTTCTATTAAATAGCGTTTCACTTCTAAGCTTTAACTCAACCCCACTTATAGTCGCTCGGTGGCATCATGCCATGATCTAACTATAATAAAAGTGGAGTATCTACATTGAAGTTCAACAGTATTCTCAACTGAAAGAACTATGTAGTATTATCGCTCCAGATTTTCTGTTTGTACTGGTTGTTGTTAACCAATTGGAAACTCTCATACAATCATTCCATAATTATCTAATAACTATAAGTACGAAACCCTTGGTACCCTCTACAACCATGAGTAATACATTGTCCAACATTTAGAGAGCCTCACGTACTCTAATCTCAACGGATGTATGGATTTCCTTTCTCGAAACATCTTGACCATGAACATTCAAAATAATATGTTATTTAATATCGTGATAATTCTAACATGATTACAACTCTTTGTGATTATTATCACATAATATATCATCAAGGATTTCTCTAAAATATATTTAAATTAATTACTTAATTAATAAATCATAATAACAAATATATATAGAAAAACAAATATATTTTATTTCGAATGAGATTTTATTACAGAGTTAATAATTTAAAACAAATTGCAGAATTGCCCCTAGGGCATACCATTAACTTTCTCAATCTTCCACTTGCACACAGCACCAATTATGGAATCCCTATCTTATCCCTTTGATCAGTTTGTCCATAACTAACTGAGCTTGTAATAACCCGCATATTTTGTGATTGAATATCTAAATATTTTGTTTAAATATTTTATCGATAGTCGAATTTTAGTCCGAAAAGTTACTTTTTGCATACCGTCGAATTAGGACTCCGGACCACTTCCATTAGGTCCAAAACACCGTTTGCGATTTTTTGAGTATAAATTTTGATATGTTTGAAGTTAGTTGAATTTGCCACTTTTTCACTTTGGGCTTTGGGTTTGGTTTAGCCCATGAGCCTAAACTATTAACTCTAGCTCAACCCCCTCTTCCCTTCATTACTTCACTTTCATTTCCTAACACTCAAGCTTCATCAAAAATGGTGAGAGGAATGGGAAATTAAAACTCCAAGCCCTAGTTCATTTGCAAATCCAACATCTAACTCCAAATCCAAAGAGAAACCATTGATTCAAGCTTCTTGTGTTGAGATTGAAGTGTGGTTGATTCTTCCTTTGCTTTCAAGCTTCTTCTTCATTGATTATGTGTAAAGGTGAGATTTTTATCTCACATCTTTGTCTATAACCATCTTTGATTGTTGGGTATGAATTCCTAACACTTATTCATGTGCATTTGCTTTTGGTTTGGATTGAATTGAAAATCCCAATTTTTAGTGTTTTGGGTCCAAATCTTTAAAAATCTTAACTTTGATGTTTGAACACATTTTTGGTGATGCATCGAGGAGCCAATAGGACCGGGTAGCCGATGGGCGTAATCCCTTAGCGTCCATGCTCGACCGGTTGCAAATTGAGGGAGTTTTGCACTTCTATCCCCTAGGTCGCTCGGCCTGCACCATTTGAATTGCTCGGTCTGCATATAGGTCGCGCCATGCTTAGGTCGCAACATGCTTAGGTTGCGCCATGGGATAGGTCGTTCCACCACTTAGGTCGCACCATGTTAGGTCGCGTTCCTTAGGTCGCTCAACTTGCTAATGAGTCGGCCTGCACATTTAAGTCACTCGGCCTGCAGTTAGGTCGCACGCCTTAGGTCGCGCCATGCTTTATCTCGTAACCAATTAAGTCGCTCAGCCGTTAGGTCGTTCCTTAACTTAGGTCGCTTGGCCATGTGTTAGGTCGTTCCATTACTTAAGTCGCTCGGCCTACTCTCACCCCTTAGGTCGCATCACTTAGGTCGCTCGGCCTGCATCATTTAGGTCGCTCGGCTTGGTCGCACCACATAGGTCGCATTACTTAGGTCGCTCGGCTTGCCCCAGTACCTTAGGCCGCACGCCCTATTAAGTCGCACAACTGATGGGTCGGGCCATACCGTGGGTCGCACCTGCATTTAAGTCGCAACAACTTAGGTCGCGCCATGCTATAAGTCGCGCCATGCCATAAGTCGCGCCATGTTAAGTTGCTCTGTTAGGCCTCATGCTATTTCTTAAGTCGCTGATCTCTTAGGTCGTATGCCGTGGAGTCGCATGCGTTGAGCCGCCGATTTCTTGTGTTGACTTATGTTAAGTCGTAAGTCGTGGTTGTTAAGTCGCAAGGGTATTTCCACTTTGATCGTTTTGGAATCGAATTCTTTGCATTTTATTCACGTCTTCGAATGTGAATTTTTGTGACTTATTGTTTCTACAATCATTTTTGTGATTTGTCACTTTAAAAACATAAAGGTTTTCTATACTAGTAGCAAATATCAAAACTCTTCCATTAAAACAATTTCAACACTATTTTATTACAAAGCTCGTTTCTTAAACCGTTTTCCAATCTACTAGTATATACAAACCTTTATCTCACTTGTACGAGAAATCTAATTAAACGGCTCAGTAAAACAAGTCGTATGAAACGCTTGCGTTTACTTCGTTGGTTAATTCTTGGACTTATTCGATTGAATCTCTTATGACAATTTTCAAGTGGAGATCTACTAATTGTTCGTAAACATTTAAGTTAAGCTAGTGGTTATGTGACATGAAGCTAAGCTTATATATTTACTAGCTTACTGTAATTGACACTTCTTGATGATCGTTGATGATCATTTTTGTGATTCAGACTAGCAAATGTGCGATGTCTCTTTGTCTACGAGGGAGACTAAACCCCGTTTTTGTGGAGCTTCGTCTCTATTTGGTGGGGTAGCGACCCATGGTCTTCGGGTCGTTTTGTGGAGCTTCGGCTCAAAATTAATGGTTAGCAACCACGGAACAGCGTTCCATTTTGTGACACACGTGTTGGTGAGTTTTCATGCTCCCGTTTTGTGATAGGCCTCCCCCTTTTTGTGATTTCTGGATTTCCATTGATGATTTCTAGAATTTGTGTTTCACCAATTTTCGTGATTTACCTTGATATGTTTTATCAATATTTGTGCGTTGGTGAATTTGTGTGTCATTAACTTTTGTGATTGACATTGATATAATTGTCAATATTTATGGTTTGGTGAATAAAAATAAAGAGTATGACATTCTTTTTGATCTTTGTGAAGATTCTTGTGATATTGATTAATCTCTTGTTGATTTTCAATTACATACTTATTACAGTATGGTTTTATGGTTATCATACGTTTTTGTCATATCTCTTATTTATATCATTTCATCTGATATTTATAGCTAGACTGATCCATTTATTATTTTCTTATTAAATAATACTCGGGTCAGATCGAGATGTTACAGGTGCTTCCGCTTGACTTCACATCTAGGATTATCACCCTGACTTTTGGCTAACTACTTAGATTGGTAGTTTTTTTCGTTGTATACCTTTGAGATATAGACTCGTTGATGTATACATATTCTTTTTTCTAGCACTTGTAACTATTCTTTGTTGATATTTTGGATCTTGTTTGACCACTACTCTGATACACACTTTTAAGTGTTATATTCATATCTATTTCCGCCTTTGTGACATGGACGTCTGTGACTGATTTGTGTTATGTTTATTTCTATACTTGTTTTCGAAGAATATATATATATAGCCACCGGATAGTAGCTTTGAGTTTGTATCGGTATGTCGGATTTCCTCCTGAAACCAAATGCATGTTGTACTATCTGACATATCGGTGCTCGCACAAAGCAATTACGCGGATGGTCGCTCCTCAACAGCCTTATTCTCCGTGCTAGTTGACGGCATAACCCCGTAGTGTCCTTGGCTAGAGTGGGTATAGAGGTGGGGTGTCACAGCTTGGTATCAGAGCCAGACTTCGAAATAATGTAGAATAATCTTGCAAGGATCATCGTCCTAAGTCCTTCTTAGGAGTCGTGCTTTAGGATTTAATTCGAGTCTTCGTACCGATTCATCCTATTTTCTTTATGATTCCTTGTTTTATCTATCAAGATTGCTTGATATTCATTTGGTGAATAACTTTATCCTTCTTCTTTCTTTCTTTGGAAAGGAAGAGAAATGGTTAGACCTGGCCATCCCAGCGCCGGTCAATCTAGTGCTACTCCCCAAGATGGAGTATTTATGTCTGCCCAGCAGCTTCTTGATCTAGTAAGGAATGCTCAAGCAGCCGAATCTAATCCGGAGTCTACTCACCCTAAGTCTGGATTTGCACGTTTGTGCAATGATTATACCAGTTTGGGTGGGAAGCCATTCAAAGGATCTGAAACTATTATTGAAGTCCAGGCTTGGCTGAGAACGTGCGATCGAATCTTTTCTCGCATGAATCTTATTGATCTTCACCGTGTTCAGGTGGCCTCTAATATGCTCCAATAAAGAGCATTAGATTGGTATGAGCTTTTGATTTACAAAATAAATGAAGCGAATCTTACTTGGGAGAAATTCCAGGAACGCTTCGAGTTAAAATTTGTGCCAGAAGCTGAGAAGGTGACTTTGGCTCGCCGTTTCATTGACCTTGTTCAAGGTGAATCCACTGTGGCATATTATGTTGCATCATTCGAGTCACTTTCTAAATACGGGGTCGAGTACATAAACACCCCATTGAAGAAAAACCAAAGATTTATTTATGGCTTGAATAAAAATCTCAAGAAGCCATTACTTCTAAAATTAGAAGTTTCTTTTGATCAGCTCATTGATATCGCTCTTCGACTTGAAGAGGCTGATAGAGTAAGTGATGTTGAGGTTAGGAGTGCTAAACCGAACTTCACCAACAAGAAAAGGCCTAATAAGTTCAAAGGTCATTATCCCAATAAGAAGCAAAGACTTCTACCTCTAGTGGTGGGCAATGCTACAATTATGGTTCTAGGGACCATTATGCGAACAAGTGTTCAAAGCCTCGTGCTTGTCGCTATTGCAAAAGCCCGGATCATTATTTTCTTCTTGTCCCAAACTTTAAGGCAGGAAGGAGGGAAAGCTTAATGTTGCTCAAGCCCTGGAAACACATCTCGTGGCCAAGGTATTTCTCATTCTATCCTTAATGGCATTATTTTATTTCGTGATCATCCTATTCAAGTACGTTTTGATACGGGTGCGTCCCATTCTTTTATATCAAAAGAACCTGTGGATACTTTTTCTTTGAGTGTTGTCACTTTAATGACTTCTTTGAGAATTGTGAATCCGGTTGGTGGATCCGCAACAATCAGTTTATTGTGTAAAGATGTCGAGATTATTTTGTGTGATTTTTCTTTCCGAGCCGATTTGCATGTTATGCGCTACTTAGGCTTTGGAATGATTTTGGGAATGGGTTGGCTTAACCGCTATGAAGCCCAAATCCTATGTCCTGAGCGGACTATTCAGCTTCGACATCCTCAATCTGTTAAGCAGATTTCTATTGACCTCAAAGATTCGGATTCCAGCTTGGCTGCATCTTTATATTCATTAAATCCCCATGATGACGATAATGATGATGAGGAGAATATTATCTCTCTTATTTACGTAGTTCGTGAGTTTTCCGACATATTTGAGCCCGTTTTAGGATTACCATCTAAGCGAGCAATTGAGTTCAAAATTAATCTCATCCCTGGAGCTTAACCTATCACTTGTTCTCCATATCGCATGTCCAATAAGGAAAATGAGGAGATGCGCAAACAATTATCCGAATTGGAGAAGAAGCAATTTATTCGCTCTAGTTCCTCGCCTTGGGAAGCTTCAGCTATTTTTGTGAAGAAATCCGATGGTACGCTTAGGCTTTACGTTGACTACCGCAAGCTTGATGATCTTACTATTAAGAATAAATATCCTTTACCTCGGATTGATGATTTATTTGATCAGCTTAGTGGTGCTAGAGTCTTTTCACAATTAGACTTAGCTACCGGTTTTCATTAGCTTCGTATTGCAGAGGATAACATTCGTTTGACATCGTTCCGTACTCGTTATGGATCTTATGAATGGCTTGTTATGCCATTTGGTTTAACAAATGCTCCGGCTTATTTCGTTGACCTTATGAATCGAGTTTTCAAAAATTTCCTCGATCGATTTGTTCTCACCTTCATTGATGATATTCTTGTGTATTCAAAAACCGAGGAGGAGCATGAAAAGTGTCTTCAGATTGTGTTGGAAACTCTTAGGAGTAATACGTTAAAAGCAAAATTTTCTAAATGCCACTTTTGGCAATCTCGTGTGAAGTTTCTCGGTCATACTATTTTCAAATCCGAAATTTCGGTGGATCCTTCAAAGATTGAAGCGATTCAAAATTAGAAGAGACCGGAGAGTGTGACGGAAATCCACAGCTTCCTTGGATTGGCGGGCTATTACCGTCGTTTTATAAAAGACTTTTCAAAAATTTCCATGCCTCTTGCTAGCTTGACAAAGAAAGGTGTTAAATACATTTGGTCGGACAAATGTGAAGCTTCTTTTAAGAAATTAAAAGAACTCCTTTCTGATGCTCCTATTCTTGTGATTCCCGAGGGAATCCAAGATTTTATTGTTTATACCAATCCTAGTCGCGTTGATTTGGGTGTCGTTCTTATGCAAAGAGAACGTGTTATTGCTTATGCTTCTAGGCAATTAAGGTCTTTCGAGACTAGATATGCCACCCATGATTTAGAGCTCGCGGCCATTGTTTTCGCCCTTTGTATTTGGCGTCATTATCTTTTGGGAGAAATTTATTATTTATGCCAATCATAAATCTTTGAAGTATCTATTTTCTCAAAAGGAACTTAATTTGCGTCAACAACGTTGGCTCGAATTTCTTGCAGCTTATGATCTTGATATTCTTTATATCCCCGGAAAGGGAAATCATGTTGCGGACGCACTAAGTCATAAGCAACAAGCGGTTGTTTTTATGATGATATCCGAATGGAATGATCTCGGAATTTTATCCACTTGTGAGATTTGAGATCGTGTTTTCGATTTATGTTCATCTCTTGTTTTATGTAGCCTTGAGGCTCATCCTTCTCTTTTAGACCGCATTCTTGAAGCTCAAAGGCTAGATCTCGAATTGGCTCTTCTTGGCCAAAATGTTAGGGATAAAATTAATATTGAAGGTTTGAAATACTTTGATATTGATTCTCGTGGCGGTATTCAAAAATTTGGTAGACTTATCGTGCCAAATATTAGTGATCTTCGTAAAGACATTTTAGAAGAATCTCATCGTTCTAAATTTACCATTCATCCCGGTAGTAGTAAAATGTACGTGGATATGAAGCGACTTTATTATTGGGAGGGAATGAAATTTGATATTGCTAACTTTGTTAAGTGTTGCATGACTTGCCAACTCATTAAGGCCGAGCATCAAAGGCCCGGTGGGTTATTGCAACCTTTAGAAATTCCAATTTGGAAGCGGGACCAAATTTCCATGGATTTTATAGACGGCCTTCCCCATTCTCGTTTGGGTCATGATAGCTTATGGGTGATAGTCAATAGACTTACTAAATTCGCCCATTTTATCCCCGTTCGGTCCAATCGAACCGTTCCACTCTTGGCCAAACTCTTTATTAAAGAAATTGTAAAATTGCATGGAGTTCCTTCTTCTATTTTTAGTGATCATGATCCATTGTTTACTAGTGGATTTTGGAAGAGTCTTCAAAAAGCTTTGGGAACGAAGCTTAATTTTAGCACCGCTTATCATCCTCAGTTCGATGGACAGACTGAGCGTGTGAATCAAACTCTTGAAGATCTTCTTCTGCATATGTTCTTGATTTTGGTGGAAGTTGGGAAGATCATATTTCTCTTGTTGAGTTTTCCTATAATAATAGCTTCCAATCTAGTATTGGTATGGCACCTTTCGAGGCACTCTATGGAAGACCATGCCAATCTCCTTCTTGTTGGCTTGAGGCCGGTGAGAAGCTGGTTTTAGATCCAGATTTTATTCGTGATTCCACAGAAAAGATTGACCTTATTCGTCATAGGATGAAAGAAGCCCAGAGTAGACAAAAATCCTATGCCGATAACTGGAGAAGGAGATTAGAATTTTCTGTGGGAGATCTTGTGTTTATTCGTGTTTCACCTACGAAGGGTGTTGTACGTTTCAGTCGATCGGGAAAGTTAGCACCTCGATATATTGGTCCATTTCCCATCACTGAACGTATTGGTTCCGTGGCTTATCGCCTTTTATTACCAACTCATTTTTCTGCTATTCATGACGTGTTTCACGTTTCTCAATTGCGGAAATGCCTTCAGGATTCTGATTCTATTCTTGAGCCCGGTGTTGTGGAAGAAATTGAAGTTTCGCCTAATTTAACTTATGAGCAACATTCTATTCATATTATTGCCTCGGAGGTCAAACGCCTTCAAAATTAAGATGTTCCGCTTGTTAAAGTTCAATGGTCCTCAAATCCTAAGGATTGCTCTTGGGAATCTAGGGAGTTCATCGAGCGAACACATCCGGACTTACTTTCTCATGCTCTTTGAGTTGAATTTCTTATTTCAAATTTCTTTTGTGTTGATATGCTTTCATGGTTATTACCTTATATTTTCTTCTTAAATATTATGAGGACGCAATTTCTTTAAGGAGATGAGTCTGTAACAACCCGCATATTTTACGATTGAATATCTAAATATTTTGTTTAAATATTTTATCGTTAGTCGGATTTTAGTCCGAAAAGTTATTTTTTGCATACGGTCGAATTAGGACTCCAGACCACTTCCATTGGGTCCAAAACACCGTTTGCGATCTTTTTGAATATAAACGTTGATATGTTTGGAGTTAGTGAAATTTGCCACTTTTTCACTTTGGGCTTTGGGTTTGGTTTAGCCCATTAGCCTGAACTATTAACTCTAGCTCAACCCCCTTTTCCCTTCATTACTTCACTTTCATTTCCTAACACTCAAGCTTCATCAAAAATGGAGAGAGGAATGAGAAATTAAAACTCCAAGCCCTAGTTCATTTGCAAATCCAACATCTAACTCCAAATCCAAAGAGAAGCCATTGATTCAAGCTTCTTGTGTTGAGATTGAAGTGTGGTTGATTCTTCCTTTGCTTTCAAGCTTCTTCTTCATTGATTTTGTGTAAAGGCGAGATTTTTATCTCACATCTTTGTCTATAACTATCTTTGATTGTTGGGTATGAATTTCTATCACTTATTCATGTGCATTTGCTTTTGGTTTGGATTGAATTGGTGAAAATCCCAATTTTTAGTGTTTTGGGTACACATCTTTAAAAATCTTAACTTTGATGTTTGAACACGTTTTTGGTGATGCATCGAGGAGCCAATAGGACCGAGTAGCCGATGGGCATAATCCCCTAGCGTCCGTGCTCGACCGGTTGCAAATTGAGGGAGTTTTACACTTTTATCCCCTAGGTCGCTCGACCTGCACTATTTGAATTGCTCGGCCTGCATATAGGTCATGCCATGCTTAGGTCGCGCCATGCTTAGGTCGCGCCATGGGATAGGTCGTTCCACCACTTAGGTCGCGCCATGTTAGGCCGCGTTCCTTAGGTCGCTCGCCATGCTAATGAGTTGGCCTGCACATTTAAGTCACTCGGCCTATAGTTAGGTCGCACGCCTTAGGTCGCGCCATGCTTTATCTCGCAACCACTTAAGTCGCTCAGCCATTAGGTCGTTCCTTAACTTAGGTCGCTCGGCCATGTGTTAGGTCGTTCCATTACTTAAGTCGCTCGGCCTACTCTCACCCCTTAGGTCGCATCACTTAGGTCGCTCGTCTTGGTCGCACCACTTAGGTCGCATTACTTAGGTTGCTCGGCTTGCCCCAGTACCTTAGGTCCCTCGGCCTGTTAAGTCGCACAGCTGATGGGTTGCGCCATACCTTGGGTCGCACCTGCATTTAAGTCGCAACAACTTAGGTCGCGCCATGCCATAGGTCGCGCCATGTTAAGTTGCTCTGTTAGGCCGCATGCTATTTCTTAAGTCGCTGATCTCTTAGGTCGTATGCCATGGAGTCGCATGCGTTGAGCCGCCGATTTCTTGTGTTGACTTATGTTAAGTCGTAAGTCGTGGCTGTTAAGTCGCAAGGGTATTTCCACTTTGATGGATTTGGAATCGAATTCTTTGGATTTTATTCACGTCTTCGAATGTGAATTTTTGTGACTTATTGTTTCTACAATCATTTTTGTGATTTGTCACTTTAAAAATATAAAGGCTTTCTATACTAGTAGTAAATATCAAAACTCTTCCATTAAAACGATTTCAACACTATTTTATTACAAAGCTCGTTTCTTAAACCGTTTTCCAATCTACTAGTATATACAAACCTTTATCTCACTCGTACGAGAAATCTAATTAAATGGTTTAGTAAAACAAGTGGTATAAAACGCTTGCGTTTACTTCGTTGGTTAATTCTTGGACTTGTTCGATTGAATCTCTTGTGACAATTTTCGAGTGGAGATCTACAATTTGTTCGTAAATATTTAAGTTAAGCTAGTGGTTATGGGACATGAAGCTAAGCTTATATATTTACTAGCTTACTGTAATTGACACTTCTTGATGATCGTTGATGATCATTTTTGTGATTTAGACTAGCAAATGTGCGATGTCTCTTTGTCTACGAGAGAGACTAAACCCCGTTTTTGTGGAGCTTCGGCTCAATTTGGTGGGGTAGCGACCCATGATCTTCGGGCCGTTTTGTGGAGCTTTGGCTCAAAATTAATGGTTAGCGACCATGGAATAGCGTTCCATTTTGTGATACACGTGTTGGTGAGTTTTCATGCTCCTGTTTTGTGATAGGCCTCCCCCTTTTTGTGATTTCTAGATTTCCATTGATGATTTCTAGAATTTGTGTTTCACCAATTTTTGTGATTTACCTTGATATGTTTTATCAATATTTGTGCATTGGTGAATTTGTGTGTCATTAACTTTTGTGATTGACATTGATATAATTGTCAATATTTATGGTTTGGTGAATAAAAATAAAGTGTATGACATTCTTTTTGATCTTTGAGAAGATTCTTTTGATATTGATTAATCTCTTGTTGATTTTCAATTACATACTTATTACAGTATGGTTTTATGGTTATCATACGTTTTTGTTATATCTCTTATTCTATATCATTTCATCTGATATTTATAGCTAGACTGATCCGTTTATTATTTTCTTATTAAATAATACTCGGGTCAGATCGAGATGTTACAGGTGCTTCTACTTGACTTCACATCTGGGATTGTCACCCTGACTTTTGGCTAACTACTTAGATTGGTAGTTTATTTTGTTGTATACCTTTGAGATATAGACTCCTTGATGTATACATATTCTTTTGTCTAGCACTTGTAACTATTCTTTTGTGATATTGTGGATCTTGTTTGACCACTACTCTGATACACACTTTTAAGTGTTATATTCATATCTATTTCCACCTTTGTGATATAGATGTCTATGACTGATTTGTGTTATGTTTATTTCTATACTTGTTTCCGAAGAATATATATATATAGCCACCGGGTAGTAGCTTTGAGTTTGTATCGGTATGTCGGATTTCCTCCTGAAACCAAATGCATGTTGTACTATATGACATATTGGTGCTCGCACAAAGCAATTACGCGGATGGTCGCTCCTCAACAGCCTTATTCTCCGCGCTAGTTGACGGCATTACCCCGTAGTATCCTTGGCTAGAGTGGGTATAGAGGTGGGGCGTCACAGAGCTAGTCCCTTTGTGAATGAATCTGTTATGTTATACTTAGTGTCCACTCTTTTAATCACAACTTCTTTATTACCGACACACTCCCATATCAGGTGGATCTTTCGAAGAATATACTTGACTTCTTGTAAACTCTTAGTTCTTTCGTGATCAACATCACAGTATTTTTATCATATAAAATGTTATGGGTTTATCAACGTGCAGAAACACTCCTAGCTCTACCATAGACTTGCGCATCTAGATCACTTACTTTGTTGCTTCATTGAGGGCGTTGTATTCAGGTTCCATCATTGAATCAACTACTATATCTTGATTATAACTTTTCCAATTAACCAGTATCTATTAGTGTAGAGAATAGGGCAGGTTAGGAACGACCTTTGGTGATTTTACTTTAAGCGAACATCGATACATCGATATGGGTGTTATATTTTTTCTCAAGTGGAACCAATATATGCAATCCAGGCTTAAAACAAAACTATGGTGGCTATAATAATAATCCAAAACAATATATGATAAATACACATCATAGAATCACGGATCACAGAATATACACAGCAAAATACAAATAGATACAAGTTGACCAAATCGAATAGATACATCATATCAAATACAAGACTGTGGTCAAAATGAACCATATACTATATCTTTACTACATCTCATGAAATGAATATGTACACAAAAGTCTAGGCTCAATATAAGATACAACATTAAGTGAATAAGCACACATATATGAGTTGTTAGTAATAAGAAAGAGAACTAGATATCTGGTGTGAGAACTTCTCTAGAACTTTCAAACTAGAGCATCTAAAATATCTCGGTCCGACCCGAGTATTATAAAATAACAAACTGGTCAGTCTAGACTATAATGAACAAGTTAGCAAGACAAATGATAGATAAAATGAACTGGAACTCAAATACAGTCATCAATTTAAGTATTGACAGTTATCTAGCGTACTTTAGTAACTTCAAGAATGGAATCACCAAATGTCAAAACTCAAGATATTTTCTTCAAGAAAAATCCCCGAAACTATTTGGTGATAACACAATAACATAGACTCCAGAAATCATAAATAGAAATCCAAAATGTCATAAAAGAGGAAAAAGGCGCCAAACTCCAAGATTGGTGGATGAATTCACCTACATGCATGTAACTCCAAGCTAGACATATATCTCCGTAAACTCCAAGATGGGTATGATTCCCATAATAACTCCAAGATAGGTGGGAGCCTATAAACTCCAAGATAGGTGCGAGACCTATAAACTCTAAGGTAGGAATAAGGCCTATAAAACTCCATGATCGGCACAAGACCTATAGAAACTCAAAGATAGTTAGAAGACCTATAGAAACTCCAAGATAAGTGCAAGACCTATAAAAACTCCAAGATAGGTGCAAGAGCTATAGAACTCCAAGGGCAAGTCATAAACTCATCGATATAAGTATTATACATTCCCAAATAGCAATCAAATAAGTAAGGACCGCGTATCCCATACCACACGGGTTTACTTTAACGTAAACCATAAGCTAGTAAACTCATTAATGTGTATAAATGGCTCAATCGAACAAGTTTGGGAATCAACCGTTAAAACAAACGCGAGCATTCCATATCACTCATTTTATTAAATCATTTAAATCATCTTCTCATTCATGTGTAATTTCATAGAAATATTATACTCTAAAAACATTCTTATAAACCGTAGTTTGATAATGTACCGTCCCAGAATTTTTGATTATTTGAAATTGGAAAATTAATTGTTTTTAAATATTCAAAAGTTAATTTTTAACCTGAGTTTCAAATATAACCATTTATCGGATTATTCAATTATAGAATTTTATAATTGAATATTGGGTAAATTAGTGAATCTTGAGTTTTGAGCTTGTTAAAAATAATATAAAGGCTTATAAAATTTATATTAATAATAACGAAGATAATAAAACTTTTCAAATTGAATTTGGAAGTGATTTGTTCAGTTTTAAAAATATATTGTTTAAATTGACATTTAAAAATAGCCTTTCGGGATATAGTCTCGAATTTTGACGAAACCTATTCCATTGGATTCGTAATAGTATATTATTAACGAATACTAAGTTCCGTAGTGTTTGGAATTATCTTTTGGTAGTACGACATATAAACACGTTGAAATTAATATCGAAAATTTAATATAATAATTGGGTCCAAAAAGCTATCTTCTCCATACAATCGAATCAGGACTCGAAACCTTTTCCATTACGTTCAGAATAGGGGTATAACATTATAAACGCCTAGCAGCACGCCTCGATAGGGATTCGAGAATTCGAGTTACGTAAATCGAGACCTTTGAAAATTAATATATATATTGACATGTCAACCTTTCCTTTCTACTGTATATTCTATCTTTTCACTGTTCCTTCTATAATATGCCTCTTTCTTTTCTCTTATATCAACAGCACATGAAACATCTTGTCTCCCTTCTTTATTTAAAATGAATTAAGTTCAAAAATCAAATGAAAATTCTAAGAGAGAAAAAAATGTGTTCATTGCTTCAAATTTTCCCACTCCACATTGTCAGCCTTCGTTTTCTTTTTAATTCCTCACTTAACAGTAAAAAAATTAAGTTCCTTAATTCGAAGTCGATTCTTAAAGAAAAACAAAAAAATTCTCGTTCAAAATCAGAAATCATAAAATGAAACCCTTAATCGTGCAAGTGAGGGAGTTAGGTGCAGACTCGCATGTTCGTCGACTACATCAAGGAGGTAGGCGCGACCGTGGGCAGCGCAATGTTGACCATGTCAAAGGCAGGGGATCGTCGATTGGTTGAAATGACTCGAGCTTTGTGCTAATGGCAACTATGACTAACACTAGAAAGGGGGTGTCACGATAGAGTGTACGGGCTGGGATGATTTGGGGGAAGTCGAGTTTTATTTCGAAGTGTCGGGTTGAATTGTGGGATATAGTCAGGTCAATGACATCAAGAGGTGGAGGTTAGTGATGGCGGCATCGATCGTAGTGGGGTGTGGAGCCGTGTTAGTGCAACGGCGTGCACACAGTGGATGCAAGTTTGGGTATTCACATGTATAAAAAAATCACATGAAGCTGTAGCCTGGAGGAGGAATTCTCTTTTGAGAAAGACATAGTGCTTGGGCCAGGCTTCGTATGATGGTAATTAAGATTTTCAATATATATATATAGTGTGTTAATCTTATATTTAAATCAAAAACTTATAAATACGTATCTTACTGATTTTAGGTCCTAAATTGAACACGGTCTGTCGCATTACATTCATAATGATGAAATCTGCGTTATGGAACGGGTTTGACTTAGATTGGAGCCTGTTGAATGTACGTTGAAATTGAATGATGTTCAATTGCGTTTGAAATGTGTTGGCAATTTAAAAATAAAAGTGAATTAATCTCACTCAATTATGGATTACCGTAATTAATTTAAATAGTTAAAATTTATTATTGATTGATTCATAGAATTGATAAATTATTATCAGTTGGATGTGATATTATATATAATAGTATATATATATTGGAGTGATTGATATTCCTGCATATATATAGCGGATGAGACCCAATGTGCCCCGCAGAATAGTGGATAACCATATATACCACGATATCCCCCTCGAAGTATGATTGGTATTTTTATATTGTGCTTACATCTATGGATGCATGGAAGCAGGTTGGAGGGATCCAACTGGATTCCTCAAAAAATTTCAAATTAATTTCATATATTGATATATGATTTGTTTGAATAATCTATGGTAGATTATAGTGTGATTTGAATTTATTGGAGTTATGGTAGTTTTGGCCTAGATTTTGTTATTTTTAAATACCAATAATAAATGTTTAAATTTGGAAAGAAAATATAAATGGAAATTGGAATTAAATTTATTTATGGTGTAATTTGGATTTATTAAAGGGAATGAATTTGGAAAAAAAATAAAAAATAAATGGATTGTCTTTAACATTTATACAAAATAGTTCGAGATATGGAAAAATAGAGATTTTTGGAATAGTGTAATAAAAGATTTAAAATAATAAAACTAAGCGATATTTGTTTAAGTATAAAAAGATTTTTAAAATTGAGATTTAAAATAGTCATGGGGAAAATAAACATGAAATTGATATACTAGTTTTATATAAGATTTTAAATTATGAATGGAAGCGGAAATCGAAATTTTTGAAATATAGTTGGGTTGATTAAGAAATTGATTTAAAAATGGAATTTAATTTGGAAGACCGATTTAAAAATCAATTAAGTATTGTGATACCGTTACAAAGGGGAAATGAGACTATGGAATTTACAAACAAGGTTTATAAATAAAGTGAAGTTATTATCAGCGGATAAATTGAAGTTATAAATTCATGGTGAGGATTTATAACTAGATGGTTAAATCGGCTTAAAAATAAATGGTAGATTTTTTTTGAAATGTGAAACAGGATTTACGAGATTGAGATGTAAATAAAATTGGAAATAAATCAAGCGAGATTTATAAATGTTAGACTGGTTATATTGGAATTGGAAAACATATTTTATCGAGAAACTGAGTTTGTTTTAAAAAGGAGGATTTTTAATTATTAATTAGCAATTTAAAAAGGTTTTTAGAAAATTTCAAAAAAAAATTATTTAGTTGTTTAAAATTATTTTAAGTATATTTAATTATTAATTAAGTTAGTTTATAATAAATTAATTATTGTTTAAGAAGTAATCAAAATTATTATTTCAAAAGGATAAATTATTCAATATTTATATTATTTTTAATAACTTTTATAAAAGAGTATTTGCCTTATGTTTAGCGTGGAAAATTATTATAGAAATTTTATAAGCATTATTTTCAATTTTTTATTTAATAAAGTTTTCAGAAAGTAATGGTATACTTTCATGGCGTAATAGGAGGCAGTGAGTGCCTGCAGTTAAGTTTTGGATTTCTTTGGGATAGAGACGTAACCATTGAGCCGTGGATCCATGGTTGATACCGTAGTGGTACTTTCCTTATTATTCAAAAGGACTTTCAAATGTTTTTGGAAAGGATAGTTTGTGAATATACTCAATTCGGCAAGATAAGTGTATATTCTGGATAAAGAGATTTAATTTATTAAAATTTAAAATAGAAAGAGATTTGGTGTTTTCAATGGAAATGAAATATTTGGTTGAATGATTGTTTATTTGATAGTTAAATGAACGACTATTAAATCTGGACCTAAAATATAACTATGGGAATATCTAGGAGAAACATGAGAATTATGTGGTAAAATTACCGTTTGAGGTGATATACTGTACGTATAAACTCATTTCGTTTTTCTAAGACGATAATAAGGAAACCCATCCACTAGTGGTTAGGAGGTGATCTCCAGTCTTAATTTTGGTTGTTTATTTCATAGAGAACCGGGGTTGAGTTTAACAAAAAAATATCGAACGTTGTTTCGAAGAGACCGAGATCGGATAAGTTATCTGAAACCACTTCGATCCAACAAGTATGTTTCTGAAAGTGAAAATAAGAGCATGGTATCGAAGATTGAGCAGTGAGTGCAAGGGTTAATCGCTATTAATCCTGAGGATGATTCCAAAATGGATGTAGTAGGAATAGTGCCTTCGGTTCTGTTCAGACCCAGAACGGACTTGTATGGATGAATGCTATCAGTACATTGTCATTGGAGGACAATGAGCATTCTAAGTGAAAATTCCTTTAAAATGGTAACCGTAGCCTCTAGCCTCATCAAGGGAAATGATTGAAAATCAGAGGGGATGCAGCAAGGCTAAGTGGGTAGCACCCAATTAGGGTATGTTTATCACCCTCTAGATACCCTCGGATATTATTACTACGATACATGGAAGGAACTTGGAAAAGGGTGGGAACATTCGAGGTGATAGCATATTTGGTCTACCTAGGTTAGGGATAGTCCGGTCTTGTGTTTCTTGGAATCCTGGAATCCTGGCGTGGTCCTCGGTACATTTTTCTAGACATGTACTGTGACAGATGGTACCCCAGTGCCTACTCGTTCGTATGGAATCCTTTCTCCAATACGTGCCTTTAGGATTTTGGTTGTAGAGCCTAGTATGCTGGAATTTAATCAATGTAACAATTTCAGATATTTGAATATGTATTTGTACTTAGACATTATTATCATGTCAGAGGATTTTGATATATAATGTTTTGGTTATCGTAAGGTAAAAACCCATCATATTTATGTGTGGCGTGGTCTTACAAGATACCTTTGCTTTTCAAAGGGTTTTGATAACTTTTAATAATTCAAATTGAGTGTGTTTTCTGACGCTGGTTTTTTCGACTGACTCGGGTGTTATTTATTGTAATGCTCGGGTCAGGCCGAGCATTACAGATTCACGATAGGATGTTATGGAGCTTAGAAGACGAGCTGGATGGCGAAGACGTATCAAACGAATCTGATTATATTCTGTTGTGTACAGTAGGCTGTATTTTCAGTTTTTGTGCGAACAAGTTGTTATAACTATCTGGTATTGTATTATTCATGTGTTATACTCTAATGATGTAATGCATAATATAACAGTTGTGGTTTATTTTTGTATAAAGACATGTTATTTTCTATTATATATTGTTCCGCTGCGATTATAAGATTTTGTACTGTTGTTTATGTTTCTTCTTCTACCTCTTTCTTCTTTTTCCCTAGCAATCTGGTACTTCCGGCATTCGATTGCTCGGCATGCCATATAGTGAGCGTATTGATGTCGATTTTCGAGCGTTGAAATTCTGGACCATCACATATAAACTTGGAAGTATAAACATATATGTGTGTGTGTGTGTGTGTATATGTGTGTGTGTGTGTATAAGTGCAGTTTCAAACCATTATTCCAAATCAACTTTAAAATCATTATTATTACGTATATATATACATATTATATTTCTAAATATTCTTTATAGAAAATATATTTCTATTTGGAAAGATTTCGATAAAATGATTCGGTTTTGAAATCAGCCTTCATTAACTTCAAGAATAAATTCACTAAATATCAATATTCAAGACAGCTTCTATAAACAAAATCCCTGAAATTTTTGATGATAAGACAATAACATAGAATCTATAAATCATAAATAGAAATCCAAAAATCACGTAAAAGGAAAATGGCGCCAAACTCCAAGATTGGTGAATGAATTTACCTACATGTATGTAACTCCAAGATAGACGTATAAATATCTATAAATTGTGTATAATTCCCATAATAACTCTAAGATAGGCGAGAGCCTATAAAACTACAAGATAGGTGCCTGACCTATAAACTCCAAGTTAGAAACAAGTCCTATAAAACTCCATGATAGGTATAAGACCTATAGAAACTCCAAGATTGGTACAAGATCTGTAGGAACTCCAAGATAGGAGCGAGACCTATAAATACTCCAAGATAGGTGGAAGACTTATAAAAATCCAAGGGCGAGTCATAAACTCATCGATATAAGTGTCATGTGCTCCTAAATAGCAACCGAATACATAACGACTGTATGTCCCATACCACACGGGTTTACTTAAACCTTTACTATAAGCTAGTAAACTCCACTCATGTATATAAACGACTGAATCAAACAAGTCTGGGAATTAACCGGTAAAATAAACATGAGCATTCCATACCACATTTTTTATTAAACCATTTAAATCACCTTCTCATTCAGTTGATAACATGTAATTTTATAGAAATATTGTACTTAAAACATTCCTGTAAAGTGTAATTTCATAAATATTTATATCTCTGCGTGTGTGGAAAGCTCTTGTAAATATACAAACATACATATGTGTATATATATATATAAGTTCAATTTTAAACCATTATTCCAATCAATTTTAAACCATTATTATTACATATGTAAATATATTATATACATAGTATATTTCCAAATATTTTTTTATAGAAAATATATTTATATTTGGAAAGATTTCGATAAAATGATTCAATTTGGAAAGCGGTCTTTTCAAAACTCAACTTGAAAACGTGCGACGAAACTTGTGTATTATCTCATAGACCCATAGAGAAATTCTATGGTATAATAAACCCAAAGAAGAATTCACAAATTTATAAATTAAATTAGGGAAATGGCATTGACATCGGCATAGAATACAACATCAGAATCAAGAAAATAAATTCAAGTGATCAAATAGGCAAACTGAGGGGTGAACGAGCACAACTAGAGAGTCGAATGGCTTGACCTGGGACTCAGCCTAGTTCACCGCCGGTCTACTAGCGGTCATACCTCGATTGAGTTCTAGGTGACTCCGATGGCTCGTTGTCACTCGTTTCTTTGCCGTTGTTCTTCTTGAGGTCTGAGATACTGGATTAACATTCAAGAAAGCATGCAAACATGTACAATTGGATGCAAACCATGATTATATGATGTCGGTTTTCAATAAATAGTTAATCAAATTCAAATTGACAACATATTCAACATTATTCACTGTAGATTCAAGCGATCTTATATAACAATGTGTATTCATTTTAGCCTAGAAGTGTGAGATAAGCTCATTGGATTTGAACTTGAATTGGTAGCAAAAGACCCGGATTCTCCTAGGCTAGCTGCTCTTGACAACTACCTAAGTTAATTTTAGAATTGGCAAGAGAACCCTAAGCAAAAACTAGGATTATTCAATGAATTAAACACACTAGAGAATGGAGGAGGTTGCTTTCTTTTGATTTCTATAATTATTAATCAAAAGTCCTTTGATTTATACTTGATTTAGGGATTAGTTTTGATTTTAAGGTTATGGAAATAAGAGGATTTTGTTTTAGGTTTTTGAGTTGAAATGAGAATGAAGAAAAGCAACGTACATACCTTATTTTCTCATTTCATATTTCTTACTACTTGGGCCAAGAGGGTATGACATGGACCTAATAAGAGAAATGTTACTAATTCCTTTGTTTTCCAATTTAAAAATACTATTTTACACTTTAAAGCAATGTACTGTAAAAGTATAAATTAATTTCTCAAAATTTTATAAATCACCAACAGATCAAAAATTTCCATTTCTATTAATATTGACATATTTTGTAAAATTAAACATAACTTTTTAAAATAAAATCGATTCTCATTATTTTTAACAAAAAAATTATTAACTATAAAAAATCTTGTTTTAAATAATAAATCTTAATATTAAAATTTAGTTAAATTTACAATGTTTGTTGTAATGAATTGAAATGGAAAATATTTATAATAAATGTTTCATTTAAGAAAAAGCAGAAGCCACAAGGAAGAGTAAGAGAAGAGTTTAAGAGAAGAGTTCAGTCGGACATTCCCATCAAATCAAAAGAAGTAATTAATTTCTACTGAGATGAAATAGTTTCGCCTAAAGTAAAGTAAAGTAAAGTGTACTGGACCTCTAATTAAGATATTGGGTCATCTTGCAGTTGGGATTTCATTTTCTACACATAAGTGAATAAATCTTGGAAAAATTCACATTTTAAATTACAAAATTATTTCCATATATTTTATTCACTCATTTTCTAAAAATTAACCATATATTATTATTTGTAAGAACAAAACTACATACTTTGTTGTTTTTATCAATTCTCAATTTATTCGTCATTACATAGAAATCCTTTTATAAATTTCCTTATTTATTTCAATCCAAATCTATTTTAAATTTGTAAATAAAAATAATTATAATTATAAATTCACCAATTTTATCTAAAAGAAATTGGTAGTTATTAATTAAATCATATTTTAGATTTAATCTCAGGTATTCTCGATCAGGATTGTTACAATATATAGTCTTGATATGAAATTTAGGATACAATGGTGAATAGAGAGTAGTCCGGACGTAGGATAAACGCCTTATATTATCCAAATGAATACGTGTTCAGACTTGTGACATGGGTAAATGTCCACGTGTTATGACATTTTCTTCCCTTAACGGCTTTGGACAGACCAGGCAGATGTATGTGGATGTTAAGAGACCTATAGGGTAGGACTGGTCCAGGGCATGAGTCCCCTAGGTAGCACGAGGATGATATGCTCCTTCTAAGCCTAGGGAAGGCGTGTCGTATTATGATTGCATAACGACAGACAATAAGCTCCCTGTTGGGCATAAGAATGGACCAGGGTGTGAGTCTGTAAAGATATGATATAATGTGGTTAAATGATATAGACTATTGGGTATGGCGGATGATTGAATGCATGGTGGCTGAATGATAGACTCATATGATGTTATGATATTAATTTTGTATCATACTTAGACTAGACTTTAGTTCAGTCATTAGACATATATCTGATACACACCTACTTTAATTTTTTTATATATCCAGGTTAATGGAGTTGGATGATGGCATGATATCAATGATGGAGATTTATCTGTCTATAGTGTTCATGATGTATATAAGTGTTGTACCTAGATTTAACCTTGTTTGTGGGGGTTTGAATTGTATCTATATTTGTTCAGACATATGTATGTAACACTTCGATTGTATGTGTTGATGGAACTAGTTGTTGATATATTATATTTGATTCATTTCCATTGTGAAACTCTAAAGTGTTTAGAAATAGTTACGATTGTATCTATCATCTGCCAGTAACTGTAACTATAACTATATATATAACTATATATATATATATATATATCTTAACTCAACCGAACGACTTGTCTTTGAAAGTGTGTAGGGTCGTGTAATGTGGAATATACTTAAATCTAAATATGGAAACAGATGATAATAGCAAAGTAAATGGAAATAAGTAAAATAGAACAAGCACACCAGAAATTTTTACACTGGTTCAAACTTCCTGTCTTACATCCAGTCCCAGACTCCTTTTGGAATTTCAACTGCAATCAACCTCACTTAACCCGGAGGAATAGGTATATACAGTCTAAGCAGCAGAACATACATCTGAGCAACTGAACAGGATTTTCGCCTCAGCAGCAAAAGAGGACTTCACTAATACAGAATAATATCTGACACTATGTGTTCTTAATAATACTGATTTGTCACTGATTGTAAAAACCTCCTATAGTCAAATCCTCAAGTATATGAAGTATATGTGAAGATATGAAGAGAAGGTAATGCAAAGAATCGAATATTATGGAAGTTTATTTGAAGATTCAAAGCAATAAAATGCTTGTTTGCTGTTTGAATGCAAGTATGAGAGCACAAGAAGAATATAAGATAGTTAGAATGATTTTCGGGGAATGTGAAGTGTTTAGGAGTATGTATATATAGTAGTTGAAGAGTTACTGCCATTAGTGAAGGGTTCTGACAAAGAGGAGCATCTATTTCCGTTCGAAGAAGGGTTGCTTCCTTTCGCAGAAGAAGATGATTTTTCGAAAATATGGCAGTTGGTCTCGGGTCAGTCGACTGGTCGTTCTTGGTCAGTCGTCTGACTATGCAATAGATTTAAAAAATAAATGGTGCATATCGTATATGTACACAGTCATTCGACTGGATGATCTTAGCCAGTCAACTAGTTGAGGTATTTTTTGCACAATATGCTTCTGTTTTGTTTAATTATGGGAAACATGAAGTGCAGACTACTTGAGGATAGATTTTAACAAATTTCTATTAATCATAAGTACTGGACAATGAGAACATAGATCAAAAGTCTTGATATAGTCATAGTCCTTTGCTTGTCTTTTTTTTCGTGAATTCTCTTTTTCTTCTAACTTGCTTTGTCATGAATCAAAACTAGTGATTCAACATCCTCCTCCTTTTTGATTGATGACAAACCTGTACATAAAATTCCTAGAGAACAAATATAAAAAACTCCCCCTGAATATATGATACTTCTTGTACCTACATAAAGATGATTAGGATAATTTTTCTCCCCCTTTGTCATCGACAAAAAGGAGATATAGCAAAAATAATTTCAATATAAAGTGCAGAAATAAATATCAAAGTGAGACTTTTTAGTACAAGTCTCAAAAGATAAATAATTAGCAAGTTTCAATATAATTAAATTGACAATAGAGTTACAGATAAACAAATACTTCATACCATACTCACCCACCAAAAAAAACTATTCATCAAGATCCCAATTATACTCTCCCTCCGGTGCGGGCTCCTTACCTGGTCCAAAAGCTCCTTTAGCACCACTGCCTGCTCCACTAGTGTCGCTACTAGTATGCTTCTCTGATGTAGACCATGTAAATCGAGGTGCTGGAAATTTTCCTTGGGCGACGGACGTGGAAGCAGTTGAAGAAGAACATGATAATGCATCCCATAATGTAGAAAAGAAGACTTTGATTTTATCAAGCTTCTTATCCATTTTCTTGAGCCTAGAATCCAAAATAAGTTGATTGCGGGAGAGAATTTGTATAGATTCACAGGTGCTGGAGGAAGTAGCTAAGCGAACATCGCCTTCTTCTTGTTGACTTTCGGTTCTCTAATTGTAGGACCTCTAGATTGTTGTTGTTGAGCCTGTTGATGCTTCCAATCTTCATATGAAGTAATAGGTGGCGGTCGTGTTGGTAGCTTCATAAGACTGATGATCCTTATATTTATCATTCCGACAGTAGAGAATCCGGAATCCGGTTGACGAGCACCCGCATCTAGAAGAAGTCTTATAATATATTCTCCAAAGTAGATAACATGCATATTCCCATAAGTGAAGGTAAGAAATTCATCCATAATACGATGCAACCAATTAACGCGTATATTTCTCCATATGGCATAAAGAGCTTTGAAATTTTCCGAATATATTAATTCATATGACCCGGTTCGGGGGAGAATAGATCGCATAAGCGTCTTATGCAAAATTCTTGCTTTAGACCGAAGAAGTTTAGAACACAATTCAGTCATGTCATCACTCATGAACACATGACTAATTCTATCTCTTTGTCTTGGATTGCATTCGACATCATTTAAATATATACCTTCATTTGGAGATTGAAGGATATGTGCCATTCTATCAATGGAAAAGAAAACTTGTGTCCACATACCAAACCCCATACACAATTATTTGGATTCGATGACCATTGGTAGCCAAGATTTAAATTTGCAAAGAAATTTTTTACCATAAGATGATTAATGTTGTGGCGATTTGCATTGTAGTCAAGAAGTGACTCTAATCCACATCTCCGCATTAATTCTTGAAGAGAGTAAGCACCAAAATCCAAATAAACCATGAACGAGCCTTCAAAAATTCTAGAGTTTTTCATCTTCTCCCATCGTTCGATTGCAGTTGCATCATATAGCCAATGAGCAACATGAGTATCAACAAAGGATGAAGAACCTTGTTTTGAGCGTTTTGATCTTGGAGGGCCCATTAATTTGGTGTTTTTGAGGATTTTTTGAAAGAAAAATGGGGGCTAGGGTTTCGGAGGAAGTAAAAAACGAAGAAGGTAAAGTGAGTAGATGGTGTAAAAAAGGTTTAAAATGAAATGACCATAGCCTTTTTTGTACAGCCAATCGACTGGTCGGGGTAGGTCAGTCGACTGGTTGCTAACCCGAGAGTTTTTTACTCTGTAATCAATCGACTGACCTATATGACTCAGTTGACTGGTTGATAACCCGAGAGGTTTTGCACCCTGTAAATAGTCGACTGGTTATATATATCAGTCGACTGGATGAAGACAAGAAATGCAATGAAGCTTAAAACAAAATTTTATTCAAAAAGGCATATACATAATCGAAATCCAAGTGAACATAGAACAATAAAACACAAGAAAAGATGATTATTAGGAGTTTTTGGAGAGCATTCATGTGGTTCAACCTTGGTGTTCTCAACATAAGGTTGCAAAGGAGACCAATAATTTTGGCGTTCCCAAGAGTTTGGAGATGCGGGAGGTCGATGTGGAGTTTTCTCCCATTGATTCCAGCCGGATGAATTTGGTTGAGGAGATGTTGAGAGTTCAAAAACATCATGCTTAGATGATTTGCCACAGAATTTGAGGGCAATTGATTCTATAAGGCTAAGGCGACTGGAATTCATCCGTTGCTCATAATATATCTCTCTTTGTAAATTGATTTGCTTCTTTTGATAATGATGGATTTCATCAATTTTTTCTTCTGTTTTTGGAGAAACAAACAATGATCTTCGAGACTTTTTAGTTTTGGAGAAAATCCAGTGTGATATTGAGCTGGTTCATGTCTAGGGGTAGGAGTTGGCAAGGATGGAGTAGAGCTACTGGAAGAATGATAGCTACTAGAGGATGTTGGTGTAGCAAAGGATAATTTGGAGTTAGAGGAGTCGTAGGAATTGTGAGAGGCCATTGATAGGTAATGAGGAACTTGAGGTTTTTTTTTAAACTTTTTTTAAGGATGATTGCAAAAATGAAAGGAATGCAGATTTATAGAGGGAATTGAGATGTGTTTGTGTGGTTAGAAACAGCAAAAAGCTAATAGCCAGAGAGAACAAAGAATGGATGAGAATTGTTTTTTTAAAAAGAATGGTTATGAGCCCACGAAATAAAAGACTCAGCATAAAATAACACATAGCACAACTGGTAAGACAATGAACTACCAGTTAGGAGACCCGAGTTCAAGCTCCAGCTGCTACACATTCATTGATTTTTTTTTTGAACGAAAATTTCTAGAATAATTAGAATCAATCTTCTAGTTAAACAAGAAACATACATAGCTCAAATGGCAAGAGGCAATTATAATTATACAACCTAGAGGTCATTAGTTCAAGTCTATTTAGAGTCATAATTTTTTTTATTTCGAAAAAAATTTGAATGAAAGTTTATATATATATTTTATCAAATTGTGTTATGAAAAACTACAAATACAAATAGTATAAGCACATATATATAAAAATTTATAAATCTTTAAAAGAGACTATTCCAAGTTCTCGTCTTAAATTGATGAAAGTATTTTCATTTAAAGGTTTTGTAAAAATATCTGCCAATTGTTTATCAGAGGAAACAAATTCTAGATTTATTAAATCCTTTTCAATATTATCACGAAGAAAATGATGACGAATGTCAATGTGTTTTGTTCATGATTGACAGGATTTTTTGATAAATTAATAGCACTAGAATTATCACAGTAAATAGTTGACTTAGATAAATTAAAACCAAAATCTTGTAGTATTTGTTGCATATAGATAACTTGAGCACATGCCTGAGCTGCAGAAATATATTCCGTTTCACATGTCGATAATGAAACACGGTTTTGTTTCTTACTATACCAAGATACAAGAGACAGTCCAATGAAGTGACAAGTCCCACTTGTACTTTTTCTATCTTTCCGGCTTCCTTCAAAATCAGCGTCACTATAGGACACTAATTCAAAAGGACATTCCTTTGGATAGAATAGTCCAAAGTCCTTGGTTTTATTAAGATACCGTAGTATGCGTTTCACTTCTTGTAAATATGATTCTTTGGGATCTGCTTGAAATCGTGCACACAAACAGACACTCATCATTATGTCAGGTCTACTAGCTGTTAAATATAGTAATGATCTAATCATATTTCGATATAATTTTTGGTCAATACTTTTGCCACTTTCACCTTTATCAAGATGTATGGTTTTACTCATAGGAGTTGGTTTGGTAGAAGTATTTTCCATACCAAAGCGTTTAATTAGATTGTTACAATATTTTTCTCGATTAATAAAAATACCATTTTCTAGTTGTTTTATTTGTAAGCCAAGAAAATAATTTAACTCGCCCATATGTGACGTTTCAAATTCTCTATTCATTATTTTAGAAAAATCTTGACATAGTCCTTCATTTGTAGATCCAAAAATATTATCATCAACATATATTTGAACGATTAAAATATCCTGTTTATTTTTTCTAATAAAAAGAGTTTGATAAACCTTTCTAATTTTAAAACCAGAATATATTAAATATCTTTTAAGATGATCGTACCAAGCATGGGGTGCTTGTTTCAAACCGTATAAAGCCTTTTTAAGTTTATAGACATGGTTAGGAAATTGTTCATGTATGAATAATGGAGGTTGTTCAACATAAACATTTTCTTTTATAAAACCATTTAAAAAAGCACTTTTAACATCCATTTGATATAATTTAAAGTTATGAAAACATGCAAATGCTAGTAAGATTCGTATTGCTTCTAGTCTAGCGACTGGAGCAAACGTTTCTCATAGTCAATTCCTTCTTCTTGATTATATCCTTGAGCAACTAATCTAGCTTTATTTGTAGTAATATTTCCTTGTTCATCTGCTTTATTTTGGAAAACCTATTTTGTACCAATAACTGATTGATCACTAGGCCGTGGAACTAAATCCCAAATATCATTTCTTTCTAATTGGTTTAGCTCTTCTTGCATAGCGATTAACCAATTTTCATCCGTAGATGCTTCTTTAATTTTTTTAGGTTTAGTATGAGAAAGAAAGGCTACATGACCCATTTGATTTAATTGATTTCTTGTTCTAACAGATGAATTGAATTCTCCAATAACATTAACAGAAGGATGGTCTCTTAATATTCTAGGTGGAGATCTTAATTCATTGTTATTGTGAACAATGTTTTCATTATTTTCAACATTTGAAATTTCTGTGTTTGTGATATAATCAGGGAATTCTTCATCATCTCTTATACTTGGGATTTGTTTAAAATTTTCATCGGAAGATACATGAAGTTTTTCTTCGATGATATTTGTTCTTTTATTATAAATTCGATAAGCTTTGGTTCGATCTGAATATCCTAAAAAGATTCCTTCATCGGATTTTGGATCGAATTTACCAAGCTGATCTTTTGTGTTTAAAACAAAATATTTTGAACCGAAAACTTTAAAATAAGAAATATTTGGTTTTCGTCCATTAAGAAGTTTGTAAGGAGTATACTTAGTTAATGGTCGAATAGAAACACAATTCAAAACATAACAAGCTATTGCAACTGCTTCAACCCAGAAACGTTTTGTACTTCCATTTAACAAAGTCCTTGCATATTCTTGTAAGGTTCTATTTTTTTGTTCCACAACTCCATTTTGTTGTGGAGTTCTAGGAAACGAAAAATTATGGAATATTCCCTTTTTCTTACAAAAAAGTTCAAAGGCTACGTTTTCGAATTCACCTCCATGATCACTTCTTATGTTTTTGATTTTCAAACCATTAAAATTTTGAATTCTTTTGACAAAAGTTTTGAAATTATCAAAGGTATCACTTTTATTTTTCATAAAGATAGTCCAAGTATATCTAGAAAAATCATCAACAATTACAAACACATATATACTATGATTAATGGATTGTACTTGTGTTGGTCCAAATAAATCCATATGTAGTAATTTAAGTGGTTGTAAAGTTGAAATGACCTTTTTAGATTTAAAAGATGACTTAGTTAACTTTCCTAGCTGACATGCCTCACAAATATGATCAATTTAAAATTCATTTTTGGTAGACCTTTCACTAAATCATTTTTAGAGGGCTTGTTTATAGTTTTGAATTTAATATGACAGAATCGTTTGTGCCATAACCAAGGATCATTTTCTTTCGCTATTAAACACATATCTGAATTATGATTTATTTTCATATTCAGAACATAGGTATTTCTGTCTCTATTTCCTTCAAGATAAGATTTTGATTTTGATCAAAAATACTACATTTGTTTTCAGAAAAACTGATTTTGAATCCTTTGTCACACAATTGGCTGATATTAAGTAAATTATGTTTTAAATTTTTGACAAGTAAAACATTTGAAATAAGAGGTAAATTTGAAATACCATTATTGCTCACATCGCCTTTTCCGATGGTATAATCTTTGGAGTTGTCTCCAAAAGTGACGGAGCCTCCGTCTGAGTAAGTAATATTTGATAGCATATCTTTGCTTCCTGCCATATGTTTTGAGCAACCACTGTCGAGTATCCATTTTTCTCTTTTCTTGAGTGGGACCTACAAAATATGAGATAATATTGGTACTCACTTTTTCAATAGGGTCCTAAGAATTAAAACTTAGGAAACTAAACCCAAGAGGGCTCAGTATCCCATTTAAAAATGTAATCTTTATTTTTATAAACAGTTTCTAAAAAAGTGTTTATAGATTTAATCAAAATGTTGTTTGTTTTAGGAACCAAGATTTTTATGCTTTTCGGGTTAGAATTCCTTTTTGTCTGTATAGTAGTAGGATTAATATTTCTCTTAATTCTCTTTCTAGGTGAAGGTGTTGTTTTCTTAACATATCTTAATCCTTTTCTACTAGAAACAGATTGAGAGCTATCAATAATTTTAGATAAAGTTTCTCTTCGTTTATTAAAATTTGAAACATTTTTGGTGAAGCTTTCTAAATTAGTTTTGAGACTACTATTATCCAACTCTATCAATTTTACCTTAGTTTTGAGTTCATGATTTTCATAAACAAGAGCGTCATTCTTCCTTTTTTGAGTTTCAATTTCTTGACTTAAAAGAGTGAGTTGAGAATTAATATTAGAGAATGATTCTTGTAATTTTTCAAGTTCTTCCTCTAATATTTTCTTCTCATCTTTGAGCATATCTCTTTCGAATTTTGCTTTATTCTGAAGTTCACGAGTCCCCTTATGTTTTCTTTTAAGTTTTTTTAGAGTGTCAACTAGCTCTGAGTATATCTCTATCATATTATCGAAAGTAAAATCACTAACCTCGTTTTCAGTAGCCATGAAATTGACATTTGCTTGCTCATTTTCACTTTCACTACTGTTATCTGATGAAGAAGTATTTGAATCATCCCATATTACGGAGAATGCTTTCTTTTTCTTATATTTTCTGGCCTTGTTGAAGTATTTTCTCTTTAAGTCTGGACATTCTTTCTGGATATGACCTTTCTTATGGCAATTAAAGCATTCTAGAATTGAAGATGATGGTTTGTTTGGAAAGATCATTTTTCCATTATTTCTGTTATTTTTCCTGAACCTCAAGAACTTTTTGAAATTTTTGGCAATAAATGCTAGATCTTCTTCATCTGAATCTTCATTTTTTTCTTCTTCAGCATGCAAAGCTAGTTCTTTTTGTCTTGTGCTTGTACTCGTTTTGCCTGCAAATTCACTTCATAGGACATTAGATTTCCTATTAACTCTTCAGGTTTTATGGTACAGAGGTCATTAGCTTCTTCATAGCCAAGACTTTTCTTTCCCATTCATCCGCTAAAGAGTTTAGGATTTTTGATACAATATCAAAATCAGTGTACTTTTCTCCTAGTCCTAATAGTGAATGATAGATATCTTGAAATCTAGAGTACATATCATTGGTGGATTCATCTTGTTTCATTCTAAAGTTTTGAAACTGATTTTTGAGCATGGAGATTTTGCTTTGTTTAACTTTGTTAGTTCCTTCATGAGTGATTTTAAGTGTTCTCCATATTTCATAAGCAGTTTGACACATGCTAACACGATTAAATTCATTTATATCTAGTGCACAAAATAGCATGTTCATAGCTTTTGCATTGGCAGTAGCATCCAATTTTTGTGTGTTTGACCAAGTGGAGTATTCTCTAGCAGGAAGAGTGTATTCGTTTTGTGTAATATTCCATGATTCAAAGCTATTTGATTGCATATAGATTCTCATACGAGTTGCCCAATAATTATAGTTCAGACCATTGAAAAATGGAGGTCGTGCAGTGGATTGACCTTCAATAAAACTAGTGTTAGTGACAGTGTTAGTGGTAGTGTTGGTGTTGTTTTCCATAATAGCAAAATATCAGATAACTATGTAACGGTTATAAGATGCTTTGCTCTGATACCAAATGAAAGTGTGTATGATCGTGTAATATGGAATATACTTAAATCTAAATGTGGAAACAGATGATAATAGCAAAGTAAATGGAAATAAGTAAAATAGAACAGCACATCAGAATTTTTATACTGCTTTGAACTTCCCGATCTACGTCCAGTCCCAGACTCCTTATGGAATTTCAACTACAATAAACCTCACTTAACCCGGAAGAAGAGGTATATACAGTCTGAGCAGCAGAACAGATACCTGAGCAACTGAACATGATTTTTGCCTCAGCAGCAGAAGAGGACTTCACTAATACAGAATAATATCTGACACTGTGTGTTCTTAATAACACTGATTTGTCACTGATAGTACAGGCATCCTATAATCAAATCCTCAAGTATATGAAGTGTAAGTGAAGATATGAAGAGAAGGTAATGCTAAGAATCAAAGATTATGGAAGTTTATTTGAAGATTCAAAGCAATAAAATGCTTGTTTGCTGTTTAAATGCAAGAATGAGAGCACAAGAAGACTTTAAGATAGTTAGAATGATTTTCGGTGAATGTGAAGTGTTTGGGAGTATGTATATATAGTAGTTGAAGAGTTACTGCCATGGTGAATGGTTGTGATGAAGAGGAGCATCTATTTCTATTCAGAGAAGGGTTGCTTCATTTCGTAGAAGAAGATGTCTTTTCGAAAATATGGCAGTTGGTCTTGGGTCAGTCGACTGGTCGTTCTTGGTCAGTCGACTGACTGTGCAATAGATTTAAAAAATAAATAGTGCATATCGTATATATACACAGTCAGTCGACTGCATGATCTCAGCCAGTCGACTGGCTGAGGTATTTTTTGCATAGTATGCTTCTGTTTTGTTTACTTATGGGAAACATGAAGTGCGGACTACTTGAGGATAGATTTTAACAAATTTTTAAGACTCAATCATAAGTACTAGACAGTGAGAACATAGATTAAAATTCTTGATATAGCCATAGTCCTTGAATTATCTTTTTTTGTTGTGAATTCTCTTTTTCTTCTAACTTGCTTTGTCATGAATCAAAACTAGTGATTCAACAGTCTTTTCATTTCTTAGGTGTTAACGTCAGTTCAGGCACTGAATACTAGGGTCGAAATGGTGAGTTGTTACATTTTGTATCAGAGCATAAGTTATAGGACTAAGAGAGTGTAATTGTATTTTTCTATTAGATATATATAGGAATGAAAGTGCATATGCACGCACCCATTTAATATTCTAGATTTGTTTACTATCTATTGGGGAGTTGCTAATTAATCCCATTTTTTCAGATAGTTTAAATGAGTAATTTAGTTGAAACCGGAATAGAGACCCACAGGCCAATATCAGTGGGATAGAAGTCAAGGCCAGTACTCACACCCAAGCTAATGTACCGGCTGCTCCCAAGGTCACTATCCAAATATGGTTCAGACGTGTCCAAGCAGTGAACTAGGCTAGTGCTATTCCACCGAGCCCGTAACTACTAATACCACCAACCAAGGTGTGATTCCAGCACTAGCACCACTAATTGTGGATTTTCCTAAGCTATATAAAGATTTCTATAGTGCCTTGGTGGGAAGTAGTTCAAACGAATGGAACCATACTCGGTGACTCGGGCATAGCTGAATAATTGTGAAAAGATTTTCAACCTGTTAGGACTTGGGGATGCTACGAACAGAGAGTTGGCTACTTGGTATTTGGAGGGAGAGGCAACATATTAGTGGGAAGTGGTGATAGAAGAAACTGATGAGAATACCATTACCTGGAAGATGTTTAAGACTAGATTTGAAACAAAGTTCTTTTTGGGAGCTAGAAAGGATTTGTAGCTAAAAAAGTTTATTTATTTGAAGCCAAGTGAAATGGAAGTTGGGGAATATGTTAATCAGCTTGATGAATTAGTAAGGTTTGGGTTTGAATTAGTGAACATCCGATAGAAAAAAGCTCCAAAATTTGCAAAGGGTCTGAATTCTCCTTTAAAGGAACTTGCATTAAACTAGATACCATATAGGGCTACATTTGAGGGAGTAGTAGAAGCATCTTTGTTAAACTCAATAGAAGGAGGAGTGAATCGGGAATTGGTAAAGTTAGTAGGATCATCTCAACAAATAAACAAGGAAATAGATAAGGTGGATAGGGTAAGAAACTGATAGTTACTTGCTATAGATGTTAGAAGGTGGGAGACCTTGCAAAGAATTGTTGGACAAATCTCTTGAAGATTCAAAGGGTGGTCAATGTTATAATTGCAATCAAGTGGGACACCTACCAAAAGATTATAAGGTGGCTCTAGTGCAGAAAAAGTTTAAGTGTTATAATTATGATCATATCGAACACATGAAGAAGGATTGCCCAGTTCCAAAGGTAAATGGTTAGCTTGTGAAGGCATATTATCTAGATTCCATTCCAACCTTAAGTAAGACACTGGAGTCAGCTCGGAAAAAGGCAAAACAAATCATGATGGAAGATGCGTCGATTTTATCCAATTCCTCTTTTTGTATTTTTTTGATACTAAGTACATCTCACTCATTCATAGCTAGTGCATTAGTTGATAGCTTAACTCTAAAACCTGACATCACATACGAACCCGTTATTGTTCCGAATCCTTTTAGGGGATCGACCCATTTGTCGATGTTGTGCCATAATCTTAATTTGGGTATTAATGGTATGGTTCCATTATAACGCATATATAGTGAAATTTTCGGGGTGTGGATTGATATTGGGAATGGATTAGATATCTTGCTATAAGGTAGTGTTGGATTGTGATAGGAGGATGATTCGTTTAAGGAAGGATGATGGAATTGATTTGAATCTGTGTTGTGAGCTTGACATTTTTGTTATGGAAACATATTTGTATTTACTTAGTCTGTCACAAGAAGAGCTATCCGGTATACCCGTAGTGGAGGACTATCATGATGTATTTTGAGAAGTTTTTTGTCTTTCTTCCTAAAGAGAAATTGAATTTTGTATTGACCTTGAGAAAGATGAACAACTAGTTGTGATGCCTCTTGGGCATTTGGCTCCGAAGGATAGATGGGAGTTGGATAAGCTAATTTTGGAAATATTATAGAAGGATTTTCTTCAAATGAGTATCTCGAAATGGAGAGCGTATTTCATTTTTTTCTACTAAGGCAGACGGCTTTCTAAGGTTATGTGTTGATTATCAAGAATTAAATAAGCTAATAAGGAAAAACCGTTATCTCTTGCCATGCATTAATAAACTATTCAATCAACTAGTTGGGGAAAAGATATTCTTGAGCTTGATTTAGCGATTGGGATTCACCAATTGTGAGTGGCTGAAGATAGTATCCTAAAAATTGTATTTCATATGCCTGATTGTGTTTGAGTGGTTGGCCATGCCATTTGAATTGACTAAAGCTCCAGCTTTTTTTGTGGATCTAATGAGTAGAGTATTCCAGGAGCAATATACAAATTTATGTTAGTTTTCATGGATGATATTTTTATTTATTCGAGAAGTGAGGAGGAGCGTGAAATTTATCCAAAGGTGGTAATGGACATCTTGAGAAGGAATTAGTTGAAATCTAAATTCTCTAAGTATCACATTTGGAGGGTTAAAGTTCATTTTCTTCGACATATAGTATCATCGAAGAGATTGGCAGTAGACCCAGGGAAAGTCGCTATAGTGAAGGACTGGAAGATGCCAAAGAAGGCTTCAGAAGTTTGTAGCCTTTTGGGTTTAGCTAGATTTTATCGAAAGTTTATCAAAGATTTTGCGAAGATATCTACACCTCTGACTTGTTTGATAAAGAGGAACCTAAATGGCATTTACTAGACTGAAGGAGTTATTGACGAGCACTCTTGTTGTGATTATTCTAAATGGCACCACACCTTTCACTGTGTATACAAATGCATGCAGTATTTTTCTCGGTGTTTTACTTATGCAAGAAGGTAAAGTAGTTTTGTTTGTGAGTAGACAATTGAGGAATCACGGGAGGAGTTATTGATTCGTGACTTGGAGTTGGCAGTAATTGTATTTACTTTGAAGTCATGGAGACATTATATACTGGACGAGAGATTTGATTTATTCACAGACCATTAATCTCTCAAGTAATTGTTTTCTCAACAAGATTTGAATATAAGACGACAGATACGGATGGATTCTTATCAGCTTATGATTTTGGGATTTCTTACACTCTAGAAAAGGAAAATATAGTTTCTGATGGTTTGAGTAGAAGACACATCGAAGTGAATGCTATGTTGTTTGAATGGAGAAGTTTGGATTTATATCAGAATTTGACTTCAGAACTGGATCCGAATACACACTTGGATTGTTGGCAATAATGGAGGTTAGACCGCACTGATGGGTCATATTAGAGTGAGTCAAGGGCAAGATGCATTATTAGTTGATATCATGGAGCAGGTAGAACGAGGAGAAAGATCAAGCCATTTAGACTATTACTCCAAGGAAAAGAAGGGTTATTTAAGGAGAGATAGAAGGTTATGTATACCATGAGTTAACGAACTGATGGGTGAAGTCTTGGGTGAGTGTCTCCACTCAAGAATGACTATCAATCCTTGAGGAAACAAGATGTATCGAGACCTAAATAGGATATTTTATTGGCCGAGAATATAGAGGTAGGTAGCAAAATATATAGCAAAGTGCAGAACTTGTCAAAGGTGAAGGTAGAGCAAAAGAAGCTAAGTGGACTACTACTTCCATTGGATGTACCAGAGTGGAGAGGGGGTGTATGTTCATGAATTTTGTAGATGAGTTGCCTCAAAGTAGAAGGGGAGATGAGAGTATGTGGGTGGTAGTAGATCGTCATATGAAGAGCACACATTTCATTCCATTGAAAGCATGAGAATAGCAACATCATTGGCGACCCAATATATCATGAAGGTGGTTCTTTACATGGGATTCCAGCTAATATAGTAAGTGATCAGGACCCTTTTTCACAAGTGAATTCTGGAGGAGTCTACAAGAAGCATTGGGAACATAATTAAATATGAACATGTCACCGCAGGTTCAGGGAAAAATGGAAAGGGTCAATAGGGTATGGAAGATTTACTAAGATCTTGTATGTTAGATTTTGGGAAATCATGGGAAGATCATATATCTTTGGTGGAATTTGCATATAATAGTAGCTATCAAGCAAGTATAGGTATGGCGCCGTAAAAAGCTTTGTACGGGAGGTAGTGTAAATCACCTTTGTATTGATTGGAATCCAAAGTAAGATTTTTTTTTTGGTCAAGATATGGTTAGAGATATAATAGAGAAGGCGGAGCTTATAAAAAAGAGGATAAAGACCACACAAAACTAATAGAAATCATATACCAATAAAAAGTGGAAGTCATTATGGATCGAGTAATATGAGTTATTCTACTAATTAAGACTTGTATAATAATGTCTTAAATAAAATCTACATAACTATTTACAATAAGTAGTGGAATAATAAATAAAGTAAAGAAAGTAAAAATGTTCACTCTAGAGATTTTTATACAGTTCGAACTTCCTATTCTGCGTCTAGTCCTAAACTTCTTCTGGATTTAAACAATACCCTCACTCAATACGAAGGAACATGTATATTACAAACCGCATGAGCTGCCGAATATGACTTCATGGTTGAAGATCTCCAACAGGACTTCGAATACAAAAGGTAGTAAAGTATTTGACTTTGTGTGTTTATAAATAACATGAGTAAGTCAATAAAGTGCACCCTTCCTATAATCTCCTTAAGATGATGATTTAAACATGCTGATTTAGGAAGTTAAAAGATGAATGCTTTGTAATTCACATGAATATTAAATGTAGAAAAGCAAGTTGGAACTGTTGAATGAAAAAGAAAGATTTCAACGCTATTCATAGTTACAAAGAGTTCTAGTTGAAAGATTACAACCATTAAAAGGATTTCAACCTTTGAGGAAGAAGGCTACTCTTCAGAATTTGAATTTCAATGAAGAGACACTTCTTTTCATACAGGGGAATTGGCTGAATTTAATAATCATACAGCTGAAATTATACATGAAAAGGTAGAAAGAAAATAGTTAATAAAACACAAATTTCAAACAACTAAAAACAATTTCAAACATCTGAAATTTGTATCAGATGTTTGAAACCATCTGAACATTTTTCAGTATATGATTAATTTCTATCTTTTTTATTTTAAATTACATTTTAAAATCTTAATTCCTTTTTTGAAGTTAATTTTTCAAAGCAATATTTGTGTATGTGTGTGAAATCATCATATAAGAGATTGTACATTATAACCAAATCAACCATTAAACATGACAAACTCTATTTTTGTCTTTAATATTTGAGCTCGATTTCAATGTTGATCGTCATTTTTTATACTAATATGCCTATAAGTTAGCTTTTTTGCAAAATTGTATAGTTGTTATCATTAAAATCCAACAAGAGAGCTTATAACAGTAAGATTTGAAAGTTCGGCAAAGCCAGCACTCAGATTTGTTGGCCCATTTCCAATTTTGGAAAGGATAGGAAGATTAGCGTGTAGAGTGGTGTTACCAAAAAAGATGGTAAGAGTCCATAATGTATTTCACATGTCACATTTGCGAAAATATGTACAGGACTCGACGACTGTAATTGTGCCTAACCAATTGGAGGAAATGGAGTTGGAGTCTATTCCAAGTTCATCTCGTAGTCCAGCCTACATAGTGGAGTGTAGGGTGAAGAGACTTAAAAATAAAATAGTGAAATTAGTTAGAGTGTAGTGGGGAAATGTCCCGGCATAGATTACGTGGTAGCCTGAGGGGAAGACGAAGGCTACACATCCGCAACTCTTTACCGGTACATTTCTCAACATTGATTTGATTTCTTAGTTGGATTGTTATTGGATTAAGATTGGATGCTTTGGATGATTTATGATTAAATTTATATGCATATGATTAATTTGCATGCATATAGAAATATATGTCCACTCTATACTAGGATGTTCTGCATTATGCCTTATATGTCATCTTATAGCATTCATATAGAACGCATTAGTAAATTTATGCATTTAAGAAAAGAAATTTGCAAGTTCATGGCATACTTACCTGCATATGCTTATCATGATGTACTGTTTGATTGCTTTAATTTGGATGTTATACTTGATTCATGAATGTTTACGGAAAAACATTATGTTATATTCTTCGTTCCTTGGGAATGTTGGGGACGAAATTCTTTTAAAGGGGAAAATGTAATACTCTGAAAAATAGTGTATAATTTTAATAAAATAATTAAATTATGGACGTGAAAAATATAGGATTTATTGGATTAATTAAACTATGGAGGGAAAAATGGTAATTTTACAAATATGGAATTTGACGATGAAACTAGCTCCTAATGATCATCTCATTTTTCTAAGTTGTGGAGTATTTTTTTATTTCAATTTAGAGTTTATAGGAGAGAATTATGGACAAAAAGGTGATCGAGTTGAATGGGAGCCAAACGGGTTGGGTTTGAATTTGAATTTAAGTTGATGGTAGAAATTTCCCTCCTAAAATCCTAACTGAATATATGTACCCCATACTTTCTCATTTCAGAAAACATTATGTACTTCTCTTTTTCTTCTTCCTCATTTCAGAAAATAACCACTTCTAATCAAATCCATATTTCGTATTCGATTCTCAACCAAATCAAATGAACAAGAAGCAAAGCAAATCTATTAAATAAAGCTACAATCTAGTAATGAGTTGGAGATGAAATCTCGAAGATAGGAGGAGCATCAATTCTGGACAGTAAGATAATTGATTGGAATTGGTAATTAGTGAGTGATCTATGCTCGAATCCGAGTATAACGCAATTTTAGTGTTACAGTATGATCTATAGGCTTTAAGTAGAGAAGAAATTCATGTACATATACTTACTTTTGAATTAATCACCGTTGTAAGGGATTTGGGTTGATTAAATATATTGGAAACTAGGTTTAGGTAAAATTATGTAAATAAAAAGTACGATACTTGGATTTGTGAAAAAATGATGTATTTGGACTTGGAAACTAAAGCTCGGATCCAGGGATGTTCTACGATAACTTGAGGCAAAGCGGTGGTGGCCAGAGTTGAAACGATGCTAAGAGCTATAAATTTCCCAAACCGAGTAAAACACAGGAAACACATACACTAGTCGATCGATGGACCATAACCGGTGCACCAATGCACATTTTAAACTGAAACCCAAACCATGGCCCAATTTTAATACAAACATTACATGATTCAGTTAATACTTTGTCTATATTTTGAAAGACGGCCTAAGAGATGGTGAAGCAAGTGAAGGTGCTATGAAAAAAAGTGTTATATGAAATAAAATGGAGGTATTAAATGAATGATATATGCGATATGATGACGATATGAAATGAACGGATGTTAAATAGCTTGATTGTGATGGAATGGATTACACACACATATACACACACATATATACATACATATACATATATATATATATATATATATGTGTGTGTGTGTGTGTGTGTATGTGTGTGTATGTGTGTGTATATATATATATATATATATATATTGGTATGCTCATTTCATTATTATCAAGCTATGAATGATATATGTGATACGATGACGATATGAAATGAACGTATGTTGAATAGCTTGGTTGTGATGAATGAGTAGACCAATATATACATATACATATGTATAGACATGGTTTTGATTTGAAATTTAGGATACGATGGTGAAAAGAGAGTAATTTAGGATGTAGGATAGATTCCCCAGAATATCCAAATGAATACAGGTTTAGACCTGTAACAAGGGTAATATCCAGGTGTTACGATATTTTCTACTCCTGGAGGCTTTGGGTGGACCAGGCAGACGTGACTGGAAATTAAGCGGCCCTAAGGGTTAGAGATTGGTCCAGGGCATGAGTCCCACCAGGTAACACGAGGATGATAAGCTTCCTGTAGGCCCAAGGAAGGTGTGTCCTATTACAATTGCATAACAACAGATGATAGACTTCCTATAGGTCATGGGACTGGACCAGGGTGTGAGTTGTATAAATATGATGTGATGTGGCTAGATAATAGAGACTGGTAGGTGTGATGGACGGTTAAACGCATGGTGGCTTAATGATAGACTCATATCATGTTATAATATTAATGTTGTATCATACTTAGACAAGAGTATAGTTCACTCATGGACTTATGTCTGACCTACTCCTACTTTCATATACATACATACATACATACATACATACATACATACATACATACATATCATGTTTAATGGAGTTGGGTGAGGGTACGATATCAATGATGGAGGTTCATTTGTATATAATGTTCATGATGCATATAAGTGTTGTACATGGATCGACCTTGTGTGTGGGGGTTTGTATTGTATCTAAAAATTTTCAGATATACGTATATAACACTTCAGTTGTATATGGTGATGTGACTATGTTATTGAAGTATTATATTTGATTCATTTCCATTGTGACACTCTAAAAGTGCTTATAAATAGTTGGAACTGTATATGATACTTACCAATGGTTGTAACTATATATATACACATATGTCTTATCACACCCCCAACGACTTGTCCTTTCGGTTCTTGGATGTCAAAGTCAGTTCAGGCATTGAATCATAGGGTCAAAAAGGCGGGTTGTTATAAATTCCCTGTCTTTTCAATATATGCACGCTTCCTCTATACCCTGATAAAAACCAAACTATTTGAATACTTTATCAAAACACTTATTTCAACTCCTTGTAGTTTATTTAAGACCACACACCGACCTTAACAATTTGCACATCTTTCCCTCGCTCCCACTAACCTCAAAACCATTGGGCGGAGACAAGTAAATGGTCTCTTCTAAAACGCTAATTAGAAATGTTGTTTTCACATCCATATGCCATATTTTAAAGTCTTAGAATGGGTCGATAGTGAGCATTATCCGTATAGACTTACATATGGCTAAGGCGAGAAGGTATCGTCGTAAACAAAGCCTTGAGTTTGAAAAAAGCTTTTGTATTTAGCGTTGCATTATAGGTCCCTACCTTTCCATCTACATCTATTTTTTTCTCAAAGATCATTTTTATTCTTTCGGGTATGTCCTTAAAGTCCAAAGTTTGTTATCATACATCAAACCCATTTCGAATTTCAAAGATTTAAGCCAAACTATAGAGTCTTTACTCTACAATGCTTGTTGGAATGCGAAAGGAATGTCCTCCTTTAAGACATGGTCCTCTTTCTTGGCATCCATGAGAAAATGCTAGTATAATTCTTCTGTATGAGATTCCCTACTAGACTTAATAGGTTGCATATTTTTATATAATGGTGCATTTGATTCTTCGACTGGTCCAATCATTGTGTTAATTTCTCGGATCTCATCCAAATATATAACTTTGTTATTGATTTCTCTTGATATAATTTCCAATTTTGAAAACATAACATGTCTAGAAACGACAACATTTTGTTCCTCGATGTTATAAAAGTTATATCACATAGAATACTTGGAATATCCTATAAATTTCTACAAAGTTAATCTTGCCTCAAGTTTATTGGGACCAACGTTCTTAATGTAGGCTAGATAACCCTACACTTTCAAAGGTAGGGTTTCTTCTACTTCCATAAATCATATGATGTGTTAGGAGCATATTTAGTAGGCATCAAATCCAACATAGGAAAGAGTAACTTGGCCTTCCTTATCATGGAAGGAACCATATTAATATGTTCGATTCCTTCATTTTAAAACAAAATTGTGTTGTGGAGTATAGGATGGAGTAATCTGAGAGATAATCTCATTATCTTTTAAGTACCATTGGTGCTCTTGTACAACATACTTATCTCCTCGATCTCATTAAAGTATTTTTAGTTTTATGGCTCATATGATTTTCTATCTCGCTCTTATACTCTTTAAATTTCTCACATATGTCTTATTTTCATAAGATACATATATCTAGGTCTGGAGAAATCATCGATCACTATAGGAATTAGACTACATCATTAGTATGTATAAGACCCAAAAGTTCATATTCAAATGAATAAGCACTGAAGGAGTGCTTAATCATTTTCTGTTTGAGACAAGACTCATAGATGTCAAATAATTCGTAATCAAATGATGGTCGAAAACCTTCGGTTTTTGGTTTGTCCGGTCTTTTGTCACTATATAGCCTAGCCTATTATGCCATAGGTAACTACTATTAATTTTAATTGAAGATTTATTAACAGCGCCAATATGACTATATTAAGTACATAAATGCCATTATGTAAATAACATTTGCAAATTTTGTTTCCATCAAACACAATGTACATAATACTGTGTTTACAATGAAAACCAAAACCAGTCTCAGACAATCTTGAAATAGATGTAATATCAGAATAAAAGTTTTTAACATAATAACAATTATTTAACCCTATCAAATCCACTAGGCAAAGTCAAGTGATAGTCTCCAACTGTATTTGCATATATTATAGTTGCATTATCAACTTGAATCCTCATTTCACCCTTTGTCGCATATTGTATGCCTTTAAGTCCATGTAACATATTACAGACATGAGTCCTAGATCCAACACCTAAAATCCAAGATAAATTTCTGAGTGCAGAAAATTTTTGAATCACAAATGCACCTCTAAGAGCAAAGGCTTCATATTCCTCCTTCTCTCTGACCATCTTCAAGTAGTCTGGACAATTGCAAGTTTCCAATGCCCCTTCTTGTGACAATGAGGACTCTCGCATTTTTCGGTAGAAGCATCTTTCTTACATTTCTTAGATCCACACTTACACTTCTTTAAACCTTTTGAAGATTATACCTTACCCTTTATGGCTAACACTGTGTTTAATCCTTGAATGATCCTCGGTAGACATCAACATATTGAATGGCTCAATGAGGCCTGATGTGATATCCTAGAAATTTGGCAATATAAATTTAATAATCTGTGCTAAAAATTAAATTGATTTGGTAAATTTTGATAAAAATTTTGAATTGATTTAATAATCATCTTTTAATAAATATTGAAATTTGTAGATTGAATCTTTTTAAGACTAATAAATTGTTTTCTGTTTATAATATATAATTGTATATATTGTAAATTAATAAACTTTGATTTTGAATTTAGTAAATGAATTAATTTACCAACTCTAATTTATTTTGGTAAATTGGAAATTTGATTTAAATTTGACATTTAACTATTCAAAGAAATTCAATAAATAATTTTATGAAGTATACGTAAGGTATATCTTATTTGTTTTAAATTCTATTTAATTAACTTAAATATGTATTTGAATTAGATTAACATCAAAGTTTTGTTTTATTCTATTTTTAAATACTACTTGAAATTTATATATAAGAATTTACAATACAATTTACATATGATCTTAATTTATTAAGTGATAAAGAAGTAAATTATAATCTCTTTTATAAATCATTTTAAATATTGTTTAACTTGTTATTTTTAAATAATAATTATAATACTTGGTTTTTATAAAACATAAATAGATTTTTAGAAATAGGTTTTGTTATTTTAAAAATTCAATAAGAGTTATATATGCATATATATATATATAACTTGATTTTAAAATTGGATTTGATAAATTAATTTAAATTTAAATTCAATGTTTTGAAAATTTAAAAGAATAAATGTTTAAAATATTTGAATAAGCTTTTAATTATAAATTGTTTTGTTTTTTTTTCTAAAAAATAAGGAAGATATTTATATATACATAGGAAATAGTAAAATAAGATTTAAAAGCTTTTATAAAATAAGTTAGAGTTTTATAAACAATTTAGAATTAAAATTAAAAATACTTAATACATATGTCAATCTTTTAACATCTTAAAAGACATGTGTTAAGTTATAAAGTTATCTAAGTGACAAATGTTAAAATTTGAACAAGTGTAATATTTAAATTTTCTTTTTCATTTTATTTTTATTAAAATCAAAATCTACTTACAAAAATACATCTCTCCCCATTTCATATTCTTTTCTATTCTTCTTCTTTTTTTCAAAATTTAAGATCTTCAGCCTAAGAGAAAATAAAATTTGCCTACTTATTCTTCAAAATAGAAAACCAAAAATCTGTTCTACTAAAATCTGAAAACCTCCTCATAAACCATCTATAATTCCCTCAAAATATAAATCTTTAGCCAAGAAATCTGCCAATTTCTTCTTCAAATTTGTTTGAAACTTCCTCTAAATCAAAACTATCTTCAAAACTGAATGCATGTGAACCTGAAATGAAAACCATCCTCAAAACTGTAGCCCTTCAATTCATAAATCTGAAACCATTCTACAACTTCAATTCAAATACCCGAAATTCATTTGCAACTTCAAAATCATGCATGCATCTGCAGTTTGCATTTTTATCAACCTGGAAACAATCATGCAACTGAAGATCATATCTTTTCTGTTTTGAACACTTCATCAACAATTCTGCAAATTCATAAACCTGAAATTCATTTGAAAACTTCAAAGTCCTGCATGTATTTTTCTAGAAGCCTGAAATTCTTCTTCTGGAAAGCATGTAGCTGTAAAATCACTTGCAACATCTAAATCTGCAACTTCATCTAGAACATGCATGCATTTTGTTTTATGAAAGCCTGCAAATTCTTTTCTGTTTTCAAAAATATCCATGCCTGCATTTTTCTGGAAAGCTTGCAAATGAAATCAAGGAAAGCATTTTGAATGCAAGATGAATGTTTTAAAAGCATCTGCAATTTAAAAAGCAAATTGAAGTTCAATTCATAAGAAAAAAATAAAAGAAGCAACTCCAGTTCAAGTTTTTTAAAGAAAAGTGCTCTGCTCATAATTTTTCAGGTGAGTAACATTTTCTATTTAAAAATTAAGTTTAAAATTATTGCTTGATTGATGGCTGGAATAAGTATGGTTTATGTATGCATATCTAGTTGCATGTTGATTAGTATGCGTGAGTGTATAGTTTTAAAATGCATTGCTGTAAATATATAAAGAATGTTTGAATGTATATATATTGTGCTCTGTGCATTGGTTCTACCTGCACCAAGTTCCAGGAGCAAGAATTCTTGATTTAAATCCATTTTCTCTCAAACAAGTTTATGTTAGGATTTAAGATTCAGATAATATCTGATTGTTTGATTATAAAGATGCTTTAAAAAATTTATTTAAGTTAAAATAAATTGTATTTTTGCTCTGGAAACAAAAACAACAGAAAAATTTAAGTTTTAGAAAAAAAATTCAACACTGTAATTCTTTAATTTAAGATATAAATTGAATACTGATTCAAAAATAGGATTTTTAAGATCTAAATCTTAATTTTTAAAAGTTTAATTGAAGTGCATGTCGGGTTTGCACTGTTTTGGGGTTTTTGGAAAATTTTGATGAACTCTGCAATTTGGGAGATAAGGGTTGTTTCTAGTGATGGTAGAATGATCTGAGAGTGGAGGGAAAATAGTGGATCGATGTATAGTTGATCGTGGCGATGGTGGTTGATAGGGGAATTTTCTAAACCTAGTTTTTGCTACTTGAGAAATTAGTGATCGTCCCAATGTCTCGGGTGATCGAGTTCCATAGAATTTAAGGAGGAGGTAGCTGGAGCGTTGACGATGGTTTGGTCAAAATTTCAGAGGTGATGGTGGTCGGAGATGAGTTGAAGAGATTAATTCCAGGTTTCAATTTGTGTTCCAGTTTGGGATTTAGGGCTCGATCTCGACCTTGAGCTACTTCTGGTGATCTGAGTGTTGGAATGGGGTGCGAGGTTGAACGTACACTTGTGTGGATCATCGGGGATGGTCGGAGTAGCGTGGTTCGCCGGTGGAGGAGCACAAGTGCATAGAGTATCTGTTAATAAAGTGGGTTTGGGAGGTTGTGTTTACCTCAGATTTCCTTTCGGGTTGCTTCATGGATTTATCGAAGTCTAGAGGAGTTTTGCTCGAAGTAAATTTGGGATGCTCGAGCCTGGTGTTGGATTATAGGTTTTTCAAACCTGTTTGTTCTGAAACTTTTAAATGAAAACTTTAAAATATAAAGCAAGGTTTAAGCAAAGTTTGAACCAAGTTTTAAATCTGTATTCAGAGTCTAATTTGAATCTTAGTTTGTCATGATGTAAGTTTTGAAATTTAAGATATTTTAAACAACTTTAAATTGTTTTAATAGTTTGAATTTAACAGCAAAATTTGAAATAAGACTAGAAGTTTAAACCTAAGTTTTAAAGCTAAAATCAAAATTCAATCTGAATCAATGTTTTGAAAACAAAGAAAGTTTTTTTTAAAACTTTAAAATTTTTAAACAAATTTTGATGTTGAACATATTTTAAATATAATTTGCATCTTAAAAATGAAATTGGTTTTAAATTTCCTTTTAACTTCTTTATAAAATAAGAAATTATTTAGTACAAGTTTTTTAAAAAGGTTTTAAAATGTTTTAAAACTTTGTTAAAGGTTAAGTGTGGTTTTAATTTTAAATTTTAAATTTTAAATGTAATTTGGAAACAAATTTTAAAGTAAGTTGTTTAAATTTTCTTTGTTAATGATAATGTAATCATTAATAAGAAATGTTTTACTTATAATAAATCAAAGATTTAAATGATTTTGGTTTATTAAATTAGTAAGGTAATTAGATGATTAATTAATTAATTTATATAATTAATTAAATAAGGATTTTGAATTAATTAATTAATTAAGGCTGAGTTAATTAATTAAAATTAATTAATTTGGAAATAAGATCATTAATTGAATAAGTTAATGTTTTAATTAATGATTAAAATTAATTTATCAAGTGGTTAAGATTAATTAAGTTAAAGACTTAATTAATGAAATAATTAGCGATTAATTAAATAACTTTTAAAGATTAATAAATTTGTGATTAATAATGTCTAATTTAAATTAATTACTTAAGTAAGATAATTAAGGAAATTTTTGATGAGATAATGAAGGTCATTAACTAAGGATTATTTAATAATTAATTTATGTGATTAATTTTAATTATTATTTAGATTAATAAATTTTAAGATAATCATTTGTGTAGTATAATTACTTGTGGAAGTAATTAAGGAATTAATTACTTATTGTAATTAATTGAGTTTAATTTGATTAGATTAAGTTAATTAATTCGGTTTAATTAATTTAAAATAATCATTTGATGATTTATGGAGTATAATTACTTAATGTAATTTAATGAAAAGAAATTACTTAGAGAAGTAATTAATGGTAATTACAGTATGTAATTAATTGGAAGTGATTTGATGATGAAGTAATTTGAGTATAATTACTTTGTAAATTAATCAAAGGATTAATTAGAGATAATTACTAATGAAGTAATTAATTTATTTAGGAAGTAATTAAGGGTAGTTAATTACTGAATGGATTTAATCAATGGTGATTAATAGTTATGGTTTAAATAAAGATTAATTACTTAATGTAATTAATTTAAATAGAAATGTAATTAGAGATCATTAATTATTATAATTAATGATATAATTAAGAATTTATTTAATTAGAAATAATTAATAAATAAAAGAAATTAATTTATATAATTAATTAAGAAGTAATGTAATTAATTATAGTTAATTAATTAAGTAATTAAAGAATAATTACAATATTTGGTTAAGTATAATTAATTTGAGAAATTAATTAGTGGATAATTACTTAAAGTTAATTAATCAGGGATGATTAATTGATTGATGATTTATTTATTAATTGATTGATAATTAATTAATAAGTGATATAAGCAAGCTGATATTGATGAAGTAAGTAATTTAATTTACTAGAAATTAATTTGAATGATGTAATTAATTTAATTCATTTTAAATTAATTATATTGGGTGTGATATTAAATCATGGCTTATATGGTTGGATAATGTTGTTTGCCTTGAATGGTTTGATCTCAGATATGAGATAGATAATGTTGAGTGATATGGATGCATTGGTTGCATTGTGATGATGATTTGGATTACCTTTTGGATAATGATAATATGGTTTATCTGTTGTGATAATATCGATTATCTGTTGTGAATCTGTGATTTATCTATCTGTGTATATAGATAATTGAATTGTTTTAAACCTTTAAAATAACTTGGCCTTAAAAGACACGCTTTGGATTTCGACGAGACCAGGATCGGGTTTCCATATTCGGATATCCGAAAACCACATCGATCCAAATTAACGATAGGTCGTGAATCTCTTGTGAAGAGTGAAGACTCGAGGTGTAAGGACTGTACGTCAGTATAACTCTGAGGGTGATTCCGTAATGAGTTTGACGGTACTAGTTTTTATAGGTTCGAGATGGTGATTTAGAGTACAAGGATTATCGTCATTAACTCTGAGGGTGATTCCAAAATGAGTATGACGAGATAATGCCTTCGGTTTCGTTCGAACCCGGAATGAACTTGTATGGATTGAATGTTTTCAGAATATCGTCAGGTGGACGATGAGCATTCTAAGAGATGTGTTCTCTAAAGGTAATTGTAGCCTCAAACCTCATCAACTGGGAATGGCTAAAACAGGGGAGGTGCAGCAAGGCTTCGTGGGTAGCTCCCACTGGAGAGCGAGATTTATCCCTCTTTAGAGGTCCCTTTTTATTTCGGCTGTGTGGGCGGTTGGAACGTAAGGCAACTGCGGGGTTGTCTTGTTCGGGACTGTCCAGTAAGGGATGGTTCCGGTCTTGTGTTGCAGGGGAGCGGGCGTACTCCTCGGTACGTTGATCTAGGCCACGTACTGTGACGGGCACTACCCCAGTAGCCCAGCCATTGATGGAATCCACATTCCAATAAGTTCCAACGGTTTTGATTGTATTACCAACTTTTGTGGCTAGTAGCTGGAATTAATAAATGTAACAATTTCGGCTATTTCATATTTACTTGAAAACCCTAGACCTATTATAATATCACTGGATTTTCTGTCAAATGTTTTGGTTAGCGTAAGGTAAAAACTTTTCCATGTTTATGTATGAAAAGTCTTACGTGATACCTTTTCTTTTCAAAAGGTTTTGAAAGTTAAGAAACTTTAACATGTTACTCACACCAGACCCATGTCTGGCCCGGAGTTTATCATCTATTTTCTTAAACTATTGGGTACTCAAATTTTTTTTACGAGTAGCCAAGGGATTCAGGTTAGCTTTGACGAATTATGGAGGAACAAATGGAGCAGGAGGCTTCTGCGTTGTAGATATATAGTTCCGCTGTGTGTTCTCTGCGTTGGTTTCTTTGTTGAGTTGTATTGAGTTGTATAACTAGACAGATGTTGATAACTGTCTAGTGTGTGATGTATATTCTGTGTAACTCTGATAGTTGTTGTATATTTATGTAATACTTATGTTATTAATATAATTTATTCATTCCGCTGTTGAGATTCTGATGTTGTTTCTCTTTCTTCTCTTTCTTTTCTCTTTTCTATCCCTTTCTTTCTTCAAGATGATGCGATTTTCTGTGGTGAGAAAGTCGGGTCGTCTCAGTTGATATCAGAGCCAGGTTGAGTGAATACCTAGGCTTTGAAGTAATTTCTTTCTTGAGAGAGCGTATTTGTAGTTTTGATATATATATATATATATATATTCATTATTTCTACCTATCTGTTGGGTTACATGTTCGGGTTTTCCAATATAGGTTATAAAGGTAGATAAGGTAGTGGTGTGTGTAACACTTACTACTACTATTGGTTGGAATTTGAATGTTTGAGGTTGGAAGTGTATTTATCGAGACTGTAGGCCTAATACCGTCTCGAGTGAGTTGTGCAGTGGTGTAGAGATTTCATCGATCTCTGAAGGTAACCTGTAAAGGTTCGGAATCTATCTTTGAAGATGGATGAGTTGAGTTTGGATCTGTCGATTTGGCAGAAGTGTGTAATGGTATTTTGATACCTCAGGAAGTAGTAGCTGCGTGATGAGATGCAGTGAATATGGATGTTTCCGAAGAAGTTTACTTTGGAACAAAATTTAGGAAGTGTGTCTACTTCGGTGATGTGGCTGAGTCCAGCTGGTTGTTTGTGTTTGGCTTTGAGGTCCGAGTTTCTCGAAGAGCTTTGGATTAGGAAGTCTTTGGCGTTGGTGTCGGCAATGCAGCTCGGAGTATTCTGTGTACTGACAAGGAGGTCTTCTAGTAGCAGTTTTCTGGAGAGGGAGTTCAGAAGCAGCAGAGTGGATTCATTTTTTCGATGGATTGGTTAGATAAACATAAGCTGTTCTGATTGGTAAAGAGAGAACAGTTTGCTTTGGATATTGGACTTGTTGATCGCAAAAGTGACTTGCGATAGTTTGAGGGTTCTCTTGAGTTATCAGAGTTGTGCAGCGGAAGCAGTTTAGAAGTGCTTTTGTTTTGTCTTTTCCGGATAGGAGAAGTAAATTAATCTTCTGATGTTTGTGGAGTAGAGTTGGTATTCTTGGCTTTGGATTGATCTTGAGGAGATCATTCTGTTGGATTGTTTTGGTCCATTTTATTTCTAGGGACATCAGCGATGGTTGAGCTGATCGGGAGAGACGAAGGCAGCCCAGGATCGTCAGAAGTGTTTTGTGGATAGGTGACGAAGGAATTTGGATTCCGGAGTCGGAGATTTGATTTTGGATAAGTTTTCTCCGATCTAACGAGTTATAAGATTGGGTAAGACTGGGTAAGTCAGCTCCGAGATGTTTTGGATCTTTTATGTATTCTTGTAAGGATTGGATTTGATTTATAAGGTTGAATTGTCAGTTTGGATAACTGGAATTCGACGTGTTTCATGTATCTCTGAAAGAGTACGTGTATGATCTATTTCTAGTTGTGGAACCAGCATTTTCTTGAGGATGTGATTGTTGAATCAGACTTGTCTGTAGTCTGATATCTTGTTTAGTTTGTAGATCTGGTTGGATAGGAGCTCTATAGCTTAATAGTATAGATTGTTTGGATCCTGTAGAGCGAGTATCTCGATATTTATACCGGGGAAACTCGTGGAAGTTCTATCCAGAATTTTTATCTGGATAATTAGATTTGTTTTTTTTGAATGAATTGGTTGGTATGGATGTTAGCATATGATTGATATATGCCTGTGTTTTAAAATAAAATCTTAAGATAGATTATTAAATTACCTTTGCTTTTAAATTTCGGGGACGAAATTCTTTTAAGGGGGAAGGAATGTGATATCCCGGAAATGTGGCAATATAAATTTAATAATTTGTGCTAAAAATTAAATTAATTTAATAATCATCATTTAATAAATATTGAAATTTGTAGATTGAATCTTTTTAAAACTAATAAATTGTTTTCAGTTTATAATATATAATTGTATATATTGTAAACTGATAAACTTTGCTTTTGAATTTAGTAAATGAATTAATTTTCTAACTCTAATTTATTTTGGTAAATTGGAAATTTGATTTAAATTTGACATTTAACTATTCAAAGAAATTCAATAAATAATTTTATGAAGTATACTTAAGGTATATCATATTTGTTTTAAATTCTATTTAATTAACTTAAATATGTATTTGAATTAGATTAACATCAAAGTTTTGTTTTATTCTATTTTTAAATACTACTTGAAATTTATATATAAGAATTTACAATACAATTTACATATGATCTTAATTTATTTAGTGATAGAAGTAAATTATAATCTCTTTTATAAATCATCTTAAATATTGTTTAACTTGTTATTTTTGAATAATAATTATAATACTTAGTTTTTATAAAACATAAATAGATTTTTAGAAATAGGTTTTGTTATTTTAAAAATTCAATAAGAGTTATATATGCATATATATATATATATATATATATATATATATATATATATATATATATATATATATATAACTTGCATTTAAAATTGAATTTGATAAATTAATTTAAATTTGAATTCAATGTTTTGAAAATTTAAAAGAATAGATGTTTAAAATATTTGAATAAGCTTTTAATTACAAATTGTTTTATTTTGTTTTTCTAAAAAATAAGGGAGAGATTTATATATACATAGGAAATAGGAGAATAAGATTTAAAAGCTTTTATAAATAAGTTAGAGTTTTATAAACAATTTAGAATTAAAATTTAAAATACTTAATACATGTGTCGATCTTTTAACATCTTAAAAGACATGTGTTAAGTTATAAAGCTATCTAAGTAACAAATGTTAAATTTGAACAAGTGTAATATTTAAATTTTCTTTTTCATTTTATTTTTATTAAAATCAAAATCTACTAACAAAAATACATCTCTCCCCATTTGATATTCTTTTCTATTCTTCTTCTTTTTTTTTCAAAATTTAAGATCTTCAGCCTAAGAGAAAATAAAATCTGCCTACTTAGTCTTCAAAACAGAAAACCAAAAATCTGTTCTAGTAAAATCTGAAAACCTCCTCATAAACCATCTGTAATTCCCTCAAAATATAAATCTTAGCCAAGAAATCTGCCAATTTCTTCTTCAAATTTGTTTGAATCTTCCTCTAAACCAAAACTATCTTCAAAACTGAATGCATGTGAATCTGAAATGAAAACCATCCTCAAAACTGTAGCCCTTCAATTCATAAATCTGAAATCATTCTGCAACTTCAATTCAAATACCTGAAATTCATTTGCAACTTCAAAATCATGCATGCATCTGCAGTCTGCATTTTTATCAACCTGGAAACAATCATGCAACTGAAGATCATTTCTTTTCTGTTTTGAACACTTCATCAACAATTCTGCAAATTCATAAACCTGGAATTCATTTGAAAATTTCAAAGTCCTGCATTTATTTTTCTGGAAGCCTGAAATTCTTCTTCTGGAAAGCATGTAGCTGTAAAATCACTTGCAACATCTAAATCTGCAACTTCATCTAGAACATGCATGCATTTTCTTTTATGAAAGCCTGCAAATTCTTTTCTGTTTTGAAAAACATCCATGCCTGCATTTTTCTGGAAAGCTTGCAAATGAAATCAAGGAAAGCATTTCAAATGCAAGATGAATATTTTAAAAGCATCTGCAATTTAAAAAGCAAATTGAAGTTCAATTCCTAAGAAAAAATAAAAGAAGCAACTCCAGTTCAAGTTTTTCAAAGAAAAGTGCTCTGCTCATAATTTTTCAGGTGAGTAACATTTTCTATTTAAAACTTAAGTTTAAAATTGTTGCTTGATTGATGGCTGGAATAAGTATGGTTTATGTATGCATATCTAGTTGCATGTTGATTAGTATGCCTGAGTGTATAGTTTTAAAATGCATTGCTGTAAATATATAAAGAATGTTTGAATGTATATATATTGTGTGCTGTGCATTGGTTCTACCTGTACCTAGTTCCAGGAGCAAGAATTCTTGATATAAATCCATTTTCTCTTAAACAAGTTTATGTTAGGATTTAAGATTCAGATAATATCTGATTGTTTGATTATAAAAAAGCTTTAAAAATTTTATTTAAGTTAAAATAAATTGTATTTTTGCTTTGGAAACAAAAACAACAGAAAAATTTAAGTTTTAGAAAAAAAAATTCAACACTGTAATTCTTTAATTTAAGATATAAATTGAATACTGATTCAAAAATAGGATTTTTAAGATCTAAATCTTAATTTTTAAAAGTTGAATTGAAGTGCATGTCGGGTTTGCACTGTTTTGGGGTTTTCGGAAAATTCTGATGAACTCTGCAATCTGGGAGATAGGGGTTGTTTCTAGTGATGGTAGAATGATCTGAGAGTGGAGGGAAAATAGTGGATCGATGTATAGTTGATCGTGGCGATGGTGGTTGATAAGGGAATTTTCTAAACCTAGTTTTTGCTGCTTGAGAAATTAGTGATCGTCCCAATGTCTTGGGTGATCGAGTTCCATAGAATTTAGGGAGGAGGTAGCTGGAGCGTTGACGATGGTTTGGTCAAAATTTCAGAGGTGATGGTGGTGTTTGGGAGGTTGTGTTTTCCTCGGGTTCCCTTTCGGGTTGCTTCGTGGATTTATCGAAGTGAAGAGGAGTTTTGCTCGAAGTAAATTTGGGATGCTCGAGCCTGGTGTTGGATTACAGGTTTTTCAAACCTGTTTGTTCTGAAACTTTTAAATGAAAACTTTAAAATATAAAGCAAGGATTAAGCAAAGTTTGAACCAAGTTTTAAATCTGTATTCAGAGTCCAATTTGAATCTTAGTTTGTCATGATGTAAGTTTTGAAATTTAAGATATTTTAAACAACTTTAAATTGTTTTAATAGTTTGAATTTAATAGCAAAATTTGAAATAAGACTAGAAGTTTAAACCTAAGTTTTAAATCTGAAATCAAAATTCAATCTGAATCAATGTTTTGAAAATAAAGAAAGTTTTTTTTTAAAACTTTAAAATGTTTAACAAATTTTGATGTTGAACATATTTTTATGATTTGTATCATAAAAATGAAATTGGTTTTAAATTTCCTTTTAACTTCTTTATAAAATAAGAAATTATTCAGTAGAAGTTTTTAAAAAAGGTTTTAAAATGTTTTAAAACTTTGTTAAAGGTTAAGTGTGGTTTTAATTTTAAATTTTAAATTTTAAATGTAATTTGGAAACAAATTTTAAAGTAAGTTGTTTAAATTTTCTTTGTTAATGATAATGTAATCATTAATAAGAAATGTTTTACTTATAATAAATCAAAGATTTAAATGATTTTGGTTTATTAAATTAGTAAGGTAATTAGATGATTAATTAATTAATTTATATAATTAATTAAATAAGGATTTTGAATTAATTAATTAATTAAGGCTGAGTTAATTAATTAAAATTAATTAATTTGGAAATAAGATCATTAATTGAATAAGTTAATGTTTTAATTAATGATTAAAATTAATTTATCAAGTGGTTAAGATTAATTAAGTTAAAGACTTAATTAATGAAATAATTAGCGATTAATTAAATAACTTTTAAAGATTAATAAATTTGTGATTAATAATGTCTAATTTAAATTAATTACTTAAGTAAGATAATTAAGGAAATTTTTGATGAGTTAATGAAGGTCATTAACTAAGGATTATTTAATAATTAATTTATGTGATTAATTTTAATTATTAATTAGATTAATAAATTTTAAGATAATCATTTGTGTAGTATAATTACTTATGGAAGTAATTAAGGAATTAATTACTTATTGTAATTAATTGAGTTTAATTTGATTAGATTAAGTTAATTAATTTGGTTTAATTAATTTAAAATAATCATTTGATGATTTATGGAGATTAATGTAATTTAATGAAAAGAAATTACTTAGAGAAGTAATTAATGGTAATTACTGTATGTAATTAATTAGAAGTGATTTGATGGTGAAGTAATTTGAGTATAATTACTTTGTAAATTAATCAAGGGGTTAATTAGAGATAATTAGTTATGAAGTAATTAATTTATTTGGAAAGTAATTAAGGGTAGTTAATTACTGAATGGAGTTCATCAATGGTGATTAATAGTTATGGTTTAAATAAAGATTAATTACTTAATGTAATTAATTTAAATAGAAATGTAATTAGAGATCATTAATTATTATAATTAATGATATAATTAAGAATGGATTTAATCAGAAATAATTAATAAATAAAAGAAATTAATTTATATAACTAATTAAGAAGTAATGTAATTAATTATAGTTAATTAATTAAGTAATTAAAGATTAATTACAGTATTTGGTTAAGCATAATTAATTTGAGAAATTAATTAGTGGATAATTACTTAAAGTTAATTAATCAGGGATGATTAATTGATTGATGATTTATTTATTAATTGATTGATAATTAATTAATAAGTGATATAAGCAAGTTGATATTGATGAAGTAAGTAATTTAATTTACTAGAAATTAATTTGAATGATGTAATTAATTTAATTCATTTTAAATTAATTATATTGGGTGTGATATTAAATCATGGCTTATATGGTTGAATAATGTTGTTTGCCTTGAATGGTTTGATCTCGGATATGAGATAGATAATGTTGAGTGATATGGATGCATTGGTTGCATTGTGATGATGATTTGGATTACCTTTTGGATAATGATAATATGGTTTATCTGTTGTGATAATATTGATTATCTGTTGTTAATCTGTGATTTATCTATCTATGTATATAGATAATTGAATTGTTTTAAACCTTTAAAATAACTTGGCCTTAAAAGACACGCTTTGGATTTCGATGAGACCGGGATCCGGTTTCCATATTTGGATATCCGAAAACCACATCGATCCAAATTAACGATAGGTCGTGAATCTCTTGTGAAGAGTGAAGACTCGAGGTGTAAGGCATATACGTCAGTATAACTCTGAGGGTGATTCCTTATTGAGTTTGACGGAACTAGTTCTTATAGGTTCGAGATGGTGATTTAGAGTACAAGGGTTATCGTCGTTAACTCTGAGAGTGATTCCAAAATGAGTATAACGAGATAATGCCTTCGGTTTCATTCGAACCCGGAACGAACTTGTATTGATTGAATGCTTTCAGAACATCGTCAGGTGGACGATGAGAATTCTAAGAGATGTGTTCTCTAAAGGTAATTGTAGCCTCAAGCCTCATCAACCGGGAATGGTTAAAACAGGGGAGGTGCAGCAAGGCTTCGTGGGTAGCTCCCACTGGAGAGCGAGATTTATCTCTGTCTAGAGGTCCCTATTTATTTCGGCTGTGTGGGCGGTTGGAACGTAAGCCAACTGCGGGGTTATCTGGTTCGGGACTGTCCAGTAAGGGATGGTTCCGGTCTTGTGTTGCAAGGGAGCGGACATACTCCTCGTTACGTTGATCTAGGCCACGTACTGTGACGAGCGGTACCCCAGTAGCTCAGCCATTGATGGAATCCGCAATCCAATAAGTGCCAACGGTTTTGATTGTATCACCCACTTTTGTGGCTAGTAGCTGGAATTTAATAAATATAACAATTTCGGCTATTTCATATTTACTTGAAAACCCTAGACCTATTATAATATCACTGGATTTCCTATCAAATGTTTTGGTTAGCGTAAGGTAAAAACTTTTCCATGTTTATGTGTGGAAAGTCTTACGTGATACCAAAAGGTTTTGAAAGTTAAGCAACTTTAACATGTTACCCACACCAGACCCATGTCTGACTCGGAGTTTATCTTCTGTTTTCTTAAACTCTGGGGTACTCAAATTTTTTTTACGAGTAGCCAAGGGATTCAGGTTAGCTTTGACGAATTATGGAGGAACAAATGGAGCAGGAGGCTTCTGCGTTGTAGATATATAGTTCCGCTGTGTGTTCTCTGCGTTGGTTTCTTTGTTGAGTTGTATTGAGTTGTATAACTAGACAGGTGTTGATAACTGTCTAGTATGTGGTGTATATTCTGTGTAACTCTGATAGTTATTGTATATTTATGTAATACTTATGTTATTAATATAATTTATTCGTTCCGCTGTTTTGATTCTGATGTTGTTTCTTCTTTCTTCTCTTTCTTTTCTCTTTTCTATCCCTTTCTTTCTTCAAGATGATGCGATTTTCTATGGTGAGAAAGTCGGGTCCTCTCACCTGACTCAACTGGTTCATATTGTAATTCAATATGAATGGCTCAAACTACGACATCAGTGAGCCTATGTGTAGGATCTAGATTAACCCTAGAGGGGGGGTGAATAGGGTTATAGCAAATTTTCTCTATTTAAACACAGAAATAAACTGCAGAAATAAATACGCTGAAAAGTAAATCACACACAAAATTTACCCAGCTTCGGCAACCCCTGCCTACTGCTGCATTCACAGATTTCTATTAGAATTAAACAGTATCACGCTTACAAACACTCTACTAGACTCGCAGACCCTTTTGCTCCTGCTCACAAACACTCTACTAAACTCGCACACCCTGCTCCCGCCTACAGAGTTTCGCTCACTCGCAAACACTGCTCCCGCCTATAGAGCTTTGCAAACTCGCACACCATGCTCACTGAACTAATTCTAAATAGACAATCTGACACTACCTAATCCCTAGGTGGTGATTTACAAATTCTTCGACTCGAAAAGAAAAAAAAAACTTCAAAATTAACCGCAGGAGCAAAAATTAAAATACGAACTTGAACGCGTAATTTTTGCTCAATTAAAAAATAAAAAAAAAACTTCTAAAAATTAAACCCTAAATTTGAGATTAATTCCCCTTTAATACTAAAGAAGACCGGCCCCTTTATTTTTCAACCGATCCACTATCTTCCCTTATTCTTTGACCCGGTCCACTTTTGCTTGTAAAAAATGCGGCCTCTTTTTGTCGAATTAGGGCTTTGGCTTCTTTCTCGAATTAGGGCTTCGTTCTGATGATCGATCTCTGATTTGTGACCGATGGCTTGCGTCGCTTGTTCTCTGATAATTGATTCTTGTTGCTAGCTCGTTCTCTGATGATCGATTTGCGTTGACAGTTCGTTCTCTGGTGATCGAGTTGTTGATGATTCGGTATGTTATTTCTTTTTCGTTGCTGATTTTAATGATTTGCTTGATTCTATAACTCGATGCCGATGATGATAGTATGGGGTTTGTATTTATATGAATTCGAATCAATTGATTCGTTCGTATTCACTTGCGACTTCATCACTTTCCTGATTTGTTGCAACTTTGATACGCACGGCTTCTATTCTGTAGCGTTTGATTGCCTTGAGTCACACGGCTTTAACTTTTGTACGTTCGATTCTTTTTGTATAAAGAAAACAGAAACTTTCCCTTTTTAATTTTGCTGACTATTTCAAAGAATAATGATACGAATTTGATACTTTCATGAATTCGAATTGGACTTGGTCTACTTGTAATCTCTGGTATTTTATTGCTGACTTTTTCATTCGGCAACAACTTGCTTCGAACTGTATTCTGTGCATACTGTACTCGGTCGAGTTCATCCCCATTCTGTAGACCTGGACCTTGCATTTTATACACAAGTATATGGTCACTATCTTCTGTTCACCTGCATGTTTACCGTGACGTTGGTCTTCATGTACTTGATATTTTAGTCTTCTTCGAACTGTCTTCATGTCTTGTTTCATGTTGCAACTGACTTGTGTCTGCATTGTATTGATGATTTTGTATGCTAGTAACTATGGTTTAATACTGCTTCACCATGTCACTTGAGGTCTTTACTGATGCATTGTTGTACATTGGTCGTTTCTGCTATGTTATCTTCACTGCTGCCACTTTGTAGTTGCTCTGCACTTTGGTGGCTCTGGCTTGTTTATCTGAACTTGTTGCATATATCACTGAGTTCTCATTTCATATGCTTGCACTACTTCTCTTTGGTCATGTCTGATGGCATTTCTTTTGTGGTCTTTGTTGTTGGCATTGTCTTCATGCCTGACTTGTTCTTTGTATCTATAGTTTGCATTACTGGTGCACATTATATCATGGTGTACATGTTGCCTTGTACTTGACTTTCTTGTTGAGACCTCTGGTATGCTGCAAATTGTCACTGTATTGGTTCGAGTCAGTTTGCATGGTCACTTATGCAGTTTGAAGCTTGCCACTGACTTTGGTTCTTCGCTTGCATCGTTGTAGTTGCATTTATGTCACGTAGTTGCATACTTTGACTTGATTCCTTTCATGTTTGTTGCCACTTTACTTTGTATTACTGCCCTTGTGTCTGGTCTTTTCATTCATGTTGCAACTGCACTCATGATGGCTGTTCATTTGTATTCTGGTCAGTCTTGTACTGTCCACTGCCCTGTAATCTTGAGTTGCAGTGAGCTCGACATTGTTGTTTACTTTACCACTGACTTGATGCTGCATACATGTTTGTTGCAGTCCCTTTTTGCTGTTGCTATTCACATTGAACTGCCTTTGATGCACTTTTGAACTTTGTTGCAACTTGGTCTTGAGTTGTTTGATCTGAACTTGACGTTGTATTCACTGGTCAGTGGTGTTCATTGTGATGATTTGGCTTGTAGCACTTATGCAGTCTTCACTGTTGCTGTTTGATGCTGTCTTGATTTTGCGCAGTCCATGTTGTGTTCATTCCATTTTGCATTGATGCAGTTACTATGCTTTGCTTGGTCTCTGATCTTTGTTGCTTACTGTTACTTACTTTGCGCATTGCCTTACTGACTCGATTCCTTTCATGTTGTGCTTGCACGCTTGCTATTTTTGGCTGCGCACACGAGTTGGCGAGGCAGTGCACACGTGTATGAATGTACACGTGTGTATTGCAGCCACTTATGGTTACATGTCCCTGTAATATCTATATGCACGACTTTGTGATGAAAGCAAGTGTGAATTATGACGAACAACCCAAATAACTGAGGCAAATCATATTTTCAAAAATCGTATTTCATTTTATATTGCAAAAATATTTCTTTTTCAATTTTACCGTGTTAGTGAATATTTTTGCAGATTTCTCAGATGCTGGATTCAAACTGGAATGCAGTTGAAGACAAAATACGAGTGTGAGTGATATGTAGTGAGGTTATCAATGTAAAAATATTTGTGATGTAATCGTGATGTAATCAGAAATGTATATGTATAGTGAGAGCATGAATTTGTACTATTCAAGATTGTAATAAATATTTGTTTGAATAAAATTTCTGTTTGAATTCAAAATCTGTGTAACTTGTTCTGTTTGAATTCAAATTCAAATTCTGTGTAATTTATTTTATTCAACAAATATTTATTTAATCTATGAAAAACAAAATAGTACATTACCAAATACATTTAAATGAATATATATGTTTATTATCATCAAACAAAAACATATAAGCGCATATTCAACAATCTCCCCCTTTTGATGATAACAAACATATATTTAAGATTTTGACCGTGTTAAATGTATTTGACCAATTATATACTCTAATTGCTCCCCCTATTTAAATGCTTCCTCTCTACATGATGCTCCCCCTACATATATGCATACAAATAGAAATATATTCAAATGAGCCTAGATGCATATGGAAAAATTATTTGACCTTTGCTTGATTCTATTTGACAAAATCTTAACTTTTCTCTCCCCCTTTTGTTATCAGCAAAAGAATAATAGTGTGAGAGAAAAATAGAGATAAAGTGATCAATATTAATCCAACATTAAACTCAAATTGAATATTCCACTTTTACAAATGATGGAAATTGATGTTCATATAAAATCATACAGTTGAATCTTCTTGTGGTATTTATATCAGGAATTTGAATATCTACTAATCATGCATAACCGTTATGACTTTTAAATGAGATTAGTAGTATTCGAATTTAATTTTAAAAATGAAATCAAGTATCTTCTAACCACGCATAACCGTGAGGACTTTTAAATGGGATTAGAATCAACTTGTCTATTTAAGCAATTAATTTTGATATGCGTTCCATACATGCATAACTGTGAGGACTTTTAAATGAGCATGGAAGCACATAAAAAAAATTCAAGTAATTCACCCATGCATAACCGTGAGGACTTTTAAATGAGAATGAATACTTTGGATATTTATTTATTTATTATTATTATTATTATTATTATTATTAAAAATATGACATGAAAAACAAATGATTCCTGATTATAGTACCACATATCGACAAACTATATTGAATATTTGATAAACCATGGTCGATAGAAATAATGATAGATATAGAAATGGTCATGGAATCTTTACCCAACAAATTTTTTTATAATTCTTGTTTTAATTCCTAAAGAAATTTTCCAAATATACTCTCTTGAGTAATGTATGTTAAATATCAACACTCATCACTTTTTCAATCACTATTTATCTCTTTGATAATTAGTAGGGAGTCGGATCAGTCAAAATTTGTCATTTAAAATCAAATAAAAATGACTAATCTGAAAATATGGTCAAACAATTATTTTCTCGAAGGGGTCATATAAAAAAAAATTCTGCTAAATGGAAAAATTATTTTAAGTGAAAAAAATATGCAGATATTTTCCTTGGAAAAACGATGCAGCAAATGAATGTTTCAAAAATTAATCACGTTCAACTCGTATGTTTTCTATCAACTAGATTACCAGTATGAACTGCATCTGAATTTCTTTTTCAATCCAAAATATCACTAACTGGATTTGGTAAACCAGACATGAAGTGTGCATCAAAAATTTCAAACTCAATTTTAGCAACAATTTAAATGACATCCTTTGGATTTTGAATTGAAGCCATGTTCACACTCAAACAAATATCATGGTGTTAATTTCAGAAAACCATATGATAAACAATTATATTCATGAGTAATCAACAGTCAATCAACATCATAATTATTTCAAAACCAATTTCTTGAAGTTTCAACAATTTCTTAAAATCCTTTTTCACATGAGTTTGAATCGTGCAAATTTACAAGCAGTGACCAAAATGTCAAAATATATCTAGGTATAGCATGAGTAATCAAGGATCAATAAAATACCATCATTTGACCAAACATATTAAGTTCAATGATGAAAGGATGGTTGGTCTACTTTTAAGCACAAATCAAAGTAAGAACAAGTCAAAGGAAAAATCATATCAATAAGTCAGAATTAAAGTCATCATCACATCATTATCACAATTTTGGCTGATTTAATTCAGAATATGGTGCAGATTATCACATTTAATATACCTTCACCTGTTTTACCTTTACGATAATTTCTCGTGATTGCCCATTGTGATTTTGTCACCTTTATACTAGGCTAAGGAACTTTGCTTTGTTGCCCGTTGTGTTTCTGGAACAGCCAAAATCCAGAGAACACCGTTGTTGTTCCTTAGCCTGCCACCACACCTACACGATGAAAGATTTTTGTGACCTATTTCTAGGTCCATGATTGTTAGTGGCAGAAACATTATGAATAAACAAACCCTTTGGAACCCAAACTTGTTTAGTCCTTTTATTCTTGTTCCAATAGACATGAAATTTGTTTGTAGAATTCTTAGGAACCCAAACTTGTATAAATTTTGTGTTCTTGTTCCTATGACTACAATTTTCAACATGATGTCCAATTATTTCACATTTATCAAAGATTCTTTTCCCTTTTTCATTATCCTCAGCTTGTGTTTTCCCAAAACCAAGTCCTTTTCTGTTGTTAGCAAAAATTTGATTTCCCAATAGCATGTTGAAAGATTTTTCGCCTCTTGAAAAGTTATTCAAAGATTTCTCAAGATTTTGGACTTTGGTTTTTAGTGTTGTATTTTCAGTGACAAGTGAGGTGCATCGATTTATAAAATCTTTTTTCCTAGTGTCGATGGTTTCCTTAAGATTCAAGTTTTCTTTTTCAAGATTCTCAGAGTTATTCTTAAGTCTTGTCAATTCTGAATCTAAAACTTTACATCTTTTACATTCTAGGTTTTGAATATTTTCAAGTTCAGTTTCTAACCTAAAATTTTTACGAGCAAGTTCTCTCCTATCAGTTTTCAGTTTTTCAATTTTAGATTCAAGAGCATCAACTACTTTAGTAAGATCAGAACACATAAAAACAAGATCTCTATAGGAATACTCACCTTCCTCGCTAGATTCCTCTGAGCTTGAATCTGAATTTGATTTCGCCATAAGACACAAGTTAGCCTCCTCTGAGCTGCTATCGGAAGCTTCTTCTCCTTCTTCATCATCCCAAGTCGCTGCAAATACCTTCTTCGCCTTTTTCTTTTCTTTGTTGTTTTTGAGAAGTGGGCATTTTGGTTTGATGTGGCCAGGCTTGTTGCAGTTATAACACGTCAGTTCATTATCGGAATTTTCGGAATTTTTTGACCTATTGCCCTTTGTTTTCTTCTTGCGTGGCTTGAATCTAGACCATCTTCTAAGATTATTGACAGCCATTGCAAGCTCTTCAATTGGATCTTCTTCATCGCTTTCTTCTTTGCTTTTTAAGGCAATCGTCTTCTTCTTTGGTTCGGAGTTGTTGCGTTCTTCCTTTGCTTTTAACTCAAGCTCATATGTCATCAAGTTTCCAATCAACTCCTCCATGCTTAGCTTACTCAGATCTTTCGATTCTTGGATTGCCGTGACTTTTGCCTCAAAGTTCATTGGTAAAACTCGTAGTATCTTCCGCACAAGTTCTACCTCAGTGAATACCTTCCCAAGTGCTCTAGCGTTGTACACCAAAGTTGAAAAGCGTCCAAACATGTCCTTTATGCTCTCGCCTTTGTCCATCACAAAGTTCTCATATTCATTGCTGAATAGGGCTAGACGAGACTCCTTGACTTGAGAAGTTCCTTCGTGTGTTACCTCCAAAGTGTGCCAAATTTCCTGTGCTGTTGTACAATGAGAAATTCTATTAAATTCATTTTTATCAAGAGCACATATCAAAGCATTCATGGCTTTAGCATTTGTCGTTTTCAATTTCTTAACGTTAGCATCCCACCTATCCTTAGGTTTAGGAATCTCAGTACCACCAACGATTATAGTGGAAGGTTTATAGCCAGTTTCAATAATATCCCAAACATCATAATCAACGGAACTAAGATAAATACTCATCCTAACTTTCCAATAAGCATAATCATTCCCGTTAAACATGGGTGGCCTAACAATAGATTGCCCCTCAGAAAAAGCATTATTTGACAGATTCATGACTCTAGAGTTAAATAAAAATACCAGGCTCTGATACCACTTGTAGGATCTAGATTAACCCTAGAGGGGGGGGGGGGTGAATAGGGTTATAGCAAATTTTCTCTATTTAAACACAGAAATAAACTGCAGAAATAAATATGCTGAAAAGTAAATCACACACAAAATTTACCCAGCTTCGACAACCCCTGCCTATTGCTGCATTCACAGATTTCTATTAGAATTAAACAGTATCACGCTTACAAACACTCTACTAGACTCGCAGACCCTTTTGCTCCTGCTCACAAACACTCTACTAGACTCGCACACCCTGCTCCCGCCTATAGAGTTTCGCTCACTCGCAAACACTGCTCCCGCCTATAGAGCTTTGCAAACTCGCACACCCTGCTCACTGAACTAATTCTAAATAGACAATCTGACACTACCTAATCCCTAGGTGGTGATTTACAAATTCTTCGCTTCGAAAAGAAAAAACAAACTTCAAAATTAACCGCAGGAGCAAAAATTAAAATACGAACTTGAACGCGTAATTTTTGCTCAATTAAAAAATAAAATAAAAAAACTTCTAAAAATTAAACCCTAAATTTGAGATTAATTCCCCTTTAATACTAAAGAAGACCGGCCCCTTTATTTTTCAACCGATCCACTATCTTCCCTTATTCTTTGACCCGGTCCACTTTTGCTTGTAAAAAATGCGGCCTCTTTTTGTCGAATTAGGGCTTCGGCTTCTTTCTCGAATTAGGGCTTCGTTCTGATGATCGATCTCTGATTTGTGACCGATGGCTTGCGTCGCTTGTTCTCTGATAATTGATTCTTGTTGCTAGCTCGTTCTCTGATGATCGATTTGCGTTGACAGTTCGTTCTCTGGTGATCGAGTTGTTGATGATTCGGTATGTTATTTCTTTTTCGTTGCTGATTTTAATGATTTGCTTGATTCTATAACTCGATGCCGATGATGATAGTATGGGGTTTGTATTTATATGAATTCGAATCAATTGATTCGTTCGTATTCACTTGCGACTTCATCACTTTCCTGATTTGTTGCAACTTTGATATGCACGGCTTCTATTCTGTAGCGTTTGATTGCCTTGAGTCACACGGCTTTAACTTTTGTACGTTCGATTCTTTTTGTATAAAGAAAACAGAAACTTTCCCTTTTTAATTTTGCTGACTATTTCAAAGAATAATGATACGAATTTGATACTTTCATGAATTCGAATTGGACTTGGTCTACTTGTAATCTCTGGTATTTTATTGCTGACTTTTTCATTCGGCAACAACTTGCTTCGAACTGTATTCTGTGCATACTGTACTCGGTCGAGTTCATCCCCATTCTGTAGACCTGGACCTTGCATTTTATACACAAGTATATGGTCACTATCTTCTGTTCACCTGCATGTTTACTGTGACGTTGGTCTTCATGTACTTGATATTTTAGTCTTCTTCGAACTGTCTTCATGTCTTGTTTCATGTTGCAACTGACTTGTGTCTGCATTGTATTGATGATTTTGTATGCTAGTAACTATGGTTTAATACTGCTTCACCATGTCACTTGAGGTCTTTACTGATGCATTGTTGTACATTGGTCGTTTCTGCTATGTTATCTTCACTGCTGCCACTTTGTAGTTGCTCTGCACTTTGGTGGCTCTGGCTTGTTTATCTGAACTTGTTGCATATATCACTGAGTTCTCATTTCATATGCTTGCACTACTTCTCTTTGGTCATGTCTGATGGCATTTCTTTTGTGGTCTTTGTTGTTGGCATTGTCTTCATGCCTGACTTGTTCTTTGTATCTATAGTTTGCATTACTGGTGCACATTATATCATGGTGTACATGTTGCCTTGTACTTGACTTTCTTGTTGAGACCTCTGGTATGCTGCAAATTGTCACTGTATTGGTTCGAGTCAGTTTGCATGGTCACTTATGCAGTTTGAAGCTTGCCACTGACTTTGGTTCTTCGCTTGCATCGTTGAAGTTGCATTTATGTCACGTAGTTGCATACTTTGACTTGATTCCTTTCATGTTTGTTGCCACTTTACTTTGTATTACTGCCCTTGTGTCTGGTCTTTTCATTCATGTTGCAACTGCACTCATGATGGCTGTTCATTTGTATTCTGGTCAGTCTTGTACTGTCCACTGCCCTGTAATCTTGAGTTGCAGTGAGCTCGACATTGTTGTTTACTTTACCACTGACTTGATGCTGCATACATGTTTGTTGCAGTCCCTTTTTGCTGTTGCTATTCACATTGAACTGCCTTTGATGCACTTTTGAACTTTGTTGCAACTTGGTCTTGAGTTGTTTGATCTGAACTTGACGTTGTATTCACTGGTCAGTGGTGTTCATTGTGATGATTTGGCTTGTAGCACTTATGCAGTCTTCACTGTTGCTGTTTGATGCTGTCTTGATTTTGCACAGTCCATGTTGCGTTCATTCCATTTTGCATTGATGCAGTTACTATGCTTTGCTTGGTCTCTGATCTCTGTTGCTTACTGTTACTTACTTTGCGCATTGCCTTACTGACTCGATTCCTTTCATGTTGTGCTTGCACGCTTGCTATTTTTGGCTGCGCACACGAGTTGGCGAGGCAGTGCACACGTGTATGAATGTACACGTGTGTATTGCAGCCACTTATGGTTACATGTCCCTGTAATATCTATATGCACGACTTTGTGATGAAAGCAAGTGTGAATTATGACGAACAACCCAAATAACTGAGGCAAATCATATTTTCAAAAATCGTATTTCATTTTATATTGCAAAAATATTTCTTTTTCAATTTTACTGTGTTAGTGAATATTTTTGCAGATTTCTCAGATGCTGGATTCAAACTGGAATGCAGTTGAAGACAAAATACGAGTGTGAGTGATATGTAGTGAGGTTATCAATGTAAAAATATTTGTGATGTAATCGTGATGTAATCAGAAATGTATATGTATAGTGAGAGCATGAATTTGTACTATTCAAGATTGTAATAAATATTTGTTTGAATAAAATTTCTGTTTAAATTCAAAATCTGTGTAACTTGTTCTGTTTGAATTCAAATTCAAATTCTGTGTAATTTATTTTATTCAACAAATATTTATTTAATCTATGAAAAACAAAATAGTACATTACCAAATACATTTAAATGAATATATATGTTTATTATCATCAAACAAAAACATATAAGCGCATATTCAACACTATGATCGAATTGACTTCCAGTTTGTTTCCTATAGTAACATCTAGCTTATAAGGTCTATCAGTTTAGCCTTTTGTGGTCACGATGAAATCATTAACACGAGCGTCCTTACTCATCTTCGTATCAAATAACTTCTTAGTAATCTCATACCTTGTGGAATGAGATTGTTCTCCAAATAAACCATTGAGGCTTCTATAGATTTTGTGGGCAGACGTTTTTTTAGCAAGGCTAGCCGGCTTTATAATAGGTCATGCCACTTTTATTAAACAAATTTATAATAGGTGTTCTACATGTGCGTAGAATAGCTATAGAAACTTAAAACAAGAATATGGTAGGAAACAAAACTACTAAAAGAAACATACAAAAATAAATCCCATTAGGAGAAGATGACTCATTATCAGATGAATCAGATCCAACAACATGAATATATGAACTAAATAACTTCCTAAGCATAGGGACGTAATCCAAAAAATCATTCGAGTAATAGAAAATTCTATCCCAACTATCATCCTGAAGAATAATGTTGTTAAGCTCCCTAGTCTCACCATCCTGTGATAAAGAAAGAGAATCACCTGATATTTGATATATTAAAAATCTATGCTCTCCGACCATATTAGCAACATATCTATAATAACAATATCTCATAGAAGAATAACGAAACCGAGTGTCTTAACGAACCTAAACCTGCTCATCAAAACACCAAGATATCATATCTGAAGATGAATTGGAGACAGGGGAAGTAGGAGTTACAACGTTGATAGACAAAAGTCAGGTTCAGGCATTGGATTCTTGCGAACCCATATTCTCTTTGCCACCTTTGGCAAAGGAATTTCCAAGCAAGAGAAATTTCAATCTTTCTTTAGCAAAAGGATAGGGGATAGAACTATTGCATGATGCTTACAAGAATCTGCCAAATGACTAAAAGAACAACAAGTAGTGCATATAGGGGTTTTCCACTTATAATTTACTTCCACTATTGCAACCTGCCCGGAGCAGATTTAATAGGTAAAATAGAAGGCAATAAGCGGGTAGGCTTAATCTCAATCAAAGCTCTAGCATAGACAAGCTTGTCCCTACTATCCATAGCAACATCAAAACGAACCAGATCCCCAACAAGATTAGCCAACCAAATAATACCAATCAATGATTGTAATACTAAAGGGATCTTGGTGAATCGGACACAAACAGGAACGGGTAACACCTGCTCTCCAGTAGAGTCCATAGAGGGATTCCAACAAGTAATAATGGATGGCTTTCCTAATATAATAGTTGGCTCTGCTTCTAGGATTTTTAATCGACCTTTTGGACATGAAAATTCAAAGTAAAGCATAGAGTTGTCACTTGTCATTTTAATTTTACCTTTCAATCTCTACTATTTCATCAGTTTATATTTAATAACCAAAAATGGAAGATTATCATAAAAAAAAAACAAATCGGTTAATCATGCCAAAATTCAGAACCCATGTCAATAACTTCCACGTAGGGAATATTGATACCGCTGACTGACTCTAAATCAAAAGAGCGAGGAGAGAACTCACCCGTATCACATGACTTCGACAAGAAAAGAGAAGCCCAACTTGATTTTTTCGTTTCATTAGTTATCGGAGCTAAAACGGGGAAAGGTATATGGCAAGAACATAAATGATTAGCTGGTGGAATAATCCCAGGAATTTCATCATCAGCCTTCTGGAAAATAGGGCACTCAGAACAAGATTTTATGCATTACTTTAATATATTGCAATATTCAACCCAGTCATCACAAATAGAACTATCACCAGACATAGTAGCCTTCACTAATGCATTTTTACATTTACCTAGGGAGTAAACAACAACACTAGATATCATAGCCACATCATCTAGGAGATCAGAATTTACCACCCTTAGAGCCATGAATATCGACACAGATATTAATATTACACCATACCTCATCACCGTCTTGCACAACAGCTGCTAAGAGGAGAGATAGAGGCGACGCACCTATACAACCGATGTTACGTAGCCCAGAAATAGGAGAAGCCTTTGAATCAACATATACAGGAGAATTTGTAAGGTCACGAAAGCAATTCAAATCATCAGAGATCTGAATGTTAGCAATAGAACGTTGAGACTTAGAATTTATAGCACCTCCAGAAGAAGTCAAAAGCATAGGCATAGCAACGAAGGTAGAACCATCCATCGAAATTACAGCAACATAGGCCGAAGAGGATGCGAAAACAAAAGAAAGCGGCAGAGGTGAAGGAGCGAATGGCCATCCACTTCAAGTGGTAGAGCCACCAATTTCTATAATACGATTAAAGCATGGCTTGTTCTTGCAATTTTTGGCCATCCAAAGGCAAAACAGAACGATGAGATGGGGAAACCCTAAAAAATCAATTTGGGGAGGAAAGGGAAGGCCGCCATTCTTGCTATTCTAAAGTTGTGTATGGTATTTGAAGGACATACATATTTTCATGTTACCTTTTTGTCTAATGTAGACAACCGAAGACTTCAGATATTTTGCAATCAGCTAATCAAGTATTGTAAGCCTTCACTTTCTCAGGATCAGCATTTTCAACAAGTTTTTCTCTTAAAGGTTCAACAATAGATGACCATAAACGCTCTTATGTGGTTGCTATCTTAATTCTCTTAGCCAGTTATTATATTTAGCTCTAATAGGCGTACCATTTTTTGAAAAATTAATTTAAGTGATTACAACAATTTATACATAACACATGTTCTTATATTTTACATAGGTTAAATGATTTCATTTCATTTATCTAATAAGCTCTAGGTTAAATGATTTCATTTCATTTATCTAATAAGCTCCCACTAGATTTTTGTGTTTCTAAAGACCTTGAAAAAACATTGAATTTTTTTGATTTCTCTGGTGATTGTTAGGATTCACTTACTTGGGGTTCTAACTTTGAGTTAGATCAACAAATCATAGGCCTGCAAGCGATGTATAATACTTTATCAGTTGTAACATATACAACTCCTAACCTATGGTCTTGGTCCTAATCTTATCTCAACCTTGAGTTTTCTCAATAAATCATAAAAGATTGTTCACTCGTAACTATCATTTCGTGATGGCCTAATTATAATACGTAGCTTGAGTTTGCTCAACAAATACATGCGCGTATCTTACCTCCCATAGTCAACATATTAATTATACCACATTGAACATTCCAAACTTTAGTTTTCTCTATAACTAGAGAGCATGCAAGTAATCTATTAATATATAAATGATATAGGGCATCCTTATATATTAGAATTCATAATCTTTAATATATATTTGTACTTTTATTTCAGTCAATAGGGAATAACGTATTTGTTTTGAGATACCTTCATGATTCAAATGTCAGACACATTTGAAATCTCTGTATACGTACAATACATATGCATTTACTCCTTAAATCCAACTTGGATTTCTTATCGTTCCACTTATATTATGCATTCATATTATACAAGTTAAATTTGTTTATAACTGTTTATAATTTAACTAACTTATATAACATTCTTATGTATAATATTAAAGAAATCATATATAATTAATTTTAATTTATTAACTTAATTTAAAAATTAATTTATATTTTAAATAGAAATGTATTTAATTCATCATAAATAATTTAAGATGAATTTCAGCTATAACATTTATAGTTTCATATAAATACATCATTATATATATATATATATATATATATATTCTATTTATTAACATTTAATTTATTTATTTAATAAATATTGTACTTAATTAATATAATTTTAAATTAATTATTTTAATAATTTTGAAAAATTTATGTATAATCCACCTTAAACAATTTAAGATAAATAAAAAAATGTGTTTAACTATAACATTTATAGTTATATATACACACACACACATGTGTGTGTGTGTGTGTATATATATATATGTTTGTTTAGTTAATTAACTTTTAATTACTTATTTAATTAACGTGATTAATTAAATATTTAAATAATTTTCTTAAAATATTAGTTTATTTTCAAAAAAATTGAAAAATATTTTATAACTTTTATAAAAAATGTATTCTATTTAACCTTTAAATTCAAAATATATTTTGAATTTTCAAATTGGATTTTGAAAATAATCCTAGACCCAAATTAATTTGGGCCTTAGCGATTGGGCTAACCTTTTGGACTTACTCCATCATTAGGCCAGGCCTGTAGCCAAGAAGAGGAGTATACTTGATTATCCAATCCCAAGCCTAGATGCTACTATTCTAGACACTCATCTGATAAGTAGGTTTTATTATTTGGCCCTAAAGTTGCTAATCTAGACAGCATAGACCATTTGTATTGTGATAACTTTGATGGAACTGTGCTGGGCTATGGTGAGTGAAATATGTAGTTTTAAAAAAAAAGAATCCTATTTTGGATTATTGGGTCTATGAAGTTTAATGGGTTATACTAATACAATCTGATCGATTTAAATAAAATCATAGGTTTAATTTTTGTTTATTTATTTAATAAATATGTATATAGTTTATGAGTATATCATTATATACTTATATGTGTATAACGTGCACGTATAACGTAAAAAAGGTATACATGGTTAAGTTTATACATAAGTGTGTGTGTCGTTTTCTCTAGTTAAATATTATATATATATATATATATATATATATAAAATGTGTATGCATATATTGTATAAATCATTTGAAAACATTTTATTGCGTACATTATATTATTGTGAAAGTATTAGATATAATTTTACTAATTCTATATTTAAATTTAAATTTTAAAATAAAAATCAAGTTTGACTTAGTAGATAAAATTAATAATTCAAAATAAGAGCTTAAATAAATATATAGTTTGACTTAGTAGTTAAAACTCAAATTTAAACTAGATTTTAAAGCAAATATCTAGTTTAACTTGGTAATTAAAATTCAAATATAAAACCAAATCTTAGATCCAAATTCCAATTTGCTAAATATCTTAAATTTGACTTTGTATTGCTTTATAAGATAAACATAAAATAAAATATATTTATATTATGCTGAAAATAATTTTTTAATTATTAAATAATACATATTAATTTTTAAAAATTTGATGTAATTAAATTTTACAAATTTAAATATATACATATAAAATATATTGTGGCTGAAATAATTTTTAAAGACTGTCGAAGCAAGTTTATTTGTACAATTTATATATTGATTAAATGAGATAAGATATATGCATGTATTTTTTAAGCAAACTCAAGGCATGTGCATTATACATAGACCGTGGAGAACTGATAGGTAAGAGCAAATAATCTCCCTTGATTTGTTGGGCAAGCTCAAGGTCAATGTCGGGATCAAGGCAACTCCCAAGCATTTCTTGATCTCAGATGTGCCTATATCAATGGAACGAGTGACACATTATTTCGATGAATCATTTCTTCGGATAAAAGAAGATACTATAAACACTTATTCGAATCTCACTTATCATAGTCCATTATAGAAGGATCCTCTGAGGAATTGGCCACGATATACCTGATACGCATAATATCATGAAAAATAAATATAATTTTTTGACTGCTACTTGATATTGGCAATAGGCATGAAAAAGTATCCACAAGGATGAAATTTAGATATTTTCACCCTTCGAAGAAAGGAAGCATGACTACAGTTAGGAGTTGTATATGATACAACCAATAAAGAGTTATCCATCACTTGTGAGCCTATGTTTTGTTGAGCAAATTCAAGGTTAGAATCTCAAGGCAAGCGATTCCTAACACTCACTAGAGGAATTGAAATATTCCTATATACCCCTTAGAGTTTTGAGGAATATAAAAAACTATGGGAACAACATTAGAAAAATGAAATGAATACATTTATCCTTTTTAGTATTGTAAGAACAGATGCTACGCAAATTAAGATTATATACTACAATAAATTTGTGCAACTAATCTAACCAATAAAATTGTTTATCAGCTAAAATATATTAATGAAATGAGTAAGGATTGACAAAGAAATACAAGTTATAATACCCATTGTTCTGCATATTGTCAATTCAAGACCCATGCAAGAGCCAAACGATACAACTATTAAATACATTCATACATCGGTCACTTAAATCTTTATGTGCTCAAGATTATGCATTGTCTTCCATGAGCTTTGAACTATAAATTAGTGTAAGAATATATATATATGTATGTATGTATTTATGTATGTATGTATGTATGTATATGTATGTATGTATATATATACATATATATTTGATCCATATTTTATCAAGTATAAATGTAATATAGTTAACAATTGCGACTTGTATTGTACGAAGCCTCGATGGAAATTTCAAAATAAGCAAGTTAACCATGGTGCAAGATGATAGTTCCAAAGCGATTGAATATAATAAGAATCGTATTGTATTGAAAAAGACACTAGATCAAGAACTAAAAGATCAACCTAGGAAGATGATCACTGAAAAGTTAGACTTGATCGATTTACTGAAGTGCAACTCATATGATACCCTTAAAATGTCAATAATGTCCAAAAAAAACTTTTGTAAAGAGTTTAATGCATTCTTGTAGAAATTTTTTTTGTTTAGTTTGAAACTTTAGATTAGAAATGAATGATTAATGGTGGAATAAAATAGGCACAGTTGGGTGAGGAGAGTGAATGATCACTACAGCTTCTTGAAGAGACGTTGGAATTGAGAATAAAAATACTTTGTATATACTTAATATAGAATGATAAATGTGATTTATATTCCAAATGCAATTATATTATAAAAAATTATTTTCCATAGAAAATATTTCTTTGATAAATGTGGATGAAATAAATGGCCCATGATAAGTGATTAAATTGAGCTTCACATTTTGTGCACCGTTATAGTATTGGTGGAAATAACGAAAGCATACCTTACCATACTTATTAATGGATGCATCAAGTTATGATAGATTGATTTTATATATATACTAAATATTACTTGTGAAATAATAAAACTTTTCAATGTTGATTGAAAATAGAAATAATTTGATTTTAATATGAATAAAATGAATGTTTATTATAAAAATAAATCCATTATAATAATAGTATTTGTTTATTTGTAGTGATGATGCATTTGCTATGGAAAATATAGAGGTATCTAATATTTTCTATAATTATTTTAGAGCTATGTACTATGCTATGTTTTTGAGAAATAATTTTTAATCATATGATTATGAATCATACAGTACTCATGAATTGTATCTCAAAATATTGAGGGAAAAGTACCCATTTAGCAGGAGTGACAAAAGAGCTAATGATCACTTCAAATTGATACATATAGATGTATGCAGTCCAAGATCTATAGGCACAAAAATGGATCCACTTATCTCATTAAATTCACTAACTAATTATCACAGACATGAACATGTGTATTTGGTACACAAGTAGTATATCTTTGAAAAGTTCATAGAGTTTAAAATAGAAGTAGAAAACATAACATGCAAAGGAAATAAAATAATTCAATTTGACCGAGTAGATAAGTATACTGAAAAGAGTTTTAAAAGTACTTAGAAACGAATAAAATTCAATCTCAAAATCACTCCTCCTAGTAATACATAATTATATATAGATAAGGAACAATCAGACTTTATTGAATAAAGTACGATTGATAATGGATGAAGTTTAATTAACTTCTTTGTATAAAGATTGTACTTAAGAGTAAGTACACGTGTTAAGTATAATTTCATCTAAAGCACACTTTACAAAGTCATATAAGATATGAATTAATATAAGACCCCCACATATCCTAGGTCAAAGAGTTGATAGGGTATGTGAGTCGGGATGCTTTGCATAAACTTTGACCGTGAGGGATTTTGTGTGAACCACGCAAATGAAGTTTGTAACTAACCAAAAATGGTTAACTAATTTATGTTATGAATATAAATTTCGTAAGATCAAAAGTGAATCAGTTTTATGTAGGTATTAGACATGACCTAAATACACTAACATGGAAACTGATCATATAAGATGAAGAGAAATTAACCGAGCCTAAAACAGATACAACTCTTTAGAATGTATAATATGAATTCTCGCATGGTAAAGACAAATTTAAGATTTTCATATCAATGCTGAGAAAAGGAATTATTAGTAGTAACAATTTCCTCAGTTGCCAATAAGGTGTGAAAAGTATAGACTCTAATATATGGTAGGTGCTTAAATCTGGACTAGATTCCAAGTACAAAGTACGAAAATTGATATTTGCACCTAAAAAGATACGATCCATCATCATCGGTATGTTCTCGAAAGGAAGAACAATGTAGTGGAAGATAGCAAGAAACATTTATGAGAATGACCTTGCAAATTTAAATTGTTGAAATTAGAGTAACAGATTCATTAGCCAGCGTGCTTGAGTTAATTTAGATTCTACTTGCAAAATTATCGCCTAATATGTGCAACGACGCGGGATTTCTATCATCCTAGATATGAATATTTATTTCTGAATATTCAATAATAAGGTCCTGTAATCAAAATAAAAATCCCTGTTAAATGACAATTGATAAAAATATATAGTTTTTAATCCAAATAATAATTTGAATGTTCCAGATTTTATTTATAAAATAGAAAATTTGATCTTAGATAGAAAATTTAAAATATATTATAACAACATAATTCATATATAAATTGAAAACAAATTCATAACAAATGAAAATGAATAAGAATATATTATAAATTGAAATGAATATAGCTTATGAAATATGAATAGAAAGAGTTTTAAAATTTAGGATTTTCTTATATATACATATCAGCTGAGAAGGAAGAATATAAAATATATATGAACTAAATATAAACAGTATGTTAAAAACAATATATAAATGGTAAGTAAAAATGAAAAGAAAAATTAAACCTACAAGTCATATGAAAGAAAATATAGTGCAAGCATGTTTTAAATCAAAATTAAATCAAGTAAAAGTAAAACAAAGTTACAAGTCAACAATGTAAACATTGCCTGACCAAAAGAAAAAAAAGTAAAACATCAAAAGTTACTAAAGAAAATAATGTCGAGTCAAACAACAAAAGGAATGAAGCCTGAAAGAAATATCATTTCACATCAACTTCATTTCAGCCACTAAGTTATCACCTCAGCCACCAACACCTCAATGTCAAATTGTCCAAAACCTTGTATATCAAATCCATCAAAAGCAAATCCTTGTAAAATAGCCTACAAATCTTTTGAGCCCCAAAAATCACGTACCGTATACATCATTTCATTTGATATGAGCACGTATATATAGAGATGTATATGTGTATATATTTCAGTTTGAAAAGCCTATAAAAAAGAAAAAGAAAAAGAAAATAACCTGTAAACCAAAACATCTGTAAGTAAAAAGAAAAGAAGAAGCATGTTGTTCTTTCAAGAATTCAAGAGTAAGACAAGTGATCAAGGCAAGATTTCAAGGAATCAAATAATAGATTAGAGTTCAAACTAGAAGGTTTCAAAGGAGCAACATGACCACGGTGAGAATTTAAGTTTTGAATACCTGGAGATTGAATTATATATCTCTTTCATGTTATAGAGTTAAGTTCTTATATATATATATTCTAGCTTTAAAAATCCATATCTCTCAATTGGATTTAAATTTGATGATGATGTAAACTGATGAAATATTTTTTTCAAGTATAGATTACGTTAAAAATAGTTTGAAGTTTCATTATTCTATATATTGTAAGAAATTGCAAGATTACAGTAATAAATCAAATATTGGGTAATTTTCAACATCTTTAAATCATCGAATCAAGACCATAATCGTGATTAACCTATTAGGATTTTTAGTGAAAGTATCATCATTTGTATTGGCCTATATTGTGAGTAATCTTGAGATAACCAAAATTCACTAAAAGAATAAATTCTAGCAATATGGTTGATGATAGGCGGTGAAGTTTGGCTGAGGAGGAGCGTTGTGACATGGTTGACGAGTTCACCATGGCAAAATTTTGAAATAAGGCTTGGTTTAAGGAAACAAGGTGATTTTAGGGTTTAAGGAATGTTTTTGTAAGGGTGTTGAATGCAGTTGAACTACGGCGAGTTGGAGCATCATGAGGTGTGTGGTCTTCGACTAAAAAAGCTGGGATGGGTGCGCTTTCCAACGGCGAAGGGAGCTGGGGTAGGCGAGGTGAAAGGAGGTAGCGCAAGGTCGATTTTTGGGTTGAGGTTGCAAAATTAGTCATGGTTCATATGTTCGAACTAGGCCAAAGAGTATCGACGGTGGAACTTTGGGTTAGGAATGGTCGAACTTGGGTAGAAACACATGAACGTGGAAGAGAGAGGGTCGTGCGAGGTTGGCACCGCTTGTGTACGTGGACGCATGCACCCATGTATGCACATTGTCGTATCGTCACCTGGAACGAATGGGTAGAAACAAGGAGGGTGCCGTAATTTTAGAATTTGTGCTCGAAGTCGCATATGGATGTGAGTAAGTTAAGTAGCAAGTTCGATCGAAAATTGATTCATGGGTGGATTTTTGTTTTCGGTTGGAAGTGGGTGCTTCCAAGTGAAAGAAGAGAGAAAGGAAGAAGTAGGGGAACGCTTTTATGGAAGTAACGGGTTGGACTTCGGCCCAAAGAGATTGAAGGCAGGTAATTGATTTAAAATATAAAATTATATATATATATATATATATATATATTGTTAAACTGTTTGAAATGTTATAACTAGCTCATACGAAACACAACTAATGTGAAAATAGTTACGGTGGGTTGGTATCGTCGAGTACTTCGATGTCATGAGGTTTATTGTCAAATTTGACCAAGCAATAATTTATGGTATTTTAAAACGTTCAAGTTTAAAATACGTGAATTAAATAAATTTGGCCATTAAAAATTTATATGTTCCATCTATCGACATAAATTGCCAAGAAAAAATAATAATGAATTAAATGAAGTAAAAAAGACGATAAGACGTCGGTTAAGCGGAATAAAACACTATTTCGGTAAATGTATTTAATTGGTTCCCTATTGGCAGAATAAATCACCATTCTTCTGTTATTACTAAATAAGCATGTTCTTGGACATTGATTCGTAGAAATGAACCCTGTTCTGCTATTATTTTTGTATGGATACCTAATTATTATCATGTTGATTATATTGTGCAATGTAATGGATTGATTCTTTGAATATCTGAATCTATTAGTCTGGATAGTTAATGAAATTAATGATGACTTGTTTAAGTACCATTGAAATTAATAAGCCTCTTCCCAAATTTGGAAATTAATTCTTGAACCAAGGTTGTTCTAAGAATGATTATTATTTATTATGATACTTTTAAAGGATAATCATTTACTATTTGGTAATGATTCAAAGTAAATTACATTATAATTCTTAAACGTTATTTAATTATTGTTTTCCAAAGTTATTTATTTTTAAAATGTTTAAAAGTATATTTTTATTTTTAATTAATGTTATCTTATAATGATTTATTTAAAGTTAATTATTAATTAAGGATTAATCAGTATTATTATTTCGAAAGATAAGTTATTCCATATTAATATTGTTTAATATTGCCAAATGTTATAAAAAGTATATTTCCTTAAATTAAACTTAATAATTGTTATATAAACTTTATAAGCATTATTTTGAGACAATCATTGAAATAAAAGATTTCAAAAAGTAATGGTATATTTTCATAGTGTAATTCGAGGGGCAGAGATTGCCTACGGTTTGGGATGTTTTCGCTGGGATAGCGATGTAACCATTATGCAAAGTGTGATCTATGTTGATTGCATGATGGAAATCAAGATGCAGAGATTGCCTAAGTTAAGTTTGGATTTCTCTGAGATAGAGACATAATCATCAAGCTGTGATCCATGGTCGATACCGAATGGTGTTTTCCATATTTATTTTAAAAAGTTTTCAAATAATTTTGAAAGGAATGGTTTGCGAGTATACTTATTCCGGTGAGATAAGTATATGTCTGATTTTGATAAAGAAATTTAATTTATTGAAATTACATTAAATGAGGCTCAGTGATTTTAGTGGGAAATGAAGCTTTGGTTGAATGTTTGTTTATTTTATAGTTAAATAACTGACTGTCAAATCTTGACCTAAATATGTAATCCTTCTTAATTTTGGTGGAATGGAATTATTCCCCAATTAACACCAAAGGATTTTAACTTTGGAAGTATCTAGGGAAAACATGGGAATTATATGGTAACGTTATCGTTCGAGGTGCTATACTGTATATGTAAACTTGTGGATCTTTTAGAATAAATGATAAGGAGATCCGTCCACTTAAACGGTTAGGAGTGATCCCCGATCATACGTATTGTAAAATTATTTCCTAAAGAACCAGTCTTGAGCATTTCGTAAATCGACGAATGGTTTATGGAGCACCCAAGAAATGGAAAGTGTATTCGTAAGAGATGGCTCGGAACCCAAGACCTACTCCGAAACCATATACGGTTAAATAAAGGAGATGCATTATAATTTTGAGATATTGAAATCCATATGTGGCACCGTGAGTCGTTGGAGTGTGGGAATTTGTGTGAAATTCCAAGATCTGTTGAAATGTGGGAATCTGTATGTGATTCCGAGGCTATTGTAGTGTGGGAATCCATATGGGATTCTGTGATCTATTTTTGGAGCGGTGCATAAGTTGGAAAGCAGGACGTAGCCTCATCAACAGAAATGACTAAAACTAGAGATAGGAGGCATAACCAATAGGGTTGGAAAACCCATAGGGTGTACTCGGCTCCTTTTTTTAGCAATACAGATACCTTTGGTTGTTTTTGGCATACCGGAGTGATACACTCGGTCTTAGCAAAACCAGTTATGTTTTTCCTATAATACGTTGGCTAGATGGGTATGATGCTTCAGAAGGATAACTCCGATCCTTGTGCAGGAGGACCGTCTCGAAGTACTAAGGGAACCTCCATGGAAATCCTACGCAATTAGCGAATGTGCCTTATTAGATTTTGATTTTATGAATAGTATCATTGTGGTGTACACAAAATATGCACCAAAACTACTTTTTATAATTACTTTGGCGATTAAACACTATTATAATATCAGATTTTTCTCAAAAGATTTTTGGTTATCTTAAAGTAAAAACCCGTCCGTATACATTGTGGTATGGTCTTATGGGATACCTTTGTTTTTGAAAAAGTTACTAGACTTTAAGAATCAAGTTTATTGTGATTTAAATTCTCAAGCTGGTTTTACCAGACTGACTCGAGCATGGTTTTTTCCTAAATGCTCGGGTCAGATCGAGCATATTTCCAGGATTAGATAGATATTGGAGCTAGAGAAGTTGGTGTCCCAGATACGTATTCACGCAGATGATTATATTTCCATTGCATTTTAGTTGTGTTCATTAGCATTTGTAAGAAAAGATTGTTATAACTGTCCATGCTGAATAAGTTAGCATACTCCAATTGTTGTCTGTAAATATATAATGTACAGCTGCGTCTTTTGTGTAAAGATTGTTATATATTATAGATTATTCGTTCCGCTATGAAATTTTGTGTTGTTTGGTTTTCTTTCTATCTTCCATCATACTTCCTTCTACTTTCTTTTTCTTAGCTATCTGCCTTTCCATGCAATTTGGGCTGGACAAATATGTTTAAATGTCATTTAAATTACACGGAAAAGTGGGTCGTGATATTGTGGTATCAGAGCTTTGGTTGAGCGAATACCTAGGCTTTGGTGGGATTACTCATTAGAGATAGGATTTGTAGTACACTAGAATGAGTTTGAGTGTATGCATATATACGAGAGTGCGTATTTGTTAGTGATATAAAATGTTTTATATTGTGTTAATTAATCTGTTGAGTGGCATATGGATTCTGGTCAATACGAGTAACTAATGTTATTGATAGGGATCTCTAAACACTTGAATAAGGCCAGCGGACACAATAGTGTTTTAAATGGGTGAATGAAATAAGTTTACCCAGGATATATTTTTCATATAAAAGGCTACGATTTTCAAAATGTATAGTATTTTAAGGTGTAGTTTGATAAGTTATGATAATATTCTACCATTATCATCTAGGATTTGATTGGTCATAACCATCTTGTGTTGAGCATCCTCTATGGCCTGTCCATTTGACTAGGACATTCCTTAGAGACCTGAGTCTTGTAGATAGAAGCTTTGGAAAATTTGATTTTCGAGTAAATTGTGTTTACTAAAAGAGAATTTATCATATTTCAAAATAAATTTTAGGAAGATTTTACATATATAAAAGCAAATTTTGTAATAATTAATCTACAAAAAGAGATACTCGAGAATTTAAAACTCCAGTGATTTTCGAAAGTTGTTTAGAACAAATTTTTGAGGGAAAAATGATTTTGGTATTACTTGAACTAAAGTTTTTAAATGGTAGTAATTTAAAAGAAGGGTTATTTGAAGTATGTACCAATATGTACTCTTTAGCATATGTAGACTCCTGTAAACCTTAGGATCTCATTCTTATGTTGTGTTTATTGATTATAGAGGACTCGTAATGTCGTCCGAGAAGAGTGGATGAAGATAAGACAGCATTTCAACAAAGATGTGGCCAGAGAGATCATGGAACCTATTGAGAAATCATCGCTGTATGAGGAGGAATTCAAGGAAGAGAAAGAAGAATATGAGATAGAGGAGGAGCCCAAATTAGAAAACAATGACACTATCATCTAGGAGATGGGAGAGATTATTAGCAAGCCACTTGTAGATTGGGATGACCTTCCGAGGGATGACTTATGGCCTAGGGTAGAGATGCTAGTGCCTAAAGAACCAAGCATGGTGCTTGCATCAACTCCGAAAAATGATGCTAAGACAAGGGAAATAAAAGGACCGAAAGTGGAGGACTCTTATGGAGAGAGTCCATTATGAGATGTTAGCTTGGGTTGGAATAGTTTCTCTTAGGATGTGCGCCCTGTTGAACCTATTAGTGACCCATAAACGTCGTGGATATGCGTTTGGATTGTAAATTAATGAAGTATCTTAGTAGATGCTTTTTTGTGTTATGTATGTGTGTATAACGGGCTAGTGGTTTTAGATATCTCCTGGATATGTGCATATGTATATGGTGACTGCAGTGTTGAAGTATCTTAGTTGATGCTCATGCATGACTGATATTTTAGGACATAAATATATATGATTGAACTTGTGTGATATGGCTGTTTATTTGTTCTTTAAATAAAATTCAGTTAGTTATGTTTGCTAGCTTGGTTATGGCAATTTCGGAGATGAAATTCTTTTAAGGGGGAAAGAATGTACAGATTCGGGATTTTTATCATACTGAATATGAATATTTATTTTTACATTTCAATAATAATGTCCTATAATCAACATAAAAATCCTCGTTAAATAAAAGTTGGTAAAAATATATAGTTTTTAATCCATATAATAATTTGAATGTTCCATATGTTATTTATAAAATAGAAAATTTGATCTTAGATAGAAAATTTAAGATATATTATAACAACAGAATCATATATAAATTGAATACAAATTCATAACAAATGAAAATGAATAAGAATATATTATAAATTGAAATGAATATAGCTTATGAGATATAAATAGAAAGAGTTTTAAAATTTGGGATTTTATTATATGTACATATTAGTTGATAAGGAAGAATATAAAATATATATGAACTAAATATAAATAGTATGTTAAAAACTATAAATGGTAAGTGAAAATGAAAAGAAAAATTAAACTTACAAGTCATATGAAAGAAAATATAGTGAAAGCATGTTTTAAACCAAAAGTAAATTAAGTAAAAGTAAAACAAAGTTACAAGTCAACAATATAAACGTTGCCTTACCAAAAGAAAAAAAAAGTAAAACATCAAAAGTTACTAATGAAAACAATGTCGGGCCAAACAACAAAAAGAATGAAGGCTGAAAAAATATCGTTTCACCTCAACTTCATTTCAGCCACCAAGTTATCTCCTCAGCCACCAACACCTCAATGTCAAACTGTCCAAAACCTTGTACATCAAATCCATCAAAAGCAAATCCTTATACACCAGCCTACAAATCTTTTGAACCCCAAAAATCGTGTACCATATAAATCATTTCATTTGGTATGAGCACGTATATATAGAGATGTATATGTATGTATATTTCAGTTTGAAAAGCATGTAAAAAAAGAAAAGAAAAGAAAAAAATAACCCGTAAACCAAAACCTCTGTAAAGTAGAAGGAAAAGAATAAGCATCCTGTTCTTTCAACAATTCAAGAGTAAGACAAGTGACCAAGGCAAGATTCAGGGAATCAAATCATAGATTAGAGTTCAAACAAGAGGGTTTAAAAGGAGCAACATGATCAAGGTAAGAATTTAAGTTTTAGATACCTGCAAATTGAATTATATATCTCTATCATGTGACAGAGTTAAGTTCTTATATATATGCTCTAGCTTTAAAAAACCATATCTCTCAATTGGATTCGAATTTGATGATGATGTAAACTGATGAAATATTTGCTTTTGAGTATAGATTATGTTTAATAATTTTAAGTTTGATTCTTCTATATATTATGAAAAATTGAAGGTTACAGTAACTGATCAAATATTGGGTGATTTCCAACATTTTTAAATCATCGAATCAAGATTACAATCGTGATTAACCGATGAAATTAGGATTTATATATTATGAGTCATCTTGAGATGACCAAAATTCACTAAAAGAATAAATTATGGCGATATGATTGACGATAGGCGGTGCGGTTTGGCCGAGGAGGAACGTTGTGACATGGTCGATGGGTTAACCAAGGTAAATTTTCAAAATAAGGCTTGGTTTGAGGAAGCGAGGCGATTTTAGGGTTTAAGGAATGTTTTGGTAAGGGTGTTGAATGCAGTTGAACTGCGGTGAGTTGGAGCATTGGGATGTGTGCGATCTTCGACCAAAGGAGCCGAGATGGGTGTGCTTTCCAACGACGAAAGTAACTAGGGTAGGAGAGGCGAAAGGAGGCGGTGCAAGCTCGATTTTTGGGCCAAGGTTGTAAAACTGGTCATGGTTCATATGTTCGAACTTGGCTAGAGATTATAGGCAGTGAAACTTTGGGTTATGAATTGTCGAACTTGGGCAGAGACGCGTGAACGTGTGCGAGAGAGGGTCGTGCGAGGTTGGCATAGCTTGTGTACGTGCACGCATGCACCTAGGTGTGCACGTTGTTGTATCGTCACCTAGAACGAAGCATTGCCTAGAACGAATGGGTGGAAACGAGGAGGGTGCTGTGATTTTAGAATTTGGGCTCGAAGTCGCATATGGATGTGAGTAAGGTAGGTAGAAGGTTCGATCGAAGATTGAGGCATCAGTGGATTTTTGTTTTTGGTTGGAAGTGGGTTCCAAGTGAAAGAAGAGGGAAAGGAAGAAGTAGGGGAACCGGTTTAAGGAAGTAACGGGTTGGGCTTCGGCCCAAAGAGATTGAAGGTAGGTAATTCATTTAAAATATAAAATTATATATATATCTGCGTGTGTGTGTGTGTGGTTAAAATTTTTTAAAATGATATAACTAGCTCATACAAAACCCAATTAATGAGAAAATGGTTGCGATGTGTTCGTATCGCCGAGTACTTCGATTATATGAGGTTTGTTGCCAGATTTGACCAAGTAATAATTTATGGTATTTTAAAATGGTCAAGTTTAAAATACGTGAATTAAATAAATTTGGTCGTTAAAAATTTATATGTTCCATCTGTCGACGTAAATTGCCAAGAAAAATACTAGTGAATTAAACTGAAGAAAATAAGACGATAAGACATCTGTTTAGCGGAATAAAATACCATTTCGGTATATTTATTTAATGGTTCTCTATTGGCAGAATAAATCACCACTCTGCCGTTATTACTAAATAAACATGTTCTTGGACAATGATTAGCAGAAATAAACCCTATTCTGCTAATATTGTTTTTGTACGGACACTTAATTATTATCATGTTCGTTATATTATGCAATGTGATGGATTGATTCTGTGAATATCTGAATCTATTAGTCTGGATAGTTAATGAAATTAATGGTGACTTGACTAAGTACCATTAGAATTAATAAGCCTCTTGCCAAATTTGGAAATTGATTCTTGAACCAAAGTTGTTCTAAGAATTATTATTATTTATTTTGATATTTTTAAAGGATAATCATTTAATGATTCAAAGTATATTACTTTATAATTCTTAAAAGTTATTTAAAAGTATTTAATTATTGTTTTCCAAAGTTATTTAATATTTAAATGTTTAAAAGTATATTTTTATTTTTAATTAAAGTTATCTTATAATGATCCATTTAAAGTTAATTATTGATTAAGGATTAATCAGTATTATTATTTCAAAAGATAAATTATTCCATATTAATATTGTTTAATACAGTACAATGTTATAAATAGAGTATTTTCCTAAATTAATCTTAGAAATTATCATAGAAACTTTATAAGCATTATTTTGAGACAATTGTTGAAATAAAAGATTTTGGAAAGTAATGGTATATTTCCGTAGCGTAATTCGAGGGGCAGAGATTGCCTACAGTTTGGGATGTTTTCAATAGGATAGGACGTAACCATTGTGCAAATTGCGATATATGATTGATTGCATGACAAAAATCGGGAGACAGAGATTGACTAATTTAAGTTTGGATTTCTCTAGGATAGAGACGTAATCATCGAGCTGCGATCCATGGTCGATACCCAAATGGCGCTTTCATTTTTATTTTAAAAGGTAAATATTTTTGAAAGGGATGGTTTGTGAATATACTTATTCTGGTGAGACAAGTATATGTCTGATTTTGATAAAGAGATTTAATTTATTGAAATTAAATTAATGAGGCTTAGTGATTTCAGTGAGAAAAGAAATCTTTGGATGAATGCTTGTTTATTTGATAGTTAAATAACTGACTATCAAATCTTGACAATTTGTTATCCTTCTTAATTTCGGTGGTATGGAATTATTCCCTACTTAACATCGAAGGATTTTAAATTTGGAAATATCTAGGGGATACACAAGAATTATATGGTACAGTTATCGTTCGAGGTGCTATACTGCACATATAAAATTGTGGATCTTCTACGATAAATGATAAGAAGATCCGTCTAATTAAACGGTTAGGGGGTGATCCTCGATCTTATGTATTGCCAGATTATTTCCTAAAGAACCGGTCTTGAGCATTTCGGAAATTGATGAATGGTTTGTGGAGCACCCAGGAAATGGAGAATGTACTCGTAAGAGATGGCTCAGAACCAATGACCTATTACAAAACCATATACAATTAAATGAAGGAGATGCGTTATAATTTGGGATATTGAAATCCATATGTGGTTCTGTGACTCGTTGGAGTGTGGGAATCGATCTGAGATTCCAAGATCCGTTGAGATGTGGGAATTTGTATGTGATTCCGAGGCCATTGTGGTATGGGAATCTATATGGGATTCCGTGATCTATTTTTGGAGCTGTGCATAAGTTGGAACGTCGGACGTAGCCTCATTAGCGGAAATGACTAAAACCAAAGATTGCAGGCATGGCCAGTAGGGTTGGCAAACCCATAGGATGTACTCGGCTCCTTTTCTAACAATACGGATACCTTCGGTGGTTTTTGGCATGCCAGAGTGATGCACGTGGTCTTAGCAAGACCAGTTATGTTTTTTCCTATGATACCCCGGTTAGATAGGTATGATGTTCCGGAAGGATAACTCTGACCCTTGTGCAGGAGGACCATTCCCGAAGTACTGAGGGCACCTCCATGGAAATCCTAAACAATTAGCGAACGAGCCTTATTGGATTTTGATTTATGACCAGTATCATTATGATGTACATATCACATGCATCACAACTACTTATTATTATTGCTTTGGCGATTAGACACTATTATAATATCAAATATTTTTCTATAAAAGAGTTTTGGTCATCGAAAGATAAAAAACCGTCTGTGTTTATTTACGGTAAGGCCCTTCAAGATACCTTTGTTTTTAAATGGTTACTAAACTTTAAGAATCAAGTTGCTTATGATTTAAATTCTCACGCTTGTTTTACCAGACTGACCCAGGCGTGGTTTTTTCCTAAATGCTCGGGTCAGACCGAGAACATTTCCAAGAGTAGATGGATACTGGAGCTTCAGGAGAGCAGTTGGAGGCCCAGAGACGTATTCACGTAGATGATTATATTTCCGTTGCATTTTAGTTGTGTTTATTTACAGTTGTAGGGACATGTTGTTATAAAAATCCATGCTGAATAAGTTAGCATACTCTAATTGACGTCTGTATATATATAAATTACAGTTTCGTCATTTATGTAAAGATTGTTATATATTATAGATTATTTGTTCCGCTGTGAGATTCTGTGTTGTTTGGTTTTCTTTCTATCGTCTATCGATCTTCTTTCAACTTTATTTTTCTTAACTATCCACCTTTCCATGCAATTTGGGTTGGACAAGTGTGCTTAAATGTCAATTTAAATTGTACAGATTCAATTTTATTTGAAACTTTGATTTTTAATCGTTTAGGAATTGAAATTTTGGAATTTTCCAGTGTAAGTTTGGATTTTGTTTATAATTTATTTCCCAAATATAATGAAATAAAGATTTTTTGAAAATTTTATATTTTGGTCAACTTTGGTAAAACTTTGACTCTTAGTTGAAATTTTTAAATTTAAATTTTAAATTTCTAATCTTTTTCTTTGAAGATGGATTTGATTCTGATATTCGTTCTGCTTTTCGTTTTATCAAATTCTGTTTTATACTTTGCAAATTTGATATAATTAAATGTTTTACGTGCAATTATTTTCTATATTTCATGTATCTATTTTCTATTTTCATTCTCTATTTTTTTATTTTGGTTTGGGTTTTGGCTTGTTTATTTCGATGGGCTTTGATAAATGGGCTTAGATATTCAAAAGACACAAGTTTCTTTTCCTTTAATATAAGTGATGCCCTTCCATTTTCTAACCGGTCAAAACTTTTGGTTGCCTTAGCCATTCAAAGAAATTCATGTATAAAAAATATTTCTCATCTCTCTTCCTCATTTCATTTCTTGAATAAAATTTTACAGTAAGTTATCTCCTTTCTCTTTTCTTTTTCACTTTTCTTTTGTTTTGCTTCTCCTTTACATGCTCGGCCATCACCCTAATCCCTTTACTAACCACCTCCTTCACCATACCACCACCATATGATCGGCCTCCATCTCCTCATCACCATCTCCAGCCAGGGCATGACCACCATGATCCAAAACCCATCATAAAAATTGCTCCACAAATCCTAGCCGAGCCTTTACACCACCACCTTCATCTTCACTAGCCTCTGCCACCACCTATTCCATCACCAACTCCTCTTTTCCATGCCTTGACGTGATCATAGACATACCATTTCAGGTGTGCCTTGACCTGATCCAAACTTAGCACCCATGGCCGAGCCACATTAGCATAGGGCTGAACCCAAACTCACATGCCCTTGCCTCTTTGCCTTCCTATTGACTTTTAGTTGCCATCTCTTCACATTCTACCCTAGCCGTGCCTTTTTGCTTGCCATGTCCGAGCATATATGCTTCAAAACCAACGCGGTCGAGCCATATTTTGATGATGGCTAGTCTACTTGCATGGTGGTCGAGCCTACTTGCCTTGGGTTAACAAATTTTACTTCATTTTGTTTTGTTTAATTCATATTTGATGTGTTGAATCTTATACTTATGTATGTTCATATTTGTTTGTTTACAAGAGTTTAATCTTGGCTTTCCATCCACTCAACTCTAATTCGTGCCTTGTCGTGCTTTTTATAGTTTGGTTGTGTGTCTTGAATTGTTATCTCAAGCTTTAGAAGGTGAGTTTATCACTCTCGACATTCGTACTTATATAATTGTGAAACAATGACAAGTGGATATGTAATAGTTGATATGCTATGTTGATAAGTTTATATATGCTTGTGATATGATATTTTGATGTATAACCTGATTATATACTTGTTACATCACCTGACATGAAATGCTATGTTATACTGTTTATTTTATTTACTGTTTCTCGCACTGCAAGTTCCCTGTTAGTATAGAATCACTATGGGTTGGAATGATACATACCCGAACGGACTTTGGAATAGGGAAAAATCATTATGAGATGAAATGATAGGCTCAAGCGATTTTTATTTTATTTGACTTGGGATTGCGGGTTTGAAATGATAGAGCCTGGATTTTTTGCAAATTATGGATTGAAATGATATATATCCGTATCACTTGACCTAGGTTAGAAAATATTATACAGACTCATTGTTAACTTTTAATAGTTTTCTAAAATTTATTAAGTATTTTGAATATTTAAAAATATGAAATTTCAGTTTAAAATTTGATTTAATGATTTTTAATATAATGATATATTGAAATTTTGTAAGTAAATATTTGGTTTAAAATTAAATTAAAGATTTTATCTTTGATAAACAACTTAATAATTTAAATTTAAGTTAATATGGAATTTTGATCCTAACCAAATAATAATAATAGATTTTAATTATGAAATAGATATGTTTTGTATAAACAAAACTATGATACAAATTGAAATAGTATGTTTAAACATGTTATATTAGTATTCGTAGCATTTTTAAAATGCTGTGGTATTTTAATTTTGTTTTTAAAATGGTGTAGTTATAGAAAGATAACATTTTTAAAATGCTATGTTACTTTAAGATTATGTTTTAAAGGTGCTACTATTTCCAGATTGTAACATTGCCTAAAGTGTTATTATATAAGGGTAACATTTTAAAAGTGTTACAGTTTCTAACTTATTACATTTTTAAAGAGCTATAATCAGTGTATGGTTTCGAAAGTGTTATGATTTCTAAAAGATAACATTTTTTAAAAGTGCTATAATTAATATAAAAGTATTTGGAAATATTACCAATTTTGAAATGGATATTATTTTGGAAAGAGTAATAACAATTGATTTTAAATGGTTTTGGAATAGATATGTTTTGAAATAAATATCCATGGGTTATAATAACGTTTGGTTGTCAAAAAGACCAGGATCGAAAGTTATCATACTCTCTGCCAACTCCGAAAACCACTTTACAACCATGTATGCGGTGGAGACTCCAGAATGAAGTAGGATGGTGGCGACGTTCTATTAAGGTATATGCATGGACCCGACTCTCATGGGTTGGCATAAGGTGGCTAAAACAGGAGCAATCGACGGGCTAATGAGGTAGCTTCTCTGATCAGACACACTTCTTCCTATGCCATTCTATTATTTTGTGATTGATATGGTGCGCAACTTTGATTTTGGGAGTGTGGCTCGAGGTGGGCGGTAGTGGCTTCTACGCGATACCACCGGTTCGGAAGTGCAATTGGTATATCTACCCTGGCATTGCTTAGTTGTGCCGTGTCACCTACCCTAGCACGCCTTATACGAGTTTGATTTGTGTCGTACCTATGAAGTATTTATGGTAGCCTCTCGATCTGGGGGTACAATGGTACTGTATAGACTATTGGCACAATAAAATGTGTTAAGGGGGATATAGGTAACGCCTTAACGCTATTTTTAAATATATTATACTTTACTTTAGACATTATTATAATAGCGTATATTACTATATAGTAGATAGTTTAATGGATCCTTAAAGGATGGGCGGTCCTAAGCATCCTTTAAGTTAATTTTACATTTCTATTGCAGTTCACTTGAGTTGGTTTACATTGTATAAGTATGTATGTCCTGACTCGAGTGTTTGTGTTTCTTTTTCTTTACGCTCAGGTCAGCCTAAGTATTCAGCTTTGGATTTACCTTCTGGAGCTAGGATTGGCTCGAGATTATCTGTCTATCTAGTTGTTATCTATTTCCATTTAGTATTTTCTGTTCATCTTATATATTAGTGGACATTTATATATTGGGATTTCTGTTGTATTTATTTTCAGACTCTAGTATTTTGTACTTGTTTTGTGACTCTGTGTTGTAGTAGCTTCATGAACTACTATGGTTATTTTATTACCGCTGCGAGTTATTCTGATTTATCTGTGTCTGTGATTCTGTGATTGGTTTTATTTGCTCCAAATTATATTACAATCTACAGTTTTAAATTATTCAAGTCCGGCATGTGTGGTTTTATTGTCGATTTGAATGGTCTAAAATAGTGGGTCATTAAAAGTGGATCGTGATAATATAACGTTAAATTTTGGTACAAATTTACCGAAATAGAAATTCTGAATAATCATTTAGAATATACTATTTTCATATGATAACCAAAATGTCACGATGTCAGTACGAATGATAACCGAGTTTATAAATGTTGGATAAGATCCAAGAACTAGTACGATTATATCATTTGACATACATCAGAATTGAGAATATCTTGATAAAGAAATCAAAATTTGACTATCAGTCGTAATACAGAGGTAGCATGTGTCTGGAAGGAAGAATATTAAGGGTACTAAGATATTTATAGAGGAAGCTTGTGTATATAGGGAAGAATATTGAGGATATTAAGATATTTCTAAACACAAATATGGAAACATACTACTGATCGTTAATGATGTACTCATGTTAAAATCAGCTATATTCTGAATGTTAATATAGGATTTTAAAATGACAACTTTTACGACTGGTATAAAAGGATGTTGGGATTCCCCGAATGATTTACATAGACATCATATTAAAATATTTAATATGGAGCATATGAGATGGATTCCTTATGCACCGAAAATAGAAATTATCATATATTGTATGATGCTATATCATATTTCACTTATGTGCTTGATGCATTGAGCGAATATCAACTCGATTTAATACTGTTAGATTGTAGTTAAGAATATTCTCAAGTATTTATTAAATAGTAAGAACTATTTGTGGAAATTTTCAACTTAATTAAGGAGCTTTGAGTTATAAATGTTTCAAACAAGTAGTGGTGGCTGATTCAACCAAAATGATAAGTACATTGCCTTGAATAGTGCTACAATGAAAGCCATATAAATATAATTGCATAAGTTTATAACTGAGCTAGAAGTCATTCCAAATGTTTAAAAAACCCTGACTTTGTTTGGTGAAAACAATGTCGCGATGAAGATCATGAACTAAGGATCACAAGATGTCTAGACACATGCATCGAAAGTTCTGCATGATAAAAATAGTTTATCAATAATAGAGAGATTGAAAATCTATAGGATCTTTATGTAATACAACCTATATATAAGTGTGAGAGTGTATATCACTAATTACAGTAAGTAGCAAATAACAATTGAATATAAAGAAGGTGAATAATAAAAGCGAGCACGCCGTATATTTTATACTTGTTCAGACTTCATGTCCTACGTCCAGTCCCGAAGCTCCCTTCGGTATTTCCTTTAACCAAATAATCCTCACTTCGCCCGGAGGAATAGGCTAATACAAAAGTATTTTTTTTTTGATAATCTTATGTTCCAAATAACATGGATTTTAAATAATAGTACAATTCTTCCCTTGATCTCCTTTGAGATTGTGGCTGGCATTTCCAAATTTTAAATGTTATTCAGTGCCAATTTTGTGTATATGAATTCGTATGAGCATATATACTCAAGGAGAATTTACAATGTGTATCTAAGACTCTTAATACACTAGTATAATCTTACTAATAATAGTATGGTCCATAAACCTCTGTTTATCTTCGAGTCTCGATATCTTTGACAATGAAGATCTCTTGTAGTATATACTTGTAATCCAGATAAGATATATAATATATGTGATTGTATAGTTGTTGTCACTGAAACCATAGAATGAAGGTTCTAACATTCTCCTTCTTTTGGATGATGACAACTATACAATTTTTAGCCATGACAAAATAACTTTTGCTTAATTTAATCTCCCCCTATGTATTTCCATATATTTCTCTCCCTTTGTCATTATCAGAAATAAAATAAGAGAAACATAAACATATAGACATTTGTTTACTATTTTTGGAAGTTTGTTTGTTAGGTTAGTAAAATTTTAACCATAGAAATTAAAATAGAAGTTATTAGTTTTTTTATGGATAAAAAACATATGTAAATATTGTTACAAAGTTATTTTTTGCATTTTATCCGAGTTATATAAGTTATATACCTTAATTAACTAATTCATTGTAAGAACAAATTCTTAGGTCTCGTCTTAGTTTTATAAAAGTTGGTTCGCCTAGTGGTTTGGCTAAAATATTCACAATTTGATTTTTGGTATTCACAAATACAAGTGATATATTTCCTTTTTCAACATTATCTCTTAAGAAATGGTGAAGAATATCAGTATGTTTTGTTCGAGAATGATTAATAGGATTTTTGCAAAGGTTTATAGTCACTAGTATTATCATAATGAATTGGAGATTTAGAAATTAATTTACCAAAATCTTGAAGTGTTTGTTGCATATAAATTACTTGAGCACATGCTAAAGCCGGTGAGATGTATTCGGCTTCACATGTCGGGAGAGAAACAAAGTTTTGTTTTTTTTACTAAACCACAAAACTAAAGATTGACCAATAAAATGGCATATGCCACTTGTGCTTTTTCTATCTGTTTTGCAACCAACAAAATCATCATCACTATATGACACGAATTCAAATGGGCTGCCTCTCGGTCAAAAAAGACTCTAATCTTTGGTATTGTTTAAGTATCTTAATATTCATTTAATCGCTCGATGATGTGATTCCTTCGGTTGTGCTTGAAACCGTGCACATAAACATACGCTCATCATAATGTCTGTCAACTAGCTATTAAGTATAATAAGGATCTACCATACTTCAGTATAATTTTTGATCATGATCTTTTCCATTTTCATCTTTATCTAAATGTAGAGTAGTACACATCTAAGTCGGCTTACTTGAAGTAATCCATTCCAAAGCGTTTTAATAAATCTCGACATTGTTTTTCTTGATCTATAAAAATTCCATTTTCTAATTATTTTATTTGCAAACTCAAAAAGTAGTTTAATTCATTCTATGTGACATTTCAAATTAATCTTTCATAATGTCATAAACTCATTACACAATTTTTAGTTAGTTGGTCTAAATATAATGTCACCAACATATATTTGTACAAATAATATATCATAATTTTCTCAATCTATAAATGAAGTAGAGTTAATTTTACCAGTTTGAAAACTAAAATTTTGTAAATGAGTTTTTAATCATTCATACCAACACAAGGTGTTTGTTTTAATCCATATAGAGCCTTTTTAAGTTTAATTACATGATTAGGATATTTCTCATGAAAAAAATAGCGGAGGTTGTTCAACATAAATCTTTTCTTTTATAAATCCATTAAAAATGCACCTTTTACGTCCATTTGAAAAGTTTAAAATTATGATAACATGCGAAAGCAAGTAATATTCATATTGCTTCGAGACGTGCTACCGGAGCAAATGTCTATTCATAACCAATTCCTTTTTCTTGATTATATCCCTGAGCTACTAATCTTTCTTTATTTCGAACAATGTTTCCATTTTCATCCGCTTTATTTTAAAAAACTCATTTTGTTCCAATTACAGATTGATCGTTCGGTCTCAGTACAACTTCCCATACGTCATGTCTTTTAAATAGATTAAGTTCTTCTTACATTGCAATAATCCAAAAATCATCTTTTGATGCTTCTTTATAATTTTTAGGTTCAAAATTGATATAAATGCAACATGACCCATTTTTAACTATTTTCTGGTTGATACTTTTGTATCTAAATCACCGATAATATTATCAATTGGATGGTCTTTTAATATCCTAGGTGGCGACGTTATCACATTATTATTATTGTTATTGATATTATTATTATCATTATTTTCGTATACGTGCATTAGTTTTATTATTATTTATAACTTCTTCATCATCATTTTTATTATTAAAATTTCCATCAAAAGAAACATGAAGACTTTCTTCTATAATGTTTACACGTTTATTAACAATTCTATAGGCTTTATTCGATCCGAATAGCCAACAAAAATTCCTTCATCGGCTTTAGAATCGAATTTTCCTAGATAATATTTTGTGTTTAAAATAAAACATTTTGATCCAAACACTCAAAAATACTATACTTTAGGACTTTTTGAAAAATATTTCATAGCATGTGTTTTTAGTCATTGGTCTAAGTATTACACGATTCAATACATAACATGCGGTAGCGACAGCTTTGGCCCAAAAACTTTTTGGTAAGTTACTACTATTTAGCAAAGTTCGTGCACGTTCTTGTAAAGTCCAAATTTTCCTTTCTATGACACCATTTTGTTGTGGGGTACATAGAAATGAATAATTATGACAAATTCCCTTTTTGTTATAAAAATTTGTAATAGTTCATTTTCAAATTCACCTCCATGATCACTTCATATACTTTTAACTTTCAAACTCATCAAATTTTTAATCCCTTTAGCAAAAAATTTGAACATTTCAAAAGTGTAACTTTTATGTTATAAGAATAAGATCCAAGTATATCTTGAAAAATCATTAGCAATTACAAAATCATATTTGTTATTGTTTATTGAATGTACTTCGGCTGTTCAATATAAATCTAGATGGAATAGTTCGAGAGGTTGCTTTATGGAAATTTACTTTTTAGATTTAAAAGAATTTTTCTTTAACTTACCAAATTAACAAGCGTAACACAAGTTTTAACCTTGTAGTTGACTTTGGTAATCCTCTTACTAATTCATTTTTAGCTAGTTTGTTGTTTTTCTTAAAATTTATGTGACAAAAATGTTTATGCCATAACCATGGATCATCATGATTTATGGCTCAGCATAATTTAGCGTTGTTTTGAAATTCATGTTTAAAACATATATGTTTCGATTACTAAGTCCTTCTAAAATTAGATTTTTATTTTGGTTTAAGATTTGCATTTATTTTTCTCGAAATTGTAGGAGAATTAGAAACACCGATACTTATGACTTCTTGTGACGACCAGCCTTTCATTCCATAGAAAGACGTATCATCAATAAGAAATAAAGAGGAAGAAATAGAATAGATAGAAGAAAGAACTAAATAGTATCAGAATCTCACAGCGGAAATGGAATAAAATATAATATATCACATAGATATTACATAGTCTTTACACATCAGAGTTACATAGATTAGAACATCATCACATTAGACAGTTATAAAGACCTGTCTAATCCATTACATTTCAAAATACAACAGATAAAGACACCACAGCGGAAATAGATAGATATAGCTACGTCTGGACTCCTGCTCCAGGCTATCCAAATTCGTCAAGACAAACCTGATCGCTTGGCTACTCATAAAAATTTGAGTACCCAAGAGTTTAAGAAAACAGAAATAAACTTCGGGTCATACATGGGTCTGGTGTGAGTAAACGGTTAAGCTGTTTAACTTGAAAAACTATTGAAAATAAAGGTATCATGTAAGAATTCCCACACATAAACATGGGTAAGTTTCTACCTTACGCTAACCAAAACATTTGATAGGAAAATCCAGTGATATTATAATAGGGTCTAGGGTTTTCAAATAAACTAGAAAATAGCCAAAATTGTTACATTTATTAAATTCTAGCATATATAGGTATGCAATCAAATCCGATGGCACTTATTGGACATTGGATTCTATACAATGGCAGAGCTACTGGGGCACTACCCGTCACAGTACGTGGCCTAGATCACCATACTGAGGATCCATCCTAAATCCCCCGCAACATAAGGCCAGAACCATCCCTTACTGAATAGTCCCGAATAAGACAACCCCACGGTTGTTGCTAGCAACCGCCCATACAGCCGTAATAAAAGGGACTCTAGAGAGGGGAACATCTTATCCTACTTGGGTGCTACCCACTTAGCCTTGCTGCACCTCTCCTGTTTTAGCCATTCCCGGTTGATGAGGCTTGAGGCTACAATTAACTTTATGAACACATCTATCTTAGAATGCTCATCATCCTCCTGATGATGTTTTGAAAGACATCCATCCATACAAGTTCGTTCCGGGTTCGAATGAAACCGAAGGCATTATCTCGTTACACTAATTTTGGAATCACCTTCAGAGTTAACGATAATAACCCTTGCACTCCGAATATCCATCTCGAACTTGAAAGCACTATCTCCGTTATACTCGTATTGGAATCACCCTTAGAGTTTTAACGAAAAATAGTTCTTACACTTCGAGTCTTCAACTTGATCTTCACTTGAATTCACGACCTAACGTTTAACTTGGATCGATGTGGTTTTCGAAAAATCAAATCTAATATCCGGTCCCTGTCTCATCGAAATCCAAATGTATCTTAAAGGCCAAGTTGTTTTAAAGTTTAAACAATTTAATTCAATTCAACATTTTGAATTCACACAGCATTTAACACAGATAAATATCACACATTTATCATAGACATATCCAATATTACATCACAGAATATCATAGAATATCATCCAATGGATATCAACCAATCTAGATATTCTACTCAAACAATCATTCACAAGCAAGAATTATTAACCCATATCATAATTAATTTAATTAACTTAAATTAAATTAACTACTTAAGAATTAATCACAAATCCTGCTTAATCAATCATTAATTAATTACAAACCATTTAGTTAACGAATCATTCCTTAATTACCTTGTCAATCAATTAATTAATCTCTAATCACAGATTAATTATTCTTAACTATTAATTAATAAACCTTAATTATTAATTAATATCCCTCAATACAAATTAATTAATCCATAGTTACTTCTATAATCGATTAATTAATCTTTAATTAACTAATTAGTTATCCCTTAATTATTAATTAATGAAACTTAATTATTAATTAATAAAACTTAACTAAAAATCAATTAATCGTTAATTAATCTTTAATTACAGATTAATTATCCTTTAATTATCAGTCACTAATTACCAGTTAATAAATCTTAATTACTTAGTTAATCAATTAATCAATCTATAATCATTAATTAATAATCCCTAATCATCTAATTAATAACTCTTAATTACAAATTAACTAACCTTTAATCATTATTAATAAGATTTAATTATCTAATTAATGATTCTTAATTATAAATTTATTAACCTTTAATTAATTAACTTTTAACCCTTAATTATCAATTCATTATCCCTAATCATTAATTAATCAAATTAATTAATTATACTTAATTTCCTTAATTAACATAATCCCAAGACATTAAAAACTTAATTATCTTAAGGTAAAACATTATCTTGTTAATTCCTTGATTACCATTGACATATTTAAATTATTTTATCTTATAATTAACTTTACTTAATTAAATCATTAATTAAGTTTTAAAGTAAATTAATCATTTAACTTGATAAATTAAAGTTACCAAATCGTAACTTCCTTAAAATACTTAAAACATTATCAAGTTATAGTTTTAAAACCAGTTTCAATTTTAAATTTAAAAGCTTTCTTTTATAAAAACCTTTAAAATTTCATTTCTAACTTAAGTTTTAAAATAACTTTAAATTTTACTTAACAAAATTTAAATTAAACAAATTTCAAAACTTCTTAATCAAATTTTAAAGAAAACAATTATTATATATAAAGTAAATTTATATAAGAAAGCTTAAACTAAATTTATTTTTAAGTTTCAAAAAATTTGTTTTAAAAAATCCTTTTTAAAACTGCTCAGCACTTGCTTCGGCTTCCACCCGAAGACCACTCGAGCTAAGCACCGAATTTCCATTCTACTTAAAAAAAACTTAGTTTGAAAAATTAAAGTTTAAAACCTGGAACAAATTCCACTCATGAACACGGGAAAATACTCGAGTCTATCCCTAAATCACCCAAATACTCCTTCGAGACCAAACCAAACCCAAAAAACCTGACAAAAAACTACCACGTGCACATGCACCATCTATCACCAGCGCTCCGACCATCCACGATACCTTCGACACATCGACCATCACCCAGTCCTTCGATCTCGACCCTCAAACTACTAGCTCAAGCCATCGATCAAAATCGAGCATCACAGACAAAACTTGAACCAGAGGCTGCCCCGAACCCACGCCTTAGACCACTGGAACCACTACAACTTCGGCCACTCCTTCCCGACCTTCCACTCTACCATTTCCTAAAGTCTCAAGTCACTCGATCACCCAGAGATGATGCAGTGACCTAAAATTCCAGCTTCAACATAAACTAGGGTTAAAACCTAGTTTGACCTACTACCGCTGCCACGACGAACATTCGTCACTTCCACCATTTTTGCCAACATGCCTGATCAACATCCTTACTTCATTCAAAGCCCCGATCTTCCCAGGCTCAACCATCACCAGAAAAATCCCAAATCATTCTTTCGAGTCAAACCCCAATATCTCACTCGATATAATATTAAATTTTTTGAATTTATTCTTAAAATCATGATTTAAGACAAGGATTCAGGCTATATAAGTAAATCATAAAATAACGATGCTTGAATTTCAACATGTTCTGAATTCCTGTTGTATTTCCTATTTTCTAGATAAAATTTCAACTGATTTTACTTAATTTATTTTTTAAACTTAATTCTTTGTTTAAACAAACATATATTATTTGAGAACTATAACCTAACAAAGATTAAATGAGGAGATAGGAATTTTGATCTACAATTTAAGCTCCGTAACTATAAAACAAAGATGAACATATATATCAGACATGCACAGTTTCCACACACTCATGTATATACAGAAATCACCTATATATACATAAGCAAGCATTATTCATCTTAGAAATTTAACAAGCAACGGACAATTATTACTTAGGTTTTTAAATAGATGTTTACTCACCAGTTTTGAAAAGATGAACAGAGCTTGTATTTTGAAATCTGGAAAGCCTTATTTTGAAAACTGAAAACATAGCCTCTTTGTAACTGGAAACTTGAAAACTGAAGTTAGTTGTTTGAGAAGGTTTCCTGGTCATGTTTCTTGATATCTTGAAAATGTTATAGGCTTGATACTCTAGGTTTTTGAACTTGAGTTTTCTTTGATAAAATGTTTACAGGGTTTGTTTTACAGGTTTTTTTGAACTTCCCTGTTTTGATTTTTGAGGTTGATAATTTTTGCAAGTTGAAGATAAAATGGCTTACAGGGTTTTAATTTGATCTGTTGAAAATGTTTCAGGTTGAGTTTCTTGAGTTTTGAAAACGGGAGGCAGGAAAAAGAAATGAAGAAAGAAGGTGGATGTTTATATAGATTTAAATTATGATTTATCTAAAAATTAAAGAAAATGAAAACAAATTATGACACTTGTTCAAATGATTAACATTTATCATTTACAATCCCTTATTAAATTACACATGTTATAACAAGCATTTATAATCAAACACTTATAATTATGTATGCTTTATAAATTTTTAAAATGATTTGAAGGCTTTTAAATTAAATTTCCTATTTAATAAGCATTTCTTAATTTATAAATAAAACCTTTTAAAAGAAAATAAAATAAAAACCAATTATATCCTAAATTAAATCATATAAATATTTTAATTCATTTTTAAATGTTAATATAAAACTTTTGTATTTATCAATATTTAATAAATACTTTCTAAATTTATACAAATAAATTCTTTAAGGAAGATAATATAAAACAAATCTTATTTTAAATAAAAACCTTATTCATATATTTCTATATGCAATATATTCTTAAACTATTTATCCTTTAAAATTCAAATTTAAATCCAAATTCAAATTCAAATTTAAAAATCCAATTTAAAATCAACTTAAAATATATATATATATATATATATATATTAAACAAACACATTATTAAATTTGGAAGTAATAATTCTAATTTTAAAATCAACTTAAATATATATACACACACACACACACACGTTTAAACAACACTTATTAAATTTGAAAATAATAAATCTATTAAAAATCTATTTATAAAACAACACAAATTAAATATGTAAATAATTATTCTATATAAAAATCTATTTATAACTATATTTAAAAATAACACATTATATTGTTTAAAATAACAATTTTACAAATATTAAATAATTTAATAAGGAGATTATCACAGTTTAAATTTCTTGAAATTCCAGGATATCACTTTCCTCCACCCTTAAAAGAATTTTGTCCCCAAAATTTAAAACTAAAAATAATCCAAAAGCTTTTATTTTATTTCAAACTATCCAAGCATACATATCAGCCATACACTAACATTCCAAACAAACAATTTCATCCAAACAAACAATATCATCTAACAAGACAACTCTAACTATCCGGACACAATTTCGAGGAAGCTTTCCTAAAACTATCCAGAGTTTCCCAAAACAAACTCTGGAATCCTCACTCCTCTACACTTAGACCACCTTCTGAGTTGTCTCTCATCATGATGAACGATCTGGACTGGATACCTGACAACAGATAAGTCCGGCTCAATCACTAATTCTTCCTACACTGCCGGCTCCACAACAAGAGATAGATCGAGCACGTATTTCCTCAGGTGAGATACGTGAAAAAAAATTGTGAATTCCAGTCATTCGGACTGCTAATTCAATCCTGTAGGCCACCACACCAATCCTTTCAAGCACATGGAAAAGACCAACACACATTGGAGCAAATTTTCTCGTCTTACCAAATCTTATTGCTCCTTTTAGCCAGAAACTTGACAAGGACTAAATCTCCGATCTCAAATTCCAATTGTCTTCATTTCTTGTCCACATATTCTTCTAGTGATCCTACGCTGCTCTCAATCTTCTTCTGACAAGCTCCACCCTTCGCAGATGCCTCTCGGATCGAAACTGGACCAAGAACAAGGCGATCTCCCGACACTATTCAACGGGATGGGAATCTACAAGGTCTTCCAAACAAAGCTTCATATAGTTCCATCTTGATACTTGCCTGATAACTGTTATTGTTACCAGAATTCCACTAAATGTAGATGGTCTTTCTAAGATCCACCAAAATTCAAAACACAAGCCCTCAGCATATCCTAAAAAATTCTATTCAGCCTTTCCGTCGGACAAAATCTTACGAGAAAATCTCAACCAAAGATGCTACAGTACGGGTTGCCTTAACCGGAATAAGATGGGCGCTCTTAATTAACCGGTCTTCAGTTACCCATATTCCTTCATTTCCCTTTTTGGTCTTCGACAAACTGTCAATGAAATCTAAAGAAATCATTTCCTACTTCCACTTAGGAACTTCCAAAGGCTGCAATAAACCTACGGTCTTCTGCTGATCACCTTCACCAGCTGACAGATCGCACATGTATTGACGAAAGTAGCCACATCCTTCTTCATACTCGGCCGCCAAAAGACTCCTTCTTGCCTCAAATCCTTGAAATTCGAAACATAAATGCTTCCGATGATCCTCAATATTCCTTGTTTATCAATCTTAAAACTGAAACACCAACCTTTCTTGACTCAATCCATCCTCCTTTGGCTCACACAAACGTCCGTGTAGACCTCAAACTTACTCTTGCCATCAGAATAGCAAGAGCAGGCGCACTGATCAACCTTTCCTTCAAATCCAAGAAAGCCTCTTCCCACTCGGGTCCACTTAAACTTTACTCCTTTCTGAGTCAACTTGGTTAAGTGCAAAGAAATCTTAGAATAGTCCTTGAAAACTTCCTGTAGTACCCTGCCAAATGCATAAAAAACTGCGGACTTCCATCGGAGTCTACAACTGCTTCTACTCCTAAATAGTAGCTATCTTAGCTGGATCCACAGTAGTACCCTCCCCAGAAACAACATGCCCAAAAATCTGACTTTCGATTTCCAAAAATAGCATTTCGAAAACTTAACCCTTAGGACAAGCCTCCTCAAAGTCTCTAACATTATCCCCAAATGCCGCTTGAGCTCCTCTTTAGACTTAGAGTAGAAAAGAATATCATTGATGAATATGAGAACAAGCTTATTCAACACATCCTGGAAAAAAATTTGGTTCATCAAATCCACATAGAATCTCAAAGACCCATCCAACTTGGCCACAAAGACAACAGTTGAATCCCAACTGGAAAAAACTAGTCCGGACAAACCTCTCTCTAAGAAATCTTGGGTCTGCTACGCCAACTCTTCTCTCTCTCCTTCGACGCCATATTTCTACTGAGCTGAACAACAGGTACTACTCCGGGAACTAAGTCAATACAAAGCTCTATCTCCCGATTAAAACAAACCTTTCACTTCCTCGAAACATCCGAAAAATCTCTAACCACTTCGATGGACTCTACGCCTGCTGGAGATGCCCTGACTCCATGCAAAAGATTACACAAGAGAACTCCGAAATTATCGCAAGTCACTTTTGCGATTCTTCCAACCCATCTCCAAAGACACAATACTCTCTTCACACATCAAGGCAGCCTTACTAATCCAACCAATCCATACCCAGAATAAGATCAAACCCTTTGAAATCCAATACAAATGGGTTACCAAAAAAACTATGGGTGAGATAAGAAAGCCTTAAGTCTTTACAGATCTAATCTTACTTGGTTACTCCGCCTACAGGATATATACAAAGATAGGATGGTCAACCAAACAGGGAAAAGATGAAACTTCTCTAGAACTCATGTTGGAAACCCAAACAGATACCCAAAAAAATTAGATAGGTATATAGTATATAAAAATTACAGATACGCGCTCTCAAGATAGACACTACTCCAGAGCCTAGGTATCATCTCAACCTATGCTCTGATACCAAGTGCGAAGACCCACCTTTCATTCCACAGAAAGACGTATCATCAATAAGAAAGAAAGAGGTAGAAATAGAATATATAGAAGAAAGAACTAAAAAAATATCAGAATCTCACAGTGGAAATGGAACAAAATATAATATATCACATAGATATTACACAATCTTTACACATCAGAGTTACATAGGTTACAACATCATCACATTAGACAGTTATAAAGACCTGTCTAATCCATTACATTTCAAAATACAACAGATAAAGACACCACGGCGGAAATAGATAGATATAGCAACGTCTGGACTCCTGCTCCACGCTATCCAAATTCATCAAGCCAACCTGATCACTTGGCTACTCATAAAAATTTGAATACCCAAGAGTTTAAGAAAACAGAAATAAACTCTGGATCAGACATGGGTCTGCTGTGAGTAAACGGTTAAGCTATTTAACTTGAAAAACCTTTGAAAACAAAGGTATCACGTAAGACTTCCCACAAATAAACATGGGTAAGTTTTTACCTTACGCTAACCAAAACATTTGATAGGAAACCCGATGATATTATAATAGGGTCTAGGGTTTTCAAATAAACTAGAAAATAGCCAAAATTATTACATTTATTAAATTCCAACATACATAGGTATACAATCAACTCCGAGGGCTCTTATTGGAGATTGTATAACATACAATGGCAGGGCTACTAGGGTACCGCCCATCATAGTACGTGGCCTAGATCACCGTACTGAGGATCCACCTTAAATCCCCTGCAACACAAGGCTGGAAACATCCATTACTGGACAGTCCCAAATATGACAACCTCGTGGTTATAGCTAGCAACCGCCCACACAGCCGAAATAAAAGGGACTCTAGACAGGGGAACATCTTATCCTACTTAGGTGCTACCCACTTAACCTTGCTACACCTCCCCTATTTTAGCTAATCCCGATTGATGAGGCTTGAGGCTACAATTACCTTTATAGAACACATCTATCTTAGAATGCTCATCGTCCTTCTGACGATGTTTTGAAAGCATTCAATCCATACAAGTTCGTTCCGGTTCGAATGAAACCGAAGGAATTATCTCGTTACACTCATTTTGGAATCACCCTCAGAGTTAATGACAATAACCCTTGCACTCTGAATCTCCATCTCGAACCTGAAAGAACCATCTTCGTTATACTCATATTGGAATCACCCTCAGAGTTTAACGACAAATAGTTTTTACACTTCGAATCTTCAACTTGATCTTCACTTGAATTCACCACCTAACATTTAACTTGGATCGATTTGGTTTTTGGAAAATCAAATCTGATATCCGATCCCGGTCTCATCGAAATCCAAACGTATCTTAAAGGCTAAGTTGTTTCAAAGTTTAAACAATTTAATTCAATCCAATACTTTGAATTCACACGACATTTATCACAGATAAATATCACACATTTATCACAGATATATCCAATATCACATCATAGAATATCATCCAATAGATATTAACCAATCCAGATATTCTACATAAACAATCATTCACAAGCAAGAATTATTAACCCACATCATAATTAATTTAATTAACTTAAATTAAATTCATTACTTAAGAATTAATCACCAAATCATGCTTAATCAATCATTAATTAATTACAAACCATTTAATTAATGAATGATTCCTTAATTACCTTGTCAATCAATTAATTAATCTCTAATCACAAATTAATTGTCCTTAACTATTAATTCATAAACCTTAATTATTGATTAATATCCCTCAATACAAATTAATTAATCCATAATTAATTTTATAATCAATTAATTAATCTATAATTAACTAATTAATTATCCCTTAATTATTAATTAACATAACTTAACTACAAATTAATTAATCCTTAATTAATCTTTAATTACAGATTAATTATCCTTTAATTATTAATCACTAATTGCCAGTTAATCAATCTTAATTACTTAATTAATCAATTAATTAATCTATAATCATCAATTAATAATCTCTAATTATCTAATTAATAACTCTTAATTACAAACTAACTAACCTTTAATCATTATTAATAATCTTTAATTATCTAATTAATGATTCTTAATTACAAATTCATCAACCTTTAATTAATTAACTTTTAACCCTTAATTATCAATTTGTTATCCTTTACCATTACTTAATCAAATTAATTAATTATACTTAATTAACTTATTTAATCCTAAGACATTAAAACCTTGGTTATCTTAAGATAAAACATTATCTTATTAATGCCTTAATTACCATTAACATGTTTAAACCATTTTATCTTTATAATTAACTTTACTTAATTAAATCACTAATTAAGTTTTAAAATAAAATAATCATTTAACTTGATAAATTAAAGTTACCAAATCATAACTTCCTTAAAATACTTAAAACATTATCAAGTAATAGTTTTAAAACTAGTTTCAATTTTAAATTTAAAAACCTGCTTTTATAAAAACCTTTAAAATTTCATTTCTAACTTAAGTTTTAAAATGACTTTAAATTTTACATAAAAAAATTTAAATTAAACAAATTTCAAAACTTCTTAATCAATGTTAAAGAAACAATTATTATATATAAGTAAATTTATATAACAAAGTTTAAACTAAATTTATTTTTAAATTTCAAAAACCTTGTTTTAAAAAATCCTTTTTAAAACTTCTCAGCACTTACTTCGGGTTCCACCCGAAGACCACTCGAGCCAAGCCTCGAGTTTCCATTCTACTTAAAAAAACTTAGTTTAAAGAAATTAAAGTTTAAAACCTGGAATAAATTACACTCTTGAACACGAGACAATACTCGAGTCCATCCCTCAATCACCCGAACACTCTTTCGAGACCAAACCAAACCCAAAAACGTTGACACAAAACTACCCCGTGCACATGCACCATCCATCACCAGTGCTCCAACCATCTACGACACCATTGGCACATCGACCATCACCCAGTCCTTCGATCCTGACCCTCAAACTACTAGCTTAAGCCATCAATCAAAATGGAGCATCACAAACAAAACTGGAACCAGAACCCTCACCAGAAGCTGCCTCTAACCCATGCCTCAGACCACCGGAACCGCTGCAACTCCGGCCATGCCTTGCCGGCCTTCCACTTTGCCATTTCCCAAAGTCTCGAGTCACTCAATCACCCAGAGACAATGTAGTGACCCAGAATTCCAGCTTCAACATAAACTAGGGCTAAGAACCTAGTTTGACCTACCGCCGCCGCCACGATGAACAATCGTCACTTTCACCATTTTTGCCAACATCCCTGATCATCATCCTTGCTTCATCCAAAGCCCCGACCTTCCAAGGCTCATCCTTCACCAGAAAAATCCCAAATCATTCTTTCTGGTCAAACCCTAATATCTCACTCAATACAATATTAATTTTTTTGAATTTACTCTTAAAAATCATGATTTAGTACAAGGATTCAGGTTATATAAGTAGATCATAAAATCAAGATGCTTGAATTTCAACATGTTTTAAATTCCTACCGCATTTCCTAATTTCTAGATAAAATTTCAACTGATTTTACTTAATTTATTTTTTAAACTTAATTCTTTGTTTAAACAAACATAAATTGTTTGAGAACTATAACCTAACAGAGATTAAATGAGAAGATAGGAATTTTGATCTAAAATTTAAGCTCTGTAACTATAAAACAAAGATGAATAGATATATCAGACACGCACAGTTTCCACACATTCATGTATATACAGAAATCACCTATATATACATAAGCAAGCATTATTCATCTTAGAAATTTAACAAGCAATAGACAATTATTACTTAGGTTTTTAAATAGATGTTTACTCACCGGTTTTGAAAAGATGAACAGAGCTTGTATATTGAAATCTGGAAAGCCTTATTTTGAAAACTGAAACCATACCCTCTTTATAACTGGAAACTTGAAATCTGAAGTTAGTTGTTTGAGAAGGTTTCTTGATCATGTTGCTTGATATCTTGAAAATGTTACAGGCTTGATACTCCAGGTTTTTGAACTTAAGTTTGCTTTGATAAAATGTTTACAGGGTTTGTTTTTAAGGTTTTTTTTAACTTCCCTGTTTTGATTTTTGAGTTTGAGAATTTTTACAGGTTGAAGATAAAATGGTTTACAGGGTTTTAATTTGATCTGTTGAGAATGTTTCAAGTTGAGTTTCTTGAGTTTTGAAAAGGGAAGACTCGAAAAAGAAATAAAGAAAGAAGGTGGATCTTTATATAGATTTAAATTATTATTTATTTAAAAATTAAAGAAAATGTAAACAAATTATGACACTTGTTCAAATGATTAACATTTGTCATTTACAATCCCTTATTAAAATGCACATTTTATAACAAGAATTTATAATCAAACACTTGTAATTATGTATGTTTTATAAAATTTTAAAATGATTTAAAAGCTTTTAAATTAAATTTCCTATTAAATAAGTATTTCTTAATTTTTATAAATAAAACCTTTTACAGGAAAATAAAATAAAAACCAATTATATCCTAAATTAAATCATATAATATATTTTTAATTCATTTTTAAATGTTATTATAAAACTTTTGTATTTATTACTATTTAATAAATGCTTTCCAAATTTATATAAATAATTTCTTTAAGGAAGATAATATAAAACATATCTTATTTTAAATAAAAGTCATATTCATATATTTTTATATGCAATATATTCTTAAAATATTTATCCTTTAAAATTCAAATTTAAATCCAAATTCAAATTCAAATTTAAAAATCCAATTTAAAATCAACTTAAAAAAATATATATTTTGAACAAACACATTATTAAATTTGGAAGTAATAATTCTAATTTTAAAATCAACTTAAATAGATATATTTATATATATACACACACACACATTTAAACAACACTTATTAAATTTGAAAATAATAAGTCTATTAAAAGTCTATTTATAAAACAACACAAATTAAATATATAAATAATTATTCTATATAAAAATATATTTATAACTATATTTAAAAATAACACATTATATTGTTTAAAATAACAATTTTACAAATTTTAAATAATTTAATAAGGAGATTATCACATTTTAAATTTCTTGAAATTCCAGGATATCACACTTCTCCAATTCTGATGACAAATCCTTTTTAATTATCTCTGAATGTCACAGTGCCACCATTAATATATGTTGTAATTGGTAACATATGAGCATTTCCAATCATGTTCTTGGAGCAACCACTATCGAGTATCCACTTCTGTTTACTTTTTATTTAATTTTGGGTACCTACAAAATAAGAAAATTTTAATTGGTAACCACATTCTTCGTTAGGGTCCTATGTGTTAGTGGAAGGAGGTAGCCATATCCACGAGGATTTGGTTCCTTTAGGTAATTATTGTTATATACAACCTTCTTCAAATATTTTATTCAATATACTTTTGTCTAATAAGTTTATTGTATGTTTAGGAATCCATATTTTGACCATATTTGTGTATGAATGCTTAACCTTAGTTTCTAACTTTGGCTTTTTGAACTTGGTGTATAATATGCTATAATTCTTTGACTTTTTTTTCTTTTAAAACCCAATCCATTTCGATTTCTAGATGGTTTAGATATTTTAATCAAATTTTTTTAAAAAAAATTCCTTTGTTGAATTTGGTCACATTATTTGTTATTTTATCTAACTTACTTTTAAGATCATAAATTTCAATATTGCTAGAATCTAAACTTGTTTGTAATTCTAGTTTTTGTTTTTCAAGATTAACCTTTTCTAACTTATAATTTTCTAAATCATGTAATAAGATGTCATTTTGAGATAATAACATTGCATATTTTTTTCATAATTATGATCCTTCTTATAAGATTGTTTTTTCATCTTTTAATAATCCAATTTCTAATTCTGCTCTAGTTAACTTTCCTATATATTCCTTATTTAATTTTTTTGATTCTCTATAATTATCATCTAATTTAATGCTCATTTCCATTATTTTATCATAAATATGTTCAGGGCATACCTCCTTGGTGTTAGCCATAAATCACACATTTTCTTTTTCCGAGCCACTTTCACTCTTACTATCAGATGAAGAAGATGAATTTGAATCGTCCCATGTTACTTGAAAAGATCTTTTCTTTTTCTTGAATTTCTCAACCATGCTTTCCTTTTTATCATCATTGAGCTTTGGACAATCCTTCTTCATGTAGCCAAATTTGTCACACTTATAGTATTTAATCGATGTTTGATTTCCGGAGTTTGGTTTGCCACCATTTTTGAAATCTGGTCATCTTCTTGAACTTCTTGAATTTTTTTTCTCGGCAGTAAAAATATATCATCTTCCTCTAAGTTTGAACCTTTGTTACTTTCTTAGAATGCTATGTTTTTCTTTCATAATTTTGATCCTTTCTAGCCTACTAGTTAGCTTCATACGATCGCGTTGAGTTGAGAAAGATCATTACCTTCTTCGATGGCTAAATGTTTTCTTTCCCATTCATTTGTCAAAGAGTTTATAATTCATGTGACTAAATCAAAATCTGCAAATTTAACTCCAAGTGTCAAGAGATCGTGTTGAATGGTTTGAAATCTATCATACATATGAATAATTAATTCATTAGCTTTAATTTTGAAAGATGAAAATTGGTTTTGTAAAATCAAGATTTTAGTTTGCTTGACTTTTGTTGTGCCTTTATGTGTGACTTATCAAATGTTCCATATACCATATGCAATGGTGCAAAACATAACATGGAAAAATTCATTTTTGTCAAGTGAGCAAAATAATACATTCATAGCTTTGGCATTGTTAGATGCCGATGCTTTTTATGCATCAATCCAAGTGCTAATATCGACGTTAGGTGCTTCATATTTGTTTTGAGTTGCTAGCCATATTTCTAACCTATTTGCTTCCATAAAAATTCTCATACAAGTTGACCAGTAAGCATATTTAGAACCAAGAAATAGTTAAGGACGAGCAGTTGATTGACCTTCTTGAAAAGTGCTTGCCATGTTAATGATTTTTCAATTATGTGTTGCTATAGATTGAAATGACTATAATCTAATACCAAATGAAAATCTACAGGATCTTTATATAATGCAACTTATATATAAGTGTCATAGTGTATATTACTAATTACACTAAGGAGAGAATAATAGCTGAATATAAAGAAGGTAAATATAAAAGTAAGCATACCAGATATTTAATACTTGTTCGGACCTCCTGTCCAATATCCTGAATCGAAGCTCCCCTTCGGTATTTCCTTTAACTAAATAACCCTCACTTCGTAATAGGCTAATACAAAAGTATTACTCTGACAATCTTGTGTTCCAAATAGCATAATTTTTTGATAATAGTACAATTCTTCCTACGATCTCCTTTGAGTATGTAAAATACTTTGAGTTGTAGGAAGTGGTTTAACCAAAACGATATTTTGGTTATGGTAGATTGAGAATATGTAAGCAAGAGATGCACAAATATGTAAATAGAGAGTAATAAGAAATCAAGAGAATACTTAATTTGTAAATCTCAATCTTTGAAGTATTTATAGGATTAAAGAGTTGCAGATGAGGAGTTGTTACTGTTAGATAAACTCTATTCGATTTAATGGCTGCAACCTTTAAAGAAGAGATGAGATTATTCAATTTGAAAAGAAGTAACCATTCAAAATATAGCAGTTGCCAGACGACACACGTCTGTGGAAAAACGACAGATGTTTATGGAAAAACCCAGACGTATATGGCTTTAGGAATAAAATTCCCAAACCTTCTTACATAAGTATATGGATTTTCCACAGATTTCTAAGGATTTTCCACAGACGTCTGTGGCTGGCATTTCCAGATTCTAAATTTTTTTCAATGCCACTTTTGCGTATATGAGCTCGTATATGCATTTATACTCATGGAGACCTTATAATGTTTATCTAAGACTCTTAATACACCAGTATAATCTTACTAATCATAGTATAGTCCATAAACCTCTATTTGTCTTCGAGTCTCAATATCTTTGAGCATGATGATCTCTTGTAGTATATACCTGTAATTTTGATAAGATATATAATATATGTGATTGTATAGTTGTTGTCATTGAAACAAAAGAATGAAGGTTCTAACAAAGAAGTTGGTTGAAAGAGTCTATAGTAATACCGTAAAAAAGATTCATTCACTTAGGGACTAATTTGATCAATTATGAATTGATTGGAGGAATGGGATTAAGGTTCCATAATTGAACCCTAGTGCAAGTGGCAGATTGAACGAGTTAATGGTGTGGTCTAAGGGAAATTATGCTATTTTTTAAATAAATCTATCTATGTAGTCAGTCTTGTACAGAATAAAATTATTTGGTTTCTTTTATATGCTTTGTTATATTATGATATAATTAATTAACTAAGTTAAAGTATATTAATGAGAAAATCCACAAATAAAATGTTATGTGGTTATAATGGCAAATAGTTGCAATATTAATCACAAAATAAAATAACTTCTTTTAAACATTTCCGACCGAAATATTTCAAGAAAGGATATCAATACATCCATTAAGACTAGAGTGCGTAATTCTCTTCAAAGGTCGGGCATTGTATAACTCATGGTTGTTGGAGAACCAAAGGGTTATGTACTCATAGTTGTTGGATAACTATGGAATAACTTGACCGAGAGTTTCCTATTGGTTAATAAAAACTAGGTTAAATAGGAAATGAAACAACCCATAAATAATGAATAATTAAATAAGGAGATCAATTATAAGAATAAAGGTTAATTAATTACATTAGAAAACGAATGGGCTAAAAAAGGTAAATATTTAGTGGGCATTTATTTACTTTGTGAATATAGGTTGTATAAATAAAGCAGAGAATCAAATTAAATGAGATGTGATTAAATTTAACTCTAAATAATGGAAATTAATTTATTAGTAGTAAAGGGCAACTAGATATAATAAAATTTGGTTGTAACTATGTAAGAAAAAGATTTAATATCTTTACAAAGAAAATCTTATATTAAAGGTAATTAAATTTAGTCATGTGTAAAAATGGGATGTATAAAGATTTGAATGAAGATATTTTTACCTAGTGAAATATGGTGAGGAAAGATTTACTAAAAGAGATCTTATATTAAGGGTATTTGCATGTAATAAAACCTAGTCGTATATATTGGGAATCAGTTTACATACATAAATGGGAAATAATTAAATGCACTACATATGCGATAATCAAATTAATATATGAACAGTGAGGATCTTATAAAGGAGGAGACAAATTAATAACTGGGGAAATGAAATGTGAATTAAAGTAATTTAATTGCAAGAAATCATAAGGAATATTGGATTAATTAGATGTAGAACACTTTTAAAAGTTAATTAAATGGTGCAAAGGTAACTAGAATAATTAAAGTCGACTTAAACACAAGAACAAATAATTTTGAGTTTTGAATGGCAAAGTACTAAAATGTGAATGTTGAACGAATTAAATCTTTTATTTAGGGAAGTAGATTAATAAAAAGAGGGATTTAAGGCCATTAATATAAACAACCTTCATCTTCTTTACATTCACATTCTCTTCATTTGAAGTAAAAAGGAAAAACAAAACTCCATTGCAAAGGTAACTAGAATAATTAAAGTCGACTTAAACACAAGAACAAATAATTTTGAGTTTTGAATGGCAAAGTACTAAAATGTGAATGTTGAACGAATTAAATCTTTTATTTAGGGAAGTAGATTAATAAAAAGAGGGATTTAAGGCCATTAATATAAACAACCTTCATCTTCTTTACATTCACATTCTCTTCATTTGAAGTAAAAAGCAAAAACAAAACTCCATTAACAAACCAAGGCCGACCATATTTCAAGGGAGGGAGAAACAAGAAATCCAAAATCAAAAGTAAAGCTTTCGACTTTAAATCAAGATTATATTTAAATAAAGATTTCAAGCTTTTCTAGTCTAGGATAGTAAAAATTCCCCTAAAAATTTCCAAACTTTTTTGGGTTTGTAATTAATTTTTTTTGCATGATTTTAATGTTGATAGACATCTTTGAATGATTAGATATGACTTTGAATATGTTTTATGACCGTTTTTATTACTAGATATAGTTCATATGAGTGGTTAGTTATGCCTACTGAGCTGACTAATACCCCCATGTTCTTTGTAGATCTTATTAACTGAATCTTTCACTGTCAGTTAGATAGTGTTGGTCATTCATCAATGATATTTTATTATATTTTAAAAATCGGAGAGACCGTGAAGTCCATTTTAGGTTGGTGTTGGGGACATTATATAAACAAAAATTGAAGGTGAAGTTTTTCAAGTGTCATTTTTGGAGTCAGGAAGTTAAATTTCTTAGTCATGTTGTTTTGAAGAATGGATTAGCAGTGGATCCATCGAAGATAGGGACCATTAGTGACCAGAGGTGGCCTAAGACCACAACAGAGATAAATAGTTTCTTGGAACTGTCTGGCTATTACCGTAGATTTATTAAGAAGTTCTCACATATAGAAGCACCCTTAACTAAGTTGACCAAGAAAATAAGAGGTTTCATATAGACTATAAAGTATGGACGGTCATTTTTAGAGTTGAAGAGGTTGTTAATGAATTCTCTTGTCTTGATTGTACCTGAAGAGAATCGGGATTTAGTAGTGTATATCGATGCTTGTGGAACCGGTTTGGGTGTAGTGTTGATGTAGAAGGGGCAAGTGATAGTTTATGCATCAAGGAAGGTAAGGCCTCATGAATCTCGATATCCGGCTCATGACTTGGTGTTGGCAATAGTGATCTTTGCTTGAAGATTAAGAGCCATTATTCACTGGGAGTGTGTTTCGAGTTGTACATAGACAATAAATCTCTCAGGTATTTATTCTCTTAGAAGGAGTTGAATATGAGACAACGGAGGTAATTAATATTTCTAGCAGCATGCGACTTTGATATTGAGTATATGTTGGGAAAGAGGAACAAAATTGTCGATGCTTTAAATAGAAAGCAGCATAATAGAGTGTTAGCCATGATCGAGGAATGGTAAATGTTAGAGATGTTAGTGTCGCATGGAGTGCATTTAGGATGAATGCAGGATCAAGCCGAGATCTGGGGTTATAGCAAGTTTGGAAGTTCACGCGATACTTGTGGATAGAATTGCTGAAAGGTACATAGAGAACCCATTGTTAGCCAAAAGAATAAGGCAGTAGGAAATGGATATGGAAGTCAAGGATCTAAAAGGGTTCGACATAGACTCGAATGGATATCTCAGGAAGAAAGGAATACTATGTGTTCCAAAGGTAGGAGATCTTCTAGAATAGGTCCTAGAGGAAAGACTCCTATCTAAGTTTACGATTCATCTTGGAGACACAATATATCGTGCTATGAAGCGTAACTTATTTTGGGACGATATAAAGAGAGATGTAGGTGAATATGTGAAGAAGTGTTTTACATGTCAGTAAGTAAAAGCTGACTATAGGAAGCCAGGTGGCTTACTTTAACTCTTGGAAGTCTCTGCCTAGAAGTGGGGTTCATTTTCCATAGATTCTATTGATGGGTTTCCAAGGTCGGGAATGTGAAATGATAGCATTTTGGTGATAGTCAATACTTTGACTAAGAGTATCCACTATCCTGGTGTAGTCGAAAAGAACTAAAACTAGCTTAGTGAAGCTATACATGAAGAATGTTATGAGACTCTATGGGATCCCAGTCAACATATTTAGTTATAGAGACTTATTGTTCACTAGTGAGTTGTAAAGAGGTTTGCAGAGTATGTTAGGTACATAATTGAATCTAAGTATGGTTTACCACCTAAAAATAGATGGTCAAACGGTAAGGGTGAATCCTGTGTTAGAAGATTTGCTGAGGGCAAGTGTGCTAGACTTTAAAGTGTCTTAGGAAGATCATTTACATTGGGCAAAGTTTCCTACAATAATTTTTACCAATTGAGTGTTGGAATAGCACCCTTTGGGGCGCTTTATGGTGGACTATGTAAATTATATGTTTGTTGGTTGGACATAGAAGATAGACTCATATTAGGATCCGATTTGGTGAGAGATGGTATCGAGAAGATAGGTTTGGTTCGTGTTAGAATGAAAGTTGCGCAATCAGGGCAGAAGAGTTATTCCAATAAGAGACAAAGGGGACTGGAGTCCATAGTAGGTGATCATGTGTTCTAAAGGTTTCACTGATGTGAGGTGTCATGTGCTTTGGGAAGATGGGGAAATTGGCTCCTAGATATGTATGTCAATTTCCAATGATAGAGTGGATCGATAAACTCGCATATACAATCAAGCTACCTAGAATTTTGGCAAGTGTACTTAATGTTTTCATACATCGCATTTATGTAAATGTGTGTATGATCGTAGTATGGTAATGGAATCAAGGGCAATGGAGGACCCATCCATAAAACCAGATTTGACATATGTTAAATGACCGAAAGGAATAATAGGTTGTGATATAAAAGAGTTATGAAAAAATGTAATCAGACTTGTTTGCGTCCAGAGGAGTGATGATAAGGATGATTGTGCATGATAGGTAGATGGTAAGATTAGGAATTGTAACAACCCATCGTTTTTTATCTCCGTATGTAAATGGATGGAAACCGAAAATGGCGGATTGCCGTGGTTAACATGCAGTATACAGAGAGCTATATAAACTAGCTAACTAAAACTTTCAGAATCTCACAGCGGAAGGAAACATACATATATATAGATATATGTATATATCTATATATATATATATTTGTCTCAAGTATCAAATCATATCCCAGTACACATGATCAAATTCAAATTCGTATACATTAATACATCATACACTAGTACTGTTAAGTGATAAATATGACACACTATATACATAAGCAATGCCATTGTCGTATGCACCATCCATGTTACTCAAGAACACCATTATAACCTATAAATCCCTAAACAAAAGGAAACATAGGAGGAAGGGTTAGCCATAAGTGTGGTGAGTGAAAAACACTACTAAGAATATACTGCAAATTTGACCGCATAACACTATATAAAGGCCACTTCTAAACAAAGATGTAGCTCTATCCCCACATAAACATAGAAGATATATAGTCAAGTACTAGCACAATGATACAACTGGTAGATGAGTAAAAATAAGAGATTAGCTTCAGGCTAAGTAGCTAAATGACCAATGGGAACCTAAAACTACTCGGTCTAGCCCGAGTATTATTATAAAATAATAAAACGGTCAGTCTTGTGCTAGATCAAACCATTAAATGACGCAAAGAAAGATATAGAATTTAAAATGGATATGATGACATATATGCGTAAGGTTGACGTGTCATAATCATGGTAACTTAAATGATAATGTCGTAATTCATGAAACTCCTAAAATAGAGAGAATAACATCTCAAATTAAATTCGTGAACCCAAGTCTACAAGTTCCTATAAGTGGGAGAATAACATCCTCAAATTGAAATTTCAAAATCCAAATCCGAATATGGCCTATCATAGGCAAAAATCATCGTTATCCTGCCTTTTGGCAAGGCCGTGCTATCGTCGACTTGGCTAGGAATGGATAGTTATTTAACCTTAAGAATTGATCATATACAAAACTATGGATAATGGTCAGGAAAATTTAGACCGGTTCCCAATCAAGGTGCAATTAGCATAGAGTGATTGGCATAGCCTTGTGAAATTACATTTCAATTTTGGAATCGACGGAGTTTGTACGCTCGAGTTACAGACAAAGCAAGGGTTCATATGGATTGATTGGGAATGATCCATAAAACAGCTCAAATCAGCAGAGATTGATCGATATCTCAAAATCCATAAGGTCAATTCACTTAAAACTTTCAGAGCATCAGTATATTGAAGAGTGGAGCCCACAAAAACGATCGCACATCAAGATCTTAAGACATTTAGGATAGCCGATTATTTTAGGTCGATCGTTATTTGCCAATCCTTTACAATGGTCGGTGAACACTCCAAGTGTAGCAAAGGTCTATCTATATCTCGTAATCTACAACTCAAAATGACTTTGTATTTAGGGACAAGTTCAATAGGCATGTGGGACCACCCAAAAATGATCGTGCATAAATTGGAGGCAAAAATAACGATTGGTGAAACTTTGGCCGATCGATCAAGGACGTCAAGTTAGGGCCACCGATCGTTATGGTGGGCCTCTATGAACCTAGAGAGCCTTTTGCCAAAATCTTAGCGAAATATCTCATTATCACTCCTTATAAATACAAGCCTTTTGGTTCATTTTTAGGATCTTTACGATGCTTATTATTCTAGACTCGATTATAATCAAGCACTTGCTATATTTTATTGTGTAATTGGATTGAAAAGTGATTAATAAAGGACAATCTTCAAAGTGGATGTAGGTATACAACGCTGAACCACTATAAATTTCCATCTCTTTGATTACTGCTTATTCTCTGTTACCTACTGGTTTATCTGCTCAGTTTAATTTTGTTTTCTTCACTTACTTCTCTACAAAAACAATTCTTGGGTATTTGTGACCATTTTGGGTGGAAACAACAATAGTATAGTAAAATCCCAAATTTGCAAATCAAAGCTGAAAGTCAAAATCAAGCAACAAATTGGCACCACCCAAAAAGGTAAGCACAAGGCTATACCTAAGGATCGATCGTATCATCAAAGACAAGCACATGGCTATGTCTGACGACTATAAAGGTTGCCTCCCCAAAGGCGAGCTAGAAAGCTACACTTGACAACCACAAAGGATCGCATATCCCAAAGATGAGTGTGGAGAATACATCTGATGACCCTAAAAGGTCACTATCCCAAAGTCGAGTCCGAAAGCTACGCCTGACGACCTCAAAGGACCGCCTTTCCAAAGGTGAGCATAAAGGCTAGAGCTAAAAACTATAAAGGACCATCTCCCCAAAAGTGTTGCTTACTCTCAGTTAGTAATTAAAAAAATTTCTTCAAAGTGTCTCATATCACCTGGTGAAATTTGAGTATTTACTAATACATAGTAAACCTCACTAATCAAATGAAATGTAACAAATAAATAGTAGTAAAAAAATATTCATTCCGGTGAGTTCGGTAATTAACCAGTAAATGTAAGCATTCCATACTGCTCGTTTTACTAATATTTTTAATTATATTTCCCATTCGAATGAAATAAAAGTTTTATTATTAAAACTAAATTTATGAAATTCTTTTCAAATATTTGTTGGATATGAGAAATTGTTATTCTGAGAGCACCTCACAATATGTACATATATTAAAGTATTGGTTTTAAAACCCTTGTTTGAAATTATGTTTGAAAATAATTCAGTTTAGAAATTTAATTTAAAATGGGAATTTTTGAAAACCATTTTGTAAAAGCTTACTGTAAATATATGAAGGCATATAAAACAAGATGGCGAAATCATAAAACATCCCAAAGTAAATCCTAAAACAAGAGCATCGAAGTGCCAAAACAAGAGAGCATATAGAAGTATCTTAATCCATTAAAGCAAGAGAACAAATGAAAACCCAAAAGCGCAACGATTCATGGAAAAAAAGACCAAATGGTATTCGAAGAAGCACTCCAGGCCTTTAGTTAGTCGACCGAACCAAATGGCTTAGTCGCCTGAACACAACCTGAAGCATATGTTCAAAGTGCTTTAGTTAGTCAACTGAACCACAAGGTTTAGTCGACTGAACGTGTTTTCCTGGAGCTATATAGCTTCAGGTTGCGTGTTTAGCCAAGCCATGGTGAATATCAGGCGACCAAACTGTGATTCCGGCAACCTTATATGACCAAATAAAAGCATAACTTGCATATAGAACTAATAAAAAGTAATTTGGAGAAAACAAAGATGATTTCACTTATGGACAGCAAGCATTTCTATTGAAATAAGTGTTGATTTCTCATTCTTTGCGAATTCAAGCTTAAAGCCATCTAAACCTAAGATTAGTAAGCATCAAGCACTTGAAAACTGAAGCTAATACTGTATGTGAGAAATTCCTACCTGAATGGGATGAATTGGAGCTTATTCTTTCTTGATTTCATCTCTGAAGTAACATGTAAAGAGGAAGTGGGAAAAACAACTTAAACACAGAAATAGCTTCACAAAATGGAAATGAATTAAGTACGAAGTTGAGATTACATACCTAAAAGAATTTCCTTATTAACTATAGCAATTTATTTACTAATTTCTGACAAGAGGGATTGATCTAGAGTCTGATTTTGGCGATTGATCAGCCGGTAAGCCGCTCGCAACGTTGGAACACTTTTACGCAATGGCAGCTCAGTATTTGAGAATGAGGAAGCCAGGTCCTCTAGAAAAAATAATGTTGCAAGACCAAACGAAGAGGGAGTTCAAAGTAACATTGTAATAAAACAATCTGATGACAGTTATGGAAAAGACCAAATGAATGTCCAGAATAAACCAAATTACCAAAAGAGAAGCGAAGATAGTAACGAGAATGAAAAAGGGATTCTGGATGGAAGAAGCCTAGGATTTCGATGTATAATACTGACATGTCGTTGAATATTTTCTTAGAGAATATCTATCTGTCTACTTGTAACACCATGCATTATAGGAAGCCACCTCCAAAAGAATCAGCAGAGAAGCAGAAACAGACCAGGAAATATTGTCTGTTTCACGAGTGCAATGGGCACAATACAAATGAATGCAGGCATCTGTAGAATGTTATAGAGATTCGATAAAGGAAATCACAATAGTTTGTGAAAGCCCTACAGGATGGCGTGCAAAGGACATCTAATCCCAAACGAGGACAAGGCCCCGCTCTGGTGAGAAGGATATTGTTTGATTGTGGAAGTTCAGTAAATATAATTTTCAAAAAAGCTTATAATCAGATGAGGATGTAAGACAAAGATTGAAAATCATTTAAAGCTCGCATACACAGTTTTAACGGTGTTGAAACTGAAGCTTTTGGTTATGTGGAATTACCTGTAGAGTTGGGAGAAGGTGAACGAAGGAGAGTGCGGATCTTGCCATTTATTGTTTTGAATGTTGATTCTCCATACAACGTTTTTCAGGGTCGACGGGCCCTAGCCGAATTTCGAGTAGCAGTTGACCTGTAGTGTTTAACTTTGAAGTTTCCGATAGATATTGGAGTTGAAGTTGTTCATGGCGATCAAGCGACTGGATGTGCCTGTTTGTAGCTGAGTTGAGGGATGCTCAACACATGGAAAAAGGTAAGGGTGTTGACAAGACTGTCCACATCCAAGATACTGAAGATTGATAACTAACACCTAAGCTTTGGCTCGGGAGCTATAGTCGGTTCTATAGAGATAAAAATCCAAGAGATCATGAAAAGGAGTTCAAAGAGACCAAAGATGCACCGGTTGAGTTGACAATTGATATCACGGTCAGCCACGATGACCTGTCATGAGTCTTAAAGATCGGATCACAGCTTAGCCCTTCGATGAAGAAAGAACTTGTCAGATTTCTCTAAGTGAATCTTGACATATTCGCCTAGACTCACTCTGACATGTGTGGAATCTCATCTGCCATTACTAGCCATACTTTGAATATCGACCCGAGGAATGTCCAGGTTAAACAGAAAAAACGCAGCATGGATTCGGACAGATTTGCCGCTCTCAAGAAGGAGGTGGATAGACTCAAAGACAACGAGTTTATGCACAATGCCCTCTAACCTAAATGGATATCTAATCCTATACTTGTGAGAAAAGTGAATATGAAATGGAGAACATGCATTGAATACTTAGATTAGAAAAAGGCATGTCCAAAAGATAGTTTTCCCCTTAAGGATCGACCAGCTGATGGATTCAACCATGGGATACGAGTTGTTATCTTTCATGGATGCATACTCGGGATAAAACTAATTCCCGATGCGTATTCCCAATCAGGAGCACACCAGTTTCATTACCCATGTTGGATTGTACTGCTATGTAGTACTGCCGTTTGGATTAAAGAATGCATGAGCTACTTATCGGCACTTAGTTAATAGAATGTTTAAAGATCGAATTGGAAAACGATGGAAGTGTATGCGAATGATATGCTCATGAAGTCACGATGATTGAATGACCACATTAGAGACTTGGCAAAAATGTTTGACATTCTCTGACATTACAAGACGAAAATCGATCCTTTGGAGTGTTCTTTTGGTGTTGCATCAGGGAAATTCTTGGGCTTCATTGTTAATACCCGTGGAATAGAAGATAACCCAAGAAGATCCAGGCTATCTGTGATATCCAAGCGACAAGGACTGTTAAACAAGTACAGTGTTTGAATGGGAAAGTTGCTGTCTTAAGTCAATTTATTTCCAGACCTACATGCAAATGTATACCTTTCTTTGACTTGATTACGAAAAGGGAAAGGAACTTCGAATGGACAGAATTATAAAGATGCATTTCGAGCTTTGGTGAATCATTTGAAGAGACCTCCCATCTTGTCAAAGCTGGTGGATCATGAAGATTTGTATATTCCTTTGGCCGTATTGGCACACGCTATAAGTGCCACCTTGCTTCGCGAGGAGGATCGAATCCAGAGGCTGGTGTATTATGTCAGTACTTGATTAAAGGGAGCTGAAAGGAACTATCTGAAATAGAGAAGCTGACATACTGCTTGTTGCTTGCATCATGAAAGCTTCGTCTATGATTCGAGGCACATCTGGTAAATGTTTACACCGACCAGTCATTACGATAGGTCCTACAACGACCTAGACGTCTAAAAGGTTACTCAAGTGGGATATCTAACTCAGTCAATTCAATATTACTTATCTCCCTTGGAGGGTTATCCAGGGTCAGGCATATAACAGAGCTTACTACGCATGATAATTCTCCGAAAGGCAGCGAAATCCCTAACATACGGTGGAAATTATATACCGATGGAGCGTCCAATAATCATTGTTCTAGAGTTAGAATTGTGCTTGTAACTCTCGAAAATCGATCAATCTATTATGCTTTAAAGCTTGATTTCCTAGTGACAAACAATGAAGCTGAGTACGAAGCTTTGATTGCTGGACTTAAACTCGCCAAAGAACTGGGAATAAAATCTCTTTAAATGTTTTGCGATTCGCAGTTGGTAGTGCACTAAGTCGGGGGAGATTATCAAGCTAAAGGACAACGGCTTGCTCCATATCTTGCCCAAGTCCAAGAGTTATTGGCAGAATTTGAGTACTATGACATTTCCATATTCCACGGGATCAAAACAGAGAAGCTGATTTATTGGAAAAATTTGCTAGCATCGGTGATTCACAGCGGCTGGGCTTGGTTTCGGTTGAAGTATTTAATACCCCAAGTATGAACATGATAGAAATCGGTTGGATACTGTAAGCAAGGGCAGATGGTGAATCGTGGATGACTCCGATCAAAGACTATTTGCTACAGAGAGTTCTTCTCGAATGAAAGAATGAAAAGTGACAAATCCTTCGCAAAGCTTCACGATATATCATGCAAGAAGGAATTATGTACAGGAAAGGTTTTCTGTTCCTCTATTCCAGCGTGTCGCTCATGATGAGATAAAACATGTCCTAAAAGAAGTTCATAATGGGAAATGTGACGATCACACTAGTGGGCAAACTTTGGCCAAGAAAATACTCCGCTATGGGTATTATTGGCCAATCATTAATCGAGACATCATTGACTATGTAAGACGATGTGATAAGTGCAAGATCTATGAAAAAGTTCCAAGAGATCCACCGACGGAAATCACACAAACGGTCAGCCCATGGTCGTGATCCTTATGGGGAATAGACATTATCGGTTCCTTGCCGATCTCAAAAGGCGGCGTATGCTGTCATCGCAGTTGATTACTTCACCAAATAGGATGAAATAGAACCTTTAGCCATGATCACAACAAAGAAAGTACTCAACTTTATTATCCAAAACATCATATATTGTTTTAGTGTACCACGAACTATTGTAACAGATAATGGAACTTAATTCGACAGTGCCGAATTCAAAGTATTCTGTCAAAGGTATCGTATTAAAAAGAGGTTTGCAGCGGTTTCTACCCTCTAGCTAATGGATAGATTGAAGCTGTAAACAAAATCATGAAGTCCATTCTGAAGAAGAGATTGGAAAAGGATAGAGGCAGGTGGGTGGATAAACTCCCTACATCACTGTATACAGGACCACCCATAAGTCCATGACTGGCCATACTCCATTTGCCCTTGCTTATGGTCCCGAAGCCGTCATCCTGTTGAACTCGAAATTCCTTCTCATCGAGTCACTTACTATGATCCCAAAGCGAATAAGGATCTCCTTTTGGAATTTCTCGATTTTATAGTTGAGAAGCATGAGGAAGCCAATCTGAGTGCTGTTGCGCATCGACATCGAGTCCCCTGATATTACAACATTAATGTCTGACCTAGACCTTTGAAGTCGGCGATCTTGTCCTAAAATGGGTTTTTCATACCCTGTCATGCATGAATCCAATCTTAAAAGGACCATATGTTACTGAACAGAGGCTTAGAGAGGGAACCTTCAAGCTAACGACTGTTAATGGCATCACACTCCTAAGGGCGTGGAATAACGAGCATTTATGACGTTATTTCATTTAGTTGATTTCTTTTTTATTCAGTTGTATTTGCTTTTATAATTTGCTTTAGCATTTGATTTTCCAAATATGTAATAAAATAAATTCCATCATTCTTTTCCATTTAGCAAATAAATTCTTGGACACCCATTGTATTTTATGTTTGCCACAGCACGGTGTATCAGTTACAAGACTAGACTGAAATAAAATAAGAGCGATCGTGATATGAAAGATCGCTTGTTAAATTAAAACCCTAACTCCCGGGCGCAAATCTATCAATTGTGTAGAATATGAACCAATTGCTCTTCGAAATAACTCTAAGTCCTTAGAGTGTGGAATGGAGTATAAACATAAATCGGGTGTGATTCGACCACCCGTGAAACGTTTCCAAGTCCCCAGAGTGTGATTGGAGTATAAACATAAATCGGGTATGAATCAGCCACCTGCGAAATAGCTCTAAGTCCTCAGAGTGTAGACTAGAGTTTAAAAATAAATTGGGTGCGATTTGACCACCCATCAACTAACTCTTATGCCCGAAGTGCGGATATGATTTTAAAAAAGTAAATTAGTGTGGTTCGACCGCTCACTATTCCATGTACTCTGGACTCAAAACGATAGGAGTGTAAACTCGCTAAGGATAGAGTTCAATCATCCACCACCTAACTCTGCCGACCTCAGACTAGGGGCAAGAGTACAGTTACTCAAACTGCTTAGTTCGATAAGCAAAATGTTAAGGCTCGGGCCTATTGTTTAATATTACTCGAGGCCATGACTTTAGAGAGGCCTTGGGATGGATAAAGTAGATGGATATCTAATTCGGCGAGCAACAAATCACAAATACATAAAATGAAAAACGTGATAGCTCAATAATTTAAATAAATGTATACAAGAATCATACACAAATATAAAAGAATTATTATTTACACTAAACATCTATACACAATGCAAGTTTATCCAAAATTAAAAACAAAAGCAGGGCTATACCCAAACAAACATAATTAAGGAAAAGAAAAAGTACCCATCCAAGCTATTTACATATCACTCCAACCCAAAGATCATGTGACATCCCCTATCTAGAGGCCCAAAACAAAGCGCTACAATGCAGTCATCTATAGTATTAGCTTCCAACGACTAAATATATCTACGTTAGTGGTATCCATAATATCAAAAGCACTTGAATATGAAACAAAACGCAGATTTCAAAACAACATTACTTCATTAACTTTCAAACAGATGTTCCATATTCTTAATACATAATTCTGATACGTTCCTAGGCATGGATCAAACATACTTATAATAAAATATGCCTAGAGCGGTATATATAGATACCTCTTTGGATGATCAGAGTCATATGGTCATAACTGATTTAGTACAAACACATTGAAAATACAACAAAGCATAAATAAGAAATGCAACTCCTAAATAGCTATCAATTTGCCTCCTGCATGCCTCCGATAGCCTCATTTGTCATCCTACTAAAACCTAAAAGGACCTGAACCCCTCAGCCTACTCAAATTAATTTTGAGCACCTAAGAGTTTAAGTGAATAACATAAACTTTGATTCAGACATAAAGCCTGGTATGAATAATACTATGCATCCCGGTTTTATATGTTAAGAGAAACCACGCCACTTAGCGGAACAGGTTTCCCTTCACTAACATCCTTTTAAAACATATCTTTGCAAAATCTGTTCCTGCAACCAAAACTGGTTAAACACTATAAAGCATCATTATGTAAACATACATAAATATCATGTATTAATGAACTATTTGTTCAAACACATAAGTTTAGTTTGGCTAACTTTTAACCTTTGGCTGACTCGGGCCTACTTGACAATATAAACAAAATTTTATCTAACACCTGTCAGACACTTCTCTTCTGAACAGTCTGTCCTTAACTATCTGTTAAATACTTCGCTTTTGGACGGTCTATCCCTAGCTTAATCATCTCCCATGTCTTCCTGATCCTAATGGTTTTTCAAACTCACCAATAATCTATCTGTATACAAAAATATATTCCACTCGGTGTGTAATCATCATTTTAGTCTACCTATGACCAAGCCCTACACATTGGAATTTTGGACAATAATTAGCTGGGGATAATAGCAAATGTATAGGGTGCAATCCTGTACTAGTCCCATTTAATATTCTAATATCCTAGTCATTTTCAGTTAAGGATCTCCTCCCATAATTTTCCTTGAAACATTTTCAAAATGATTTAAAATCTTTAAATCAAACTTACACAAGGAAAATATAATCCTTATGCTTTACTCAAATTCACATGTTATATATATATATATATATATATATATATATATATCCTTACTCAAACTTTAGCTGATAAAAAAATGTAAACATTTGAAAGTACCTCTTTCTAAACTTTTGAAAGAAACTCTTTCGAAACCAAATAAAACCCTTCAATTACCTAAGCCAAGAGGCCAAAACCTTACCTTCAAAACCATACATCAAACCTTTCTAAGCCATTAAAATCATCCCTTTTGAAAGCAACTTTAGACATCCTTCTTCAAAATACTTTAAAATATTGCCTTAGAAAACTTTTGGAAAACCTTTCATTTTAAACCTTTCGAAACCATTCAGAAATCTGAACCTTTCGACCTTGTCGGAAGCTACCTTTCGACCCCTTTGAAATCTACCTTTCGACCTATTCGAAAGCTTGGCTTTCAACCCCTTTAAAAGTTTTTCTTTAGACTCCATTGAAATCATTCAGCAATTAAAACCTTTCGAAAGCTTTCAACTCTTGAAACACAAACCTTTCGAAAATTCACTGGGTTCAATTTAAAACATATAGGAGATCTTCTTTGAAACCATCGACTACATTGGAAGCTAACTTCCGACCTTGTCGAAAGCTTTAAAACATATCTTCTTTAACACAATAGGCTCTAGCCTTTACGTCTCCTTTGAAAGCTTGGGTTACACTTTAATTTGAAAAGCAAGGGTAAGACATCTAAATCGAAAGCTCTCTTTCGAAAGCAGGGAGAAATAACTGGTTTTAAAAACAAGTAAATCTTTTAACTTTGTCGAAAGCAACAACTTCGAAAGGTTAGTTTCCAAAGAGGTTGGAGTATGTTTGTTTATAAACCAAAAGAACCACCTGCTTTGCTTTCATAACTAACTTAGTAAAAACACATTGGAAATACAACAAAGCAAAAAGAAGAAATGCAACTCCTAAATAGCTATCTGCTTGCCTCCTGCGTGCCTCTGATAGCCTCATTTTCCATCCTACTAAAACCTGAAAATATCTGAACCTCTCAGCCTAGTCAAATTAATTTTGAGCACCTAAGAGTTTAAAGGGAAAATATAAACTTCGAGTCAGACATAAAGCCTTGTGTGAATAATACTATACATCCCGGTTTTATATGTTAAGTGAGACCATGCCACTTAGCAGAATGGGTTTCCCTTCACTAACATCCTTTTAAAACATATCTTTGCAAAACCTTTTCCTGCAACCAAAATTGGTTAAACACTGTAAAACATGATTATGTAAACATACATAAATATCATGTAATAATGAACTATTTGTTCAAACACATAAGTTTAGTTTGGCTAACTTTTAGCCTTTGGCTGATTCGGGCCTACCCGACAATATAAACAAAATTGTATCAAACATCTATCAGGCATTCCTCTTCTGGACAGTCTATCCTTGACTATTTGTTAAATACTTCACTTCTGGACAGTCTATCTCTAGCTTAATCATCTCTCAGGTCTTCTTGATCCTAATGGTTTTTCGAACTTACCAATAAGCTATATGTATGCAAACATATATTCCATTCGGTGTGTAATCATAGTTTTAGTCTACCTGTGACCAAGCCCTACATTCTGGAATTTTGGACAATAATTAACTGGGGTTAATAGCTAATGGATAGGGTATGACCCTATGCCAGTCCCATCTGGTATTCTAATATCTAAGTCATCTTCACTTAAGGATCCCCTCCCATGATTTTCCTTGAAAAATTTAAAAATGATTTAAAACCTTTAAATCAAACTTACATAAGGAAAATATATAATCTATATGCTTTACTCAAAATCACATGTTATATATATATATATATATATATATATATATATATATCTTCTTTACTCAAACTTTAGTTGGTAAAAGCATTTAAACATTTGAAAGTACCTCTTTCTAAACTTTTGAAAGCATCTCTTTCGAAACCAAGTAAAACCCTTCAATTACCTAGGCCAAGAGGCCAAAACCTTACCTTTCAAAACCATTCGAAACCATTGAAATCATCCCTTTTGAAAGCAACTTTAGACATCCTTCTTTAAAATACTTTAAAATGTTGCCTTAGAAAACTTTTGGAAAACCTTTCATTTTAAATCTTTCAAAACCATGCAGAAAACAGAACCTTTCAACCTATTCGAAGCTACCTTTTGACCCCTTCGAAAGCTTGGCTTTCGGCCCATGCGAAAGCTTTGCGTTCGACCCCATTGAAATTATTCAGCAATCAAAACCTTTCGAAAGCATTCAACTCTTAAAACATAAACTTTTCAAAAACTCACAGGGTTAAATTTAAAAAATGCGGGAGATTTTCTTTTAAGACCATTCAACTTCATTGGAAGCTACCTTCCAACCTTTTCAAAAGCTTTGCTTTGAAAGCTTTAAAACATATCTTCTTTAAAACAATAGGCTCCAGCCTTTTAAACATCTCCTTCGAAAGCTTGGGTTACACTTTCATTTGAAAAACAAGGGTAAGACATCTAAGTCGAAAGCTCTCCTTCGAAAGCAGGGAGAAGTAGCTAGTTTTAATAATAAGTAAACCTTTGACTTCGTTGAAAGTAACGACTTCGAAAGGTTAGTTGCCAAAGAGGTTGGAGTATGTTTGTTTATAAACCAAAAGAATCGCCTGCTTTGCTTTCATAACTGACTTAGTACTAACACATCAGAAATACAACAAAGCATAAATAAGAATTGAAACTCCTAAATAGCTATCTGTTGCCTCCTGCACGCCTCCGATTGCCTCATCCATCATCCTACTAAAATCTGAAAAGACCCGAACCCCTAAGCCTACTCAAATTAGTTTTGAGCACCTAAGAGTTTAAGGGGAAAACATAAACTGCGAGTCAGACATAAAGCCTGGTGTGAATAATACTACACATCCTAGTTTTATATGTTAAGTGAGACCATGCCACATAGTGGAAAAGGTGTCCTTTCACTAACTTCCTATTAAAACATATCTTTGCAAAACCTTTTCCTGCGAACAAAACTAGTTAAACACTGTAAAGCATCATTACGTAAGAATACATAAATATCATGCAATAAAGAACTATTTGTTCAAACACATAAGATTAGTTTGGCTAACTTTTAACCTTTGGCTGACTCGGGTCTACCCGACAATATAAACAAAATTTTATCTAGCACCCGTCAGACACTCCTCTTTTGGACGGTTTGTCCTTAAGTATCTATTAAATACTTCATTTCTGGATGGTCTGTCCCTAGCTTAATCATCTCCCAGGTCTTCTAGATCCTAATGGCTTTTCGAACTCACCAATAACCTATCCGTATACAACATATATTCCATTCGGTGTGTAATCATAATTTTAGTCTACCTATGACCAAGCCCTACACACAGGAATTTTGGATAACATATAGCTGGGGCAAATAGCTAATGTATAGGGCACGACCCTATAACAGTCCGATCTGGTAATCTAATATCTGAGTCACTTTCACTTAAGGATCCCCTCCCGTAATTTTCCTTGACACATTTTCAAAATGATTTAAACCTTTAAATCAAACTTACACAAGGAAAATAGATAATCATTATTCTTTACTCAAAATCACATGTTATATATATATATATATATATATATATCTTTTCTTTACGTAGACTTTAGTTGATAAAAACATTTAAACATTTGAAAGTACCTCTTTATAAACTTTTGGAAGCATCTCTTTCGAAACCAAGTAAAACCCTTCACTTAACTAAGCCAAGAGGCCAAAACCTTACTTTTCAAAACCATACGTCAAACCATTCGAAACCGTTGAAATCATCCCTTTTGAAAGCAACTTTAGACATCCTTCTTTAAAATACTTTAAAATATTTCCTTAGAAAACTTTTGAAAATCGTACCATTTTAAATCTTTCGAAATCATTTAGAAAACCGAACCTTTCGACCTTGTCGGATACTACCTTTCGACCCCTTCGAAAGCTACCTTTCGACCCCTTCGAAAGCTTGGCTTTCAAACCCTTCGAAAGCTTGCTTTCGAACCCATTGAAATCATTCAGAAATTAAAACCTTTCGAAAGCATTCAACTCTTAAACATAAACCTTTCGAAAACTCACTGAGTTCAATTTAAATATGGGAGATCTTCTTTTAAAACCATTCGATTTCATTGGAAGCTACCCTCCGACCTTGTCGAAAGCTTTTTTTGAAAGCTTTCAAACATAACTTCTTTAAAACAATAGGCTTCACCTTTTGAACATCTCCTTCGAAAGCTTGGGTTACACTTTAATTTGCAAAACAAGGGTAAGACAACTAAGTCGAAAGCTCTCATTCGAAAGCAGGGAGAAGTAGCTGGTTTTAAAAACAAGTTAACCTTTTGACTTCGTAGAAAGCGAAAGGTTGGAAATCGGCAGTACCTTTTTGACCTTGTCGAAGGGTTTAATTATTTAACCTGGCCGAAAGCAGCCAAGTCGAAGCTTTTATTTGAAAGCAATGCAGGTGATTCTTTTGGTTTATAAACAAACATACTCCAAAATCTTTAGCAACTAACCTTTCGACTAAGTACCCTTCGACCTTGTCCAATTCATTACGAACCAAGCTACTTCATACCATACGCATTGGTCTTTAACCTTGTCGAAGTTATTACCTTTTGACTTTGTCGAGAGGTCTGGATTGGAAGATTTGATGCCGTAATGGCTGAAACATGCTAAAATCATGATTTTCTTGTTTTTAACTCAAAAGAGATTTTTTTTCGACTAACCTGCCTTTGTTTGTAAATTTCTTATTGGTTAATAAAATACTTTTCGAAAGAGTGCTGCCACTAATTTTAGAATTAAATAACGAGTTTTTTATAAAACGTCCCTTCTCCTTAATTAAATATATAAAACATTTAAGTCTCATATTTTAAATAATTTTATACATCCATCAAAACACTTAGTAAAAATCTGGAAAATTTTCAAAAAGTCTGTTTTAATATGTTTTCCCATATATAAAATTTTCAAGTCCAATTAATTATTGTTTTAGCCATAAATAATTTATAACCCAATAAATCATTTTCTTCACTGGAAAATTAATATAAAATCCACACTAATTCATAAAAATATGAAAATTGGAATCCATCTCCAAAATATCATTTCTTATCTATGTTTAAATTTTCAAAGCATTTGGATGTCATCTAATAGAGTTTTTATCTCAAACATGTCATAAAAAGTAACATGAACATATATAATCCATCAACAAGCACATATATATAACTTCTATTGTCAAAACATGGCATATATTTGCAAAAACATTTTGGATCTTAAAACCAAAAACCATAAGCAAATGGGATGTAGTAATTATTTATCTTAGCTCTGAGATTAAAAGATATGAGATTTGATGTTGAATAACTTCTTCCTTTTGAATCCTAGCTTTATCTTCCTTGAGAATAAAAATAGTGGCCGACCTTAGAAGTTTTTAGCCATTTAAAATGAAATGAACGTAAGCTTCATTTCCTAAGGGTTTAGGATACAAGCCTCTCCTATTTCTCATATTGCTCTTACTCATTTCCTAACACATAAGTTTATGTTATCTCATTTTATTTTGCACATTAACATGACACGGCTACCCTTAGTTTAATCAAATCTCAACCTATTTAACCTTCACATTATTTTATTTTATTTAACCAACTGAATATCCTAAATAATGTTAAAAATATGAGGTGTTACAGACTCCCCACCTTAGAGAATTTCGTCCTCAAAATCACCATAAGGCACACACAACAAAACAATCAATGGTAAAGCATACCATCAAACAAATTAGGATAAGAGTCTCTAAAGAGTAGTTTCCCAACTACATTCTCTAGTATCGTCACTCCATTGGACCTTTACTAATCTGACTGTCTTATTCCTCAACTTCTTCTCATCTCTCTCGATAATCCGGATAAGCTTCCTAACAATGGTCAAATCCGGTTCTACTACTAAATCTTCTAACACTGTAGGTGCTATAGTTGTCTCCGAGTCTCTAACACATTTTCTAAGATGAGAAATATGAAAAACATCATGGACTCCTTCTAAACTATTCAGTAATTATACTTTATAAGCGAGTTTGTCGATCCTCTCAACAACACGGAAAGGTCCAATGAATCTAGGTGCTAACTTTCCAAATCTAATCACACCTTTCATCGATTAAACCTTAATAAACACATGGCCTCCAACGAGAATTGCAAGTCTTTCCTCCTTCGATCTACATAAGTTTTCTGCCTAGACTGAGCTTCTTTCATCCTATCTCGGATGAACTCAATCTTCTCTATGGCTTCCTTCATCAAATCTAGACCAAGAACTAACCTATCCCCGGTCTCTAACCAACATACGAGAGATTTTCTTAGCCTCCCATACAAAGCTTCAAACGTAACCCAATACTAGTCTGGTAACTATTAATAAATGAGAATTCGACTAAATGGAGATGGTCTTCCCATGATCCCCTTAAATTCAATACACAAGCTCTTAACAAATCCTCTAATATTTTGTTCACTTTTTCCGTCTGCCCATCAGTCTGTGGATGGTAAGCGGTACTCATGTTGACTTAGTTCCTGATGCTTCTTGTAGACTCTTTCAGAACTCACTAGTAAACAAGGAATCTCTATCACTGATGATACTACTGGGAATTCCGTGTAGCCTAACCACATTCTTCATAAATGACTTTGCCAAAATAGGTGCTATCCTAGTTGACTTTACTGGAATGAAATGGGCACTCTTAGTTAGACTATGTACTACGACCCATATATTTTTATTTCCTCTATTAGATCTTGGCAACCCATCAATAAAACCCATAGAGATAGAATGCCACTTCCACATTCAAACATCTAACGGTTGAAGCAATCCACTTGGCTTTTGATGTTCAGCCTTTGACTGCTTGCAATTCAAGCACTACTTAACACATAAACCAATGTCCCATTTCATACCTTCTCAGAAGAAACTTCTCTTCTTGTCCTGATACATCTTTGTTCCTCTTGGATGGATAGTGGACTTCGAACGATAGCATTCATCCAAAACTTCTTTCCTCATGTTTCCTAAATTCGAAACACACAACCTTTCTGTCTTTCTTAACCACCCCTTCTGGTCAAGATTGAAATCCTTTAATTTATCGCTCTCTATTCCTTCCCTTAACTTTTTGATCCATTAAGCCAAAACTGGATCCTCCTCCTATTTAGAAGCTATCTTCTCAATCATTACCGATCGAACGTCCAAACAAGACAATATAACAATTCCTGCACTAGAACCTGCCTCGGATCTATACTACATCCTACAAGTTGATAAAGCTTTTAAATCTTTCAACTCAGCAATCATAGCCAATACTGCATTTTGATGTTTCCTGCTAAGTGCATTTGCAACTTTATTTCCTTTCTCGAATGTGTAATCAATTCAAAAATCATAAGCATCAATAAACTCCAACCATCTCTGCTGTCTCATTTTCAGCTCCTTTTTAGAGAACAAGTACTTCAATGACTTATGATCTGTATAAAGCACAAATCACTCTCCCAAAAAGTAATGTCTCCACACCTTCAAATATAATGGTAGCTAACTCCAAATCATGCATAAGATACCTAACTTCATGCGGTCTAAGCTGTCTAGAAGCATAAGCAATCGCTTTACCTCTTTGCATCAACCCAGCTCCCAATCCCGTTCCACACGCAGCAGTATAAACAACCAAATCGTGATTCCCCTCCGGAACCACCAACGCCGGTGCATGGGACAACAAGTGTAGAATGCGTCCTCACACTTATCAATCCATACAAACTTCACATCTTTTTGCATAAGCTTAGTCATTGGTGCAACTATCCACAAAAAATCCTTTATACACCTTCGATAATATCCAGCCAATTCAAGAAAGCTCTTTATCTTGGTCACCATCTCAAGTCTCTTCCAATTATTCACCGCCTCAATCTTAGTCGGATCTAAAGACAACCCTTTCTCAGAGACTACATGAATAAGTAGCTTCACTTCCTTCTTTTGAAAATGACACTTCGAAAATAGCTTCAACTGATGCTCTCTCAACGTCTCAAGCACAACTCTAAGATAAACTTTATGCTCCTTCTCATCCTTAGAGTATATCAGAATATAATCTATTAAGACCAAGACAAAACTATCCAAGTGCTCTTGGAAAATATGGTTCATAAAATCCACAAAGAAAGTTGGCGCATTAGTTAGTCCAGACGGCATAACTAGCCATTCGTACGATCCATACCTTGTCCTAAACACCGTCAAAGAAATATTATCCTATGCCACTCTAAGCTGATGAAATCCCATCGCTAAGCCCAGTTGAGTGAATACCTTAGCTCCACTCAACTGATCGAACAAATCGTTAATTCTCGGCAATGGATATCTATTCTGTATCATCTTCTCATTCAACTTACGTTGGACGATGCATAGACTTAATAATTCGTTTGGCTTCTTAGCAAACACTGCGGCAGCTTCCCAGGGCGAATTGCTCGGTCGGAAAAAAAAATTGCCTTCCAAATCCACCAACTGCACCTCCAACTCTTTCATCTCTATATGTGTCATTCTGCTTGTTGACCTACTCGCCGGTTCTGCTCCAAGCACTAAATCAATCCGAATTTTAGTGGCTCATTTCGGTGATAATCAAGTTACTAGCTCAAACACATCAATAAATTCTCTAACCACAAAGACTCGATGCAACTCATCCTCCAACTCCATGATAACTAGTAAAGCATTCACTTCGCAACTAGGGTTCTCTACGTTAAAAACTATCCGATCACTAAAATCCAGACAACTAAGTGATGTTTCCTATCATGGAAAAATATCCTAGCATCATATTTACTTAACCAATCCATCCTAAGAATAATCCCAAATCCCACAAAATCAAACACATGCAAACGGCAATGAAAAGTATGACCTAGCAAATCCTACTCTAAATGGTCATACCTCATCCCAAGTGTTGCATACCCTCCCATCGAATTTGCAACCCTTAAGGAAGTAACTAAATATAAGGGTTCTAAATTAAGATTATCTACCAAACATCCAGAAATAAAAGAATGTAATGCATCAATATCAAACAGAACATTAACAGACATACCGTGAATCTGTAGTGAGCCTCCTAGAACAGCCTTTTTTCTCTTGCACAACTGGCCACGAAATTGCATGCTCCAATGCATACATCTGCCCCTTTCCTTCTCTAATAGGCTCTGGGCATTTGTTCTTATAATGGCCGATCCGATCACAATTAAAGCATCCGATGTTCTTTTTCCCATCTTCTTCTTTCCCTTTACTTTTACGGCATGACACTCATTTGCATAGTGTCCTTTCTTATCATTACATACCACCACAGCTTTTCCCTTCTTCTGTGCTCCTCCCTTCTAAGCATTCCTCTTATTGAAAAACTTTCTTTTCTGGCCTTGTCCCACCGGACCTCCTTCATTTTCTTCTTCATACAAGCTGATGCCTCTTCCTGCCTCAGCACCATTTCTACCACTACATCACTTGGATCTCTTAAGTGCGGCAAGGAAGCACTTATCAACTCCAGCTTCAGGCCTCTTATAAACTTCTCATTTCTCTTGATCACCGTATCAACCAAGGCATACCCTTATCGGGCCAACTCTTCAAATCTTCTTGCATACTCTAAAACAACCATCTCCACTTATTCTAGTTCAGCAAACTTCCTAACCAGTACCGACTGCGCCATCACCGACATAAACCTTGCTTGAATCCTTCTCTTAAACCCCGCCCAAGTCTTGGTTTCCTTATCAACACCAGCTACAACAGTATTCCACCAAAATAGAGCAGCCCCCTGAAGCTGTTTTGAAGTTAATCTCCTCTTCTGCTCGTCATTCAACCTAAAGTCAACAAAAATTCTATCGCAACGCTATAGCCAACTTTCCACCTCGATCGAATCTTCAGTCCCAATGAACGACTTACGTCCAAGCCTGGTATAGTCTCTGCTCAAGTTACCATAATGGTTGACTATTGGAGCTTCTTGAACTACTCCAGCCGCATTCCCTCTGACAACTCTAGTTGTAATTCTGACTTGCATCATTCTTACGAAGAACTGATACATGGCTCCTATATCCACTTAGGGAACCCCAACACCAACATTTTCAACTTGAGCCTGATCTAGAACTCTTCTAACATTTGGTCGGGCACTTCCATTAGTGGGGTGCTCTCTCCACCAAGATTAACTCTACCTCTTCTTTCTTCTATATCTATATTCAAGTTTCGAGAGATACAGATGAATAGCCTAACTAAGATAGGAGTCTAGAGATATACATGTACTTATATATAACAATTACAGGTACGTTACTATAGCGTTATCCCATACCCTGATCTTACCCCTAATTACTAAGGATTATGTTTTTCAATAACAATTTTTTTTAGTTAAAGTATTCCATAAACCGTGCTCCGATACCAAGCTGTTACATCCCCTATCTAGAGGCCCTAAACCAAGCGCTATAGATGCTACAATCATCTGTAATTTTAGCATTCGGCGACTAAATACGGCTATGTTAATGGTATCTACAATATCAGAAGCACTTGAATATGAAACAAAACACAGATTTCGAAACAACATTACTACATTAACTTTCAAAACAGATGTTCCATATTCTTAATACATAATCCCGATACATTCCCAAGCACAGATTAAATATGTTTATCAAAAAATAAGCCAAGAGCGGTATATGAAGATATCCATTGGATGATCAGAGTCATATAGTCATAAAGGACTTAGTACAAACACAGTGGAAATACAGCAAAGGACAAATAAGAACCGCAACTCCTAAATAGCTATCTGTTTGCCTCCTATATGCATTCGGTAGCCTCATTCATCATCCTACTAAAACCTGAAAAACCCTAACCCCTTAGCCTACTCAAATTAATTTTGATCACCTGAGAGTTTAAGGGGAAAACATAAACTTGGAGTTAAACATAAAGCCTTGTGTGAATAATACTATACATCCTAGTTTTATATGTTAAGTGAGACCAGGTCGCTTAGCGGAACGGGTTTACCCTCACTGACATCCTTTTAAAACATATCTTTGCAAAACCTTTTCCTGCGACCAAAACTAATTAAACATTGTAATGCATCATTATGCAAACATACATAAATATCAGGTAATAATGAACTATCTATTCAAACACATTAGTTTTATTTGGCTAACTTTTAATTTTTGGCTGACTCGGGCCTACCAGGTAATACAAACAAAATTTTATCTTACACCTGTAATACATTCCTCTTTTGGACGGTTTTTCCTTAACTATCTGTTGAATATTTCGCTTTTGGACGGTCTATCCCTGGCTTAATCATCTCCCAGGTCTTCCTGATCCTAATGGTTTTTCGAACTCACTAATAACCTATCTGTATATATTCCCTTCGATGTGTAATCATAATTTTTGTCTACCTATGACCAAGCCCTATATACTGGAATTTTGGACATCGATTAGCTGGGGCTAATAGCTAACGTATAGGGCACGACCCTATACCAGTCCCATCTGTTATTCTAACATATGAGTCATTTTCACTTAAGGATCCCATCCATAATTTTCCTTGAAACATTTTCAAAATGATTCAAAACCTTTAAATCAAATTTACATAAGGAAAATACATAATCTTTATGCTTCACTCAAAATCGCTTGTGTTATATATATATATATGTATGTATATATGTATATATATATCTTTTTACTCAAATATTAGTTGATAAAAACATTTAAACATTTGAAAGTACATCTTCCTAAACTTTTGAAAGCTTCACTTTCGAAACCAATTAAAACCCTTCAATTACCTAGGCCAAATGGAAAAAACTTTACCTTTCGAAACCATATGTCAAACCTTTCGAAACCACTGAAATTTCCCTTTCGAAATCATACTCCAAAACTTTCGAAACTATTGAAATCATCCCTTTCGAAAGTAATAAAGCTTTAGACGTCCTTCTATAAAATACTTTAAAATATTGCCTTAGAAAACTTTTGGAAAACCTTCCATTTTTAACCTTTTGAAACCATTCAGAAAACAGAACCTTTCGATATTGTCAGAAGCTACCTTTCGACCCCTTCGAAAGCTATCTCTAGACTCCATCGAATGCCTGGCTTTCGACCCCTTCGAAAGCTTTTATTTGACCCCATTAAAACAATTCGGCAATCAAAACCTTTTTAAAGCATTCAACTCTTAAAACATAAACCTTTCGAAAACTCACTGGGTTCAATGTAAAACATGTGGGAGATCTTCTTTTAAAACCTTTCAACTTCATTGGAAGATATCTTCCGACCTTGTCCAAAGACTTATTTTGAAAGTTTTAAAACATATCTTCTTTAAAACAATAGGCTCCAGCCTTTTAAACATCTCCTTCGAAAGCTTGGGTTACAAATCAATTTGAGAAACAAGGATAAAACATCTAAGTCGAAAGCTCTCTTTCGAAAGCAGGGAGAAGAGGCTGGTTTTAAAACCAAGTAAACCTTTCAACTTTATTGAAAGCAACAACTTCGGAAGGTTGGAAACCAGCGGTAATCTTTCGACCTTATCGAAGGGTTTAAAACCTTTATTTTAATTATTTGACCTGGCCGAAAGTAGCCAAGTCGAAAGCTTTTATTTGAAAGCAAAGCAAGCAATTTTTTTTTGTTTGTAAAATAAACATACTCCAACCTCTTTGGCAACTAACCTTTAGACTAAGTACCCTTCAACCTTGTCCAATTTGTTACGTACTAAGCTACTTGATACCATATGCATTAGTCTTTGATTTTGTCGAAAGCTATAACCTTTCAACTTTGTCGAGAGGTCTGGGTTAGAAGGTTTGATTCCGAAATGGCTGATACATGCTAAAAGCATGATTTTTTTTAACTTTCAAATAGATAATTTTTTCAATTAACCTGCCTTTGTTTGTAAAATTCTTATTGGTTAGTACAATATTTTTCAGAAAAGAGCTGCCACTAATTTCAGAATTAAATAACGATTTTATTTTATAAAATGCGCCTTCTTCTTAATTAAATATATAAAACATTTAAGTCTCATGCATTAAATAATTTTACATATCCATCAAAACACTTAGGAAAAATATGAAAAATGTCTAGAAAGTCTATTTTAATATGTTTTCACTAGAAAATTAATATGAAATCCACATTAATTCAAAAAATTATGAAAATTGGAACCATCTCGAAAATGTCATTTCTGGCCTATATTTAAATTTTCAAGGCATTTAGATGTCATCTAATAGGGTTTTATGTCAAACATATCATACAAAATAACATGAACATATACAATCCATCAATAAGCATATATATAACTTTATTTATCAAAATATGGAATATACTTGCAAAAACATTTTGGATCTAATTTTAAATCGAAAACAATAAGAAAATGAGATGTAGTAATTATTCACCTTTTCTTTGAGATTAAAAGATGTGAGATTTGATATTCAATATGTTGATTAACTTCTTTCTCTTGAATCCTTGCTTAATCTTCCTTGAGAATAAAAATGGTGGCTGACCTTAGATGTTTTTAGTTTGCTAAAATGAAATGAACGTAAGTTTCATTTTCTAAGGGTTTAGGGTATAAGCCTCTCCTATTTCCGATATTGTCCTTACTCATTTCCTAACATATTAGTTTATGTTATCTCATTTTAATTTGCAAATTAACATGGAACGACTACCCTTACTTTAATCAAATCTCAACCTATTTAATCTTTACATTATTTTATTTAATGTAACCAATTGGATATCCTAAATAATATTATAAAAATATGGGGTGTTACAAATCATTTCTTGGATTTTCTATCTTTCCTTCACTTCTTTGTAGTGGCTCCTTCCAAGCTGCCACTTAACTCTCTCTTTGACCCTTTTCCGCATTGGCTTCTCTTTGAAGAAGCATCTTTAGTCATATGGATCGAGGCGATGTCACCTTTAGAAATAGGAGGGATTGAGGCACCCTCAGCACCAGAAATGTGGGTATGTCATCCCGAGGAATTTTTCCGCTAGGAGTGATCATTTGGAGAGGGATAGGAAATGTTTGCGTGAAGTCCAAATCAACAGGCTCGGTATTTGCCTCCTTTTTCAACAATTCTTCCCTCTCAACGCGCTTTTTCATACGAAGCTCATTAATGGGGTTGGAAGAGCCCGTTAAAATAACATCTTCATCAAAAGGAATTTCATGATGCGGGTCACTCCCATCCTCGAATAAACTTCCACGAATTGATCATCAATAACCAAAGCTTCTTCTTGAGTACGCAGAGCAGCAACTAAAGTTGTAACTTTGATGAATTCTATCGCATCCACTTGCGATTTGAATTGAGGCTGTTGTAAGGGAAGAGGAGCGTCGCCTGATATATTCAAAGCTGAGAAACAATAGGCAAAAAGATTAGAAATATCAATTGGTAACACCATAACTTTCTGAAAGATGGGAAATGTCGATGGAATACATTCCTCGGTGTGGCTCCTAGGTTGAGCCGAAATGCCCTCAGAACTGCGTTCGACAATCGAAGAAAGCTATTGCTTGTCTAGGTCATACCTGCGGATGATTGAAGAGCCTTCTGCGGAGCTAGGGATGACTACGGGTGCCGGGGGCAATTCGGTTGTAATATCGGGTTGTGTTGAACCGGATACTTCTTCCACTTCATGTGAAGAAGCAACATCAGATTCTTTCTTGAGTATAAGTTGGATATCGTGCAATGTTTGGGTTCATCACCCAATAGCATTTCACTTTCAAGTCTAGATAGATCGATATCCTCTGAATTAAGAAGTTACTTCTCTTTTACAACAAGAAATTCCCATGCATGCCAGAGCTGATAGGGGCAATTGTCACTGAGCCATGTTAAATTTCTATGCTTAATAAAGTTGGCATTGGTAAAGAATGAGAAGTAGGTCAAGCTCATTCGTTATCTCCTTCCCGACCTTGTCCTTGGTAGCTTCTGCTTCACGCTGAATAAGTGCATCGACATTTTTGGCCCTTTCAACTGTTGTGTCTCCTTAAGACTGACATTTACCAGCTCATCACAAGCATCTTAAGCGATTTTCTAGGCATTATATTTTTCCTTATTTGCATACTCAAGATTAGCCTTGAGATCCACTATCTCCTTTGATGTGCACGTAAATGTGCATATTTTTACCACCATATTTATTCTATTTAAATTAAATAAATGATCATATTGGGTATTTTAACCTGTTTTAACCAAAATTCATATTAATTCCAAATTTTCACATATTCATCTTCATATAGGGGCAAAACGGTCATTTAAGTGCATATATTTCTTTGAGAAAAATTGATTGGAAATTTATATATATTTTTGTAGGAAAATGGTCTCAAATAGGAGTGGTTTCATGAAGGAATATGCATGCACAAAATTAATACAAAGGAATGAAGATGGAAATAATTCAAAGTGAAGAACATGGAGGACCCCACCTACCCACCTACCTTAATGTACAAATTAAAGGCTAATGCACATGCTTTTGGACTTAATGGTTTCATGTACACTTAATGGGGGATTAAGACATGTTAATGGTTACTTGGCCTCCACACTTCCTAAGGGGCATTTTGGGTATTCCCCAAAAATATGAATTAGGGTTTCATACATGTATAAATACCCATATGTTTCATGTAACATGATCTCTTCTCTTAGTCTCTCTTAGGCCTCCTTCTCTTGAGTTTTAGTTTAGAAAATAAATCAAATCTCTCTTTCTTTCCATGGCTACTTAGCCATGTCTTCTCTTATGTAATTCCTTTTTTTTATGCAATGTTAATTATTGTTTCTTTTTAATTACATGTTTATTTCTTTTTATGCAAGTAGTGTAGATTTTACTTTCATGCAAGTAGAATAGTTTTTTCATTCAATTTTGCTCTCTTTTTCTTTTCTTATTCTTTCATGTTGAAAGCTACATTTGTTGTTTTGATAACAAATATGAGAGGCTAAACCCCTTTAATTTAGGGGTAATGAAGCTCTCTAATCATGTAGCTTCAACTTAACTTGATGTTTATGCTCTCTTTTTGTGCTTAATGAGAATGATTGAAGTGGTTTAATGATGTTGTTTTGCTTTGAATTTGATAGTCTATGTTGTTCATACCAAATAGACTATGCTTAAACAAACATAACACAAATTGCCTCTTCATCTAAATATGATTATGGCAAAGAAGTGAATGTTGAAATTGAAATTTGATAGCCTATATTTCTAAACAATAATTAATAGGCTATGCTTAAAATATATTTTGCTTTCAACTTTGTTGTCATATTTTATGACATTAGAAGTGTATTAGTAGTTGTGTTATAGTTTGATGGTTTATATTGAGCTAATTAATAGCACAAATATACCATACTTATGATAAGCACATCAACTAATTCACTAATGACAAGAAAAGAGAGATCATAACTTTATTTTGTTGATTTATGTGATCTAGAGAGTGGAATTGCCTCTAAATTGTTAACACTCATATTTTTTATCAATTTTATTTTGCTTGTTTTTCTTCTTTTCTAGTTTAACATTCTCTTCAACCTTGGTTAATTTGATTGAATAGAATTTTAAAATCATCAATTCCCTGCGGATCGACCCGTATTCGCCACGTGCTACATTCGTACACCGTGCGCTTGCGGTATAAATTTTATTTCAAAATTCGTTCGACGGTTTTCTAAACCGATAGAACTTCCGTCGACGAACAAGTTTTTGGCGCCGTTGCCGGGGAGTTGTTTTGATTTTGATTTTCTATTCTTCGAATTATTTTCGTTTGCTTTGTGTGTTTTAATTTTGTGTGTTGCGTATTAAAAAAAAAAATTGTTTTGTGTGATTTTTGTTTACATTGTGTTTGTGTTTTGTTTTATAGTTCTAGTTGCATTTTGCATTTGATATATATAAAAAAAAAACTCCACAAACATTTCTCCAAATTTGCATTGCATTTCGTTTCTTATTGTACAAATTTACAGTGCATTCTCATTTTTCAATCACACTCACAATTCATCAATTTCTATTTCCTATTTACATTTTACACTTCTCTGTGTTACTGTTACACTTCTCTGTGTTTCTGTTACTGTTACACTTCACATTTCCACATTCACTTGCAAGCATTTCAAAACCACTGCCCACAGTTCCATCTGCTTCAGACATACCCTCTATTCCATCGCACAACCAAAAACCAAGCACAGATTCATTCACTTACAACCACCCGAAACATCTCTCCACAACTTGCCTTGTCAAACCTGTCACAACAAACACTACAACACCCCTTGCCACAAACAACTTCACTTCAATTCCAATTCCACCATAATTACAGACCATCCACCACTGTCACACTGCCCCTATCCAAACTTCACTTCATTCATACCTGCATGCTGCCACATTCCTACAACTCTACCACATCTACATCAACTTCAGATTAACATCACTTGCCACAGTGCTTCCTATACTACATCATTAACCACCATCATTTGTGCACTTTCCACCTTCATACAACCACACTTCAGACATCAAAACTGCTTGAACCACCATTCACTATAAGCAGTTCAAAACAATACATTGTTTCACTCTATCCACGTGTCCATAACCATCTCAGTGCCATACTTCAGCCCACCATACTGAGACCACCAAACCAATTCCAACCTTCACTCCTCCGTACATTGCATATTGCCATTTCCTTCAACCCCCTACTACACTCCTCTGTCGAGTACATCTGAACAGTAAAGCCAAGCAACGTTCTTCCATTAACGTTGCGTGCAAACCACAAACCCATACTTGCCTTACATACATCACCAACCAAATTCTACATCCTCCCTTACATACTGCAGCTACACATCACATACTTCCATTCGTTGGCAAACAACTTGCTGCCATTCACAAACTACTCCAGACCATCAACACTACTCCTCTGCGCCACCAAACAGCCTAATCAAACCATCATCATCATATTCTCCTTCCAGAACAGCCTCCACACAATACCCTCACCTGATCAACAAAACAGTGAACTTCAACTGCCCATAAAAAAAAACTGCGATCATCACCTCTGACAATACAACTCCACACTTCACCCCTCTCTTAAACCACATAGCAGTCAGTTGCCTTACTTTTCCCTATCTACAATCTTCACACCACCAGTCCAAAAAAAAAAAAAATCGAAACAATTCGCGACCTCTACAGACTAGCGACATCTCTAAAACTTGCAGCAGCTAATATAATACCTCTGTAATTCTGTCAATTCGCATCCTCCTCAGAAAATCCCCAAAACTCGAACAACCCGCCACCGCCACTCCACTGACAACCACCGCGACTCATTCCTCAATCTCAGAACCATCCTCGAACATCACCGCGACCTCGGCAAACCGCTTGCCTCTTTCCACCTTCGCCACATCCCAAAATCACGTCAATTCGAACACCCCAAATCACCCACAATCACCTGCAATCTATTTTGAAACCAGAAAATTCGCAAGAATCCGAGCACCCAAACATATCCCTGATCAATCCAAAGTTTTAAGTTGAACTCGAACTCGATTTTAAGAGGAACCGAATTCAAATATTGAGAGAACGAGATTGTGACATTTTGTGGAACTGAATTTGATTTTAAGTGGGATTGAATTGTGATTTTTATTTTTATTTTTATTCAGAGAGAACGGGAGGAGTTTGATTATATTTGGGTTTGTGGGTTACCTTGTCTCTTGTTGGGCCGGAAAGAATAGTGATTTAATATTTTTTTTTTAGTTTAACTAGGTTTTTATTTTATTTGTTTAAGTCTTCCTTAAAAAAAAAATTGTTCTAGTTCTGTTTTCAATTGTTTTAATTTTATTTGTTGTGATTTTCATTTGTTCTCTTTGTTAAAAAATCCTTGTATATATCTTGTTTTTTTCTTTTCAGGTTGCAAAAGCAGATAGGGAAGAATAAGTTGCTTTGCTTGCTTAAAAAAAAAATGCTACTTTGAAATAATTGCTTAATAATTCTGCACACTCTAGTATTGTGCTTTCATCCCTTGTTTTATTTGGTTTGCATTGTTGATAGCTTGCATTTGTATTTTATAAAAAAAAAATTCAAAAAAATAAAATAAAATCCATTTGTAGTTGCATTGTTAATACACGTTTACTTTCTGCTTTGCATTTCATCTTAGAATTTGATTAATAATAACGATTAGACATCGATAACTTTTAATTGTATATTGACAATTTGTCTTCTTCGAACAATTTAATTTCTTGGTGTCTAGGCTACGGCAGAGTAATAACCATTTATAAATATTACGGTGATTCGTAAATATTATAGTGGTTGTTCCTCTGAAGGTACTTAAACCTTCGGCTGCATTGCTACGGTGATTCGTGGTGCATCGATAAATCCTGTCCGTTACCTGGCTGAGAACTATCTTGTTTATCTAAGACAATGTGTAATTATACAATTTTGGGTTAACTTAGGATAAATCATTTGTAATTAACCCTTGCATTCATTTAGTTGCATTAGTTCATGCATATTTATAAAAAAACAAAAAAAAAATATTCAAAATTCAAAACTAAAAAAAAATTGTAAATATTCCTTTTTCTTTGAAATTTTTAAATCATTTTTCTTTAAAATTTCAAAAATCCAAAAAAAATCTAGAAAAACCAAAATTCGAAAAAAAAATTATAAAACCTTTTCAAAAACAAAGAAAAAATTTGAAAAAAAAAACCAAAAATCAATTTTCCATTTTGAAAAAAATAAATTCTACTTGTAAATATTTTTCTTTATAAAAAAACAAAAAAAAATCTTGAAAATGTCCGAGTTTCCTTTTTCTTATCCGCTTGAATTTTACAATAGTTGTGAAAATCAATATAATCCATATGATTTCAGTCCAAATTCGTGTGGATATTTTAACAACTATTTTGTGAATAATTCAAATTTCGAACAACAAAATTTTCAAAACGATGACCAACGTTCGACTCTTGAAAATAGCATTGAAATGATTTCATCTTTACTCGAACTTTCTACACGACAAAATCAAGAGATAAATGATTTATGTAATTCTTGTTTGTGTAATAACTCGAGTCAAGGATTTCAAAATTTGAATTCAATTCAAAATTCAAACGATTACGATTATAACCCATGCCAATTTAATTTCGAACTCCAAAATGAATTTCAAACTCAATATGAAAATGGGAACAGCTTTTCAAACGAATTGGGCAATGGAAATAATCTTAACCATGTTACGAGTGAAAATTTTTGTTCTCAACAACTCCAAATCGAAAATTCTCAATTTAATAACTACAAATTGGATTTTGTTGATCAAATGAATGAAATTTACGATGATCACACGGATTTGTTGTTGGAAACTTATATGAAACAACGTGAACAACAAAATCAAATCTCAACGTGTGATGAGTCAAGTGATAATCCACCTTTTACCCAAATCGACGATTTTCAAATAACAACTTTTGAATTTGATGATGACGATCTTAATCAAGTTGTTGAAAATACGGTAATTGAGTTGGATTTCAATTCTTTTGAGGGTGCGAAACTCGATTTAAACTTCGATCTTCCTTTTTCTGAAAATTTGAATGCGACAACTTTGAAACTCGATTTACATGATGAAATTGTTGATAATCCAACAAATGAAGTCGAATTTAATGAACATCAGTTTTATGGACTTTTTGAAAACGAGTTGTTGAATTTTGAAGGGGAAAATTTCGATCACCATTTTGGTTTTGAAATCGATACTTTGAAAGAAATTGAACTTCAACCAATTTTTCTATCTACCCCAAAAATCATCGAAAATGAAACAACTCGTACGATTTTCAATAAAATGACTTTCGTTTTTCCAAATCCACATTCAACTGCAAAATCTTTTACGATTTGGTTTTTCGTGCTTAAGCTGTGTCTCACACATTTGACAAGACAAATGAATCGGTCTTTAGAAGACCGTTTCATTTACTTTTTGACTATATACTTTCTCATCTCTTGTAAATAATAATCTTTCATGTAAATATAGGATTTTTATTTTATTTTTCTCCTTCCACTTGGGTTGACTGTGGGGACACAGTCAAATCAAGTGTGGGGGGCGAGACTCATCTTCTTTTTTTTTTTCGTGGTTTATTTTTTCTTTAAAATATCAAAATAAAAATTCCAAAAACAAATTTTCTTTTGATTTATTTTTAAAAGAAACACTATAAGATAATTATATGGTTTTGGTTGATTAAATTGAAATTTTTGGAAATTTATTTGTCTTAAAAAAAATTAAAATGAAGTTTGATTATAAATAACAATGGTTTAACTAGTATATAGGAAGATTCATACCTGTTAATTACGAAGTATATCCTAATTGAAAATCGTTGTTTTAAAAAGTGGTTGATTTAAAGTAAATGATATAACATTTTTTTTGACTTCTAAGTTAAATGGTGCTAAGATGATTTTGCAAAACTCTCTCTCTCTTAAAAAAAATATAAAAAATAAAAAATAATAACATCCAAGTATTCACTCTCATTTAAAAGTCCTCACGGTTATGCATGGGTGAATTACTTGGAATCTTTAATTATGTGTTTTCATGCTCATTTAAAAGTCCTCATGGTTATGCATGTATGGAACACATGTAAAAAACGGACTTAATAAAAACCACTTACGGTCAATAGGTGTATGCACGAAAGTGTGTGCACTCGCCATGCTCTGTACTCCCCTCACATAAGCCCGAAAGGCAGTGCATGGGTGGTATATCTGGCCTCAGTTTACCTGAGCTAGGTGTGTAATTTTTCTTGCAAATAATGAAAGAGCAAGCAATTGAAATCCTAGCACTATTTTTACTTAGTTGATCTGATTTGTTATTGAAAAGAAATGAAAATACCACTTTGATAAACTTTGATAATCAACTAAGGATCCATTTCATAGTTACACTTTGTTATTAACCAAAACAACGAGTTAAACTATAGTCTATTTGATATGATAACTTGATTTTTGTTGGAAATTTTGACGAGTAAATGACATAAATTTTCAATATAATAACCAAAACCTATATTTAACTTATTCGTGTCAATTTAAAAATAAATCATTCATTTGTAAATATTTTCATTCATCTCTTTGTAAATATATCTTGCATTTTGTAAATATTTTCATCCTGCATTTGGATTTTGTGGGTAGTATCCGCTGAAAACCCTCACGAGACAACACTCGTCCTGATGGGGACACCCAGAGGTTTAACGGCTTGTTGCATACGCTCAATGCAATCGTGCTTCCTACGAAAACGGAGTTATCTTAGTTTTAGTTTATTCGAGGACGAATAAAAAGATAAGTGTGGGGGTATTTGATGTGCACGTAAATGTGCATATTTTTACCACCATATTTATTCTATTTAAATTAAATAAATGATCATATTGGGTATTTTAACCTGTTTTAACCAAAATTCATATTAATTCCAAATTTTCACATATTCATCTTCATATAGGGGCAAAACGGTCATTTAAGTGCATATATTTCTTTGAGAAAAATTGATTGGAAATTTATATATATTTTTGTAGGAAAATGGTCTCAAATAGGAGTGGTTTCATGAAGGAATATGCATGCACAAAATTAATACAAAGGAATGAAGATGGAAATAATTCAAAGTGAAGAACATGGAGGACCCCACCTACCCACCTACCTTAATGTACAAATTAAAGGCTAATGCACATGCTTTTGGACTTAATGGTTTCATGTACACTTAATGGGGGATTAAGACATGTTAATGGTTACTTGGCCTCCACACTTCCTGAGGGGCATTTTGGGTATTCCCCAAAAATATGAATTAGGGTTTCATACATGTATAAATACCCATATGTTTCATGTAACATGATCTCTTCTCTTAGGCCTCCTTCTCTTGAGTTTTAGTTTAGAAAATAAATCAAATCTCTCTTTCTTTCCATGGCTACTTAGCCATGTCTTCTCTTATGTAATTCCTTTTTTTTATGCAATGTTAATTATTGTTTCTTTTTAATTACATGTTCATTTCTTTTTATGCAAGCAGTGTAGATTTTACTTTCATGCAAGTAGAATAGTTTTTTCATTTAATTTTGCTCTCCTTTTCTTTTCTTATTCTTTCATGTTGAAAGCTACATTTGTTGTTTTGATAACAAATATGAGAGGCTAAACCCCTTTAATTTAGGGGTAATGAAGCTCTCTAATCATGTAGCTTCAACTTAACTTGATGTTTATGCTCTCTTTTTGTGCTTAATGAGAATGATTGAAGTGGTTTAATGATGTTGTTTTGCTTTGAATTTGATAGTCTATGTTGTTCATACCAAATAGACTATGCTTAAACAAACATAACACAAATTGCCTCTTCATCTAAATATGATTATGGCAAAGAAGTGAATGTTGAAATTGAAATTTGATAGCCTATATTTCTAAACAATAATTAATAGGCTATGCTTAAAATATATTTTGCTTTCAACTTTGTTGTCATATTTTATGACATTAGAAGTGTATTAGTAGTTGTGTTATAGTTTGATGGTTTATATTGAGCTAATTAATAGCACAAATATACCATACTTATGATAAGCACATCAACTAATTCACTAATGACAAGAAAAGAGAGATCATAACTTCATTTTATTGATTTATGTGATCTAGAGAGTGGAATTGCCTCTAAATTGTTAACACTCGTATTTTTTATCAATTTTATTTTGCTTGTTTTTCTTCTTTTCTAGTTTAACATTCTCTTCAACCTTGGTTAATTTGATTGAATAGAATTTTAAAATCATCAATTCCCTGCGGATCGACCCGTATTCGCCACGTGCTACATTCGTACACCGTGCGCTTGCGGTATAAATTTTATTTCAAAATTCGTTCGACGGTTTTCTAAACCGATAGAACTTCCGTCGACGAACATCCTTCAAGGCTACAGATTCATTACTTCAAGTAGTATTTCTCTCAAGTGTTGTCTCATGGTTTCGATGGTACAACACTTAAACCATATCAAGATGACTGGATTTCATCTCTTCTATAGATTTGGCACCAGTATTAGCTTTTCCTTCGGCTTCTGCTAGGGAGATCCTAAAAGCCTCTAGCCTTTTTGTCAAAGTGTGAATAATTCTTCTATCTTGAATTTCCTGGCGTTTTAGCTTTTCAATCTCCGCTGCACGCTCGAAGGAGATTTTTGACATTTTATATGTCGCATTTATTCATTCATGGCATTTCATTTAAATGTGTATGACACAGTCAATAGTCATTTTTTGAATATGGTCCGAGACCCTCTTTAGGGTGGTAGGGAAAAGAATCCTTCAAAACATAAGTTTGTAAATTCTTCATAAAGCTATGCCATATGAGTAGTTAGATTGACCATATGATCTTCAATAGCGCCTTCAAATTTAGTACGTTCCTTGCTAGACCTTTGGTCAGCAACATGTTCACTATGGCGACGATGATTGCTCAGCCGCTAAGAATGAGAAGAAAGCAAAGGCCGTGGGTGCACTAAAGCATAAGGAGGACCGCGAAAGGGATTAATAGGTAGGTCCCTGCGATTAGTTGGCTTCTCGGGACCCTTTGAAGCGGGGATCTCGACTTTGATCAATGTCTGTCTTAGGATGGCTTATCCCTATCACCTCTGTCTTGTTGACCCTGGTCCCGACTTGGGCGATAGTTGGAATCATAATACTCTCGACTACCACCTCGACGGTAAGAGCTAGAGCATGAACCAGAGGTTTGGTGGTGAATATCCCAGAAGGAATCAAACATATTCCTTTTCCTCACCATCGTTTCTACAGAGGAAAAAAGAAATCAATCTACTTTAAGTATTAAAAAGCACAAGTTGAGTATAATGCCTTGTTGAGGAGTGCAAGTGTATGCAGGCGTCCTGGTGTAACCGCCCGACAAACCAGGTGTAGGAGTTTTGCTCATTCAAGTAACTTCTCCTTTAGAAGTTGGAATCTCGGTTCCAATTCTGGTGGGAGATTCTGACCCCTTAGTGCTCATATCAGTAAAATGAAAGGCATCAAGGTCATGCGGAATTAGTAGACCAAACAAGGAATCAAATGGTAAACTTGAACACTCTGATGGTTGAGAAAAAGATTCATCTTGAACAATCTTAAGAGCCATCGATGACTTGAATTGATCAAAAAGACGACTTTTTAGAAATTTATAAACAGATGTTTTCTTCTTTATCCTACCAGGAACTGAAGGTTGTGAGGTCTGGAAGGATCTGACATTAGCCCCAAGACCGGATTCGTCACCATTGCTACTGGGCATATCGCTTTTATATCCTTCGGCATTGATATCAGTGAATTCCTGAGTACTCTTGACTAGGGGCACCATGGCATCGGTTCGATCGTCCCTTTTACTGATTTCGGCCCACGGCTTATCCCTGCAGTTTCGGCGACTTTGGTTAGCCATACATTGAGGCTTTCTTCTATCAAACAAAAAGTAATGACACGTTCATCTATGAGAAGATATTCAATGTTGCTCTCTTCGGATGGTGCATTTTTTAGAGTTGTGGCCACCTCTTCATAAATATTACCACTAGGCTTGTTGACGATACCTGTAAAGGAGTAACATAGTCAGGAATATGACATGAATACCTTTTTTCCGTGTTAATGTAAAAATAGTGGATAACACTTACATCTTTTCAGCCATTGTCAAGAGAAACCAGGCGGACAACGAATGAAGTACACTCACTTAAAGGATCTTAATTTGTTTCGAGTGCTAATTAGAATCTAGCACTTTTTCGAGAACTCAAGAAACATAAACGAAAGACTCCCTATCCGTCACTTGAAAGTGAATATAAATTGGATGTCATCGATGGATGGAGGACGATGTAGGAACTCCATAAATACCATATAAGTATAGTTGTGAATAGCTAACCATTTGGATGGAGCTATAATGGAGCTATCCTCAAAAAATGAAGAATTTCCCGAATGTATGAATTAAATGGAGGGATGCATCCGGCCCAGTACATGAACTTGTTGCATGCCGTATACCCTTCTAGAGGTCTATGAGCCCTTTCATCCCATGACGAATCAAAAACATCATCAAAAGGAATTCCGTGTATTACCCAGATTCGACGATGGTCGTTTTCTTTAATTTTAAAGGCTACCGAATCAGTAGGGTTATCTAGAATAACTACCTCCTTTAAACTGTTGTGAGCAGGATCGACAAATTTCGCTTGAAGAATAGGAACTGCATCAGAAAGATCAAATTGAGGGCCCGGTCTTTTGGGTTGTTTCGAATGATGACTAGAGGACGGACTATCAGATTTAGTTGGAGAACTTGATTCCACGTCAGATTTATCCTGTTGAGAAGATGATCCAGCTGGCATAGCTACCAGACACCTAGAATGTCCAGAACCCATTTCTATTAAACTTAGTAAAAATCATGGTTAGATAAGGACACTTATACCCTCAGTGCATAGTGAGCATTAGTGTGGTGTAGTGAAGTGCTATACAATATAGTAACAAGCCATAAAAAACTAAAGATGAAAAAGATGACGAGACTTTGAAGCTTGACCAGAGTGACCATTATCGCTGATCATCTCAAACGGTTCACTACATCGTTGGGGAATGATTCAACTTGAGTTTCGAGATTGATTATCTATTTGAGATTAGTTTTTATGTTCAAATCAAAGATGAGCTTCAAGAGAATAGTTAAGGCATTAGTTTACATCATAGTTCAAAACGTCATGAATTTTCGAATGTGCAATTTGAGTCATATGCAAGTTCAAATGTCCTTCAAGTATGCAAGGCCGAAGCTCATCATTGGGTTCAAGTTCATTTTTTTTTTAAGTTCCATTTAAAAAAATTAGTTGCTGATAGTCAATCCATCCACCAAAACATAGTCGATTGTTTGGTACGATCATTTGTAAATGATCGTACTATAATGATCGTCAATAGCCGAGCCAAAATCCTATCCAATCGATCGTTCATCTCCAATCTCCAACCAATCATTCATCTTAACCATTCTATACGATCGTTCTTCCCACTTCATCCCATTTTTACCGATCGTTCGCTCCATCATTTCATCCGATCGTTCAAGAACGATCATCCAACATCAAGATAGCTACTCCATCACCTTCAGAAAAGATGGCTGATGATTCCATCTTCTCCAACTGCTACTCGCTCCATGGATCGAATCAAACATCACAAAATTGATGAAACCTAAAGCCTTGTGCTCGAATGATAAAGAAAGTTCGAATCAAATTACCTAGTTCAGAATGTGGAAAGGGAAATGGGTTCGAATTCAAAGCGAGGTAAGATTTGGAGGAGCACTTGAATGATGATTGACTTGAAGAGATGCGGTATAGTTTTGGGAAAATTGGATCGTTTCTTTGATTGGTATACAAAGGTAGTGGAACGTTCGTTTTTTTCTCAATTGAAATTGATACAAAGTGAAGGGTGAAGGGAAACACGACTAAGTATAGGTGCATATATAGGTAGAGTGTGCCGATCGTTCATGGCCCCAGAGTTATGCCGATCGTTTCGAGGTGATGATTTTATGCCGATCGTTCTGTACGCAGGATATATGCCGATCATTATAAGGCAAGGGTTTTTCACCAATCATTCCATAACTAGGAATGATTTGAAGTTTCTTTGTATGAGGAAAACGATCGGTGAATATATATATAAGTATAAAAATAAAAAAGGAAAATGTGAAGGAGGGAATAACAATCGATAGAGACTATTTATTAAAATTTCAAAACTTGGCAACAACCCATGAATATGTAGCTATGATTGGAGTCAGGTACGAACACGTAGCCAATATACATTTTAAAATCTATTTTTTTGAAATTTACAAAAATTGGACGATCCTCTGAAATCGACCGAAGAAAAAATTAAATCCAAGTTGCTGAATCTTAGAAATTGCTAGAAACAAAGCAGAATAATCGTCGACAGGTTGTGATCCTGTATTTATACTTTGGAAATCGACTAATCACCATGACGAATAAGGAAGATATGACCCTCGACAAGAAGATAACTCAGTGGAAGGATAATGACTATTCGATAAATTGGATGGCTTTCTTTCCGACGATTCTAGCTTGCAACGATTCAAAGCACGTCATATTTGAAAGAAGACGTTTTTTGGGAGACAGATGTTGTCCTACTTTTTGGCAAGGCCGTGATATCATCGACTTAGTTAGGAATGGATGGTTATTAAATTTAAGAATCGATTATATACAATACTATGGACAATGGTAGGGGAGATTCACGCAGGTCCCAGTCAAGGTGCTATCAGCATGGATTGATTGGCATGGCCTTATGAAATTACAATTCAAATTTGGAGTCAATCGAAGTTCATATGCTCGAGTTGGATGAAGGAAGGGTTTATATGAATCAATCGGGGACGATCCATAAAATATCTCAAATCAGTGGAGATAGATCGATATCTCAAAATCCATAAGGCCAATTCACTTGAATCTTTCAAAGCATTAGTATATTAAAAAGCGGAGCCATATAAACAATCGCACATCAAGATCTTGAGATATAAGGATAGCCGATCATTTTACGTCGATCATTATTTGGCGATCCTTCATAATAATCGGTGAACGCTCAAAGTGTAGTAAAGGTCGATTCATATCTCGTAATCTAGAGCTCAAAATGACTTTATATTCAGGGACAAGTTCAAAAGGCATGTAGGACCTCCCAAAAACGATCGTGCATAAATTAGAGGCAAAAATAACGATCGGTGAAACTTTGGCCGATTGTTCGAGGATGTCAAGTTAGGGGCACTGATTGTTATGGTGGGCCCCTTAAGACCTAGAGCGCCTTTTGTCGAAATCTTAGCAAAATTTCTCATCATCCTCCCTTATAAATACAGGCCTTTTGGTTCATTTTTAGGATCTTTATGCTGCTTGTTATTCTAGACTCCATTTAATCAAGCACTTTCTATCTTCTGTTGTTGTAATCAGACTGAAAAGTGATTAATAAAGGATAATCTTCAAAGTGGATGCAGGCTTACACACCAAACCACCATAAACTTCTGTGTCTTTGATTACTGCTTATTCACTGTTACCTTTTGGTTTATCTTCTCTAATTATGTTTTCTTCACTTACTTCTCTACAAAAACTATTCTTAGGTATTTGTGACCATTCTAGGTGCAAACAACCATAGAATGGTAAAATACCAAATTTGCAAATCAAAACTGAAAGTCAAAATCAAGTAATAAATTGGTTCCACCCAAAATGGTAAGCACACGCCTATACCTAACGATCAATCGTATCCCCAAAGATGAGCAGAAGGCTACGTTGACGATCATAAAGGTCACCTCCCCGAAGGAGAGCTAGAAAGCTACATCAGACGACCACATAGGATCGCCTTTCCTAAGAAGAGTGGGGAGACTGCATCGAACAACCCTAAAAGGTTGCCTTCCTAAATGCGAGCACAAAAGCTATGCCTGACGACTTGGAAGGACTGTCTTTCGAAAAACGAGCACAAAGGCTATGCTTGACGACCATAAAGCATAGCCTCCCCAAAAGTGCTGCTAACTCTCAATTAGTAATTAAATAAATTTCTCAAAGTATCTCATACCACCTAGTGAAATTTGAGTATTCACTAATAGAGAGTAAACTCCAATAAATAAATGAAATGTAATAAATAAAGAGTAGCTAAATATATTCATTCGAGTGAGTATAGTAATTAACTAGTAAACGCAAGCGTTCCATACTGCTTGTTTTGCTAATTTGTTTAAATAGATTTCCCATTCAAATGAAATAGAAGTTTTGTTATTAAAATTAAATTTAAGAAATTCTTTACAACTATTTATTTGATATGAAAAATTGTTATTTTGAGAGCACCTCACAATAAGAACATATATTATAAATATTGGTTTTAAAACCTTGTTTGAAACTGTGTTTGAAAACAATTCAATTTAGAAATGTAATTTAAAACGGGAATTTTCGGAAACCATTTTGTAAAAGCTTGCTATAAATATATGAAGGCATATAAACAAGGATGGCGAAATCACAACATCCCAAAGTAAATTCCAAAATAAGAGTATTGAAGTGCCAAAATAGAAGAGCATTTAGAAATGTCTAAATCCATCAAAATAATGGAATAAATGAAAACCCAAAAGTGCAACGAGTCATGGAAAAAGTGACCAAAAGGTACCTGCTACAAAAGAGACCAAAAAGTACCTGGAGTAGTGCTCCAGGCCTTTAGTTAATTGACTGAACCGAATGGCTTAATAGACTAAACACAACCTGAACCATATACTCCAGATGCTTTAGTTAGTCAACTTGAACCACAAGGTTTAGTTGACTGGACGTGTTTTCCTAGAGTTGTATAGCTCCAGGTTGCATGTGTAGCCAAGCCATGGTGAATTCCAAGCGACCAAACTATGATTCCGACAACCTTATATGACCAATAAAAGTATAACTTGCACACAAAAATAATAACATCATATAAAAGCAATTGGGAAGCAAATAGAGACGATTTCACTTATGGACAAGAAGCATTTCTATTAAATTAAGCGCCAGTTTCTCATTCTTTGCGAATTCAAGCTTAAAGCCATCAAAACCTAAGATTAGTAAACATAAATTACCTGAAAACTGAAGCTAGTACAATATGTGAGAAGTTCTCACCTAAATAAAACAGCTGATTTGAGAGGAATTGGAGCTTGTTTTTTCTTGATTTCAGCTCTAAAGTTGCATGCAAAGAGGAATTTGGAAAAACAAGCTTAAACATAGAAATTGCTTTACGAAGATGGAAATGAATTGAGCATGGAGTTGAGATTACATACCTGAAATAATTTCCTTATTAACTATAGCAATTGATTTACTAATTTTTGATGAGATTGGATTGTTTTAGGATTTCAAGAGGAATAAGAGGGCAGTAATTGTTTTTTGGTTTCAAGAGATAGAGAAAAAGAACGTATTGTTATTTTCCTACTCCTTAATCCTTTTTCTCAAATGCACTAAGCCCAAATTAACTTAATCTTGTTTAACAGGGTTTTAATATAAATTTCTATTTACATTTCTAATTAATTTCTATACTCATGAGTACAAATAAAACAATATCAACAATTCCTTAAAATACTCAAATACAATCAACTTATCTTATCAATTTACACGAATAAGATCTTCTTTATTTATTTTTGAAATTTAATCCTTTTAACTAAAAAGGCTTTATTCTTCATATTTTTTAAGTAATGAAAATATTTAGTTTCTATTAATAATTAAATTCTTCTTTATATAAGATCTAATTAAACAATTTTGCAATTTGTTAGGTTTTCAACATGAACAAAGTTATGAAATTTCAACCGAGACACTATAAATGAATTTTCATATTTTATATACTTATTCTACTTTATTTTCCAATTTTCCCCCTTTAACTAATTTATTTTATTTTATCCCAAAATTCCTTTCTTTATTTTTATTATCTAATATAAGAACTAAGCTATCGCTTTTTAATGTTTCACTTATGAATTTCTTAGAAAAAAGGCTTCGGGACTTGGAGAAAAAAATATGGCTAAATGAGTGGTCGGTACCGATCAGTTTATGGTCAATCCTAACATGAAACTATGCCCTCTAGTGGGTTTTGGAGCTACGGAAAATAAGCTGTTGGCAAAAGTGATCATTTTGGAACCCATTTCTAAAGGAATATGTGAATAACTCCAAAAATCTCTAAAGATAAGGACAAGTATTGGATGTGTCAGAACCTCCTGGTAACAACCTATTTCCAAGATAAAAGTGCTCGAAGCTTGAAGGATCAAAACGAGAAGACCAAGTAGAAGAAGACTGCATGATTTGCAATTACTAAATCAGGTCGATGCCGATCACTTTTGATTGATACCAATATGATTTATTCCTTAATGGACTTCATCTCTCCTCCTACTATTTTGGATCTGAAGTTTGAACAAGGACTTTATGTTCTGACGACTTCATTAGGTGATTTTTCTACAAATAGCATGCACGTAGCAGTTGAAAAGGGACTTTTAGTACATTATCTTCTTCACCTTCTCTCTCTATACGACTTTATCGCAAAGAAAGTTACCATTTGCTATTCTAGGCTATTTAGTCCTACAAATACCTTGTATTTGTGACAAAAACTTTCTATAATCACTTAAAAGTGGACATAGGCTACATATTTGTAGAACCACTATACAAATTCTCGTGTTTCTTACATTATTTTATCGTTTATAGCTAGACCTCTCTATCTTAATTCAGATTTGGGATGTTTTGCCATTTTTGGCTTCGCATTTGGTGTTTCATCGAGAATGAGCTTCTAAGGCATAGATCTAGCTATGTATTTTGGATTAGAGCATCCAGATGTTAGTTACAAAATATTTTATCCAGAGGTTTGAAGAAATTTCATATCGGAATCAATGTGTAATGATCCATGATTTACGTATCGAATGATCGTAAAATATTATTTTTAAATTCATATAAGGTCGTATGACTCTATGACTTTGGGAAATGCCTGGTTGTGACGTTACCTATCTTTAGAATTTTTCTAGACGATTTTAGCTGTAAAAAATTATAGCCACTATATCTTTTGATATAAGCAGAATTAGCATCCAAGACTACTTTCATTGAAAATATATGATAGTTTCACTTGCCGTAGAATTATCATAATAACAATTTGGACTTTTTGGCTAGGTGATATGGCTGTTTGAAGAATGGTAGGTTTTGGAGCGGCGTAGTGGGTAACTAATGAATTTGGGGATAGGCTCATTAACCCATTTCAGGGTTTTACCTAAATTGGCTAAAACAAACATCCCAAATCATTTCTACCATATCCCAAATAGATCTAAGCCTTCGTTAACCTATTCTTCACCCAAAACCTTCTCTTTTCTCCTTTAAATCAAATCTAAATCATAGATTAGGGAAAGATTGTCAAGAGGATTCACTAGGGTTCTTCAAATTTATACTTTTGGGGAAGAAAGATCAATTCTTTGCCATTGATTCTCGGATTTAACTCGATTTGCGTGCAAAACTTGGATTTTCGGAAGATTTTGTAAGTGATTTATCTTCTCTCTCCTTATTATATACGTATCTATAAGTTTTGACATGTTTAAACCCATTTTTAAAGTCAAATTAATGTTATGGAACTTTTTTAAAGTGAAACCTGAAATAAAAACTAATTTATAAAGTGTCATAACAATGTTAATTTGATGTACGATTGCCTTAATATGTGTATGGCTATGTTAGAGGCACATTATAAGATGATTTGTCATGATTTATTGTATGTTTGCATGATTGGTTATGTGATTTGCACGCTTGAATGTTGTTTGATGTATCTATGGTGATTGTGTGCATGATTGGTTATGCTAAGGGAACCATGAAATCGGACTTCGATGATTAGGTTCAAGAGCATTTGGAGTCATATCATTGCATACGAGTGTAACAGTCGAATCACCGCAAAGTTGATGTGCTGAAGGAGACGTAGGTTTCTGATTTAGTGGAGCTTTATCTAGTATAGGATAGTTCGGTGGAGCTTTGTCTGGTATGGGATAGTTCGATGGAGCTTGATCTAGTATGAAGATAGTCCGGTGGTTGACTTTATTCAACAAGGGAAGCCTGGACAGGAAACCTTATTTAGTAGCTGTTTGGTTCGGCAGTGGAAGACCGGATAGGAAATCATGTTCGGTAATGAATTTTTTTATGTTTCAGATTACGGTTAACCAACATGTTAACCAATCGATTACGAGTAATTGGATCAGTTTTTGTAATTTTTTCTTTTGCAGTACCTTACTTTGGTTCGATAGTTGAAGGCCGGATAGGAAATTCTTGTTTGCTAGCTGGTTGGTTCGACGATGAAGGACTGAACATGAAATCATGTCCGGTAGTTACATAGTTCGATGGTTGGCGTAGTGGAAAAGAATTTTTGTCTGACGGAGGACGTCTGGTAATGATTATCCGGCTGTGGCTTTCGGATGTTGGTGGTTGCTGAACATAACATGGGTGAAGTTTTTAGGGTGTTGGCTTCGGGGAAAGACTTGAGGTCACTTTGGTGGTTTTGGGAGACGGTTTGCAACAATGATGGATGACTCTAGGATGGCTCAAGATTAATTTGAAATTGTAACCAATGAAGTGCGAGGATTTCAACGACTCGATATGGCGAGTGACTATAGCATCTAGTGATAGACAAAAAGGACTAGTTCTATGTGATAGTTCATAGAGTGGAACATGTGGTTATGATGCTCATGAGTGGGACATGGTATTCTACATGTACCCAAGGTAGTTTGCATGTTCCTATATTTTGGATGTTTGCGTATGTCCAGTCCATAACCATCTGCATAGGCATGAGTTGAGAATCTGTAAGGTAGTCCTACTATCAATTTGTGTGCTAAGGGATTGATGGGTTACTCTAAGGTTGTGATGCTCATTCTTGGGATAGGGTAGTCTGCATGTACCAATATTTTTAGACATCTGTTATGTCCAGCCCCTAGCCATTTGCGTGGGAAATAAGTTGACCATCTGTAGGAGTTATCGTACTTCTAAAGCACTTAAGTGAGAGATGCAAGGCTATGTGATGGACGCCATGTTTTATGTGTGCTTGATATGCTATCGGATACCTCTATACTCCATATTTTGCTCTTGTGATAGTTATTTAGCATATGTTATGTTTATGTGCTAACTTTTTGGATGCATGGATAGGTCAGGTATGAATATGCATACCCTTTATCCCTATTAACCATATACGATTTTTATTACTTTTGAGACGATGTATTGCTCACACCCCTGACCTAAGGTTTTATGCTTTATTTCTCATTATCTCGGTTACTCTTAAACGAGTATGTTACAGATGACAGGTTTGCGTTTGGAAATGTATGAAGTACAAGCAGGAGGCTACGCTTTCATATGTTTATTCTTGGAGCATACTATCACTTATATTCCGTTGTGCAGTACTATGGATTTATTTATACCGGTACTTGCATCATCTTAGAGACAGTTTAGAGTTTGTTTTGGAGATACAGGATGTATAAACTCTACTATTTCAGTTTTTATACGATCTGTAGAACAATTGCACTCTAATATTCTTATTTATGGTTCATTTAATTATATCATTATCTTACCTATTTTACATCTATGTTGTTATATCAAATTTTGTCTATGCCCTGTGAAATTTTCTATAGGTTTCATGTTTGGATTTTTGTTACTTTACACCCTTGGCTATCGTTCTTCATCGATCGAGGTACCTTCTTAAAGCACTGAGTAGTTATATTGATACCGGAGGTGTAGAGCAGTCGTCACACTTTGCATCAAATCTTAGGATACCTAAATGACCCAACTAGATACTTAGATCCATTAGTGATAAAGAAGATGCTATTGCCTTAGAATGGATCAAGAAATATATGAGAGAGCGTACTCTTATATTTTAGTTTTCAAAATTATATGGTAGTATATGATAGTAAGTCGCATTGCGCACAGGAGTACCATTGATGTAGTTTTCCTCTATGAAAGACTGATAATTCTTATTACATTTGGTAAGAATGGACAGGCATATTGAAAATTCTGCACCAGAAGCTGAGGATGGAAGGGACACTGAGATAGATAATGACTCGGAAATGCAGGAAGTGTTCATGCGTATGATGGTGAGCATAGTGCGAGCAGCCCAAAGAGGAGCTTCAGGGATATTGGATAATGGTGCTCAAAGGTAAGCGTAGCAGGTTGTTCTTCCTCAAGAAGAAGCTAAACCGCAAGTAGGCAGAAGTAGCAAGAGAACGAGGGACAACAAAGGTGAGAAATAGTTCTAGAAGAAGGGCGACCAAAGAAAGGCAAGTGAAAACCGATGCGCTTTAATTACAACAAGAAGGGTCATATTAGTAGGGACTGTAAGGACCCAAAAGGTAGTGAGAGGAAGTGCTTCAAGTGTTGTAGCACTGGGAACGTTCGGATAGATTGTCTAGACCAAAGGAGGGTACAATAGCATTTGGGTCATTGTGGATAGATTGACTAAAAGGGCTAGGTTTATACCCGTAAAATCTAGTAGAATGGCATCTAAATTGGTTGAGTTGGATGTAAAGTGGGTTGTGCAATTTTATAGTGTACCAAAGAGCATTGTGAGCGACCAAGACCCTTTATTTACTAGCGGGCACTGGAGTAAGTGATAAGAGGCATTGGGATAGAGCTGAATCTCAACATAGCTTATCCCCTGTAAACAGATTGGCAGATCGAGAGGGTGAATTGTATCGTAAAGGATCTCGTGTGAGCTTGCATTCTCGATATCAGTGGATTATAGGACAATCATTTACACTTAGTAGAGTTCACAGACAACAAAAATTATTAGTCTAGCATCAATATGGCACCATTTGAGGCGTTATATAGCCAACCATGCAATGCTCCTTAATGTTGATGGGAGAAGTGGGAAAGAAACCGATACTTAGGCTAGATATGATTAGAGAGACTTTGAAGAAGATCCATTCAAAAATAAATGAAAGCTTGTTAGGATAGATAGAAGAGCTATGCTGATAAGAGAAGACATGACTTAGAGTTCTCCATTGATGATATGGTGTTTGTCAATTTCTCTCCATCGAAGAATGTTTCGATTAGGTACTAAAGGAAGTTGATGCTAAGATTCATTGGTCCTTTGTTGCTACTTGTGGGGATTAGGAACCTCTCTTACAAATTCGACATACCTCAAAAGATGGTGGGCGTGCATTTTCCATTTCTTTCAGTTGCAAAAATTTGTATATGACTCGGGCATGATAGTTGAAATGAATCGGTTTGATGATATCGAAATTTAATCAGAAGCATCGGGACCTCGTAGGCCCCTTCGTATAATCGGATGTGATATGAAGCAACCTAGGAAAAGACGATAGAGCTACTGAATTTTTAGTATATTGAGAGTGAAGGCAATTGTACTTAAGGGACAAATGAGAGCATGTGAATCGCTTATCCAGAGCTCTTTGCTTGGTGAGATTTTCTGTTTATCGCATTTACTCTCACTCTCTATAACTTATAGGGTAGTTCAGTATTATAAATACTAGGTAGGCATAGATATCATTTCTTGCTTATGTGTACATGTTTGATGCTAAATATGGTTGCTAGTGGATGTTACGCATGCGAGTTACCATGCTTGATTTTACCTAATTTGTATCGAGGATTTCAGGGGAGAAATTCCAAAAGAGAGAGAGTATAACGACCCGTATTTTATGTATCAAAGGATCATAAACTATTATTTTTGAATTCTCATAAGGTTGTATGACACTATAACTTTGGGAAATGCCTAGTAGTGACATTTTCTATTTTTATAAATTTTCCAAACGATTTTACATCCGAACACTTGTAGCGGCTATAACTTTTAATTGATGTAGAACTAGCTTCCAAGACCACTTCAATCGGAAAGATATGATGGTTTATCTTTATGTAGATCGGTCATAATAGCAATTTGGACTTTTTAGCTAAGAGACATTCCCTTTGAAGATTGGCAATTTTGAAGCAGCTTAGTAAGTAATTAGTGGGTTTGGGGATATGCCTATTACCCCTTTTTGGGTTTACACCTATGTTAGCTGAAACAAACATCCTCAAATAATTTCTACTATCTCCGAAATAGATCTAAGCCTCCATTAACCCGTTCTTCACCCAAAACCTTCTCATTTTCCCTCCAAATCATATCTAAATCATATATTAAAGATAGATTATCAAGGAGATTCACTAGAGATCTTAAAATCTACATTTTCGAGGAACAAAGATTAGGTCTTTTCGTTTGATTCTCAAATTTACCTGAATTTGCATGTAAAATTGGATTTTGGATGGTTTAGTAAGTTATTTATCATCTCCTCACCTTACAATATATCTATATATTGGTTTTGACATGTATTAATTCAAATTTCAAAGTCAAAATCATGTATGGGGACTCTTTTAAAGTGAAAAATGAAGTAAAAAACGAATTTAAAATGTTTTAAAGTGTTATGGTCATGTTAATTTGATGTACGGTTGTCATGATTTATGTTTGGCTATGTTAGAGATGCATTATACTATGATTTGTCATTGCTTACTATGTTTACATGATTAGTTGTGTGATTTGCATGCTTGAATGTTGTTTGATGTGTGTATGGTGTTTGTGTGAATGCTTGAATGATTGAAAATGCTCATCTGAGCAACCTAGAGATAGGAACTATGAAATCGGACTTTGACGGATATGCTTTGAGCATTTGGAGCCACATCATTGCAGAGGTGATGTATGAAGTCAAAGTATAGGTTGTAGTGATAGACTTGATGCGAAGTTAATGTGATGAAGGAGCTTCGTGTTCCTCGTTCGATGGAGCTTGGTCTGGTATGGGATAGTTCGGTGGAGCTTGGTCCGGTATGGGGATGGTATGGTGTTTGGCTTCATTCGGCAAGGGAGACTCGAATAGAAAATCCTATCCCATAGTTGTTTAACTCGGTAGTGGAAGACTGAATAGGAAATCATGTCCGGTAGTTACTTTGGCTCGGTAGTGGGAGACCAAAAAGGAAATCATGTCAGGTAGCTAGTTTGTTCAGTAGTAAAGAACTAGACAAGAAATCATATCAGGTATTTACTTGGTCCGGTGGTTGGAGTGCCGAACAAGAATTCTTCTTCGGTGAAGGAAGTTAGTAATGGTTGTCCAACTACGGCTGCGCGGTGGTGGTGGATACCGAACAGAACATGGGGTGAAGTTTTATGGGTGTTGGCTTCGAGAGAAGACTAGGGGCCACTTTGGTAGTGTTTGGAGCTGGTTTCGAGCAATGATATATGACTCTAGGATGGCTTAAGATGGATTTGGGATTGCAACCAATAAAGTTCGCTGACTTCGACAACTTGATGTGGCGAGCGACTATAGCATCTAGTGATGAACCAAAAGTAAGGGTTCTACGTGATAGCTCGTAGAGTGGAACATGATGTTATGATGCTTGTGAGTGGGACAGGGTGGTTTGCTTGTACCTAAGGTAATCTGCGTGTACCCGTAATTTGGATGCATGGATGTGTCTAGTCCTTAGCCACCTGCATGGGCATGAGTTGAGCATCTGTGAGGTAGTTCAACTATCAGTGCATGTGCTAAGGGTTTGATGGATAACTTTGAGGTTGGAATGCTCATTGTTTGGGCAGGGTAGTCATCAGGTACCCAAGGTAGTCTATGTGTACCATGTTTTTAGATGTATGTTGTGTCCAGCCCCTAGCTATCTGCATGGGCAATGAGTTGGGCATCTGTAATAGTTGTCCTACATCCGAAGCACTTGTGTGAGCTATGCAAGGTTATACGATGGATGTTATGTTTATTGTGTGCTTTATATACATTTTGATACCCCTATACCCTATATTTTCCTCTTGTTATAGTAGTTTAGCATATGATGTGTTTAAATGCTAACTCTTTGGGTACAAGAATAGTTCAGGTATGAATATTCTTACCATATACCCCAAATTACTATATACATTTTTTTAGTATTTTTGAGATGATGTACGGCTCATACCAGATGGTTATTTGACTCATGGTTTTATGGTTTGCTTCTTATTATCTTAGGTACTCTTAAATGAGTAGATTAAGGATAACATGTTTGGATAGCACATGGAACTGTACGGAGTATAAGAAGGTGGTTATTCTTTTATATATCTATACTTGGAGCTTACTATCACTCATATACTTTGTGCAATACCATGGATTTATACCTATGCTTGTATTATCTTAGAGACGGTTTTAGAATTTATTTTGGAGATTTAGGATGTATAAACTCTACTATTTCAGTTTTTGTATAATATGGAGACCTATTGCCCTATGATGTTCTTATTTATGGTTAGTTTTATTATGTCACTGTCTTGCCTTTTTACATCTATGTTATTATATTATATTATATTTTATCTGAGTGTTATGAGATGTTCTATAGGTTATATGTTTGGATTTTTGTTACTTTACACCCTTTGCTACCGTCCTGCATCAGTTGGGTACCCTCACACTGCACTAAGTAGGTATACTGGGTACCGGAGGGGTAAGGTGGTTGTTACACAATGGCACCAACAAGGAAGTCTTAAAGATCTAGAGCAGTTGCTGGTAGAGAAGAAGGAGCTTCCTACCAGGATGAGGTGACTAACCAACCGGTAGTCGCATTGTCGGGACCATTACATCTCAGGAGAAGGTCACAAGGTCAAAATTTAACAAGATAATGGAGGAACTAAGTCTAAGGATGGTAGATACTTAAAACGCTCTCCTTGATAAGATGGATGCTGTATGGTCTTGTTGAACAAGCAGTTTCAAAGGCCCAGGACAGAAAGGGGAGAAGCGTCACCAATTGGTTTCGAGGAGGAAAATTCATCAGCTTCTAGTTAGAATGGAAGGGATGGAAAGCGAAAGATAAGGGAATGGACTACTAGAGCAATAGGGAGGAACATTGAAGGAAGTGGAAAGGCCTATGCTAAGGGAATTCAATGAAATTCCGATCAGAATCAGGTTGGTACCGACGTAAGTTTGAGGACCTTAGAGGGGCAAGGGCTCGAGGCCATCATCTTATCAGATTCCAAGGATGATTTACAGGATGTTTGCAATGGATTTGAAATGAATGATGAAATTTAGGATGCTGGTTCCAAAAAACCGCTACTGAGCCTAACATATGTTAGAGAAGGATCGAAAGAGTGGTTCTCCTAGAGACTGGAGGACCTAGATGTCGACGAAGAAAATGAGACCGTTTGTTAAGTCAAACACTCAGCCCTGCTCTTGATGGTTGACCTTCGAATTACCAAGCTGGTGAGGAGCATATTGCCGCATGATTAAACAATTGCTACAGGAAAACAAATGGAGAAAGAATGAAGATTACAATTATGTGCCTCATAGAACTCCATTCACGGTGAACATCTAAAGGGAAGGGCTCCCTATGAAGTTTACGATGCCTTAAATGCCATCATATAACGGCTATACCAATCCAAGGAAATAATTATTTCATATGAATAACACATGGATGGTTCCAAGACAATGGATGTGGTGTGATGTAAGCATTTCCCTATCTTTTTAATGGTTGCGTCAATGTGATTTATCCGGCTTCCATTGAAAAGCATCTCAACTTTTGATGAGTTAGCTAAGAATTTCTTGGAGCAGTTCAGGGTCCAAGTTACCTGACCCAAGGATGTGATGTTCTATTAGGCATTTCTCAAGGATTTAAATAGTCGTTGATGGGTTTCCCAAACATGTTCAATGCTGCGATTACTGAGGTGAATAATCTAAATGAAAAAATGGTTTTTATAGCTTTGATCTGGAGTATACATCCAGATATGCATTTTAGTAAATGGTTGAGGATAAAGCAACCAACTACTATGGAGTAGTTCTATAGAAAGCTAATCAGCTCTTGCTTTTGGAAGAGGTTATTTAGGTTGCCGGAAAGACAGGTGGTGGATATTCAAAGGAAGTTATTCAAAGCAATGTTGCTATTAAGAAGATCAATGAAAGCACCAGTAATGTAGCCGTGAATGTTAGGAATTCTAGTAATCAAAGAAAGAGGAATCAAGGCATCGGGGGTAGGTAGATTGATGCCGAAAATTGCCCGAGGAACATGGGACTGGATGAGTACACTCCTTTGAACGATACACTTGAAAACATATATCTTTCCACATAAGGCATCGAAAGGTATAAGTGGCCGCCTATGCGAGAGTCAGCTGAGGTAGAAAAGTACTCTGAGAACTTTTGTAGATTCCATTAAACTCATGGAATAATACAAGTGAATACATGTATATTAGAGATTTTATTAAGGAGTTGATATGGAAAAAGAAATCATAGCATTATGTTAGAGAACTTTGGATGGCAGAGAAAATGATAGACTTAAGAGCCTAACACCCAAGGAAACCAAGGTGGACCTAGCCGAGAAGGGCCTAGATAATCTATGGTAGGATTGCTATAAACATAGAGGACCTCATCAAGAAGAGAAAGGCTGGAATGAGATGGATTGGTATGCAAGTTCATTGAGGCACGTGCTGTAGCAGAGGTCATAATAATCCTGCATTTTGTGAAGCAATTAATTATAATTGAGATTTAATTACTTAAAATGGAAATAATATATTATAATTTTTTTATAAAGGGCAACTAATAGAGATTTGAAAAAGAAAATAAATTTTATGTATAAATTTGAATTAGTATTGGTCTAATAAATGAATTTAATTAAAGTTGGCTAAATTATAGTAGTTTTGGTACATGTAATTAAAATAGAAGAATTTATGGAAAATAAATTCCATGAAAATTTCACAATGTTGAGTAAACACTTTAGCGATATAAATATAATTTTCATTTTAAGTTTTAAAGTGTTTTGAGTTGTGTTGAAATAGTTGTAAAAGAAAGCGAAGAATGAAATAGAATGGCTTAGAAATTGTGTAAAGCCCAAATACATGAGGCCCAAACCCAACTTTCCTTTTGTCATGTCTAGACCATTCCAAGTATATGATTATTCCTGAGCAATTGAGAATCATTTTGTTTCTTTCTATCTTCATTTTCTCTTTTATTTCATGAAGCAAAAAATGAAAATAAACCCTTTCCTCTTTTAAAAATAAAATAAATAGAAAAACCCTTAAAATCGCCAAATTAGAATAGATGAATCTAAATACTATGCTACACCTCTAGTCATGAAGAAGTTTCCATAAAGTTTGGATGGTTAAAGAATTGATAAATTGAGGTTTATTTTCTGGTTTATAAACAATGGAAAGGAGACTAGCTCAAAGTATGATTTAAAATATCAAATTAAATATTGGCTTCAAAATTTTCAAGTGAATTCCATAGACTCTTAACTTTGTTTATTACAATCATCTTATGTTTATGTCATTACAAACCTAATTGATGATGATATTGCTGACGTAATTATGTTTTAACAAATTCTATGAATTTAAACACTCTTCACTATTAAATTTGTATTTAGTTCATGTGAAGTATTAAAAACCCTAAACTTTTATATGTTGTTCCTTACATGTTCTAGTACTTATATTCCAAATTTCATGAATTTTCATTGAGCTTTGATGGGTTATATGTGGGTCATACAAGGACCCCATGATAGGGCAAAAAACATCAGTTTTTGAAGATAGAAAAAGGTGCACGGTTGAAATTTTAACGGCCATGCTTACAGCCTAGCAGGACATGCTAGGCTAAGGATAAGCGAGGAAGGTTAGAGGAAACTACCAGTCAACACCTGAAAATAGGTGAGACTAAGAATGGGTGCCAAGAGATAGGCATCCCAAACACCAGTTCATGGATATAGGAACTGGCGTAATGCCAGAATTTTCACGACCATGCTTGTGGCCCAACAGGACATTCTCGGACGAAAATAAACATGGATCGTTGATGAATGCTTTCAATCAATGCTCGAAGTTAGATAAGATCAAAAACGGGTACTCGAAAATAGGTACACTAGACTTCTTTTGTTTAGGATCAAGATGGAGAGAGTGCAATCAGATAAGGGGAAATCAGATAATTTTTCGTATGGTGTTAGCCTTCGGCCGATGCCCGAATATGGGTAAAATCAAAGGGTGGTGCCTAAACTTTGGTGTTTGGAATGCTAATTCCTAGAGATAGGACTTGGTGTGTAATGGAATTAGAAGAAAATATGATCCTACTCAAGGCCCAATGGGACATGCTTGGTTGAGGTCGAATGGTGGAAGTCAATGAATAATATCGATCATACCTGATTATTGGCAAGACAAAACTTCCAGACCGTTGTTTCCCAAAGATAGGATACGACGAGAAACTTGATTAATTAATTTATAATTAGAGAATAATTAATTTAGTAATTAAGGATTAATTAAGTTGTAATTAAGCATTAATTAATTAAGTAATTAGAGATTAATTAACTGGTAATTAAGGATTAATTAATTGTAATTAAGGGCTTTTAATTAATAATTAAGGTTAATTGATTAATAATTAAGTATAGTTAATCAATTTATAAGGTAATTAACGAATGATTAACTAATTAAATGGTTTGTAATTAATTAATAGTTAATTAAGCAGGATTAGGTGATTAATTCTTAAGTATAGTTTAATTTGATTTAATTAAATTTATTATAATATGGATTAATAATTCCTGCTTGTGGATGATTATTTGAGTAGAATGTCTAGATTGATTGATATCTATAGAATGATAGTCTGTGATATTCTGTGATGTGATATTGGATATAGTTGTGATAAATGTGTGATAGTTATCTGTGATGAATGCTGTGTGAATTCAGTGTTTTTAAATTGGATTAAATTGTTTAACTTTAAACAACTTGACTTTTAAAATGGCGTTTGGATTTAGATTAGACCAGGATCGGATATCAGATTTGATTATCCGAAAACCACATCGATCCAAGTTAAACGATAGGTCATGAAATCTCAAATGAAGATAGAGATGAAGTTTCAGAGTTCAAGGTCGTTAACTCTAAGGGTGATTCCAAAATGAGTGTAACGAGATAATGCCTTCGATTTCATTCGAACCCGGAACAAACTTGTATGGTTGAAAACTATCAGACCATCGTCAATGGAGGACAATGATCACTCCAAGATGTGTTCTTAAAAGTTAATCATAACCTCAAGCCTCATCAACCAAGAATGGCTAAAACAGGGGAGGTGCATGCAAGCCTAAGTGGGTAGCACCCTAGTAGGATAAGATTTTCCCCTGTCTAGAGGTCCTTTTTGTTCGGCTGTGTGAGTGGTTGTTTGGCCACAACCGCGGGGTTGCCTTATTCGGACTATCCAGTAAGGGATAGCTCCGGCTTTGTGATGTTGGGGATCAGGGTGGATCCGCGGTACGGTGATGTAGGCCACGTACTATGACAAGCGGTACCCCAGTAGCTCTACCATTGTATGGAATCCATTATCCCTACGTGCCCTTTACGGTTTTGATTGTATTACACACTTTGTGGCTAGTATGCTGGAATTTAAATCATGTAATAATTTCTGCTATGTGGATATTTATTCGTAAACCTAGACACTATTATAATATAACTAGATTTCCTATCAAATGTTTTAGTTATCATAAGGTAAAAACTTGTCCGTGTTTATTTGCGAAGAGTCTTACGTGATACCTTTTATTTCAAAGGTTTTTTCAAGTTAAACAACTTAATCGTTTACTCACACCAGACCTATGTCTGACTCAGAGTTTATTCTGTTTTTCTTAAACTCTTGGGTACTCAAATTTTTATGAGTAGCCAAGTGTTCAGGTTTGGCTTGACGAATTTTGGAAAAGCTTGGAGTCGGATTCCAGACGTATCTATCTATCTTTTCCGCTGTGTTAGAAGTCGTTTGTCTGTTGTAATTTGGATGTAATGAATAGATAGGTCTTTACGACTGTCTAATGTAATGATGTTGTATAACTGTGTACTATGATATAATGACTATGTAATAGTTATGTGATATATTATATTTTGTTCCGTTTTTCGCTGTGAGATTCTGATATTGTTTAGTTCTTTCTTCTATCTATTCTTTTTCTACCTATTTCTTTTTTATTGATGATACGTCTTTCTATGGAATGAAAGGCGGGTCATAATAGTTCATTTGTAACTTTTTAAAACTTGACTAAGGGTAAATAGGAATAGCCACATGGTTGATTAAAATTAGTTTTTTTGCCAAGCAGAAACACGTTAGCGATAGAAAACACTACTAAATACTGGAATATAACTAAGGCAATTATGGGAATTTACTTATATGTACAGAGTTCTAGAAAGTAAAAGCAAGGCACAGACACATGCATGTATTATATGGACGAATTGTAGTAAATGCAGTTCTATTGTATACATGTGCAGTTGTATATATGCAAGTATAATGTATAGAAATCGGGATATGTAAATGATACGAAGATTGAACATAAAAATAATCCTTCATTACATACATTTTTATATACTACAAATGTAGGGGCTGGTCCTACGCAAGCACGACCTATGTGCAGTAAAGGAAAGTACAACTGTATAACCAAAAGGAGATAAAAAAGTATATGTCCCTACAAAAGCCATGTGGTGAGCCTTGTTCTTTTGCAACTTCATCTTCTTCTTCTGGTTGTTGCTACCTTGGTTAGCCAAACAATGATGAGGTCTGTTCGAGCTTTTGCCGCCTTCGGGTTTCCCATTGAGTGTGCTTTCTTCGGAGGGAGCGTATTTCCTTCGGTGATTGTGATGATAGGAACTTTAGGTTGGTCAACGGAGGACTCAGATGTCTTTGTAGAGGTGTCGATGTTGTTGCCGAAAAGAGGCTTAATGTTAATAGGAAGGATTCCATTTGCAGGCTTTGGCTCATGGAGCCAGCTTATTTTTCGAGTCAGGGATCGATTTTGATTTTCACCTCAAACATATCGATCTTCCACCTCTCTGCCATGGAAACAGGATCAGTTGGGCCCGAGGAACTGGTAGTGGTAACGTCTTCCCTGAAGGACTCTGAAGTGTCATCCAATCCACTGTTGGTTTTCTCTAAATCAGGACCGGGAATGCAGAAGAAGGGAAGGATTAGAGTGACCAGTCCCATGGTAATGGAGGTAGGGTTGGTGGAAATAGCAACGGGGCCTAAGCCTTGTATGATAAGTGATGGAGAGGAGGAAGTGATGGGTGACCTGTAATTTCAAAAACAATAAAGTAAAGTTTGGTCATGGTCTCGGCCGAGAACTGATGCTCTCGAACACTGGAGAGATGAGAGAGATACCTTCACTGTCGGCGTTTCCTTAGAAATGGAATCAATGATTTCACCTTCTTTTGTAGCTGGCAGGATGGGATGAGAAAGAGAGATATGAATATATGGCTCATTAGTAGCCATGGCTATGGAAGCCAGAGTTGAAGCAACTGCGGCCTTAAAGCTGGCCCCTTCGGATGTTGGAATATCCACCATAATCCCTTGGAACTTTAGAAATCATTATTACGCATGGCCCAATGCGCTTGGGCCAGTAGGAGCTTCAGCGATGATCTCATCAGCTCCAACCAGGAAAAAAATTCCCTCTTCAACCTTTTCACAATGGTCGGCATCGAGGTACTTGGCCTTCAATTGGTCCTCAATGAGACCTTCATCAGATTCAGCTGCATGAAGTGCTATCTCTTCCATGCATTAGCAAAAGTGATGGAATAAGCACTTCCTAACCACTTTAAATTCTTGAACTGGATAACATTGGTAAAGAACGATTAAAGGATAGTGTCATGACCCACTTTTCTGTATGGATTTAAACTGGCCTTTAACCACAATTGTCAGCCAAATCACATGGGAAAGCGGATAGTAAAAGAAGGAAAGTTGGTAGAAGATAGAAAGAAGATAGAAAGAAAATAGAACAACACAAAATCTCACAGTGGAACGAATAATCTACAATATAAAACAACTGTTTATATAAAACAAAACTGTGGCTTTAAAGACATATACAGACTTCAATCAGAGTATACACCCATTCAGCACGGACAGTTCTAACAATATGCCCTTACAACTTGCTGATAAACACAACCAAATGCAATGGAATATAATCATCTATGTGGATACATCTCTGATCTCCTGCTCATCTCTTGAACTTCCTTTCTTCCAGCTAAAACTGGAAATATGCTCGGTCTGACCCAAGCATATAGGAAAAACCATGCCCGGGTCAGTCTGGTAAAACCAGCATGAGAAACACACTTAATTTGAATTATTAAAGTTTCCAAAATCCTTTGAAAATCAAGGGTATCTCGTAGGACCAAGCTACAAATAAACATGCCGAGTTTTTCCCTTACGATAACCAAAACATTTTATATCAAAATCCACTGATATTATGATAGTGACTAAATATAAATACTTGTTCAAGTAGCTGAAATGCTTGCATCTCACGTTCCAGCATATTTGGGCACAAACAAAACCATACGGACGCTTATTGGAGAATGGATTCCATACAATGGTAGGGCTACTGGGGTACCATCCGTCATAGTACCTGGTCTAGATCAGCATACCGAGGACCACTTTCGATCCCCTACAACAGAAGACCGGCCTACCCCTAACCAAGATAGACCGAATAAGATCACCTCGCGGTTGGGATCAACAACCACCACACAGCCAAGATCAAGGGACTCTAGACAGGGATGACCTTACCCTAATTGGGTGCTACCCACTTAGCCTTGCCGCACCTCCCCTGTTTTAGCCATTCCCATTGATGAGGCTTGAGGCTACTACTTACCTTTTTGCGCACATTCACTTAGAATGCTCACCGTCGCCCAATGATGATGGTCTGACACCATTCGTCCATACAAGTTTGTTCCCGGTCCGATAGGAACCGAAGGCACTATTCCTACTACACCAATTTTGAAATTACCCTTAGGATTAGTAGCGAGTAGCCCTTGCACTTTACTGCTCCATCTTTGACTCTAAGCTCTTTTCTTCATCACGAAAACGTACCCGTTGGATCGAAGTGGCTTTCGGATCACAAACCCGGTCCCGGTCTCTTCGAAACAAAGTTCGCCATTCCCGGTAAACTTAACCACGGTTCTTTAGGAAGTACTCAAATGAAAATAACATCGAAGATCACCTCCTTACCGTCAGTGGACGGATTTCCGTATAATCATCCTAGAGAAAGAACGAGTTTATAGGTATAGTATAGCACCTTGAACGGTAACTATACCATATAATCCCCGAGTTTCCTCTAGATATTCCCAAAGTTATATTGGGTCCAGATTTGATAGTCGGCTATTTAGCTATCAAATATACAATCAATTCAACCAAAGTTTCATTTCCCATCGCAATTATTAAGCCTTATTTAATTTAAAATCCCAATAAATTAAAATTACTTAATCAAACAGCATATGCTTATCTCACCGGATAAGTATATTCACGAAACCATTATTTCCAAAATATTTGAAACCCTTCTAAAATAAAATATGGAAAGCATTACCACGGTGTCGAACTATGGAACATAGCTCAATAGTGTACCATTACTTCTCGTAATCTTTATTTAATAACTTTCCAAAATAATACTTATAAAGTTTCAATACAAAATTTCCAAGCTCTAGTTGAAGTAAAATACTCTTTTATAACAGTTTATTATATGATATATTATCATAAAGCATCATTAATATTTAATAGATTTATCTTGAAATAAATATACTTTAATATTAGTTTACAGTAAAGTAAAAAAATTCACTTTTAAATAATCACTAAAACTAATTTTTAGTTAATAGTTTTATACCTAAAATAATGAAGATAATTAATAAATTTGAATAAATAACTAATACTTTTTATAAAGATTTTTAAGAGTAATAAATTAACTACTTTAAATCATTAACAAAATATTTATCAGTTAGCTTTAAAACGTCATTGAATAATAATAATCATCTTTAAAACAAATCATGGTTCAAAGTCAACCCAAATAAGAAAAGTCGGCTTAACAATCCCAATGGTACTTAATCAAGCTACCATTCAATTCCCATCACAGTCGAGAATAACAATACAGATATTCATATTGATTAGCTTTTATCAATCAATTCACATCATACTGTCCAATATAATTATCAGGCAAATAAATAGATGTTCGTTTGAATAAAATAACTAATCAGGGTTTATTCTTGTTAGTAAATATTCACAACAGATATATTCGGAGATAATGGAAGAATGGTGACTTATTCTGCCAACATGGTTCAATTAAAAAAAATATTTAGCGAAACGGTGTTTTATTCCGCTAGCCAAATGTTAGATCACCCTAATTAAAATAAATTAACATGTTGTTATTTTTATCAGACAATACATTCCAAACATTTGGTTCATATAAGTTCAATGACGATATTATTTCAAAATCGATTGTTTTAAATATTAATCGTTTCAAAAGGCCATAACATTTCACTTGTTCCGACCCGGCAATGGATCGTACGACAGTGTAATATCTGTTGATATTTACCCATTGCAAGCACTGTGTGAAAATCGGTTTCGTAACATTAGTTTCCACATTTTAAAATTATCAAAGAATATATATATAATTTTACGAATAAAATTTAACCTTTTAAAACGTTACAAAGAACCTTCATTATTCCCAGAAAACCGTAACTGATCCATTTTAACAATTTAAACTATTTTGTTATTATATATATATATATATATATATTCTTTCCAATTCATTTTATCTTTACCAATATATAATTTAGCATTCACAAATTATTTCTACACCCACATCCCCTTTGAACCGAGCCAGCCTACTCTTTTTTTAAAAAATCAAACGGGCCGAAGCCCACACTCCCCTTTACCAAAACAAACAACTCGGTTCCTTCTTCCCTCCTCCCCTTTCTTTCTATTCTTCTTCCAAATTTTCCCTCTTTTCTAAACAATACCCATCTCTACTCCTCTAGCTCGAACCACTTGAAATCCAGACCGATCAACCCCAAGTCAAATCCACCCCATCAATGACTACGACGAGCTACGACCTTCCTTCACCTGGAAACTTGAGTAGAACAAACAAGAAACGTTGTGCACCACGTGCACGAGCATGCCCGACCTACTTTCGACCAACCGAGGCCATTCACCCACTCACCTACTTAATCCCGACCACCTCCACCTTTGAAAATCCATGTCGATTTCCCCTGGACAAAAACGACGGAGCCTGGGCGAAACACAGAGAACTGTCACCGAATTGCGACCGAAAAGTGAAGCTTCCACGACCACTTCATGCCGCTACAAATCCTGCCACCACCACCATCGTGATTCCCATATTTCCTACCTCCTCCACGCCAACTCCGGCTCCACTCGGTCCACCATGCTCTTCCCGAAACTGACGTGTTCCACACCTTCCCATAACTTAACTTTAACCCTAAAACCCCTATGCCAAACCAAAATAAGGTCATAATCAACATTAGGCCTTGGTGAAACCCTCCATTATGTCATCCTGGCCCTCCTCGACCACGCCGCACCCCTCCTTGTCGACCGCCTCGCCAGAATTTAATTTTCGAACAGAAAATGATCAAGTCAAGATTTCTCATGACATAATCCACTAAAAAACGTAATATTTTCAATAAACTCCTTCTTGTCCATAACGATCAAGACTTCATATAAGAATCAATTTATTAAAGTTGTTGGTATTTTCCAAAACTATGGTGGTTCACTGTAAATGAAATTTTTTCACAAACCATAGCGTGATATAGCTTCAAACAATTTTTAGTGCAATCTTGACTCAAAAACAAATAATTTACTAGTCTACGCCCTTATCATATTCGAACTAGATTTAGAGATAGGAAATTTTAAAGGTGGGACTTGTATATACATATCTCACGATTATATAGAACATAGTGGAAAACTAGCTACTTCCAAGTTTTAAATATGAGTTTCTCACCTTCCACGTGTTTTATCTTCTTCAACGTCAATCTGAATTCAGTTGTAACTTGAAATCTTGCTTAGAATTTGAACAGAGGGTGTGAGCAGGCTTTTTCTTCCTTTTTACTTAACAGCATACTGGTTACAGAGTTTCTTTATTTACAGAGTTGTTCGTTTACAGGCTTGAACTAAAACCAACACATACATATATACTATATATACGTGCTCATGTGTATACATACCATATTTTTAGAGATGGATTGAAGTGATCCCTTGGTGGCTGTAGTGACATTTGCTTTTGGGATGAAATGACATTGAAAAGAACTTGAGTCAGCTTTTTATTTTTTGCCATTTTAGATTAGGCAAGCTACTGTAATACATATATATATATATACATATATATATATATACATATATATATATATATATATATATATATATATATCAGCTTTTACTTATTTTCCTTCTTTTTATATTTTATTCTTCTTACCAGCTTTGTTGACATATATACATGCATCAGCCTTTACATACCCTTTCTGACCAAAAAATATTTATTTTACTTGTTTCTTCTGCTGCTTTATCTTTTTAATTCACCCTTTCACTTGATTTTTCAATGTGAACAATTCAAAGTATATGTGTATATACATGATGTTGGACAGCCTAATATTGTCACTTTTGACAAGATTAATGTTTACATTTTTATATCCATATACCTTTATATGATTTAAAGTAAATAAAAGAAAACTTTGTTATTTAAATCTTAAGGATATAAAATAACACTCTTAACAAAACATTTCTTTGTTAACATGTCTTCATATATATGTAATTTAAAACAAGGACTATAAAGTGGCTTGAAAAACAACTTCAAGCCTTTACGTTTATGTTTTCCTTTTATATATATATACACTTCTTGTTTTATATGTACTTCTTTTATTATCAAATAGAAATATATTACTTTTTAATAGACTAAATTCATTTGGTGTGTATATATATAGTTTTCTACCATTACTTATATATGATTTTTTATATACCATTTTTGTTTATAGCATAACACATTTATTTATTTATAAATACTACAAATCCTTCTTTTTGAACCTATATATGCATATATACCTTCTTCCTATCCAATGTGTATATATGTTTATTTTAGAAAATTTAATTTTAAAACTCCTTTTATTTAAAATATACTACATTGCTCCTAAGCTCAAAATCATTCTGTTAAAATATTTTTCTTTTTCTTTTTCATCTATATTTATTTGCTATGGATTTCTTTCCAGTATACATACATACATGCATACATACACACGTATGTACGTACATATAAATTCTAGTATTCTTATATGTAAAGATGTATACATAAGAAATTTTCAATTAATCAATTCCCTATTCCTTCCAAAAGTACATATATGTTATTTTTGTTGCCCTGAATACATTCATACATACATACATACTTACATATATAAGAAATTCCTATTTAATCAATCTCCTGTTTTATAATTAAAAATCTGAAAATTACAAATTTATATTTGTTTGAAAAATTGTATATTATTATTAGATGTTGTTTAACGAGGATTTTAGTTGATTAAAATACCGTATTATTGAATATTAAAAATTAATATTCACAACTCGGGATGTCAAAAATCCCGGGTCGTTACATTCCTCCCCTTTTAAAAGAATTTCGTCCCTGAAATTCCCATAACTAGGTTAGTAAAACTAACCAATTTTTTTTGTTTATCAACGGATTATTACACCTATATTGCATCAGTCAATATATATAACTTTATACATATAGGTCAAAATATCTGTTACATCTAGTACCAATCAAAATACTCCAACAAGTGCCACCATTAATTACACACACACACACACATATGTATATACATATATATATATAGATACATACATACATACATACATATATATATATATATATATATATATATATATCATACTACCAAACATTTACTAAGATGCTTTACAGAATTAAAATTTAACAAACATGTCGTTCAGGGTCCACTAACACATACTAATAGGCATACACTACCTGGAGAAGCAAACCAACACTCCATATGGACTCTCTCCATCTGAATCCTCCACCTCGGGTCCCTTCAATTCCATGGACTCCACATCGCTGTCTAGAACACATGCAAAATCTATACTTGGATCCCTCTGGTGAAAATCTACATCAACAACTAACTTATCTACAACTTCACCCATCTCCCAAATGGCAGCGTCATTGCTTTCTAATTCAGGATCTTCCTCTACTTCAAATTCTTCCTGTTGAGTCAAGATTTTTTTATAGAGTTTTGATTTCTGACAAAGGGATAAGCCGTGATCGACAAAACGAAGTTATTCAGACAGAAAGAGCTCCATATGATTAGAGGTTGATTATTTGGTATGTTAGTAACGATTATTTATGTTAAAATCTATCATCAAATAATCTTATGCCTTCAATCTTTGAATATATATATAAATATATATGAGTGCACATTAACTGTGCACTCTGGATAAAACCGGTCGACTGGTCAAAACCAGATGGTCGACCATTTTTGCCCAGAATGCACAGATAACGTGCACAAGTGAACATAACGTATATATATTCAAATTCCTGTCTACTGGTCCTTTTTGACATGTCGACCGTTTTCAAACAGAAAGCAACCCTTCGTATAGACACTTCCTTTTCTTCAACGGTTGCTTCTCTTTCTCTTCACCAATGATCATGATCTTTGTTCATACCTTTTCACAAAAGGTTACAACTGTTTATTTCTTATATAAACATCATGAAATCATTATTCGAAATATCTCTTCTATTTTTTTTCTAAAACAAAAACTCTCCTAACCCTAGTACTCAACTCTTCTACCAATTCCACACAAATGGATTCTCCATAAAAGAAATTAAAGCAAGCTTCTACCTCCAAAACACAACCAATTGATCTCTCTATCAGGAAGTGGCTTGTAGATCCAATAGCAATCAAAAGGTGGAATGAGATGAAGGATTTTAAAATCCATCCGGGTTCTTTTATTAAATTTTCAGATTTCTCTAGTTATCGTATTCTTAGTTTAGCAAAGGAAGCCGACATTGAAAATCTCATTGATTTTGATCAAAACAATGTTGAAATTAACCATGTAATGATCAAATTATTCTATGCTAACTTAAATTTAGAGAAAAACAAGCCCGAGAACCCCAATTATTGTCTTTGGTCCGTTGTTTGTGGCAAAGAAGTATTCATCTCTTGTGATAGGATGGCAAACGTTCTTGGTTCTTCATTTTTTGGTGAAAAATTCTCAAGTAATTTTTGCAATGTTCACATCCGTGATCAAATTAGTCATCAATTTATTGAAGATGACAAGGATAGCACTAAGTCTATGGGTTTACGGCCGTCTGCAAGAATTCTTCACTATACTCTTATGCACTCTCTTTTACCAAGAATAGGAAATTTTGATGCCGTCTATAAAGAAAATTTCAAGGCATTATACTCAATCTATAGGGGTATACGCATAAATTGGATTGGTATGATCTTTGTTTGAAGGTTAATGATTCCTCTAGACCACACTTGTTCTATAACGAGTATATTATGCGTCTCTTGCTTGATTGTGGCATTGAACCTCCCAAGTCTTCAATCTCCAAACCAAAAGTCATCAACAAAGCAACCATTACAAGAATGAAGCTTCCCGCTCCATACTTTAATATTATGCCTTTTGAACAATGGAAAGAACAAGGACATAGAGAAGCTTCATCTCGCCCATCTCTCCCTAAACCTGAGGAAGTCAAACTTTTACGATCATCCTCCTCAACAAAAGAATCACTTAAAACTATTGCTCGAAATCAATTCCTTCTCGAAGCACGACTTAAGCGCATGGACACAAAAATGGATAAACGTTTTAACAAACTTAAGTCTTTCTTCGTTTCTATATGGGAAGCAATATCTTGTGGTGCATCATCTTCATCAATGCAAGCTTCAGACCCTGGCAAGCGCCCAGCTCCTCCTACTTTTGCTTGGACATCTTCGGAGGAGGGCACAAGCTCGGGAACTAGTCATGAACGTCGACACGGGAAATCTCAGCTTGTTGAAGAAGAAGAAGAAGAGGGTGAGACGGAGTCAGAATAAGTCTTTTTTTAGTCTCTCTTTTTATCTTTTATGAGTACTTATGACTTTAACTTTTGCTTTAAAGACATCATCTGGCACTTGTACTAAATAGTGTCATTCGTACTAGACTTATGTGTATTATAATTCTGTGTGAATGTTACTCTTAATCTGTGATAGTAGTATTATGTTGCTTGTAATCTCTTTTACATCTTTCATTTAACAACTCCTTTTTGTCGATGACAAAGGGGGAGAAAATTGCGCTAACAGTATATATGCAGGACAAAATCTCAGGGGGATATCATATACAGGGGGAGATACATAACTATGTTGTCATCAATCAAAAAGGGGAGAATGTTGAGTCAAGATTTTTCATAGAGTTTTGATTTCTGACAAAGGGATAAGCCGTGATCGACAAAACGAAGTTATTCAGACAGAAAGAGCTCCATATGATTAGAGGTTGATTATTTGGTATGTTAGTAATGATTATTTATGTTAAAATCTATCCTCAAATAATCTTATGCCTTCAATCTTCGAATATATATACAAATATATATGAGTGCACATTAACTGTGCACTCTGGACAAAACCGGTCGACTGGTCAAAACCAGATGGTCGACCGTTTTTTCCCAGAATGCACAGATAACGTGCACAAGTGAACATAACGTATATATATTCAAATTCCTGTCGACTGGTCCTTTTTGACCTGTCGACCGTTTTCAAACAGAAAGCAACCCTTCGTATAGACACTTCCTTTTCTTCAACGGTTGCTTCTCTTTCTCTTCACCAATGATCATGACCTTTGTTCATACCTTTTCACAAAAGGTTACAACTGTTTATTTCTTATATAAACATCATGAAATCATTATTCCAAATATCTAACTAATCTAATTTTTCTATTCTTCTAATCTCTATTCTATCTTGTACTCTCAAGCGTTCAAATTGCTCATATTCTATCATATATCGTTTTGAATCCTGAAATTTATTTAACATCCTTTTGATTCAATACGATATCCACTTCCAAATCTTCATATATACAAATAATCTATTTGAGGATAAGATTACAGGAAGTTTGTACTACAAGTGACAAAATAGTGTTAGCAAGAACACATATCGTCAACAAACAATTATATTTATCTTTGTTGAAGTCCTCCGTGTTGTAAGAGGCAAGTGTTGAAGTCCTACGTGTTGTAAGAGGCAAAGTGTTGAAGTCCTCAGTGTATTAGAGGCGTGAAATCCCGTTCGTCTGCTCGGGTGTTGTAAACCTGTTCCTCCGGGTGAAGCGAGATAGTTGGTAGTGAAAATCCAGATAGTAGTCTGGGACTGGACGTAGGACGGTGCTCCGAACCAGTATAAAAATCTCTGGTGTGATTTTTCTATTTTTATTTACTTTGCTATTATCATCTATTTCCGCATTTATATTATATTCCATATTACACGATCCATTTGTACTGTATTAGCACCGTACACTTCATTTTCACTTCCTTATAATCAAATTCCTCCTCTTCATCCTCGAGTCACTCCTCATCCTCAAACTCTTCTTCATCATCGAATTCCTCCTCGAGCTCTTCTTCGCCTTCTTCCCTGGGCTCCTCATCTATTTCTTCCTTGGGCTCTTCTTCTTAAGGTGGTGGTTGCTCGACAGGTTCTATAGGCTCCTCCAGCTCTTCCACATATAATGACGGCCCATCAAGATCCACCCGAATCGTCCTGACCAAGCCATAATCGCCGACCCTCCTTGCCTTTGAGAGTGCTACCACTAGATTGATACTATGGGTTCTCTACAATCAATTACCAAAAACCAAGAGTGAGATCCTAAGGTTTTCAGAATTCCTATATGCTCGAAAGTACATATATGGGTTCATACTTCAAATATCTTTTTTTTGAAATTTCTACTATTTAAAACTTTGCAAAATCATTTTTCCTCGAAAAATTTGTTCAAAACTCTTTTCCCAAGTCACTGGAGGTTTTTAATCCTCAAATATCCCTTTTTATAAATTAGTTATTATAAAATTAGATTTTATCTTCTGAAAAATCTTCCCTAAATATTTATATAAAAATAGGCCAATTTCCTTTAGTAGATAAAATTTGCTAAACATCCAAATTTCCTAAAGTTCCTATCCTACAGGGCTCCGATTACGAAGGAAATACTCAAGTCAAAGGGACCGGCAAATGGAAGATACTCAAAGCTGAAGGATATGACCACTCAAATCTTGGATGATAAATTATTATTATCGTCACTTATCAAATAACACTTCAAACTATAATATATTTGAGAATCTTTTCTTTTATATAAAAATATTTCTTGGATAAATTATTTTATCTACACCTTTAAAACAATATTGTGTCCGTTGGCCTTGTTCAAGTGTTTAGAGACCCCTATCAATAACATTAGCTACTCGTATTGACCAAAATCCATATACCACTCAACCGATCAATTAACACAGTATATAAAAATCATTTTTATATAACTAACAAATACACGCCCTCGTATATATATACACTCAGGTTCGTTCTAGGGTATTTCTGACCCTATCTCTAATGAGTAACCCCACCAAAGCCTAGGTATTTGCTCAACCTAAGCTCTGATACCACAATGTCATGACCCACTTTTCCGTATGGACTTAAAAGGTCCTTTAACCACGCTTGTCAGCCAAATCGCACGGGAAGGCGGATAGTAAAAGAAGGAAAGTTGGTAGAAGATAGAAAGAAAATAGAACAACACAAAATCTCATAGAGGAACGAATAATCTACAATATAAAACAACTCTTTACATAAAACAAAACTTTAGCTTTAAAGACATATATAGACTTCAATCGGAGTATACACCCATTCAACATGGACAGTTATAACAATCTTCCCTTACAACTTCCCGATAAACACAACCAAATGCAACAGAATATAATCATCTACACAAATACGTCTTTGATCTTCGGCTCCTCTCTTGAAGCTTCCATTCTTCCAGCTAAATCTAAAAATATGCTTGGTCTGACCCGCATATAGGAAAAACCATGCCTGGGTCAGTTTGGTAAAACCTGCGTGAGAAACACGCTCAATTTGAATTATTAAAGTTTCCAAAATCTTTTGAAAATCAAGGGTATCTCGTAAGATCACGCCACAAATAAACACCAAAACATTTTATATCAAAATCATCTGATATTATGATAGTGTCTAAGTACAAATACTTATTAAAATAGCTGAAATGCTTACATCTCATGTTCCAGCATAGTTGGGCACACACAATACCATATGAGCGCTTATTGGAGAATGAATTCCATACTATGGCAGGGATACTGGGGTACCATCAGTCACAGTACCTGGTCTAGATCAGAGTACCGAGGACCACTCTCGATCCGCTACAACACAAGACCGACCTACCCCTAACCTGGATAGACCAAAAAAGGTCACCTCGCAGTTGGGATCAGCAACTGCCACACAACCGACATCAAGGGACTCTGAACAGGGATGACCTTAGCCTAATTGGGTGCTAACCACTTAGCCTTGCTGCACCTCCCCAGTTTTAGCCATTCCCGGTTGATGAGGCTTGAGGCTACGATTTACCTTTTTGCACACATTCACTTAGAATGCTCACCGTCCTCCAATGATGATGGTCTGGTAGCATTCATCCATACAAGTCTGTTCTCGGTCTGAACGGAACCGAAGGCACTTTTCCTATTATACCCATTTTAGAATTACCCTCAGGATTAGTAGTGATTAGCCCTTGCACTTCACTACTCCATATTCATCTCCAAGCTCTTGCCTTCATCACGAAAACGTACCCATTGGATCGAAGTGGTTTTCAGATCACAAATCTGATCCCTGTCTCTTGGAAACAACGTTCGCTATTCTCGGTAAACTCAACCCTGGTTCTTTTGGAAATACACTGATGAAAATAAGATTAGAGATCACCTCCTAATCTTGGTGGATGGATTTCCTTATAATCGTCCTAGAGAACGAACGAGTTTATATGTACACTATAGCACCTCGAACGGTAACTGTACTATATAATCCTCGAGTTTCTTCTAGATATTCTCAAAGTTATATTGGGTCCAGATTTGATAATCGGTTATTTAACTATCAAATACACAATCAATTCAACCATAATTTCATTTCCCATTGCAATCATTAAGCCTTATTTAATTTAAAATCCAAATAAAATAAAATTACTTAATCAAACAGCATATGCTTATCTCAACGGATAAGTATATTCACGAAACCATTCATTCCAAAATATTTGAAACCCTTTTAAAATGAAATCTGGAAAGCACTACTACGGTGTCGAAACATAGATCATAGCTAAATAGCGTACCAATATGTTTCGTAATCTTTATTTAATAACTTTCCAAAACAATACTTATAAAGTTTCAGTATAAAACTTCCAAGTTCTAATTTAAGTAAAATACTCTTTCATAACAGTTTATTATATGATATACTATCTTAAAGCATCTTTAATATTTAATAGATTTATCTTGAAATAAATATATTTTAATACTAATTTACGCTAAAGTAAAAAAAATTACTTTTAAATAATCGCTAAAACTAATCTTTTAATTAATAGTTCTATACCTGAAATAATTTAGATAATTAATAACTTGAAATAGAAAACAAATACTTTTTATAAAGATTTCTAAGAGCAATAAATTGACTACTTTAAATCATTAACAAAATATTTATCAGTTAACTTTAAAACATCATTGAATAATAATAATCATCTTTAAAACAAACCCTAGTTCAAAGTCAACCCAAATCAGAAATGAAGGCTTAACAATCCCAATGGTACTTAATCAAGCTACCATTCAATTTGCATCACAGTCCAGTATAATAATGCAGATATTCATATTAATCATCTTTCATCAACCAATTCACATCATACTGTCCATATAATTATCAAGAAAATAAATAGATGTTCGTACGAATAAAATAACTGATCAGGGTTTTATTCCTTTTAGTAAATATTCACAATAGATATATTCAGAGATAATGGCAGAATGGTGTCTTATTCTGCCAATAGGGTTCAATTAAAAAAAAATTAGCGGAACGGTGTTTTATTCCATAGCCAGATGTTAGATTACCCTAATTAAAATAAATTAACATGTCATTATTTTTATCTAACAACACATTCCAAACATTCGGTTCATATAAGTTCAATGACGATATTATTTCAAAATCGATTGTTTAAAATATTACCTGTTTCAGAAGGCCATAAAATTTCATTTGTTCCGACCCGGCAACAGATCGTACGACGACGTAATATATGTTGATATGAACCCATTGCAACTACTGCTTAAAAATTGGTTTCGTAACATTAGTTTCCATATTCTAAAATTAACCAAAATGTGTGTATATATACAATTTTATAAAATAAAATTTTACCTTTTAAAACTTTACAAAGACTCTTCGTTATTCCCCGAAAACCGTAACTGATCCATTTTTAACATTTTAAATTATTTTGTTATTATATATATATTCATTCCCTTTTATTTTATCTTTACCAATATATAATTTAACATTCACAAATAATTTCTCCACCCTCATCCCCTTTGAACCTAGCCAGCCCATCCTTTTTTTTAAAAGAAAATCAAATGGGCCGAAGCCCACACTCCCCTTTACCAGAACAAACAACCCACATCCCTCTTCCCCTTTCTTTCTCTTCTCCTTCCAGCTTTTCCCCACTTTCTAAACAATACCCATCTCTACTCCTCTAGCTCGAACCAACCCGAAAACCAGGCCGGTCAACTCCAAGTCGAATACACCCCATCAATGACTACGACGAGCTATGACCTTCCTTCGCCTGGAAACTCGAGTAGAACAAACAAGACACACGCCATGCACCGCGTGCACGTGCACGAGCAGGCCTAACCTATTGTCGACCAACCGAGGTCACTCACCCACTCACTTACTTAAACCCGACCACCTCTACCCCTGAAAATCCACGCCGATCGCCCCTGGTCAAAATGACCCAACCCAGGCGAAACACACAGCAGCGTCACCGAATCACGACCAAAAAGTGAAGCTTCCACGACCACTTCACGCAGCTGCAAAGCCTGCCACTACCACCATCGTGATTCCCACTTTTCCTACCTCCTCCATGCCAACTCCGGCTCCACTTAGTCCATCATGCTCTTCCCAAAACCGACGCGTTCCACACCTTCCCACAGCGTAACTTTAACCCTAAAACACCTACGCCAAACTAAAATAAGGCCATAATTTACATTTGGCCTCGGTGAAACCCTTCACTACATCATCTTAGCCCTCCTCGACCACGTCGCGCCCCTCCTTGTCGACCGCCTCGCCAGAATTTAAATTTTTGAATGGAAAATGATCAGCTCGAGATTTCCTATGACATAAGCCACTATAAATCATAATATTTCCATAATGATCAAGATTTTGTATAAGTATCAATGTATTATAATTATTGGTATTTACCAAAACTGTGGTAGTTTACTGTAAATCCAATTTTTTCACAAACCCTAGCGCGATATTCCTTCAAACAATTTTTACTGCAATCTTGACTCAAAAACAAATAATTTTCTAGTTTACACCCTTAGCGGATTCGAACTAGATTTAGAGATAGGAAATTTTAAAGGTGGGACTTGTATATACATATCTCACGGTTATATAGAACAGAGTAGAAAACTAACTACTTCCAAGTTTTAAATTTGAGTTTCTCACCTTCCACATGTTTTATCTTCTTCAACTTCAATTTGAATTCAGTTGTAACTTGAAATCTTGCTTAGAATTTGAATAGAAGGTGTTAGCAGGATTTTCTTCCTTTTTACTTAACAATATGCAGGTTACAAAATTTCTTTGTTTACAGAGTTATTCGTTTACAGGCTTGAACTAAAACCAAGACATACATATATACCTATATATACATGCTCATGTGTATACATACCATATTTTTAGAGATGGATTGAAGTGATCCCTTGGTGGCTGAAGTGACATTTGCTTTTTGGATGAAATGACATTGAAAAGAACTTGAATTAGTGTTTTGATTTTTTGCCATTTTAGATCAGGCAAGCTACGGTAATACATATACATACATATACATACATACATACATACATACATACATACATACATACATATATATACACACACACACACACACACACACACACATTTTTATATCAGCTTTTACTTATTTTCTTCATTTTATATTTTATTCTTCTTGCCAGCTTTGTTGATGTATATACATGCGTCAACCTTTACATACTCCTTCCGACCAGAAAATGTTTATTTTACTTGTTTCTTTTATTGCTTTATCCTTTTAATTCACCCTTTCACTTGATTTTTCAATGTGAACAATTCAAAGTATATGTGTATATACATGATGTTGGACAGCCTAGTATTGTTACTTTTGACAAGATTATTGTTTACATTTTTATATCCACATATCTTTATACGATTTAAAGTAAATAAAAGGAAACTTTGTTATTTAGATTTTAAGTATATAAAATAACACTCTTAACAAAACATTTCTTTGTTAACATGTCTTCATATATGTGTAATTTAAAACAAGGACTATAAAGTGGTTTTAAAAACAACTTCAAGCCTTCATGTTTATATTTTCCTTATAAATATATGTATGTATACTTCTTCTTTCATATGATATTATCATGTAGAAATATATTACTTTTCAATATACTAAATTCATTTGGTATATATATAGTTTTCTACCATTACTTATATATGATTTTTTTTATATACCATTTTAGTTTATAACATAACACGTTTATTTATTTATAAATACTATAAATCCTTCCTCTTGAACCTTTATTTACATATATACCTTCTTCCTATCCAATGTGTATATATGTTTATTTTAGAAAAGTTAAGTTTTAACTCCTTTTATATAAAATATACTATATTGCTCCTAAGCTCAAAATCATTCTATTTATAATATTTTTCTTTTGCTTTTTCATCTATATTTATTTGCTATGGATTTCTTTCCAATATATATATAGACATACATACATATAAATTCTATTGTTCTTATATGTAAAGACGTATACATACGGAATTTTCAATTTATCAATTCCCTATTCCTTCCAAAAATACATATATATTATTTTTGTTATCTTAAATAGATTCATGCGTATATATACATATACATATACATATATATATATATAATCGATTCCTATTTAATCAATCCCCTATTTCATAATTAAAAATCTAGAAATTCAAATTTTATATTGGTTTGAAAAATTATATATTATTATCAGATGTTGTTTACGGGGACTTTTGTTGATTAAAATACCCTATTATTGAATATTAGAATTTAATATTCATAATTTGAGACGTCAAAAATCCTGGGTAGTTACAGTTAGAATTCAATTCTTCTTTCGCCTTAGTTATCTGCTCTTTTAACTCAATAAATTTGTCAGTTGTTTCGACGTAATCAACTTGAGCCTCTAGTTTTTCTGCTTTCCTTAGTGGTAAGGAGTACTCTAGTTTCTCGATTTGGGCTTGGAGATTTAGATGTCGGCTTACTTAGCCTAAAGAGCTATCAATTGGGTTTTTAACTAGTAGAATTCAGGAGTTAGAATAATTAAATTAAGCAGAACGACTCGAAACTTGACCAAAAGGCCTAGAAGTACAAGACAAAGGAACCTTGAAAGTTTGACCCAAAAATATGCCTACATGTTGGATCAGTACCTATCCGATCCAATTAGATCGGTGTCGATCTAAAAGATTGGATTGTGGTTCCTCTAAATCACTTACATTATGTTTCTACCACTCTACTAAGCCTGTCTGCCAAGTTTGGTAGCAATCCAAGCATCCGGGTTTGAGAAGTAAAGACTTATCAGATTCAAACTATAGTTTATTCAAACCCATAGGTGAGCCATCATTAAAATAAATCAACGACCTATGAGATTATATGGAGTGCCTCATAAGCAAGTAGGGAAGGAAAATGGATATAATTGTGCAAAAATTGCACAACTATTTTAATCGGTGCCAGTCCAATCAAATTGGATCGGCACTGATCCAAAATGTTAGGTCAGAATCATTCTAAACCTTTTGTGTTTCTTCCTATGGACAACTATAGGCTTCTGGTGTAATGATTCCGACCCGGTGCTCTCTATATCTGATAAATATCATCGTACCTTTAATAGAAAGGGGATTCCTAACCCGATCTCTACAGAAGCTCTGCTATTGTTTCTTTACTCTTCTTCTCCCATACAACAACCAATAAGAGACAATCGAGATCCTCCATTTATCTCTAACAATGGTGGCTTGATCTAACGTGAAGAAGAAGAATCATATTGCAATCAAAACTCTCTTGTAATAGAAGTTGATCGGTAAAACTATAAAGTAGACATAGGCTTCATAACAGCGGAAACACTATAAAAATCTCTAGTCTCTTTACTTTTTCTATGATTTACTATTGCATTTTCACTTTTATTTGCCTTGATAAACAGGGTTGGTGCTTTCACACTCAATCCAGGATGTTGATCCATTTTTTTAGATTACATTTTGGTGCTTTCATTGAGAGACAAACTCTGGCTCAGATTTAACTATTACTTTGGATCAGACAGGTTCAAAAGTTAGATCCTCAATCTTTGGTTAGAAGATTTGCCATTGAAAATCAATGATACTGGAAAGAAAGAGAACTGCTTCTAGAAGATCCATATGAGCTATGATAGCTAGAGAAGAAGCCAATCCTTAGCAATTTGAGGCCAACAGCATGAAAAATCCATTAATCAAAGCAAATTCCAGAGCCAACATCGTAGATCAGGTGCTGAGATCTTCTATCCAGTATGAAGTTGTTACTAGAAGTGAACTAAATAAGGTGGTTAATGAAATCATTCAAAAGATGGAAAGCAGTCAAAAAATCTTTTGGACAAATTAAATGCCCTCCTGACCTTGTAGTCACTTGCTATTCCAACAACCTTGCCAAAGCCCACGGCTGCCACAGAGTAGGAAAATTCTTCCGTTTCTGGCCTAAATAGGAGAAACAAAAGATAGCAGCAAAATGGAGTGGTGGGTGGAGTTGCAGGAATCACTATAGAAGGAAATGAAAGCATTTCACCAACTTCAAAGCAACCCATTACGAATTCGAATCTAGGGGCAAAAACCCCACGGGAAGATATAGCAGTGAATCTCTCAGAATCAGAAGATGGCGAGCAACTTGACAGTCACAAGTTGGAAGAGAATGCTAATGCACTCAATCGAGGCAGGGAGGTCCAAACTACCCCTACCTAACCAACCGTAGGTCAATGGAATTCCGAGGAAGTGGCTCTCCCGAAGATAGGTGAGCATAGGCTTCAGCTCACTTACCAAGACCAGTTGCAAAATCAAACACTTGGTATAGTCACTGACGGCCAAGCCACGAACTACTAGACATTTGAGGCGTATATTGCGGAGATGATCAAGCACCTAATGAACGAAAGTTAGTATATGAGAGATGATGAATGAGGATCTGCTCCAAGTCGAACTCCCCTCACTAATGACATTCTGAATGAACAATACCCTAAAAGTTCACTATGTCGACTATTCGATCGTACGATGAAACTAGAGATCTGAAACCCCACTTGTACAAGTATAGTTGGTACATGAACGGGGCAAATGCTTCAAATGCTATTCAGTCTAGATGTTTTCCAATCTTCCTAGAGGGAATTGCTTTGGTGTGGTTGACCAGGCTCCTATCAAAATCCGAATCCACCATCAATGAATTAGCAACGAACTTCCTTGATCAATTTAGGCATCACATGGCATCAACCAAAAACCGTTTGTCCTTATATGGCCTATTCTAGGGGCGAAATGAATCTTTGAAATCCTTTATGAGTTGGTTCAGCACTGCAGTGACTGAAGTAAATAACCGAAACGAAGATATGATCTTCATGGCCCTGGTCCGCACTATCCATCCCAACCCTTAATTTGGAAAATTGATCAAAAAGAAACATCCTACCACTAGGAAGGACATCAACTGAAAGGCAAGCCTGTATTTGAGATTGGGAGAGGGAGAGGAGCTAAAAGGAAAAACCTGCTAAATGATAACCAACCAATGTTTGGAAGAATGGTGTGGCCACGAACCAAGATGCAATTACCTTCGGGACCACTATAGGAAATGCTGGGAAAGATGGGAATCAGATAAGGAGGAACTGGAATTCAACAAGCAAAACAAAAGCAACAGGCGGCTTAAAGGCTTAAGGCCCAAAGACTACACCCTGCTTAATGATACTCCAGATAACATCTACCTTATGACATAAGGGACGGAGGTGTACAAGAAGTAGCCTAAAACGGAAGCAACTGAACAGCAAAAGTGTTCCGTAAAGTACTCCAGCTTCCATGAAACACATGGTCACAACACGAATGAGTTCCATCACTTAAAGAACCTAATTGAGGAACTGATTTGGGAAAACAAGCTTCAGTAGTATGTGGGGAAACCACAAAATCCTGACCAACCTATAGCAGCTCGAGATCCTAAAGACTGGGTAAACCAAGCCGGGACCAGCGAAGAGGGATCCAGATGGACCGACCAAAGACTCATCATCGAAACAATATTCGAAGGACCTCATCCCGCACAAAGGAGTTAAGAAGAGATGGAGTGATATGCATGCTCATAAAGACATGCTCCAAAAGATTCATGCTTTGCGATCGAAGATGGTACTCCTGCAAAGCAGTAGAGAACCTTGAACAATGACATAGTATTCCAAAGTCGAGATACTGAAGGAATAGAAACTCCGACCCTCGACCCCATGATCGTGATGGTAGGAATCAGACCAGCCATACTCTAACGAGTATTGGTGTATATGCATATTTGATCAAATAAAGATCAGTACGAAGAACGTATCTGCTTGTTGAACAAAGATCCAGTGATTCACGAGTGAACCTAATCAACCTGTTAGAACAATCAATTTTTTCGTAGAACTCGGATAAGGTGACCGAAGATTCGTCCTCATCCAAACCTTTGTGATTGTAGATGAAATATCTACCTTCAATGCTTTCTTATGTTGGCCCGCTTTGGCAGATTTTAGGACTGCTTTAATTCAGTGGTTTCTAACCATGAAATTTCCGATAGAGAATGCAGTTGGGGTGAACAAAGGAGACCCAAATTACGCTATAGGATGCTGTATCGCTGAACTACGCGAGTCTATAAGAAAAGGAAAAGGAAAGAATGTGGGGGAGAACTTTCCACATTTGTGAACCTACCAAATAGCAACTACAGAGCCATCCCTGACTTGGGGACCATAGTTGACTCAACAAGGCTTTGGACCCTAGAAAGTAGAGTCCAAAGGACGATAAGGCAGCATCTGCAGAATTGATGGTATTTGTCCCAATCGATATAGATGACCCAACATGGGTCCTAAAAATTGGATCACATCTTGGAAACAAGATGCGACTGGAACTCAACAAATATCTTCGCGCCAACCTACACGTATTCGCTTAGACACATTTTGATATATTCAGGGTTTTTCCATAGATTGCATGCAACACACTTAACATTGATCCCAAACATACACCAGCGAAGTAGAAAAGGCGCAGCCTGGGACATGAATGGTCCAAAGCGCTAAGAGAAGAAGTGAATAAGTTGATGGCATATGGTTCTATCCACGATGCAACCTATCCCTAATGGTTATATAAACTGGTCTTGGTTAAAAAGTCCAATGGGAAGTGGTAAACTTGTATTGACTACTCTGACCTAAAAAAAGCTTGTCCAAAAGATAGTTTTCCTCTACCTAGAATCGATCAGCTTGCTATCATTTATGGATATTTACCCAGGATATAACCAGACCATGATGCACGAACCTGACCAGTAAAATTCTAGTTTTATTACCAATCTAGGATTATACTCTGCAAAGTGATGCCATTCAGCTTAAGGAATGCTAGGAAAACCTAACAAGTGAATGCCATGTTCAAGCATTAGATCGGGAATACTAGGAAGTTTATGTCGAAAATATGCTGGTTAAATCGTGCATGGCTGCAAATCACATGGACAACTTCCCAAAATGTTTGAAATACTCTACAAATATGGAATGAAACTCAATCCACTTAAATGTCACTTCGAGGAAGCCTCTGGAGAGTTCTTGGGATTCATTGTAAGTGCTAGAGGCATCAAAGAAAATCCTGAACAAATTACCGCTTTATGGGAAGTAGAGGCCTTGAGGAAAAAGAAGGAGTAACAAATCTTGAATGAAAAGGGTGCGGCACTAAGCCAATTCGTCTCAAAAGCAATCGATAAATGTATATCATTCTTTGACACGCTAAAGAAGGGAAAGAAGAACTTTGAATGAAATTAGGCTTATCAAATTGCATTCAAAGAGGTGCTGCGGCATATGGAAACCCCGCCAGTCCTATCAAAGCCGGTAGATGAAGAAGTCTTGTAAATCTACTTAGCAGTCTTACCCTATGCATTAAGTGCTGTGCTCATATGAGAAGAAGCTAAGGCCCTCCGAACCTTATATAACATCAGTAAACAATTCACTAGAGCCAATAAGAATTATCCAATTTGAAAAAATGTTAGAAAGTTACGACCATACTTCCAATCATACCCAATCAAAGCACTAACAGATCAACCCTTGATACAAGTTGTACCGCCCTGAGACCTCTGGATGGCTTATTAGTTGGAATATCGAATTGAGTCCATATGAATTTACTTACCATCCTCAAAGAGCAGTCAATGTGTAGGCAGTGGCAGTACGATACAACACAACAAAAAAGAAATTGCTCTGGAAGTGGATACACATTGGAAGTTGTTTGTCGATGGTGCATCTAACTACTTCTGCTCGATGGCAGGAGTGGTGCTCGAAACTCCCGAAGGACGATCTTTTGCTATGCCTTATGCTTGGAATTCCCTACAGCAAATAACAAAGTGGAATTCGAAGCATTGATAGCCGAGCTGAAAGTTGTGAAGGAACTAAAAAAAGTCCATACGCATCTATAGCAATTCTTAGCTAGTCGTCTGCCAGTTGAAAGGCGAATACCAAGCTTGGGGAGAGAACCTCGCTCCATATCTATCTAAAGTGCAGGAACTACTAAATGATGTCGAACATTACTCCATAACTCATATCCCAAGGGAATAAAACATGAAGGCAAGCTATCTAGCTAAACTAGCCAGTTCCGAAGAAGATCGGTCATTGGGACCAGTCCCAGTTGAAACTCCGACCACTCTTAGCCTAAGCAAGATGGATATCGACTGAATTTTCAAAACAACAAAAGAATCAGAAACATGGATGACGCCGATCAAGGAGTACCTGCTCAGAAGAACACATCCCACAGGCAAGAATCAACGAAAAATCTCCTTCGAAAGGCACCATGGTTTGTAGTACAGGATATGATGCTCTACCGAAAGGATTCTTTACCCTCTTGCTTAGATATGTGACCAACAATGAAGCTAGAAGAATCGTTAGGGAAGGCAATGAAAGAGACCGGAGAGATGACACTAGGGGGCACACCCTTGCAAAGAAAGTTCTTCGATATGGATATTATTGGCCAACGGTAAACTACGATGCAACAGATTATGCCAGACGATGTGACAATGCCAAAGATTCGACAAGATCAAAAGAACTCCTTCTATAGAGCTGACACAGATGATCAGCCCGTGGCCATTTGCGATCTAAGGAATTGATCTGATTAGAATATTACCAATGGCTAACAAAGGAGCCAAATATGCTATTGTTGTGTTGACTATTTCACCAAATGAGCCTAAGCGGAATCGCTGGTTACTATTACCACAAAGAAAGTTACTAATTTTGTCACCAAAAACATTATTTTCAGGTTTGGAGTGCCAAAAATAATCACCACAGATAATGGGACTCAATTCGAAAGCGCTAAGTTCAAAGACTTTGCAAACGCTTCCAAATCGAGAAAAGCTATTTCGCTGTTGCACATCCGAAGGCAGATGACCAAGTGGAAGTAGTGAAGAAGATCATCATGTCCACCATCAAAAAGCGGCTAACTAAAGCTAAAGGATATTGGGTAGATGAACTTCCACTCGTGCTATAGGCTTATAGGACAATGCATAAATCTGCAACTGGAAACTTTCCATTTTCCCTGGCATATGATTCAAAAGCAATAATCCCAATCAAGCTAGAAGTCCCCTCTCATCAAAGGCAAAACTTTAATCAAAGGAACAATGAGCAGCTCCTACTTGAGTCGCTCGATATGGTTGATGAGAAAAGGGATGAAGCCGAGTTAAGGACAGTTGCTTACATGAAAAGATCGCATGATATTTCAATTCCAAAGTCCATAACCGTACTTTAGAAGTGGGAGTCCTTGTCCTCAAATGGGTCTACCCTATACCAGGAACATTCGGACCAAACTAGGAAGGGCCCTATGTGATCGGCCAAAAGCTAGGGGATGGCACATTCAAACTAACAACCGCTGATGGAACTCAAATTCCTCGAGCTTGGAATAGCAAATTGCTGCATCATTACTTTATCTAAGACTATCTTATGCATTTTCTATTTCCTGCAAATAAGCCATCCCAGAATACCAGAGGCATTGTAAATAGGCGGAACTTGCTCAACTTTAATCAATAAAATTGCTTTGCTTTCTGAACCAATAAAAATATTTCCACAAAAGTAATCTGCTAAATTGACGAGGTCAAATCGAATTTAAACCATCCAGTTTCTACTTAAGATGGTCGAACCACGCTCAAGTATGTTCCATCTACCCACCAAATCGGTGGAAGAAAATCGACTCAATCTGTTAGATCGATGGAACTCGATCCAGAACCGATGTTGCTCCGATGACACCGGGAAGGCCTAAAATCAGAGTCGTGCATTTCATAAGCTATGCACCATCTCTTGGATTGTGGAATCACATCCAAGCAATAACAATAACCAAAGCCATGCATCTCGTAACCCGTACGTTACTTCCTGCTTCGTAAAAATGTGACTGGGCAAGCCTCAATCCCACTGTGTGCATTTTGTAAGCTGCACACCACCATAGATCAGCAAAATTGCATCCAAAGATGAGGAACTTTCATGTTGCAAAAATTGCACGCTATCCTCAGAGCTAAGAAAATAGCATTCCAAGGAGCAATATGTGTGTGTAATAGCCTGAATATCAACATCGCGATGAAATTACTTAACAAATAATCAAGAATTCAGTGTTGCTCGGGCATCGCTGATCACTTAAGTTCGTAAGTCACTTGGGTGTGTAAAATACTCGACGTGAGGCCGCCAAAGAGCTTCGCAAATATCTCAAGGTAGAAAATCCTAAAGATAGGAGTTGTAGTTTAGAAAGAACAGGGGGGCATTTGAAAGACTACCAGGGCATCTAGTTTTGTACCAGGTGTTCGGAGTGAATAGTTTCGTGAACTGGGGGCACGCACACACCAACGCTTAACAAAGTAGCAAATACTTCACTTTTCTGTTACTCCAAACGAAGAAATTTGGCAGTAACTACGAGACTAAATAAGGCAACGATGAATAAAAAGTGACATAAGTGCCTGGAACATAGATAAGTAGACAAAATAAAGCTACAATCAAATTTTCAATAGTTTTATTACTTATAATGCTTTTGATGTACAACACAGCAGAGGCCGTGCCCGCACAATATTGATCAAGAATAGGAAAATAAAAACACCACTATGGTAACAACAACTAGAAATACTAAGTGCAGACTCTGCACTTGTATAAAAAGTAGTCAAAAAACAAAGGAAGCAAAAGACAAATTAGACTTCTTCTCACCGTTTCCCTAGTCACCTTTCCTGCCTCTAATCAGCAACTTCTCAAGCATGTTTCCTCTCGAGGTGGTCTTGCTTTCCAAAGCATGGCCAAATCCTCATTTGCCCTTGCACTTGCGGGATCTATAAGAACTCTTTGACGGCCTTTTTTGTTCCTCAACCTTCTCCTTCTTCACCATTATCATCTATTGCTCGGTCGTCGCCTACTCGAGCTCTACTTTCTTTGGTTGGATGGCTTGACCTGCCTGCTCATGTGTATCAGTAGTCGCCAAGCCTTCCTTTTGAGATACAAAAGAGTCATCCAAACCATGGAGCGTTGTAATTTGCACGGATTAACCAGGCTATGAGCCTAATGTAGAGACAACGATTGATGCGTTTAGAATGGTAGCAGATCTAGCATCATGACGAGGAGGTAACTCAGTGGGAAGAGAGGCTGAACTATAATATCAGAATAAATGGCAGTTATCTCGGCAATTTCATCAGACGTTAATTGAAAGTCTTCAAGCATAGGAAAAGCAAGAAAATTACCTGCTAAGGGGGTCTCTTCGTGCGTCACAACTTCGATGCATTCGTCGTGACCCTCCTTTGCTAGATGCATGATTACAGGAGAAATAGAAGTGATCCTCTCATCAGCACAAAGATTCAAAGATGGCGCATCCGGGCCTGAAGGAAAATTCTTAGTAACAGCCTTAGCGATGGTCGTGACATCAGTGGCTTCTCATTACCTCTTTAATCTCAACATTTTCTGCCCTTCCACTAAATATTAGCGGATTCTTCATTCAGTTATGCCTGAATCAATTTTTCTTTTGGTGTGACCGCCGCCCATGTCTTCAAATCGGGCCAGAACCTCTTCCCAGACTATAGCAAGCGTGCGAGGGAAGAGTAGACCTAAGTAATCAAGGATCCCCTGGTGTAGCACGGAATTAACATAGAAGCCTAAAAAGTAGCATCCAAGCCTTCCTTCTTCTTTGCAAAGGTGTCTTGAAGCTTTGAGAAGCTAGCTTTGGTGCTAGCCTTCTCTACCACCGGTTGATTTTTCTCAACATCCAAATTCAAAATTTGCTCACAAAGAGAGGTAATTTCTTAGGCCTATTTGGCGATGGTTTTCTTCTCTGTCTCAACCATCCTCTCGCTAATCCTCAGTTTTTTATAGTTGCCTTATCAGTATGGCACTTCTTATTTCGTCTTTAAATATGAGTGCGACCCGATCGGCGGACTCCTTCAGCTCCTTAAACAAAAAAGCACTTTTACTTTCTCTCTTGAGGGCATCATCTCTCTCCTTCTTCAGCCTCTCAATCTTTGCATCACGATCTGCAAGCTGCTTCTTGTACTCATCCTTTTCGGACGCAAATGAGAGAATTTCTTGGTAACTGTTTCGATTAACAGTGAAAAGCTACATGCACAATTTTTACCACCCCTCAGCTTGCCTAAAACAGCTCTGAATCGCGTGGAGTAGGGTGAATAAGATTCTGCATGAACCAATTTCAAATTGGGCTTATTAAAAACAACCCCCCTTAAGAAGCAATTGGGGAATGAAGCTTATAAGTGCAGAGGACCAGCGAGGAGCACGCTTAGAAACTAGGAGAGAGGCGGTCATAGCAACATGAGTGGAGGAGGTCATGACATAAGAAGCAGAAATGGTTAGTCCAGTAGAAGCAGGAAGCTGTGAAGTAGGTTCATGATCTTGGTCCTTTTCAGCTTCTTTAATGAATCTTCTTGCTCAATCAGGCTCTTCCTTTTCTCATGGCCACTTCCTCTATCACAGCCCTAATCTTTCCCAGCACGGCAATGCTCATCTGCCTTCCTATCCTTCCTCCTATTCCTTTCCTCGTCAGTCTCCTAGGAGCGTGATGCTTGGAATAATGTCTTTGTGAACGTTGAGACTCCAGTACTCAATCAAGATCGCTGTAAAATCCATGAGACGTTATTCAATAGCATATGATAATACGGTTTTAGGAGAAAGGCATTCGATGAACCAAAACAACATATTCAATAACTATAATATAAAGTGTGTGATCCTAGTGAAGTGTATGCTGCATTTTGATAACCCTAGCAGAGTATACAAACCGGATCGAGCACCTACTAACGTTAGGACAATGATTCCTGGAGGGATGATTTCAGTAAGATGGGAAGGCAACCCTTCCGAAGAGAAGTCATCATCAAGTTACCCATATTCATAAAAATGTCGTTCGTGTCTCCCAAGTCAATATCGACACCTTCCAGCAAGAAGCTGGCAGCAGGTTTGTTCTTGGCAGAATCTTCTTTAACATGTTCTTTTAAAGTAGGTGAGGGAGTATGTCCGAGGTTCAACTCCGAGGCCTTCTCGCCTAAGTAAACATCACCCTCATCGGTGTCATATCCCAATCCATTTTTTCTTCATTTGGAGGAAGCCCCTCATTGATCTCTCATTCCTCCTTCCCTTCAATTAATAGAGCCATCCCCATCCATTGAATAAACTCTTATTCTTTCTCCTTTAGGATTGATAGAATTTTGATTGGACTGTTGACACCGACTTGAACATGAATCTCCTCAAAAGCCTTCTTTGACCCATCAGACAGGTCAATTTCTTCTTTCTCATCAATTTCATCAATTTCACTACAGTCATGGGAAAAGTAAACTGAGTGGTTATAAGCTTTGGAGCGGGGAGGGGCGCTGATGAATTCAAGGGACCTCCACGATGTAAAAGCCCACATCAATAAAAAATTTCATCTATGAGAAAGAACCTGATTGTGTGCTCCCGAGAATCAACTGCCTTCAGGGTGCATAGTGCAGAAAGTCGGATCCTTATTAATTTTTGGAAGAACTGCAAGGAATATGTGATCGTTTAAAGGACTTGTGACAATTAAAGGAAATTCCAAGCATGGTGAAAGAGACTTACCCCCCCTCCCCGTGGTCCACAGATGGGTGAATCCCTCTGGATATTTGGCGAAAAGGAACCGATTCTTGAATGAGGGAACCTTGTTGGGAATATCCTGTGTAAGTTTCTAGCTACATTTCGCTTCAAATAAACAAGCGATTAGCCTTCTTCTTTTTGAATAATGGAAGATAGTACAACTCGGCAAAACTAGGAGCACGATTAAGCATTTGATGAACAAAACATATAAGCACGTCAGCATGGCGTATCTATTTGGAAAAAATTTAAATGGAGCCAAACCTATGTTTTGAAGTGTTGTCGTTAGAAAGTGATTTAATAGGGGTACTGCATCGCACATACACATATAGTGGTGGTAAGCCACATATCCAGAAGGTGGCATATAAGCAAATTTCCCTCTCGATGATGAAAACATGTCATCCTTTAGGATACATATTACGAGTGATGGTTTGCAACATCTTGTGTGTAAGGATTGAAGGAGCTTTCCTCGAAGGATCAAGCAAGACTCTAAAGTTAGGAGGGATGCGATCGACGGCATGACCAACTGGAATCAGACGACCATATCGACCTAAAGTTATGGAAGCACCAGCCCCCTTTGGGATCGACAAAGTCTCCACTTCAGAAAGAGGTGAGCTTCCCTGAACTGAATTGCGCCAAGAAGGTTTGTCGTTATTCTATATAAGAAAGCTTGCATTCAAAACATTCAGGTGAGCCAAATCTCTATACTATAGACCTTGGTGTAGTTTATACTTGAAATTCGAAAGCTAATGGATGTGTACAACCAATCGATCAGATTCTAAGTATTAACTGTAGGTGTGTGCGATATGTAATATAAGTGAGAATGGGTCCGGCATCCTGAACGCTATGAATAAACCATTCTGTATAGATGGCTCACTCACACCAGAAAGAGTGATCAATATCACATGTTGATTTTTTCCTTCTATACTTACCCATTGTCGATCAATGATCGATAATGCATCCGTTGTCTGAAGTGACAATGAAAGCTCTTTCCATTCTAGGTACATCGACCGTGCGATGATGAAACCATTCCAAAGCAAATAACTATAGATCGATGGGTCCGAATTTGGAAGAGAATTCTCAGCATAAGTCAATTTTAGTTCTCTAGAAAGTGATAATAGCCTGAGCTACATACAAGATGAAACATTAAGCTATTATCATCCCTAAAAAAAAAATCAGTCAAAAGGGCATCATGCATGGATCAACTGTGTAACTCGATGCAAGTTAATTCTAATTTTGTTGATGAAGATAGCAAAAGTGTCGAGCATCGGGCCAAAAATCTAGCTTCATTCCATTAAGAACTCGAGACTTGATTTACTATCTTCTTCCACAAAGTCACAATTAGCTTGAATCTTCCACCGAATCCGTCACCAACATAATTTCATTACAATCGCTGGTAATGCGCCAAAATCCAAATCACCAACCTTTAAAATGGAAAAATGATTTGATCACTGATGCAAGATGACCCTAGCTAGGGTATTGATGGATCAACAACGCCTTGAAATGGAAATCATGAAGTCAGGACTAACTTAAGTCGACGACAGCTCAAGAGAACGACGACTGAAGGCGCTGGAAGCAAGGATCGATGGCGGTGGATCTCGAGTGGACGAAGCAATCAGATCGGTAGGTTAGAGTATGGACGAAGTCGGACGGCTGAAAGGCAAGGGATTAGATCGAATGGAAATGATACGAATTTGGGGGGTCAACTCATATAAAAAGGAGGAAGGAAGGTCACCAAAAATTATAAGTACTTGGATCGGTATCGATCCGATCCAATTGAATCGATACTGATCTAATTCTCCAAATAATCTTAAATCTTCCCCATGCGAGCTCCTCGACATTTGTATTCATTCTAGAAGTTATCAAATCAAGATCACTCTGCAATTACGAATAATGGAGATTCCCACTAAGGATTAAACATTTAGCCAGTGCGTCATAGGTAGCTCTTCAAGATGACCTATTAAGATGAATGAAACTCCTTAAAACTAAGACCTAAAGATAAACATTTCTAGAGCACCCTTTGTTTCCAACGAAAGTGTGCTCTGGGAGGCAAACGTTAATTGAATTTTTAATCTAGAGAATTTCAGGAGTTAGAACATTCAGGTTAACCTAGAATGACTCAAAACTTGACCAAAAGGCTTAAGAGTACAATACAAAGGAACCATGAAAGTTTGACCCAAAATACGCTAACACTTTGGATTGGTACCGATCCGATCCAGCTGGATCGGTACCGATCCTAAAGATTGGCTTGTGGTTCATCCAAACCACTTGCATTATTTTTCTACCACTCTACTAAGATTATCTACTAAGTTTGGTTGCAATTTAAGCATCCAGGTTCAAGAATTAAAGAGTTATTGGATTTAGACTATAGTTTAGTCAAATCCATGGGTGGACCATCATCAAAACAAGTCAACAAGCTATACGATTACATGATGAGCCTCACAAGCAAGAAGGGAAGCCAACTGGATAGAAGTTGTGTAAAAATTGCACAATTCTTTGGATTGGTTACCGATCCGATCCAATTAGATCGGTATTGATCCCAAAAGTTAGGTCGAAATCATTCCAAAATTTTCGTGCTTCTTCCTATGGACAACTACAGCTTCTGGTTCAATGGTCTGACCCAGGTGCACTCTACATCCTATAAATATCATCCTACCTTCAATAGAAGGGGGGTTCCTAACTCGATCTCTGTTGAAGCTCTGCTATTCTTTCTTCGCTATTCTTCTCCCATACAACAACCATTAAGAAACAATTAGATCCTCACTTTGTCTCCAACAATGATTGCTTGATCTAATGTGAAGTAGAAGAATAATATTGTAATCCAAACTCTCTTGTGACAACATTTGATCAATAAAAGCTATAAAATGGACGTAGGCTTCGTTAATAGCCAAACCACTATAAAAATATCTTATCTCTTTGCTTTTTGTGCGATTTAATATTGTTTGTTCTATTTTATTTGTCTTAATAAATAGGGCTTGGCTTTCATAGTCAATCCAGGGTATTATTAGGTTAACAAGAGCCTTATATTTTTCTAGGAGTTCTAGGTCCTTGAAATTGATCTTCATGTTTAGAAGGGCATTTTCTCCATTAATAGTTTTAACTTGGTCTTTTATCATAATCATGATTTGATTGTGGGATTTTATCATCTTATGACCATTTTTTTGGAAGGCTTCATTGATATTTGGGCCTCGTCCCTTTCTTGTATAGCATTGGCCAACTCTTTTTATACTTCTTATTGAAGTATTCATTCTTGAAGTATGATCATTTGTTATTAAGTGCCTCGACCACTTTACATTGATACCAAGCTTTGTTGCTAATTAAAGAGGGCGATTCTCTCTATTGTTTGAAGCTCAACACATGTTTAGCTCCCATAAGTTTGGAGGCCATTGGAATTGATTCATATATGGAATGTACAATAAGCTCAACAAGGAGTAACCATTGGGGTGGAAATGAGTGTGAGCAAGCCCAAGCTCCTTGAGGAAGATACGAACATATGGATTGAAGAGTGGTACAATGCAGCCTAGGCACTTGTACCTATTACAAACTATGTTGCTCTAGGGAGGAGCGTCCATTGGTTAATTATAGGAAGCAAGGCATTACTCTTTGGTATTCCTTGTTGGAAGCATATAGTTTGGAGCGACTTTGCATTTAAAACTACTGGCATTTGTCCTTGAAGATAACTCGTTTGTTCAGAGGAGTGAGGTTGATTTTGAATTGGAGCTACTGGAACTATCATCCTCTATAACTCTACAGTGATTGAAAGTCTAGGTCCGGCAGGTATAGATGTCAAGTCATATGCCGTGGTGGAACCAGCCTTGGAAGGTATCAACGACCTAGCACTAACTTTGAATCATGGTGAACGGCGAGTTATTCTAGATAGGAAAACTCGATGTTGAACACGGTCAGGTATATTTTGTTTCAAAATTCTATTTTAACTAAACCCATGTGACCGGCGCTCAGAATCCAATTGAAGTTGATGTGTATTGATCAATTGGATTCTAAACATCAACGGGGGTAATTGGAAGTGCCAATCCATCCAATGTGTGTCCTATGTCCCATACATGATGAACATGCCATTTTGTGCAAATAACCTGCTCATGCTGGAAAATAAGCCTGGTTGCACAGTGGAACTACATGTCAGATATTACTTGTTATCGTTGGATAATTGATAACTAAACTGATGCCTGAAGCAATGTGAAGCATTCTCCTCAGAACACGAGAAGTGTAGCGATTTGAAATGCTATGCAATGGAATTGTCCAAATGCTAGAGCACATTTGATACGACCATTTTTCGAAAAGAAAACCATCTCTTCGGATTTTGGAATGGCAATAGGTGATCGATCACGGTTTGTAGAAGTTTCCGCTTGCATCTGAAGCAGACAAAGGACTTAAGATTATAACAAGTAAGAAGACCAAATGTGACCTCAGTGGTGAGCTAGATAGAGGCTAGTGAAAAATCGAAGTTAACAATAGGTGGGTGAAGAGTTGACATGACTCGGGAATTTACAGTGCCGACTCTGAGTCATGCTTGGGGTTACCCTAAAAAGTTTTGTATATTTTCAATGGCTAAGGGCGTGACATGATTGGATCACCAATTCCAGGCCATCATCGTTCTTCGACTGTTGGTAGCTACCAACGTGATCAGTGGTAGCCAAGCAGGAGCCGTAGTGGTACTAGACACTGGCTATCCACCTTTGGAGCTTTAGATCTAGATCTCAGTGCATAAAAGGTCAGGGTCAAGATCTCCAAGTAGTACAATGGCGATCGATGATAAGATCTAGGGATGGCAGCAACTTGAAGGAGGTAGCAGTGGTTTAATTTGGTCGATGGTGGGTGTTTCGAGCTTGGAAGATCAAGTTGCATGTTGAGAAGGAAACATGGTAGTAAAATATTAAAATGCGGAAGAAAAGTGCAGAGTGTTAGAACTTATAAAGGCTAGGTGACTTAGCAAAAATACTCAGTACCAAACTAAATAGGTCAGTACCGACATGAATTTTTGACCCAAAATAAAAAGGTGAAGAAAAGAAGGAAAAGTGGAGATATATACATACCTGACTAATGCATGGAGCCACCTTCAGAGTATAGACCTTGACTTTAGCACGGAGACTGGCACTACGCTAGCTAAACACTGGAATGGATGCACTTGGAATGGAGATGACATTTTAAAGCAACTCTTGGTGGCCAATGGACTTGTCTTGATAGTAGTATACGTTTGTCTTGTTCCCAACACGCACTTATTTACAATAGAAGAATACTTTGGAGGGCATGTTTTATTCGGCTTTTAGACCAAATGATTTTGAACCTAGATTTCTGGTTGAAAAAGGAGTGGTTCAAGGACTTGGAGCATTATTGAAAGACAGTGGAAAGACTTCATGAACTTGAGGAATAAAGTATGGCTAAATGGTTGGTCGATACTGAGCACTTTTCGTTTGCTACCAACATGAAACTATGCACACTTATGGTTAATAAGTTGCTGGCAGAAGTGATTGTCCTAAGGCCCATTTCTGAAGAAGTAGTAGGTAGACAACTACAAAAAGCTCTGAAGATAAGGACGTACTAGACATATCAAAACCTCTCAGTAACAACATAATTTTCAAAATAAAAGTGCTTGGAGCTTGATGAATCGAAACTAGAAGACCAAGTGGAAGGCACAATTTGAAGTTACAAAATAAAGTCAGAACTGGTCAATTTTGAGCGGTTAGGATATGATTTTATTGCTGAGATTCTGTATCTCCTCCTACTTTCTCTAATCTTAAGTTTGAACTGGTATTTCATTATCCAATGACTTCTTTGGGTGATTTCTCTATAAATAGCAAGCATACGCCAATTGAAAATGGACTTTTAATACATCATCTTCTTCAACTTTTTTATCTAAGCGACATTAGCAGAAAATGAAGTTACTCTTTATTGTTCAAGGTTATTTAGACTCGCAAACCCCTTGTACTTTTGACAAAAACTTTGTATATTACATTAAAGTGGATGTACGCCTTGGATTCGCCAAACCACTATAAAAAATTATCATGCTTTTTGCTTATTTTATTGTTTATAACTAGATCTCTTTATTTTAATTCGAATTTGGGGGATTGTACCATTTTATATCTCAACAATTTTGGTGCTTTCACTAAGAACGAGCTTCTTAGGGGTAGATCTAGCTATATGTATTGAATTGGAGGGTCCAAAGGTTAGATCTAGAAGATTTATATCTAAAGGTTGGAAGTAATTTCTATTAGAATCAATGGAACCAACAAGAAAGTCTGGAAAATTTAGAGCGGTTGTAGGTGGAGAAAAAGGAGCTTCCCACCAAAATTAAGTGACTAACCAACCGACATCAGTGTTACCAAGTGCATCTACCCTCAAATGATGGCCATAAGGTCGAAATTTGACAAGATGATGACAGAGCAAAATTAAAGATGGCAAACACTCAAAAGGCTCTTCTTGACAAGATGGATGCTAACATAGCCTTGTTGACCTAGCGGTCTCAAAGGCCAAATAGCGAAAGGAGAGAAGCGTCACATGTTGGCTCTATGGAGGAAAATTCATCAACTTCTAGTTAGAATAGAAGGGATGGAAATAAAAAGATGTAGAAATGGATTACATGAGCAGCAAGGAGGAATGCTGAAGGAAGTGGAAGGGCCTATGCTGAGGGAATTCAAATTGGTACCAATCACAATCAAGTCTGAAGGAACCTGAATTTGAAGATCTTAGGGGGTAGGAGCCCAAGGCCATCAACTTGATGGACACCAAGCACGATTTGCAGGATGTTGGAAATGGATTTGAACCGGATAATGAAATTTAGGATGTTGGTGTTCAAATGACCACTATGGAGCCAATCAGACGTCAGAGAAGGATCGAAGTAGTGGTTCTCATAAAGACTAGAGAACACAAATGTTGATGAGAAAAATGAGACCTTTTGTGGAGTCAAACACTCGACACGGCTCTTGATAATTGTCCTTTGGATTACCAGGCTAGTGAGGAGTGTATTGCGGACATGATCAAGAAGTTGCTAGAGGAAAAAAAGAGAAAGAACAAAGATTGGGGTTATGCACCTAGTAGAAATCCATTCATGGAGAATATCTTAAGGGAAGAGTATCCTTGGAGGTTTACGACGCCTTCAATGTCATCATATAATGGGAAAACAGACCTCAGACAACATTTGTTCAAGTATGAATGGCACATGGATGGTGCTAGGGAAATAGATGTGGTGTGATATTGGTGTTTCCTTATGTTTCTAAGGGTTTCATTGATGTGGTTTACTCATCTTGCACCGAAATCCATCTTGACTTTTTATAAGTTAGCTAAGAAGTTCCTAGAGCAATTCAAGCTCCATGCTGCTCGACCTAAGGATGTGATGTCCTTATCTGGCATTTCTCAAGGACCTGAACAGTCGTTGAAGGGTTTTTGAACATGTTTAATGTCACGATGACTGAGGTGAATAATCCGAATGTGAACATGGTTTTGATGGCTTTATCTGCAGTAAACATCCGAACATGGATTTCGGGACATGGTTGAGGATGAAACAACTGACTACTATAGAGGAGTACCATAGAAATCTAATTGGTTCTTTCTTTCCGAGGAGGCAAGTCAAGTTGTCAGAAGGAGTAGTGGTGGATAGTCAAAGGAAGTTACTTGGAGCAATGTAGCTATTAAGAAAATCAGTGAGAGCACTGGTAACATAGCTATGAATGTTGGAATTCTAGTAATCAAAGAAAGAGGAATAAGGGCGTCGGGTATAGGTAGAATGATGCCAAAAAGCATCCAAAGAACTTGAAACTGGAAGATTACACGCTATTATCCTGCCTTTTGGCAAGGCCGTGACACCAAGAAATCAAATGGAATCAAAGACAGTTCATCCCCAAAAACGAATATACACAGGTTCACTATGGATACCGGTAAATTTAGCCCGAGTCCGGATCAAGCTACAATTGATATGACACGATAAGAAAAGTCATGGAAGCCAATGTTCCACATTTCAAGTCAACCTAGTTAATATGCTCAAGATATGATCGATGCAATCCAAGAAAATAAACTCGTTCATATCCATCGACCAATTCTATTCGCATCGGTTTCATTCGAATCCATCAACAGCGGCTTCCTATGTATCCATCGGAATTGACCCACTTCATAACCATTCACAACCACCCATTTCATATCCATCAGCAGTGGCATGGTATTCCATTTCATATCGATCCAGTTTCAAGCATGCTTCTTATCGATCTCGTATCGATCGGCCACATATCGATATGAAATCAACACCTCCCAACGATATGAAACCAAATACACGACTGTCGATACAAAGTGGAACACAGGGCATCGATATGAAGTGAAGCATAGGACATTGATACAAAGTGGAGTGCAATATAAGTGATACGAAGTGAAATGCAAGATCGATACGAAGAAAACACATTCAAGTGAATGACTCGGTCACTCGGCATAAAAAGTGGATCGATCCAAAAAGTTGACGCCAGGTAATCAGATATCATTTGTCCAGAAGCGATGCAAATAAATCGATACGAGCTGGAAGCGATGAGAATTCAATAGCCTTTGAAAAATCCAAACTTGCATCAATCATAACTCAAAATCTACAAGTCTAAATGCCATCAAATTTTCATAGGAGCTTGCGTACATATTTAGGAATGTTCATGATCAATCCTGACTCGATTGGACTAAATCCTAATCCATATGAATTGCATTCATATTAGTCAAGGATCGACTCCAAATGGTAAAATATTGACCGTGTGGTCCCATCCAAGTGAGAGAAGAGGTCTTCCGAGATCTGAGCGAGATATTTGCTGCCTACGCCTATAAATAGCTGCCCAGGACATACTGAAAAGGGAGTTTTGGCTCTTTTACATCCATACTCTGTTGAAATCACTGTTGTACTCGAGTTCTACTGTAGTAAATCCTTATAATTACCAAGAAAAAGTTAATAAAAGTCAACCATTTCATAGTGGATGTAGGCCATACGTCGATCCACTCTAAATCTGCCTATTTCTGTGTGTTTACTTGTTTATTAATTGGTTTATTTGTTAGATCTTCCTCTTTTTCCATTTAAAATTTTCATTTTATCTCTTCAAACACAACTAAAGAGTGTTGTGCCCAATTTTGGTACAAATACCTTGGTACTTTTACTAAGAAATCCCAGTTTTTCTCCTGCTCGTTGGATCTACTATCGATATTGGATTGCGTAAATCTAAGAAGAAGATCCAGATTTCAAGTTTAATGTTCTTCCATCCTATTCAGATTTGCATCAAGTCTTGGAAAAAGCTACGCTATCCAACATGGTTAACACTAGGACTACTTCAACAGCTGCAGATCTTGAAGGAGGGGACAGACAGAACCCCGCACAACTTCTTACTACCGATCAGAATGCAGTCGGACCATCAGATCTGCAAGGCCTTGTCACCAGGAAAGAATTTCAATTGCTAATGCAAGAGCCGATGCAAAGCCGCCAGCAGCTTACCTAGCAACTCCATTCCAATGCAGAATTGACCATTCAATTGAATTGCCAAAGACGAAGGAGATCCAAAAGGGATTAGGCTTCCTATTCATCCACCAAGAGCCTCTTTTGACTACCACCATAGATCCACATGCCTACGGCTGGACGGAAGCTATACACAAGCTATTGGATAGTAGTGCACCTTGACTCTTGTGCGACCAAGGGTTGGCCCATCAACTAGCCATCAGACTGGATCCTCTTCCCAAGGATGTACCATTCCTTATCATAATACTGACGATCGTGCTGCCACCGCTTCCACTGATTTGGGAGTTGATGCCCAAAACTGGACAGATCCAAACCGTCACCAACATGAATACACTTTTGAACCATATGTCCCTGAGAACCTGGAACCAAGGAGGCGGGATATGGACCGTCGACCGCGGCCAGCCCATCCTCCCATTGTGGAACCCGATCACACCTTGTCCCAATAGGCCCAGAATGTCCAGATGCCGGACATACCGACGATGATCCGTTAGAGGATATGTGAAAGTCAGGGTCTCACCAATGACGACTGGGGAATCTTCCGAAGTCATACCCCTTTCACTGATGATATACTCTACGCTGGGCCACCCCGGCAATTCAGGGTGCCGACTCTACCTGTTTATGAAGGGAGCTCTAATCTTAATCAGCATATCTTAAAGTACGAATGGTTGATGAAATCTGCACAAGCCTATGACGCAGTTAAGTGTCAAAGTTTCCCGATCTCTCTAGGAGGCATAGCAACTATGTGGTTTACCAATTTACTACCTCGATCTATCTCTTGTTTTAACCAGTTGGCAACATAGTTTGTTGAACAGTTCTGCATATATGTCACCAGGCCGAAGGATGTTAATAAGTTGTTTAGTGTCACTCAAGCTCCTAGAGAGACACTTAGACGCTATATGGATAGGTTTCAATGTTGCATGCATCGAGATTAGTAATCCCAATGATAATTAAATTCTGATGGCACTAACTAAAGGGATCGATCCCGATTCCGGATTTGGCAATTGGTTGTCCGGAAAACCTCCTACATCATTGACTGTTTCTATTCCAAGGCTGCCTAATTTTGAGAAGGAAGGATGTGAAGCAGTCTAGGAAAAGGGATGACACAGGGCCCAGTGTGGAAGGAATCCAAAGCAATGTTGCTGTTAAAAAATTCGGGGAGAGTTCGATAAAGGTACAATTGAACATCCAGAATAAATAGAAACAGCAGAAAGGCAATAGAAATCAAAATAGGGAAGAAGATCAGAATTGTAGGCCGTAACATAGGGCTCCTATGTTTGAAAATTATACTCCTTTAAATACATCGTTGGAAAATGTGTATTTACAGACCTTCCATACTATTCAGTATAAGAAACCTGCTCTGAAATATTCATCTGAAAAACAGATCGAAACAGAGAAGTTTTGCAGATTTCATGATAGCTATGGCTATACACGAACGAGTTCCCTCATTTGCAGGATATCATTGAGAAGTTGATACATGAGAGAAAGTTGGAGCAGTTTGTGCGGGCATCGTAGTAAGGAGGTGCGGGTCCATCTAATCAGAACCATATACCAAATCAGGCGAGACAGGGGAACCCGCTCGTACCGGTGAATGGTTGGTGATAAATATTATTAGTGGAGGTCCTCAGCTAGCAGACCGAAGCTGGAAGAAAATGGAGTCGTATTCCAGTTCCATTAGGTGTGCGAGCTTCGAATGTTGTAGTATTTTGGAAGACGGGGCTCTGGCCAAGTAACAGAAAACGATGACAGGTGACATCGTATTTCGAGACAGGGATGCCAACAGGGTCGAAACCCCAACTATTGATCTACTTATCATTTCAGCTTAGGTAGGTCCTGCTTGGATGAAGAGGATCTTAGTAGACAGTGGAAGTTCAGTAAATATATTGTTCAAGTGAGCTTATGATTAGATGAAAATGGAAGCAAAGGATTTGAAGCCTTGTCAGTCTCGTCTTCGTTGCTTCAACTGGAGTGCTACTATACCCACTGGAATGGTGGAGCTAGCAGTGGAGTTGGGAATTGGAGAACGCCGGAGAGGCTAGATATTACAGTTCGTTGTATTGGACATAGACTAGCCATACATTACTTTCTTGGGCCGACCGGCCCTAGCTGAATTCAGGGCTGCCATTGCTTATTGGTGTATGACTTTAAAATTCCCTACCGACAAAGGAGTTAGAGTCGTTCAGGGAGACCAAGCTGTTGGACGAGCCTGTTATGTTGCTGAGCTGCGAGAGGCACAGGGAAAGGAAAAAGGAAAGTGCACAGACGAATCTCCTTACGTCCGCTTTGTTGAGAACTGACAGCTAATGCCTGGGCCTAGGCCCGGGAACCCCGACCAATTCCCAAGGGATCTTGATTTGAGAGATACCGAAAGTGAAGTTGAAATTAAAGACAGTCAAGCTTCCTTGGTCGAGAAGAAGATCGATGTTCCGATCGACGATAACGACGATTCTAAAATGATAAAGATTGCATCTCAGCTAAGCCAACATATGCAAGAGGAATTGGTTGAATTTCTCTGGGAAAACCTCGACGTGTTTTCCTGGACACATTCTGAAATGTATGGAATGTCCCCAGACATCATGAGCCACACATCGAATATTGACCCACGGCATGTCCTGGTCAAGCAAAAAAGGCGTGATACGGATCCAGAGAGATCTACCGCCCTTAAAGAAGAAGTAGAAAAACTCTAATCGACGGGTTTACCCGAGATACATTATATCCGAAATGGGTGTCAAATTTTGTACTTGTCCGAAAGCCAAATGGAAAATGGATAACGTGCATTGATTACTCAGACTTGAATAAAGCTTGCCCTAAAGACAGTTTTTTGCTTCACCGAATCAATCATCTCGTAGACTCAACAGCTGGACATGAACTCTTATCCTTCATGGATGCATATTCTAACTACAACTAGATACCCATGCACTTACCTGACCAGGAGCATACCAGCTTTGTAACCGATCTAGGACTTTGCTATTATAAAGTCATGTCGCTCAGACTCAAGGACACTGGGCAACTTACCAACGATTAGTTAATCGAATGTTCACCAACCAGATCGAAAAAACCATGGAGGTATATGTGGGCGAAATGCTTATGAAGTCACGATTCTCCACTGATCATATCAAAGATCTAGAAAGGATGTTCAACATCCTCTGAGAATATAGAATGAAACTAAACCCGCTGAAATGTCACTCTGGGGTCGCATCCGGAAAATTCCTTGGGTTTATCGTCAATGCTCGAGGGATCGAAGCTAATCCCAAAAAGATCTAGGCAATCAGAAATCTTAAGACTCCAAAAACTATAAAGCAAGTCCAAAGCCTCAATGGAAAAGTTGCAGCACTGAGCAGGATCATCTTAAAATCCACTAAAAAATGCATTCCCTTCTTCGACCTGATCAGAAAATGGAATCGAAACTTTGAATGGACTACGGAACGTGAGGGTGCATTCCGAGCACTGATTCTACACCTCTCTACACCACTTATTCTATCGAAGCCCATTGATCATGAGAGATTATACATTTACTTGGAGGTGTCAGAGAACGCAAGCAGTGCTGCCCTAATTCTGAAGGAAGACCATATACAACGGCTGGTGTATTATATTAGTAAACGGCTAACTGGAGCAGAGAGAAATTATTCGAAGCTGGAGAAGTTGGCTTATTGTCTTATCATTGCATCAAGGAAGCTCCATCCGTATTTCCAAGCTCATCCTATCACCGTTTACACCGACCAGCCGTTACGACAAGTCCTTACGTGGCTTGAAACGTCTAGTAGGTTACTTAAGTGGAATATCGAGCTAAGTTAGTTTGACATTACTCACACGCCAAGGCGACCTATCTAAGGACAAATCCTACCAGACTTCATCTCCTAATTCACTATCTCGAAGGACATACTCAAAAGCAATGAATTTCCCAAGTATATCTCGAAGCTCCATACTGATGGAGCATCAAATATTCGTTGCTTAGGCGTCGGAGTTGTACTGGAAACTCCTGAAGACCGATCTATATGCTATAATTTAAAGTTTGGTTTTCATGCGACCAATAACAAAGCCAAATACGAAGCCCTATTGGCTAGATTAAGACTTCCCAGAGATTTAAGAATTATTGCTGTGGAGATTCACTGTGATTCGCAGTTGGTCGTGTGTCAGATTCGAGGGGAGTACCATGCCAAAGTCCGAAGGTTGTCTGCTTACCTTGCTCGGGTCAGAAGATATTGAATAAATTCGATTATTATGCCATCTATTGCATACCCCGAAAGCGTGATCAAAAAGCTGATTTGTTAGCAAAGTTAGCAGTGTAGGTGAGCACAGCAAATGGGAATCGTTCCCGTGGAAACGTCCAAGCATTGATCAGATGGAAGTAGATTGGGTACTTAAGGTCATTCCCGATAAGGAGTCATGGATGACTCCATTCAGAAACTATCTCGAGCATGGGACCCTGCCGGAGTGCAAGAGTGAAAAGAGACAAGTTCTTCGAAAAGCTTCACGGTTCACTATCCAAAATGGAGTCATGTATAAAAGGGGGTACTATGTTCCTTTACTCCGATGTATCGCTCACGATGAAATCAAATGAGTATTGCATGATGTGCATGAAGGAGAATGTGGCAATCACACCAGGGGGCAAGCTCTTGCTAAGAAAGTGCTCCGATATGGATACCATTGGCCGACTATAAATCGCGATGCATCAGACTACGCCAAAAAATGTGACAAATGTCAAAAGCATGCTCGAATACCAAGAGCCCCACCTACTAAAACAGCTCAGATGGTCATTCCATGGCCATTTTCCGTATGGGGGCATTGACATTATTAGTTCTTTACCTCTAGCCAAAGGTGGTGCAATGTACCCCATCATCGCAGTTGATTACTTTACCAAGTGGGAGAAAGCTGAACCCCTTGCTACAATCACGACAAAGAAAGTGACCAACTTTATAGTACGCAATATTATCTACTGATTCGGTCTCCCATATACCATCATCACAGAAAATGGAACCCAATTAGACAGATTTGAATTTAATAATTTCTGACAATGCTTCCACATTCGGAAGAAGTTCTCTACAATTGCACACCCTTAAGCGAATGGACAGGTTGAAGCTATTAATAAAGTTATAAAGTTTATTCTAAAGTAACGACTAGAAAAGGCTGGAGACAAATGGATCGATGAACTCCATATGGCTTTATGGGCTTACCGTACAACCCACAAATCTACGATCGGCCACACTCCATTCTCTTTTTCTTACAGTTCTAAAGCCGTTATTCCAATCGAGTTGGAAGTACCTTCTCATCATGTGACTTATTATGATCCGAAAACAAATGCTATATTACTTGCTTAATCTCTGGATTTATTGGATGAGAAGCGTGAAGAGGCTGATTTGAGGGCAGCCGCATTTCGAAATCGAGTCTCCCGGATATACAATGTTAAGGTCCGACCCCGAACCTTCGAACTCGGCAATCTTGTCCTTAAGAGAATTTACCCGGCTCCTTCACATATGAAACCAATGTGGGAAGGGTTGTATGTCATTGAATGAAAGCTCGTAGATGGCACATTCAAATTATCGACCGTTGACGGTCACGTTCTACCAAGAGCTTGGAACAGCCAATGTCTACGTTGCTACTACATATAGTAGGCTCTGTTTATTTATTAAGTCTATTTTTCATTTGCAATTTGTTTATGCATTTCAAAATTTGAATTGTAATAAGGCAATTGACTTTGCCATATTTTCTTATTTCATCAATAAAATGCAATCCCTTTGAACCAGAGCTGTCATTTTTTGAAATGCATCATACGACCATCACTATGCATGGAGAGCTAAGATCCACCATACGGTGGGATTTATTCAAATAAGGAGTGATTGTGACATGACCCATGAAGTGAAACCTGAGCTCGGGGACAAGTCATCACACCGAAGCCAAAAGAGGATTGATACACGACAATCCTCTAACTAACTCCAGATTCCCAGAGTGCAAACTGGAGTATAAACCTCTAAATGCGGTTTTGAAGAGGGTGGATCTGTCCACCTAATGACTTAGCCCGTATTTAACCAAGTTTGAGGAGGATGGATCCGGCCACTAACGATCTCACTTGTTAACTCAGGGCGGATGTGAGCCAACCATCCATGATCCTGATAGATTCGTCGTTCCCGTTGTGCGAACGAAATCCTAAAGCCTAAATAGATGTGACTGACCATCTGTCGGCCCACTCCAGATTTTCGAAATGCGAACTGGTGTATAAACATAAATACCAAGCTAGTGTAGTTGAGCACCCATCAACTAACTGTGGATTCCTAGATTGTGAATCGGAGTATAAACACTAAATTACTCTGGATTTTCAGAGTGGGAACTGGAGTATAAACATCGACTAACTCTAAATCCCCAAAGTGTAGATTGAAGTGTAAAAGCAAGACGGGTGTGACTAACCACCTATGAATCAATCTAAGTCCCCAAAGTGCGGACGAAGTTCTGAATACCAAACGGGCGTGATTGAACACCCAGAAAATAACTTAATTCCTCGAAGCGCGGACGTATCTCAAAACCTTGTGCAGGTGTGACAAACCACCGATCTATAAGTGCAATCTTCGGATTGTGGATACGATCGCCAATAGACGAGAAAATGTGTTTTGACCACCTGAGCTCATCTTGTTTCAATTTTGCTTCAGCGAAGTTAAGCTTGATGTATTAAAGGCAATCAATGATTGTTAACCAATCATTTTAATTTATCCCTGGAACTGGGGGCAGAACTTAAGTGCTAGCCACTAATTGAGACGTGCAATATTAGAATTCGACTTAGAACTCGATAGCGATCCAAAACCGTGAATTTGGAACTTAGCAACTAAACCCAGATCCGATTTAAAAACTAAAACTCCACAAGTGTATCGAATGAAAGTTCGAGCACTGATGCACTTTAACGAATGAACACAAACTGAGCTAGAGACAAAATGAAGTTTTATTTCAACTATTCTTTGGAAGAAAAAGGATGAGTACAAAATTATACCAAAAATCCTACTAGTGGGGACTGAACCCACATCTATACACGGCCTACAAAAAGAAAGCAAAATTAGATTCCTATCTATCTACCAAAAACGAGCCGAAAATACATGTCTTTTCTTTCTTTTTTCTTGGCTTCTTCTTTGGCGTTGACCCGTTGGATTCGCCGCTTGGCTTCCTCTTCGAGCCCTTGCCTTTTGACGGCTGATCTCTAGTCGAGGCCATTATGTTAACTTCCTCCTCTGAACTCATGTGGATAGGAATGCTTCCTGAAGGCAGAGTTGGAGGGATAAGATCAATGTTAGCAGGCGGAGGAGGCATACCTGTATTAACGACCGTTCTTCCTAGGGAGATCATCTGCAAAGGAGCTGGGCCATGACTCGCCATTCTACCTCTCAAGTTACTGGCCAACGCAGCTGCTTCCATCTCGACATTAATTTCGGCTATTATCTCCTCCTCGTGAGTTGTTTGAGCCTCGTTCGGAATGGTAGCAGTTGGGTCCAGGAGCTAATCACAGGTGTGCTTCCACTCATGATAAACTGCAGATTAGCAAAGGGGTCACCATAATGACTAAGAAGTTCCTCCATCATCTTTTCATCGAAAGCAAATGTGCTCCCTTGTACCCCATCCGTAGGTGCAGTAGCTATAGTAGTGGTCGCTTCCGTTATGATAGCTTCCTGCTCATGATGTAACTCTTAGGTAGAAGGAGGCATGGAAGATTAAGCTCCTATCACCGAATAAAGACAAATAAAAAGAGCCAGCGATTAATTCAATCAACATTTCCAGCTTTGGGTGAGCTCACGGAATGTTTAGAATACCTTCCTCAGCTTGGCTCATGGGTGGCGGAGCAGCTTAAGAGACGTGCTTGCGAACTGGAGATAATTGTGGTTGATCAGGATTATAAGCAGGAACGGACTGAGGATCAAACATGGATGTAGATTCAGGCTGAGTTGGCGCAAGAGTTTCAGAACCTACATCATGGTACTCATCACCAAAACCTTCTCCAGCCTTCGAGTGTAGAGTGCTAAGTTTCTTCTTTTCATGTGCAATCATGATGTCGTGGAGAACTTTTCTTTCATCATCGCTTAGCACCCGGTTTTCAAGTTCAAACTCATCAACTGTTTCCGCTTATCGTTCATCTTTCTCATCCTGCACCAACAGGCCCCAAGCGTTATACACGTGTGTTGGATAATTATTAAGCCAGGTTATGTGCTTCAGAACATTATCATTGTATTTCATTAGAAGATCTTCAATATCGGCCTCTAGTCTGGCCTCTACCATCTCACCTTCACCCTCAGCCCTGGCCTCAGCCTCTCGAATTCTAAGTGTTGCCGCATCCCTTTCACCCCAAAGCATCAAAGCTTGTTTGCATGCCTTCTTGGCTGCTTTGTTTGCATCGTCCTTTTCTTTGACGATTTCGGAGAGTTTGGCTTTAAGCTCATTAATTTCCTTCAACGCAACATCCCTTTTAGCTGTAACAGTGGTGTTTTGGTGGCCCATCACTCAATTGAAGAAAAATGCGTTTGTCGCATCCCTTCTATGGACTGATTTGCCTCATTGGCTTTCTTAGTGGCCTCTATTTCCAACATCCTAGAGGATTCGGCCTCAGTTAAGCACTTGATTCATACAGTCCTTCTGAGCAATATCGGTTTCTAACTTCTCGATTGTTTTTGCCTGCTCAAAGACCACCGCTGGGACTTTATCCGTAGTTTTCATCCACTCTCGATATTGGCTATGTACATCATGGATGTAGTCATGCATAGTTTTCTCCACCTCGACTGGGATTCTCTTTAAATGCGGAGGGAAGATGAAGCCGTCGAAACAAATATTTGGGAGTCTTTTTTTCAACTGAGCGATTTTGATTGCTCCTTCCCTGGTGGAATTGGTAATGGCTTGAATGATAGTGGGAGTTTCAACCTCGGTTCTATGGCATTGTGAATCGGGCCTCGGAGATTGAGAAGATGGTTTTGATGTGGAGGCTCTAATTGTTGTTTTTCATGACCAAAGGGTTATGTTGGAGATCGAGGAGGCGGAGAACATGATCGGGATCAATGTCTGTTTCTCTATCTCTATCCGTCTCCCTCTCATAATGTTCTTGGCTAGAATAGAAAAAAGGGTCACAGATTCTCGCCTAGTCATCATATCTATGAAATAGAAAAAAGCAGAATCAGTAATCTCCAGAAATGAATAACTTATGACCGGAAATGGTGTGGTGTCGTGAAGTGTGTGTGCATGTGTTAAACCCCCTGATCAACCGGATATGTCGGCCACACTTAAAGGAAGTGACTCGCTTAAATCTAAGGCACTTTAAAGACCTTCCAATACGGTGACGTTTTGGACCGACACAGTCCAGAATTGGAATATAGACAAGCCCTTCAAAAAGATTTTCCATTTGTGAGGGAGGAGCCTCCGAAATTCTAACACCGGAGAATGGCAGAGACACAACCATGGATTTCCATCTCAAAGATTTGTGATGCTTATGTGTTGCTGCCTTGCCTTTCCTCCTTCCCTCCAAATCCTGAAAATTTTCAGGAGGCGCGGTTATGGGTTCGTCGTCAGTGGGCATATTTTCTTCATTGCCCTCCTCAACTTTTACAATCCTTGGTGCTCTGCACTTAGCCCATTTTGCCGGAACTGTGCTGATCAACCCTTCAAGTCTACTGCTCTGATCCTGGTTAATTTTCCCAACGGCTCTCAAATATTCATCTTTCAGCACCGAATCAATTTACCTCATCTCGCCAGGCACTTCTTGGAGAATTTACACTATTTCTTTAAAATGAGCGCCTTCGGGTCGTGAAATTGCGACTGTAAAGGAAATAAGATATTAGTTTGAATGTCAGTTATGATTATCTCGTTAGCTATTGGGAAAATTACAACAGTTACGTCTGACTAACCACCGACTGGCAAACCCTAGGCGACATCGGACATAGAACCGCTCCGTATTAAAGTAGCTAAGCTTGGTCTAGGATCCCGCCACCACTTTGCAATCCCTAACTGCCTCCAGAAATGTAAATGAAGGATGGTCTCCCCAACTCTTCACATTAACAAGTATCTGACTTCTTCCGGAGTCGAGGGTTGAAAAAGATGTTCCGTGAAAATGATCAATAGACTGTTCTGTAGTGCATATCCATTTGGATGTAATTGCGATGGAGCGATTCTAAAGAAAGCTACCACTTCTCGAATATACTGGTTGAATGGAGGAAGTGTTCCAACTGTGCACGAATGGCGATTAAAGGCTCTGAATCCTTCTAGGAGAGCGTGTTGCTGGTCATTCGGGTCGGGCAGCAGAACGTCGTCTAATGGTAAACCGTGTCTTAAGCAAACTCACCCCAACATATCTTCGGAGATATTGGATGGCATAGAATCTTGAGTGTAGGATCGATTTCACCCTAGAGGGGGGGTGAATAGGGTGATGGTATAAATTTTAAAAATTAATTTCAGAAGCTTATAAAATTATTTCAACACAGATCACAGATTAATAGCAGCACAGAAAAATAGCAGAATAATAAAATGCAGAAATAGAACGACACAGAATTTACCCAGCTTCGGCAAAACCCTGCCTACGTGCTGCCCCCAAGGTTTCTACTAGAAATTAGATAGTCAGACGCTTACACACGTAAACTCGTGACACCCGCTATCGACTAAACCTAACTCTACGCTCAAAACTCTGCCACAACTCAGCCACTAAGTTGTGAATTCTCAAACTACGCCACGTAGTTTGTCCCCTAGTCACACGACTAGAAAATACAACGGTTAAAGGGGTTTTAAAATTAAAAACAAAATTTAAATATAAATTAAAGCCCTTAAGATTTAAACCCTTGTTTAATAATTTAAGCCTTTATTAATATTATCCAAGCCGGCCCCTCTTCTTTGTTTTATGTGGCCTGATCCTCTTCTATTAGCTCGATCCTCTTCAATTTTTGTGAGAAAAAAATATGGCGGCTTCAATTCGATTTTTCTCAGATCTGGAATAATAGGGCTTTTTCGAAGTGCCGTTACTACTTTGATCGAATCTGTGGTTGTTCGAGAGTTGCCATGCTCGATCGATTTCTCGTTGCTCTCTCTGGCCACTTCGATGAGTTCGATTCTTGCTTCCGATAAGAATTTATGCTTTTTTCTGCTTTTATGATCTTCGTATTCGAACTCTTATGTCATTTGCCGATGATGATTGAATCGTTATATTGGGTTCATAACCCTAGATTTTCGTTCGCACAAAATATATTTGATTTTGTCAATTCTGTTAATCGGCCACTCGTATTTACTTGGATGCTCGAGATTTTTCTTGACTTGTTCATAAACGTATATTTGATAATGCTTGGTTGACTTGGTTTAAAATACTCGGCTTTGGATTTGTTACGTGGTCACCATGGTGTTGAATTCATTTGACTTCGGCCATTTTTGATTTCGTGAATTTCTAGCTTGGGCTTGAATTTGTTTCGAACTTGCACCTTCTTGTGGCCTGATATTTGAGATTGATGCATTTGTCTTTGGTCTCTATGGCTCACGATTCATCTATGCATACATTTATCTATCTTTGAGTCTGGGGTTGTTTGCATGGGTGATACTTTGGAGTTAGTCTTGACATTTGCATATTAATTGAGTTATATTGTTCCGGCCTGTTATGCATTTGACATTGCTCTTGACTTTTGTTTCTGGTATTTCATCTTGGCCATGTTGGTTTCATATGCATTCTGGTCTGGATGTTGTTTCTCGGCCATGTGTTCATCTGAGTCATCTAAAGTTGTAGCCTAGGTCATTTGCTCGCTGTCATGTTCGCTGTCATATCATATCTTTGGCGCACTCACTTGAACTTCTGGCCTTGATGTCATGGTGTACATGTAAGTTGCATTGCATATGTCTTTACCTTGTACTGTCCACTGCCCTTTTTCATATTGCTAGTTCATTGTGATGAATTATGTTTCATAGATCATTTTTGGCTTCATCTGTGTTCATCCCTGAATTGTTGTATTTTCTGGTTGGTGTTGCTGTTATGTTGGTGGCTAGCCTTTGCTAGTTCATTCATGACATGTTGTCCATGCGAGTTCGTTGTTGAGTTGAATTTACTTTGTCTCTGATCTTTTGGTCATGTTGCCTTCAGTTGCTTGTATATATGTACTTGCCCGGTCTGTAGCTCAAAGTTGCTTCTATATATGTACTTGATCAATTTGTTGAGCTTGTACACTTTTATTGCACCTGAGTTGGATCCACTTTTAAAAACTCGGGTTTGACCTTGTGCTGAGAGTTGTGACATATATTTTATTGCACCTGAGTTGAACCCGTCCTTTTATTTGGGTTTGACCTTGTGTTCACCTGTCCCCGTAACATTATCAAGTGTATATCAGTGTGCACGGCCTTGTGGCATGTACAGTGATACACTATGCATGTCACATTGTTCGTGTGTGATGAATTCAAATATAAATCATGACGAACAACCCAAATAACCGAGGCAAATATTATTTTCAAAAATTCATATTTTATTTTATATTGAAAAAATATTTCTTTTTCAATTCTACTGCGTTAGTGAATATTTTTGCAGATTGCTCAGATGCTGGATTCTAACTGGAATGAAGTTAAAGATAAAATACGAATTGAGTGAATCAGCGATGTGTAGTGAGTTTAAATGTAAATATGAAATTGTGATGTATTTGTGATCAAAATTGTATATGTATAGTGAGAGCTTGAATTTGTACTATTCAAACTGTAATAAATATTTGTTTGAATAAAATTTCTGTTTGAATTCAAATTCTGTGTTATTTATTTTTATTCAGCAAATATTTATTTAATCTATGAAAAATAAAATAGTACATTAACAAATACATTTAAACGAATGTATATATGTTTATTATCATCAAAAAAAAATCATATAAGCGCATATTCAACAATCTCCCCCTTTTGATGATAACAAACATATATTTAAGATTTTGAATATGTTAAATGTATTTGATCATTGATATGCTCTAATTTGCTCCCCCTATTTAAATGCTTCCTCTCTACATAAAGCTCCCCCTACATATATGCATAAAAATATGCAAATGAGCTTGGATGCAAGTGGAAAATTATTTGACCTTTGCTTGATTTTATTTGATAAAATCTTATCTTTTCTCTCCCCCTTTTGTTATCAGCAAAAGAATAATAGTGTTAGAGAAAATAGAGATAAGGTGATCGATATTAATTCAACATTAAAACTCAATTGAATATAAATATTAAATTTCAATAAAAAATCAAATAAAAATCATAAATATTTTGTTAGGCGCATATTCCACTTTTATAATGATGGGAATGATGTCGTCATATAAAACCATACAGTTGTGTCTATTTGTGGTATATTTATATCAGGAATTTGAATATCTACTAACCATGCATAACCGTTTGGACTTTTAAATGAGATTAGTAGAATTCCAATTTTATTTAAAAAATGAATTCAAGTATCTTCTAACCATGCATAACCGTGAGGACTTTTAAATGGGATTAGAATCAACTTGTTTATTTTAAAAATCAACTTTTGATATGCGTTCCATACATGCATAACCGTGATGACTTTTAAATGAGCATGGAAGCACATAACAAATTCCAAGTAATTCACCCATGCATAACCATGAGGACTTTTAAATGAGAGTGAATACTTTGGTATTTATTTATTATTAATTTTTTTTAAAAAATGTAAAAATGAAAAACGAACGATTCCTGTTTTAAAGTACCATATATCCACAAACTATATAGAATTTTGATGAGTGATGGTCGTTAGAAATATGATAGAGACAGAGATGGTCATGGAATTTTTACCAACAAAAAGTTTTATAACTCTTGTCTAAATTTCTAAAGAAATTTACTAATTATACCGTCTCGAGTCATAATATAAATATCAACACTCATCACTTTTTCAGTCACTATTTATCTTTTCGATAATTATTAGGGAGTCGGATTAGTCAAAATAGTCATTTAAAATCAAATTCAAAAATAATTATGAAATCAATTTTTCAAAATGACTAATATGAAAATATGGTCAAAAATGATTTTCTCGAGGGGATTTTATAAGAAAATTTTCTGCTATTTGAAAATTGTTTGAAATGAAAATTATGCAGATATTTTCTTTGAAAAATGATGCAGTTACTAAATGTATCAACAAAAATCACGTTCAACTAGTAATTTTTCTATCAACTAGATTACCAGTGTAATCTGCATCTGAATTTCTCTTTCACTCAAAATCATCATTAATTGAATTTGATCGACCAAACCATGAAGTGTGCACCAAAAATTTCAAACTCAATTTTAACAGCAATTTAAATGACATTCTCTTGAATTTGAATTGAAGCCGTGTTAATAATCAAAAAACCGTCAATATAGAGTTAGCCATATTATAACCAAATGTATTATCATCCAACAAAACACTATTTTTAATCCGAACATATATATATATATATATATATATATATATATATATATATATATATATGAAGTAATTCAAAGAATCTAGAGATTTTTATAGTGTTTTTGGAATAAGAATATAATTGGCCAACTATTTTGAATAAGTCAGAATCAAAATCATCATTTTTTTCATCATCGCATTATTGGCTGATTTAATTCAGAATATGGTGCAGATTATCACATTTAATATATTGTAAATATACTTTTACCTGTTTTACCTTTACGATATTTTTTCGTTGTTGTCCATTGTGATTCTGTCACCTTAATACTAGGTTAAGGAACTTTGCTTTGTCGCCCGTTGTGTTTCTGGAAAAGCCAAAATCTAGAGAACACTGTTGTTGTTCCTTAGCCTGCCACTACACCTACATGGAAAAAGATTTATGTGACCTATTTGTTTTTATAGATCCATGTTGTTAGTGGCAGAATATTTAGAAAAATAACTTTGTGGAGACCCAAAATTATTTATAATTGTTCCCTTCGGCACCCAAATTTGTTTAACTTTGAGAGATTTTATATTTGTGCCTTTTGGAACCCAAATTGGTATAGTTTTCACATGTTTGGGTCTATACCAACAATTATTGTGATTGTGTCCATATTTTCTACAAATTGTGCACATAGAATTAACTCGATTAATATTGCTTTCAACAATTTTCGATTTATTATATCCAAGTCCATGTCTAACCATATTAACAGTTTGCTTTCCTAATAGCATATTCAACGATTTTTCACTTTTTGAAAATTTATCTAAAGTCGTTGACAATTGTTGGACTTGTGCTTTGAGAGATTCATTTTCGTTTAATGTGTGCACTTTTTAATAGAATTCTCTCTCCTAGTTTTTCATTCACTTTTAAAATCAGAATTTTATTTTCAAGTAATTTTATATTGATTTCTGATTTTTTAATTTCCTCTTCGAATATTGGACACTTATCACACTTAGGGATCCTTCTTTGATAGTTTTTAACTAATTGGTCAAGTTGTTCATTTAATTCTATCAAAGTGTCCTTTTGTGATTCAAGTTTAGCGTATTTTTCCCTAAGTCGTTCAAAACAGCCATTTACTTCATGAAAATATATAAGCAACTCTGAATGAGTAAGTTTTGATACCTCGCTTGGCTCATCATCATCACTGTCAGTTATATCACCTCGAAGGCACAAATCTGCTTTTTCGCTCTCACTGCCAGTGCTTTTATCATCCTCATCCATTTCATCCCAAGTGGCTGCAAAACTTTTCTTTTTCTGTTTCTTTCCAAAGTCGCGTCGATTTCGAGGATAATTGGGCTTGATGTGTCCGGGTTGGTTGCACTTATGACAGATGATCTCCTGTTCTTCTGAGTTAGGTGCTTTACCTATTCTGCTTTTCAATTCCTGATTTCGAGCTGGATTTCCGTATTTGCGATTCCACCTTTTGAATTGCTTTATTAGTAGTGCCAGCTTTGCTGCTCCATCATCATCATCGTTATCATCATCACTTTCGGTTGTTCCTTTGAGCGCTATTGATTTCTTTCGAGTATCTCCTCCTTCACGCTTTTCCTTGAATTTCATTTCTAGCTCATAAGTGGTGAGATTTCCAATGAGTTCTTCAACTTTCATTTGTTTTAAGTCCTTTGATTCTTGAATGGCAGTCACTTTCGCTTCAAATTTTCGTGGAAGGACTCTGAGGATTTTTCGGACTATCTCCAACTCTATGTATGATTTTCCAAGAGCTTTTGATTTATATACGATATTGGAAAGTCGTCCATGCATCTCTTTAACATTTTATTCTTTTTCCATTGTGAAGTTCTCGTATTCGCTGCATATCATGGCAAGGCGAGATTCTTTGACTTGAGATGTTCCTTCGTGGGTCACTTTTAGTGTGTGCCATAATTCCTGCGCAGTTAGACAATGTGAGACGCGATTAAATTCAAATTGATCCAATGAATAGATAATAGAATTCATAGCTTTAGCATTAGTATTTTGTAATTTATTTTCTAGTTCTGTCCATTGTTCCTTTGATTTATCTATTTCCTAATTATCTACAGTTATAGTCGGTGCTATATAACCTGTCTCAACAATATTCCAAGCGTCAATGGTTTTTAGGAAAAATTCCATCCTATTTTTTCAGTAAGCATATTCACCATTGAACAATGGTGGTCTAACTATGGATTGACCCTCAGCAAAAGCAATATTGAAAGAAGCCATTTTTAAAAATTCAACCTTTTTAAAATAAAAATTGGTTTTGTAAAATCAAATTTTTAAAACAAAAACGGCTTTTGTTCTTAGCTTTAATACCACTTGTAGGATCGATTTCACCTTAGAGGGGGGGTGAATAGGGCGATGATATAAATTATAAAAATTAATTGCGGAAGCTTATAAAATTATTTCAACACAGATCACAGATTAATAGCAGCACAGAAAAATAGCAGAATAATAAAATGCAGAAATAGAACGACACAGAATTTACCCAGCTTCGGCAAAACCCTGCCTACGTGCTGCCCCCAAGGTTTCTACTAGAAATTAGATAGTCAGACGCTTACACACGTAAACTCGCGACACCCGCTATCGACTAAACCTAACTCTACGCTCAAAACCCTGCCATAACTCAGCCACTGAGTTGCGAATTCTCAAACTATGCCACATAGTTTGTCCCCTAGTCACACGACTAGTAAATACAACGGTTAAAGGGGTTTTAAAATCAAAAACAAAATTTAAATATAAATTAAAGCCCTTAAACTTTAAACCCTAGTTTAAAGCCTCTATTAATATTATCCAAGCCGGCCCCTCTTCTTTGTTTTATGTGTCCCGATCCTCTACTATTAGCTCGGTCCTCTTCAATTTTTGTGAGAAGAAAATATGGCGGCTTCAATTCGATTTTTCTCAGATCTGGAATAATAGGGCTTTTTCGAAGTGCCGTTACTACTTTGATCGAATCTGTGGTTGTTCGAGAGTTACCTTGCTCGATCGATTTCTCGTTGCTCTCTCTGGCTACTTCGATGAGTTCAATTCTTGCTTTCGGTGAGAATTTATGCTTTTTTTTGCTTTATTGATCTTCGTATTCGAACTCTTATGTCATTTGCCGATGATTATTGAATCGTTATATAGGGTTCATAACCCTGGATTTTCGTTCGCACAAAATATATTTGATTTTGTCAATTCTGTTTAAGCGGCCACTCATATTTACTTGGATGCTTGTGATTTTTCTTGACTTGTTCATAAACGTATATTTTATAAAACTTGGTTGAATTGGTTTAAAATACTCGGCTTTGAATTTGTTACGTGGTCACCACGGTGTTGAATTCATTTGACTTCGACCATTTTTGATTTCGTGAATTTCTGGCTTCGGCTTGAATTTGTTTCAAACTTGCATCCTTCTTGCGGCCTGATATTTGAGATTGATACATTTGCCTTTGGTCTTTATGGTTCACGATTCGCCTATGCATACATTTATCTATCTTTGAGTCTGGGGTTGTTTGTATGTGTGATACTCTGGAGTTAGTCTTGACATTTGCATATTAATTGAGTTGTACTGTTCCGGCCTGTTGTGCATTTGACATTGCTCTTGACTTTTGTTTCTGGTATTTCATCTTGGCCATTTTGGTTTCGTATGCATTCTGGTCTGGACGTTGTTTCTCGGCCATGTGTTCATCTGAGTCATCTGAAGTTGTAGCCTAAGTCATTTGTTCGTTGTCATGTTCGCAGTAATGTCATATCTTTGGCACACTCACTTGAACTTCTGGCCTTGATGCCATGGTGTACATGTAAGTTGCATTGCATATGTCTTTACCTTGTACTATCCACTGGCCTTTTTCATATTGCTGGTTCATTGTGATGAATTCTGTTTCATTGATCATTTTCGGCTTCATTTGTGTTCATCCCTGAATTGTTGTATTTTCTGGTTGGTCTTTCTGTTATGTTGGTGGCTAGCCTTTGCTAGTTCATTCATGACATGTTGTCCATGTGAGTTCATTGTTGAGTTGAATTTACTTTGTCTCTGATCTTTTGGTCATGTTGCCTTCAGTTGCTTGTATATATGTACTTGCTCGGTCTGTAGCTCAAAGTTGCTACCTCTGATCAATTTGTTGAGCTTGTACACTTTTATTGCACCTGAGTTGAATCCAGTTTTAAAAACTTGGGTTTGACCTTGTGCTGAGAGTTGTGACATTTATTTTATTGCACCTGAGTTGAACCCGTCCTTTTATTTTGGGTTTGACCTTGTGCTCACCTGTCCCCGTAACATTATCAAATGTATATCTGTGTGCACGGCCTTGTGGCATGTACAGTGATACACTGTGCATGTCACATTGTTCGTGTGTGATGAATTCAAATATAAATCATGACGAACAACCCAAATAACTGAGGCAAATATTATTTTCAAAAATTCATATTTATTTTATATTGCAAAAATATTTCTTTTTCAATTTTACAGCGGTAGTGAATATTTTTGCAGATTGCTCAGATGCTGGATTCTAACTGGAATGAAGTTGAAGATAAAATACGAATTGAGTGAATGAGTGATTTGTGGTGAGGTTAAATGTAAATATGAAATTGTGATGTATTTGTAATCAAAATTGTATATTTATAGTGAGAGCTTGAATTTGTACTATTCAAAATTGTAATAAATATTTGTTTGAATAAAATTTCTGCTGGAATTCAAATTCTGTATTATTTATTTTTATTCAGCAAATATTTATTTAATCTATGAAAAATAAAATAGTACATTAACAAATACATTTAAGCGAATGTATATATGTTTATTATCATCAAACAAAAATCATATAAGCGCATATTCAACATTGAGGATTCGCGTCCGGAGCTGGACCTATTACTTCAGTTGCAATGGCCAGCATCTCTATTATCGGAGAAGATGAACTTTGAGTTTCCTGCTGTTGAGAACTCCCGGGTTCCACAACTAATCAACTCAGTAAAAACCATCATTAGATGATAATAAGCCTGTGTGTTCCCCAGTTGTGTGAATGCATTGTGCAGTGCAGTGCAGTATAATACTTAATTTTTTTTACAGAATTAAAGGAAATATTCAAATGACAAGACTTCGGAATTCAACTAGAGTGACAGTCATCACTGACCATCACAACCATGCCATTTAGACTTTAGAGATCGATCCGAGTTAAAGTCTGTTAAATTTAGTCAAGTTAGAGTTCCATTGACGAGCTTCGAAAGGCAGTCGAATGTGCAGTCAAACGGATTAGTTCAATTATGCAAGGCTAAAGCTCGTCATAGTTAAGTGTTCAATTATTCAAAATTTTCGTATCCATCAAGGTCAAGACTTGGATCGATCACCAGAGGCTCCATTCGTATCGATCATGAAAATAGCTATTCGTATCGATCATTGTATTCCCCTTCGTATTGATCATCCAAAAGTTATTTCATATCGATGCAATATTCTCCCTTTCGTATCAATCGGCAAAGGAATTTTCATATCGATCGCCAACCCAAAACTATATATCGACCGATCTGGATTGATACGAGTATCGATCGTTAATCGATCGATGCAAGTACTCACTTCCCATCCATACGAATCAACTCTATCAACAAATACGAAGTCATGTTACATTTGGATTGATACGAACTCATTCTTTATCCATCGTCGATATGATAGCTCCCGGACTTCTTCTTCTCCAATCGCCTCGAATTCCATCTCCTCCTTCCACGACCTTGTCTATCCCGCCTCCATCCTCCTCACAATAAGAATCGGCCAAGAGTATGGGAGGAATGGCATAATAACTCGAGTCTCGTCATTTAAAATGGTTTTGATTAGTTAATTACCTAGCTTAAGCGGTCGGTTCGAGGAATTAATGAGTTTTTCAATTTGGAGACGAACTATTCTTTTTTCTTGGTCTCTATATCAATACGAAGGTTGAAGGAAGAATAAGCAAGTAAATTTTTTCTAAATGTAAAATCGCGTATATATATGGAGGATAGATGTCGATTCATCCTCCAGTATGAACAGACTGAATGAAGAGGTGTACACCGTAACCGATATGAAGTGACCCGTTCGTATCCATTTTCCATTAGCTTGGTAACTACCACCATATCCATTTACAGCCGATCCGAGATGAAGCAATTCGAATCCATATAACAAGCAACAAAGACAGAGCTCATGTGAACTATTTGAACCCCTAAAAGTGCATTGATATGAAAGGAACAGTGAGGTTGCAATTGAACCACATGACTCCATCGATACGAAACGTTCATTTCGTATCCATCAGTGTGAATTTCATCGATACAAAACACATAAAAGAGTCTCATTTACATTGCTCAGCTCCCTTAATACGAAGTGTCATTTTGATATCAACATGTTCAAGGAACATAAAAGCTTCGTATCCATTGACATGAAGCATTCCAAAGAAACCATCATGTTAATATCAATGGCCATTGATACAAAGCATGCATTCAAACACTTAGACTCGATCTAGAAAAGGATCTATGCGAAGAGAAACTATAAAACAACCATCAAGCATTGTTACAACTCGAATTTCACATCGATTCAAGAAAGGATCGATACGGAATTCGATGCAAGAAAACTGAAAACGACTCGCGGATGTGCGAACGTTAGCAGAGTCAAACTAACATGCATACATGTATGACAGACCAACATTCAATCTTTAAAATTCATAGGAAGTGAATGCTCATCTGATGAAAATATTAACAACAAACAACAGTTTGGCATCGTTTAATACTCAGCTACAACAGTGCACAATACAACAATTGGCAGCCAACAATTCATTATTTATGCTAATGAAGGTCAGTCAAAGGTTATGTCTTTCGACGAAAAGACAATAACCATTCAAAAAGTCAAATAGAACTTTTCAGAATGAATATTATAGCTTTTCAAAGCACGTCACATCTTCATAAATGTACATTGCGAAAAAAATGTTATCCCACCTTTTGGCAAAGCCGTAACACCAAGAAATTAACTAGAAATCAAAGACAGTTCATCCCTGAAAACGGTTACACATAGGTTCGCTATGGATACTGGTAAATTTTTCCCGAGTTCAAATGAAGCTACATTTGATATGACATGACAAGCAAAGTCACGGAAGCCAACGTTTCAAATTTTAGGTCAATTCGAGTTATATGCTCAAGATATGATTGATGCAAGTTAAGAAAATATACTCGCTCGTATCCATCGGCCAATCCAATTCGCATCGGTTTCGTTTGAATCCATCAACAGCGGCTTCCTTCGTGTCCATCGAAATTGACCCACGTCGTATCCATTCACAACCACCCATTTCGTATCCATCAGCAGTGGCACGGTAGTCCACTTCGTATCGATACAGTTTACAGCATGCTTTGTGTCGATCGGCCACATATCGATACGAAATCAACACCTCCCATTAATACGAAACCAAATACTCGAAGATCGATACGAAGTGGAACACAGGGAATCGATACGAAGTGGAGAATATGACATTGATATAAAGTGGAGTGCATTAGAAGTGATACGAAGTGAAATGCACAAGATCGATACGAAGAGAACACAATCAAGTGGAAGACTCGATCACTCAGCATAAAAGGTGGATCGATCCAAAAATTTAACGCCACATCATCAGACATCTTGTGTCCAGAAGCGATGCAAATAGATCGATACGAACAGGAAGCGATGCGAATTCAACGGTCTTCGAAAAATCCAAACTTGCATCGATCATAACTCAAAATCTACAAGTCCAAGTGCCACAAATTTTCATGGGAGCTTGCATGCATCTTCAAGAATGTTCATGATCAATCCCGACTCGATTGGACTAAATCTCGATCTATACGCATTGCATTCGTGTCAATTACAGATCGACTCCAAACGGTCAGGGATCGATATGTGGGCCCATCTATGTGAGTGATGAGGTCTTTCGAGATTTGAGCGAGATATTTGCTGCTTGGGCTTGTAAATAGCAGCCCAGGACCTACTGAAAAAGGATTTTTGGATCTTCTATGTCCAAACTCTGCCGAAATCGCTATTATACTCAAATTCTACTGTTCTAACTCATTGTTATCAGCAATCAAAAGTTAATAAAAATCGACCATTTCATAGTGGACATAGGCCATACATCGAACGACTCTAAATCTACATGTTTCTGTGCGTTTACTTGTTTATTAATTGGTGTGTTTGTTAGATCTTCCCCTTTTTCATTTAAATTTTTCATTTTATCTCTTCAAACACATCAAATAGTGTTGTGCCCAATTTTGATTCAAACACACGCCTCTAAATGATACACTTGAAAACATATAGCTTGCCACACAAGGCACCGAAAGGTATAAGAGGCCGCCTAAGCGAGAGGCGATTGAGGAAGAAAAGCACTATGGGAACTTTTGTAGATTCCATGAAACATTAGCATAATACAAACAAGTGTGGGCATCTTAGAGACTTCATTAAGAAGTTTACACAAAAAGAGAAATTACAACGGTATGTTAGAGAGCTACAGGATGGCCGACAAAATGATAAACCCCGATGGTCGAAAGCCCAAGGAAACAAATTGGACCCAGTAGAGAAGAGCCCAGTGATTTTATGGAAGGATGTTACAAACACGATAATTGGAACCTCATCCAATGGATTAAAGCTAAAATGAGATGGAACGGTATGTGAATTCATTGAGCCACGTGCCATAGTAGAGCTGCTTCCCCTATTAAGAACGAAACTTTAATTAAGAAATAAAGGTTGATGAAGGACGATGTTATCTCCCTTAATCGGGATTCAAAAGGGATTCAAGCGCCAACATTTAATACCATGGTAATAATGACAGTTGTAAGCCTTATAACTGTGCACTTAGTTTTAGCAGGTTGTGGAAGCTCATAGGGACTACTGATTTAGGGATTTACCAGCAAGGTTGATCAAATGAGGATAAGTATGAAGGACATCAAGCCTTTTAAATCCAAGGTTTAGGGATTTACCAGCAAGGCGAAGGAACTCATAGGGACTACTGATTTATCCATAGAGTTGGAAAATGAAGATCGAAAGATTGTGCAGGTCCAGAAGTTTGTGATTGTGGATGAATTCTTGACGTATAATGGTTTTTTATGCCGATAAACCTTTGTTGATTTTAGAATAACACTATTCCTTGGTTCTTAATGATGTAGTTCCCTATGGAAAATGGGGTTGGTCGATTCGAGTTGACTAGAGCATGCCTGGGAGTGTTACATTACCATGCTCAGAGAAATAAAGCGACAGGAGAATGGAAAAAATCGAGAGAAGCTTTCTACATTAAGAATGCGGATGCATAGAAATTAATGCCCAGGCCCTTGCTCGAGAACCATAGCAAATTCTGTAAGTCTATGGATTCTGGAAAGAAGTTAGAGGAAGTGTGAGCGACAACAGCTAAACAAACAATCAACATTCCTATCGATATAGACGATCCTACAAGGCCCTTAAGATCAGTTTTTAGCTTAGCACAGGATTTATGAAGGAATTGGTTAGTGTACTCTGAACAATGCTAGACATATTTTCTTAGACACATTCGGATATGTGGGGGATATCTTCGAAGATAGTACTCCATGCACTGGATGTGGACCCGAAGTAACCCTTTGTAAAATAGAAAAGACAGTCTAGGTCCGGAGTAATCCACCACATTGAAAGAGGAAGTAGATAGCTGAAGGCAAATGGTTTTATCTGTGATGCTTTGTACCCTCATTGGATATTGAACCCCATGTTGGTCTAAAAAGGAAACGGGAAGTGGCGGACATGTATAGATTATTCGGATCTGAATAATACATTCTTGAAGGACATCTTCCTGCTATCGAGAATAGACCAGCTAGTAGACAGGACCTTCAAACACAAGTTTATCCCTTTTATGGATGTTTGTTCTTGTTATAATCAAATACAGATGCATGTTTCAAATCAGGAGCATGCAAATTTTATAATGGATTTGTGACTATACCATTACCAAGTATTACCGCTTGAAGAATGCCGGAGCTATTTACCAGAGATTGGTGAATTCCATATTAAGAAACTAGATTGGACTGATGATGGAAGTGTATATGGACGATCTGCTTTGAAGTTATAGTTATCAACAAACCATATAGATGACCTTCCATAAATGTTTGAAGTGTTGCGGAAGTATGAAATGAAATTAAATTTGTTAAAATGTTCATTTGGAGTTGCATTAGGTGAATTCCTAGGATTTATTGTGAATTCGAGAGGTATTAAGGCTAATCCAAAGCAGATTGATTCCCTAAAGAATATAGCTACCCCAACTATGAGGTGGTGGATGCAAAACTTGAATAATAAGGTTACTGTGCCGGGTAGGTTCATTTCAAAGGCAACCAATAAGTGTATACGTTTCTTCGATGCCCTCAAAAAGAAGAATGAAAAATTTGTATGGAAAAGGAATGTGAGGAGGCCTTTGAGTAATTTCTAAGACATATAAACACCACTAGTACTATCCAAACCTTTGGACGGAGAGTATTTGAAGTTTGAACTAGTATTTCGTAATTCGACGATTTCATTGGGCGATTTCTCTATAAATAGCAAGCATATGACAATTGGAACATGACTTTTGGCTCTTCATCTTCTTCGCCTTCTCTCCCTCTCTACACAACCTTGTCACAAAGGAATCTACTCTTTGCTGTTCTAGGTTGTTTAGTCCCGCGAATCCCATGTGCTAATGACAAAAACATTCTATAATAACAGTTAAGTGGGCGTAGGCCTCAGATTTGCCGAACTAGTTTGAAAAAATTCATATTTCTTTCTATTTTAATACAGATTTAGGGTGTTGTGCCATTTTCTGCCTCAACGGTCTTTTAAACCAAATTTAATCATTTCAAGATCCAAGCATCATTAATCTAATCAAATTCATTCTAATCGTCACTTGGGAAATAATTTAAGGTAATTAACATTTGTATCATTTTAGATTATAATATATACTATATTTACATAATTTATGTACATATATACATATGTACAAATATATATATATATATGATTATTAATCCTGATAGCGATTATAGAATGATATATTTGCATACAGGCATTATAATCAAAGGAGATGTTTCCCACTCCCCAAATCAGGTTGCCTAGCCCTAGAAATCCCTGAGTTAACCTTTCAATTCTTGCTGGCCTGAAAATGCGATCAAGCAAAATCTCCAAATCACCAAATAAATGGCATAATGCATTGATCAATTTAGTATATTTATTTGTTGAAATTAGTTGAGAATTAATCGAGTGTTTTTGTGACAGAGGAAAAGAATAAAGAAAGTGACAGAATCGGGAAATAAATGAAATGTTCATACTTTTCCAGAAAATAAATTAGAGATGGAAGTCGGAATAAAATGTCTGTTCCAATTCAAATTCAAATCTTAACTGGTTAAGCCCGTTTATAAAACCAACAATCTTATTTCGTTAATAACTTTCACATATAATGTTGGATTTTTCTGTTCTTATAGTCAACATTTTCAGAAACATATTCTCTATAAAATGATAAAATTTTCACTCTCAAATTCAACTATTTATAAAATTACCTTTTTTCCTTTTTAGTAAAATTTACTAAAATACTCTTGATATTAATTTCTAAAATTTTCGGGATATATGTAATACCCCATAAATTTTACCTCGTAAATTTAGGTTAATAATTTAATAATTATTAGGCTCCAAAAATGGAATTTTAGCAACTAATGGAAGTTGGCTATGAAACTTGCACTATTGCATTCATGGTGATTTTTTGAGCAACTTTCATATTTGGAGTTTCACGATCGAAGTTCAGACGAAGAAGTTAAGGGCATTCATAGAAATCAAAACAAAAATTATTAAACAAACAAAAATTAACACTTACAAATAATTAACCTATAACGACTAGCTTTTTTGAAAGTTTTAAGTAAACACACACGTCAGACTCAAATCATTTAAAATGGCAGATTGTTATGTGGTAAATAAGAAAAGGAGAAAGAAATAAAACAAATACAGAACATCGTAGCAGAACGATAAAATATAATAATCAAATAACAGTTCATGAAGTCGTTTACAAATAAATTTGATTATATTTATACAATTACATAATCATAGTTACAGACAACCAGAATAAATAAATAAATGCAGCGGAACAACATGATGCAGTGGAATAATTATAAATAACAATAATAGTACAAATCTTCGTCTTCGTCTTTGTCCTCCAGAAATGAGGTCTTAACCTTAAATTGCTCAGGCTGACCCAAGCGAATTGAAAAGACAAAACATTCGAGTCAGAACTAAAAGATTTTATATGAGTTAGACCAACAGTATATAAATTTGAATGTAACAGCATCAGAGATGTTTGCGGGGTTTGAAATCTTCTATCCAATGTCTGACGTGGGTGTAGTAACTTAAGAGATGTTCGGAATTCCCATCTCCTAAGGATCTGTTAAACTATCTACTATGTAGTATAATACGCTATTATAATATGTCTATGGTAAAGTAAAAGTATTAAAATAGCACTAAGGCGTTACCCATATCCCCCTTAACACAATTTATATATTCCCGTAGTCTATACAATGTCGTAAGCTCCACCAAATCGGTGTTTTACCTAGAGGACGCTTTATAGGTACAGTACAAAACAAACTCGTAGGCGCTCTAGGGCATGTGAACACAGCACTCGAGGCAATGCCAAGGTAGATTTACCAATTGCAGAACCGGATGGTGGTAATGCATAGCAGCTACTACGGCCCACCTCGAAACACACTCCTAAATCAAAAACAAGAGGTGGCCACCAAATCATCACAAAGTCATACTATGGTATCGAAGAAGCATGTCCAATTAGAGGAATAACCTCATTTGGCTCAGGTATAGCTCCAGTTTTAGTCACATTTAAGCTGACTCATGAGAGTCAAGGTCACATCATACCTTATACAAAAATTGTTTGCCAAACCATCCTACTTCATTTCCAGAATCTCCACCACATACACAGTTGTTAAAGTGGTTTTCGATATTGGCAGAGAGTATGATAATATCCAGTCCCGGTTTCTTTAACAATCAAATGCTTATTTTCACCGGATGATTCTTTTACTTTTTTTAAAAAAGTCAATTTACAATTTATGTCAAAATATCATATTCAATTTCAAATCATATCTCTTTCGAAATTTTTCACTTCAAAACTATATTCACTTTCAAAGTCATAATCACTTGAAATCACATTCACTTTGAAATTATCGATAAGTTAAGTAAATTAATTCTTTATTTCAAAATCATCTTATTTACTCAAATATGTCGTTTCGCAAAAAGGTATCAGTTTGAAATTACAACTTAGGTTGTATCATCATCAAGGATTTAGATATAAATACTTCGACTTTACACGGTCTGAAATTTTAGAAATTTGTTTAGATAGTTATGAATAGTTTAATAGTTTAAAAATAGTTTGAATAGATTAAAATAGCTTAAATAGTAAAAATAGTTTTAGTAGATTTAAATTTAATCTAATTAGATTTAAAATGATTTAAAAAGATTAAATATAGATTACATAGATTTAAATTATATTAGGTAGCATTCAAATAAATTTAAAAAAGATTAAGTAGATTTGAATTATATTAAATAGATTTAAAATAGATTTAATAAATTTAATTAGTTTGCAATAGGTGAAATAGATTAAATTGTATTAAATAGATTATAATAAATTAAAATAGTTTAAATTGATAAAATAGTTTAAAATAGATTTCAAAGTTATATCCAAACAATTCTAATAACTCAATTTCGATAAATTCATTTATATTCAGCGATTCAACCTTGAAATTCCAATTTAAATCCTTTGAACAATTTATTAAATTAATTCCCTTTTCAACATTAACACTTGGATTATCGAAAATACTTCAGTTTATATAAATCAATTTCTTCTTCAAAAATACTAGTAAACTGAATTCAAAATTTTCAAAGGTTCCAAATCATTTAATTTAACCAGTCCGGTGTCCGTATATAATTTTCTACCTTAGGGTCAAGTGATATGAATATTTATCATTTCAATCCGCAATTTAGATTTTTACGGTTATATATCATTTTAAACCACAATCCCGAATTAAATAAAAGCCATAAAATAGCTTGAGTCTACCATTTCAACCCAACCTATAGATCATTCGGGTATGTATCATTTCAACCCATCAGGAACTTGCAACATAACAATATAAAATACAACATATAGTCATCCAATATCAACAATCAAACATTTATCACAATCATCATCCAAATCAATCAATAAACAACAATAAATAACTAATAATCAATAACAGGTATTAAATTGACAATTTTATACTCAATATTAAATTTAACGATGATTAAATGCAATAAAATCAAATTTAACCAGAATAACAATTTAAATGTACCAAACATCAATCAATTGATTTTCTAATTACATCATAAATTTAATTTAACTAACATAAGATAGTTTAGTAATTGTTAGTGGGTTAAAACACTCACCTTTGATTTTAAATCGAACAAAATCCAATTTAGGGCCCAAATTCAAATGGTCTCAAAATTTGACCAAGCCAGTTCCATGTCGTCCGAAATTTTGATATGATCCCAGCGAAATAAACCGCGCATGAAATGAACCCCGTATGTAAAACTTATGTAATTTAGAACATCAGAAATCAAAATAAAAATAGAAAAAGAAAAACATAACAAAGGCATTACCTCATAGCCACGTCACCATCTAATCTTGTTTCCTGGAACCCTACCCACGTGTTAGAATTGACCAAGCCACCGCCTATACATTGTTCGCCCATGGCACGCGCTTCCGGTGCGATCTGCAAGATCCTGCCCCTTCGAGCGGCGATCTCCTCCCCCCTTCACCGCACCTCGCGACCACCCTCGCCCCCAAGAACGCAGCCGTCGTCGTTTATAAAAAAGCCTATCCAATTGTTGGCCTCAATCCAACCGTCCTATCACCCTCCAACTTGCATAGATGAACTACCCTCGGTCCTCTCCACAATCTAGTACCAACAGATCGACGATTCGTTGAAGTCGAACGCAACGCAACGTATGGCCGAGAACAAATCAATATTTTATGACCAGACCATGGTTCGATTGCAAAAAAAAATTGCAGATTTGAGTTGCGCTCATCGAGAGCTTCAAAACGATATATAATATGATATAGTTTGAGGAGTTTTAATTTTTGAAATTGATTTTGAAATTGGATTTAGGGTTTGTATTTGGGGTTATTTCTGCCATTGGAAAAAGAAGATGAGAAAGAAATGTAGGCATAGACAAATGGAATAAGAAATAGTTAGGGTTTATAACAGGATATTTATAGCAGATCAGAAATAGAAACGAACGTATCAGATCGATTTGGGTTTGAACTATAAATGACCCGAAAAGCCAGTTTCGTTCCCGAAACGAAAATGATTCATCCCGTATATCAAAATAGAAGTTTTCGATATTTTTAAATTAAATAGAATAAATATCAAGTCCTAATTCCATCGTATGAAGGAGTTAGCTTAAAATCAGCTTACCATAAATTGACTTCAGTTGAATTTAATTAAATTGACTTCTACGCGTTTCGAGTCCGTACGACCAAACGACAAGTCTGATCGCTACGAAACTTGAAACCTTACAATAATTCACCATTACAGATCCGATGAAACTATTTTCCTCGAAATCCGAGCCAGTGGCCAAAATGGTTATTTTCAGATTAATTAAATAAATTATTATTAAATCAATTTAAATCACGTTTTAAATTTCAAAATTGATAACCAACATTTTTCATGAATTTTGATTACTTGGCCATTTACATTAATTTAAAAAAAAATTAAATATCACATCCAGTGTTAAATATTGCACTAATTACAGCGTTCAATTTCAACTATAATTAAATCTAATTAATAAAAATTAAATTACAATAAATTGTTGCTTTGATTTCACTCTTTTATTCAATCAATTATTAACCTAATAACATAGTAAACATCATTTTATATTTTATTACATTAATATTCTCAAGTTTTCACCTTCTATTTGTATTAACTACTATATTTCAAATATATTGATTTTTTGTCAATTTTACACATTAATTATAAATTAAAAATCCTAATTAATTTACTTATCTTGGTTTCATTCTTTTATTAAATCAATTATTACCTTGCGAATGAAATTAACATTTCTATTCATTTTATTACATTCAAATTTTCAGTTATTGTCTTATCTCACATAAATGTAACATTCAATTACTTTTAATTAAAATTGATTAAATATATTGGTAACAAACAACAATTGTCACCATTACTACATTTGATTACATTTTTAAGTTCATTATTTGCAAATAATTGTTACAATTACTACTACCTCACTACTATTATCAATTACAATTAATTACTCCCTATTTCATTAATTAATCAACATTAGAATTATCAATAACTCTTTAAATCCAATTACCAATTGATACATACATTACTATAATTAATTTACAATTTATGACTAATTATAACCTTTTCAATCCTTTTAATAAATTGAATTACCTTTAAAGTAGTTATCAATTTACCTTAAATTAATACCATTTCATTTGATTCTAGTATTATTCTTATTATTTAATCACAATTATATTTCCTCCAACATTAAGTCACAAAACCTTATTAAATTTACAAAATTTTAATTATCGAAAATTATGGGTCGTTACATAGGGACCGACCAGTCACTCCTCTCTATAGGTTAGCCGATCGCTCATGGTGGTGCGATCGATCGATCAAGGGTGGTTTTTTGTATGATTTGTACCTCGGTCAACGACCGAGATTTAATATTTTTAATCTAACGGTTACAACTGATTAGATAGCCTATAAACATAGGCTTAACCTGTTTGCGCCAAAATTGGGCAACACTCTTTGGAAGTTTTTGAAGAGATAATAAATGAAGAAACTAAATTGAAAATGAGGATTATCTAACAAAAACTCCAAATCGCAGAAAAGTAAATTGTATGGAAGACAGTAATTTAGAGTTGTTCGGCGTTTTGCCTACGTCCACTATGAAGTTTTATCATTTTATTGCTTAATACTTAAAGATTACAAGTGTTTTAGAGTTAAGTACAACAGATAATAGACTTAAATTCGAAATCAGCAACAGTGAAAACGATATGGAGTGATTCTGGCAGCGTCCGGGCATGCTTTATCTCTAGAAATTCTCCGATCCCCTTTCTGAATGTCCAGGGACTCTATTTATAGGCGTAGGAGGCTGATATTTCGCCAAAAATTCGGGGAGACCACTTCTGGCACGTGAGGGGGGCCCACATGCCTGGCCTCAGGAAATCTGGGCCCACTTTAGGACCGGTTCGAACTCTAGTTCGAATCGATCAAAAAGTGTCCTATCGAGGTGAAATTTGGTGTGGACATTCTTCAACATGCATACAAGCTCCTGCGAAAATTTCATAGCATTTGGACTTATAGATCTCGAGTTATGATCGATTCAAGATTGCATTTTCGGTTGATGCGTCTCGTTCGAATCGATCCCCTTCGAATCGATTAGGGTCGAATCGATGGCTTGCGCGTGCGAATGGTGACGTGGCGCGCGCTTCTCGGTTGATCCTTCTTTTTCTCCGAGTCTACTGGGTCGAATCCATGGTTTTCGCCGCTCTGACTTAATGGATTCGAAGGGATGGATTCGAACAGAAGTTTGCTCGTATCGATCGTTATGTGCCATAGTCGATCGACACAAAGTCGTCACAATAGAATGGATTCGAAGCGAGGTCACTTGATCGAATCGAAGTGGTGTAACTTGATAGATCCGAAGGACTTCATTATGATGGATTCAAACCAGGTTGCCGCAAGGCTAATTCTTTTGATCGATGCGAAGGTAATGGATACGAAGCTCAACAACACCTATGGATTCGAAGCAGGGGAATCTTGATGGATTCGAACATGTGTTCCAGCGATGGATTCAAACTTAGGGCTTGCCTTATGGATTCAAACTGAGGGCTATTTTCTCCAACTTGTACCGATGATAACTTGAGCGTACGAACTCGTATTGACTTGAGATTTGGAACGTTGGCTTTCATGGCTTTGCTTGATATGTATTATCAATTGTAGTTCGATCCAGACTCGAGTAAAATTCATCGATATCTGTGGCTATCCAACAGTTACTCCATGCTGAGGATGTATGATCCGTGTTCTCCAGTCAGTTCCTTGATATCTCGGCCTTGCCAAAAGGCGGGATAACATTTTCCTCCCAAAGTACGTCTTGTGGAAACATGACATGCTTTGAAAAGCTGCAATTTCTCTCGAAATAATCATTGCTCCTTTGTTGATGGTTGTAACCATGCGTTGATACGATTGATTGCTGCAGAACATTGCTTAGCTGTTGATTGTTGCAATCGTAACAAGATGAATGTTTGATCCCTAGAAATGTTTAAAACCGAGTATTAGTTTAACATTTTTGCACATACGTTAATTTGACTCTCATTAACGTTGTGTGTTCACGAGTCATTGTCAGTTCTGTTTGTTATTGAATTTTGTATTGATTCTCTCCTGAACCGATGTGAAATCTGAGTTGTAACAATGCCCGTCAGTTGTTTCTAGGAAGTTCCTTTGTATCAATCCTCTCCTGAATCAATTTAGAAGGTTGAAGGCCCGACATCGTACTGGTGAATTTAGAATTCAGTAGATACATGACGCTTGTTCGTATCAATATGCAGTGGGTGGAGTCGAACAAAAGCTTCGAATCGATGGTGTTCTTTGATGATGGATTCGAAAGCATCCTTCGACTCGATGTGATGGTGGAACCGGGTTTGTATCGATAATAATCAATGGACACGAGACGATCGTTCGTATCGATTGGCTGCGCGTCGCTGTGAGTCGATGAACACTTCGAATCGGTGGAGTCGAACGCTCCTTAGGTCTTACTTAACACCATACTTCGAATCATTTTCGATGGACTCGAGGGAATGGATTCGAAGTTGGACTCTGTATCAATGCAAGCTGGAGTTCGAATCGATTCCAGTACTCTAGCTTATGGTTTCAAACTTGCTGCTTTGAATCGCTCCGATGGCTTCACCTGTTGCTACCAGTTATACTCGCCGGGATACGAATCGCCGAAGAACCCCTATAAATACTGAGGCCTCATTCACTTTTCACTTTTTACTTTTTATCTTCGTCTTCCTGTTTCTTCGAACCCATCTCGATCTTTCAAGAACCAGGTTGGACTATTCCCCTTCCTTCGAGTCGAGGCGATATCCAACTTCTTTCGAATCGATTTATACACTCAGGTAGACGAAATTTTTTACATTCGAAGATTCAAAAAACAAACCTTTCCATCGTGTTTCGTTCGTTTCGATCTTGGCTGGTCGGAGAAGGAACGCGGATGGGTCCTTCGTATCGATCCTTTGCGATCGATTTGAACATCTTGCCTATGCGATCGATACGAAGCTTAAGTCTTTCATCTGTCTTTTGCTGCTGGTGATTGATTCGATGCCTCTATTAACGATGGAAGCGATGCTTGAGTTGTTGATCGATACGATGAATCGTATCGATTCGAACGGAGTCGATTCGAAGTTCCGTCTCTTCGGTCGATCTGAACAATTGAAATCTGGCCCTGATCGATTTGAAGGATTATCTTTTCGATCGATTTGAAGTATTATCTCTTCGATCGATTCGAAGTGACTTATATGGATACATAACTTTCGCATATTTAGCGGCATGATTCCGACGAGCTTTATCTCTGCATATCTGGACTGAACTTTTATTGTGCATACTTGACTGCCCTTCGAAGCTCGTCGATGGAACTATAACTTAACACTGTGACAACAAACTTTAACTTGAATCAACTATCAACATCGGGATGGTTCGGTGATGGCGGCCAGCGACGACGGTCATCTCGACCGGATCTCTGATGTCTTCGCTGTCTGCAAATTTTCTCTAACTCTGTAGAATTTTTCTAAGTAATGCACAACACTACACTGCACCACACACACTTTACACTGGGAATGAACGGGTTTTTTATGTGCTTAATGTTGCTTTCTGATGAGTTAGTTGGTTATGGAATCTTCGAGCTCTCAACAACAAGAAGTACAGAGTTCGTCTCCTCCAGAAATACTTGAAATCCCTAACATTCCTCCCGAAGTAGTTGGTCCGGCTCTGGACGAAGTGCCGGAAGCCATATTTATCGATGATCCTATCGACTCCGTTTCGTCCAGTATTTCTGAAGCCTTACTGGGCCGGATCTGCTTGAAACATAACTTATCCCCGGACGACGTTTTGCTACTGGGCGTTAATGACAGACCTCACAACCCACCCGAGGGGTATACTGCTTTCTATCGCCATGCCTGTGCGGCTGGAACTCTCCCTCCATTTAACCAATATATCAGGGAGATGTTATCGTTCATTGGAATCGCCCTCTCACAACTTCATCCCAATGGACACGCATTGCTGAACAGTGTTTTTGTCTTGTTTATGGATCATCTCTTTCGTCCGCCAAGGCCAACCGAGATTAGACACATATTTAACTTCAGGAGCAGGGGTGATAGCCCATCTTTCACCTTTTTGGAAGCAGTTAGAAACTGCCAGATCGTAACGGGAGCCCGGACCAGACTTATTTATTTTAAAAATGAATGGTTTTTTGTTCGATGCCCCCTAGGGTTCGCTAGGCGATGGCTGTCTAGACGTAAGTGTTGTAGATCGCACAAGCCTTCTTTAACAGTCGTTATCAACATTTGTACTAATATCAGGTGTCCTTCTTGCAGCTATCATCTCAAGGCCTGACGGTGGACATTACAAAGGCATTGTCCGAAGTTTACAAGAGGTCCCGAGTGATTTGCGGCACATCGACTCGGTGTTAACTGATGATAACTTAAGGACGCTGGGTTTAATTGAGATGAACCAGAGTATTGTTATCGAGGGGTTGGCGAAACCGGCTTCAAAGACAAAGAAGAAGACGGTGAAAAGAAAACCCGGCATAGTGATAAGAGAAATGAGCGATGATGAGAGGACGCCTACTGATACCGAGTTAGCGGCTGATCTTTCCCGAGTAGAAGAAAAGCGGAAAGGCAAGGCTGTTGTCCCTAAACTTAAGAGACGTAAGTCTGTAGTTGTATCTCGTTTGATCCCCAGAATTATTACCTCTGACGTTGCTCCTTGTCAATCAGGAAACATTTTTATAGGACTGGATGACATTCCCATCCCGGAATACGTATCTCTCCACCACAAGTCCGAGTTGGATGAACTCCGGGAAGCGTTAGAAATTAGCGAGCCTTTACCTGTTAGTGCAGTCGACACTTCTGGTTGGTCGGGGATTTTGCACATTTGCATACACTTTCATAACACTACAGGACTTCCGCACAAATCGTATTGCTTTCGCCTGGTATTTAACTGAATTGTTTCTCTTTTTCAGGTGCTATGTCTGGCCGTCAATCTACACTAGACAAACTCCGAAGAGTGCATCACCCTTCGTCTTGTTACGAATCTCGACGTGGAGACTCCGATCGCGATCGTGAATGGAGGCATCATGGCCAAGAATATTATGCAAAGGATCATCATCGTAGTTACTCTAGTCAGGAGCGATCGGACAGAGATCGGAGATACCGCTCCCCTTCTCATTCTCCTCCACCACCCCGAAGCCATATTCAGGTATCTGAGCCTCTGCGACATCAACCGTCTTCACAGGTTTCGAGGCTCGAGCCACATCGTTCTAGAACTGAGGTTGTTATGACCACGGTTGCGGAGGAGGCCCCTATTGAACCATCTGGTGAAGGGGCTATCAAACTTGCTCAATTGAAGAGGGACTTCCCGGAGATTTGCTTCGACGCTTGTATTTTTCCTCCTAATCTTAAAAGAATTCCCGAAGACGACGTGACCACAGCACTTAGCTATACCCACGATTTCTATGCTCAGTACAAAGAATGGTATAAGGCGGCTGTTAAAGCTTCAAAAGCAGCCTTCGATCGGGCCAAGATTATCGAGAAACTGGAAACCGACTCGGCTTAAAAGAACCGTATTGTCAATATACTTCAATCTGAGGCGGAATCCTCCCGTAAGGCCGAAGTTGAGTCCCTAAAAAACGTTGATGAGACATTGGTTGAGATGGCAAAGATGCAACAGGCACATTGCACTTTAGTTGAAGACTTGGACCATCGATACAAAAATGTTGAGGCCGAGCGGGATGCGGCAGTCAAAGAACTAGAGGAATTAAAGGCTAAGTTTGCCGATATAAACAAGGAAAAAGACGATGCTAATGCGGCCGCACAAGAAGCGTGTGAGCAAGCTGTGTCTCTTCGACCTGAGCGTGATGCGGCAGTCGCAAGGGTTAAGGAGGTTGAAACGGAAGTGGAGGAGAAAGTCCAGGCGGAGAGGTTCAAGATGGAGACCGAATATGACGAACTCTTGGACATATATAATGCCAACATGTTAGAGCATAGAAATCTCTCCTGGCTAGGGGATTACTCGATGCTTCTCTACAATGCCTGGAAGAAATTGTGAAGAACAAGAGGATGTCTTGCCCGGATGGAGTATTAGATGAGTTTGAGCTCGAATCACGTCTGCTTAGCGAGGATGAGAGGAGAACTCTTCATGATGCGATAATTTCTGTTGAGAAAGAAAAACTTGGCATCCATCAAACGGAGATCGGCGAAGGTTCGGGGGGTCGCGCATCATAGTGAGAATATCGAAGTCCCTATCCCGAATTCGTCCGAAGTTATCGCCGCGGTTGATCCACAAGTTATTCCTACTTACAACCCGGACCAACCGGTATCTTCTGGTAAGACTGCTGTCTCCGAGCATGTTCAAGCACCAAGGCAAGGTAAAGAAGGTACTTTGATTATTTCCCTCATGTCTTAAAGCATCGAATTTTTGAGAGAATTTACTGGACTGATCACTTTTGCTCTCCTTTGTTCCGTGACTGAGAGTGCCGCACTCGTGCCCCCAGTTCCTCCGGTCCTATATCCTACGCATGGAGTTATTGTCACCGAAGCGATTTCAACTGCCGCAATTGCCGGTGATATTGGAGAGGGGAGCTCGATGTCATTCGATGCTCAAATGATAGAAGAGCTACTTGGTCACTCTCTTGACCCCATTCCCGATCCTTCATTTGCGATGAGTGGAGCTGCCCTAGTTTTTAGTTCTGTCATGACGACCACCAGCGTATCCAGCGCAGCTCAGTTGTCTTGAGAAGAAGAGATTTTAGCTGAGATAAGCGCTGAGATGGCCACGATGACGATGGTCGGTGGTTCTAGTAGTGACATTGCCCACTCAAGCTTGTCTTCTTTAATGGTGATCTCTCCCGGTGGCACGGTAACCGTCTCAAGCGTTGCCGAACAGACACCTGTCACCGCTCCCATGCCTTCGGTTCGTCCTTCTAAAAGGATCTCTGTCCCCTCCAGCTCTGAGGAAGACGTTGACATTATGCCAGATCCGAAGGATGTTACAAAGAAGGGCAAAAAGTCTCGTAGGAAGCCAGGTAGTGGGTCCAGCGGCTCGACTCCAAAGAAGAAGCCCCGGAAGAAGAAGGAGTGAGCTTCTTGTTTTATCATGTAGTTGTGAATAGCAATTCTTTTACCTCTTCCTTTGTTCTTTCAGAGACGTGTATATGTGTGGATTCGGCCTCCACTTAATTGAAACCTTTTGACTTGCCACGTAATCAAACCTATTTTTGTTGGTTGATGGAATGGGAAGTTGCTCTTCTCTTTTACTTAAGTGTTTTGCAGTGTTTGTTTTTTATCTACCAAGTATGAAAAACATAATTTCGTGTCATGATTGATGAATGAGTTGGACTCCGGACATTGTATCACCTTGGTTGGTGATTAACACTTAGCTTTTTTGCCCCCTAGTCTCGGGGAACAACATTTGTATTTTGGTGATTGATCGCATTTATTGCAAATCTTAAGCACATGTCCACATTCTGGGGACTTAGGATAATTTGAGATCGATAATCTGGTTCGCACTCCGGGAATTTGAGAGTTATCGATATTTGTAACACGGTTCGCGCTCCGGGAACTTGGAATTGATGTTTATACTCCGCTTCACGCTCTGGGAACTTGGAGTTAGTATCGATATTTCGGTTCGCACTTCGAGAACTTGTAATCTATGTTTATATTCCGTTCACGCTCTGAGAAGTTGGAGTTATTGAATGTTTTGGTTCGCGCTCCGGGAACGGTGGATTTGATGTTTATACTCCAATTCACGCTCTGGGAATTCGAAGTCCGTTCGCGCTCTGAGAATGAGTTGTTGGACGTTTATACTCCAATTCGTGCTCTGGGAATTTGGAGTCCGTTCACACTCTGGGAACGAGTTGCTGGATGTTTATACTCCAATTCACACTCTGGGAAGTTGGAGTCCGTTCGCACTCCAGGAACGAATTATTGAATGTTTATACTCCAATTCGCACTTTGGGAAGTTGGAGTCCGTTCGCACTCCGAGAATGAGTTGTTGAATGTTTATACACCATTCACACTCTGGGAAGTTGGAGTCCGTTCGCACTCCGGGAACGAATTATTGAATGTTTATACTTCAATTCACACTCTGGGAAGTTAGAGTCCGTTCGCACTTCGGGAACGAATTATTGAATGTTTATACTCCAATTCACACTCTGGGAAGTTGGAGTCCGTTCGCACTCCGGGAACGAATTATTGAATGATTATACTCCAATTCGCGTTCTGGGAAGTTGGAGTCAGTAAAAGGATTTTCGTATATCAATCCTTGTAAATGTTGGTGTAGTGTTCTGTCCCCGAGCTCGGGTTTTACTTAGTGAGTGATCGGTCGTATCACAGTCACTTCCTATTTGAATAAATCCCATCGCGTGATGGAATTTAGCTCTCCGTGCATCGTGATATTATACGTCATTTTCAGCGAATCACAACTTTTGGCTCGAAGAGATTGCATTTTATTGCTGAAATAAAAGAAATATGGCAAAATCAGTTGCCTTATTACGAGTTCAAACTTCAAAATGCAAAAATAAAATGCTAAGGAAGAAATTGACTAAAAAAAGATAAATAAAGCCTGTCATGTGTAGTAGCGACGGAGACTTTCGCTATTCCAAGCTCTTGGTAAAGTAAGACCGTCAATGGTTGACAACTTGAACGTGCCATCTCCGAGCTTTTGCGAAATCACATACGGCCCTTTCCAATTTGGCTTCATGTGCGAAGGGACCGGATAAACTCTCTTGAGTACGAGATCGCCGGGTTCACAGGTTCGCAGTCGGACCTTGGCATTGTATATTCGAGCGATTTGACCCCGATATGCGGCTGCCCTCAAATCAGCTTCTTCACGGTTCTCATCAGGTAGATCCAAAGATTCAGCAAGTAATATGGCATTCGTTTTCGGATCATAATATGTCACACGATGAGAGTGAACTTCCAATTCGACTGGAATAACGGCTTCAGAGCCATAGGATAGAGAAAATGGAGTGTGTCCGGTTGTAGTCTTGTGAGTCGTTCGGTAAGCCCATAGAGCCATAGGCAGTTCATCAACCCACTTGCCCCCGTCTTTTTCCAGTCATTTCTTCAAAATCGACTTGATAACCTTATTGACGACTTCAACTTGACCATTTGCTTGAGGGTGTGCTACTGCAGAGAATTTCTTGTGGATGTGAAATCGTTGACAAAAGTTCTTGAATTCAACACTGTCGAATTGGGCTCCATTATCGGTGATAATAGTATGCGGGAGACCAAACCGGCAGATGATGTTGCGTACCACGAAGTTGATCACTTTCTTTGTCATAATTGTTGCAAGAGGTTCAGCTTCAGCCCATGGTGAAGTAATCAACTGCGACGATGGCGTACTTCGCGCCACCTTTAGCTAAAGGCAACGCACCAATTATATCAACTCCCCATATTGCAAATGGCCATGGGCTGACCATTTGGGTTATCTCAGTAGGTGGAGCTCTGGGAATTCGAGCGTGTTTTTGCATTTATCACACTTTTTGGCATAGTCCATAGCATCGTGATTTACGGTAGGCCGATAATATCCATATCGGAGTATTTTCTTGGCAAGTGCTTGGCCCCCAGTGTGATCGCCACATTCTCCTTCGTGCAGATCGTGTAACACTCGTTTCACTTCATCGTGTGCGATACACCAGAGAAGAGGAACAGAATATCCCCTCCGATACATAACTCCATTCTGAATGACAAATCGTGAAGCTTTTCGAAGAATTTGTCTTTTCTCACTTCGTCGTTCGGGTAATATGCCACGCTCAATGTAGTATTGGTAGGGGGTCATCAATGATTCCCGGTGGGGAGTAGCTTCAAATGTGAATTCATTCTCTGCTCGATCAATGCTCGGAGAGGATAAAGTTTCGACAGGAACGAGTCCCAAGTGTTGAGCTTCGCCTGTGCTTGCCAACTTTGCCAACGAATCGGCTTTCTGATTGTGCTCTCAGGGTACGTAGAAAATGGTATAATAATCGAACTGATCAAGCACTTCCCGGACTCGGTCCAGATAAGCGGCTAGTCTTCGACCTTTGGCCTGGTATTCACCCCGAACTTGGCATACTACCAACTGGGAATCATAGTAAATTTCCACAACGATAATTCTTAGGTCAGGGCTAACTTCAACCCAGTAAGCAAAGCTTCATATTCGGCTTCATTGTTGGTTGCACGGAAATCAAACTTCAAAGCGTAGCATATGGATCGGCCCTCAGGGGTTTCAAGCACTATCCCTGCGCTCGAGCACCGATCGTTGGATGCACCATCAGTATATAGCTTCCATATGTATTCGGGGGATTTACTAGTTTTAGGTAAGTCTTCAGGAATAGTGAATTCGGCAATGAAATCTGCTAAGACTTGACCGTGTATAGCTCGTCTCGGAGTGTATGTGATGTCAAATTGACTTAGTTCAATGTTCCATTTCAATAACCTGCTAGATATCTCAGGTCGTGTGAGGACTTGTCGTAACGGCTGATCGGTGCACACGGTGATGGGTTGAGCCTGAAAATATGGATGGAGCTTTCTTGAGGCGATGACTAGACAGTATGCCATTTTTTCTAATCTTGGATAATTTCTCTCGGCTCCGATTAATCGTTTACTAACATAGTAGACCGGTCTCTGCACTCGGTCTTACTCCCGAACTAACGCAGCGCTGATGGCGTTTTCAGATACTGCCAGATAGAGGTATAATTGTTCATGATCAATTGGTTTTGAAAGAATCGGCGGTGTGGAAAGATGCTGAATTAGTGATTGAAATGCGCTCTCACATTCTGTAGTCCATTCGAAGTTTCGTTTTCCTTTTCGAATCAGGTCGAAGAAGGGTATGCATTTGTCAGTCGATTTCGAGATGAACCTGCTCAGTGCTGCAACCTTTCCATTAAGGCTCTGAACCTGCTTTATGGTCCTTGGAGTTTGAAGATTCCTGATCGGCCAAATCTTTTCGGGGTTGGCCTCTATTCCTTTGGAGTTGACGATGAACCCAAGGAATTTTCCGGATGCGACTCCAAAATGACATTCTAGCGGATTAAGCTTCATCCCGTATCTCCGGAGGACATTGAACATTGACTCTAAGTCTTTGACGTGATCAATGGAGTATCGTGATTTTACGAACATATCATCTACATAAACTTCCATAGTTTTCCCGATCTGGTCGGCAAACATTCGATTGACTAAGCGTTGGTAAGTTGTTCCGGCATTCTTTAATCCAAAAGGCATGACCTTGTAGCAGTATAGTCCCAGGTCAGTTACGAAGCTCGTATGTTCTTGATCGGGCACATGCATGGGTATCTGGTTGTAACCAGAATAAGCATCCATGAAAGATAATAATTCGTGCCCGGCCGTTGAATCCACAAGTTGATCGATTCGGGGAAGTGGAAAGCTATCTTTCGGACAAGCCTTATTTAAGTCAGAGTAATCGACGCACGTTCTCCATTTCCCATTCGGTTTTCGGACAAGTACAGGGTTGGATACCCACTCCGGGTACAAAGCATCCCAGATAAACCCATTCGCCTTTAGCTTATCAACTTCTTCTTTGAGGGCGGCAGATCTCTCTGGATCCATACCGCGTCTTTTTTGTTTGACCAGGATATATCGTGGGTCAATATTCAAGGTGTGGCTCGCGATGTCCGGCGAGATCCCACACATATCAGAGTGCGTCCAAGCGAATACGTCTAGATTTGCTTGGAGAAATTCGACCAATTCCCTTGCGCTTGCGGGTTTAGTTGAGACCCAATTTTTAACATTTTTGAATCATCATCGTCATTAACTGGAATGTCAATTGTCAGCTTGGCAGGGGAAGCTTGACTTTCTTTAGATTCATCATTACCTTTAGTGTCTCTGGGGTCTAATTCCTTCTGGAATTGGTCGTGGTGCCCGGGCCGAGGCCCAGGCACTAATTGTCAATCATCGGCGAAACGGACGCAAAGAGATTCCTCCACACCCTTTCGTTTCTCCTTTCTCTGCGCTTCTCGCAGTTCGGCAACATAGCAGGCTCTCCCAGCAGCCTGATCTCCTTGAATGACCCCAATCCCGTGATCAGTGGGGAATTTCAAAGTTAAGCACCATTGGGCAATTGCTGCCCTGAATTCGGCAAGGGCCGGTCGGCCCAAAAAAGCATTGTATGGAGAGTGGATATCTAGGACAAAAAATTGTAACATTCGGACTCTTCGGCGTTCTCCAACTCCCAACTCCACTGGCAACTCCACCACTCTAGTGGGTATATTAGCACTTCCATCGAAGCCATGGATTCTAGATTGACAAGGCTTTAAATCTTTGGCCTCCATCTTCATTTGATCATATGCTCTCTTAAACAAGATATTTACTGAACTCCCACTGTCCACCAGGATTCTCTTCATCCAAGCAGGACTAACCTGGGCAGATATGACTAGTGGGTCTATAGTTGGGGCTTCGATCTTATCAGCATCTCGGTTTCTAAATACGATGTCATCTGCCATCTCCTCTGTTGTTTGGCCGGAGCCCCTTCATCAAGTGTACTTCAACTCTCGAAATTCACATGCCTGATCGAATTAGCGTATGATTCCATTTCCCTCCAACTTCGGTGCGCTGGATGAGGACCACCACTAACTGTATTTATGACCAATCTCCTGCCTGTACGAGCGGGCTCCTCCTGTCTCTCTTGGTTTTGTGCACGATTTTGGTTTGACGGGCCCACACCACCAACCTGCGGTGCCCGCACGAATTGATCTAACTTCCTTTCCCTGATCAATTTTTCAATAAGATCTTGCAAATGCCTGCAATCATTGGTATTGTGTCCGTCGTGGAATCTGCAGAACTTCCCCGTTTGAATCTGTCTCTCCGACGATGGCTTTGGAGTCGGCTTCTTATATTGCATTGCATTACAAGTTTGTAGATACATGTTTTCCAGTGATGTATTCAGTGGTGTATAGCTTTCAAACATTTGCGCCCTACGCCGCGGGCCACGATTCTGATCTTGCTTCTTATTTCTGTTATCGTCGTTCCTCAGTTGGGTTTGCTTGTTTTGAATATTCAATTGTACTTTTCCAGAGCTCTCCCCTGACTGTTTAACTGCCACATTGCTTTGAATTCCTTCATTGCTATGTCTCGCATCGTCCTGCTTCCTAGATTGTTTCGCATCCTCACGCCTTAAGAGTTGGGCGGCTTTGAAGTAGAAACGATCCAACGATGCGGGAGGTTTCCCAGCTAACCAATTTCCAAATTCAGAGTCTGGGTCAATCCCCTTAGTCAAGGCCATCAGGATTGAATTATCATTGGGGTTAGTGATCTCTGCACAAGCGGCATTGAATCTTTCCAAATATCGTCTAAGTGTCTCTCCTGGAGCTTGAGTGACACTAAATAAAGTATTTACGTCTTTAGGCCTGGAAATATGCATACGGAACTGTTCAACAAATTTAGTAGCCAATTGGTCAAATGAAGAGATAGATCGTGGTGGTAATCGTGTAAACCACATCGTCGCAATTCCCTTTAAGGAAATGGGAAAACTACGGCATTTTACTGCATCATCAGCTCTTGCAGCAGTCATCGACCATTCGTATTTCAGAATATGTTGGTTAGGGTCAGAATTTCCTTCATACATGGGGAGAGTCGGCATCCTGAATCGCCGAGGAGGTTCAGCATATAATATGTCATCAGTGAACGGAGTATGACTTCGGGAGATTCCTCAATCGTCATTTGTTAAACCCTGACTTTCGTGGATCATTTGGCATACCATAGCTGAGAGGTCAGGTGTTGCTATACTCGAAGGGTGGCGAGCCAAAGTGTGGTCGGGTTCTACAGTGCGAGGTAGGATCGGACGCTGTCGACGATTCGTATCTCGCCTCCTTGGCTCGATGTCTTCTGGGACATATGGTCCCGGAGCATGTTCCTGCTGGTGGTAGTTCTGATTGGAATGATTTCGGGTATCAACTCCTATGTCATCTGCAGTGGTGGTGGCTTGGTTATCCATAGTATGTTGTGGAACAGTGCCTCCTCGTGAGGAGGGTCCTGTATGAAAACTGGCAGAAGGGCTAACTCTTATCTTCCCAACAGTTAATACTTGTGGGTGACCAACAACATGCGCATGACTTCCGTCTAGTCTGGGATGAGTAGATCTGCCGATGTAATCAGACGAGGTAGAGCTTCCAGTGGAGGAATGAGGGGCGTGGTCCCTTCTGGATCTTCTACGCCTTTGGCGGTTTAGTTCATTAGTCAACTCAACATTGGCACGTAGTTGTTCGGTCAGCTGTTGTCGACTTTGGGTTAGTTCCTGGAGTAATGTCTGGAACTCTTGTCGAGTGACCGGACCTGATGGATCTGAATGCCCGGTATCATCTTGATTGGGTGGAGGGAGTTGCGGGGGATTTTGTCTATCACGGCCTTCTTGGCCGGCGGCAGTAGAAGTGGTTCTCGTGCTAACCATCTTGAGGTGTAGAATCCTTTCCTAGATTTAGGTAAATCTGAATAGTATGGAATGAGTCTGAAATTGAAGTCTGGATCTCTCTATTAGATTTATGCAATCCGGTATCGATGACAGATCCAATGAGCAGGAGAAAAACTGGGTTTTTTCAGTGAAAGCACCAAAGTGTTTGCGCCAAAATTGGGCAACACTCTTCGGAAGTTTTTGAAGAGATAATAAATGAAAAAACTAAATTGAAAATGAGGATTATCTAACAAAAACTCCAAATCACAGAAAAGTAAATTGTATGGAAGACAGTAATTTAGAGTGGTTCGGCGTTTTGCCTACGTCCACTATGAAGTTTTATCACTTTATTGCTTAATACTTAAAGATTACAAGTGTTTTAAAGCGAAGTACAGCAGATAATAGACTTAAATTCGAAATCAGCAACAGTGAAAACGATTGGAGTGATTCTAGTAGCGTCCGGGCGTGCTTTATCTCTAGAAATTCTCCGATCCCCTTTCTGAATGTCCAGGGGCTCTATTTATAGGCGTAGGAGGCTAATATTTCGCCTAAAATTCGGGGAGACCGCTTCTAGCATGTGAGGGGGGCCACATGCCCGGCCTCAGAAAATCCGGGCCCACTTTAGGATCGATTCGAACTCTAGTTCGAATCGATCAAAAAGTGTCCAATCAAGGTGAAATTTGGTGTGGACATTCTTCAACATGCATACAAGCTCCTATGAAAATTTCATAGCATTTGGACTTGTAGATCTCGAGTTATGATCGATTCAAGATTACATTTTCGGTTGATGCTTCACGTTCGAATCGATCCCCTTCGAATCGGTTAGGGTCGAATCGATGGCTTGCGCGTGCGAATGGTGACGTGGCGCGTGCTTCTCGGTTGATCCTGCTTTTTCTCCGAGTTTACTGGGTCGAATCCATGGTTTTCATCGCTCTGACGTAATGGATTCGAAGGGATGGATTCGAACAGAAGTTTGCTATATCGATCGTTATGTGCCATAGTCGATCGAAACAAAGTCGTCACAATAGAATGGATTCGAAGCGAGGTCACTGGATCGATACGAAGTGGTGTAACTTCATGGATCCGAAGGACTTCATTATGATGGATTCGAACTAGGTTTCCGCAAGGCTAATTCTTCTGATCGATGTGAAGGTAATGAATACTGTGACGACTACGAATTTTTCGCGCTCGAAAATCAACATCCATACTTTACATCGTACTCGAATGCCGTAGATTCGACCGTTCAAATTCGAGTCGCCGGAGCTTATAACAACATTAAGTAAACAACACAACGGAATAATAGAATAATACATTGATATACAGCTTTGATACAATATCTCATACAACAGATGATCCAATATATATCAATATACATCAGAGATATGATACAAGAAATAGCAGCGGAACAATATATCTCTAAGGTAGTCTTCAAAGGAGAACTCCAACAGCAGCAGCTCGTTTCAACATCACGATACGCAAAGACAAGCAAGTCTCGTCCACATCCAAAGACTGAACTAGCTCCAGATAATTCACTGAACCTAACTATCTGAAAAACCCAACTCTAGACTGCTCGTGTAGAAAATTTTGAGCACCCAGAGTTTAGGAAAGAAACAATAAACTCCGGATCAGTCATGGGACTGGTGTGAGCAACAAAAACAAAACAGTTGTCTTTTAAAACAATCAACAAAAGATTTTAAAGTCAATTCGCAATGCTTTTAGAAATGAAACTACCATAAGATCTCCCGCCACACACACAATGCAAACACAGAATTGGAGGATATTTCCTCTTATGATAGTCAAACATGCTTGATACGCAATTTCCTTGATATTACGTATCAATTGTACAAAGTGGAGAAAACATTTCGAAAGTAGAATATAAATCTAAGCCAACATACGACCATTATCGTATGCCTACTATAGCTACCATCTAAACAGTGGGGCGCCACCATAAGTAAATGGCAGGTTCTACAGCTAAAACCGTACAGGGTTTCGTATTGTTTCTTTGGGTTTCCAACGAATGGTCAGGCCAAGGAACTTCCCATTGCCACATGAGAATGCCTCTAGAAGGACGTCCCCGAGAACCTAACCGGATCTCTGCCAACACAAGGCCGGGTTACCCCTAACTGGGTAACTACTGACACGAGTATGCCATCTCCCGGCTGTAACAACCTTTAACCGGGGCCCCAGCAACAAATCACAAAATAATATATATATCTGCGATATCAACATAAGTAAAGTATCTGGGCTCCATACCATGATACCACTTCTATCCAGAAGGAAATGCACATACCCTAAGGGGTGCTACCCCCAATAACCTTGCTGCATCTTTCCTGTTTTGACCATTCCAGGGTGTGAGGTTCGACGAAGTCTCGTCCACAAAGCTACGCTTTGGTTCAAAGCCATGCTTTGGGTCAACAAATGATCAAAGTAATGATCACAAAGATAAATGATCAAACAAATGATCATATCACAAATGATCAAACAATGATCATTTCACAGCAACACTCAGCATGTCACATTACCAAATTGGGAATATATCACCGATAACCATCAACTACATAACCTCTGAGCTCGTACGTCTCAGAGAAGAGTGTTAAGCTAAAAGAATAAATTCTCCGCCACCAACAGAAATGTATTTGAAAGAAATCTGCTTTATATCTCAAAATTTAATGTCAGACACACAATCCATTCAAGTCTGTTCTGGGTTCGAACCGAACCGAAGGCACTTCCAAAGAAGTCCTTGCAATCCGGATAATCCCTAATCACGTCCGGATTTCCCATCACATATGGAGATCTCTATACCGGGGATCAGCCAGTGTAGAGACAATCGACAAGAAACCGTTTCGTTTTCAAAAATATCCGGTCTTCACCACCGGTCCTCAAATGCAATCCATACGTCGTATCACATACTCGGAATGGGTTATACGACACAAAGGTCTTTTCCCGGCTAAACCGAACAGTGAGCGCAGTATTTTAAAAACATATGGATATTAGGATTTCAATTAAGTCACAACTTTAAACCCAAAAACTTTCCTTTTCAAATGGTTTAAACCAATTACCATTTCAAATCTTTTAAACAAAAAGACTCATTTCACAAAGTTCATCCCATTTACAAAGATCTATTTACGGATTTCAAAACAATTTCCATTTTAATTGGATTAACTAGTTAAATCTTTAAACAAGGATTCAACTTATAGTTTTCAAAACAATTCCATTTCGGTTGGATTAACAAATCACCATTTTAAATCTGTTAAAAATAAACAGATCCAATTCATAGTTTTCAAAAAGAATTCACTCATAACTTGGAAAACCCCCTTTTTTTATTCCATCTTTTAAATTTTTTTAATTAAACTGGAATTTCTTTTCTTATCTAGAAGCTTTTATCCTTTTAAAACAAACAGTTTTCATTTTGGAATTCCGATTTATTTATAAGAGTTAAGGTTCTTGAATTATATTCACATTCCCAAATCAATATCTAAAATAGTTTAACCCATATATAAACATCTTTAATCCCTAGTTTCAAATTATAGAATTCAATTTCAAATATTGAATTCAAATTTTAAATCAAATATTAAAATTTCAAACTAAATCAAGTTACTCAAAATAAATTTCATCTTTGAAATTCCATTTCAAAAACTTTTCACTTTAAACCCAATCCATTTCAAACTATTTTGAATTTAAAAATTCAAATTCAAAACTATTCTCAAAAATCTGTGACTTAATCGATTTCCTCGTGAAATCCAAATTTGTGTGTGTATGGTGTGGTCCAGGGGTTTAACACACTAGTGCAACATCATTTCAATCATCACAGATTAAAACATAGAAATATAGTTGATAAGCGATATAAAACTATAACGCTCATCGTCCATTCACAGATTCACAAATAGTATACAAATGTAAATAAATATACACAGCTCAATCTACAGAACAAAATATCACAAATCAGATAGGATAATCAATTCAAGGCATCTCATATAATACAATCATTCATAAGTAAGGTCAAGCATTCAATAAACATTTATAAGTAGGATTAATTAATCGTTTAATCCTAATTAATTCAATTTATTTCTAATTAAATTAATCACTTATGAACTAATTATCTAATCCTGATTAATTAATATTAATTAATTACAAAACATTAATTAATTATCCTTTAATTATTTATTAATCAACCTTAATAAATAAATCTTCCTTTAATCATTAATTAATTAATCTTTAATTATTTAATTATCCTTTAAATTAATTACCCTTAATAAATTAACCCTTAACTAATTATCATTAAATTATTTACAAAAATTAAGTTTATAAACTTTTTTTTAAATTAAAAGTTATATAGATTTAAAACACTTTTAACTTAATAAATTTTGAAATACTTTACTTTTAAACCTTTTGACCCATTTAACTTGGATAAACATTTGTCATTTGCAAAAGAACTATTTTACAAAAATCCTTTTAAATACAACTTGATCTGGTTTCACAGTTAAAACTGTTTTAATATAAAAAAATAAACAGACCCGAGACAAACTGCAAAAATCACGAGCCCTACTTCGAGTTACTCGCGCTTCACCTTCCTTCGAGTCCAACCATCGTTTTCTCGAGACCATCCCCGAGACCCTTACTTCTTCCCCAACCAACTCAAAACACTGATACGAAAAGATGCACGTATACGTGCACAATCGCGATGACCATCGCCGATCAACGTTGCTACCTCCATCACGTCACTGATCATCCTCATCTTCGATCCTAACCACCCAAAGTTCATCACGAACCCAAAATCGTGATTGAGCTATTCAATCAAAACTGGAACAGAACTCAACCAACTTAAATCACCTCGACCTGTCAATGTCGACTCCCAGAGATCACAAATCTTCATCCACACCTTCACCGATCAACAACGAACCCATCCCCCTTGGTGCGATCGAACTCGATGCACCACAGTCGACGAGATTGCTGCGTTATCTTCGTTGAAAAAAACTGAAGCTTAAACCCTAGTTCGACTATTCCCTAACGCCATGGTGAACTAGAATTACTATGAGTATTTTTTTCCGACATCCCCACCTAACGAGCTCCCTTCAGTATCACTCACGACGCTCACTTTCCCATAGATCACCAGAATCTGCCTCGTTTTCAATTTCTGTTCAACCCTCACGTGCTCTTGATTTAAAGCCTTAAAAATCCCGATGCTTTCTTTAAAATTCATATTACAGCATGAGGATCCAATCTTCATATCTAAATTCGCCAATTAAAACTCTTGAATTTTAACTTATTAAGAGCTTTGCTCAGTTAATTGATTTTTCAGAGACATTCACATGTTGTTTCAACTCTAATAAAATTTTAAACCTTAATTTAAAATCAAACAAACAATATTATTTTTAACACCAAATCCAAACAGTGTGTAGTTCAAGTGGAATTGATTTTTGAATTAAATCATATGTTTTGGATCTAAGACAGAGAACCTATATGAACATAGCACAGTTCAACCATCCTTCAGATATACAAAGAATTCAAATATATATAGATACACATACTAATTCACACATATATAAGCAAGAGATTCATATTTTAAAATTTTAAGCAAGTGTTACTCACCTGTCTCAGAAGAAATAAACAAAGGAGACTCAGGCTTGAAACTGGAAATGCTTTTGCAAACTAGAGTTTGATGATCTGAAATGCTTCAGGTCTGAATCATTGGAAACATTGCTTCTTTGTTTTGTTGAAGTTGAAATTGTTGATAATCTTTGTTTTTTTTTCGGATTTGCTTTAAATGAATGAACTGGGTATAAGAAGATGATGTATGGTTTGAACAATGCAAAGCATGGCTAAAGATGCTTGTACACGTGACAATATTGTACAGGGTATCAATATCTTGTTATACCATATATCAGAGATTTTCTTTGTTGGATTAACAAATCTCGGCTGATAATTTTATGTTTGGTGGCTATAGCGGCTGATGTATTTAGCTTGGTAGCAAATGAATATATATTATGTACTAAAGAGGATCTTGCATTAATTACATTGCCTTGCTTCCCTTTTTTTTTACAGCCTATTTTCTTATATGTACTTTGTTGTAGATATATTTGTTATTTTAGTTATTAGTTATTGTTTAATATAGTATTGTACTTTATGTTCCTACTTACTTAAATTTGCAAGCTACTTTCATATATGTTCATACTTGCCTTGCATCTCTTTGTTTTTGCTGGCAACACTTTATTTTGTTTTGTGTTTGTTTCATTTCTTTTATTTTCTCTTCTTCTTTCTATATCTTCTTTTGTTTTGTTTTGCAATACTTCCATATGTATGTTATGTTTTAACACTAGTACGCTAAGTTGTTACTTATCAACATTTGTCAAGTATGATAAAAATTTAGGTTTAAACCCTTGTTTCATTTTTAAAATTTATAAAATATGTTTCTCTATTTTATACTTACATATATTTTTGTTTTCTTTCTTCAACTTATACTTATTATTTTGTAATATAAATAAATTTCTATTTTATATAACATGATATTAGAATTTATCTACATCTTTATTTTCTATTTTATAATTCAAGATATTTACATTGTCATTCATTCATTATCGAGATATTAAATTAAAACAATTTATAAAAGAAACTATCGCCTTTACAAACATATATTATTTGAATATGGAAAAACTCAAATCAATTTATCAATTAATTCCACAATTGTTAATCAAAATTTAAATTAAATTATCAATTTAAAATAAGTTAAAACCGAGGATCGTTACAAATACGAAGCTCAGCAACACCTATGGATTCGAAGCAGGGGAAACTTGATGGATTCGAACATGTGTTCCAGCGATGGATTCGAACTTAGGGCTTGCCTTATGGATTCGAACTCAGGACTATTTCCTCCAACTTGTACCGATGATAACTTGAGCGTACGAACTCGTATCGACTTGAGATTCGGAACGTTGGCTTTCATGGCTTTGCTTGATATGTCTTATCAATTGTAGCTCGATCCAGACTCGAGTGAAATTCATCGATATCTGTGGCTATCCAATAGTTACTCCATGCTGAGGATGTATGATCCGTGTTCTCCAGTCAATTCCTTGATATCTCGGCCTTGCCAAAAGGCAGGATAACATAACCCCTCTATTCTCTTCTCATATTTTTGATCTAGGGCAGCGAAGCTCTGCTATATCCTCTTCTCCAATATTCCTCATAACTTTAAAATATTTTGTACTTGTACAAATCGGAGAAGAGCAGATCAGTGCTGTGCAAACAACAAGGAAAATATCAATATTGTAAATTCATATTCCCCTTCAACCCAAATCTCTTCTTAGATTTGAAATTATAATGTACGCATATACCCTTTCTATACATATTTCTTAGATTAAAAAGGAAATGGAGTTGAATCAAGGAATCAAATATATATATATATATATATATATATACACATATACATACATATAAAGCGAGTGGGAAATTATGTAATTTGTATATAACACTAAAATTTATCTCGTTCGAATTTTGTTTGATCATTATTCCTAAATAAAGATCTAAGAGTTGTAGGCTCTAATTAAACATATAAAATATTGCCTACATATTCTGCAACTTAAGAAATTTTATTTGAAATGTTGTTTCAAATGAAGATCTGAAAATCAATCCTCAAGATATTAAGAGTTGAATGTTGATAAGATTTAGATTTTATTCCAGATCTACAACTAGGTTGTAAAGATGTTAGTATAATCTAGATTTGTACCTTAATTTTGTTGGAATGTGACTTTATGTATTTCAATTATTGGGAATATTATCCATTTAGCTTTTATAAATTTTCCTTATATTCTTAATTTCGTATGAAAGTGCAATATTTGATTTAACAAGGAATATGCATAAACAGAGAAAAGTGATGTGTAAAGATTTATCTTCCGTAGTTTACACTGTCTATTTCAATAAAAAGAAAATAATTCATTCCTTGTAATTTCTAACGAAGCAAATCCCTTAATTTGGTCTAATTTATGGAAATAATAATGGAAAACCTTTCTAGAAATATAGTTCCAACAAATTATATAGAAAGTTAGGGATTGATAACTAAAATATAATTAGTAAAAATTATACGTACTTAATCACATCAATCAATTAAAATTAAAACATAATTAATACAACGATTTACACATAGTTTTCGCATTAGTTGTAATTAGAACGTTACGATAAATCATGCCTTAAATAATAGAATTAGGAAATAGAGATGAAAATATTATAACTTCAAATAAATAGGTAATAAATGTGAAATAAATTTGGGAGTTACAAGAGTTTGCGCAGGGTATAAATGGAGTAATGGGATTGATTAATGAGATTGTTGGAATAATAAATGTAGAGAGACAAAGAAGAAGTACTAGGAAAATTTTGAATAAGTAAATAAATGTCTTTCGGAAACGTCCGTTGAAATAATAATCATTTATGTTGGACAAAGTAACATTTATAGAAAAGTAAAATAAAAACGCTAGGTTGTGATTAAATATTTTAAGGTAGTATAATTGTCATTAGAGTAAATTATACAGCTTTAAATATGCAAATAGAGATTAGTGGGCATTACATAATATTAAGTTTAGAATAATTAATTTGATTTAGTAGGCTGGGATAGGAGGTCAGTAGAGTTACACTATAGAAGCATACCCTTCACTTAGAGGCTACCACCAGTTGTATACACTTACCACTAATGTTGGACATCTCCAACCTTAGGACCCATGAGAAAGGGATTACGTTGCGAATAGATAGAGGAAAGTATGCCCAAGGGTTCGCCTTGGATTTAAAGTATTAAATGGCACAATATCTTTTGGGAAATAGGGTCTGCTCTTTATCCAATAATAGCTAGTAAGGACAAAAGGGGATATTTTCCTCGACTATTTATATTAGTCTAAATGGGGATGTCAGCTGTGGAGGGTCAGCAGGCTATGTCTGTTGTTGATACTAATATTTTGTTATAGGTCAGGCATATAGACTTGGATGCCCAATGATCCCAAACAACCGGTAGTACAGACCTGGGTTCTGCCCTTATGTATTTCGCTTCCTACTAGTGTAGAGTCCTTATAAGATACATATAAACCACATGATAGAGATAGTTGAAAATTAGTTTAGTGGAGGTGGACTAGTTAACCCTTAGATATGTCTTTGAATAGCGATAGTAGTACGACAAATAAATTATATATTATTATTATAGTCGTATATAGGAGTCATCGGTCTCTGTACCTAGGACGGATAGACTAGCGATGATGATGCACAAGGCCCGCTTCATAATTAAGAAATTTAAGTGGTGAGGATTTTGGGTAAATAATGGTTAGAATGTACATATATACATAGGTGTATATATATGTTTAGTATAACTTAGAGAAGGTTACGGTAGATATATCGTATGCACATATATTAAACTAAACGGGTTAGCCGTTAATAACAGACATAACATTTAAATGAAAATCAAATAGTGTAAATCTATGTTATGTATAAAGTAAGAAATTTTCCAATCACTAGAACGTTGTTTTAAACCCTCCTCATTATAACCCACGGGATAGATTTAGATGAACATGTTACTAAAGAAAGATGACATGGTTGATGGAGAAGTCTTCTTATTCATTCTCTGTATTAACAAGGCGATTGGATGTCCGAGAAATACCATTGATTCTGAGGTAGTGGCCTTAGTCAGTATTTATATCCTATTATATTTTCTATTCCGTTATGAGATTAGTTTGATCGATCTTTGATATACTTATGTTTATAATATATTATCAAACCAATGATCCGTATCCTAATGGACTTGTGTTTCGATTTTTGTCGGAATCTGGCCCCATTATGGTGTAGATTGTTATAGTATTACATTATCCCCTTAAAAGAATTTCATCTTGGATGAAAAATGCAATATGTACACTTACGTATCACATATATACATAACATATCCATAAACATGCATAGCCGTGTATGTGTATCTATATCGTACAAGCTCGTATCATAAATTACCAAAAAATAAATAAATAACACAACTTCAGTTCCTTTCCAAAGCCATGCATTCTCTTTTCATATGCCATATCTGGTTGCATATAGCACTTGATATTCGAGACGTTGGTTTTACAGTCCTTCACATCATGTCCTCTCATATTACACCTTTTACATGTAACATCTTGCTTCTTAGCTTGGCCACTATGATTTCCACTTTCCTTACATTTTCCTAAATAAGTATCCTTCTTAAACTTTCCCTTAGAAATCTCCACAACAACAACGTTCAATAATGTAGCTTCCACTAAACCTCTGAATATCTTGCCCATAGGAATCCAACTAATTTCCAATTCCCTTAATGAAGAATTCAATCCTTTTGCAAATATTATAGCTTTCTTTGATGCAAGTTCCATCAGCTCAATTCCAAACCTTCCAGTTCATTAAACTTATTTACATACTCCTTCAAAGTCATTCCTACTTGATGGAGGTTGATAAACCTTTCGAGCATCACTTCTCTTTCAGCCCTCGATATTAACTTTACCTTAAATCATTTCTTAAAGTTGGCCAAAGTGATTTCTTCCTCGTTAACCTGAGCCACCAAAATTTTTCACCGATTATGTGCTTTTCCACATAATACCAAGAGGCTTTCTCTTAATACTTCCAAGCAAATTAAAAATCTTATCACAATCATGAATCCACTCATGCGTTCCACAAATTACTTAGTCCCTTTAAACAGTTTACCTCCTAAGCCTACAAAATCCTTGCATAATAGGAAAATTCAAAGCAGGAGTCTGAGTAGCCACACCACCTTGTACTAAAGACGTATGGACTTCAATATTTATAGTGGCCTAGTTCCTAGCTTATAAATGACAGTTGAACCACAACAAAATGTTCGCTCCCAATGTCTCTATAGCCTCCTCTCCACCACTAGTTTCAGTTGGGTTACTCGTCTTTACTATTTGCAAGATGGGACTCATTAGCAACTCCCTATAGAATAGTAAATAGGGATGGTAAACTTAACCTCGAAAAAAATGGTATATACACATACCCTATTTCAATCATTAATATGTATTATAAAAATATACGAGTATGCTCTCTCAATACATCATAACTATAGCTCCGATACCTAATGTAACGACCCATCATTTTTGATCTCTGTATCTAAACGGACGGAAATCGAAAATGGCGGATCGTTGTAGTTAACACACTGCATACAAGGAGCTTTATAAACTAAGTAAAACTTTCAAAATCTCACAATAGAAGGAAACTTACATTATATATATATATATATATATATATATATATATATATATATATATATATATATATATATGTATAAAGTATCAAATCTTATCCTAGTACACATAATCAAGTCCAAATCATATATATTAATACATCATACACTAATACTATTAATTGATAAATACAACACATTATATTTAAGCAACACCACTATCACCTCCACTATAAACGTTTCTCAAAACCACCTTCATAACCTACAATTCCATAAACAAAAGGAAACAAAAGAAGATGGGCTAAAAAATGAGTTTGGTGAGTGAAAAACACTACTAAAAATATACTGCAGATAAATCACTTAACATTATATAAAGGCTACATCTAAAAAAGATATATCTCAACACATCTCACTTGCATTCAGAAAGTTATCCTAGCATAATAAACATAATATGTGGCCCTAGACTATTTTAGGGTAGTGATACCATAACATAGCATAATATAGCGTGCAATTGAATTAATTAGTTAAACATTGACTAACCAGCAAATGTGTGGTGATTAGGTAAACATAGCCTAACCATAACTAGTTAAATATAGAGTGATATAAATAGGGATGATGTTAGATAAACGTACTCTAACACAACACGATCATAGAGAACTGGTTAAACAGTGACTGGTTTTCGAACTAGTATTGGCTAAACAAAACTAACACTCGAATACATATCTAAACACATATACTAATACATTACACAACACCTAGTAAACACTCATATACACATCGTATGAGATCCTTATGTTGCATAGAAACTAAAATGTAAAACAATCGCTTATTCAGTTTGGCTTTAAACGGGCCAAGTTTCAACCTGCAGATACAACCTACATCTACAGGTTAATCGGTGCATCGGTATGTTGTAAACTGGTGGACCAATGCATGGTCCAGGCAGACCTTCTACCTACGGTCTAAAGCCATTCCACCATAAGTCCTCGCCAAATTCCATCAAGATCTTTACATTTCCTATTTCTAAAGTGTTCTACATGTTTAGGGCATTATATCACACATTCTTACCTACTTAAACTTCTTATAACCATCCCATACTGTCTTTTAACCCAAATTCAATTATTTCAACATCTAATATCCATCAATTCAATTAAATTCGTTCTAATCTTCACTTATATAATTATTTAATTAACATTCATATTATTTCATATTATAATATATATTATATGTATATTATATATATTCGATTATTAACCCTAATAGAGATTATAGAATGATATACTTGTATATAGGCATTATAATCAACGAAAATGATCCCTACTAACTAAATCAAGTCGCCTAGCCCTATAAATCCTTGAATTTGCCTCTCAATCCTTATTGGCCTAAAAACGCAGTCAACAAAAATTCCCGAATCGCCAAATGGTTGGTATAATCGAGCTTCTCTTCTTTTTTTGATCAATTTAGTATATTTATTTGTTGAAATTGGTTCGGTGGTGATGAGGCAGAGGAAGACGATGAAGAAAGTAAAAGAGATGGGAAATAAATGAAACGTGCATACTTTTCCAAAAACTAAATAAGAGAGGGATGTGGGAATAAAATGTCCCTTCAGATTCAAATTTAAATCTTAACGGGTTGAGCCCATTTACAAAACTTGCAATCTTATTTTGTTAATACCTTTTGCCTTTTAGTTAAAATTACTAAATACCTTTAATATTAATTTCTAAAATTTCAAGGTATTACAGGATTTATCCCGAATTCTTTTCAACATTCATGTTGTAGAAATGTGCATTGTTTGTCTATTCTATGTACTATTATTGGCATTGGTGAACTTATGATATGATTATGTGTTAGTAGTTGAACTAATGCATTTTGTTTAATGATTGATGAATTACATGAGAAGGGCACTAGTGTAACCTTTTGTACTTGTGTGGACTTATGTGTTGACGACTTTACACTATCAGGGTGTTTGTGTAATCTTTGTTTTTCCTTATCCAAATTTGAAGGACGAAATTTTTATAAGGAGAGGAGACTGTAACAACCCATAATTTAATGAATAACCAGTTAGTTATAAAATAAAGGTTGATTGATTACATAAGGAAACGAAAATATTAAACAAGGTAAATATATTGGGACATTTATTTACTTTGTGAATACGGAATTGAATGAAAAAGTGAGGAACCTAATTAAATGAGGTGTAATAAATTTAGCCAAGAATAATGGAAATTAATTAGATGGTAACTAAGGGAAATTAAATATAATTAAATTTGGTTGTAAATGTGCAAAAAGAAGATTTTTGTATAAAAGAGTGCATGTAATTAAACATGTTCGTATATAATGGAAATCAATTTATATATGTGAATGAGAAATAACTAAATATGCTATATATGAGATAATTAAATTAATATTTGAATGGAAAGAATCTAGCAAAGAAATAAAGAATTTAATGACAACGAAAATGAAAACGGAATTAATTTAATTTAACAGCAAGAATTACCTAAGAAAGATTTGTTAAATTAGACATGTGACACTTTTAAAAGTTAACTGAATGGACCAAAGGTAGTTAGAGCAATTATAATGGACCTAATTAACGAGAATAAATAAATATGAATTTTGAATAGTAAAGGGTTTAAAATGTGAATGTTGAATGGTTATTTGGGAAAATAGGTTAATAAGAATAAATGAGAGCGATTTAAAACCATTAATAAAATATCGTTCACCACCTCATTTACATTTGCATTCTCTTTATTGTAAAACAAAAATAAAAAACAATCCATTATCAAACGAAGGTCGACCATATTTCAAGGGAGTTAGAAAGAGGAAATCAAAAGTCAAAGGCAAAACTTTCAACTTCAAAGGAAAGTAGAAGATCTAAAAAATAGATTTCAAAACTTTTCTAGTCTAAGATGAGTAAAATTTTCCCTAAAGCCTTCCAAACTCATTTGGATTATGATTTGATCTTGTTTGGTTGATTTTAATGTTGATAAACATGTTTGAATGGTTAGAAATGGCTTTGAATATGTTTTATGATTTAAATGAAAGATATTTAGTCATGTTTTAGGGTATAACGTGGTTTAGTCATATCTATATGTCATGAAAATTTAGTATGATTTTTCTACTGATAAAATAGAGCTGGCTTCTTAATTTCGTAATTTTTTGATGAAGAAATAATTTATTATGAATTTTCTATGTGGAAATGGTTAAATTCGGCTATAAATTAATATTTAAAAAAACAAATTAGGTATTTTATATTCAAATTTCTATTAGGGAAAGAAAATGATGTTTCGAAATTTCGGTGGCAATTTTCTTATTTATTTATTTATTTAAAATGAATAAATTAGTTATGGAAATACGTACCTTAATTAAAATATAATTAACGAAACGATTAATGAATGAAATTAATTTTCGGCTATAATCAGCTACTACTATCACAAAATAAAAGTAGCCTACAAATAAATGATTGTGTGCAGATTATGTAAAAATATATTGCTTTATTAAGGCAGAACATCATTTGCCATTTAATTACAGATTTGCCACTTTGCATGCGATAGTTGCGTAGGATGCAATATCTATATGTTGTGATAGCTATGGGTTGCGATAGTATTGTAATTATGACATGTGATAACTAAGTTAAGAATGAAATACGCTTGCGATAACTTGTAAAGAAGAATTCTTTAAATCAACTAAGAATGTTTTTAGTGACATTTTGAAGCCGGTTTCCAAGTTGTTGGCTTTGAATTTCATAGGGATAAAATTATAATGGAAAATTTATAAACTAAATCATGTTAACTTATTTGAACTTTGAAATGGAGTAAGCTTAGGCAAGCTAAGAAAGCGTAGTTGCATCATTTAAATTAAAGATAAAAATGTTTTACCTAAAGAATGTATATGGCACATAATAAATAAATGAAAGAAATGGACTGAACCAAGATCATAAAAATATCCCATCTCATGGAGTTATTGAATAGTATGGTGCTAAGATTAATGATGTTTAAATTTCAACGGTATATAGCAGGGTGTCACGACTTGGAAAATCTCTAGGGTTCAATTCAGTTAAATCGAACTTTAAAGTAAGTTCATGACATGATGCCAAAACATCATGGTAGTATTATCAATGAATCGACAATATGAAACGAAGAGGTTTCGAGACAAAGAGGGGCTATTGATGCTTAGTAGGGTGCTTGCTATAATGTATTCAGGGTTGTTACATTCAACTTCTTAGAAGGGTCAGGGTGGTTCTAGTCAGGGTGGTTCCTATGGTGGAATGAACGGTCATTTCATCAGGTGACGTTGTTCATAAAAAGATTACATTATTGATAGGAAGGCTAGGGAGGTGATCACTATGTAGTTAATGATATCTTTTTGATTGACGCTTAATAAGAGATTATATGATATGTGTAAAGGTAGATGATGAGTGTATGACTTGATTCATAACTAGATGCTAAGTATATGGTATACATACAATTGAAATGATGCTATATGGATGATCATGCCATGGACAATTGTTTACATGATATAATGTAGTTACTATAATGTGTAAGTGAAGGGAAAACCCATTTCATTTGTGGTGTGGTCTCACCATGTGTATGTTTAAAATAAAGTTTTACTTACATCAGGCTTTATCTCTGACCCATGTTTTTATTATTTCCTCTAAACCCATGGTTACTCATTCGAATAGGCTGAGTTTATGTACTATATAGGTTATTGTTAGATGACAAATAAAGCAATCGAAGATGAAGCAAGAGTTTTTGGCTAATAAATTATGCTACAATAAAAACAACATATGATAGCACATAGAAAACGCTATAATAGCCAATAATAGTGGTTTGATAACCGCTATATATCGGTACATTATAATAGATATTGGACTATTTATAAAACAAAAAATTGCCCTACAAAAATTTACTTTTCGCTTTTGATATTGTACATCTTTCACAATGCTATATTATGTGTTACCTTTACTTATATAGCGTAGGAAAAATAATATAAAATCCTATAATATCGCTTATAAATGAGGTATATCGACATGTTATAATAATAATTGGAATATTTATAACACAAAGAAAAGCTATTATAAGTTTTACTTCCAAGAATGCTATTTATCCACTACTATAAGCTTTTTATAGCGTTTTATAAACACAAATGTTTATATTTTTACATCTTTGTAATCTGTTGCATCCTTATAAATTATGATAGTCAGTACCATATCACATACTTCATTAGAAATATATCTAAAACATAAAACCATTTAATAATGTAATAATCATAGAAAATAATAAACATAAAAGACATAACACATTGTATTAAACATAACAAAATATTGAAACATGTAATATCAAATAGTTTTAACCCAAATAATATTAATTGTATATGTTTTAGGCACAAACCAAAATGTTATAGCCAATGTTTCACCAAAAATAAGAAGCTAGTTGTTTGGATTAAAAGTAATAAATACCCCAAATCTTTCATTTTCACACCTGCAAATGAAATGAATATCTACATTAAAACTGAAAATAAATATGAATCTGAACAAAGTTGGAAAATGAAGTATCTATAGCAAATAAAACTGCAAATGAGGAGGCTTAGTTAATTAAAATAAAGTTGGATAATATTTTATAATTTAATATTACTATTACAATTACAAAGTTAGCTAATTTTTTTAAACTCATTTAAGTTTTATAGAACATAATTAACTAAGTTAATTGTTATAAATGTGGTTAATTTATTATTATCATTGTATCAGTTTAGTTAACTTTTATAAAACTTAGTTAACTTGGTTAATGCATTATTATTTATTTTTTATATTATTATTACTATTATAATTACTATAAATTTAAATTAATTTTTATAAAACTTAGTTAACTAGGTTAAATCTTTATAATATTTTTTATTATTATTCTAAACTCATTTAGTTGTTATAAAACTTAGTTAGTTTTTATAAAGTTAGTTTATTTATTGTTATTATTACTATTATGCTTGTTGTTGTTGTTGTTAGTACTATTGATTTTTATAAACTTATTTAATTTATTATTATTATTATAATATAAACTTAGTTATTTTTTGTAAAACTTAGTTATTTTTTGTAAAACGTAGTTATTTTTTATAAAACTTAGTTAACTTGTTCAATATTTTATTATATTATTATTACTATTATAAACTAAGTTAATTTTAATAAACTTAGTTAGTTTATTATTATCATTATAAACATAGTTAATTTTTATAAAACTTAGTTAACGAAGTTAATTTTTATAAAACTTAGTTAATGAAGTTTTAATGATTATTATTATTATTATAAAATTAGTTAATTATTATAAAACTTAGCTAATTTGGTTAAATTATTATATTATATTATTATTTTGTTGTTATTAATGTTGTTAACAAGAGATCTTGTCAATGCCTCAAATCAAAATTAAGGAAGTAAATGATCCCTACGAAACCCCTTTTGAACTAGTTGGAGTATCCTAGGGTTATTACCTAGTAGGGACTGTTGAGATCTAATTGAGTCGAAAGAGTCTTTATGCCTTCGAAAGGAACCCCTTCGAAGATGTTGATACTGCAGTCATAAGGAGGATTCCTTCGAGAGTAAAGACATGTTTTGAAGTATTTAAATACCTTTCAAAGGAGTCCTCCTGAAGCATTAAGTTCAATGACCATATGGTGAATCCCATCGAAGGATTTGATCCCTTCGAGGGTTCAGAACATAACATGTATATATTAAGTAAAAAGTGGATTCAATATGCTATGAAATCCAATTTTGGATAATCATCGTAAGTCCAGTTGACTCAATAATATTGAAGTATCATCACCATGCCGCCTTAGTTCCTCATGGGCCTTGGACGTGATAATAATATGCTTTAAAGTCATGATCCAAATAAACTCCAGGGCATAGCATATGTCAAATAAAGGTTAAAAAGATAGGTGTGTATCATGTGCAATTGGTCACTAGATTAACTAATGGCCCAAATGATCATCCTCATATTCAAAATCAATATTAGATCCATGCATCCTCTCGTTTTCAATTCTCATGAATGGATTACAACTAGTAGAATTTTTCCCCAATTTGATCTAGGGCTACAAGAATTTGATTTGGCTAAGAAGTGAAAAGAAAATTCAAGAATTCTAAAATTGGTCCCTAATTTGGACCACTTGGGTCGTATTAACAGATGCCGATTGCACCCTTCCGCGTCCTTTCACACCAATACTTTCGCCTTCGTCCTTCCGCCTTCATGGCTTCGAAGTTTTGGTAGGTATTTGGGTCTCTTCTTACACTTGAACTTTCCCTTTCATTACTATCGATAGCATGAATATTGACTCGGTACTCATCAATATGGCTCTCGAGTACTTCTGGAGCCTTTCGACACCATCGAAATGTATGCTGCTTTTGGTAGCGAATGAACCAAGGTACCTCATCGCACGGTCTAAGTATAAGCCAACACTGGTCATGTGTGAAACCTCCCAAATACTTGTGGAAGGGTTCAACCGATTCGAAAAGCTAGTCTTTACTTTTGAAAGGGTTTTTTTGGTAGAATCTTCTCCAACCATTTCGAAGGATATGATATATGTGCAGAAGATTATTATTTGAAACCATTGAAACGCATTTTAACACATTCAAAACTCCTTTATGCATGCAGAACCAACTGTATCGAAATGATCAACTGAATTGAAAGGGTTGCCTTGCCCTCTTTTTCCTCCTTCGAAAGCCTATATTTCATTTAATAATTGCAGAAGCATCAGGGCTTGCGGCACCAATCCATCTTCTTCGAAAGCTACTCCAATGCCTACGAAACATCGCTTTTGAACCATAGCGAAACCCTTCGTTTCAATTTTTGCGAAGCTTCTACAATGCTTTCATAGGCCTTCTTCCATAACTTTGCTCCTAAGTGAGTTGTATGGTTAACATTTTGTGCCCCCCCCCCATATGAAAGAAGCTTTTGTTCTTTAGGACAAAAAACTAATAATGCTCCTTTTGTACTATTTCATTCTCAATGATCTTATTTATCAACCTTATTTTCCTGCAAAGTACAAAGTAGACAACAATTCTTATTATAAGTTCGAAATTCATGTAAGAATATGTTCAATAGTTTTTTCGTAATATTATTGGAGATAGTATTAGAATTTATAGTAACAAAATTCCAAAATTCTAAATCTCGGAACAACGGAAATTAATTGATCATCTTTTGGAGTTAACAAGTGATGAGAAGTCCACAATTGGGAATGACTGAAGATCAAAAATTCTTGTTTGGCAACAATTGAAGTCCCAACATCCAACTTTGGCAATAATGATAAAAGTCCAAAAATTTAACTCTTGTTATTTTAATAGAAGACAAGGAATCTAATTATGGAATTAATAATAGAGGACCAAAAATTCAGATCCAGCATTTATAATAGAAGTTCAGAAATCTTCTTCTGGTAATAATTGATATAAGACCAAAAAAAGTTGTCTGTTAATAAAAATCCAGAAATTATCATTTGGAAATAAGTCATAGAAAGCCAGGAATCCTCATTTGGAAATTAATAATAGGAATCTAGAAATCTTTAACCAGAAATGATAAAAGACCTAAATCCCAGATGCAGGTATTAGTAAGACAGATCCAGAAATTAGTATAAGACCAGAAGTCCATAATAGAGTTCTTGAAATTAATGGTAGAAGTCCCAAAAACTAGATTTGGGAATTAATGAGTGAAGTCCAAAAACTAATAGTAAAAGACCTAAAACCCAGATTCGGCTGTTGATAAGTGACATCCAGAAGTCAGCTTTTAGACATAATGGAAGGCCATTTATATTAGAAGACCCGAAATCCAGATTTGGGTATTGATAAGAGAAGTCAAGAAATCATCTTTTGTAAATTAACCAAAGACCGTAAATTCATGTCTAATAATGAAAGTAGACCGAGAAATGTCGTTCGAAATAATAGAAGTCCAGAAATCTGTTCCTAACAATAAGAAGGAATGTTTAAAAAATATTATTTGAATAAAAGTTCAAAAATTCTTATCTGAGCCTTTTGCTCTGCACCACTCTTTGAGGCTTTGGTCGTTTGATTCTTTTGCTTTGTGTCACCTCTCTGTTTCTTGATTCTTTTGACATGTGCCACCTTTTAGGCTTTGTTTGGTGTGCCACTTCTCAAGCTTGGATGTCTTAGTCCATTGTTGTCTGGTGTGCTTGGTTAGCTTATCCCCAATCAAGACCCAAAGACTTACCTGACCTCCCTCCAAGAGGCGCTCCAACTAGGCCTTATAGGCGGGACTGAAGGCTTATTCGGTACCAGGCCATATCATGGCAGGACCAAGGACATACTCAATCCTCCCTGCAAGAGGTGCTCTAGCCAGGACTTATAGGAGGGATTGAAGGCTGGTCGGTACTTTGATGTGGCCATAGCGTGGCTCATTCAAGGGCTTACTTCATCACCCCTCCAGAGGGGCGCCTTAATTTGGCATAGTGTGGCGCAATCAAGGGCTTGTAGAAACTTCAACATGGTTATAACATGGCACGTATAAAGGATTGCTATGTTCTCCCTTCAAGAGGTGCTTTAACCTGGCCATCTTGGCATGGATAAGGGCTTATGACTGTTTAAGACAGTTACCAAGTTTAAGGAGAATTCTACTCCCGACCATGTAGAATTTCTTAAAAAAAGGGGCGCTTTATTCATCTAATTGGGAGAATAATATAACAAATGTTCTACGTTCCATGTCCTAGGAACCATATTGTCATTTGGTCGACATAATTTGGAAGCTCACGAAGGAATTACTTTGCACACAACTAGAGGACCCTCCCTGTTTAGTCCTAGTGGTCTGTCTATGGGGTTTCTAGTGTTTGTCATCTATCTTCGGAGCACTAGATCTCCTTCTTAGAATGATTTTGTTTTTTACTTTCGAGTTGGAGTATTTTGAGATTCTTCTTTGATATTCAACAGTTCCAATAGCTGCTTCATCTCTTAGCCCATGTATTAAATCCAATGATTCTTTTTTCAACTCTTGATTTGGATCATACGCATATGCAATTCTTCGATGTGAAGATATTCCAATTTCAACTAGTAACATTGCTTCGCACCTAAATGTTAAAGAATAAGGCACAAGACTTATAGCAATTTTGGTGGATGTGTGATATGCCTAGAGTACAAGTGTAATTTTTCCGCCTAATTTTCTTTAGCCTTATTCAATCATTTTTTCAAGATGGTCTTAATAGTCTTGTTGGCTACTTTGACGGCTCCATTAGCTTTTGGATATGCTACGGAAGAAAAGCATTTGATAATTCCATTCTTATGAAAAAATCGAGAAAATTCTTCACTTTCAAATTGTGTTCCATTGTCAAATATAATTTTGTAAGGAACCCCGAATCTAGTGATAGTGTTCTTAATAACGAATCTAAGCACTTTCCTAAAAGTGATTTTGGGGAGCTAGTCTACTTTTACCCACTTAGTAAAGTAATAAAATGCCACTACAACATTCTTTTCTCCTCCATTGGAAATCAGCAATGGTCTGATCAAATTAATTCCCCATACATAAAATGGCTACGGACTACAGATCAGAGTTAATTGGCTTGGTAGTAAACACAACCTTTGAGTATTTTTGACATCCTTCGCATTTCTTTATGTGTTCCTTTAGCTTGACTAGTCATTTGAGGCCAATAGAAACCTTGTCTCATTATTTTCTTAGCCAACTTTATCCCATTGGAATGGTCTCTACAAAATCCTACATACGCTTCTTTTAGTAATTTCAACCCATCTTCTGGATACACACATCTTAAGTAAGGAAGAACATATCCTTTCTTATAAAGAATCCCATCCATCATAATGAAGGTCGGAGCCTATCTTCTAATTCTCCTAGCTTCCATTATATAAGATGGCAATATCCCATTGGTAAGATATTCTACAATAGGCGTCATTCAAGTATTACTGTAACAGTTATCTGCCCTTGGATGATTGGGCTCTTCATAGGGAATTTCTTCATCAATTTCTCTTTCTTGTGTCATGGCTTGGGACCTATTTAAAACCAGTAGTTCTTTTCCTGATTCGAGCATTTTCTCTTCAATACTGGGTTTTCCTGATATCCTACTGGTATGATATGGGTTTTTGGAACTCCTCTTGAACTAGCCAATTTTACTAATGAATCGGCTTAAAAGTTATCTCTCCTTGCGACCTGGTATGTAGAAAAATCTTCAAATAAGGTAAGCATTTTCAATACCTTCTTAGCATATAGGGATATTTTGGCATCTTTAGTCTGATATATCTGCTTATCTGATTTACCATCAGTTGAGAGTTGCTAAAGATTTAAAATTGTGGGATTTTAAGTTATAAGACCAGAATTAATCCTGCCATTGCCGATTCGTATTTAGCTACATTGTTTGTTGTAGGAAATCCTAGCTTCATTGCATAGTGTAGACGGTGTCTATCTTGTGTGATTATGACATATCCTGCTCTAGCTCCCTGCTCATTTGATGCCCCATCCACAAATAGTTGCCATGTGGGTTTTTAATCTTTCTCTGACTATTCTTTAACAAAGTTTGTGAACTCATTCATAAAGTCTGCTAATGTTTGCCCTTTGATTGTTGCTCATGGTTGAAATTCAATATCATATTGGCTAACTTCAATTCCTCATTTTTCTAGCCTACCGAAAATCTCAGGTTTACAGAAAACCTGCTTGAGTAGAAATTTAGTTAATACTCTTATTGGATGTGATTGAAAGTATGCTCTGAATTTCCATGCTGTAAGAATCAAACAGTAAGCCAACTTTTCTATGACTGGATATCAAACCTTGGCATCCTTCAATCGTCTGCTCACATAATAAATGGGAAGAGTTTCATTTTCTTCTCTAGTCAGAAAGGAACTTACCACATGTTCTAAAATGGCCATATATAAGTATATGCTTTCTCCATCCTCGGGGCTCGATAATAATGGTGGCCTTTCTAAATGAATTTTTAATTTTTGGTAGGTTTTCTTACAATCTTCTCCCCACTCAAAGTTCTTTCTTTTCTTAATCACATTGAAGAAAAGGATGCATTTATCAATTGCCTTGGAGATGAAGCTTCTTAGGATTGCAATTCTACCATTTAAACTCATTACATCTTTGCTGGTGTTAGGCTCGGCCATGTCTTTGATAGCTTGGATGTGGTTAAGACTGACTTCAATTCCTTGTGCGCTAACAATATAACCTAAGAACTCTCCGGAATGAACTCTAAGGAACATTTCTAAGGATTCATTTTCATCTGATATCTTCGTAATACTTCAAACATTTCTTCAAGATCTTTAAGGTGACCCTCAACTTCATAAGATTTTACTAGCATATCATCCACATAAACCTCCATATATCGTCCAATATGTTCCTTGAACATTCTATTGACCATCTTTAATAAATGGTGTTTGTACCAAAAATGTGCATAACACTCTTCGGAAGTTTTTAAAGAGATAAGAATGAAGAACATAGATGTAAAATGTGGATTATCTAATAAAAACTCCAAAAAATGATAAGTAAATGCAAAGATACACAACAATATAGAGTGGTTCGGTGCATTGCCTACGTCCACTATGAAGATTTATGATTTTATTGATATTCCCTTGACGATTACACTTGATTACAGCAAGCTACAGCGAGTTACAAGTATGAAATTCGAGTACAACGGTAATAATGTAGTGCAAAGTCGAATTAGGTAGAGTCTGGACGCTTCAGAGTCAAAAGATCCTTCTTCTGTAGGCCCTGGGGCTCTAATTACAGGCGTAGGAGGCTGATATTTCGCTTAGATCTTGGGAGACCTCTTTTGGCACATGGGGGGCCTACGCAATCAATCCCATGAAGTTTCGACTCGATCCGTGATCGATACGAAAGTAATTCTTATCGATCAAGCCTTTATCCAATGGAGTCAAAACTTGGTGTGAAATTCTTTAGCATGTACATAAGCTCCTATGAAAATTTCATAGCATTTGGACTTGTGCATCTCGAGTTATGATCGATACGAGTTGTAGCTTTTTGGAAGTCTATTTTCTTCGAATCGATTGCTTCGAATCGATCTGTTCGAATCGATGGTTGCACATGCCCATGTGATGACGTGGTGCACACTCTTTGGATCGATCCACCTTTTATGCCGAGTTGACCGATTCATTCCCAAAAGATCTCGCCTCGTTCGTATCGAAGGCCGTTGCATAGCTCGAATCAATGGAGACGGTCTAGTTCGCATCGATGAAGGTGGTGTAGTTCGCATCGGTGGAGGTGGCTCTGTTCGCATCCATCAAGCCAGCTCTTGCTCGTATCGATCAAAGTTGCTTCAACTTGATGGATACGAACAAGCTATATCACGATGGATTCGAATAGACGGCAATGCTGCTTGGCTTGATGGATTCGAATAGTGATCACTCTATGGATATGAAGTAATGACTATTTGATGGATATGAACTATGGTCACCTAATGGATACGAACCAAAGCTAACTGATGGATTTGAAATGGCTCTCCAACTGATAGGTACGAAATGGTGCGTCCCGATGGATACGAACAGATGTTCGCCGATGGATGCAAAGTAGGCAATAGATGAACGACACTAATTGAGACCATCTGATGGATACGAAACTGACCGGTGCAAAATAATGGGTTGTGACATTGATCGATTCAAAATGAAGGGTTTGAATTGAGACTTATTGATGGGTACGAAATAGGGTCATCTCCTTTAATTTGTGTCGATCAAAACTTGAGCGTACGAACTCGGATTGACCTGAAATTCGGAACGTTGGATTTTATAGCTTTACTGGTCCTGGTGTATCAATTGTAGCTTGATCCGAACTCGGACAAGATTCGTCGATATCCATAGCGAACCTATGCGTACTCGATATCCGGGATGAATGATCCTTGACAACCCGGCTTTGCAAAAAGGCGGGATAACATTTGCCTACCAAAGTACGTCTTGTGGGAACATGACGTGCTTTGAAAAGCTGCATCCTTCACTATGAATAGTTATCATCTTTTCGTTGAAGGTTGTAATCTTTAACTGATTTTCTTGGTAACGTGAACTGCTGATTATCAACGGTTGCACCCTGTACTGTTATAATCGATTGCTGTATGACAGTGATTAGTTATTTGTCGCCGTAGTTGTTATCAGATGAGTATTCAATTCATGTGGATGTTGAAAATTGAATATTAGTCCGATATATATGCACATATGTTAATCTGATTCTCGTTGACATTGCACGTTCACGAATCATTGTCAGTTCTCTCGTATCTGATCCCGTATTGATCCTCTCTTGAAACGATGTGAAATTCGAGTTGCAATAACACTTGATGGTTGCCTTTGAATGTTCCTTCATATCGATCCTCTCCTGAATCGATGTAAAAGGTTGAAAGATTGTCCTTGCGTCGATATACTTCACATTGATGGATACGAAATGAACATTTTGCAACGATAGATATGAGCTTCGATGGATACGAAATTATCGCTCGCATCAATGGTTACGAACTTCAGTGGACTCCATTGCAGTGGTCTTCATTTTCGTATCGATGAGCTCGATGTCGTTGGATACGAACAGATGATTCGTAATTCGCATCGATGAATATTGGCCTCTGGAGGCTGCGACTTGGTGGATTCGAAAGGCATAGCTCGCATCGATGCATTGCAGATGGAGTAGAATCAATCGATACGAACTGCAGTCTCGAATCAGTGGACTTTGGTTACAATTTTGCCTCGATGAAGGCTCGGGTTTATGGGTTCGAATAGCTCGACGAACCAATTCAATAGTTAACCTGCTGTGACCGGTCGCGTTGACTGGGAGGCGAAACGCCTCCTTCATACCTAAGTCCATACAAATACTCTGGACATAGCCATTTTTCCTTCGTTTGCCATTTTTGCTTCCTGCCTTTGTATCGCTCCAGAAGCTTGGAAAAGAAGAACTGCTCGCCTTCGAATCGAACCAAATCTACAATCTATTAAACGAACCATTGCAACTAGGTAATTTATCGAATGAACTCGACTTAATTATGATGAGAGTCGAATTCTTGCGCCATCTTATTTGCATTCGCGGCGGGGCGTAGTTGAAAGAAACTAGAGAAAATTGATGTGAGGCTGAGGATGGTCATGGCGTTTATGCCATTTGGGGATGAAGGAGTCTTAGGTACGAAGGATCTGTGGATGGACGACTCGAACTTTGTTTCGTGTTGATCTGGAATAGGAGCGCTCGAATCGATCTAGATGCTAAGATTTTGCACCCGAATTCGTTCGATCCTGGAAATGTTGAATTGAGTGACGAGATTCATATCGAAAGAAGATGGTTGGAACTCGTATCGATCTGGAATGATCGATAGGAGGACTTAGCATGCACGATCGATAGAGGTTCTGACCCCAATGAGCAATATGAAGACTAGGTTGCTAATCGAAGCGAAGCCAAAGGTTCCAGACCGATGCGAAATACATGGATCTAATCGATACGAAGTTATTGGTCCTGATCGATACATAACCTCCAACCTGATTGATTCGAAACTCATGTTTTCAAATCGATACGAAACTAACATTCTCTGATCGATACGAAACTAAAGTTTCCTGATCGATATGGAATTAAAGTTTCTTTTTCTGATCGATGCGAAGCAGGTCTCCAGTAATCGATCCAAGCCTAAATCTTGATGGATACGAAATCTTGCATAATCGATTGCATAATTTCGACGAGCTTCATTCATGCACCTCTGGACTTAACTGTTAAACTGCATATTTGACTACCCTTCGGAGCTCGTCGATGGAACTATAACTTAATCAAACGATAATGAAGTTTAACTTGGATTGATCACTAACATCTAGATGGCATGGTTGCGACGGTCAACGATGACGGTCACTCTAGTTGAATTTCAAAGTCTTGTCGTTTACATGCTTCCTTTAACTTTATAGAATTATTTCAAGTACCACACAGCACTGCACTGCACAGCTAAGGTCCGTCTCGAAGAAAGGAGCCAAGCTAAGATGCCCCGCCTTGTCATAACCGAGGAGACTAATTTAGATAGAACACCCTCTGACGACGAGCTTGCGGCCAGGATCTCTGGTACCCTCCAAGATCCCGAAGGGAAAAGAAACGGCAAGGCAGCGGCTTTTAAACATCCCAAATCCAGGTGATGGAAAACTATGGTCATGTCTCTTCCCGTTCCTAGACCTAGAGTTTTGGAGGCTTCTCCTCCGTGAGTGGAAAATCTTTTCGAAGGGCTCGTCGATATCCCAATCCCGGACTATGTGTCCTTCTAACATGATGCCGAATTGGAGGAACTTCAACACGCTTTAGATTTAAGCGAGTCTCTTCCCACTAGCATGGTCGACTCTTCCGGTTGGTCGGGGGGTTACACATACATACACACTTCAAGGCACCACACGATTTCTGACCATCGGTTGATCGGTTTGGGAAATTACTAAATCTGTTCTTTTTTTACTCTGCAGATACAATGTTCGGTCGAGACTTGATGCTAGGCAGTCTTCGAAAAATTCGTCGATCTTCATCATATCACGAGGTGTGCCAAAGATATACGGAAAAGGAGTATGATCGAGGATACTCCAGTCAGGAGTGGTATGAAAGAGACAGGGAGTACATATACGATCTCGCTCTCCTCCTCCCAAAAACCCTGTGTAGCCTCCGGTCCACGTTTCATGACCTCCAGAAACTTCACGGTATAAGCCGTCTTCTCATGCTCCAATGTCTGAAACTCAACAACGCAAGACTGAAGTAGCGGCTCCCGCAGTTGCAGAGTGGGTCCTTGCCGAGCCGACGGGGGAAGGAGCAATTAAACACGCTCAATTGAAGAAAGATTTTCATGACATTTGTTTCGACGGGTATATTTTCCCCCAACATTTAAAGGGAATTCTGACGGAGGCTTAGAACACTGTTCATGACTATGTTGCGGATATCTACTTCCAATATAAGGAGTGGGCAAAAGCCGCGAGAAAAGCATCGGAAGTAGCTTTTGAGTGGGCTGCTGTGATTGAAAGGTTGGAGAAAGAACTCAAGCAGAAAGACTGAATTATTCAGGTGATCAATACTGAAGCCTAGTCTTCCCGAAAATCTGAAATGGAAGCTCTCAAAAAGGCCGATGATGCCAACTTGGCCATGGATAGGATGAGACAAGAGCATTATGCCATGATTGAAGACATGTGCTATAAGAACACCATCGTCACTGTCGAGTGGGATGCAGCCCTTAAAGAGATCAATGAGATTAACTCCAAATTTTTCAAGATAATTAAAGAGAAGGATGCTGCCAATATTTCCATGTAAGAGGAATGTGATCAGGCGGTGGTGCTTCGAGGTGAAAGGGATGCGGCTTTGGAAAAAGTCCGCATGGTGGAAGCTGAGGTCGAAGAAAAAGTTCGGTCGGCGTAATCCAGGCTAGATGCCGATATAAAGGAACTTCTCATCATGTACAACGCCAACGTGCTGAAACATAGAAATCTGGCTTGGCTCGAGAACTACTCAACACATCTCTATAATGCTTGGAACATATTGGTTGAGGAGGAGAAGGCGGTGCATATGGGTGGACCATTCGATGAGTTTGAGCTGGAGAATCACATGCTAACCGAGGATGAAAAGAAGGTTCTTCACGATTCGATGATCTCACATGAGAAGGAGAACCTCAGCAACCAGCACCAGGAGATTAGGGAAGGCTCAAGCGTCGAGCATCATGCCATAAGTTCTGAGATTACTGCTTTGCCTCGATCTGAGCCTGTTTCAGCTACTGAACTCCAGTCCATCCCAGCCTACAATCCAGAATAGCCACAGCTATCCCCCATCAAAGAGCACACCTTCAAAGCCGCTCAGTCATTTGAGAGCCAAACTGAGGAAGGTACTCTGAGAAAATCTCATGTGTGTTCGAAATAAGGGACTCGCCTTGAAGTGCTTACTAATAATTTCTCTTCTTCCTTTGTTCAGTGACCGGAGTTACATCGATAGTGCCTCCCGCAATCCAAGATTTGCATCAAGCGTAGGAGGACATTATTACTGAGGTGACCACTACGACAACGACCGCCCCAATTGAAGGAACATAGGGGAGCCCACTTTCTTTCGATAAGTAGATGATGAACGAGCTTCTAGTTCGATACAGTGACCCCTTCGTGGACTTACCATTTGTTATTAGTGGACTTGCAATTGCTTTTGGTACTTCAATACAGACCATCGCTGCCCCTAGCGAAGCCCAATCTATTCGCAAAGAAGAGATATTGGCTGAAATCAATGCTGAGTTGGAGGCAGCGACACATGGTGGTAGTTCTGAGGGTGGGATGGCGGCGCCTGGCCCAGCTCTGCTAATTATGATACCAATTGAAGGTACACTTGTTGATGCCAGTGTGCCCATTCCGCCCCCTGTTGCAGATCTGACTCCTCCTACAGGGAGATTCCTCTAGATTCAAGTTCGATGGAGGATGTTGAAATCATGCCTCCGTTTGGAGATAATCCACCAAAAGGCAAAAGCTCAAAGCGAAAAATCACTAGTAGCTCCGACGGATCAACACCGAAGAGGAAGCTGAAGAAGAAGAGGGAGTAGATAGGCCTCTTCGGCACATTTTTTGTAGTTAGGAACTCATTTTTTGCTTATCCTTCATAGGCCGTGTATAGATGCGGGTTCGGCCCCTGCTGTAGGGATTTTGGGAAACATGTATATGAATCTTCACTTTCAATTAGCTGAAATGAAATTTTATTTTCTTGCTCCAACTTTTAATCTTGTCTTTTATGCTTAAGTGTGTTGCAGCGTTTGAATTTCAGTTTAGTGCGCTTGCAGAGTTTCAACTCTTGAATTGAGTTTGTCGTTATTCACCAAGTCTGAAAATCACAAAAATGAAGTGTAATTGGAAATCGAGCTGGACTTTGACGCTGCATTGTTTCGGCTAGTGATTAACACTTTAAGTCCTGCCCCCTGTTCTGGGGACAAGTTGTAAAGATCGACCGACGATTGTAATTTGTTTCTATTTCTTCGAATTTAACATTGTCAGATCGGTGCTAAAACAAGTGAGAGTCGAGCGGTCGAATCACACTTGCTTACTCATAAATAGCCACTTCAGCACTCCGGGGATCTGCATTTGCATTTCGACGGTCAATCACGCCTACTAAAGTTCTAAGTACATGTCCACGCTCTAGGGACTTAGGTTAGTTTATGAGTGGTCGTTCACACTCAAGTCATGTTTACGCTCTTTCCATGCTCCAGGGTTCAGAGTAGTTTGCGATCCATATTTGGTTCGCACTCTGAGAATCCGAAGATAATCGATGTTTGTAATCTGGTTCGCACTTCAAGAATTTTGATTTGACATTTATACTCCAATTCACATTCTGGGAATTTGGAGCCGACGCTTATACTCTAATTCACACTCTGAGAATCTAGAGTTGATGTTTATACTCCGATTCACACTTTAGGAATTTGGAGTTAGTGTTTATACTCTGGTTCACACTTTGGGAACCTAGAGTTAATGTTTATACTCCAATTAACACTCTGGGAATTTGGAGTTGGACGAAAGATGGTCAGTCACATCTGTTTAAGCTTTTAGGACTTCATTCGCACTTCGGGAACGATGGATTTATCAAGTTCGTGGATGGTCGATTCACATCCACCCCGAGTTAACAAGTGAGGTCATTGGATGGATGGACCCATCCTCCTCGAACTTGGTTAGGATATGGTTGAAGTCGTTAGGTGGATGGGTCCACCCCCTTCAAGACCGTATTTATGAGTTTATGCTCCCACTCGCACTCTGGGAGTTTGGAGTTTAGTGAAAGGATTGTCGTGTATCAATCCTTATTTGACTTTAGAATAGTGACTTACCCCCGAGCTTGGGTTTCACTTAGCGAGTAGCTAGTCGTATCACAATCACTCCCTATTTGAATAAATTCCACCGTGTGATGGAATTTAGCTCTCTGTGCATCGTGATGCTGTTCGCCGTATTCAATAAATCACAGCTCTGGCTCGAAGAGATGGCATTTTATTGCTGAAATGGAAAAATAAAGCAGAATTGGTTGCTTATTACAAATTCGCATTTCAAAATGCGGAAACAAATTGTAAATAAAAGAATAACCTAAATAAATAAAGCCTATTATGTGTAGTAGCGACGGAGACTCTCACTATTCTAGGCTCTTGGCAAAGTAAGACCTTCAACGGTCGATAACTTGAACGTGCCATCTCTGAGTTTTTATGTAATCAGATATAGTCCTTCCCAATTTGTTTACATGTGTGAAGGGACCGGATAAATTCTCTTGAGAACAAGATCGCCGAGTTCAAAGTTTCGTGGTTGGACCTTGGCATTGTATAATCGGGAGACTCCACTTCGATACGCGGCTGCCCTCAAATCAGCCTCTTCACGCTTCCAATCTAATAACTCCAAGGATTCAGCAAGTAATATAGCATTTGTCTTCGGATCATAGTAAGTCACACGATGAGAAGGTACTTCCATCTCGACTAGAATAACGGATTCTGAGCCATAAGATCGAGAAAATGGAGTGTGTCCGGTCGTGGACTTGTGGGTCGTTGGTAAGCCCATAAATCCATAAGAATTTCATCAACCCACTTGCCCTCGGCCTTTTCCAATCCTTTCTTCAGAATCGACTTGATAACCCTATTAACAGCTTCAACCTGGCCATTCGCTTGAAGGTGTGCAACTGCAGAGAATTTCTTGTTAATATGGAAACGTTGACAGAAATCCTTAAACCCAACACTGTCGAGCTGGGCTCCGTTGTCAGTAATGATGGTTGCGGGAGACCAAATTGATAGATAATGTTGCGAACTACGATGTTGATTACTTTCTTCATCGTGATTGTTGCAAGAGGTTCAGCTTCATCCCATTTGGTAAAGTAATCAACTGCGACGATGGCGTATTTCACACCACCTTTGGCCAGAGGTAGAGTGCCAATGATATCAATGCCCCATACTACAAATGGCCATGGGCTGACCATTTGGGTTGTCTTAGTAGGTGGGGCTCTAGGAATTCGAGCATATTTCTGGCATTTATCACATTTCCTGGCGTAGTCCGCTGCATCACGGTTTATAGTTGGCCAGTAACACCCATATAGGAGTACTTTTTTAGCGAGAGCTTGCCCCTGGTGTGATCGTCGCATTCTCCTTCGTGTACATCATGTAACACTCGTGTAATTTCATGGTGCATGGTGCATGATACATCAGAGGAGAGTAACAGAATATCCTCTTCTATATATGACTCCATTCTGAATGGAAAACCGCGAGGCTTTTCGTAGAATATGTCTTCTCTCACTCCTGCACTCAGGCAGCGTTCCATGCTCGATGTAATTTTGGTACGGAGTCATCCACGACTCCTTACTGGGAGCAGTTTCAAATACAAAGTCTATCTCCATTTGATCAATGCTCGGAAAAGATAATGTCTCCATAGGAAAGAGTCCTATTTGTTGTGCTTAACCCACGCTAGCTAGCTTCGCCAATGAGTTAGCCTTTTGATTTTACTCGCGGGGTATGTAAAAGATGGCATAATAGTCAAACCGATCTAGTATTCCTTGAACTCGAGCTAGATAAGCAGCTAGCCTTCAATTCTTGGCCTGATATTCACCTCGAACCTGGCATATGACTAATTAGGAATCACAATAAATTTCACAGCAATAATTCTCAAATCACGGGCAAGTTTCAATCCAACAAGCAAGGCTTCATATTCAGCTTCATTATTGGTCGAAATTCAAATTTCAAGGCATAGCATATAGATCGGCCTTCAGGTGTTTCAAGTACTACTCCAGCATCCGAGCATCGAATGTTGGATGCACCATCGGAATGCAGCTTCCAGATGTATTCGAGAGATTTACTGGTCTCGGGTAAGTCCTCTAGAATGGTAAATTTAGCTATGAAATTTACTAGGACTTGTCCTTGAATCGCTCTCCTTGGAGTATAAGTAATATCAAACTGTCTCGGTTCTATGTTCCACTTGAATAACCTACCAGACGTCTTAGGTCGTGTAAGAACCTATCGTAATGGCTGATCTGTATACACAGTGATAGGATGAGCTTGGAAATGAGGATGGAGCTTCCTTGAGGAAATGACTAGGCAATAGGACATTTTCTCTATCTTTGGATAATTTCTTGTAGCTCTGGTTAGTCTTTTACTAACATAGTAGACTAGTTTCTGCACTCGGACTTCCTCCCGAACTAAGGCAGCACGGATCGCGTTTTCTGATACTGCCAGGTAAAGATATAATTGCTCGTGGTCAATGGCTTTGATAAAATCGGCGGTATGTAGAGACGTTGAACTAGTGCTCTGAATGTGCCTTCACATTCCGTGGTCCATTCAAAGTTTTGCTTTCCTTTTCGGATAAGATCAAAGAAGGGAATGCATTTGTCAGTTGATTTTGAAGTGAAACTGCTCAATGCTGCTACCTTACCGTTGAGACTCTGGACTTGCTTTATGGTTCTCGGAGTTTGTAGATTTTGATTGCCCAGATCTTTTTTGGATTTGCTTCTATTCCTCGAGCGTTGACGACGAACCCAAGGAACTTTCCAGATGCAACTCCAAAATAACATTTCAGTGGATTGAGCTTCATTTTGTACTCTCGAAGAATGTTGAACATCGATTCCAAGTCTCTTACATGATCAGTGGAGAATCTCGAGTTTACCAACATGTCTTCCACATATACTTCCATAGTCTTCTCGATCTAGTTGGCAAACATCGGTTGACTAGACGTTGATACGTCGCTCCGGCGTTCTTGAGTCCGAACGGCATGACTCTGTAGCAGTAGAGTCCCATATCGGTCACAAAGCTGGTATGATCTTGGTCGGGTAAATGCATGGGTATCTGGTTATAGCCAGAATAAGCATCCATAAAAGATAGTAACTCGTGCCCAGCCATTGAATCTATGAGCTGATCAATTCGGGGAAGTGGAAAACTGTCTTTCGGCCAGGATTTGTTCAAGTCAGTATAATCAACGCACGTTTTCCATTTCCCATTTGGCTTTCGGACAAGTACAGGAATGGATACCCACTCGGGTATAAAGCATCTTAGATAAACACATTTGATTTCAATTTATCGACCTCTTCTTTAAGGGCGGCAGATCTCTCTGGATCCATACCATGTCTTTTCTGCTTGATCGAGATACACCACGGGTCAATATTCAGAGTGTAGCTCACGATGTCTGATGAGATCCCACACATATCAGAATGCATCCAGGAGAATACGTCGAGGTGGGCCTGGAGAAATTCAACCAATTCCTGTTGCGTCTGTTGGCTTAACTAAGATCCAACCTTTATCACCTTTGAATCGTCTTCATTATTGATCGGAACATCGATCGTCAGTTCGGCCAAGGAAGCTTGACTGTCTTTAAATTCATCTTTGCTCTCGGTATCTCTAGGGTCAAGATCCCTCTGGAATTGGTTGGGGTGCCCAGGCTGGGGCCCGGGCACCAATTGTCAATCATTGGCAAAACGGACGCAGAGAGATTCCTCTACACCTTTTCCTTGCTCACTTCGCTACGCCTCACGTAGCTCAGCAACATAACAGGCTCTCCCAACAGCCTGATCTCCTTGAACGACTCTAACCCCCGGATTGGTGGGGAAATTCAGAGTCAAACGCCACAGGGCAATAGCTGCCCAGAATTCAGCAAGGACCGGTCGGCCCAAAAAGGCATTATAAGGTGAATCGATGTCTAAAACGCCAAACTGCAAAATCCGGACTCTCCGGCTTTCTCCAACCCACTCCAGTGGGTATAGTAGCACTTCCATTGAAGCCGTGGATTCAAGATTGACAAGGTTTCAAATCCTTGGCTTCCATCTTCATCAAATCATATGCTCACTTGAATAAAATATTCATAGAACTCCTACCGTCAACTAGGATCCTCTTCATCCAAGGAGGACCTGCCTAGGAAGATATGACTAATGGGTCGATAGTAGGGGCTTCGACCTTATCAACATCTCTATTTTTGAATGTGATGTCATCTGTCATCGTCTTTTGTTGCTTGGACGGATCCCCGTCATCACAACTACTACAACACTCGAAGTCCGCAAGCCTGATAGAGCTGGCATATGACTCCATTTCCCTCCAGCTTCGGTCTACTGGATGAGGACCACCACTTTTTGTATTTATAACTAACCTCCCGCCAGTACGAGCGGGTTTCTCCTGCCTTTCTTGATTCGGTACGCGATTTTGGGTTGATGGGCCCACACCACCTGACTGCGACGCCCGCACAAACTGATCGAACTTTCTCTCTCTAATCAATTTCTCGATGAGATCCTGCAAATGACGACACTCATTTGTGTTGTGGCAGTAACTCTCATAGAACATACAAAACTTTCATGTCTGAATCTGCCTCTCCGATGATGGCTTCGGAGCAGGCTTATTGTAGTGCATAGTATTGTAGGTCTGCAAATACACGTTCTCTAGTGACATATTCAATGGTGTGTGGTTATCGAACATTGGAGCGCTACGTCGCTAGTCACGATTTTGATCTCCCTTCTTATTTTGATTGCCATTGTTCCACTATTGAGTTTGCTTGTTCTGTATATTTAATAGAACTTTCCCGGAGCTCTCTTCGGATTGTTTAACTGCAACATTAGTTTGTACTCCTTCCATACCGGATCCCACGTCATCTTGCTTCCTAGACTGTTTCGCATCCTCCCGTCTCAAGAATTGAGCAGCTTTGGAGTAGAAACTGTCCAATGACGCAGGTGGTTTCCCAGCCAACCAATTTCCAAACTTAGAATCAGGATCAATCACCTTAGTCAAGGCCATTAAAATTGAGTTGTCGTTAGGGTTACTAATCTCCACACACGCAGCATGAAATCTCTCTAAATAGCGCCTAAGTGTCTCTCCGGGAGCTTGGGTGACACTAGATAGAGTGTTAACATCTTTAGGCCTCGCTACATGCATATAGAATTGTTCTACAAACTTAGTGGCTAACTAGTCAAAGGAAGAAATGGATTGACGTGGCAATCTTGTGAACCACATGGTAGCAATGCCCCAAAAGAAATGGGAAAACTACGGCGTTTCTCTGCATCATCAGCTCTTGCAGCGCTTAGGATATGTTGATTGGGGTTAGAATTTCCTTCATTATGAGCTGAAATGTTAGGCTCAAGTGATTTTTATTGTATTTTATTTGACTTGGGATTGCGGGTTTGAAATGATAGAACTCGGGTTTTCTTTTTAAAATTACGGATTGAAATGATACATATTTGTATCACTTAACCCAAGATAGAAAATTATATACAGAAACCCGTGGTATATTTTTAAATGATTTTTCTTAAGTTATGTATTTTTTTAAAGTTTGAAATTTTTATTTAATATATATTTTATGGTTTTAAGCAATTTAAATATTAAGTTTTAAAATTGTGAATTTGGGTACGTAAATTTGAAGTAAATGTGATTTTGTCTTTAATTTATACTTAAAAATGCAAGTAAATAATGGAAAATAAATTTTAAATTTTAAATGGATATTTGATGTAAAATGTTAAGTTTTATTAAATTAACAAGTTAAGAAAATAGTGGAATTTTGACTTAACAAATTAATTGTGTTTAAATTGGATATTTAATTATAAAAAAAAATTGTTGTGATAAATCATATGTTAAAAATGACTCAAATGTGAAATTTTGAAGCCTAAATATGATTTATAAGTTTAAAAATAGCTAAAATTTAAGTTTATTTAACTCTGGAAATTTTAATAATAGGCTGCTGTAGCACTTTGTAAGTGCTGCCGTTGCTAAAGTTAACTAAGCTTTGAATTAATAAGAATGACTACTGTAGCACTTTGTAAGTGCCGCTGTTGCTGTAAATAAAAAAAACATCTCTGCTATACTACTTGGTAAGTGCTATGGTTGCTAAACTAAACTATATGCTGAAATACTTAATATAAGCTACGATAACACTTTGTAAATACCGTCGTTGCTGAAATTTGACAATGTTTTGAAATATTATAGATTTTAACACTGTTTCGGAGTTATATTTTAAAGTGTTAAATGATTTAACTTTTGGAATTGATTATTTATGAAGTTTAAGGAGTTTTGAATATAATTTAATATTTAAATTTGAGTTTCAAAGGAATCTAAATTGAATTTGAATTTAAATAAGATTTACTTTGTTGTGTGTTAAATGGAATGAAATGTAACGAGATAAATGAATTTTTGAATGGAATTTTGAGATGTGTTTTGAAATGATATTTGAAATAATAAATGAATGACATAATTGATTTTCAAAAATGATATTTAAATTGAATATTTGAATTTAAGAATGATAATGAATTGATAAGGGATTTGATAGGAAATGATTGAAATGGTTTTGATATGAATATAGTTTTGAAATAAAAATGGTTTTGGTTTCGAAGTATAAACTATTTTGAAAGGAATATAGTTTTGAAATGATATCTTTGGTTTCTGAAAGTATATACCATTTCAAAATGACCACAGTGTTATAACGATTGGTTGGCAAAGAGACCGGGATCAGATATGGGCATACTCTCTGTCGATACCGAAAACCACTTTGACAACCGTGTACGCGGTGGAGATTCCAGAATGAAGTAGGACGGTGGCGACGTCCTTGAGGTTTGAACGTGGACCCAACTCCCATGAGTTGGCATAAGGCGGCTAAAATAGGAGCGATTCCGGGCCAATAGGTCGCTCCTCTGATCGGACACACTCCTTCGACATTATATTCTGACTTTGAGATTTATTCGGTGGCCACTTTTGATTTTTTTTTATTCGGGGGTGTGGCTCGAGGTGGGCGGTAGTAGCTGCTATGTATTACCACCAGTCCGGATAGTAATTGGTATATCTACCTTGGCATTGCCTTGTGTGCCGTGTAACATACCCTAGCGAGCCTTGTACGAGTTTTGTGACGACCCAACTTTCTTACCCTAGAAAATCGCATCATCTTTAAGAAAGAAAGGGATAGAAAAGAGAAAAGACAGAGAAGAAGAAAGAAACAACATCAGAATCTAAACAGCGGAACGAATAAATTATATTAATCACATAATACATTACATGGTATCATATACATCAGAGATACACAGCTAAAACAACAGATACTAGACAGTTATAAACACCTGTCTAGTTATACAACTCAATACAACAACTCAGAGAACACACAGCGGAATACTCTATAGCTATACGCAGAAGCCTCCTGCTCCATTGCTCCTCCAGAATTCGTCAAGCCAACCTAAACCCTAACCTGAATCCCTTGGCTACTTGTAAAATTTGAGTACAAGAGTTTAAGAAAAACAGAATAAACTCCGGATCAGACATGGGTCTGGTGTGAGTAAACGGGTTAAAGTTGCTTAACTTTAAAAACTTTTTGAAAGAAAAAGTATCACGTAAGACTTCCCACACATAAACATGGAAAAGTTTTTACCTTACGCTAACCAAAACATTTGATAGAAAATCCGATGATATTATAATAGTGTCTAGGGTTTTCAAGTAAAATACAGAAATAGCTGGAATGCTTACATCTCACGTTCCAACATAGTTGGGCACAACTAATACGTACGACACTTAGTGGATTTTGGATTTCATCAATGGCAGGGCTACCGGGGTACCGCCCGTCACAGTATGTGGCCTAGATCACCGTACCGAGGAGCCACCCTAACTCCCCTGCAACACAAAGCCGGACCCATTTCTTACTGAACAGTTCCAAATAAGACAACCCCAGCGGATGTAGCTATTCAACCGCCCACACGGCCGAAATAAAAGGGACCTCTAGACAGGGGTAAATCTTACTCTCAAGTGGGGGCTACCCACGAAGCTTTGCTGCACCTCCCCTGTTTTAGCCATTCCCGGTTGATGAGGCTTGAGGCTACGATTATCTTTAGTGAACACATCACTTAGAATGCTCATCGTCAACCTAACGATGTTCTGAAAGCATTCAATCCATACAAGTTCGTTCCGGGTTCGAACGAAACCGAAGGCATTATCTCGTTACACTCATTTTGGAATCACCCTCAGAGTTAACGACAATAACCCTTGCACTCTGAATCACCATCTCGAACCTATAAGAACTAGTTACGTCAAACTCATTACGGAATCACCCACAAAGTTATACTGACGTATAGTCCTTACACCTCGAGTCTTCACAAATCTCCACTTAGATTCACGACCTAACATTAATTGGAATCGATGTGGTTTTCGGATATCCAAATATGGAAACCCGATCCCGGTCTCATCGATATCCAAAGCGTGTCTTTTAAGTCCAAGTTGTCTTAAAGGTTTTAAAACAATTCAATACAGTATCTATATACACACAGATAGATAACTCACAAATCACAATTGATAATCAACATTATCAAATAACAGGTAATCCATTTTATCAATACCATAATAGATAATCCATATATCAACATCTTAATTGATAATCTATGTAATCATCACAATGCAACCAAACATTCATATCACACAACCATACTTATCTCATTACTGAGATCACAAAGCATTCAAAACAATCAATGTCATCCATTCATTCATAAGCAATGATTTACTCATAACACAACATAGTCAATTTAAAATGAATTAAATTAACTATCTCTATCTCTAATTAATTTAAAGTGAATTAAATTAATTACTTCCTCTTTAATTAATTTAAATTAAATTAATTACTTCACCAAATATATCTTGCTTACTTATTCTTCAATTAAACAAATTAATTAATCATCATCCTAATTAATCAACCTTGATTAAATAAATCTTAATAAAGTAATTAATCATTAATTATTCTCATTAATCATATCAATTAATGAACCTTAACTAATTAATTCATTAATTAATTAATTAACTTTAATTAATTACATTATTTCTTAATTAATTACATTAATTAATCATGCTTAAATTAATTACTTTCAATTAATCAAATATAAACATTAATTAATTATTTTTAATTACTTCTTATTTACTTCATAAATTCATTGATTTATTACACCAAGTAATAAACCTTTGATTACTTTAACAATTAATTATTCATTTAAATTACTTCCCAATCAGTAATTTTACTTATCTTGATTACCTCTGTAATTTATCAATTACTTATCTCAAGTAATTAGCCTTATCAAAACTTTATTTAGAAATCATACTTAAACTTTTATCAAGTGACTATGTTTAATTAATTAACAAATTAATTAACTTACTTGATTTCACTCATCTCATAAAACAAAATTGAGTAATTCATTACTTACTTACTCGTGAACCAAGTTAATCTTCAATTAACAGATTAACTATCATCAACTATTAATTAATAAACCTTAATTATTAATCAATTCTTTAATACAAAGTAATTAATCACTAATTACCTTTATAATTAATTAATTAAACTTAATTAACAATTTAATTATCTCTTAATCATTAATTAATAAACTTAATTATTAATTAACAATCTTAATTACAAATTAATTAATCCACAAATATCAATTAATTAATCCTTAATTATAATTAATTGACCTTTAATAATAGTTAATTAATTCTAAATTAGCTTGTATTATAAATTAATAACCTTTTAATTCTTAATTAAGAAAACCAATTAAAACTTAATAAAACCTTTATTAAGTATTAATTAATTACTATTTTAATTAACTCTTAAATAGTCAATTAACTAAGCAATTACAATTTAATTAATCATTAGACATTAATTAAATCATCATCTTAATTAATAATTAATTAAATAATTAATTATACTTAATAAATCACTTAATTAACCCCTTTAAAATAATAATTAAATTAATTAATTAACTTAAAATTCATTAATCAACTAACTAATTACAAATTATTAATACTTAATTAATTATTTAAGATAAAAAATTATCTTAAATTAACTTTGAAATCTTTACTTAGCTTAATTCATTAATTGAAATATAAAGAAATCATTAATTACTTTCCTTAATTATTAATTAACAATTCTAATTCCAAGTTAATAAATACCTTAAACTTAATTGTTAATTAATAAATCATTTTCCACTAATTATTTTAAATAAAATATTTACTAAATATTCTCTTTATATTTTAAAATAAATTTTGAAATAATATTAAGGTTTTTAACTTAAGACATTTAAAACATCATACAAATTCATTTATAAAAACAATTCAATTTCAAAAACAAGAATTTTAATTTAACTTAAACTTTTTAAAGTTTAAAACTTACTTATTTAAAATTTAAAAATTTGGTTGAACATTTTAGTTTGGATTCAACCCATGTTTACTGGAATTCAATATACAAAGTACATTTTTTTTATTAAACAACCTGTTCTTAAAAATTAAAAAAAAAAACTATTTTGATAAACCTCTTAAAACTGTTAAACTTAACAGTTTAACCTGCACACAAATGAACCCAGAACCCTCGAGTTCCTTCCCGAGCCACTTTTCCTAAATCTCGAGACCGGCTTTGAGAAAACAAAGCAACCCCGACAAACCCAAATGCTACTGACACCAACCACCTCTCGTGCACCTGCACCAAGGCCGGAACCACCACCCGCCAACGTCGACTTCACCGACAAGTCATTCTACCACCCTACAAGCCTCCACGACCAACCAAACTTCAAAATTTACCCCAATTAAAAATCGAGCATCTTGGTTGAACTGAACCCCTAAAACCATCACCAGAGAACCCCAAATCTATCGCCTCCGATCAACTATAGCTGCTAGAACTCCGGCCATAGCTCGCTGACCCACCATGCTTCCTTCACACAAATTTTCACCCAACTCGATGCAGTGAAGAAGGTGCAGAAGACCACAATACAGTAAGAACCCAAAACTAGGTTAAAATCAATTTTGAGCAAATTCAAACTCCTCAGTGATTTATAAATTCTTCAACGATTTTTGCAACACTCACTAATGCTTCATCTAGCTCCATCAACAAACTCAAGCCACACAGATACACAGATGAACTGAATTGGGCAAAAATCCAATTTCCAGTAAATTCCCAAATACCCACTTAATACAGTTTTAAAAATTGTGAATTTCTTTTTAAAATTCATAATTTTCAATGACATTTTAGTTTATATAATTGTTTTAACCAAATTAAATACTTGGTTCAAACATTGATAATAAATTTGTTACTGCATAGTTAAATTACCAGGTACATATCAAAACCCAGAGACTAAATCTATTTTTGTTTTTAGTTTATACTAGAACTAAATTGTTTTAGTTTAAAACTATGACTTAACAATTTTTGCATAGAATTGATCCTTGTCTCAGATCCTACAGAAAAATACAGAGAGAAAAAAAATAAAAATAAAAATCAACATGCACAGATTCAAGCCTTACAACAAAACTTGCAGATTTGTCTACACAAATATAAACTCATATATATATATATATATAACAAACATCATCAAAAACTTATATGAAATCAGATAATTACTACTTTAATTTTTATAGTAAAAATGTTTACTCACCTTTATTAAGAAATGCAGAGGTTTGCAAATGAATTGGAAATTTCAAAAGATTATGAACTTGAACTTGCAGAAATGCTTTGAACATGAAACTTGAAACTTTGAAAAGCTTTTGAACACTTGAACTTCAAAACTGAAAAGCTTGATAAACAATGCTTCTGGTTTTGCTTACAGCTTTCTGGTTTGAAGCCTCTGGTTTGGAAAACTTTGCTTGACAGGTTTGAACATTACAGGTTTATTTAAACTTATAAAACAGAATGTTGCAGGCTTGTAAAGATTACAGATATTGGTTTGAGGAAATAAAGTTTCAGACTTTGTTTTGAGCATTTGTTTGAACTGAGGAGTAGATGCAGGCATGGGAAAATTTGTACAGGTAACAAAATTTGCAAATTTGTTTTGAGGAGGATTTTGATTTGAACATGGTTTGAATTGAAGAGCTTCAGATTTTCATGCATATTCAAGTTTTCTTTTCAAAGAATGAACAAAAGTTTTTAAAGAAAAAGAAAATGGAGAGAAAGGGTGATTATATAGGCAAGTTTCATATTTTATTAAATTAAAAAGAAAATAAAAAAGCACATGTACACTTGTCTCAATCTCATGCATGTGTCAACACTTGTTAACAAAGTGTTTTAAGATTAAACATTTGTCAAAATTGAGTTTATTCTAATTCTAAAGAAATTTAAAAGCATTTTAATTAATTTCCAAATTAACAATCATGTTTACTTAATTTTAAAAATACTCTTTAATTAAAATTCTCATAAACAAATACACTTATACATTTATAAATGTATGCTAATTTATATAAAATACAATCTTTAAAAATAAATGAAACCAAATAAGATTTAAATAAAATTATATACAACATTGCAAGCTCATTTAAAATGTTGTTTTAAAAAAAACCTTGCGTTTATTCTTATTAAATAAATACAAATCAAATTTCTATAGATAAATTTTTATAAAAAGAAATAAAAGAAAATCTTATTTTTAATTAAAAACATTATCTATATATTTTAAAACCAAACTGTATATATTATTTTATTTTAATATGTATGTATTTCTTTGAATTCAAATTTATATTCATTTTCAAAGTGAAATTTAAAAATCCTAATCTAAAATTAATTTAAATAAATATAAACATCTATTTTTAAATAAGCTTATTATTAATTACAAATAATATACCCTATTTTAAAATCAATTTAAAATACACATATTTAAATACACAGATATAAATGCATTTAAACATACTTATAAATTTTGAAAATAATAAGTCAAATTAGAACTGATTTACGCAAAATAAAATAATTAAACTTATTTTAAAACCAATTTATAACCATAATTAAAACATTATATAATTATTACTTGGTTAATTATCTTTGAAAATAATAATTTATCAATTTCAAATAATTAAATTAAGAGATTATCAGCATTTTAAACTCCTTGAAATTCCGGGATATTACAATCCTCTCCCCTTAACAGAATTTCGTCCTCGAAATTTAAAACAAAGATAATCCACAGTTTTATTTTCAACCAATCCAAACATTCATAACAGCCATACACTATAATCAAACAAACAATTTCATCCAATCAACCAATTCAATCAAATAATTAACACTAGCTATCTGGACACAGATCCAGATAAACTTCCTAAAATTATCTCGAGTTTCCCCAGTACAGACACAAGGATACTTGCTCTACTAAACCAAACTAGCTATATTTCTAAGCTACTGAGTTCCTACTCGACTAGATCTAAAATCTACACAAGATACCAGACCAAAGACAATCCGATCAACAACTAAAACCTTTATAGAACTATTGATCTCAAAACCAGTGATGAACCAAAACACGTACTCCCTCAGAGACACGTGAAATATTTTGAATTCCAGTCTTCCAAACTGGCAATTCAACTCTTCAAACCAAAGCACTGATCTCAACAAAACTCAGAAGAATCCAATATGCCTCGAAGCTTACCAAAACTTATTGCTTCCTTAACCAGAGAAAATCTCAACAACTTCGAAGCCTCCAACTTCGAATTCCAAATTCTTCTGTTACTTAACCTCAAAACTTACCGGATGATCTGGCTGCCTACGGATTCTTCCCGATCAGCTCAACCTCCGTTAATGCTTCTACAAACAAACTGGATCAACTCACAAACCGATCCTCACAAGACCAATCCAAACATCAAAACCAAACTTTGCTATCAACAGTAGAAAACAACTTCTCCTATCTGGAAAAGACAGAACAGAATCACTCGCCAACTTGCCTCAGATTCTGAAAAATTAATTCATAAGAAACTCTCTAATCTAAAACACTGCAATTTCCAGTTGCTTCTACTCAAGAACAACAGCCAACTTGCTTCGCTGCACAACTCTGATCTGAGCAGATGAAAATGTCGTTGAATGAACACAGGCACAGACTAAACATCACATCATGGAAATATGGTTCAACAGAAGTTCCAAGAAATACAGAGCTGCTTCACCAAACAATCAACCTAGGAGACAACCTTCTACCCAACTGAATCACCGGTATCACACCTGACATCAAGTCGATTCAGAACTTAAACTCCAATGTGGGCAAATCTCTAACTTTCCTGAAGATATATCTAGAAAAATCTTCAACAATTCCACAACTTCTACATCCTCTAGAGATGCCACAAATCCAAGCAAAAGACTATCTAAGATAATCACCAAACCATCTCAAGTCACTTTTGCAATCACCCAATTCAATATCCAAGATACTGTTCCCTTTCCACTAATCAGAACAGTTTATCCTCGAGCAACTAATCTATCGAAGAAACGGATCCTCGCTGCTGCTTCTGAATTACACCTCCAGGAAATGCTAAGCCAAAAACATCTTCCTGCTAAAACACAGAATACTTTCGAGTTGCACCACTAACACAGATGCCAAAGACTCCTTACCCAAAGCCCCTTGAGAAACTCGGACTTCCAATTAAAAACATACATCCTGCTGAACTCAGCTACAACTCTGAAGCAGACACACTTTCTTAAACTTGTTCCAAAGAAAACATCTTCGGAAACATCCATAGTCACTGCAATTTCATCACGCAGCTACTACTTCCTAAGATTGCCAAGATACCACCACTTACTTCTGTCCAATCGATAGATCCAAATCTCAAAAATCCGCTCACACGAGCGCAATCAAACTTACACTTCAAAGATAATCTCCGAACTTTAACAGGTTTCCTTTAAAGATTGATGAAGTTCTTCATCACTACAGAACTTACTTGAGACGGTATTAGGTCTACGGTCTCAACCGATAGACTTCCAACCTTATACATTCAAACTCCAACCAATGGTAGTTGTGTTACACACACCACTACCTCATCTGCCTTTATAACTTATATTGGAAAACCCGAACAGGTAACCCAACAGATAGGTAGATATATATATATATATATATATATATATATATATAAATTACAAGTACGCTCTCTCAAGAAAGACACCACTACAGAGCCTAGGTATTCACTCAACCTAAAGCTCTGATACCAAATGTGACGACCCGACTTTCTTACCCCAGAAAATCGCATCATCTTTAAGAAAGAAAGGGATAGAAAAGAGAAAAGACAGAGAAGAAGAAAGAACCAACATCAGAATCTAAACAGCGGAACGAATAAATTATGTTAATCAGATAATACATTACATAGTATCATATACATCAGAGATACACAACTAAAACAACAGATACTAGACAGTTATAAACACCTGTCTAGTTATACAACTCAATACAACAACTAAGAGAACACACAGCGGAATACTCTATAGCTATACGCAGAAGCCTCCTGCTCCATTGCTCATCCAAAATTCGTCAAGCCAACCTAAAACCTAACATGAATCCCTTGGCTACTCGTAAAATTTGAGTACCCAAGAATTTAAGAAAAACAGAATAAACTCCAGGTCAGACATGGGTCTGGTGTGAGTAAACGGGTTAAAGTTGCTTAACTTTAAAAACTTTTTGAAAGAATAGATATCACGTAAGACTTCCCACACATAAACATGGAAAAAATTTTACCTTACATTAACCAAAACACTTGATAGGAAATCCGATGATATTATAATAGTGTCTAGGTTTTTCAAGTAAAATACAGAAATAGCTGAAATGCTTACATCTCACGTCCCAACATAGTTGAGCACAACTAATGCGTACGGCACTTATTGGATTTTGGATTCCATCAATGGCAGGGCTACTAAGGTACCGCCCGTCACAGTACGTTGCCTAAATCACCGTACCGAGGAGCCACCCTAACTCCCCTGCAACACAAAGCCGGACCCATTCCTTACTGAAAAGTTCCAAATAAGACAACCCCGGCGGATGTAGCAATTCAACCGCCCACACAGCCGAAATAAAAGGGACCTCTAGACTGGGGTAAATGTTACTCTCAAGTGGGGGCTACCCACGAAGCTTTTCTACGCCCCCCTGTTTTAGGCATTCCCGGTTGATGAGGCTTGAGGCTGCGATTAACTTAGTGAACACATCACTTAGAATGCTCATCGTCCACCTGACGATGTTCTGAAAGCATTCAATCCATACAAGTTCGTTCCGGGTTCGAACAAAACCGAAAGCATTATCTCGTTACACTCATTTTGGAATCACCCTCAGAGTTAACGACAATAACCCTTGCACTCTGAATCACCATTTCGAACCTATAAGAACTAGTTCCGCCAAACTATTATGGAATCACCCACCGAGTTATACTGACGTATAGTCCTTACACCTCGAGTCTTCACAAAGCTCCACTTAGATTCACGACCTAACATTAATTGGAATCAATGTGGTTTTCGGATACCCAAATATGGAAACCCGATCCCAATCTCATCGAAATCCAAAGCGTGTCTTTTAAGTCCAAGTTGTCTTAAAGGTTTTAAACAATTCAATACAGTATCTATATACACACAGATAGATAACTCACAAATCACAATTGATAATCAACATTATCAAATAATAGGTAATCCACATTATCAATATCATAATAGATAATCCATATATCAACATCCCAATTGATAATCTATGTAATCATCACAATGCAACCAAACATTCATATCACATAACCATACTTATCTCATTACTGAGATCACAAAGCATTCAAGACAATCAATGTCATCCATTCATTCATAAGCAATGATTTACTCATACCACAACATAATTAATTTAAAATGAATTAAATTGACTATCTCTATCTCTAGTTAATTTAAAGTGAATTAAATTAATTACTTCCTCTTCAATTAATTAAATTAAATTAAATTAATTACTTCACCAAATATATCTTGCTTACTTATTCTTCAATTAAATAAATTAATTAATCATCATCCTAATTAATCAACCTTGATTAATTAAATCTTAATAAAGTAATTAATCCTTAATTATTCTCATTAATCATATCAATTAATGAACCATAATTAATTACTTCATTAATTAAATAATTAACTTTAATTAATTACATTATTTTTTAGTTAATTACATTAATTAATCATGCTTAAATTAATTACTTTCAATTAATCAAATATAAACATTAATTAATTATTTTTAATTACTTCTTAATTACTTCATAAATTCATTGATTTATTACACCAAGTGATAAACCTTTGATTACTTTAACAATTAATTATTCATTTAAATTACTTCCCAATCAGTAATTTTACTTATCTTAATTACCTTTGTAATTTATCAATTACTTATCTCAAGTAATTAGCCTTATCAAAACTTTATTTAGAAATCATACTTAATCTTTTATCAAGTGACCATGTTTAATTAATTAACAAATTAATTAACTTACTTGATTTCACTCATCTCATAAAACAAAATTGAGTAATTCATTGCTTACTTACTCGTTAACCAAGTTAATCTTCAATTAACGGATTAACTATCATCAACTATTAATTAATAAACCTTAATTATTAATCAATCCTTTAATACAAAGTAATTAATCACTAATTACCTTTATAATTAATTAATTAAACTTAATTAATAATTTAATTATCTCTTAATCATTAATTAATAAACTTAATTATTAATTAACAATCTTAATTACAAATTAATTAATCCATAAATATCAATTAATTAATCCTTAATTATAATTAATTAACCTTTAATAATAGTTAATTAATTCTTAATTAGCTTGTATTATAGATTAATAACCTTTTAATTATTAATTAAGAAAACCAATTAAAACTTAATAAAACCTTTATTAAGTATTAATTAATTACTATTTTAATTAACTCTTAATTACTCAATTAATTAAGCAATTACAATTTAATTAATCATTAGACATTAATTAAATCATCATCTTAATTAAGTAATAGTTAATTAAATAATTAATTATACTTAATTAATCACTTATTTAACCCCCTTTAAAACAATAATTAAATTAATTAATTAACTTAAAATTCCTTAATTAACTAACTAATTACAAATTATTAATACTTAATTAATTATTTAAGATAAAACATTATCTTAAATTAAATTTGAAATCTTTACTTAGCTTAATTCATTAATTGAAATATAAAGAAATCATTAATTACTTTCCTTAATTATTAATTAACAATTCTAACTCTAAGTTAATAAATACCTTAAACTTAATTGTTAATTAATAAATCGTTTTCCACTAATTATTTTAAATAAAATATTTACTAAAAATTTTCTTTATATTTTAAAATAAATTTTGAAATAATATTAAGGTTTTTAACTTAAGACATTTAAAACATCATACAAATTCATTTATAAAAACAATTCAATTTCAAAAACAAGGATTTTAATTTAGCTTAAACTTTTTAAAGTTTAAAACTTACTTATTTAAAATTTGAAAATTTGGTTGAACATTTTAGTTTGGATTCAACCCATGTTTACTGGAATTCAATATACAAAGTACATTTTTTTTTATTAAACACTGTTCTTAATTTGTTTTAAAAAAAAAAACTGTTTTGATAAAACTCTTAAAACTGTTAAACTTGAAAGTTTAACCTGCACACAAATGAACCCAGAACCCTCGAGTTCCTTCCCGAGCCACTTTTCCTAAATCCCGAGACCTGCTTCGAGAAAACAAAAAAACTCCAACAAACCCAAATGCTACTAACACCAACCACCTCTCGTGCACCTGCACCAGGGCCGAAACCACCACCCGCCAACGTGGACTTCACCGACAAGTCATTCTACCACCCTACAAGCCTCCACGACCAACCAAACTTCAAAATTTACCCCAATTCAAAATAGAGCATCTTGGTTGAACTGAACCCCTAAAACCATCACCAGAGAATCCCAAATCTATCGCCTCCGATCAACTATAGCTGCCAGAACTCCGGCCATAGCTCGCTGACCCACCATGCTTCCTTCACACAAATTTTCACCCAACTCGATGCAGTGAAGAAGGTGCAGAAGACCACAATACAGTAAGAACCCAAAACTAGGTTAAAATCAATTTTAAGCGAATTCAAACTCCTCAGTGATTTATAAATTCTTCAACGATTTTTGCAACACTCACTAATGCTTCATCTAGCTCCATCAACAAACTCAAGCCACCCAGATACGCAGATCAACTGAATTGGGCAAAAATCCAATTTCCAGTAAATTCCCAAATACCCACTTAATACAGTTTTAAAATTGTGAATTTCTTTTTAAAATTCATAATTTTCAATGACATTTTAGTTTATATAATTGTTTTAACCAAATTAAATACTTGGTTCAAACATTGATAATAAATTTGTTACTGCATAGTTAAATTAACAGGTACATATCAAAACCCAGAGACTAAATCTATTTTTGTTTTTAGTTTATACTGGAACTAAATTGTTTTAGTTTAAAACTATGACTTAACAATTTTTGCATAGAATTGATCCTTGTCTCAGATCCTACAGAAAAATACAGAGAGAAAAAAAATAAAAATAAAAATCAACATGCACAGATTCAAGCCTTACAACAAAACTTGCAGATTTGTCTACACAAATATAAACTCATATGTATATAACAAACATCATCAAAAACTTATATGAAATCAGATAATTACTACTTTAATTTTTATAGTAAAAATGTTTACTCACCTTTATTAAGAAATGCAGAGGTTTGCAAATGAACTGGAAATTTCAAAAGATTATGAACTTGAACTTGTAGAAATGCTTTGAACTTGAAACTTGAAACTTTGAAAAGCTTTTGAACACTTGAACTTCAAAACTGAAAAGCTTGATAAACAATGCTTCTGGTTTTGCTTACGGCTTGCTGGTTTGAAGCCTCTGGTTTGGAAAACTTTGCTTGACAGGTTTGAACATTACAGTTTATTTAAACTTATAAAACAGAATGTTGCAGGCTTGTAAAGATTACAGATATTGGTTTGAGGAAATAAAGTTTCAGGCTTTGTTTTGAGCATTTGTTTGAATTGAGGAGTAGATGCGGGCATGGGAAAATTTGTACAGGTAACAAAATTTGCAAATTTGTTTTGAGGAGGATTTTGATTTGAACATGGTTTGAATTGAAGAGCTTCAGATTTTCATGCATATTCAAGTTTTCTTTTCCAAGAATGAGCAAAAGTTTTTAAAGAAAAAGAAAATGGAGAGAAAGGGTGATTATATAGGCAAGTTTCAGATTTTATTAAATTAAAAAGAAAATAGAAAAGCACATGTACACTTGTCTCAATCTCATGCATGTGTCAACACTTGTTAACAATGTGTTTTAAAATTAAACATTTGTCAAAATTGAGTTTATTCTAGTTCTAAAGAAATTTAAAAGTGTTTTAAATTAATTTCCAAATTAACAATCATGTTTTCTTAATTTTAAAAATACTCTTTAATTAAAATTCTAATAAACAAATACATTTATAAATGTATGCTAATTTATATAAAATACAATCTTTAAAAAGAAATGAAACCAAATAAGATTTAAATAAAATTATATACAACATTGCAAACTCATTTAAAATGTTGTTTTCAAAACGCCTTGCATTTATTCTTATTAAATAAATACAAATCAAATTTCTATAGATAAATTTTTATAAAAAGACATAAAAGAAAATCTCATTTTTAATTAAAAACATTATCTATATATTTTAAAACCAAACTATATATATTATTTTATTTTAATATCTATGTATTTATTTGAATTCAAATTTTATTCATTTTCAAAGTCAAATTTAAAAATCCAAATTTAAAATTAATTTAAATAAATATAAACATCTATTTTTAAATAAGCTTATTATTAATTACAAATAATATATCCTATTTTAAAATCAATTTAAAATACACAGATTTAAATACACAGATATAAATGCATTTAAACATACTTATAAATTCTGAAAATAATAAGTCAAATTAGAATTGATTTACACAAATAAAATAATTAAACTTATTTTAAAACCAATTTATAACCATAATTAAAACATTATATTATTATTACTTGGTTAACTATCTTTGAAAATAACAATTTATCAATTTCAAATAATTAAATTAAGAGATTATCAGCATTTTAAACTCCTTGAAATTCCGGGATATTACAAGTTTGGATTTCTCCCGTAGCCTGTGGAGTATTTAGGGTAGTCTCGCGATCTGGAGATGCGCTGATACTGTATAGACTACTGGGACTATTACGTGTTACGGACTATATGGGTAACCCCTTAATGCTATTAAAAAGTAAGTTTATTATACTGTAGACATTATTATAATAGAGAAATATTATTACATAGTAAATAGTTTAACGGATCCTTAAAGGATGGGTGATCCCAAGCATCCTTTAAGTTACTGATGCATTTGTTACTGTTCACTTGAGTCGATTTACAGTTCATAAGTATGTATGTCCTGACTCGAGTGTTTTGTGTTTTACTTTACGGTCGGGTTAGACTGAGTGATACAGTATTTGAGACTCACCTTCAGAGTTGGAGCTTTGCTTGAAGACCCAGCTATCTATTCTCTTCAGATACTCAGTTGATTTCAGTTATCCAGTTGCTTCCAGTTATGTATTCAGATTTTTACCTTGTTACTCTTCTGTTGTATCTTGTTTAACTCTGATGTATCTTACATATATATATATATATATATATATATAGTAGCTTCGTGAACTACTATCTCTTCTACTTCCGCTGCATTATATTACTCTAAGTCTGTGATATGTGATTATTTGTTTACTGTATATTCTGAGTGTTGCCAAAAAAAATATTTTCAATGCGGTATTTTGAGCAATTCAAGTCCGACATGTGCGGATGCGAATGGTTGAAAATGTCGGGTCGATACAGTTTGAAACATGAAGAAATTAGTTAAAGAAATTTAAATTAAAATAATTTGATTTTGAAAAGTTAACTTTTGCATATGATGTAATTGGCTTTCGATATATATTCCTTTATGTTCGGAATAGGGGTATAACACATAGAACGCCAGGTGGCACGTTTTATTTGGAGTTTGAAATTTTCACAGTTGAATAGTGCCATGAAATTTTTCTATATAAGGACATTCATGCATTAATTTGCAGTCGTAAAAATTTACATTCACCATTAAAAACCTAGAAATCAACGGTCGTGGTTGATCAAAGCTTCTAGAGGTTGAATTGTCCTTCGACTTTAACTAGGAAAACGTAGAGCACAACATACGAAGCTTCCTAACGGTTGGATTGTTAAATCGACTGCCAAGGTAGTGGCGAAGCTCGTTCAATCACGAGTATTTAATGGGTTTCGCGACCATGTTTCGCGTGCACGTGTGCTGGAGCATGGCATGTAGAGGGACTGGAGGCGCGTTAGGCGGTGGCGTATGTTGGGTGGCACGCGATCGAGATTTTTTTAATAAAAAAGAACAAACGCGCTTGCCTGGAGTTGCAAACGAGATGGGGGAAGAAACATTATAGTCTAAATGTTAATCAATTTAGTTAGTTATAAAATTTAATTATCTCATACGTTCATAAATCCGTAACTTTATCGTACGAGGTCCAAATCGAGCATGAGAAGTTGCGTTGCACTCGTATCAGCGAGTACTACGCTATGGAGTTGGGCTGAATGAGATTGGAGATTGTTGGAATTTACGCTAAAATCTAACATCCGTTTGATTTTATTCCAAATCAGTACGTTTAGACGAAACAAAAACCAAAGTAAGTTAATTTCACCTTTTTGGTCAACTATATATATATATATATATATATATATATATATATATATATTAGGAATAGAAATTATTTATTGGATTTTTGGATATTTATTATTGATGGTTATTGATTATTCGATGATTTACTATTTAATTAGTTGGATTGAATATATTCCCGCATCTAGAGTGGATGAGACCCTATTACGTTCCCGTGTAAGAGCGGATGATCCTTTGTATACGAACCCTACCTCGAAGTAGTTGATTTATATTTTTTTTATGATTATATACTGTATGTGATGCAGGGGGGGATTTTATTTTCATACATACGATGATATGATTTGTTGAATGCCATATTGATGTCATGGATAAGATTTTGCTTATTTAGTGCTTTAGTAGAACTGGGCCTTATATTTTGGTATTTTAAAATACTTTAAAATAAAGATTTGATTTAAAAAGGGATTTCAAGGTGATTTTGGGAATTTTATATGTTTTTAATAAATTTTTCTAAAATGAAAGTATGATTTTCATATATTATAAATTGATAGTTTTATATAATATCTTAGGTAGAGATTTTCAGACTACAAGATAAAGATTTAAAAATCTTAAAATGAGTCCGCCTTTTATAATAAAGGGATATGTTTTAAAGAAAAATAGAAATAATTTGATATTAATATCATATTATTTACCATTTTATATAGAGCAATATATATACATGTATATGAGTATAAATATGAAAGATTAATTACCATTGTGAGATTTTGTAAGTGTGATAATCTATAAAAGTAATATTTTACAAATAAAGTCAACATTTGTAAACCATATTTTGATAAAAAAAGTATAGATTTATAAACGGTGTTTATAAATTAAAGGAAACTATTATCCTTTAATTAATTGGAGAAATAAATCGAACTTTGGATTTATTATAAGATTTGGAATGATATTTTTGAATAGTTGATTCTATTTTTGAAATTGAAGGCAATGATAAATTTGGAATGTTAAACGATATTTTATAAATAGAAAGGAATTTAAAAAAGAAATTTATCCATATGAAAGTAATGTTAAAAACGGATGGCGATTGTTATTTTTAAATGAGATTTATGCATAAGTGAGATTCATAAAGGAAATAAAGTTATAAATGGAGTACATAAATAATTGGGTTTTATGAGAGGAAGTTTTAATAAAATGGAAAGAGATTCTCAAGTATGGTTTTATAAATATGGGAGATTGGGTTCAAGATTTAAGTATGGATTTTTATCATGGAAATATATTATGTTCCAAAAGTTGGTTTCTTATATTAATATTGTTTAATTTTGTTCGTTAATATTAAATATTTGAAAGGTTAATTATTTAAATTGTTAATATGGTTAAAATTAATAATAATGATTGTTAATAATATTTTGATAATTTATTATTATGATTTAGATGGTAAAAACTAACGATGTTTTATTCATAATGTTTTGAATTATTAATTATTATTATTATTAAGATGTTAAAAGTTAATAATTATTACTTATTTATGATGTTTACTATGAATAAAGATTATTACATAATAGTGTTTTAAAGAAAGTGATTAGGACTTATTTATGACGATCTTGAGATTTATAAATAGAGTTTTACAAACGAATTGGATTTTTATAAGAGGAGCTTATAAAATGGTTTGGAAATTTAAAGGAAGATTATTTACAAGATAAAGAGGTTTCTAAATAGATGGATATTTATTTTTAGAAATGGATTTATAGATTTATAAAAGAAATTTATAAATAATTGCATGGCCTTATAAGGGTTTAGGAATGACTTGATAAATAATTTATAAATGGTTTATAAATTGTTTTAGAAATTTATAATGGAGTTTATAAATGATCTTAGAATTTGGTAAAAGAGAGTTCTTCTATGGTGTTTGGTAAATATACTTACACCGATGAGATAAGTATATGAATATTTTCTAAGTATTGAAAATAGAAGGGTTTGTGAATATATCTTTGTAAAAGTATTTTGATGAAAGAACGTACAAGATGATTTTAATTAATGAAAAGATTAATTAAGGAGGATTAGTGTTGCTTGATGCTTAACCAAATGTTGGTTTTCCTATGGAATTAAATCCCAGATTGAATGTATATTATTCGATAGTTAAGGAACTGACAATCGAAATTTGGACCCAAAAGTATCTTTGGAAATATATAGAAGAAACACGTGAGTTATGTGACGCAGTCATCTCTGATACTGTTGTACTATATGTGTAAATCTCATTTCGTTCTTCTAGAAAAAATTATAAGGGAATCCGTCCACAACGGTTAGGAGGTGATCTTCCATCTTATATTTGATTGTATTTCCTAAAGTACCGGGGTTGAGTTTAGCGGAAACTGTCGAATGCTGTTTCGAAGGGACCTGTGATGACCCAGAATTTTGGGCAATATAAATTTAATAATCTATATTAAAAATTAAATTTATTTGAGAATTATCTTCTATGATTTTAATTTAAATTGGCAATTTATTCTTTTAAAAGCTAATAAATATTTAATTGGTAAATTTTGTCTTTTAAAAATTAATAAAATGTTTCTATTTATAATATATTTGTATATATCGTAAATAGAAAAGCTTTGGTTTGGAATTTCATTAATAAAGTCTTGATTTCAAATCTATAATATATTTTGGCTTTGGAAATTATGGTTAAATTTAATATAAAACTTTTTCAAAGCTGTTTAAATAAGTAATTATATAGTTTTAAAATACTTAAGATAAATGTTTAATTTTATGAAATATATTAAGCTTAAGTTTAAATTTAAAATAAGAGTAATAAAAAGGTTTGTTTTATTTTCTTTTAAAATTATTTCTTGATAAATATGATTTGTAAATATATATAGAAGTTTAAAATATAAATCACATAAGAAACATTAATTCATACAAGAAAATAAGTAATTTATAATAAAGAGATAATTTCTTTTATAAATTATTTAAAATTGATAAATTGTTATTTTTAAATAATAATAAGTTTTTATTTCAAATTGAACTTGTGTAGTTATATATGTATGTGTATAACTGTAACGATCCCAGTTTTAATGACGAACTTAATTTTGTAATTTAATTTGGATTATATTATGGATTTGTTTAAATTTTTCAAATTTAATAAGAAATGTATACTTATTATTTTTTAATTTGGATTTGAAACTCAAAATGAAGATTTTCAGTTAAATTGAATTATAAATAAAATGTTTATGATAAAAAAAACTACTTATCAATTAAGTGTAAAATATTAAAATATAATATATGTTATAAATTAAATATTAGCTTGTTAAACTTGAATAGAAACAAACAATAAATTTAATACTTAAGTTAGAAATATAAATATAAGATAAAATTTCAGAATATGAAGTAAACATACGAAGTAAAATAAATTATAACAACATATTAATTTTAGAATGTCATTTATATTACAAAGCAGAAGAAAAGAAGACAATACAATATATTCAAGTATGAACAATAAAAGGATAAGTATGTAAAAAAAAATCAATAAAATATTGAAGTTAGAAACAAAATGAAGAAATGTATGCATGCAAGAAGAAATAAAATGTATACAAGGAGACAACAGAATTCATTAACCTGGCAAAGCAAGATGTAAACAAGAAGCAAAGAAAAAAAATGAAATATCTATTAAACAAAACAAAGAAGTACAAAAGTGGATTTGCTGTAAACAAAATAATACATGCATATGATATTAACATGTCAGCCATCTTATGAACTTTTATGTACAAAGTAAATAAAGTAAACAAAATAGGATTTGCATTTAATGCCCATCTTCTTAGCACGAATTGGTTTCATCTCAGCTGAAATGTAAACTTCATTTCAGTTTATAAAATAATATTACGTTAAGCAATGTAAGAGGGCTGAAACACAATAGTACATACATGATAACAAATATTATAAGTTTGTAAACCAAATAGGACATTGCATTTAATGCCCCCATCCTCTTACAACAAAAGAAGTAAGCCTATACCAGTATAACCTATCTGTACAAACCATCTCCTTTATATAATACCCATCCATATTCATTTTATCTCGGCATCAAAACAAAGTCAAGTGAATATCTATTGTACAAGCTAATAAATGAAAACATACCTCATGCATTTAACGAAATTCACTTCAGCCACCATATTAAGAAATATATTTGTATTGTACAAAATATATTATCAACCTATACATTCTTTTATATATATCAACCTGCACACTGTTTTCTTTTTATATATACATCGAACTCTTCATTTGTTCGTCCATAAGCTAAGAAGAAAATCTGAGATAACATCATCTCATACTTAAACAAAATACAACATAAACAATCAATGCAAACCAGGGATCAAGAGAAAGGATTTAGCTAGCAAATTTAAAGCCTAATGCAAATAAAAGAAAACTCCGTTCTTTCCTGGAAAACAAGTGAGCAAACTCTAAAATTTATGAATATACCTTGGATTGAATGTAATCACTATTAATTGTGTGAAATGAAAATGGTATGAGTATGGTTATGGTTGTATATATATGACTGTAAATACATATATGTCTGTTACAGGGATATTTCCCTTTTCTTCTTCCTTTATTTAACATTTTAACAGACTAAACCCATAAAACAAATCAAATACTTCTTCCTCGATCTGTTTTAGGTGACAATCTTTGAATAAAAAGTGATTCTAATAACATAATCTAAATTTTAAAAATAATTCCGACAATATTTGTTAAAGATTTATTTCTGGAATAAATTATTTCAGTGAGCTTCTTGAAAATGATAAAAATAAAACATTTTAATCTCTAGTTTGGAATTTATAAACTGAATTGTATTATGAAATAATGAATTTTAGTGATGAAGCTGAGATTTTTAGTTTGCTAAATTGTGGGAAATCGTGAGTAGTATGGGTTTGGGTTCTCTGCCAATTGTTGGTGATCGTCGATGAATTGAACGTCGAGGTCATTACTAGAGGAAGTTCAGATGTTGATGGTTGCAGGAAAAATGCTTGCTGAATTTTTTGTATGCCGTGGAGGTGATGCGACGGCGCTATAGGTTTTAAAACCCTGTTGGGTTTGTCTATGGTTTCAGGTCGAATTCTTCGACGTGGAAGCATCGGAATTGGCCAGGGTGTGGGGGATAGGCGTGTGGGCCAGAGGCGAAGGCTTGGGTAAAGGCGCGTGTTCGATGGTGGCTGGAATCATCGGCGAGGGAAGGATTTCTGATCGTATGTGGTTCCAGTTTTTTTATCGTTCGACTCGTTTTTCGAATCACGGTGAAATTGAGGGTGTCGGTTGGTCGAGGGTGACGAGGAGGTCACCAGTGACTCGTCGAGGGTGGTGGCAACGTTCGGAGCCGCCGTAAGTAGTCGTGTATGGTCACGCGTGACATTGCGTGTCTGCTTGGGTTTAAGGTTGGGGAAGATGAAGCTTTATCGGATTTGATGGGGTTTTAACTCGAGTGACACTCGAGAATTTGGGGAAGCTTGCTTCGGGTTTCACTGGAGCACGCGAATAGATTTCCTATTGTGCCTTAGTATGAAAACTTAAGTAAACTAAAACTTTAAAGAAAAGAAAAAAGAGGAAGATGAGTTGCGTACAAGGTGTGTTCTCGGGGAAGCTGATGTGCAACTCGAAGCGGTTCTCGAGTGGAACCGGGTAAATCTCGGGTTTTTTGTTTTTTTACACTGTTGTTTTATTTATGAAAACAAGTGAAAATGTTTAACAAGATTAAGTCAAAATTTAATACAAGTTTAATTATGTAGTTGATGCTTTACAACGTTTCTAACTCTAAATTACTATTTTAATTAAGTAATCAATTTAAGTTAAGTATAAAATTAACAAACAATTAAGTTTGTAGTTAATACTATAATTTATTTTCAAAATTTAAAAGAAAACTTTTAAATGTTTAATTAAGTTGAACAATTAATATCAATAAAATATTTTAGAAAGTAATTAAGAATAATTACTTTACCATTGTAATTAGAGATTAATTAATGATTAAGTGATTAATTTATTGGTAATTAACTACATAACGTTAATTAATAAATGGTTAATAGTTAATTAATTAAGTAAGTTAATTAAGAATTAATAAATGAATAATTAAGTAATTAAGTCATTAATGAATGGGAAATTAAGTTTTATTAATAACTAAGGTTATTAGTTAATGATTAAGGAATAGTTAATTGAGTTAATTAAAGATAAATAACTTGATTAAGAAGTAATTAATTAAATAGTGTGAAATAAAATAATTAAGTAATTAAGACTTAATAATTGATTAAGAATTTATTGGTTAACTAACTAATTTGAAATGTAATATGTAATTAATTGATAATAAATTAACGATTGATTATACAGGGCTAAGTAAATTCCCAAGAAATTGTTTTAAATTGAATTAATTACAATAAGAATTTAAGATAATTGCTTATGGATTGTGTATGTAGGATATTTCATTTGTTGTATAATGAATTGATATTTCTGTTTGTGAATTGTGATGCTGTAAGATGTGATTTACTCTGTACTGGATTATGATTGGTGATTTTATTCTGTATTGATGAGAAAACCATTTTTTCCCATAAAACGACATTTGAATTTCGATGCGACAGGGAGTCGGGTTCTAGTTGGTTATCCGAAACCCACATCAAATTGTAATGATGACTCTTTATGATTGATAAATTTACTTTACCTATGAATCTGTGAACAAAGATAAGCGTTATGGATTATATCGCTTATCGAGATTGATACGATTGAATCTGTGATGATTGATGCTATGCACTATTGTGCAAAAAAAAACCCTGGACCACACTCTTACACACACAAATATGGATTTCACGTGGAAATCGGTTAAGTCACAGATTTTAAATAAGTTTTGAAATTGGATTTTTTAAATTCAAATAGTTTTGGAAATAAATTAAGTTTAATGTGAAAAGCTTCTGAAAAGGTGTTTTAAGAATGAAAGTTATTTTGAATAACTTAGTAAAGATTTGAAATATGAATAATTTGAATTCAATATCTGAAATTGAATTCTATGTATTTATGATTTTAAAACAGCATTCATGTTTATATGGGGTCTTAAAACCATTTTTAAAGTATTGTTGTGAGAATTTGAATTAACCCTAAGATTTTGACTTGTCGAAATAAAGTCGGATTTTCCAAAATAAAAACAGTTGTTTTCAAACAATAAAAACTTTCATATGAGTAAGGAACTTCCAATTTATATTAAAGGGATTTCAAGTTTGAATTGAAAATGATTTTTCCAAGTTATGAATGAACCTTTGGAAACAGTTTTGGAAACTATGAGATAAATCTTGATTTTAAGATTTAAATGAGTTAATCCAATTGAAATGGAAATTATTTTGAAATCCGTGAATAGATCTTTGTGAAACCGAGTGAACTTTGTGAAACTAATCTTTCTTTTGTTTAAAGGATTTGAAATGGTAATTGGTTTAAACCATTTGAAAGAAAATTTGGAATTATTAAGTTGTGACTTAATTGAAATCCCATATCCATATATTTTTAATTTGTACAAAATGATATTTGAATATTGTAATTGGATATTATGGCTAGCAGGATATACAGTGTGCGGGTTGATATATATAAAAGAATGTACAGGTTGATACGTAATATTTCTTAATATGGTGGTTGAAGTGAATTTCATTAAATGCATGAGGTATGTTTTCATTTATTAGCTTGTACAATAGATATTCACTTTACTTTGTTTTGATGCCGAGATAAAATGAATATGGATGGGTATTATATAAAGGAGATGGTTTGTACATATAGGTTATACTGGTATAGGCTTACTTCTTTTGTTGTGAGAGGATGGGGGCATTAAATGCAATGTCCTATTTGGTTTACAAACTTATACTATTTGTTATCATGTATGTACTATTGTGTTTCAGCCCTCTTGCATTGCTTAACGTAATATTATTTTATAAACTGAAATGAAGTTTACATTTCAGTTGAGATGAAACCAATTTGTGCTGAGGAGATGGGCATTAAATGCAAATCCTATTTTGTTTACTTTATTTACTTTGTACATAAATGTTCATAAGATGGTTGACGTGTTAATATCATATGCATGTATTATTTTGTTTACAGCAAATCCACTTTTGTACTTCTTTGTTTTGTTTAGTAGATATTTCTTTCTTTTTTTCTTTGCTTCTTGTTTACATCTTGCTTTGCCAGGTTAATGAATTCTATTGTCTTCTTGTATACATTTTCTTTCTTCTTGCCTGCATACATTTCTTCATTTTGTTTCTAACTTCAATATCTTATTGATTTTTTTTTACATACTTATCCTTTTATTGTTCATACTTGAATATATTGTATTGTCTTCTTTTCTTTTACTTTGTAATATAAATGACATTCTAAAATTAATATGTTGTTATAATTTATTTTACTTCGTATGTTTACTTCATATTCTGAAATTTTATCTTATATTTATATTTCTAACTTAAGTATTAAATTTATTGTTTGTTTCTATTCAAGTTTAACAAGACAATATTTAATTTATAACATATATTATATTTTTATATTTTACACTTAATATTGATAAGTAGTTTTTTTATCATAAACATTTTGTTTATAATTCAATTCAACTGAAAATCTTCATTTTGAATTTCAAATCCAAATTCAAAAATAAATAAGTATACGTTTCTTATTAAATTTGAAAATTTTAAACAAATCCATAATATAATCCAAAAATTAAATTAAATTACAAAATTAAATTCGTCATTAAAACTGGGATCGTTACAATAACTTGATTTTAAAAATTGAATTTTAGAATTTGATTTGAATTTGAATTTAAAATAAGTATTCATAATTACTAAATTAAGAAAAGGCTTTTTACTTTACATTTAAATAAATAAAAAATTGTGTTGTTACAAGTGTAGTTAAATTAAGTAACTATAGTAACAAGTGTCATTATCTTAAGGCCTCATTTTACAAGTGTCTTGATTTATTTTCATTTTCTTTGATTTTTAATAAACCATAAATTAGCCTATATAAACATACTTCTTTCATTTCTTTTTCTTTTCCTAATCTCATCTCTAAACAAAGAAAACAAGTCTGAAATCAAACTTCAGCTGAAACGACTCTTCAAAAACAGATCTGTGATTCATTTTTAAAAGATCAAAATCCATCTGTAAATCAACTCCTCAAAACCAGAAATCAGATCATAAGCATGCAAACTATTTTCAAGTTCAAAGCAAATCTATAAATGTCATGTTAAATCTGGAACAAGCCTACATGCAAATCTGAGATCTAAACAATAAGCAACTCAAGTTTCAAAACAAAGAAGCAATTTTGAAGTTTTAACTCAAGCAAACTACAGCAATTCAAGTTTATAACTCAAGCAGCATTTCAACGAAACAAGTTTTCATAGTTTCAGGCTTTTCAAAATAGAAATGGAAGCTCTGTTCTTCCTTATTCAATCTGGTGAGTGACATCACTTTTAAGAAGTTTAAGTATATAAATCGGTTGCAAGATTAATGTTTGAAATAAATATGTTTGTGTATGTATATCATTAAATTTCTGGATGCATGTTGTATGCATGCTGGTGAACATCTATAAACCTCCCTGTTTCCAGTTTTAAGTTTTAGTTTTGGTCTAAAATTCTTTATCTCTTGATCTAGTCACTTTTAGGATTTAAGTTATAAACAAAAATTATTTTTTTAATCATAAATTAAAGTTTAAAAATTTATTTAAGTAAAAATAAATTTGGGAATTGCTTTGGAAATCAAAAGAACATAAATACTTAAGTTTTGTCAAAATTTCAAACATACTAATTTATTGTTTCAGGCTTAGGATCTGAAACATCATTCAAAAACTTGATTTTTAAAACTAAAATCATCAATTTTAGTGATAGATTGAGGGTGTAGTGAAAAGACGGTACGGTTCTTGCTATATGGAATTATACTAAACTAGTGCGGAAATAAACTAAGATACTATAACAATGTGAATAAGTAAAATAAAACATGCACGCCAGGAATTTTTATATTGGTTCGAACTTCCCGATCTATGTCCAGTCCCAGACTCCTTCTGGAATTTCAACTACAACAACCCTCACTTAACCCGGAGGAACAAGTCTATTACAACACCTGAACAACAGAACAGGATTTCGATGCCTCAACAGCCGAAGAGGTCTTTACTTTCCCGAATAGCAGAACATGACTTCAACTTATACAAAGAGTATTTGACACAGTGTGTTCTCAATAACACGAATTTGTCTCTTGATAATACAACCTTCCTATAATCTTATCCTTTTGATATGTACGTATGTATGTACGTACGTATGTATGTATGTATGTATGTATGTATGTATGTGAAAAGTATGGAAGTAGATGAATGACTTTATATGAACTTGAATGCACAAGAGAGTTAGAATCAAAGTAATATAAGAATAGAAAGAGTTAGATCGAGTAGGTGAATAAAACTAATGATTCTAACATGTTTATATAGAGTATAAAGAGGTGTAATCATTCATGAATAGTTATCATGAAAGGGTATGGACATATCTATTAATAAAAAGTTGTATCTCTTTATGGAAGAGAAATGTCTATTCAAAAAATATAGTGTTGTAGGAATTCAGACGTCTGAAAATAAGAATTCAAACTTCTGAAATTGGTAACGTGTAATCCAGAAAGGAAATAGGTCATTGTTGACAAGATTCAGACGTCTGAAATTTTCAGTTCAGACGTCTGAATATTGTATGAAAATGTAAATTAGATTACAGTTTCAGACGACTGAAATGGTCAATTCAAACGTCTGAATTTGACCTGAAAATTCAATTTTGCTTTGTGCATGTGTGTATGTGTACGTGTCGATATATATATATATATATACGTATGTATGTATATGTATGTATGTATGTATGTAAGTATATATATGTATGTATGTATGTATGTATCTAAAGGAGAGATTTTAACATTATTTCAATTCTAAACAACGACTTAATACAAAATATATGCAGCATGAAGTTCATTTGAATCCGGTCTTGTAGAAATTCCTACAACAACAAGTTTGTATAGAAAATCAACACATGTAGTTGTCGTAGTCAAAATATCATAAGTATGAAACGTCGTAAACGATGTTTCAACATTCTCCCCCTTTTTGACGATGACAACTATATAACACGAGAAATATATATACATATACTCCCCCTATTTAAATCTCCCCTGCCAAAAAGCACGTTAGAATAGATAGACAATATGTAGACAATATCAACACCTTCTCCCCCTTTGGCATCGAAAAAGGAAAAATTGAACAATAGATAAAGCAAATTGGAGTATTCAAAGCATATTGCAAACCAACAAATAATTAAGGAGTTCATGACAGAAGATAGAAATAATAAACAACAAAATAGTTCAAAAAAACTGAATAATATCTAAGGAATTCAAAATCTAGGACTTGAATCACTTCCTACATCATCATCATCTTCACCGTTGTTGTTCCCCGAGCTTGATGACCATTGAAATGGAGCAGGGTTGAAAACTTCGATAGATGATGAGGTGGAGCAACCAATACGTTCCCAAATTTTGTTTAGAAAGCCGCGAATGGAATTAAAATGTTTTTCAATTTTCTTTTCAAGATGTATCATTCGGTTTTTAAGCTTTGCTTGGTTTTGAGAAAGAGTGACTAAAGCATTTCTTGAGCTAGAGTCGGGAGAAAGAATAACTACTTCATCATTGTCTTGGTCTTCTGAGGGAGGAGCAATTGGTTGAGCATGTGGAACGTGATGACGAGGTTGGGGTTGGTTTTGATCACGGTTGGCAACCCATTCTTGAAAAGAGATAGATGCCAAAATCCTCGGTCGTTTTGGCAAACCCATAAGCCCCAATGTCTTTGACCCAAGTTCTTTGATTGATATGAATTCAGAATCAAGAAAAGGAATGCTAAAATTTTGGAGAATCTTCATTATATAAGCACCATAATGAAAGGTTTTATATTGTCTTCGTCGATTAACAACCATGAATTCTTCCAAAATCACTTGAGCCCAATTGATGGGTTGACCGGAGTAGATAGCATAGAGCGCTTGGAAGTTTCTTTTATTAACAACTTCATAACTTCCTGTCCGTGGAATAATGGATCGAATCAAAGCTCTGTGGAGAATACGAGCTTGTGGGTGGAGTTGAATGGAAGTAAGTCTAGTAATGTCAACATTCAAGAATTGATTTGAGACCTCGTCTCTATCATCCAAGTTTAAAGAAACATCAGTCTCATCCAAATCAGTCCATGTTGATGGACATTGAAGAATTTCACCAAGTCTAGCAAGTGGAAGATAGATTTTAACTCCACAAACTAATGTCCAAATACAATCGTTTTGATTGTAAGGAGTATGATGGTCCAAATTCATATTAGCATAGAACAATTTAACCAAAAGATGATTAATTTTGATATTGTTTGCAGCAAAAGAGACGAGAGATTCTAACCCATTTGCTCTTACAACTTGTTGAATCCGATAAGCTTCGAATTCTTCAAATTTTATGAAAGCACCTGGAAAGAAATTAGATCTACTCATTTGAGCAAAACATTGTCTTGCTTGCTCATTCCATAGCCACTGATCGATGTTTGGGGTAGATGATGAAGTAGATGGCCTTGATCCTTTTGATTTTAGAGCCATTTGTGAATATGAGGAAGAAAGATTTGATTATTAATGGGGAAAGACTGAAAAAGAAGATGAGGAATGAAGATAAAAGAAAGGTAGGGATGAATAAAGGGGTAGTTACCTTGAGAAATGTGCAAAAGCAATTCAATTTTGAAAAGCTAGCAGATTTCAGACGTCTAAAATCTACAATTTAGACGTCTAAATCGAAGAAAATCGAGTCAGAAAGAAAATAGTGCATTTTAGGCTATATTCAGACGTCTAAAATTTTGGATTCAGACGTCTGAATCTGAAGAAAAAATTCTTCTTCTGCAATATTCAGATGTCTGAAACCTCTATTTCAGACGTCTGAAATGAAAATATATTTCAGCCCTTTGAAAAAAATGAAAGAAAAATAAATTGATTAAATTAATATTTGAATGAGTTAGTATACAATATGATCATTCAAAAACAAATATAGATAAATGAAATCATTAGTCCGAATCAGTTGGAGTCTTGCACTCTTTCGGTTCAATCTTGGTTATCTCTGTGTATGGTCGCAATGGAGACCATTATGGTTGACGTTCCCAAGAGTTTGGTGAAACCGGAGGACGTTATGCACTAGGCTCCCATGGAATCGAAGTAGAAGGTTGAACTACATCTTTCTTTGGAGATGTATCGCATAATTTTAATGCCACTTGTTCAATGAAACTAAGTCGTTTGGCATTGACTTTCTGTTCGTAATACATCTCTCATTGCAAATCCAACTGTTTTTTCTAGTAATGATGAATCTCGGCTATTTTTACTTTTGTGGATGGAGAACCAAAGAAAAGAAATCGTCAAGATTTCTTATTTTCTGGAATATAACCAGATGGTTCGTACGAAGGATGAGGTCTAGCCGGTTCACGTGGTGTTAAAGTAGACAATATTTCTATAGAAGATGTAGAATATTATGAGGGTGAGTTGTCAGAGTCAGAATTGTTATTTGATGCCATAGAGAGATGGAGAAAAATCATGTTGAATTCCATTGTGATAATTCTTTTGGTAAAAATAAGAACAGAATTTGTGTGTATAAAAGGAAGTAAAAAGTTTAAAAATAGAATTTTAGTTAAAGTAAATTGTGGCTGAAAAGTTTAAATCAGTAATATATACATATTTAAAGGCAAATAAAATAAGAGGTTGAAAATGGAAGTTTGTTTTATTTACCTAAGAGATAAGAGTTTTGAAACGCAAAGATAAGCAAAAACATTAATATAAAAGATATCATAAATTTTTAACACAGACGATACCAAGCTTTCGTCTGAGTTTGATAAAACCATTTTCTAAAAGAGGTTTTGTAAAAATGTCAGCCAACTGATTTTCAGAAGAAACAAAATCCAAATTTATTGTTCCTTTTTCAACATTGTCACGAAGAAAATGATGATGAATGTCAGTATGTTTTGTTCATGAATGATTGACAAGATTTTTAGATAAGTTAATAGCACTAGAATTGTCACAATATATAGTTGAATTTGTTAAATTTATATTGAAGTCTTTAAGTGTCTGTTGCATATATATTACTTGAGAACAAGCCAAAGCAGCAGAAATATATTTTTCTTCACGTGTCGAAAGAGAAACACGGTTTTGTTTCTTACTAAACCAAGATACGAGTGATTTTCCAATAAAATGGCACGTACCACTTGTGCTTTTTCGATCTGTTCGATTTTAACCACCAAAGTCAGCATCACTATATGAAACTAACTCGAATGGACATTCTTTAGGATAAGAAAGACCAAAATCCTTCGTGTTCATGAGATAATGTAATATACGTTTTATGGCTCTTAAATGTGATTCCTTTGGGTTGGCCTGAAATCTGGCACACAAACATACACTCATCATTATGTCAGGTTGACTTTTCGTTAAATATAGTAATGACCCAATCATACTTCGGTATAATTTTTTGTCAACACTTTTGTCGCTGTCATCTTTTTCAAGATGTATTGTTGTACTTATTGGAGTTGGTTTGGCAGAAGTATTTTCCATTCCGAATCATTTTGATTAAATTATCACAATATTTTTCTTGATAAATGAAAATCCCATTTTGAAGTTGTTTAATTTGTAAACCAAGAAAATATGTTAGATCTCCCATGTGAGACATTTCAAATTCCTTGGTCATTATTTCAGAGAAGTCCTGACACAACTTGTCATTGGTAGAACCAAAAATAATATCATCAACATAAATTTGAACTATTAAAATATCCTTTTTCCAATGTTTAATAAAATGTGTTTGATCAACTTTCCCAATTTGAAATCCCGAAGAAATTAGATATGTCTTTAGTCGATCATACCAAGCACGTGGTGCTTGTTTTAAACCATATAAGGCTTTCTTAAGTTTGTAGACATGATCTAGAAATTTCTCGTGAATAAATAAGGGAGGCTGTTCAACATACACATTTTCTTTTATATAACCATTCAGAAAAGCACTTTTAACGCCCATTTGATAAAGTTTGAAATTGTGAAAACAAGCATAGGCCATTAAGATCCGTATTGCTTCTAGACTTGCAACCGGAGCAAATGTCTCTTCGTAGTCAATTCCTTCTTCTTTATTGTATCCTTTTGCAACTAACTTTGCTTTATTTCTGGTAATGTTGCCTTGTTCATCTGCTTTGTTCTTGTAGACCCATTTTGTTCCAATAACAGTTTGGTCACTTGGTCTAGGAACTAATTCCCAAACTTCATTGCGTTCAAACTGATTTAGTTCTTCCTGCATTGCAATTATCCAGTAGTCGTCTATGGAAGCTTCTTTGGAATTCTTTGGTTCGATATTTCAAAGGAACGCTACGTAGCCAATTTGATTTAGTTGACTTCTAGTTCGTACGTTTGAATTAATTTCTCCGATAACATTTTGAACAGGATGATCCCGTAATATTTTTGGTGGAGAACTTAATCCATCATCATTATTATAAACAATGTTTTCATCATTTTCAAGATTTGTAGTTTCCGTATTTGTGATGTTATCCGGAAAATATTCAACATCTTTTATACTTGGTTTTTGTTGAAAATTTTCATCAAAAGATACATGTAAAATTTCTTCAATGGTATTTTTCTTTTATTAAATTCACGATAAACTCTGCTACGATCTAAATATCCTAGAAAGACTCCTTCGTCGGATTTCGCATCGAATTTTCCAAGATGATCTTTTGTATTTAATATAAAACATTTTGAACCAAAAACTTTGAAATAAGAAATCTCTGGTTTTCTTCCAGTAAAAAGTTCATAAGAAGTATTTTTCATGAGAGGTCGAATACAAACACAATTCAAAACATAACAAGAAATTGCAACAGCTTCTGCCGAAAAATGTTTTGGAAGAGTGCTTCCATTTAACAAGGTTCGTGCACATTCTTGAAAAGTTCTGTTTTATGTTCTACAACTCCATTTTGTTGTGGAGTTCTAGGGAACGAAAAATTATGAGAAATTCCTTTCTTTTTACAAAAATGGTCAAAAACATTGTTTTAAAAATACTCCTCCATGATCACTTCTTATGTTTTTCATTTTCAAGCCTTTTTAATTTTGGATTCGTTTGACAAAAATTTTAAAATGCTCAAATGTATCGCTTTTATTTTTCATAAAAATGGTCCAAGTATATCTAGAAAAATCATCGAGATTACAAACACATATCTATTGTGGTTTAAGCATTGAACTTGGGTTAGCCCAAATAGATCCATGTGTAGTAATTCAAGTGATTGTAATGTAGAATAACTTTCTTAGATTTAAATGATGATTTGGTTAATTTTCCTAATTGACATGCATCATAAATATTATTGATTTTGAAGTTCATTTTTGGTAAACCTCTGACTAAATCATTTTTAGAAAGCTTGTTTATAGTTTTGAAGTTGATATGACAGAATTTTTTGTGCCATAGCCAAGGATCACTTTCATTAGCTATTAAACACATATCTGAATTGTGATTGATTTTCATATTCAGAATATAGAGATTCTTGTCTCTATTTCCTTCAAATATAAGATTTTGATTTTTATCAAAAATGCTACACTTATCTTCAGAAAAAGAGATTTTGAATCCTTTGTCACACAATCAGCTGATACTTAAAAGATTGTGTTTTAAATTTTTGACTAGTAAAATATTGGAAATAAGAGTGTAACGACGCGGATTTTGCCCGCTCGAAAATCGACATCCATACTTTAAATCGTATTCGAATGCCATAGATTCGACCGTTCAAATCCGATTCGCCGGAGCTTATAACAACATTAAGTAAATAACACAGCGGAATAGAAGAATAATACATTGATATACAGCTTTGATACAATATCTGATACAACAGACGATCCAATAGATATCAATATACATCAGAGATATGATACAATAAAATAGCAGCGGAAAAGAAAACGATAGATAACATCTAGCAGCGGAACAATATAACTCTAAGATAGTCTTCAAAAGAGAATTCCGAGAACTGCAACTCCAAGAACCAATCCAGCAATAGCTCGAACTCCCAATAACGATGCACCAAGCTAGGTAAGACTGGTGCGAACCATAGACTGAACTAGCTCCAGGTAATCTACTAAACCTAGCTATTTGAAAAACCCAACTCTAGACTGCTCGTGTAGAAAATAATGAGCACCCAGAGTTTAGGAAAGAAAACAATAAACTCCGGATCAGTCGTGGGACTGGTGTGAGCAACAAAACAGTTTATCTTTTAAAACATTCAAAGAAATATTTTAAAGTTAATTCGCAATGCTTTTTGAAATGAGACTACCATAAGACCTCCCGCTACACACACAATGCAAACGCAGACTTGGAGGAGATTTCTTCTTATGATAGTCAAAGATGCTTGATACGCATTAAAAAGAAACATTTGATATTATTATAAGTGCATAGTGTAGGAAAAATTCATTTCGAAAGTAGAATATAAATCTTAGCCAGCATAGGTACCATTATATTATGCCTACTATAGCTACCATATAAGATGGCAGATTCTACAACTAATACCGTACAAGGTTTCGTATTGTTTCTTTGGATTTCCAACGAATGATCAGGCCAAGGAACTTCCCATTGCCACATGAGAATGCCTCTGGATGGACATCCCCGAGAACCAAACCGGAACTCTACCAACACAAGGCCGGGTTACCCCTAACTGGGTAACAACTGACACGAGTATGCCATTCCCCGGTCCTTTGGGACCTTTCACCGAGCGCTCGCAATCAATTCACACAATCATAAAGTGTTTTCAACATGAGTAAGTATCTGGGCTCTATACCATGATACCACCCTTTTCCAGAAGGAAATGCACATACCCTAAAGGGAGCTACCCCTCATAACCTTGCTGCTTCTTTCCTGTTTTGACCATTCCGGGGTGTGAGGCTCGACGAAGTCACGTCCACAAAAACATACTTTATACAAAAGCCATGCTTTGGGTCAACAAATGATCATAGAAATGATCACGAAGATAGACGATCAAACAAATGATCCTATCACAAATAATCAACACAATGATCATTTCACAGCAACACTCAACATGTCACATTACCAAATTGGGAATATATCGCTGATAACCTTCAACTACATAACCTCTGAGCTCGTACATCTCAGAGAAGGGTGTTAAGCTAAGAGAATAAATTCTCCGCCACCAACAGAAATATATTTGAAAGAAATCGGCTTTATATCTCAATTTGTAATGTCAGACATACTATCCATACAAGTCTGTTCCGGGCTCGAACAGAACCGAAGGCACTTACAAAGAAGTCCTTGAAATCCGGATATTCACTAATCACGTTCGGACTTCCCATCACATATGGAGTCTCTATACCGGGGACCATTCGATGCAAAGACATTCGACGAGTTGTCCTTACGTTTTTGAAAATATCCGGTCTTCACCACCGGTCTTCAAATGCTATCCATAACGACATATCACATATTCGGAATGGGATATATGACACCAAGGTCCTCTCCCGGCTAAACCGAATAGTGAGCGCAGTATTTCAAAAACATATGGACTTTGGGATTTCAATTAAGTCACAACTTAAAACCCAAAAGCTTTCCTTTTCAAATGGTTTAAACCAATTACCATTTCAAATCTTTATATTACAAAAAGATTTATTTCACAAAGATCAATTCATAAACTTCAGAACCATTTCCATTCCAATTGGATTAACTCCTTAAATCTTTAAATCAAAGATTTAACTCATAGCTTTCAAAATTCGATTAACTTGTTGGATCTTTAAATCAAAGATTCAACTTATAGCTTTTAAATCGTTTTCATAACTTGGAAATTTTCTTCATTTTCAAACTTGAAATTCTTTTAACACAAATTGGACGTTCATTTCTTATGTGAAAGCTTTTTATTATTTTAAACAAGTAGTTTTCGTTTTGAAGAAATTCGATCTTATTTATACAAGTTAAATCTTTTGGGTTAATTCAAATTCCCAAAAACAACACTTCAAAAATGGTTTGACTCATATATAACTAGTATAATATCGTTAATCCCTAGTTTCTAATCATAGAATTCAATTTTAAGTATTGAATTCAAATTGAAATCAAAATATTTAAATTCCAAATCTAAATCAAGTTATTCAAAATAATTTTATCTTTGAAATTCTATTTCAATTGCTTTTCACTTTAAACCCAATCCATTTTCAAAACATTTGAATTCAAATATTCAATTTTATAAATCATTTCAAAATCTGTGACTTAATCGATTTCCTCGTGAAATCCATATTGGTGTGTGTATAAGTGTGGTCTAGGGGTTTAACACAATAAAAGTGCAACATCATTTCAATCATCACATTTTAAAACACAGAAATATAGTCGATAAGCGATATAAACTATAAAGCTTACCGTCCATACACAGATTCACAGATAATATACAAATGTATCATCCATAAATGAACAAATTATACATACCACAATCTACAGAACAAAATATCACAGATCAGATAGGAAAAACAATTCAAGGCAACTCATACAATACAATTATCATAAGTAAGGTCAGGCATTTGATAATCATTCATAAACAGGATTAATAAATCGTTTAATCCTAATTAATTCAAGTTATTTCCAATTTAATTAATTACTTATGAATAAATTATCCATTTATTATTTCTCTAAGTAATTACCTTTCCAAAATTATCGAGTGATTATTCTGAATTAATTAAATTAAGAATTTAATTTAAACAAATTTGATTAACCCAATTAATTATATTGAATAATTTATTTCTAAATTACTGTTATTAAATAATTATACTTAATACAATCCACAAATTAATTTATCACATTAATTATCAAGATTAATCACATTAATAAATTATCAAATAAATCTCAAGTAAATGATCCTTATTAACTATTCATAATTATTTAATTACTATTCTTAAGTAATTGAACTCAATTTAATTATTGTTAATTACCCTTTAATTAGCCTTTGAAATCATATAATTAATCACTAATTATTTAATTAACCATTAATTCTCAATTAATTAATCATTTAATTCTCAATTAAATTACTAAATTAATTAACTGTTAATCATTCATTTGTTAACTTAAGTAGTTAATTGCAAATTCATTTATTACCCATCATCCATTACTAATTACAATTAAAAATTTAATTAACCAATCTTTACCCACCGTTATGAAGAAATTTATATAAGAGTTTAAACCCAATTATTTAATTTCAAATCATTTTATGAAATATACGTGAACATTCTAAAGTTGTTTAAATACTTTAAATTTTTATAAACTTCATTTATTTCAAACTAGAATTCAAGAGTTAATCTGAATTCCATCTTGACTTCAATAAACATTTTAAAGTTATTAAACAAGTTTGAATTAAAACAAAATTTTATTCTATTCAAAATCTAATTGTACAATCTAAATTTGAATTTGTATTTAGACCTTTTATTTAAACTTGTTTTAAATCCTAGATTTCAAATTTTAAACCCTTATTAAATTTGCTTTAAACATTTAAAATGGTTTAAATGTTTATTTTTATAAACTGGTTTTATTTCAAATTTGCATCTTAAAATTTGTTTTTAAACCCAGGTTTTAAAACTTGTCTTAAACTTCAGTTTTAAAACCTTACTTCAGTAAACAAACACATATTTGAAAACAAAACAAAACAAACAGGTTACTGTAAAACCTGTACTTCAACATTCACTCGAGCCTAACCCTCAGGCAACTCAACCTATTTCTCAAGTCACTCACGCAAAAACTCGAGCAACGTCCCGAGTTTTCTTCTTCAAAACAGAACAACCCAGGTACACGCGACGTCACAGTGCACGTGCACCGCCCCACGACGAACTTCTGGCGATCGACGATCCCTCCAGCAAGTCGTGTTCGACTACGTCAACAACCTCAGATCGAATCATAACCCATATCTGCCCTTGATCGAATTCGAGCATAGCTCGAGAACCTCGAACCCAGACACCCACCACAAACTCGCCTCGCCATCGCAACACCCACCACCTGTCGCCGCGAGCTTCCAGCCATGGCTTCGCTACTCACCATACCTCCTTCACCCAAAATTTCGTACAGCTCGGTCAACCCACGGGGATGGAATCAACGAACATACAGACCCCCAAAAAACTCGAACCAAACCCTATTCTTGATTCGCCCCAACATTTCTTGCATTCAAAATTTTTTTCAACATTTTTCCTAAATTCCTTAATCAACAATCTATCTCCACAACCAATTTCAACCTCAATCATTTGTTGAATCATCAGGTATTCATAAAAAAGTATTTTCAGTTCCTTTACGAATTGCACTCCGAATACTTACCTAAAATTTATCATTTTTGTTTTAAAAATCCTACCTTTATATGTTTATTTAAAATATGAAATCAAATCAATGATTCAAAATAGTTTATTTTATCACAAATTTTGTTTTTACTGTAAAACCAATGTTTACAGGGTCTAACTCTTTATAAACTAACTTAAAACCAAATTTAATTCATAGATGATGCTTAACTAACCTATTTGTTGGAGACTGAAACCTACCTGAGATCACAGGTGAAAGAAGTGAAGTTTGGATTTAAATTAATCTCTGTGATAAAAAAAAACAGAGATGAACATCTTACCAAATCATCCAAACATTCATATGTATACTCAGAAAAAGTATGCATATATGTGTAAATCATATCATTCCAGATTCTATCATGCAACCACAATTCACATACTTAAAATTTTAAAGTGTTACTCACTGATTTTCCAGAGAGATGAAACAGAGACCAATATTTTTTTTTTTTTTTGCACAGGCTTTGATTTTCCATTGAAACTTTGCTTCTTTGATCTCCATTTTGTCTGATTAAATGGTTGTTCAAGTTGTAGTTGATTGCATTGCTGTTCCAGTTGAAGTTTTAATTTGAAGTTGGTTTTAGTTTAGGATGATATATTTTAGTTTCTTCTCAGTTTTGGAATGGAACAAAACTGAAATGAGAAAGTTAATATGTATATAGAAAATGAAGTAGACAGGGTAATATTTGTTTATACAATACACTAGCTACTTGTATTTAATGCTTTGTACAACAAGCACGACTGAACATGTTTTTGCATTATGCTGTTTTACAGAGAAGTTACTCTTTGCTTGTACTTGTTTAATTTATTTTTTTATATTTGTTTTATAAGCTTGTATAGGCTGTATATGATAATGTTAGGGTGGCTGCAGCTTTGTCTTGACAAAAATGCTTTTGTTTTCTATTTTACTTTATGTACTTATACTTATTTGTTTGCTATTGTTAAGCTCATTTTTTATTTGGTGGCTGCATATGTTTGCATTTTCTTGTAGTGCAAGTGTAAATGTTAATATATTTTGTTTGGTCATATACTTTGAAATCTAATGAAGTTTCTTTTATTATTATTATATGTTAGATTTTTATTTAGTATGTTTACTTACTTGATATTTTATAAAACTATATATATATATATATTCATTTTCAAAATATAGATGAATTTCTAGGTTTTTATTTTGTTGTCTTTCTTTTTGCTTGTACATAGGCAAGTATATGTATGCTTGACTATTTGGATGTATTATATGTTTACTTATTTTGGTGAGCATATTGTTTTTGTTCATACTTATCTTTATATAGTGAATGTAATATATGTTTCTTATCTTCACTTTAATCCTATACTTAGTTAATACATTGTTTGAATTTTTTTATTTATCTAATTTGTTTAATGTGTTTATATTTATATATTTTAACCATCAATAATAAATTAACAATTCACTTATTTATTCATTTCATACTTGTGTCAATGTATATACTTTAATATTTATTTTTCAAACCATTAATATAAGATTTAAATTCAAATAATTTAACACATTTTTATTTGAGATCGGGGAAACTCGCATCAATCCATCTATACATTTCACAATTTTAATTCAAAAATTCGATAAATTATCAATTTAAATTAAATTAAAATCCAGGGTTGTTACAAAGAGGTAAATTAGATGTACCGACATTGCAGACGTCGCCTTTTCCAATGGTATCCTTTGGAATTGTCTCCAAAAGTGACAGAGCCTCCATCTGAGTAAGTAATGTTTGATAGCATATTTTTGTCTCTAGTCATATGTTTTAAGCAACCGCTGTCGAGTATCCATTTTCTTCTCTTTTTAAGTGGGTCCTGCAAAAATAATAATAACATTGGTACCCACTTTGTGATAGGGTCCTAAGAGTCAGGTCTTAGGAAACCAAACCAGAGTAGGTTCAGTATCCCCTTTAAAAATATAATTTATATTTCTATGAACAGTTTCCAGAAAGGTATTTATATATTTATTCCTAATCAAACTATTGTCTGTTTTAGGAACCCATATTTTTATGATTTTTAAATTATTGTTCCTCTTTGGACGAGTAGTACTATTAGAAATATTTCTCCTAATTTCCTTTTTAGATGGAGCCTTTGATTTCTTAGAATATCCTAGACCCTTTTTATTAGAAGTGGATTGAGAGTTTTAAACAATATTGGATAGAGTTTCTCGACCTTTATTAAAGTTATAAACATTTCTAAAAATATTTTCTAACTTGGTTTTAAGACAAGTATTATCTAATTCAATCATTTTGATCTTAGTTTTTAGCTCATAATTTTCAGAGACAAGAGAATCATTCTTTTCTTTTTGAGTTTCAATTTCTTGACTCAATAAAGTAAGTTGAGAGTTATCATTAGAGAAGGTACCTTGAAGTTTTCCAAGTTCTTCTTCTAATATTTTCTTTTCATCATTAAGCATATCTCTCTCGAATTCTGCTTTACTCTGATTTTCTGGAGCCTCTTTATATTTTCTTTTGATACTTTTTAAGGTATCAAGAAGTTCTGAGTTAATTTCAATCATATCATCAAAAGTAAGATCATTTACCTCATTCTCTATAGCCATGAAATAAACATTTGCTTGTTCATTTTCACTATCATTGTTGCTTTCTGAAGAGGAAGAATCCGAATCATCAAATGTTACTGAAAATGCTTTACTTTTAAACTTGTCCTTTCGATTTTTATTATGATATGTTTTCTTTTGTTCTGGACAATCTTTTGTACATGCCCCTTCTTGTGGCAGTTAAAGCATTCTAGTATAGATGAAGATGGCTTATTTGTATTGTTGCTAAAGTTTCTTTTCCCACTGTTTTGATTTCCTTTTCTGTACGTCAGAATTTTTTTAAAGGTTTTAGCAATGAATACTAAGTCTTCTTCATCAGAGTCCGATTCTTCATTTTCTACATGAAATGCCATGTTCTTTTTGTCTTGAGCTTGTACTCTTTTAGCCAGGAACTTTTATACTGGTTCGAACTTCCCGTTCTACGTCCAGTCCCAGATTCCTTCTGAAATTTCACTAGCAAAAATCCTTAACCCGGAGGAACAGGTTTACAACACCTGAACAACAGAACATGATGATGCCTCAACAGCCAAATGAAAAGACGGTACGGATCGTGCTATATGGAATTATACTATACTAGTGCGGAAATAAACTAAGATACTATATCAATGTGCATAAGTAAAATAAAACAAGCATACCAGGAATTTTTATACTGGTTCAAACTTCCCGTTCTACGTCGAGTCCCAGACTCCTTCTGGAATTTCAACTACAACAACCCTCACTTAAATTGGAAGAACATGTATATACAATACTTGAACAACAGAATAGGATTTTGATGCCTCAACAACCGAAGAGGACTTTACTTTCCCGAACAGCAAAACATGACTTCAACTTATACAAAGAGTATTTGACACAATATGTTCTCAATAACACGAATTTATCTCTTGATAGTACAACCTTCCTATAATCTTCTCTTTTCGATATATATATATATGTATGTATGTATATATATGTATATGTATGTATGTATGTGAAGAGTATGGAAGTAGATGAGATTTTATATGAACTTGAATGCACAAGAGAGTTAGAATCAAAGTAATATAAGAATAGAAAGAGTTAGATCGATTAGGCGAATAAAACTGATGATTGTAACATGTTTATATAGAGTATAAAGAGGTGTAATCATTTGTGAATAGTTATCATGAAAGTGGACATATCTATTAATAAAAAGTTGTATCTCTTCATGGAAGAGAAATGTCTATTCAAAAAATATAGCCGTTGTAGGAATTTAGACGTCTGAAAATAAGAATTCAGACTTCTGAAATTGGTAACGTGCAATCCAGAAAGGAAATAGGTCTTTTTTGACCAGATTCGGACGTTTGAAATATTCAATTCAAAAGTCTGAATATTGTATGAAAATTTAAATTAGACTACAGTTTCAAACGTCTGAAATGGTCAATTCAGATGTCTGAATTTGACCTGAAAATACAATTTCGCTCTGTGCATGTGTGTATGCGTACGTGTCAATATATATATATCTAAAGGAGAGATTTTAACATTATTTCAATTCTAAACAACGACTCAATACAATATATATGCAACATGAAGTTCATTTGAATCCGGTCTTGTAGAAATTCCTGCAACAACAAGTTAGTATAGAAAATCAACGTATATAGTTGTCGTAGTCAAAATATCATAAGTATGAAACATCGTAAACGAGGTTTCAACATGTAGTTCTGGGTTGACCAGAAATGTTGTTTTGGGGGTTTTTTGGTGATCCACTTGCTCTCGGAGGTCGGGGTTCTTCCTGGAGGTGGAAGAGTGATCAGAGATAAGAGGAAAATTGTCAGGAAGAGGATCAGATCATTATGGAGGTAGCGGTTGTTGATTTCTGTTTGTAACCCTAGCTTTAACTAGGTTAGGTATTTGGATTGGCACGTCTTCGCTAGTTGATCGAGTTCAACAATATTCAAGGAGATGGTAGAGGAGATGTTGACGATGGTGTAGCCGGAATACCAGAAGCTCTGATGGTTTGAAATTCAAGAACGAGGTGCATTCCAAGTTTTGCATTGGGTTCAGATTTGGGTTTGAAAGCTCGAAATCGATTTCGAGTTTGGGATGATGATCCGATGATCGTGATAGGGTGTAAGGGTGATTTCTGATGTGCGAAGATCATCGGAGATGGCCGAAATCGATCGGCGCCATCGTGCATGTGCACGGTGCACTTCTTGTTTTCTGGTGATGTTGGTTTGGGCAGGGGAGTAGTGTACTCGAGTTTTCTTAAGTAATTCTATGTTTTGCTCGAAGCATTTTGGTTTTGGCTCGAAGCTATTTGAGGGTGTCTTGGGTAAATGTGTGGTTACAGGTTTTAAAACCTATCAGCCTTTTTAAAATTTAAAAATGAATTTTTAAAATGCAAAGTAAGAATTTAAAAAAATTGTTAAATCAAAGTTTTAATCTGGAATCAAATTTGATTTATACCTTGGTTTGGAGATAAATAAGTTTTTAAAATTTAAATTGTTTTAACAACTTTAAATATTAAAGTATAATTTAAATGGTTTGAATTAAAAATCAATTTGGTTTAAACTCTTTTAAATTTCTTTTATAAGAAGAGTATTTCTTTAACATGAGATTTAAAAAGTTTTTAAATTGTTTTTTAACTTTTTTAAAGTTAAATCTGTATTCATTTTAAATCTTAAATTTAAAATGAAATTTAAAATGAAATTTAAAAGTAAAATTTAAAAGTAAATTGTTTTTAAATGATTTTTTAATGATAATTTAATGATTAATAAGAAAAATGTTTTTATCTTAAAGTAAATTAGGATTAATGATTTGTGATTAATTAAATTATTAAGGTAATTAAAGACTAATTTATTAAATTAATTAATTAATGATTTGGATTAATTAATTTAATAATTAAGGTTTTAAATTAGTTAATTATGGTTTAAGATTAATTAATTAAGGAATAATTAATTTGTAATTAAGGATCATTAATTAAGATAAGAATAGGTTAATAAATTAATGATTCAATTTTTTATTAATCAAGTAATTAAAGATTAATCAAGTTATAGTTAAGCACTTAGCTAATTAAGTAATTAGAGGATTCATTAATTGGGTAATAAGAATTACTTAATTTGAATTAAGGGATGATCAGTGAAAGTTTATTTAATTAGAAGAGTAATTAAAGAATTGTTAATAGTTAATGAAAAATCATTAACTAAGGATTATCAAATGATTAATTAATTTAATTAATTTAAAATGATTAATTAGATTAATTAGATTAATTAATTAAGGATAATCATTATGGAATTGTTTAAGTATAATTACTTATGAAAGTAATTAAGGAATTAATTACTCAATGTAGTTAATTAAAGTAATGTGATTAGTCAAGTTAATTAATTGGTTTAATTAATTTAAGATAGTCACTTAATGGTTTGTTAAATTACTGAATGTAATTGTAAAAGTGTAATTACTTGGTGAAGTAATTAATGGGTAATTACTGGATATTAATTAAGTTGGAATGGTAATTTTAATGGAAATGATTTGGGTTTAATTACTTAGTGTAATTAATTTAATAATAAACTAATAGAGTTATTTGAAGTTAATTAAGTAATGTGATTAATTAAGGATAATTAATTGCTAAATGTGATTAATTTGAATAAAATTAATTTAAGTAGTAATTAAGGATCATTAATTAAGTAATTAATAATGTAATTAAGAGATGATTAATTATGGTTAATTAATCAATATAAGTGATTATAAAGTAATTAATTAATTGTAATTAATTAAGGATTAATTATAATTAATTAATTAATGAAAGTAATTAAAGGTTAATTACTGTGAATGGTTAAGGATAATTAGTTTTTGTAATTAATTAAAGGCTAATTACTTAAAGTAATTAGAGAATAATTAATCAAGGGTGATTAGTTAAGATGAATATTAGAGGATAATTAATTAATTAATTTGTAATTAATTAATGGTTATGTAAGCAAGATTTATAGTGATGAAGTAATTAATTTAATTAATTTTAAATTAAGTAATTAATTTAATTCACTTTAAATTAATTAGAGATGGTATAAATCATTGCTTATGTATGGATGGATGATATTGATTGCCTTGAATGGTTTGAGATCTCAGATATGAGATAAGTGTTGCTGTGTGATATGGATGTTTGGTTGAAGTGTGATGATAATGTGAATTATCTATTTGTGATGATAATATGAATTATCTATTTGTGATGATAATGTGAGTTATCTATTTGTGAAATGTGAATTATCTATCTGTGTGAATATAGATAATAAAATTGAATTGTTTTAAGTTTAAAACAACTTGGACTTAAAAGATGGCATTTTGGATTTCGATGAGACCGGGATTGGGTTTCCAGATTTGGATATCCGAAAACCACATCGATCCAAATTGACGATAGGTCGTGAATCTCAAGTGAAGATGAAGATTCATAGTGCAAGGGTTATTGTCGTTAACTCTGAGGGTGATTCCAAAATGAGTGTAATGAGATAATTCCTTCGGTTTCGTTCGAACCTGCAATGAACTTGTATGGATTGAATGCTTTCAGAACATCGTTAGGTGGACAATGAGGATTCTAATATAAATGTGTTCTATAGAGGTAATCGTAGCCTCAAGCCTCATCAAGTGGGAATGGCTAAAACATGGGAGGTGCAGCAAGGCAAAGTGGGTAGCACCTAGGTAGGACGAGATTTTCCCCTGTCTAGAGGTCCCTTTTTATTCAGCTGTATAGGTAGTTATGAGCTCCAACTGTCGGGGTTGTCTTGTTCGAGACTATCCAGTAAGGGATGGTTCCGGCCTTGTGTTGCAGGGGATTTAGGGTGGATCCTCGATATGTTGATCTAGACCACGTACTGTGACGGGCGGTACCCCAGTAGCCATGCCATTGTATGGAATCCAATCTCCAATAAGTGCCGTACGTATTGATTGTGCCCAACTATGTTGGAACGCGAGATGTAAGCATTCCAGCTATTTCTGTATTTTACTTGAAAACCCTAGACCCTATTATAATATCACTGGATTTCATATCAAATGTTTTGGTTAGCGTAAGGTAAAAACTTACCCATGTTTATGTGTGGGGAGTCTTACGTGATACCTTTTGTTTTCAAAGGTTTTTCAAAGTTAAGCAACTTTAACCTATTACTCACACCAAACCAATGTCTGACCCAGAGTTTATTTCTGTTTTTCTTAAACTCTTGGGTACTCAAATTTTTACGAGTAGCCAAGGGATTCAGGTTAGCTTTGACGAAATCGGGAGGAGTAATGGAGTAGGAGGCTTCAGTGTTTATAGATATATATAGTGTTCTGCTGTGTGATCTCTGAGTTGATTGTTCCTGCTGTATTTGAGTTGTAATAACTGGACAGATGTTTATAATAGTCTATTATGTGATGTATAATCTGTATAACTCTGATTGATGTTGTATACTATGTAATATTTATGTGATTAATATAATTTATTCATTCTGCTATTGAGATTCTGATGTTGTTTCTTTCTCCTTCTCTATTTTTCTCTTTTCTATCCATTTCTTTGTTAAAGATGATGCGTCTTTCTATGGAGAGAAAGTCGGGTCGTCTCAGTACTGGGATCAGATATGTTATCCGAAAACCACATCGATCCAACCGAAGCGTTCAAAGTGAAGACATTTTGAGGATGATGGAATTGAAGATGGAGTTCTTAAATGTTTCGTTCAGTTCCAAAATGAACTGGTATGGATGAATGCTAATATTTCATTGGTTGCCTAGAGAGCAATATTAGCATTCTAAAATGGTTTGCTAGGAGGAAATGGTAAGAGCGTGGCCTCTTCGAGCCTCACATCCAGTAAATGAATATAGCATGGACATGTGGAAGGGCTAAGTGGGTCGCACCCAAGTAAGGTATGATCATCCCAAATCTTGAGCGATATTCATGTACTCTTCAGTATCCTATTGTATGGTTATTGATTGCAACCAAGGGGTGATCATATTCAGTGCTACTTGAGAAGAGGTTATTGTCGGTCCTGGGTAGCAGGGGTGCAACGTGTTGTAGCCTCCCGTACATTTTATGTAGAGGCGTAAGCATTCGGTGGGTAAACCTTACCCTTTCATAGTTGGAATCCATTCTCCAATATGAGACTTCGGTTTTGGTTGTAGTACCTAGTATGCTGTAATTTAATTGATGCAACAATTTTGGATATGATTAATAAGTATTTGTATATTTGACATTATTATATTATCATAGGATTTTATATGAAATATTTTTGTTATCGTAAGGTAAAAACCCGTCCGTGTTTATGTGCAGCGTGGTCTTGCAAGATATTTTTGATTTCCAAAGATTTTCTTAACTTTAAAATCCAGTTGGGCGTATTTTTGCACGTCGGTTTTCCAAACCGACTCGAATTTTGTTTTATTATAATGCTCGGTTTAGACCAAGCACATTTACAAATGGTTTTGGATGCGCTGGAGCTCAAGAGACGAGTTGGAGGTCTTCAAGGCATATGAATGTATATGTTTATTTTTCGCTACTTTGTTGTTGAAATTATCAGCAACTGTGAGGATAGGTTGTTATAACTGTCTAAGTTGATGATTGTGATTTATTTTTGTGCTCTAGTTAATGTATGTATATAACAATTTCTCTTTTATAAAGATCATTGATATTATATCATACATTGTTCCGCTACGATTGTGAGATTCTGTGTTATTTTAATTTCTTTCTTATTTTCTTCTCTTTTCTTCTTCTTTCTTATTTCTTTCACTTAACTAACCGTCTTTTTGTTTGATTTGGGTTGGACGTGTGTGTATAGTGTCAGCGTGAATTGTATGACAAAGCGATTGTTACACGTGGTATCAGAGCTTAGGTTGAGCAAACACCTAGGCTTTGGTGGGAATTTACTCATCTGAGATAGGGTAAGTGAGATCCTAAGATGAGTTTGAGTGTATAGATATGAGCGCGTATTTGTTAGTGATTATAAAAATGTTTATATTGTTGTTGATGCAAAATATGGGACCCATAGAATCGTACGAATATCAAGCAATGAATGAAATCATAAAAAGGCATAAAAGTAAATGAACATGTAGATTTTTATAGTAGTTTGGCAATCTTGGCCCATATTCACTTCACACTTTTATTAATCTTTCATAGCATTAAAATTACAAGAATATTTGGATCAGCTAGGATCCATTGATATAGGATTCAAGAATAAAAAATGGCAGAGTCTCCGGAGGAGGAAGAAGAAGATGAGGTCCCCTTATTCCAAATCTATGCTAGCTGTATCTATAGTAGAAGACACGTATGGATCAAGCCCAATCTTTGCACGAAGATCCCTTAGGTCCAGTAGAGCCCATCATATCGATCGGCCTAAATAATTCATTGATTAAGAATGATCGTGATACTTAAGGGCGATCCTTCTAATTTTCTCCAATCATTGTGCGATCGATGTTGGAGGGTCCCACGTGCTCCTAGATGTCGTCGCTCCTAAAATATGGGATCATTCTAAGAAATAAATTGCAAGTTATGGGTCATTCTTTGTCAAAGATTGAACATACAAGAGATATATCGACCGTTATATTGAGCCTTCCAATAACAATCAGTGTACATCGATTGACATTCCTCCCATCTCCATTTTGGGATGCGCAATCGTCATGGTATGCTTCACGTGCCACTCTGTCAATGTCCTGAAAGTCTCACATGATTGGCTTCATGGATCTCAAGATATCAAACGTTTTTCGATAATTTGAACTATTTTCCTTGATTGTTCTCTGGTCGATCCAAACAAATCATTGTTTCATCCGTAGCTTGTGTACACGAACTTTAATCAATTCCAAACTTCAGATATGACTTCATAGGGCTAGGCTAGTGACATCATGCTTGCTATACTTTGATTTGGTTCTAGTTTGAATCTGTTCGACTATCATCTATAGTACTGTATACAAATGGCTCTCTAAGCTATCGACCATCCGTTCCTAATTAAATCGATGATATCACGGCTTCTGCAAAAGGCGAGACAACATTTGCCCCCCAATGTACGTATTGTAAATAACATGGCGTGCTTTCAATCAGAAATAGTCTAAATCACTATAAAGAAGTCCATTAAGCTTCTTAATTGATTACTATTCCTCTATCATCTATCGATAGCATAAATCCAAAGTCGTATTCTGTTCATACATACAAATTTGATCACGGGTGACCTACAAAGTCTTTTTATCCGATCCATTCCCAAACTTGACTATTCTGGATTCAATTGCAACCTTTTATCGATTTCAAAAGGTTGAACTTTTAAACTGCTTTCATGCATGTTCATACACGTACACATGTTGTTGGCTCCAGGTCATGTTTGAATGTCCACATGTCATTGCCAACTTTTACGATATTCTAAATGTTCGGGTATATAATCGAATTTCTATGATCATTCACCACTTCTCTTCTCATTCACCACATTTTCATTTGCTTCATCATTTTTCATTATTTTTTTGTATACATCTATATTTCAAACCATGAAATGATCGCTCTAAGGTATAAATAAGTGATGCACGAGTTAGGATGGATCGACACATGGAGGAACGGTTGGCAGATGGATTAAGAATGGATCTATAAACACATTGCTCAGGGATGGATCGGCATAGTCCTTGGGTGTCACATGATCGACCTAACCCTTTGAAGTGGAAATGATCGGCTAGACCCTTTAAGGCGAAAATGATCGATCAAACCTATCCCCTATATAAGGCTTGACACTTTGAAATTTTCCAACGCATGCTCCATTCCTTCCCTTCTGAAGTACAGATAGAGAAAACTCCACCACTCCTTTTTTTACACCCACCATCAGACACAGAAAATCCACTTTTCTTTGATCAAGTCGACGATCCCCTTCTCTAGACTCAAACCTAGGTAGCATAATTTCCATACTCACTCATTCTTAGATCGATACGGGCTTTGCCATGGCAACTCTATTTGCTTAGCGGATCACCCCTTTTTCTTCCTTACAATCGTATGGGGCAAGAAGTAATTCACTTCGGTTGGAGAGGATTGATCTATTATGATGGCCAATTAATCTCTATATAAGATGAGGCAATGGAGAAGGAAGAGTTGAAGTGGTGGAGATGAACGAGTTTTATGATCATTCATGGGCGATTGGTGGATATCTGCACCATTGGAGTTAGAGAGTGGTACGAAAACGATTGGATATCACCAAAACAACAGGACAATCGGGTAGGGTCGTTTCATGGAATGTTCAGCATGTTACATGGTGCTGAAAGTTCGGCCTTTAAGGCACTTGAAACGATCGAATTACACAGCACTAGAATGTTCGGTTTACACTTGAACTTGGTGTTTTTACCCATACATACGAACATGACTAATAGCATGAACATGAACTTGAACTAAGAAATGAGCTTCAGTTTCTCATACACACTTAGACATGAACATGACTGGCATATGATATGACCTCCACGACTAATATCATATTGCCTTAGAACAAGCGTTATGAATCAAGAACTTTAATTATCATGTCAAAACTTACCCGTAACTTAGACAATAATTTGATTTATGTTGGCTAACAATCATCTATGCAACTCAAGAAACGTATTTCTGAACAAATTTTTATGTCTTGTTGCCTCTTCTGTCATCATTTTTGCATAACTTGCTATTACACTAATCGACACTTTATCACACTTCACTTACACTCACTATGCACTAGGGGTACAAGTTGTTTTTTCTAGTTATGTTTTTTACTAAGTTTGATAGCAAGGGAATCTTGGTGTTTCAGACACTTCACAATCATGCCAGCTGGATCTTCTTCTCATAGGATTAACTCGGAAGTGGAGTCTAGTTCAACGACTGTGTCTGATAGCCTGCCGCTTAGTCATAATTCGGGACAGCCCGAAGGCTTAGGTTCCCAGCTTGATCTTTCCGATATTGTTCACATGCTTCCACCCGAAAGTTATCGAACCAGCACCCAATACTCTAAAAGATGCAATCATCCTCGAAGATCCTTATAATTCGGTAGCTTCAAAGATTAAAGAAGACGCTCTCCAGAGGATTTGCATAAGGCACGGGATTCCTTTTGGTGATGTGTTAGTTCCGTCATGAGACGATAGGGCTCATAGATCTTCCGAAGGGTACACAACATGTAACAAATTTATGTGCTTGGCGGGGTGCACCCGCCGTTCAAGCCATATATCTGGAGGGTCTTACACTATCTAAGGACCGCTTTTGCGCAACTCCATCCAAACGGCTATGTGCCCCTCAATTGTACATATATGGTATTTTTGGAGTTTTTGCACCGTCCCTCTACTATTTAAGACATCCAATTTCTTCTCACTTTTAAGTAATGGACAGGGAGCCTATCATTCACTTTTCTTGAGTCGACGAAAAGATGCCAGATTTTGACTAGCACATGGAATAAATTAAGTGCCTTCAAGAGCGAGTGGTTCTTCGTTCACTGCCCATCGGGCTTCACATGACTAAGGCTAGAGAGATGTAAGTGTTTCTCACTAATTTCATAATAGGATAGGAAAATAATACCAAGTTGCATTCTAACGATGTTAATCATTTTCAAGTGTCATTACCCGGCCTACCGGCGATGTTTATGAAGAGGCAGTCCCTATTTTTAGGAATGCTCCATTCGAGGATAGAAATATTGAATTCTTGCTCAGGGACTAACGTCTCGCTTCTTTTGGCTTGATAGAGAAGGGCCTCGGTGTGGGGCTTACTAAAACTGCCTAGACAGTTGGGATCGGATCATGGTCGCAACCGATCAAAAAGACAGTCAATCCAGCACCATGGTGCCCCCAGTCACGGATACCTAAGAGTCTACGGATATTGGCACTGGAGGACATAGTGAAAACACTCCTGGCCGTGATGATGATAGACCCGACCCTGGGTTAGTTTTAGACCCTCGTAATTTTTCAACCACCAGTCGCTATTAAAAGGAAAAGGAAAACATTTGCACACAAGCCTCCTAAAAGTCGTCTTTTCGACCCAATAATTTGCCTACGAATCTACCACTAGACCCCTTGTTGATCTATCAATTCCTCCTGAACTTGACGCTTATCATTTCACAGATGTGAGCATTGGAGGATCAGAGTCTCCCGTCAGAATTGGCTCAGAGATCCCTGCTTCCGGAGGGGAAGTTGGACCGATGATCAAAGCGTCTACACGTGGTCTATCGAGGGGCTGCACCAGTACACTTACATACACATGTCCAATACCGTATTATACTTAACTTGTACTTCATAATATTCAAAGTTGATCGATATCCTCTTTTCTTTGTAGAAATGATGGTGAGAAAAATGAGCATGTTTGATTCTCTACGGGACGAACAACATCAGTCATCTGGATCTTGATCTGGCTCTTACCGCTGCAATCATGAATATTATGACACTAGTTATCATCCTAGCAGCGGTCGAAGTTATCAAGAGAGATATGATAGGAATAGGCCTACTCAGGATATTCATAGATCAAGATAGAGATCTCATCCTCAAAAAGGTCCTAAAAGACCAGTTGAATGCAGGGACCTACCCACTGATCCTCCTTACGCCCCTTTTATAGCTCCAATGCCTCCAAGATCCTTAGTCCCATCTCAGTCTCAATGGTGGAGTGATCACCGCCACCATGGAAAACATACTGCAGTTCATAGGCCTAGCAAGGGAAGTACTGAGGTTGAAACTGTTTCTGAGGATTTCCCAACTGATCCAAATGTTCATATGGCAAAACTTCGAAAGGGATTCTCAAACTTATGCTTTGATGGATTATACTTTCCTCCTAATCTGAAGAGGGTTTCAGATGATGTTCAAAAAATTACCATTAATTGTGTCACTGACATCTACATGCAATATCGATAATGGATGAAGGATGCAAAAAAAATATCAAAAGTTTCCTTCGAGCGCGTAGTAGAAATCGAGAAACTAAAACGATAAGAGGCCCATGACAAAAGAATTATCGAAGCTTTGACAAACGAACTGGAGACCTCTAGAACCGGCTTAACCGAAGCTGAAGGAAAATTCGATGCCGCCTTAAAATCTATGAAGGAGATGAAGGCTAGCCATCTCAATATGGTTCAAGTACTACATCACCAGAACCCGAAGATAGCGCTTGAGCGAGACGCGGCTCGAAACAACGAGTCTGTGGCCTTGAAGGAAATAGTCGAACTCAAGGCCAAGCATGTAGACGTGATTAAAGAAAAAGATATTGCTCAAAATATGACTCAAGATTCCTATGAAGAGCTAGTTCGTGCCAGGCTTGAGAGAGATGCGGCCATTGAAAAGGCTAAAGATGTCGACACACTCATTCAACGCGAGACAGAAAAGATACCAGATAAGGTAAGAGAAGATGTGATGAATAAGATTGACCCGCTTTTCATTCTTTCCAACACCAATGTTCTAAATATAGAAATTTAGCGTGACTTGGTGAAGATTACCCCTGGCAGCTTCATTGTGTCTAGGAATATCTCGTCGCAGAAGAGAAAAGACTTTATGGCTCATAGAATGTCGATATAACCAAACTCGAAAGCGAAGTGTTGGTGAGCGATGAACCCAAAATATTGAATGACATTCAGATTTCTCTTCAAAAAGAGTTTGTGACTACTCCTTCACATGAGGTGGGTGAAGGATCCGGGTCGGCACATTCTGACATTGTAACTGAACTGACCCTGGCGTCTCAAGTCTTAACTAGTTCTGCAACGAGCTCTTCGACCATCCTTGGGTATGGTCCAAACAAACCGTGACTATCTTTGATCCTTGAGCATAGTTCTAAAGATGCTTCGGCCAACCTGGAATCCATGCCGCATAAGGTATTCCATCGATTCTTCCCTTTTTTCGTCAAGTTGGGATGTTATTAATCGTTCCTTCTAATCTTTTCACCTTTTTCTTACTTAGCCTTGGACCCATCAAGTGTTGCTTATTTCCCTCCTATAGGACCTCAGCTGGAGTCATAAATGGCCATGATAGAGTTTGTTACTTTTACTACTTCGACCGCCACTCAGAGTGCTCGCGCTGAGGCCTTTGTTTTTGACGATCAACTCATGAAGGCATTATTCGAGGAGGGAGGAAACCCATTCATGAAATCCCTTTCGATGTAGAAATGGTGCACAGGCTCCTTTGATCTGACTGGTGGGCCCAGTATGAAAGAGAGGATCAAGCGAGAGGAGCTCGAAGAAAGGAACATGAAGGGTGAGCCAGTTGATGCAGTTCCAGATGAACTGATGCCTTCACCTATTAAGACGATCCCTCCTGAAGTGATGATTCCTTTAGAAAACTTTCCACATACTTTTGGTGCTGAAGATGCCCTCATCCCTCTTACTTCCAAAGACAATACTGCCTCGGCCCATACAACTGGCAAAACTCCTTCCAAGAAAAGATGAGGCACAAAGGATCGAAAGGAGGGCAAGCGGTAGTTCAAAGGGAGCCACTCTGAAAAAGAGAAAGAGGGAAAGGAAATTCAAAGCGTGACCTCCAAACATGCACAAAATCCAAATAATAATTTCTTTTTTGTCGGTTGCCTTCGTTTGGGCGCGACCTTTCAATTTTGCTATGTATATTGTACAACTAGTTTGATGTGAATAAAAACTCTTTTGTTCTTGCATACGACTTTTGTATTTACTTGATTAAATGTTCAAACTTTAGCATTTTTCATTTTATGTACTTGCCACTTATTGGTTGTCGAATCGAACATTGATTTGATTAATCCATCGCAAGGCCCCTCAATGGTCATGGTCTTGAGTCATTGTAAACATGGGACATAACCCGCAGTGTTAAGCTATCATAGCCACTTCTTGGACAATCACACTTCTATCTCCGGTATTCGGGTCGAAAAAGTACTGCGTTGACGTTTAGGTCTCAGCCCAGTCGTGTTTATACTCCCACATCGTGTCCAAATCATTTAAAGTCTATCAATAAATGGTCGATTCACATCCATCATGTTTTTCTCTCATGCCCCCAAGTCTGGAGCATATATTAATAAGTAAAAAGGTAGGTTATGCTTTCTTTATATTTACACTCTTCCCGTTAAATCATGGGACTGAGCTAGTGGATAAAAAACTGAGTCATGCGTATTCTGGTCTTTAGCCATTTGTATTTCTTCCATTGATTTCAGGACGGAATTACTAGAATAGAGAACAGTTGAAATCCACTTATCAATTCATGGAATTTTCATTCTAGTCCGTACTCTAGGGACTTAGAGTTATTCGATGAGCGGTCAATTGGCGCTCGATATGTGTTCATATTTCAGTCCGCACACCGGGGACTTAAAGTTCTTCTATGTGCAATCACGTTTTGCCGAATGTTTATACTCTATTTTGCAGTCGGGGACTTTGAGTTTTTTCGTAGGCAGTTGTGTCTTCGCCATTTGTTTGCACTTAATTTCATAGTCGGGGACTTAGAGTACTCTAGTCCGTAGTTGGGGACTTAAAGTTTTTGTTGTGGGCAGTCATGTCTCCGCCAAATGTTTATACTCTAGTCCGCGGTCGGGAACTTAGAGTGCTCTGGTCCATATTCTGGGACTTAGAGTCTTTGTGGTAGGCAGTCATGTCTCCGCTCATTTGTTTATACTCTAGTCCACAGTCGGGGACTTAGAATTTTTATTGTGGGCAGTGATGTCTCTGCCCGTTTATTTATACTCTAGTCCATAATCAGGGACTTAGAGTACTCTAGTCCGTAGTCGGGGACTTTTTGTCGTGGGCATTTGTGTCTCCGCCAAATGTTTATACTCTAGTACATGGTCGGAGACTTGGAGTGATCTAGTCCACAGTCGAGGACTTAGAGTCTTTTTCATGGGTAGCCATGTCTCCACCCGTTTGTTTATACTCTAGTCCACAGCTGGGGACGTAGAGTGCTCTAGTCTGCATTTAGGGACATAGAGTTTTTATCCTGGGCAGTCATGTCTCCATCCATTTGTTTATACTCTAGTCTGCAATCGAAGACTTAGGATTTTTGTCATCGGCAATCGTGTCTCCGCCCGTTTGTTTGTACTCTAGTCCGCAGTCAGGGACTTAGAGTACTCTAGTCCGCAGTCGGACACTTAGAGCTTTTGTCGTAGGCAGTCATGCCTTCATGCATTTATTTATAATCTAATCCTAGTTGGGGACTTAGAGTTTTTGTCGTGGGTAGTCATGCCTCCGTCGAATGTTTTACTCTAGTCCATAGTTTGGGACTTAGAGTGCTCTAGTTGCTCTAGTCCGCGGTCGGGGAATTAGAGTCTCTGTAGTGGGCAGTCATGTCTCCGCCCGTTTGTTTATACTCTAGCCGCAGTGGGGGACTTAGAGTGCTCTAGTCCACAGTCGGGGACATAGAGTTTTTATTGTGGACATCCGTGTCTCTGCTCGTTTTTTTATACTCTAGTCTGTAGTGAGGAACTTAGAGTACTCTTGTCCGCAGTCGGGGACTTAGAGTTTTTTTGGGGGCATTCGTGCCTCCGCCCATTTATTTATAATCTAGTCCACGGTCGGGGACTTAGAATTTTTATCGTGGGCAGACATGCCTCCACCAAATGTTTTACTCTATTCCGCAGTCAAGGACTTAGAGTGCTCTAGTCCGCAGTCGGGGACTTAGAGTTTTTGTAGTGGGCAATCGTGTCTCCGCCCGTTTGTTTATACTCTAGTCCATAGTCAGGGATTTATAGTGTTGTATTCCATAGTTGGGGACTTAGTGTTCTCTAGTTCGCATTCGGGGACTTAGAGTTTTTGTCATGGGCAGTCATGTCTTCGCTCGTTTATTTATGCTCTAATCCGCAGTACGGGGCTTAGAGTTTTTATTGTGGCCAGTCATGTCTCCGTCCGTTTGTTTATACTCTAGTCCGTAGTCGGGGACTTAAAATTTTTGTTGCGGGTAGTCATGTCTCCACTTGTTTGACTTGTACTTCATTTATAGTGTCGAGGTGAAAGTTGCCGAATGAACGGTCGAACTACGTTCATTTATGGAATGGGATTCTACCTCCAGCATTTAGGATGAAACTTGGCAAACAGATGATCAATTCTCGTCCACTTGGTAATTGTGGCTCTTCCCATCTAGTCGAGGAAGGTGGTAGGTAACGAATAACTAGATCACATCCATGTTGAGGTTGGATGATCAAATCTTACACAATTTGCTTCGTATTCTTTCTAGCAAATGAAGATATTGAGTTACTGAGCGGACAACCAAGTTGTGTCCGATTTGGACTACAATTGTGTCCACTTGTTGAAATCTAGGGTTGAGAAGCAGGAAGCCAATCGCAGCTACTTCAAGTCTAATATGAAGGTTGCTAAATGGGCAGTCAGTCATGTTTATATTTTATTGGATTCCGAACTTGTCGGGTTCTTTATTCTGTGCCTTAACACCCCGAATCAGGGGCATACGATAACTGACAAACGGTCGAATCACGCTCGTCTAGACAAAAGCTCCACAAGTTCTATCACGATCTACGGAGATTGGTCGGCGCCCAACTCTAGGCACTTGGTTACCTACATCATATGCATGTAGCTTAATTTAAGTTGGTTGTAGTTCGTAACATAATTGAAATTGAAATTAAAGTAGATTAATTAAAAAGAGATCAGAATAATTCTAATTCATAAGTGAAGTAGCATTGTGTACTTGCTATTAAACTTTTTCCACAGCTCCCTTTGGAAAGATATCGACCATCATCGGTCCGTTTATAATCAGAGTTCATTTTTGATAGGGCTATGATGTTTCTTTCATCATCGAACCAGTATATTCTTCAGCCATAGCTACTCGTTATGCTCGCGAAGAACATAAGCATGTCCAAGATGCGCACAAAGCTAAATGGACCAAAATTGATGGGTAGTGGTAAATCACTTGGGGTCAGACCCGAGGAAATCTGATAGTCACTTGAAGCCAACCATAAGGTCGCTTGGAGTCAAACATTGAATCACTTGGAGTCGGAGAATTAGAAGGCTTGGTAATCGGCACTCAAGGTCTTTTTGGGATTTGCTTTGGAAAAACTCGGTCTAACCCAAGCCCTGCTTCGGGTCACAGCCAGCGTTAATAATCTCTCTTATGCTTGTCAAAATTCTCATGCAACTGCTTTATGCATACCTCCCTACAAGGATCAAACTTACAATCCCAAGCCTTGAAAATCTCGAATCATTTTGTCTAAGAAAATGCTAAATCTGCCAGTATGGAGAGGTGAAAAAAGTTCCCACTATTGTTAGATCAGCCTCAAAGCATAAAGCCATGAACAAAGTTTGTAGATGGATATGTATATAAGAATGATCGGCCTTGCTTCGTGACCTTGGAAAGATCATAGTATATCGATCATATAGGAGCGATAATATTTCCATTGCAGATAGGTTGAGAGGCTAATACAAAACGATCGGTTATATGAATGAAAATGGAACAATCGTATTAGGTAGGAAATTGAAACGATCGTACAAAAACGATCATGCTGGAACATTCAGCATATATTCAATTGGTAGGGGGTCTACTTGGAACAATCGTATAAAGATGATGGGCTGTGTTCAATAGGCAGGAGTACTAATATAGCACCACCGTTTATACACAAATCAAAATGTGTAGTTCAAAAGATAGGGCTGAAATGATTGAATAAAGGATGACCGTTTAGGGACGATCGGAGATAAGAGATCATGTAGAAAATGCGAGTAGCCTCTATCATGTTTGGTGGAATGAACGACGTGGACCGTTGTAAATAACGATCGGGTAGGATGTTGGAGCACATGAATTCGTGTTGAATGGTCATTCACCTAGTACGCATAGGTAATAGCCAATTGCCTATCGTTCTTCCTTGCACTAAAACTTGAAAATGCAAAGAAATCCATGAATCGTATTGCTACATAGGCACTGATCTCATCAACCCCTTCTTTGACAAAGGTAGTACACATAGTTTCTTAGAATTGAAAAGTAGTCTCCATCTAGACTTCTTTGAAATTTGAGTAGAGTAGAAGACTCATCAAAGCTGGATCTATCTCACGAACATGGAAACTAGCTAGTAGAAAAAAGGTTCCAATCGAGATGAGAATTCATCTCTCAGTGAAAGCGCCAAAACGTTGATGCCAAAAATAGGCATCAACACCCATAGAATCATATGAATATCAAGTAATGAATGAAATCATAAACAAAGCATAAAAGTAAATGAACACGTAGATTTATATAGTGGTTCGACAATCTTGGCCTATATCCACTTCACACTTTTGTTAGACTTTCATAGGATTACAATTACAAGAATATTTGGATAAACTAGGATCCATTGATACAAGATTTGAGAAGAAAAAATTGCAGAGCCTCTGGAGGAGGAAGAAGAAGATGAATCCCCCTTGTTCTGAAACTATGCTAGTTGTATTTATAGTAGAAGACGTGCGCGGGTTGGGCTGAAACTTTGCAAAAAGGTCCCCTAGGTCCAGTAGAGCCCATCATATCGATCAACCCAAATAATTCATTAATAAATAATGATCGGCATACATAAGGCCGATCCTTTTTATTTGCTCTAGTCATTATGCGATTGATGTTGGAGGCTTCCACGTGCTCCTAGATGTCGCTTCTAAAATATGGAATCATTCTGAGATATGGATGGAAAGTTATGGGTCATTCTTGGTCGCAGATTGAACATGCAAGAGATACAATGATCGTTACATTGAGCCTTCCAATAATGATCGATGTACACCATTCGACATTCCTCCCATCTCAATTTTAGGATGTGCAATCATCATGGTATGCTCCACTTGCTACTCTGCCGATGTTTGGAAAGTCTCACATTGATTGGCTTCATGGATCTCAAGATATCAAATGTTCTCCGATGATTTGACTTATTTTCCTTGACCGTTCTCTGATCGGTCCAAACAAATCTTTGTCTCATCCGTAGCTTGTGTACATGAACTTCAATCAATTCCAAACTTGAGATATAACTTCACGGGGCTAGGCTAGTGACTTTGTGCTTGCTATACTTCGATTTGGCCCTGGTTCGAATCTATTTGACTATGGTCTATAGTACTATATATAACTGGCTGTCCAAGCTATCCACCATCCATTCCTAATCAAATTAATGATATTACAGCTTCGCCAAAATACCAAATAACAATTGCGTTAATTTTTTGTTGAGTGGCATATAATTCTGGTCAGTACGTGGGATGCCAGGATACCGAGAGGGGTTTCTATACATTTAAACAAGGCAAACCGACATGGTATTGTTTTAAAAGTGGGTAAATGGAATAATTTTACCTAAATTTATTTTATATATAAAGGAATAATTTTTTAGAAATTATTATTGTCATATATGGTATGTTTGGTTGTTAAGGAATGATAATATTTAATTATTATCATTTGTTGTTTGTCTTTTGGTAAAAAAAATTATTATTATGATTTAAAAAAAATAAGCATTTGTAAATTGAGTTATATAAGAAATATATATATATTTATAAGTATGGATTATAGAGTATTGACTATAATTAAAATAATCAATATTTGTGAAATGATATTTCATAAGAAGTGATATTTTTTTAAATTTGAATCATATGGTTTATAAATGGAAAAGAAATGAAATTGCATAAGTACACTTAAAAATATGATTTGTAAATAAAAGCAGATTTAAGCTAAGAATTTGGAAATTTAAATCCTGTTGAGTTTGGAAAATTGTTTTCAAGGTTTTGAAGGAATAATATATTAGTTCCTGAGATTATGGTTTTGATGACAACAACGTTAGGACTTGTTATAAGATATAAACTAATATCTATATCTAGATATATGTATATGCTGGATATATATATATATATATATATATATATATATATGTAGGTACTGAGAATGAAGACTGTACAATATAGAGATTCGAGACCGACGAATTCAAGATTGTAGAAATCAAGACCGAAGACCCAAGAGTATCAAGATTATCAAGACTTCAAGATATCAAGATAAGTAATAGAGTCTAGACTTATGTTAAAACTTCATAGTAGCACTAAAATCTTTATTCTAATTTTAATTGTGGAATGGAATCAACATTCTCGCTTTAATAGTAGGATGGAACCCATGATCTCTTTAGTGGATAGAACCCATGACCTTCCCTAGTGAAATGGAATCCATGAAATTTTCAAAATGACTTATTTTTATATTATTTCAAAACTATCTTTTTTAAAAATACATCTCTCTCTCGGTTTAAATATTTTAGCCTTAATTAAAAAACTATTTTTAGTCATATTAAATTCAAAAACATTCCTTATTTTTAAACTATCGCCTGGTTATAATGATTTTGCTTTAATCTCAAAATGTTTATATATTTAGTTTTTATTACTTTTATATTTCATAAGATCACTATCCAAAGGTTTTTATAATCATATAGTATATTCAAAATAGTATACAAAGTTCTAAGATTGTTTCGACAAACTTTAGAAAGAAAATATCTGTCTAAACAAAAATCAATTTTCAAAAAACACTAGGGGATATCGACACGCCTACACCCCCATGTCGATATGGTAGCCGACTAAAATTCGAATTTTCAAAAGAAGTGTCTGTTCGTCATAACCTTTCATGAATGGATATGGCCGTTATTCTCTTATATATACAAGTAGTATTCAACGAATTTTCACTTAAGATTTCTTTGTTTTCTCTCCTCTTTCTCTACCATTCTTATTTTCAAACATTCTTAACAAAACTGTGCAACTAAGTGAATCAAACTCAATAGTCCCTAGTTTGATTCTCTACCTCTCTCTCTCAAAGTTCTCAGTTCTATTCAGAGTTATTGGATCATTTGTAATCGAAGATCAAAAAATCAAGTGTATCGAGTCTCTCTCTATCAAAGTGTGATTGGAAATGATGTGATTGTGGCCCGTAAATCAATTGGGTGTGATTGTAGCTCGTAAATCAATTAGGTGGTCTTGTAGCCTAGTTAAATCAAGAGATTTTGCCCTAGAATCAGAGACAGGAGGGTGTATCTCATGGTCTTGAAATTGAGGTTGTAATATTGACATTATATTTGAAAAGAAATCTGCACTAGAAATTGTGTGGGACCGGATGTAGGGTAACTCCGAACCGGTATAAAATTCTGGTGTGTTCTTTACTTTACTACTTTTATTTACTATTTGCATCTGTGTCTGGTTTTATGGTTGTCTCTGTGTTTGTGAATTTCATCTGTTTGGGTTTAATTTGAAAAGATTTAAAAAACATTCGTAAAATTAATTAAACACTATTCATCCCCCATCTACTGTTAATTCTGCCTTAAGATCCGTAATCCGCATTTCCTACATAATAATGGTATTATTTTGAAATATTTTAGTTAAATTTTTTATAAAAAAGGGGATTTAAAGGAGATAGGAAACACTGAATTCACTTCAATCATTGAAAAAAAATTCTGGTGATACTGTAGCATCATCAGCGTTTATTTTCAAGTTTCTAAGAGATGGATTGCAAAAATTGAAATTTTTTTTGATAAAACAAATTTATTTTAGATTCTAGAGGTGTAATTTGAAATATAAAGGAGTTGTGTGTGTACATACATACATATATGTATGTATGTATGTGTGTGTGTATGTATGTATGTATGTATATGATTTCAAAATGATTTGAAATAAAATCGGGTGTTTAAAATCCTGAATATTTCTATCTAAATGTTTTGAGAAAAATAAGATAATAAGTTTTTTTAACCTTGAAGATGGTATGGATAAGAAATAAGTTTGTAACTTATTAATTTGAAAGAGATAAGTTAAGAACTAATTCCTAAATTTTTTGAATATGAATATTAAGGAATGAAAATCATAAATTGAAATAGGTAATTAAATTTAACTTAAGTTAAGTTAAATGAGATGATTTTTGAGAAGTAATTTAAATCAAGTGGGGTAACGGAATGAATTAAATGAAATTGAATTTTATTTGCAATGAATTAATGATATATGAACTTGAGTTGTAGAATAAAATACGACTTAGGTTGTCGAATGAATATGAATTTGAGTTGCAAAATGAATTGAATATGGTTGGAATGTTGTTTAATAGAATTGAATATGAACTTAAGTTATGAAGTGAAAGTAAACAATAGAAGTGTTATCTAAAAATATTTATGATAAAACTTAAGTAAATTGCTGTATGGAATGGTTCGTAAATAATATTAGTATTGATGAAACATACTAAGTGATAATGAAATAGGATTTGACTTAGGACAATTAAAATGAAAAGATTTTATGGAATGATCCATAAATGAATTAAATATGGAAGAGAATGTTGTCGAACATAATATGAAATATTGGATGCGAACCAATGAATGTAAATGGAGCGAACATAAATAAGTGAATTTTAATGAACTTGATATGAATAATGAAATTTGATCTAAATTGAACGTGGATCAAATGAATGTAAAAGGAATTGAATATAAATAAGGAGAATGGGATATGTAACGACCCCACTTCCTACGCCCAGGAAGTAGTATCGTTATTAAGAAAGAAAAGGGTGAGAAAATAGAAAAGATAGAGAAGAAAGAACAACAACATCAGAATCTCACAGCGAAACGAATAAATTATATTAAACACATAAGTATTTACATAATATATAACATCAATCAGAGTGATACATATAGTACATCACATACTAGACAGTTATAAACATCTGTCTAGTTAATACAACTCAATACACCATACATCACAGAGATACCACACAACGGAACTATATATATATCTACAACGCTGAAGCCTCCTGCTCCATTGCTCCTCCAAAATTCGTCAAAGCTAAACCTGAATCCCTTGGCTACCCGTAAAAAATTTGGGTACCCGAGAGTTTATGAAAAACAAAAATAAACTTCGGGTCAGACATGGGTCTGGTATGAGTAACTGGTTAAAGTTGCTTAATTTTGAAAAATCCTTTGAAAAGAAAAGGTATCACGTAAGACTTCCCACACATAAACATGGAAAAGTTTTTTCCTTACGCTGACCAAAACATTTGATAGGGAATCAAGTGATATTATAATAGGTCTAGGGTTTTCAAGTAAATAGAAAATAGCCGAAATTGTTACATGATTAAATTCCAGCTACTAGCCACAAAAGTGGGTAATACAATCAAAACCGTAGGCACTGATTGGATTATGGATTCCATACAATGGCAGGGCTACTGGGGTACCGCCCGTCACAGTACGTGGCCTAGATCAACGTACCGAGGATCACTCCCGACCCCCTGCAACACAAGGCCGGAACCATTCCTTACTGAACAGTCCCGAACAAGATAAACCCCGCAGTTGGCTGCAGACCAACTGCCCACACAGCTGAATAAAAAGGGACATCTAGACAGGGGAATATCCTTGTCCTGCTTGGGCATTACCCACCTAACCTTGCTGCACCTCCCCTGTTTTAGCCATTCCCGGTTGATGAGGCTTGAGGTTACGATTACCTTTATAGAACATATTTCTTAGAATGCTCACCGTCCCCCTGACGATGTGCTGAAAGCATTCAATCCGTACAAGTTCGTTCCGGGTTCGAACGAAACCGAAGGCATCATCTCGTTACACTCGTTTTGGAATCACCCTCAGAGTTAACGACGATAACCCTTGCATTCAGAACCTTCATCTTCACTTCAGATTCACGAACTATCGTTAATTTGGAATCGATGTGGTTTTCGGATATTCCAAATAAGGAAATCGATCCCGGTCTCATCGAAATCCAAAACGTGTCTTTCAGGGCCAAGTTGTCTATTTAGTCTTAACAGTGAATTCAATATTAACATGCACAGATAGATAATTCACATCTCATAATAGATAATCACATCATCATCATAAACAGATAACTAATATCATCATCCAAACAGATAATTAAATATTATCATACTTAAACTATACATCCATATCACATAGACATTATCCATCTCATTTCTGAGATCACAACCAAACAATGAAATATCAATATCATCCATCAGCAATGATTTATGAATCACAATCTATAATTAATTTAAAATGAATTAAATTAACTACTTCCATTTTGATTAATTTAAAATAAATTAAATTAATTACTCATTCCATAAATCCTCTCTCGCAATCATTAATTAATTATAAATCAAATTAATTAATCATTCTCTAATTACAAGAAGTAATTTAGTCTTTAATTAATTTCTAAAATGAATTATTCTAAATTATTCATAGCAGATTACATTTTATTACTTCCCTATTAATTATTCCTTAATTAACAATCTTTAATTACATCATTAATTATATTAATGATCTTCAATTTATATTAATTTACTTCAATTAATCTTTATTTAAACACAATTATTAACCCCCCCGATTAATAACAAACCAGTAATTAACTACCCTTAATTACTTATTAATCATCCTATGATTAATTATTCCCATAAATTAATCCTTTGATTAATTACAAAAGAATCCAAATTACTTCATTTACAAATCATCTTGTATTAACTTCATCAAGTAATGATCATCCAATTACTATTCTGAGTAATTATGCTCCATTAATTACACTATGTAATTACACATATCAAAATCATCAAATGATTAACGTAATTTAATTTTATCATTAATTAATTTTATATTCCAATCATCTTTGATTTAAATATCTTTTGCTATCTTCCAGTAGTATTCTTTAATTTATTTACAGTAAATAAATCTTGAATAAATCCATTAATTACATTTATATCGATTTATTCCATTTAATTATCTTGTTGATTTATTATTCCCAAATAAACCAATCTCTAATCCCATCATTAATTATATTAATTAATGATTTCTAATTACATTTTCATTTGTTAATTTATATTAAGAATACAAATCTTCAAATCACAAATATTAATCCTCTTGATTAATATATACGGTAATTAATCATTCTTAATTAATTACATTCCAATAACAAGCTTAATTACTCTCTTGATTAATTTCAAGTAATTATATTCCAATTACTCCTATTAACAACATCTTCCAGTTATTTACCTCCAGTAAATATTCCATCAACTTCCTTAAGTAATTCAATTCCAAAATATCTGTTAATTAAACTAAATTAATTAATTCAAATCAATTTACTCGATTAATAAGTAATTAATTTCTTAATTACTTCTCAATAAATAATTTCATTTAAACTATTGAATTAATTAATCTAATTAATTTATTACAAAATCAATCATATTAATTAATTATAACATAATCTGGTTAATGAACTTCATTAATAATTATTTAATTATTTCCTTCTAACATAATCAACTTATATTAATTATTATTAATTATAAGTTAATTAACCATTATTAATTTAAAAATCTAATCTATAGTTTTAAATCACATATTAGTTAATTAATTTATTAATTAACTTTAATTACTACTTTTAAACTATAATTATTAGTTTAATTAATATCAATCATTAATTATTCTTACTTAATCAACTTAAGAGTTAATGCATATAAACTCTAAGTCTTCATTACTTAAAGTAAATTATCTTATTATTGACTAATTTCACTTCCAATATGTATGAAACATTGGTTTCAAATTACTTCTTAAACAAATTCTAATTTTATCCTTAATAAAGTTTTAAAACTAAATTTTCAAAACCCTTCTTAAACTCACATGTTTGAAAGCATATTTAACATTTAAAACTTATCAATTTAAATCATAAAACTTTACTTTTATTTCTTATCTAGAGTTTAAGTTCTGATTTCAATTTGGGTGTTATCGTTGTTTAAACCTTCCCTAACAATGTATATTTCATTTTTGAATTCAACTCTTTAGATTCACTTAAATATTAAGCACTTTTAAATTAATAAAATAATTTAAATTATGAAACTTAATTACTTCCAACTATATTTCAAAACTATCTTAAATTCACTATTTAAACTTTGTGTTAGAAACAGGCTAGACCTTGATTTTAGTTTAAAACAAAAAATTCAAAAAAAATCAGAAAAACTGTTACAGGTTGTACAAAAAAACATTGAACAAATTCCACTACCTGAGCCCCCTGCGCGTTCCTTCGAGTAATAAACGAAGTTCCCTCGAGAAAATATACAAGCTGCTTCGAGTTTTTCACCAGGCGCGCGCGAATGAAAAAGACACAAAACCTGGAAACCAACTACACCACTCACCCCTCCATGCCTGTCAAAGCCACGCACGGGGTGCTCCTACCACCGGAGGCCACCAAACTCCGGCTACCACTTCGACTGTCTTTCCCCTACCTCCCCTCCAGACCACGTGTCACTCGTACGCCTACGCTAGCCGCGGTGATCGAAACTTCCAAACACAGTAAAATTAGGTTTAGGAACTTTAAACTCATGCCGATGCTTCCACCACCATTTGCGCCGCTATCCCCTATTTTTCCAAGCACCACGGCAACCTCCTCTACCCGCAGACCTAAGCTCGACCCCCCAGATCCACTTGAACGTCATGGCAACTTAAAATGCCTAAAATAGAAGAACTCGAACTGCACCTCACCCCCTCCACTAAAAATCCCCATATTAATTTTAAAAATCATAGTTTGGTTCAACTATTCAATCCATGAACCTGAACCAATGATCGGTGGAGGTTGAAATTTTGTCAAATGTTGAGTTTGCTCAGAGATTGGTTTCCAGAGACAAAGTTTTAAGATGTTTTTATCTTAACTAAATTTTAAACTTAGATCTTAATGTTACAAACATCTTTTATTCAAATCTTAAGTCCATTCATCAATCAGAGAAGAAGCAAATGATTTTTGAATGTGAAGTTTTGTTTACAGAGTAACAGAAAGCAGACATATATAAACACTGCCAGTTATATTTTGGTTTCCAGATAAATTTCTCTTATATTTTAAGTTAAATAAATTTTAAACTTAAATCTTAAAGTTAAACAAACGAGTCTTGTTTAAATTCTATCAACTAACAGCCAACAGATCAAAAGGAATTAGATACTTTTGTTTAGAAGCCAAGCCTGAAACTAAACAGGCAGAACAAGTTTAACTACAACAATCATCTATCCATCCATATACACATGCATTCTCAAATATATATACACATACTTAAAACTTCATCTCAGAAATTTTCACAAGCAACAAATTAAAATTTACTTAAGCTTTTAAAAAAGAAGTTACTCACAATTTTCAGAGAAGAACAGTTGCTCCTTGATTAAGCAACAAACTTGAATACAACTGTAACTTCATTTTGCTTTGCTTCTTGAATTTTTTTTAAGTATGGAGTAGTTTTATTTCATATTTTAGTTTGTATGTTCGAATTAGAAGGGTAAGTTTGAGGTATAAATAAAAGAAAGAAGACAGGGATTAAGAAAAGGATTTGTACAGGGTATATGCAGACAGTTTTATTATTATGTTTCATGAAATAGTGACAATATAGCCTACAATCTTGTTTGTACAGATTTTTTTTTTTTTTTGAAACAGAGATATTTGTTAATGGTGGCTGAAATGAAATACTCAGTGTACTAAATTTTTTTACATTAATGACTTTTGTTTGTTAGCTTAAAGATATTTAACAATGTCTTCCTTCACAAGCTTTTTACATATATATATGCAGTTTGTTTATTTTTCTTTGTTACTGTCTTTGTTTTATCTACTTAGTTTGGCCTGCACACATTATTGTTACTGTCTTTATTTTGTTTGTATAACAGATATTTATCTAGATGCTTTAAACATATACATATATGTATATACTGCAGTTCATTTGTGATAGTTTACAAACTTAAAAACTTATTTGTTTTCTAGATTAATTGTTGACTTGTTATATTTTGAAATGCATGTGAATGTTGTTATTTTTGTTTTGTTGTTTGAAAACTAACTGAATTTTATAGTTGTTATGTTATTGTAATTTAACTAATGTACTAACTTATATTTCTTTTCCAATTTATCTTGTATCTTGTATTTTTATTTATTAATATTATTTAAAAGTAACTCATTTATCAATTTGAAATAATAAATAAGTTAAATCATCTTTTTATTACAAACTACATATTTTATTAATGTATGTTAAAACTCATATATACTTTGAAATCCATATTTTTAATCAAGCTATACTAAAAAGAAAAGAAAGCAAACCTTTTTGTTAATAAAATTTAAATTTAAACTTAAGTTAAAATAAGTTTTAATCTATTTAAACATTTATCTTATGTATTTAAAACCCTATACTTATTTATTTAGCTTTGAAAAGTTTTATATTAAATAAAACATAATTTCTAATTCACAAAAATATATATTAGTATTTAAAGCATAATTTATAGTTAAACTTTTAAACAAATTCTCATCTATTTGCAATGTATACAAATATATACATTTATAAATAGAAAACAATTCAATTAATCTTAACAGATATCATTTACCAATTAAATATTTATTAAAAGAAAAGTATCAATTCAGATTTAACTAACAAAAATATATCAAATCAATTTAATATTCAATGCAGATTATTAAATTGATATTGCTAGAAAATTCCGGGTCGTCACATTCCTCCCCCCTTAAAAGAATTTCGTCCCCGAAATTTAAAAGCAAAGGTAATTTAATAATATAATTAAGATTTTAATTAATTTTAAATCATTATCATATATCAATCACATGCTAACAATCGTCACAACCAAATCTACTCAATCAACAAAGCAAACTATCCAGACAAAATTCTGGATAGAGCACCCTAGAGTTTCCCAGTATAATACCGGAATACTCGATCTATAGAATCCAAACAGTCTATACTACTAATCTACAGAGCTCCTTCGAATCAGAGAAAATTCATACAAATCAAATCTCCAACTTCAAAATCCAAATTCCTTCGTCTCATATTCACCAAATACTTCTAACAATCCAAAGCTGCCTTCAACTTACTGATCAGCTCAACCCTATGCTGATAACTCCTAAAACAAATCTGAATCCAAAAACAATCCAGTAGAATGATCTCCTCAAGACCAACCAAAACCGAGAACTCAACCTTTTCTATTCTCAGTAGAAAACAATTTCTCTTTTTCCAGAAAAGAAAAACAAATGCACTTCTAACTGCCTCTGCTGCTCAACTCTGATCTGGGTAGATGAGAATGCTGATGATACACATAAGCACAAACTGGACAACACATTACAAAAATATGATTCAGCAGATCCAAAATAAAACTCAGAAGTCCCTCCAAAACTTGAGTTGCTTAACCAATTCCTCTCTCTAGAAACTATTCTATTACTAAGCTGAACCATCGGCACTTCTTCTGAAATCCAGTCGATACCAAACTCAACTCCTCAGATGCTAAGAAAAACCACCGACTTCTTCAAAGATATTCAGGAAAATTTATGCCATCCCAGAAAATACTTAACTATCGCAAGTCACTTTTGCGATCAACCCAGGCTAATATCCCAAGAAAACTGCTCCCTCCTTACCTATCTGAACAGCTTAAACTTACCCAGCCAATCCATTGAAGAAATGGATTCACAAAACTGCCTCTGGACTTCACCTCTAAAGAATTGCTGACGAATGACCTTCTCGCGTGCCGGCAGAACAATCTGAGCTACAACACTGCTACTGATGCTCAAAAATTTCTTAATCCAAAATTCCTCGGAAACTCAGGCCTCAAAGCCAAACACAACATTCAGCTGAACTCAATCTAAAAACTAATGCAGACACACTTCCTTATCCAAAGATCTTTGAGAACTTCTTTGGAAACAATCCATCGCTACTGCATTTCAACACACAACTACTACTTCTTGAGGTTCCAAGATAATATTCTAGCTTCTGCTCAACTCACAAAAATCCGAATTCTACTCATCCAATCTTGTACAACAAAATGGACTCCAAATCTTAACAGTTTTCCCTCCAGAGATTAGGTGAAATCCTTACACCACAAATTTACTATCGACGGTATTAGATCTACAGTCTCGTCAAATATACTTCCAACCACAGGTAGTCGTGTTACACACACCACTACTCAATCTATCCTTATGCTTATATTGGAAAACCCGAACAGGTAATCCAACAAATAGATAGAAATGAATATATATATATATATATATATATCAAAATTACAAATACGCTCTCTCAGGAAAGAAATCACTCAAGAGCCTAGGTATTCACTCAACCTAGCGCTCTGATACCACTTGTGACGACCCCACTTCCTACGCCCAGGAAGTAGTATCGTTATTAAGAAAGAAAAGGGTGAGAAAATAGAAAAGATAGAGAAGAAAGAACAACAACATCAGAATTTCACAGCGGAACGAATAAATTATATTAAACACATAAGTATTTACATAATATATAACATCAATCAGAGTGATACATATAGTACATCACATACTAGACAGTTATAAACATCTGTCTAGTTAATACAACTCAATACACCATACATCACAGGGATACCACACAGCGGAACTATATATATATCTACAACGCTGAAGCCTCCTGCTCCATTGCTCCTCCAAAATTCGTCAAGCTAAACCTGAATCCCTTGGCTACCCGTAAAAAATTTGGGTACCCGAGAGTTTATGAAAAACAAAAATAAACTTCGGGTCAGACATGGATCTGGTATGAGTAACTGGTTAAAGTTGCTTAATTTTGAAAAATCCTTTGAAAAGAAAAGGTATCACGTAAGACTTCCCACACATAAACATGGAAAAGTTTTTTCCTTACGCTCACCAAAACATTTGATAGGGAATCAAGTGATATTATAATAGGTCTAGGGTTTTCAAGTAAATAGAAAATAGCCGAAATTGTTACATGATTAAATTCCAGCTACTAGCCACAAAAGTGGGTAATACAATCAAAACCGTAGGCACTTATTGGATTATGGATTCCATACAATGGCAGGGCTACTGGGGTACCGCCCGTCACAGTACGTGGCCTAGATCAACGTACCGAGGATCACTCCCGACCCCCTGTAACACAAGGCCGGAACCATTCCTTACTGAACAGTCCCGAACAAGATAAACCCCGCAGTTGGCTGCAGACCAACTGCCCACACAGCCGAATAAAAAGGGACATCTAGACAGGGGAATATCCTTGTCCTGCTTGGGCATGACCCACCTAACCTTGCTGCACGTCCCCTGTTTTAGCCATTCCCGGTTGATGAGGCTTGAGGTTACGATTACCTTTATAGAACATATTTCTTAGAATGCTCATTGTCCGCCTGACGATGTGCTGAAAGCATTCAATCCATACAAGTTCGTTCCGGGTTCGAACGAAACCGAAGGCATCATCTCGTTACACTCGTTTTGGAATCACCCTAAGAGTTAACGATGATAACACTTGCATTCAGAACCTTCATCTTCACTTCAGATTCACGACCTATCATTAATTTGGAATCGATGTGGTTTTCGGATATTCCAAATAAGGAAAACCGATCCCGGTCTCATCGAAATCCAAAACGTGTCTTTTAGGGCCAAGTTGTATATTTAGTCTTAACAGTGAATTCAATATTAACATGCACAGATAGATAATTCACATCTCATAATAGATAATCACATCATCATCATAAACAGATAACTAATATCATCATCCAAACAGATAATTAAATATTATCATACTTAAACTATACATCCATATCACATAGACATTATCCATCTCATTTCTGAGATCACAACCAAACAATGAAATATCAATATCATCCATCAGCAATGATTTATGAATCACAATCTATAATTAATTTAAAATGAATTAAATTAACTACTTCCATTTTGATTAATTTAAAATAAATTAAATTAATTACTCATTCCATAAATCCTCTCTCACAATCATTAATTAATTATAAATCAAATTAATTAATCATTCTCTAATTACAAGAAGTAATTTAGTCTTTAATTAATTTCTAAAATGAATTATTCTAAATTATTCATAGCAGATTACATTTTATTACTTCCCTATTAATTATTCCTTAATTAACAATCTTTAATTACATCATTAATTATATTAATGATCTTCAATTTATGTTAATTTACTTCAATTAATCTTTATTTAAACACAATTATTAACCCCCCCTGATTAATAACAAACCAGTAATTAACTACCCTTAATTACTTATTAATCATCCTATGATTAATTATTCCCATAAATTAATCCTTTGATTAATTACAAAAGAAATTTCCCAAATTACTTCATTTACAAATCATCTTGTATTAACTTCATCAAGTAATGATCATCCAATTACTATTCTGAGTAATTATGCTCCATTAATTACACTATGTAATTACACATATCAAAATCATCAAATGATTAACGTAATTTAATTTTATCATTAATTAATTTTATATTCCAATCATCTTTGATTTAAATATCTTTTGCTATCTTCCAGTAGTATTCTTTAATTTATTTACAGTAAATAAATCTTGAATAAATCCATTAATTACATTTATATCGATTTATTCCATTTAATTATCTTGTTGATTTATTATTCCCAAATAAACCAATCTCTAATCCCATCATTAATTATATTAATTAATGATTTCTAATTACATTTTCATTTGTTAATTTATATTAAGAATACAAATCTTCAAATCACAAATATTAATCCTCTTGATTAATATATACGGTAATTAATCATTCTTAATTAATTACATTCCAATAACAAGCTTAATTACTCTCTTGATTAATTTCAAGTAATTATATTCCAATTACTCCTATTAACAACATCTTCCAGTTATTTACCTCTAGTAAATATTCCATCAACTTCCTTAAGTAATTCAATTCCAAAATATCTGTTAATTAAACTAAATTAATTAATTCAAATCAATTTACTCGATTAATAAGTAATTAATTTCTTAATTACTTCTCAATAATTAATTTCATTTAAACTATTGAATTAATTAATCTAATTAATTTATTACAAAATCAATCATATTAATTAATTATAACATAATCTGGTTAATGAACTTCATTAATAATTATTTAATTATTTCCTTCTAACATAATCAACTTATATTAATTATTATTAATTATAAGTTAATTAACCATTATTAATTTAAAAATCTAATCTATAGTTCTAAATCACATATTAATTAACTTTAGTTACTACTTTTAAACTATAATTATTAGTTTAATTAATATCAATCATTAATTATTCTTACTTAATCAACTTAAGATTTAATGCATATAAACTCTAAGTCTTCATTACTTAAAGTAAATTATCTTATTATTGATTAATTTCACTTCCAATATGTATGAAACATTGGTTTCAAATTAGTTCTTAAACAAATTCTAATTTTATCCTTAATAAAGTTTTAAAACTAAATTTTCAAAACCCTTCTTGAACTCACATGTTTAAAAGCATATTTAACATTTAAAACTTATCAATTTAAATCATATAACTTTACTTTTATTTCTTATCTAGAGTTTAAGTTCTGATTTCAATTTGGGTGTTATCTTTGTTTAAACCTTCCCTAACAATGTATATTTCATTTTTCAATTCAACTCTTTGGATTCACTTAAATATTAAGCACTTTTAAATTAATAAAATAATTTAAATTATGAAACTTAATTACTTCCAACTATATTTCAAAACTATCTTAAATTCACTATTTAAACTTTGAGTTAGAAATAGGCTTGACCTTGATTTTAGTTTAAAACAAAAAATTCAAAAAAAAAACAGAAAAACTGTTACAGGTTGTACAAAAAAACACTGAACAAATTCCACTACCCGAGCCCCCTGCGCGTTCCTTCGAGTAATAAACGAAGTTCCCCCGAGAAAATATACAAGCTGCTTCGAGTTTTTCACCAGGCGCGTGCTAATGAAAAAGACACAAAACTTAGAAAACAACTACACCACTCACCCCTCCATGCCTGTCAACGCCACGCACGGGGTGCTCCTACCACCGGAGGTCACCAAACTCCGGCTACCACTTCGACTGTCTTTCCCTTACCTCCCCTCCAGACCACGTGTCACTCGTACGCCTACGCTAGCCGCGGTGATCGAAACTTCCAAACACAGTAAAATTAGGTTTAGGAACTTTAAACTCATGCCGATGCTTCCACCACCATTTGCGCCGCTATCCCCTATTTTTCCAAGCACCACGATAGCCTCCTCTACCCGCAGACCTAAGCTCGACCCCCCAGATCCACTTGATCGTCCACGGCAACTTAAAATGCCTAAAATAGAAGAACTCGAACTGCACCTCACCCCCTCCACTAATAATCCCCATATTAATTTTGAAAATCATAGTTTGGTTCAACTATTCAATCCATGAACCTGAACCAATGATCGGTGGAGGTTGAAATTTTGTCAAATGTTGAGTTTGCTCAGAGATTGGTTTCCAGAGACAAAGTTTTAAGATGTTTTTATCTTAACTAAATTTTAAACTTAGATCTTAATGTTACAAACATCTTTTATTCAAATCTTAAGTCCATTCATCAATCAGAGAAGAAGCAAATGATTTTTGAATGTGAAGTTTTGTTTACAGAGTAACAGAAAGCAGACATATATAAACACTGCCAGTTATATTTTGGTTTCCAGATAAATTTCTCTTATATTTTAAGTTAAATAAATTTTAAACTTAAATCTTAAAGTTAAACAAACGAGTCTTGTTTAAATTCTATCAACTAACAGCCAACAGATCAAAAGGAATTAGATACTTTTGTTTAGAAGCCAAGCCTGAAACTAAACAGGCAGAACAAGTTTAACTACAGCAATCATCTATCCATCCATATACACATGCATTCTCAAATATATATACACATACTTAAAACTCATCTCAGAAATTTTCACAAGCAGCAAATTAAAATTTACTTAAGCTTTTAAAAAAGAAGTTACTCACAATTTTCAGAGAAGAACAGTTGCTCCTTGATAAAGCAACAGGCTTGAATACAACTGTAACTTCATTTTGTTTTGCTTCTTGAATTTTGTTTAAGTATGGAGTAGTTTTATTTCATATTTTAGTTTGTATGTTCGAATTAGATGGGTAAGTCTGAGGTATAAATAAAAGAAAGAAGACAGGGATTAAGCAAAGGATTTGTACAGGGTATATGCAGACAGTTTTATTATTATGTTTCATGAAATAGATACAATATAGCCTACAATCTTGTTTGTACAGATTTTTTTTTTTGAAACAGAGATATTTGTTAATGGTGGCTGAAATGAAATACTCAGTGTATCAAATTTTTTACATTAATGACTTTTGTTTGTTAGCTTAAAGATATTTAACAATGTCTTCCTTCACAAGCTTTTTACATATATATATGCAGTTTGTTTATTTTTCTTTGTTACTGTCTTTGTTTTATCTACTTAGTTTGGCCTGCACACATTATTGTTACTGTCTTTATTTTGTTTGTATAACAGATATTTATCTAGATGCTTTAAACATATACATATATGTATATACTGCAGTTCATTTGTGATAGTTTACAAACTTAAAAACTTATTTGTTTTCTAGATTAATTGTTGACTTGTTATATTTTGAAATGCATGTGAATGTTGTTATTTTTGTTTTGTTGTTTGAAAACTAATTGAATTTTATAGTTGTTATGTTATTGTAATTTAACTAATGTACTAACTTATATTTCTTTTCCAATTTATCTTGTATCTTGTATTTTTATTTATTAATATTATTTAAAAGTAACTCATTTATCAATTTGAAATAATAAATAAATTAAATCATCTTTTTATTACAAACTACATATTTTATTAATGTATGTTAAAACTCATATATACTTTGAAATCCATATTTTTAATCAAGCTATACTAAAAAGAAAAGAAAACATACCTTTTTGTTAATAAAATTTAAATTTAAACTTAAGTTAAAATAAGTTTTAATCTATTTAAGCATTTACCTTATGTATTTAAAACCCTATACTTATTTATTTAGCTTTGAAAAGTTTTATATTAAATAAAACATAATTTCTAATTCACAAAAATATATATTAGTATTTAAAGCATAATTTATAGTTAAACTTTAAAACAAATTCTCATCTATTTGCAATGTATACAAATATATACATTTATAAATAGAAAACAATTCAATTAATCTTAACAGGTATCATTTACCAATTAAATATTTATTAAAAGAAAAGTATCAATTCAGATTTAATTAACAAAAATATATCAAATCAATTTAATATTTAATGCAGATTATTAAATTGATATTGCTAGAAAATTCCGGGTCGTCACAGGATATAATAAGAAAACCAATTGAAATAAATATGTAAGTTGTATGCATATTATTTTATTCGAATAACTATTAGATCCAGATTCGAATATACGATTTCAAGGTGATTTAAACCGATCCGAATTAGGATTTTTCACTCGATTCTCGACGGCAAACGTTAGATATGGATTTTTGATCGACTCTGATATTCTCTATCATAGTATATGGCTATGCAAGGAAAATGGTGGTTTCTAATCATGGAATCGAATCTAAGTCCACACTAGAGTGGTCGTGTGAAAGATACTTGTTTAGAACTGAAATTGTGTGATCAAGTGAGCGATCTGGTATGGTTTTGCGTATGGATATATGTACATCATATGGGCTTTAATAAATATAATGTTGACAATGGAAAATGTAAATTGATATGGTTATGAATTAAACTGAATGGAGATTATATGTTTTATATTTCTCTTGTTGCATTTGCATGTAGTTATTGTGTTAGTTTATGTTATATGTTGATATTACTTTTCATGTACTTATTCTCATTGTTTGTTGATTGTTTAGTAGGTGTGGATGGCGTAGGCTTTGCATTAGAGCTCACTTTCGCATTATATTGATCGTATATGTTTTCTAATGCTAATAAAAAGGTATACATCTCGGATTAAATACAATACTTTTATATTTTTCCCCACAGGATGCCTCATCCCCGAAGATGAGACGTATATTATAATTATATATATATATATATATATATATATATATATATATATATTGTAAATTTTTACGACTAAGCCGCGCAAAGAAGACGGTGTGAAAAAATTCGAAGATTTAAGGAGTTATAATTTTTTGAAAATTTTAGGAAACTTTTTTGATAAATTATAATTTCGATTTTGATTTTATTACTTGGAATGATATTAGTTAGTAACTATAAATGAATTTGAAGACTTAAAAAAAATTATAAGAAGTTTTACCTAATTGATTTCAAAAGGTTAAAAGGCTTAGAAGATTTTGGTAATTTATTCCAACTAACTGGTTTTAAAAAGTTAATAGGTTTAGGGCATTTTTCTTACCTTGGCAATTTCGAGGAGAAATTCTTTAAAGTGGAGAAGAATGTAACGACCCAGATTTCAGTCATTTGAATTTGGAATTTTTAATTGATTTTAAATATTGAAAGGTCAATTTTTGAAAGTTAATAATATGAATTTCAAATATAGTGATTTATTTGATAATTAAATTGCTGAATTTAAAATTGAAAGTGTTTAAATAATTGAATCTGGAATTTAATATGAACGAAATTGATTTCAAAAGTTGATTTAAATTCTTTTGAATAAGAATGGCGATAGAAAACTTTTAATTTGGATTTAAAATTCATTTAACTGATTTTGGAAATTACTTATTTTAATTAACTTGTAAAAATAGCCTTTTGGGGCACTGTCTCGAATTTTGACGAAACCAGTTTCGTCGGATCTGTAATAGTGAATTATTATACGCTGTCAAATTTCATGGCAATCAGACATATCGTTTGGTCGTGTGAGTTCGTAACGCATAGAAATTAATTAAATGAATTTAAATTAATATAATTTGATTTTGAAAAATTAAGTTCAGTATATGATGGAATTGGTTTTCGATATATATTTCATTGTGTTTGGAATAGGAGTATAGCATTTAGAACGTCAAGCGGCACGCTTTGTTTGGAGTTCGAAATTTCATGGATGAATAGTGCCGGGAAATTTTTCTATATAAGATAATCCATGGATTCCTTCATTTGCAACACTAAAAATTTACAACCGCCATTAAAAACCTAGAAATTAACGGCCATGGTTGATCGGAGCCTCTAGAGGCCAAACTAGCCTTCGACTTCAACTATGAAAACGTAGAGCACGACCGTACGAAGCTTTCTAACGGTTGGATTGTCGATCGACGACCGAGGTAGCAACTGTCTGATAACATTGGATTTTCTATCGATTAGAATATCGTCATTAGAAATATTATCTTTAAAATACTACAAGCGCACGGTGTACAATTGTAGTACGTATGCAAGCACGAGTTGATCTGTAAGAAAATGAATTAATTTTAAATACTACTCAAGCAAATTAATCCAAAGAGTTTGAAATTGTTTTAAGCTAAAAAAATTTAAAACTAACTAAAATCAATGCGAAAAAATATATGAGATCAAAAGACAATTTAGAGGCCAATTCACTCTCATACTCTCATATAAATCAACACAAATTTAATCCATGATCACTCATTCTAATCTAGCAGTATTTGTGATGTATTTATCATAAGTATGATCTATTTGTGTTATTAATTAATACAACTTAAACCGTCAAACTTTGAATACAACCCTAAAACCACTTATTAATTGTAAATGAAAATGAACATGAAGTCCAAGCAAAAGCTATTTTAAGCATGATCTATTTCCTATTTTGTTTAGTAACATAGATCATCAAATTTTGATTCTACTTTAAGTTCATTATCAAAATCAATTAGTAAGATAATGATGTAAATTGTGTTTATGTTGGACTAAGCATAGCTTATTTGTGGTTAGAAACACAACATAGGCTATCAAACTCCCTAATAAACTTTCATCGTAATCTAACTTTTCATTAAGCACTAAAAAGAGATCATAAATAATAAAATATGTTGAATCTATATAATTTGATAGAGCTTCATTACCTCTAAATTGAAGAAATTTAGCTTCTCATTTATGTTATCATTTCAACACATAAATTTCAACATAGAACAAAAAAGGAAAGTGCAAGCTAATTAAAATAAAAAGAACTAACTACTTGCATAAAAATAAAACTAAACTAAGTGCATAAATGGAAATCTAATCTACTAACATAAAAGGAAAGAGAGCACGTAAATAAAAATAAGCATAAAATAAAAACATGCAAAGAACAAAGAAGAAGAGGCTTAAGAAGCCATTTTGTTTCCCATTAATTTTGTGGCTATAACTTGCATAATGTGATAAGATAATAAAAATTATTACATGAATATAAGATGGTTATTTATACATGCTAAAACATAATCCACTTTTAGAAAACTCCCTAATATGCCCTTGAGGTAGTGTGACCTATCGTTATAATTAAATTAATCATCCATTAAATGTGCATACGCTTTTACCCCCACTAAGATGTGCATCGGCTCTTAATTGTGTTCATTAGTTAGTAGGTAAGTGGGGTCCTCCATGATTACATGAATTCTTTTATTTCTTCATTTCTTTGGCTTCCAACTTTTGTATATGCATATTTCCATAAAGCAACTTCCAAGTTGAATCCAAATTCCTACAAAACAAATTAAAATGTGAAAATGTTTTTTTTAATTAATTCATACACGAAAATTACCATTTTTCCCCATGTAGATACATGACTGATGACTTGAAAGATTTTTGGAATTTGGTTTTAAACTTGTAAGAACACCCAATTATGACATTTATTTTACTAAAATGAGATTAAGTGTGTGAGTAAAAATATACATTTTTACATGCACATCATTGGCCAAGCTCATTTAATCGTGAGCAGTTCATGGGTTTCACGACCACGTTTCGTGCGTGCATGCTGGCTCATGGCATGAAAGGGGACTGGAGCGCAGGAGGTCGACGGCGGAGGCGTGTTGGGTGGCAGCATCAATTGGGTGGTACACGATCGAGATTTAAAAAAATAACGCGCTTGTTGGAGTTGCAAACAAGAAGGGGTAAGAATGATTATGGTTTAAATGTTAATCAATTTAGTTAATTGAAAATTTTAATTAACTCGTATGTTCATAAACCTGTAACTTTCTTGTACAAGTCCTAATCGAGCGCAATAAGTTACGTTGTGTTTGTATCAACGAGCATCACGCTATGGAGTTGGATTGAACGAGATTAGAGCTTGTTGGAATTTATGCTAAAATCGAACCAAATCGGAAAGTTTGGACGAAACAAAAATCAAAGTGAGTTACTCTTACCTTTTTGTTTAACCAGATATATATATATTTTAGGCAATAAAAATTATTATTGGATGTTTGAATGTTTATTATTGATTGTCCTGTGAGTTACTTTTTAATTAGTTGGATTGAATATATTCACGCCCTTGGAGCTGATGAGATCCTATTATATTCCCATGTAAGAGCGGATGATCCTTTGTGTATGAATCCCGGCCTGAAGCAGTTGATTTAAATTTTGTATGATTATATATTGTACGTGATGCAGGGAGATAGGTTAGAGGTATCCGATGGGATTCCTTACACTGTAGATTTTGTTTTCACATATATGATGATAAATGATTTGTTTAATGCCACATTGATGACATGGATATGATTTTGCTTATTTAGTGCTTTAGTAGCATTGGGCCTTATATTTTGCTATTTTAAAATATTATAAAATAGTGATTTGATTTAAAAAGGGAATTCAAAGTGATTTTGGAAATTTTATATATTTTTAGTAAATTTTTCTGGAATGAAAGTATGATTTTCAGATATTGTAAATTGATAGTTTTGTAAAATATCTTTGATAGAGATTTTCGAACCGTAAGATAAAGATTTTTAAAATCTTAAAATAAGTCTGTATATTTTAATAAAGAGATATGTTTTAAGGAAAAATATAAAGATTTTGATATTAATATCATTGACCATTTTATATAGAGTAATATATATATGTGTGTGTGTGTGTGTGTGTGTACGTATATGAGTATACATATGTAAGATCAGTTACCATTTTGAGATTTTCTATGTGTGATAATTTATAAAAGTAATATTTTACAAATAAAATGAAGATTTGTAAAATCGTATTTTGAAAATAAAAAGTATAGTAACTGGGTTTATAAATTAAAGGAAACTATTATCGTTTAACAAATTAGAGAAATAAATCAAACTGTGGATTTATTATAAGATTCGGAACGATATTTAGAAATAGTTGACTATTTTTGAAATTGAAATCGAGGTAAATTTAGAATGTTAAATGAAATTTTATAAATATAAAGGAATTTATAAAAAAGGAATTTATCCATATGGAAGTAATGTTAAAAACAGATGGTGATTGATGTTTTTAAGTGAGATTTATGCGTAATTGAGATTCATAAAGGAAATAGAGTTATAAATTGTGTTCATAAATAATTGGGTTTTATAAAAGGAAGTTTTTATAAAATGGAAAGAGATTCTCAGGTATAGTATTGTAAATATGGGAATGATTGGGTTGAAGATTGAAGTATGGATTTTTATCATGGAAATATATTATGTTCCAAAAGTTGGTTACTTATATTCATGTTGTTTAAAGTTGTTGATTAATATTAAATATTTAGAAAGGATAATTTAAAATTGTTATGATTGTTAATAATAATTTGGTAATTTATTATTATGATTTAGATGATAAAAACTAACGATTGTTTTATTCGTAATGTTTTGAATTATTAATTATTATTTTTAGGATGTTAAAAGTTAATAATTATCACTTATTTACGATGTTTACTATGAATAAAGACTATTATAATAATAGTCCTTTAAATAAAGTGACTAGGACTTATTTATGACATTCTTAAGATTCATATTTGTAAACGAAATTTGATTTTTATAGGAAGAGCTTATAAAATGGTTAGAAGATTTAAAGAAATATTATTTACAAGACAAAGAGGTATATAAATAGATGGATATTTATAAACGAATTTTAGAAATGGGTTTATATATTTATAATTAGAATTTATAAACAATTGCATAGTCTTATAAGGGTTTAGGATTGACTTGATAAATAATTTATAAATGGTTTTGGAAATTTATAATGCAGTTTATAAATGATTTTAGAATTTGGTAAAAGAGAGAACTTCCTTGGTGTTTGGTGAATATACTTATACCGATGAGATAAGTATATGGATATTTTCTAAGCATTGAAAATAGAAGGTTTTGTGAATATGTCTTTGTAAGTATATTTTGACACAAACATTTACGACATGGTTTTAATTAATGAAAAGATTAATTAAAGTGGCTTAGTGATGCTTGGTGCTTAACCAAATGTTAGTTTTTCCTATACAATTAAATCCTTGATTGAGTGTTTGTTATTTGATAGTTAAATAACTGACCATCGGAATTTGGCCCCAAAAGTTACTTTGGAAATATCTAGAAGAAACACGTGAGTTATGTGGTACGGTCCTCTCCGATGATGTTGTACCGTGCGTGTAAATCTTATTTCGTTCTTTTAGGACAAATGACAAGGAAATCTGTCCACTAGCGGTTAAGAGGTGATCTCCGATCTTATCTTTGACTGTTTATTTCCCCAAGAACCACGGTTAAGTTTACCAAAAACTGTCGAATGTTGTTTCAAACAGACCGAGATTGGATGTGTTATCTGAAAACCTCTTCGATCCTTCTCAAGCACTTGAAGTGAGGACATCTTGAGGATGAAGGAATTGGAAACAGAGTTCTCAAACATTTCGTTCAGTCCCAGAATGAACTTGTATGGATGAATGCTAGTATTGCATTAGTTGCCTGGAGGGCAATATTAGCATTCCAAGATGGTTCGCTAGGAGGAAATAGTAAGAGCGTGACCACTTCGAGCCTTACACCCAGGAAGTAAATAAAGCAGGGACATGCGGCAGGACTAGGTGGGTTGCACCCAAGTAGGGTATGATCATCCAAAATCTAGAGCAATATTCATGTATATGTCGGGATCCCATTTTGTGGTTGCTGATTACAACCAAAGGGTGATCATATTCGGTGCTACTTGAGAAGGGGTTAGTGCTGGTCCTGAGTAGTAGAGGTGCGACTTATTTTAGCCTCCTTGCATTTTATCTAAATGTGTACGGATTTGGTGGGTAAACCCTTACCCTTTCATTGTTTGAATCCATTCTCCAATATGAGACTTCGGTTTTGATTGTGGAACCTCGTATGCTAGAATTTAATTCATGTAACAATTTTGAATATGATTAATAAGTATTTGTATATTGGACATTATTATAATATCAGAGGATTTCATATGAAATGTTTTGGTTATCGTAAGATAAAAACCCGTCAGTGTTTATGTGCGGCGTGGTCTTACGAGATACTTTTGATTTCTAAAGGTATTCTATAACTCTAAAATCTAGTTGGGTGTGGTTTCTCACGCTGGTTTTCTAGACTAACTCAGATGTTATTTTATTGTAATGCTCGGGCCAGACCGAGCATATTTGCAAATTTTTTTGAATGTATTGGAGCTTAGGAGACGAGTTGGAGGTCTTCAAGGCGTATACCGGTATATGTTTATTTTTCATTGCTTTGTTGTTGGAACTATGTGCAATTGTGAGGACAAGTTTTTATAACTGTCTAAACTAATGATTGTGATTTATTATTGTACTCTGGTTGATGTATGTATATAACAGTTTCCTTTTGTAAATATCCACGATTGTGAGATTCTGTGTTGTTTTAATTTTTCTTCTTCTTTTCTTCTCTTCTCTTCTTCTATCTTCGTTCTTTCCCTTAACTATTTGTCTTTCCATTCGATTTAGGTTGGAATGTGTGGTTTGTTGTCAACTTGAACTGTACAGATAAGTGGTCGTTGCATATATGTTTTTTCTGTTTTTATGTATATGCCTTTAAATGGATTAGAACAATTGAAAATAACATGTGTGCGTATTTTGAATTAGTTGAAATTATTTTAATCTTATTGTTACATACGTATATATACATATAGATATATTATATAGTTTTAATACAAAGTCATAATCTGAATTATTAAAATTATTTTAAGAGAAATTAAGATGTTAGTAGTCTACAGGTCAATTAAATGAAAACAAAGTGTTATTTCCACAAATTCTATCAACTAAGCAAGAATTCTTAAAAGAACACTGAGAGATAAAGGAGTGCTAGTAGTCAAATATCTAGAGGTTCATCTTTTAAATAACTGATCCTACATGCATAATGTGGATAATATCAGAGAAAAACTCCAAGGATGGAGGTTTAAATTACTATCTTTTGCTGGGAGAGTTAAGCTGTTCATATAGTTATAACATCAAAGAGTGAGATTTTGGTTACAGACATTTCAAATTCTAGACTTTTCTTTAACCAATATAAATTATATATGTGCTAAATTTTTAAGGTGGAATGCGTAATATAAGTTTTGTTGACCTATGTAGATCCAAGAAGGAGGGGTTGGAGCTAGAAACCTATTTGCATTGAAAAAGGCATATGGTTTGAAATTTCATAGAAGATTCTGGACTCAAGAAAACCTATACGCTGAATGGATGAGTGTTAGATACATGAAATATAACATTCGGATAATGAGAATAGATGATAATGCTTCCACTACATGGACGAATACTCTAAATCAGAGGGATGCATTAAATGAATTGATTGGAAGGCAGATTAAATAACTTAATGAAATAAATTTGTAGAAAGACCCATGGCTAAATAGCCAAAGTCCAACCCAAAGATTGGGATGGGATTGCTTCTCAGCAAATGGAACCCCAAACATAAGAGTTAGCTCTATCATTGAAAATTATAGATGGAGGAGTGACATGTAAACCATAACAAGAAAACTTAAAGAGGAAATTGAAGAAACTCCTTTATATTCCAGTGGGGACTCTAATGCATGGACTTGGAAAGATACTCCTTAAGGTCCATTTAGTTTGCATGCAGCCTTGGATGCATTCAGAACACTACACACAATATTTCAATAGTACAAAAAAGTTTGGAGTCATAGCAATAATCCTAAAATTGCTCATACTACATACAAAGCACCAATTCTAGGCACCCTATAAAAGATAGATTATATACATGAGTGAACAATTTATGAAATAACATGTAGTTTGTCGAATGATGAAGATGAAAGCCACAAACACCAATTTTTTGAAAGCCGGTATACAAATAAAATCTCGAAAATTCTAAAGTTAAAAAGTCATGTTAAATGAAGAAGTTCAAAACTTGAAAACTGAAGGAATCCAACTAAATAATTGGAATGATGGATCTGATCTGATGAAGGAAATCATCAAAATTTATTTGACAATAACTGTGTGGTATCTCTAGAGGGAAAAAATGCTAGGGCTTTCAACAATAAGTTAAGAGGTCTTAGACCTAGTTAAAATAATAATATGAGATTTTGAAGTGATAATAAAATGTATACCGAAGAAGAAACTTGCTAGCTCATCAGCACGAGAACAGCTGCTACTAAGTTGGAATTGAAGGTGAGAGAGCAGAGTAAGTCGAGAAGAGCAACGTAACCTCCAGCCGCTATAATTCGACTTTGTAACCTAGAAATGGGAAGTTATAATTTGAAGTGAAAAGGTGGAATGTTTCTACTGCTTTTTAGTGTAATGTTGTTACTTATTGCTATTTGTATTTGTTTTTGCTGACTTTTGATTATAGTTTGGGCTGTAACAAGCACATGTATAAGGTTTTGAATTTGTAACTTTAATTCAATAATGATATGTTAAATGTTGTTAATTCAACCTTTACAATATTAAGATGTGCATTTTAGAAATGCTTTACATTTATATACATGTATCTTCACTAAACTATTAAATTGAGGTTATATATATATGTGTGTGTGTGTGTATGTATATGTGTATGTATATGAATATGGATATGCATATGTATATGTATATGTATATATGTGTATTTATGAATTTATGTGTGTATGTATAAAAAAGTGGTGAATATATACACGGTAGATATAAATTATAATATCTACACACACATATATGTACGTATGTATATGCATATTGACTTGGTCGTTATTTGTCTATCGTCATGTTATTATATATGTGTTACTAATAACTATGTGTAGAGATGCAGTAGCGTGCGTGCGCACACACACACATATATCATTGATTGGTAATCCACACATGGAAGGATGTGTTCTAATGGTTGGATCTATAATTGAAGTATAGTTTTAAAAGAGAGAAACGAAAAGTTTTCCTTCTTTAAATGAAACGTATCCTTCCTTTCATTTGATTGATCATGATTTAAGTTATTCTTTCATCTGTGGGACCATTACCTCTTCTACCTTTCTTTATTGTGTATTCACACCAAAAAGATTTAACTAATTGGAATGATTAAATAAAAAATTATTCAAATAAAATGTTTTATTAAACAATTATATTGGATCTAGTGCTAAATATCAGATTTCATTGGCCCACTCAGATCCAATTAAGGAATTTTTGAAATTTTCTCATTTCACCTGCTTTCAATCAGACCGTGGTCCTATAGGAGTATCTTCGAAGGAAAAATTAGAATGTTTATGGGACATATATCAAGACATATCCACATTCGAGTTCATTGGAAATTAGGATGCATCCATCGAGGCAATAAGGCGAACTAACGCAATCAGTACCCAGAATTAATTGTAACCACCCACAATTTTAATGATCGAATATTTAAATGATTAATTTAAATATTTTATAACTAATTAACAGAACGCCTAGTATACTTAATTTTTAAGAGATGGATGAATTGAGACCAAGGCACCCTCCATTGAGACTGTATTTCCATCATGATAAAAATAAGTGTAAATTTGGCTATGTCTGGAGTCAATAATTTTCTGAAGTGAATAATTATTCTAGAAAGGAATGAAAATTGAATGTTGGGTGAAGGCCCATTAACTTTCCTATAAGTGGCTAATCCTCTTCAAATTTTCATTTCATTTGTTATTTCACCTTACTTCTTCTCTTCCTCTCCTATATTTTTCAAAATTACTCCTTAATCCCCTCTTAATCGCCAAGCCCCAACCCTTCTCAAATAAATTCCTAAATTCATGATAGCTATCATTCTTCTCATCCAATTTCTTATAAAACCATGAAGGGATTAGCTTGAACAAGAGTTTGAAGCTTCATCCAAGATTTAAATAGAGTGTGAAATGGGTCTAAGAGATTTAGAGTATGATTTGGTGAAGGAGAGGTGAGGGGGACGATTCTCTAATTTAATTTACATACTATACTCCATATATTTATTTATTAATATTATGGAGTATTATGGAGTGATTTGGATATTGTTATGCTATGGTTTAGGCTACTGTTCATGTTAAACATGATTATATCATCTCATTATTAGTTTAAGGTTTTAATTATGTATTTGGAAAAGTTAGTAAGATGTAGAATGGATTTTAGGTTAATTGGACGATTATATATGATATTGTGGTTTGTTTGTGATTAATTGAGTGATATAAAGATGTGCATGTCATTACAAAGTATTAACTAAACAATTTGAATTAATTTAAGAAAAGTTAGTAAGCTAATTATGTGAGTTAGGAACTCTACACTTGTTAATAAAGTGATTAAAGGACTAGTGAAGCTCGATTAGTATTTATAAATATTATTTAAGAGAATGAATGATGTTATAAATAATGGAATATTTTGTAGAATGAAGTTAGAAAACTAATTAAGCAAGTTAAGAGTTCCACACTCATTATTAAAGTGATTACAGGCTTAACGAAGCTTAATTGGTACTTATAAATATTATTTGAGTAAAGAAATAAATTCACAAATGAAAGATATATTTTATAAAGTAGAATGAAATTTTATAAAATATTAATAAAGGCATATTTATAAAATAGAATGAGATTTTATAAAATAGTAACAAAGATATATTATAAAATAGAAGGAGATTCATAAAATAATGTAAATGGTATTTTATAAAATGGAACAAGATTTTATAAAATAATAGAAAAGAGATATTTTATTAAATTATGAGATGTTACAAAATAGTGAGAAGGAATTATTTTATAAATTGGTTATGAGGTTTTATAAAATAAATATTAGATAATGCTTAATTTTAAGGAAGAAATTACGTATTATATAAGCTTAAAATTATTTAACTAATTTGTATTTTTTATAAAATAATGAAATGTTATTTATAAAATAGTAGAAAATGATATTGGACATTTATAGAAAATGTTTTGTAAATGGAAGTATGATTTGATTGTCAAATAATTAGGTTACTTATTCAAATATATGTGTATGTATATGTATATGGGTAAGTATACATATACATATACGTGTATTTGAAATTATATAATAATCTATAAATTTCATGTATTGTAATTAGAAACATCAAATGGTTTGGATTGTTAATAATGGTTGTTTATTTGTGTTATTAATAATATATGTGTATGGGAATATCCATACATGTATATGCGCATGTTACGAGCAATCTCATGTGACTATAGCGACTATTGGGTGGTTAAGTTGTGTGAGAGAATACGGGATCAAGTACTCGCTATGGTGAAACTCGATACGTGATTTGTGTAGTGGAAGCATGCTTGCATTTATGTTTGTGCATATGTACATAAGTAGGTGCATTGACACATATGTGAGCATCACGTGAGGTGAAAAGGTCGATTGAGTTTATTTTGACGAGTTAGAGGAGGTCGAGTCCTTAAAAATCATCCTGCAAAAGTCTATGCATAAAATATAGGAAACCACTTCCAAAAGATCAACCAATAGACTCTATAAGAAACCATTTCCAAAAGATCAACTAATAGACTTTGTAAGAGGTCCTAGGAGGTTAAGGCAGCTTGAGATGCTAGAAGACTCATCGGACGAAGCATTGGAGGAAAAAAGGCTCGAATCGACGATTGGTGGCATAGTTTGCATTTGCCCCAGGTTTTAATGCTTGGGATAGGCCACCAACGATCCACCGGTCGCTTATCACCAATGGTGTACCAGCCTGGGCAGTAAAGCATAGGTAGTGTGCTTTTTAATGGAGATTTCTCTGCTTCAAGTGTCGGTTCATAAGGAGCTTCGGTGTAACTTCAAGGAAGTGTATGGGCTATTCAGGGTGGCAGAATGCAAGGTGAAGCTCAAATCCAAATGTGAATGTTAATTGATTCCTATGGGATCAACAACGATCAGGCACGAGACCGGTGTGCTGATTGGTCACATGATCACATTTGACGAGCGTGTACGATCGAACAAGATAAATCTGTACCTTTAGGTTTGACCTCATCGTACATATAGTTGTTGAGTTGTATCGGTCTTATATTTATGGCCGAACTTATTACTGATCTTGTATTAGCAATCATACACAATATTAGCCTTATATTAGTGGTTAAACTTATCATTAGTCATGAAATGGTGACCATACGTGATGTTATATTTAATGTGCATAGATCTATACGACATCGGCGTTCCTTTATGGTCCCCATATCATATTACATGAAACATGATCATCATTCGCTTTTTAATAGCTGTGTACACAAGTTATTTGAGAAATCTATGATGATTAGAAAAGGGGATAATGTTAATCTTATATTGCGAGATCATATATCACCAAATCTATTTTAGAGGGTACATGTGATCATCAAATGTCTTGGGTACTTGGAGTAGATCGCATAACCCAAAGCTTGCTTCAGAGAGTATGTTAAGATCTCCATGAGACCCATTGCTGAGGATACAACTCAAGGTCTAATGTACATTCAGGTACAGACTCTATATCATTGGACTAGGTTTCTAGAATATAGAGTAGGTTACATTTCACCAAAGCTTGCTTCGAAGGGTACAGTGAGATCTGCATGAGACCCATAATAGAGGATGGGGCTCGAGGTCTATGGTACAATTAGGTACAGACTCTATTTATTTTGAATTCTCGAAGGGAATCATTGGATCATGATATATGTCTATAGTGGACTTCACCCATCAGTAATCATGGGTATTAATATGTATGCTTTGGTTGTCTCTCATTGATATGTTGTGCATGTTATTAGTTGGTTGATGTAATTATTGTAATTATTATTTTCTACTTCGCGATAGACTTATATTATGGTACCTATACTACCTTGCTTTTGGATGTTGGGTTGAATTTATCATATTATATTGTTACGTATCAATCACATTATATTTGTTATGTTGACTCGTTGATTATAGGAGAAAAGAAGGTTATGTTATGGTTCCATGCCTTTAAGATGGGTTTACTTTACTTGTTTTTGGACAGTCTGGATTACCCCTGAGCCATGATTATGGAGAGGACCGATTGTGCCTTAGTAGTTTCTATTCTATATATATACAGTCTTGATACACAATATTTTGAGATAGTTTCCCTCATACCAGGCTTTATGTCTGACCCATGTTTTGTTTTTGTCCGCTATGTCAGGACAATTTTCAAGGTACTCGATTGCGTAGTTTAGGAGTCAGGTACTTTTAGGGATACGCTATCAGAGTGGCATGGATGAAGCTTTGCAGGAAAAGACAATACTTGAATATATATAGTTGATATTGTAGTAGTACATGATAGATGTTTTCTGTATATGAGACTTAGTGTATCAGATATTCTATTTTGACTTTCTACATTGATAATTACTTATCAGTTACTTCCGCTTGTGCATTCTCTTATATATTGTCCTTCATATTCTACTCATGTATATTCAGTATATTACATAATATCATTCCACTATGAAATTGTGCCATTATCATTATGCCTTGGTGCAGTGTTTGTTTTTAATTTTACCTCGACAATCTGTCTTTTCTAGTGTTTGAAAGTTGGGCATTGGTGTGAGGCGTTGATTTTTGAGTACTATGAAGGACGGGCTGTTACATTTGGTATCAAAGCTTAGGTTCAACACTCATGACCAAGTGAACGACTTGAGTTAAACAATCTGGTAGATGGAGATACGTTGAGAGAGCATACTCGTATTTTTCTACTATATAATATTACTTACACCACTTATCTTCTAAAATCTAACTTATTTATTTCTTTAGTTGCTAAGGTATCTTCGCTTAGACTATCAATATGAATAGATGAGATACACGTGTAGCTGCGGTAGGTATTGAGAGTGTTAGTAATCATGAGTACAGCCACTTGAACTCAATGCATGAGCTTTTCAGTTGAGTGGGTTGATCGATGAAGTGTGGCTTGGATTTGCATTCAAGTTGGATTCGTTGGATGCCTAATAACGAGCCAAGACCAAGTGAATGACTTACACGCATGTTGCATAGTGTCATTCTTGTAATAATTTGTTTGTCCTTTTGTTAGTTAACATTTGGCGATGGGGTTAATCTCATGTGCTAGAAGGATATTTACGAGGGATCTGTCCATTAATATACGATTGTGGATGCTATCTATCCATTCACTTATGTTCATTCATATATGTCAAGTTCCGTCAGTGTCGATGTGCCTGAAGAAGCCTACGATTGTGGATGCTATATATCCTACGTACTAGAAACCTATAAAACGTAATAAACATCCTTACGAACCTACTTTCCCGCTCTACTTGCCCGCTCTTAGTACGTACAGCCAAAATTATACTTTGGTCATAACTGCATAAAACACCGATCCAGACCTTTACAAGGTCTTCCTACCAAATCGCTTCCAGATTAATTAATTTTACCGTTACATTTTAAATACTGTTTATTTCCATTAATCTACTTTAGGTAATTTTTACGTCCGATTTGGTTAGTCCACAATTTCCTTTTTTCTTACATAAATGATATTTCAATTTCACGTCCGTTCAGTCCGTATGGTTTGTCTGTAATTTTGTTGCCATTTTGTTACAGATTTACACTATCTTTTGGGGTCGATTTAATTTATATTTTTTTCTTCCATCCTAATTTACATCCTCCTTTTATAGATTTAATCTGTATAAATTTTTTATCCAATAGCCACAAACCATTTAATTACACAAAATTCCACTTTTACATTTTCGTGTCACATATGAAACATATAATTATGCCAATTAGACTTCCCTTTTTTGTTCCAAAACCATATTCAAAATTATGTAATTATATCAATCAAAACCATAATTTTATTCAAGTAACATATTCTAAATTTATTCAACTAACTTGTTCTACTATTAGAAATTGAATAACTATTCTAGTTTATTTTAATTAAACTAATCTTATTTACCCATGAAATGTTAATAACAATTTATTTGCTCCAAATTTCAACCCAAACATGAACTAGATTTGAGAAGTGGAAGAAGAAGAAGATACAATAGTTTACATAAATTTAAATCTTATTTATACCATAAAACGTGAATAAAAATTTATTTGTCACATATTTTGAACTAAATATGAATTAGATTTGAGAAGTGGAAGAAGAAGAAGTCGCAATAATTTACATCAATTTTCAATTAATAACATAAATTGATTCATATTAACGTGCCAGAAAAGAACTGAAATTGAACTACTTTAATTTTCTATTCCATATTAATTCTCTCTCACCTGGTACTTGAGCTTGCATATTGTTGAAAAAGGCTTTGCTTTAATTTTTCTCCCATGATTCTTCTAAATTCCCCAAATTGCTTGAATATATATAGATAATTTAATTTGGTAGAGATTTGTTTATTTAGTAGAGCAAAGGAGGAAGAATAATACACACTAATTTTACTATAGAATTATAGCGACGGCTGAATAAGGGATTAGGGTTAGGTTAGATGGTTTATTTATAGATTGTTTGTGTGAATATAACATATTAGACTATTCTAGATTAAATCTGGTTTTTTCATGCACTTAATGGTTATCCATTCTAGCCCATACACATCACTCAACCAATAAAATTTAGCCATCTCATCCTATTACATCGCTGGAGCGAACGGGAAGCCATCACATGTCAGAAACAACGTTGAAATGCGTAGGAAAATCGCTGAAAACGAACCAGCTAAAAACATCACTTCAGATTTTGGGAGACAATGGGACTTGATCCCTGGTCACTAAGGAAGTCAACTTGCGCCTTTACCACTGTACTAAATGCGCTTTTAATTTCTTTTTAATTATATTTCTCGAAAAATATTAGGGTGTTACATTCTCCCTCCTTAAAGGATTTCGTCCCCGAAATCTCCAGAGATGAAAGAATGTAATTAACAACCAGCGTCCAAGAACTACATCCATCTACCCAACTATCATCCATTTATATCACTGTTCATATTTTTAACTAATGCAATTTATGACTTATTCAAAGTGAAATGCATATGAACTTACCTAATGCGAAAAGGTAGTCGGTCTACTGATTCAGTTGACCTTTTGTAATGCAAGTATGCTTATGCCATGCAACTAAATGTATTGCAATTACCCAAATGTAATTGATAACTCGATATGTATGTTTCAATAATTCACCCAAATGCACCATCCATTTATATACACATATATACACACATACACACAACCACATGCAAATGCAATAGATAACAGGCATGCATATAGAGGTATGTGTACCTAGTTAGCCGATTATCCTAATAAATATCTATCTAGTGCATGCAATGCATCCTTGCAAACATTGGCATCCACTTACAATCATTTCATCCTTCAATCATAACATGCCCTAATGACATGTTTATAACCAAGCTACCATCCATAGGTTTCACATAAAGATTATCGTAAAGATCATAACTAAGAAAAGATCAAAGATAGGATATTTGAAGTTTACTTCAAATAGAAAAGGATAAGAAGTTCGAATTCTCTCCTCAGATTCCCGCGTGCACTCCTTGGGCTCATCTCCCTACTGAACCTTCACTAGATGAACTTCCTTGTTGCATAATTTCTTGACACTGTGTTCTAATACACGGGTGGGCGTACGATGCACAAGTAATCCACGCTCTACCTCCACTTCCCTTAGCTGATCGGGATCTACTACTGCAGAATCATGTAGACACTTCCTCAGATGCAAAACAAGAAAAACATGGTGAGCTCCTGCCAACTTATCTGGAAGATCAACTATGTATGCCAGTTTTCTAATCCGTGCAGTAATAAGGGAGGGTCCTACATATCTCGGTGCCAACTTACCCACTAAGCCAAATTCAATAATGTTTCTCGGAGGACAAACCTTGATAAAAACCATATCTCCAACCTTAAACTCCAAATCCGAACGTCTTCTATTGGCATATGACTTTTGTCTATCTTGTGCAGTCTTTAACCTCTTGCGAATCAAATCCACCTTCTCGAAAGTTTCCCTCACCAAGTCTGGAACAAGCAAGATCTTATTGGTGGTATCCCACCAATAGGCCGGTGATCTACATGGTCCGCCATAGAGGGCCTTGAACGGTGCCATCCCAATGCTTGTTTAATAACTATTATTATATGCAAACTCCACCAAAGGTAGGTGGTCTTCCCAAGAGCCTCCTATGTCAATGATGCACAATATGAGCAAATCTTCGAAAACCCTACTTATCCTCTTAGTCTATCCATCTGTCTAAGCATGATATGTCGCTCAGATTCAATTCTGTTTCCAAGGCTTGCTGAAGACTCCTCCAAAACGCACTGGTTAATAAAGGATCTTTGTCACTCACAAATCTGGCTAGAACTCCATGAAGCCTAACTATCTCCCTTACATAAAGAGTCGCCAAAGAAGCTGTCATCCTACTACTCTTAATGGGTATAAAATAAGCGCTCTTCGTCGGTCTATCCACAATAACCCAAATGCTCGTGTTCCCTGTCCGTGACCTCGGTAATCCATCCACGAGATCCATAAAGATGCTCTCCCATTTCCATAATGGAATATCCAATGGTTGCTACAGTCCTCCAGGCTTATTCTATTCCACATTTACCCTTTGAAAAGTGATGCACTTCGATACATACTCCGTTACCCTCTTCTTCATTTCGAGCCAGTAGAATACCCTCTTCATATCTCGATACATCTTATCTCCACTGGGGTGCACTATCATCCTAGAATGATGTGACTTGGCTAACACCACATCTTCTAAATCCTCACTGTGGGGTACACAAAGTTTACCATCCCTTCTAAGCCATCCCCTAGTGTACACGGTATAGCGCCGAAGATGTGGTGATAACTCTCCTGAACTAAGCTTAACTAAAACGTCATTTAACTCTTCGTCCTCACCCTGCCTTTCTCCAATCTGCTCCATCAAAATAGGATGGACGTCAAGGGCTGCTAACAATCCCAGAGTTAAATCCGATGGAGGTCTAAAATAAAAGGTAGCAATGTACTCCAAATGCTTCCATTTCAAAAACAGAGGACTTAAAACCACTTTGCATCTACTCAATGCATCTGCCACTACATTACCCTTGCCAGGGGTATAGAAAATTACAAAGTCATAAGAGGCTAAAAACTCCATCCATCTTTGCTATCTCAAATTCAAGTCTTTCTAAGAGAATAGATACGTCAAAGACTTATGATCCGTGAAAAGCTCAAATCGTTCTCCTAAGAGATAGTGCCTCCAAGACTTGAGAGCAAAAACTATAGCTGCTAACTAAAGATCATGCGTCGGGTAGTTCTTCACATGCATTTTCAACTGTTTATTCGCATAGCACACTACCCTTCCCTCTTGCATCAGTACCACCCCTAGCCTCATACAACAAGCATCCATATAAACTGAGATAGGCTTGGTTCCATCCGGTAATACCAACACGGGCGCGGTTGTCGAAGCTTCGGCTCAATTTGGTGGGATAGCGACCCATGGTCTTCGGACCGTTTTGTGGAGCTTCGGCTCAAAATTAATGGTTAGCAACCATGGAATAGCGTTCTGTTTTGTGATACACGTGTTGGTGAGTTTTCATACTCCCGTTTTGTGATAGGCCTCCCCCTTTTGTGATTTTTGGATTTCCATTGATGATTTCTAGAATTTGTGTTTCACCGATTTTCGTGATTTACATTGATAAGTTTTATCAATATTTGTACATTGGTGAATTTGTGTGTCATTAACTTGTGTGGTTGGCATTGATATAATTGTCCATATTTATGGTTTTGTGAACAAAAATAAAGAGTGTGACATTCTTTGATCTTTGAGAAGATTCTTGTGATATTGATTAATCTCTGGTTGATTTTCAATTACATACTTATTACAGTATGGATTTATGGTTATCATACATTTTTGTCATATCATTTATTCTATATCATTTTATCTAATATTTATAGTTAGACTGATTCATTTATTATTTTCTTATTAAATAATACTCGGGTCAGACCGAGATGTTGTAGGTGCTTCTGCTTGACTCCTTATCTGGGAGTATTATCTGACTTTTGGCTAACTACATTAGATTTGTAGTTTTTGTTGATATACATTCGAGATAGAGACTCCTTGATGTATACATATTCTTTTTTGTAGCACTTGTAACTATTCTTTTATGATATTGTGGATCCTGTTTGACCACTACTCTGATATACACTTTTATGTGTTATATTCATATATTTTTCCGCCTTTGTGATATGGATATATGTGACTGATTTGTGTTATGTTTATTTCTATATTTGTTTCCAAAGATTATATAGCCACTGTGTAGTAGCTTTGAGTTTGTATCGGTATGTCGGATTTCCTCTTAAGTTAAAATGCATGTTATACTATCTGACATATCAGTGCTCGCACAAAGCAATTACACGGATGGTCGCTCCTCAACAGCCTTATTCACCATGCTAGTTGACGGCATTACCCCGTAGCGTCCTTGGTTAGCATGGGTATAGAGGTGGGGCGTTACATCTTGGTATCAAAGCTAAACTCCAGAAAAATGTAGAATAATTTAACAAGGATCATCGTCCTAAGTCCATCTTAGGAGTCGTGCCTTAGGATTTGATTCGAGTCTTCGTATCGTCTCATCATATTTTCTTTTGTGATACCTTTTTTTATCAATCATTATTGTTTGATATCCATTTTGTGAATAACCTTTTTATTCTTCTTTCTTTCTTTCTTAAAGAAGAAAAATGGTTAGACATGGTCGTCCCAGCGCCGGTCAATCTAGTGATACTCCCCAAGATGGAGTATTTATATCTGCACAACAGCTTCTTGATCTTGTAAAGTATGCTCAAGCTGCCGGACCCATTCCAGAACCTACTCACCCTAAATCTGGGTTTGCACGCTTGTGCGGTGACTATACCAACTTAGGTGGGAAGCCATTCATGGGTTCCGAAAGCGTTATTCAAGTCCAAGCTTGGCTAAGAACATGCGATCGAATCTTTTCTCGCATGAATCTTATTGAACTTCACCGAGTTCAGGTGACCTCTAGTATGCTCCAGGAAAGAGCATTAGACTGGTACAAGCTTCTGATTTATAAAATAAATGAACCGGATCTTACTTGGGAGAAATTCCGGGAATGATTCGAATTAAAGTTTGTACCAGAAGCTGAGAAGGTGACATTGGCTAGTCGTTTCATAGACCTTGTTCAAGGTGAATCCTCCATGGCAGATTATGTCGCATCATTTTTGTCACTTTCTAAATACGGGGTCGAATACATAAACACCCCATTGAAGAAGAACCAAAGATTTGTCTATGGCTTGAACAAAAATCTCAAGAAGCCATTACTTCTAAAATTAGAAGTTTCATTCGATCAACTCATTGATATCGTTCTTCATCTTGAAGAGGCGGATAGGGAGAGTGAAGTTGAAGTTATGGGTGCTAAACCAAACTTCAACAACAAGAAAAGGCCTAATAAATTCAAGGGTCCTTATCCCAATAAAAAGGGGAAACAAGCATCTCTGGCAGCAAAGACTTCTACCTTTAGTGGTGGGCAATGCTACAACAGTGGTTCAAAGGACCATTATGCGAATAAGTGTTTAAAGCCCCGCGCTTGTCGCTATTGCAAAAGCCCAAATCATTATTTATCTGCATGCCCCAAACTCCCAAACAAGATGGAGGGAAAGCTTAAAGTGGTGCAAACTCCTAATAACACTTCTCGTGGTCAAAGTATTTCTCATTCTATCCTTGATGGAATTATTGTGTTTTGTGATCATCCTATTCGAGTTCTTTTTGATGCGGGTGCGTCCCATTCTTTTATATCAAAAGAACTTGTTGATACTTTTCTTTGAGTGTTGTTGCTTTAATGACTTCTTTGAGAATCGCAAATCCAGTTGGTGGATCCGCAACAATTACTTTTCTATGTAAAGATGTCGAGATTATTTTGTGTGATTTTTCTTTCAAAGCCGATTTGCATGTTATGCGCTACTTAGACTTTGGAATGATTTTGGGAATGGATTGGCTTAACCGCTATGAAGCTCAAATCCTATGTCCTGATCGGACTATTCATCTTCGACATCCTCAATCTGTTAAGCAGATTTCTATTGATCTTAAAGATTCGGATTCCAACGTGGCTGCATCTTTATATTCTTTAAATCCTCATGATGACGATAATGATGATGAGGAAGATGTCATTTCTCTTATTCACGTTGTTCGTGAATTTTCCGACATATTTGAGCCAGTTTTAGGATTACCACCTAAGCGAGCAATTGAGTTCAGAATTAATCTAGTTCCTGGAGCTCTACATATCACTCGTCCTCCTTATCGTATGTCCAATAAAGAAAATAAGGAGATGCGCAAACAATTATCCAAATTGGAGACGAAGCAATTTATTCGCTCTAATTCCTCTCCTTGGGGAGCTTTGGCTATTTTTGTGAAGAAATTCGATGGTACACTTAGGCTTTGCGTTGACTACCGCAAGCTTAATGATCTTACTATCAAGAATAAATATCCTTTACCTCGGATTGATGATCTATTCGATCAACTTAGTGGTGCTAGAGTATTTTCACAATTAGACTTATCAACCGATTTTCATCAGCTTCGTATTGCAGAGGATAGCATTCCCTTAACATCGTTCCGTACTCGTTATGGATCTTATGAATGGCTTGTTATGCCATTTGGTTTAACGAATGTTCCGGCTTATTTCATTGACCTTATGAATAGAGTTTTCAAAGACTTCCTCGATTGATTTGTTCTGATCTTTATTGATGATATTCTTGTATATTCAAAAACCGAGGAGGGGCATGAAAAGCATCTTCGGATTGTGTTGGAAACTCTTAGGAGCAATCAATTGAAAGCAAAATTTTCTAAATGCCACTTTTGGAAATCTCGGGTGAAGTTTCTCGGTCATATCATTTCCGAATCCGGAATTTCCATAGATCCTTCAAAGATTGAAGCGATTCAAAATTGGAAGAGACCGGAGAGTGTGACGGAGATTCGTAGTTTTCTCGAATTGGCAGTTTATTACCGCCGTTGCGTAAAAGACTTTTCCAAAATTTCCGTGCCTCTTACTAGTTTGACAAAGAAGGGAGTTAAATACATTTGGTCGGACAAATGTGAAGCTTCTTTCCAGAAATTAAAAGAACTCCTTTCCGATGCTCCTATTCTTGTTATTCCCAAGGGGAATAGAGACTTTATTGTTTATACCGATGTTATTCGTGTTCGTTTGGGAGCCGTTCTCATGCAAGGAGAATGTGTTATTGCTTATGCTTCTAGGCAATTGAAGCCTGTTGAAACTAGATATGCCACTCATGATTTGGAGCTCGCGGCTATTGTTTTCGCCCTTCGGTTTGGCGTCATTATCTTTTGGGAGAAAAATTTATTCTTTACACCGATCATAAATCTTTGAAGTATTTATTTTCTCAAAAGGAACTTAATTTGTGTCAACAACGTTGGCTCGAGTTCCTTGCATCATATGATCTTGATATTCTTAATACTCCCAGAAAGGAAAATCGTGTTGCCGACGCCCTTAGCCGAAAGCTACAAGCGGTTGTTTCCATGATGATATCCGAATGGAATGATCTCGGAGTTTTATCCACTTGTGAGATTCGGGATCGTGAGTCTGATTTATGTTCATCTTTGGCTTTATGTAGCCTTGAGGCTCATCCTTCTCTTTTAGACCGCATTCTTGAAGCTCAAAAGCTAGATCCCGAATTGGCTCTTCTTAGCCAAAATTGTAGGGATAAAATTGATATTGAAGGTTTGAAAGACTTTGATATTGATTCTCGTGGCGGCATTCGAAAATTTGGTAGACTTATCATGCCAAATATTAGTGATCTTCGTAAAGATATTTTAGAAGATTCTCATCGTTCTAAATTTACCATTCATCTCGGTAGTAGTAAAATGTACGCGGATATGAAGCGACTTTATTATTAGGATGGAATGAAATCTGATATTTCTAGCTTTGTTAAGTGTTGCATGATTTGCCAACTCGTTAAGGCCGAGCATCAAAGGCCCGGTGGGTTATTGCAACCTTTAGAAATTCCAATTTGGAAGTGGGATCAAATTTCCATGGACTTTATTGATGGTCTTCCCCGTTCTCGTTCGGGTCATGATAGCTGTTGGGTGATTGTTGATTGACTTACTAAATCTGTCCATTTTAATCCCATTCGGTCCAATCGGACCATTCCTCTTTTGGCCAAGCTCTTTATTAAAGAAATTGTTAAATTACAAGGAGTTCCTACTTCTATTGCTAGTGATCGTGATCCATTATTTACTAGTGGATTTTGGAAGAGTCTTCAAAAAGCTTTGGGAACGAAGCTTAATTTTAGCACCGCTTATCATCCTCAGTCCAATGGACAAACCGAGCATGTGAATCAAACTCTTGAAGATCTTCTTCGTGCATGTGTTCGTGATTTTGGTGGAAGTTGGAAAGATCATATTTCTCTTGTTGAGTTTTCCTATAATAATAGCTTCCAATCTACTATTAGGATGGCACCTTTTGAGGCACTCTATGGAAGGCCGTGCCGATCTCCTTCTTGTTGGCTTGAGGCCGGTGAGAAGCTGGTTTATGGTCCAGATTTTATTCGTGATTCCACGGAAAAGATTGATCTTATTCGTCATAGGATGAAAGAAGCTCAAAGTAGGCAAAAATCATATGCCGATAACCGAAGAAGGAAATTAGAATTTTTTATGGGAGATTTTGTGTTTGTTCGTGTTTCACCTATGAAGGGTGTTGTGCGTTTCAGTCGATCGGGAAAGTTAGCCCCTCGATATATTGGTCCATTTCCCATCACCGAACGTATTGGTTCCGTGGCTTATCGCCTTTTATTACCGGCTCAGTTTTCTGCTATTCATGACGTGTTTCACATTTCTCAATTACGGAAATGCCTTCGAGATTCCGATTCTATTCTTGAGCCCGTCGTTGTGGAAGAAATTGAAGTTTAGCCTAATTTGACTTATGAGCAACATCCTATTCGTAACATAGCTTTGGGGGTTAAACGCCTTCGAAATAAAGATGTTCCTCTTGTGAAAGTTCAATGGTCCTTAAATCCTAAGGATTGTTCTTGGGAATCCATAGAATTCATCGAGCTAACACATCTGGACTTACTTTCTCGTGCTCTTTGAGGTGAACTTCTTATTCCAAATTTCTTCTTTTGTGTTGATATGCTTTTATGGTTGTTACTTTTTGTTCATTTATTTCTTATCATTGCGAGGACGCAATTTCTTTAAGGAGGGCAGTCTGTAACAACCTGCATATTTTACGATTGAATGTTTAAATATTTTATTTAAAATAATTCATCGTTAGTCGGATTAGTGTCCGAAAAGCTACTTTTTGCAAACAATCGAATTAGGACTTGAGACCAACCCCATTGAGTTCAAAATGACGTTTGCGACCTTTTTGAGTATAATCTTCGATATGTTGGAGTTAGAGGAATTATGCTACTTTTTCACTTAGGGCTTTGGTTTGGTTTCAGCCCATTAGACCAAAGCTCCACCCCCTCTTCTCTTCATTCCTTCATAATTTTCTAATACTCAAGCTTTAGCAATAATGGAGAGAGGAATGGGAAATTAAAACTCAAGGCCCTAATTATCTTTGCAAAATCCAAGCTTTAACTCCAAATTCATAGAAGAAGCTTTGGCAAGCCTTCTCTTCTTCTTCTCCAACTCATTATCCTTTCTATTTCAGAAATTCCTAAACCTAGCTTAGGAAAAGTTTCTCTTTTAAGCTTAGATTCAAGCTTGTTGGGTTGAAATTGAAGTGTGATTTGTTCTTGCCATTGCTCTATAGATTCTTCTTCATAGTTTTGTGTTTAAAGGTGAGATTTTTATCTCACATCTATGTCTATAACTATCTTTGATTGTTGGGTATGAATTCCTAACAATTATTCATGTGCATTTGCTGTTAGTTTGGATTGGGTTGGTGAATATTCCAATTTTTGGTGTTTTGAAGTCAAATCTTCAAAAATCCTAACTTTGATGTTTAAACATGTTTTTGGTGATGCATTGAAGAGCCTATAGGGCCGGGCTATTGAATTGGCGTAAACCCCTAGCGCCGTTGCTCATTCGATTGCAATTTGGGAGAGTTTGCTATTCATTGAATAGGCTGAAAAACAACCCAGCACCCAGTCAGTCGACTGACCATTTGAAGTCAGTCGACTGGCTATAGCCAATGATGGCTCCGGGGGATGTTTACAGAGACAAGGAGTCTTTGTTTCCTGTAATCAGTCGACTGGCCACTGTAATCAGTCGACTGACTGCAGGAAATGGAATTTTTGAGTTTGTGTTTCAGTCGACTGACTGCAGAGGGTCAGTCGACTGACCTGCTTCTATTTGCCTATTTAGCCTATTTTGTGTTGATTTTCAATTTTTATCGATTCGTGGTTTTCCGATCTGTTGTTATCATTATTATCGATCTTGATGACTTCTATTTTGGAATTTTTGGGTATATCCATTTTGATGGGTTTGGAATCGATTTCTTTGGAATTAATTCACATCTTGGAACGTGAAATTTTGGTGATTGATTGTTTCTACAATCATTTCTTTGATTTGTCACTTTTAAAATATAAAGGTTTCAATACTAGTAGTAAATATTCAAACTCTTTCACAAAGACGATTTCAACTCTATTTTCAATATGAAGCTTGTTTATAAAATCGTTTCCAATCTATTATTATAGAAAAACCTTTACCTCATTCGTATGAGAAATCTAATTAAACGACTTAGTAAAACAAGTGGTATGAAACGCTTGCATTTACTTCGTCGGTTAATTCTTGGACTTGTTCGATTGAATTTCTTGTGACAATTTTCGAGTGGAGACTTACAGTTTGTTCGTAAATATTTAAGTTAAGCTAGTGGTAATGGGACATGAAGCTAAGCTCATATATTCACTAGCTTAGTGTAATTGACACTTCTTGATGATCGATGATGATCATTTTGTGATTTAGACTAGCAATGTGCGATGTCTCTTTGTCTGTGAGGGAGACTAAACCCCGTTTCTGTGGAGCTTCGGCTCAATTTGGTGTGGTAGCAATCCATGGTCTTTGGACCATTTTGTGGAGCTTCGGCTCAAAATTAATGGTTAGCAACCATGGAATAGCGTTCCGTTTTGTGATACACGTGTTGGTGAGTTTTCATACTCCCGTTTTATGATGGGCCTCCCCCTTTTTGTGATTTTTGGATTTCCATTGATGATTTCTAGAATTCGTGTTTCACCAATTTTCGTGATTTACATTGATAAGTTTTATCAATATTTATGCATTGGTGAATTTGTGTGTCATTAACTTATGTGATTGGCATTGATATAATTGTCAATATTTATGGTTTTGTGAACAAAAATAAAGAATATGACATTCTTTGATCTTTGAGAAGATTCTTGTGATATTGATTAATCTCTGATTGATTTTCAGTTGCATACTTATTGCAGTATGGCTTTGTGGTTATCATACTTTTTGTCATATCTCTTATTTTATATCATTTTATCTGATATTTATAGTTAGACTGATCCGTTTATTATTTTCTTGTTAAATAATACTCGGGTCAGACCGAGATGTTGTAGGTGTTTCTGCTTGACTCCTCATCTGGGAGTATTATCTGACTTTTGGCTAACTACATTACTTTTGTAGTTTTTGTTGATATACATTCGAGATAGAGACTCCTTGATGTATACATATTCTTTTGTCTAGCACTTGTAACTATTCTTTTGTGATATTGTGGATCCTGTTTGACCACTACTCTGATATACACTTTTATGTGTTATATTCATATCTTTTTCCGCCTTTGTGATATGGATATATGTGACTGATTTGTGTTATGTTTATTTCTATATTTGTTTCCGAAGATTATATAGTCACTGTGTAGTAGCTTTGAGTTTGTATCGGTATGTCGGATTTCCTCTTAAGTTGAAATGCATGTTATACTATCTGACATATCAGTACTCGCACAAAGCAATTACACGGATGGTCGCTAGTTGACGCATTAACGCGTAATGTCCTTGGTTAGCATGGGTATAGAGGTGGGGCGTCACAAAAAGTATGAGATTTTAAAAAAATAGTGAGATTGTGTTATTTTATAAACTGATTGTGAGGTTTTATAAAATAATGATAAGATAATATTTAATTTTAAGGAAGTAATTAAGTATTATAAAATTAAGTATCATAAAGGCTTTAAATGATTTATAAGCTAGTACTATATTTTATAAAAAATGAAATGATTTTTATAAAATGGTAGAAAATTGTAACACCCCGTAAAATAAACCATAATTAATTTAAAAGAATTAATAAATAATTATTAAATCTCAAAAATGGAATTCGAGTAAATATCATAATATGGGTACGAAACTTGCACAATTGTGTTCATGGCCATCTTCTAGTCAACTTTCAGATATAAAGCTATCGATCTGGGTTCAAACAAAGAATTTATTAACATTTGAAAGTTTCAGATCGAAAATAAATCAAAAGCAATTAAGGAAATAAATATATTTTAATGGTAACATTAATAAATGCTAGACCACCACCAATCGATAATCTCGTGTCCAGTCGACCGTTAGCAATCGACCGCCTATGAGGGGCAATCGACCGAATTATGTTGTGGCTGCTAGGGTTAAACCTCGGCCTGATGGCTTTGATTTAATAAATATTAATCTAACTGATAGAACTGATTCGAGCGCTTATAAATTCTGGCTTAGCCCCTCACTTTTTTGTCATATTTTCCTAACAAAGCAGCAGAGCTCTACCACTTTCCCTTCTGTGCTATTTCTAGAAATTAAAAAATAGTAAATTATATATACGTATATTGGAGAAGGGCTAAAAATAACAGAGAAGAAGAAGAGTGAATCAATCCTGCGAAAAAGGTGAACTCTACAATTATAAATCTAAATTCCACTTGAGTCAAATCTCATCTTAGATATGTAATTCTAATAGGTACATATATACACTTTTAAATACATATTTTTGATTGGAAAGCAAAAAGGAGTCAACTAAAAGGAATGAAATCAGATTTTAGGATTTGAAAAGTTAAAAGGGTGAGTGAAAAATTATATGATTTATGTATAATACTATAACTTATACGTTGAATTTTATTTGATTACTATGCCTATGTAAAACACGTTGGATTATAGGCTTAGAATGAATGTGTCTAATTGAAATCCATCTACATATTCTGTAATTTATATAATTGTGATGGAACAACATATGCACTTTAATTTGGAAACTTTGGAAAATTAGTCCCTAAATTTTTTAAAGTATGATGTTGATAAGATCGTGTAGTTTATTCCAGATTTATGTCAATTGGGTTTTCAATAGTTTAGCATTCATTTGGAAGGCCCAAATTTGACTTGGAATGTAAATTTGTATTTTTCAATTTATTAGGAGTGTTAAAAGTATAATTTAGTTATATCTATTTCCGTATAAATTTCTATAGACCATCTAACTTCAATACTATGTATAAAATGAGCATTGTTTGGAATAGTAAGGAATATGCCTAAATGAATGAGATGTATAAAGTATGGATCCTTTTCTGCAATTTACATTATCTACTTCAATAGAAACTAAACAGAATAATTCCTTGTAATTTCAAATGGAGAAAAGGTCCCACTTTTATGTAGTTTATGGAAAGTTATAATGGTAATCGTTTCCTTTTTGAGGAAGGATAGCTCCAATGTATCAAAATACAGAAATAAATATTCTTTGTAGAATTTATACGTAAGTGTATATTCTGAAATTTCCTAATTGTAGAAATTAAAGAGTTAAAAAAAATATATGGATAACCGTGTCTACTAATTAAAAATATAAGTATACATGAGGAAAAGGATAAAGCATATAATAAATAAATATACATCAGTTCTCCTATTTAGTTGTAATTAAAACGTTTAAATATTAGTAACATAATAATCAAAGAGTTAGGAGGTTGTTATGAAAAATGGGTAATAACTCCAATATTAATAAATAATAATTACAATATTAATGAGCAATTAATTCGCAATTAATAAGGAGTTATAGAAATTAAATGGGGTAAAGGGAATGGAAGGGTAAGAATGCCCCATAATGAAGATAGAAAAACTATTGCTATATAAGGAAAATAAGAAGAAAAACAACTGAAATAGATTTGTACATTTGGTATCTCTTTTCATGATAATAAATAAAATCTCAATGGCGAAAGCAGTAAGTGAATGCACTGTTATAATCTAGTAAAGATATCAATTAAGGAGAAAAAGAGCTTTAAGGAGAAACCATTTAAATAAGAGCAACTTAGGGAGAAGAAATTTATATAGAAATAATGTTAGGAATTTATATTAAAATAAGTTTCATAATCTATCTACAAACGATATGGGAGAAAAATAAAAGGAAAAATGGATAATTTTCATAAATATGTGCAGTAATTGCACATATCTTTGATTACAAATTAATTATGGAAGATTTATTAATTGAATAAATATGGATAGTTAATTAATTAGGAATAATAAATGAAAGTAATCATGTAGGTAATAAATTTAAAACCACCCAGTTTATTCATCTTAATTGTAGATGCTGGTTGTAATTGAATGTTGTGTGATGGATTAATATATTTGATATGTGATGAGATGCTATGTGATAATTTGTGCTGATCTGCTATATTCATGATGAATATACTGTCATATGAATATGAAACCCCTTGACCCGTAGAATGACATTTGGATTTCGATGCGACAGGGAGTCGGATTCCAGTCGGTTATCCGAAACCCACATCGAATCATATTAGTTAATCTTTGTGAATGATATTTTACTTTATCTATGAATCTGTGAATATAGATAAGCGTTATGGGTTATACCGCTTATCGATATGATTGAATCTGTGTTGATGTTGTGCACTATTGTGTTGAAACCCTGGACCACACTTATACACACACAAGTGGTATCAGAGCTTGATTAGATTTGTCTGGATAATTAGATTTGTTTGATTGGTTGAATTGGTTGTTTTGATTGTTAGCATATGTTTGATATATGCTTGTGTATTAAATAAAATCTTTAAAGAGATTATTAAATTACCTTTGCTTTTAAATTTCGGGGACGAAATTCTTTTAAGGGGGGAGGAATGTGATGTCCCGGAAATTTGGGCAATATTTATTTAATAATTTCATTTATAATTTATTTTTAAAATGTGAAATACTGATTTAATAATCCAATTCAAACATAATTTTCTTTTGAAAATTTATAATTATTTAGTTTGGATAAATGATATTCTTTTGAAAATTTATAATCAGGATTTAAATTGAGAATCTTATTGTCTTAAAATGTTGAAAATATTTTTATGATAAAATTTCCTTTCTAAGCTGATTTAAAAATATTTATTTATAATGTATATATGTGTATACATTGTAAATAGGAGTTTTGATTTTAAATTTTAATTTTAAATTTAATAAAGGATCTTTTCAAACTTATAATATATATAGTGTATAATTTATGAATTGATTTATATTAAATTGAAAATAGTATTGAACTTTTCATAAGTCAGTTTATAAATCCATCTTGTATTTTTAGAAGGAAATTATAGTAAATACTTTGTTATAAATATATAGTTAAGAATTGTATTTTTATAATAAAGTTTATTTTGTTTTAAAATTGTTTTGAAATAAATTTAGTTTATTTATATTAGAGTATAGTATTTGATTTGAAACTTTTGAATGAATTCAACATTTGTTCTTTTCTTTTTAAAAGTTCTCTTTTGAAATTTGTTTTAAAATAATTCTTAAAATATTCAAACAAATATTTGTATATGTTTGGATAATTCATTTGTAAAGACTAATTATATATAAACATATATAAACATCTTAAATTAAAATTAGAATGGTTTTATCTTTAACTAAAGACATTTGTAAACACATAAATTAATCCTATTATCTAAATCTTACAAGTGTCTACTTAAAAACATGAATGTTTGATTATGCAGATGTTTAGATTTGAGGATATGCAGAAATAAAACATGCAGATGAATTTTTTTATGAAGAGGAGCATGCAAGTTTAGATTGTTAATAATCTTATGAATGAAGAACTGATCTTTGATTGAGGAAAATGGAAATGAAGTGAAGATGTAAACTTAACTAAATGCATTTCAGATTTTAATAAAAGAAAAGAAAAATTAAAAACAAAATCTTACACTTGTCAAACTATCATTGTGAAATTTGAACACTTGTTAATTTGAATACATAAGAACACAACACATGTTATCCTTAAAATAGTTAATACTAATTACAAGTTAATGTATATGTAAACTTAGTATAAGTTGTTGGTTTATTTTAAAACATGTTTATGAATTTACAAAAGAAATAAGAACAACAATGATATACAAATTAACTTATACATATTAAAGATTAAGTCAATATTGTTTTTATGAATCTCTTTTTATTTAATTAAAAATCATTTTGTTTGATTATTCTAAATTTAAAACTAAATCCAATTAAATTTAAAAACATTTCAATATTTTCTTATAAATTTTAAAATCACATTTTTATTTATGAAATAAAATTTAAAACTTAGTATCAAATTAAAATAAAATTTCCAAATTGAAATATATACATTACAATTTTAAAACATGATATATTTACAAATTTCAACCAAAGTCATTTATTAAATTTTGAAATGCTTAGATATTAAATAAAACAAATTCCCAAATTACTATAATTAATAAAACCAGAAAATTATCTATATAAAAATTGAAACAAAACCAATCTATTTAAAATATAAACCATATATTCATATTGTAAATAGAAATCAATTTATTATTTTTAAAAGATAAAATAACCATTTTAAATAATTATTGAAAAAGATTATTAAATTTATCTGAATAATTATCATCAGAACATCAATATCAATTTAATTTTAATTACAGATTATTAAATTGATATTGTCAAAAATTCCGGGATGTTACAATCCTTCCCCCTTAAAAGAATTTCGTCCTCGAAATTTAAAACAAAGGTAATTTAATAATCTTATTAAATTTTAATTTAAAAACACAAGCATATATCAAACCTATGCTAACAACCAAACAACCAATTCAACCAATTAAAAAAAATCTAATTATCTAGACAAATTCTAGATGAAATTCTTATCGAGTTTCCCCAGTGTATATATATATATCCACCGGGACACTCGCTCTAGAAAATCCAAACAAACAATACTTTGAAGCTACTAAGCTCCAATACAACTATAACTACAACACTAGACAAGATATCAGACAACAAACGAGTCTGACTCAACAATCAAAACTCCAGAACTTCTGGTTCCATAACCAGAGACAGATCATACGCGTACTCCCTCAGAGATACGTGAAACTCATCGAATCCCAGTTATCCAACTGGCAATTCAACCCTATAGATCAATCCCTTATTCTCCAAGATAACAGAAAAGATCCAAAACACTTCAGAGCTACTTCTCAGACTTATCAAAACTTATAGCTCACTTCTGATCGGAGAAAACTTATCAAAATTAATCTCCGTCTTCAGAGCCCAAATCCCTCCGACTCTTATCCACAAAACTCTCCAAACAATCCTGGCTACCTACAGCCTTCCTGATCAGCTCAACCTTCGCTGATGTCTCTATAACAAACTAGACCAATCAACTTACCAAAATGATCTCCTCAAGATCAACCAAAATCAAAAACTCAAACTCAACTTCTCAACATCAGAAGACAACAACTCACTTCTCCTGTCCGGGAAAAGAAAAGCAGATACACTTCCTAACTGCTTCCGCTGCTCAACTCTGATCCGAAGAAGAGAATGCTGAAGAAGAACACAAGCACAATAGGACAACACACCCCAGAAATATGGTTCAACAAATCCATAAGAAAATTCAGAAGTTCTCTCAAAACTCTAAGCTGTTATTCCAACTCAATCTCCTTGGAACCATTCTTCTATAAAGCCGAACCATCCGAACCATTCCTGGAATTCCAATCGATAAGAAAGCTCAATCTCCAGATGCAAACCAAACTCTGACTTCCTGAAGACATTCAGAAAAACTCAGATAACCCAAAAGAACTCTCAAACAATCGCAAGTCACTTTTGCGATCCACTAAACCAAATCCAAGTAAAACTGTTCTTTCTTAACCAAGTAGAACAGCTTATTCTTAAATAGCCAACCTATCAAAGAAACGGGTCCACTTAACTGCTCCACTTCAGAAAAACTGCTTAAGCCAAAAGATCTCTTGCCAACACCGAGAACATTCCTAACTGCACTGCTGCCACAGATGCCAAAGAATTCCAAAACAAAGCTCTCCGAGAAACTCGGACTTCAAAGCAAACAGAAACTCCGGCTGAACACAGCCACAATACTGAAGCAGACTCACCTCCTTAAACTTGTTTCAACGAAAACATCTTTGGGAATATCCATAGTCACTGCATCTCATCACGCAGCTACTACTTCCCGAGGTATTCAAAATACCATCACTTACTTGCTCCAGCTCATCCAAGCAGATCCAAACACTACTCATCAACTTCAGAAACAAACTCCGAACCTTAACAGGTTTCCTTCAGAGATCAATGAAGTTCTTCATCACTACAGAACTCACTCGAGACGGTATTAGGACTACAGTCTCGACAGATACACTTCCAACCTCAAACATTCAGACTCCAACCAATGGTAGTAATCGTGTAACACACAATACTACCCCATCTACCTTCATAACTTATATTGGAAAAACCTGAACAGGTAACCCAACAGATAGGTAGAAATAAATAAATATATATATTAAAAATTACAAATACGCTCTCTCAAGAAAGACACCACTACAGAGCCTAGGTATTCACTCAACCTAACGCTCCCTAAAGAAAGATACACTTCAGAGCCTAGGTATTCACTCAGCCTAATGCTCTGATACCACAATGTCACAACCCGACTTTCACTCCCAGAAAACCGCGTCATGAATTAAGAAAGAAAGGGATAGAAGTAGAAAAGAAAGAAGAGAAGAAGAAACAACATCAGAATCTAACACAGCGGAACGAATAAATTATATTAATAACATAATACTTTACATAGTTTACAACAATATCAGAGATACACAGCATAATCAATCTCATACTAGACAGTTATAGACACCTGTCCAGTTATACAACTCAATACAACAAACTCTCAGAGAACTACACAGCGGAAAACTAGATATATATCTACTCGCAGAAGCCTCCTGCTCCATTGCTCCTCCACAAGTCGTCAAAGCTAATCCAGAATCCTAACCTGAATTCCCTTGACTACTCATAAAAATTTGAGTACCCAAGAGTTTATGAAAAACAAAAATAAACTCCGGGTCAGACATGGGTCTGGTGTGAGTAACAGGTTAAAGTTGCTTAACTTTTAAAAACCTTTTGAAAAGAAAGGTATCACGTAAGACTTCCCACACATAAACATGGAAAAGTTTTTACCTTACGCTAACCAAAACATTTGATAGGAAATCCGATGATATTATAATAGTGTCTAGGGTTTTCAAGTAAAATACAGAAATAGCTGAAATGCTTACATCTCACATTCCAACATAGTTGGGCACAACTAATACGTACGGCACTTATTGGATTTTGGATTCCATACAATGGCAGGGCTACTGGGGTACCGCCCGTCACAGTACGTGGCCTAGATCACCGTACCGAGGAGCCACCCTAACTCCCCTGCAACACAAGGCCGGACCCGTTCCTTACTGAACAGTTCCGAACAAGACAGCCCCGGCGATTCTAGCTAGCAATCGCCCCACACAGCCGAAATATAAAGGGACTTCTAGACAGGGATCAATCTTGCTCTCCAGTGGGCGCTACCCACGAAGCTTTGCTGCACCTCCCCTGTTTTAGCCATTCCCGGTTGATGAGGCTTGAGGCTACGATTACCTTTATAGGACACATCCCTTAGAATGCTCATCGTCCACCTGACGATGTTCTGAAAGCATTCAATCCATACAAGTTCGTTCCGGGTTCGAACGAAACCGAAGGCATTATCTCGTTACACTCATTTTGGAATCACCCTCAGAGTTAACGACAATAACCCTTGCACTCTAATTCACCATCTCGAATCTATAAGGACTAATTCCGTCAACTCATTACGGAATCACCCACAGAGTTATAATGACTCATAGCCCTTACACCTCGAGTCTTCACAAAGCTCCACTTTGATTCACGACCTATCGTTATTTGGAATCGATGTGGTTTTCGGATATCCAAATATGGAAACCCGATCCCGGTCTCATCGAAAACCAAAGCGTGTCTTTTAAGGTCTAAGTTGTTTTAAAAGTTTTTAAAACAATTCAATTACAGTATCTATATACACACAGATAGATAACTTAAAACATAACTGATAATCAACATTATCATATAACAGGTAATCCACATCATCAATATCAAATAGATATCCCATCAATCAATATCACAACAGATAACCTATGTTATCATCACAATACAACCAACATCCATACCACCCAATATCATTTATCTCATTACTGAGATTACAAAGCATCCAAGTCAAACCATTCATCCATAAGCAAAGATTTACTCATCACAATATAGTTAATTTAAAATGAATTAAATTAATCATCTCTATCTCAAATTAATTTAAAATGAATTAAATTAATTCCTTCATCTTTAATTAATTTAAAATAAATTAAATTAATTGCTTTACCAAATTATCTTGCTTACTCAATCATTTAATTGATTACAATCAATTAATTCATCATATATTACTTTAATTAATCACTCTTGATTAATTACCCTTAATTACCTTCATGTAATTATTCTTAATTAATTTCACAAATTAATTATCCTCAACTAAACAGTAATTAACCCTTAATTACTTCAATTAATCAATTAATCATAATTAATTACATTAATCCTTAATTAATTACATTAATTAATTACCTTTAATTACCTATTATTGATTAATTAATCATAATTAATCAACTTTAATTACATCATTAATTAAAATAATTAATGATCTTAATTATTTCTTAAATTAATTACTCTAAGTAATTAACAAACTTAATTACTATATTAAACCAAGTTAATTATCCTTAATTAATTCCTTAATTAGTTGATTAATTACTAAATAATTAATCCAAATTATCTCACACTTAAACATCTCCACTTAATTACAATCATGTAATTATTAATTAATTACTTAACTAAGTAAATTTCCAAATCATTAATTTCATAAAGTAATTACTAAAAAAACTCAAATGTTTAAAATTAATTAAACTTAATTAATTAAATTAAACAATTCCATTAAACTAAATTAATTACATTAAGTAATTAATTTCTTAATTACTTTACCAAGTAATTATACTCAACCCATTCACAATTGATTATTATTAAATTAATTAATCTAATTAATCGTAGAAATTAATCATATTAATTAATTATTTAAATAATCCTGGTTAATGACCTGAATTAACCCTTCCCTAATTATTTAATTAAATAATTATCTTAGATAAATTACAAATTTAATTATCTATAATTAAAGTCTAATTATTTAAATACATTAACCTTGATTAAAACTTAAATACTTATTAACAATTTATAACCATTAATTAAAAATCTAATTAATGATCTAAATTTTCAAATTTGATTAACCCCTAAATCAATATGCATTTAACCTTAATAATTAATTAAATAAATTAATTATTACTTAATCACCTTTTTAATAATTTAATTTCAAAACATTATTTCTTCACTTAACTTTAAAATAAAACTTTTCTAAATTATGTTTAAACAAATTTTATTTTAAAACAAAGTGCTTTAAAACTTGTTTCAAAATTTCATTCCAAATATAAGGTTTGAAATGTAAATAGTTTGAACTTATTAAAGTTTAAACATTTATAACTTAACATCTCAATAACTCAATTTATACTTAGTTTAAATCTTGCAACTTCAAATTTTCCTTAAATTTCAATAACTGAATACACATTTAACTTTGTTTCCAAATTTAAACTTAAGATTCAAATTAGCTTTGAATTCAGATTTAAATTTAAATTTTAAAACTCTTTTTAAACCTTAAACTTCAGATTTTAAGTCATTTTATATAATAATTTCAAAGTTGTCAAAATCCTTCACTTTATTTTATAAAACTTATATATTTTTAAATTATCATTCAAACTCATTTTGAATCAAGATTTAAAACCTGTTTTCAGAATTTTGTTTTAAAATTTGCTCTGCACTCTATTTAAATTCAGTTTAAAATTTTAAAAAAATCAAAATTGACAGGCTTTGTAAAACAGTTTCAGGTTTATCAAAAACCTGTAAAAACTAAATAAATTTTCTTCTTAACTTTATTAATTTAAACTGTAATTTTAAATTAGCTTGAATTCAAATAAATTTAAAACTTGAGTTTAAATATGATTTAAGTTTCTTAATCATTTAAAATTTTAGGGTTTTACAAAATTATAAACCCAAAAGTTACAGGTTTGTAAAACCTGTAAACAAACAGCTGAACCCCCCCTTCACTAACTCTACTTCGAGTCTGCAACCCGATTCCCCCGAGTCACACACTACTTTACTTCGAGAAAAAACCAGGGTTTACCCGAGTCACCCCACAACTATCCAAACTTCCCCAGTGTCCTACTTCACCGTGCATATGCACGGCGTCGCCGTCCATTTATGATCGTCAACGACCATCACAACTAATCAGTAACCAACCAAGCTACCCACTACGACCCACAATTCAAGCTTCAACCCTCAAAAACAAAATCGAGTTCTTCAAACCCAAACCTGGCAACAACCCTTCCAGGCTTTTCTCCAACCTGTCAACGGCCATCTTCCGCCGTTCTGGCCTCCAGAATGTCAGAGACCTCGACCATGGCTTCCACTACTCCCATACTGCCCATTCCCAGAATATCTAAGCACTCGATCACTCCATCATCTCGAAATGATTAAATCAAATGCCATAGTGAAAACTAGGGTTCCACATAATATTTCCCTACCGCAACCATTCAAATGGAATTCATCATAAATTAGTATTTTTCCTGGCTTCATCTACCCCTTTTCCACTACCAGGAAGAACACCAAGCCTCAATTATCCATAGATCATTAGAATTTCTGAAATTCCATTTTCAGTTCAAACTCCAAAAGCAACTTCATTTACTATCTAAAAATTACAATCTTTGACTTAAAAATCTAATTACAAGTAGTATTTTTAGTTTATGATACTGAATAAATAAATAAACATGTTTGAGATTTAATAGAATCAACATGCATTTATGTTGCTCTGTGTTTACAGAGACAACTCCTGATATTTTAATTATCCAGTTCAAAAAAAAAAAAAAAAAAAAAAAAAAAAAAAAAAAAAAAAAACTACTACAGCATATCTATTTTACTAAAAATTCAAATTCCAGTGTTAGAAACCATATTTCTATTTGTGTTTTAAATTTATAGTACTGGATCTACAAATCATACAGTAAAAATTTTAGTTCATACTATCATGTATTGGTGTTTTGATATGTTTCCAGAGACATCAGATTGAATTTGACTTGCATAAATTTTTATCAGTAATCTAAATTAACCTACATAAATTTTTAAACACAAATCAGTTTCTTGAACAACAGAAACAACAGGAAATACTGCATGCAAACAAAACATATCATGGCAACATTATCATCACACAGGAAATGTTTATCTATGTTAAACATTTAGCATGCAACCTAAATAAAATTTTAGATTTTAGAGTTACTCACCCTTTTATTGAATGCAGCCCCTGTGAGTTTGCAGAAAACAAATATGCAGAGCTTGCTCCTCTCTGTTTTGATATGCAGGTGATCCCAGAGACAAGAATGCAGACCCCTGTTTTGACTTCCCTTTGAATTTATATGCAGTTTTGCCTATTTGTTCTCTCTGACTAAAATGTTTGCATGCAGGTGCTAGTTGATGCAGTTGCCAATTCCCAAACACATGCATGCAGGCTTATAGAAATGCAAGCTTGACTTTGATATGCTTCATGTAGATGATGCAGAGGTATTCATTGTGATTTCTGCAGATTTGAATGTGGTTTTGGGTATGCAAATGTGCCATTTGCTTCCAGGCTAATGTTTTTCAATGTATGTTAATGTTTGAGGTAAGGGTGAGTTTGATTATAAAGAAGAGTGGAGTATGCAGGTTCTTTGATTTGAGAATTGAATGAAGGTGGATTTGATTGTGCAGGTTTGATTATGCAGATGTTTAGATTTGAGGATATGCAGAAATAAAACATGCAGATGAATTTTTTTATGAAGAGGAGCATGCAAGTTTAGATTGTTAATAATCTTATGAATGAAGAACTGATCTTTGATTGAGGAAAATGGAAATGAAGTGAAGATGTAAACTTAACTAAATGCATTTCAGATTTTAATAAAAGAAAAGAAAAATTAAAAACAAAATCTTACACTTGTCAAACTATCATTGTGAAATTTGAACACTTGTTAATTTGAATACATAAGAACACAACACATGTTATCCTTAAAATAGTTAATACTAATTACAAGTTAATGTATATGTAAACTTAGTATAAGTTGTTGGTTTATTTTAAAACATGTTTATGAATTTACAAAAGAAATAAGAACAACAATGATATACAAATTAACTTATACATATTAAAGATTAAGTCAATATTGTTTTTATGAATCTCTTTTTATTTAATTAAAAATCATTTTGTTTGATTATTCTAAATTTAAAACTAAATCCAATTAAATTTAAAAACATTTCAATATTTTCTTATAAATTTTAAAATCACATTTTTATTTATGAAATAAAATTTAAAACTTAGTATCAAATTAAAATAAAATTTCCAAATTGAAATATATACATTACAATTTTAAAACATGATATATTTACAAATTTCAACCAAAGTCATTTATTAAATTTTGAAATGCTTAGATATTAAATAAAACAAATTCCCAAATTACTATAATTAATAAAACCAGAAAATTATCTATATAAAAATTGAAACAAAACCAATCTATTTAAAATATAAACCATATATTCATATTGTAAATAGAAATCAATTTATTATTTTTAAAAGATAAAATAACCATTTTAAATAATTATTGAAAAAGATTATTAAATTTATCTGAATAATTATCATCAGAACATCAATATCAATTTAATTTTAATTACAGATTATTAAATTGATATTGTCAAAAATTCCGGGATGTTACAATCCTTCCCCCTTAAAAGAATTTCGTCCTCGAAATTTAAAACAAAGGTAATTTAATAATCTTATTAAATTTTAATTTAAAAACACAAGCATATATCAAACCTATGCTAACAACCAAACAACCAATTCAACCAATTAAAAAAAATCTAATTATCTAGACAAATTCTAGATGAAATTCTTATCGAGTTTCCCCAGTGTATATATATATATCCACCGGGACACTCGCTCTAGAAAATCCAAACAAACAATACTTTGAAGCTACTAAGCTCCAATACAACTATAACTACAACACTAGACAAGATATCAGACAACAAACGAGTCTGACTCAACAATCAAAACTCCAGAACTTCTGGTTCCATAACCAGAGACAGATCATACGCGTACTCCCTCAGAGATACGTGAAACTCATCGAATCCCAGTTATCCAACTGGCAATTCAACCCTATAGATCAATCCCTTATTCTCCAAGATAACAGAAAAGATCCAAAACACTTCAGAGCTACTTCTCAGACTTATCAAAACTTATAGCTCACTTCTGATCGGAGAAAACTTATCAAAATTAATCTCCGTCTTCAGAGCCCAAATCCCTCCGACTCTTATCCACAAAACTCTCCAAACAATCCTGGCTACCTACAGCCTTCCTGATCAGCTCAACCTTCGCTGATGTCTCTATAACAAACTAGACCAATCAACTTACCAAAATGATCTCCTCAAGATCAACCAAAATCAAAAACTCAAACTCAACTTCTCAACATCAGAAGACAACAACTCACTTCTCCTGTCCGGGAAAAGAAAAGCAGATACACTTCCTAACTGCTTCCGCTGCTCAACTCTGATCCGAAGAAGAGAATGCTGAAGAAGAACACAAGCACAATAGGACAACACACCCCAGAAATATGGTTCAACAAATCCATAAGAAAATTCAGAAGTTCTCTCAAAACTCTAAGCTGTTATTCCAACTCAATCTCCTTGGAACCATTCTTCTATAAAGCCGAACCATCCGAACCATTCCTGGAATTCCAATCGATAAGAAAGCTCAATCTCCAGATGCAAACCAAACTCTGACTTCCTGAAGACATTCAGAAAAACTCAGATAACCCAAAAGAACTCTCAAACAATCGCAAGTCACTTTTGCGATCCACTAAACCAAATCCAAGTAAAACTGTTCTTTCTTAACCAAGTAGAACAGCTTATTCTTAAATAGCCAACCTATCAAAGAAACGGGTCCACTTAACTGCTCCACTTCAGAAAAACTGCTTAAGCCAAAAGATCTCTTGCCAACACCGAGAACATTCCTAACTGCACTGCTGCCACAGATGCCAAAGAATTCCAAAACAAAGCTCTCCGAGAAACTCGGACTTCAAAGCAAACAGAAACTCCGGCTGAACACAGCCACAATACTGAAGCAGACTCACCTCCTTAAACTTGTTTCAACGAAAACATCTTTGGGAATATCCATAGTCACTGCATCTCATCACGCAGCTACTACTTCCCGAGGTATTCAAAATACCATCACTTACTTGCTCCAGCTCATCCAAGCAGATCCAAACACTACTCATCAACTTCAGAAACAAACTCCGAACCTTAACAGGTTTCCTTCAGAGATCAATGAAGTTCTTCATCACTACAGAACTCACTCGAGACGGTATTAGGACTACAGTCTCGACAGATACACTTCCAACCTCAAACATTCAGACTCCAACCAATGGTAGTAATCGTGTAACACACAATACTACCCCATCTACCTTCATAACTTATATTGGAAAAACCTGAACAGGTAACCCAACAGATAGGTAGAAATAAATAAATATATATATTAAAAATTACAAATACGCTCTCTCAAGAAAGACACCACTACAGAGCCTAGGTATTCACTCAACCTAACGCTCCCTAAAGAAAGATACACTTCAGAGCCTAGGTATTCACTCAGCCTAATGCTCTGATACCACAATGTCACAACCCGACTTTCACTCCCAGAAAACCGCGTCATGAATTAAGAAAGAAAGGGATAGAAGTAGAAAAGAAAGAAGAGAAGAAGAAACAACATCAGAATCTAACACAGCGGAACGAATAAATTATATTAATAACATAATACTTTACATAGTTTACAACAATATCAGAGATACACAGCATAATCAATCTCATACTAGACAGTTATAGACACCTGTCCAGTTATACAACTCAATACAACAAACTCTCAGAGAACTACACAGCGGAAAACTAGATATATATCTACTCGCAGAAGCCTCCTGCTCCATTGCTCCTCCACAAGTCGTCAAAGCTAATCCAGAATCCTAACCTGAATTCCCTTGACTACTCATAAAAATTTGAGTACCCAAGAGTTTATGAAAAACAAAAATAAACTCCGGGTCAGACATGGGTCTGGTGTGAGTAACAGGTTAAAGTTGCTTAACTTTTAAAAACCTTTTGAAAAGAAAGGTATCACGTAAGACTTCCCACACATAAACATGGAAAAGTTTTTACCTTACGCTAACCAAAACATTTGATAGGAAATCCGATGATATTATAATAGTGTCTAGGGTTTTCAAGTAAAATACAGAAATAGCTGAAATGCTTACATCTCACATTCCAACATAGTTGGGCACAACTAATACGTACGGCACTTATTGGATTTTGGATTCCATACAATGGCAGGGCTACTGGGGTACCGCCCGTCACAGTACGTGGCCTAGATCACCGTACCGAGGAGCCACCCTAACTCCCCTGCAACACAAGGCCGGACCCGTTCCTTACTGAACAGTTCCGAACAAGACAGCCCCGGCGATTCTAGCTAGCAATCGCCCCACACAGCCGAAATATAAAGGGACTTCTAGACAGGGATCAATCTTGCTCTCCAGTGGGCGCTACCCACGAAGCTTTGCTGCACCTCCCCTGTTTTAGCCATTCCCGGTTGATGAGGCTTGAGGCTACGATTACCTTTATAGGACACATCCCTTAGAATGCTCATCGTCCACCTGACGATGTTCTGAAAGCATTCAATCCATACAAGTTCGTTCCGGGTTCGAACGAAACCGAAGGCATTATCTCGTTACACTCATTTTGGAATCACCCTCAGAGTTAACGACAATAACCCTTGCACTCTAATTCACCATCTCGAATCTATAAGGACTAATTCCGTCAACTCATTACGGAATCACCCACAGAGTTATAATGACTCATAGCCCTTACACCTCGAGTCTTCACAAAGCTCCACTTTGATTCACGACCTATCGTTATTTGGAATCGATGTGGTTTTCGGATATCCAAATATGGAAACCCGATCCCGGTCTCATCGAAAACCAAAGCGTGTCTTTTAAGGTCTAAGTTGTTTTAAAAGTTTTTAAAACAATTCAATTACAGTATCTATATACACACAGATAGATAACTTAAAACATAACTGATAATCAACATTATCATATAACAGGTAATCCACATCATCAATATCAAATAGATATCCCATCAATCAATATCACAACAGATAACCTATGTTATCATCACAATACAACCAACATCCATACCACCCAATATCATTTATCTCATTACTGAGATTACAAAGCATCCAAGTCAAACCATTCATCCATAAGCAAAGATTTACTCATCACAATATAGTTAATTTAAAATGAATTAAATTAATCATCTCTATCTCAAATTAATTTAAAATGAATTAAATTAATTCCTTCATCTTTAATTAATTTAAAATAAATTAAATTAATTGCTTTACCAAATTATCTTGCTTACTCAATCATTTAATTGATTACAATCAATTAATTCATCATATATTACTTTAATTAATCACTCTTGATTAATTACCCTTAATTACCTTCATGTAATTATTCTTAATTAATTTCACAAATTAATTATCCTCAACTAAACAGTAATTAACCCTTAATTACTTCAATTAATCAATTAATCATAATTAATTACATTAATCCTTAATTAATTACATTAATTAATTACCTTTAATTACCTATTATTGATTAATTAATCATAATTAATCAACTTTAATTACATCATTAATTAAAATAATTAATGATCTTAATTATTTCTTAAATTAATTACTCTAAGTAATTAACAAACTTAATTACTATATTAAACCAAGTTAATTATCCTTAATTAATTCCTTAATTAGTTGATTAATTACTAAATAATTAATCCAAATTATCTCACACTTAAACATCTCCACTTAATTACAATCATGTAATTATTAATTAATTACTTAACTAAGTAAATTTCCAAATCATTAATTTCATAAAGTAATTACTAAAAAAACTCAAATGTTTAAAATTAATTAAACTTAATTAATTAAATTAAACAATTCCATTAAACTAAATTAATTACATTAAGTAATTAATTTCTTAATTACTTTACCAAGTAATTATACTCAACCCATTCACAATTGATTATTATTAAATTAATTAATCTAATTAATCGTAGAAATTAATCATATTAATTAATTATTTAAATAATCCTGGTTAATGACCTGAATTAACCCTTCCCTAATTATTTAATTAAATAATTATCTTAGATAAATTACAAATTTAATTATCTATAATTAAAGTCTAATTATTTAAATACATTAACCTTGATTAAAACTTAAATACTTATTAACAATTTATAACCATTAATTAAAAATCTAATTAATGATCTAAATTTTCAAATTTGATTAACCCCTAAATCAATATGCATTTAACCTTAATAATTAATTAAATAAATTAATTATTACTTAATCACCTTTTTAATAATTTAATTTCAAAACATTATTTCTTCACTTAACTTTAAAATAAAACTTTTCTAAATTATGTTTAAACAAATTTTATTTTAAAACAAAGTGCTTTAAAACTTGTTTCAAAATTTCATTCCAAATATAAGGTTTGAAATGTAAATAGTTTGAACTTATTAAAGTTTAAACATTTATAACTTAACATCTCAATAACTCAATTTATACTTAGTTTAAATCTTGCAACTTCAAATTTTCCTTAAATTTCAATAACTGAATACACATTTAACTTTGTTTCCAAATTTAAACTTAAGATTCAAATTAGCTTTGAATTCAGATTTAAATTTAAATTTTAAAACTCTTTTTAAACCTTAAACTTCAGATTTTAAGTCATTTTATATAATAATTTCAAAGTTGTCAAAATCCTTCACTTTATTTTATAAAACTTATATATTTTTAAATTATCATTCAAACTCATTTTGAATCAAGATTTAAAACCTGTTTTCAGAATTTTGTTTTAAAATTTGCTCTGCACTCTATTTAAATTCAGTTTAAAATTTTAAAAAAATCAAAATTGACAGGCTTTGTAAAACAGTTTCAGGTTTATCAAAAACCTGTAAAAACTAAATAAATTTTCTTCTTAACTTTATTAATTTAAACTGTAATTTTAAATTAGCTTGAATTCAAATAAATTTAAAACTTGAGTTTAAATATGATTTAAGTTTCTTAATCATTTAAAATTTTAGGGTTTTACAAAATTATAAACCCAAAAGTTACAGGTTTGTAAAACCTGTAAACAAACAGCTGAACCCCCCCTTCACTAACTCTACTTCGAGTCTGCAACCCGATTCCCCCGAGTCACACACTACTTTACTTCGAGAAAAAACCAGGGTTTACCCGAGTCACCCCACAACTATCCAAACTTCCCCAGTGTCCTACTTCACCGTGCATATGCACGGCGTCGCCGTCCATTTATGATCGTCAACGACCATCACAACTAATCAGTAACCAACCAAGCTACCCACTACGACCCACAATTCAAGCTTCAACCCTCAAAAACAAAATCGAGTTCTTCAAACCCAAACCTGGCAACAACCCTTCCAGGCTTTTCTCCAACCTGTCAACGGCCATCTTCCGCCGTTCTGGCCTCCAGAATGTCAGAGACCTCGACCATGGCTTCCACTACTCCCATACTGCCCATTCCCAGAATATCTAAGCACTCGATCACTCCATCATCTCGAAATGATTAAATCAAATGCCACAGTGAAAACTAGGGTTCCACATAATATTTCCCTACCGCAACCATTCAAATGGAATTCATCATAAATTAGTATTTTTCCTGGCTTCATCTACCCCTTTTCCACTACCAGGAAGAACACCAAGCCTCAATTATCCATAGATCATTAGAATTTCTGAAATTCCATTTTCAGTTCAAACTCCAAAAGCAACTTCATTTACTATCTAAAAATTACAATCTTTGACTTAAAAATCTAATTACAAGTAGTATTTTTAGTTTATGATACTGAATAAATAAATAAACATGTTTGAGATTTAATAGAATCAACATGCATTTATGTTGCTCTGTGTTTACAGAGACAACTCCTGATATTTTAATTATCCAGTTCAAAAAAAAAAAAAAAAAAAAAAAAAAAAAAAAAAAAAAACTACTACAGCATATCTATTTTACTAAAAATTCAAATTCCAGTGTTAGAAACCATATTTCTATTTGTGTTTTAAATTTATAGTACTGGATCTACAAATCATACAGTAAAAATTTTAGTTCATACTATCATGTATTGGTGTTTTGATATGTTTCCAGAGACATCAGATTGAATTTGACTTGCATAAATTTTTATCAGTAATCTAAATTAACCTACATAAATTTTTAAACACAAATCAGTTTCTTGAACAACAGAAACAACAGGAAATACTGCATGCAAACAAAACATATCATGGCAACATTATCATCACACAGGAAATGTTTATCTATGTTAAACATTTAGCATGCAACCTAAATAAAATTTTAGATTTTAGAGTTACTCACCCTTTTATTGAATGCAGCCCCTGTGAGTTTGCAGAAAACAAATATGCAGAGCTTGCTCCTCTCTGTTTTGATATGCAGGTGATCCCAGAGACAAGAATGCAGACCCCTGTTTTGACTTCCCTTTGAATTTATATGCAGTTTTGCCTATTTGTTCTCTCTGACTAAAATGTTTGCATGCAGGTGCTAGTTGATGCAGTTGCCAATTCCCAAACACATGCATGCAGGCTTATAGAAATGCAAGCTTGACTTTGATATGCTTCATGTAGATGATGCAGAGGTATTCATTGTGATTTCTGCAGATTTGAATGTGGTTTTGGGTATGCAAATGTGCCATTTGCTTCCAGGCTAATGTTTTTCAATGTATGTTAATGTTTGAGGTAAGGGTGAGTTTGATTATAAAGAAGAGTGGAGTATGCAGGTTCTTTGATTTGAGAATTGAATGAAGGTGGATTTGATTGTGCAGGTTTGATTATGCAGATGTTTAGATTTGAGGATATGCAGAAATAAAACATGCAGATGAATTTTTTTATGAAGAGGAGCATGCAAGTTTAGATTGTTAATAATCTTATGAATGAAGAACTGATCTTTGATTGAGGAAAATGGAAATGAAGTGAAGATGTAAACTTAACTAAATGCATTTCAGATTTTAATAAAAGAAAAGAAAAATTAAAAACAAAATCTTACACTTGTCAAACTATCATTGTGAAATTTGAACACTTGTTAATTTGAATACATAAGAACACAACACATGTTATCCTTAAAATAGTTAATACTAATTACAAGTTAATGTATATGTAAACTTAGTATAAGTTGTTGGTTTATTTTAAAACATGTTTATGAATTTACAAAAGAAATAAGAACAACAATGATATACAAATTAACTTATACATATTAAAGATTAAGTCAATATTGTTTTTATGAATCTCTTTTTATTTAATTAAAAATCATTTTGTTTGATTATTCTAAATTTAAAACTAAATCCAATTAAATTTAAAAACATTTCAATATTTTCTTATAAATTTTAAAATCACATTTTTATTTATGAAATAAAATTTAAAACTTAGTATCAAATTAAAATAAAATTTCCAAATTGAAATATATACATTACAATTTTAAAACATGATATATTTACAAATTTCAACCAAAGTCATTTATTAAATTTTGAAATGCTTAGATATTAAATAAAACAAATTCCCAAATTACTATAATTAATAAAACCAGAAAATTATCTATATAAAAATTGAAACAAAACCAATCTATTTAAAATATAAACCATATATTCATATTGTAAATAGAAATCAATTTATTATTTTTAAAAGATAAAATAACCATTTTAAATAATTATTGAAAAAGATTATTAAATTTATCTGAATAATTATCATCAGAACATCAATATCAATTTAATTTTAATTACAGATTATTAAATTGATATTGTCAAAAATTCCGGGATGTTACAATATTTAAAAATCCCATCATATGCTATTGGAATCTCTGTTCAGATTGAATGTGGAAATAACATGAATAATAGGATGAATGTTATCGTTATCTACTTTAGTTTTTATTAAAGCTATAATAAACATTGTAAAAACACTATAATAGTGCATTTTTGAAAAATGGTTTGATATTACAATTGGGTCTTTAAATGTAAGGCTTAATAAATGGTTAGAGTTTAAAATCCTACCTTTTAAGAAGTACATCTCTGTTGCAAAAAGGAAAACTTGATTTAATGCTTACTCATGAAATAAGAGCTCGACTCTTACTATTTGAAAAGCATGGAAATAATGCATTGTTTTAAGGAAAGGATATTTTTTAATTGCTAGCATTGGCTTTTGAACTTAATAAATAAACTTACTTCTCAAGTCCTAAATTATAGTTATCATAGTAAGTTGGTTAAAATAAGTAATTTTTCATGGCTCCTTTTGGAAACCAAACATTTGAATTTAATAAAAAGGTTTCTAATTTTATATTTTCAAAGATAAAAATTTGGGTTAAATACTTCATGAATGTGAAGTTTAATAATTTCATAAAGAATGGTGAAAACTAGACCAACTTTGATATAGGATAGGTAAAGATGATTGCCTAGGTAAAACACGGTAAAAGTTAAGGCTATGAATAAAATAGTTATGAATGCTCGTAGGGTAGCAATAAGGAATCTCATTTGAATATAAGGAATATTGGTATGAAGATAGGGATGTTTTGTTAGACATGAATGAAAGCCAAAAGGACAATCCATGAAGGAATGGGGAAATTATCATAGTATACTTTTGCGAGTTCTAGAGTTACTTGCATGAAAGGTCGAGGATATAAAAGTAAATACCAAAATTAAAGAATATTATCTAGATATTTTTATTAAAAGAAGATGGTAATATATTTGGAAAGTAATGAGGCAAGAAACAAACGTAATGAACATTGGTTAACTCAGGGTTAAAGAAGGCAAGATATGTGGAAGAAAATTATTCCGCCATGCCAATTTTCTGATGAATTATTCTAAATATGCATAGATTATATTTCTAACCGACTATAGTATGGGAATGTCGAGTTTATCCTATAATTGCTGTAATAATTGAAGTAATGGATGGATTTTATTCATTAGAGACCAAAAGTAAGTTAAGGCATACAGGTAGCATACTAAAAATGTCTGTTTTATTTAATAAGAAATGATAGGGCCACAACGTCATTAATACCGGCTGATGTTAAAGGGTAGCTTCCAACAATTGTTTCTTTCAGATTAATTGGATTGCAATCTCTAGTTGTCTCCCTTTGGGTATTTGAAATGTATACTATATGATATGAGATATCTTCTATTTTATTACTATGTTGATTTTCTGGATAAGCTTTGACCGCTATGCACACATGCACACACGCATACATACATATATATTGAAAAACAGTGTGATTGAGGAAATCTCAAAAGGACACTTAACCAGTGATGAATGTAATGTAAGGTTGGAAGTTTATAAAATAAATTAGGAAATCAATTAAATTAGCAACTAAAAATAAAGTATGCTCAAATCCCAAAAATTTTGGAATTTTAGGAAAAATATATGTTAGTAAAAGATAGGGAAGGGTTGTTGTGAAACTTACGGTTATGATTCTTGTGCTTTAAAACCTAAAATTTATAAATATTATTGTGTTGTTTGTTGTTTTGGAATAAATGAAAAGTTTGTCGAAATCTGGTATTAATGGAACAATACAGGAGTTGAAATATGCATTAACTCGTTGACTGAATCTTGATTACATTAACATGTGGCTTTATTTGTTTTAAACATGAAAAAGCAAATGCTTTTGAAAAATTGTGTACAAAAAAGATTTTTACAAATTTGATTGAAATTGGGGGAAAAGATTTTTAGTGGAAAATGGGAAATTTTCTAATTTTCAAGTGTCCTATGCTTTTGTAGGGAAGGTCGATATGTTAGTGAATATGAATTTACTATTCAATAAGCATGACCATATATAAACAAGGATATTAACAACGAAAAATTCTATTTTAGCTTTGGAATTTATATTTCCATACCTTGTTGATAGTAAATAAAACCTTTTTTAATAATTCTATCTTAAAGTTAAAAATAAACCTCCTTTTGCAAATTGTACTTCGAAAAAAATTGGAAAATACATGGGGCAAAAGAGAAAGTCCTAAGGTATAATGGAATTGGTATACAAATGAAGGGTGAAAATAGAAAATTCTCCATCTAAATTCCTTTTCCAACATAAGAATATAGATTTAGAAAATCTGGATTTTCAAAATTTTGATTTTAAGAAATTGTATGTTAGGTGTCGGATGGCAGTGGTAGGATGCAAAAATGATTGGGCCACTGGATATTATTGTGTGAAAACAAAGATTTTAGTTTTTGAAAACTTGTATACATATAGAACTATCAATATATGTTAACCCAAAAATTGATCAACACCCCAGTTTGAGCGTGAAAGCACCAGCCCTATTCTCATAGAGCAATAACGTAGATAATAGATATAAAAAAAACAGTAAGAGAAAGATGGCAAGAAGATTTTTATAGCAGTTCGGCTGTTAACGAAGTCTATGTCCACTTTATAGTTTTTAGTATAGACCGATGCTATTATAAGGAGTGTTTGATTACAAAGCCCTTGATTATCTTTAGCTAGATTGAGTCTCCCAGGTTGGAATTCACTGGAGAATCACAGTTAACTCCTTTGGAGATTGCTGTGACGGGGTGAACGGTGAAGAAAGCTTCCAACAAAGTTATAACAACCAGTCCGGATGGATCCCCTTTATGTTGCAGATAGGAGAGTATTTATAGAGGTTGGAGGACTATTGGGCCAAGTCTGCTTACCACTACTTGCATATCAACACAGGAAGGCGCACTGGAGGTTACACCGCGAATCAAGCTGAAAGGATGGATCACTAGCAATCCATTGGTTATGGATCGCTAGCGTTCCATAGGTTTGGTTCGAAAGCGAGCCAACGCCTTTTCATTTTGCCCTTGCTTTGCTCCATGAAGATCGCAGCTGATTAATAAATAGTATGGATCGCTAGCGATCTATATACATGGTCTATTTTTGGACTTTTTTCTTCTGGAATTTATGGCGATCTGGCGAAAAGGTATAGATCGCCAGCGACCCATAGTGCATGGATCGCTACGATCCATGTACTTAATGGCTTTCTAAGCTTTTCCATTTGAGTCACATGTATTATCTCATGTTGATGTTGTTCATGAAACTTAGATTTAATGTCATGGATCGCTAGCAATCCATGCCCTTAGAATATTTCACTTTTTTTCCTTAACTTCCTTTGGCTCCTTGTTATAATCCCTTCGGGTTGGCTTTTGAGCTATTCTGACTTGATGGAGTTCTCTCAACTTCCTTTGGTTCTTGCTGGGTTAAAAACACGGATAACATTTGCCTCCCAGAGTATGCCCTCGTTGAAAACAAGGCATGCTCTGGAAGTAACTTCTTTTGAGTTTTCATTTTGTGAAATCTAGTTGATTATTTCGAGGTTACATTGCAAATTTGGCTTTGACTGTTGAACTTTCAATGTGAATCGTCCGAGTCCACCTCAAGATGTTGTTCTCAATTGACAGATTTCTGATAGCCATTCATTTTTTTGACTTCGATATAAATTTCAATTCTTGGTATTGACGATGCAATCTTTGCTCCGTAGTTTATGCAAGGGTTTAGGTCCACAAGTGGGTGCATGATGTAAGTTTGGAATTGTCCCTTATAGTATTAATTCGACCGTGGTGAAGATAAGTTTTGTCTTGAATGATTGTGCGCCGTTCTAGAGCGAAGTCTTGCTCTTTGTATTTTGCTTTTTCTTCTCAAGCATTTGGTTAAGTTCCCATCAGTGATTTTTAATTCCAATGCGACAATTTATTCCAAAATGGGATATAGTGGATGATTCAGTTATATCTTTTCCAGTTTGTGTATTCTAGTGATCCTGGAAAGAAAAGCTTCCCGCGTCGCTTCAGATAGCGGCTCCATTATTGATTTTTAATCGACAACGGATAAGTATGGAAGAGATAATTTCAAAGGACGATATGGTTTGTTTTTCAAATGTAAGAAAGCTATCTATGCTAGATTATTTGTTTGCAGTTTTCAAAATACTGAACTCTTCTCATGTAGATAACACACTGCATCTTCCCCGGTCAACGCTCGAAACTCGACTGGCCAACATACGCCGACTTCCCTTGGATTCCAGGCATTGGTTATATGAGGATATTATTTAAAGTAAAACATACCTTACAAGGTTGAATGCCAAGTTTTGTTGCTGAAAATGACTTTTCGATCATCCAATCTTTATTCTGGTGGAGGGACTTCCACTCCTCTAGAAGCTAGATCCTTCACAACTTAGACTTCACTTATTATTCCTATCATATTGTGATGATCGATTATAGTTAAATTACAAGGTACAACTGCTCTTGTAGAGTTGTAGTTGAAGTTCGATCAGGCACAGCTTCAGTCTTCGAAAACTAGTGCATGAGTTATTCGGTCGCGAATATCCTTCCTTTGTGGTTTTTGGAATTTGATCTTCACACTAGCTTCTATCGTAGGGGATTATTGGCTTAATTCCTCAGCTTCGAGGATTAAATTTTATAGAACTATGAGGTAGCTTGGTCTAGCCAGTTTTGTGGCTATTCTTGTTTATGTCTAGTCGATTTCATGCTCAGTTGAGCTCGTTTGCCAAAGCGTTTGTGTAAATGCCTTAGCACGTAGGGCTGATTACTTTGACTATTGAACCAACACGTTTTGGGAGGTTAGATCTCCTAAGCAATAAGTTCGATTGTCACAGTACAATTGGCACAATAGCTCCTATCTTCGGGAACTAGGGACTTTATTGCTTGATCCCAAGATCTAAGTTTTAGTAATGATGTCGGTAGGCATTAGAAAGATGTTTTTCTGGCATCTTTTTCTAAAGTTAATTCTTCTAAGTTCGGTGTTCAGATCCTAATCATGTGTTGGTTTCTATCTTTGTAAACTCATATACAAATGACTTAAACCTATGGATTTTTCCTTGATGTTGTGGATCTTCGGATAACATAAGATTCTAGAGGGTAGGACTAAAGAGTCGATCAAGCTTTTGCTTCTATTTCCGAAAGCCAGTGTATCGATAGTTTCATTCTGGGAGTGTAACGACCCGTAAATTTTCGATAATTAAAATAGCTAATTTAATAAGATTTCATGATTAGGTGTTAGAAAAAAATTGTAAGTCATTGGAATAATAATAACTAGAATGAAATGCAACAAAATTTTATCTAAGTAAATTATTTATGAATTGAATGGAATCCCAAATCAATTGAAATAATATGTAGTCAAAGGTAAATGAATGAATTTGTATTGTATAGATAGTTGTGACACCTGTTTGTAAATAATAAACTTATAAGTAATTAAAAGTTAACGGTGATAATTATTTAAGTTACCTATTCATTTAGTTAGTCGAATTGAATTTGTGAACCAATTGCAATTGAAATTAAAGTTTATATATTAGTTGAGTGCATTATCTCTAACTGTAGTTAAATAATAATGTGGAATTCATTTGATGTAATATAGTAAATCGACTGATAATGAAATTTTATTTAAAAATCCAATATTGGAATCCGTCAAATATTGAACATTTAAATTGTTTAAATTTAATATTTGGAATTTATTGAATAATTGAATAACGGGAATTGAATAACTGTTTTAATGAAAATGGTTGTTCTATAATTTGAATTTGTTAAATTTAATAAGTTCGTTTTGAATATCTCAAAAGATAGTGATTCAAGAATAATAAAAATTGTTTAAATTTAATATTACAAATGTTTGAATAATTAAATTCCGAATTTGATATGATTATTTTGATGTTGAAATATAATATATGAAAATAGAGTGAATAATTAAAATTTGATTTAATATGATTCAAATTGGTTTCCAAAGTGAATGTAAGTTATATCGAGATTATAATAGAGTTAATAAGATTTTAAAAAAAATGGAATTTATTGGATAATTGAATAACGGGCTTAATATGATTAAAAATGATTTGTAAAATTTTATTTTATCATATTAAAGTTAGAATGAGGTTATAGAACTTTTAAAATCGAACTAAAAGTAAATTTGTAAAAATTGAATATTTTAATATTTAATTATCGACTGAAAAATAGCCAATTTTCGAACAGTCTTAGAATTGGACGAAACTAGTTCTATTGGATCCGCAATAGTTTGTTATTATCAGATTTCAATTTTCGTAGCGATCGGAGTTTTCGTTTGACCGTAGCAGCTCGAAACGCATCGAAATTATTTTAATATTAATTTGACGAGTTAAAATAGTCATTAAACAGTCTCGGATTTCGACGAAACCAGTTTCATCGGAACCGTAATATGATATTATTGTAAGATTTCAAATTTCGTGTCAATCGGATTTATCATTTGTCCGGGGCGAGCCAAAACGCCTAGAAAATCGTTTAATCGATTTGATTTAAAAATCGATCGTTTATTGCCGTAACTCGCACATACGATCGAATTAGCCTCCGAAACACGTTCCATTGTGTTCGGAACATGGGGTAAACCTAAGAAATGCCTGCCGGCACGCTTCGTTTGGAGTTCGGAAAATTTTCGGTGAATAGTGTTTTTGCAATTTAGGTCCTCCATTTCACAATTTGCAAACAAAGGCTAGGGTTTCAGCCCTTAGCCGCCACTATTGAGATGAATGGCCAGAAATTTCGAAACTTCTTCCTCATTTTCCTCTCAATCCATCAACAATTAGCAAAAACTCTCAACTACAAAGTTGTAGAGGACATCAAAATCTAGCTATCCAACGGTGGAGATCGGAAACGGAGCCACAGATTGACGGCAAAACGCGACGGAAGCAGCTGCGTTTTTCACGCAATTCGAGGCAGAGGATGAGGCCGAGCTTGGAGCTATTTGGGGTGAAGGTGGAGTAAGGCGGTGGCTTCGAAGTGGTGTAACCTGATCGTCCTCAAGTGGACCGAGGTGATGGCGAAAATTGGTTGAAGGGAGCGGCTTGGGTTCATTTGCTCACGTACGTGATTTTTCACGTTTGGGGAAGATGAAAGAAGGGCGGCCCATATCTGTTGAAGGTGGAATGAATGGCTGTGATCAGATGTAGGGTTTGAGATTAAAAATAAAAGCTGAAATTGTTTTATTTAAATTCGTATAAACTTTAAACTATCATAACTTTGTCATACGAGGTCGGAATTGCACGAAACGGATTGCGTTGCAATCATTTTGTCGAGCACTACGCTATGGAGCTGGATTGGAATCGTTTGGAGCTAGTGAAAATTTCGGGTAAAATTAAACGCTCGTTTAATTTTATTCGAAATAAAACGCTGAAACTACATTGAAATCAAGGTGAGTGTTTTATAACGCTCACAACGTACTGAATATCTTTATGCTAGTTAAATTTGATATTATGAAGTGATATGAATTTTATTTGTCGTTGTTTGATAGAATTTGATTGTCATTTGAATTAACCATTGAAAATTAAATTGACAGTTAAATTTGAAATTGAAATTGAAATTGAATTGCGATTTAATTACCTGACATCGATAACTATGAAATTGCCATGAATTGTATTGCCTATTGGATGATGTATTTCGATGGATGCTATTGGTTGATATTTGAATGTTTGGATGTTTATTTTCTTATATATATCCTGTTATGCATACATATGATACTGTGATTTAATTTAAGTGATATATATTCATCCCTGACATTTAATTGAAATAAAAAATTACTTGACCATAGAATAGAAAATTATATACGGACACCGAATTGGCTAAATTTTTTTTTTTTTAAAATCGTCGATTTGAAATTTATTTAAATGTTTGATGTAAAAGTAATAAATAGAAATCGAATTTATCGAAAATTTGAGTTTAGAATGTTGAAATAAATTTTGGTTAAAGAAATTGTTAAATAATTTAAGTGGAGACTTTGGAATTTAAAATGGGGATATGATTGAATTCCGAAAATTGCTTGGTTTAAAGATTTAACCTTAATTCGAGCTTTGAACATTACTAAGTAAAAGTGATATAAAAATGATATTTTGAAATTGAGCTTGAAATTGAATCATATTTGAAATTTGGATTTAGATTTGAATATTGACGTAATTGTGTTAAGTGGTATAAATTGGTATTTTGAACATCAAGCTCCAAATCGATATAAATTGAAATTGAATAAATTAAAGGTGAATGTAAAATTGAATTAATTTGAAGTAAAAGTTGACATTGATTTGAATTGAAATCGAAATTGAATCGGTAGAATGGAAAATTGAAATTGATTTGAATTGGGAAGTTATAATTGAAATGGATTGGTTTTGAAGCTATTTATTTTGTTTTCCAAATTTCTCGGTTATATAAACCATTTTGAATACTTAAACTATTTTAATCTATTTTAAATCTACTTAACCCAATTTAAATTATTTTAAACTAAATTTATCTATTTCAAATCCATTTTAAGATTTTAAGTATTTTAACTATTTTAATTTTTTTAAATTACTTTAAACTACTTAAAACTATTTTCTAGAATTCTAAGCTGGTCAATAAAGTGGAATGTTTATTTTTAAATCTTGAATTTAAATACGAATTGAGTTAAATGAAGTTGCAACCTAAATTGAAATTCGAAATGATTTTGAAATCGAAATGAGATATTGATGCGAAAAATGATTTTTGAAACGAAATCTTACATTTTAAATAGATACGATGATATTTGAAATGGATATGATTTTTGAGGCGAACATGATATTTTGATATCAATTATGAATCGATTTGAAATGTAAAAGAGCCAACGGTATAATAATACGTAGTTATTAAAGAGATCGGGATCGGATATGGACATACTCTCTGTCAATACCGAACACCACTTTAATAACTATTATACGCGGAGTGTTGATCCAGAATGAAGTGGATGATTTGGTGAACGCGTTGACTGAAGAAAGAGAACGATATTGGATGACCTCTGACATGACTAAAACAGGAGCCGCGCCGGGCCATTGAGGTTCACCACCTCTAGCGGACACGCTTCTTCGATACCATTTCTATTACATTTGTGATTCGATTTGGGTGCACCCCTTGATTTGGGAGTGTTGTTTCGCGGTGTTGGGGTAGCTGCTGACTATGCTCAACATCAGTCCGGATCACGCAACTACTAGTATTCTAGTTGGTATCGCCTCATGTACCTTGTCATACTGATTATCCTATTCGCGACCACTACGTTTGGTTTTGTGTTATACCTATGGGGTACCCTCTGATAACCACCAGTTTACGGTGGGGCTTACGGTGCTGTATAGACTATGGCATTATAAAAATGTGTTAAGGGGGATTATGGTAACGCCTTAACGCTATTTTGATACTTTATATTACTGATAGGCATTATCTACTTAGCGTACATTACTACATAGTAGATAGTTTAACGGATCCTTAAGAGATGGAAAATCCCGTAACATCTCTTGAGTTATTGCATGCACGTTGACACTGGATATGAGATGTCAAACCCCGTAAACATCTCTGACGCCGTTACACTCATATTTATTTACGATTGATTTAACTTTCATAAGGATATTTTAGTCCTGACTCGAGTGTTTTGTCTTTTCATTACGCTCGGGTCAGTCCTGAGTTTTTCAGATTTTTGAAGATCTATTCTGGAGGATGAAGACGAAGATTTGGTATACTATTACTATTATTACCCTTGCATCATGCTATCTGCTGCATTATTTTAATTGTTCTGTTGTATATGTATAACTCTGATAAATGTTGTATAAATAATTGTCAAAGTATAGTAAACAGCTTCATGAACTGTTTATTTGACTATTATATTTTATCGTTCCGCTGCGAGATTCTGTGTTGTTTCATTTCCTTTATTTCTCTTTCTTTTCTTTTCTTATTTACCCCAATAACCATCTGCCCTTTTGAATGGTTTGGAATCGGCATGTGTATTTGATCGTCGGTTTAAACTGTCCAAAAAGGCGGGTCGTTACAGGGAGTTTCTTCTTAGCACATCGAACTTCGGGTAATGACATGTTCCTGCAAGTTGGAACCAAATGATCTAGTTAGACCTTGAGAGTAGGTCATCGATCTTTCTTTTCATTTCCAGACTATGAGCAATGGTTGATTACTGAACATTAAATCCTTCATTTTCCTTTTGTTGGCGATTTTGTTGCCAGAATGCTCTATTTTGCAATACAGAACCAATATCTAACCAACCTCGTGGTTATTCGTGTTTGGATTTTGCAGCATTTCTTTTGATCAAGTATTTATGCATCTATCTTTGCTCGAGGGACTAGCTATTTCGAATGCCTATATTTGGGTGATTGTGAGGGATGGAGAGGTTTGGGACACATGATTCGATTGCCCCTGGTCTGGCTCTCAATCCCATTCTAGGATTATGGAAGTCCGGTGGTTTTAGTTCCAACCTTCCATGATTGTCCCTACACGTCCTTAGTTATGTATGCTTTGCTTGATTGTTACCGTCATAAAAGTTCAGTTCATACACTAATTCCTGTCTTTGGGAATTGATAACCTAGCTGCTTGGCTCCAAGCAACATTTCCTCGAGGTTGCCTATCTTTTGGCTATATCTAAATTCTTTCTAAGTTGAATTTAGGAAATTCGGTTGTGCACCAGCTTTCATCCTTAGAAATTAGCACACGAGCAATTCAATCTTGAGATGTCCTTTTGGCGCTGCTATATTCTTGTGCAGTGGATGATTCCTACAATGTCTGGTTGAATCCTTTGATTGACCTATGAAGGGTTATGTCTTCTTGTCATTACTTATCTTCGGGCAATAGTAGTTTTTCGAAAATAAGGGTAGAATGCAGTCGAGAACCAGCTTCTATCTTCGAAAGTTAGTGCATTGATGGTTCACTATGGTAAGTGTTTCTCGCTTACCCTATAGATTAAAGTTTTTTCGACGCCATGGGGCAACATCTGTACTTAGTGAACAACAAATTTTTCGGCATTGTTGAGGCAATGTCGCTACATAGGGAATAGAAATTTTCTCAATGTTGTAGGGGAAAACAACCATACTTAAGAAATAGAAAGTTTCCCGACGTTGTTGCGGCAACATTGGTACTTAGGAAGTAGAAAGTTTCTCGACGTTGTTGGGGCAACACTGGTACTTATGAAGTGGGAAAAGGCCATGGTGTTGCAGGGGCGACACTGACACTCAGGAGGTTAGGATTGATTTTTCCCATCGACTCGGTGGTGCTTTTATCCAATTGGGTACCGATTTTGGTCTTCGAAAACTAGCACTTCGATGATTGGATTGTAGAAGTATTTTTTTAGTGCCGCCAGTCTTCATGTAGTGTTAAAGTCATGTTGGTGAGGATTGAATCGTTCATCCAATCCTCTAGGGTTGAGTAGATTCTTTTTAACCCAACGTGGTTGTTTTCTCAATGTTTCTTAACTTTGAGATATGCCATGTTCTCGAAGGATAAGAGTCCTAGGCATTTCCATTGCCTAGCTTTGTTTATAACTGTTAATTGTTACCCTTGGAGATGCATGGTCGTTGCTTAACCAATTCCATAGTTATTCTTATTCAAGAAAAAACAAATTTCCACCAATCGGATTTTGTTATGTTCTGTTGACTATGTAACGGCCAGATATTTTCAACCATTCGCATCCGCACATGTCGGACTTGAATTGCTCAAAATACCGCGTTGTAAATAAAATTTGGAAAATCTCACAATATACATTAAATAAATAATCACAGATAACAGACACAGAGTAATAATAATGCAGCGGAAGTAAAAGAAATAGTAGTTCATGAAGCTACTATATAAATATATCGGAGTTAAATAGGATACAACAGAAGTCTCAATATGATAACCAAGTACAAGCTGAATACGACACTGGGATCAACAGGATAACTGGAAGTGAAATAGATAAAACTAGACAAGCAGATAATCTCCAGCGATTCCAATCTCCAGAAAGTGGATCCAAATCTATGAATACTCAGGTTGACCCGAGCGTAAGTAAAAATACAAACACTCGAGTCAGGACATACATACTTATACAATGTAAACCAATTCAAGTGAACTGTAGTGAAGGCACAAGTAACTTAAAGGATGTTTGGGACCGCCCATCCTCTAAGAATCCATTAAACTATTACTATGTCGTAATATTGCGCTATTATAATAATGTCTACAGTAAAATAAACTTACTTTAAAACAGCGTTAAGGAGTGACTCAATATCCCCCTTAACACAAATAAAGCCAATAGTCTATACAGTACCTGCATATCTCCTGATCGGGAGACTATGAGAAGATACTGCATAGGTACAACACCAATAGAAACTCGTAGTAAAGGCTCGATATGGTAGGTGACACAGCATACGAGGCAATGCCAGGGTAGATATACCAATTACGCACACGGGCTGGTGGTAACACAGCAGCCACATACGCCCACCTCGGAACACATTCCCAAATCGGAGGGGTGCACCCAATCAATCACAAAAGTAATAGAATGGTATCGAAGAAATGCGTCCGACCAGAGGAGCTAGCCCTTTTGGCCCGAGATCGCTCCTGTTTTGGTCACCTTAAGCCAACTCATGGGAGTCGGTCCACGTAATATACCTCAAGAACGTCGTCGCCATCCTACTTCATTCCGGAATCTCCACCGCGTACACGGTTGTCAAAGTGGTTTTCTTTATCGACAGAGAGTATGCCCTTATCCGATCCCGGTCTCTTTGCCAACCACTCGTTATTATAACCCGTGGTTATAATTTTTAAAAATAATATTTTATACTTCAATATAAAATATCTTTTCAAATCCCAATCTTTATCAAAATAAAGATCAACATTTCAATATCAAAATATCATATCCTTTCAAAGTTTCCTTTTTAAATCATTTCAATATATCAAAATATCATATCCTTTCAAAACTTCGTTATCAAATCATTACTTGAATTCAAATCCAAATATCAAATTCAAAATGCCTTTTTAAATTCCAAGATATCATTTATTTATTATCATTTCAAATCACCTTTTAAATAATTTATTTTCCATCAAATTAATTCTTTTAAACCATTTAAAAGTGAAGTTATTATAATTTCGAATCAAGTATTCAATTTCCAAAGTTTCAAACCATTCTGAGCTCGTTTACTAAGTCAAAAACCATAAACATTTAAAATTTCATCCTTTCACAACATTTAGAAAAGGCTGTTATAAGTTATACTTGAAAAACATTTTAATTCATCAAAGATAGCATTTAAAAACTGCTGTTAAAACTCAGTTTTAGTTGAAACTTAGTTTAAAACAGCAAAGACAGCATTTCCATAAATGTTGTAATAGCTCAGGTTTCAAGTTTAAGGTTTTATTAATTTCAGCAAAGACAGCAGACCACTACTGCATTTACAGAACTGTTGTAATTGGCCTTTATTAAGTTTTTAGCCTTTTAAATTTATTACAGCAACTACAGCATTTCAGAATTGCTGTAATAGCCTTTTTATTAGGTTTATAGTTCATTTACAGAAATCATAGCATTTCTGAATGCTATTAAAAGTATTTTCCAGATTTTAGTGTATTTCCAACAACTAATAAACTTCAATTTTAACCCTTTAAACATTATAAAATCACTTTTTTAACATTCAAAATGTTCATTAAAAATTCTCTTTCAACTTATGATCTTTATAAAATAACATTTCACAGAAAAATCCAAATTTTTTAAAAATTTCACTTAACAAATTCAAGTGCACAATTTTCCGATTTTTACATTTGACAATTTGTCTACACTTACATTTTTGAATTACCATTTCACACATTAAACTAAATTTCCAATTTATTTAATTAACTTAAATACCATTTTAAAACCAAAATTTTCCAAACTTAAGTTATATTTCCAAAATTCAATTTAACCATTTATTTATTTAACATTTCCACTTATAGAAAAATCATAAATCCTTTATTTAAAACACTTTAAAATCTATTTAAATCAAATTATCATAAATTTACATTTTAAACCACTTAAAATTTTACTTATATAACTTAAATGTCATTTTGAAAGCCAAAGTCCAAATTTCCAGATTTAAGTTATATTTCAAAAATTCAATTTAATCATTTAATTATTCAACATTTTTAACTTATAGAAAAATCAAAATTTCTGTATTTAAACATTAAAAATTCAATTTAAATCAAATTTTCATAAATTTACACTTTTAATAATACTTAAAAATATTCAAAATACTTTATAAAATAACCATGGGCCTGTATATAGTTTTCTAACCTAGGTCAAGTGATATGGATATATATCATTTCAACGCGCAATTTACAAAGAAAAATCCGGGTTCTATCATTTCAAACCTGCAGTCCCAAGTAAAGTAAAATAAATAAAAACCGTGCAGACCTATCATTTCAGCCCGTAACGATTTTTCCCTATTCTAAAGTCCGTGCGGGTATGTATCATTTCAACCCATAATGATTCTATTTTACAGGGAGCTTGCAGTGTGATAAACTGATATAAATAAATAGAATAACATAATAAACAGTAACAGATGATATAATAGGGGTGAACATCATATAACCATCTCATAAGCAGTTAACATTATGATATGGTTTACAGATTCAAATGCTATCAGTTTACTTGTTATATAAGTATAAAATGTCTGGTAAGGATTACTCACATTTTTGTGCTGGAGTGGGCAATTCAAATCACATAAATGGATTCCAGAAAGCACGATGACACAAAAATAGATTCAAGTGGATGAGAACTAAGCTGATGATCTTGTCACAACCCATAACCAAATCCAAATATTAATATAAATTCAATACAATGTTGAATTGGAATAACTTTGAAATAAAAGCAATATGAACAAAATAGCTTTTGCCATGCTTCCTACAAACACATGCTCGGCCTAGGGGTGAATTTGGTCAGGTTTTGGCATGACTTTGGCTCAGGTTTGGGTTCAAAGAGGCACGGCTGCAAGGCATTGAAGTGGTGGAGGGGTTACTATGCATGAATATGAAGAGGCTTATGCAATATGGTGGTTTTTGGTTCATTTTGGGCTCGGCTACATGGATGTTTGGGTTCGACCTTTCATGTTTCTGATCTGGACAGTAGCTAAGGTGATGGATGGTGGTCCTATCAAGGTCGTGATGGCGGCTGGAGGTGGTGGCCCAGGTGATGGATGAAGGTATGTTGCAACTAGTGGTGGCTATGCATGTTTTCAAGAGGATGTTGCCATGTTTTATGGAGTTTTTGTGGTGTTAACATCCAAAGAAATCACGTCCAAAAGTAAACAAGTTGAGGGGAGGGTGGTGAGGCCGTGGATGATGGTGGTGCTGGTTGTGGAGGTGGTGGAGGAGCCATGGCCGATCAACACTATGAAGAAGCAAGGCAAAATTATTAATAAAACAAGAAGAAAAGTAGAAAAAAGAGGGAAGCCATTACCAAACTTCTTAGCCGTGAAAGAGAAATGAGAAGCATAATTTTTCATGTGAATTGTGAATGAGAAACTCATGGCTATGGCTTAGGTAGTGTACGGCCAAGCAAGTGCAAGCGAAAGGTCATGGAAAATGAAGAGTTTTTGGCTATTGAAAGGTCTCATGTTATAAAGTCAAGTCTCTTCATATTTCCTTTCTTTAATTCAAATAAAACAAATAAAATTCAGTAATTTGACTTTAAAAACCGAAAAAAAGTTATATAAAATAAAAATAAATAATAAATTTTAAAGAAAATGGAAAACGAATTAAAGAAATTACTTAACATTCCAAACAGGGTTCAAAAATTACAATTAAATCATCAATGGCTTTGGAAAAATATCTACTTCATTTTAAAATACTCTAAAGCAAAATTTTGAAATAAAATAATTTCTTAAACATATTCAAAGTGAAATGAATAATTAAATTTAGAGAAAATAAAAAAATAATTAAAGAAATTGTTTAAAAATTGGAAACATGACATGAAAATTTCAAATAAAATACCATTGGCTCTAGAAAAATTTCTGTTTCACTTTAAAATAAATAAAAGTCAAATAAATAAAATAAAGTGGGAATGAGAATAAAATAAGATCTTGAGAAAATAGAAAAATAAATAAAGAATTTCTTTAATTAATTAAAGCTGGAAATTAGGAATTGTAAAAAAATACAACTAACACTGGAAAATGTCAATTACACTTTCAAAAATGTTTTAAAACCAAAATTATATACAATCCATGTTATTTTACCCATATAAACATAAATTATAACATTATATGACCAAATAAAATATTATTTATATAATTTAAAATAAACAATTTTGTTAAATACAGCAAATTTCACACAATAGTTAAATAGGCATAACTTTCACATTATAAATCAGATTTCAACGAAACGAAAAGCAGTGTTCTTAAAATTTTATTTAATTTCATAATAAAATAAAAATTTTAAAATTTTAAATTTTAAATTTTAAAAGTCAAAGTTCGACCATATTGACCAAAATTCACTTTTTTCGTAAATATTTTATCTATTCATGTTTGGAATTCTAATTCACATAGAAATCAAAATTTATATTTAAAATAACAAAAACAATTCACTTTAATAAATAAAATAAAGGTTTTAAAACAAAAATCCAATAAAAAGTTGAAATATACAGTAAAAAAATCACAAAATACAAGGTTGGTACACTCTCTCCCACTTAAAACTTTTCGTCCTCGAAAAGGAATGAGGTACGGGAAAGCACAAAAAAGATAAAATGAAATAAGATTAAGATAAGATGACCAAAAGATTGAAATTATACATGGTAACTATTGTTATAGGTAAGTTTAACAAGGTTGAGGTGATCTTCCTAAGATCCTCCAAAATCAAGAACACAAGCACGAAAAGATCTTCTAGAATCTGATTCACCCTTTCCGCTTGACCGACGGTCTGTGGATGGCAAGTAGTGCTCAGATTTAAAATGAGTACCAAAGATTATCAAAGATTATAGAAAGATTTCTAAATAGAAAGATTATAGAAAAATGCTTACACCGGTCAGTATCAAGATAAGGAAAATAAGGACAACTAAAAGATAGTTTGGAAAACAAAATAAGATAACAAGTTTGAAACCATGGAAATTTCAACTTAATTTGATAATTAATTTTACACAAGTTAAATAAATCTTAATTATCTCTAAGTTCATTATCTTATCATCCAATTTTCTTAATTTAACAATCTCTAAAATCATGGATTTGAAAAAATAATCATTTATTATACTCATAATATATTCAATAAATTTAGTTCTTCAAATTAAATTTTATTCCTCTCAATATATTTTATCACCAAAATTAAGTATATTTACACTTATTACAACTGTTTTAATTTATTCTTAGTTCCTTTAACATCCTTTATATTGTAAATTATTCAATTTACCTTTTATTCTATTTACCTCTGTTAATCTTTTTATAACTAAAATTTATGTGTATGGCGTTTATTATAATCACTCAAATTTTATTTATAAAAAATATTTTATATTATGCATTATCCAATTACATATTCAACTTCTAAAAATTAAGGTAAGTTATCTTGAAATGAAATGGTGTACTATACAAATAAAACTTCCAAATTCAATCATTTCAAGCTTGAATATTTATCTAAATCTTGAAATTATAATTGAAATTATCTTCCAAAATAAAATTTAGGAATTTAAATTTTCGATAAATTCCAAACTATTTAGAGATAAATAAATGCATATATACTATATATATATATATATATATATATATATATATATATATATATATATCCATTCAAATTTAAATCATATATCAGCATAAGTTATAAATCCAATCTTATTTTAGAAATTCAAATCTAATAAATTCCCCAAACAAAGCTATAGCAAGACTACAGAATGGTCTCTTCACTTCGAAACTCGAAAATAAATGTCGATGATGCTGCGGTCATCACCGAAGTAATTTTCCAGCGACAAAGAGAAGAGCATAAATTTTTTAAACATTAAATTCTTTAGAAACAAATTTCTATTCGAAAATACTTTAAATAATATATCCTTTTAAAACTTTAAACACAAAGTTTGAAACCTTCGGAAATTAAATTCTCAAATTCTTGTTTTAAATTCATTTTAAATTTCTAAATAAACTTATAACCATGTTTTATAGTTCAATTGTTGATATATGAAACAAGAGAAATGATATATATAAAAAGAAAATATTATTTCTTAACAACCAATTCAATAAAGATCTAGAAAGATTTATAATATAGTTACAAAATTTGTTTCATTACTAAATTTGAAAAAAAAACATATTGTGTAGTTTTCTCTGTTCAAGTGTTTTGGAAATCTTATCGATAGCGTGGTCAGACGAATCGATCAGAAACCCAAATCAACATCAACAACTGAAACAACACAATATAAAACAAACATTAATTATAGATTTACAAGTACAATTCAAAAATGTTTTGAAGATAAGTTGGAAACAAAAGACAAGATGATTAATTAACAAAATAGGGGATGGGTAAGCTTATATAAATCGCAGGCAACCTTAACCGGGTCAACCGTGACTTAAAGAATAAGATCAATGTGGATTTTCTAGGGTAAATCTACATTCAATCTCAAGAGATAGAGTTTGGATTAACAAAAGATATTAGCATCTAAACCAAGGATATATATAAATCTCTGGTGAATCGATGCTAATGGTAAAGGAGTTTCACCCCTTTACAAGCAAATTTGAGATAGGCGAGATTGTCGACTCATTATAAAGATCATTCGAAGTGGAGTTATGGGATACTCCAGAATCATAAGAAGATGAATAGTGAGGGACACAAATGGATTTTGGAACTGCAGGGAACGTAACAAAATTCAAAGGAAATTCGAATCAAAGAGGAAAAGATTCAGACTCGAACGAAAGTGATTCCGTAAATACATTCACCATATATGTCGAGTTTTGCCTAGAGCTACCAATGCTCTGATACCAAATGTAACAGCCAGATATTTTCAACCATTCGCATCCGCACATGTCGGACTTAAAATGCTCAAAATACCACATTGTAAATAAAATTTGGCAAATCTCAAAATATACAGTAAATAAATAATCACAGGTCACAGACACAGAGTAATAATAATGCAGCGGAAGTAAAAGAAATAGTAGTTCATGAAGCTACTATATAAATATATCGGAGTTAAATAGGATACAAAGAAGTCTCAATATGATAACCAAGTACAAGCTGAATACAACACTGGGATCAACAGGATAACTGAAAGTGAAGTAGATAAAACTAGACAAGCAGATAATCTCCAACGATTCCAATCTCCAGAAAGTGGAATCCAAATCTGTGAATATTCAGGCTGACCCGAGCGTAAATAAAAATACAAACACTCGAGTCAGGACATACATACTTATACAATGTAAACCAACTCAAGTGAACTGTAGTAAAGGCACAAGTAACTTAAAGGATGCTTGGGACCGCCCATCCTCTAAGAATCCGTTAAACTATTTACTATGTAGTAATATTGCGCTATTATAATAATGTCTACAGTAAAATAAACTTACTTTAAAATAGCGTTAAGGAGTGACTCAATATCCCCCTTAACACAAATAATGCCAATAATCTATATAGTACATGCATATCTCCTGATCGGGAGACTATGAGAAGATACTATATAGGTACGACACCAATAGAAACTCGTAGTAAATGCTCGATATGGTAGGTGACACGGCACATAAGGCAATGCCAGGGTAGATATACCAATTACGCACACGGGCTGGTGGTAACACAGCAGCCACATACGTCCACCTTGGAACACATTCCCAAATCGGAGGGGTGTACCCAATCAATCACAAAAGTAATAGAATCGTATCGAAGAAATGCGTCCGACCATAGGAGCTACCCCTTTTGGCCTGAGATCGCTCCTGTTTTAGCCACCTTAAGCTAACTCACGGGAGTCGGGTCCACGTAATATACCTCAAGAACATCGCCCTCTTCGTACTTCATTCTGGAATCTCCACCGCGTACACGGTTGTCAAAGTGGTTTTCGGTATCGACAGAGGGTATGCCCATATCTGATCTCGGTCTCTTTGCCAACCAATCGTTATTATAACCCACGGTTATAATTTTAAAAAATAATATTTTAGACTTCAAAATAAAATATTATTTCAAATCCCAATCATTATCAAAATAAAGATCAACATTTCAATATCAAAATATCATATCCTTTCAAAGTTACCTTTTTAAATCATTTCAATATATCAAAATATCATATCCTTTCAAAACTTCGTTATCAAATCATTACTTGAATTCAAATCCAAATATCAAATTTAAAATGCCTTTTTAAATTCCAAGATATCATTTATTTACTATCATTTCAAATCACCTTTTAAATAATTTATATTCCATCAAACTAATTCATTTAAACCATTTAAAAGTGATGGTATTATACTTTCAAATCAAGTATTCAATTTCCAAAGTTTCAAACCATTCTGAGCTTGTTTAATAAATAAAAAACCATAAATATTTAAAATTTCAGCCTTTCACAACATTTAGAAAAAGCTGTATAAGTTATATTTGAAAACATTTTAATTCTTCAAAGACAACATTTAAAAGCTGCTGTTAAAACTCAGTTTTAGTTGAAATTTAGTTTAAAACAGGAAAGACAGCATTTTCGAAAATGCTGTAATAGCTCAGGTTTCAAGTTTAAGGATTTTATTAATTTCAGCAAAGACAGCTGACCACTACAGCATTTACAGAACTTCTGTAATAGGCCTTTCTTAAGTTTTAGCCTTTTAAATTTACTACAGCAACCACAATATTTTAGAACTGCTGTAATAGCCTTTTTATTAGGTTTTTAGTTCATTTACAGAAACCATATCATTTTTGAATGCTATTAAAAGTATTTTCTAGATTTTAGTGTATCTCCAGCAAATAATAAACTTCAATTTTAACCCTTTAAACATTATAAAATCACATTTTTAACATTCAAAATGTTCATTAAAAATACTCTTTCAACTTATGATTTTTATAAAGTAACATTTCATAGAAAAATCCAAATTTTTCAAAAATTTCACTTAACAAATTCAAGTGTACAATTTTCTCATTTTTACTTTTGACAATTTATCTACGCTTACATTTTTGAATTACCATTTCACACATTAAACTAAATTTCCAATTTACTTAATTAGCTTAAATACCATTTTAAAACCAAAAATTTTCAAATTTCCAAAGTTAAGTTATATTTCCAAAATTCAATTTAACCATTTATTTATTTAACATTTCCACTTATAGAAAAATCATAAATCCTTTATTTAAAACACTTTAAAATCTATTTAAATCAAATTATCATAAATTTACAATTTAAACCACTTAAAATTGTATTTATATAACTTAAATGTCATTTTAAAAGCCAAAATCCAAATTTCCAGATTTAAGTTATATTTCAAAAATTCAATTTAATCATTTAATTATTCAACATTTTTAACTTATAGAAAAATCAAAATTTCTTTATTTAAACATTAGAAATCCAATTTAAATCAAATTTTCACAAATTTACACTTTTAATAATACTTGAAAATATTCAAAATACTTTATAAAATAATCACGGGCCTATATATAGTTTTGTAACCTAGGTCAAGTGATACAGATATATATAATTTCAATGCGCAATTTACAAAGAAAAATCCGGGTTCTATCATTTCAAACCCGCAATCCCAAGTAAAATAAAATAAATAAAAACCGTTCAGGCCTATCATTTCAGCCCACAACGATTTTTTCCTATTTTAAAGTCCGTTCGGGTATGTATCATTTCAACCCATAGTGATTCTATTCTATAGGGAACTTGCAGTGTGATAAACTGATATAAATAAATAGAATAGCATAATAAAAAGTAATAGACGATATAACAGGTGTATAAACAGGGGGAACATCATATGATCCTAGCATAAGCAGTTATAACATGATGATATGGTTTACAGATTCAAATGCTATCAGTTTACTAGTTATATAAGTATAAAATGTCTGAAGAGTATTACTCACATTTTTGTGCTGGAGTTGGCAATTCAAATGACACAAATGGATTCCAGAAAGGACGATGACACAACAATAGATTCAAGTGGATGAGAACCAAGCTGATGATTTTGTCACAACCCATAAACAAAACCAAATATTAATATAAATTCAATACAACATTGAATTGGAATAACTTTGAAATAAAAGCAATATGAACACAATAGCTTTTGCCATGCTTTCTACAAACACATGCTCGGCCTAGGGGTGAATTTGGTCGGGTTTTAGCATGAGTTTGGCTCAGGTTTGGGTTCAAAGAGGCACAGCTACAAGGCATTGAAATGGTGGAGGGGTTACTACGCATGAATATGAAGAGGCTTATGCAATATGGTGGTTTTTGGTTCATTTTAGGCTCGGCTACATGGATGTTTGGGCTCGGCCTTTCATGTTTTCGATTTGGACAGTAGCTAAGGTGATGGGTGGTGGTCCTGTCAAGGTGGTGGCGGCGGCTAGAGGCGGTGGCCAAGGTGATGGATGAAGTTATGCTGCAACTAGTGGTGGCTATGCATGTTTTCAAGAGGATGTTGCCATGTTTTGTGGAGTTTTTGTGGTGTTAACATCCAAAGAAAGTCACGGCCAGAAGTAAACAAGTGGAGGGGAGGGTGGTGAGGCCGTGAATGATGGTGGTGCTGGTCATGGAGGTGGCGGAGGAGCCATGGCCGATCAACACTATTAAGAAGCAAAGCAAAATTATTAATAAAACAAGAAGAAAAGTAGAAAAAAGAAGGAAGCCATTACAAAACTTCTTAGCCTTGAAAGATAAATGAGAAGCATAATTTTTCACGTGAATTATGAATGAGAAACTCATGGCTATGGCTTAGGTAGTGTATAGCCAAGCAAGTGCAAGCGAAAGGTCATGGAAAATGAAGAGTTTTTGGCTAATGAAAGGTCTCATGTTATAAAGTCAAGTCTCTCCATATTTCCTTTCTTTAATTCAAATAAAACAAATAAAATTCAGTAATTTGACTTTAGAAACCGAAATAAAGTAATATAAAACATTAATAAATAATAATAAATAATAAATTTCAAAGAAAATGGAAAAAGAATTAAAGAAGTTGCTTAAAATTCAAAACAGGGTTCAAATATTACAATTAAATCATCAATGGCTTTAGAAAAATATCTACTTCATTTTAAAATATTCTAAAGAAAAATTTTGAAATAAAATAATTTTTTAAACATATTCAAAGTGAAATAAATAATTAAATTTAGAGAAAATAGAAAAATAATTAAAGAAATTGTTTAAAAATTGGAAACATGACATGAAAATTTCAAATAAAATACCATTGGCTCTAGAAAAATTTCTATTTCACTTTAAAACAAATAAAATTCAAAAAAATAAAATAAATTAGGGACAAAATAAAGTGGTAATGAGAATAAAATAAGATCTTGAGAAAATAGAAAAATAAATAAAGAATTTCTTTAATTAATTGAAGCTGGAAATTAGAAATTGTAAAAAAAATACATCTGACTCTGGAAAATGTCAATTACACTTTCAAAATGTTTTAAAACCAAAAATATGTACAATGCATGTTAGTTTACCCATATAAACATAAATTAGAACATTACATACCAAATAAAATATTATTTATATAATTTTAAATAAACAATTTTGTTAAATACAGCAGATTTCACACAATAGTTAAAAAGACATAACTTTCACATTATAAATCAGATTTCAACGAAACGAAAAGCAGTGTCCTTAAAATTTTTTTACTTTCATAATAAAATATTAAATTAAAAATTTCAAAATTTCAAAATTTTAAATATTAAAAGTCAAAGTTTGACCATATTGACCAAAATTCACTTTTCTGGAAAATATTCTATCTGTTCATGTTTGGAATTTTAATTCACATAGAAATCAAAATTTATATTTAAAATAACAAAACTATTCACTATAATAAATAAAGTAAAGTTTTAAAAAAAATCTAATTAAAAAATTAAAATATATAATAAAAAAATCACAAAACACAGGGTTGTTACAGACTACCTACGGAACCCTTCATTTCCAGGTGCCAAATTTCAGGTTCTTGTAGAAAATTAGAAGCTGTGGAGCAAGTCATCAATTTCCCCTAGTACGACCGCGCTCCTCCCTATCCTAATCACGGACTTGTAGAGTTTGATAATGTTTGTCTTTAATTTATGATACTTAACCTTAACTTGTTTCAAACCATATGCTTTATGCTCGGTTAATAGCATTATTGCAGATATTAAGCTTATTTGTTGGTTTTGATCCTCAAGAATAAATGGTTTAGCTACTCGATTTTGAGCGTTCTCTCCTTGCCATTTTCTGTATTCGGATAACAGCTGATTTTCTACAAGTTAGATTTTGAGACCTCAGTCGAGTACCTGCTTCTGTCTTTGGAAACCGAGGCATTGATGATTTGATTCTGGAATTGCCTTCCATCGTCATCTATCTTTGGATGATGGTAGGTTCCTCCTTTTATTGCAAGTTGGAGCGATCTTTTATCTGGACTAAGTGTTAATGTGTTCTGTGCCCCTCAGTCCACAAGGCTGATTATTCTGAACAATTGATGTGAGACTTGATGTTTTGGGCGGCTCGCTGGATGTCCCCGGTTCTAGGTACGTTGCAGCTCCTATCTCTAGGAAGTCGTGACTTGGATGTCTTGAATTTTGACATTTTGTACATTAACTTTGGTAAAAAAATCAGCATTGTTTGCCGACTTCTTGGTTTGTGAGCTTTGCAGTACTACCGAAGCAATGTCGTTTTGTTCAGGCAGCGGGAGTTGATCCCTGCTAATCCTGCAATAGACAAGTTTCTCGGTGTTGTCAGGACAACACCAGTACTTAGAAAATTTAAACGGTTCGTTGATGGTGCCAAAGTAATATCAAGTAGTGTTTGCGTAGCTTATCAAATGGGCGGCTTATGAAAATGCATGGCTTACGAAATGTATGGATTTTGAGAGTGTATGGCTTAGGAAATGCATGGCTTTTGAGAATGTATGGCTTAGGAAACGTACAGCTTTTGGGAGCATGTGGGTTATGAAATGAGCAGTTTTGAGAATGCATGGCTTACGAAATGCATGGCTTTTACGAGATGCGGCTTATAGTATGCTCGGCTTATGAAAATGCATGGCTTACAAAATGCATGGCTTTTGAGAGTGTGTGGCTTATGAAATGCACGGCTTATGAAAATGCGTGACTAATGAAATGCATGGCTTTTGAGAGTGCATGGCTAATGAGATGCATGGCTTATGAAAATGTGTGACTTACGAAAAGCATGGCTTTTGAGAGTGCATGGCTTATAAGATGCACGGCTTGTGAAAATGCATGGCTTACGAAATGCACAGCTTTTGAGAGTGCGCGGCTTATGATATGCATGGCTTATGAAAATGCATGGCTTGCGAAATGCATGGCTCTTGAGACTACGCAGCTTATGAGTTGTGCGGCTTATGAAAATGCATGGCTTACGAAATGCACAGCTTTTGGGAGTGTGCAGGTTGTGAAATGTGTGGCTTATGAAAATGAGTGGCTTATGAAATGCACGGCTGTTGAGAGTGCACAACTTATTAAATGCGTGGCTTATGGGATCGATACGACCCATCGACCCAGAATAGTTTGAAACTTCTTGACTTTGCTAATCTTCGGATAACGTGAGAAGTTCCTACTTCAAGAGTGTGGTTCCATAGCTAAAGAAGTGATGTATGGCTCCATAGCCCAAGAAGTGATGCACGGCTTATGGGAGTGCACACAATAGTTTGGGCCTTCCCTATGCTAAAGGAGTAGTACCAGTTCTAAGAAGGTAAGGATTGAGTTTTCCTATCAATTTGGCGATTTAATTTTGGTAGAATGCGATTTCGTCAGTTCTAAGTGATAATTGGTTTTTGGATTGGGTGACCATGGCTTGGGCGATCCTCTCATATTTTGGGAAGATGTGCAAGGCCAAACAAATAAGGTTGCCATAGTGGAGAGATCTACAACCGAACGAATGGAGATGGTTATAGAGAAAGAGCTTATGGGAGTTTGGGGCAAGACTCTCGGTTTTTGGTCTAAACCGCCTTTAGAGAATTGGCCTTCAACTGGAAAATATAGTCTAAGAGGAAAAGGATCTAGTCATCAAGGGTGGTAAAGGAGGAGCTGGGAAGAAGTAAGGAAGTATTATGCTTCTATTTCGTTTGTTGAGCTAGCTAGGTCGTTAAGTCCGTAGTTGTTAGAATGCCAAAATTTCGATCGGACGTAATAGAATTGTGATATGATTAGTCTTGGCTTTCCTTGTAGCTACTCAAGTTTGTGCGGTGCCCCCATGCCACAGGGCTATTTGCGAGCTTAATTTTTTCCGAGGTTTCTTCATAACTCGTCTAGTTGCCCCTGGTCCAGTGGGTGCGATTCTACAAAGTTCTAAGTTTTTGCTTGATTCGAGTCAGCATCTGATTAACTACAAGGTCGGTTTGGATTAGATCCTTTGAGCAACTATGAAGCTATGGAGTTCAACACTGTTTGTTTGATCGGTCATTGGAAGTGATTCCATTCATTATGCAGAGTGACTGATATGATTGTCGTTTTGCGGCCCCGGAGCATGACTTCGTTGACTTCAGGGGGCTTTGGATCAGATGACTGCTGATCTTCCAGTTCTCCTTCATGGATATCAGTCGTACATAAATTTCCCTGATCTACTGGTTCGCTTTCACGATGCTTTAGTTCGTGAAAGACCTTCACATTTGCGAAGGCTTTCTTTGGATCAAATGGATGCTGATCTACCGGTTTACTTCACCATGCTTTAGTACATGAAAAATCTTCACGTTCGCAAAGGGTTTTATGGATCAGATGACTGTTGATCTACCGGTTTGCCTTCACGATGCTTTAGTTCATTAAAGGCCTTCGCATTCGTGAAGGGTATTAGGGATCAGATGACTACTAATCTACCGGTCCCAATTCGCCTTCACGACGCTTTAGTTCATGAAAGACCTTCATGTTCACGAAGGGTTTTTTGGATTAGATGACCGCTGATCTACCGGTTCACCTCACGATGCTTTAGTTCGTGAAAGACCTTCACGTTCGCGAAGGGTTTTTTGGATCAAATGATCGTTGATCTACCGATTAGCCTCCACAATGCATCAGTTCATGAAAGATCTTCACATTCGCGAAGAATTTTTTGGATCAGATGACCGTTGATCTACAGGTTCGCCTTCACGATGCTTTAGTTCATGAAAGACCTTCACGTTCGCAAAAGGTTTTTTGGATCAAATGATCGCTGATCTACCTATTAGCCTTTATGATGTTTTAGTACGTGGAAGACCTTCACCTTCACGAAGTTTTTTTTGGATCAGATGACCGCTAATATACCAATTCGCCTTCATGATGCTTTAGTTCAGCAAAAGACCTTCACGTTCACGAAGGGTTTCCCTTGATCAGATGACCACTGATCTACCAGTTCGCCTTCATGATGCTTTAGTTCATGAAAGACCTTTACGTTCGTGAAGGGTAAGATGACCGTCGATATATAGGTCTGCATTCATGATGCTTTAGTTCATGAAAGACCTTCATGCTCGTGAAGTTTTTTTTGGATTAGATGACTGCTGATCTACCGATTCACCTTCATGACTCTTTATTTCATGAAAGACCTTCATGTTCGTAAAAGGTTTTTTGGATCAAATGACCACTGATCTACCATTCGCCTTTATGATGCTTTAGTTCATGAAAGACCTTCACATTCATGAAGAGTTTTTTGGATCAGATGACCGCCAATCTACCTGTTTGCCATCACGACTCTGTAGTTCATGAAAGACCTTCACGTTCGCGAAGGGTTTTTTCGATCGGATGACCACTGATCTACGGGTTCACCTTCATAACCCTTTAGTTCATGAAAGACCTTCACGTTCGCAAAGGGTTTTTTGGATCAAATGACCACTGATCTGTTGGTTCACCTTCACAACGCTTTAGTTCGGGAAAGACCTTCATATTTGCGAAGGATTTTTCAGATCAGATGACCATTGATCTACCAGTTCGCTTTCATGATGCTTTAGTTCATTAAAGACCTTCATATTTGCAAAGGGTTTTTTGGATCAGATGATTGCTGATCTACCAGTTCACTTTCATGATGCTTTAGTTCATGAAGTAGTTTTTGTGGTTGGATGTCTGATGACCAAACGGTCTTGGAATGATAATTCACCTATTCCAAGAGGAATTTTGGTCAGATGTCCAATGGTCTAGCAGTCTTAATGTGATGATTCATCAAGTTCAAGATAAATTTTTGGGATTCAGCATATAGGAACACAGTTTTATCGGTTCATGGAGACTAAGGGGTTAGATCTGTTTGTTTGACGATCCATTGGACAAGACTTCTCGATGCTACCTGAGCAACACCAGTCTCAAAAGGGGATCAGCCTAATTCGTCAAGGTCATATAAACATTTCTTTCATCGTGCTGTCTGCAGTACCCTTAGTGTCTCGGTATGGCTTATTCGAAAAAGGAAAGTAGAAAAAGACGGATGAGAAGGCATCGTTTTTGGTTGCTTTCCCTTTCCAAAGTTGCTAGCTAGCTAGAGTGTTATTTGATATCATCCTTTCGTTTGAATTCATCAGCTAGCTAGGGAGCTTTTCTACTAGGCCTTAGTAGCTTGCTTGGGCAGAAGGTCCCTGGGGTCATGTAGCTCCTTCATCATTTGGTATGCTCTTTGGAAAATTATCGGGTTTGCCATCTTCCAGTTGCACTACTTCTAGTCTTTAGAACCAGTTTCCTTCCCATAGAATTCTTCTAGGGTAGTAGGTTGTTTCATCCTTTAATGATTATCGAGGGACTTGCAGTAGACTGCATGCGTTGCACTCGCTTTATCCATATGCTAGTCATACCTGTAAAAAAGAAATTGCAAATTAGTTGTACAGTTGTACAAAAGGTATAGTTGGCATGGTAAACTTCTTCGGATATTCTGCATGTTAAACAACTTTGGTGAATAGGCTTCGATTGGGGAACATGCTCTAATCGTTGTTAGATCGGCTGTTTTCAAGTTACAACTATTTATAATGTTAGAGAATGATATATGCTTGATTGTCTACGTTCGAACGATTGGAAATGCCGATTGAATGACAAATCACTTGTGATGGGGTCATGGATCAGTGACGGTCCCCAAAAATTTTCAAACTATGTGAAATCAATCTGGGGTGACCAAGAAGGTCCCATAAGGTTGCATTCCAAATTTCAAGGCATTTGGAGTTCGCATGTTCAAGTTATGGGTAAAAGAAAATGGATCGGCATTAATGGATCTGTGGTATTTTACTTGGAGTTCAACCCAAGAAAATTTTCCATTTGCTTGTAGTCAGCACATGGTTCGCTTGGAGTCGCATAATTTGAAGTGCTAGCTTGGTGATAAACATTTCTTGGTGCCATTTGCATGTTTGCTTAGAAAAAATCTTAGTTTTACCCGAGTCCGATTTCAAGCCAGAATTTCCTAGGTTTACTTCGGGTCAAAATGGGTGATTACCCGAGTTCGAATTCAAGTCGGAACTTCCAAAATCCGCTTCAAGTCAAACAGTCGATTACTCGAGTTCAACTCTGAGTCAACCTCGAAGTGAGTTTTCCAACGACCATTTTGACGATTTTGATGATTTTCGACGATGACCACTCATGATTCGACGATGGGAGCTCCATGATGAGATTAGAAGCTGGTTAGTTGGGGATTTTTCGAGTATCTTTAACTTTCTATTGCATATGCCTCCAATAGATTATATCATCTTCGAACGACCTAGACAGGGGTCTCAATGGATCTATCTGATCTGAAGTAGATAGCTAGATCTTTTCTTGTGTTGGACTCTTCATGAAAGCACCAAAATGTTAACCCAAAAAATGGATCAACACCTTAGTTTGAGCATCAATGCAAAAAACTTTGTTCTCATAGAGCAATATGTAAAAATGATAGATATAGTAAAAAGCAATAAGAGAAAGATGAAAAGAAGATTTTTATAGTGGTTCGGCTATTAACGAAGCCTACTCCACTTTATAGTTTTTATTATAGATTGATTGTTGTTACAAGGAGTGTTTGATTACAAAGCTCTTGATTATCTTTAGCTATATTAAGTCTCCGAGGTTGGAATCCTCCAGAGAATCATAGTGAACCCCTTTAGTGGTTGTTGTGAGGGAGGTGAAGAGTGAAGAAAGCTTCCAACAGAGTTGCAGCAACCAGTCTGAAGGGATCCCCTTTATGCTGCAGATAGGAGAGTATTAATAGAGGTTGGTGAGCAACTGGGCCAAGCTTGCTTGCCATATACTTGCAGATCAACACAAGAAGATGCATTGGAGGTTACATCGTGACCTGAGCTAATCGAAAATTGAAGCTGATTTGAATTAAAATTGGAATCGAAGTTAATTCTAACTGAAATCGGAATTGAATCAACTTCAATTAAAATGGAAATTGGAAACGATTTGTATTGGAAGAATTAGAATTGAAACGGTTTAACTTTGAAACTATTTTTAAATAAATTATTTTTATATAATCTGTCTTTTAAATATTTAAATTATTTTGTTTTTTCAAATTATTTTATTATATAAACCATTTTCAATACTCAACTATTTTATATTATACTATTTTAACTTTTGAACTATTTAAAAAAATTCAAACTATTTTCCAAAATTTTAAAATGGTCAAAGTGGGAACTATTTATATTTAAAACATGGATTTAAATACGAACTGGGTTAAATGAGGTTATAACCAAAATGGTAGATCGAAATGAATTTTTGAAGTAAAAAATGACATATCAAACCGAATAGCATAATTTGAAGTAAATATGATATTTTAAAATGAAATTAATTTTAAAGACAATATGATATTTTAATATCAAGTATGAATTGTTTTTCCAAATTTGAAAGTACCAACCGGCGTGTAACGACATTTGGTTGTTAAAGAGATTGGTGCCTCTTATAAGCATACTCTCTGTCAATATTGGAACCACTTTGACAACTGTGTACGCGGAGAAGTCTCCAGAATGAAGTGGTTAGATTTAGCATCGTTTGCTGGATTTGAAGAAAGAGAATGTTGATGGATAAACCTTGGCACTTATGCCAATTTGAAATGACTAAAACAAGATGGCTTGACAGGGCCAAGTGGGCAAGCTACCCCTGGCGGACATACGTTCTTCGATTTTTCTTGGACTTGGTTTTGATTAGTGCACCTTTGACTCGATATGGGATGGATGTACATAGTCAGCGGTCATGACTACGATGTGTTACCACTAACACTTCGACCCAAACTGGTAGTATCTTACCTTGGGCATTGCCTCACGTGCCTTGTTATACTTTTATCCCTATACAAGACCACTAAGATTTTGGTTTAATGTTGTCGTATCATGGCACCTCCCTAGTCCCCGACGTGCTATTGAGGCGTTATATGCAAACTGTATGACAATGCTTAAAAAGACATTAAGGGGGATTAATGTAAAGCGTCAACGATAAGAAAAATATTTATTTTACTAATTAGACATTATATATGTAGCATATTATACTATATATAAATATTTGGATGAATCCTTAAGAGATGGAAATCCCGTAACACCTCTTGAGTTATTGCACGCATGTTGTATGCTGGATAGGAGATGTGAAATCCTATAAACATCTCCAATTCTATTACACTTATGTTATTTGATATCGATTTGACTCACATAAGGATATTTTAGTCCTGACTCGAGTGTTTTGCCTTCTCATGACACTCGGTTCGGCCCTGAGTATTTCAGCACATTGAAGATCATTTCTGAAGGACGAAGACGAAGACGAAGTTGGTATATTATTACTATTATTATTTCCTGCATCACGTTGTTCTGCTGCATTATTTTATTTGACCCTGTTGTATATATAACTCTAATAAATGTTGAATAAATTATAATCAAATGTATAGTAAACAGCTTCATGATCTGTTTATTTGATTATTATATTTTGTCATTCCACCGCGAGATTTTGTGTTTGTTTTCTTTATCTCGTTTTATTTTTCTTGATTATCCTCATTGATTATTTATGTTTCGAATTATTTATGTTGGACATGTGTGGACTATTGTCGATTTAAACCTTTTGAAATGTGGATCGTCACAACTGGTTAAGGTTAAGGGATGCTATCGCAAATTGAAGGTAATAGATGTTTTCACAATTCGGAACAAAACGAAGCCATTGCAAGTTGAGGCAGAAGTAAGTTGTTATATGTTGAAGATTAGAAGAGGCTATCATACAAGAGAAACTTTTTCATATTGAAGGTTACTACAAATTTAGAGCTATCCTAATAAATGTAATATGGCTATCACAAGTTGAAGGCCATGATAACATATGTTATAAAAAAAGAGCCATTGCAAGCTGAAGAACATCACATAATGAAGGTTGTCGCTAGTTGACGGAAAGAAGTCCATTGAAAGACGATGAAGAAGGAAGCCATCGCATGTTAATGATTAAAAGAGGCTATCTTATGTTGGTAATTAGAAGAGCTGTTGCAAGTTGATAACTAAAGAAAGCCATCACACATTGAATAATACATCCTAAATCGACACCCTAGCTAGCCATGTAGCATTCTTGATTTGATTAGCTATGTCATATCATCATGGAGAAGTTAAAGAAGGTTAAAGCCACATATTATCCAAAACATGTGTCGCATCAGTAAATCATGACCATTCGTTTTTACAAGTGATATGTGTCATGAAGCTAAAGGTCTATGTTCATTGTAAATAGGCATTTACCTCCTATAAGATAGGGGCAAATTTCTAATTGTATTTCTCTCATTTTTCATTTTATCCTGTGCATAATTTCGCCAATGTGACCATGGTGGTGGAAGGCTTAGAAGATAACGCCAACTTGGTCAAAAAGAAGGTGACATAGCTGGTGGAGCAAGCAAGTATAAATGAAAGGAACAGAAGGCAGATCCTCCCCCATCTCCTTTGCTGGGTACCCATGGTACCAAACAGAATATCTTGTTTAATGCCCTAGGGTACCGGATAGGATACCTTGCTCGGTACCCCTAGGGTATCGAATAGAATATCTTATTCGTTACCTAGGGTACCAAGCAAGATCCTTTGTTCGATATAAAGAGATGTCGGACTAGGAGCTTGATCAAACTATGTGATGGTCGAACCAAAGTATGAACTGAAAAGAAGAAGAAAGCATAGTAACCTAGCCAAGAACATGTCTCCATGCACTTAGACTGAACCAACCCAGAATAGAGCTTCCAATCGAACCGAGAGGGCTATATATGGAATGATATCTTCATACATCGGGGAATCATTAATTACATTTTGCATATTCAAGAATATTCACTCTGGATCATTTGTACATGGAAACATCATAATTTTCCATAATAATGACACCACTTCTTTACCTCTACAGATATCCAAGCATTGGCATTCAAACACAAGTTTTTCTGGAATCTACAAGCCTCCAAGCTACAACATTAATTGCACAGGGAATCCAAATCCACTATCTCCATTATAAATTCATTGTACTTGACATCAAATTCTTGTAATTACTAAATTAAGGAGTGAATATGAACAGTGGATGTTGACCCATTATCGCCCACTATAAACTCTAGTGCACTCTACTTGTTCTACACTATATTCTTATTGAATCCACTATTGGATATTCGATTGGAGGTGTTTGCCAATTTTCCATGAAAATATAAGCCAAGCATACTTGACTAAGTGTCTCGCCTTACTTAAGTACCATTAATTCTCTATGACTTAAGCACATATATTGCAACCGATTTTGACCTAACATTTGTAGTGGTTTCACTGAGAGTTGAACTCAAGGCAACTTATTGACCGCTTATTTACCATTAAATTCTTGCAAAATGGGAAGATAAACCAAAAAAGTTTAATGTTTGAGAACAAAAAGAAGTCGTGCATCGCATAAATCATGAGGAAAACATAACCACTTGGTTCAACATGGAGAACGTTGAAATGGGACATGCATCAACACCAACAGAGGCATCAAAAGAAGAAAATGACCTTAAAACTATAAATAAAGAACAAACTATGCATGAGTTAATTGAAATGCTCATTACTCAAAAATCTTCAAGAACATCTCGAAGAATGATGGGAAAAGACGAGGAAGAAATTAAGTTTCCTTGAAGAAATGCTGATGGTTAGAACTTGAAAAATAAGAACGTTTAGAAAAGTACCCTATGTTGCGCTGATCACTGAAACAACACCTCGATAAGAAATGAAAGCACCAATAATGTTGATCTAGTGAATAAAACAAGGAAAAGAACAAGGTTTTTATAGTGGTTCGACAAATTCTCTGGCCTACATCCACTTAATTTTGTTATCTTGTGTTTTCCCTTTGGAATACCAGAATTACAACTCAAATCTAACCGCAATATAGTAGGTCTTGGATTGAGAAAGGTTTAGGGAATAAGAAGTTTCAAAAGTATCTAAATACTAAGGTTCAAAAAGGAAAGTTCCCTCTAAGTTGCTTTATATTTTTTATTTATAGGAAAATCATCCACCAAAGTCACTAGATCACGAACTGCCAGGTCAAACTCCATATCCGAGAATGTAGGAAGCAAGACGAGGTCCATGTCCAATAAAATCATATCGGTACTAACATGAATCATATCATTACCGATCTGATTTTCTTCTGCAATTCTCTTGTCTTTCTTATATCTTGTCTTCTAGCTTCAATTCATCTAGCTTCAAGAGCCTTTGCTTTTGAAATCAGGTTGTTGCAAAGAAGTTCTAGCAGTCTAGTACTTGTCCTTTTATGCTGATCTTTTTGGAGTCGTTCAACTATTCCTTTAGAAATGAGATCTATGGCGATCACTTTAGCCACCAATACCTTAACCATAGCTCCAGTGTTCCTCAAAGTGCATGAAATCATATCAGTATGGACCTCGTTACCGACCTAAAAAGATGTCGGTATCGATCTCTTTCTTAGCCTTTCTTTAAACTTTACTTCCTTTAAGCTTCTTCCTTTCCCATTCCAAGGCTACCTCCAAGTATTTGGAGTTAATCCCTCGGTATTTCAAATCTATCGGATTAAGCTTATTCTAAGACTGTTTTGATTGTAATACTTGCCCCTTAAAATATGTCTTATGAATGTAAGGTTGCTTTGTTTAAGAACAAATTTCGAGAAAAATCAATCATTCGTACTTGAGCCCTCTAATGACCTGTTGATTCGATCATGGTCAACCATCTAGTTCCTTTGGATACATCTGTAAATTAAAGGTCGTCCCAGACTATAGCATCCCCAATTGAAAGGCACGAAATTAAAAGCTACAAATGCTGCAATCATCTGTAGTATTAATATTCGATGACAAATAGAGTCATGTTAATGGTATCAATAACATCAGAAGCACAAGAATGTGAAATAAAAGAGAAATTTCAAAATTCATTTCAAAGTCATAATTTCATTTCCAGTACACAATCCCAAACGTTGCCCAGGTTCAGCTAAAATATAATTATTACAACATACTCCAAGATCGACACATAAATATGCCCCCTTGGTTGACCAAAGTTACTAATAGACAAATACAACTTCTATATATACATACATACAACAAAATGTCATAACACAGCGGAAATAATTAATAGGTAGTCTCCTAAATATCTAGCCCTTGCCTTATCAATCTTCGGATGCTTTATTCGCCAAACCTACTAAACTGTAAACCCTTACTCTCAACCTACACAAATTAAATTTTGAGAACCCAAGAGTTTAAGGGGAAAAAGATAACCTTCGAGTCAAATAAAAAGCATAGTGTGAATAATATACCATCTCATTTAATTAATATCTTGTGAGACCATGCCGCTTAGCAAAATGGGTTTCTCCCTCATTAATATCCTTTAAAAACAAGACTTTTGCAAATCAAAGTCCTGCAACCAAACTGTTTAAAATAAATAACATAACAATAGCAACAATAGGTATGCATGCAACTTTGGTAATCTTGACTATCCGTCGAGTCAGTGGACTATCCGTCATAATATTTAGTTTTCATAGGGCAACTAATAACCTATGTCGCTGACTCGAACCTTTCGATCTATCAGTTTATTCAACAACCTGTTAGAAAAAACTGGATGGTCTGTCCGAAACATACAACTCCTAGGGTCAACTAGTCCTAATAGTTTTGTGGGTTCACCAATAACCCAACTCATCTTTTATATTCCTTTCTGTACGTAAATCTACTTTTAGTCTTACCCGTGACAAAGCTCTACGCATTGGAATTTTAGACTAGTATCACCTAGGGACTAACAGCTGACATATAGGACGTTGCCCTACACCAGTCCCATCTGGTTTTCTAATATTTAGGTTAATTCACTCTATCACAATTTACACAAAGGTGATAAGAACGATAATCTCTTTAATAATATACTGGGCTAAGTACCCTTATTTCCTTGAAACACTTTCCATCATAAATGATTTAACCCTTGAAATCATATTTAAAACAAGGAAAATTAGCCCTTCATTTTATCTTAAAATAAATATTCCATGATATATATGCTTTAACAAATCCATATGAATGAAGTTCGAAGTCCGTGGGGTCCTCGACCCTTAAAACATAGGCCATAAGGCTAAAATCAAAAGGCTTGAATAATAATACAGCTCGACGACCTCTTCACCATTACGGTCCTCACCCTCTTTAACATAAAACTAAGTTAAAGATTTTAACTTTTAAAACAGAAGGCCACAAGGATGAAGATATAGACTTCGCACTTCTTATAGCATCGAAGTTAGAGTGAGTAAGCTTGGTTTATTTAATTTAAAACCTTTAAAAGAATAAGGTCAAAGTCATTAGTTCGGCTTCACTGCCTTAAAGAAAATTGTGGCTCCATTAGAGCCGAAGTCATAAGGAGCGGCGTCACTGCTTTCTCCGAAACAGTTAAAAATAATAATGGTCAAAGAAGTAAGAGCGTGGCATCATATACGGACGAAGTCAATAATAGTGGCATTATGCCTATAGGGTCGAAATCAATAAAATGTGATATCATAAAGCCGACAAGAAAAGTGACCTTATTCATACCAAAGTAGTCATTTCAAAGATATAGGGTCGACGACGTTGTGAAAAAAATTGAGTAATGCGGCATCAACCTCTTCAAAGACCATGATGTCGACGCTGTCTTTTTACTTCCATCATCGACCAAGCCAATACATTCCATATCGACCAAAATGATGCCATATGCATTGTTCCTGGGCGACGTCGAAGACGATGCAAGCGGAATGATAGATGCAGCATCATGACATTCAGAGTGGAATTATCGTAAATAAGGATAAAACTATTTGGTTAACATTAAAAGTAATTGCTTTTCACCTAACCTCGATTATTTGTCAAATTGTTATTGAAAACACTTTCTTTACCAAAATCTTTCCTAAAACTTCCAAGAAGCAGACTTTATCACTTCCAAAGTACTTAGCAAACTATATAATTTATATCAATATCTTAATAATTAATTAAGCCTTTAGTTTAAATAATTCATACTAAATCATAAACAATTGGGAAAATCCCCATAAATTACAATAAATAAAATTATTCATATTTTCCAACATAAAAAAATTTCAGGACCAGAAACTTTATTTAATTATTTGTAATAATTAAAACCCAAAATAACCCATTTTCTACACATAGAAAATTCATGCTTGCTTTGAAAATTAGGAAATTAAAAACTCGCTTCTAAAATAATGTTTCTAACATTACAATAAAATTTAAAGTCATTTGGGTATTATATGATAATTCTCCAACTTAAACATATCACTAAATTTCATAAATAAATTATATAAATTCACCAAAAAGCGTATAACCCTTTAAACTATCATAGCACGGCATAATATAAGCAAAAGATCCAGATATATACTTAAAACTGAAAATGGCATCTAAAACATGAGATGCAAAATTATTATTCACCTTGAATGGATTAAGAAGATTGAGATTTTTATCTTAATTTGATTTCCTTAGCTTTCTTTTGATTTCCTTAGCTCATCTTTCTCTTGAAACCCTTATTAACGGTCAGCCTATGATTTTCCTTTAATTCGTTCGTGGATAATGAAGTGAGGGAGGTAATGGGAATGAGGGTTTAAGTTAAGAAAATACACTCTTTTCCCCTTTTTCCCTCCTCATGTATCCTCCTTCCTATTATGGTTCTAATTAATCCCGTTAGTTCATTAATCAAGACATGACCTTTTACATTATTTTATTTAATTTGCCTAATTAAGCGTCCTTGATAATGTAAATCTAAATTAGGGTCATTACAGACTCCCCTCCTTAAAGAATTTCATCCTTAAAATTATGATAAGGTGCACATATTAATAAAATTTAAAGGTAAAACATGCCATCAAATAAGTCAGGATAATTGCTGCAAATCATGTTATCTGTTTTCCAAGTATAGTTTCTCTTGTCGTCACTCCACTGTAATTGTACTAATCTGGCTATTCTGTGAAAGTGTGCTACGGATCATGTAATCTGGATATATGATAATATAGAGTGTAGTGATGATAGCTATATAGTAAATAGTGCGGAATATAAAAGCAGTAAAGTAAAATGACACCGGTAATTTTTATACTGGTTTAGTGCTCTATCCTACGTCCAGCCCCAGACTTCTTCTGGAATTTCACTAAAACAATAACCCTCATTTAACCTAGAGGAATAGGTCTATACACCTTGAGCAGTCGAACAAGAACCTAAGCAGCAGAATAGGATTTTACCTCAGCATCCGAAGAGGACTTCACACACCTGAGCAGCAGAACAAGACTTCAATAAATACAAAATATTGTTTGACTTTTTGTGTTTTGATAACACAGATAAGTCTATTTATAGTACTCCCTTCCTATGATCTTCTCCTTAAGAGTATGTGTGTGTATATATATATATATATACACTTGAAGTTTATGAAGAATAGAAAGGTATAATATTGCTTTAATGCAGAATATTTGAAAGTGTAGTTGCAAGTAGATTCAAGAGAGTTAGATAAGAAAGATAAGAAAATTCGGTAGTTTGGAATCAAGTTAGAGTATATATTTATAGATGTTGAAAGGCAGCGACTATTGATGAAGAGTTCCGGTTGAAGTGTTGCTTCCAAATCTTTTTGTAGAGATTTGTAACTCTTCACAAATAGTCGTGTCTTTTCAGAAAATAACTGTTATAGAAATTCAGTCAATTGAACCTCTAGGTCAGTCTACTGGATATTCAAACGTATTTTTTAATATATATTTGTTTAATTGTGCACCTGTGCATGTTGCACAGAAATTGTCAGGTCAGTCGAATGACCAGGTGATTACTGTGCAATTTGCACAATTTTCACAGGTTTACATATAAATATATATATTGTATATGATTTTAAAGAAAAACTTTAATAATATATATATATATATATATGTATTCTATGCTTATATGTATAAATCATTAGGTAGATTATATATAAGCCAATATATACATTAAATGAGGAGAGATCTTAACAAAATTGATTTAAGACTCAAAACAAGATAATATAACAATTGGTGCACCGATTTTGATGTCTTGTCTCCACGTAATATATATTCTCTTTTTGTCATAACAGTTATCAAATCTGTATGTTGTAGTGATAGCTTTGTGTCATGAATCAAAACCAAGTCTCAACGTTCTCCCCTTTTTGAATGATGACAACCTATAAATAGATATAGATTTTGACTGTATATATAATATAAATACTTACTCCCCTTGAATTTTTGACGATCTATATCCTGCATTCTTAATGCTAGTAATAATGTTTCTCCCCCGTTATCATCGACAAAAAGGAATAAAGAGTATAAAAGTATGAAGAATTGATAGATATTATGAAGGAACCGAACATTCATACAATACAGTGTCACAAATAAGAGTTTTGAAATAGTACGAAAAGAGTGGCTATTTAGTACAAGCCATAATGTTATGAAATAAAAGATTAATGTTTTTATGATATAAGAAAAGTAAAAATTTACTCCATTATATGCTTATCCCTATCACTATGTGATCTTTGACCTCCACTATCGCCTCCATTTCCATTGTTGTCGCCACTACTTGCTTGATCATCGGAAGAGGATGACCAAGTGAAGATGGGTTGCTTACCCGGATCTCTTAGTGTGGTCGTGGAAGTGCCGGATAAACACAAGATAGCTTGCCATAAATTTGTAAAAAATCCTTTAACTTTATCAAGCTTCTTGTCAACTTTAGTGATATGGGATTGAAGTATTTGTTTATTACGGCATATCATGGAAATAGACTCATGTGGAGGAAGATCTAGATTAGGAATCAAAATTTTGTCTTGTTGACGAATACTTGATCTTTGGCAAGTTGGACAGTGAGATGCTTTGCCTTATTGTTGTGGCGGTTGATCTTGAGGTAACTGGCGTTGAGTCCATTCTTCAAAAGTAATGATAGGAGGAGGTCGAGCAGCCGGTAACTTCATTAATTCTAGAGAACGAGAGTTTAAGTAGCCGACGGTAGAAACCGGTGAGTCAGGTTCTAGAATCTCACATTCTTTTAGCAAGCGCATAATATACTCACCATAGTGTATGACATTCATTCGACCATTGTTGAATCTTAAGAACTCATCAAGAATTAACCGCCAATTAACTTTGATATTTTCGTAGATGGCATATAAGGCTTTGAAGTTGTGTTCCGAAACAAGTTCGTAACTTTTGGTTCGCGGAATTACGGTTTTCATTAATGCACGGTGTAAAATTCTAGCTTATGCCTTAAGGATATAGACTTGAGTTGGTGCATATCATCTTCCAAAAATAAATGACTTATTCGATCACGAACGACCATATCAAAGTCAACATTCAATACCATCATTTTCAGATCTTAAAATGTGAACCATTTAATCTAACGAGAAAAATACCGGTTTTCCACAAACCAAACTCTATACAAAATCTTCTTGGTTTTGAATGGTTTGTTGACCTAAATTAAGATTAGCATCCAATAGCTTGACCATAATTTGGTTTATTTTGTGCTTGTTTTCGTCAATATTGAACAAAGACTCCAAATTGCTTCTACGAGCCAATTCTTGTATATGATATGGAGAAAAATCGGCAAATTTTACAAACGAACCATTAAAAATACGAGAATCTTGCATTCTCCTCCATCTTCTAACTGCAGTATCATCGAAGAGCCATTGTTGGATTTGCTCATTGGAAGGAGGTTGGGAGGATGAAGATGCATATCCTTTTCTTTTTGGAGCCATTTTATTTGGTTGTTTGGAGGTAAAAATTAGGATTTTGAAGATCTAGGATTTTAGAAGAGTTGAAAATCTGAAATGAAAGTGAAGAGTAATGGGGAAAGTGAAGGTTAAAAAGTGAAAATGGGGAAGGGGGAGGAGCAGCAACTTTGCTCAGATCCACGAATCAGTCGACTGAATCAGTTTTTCAGTCCACTGAACCTGAAATTCAAAATTTTCAAACTTCCGGATCAGTCAACTGAATGCCTGATTATGTTGACTGAATCTTAGTTATGTTGATTTTGTCTTTTGGTCCAGTCGATTGATCCACTATGACAGTCGACTAAGGCTGGTATTTTAAAAAAATTATCCCAGTATCAGTCGAATGATATAGTGGTTCAGTCGACTGACCTGTGTAAATTTTCCCAATCAACTTTGTTTTGAGTAATATTTTATATATTTTCATACTTATGAACCTTGTAAATTTATTTTTGAATATCAGAACTAGTATATGTGTTGATAATATGAAGGAGAAGAAATGAATTATTCCATTAAAAAAATTGTACATACTTTAGTCAAATTATTCGAAAAATAACAAATAGTATCAACTACTCTTATTTTAAAGGGCTAGGAATTTTGTAGCCCTGTGGCTGTTTACGACGAACATTTGATGCTTCATTTCGATCCCATGAGTTTGGTGAGACCGATGGTCGTGGCGGGGATAAAGTAGAAGGTCGTCGAATAGGCGAAACGGTGTGTTCGTCTATTGGATGGTATAAAGCACCGCAAATTTCATAGCAATGTGTTCTATAATTCCTAGATGTCTCGAGTTGATTTTTTGCTCGTAATATATTTCGCACTGAAGCATCAGCGACTCTTGTTGATAATGATGCAAATCACTTATTTTTTCTTTAGTGTTTGGAGAGATTTCAAACATCATCTTCTTCCCTTTCTTTTTCTCCGGAGTGTATCTGGTGTGATCGCGAGAGGTAGAAGGTGGTGTAGTATGATGGATGGGTGTTTTTGGTGATTCGGAGGAGGCTAGGATTTCAATGGGGTGAGTTGACAGTGAAGAAGTTGATATAATGATAGTGAGTTTGTATTTTTGTTAGTTGTATAAATAACAGAGAATAAATATACCTATTTATAGACTAATGTTGAGAATAAAAAGGATGAAATGAATGGTTTGCGTTGAATTTAGCTATAAAAAGGTTGTTGGTTAGGAATGTTAGTTGCTATTTTGTTGGTTTTCTGTTATTGTGATTTATCTATGTAAATGTAATATACAGAAAATATGTATCTATAAAGGTAAGTATTATACATAATTTAGATTATAGTTGTTACCATATAATAAAATCCCCAACCTGGACTGTAATGAAAAAAATTAATAGCTCAGGTGGTTAAGACATCTGGGCTATTCATAAAGGGTCTAGGTTCGAGTCTCTGCATGATTTTTGTCATAATTTTTATTTTTGAGTTTTTAGCCAAAATTTAGTGTTTTATCATTTATATATCTTTAATTGGCATTATACCGAGTTCTCTACGTAGTTTTATAAAAGCGTTCTCTAACAATGGTTTAGTAAAAATATCAACTAATTGATTTTTAGATGGAACGTAGTCTAAATTTAACACATCTTTTTCTATATTGTCGCGTAGAAAGTGATGTCTAATATCTATATGTTTAGTTCTACAGTGATTTACTGGATTTTTGGATAGATTTATTGCAATGGAATTATCACAATAAATTGTTGATTTTGATAAATTGACTCCGAAATCTTTAAGTATCTGTTGCATATAGATTACTTTTGCGCAAGCTAATGCTGTAGAAATATATTCTGCTTCATAAGTTGATAATGAGACACAATTTTGTTTTTTGCTAAACCATGATATTAATGATTTGCCAATGAAGTGACATGTACCGCTTGTATTTCTATCCATTCATGATCCTCCGAAATTAGCATCGCTATATGACACTAACTCGAACGAGCAATCTTTTGGATAGAAAAGTCCGAAATCTTTAGAATTACTAAGATAACGTAGTATTCGTTTTATGGCTCGTAAATGTGAATCTTTTGGGTCAGCTTGAAATCTTGCACATAGTCATACACTCATCATTATATCTGGTCGACTCGATGTTAGGTATAGTAATGAACCTATAATACTTCGATATAATTTTTGGTCTACACTTTTGCCATTTTCATCTTTATCAAGATGTGTTGTTGTGCTCATAGGTGTTGGTTTGGCAGAATTGTTTTCCATTCTGAATCATTTGATAAGATTATTGTAATATTTTCCTTGATTTATAAATATTCCATTTGAAACTTGTTTTATTCGAAGACCTAGAAAATACGATAATTCTCCCATATGAGACATTTCAAATTCTCTAGTCATTATTTCAGAAAATTCTTTACATAATTTATTATTAATTGAAACAAAAATAATGTCGTCTACATATATTTGAACTATCAAAATATCATTTTTAGAATGTTTTATAAATAAAGTTTGATCTACTTTTCCTATTTTGAATCGTGATTCAATTAAATAGCTTTTAAAACGTTCATACCAAGCACGTGGTGCTTGTTTAAAACCATATAAAGCTTTCTTAAGTTTACAGACATGATCTGGATATTTTTCATGAACAAATAAAGGGGATTTTTCAACAAAAACATTTTCTTTAATATAACCATTAAAAAATGCACTTTTAACATCCATTTGATAGAGTTTAAAGTTATTAAAACATGCGTGAGCCAATAAGATTCGTATTGCTTCTAGTCTAGCGACTGGAGCAAACGTTTCTTCGTAATCTATTCCTTCTTCTTGGTTACACCCTTGTGCTACTAATCTTGCTTTGTTTCTAGGAAAGTACTAATTCGTCTGGTTGATTTTTATAAACCCATTTAGTTCCTATAACTGCCTGATCGGTCGGTCTGGGTACTAGTTCCCAAACTTCATTTCATTCAAACTGATTTAGTTCTTCTTGCATAGCAATAATCCAATTTTCATCGGATGATGCTTCCGTAGTATGCTTCCTTTCTACAGTAGAAAGAAAAGCTATATGGCCCATTAAATTTAGTTGATTTCTAGTTCGAACATTTGAATTTGTTTCTCCAATTATATTTTCTGTTGGATGATTTCGTAAGATTCTTCAAGGAGATCTTATTGTATTAGTAATATTTCTTTTTTCTAAATTATTAACAATGTTTTTGTAACGACCCGGAATTTTTGTTAATTAAAATTCGTATATTTAAATTAATTTTAAATATTAATAAGTGAAATTTATAAGTCGAATAAATTTTATTTGAATAATTGGATTTAATTGGATAGTTAAATCGATAATTTAATATGTGAAAATACAGAAATAATTGAAAATTTGGATTAAATATGACTAAAATTGATTTGTAAAATTTTATTTAATCATGTTGGAGTTAGAACGATATTTTAGAACTTTTAAAATTGAATTTAGAATTTATTTGTGAAAATTGAATATTTTAATATTTTATCGACTAGTGAAATTAGCCATTTTTCGAATAGTCTCATAATTGGACAAAACTAGTTACATTGGATCCGTAATAGTTTGTTATTATCGGATTTCAATTTTCGTAGCAATCAGAGTTTTCGTTTGACCGTGGCAGCTCGAAACGCATCGAAATTGTTTTAATATTAATTTGGCGAGTTAAAATAGTCATTTTTCAAACAGTCTCGGATTTCGACGAAACCAGTTTCATCAAATCCGTAATGTAATATTATTGTAAAGTTTCAAATTTCATGTCAATCGGATTTACGGTTTGTCCGGGGCAAGCCAAAACGCATAGAAATTAGTTTAAATCGATTTAATTTAAAATCGAACGTTTATTGCCGTAACTCGCATGGATGATCGAATTGGCTCCCGAAACACGTTCCATTATGTTCGGAACGCGGGATAAACCTTAGAAACGCCAACCGGCACGCTTCATTTAGAGTTCGGAAAATCCGGGATGAATAGTGTTCATCGTTTTTTCTATAAAAGCCCCCAAATATTCATTTTTGCAAAGTAAAACAAACCCTAGGGTTTTGAAGAAGCCAGCCGCCACTAACAGAATTAATGGCCGAAAATCTCCTGTCGTCCTCCTCAAATTTCTTCAAATCCGCTAACCAATTCGCGAAACTTTCAACATGAAAGTTGTAGAGCATCGAGTGATCGACATATCCAACGGTCAAGATCGTCTGAAGTGCATTAGATCGATGGCAAAATGGAGATGAAGGCAGCGGCTTCGTGCACGTTTTTCTAGGCCATGGGAGGGCTGAGCTCTACACAGTTCTAGCCGAGAGTCGAGCACGAAACGAGCTTCGGAATGGTGTATCTTGATCGTCCTGGAAGTCGGTGTGGTAGTTGCTTGTATTAGGGAAGATGGGCGGCCAAGTTGGGTTCGTGTACGTGTTCTTCACGTTGGAGAAGAAGATACAGGGAACGGCCATGATGCAAGGGTTTGAGATCTATGGCCATGATGAGTTTAGGTTTAATGATAAAAGAAAAATTGAAATTTATTTATATTTAAAACGTGTAATGTTCAAAATATGATATCTTTTTGATACGAGGTCGGATTGTGACGAAACGAATTGCACCGGGTTCGTTTTGTCGAGCACTACGCAATGGAGCTGGTTTGGAGTCGTTTGGAGCTAGTGAGAATTTCTGGTAAAATTAAACGTACGTTTAATTTTATTCGAAATAAAACGCTGAAACCTTTATTGAAAGCAAGGTGAGAACTTCTCACTCAATTGAATTGTTTCAATTTAAATTTTAAATAGCTAGATTTAAAATTGTTGATTGTATGCCTGAATGATAAATTATTATCTGTTGATTGTTGAAATAGACATTATACGCCGTTATTAAGTGGAGGTTATTTATTAAAAACATATACCGCGATAATTCCATCTTGATTGAAATTGGTATTATATATGTACTTGGAGTTGATTTCCCGCATTATATAGCGGATGAGACCCTATTGCGCCATCTATTAAGAGGATAATATTTTATAAATCCCATATACCGCGATATTCCGCTTTGAACGGAACTGGTAGTGTGCTAATGTTTGTGGATGCAGGGAAACAGGTTGGAGGGATCCAACTGGATTCCTCATCAGTATTTATTTGATTACAGATATTTTGATGTTTGTTGATTATCATATGATCATATATGATGTTTGCTGTCGTGATTGACTATTGGGTGCCGTTGCATCATCGGATCCATTTTTAAAGTTTAAAAATAACGATTTTGATTTTACAATGATTTTTAAAATGATTTTTCAAAGTATACGTTTTATTAAAATTTTGAATTGATTCATTTTAAATAATTAAAATGTTATAAATTTTTATGTTATAAAAATTAAGATTTTTGTGAAATATAACCAAAAGGTGATTTTTAAAATAAATAGATTTATAAAATAGTTTAAATTTGGATTTTTTGAATTATTATAAAGGATGTATATAAAAGATTTTTAACATTGATATTTATAATAATATATATATATATATATATTGGAATTATAAAACGAGTTTATTAAGTGTTAAAATGAAGTATAAAATGGATTTCATTAAAAATCATAGATTTATAAATTGTGAAGATTACAAAATGAATAGATGTTGTAAAATAAAAGATTTATAAGTAATTAACTTATAAACTGGATTTTGGGCTTTTAAATGGGATATTAATAGAAATTGTTAATAAAGGAGATTTTATAAGTTGAAGTTGTTATAAAATATAAATGAATCTTATAAGTAATAGAAGTTTTAAAAAGAACGATTTTGTAAATAAATGAATTATAAGTATTTAACTTATAATTTGGACTTTTGGTGTATATTTGAGATATATAAATTGAATTGGATTAATAAAGGAGATTTATAAATTGAAGTTTATAAATAGAAATAGAATTTATAAACATTGTTTATAAATTTGAAATCAATGGAATTTGATAAATTGAACATAGAAATTTATTAAAGGAAGTATATTCGCGACTTTGGATAGCGAACTATTCTTTATGTAAAATGCGTAGAAATGTTGAAATTGGTTAATGAAGTATATTCACGATTTTGGACAGTGAATATATTATTAAATAAAATGGTTATGTTTTGGGAAAGCGATATTATAAAATGAAGTTAATTATTTTAAAAAGATGTTTTAAAATGTATTATGAATCGAATACATAGATTTTAACATTCATTGTTGAAATGGACGTTTTCAAGAAATAAGGAAATGGTGGACTATAGCACTGTTGTTATAGAAAATGATTTCTGAAAGGAAATGTTTTGTATAGTATTGGGATTTATATATGTTTTTTAATTTCGAATCCTTATACTAGTGATTTTGGGTCGTCGTAACGATGTTTTACGCAACATTCGTTTTGACTCAAATGAATGTGTTTAAGAGAACGTTTTCCTAAAAAAATGAAATATATACTTAATATTGATTTAAGTATAGTGAATATTTTCCAAATGTTGAAAATAAATAGATTTGTGAATTACTTATTAATAAATAAGTATGGAAATGTTTTTCCAATGTGAAATGAAACGTTTTGAGAATTTATCATTTTGAAGATAAATTGAAAATGAATAATTGAAACCGTATATTCATAAATATTTTGGAATGTAAATTCACTATGGAATTTATAAATGAAAAGGGGAATTTGTTTAAAAATAAACGTTGATTTATTTTTGAAGTGTGGGAATTAATTTACGGATTTGGAACGTAAATATAAAGTAAATCGGTAAGGATTTATTTAATTGGTTTAAATGATCCATTTTGAAATGAAAGCATATCTCGTGTAGGGAAACGATTTGAAATTTATTTTCAAAAGTGGTAAAGGTGAAAAGTGATTTGAAAATTTGTTTTCAAATGTTAAAGTGTGGAAATTATATATCTAGTAAAGATATTTTGGAAAGTAAATAATTTAGGAAATTATTTGGAATTGGGTGATGTTGAACACGCCTATTGATAGTTAAATAACTGACTATCAATATTTACCTTTAAATAGGTATTTGTTGTGATTTGCTTGAATTTGAATGCCACACTTATTTTTAAAATAAGTGCTCACTATTCGGGTTAGCCGGGAAAGGACCTTGGGGTCGTACAACCCATTCCGAATATGCGATACGTCGTTATGGATTGCATTTGATGACCGGTGTTGAAGACCGGATATTTGTGAAAATGGAAGGATTACCGTCGAATGTTTCTGCATCAGCTGATCTCCGATATAGAAATTTATTACCCTTTGTGATGGGAAGTCCGGTCGTGATTAGTGAATATCCAGATTGTAAGGACTCCTTCGTAAGTGCCTTCGGTTCCGTTCAATCCCGGAACGGACTTGTATGGATGTGTGTCTGACGTTACAGTTTGAGATGTAATGTTGGTTTCTATCAAATATATTTTCGTTGGTGGCGGAGAATTTGTTCTCTTAGCTTAACACCCTAGAGGTTATGTAGTTGATGGTTACTAGTGATACATTCCTAAATTGGTAATGTGGCATACGAAGTGCTGTTGAGCATTTGACGATCAAAGCACAGCTTTTATACAAAGCGTGGCTTTGTGGACGAGACTTCGTCGGACCTCACACCCCGAAAATGGTCAAAACAAGAAGGATGCAGCAAGGGTATTAGGGGGGTAGCTCCCCTTTAGTGTATGTCATTCCTTCTGGATAGAGGTAGTATCATGGTATGGAGCCCAGATACTTAACCTATGTTGTTGCTGCAAATTTATTGCTTTGTGGTTGTTGGAAATCGAGGATCCTCGGATATAGATCGGTTACGATCGGGGAATGACGTATTCGTGTCAGTAGTTACCTAGTTTGAAAGGTAACCCGGCCTTGTGTTGGCAGAGATCCGGTTAGGTTCTCGGGTCGTCTTTCCAGAGGCGTACCCATGTGGCAATGGGAAGTTCCTTGGCCTGACTATTTGTTGGAAATCCAAAGAAACAAGACGATCTTGTACGGTTTTATTTGTAGAACCTATCATTCACTTATGGTGGTCACCACTGTTTGGATGGTAGCTATAGTAGGCATAAGTGCGAAATGCCTATGCTGGCTAAGATTTATATCTTTATTTTCGAAACGATTTTTCCTACACTATGCACTAGTAATAATATCAAATGTTTCTTTTTAATGCGTATCAAGCATCTTTGACTATTATAAGGAGAATCTCCTCCGATTCTGGGTTTGCATTGTGTGTGTGCGGGAGGCCTTATGGTAGTCTCATTTTCTAAAAAGCATTGCGAATCTATTTTAAAATTTTCTTATTCTTTGTTTTAAAGATAAACTATTTTAATTTCTCACACCAGTCACATGACTGACCCGGAGTTTATTGTTTTCCTTCCTAAACTCTAGGTGCCCACCAATTTCCACACGGGGAGTCAAGAGTCGGGTTTATCAGGATATTCTAGAATTCAAGAGTTGCTGAAGGAAAGCTGGATGGCATGGCGTATTTACTAGTATATAGTATTTTCTTTCCACTTTTGTTGTTGTTTGTTGTTGTACACTCAGATGATGTAATGAAATGTGATATGATGTAATGTAATAACTGATATAGTTCTTCATTTAAAGATTATTCATTTATCTATTATATGTTGTTCCGCTGCGATTGTGAGATTCTGATATTGTTCTGTTGTTTTCTTTTTCTTTCTCTCTCCTTCTATCTTCTACCTCTTCTTTAACCATAACGGTACGGTTTTTCGACATTCGATTGCTCGGCAGTTGATACAGTGGACATATTGATGTCGGTTTTCGTAAGTCGAAGAATCGCAACATTATAGTTTTCATCTTCTCTATAATTATAAAAAATATCTTCATCTTCTCTTGAATTATTTATTTCTATGTTCCTGTTATTATCAGGGAAATCATCGTCATCATCTTTTTTTGAATTAAATTTGGAGTTTTCATCAAAAGACATATGGAGTGTCTCTTCAATAGTATTAGTTCGTTTATTGAAAATTCGATAAGCTTTGCTTTGATTCGAATATCCAAGAAATATACCTTTATCGCATTTTGAATCGAATTTGCCAAGCTGATCTTTGGTATTTAGTACAAAACATTTTGATCCAAATATTTTAAAATAAGATATGCTTGGTTTTATACCATTAAAATGTTTGTAAGGTGTATTCTTAGTAAGGGGTCTAATAGAAAAACGATTCAATATGTAACAGGCAGTTGCACCAGCTTTTGCCCAAACATATTTTGGTAATGTGCTTTCGTTTAGTAAGGTTCTTGCACATTCTTGTAGAGTTCGATTATTTCGTTCTACAACTCCATTTTGTTGTGGAGTTCTAGGAAATGAAAAGTAATAAAATATTCCTTTCTTTTTACAATAGTTATCAAACAGTTCGTTTTCAAATTCACCTCTATTATCACTTTTGATATTTTTAATTTTAGTACCTTTTAAATTTTGATTTCATTTAACAAATGTTTTGAAATTTTCAAAAGTGTCACTTTTATTTTTCATAAAGATAGTCCATGTATATCTAGAAAAATCATCAACTATTACAAATACGTATTTATTGTGATTTATGGATTGAACTTGGGTAGATCTAAATAAATCCATATGAAGTAATTCAAGTGGTTGTAATGTCAAAATGACTTTCGTAGATTTAAACGAAGATTTAGTTAATTTCCCTAAGTGACACGCGTCACATATATTATTAACTTTAAAACTCATCTTTGGCAATCCTTTTACGAGATTATTTTTGTAGAAATTATATTTATAGTTTTGAAATTGATATGACAGAATCGTTTGTGCTATATCCAGGAATCATTTTCTTTGGCTATTAAACACATGTCTGAGTTATGATTAACTTTCATATTCAAAACGTAAATGTTTTTATCTCTATTTCCTTCGAAAATAAGATTCTGATTTTGATCGAAGATACTACATTTATTTTCCGAAAAGGATATTTTAAAACCTTTATCGCATAATTGACTTATACTTAATAGATTATGTTTAGATTTTGAACTAATAAAAAGGTTTGCAATAAGAGGTAAATTGGATGTACCATAACTGCTCACACCGCCTTTGCCGATTATATAGCCCTTGGAATTATCTCCAAAAGTGACAGAACATCCATCTAAGTATGTAATGTTTGTCGGCATATCTTTGTCACCTATCATGTGTTTTGAGAAACCACTATCGAGTATCCATTTTCCTCTCTTCTTGAGTGAGACCTGCAAAAAATATGAGATAATGTTGGTACCCACGTTTTAATAGGGTCCTAAGAGTTAGATCTTATGAAACCAAACCCAAGTGGATTTAGTATCCCTTTTATAGATATAATTTTTATAATTGTTAATGTTTTCTATTAATGAAATAATATATTTATTCCTTATCAATTTGTTATTAGATTTAGGAATCCATATATTTATAGTTTTAGAAACTAGTCGTTTTGAAGATATGGCTATTTTATTAGACTTAACATTGTATAAATTACTAGAATGCGAATTCTTGACTTTCTTCTTATAACCTAAACCATTTTTATTGTTAACAGGTTGTGAATTTTCAATAATTCTAGATAAATTTTCTCTTCCTTTATTAACATTTGAAACGTTTTTAGTGATCCCTTCTAGTTTGGTCCTTAGACTTGAATTTTCTAGTTTTACCATTTTAATATTAGTTTTTATATAATGATTTTTAGAAACAAGAACATCATTCTTCTCTTTTTGAGTCTCAATTTCTTGACTCAATAATATCAGTTGAGAATTAACATTTGAAAGTGATTCTTGAGTTTTCTCAAGTTTTTCTTCCAATATTTTCTTCTCGCCTTTAAGCATATCTCTTTCGAATTCTGCCTTGTTCTAATTTTCAACAGTCTCTTTATATTTTCTTTTGAGACTTTTTAAAGTATCTAACAATTTTGAGTTTATTTCTATCGTATCATCAAAAGTTAAATCACTAATCTCATTATCTTTGGCCATAAAGCATACGTTGGCTTGTTTATTATCGCTATCACTCTCACTTTCAGAAGAGGAAGAAGAGACTGAATCATCCCATGTAACCGAGAAAGCTTTCCTTCTGAATTTTTCCTTCCTTTTATTGCAATATTCTTTTTGAACTGGATAGTCCTTCTATATATGCCCGTTTTTGTGACAGTTAAAACATTCCAAAACTGATGAAGATGATGGTTTATTGCTGTTTGAGCTTCTCTTGCCATTATTTTTGTTTCCTTTTCTATACATCAAGAATTTCTTGAAGTTTTTGGAAATAAAGGCTAAGTCGTCTTTGTCTGAATCTGATTCTTCCTGTTCTGCATGGAATGTTGTATTCTTTTTATCTTGATCTTGAACTTGTTTATCCTACAAATTTACTTCATAGGACATTAGATTTCTTATTAACTCTTCCGGAGTTATTTTTGAAATATTGTTCGCTTCTTCAATAGCGAGAACTTTTCTTTCCCGTTCTTCCGTTAAAGAGTTAAGGATTTTGGATACAATATCAAAATCTAAGTATTTTTCTCCTAGTCCTACTAATGAATGGTAAATGTCCTGAAACCTTGAATACATATCATTTATAGATTCATTTTCTTTCATCCTAAAGTTTTGAAACTGACTTTTGAGCATGGATATTTTGCTTTGTTTGACCTTGTTAGTTCCTTCATGTGTAAGTTTGAGTGTACACCATATTTCAAATGCAGTATTACACATGCTAACACGGTTAAACTCATTTTTATCTAAGGCACAAAACAACATATTCATGGCTTTTGCATTTGCTGTGGTATCTAATTTCTGTGTATTTGTCCAAGTAGAATACTCTTCAATAGGAATAATGTATTCTGTCTCTGTTATATTCCATGAATCAAAACCATGTTCTTGCATATATATTCTCAATTCATGTGGCCCATAGTTATAATTCATGCCATTAAATAATGGTGGACGTGTCCTTCAATGAAGCTAGTATTAATGCTAGTGCCAATGTTAGTTTCCATATTATTAGTTTATCAGATAACTGTGTTATGGTCATATGATGACCTTGCTCCGATACCAAATAAAAGTGTGCTATGGATCATGTAATATGCATATATGATAATATAGAGTGTAGTGATGATAGTTATACAGTAAATAGTGTGGCATATAAAAGCATTGAAGTAAAATGACACTGGAATTTTTATACCGGTTTGGAGCTCCGTCCTACGTCCAGTCCCAGATTCCTTCTGGAATTTCACTAAAATAATAACCCTCACTTAATCCAGAAGAACGGATCTATACAACCCTTAAGCAGCAGAATATGGACCTGAAAAACGGAAAGGGATTTCGCCTCAGTAGCCGAAGAGGACTTCACACGCCTAAGCAGTAGAACAGGCCTTCAACAAATAGAAAATATTTTTTGACTTTTTGTGTTCCGATAACACGGATAAGTCTATTTATAGTACACCCTTCCGATGATCTTCCCTTCGAGGATATATATATATATGTATGTATGTATTTATGTATATATATATATATTTGAAGTTTATGAAGAATAGAAAGATATAATATTGCTTTAACGCAGAATATGTGAAAGCATATTTGCAAGTAGATTCAAGAGAGTTATATAAGAAAAATAAGAAAATTCGGTAGTTTGGAATCAAGTTAGAGTATGTATTTATAGATGTTAAAAAGCAGTGACTGTTGATGAAATGTTTCGTTTGAAGTGTTGCGTCCAAATCTTTTTGTAGAGATTCATAACTCTTCACAAGTAGTCGTGTCCTTTCAAAAAATAGCTGTTGTAGAAATTCAGTCAACTGAACCTCTGGGTCAGTCGACTGGATATTCAAACGTATTTTTTAATATATATTTATTATTTGTGCACCTGTGCATATTGCACAGAAATTGTTAGGCCAGTCGACTGACCTACCAGGTCAGTCGACTGACCTGGTGATTTCTGTGCAATTTGCACAGTTTTCACAAGTTTAAATATATATTTGATATGATTCTAAAGAAAAAAACTTCGATTATATATATATACATTCTATGCTTATATGTATAAATCATAAAGAAGATTATGTATAAGCTAATATATACGTTAAATGAGAGATATTAACAAAATTGACTTAAGACTCAAAACAAGATAATATAAAAATTGACGCACCGATTTTGATGTCTTGTCTCCATCCAGTGTATATATTCTCTTTTTGTCATAATAGTTGTCAAATCTATATATTGTAGTGATAGCTTTGTGTCATGAATCAAAACTAAGTCTCAACATTCTGTTTCTTAGATTCTTCTTATCCCTAGCCACTATACGAATTGTTTGTCAAACGATAGTCATGTCTGGTTCCAGTACAAAATCTTCCAATATGGTCGGAGTTATAGAAGTCTTTAGATCTCGAACACACTTTCTTAGATGAGAAATATGGAAAACATTGTAGACTCCTGCCAAACTGCTCGGTAACTCTATCCTGTAAGCGAGTTTCTGGATCCTTTCTATAATAGGAATTGGTCCAACAAACCTAGGCGTCCCTAACTTCCCAAATCTCACTACAACTTTCATTGATGATACTTTGATGAAAACATGTTCTCCAACTGAGAATTTCAAGTCCTTCCATATTTTATCTGCATAACTTTTTTTTAACCTAGATCGAGCTTCCTTCATTTTAGCATGAATCAACTCAATCTTTTATGTGGCTTTTTTTTTACCTTATCCGGTCGAAGAACTAATCTATCTCCGGTCTCTAACCAATATATGGGTGATTTACACAGCCTTCCGTATAAAGCTTCAAATGGTGCCATCCTTATACCAGTCTGATAGCTATTGTTATATGAAAACTTGACTAAGTGTAGTTCCCATAATCCTGCAAAATCTTGCATACAAAATCTTAAAAAATACTCCAAGACTTGTTAACTCTTTCCGTTTGCTCATCGGTCCATGGATGGTAAGCGCTACTCATCTTGAGCTTGGTACCTAAAACCACTTGAAGACTCTTCAAGAGTTCGTTAGAAAATAAGGAATCTCGGTCACTAACTTTACTACTAGGAACTCAATGCGGTCTGACTATGTTTTTCATAAACAACATAGCTAAAATAGTTGTCATTCTTGTCGACTTAACAGACATAAAGGGTACACTCTTATTCAATCAGTCCACTATAACTCAAATACTTTCTTCCTCTCTTCAACCTCGGCAACCCGTCTATGAAATCCATAGATATAGAATCTCACTTCCATATTGGAACATCTAAAGGCTGAAGTAACCCGCTTAGCTTCTGATGTTCGGCTTTCATTTGCTAATAGTTCAAACACTATGCTACCCATAAGCCAATATCCCTTTTCATACCTCCAAGAAGAAACTCCTCTACATATCCTGATACATCTTAATTCCTTCAGGATGAATAATGAACTTCGATCGGTGATATTCAACATCTGGAACACACAATGTCCCCTTTTTCTCAACCATCCGTTTTGGTTAAGATAAAAATCCTTCAAGTCATGAATATTAGTTCCACCTTCCAATCTTCTAATTCTTTCAGCTAAGATTAAATCATCTTCTTTTTTAGAAGCAATCCTTTCAATCAATAATCGTTTAACTTCCAAACAAGATAACATTGCGATATTCTAAATAGAACTGGCAGACGATCTTAACCGCATACTATAATAGTCAATGCTTCCAAATCTTTCCATTCAGCCAACATAGCTAACACCACACTTTGATGTTTCCTACTAAGTGTATTCACAACCTTGTTTCCTTTCCCTTATGTGCACTCAATTCCAAAATTATAATCAGCCAAAAATTCCAACCATCTTTTTGTCTCGTATTCAACTCCTTCTGCGGGAATAAGTATCTAATTGACTTGTGGTCTGTATATAACTCGAATCATTCTCCCAAAAGATAATGTCTCCATACCTTCAATGCAAAAATTACTGCGATTAACTCTAAGTCATGAGTCTCATGCGATCTAAGCTGCCAAGAAATGTAGGTGATCACTTTACCCCTCTGAATCAAAATAGCTCCTAACCCTGTTCCATGTGCATCTGTGCACACTACCAAATCTTGGTTTTCGTCTAGAACAACTAACACGGGCGCGTTCGTCAATAAATGTTTCAGCTTCTAGAATGCCTCCTTACATTTATCGGTCCAAACAAATTTCACGTCCTTCCTCGTTAGTTTAGTCATTGGTGTTGCTGCACAATAGAAATACTTAATATATCTCTAGTAGAAGCCAACTAATCCAAGAAAACTCTTTATCTCAGTAACTGTCTTGGGTATATTCTAATTGTTAGCTGCTTCGATCTTAGTTCGATCTACTAACAACCCTTTCTCCAAGACTAAATAACCAAGAAACTTCACCTCTTTCTTCTAAAATTAACATTTTGAAAACTTCGCTTTTAGCTGATGTTGCCATAGCGTCTCAAGCATTATTCTAAGATGAATCTCATGATATTTTTCACTCTTATAATATATCAAAACGTCATTTATGAATACCAATACAAACCTATCCAAGTACTCTTGGAAAATCTTGTTCATTAAGTCTATCAAGAAAATAGTGGATTAGTCAATCCGAAGGGCATTACTACCCAATCACACGAATCATATCTTGTTCTAAATGCCATAAACTGAATACTATCTTCCACCACCCTTATCTGATGGAACCCTTCGCCAAATCCAATTGGGGAATACTTTCGCTCCACTCAACTGATCAAATAAATTATAAATTCTCAATAAATAATATCGATTATTTATTGTCTTTTCATTCAACTTACGATAATCGATGCATAATCTTAACGATTAGTATATTTTCTTCATAAACACCGTGACTGCTCCCCAAGGCGAACTATTTGGTCTAATAAAAATTTTCATTCTTAGTCCACTAGTTTCACCTTTAACTCCTTCATCTCGGTAGGTGTCGTCCTATTAGGCGATCTATTTACTGGTTCAGCTCCAAGTAAAAGATCTATTCGAAACTCAATAGCTTGTTTTGGTGGTAGTCCTGTAACAGGCTCAAAAACATCTGCAAATTTTCTAACTACGAAAATATAATTCAACTTATCTTCCTCCTCTATTAAACCCAATAAATCATAACCATCAAAGTTTGGATTCTCTACTAAGTATACAATTCAGTCGTTATTATTAGGACGTCTCGGCGATATTTTTCTATCGTGGCAAAATATCCAAAGCCCACGAAATCAAACACATGCAAACTGGAGGCACATATATGACCTAATAATGCAAAATATAAATGGTCACATCTCATCCCTAGAGTTGCATACACCCCTATCCGATTCGCAACCCTTAAGGAAGAAGCTAGGTATAAGGGTTCTAGGATAAGCTTAATTACCAAACAATAAGATATGTAAGAATACAAAGCACCAGTATCAAATAATAGTCTAACAGATAGGTCAAGGATTGAAAACGTACCTCTAATCACAGCTTTTCCTTTCTCCTTAGCTGTTGGTCTCGAGGTAGTGGGTTCTAATGCAAACACCTTTCCCTTCTCATCTTTGCTAGTTCCTTACACTGGTTCTTATAATGTCCAATTTGGCCACAATTAAAGCATTTGATATTCTTCCTTCCAATAATTATCTTTCCATCTCCTGAATGATGCTCATTCGTAAAATGCCCATTCTTGTCACACTTGTAGCACACAACATTTGCTTTTGCTTTCTTAGCTACTCTTCCCTTTTGAGCTCCCTTCTTGTGAAAGAACTTTTTTCTGATTCTGCCCACTTTGAACCTCCACTGCCTTATTACCACCAAAGAAAGCAAGCATCTCCTCATTTCTCAAAGTTATCTCCACTACTACATCACATGGATCCTTGAGATGTGGTAAACTAGCCCTAGCAAGCTCAGATCTTAACTCACAAATGAACTTCTCTATTCTCTTAATTACGGTATCTGTGGTAGTATATCTATATCAGGACAACTCCTCAAAACTTGTTGCACACTCCAACACAATCACATCGCCTTGCACCAATTTTAGGAACTTCCTCAACAGAGTTGACTTAGTGATCTCAAACATAAATCTTTCTTCAAGCCTCCTTCTGAATTAAGTCTAAGTCAAAGTTTCCTCAGCCACTCCAATAGTAACATTGTTCCACCAGTATAATGTGGCTCCTTGCAATTGCCTAGATGCCAACCTGCTCTTTTGTTCATCATTCAATCCCAGATCATAAAAAATCCTTTCACAATGAAGCAACCTTTAACTCCCTATACTTTTAGTGACATTATTTAGGGAATTTAATTAAATAAATTAAATTAAATAATATGGGTTGATTAGTGGATTAGGATTCGTGAATTATTTAAGGGGTAGCCATGACATGTTAATAAGTAAGCAGTGAATCAAAGAATCAAGGTGTTAGGAAATAAGGGAGGGAAAATAGGAAATTGATTAAAGCTATACCCTAAACCCTTAGGAAATCAAACATATGTTCATTTCACAATTTCTCAAGGAAAAACATTTTAAGACCGGCCACCATAAACAAGAGGAAGAAGATAAAATCTAGGATTCAAGAGAAGAATTAAATTAACCTAATCAAGATCAAATCTCAAATCCTTAATCTCGAGCTAAGATGAATAATTACTATATCTCATTTTCTAATGGTTTTTGGTTTTAAGGATAACTCAAAGTGTTTTTTCATGAAAATGCCATATTTTGAATGATTAAATTATTATATATGCTTATAAATGATTTGTGCTTATTCATATAGATTTTATGATATGTTTTGAGATGAAAACCATATTTATTGACATCTAAATGCCTTGCGATTTTAGACATAGACCAGAAATAATATTTTAGAGGTGTTTTCAACTTTTATAATTTTCTGAATTAATATGGATTTTATATTAATTTTCCAGTGAAGAAAATGATTTATTGGGTTATAAATTAATTATAGCTAAATAATTAATTACTTGGGTCTAAAATTTATATATGTTAGAAAATATATTGAAAAGAATTTTTTGGAATTTTTACAAAATTTTCCTAAGTGTTTTGATGAATATATAAATTTATCTAAGGTATGAGACTTATATGTTTTATATATTTAATTATGGAGAAGGGTTATTTAGTAAAATAAAATCATTGCTTATTTCTACAAATATTGGCAGCACTTTTGAATAAGATATTTAGCAACCAATGAAAATTTGAAAAACAACAACAGGCTAGTTAAAACGTTTTCTCTTTTAAGTTAAAAACAAATATAACGTGTTTTTAGCATGTTCCGCTACTTTTGGCACCGGGGGTTCCGAATAGGATGTTTCGCTACCATACTTTTGAAACTAATATGCATGGTATCAAGTTACTTAGTACGTAGCGTATTGGATAAAGGCGAAATATAACGTGTTTTTAGCATGTTCCGCTACTTTTGGCACCGGGGGTTCCGAATAGGATGTTTCGCTACCATACTTTTGAAACTAATATGCATGGTATCAAGTTACTTAGTACGTAGCGTATTGGATAAAGGCGAAAGGAACATAGTTGAAATGTTAGGTTCCGAAAGGGTTGGAGCATAGGAGGAGACAACACCACCACAAATGAAAATTCCCGACAGAATACGAGGAGAACTTAGGGTCAGGCTCAAGTTGAGAATGTTGGTGCTAGAGTCCACCGGTAGATATGAGAGCTATGTATCAGTTTTTCGTAAACATGATGCAAGCTGGGATCGTTGTTGGAGTTGTTGGTGGAAATGCTGTAGGAGGAGCTCATGAAGCTTCGATTGTCAATCATTATGCTAACTTGAGTAGAAACTAAGAGAGGCTTAGAGGGAAACCGTTTATTTAAACTGAAGACGCTGTAGAATTGGAAAACTAGATGTTGCACTGTGAAAGGATATTTGTCGATATGAGGCTCAATGACGAGCAAAAGAGGAGACTTGCCTCGAGACAGCTTCAAGAGGTAGCCTTATTTTGGTGGAACAGTGTGACAGCTAGAGTAAATTAAGTGGGGATGACATGGGCTGAGTTTAGAAGAAGGTTCCAAGAGAGATTTATGTCAGTAATGGTGCGGTCCGTCTTGATTAGGAAGTTTACTGAATTGGAACAAGGAAAAATGTCAGTTCTGGAATATTCTAGCAGGTTTGATGCATTGGCAAGATATGGCTATGCGACTGTTGATACAATGATGAAAAGGAATGAGAAGTTCATTAGTGGTTTGAAGCCAGAATTGGCTAGGGCTACTTTACCGCACATTAGAGATCCATGTGATGTAATTGTGGAGATGGCGTTGTAGCATGAAGAGATGTTAGCTTGTTTGGAGAAAAAGAAGGAAATGGAGCTCCAGGTTGGACAAGGCCAAAAGAGGAAGTTTTTCGATAAGAAGAATGCTCGAAAAAAAGGATTAGCGAAGAAAGGAAATTTTGAGGTGTTCTGATATAAGTGTGACAAGAAATGACATTATGCTCATGAGTGTCGTACTAGAAAAAAAGGAAAGGAGGTGATTGGAAAGAACATTAGTTGTTTAAACTGTTAACAAGTTGGCCACTACAAGAACCAATGCAAAGAGCCAGCTAAAGGAGATAAAGGCCAAGTATTTGCATTGGAGTCTGCTACTTCGAAGCCGACAGTGCAGGAGAAAGGAAAAGTAGTATTGGAAGGTACGCTTCAAATCCATGATATATCTGCTAGCATTTTATTTGATATTGGTGCATCACACTCTTTTATATCACGATGTTTGGTAGATAAGCTTAACCTATAACCAACCTATTTAGTTACTTCCTTAGGAGTTGCAAATCTTATACCGATGCTTGGGGTAAAGTGTAACCACTTAGAGTTTGACTTGCTAGGTTACACTTTTGTTTGCAGTTTGCATGTATTTGACTTTGTAGGGTTCGGATTATATTGGGCATGAATTGGTTAAGTAAAAACTATGCTAGAATATTTTTCCAGGACAGGAAATATCACTTAGACACCCGGATGGTAGTGATCGGATAGTTTATACCATAGAAAACCCTGGCTGTGAGGTGAATGCTTTGTTGGATGTTATGGAGTTAGAAGATGAGTTGAACTGCATTTTCGTAATTAGAGAATTCGTAGATGTTTTTGATCTAGTAGTTGGATTACCACCGAAACGAGCCATAGAGTTTTGGATAGATTTGGTTCCTGAAGTAGCATCGGTGAGTAGGTCGCCAAACAGGATGACACCAACAGAGATGAAGGAGTTGAAGGCTCATTTGATAGATTTGGAAGGCAATAGTTTTTATCAGACCAAGTAGTCACCTTGGGGAGTGTTATCCCACCTTTTGGTCAAAGCCGAAATATCAACAAGCGGGTTGGAATGGATGGATATCAGGATTAGAGATCGATTGGAAATAAGGTTATGATGGATATTGACCAAATTTGACCAAACTCTGATTAGGATGAATCCGATAGAAAGTGAAGAGTAAGTCTAGGGAAGGCTGTGTTTCAAATTTCAAGTCAAACGGAGTTCAGTTGCTCAAGAAATTGATGGATACGTTCATAAGAAGATATCCATCGAATTGATGCGAATTCGTGTCGGTACGGCATAGGTGCAAATGAGTTATTTGTGTCCATCAACATGGATACGAACAAGATGTTCGTATCGATCAGAGGAGGAGAAGGAAGGAAGATTTCGACTCGATGATTTCATGTCGGTCCAGATGAGAACAGGCGGCATGCTTCGAATCGATACTTTCGTATCGATCATGAAGAACGTGATACTTTTGTATCCATCAGGAGATGTTCTGATTTGTATCCACCAGTGAGTTTTCATTTGTACCCATCTTAAGATTAAGTTTCGTATCCATCTGTTGGCCCTTCCAATCCTTGTTTCGTATCCATCACCATGCGACCTTTTCGTATCGATCAAGAATGCATCCTTCATGGTTATTTTGTATCGATCTATACATGTAGGATCAATATGAAATGTACTCCTGGAATCGATATGCAAAAGGGTATGAATTAATGGATGCAAATGTAACGGTGCAAGCAGTTGGGTACGAGTGCACCGATGTGAAACCATGGGTACGAATGAGCACGAAGTATGGATGCGAATGAAGAATGTGCACAATTTGAGGGAAGAAACGTTCAAACAGGGCATAGAAAGTGGATCGAGCCTTGAAAATAGATCCACGTCATCAACGCGCACGTGCATGGTGACGATTCAACAACTATTGATACGAAACGATCGATGCAAACCAAGAGCGCTACATTTCGAATCGATCACATCTCGAGATCTACAAGTCCAAATGCTGTGAAATTTTCACAGGAGCTTACGTACAAGCTAAAGAAGGTTCATGATAAATTTCGACTCCATTGAACAAAATCTTGATCAATACGAATTACGTTCATATCGATCATGGATCGAGTCGAAATCGTCTCGGATCGATCGCGTGGGCCCACTCACGTGTCAGAATAAGTCTCTCGAGATTTGAGCAAGAGATTTACAGCCTATGCTTATAAATAGCACCCCAGGGCCTACAGAAAGATGATCTTTTAGGCTATCTGATGTTCACTCTGCCAGAAACATCTTTGCACTACAAGGCTGGTGTTGTACTCGAATTTTATCACTATAATCCGCTGTAATCATTTGTAATCAGCGAGGAAAGTCAATAAAAGATTAACTTTTGAAGTGGACGTAGGCCGGAGATAGCCGAACCACTATAAATCCTATGTCTCTGTCTACTTCTTTCCGTTTTAAGTTATTACTCTTCATTTTTCATTCTCTAATTACATGAATCTGTGATCTATGTTCATATACTGGTGTTTTCATGACATTTGGGGTTTGTGACCAATTTTGGCATGAACACTTTGGTGCTTTCACTGAGAGCAGCTAACTCAGGGATTCTATTGCTTGGAAGTTGAACTTGAAGGCCTAAGGATTCAGATCTGAAAAGATATGACAAGGCAATCAAGTAGAAGACAAAGAGCAGAGAGAAGTCAATATAAAGGAAGCCAGGAGGCATCATCAGGGGATAATCAGACTTTAGCTTTCACCACCAAAAACGAGACGGAGATGATGATGGGAGCTATGCATGAAGAGTTTTAGAAAAGACAAGAGGAAATGATGCAGAACTTCCTCAGACAGTTTGGGCAGGCAGGGACAGGTGGAGTTGCTAGAGTTCATATCCACGGAGTTGGGACAGAAGGTCCCAACGGGCAGCCAGATGGAGTAGGTCAACAAGGCGCAGCCCCTAATCAGCACGCGACTGCTGATCAAGATGGATCCAGGCTCGGGGGCATTCCACCCGGCAACGATGGACCAATTCATGGAGGAATTTTAGATGGCACTACATGACAAGATGCTGGCAGGAATGCAGGAGCGCGTGACGAAGAGTGTGTACCAAAATTCCCTTAGGGACCGGAGGGAAACCCTTGACGGACAACCCTGGATTGGCTGAGATTATCAAACGAACTATGTGTGGAGGTTTAACGAACAGAGATTTGGAAGGAGTAAATAGGAGTTCGTTTACTCGTGACATCAGAATGGCTCATAATCCACCAAAATTCAAGCTACCTATGCTAGAGGTATATGATGGAAAGGCTGATTCCACTGATCACTTGATGAGGTACACAAGGCATATGGAAGTGTTGGGGCATCGGAAGAAGTGATGGCCCTATGTTTTCCTTTGTACTTGACGAATATAGCTGCTATATGGTTCAAATAGCTGGAAGAGGGATCTATCATGACATGGACAGAATTGGTGGACAGGTTTCTGAAGCGGGTTCAGATTCATATTAAAAGGCCAAAGAATGTAATGATGCTAAAATCGGTAAAGCAAAGGGCAGAAGAATCGCTCAGAGCTTTCTTAACTCAGTTTACGCAGCGGTTGCTTCGGTGGATCGGCCGGATCCATCAATGGTTTTAATGGCAGTAGTGTTAGGAGTCAGAGAGAATTCGAATTTCAGTGTCATTGATATGAGACCCACCAATGGATCTCGGGGAATTCTTCCATGAAGCTGAGAGATTTCTTCGGCAGGAAGATGCATGTTCAGATATGAAATTAAAGTAGGTGAATGTGGCAGAGGATGGAGGGCCGTCCAGAGGAGGCTCGGATAAAAATAAAGATAAAGGAAAAAGGAAGTTGGATGACGAATTAGGAAAAGCTAGGAAGCGGTGGAGAGAGACAAAATTTTCCACTTACACAGGATTGAATGAGACGTTAGAATGGATATTCATGGAGACTCGGAATCGCCTTCCCTACCGAAGGCCAACAAGGAGAGAACACTCGGAACGTGAAAGGGCATCAGGAAGGCACTGTCTCTTCCATGATTTGGACAGGCATGATACCAACAGTTGCAGGCATCTAAAGGATATAATTAAGGAGCATGTAAGGAATGTCCAGTTACGACAATACGTCGAGGCTCGGAATGCGGTGGTGGAACAGGAACAACCACTATCTACCTCAAACAACGATGGCACGAAGCCCAGGAATGATGTCGGTTGGTTATCAACTGATAGGTATGATATGGAATAAGTATCAAACTATAGACAAAAGGCCAAGTCATTTACTCATGTATGGGGATGGAGATAGCTCCTAGGCATGCTATGGATGATGATAAACCGCGATGCTATGGTTTGTGAAATCTGTTTTTTGTTTTTGGTTTGGACACTCGTTTTTCTAGTTTGGTTTTGGAGTTTGATTTAAACTCCTGATTCTATTTGTTTCCTGGTTTGGACTTTTGTTTGGATGATTATTTTCATGTTTGGATATTGGTTTGGATTTCTGGTGTGGATTTATGGTTTTCTGATTTGGATTTTGGATTAGATTTTGATTGGATTTTCATATGGCTTCTGGTAAGTGGTCGTCGGGTATGGATTATACCTGGCAAGGGGTAAGTCTCTTTGTCTAAGCGTGACAAATCAACTTATTCAAGTCATCTAGTATGGACTATGCTCGGTAAGGGTCTGGAGAGACCAGGAATCGGCCTGGACTTAGGCCCTATATTATCGGTTATTATTTCAGGCCATCGAGTATGGACTATGCTCGGTAAAGGTCCGGAGCGACCAAGATTCGGCTTAGGACTTAAGCCATGGATTACTCAACGTTCAGGGACACTGGACCACGGATACCAAGCGTTGCTTGGCATAGATCGTTGAGTGTGGATTATAGTTGACAAGAACCTAGGGAGGTTATAGATATGAATATCGGCTATGAACGGCACATATCGACGCGGAATGGTCATGAATTCGGTTATTGGTTATTGGGTGTGAACGGATTAGGACCCGGATATCAAGTTCAGATGGATATAGAATTGGCTAAGGCTTTGGTTACTGGATTTCGAATCAAACATCAACTTGGAGCAGTTAAGAATGATGCACTCAGATGGGATGGCCTTGTAATGGATTGGATTATGAATCGGATGGTATGGTTATAGACAAAATATGGACTTCGGATGTCGGATTCGGAACTATTTAAAATACACCTTCTGACCACAAGGCATGTTCTGGGGGGCAAATGTTATCCCACCTTTTGGTCAAGGCCTGGATATCAACAAGCTGATTGGAATGGATGGATATCAGGATTGGAGATCGATTGGAAATATGGTTATGATGGACATCGACCAAATTTGACCAAACTCCGATTAGGGTGAATTTGATAAAAAGTGAAGAGCAAGGCTAGGGAAGGCTATGTGTCAAATTTCAAGTCAAACGTAGTTCAATTACTCAAGAAATTGATGGATACATTTACCAGAAGATATCCATCAAATCGATGCCAATTCATATCGGTCTGGCATAGGTGCGAATGAGTTATTCGTGTTCATCAACATGAATACGAACAAGACGTTCATATCGATCAGAGGAGAAGGAGGAAGGAAGGTTTCGACTCGATGATTTCATGTCGGTCCAAATGAGAATAGGCGGTAAGCTTTGAATCGATACTTTCGTATCGATCATGAAGAACTTGATACTTTCATATCCATCAGGAGCTGTCCTGATTCGTATCCACAGGTGAGGCTTCATTCATACCATCCTAAGATTAAGTTTCGTATCCATCTGTTGGCCTTTCCAATCCCTATTTTGTATCCATCACCCTGCGACCTTTTCGTATCGATCAAGAATGCATCCTCCATGTCATTTCGTAACGACTACAGTATAGGATAGATGCAAAATGTACTCTTGGAATCGATATAAAAAAGGGCATGAATTGATGGATGTGAATGTAACGATGCAAGCAGTTGGGTACGATTGTACCGATGCAAAACCATGGGTACGAATAAGAAAATTATGGATGCGAACGAAGAATGTGCATGATTCAAGGGAAGAAACATTCAAATACGGCATGGAGAGTGGATCGAGCCTTGAAAATAGAGCCACGTCATCAACGCGCACGTGCATGGTGTCGATACGAACAACTATCCATATGAAACGATCGATGCGTACCAAGAGCGCTACATTTCGAATCGATCATATCTCGAGATCTACAAGTCCAAATGTTATGAAATTTTCATAGGAGTTTGCATACAAGCTAAAGAAGGTTCATGCCAAATTTCGAAATTATTGGACAAAATCTTGATCGATACTAATTACGTTCGTATCGATCATGGATCGAGTCGAAATCGCCTGGGATCGATCGCGTGGGCCCATTCACGTGTCAGAAAAAGTCTTCCGAGATTTGAGCGAGATATTTACAGCCAATGCCTATAAATAGCACCCCAAGGCCTATAGAAAGAGGATCATTTGGGCTATCTGACATCCAGACTCTGCCAAAAACATCTTTGCACTACAAGGCTATTGTTGTACTCGAATTTTATCACTGTAAGCCACTGTAATCATTTGTAATCAGCGAAGAAAGTCAATAAAAGATTAACTTTTGAAGTGGATGTAGGTCGGAGATAGCCGAACCACTATAAATCCTATGTCTCTATCTATTTCTTTCCATTTTAAGTTATTACTCTTCATTTTTTTTATTCTTTACAATACCTGAATCTGTGATCCGTGTTCATATACTGGTGCTTTCACGACATTTGGGGTTTTTGACCAATTTTGGCGCGAACATTGAGTCACAACAATGTTTGCTAAAAAGCTAGATTGATCGTTGAGGCTATGTATCAATTATCGTAAGTTGAATGAGAAGACGATAAAGATCTGATATCCACTGCCTAGGATTGACGATTTTCTCGATCAGCTTAGTCAAGCCAAGGTATTTTCTCAATTCGATTTGGCTAAAAGTTTTCATCAACTTAGAGTAGCAGAAGGTAGTATACCTTTGATGGTGTTTAGAACAAGTTATTGGTCATACGAATGGTTAGTTATGCCATTCGAAATAACTAATGCGTTGACATATTTTATTGATTGATGAACCAGATTTTCCGAGAGCACTTAGATAGGTTCGTGTTGGTTTTTATAGATGATATTCTGATATAATCTAAGGATGAGAAGGAGCATGAAGTTCATCTTAGAGTTGTGCTTGAGACTTTGAGGCAGCATCAGCTAAAGGCAAAGTGTTCGAAGTGCCATTTTTGGAAGAAGGAAGTGAAGTTTCTTGGTCACGTGGTTTTGGAGAAAGGGTTTTCAATCGATCCAGAAAAGATCAAAGCCATTAATAATTGGAAGAGACCAGAAACTATAAGTGAGATAAGAAGCTTCCTTGGATTGTCTGGGTATTATCGGAGGTTTATCAAGGATTTCTCATGAATAGCAGCGTCAATGACCAAGCTAACACGAAAGGATGTAAATTTTGTATGGACTGATAAGTGTGAGGAAGTATTCCAAAGCTTGAAGCACTTGTTGACCCACGCACATGTGTTAGTGGTTTCAGAGGGGAATCATAACTTTGTAGTTTATACAGATGCGTGTGGTACTGGGTTAGGAGTTTTACTAATGCAGAAGGGTAAAGTGATTACCTACGCTTCTGGATAGCTTAAAATGCATGAAGTCGGATATCTAACACATGACTTGGAGTTAGCTGCGGTTATTTTTTCTTTGAAGGTGTGGAGGCATTACCTTTTGGGAGACAGGTTCAAACTTTATACCGACCATAAGTCTTTGAAGTACTTGTTCTCTCAGAAGGAGCTGAAAATGTGACAATAGAGGTGGTTAGAATTTTTAGCCGCTTATGATTTTGGAACAGAGTACACACTAGGGAAAGACAAAAAGGTTGTAGAAGAGCTTAGTAGGAAGCATTAGAATGTAGTGTTAGTTGTGATAGCATAATGGAAAGACTTGGAAGCATTGTCAACTTGCAGAGTGCAGTGGAGATCCGATGCTGGGTCTAGTGGAGGATCTGCAACATTGTCTTGTTTGGAAGTCAGACCGGTATTGATTAAGAAGATTGCTTCTAAACAGGAAGAGGATCCAGTGTTAGCAGAAAGGATCAGGAAATTAAAAGATGGAACGAACAGCGATGACTTGAAAGATTTTGGTCTTGACCAAAGTTGATGGTAAAGAAAAAAGGGTAGATTATGTGTTCCAAATGTGGGAGACATAAGGAAGGAACTTCTAGAGAAATGTCATCGTTCGAAGTTCATTATAAATCCAGGAGGAACGAAGATGTCTCAGGATATGAAGAGAAGTTTCTTCTAGGAAGGAATGAAGAGGGATATTGGCTTATGGGTGAAACAGTATTTGAACTGTCAGAAAGTGAAAGCCTAGCATCAATAGCCGAGTGGATTGCTTCATCCGTTAGATATTATAGTATGGAAGTGGGATTCTATTTCTATGGATTTCGTAGATGGATTAAGAAGATCTAATAAAGGGAAGGAAAGTATATGGGTCATGGTGAACAGATTGACCAAAAGTGCCTATTTCATTCCAGTTAAGTCAAACAAGACAGCACCTATATTGGCTATGTTATGTATAAAGAATGTAGTAAGATTGCACGGAATTCCCAGTAATATTGTTAGTGATAGAGATTCTTTGTTCACTGGTGAGTTTTGGAAGAGTCTACAGGAAAAGTTTAGAAACCAAGATGAAGATGAGTGCTGCCTGCCATCCGCAGACCGATGGGTAAATGAAAGGTGTTAACAAGATCTTGGGTACTTGTTGCGAGCTTGCGCATTAGGCTTCGGGGAATCATGTGAAGACCACCTACACCTAGTCGAATTTTCATATAACAATAGTTATCAGACTAATATATGGATGACACCGTTTGAAGCTTGTATGGAAGACCATGCAAATCCCTTGCAAGTTGGTTAGAGACAGGATATAGATTAGTCCTTAGTCTTGATTTGGTAAAAGAAGCAGTGGAAAAGATTAAGCTGATAAGGGCGAGAATGAAGGAAACTCAGTCTGGGCAGAAAAGCTATGCAGATAGAAGATAAAAAGACTCATAGTTTTCTATTGAAGATCATGTTTTTGTCAAAGTATCGCCAATGAAAGGTGTTATCAAGTTCGGGAAGACTGGGAAGTTAGCACTGAGGTTCATAGGACCATTTCCTATTTTAGAAAGGATCGAAAAACTCGCATATAGAGTTGAGTTACCGAGGAGTTTGACAGGAGTCCATGATGCTTTCCATGTACCTCATCTGAGGAAGTATGTAAAAGATCCATACACTACATAGCACCAACTGTGTTGGGTGATTTAGTAGCGGAACCGGATATGACTATAGTTTGGAAGTCTATCCAGATAGTCGCGAGAGATGAGAAGAAGTAAAGGAACAAGACATTCAGACTGGTAAAGGTCAAGTGGAATGACGATGCTTGTGACTGTACTTGGGAGACCAAAAGCAGAATTAGAGATGCTTATCCTGATATGTTTGATGGTATGTTTTACTTTTGATGGTTTTGCTATATACCTTATCGTAATTTCGAGGATGAAATTTTTTGAGGAGGGGAGATTGTAACACCCCATATTATTAGTGACATTATTTAGAAAATTTAATTAATTAAATTAAATAATGTAGGTTGATTAATGGATTGGGATTTGTGAATTAATTAAGGGGTACACATGTCATGTTAATAAGTAAACAGTGAATTAAATAATCAACGTGCTAGGAAATAAGGGAGGGCAAAATAGGGAAATGATTAAACCTATACCGTAAACCCTAAACCCTAAACCCTAAACCCTTAGGAAACCAAACACATGTTCATTTCATATTTTCTCAAGCAAAAACATTTTTAAGGCTGGCCACCATAAACAAGCAGAAGAAGATAAAAGCTAGGATTCAAGAGAAGAATTAAATCAACTTAATCAAGATCAAATCTCAAATCCTTAATCTCAAGCTAAGGTGAATAATTACTATATCTTATTTTCTTATGGTTTTTGGTTTTAAGGATAATCCGAAGTGTTTTTGCATGATAATTCCATATTTTTAATGATTAAACGATTATATATGCTTGTAGATGATTATGCTTATTCATATAGATTTTATGATATGTTTTGTGGTTAAAACCCTATTTATTGACATCTAAATGTCTTGCGATTTTAGATATACATTAGTAACAATATTTTAGAGGTGGCTTTCAATTTTATAATTTTTTTGAATAAATGCGGATTTTATATTATATTTCTAGTGAAGAAAATGACTTATTGGGTTATAAATTAGTTATGGCTAAATAATTAATTACATGGGTTTGAAATTTATATATGTTAGAAAACATATTGAAAAGGATTTTCTAGAATTTTTATAGAATTTTCCTAAGTGTTTTGATGAATATATAAAATTATTTAAGGTATGAGACTTAAATATTTTATATATTTAATTGAGGAGAAGGGGTATTTTGTAAAACAAAATCATCGCTTATTTTTGAAAATATTGGTAGCACTTTTGAAAAATATATTTAGTAACTATTGGAAATTGAAAAACAATATTAGGTTAGTTAAAGAAAATTCTCATTTAAGTTAAAAACAAAAATAACATGTTTTTAGCATGTTCCGCTACTTTCGGCACCAGGGGTTCCGATTAGGACGTTTCGCCACCATGCTTTCGAAACCAATGCGCATGGTATCAAGTTACATGGTACATAGTGTATTGGATAAAGGCGGAAGGTACATAGTCGAAATGTTAGGTTCCGAAGGGGTTGGAGCATGCCTTTATTTTAAATTGAAATAGCACCTGCTTTGCTTTCGAAGGGATGGCTTTCGACACTTTTGGCTTGCAATCGTATCAATTTTTTTAAAGAAAAAGTTTCAAAAGGGTTGCACTCTTATGTTTTAAGTAATGTTTTCGAAGGGGTCAAAACCCCTAGTTGCCGCCTTTCTACCTTTCGAAGTCAATGGTTTCGAAAGGTATGCTTAGCTTTTAAAATTAGCCACTTCTCCAACGCATTCGAACAGGTGGTTTTGGCACCATCTCTGCTTATTTTGGAATGATTTTGAAAGGTTTGCTTTTGACTTAATTGATGTTATAGGCCTTTTTTTGTTCTGATTGAAGTATAATCCAATGGTTTCGAAAAAGATGATTTAAATGGTTTTGGAAGGTGTTTTTCCATATGTTTTAAATTGAACCCAAATGCTTTCGAATGGTTCGAGTTTCTAAAGGTTTGATGCTTTCGAAAGGTTTAAAAATGGTTTCAAAGAGGTGATTCCCCAAGGGTTTCGATGGAGTCGAAGGGTAATGTTTCCTGATGGTTTCGAAATAGTTGAAATGGATGGTTATTCAAAGGGTTTATAAAGGCAATGTTTTGAAATATTTTATGCTGTGATGTCTAAGGTTTTAAAGCTTTTGACAAGAAATTTTTCAAAAGGTTTCGAAAGGGAATGGTTTCAAAAGGAATGTTTTAGGCTTTCGGCCTAAGATAAATAAAGGGCTTTACTTGGTTTTGAAAGAGATGCTTTCAATGGGTTTTGAAAGGGGTACTTTCAGTAAAATCAAAAGGGGTACTTCAAGTGTTTAAATGTTTTCATCAACTAAAGTTTGAGTAAAGTGTGTGAGTGTGTGTATAACATGGCAAGATGATTTTGAGTAAAGCATATAGTACAAATGTTTTTCTTGTTTAAGTTTGGTTTAAAAGGGTTTAATTCAATTTCAGATGAAAAAGGTTTTCAAGAAAAATTATGTGACAATACCCTTAAGTAAAATGACTCGGATATTAGAATACCAGATGAAAATGGTATAGGGACGCGCCCTATACATTATCTATTGGCCCCAGCTAATTTAGTCCAAAATTCCAATGTGTAGGGCTTTGTCACATATGATTACACACTGAAGGGAATATATGTTTGTATACTGATAGTTTATTGATGAGCCTGCAAAACCATTAGGATAAGGTGACTCCAGGAGTTGTTAAGTTATGGATAGATCATCCAAAAGAGAAGTATTTAACAGATAGTTAAGGACAGACCGTCTAGAAGTAGAGCGTCTAACAGATGCTAGGTAAATTTTTCTTAATTGTTTGGTAGGTCCGACTCAGCCAAAGGTTAATGGTTATCCAAACAAAACTAAAGTGTTTGAATAGATGGCTTTTTAATTACCTAATATGTATGTTAACATAACAATGCTTTACAGTATTTAACCAGTTTTGGTTGCAAGAAATGATTTGCAAAAGATACGTATTAAATGGATGTTAGTGAGGAGAAACTCGTTCTGCTAAGCGGCGTGGTCTCACTTAAAATTAATAACTGAGATGTATAGTATTACTCATACTAGGCTTTATGTCTGACTCGAAGTTTATGTTATCCCCTTAAACTCTCGGGTGCTCAAAATTGATTTGAGTAGGCTAAGAGTTGAGGCTTTTCAGGTTTTTAGTAGGATGATGAATAAAGCTACATAGGCGAGCAGAAGGCTAACGGATAGCTATTTAGGAGTTGTAGTTCTTTGTTTTGTGTTTATTTCGCTGTGTATTAAGATTGTTATGACTCTAATCAACGAAAAGGGCATCTTCATATATCGCTTTTGGCCTATTTTGTAATAATTATATTTGATCTTTGCATGGGAAATGTTATGGGATTGTGTAATTTGAATATGGAACATATGTTTTGAAATGTAATGGAAAATTTTGTTTTGAAATCTGTGATTTCTTTCATATTCAAGTGTTTCTGATATTATAAATACCATTAACATAGCTATATTTAATCGCCGGAAGTTAATACTATAGATGACTACAGCATTTGTGGTGCTTATCTTTGGGCCTCTAGATAGGGTATGTCACACAACCAATTCTCCACTACAATTGCATCCTTGGTTCCAATGAATGGTTTCCCTCCAAGTCTTGCATAGTCTCTACTCAGCACAACATAGTTGTTGATAACTTGAACTTCATCATTCGCTTCTCTAGCATTTCCACCAACTAACCTAGCAGCAGTTCATGCTTCCATCATGTTGACAAAGAACCGATACATCGCTCCCATATCAACCGGTGGTGCTCCTACACATACGTTGGCAGTTGTTTGTCGACCTGAATTTCTTCTAGTATTGGGCCAGACATTTCCATTAGTAGTGATGCTTCCTCCATCGATATTCACTCTTTCATTTCCTGCCTCCATATCATACTCCCTTAAACCTGCATTCGAACCTTAGTAAAGTACGAAAGAACGGCCTAAGGGAGATGGAAGAGTAGAGATAAGGCGGATTCTTATATTTATCAAATACAAGTACATTACTACAGCGTCATTCCATATCTCAATCTTATTTGCCGGCTCATTTGGAATATGTTTCAAAGCTCTTTTTAAAGTTCAAAATTCTTTAGTTCTACATAAATGTATGCTTTGATACCATGTTGTGACATCCCCCATCTTGAGGCCTGAAATGAAGTGCTACAGATGCTGCGGTCATCTCTAATATTAATTTCTAATGACAAAATGCGATCATGTTAATGGTATCCAATATCAGAAGCACAAGAATATGAAAAAAAAGAAAACTTCGAAATTTCATTTCAAAGTTATAATTTCATATTCAGTACATAATCCCAAATGTTTCCTAGGTTTAGATAATATATAATTATTATGACATTCACCAAGAACGACATATGAAGATGCCCCCTTGGTTGATAGGAGTTACTAAATAGACAAGTACAACTTCTGTCAATACATACATAAAATGAAATGTCATAACATAGCGGAAATAATTAATAGGTAGTCTCCTAGATAGCCATCCCTTGCCTCCTGCGTGTCTTTGGAAGCTTTATTCACAAAACCTATTAAACCTATAAACCTTTACCATCAACCTACTCAAATTAATTTTGAACACTCAAGAGTTCAAGGGGAAAACATAAACTTCGAGTCAAACAGAAAGCCTAGTGTGAGTAATAATATACCATCTCGATCAATTAATATCTAGTGAGACCATGCCTCTTCGTAGAACTAGTTTTTCCTCTCACTAAATCCTTTAAAAACAAATCTTTTACAAATCAATGTCACACAATCAAAATGGTTAAAAAAACAATATAACAATAACAGCAATAGGTATGCATGCAACTTAGGGAATCTTGACTATCCTCAAATCAGTGGACTATCCGTCCCAATGTTTTAGTTTTCATAGGGTAACTACTAACCTACATGGCTAACTTGGGCCTACTAGATCTATCAATTTATCTAACAAGTCGTTAGAAAAAAACTGGACAGTCCGTCCGAGACTTACTATTCTTATGTTCAACTAATCCCAATGATTTTGCGGGCTCACCAATAACCTGAATCGTCTTTTATATTCCTTTCTGTGTGTAAACCTACATTTAGTCTTACCTATGATAAAGCCTTACACATTGGAATTTCATATTAATATCAGCTAAGGGCTAGCAGCTAAAGTATAGGACGCTACCCTACACCAGTTCCATCTGATTTTATAATCTCTAAGTCAATTCATCTTATCACAATTTTTCCAAAGGTGATAAGAACAATAATCTCTTTAATAAAAAATTGGGCTAAGTACCCTTATTATTTCCTTGAAAATATTTTTCTTCATAAATGATTTAACTCCCAAAATCATACTGAAAACAAGGAAAATTATAGCCCTTCATTTTATATTAAAATAATAATGCCATGATATATATGCTTTAACAAATCCATATTAATGAAGTTCGAAGTACATGGGGTCTTCACCCTTAATATATAGGCCGTAAGGGCAAAACCAAAAGGCTTGAATAATAATAAAGCTCGGCGACCTCTTTGCCATTAGGGTCTTCTCCCTCTTTAACATAAAACTAAGTTAAAGAATTTAACTTTTAAAACGCATGTCCTAAGATATACACTTTGCACTTCTTATAACATCGAAGTCGAAGTGAGTAAACTTTGTTTATATAATTTTCAACCTTTAAAATAATAAGGTCGAAGTCATTAGTTTTGACATCGCCGCCTTAAAGGAAACTGCGGCTCCATTAGAGCCGAAGTCATAAGGAGCGACATCATTGCCTTCTCCAAAACAGTTAAAAAGAGGTCAAAGAAATAAGAGTGTGGCATCATATACTACCGAAATCAATAATAATGGCATTATGTCTGTAGGGTCGAAGTCATTAAAATGCGGCATTATATAGCCGATAAGAAAAGTGACCTCATTAGTGTCGAAGTAGTCATTTTAAAGATATGAGGTCGGTGAAGTTGTAAAAAAAAAGATTAAGTAATGCGGCCTCAATCTTTTCGAAGACCATGATGTCAATGTTGTTGTTTGGCTTCCATCTTCGACAAGCCAATACATTCAATATCGATAGTAGTGATGCCATATGCACTTTTCATTGGCGATGTTGAAGAACATGCAGGCGGAGTGATAGATGCAACATCATGACTTTCGGAGTGACATTACCATAAATAAGGAGAAAACCAATTCATTACCATTAAATGTAATTGCTTTTCGCTTTGCCCAAAAAAATGTAAAGGCTTTTCACCTAACCCCAATTATTTGTCAAATTCTTATTGGGAAACACATTCATTACCAAAATATTTTCCAGAACTACGAAGAAGTAGTTTTTTCATTTCCAAAATACATAGTAAACTGAGTAATTTATATTAATATCATAACAATTCATTAAGCCTTTCTAGCTTAAATAATTAGTATTAAACCATAAACAATTGAGAAAAATCCCCAAAAATGTCAATAATCGAATTAATCATATTTTCTAACTGCTAGAAATTTCATTTAATTATCTTCAATAATTAAAATCCAAAATAACCCATTTTCTACTTTCATAAAATTCATAGAAAATTTATACATGCTTAGGAAATTATGAAATTAAAAAATTAAAGCTAAAGTAATGTTTCTAACATCATACTAAAAAGGTATCATATGATAAGTCTTCCAACTCAAACATATCACTAAATTTAATGAATAAATTCTGTAATTTCACCAAAAAAACATATAACCCTTCAAACTATCATAGCATAACATAATATAAGCAAAAGATTCATGTATATACTTAAAACCAAAAATAACATCTAAACATAAGATGCATAATTCATCTTTAATGGATTAAGAAGGTTGAGATTTTTACTGTAATTTGATTTCCCTATCTTTCTTTTGATTTCCTTAGCTCTTCTTCCTCTTGAAACCCTTATTAATTGCTGGCCTAAACTTTTCCTTTAATACATTTATGGATAATGAAGTAAGTTAATAATAGGAATGAAGGTTTAAGTTAAGGAAATATGATTTTCCCCCTTTTCCCCTCCTTATATATTCTCCTTCCTATTATGACTCTAATCCATCCCATTAGTTCATTAATTAAGGCATGACATCTTATCAATTTGTCAAATATCTATCTTCTTAATCATTTACATTATTTTATTTTATTTTCTTAATTAAATATCATAAATAATATAAATCAAAATTAGGATCATTACACAGACCATTTAGCTAATGACACTAGTCATTACGTCAGTGTCAGTCATAAATTGTAAACATACCATGTTCATTTGGGGTTACCATGTCAGTTATCATTACCATAACAATTCCTTATTTTCTTGGGGATAAGTTATCACTTATCACTATCAGAGTCATCCCATCTTCTCCTAGGGTTAAGTTATCACAAATCAATATATATATATATATATATAAATATATATATATATATATATATATATATGTCATCCCATTTTCTTCGGGTATTCGTCTATCTTTAGTTAACTATATATCATGCGTCATTTATCAAAGGAGTTCATTGCCAATGGTTAGAATGTTACTTATAAATCGTCTAATATTTCCTAGCATCCCATAATAAGTAAGCCCGACCGAATCAAGGCAGTGGAAATTATTAATTAATTAGTTATCATTATCAATTTATAAGGTGTTCAAATCCTAAGGTTAAGTCTAGATCTCTCTAGATCATACTATCAGCGTTCAATACAAGGATTAACCTCTCTGGATTGTACAGTTGAGTCCAATCCACTCGCTCTTCAATGAGAGGACCCAACGTTGAAACAAGTCTATTCACTTACTCTTTGGTGAGGGGATTTATTTTTCTATACAAATCCATCCATTCCCTCTTTAGAAAGAGGATTGTTGTACTTATGGTCATCAACTCATCCCTCCGGTTAGAAAAACCATGTCCAATCAGTTTATTGATCAGTTATCATGATCAAATGATTTTCAAAACCAAATATTCATTTACTAAATCCAAATCGAGGTCCTAGGGACCAATCAAGCTCTTGTACACATGGAAGCGGTCAGAGAGTAATTCGTTCTTATTTATTTGAAGCAAAAATCAAAACAAGAGAATTGAACCTGCCTCTAGACATTTCAGTCAAGGGATAATCATTCTTAACCCAGATCCGTGGTTGTATCCTAATGTGTTCACCATGGATAGTGACTGCTCCTACTACACCACTGTAGTTTAGTTCCTCATATATTATTATGGTCGGTTATTCTGAACCTGCTACTCTATTAAATCCCAAAGGTTTCTTCACTTGTTCATTCATGCCCATCCATCTCGTGAAAAAGGCAAAATCTTTCAGAACTTTTCTCCCGATCCATGGATTTTCTCTTAGCTAGCCTTTGATAGGGGGTTTTCCCTACTATCTAGGTATCCCCTCTCTGGGATTTTCGGTTAGGTTGGTGTATATAGAGAACATCACTTCATTTCTTTACCACTTTGGTCCTCTGAAGTTGTCATCGACTTTCCACTTTCCATTGTCTTTTGTAACCTGCTCTGAATGGTCCTCCATCATCCACAACATTAACTTCAGCATTTTCAACCTCAGCATCCTCCTGGAGCATGTATCTCTGAGATTTATGGTTAAACTTTATAACTCCATCAAGATATCCCTTTCCAAAGCAATTTTGAAGTCAGTCTTTGTTTGTGTCAAAATTGGGCACAACACTCTTCGGGAGTCGTTGAAGAGATAATAGTCAAGAATGCAAGTTCAAAACAGATATTATCTAACAAAAACTCCAATCAACAGTAAAGTAAATGCGTAGACAAGCGATTTATAGTGGTTCGGCGTGTTGCCTACGTCCACTGTGAAGTTTTTTGATGTTTTATTGATTCTCTTTCAATGATTACAAGTTGTTGCAGCAATCAACAGCAAATTACAACTGGAAATTCGAAATCAACAATCAAGTTATGATATAGGATGATGGAGATCTTGATCCGGCAGAGTCTCGGTGTCTCAGAGTCAGAAGATCCCTTTTCTGTTGGCCCTGGGGCTCTATTTATAGGCGTAGGCTGCTGATATCTTGCTGAAAACTCGGGAGACCACGTCTGGCACGTGAGGTGGCCCACACGCACGGTCTCAGAAAGTTTGGGCCCACTTTGGCATCGGTTCGAACTCCATTCGAACCGATCAAGAATTCATCCAATCGAGGTGAAATTTGGCGTGGACATTCTTCAACATGTGCACAAGCTTCAGTGAAAATTTCGTGGCATTTGGATCAATAGGTTAGGAGATATCTTGGATTCGAAATTGGGTTTTTGGCATAGCTGTCTGGTTCGAACCCATGTATTCGAAACGATGGTTTCGAATCCATTATGGCACGCGGCTTCGTGGTGACGTGGAGCGCAAACTTCGAATCGACCCGGACTTCACTCCGTGTTGACCGCTTCGACTCCATGTATCTCGGCGCATTCGAACCGATGGAAGACACGTCATCGTGGTTGGTTGACCTAGTGGGTTCGAACGAAGTTACACAGGATGGGTTCGAAGATGGCATCACAGATGGGTTCGAAGAAGGCCTCTGTGATGGGTTCGAAGCATGGCTTCGGGAGGATGGATTCGAAGGTAGGAATGCTGGGTTCGAACATTGGTTGATTCGAAGCACTTTCTCTTGATGGGTACGAAGGAAGACCATGGGATGGTTTCGAACTAGATGGAGTCGAACCTGATGGGTTCGAATGTGGCGTGACTGTGCTATGGATTCGAACACGGTGCCTGCTCGGATGGATTCGAAGCACGGCTAAGCTTCTTGGGTTCGAACCAGGGAAGGTTCCGGATGGGTTCGAGGTGATGGATTCGAACCGAGCAAGGTTCATTCCTCTCAACTTGAATCCATCATAACTTGAGCATACAACCTCGGATTGACTTGAAATTTGAAATGCTGACTCCTGTGGTCTTTCTTGCCGTGTCCTATCAATTGTAGCTCAATCTGGACTCGGATAAAATTCAGTGATATCCATGGCGAAAGGAAGTACGATCAACCTCTGAGGCGAACTGTCCTTCGCTTTCGATCAATCTTTTGGTATCGCGGCTTTGCCAAAAAGCGGGATAACATTTTGCCCCCCAAAGTACGTCTTGTGGGAACATGATGTGCTTTGAATAGCTGCAATCTCTATCTGAACAATCATTGCTCTCTTTTTTGTCGTAACTCGTATGTTGTACTGCTGTAACCTTGCGTTGATATGATTGATTGCTGTATAATAGTGTTTAGCCGTTGGCTGTCGCATTTGTAACAGGATGAGTGTTTGATCCCTGTGAATATTCAAAATCGAACGTTAGTCCAACATGTATGTGCCTATGTTAATTTGACCCTTGTTAACGTCGTGCGTCCACGAGTTGTTGTCAGTTTGGTTTGCTATAGAATTTCGTATTGATTCTCTCCTGAACCAACTTTGAAATTTGAATTGAGACAACACTTGGTGGTTGTTTTGAAAGGTTCCTTCGTATCGATACTCTCCTGAACCAATGTAGAAGGTTAAAGGAATCGAATTTGTATTGCGCGAGCACGACGTTTGTATGGACGCGGTACGCTCGCTGCTATGATGGATTCGAAATTGACATTTGAATCGATCTGAAAGGGTGGAGTACACTTGTGTAATGATGGGTTCGAAATTGACATTCGAACCGATGTGAAGGGTTGGTTTCGAGACTTGTGTAGTGATGGGTTCGAAGTTGACATTCGAACCGATGTGAAGGGATGGTTTCGAGACTTTCGTTCGTGGCAGTGGTCCGTGTGCTTCACACGATGGAGCCTCAAACGTATGGGTTCGAAAGTGGGTTTCGAACCGATTCTGCATTCTGACCTGTTGCAATCGGTCAAGTCCACCGGCACGCGAATCGATTCAGTTATCTCCAACCCCCCATATAAATAGCAAAGACCACGACATTTTTCACTTTTCACTTTTACTGTTGCCTGCTTTTTACTGTGCTCTTCATCGTCTCAGAGCTCCAAAAGAGAAAATACAGTGTCGCTTCTTTGAACCATTCAAGATCTGAATCTTCAATTCCTTGAATTCATCATCCAAACTAGGTAATTAGCCTCGGATTCAAACGGCGAAGTTATTTCGAACCCATTTCTATTTATCGATTGCGTAGCTTCGACATTGGCAAAACCAGATCTGGTTTGGGAGGGATTCGAACCGATACGTAGGCTCGAGTTCGAATTGAGACGGTGGCGTCTTTTCACTGGGTTTTGAATCGATCCTTGGAATGCCCTTGCTGGGATGTGTAGTTCGCACCGATCGAGGGATTCGAGGGGTCCATTCGAACCGATGGATCGGTTCGAATGTGAGTGATGCGGAGTTGAGGTTTTCTCATCGGTTCGAACTAGTCATCTGTTTATCGGTTCGAAGCGCGCCAGGATGGGTTCGAACGCATGGGTTCGAAGCGACGTCAGGATGGGCTCGAATGCATGGGTTCGAAGCGACGTCAGGATGGGTTCGAACGCATGGGTTCGAAGCGACGTTAGGATGGGTTCGAAAGAAGTCCTGGTGATGGTTTCGAACCCTACATGATGGATACCAAAATTTGAAATTCTCCAAGCATAACTCCGACGAGCTTCATTCCTGCATATTTGGACTTGAATATTAAACTGCATACATGACTACCTTTTGAAGCTCGTCGATGGAACTATAACAACTTCTACCCGAACCAACTTCCATCATGGAAACGGACTGGTGATGACGGTCAGCGATGACGGTCATTATAGCTGGACTCCGTAACCTTGTCGTTTGCATATTTCTTTAACTCTGCAACATTTACTCAAGTAATGCATGTCACTGCACAACACACACTCATACACGTTACACTGGGGAACGCACGGGTTTTTTTCGTCTAACGATGGTTTCTCGTGAGTTAGCTAGTTATGGAACCGTCAAGTTCACAGCAGCAGGAGACTCAAATTGCAGTCTCTACGAGGCTAGAGATTCCGGATATTGATCCTGAGATTATTGGTCCAGCTCCGGATGAACTTCCCGATGCGTCGTTCATTGCCAATCCATCAGATTCCGTTCCGTCCAATATCTCTGAAGACATGTTGGGGAGAATATGTTTGAGACACGGCCTGTCGTTGGATGATGTGCTACTGCCGGGGCCGAATGATAGACCATATAATCCACCGGAGGGATATACGGCATTTAACCGCCACGCGTGCGCGGCCGGGACACTTCCTCCATTCAACGAGTACATAAGGGAAGTATTGTCGTTCTTGAGGATCACCCCATCTCAGCTGCACCCGAACGGATATGCGTCGATCAACAGCGTGTTCATCGCATTTATGGAATATCTCCATCGACCACCGCTCCCAATTGAGATCAGATACTTGTTCAATTTCAAAAATCGGGGTGATTATCCCTCCTTCACATTCCTGGAAGCGGTGAGAAACTGCCAAGTGGTTACCGGGTCTTGGACCAGGTTGAGCTATTATAGGACAGAATGGTTTTATGTCAGATGTCCTCCTGGATTCGCACGACGATGGCTATTCAGACGTGAGTATAGTTGAGTTCGTAAATAATTACTATGGCAATCGCAGCCGAAGTGGAATTTATGTTTTATCCTTTTTTGCAGCGGTGATTCAGCGACCTGAAGGCGAGCACTTTAGGGAGATGGTGCGAGTGCTTCGAGAAGTCCCGGATGGAGATAGGGATATCGATGTGTTATTGACGGATAGGAATCTTCGGGCCTGCGGTTTGATCGAACAAGGGCAGAGCATAAGCTTTGAAGTGGCACTACGGGTCGTCTCGAAGAAACGAGTCAAGTACAAGAAACCCAGAGTTACCACAGCTGAGGAAGCGGACTCTGAAAGAACCCACACTGATGATGAGCCGCTGACCGGGCCTACTGACGCAGCTCCGGATGTCGCGGAGCAGAGAAAAGGCAAGGCTGCCATGGTTAAGTCAAGTAAGAAGGGGAGATGGAAATCGGTCGTCACGGCCCGTTCTGCTCCCGGAGTTAGAATCTCGGAGACGTCTCCTCCGAGAACTGAAAATCTTTTTGAAGGGCTTGCCGATCTTCCAATCCCGGACGATGTGTCTTTCCAACATGATGCCGGGTTGGAGGAATTCCATCGCACCTTAGAATTGAACGAGCCTCTTATTACTAGCGAGGTCGACACTTCCGGTTGGTCGGGGGGAATGCATATTCATACACATTTCACGACACTGCATAACCTTTGACTGAAAACTATCTGTTTTGAAAGGTGATTAATTCTATTTTATTTTGCTTCGCAGATATCATGTCTAAGCGAGGTTCGATGCTTGGGAGTCTTCGACACGCCCGTAAGCCTTCATATTACGATTCGCATAGACGCGAAGGGGATAGAGGTTATGATCAGGGTCGTCCTGGGTATTATGACCAGGGATGTTCTGGGTATTCTAGTCATGAGAGATATGACACGGACAGGGATTATAAGCGTCGATCGCGGTCGCGTACTCCTCCTCCTTCCAGAGATCCCGTACAACCTCCTGCTCATGTCCCTCATCCTTCCGAGTCTTCTCGATATACGTCGGTTTCTCAAGCTTCCCGATCCGAGGCGATGACCCCGATAGTCGCAGAGCAGCCTCCCACAGAGATCTCGGGAGAAGGGGCAATTAGACTTGCGCAACTAAAGAGGGAGTTCCCGAATATCTGCTTCGACAACTACGTCTTTCCCCCGAACTTGAAAAGGGTCCCGCCGGAGGCTGAGCGGTTAGCGCTCGACTATGTGCATGACTTCTACTCCCAATACAAGGCGTGGTATAGGGCGGCCGATAAGGCATCGACGTTGGCCTTCGAACGAGCTGCTACCATTGAAAAGCTTCAGACCGAGCTGGCTCAAAGAGACCGCATCATACAAGTGCTGAATACTGAGGCTGAATCGTCTCGAAAGTCGGAGATGGAGGCTCTTACAAAGGTTGACGAAGCTCAAGCAGCCATGGATAGAATGAAAAAGGAACACTATGTTACGGTGGAAGACATGGGCCACCGGAATACTGTCGTCACTGCTGAGCGGGATGCGGCGTTAAAAGAACTTAATGAGCTCAAGGTTAAATTTGCCGAGATTATTAAAGATAGAGATGACGCGCATAACACGGCGCAAGAGGCCTACAAGCAAGCCGTAGTGCTTCGCACTGAGAGAGATGCGGCCGTGGCCAAAGTTCAGGCGGTCGAAGCAGAGGTGGAGGAGAAGGTTCAACATGTAGAGGCCAGGCTAGAGGCCGATATTGAAGATTTGCTCATAACTTACAACGCCAATGTGTTGAAGCACCGAAACTTGGCCTGGCTTCAAGATTATCCAGTTCACCTTCGTAACGCCTGGGACCGATTGGTTGAGGAGGAAGAGGAAGCGCACCCAGGTGAAGCGGTCGATCGATTCGAACCTGAGAATCGGCTGCTCACAGACGATGAGAAGAAGGTTCTTCATGACGCTATCATCGCTCTTGAGAAGGAAATGATCGGTGGTCGCTCCCTGGAAGTCGGAGGGGTCAGGCATTGAGCACCATTCTGTTGTTATCGAAGTCACCACACCATCTTCGTCGGTGCCTGTATCTGTGGTCAGTTTGCAACCTGTTCCTGCTTACGACCCGGAACAACCGCGCTTATCTCCTATTCATGAGCGTACTTCCGAGGCCATTCAGCCGTCTGCGAGCCAAACTGGGGAAGGTATTCCGAAGTTATCTCAAGCGTATTCTGAATAGAGTGTTTGTTTTGTAGCAGTTTTTTAATAACTTCTTATTTTTTGCCTAGTGACTGGAGTTGCGCCGACTGTCGTGGCTGAAGAATCGAGCAGAGGAGATAAGGCCATCGCTACCGAGACTACTGTTGTAACCGCGGTATCTGCTGAGGCGGCGCAGGGGGGATCCTTATCTGCTGACGAACAAATGGTGAGCGAACTGCTCGGTGAGCAGGGTGGTTCTATCTCTGACTTGCCATTTATCATTGTTAGTAGCCTCCCGCCGTCCTCAAGTTCTTCAATGCAAACCGCGGATGCCCCCAGCCAGACCCAAGCGACTCGAGATGAGGAAATTTTGGCTGAGATCAATGCCGAAATAGAGGCTGCGGGGCAGAGCGGTGACGTCGGCGGCAGCACGGCGGCGCAGAGTCCAGCACCTGCTACGGTAGCGCCATCGGGTGGCACTGTCTCAATTTCCGTTGCGGATCCAGTCCCCCCTGCTCCTTCGGCGAGAAGCCCCCGCGTAGATTCAAGCTCCGAGGAGGATATTGACATCATGCCTCCAGCCGAAGAGCCACCGCCGGAGAGGAGACATTCAAAACGAAGAATCTCTATCCCTAGTGACACTGATGATGTACCACTAGTAAGAAGGAAAAAGAAGAAATAAATTAGCTTCTCAAGTAGATGTTTTGGTAGATAGGTACTTGTCTTCGTTTCTTGTCAGTAGGTCGTGTATAGATGCAGGTTCGGCCCCTGCTAGTAGGCATTCTTTTTTGGAAGAACTTATCTGCGTGTATGTCCTTGTTTTAAGTTAGTTGAAATAAAATTTTATTTCTTTGTTTCAACTCTTGTTTCATTTGTGCTTAAGTACTTGCAGTGTCTTGTTTTCGGTCCGGTGTACTTGTGGTGTTTTTATCGTTTAAGTAGAGTTCGTCTCATTTTCCAAGTCTGAAGATCTTGGTCACACGTCGTGATTGATGAATGAGTTAAACTTCGGACGTTGCATCACTTCGGTTAGTGATTAATATTTAGCTTTCGTGCCCCCCAGTTTTGGGGAACAACACTTGTATTTATGATGGTTGATCGCACTTGTTGCAAGTCTTGAGCACACGTCCGCCTTCCGGGGACTTAGAATAATTCGAGATCGATAACCTGGTTTGCATTCCAGGAGTTCGAGTGTTATTGATGCTTGTAACGTAGTTCGCGCTCCGGGAACTTGGGAATGATGTTCACATTCCAACTTGCACTCTACTAACTCGGAGTTAGTATTAACGCTTTAGTTCGCACTACGGGAACTTTGACTTGGTGTTGGTGCTCCAATTCACACGCCGAGAACTTGGATAAAACATGTATGTTTGGGTTCGTACTTCAGGAACCCGGAATTGACATTTATACTCCAACTCGCACTTCGGGAATCTGGAGTTTGCACGGATGCTTCGGTTCGCGCTCCGGGAACCCGTAACTTATGTTCATCCCCCAATTCATGTTTTGGGGATCATGGAGTTGGTGTTGATACTTCGGTTCGCACTCCGGGAACTTCGAATTGATGTTTATACTCCAATTCACGCTCTGGGAATTTGGAGTCCGCATTGATGGGTTGGTTCGCGCAGTGGGAATGAATTATTAAATGTTTATACTCCAATTCGCGCTGTGGGAATTTGGAGCCCGTTCGCGCTCTGGGAACGAATTGTTAAGTGTTTATGCTCCAATTCACGCTGTGGGAAGTTGGAGTCCGTTCGCACTCCGGGAACGAATTATGGAATGTTTATACTCCAATTCACGCTGTGGGAAGTTGGAGTCCGTTCGCACTCTGGGAACGAATTATTGAATGTTTATACTCCAATTCGCGCTCCGGGAATTTGGAGTCCGTTCGCACTCTGGGAACGAGTTATTGAATGTTTATACTCCAATTCGCGCTCCGGGAATTTGGAGTCTTTTCGCACTCCGGGAACGAATTATGGAATGTTTATACTCCAATTCACGCTGTGGGAAGTTGGAGTCCGTTCGCACTCCGGGAACGAATTATGGAATGTTTATACTCCAATTCGCGCTCCGGGAATTTGGAGTCCGTTCGCACTCCGGGAACGAATTATGGAATGTTTATACTCCAATTCACGCTGTGGGAAGTTGGAGTCCGTTCGCACTCCGGGAACGAATTATGGAATGTTTATACTCCAATTCACGCTGTGGGAAGTTGGAGTCCGTTCGCACTCCGGAACGAATTATGGAATGGACTGTCGTGTGTTGGTCCAGTTCAGCCTTCGATGTGTTGGCTTGCCCCCGAGCTGGGGTTTCACTTAGTGAGTGGCCGGTTGTAACGCAGTCACTCGCTATTTGAATAAATTCCATTGTTCGATGGAACTTAGCTCTTCGTGTGTCGTGATTGTTGAATGTTGTATTCGATGAATCACAGCTTTAGCTTGAAGAGATAGCATTTTATTTGCTGAAATGAGAAAATTTGGCAAAGGCAGTGCCTTATTACAAATTCAAAATTCAGAACATAAAAGAAATTGTAAAGTATTCATGAATTGAAGGAGCCTGTCATGTGTGACAGTGACGAGGTTCTTCGTCGTTCCAGGCTTCTAAACGAGTAAGCCCGCCACTGATGGCGTTTATTACCAATCTCCCACGGGGACAAGTCGAGTCCTCCTGCCTCGGTCGACTGGGTTCATTGATTGGATTGGATGGGCCCGCATCTTTGGGCTGCGGTGTCCGCACAAACTGTTCCAGTTTCCCTTCCCTGACCAGTTTTTCAACAAGATCCTGTAGGTGACGACACTCGTTCGTATCGTGCCCGTAGCCTTCATGGAACCTGCAAAATTTTCCCGTCTGGATTTGCCTCTCCGATGACGGTCATGGAGCAGGTTTTTCATATTGAATCGCATTACGGGTCCGCAAATACAAGTCCTCCAATGAAATATTCAAAGGAGTATAACTATCGAACTTCGGATTTTTGCGTTGCGGACCGCGATTTTGATCTTGTTTTTTAAGTAGATTCACGCTCTCTCTTCGCCGAGCTTGTTTATTTTTAATGTTCAACTGAACTTTTCCGGAGCTCTCACCGGATTGTTTTATCGCAACATTGCTTTGGGTTCCTCCCGCATTTGATCCTGTGTCAGTTTGCTTCCTAGACTGTTTCGCGTCTTCCCGTCTCAAGAATTGAGCTGCTTTGGCATGGAAACGGTCCAATGACGTAGGTGGTTTCCCAGCTAGCCAACTACCAAATTCAGAATCGGGGTCGATCCCCTTAGTTAATGCCATAAGGATGGAGTTATCATTTGGATTACTAATCTCCGCACATGCAGTATGGAATCTTTCTAAGTAGTGTCTGAGTGTCTCTCCGGGAGCTTGTGTGACACTAGATAGAGTGTTGACATCTTTCGGCCTCGCGACGTGCATGCGGAATTGCTCAACGAATTTTGTGGCCAGCTGGTCGAATGAGGAGACGGATCGAGGAGGCAATCGGGTGAACCACATGGTGGCGATGCCCCCCAGAGATATGGGGAAACTACGACATTTCACAGCGTCGTCGGCTCTGGCAGCTGTCATTGACCATTCATATTTTAGAATATGTTGATTGGGATCGGAGTTTCCCTCATACATGGGCAGAGTCAGCATTCGGAATCGCCGTGGGGGTTCAGCATTAAGAATGTCGTCCGTAAAGGGAGTGTGACTTCGGGAAACTCCCCAATCGTCGTTTGTGAATCCCTGACTCTCGCGGATCATCTGACGTATCATAGTTGAAAGATCCGGCATTTGCGCCGGAGTATGGTCACGTTCCATACTTTGGGTTTGAACCGGATATCGTTGACGGTTCACATCTTGCCTTCTCGGCTCATAATCCTCTGGGGCGTACGGTTCAGGAGTATGATCGCTATGGCGACGGTCCGGGTCCGACTGATCTCGAGCGTCGACCCCCGGTTCAGCCGTGATGCTAGTGGTGCGGTATTCAGTGGCGAGATGAGGGACGGCGCCTCCTCGGGAGGAGGGTCCGGTTTGGAAGCTGGCCGACGGACCAACTCTTATTTGTCCAACGGTCAATGTTGGTTGGTTTCCAGCGGGTGGCATACGACCCTCATCTAACCGGGGTCGTGGAGGTCGGTTATGATAATCAGAAGATGAAGAACTTTCGCTGGAAGAGCGAGAAGCACGATCTCTCATGGATCTTTTTCATTTTTGGCGATCCAGCTTGTTGATTAGCTCAGCGTTAGCGCGTAGCTGTTCTTCTAGTTGTCGCCGACTCTGGGTCAGCTCTTGAAGTAACAACTGCAATTCTTGTCGGGTAACCGGACCCGACGGTTCTGAGTGCCCAGCGGCATCTTGATTAGATGGAGGTAGAGGGGCAGGATTCTGTCTATCCTGTTCCTCTTGATTGACGGCGTTTGAGGTGGTTCTTGTGCTGACCATCTTTAGAGTTGAGTTCCTTTCCTAGACTTTATGCAAATCTGAATAGAAGGGAAGGAAGTTGGGTTTAACGATCTGGATCTCTCTCTTAGATTTATTCAATCCGGTATCGATGACAGATCCAACGAGCAGGAGAAAATTTGGGTTTTCTCAGTGAAAGCACCAAAGTGTTTGTGTCAAAATTGGGCACAACACTCTTCGGGAGTCATTGAAGAGATAATAGTCAAGAATGCAAGTTTAAAACAGATATTATCTAACAAAAACTCCAATCAACAGTAAAGTAAATGCGTAGACAAGCGATTTATAGTGGTTCGGCGTGTTGCCTACGTCCACTGTGAAGTTTTTTGATGTTTTATTGATTCTCTTTCAATGATTACAAGTTGTTAAAGCAATCAACAGCAAATTACAACTGGAAATTCGAAATCAACAATCAAGTTCTGATATAGGATGATAGAGATCTTGATCCGGCAGAGTCTCGGCGTCTCAGAGTCAGAAGATCCCTTTTCTGTTGGCCCTGGGGCTCTATTTATAGGCGTAGGCTGTTGATATCTCGCTGAAAACTCGGGAGACCACGTCTGGCACGTGAGGGGGCCCACACGCACGGTCTCAGAAAGTTTGGGCCCACTTTTGCATCGGTTCGAACTCCATTCGAACCGATCAAGAATTCATCCAATCGAGGTGAAATTTGGCGTGGACATTCTTCAACATGTGCACAAGCTTCAGTGAAAATTTCGTGGCATTTGGATCAATAGGTTAGGAGATATCTTGGATTCGAAATTGGGTTTTTGGCATAGCTGTCTGGTTCGAACCCATGTATTCGAAACGATGGTTTCGAATCCATCATGGCACGCGGCTTCGTGGTGACGTGGAGCGCAAACTTCGAATTGACCCGGACTTCACTCCGTGTTGACCGCTTCGACTCCATGTATCTCGGCGCATTCGAACCGATGGAAGACACGTCATCGTGGTTGGTTGACCTAGTGGGTTCGAACGAAGTTACACAGGATGGGTTCGAAGATGGCATCACAGATGGGTTCGAAGAAGGCCTCTGTGATGGGTTCGAAGCATGGCTTCGGGAGGATGGATTCGAAGGTAGGAATGGTGGGTTCGAACATTGGTTGATTCGAAGCACTTTCTCTTGATGGGTACGAAGGAAGACCATGGGATGGTTTCGAACTAGATGGAGTCGAACCTGATGGGTTCGAATGTGGCGTGACTGTGCTATGGATTCGAACACGGTGCCTGCTCGGATGGATTCGAAGCACGGCTAAGCTTCTTGGGTTCGAACTAGGGAAGGTTCCGGATGGGTTCGAGGTGATGGATTCGAACCGAGCAAGGTTCATTCCTCTCAACTTGAATCCATCATAACTTGAGCGTACAACCTCGGATTGACTTGAAATTTGAAATGCTGACTCCTGTGGTCTTTCTTGCCGTGTCCTATCAATTGTAGCTCAATCTGGACTCGGATAAAATTCAGTGATATCCATGGCGAAAGGAAGTACGATCAATCTCTGAGGCGAACTGTCCTTCGCTTTCGATCAATCTTTTGGTATCGCGGCTTTGCCAAAAAGCGGGATAACAGTCTTGTTCGCGACTCCAGAAACTAACATTATCAGAATTATTGATAGATCTTGTTTATGAACCAAAGTGGCTACCACATTAAATCTTGTCAAATTACTCCTTATGGTCTCTCTGCCTCTTTTCTTCATGCTCTAAAGCATCATCACATTCTTTGATCAAGAAATATGAACTCTAAACTATGCCAAGAATCTATCTACTAATCTAGCCCATGTGCTTATGAACATATTCTCTAACCGTCCGAACTACATTACAGCCAACTCCATTTACTGTAGTGATAAATTGCATCCTAATACTTCCTCAGAAGAACCCAACACCTTTATATGTTAGATGTATCTCCTTAGATAAATTATTGGATCTATCCTCCTATTATATATTTCCAATGCTAGCTTGAAATTGGATGGATTCCTTATATACCGGATGAGCAGTGAATGGATTTCTATTCACTTTCTCCAAACTCTAGTCTGGAAGTTCACCTCTTACTATTCTCATCATCATTTCAGCTAATTGGTTATTTCATTTAATGTAAGTTTAGATCCATAGCTCCATTCTGCATCTCGTTCCTACAGTGAGCTTCCGGTTCCAACTCAAGTTTTATGTATTCACATTCTGATCTGCATTTCTAGCTCTAGCATTTTTTTCTCTCGGCATCCCAGTTTGTGCTAGATCCAAATCCACTACGCCTCAAGTAAATTCATATCGATACTGACCTGATTCAGGTCGATGCCTAGCTATTCTTATTATGGGGGTTCAATTTCAGTTTGTTTATTTCTAACTTCTAATGCTCCTATATTGGCTTCTGTCCTCTAATTCTGAATTCCAACAGCTTCAGCTTTTTTTTGTTGTTTCATCCTTTTGAAAAATCTCTTTAGTATTTCCTGTTTTCAAGCCATTATCCCATATTGCATCTCTATCATCATCTTTTTCATTCTCTGCCTGGTTACGTAGACTGATGGATTTGAAACTGAGGATACCTTATGGCTGCCTCCATATTTTGGTTGACTTTATCTTGCAATAACCATGGTAGATGGCTCTTCATCTTCTCTAAATCAAGCTTTAAGCTCTCAAATCCAAGTTTCTCTCAATGAAAGCACCAAAAACGTTGCACCAATTATTGAACAATACCCCAATATCAAATGAAAGCACCAACAATGTAGATCAATTAAATAAAAAAAGATAAAAGCATAGTTTTTATACTGGTTTATAAAATTATTTGGCTTATATCCACTTTAATTTTATTATCTTATGTTTTCTCTCTGGAATATAGAAATTAAAACTCAAATTCAACCACAATCTAGTAGATCTTGGATTTAAGAAGGTTTGGGGAAGAAGAAGATATAAAAGTTTCTAAGTGCTAAAACTCCAAAAGGAAAGTCCCCTCTAAGTTGCTTTAGGTCTTCTATTTATAGGAAAGTCTCTTACTAAAGTCGTTAGATCATGAAACACCAGGTCAAACTCTAGATCCAAGAAAGTAGGAAGCAACACGAAGCGCCTTGTTCAATAAACTCATACCTATACTGACATGAATCATGTCGGTACCGATCTAATTTACTTCATGGAAATCCCTTGTCTTTCTAATGTCTTGTCTTCTAGCTTCAATTCATCAAGCTCCTAGTACTTTTACCTTATAAATCAGGTTGTTCTAACATGTCTAGTACTTATCCTTTTCTGTTGAGCTTTTTAGGGTTGTTCAACTAGAATTAGCCCTAGGACGATCATTTAGCCATCAGTACCATAACATAGCTTCAGGGTTCCTCAAAGTGCACAAAAATGTATCGATACCGACTTGAAAAGAGGTCAGTAATGATCTCTTTCTTGGCCTATCTTTAAACCCATTTCCTTAAAACTTCTTCCTTTTCCATTCCTGGGTTGTTTCCAAATTTTTGGATTCATTCCTTCATCATTCCAAAGTCCATTCTACCTGATTGAGCCTATTCTAAAATTGTTGAAAATTTTACGGTAACACCCTAAGACCACAAAAAAGGGATAGTAATTGGCCGACACAAAAGCCAAATAAAAAGACAAGCTTTCCCCTCGTGCATTCTGCTAGTTTGACTTCCCAAAAATATATAAATCGGAGCAAAGGGACTGTAAAGATGATGAAATATATTTGAAAGTCTTGGCTAATAAAGTGGTAAAATATATGGCAGATTTGAAAGGGTAAAGAATGATGGACCTTAAAGGGAACACAAATTTTAGGGTAGCCCTATTCATTGAGGAAATAATGGCGGATCCATTGCCTTCATATGCCAAAATTACATCAATTAAATAAGATGGCGCAGCTAATCCAGATGACCACTTGATGGCTTTAGAAACCCAAATGGATTGCAAGATGCCCCAAGAGCTCTTAGGTGCAGACTACTCCCAGAACAGTTCATTGTAGTTGTGAAGCGGTATTGACACTACCATGAAAACACAATTACTCACGAGAATGGTTTTCTTATCAAATCTCAGCATGATTCCACACTTCCAACTAACCATTGACGCAATTTTATTGGCCAAAAAGAAGAAGACAAAAGGAGCTATTGAAAGACAATTAAAAAGATTTAACATTGAAGCTAACAGGGAAGAAGAGGTAAGTGATAGGGAGAAGCTAGTGGCCGTAAAATCTGTATTAATTAAGAACATACCTTTTTAGAAGGAACTATATATTTATGGCCGTGAGATTATAATATTTCCACATTTGAGTGGACAAGTTCATCCAAATAGACAAGAACTCCTAAGACAAGGGAAAGTAAAGGGAAACGGGAAGCTTTATAGCTCCAAGTAAATTGGGAAATATGATGAATTTTCTAAGAATTTTTTTTATTGATTTGAACCAACTTATTTCTTATAATACGCCATAATTAAAGATGAAATCGAGTAACCCACATCACTCATCAATGGTGAAACCAGAGCCAAAAAAGGAGGGAGATTACTATGCCTTCCACAAAGTAAATAGGCATAAGATGGATGATCGTCATGCTCTAGCTGGAATCATACAAGGTATGATTAGAAGGGGAGCATTAAAAATATTTTTCAAGAACAATCTTAAATTTTCACATAATGAGAAACCTTTAGTTAATAATGCCAATATCCTGGAAAATGAACTTTCGCAAGATCCATTGAAACTAATCAATCATATTAATCTGATCCACGGTAGACCCCATATTGTGGGAATGAGCATGGATGGTAGAAACCAATACAAGGATCTATTTAATGATGAAGAAACTCCAACAAAGACTCATAATAGTTCTATACAACTTCCGGATCTGATTATAACTCCGAAGAAATTGATGGGGGGGTTAGACATCTACATAATGGTCTACTTATTATAACCATGCAAATTGGACTTTCGATGATGTCAAAGATATTGGTTAAAAATGAAAGTGTATTAAATGTCATTTTTAAATATTCTTACTGTCAAATGGATATTCCAAAAGAAAAGCTCGAACCAAGTCTAGAGCCTATCTTTGCATTCGATAATAAAGGTTCCATGGGCATATCAAGCTATATGTTCAAATTGGTATCCCACTTTATTCCAGGACTTTCAAAAGTTTATTTGTGGTAATTGATCAATCATCTTATTACAATGCATTATGTGGATGACCTACTATGAAATTAATGCTTTTGTGTCCCTGGAGAATTTACATGTGAATTTCCATTCTAAGGCAGGATGGGGAACAATTTAGCTCCTATGACCCTTGAATAATATAATAAAGGTGGGTAATCTTGTTATGGGCTTGGACTAAATGAACTAAGTGAAACTAAGACTCTTAAGACCTTGCATCTTGCATATCAGTTCGCAAACTGATATCTAAGGTAGAAAGATAGGGTCTTTCGATGAAAAAGCACTAAAAGCTGAAAAGAAGGGTCAAATCAACGATGGAAAAAGGAAGTATCTGAAGTTAAATCAAGTCGACCAAGTTGGGAACCATAAAGAAGCATTAAAGGAGATGGTGACAAATATTGACTCTAGAGACAACCACGAGAACGCACGGTCCATAGAAGATTTGGAAAAAGTAAGCCTAGAACTCCAAGATTCTACTAAGGTAGAAAGGATAGGAAAGGGTTAGATAAGGGCATGAGAGAGGAACTGATTTCATTTCTACAATCAAGTAAAGATGTTTTCTCTTGGACTCATGCCGATATGATAGGAACTGATCTTGCAATATGCACCATGCACTTAATATTAACCTAATTTTTACTTCCATAAGATAATAGAAAATACAATTTGATAAATTCTATGCTATAGAACTGCAACAAGAAGCAAAAAGGCTATTGGAAACAGATTTATTAGAGAATTTTTCTATCCAAAATGGCTAGCGAACCCAGTGATGGTTCAAAACTCCAATAGAAAGTGGAGAATATGTCTAAATATACATATTTAAATAAATCATATCTAAAAGATTGCTATCCACTTTCTAGAATTGAACAACCAGTTGATTTTCTTTCATATGAGAAGACTTCAAATGTTAGGGGAGAGACTCCCTTAATATTTCGCGGATGTGGGAATTCCCCTTGGGATTGCCTGGACAAAACAATAGTGAAGCGATATTGATTTTCTTGTTTCGATGAATAGGTTTTCCTGGTTTGACGAATCGGCCTTTTTTCACCTTAAGCAAGCTTAGGGAAATCAAATGATGAAGCCTGACCATAGTTTTTCAGGTTTGACATGTCATAGGACAGGAATGGTGAAAAATGAATTCTAATTCATTTTTTGTTCATACTTTGAGTTTGAGCTAGAATGTTGCAGAAGTTTCTCATCAAAAAATGCACTTTTAAGTTGATTTAGGACAAAGTCAACATCAATGTTTAAGAAAATCTTTCACTGGGAAAGATTGAGTTCCATTTTCATTTGCTTTTATATGAGAAGCACTTTAATTGTAGGGATGAGGCTTCCTTGGGATTTCTTGGATGTGAGAATTCATCTTAGGATTCCCTTAGAAAAACAAACAATGAAGTGATTCTGATTTACTTCTCCTTTAATTTTAGAACAACAACAATGTTTGGGAAACGAAGGTTGAGTTCCTTTTTCATTTTTTCTTACATGAGAAGCACTTCAATTATAGGGACGAGGTACCATCGTGATCGTGGGTGTGGGAATTCCTCTTGGGATTCCCTTAGAAAAACAAACCACAAAGTAATTCTGATTAACTTTTCATTTGATTTCGAAAAAAATCAATAATAATGTTCGGGAAAGTCTTTCCATTGGGAAACCAAGATTGAATTCCATTTTCTTTTGCTTTCGATGAGAAGCACTTCAATTGCTAGGGACGAGATTCGTTTAGGATTCGTGGATATGGGAATTACTTTCAGGATTCCCTTAGAAAAGCATATCATGAAGTGGTTTTTATTTTCTTGTTATTTCAAAAAAAAATATTGATTTGTCTAAGGTGCTTGCATTCTTCCTCGGGCTTAAAGTACTATTCTCAATTGGCAAAGATTCACCTTACTAAGAGCTCCCTGGACTAGAGGAGACGAAGAGGAATACCTGACTCTAAATCAGCTTCACTTTAAGCTTGTTTTTATTGATTTACCTAACTTTACTTTGGGCCCAAAGGACTATTCTCAATCGGTAAAACTTTTCTTAGAGCTTCTCCATCATCAAGTGGCTAAAACAGCTATAATCTTAGAAGCCTTGCTTCGCTCCAAGCCTTTTCAATTGTCGGTGGCCAAAACCTATTATCATTTATGGATGCATATTCAGGATACAATGAAATTCCTATGTTCAAACCTAATGAGGAACATACGAGTTTTGTGGTTGATTAGGAAATGTGTTATATAAAGTGATGTCATTCGGACTAAAGAATGTGGGAGCCCACTTATCAATGATTGGTGAATAGAATGTTTAAAAATCAAATTGGAAAAAGCATAGAAGTATATGTGAATAATGTTCGTGAAGTCCAAGAAAAAACATATCACGTGGGAGATTTGAATGAAATGTTTGAAGTTTTGAGGAAATACAAAATGAAATTGAATCCGCAAAAGTATTTCTTGGGATTCAATCTAGAATTTTTTTGGAATACACTGTAAGAGCATGAGGAATCAAGGCTAACCTCGATTAAATCATAGTAGTTAAAAATATGATGGAATCGAAGATGAGTAAGGAAAAAATCGGACTAAATGGATGAGTCACTGCACTCAACCAATTCATAGCAAGGGCAACCGTTAAATGCATTCCCTTCTTTGATGTGATTAAGAACCAAAAACCTTTGAATGGACAGAAGATTGTTAAAAAGCCTTTCAAGGGCTAAAAGATTGTTCGTAAAAGAAACCAATACTTTCTAGCCCCATAGAAGGAGAAAACTTATTCTTATATATGACGGTGTCAGAATATATAACTAGTTCAGCTTTAATAAGAGAAGAAAATGGAATTCACCTAGTATATTCATAAGTAAGAGGTTAAAAGATGCTAAAGTTAGATATCTAGTTATAGAAAAGTTGGCTTGTTGCCTACAGTTATCAACATGAAAGTAAGGTCTTATTTCCAAGCACATCCTATTAAAGCTTTGATCAATTATCTACTAAAGTAAATCTTTGAAAAACTGAAATGTCCGGAAGATTGATAAAATGGGGAAAGGAATTAAGCTAATATGACATTGAATATTTACTCCAAATATCAACCAAAATGCAACACTTGGCCGATTATGTAGTAGAATATATTGGATTCATTGAAGAGAAATTGGATAATGAAAAGAAACTCGAGTTGAGGTGGCAATTATATGTTGATGGTGCTTCATATGAATAAGGAGTTAGAGCCAATAATGTGATAACTATGCCCATTGGGCATAGGGTGCATTATGCAATGAAGGAAGGATTTTATGTAACTAATAACTTAGCTGAATATGAATTAATAATAGCTAGATTGACCTTGGCTTAACAACTAAATGTTTCAAGGGTCGAGATATTTAGTAATTCATAATTGAAGGTAAATCAACTAAGAAAGGTGTATAAAACAAGGATACTCGACTAGCTCAATATGTGAAGAAGATACATATAATTTTACTTTAGTATGAAGATTTCTCTATTCAATAAATACCCAGGAAAAAGAATGCACAAGTAGACTCCTTGGCAAAATTAACAAGCTCACAAGGGGTTCTAGAAGTTAAAATTGTCCATACCAGATTCCAACAAAACCCTATATTGAATTTGAGAAAGAAGAACCAAATAGTGAAGCTTTGGTTTTAACTCGTTCACAAGCCCAACAACCATAATATAACAAAAAGGATCCCCAAGAAAATAGTAATCATAAATAAGCTTCTAAAAGAATGAGAATGAATGTTTATGAGGATCAATATACTAAGGGTTGGATGACATCCATAATCAAGCACTTAGAAAAAGGAATATTAACTAAAGGAAATAACATGTTGAAAGTGCAGTGTGGATCATATAATATGGATATAAGATAATGCGGAGTATACTGATGATAATAATACTGTAAATGATGCGGAATAAAAAGCAGTATAGTAAAATGACACCAGAGATTTTTATGCTGGTTCGAAGCACCATCCTACGTCCAGTCCCAGATTCCTTCTTGAATTTCACTAAACAACAACCCTCACTTAACTTGGGGGAACGTGTCTATACACCCCTGAGCAGCCGAACAGGGACCTGAGCAGCAGAATAGAATTTCGCCTCAACAGCCGAAGAGGACTTTACTCGCCTGAGCAGCAGAACAGGACTTCAACAATTTACAAAAAATAGTTTGACTTATGTGTTCTGATAACACGGATTTGTCACTTGTAGTATACCCTTCCTATAATCTTCTCCTCGAGTATAAATGTTTATATTTGAAGTATATGAAGAATAGAAAGGTATAAATTGCTTCTAAGCAGAATAACCGAGAGTATGATTGCAAATAGATTTCAGAAAGTTAGATCAGAGAATAAGAGAAATCGATTGTGATTTAGTGATTTGAAATGAGTTTGGAGTTTGCATTTTTAAGTGTTAGAAAGCTACGACTGTTGGTGAAGAGTTTTGATCGAAGTGTTGCATCCGAATCTTTTCATTAAAGGTTCGCAACTCTTCACAAAAGTCGTATCCTTTCAAAAATATGGCTGTTATAGAAATTCAGTCCACTAAACTACAAGGTCAGTTGACTTAATATTCAAACGAATTTAAATATTCAAATTCGTGTATACGTGCACTATGCACATTGCACGTTTTACCCAGTGTCAGTCGACTGGTAGCCTGAGACAGTCGACTGACCTGGTATGTTTTGTGCAATATGCACCGTTTGCATATATATTACTTTCAAACCTTTATAAAATAATTATATGCTTATATATGTGTATAAAAAGAATGATAAAATATATAGTTATTATATATGTTAACTGAGGAGATATTTTAACAATATTGACCTAAGATGATAAAATTGATGCACCGGTTTTAAAGTCTTATCTTCTTGTAGTATATATTCTCTTTTGGTCGTAGCGGTCGTCAAATCTGTATGTCGTAGTGATAGCTTTGTGTCATGAATCAAAACCAAGTCTCAACATTCTCCCCCTTTTTGATTGATGACAACCTGTAATAGATATAGATTTCGACTGTATATAATATAATATGAATACTTACTCCCCCTGTATATTTGACGCTTTATATCCTGCATTCTTATTGTTAGCAATAGTATTTCTCCCCCTTTCCCATCGACAAAAAGGAATAACTAAAGCAAAGGTACGTAGTATTGATAGATATTATGAAAGAAACGATCATTCATACATTAAAATATAACAAACAAGAGTCTTGAAATATAAATACTAGTGTTTTTATAATATAAGAAAAGTAACATCTTACTCCATTTTATGCTTACCCCTTAATCTGTGCTTGCATTGTTTATTCCTGCAAATAATGTTAGAGCAATATCTTTCTCCCCTTTTGTTATCGACGAAAAGGAGAGTTTATATAATGACAAATATTATATTTCACATAAGTGTTAACAATATAGAACAAAATAACTACCGCTTATAATGTAAGGTATCAGAAAATAATGAACATTTAAAGCACGCGATACCCAAGGTTCTTATAATTTCCTAATTTTAAGGAGACCATACCCATTTGGGTGTGGTTGAACCTTTATAAATATAATTTTCATTATTAACTACCATATCAAAATAATCATTAATTCATTTTTCTCTATTTTTCCAATTAATAGGAACCCAAATACTTAGATAATTTTTATTCATATTTCCCGTCAGTGGTCTTATACTTCTAGAGAAATTATAAACGTTATTGGTCATAACTGTATTTGAATTTCTATAGAAATTGGATTTCGACTTTACTCGAAATTTAGTGGTAGCTCTAACATTTTTACTATACATAAAAGCGTATCTAGTGCTATTTCTATGATTATTTTTATTATATCCTAAACCACTTTTATCATGTAAAGGTCTAGAACTAGATAAAATCATGTTTAAATTATTTTGACCTTTATTAAATTTTGTGACTTCGGTGTTAAGTTTATCAAAATGAGCTTTAAAGTCACAATTATTATTTTCAAATATTACTTATTTTAAATTATCAATTTGCTTGTTTAATTCAGAATTTTCCTTTTTTAACGTACAGTTATCATTTTCGAGAAGAAAAATTCAAGATTCTGAATTATCTAAAGATGATTGTAATAAATCTTTTTGTCTTTTCAAATCAAAAATTTCTTTTGAAAATTTCTCTCTCTTTTTTTTTCAAATATGGTGTTTTGTTCATCTAGATAATCTTTAATAGTTACAAAATTATTCTTTAAAACACCAAGTTGATTTTCTAAATCTAACTTCTCATTTTTCAATTTCTCATTTTCACGTTCTACTGATTTCATCTTTTCTAAAATAATAAAATTAAGTTTTGAAATCTTATCTTTAATACTAACTAATTCATTATTATCTTTTACTGAAATTTGTAAATCAGAAAGTACCTATTTGTAGTCCTCACTGGTGGCTTTGATAGAGATTTTGCCTGTTGTATTTCGATTAGATCGTTTTCTGGCCATTATTCTATGATGTTGTGACGATCGATAGAATTCTAGGGTTTTAGATTATCAGATAATTGTGTTACGGTTATATGATGATCTTGCTCTGATACCTAATGAAAGTGCAGTGTGGATCGTATAATATGGATATATGATAATGCGGAGTATACTGATGATAATAATACTGTAAATGATGCGGAATAAAAGGCAGTATAGTAAAATGACACTAGAGATATTTATACTAGTTCGGAGCACCGTCCTACGTCCAGTCCCAGACTCCTGCTTGAATTTCACTAAACAACAACCCTCACTTAAACTGGAGGAATAGGTCTATACACCCCTGAGCCGCCGAACAGGGACCTGAGCAGTAGAACAGGATTTCGCCTTAACGGCCGAAGAGGACTTTACTTGCCTGAGCAGCAGAACGGGACTTCAACAATTTACAAAAAATAGTTTGACTGATGTGTTCTGATAACACTGATTTATCACTTGTAGTACACCCTTCCTATAGTCTTCTGCTCGAGTATAAATGTTTATATTTGAAGTATATGAAGAATAGAAAGGTATAAATTGCTTTTATGCAGAATAATCGAGAGTATGATTGCAAATAGATTTCAGAAAGTTAGATCAGAGAATAAGAGAAATCGATTGTGATTCAGTGATTTGAAATGGTTTGGAGTTTGTATTTATAAGTGTTAGAAAGCTACGACTGTTAGTGAAGAGTTTTGATCGAAGTGTTGCATCTGAATCCTTTCGTTAAAGGTTCGCAACTCTTCACAAAAGTCGTATCCTTTCAAAAATATGGTTGTTATAGAAATTCAGTCCACTAGACTACAGGGTCAGTTGACTGAATATTCAAACGAATTTAAATATTCAAATTCGTGTATACGTGCACTATGCACATTGCACGTTTTACCCAGTGTCAGTCGACTGGTAGCCTGAGACAGTCGACTGACCTGGTATGTTTTGTGCAATATGCACAGTTTGCATATATATTACTTTCAAACCTTTATAATATAATTATATGCTTATATATGTGTATAAAAATAATGATAAAATATATAAGCTATTATATATGTTAACTGATGAGAGATTTTAACAATATTAACCTAAGACTCAAACAATCAAAATATAAAATTGATGCACCGGTTTTGAAGTCTTGTCTCCTTGTAGTATATATTCTCTTTTTGTCGTAGCAGTCATCAAATCTGTATGTCGTAGTGATAGCTTTGTGTCATGAATCAAAACCAAGTCTTAACACATGTAACCTACCCCACTCTAAGACTCGAAAATAGACGTTGATGATGTTGTAGTCATCGTTGAAATCATTTTCCAGTAACAAAACGAGCTTAGTACATTTTTTCCACAACATAAATGAATAAAGAGGCTAAATGATTTTTGCATTGCATTAATTTGGTTTATGAAATTCATTGCATCATTAAACCAAAATCGTTCCCACGTATGGGTAATATATAATAAGAAAAGAAGAGTAGTGTGTATCTGACACATGAAGATGCGAACACCACACCTAACCAGTTATAGATCCTGGTTTTTCATTGTGGTAGTTTCAAAATATATCTTATTTAAATAGTAAGGCTCCTAGTTCATTTCTGGAATCTTTATTTGTTCTTCAAAAGATACATGTCTAATCCACAAACTCAGCCTACTTGAATGAGTACCCATGAATCTATTAGAAATAGTAAAAACACAAATCAAATAATAAGTCTGGTACGAGTAAAATCATTACCCTAAGCATCCATAGTGAGACCGTACCGCTAATGTGAAATAGTTGTTTTGTCACTTCATCATCATTTATATACATCAATATATATATAACAATATATATATATATCATAGAAAGCAATCATACGCATGTATTCAGTCAATAAGTTTACCCTACACTTGTTACCCAATAATGAACCGCGTTATATATATATATATATATATATATATATATATATATATATATATGTATGTATGTATGTATGTATGTATGTATGTATGTATATTATGTATGTATGTATGTATGTATCAATTCAAGTTAAGTCTACCCTATACTTATCATCCAAATATGAACCAAGTCATATAATCATTAATCATTCATTTATCAATCACCCAAAATCTTGTTTAGGCTTTGTTCATTAAGTTATCATTAACTTATTTTAGTGATCACCTCCCTAGGCCTTCTTGTAGCAACTTAGTCTTTTGCTCGAACAACATCATCTGATAAAATTGTTGACTACATATATACATACACACATATCAATTCAAGTTAAGTCTATCCTATACTTATCATCCAAATATAAACCAAGTCATATAATCATTCATTCAGCCATCACCCAATCTCTCATTTTACGCTTTGTTCATTAAGTTATTATTAACATATTTTAGTGATCACCTCCTTAGGCCTTCTTGTCACTAACTTAATCTTTTGATCGAATAATGTAACCTAGTGATAATGTTGGCTCATTTTCCTGTTGGGGATACCCTGACTAGAGCCACCCTTATTCTCCTAAGAGTTTGAATGTAAGCACCTTAAACACATTCTAGCAAGCACCCTTATTAGGCATCAATACCCCTCTTAGTACATGCACCGCAGTTGTTTACGCCGTTGATTTATTTATAACATCACCTTGATGTTTTGGCATCCTGACTTAACTCCCCTATAGAGTTTTATAATATTCTCAAGTTGAACCCTATCATGGCACCCTATTATATACCATTGGTTTTTTGAATGATAGTCACGGCACTTTGTCATCCAATAACTTTATGATTTGGTATATGTTTACGATCATGGTTCAACCCTTTTCTTTTGTTCATTAGTCGTGCAACCTATGCATTCCTTAGATAATATAGTTTTAACCTTTATTTAAATGATACACTATCATTTATTAGCTTCTCAAAGCTTTCTTCATTATAAAAATAGGTTAACACAATTTTAGCTTATAAAACATTTCCTTTATTTCATCCCTATAAAATAGTTCAATAACACTTGGAAACTGTCTTCCAAAGTGCCCTAAGTATCCTTATTTTATTTAGCATGGCTTTCTAAGTTATTACAAGTTGCGTTCAGTTGTTGTATATTGGCTATCCAAGAGCCATCGTGTCTAATAAAAAAGTGTTATTAACAGTCGCATGAAAATCCCAAGCTAACCCGCACTACCATCGTGTTTTGTTTTCTACTACCAACCGAAGTCATTGTCTGTTCGAATAGGAGCCTACATATGCTATAATTTTTAAGCCTTCGTGTGCTCTATGTTTTTGTTTCTTTAAAAGCTTTTGTGCGTTATCCAGTTTGTATACATTAGAGTTGTCCATACTGAGCCATCGTATAGCGTTTCAAGCACTATCCTATTACTTTATTTTCATGTGCTTTATTTCATGCGACCGTCTATTTTAGTCTGTGAGTTGTTTTACTAAGTTCCATTATGTGTTATCACTTTATATTTTTTCCCTATTCTTTATTTCATTTTAACCTTCGTGAGTGCTGCTACACCGTGCCTTCATAGCCTGTAGCATTGCAGTCGACATGGATTATAATACATATATACTCGCCATCGTGTGCTATATACATATATAATTCATGTAAACTGGTTATAGTATATTTTGTGTGATATGTACGTATATGTACATATCTATTTTATATGCTAATAATACAGTATCTTTCCTATTTATCCTATGAATGACGAAGGCTTATCAAATTGCCCACAGTTTATTGTCTTTATATGTGTGCGATAGTTGGGTCAATGTGTTAACCCAAAAAATAGATCAACGTCCCGGATTGAGTGTGAAAGCACCAGCCCTGTTTATTAAGACGGATAAAGTAGAAACAATGAATAATAACTTACAGATAAAGTAAAAAAGACAAGAGATGTTTATAGTGGTTCTGCTGTTAGCGAAGCATACGTCCACTTTATAATTTTTGTTATTGACTAACTAAAATTACAAGTCGAATCTGGTTATAATTTGATATGATCTTGTGAGTTAAATTAATTCACTAGTATTAGAGTTCACTAGAGAATCACAATGAACCCTTTAGATGACTGTTGTTGTGGGAGGAGAATGTGAAGAATAGTTTCCATAGAGTTTCGACGGCTAGTCCAAAATATCCTCTTTACGTTGAAGGTAGGATTGTATTTATAGGGTCTAGAGAGCTATTAGGCTACTCCACTTTGCCAAAAGCTTGCATTTTAAGGTACGAAGATACTCTAGAAGTTTCGAAGTGAGCCAAGTTGATTTGATGGATCGCTAGCGATCCATAAGGCATGTATTGCTAGTGATCCATGTTTGTAACGATCCCGATTTAAAAACGAATTTAAATTTATAATTTAATTTAAATTTTGGGTTAAATTACGAATTTGTTTGGATTGTTCAAATTTTATAAGATGTATATACTAATGTATTTTAGGATTTGGGTTTGAAGCTCAAGATAAATACTTTCAATTGAATTGAATTATAAATAAAGTGTTTAAGTTAAAATAAAATAAAAGACTAAAATAAATTATTGTATGAGAATAAGCAAGACAAGAAGATAAAAGATAAGATCTACATACAAACAAAAATATCTATGTACCAAAAGCTTGTCAAAGAAGACACTAGTATAACAAACAAAAAAAAATATAATATCCACAAACTGTACATACATAAATAAAAATATAAGAAAGAGGCTGCAACAAGTAAAGAACATGTTAAGAGAAAAAAAATAGAATACAAAGCATAAAACAAATATAAAAAGTAAGTAAAACGTAAAGTAAACATCAAAAGAAAGAAACCAAAATATGAAACAAAACGGTGCAAACTGAAAATATCAAGGCAAAGTATCAGATCAGAGCTAATCAGATTCAAGCAAGTCCAAAGTAAACAAAGGAAAAAAAATATATGTAGATTGTACAAAGCAAAAGTACGTATGAACATACAGGTACAAAGCAAAGAAAGAACTGCACATACATAACAAATAGTAAGTTGTAAACAAAAGTAGAGACACATGCATTTAATGCCACATCTTCTCAGCATGTACAAGATCATCTCAGCCGAGATTTTTGTTTATAAAAAATCTTTAGTCAAAGGAGAAAAAAATCTGTTCAAAGTAAAATAAGCCTAAGTAGATAATACCTTCCCCTATATACAAATTGTTTTTCTATATATATGTGTCTTCTTATACTTGCTCGTTCATAAAGAAAAGGTAGCAAAAATCAGAAGAAAAGAAAATAAGAAACATCTTTATTTACAAACTTAAATGACAATTCAACTGTAACAACAAAACAACTTCATAAATCAAACAAGAAGATCAAGAGGGTTTCAGGCTAGCAGTGTTTCAATCAGGAATTGTTCTCTGTTTCTACACTTTCCGGTGAGTAAACATCCTACTTTAAAAATCTTAAATCTGTGTAATTAATTCATGAATAACCTTGTGTTGGATTGCATATTTTCAGTTCTGTATAAGTATATGAGATATACTGTATATTTTGATAATTCTGTCTTCTTGCTTCTGGTTACAGAGTAAGCCTAAACAAGAAAATTTTTATAAAATTTCATACAAACATACTTAACTTAGTACTTTTGAACAAAAATAGTTGTTTAAACTTGAAACCATGGTCCAGAAAGTTTTTTGTTTGAGAATAGAAAATTTTGAACCTGTAAACTTCAAATTTACTGTGAAAAAGAAATTTTATGAAAAACTCGAATACTTTAATTTGTTGAATTGATTTTATAACTTGAATGAACATAAAAAAAAATAGATTTTTGAAATAAAAGTAGTGGTTTTTAGTTGAGTGTTCTAGGCACAGTTCCTAGTGGAACTGAATATACTTTTTTATCGATTCCGAGTGATCAATCAGATGTTAGGTGTTGAAACTTTGTTCGAAGCTTGCTTGATACTCGTGGAATTTAGGAAAAATTAAACACAAATTTTCTATTGCAAGAATCAAAGGGATGAGAGCACTTTAGGGTTTAAGTGTTCGAATGTGTCGACTACGTTCGCGAGGCCATTAGGGAGGCTAGGGGAAATCGGAGGCCATTGCAACGGTGGCGATAGATGCGCGATGGATTGAAGTACCCTTGGCCAGAGGGGCTCAGGTTCCGGTGGCGTGTATGGCGGGGTGGAGGAGTTTTCAGAGGAGTATGTGGTTCCAGGAAATGGAAACTTGCTCAAAAAGGCTCGATTTTTATTCGATGAACTTCTCACGTGTCTGGGTGGTCGCGAGGCTTTAAAGCATCATCGTTGACTTACTGAGGATCGCGACAGTGGCCGGTGGTGGTTGGGGTTCACGTGCACGTGCACGGAGGGGGGGCGTGGCTGTGTCAGCGTCTTCAGGGATGGGTTCGACTCGAGTTAGCACCCGGGTATGATGGTTTTTGTCTCGGGTATTTTGCGTGAGTTTCTCGTGCTGTGTTTTTCGGTACTTAACAGTAAAAAGGTAGAAGAGGAAGCAACCGTGTGTAGTAGGGGAGACTCAGGGAAGAAGGGTAGTAGCGCGTGTGGTAGAAATGACTCGAGTAATTTGGGTAAATTTCTCGAAGCGTTACTCGAGTTTTTATAGGAAAGGCTCGGGTTTTTTTTTGTTTTTCCCAACTGAAGTTTTTTTTTGTAAAGATAAGCTAACGCTTTAAATTATCTTAGTTAATACTTTTTAAAAAAATGTTTTAAGCCTTAGTTATTATTCTAATTAAGGAATTCAAAATAAGACAAGTATAAAACTTATTTATACATAAGTTAGAAATTAGTAAACAATTATTTCCAAAAGTTTAAGAAGATCCCTTTTTAAATGTTAAATAAGTTGAATAATTAATGATGGATAATCAAGTGTCATTAATTAATAATTGAGTGTTATTAATTAATAATTAAAGTTATTAATTAATGGTTAAGGAAAGTAATTAATACCTAATAATTGATCAGGAAATTATTGTCAAGAACAAAATTTCACAGCTTTTTAGCCTCAAGGACAGACCCTTCAATATTTTATCCTGAAGGACAACTTTCTGTAGGTATCAGTTTTTTATTTATTGATAGCAGTTTTTAGGTATCAGTTTGTAGTTATCAGTAGCAGTTTTTGGGTATCAGTTTTAGCTCGGTAGCAGTTTTGTTGTCCTTATGAATAATTTTGGAAAATGTTTGTCCTTATGAATAATTTTTAGAAAAATGTTTGTCCTTGTGGTAAAAATATTGAGATCGTGTCCTTGAGGCAAAAAATATACAAATTTTTGTCCTTTAAATTAATTCCCCCATAATTGATTTCAAAATAATTTATTAATTTAATAATTTGAAGAGGAATAGGAATTAATTTGTAAATTAAGTTAATTAAAATGGATAATTTATTATTTAAATTAATTAATGATTTGGGTTAATTAAATAAATAATTAAAGATTTAATTACTTAATTAAGGTTTAAAGATTTATTAATTAAGGAGAAAATACTTAGTTATTACAAATTTATTTAAAGATAATAAGTTAAGGATTAATTATTAATGAAGAGATTAATTAATGATTTCATTAAAAGATAATTTATTAAATGTTTTGAAATTAATTGATTATTAATTTACTATGACTAGCGAATTTACTCATAGAAATTAATCTGGTTTAAATTAATTAGATAACTAAATTGACCCTATTTATGGATGTTTGGATTATATTGGATGATGAATTGTTTGATATCCCTCACATGTGATGCTTTGTGTTATATCCTGATTCGTATTGTGATCTATAACGTAATTAATTATCTGTGATGTAATGCATTACCTATGATATATATATCTATGATCTGTGAATGAAGACAAGTGTTATAGTTTATATCGTTTATCAGATATATTGTTGTATTTGATCTATCATGATTGATGTTGTTGCACTATTGTGTTAAACCCTGGGCAACACTCATACACACAAAAATATGGATTTCACGTGGAAATGGGTTAAGTCGCATATTTTTAAATAAGTTTTGAAATTGAATTTTCAAATTCAAATAGTTTTGGAAATAAATTAAGTTTAATGTGAAAAGCTTTTGAAAAGGTGTTTTAAGAATGAAAGTTATTTTGAATAACTTAATAAAGATTTGAAATCTGAATAATTTGAATTCAATATCTGAAATTGAATTCTGTAATTATGATTTAAAAACGGTATACAAGTTTATATGGGGTTTTAAAACCATTTTTAAAGTATTGTTGTGAGAATTTGAATTAACTCAAAGATTTTTAACTTGTACAAATAGAACCGGGTTTTTTCCAAAATAAAATTATTGTTTCTAAGTGATAAAAAAACTTTCATATGAGTAATGAACTTCGAATTAATATTAAAGAGATTTCAAGTTTGAATTGAAAATGATTTTCCAAGTTATGGACGAATCTTTGGAAACAAGTTTTGAAAGCTATGAGATAAATCTTTGATTTAAAGATTAATGAATTAATCCAATTGGAACGGAAATTGTTTTGAAATCCGTAAATGAATCTTTGTGAAACTGAGTGAACTTTGTGAAATAAATCTTTTTGTTTAAAAGATTTGAAATGGTAATTAGTTTAAACCATTTGAAAGAAAGTTTGGAATTATTAAGTTGTGACTTAATTGAAATCCCATATCCATATGTTTTAAATGTTGCGCTCACTATTCGTGTTAGCCGGGAAAGGACCTTTGGGTCGTATAACCCATTCCGAATATGTGATACGTCGCTATGGATAGCATTTGAAGACCGGTGGTGAAGACCGGGTATTTGCGAGAACGATAGGATGACCTATCGATTGTCTCTGCACCGAGTAGCTACGGTATAGAGATTCCCTAAGTGATGGGAAGTTCGATCGGGATTGTGAATACCCGGATTGCAAGGACTTCTTTGGGAAGTGCCTTCGGTTCTGTTCGAAACCAGAACAGACTTGAATGGATTGTATGTCTGACATTACATTTTGAGATATAAAGCAGATTTCTTTCAAATACATTTCTGTTGGTGGCGGAGAATTTATTCTCTTAGCATTAACACCATTCTCTGAGACGTACGAGCTCAGAGGTTATGTAGTTGAAGGTTATCAGCGATATATTCCCAACTTGGTAATGTAGCATGCTGAATGTTGCTGATCATTTGTTGATCAAAGCATGGCTTTTGTAAAAAGTGTAGCTTTGTGGACGAGACTTCGTCGAGCCTAACAAACCGGTAATGGTCGAAACAGGAATTGTGCGGCAAGGTTTTCAGGGTTAGCTTCCCTAGGGTATGACCATTCCTTCTGGAAAAGGGTAGTATCATGGAATGGAGCCCAGATACTTACTCATGTGGACACACTATATTATTTACTGTGTGATGTTGTTGGTTAGAGAGCTCTCGTTCAAAGGTCCCAAAGGACCGGGGGTGGCATATCTGAGGTTTTGTATATTCCTTGGGAAGGGGGGTAGCCGGCCTTGTTTGGCAGAGATCCAGTTGGGTTCTCGGGGCGTCCTTCCAGAGGCGTTTCCATGTGGCGATGGAAAGTTCCTTGGCCTGACCATTTGTTGGAAATCCATTCTTCAAATACGTTCCTTGTACGATTTTAGTTGTATAACCTGCCATGGAATGTGGCGGTAACCTGCTATTGAACATGGTGGCTATAGTAGGCATACGATAATGGTCGTATGTTGGCTAAGATTTATATCTTTACTTTCGAAATGATTTTTCATACACTATGCACTAGTAATAATATCAAATGTTTCTTTTTAATGCGTATCAAGCATCTTTGACAATCATAGGAGAAATCTCCTCCGATTCTGCGTTTGCATTGTGTGTGTGTGTGTGCAGGAGGCCTTATGGTAGTCTCATTTCTAAAAAGCATTGCGAATCTATTTTAAAATATTTCTTTGTTTGTTTTCTTCAAAGATAAACTGTTTTTGTTGCTCACACTAGTCCCACGACTGATCTAGAGTTTATTGTTTCTTTCCTAAACTATGGGTGCTCAAAATTTTCTACACGGGCAGTCTAGAGTTTGGTTTTTCAGATAGTTAGGTCCAGTGGATTATCTGGAGCTAGTTCAGTTTTTGGATATGGACGAGACTTGCTTAGTGCTACCTTGATGGTGGATCGAGCTAGGAGTTTTGGAGCTTTTTCTTTGGAGCTTTTTGGATCAGAGTTGCAGTATTATATTCTGAGAAGACTTATCTTATATTGTATCGTGTTCCGCTGTATTTTGTGTTGTATATTCTCTGATGTTGATGATTATCATTGTATCAAATTGATGTATCGGATATTGTATTCATGTTATATCAGTGATATCATCTTTTATTTCCGCTGTGTTATTTATCATTTAATGGTGTTGCAAGCTCCCGCGAAACGAATTTGATGTTGTTTGTCGGACATCGAGTTCGGGTCGTGACAGATTGGTATCAAAGCTGAAGGTTGTGTAAGAAGTTTAGCTACGGAGTGTAACACCTTAGATGGCTCATTAGAGATAGGGTGAAGTATGCCCTAGAATGAGTACAACCAATGGAACCAAAAGCCAAATTTCTTAATCTATTCTCTTTATCTGTTGTTATTCTCTGAGATATTTCATCCGAATACCTAAATCGGATTTCTTACTGTTTACAGATAGTAAGAATGAGTGGAAGAAGAGGACGAAATAGGAGACAGGAAAGTACTACTTTAGCTAATCAAAACCCTGCAACGACAGATATTCCTATTCAATCTCAATTGAATTTGGCTGATTTATATCGAAGTTTTTCTAGACTAGGTGGAAAGCCATTCACTGGCAAAGAAACCGTTATCGAAGCACAAGCATGGATTCGATCGTGCGAAAAGATTTTCAAAGGACTAAAGTTAGAAGATGATCAGATGCGATTGATAGCTTCTTGGCAACTCCAGGAAGAGGCTTTAACTTGGTCGGAAGCAGTTACATTGGATGAGTCGGCAGATGAATTTACTTGGAGTCGTTTCAAGGAAGTGTTTGAGCAGCGATATATGTCGTCTGCTGGTTTCTCTAGAGTGTACCAGGAGTTTATGGATTTTGTAACGCCCCGGGATTTTCGTTCTTCGAAAATCCGACATCGACACTCACTTCGTCGACTGCCGAGAAATCAAAGGCCGAAAACCGAGATGTTATGGGTTTTAAAAAGAATTTAAGAAAAGAAAGAGAGAGAAGACAGAAGAGATAGGTAATGGAGGGAAAAGAAAATAGAAAATTTTAAAATAGAACGGGAAGAAAGAAACAACATAACAACAGTAGAATCTCACAATTCGCAGCGGAACAACATATAATAATGAATGAATAATCTTTAAACAAAGAACTATATCAGTTATTACATTACATCACATTTCATTACATCATATCATCAGAGTGTACAACAACATACAACAACAACAGTGCAGCGGAAAAGAAATACTATATAAATAATACGCCATGCCATCCAGCTTGCCTCCAGCAACTCCAGAATATCCAGAATATCCTGATAAACCTAACTCTTGACTGCCCGTGTGGAAATTGGTGGGCACCCAGAGTTTAGGAAGGAAAACAATAAACTCCGAGTCAGTCATGTGACTGGTGTGAGAACTCAAAACAGTTTATTTAACTTTAAAATCAAATAGAGGAATATTTTTAAACTCAATTCGCAATGCTTTTAAAAATGAGACTACCATAAGGCCTCCCGCACACACACACATGCAAACGCAGAATCGGAGGAGATTTCTCCTTATGATAGTCAAAGATGCTTGATACGCATTTAAAATAGTATTTGATATTATTATTAGTGCATAGTGTAGAGGAAAATCATTTCGAAAATAAAGATATAAATCTTAGCCAACATACGACCATTATCGTATGCCTACTATAGCTACTATCCAAACAGTGGTGACCACCATAAGTGAATAGCAGGTTCTACAACTAATACCGTAAAAGTTTCGTATTGGGAATTGGATTTCCAACAAATGGTCAGGCCAAGGAACTTCCCATTGCCACATGAGAATGCCTCTGGATGGACATCCCCGAGAACCAAACCGGATCTCTACCAACACAAGGCCGGGTTACTCCTAACTGAGTAACAACTGACCGAATATGCCATCCCCCGGTCCTTTGGGACCTTTATCAATCGAGCGCTCGTAATCAATTCACACAATCATAAAGTGTTTTCAACATGAGTAAGTATCTGGGCTCCATACCATGATACCACCCTTTTCCAGAAGGAAATGCACATATCCTAAAGGGCGCTACCCCTCATAACCTTGCTGCATCTTTCCTGTTTTGACCATTCACGGGGTGTGAGGCTCGACGAAGTCACGTCCACAAAAACATACTTTATACAAAAGCCATGCTTTGGGTCAACAAATGATCAACACAATGATCACTAAGATAGACGATCAAATAAATGATCCTATCACAAATAATCAACACAATGATCATTTCAGCATCACTCAGCATGTCACATTACCAAACTGGGAATATATTGCTGATAACTTCAACTATATAACCTTTGAGCACATACGTCTCAAAGAAGGGTGTTAAGCAAAGAATAAATTCTCCGCCACCAACAGAAATATATTTGAAAGAAATCGGCTTTATATCTCAACTTGTAATGTCAGGCATACAATCCATACAAGTCTGTCCCGGGCTCGAACAGAACCGAAGGCACTTACAAAGAAGTCCTTGCAATCCGGATATCCACAATCCTGATCGGATTCACCATCACATATGGAGAACTCAATACCGGAGCAACTCGGTGCAGAGTCAATCGATAGTTCATCCTATCGCTCTCGCAAATATCCGGTCTTCAACACCGATCTTCAAATGCGATTCACAACGACGTATCACATATTCGGAGTGGGTTATACGACCCCATGGTCCTTTCCCGGTTAACCCGAATAGTGAGCGCTTATTCAAAAATAAGTGTGCATTCAAATTCAATCAATTCACATCAAATACCCATTCAAAGGGAAATACTGATAGTCGGTTATTGAACTATCACTGGATATGCACACATCACCAGATTCCAAATAATTTTCCAAATTATTTATTTTCCAAAATATCTTTACAAGATATATATAATTTCAACACTTCAAAAATAAATCAATATTTATTTTTAACAAGTTCCACTTTCACATATAAATTCCATAATGAATTTATATTTCAAGATATCCATGCATATGCGATTTCAATAATTCATTTCAATTTATCTTCAGAAAAAGATAAATTCTAATTATTCACTTCATATTGGAAAACATTTCCATACTTATTTATTCATAAGTAATTCATAAATTCCTTTTATTTTCAACACTTAGAAAATATTCAATATACTTAAATCGAATTAAGTATATAATTCATTCTTTAAGGAAATCATTCTCTTAAACATATTTATTTGGGCCAAAACGAATGTTACGTAAAACATCGTTACGACAACCCAAAATCACTAGTATAGGGATTCGAAATTAAAATAGATATATAAATCCCAATACTATACAAAATATTTCCTTTCGGAAATCATTTACTATAACAACAGTGTTATAGTCCACCATTTCTTTTTATTTCTCGAAAACGTCTATTTCAACAATAGATGTTGAAATCTATGGTTTCGAATCATAACATATTTTAAAACATCGTTAGATCGTTTTAATTTCTATTTGAAATATCACATTCAAAACAATTTTTTTAACATATTATTCACTATTCAAAAACGTGAATATTCTTTGTTAACAAATTTCATCCTTTTATTCATTTTATTTCAAAGGATTATTCACAGTTCAAAAACGTGAATATAACTCCATTAATAGGTTTCAACAATTTACTTATCAAAATAAGTCGTTTGTGAATTTATAAAACAACATTTATAAATTCCATTTTATTTATTTTATAACAACTTCCTTTTATAAATTCCTTTATTAACCTATTCCAGTTTATAACTTAATTATAAAACAAAGGTTCATATTATAAGTCAAATACTTGTAAAACGATTATTTTACAAAATCGTTCTTTTAAAGACTTTCCAAATCATAAATCTTATAGCTTATAAGATTCATTTATTTAACCAAATCTATTCTTCAAATAACTTCACGAATTTATAAATCTTACTATTTATAAATTTCATTTATAATTTCACCATTTATAATTCTATAAATTCCATTCATTTACAAAATTCATTTTCACTTCATTCAAACACTTATAAAATCTCGTTTTATAATGTCTATATTTCAATTTATAAATATCCATTTATAAGTCTCTTAATATAAGTCAATTTATATTATTCTTTAAAACGTCTTTAATCTCCTTTATTATTTCACCATTTTGATTCATAAAATAATTAAATTTTATAAATCCTATATTTTAAACTTTTCACAATAAATTCTAAAATCCCGATTAAACTATTTTATAAAATCATTAGCATCATATTCTCAAAAATCAGTTTTTAACTATATTTCTCAAAAATCATAATTTTTATAACTTTAAAAATTATAACGTTTATTTATTTAAAATGGATCAAATTCCAAACATATAGTATATTTTCAAAAATCACTTTATAAATCATTTTAAAATCCCAAAATCTGGGTCCAATGATGCTACACACCAAATAGTCAATCACGACTAACAACGATATCATATATCGATATGATAATCCATTAAATATCAAAATATCTGAAATAAAATAAATACTGTTGAGGAATCCAGTTGGATCCCTCCAACCTGTTTCCTGCATCCAAAAACATTAGCACAATACCAATTTCGCTCCAGTACGAAATTATCGCGGTACATGTTCTTATTAAATATTATCCGCTTAATAACGGCGTAATAGGGTCTCATCCGCTAAACAAAAAATGCGGGAAATCAACAACTGCAATATATACATATGCCAATATATATATATATTGATATTATATATAATACCAATTTCACTGTTTATGAAATATTCGCGGTATATGTTTTTAATAAATAACATCCGCTTACTAACGGCGTATAATGTCTATTTTAACAATCAATAGATATCAATCATCATTCAAACATGCATTCAAATATTTTAAATCTAACTATTTAAAATAAAATCGAAACTAATTCGATTGAGTGAGAAGTTCTCACCTTGGTTTTAATTTCCGTTTTAGCGATTTATTTCGAATAAAATTAAACGCGCGTTTAATTTTACCCGAAATTCTCACTAACTCCAAACGACTCCAATCCAATTCCATCGCGTAGTGCTCGTCCATACGATTCCAACGCAACTGAGTTTGCATTTTTTCGACCTCGTATGAAAAAGATATTGATTTTACAAGTTTGTACACAATTTTATAAACTAAATTTACAACCTTTATATATATAATTTCATACCCAATCGAATCACAGCCCTCCATCTCAAACTTAACCACATCAGGCCGTCCCTTTCATCTTCTTCTCCATCTCGTTCTACAGGCTAAGGCCGTCATCCCCAAAACCCATAGCACAAATTAGGTTTTAATTTAGCAACTTCATCGTTCAACTTGAACACGATCGGGATACACCAATGCGAAGCTCTCGACAAGAGCTATGTTCGGCCCTAGCCTTGGCCAACTCGGCCCCACCCCCTACTCTCGAAGTGCGTGCGAAACCATAGAGAACGGCCATGTTTTACTCCTCCATCGTCGCACCATTTACGATCATCACCGTATGGAATCGAAGCTCTCGTCGAGCTCTACAATCTTCGTGTTGAACACTTCGGCTAAATGTTTGTAGATTGAGAGAGATTGAGGGAAGAAAGTGGGAAAAATCTGGCCTATGAATTATAAAGTGGCGGCTAGCAACATGAATTAGGGTTAGGGTTTCTTATTTTAGCAAATTTATGAAGATGGTGGTCTATTTATAAGGAACGAGCGACACTATTCATCCCGGAAATTCCGAACTCCGATTTAGACGCCGTAACCAGCGTACCTAGGGTTTATCCCGCGTTCCGGACACAATGGAACAGGTTTCGGAAGCTAGTTCGGACATCTGTGCGAGTTATGGCTGTAAACGCTCATTTTGAATTAAACCGATTTAAATCGATTTCTAGGCGTTTTAATTCGTACCGGACAAACGGTAAATCCAATTGACTTGAAATTTGAAACCTTACAATAATATCACATTACGGATCCGATGAAACTGGTTTCGTCGAATTCCGAGACTTTTTGAAAAATGGCTATTTTGACTCGCCAAATTTAAATTAAAAACAATTCGATGCGTTTCGAGCTGCCACGATCAAACGATAACTCCGATTGACACGAAAATTGAAATCCGGTAATAACTAACTATTACGGATCCAATGAAACTGGTTTCGTTCAATTCTGAGACTGTTCAAAAATTGGCTATTTTACAGTCAATTATTAAATATTAAAATATTCAATTTTCACAAATTAACTTTTAATTCGATTTTAAAAGTTCTAAAATATCTCTATAACTCCAGTATGATTAAATAAAATTTTCCAAATTATTTCTAATCATATTTAACTCGATTTTCAATTATTTCCATAATTTAACATATTAAATTATCGATTTAATTATTCAATTAAATTCAATAATTCAAATAAAAATTTATTTGACTTATAAATTCACTTTTTAATATTTAAAATTAATTAAATATTCAAATTTAAATTATTAAAAATTCTGGGTCGTTACAATCTTTCCCCCTTAAAAGAATTTCGTCCTCGAAATTACAAGTAAGAAAGGTTACAAAATCTATTAATTTTCCCAAAATCCATAATTAAACTTCTTACAAAACTTTACTAAGTTTTCGAATCATACTTAGTTATGTTTTCAAAAACAACTACTATTGTTTAACTTTCAATTCCAAAATCAAAGTTAAAGTTTTCAAAATTTTCCAAATTTTCTCAAATTTTTCTAACGCCTTAAATTTTCGGAAAAATTCGCCATAGTCTCCTTTGCGCGGCTCGATCCGAAAAAAAAAAAATGACAGTATATATATCACAAATATACATCTCATCAAGTAATGAGGCATCCCGAAGGGAAAAAGTGTAAAAGTACGATATTTAATCCGAGATATGTACCTTATATTTTATTAGCAAGCATATACGGCTAATATAGCGCTAAAGCGAACTCCAAATGCGAAGCAAACGCGATCCGCACCTACTAAACACTCAACAAACAACATGAGAATCATGCATATAGACAATAATCTCAATATACAACATATAGCAACATGATGACTATATATGTCACATAGCAATGCAACAATAGCAATATATATTCAACCATCAACCAACTACCATTCATAATCAATAATATTCATTCATATTCTCATTAATATACAATGAATTGGTTTTTCAATTTAATTCACATTTGATTTATCAACATTGGATTTTCTTACTAACATTCATTCTCAATTCAATTAGTTATCACTTACTAATTCATATTCAAGTTGGTTCACTACCAAATCAAATTCAATTTTATTTAAGATTCACTTAACTTCAAATTGGATTTCAATTACTTTAGCTTTCAATTTCATTAACACTTAATGAATTTTATACAATCAATCAACATCCATATAGCAACCAAAGTATATTAATTATAACCAAATTCCTTTGCTTATATTCTTTCTCATTCAATTTATTCAACTTCTAATAACATTTGATTTCAATGAATTAATACTTTCATTCATTATTCCATATCAACTTAAATTACATTCAATTGATTAACATTCAATCCATTCATTCAATTCAATTACAAAGTTGAATTTCATTCATATACTCAAGTTCACATTCATTTAATCCACTTGATTATTTACAACTCATATTCATAGATATATTCATATAGTTTCACTTTTTATATATATAAGTTTATTTCACAATTGTAAATCACTTTAATTATAATTCAATTCTTATAATTCTTTTACTTATACAATTATTCTTTTATTTAGATTATTCAAACAACCTAACAATCAACTTATATACACTTTAATAATTCTGAAAAATTATTCCTTCATATATAAAATATACTTAAGGTAAAATCATTTCATTTACCCAATTTAAAATCAATATCGTGCCGAATTGTTCTATTCAAGTGTTTAGAAACCCCTTCGGCTCAGTTTCGAGGCTGTGCTGACGAAAGTTCATATACCACTCAACAAACCAATCATCACAATATAAAACAATTTTATATTCACTAACAAATACGCTCTCATATTTATTATTACACTCAAACTCAATCTAGAATACTGCTGACTCTATCTCTAATGAGTAATACCCAACAGAACCATGGTTGTCGCTTAACCATCAGCTCCGATACCAACTGAAACGCCCCGGGATTTTCGTTCTTCGAAAATCCGACATCGACACTCACTTCGTCGACTGCCGAGAAATCAAAGGCCGAAAACCGAGATGTTATGGGTTTTAAAAAGAATTTAAGAAAAGAAAGAGAGAGAAGACAGAAGAGATAGGAAATGGAGGGAAAAGAAAATAGAAAATTTTAAAATAGAACGGGAAGAAAGAAACAACATAACAACAGTAGAATCTCACAATTCGCAGCGGAACAACATATAATAATGAATGAATAATCTTTAAACAAAGAACTATATCAGTTATTACATTACATCACATTTCATTACATCATATCATCAGAGTGTACAACAACATACAACAACAACAGTGCAGCGGAAAAGAAATACTATATAAATAATACGCCATGCCATCCAGCTTGCCTCCAGCAACTCCAGAATATCCAGAATATCCTGATAAACCTAACTCTTGACTGCCCGTGTGGAAATTGGTGGGCACCCAGAGTTTAGGAAGGAAAACAATAAACTCCGAGTCAGTCATGTGACTGGTGTGAGAACTCAAAACAGTTTATTTAACTTTAAAATCAAATAGAGGAATATTTTTAACTCAATTCGCAATGCTTTTAAAAATGAGACTACCATAAGGCCTCCCGCACACACACACATGCAAATGCAGAATCGGAGGAGATTTCTCCTTATGATAGTCAAAGATGCTTGATACGCATTTAAAATAATATTTGATATTATTATTAGTGCATAGTGTAGAGGAAAATCATTTCGAAAATAAAGATATAAATCTTAGCCAACATACGACCATTATCGTATGCCTACTATAGCTACTATCCAAACAGTGGTGACCACCATAAGTGAATAGCAGGTTCTACAACTAATACCGTAAAAGTTTCGTATTGGGAATTGGATTTCCAACAAATGGTCAGGCCAAGGAACTTCCCATTGCCACATGAGAATGCCTCTGGATGGACATCCCCGAGAACCAAACCGGATCTCTACCAACACAAGGCCGGGTTACTCCTAACTGAGTAACAACTGACCGAATATGCCATCCCCCGGTCCTTTGGGACCTTTATCAACCGAGCGCTCGTAATCAATTCACACAATCATAAAGTGTTTTCAACATGAGTAAGTATCTGGGCTCCATACCATGATACCACCCTTTTCCAGAAGGAAATGCACATATCCTAAAGGGCGCTACCCCTCATAACCTTGCTGCATCTTTCCTGTTTTGACCATTCACGGGGTGTGAGGCTCGACGAAGTCACGTCCACAAAAACATACTTTATACAAAAGCCATGCTTTGGGTCAACAAATGATCAACACAATGATCACTAAGATAGACGATCAAATAAATGATCCTATCACAAATAATCAACACAATGATCATTTCAGCATCACTCAGCATGTCACATTACCAAACTGGGAATATATTGCTGATAACTTCAACTATATAACCTTTGAGCACATACGTCTCAAAGAAGGGTGTTAAGCAAAGAATAAATTCTCCGCCACCAACAGAAATATATTTGAAAGAAATCGGCTTTATATCTCAACTTGTAATGTCAGGCATACAATCCATACAAGTCTGTCCCGGGCTCGAACAGAACCGAAGGCACTTACAAAGAAGTCCTTGCAATCCGGATATCCACAATCCTGATCGGATTCACCATCACATATGGAGAACTCAATACCGGAGCAACTCGGTGCAGAGTCAATCGATAGTTCATCCTATCGCTCTCGCAAATATCCGGTCTTCAACACCGATCTTCAAATGCGATTCACAACGACGTATCACATATTCGGAGTGGGTTATACGACCCCATGGTCCTTTCCCGGTTAACCCGAATAGTGAGCGCTTATTCAAAAATAAGTGTGCATTCAAATTCAATCAATTCACATCAAATACCCATTCAAAGGGAAATACTGATAGTCGGTTATTGAACTATCACTGGATATGCACACATCACCAGATTCCAAATAATTTTCCAAATTATTTATTTTCCAAAATATCTTTACAAGATATATATAATTTCAACACTTCAAAAATAAATCAATATTTATTTTTAACAAGTTCCACTTTCACATATAAATTCCATAATGAATTTATATTTCAAGATATCCATGCATATGCGATTTCAATAATTCATTTCAATTTATCTTCAGAAAAAGATAAATTCTAATTATTCACTTCATATTGGAAAACATTTCCATACTTATTTATTCATAAGTAATTCACAAATTCCTTTTATTTTCAACACTTAGAAAATATTCAATATACTTAAATCGAATTAAGTATATAATTCATTCTTTAAGGAAATCATTCTCTTAAACATATTTATTTGGGCTAAAACGAATGTTACGTAAAACATTGTTACGACAACCCAAAATCACTAGTATAGGGATTCGAAATTAAAATAGATATATAAATCCCAATACTATACAAAATATTTCCTTTCGGAAATCATTTACTATAACAACAGTGTTATAGTCCACCATTTCTTTTTATTTCTCGAAAACGTCTATTTCAACAATAGATGTTGAAATCTATGGTTTCGAATCATAACATATTTTAAAACATCGTTAGATCGTTTTAATTTCTATTTGAAATATCACATTCAAAACAATTTTTTTAACATATTATTCACTATTCAAAAACGTGAATATTCTTTGTTAACAAATTTCATCCTTTTATTCATTTTATTTCAAAGGATTATTCACAGTTCAAAAACGTGAATATAACTCCATTAATAGGTTTCAACAATTTACTTATCAAAATAAGTCGTTTGTGAATTTATAAAACAACGTTTATAAATTCCATTTCATTTATTTTATAACAACTTCCTTTTATAAATTCCTTTATTAACCTATTCCAGTTTATAACTTAATTATAAAACAAAGGTTCATATTATAAGTCAAATACTTGTAAAACGATTATTTTACAAAATCGTTCTTTTAAAGACTTTCCAAATCATAAATCTTATAGCTTATAAGATTCATTTATTTAACCAAATCTATTCTTCAAATAACTTCACAAATTTATAAATCTTACTATTTATAAATTTCATTTATAATTTCACCATTTATAATTCTATAAATTCCATTCATTTACAAAATTCATTTTCACTTCATTCAAACACTTATAAAAACTCGTTTTATAATGTCTATATTTCAATTTATAAATATCCATTTATAAGTCTCTTAATATAAGTCAATTTATATTATTCTTTAAAACGTCTTTAATCTCCTTTATTATTTCACCATTTTGATTCATAAAATAATTAAATTTTATAAATCCTATATTTTAAACTTTTCACAATAAATTCTAAAATCCCGATTAAACTATTTTATAAAATCATTAGCATCATATTCTCAAAAATCAGTTTTTAACTATATTTCTCAAAAATCATAATTTTTATAACTTTAAAAATTATAACGTTTATTTATTTAAAATGGATCAAATTCCAAACATATAGTATATTTTCAAAAATCACTTTATAAATCATTTTAAAATCCCAAAATCTGGGTCCAATGATGCTACACACCAAATAGTCAATCACGACTAACAACGATATCATATATCGATATGATAATCCATCAAATATCAAAATATCTGAAATAAAATAAATACTGTTGAGGAATCCAGTTGGATCCCTCCAACCTGTTTCCTGCATCCAAAAACATTAGCACAATACCAATTTCGCTCCAGTACGAAATTATCGCGGTACATGTTCTTATTAAATATTATCCGCTTAATAACGGCGTAATAGGGTCTCATCCGCTAAACAAAAAATGCGGAAAATCAACAACTGCAATATATACATATGCCAATATATATATATATTGATATTATATATAATACCAATTTCACTGTTTATGAAATATTCGCGGTATATGTTTTTAATAAATAACATCCGCTTACTAACGGCGTATAATGTCTATTTTAACAATCAATAGATATCAATCATCATTCAAACATGCATTCAAATATTTTAAATCTAACTATTTAAAATAAAATCGAAACTAATTCGATTGAGTGAGAAGTTCTCACCTTGGTTTTAATTTCCGTTTTAGCGATTTATTTCGAATAAAATTAAACGCGCGTTTAATTTTACCCGAAATTCTCACTAACTCCAAACGACTCCAATCCAATTCCATCGCGTAGTGCTCGTCCATACGATTCCAACGCAACTGAGGTTGCATTTTTTCGACCTCGTATGAAAAAGATATTGATTTTACAAGTTTGTACACAATTTTATAAACTAAATTTACAACCTTTATATATATAATTTCATACCCAATCGAATCACAGCCCTCCATCTCAAACTTAACCACATCAGGCCGTCCCTTTCATCTTCTTCTCCATCTCGTTCTACAGGCTAAGGCCGTCATCCCCAAAACCCATAGCACAAATTAGGTTTTAATTTAGCAACTTCATCGTTCAACTTGAACACGATCGGGATACACCAATGCGAAGCTCTCGACAAGAGCTATGTTCGGCCCTAGCCTTGGCCAACTCGGCCCCACCCCCTACTCTCGAAGTGCGTGCGAAACCGTAGAGAACGGCCATGTTTTGCTCCTCCATCGTCGCACCATTTACGATCATCACCGTATGGAATCGAAGCTCTCGTCGAGCTCTACAATCTTCGTGTTGAACACTTCGGCTAAATGTTTGTAGATTGAGAGAGATTGAGGGAAGAAAGTGGGAAAAATCTGGCCTTTGAATTATAAAGTGGCGGCTAGCAACATGAATTAGGGTTAGGGTTTCTTATTTTAGCAAATTTATGAAGATGGTGGTCTATTTATAAGGAACGAGCGACACTATTCATCCCGGAAATTCCGAACTCCGATTTAGACGCCGTAACCAGCGTACCTAGGGTTTATCCCGCGTTCCGGACACAATGGAACAGGTTTCGGAAGCTAGTTCGGACATCTGTGCGAGTTATGGCTGTAAACGCTCATTTTGAATTAAACCGATTTAAATCGATTTCTAGGCGTTTTAATTCGTACCGGACAAACGGTAAATCCAATTGACTTGAAATTTGAAACCTTACAATAATATCACATTACGGATCCGATGAAACTGGTTTCGTCGAATTCCGAGACTTTTTGAAAAATGGCTATTTTGACTCGCCAAATTTAAATTAAAAACAATTCGATGCGTTTCGAGCTGCCACGATCAAACGATAACTCCGATTGACACGAAAATTGAAATCCGGTAATAACTAACTATTACGGATCCAATGAAACTAGTTTCGTTCAATTCTGAGACTGTTCAAAAATTGGCTATTTTACAGTCAATTATTAAATATTAAAATATTCAATTTTCACAAATTAACTTTTAATTCGATTTTAAAAGTTCTAAAATATCTCTATAACTCCAGTATGATTAAATAAAATTTTCCAAATTATTTCTAATCATATTTAACTCGATTTTCAATTATTTCCATAATTTAACATATTAAATTATCGATTTAATTATTCAATTAAATTCAATAATTCAAATAAAAATTTATTTGACTTATAAATTCACTTTTTAATATTTAAAATTAATTAAATATTCAAATTTAAATTATTAAAAATTCTGGGTCGTTACAGATTTAGAGCAAGGAAGTTTGTCATTTGAGGAATATTTAAACAAATTTATTGAATTATCTCGATTTGGTCCAGAATTGGTGAATACACCGTTAAAGAAGAATGAAAAGTTTATTCGGGGAATGAACAAGGAGTTTCAGGAACAGATGAATACTCACGTCAAGGAATCTTTTTCTGAATTAATTGATATGGGCTATCGATACGATACTCTGGAAAAGCAAAAAGATCCGGAGGAGAATGGAGATACAAGTAATCTGAATTGGAGGAAAAGGAAGTTTGGCAGAAAGAAATCGAGGAAAGATAAAGGAAAGAAGAGTATACAGAAGAAAAAGAAGAATGTTATTTGTCTCAATTGCCTAGAAAAAGGTCACTACTTGGATAAATGTAAGAATTCTTGGATGCCAGGAATGAGAGAGCCATTTATGAGGCCAGATCAGGAATCTACGGGATGCTATAAATGCCACAAGCCGGGACATAGGATCAACAACTGTCCAGCAAATAAGCAGACTTTAGTAAAGAAAGAGTACGCAATCAGAGATGATTCTTCAACCTCAACAAGCTGATTTAGGAAAAGAAATTTTATAAGGTAAACTTCTCGTTTACGATTAAATTTTCGAATTTTGTTCGACACAAGAACTATCCTTAGTTTTGTTTACAGCAAATCGTAAATGAGTTAAATCTTAAATCTAAAATCGTAATCGAATCTATTTTTATTTATTTTATTGGGTTTCGATATAATCTACAAACAGTTAGTTATCCCTTCGAACTAACCAATACCCATGTATACTTCGTAGATCAGGTAACCCAATTATTACATAATTGATTGAGTTTGTTCTCACATCTATTGTTGATATTCTGATTTGGTAAGCCAAATGCAGAATAAATATACAGTTTGATTTGTAAACATATTTCTTTATCTTCCATCTATCTTTGTTATCTCTCTCTGGCGAATTTCGAGGACGAAATTCCTTTAAGGGGGGAAAGCTGTAACGATCCCGATTTAAAAATGAATTTAAATTTATAATTTAATTTAAATTTTGGGTTAAATTACGAATTTGTTTGGATTGCTCAATAAGATGTATATACTAATGTATTTTAGGATTTGGGTTTGAAGCTCAAGATAAATATTTTCAATTGAATTGAATTATAAATAAAGTGTTTAACATAAAATAAAATAAAAGACTAAAATAAATTATTGTATGAGAATAAGCAAGACAAGAAGATAGAAGATAAGATCTACATACAAACAAAAATATCTATGTACCAAAAGCTTGTCAAAGAAGACACTAGTATATCAAACAAAAAAATATATCCACAAACTGTACATACATAAATAAAAATATAAGAAAGAGGCTGCAACAAGTAAAGAACATGTTAAGAGAAAAAAAATAGAATACAAAGCATAAAACAAATATGAAAAGTAAGTAAAATGTAAAGTAAACATCAAAAGAAAGAAACCAAAATCTGAAACAAAAAGGTGCGAGCTGAAAATATCAAGGCAAAGTATCAGATCAGAGCTAATCAGATTCAAGCAAGTCCAAAGTAAACAAAGGAAAAAAAATATATGTAGATTGTACAAAGCAAAAGTACGTATGAACATACAGGTACAAAGAAAAGAAAGAACTGCACATACGTAACAAATAGTAAGTTGTAAACAAAAGTAGAGACACATGCATTTAATGCCACATCTTCTCAGCATGTACAAGATCATCTCAGCCGAGATTTTTGTTTATAAAAAATCTTTAGTCAAAGGAGAAAAAAATCTGTTCAAAGTAAAATAAGCCTAAGTAGATAATACCTTCCCCTATATACAAATTGTTTTTCTATATATATGTGTCTCCTTATACTTGCTCGTTCATAAAGAAAAGGTAGCAAAAATCAGAAGAAAAGAAAATAAGAAACATCTTTATTTACAAACTTAAATGACAATTCAACTGTAACAACAAAACAACTTCATAAATCAAACAAGAAGATCAAGAGGGTTTCAGGCTAGCAGTGTTTCAATCAGGAATTGTTCTCTGTTTCTACACTTTCCGGTGAGTAAACATCCTACTTTAAAAATCTTAAATCTGTGTACTTAATTCATGAATAACCTTGTGTTGGATTGCATATTTTCAGTTCTGTATAAGTATGTGAGATATACTGTATATTTTGATAATTCTGTCTTCTTGCTTCTGGTTACAGAGTAATCCTAAACAAGAAAAATTTTATAAAATTTCATACAAACATCCTCAACTCTAGGACTTTTGAACAAAAATAGTTGTTTAAACTTGAAACCATGGTCCAGAAAGTTTTTTGTTTGAGAATAGAAAATTTTGAACCTGTAAACTTCAAATTTACTGTGAAAAAGAAATTTTATGAAAAACTCGAATACTTTAATTTTTTGAATTGATTTTATAACTTGAATGAACATAAAAAAAATAGATTTTTGAAATAAAATAGTGATTTTTAGTTGAGTGTTCTAGGCACAGTTCCTAGTGGAACTGAATATACTTTTTTTATCGATTCCGAGTGATCAATCAGATGTTAGGTGTTGAAACTTTGTTCGAAGCTTGCTTGATACTCGTGGAATTTAGGAAAAATTAAACAAAAATTTTCTATTGCAAGAATCAAAGGGATGAGATCACTTTAGGGTTTAAGTGTTCGAATGTGTCGACTACGTTCGTGAGGCCATTAGGGAGGCTGGGGGAAATCGGAGGCCATCGCACCGGTGGCGATAGATGCGTGATGGATTGAAGTACCCTTGGCCAGAGGGGCTCAGGTTCCGGTGGCGTGTAGTGGCGGGGTGGAGGAGTTTTTATAGGAGTATGTGGTTTCAGGAAATGGAAACTTGCTCAAAAAGGCTCGATTTTTATTCGATGAACTTCTCACGTGTATGGGTGGTCGCGAGGCTTTAAAGCATCATCGTTGACTTGCTAAGGATCGCGGCAGTGGCCGGTGGTGGTTGGGGTTCATGTGCATGTGCACGGAGGGGGGGCGTGGCTGTGTCAGCGTTTTCAGGGATGGGTTCGACTCGAGTTAGCACCCGGGTATGATGGTTTTTGTCTCGGGTATTTTGCATGAGTTTCTCGTGCTGTGTTTTTCGTTACTTAACAGTAAAAAGGTAGAAGAGGAAGCAACCGTGTGTAGCAGGGGAGACTCGTAGAAGAAGGGTAGTAGCGCGTGTGGTAGAAATGACTCGAGTAATTTGGGTAAATTTCTCGAAGCGTTACTCGAGTTTTTATAGGAAAGGCTCGGGTTTTTTTTATTTTTCCCAACTGAAGTTTTTTTTTGTAAAGATAAGCTAACGCTTTAAATTATCTTAGTTAATACTTTTAAAAAAATGTTTTAAGCCTTAGTTATTATTCTAATTAAGGAATTCAAAATAAGACAAGTATAAAACTTATTTATACATAAGTTAGAAATTAGTAAACAATTATTTCCAAAAGTTTAAGAAGACCCTTTTTAAATGTTAAATAAGTTGAATAATTAATGATGGATAATCAAGTGTCATTAATTAATAATTGAGTGTTATTAATTAATAATTAAAGCTATTAATTAATGGTTAAGGAAAGTAATTAAGACCTAATAATTGATTTCAAAATAATTTATTAATTTAATAATTTGAAAAGGAATAGGAATTAATTTGTAAATTAAGTTAATTAAAATGGATAATTTATTATTTAAATTAATTAATGATTTGGGTTAATTAAATAAATAATTAAAGATTTAATTACTTAATTAAGGTTTAAAGATTTGTTAATTAAGGAGAAAATACTTAGTTATTGCAAATTTATTTAAAGATAATAAGTTAAAGGTTAATTATTAATGAAGTGATTAATTAATGATTTCATTAGAAGATAATTTATTAAATGTTTTGAAATTAATTGATTATTAATTTACTATGAATAGCGAATTTACTCATAGAAATTAATCTGATTTAAATTAATCAGATAATTAAATTGATCATATTTATGGATGTTTGGATTATATTGGATGATGAATTATTTGATATCCCACACATGTGATGCTTTGTGTTATATCCTGATTCGTATTGTGATCTGTAACGTAATTAATTATCCGTGATGTAATTCATTACCTGTGATATATATATATATATCTGTGATCTGTGAATGAAGACAAGCGTTATAGTTTATATCGTTTATCAGATATATTGTTGTATTTGATCTATCATGATTGATGTTGTTGCACTATTGTGTTAAACCCTGGGCAACACTCATACACACACAAATATGGATTTCATGTCGAAATGGGTTAAGTCGCATATCTTTAAATAAGTTTTAAAATTGAATTTTCAAATTCAAATAGTTTTGGAAATAAATTAAGTTTAATGTGAAAAGCTTTTGAAAAGGTGTTTTAAGAATGAAAGTTATTTTGAATAACTTAATAAAGATTTGAAATCTAAATAATTTGAAATCAATATCTGAAATTGAATTCTATAGTTATGATTTAAAAACGGTATACAAGTTTATATGGGGTTTTAAAACCATTTTTAAAGTATTGTTGTGAGAATTTGAATTAACTCAAAGATTTTTAACTTGTACAAATAGAATCGGGGTTTTTCCAAAATAAAACTATTGTTTCTAAGTGATAAAAAAAGCTTTCATATGAGTAATGAACTTCCAATTTATATTAAAGAGATTTCAAGTTTGAATTGAAAATGATTTTCCAAGTTATGGATGAATCTTTGGAAACAAGTTTTGAAAGCTATGAGATAAATCTTTGATTTAAAGATTAATGAATTAATCCAATTGGAACGGAAATTGTTTTGAAATCCGTAAATGAATCTTTGTGAAACTGAGTGAACTTTGTGAAATAAATCTTTTTGTTTAAAAGATTTGAAATGGTAATTATTTTAAACCATTTGACAGAAAGTTTGGAATTATTAAGTTGTGACTTAATTGAAATCCCATATCCATATGTTTTAAATGTTGTGCACACTATTCGGGTTAGCCGGGAAAGGACCTTTGGGTCGTATAACCCATTCCGAATATGTGATACGTCGCTATGGATAGCATTTGAAGACCGGTGGTGAAGATCGGGTATTTGCGAGAACGATAGGATGACCTATCGATTGTCTCTGCACCGAGTAGCTACGGTATAGAGATTCCCTAAGTGATGGGAAGTTCGATCGGGATTGTGAATACCGGGATTGCAAGGACTTCTTTAGGAAGTGCCTTCGGTTTTGTTCGAACCCAGAACAGACTTGAATGGATTGTATGTCCGACATTACATTTTGAGATATAAAGCAGATTTCTTTCAAATACATTTCTGTTGGTGGCGGAGAATTTATTCTTTTAGCATCAACACCCTTCTCTGAGACGTACGAGCTCAGAGGTTATGTAGTTGAAGGTTATCAACGATATATTCCCAACTTGGTAATGTAGCATGCTGAATGTTGCTGATCATTTGTTGATCAAAGCATGGCTTTTGTAAAAAGCGTAGCTTTGTGGACGAGACTTCGTCGAGCCTCACAAACCGGTAATGGTCGAAACAGGAATTGTGCGGCAAGGTTTTCAGGGATAGCTTCCCTAGGGTATGACCATTCCTTCTGGAAAAGGGTAGTATCATGGAATGGAGCCCAAATACTTACTCATGTGGACACACTATATTATTTACTGTGTGATGTTGTTGGTTAGAGAGCTCTCGTTTAAAGGTCCCAAAGGACCGGGGGTGGCATACCTGAGGTTTTGTATATTCCCTGGGAAGGGGGGTAGCCGGCCTTGTTTGGAAGAGATCCAGTTGGGTTCTCGGGGCGTCCTTCCAGAGGCGTTTCAATGTGGCGATGGGAAGTTCCTTGGCCTGACCATTTGTTGGAAATCCATTCTTCAAATACGTGCCTTGTACGATTTTAGTTGTATAACCTGCCATGAATGTGGCGGTAACCTGCTATTGAACATGGTAGCTATAGTAGGCATACGATAATGGTCGTATGTTGGCTAAGATTTATATCTTTACTTTCAAAATGATTTTTCATACACTATGCACTAGTAATAATATCAAATGTTTCTTTTTAATGTGTATCAAGCATCTTTGACTATCATAAGGAGAAATCTCCTCCGATTCTGCGTTTGCATTGTGTGTGTGTGCGGGAGGCCTTATGGTAGTCTCATTTCTAAAAAGCATTGCGAATCTATTTTAAAATATTTCTTTCTTTGTTTTTTTAAAGATAAACTGTTTTTGTTGCTCACACCAGTCCCACGACTGATCCAGAGTTTATTGTTTCTTTCCTAAACTCTGGGTGCTCAAAATTTTCTACACGGGCAGTCTAGAGTTTGGTTTTTCAGATAGTTAGGTTCAGTGGATTATCTGGAGCTAGTTCAGTTTTTGGATATGGACAAGACTTGCTTAGTGCTACCTTGATGGTGGATCGAGGTAGGAGTTTTGGAGCTTTGTCTATGTAGCTTTTTGGATCAGAGTTGCAGTATTATATTCTTAGAAGACATATCTCATATTGTATCGTGTTCCGCTGTATTTTGTGTTGTATATTCTTTGATGTTGATGATTATCATTGTATCAAATTGATGTATAGGATATTGTATTCATGTTATATCAGTGATATCATCTTTTATTTCCGCTGTGTTATTTATCATTTAATGGTGTTGCAAGCTCCCGCGAAACGAATTTGATGTTGTTTGTCGGACATCGAGCTCGGGTCGTGACAATGTTGTTGAACTATTTTTAGCTTGTTTCGCCTGGGTCATGTCCATTTCCTTATGCAAATGCTTTCCATTTAATTTCATGACTAGATGCCTTGTTTTGATGGTGTCTCGTATGCAAGTTGGATTGAACAATGCATGGAATCACTTCTCAAACTAGCTTGCTTGGAATACCATGAAACTTGGTAGATGTACCTAGGAAAGATGTTGCATCATGATGCCTGAAGATTGGAGGACCCATAAGCAATACTTATGGATTGCTACTGATCCATAGGTGATGGCCCTTTAGGTTATTTTCTGCCTTTTTCTCTTTTGTCTTCCTTGGTTCCTTCTTCTGATCCTTTTGGTTGATGCTTGAGTCATTTTGACTTGTTGTAGATGTTCTAGTTCACCTTGAGTTCTATAGAGTTAAAAACCCGGTTAACATTTGCCCCTAGAGTATACCTTTGTTAGAAACAAGGCATGCTCTGGAAGTAATTGCTTTTGAGTTCCCGTGTGATGTTCAATTGATCATGTTGAGGCTATCATGGGAATTTGGTTTTGACTGTCTAGCCGCTTGTTGAGTTTTGTCGTGAACTATCATTCCTCGTTATAACAAATCAATTTTGATAACTTTCAAGATGCTTGCAAATAAGACATGGATCATGCTTGGTGGATTTGGAAAAGTTTGCTTTCAATTCAATGGATCGCTGGTGATCCATAGTCCATGTATCGGTAGCGATCTAAGGACTTAATGTATTTTTTTTGTGCAACCTCCTATTTAGTTCATTCAAGTTGACCTATCTTTTATTCTACAATTTCATTTGCGACTCGACCTACTTTTTCTATGACCCTACCTGAATCCAACCAAACCCTAAATCCATTTGCATTATCATCGTTACTGGCCATTTATCACTGAAGCCTCCTACTATAGATTTTTCCTAGCCTCACTGCCAACTTGGGCCAGCCTTTAGCATCAGAAACTTCATCACTTTGGATCGCCATCGACCTGCCCAACTTGGATCGCTGCTGACTTAAAGTTTTGACTATTCTCACCCTTTGATTTTTGACTTGAGTGGGTGGTATAGGATTTGGGATTTGTTTAGCAATTTGATGATGGTTGGATTGGATTGGTAATGGACGCAACGGAGAATTCAAGTTGATTGCGATTTTGTGAAAGAAGATAGTAAATCGTGTCTTGAGTTCTTTACGGAATGAAATTCGGGCTTTGCCCAGGTGCTTGACATGGTTTTCTATCTTCATCCACAGAATCATAATTTACTTGCACTAAGTTACATTGTAACCAGACACGATGTCCCGCGGATTGGTTTGGTTTTTCTGAGAGGTGATAATAGCTTAGGGTAGCGTCTCGGCAAAAACCGACTTATGCTAAGAGTTCTCTACTTGATTCAGACCCATCAAATCTATAGTTGCTCACTTTGGATTGATTCCCTTATTTCACACTTGGTGTACCTAGAATGGTAAGAGCTTCCCGCATCGCTTCGGATAATGGATCAATTATTGATCGTTGATCGATAACAGGTAAGTGTAAATAACTTCAATAAATGATAAATGAAGCTTTTTTCTTACTTCATTGTGAATTAATGTTAATCGACGGGATTTCTATCGTTTTAGAAATTTGCCAAAATTTTTTGAAATAAATCTATACTGCAAGTGCACGGCGTACTATCGTAGTACGTGGCGATACGAGTCGATCCGTAGGGAACTAATAGAATTTAAAAATCTATTCAATCAAATTAGACCAAATGGAGGAGAAATTGTTAACTAGGAACAAAATGAAGCTAGAACTAGAATTAAAATGTGATTAAAAAACTATTGAACTAGAGAATAATTTAGGGATAATCCACTCTCATATTTTTTTTAAATCAACTAAAAATAATTTATGATCTTTAGATTTGATATTAAGTGAAATAGTTATTGTATTTATCGTAAGTATGGTTGTTTATGTTATTAATTAACATAACTCAAACCATCAAACTATAATACAATAATTATACCACTTACAACTCTCATGAAAATGAAGCCAAAGAAAAAGCTGTTTTAAGTATGATCTATTTACTATTGTAATTAGCAATATAGATAATCAAATTTCATTTTTACTTTCATTTCAAAATCAAAAATTAATTAGCAAATGATGATGTAAATTGTTTTATGTTGAATATGAATAGCTCATTTATGTAAGCTATATAGGCTATCAAACCCACTTGTATAAACTTAAATCAAAATTTACTTCATGAAGCACAAATCAAATGAGATCGTAAACTATAGAAATGTTCAAATTACATAATATTTGAGAGCTTCATTACCCTTAAATTGAAGGGGTTTAACTACTCATTTGTGACATTGAAGCAACACAAGTAAATTTCAACATTAAAAAGAGAAGAAATTAGAAAATAAGAAAAGATAGAAAAAGAGATTAGTTACTAATTACTTGCAAAAAATATAAACTATACTACTTGCATGAATGTAATTTTAAGCTACGAACATAAAGAGAAAGAGAGCATAGAAATAAACATTCACAATAAAACAAAGAAAAGCATATAGAAAAGAGAGGAGAAAGAACTTGGAAGCCATTTTTATTTCATTTTGATTTTTGTTTACAAGTTGCTAACTTCCTAAAAACATATATGAGAGTAGAAGATGATATGTTCATGTATATAAGAGGGCTATTTATACATGCATAAAACCCTAAATCTCTTTTTTGGGAGCTTCCTAACATACCCTTGAGGTAGTGTGGCCACCAAGTAATCATTAACATCCGCTAATCACCCACTTAAATGTACATGAAGCTTTAATGGCCTTTTAGCATGTGCTTAGCTTCTAATTGAAAATCAAGGTAAGTGGGTGGGGTCCTCCATGATCTTGAACTTGAATTATTTCCTCTCCATTCCTTTGTATTCCCTTACGCATGCATATATCATCATGAATCCCTCATCCATATGCATCAAAATATCCTATAAAAACAATAAAAATTGTCCAAGTAAAAATTCTCAAATTTACACATGCACAAAAATGACCATTTTCCCCCTGAATGAAGATGAAAATATGATGGTTTGAAAATAATTGAATTTGGGTTTTAACGTGTACGAATGCCCAAATATGATGTTTATTTAAATAAAAAGAGATAAAATATGGATGTATGTGTATGCACATTTACGTGCACATCAAACACCCCCACACTTATCTTTTTATTCGTCCTCGAATAAAGAAAAACTAAGATACATCCATTTTCATAGCGAGCACGATTGCATTGAGCGTATGCACCAAGACGTTAAACCTCTGAGTGTCCCCAGTAGAATGAGTGGTGTCTCGTTAGTGTTTTCAACAGATACTACCCACAAAATGCAAAGTGAAAATATTTACAAAATGTAAGGTTTATTTACAAAAGAGATGAATGCGAGTTTTTGAAAATATTTACAAATGAAAGGTTTACTTTAAACAGACACAAATAAGTTAAATATAAGTTTTGGTCATTTTCTTGAAAAATTAAATCATTTGCTCGTCAAAATTCCCTATAAAAATCAAGTTGTCATAATAGATAGACCATTGTTTGCCTAGTTATTTTGATTGATAACACAATGTAATTATGAAATGGATCCTTAGTTGATTATCAAAGTTTATTAAAGTGGTATTTTCATTTCTTTTCAATAACACGTAAAATCAAACAAGTTAAAATGGTGCTTAGATTTCAATTGCTTACTCTCTCTTATTTGAAAATTTTATTGATATTAATAATTTTTACATATGCCTAACTCAGGTAAACTGAGGCCAGATATATTTTCCATGCACTGCCTTTTAGGCTTATGTGAGGGGGATATAGAGTGTGGTGAATGAACACACGAATGTGAAAACCTATCATCTATAGGCATTATTAGTAAAAGAATATATATACACATACATCTAGCTCAGATAAACCGAGGTCAGATATACCGATCAAGCACTGCCTTTCGGGCATATGTGAGAAAGGTACAGAGCATGGCGAATGTACACACAAGTTTGTATACCTGTCGACTATAGGTGTTAATAGAAAATATTTACATATATACAAATGGTTTTTTTTTTCAAATTTTTTTTAAAAAGAGAGAGTTTTGCAAAATCATCTTAGCACTATTTAACTTAGAAGATAAAAATGTTTTATCATTTGCATTAAATTTACCACTTTTTTAAACAAAGATTTTCAATTAGAACATACTTCATAATTAACACATATGAACCTTCCTATATACTAGTTAAACCATTGTTATTTGTGATCAAACTTCATTTTTATTTTTGTTAGGACAAATAAATTGTCAAAGATTTCAATTTATTAACCAAAACTTATACTTATTCCTTAGTGTTTCTTCAAAAATAAATCAAATGCTGAAAACAAAATGTTTTTGAGATTTAGGAATTTTGAGATTTTTTTTTAGTAAGAAAATGAAAATTCAAAAATGCCATAAAAAATAAAAAAAAATGAAAATGCGACTCCCCCCACACTTAATTTCGACTGTGTCTCTATAGTCAATGCATGATATAATGAGTGTAACGGGGAAAAATATGTACATATTTACAAAAGAGGGTTAACATTCTTACTAGACATAGCTTGGATCATGAAGGATCATGAGCTACTCCTCTTGGTTATTTGGCAATTCCAAGAAAGGTTTCAAACGACGACCGTTGATTTTGAAAATCGATCCATCCCTGGGGTTTTCTATTTCTACGGTCCCATATGGAAAAACAGTTCGTGCCACAAATGGTCTGGTCCATCTTGATTAAGTTTCCTAGGGAATAAATGAAGTCTTGAGTCATATAAAAGAACTTTTTGGTTAGGCGAAAAATGTTTTCCTTAGGATTGACTTGTTATGAAAAACTTTGGTTCTTTCTTTGTAAATTTTCTCATTTTCATACGCGTCGTTCCTAAGTTCTTCTAGTTCGTTGAGTTGTAGTTTTCGATTTTCGTTGGCTTTCTCAAGGTCAAAGTTTAAGTTTTTTATTACCCACAACACTTTGTGTTCAGTTTCAACAGGTAAGTGGCAAGCTTTACCATAAACTAAATGAAATGGGGACATCCCAAGGTTATTTTTAAAAGCAGTACGGTAAGCCCAAAGCGCATCGATCATTTTTGATACCAATCTTTTGATTTTTGTTAGTAGTTTTCTCCAAGATTTATTTTATTTGTCGATTTGAAACTTCAAATTTGCCACAGAGTAGATAACTGGTGGGTTATCGAGTATTTTTTCATTAAAGTTTCAAAAGAATGATTGCCAAAATGGGTCCCGTTATCACTGATTATTGTGCAAGGCGTGCCGACGTCGAAAAGATGTTTTCTTTGACAAATTTCACAACAATTCTATGGTTGTTTGTTTTGTAAGGAACGACTTTGACCCATTTTGAGACATAATTGACAGCGAGAAGGACATACATGTTTCCAAAAGAATTGGAAAAAGGTCCCATAAAGTCGATACCCCAAACATCAAGGTTTCGATCGTAAGAATATGATTTAAAGGCATCATATATCATCGAGAAATTCGTCCAAGCTTTTGACATCGATAGCAAGTTTTACAAAAGTCAAATGAGTCTTTGAAGAGAGAAGGCCAATAAAAACCACACCGAAGCACCTTTTTGTCAATTTTTCGAGGACCAAAATGTCCACCGCATGCTTGATCGTGGCAAAATGAAAGAATACTCCTGATCTCATTGTCTGGAATGCAACATTGGATGATTTGTTAGGGACAATATTTGAACAAGTATGGATCGTCCCTATAGAAATATTTCACTTGGGACATGAATTTGTATTTGTCTTTTTGGTCCAAAATGATGGAGTTTCTTTAGTGACTAAGTAGTCCACAACATCAGCGTACCATGGATCGATAGAAATTGAAAAGAGTTGTCATCAGGAAGTTTTCATTGGTTGCACAGAATATGGTCCATTCGAAAGACGAGACAAGTGATCGTCTATGACATTATTGGATCCTTTTTTGTCTTTAATTGTAAGATCAAATTCTTGAAGTAAAAGGATCCTATGAAGGCTGTATGTGTGGTGGATCGTGTAATATGGATCTAAGTAGTGCGAAAATGTACGAACTGATAAAAGATAGTAGTAAAATAAAAGAATACAATAAGAATAAGCACACCAGGAATTTTATACTAGTTTCGACTTCTCGTTATACATCCAGTCCCAGAATACACTCTGGATTTAACAATGACTATAAAACCCTCACTTAACCCAGAGGAATAGGTATACAAACACCTGAGTAGCCGAACAGGATTTTCGCCTCAGCAGCCAAAGAGGACTTTCTTCCTGAGAAACCGAACAGGACTTCTAATTGATACAGAAAAACATTGTTGACAAGTGTGTTCTTGATAACACAGATATGTCTTGAAGTACAGCCTTTCTATAATCAAATCCTCAAGTATTTGAAATGTATGTGAGAATAAGAAAGGAAGATATTGCTTAGAATCAAGGAATATGTAAGTAATTCAGAGATTCAAAGCAATTAGATATAGAATGCTATTAGAATGCAAGAATATGAGAGCACAAGTGTAATGAGAGTAATTAGAATTATTTAGATTGTAGAATGTTTGGAAACAAGTATATATAGAAAACAAAGAGTTGCTACCATTGATGAAGAGTTCTGACGAAGAGAAGCAATTATTCCCGTTCAAAAATCGATCGCAACCCTTCATAGAGAAAACGTATCTTTTGAAAATATGACGGTTAGATTTAGGTCAGTCGACTGATCAAAAATGGTCAGTCGACTGATCAAAAATGGTCAGTCGACTGATCAAAAATGGTCAGTCGACTAGAAAGTAAAATCATGTAAAAAAAATCGTGCACGGATGTGCATGTGTTTGCAGCATATACAGAACTAGTCGACTGGACAAAACTGCGAGCTGAATGGTTATATGTTTGCAGCACATATAAGCCATTTTTCAAAGAATCGAGATGTGTTTGTATTGTGCTTTCTTGAGGATAGATTTTACAAAATTTCTAAGATGTAAAATCAAATAAACACACATAGAAATGAGGAGTTCAATATCACCATAGTTCTTGTCTCTCTTTTTGTCGTATGATGTCATACTTGAGTATTGTCTTGCATACGTGAGCGTTGAATCAAAACTATGTGATTTAACTTTCTCCCTCTTATTGATTGATGACAACCTATATAAAATATAATATAAGTATATATAGTATATGGAGATTTGTGATCTCCCTCTGAATATGCGACATCTTTATTTCTTGCAAGAAAATGGTTAGTTAAAACTTTCTCCCCCTTTGCCATGAACAAAAAGGAAATATAGCCAATGAAAATTTTAAAACTCAGAATAGTACATAACATTCGGTCACAAATAGAACAAACAATTAGAAATAGTACATAACACAGAGTTTTAAACAACTAAGAGACTAATTATTACAGGTCTCTAAAAATACCGAATGTTCATTGCAAAAAGTAGCCAACAATAAGTAACTTACCAAACAACTTACCATATCAACCAAGTCAAGACAATTCTTCATCCCAATCGAATTCTTTCTCCTCGACGGGTTGCTATCTGGGTCTTGAACTGCCAATGCCTTGTCCTCCTCTTCCTGCAGCATTTATATCTGTGCTAGTGTGTTACTCTAATATAGACCTGTAAAATGAGTAGCAGAACGTTTGGCAGGAGCAGATGCAGTAGTAGCTCTCGAAGAGGAGCAGGAGATAGCATTCCATAAAGAATTGAAAAAGCCTTTGATTTTGTCCCATTTTTTGTCAATCCTTTTAAGATGTGAGTCTATGATAAGTTGATTTCTGGAAAGAATTTCGATGGACTCATGGGTACTATGAGATGAGGTTGCAAGACGAATTTCCTCTTCAGGTTCGGGAAAAGAAGAACTTCCGTCTTATCGACGACCTCGTTGTGTTTCCCAGTCTTCGAAAGAATCAAAATGAGGAGGTCGAGCCGGTAGATTCATAAGGCTGAGAGTGCGAATATTGATCAAGCCCACCATACAGAATTCTGGGTCAGGTTGGAGAACACCAATATCTAAAAGAAATCGCATGATATATTCGCCAAAATATATGATATCCATGTTACGTTATTGAAGCGGAGAAATTCATCTAAAATACGATGAGGCCAATTGACTTGAATGCCGCCCCAGATAGCATATAAGGCTTTAAAGTTTTCAGGGTAAATAAGCTCATAAGAACCGGAGCGGGAAAGTATAGCTCGTATTAAGGTTTTGTGAAGCATCCGAGCCTTCGGTCGTAGAAACTTGGACTTCAGTTCTATCATATCATCTCCCATAAACATATGACTTACTCTATCTCTCCTTCTAGTGTCACATTGAACATCATCTAAAATTATTCCATGTGCCAGAGTTTGTAAAATGTGTGCAATACGAGCTAGTGAAAGAAAAATCGGTGTCCCACAAACTAAATTCCAAACACAATCTTCTCTATTAGCGGTATTTTGATGTCCTAAATTGAGGTTAGCATAGAACAACTTGACCATAACATGATTAATTTTGTGGGGATCCAAATTATATTCAAGTAAAGATTCTAAACTACTTCTCCTTGCTAGTTTTGAAGACCGTAAGAAGTAAAATCAGAGTATATCATAAACCAACCTTCTAAAATTCGAGATTTCTTCATGGAATTCCATCGTTTGAGAGTCGTCGAGTCGTATAGACATTGACCAACTTGAGAATCAATAGGATCAGATGAAGAGGAGCCTTGCTTAGATCTTTTTGATTTGGAAGGATCCATAATTTTAGAGAATTTGAACGAAAAAATTGAAAATTGGGGGTTAGAGTTCTGTTAATTTCGGTAAAAAGTGTAAAGTAAGAATGAATGGGGAGTAAAAAGTGAATAAAAAGGAGTAAAAGGGTTATTTGGCCTTTTAGGTGTCACTCAGTCGACTGGTCGAAAATGTCAGTCGACTGAAAAGTAAAATCATGTAAAAAAATTCATGCACAAAGTGCATGTATGTGCAGCATATACAAAACCAGTCGATTGGGCAAAACAGCCAGTCAACTGGCGACTGGCTGTAGTTTACAGCACATACAAGCCATTTTTTTGTGTTGTGTTTTCTTGAGGATAAATTTTAAAAAAAAATTCTAAGGCACAAGAACAAATAAACACACATAGAAATGAGAGTTTAATATCACCATTGTTCTTGCCTCTCTTTTTGTCGTATGATGCCATACTTGAGTATTGTCTTGCATACGTGAGCATCGCCTTATCATGAATCAAAACTATGTGATTTAACCAATCCAATGAATCAGACGGGATTTAGCATCCTTTTTGGCGAAGAGATATCGAAGCATGGAGTGGTCCAAGGACACAGTGATGTGTGAACCTATCAAGTATGGTCAGAATTTATCGAGAGCAAAAACGACAGCTAGAAGCTCTTTTTCGGTTGTTATGTAACTGAGTTGAGCATCGTTTAAAGTCATACTCGCGTAGTAAATGACGTGAAGGTTCTTGTTGATGCGTTGTCCTAATACAGCACCAAAGGAAAATTTCGAAGCATCACATATTATTTCAAAAGGAAGATCCCAATTGGGTGCACAAAAGATTGGAGCAAAAACGAGTTCATTCTTAAGACGTTCAAAAGAAGAGATACAGTCCGAGTTAAAATCGAAAGGAACATATTTTCCAAGAAGAGTTTCCAAAGGACGAGCGATTTTGCTAAAGTCTTTCACAAAGCATCGATAAAAGCCAGCATGTCCTAGAAATGATCGAATGTCCTTAACAAATTTGTGATAGGGTAGATTTTCAATGACATCGATTTTTGCCTTGTCTATCTTAATGCCTTTATTTGAGATGATATGTCCAAGGACTGTGCCTTATTTGACCATAAAGTGGCATTTTTTCCAACTCAACGTCAAATGTTTTTCTTTACACTGATTTAGAACCAACTCGAGGCGATGTAAACATTAGGAAAAAGAATGGCCAAAGATAGAGAAAGCATCCTTAAAAACTTCTAGAAAATGTTCAATCATGTCAGAAAAGATGCCAACCATGCATCATTGGAAAGTCGCAGGAGCGTTACAAACTCCGAGTGGCATACGTCAATAAGAAAAGGTACCAAATGGACACGTAAAAGTCATTTTTTCTTGATCCTCGGGAGCAATTGGAATTTGGTTATAGCCGAAATAATCATCAAGGAAGCAGTAAAATTCATGGTCGGCTAAACGTTCAAGCATTTGGTCAATGAAAGGAAAAGGGAAGTGATCTTTTCGTGTTGCAGCATTTAGTTTCCAATAGTCAATGCAAACACGCCAACCCATTTGAGTATGAGTTGGAATAAGTTCGTTTGTATTGTTCTTGGCGACGGTAAGCCCAGACTTTTTTGGTACAACGTGAATTGGGCTACCCCATGAACTATCAGAGATTGGGTAAATGATTCCGTTATCGAGAAGTTTAAGAATTTCATCACGCACCGTATCTTTCATTTATGGATTAAGCCCTCGCTGCACGTCACGAACAGGCTTGGCATCGTCGATTAAAAGGATGTGATGTTGAACAAGAGCAGGACTAATTCCCTTTATATCGGAGATCGACCATCCAATTGCTTCTCTGCTTTTCGAAAGAATAGAGAGTAACGAGATTTCTTAATCGAGAGAGAGAGTTGCGGAAATTATGACAGACAATGTTTTGTCTTCACCTATGTATGCATATAAGGTCACCGGGAAGTGGTTTAAGGTCCAACTTCGGGAGTTTTTTGATCAAAGAGCTAGGTTGAGATTCAGACGCAACTTGAAGCGATTCAAAGGGAAGAGTGTATTCAATCTCGTTGGGGATTTCGTGAAACAATTTTTCGTATTCGGCCTCGCGTTCATCGTTAAGATCAAATGTCTCATTTTTGAAGCTTTCGTGAATGGCACTAACTTCCAACATTTGGTCACGAGGTTCGTTCGATTGGCTTTCAAGATTAAAAATATTAAGATCCAAAGTCATGTTTCCAAAAGAGATTTTCATCGAACCGTTACGACAATTGATTAAGGCATTTGAGGTAGCTAAGAATGGTCGGCCTAAAATCAAAGGGATTTGACTCGTAGGGTTTATCATGGGTTGTGTTTCGAGAATGATAAAATCAACGGGGAATATGAATTGCCCTACTCGAATGAGCACGTCTTTGGTTTCTCCCACGGGTTTCTTAATGGAACGATCGGTGAATTAAAGCGTAACTTTTGTGGGTTTGAGCTCACCTAAGCCTAATTGATCGTAACCGAAGTATGGAATCAAGTTGACACTCGCACCTAAGTCAATCAAACATTTGTTAATCGTCTTGTCTCCAATTGTACATGAAATCGTAGGGCAGCCAGGATCTTTGTATTTAACGAGCAAGGATTGGGACAAGACTTCACTCAACTGGCGGCTAAGAAGACCTTTTTGGACACTTCAGTGTGTCGCTTTTGGGTGCATAAGTCCTTAAGAAATTTTGCATAAGTGGGAACTTGTTGAACGATGTCAAGGAGAGGAATGTTAACTTTGACTCATTTAAATATTTCCAGCATCTTGTCCATTTGGTCCTAGTGTTTCTTTGGTCGAAGATGATGTGGAAATATAACCTGATACTCGGTAGGCGTGTCTACTTGAGTAGAATAAGAATTTTGATTGGCATTTGATTCAACATTTGGCTCCACATTCTTTTCATATTCGTTCGTTGTTTTAGAGGTGTCGAGAGAGGTTTCCGATAAATCATTTGGATTAACTACTTCATTATCAACCTATTTACCAGAACGAAGAGTTGTGATAGCTTTCGATTGGGTGACATTACTATTTTGAACAACATGTGCTTGATTTGAATATTAATTTTGATTTCTGGGATTTGGAAGTGGCTGGCTTGGGAATGTTCAACGTTCATGTTCACTTACAGAAGTGGCTAATTAACTCATTTGCATTTTGAGTTTTGCAATCGATTAGTTTGTGTTTTGCATATATGAAGTCAATAAATTTTGCAAATTATTGTTTGATAAAGTCTTTGAGTAATTACTTTAGCCAATATTTCAAGAGTTTTCTCAAGTGAAGTTAAATGTTTATCGTCTTGTGGAGGATGAGCAGAATTGGATTGAAAATTTGATTGTTGCGGTTGATTATGGGACGGACCCGTAAAGTTTGGTTGAAAATTATTGGGCTGAAAGGGAGGCTTCGTAGAATTATTAGAAAATGCATGAAAATTGGGACGAATCATATTCATGTTGGGATTGTTTTGGTTCCATGCAAAATTCGAATGATTTCTCCAACCAGGGTTATAGGTTGAAAAAAAGGGGTCGTTTTTGGCTTTATTGAAAGCATTCAATTGTTCGACGGAATTGGGACACTGATCAGCTATATGATTAGGATCGTTGCATTTATAACACATTGGTTGGGAAGCTTGGTTAATTTAATTCGATGAGAAAATGTTATCAAATTTTTTAACCATTGCATCGATCTTAGCTTCCAAAGCAAAAGAAGATCCTATCGAGTTTGCACTCGATCATGAGTCAATCGATTTTTCGTTCGAATGTTCCCATTGGGACAACTTTTCAGTGAGGTTTTCAAGAAATTGCCAAGCATCATCGTGGTATTCGGCAAGAAAGTTGCCTTGGCACATTGATTGAAGCATGGTTCGTGAGCTGTTTTCGAGTCCATCGTATAAGATTTGGCAAATCTTCCATTTTTGGAAGTTATGTTGTGGACATTTTATCAAAAGCACTTTGAATATTTCAAAATATTTTTTGAATGGTTCTCCTTTGATTTGATGAAAATTTACAATTTCATTTCGAATTTTACTCGTTTTTTTTCGAAGAATAGAACTTTTTTAACAAAGATTTTACGAATTCTTCCCAAATTTTAATCGAGTTTGATGTAAGCTGTGCAATCATTTTTCAATGTAACCCGTAAGAGCGAATGAGATTAATCAAAGTTTGATTCCGTCATCGAAAAGTGGTTGGAATTTAATGGTTGCACAAATTTGTTCGAATTTAGTCAAAAAGATGTATGGATCATAATGCTCGAAATTGCCAAATTTCGCAAGTGTGGCAATATGGTTCGAGTGAATTTCAAAATGGTTACCCGTAGGGGAGGGTAACGTTATGCAAGATGGAATAGAAACTCTATCGGGAAAGATTCTATCCATAAGAGTTAGAAGGGCATTCTCGTTCGCCATTTTGGGAGGATCGTCTATTCGTGTTAAACGGTTTGTAGAAGGGTCGCGGGTCCAAAGATTTGTTGTTATGTCATGAGTTCAAGTACTAATGCATAAGTGAAAGTCGAGAAGAGAAAGAAGTTAGAAACTAGTTTAGAGAGATTTGAAAACTTGTTTTTGTTTTTTGAATTTTCTCTTCTTCTTTTTTTACAAGGAAGAAAACTATTTACCAAGTGAGATTTATTTTCAAAAGAAAAGTTTGATTTTTTTTTTGGTTTTTCAAATTTTTAATATATTTTTTGAATTTTCAAACTTTTTTTCTTTTTTTGAAAAGTTATGTATATTTTCTTTTGGATTTTTGTTTTTGATTGAAAATTTTCAAAGGAAAGAAAAAAAGGATTTATTTTTTTGGATTAAAATCTAAGTTAAGTAAAATTTAAAAAAATTTTGGATTTTGGATTTTGGAGTTTTGATTTTTTTTATTTTTTTTTAAATATGCATGAACTAATGCAACTAAATGAATGCAAATGACTAAATTACAATTTTCTGTCATTAGTAGCTCCTAACCCAAAATTGTATAATCACACTTTGTCTTAAATCAACAAAAATATTTCTCATCCAGGTAACGAACAATAGTTATCGGTGCACCACGAATCACCGTAACAATGCATCCGAAGGTTTAAGTACCTTCAGAGGAACAACCACTACAATATTCTGAATTACCGTAATATTTATAAATGGTTATTACTCTGCCGTAGCATAGACACCAAGAAATAAAATTGTTCAAAGAAAATAATTGTGAAGATATGGTTGTGACAGTGTTAAGATGATTGCAAGTTTGGGTATGTTTGGATTATCGAGTTGTTCAGTGGTAATGTGATAGGAGAAGTAAGATGATCTGTAGGTGTTTGATGGATGTGGTTTAATTGAACAGCAAGGCAGTTGTGGTATGAACTGAGGGGGTTCTGGGTCTGGTGATTGTTTGATTTTGTTTGGATTGAACTGAGGATGGTGGTTGTACTGCACTGTGTAGGAGATGGCAGTGGACAGTTGACCGGGGTAGTGACAGTTTTGTATTGTTGGTGTTGTGGTCATGGAGAATGTATTGACAGGGGATGATGTGATCTGTAGTATTGTCAGTTTGCAATAGTGTTGAATGGAAGTGTGTTATGGCAGTGGTTATTGAATGAGGGAAGTGATCGAAATGGTTGTGAAGGGATTTCAGAGGTGGTGATGGTGCACAGTCAGAATTGCACAGAGCAAGACAAGTTTTGTAAAATAGTGAAGTTGTAAAAAAAAATATTGTATGAACAGAGGTTATGAAATATTGTAAATGTGAAATGTAAATTGCAACTGAATTTATTTTATTTTATTTTTATTTATTTATTGAAAAAAGATTGTGGAAGCTTTTTTATAGAGATGCAAATGCAAAATGAAAAGAGAACACAACAAATTGAAAACTAAAATCAAACAACAACACAATTTTTTTTAAATACACACATGCAAAACAAAAAACACATAAATAAAACAAACTAATTCGAAGGATAGAAAATCAAAATCAAAACATATCCCTAGCAATGATGCCAAAAACTTGTTAATCGACGGAATTTCTATCGGTTTAGAAATTTACAGAAAAATTTCGAAATAAATTTATACCTCAAGTGCACGGCGTATAGTACACGGCGAATACGGGTCGATCCGTATGGAATTGTTAGAGTTTAAAAATCTATTCAATCAAATTAGACCAAGTGGAGAAGAAATTGTGAACTAGAAACAAAATGAAGCTAGAACTAGAGTTAAAATGTGATTAAAAAACTATTGGACTAGAGAACAATTTAGGGATAAATCCACTCTCATATTTTTTTGTAAATCAACAAATAATAATTTATGATCTCTAGCTTTGATATTAAGTGAAAAAATTATTGTATTTATCATAAGTATGGTTTGTTTATGTTATTAATTAACATAACTCAAACCATCAAACTATAATACAACAATTATACCACTTATAACTTTCATGAAAATGAAGCCAAAGTAAAAGCTATTTTGAGTATGATCTATTTACTATTGTAACTAGTAATATAGATCATCAAATTTCATTTTTACTTTCATTTCAAAATCAAAAATTAATTAGCAAATGATGATGTAAATTTTGTTTATGTTGAATAAGAATAGCTCGTTTGCATAAGCAATATAAGCTATCAAACCCACTTGTATAAACTTACATCAAATTTTATTTCATGAAGCACAAATCAAATGAGATCATAAACCATAGAAATGTTGAAATTACATAATATATGAGAGCTTCATTATCTCTAAATTGAAGGGGTTTAGCCACTCATTTGTGGCATTGAAGCAATAGAAGTAAATTTCAACATTAAAAAGAGAAGAAATTAGAAAAGAAGCAAAGAAAGCAAAAGAGGTTAGCTACTAACTATTTGCATAAAAATATAAACTACACTACTTGCAGGAATGTAATTCTAAGCTATAAACATAAAGAGAAAGAGAGCGTAGAAATAAACATTCACCATAAAACAAAGAAAAGCATGTAGAAAAGAGAGAAGAAAGAGGCTTGGCAGCCATTTTTATTTCACTTTGATTTTTATTTACAACTTGCTAATTTCCTAAAAAACATATATGAGAGTAGAAGATGATATGTTCATGTACATAAGAGGGCTGTTTATGCATGTATAAAACCATAATTCTCTTTTTACGGAGCTTTCCGAAATACCCTTGAGGTAGTATGGCCACCAAGTAATCATAACATCCACTATTACCCCACTTAAATGTACATTAAGCTTTAATGACCTTTTAGCATGTGCTTAGCTCCTAAATGAAAATCAAAGTAAGTGTGCGGGGTCCTCCATGATCTTGAACTGAATTATTTCCTCTTCATTCCTTTGTATTTCCTTCTGCATGCATATATCATCATGAATCCCTCTTCCATATGCATCAAAATATTCTATAAAAATAATAAAAATTGTCCAAGTAAAAATTCTCAAATTTACACATGCACAAAAATGACCATTTTGCCCCTAAATAAAGATGAAAATATGATGATTTGAAAATAATTGAATTTTTGTTTTAACATGTAAAAATGCCCAAATATGATGTTTATTTAAATAAAAAGAGATAAAATATGGATGTAAATATATGCACATTTACGTGCACATCATAGTTGTCTACACAGGATAGATGTTTGTAGTGTTCAAAACACCGAGCCTTTCCTACATAGATAACACACTGCACTTTGCCCGGTCAACACTTAGGACCCGATTTGTCGGCATAAATCGATAATTTTTGGAGTTCAAGTGTCGTCGGGGGAATTTTAATTAAGGATACCTGACCGTGTTAGATGTGTAGGATCTAAATTAACCCTAGAAGGGGGGTGAATAGGGTTATAGCAAATTTTCTCGATTTAAACACAGAAACAAATTGCAGAAATAAATATGCTGAAAAGTAAATCACACACAAAATTTACCCAGCTTCGACAACCCCTGCCTACTGCTGCATTCCCAGATTTCTATTAGATTAAACAGTATCCCGTTTACAAACACTCTAACAGACTCGCAAACCCTGCTCCCGCTTACAAACACTCTAATAGACTCGCACCCCCTGCTCCCGCCTATAGAGTTTTGCAAACTCGCAAACCCTTTCTCCCGCCTATAGAGTTTTGCAAACTCGCAAACCCTTTCTCCCGCCTATAGAGTTTTGCAAACTCGCGCACCCTGCTCACTGAACTAATTCTAACTAGACAATCTGACACTACCTACAACCTAGGTGGCGATTTACCAAGACTTGACTCGAAAAGAAAAAACAACAAAATAAAAAAAAACTTTAAACTTGATAAACAAAAACCCCTTTAAAAATAAACCCTAAATAAAAAAAAACCCTTTAAAAATAAGTATAAACTAAAGCCTTAAACAAGGCCGGCCCTTTTGTTTTTGTCCGTTCCTTTTCCTTTTGCCTTGTGAAGAGATAATGTCGGCTCTGTACGATCTGAATTAGGGATTTGTTCCCTTGCAAAAAATTAAGGCTTTCTTCGATTCTCTGATTTATCTCGCGCTTGCTCGCGGCTTCTCTGATGATTGATTCTCTGGTTCTCTTGCTTTATTTGATCGTATCTTGAGATGATGTCGGCGCTCCTATTTGATCGAGTTCACTGGATTATGGTATGTATTCTTTCGTTGCTGGTTTAATGCTTGCTTGACTCGATACTATAACTTGCCGATGATGATTGATATTTATAGGAGATGAATTCCTTGAATTTGTTCGTATCAATTCGATACTTTCCTAAATTATTTGATTTCCTGATATAGCTACAACTTGATACGCACGGCCTCGTTTGTGCAGCGTTCGATTTAACTTGATTCATACGGCAAAGAACTTTCCTCTTTTATTTGTTTTGACTTTTTCAAAGATACGAATTTGACGTTTTCAAATTGTACACACACTTGTTTTCTAACTTGTTCATCACGTCGCTGTTTTGATTCCGTGGCCATAACTGCTCTGGTTGGTTTAACTTGTTTTGAATCTGGTTTCGTATGTGTCCATGTTGCTGCATTTGCTTTCATACCCATTACTGCACTGTTCTCTGTTTGCATACATTGCTGTCGGGTATATCTCGTAACTGTAGACTTTGCACACTTTGAACTTTCTGAAGCTCGAGTTGCACACTGCTGTTTTGAGTCACTTCCATATTTGAGCATTGTTCCATTTTTATACATACTTGGTTGTATTGAGCTCGACATGCTTTATGTTGCAGTCATGTGCTGTTGAGTTGTTGTTTGGACATTTGCTTATTTGAGTTTGTTGTCTGCTGTTATACAAGTTGCACTTTGCATCCATTCTGGTTATTACTGCATGTGCCCAGTTGATGTTCTGTTCATTGCTTTGAGTTGTTGTATTGATTTGAACTTCTGCAGTGTTAGACTTGAGCTTCACTGAGTTTTGATAGTCAAGTTGAACTCATGTCCACTGCATAGTGGTCTTCATTGTTGCTGCTTTGACTCTGTGTTCTGGTCATTAGTGCTCTGGTGCATTTTGCTCGAGTCACTTGCATTTGTTTGCTGTCTTGTTAGTTCGAATTGCACTTGCTCTACTTGTAGTCTCTGGTACTTTATTCTTGCATTCACTTCATTGTCACTGCTGAAGTTGTACACTAGTGGTCTTCATTCTGGTTTGCACTTGCATGCATTACTGGTTGCTTTGGGATTGAACGTGAGCTTTGTACATCCACTTCAATGCTGAGTTATTTGACTTGTGTTTCTCACCATGTTCAAGTGTGTCTGGTCTTTGCTTGTGACATCCATGTTGCAGCTGGTCTTTGCATCCATTCATGTTGATTTTTGAAATTTCACTTGAGTTGAATCCAGTTTCGAAAACTCGGGTTTGACCTTGTGCTCGTGTCGTGATTTTAAATATATTGCACGTGAGTTGAACCCGGTTTCTCATTTGGGTTTGACCTGTGCTCACCTGTCCCTGTAGCATTATCAAGTGTATATCGATGTGCACGGCCTTGTGGCATGTATATTGATACACTGTGCATGTCACATTGTTCGTGTATGATGAATTCAAATGTAAATGATAACGAACAACCCAAATAACTGAGGCAAATAATATTTTCAAAAATCCATATTTTATTTTGTACTGCAAAAATATTTCTTTTTCAATTTTACTGCGTTAGTGAATATTTTTACAGATTGCTCAGATGCTGGATTCTAACTGAATGCAGTTGAAGACAAAATACGAGTGTGAGTGATATGTAGTGAGGTTATTAATGTAAATTGAATTGTGATGTATTCAAAAATGTATATGTATAGTGAGAGCTTGAATTTGTACTATTCAAGATTGTAATAAATATTTGTTTGAATAAAATTTCTGTTTGAATTCAAATTCCATTCAAATTCTGTGTAATTTATTTTATTCAACAAATATTTATTTAATCTATGAAAAATAAAATAGTACATCAACAAATACATTTAAATGAATATATATATGTTTATTATCATCAAACAAAAATCATATACTCGCATATTCCACAATCTCCCCCTTTGATGATAACAAACATATATTTAAGATTTTGACTGAGTTAAATGTATTTGAACAATGATATACACTAATTGCTCCCCTTATTTAAATGCTTCCTCTCTACATAATGCTCCCCCTACATATATGCATATAAATAGAAATATACAAATGAGCCTAGATGAAAATGGAAAATTATTTGACCTTTGCTTGATGCAAATGGAAAATTATTTGACATTTGCTTGATTTTATTTGACAAAATCTTAACTTTTCTCTCCCCCTTTTGTTATCAGCAAAAGAACGATAGTGTTAGAGAAAATAGAGATAGAGTGATCGATATTAATCCAACATTAAACTCAAATTGAATATAAATATTAAACTTCAATAAAAATCAAACAAAAATCATAACTACCCTTGTTAGGCGCATATTCCACTTTTAGAAAGAATGGAAATGATGTTCTAATATAAAATCATACAATTGTATCAACTTGTGGTACATTTATATCAGGAATTTGAATATCTACTAATCATGCATAACCGTTAGGACTTTTAAATGAGATTAGTAGTATTCCAATTTAATTTTAAAAAATGAAATCAAGTATCTTCTAACCACGCATGACCGTGAGGACTTTTAAATGGGATTAGAATCAACTTGTCTATTTAATCAATTAATTTTGATATGCGTTCCATACATGCATAACCGTAAGGACTTTTAAATGAGCATGGAAGCACATAATCAAAAATCCAAGTAATTCACCCATGTATAACCGTGAGGATTTTTAAATGAGAGTGAATACTTTGGATATTTATTTATTTTTACAAAAAAATGTGACATGAAAAACAAATGATTCCTGATTATAGTACCACATATCGACAAACTATATTGAATTTTTGAAAAACAATGGTCGATAGAAATATGATAGATATAGAAATGATCATGAAATCTTTACCCAACAAAAAGTTTTATAACTCTTGTTTGAATTCCTAAAGAAATTTTCCAAATATACTTTCTTGAGTAATGTATGTTAAATATCAACACTTATCACTTTTTCAATCACTATTTATCTTTTTGATAATTAGTAGGGAGTCGGATTAGTCAAAATTTGTCATTTAAAATCAAATAAAAATGACTAATCTGAAAATATGGTCAAAAATGATTTTCTCGAAGGGGTTATATGAGAAAAAAAAATTCTGCTATTTGAAATTTATTTCAAGTGAAAAATATGCAGATATTTTCTTTGGAAAACGATGTAGCAAATGAATGTTTCAAAAATTAATCACGTTCCACTAGTAATTTTTCTTTCAACTAGATTACCAGTATGATCTGCATCTGAATTTCTCTTTCACTCCAAAATATCACTAATTAAATTTGATAGACCAGACCGTGAAGAGTGCATAAAAAACTCAAACTCAATTTTCAACAGCATTTTAAATGACATTCTTTTAAATTTGGATTGAAGCCGTGTAAATAATCAGAAAACCATGAATATAGAGTTAGCCGTATTATAACCAAAAATATTATCATCCAACAAAACACTATATCCAAACTAATATATATGAAGTAAATCAAAGAATAGTGTTTTTGGCATAAATGTAATTGGCCAACTATGTTGAACAAGTCAGAATTAAAATAATCATCTCTTCACCATCTCAATATTGGCTGATTTTAATTCAGACTATGGTGCGGATCATCACATTTAATATATCGTTCAAATAAATATACCATTACCTGTTTTACCTTTACGATATTTTTCGTTGTTTATCCATTGTGATCCTGTCACCTTTATAATAGGCTAAGAAACTTTTCTTTGTCGCCCGTTATGTTTCTGGAACAGCCAAAAATCCAGAAAACACTGTTGTTGTTCCTTAGCCTGCCACCACATCTACACGGGAAAAGATTTATGTGACCTATTTGTTTTTATAGGTCCATGGTTGTTAGTGGCAGAAGATTTAGAAAAATAATTTTGTGGAGACCCAAAACTGTTTATATATGTTCCTTTTGGCACCCAAATTTGTTTAACTTTGAGAGATTTTATATTCGTGCCTTTTGGAAACCAAATTGGTATGGTTTTCACATGTTTGGGTCTATACCAACAATTATTGTGATCGTGTCCAAATTTTCTACAAATTGTGCACAGTGAATTTTCTTGATTAATCTTGCTTTCAACATTTTCAGATTTATTATACCCAAGTCCTTGTTTAACCGTATTAACAGTTTGCTTTCCTAATAGCATATTCAACGATTTTTCACTTTTTGAGAATTTATCTAAACTCATTGACAATTGTTGGACTTGTGTTTTGAGAGATTCATTTTCATTTATCAATTGTGTGCACTTTTTAATAGAATTCTCTCTCCTAGTATTTTCATTCTCTTTTAAAATCAGAATTTCATTTTCAAGTGATTTTATATTGATTTCTGATTTTTTAATTTCCTTTTCGAATGTTGGACACTTATCACACTTAGGGATCTTACTTTGATAGGTTTTAACTAATTTTTCGAGTTTTTCATTTAATTCTAACAAAGTATCTTTTTGTGATTCAAATTTGACATACTTCTCCCTAAGTCGTTCAAAACAGCCATTCACTTCGTGGAAATAAATAAGTAATTCAGAGTGAGTGAGTTTTGATACCTCGCTTGGCTTCATATTGTGCTCTCTGTTTTTTAATTTTTGATTTAGAGCGGGATTTTCGTATTTGCGGTTCCTCCTTTTGAATTTCTTAATTAGTAATGCCAGCTCGGCTGCTCCATCTTCATCATCCTCATTACAACTGCTATTTACCAATCCTGTTAAGCACATTTCTTTAACTGAGTCGGTTGTGGAGGACGTCTCATTACTGTTGACTTTTGCACCATATATTGCATCGAAAGTATCCCAGATTTTCTGTGCATTTTCACAATGAGAGATGAAATTAAAATTATCACGATTAATATGAGAATATAATATATGCATAGCAAGGGCATTAATCGAGATAATTTCCTTATTTGTTATATCACACCCATTTTCAATAATATCCCAACATTTAATATTAACAGATTTTTAATAAAATTCCATTTTCAATTTCCAATTAGCATAATCATTCCCATTAAACATGGGTGGCCTAGCAATAGATTGCCCCTTAGAAAAAAGATTACTTGATGGATTCATGACTCTAGAGTTAAAGAAAAATACCTTGCTCTGATACCACTTGTAGGATCTAGATTAACCCTAGAAGGGGGGTGAATAGGGTTATAGCAAAATTTCTCGATTTAAACACAGAAACAAACTGCAGAACTAAATATGCTGAAAAGTAAATCACACACAAAATTTACCCAGCTTCGGCAACCCCTGCCTACTGCTGCATTCCCAGATTTCTATTAGAATTAAACAGTATTCTGCTTACAAACACTCTAACAGACTCGCAAACCCTGCTTCCTCTTACAAACACTCAAATAGACTCGCACCTCCTGCTCCCGCCTATAGAGTTTTGCAAACTCGCAAACCCCTACTCCCGCCTATAGAGTTTTGCAAACTCGCACACCCTGCTCACGGAACTAATTCTAACTAGACAATCTGACACTACCTACAACCTAGGTGGTGATTTACCAAGACTTGATTCGAAAAGAAAAAACAACAAAATAAAAAATAACTTTAAACTTGATAAACAAAAACCCCTTTAAAAATAAACCCTAAATAAAAAAACCCCTTTAAAAATAAATATAAACTAAAGCCTTAAACAAGGCCGGCCCTTTAGTTTTTGTCCGTTCCTTTTCCTTTTGCCTTGTGAAGAGATAATGTCGGCTCTGTACGATCTGAATTAGGGATTTGTTCCCTTGCAAAAAATTAGGGCTTTCTTCGATTCTCTGATTTGTCTCGCGCTTGCTCGCGGCTTCTCTGATGATTGATTCTCTGGTTCTCTTGCTTTATTTGATCGTATCTTGAGATGATGTCGGCCGCTCCTATTTGATCGAGTTCACTGGATTATGGTATGTATTCTTTCGTTGCTGGTTTAATGCTTGCTTGACTCGATACTCTAACTTGCCGATGATGATTGATATTTATAGGAGATGAATTCCTTGAATTTGTTCGTATCAATTCGATACTTTCCTAAATTATTTGATTTCCTGATATAACTACAACTTGATACGCACGGCCTCGTTTGTGCAGCGTTCGATTTAACTTGATTCATACGGCAAAGAACTTTCCTCTTTTATTTGTTTTGACTTTTTCAAAGATATGAATTTGACTTTTTCAAATTGCACACACACTTGTTTTCTAACTTGTTCATCACGTCGTTGTTTTGATTCCGTGGCCATAACTGCTCTGGTTGGTTTAACTTGTCTTGAATCTGGTTTCGTATGTGTCCATGTTGCTGCATTTGCTTTCATACCCATTACTGCACTATTCTCTGTTTGCATACATTGTTGTAGGGTATATCTCGTGACTGTAGACTCGATTGCTCAGATGCTGCATTCTAACTGAATGCAGTTGAAGACAAAATACGAGTGTGAGTGATATGTAGTGAGGTTATTAATGTAAATTGAATTGTGATGTATTCAAAAATGTATATGTATAGTGAGAGCTTGAATTTGTACTATTCAAGATTGTAATAAATATTTGTTTGAATAAAATTTCTGTTTGAATTCTAATTCCATTCAAATTCTGTGTAATTTATTTTATTCAACAAATATTTATTTAATCTATGAAAAATAAAATAGTACATTAACAAATACATTTAAATGAATATATATATGTTTATTATCATCAAACAAAAATCATATACTCGCATATTCCACAAGATGCAAGTTCTATTGCATAGAATGTAGCACCCATCCTCCCACCATGAGTCCAATGGAGAAAGTCCAGCGCCTTCAGAAGCTGAATCGTCATCCGTTACGCCTTCGCAAATAGTTTCTGTTACGCCTACTTCTTCAGTATCACGAGCTGGATACAGTCAACTGGTTCCGATTGTAGAACGGACTGCTCCAAATTTCATAGTTCTACTCAATCATATAGAGAGAACTTCCTCCGTGATCTCTGCTAAAGTTCTACATAACATTTGCTTGCAACACAGCATTCCAGACGATGATGTGTGTCTTCCATCGAAGAATGAGTTTGCACATATGCTGCCTTCGGGGTACACCACTTTCCACCAGTATATGTGCTAAAATTAGCAGTGCCCCCCCTTTAATCAATTCTTGAAAGAAACTCTTTTGAACTTGGTGATTGCTCCATTTCAGATTCATCCCAATGGGTACGCGATCATGTCTTGCCTTCACGTCTTGTTTATGCGGACGTTTTACCCTGCCCCATGTTTCGATGAGTTGAGATATTTTCTTTCATTCAAGAAGACAGACGAATGTCCATCCTTTGTCGTCATCGAGGACCAAAGAAACCGCAATACCATGCTGCAACTTCAAAACAACCTATCTTAATCCAAGACCCAGTATTTCTTTGTTAGGTGTATTAAGGGATTTAATCGCCTTTGGATGATGGGGGTACGTTCTCTCCTTTACTAGTTGAGATTTAATACGTCGCTTTCGGATTTTTGATAGATCTAATACTGCTTACTGTTATTTCAAAGTAGAACAATGATCCTTCACTCGATCTGATTTTCCATACCCTAAAGGCCGCAAACGTCAAGGAGAGACCTGTCAAGTATTTTCTAATGGGTGAGAATTTGCTTTGGTATAGGCTGTTGCATCCGGGGAGGTCTGCCGTAGCTGTCGAAGTTCTGTCTCCTTCTCGTTCCAAAATTCACACATGTTCCACTTCTTCATTACGCGACTCCAAAGAGGGTGATCTCCTAGAAGGGGAAGGCCCATCTAGTGGGTCGATCGAAGAAATTCATGAAGGAAGGGGTGTTACCACTAAAGCCTGCTGGCCGGCCAGAATACCCTCGATTTTGGAGGAGTAAGAGGAATTCAAGCAGCGTAAGGGCAAGGCTACAGTGACAATAAAAAAGGAGGGTGAAGTTGAGGGCAGCAGCAATTATAGCTCTTCCTGTAGTGACGAATTCAATTCAAGTTCCGGTGATGGAATCTTTGAGTCGTGTGATAAAACTTCGAGAATGAGTCACATTCTCTCGGGTTTGCCTTCTCAAGAGATTCATGATAAAGATGCTCTCTCGGCAGCTGAGTGGCTTTAGGATTCTCTACTTAAGGAAACCGTTTTGACTTTGGGGATTTGAGAAACATTTACGTAGATATTAACGAACTCATGGAAGAGGATTTCGAGTTCGAGGGATCATCTCCTCATCCTAGTCATATTATGTCTAGAGTCAGCCCAATTTCTTCCACGGTGGCATCCGGATCCAATTTGTAACATCCTTTTAGATCGTCTATAACACGTTACACATTTCACTTGGGTCATGTTCACTTATACATGCATTATTTAGGACCATTTTTTATCGCTAAAACTCTTTATTTATTCTTTAAATTAGGTACTATGAGAGGATGTGGACTTTACAAGGATCTTGAGCAATTGAGCGATTTGCAACGCTAGTCAAGATGGTCTTCATGTCGCCAGCAGCCCCGCGAAACCTAGGAAGAGTGAAGAAGGTGAACGGACTTGGAAGCCGAAGCACATTGTTGGGATGACAGAGAACGGGGTAGGGTTTATAAGAGTGTTTATGAGAAGAGAAAAACTCCCGACGATCGAGAAGAGTCGCCGAAAAAGCCGAAGGTTGATCGTGGTTCTCATCCCTTTGAGCATCAAGCTTCTGCCTCGGCCCTAATCTCTTTCGGACTTGAAGTTCCGGCTTCCACTGTTCAAGTTTCATCTTCATCCCAAGCTCCATGGACTCATGTGGTACTTTCTTCTAGTCCTTCACATCCTCATAGGAGGCTTGCTTATATTCTTCTGCCTGGTCCCCCTAGACTCGATGTTGCGCTCTCTAGGTTGTTTCTAAAGGGAGTTAAATTTGACCACGACCTACGCCCAATCCATAAAGATTCCTATATGCCCCATCTTCAGGCGATTCAAAGTGATTTGGATCAAGATGAGGATGGGAAAAGCTATGCAAGCAGCTGGCAAACATGAACTGCAACAATTATCAAGAGACCCTTTCCTTTGAATCATAAGTGAATGATTATGAGAGGGCATTAGCGGAACTTGATGCTAGAACCGAGCAATCAGCACAAGAGAAGGACGTAGCACTCTGAAAGTGTGAGAACAATGCTAGCTTGCTAAAGGAACTGAAAGAGGTCCATGTAAAAATAGAGATCGTATTTCAAGACAAAATCAAGAAAGCCCACACAGACGAAGTTAAGCTAAAAGAGGAGCTTAAAGCTCGTGATGTGATCATTGAGGCTCAGAAGACCACTATCATTGATCATAAGAGAGTTGTTGAATCCTATAAAAAGACAATTATTGATTATGTGGGAATTTTGGAATCCCGTAACAAGACCATTTTTGGTCAAGTTCAAATGATTTCTTCGCTCCAGAAAAGAGTTGCGCAGCTTAGCGTCGAGACGGCCTGAGTTGAAGTTGAGAAGGCTGCCATAACAATGGATTACTTGGAATTGTAGGATACTTTTGAAAATAAGATGGAGAAGATGGATGATACCATCTTAAATTTTATGTTAAGTCCTTGCTGCATCAGGAGAGCCTCAGCTATCTGAGCCCCGAATTATTGCGTACTCTTGCCATGATGTAGAAAGAAGCTCTGGCCCTTCTCCGAGAGAACGGAGGTGTATACACTAAGCTAGAGTTAGAGGATGTCTATCTCAATGAAGAATCGAAGAAAGCCCTGTTAGAGGGTCGAGAGATTGTTCGAATTAAGAGGGAACAAGAGGCTTCCGATGCTACTATAGCTGCAATCGCCAAAATGTTACCAGAGCCTTTCATTTCAAGGTCTGGGAATCTTCAAAACAGCCTCATGATCAGTTAGCGAATTCGGTCGGTGCTGCCTTGTTGTCTGCCTCTCCAGCAGCTGTCTTGGAAGCCTTTGGTAGTTTCGAAACTTCTCCAATGATCGTGCAACCATCGAAAGAGGGAGAAGGTATGGAGTATGAAGTTAAAATTCTCGACCATTCTTCTGATGTAGGTAATCTTCTTGTTTCCCCTGAATTTGAGAATTTTAAGGGCAAGAGCAGGATGAACTAAATGCTTTCATTTTTGATCTTATAGTTCCATCTTTTTTACCTACCGACCTACCAATTTCTTTGGTTCCTAGGCTTGCTGCTATTTCAACTACCTCAATGCTTGTTTCCATAACCGCTTTGGTTGCTGCACATGTATCTGGCTCACAACCAGAGTCGAAATCCGAGAAGATTGCTGCATTGCACGGTCTGGACGATCGTTCCATATCTTTGGAGGGCAATTTCACGGCAGCTGAAGCTTGAGAGAGGGAAGACCAAATTGGCCAGCTAAATAAATCTGAATATCATGTGGTGGTCATTAAGAAGGAAAAGGTTGAGGAGACAAAATCTTCAAGGAGCTCCCGCAAGTCCCATATGCGCAAGACCAAGGGTGGTCTTTTGAGTGGGTTGAGGAACAGGGAGGAGATGATGGCACAAAGGAGATAGTTGATATTTCAAGCAACAACACTACTCCTGGCAAGGATTCTGAGAGGATGAAAAAACTTTCAACCAAAGGTGGGAAGGGAAGCGGTGGAAAGAAGCATTGATAGGCTAGGGTCACAGTGGGGCTAGATTTTAGGACATTATGTTTTGTTTGATATGTGCTTTGTTCAAGTGCATATTATGCACTTATTGCTTTGATTGCTGTAGCATCTGTATTTTCCTTTTTGTTGGCCGATATTGTGCAGGTACGATCCCCATATTTTGATTTATATAAAAAAATTCTATAAGTTATACAATGTTGATAGTTTGATTGTTACTTTATCTGTCTACTTATCTATGTTCCATATACTTATGCCAATTTTAATACTGCTATTTTATTTTATCTTGTCACGTAATTACTGGAAAAATTCTATGTTTAGAGTAACAGTACTGTGAAAAACTTGGTTTTTTTGTTTTTGAGTATCAGTGTGCACCTCCCATTTCATAAGGCTGTTTACTTCAAACAATTAACAAAAGAACGGTTGATCCAAGCGATTTTTTGGATGTTTGTAACCAGACCTATTTTGTGGTTTCTATAATTGGGAACTTGTGCTTTGAATGCCTTGATTCCAGAGATATTGGCGGTCAACAATTGGAGTTTTCTACCAATTCGTAGTGTTTTGACATTGTTGGATTCATACCCATGACTTTTGATAGTGGGAGTGGATTGATTCTTGTTAGTCCTACAATAGACGAGTTTCCCAGCAATGCTGGTACTTAAGAGTGCATGGCTTACGAGGTACATGGCTTTCGGATCGATATGACTCATCAATCCAGAACAATTTGGAATTTCTCGATGTTACTTATCTTCGAGCAATGTGAGCAGTTCATGTTTCAAGAGCGCAATTCCACGGCACAAAAAGTAATGTGTGGGTTATGGAGATGCATGGCTTTTAAGGTTGTGCTTTCTTGGATGTGATTTCACAATCCAAGATGCGTTGCGCAGCTTATGAAATGCGCGGCTTTTATTTGGGGCTTTTCATTGTCACTTGAGCAACACCGTCTCTTAGAAGGCGAGGTTTGGATTCTGCCGATCCGACAACTTGAGTTGGTTTGCTTTCGCCAACCCGACGAGTAAATGGGGTGTACTTAAGCATGGTTCCACTATCTCAAGCAGCGGTCAAATGATTTTGGGTCGATTTGACCTCGTCGACGGCAGGATTCTTTTGTGAACACATTTCATTGGTTCAGAAAGCAAAGCAATTTTATTGATGAAAGTTGGGCAAGTTTTGCCTGTTTACAATGCCTTCGGTATTCTGAGATGTCTTATTTGCTGAAAATAGGAAATAGATAAGATAATCTTTGGCAAAGTAATGACACAGCGATTCGTTGCACCATGTTCGGGGAATTAGGATTCCATCAATGGTTATTTGCTTGAATGTGCCATTCCTAGCTTTCGATCGATCACATAAGCTCCTTCCCAGTTTGGTCTGAGTGCACCTATTATAGTGTAAACCCTCTCAAGGGCAAGATCTTTCACTTCGAAGGTGCGATTATGAACTTTGGAGTTGAAGTACCGTGCCACCCTTTTTGGTGAGCGGCAGTACTTAATTCAGTTTCCTCCATCTTCTCATCGACCATATCAAGCGATTCTAGTAGGAGTTGTTCGTTCTACCTTTGATCGAAGTTTCGCCTCCAATGAAAAGTGACTTCTAGCTTAACCATGATAATTGCTTCTGAACCATATGCTAGCGCGAATGGAGAGTTCCCAATTGCAGATTTGTGCGTTGTCCTGTAGGCCCATAGTGCAAGCGGAAGTTCATCGACCCAATTTTCTTTTGCTTTAGTTAGCCATTTTTGATGGTGGACTTGATGATCTTATTTACTTCTTCCACTTGCCCATTTGCCTATGGATGTGCAATAGCGGAAAAGTTTTTCTTGATTCGGAAGTGTTTGTAGAAAAATTTAAACTCAATGCTTTTGAACTAAGTCCAGTTATCCATTTGATTTTCTGTAGCACCCTAATCCTGCAAAAAATATTTTTAGTATCAAAGTTAATGACTTTCTTTATGGTAATAGTGGCCAGCGGTTCCGCTTCGGCCCATTTGGTGAAATAGTCAACGACAACAATAGCATATTTGGCTCCCCTTTAGCTATTGGTAATACGGAAATCATATCAATTTCCCATATTGCAAACGACCATGGGCTGACCATCTGTTTTAGCTGCGTCCGGGGGGGGGGGTTACTTCTAATCCTGTTGAATATTTGGCGTTGATCGCACCATCTGGAGTAATCTGCTGCATCACGGTTCACTGTTGGCCAAAAGTACCTATACTGAAGAACTTTCTTTGCATGGGTTTGTCCTCTGGTATGATCTCCGCAGTAGCCTTCATGAACTTCTTTTAGTATCCTTCGACCTTTATCATTGGTCGCACATCAAAGCAAGGGGTAGAGAATCCCCTTCAGTAGAGTGTCCCATCCTGCATTACGAATCTTGTTTCCTTTCGAAGAAGATTTTTCCACTGGTTCCTGCCTGCAGGGAGAGCGCCTATGAGCAGGTAATCATTAATCGGCATCATCCATGTCTCTGGTTCCTTAGTTGCCTCAAAAATCTAGTCGATATCCATTTCGCTTATTCTTGGAGTGGTTAATGTTTCAACTAGGACCATCCCTAATGACGGAGATTCTTCGAAACTAGCTAGTTTGGCAAGATAATACGCCTTCGTGTTCTGTTCCCATGGGATATGAGTTATGTTTTAATGCTCGATGTCGTCTAGCAGTTCCTATGCTTTAGATATATATGAGGCAAGGTTCTCTCCCCGAGCCTGGTATTCGCTTTTCACCTGATAGACGACAAGATGAGAGTCACTATAGATGTGTATGGATTTTATCTCAAGTTCCCTCACAATCTTTAGCCCAACTATCAATGCTTCATATTTGCCTCGTTATTTGTTGTAGGGTATTTCAAGCACAAGGCATAGCAAACAAATCATCCTTCGGGAGTCTCAAGCACTACACCTGCTCCCAAGCAGAAGTTGTTAGACGCACTATCGACGAACAACTTCCAACGTGTCTCAACTTCTGCAGTCATTCCTTCCTCGGTATCTCGTATTGAAAATTTGGCTTTGAATCTGCCAGCGCATGCCTGTTGATCGCCTTACGAGGATGGTATGTGATTTCATACTAACTTAGCTCGATGTTCCATTTGATAAGTCGTCCAGAGGTCTCGAGACGGTATAACACTCTGACAGTGTGTGCTTGGAAGTACGGTCGTAACTTTCTACATGAGATAAGGAAGCATGCTAGTATTTCCAATTTTGGATATTTCTTTTCTGCTTTAGCGAACCGTTTACTGATGTAATCACTGGTCCTTGGACTTAGCTTCTTCTCATACGAGCATGGTACTCAATGCATTTGGCAAGACTACTAAGTAGATATACAAATATTCTCCGTCTACCGGCTTGGACAGGATTGGTGTGGTTTTGTGATGACCCGAACTCGATACCCGATAAACGACATCGAATCCATATTGCTGGAGCTTGCAACAACATTAGATGAAAAATAACACAGTGGAAACAAAAGATGATACATTGATATACAATATAGATACAATGTGATATACACCATGATACAACAACCCAACATCATCAGAGAATATATACAACACAACACCACAGCGGAAATATGACAACATGAGCAAAGTCTTCAAGAGAATCCAATACTGCAACTCCAAACCAAAACTCCAGAGCCAAAGCTCAAAACTTCAAGCTCGAGCCACCATCAAACTGAACTTGTAGCAAATGTGATCCCAGACGCGATTGCCCACCAAAACTTGAAAGATCCAAAAAATGAAGAAGATCTCCAAATACTACCAAACCAAAGACTTCAAAAGCCATTGAATCTACACCTATTATTGATTATCTGAAAACCCCAACTCTAGACTGTCCGAGTGGAAAATTATGGGCACGCAGAGTTTAGGAAGGGAACAATAAACTCCGGGTCAGTCATGGGACTGGTTTAAGCAAACAAAAACAGTTTTCTCTTTAAAAACAACCAAAAAGAATTTTGAAACCATTGAAATCCACAATGCTTTTTGAAAAATGAAACTACCATAAGGCCTCCCGACACACACACCATGCAATTGCACACTTGGGGGATATTTCTCCTTATGATAGTCAAACATGCTTACTATAAAAAATCCTTTTGATATTATTATTAGTGCATAGTGGAAAACTGTAACATCTGCGATTTTCGACTCACGAAAGTCGACATTAATACGTACACTGTATCAACTGCCGAGCAATCGAAGGCCGAAAAACCGAATCGTTAGGGTTAAAGAAGAGGTAGAAGATAGAAAAAGAAAGAAAAAGCAACAGAAACAATATCAGAATCTCACAATCGCAGCGGGACAACATATAATAGATAAATGAATATCTTTGAAACAAAGAACTATATCAGTTATTACATTACATCACATTACATTACATTACATCACATCATCAGAGTGTACTACAACAAACAACGGAAAAGAAATACTATATATTAGTTGATACGCCAAGCCATCCAGCCTGCCACTAGATCTCTACAACTCCTGAATTCTGGAATGACCTGATAACCAAACTCTAGACTGCCCGTGTGGAAATTGGTGGGCACCCAGAGTTTAGGAAGGGAACAATAAACTCCAAGTCAGTCATGGGACTGGTGTGAGAACTTAATACAGTTTATCTTAAAAAACAAACAAAGAATTATTTTAAATTAGATTCGCCATGCTTTTTAGAAAATGAGACTACCATAAGGCCTCCCGCACACACACACAATGCAAATGCAGAATCAGAGGAGATTTCTCCTTATGATAGTCAAACATGCTTGATACGCAAATTTTCTTTGATATTATTATTATAAGTGCAAAGTGTAGGAAAACGTTTCGAAAGTATGATATAAATCTTAGCCAACATACGACCATTATCGTATGCCTACTATAGCTACCATGTTCAATAGCAGGTTACCGCCACATTCCACGGCAGGTTATACAACTAAAACCGTACAAGGTTCGTATTGTTTCTTTGGATTTTCCAACAAATGATCAGGCCAAGGAACTTCCCATTGCCACATGGGTACGCCTCTGGACAGACGCCCTGAGAACCTAACCGGATCTCTGCCAACTCAAGGCCGGGTTACCCCTAGCTGGGTAAAAACTGACACGAATATGCCATCCCTCGGTCGTAACCGACCTAAATCCCGGGATTCACCAACAACCACAAAGAAATAAATTTGCAGCAACCACATAGGTTAAGTATCAGGGCACCATACCATAATACCACCTCTATCCAGAAGGAAATGTACATACCCCATGGGGGCGTGATCCCCAAATAACCTTGTTGCATTCTTCCTGTTTTGACCATTTCCGGGGTTTGAGGTTCGAGAAGTCTTGTCCATAAAGCTACGCTTTTCATAAAAGCCACACTTTGATCAACAAATGATCAGCAGCACTCAGCATGCCATGTTACCAAATTGGGATTATATCACTAATAACCATCAACTATATAACCTCTGAGCTCGTACGTCTCAGAGAAGGGTGTTAAGCTAAGAGAATATATTCTCTGCCACCAACAGAAATATATTTGATAGAAACCAGCTTTACAACTCAAATTTGTAACATCAGACACACATCCATATAAGTCCGTTTCGAGATCGAATGGAACCGAAGGCACTTCCAAAGAAGCCCTTGCAATCCGGATATTCACTAATCACGTCCGGAATTCTCATCACAAAGGGTGATAAAATTTCTATATCGGGGATCAGCCGATGCAGAGTCATTCGACGGTAATCCTTCCGTTTTCAAAAATATCCGGTCTTCAACACCGGTCTTCAAATGTTATCCATTACGACATATCACTATTCGGAATGGGATTCATGACCCAAAGATCCTCTCCGGCTGAACCGAATAACGAGCGCTTATTTTAAAATAAGTGTAGCATTCAAATTCAAGCAATTCACAACAAATGCCCATTTAAAGGTAAATATTGATAGTCGGTTATTTAACTATCAATGGATACGCACAATCATCTCCAAATTCCAAATAATTTCCCAAATTATTTATTTTCCAAAAATATCTGTTCAAGATATATTTTCCACACTTCAAAATAAATCAATGTTTATTTCCAAACAAATTTCCCTTTCCTTTATAAATTCCATGTGAATTTAAATTTCCAAATATCCATTGATATACAATTTTCAAATCAACTTCAAATATTCACTTTCAATTTATCTTTAAAATATATAATCTCAAATCATTTTACTTCGTATTGCAAAACATTTTCATACTTATTTAACAATAAGTAATTCACAAATCTATTTATTTTCAATACTTAGAAAATATTCAATATACTTAAATCACAATTAAGTATATATTTTATTCTTTAAGGAAAACATTCTCTTAAACACATTCATTTGAGTCAAAACGAATGTTGCATAAAACATCGTTACGACAACCCAAAAACACTATTATAGGGATTCGAAATCAAGATATATATATAAATCCCAATACTATATAAAACATTTTCTTTCGAAAATCATTTACTATAACAACAGTGTTATAGTCCATCTTTTCCTTATTTCTCGAAAACGTCTATTTCAACAATGAATGTTGAAATCTATGGTTTCGATCCTTAACACATTTTAAAACAACTTCAAATCGCTTTAATTCTTTTTTTAAAAAACCACTTCCTAAAACATTTCTTTAATATATTATCCACTGTCCAAAATCGTGAATATAAATCGTTTGTCAATTTCAAGACTTCTACATATTTTATTTTAAAGGATTATCCACTGTCCAAAATCGTGGATATATCTCCTTTAATAAGCTATAATAATTAACTTACCAAAATAAGTCGATTTTGGATTTATAAAACAATGTTTATAAATTCCATTTATATTTTTATAACAACTTCAACTTATAGAATCACTTTGTTAACAAACTCTATTTATGTCTCATTTACACGCCAAATCCAAATTATAAGCAAATTACTTAAAATTCTCTATTTACAAATTCATTCATTTTGTACAATTTATAAATCTATAAAATTCATTCACTTATGAAATCCATTTATACTTTGTTTTTAACACTTATAAAAACTCGTTTTATAATTCCAATATTTTAATTTATAAATATCAATTTTATAAATCTTTTATATAAAGCTTTTATAATAAATTCAAAAATCTCAATGTAAACTATTTTATAAAATCATTAACTCCACATTTTCAAAAATCGCATTTTAACTATATTTCTCAAAAATCACAATTTTTATAACATTAAAATTATAACGTTTATTTATTTAAAATGAATCAATTCCAAAATTCAATAAAACATATACATTCAAAAATCACCTTAAAATCCTTTTAAATTTGAAAATCATCACTTTAACACTTTAAAATTTTTCAAAATAGGCCCAATGCTACAACAGCACTAAATATAACAATCATGGCATCCAAAACATCATATATCATATGATAACAGAATATATCACAATATTTGTAAATAAATCAATACGGGTGAGGAATCCAGTTGGATCCCTCCAATCTGTTTCCCTGCATCCACAGATGTTAGCACAATACCAATCCCGTTTCAAGACGGAATATCGCGGTACATGGGTTCATATAAAATATTATCCGCTATTAAGCGGCGCAATAGAGTCTCATCCGCTATATAATATGGGAAAATCAACTCCAAGTACATATATAATACCAATTCCACTTCAAGATGGAATTATCGTGGTATATGTGTTTAATAAATAACATCCGCTTAATATATGGCACATAGGGTTTATTTCAAAACAATAGATAATAATTTATCATCCAATCACACAATCAAGCACTTTTAAATTTTACTATTTAAAATTTAAATCGAAACAAATTCGATTGAGTGAGAAGTTCTCACCTTGCTTCCAATAACGGTTGCAGTGTTATATTTCGAATAAAATTAAACGCGCGTTTAATTTTACCCAAAATTTTTACTAGCTCCAATCCAACTCCATTGCATAGTATTCATGAATACGAATCCAACACAATTTGTTTCATCAGTTTTTGACCTCGTATGAACAAGTTACAGAGTTTTAAAGATTATACGAATTATAAATATAAATAATTACTATTTTCCTTTTTAAATTTTAACCTAATTCAAATCTGGCCGTTGATTTCAAGATTGTAGATCACGGCCGCACCCTACTTTCTTCCTCCCTTCCAGGTAATGCACGCGACAACAACTATAGCCGCCACCAAATTCATGAATTATCGTGACCAACTCCTTCGCTTCCACAACGATCGGCCACCACTGTTGGAAAGCCCCCACTCGACTCCACCTTCGGCTCAAAAACGACAGAGCTCGGTCATGAACTCGCCCTAGAAAACGTGTACAACACGTACGCACTCGAACGACCATTGCCATCAATCCACAGCTCCGTTTCCGATCACCACCGTTGAGATTGAAGATCTCGACGAGATCTATCACTTTATAGTTGAGGGTTTTTGATAAATGTCGATAGATTGGAAGATATTAGACGAAGAAGATAAGTTAATTTCGACCATTAAATGTTTAAGTGGCGGCTGAGGCTTTTAGGTTAGGGTTTGTGAAAATAAGAAAATCTTGTGGCCTTTTATAGAAAATTATGCGACACTATTCACCCGAAATTTTTTCGAACTCCAAACGAAGCGTGCCGCCTAGCGTTTATAATGTTTTACGCCTATTCTGAATGTAATGGAATATATTCGGGAGCCAATTCGATCATATTTGGAAGTTAAGTTTTTGAATCGACTATTTAAATTCAAAATTCACTCGGATCGATTTCTACGCATTTTAGCTTGCCCCGGACAAATCGTAAATCCGATTGACACGAAATTTGAAACCATACCATAATATAACATTACGGATCCAATGAAACAAGTTTCGTCAAAATCCGAGACTGTAATTAACTTTTACTTCGATTTTAAAAGTTCTATAACATTATTCTAACTCAAATATGATTTAATACAACTTTACAATTAAATTTTAATCACATTAAACCCAATTTCCAATTATTTCTGTAATTTCAAATATTAAATTATCGATTTAATTATCCAATTAAATCCAAATATTCGAAATATAATTTATTCGACTTACAAATTTTACTTTTTAATATTAAAAATTAATTAAACATACGAATTCCAAATGACAGAAATTCTGGGTCGTTACAAAAACATTTCGAAAGTATAATATTAATCTTAACCATCATAGGTACCATTATATTATGCCAGCTATAGCTACCACCTGAGGTGGCAGGTTATACAATTGCAATCGTAAAAGGCTTGTATTGTATGATTGTATTTCCAACAAATGGTCAGGCCAAGGAACTTCTCATTGCCACATGGGTATGCCTTGGAGGGACGCCCCTAGAACTTACGCAGCACTCTGCCAACACAGGGCCAGTTTCCTCCCTTCTCGGGAGTAATACCTAAAGATATGCCACCCCCGGTCATTTGCGACCTTTATCCGAGGATCCTCAACCACAAAGCAATATCAGTAATAAATATACAGTGTCCACATAAGCTAAGTATCCGGGCTCCATACAATGATACCACCCTTTTCCAGAAGGAATGGACATACCCTAGGGGCGCGACCCCTGTAACCTTGCTGCATCTTTCCTGTTACGATCATTTCTGGGGAGTGAGGTCCTGATGCAGTCTCGTCCACAATGCTATGCTTTTTCACAAAGCCATGCTTTGATCAACAAGATCAGCAGCACTTCGTATGCCACATTACCAAATTGGGAATGTATCACTAGTAACCATCAACTACATAACCTCTGAGCTCGTACGTCTCAGAGAAGGGTGTTAAGCTAAGAGAATAAATCTTCTCCACCAAACAGAAATGTATTTGATAGAAACTGGTTCTACATCTCAAAGTGTAATGTCAGACACACATCCATACAAGTCTGTTATGGGTTCGAACAGAACAGAAGGCACTTCCTAAGAAGCCCTTGTGACCCAGGTACTCACAATCCCGATCGGACTCCCCATCAAATATGGAGATCTCTATACCGTAGCTACTCAGTGTAGAGTCATTCGATAGGTTATCCTATCGTTCTCGAAAATACCCGGTCTTCACCACCGGTCTTCAAATGCTATCCATAACGTCGTATCATTATTCGAAATGGGTTATATGACACAAGGTCCTCTCCCGGTTAAACCGAATAATGAGCGCAATATTTTAAAAACATATGGATATTGGGATTTCAGTTAAGTCACAACTTTTATAACCCAAAACCTTTCTCCAAATGGTTTAAACAAATAACCATTTACAAATCTTTTAAACAAAAAGATTCACTTCACAAAGTTTACCCATTTTTCACAAAGATGGATTTCAAAACAATTTTCATTTCAAATCGGATTAAGTCGTCCAATCTTTAAATCAAAGGTTTAATTCACAGCTTTCAAAATCGTTTCCAAAGATACATTCATAACATGGAAAACCATTTCATTTCAAACTTGAAATCCTTTTAACACAAATTGGAAATTCTTATATGAAATCTTTTATTACTTGAAAACAAATAGTTTTCGTTTCGGAAAAATCCGATTTTATTTATATAACTTCGAGTCCTTGGGTTAATTTCAAATTGCCAAAACAATACTTTTTAAAATGGTTTAAAACCATATAAACACATATACATCTTGTATAGCCTTTAAACCAAAACTCTCAACATAGAATTCAATTTCAAATTTTGAATTCAAATTATTAAATTTCAAAACTTAAGCAAGTTATTCAAAATAACTTTTATTTTTCAAAATTCCCTTTTCAAAAGTTTTTCTTTACATTTAATCCAAATTCATTTCCAAAACCTTTCGAATTAAAAATTCAATTTTAAAACTATTTCAAAAATCTGTGACTTAACAAATTTCCATATGCAATCCATATTTGTGTGTGTATGGTGTAGTCCAGGGGTTTTACTCACAATAGTGCAACATCATTAATCATTACAGATACAATCACAGCAATATCGATAAGCAGTATAATCCTATAACGCTTATCTATATACACATAATCACAGATAATATAAATGCATTATAGGTAAATAAATTACATTCATCACAGCTTGAATTAAAACAATTCATATCACAAGGCATCACACAGTAGAGATATCAAACAATTCACAGCATTCAATAGAATACAGTCATCCGTAAGGAAGATAAATTACTCATCTGATTAATTGAAACCAGATTAATCTCTAATCCAGGTTAATTAATCAATTATAAATTAATTAACTTTAAATTATTAATTGATCAACCTTAATTAATAATTGGATAAACCTTTAATCATTACATAATTACACCCTTAATTATTTAATTATTCTTCAATTAATTATCCTTAATTAATTAATTAACCCTTAATTACTTATCCTTTAATTAATTACCTTGATTAATTAATCCTTAATTATAAATCAATTATCTTAAATTAATAATTAATTAGCCTTTGATTAACTATTAATTAATTATTCAAGTAATTATAAATCATCTATCTTGATTAATCATTATCAAAGTCTTTAATTAATCAGTCTCATGATAAATTAACATTAACATAATAGATTAAGTTTAATTAAGAGTTACAAATCAATATTTCCTCTTAATTTACTTTTAATTATATCATTTGTTTAAAATGATAAATTAATTAATGCCACAAATTAAATCATTTAAACTTAACTACCTGTTAAAACATCTTACTAAAAACTTTTCTTAATCAAATACCTAAATTAAAACGATTATCTAAAACATGAATTTACAATGTTTAAAAATTTAAAATTTTGTTTTAAAGTCAAAAAGACTGTTTTTATATCCACCTCGAGACTCACTCGAGACCTCCCCCGAGTCAACAACCATCTTCCCCGAGAGCCACTTCGAGTTCTTCCCAAATTCACCTGCATCCCGTTCAAACTTCAAAATTTTGTTTAAGTTTTTGAAAAACTCGATACAATGCAAAACACACTCAAGCTAATTTATCATCTCCTCGAAATTTTCTTTGAGCAAAATCCTTCTTCTCCCAGTAACAATCCTTGATACCACCATATCAACGTGCACATGCACGACCACCAGATCGATGATCGATCATCATCGACCCTTTCACCAATTCACTGACGATGCCGTTGGCCCTTCCAAACGCCCAGATCTCCGGAATATGTTGAGAATCAAAATTGAACAAAACCGAGCTTCCACTAGAATCAACTCAATCACCTGAAACCCCTTTATTTCGCCACCTCTGGCCGCCGTAGACCCTGCGACCATGACCACAAATTCGTCAGATTCCCCTCTCCTAGTTCCCCCAGGTCCGATGACTTGAAACGCAGTGACGACGACGATATTGCCTCGCGACTTCAACCAACCAAACACAGGGCTACAACCCTAAATCAATTCAAATCTCCAACCACAATGAATTTAAAAATTATCTTGCATTTTTCCTATGATCAATGATCATTCCAGCACCTCCATGCCAAGTTTCAATCTTCGAAAGTTAGCCGATCACCAGAAACATATGAAAACCCATTCTCCGTTCAACCAATAAATGCAACCCCAATTCGTAACTAAAAATTCAAATTTTTGTTTTAAAAATCCTTGTTTTCGAAATGGGTTTAGATGATGTAATTCAATTTTGAATTCATGCAAATCGAAAATTGGGTAAATTTTTTAATTTATACTGTATTCAACTTCCAGACAAAACTATTTCATATTATATTGAAATTATTATTTTAAAATTAATTTCTGATGATTTCGAACATATCTTGTTTTAACATCACTAGCTAAAAAGGATCGAAGCAAGTAAAATTGAATTTTGAATTAAATTATACCCTGTAATTTTATAACAGGGGCCTTACTTCCTGTTACCAAAGATATGCACACAAATTATACATACATACAGGCATAAATATATATCCATCTCAGTATATCATAACTTTCCAGATCAAACGCAAACCAAATATTCAAGTAAATCTCAGGTTTAAGAATGAGTTTACTCACCTGAATGAAGTTTGAACAGAGAAGCTTGAATTTTTTCCTGAGTATTTTGAAAAACCCTGAGTTGTTTCCTACTTGATGAATTGCTTTAACTTTTCTTCGATTTTGTCTGAAACTTGCTTTTTTTTAATCTTTCTGAAACTTTGCTTCAGATTTGAAACTTCCAGGTTTTGATTTGTATTTTTTTTTGCTTTGAACCATACTTGAATGCCTTTTGATTTGCATTTGCAACTTAATTTTTTTTCCCAATTTTGAAAACTTGGTTACAGGTTAAATTCCCCGATGCTTTACCTTGATACATCAGATCTTGCTTGCTGTTTGCATGCTTGATCCCTGCTTTGATATTTGCTTAGTTGCTAATTTTGACATGTGTTTGATTTTTTTTCCACTGTTTTGACAAACAAGGAAGGTTAGTTGAAAAGAATTGCTTTAAAAGGTTAAAAATCATTTTAAACATGATTTTTGCATGTTTCACCACTTTCGATACCTAGCTTTCGACCAAGTGTTTCTGCCTCCACCACCATCGAAATTAATGCGCATGGCATAAAAGACTTGGTACACAACGAATTGGACCGAGGCGAAAGGTATGAAGTCGAAACATGGATCTCTGAAGGGGTTGAAACTTTACTTTATTTATAAATGAAAATGCGTATGCTTTGCTTATGCTTTTGACTTGTTTAGCTTCCGACTGGATCAAATTGTTTTAAAGGAATGGTTTCAAAAGAGGTTGCCCCTTTTGTTTTAAATAAACGCTTGTGAAGTGGCTGGAACCCTTGTTGCGGCCTTTTTCCTTTCGAAGCAATGGTTTCAAAAGAGCCCTCTATTTTCAAATTAAAGCCACTTATCCAATGCTTTCGAAGGGTTGGTTTCGACACCATCACTTCTTTACATAGGAAATAGCTTTCAGAAGAGTGCTTTCGACTTAGATGTTTTATGACCCTTTTATTCTATTGAAAGTTAAACCTGAAGGTTTCGAAAGGAATGGATTTAAATGGTTTCGAAAGGTTATCCCACTTGTTTTACTTGAACCCAAATGCTTTCGAAAGGTTTGATTTTATGAAAAGGATTTAGTGATTTCGAAAGGTTTAAGATAAACGTTTTGAAGGGGTGGTTACCCAATGGTTTCGAAAGGTTTTAAGTGAAAGACTTCAATGTTTTTGAAAGGCATGTTTATAGTGTTTTAATAAGAGGATGTCTAAGGTTTTAAAGCTTCAGATAGAAAAGCTTTTAATGATTTCGAAAGGTTTATTAAGAATGGTTCGAAAGATATGTTTTGGCCTTTCGGCCTAAGGTTTTACTTGGTTTCGAAAAGGGTACTTTCAATGGATTCGAATGGGATACTTTCAAAGGTTTAAATGTTTTCGTCAACAAAGTTTTGTCTAAAATATATATTACATGGCAAGGTGTGAGTGAATCATAGAGTATATTTTCCTTGTTTATGTATGATTTAAAAGGATAAAATTATTTTGAAAGAAAAGGTTTTTAAGAAAAATTTATGGGTAGTTGACCCCAAGTAAAATGACTCGGATATTAGAATATCAAATGAGACAGATATAGATTCACGCCCTATACATTAGCTATTAGCCCCTAGCTAATTTAGTCAAAAATTCTAGTGTGTAAGACTTTGTCACAGATAAGACTAAAATGATGTTACACATAGAAAGGAATATACAGAGTGAGGATAGGTTATTGGTGAGCCCGCCAAACCATTAGGATCAGTTGACCCTGAAGAACTAAATTAGAGACAGATCTTACAAAAGAGGAGTATCTGACAGAAGTTAGATTATTTGTTTATTTTGTCTAGTAGGCCCGAGTCAGCCGAAGGTTGGTAGTAAGCCAAACAAAACTATGGTGTTCAGACAGATGGTCCATTTGTTACATGATTTATATGTTTGCATGATATTACTTTATTTTTTTAACCACTTTTGGTTGCAGGATTAAGATTTGCAAAAGATATGTTTTAAAAGGATATTAGTGAGGCGTAATCCATTACGCTAAGCGACGTGGTCTCGCTTAATATCAAATAACCAAGATGAATATTATTCACACCAGGCTTTATGTCGGATTCGAAGTTTATATTTTTCACCTTAAACTCTCAGGTGCTCAAAAAATGATTTGAGTAGATTGAGGGTTGAGGATTTTCAAGTTTTAGTAGATGGACGAATAAAGATTCCAGAGTTGAGCAGGTGGCTGATGTTAGCTATATTTAGGAGTTGTTTTGTTTTATTTCTACTATGTTGTATTAAGTCTGTTATGACTATTTAGTACTCTAGTCAACCATGGTGGCATCTAGATATGCCGCTCTTGGCGTATTTATGTAATAATTATATTTGATTGGAACCTAGGAAATGTTTTGGATTATGTAATTTGGATATGAAAAGTTGTTTTAAAATATAATAATAAAAGTGTTTTAATGTAATGATTTAATTTCATATTCAAGTGCTTCTGATATTTTAGATGCCATTAACATTAATGTTTTTGGTCATCGAAACTTAATACTATGGATAACTGCGACATTTGTAGCACTTAGCTTCAGGCCTTCAGATAGGGGATGTTACATCTTCTCTAGTTCTACGGGGTGAATCAATTGTTCCTATAGGTTGTTTGGGTTCATCGGTGAATCGCTGAATCTTTGTTTGAAAAGCGGATACATCTTTCATATTGATCTTCATCTGGTCAAATGTGAGTTTAAAAAGGATATTCATAGAGTTGTCATTGTCTACAAATATTCGTCGGACCATAGCGGGTCTGATTCCTACTGTCACGACCATGGGGTCGAGAGTTGGAGCTTCTATTCCTTCAGTATCTAGATACTGCAATACTATGTTGTCATTCAAGGTTCTCTGCTGCTTAGTAGGGGTTCCATATTTGATCATAAAGCGTGCATCCTTCAGAGCATGCTTCAATGAGGTTGCATACCGCTCCATTTCTCCCCAACTCTTCTACATGGGATGGGGCCCTCCTGATATCATTCCAATGATAAGTTTACCAATCAGTCCATATGGGTACCATTTTGATGGTTCCAGCTTGGTTCCCTTGGTCTCTAGGAGCTTGGGGCACTACGGGTTGGTGAGGATTTAGTGGTCTCCTCACATACTGTTGAAGCTTATTTTCCTAAATCAACTCCTCGGTCAAGTTCTATAGGTGATGACACTCATTTGTGTTATATCCATGCATCTCATGGAAGCAGCGGTACTTTTGGGAATGCTTCTGCTGTTCAGTTGCTTCCTTTTTCGATGGCTTCTTGTACTCTTCCCTTATGTCGCGAGATAGATGTTTTCTGGAGTATCGTTGAGCGAGATGTATTCTTCAGGTCGCAAACCATTGAATCGCTTGCTATTTCCATTTTGCTTGTTAAAATTCTGGTTCTTCCTTTTCTGATGCCCATTCTTTCCTGCTTCCCTTCAGCGATCCCGGAGGTGTTTATATCTTGGTTCATCGTCATACCATTCTTCCTAATGTTGGTTGGTTGTAGGTTAGTAGATTTCCTTTCCAATTTATGTGCCTCTTCCAATCTCAAATATTGGCTCGCCTTTTGATTAAAGTCCTTCCTAGTGGTGGGCTATTTCATTTTGATCCATTTCCTGAAGTAGCGACCCGACTTTCTATCACCAGAAAATCGCATCACTAAATAAGAAAGAAAGAGATAGAAGAAAAAAAGAAAGAGAAGAAAAAGAAACAACACATCAGAATCTCACAGCGGAACGATTTAAATATAATATAGAACATATACATAGTATCATATACATCAGAGTACACATCTAAACATCTCAACTTAGACAGTTATAACATTTCTGTCTAATATAATACAAGAACATCAACACGGAATAACAACACAGCGGAAACTCTAACTATATCTACACGCTGAAGCCTCCTGCTCCAAAGCTCCTCCAGAATTCGTCAAGAGATAACCTGAATCACTTGACTACTCATACAGAATATGAGTACCCAAGAGTTTAATAAAACAGAAAATAAACATTCAGGTCAGACAGGGGTCTGGTGTGAGTAAATGGTTTAAGATTGCTTACTTTAGAAAATCCTTTGAAAAGAAAAGGTATCACGTAAGACTTCCCACACATAAACATGGAAAAGTTTTTACCTTACGCTAACCAAAACATTTGATAGGAAATCCAATGATATTATAATAGTGTCTAGGGTTTTCAAATAAATATGAAATAGCCGAAATTGTTACATTTATTAAATTCCAGCTACATAGGTATACAAACAAAACCGTAGGGTTTCGTAGGGAAAATTGGGTTTCCATCAATAGCAGGGCTATTGGGGTACCGCCCGTCACAGTACGTGGCCTAGATCACCGTACCGAGGAGCCACCCTAACTCCCCTGCAACACAAGGCCGGGAACATTCCTTACTGAACAGTCTCGAACAAGACCACCCCGCAGTTGGCTGCAGTTCCAACCGCCCACAAAGCCGAAATAAAAAGGGACATCTAAACAGGGATGTATCTCGCTCTCCAGTGGGAGCGACCCACGAAGCCTTGCTGCACCTCCCCTGTTTTAGCCATTCCCGGTTGATGTGGCTTGAGGCTGCGATTACCTTTTTAGGACACATTTATCTTAGAATGCTCATCGTCCGCCTGACGATGTTCTGGAAGCATTCAATCCATACAAGTTCGTTCCGCGTTCGAACGAAACCGAAGGCACTATCTCTTTGCACTCATTTTGGAATCACCCTCAGAGTCAACGACCATAGCCCTTGCACTCTGATTCGTCATCTCGAACCTATAAGCACTATTCCGTCAAACTCATTACGGAATCACCCACAGAGTTATACTGACGTATAGCCCTTACACCTCGAGTCTTCACTCGCTCCACTTGGATTAACGACCAAACGTTTAATTGGAATCGATGTGGTTTTCGGATATCCAAATATGGAAACCCGATCCCGGTCTCACCGAATCCAAACGCCATTTTAATGTCCAAGTTATACTTAAGGGATTTAACAATAGATATTTAGAAATATCACTTAACATAAATGGATGTACCATATTACACAGATAGATAAGCATCTATTATCACATGCATCTATACATATCACAAAGCAGCATATATATCACATTCAGATATAGCATATTCACATCATCACCCATCAATCAATGTCATCCAACAACAACCAATATCATTAACTCGTCCAATGTTATATATCATCCAATCATTAATCATTCATAACAAGTTTGATTCAAACTTGATTAATTTAATTAATCCTTAAATTAAATTAATCCTTAATTAAACACTTGGATTATCTTCAATCCATTTTACTATTCATTAACTAATTAAAAATTAATTAATTAACTAACATCACTTAGTTATCCATTTCAATTAATCTTCCCTGATTAATTATCACTTAATTACTTTAAGTAATTATTACTTAATTACCATATTAATTAATCATCCTGATTAATTACTTCCAAATTATACTAAATAATTACCTCTTAATTACCTTTTAAAATTAATCATACTTGATTAACTATTCTTTAATTATTCTGATAATTATTCCTTAATTATCCTTCAATCATACCTGATTAATCACTTCTAATTAATCACATTTGATTAATTACTTTTAATTAAATACTTGATTAATTACTTTTAATTAATCACATTTAATTAATTACTTTTAATTAATCACCTTTTGTAATTAAAAATTAATTATAATTTAATTATTCTTAAATTATTAATTAACAATTAATTAATTATTTCCATTAATTAATGATTCTTCCATTAATTAAATTCTTCCTTAATTAATTACTTTAACATGTAATTAATCACTTAATTAATTACTCTTAATCCTTTTATTAATTAATCATTAATCAAATAATTTAAACCTTTAACTAATTATTAATTAATTCTTTAATTAATAACTCAAATGATTATCTCTTAATCACATTACTTAATTACTTTTCATGAAGTAATTATCCTTTACTTAATTACCTTCTGTAATTAACCACTTAATTACTTAATTACTTCACCAAGAAATTATACTTAATCAACTCTAAAGTGATTATCTTTAAATTAATCACTAATTAATTACTTAATTAATTATTTAACTTAATCATTTAAATTTAATTAAATGATTCTTTAACTTCTTAGATTATAAATATTCTTGATTAAGAAAACCATTATCTTAGTTAAATCATTTATGTAAACAATAACACTTAATTTTAAATAATAATTGAATTATCACAATAATTATTTATCTTTAGATAAATAAAATTCTAATTTACATAATATAAATCTTCATTATAATTGATTATAAAATTCTTAATCATTATACTTTATTTAAAATAAATATAACCTTTTAGAAATCAATTTATAAATAAACACATTTAAATTAAACTTTTAAATCTTTAAAACCCTTTCCAAATTTATTTAATAAAGTTTAATTCAAACTTTATTTCAAAATCCACTTATTTTATTTTAAAACTTCCATATTTTAAGATATATAAACTTGTTTAAAAACATAACTTTGAAACAAATTTAGTTTTGAAACTTGTTTAACCTTGTTTTAAAAACTTAATTCCTAAAATCAAATTTCCTATGTATTAAAAACTTAAACATCCTGTTCTAAAGCCTGAATATCTAATACCCGAGTAAACCCCACTAAAACCCGAGTAACCTTCTCTAGAAACTCACGTCAACCCCGAGACCTTCCTGTGCTATCCACCCTATACCTGCTTCGAGAAATCACACAGCAAACCCGTAGTAAATCTCAAGCAAAACATCTTCTCCCAAACCCATCATCTCCTGATACTCGCAGTCATGCACATCAACGTGCACGCCCACGTTCGGCCGACGTTGAACTTCCTCCGGCCTCCACTAAGTCGCAAATGACCTCGACAACCCAACGCACAACCCAGAAAATTCCACTCGATCGAAAATCGAAATCTTGCCCTTCAACCCAAAATTGTTCAACACTTCCTCACCAGAAAAGTCAACCTCCACGGCATCTCACACCTCGAGAAGACCAACTGGTACCACCAAAGCTTCATCATGATTCTCTAAACCCACGGCGATGCTCGCGATCGCCTCCGGTTGTATTATGATGCCGAAAAAAAAACAAAAAGATCAATGTCGGCAAAACAAGAAATAAAACCCTATTCAGTCAAATCCCAACCACCTCGATCAATAGAAAATTCCAATTGTATATTTCTGATGATCTACAACCTACCCTCCACCTTCATGATCAACGACAAGGTCTAATTCGCCATGGTTTGCCGTAAATCGATCAATTTGCGCAAAACAGCAAAATCCTAAATTCACACTAAAAACTAATCTAAAAATCATGATATGTTCACTAAAAATCATGATTTCCAATATGTAATCTAGTTATAAGATCAAAACTTAAGATTGAAATAATAAAGATTTGACCCAAATTAAAAGTTTTACTGTAAATCTCTAAATTTGAACTAAATACCCATTATAAAAACCTATAATTATTTTAGAAGGAAGATAGCATGATTCTACACAACTATTGTTTACAACTTATAGGCCAATTCAAATCAAAATTTTAGATATCGAATTTTATTATGAAATATTGAAACTGTGTTATAAACACAGTGACATTTCTTTATAATGTTACAGACAATCAATATACAAAATTTAAACATGCATCAGATTTTTAATCCAAGTGTTCAAATGATATCAAGATGCTCAATTCCCAAACATGATGAAATTCAGATTTCAAACTGTTTTTAAAAGAAATTCATTTACTCGCATTTTATTTGCAGAGAACAGAACTGCATATTGCTTCCCAGGCCTTTTAAATTCATTTGCATGTTGAATTGTTGATAAATTCCAGAATGCATGTTGATTTAAATCTTGCTGCTGCATTTGAAAATCTTGCATTTGATTGAATTTTTCCAGATTTACTCCTGATTTGAATTTGCCTTTCATCTCTTTCTTATTTCAGATTTTCTATAGATTTTTTTTTTCACTGATTTCCTTTTTGATTTGCATTTATTTATGATTTGTTTTGTATTTTTGTTGAAAGAAGAAAGTAATTTCTTAGCTGAAAATTAATAGTAAAATCCTTCTTCATATTTTACAAACTTTAAATTTTAAATTAAGTTATCAATAGAATTTCCACTTGTCCCTTATATGTTTACATTCTTACAAATGTCTTTTAATAAGCCAAATATCCTTACAAGTGTTATTTTAATGTTTAATTAATGTTTTAAATGTTATTTTTTTTAAACCTTGTATGAAATGTGTATATGTATGTAATGTATTTTAATGCTTACTTATTGATTTTGTTATGTAATATTTATATGATTGTAAAATGTTTTTATCTTATATAAATAAGCTTTTAGATCTTTAATAAATATTCATGTGAATTCAAGTAACTTATGTTTTGATTCAATTAAATGTTTATATGTTTAAAATATCTATTTTAATTTAACTCTTAAAATTTTAAAACAAATTTATCTTGTGTTAAAATTAAAATGAAAAGATATTAAGCAAATGAAATTTAAAATTTAAATCTTATCTAACTCAAGTTAAACTATATGTTTATAATAATAAGCAATTAACTTTGTTATAAAAATTTAAACTTCAAATATCATTTCAAAAATATTAAATCAAATTATCCTTCAAATTTCAAAACTATATGCGTACATATCTATAGTATAGTTTAGAAATACTTATTAAATTCAAATTAATAAAATTCCTATTTCAAACATATATATACAAATATATATACACATTTCAAATAGAAAAACATACTAACATTAAATTTGTTAATTTCCATATTAAATTTTAAAACAAATTTCAAATCACAATATATACATTTATATATATTACAATTTGAATATAAAGTTTTATTACATTAAAAACTTCTTATTTACCAAAATAAATATTTCCAAATCAAATCATTATAAACCTCAAAAGAATTGATCTTGCCTATTTATATTGCAAAGAAAAATATTAATAGATATTAACAATTTATTATTTTCAGCCTTTGAAATAATTTTAACTTGTCAATTTATAATGTAAAATGATCAAATCAATTTAATTATTATCAAAGATTATTAAATTGATATTGCTCAAAATTCCGGGTCGTCACATTCCTCCCCCCCTTAAAAGAATTTCGTCCCCGAAATTTACAAGCAAAGAAAATTTAATAACCCTAGCTAAAGAATTTAAATTTCAAACAGCAATCACACAATCAATCATACACTACCAATCATAGCAACCAATTCAAACAAACAATTTTATCTATCTAGAAAAATTCTGAATAGAACTTACTAATATTATCTAGAGTTTTCCAGGCATCTGTACTGGAATACTCGCTCTACAATTCTTAAGTAACTACACTACTAAAACCAAGAGCTCCCTCATCTGATCCTACAAATCTGAACAAGATATCACACTAAACTCAAAAACAGCTCAACTACCAAATCCTTCTGAACTGCTGATTCTATCACTCAAAGAATCATACACATATTCCTCAGAGATATGTGAAATACAATGAATTCCAGCTATCCAAACTGGCAATTCAATCCTGTAGATCAAAATCTAATCTCTAGAGAACACATGAACAACTCAAAATACTTCCGGAGCGAACTCTCTAGTTTTACCAAATTTTATATCTCCTTTGATTGGATAAAACTAAAGCAATATCCAAACTCTAACTGCACATTCCAAATTTTCTCAATTCTAACTGCATAACTCTTCCGATGCTCCTGAGTCACCTTCAATATTCCTGATCAGCCTAACCCTTGCTGATTGCTTCAAGAAACAACAGGACCAACTCAAACCAAATCTCCAGGTTCTACTCAACAAAATGGCTCTCCAAAAAATAATTTGCTGAAATCCAAAATACAACTCTATACCACTAACATCAATGGACTTCAAACCTACCTCTCCTATCTGGAATAGCCAAACAGTTGTACTTGACAACCTTGCCTTCCAAATCCAAAAAATTCCTTCATACTTGAATTTCTTGTAGAAATATCTTTATTGCAACATCTGGTCGCTCCATACTAGAATAACTGCCAACTGGCTTCCACTGCAAAACTCTGATCTGGAGTAGATGAGAATGCTATCGAAGAACTCGAGCACAATCTTTCTTCATACACAGTTCATTCGACTCATAAAATCTTAGTGGCCATTCTTCTCGATCAAAACATCTCAACAGAATCTTAACTCAGAATAAGATGATCAATCCAAAGAATCCTGAGCTGCCTCACCAAATTCTTCTTGTTCTAAGAGTCATCCTACTACAAGGTTGAACCATCAAAATTTGATAAGAAAACTCAATCTCCGATTCGGGTCAACTTCTAATTCCCTCAAAATATCTGGAAAATATCTGACTACATAAGTAGCCTTTACCTCCATATGAGATTCCTCAATTTCCAAGCCAAAGAATACTCAAAGATTCCCAAACTAATCGCAAGTCACTTTTGTGATTCCACTCAGTTCTGATTCCAAAGAACTGTCTCCCCAACTAGAACAGCTTTTCCTAAATAAGATCAATCTTCTCAGAATGGCTTATCTACCAGAAACTGATAGATTACTTCCAACAGATATCCCGCTCCACCGAGCCTTCCGAAGAAAAGGATATGTCTTCACCACTGCCTGGTCAGTCCATAGTAGAGTCCCAAAGATTACTGAATCATCGAAGAAATAGGTCACGCTGCTGCTTCCAAACTTCACTTCAATGATACTACTAAGCCAAAAGATCTTCCTTAACCAGAAGCTTCTTGAAACACCAAACTAACATCCAATTTTTCCAAAAATCCTTGAGACGAGTCGACATCTTCTCAAGAAACTCAGCTCCAAACCAAACACCAACCACTTATTTTCTTAAGAAAACAATTGAGACCATGTCCGAAATGAGGTAACTCATCGACCTTAGCCTCCTACTTCAATAAAGATGAGACAACCTTACTAGAGAACCAGAGAATTTATAAACATCCGAATCTTCCCTGCTTTAAGCATCAACGCTTTTCCAATACCATCTAAATATGGCTCCAAAAGAAACATCTTCAGAACCATCTATGGAAACTGCATCTCACCATATAGCTATTCCTTCCTGAAGCTATCAAGATACCCTTACCTGCTTCTCCTCGGCAGACAGATTCAGCTTTTAGAAATCCCGCTCACTTGAGAGAAAATCAACACCGTACTTCAAGAATATACTCCAATTCTTGAAAATACTTCCCTTGGACTCAAAGAAATCCTTTTACCAATCTACGAAAACTTATTCGAGACGGTATTAGGTCTACAATCTCGACAGACACATCTCCAACCACAACATATAAACCTCTTCCAATAGTGGTAGTCGTGTTCCACATACTCCTACCTTATCTACCTTTATAACCTATGTTGGAAAATCCGAACAGATAACCCAAAAGATTAGGTAGTTATATAAATATATATATAAATTACAAGTACGCTCTCTCAAGATAGACACCACTCCAGAGCCTAGGTATTCACTCAACCTAATGCTCTGATACCAACTGTAGCGACCCGACTTTCTATCACCAGAAAATCGCATCACTAAATAAGAAAGAAAGAGATAGAAGAAGAAAAGAAAGAGAAGAAAAAGAAACAACACATCAGAATCTCACTGCGGAACGATTTAAATATAATATAGAACATATACATAGTATCATATACATCAGAGTACACATCTAAACATATCAATTTAGACAGTTATAACATTTCTGTCTAATATAATACAAGAACATCAACACAGAATAACAACACAGCGGAAACTCTAGCTATATCTACACGCTGAAGCCTCCTGCTCCAAAGCTCCTCCAGAATTCGTCAAGAGATAACCTGAATCACTTGACTACTCATACAGAATATGAGTACCCAAGAGTTTAATAAAACAGAAAATAAACACTCGGGTCAGACAGGGGTCTGGTGTCAGTAAACGGTTTAAGATTGCTTACTTTAGAAAATCCTTTGAAAAGAAAAGGTATCACGTAAGACTTTCCACACATAAACATGGAAAAGTTTTTACCTTACGCTAACAAAAACATTTGATAGGAAATCCAATGACATTATAATAGTGTCTAGGGTTTTCAAATAAATATGAAATAGCCGAAATTGTTACATTTATTAAATTCCAGCTACATAGGTATACAAACAAAACCGTAGGGTTTCGTAGGGAAAATTGGGTTTCCATCAATAGCAGGGCTATTGGGGTACCGCCCGTCACAGTACGTGGCCTAGATCACCGTACCGAGGAGCCACCCTAACTCCCCTGCAACACAAGGCCGGGACCATTCCTTACTGAACAGTCCCGAACAAGACCACCCCGCAGTTGGCTGCAGTTCCAACCGCCCACAAAGCCGAAATAAAAAGGGACATCTAAACAGGGATGTATCTCGCTCTCCAGTGGGAGCGACCCACGAAGCCTTGCTGCACCTCCCCTGTTTTAGCCATTCCCGGTTGATGTGGCTTGAGGCTGCGATTACCTTTTTAGGACACATTTATCTTAGAATGCTCATCGTCCGCCTGACGATGTTCTGGAAGCATTCAATCCATACAAGTTCGTTCCGGGTTCGAACGAAACCGAAGGCACTATCTCGTTGCACTCATTTTGGAATCACCCTCAGAGTCAACGACCATAGCCCTTGCACTCTGATTCGTCATCTCGAACCTATAAGCACTATTCCGTCAAACTCATTACGGAATCACCCACAGAGTTATACTGACGTATAGCCCTTACACCTCGAGTCTTCACTCGCTCCACTTGGATTAACGACCAAACGTTTAATTGGAATCGATGTGGTTTTCGGATATCCAAATATGGAAACCCGATCCCGGTCTCACCGAATCCAAACGCCATTTTAATGTCCAAGTTATACTTAAGGGATTTAACAATAGATATTTAGAAATATCACTTAACATAAATGGATGTACCATATTACACAGATAGATAAGCATCTATTATCACATGCATCTATACATATCACAAAGCAGCATATATATCACATTCAGATATAGCATATTCACATCATCACCCATCAATCAATGTCATCCAACAACAACCAATATCATTAACTCGTCCAATTTTATATATCATCCAATCATTAATCATTCATAACAAGTTTGATTCAAACTTGATTAATTTAATTAATCCTTAAATTAAATTAATCCTTAATTAAACACTTGGATTATCTTCAATCCATTTTACTATTCATTAACTAATTAAAAATTAATTAATTAACTAACATCACTTAGTTATCCATTTCAATTAATCTTCCCTGATTAATTATCACTTAATTACTTTAAGTAATTATTACTTAATTACCATATTAGTTAATCATCCTGATTAATTACTTCCAAATTATACTAAATAATCACCTCTTAATTACCTTTTAAAATTAATCATACTTGATTAACTATTCTTTAATTATTCTGATAATTATTCCTTAATTATCCTTCAATCATACCTGATTAATCACTTCTAATTAATCACATTTGATTAATTACTTTTAATTAAATACTTGATTAATTACTTTTAATTAATCACATTTAATTAATTACTTTTAATTAATCACCTTTTGTAATTAAAAATTAATTATAATTTAATTATTCTTAAATTATTAATTAACAATTAATTAATTATTTCCATTAATTAATGATTCTTCCATTAATTAAATTCTTCCTTAATTAATTACTTTAACATGTAATTAATCACTTAATTAATTACTCTTAATCCTTTTATTAATTAATCATTAATCAAATAATTTAAACCTTTAACTAATTATTAATTAATTCTTTAATTAATAACTCAAATGATTATCTCTTAATCACATTACTTAATTACTTTTCATGAAGTAATTATCCTTTACTTAATTACCTTCTGTAATTAACCACTTAATTACTTAATTACTTCAACAAGAAATTATACTTAATCAACTCCAAAGTGATTATCTTTAAATTAATCACTAATTAATTACTTAATTAATTATTTAACTTAATCATTTAAATTTAATTAAATGATTCTTTAACTTCTTATATTATAAATATTCTTGATTAAGAAAACCATTATCTTAGTTAAATCATTTATGTAAACAATAACACTTAATTTTAAATAATAATTGAATTATCACAATAATTATTTATCTTTAGATAAATAAAATTCTAATTTACATAATATAAATCTTCATTATAATTGATTATAAAATTCTTAATCATTATACTTTATTTAAAATAAATATAACCTTTTAGATATCAATTTATAAATAAACACATTTAAATTAAACTTTTAAATCTTTAAAACCCTTTCCAAATTTATTTAATAAAGTTTAATTCAAACTTTATTTCAAAATCCACTTATTTTATTTTAAAACTTCCATATTTTAAGATATATAAACTTGTTTAAAAACATAACTTTGAAACAAATTTAGTTTTGAAACTTGTTTAACCTTGTTTTAAAAACTTAATTCCTAAAATCAAATTTCCTATGTATTAAAAACTTAAACATCCTGTTCTAAAGCCTGAATATCTAATACCCGAGTAAACCCCACTAAAACCCGAGTAACCTTCTCCAGAAACTCGCGTCAACCCCAAGACCTTCCTGTGCTGTCCACCCTATACCTGCTTCGAGAAATCACACAGCAAACCCGTAGTAAATCTCGCGCAAAACATCTTCTCCCAAACCCATCATCTCCTGATACTCGCAGTCATGCACATCAACGTGCACGCCCACGTTCGGCCGACGTTGAACTTCCTCCGGCCTCCACTAAGTCGCAAATGACCTCGACAACCCAACGCACAACCCAGAAAACTCCACTCGATCGAAAATCGAAATCTTGCCCTTCAACCCAACTGTTCAACACTTCCTCACCAAAAAAAGTCAACCTCCATGGCATCTCACACCTCGAGAAGACCCACTGGTACCACCAAAGCTTCATAATGATTCTCTAAACCCACGGCGACGCTCGCGATCGCCTTCGGTTGTATTATGATGCCGAAAAAAAACAAAAAGATCAATGTCGGCAAAACAAGAAATAAAACCCTACTCAGTCAAATCCCAACCACCTCGATCAATAGAAAATTCCAATTGCATTTTTCTGATGATCTACAACCTACCCTCCACCTTCATGATCAACGACGAGGTCTAATTCGCCATGGTTTGCCGTAAATCGATCAATTTACCCAAAACAGCAAAATCCTAAATTCACACTAAAAACTAATCTAAAAATCATGATATGTTCATTAAAAATCATGATTTCCAATATGTAATCTAGTTATAAGATCAAAACTTAAGATTGAAATAATAAAGATTTGACCCAAATTAAAAGTTTTACTGTAAATCTCTAAATTTGAACTAAATACCCATTATAAAAACCTATAATTATTTTAGAAGGAAGATAGCATGATTCTACACAACTATTGTTTACAACTTATAGGCCAATTCAAATCAAAAATTTAGATATCAAATTTTATTATGAAATATTGAAACTGTGTTATAAACACAGTGACATTTCTTTATAATGTTACAGACAATCAATATACAAAATTTAAACATGCATCAGATTTTTAATCCAAGTGTTCAAATGATATCAAGATGCTCAATTCCCAAACATGATGAAATTCAGATTTCAAACTGTTTTTAAAAGAAATTCATTTACTCACATTTTATTTGCAGAGAACAGAACTGCATATTGCTTCCCAGGCCATTTAAATTCATTTGCATGTTGAATTGTTGATAAATTCCAGAATGCATGTTGATTTAAATCTTGCTGCTGCATTTGAAAATCTTGCATTTGATTGAATTTTTCCAGATTTACTCCTAATTTGAATTTGCCTTTCATCTCTTTCTTGTTTCAGATTTCCTACAGATTTTTTTTTTCACCGATTTCCTTTTTGATTTGCATTCATTTATGATTTGTTTTGTATTTTTGTTGAAAGTAGAAAGTAATTTCTTAGCTGAAAATTAATAGTAAAATCCTTCTTCATATTTTACAAACTTTAAATTTTAAATTAAGTTATCAATAGAATTGCCACTTGTCCCTTATATGTTTACATTCTTACAAATGTCTTTTAATAAACCAAATATCCTTACAAGTGTTATTTTAATGTTTAATTAATGTTTTAAATGTTATTTTCCTTTTATAATTTATTTTAAACCTTGTATGAAATGTGTATATGTATGTAATGTATTTTAATGCTTACTTATTGATTTTGTTATGTAATATTTATATGATTGTAAAATGTTTTTATCTTATATAAATAAGCTTTTAGATATTTAATAAATATTCATGTGAATTCAAGTAACTTATGTTTTGATTCAATTAAATGTTTATATGTTTAAAATATCTATTTTAATTTAACTCTTAAAATTTTAAAACAAATTTATCTTGTGTTAAAATTAAAATGAAAAGATATTAAGCAAATGAAATTTAAAATTTAAATCTTATCTAACTCAAGTTAAACTATATGTTTATAATAATAAGCAATTAACTTTGTTATAAAAATTTAAACTTCAAATATCATTTCAAAAATATTAAATCAAATTATCCTTCAAATTTCAAAACTATATGCATATATATCTATAGTATAGTTTAGAAATACTTATTAAATTCAAATTAATAAAATTCCTATTTCAAACATATATATACAAATATATATACACATTTCAAATAGAAAAACATACTAACATTAAATTTGTTAATTTCCATATTAAATTTTAAAACAAATCTCAAATCACAATATATACATTTGTATATATTACAATTTGAATATAAAGTTTTATTACATTAAAATTTTCTTATTTACCAAAATAAATATTTCCAAATCAAATTTTTATAAACTTCAAAAGAATTGATCTTGCCTATTTATATTGCAAAGAAAAATATTAATAGATATTAACAATTTATTATTTTCAGCCTTTGAAATAATTTTAACTTGTCAATTTATAATGTAAAATGATCAAATTAATTTAATTATTATCAAAGATTATTAAATTGATATTGCTCAAAATTCTAGGTCGTCACACCTGAATTCAGTCTTGGGATAAATTGCGCAGACTAAGGCCATGAAAACGGTATCCTTGCTCAAATTACTTACTTCAACTACCATAATGTTGAACCGATTCACGAAAGACTTCGGAGATTCGTCCCATCCTTGGAATAGGCCAGACAAGGACATCACATCTTTTGGCTATGCATGTGAAGTCTAAACCGATCAAGTAATCTTGTTGCTAGTTGACTGAAGGTGGAGAGGGATTTTGGCAGAAGCCTAATGAACCACATGGAAGAAATTCTCTCTAGAAAAATTGAGAAACATCTACGTCAAACGGCATCCGAAGCATTCGCTTCATACATGTACCAACTATCCTTATATAAGTGGGGTTTCAGGTCTCTCGTTTCACTGTAAGACGGAATAATTGGCATATTGAACTTTACGAGGTATCGCTCATTTAGAATGTCATCGGTGAATGGAGTTCGATTTGGAGTAGATCCCCGTTCATCATCCCTTCTATCCTTACTTTCATCCATTAGTCGCATGACCATGTCCATGATAAATGCCTTAGATGTCTGGTAATCTAGGGGTTGGCTGTCAATGACCGCACCAAGTGTACGGTTTTGCAAACGATCTTGGTAAGCGGGTTAAAGCCTAGGCTCTCCTATCTTTGGGAGAGCCACTCCCCCAGGTTTCCATTGGCTTGTGATTGGTCTGAAGGGGGCAGTTTGGATCTCCTTGGTATCATTGAATGCATTGGTATTTTCTTCCAACTTGTTGTCGTCAAGTCCCTTATTGCCTTCTGAGATCCTGACTACATCTTCCCATGGGGTTTTCGACCCTAGATTTAATTTTGTAGCTGGTTCCCTCGCACTTGGTGGAGTGCTTGTGTTTTCTTCCATATTGATTCATATGGTTCCACCTAACACCCTTTTCTACGACTGCTTCCCGTTTCTCCGGTTTAAGTTAGAAACAGAAGAATTTTCATGCTTCACGGTGGCCGTGAGCTCTGTCATGGTTCTTGGAGCAGCATGAGACTGCAAGGTTAATAATGCATTCAATTTGTCCATGTGAGCCCTTTAACTGTTTTCCATTTTTGACTAATTTCTCAACCATTTTATCTAATTCATCTCTAGTGACAACTTCACACTGTAGATTATTGGGATTGTTGACTTCAATTTGCTGAGGGTTTATGCCTTCTCCAGTAATGGTAGCTCCTATTGATCTTTTGAAAGTTGTTCTCCTCCTTCCCAATGCCATTGATTCTCCATGTAAATCTTCTAAGCAGAGACTAAAGATCTAACTACTGAACCTATCTGATCCAAAGTAGATAACTAGATCTAAGCATGATTTAATCGCTCAATGAAAGCATCAAAATGTTAACCCAAAAATGGACCGACGCCCTAGATTGAGTGTCAAATCACCAAGCCTGTTTATCTAGGAAGATAAAGTAGAAACAAGGAATAATAACTTGCAGATAAAGTAAAAAGACAAGAGAAGTGGTTCGGCAGTTAACGAAGACTACGCCCACTTTATAACTTTTATTATTGACTGGCGGCAATTACAGTTGAATTTGATTATAATTTGATTCGATCTTATGAGTTAGATCAAGTCATAAGTGTTAGTGTTCACTGGAGAATCACACTTAACCCTTTAGATGACTATTGTGTGGGAGGAGAAGAGTGAAGAATAGTTTCTTCATAGTTTCAACAATCGGTCCAGAAGATCCTCTTTATGTTGAAGGCAGGATTGTATTTATAAGGGCCGGTGAGCTATTGGGCTAGGCCATTTTTCCAGAAGCTAGCATTTGAAGGTAAAATGATACTCCAGAAGTTTTGAGCGAGCCAACTTGATCCGATGGATCGGTAGTGATACATAAGGCATGGATCGCTAGCGATCCATGTAGTTGAACTATTTTTGGCTCTTTTCACTTGTGCCATGTCTCATGCCTTATGTTGATGCTTTCCATGTAATTTCATGACTAGATGTCTTGTTTTGATGGTGTCTCGTATGCAAGTTGGATTAAACAATGCATGGAATCACTTCTCAAACTAGCTAGCTTGTAATACCATGAAAACTTGGTAAAACTTCCTAGGAAAGATGTTGGATCATGATGCCAGAAGATAGGAGGACCCCTAAGCAATATTTATGGATCACTAGCGGTCCATAAGTAATGGACCGCCGCTTGGGTTATTTTCTACCTTTTTCTCTTTTACCTTCCTTGGTTCCCTCTTCTGATCCTTTTAGTTTGTTTTGACTTGTTATAGATGTTCTAGTTCCCTTGAGTTCTACGGGGTTAAAAACCTGGTTAACATAATGTAAAAAAATAATGGAATTGTACGTTATTTTATAGCAATTAGAAACAGATATGCTTACAATGAAGCATATTATCTTCGTATATTTCATATTTAAGCCTTTATATGTTTAAATTTTTTTATTTTCATGTGTTGTGAGTTGTCCCGTCGCTTTTCTTTTCTTTCCGTCTGCCTTCGTGTTAAATAATTCATGCTTTTGTGAATTGTCCCAAGCAAGCTGTCGTGATATTCACTTTCCTTCTTTTTTTCATTTTATTTGTTTATGTCTTCATGTGTTGTCCAATTTTCGTTAAATAATTAATGCTTTTGTGTTGTTTACTTTTCGTGAATTTTTCGAGCCTTCGTGATTATATTTGCTTTCGTATGCTATTTTATTCAGACTATGTGAGCCATTGTAGTGATTTGGCAAGCATCATGGTGAGTTATATGGAACACCTATAATATTCATAATACTGCTTTCTTACTCGTTCTAGTATTTTTCCTTCAGTTAACTCCAATTTGTGTTGAGTTCTCTTCGGCTAACTTCATATTTTTCAGATCTCTTTTCAGAATTGGTTAGCCAACCATTGATTAAGTAATTAATTACAAAATTTCCTTAATTAACTACTTCTTTCCTTCATTAAATAATTTATATAAAGTAAAAAAAATGGATGCAAAAAACCTCAAAAATTCATCAATTTTTTTTATCATATTCTACATCGTATAAAAATTTCAAGTCAAAATAGTTATTTTATTATTTTGATAATTAAATAACTCCAAAATTAACCTTTATCCCAAATTTGAAAATTCGTAGAATATTAATATTGATTTCAAAAATTATGAAATTAAAAACACATCTTTATTTCATCATCAAGCATATCATATTAAAAATTATATGGCATTTGGAGGAGACTCGGCCATGTTTTACCCTAAAACATGAACGAATTCACCTTAATTAAATTTTAAACCATAAGTAAAATGATATTTAAATATCAAACTCATTAAGCATCATTTAAACACTCGTTTACATCAAATCTGAATTTAAATATGTTAGGGAGGGTTTTAAGGAAAGATTTTACTCACTTGAACTTTAGAAAACTATGTTTAACCACCATCTTCTTAAAGTTGAAAATTTGAGTTTCTTTAGCTTAGATTCCCCTTCCTTTTTCTCTTTAATTTTCTTCCCCTTGTCTTGAATTAGTGGCTGGCGATGACTTGAAGTTTTATAAGCTTGTGTATAAAAGAAATGAAAATGGAATAGGGAGATGTGGCCTAGGAATATGGCCTAGTGGTTTTATTCCTTACTAACTTACTGCCCTTAACAAAATCTTTCCCATCAAAATTTGAATTATTTTCTTTCATTAATTAAGACTAACCAAAATTAATCTAATCACCATTGGTCTATTTGACTAAATTTTTAAAGTGACTATTACTTAATTAGTTAAATATCTCTTAGGCAATTCTTGCAATTAAATCATTTTTAAATTTAAATTAATAATGTCTCGATATTATTAATTAAATTCAATTTAATACAAATTAAATTAATTTCTCATTTTATGGACCCTTCAAATATAGGGTGTTGTAGGACATGTCATGAAAATTGAGATATCAAGGCCCTTCATATACCATAATCGATGAAATATTATATAGAAAAGGATATTCAACACCCTATTTACAATATATTACTCCAGAAATAGGAGCAGAGCTCTTAAAGAAATCCCATGAAGTATTTTGAAGGGATCACTCTAATAGGGTAAAAGTAGAAAAGGAATCAATAGGGCAAGGATATTATTAGCTCCGCATTACTGAAGATGCATTAACCTATGTGTAAAGGTGTGATAAGTGTCAAAAATTCTCTTAGATTCCACGGTTATCTTTGATTGAGTTAATTACAATCATAAACCCATGATCTTTTAATGTATGAGGAAACGATTTAATAAGACCTACCCGATCTTGAAAGGAGGGGTAAAGTTGCAGTAGTAGTAATTAATTACTTTACTAAGTGGATAAAAGTAGAAACATTACCAAATATTACCGTTGGAAAAGTTATGAAATTTGTCATCAAAAATATAGTCACCCAGTTCAGACTCCCAAATAAGATCATTTCCAATAATGGAACTCAATTTGAGAGTGAAGAATTTACCGGCTTTTGCGAGAAAAATGGAATAGTAAAAGATTTACTTTGGTGCTCACCCAAAAGCTAATGGGGCCATAAAAGCAGCAAATAAGACCATAAAGAACATTTTAAAGGAGTGACTACACAAGGCAAAAGGAAACTTAGTAGATGAAATTTCCCTCATCCTATAGTCGTATAAAACCTCCACAAGGATGACCATTGGACATACACCATATTCATTAACATATGGATTTGATGCAATGCTACCAAAAGAGGTTGAAGTCCCTTCATGCCAAAGAATTGCATACACCTATGAATCAAGCCAATAAATAAAGAAAGAGTCATTTGACGCCTTGCGAATAGCTAGGCACTAATGAAGGATTTCTAATTATTACAATTCAAAAGTGAAGGGAATTCATAAAAGGTGACTTAGTGCTAAGGAGGGTAATGACAAACACAAAGGACCTAGCAGACAGATCACAAAGAAAAAATAAGGAAGTCCTATTGGGCATTCATAAAATGATTCCACTAGGAACTTGCATATTATGTAGACCAAATGGAATTGTAATAGCAATAACAAGGAATGTTCAACATTCAAGACCATATTTCACGACATTGATGAATAAAGTAGATTACCAAAAGATTCTATTCAAATAATAGCCCCTAGAATGGGACATATTATGTTCAATAGAACTCCTAACCTTAGGAGGTCAATGAAAAATATTAAGCAAAAAACACATCTTATTCTGAAAGAGGACAATTAAGGCTTTGGTTCCATCTCAGGGCCTGGCTGAAGCACCCATCCAAGGAAGATTGTAAATAAAGCCTTTGATCCTGCCTTAGGGTCTAACCAAAGTACACATCCAAAGTGTGATGGTCAATTGAGCTTTGGTCCTGCCTCACTGCCCGATCAAAGCATACATCCAATGGAGACAGTCAATAAAGCCATTGGTCATGCCTCAGGGCCTAACCAAGGCACATATCCAAAGTGTGATGATAAATTAAGCCTTTACTCCTACCTAGGGCTTGACCAAAGTATCCATCTAAGGAAGATGATCAATAAAGCCTTTGGTCATGTCTTAGAGGCCGACAAAAGCATCCATCCAAAGAGTGGTGGTCAATTAGGTATTGGTCCCGCCTTAAGGCCGGGTCAAAGAACCCATCCAAGGGTGATGGTCAGTAAACCTTTGGTCCCGCCATGGTGCCCGACTGAAGCACCCATCCAAAGAGTAATGGTCAATTATGCCTTTGGTGATCCAACAAGGACTTTAAAAGTAACCATTAGAAGAAGGATAATTAACTATGCTCCCGATTTAATAAATAGCTTAGTTAATATGAACAATCATCCAACGGAAAGAGTATGGATAACAAAAGAATAAAAGCCGACCAAAACACCTAATTAAGAGGCAAGAAAGAGTAAAGATTTCGCTCACAAGATCATGGTAAATCTCCACCTTATAATAAAATCGATTAATTTCAATGAAAAATATCTTCTAAAGGCTTTAGAAGGATTTCGTACTTCCAAAAATCCATTTTAAAGAAATGGCTCTTTAATAAATATGCATTAGTCTTCCAAATTAAGTTATGAAAATTTTTCATATTTCAAAAATATCTTCAAATAAGTTTATGGAAAATTTTCACCACGAAGAATGTTTCAAATAAAAATGATTATAGAAAATATCAATATGCTTAAAACATTACGAAACTTCTATATTTGGGAAAATAGTTTTATTTAATTTGTAGAAAAATCATGTTACATCAAAAATTTAAAAACACAATTGGTATCGAAAGTCTAGGAGAACGGGTAATCAATGATGGAAAGCACGACAATAAGAAATGGTAACTCGAGAAGAAAAGAAGCAATGCTAGAAAAAAGTTTACTCAAACTAAAGTATAAAAAAATTATTATAGGGGGCAAGTATTATATCTGTATATTCGAGGATAAATAAAGTGTAAAACCATCAAAAGTCGACAATGTCAGAGCCTTGGCAGATTGATAGCAATGAGCTATCGCAAGTTGAAGCAACCAAATAACTGGAAGTTGATATGGTCAAGACCATCACAAGTTGATACCATAAAACCTATCAAAATTTGACATGAACAAAGCTATTCCAAGGTGATATCATAGATCCATAACAACAAAGATTATATAAAACTATCACAAGTTAACATTTGGAAGCTATTGTAAATAGAGGTATAGACAAAGTTATTGGATATAAAAGTCAAGAAAAGGCTATAGCAAGTTGATGAAAATAAGAGCTGCCGCAAGTTGAGACCAAGGGATGTCGTCGCAAGTTAAGGTCAAGGGATGTTGTCACAAGTTAAAGACAAGAGATGTCGCCAGTTGTATTAATCCAAAAAATTTGATCAACACCTTTGATTGAGTGTGAAAGCATCATCCCTGTTCTTACAGAGCAATATATAGAAAATAAATGTAAAAAAACAGAAATAGTGAAAAAGACAAGGAGATTTTTATAGTGGCTCAGTTATCAATGAATCTATGTTCACTTTATAACTTTCTATTAACTGACCTGTGACAGTTGAATGGGTTACAATTGATTGAATCTTCTAAGTTAGATCAAGTTACGAGTACAAGAGTTCACTAGAGAATCACAGTGAACCCTTAGATGACTATTGTGTGGGAAGAGAAGAGTGAAGAATAATCTCTATAGAGTTCCAACAGCTAGTCCAAAAGGTCCCTTTTATGTTGTAAGTAGTACTGTATTTATAGGGGTTGGAGAGCTATCAAGCTATGCCGCTTTACCTGAAGATATACTCATTGATACAAAGGTGCTCCAAGAATTTCATCGCGATCCAACTTAACCTAATGGATCACTAGCAATCCATAGGGCATGGATCGCTAACGATCCATGTACTCAAGGTATTTTTGGATCATTTCCATTAAGTTACATTCCTTGCTTTATGCAGTTTCTTTTCATGAAATTTCATAGCTACTTTCCTTATTTTGATGATGATTCATGCATAGGTTGGATTGAACTGTGAATGTAATCAGATAGGTCTTTGCTTCTCGAATAGGTTGCTTAAAAGGCTATGAAAATTGGCATACAATCCTAAAAAGATATTGAATCATGATGCAAGATCTGAATGACCCACGAGGAGTCCGTATGGGTCGCAAGTGATTCATAGGTAATGGATCTCTAGCGATCCATCCTATTACTTGATTTTTATGTGTTTCTTCTTGAGCCCTTCTTGGCCTATCCTTGTGGTCCTGTTGGTTAATTCTTGAGTGGTTTTGCCTTAGTCTAGATGTTCTAACTCCTATTGAATTCTACTGGGTTAAAAACTTGGTTAAATTTTGCCCTTTAGAGTACGCCTTCATCGGAAACAAGGTATGCTCAGGAAGTAATTGCTTTTAAGATTCCATATCATGAAATCAAGTTGATTGTGTCGAGCTTACCCTGCAAATTTGGCTTTAGCTATTCATCCATCCGTTGATTTTTGATGTGAATCATTGTTGCTCGTAATAATAAATCAATTTCGATCCCATAATTTTTAAGATGCATGCAAACAACATATAGATCATGCTTCGCAAGTTTGAAGAACACAGGCTGTAAATTTATTGATCGCTAGCGATCCATAAACTTAATGAAATTTCTTCAACCGGTCCGCTATTTAGCTTTGCTCGAGCCGACACTTCTCAACATCCTTCATTTGCCTAAGCCAACCACGACTAAACCCTAATTTTGCTTTTGTTGTCGCCGCTGTTAATCTCCACCGCCATAGCCTTCTACCACCGACCTCAACTACCTCCACCGTCACCTCGAGCCAAGCCCTAGTACCAGAATTGCCACTTGCTAGGATCATTGTCGACCTTCCATTTCTTGGATCATCATGAACTCAAAGTTGAATGTGTTTTCTTTTGATCTAAGGTTGGTGACGACGTGGCCACCGTGTTGATATGTTTGGGATAATCGATGAGAATGGTGAACGAAGCGGGTTGATTGCGATTTAGTGGAGGTAGACAGTGGATTCATGCCCTGCGCTTGATGTATTTTACTATATTCGTTTAATAAATCAAAAATTGATTAGCGAATGGCCTCAATGGCTCCGTCGAGATAGTTTACTATGGACTTGATCATCCTAGATTAATTTTACTTTCACACTCTCGGTGTACCTGAAAATAGAACAAGCTTTTTGTGTTACTTTGGAGAACGAGTCCATTATCGATCATTGACCAATAACAGGTAAGTGTAGGAGGAATAAATCCAATGAATGATATGAAAGCTTTTTCTTTTCCCTATTGAGGGTGAACTATCTTCACAGGATAGATCATTCGTAGTGCTCAGGACACCGAGCCCATCCCACATAGATAACACACTGCACTTGCCCCGGTCCATGCTTGGAATTCGATAAGTTGGAATAGGTCAACATCTTTTCAAAATTCAAGCGTTGAACATAAGGGGATTTCTAGTTATAAATAGACTTACCTAACCATGTTGGATACAAATTCTATTATATAGAATGAAGCATCCGACATTCCAACGTGAATCCAGTGGAGGAAGTCCGGCACTCTCGGGAGTAGAATCATCATCAGTCATGCCTTAGCAAATGGTTCCAGCAACACCTACTTCTTAGAAAACACCAGTTGAATATGGTTAATTGGTGACGGTAGGTTCGGTTGTTGATTAAACCCCTCCAAACTTTAGAAATTTACTTAATCCTCCAGATAGGGCTTCCACTGTAATTTCTGCTAAAGTTCTACACAATATTTGTTTACAACATGGCATTCGGATGATGATGTGGGCCTTCTAAAAAACAAGTTTGCATACATGCCACTTTCTGGTACACCGCTTGTCATCGGTACATGTGACTGGTTGGTGCAATGGCCCCATTCAATCATTTCTTAAGAGAGCCTCCTCTGAATTTGGGAATAGCTTCATTTTAGATCCATCCCAACGAATACGCAATTTTGACTATTCTTCGTATTTTATTTTATGCGCACATTCAATCATGCTCAAGATTCGATGAGCTGTGATATTTCCTCTCATTCAAGAAAAGAGATGAATGTTCATCTCTTGTGATTGTCGAGGCTTAAAGGAACCACAAAATCATGTTGTAACTCCAAAGTAACTTGTCCCAGTTCAAGACCCAGTATTTCTTCATTAGATGCCCTGAAGGATTCAATTATCTTTGGATGACATGGGGTGAGACTCCTCTTTACTTATTGAGATTTATTATGATGGTATGGGTTTTTAATATACTGAATACTCCTTGCAGTTATTCTGAGGACAAATAAAGATTCATCACTTGATCCCATCTTCCATACTCTGAAGGCCATAGATGCTAGAGAAAGATCGGTCAAATCTTTGCTAATTGATGAGAATTTTCATAGGTATGGATTGTTGCATCCTGGGAGATCTGCCATCACCGTTGAAGTTCTGTCCCTTACCCGTTCTAGGATTCAAACACCTCCACTTCTTCATCGCACGATTCTAAAGGGGACAGTCTACTAGGAGGAAAAGGTCCAATCGGTGGATCAACTAAGGAATTCAATAAAGATGGGAAGGACAATACGATCGGAACTAGTAGCTCGATTGCGATGCCCCAGGAGGAGGGGGAAGAGGAGTTCAAACAGTGGAAAGGCAAGGCTGCAGTGATCGTAGAAAAGGAGGAAGGTGAAATTGAGAGCCGGAGTAGCTATGGATCCTCTTTTAGCCATGAGGAATTTGATGCAAGTTCCAATGAAGGAAATTTCGAATCATGTGATGAAACTCCAGGAATGAGTCCCGTTCTCCTAGATTCACCTCCTTAAGAGATTATTTCTAAAGATGCACCCCAGTTCCCAAACGACTTCATGATTCTTAGCCTAAGGAAACTGATATTAACTTTGGGGATTTGAGCAACGTTTATGTAGACATTGCAGAAATCATGAGAGATGATTTTGTGTTCAAGGGATTGTCTTCTCACTCTAGCCATGCTATTTCTAGAGTTAGCCAGATTCCCACTGTAATCGCTTCCCGACCTGGTTTGTGAAGTCCTTTTAGGCCGCCTATGACTCGTCATGTACTCCATTAGGGCCACGTACACTCACGCATGCATTATTTGAGCTTATTTTCTATTACTAAAGTTACTTTATTTTTTTATTAGTTATTATAGAAGTTCATGGACTTTATGAAGATGTTGAACAATTTATATATGCACAACGTTGGTCGAGACGTACTTCAAGCTGCCACTAGCCCCGAGAAACTGAAGAAGAATGGAGAAGGAGGAAAGATCAGGAAGCTAAAGCTTGGTGCCGGGATGACAAGGACTGAGCCAGAGTTTACAGAGGTAGAGATGATAAGAGTAAGACTCCCGATGATGGGGAAGAGCCATCCTAAAAAAAAAAGTAGATCATGATCCTCATCCGTTCGAGCACCATACATTTGCCCCAGTTTTGGTCTCTATTGGAATTAAGATCTTGACTTTTGTTGTTCAAGTTGTTCCATCAACCCAGACTCCGTCAACTCATGTTGTGGCTGCTTCTGGTTCTTCACGCCCTTGCAAGAGACCTACTTATATTCTTTTGTCTGGTCCACCCATGCTTGAAACTGCGTTATTCGGAGTTTCCTGAAGGGAGTTAAATTTGATCATGCCTGCATCCGATTTGTGAGGATTCTTATATGCCCTATCTCTAAGTGATTCAGAGCGACTTGGATCAAGCTGAAGGATGGGAGAAATTATGTAAGCAGCTGGCAAACACAAACCATAACAACTATCAAGAGTCTCTTTCTTCTGAGTCAAAAAAAGATGATTATGAAAGGATGCTGATGGAACGTGACAACAGAATTGATCAATTGACAGAGAAGAAAGATGCTGCCATACAGGAGAGTAAAAGCAACCTAATTTGCTAAAGGAATGAAAGAGCCTCACATGAAAATTGATATCGTGTTGAGTGATGAAATCAAAAAATCCCATGCTAAAAAAGGAGCTTGAAACTTGAGAAGGGATCATCGAAGCTCGGAAGAGAACTATTGCTAGTCATGATGAAATGGTCAAAGCTCGTAAGAAGGCAATTGCTGATTATGCAGAAAGGTGGAATCCCGAGATAAGACCATCTCTAATTAGTTTCAAGTGATTGCTTCACTTCAAGAAAAAAAATGTGCAACTTAACATTGAAAAGACCAAAGTCGAAGTCAAGAAGGCCGTTGTGGTAGCAGGCTACTTGGTACTGCAAGATGCCTTTGAAGGGAAGATGGAGAAGATGGATGACACCATTTTGAACTTATACATCAACTCCCTATTGCATCGATGCAGCCTTTGTTATCTGGGTCCTAAATTCTTGTGAACTTATGTTATGGCTTGGGAAGAAGTCAGGGCTCGTTTTTAAGAAGATGGGAATGTGTACACCAAACAAGAGTTGGAGGATGCCTGTCTTAATAAAGAATTAAAGAAGGCTTTGGTAGAGGACCGAGAGATTACTCGAGTCGAAAGGGAGCTTAAAGTCGCTAATACTGCTGCAACTACAACTGCTAAAGCATTATCAGAGCCTTTCAATTCTGGGTCTGGCAAATCATCCAAGCAGCCTCATGATTAGACAAGAATCATTCCAGCTTGATTGGTGCTGCTTTGATATCTTCCCCTTCATCGGCTATCTCTGAAAGCCTTTGGCAGTCTTGAAACTTCGCCCAAGATCGTGTAACCATCCGGTGAAGGAAACGGTGGGGAGTATGAAGTTGAGATTCACGGTCATACTTCTGATGCAGGTAACTTCCATATTTCTCCCAAGTTTGAGGATTTTCAGCTCACACCACACGAAGGAGATGAATTGAATGCTTTCTTTTTTTATCTTATAGGTCCATCTTCTTTGTCTATCGAACTGTCAATTTTTCTAGTCCCGAGGCTTACTGCCATTTCGACCGCATCAATGCTTATTTCTATGGCTACTTTGATCACCACGCCCGTGTCTGGCTCTCAACCAGGATCGGAATCCAAAAAGATAGCTACATTGCATGGCCTGGACAACCCTCGATATATTTAGACAGCGATTTAGCAGCAGTTGACACTCGAGAGCAAACAGCCAAGCCAGCCAGCTAAGTAAAACTAAACGGCAGATGGTGGCTGTTAGGAAGGAATATATTGAGGAGAGAAAGTCTTTAAGGAGCTCCGCAAGTCCCGCAAGCGCAAGACCAAGTAGGAGTCTTCTAAGGGGGTCAAAGAAGAAAGAGAAGACATAGGCACACGGAGCTTATAATTGATATCTCTGGTACTGATACAACTACCGATGGGGATGCCGAGAGAAAGAAGAAACTTCTGACCAAAGGCGGAAAAGGAAGTGGTTGCAAGAAACACTACAGGCTCGAGTGACAGTGGAGCGGGATATTTTAACATTATGAATTACTTGACATGCATTTTGTACAAGTGCAGAGTCTACACTTATTACTTTTGTTGTTGTAGCATCTATACTTTTCTTTTTATTGGCCGATATTATGTAGGTATGCCCCCATATTTTGATTTTGTACGGAAAATGTAATAAGGAATGAAAAGATTAATGTTTCTTCTGTTATCTCTTCTGTGTTCTTTCTTATTTATCACATACCTAGCTTGTTTTTATACCATTATATATGTACATTACACGATTGCTTGTTCTGTAATTTCTATACTTCATATTATCATATCATGTTTTATGGTATACAGTGCCTTTATTTCCATGAATTCATGCATTACATATGCATTTTTAACTTTATAACAAGATCCATTGTAATTGCCAATTTTCGGCGAAATGGGATTGTGGAGTAGTTTTCCTTTCAAATAAATGTTGATACGTGTATGCCCTCTATTTTACAGGGTTGTTTTCTCCAACACTTGATAAATGACCGATTGATCCAAGCGATTTCTCGGATGTCTGTAGCTGAATCTAAATTGTATTTCCTACTTCGGGAACTTGTGACTCGAATGTCTCAACCATGGAGATTTTGTTGGTTTACGATTGGAATTCTTTGCCGATCTCTAGTTGTGTGACATTGTAGGACTCACATCAACTATTTTTCGATAGAGGGAGTTGATTCTTGTTAGTCCTGTAATAGACGAGTTTCCTGGTATTGTCAGGACAATACCAAGACTTATAAGATCTTAATAGTTTGTTGATGATGCCGGAGCAACATCAAGTAGTGCTTGAGCGGAATGTGTGGCTTTCAAGAGTGTGCAGCTTATGAAATGTGTGACTTTATGGGAGTGCATGGCTTATGAAATGCATGGCTTTTAAGAGTGCGTGGCTTATGAAATGTGCGGATTTTTGAGGGTGCGTGGCATACGAAATGCACGGCTTTCGCGAGTGCATGCGTTATAAAATCCATGGCTTTTTAAGGGTGTGTGGATTACGTAATGCGTGGCTTTATAGGAGTACGTGGTACAAAATGCACGGCTTTTAATTTGATTCGATTTACTTTCGTTGACTTAGTGAGTATGTGGAGCTGATGTGCACGTAAATGTGCATATTTTTACCACCATATTTATTCTATTTAAATTAAATAAATGATCATATTGGGTATTTTAACTTGTTTTAACCAAAATTCATACTAATTCCAAATTTTCACATATTCATCTTCATATAGGGGCAAAATGGTTATTTTTGTGCATATATCAAATTGAGAAAATTTAATGGGAAATTTCTATATTATTTTGTAGGAATTTAAACTCAATTACAAGTGGTTTCATGAAGGAATATGCATGCACAAAGAAGATACAAAAGAATGAAGATGGAAATAATTCAATGTGAAGAACATGGAGGACCCCACCTACCCACTACCTAATGTACAAATTAAAGGCTAATGCACATGCTAAAAGACATTTAAAGCTTCATGTACATTTAAGTGGGGGATTATTAAAGTTAATGATAACTTGGCCACCACACTTCCTCCAAGGGCATTTTGGGTACTCCCCAAAAATATGCATTGTGGTTTCTAATTTGTGTAAATACCCCTTATGTTTCATGTAGCCATCTTCCTCTTAGTTAGTTAGTTTTAGTTTAGAAAATAAATCAAAGCTCTCGTTCTTTCCATGGCTACTTCGCCATTTTATTTCATGTAATTTTCTTTTCTTTTATGCAATGTTAATTCTCTTTTATTTACATGCTTCTTCTCTTCTTATGTAATAGTGTAGATTTACCTTTATGCAATTAGATTAGTTGTCTTTTCCATTAGCTTTCATTTTCCTTTCTTTTTGCTTTCATGTTGCTTTCTACATTTGTTGATTTGATAACAAATATGAGAGCTTAATCCTTACAATTTAGGGGTAATGAAGCTCTCTAGTATGTAGATGCAACATTTTGATGTTTATACTCTCTTTTTGTGTTTTAATGGAAACACTTGAAGTGGTTTAATGATGTTGTTTAGCTTTGAATTTGATAGTCTATGTTATTCATAACAAATAGGCTATGCTTAAACAAACATAACACAAATTGCCTCTTCATCTAAATATGATTATGGCAAAGAAGTGAATGTTGAAATTGAAATTTGATAGTCTATATTTCTAAACAATAGTTAATAGGCTATGCTTAAAATAGATTTTTATTTCAACTTTGTTGTCATATTTCATGAGAGTTAAATGTGTATTAGTGGTTGTGTTATAGTTTGATGGTTTATATTGGGCTAATTAATAGCACAAATATATCATACTTATGATAAACACATCAAATAATTACACTAATGAAAAGAAAAGAGAGATCATAACTTCATTTTGTTGATTTATATGATCTAGAGAGTGGATTTATCTCTAAATTGTTCTTTTAACTCTCATATTTTTATCATTTTCTTTTGCTAGCTTTTGTTAGTTTCTTACATTTCTAACTATTCACTCTCGACTTCGGTATAATTTGATTGAATAGAATTTTAAAATCATCAATACCCTGTGGATCGACCCATATTCACCACGTGCTACATTCGTACACCGTGCGCTTATGGTTATTTTTATTTCAAAATTCGTTCGACGGTTTTCTAAACCGATAGAATTTCCGTCGACGAACAAGTTTTTGGCGCCGTTGCCGGAGAATTGTTTTGATTTTGATTTTCTATTCTTCGAATTATTTTTGTTTTTGTGTGATTTTATTTGTGTTTTTATTTTGTGTGTTTGTTTGCATATAAAAAAAAAATTTGTGTATTGTATGATTTTGTTTGTTGTTGTTTTCAAGTGTGTTGTTCGTTTACCATTTGCATTTCTAAGTTTTTTTCTTTAAAAAACATATACACAAGTTCATTGAAAAAAAAATTCATTTCATTTCTCTTTTAGCATTTCAGTTTACAATTTACAATTTCTATTTACAGAGCATCACCACTGTTACATCTAGTCTGGTTGCTTACAGTTTCTATTTCAACTACCCTGGCCTTGCTTCCTGCCTTCTCCCTTTACTGTCTTGCATTTCATTGCAAGCCTCCACAACCACAAACCTTCCGCTACCATTTACATCCTTCCAGTTCAAACGACCACTCTCCAAAATCATCTCCACAACTAACCACAACAATCAACTCACCACCTGAAACTGTCAACACCCACATACTTCACCCCTACCATTCTGCATTTTCATTTCAACTTCGCAAAACAAATATCATTTCTGGCAGAACAACACTGATACAACAAAAGCCACAATTCTTTCACCATCCACTTGACTGCTACCAACCATACATCAACCTTCCGACAATTTATAACAATTCCTGCCATCAACCACTTCATCCCTTACATCCATATTTCCCTCCTTCATCAAGTCAGCAATGACATTGCAAACCGTCAACCGCTTCAGTCTCCAGTTCATCGAACACTTCCACCACTGTCCCCACCTCTCCAATACAAACATCACTTCATTCAACATCAAACTGTTACATCCCTTCATTGTCCTCATCACACTGCTTCTTAAAAACTGCTGTTATTCAACTTGCAAGCTCACATAACACCACTGCTACCCATTCTTCACCCATCTCCACTGTTGTCACTTCAAACAGTAACCAAAGCAATTGCCTTCTCAACTCGAGAAACATCTCTACCAAATTTCATTTCCATCACTGCCCAATTTGAACATCAGCATTCACCGTGCTATTTCAACAACCCACAACCAACTGCTCTACCAGCCATCCTCTTCACTGTGAAGCTGCTGTCTTCCAAACTTCACAACTCGAGCAAAATCATCGACCCCAAACCCAATCAACATCGAACTCTACAGCAAACATCATCTCAAAAAAAAAGGAAGGAAAGAAAGGAGAAACTGCTCACCAAAACTCCATAGCCAAAACACAGCACTATCATTTTGCCTAAACCCTCAACCTACATCAGCAATCGCGACTTCGCCACTTACTTCAACCCAATCGCTGCAACCTCCTCCAGAATCTCAAATCATTTGCAATCAATTTCGAAACCTCAAACCGAAGTCGCAAGCAACCCTCGATCAGATTTCCACCTGTGACGAACCCTTTCTATCTTTTGATTGAATTCAAATTGAGCACATCGGTGAAATTGAGAATTCGCGAGATTGCCAACTGGAGAATTTGATTAATTTTGTAAAGCAGAGAAATTATAGTTCTGATTTTTCATTTAACAGGGAAATCCTTTTGTACACAGAGCTTTTATTTTAATTTTATTTTTGTTTTGTTGTGTGAATCATAAAAATCATCTTAGGCAGTTGGGTTGTGGAGCAGAGAGGGCTGGGTATAATTAGTTTGGGCCGGGGCTTCTTCTACAATTAGTTGTTTATATTGAGTTATTTTGTTTTGTCTTGTAAAAAAAAAGAGAAAAAAAAAGAAGAGTTTGCTTTGTTTGTTTTGTTTAACTTGTTTGTAAATAGTTTTCCCTTATTCTTAAAAAAAAGAGTTTGCTTTGTTTAAATTGATTTTAGTTAGTTTTGTTTTGTTTTTTTTTTAAAATAAAAAACTCGTCACAAAAAAAAACTCTTCTCACTTCTTTTTCAAAAAAAAAATATTAGTTGTCAGTTTTTATTTTTATTTTGTCTTGTTTCAAGTTGTTCTTAGGTTTCATCCTTATAAAAAAAATCTTTTTTTTTAAGTAAAACCCTACTTTTAAGTTTCCTTTCAAAAAAAAAGTTGTATATATCTTGCTTTATTTTAGGTTGCCAAAGCAGAATTACAGAAAGAGCAGAAGTGCTTGTTAAATAAATTGCTTGATTTGAAGTGCTTGCCCAAAAAAAAACTGCTTGCTTGCTTATAAAATTTTATGTTTTAGTTGTCTTGCATTGTTGTTTGCTCGCATTTTAAGAAAAAAAAATTTAAAAAAATTCAAAATCAAAAGCAAAAACAAAATATCATTCTAGTTGCATTGTTAATACACGTTTTATTTCAGCTTTGCATTTCATCTTAGAATTTGATTAAATAATAACTCACTTAATTATATATTGACAGTTGTCTTCTTTGAACAATTTAATTTCTTGGTGTCTAGGCTATGGCAGAGTAATAACCATTTATAAATATTACGGTGATTCGTAAATATTATAGTGGTTGTTCCTCTGAAGGTACTTAAACCTTCGGCTGCATTGCTACGGTGATTCGTGGTGCACCGATAAATCCTGCCCGTTACCTGGCTAACAACTATCTTGTTTATTTAAGACAGTTTGTGATTATACAAGTTTAGGTTAACTTAGGATAAATCATTTGTAATTAGACCCCTACATTCATTTAGTTGCATTAGTTCATGCATATTAAAAAGACAAAAAATTCAAATTCAAAACTAAAAAAATTGTAAATATTCCTTTTCCTTTGAAATTTTTAAATCCTTTTCTTTGAAATTTCAAAAAAATCCAAAAAAATTTAGAAAAACCAAAATTCGAAAAGAAATTGAAAAATAAAAACAAAACAAAAATCGATTTCCCTTTTCAAAAATAAATTTTCTTTGTAAATATTTTTCGTTTATAAAAAAAAACCAAAAAAAACATTCTTGAAAATGTCTGAATATCCATATCCACTTGAATTTTACAATAGTTGTGAAAATCAATATAATCCATATGATTTCAGTCCAAATTCGTATGGATATTTTAACAACAACTATTTTGTAAATAATTCAAATTTCGAACAATAAAATTTTCAAAACGACGACCAACGTTCGACTCTTGAAAATAGCATTGAAATGATTTCATCTTTACTCGAACTTTCTACACGATAAAATCAAGAGATAAATGATTTATGTAATTCTGATTTGTGTAATAACTCGAGTCAAGGATTTCAAAATTTGAATTCAATTCGAAATTCAAACGATTACGATTATAACCCATGCCAATTTAATTTCGAACTCCAAAATGAATTCCAAACTCAACATGAAAATGGGAACAACTTTTCAAACGAATTTGGCAATGGGGATAATCTTAACCATGTTACGAGTGAAAATTTTTGTTCTCAATAAATCCAAATCGAAAATTCTCAATTTAATAACTATAAATTGGATTTTGTTGAACAAATGAATGAAATTTACGATGATCACACGGATTTGTTGTTTGAAACTTATATGAAACAACGTGAACAACAAAATCAAATCTCAACGTGTGATGAGTCAAGTGATAATCCACCTTTTACCCAAATCGACGATTTTCAAATAACAACTTTTGAATTTGATAATGACCATCTTAATCAAGTTGTTGAAAATACGGTAATTGAGTTGGATTTCAATTCTTTTGAGGGTGCGAAACTCGATTTAAACATCGATCTTCCTTTTTTTGAAAATTTGAATACGACAACTTTGAAACTCGATTTACATGATGAAGTTGTTGATAATCCAATAAATGAAGTCGAATTTAACGAACATGAGTTTTATGGACTTTTTGAAAATGAGTTGTTGAATTTTGAAGGGGAAAATTTCGATCACCATTTTGGTTTTGAAATCGATACTTTGAAAGAAATTGAACTTCAACCAATTTTTCTATCTACCCCAAAAAATCATCGAAAATAAAACAACTCGTATGATTTTCAATAAAATGACTTTCGTTTTTCCAAATCCACATTCAACTGCGAAATCTTTTACGATTTGGTTTTTCGTGCTTAAGCTGTGTCTCGCACATTTGACAAGACAAATGAATCAGTCTTTAGAAGACCGTTTAATTTACTTTTTGAGTGTATACTTTCTCATCTCTTGTAAATAATAATCTTTCATGTAAATATTAGATTTTTATTTTATTTTTCTCCTTCCACTTGGGTTGACTGTGGGGACACAGTAAAAATCAAGTGTGGGGGGAGACTCATCTTCAATTTTTTTTACTTTTCATGGTTTATTTTTGCTTTAAAATCACAAAAAAAAATTAAAAAAATTCCTAAAACCAAATTTTCTTTTGATTTATTTTTAAAAGAAACACTATAAGATAAATATATGGCTTTGGTTTATTAAATTGAAATTTTTGAAAATTTATTGGTCTTAACAAAAATAAAAATGAAATTTGATTACAAATAATAATGGTTGAACTAGTATATAGGAAGATTCATACGTGTTAATTACGAAGTACATCCTAATTGAAAATCTTTGTTTTAAAAAGTGGTTGATTTAAAGTAAAGGAGATAACATTTTTTTGTCTTCTAAGTTAAATGGTGCTAAGATGATTTTGCAAAACTCCCTCTCAAAAAAATAATATAAAATAATAATAATAATAACATCCAAGTATTCGCTCTCATTTAAAAGTCCTTACGGTTATGCAGGGGTGATTACTTGGAATTTTTGATTATGTGCTTTCATACTCATTTAAAAGTCCTCACGGTTATGATGTATGGAACACATGTTAAAAAAAAGACTTAATAAAAACCACCTACGGTTAATAGTGTATGCATGAAGATGTGTGCACTCGCCATGCTCTGTATTCCCCTCACATAAGCCCGAAAGGCAGTGCATGGGTGGTATATCTGGCCTCACTTTACCTGAGCTAGGTGTGTAATTTTTCTTGCAAATAATAAGAGAGCAAGCAATTGAAATCCTAACACTATTTTTACTTATTTGATTTGATTTGTTATTAAAAAGAAATGAAAATACCACTTTGATAAACTTTTATAATCAACTAAGGATCCATTTTATAATTACACTTTGTTATCAACCGAAACAACAAATTAAACTATTGCCTATTTGTTATGATAACTTGATTTTTGTCGGAAATTTTGACGAGTAAATGACATAAATTTTCAAGATAATAACCAAAACCTATATTTAACTTATTCGTGTCAATTTAAAAATAAATCCTTCATTTGTAAATATTTTCAAAATTTTGCATTCATCTCTTTGTAAATAAATCTTGCATTTTGTAAATATTTTCATCCTGCATTTGGATTTTGTGGGTAGTATCTGCTGAAAACCATCACAAGACAGTACTCGTCCTACTGGGGACACCTAGAGGTTTAACGGCTTGTTGCATACGCTCAATGCAATCGTGCTCCCTACGAAAACGGATTTATCTTAGTTTTAGTTTATTCGAGGACGAATAAAAAGATAAGTGTGGGGGTATTTGATGTGCACGTAAATGTGCATATTTTTACCACCATATTTATTCTATTTAAATTAAATAAATGATCATATTGGGTATTTTAACTTGTTTTAACCTAAATTCATATTAATTCCAAATTTTCACATATTCATCTTCATATAGGGGCAAAATGGTTATTTTTGTGCATATATCAAATTGAGAAAATTTAATGGGAAATTTCTATATTATTTTGTAGGAATTTAAACTCAATTACAAGTGGTTTCATGAAGGAATATGCATGCACAAAGAAGATACAAAAGAATGAAGACGGAAATAATTCAATGTGAAGAACATGGAGGACCCCACCTACCCACTACCTAATGTACAAATTAAAGGCTAATGCACATGCTAAAAGACATTTAAAGCTTCATGTACATTTAAGTGTGGGATTATTAAAGCTAATGATAACTTGGCCACCACATTTCCTCCAAGGGCATTTTGGGTACTCCCCAAAAATATGCATTAGGGTTTCTAATTTGTATAAATACCCCTTATGTTTCATGTAGCCATCTTCCTCTTAGTTAGTTAGTTTTAGTTTAGAAAATAAATCAAAGCTCTCTTTCTTTCCATGGCTACTTGGTCATTTTATTTCATGTAATTTTCTTTTCTTTTATGCAATGTTAATTCTCTTTTATTTACATGCTTCTTCTCTTCTTATGTAATAGTGTAGATTTACCTTTATGCAATTAGATTAGTTGTCTTTTCCATTAGCTTTCATTTTCCTTTCTTTTTGCTTTCATGTTGCTTTCTACATTTGTTGATTTGATAACAAATATGAGAGCTTAATCCCTACAATTTAGGGGTAATGAAGCTCTCTAGTATGTAGATGCAACATTTTGATGTTTATACTCTCTTTTTGTGTTTTAATGGAAACACTTGAAGTGGTTTAATGATGTTGTTTAGCTTTGAATTTGATAGTCTATGTTGTTCATAACAAATAGGCTATGCTTAAACAAACATAACACAAATTGCCTCTTCATCTAAATATGATTATGGAAAAGAAGTGAATGTTGAAATTGAAATTTGATAGCCTATATTTCTAAACAATAGTTAATAGGCTATGCTTAAAATAGATTTTTATTTCAACTTTGTTGTCATATTTCATGAGAGTTAAATGTGTATTAGTGGTTGTGTTATAGTTTGATGGTTTATATTGGGCTAATTAATAGCACAAATATATCATACTTATGATAAACACATCAACTGATTACACTAATGAAAAGAAAAGAGAGATCATAACTTTATTTTGTTGATTTATATGATCTAGAGAGTGGATTTACCTCTAAATTGTTCTTTTAACTCTCATATTTTTATCATTTTTTTTTTGCTAATTTTTGCTAGTTTTTGTTAGTTTCTTACATTTCTAACTATTCACTCTCGACTTCGGTATAATTTGATTGAATAGAATTTTAAAATCATCAATTCCCTGTGGATCGACCCGTATTCGCCACGTGCTACATTCGTACACCGTGCGCTTGCGGTTATTTTTATTTCAAAATTCGTTCGACGGTTTTCTAAACCGATAGAATTTCCGTCGACGAACAGGAGCTTAATTGGGTATGGTTTCACTTCCCCAAGCAACTAATGAATGATTTTTGAATCGATTTACTTTTGCCAACCCAACGAGGAGTTTAGATGAACATTGTTTTATTGGTTCAAAAAGCTAAAGAATTTACTAATGAAACGAAATAGAGCAAATTTTATCTATTTATAATACCCCTAGTGTGGTCGAACGACCAATTTGTGAAAACAGGAAATACATAGATAAAATCTAAATAAAGCCGGAGCAAGTCGCTATTATAAGCATGGGGAATCTGAATTCCATCGATTGTGGTCTGCTTAAAAGTGCCATCTTTAAGCTTTTGCCTGATTGAGTAAGGCCCTTCTAGTTTGGTCCGAATATTCCTGGAGTCGGATATATCCATTTCAGTATAATATCTCCCACTTCAGAGGTACGGTTGCGAACCTTAGAGTTGAATTGTCGTGTTACCCTTTTCTAGCAAGCCGTGGTCCTTAGCTCGGCTTCCTCTCGTTTCTCGTCAATCAGATCTAGTGACTCGAGCTAGAGCTTCTCATTCTCTTTTTGATTGAAGTGTTGTTTTCGATGAGAGGGGACTTCCAATTCAACCTAGATCATTGCTTCAGATCTTTATGCTGGGGCGAATGGCGAGTGTCCAGTTGCTGACTTATTCGTCGTTCGTTTAGCACATAATGCAAGTGGGATCTCATTAACCTAGTTTCCTTTGGCTTTCATTATACTTTTTTGATGGTGGAGTTGATGATTTTATTTATCATCTCCACACTTATCCATTTGCTTGAGGGTGTGCCACTACGGAGAAACACTTTTCGATATGGAAATGCTTGCAAAAGTCCTTGAATTCAGCACTTTCTAATTGAGCACCGTTATCTATGATGATTTTAGGTGGCACTCTAAAACTGCAAATAAAATTTTTACTGACAAAGTTAATTACTTTCTTAGTGATAATTGTAACCGGTGGTTCTGCTTCGGCTTATTTTGTGAAGTAATCAATAGCAACGATAATATATTTATTCCCTCCTTTAGCAATTGGGAGCACACCAATTAAGTCAATTCCCCAAACAGCAAAAGACCATAGGCCAACCATTAGTGTAAATTCTATTGATGGATTTCTCTGTATTTTGGCAAACTTTTAGCATTGCATACATCGCCTGGCATAGTCTGCTGTGTCATGGTTAATGGATGGCCATAACCGTATCGGAGGACCTTTTTTGCTAGAGTGTGCCCTGCAATATGGCCTCTACAATCACCTTCATGGACTTCCCTAAGGATATTTGAACATTGTGTTTACCAGTTGTTGGTAGGTTGCCTCTACATTATTTAGTCCAAAAGGCATGACTCGATAAAAGTATAATCCAAGGTCGGTAACGAAACTAGTATTCTCTTGATCGAGTTCATGCATCATGGTTTGGTTGTATGCCGAGTAAGCATCCACAAACGATAGCAACTCTTAGCCTACTGTGGCATCAACAAGCTAATCAATCTTGGGCAATGGAAAGTTATTGGTCAGGCTTTATTCAAGTCTAAGTAATCAATGCAAGTCAGCCACTTCCCACTGGACTTCTTTACTAAAACCGGATTTGATACCCATACAGGGTAGGTTGCATGGTTGATGAAGTTGTTTTCCAACAACATATCCACTTCCTATCTTAGTGCAGCAGACCGTTCCGGTCTCAGGGTGCGCCTCTTCTGCCTCACTGGAGTGAACTTGGAATCGATATTAAGTCCGTGACATGTTGTTCGGTGATATTCCACACATATCATAATGTGTCTAAGCGAACAAGCCCAGATTGGCACGAAGAAACTTGACTAACTCTTGTTATGTCTTGGTACCAAGGTGTGATCCTATTTTTAGTACCCGTGTCAGATCTTTCGTGTCCATAGGGATCTTCCGTGTCCATAAGGACATGCAGCGTAATCTCTGCCGGTGTTGCCCATTCCCCCCAAGCTCTTGTATCTAGTGTCCGTAGCCTTATCGAATCGGTTGTGGTCTCCAAGCCAGGGGAGGTTCTGTAGTTGTTATGTTAACAGTTCGCGATTGTGGAGAGTTTTCTCCACATTCATCCCCTTTTTTTTTCTTGTTTCACGCAATTTAGCGATGTAGCATTCCCTTGTGATGGTCTGGCCTCCCTTTCTCATTCCAACTCCATTTTCTATAAGGAATTTCATAGCGAGACAGCATTGTGCCAGGATAATTTGAAAATCAATGAGGGTCGGTGATCCCAAGAATGCATAATAAGCCAAGATCTCGTCAATTATCACAAAGTTTTGGGTGAGAACTACTCTCCGATCTCCTCTTCCTAGTTCAACAGGGAGATCAATTGTGCCAACTGGTTGTAGTGGATGGCCGGTGAATCCTCGGATCTTGTTTCATCACGTAGAGACATCCTTTATGTTAACCTTCATTTGGTCGAACGTATGTTGAAACAAAATTTTTACTGATCCTCCGATATTGACCAACACTCATTGCACAACAGTGGGCCCGATTCCTGCTGTCACCGAATTGGATCTAAAGTTGGAGCTTCTATTCCTTCACTATCTCGATTTCAAAACACGATGTCATCATTGAGAATCCTCGGTTGTTTAGCAGTGGTTCCATCTTCTATTGCAAAGCAAGTTTCTTTTGGAGCAAGTTTAAGTGAACTAGCATATCTTTCCATCTCGCCCTAACTTTATTGTTTCGGGTGAGGACCTCCCAAAATGGCATCGATGATAAGCGTCTGTTTAGCTTGCTTGGATCCCTCTCTGCTAGATCCAGATTGCTTTCCTTGGGTGCTAGGAGAATGAGGTCTGGTTGGCTGATCGGAATTTCGGGGCTTCTTCATATACCGTTGGAACTTGTTTTCCATAATCAATTCTTCAATGACGTTTTTCAAATGGCGTCACTCGTTTGTATTATGGCCATGGGTTTCATGGAAGCGACAAAACTTCCCCAACTTCCTTTATTGTTCAGACTCTTATTTTTGACATGGATTTGGGTACTCTTCTTTTCCCTGAGTTGCTAGGTAAATATTCTCCAAGCTGTCGTTTAACGGATTTTATTCTCTTCATATCAGACCTCTAAGTTTCTTTCCACCTCCTTTTCTCTTACCAGTATTCTGATGCTAGTTCTTCTTTTTGTGGTCCCCATCTTTCCCAAAAGTTATTTTAGAAATTTTGCCATTTTGATTGACTGCTAGATTACTCTGAATTGGTTCGTTTGGTCATATATTGGTATTTTTCCCTTCTAACATATTTGCCTCTTCCAATCTTAAGTACTGACTCGCCTTTCAATTGAATTCTTTCATAGTGGTTGGTTGCTTCATTTTAATCCATCTCCCAAATATGTCTTTGCATGGATCAAGCGGACTTAAGCCATGAAAATCATATCCTCATTTGGATTACTCACTTTGGTTATGGTTATGTTAAAGCGATTCATGAACGATTTTAATGATTCGTTTGGTCCTTGAAGTAATCGGATAGAGACATCACGTTATTTGGCAGAGCCATGTGCAGTCTAAATTGTTCTAAGAACTTCCTAGTTGGCTCATCAATGTAGAGGGAGCCTAGTAAAGCACATAGAGCTGACTCCTTCCAGATAGATGGGAAAACATCTACAACAAACATCTTCCATTGCCCTCACACTATCCATATTCCAAATGTTCTTGGATAAGCGTCGTTAAGGGTCAGTAGTTCCGTTATAGGAGGGCATAGCTTGTGGCATGGTGAATTTCTTGTGGTATTCTATCCTATGGATACTATCAACGAAGGTAGTTCAGCTCGGAGTGGAACCCCAATCATCGTCCTTTCTACCTTTGCTTTCTACCATCAAGTGTCTGACCATGTCTGCAATGTATGCCTCACTTGTCTGTTCATTCGTAGGTCAGCTGTCAGTAGTTGCGCCAAGTGTTTGTCTTTTCAAACGATCTTGGTTAGCTGGTTAAAGCCTAAGCTCTCCATTCTTTGGGTGAGCCACTCGTGCAGTGGTCCGTTGGCATGCAGTTGGTCTTGTACGTGGAGTTTGATCGTTTGAGTTCAATTCACCTTCCCTAAGTCGCTCGTCTTCCTCAGAGTCATTATCTACCACTAGTACGTCCTTCCATGGAGTTTTCACTTCTAAGTTCAGATTTGCAGCAGTTGCTTTTGCAGTGGGTGGAGTGTTAAGGTTTTCCTCCGCCATGATTCTTGGAACTCCAACCACTACTTCCTTTTGCTTTTGTCATATGTTTCTTCCATTTAAGCCAGAAAAAAAAGAATGTACTTGCTCCGTAGCAGCCATAGCTTCAGGCACTGTTCTGGGAGTAGTTAGTGATTGGAGCGCTAAAAGAGCATCTATCTTATCCATGAGAGATTTTTGATTGTTTGCCCTTTTCTAGTTAATTTCATCAACCATCTTGTTCATTTCTCCCTTAGTCACAACATCATGCTATATGGAGAATCCTAGAATCTGTTCTTTAGAGTTAACTCCTAACAGTAGATTGATGGGGTTGTTGACTTCAATTTTGCTGAGGGTTTGTTTCTTCTCCAATGACGGTAGCTCCTATGGATCTTTCGGAGGTAGTTCTCTTCCTTTTTAGTGCCATTGATTCTCAGTAGAAAATATTTTAAAAAGAGATCGAGGATCTAACTTCTAAACCAATCTCATCTAAAGTAGATAGCTAGATTTAAGACTGAGTTCAATTTTCAATAAAAGCACCAAAACATTAACCCAAAAGATGGATCAGCACCTAGATTAAGTGTGAAAGCAACAGTCATGTTCTTACAGAGCAATAATATAGAAAATAAATGCAAAAATTATATAGTAAAAAGAAAACAAGATTTTTACAGTGGTTCGGCTGTTAATGAAGCCTACATCCACTTTATAACTTTTTATTAACTTGCTACTGTTACAAGTTAAATCGAATTACAATACGATTGAATCTTTTAAGTTAGATCAAGTCACAAGTACAAAAGTTCACTGGAGAATCATAATGAACCCCTAGATGACTATTATTTGGAAGGAGAAGAGTGAAGAATAATCTTTGTAGAATTCCAGCAGCTAGTCCAGAAGATCCCCTTTATGTTAGGACTATATTTATAGGGGTTGGAGAGCTATTGGGCTAGGCTGCTTTCCCAGAAGCTATACTCAATGATATGAAGGTGCTCTAAGAATTTTATTGCGATCCAACTTAGTTTGATGGATCGCTAGCGATCCATAGGGCATGGTTCGCTAGCGATCTATGTACTTAATGTATTTTTGGATCATTTCCTTTGAGTTGCATTCCATGCCTTATGTAGTTGCTTTCCAACCGATTTCACGGCTAGTTGCTTTGTTTTGTCAATGATTCATGCACATGTTGGATTGAACTATGAATGGAATTAGATAGGTCTTTGCTTCTCAAACTAGGTTGCTTTAAAAGCTATGCAACTTGGCCTACACCCCAAGAAAAGATATTGACTCATGATGCAAGAGGTTTGAATGACCTACGAGGAGTCCTTATCGATCGCTAGCGATCCATAGGTGACGGATCGCTAGCAATCCATCCCATTAGTTGACTTTTGTGTCCGTCTTCTTGAGTCCTTCTTGGCCTATCCTTGTGGGCCTCTTAGTTGATTCTTGAGTTGTTTTGCTTTGCCTAAATGTTCTAATTCCTATTGAATTCTACGAGGTTAAAAACCCGGTTAATAAGTTGATACAAAAAGAAGCCATCGCAAGTTAAGGCAGAAGTAAGCTGTCATATGTTGAAGATTAAAAGAAGCTATTATATATAGGAACTATTGCATGTTTAAGATTACTGCAAATTGAGTGCTATCGTAAGTTGATATTATATGGCCATCGCAAGTTGAAGTCCAGGTTATCATATGTTATTAATAAGGAGCCATTACAAGCTGAAGATTATCACATATTGAAGGTTGTCGAAAGTTGTTGGAAAGGAATCCATCGCAAGTCAATAAAGAAGGAAGCAATCGCACGTTGATGTTTAAAAGAAGCTATCTTATGTTGATAATTAGAAGAGCTTCACAAGTTGATAACTAAAGAAAGCTATTGTATTGAAGAATACATCCAAAATTGACACATCAGCTGGCCACATGGCAGTCTCCGATTGAATTAGCCATGCCACATCATCAAGGAGAAGTTAGAGAAGGATTATGCCACATGTCATCTCGAACATGTGCCATGTTACCAAATCATGACCATGCATTTTTACAAGTGATACGTGTCATGAATCTAAAGTCCTAGGTGAACTATAAATAGACATGTAACCTACTAGAAAAAGGCTGATTTCGAATGGCATTTCTCCCTCATCGTTCATTTTATCTTTTGCATAAAAGCTTGAAATTGAGACTTTAATGGATATTAGGTCAAATTGAAATCTTGATTTTACAAATAAGGACTTAAAAAATCTTTATTTGCATAGATGAATTCATATAAACAAAAGCCAAGCATATTTGAGTAACTGACTTTCCTTACTCAAGTATCAATAATTCTCTTAGACTTAATATTGCAACCAAATTTTGACTTAATAATGTATAGTACCAAATGGTATTGTAACATCCGTAAAATAAAAAATAATTAATTTTAAAGAACTAATAAATAATTTATAAGGCTCAGAAAGGAATTTGATCAAACGTCAGAATTTGGCTAAGAAACTTGCATTATTGTGTTCCTGGTAATTTTCTGAGCAACTTTTAAATAAAAACTTTGTGATCGGAGTTTAAACGAAGAAGTTATCAACGTTTGAAGATTTCAGATTGAAAATAATCCAAAACGGATTAAGGAAATAATATTAGCAGCAAACTAAACCTTAATTAAGTGTTAAAAATAACGTTAATAGGGAGTTAAATCATCAGACCCACCATCGGTCGATAGCTAAATAGATAGCTCATATCGTCCGCTAGCAGTAGCCCGCTCATATCGACCGATCGGTAAGGGCCAGCATAGATTGAAGCTCGACGTAATGGCCTGGATTTAATAAACAATAATCTAATGGACAGAATTGATTACAACGCCTTTAAATATAGACCTAACCCCACAATTTTATTTTCAAATTTTCTAAACTGAGCAATGGAGCTCTGACATTTCTCCTTCTCCGCTACCTCTAGAAATTGTATAATATAATACATACGTGTGTTTATATATGTATGTATGTATATTGGAGAAAGAAATAAAATTAAATAGAAGGAAGAAGTGAATTGATTCTGTAAAAAACAATAAATTTTAGAATTATAAACTTTGACTCTACTTAACTCAAATCTCTTATCAGATCTGTAATTCTAATGGGTACATATGCATTGTAATACATACATTTGGTTCAAAAGAAAAGGATTCAAGTAAGAGGAATGAATTTGGATCTGGAGACATGAAAGAAGGTGAGTGGAAAATTATTTAATTCACATAATGCTAAATTTATACCCTTGGAATTCTATTTTTTATTATTCCCAAGTGAAAACCATTGGATTGTAGGCTTAAATAAATGAATCTAACTTCAAATCCTTGCCTACATATTCAATAAATTGTTTAATTTTGATTAAAACGGTGTATATATAGCCTAAGTCGGGATTTTAGGGAGAATAGTCCCTAAAATTTGCGAAATATGATATTGATAGAGTTGTGTAATTATTCCAGATTTTTATTATTTGGGTTGTAAATTGTTAATAATTCATTTGGAATGCTTTAATTTGATTGGGATTTAAATTGTATATGTTTTGATTCATTGGAATCGTAGGATGATTTAGTTGTATTAATCTCCGTATGAATTTCCATAAATTGTTCAACCTTATATTATATATGAAAAGCGCGTCGCTTGAAATGACAAGGAATATGTCCAAACAAAAGAGATGCCTAAAGTAAGGATTTCTTTGTAGTCTGTAATGTTTATTCCATTAAAATAAAAAAAGATAATTCCTTGAATAATATTGATTCCAAGGTAGTAGCCTTAATTGGTAAATATGTTTTATTATATTTTACTATTCCATTGTGAGTTTATATAGTTGGTATACTTACATTTATTATAGATTACCAACACCAACGATTCGTGCCCTAATGACTCGGGTTTTCAATTAGTCGAAAATGGAGCCCATTAAGGTGTGGGTTGTTACATTTGATATCGAAGCTTTGGTTGGTCGATCATAAGAATTAAGATACGCTAAGTGAACGTATTATATTTTTACCTAGAAATATACATATATTACATGCTAAACTCTACAAAGTCTGACTGTAGAAATAGTTATGATCATATTCTTAAAAGATGGATAAGGAAACTATGAGTTAGAACAATAAATTGAATTAAATTTATACACCTACCATGATTGCCCTAGTGGATATAGGTTGTACCATAAGGCTTGACTTAATAAGAGCATGATAATGACAAATAAAAGGGTCCCTGAAGCTGGATGGTACTTGACTCCTTTTACTGGGCCTAGACTGCCCTATGATTATGGATTTCCTTAGATTACCCACAATGATGTATATTTATCCAGAACAAATGGGAAGTAAGAAAATATATGTTACACATAATTCAAAGCAACGTATAAAAAGGATTGAGCAAGTTCCCACAAAAGGTGTGCATTAACCATGACAAGATGATAGCCGGATTTTGATATGATGAAGATAAGAATAATTGGTAAAGAAGAAAAGTCCAAGATAAGGGACGAATAGAAGCCCATTTCTAAGTCCAACTCCGTGTGAAATAAGTCAGTAAAAGAAGATTTTGAAGTTTCTCAATCATTTGAAATGATTTTAAAAGAATTTATTAAACAATATAAGAAACTTATCACTAAAAAGTGGTTATTGTTGATAAGTAAGTAAATGCTAAATTTTTCACCACATAAATTACCCTTTGCAATAAATTCTTGAATAAAAAACTAGAAAATTTAGGAGGAGCCAAAAACCTTTATTTTTGAAATAAAAGAAAATAAGGTGTACATTTGGCTAGATGATTTTTCTATTTATGTAAGTTTATAAGTTTTAAAATTCATTTTAAGTGGTGGATAAATGGAAATGGTACTTGATTCAAATAGGTAAAGAGAATGGAAGGCTAAGATCACCTGATAGTGAAAATAGAAAGAATATTCCTGTATAAGGAAAATATGGAGAAAAATGGTTATAATAGATTTATACACAAAACGTAAATAGTTTCTTGTTAATGAAGAAAAGCCTAGTGGCTAAAACAGTAGGCGAGTGCACTGTAATGATCCAATGAAGAAAACAATAAAAAAAATTATATACGAAGGAGAAATTTAAATAAAATCAATTTAGGTAGAATGAATTAAATAATAGAAATATTAGGGAATTTAAATTGGAGCAACATTGGAAATTTAAATTAAAACAATTTAATTAGAAAAAATGCAAAAAAATAAAGGCAAAACAAAGGAAAAATAGATAGTTTCCACAAATATGTGCAGTAATTGCACGTATCTTTTAAAAGTTCTAATCATATGCTATTAGAGTCTTCATTAAGTCTAAAAGTGGAAATAACATGAGTAAGAGGAAAATAATAAAATGGAAGTTGTCCTTGTCTACACTAGTTTCTATTGTTTAAAGTTATAGAAAATATTGTAGAAACATTGAAATGGTGCATTTTTGAAAAATTGTTTGGGTTTTTGAGTGCGAAACTTAGTAAATTGTTTGAGTTAAAAATCATACATTTTAAAAAGTAAATCTCTATTGTAAAAAAGCCGTAAAAGGAAAATTGATTTGATGACTGTTCTTGACTCTTACTATTTGAAAAGAAGGAAATAATGTGTTGATTAAAAGAAAAAAATCTTTTGAATAAAACTGCTAGCATTGACCATTGACCTTAATAAATAAGCTTACTTCATAAATCCTAAATTATAGTTTTAAAAATTATTACGCCTATAGTTAAAGTTGGTTAAAATAAGGAATTTTTATGGCTCCTTTTGGAAACCAAGCAATAGTTGAATTTAATAAAAAGTTTCCAAGTTTATATTTTCAAAGATAAAAAATTTGGATTAAGTACTTCACGATTGCAAAGTTTAATAATTTTATAAAGATCCATGAAAACTAAATCAACTTTGATACGCAGTAGATAAAGAAAACTGCTAGGTAAGACGAGGTAAAAGTTAACATTATGAATAAAATAGATACGAGTACCCGCAAAGTAGCAACAAAGAATCCCTGTTGAATATAAAAAATATTGGTTTGGATCTAGGAATGTTTTACTAGACATGTGTGAAGCCATAAGAAGAATCCACAAAGGAATGGGGAATGATATCAAAGCACACTTCATCTAGTTCTAAAGTATACCCACATGAAAGATCAAAGATAAAAAAATAAATACTAAAATTTGAGAATACCATCAAGAGATTTTGGTTGAAAGAAAGATAGTAATACAATTGGAGTAGAAGCTAATGAGATGCGAAATGCACATAGAGAAAGCTGGTTGACTCAGGATTTAAGAAGGCCTCTTGTAGACTCCTCTAGAACTCACTAGTGAAAAGCTGATCCTGATCACTAACAATACTAACAGGATCTCTATGTAACCTAACGACTTCTCTTACGTATAGAGCCGCCAACGACGCCACCATCTTTGTACTCCTTACTGGTATGAAATGGGCGCACTAGGTCAACTAATCAACTACGATACAAATGCTCTCGTTCCTTCCCCCACTCGTAGGTAAACCATCTACAAAATACATGGAAATACTCTTCCGCTTCCACCGAGGAATATCCAATGGGGACAACAATCCTTCCGACTTCTCCTGCTTCGCCTTTATCCTATTGCAAGTCATACATCTAGCTACGTACTCCACCAGTCGCTTCTTTATCCTCCCTTAAATCCATAATTTACTTGCTACTGCTAGTTGGTATAAAAAACCACCACTAAACTTTCTAGAGCCATTCCTCTAAAACTTGTACTCATTCTGTGATTGAGAATTATTTTCAACTTTCCTAAAGATATGACTTGGTAAGAATACTTGATATCGTTCTTTCTTGTTATACTTATATATGTAAATCATTAAAACCCTTTATCTATCATACACGCTCGTTTCAAAAGTCCATTTTGCAAACCTTTTTGGGAAAGTTCTTTTTTTCAAAAAAAATCAAGCACGTTCTCTTAATACGTTCCTAAATCCCAGTGGATCTTAAAACTAAGCTCTAATACCAAATGTGACAACCCCACCTCCCGACACACCTATCCAAAACCTAGTGTGACTTTTGCACTCGTGCCATGCTGAGAAATGTGGCTCGTCGAGGTTTAAACACATTATAGAGCATAATTATAAAGGTAAATTCTAAGACATTCTTCAATTTCAGATCTCACATTGGAATGAATTAAAATATAAACACTGAAACTAAAGACATTTCAAAGAAACAATCTCCAAAATACGTAATTTCCATATATGATGTTTTTTGCATAGGCAAGCGGGGTTTTAAACTGGTCCCTTCCAGTTTTATTAATAAACACAGAAGTACAGGGAAACTAGGAAAAGAAATACAAAAAAATAAAAAATAAAAAACATAACATGATTAAAGTATCCAAAACCCTAGTTAACATGCCAAATATCACGAGTAATATTAGGGTTTTTAAGAAAACACAAGTACGTGTTTTTCTTAAGCAAACATTTCAGATATGAGGTCACTTCTTCTTTGCTGCATCAATTCAAACATTTTAACAATACTTTCTCTCCAGAATACCCTAACGAACAGTTTAACAATGCATGGGTAGGTTCTCGATCTTCTATTTTACTGTTTGGTATGCTTAAAAACATTATGCATTTAAGGATAGGGTTATTCGCTGGCCTATGGAGATGAAGTTTATATAAAATGTCTTTCCAAGCATCAAAAGTAAACAAGCATTCAAAGAAAAGGTGCTCGGTCGTTTCAGTTAAAGAAGTACAAAATGCACAAGAGACATTTTGAGTAATACCCATAAGATACAGTTTGTCTTTGGTGTATAAAGCTTCGTTAAGGACTATCAAAGCAATAAGTTGTCACGTTGCATGTCAGCACAGCACCAAATTCTTTTGTTCCAAGGATATTTCACTAGCATGAAGGAGTGTTTCATGGCATTGTAAATACATCTGATGGAGCCTGTTTCCCTTTTGATAGTCCAATAGATAGTAACTTCGAAAACGCTGTATTGTTGTTGCATAATTTGGTTCCATGTCTACTATGTATGAGAGCTGCTAGAATTTAAGAGGATAATTTTGCCTTCATCATAGTCTGACCGAACTTCAGCACTGTCAGAGATACCAGTCATGACTTTTTGACTGAAGTGTATACTTTGATCGAGGATAAGGCCAAAATCCCCTAAGGATCATGCTAGAATGGACATGTATTGAGAGGGGAGACATTTTGAATAACATGTGGTAGAATGCTAGATCTTAGTTTAAGAAGGCACCTGAATAGTTAGCTAGAGTTGTTGGGAAAATCCATGGTCCAGAAATGTTTGGTATGGAGGTAATTAAAGGTTAGCTAGTAAACTAATAGGGTTTGTTTATGATTAAGGAGGTCATCAATGTGCCCAGAAGCAGCAACCCTATTCCATGTAATAAGGTCTGGAATACCAAGTACTCCATTCATTTTAGGCATGTAGATTTTTTTGGAAAAAAGTGGAACAAGCTTTTTAGAGTAGAAGTCACCATGCCATAGGAAGTGATTCAGAACATAGTTAAACATCGAGATTAGTATTTCAGGCAGTATAAACACGCTGAACCAATAATTAGTCATTAGAATGGAAATAGAGATCGATAATGATAGTAAGTCTACCTGCTTGAGAGAGGAGGGAGCAAGGCCAAGTGATAGTGATCCTGGAGGTGGTGATGGGAATATCCAGACATACAACATTGTTAGGCATAGGTTAAGAGTGAACAGAAAGGTGATACGATCTTTGTCACGATAGTTAAAACCAGTAATGCGAATGTGGGATTTTAATTTGTTAACCTGCATGCCAGGAGTGAAAATATTGAAGGTAAAGAAGAGTGGAGTTTACTGAAGAGGGGTTTGGTTTAGTGAAGATGACAGGGTCATCAGTGAACATGTGGGAGGTAATCATTGGGTTTCTACATTTTCGATGGAGGGAGAAACATTCATAAAGCACTTACTTTTTAACAAGGCAGTTGTTTCCATAACAGTGATGAAGAGATAGGCAAACAGGGGATCACCCTCCCTATTGCGTTTAGATGAAGTGAAAGAGCCTGCTGCAGCTCCATTGATGATAATAGAGAATTTAGTAGATGATTTGCAGAAGTGTATCCAGGCAATACACTCTTTAAGGAAGTTCATTCTGCACATGACTGCTATGAGGGATAACCAAGAGATAGAGTCGAAAGCTTTTTGTATGTCTAGTTTTAGCATGTATCCCGGATGTATTATAGCCTTTAAGCAATTCATGAGTGAGAAGAATGTTGTCTGATATATTTTTAGAGCTAAGAAAATTAGATTGATTATGATAAATGATTCTGGGCAAGGCAGGTTTGATTCTGGTGGCAATTATTTTGGCAATGCATTTGTATATGACTAAACAATATGCGATAGGTCTATAATGTTCTATAGAAGTAGGGGAACATACTTTTGGTATCGTAGATAAATCGGTGGAATTAATGCTACTGAGCAAGTTATTAGTTTTGAAAAAGTGCAAGATGGTTTTGGAAAAAAAGGAGGAAATGTGAGGCCAAATGTGCTTAAAAAAGTGTGGTTTGAAACCATCAAGACTACCTGAACTGGTTGAATTGAGACTGAAAAGAGCAAGTTTGATGTCATCATGGGTGATAGGGGAGATGATTGAAATTGCTTCATCATGATTTTTGGTAGGGAGATCTAGGTCAGTAAGAAGTGACGGGTTGAAGGATGAAGAAATATCATTAAGAGAATGGTAAAAGTAATCAGCAAAAGCAATTTTAATAATGTCTTATTCTTCAGTTTTAGCTATGCCATTCCTATCAAAGATTGAGAGAATTCTGGACTTACATAATTTAACTTTTAGTGTAGTATGAAAAAAATTATGTTTCTATCTCCTTCAAATCGGTATTCTTTACCAAGTTTTTGTTTAACCATTTCAAGCTCATCCTGGAGTGTAGAAAAGAGATGGTAACTAAGATCATGCTCAAGCAAGGATAGAGTTAGATCATTGGCATTAACAAGCATATTTCTTTGAGCTTCATCCATTCTGGCCCTTAGAGAGGAGGTGATCTTTAAACCCTTACCAAAAGTAAGAGTAGCCTATCTTTAAACCCTTACCAAAAGCCATCGCTATATTAGACGTCACCAAACAGTATTCGAGTCGGCTTTTGCGTCGGCATCGTCACCACTTTAGTGACGGTAAGTGACGGCTCTATCCACGTGGTCGTTTTTTTAAAATTCTGTTTGTCGTAACAAGCCGATTCAAGCCGACCTGTAACTACAAAGCCGTCGCTAGCCGACGCCAACCTGAAACCTATGAGCCGTCGCTAGACGTCGCTAGCCGACGCAAACCTGAGTTCCGTTTACAAAAAGCTGCTGTTTGCGCCTTCAAACCACAATATAAACAATTTCCGTCGAACTATAACAACATTCAATCTTCCAACACAAGTATAACACCAATCTCTCATCAATCAAACATAAAATTCACAATTTTTCATCAAACAACAACTATATATTCAAAAACTCATCAATCAAACACAACATTCACTAATATACATCATACTCCACAATACATATAACTACTATCAAACAAAACATACATCATTGTCCTACTCATCAACATACATCAAACCAGACAACAATAAGTTCAACACAAAACAACACAATGAGTTCAACAAAAAACAACCTTACCTACTCATCATCTCCAGGCATTCTTCCATGCTCTGCCAGGTATGCCGCGATATGCGCATCAAGCTGCTGTGCAAAAGCAGTGCTCTTCCGCCAGTCATTGATCTCCGCAATCTGCTGACGCAACAACGCTATCTCCTCCTCTGTCTGGGATCTCCTGTAAGCTCTCTGGGACGATATCGCCTGTGAAATGGTTAATAGCTAGTTATAATTTATGCTTCATATCGTATTAAATGTATATATTAGTTAATGAAGCAGTTTACCTCTATATTTTTATAATTATATCGCCTATTTCGCGTAGGCGGATCTACAATGGCGTCCCAAATATGGTTTGACTCCTCAACGGTCAACTCCTCACGTCCACTGGTCTGCGCCACACGTGCCCGCTCCGCCTCATATGACTCCTGCGATGATAAATAAAAGTTTGACACGAAAAAATTTAATTTATGATTTTTTAGCTATGAAATAAAGTATTATCAAACACTATCATTACGGATAAGCATGTTTACCATTACAGATTGAGATTTGGCGTCTGTCCATCTATACGAAACATTTCCTTCCTCGTCTGTCTCCTCCACCGCATGTGTGGCAGTAAACAACTCAGCCATCGTATGCTCGCGATTGTACTTCTTAGACTAAAAATATATATATGAATAAACAATGTTACCAATGTGATTAAATAATGTTACAGATATTCATAAACACAATTTATAAATTTACCAATTCGTTTTTGTGTTGCTGAAAAGATTTCGAGCCACCACGATGTACATCAGGATTCTTATTCCTGTTTTCGCGGTTCCGCGCTGATATTTCCTATACATTTAAACACAAGGTTAACTATATTAATGCAACTAATATACGAAATCTTAAAAAAATTTAAATTACAATTCGAAAGTGGTAGCTTACTTTGAATTCAGTAGTATCCCAGAGCCAAAGAAACTCACTATATATGTCAGCGCTCATCCAACTAGGCTTTTTTCCCGCACTCTTTACTTTAGTTAACGTGTTTCTATAATTTTTTCTCATTCTTTGATTCCAATGATTTCTAAACACGTCCAGATCCTGTGGCTCAACACGTACGGCAGCCTGCATATTGAAATTAACTTGAATTATAAACATTCTATTGACATTCAAATCAAATAAAAATTTATACTTAATTACCATCAAGTCTGCCCATATTACAACTTGAATTATAAACGTCTGTCTCGACGTTTGTAGAATGAAATCTGAAGGCTCCACCTCAAAGCCCCTGTATAAATTTTGATGCACATATTTAATATATTTTAAATAACATATTTGAAATGTTTTTGATACTTACCCTGCCGTCTTCGGAACTAACTCAGCAACGGGGCGTAAATCCAGCGCACTGCCACTGGCACCTGCGTCGGGAGAAGGAGAAGGCTCAGACCTACTGCCGTGTCTCCTGTAAGACATACCTGCTACAAACATATCATATCATATATCGTATATCATATCAGAATATATCATATCATATCAGAACATAACATATCATATCACATCAAACATATCATATCATCGTATAAAACATTCCACTTGATTCAGACGTTAAATATTACATATGTCATAAAAACATTATACAACATGCAATTCAAATATTTACATATGTCATATTCAGACTCTAAATATTATATATGTCATAAAAATACATTATACAACATGCAATTTAAATATTCAAAATTATCAGTCTTCGTCGTTCTCTGATTCAGACTCGGTCTCAAACTCTATATCGTTTTCTTCAACACTTTCAAATGCATCTACCAAAACATTTGATTCATCATTCAACAACCCTACATCAATTCATCAGTTATTATTACTTCAGTATTTGGCTCAAGATCCGCTTGATACGCTGTTTAGTCTGGAATATTATTTCCGTCAAATGTAAATTTTGCCTTTGTTTTGAAAACAACCGACCAATCCGCTTTATATCTTTTCAAGGATGGATACGGAGCAAATCCTGTAACGCTTGCTTGACCAATACGAAAGGATCATACTTATAGTAATGTGAGGTATGTTTTATTTCAATAAGTTTATAATCTTTGTGCACGTTGATTCCAGTACCAGGAACATTGCTAAACCAGTTGCATTTGAATAAAAAAACTTTTTCTACAGGTCGTATGTAATATGTCAACTCTAAAACCTGTGTTAAGACGCCGTAAAAATCTTTTATATGCTCATCTGGATCATCACCACCTTTGACAAATACACCGCTGTTATATGTCAATTTTTTGACACCGTAATCTTTGGTGTTGAATTTGAATCCATTGACGAAGAATATTGGATACGTCTTGACATTTCTTTTTGGTCCGATCGCAAGATGTCGTAATCATTCGTCAACGACACAGTTTATTGGATCATAAACGTAATTTGAAAATCATTTAGCAAATTCTTTACTGAGATCGCCAGATGGATGCGGTGATTCGTATATACTGCAAATATGTAATATGTTTTAATATAATCAATATGTAAGTATAATTGAATTATATATGAATTTATAATTACCTGACAAATGATGCAACTTCTGGACAATTTAGAAGAACATATGTGTGTGCTACATGGCGATCTCTATCGTCTAACCATATTTCCACACATTTTCCAACATGTCGGCCATGTTGTCTAAAAATAGATAACATTGCTTGAGAAGAATCATGTTCAACGACTTCTTCATTACGTGGAACACTTACAAACGATAAGTTCACATGATCACTAAAATAATAAGAGAAAAAGAATGAGGCTTCTTCTTCAAGATATGATTTGCAAATTGAACCTTCAACTCGTGATTTTTGCCTAATTTTTTTCTTCAAATGATTCAAGTACCTATTACAAATTTATTTTAAATTTAGGTATATAAAACCGAATTTTAAACTAACATAAATATTGCCGATATTCAATATTACCTCTCAAATGGATACATCCAACCATATTGAACATGACCTCTAAGAAGTGCTTCGGATGGAAGATGGACAGGTAGATGCTTCATTACATTAAAGAAACCTAGCGGAAATATTTTTTCCAGCTTGCGGAGCAGTATAGGAATTTCTACTTCAAGTCTACGTATACGGTCGACTTTTAACGTCGTCGAACAAAGTTGTTTATAAAACAAACTTAATTCTGTTATATTGCTCCATACTTTTACGGGCAGCAGTTCTTTGAGAATCACGAGTAATAGATATTCCATCATGATATGGCAATCGTGACTTTTCATTCCGCTCAATTTATTATTTTTAAAGTCAACACATCTACGAAGATTAGAAGAAATCCCATAAGGACATCTTAGTGCTTCCACACACTTTAGCACGAGTTTTACTTGCTTACTGTCTAGCTCATAGCATGCTTTGGGTTTTTTATTGTCATTGGGTTTCATATGAAGTTCAGGACGTTTACATAAGTTTTCTATATCAAGTCTTGAATTCAAATCGTCCTTTGTTTTCCCCTTTACATTCATAACTGTATTAAACACATTATCAAACACATTTTTTTCGTTGTGCATCATGTCAATATTATGTCGAAGTAGAAGATCTTTCCAGTAGGGTAATCCCAAAATATACTTCGATTGCACCAACGATGAATGTCCGATTTACCTGGAATTCAGTCTGCACTCCAGTTTCATGTATCTTCGGATACTCTTTTATAATTTCATATATTTTTTCGCTTGACCAAATCTTCGATGGTTGCATACTCTCTTCTCTGTTAGCTATAAAGCTTTTTCTATCTCTTCTAAAAGGATGATTGAGATGGAGAAAAACACCGATGACAATCAAACCAAGAAATTTTCTTTCCATACCGTAGCGAAAACGCCCGTGTTTCTTCCATGCAATAAGGACAAGCTAGACGACCAGCCATACTCTAACCTGAAAACATCCCGTATGCAGGAAAATTACTAATAGTCCACAACAAAGAAGCGAACATACGAAAATTCTTTTTTCTCGAAATGTCGTACGTTTCAACTCCTTCATACCATAGCGTTTTCAACTCTTCGATCAATGGTTGTAAATAAACATCGATTCCTTGTGTTGGATCATCAGGCCCAGGGACGACAGTAGTGAGAAACATATATGGAGTTTTCATACACATCCATGGAGATAAATTATAAGGAGTTACGATAATAGGCCATGATGAATATTTACTACCAAACTGAGAGAATGGTGCAAATCCATCTGTACATAAACCGAGTCTGACATTACGGCTTTCGGTAGCAAATGCGGGATAAGTCCTATCGAAATGTTTCCATACTTCTCCATCGGATGGATGTATCAAAGTTCCTTCTTCCGGTGTTCTCATCCTGTGCCATCGCATATGGCACGCCGTAGCAGAAGATGCATATAACCTTTAAAGTCTGGGAGTGATGGGTAAATAATGCATCCTCTTGTATGGAACTTCTTTTCCTTTTTTTTCTTGGTTTGTATCTTTCTTCGTTACATATTCTGCATTTTCTAAGCTCAACGTCATCTTTTCAATACAACATGCAACATTTTACACATGTATCTATCTTTTGGTACGACAGACCGAAAGTGGACATAAGTTTTTTCATTTCATAATGACTATCGCACATCAGATTATTGGGTGGCATGTGTCGTTTTGCTGCTTGTACAACTGCTGTAAATCCAGCTTCTGCAAGGTTGAATTTTGATTTCATAGTAATGTAATCGGCAGTTACTGATAATTTGGTTCCACTTTTACAACCATCCCACAACGGCCTTTTAGCAGAGTCCAATAAATCATATATTTTTTAGCTCCCACATTCGGTTCTTCTTCGACATTTACATCTTCATCGTCATCTTGATCAAACATTGGAAACATTGAATGTATTGCATCTTCCACCAGATTTTCTATTGGATTCGTCATAACACTATTGTCATCTAACGCTATAGGATTAGGTGTGGGTGCAAGAAGTTCTCCATGACGATCTCACAAATAATAATTCGGCACAAAACCATTTTTATACAAATGTACTTCAACTATATCTGCTTTCCAATGCTTCAAATGTTTGCACTTACTACACGGGCAACGAAGTTCTTCGTTATTACGATTATTAAATTTAGTGAATCTAATAAATTCGTGTACACCGTTACAGAAATGTTTCTTTATTAAACCTTTCATACCAGTTCTGACTTCATACATCCAACTACGGTCGAGAAAATAATCGAACATTTTTCCTGATTTGAAAATATATGTTAGAAACACAATAAATTTTATCGTTTATTAATCCAAATAATCAATTCGATTTATTTTTTGCTTTTTGCTTTATTGTGTTAACTTTGATGGTCGACCATCCTACTTTCCATTACAAATACAATAAAGTAATTACGTTTCGTAAATCATATCATTTTAAATGGTTCACTTAAGTTTAAATAAATACTTAAAATAAATATCATATCATACTATTTTAACAAATTCAAATAAATACTGCAATAAAATTTTCAATTCTTAAGTTTATTGTTTTTTCTTTGACGGTCGGTTATCTTACTTCCCATTACAAACACAATAACGTAATCATATTTTATAAATCATTTCAGGTTAAACGATTCTAAAAAAATTCGGCAGCACTTTCCTTTTTACTCTGTATCGTAGACAAATGCGTGTACACAGGGAAAAAAGAAAGTGCCATCGAAATTTTCTGAACCGTTTAAACTGAAATAATTTATAAAATTTGATTATTTTATTATGTTTATAACTTGTCCAAATACTAGGACAAATCCAACAAATGTTGTATCAGATGAATATAGATGTCCGTTCTGTGGAAAAACGAATAGCCATATAACGATCATATACAACACTTATCAGACGGGGCCAAAAATTCTCTAAGGGGTTTAAATAAATAAAGCACAATTTAAAAAATATTAATATTGAAGTGTTAGTGGTATGTAGTGAAATAACGATCTTAAATATTAATATTGAAATGTTAGTGGTCTGTAGTGAAATATTAATATTTTAACTTTTGTTTAACTACATAAATTTTAATTAACGATTTTGTGAACAAAATAAGTAGCCATCGCTTACAACAGTATAACAAACATTCTCGTAAACTTATCAATGAACATATTACTCAATGATCATGTATTATATTTTGGATTTTAAATTAACCATAATTTTTAACAACAAAGTGAACAATAAATTCACTAATTAATACCGTCAAATCAACACTAATTACCATCACCTAATACGCAATAATCATCATTTTCAAACACATAATCAACTAATTTTCTAAATTAGGTTTACCATTATATACCCAATTCAAATAATAAACTATGTATCATAAAGTAATAATATATATTCATCAATTCCAAACCCCTAAATCATCCAAATCCAAATCCCCAAATCATTAACTAATTTAATTTAAACCTAAATTAAACAAAGCTAATGGAAAATAGGAGTTACCGGCAAGTGTGGAGAGGTTCAAAGTAGCGATGGAAGGTAGCGACGGTCTCTGGTGGCGGGTAGCGGCGGATGGCTGCGGGAAGGAGGAGGAGGAGCTGAGTGAATGGGAAGAGGAAAGTGAAAAATGTTCTCTCGGCTGGGTTCTGTATATTCGTGATTGGTGACGGCTAGCGACGGCCGCATTTTTTAGCCGTCACTAGCCTTTGTCGCTATACGAGCCGATTCTAGTAGTGGAAGGATAACCAAGAGATAGAGTCGAAAGCTTTTTGTATGTCTAGTTTTAGCATGTATCCCGGATGTATTATAGCCTTTAAGCAATTCATGAGTGAGAAGAATGTTGTCTAATATATTTCTAGAGCTAAGAAAATTAGATTGATTATGTTAAATGATTTTGGGCAAGGCAGGTTTGATTCTGGTGGTAATTATTTTGGCAATGCATTTGTATATGACTAAACAATATGCAATAGGTCTATAATGTTGTATAGAAGTAGGAGAACATACTTTTGGTATCGTAGATAAATCGGTGGAATTAATGCTACTGAGCAAGTTATTAGTTTTGAAAAAGTGCAAGATGGTTTTGGAAAAAAAGCAGGAAATGTGAGGCCAAATGTGCTTAAAAAAGTGTGGTTTGAAACCATCAAGACTACCTGAACTAGTTGAATTGAGACTGAAAAGAGCAAGTTTGATGTCATCATGGGTGATAGGGGAGATGATTGAAATTGCTTCATCATGATTTTTGGTAGGGAGATCTAGGTCAGTAAGAAGTGATGGGTTGAAGGATGAAGAACTATCATTAAGAGAATGGTAAAAGTAATCAGCAAAAGCAATTTTAATAATGTCTTGTTCTTCAGTTTTAGCTATGCCATTCCTAACAAAGATTGAGAGAATTCTAGACTTACATAATTTAACTTTGAGTGTAGTATGAAAAAAATTGTATTTCTATCTCCTTCAAATCGGTATTCTTTACCAAGTTTTTGTTTAACCATTTCAAGATCATCCTGGAGTGTAGAAAAGAGATGGTAACTAAGATCATGCTCAAGCAAGGATAGAGTTAGGTCATTGGCATTAACAAAGCATATTTCTTTGAGCTTCATCCATTTTGGCCCTTAGAGAGGAGGTGATCTTTAAACCCTTACCAAAAGTAAGAGTAGCCTATCTTCTAAGGTGTTTCTTTGTGCCTTTTAGTTTCTTTTGAAGAATAAACATAGGGTTTCCATGCACATCAATATTCCGTCCCTATAAGAAACTCTGTTCAAAATTGTTATGTTTAGTCCAGGAATTGAAATTTTGAAAGGAGGATAAGTTTTCATAGGCTAAGTACCTCGTTTGGCAATGAAAGGGCTATGGTTATAGATATCAGGGCCAGGGATGAGAGAGAGTAGGGTTGGACAAAGGGTAAGGGCTTTGTGATTGAAAAAACAATGGTCAAGAGTGCAAAATGTTCTAGGCCCATCATGCTTTTTTGTTATTCCAAGTGTCGGAAGCACCACTGGATGGGACAAAAAGAATGGAGGAGGAAGTAAGGGCATGGTTGAGAGGAGATAGGTCATGAGAGTTGAGGGGAGTGCCACTAAATTTTGATGAGATGGAAACATACAATTGAAATCACCAATAAGGAGCCATGGTTCATGGAGAGTCCTAAGGATATGAAGCTGTTTAAGCATGGAGGTTCTAGTGTCATAGTTGTTAGAAGCATACATAAAAGTGATGTAAAAGTAGGTGGTGGATGTGATATTGAAGTAGGAGAGGTGTATTAGTTGAGAAGTGGAATGGATAGTGGTAGTTGAAAAAATGGTTGGGTTCCATAAAACCATAATACGACCATAAGGAGCTTCAACTAAATTGCGAGTGTAACTCCAGTCTTGTTTGATGAACGAACAAGCCATTTTTATTTTTTTAGAATCGAGTTTTGTTTCAAGCACAGTAAGCATGGCGAGGTTTTGGTCTGAGATGATATTTTGTAATTCTTATTGTTTACTAATCAGGTGAGCACCTTTGATATTCCATGCACAAATATTGTCTAACATAATAAGAGATTTTGTTTTTTCCCAGATTGACCAAATCTTTTCTTTTTGGATGGGTTGTTACTGATTTGATCCTGATCATCTATCTTTAAAGTTTCATAGGAAACTGTTAGAGTTTCATCCATCCCAGTATCACTAGTACTTCCATAAGATGGTTTGTTCTTGTTTTTGATATTTTTATGGTTGAGTTTCTTATGTGGCTTGGGTAGTTCATGATCATGTTTATAGAAGAGGTTTGAATTAGGAGAGTTTAAGGAATGATTAATGGAGATAAAAGAAGGGAATGAGGAGGTGAATATGAACCAAGGTTAGATTGGTGGTAGGTTAGGGTGGAGAGGTCTAGGAAAGTGTTATACTGTATAATGCTATGATCCAGTAGGTTGGAGATAATATCAAGTGGAAAGTGGATGTTGGAAAAAGGAAGAAGAGGTATAGTTTGAGGATCAGTGGAAGAGGAGTTGAGCATGATAAGATTAGTGGGGAGATGATCGGGATTGCCAGCAAGGAGAGAGGGATTAGTGTTTGGTAAGGCTAAATGATTGAGGGAAGGGGCGTCATTAATTTTTGTGCATGCATTAGTGTGCATATGTGCATTAATGCACATGGAATCAGATTGGTCATTGAGGATAGAAAAACTATTGGAAAGTGGGGTATCAATGAGAGAGGGTGGTGTGGTTAAAGCATTATATACAATGTTTTCAAAATAAAATATATGTTTTATAGACTTTTAATACAGTAACGACATGATGGAACAAAGAATATGAGAATTCCAATGTGAAGCTCTTTACTCTATTTGCTATGTACAATCAATTGCTACTGCCATCCTGTAGCGGGGAAAAATAAAGAGAATGGATGGTTCAGAAAAAAGTCTGGTGAATGAGTACAAGTTTAATATGTGATGATCATGTGCAGTTAACTTTAACTCTACTCTATATAGCATAGGGTATACTACAAGTGTCCATGAATTCCAAAAGTCTGTTACCTAAGGGTTCTTGTCTAATACATTCCTACACTACAATTTATGTTGGCTAATACAATGGATCGAATCTCATATCTAAAGATCGATCACCGCTTCTAGAGCCACTCAATACGTAAGACATCACCCTCTTGGCTACTAGATATGGAAGACACCGCTGCTAGGCTGCTGTGGAAATAAATTCCCACTACTATCATTGCCATAGGCTACTGGGAACCTATTCTTCTCATTATGCTTGGAGAGGAAGAACCCGAGATGCCGAGTCGTTGAAATGTTTCATCATCTGCATTCGCTTCCACCTCTCAATTGTAGTGTTGGTGTATTATTGCACGCTCCAGGCCCTCCTTTTCAATGGTATCACATGTGTCATAAATCATGCATACTAGGACCTTCCATTATGCTGGACCCACTCTAAGAGGCTAATAGAGTTAAAAATATACCATAGGGGAAATTATGTAATCTGTTACGTATATCTAACTCGTTGACCAATCTTGTTCGAAGTAAAGGCGTTTTCTTTCTATTGTATACTTGATATAATGTGGTTATATTAATTAACGAATTTAATTAAAATTATATTTAATAGAAAATATACAAATGGTATTTTTTTTGTTATTGTAGTTACAAAGTGCTGTAACCGTGAGTAATTTATCATAATAAAAATAAATTTACCATTTAAACGTTTCTAGTCAAGATGCATCGAAGATGGATATCATGTATCCGTTGAGACAAGAGTGTGTAATGCTATCCAAATATTGGACAGTGTGTTACTCATGGATGTTGGAGGCGTCTAGAGGTTACGTGCTGATAGTTATTGGATAACCATGGAACGATTCACTCAATAATTTTCTTTTAGTTAATATAACTAGGTCAAACAAAAAATATCGATGTGAGTGATTTACACAGTTCTTTAGACTTGAGAATACTATGTGTGATGTCTCGTTTTTCCTACCCTTTGAATCGATAATAAACCACACATATCTAACTCAAATTGCATGAAAGACGGATCATTAAGGGTGATAAAGAATAATAGACACAACAGAATCTCACACGAATGAATTAATATATAATATTGAACAAATATCTTTACAGCGGAAAACTTTTAAAATACATATATCAGAGTCTAACCTAAATTCAGCTTGGCCAACTATAAACATCTATCCTTATATTGCTGACAGACATTAAAAAAACAGACAGCAGTGGATAATAGATATGTCCATACTTAGATGAATATCTCCAGCTCTCCTCTAAAAACTCCAACATTTTCGACAAAACCTGAAACTACTCGGATCTGACCCAAGTATAGAAAACACTCGGATCAGGCTTGATAAACCAGCATGCGAAAAACTTAATAATAAATGACAATGTCATATGTCACGACCCGAAATTCAACGTTCGAAAATTGACATCAAATACCTAACTTGTACTCGACTGTCAATGACTCAAACATCGAACTCCAGTCGGATGGAGCTTATAACAACATTAGATGAATATATATAACAGCGGAAATAAAATGAATAACATGCATCATATCACAGATACAACATCACAATAATATCTGTTACAACACCAGAGTACATAATACATGAATCACATCTCCAAATAGAATGTCATAATAGAACAACTACATACCATATGCCAAAAGTCTTCAAAAGGATAGAGAATGATAGTGAACACCAAACTAAGCACCTCGAGATCCAAAAGCTTCCAAAATGTCTCTAAGGTGTGAGGCTCCCAAAAAACAAAATACTCCAAAATATAGCTAGAGCCAAGATATAGAAACCTGCTACTAGGCTGCCCGTGTAGAAATGATGGGCTCCCAGAGTTTAGAAAGGAAACAATAAACTCCGGGTCAGTCATGGGACTGGTATGAGTAAACAAAGATAATTGCTTTCAACTAAAACAGATTTTTTTTACAAGAAAATCGGTATGCTTTTGGAAAATGAGACTACCATAAGACCTCCCGCCACACACACAATGCAATCGCAGAATTGGAGGAGATTTCTTCTTACGATAGTCAAATATGCTTGATACGGGAAAATTCTTTGATATTATTACTAGTGCATAGTGTAGAAAGCCATTTCAAAGTAGAATATCAATCCTAACCGGCATAGACATTCCGAACTATGCCTACTATAGCTACCATCTAAACAGTGGCGACCACCATAAGTAAATGGCAGGTAATACAACTAAAACCGTACGGAATTCGTATTGGGAATTGGGTTTCCAACGAATGGTCAGGCTAAGGAACTTCCTATGCCACATGGGTACGCCTCTGGCGGGACGTCCCGAGAACTAACGTTACGGTTAGATCTCTGCCAACACAAGGCCGGGTTACCTCTGTAACTAGGTAACTACTACACGAATATGCCACTCCCCGGTCCGTTGGGACATTTATCCGAGGGCCCTCCATCACAAGCAACAACCACACAGAATAATGAGATTGAAGCAACCACATAGGTAAGCATCTGGGCTCCATACCATGACACTACCTTTTTCCAGAAGGAAATGACATACCCTAAAGGGCGCGACCCTCATAACCTAGCTGCATCTTTCCTATTTCGACCATTTCCGGGGTGTGAGGTCCGATGAGGTCTCGTCCACAAAGCTACGCTTTACACGAAAGCCATGCTTTGATCACAAATGATCATCACTATACAATAGAACTTAGTATGCCACACTACCAAATTGGGAGTATATTGCTTATAACCTTCAACTACATAACCTCTGAGCTCGTGCGTCTCAGAGAGGGGTGTTAAGCTAAGAGAATAAATTCTCCGCCACCAATCAGATATGTATTTGAAAGAAATCGGCCTTCTATCTCAAAGTGTAGTGTCGGACATACGACCATACGAGTCTGTTCCGGGTTCGAACAGAACCGAAGGCACTTCGTCCAATAAAGGAAGAAGCCCTTGCAAATCCGGGCGTCCACAATCCCGATCGAACTTCCCATCACTTAGGGAATCCCTATACCGGAGCAACTCGGTGCAGAGACAATCGATAGGTTGTCCTATCGTTTTCGAAGACCCCCGGTCTTCGCCGTCGGTCTTCAAATGCAATCCATTCGTCGAATCACTATTCGGAATGGGTTATATGACACAAAGGTCCTCTCCCGGCTAATCCGAATAGTGAGCGCTCAAATTAAAACATGTGGGTGTATCAATCACAAAGGTTCACATTCAGGGTTCGATGTGAGTTTCGGATAACAAACTGAAAATCCGACTCTCTGTCGCATCGAAGTTTAAATGCCGTTTTACGGGCAAAAAAGGGGTTACACAAACATATGGAACAAATCATAAATCACAGTCCATTGCAAAGCAATCACAGCATCACAACAAAATGTCAATACGGTATAGAGTATTTGATGATGGTCAATCATCGTTGATTCAAGTGATTGTGATTAAAGTGAATTTGCCATATAAATGTCTTTACTAATTATTTTAAATCAATGTTGAATTTTTACTTAATTATAAATTAGTTTAATTGGCTTAATTAGTTAATTATCCTTTGATTTATTAAATATATGGATCCTTAATTGTTAATTAATTAAGTTTTGATTATATTTTATAAATTCCCTATTCTTTAATTATTTACTTTTAGATTGTAAAATCATTTCAAACCTTAAGGGTTAATTTATTCTTCAATTTTTTTATAAATCAATTTGGTTTTTAAATTAGCATTTAAACATTTATTTTACCTTTAAATTTTTTTTGTTAAATTAAACTTTAAAAAAACAACTTTTATAAAATTATAAATTTTGAAATGCCATTTGTTTCGTGTGCTATTTATCATCATCATTAAAAAAAAAATTACTTGAGTTTTTCAAACATTTGGTAAAAACCGGTTGCTGTTCTATTTCACTTACCCGAGACTTGCTTCGGGTTTACCCCGAGAAAATATCCATTTCACTTCGGGTTTTCCCCAAAATGACCCGTGCCCCCCTTTTTTTTCTGAAATTTGTTAAGGTTTAAAACGACACGATAACGCTGAAACCCCCCCGAGTGAAACTTCGGGCTTTCCCTCAACTTCCCCGTGCTGTGCTTCGAGTTTCTCCTCGACCTTCCCAACCTAGCACACTGACACGCCACCCATCAACGTGCACGTGCACAGTTATCTTTGCCGCCGATGGACGGTGCTGCGGCCACCAACATGACCACGTCCACCCCCCTAAATCAATTCGATCACCCAGTTTTCGAATTTACTTCGAAATCACCAATCGACCAACAGAACTCAAAAAGAAGAACATCAGGCCGACATGTTCTCGCCTCGCGCCGCCTCCCCAGGCCGTTATCGGCCACCAACCTTTGCCTCCAGCTTCCACGTCATGCGACGCATCGACCTGTCCCCCCGGCACGCATTCCGGTCGCTTGTGGGTGGTGCGGCATCGTCCTTTCTACGTGAACAGGAAAATGGGGTTTAAACCCTATTTTAAATTCGAATTGAAAATTCAAAGATTTAAAAATTATCCTAGTATTTTTCTGGAAATCATGAACCCTCAATCCATCTATGACGGCGAATTCGAGGCCTATACGCCAAGCCATCCAGCCTGCCACTAGATCTCTACAACTCCTGAATTCTGGAATGACCTGATAACCAAACTCTAGACTGCCCGTGTGGAAATTGGTGGGCACCCAGAGTTTAGGAAGGGAACAATAAACTCCAAGTCAGTCATGGGACTGGTGTGAGAACTTAATACAGTTTATCTTAAAAAACAAACAAAGAATTATTTTAAATTAGATTCGCCATGCTTTTTAGAAAATGAGACTACCATAAGGCCTCCCGCACACACACACAATGCAAATGCAGAATCAGAGGAGATTTCTCCTTATGATAGTCAAACATGCTTGATACGCAAATTTTCTTTGATATTATTATTATAAGTGCAAAGTGTAGGAAAACGTTTCGAAAGTATGATATAAATCTTAGCCAACATACGACCATTATCGTATGCCTACTATAGCTACCATGTTCAATAGCAGGTTACCGCCACATTCCACGGCAGGTTATACAACTAAAACCGTACAAGGTTCGTATTGTTTCTTTGGATTTTCCAACAAATGATCAGGCCAAGGAACTTCCCATTGCCACATGGGTACGCCTCTGGACAGACGCCCTGAGAACCTAACCGGATCTCTGCCAACTCAAGGCCGGGTTACCCCTAGCTGGGTAAAAACTGACACGAATATGCCATCCCTCGGTCGTAACCGACCTAAATCCCGGGATTCACCAACAACCACAAAGAAATAAATTTGCAGCAACCACATAGGTTAAGTATCAGGGCACCATACCATAATACCACCTCTATCCAGAAGGAAATGTACATACCCCATGGGGGCGTGATCCCCAAATAACCTTGTTGCATTCTTCCTGTTTTGACCATTTCCGGGGTTTGAGGTTCGAGAAGTCTTGTCCATAAAGCTACGCTTTTCATAAAAGCCACACTTTGATCAACAAATGATCAGCAGCACTCAGCATGCCATGTTACCAAATTGGGATTATATCACTAATAACCATCAACTATATAACCTCTGAGCTCGTACGTCTCAGAGAAGGGTGTTAAGCTAAGAGAATATATTCTCTGCCACCAACAGAAATATATTTGATAGAAACCAGCTTTACAACTCAAATTTGTAACATCAGACACACATCCATATAAGTCCGTTTCGAGATCGAATGGAACCGAAGGCACTTCCAAAGAAGCCCTTGCAATCCGGATATTCACTAATCACGTCCGGAATTCTCATCACAAAGGGTGATAAAATCTCTATATCGGGGATCAGCCGATGCAGAGTCATTCGACGGTAATCCTTCCGTTTTCAAAAATATCCGGTCTTCAACACCGGTCTTCAAATGTTATCCATTACGACATATCACTATTCGGAATGGGATTCATGACCCAAAGATCCTCTCCGGCTGAACCGAATAACGAGCGCTTATTTTAAAATAAGTGTAGCATTCAAATTCAAGCAATTCACAACAAATGCCCATTTAAAGGTAAATATTGATAGTCGGTTATTTAACTATCAATGGATACGCACAATCATCTCCAAATTCCAAATAATTTCCCAAATTATTTATTTTCCAAAAATATCTGTTCAAGATATATTTTCCACACTTCAAAATAAATCAATGTTTATTTCCAAACAAATTTCCCTTTCCTTTATAAATTCCATGTGAATTTAAATTTCCAAATATCCATTGATATACAATTTTCAAATCAACTTCAAATATTCACTTTCAATTTATCTTTAAAATATATAATCTCAAATCATTTTACTTCGTATTGCAAAACATTTTCATACTTATTTAACAATAAGTAATTCACAAATCTATTTATTTTCAATACTTAGAAAATATTCAATATACTTAAATCACAATTAAGTATATATTTTATTCTTTAAGGAAAACATTCTCTTAAACACATTCATTTGAGTCAAAACGAATGTTGCATAAAACATCGTTACGACAACCCAAAAACACTATTATAGGGATTCGAAATCAAGATATATATATAAATCCCAATACTATATAAAACATTTTCTTTCGAAAATCATTTACTATAACAACAGTGTTATAGTCCATCTTTTCCTTATTTCTCGAAAACGTCTATTTCAACAATGAATGTTGAAATCTATGGTTTCGATCCTTAACACATTTTAAAACAACTTCAAATCGCTTTAATTCTTTTTTTAAAAAACCACTTCCTAAAACATTTCTTTAATATATTATCCACTGTCCAAAATCGTGAATATAAATCGTTTGTCAATTTCAAGACTTCTACATATTTTATTTTAAAGGATTATCCACTGTCCAAAATCGTGGATATATCTCCTTTAATAAGCTATAATAATTAACTTACCAAAATAAGTCGATTTTGGATTTATAAAACAATGTTTATAAATTCCATTTATATTTTTATAACAACTTCAACTTATAGAATCACTTTGTTAACAAACTCTATTTATGTCTCATTTACACGCCAAATCCAAATTATAAGCAAATTACTTAAAATTCTCTATTTACAAATTCATTCATTTTGTACAATTTATAAATCTATAAAATTCATTCACTTATGAAATCCATTTATACTTTGTTTTTAACACTTATAAAAACTCGTTTTATAATTCCAATATTTTAATTTATAAATATCAATTTTATAAATCTTTTATATAAAGCTTTTATAATAAATTCAAAAATCTCAATGTAAACTATTTTATAAAATCATTAACTCCACATTTTCAAAAATCACATTTTAACTATATTTCTCAAAAATCACAATTTTTATAACATTAAAATTATAACGTTTATTTATTTAAAATGAATCAATTCCAAAATTCAATAAAACATATACATTCAAAAATCACCTTAAAATCCTTTTAAATTTGAAAATCATCACTTTAACACTTTAAAATTTTTCAAAATAGGCCCAATGCTACAACAGCACTAAATATAACAATCATGGCATCCAAAACATCATATATCATATGATAACAGAATATATCACAATATTTGTAAATAAATCAATACGGGTGAGGAATCCAGTTGGATCCCTCCAATCTGTTTCCCTGCATCCACAGATGTTAGCACAATACCAATCCCGTTTCAAGACGGAATATCGCGGTACATGGGTTCATATAAAATATTATCCGCTATTAAGCGGCGCAATAGAGTCTCATCCGCTATATAATATGGGAAAATCAACTCCAAGTACATATATAATACCAATTCCACTTCAAGATGGAATTATCGTGGTATATGTGTTTAATAAATAACATCCGCTTAATATATGGCACATAGGGTTTATTTCAAAACAATAGATAATAATTTATCATCCAATCACACAATCAAGCACTTTTAAATTTTACTATTTAAAATTTAAATCGAAACAAATTCGATTGAGTGAGAAGTTCTCACCTTGCTTCCAATAACGGTTGCAGTGTTATATTTCGAATAAAATTAAACGCGCGTTTAATTTTACCCAAAATTTTTACTAGCTCCAATCCAACTCCATTGCATAGTATTCATGAATACGAATCCAACACAATTTGTTTCATCAGTTTTTGACCTCGTATGAACAAGTTACAGAGTTTTAAAGATTATACGAATTATAAATATAAATAATTACTATTTTCCTTTTTAAATTTTAACCTAATTCAAATCTGGCCGTTGATTTCAAGATTGTAGATCACGGCCGCACCCTACTTTCTTCCTCCCTTCCAGGTAATGCACGCGACAACAACTATAGCCGCCACCAAATTCATGAATTATCGTGACCAACTCCTTCGCTTCCACAACGATCGGCCACCACTGTTGGAAAGCCCCCACTCGACTCCACCTTCGGCTCAAAAACGATAGAGCTCGGTCATGAACTCGCCCTAGAAAACGTGTACAACACGTACGCACTCGAACGACCATTGCCATCAATCCACAGCTCCGTTTCCGATCACCACCGTTGAGATTGAAGATCTCGACGAGATCTATCACTTTATAGTTGAGGGTTTTTGATAAATGTCGATAGATTGGAAGATATTAGACGAAGAAGATAAGTTAATTTCGACCATTAAATGTTTAAGTGGCGGCTGAGGCTTTTAGGTTAGGGTTTGTGAAAATAAGAAAATCTTGTGGCCTTTTATAGAAAATTATGCGACACTATTCACCCGAAATTTTTTCGAACTCCAAACGAAGCGTGCCGTCTAGCGTTTATAATGTTTTACGCCTATTCTGAATGTAATGGAATATATTCGGGAGCCAATTCAATCATATTTGGAAGTTAAGTTTTTGAATCGACTATTTAAATTCAAAATTCACTCGGATCGATTTCTACGCATTTTAGCTTGCCCCGGACAAATCGTAAATCCGATTGACACGAAATTTGAAACCATACCATAATATAACATTACGGATCCAATGAAACAAGTTTCGTCAAAATCCGAGACTGTAATTAACTTTTACTTCGATTTTAAAAGTTCTATAACATTATTCTAACTCAAATATGATTTAATACAACTTTACAATTAAATTTTAATCACATTAAACCCAATTTCCAATTATTTCTGTAATTTCAAATATTAAATTATCGATTTAATTATCCAATTAAATCCAAATATTCGAAATATAATTTATTCGACTTACAAATTTTACTTTTTAATATTAAAAATTAATTAAACATACGAATTCCAAATGACAGAAATTCTGGGTCGTTACAAAAACATTTCGAAAGTATAATATTAATCTTAACCATCATAGGTACCATTATATTATGCCAGCTATAGCTACCACCTGAGGTGGCAGGTTATACAATTGCAATCGTAAAAGGCTTGTATTGTATGATTGTATTTCCAACAAATGGTCAGGCCAAGGAACTTCTCATTGCCACATGGGTATGCCTTGGAGGGACGCCCCTAGAACTTACGCAGCACTCTGCCAACACAGGGCCAGTTTCCTCCCTTCTCGGGAGTAATACCTAAAGATATGCCACCCCCGGTCATTTGCGACCTTTATCCGAGGATCCTCAACCACAAAGCAATATCAGTAATAAATATACAGTGTCCACATAAGCTAAGTATCCGGGCTCCATACAATGATACCACCCTTTTCCAGAAGGAATGGACATACCCTAGGGGCGCGACCCCTGTAACCTTGCTGCATCTTTCCTGTTACGATCATTTCTGGGGAGTGAGGTCCTGATGCAGTCTCGTCCACAATGCTATGCTTTTTCACAAAGCCATGCTTTGATCAACAAGATCAGCAGCACTTCGTATGCCACATTACCAAATTGGGAATGTATCACTAGTAACCATCAACTACATAACCTCTGAGCTCGTACGTCTCAGAGAAGGGTGTTAAGCTAAGAGAATAAATCTTCTCCACCAAACAGAAATGTATTTGATAGAAACTGGTTCTACATCTCAAAGTGTAATGTCAGACACACATCCATACAAGTCTGTTATGGGTTCGAACAGAACCGAAGGCACTTCCTAAGAAGCCCTTGTGACCCAGGTACTCACAATCCCGATCGGACTCCCCATCAAATATGGAGATCTCTATACCGTAGCTACTCAGTGTAGAGTCATTCGATAGGTTATCCTATCGTTCTCGAAAATACCCGGTCTTCACCACCGGTCTTCAAATGCTATCCATAACGTCGTATCATTATTCGAAATGGGTTATATGACACAAGGTCCTCTCCCGGTTAAACCGAATAATGAGCGCAATATTTTAAAAACATATGGATATTGGGATTTCAGTTAAGTCACAACTTTTATAACCCAAAACCTTTCTCCAAATGGTTTAAACAAATAACCATTTACAAATCTTTTGAACAAAAAGATTCACTTCACAAAGTTTACCCATTTTTCACAAAGATGGATTTCAAAACAATTTTCATTTCAAATCGGATTAAGTCGTCCAATCTTTAAATCAAAGGTTTAATTCACAGCTTTCAAAATCGTTTCCAAAGATACATTCATAACATGGAAAACCATTTCATTTCAAACTTGAAATCCTTTTAACACAAATTGGAAATTCTTATATGAAATCTTTTATTACTTGAAAACAAATAGTTTTCGTTTCGGAAAAATCCGATTTTATTTATATAACTTCGAGTCCTTGGGTTAATTTCAAATTGCCAAAACAATACTTTTTAAAATGGTTTAAAACCATATAAACACATATACATCTTGTATAGCCTTTAAACCAAAACTCTCAACATAGAATTCAATTTCAAATTTTGAATTCAAATTATTAAATTTCAAAACTTAAGCAAGTTATTCAAAATAACTTTTATTTTTCAAAATTCCCTTTTCAAAAGTTTTTCTTTACATTTAATCCAAATTCATTTCCAAAACCTTTGGAATTAAAAATTCAATTTTAAAACTATTTCAAAAATCTGTGACTTAACAAATTTCCATATGCAATCCATATTTGTGTGTGTATGGTGTAGTCCAGGGGTTTTACTCACAATAGTGCAACATCATTAATCATTACAGATACAATCACAGCAATATCGATAAGCAGTATAATCCTATAACGCTTATCTATATACACATAATCACAGATAATATAAATGCATTATAGGTAAATAAATTACATTCATCACAGCTTGAATTAAAACAATTCATATCACAAGGCATCACACAGTAGAGATATCAAACAATTCACAGCATTCAATAGAATACAGTCATCCGTAAGGAAGATAAATTACTCATCTGATTAATTGAAACCAGATTAATCTCTAATCCAGGTTAATTAATCAATTATAAATTAATTAACTTTAAATTATTAATTGATCAACCTTAATTAATAATTGGATAAACCTTTAATCATTACATAATTACACCCTTAATTATTTAATTATTCTTCAATTAATTATCCTTAATTAATTAATTAACCCTTAATTACTTATCCTTTAATTAATTACCTTGATTAATTAATCCTTAATTATAAATCAATTATCTTAAATTAATAATTAATTAGCCTTTGATTAACTATTAATTAATTATTCAAGTAATTATAAATCATCTATCTTGATTAATCATTATCAAAGTCTTTAATTAATCAGTCTCATGATAAATTAACATTAACATAATAGATTAAGTTTAATTAAGAGTTACAAATCAATATTTCCTCTTAATTTACTTTTAATTATATCATTTGTTTAAAATGATAAATTAATTAATGCCACAAATTAAATCATTTAAACTTAACTACCTGTTAAAACATCTTACTAAAAACTTTTCTTAATCAAATACCTAAATTAAAACGATTATCTAAAACATGAATTTACAATGTTTAAAAATTTAAAATTTTGTTTTAAAGTCAAAAAGACTGTTTTTATATCCACCTCGAGACTCACTCGAGACCTCCCCCGAGTCAACAACCATCTTCCCCGAGAGCCACTTCGAGTTCTTCCCAAATTCACCTGCATCCCGTTCAAACTTCAAAATTTTGTTTAAGTTTTTGAAAAACTCGATACAATGCAAAACACACTCAAGCTAATTTATCATCTCCTCGAAATTTTCTTTGAGCAAAATCCTTCTTCTCCCAGTAACAATCCTTGATACCACCATATCAACGTGCACATGCACGACCACCAGATAGATGATCGATCATCATCGACCCTTTCACCAATTCACTGACGATGCCGTTGGCCCTTCCAAACGCCCAGATCTCCGGAATATGTTGAGAATCAAAATTGAACAAAACCGAGCTTCCACTAGAATCAACTCAATCACCTGAAACCCCTTTATTTCGCCACCTCTGGCCGCCGTAGACCCTGCGACCATGACCACAAATTCGTCAGATTCCCCTCTCCTAGTTCCCCCAGGTCCGATGACTTGAAACGCAGTGACGACGACGATATTGCCTCGCGACTTCAACCAACCAAACACAGGGCTACAACCCTAAATCAATTCAAATCTCCAACCACAATGAATTTAAAAATTATCTTGCATTTTTCCTATGATCAATGATCATTCCAGCACCTCCATGCCAAGTTTCAATCTTCGAAAGTTAGCCGATCACCAGAAACATATGAAAACCCATTCTCCGTTCAACCAATAAATGCAACCCCAATTCGTAACTAAAAATTCAAATTTTTGTTTTAAAAATCCTTGTTTTCGAAATGGGTTTAGATGATGTAATTCAATTTTGAATTCATGCAAATCGAAAATTGGGTAAATTTTTTAATTTATACTGTATTCAACTTCCAGACAAAACTATTTCATATTATATTGAAATTATTATTTTAAAATTAATTTCTGATGATTTCGAACATATCTTGTTTTAACATCACTAGCTAAAAAGGATCGAAGCAAGTAAAATTGAATTTTGAATTAAATTATACCCTGTAATTTTATAACAGGGGCCTTACTTCCTGTTACCAAAGATATGCACACAAATTATACATACATACAGGCATAAATATATATCCATCTCAGTATATCATAACTTTCCAGATCAAACGCAAACCAAATATTCAAGTAAATCTCAGGTTTAAGAATGAGTTTACTCACCTGAATGAAGTTTGAACAGAGAAGCTTGAATTTTTTCCTGAGTATTTTGAAAAACCCTGAGTTGTTTCCTACTTGATGAATTGCTTTAACTTTTCTTCGATTTTGTCTGAAACTTGCTTTTTTTTAATCTTTCTGAAACTTTGCTTCAGATTTGAAACTTCCAGGTTTTGATTTGTATTTTTTTTTGCTTTGAACCATACTTGAATGCCTTTTGATTTGCATTTGCAACTTAATTTTTTTTCCCAATTTTGAAAACTTGGTTACAGGTTAAATTCCCCGATGCTTTACCTTGATACATCAGATCTTGCTTGCTGTTTGCATGCTTGATCCCTGCTTTGATATTTGCTTAGTTGCTAATTTTGACATGTGTTTGATTTTTTTTCCACTGTTTTGACAAACAAGGAAGGTTAGTTGAAAAGAATTGCTTTAAAAGGTTAAAAATCATTTTAAACATGATTTTTGCATGTTTCACCACTTTCGATACCTAGCTTTCGACCAAGTGTTTCTGCCTCCACCACCATCGAAATTAATGCGCATGGCATAAAAGACTTGGTACACAACGAATTGGACCGAGGCGAAAGGTATGAAGTCGAAACATGGATCTCTGAAGGGGTTGAAACTTTACTTTATTTATAAATGAAAATGCATATGCTTTGCTTATGCTTTTGACTTGTTTAGCTTCCGACTGGATCAAATTGTTTTAAAGGAATGGTTTCAAAAGAGGTTGCCCCTTTTGTTTTAAATAAACGCTTGTGAAGTGGCTGGAACCCTTGTTGCAGCCTTTTTCCTTTCGAAGCAATGGTTTCAAAAGAGCCCTCTATTTTCAAATTAAAGCCACTTATCCAATGCTTTCGAAGGGTTGGTTTCGACACCATCACTTCTTTACATAGGAAATAGCTTTCAGAAGAGTGCTTTCGACTTAGATGTTTTATGACCCTTTTATTCTATTGAAAGTTAAACCTGAAGGTTTCGAAAGGAATGGATTTAAATGGTTTCGAAAGGTTATCCCACTTGTTTTACTTGAACCCAAATGCTTTCGAAAGGTTTGATTTTATGAAAAGGATTTAGTGATTTCGAAAGGTTTAAGATAAACGTTTTGAAGGGGTGGTTACCCAATGGTTTCGAAAGGTTTTAAGTGAAAGACTTCAATGTTTTTGAAAGGCATGTTTATAGTGTTTTAATAAGAGGATGTCTAAGGTTTTAAAGCTTCAGATAGAAAAGCTTTTAATGATTTCGAAAGGTTTATTAAGAATGGTTCGAAAGATATGTTTTGGCCTTTCGGCCTAAGGTTTTACTTGGTTTCGAAAAGGGTACTTTCAATGGATTCGAATGGGATACTTTCAAAGGTTTAAATGTTTTCGTCAACAAAGTTTTGTCTAAAATATATATTACATGGCAAGGTGTGAGTGAATCATAGAGTATATTTTCCTTGTTTATGTATGATTTAAAAGGATAAAATTATTTTGAAAGAAAAGGTTTTTAAGAAAAATTTATGGGTAGTTGACCCCAAGTAAAATGACTCGGATATTAGAATATCAAATGAGACAGATATAGATTCACGCCCTATACATTAGCTATTAGCCCCTAGCTAATTTAGTCAAAAATTCTAGTGTGTAAGACTTTGTCACAGATAAGACTAAAATGATGTTACACATAGAAAGGAATATACAGAGTGAGGATAGGTTATTGGTGAGCCCGCCAAACCATTAGGATCAGTTGACCCTGAAGAACTAAATTAGAGACAGATCTTACAAAAGAGGAGTATCTGACAGAAGTTAGATTATTTGTTTATTTTGTCTAGTAGGCCCGAGTCAGCCGAAGGTTGGTAGTAAGCCAAACAAAACTATGGTGTTCAGACAGATGGTCCATTTGTTACATGATTTATATGTTTGCATGATATTACTTTATTTTTTTAACCACTTTTGGTTGCAGGATTAAGATTTGCAAAAGATATGTTTTAAAAGGATATTAGTGAGGCGTAATCCATTACGCTAAGCGACGTGGTCTCGCTTAATATCAAATAACCAAGATGAATATTATTCACACCAGGCTTTATGTCGGACTCGAAGTTTATATTTTTCACCTTAAACTCTCAGGTGCTCAAAAAATGATTTGAGTAGATTGAGGGTTGAGGATTTTCAAGTTTTAGTAGATGGACGAATAAAGATTCCAGAGTTGAGCAGGTGGCTGATGTTAGCTATATTTAGGAGTTGTTTTGTTTTATTTCTACTATGTTGTATTAAGTCTGTTATAACTATTTAGTACTCTAGTCAACCATGGTGGCATCTAGATATGCCGCTCTTGGCGTATTTATGTAATAATTATATTTGATTGGAACCTAGGAAATGTTTTGGATTATGTAATTTGGATATGAAAAGTTGTTTTAAAATATAATAATAAAAGTGTTTTAATGTAATGATTTAATTTCATATTCAAGTGCTTCTGATATTTTAGATGCCATTAACATTAATGTTTTTGGTCATCGAAACTTAATACTATGGATAACTGCGACATTTGTAGCACTTAGCTTCAGGCCTTCAGATAGGGGATGTTACATCTTCTCTAGTTCTACGGGGTGAATCAATTGTTCCTATAGGTTGTTTGGGTTCATCGGTGAATCGCTGAATCTTTGTTTGAAAAGCGGATACATCTTTCATATTGATCTTCATCTGGTCAAATGTGAGTTTAAAAAGGATATTCATAGAGTTGTCATTGTCTACAAATATTCGTCGGACCATAGCGGGTCTGATTCCTACTGTCACGACCATGGGGTCGAGAGTTGGAGCTTCTATTCCTTCAGTATCTAGATACTGCAATACTATGTTGTCATTCAAGGTTCTCTGCTGCTTAGTAGGGGTTCCATATTTGATCATAAAGCGTGCATCCTTCAGAGCATGCTTCAATGAGGTTGCATACCGCTCCATTTCTCCCCAACTCTTCTACATGGGATGGGGCCCTCCTGATATCATTCCAATGATAAGTTTACCAATCAGTCCATATGGGTACCATTTTGATGGTTCCAGCTTGGTTCCCTTGGTCTCTAGGAGCTTGGGGCACTACGGGTTGGTGAGGATTTAGTGGTCTCCTCACATACTGTTGAAGCTTATTTTCCTAAATCAACTCCTCGGTCAAGTTCTATAGGTGATGACACTCATTTGTGTTATATCCATGCATCTCATGGAAGCAGCGGTACTTTTGGGAATGCTTCTGCTGTTCAGTTGCTTCCTTTTTCGATGGCTTCTTGTACTCTTCCCTTATGTCGCGAGATAGATGTTTTCTGGAGTATCGTTGAGCGAGATGTATTCTTCAGGTCGCAAACCATTGAATCGCTTGCTATTTCCATTTTGCTTGTTAAAATTCTGGTTCTTCCTTTTCTGATGCCCATTCTTTCCTGCTTCCCTTCAGCGATCCCGGAGGTGTTTATATCTTGGTTCATCGTCATACCATTCTTCCTAATGTTGGTTGGTTGTAGGTTAGTAGATTTCCTTTCCAATTTATGTGCCTCTTCCAATCTCAAATATTGGCTCGCCTTTTGATTAAAGTCCTTCCTAGTGGTGGGCTATTTCATTTTGATCCATTTCCTGAAGTAGCGACCCGACTTTCTATCACCAGAAAATCGCATCACTAAATAAGAAAGAAAGAGATAGAAGAAAAAAAGAAAGAGAAGAAAAAGAAACAACACATCAGAATCTCACAGCGGAACGATTTAAATATAATATAGAACATATACATAGTATCATATACATCAGAGTACACATCTAAACATCTCAACTTAGACAGTTATAACATTTCTGTCTAATATAATACAAGAACATCAACACGGAATAACAACACAGCGGAAACTCTAACTATATCTACACGCTGAAGCCTCCTGCTCCAAAGCTCCTCCAGAATTCGTCAAGAGATAACCTGAATCACTTGACTACTCATACAGAATATGAGTACCCAAGAGTTTAATAAAACAGAAAATAAACATTCAGGTCAGACAGGGGTCTGGTGTGAGTAAATGGTTTAAGATTGCTTACTTTAGAAAATCCTTTGAAAAGAAAAGGTATCACGTAAGACTTCCCACACATAAACATGGAAAAGTTTTTACCTTACGCTAACCAAAACATTTGATAGGAAATCCAATGATATTATAATAGTGTCTAGGGTTTTCAAATAAATATGAAATAGCCTAAATTGTTACATTTATTAAATTCCAGCTACATAGGTATACAAACAAAACCGTAGGGTTTCGTAGGGAAAATTGGGTTTCCATCAATAGCAGGGCTATTGGGGTACCGCCCGTCACAGTACGTGGCCTAGATCACCGTACCGAGGAGCCACCCTAACTCCCCTGCAACACAAGGCCGGGAACATTCCTTACTGAACAGTCTCGAACAAGACCACCCCGCAGTTGGCTGCAGTTCCAACCGCCCACAAAGCCGAAATAAAAAGGGACATCTAAACAGGGATGTATCTCGCTCTCCAGTGGGAGCGACCCACGAAGCCTTGCTGCACCTCCCCTGTTTTAGCCATTCCCGGTTGATGTGGCTTGAGGCTGCGATTACCTTTTTAGGACACATTTATCTTAGAATGCTCATCGTCCGCCTGACGATGTTCTGGAAGCATTCAATCCATACAAGTTCGTTCCGCGTTCGAACGAAACCGAAGGCACTATCTCGTTGCACTCATTTTGGAATCACCCTCAGAGTCAACGACCATAGCCCTTGCACTCTGATTCGTCATCTCGAACCTATAAGCACTATTCCGTCAAACTCATTACGGAATCACCCACAGAGTTATACTGACGTATAGCCCTTACACCTCGAGTCTTCACTCGCTCCACTTGGATTAACGACCAAACGTTTAATTGGAATCGATGTGGTTTTCGGATATCCAAATATGGAAACCCGATCCCGGTCTCACCGAATCCAAACGCCATTTTAATGTCCAAGTTATACTTAAGGGATTTAACAATAGATATTTAGAAATATCACTTAACATAAATGGATGTACCATATTACACAGATAGATAAGCATCTATTATCACATGCATCTATACATATCACAAAGCAGCATATATATCACATTCAGATATAGCATATTCACATCATCACCCATCAATCAATGTCATCCAACAACAACCAATATCATTAACTCGTCCAATGTTATATATCATCCAATCATTAATCATTCATAACAAGTTTGATTCAAACTTGATTAATTTAATTAATCCTTAAATTAAATTAATCCTTAATTAAACACTTGGATTATCTTCAATCCATTTTACTATTCATTAACTAATTAAAAATTAATTAATTAACTAACATCACTTAGTTATCCATTTCAATTAATCTTCCCTGATTAATTATCACTTAATTACTTTAAGTAATTATTACTTAATTACCATATTAATTAATCATCCTGATTAATTACTTCCAAATTATACTAAATAATTACCTCTTAATTACCTTTTAAAATTAATCATACTTGATTAACTATTCTTTAATTATTCTGATAATTATTCCTTAATTATCCTTCAATCATACCTGATTAATCACTTCTAATTAATCACATTTGATTAATTACTTTTAATTAAATACTTGATTAATTACTTTTAATTAATCACATTTAATTAATTACTTTTAATTAATCACCTTTTGTAATTAAAAATTAATTATAATTTAATTATTCTTAAATTATTAATTAACAATTAATTAATTATTTCCATTAATTAATGATTCTTCCATTAATTAAATTCTTCCTTAATTAATTACTTTAACATGTAATTAATCACTTAATTAATTACTCTTAATCCTTTTATTAATTAATCATTAATCAAATAATTTAAACCTTTAACTAATTATTAATTAATTCTTTAATTAATAACTCAAATGATTATCTCTTAATCACATTACTTAATTACTTTTCATGAAGTAATTATCCTTTACTTAATTACCTTCTGTAATTAACCACTTAATTACTTAATTACTTCACCAAGAAATTATACTTAATCAACTCCAAAGTGATTATCTTTAAATTAATCACTAATTAATTACTTAATTAATTATTTAACTTAATCATTTAAATTTAATTAAATGATTCTTTAACTTCTTAGATTATAAATATTCTTGATTAAGAAAACCATTATCTTAGTTAAATCATTTATGTAAACAATAACACTTAATTTTAAATAATAATTGAATTATCACAATAATTATTTATCTTTAGATAAATAAAATTCTAATTTACATAATATAAATCTTCATTATAATTGATTATAAAATTCTTAATCATTATACTTTATTTAAAATAAATATAACCTTTTAGAAATCAATTTATAAATAAACACATTTAAATTAAACTTTTAAATCTTTAAAACCCTTTCCAAATTTATTTAATAAAGTTTAATTCAAACTTTATTTCAAAATCCACTTATTTTATTTTAAAACTTCCATATTTTAAGATATATAAACTTGTTTAAAAACATAACTTTGAAACAAATTTAGTTTTGAAACTTGTTTAACCTTGTTTTAAAAACTTAATTCCTAAAATCAAATTTCCTATGTATTAAAAACTTAAACATCCTGTTCTAAAGCCTGAATATCTAATACCCGAGTAAACCCCACTAAAACCCGAGTAACCTTCTCTAGAAACTCACGTCAACCCCGAGACCTTCCTGTGCTATCCACCCTATACCTGCTTCGAGAAATCACACAGCAAACCCGTAGTAAATCTCAAGCAAAACATCTTCTCCCAAACCCATCATCTCCTGATACTCGCAGTCATGCACATCAACGTGCACGCCCACGTTCGGCCGACGTTGAACTTCCTCCGGCCTCCACTAAGTCGCAAATGACCTCGACAACCCAACGCACAACCCAGAAAATTCCACTCGATCGAAAATCGAAATCTTGCCCTTCAACCCAAAACTGTTCAACACTTCCTCACCAGAAAAGTCAACCTCCACGGCATCTCACACCTCGAGAAGACCAACTGGTACCACCAAAGCTTCATCATGATTCTCTAAACCCACGGCGATGCTCGCGATCGCCTCCGGTTGTATTATGATGCCGAAAAAAAAACAAAAAGATCAATGTCGGCAAAACAAGAAATAAAACCCTATTCAGTCAAATCCCAACCACCTCGATCAATAGAAAATTCCAATTGTATATTTCTGATGATCTACAACCTACCCTCCACCTTCATGATCAACGACAAGGTCTAATTCGCCATGGTTTGCCGTAAATCGATCAATTTGCGCAAAACAGCAAAATCCTAAATTCACACTAAAAACTAATCTAAAAATCATGATATGTTCACTAAAAATCATGATTTCCAATATGTAATCTAGTTATAAGATCAAAACTTAAGATTGAAATAATAAAGATTTGACCCAAATTAAAAGTTTTACTGTAAATCTCTAAATTTGAACTAAATACCCATTATAAAAACCTATAATTATTTTAGAAGGAAGATAGCATGATTCTACACAACTATTGTTTACAACTTATAGGCCAATTCAAATCAAAATTTTAGATATCGAATTTTATTATGAAATATTGAAACTGTGTTATAAACACAGTGACATTTCTTTATAATGTTACAGACAATCAATATACAAAATTTAAACATGCATCAGATTTTTAATCCAAGTGTTCAAATGATATCAAGATGCTCAATTCCCAAACATGATGAAATTCAGATTTCAAACTGTTTTTAAAAGAAATTCATTTACTCGCATTTTATTTGCAGAGAACAGAACTGCATATTGCTTCCCAGGCCTTTTAAATTCATTTGCATGTTGAATTGTTGATAAATTCCAGAATGCATGTTGATTTAAATCTTGCTGCTGCATTTGAAAATCTTGCATTTGATTGAATTTTTCCAGATTTACTCCTGATTTGAATTTGCCTTTCATCTCTTTCTTATTTCAGATTTTCTATAGATTTTTTTTTTCACTGATTTCCTTTTTGATTTGCATTTATTTATGATTTGTTTTGTATTTTTGTTGAAAGAAGAAAGTAATTTCTTAGCTGAAAATTAATAGTAAAATCCTTCTTCATATTTTACAAACTTTAAATTTTAAATTAAGTTATCAATAGAATTTCCACTTGTCCCTTATATGTTTACATTCTTACAAATGTCTTTTAATAAGCCAAATATCCTTACAAGTGTTATTTTAATGTTTAATTAATGTTTTAAATGTTTTTTTTTTAAACCTTGTATGAAATGTGTATATGTATGTAATGTATTTTAATGCTTACTTATTGATTTTGTTATGTAATATTTATATGATTGTAAAATGTTTTTATCTTATATAAATAAGCTTTTAGATCTTTAATAAATATTCATGTGAATTCAAGTAACTTATGTTTTGATTCAATTAAATGTTTATATGTTTAAAATATCTATTTTAATTTAACTCTTAAAATTTTAAAACAAATTTATCTTGTGTTAAAATTAAAATGAAAAGATATTAAGCAAATGAAATTTAAAATTTAAATCTTATCTAACTCAAGTTAAACTATATGTTTATAATAATAAGCAATTAACTTTGTTATAAAAATTTAAACTTCAAATATCATTTCAAAAATATTAAATCAAATTATCCTTCAAATTTCAAAACTATATGCGTACATATCTATAGTATAGTTTAGAAATACTTATTAAATTCAAATTAATAAAATTCCTATTTCAAACATATATATACAAATATATATACACATTTCAAATAGAAAAACATACTAACATTAAATTTGTTAATTTCCATATTAAATTTTAAAACAAATTTCAAATCACAATATATACATTTATATATATTACAATTTGAATATAAAGTTTTATTACATTAAAAACTTCTTATTTACCAAAATAAATATTTCCAAATCAAATCATTATAAACCTCAAAAGAATTGATCTTGCCTATTTATATTGCAAAGAAAAATATTAATAGATATTAACAATTTATTATTTTCAGCCTTTGAAATAATTTTAACTTGTCAATTTATAATGTAAAATGATCAAATCAATTTAATTATTATCAAAGATTATTAAATTGATATTGCTCAAAATTCCGGGTCGTCACATTCCTCCCCCCCTTAAAAGAATTTCGTCCCCGAAATTTACAAGCAAAGAAAATTTAATAACCCTAGCTAAAGAATTTAAATTTCAAACAGCAATCACACAATCAATCATACACTACCAATCATAGCAACCAATTCAAACAAACAATTTTATCTATCTAGAAAAATTCTGAATAGAACTTACTAATATTATCTAGAGTTTTCCAGGCATCTGTACTGGAATACTCGCTCTACAATTCTTAAGTAACTACACTACTAAAACCAAGAGCTCCCTCATCTGATCCTACAAATCTGAACAAGATATCACACTAAACTCAAAAACAGCTCAACTACCAAATCCTTCTGAACTGCTGATTCTATCACTCAAAGAATCATACACATATTCCTCAGAGATATGTGAAATACAATGAATTCCAGCTATCCAAACTGGCAATTCAATCCTGTAGATCAAAATCTAATCTCTAGAGAACACATGAACAACTCAAAATACTTCCGGAGCGAACTCTCTAGTTTTACCAAATTTTATATCTCCTTTGATTGGATAAAACTAAAGCAATATCCAAACTCTAACTGCACATTCCAAATTTTCTCAATTCTAACTGCATAACTCTTCCGATGCTCCTGAGTCACCTTCAATATTCCTGATCAGCCTAACCCTTGCTGATTGCTTCAAGAAACAACAGGACCAACTCAAACCAAATCTCCAGGTTCTACTCAACAAAATGGCTCTCCAAAAAATAATTTGCTGAAATCCAAAATACAACTCTATACCACTAACATCAATGGACTTCAAACCTACCTCTCCTATCTGGAATAGCCAAACAGTTGTACTTGACAACCTTGCCTTCCAAATCCAAAAAATTCCTTCATACTTGAATTTCTTGTAGAAATTTCTTTATTGCAACATCTGGTCGCTCCATACTAGAATAACTGCCAACTGGCTTCCACTGCAAAACTCTGATCTGGAGTAGATGAGAATGCTATCGAAGAACTCGAGCACAATCTTTCTTCATACACAGTTCATTCGACTCATAAAATCTTAGTGGCCATTCTTCTCGATCAAAACATCTCAACAGAATCTTAACTCAGAATAAGATGATCAATCCAAAGAATCCTGAGCTGCCTCACCAAATTCTTCTTGTTCTAAGAGTCATCCTACTACAAGGTTGAACCATCAAAATTTGATAAGAAAACTCAATCTCCGATTCGGGTCAACTTCTAATTCCCTCAAAATATCTGGAAAATATCTGACTACATAAGTAGCCTTTACCTCCATATGAGATTCCTCAATTTCCAAGCCAAAGAATACTCAAAGATTCCCAAACTAATCGCAAGTCACTTTTGTGATTCCACTCAGTTCTGATTCCAAAGAACTGTCTCCCCAACTAGAACAGCTTTTCCTAAATAAGATCAATCTTCTCAGAATGGCTTATCTACCAGAAACTGATAGATTACTTCCAACAGATATCCCGCTCCACCGAGCCTTCCGAAGAAAAGGATATGTCTTCACCACTGCGTGGTCAGTCCATAGTAGAGTCCCAAAGATTACTGAATCATCGAAGAAATAGGTCACGCTGCTGCTTCCAAACTTCACTTCAATGATACTACTAAGCCAAAAGATCTTCCTTAACCAGAAGCTTCTTGAAACACCAAACTAACATCCAATTTTTCCAAAAATCCTTGAGACGAGTCGACATCTTCTCAAGAAACTCAGCTCCAAACCAAACACCAACCACTTATTTTCTTAAGAAAACAATTGAGACCATGTCCGAAATGAGGTAACTCATCGACCTTAGCCTCCTACTTCAATAAAGATGAGACAACCTTACTAGAGAACCAGAGAATTTATAAACATCCGAATCTTCCCTGCTTTAAGCATCAACGCTTTTCCAATACCATCTAAATATGGCTCCAAAAGAAACATCTTCAGAACCATCTATGGAAACTGCATCTCACCATATAGCTATTCCTTCCTGAAGCTATCAAGATACCCTTACCTGCTTCTCCTCGGCAGACAGATTCAGCTTTTAGAAATCCCGCTCACTTGAGAGAAAATCAACACCGTACTTCAAGAATATACTCCAATTCTTGAAAATACTTCCCTTGGACTCAAAGAAATCCTTTTACCAATCTACGAAAACTTATTCGAGACGGTATTAGGTCTACAATCTCGACAGACACATCTCCAACCACAACATATAAACCTCTTCCAATAGTGGTAGTCGTGTTCCACATACTCCTACCTTATCTACCTTTATAACCTATGTTGGAAAATCCGAACAGATAACCCAAAAGATTAGGTAGTTATATAAATATATATATATATATTACAAGTACGCTCTCTCAAGATAGACACCACTCCAGAGCCTAGGTATTCACTCAACCTAATGCTCTGATACCAACTGTAGCGACCCGACTTTCTATCACCAGAAAATCGCATCACTAAATAAGAAAGAAAGAGATAGAAGAAGAAAAGAAAGAGAAGAAAAAGAAACAACACATCAGAATCTCACTGCGGAACGATTTAAATATAATATAGAACATATACATAGTATCATATACATCAGAGTACACATCTAAACATATCAATTTAGACAGTTATAACATTTCTGTCTAATATAATACAAGAACATCAACACAGAATAACAACACAGCGGAAACTCTAGCTATATCTACACGCTGAAGCCTCCTGCTCCAAAGCTCCTCCAGAATTCGTCAAGAGATAACCTGAATCACTTGACTACTCATACAGAATATGAGTACCCAAGAGTTTAATAAAACAGAAAATAAACACTCGGGTCAGACAGGGGTCTGGTGTCAGTAAACGGTTTAAGATTGCTTACTTTAGAAAATCCTTTGAAAAGAAAAGGTATCACGTAAGACTTTCCACACATAAACATGGAAAAGTTTTTACCTTACGCTAACCAAAACATTTGATAGGAAATCCAATGACATTATAATAGTGTCTAGGGTTTTCAAATAAATATGAAATAGCCGAAATTGTTACATTTATTAAATTCCAGCTACATAGGTATACAAACAAAACCGTAGGGTTTCGTAGGGAAAATTGGGTTTCCATCAATAGCAGGGCTATTGGGGTACCGCCCGTCACAGTACGTGGCCTAGATCACCGTACCGAGGAGCCACCCTAACTCCCCTGCAACACAAGGCCGGGACCATTCCTTACTGAACAGTCCCGAACAAGACCACCCCGCAGTTGGCTGCAGTTCCAACCGCCCACAAAGCCGAAATAAAAAGGGACATCTAAACAGGGATGTATCTCGCTCTCCAGTGGGAGCGACCCACGAAGCCTTGCTGCACCTCCCCTGTTTTAGCCATTCCCGGTTGATGTGGCTTGAGGCTGCGATTACCTTTTTAGGACACATTTATCTTAGAATGCTCATCGTCCGCCTGACGATGTTCTGGAAGCATTCAATCCATACAAGTTCGTTCCGGGTTCGAACGAAACCGAAGGCACTATCTCGTTGCACTCATTTTGGAATCACCCTCAGAGTCAACGACCATAGCCCTTGCACTCTGATTCGTCATCTCGAACCTATAAGCACTATTCCGTCAAACTCATTACGGAATCACCCACAGAGTTATACTGACGTATAGCCCTTACACCTCGAGTCTTCACTCGCTCCACTTGGATTAACGACCAAACGTTTAATTGGAATCGATGTGGTTTTCGGATATCCAAATGTGGAAACCCGATCCCGGTCTCACCGAATCCAAACGCCATTTTAATGTCCAAGTTATACTTAAGGGATTTAACAATAGATATTTAGAAATATCACTTAACATAAATGGATGTACCATATTACACAGATAGATAAGCATCTATTATCACATGCATCTATACATATCACAAAGCAGCATATATATCACATTCAGATATAGCATATTCACATCATCACCCATCAATCAATGTCATCCAACAACAACCAATATCATTAACTCGTCCAATGTTATATATCATCCAATCATTAATCATTCATAACAAGTTTGATTCAAACTTGATTAATTTAATTAATCCTTAAATTAAATTAATCCTTAATTAAACACTTGGATTATCTTCAATCCATTTTACTATTCATTAACTAATTAAAAATTAATTAATTAACTAACATCACTTAGTTATCCATTTCAATTAATCTTCCCTGATTAATTATCACTTAATTACTTTAAGTAATTATTACTTAATTACCATATTAGTTAATCATCCTGATTAATTACTTCCAAATTATACTAAATAATCACCTCTTAATTACCTTTTAAAATTAATCATACTTGATTAACTATTCTTTAATTATTCTGATAATTATTCCTTAATTATCCTTCAATCATACCTGATTAATCACTTCTAATTAATCACATTTGATTAATTACTTTTAATTAAATACTTGATTAATTACTTTTAATTAATCACATTTAATTAATTACTTTTAATTAATCACCTTTTGTAATTAAAAATTAATTATAATTTAATTATTCTTAAATTATTAATTAACAATTAATTAATTATTTCCATTAATTAATGATTCTTCCATTAATTAAATTCTTCCTTAATTAATTACTTTAACATGTAATTAATCACTTAATTAATTACTCTTAATCCTTTTATTAATTAATCATTAATCAAATAATTTAAACCTTTAACTAATTATTAATTAATTCTTTAATTAATAACTCAAATGATTATCTCTTAATCACATTACTTAATTACTTTTCATGAAGTAATTATCCTTTACTTAATTACCTTCTGTAATTAACCACTTAATTACTTAATTACTTCAACAAGAAATTATACTTAATCAACTCCAAAGTGATTATCTTTAAATTAATCACTAATTAATTACTTAATTAATTATTTAACTTAATCATTTAAATTTAATTAAATGATTCTTTAACTTCTTATATTATAAATATTCTTGATTAAGAAAACCATTATCTTAGTTAAATCATTTATGTAAACAATAACACTTAATTTTAAATAATAATTGAATTATCACAATAATTATTTATCTTTAGATAAATAAAATTCTAATTTACATAATATAAATCTTCATTATAATTGATTATAAAATTCTTAATCATTATACTTTATTTAAAATAAATATAACCTTTTAGATATCAATTTATAAATAAACACATTTAAATTAAACTTTTAAATCTTTAAAACCCTTTCCAAATTTATTTAATAAAGTTTAATTCAAACTTTATTTCAAAATCCACTTATTTTATTTTAAAACTTCCATATTTTAAGATATATAAACTTGTTTAAAAACATAACTTTGAAACAAATTTAGTTTTGAAACTTGTTTAACCTTGTTTTAAAAACTTAATTCCTAAAATCAAATTTCCTATGTATTAAAAACTTAAACATCCTGTTCTAAAGCCTGAATATCTAATACCCGAGTAAACCCCACTAAAACCCGAGTAACCTTCTCCAGAAACTCGCGTCAACCCCAAGACCTTCCTGTGCTGTCCACCCTATACCTGCTTCGAGAAATCACACAGCAAACCCGTAGTAAATCTCGCGCAAAACATCTTCTCCCAAACCCATCATCTCCTGATACTCGCAGTCATGCACATCAACGTGCACGCCCACGTTCGGCCGACGTTGAACTTCCTCCGGCCTCCACTAAGTCGCAAATGACCTCGACAACCCAACGCACAACCCAGAAAACTCCACTCGATCGAAAATCGAAATCTTGCCCTTCAACCCAAAACTGTTCAACACTTCCTCACCAAAAAAAGTCAACCTCCATGGCATCTCACACCTCGAGAAGACCCACTGGTACCACCAAAGCTTCATAATGATTCTCTAAACCCACGGCGACGCTCGCGATCGCCTTCGGTTGTATTATGATGCCGAAAAAAAACAAAAAGATCAATGTCGGAAAAACAAGAAATAAAACCCTACTCAGTCAAATCCCAACCACCTCGATCAATAGAAAATTCCAATTGCATTTTTCTGATGATCTACAACCTACCCTCCACCTTCATGATCAACGACGAGGTCTAATTCGCCATGGTTTGCCGTAAATCGATCAATTTACCCAAAACAGCAAAATCCTAAATTCACACTAAAAACTAATCTAAAAATCATGATATGTTCATTAAAAATCATGATTTCCAATATGTAATCTAGTTATAAGATCAAAACTTAAGATTGAAATAATAAAGATTTGACCCAAATTAAAAGTTTTACTGTAAATCTCTAAATTTGAACTAAATACCCATTATAAAAACCTATAATTATTTTAGAAGGAAGATAGCATGATTCTACACAACTATTGTTTACAACTTATAGGCCAATTCAAATCAAAAATTTAGATATCAAATTTTATTATGAAATATTGAAACTGTGTTATAAACACAGTGACATTTCTTTATAATGTTACAGACAATCAATATACAAAATTTAAACATGCATCAGATTTTTAATCCAAGTGTTCAAATGATATCAAGATGCTCAATTCCCAAACATGATGAAATTCAGATTTCAAACTGTTTTTAAAAGAAATTCATTTACTCACATTTTATTTGCAGAGAACAGAACTGCATATTGCTTCCCAGGCCATTTAAATTCATTTGCATGTTGAATTGTTGATAAATTCCAGAATGCATGTTGATTTAAATCTTGCTGCTGCATTTGAAAATCTTGCATTTGATTGAATTTTTCCAGATTTACTCCTGATTTGAATTTGCCTTTCATCTCTTTCTTGTTTCAGATTTCCTACAGATTTTTTTTTTCACCGATTTCCTTTTTGATTTGCATTCATTTATGATTTGTTTTGTATTTTTGTTGAAAGTAGAAAGTAATTTCTTAGCTGAAAATTAATAGTAAAATCCTTCTTCATATTTTACAAACTTTAAATTTTAAATTAAGTTATCAATAGAATTGCCACTTGTCCCTTATATGTTTACATTCTTACAAATGTCTTTTAATAAACCAAATATCCTTACAAGTGTTATTTTAATGTTTAATTAATGTTTTAAATGTTATTTTCCTTTTATAATTTATTTTAAACCTTGTATGAAATGTGTATATGTATGTAATGTATTTTAATGCTTACTTATTGATTTTGTTATGTAATATTTATATGATTGTAAAATGTTTTTATCTTATATAAATAAGCTTTTAGATATTTAATAAATATTCATGTGAATTCAAGTAACTTATGTTTTGATTCAATTAAATGTTTATATGTTTAAAATATCTATTTTAATTTAACTCTTAAAATTTTAAAACAAATTTATCTTGTGTTAAAATTAAAATGAAAAGATATTAAGCAAATGAAATTTAAAATTTAAATCTTATCTAACTCAAGTTAAACTATATGTTTATAATAATAAGCAATTAACTTTGTTATAAAAATTTAAACTTCAAATATCATTTCAAAAATATTAAATCAAATTATCCTTCAAATTTCAAAACTATATGCATATATATCTATAGTATAGTTTAGAAATACTTATTAAATTCAAATTAATAAAATTCCTATTTCAAACATATATATACAAATATATATACACATTTCAAATAGAAAAACATACTAACATTAAATTTGTTAATTTCCATATTAAATTTTAAAACAAATCTCAAATCACAATATATACATTTGTATATATTACAATTTGAATATAAAGTTTTATTACATTAAAATTTTCTTATTTACCAAAATAAATATTTCCAAATCAAATTTTTATAAACTTCAAAAGAATTGATCTTGCCTATTTATATTGCAAAGAAAAATATTAATAGATATTAACAATTTATTATTTTCAGCCTTTGAAATAATTTTAACTTGTCAATTTATAATGTAAAATGATCAAATTAATTTAATTATTATCAAAGATTATTAAATTGATATTGCTCAAAATTCTAGGTCGTCACACCTGAATTCAGTCTTGGGATAAATTGCGCAGACTAAGGCCATGAAAACGGTATCCTTGCTCAAATTACTTACTTCAACTACCATAATGTTGAACCGATTCACGAAAGACTTCGGAGATTCGTCCCATCCTTGGAATAGGCCAGACAAGGACATCACATCTTTTGGCTATGCATGTGAAGTCTAAACCGATCAAGTAATCTTGTTGCTAGTTGACTGAAGGTGGAGAGGGATTTTGGCAGAAGCCTAATGAACCACATGGAAGAAATTCTCTCTAGAAAAATTGAGAAACATCTACGTCAAACGGCATCCGAAGCATTCGCTTCATACATGTACCAACTATCCTTATATAAGTGGGGTTTCAGGTCTCTCGTTTCACTGTAAGACGGAATAATTGGCATATTGAACTTTACGAGGTATCGCTCATTTAGAATGTCATCGGTGAATGGAGTTCGATTTGGAGTAGATCCCCGTTCATCATCCCTTCTATCCTTACTTTCATCCATTAGTCGCATGACCATGTCCATGATAAATGCCTTAGATGTCTGGTAATCTAGGGGTTGGCTGTCAATGACCGCACCAAGTGTACGGTTTTGCAAACGATCTTGGTAAGCGGGTTAAAGCCTAGGCTCTCCTATCTTTGGGAGAGCCACTCCCCCAGGTTTCCATTGGCTTGTGATTGGTCTGAAGGTGGCAGTTTGGATCTCCTTGGTATCATTGAATGCATTGGTATTTTCTTCCAACTTGTTGTCGTCAAGTCCCTTATTGCCTTCTGAGATCCTGACTACATCTTCCCATGGGGTTTTCGACCCTAGATTTAATTTTGTAGCTGGTTCCCTCGCACTTGGTGGAGTGCTTGTGTTTTCTTCCATATTGATTCATATGGTTCCACCTAACACCCTTTTCTACGACTGCTTCCCGTTTCTCCGGTTTAAGTTAGAAACAGAAGAATTTTCATGCTTCACGGTGGCCGTGAGCTCTGTCATGGTTCTTGGAGCAGCATGAGACTGCAAGGTTAATAATGCATTCAATTTGTCCATGTGAGCCCTTTAACTGTTTTCCATTTTTGACTAATTTCTCAACCATTTTATCTAATTCATCTCTAGTGACAACTTCACACTGTAGATTATTGGGATTGTTGACTTCAATTTGCTGAGGGTTTATGCCTTCTCCAGTAATGGTAGCTCCTATTGATCTTTTGAAAGTTGTTCTCCTCCTTCCCAATGCCATTGATTCTCCATGTAAATCTTCTAAGCAGAGACTAAAGATCTAACTACTGAACCTATCTGATCCAAAGTAGATAACTAGATCTAAGCATGATTTAATCGCTCAATGAAAGCATCAAAATGTTAACCCAAAAATGGACCGACGCCCTAGATTGAGTGTCAAATCACCAAGCCTGTTTATCTAGGAAGATAAAGTAGAAACAAGGAATAATAACTTGCAGATAAAGTAAAAAGACAAGAGAAGTGGTTCGGCAGTTAACGAAGACTACGCCCACTTTATAACTTTTATTATTGACTGGCGGCAATTACAGTTGAATTTGATTATAATTTGATTCGATCTTATGAGTTAGATCAAGTCATAAGTGTTAGTGTTCACTGGAGAATCACACTTAACCCTTTAGATGACTATTGTGTGGGAGGAGAAGAGTGAAGAATAGTTTCTTCATAGTTTCAACAATCGGTCCAGAAGATCCTCTTTATGTTGAAGGCAGGATTGTATTTATAAGGGCCGGTGAGCTATTGGGCTAGGCCATTTTTCCAGAAGCTAGCATTTGAAGGTAAAATGATACTCCAGAAGTTTTGAGCGAGCCAACTTGATCCGATGGATCGGTAGTGATACATAAGGCATGGATCGCTAGCGATCCATGTAGTTGAACTATTTTTGGCTCTTTTCACTTGTGCCATGTCTCATGCCTTATGTTGATGCTTTCCATGTAATTTCATGACTAGATGTCTTGTTTTGATGGTGTCTCGTATGCAAGTTGGATTAAACAATGCATGGAATCACTTCTCAAACTAGCTAGCTTGTAATACCATGAAAACTTGGTAAAACTTCCTAGGAAAGATGTTGGATCATGATGCCAGAAGATAGGAGGACCCCTAAGCAATATTTATGGATCACTAGCGGTCCATAAGTAATGGACCGCCGCTTGGGTTATTTTCTACCTTTTTCTCTTTTACCTTCCTTGGTTCCCTCTTCTGATCCTTTTAGTTTGTTTTGACTTGTTATAGATGTTCTAGTTCCCTTGAGTTCTACGGGGTTAAAAACCTGGTTAACATAATGTAAAAAAATAATGGAATTGTACGTTATTTTATAGCAATTAGAAACAGATATGCTTACAATGAAGCATATTATCTTCGTATATTTCATATTTAAGCCTTTATATGTTTAAATTTTTTTATTTTCATGTGTTGTGAGTTGTCCCGTCGCTTTTCTTTTCTTTCCGTCTGCCTTCGTGTTAAATAATTCATGCTTTTGTGAATTGTCCCAAGCAAGCTGTCGTGATATTCACTTTCCTTCTTTTTTTCATTTTATTTGTTTATGTCTTCATGTGTTGTCCAATTTTCGTTAAATAATTAATGCTTTTGTGTTGTTTACTTTTCGTGAATTTTTCGAGCCTTCGTGATTATATTTGCTTTCGTATGCTATTTTATTCAGACTATGTGAGCCATTGTAGTGATTTGGCAAGCATCATGGTGAGTTATATGGAACACCTATAATATTCATAATACTGCTTTCTTACTCGTTCTAGTATTTTTCCTTCAGTTAACTCCAATTTGTGTTGAGTTCTCTTCGGCTAACTTCATATTTTTCAGATCTCTTTTCAGAATTGGTTAGCCAACCATTGATTAAGTAATTAATTACAAAATTTCCTTAATTAACTACTTCTTTCCTTCATTAAATAATTTATATAAAGTAAAAAAAATGGATGCAAAAAACCTCAAAAATTCATCAATTTTTTTTATCATATTCTACATCGTATAAAAATTTCAAGTCAAAATAGTTATTTTATTATTTTGATAATTAAATAACTCCAAAATTAACCTTTATCCCAAATTTGAAAATTCGTAGAATATTAATATTGATTTCAAAAATTATGAAATTAAAAACACATCTTTATTTCATCATCAAGCATATCATATTAAAAATTATATGGCATTTGGAGGAGACTCGGCCATGTTTTACCCTAAAACATGAACGAATTCACCTTAATTAAATTTTAAACCATAAGTAAAATGATATTTAAATATCAAACTCATTAAGCATCATTTAAACACTCGTTTACATCAAATCTGAATTTAAATATGTTAGGGAGGGTTTTAAGGAAAGATTTTACTCACTTGAACTTTAGAAAACTATGTTTAACCACCATCTTCTTAAAGTTGAAAATTTGAGTTTCTTTAGCTTAGATTCCCCTTCTTTTTTCTCTTTAATTTTCTTCCCCTTGTCTTGAATTAGTGGCTGGCGATGACTTGAAGTTTTATAAGCTTGTGTATAAAAGAAATGAAAATGGAATAGGGAGATGTGGCCTAGGAATATGGCCTAGTGGTTTTATTCCTTACTAACTTACTGCCCTTAACAAAATCTTTCCCATCAAAATTTGAATTATTTTCTTTCATTAATTAAGACTAACCAAAATTAATCTAATCACCATTGGTCTATTTGACTAAATTTTTAAAGTGACTATTACTTAATTAGTTAAATATCTCTTAGGCAATTCTTGCAATTAAATCATTTTTAAATTTAAATTAATAATGTCTCGATATTATTAATTAAATTCAATTTAATACAAATTAAATTAATTTCTCATTTTATGGACCCTTCAAATATAGGGTGTTGTAGGACATGTCATGAAAATTGAGATATCAAGGCCCTTCATATACCATAATCGATGAAATATTATATAGAAAAGGATATTCAACACCCTATTTACAATATATTACTCCAGAAATAGGAGCAGAGCTCTTAAAGAAATCCCATGAAGGATTTTGAAGGGATCACTCTAATAGGGTAAAAGTAGAAAAGGAATCAATAGGGCAAGGATATTATTAGCTCCGCATTACTGAAGATGCATTAACCTATGTGTAAAGGTGTGATAAGTGTCAAAAATTCTCTTAGATTCCACGGTTATCTTTGATTGAGTTAATTACAATCATAAACCCATGATCTTTTAATGTATGAGGAAACGATTTAATAAGACCTACCCGATCTTGAAAGGAGGGGTAAAGTTGCAGTAGTAGTAATTAATTACTTTACTAAGTGGATAAAAGTAGAAACATTACCAAATATTACCGTTGGAAAAGTTATGAAATTTGTCATCAAAAATATAGTCACCCAGTTCAGACTCCCAAATAAGATCATTTCCAATAATGGAACTCAATTTGAGAGTGAAGAATTTACCGGCTTTTGCGAGAAAAATGGAATAGTAAAAGATTTACTTTGGTGCTCACCCAAAAGCTAATGGGGCCATAAAAGCAGCAAATAAGACCATAAAGAACATTTTAAAGGAGTGACTACACAAGGCAAAAGGAAACTTAGTAGATGAAATTTCCCTCATCCTATAGTCGTATAAAACCTCCACAAGGATGACCATTGGACATACACCATATTCATTAACATATGGATTTGATGCAATGCTACCAAAAGAGGTTGAAGTCCCTTCATGCCAAAGAATTGCATACACCTATGAATCAAGCCAATAAATAAAGAAAGAGTCATTTGACGCCTTGCGAATAGCTAGGCACTAATGAAGGATTTCTAATTATTACAATTCAAAAGTGAAGGGAATTCATAAAAGGTGACTTAGTGCTAAGGAGGGTAATGACAAACACAAAGGACCTAGCAGACAGATCACAAAGAAAAAATAAGGAAGTCCTATTGGGCATTCATAAAATGATTCCACTAGGAACTTGCATATTATGTAGACCAAATGGAATTGTAATAGCAATAACAAGGAATGTTCAACATTCAAGACCATATTTCACGACATTGATGAATAAAGTAGATTACCAAAAGATTCTATTCAAATAATAGCCCCTAGAATGGGACATATTATGTTCAATAGAACTCCTAACCTTAGGAGGTCAATGAAAAATATTAAGCAAAAAACACATCTTATTCTGAAAGAGGACAATTAAGGCTTTGGTTCCATCTCAGGGCCTGGCTGAAGCACCCATCCAAGGAAGATTGTAAATAAAGCCTTTGATCCTGCCTTAGGGTCTAACCAAAGTACACATCCAAAGTGTGATGGTCAATTGAGCTTTGGTCCTGCCTCACTGCCCGATCAAAGCATACATCCAATGGAGACAGTCAATAAAGCCATTGGTCATGCCTCAGGGCCTAACCAAGGCACATATCCAAAGTGTGATGATAAATTAAGCCTTTACTCCTACCTAGGGCTTGACCAAAGTATCCATCTAAGGAAGATGATCAATAAAGCCTTTGGTCATGTCTTAGAGGCCGACAAAAGCATCCATCCAAAGAGTGGTGGTCAATTAGGTATTGGTCCCGCCTTAAGGCCGGGTCAAAGAACCCATCCAAGGGTGATGGTCAGTAAACCTTTGGTCCCGCCATGGTGCCCGACTGAAGCACCCATCCAAAGAGTAATGGTCAATTATGCCTTTGGTGATCCAACAAGGACTTTAAAAGTAACCATTAGAAGAAGGATAATTAACTATGCTCCCGATTTAATAAATAGCTTAGTTAATATGAACAATCATCCAACGGAAAGAGTATGGATAACAAAAGAATAAAAGCCGACCAAAACACCTAATTAAGAGGCAAGAAAGAGTAAAGATTTCGCTCACAAGATCATGGTAAATCTCCACCTTATAATAAAATCGATTAATTTCAATGAAAAATATCTTCTAAAGGCTTTAGAAGGATTTCGTACTTCCAAAAATCCATTTTAAAGAAATGGCTCTTTAATAAATATGCATTAGTCTTCCAAATTAAGTTATGAAAATTTTTCATATTTCAAAAATATCTTCAAATAAGTTTATGGAAAATTTTCACCACGAAGAATGTTTCAAATAAAAATGATTATAGAAAATATCAATATGCTTAAAACATTACGAAACTTCTATATTTGGGAAAATAGTTTTATTTAATTTGTAGAAAAATCATGTTACATCAAAAATTTAAAAACACAATTGGTATCGAAAGTCTAGGAGAACGGGTAATCAATGATGGAAAGCACGACAATAAGAAATGGTAACTCGAGAAGAAAAGAAGCAATGCTAGAAAAAAGTTTACTCAAACTAAAGTATAAAAAAATTATTATAGGGGGCAAGTATTATATCTGTATATTCGAGGATAAATAAAGTGTAAAACCATCAAAAGTCGACAATGTCAGAGCCTTGGCAGATTGATAGCAATGAGCTATCGCAAGTTGAAGCAACCAAATAACTGGAAGTTGATATGGTCAAGACCATCACAAGTTGATACCATAAAACCTATCAAAATTTGACATGAACAAAGCTATTCCAAGGTGATATCATAGATCCATAACAACAAAGATTAAATAAAACTATCACAAGTTAACATTTGGAAGCTATTGTAAATAGAGGTATAGACAAAGTTATTGGATATAAAAGTCAAGAAAAGGCTATAGCAAGTTGATGAAAATAAGAGCTGCCGCAAGTTGAGACCAAGGGATGTCGTCGCAAGTTAAGGTCAAGGGATGTTGTCACAAGTTAAAGACAAGAGATGTCGCCAGTTGTATTAATCCAAAAAATTTGATCAACACCTTTGATTGAGTGTGAAAGCATCATCCCTGTTCTTACAGAGCAATATATAGAAAATAAATGTAAAAAAACAGAAATAGTGAAAAAGACAAGGAGATTTTTATAGTGGCTCAGTTATCAATGAATCTATGTTCACTTTATAACTTTCTATTAACTGACCTGTGACAGTTGAATGGGTTACAATTGATTGAATCTTCTAAGTTAGATCAAGTTACGAGTACAAGAGTTCACTAGAGAATCACAGTGAACCCTTAGATGACTATTGTGTGGGAAGAGAAGAGTGAAGAATAATCTCTATAGAGTTCCAACAGCTAGTCCAAAAGGTCCCTTTTATGTTGTAAGTAGTACTGTATTTATAGGGGTTGGAGAGCTATCAAGCTATGCCGCTTTACCTGAAGATATACTCATTGATACAAAGGTGCTCCAAGAATTTCATCGCGATCCAACTTAACCTAATGGATCACTAGCAATCCATAGGGCATGGATCGCTAACGATCCATGTACTCAAGGTATTTTTGGATCATTTCCATTAAGTTACATTCCTTGCTTTATGCAGTTTCTTTTCATGAAATTTCATAGCTACTTTCCTTATTTTGATGATGATTCATGCATAGGTTGGATTGAACTGTGAATGTAATCAGATAGGTCTTTGCTTCTCGAATAGGTTGCTTAAAAGGCTATGAAAATTGGCATACAATCCTAAAAAGATATTGAATCATGATGCAAGATCTGAATGACCCACGAGGAGTCCGTATGGGTCGCAAGTGATTCATAGGTAATGGATCTCTAGCGATCCATCCTATTACTTGATTTTTATGTGTTTCTTCTTGAGCCCTTCTTGGCCTATCCTTGTGGTCCTGTTGGTTAATTCTTGAGTGGTTTTGCCTTAGTCTAGATGTTCTAACTCCTATTGAATTCTACTGGGTTAAAAACTTGGTTAAATTTTGCCCTTTAGAGTACGCCTTCATCGGAAACAAGGTATGCTCAGGAAGTAATTGCTTTTAAGATTCCATATCATGAAATCAAGTTGATTGTGTCGAGCTTACCCTGCAAATTTGCCTTTAGCTATTCATCCATCCGTTGATTTTTGATGTGAATCATTGTTGCTCGTAATAATAAATCAATTTCGATCCCATAATTTTTAAGATGCATGCAAACAACATATAGATCATGCTTCGCAAGTTTGAAGAACACAGGCTGTAAATTTATTGATCGCTAGCGATCCATAAACTTAATGAAATTTCTTCAACCGGTCCGCTATTTAGCTTTGCTCGAGCCGACACTTCTCAACATCCTTCATTTGCCTAAGCCAACCACGACTAAACCCTAATTTTGCTTTTGTTGTCGCCGCTGTTAATCTCCACCGCCATAGCCTTCTACCACCGACCTCAACTACCTCCACCGTCACCTCGAGCCAAGCCCTAGTACCAGAATTGCCACTTGCTAGGATCGTTGTCGACCTTCCATTTCTTGGATCATCATGAACTCAAAGTTGAATGTGTTTTCTTTTGATCTAAGGTTGGTGACGACGTGGCCACCGTGTTGATATGTTTGGGATAATCGATGAGAATGGTGAACGAAGCGGGTTGATTGCGATTTAGTGGAGGTAGACAGTGGATTCATGCCCTGCGCTTGATGTATTTTACTATATTCGTTTAATAAATCAAAAATTGATTAGCGAATGGCCTCAATGGCTCCGTCGAGATAGTTTACTATGGACTTGATCATCCTAGATTAATTTTACTTTCACACTCTCGGTGTACCTGAAAATAGAACAAGCTTTTTGTGTTACTTTGGAGAACGAGTCCATTATCGATCATTGACCAATAACAGGTAAGTGTAGGAGGAATAAATCCAATGAATGATATGAAAGCTTTTTCTTTTCCCTATTGAGGGTGAACTATCTTCACAGGATAGATCATTCGTAGTGCTCAGGACACCGAGCCCATCCCACATAGATAACACACTGCACTTGCCCCGGTCCATGCTTGGAATTCGATAAGTTGGAATAGGTCAACATCTTTTCAAAATTCAAGCGTTGAACATAAGGGGATTTCTAGTTATAAATAGACTTACCTAACCATGTTGGATACAAATTCTATTATATAGAATGAAGCATCCGGCATTCCAACGTGAATCCAGTGGAGGAAGTCCGGCACTCTCGGGAGTAGAATCATCATCAGTCATGCCTTAGCAAATGGTTCCAGCAACACCTACTTCTTAGAAAACACCAGTTGAATATGGTTAATTGGTGACGGTAGGTTCGGTTGTTGATTAAACCCCTCCAAACTTTAGAAATTTACTTAATCCTCCAGATAGGGCTTCCACTGTAATTTCTGCTAAAGTTCTACACAATATTTGTTTACAACATGGCATTCGGATGATGATGTGGGCCTTCTAAAAAACAAGTTTGCATACATGCCACTTTCTGGTACACCGCTTGTCATCGGTACATGTGACTGGTTGGTGCAATGGCCCCATTCAATCATTTCTTAAGAGAGCCTCCTCTGAATTTGGGAATAGCTTCATTTTAGATCCATCCCAACGAATACGCAATTTTGACTATTCTTCGTATTTTATTTTATGCGCACATTCAATCATGCTCAAGATTCGATGAGCTGTGATATTTCCTCTCATTCAAGAAAAGAGATGAATGTTCATCTCTTGTGATTGTCGAGGCTTAAAGGAACCACAAAATCATGTTGTAACTCCAAAGTAACTTGTCCCAGTTCAAGACCCAGTATTTCTTCATTAGATGCCCTGAAGGATTCAATTATCTTTGGATGACATGGGGTGAGACTCCTCTTTACTTATTGAGATTTATTATGATGGTATGGGTTTTTAATATACTGAATACTCCTTGCAGTTATTCTGAGGACAAATAAAGATTCATCACTTGATCCCATCTTCCATACTTTGAAGGCCATAGATGCTAGAGAAAGATCGGTCAAATCTTTGCTAATTGATGAGAATTTTCATAGGTATGGATTGTTGCATCCTGGGAGATCTGCCATCACCGTTGAAGTTCTGTCCCTTACCCGTTCTAGGATTCAAACACCTCCACTTCTTCATCGCACGATTCTAAAGGGGACAGTCTACTAGGAGGAAAAGGTCCAATCGGTGGATCAACTAAGGAATTCAATAAAGATGGGAAGGACAATACGATCGGAACTAGTAGCTCGATTGCGATGCCCCAGGAGGAGGGGGAAGAGGAGTTCAAACAGTGGAAAGGCAAGGCTGCAGTGATCGTAGAAAAGGAGGAAGGTGAAATTGAGAGCCGGAGTAGCTATGGATCCTCTTTTAGCCATGAGGAATTTGATGCAAGTTCCAATGAAGGAAATTTAGAATCATGTGATGAAACTCCAGGAATGAGTCCCGTTCTCCTAGATTCACCTCCTTAAGAGATTATTTCTAAAGATGCACCCCAGTTCCCAAACGACTTCATGATTCTTAGCCTAAGGAAACTGATATTAACTTTGGGGATTTGAGCAACGTTTATGTAGACATTGCAGAAATCATGAGAGATGATTTTGTGTTCAAGGGATTGTCTTCTCACTCTAGCCATGCTATTTCTAGAGTTAGCCAGATTCCCACTGTAATCGCTTCCCGACCTGGTTTGTGAAGTCCTTTTAGGCCGCCTATGACTCGTCATGTACTCCATTAGGGCCACGTACACTCACGCATGCATTATTTGAGCTTATTTTCTATTACTAAAGTTACTTTATTTTTTTATTAGTTATTATAGAAGTTCATGGACTTTATGAAGACGTTGAACAATTTATATATGCACAACGTTGGTCGAGACGTACTTCAAGCTGCCACTAGCCCCGAGAAACTGAAGAAGAATGGAGAAGGAGGAAAGATCAGGAAGCTAAAGCTTGGTGCCGGGATGACAAGGACTGAGCCAGAGTTTACAGAGGTAGAGATGATAAGAGTAAGACTCCCGATGATGGGGAAGAGCCATCCTAAAAAAAAAAGTAGATCATGATCCTCATCCGTTCGAGCACCATACATTTGCCCCAGTTTTGGTCTCTATTGGAATTAAGATCTTGACTTTTGTTGTTCAAGTTGTTCCATCAACCCAGACTCCGTCAACTCATGTTGTGGCTGCTTCTGGTTCTTCACGCCCTTGCAAGAGACCTACTTATATTCTTTTGTCTGGTCCACCTATGCTTGAAACTGCGTTATTCGGAGTTTCCTGAAGGGAGTTAAATTTGATCATGCCTGCATCCGATTTGTGAGGATTCTTATATGCCCTATCTCTAAGTGATTCAGAGCGACTTGGATCAAGCTGAAGGATGGGAGAAATTATGTAAGCAGCTGGCAAACACAAACCATAACAACTATCAAGAGTCTCTTTCTTCTGAGTCAAAAAAAGATGATTATGAAAGGATGCTGATGGAACGTGACAACAGAATTGATCAATTGACAGAGAAGAAAGATGCTGCCATACAGGAGAGTAAAAGCAACCTAATTTGCTAAAGGAATGAAAGAGCCTCACATGAAAATTGATATCGTGTTGAGTGATGAAATCAAAAAATCCCATGCTAAAAAAGGAGCTTGAAACTTGAGAAGGGATCATCGAAGCTCGGAAGAGAACTATTGCTAGTCATGATGAAATGGTCAAAGCTCGTAAGAAGGCAATTGCTGATTATGCAGAAAGGTGGAATCCCGAGATAAGACCATCTCTAATTAGTTTCAAGTGATTGCTTCACTTCAAGAAAAAAAATGTGCAACTTAACATTGAAAAGACCAAAGTCGAAGTCAAGAAGGCCGTTGTGGTAGCAGGCTACTTGGTACTGCAAGATGCCTTTGAAGGGAAGATGGAGAAGATGGATGACACCATTTTGAACTTCTACATCAACTCCCTATTGCATCGATGCAGCCTTTGTTATCTGGGTCCTAAATTCTTGTGAACTTATGTTATGGCTTGGGAAGAAGTCAGGGCTCGTTTTTAAGAAGATGGGAATGTGTACACCAAACAAGAGTTGGAGGATGCCTGTCTTAATAAAGAATTAAAGAAGGCTTTGGTAGAGGACCGAGAGATTACTCGAGTCGAAAGGGAGCTTAAAGTCGCTAATACTGCTGCAACTACAACTGCTAAAGCATTATCAGAGCCTTTCAATTCTGGGTCTGGCAAATCATCCAAGCAGCCTCATGATTAGACAAGAATCATTCCAGCTTGATTGGTGCTGCTTTGATATCTTCCCCTTCATCGGCTATCTCTGAAAGCCTTTGGCAGTCTTGAAACTTCGCCCAAGATCGTGTAACCATCCGGTGAAGGAAACGGTGGGGAGTATGAAGTTGAGATTCACGGTCATACTTCTGATGCAGGTAACTTCCATATTTCTCCCAAGTTTGAGGATTTTCAGCTCACACCACACGAAGGAGATGAATTGAATGCTTTCTTTTTTTATCTTATAGGTCCATCTTCTTTGTCTATCGAACTGTCAATTTTTCTAGTCCCGAGGCTTACTGCCATTTCGACCGCATCAATGCTTATTTCTATGGCTACTTTGATCACCACGCCCGTGTCTGGCTCTCAACCAGGATCGGAATCCAAAAAGATAGCTACATTGCATGGCCTGGACAACCCTCGATATATTTAGACAGCGATTTAGCAGCAGTTGACACTCGAGAGCAAACAGCCAAGCCAGCCAGCTAAGTAAAACTAAACGGCAGATGGTGGCTGTTAGGAAGGAATATATTGAGGAGAGAAAGTCTTTAAGGAGCTCCGCAAGTCCCGCAAGCGCAAGACCAAGTAGGAGTCTTCTAAGGGGGTCAAAGAAGAAAGAGAAGACATAGGCACACGGAGCTTATAATTGATATCTCTGGTACTGATACAACTACCGATGGGGATGCCGAGAGAAAGAAGAAACTTCTGACCAAAGGCGGAAAAGGAAGTGGTTGCAAGAAACACTACAGGCTCGAGTGACAGTGGAGCGGGATATTTTAACATTATGAATTACTTGACATGCATTTTGTACAAGTGCAGAGTCTACACTTATTACTTTTGTTGTTGTAGCATCTATACTTTTCTTTTTATTGGCCGATATTATGTAGGTATGCCCCCATATTTTGATTTTGTACGGAAAATGTAATAAGGAATGAAAAGATTAATGTTTCTTCTGTTATCTCTTCTGTGTTCTTTCTTATTTATCACATACCTAGCTTGTTTTTATACCATTATATATGTACATTACACGATTGCTTGTTCTGTAATTTCTATACTTCATATTATCATATCATGTTTTATGGTATACAGTGCCTTTATTTCCATGAATTCATGCATTACATATGCATTTTTAACTTTATAACAAGATCCATTGTAATTGCCAATTTTCGGCGAAATGGGATTGTGGAGTAGTTTTCCTTTCAAACAAATGTTGATACGTGTATGCCCTCTATTTTACAGGGTTGTTTTCTCCAACACTTGATAAATGACCGATTGATCCAAGCGATTTCTCGGATGTCTGTAGCTGAATCTAAATTGTATTTCCTACTTCGGGAACTTGTGACTCGAATGTCTCAACCATGGAGATTTTGTTGGTTTACGATTGGAATTCTTTGCCGATCTCTAGTTGTGTGACATTGTAGGACTCACATCAACTATTTTTCGATAGAGGGAGTTGATTCTTGTTAGTCCTGTAATAGACGAGTTTCCTGGTATTGTCAGGACAATACCAAGACTTATAAGATCTTAATAGTTTGTTGATGATGCCGGAGCAACATCAAGTAGTGCTTGAGCGGAATGTGTGGCTTTCAAGAGTGTGCAACTTATGAAATGTGTGACTTTATGGGAGTGCATGGCTTATGAAATGCATGGCTTTTAAGAGTGCGTGGCTTATGAAATGTGCGGATTTTTGAGGGTGCGTGGCATACGAAATGCGCGGCTTTCGCGAGTGCATGCGTTATAAAATCCATGGATTTTTAAGGGTGTGTGGCTTACGTAATGCGTGGCTTTATAGGAGTACGTGGTACAAAATGCACGGCTTTTAATTTGATTCGATTTACTTTCGTTGACTTAGTGAGTATGTGGAGCTGATGTGCACGTAAATGTGCATATTTTTACCACCATATTTATTCTATTTAAATTAAATAAATGATCATATTGGGTATTTTAACTTGTTTTAACCAAAATTCATACTAATTCCAAATTTTCACATATTCATCTTCATATAGGGGCAAAATGGTTATTTTTGTGCATATATCAAATTGAGAAAATTTAATGGGAAATTTCTATATTATTTTGTAGGAATTTAAACTCAATTACAAGTGGTTTCATGAAGGAATATGCATGCACAAAGAAGATACAAAAGAATGAAGATGGAAATAATTCAATGTGAAGAACATGGAGGACCCCACCTACCCACTACCTAATGTACAAATTAAAGGCTAATGCACATGCTAAAAGACATTTAAAGCTTCATGTACATTTAAGTGGGGGATTATTAAAGTTAATGATAACTTGGCCACCACACTTCCTCCAAGGGCATTTTGGGTACTCCCCAAAAATATGCATTGTGGTTTCTAATTTGTGTAAATACCCCTTATGTTTCATGTAGCCATCTTCCTCTTAGTTAGTTAGTTTTAGTTTAGAAAATAAATCAAAGCTCTCGTTCTTTCCATGGCTACTTCGCCATTTTATTTCATGTAATTTTCTTTTCTTTTATGCAATGTTAATTCTCTTTTATTTACATGCTTCTTCTCTTCTTATGTAATAGTGTAGATTTACCTTTATGCAATTAGATTAGTTGTCTTTTCCATTAGCTTTCATTTTCCTTTCTTTTTGCTTTCATGTTGCTTTCTACATTTGTTGATTTGATAACAAATATGAGAGCTTAATCCTTACAATTTAGGGGTAATGAAGCTCTCTAGTATGTAGATGCAACATTTTGATGTTTATACTCTCTTTTTGTGTTTTAATGGAAACACTTGAAGTGGTTTAATGATGTTGTTTAGCTTTGAATTTGATAGTCTATGTTATTCATAACAAATAGGCTATGCTTAAACAAACATAACACAAATTGCCTCTTCATCTAAATATGATTATGGCAAAGAAGTGAATGTTGAAATTGAAATTTGATAGTCTATATTTCTAAACAATAGTTAATAGGCTATGCTTAAAATAGATTTTTATTTCAACTTTGTTGTCATATTTCATGAGAGTTAAATGTGTATTAGTGGTTGTGTTATAGTTTGATGGTTTATATTGGGCTAATTAATAGCACAAATATATCATACTTATGATAAACACATCAAATAATTACACTAATGAAAAGAAAAGAGAGATCATAACTTCATTTTGTTGATTTATATGATCTAGAGAGTGGATTTATCTCTAAATTGTTCTTTTAACTCTCATATTTTTATCATTTTCTTTTGCTAGCTTTTGTTAGTTTCTTACATTTCTAACTATTCACTCTCGACTTCGGTATAATTTGATTGAATAGAATTTTAAAATCATCAATACCCTGTGGATCGACCCATATTCACCACGTGCTACATTCGTACACCGTGCGCTTATGGTTATTTTTATTTCAAAATTCGTTCGACGGTTTTCTAAACCGATAGAATTTCCGTCGACGAACAAGTTTTTGGCGCCGTTGCCGGAGAATTGTTTTGATTTTGATTTTCTATTCTTCGAATTATTTTTGTTTTTGTGTGATTTTATTTGTGTTTTTATTTTGTGTGTTTGTTTGCATATAAAAAAAAAATTTGTGTATTGTATGATTTTGTTTGTTGTTGTTTTCAAGTGTGTTGTTCGTTTACCATTTGCATTTCTAAGTTTTTTTTTTAAAAAACATATACACAAGTTCATTGAAAAAAAAATTCATTTCATTTCTCTTTTAGCATTTCAGTTTACAATTTACAATTTCTATTTACAGAGCATCACCACTGTTACATCTAGTCTGGTTGCTTACAGTTTCTATTTCAACTACCCTGGCCTTGCTTCCTGCCTTCTCCCTTTACTGTCTTGCATTTCATTGCAAGCCTCCACAACCACAAACCTTCCGCTACCATTTACATCCTTCCAGTTCAAACGACCACTCTCCAAAATCATCTCCACAACTAACCACAACAATCAACTCACCACCTGAAACTGTCAACACCCACATACTTCACCCCTACCATTCTGCATTTTCATTTCAACTTCGCAAAACAAATATCATTTCTGGCAGAACAACACTGATACAACAAAAGCCACAATTCTTTCACCATCCACTTGACTGCTACCAACCATACATCAACCTTCCGACAATTTATAACAATTCCTGCCATCAACCACTTCATCCCTTACATCCATATTTCCCTCCTTCATCAAGTCAGCAATGACATTGCAAACCGTCAACCGCTTCAGTCTCCAGTTCATCGAACACTTCCACCACTGTCCCCACCTCTCCAATACAAACATCACTTCATTCAACATCAAACTGTTACATCCCTTCATTGTCCTCATCACACTGCTTCTTAAAAACTGCTGTTATTCAACTTGCAAGCTCACATAACACCACTGCTACCCATTCTTCACCCATCTCCACTGTTGTCACTTCAAACAGTAACCAAAGCAATTGCCTTCTCAACTCGAGAAACATCTCTACCAAATTTCATTTCCATCACTGCCCAATTTGAACATCAGCATTCACCGTGCTATTTCAACAACCCACAACCAACTGCTCTACCAGCCATCCTCTTCACTGTGAAGCTGCTGTCTTCCAAACTTCACAACTCGAGCAAAATCATCGACCCCAAACCCAATCAACATCGAACTCTACAGCAAACATCATCTCAAAAAAAAAGGAAGGAAAGAAAGGAGAAACTGCTCACCAAAACTCCATAGCCAAAACACAGCACTATCATTTTGCCTAAACCCTCAACCTACATCAGCAATCGCGACTTCGCCACTTACTTCAACCCAATCGCTGCAACCTCCTCCAGAATCTCAAATCATTTGCAATCAATTTCGAAACCTCAAACCGAAGTCGCAAGCAACCCTCGATCAGATTTCCACCTGTGACGAACCCTTTCTATCTTTTGATTGAATTCAAATTGAGCACATCGGTGAAATTGAGAATTCGCGAGATTGCCAACTGGAGAATTTGATTAATTTTGTAAAGCAGAGAAATTATAGTTCTGATTTTTCATTTAACAGGGAAATCCTTTTGTACACAGAGCTTTTATTTTAATTTTATTTTTGTTTTGTTGTGTGAATCATAAAAATCATCTTAGGCAGTTGGGTTGTGGAGCAGAGAGGGCTGGGTATAATTAGTTTGGGCCGGGGCTTCTTCTACAATTAGTTGTTTATATTGAGTTATTTTGTTTTGTCTTGTAAAAAAAAAGAGAAAAAAAAAGAAGAGTTTGCTTTGTTTGTTTTGTTTAACTTGTTTGTAAATAGTTTTCCCTTATTCTTAAAAAAAAGAGTTTGCTTTGTTTAAATTGATTTTAGTTAGTTTTGTTTTGTTTTTTTTTTAAAATAAAAAACTCGTCACAAAAAAAAACTCTTCTCACTTCTTTTTCAAAAAAAAAATATTAGTTGTCAGTTTTTATTTTTATTTTGTCTTGTTTCAAGTTGTTCTTAGGTTTCATCCTTATAAAAAAAATCTTTTTTTTTAAGTAAAACCCTACTTTTAAGTTTCCTTTCAAAAAAAAAGTTGTATATATCTTGCTTTATTTTAGGTTGCCAAAGCAGAATTACAGAAAGAGCAGAAGTGCTTGTTAAATAAATTGCTTGATTTGAAGTGCTTGCCCAAAAAAAAACTGCTTGCTTGCTTATAAAATTTTATGTTTTAGTTGTCTTGCATTGTTGTTTGCTCGCATTTTAAGAAAAAAAAAATTAAAAAAATTCAAAATCAAAAGCAAAAACAAAATATCATTCTAGTTGCATTGTTAATACACGTTTTATTTCAGCTTTGCATTTCATCTTAGAATTTGATTAAATAATAACTCACTTAATTATATATTGACAGTTGTCTTCTTTGAACAATTTAATTTCTTGGTGTCTAGGCTATGGCAGAGTAATAACCATTTATAAATATTACGGTGATTCGTAAATATTATAGTGGTTGTTCCTCTGAAGGTACTTAAACCTTCGGCTGCATTGCTACGGTGATTCGTGGTGCACCGATAAATCCTGCCCGTTACCTGGCTAACAACTATCTTGTTTATTTAAGACAGTTTGTGATTATACAAGTTTAGGTTAACTTAGGATAAATCATTTGTAATTAGACCCCTACATTCATTTAGTTGCATTAGTTCATGCATATTAAAAAGACAAAAAATTCAAATTCAAAACTAAAAAAATTGTAAATATTCCTTTTCCTTTGAAATTTTTAAATCCTTTTCTTTGAAATTTCAAAAAAATCCAAAAAAATTTAGAAAAACCAAAATTCGAAAAGAAATTGAAAAATAAAAACAAAACAAAAATCGATTTCCCTTTTCAAAAATAAATTTTCTTTGTAAATATTTTTCGTTTATAAAAAAAAACCAAAAAAAACATTCTTGAAAATGTCTGAATATCCATATCCACTTGAATTTTACAATAGTTGTGAAAATCAATATAATCCATATGATTTCAGTCCAAATTCGTATGGATATTTTAACAACAACTATTTTGTAAATAATTCAAATTTCGAACAATAAAATTTTCAAAACGACGACCAACGTTCGACTCTTGAAAATAGCATTGAAATGATTTCATCTTTACTCGAACTTTCTACACGATAAAATCAAGAGATAAATGATTTATGTAATTCTGATTTGTGTAATAACTCGAGTCAAGGATTTCAAAATTTGAATTCAATTCGAAATTCAAACGATTACGATTATAACCCATGCCAATTTAATTTCGAACTCCAAAATGAATTCCAAACTCAACATGAAAATGGGAACAACTTTTCAAACGAATTTGGCAATGGGGATAATCTTAACCATGTTACGAGTGAAAATTTTTGTTCTCAATAAATCCAAATCGAAAATTCTCAATTTAATAACTATAAATTGGATTTTGTTGAACAAATGAATGAAATTTACGATGATCACACGGATTTGTTGTTTGAAACTTATATGAAACAACGTGAACAACAAAATCAAATCTCAACGTGTGATGAGTCAAGTGATAATCCACCTTTTACCCAAATCGACGATTTTCAAATAACAACTTTTGAATTTGATAATGACCATCTTAATCAAGTTGTTGAAAATACGGTAATTGAGTTGGATTTCAATTCTTTTGAGGGTGCGAAACTCGATTTAAACATCGATCTTCCTTTTTTTGAAAATTTGAATACGACAACTTTGAAACTCGATTTACATGATGAAGTTGTTGATAATCCAATAAATGAAGTCGAATTTAACGAACATGAGTTTTATGGACTTTTTGAAAATGAGTTGTTGAATTTTGAAGGGGAAAATTTCGATCACCATTTTGGTTTTGAAATCGATACTTTGAAAGAAATTGAACTTCAACCAATTTTTCTATCTACCCCAAAAAATCATCGAAAATAAAACAACTCGTATGATTTTCAATAAAATGACTTTCGTTTTTCCAAATCCACATTCAACTGCGAAATCTTTTACGATTTGGTTTTTCGTGCTTAAGCTGTGTCTCGCACATTTGACAAGACAAATGAATCAGTCTTTAGAAGACCGTTTAATTTACTTTTTGAGTGTATACTTTCTCATCTCTTGTAAATAATAATCTTTCATGTAAATATTAGATTTTTATTTTATTTTTCTCCTTCCACTTGGGTTGACTGTGGGGACACAGTAAAAATCAAGTGTGGGGGGAGACTCATCTTCAATTTTTTTTACTTTTCATGGTTTATTTTTGCTTTAAAATCACAAAAAAAATTAAAAAAATTCCTAAAACCAAATTTTCTTTTGATTTATTTTTAAAAGAAACACTATAAGATAAATATATGGCTTTGGTTTATTAAATTGAAATTTTTGAAAATTTATTGGTCTTAACAAAAATAAAAATGAAATTTGATTACAAATAATAATGGTTGAACTAGTATATAGGAAGATTCATACGTGTTAATTACGAAGTACATCCTAATTGAAAATCTTTGTTTTAAAAAGTGGTTGATTTAAAGTAAAGGAGATAACATTTTTTTTGTCTTCTAAGTTAAATGGTGCTAAGATGATTTTGCAAAACTCCCTCTCAAAAAAATAATATAAAATAATAATAATAATAACATCCAAGTATTCGCTCTCATTTAAAAGTCCTTACGGTTATGCAGGGGTGATTACTTGGAATTTTTGATTATGTGCTTTCATACTCATTTAAAAGTCCTCACGGTTATGATGTATGGAACACATGTTAAAAAAAAGACTTAATAAAAACCACCTACGGTTAATAGTGTATGCATGAAGATGTGTGCACTCGCCATGCTCTGTATTCCCCTCACATAAGCCCGAAAGGCAGTGCATGGGTGGTATATCTGGCCTCACTTTACCTGAGCTAGGTGTGTAATTTTTCTTGCAAATAATAAGAGAGCAAGCAATTGAAATCCTAACACTATTTTTACTTATTTGATTTGATTTGTTATTAAAAAGAAATGAAAATACCACTTTGATAAACTTTTATAATCAACTAAGGATCCATTTTATAATTACACTTTGTTATCAACCGAAACAACAAATTAAACTATTGCCTATTTGTTATGATAACTTGATTTTTGTCGGAAATTTTGACGAGTAAATGACATAAATTTTCAAGATAATAACCAAAACCTATATTTAACTTATTCGTGTCAATTTAAAAATAAATCCTTCATTTGTAAATATTTTCAAAATTTTGCATTCATCTCTTTGTAAATAAATCTTGCATTTTGTAAATATTTTCATCCTGCATTTGGATTTTGTGGGTAGTATCTGCTGAAAACCATCACAAGACAGTACTCGTCCTACTGGGGACACCTAGAGGTTTAACGGCTTGTTGCATACGCTCAATGCAATCGTGCTCCCTACGAAAACGGATTTATCTTAGTTTTAGTTTATTCGAGGACGAATAAAAAGATAAGTGTGGGGGTATTTGATGTGCACGTAAATGTGCATATTTTTACCACCATATTTATTCTATTTAAATTAAATAAATGATCATATTGGGTATTTTAACTTGTTTTAACCAAAATTCATATTAATTCCAAATTTTCACATATTCATCTTCATATAGGGGCAAAATGGTTATTTTTGTGCATATATCAAATTGAGAAAATTTAATGGGAAATTTCTATATTATTTTGTAGGAATTTAAACTCAATTACAAGTGGTTTCATGAAGGAATATGCATGCACAAAGAAGATACAAAAGAATGAAGACGGAAATAATTCAATGTGAAGAACATGGAGGACCCCACCTACCCACTACCTAATGTACAAATTAAAGGCTAATGCACATGCTAAAAGACATTTAAAGCTTCATGTACATTTAAGTGTGGGATTATTAAAGCTAATGATAACTTGGCCACCACATTTCCTCCAAGGGCATTTTGGGTACTCCCCAAAAATATGCATTAGGGTTTCTAATTTGTATAAATACCCCTTATGTTTCATGTAGCCATCTTCCTCTTAGTTAGTTAGTTTTAGTTTAGAAAATAAATCAAAGCTCTCTTTCTTTCCATGGCTACTTGGTCATTTTATTTCATGTAATTTTCTTTTCTTTTATGCAATGTTAATTCTCTTTTATTTACATGCTTCTTCTCTTCTTATGTAATAGTGTAGATTTACCTTTATGCAATTAGATTAGTTGTCTTTTCCATTAGCTTTCATTTTCCTTTCTTTTTGCTTTCATGTTGCTTTCTACATTTGTTGATTTGATAACAAATATGAGAGCTTAATCCCTACAATTTAGGGGTAATGAAGCTCTCTAGTATGTAGATGCAACATTTTGATGTTTATACTCTCTTTTTGTGTTTTAATGGAAACACTTGAAGTGGTTTAATGATGTTGTTTAGCTTTGAATTTGATAGTCTATGTTGTTCATAACAAATAGGCTATGCTTAAACAAACATAACACAAATTGCCTCTTCATCTAAATATGATTATGGAAAAGAAGTGAATGTTGAAATTGAAATTTGATAGCCTATATTTCTAAACAATAGTTAATAGGCTATGCTTAAAATAGATTTTTATTTCAACTTTGTTGTCATATTTCATGAGAGTTAAATGTGTATTAGTGGTTGTGTTATAGTTTGATGGTTTATATTGGGCTAATTAATAGCACAAATATATCATACTTATGATAAACACATCAACTGATTACACTAATGAAAAGAAAAGAGAGATCATAACTTTATTTTGTTGATTTATATGATCTAGAGAGTGGATTTACCTCTAAATTGTTCTTTTAACTCTCATATTTTTATCATTTTTTTTTTGCTAATTTTTGCTAGTTTTTGTTAGTTTCTTACATTTCTAACTATTCACTCTCGACTTCGGTATAATTTGATTGAATATAATTTTAAAATCATCAATTCCCTGTGGATCGACCCGTATTCGCCACGTGCTACATTCGTACACCGTGCGCTTGCGGTTATTTTTATTTCAAAATTCGTTCGACGGTTTTCTAAACCGATAGAATTTCCGTCGACGAACAGGAGCTTAATTGGGTATGGTTTCACTTCCCCAAGCAACTAATGAATGATTTTTGAATCGATTTACTTTTGCCAACCCAACGAGGAGTTTAGATGAACATTGTTTTATTGGTTCAAAAAGCTAAAGAATTTACTAATGAAACGAAATAGAGCAAATTTTATCTATTTATAATACCCCTAGTGTGGTCGAACGACCAATTTGTGAAAACAGGAAATACATAGATAAAATCTAAATAAAGCCGGAGCAAGTCGCTATTATAAGCATGGGGAATCTGAATTCCATCGATTGTGGTCTGCTTAAAAGTGCCATCTTTAAGCTTTTGCCTGATTGAGTAAGGCCCTTCTAGTTTGGTCCGAATATTCCTGGAGTCGGATATATCCATTTCAGTATAATATCTCCCACTTCAGAGGTACGGTTGCGAACCTTAGAGTTGAATTGTCGTGTTACCCTTTTTTAGCAAGCCGTGGTCCTTAGCTCGGCTTCCTCTCGTTTCTCGTCAATCAGATCTAGTGACTCGAGCTAGAGCTTCTCATTCTCTTTTTGATTGAAGTGTTGTTTTCGATGAGAGGGGACTTCCAATTCAACCTAGATCATTGCTTCAGATCTTTATGCTGGGGCGAATGGCGAGTGTCCAGTTGCTGACTTATTCGTCGTTCGTTTAGCACATAATGCAAGTGGGATCTCATTAACCTAGTTTCCTTTGGCTTTCATTATACTTTTTTGATGGTGGAGTTGATGATTTTATTTATCATCTCCACACTTATCCATTTGCTTGAGGGTGTGCCACTACGGAGAAACACTTTTCGATATGGAAATGCTTGCAAAAGTCCTTGAATTCAGCACTTTCTAATTGAGCACCGTTATCTATGATGATTTTAGGTGGCACTCTAAAACTGCAAATAAAATTTTTACTGACAAAGTTAATTACTTTCTTAGTGATAATTGTAACCGGTGGTTCTGCTTCGGCTTATTTTGTGAAGTAATCAATAGCAACGATAATATATTTATTCCCTCCTTTAGCAATTGGGAGCACACCAATTAAGTCAATTCCCCAAACAGCAAAAGACCATAGGCCAACCATTAGTGTAAATTCTATTGATGGATTTCTCTGTATTTTGGCAAACTTTTAGCATTGCATACATCGCCTGGCATAGTCTGCTGTGTCATGGTTAATGGATGGCCATAACCGTATCGGAGGACCTTTTTTGCTAGAGTGTGCCCTGCAATATGGCCTCTACAATCACCTTCATGGACTTCCCTAAGGATATTTGAACATTGTGTTTACCAGTTGTTGGTAGGTTGCCTCTACATTATTTAGTCCAAAAGGCATGACTCGATAAAAGTATAATCCAAGGTCGGTAACGAAACTAGTATTCTCTTGATCGAGTTCATGCATCATGGTTTGGTTGTATGCCGAGTAAGCATCCACAAACGATAGCAACTCTTAGCCTACTGTGGCATCAACAAGCTAATCAATCTTGGGCAATGGAAAGTTATTGGTCAGGCTTTATTCAAGTCTAAGTAATCAATGCAAGTCAGCCACTTCCCACTGGACTTCTTTACTAAAACCGGATTTGATACCCATACAGGGTAGGTTGCATGGTTGATGAAGTTGTTTTCCAACAACATATCCACTTCCTATCTTAGTGCAGCAGACCGTTCCGGTCCCAGGGTGCGCCTCTTCTGCCTCACTGGAGTGAACTTGGAATCGATATTAAGTCTGTGACATGCTGTTCGGTGATATTCCACACATATCATAATGTGTCTAAGCGAACAAGCCCAGATTGGCACGAAGAAACTTGACTAACTCTTGTTATGTCTTGGTACCAAGGTGTGATCCTATTTTTAGTACCCGTGTCAGATCTTTCGTGTCCATAGGGATCTTCCGTGTCCATAAGGACATGCAGCGTAATCTCTGCCGGTGTTGCCCATTCCCCCCAAGCTCTTGTATCTAGTGTCCGTAGCCTTATCGAATCGGTTGTGGTCTCCAAGCCAGGGGAGGTTCTGTAGTTGTTATGTTAACAGTTCGCGATTGTGGAGAGTTTTCTCCACATTCATCCCCTTTTTTTTTCTTGTTTCACGCAATTTAGCGATGTAGCATTCCCTTGTGATGGTCTGGCCTCCCTTTCTCATTCCAACTCCATTTTCTATAAGGAATTTCATAGCGAGACAGCATTGTGCCAGGATAATTTGAAAATCAATGAGGGTCGGTGATCCCAAGAATGCATAATAAGCCAAGATCTCGTCAATTATCACAAAGTTTTGGGTGAGAACTACTCTCCGATCTCCTCTTCCTAGTTCAACAGGGAGATCAATTGTGCCAACTGGTTGTAGTGGATGGCCGGTGAATCCTCGGATCTTGTTTCATCACGTAGAGACATCCTTTATGTTAACCTTCATTTGGTCGAACGTATGTTGAAACAAAATTTTTACTGATCCTCCGATATTGACCAACACTCATTGCACAACAGTGGGCCCGATTCCTGCTGTCACCGAATTGGATCTAAAGTTGGAGCTTCTATTCCTTCACTATCTCGATTTCAAAACACGATGTCATCATTGAGAATCCTCGGTTGTTTAGCAGTGGTTCCATCTTCTATTGCAAAGCAAGTTTCTTTTGGAGCAAGTTTAAGTGAACTAGCATATCTTTCCATCTCGCCCTAACTTTATTATTTCGGGTGAGGACCTCCCAAAATGGCATCGATGATAAGCGTCTGTTTAGCTTGCTTGGATCCCTCTCTGCTAGATCCAGATTGCTTTCCTTGGGTGCTAGGAGAATGAGGTCTGGTTGGCTGATCGGAATTTCGGGGCTTCTTCATATACCGTTGGAACTTGTTTTCCATAATCAATTCTTCAATGACGTTTTTCAAATGGCGTCACTCGTTTGTATTATGGCCATGGGTTTCATGGAAGCGACAAAACTTCCCCAACTTCCTTTATTGTTCAGACTCTTATTTTTGACATGGATTTGGGTACTCTTCTTTTCCCTGAGTTGCTAGGTAAATATTCTCCAAGCTGTCGTTTAACGGATTTTATTCTCTTCATATCAGACCTCTAAGTTTCTTTCCACCTCCTTTTCTCTTACCAGTATTCTGATGCTAGTTCTTCTTTTTGTGGTCCCCATCTTTCCCAAAAGTTATTTTAGAAATTTTGCCATTTTGATTGACTGCTAGATTACTCTGAATTGGTTCGTTTGGTCATATATTGGTATTTTTCCCTTCTAACATATTTGCCTCTTCCAATCTTAAGTACTGACTCGCCTTTCAATTGAATTCTTTCATAGTGGTTGGTTGCTTCATTTTAATCCATCTCCCAAATATGTCTTTGCATGGATCAAGCGGACTTAAGCCATGAAAATCATATCCTCATTTGGATTACTCACTTTGGTTATGGTTATGTTAAAGCGATTCATGAACGATTTTAATGATTCGTTTGGTCCTTGAAGTAATCGGATAGAGACATCACGTTATTTGGCAGAGCCATGTGCAGTCTAAATTGTTCTAAGAACTTCCTAGTTGGCTCATCAATGTAGAGGGAGCCTAGTAAAGCACATAGAGCTGACTCCTTCCAGATAGATGGGAAAACATCTACAACAAACATCTTCCATTGCCCTCACACTATCCATATTCCAAATGTTCTTGGATAAGCGTCGTTAAGGGTCAGTAGTTCCGTTATAGGAGGGCATAGCTTGTGGCATGGTGAATTTCTTGTGGTATTCTATCCTATGGATACTATCAACGAAGGTAGTTCAGCTCGGAGTGGAACCCCAATCATCGTCCTTTCTACCTTTGCTTTCTACCATCAAGTGTCTGACCATGTCTGCAATGTATGCCTCACTTGTCTGTTCATTCGTAGGTCAGCTGTCAGTAGTTGCGCCAAGTGTTTGTCTTTTCAAACGATCTTGGTTAGCTGGTTAAAGCCTAAGCTCTCCATTCTTTGGGTGAGCCACTCGTGCAGTGGTCCGTTGGCATGCAGTTGGTCTTGTACGTGGAGTTTGATCGTTTGAGTTCAATTCACCTTCCCTAAGTCGCTCGTCTTCCTCAGAGTCATTATCTACCACTAGTACGTCCTTCCATGGAGTTTTCACTTCTAAGTTCAGATTTGCAGCAGTTGCTTTTGCAGTGGGTGGAGTGTTAAGGTTTTCCTCCGCCATGATTCTTGGAACTCCAACCACTACTTCCTTTTGCTTTTGTCATATGTTTCTTCCATTTAAGCCAGAAAAAAAAGAATGTACTTGCTCCGTAGCAGCCATAGCTTCAGGCACTGTTCTGGGAGTAGTTAGTGATTGGAGCGCTAAAAGAGCATCTATCTTATCCATGAGAGATTTTTGATTGTTTGCCCTTTTCTAGTTAATTTCATCAACCATCTTGTTCATTTCTCCCTTAGTCACAACATCATGCTATATGGAGAATCCTAGAATCTGTTCTTTAGAGTTAACTCCTAACAGTAGATTGATGGGGTTGTTGACTTCAATTTTGCTGAGGGTTTGTTTCTTCTCCAATGACGGTAGCTCCTATGGATCTTTCGGAGGTAGTTCTCTTCCTTTTTAGTGCCATTGATTCTCAGTAGAAAATATTTTAAAAAGAGATCGAGGATCTAACTTCTAAACCAATCTCATCTAAAGTAGATAGCTAGATTTAAGACTGAGTTCAATTTTCAATAAAAGCACCAAAACATTAACCCAAAAGATGGATCAGCACCTAGATTAAGTGTGAAAGCAACAGTCATGTTCTTACAGAGCAATAATATAGAAAATAAATGCAAAAATTATATAGTAAAAAGAAAACAAGATTTTTACAGTGGTTCGGCTGTTAATGAAGCCTACATCCACTTTATAACTTTTTATTAACTTGCTACTGTTACAAGTTAAATCGAATTACAATACGATTGAATCTTTTAAGTTAGATCAAGTCACAAGTACAAAAGTTCACTGGAGAATCATAATGAACCCCTAGATGACTATTATTTGGAAGGAGAAGAGTGAAGAATAATCTTTGTAGAATTCCAGCAGCTAGTCCAGAAGATCCCCTTTATGTTAGGACTATATTTATAGGGGTTGGAGAGCTATTGGGCTAGGCTGCTTTCCCAGAAGCTATACTCGATGATATGAAGGTGCTCTAAGAATTTTATTGCGATCCAACTTAGTTTGATGGATCGCTAGCGATCCATAGGGCATGGTTCGCTAGCGATCTATGTACTTAATGTATTTTTGGATCATTTCCTTTGAGTTGCATTCCATGCCTTATGTAGTTGCTTTCCAACCGATTTCACGGCTAGTTGCTTTGTTTTGTCAATGATTCATGCACATGTTGGATTGAACTATGAATGGAATTAGATAGGTCTTTGCTTCTCAAACTAGGTTGCTTTAAAAGCTATGCAACTTGGCCTACACCCCAAGAAAAGATATTGACTCATGATGCAAGAGGTTTGAATGACCTACGAGGAGTCCTTATCGATCGCTAGCGATCCATAGGTGACGGATCGCTAGCAATCCATCCCATTAGTTGACTTTTGTGTCCGTCTTCTTGAGTCCTTCTTGGCCTATCCTTGTGGGCCTCTTAGTTGATTCTTGAGTTGTTTTGCTTTGCCTAAATGTTCTAATTCCTATTGAATTCTACGAGGTTAAAAACCCGGTTAATAAGTTGATACAAAAAGAAGCCATCGCAAGTTAAGGCAGAAGTAAGCTGTCATATGTTGAAGATTAAAAGAAGCTATTATATATAGGAACTATTGCATGTTTAAGATTACTGCAAATTGAGTGCTATCGTAAGTTGATATTATATGGCCATCGCAAGTTGAAGTCCAGGTTATCATATGTTATTAATAAGGAGCCATTACAAGCTGAAGATTATCACATATTGAAGGTTGTCGAAAGTTGTTGGAAAGGAATCCATCGCAAGTCAATAAAGAAGGAAGCAATCGCACGTTGATGTTTAAAAGAAGCTATCTTATGTTGATAATTAGAAGAGCTTCACAAGTTGATAACTAAAGAAAGCTATTGTATTGAAGAATACATCCAAAATTGACACATCAGCTGGCCACATGGCAGTCTCCGATTGAATTAGCCATGCCACATCATCAAGGAGAAGTTAGAGAAGGATTATGCCACATGTCATCTCGAACATGTGCCATGTTACCAAATCATGACCATGCATTTTTACAAGTGATACGTGTCATGAATCTAAAGTCCTAGGTGAACTATAAATAGACATGTAACCTACTAGAAAAAGGCTGATTTCGAATGGCATTTCTCCCTCATCGTTCATTTTATCTTTTGCATAAAAGCTTGAAATTGAGACTTTAATGGATATTAGGTCAAATTGAAATCTTGATTTTACAAATAAGGACTTAAAAAATCTTTATTTGCATAGATGAATTCATATAAACAAAAGCCAAGCATATTTGAGTAACTGACTTTCCTTACTCAAGTATCAATAATTCTCTTAGACTTAATATTGCAACCAAATTTTGACTTAATAATGTATAGTACCAAATGGTATTGTAACATCCGTAAAATAAAAAATAATTAATTTTAAAGAACTAATAAATAATTTATAAGGCTCAGAAAGGAATTTGATCAAACGTCAGAATTTGGCTAAGAAACTTGCATTATTGTGTTCCTGGTAATTTTCTGAGCAACTTTTAAATAAAAACTTTGTGATCGGAGTTTAAACGAAGAAGTTATCAACGTTTGAAGATTTCAGATTGAAAATAATCCAAAACGGATTAAGGAAATAATATTAGCAGCAAACTAAACCTTAATTAAGTGTTAAAAATAACGTTAATAGGGAGTTAAATCATCAGACCCACCATCGGTCGATAGCTAAATAGATAGCTCATATCGTCCGCTAGCAGTAGCCCGCTCATATCGACCGATCGGTAAGGGCCAGCATAGATTGAAGCTCGACGTAATGGCCTGGATTTAATAAACAATAATCTAATGGACAGAATTGATTACAACGCCTTTAAATATAGACCTAACCCCACAATTTTATTTTCAAATTTTCTAAACTGAGCAATGGAGCTCTGACATTTCTCCTTCTCCGCTACCTCTAGAAATTGTATAATATAATACATACGTGTGTTTATATATGTATGTATGTATATTGGAGAAAGAAATAAAATTAAATAGAAGGAAGAAGTGAATTGATTCTGTAAAAAACAATAAATTTTAGAATTATAAACTTTGACTCTACTTAACTCAAATCTCTTATCAGATCTGTAATTCTAATGGGTACATATGCATTGTAATACATACATTTGGTTCAAAAGAAAAGGATTCAAGTAAGAGGAATGAATTTGGATCTGGAGACATGAAAGAAGGTGAGTGGAAAATTATTTAATTCACATAATGCTAAATTTATACCCTTGGAATTCTATTTTTTATTATTCCCAAGTGAAAACCATTGGATTGTAGGCTTAAATAAATGAATCTAACTTCAAATCCTTGCCTACATATTCAATAAATTGTTTAATTTTGATTAAAACGGTGTATATATAGCCTAAGTCGGGATTTTAGGGAGAATAGTCCCTAAAATTTGCGAAATATGATATTGATAGAGTTGTGTAATTATTCCAGATTTTTATTATTTGGGTTGTAAATTGTTAATAATTCATTTGGAATGCTTTAATTTGATTGGGATTTAAATTGTATATGTTTTGATTCATTGGAATCGTAGGATGATTTAGTTGTATTAATCTCCGTATGAATTTCCATAAATTGTTCAACCTTATATTATATATGAAAAGCGCGTCGCTTGAAATGACAAGGAATATGTCCAAACAAAAGAGATGCCTAAAGTAAGGATTTCTTTGTAGTCTGTAATGTTTATTCCATTAAAATAAAAAAAGATAATTCCTTGAATAATATTGATTCCAAGGTAGTAGCCTTAATTGGTAAATATGTTTTATTATATTTTACTATTCCATTGTGAGTTTATATAGTTGGTATACTTACATTTATTATAGATTACCAACACCAACGATTCGTGCCCTAATGACTCGGGTTTTCAATTAGTCGAAAATGGAGCCCATTAAGGTGTGGGTTGTTACATTTGATATCGAAGCTTTGGTTGGTCGATCATAAGAATTAAGATACGCTAAGTGAACGTATTATATTTTTACCTAGAAATATACATATATTACATGCTAAACTCTACAAAGTCTGACTGTAGAAATAGTTATGATCATATTCTTAAAAGATGGATAAGGAAACTATGAGTTAGAACAATAAATTGAATTAAATTTATACACCTACCATGATTGCCCTAGTGGATATAGGTTGTACCATAAGGCTTGACTTAATAAGAGCATGATAATGACAAATAAAAGGGTCCCTGAAGCTGGATGGTACTTGACTCCTTTTACTGGGCCTAGACTGCCCTATGATTATGGATTTCCTTAGATTACCCACAATGATGTATATTTATCCAGAACAAATGGGAAGTAAGAAAATATATGTTACACATAATTCAAAGCAACGTATAAAAAGGATTGAGCAAGTTCCCACAAAAGGTGTGCATTAACCATGACAAGATGATAGCCGGATTTTGATATGATGAAGATAAGAATAATTGGTAAAGAAGAAAAGTCCAAGATAAGGGACGAATAGAAGCCCATTTCTAAGTCCAACTCCGTGTGAAATAAGTCAGTAAAAGAAGATTTTGAAGTTTCTCAATCATTTGAAATGATTTTAAAAGAATTTATTAAACAATATAAGAAACTTATCACTAAAAAGTGGTTATTGTTGATAAGTAAGTAAATGCTAAATTTTTCACCACATAAATTACCCTTTGCAATAAATTCTTGAATAAAAAACTAGAAAATTTAGGAGGAGCCAAAAACCTTTATTTTTGAAATAAAAGAAAATAAGGTGTACATTTGGCTAGATGATTTTTCTATTTATGTAAGTTTATAAGTTTTAAAATTCATTTTAAGTGGTGGATAAATGGAAATGGTACTTGATTCAAATAGGTAAAGAGAATGGAAGGCTAAGATCACCTGATAGTGAAAATAGAAAGAATATTCCTGTATAAGGAAAATATGGAGAAAAATGGTTATAATAGATTTATACACAAAACGTAAATAGTTTCTTGTTAATGAAGAAAAGCCTAGTGGCTAAAACAGTAGGCGAGTGCACTGTAATGATCCAATGAAGAAAACAATAAAAAAAATTATATACGAAGGAGAAATTTAAATAAAATCAATTTAGGTAGAATGAATTAAATAATAGAAATATTAGGGAATTTAAATTGGAGCAACATTGGAAATTTAAATTAAAACAATTTAATTAGAAAAAATGCAAAAAAATAAAGGCAAAACAAAGGAAAAATAGATAGTTTCCACAAATATGTGCAGTAATTGCACGTATCTTTTAAAAGTTCTAATCATATGCTATTAGAGTCTTCATTAAGTCTAAAAGTGGAAATAACATGAGTAAGAGGAAAATAATAAAATGGAAGTTGTCCTTGTCTACACTAGTTTCTATTGTTTAAAGTTATAGAAAATATTGTAGAAACATTGAAATGGTGCATTTTTGAAAAATTGTTTGGGTTTTTGAGTGCGAAACTTAGTAAATTGTTTGAGTTAAAAATCATACATTTTAAAAAGTAAATCTCTATTGTAAAAAAGCCGTAAAAGGAAAATTGATTTGATGACTGTTCTTGACTCTTACTATTTGAAAAGAAGGAAATAATGTGTTGATTAAAAGAAAAAAATCTTTTGAATAAAACTGCTAGCATTGACCATTGACCTTAATAAATAAGCTTACTTCATAAATCCTAAATTATAGTTTTAAAAATTATTACGCCTATAGTTAAAGTTGGTTAAAATAAGGAATTTTTATGGCTCCTTTTGGAAACCAAGCAATAGTTGAATTTAATAAAAAGTTTCCAAGTTTATATTTTCAAAGATAAAAAATTTGGATTAAGTACTTCACGATTGCAAAGTTTAATAATTTTATAAAGATCCATGAAAACTAAATCAACTTTGATACGCAGTAGATAAAGAAAACTGCTAGGTAAGACGAGGTAAAAGTTAACATTATGAATAAAATAGATACGAGTACCCGCAAAGTAGCAACAAAGAATCCCTGTTGAATATAAAAAATATTGGTTTGGATCTAGGAATGTTTTACTAGACATGTGTGAAGCCATAAGAAGAATCCACAAAGGAATGGGGAATGATATCAAAGCACACTTCATCTAGTTCTAAAGTATACCCACATGAAAGATCAAAGATAAAAAAATAAATACTAAAATTTGAGAATACCATCAAGAGATTTTGGTTGAAAGAAAGATAGTAATACAATTGGAGTAGAAGCTAATGAGATGCGAAATGCACATAGAGAAAGCTGGTTGACTCAGGATTTAAGAAGGCCTCTTGTAGACTCCTCTAGAACTCACTAGTGAAAAGCTGATCCTGATCACTAACAATACTAACAGGATCTCTATGTAACCTAACGACTTCTCTTACGTATAGAGCCGCCAACGACGCCACCATCTTTGTACTCCTTACTGGTATGAAATGGGCGCACTAGGTCAACTAATCAACTACGATACAAATGCTCTCGTTCCTTCCCCCACTCGTAGGTAAACCATCTACAAAATACATGGAAATACTCTTCCGCTTCCACCGAGGAATATCCAATGGGGACAACAATCCTTCCGACTTCTCCTGCTTCGCCTTTATCCTATTGCAAGTCATACATCTAGCTACGTACTCCACCAGTCGCTTCTTTATCCTCCCTTAAATCCATAATTTACTTGCTACTGCTAGTTGGTATAAAAAACCACCACTAAACTTTCTAGAGCCATTCCTCTAAAACTTGTACTCATTCTGTGATTGAGAATTATTTTCAACTTTCCTAAAGATATGACTTGGTAAGAATACTTGATATCGTTCTTTCTTGTTATACTTATATATGTAAATCATTAAAACCCTTTATCTATCATACACGCTCGTTTCAAAAGTCCATTTTGCAAACCTTTTTGGGAAAGTTCTTTTTTTCAAAAAAAATCAAGCACGTTCTCTTAATACGTTCCTAAATCCCAGTGGATCTTAAAACTAAGCTCTAATACCAAATGTGACAACCCCACCTCCCGACACACCTATCCAAAACCTAGTGTGACTTTTGCACTCGTGCCATGCTGAGAAATGTGGCTCGTCGAGGTTTAAACACATTATAGAGCATAATTATAAAGGTAAATTCTAAGACATTCTTCAATTTCAGATCTCACATTGGAATGAATTAAAATATAAACACTGAAACTAAAGACATTTCAAAGAAACAATCTCCAAAATACGTAATTTCCATATATGATGTTTTTTGCATAGGCAAGCGGGGTTTTAAACTGGTCCCTTCCAGTTTTATTAATAAACACAGAAGTACAGGGAAACTAGGAAAAGAAATACAAAAAAATAAAAAATAAAAAACATAACATGATTAAAGTATCCAAAACCCTAGTTAACATGCCAAATATCACGAGTAATATTAGGGTTTTTAAGAAAACACAAGTACGTGTTTTTCTTAAGCAAACATTTCAGATATGAGGTCACTTCTTCTTTGCTGCATCAATTCAAACATTTTAACAATACTTTCTCTCCAGAATACCCTAACGAACAGTTTAACAATGCATGGGTAGGTTCTCGATCTTCTATTTTACTGTTTGGTATGCTTAAAAACATTATGCATTTAAGGATAGGGTTATTCGCTGGCCTATGGAGATGAAGTTTATATAAAATGTCTTTCCAAGCATCAAAAGTAAACAAGCATTCAAAGAAAAGGTGCTCGGTCGTTTCAGTTAAAGAAGTACAAAATGCACAAGAGACATTTTGAGTAATACCCATAAGATACAGTTTGTCTTTGGTGTATAAAGCTTCGTTAAGGACTATCAAAGCAATAAGTTGTCACGTTGCATGTCAGCACAGCACCAAATTCTTTTGTTCCAAGGATATTTCACTAGCATGAAGGAGTGTTTCATGGCATTGTAAATACATCTGATGGAGCCTGTTTCCCTTTTGATAGTCCAATAGATAGTAACTTCGAAAACGCTGTATTGTTGTTGCATAATTTGGTTCCATGTCTACTATGTATGAGAGCTGCTAGAATTTAAGAGGATAATTTTGCCTTCATCATAGTCTGACCGAACTTCAGCACTGTCAGAGATACCAGTCATGACTTTTTGACTGAAGTGTATACTTTGATCGAGGATAAGGCCAAAATCCCCTAAGGATCATGCTAGAATGGACATGTATTGAGAGGGGAGACATTTTGAATAACATGTGGTAGAATGCTAGATCTTAGTTTAAGAAGGCACCTGAATAGTTAGCTAGAGTTGTTGGGAAAATCCATGGTCCAGAAATGTTTGGTATGGAGGTAATTAAAGGTTAGCTAGTAAACTAATAGGGTTTGTTTATGATTAAGGAGGTCATCAATGTGCCGAGAAGCAGCAACCCTATTCCATGTAATAAGGTCTGGAATACCAAGTACTCCATTCATTTTAGGCATGTAGATTTTTTTGGAAAAAAGTGGAACAAGCTTTTTAGAGTAGAAGTCACCATGCCATAGGAAGTGATTCAGAACATAGTTAAACATCGAGATTAGTATTTCAGGCAGTATAAACACGCTGAACCAATAATTAGTCATTAGAATGGAAATAGAGATCGATAATGATAGTAAGTCTACCTGCTTGAGAGAGGAGGGAGCAAGGCCAAGTGATAGTGATCCTGGAGGTGGTGATGGGAATATCCAGACATACAACATTGTTAGGCATAGGTTAAGAGTGAACAGAAAGGTGATACGATCTTTGTCACGATAGTTAAAACCAGTAATGCGAATGTGGGATTTTAATTTGTTAACCTGCATGCCAGGAGTGAAAATATTGAAGGTAAAAAAGAGTGGAGTTTACTGAAGAGGGGTTTGGTTTAGTGAAGATGACAGGGTCATCAGTGAACATGTGGGAGGTAATCATTGGGTTTCTACATTTTCGATGGAGGGAGAAACATTCATAAAGCACTTACTTTTTAACAAGGCAGTTGTTTCCATAACAGTGATGAAGAGATAGGCAAACAGGGGATCACCCTCCCTATTGCGTTTAGATGAAGTGAAAGAGCCTGCTGCAGCTCCATTGATGATAATAGAGAATTTAGTAGATGATTTGCAGAAGTGTATCCAGGCAATACACTCTTTAAGGAAGTTCATTCTGCACATGACTGCTATGAGGGATAACCAAGAGATAGAGTCGAAAGCTTTTTGTATGTCTAGTTTTAGCATGTATCCCGGATGTATTATAGCCTTTAAGCAATTCATGAGTGAGAAGAATGTTGTCTGATATATTTTTAGAGCTAAGAAAATTAGATTGATTATGATAAATGATTCTGGGCAAGGCAGGTTTGATTCTGGTGGCAATTATTTTGGCAATGCATTTGTATATGACTAAACAATATGCGATAGGTCTATAATGTTCTATAGAAGTAGGGGAACATACTTTTGGTATCGTAGATAAATCGGTGGAATTAATGCTACTGAGCAAGTTATTAGTTTTGAAAAAGTGCAAGATGGTTTTGGAAAAAAAGGAGGAAATGTGAGGCCAAATGTGCTTAAAAAAGTGTGGTTTGAAACCATCAAGACTACCTGAACTGGTTGAATTGAGACTGAAAAGAGCAAGTTTGATGTCATCATGGGTGATAGGGGAGATGATTGAAATTGCTTCATCATGATTTTTGGTAGGGAGATCTAGGTCAGTAAGAAGTGACGGGTTGAAGGATGAAGAAATATCATTAAGAGAATGGTAAAAGTAATCAGCAAAAGCAATTTTAATAATGTCTTATTCTTCAGTTTTAGCTATGCCATTCCTATCAAAGATTGAGAGAATTCTGGACTTACATAATTTAACTTTTAGTGTAGTATGAAAAAAATTATGTTTCTATCTCCTTCAAATCGGTATTCTTTACCAAGTTTTTGTTTAACCATTTCAAGCTCATCCTGGAGTGTAGAAAAGAGATGGTAACTAAGATCATGCTCAAGCAAGGATAGAGTTAGATCATTGGCATTAACAAGCATATTTCTTTGAGCTTCATCCATTCTGGCCCTTAGAGAGGAGGTGATCTTTAAACCCTTACCAAAAGTAAGAGTAGCCTATCTTTAAACCCTTACCAAAAGCCATCGCTATATTAGACGTCACCAAACAGTATTCGAGTCGGCTTTTGCGTCGGCATCGTCACCACTTTAGTGACGGTAAGTGACGGCTCTATCCACGTGGTCGTTTTTTTAAAATTCTGTTTGTCGTAACAAGCCGATTCAAGCCGACCTGTAACTACAAAGCCGTCGCTAGCCGACGCCAACCTGAAACCTATGAGCCGTCGCTAGACGTCGCTAGCCGACGCAAACCTGAGTTCCGTTTACAAAAAGCTGCTGTTTGCGCCTTCAAACCACAATATAAACAATTTCCGTCGAACTATAACAACATTCAATCTTCCAACACAAGTATAACACCAATCTCTCATCAATCAAACATAAAATTCACAATTTTTCATCAAACAACAACTATATATTCAAAAACTCATCAATCAAACACAACATTCACTAATATACATCATACTCCACAATACATATAACTACTATCAAACAAAACATACATCATTATCCTACTCATCAACATACATCAAACCAGACAACAATAAGTTCAACACAAAACAACACAATGAGTTCAACAAAAAACAACCTTACCTACTCATCATCTCCAGGCATTCTTCCATGCTCTGCCAGGTATGCCGCGATATGCGCATCAAGCTGCTGTGCAAAAGCAGTGCTCTTCCGCCAGTCATTGATCTCCGCAATCTGCTGACGCAACAACGCTATCTCCTCCTCTGTCTGGGATCTCCTGTAAGCTCTCTGGGACGATATCGCCTGTGAAATGGTTAATAGCTAGTTATAATTTATGCTTCATATCGTATTAAATGTATATATTAGTTAATGAAGCAGTTTACCTCTATATTTTTATAATTATATCGCCTATTTCGCGTAGGCGGATCTACAATGGCGTCCCAAATATGGTTTGACTCCTCAACGGTCAACTCCTCACGTCCACTGGTCTGCGCCACACGTGCCCGCTCCGCCTCATATGACTCCTGCGATGATAAATAAAAGTTTGACACGAAAAAATTTAATTTATGATTTTTTAGCTATGAAATAAAGTATTATCAAACACTATCATTACGGATAAGCATGTTTACCATTACAGATTGAGATTTGGCGTCTGTCCATCTATACGAAACATTTCCTTCCTCGTCTGTCTCCTCCACCGCATGTGTGGCAGTAAACAACTCAGCCATCGTATGCTCGCGATTGTACTTCTTAGACTAAAAATATATATATGAATAAACAATGTTACCAATGTGATTAAATAATGTTACAGATATTCATAAACACAATTTATAAATTTACCAATTCGTTTTTGTGTTGCTGAAAAGATTTCGAGCCACCACGATGTACATCAGGATTCTTATTCCTGTTTTCGCGGTTCCGCGCTGATATTTCCTATACATTTAAACACAAGGTTAACTATATTAATGCAACTAATATACGAAATCTTAAAAAAATTTAAATTACAATTCGAAAGTGGTAGCTTACTTTGAATTCAGTAGTATCCCAGAGCCAAAGAAACTCACTATATATGTCAGCGCTCATCCAACTAGGCTTTTTTCCCGCACTCTTTACTTTAGTTAACGTGTTTCTATAATTTTTTCTCATTCTTTGATTCCAATGATTTCTAAACACGTCCAGATCCTGTGGCTCAACACGTACGGCAGCCTGCATATTGAAATTAACTTGAATTATAAACATTCTATTGACATTCAAATCAAATAAAAATTTATACTTAATTACCATCAAGTCTGCCCATATTACAACTTGAATTATAAACGTCTGTCTCGACGTTTGTAGAATGAAATCTGAAGGCTCCACCTCAAAGCCCCTGTATAAATTTTGATGCACATATTTAATATATTTTAAATAACATATTTGAAATGTTTTTGATACTTACCCTGCCGTCTTCGGAACTAACTCAGCAACGGGGCGTAAATCCAGCGCACTGCCACTGGCACCTGCGTCGGGAGAAGGAGAAGGCTCAGACCTACTGCCGTGTCTCCTGTAAGACATACCTGCTACAAACATATCATATCATATATCGTATATCATATCAGAATATATCATATCATATCAGAACATAACATATCATATCACATCAAACATATCATATCATCGTATAAAACATTCCACTTGATTCAGACGTTAAATATTACATATGTCATAAAAACATTATACAACATGCAATTCAAATATTTACATATGTCATATTCAGACTCTAAATATTATATATGTCATAAAAATACATTATACAACATGCAATTTAAATATTCAAAATTATCAGTCTTCGTCGTTCTCTGATTCAGACTCGGTCTCAAACTCTATATCGTTTTCTTCAACACTTTCAAATGCATCTACCAAAACATTTGATTCATCATTCAACAACCCTACATCAATTCATCAGTTATTATTACTTCAGTATTTGGCTCAAGATCCGCTTGATACGCTGTTTAGTCTGGAATATTATTTCCGTCAAATGTAAATTTTGCCTTTGTTTTGAAAACAACCGACCAATCCGCTTTATATCTTTTCAAGGATGGATACGGAGCAAATCCTGTAACGCTTGCTTGACCAATACGAAAGGATCATACTTATAGTAATGTGAGGTATGTTTTATTTCAATAAGTTTATAATCTTTGTGCACGTTGATTCCAGTACCAGGAACATTGCTAAACCAGTTGCATTTGAATAAAAAAACTTTTTCTACAGGTCGTATGTAATATGTCAACTCTAAAACCTGTGTTAAGACGCCGTAAAAATCTTTTATATGCTCATCTGGATCATCACCACCTTTGACAAATACACCGCTGTTATATGTCAATTTTTTGACACCGTAATCTTTGGTGTTGAATTTGAATCCATTGACGAAGAATATTGGATACGTCTTGACATTTCTTTTTGGTCCGATCGCAAGATGTCGTAATCATTCGTCAACGACACAGTTTATTGGATCATAAACGTAATTTGAAAATCATTTAGCAAATTCTTTACTGAGATCGCCAGATGGATGCGGTGATTCGTATATACTGCAAATATGTAATATGTTTTAATATAATCAATATGTAAGTATAATTGAATTATATATGAATTTATAATTACCTGACAAATGATGCAACTTCTGGACAATTTAGAAGAACATATGTGTGTGCTACATGGCGATCTCTATCGTCTAACCATATTTCCACACATTTTCCAACATGTCGGCCATGTTGTCTAAAAATAGATAACATTGCTTGAGAAGAATCATGTTCAACGACTTCTTCATTACGTGGAACACTTACAAACGATAAGTTCACATGATCACTAAAATAATAAGAGAAAAAGAATGAGGCTTCTTCTTCAAGATATGATTTGCAAATCGAACCTTCAACTCGTGATTTTTGCCTAATTTTTTTCTTCAAATGATTCAAGTACCTATTACAAATTTATTTTAAATTTAGGTATATAAAACCGAATTTTAAACTAACATAAATATTGCCGATATTCAATATTACCTCTCAAATGGATACATCCAACCATATTGAACATGACCTCTAAGAAGTGCTTCGGATGGAAGATGGACAGGTAGATGCTTCATTACATTAAAGAAACCTAGCGGAAATATTTTTTCCAGCTTGCGGAGCAGTATAGGAATTTCTACTTCAAGTCTACGTATACGGTCGACTTTTAACGTCGTCGAACAAAGTTGTTTATAAAACAAACTTAATTCTGTTATATTGCTCCATACTTTTACGGGCAGCAGTTCTTTGAGAATCACGAGTAATAGATATTCCATCATGATATGGCAATCGTGACTTTTCATTCCGCTCAATTTATTATTTTTAAAGTCAACACATCTACGAAGATTAGAAGAAATCCCATAAGGACATCTTAGTGCTTCCACACACTTTAGCACGAGTTTTACTTGCTTACTGTCTAGCTCATAGCATGCTTTGGGTTTTTTATTGTCATTGGGTTTCATATGAAGTTCAGGACGTTTACATAAGTTTTCTATATCAAGTCTTGAATTCAAATCGTCCTTTGTTTTCCCCTTTACATTCATAACTGTATTAAACACATTATCAAACACATTTTTTTCGTTGTGCATCATGTCAATATTATGTCGAAGTAGAAGATCTTTCCAGTAGGGTAATCCCAAAATATACTTCGATTGCACCAACGATGAATGTCCGATTTACCTGGAATTCAGTCTGCACTCCAGTTTCATGTATCTTCGGATACTCTTTTATAATTTCATATATTTTTTCGCTTGACCAAATCTTCGATGGTTGCATACTCTCTTCTCTGTTAGCTATAAAGCTTTTTCTATCTCTTCTAAAAGGATGATTGAGATGGAGAAAAACACCGATGACAATCAAACCAAGAAATTTTCTTTCCATACCGTAGCGAAAACGCCCGTGTTTCTTCCATGCAATAAGGACAAGCTAGACGACCAGCCATACTCTAACCTGAAAACATCCCGTATGCAGGAAAATTACTAATAGTCCACAACAAAGAAGCGAACATACGAAAATTCTTTTTTCTCGAAATGTCGTACGTTTCAACTCCTTCATACCATAGCGTTTTCAACTCTTCGATCAATGGTTGTAAATAAACATCGATTCCTTGTGTTGGATCATCAGGCCCAGGGACGACAGTAGTGAGAAACATATATGGAGTTTTCATACACATCCATGGAGATAAATTATAAGGAGTTACGATAATAGGCCATGATGAATATTTACTACCAAACTGAGAGAATGGTGCAAATCCATCTGTACATAAACCGAGTCTGACATTACGGCTTTCGGTAGCAAATGCGGGATAAGTCCTATCGAAATGTTTCCATACTTCTCCATCGGATGGATGTATCAAAGTTCCTTCTTCCGGTGTTCTCATCCTGTGCCATCGCATATGGCACGCCGTAGCAGAAGATGCATATAACCTTTAAAGTCTGGGAGTGATGGGTAAATAATGCATCCTCTTGTATGGAACTTCTTTTCCTTTTTTTTCTTGGTTTGTATCTTTCTTCGTTACATATTCTGCATTTTCTAAGCTCAACGTCATCTTTTCAATACAACATGCAACATTTTACACATGTATCTATCTTTTGGTACGACAGAACGAAAGCGGACATAAGTTTTTTCATTTCATAATGACTATCGCACATCAGATTATTGGGTGGCATGTGTCGTTTTGCTGCTTGTACAACTGCTGTAAATCCAGCTTCTGCAAGGTTGAATTTTGATTTCATAGTAATGTAATCGGCAGTTACTGATAATTTGGTTCCACTTTTACAACCATCCCACAACGGCCTTTTAGCAGAGTCCAATAAATCATATATTTTTTAGCTCCCACATTCGGTTCTTCTTCGACATTTACATCTTCATCGTCATCTTGATCAAACATTGGAAACATTGAATGTATTGCATCTTCCACCAGATTTTCTATTGGATTCGTCATAACACTATTGTCATCTAACGCTATAGGATTAGGTGTGGGTGCAAGAAGTTCTCCATGACGATCTCACAAATAATAATTCGGCACAAAACCATTTTTATACAAATGTACTTCAACTATATCTGCTTTCCAATGCTTCAAATGTTTGCACTTACTACACGGGCAACGAAGTTCTTCGTTATTACGATTATTAAATTTAGTGAATCTAATAAATTCGTGTACACCGTTACAGAAATGTTTCTTTATTAAACCTTTCATACCAGTTCTGACTTCATACATCCAACTACGGTCGAGAAAATAATCGAACATTTTTCCTGATTTGAAAATATATGTTAGAAACACAATAAATTTTATCGTTTATTAATCCAAATAATCAATTCGATTTATTTTTTGCTTTTTGCTTTATTGTGTTAACTTTGATGGTCGACCATCCTACTTTCCATTACAAATACAATAAAGTAATTACGTTTCGTAAATCATATCATTTTAAATGGTTCACTTAAGTTTAAATAAATACTTAAAATAAATATCATATCATACTATTTTAACAAATTCAAATAAATACTGCAATAAAATTTTCAATTCTTAAGTTTATTGTTTTTTCTTTGACGGTCGGTTATCTTACTTCCCATTACAAACACAATAACGTAATCATATTTTATAAATCATTTCAGGTTAAACGATTCTAAAAAAATTCGGCAGCACTTTCCTTTTTACTCTGTATCGTAGACAAATGCGTGTACACAGGGAAAAAAGAAAGTGCCATCGAAATTTTCTGAACCGTTTAAACTGAAATAATTTATAAAATTTGATTATTTTATTATGTTTATAACTTGTCCAAATACTAGGACAAATCCAACAAATGTTGTATCAGATGAATATAGATGTCCGTTCTGTGGAAAAACGAATAGCCATATAACGATCATATACAACACTTATCAGACGGGGCCAAAAATTCTCTAAGGGGTTTAAATAAATAAAGCACAATTTAAAAAATATTAATATTGAAGTGTTAGTGGTATGTAGTGAAATAACGATCTTAAATATTAATATTGAAATGTTAGTGGTCTGTAGTGAAATATTAATATTTTAACTTTTGTTTAACTACATAAATTTTAATTAACGATTTTGTGAACAAAATAAGTAGCCATCGCTTACAACAGTATAACAAACATTCTCGTAAACTTATCAATGAACATATTACTCAATGATCATGTATTATATTTTGGATTTTAAATTAACCATAATTTTTAACAACAAAGTGAACAATAAATTCACTAATTAATACCGTCAAATCAACACTAATTACCATCACCTAATACGCAATAATCATCATTTTCAAACACATAATCAACTAATTTTCTAAATTAGGTTTACCATTATATACCCAATTCAAATAATAAACTATGTATCATAAAGTAATAATATATATTCATCAATTCCAAACCCCTAAATCATCCAAATCCAAATCCCCAAATCATTAACTAATTTAATTTAAACCTAAATTAAACAAAGCTAATGGAAAATAGGAGTTACCGGCAAGTGTGGAGAGGTTCAAAGTAGCGATGGAAGGTAGCGACGGTCTCTGGTGGCGGGTAGCGGCGGATGGCTGCGGGAAGGAGGAGGAGGAGCTGAGTGAATGGGAAGAGGAAAGTGAAAAATGTTCTCTCGGCTGGGTTCTGTATATTCGTGATTGGTGACGGCTAGCGACGGCCGCATTTTTTAGCCGTCACTAGCCTTTGTCGCTATACGAGCCGATTCTAGTAGTGGAAGGATAACCAAGAGATAGAGTCGAAAGCTTTTTGTATGTCTAGTTTTAGCATGTATCCCGGATGTATTATAGCCTTTAAGCAATTCATGAGTGAGAAGAATGTTGTCTAATATATTTCTAGAGCTAAGAAAATTAGATTGATTATGTTAAATGATTTTGGGCAAGGCAGGTTTGATTCTGGTGGTAATTATTTTGGCAATGCATTTGTATATGACTAAACAATATGCAATAGGTCTATAATGTTGTATAGAAGTAGGAGAACATACTTTTGGTATCGTAGATAAATCGGTGGAATTAATGCTACTGAGCAAGTTATTAGTTTTGAAAAAGTGCAAGATGGTTTTGGAAAAAAAGCAGGAAATGTGAGGCCAAATGTGCTTAAAAAAGTGTGGTTTGAAACCATCAAGACTACCTGAACTAGTTGAATTGAGACTGAAAAGAGCAAGTTTGATGTCATCATGGGTGATAGGGGAGATGATTGAAATTGCTTCATCATGATTTTTGGTAGGGAGATCTAGGTCAGTAAGAAGTGATGGGTTGAAGGATGAAGAACTATCATTAAGAGAATGGTAAAAGTAATCAGCAAAAGCAATTTTAATAATGTCTTGTTCTTCAGTTTTAGCTATGCCATTCCTAACAAAGATTGAGAGAATTCTAGACTTACATAATTTAACTTTGAGTGTAGTATGAAAAAAATTGTATTTCTATCTCCTTCAAATCGGTATTCTTTACCAAGTTTTTGTTTAACCATTTCAAGATCATCCTGGAGTGTAGAAAAGAGATGGTAACTAAGATCATGCTCAAGCAAGGATAGAGTTAGGTCATTGGCATTAACAAAGCATATTTCTTTGAGCTTCATCCATTTTGGCCCTTAGAGAGGAGGTGATCTTTAAACCCTTACCAAAAGTAAGAGTAGCCTATCTTCTAAGGTGTTTCTTTGTGCCTTTTAGTTTCTTTTGAAGAATAAACATAGGGTTTCCATGCACATCAATATTCCGTCCCTATAAGAAACTCTGTTCAAAATTGTTATGTTTAGTCCAGGAATTGAAATTTTGAAAGGAGGATAAGTTTTCATAGGCTAAGTACCTCGTTTGGCAATGAAAGGGCTATGGTTATAGATATCAGGGCCAGGGATGAGAGAGAGTAGGGTTGGACAAAGGGTAAGGGCTTTGTGATTGAAAAAACAATGGTCAAGAGTGCAAAATGTTCTAGGCCCATCATGCTTTTTTGTTATTCCAAGTGTCGGAAGCACCACTGGATGGGACAAAAAGAATGGAGGAGGAAGTAAGGGCATGGTTGAGAGGAGATAGGTCATGAGAGTTGAGGGGAGTGCCACTAAATTTTGATGAGATGGAAACATACAATTGAAATCACCAATAAGGAGCCATGGTTCATGGAGAGTCCTAAGGATATGAAGCTGTTTAAGCATGGAGGTTCTAGTGTCATAGTTGTTAGAAGCATACATAAAAGTGATGTAAAAGTAGGTGGTGGATGTGATATTGAAGTAGGAGAGGTGTATTAGTTGAGAAGTGGAATGGATAGTGGTAGTTGAAAAAATGGTTGGGTTCCATAAAACCATAATACGACCATAAGGAGCTTCAACTAAATTGCGAGTGTAACTCCAGTCTTGTTTGATGAACGAACAAGCCATTTTTATTTTTTTAGAATCGAGTTTTGTTTCAAGCACAGTAAGCATGGCGAGGTTTTGGTCTGAGATGATATTTTGTAATTCTTATTGTTTACTAATCAGGTGAGCACCTTTGATATTCCATGCACAAATATTGTCTAACATAATAAGAGATTTTGTTTTTTCCCAGATTGACCAAATCTTTTCTTTTTGGATGGGTTGTTACTGATTTGATCCTGATCATCTATCTTTAAAGTTTCATAGGAAACTGTTAGAGTTTCATCCATCCCAGTATCACTAGTACTTCCATAAGATGGTTTGTTCTTGTTTTTGATATTTTTATGGTTGAGTTTCTTATGTGGCTTGGGTAGTTCATGATCATGTTTATAGAAGAGGTTTGAATTAGGAGAGTTTAAGGAATGATTAATGGAGATAAAAGAAGGGAATGAGGAGGTGAATATGAACCAAGGTTAGATTGGTGATAGGTTAGGGTGGAGAGGTCTAGGAAAGTGTTATACTGTATAATGCTATGATCCAGTAGGTTGGAGATAATATCAAGTGGAAAGTGGATGTTGGAAAAAGGAAGAAGAGGTATAGTTTGAGGATCAGTGGAAGAGGAGTTGAGCATGATAAGATTAGTGGGGAGATGATCGGGATTGCCAGCAAGGAGAGAGGGATTAGTGTTTGGTAAGGCTAAATGATTGAGGGAAGGGGCGTCATTAATTTTTGTGCATGCATTAGTGTGCATATGTGCATTAATGCACATGGAATCAGATTGGTCATTGAGGATAGAAAAACTATTGGAAAGTGGGGTATCAATGAGAGAGGGTGGTGTGGTTAAAGCATTATATACAATGTTTTCAAAATAAAATATATGTTTTATAGACTTTTAATACAGTAACGACATGATGGAACAAAGAATATGAGAATTCCAATGTGAAGCTCTTTACTCTATTTGCTATGTACAATCAATTGCTACTGCCATCCTGTAGCGGGGAAAAATAAAGAGAATGGATGGTTCAGAAAAAAGTCTGGTGAATGAGTACAAGTTTAATATGTGATGATCATGTGCAGTTAACTTTAACTCTACTCTATATAGCATAGGGTATACTACAAGTGTCCATGAATTCCAAAAGTCTGTTACCTAAGGGTTCTTGTCTAATACATTCCTACACTACAATTTATGTTGGCTAATACAATGGATCGAATCTCATATCTAAAGATCGATCACCGCTTCTAGAGCCACTCAATACGTAAGACATCACCCTCTTGGCTACTAGATATGGAAGACACCGCTGCTAGGCTGCTGTGGAAATAAATTCCCACTACTATCATTGCCATAGGCTACTGGGAACCTATTCTTCTCATTATGCTTGGAGAGGAAGAACCCGAGATGCCGAGTCGTTGAAATGTTTCATCATCTGCATTCGCTTCCACCTCTCAATTGTAGTGTTGGTGTATTATTGCACGCTCCAGGCCCTCCTTTTCAATGGTATCACATGTGTCATAAATCATGCATACTAGGACCTTCCATTATGCTGGACCCACTCTAAGAGGCTAATAGAGTTAAAAATATACCATAGGGGAAATTATGTAATCTGTTACGTATATCTAACTCGTTGACCAATCTTGTTCGAAGTAAAGGCGTTTTCTTTCTATTGTATACTTGATATAATGTGGTTATATTAATTAACGAATTTAATTAAAATTATATTTAATAGAAAATATACAAATGGTATTTTTTTTGTTATTGTAGTTACAAAGTGCTGTAACCGTGAGTAATTTATCATAATAAAAATAAATTTACCATTTAAACGTTTCTAGTCAAGATGCATCGAAGATGGATATCATGTATCCGTTGAGACAAGAGTGTGTAATGCTATCCAAATATTGGACAGTGTGTTACTCATGGATGTTGGAGGCGTCTAGAGGTTACGTGCTGATAGTTATTGGATAACCATGGAACGATTCACTCAATAATTTTCTTTTAGTTAATATAACTAGGTCAAACAAAAAATATCGATGTGAGTGATTTACACAGTTCTTTAGACTTGAGAATACTATGTGTGATGTCTCGTTTTTCCTACCCTTTGAATCGATAATAAACCACACATATCTAACTCAAATTGCATGAAAGACGGATCATTAAGGGTGATAAAGAATAATAGACACAACAGAATCTCACACGAATGAATTAATATATAATATTGAACAAATATCTTTACAGCGGAAAACTTTTAAAATACATATATCAGAGTCTAACCTAAATTCAGCTTGGCCAACTATAAACATCTATCCTTATATTGCTGACAGACATTAAAAAAACAGACAGCAGTGGATAATAGATATGTCCATACTTAGATGAATATCTCCAGCTCTCCTCTAAAAACTCCAACATTTTCGACAAAACCTGAAACTACTCGGATCTGACCCAAGTATAGAAAACACTCGGATCAGGCTTGATAAACCAGCATGCGAAAAACTTAATAATAAATGACAATGTCATATGTCACGACCCGAAATTCAACGTTCGAAAATTGACATCAAATACCTAACTTGTACTCGACTGTCAATGACTCAAACATCGAACTCCAGTCGGATGGAGCTTATAACAACATTAGATGAATATATATAACAGCGGAAATAAAATGAATAACATGCATCATATCACAGATACAACATCACAATAATATCTGTTACAACACCAGAGTACATAATACATGAATCACATCTCCAAATAGAATGTCATAATAGAACAACTACATACCATATGCCAAAAGTCTTCAAAAGGATAGAGAATGATAGTGAACACCAAACTAAGCACCTCGAGATCCAAAAGCTTCCAAAATGTCTCTAAGGTGTGAGGCTCCCAAAAAACAAAATACTCCAAAATATAGCTAGAGCCAAGATATAGAAACCTGCTACTAGGCTGCCCGTGTAGAAATGATGGGCTCCCAGAGTTTAGAAAGGAAACAATAAACTCCGGGTCAGTCATGGGACTGGTATGAGTAAACAAAGATAATTGCTTTCAACTAAAACAGATTTTTTTTACAAGAAAATCGGTATGCTTTTGGAAAATGAGACTACCATAAGACCTCCCGCCACACACACAATGCAATCGCAGAATTGGAGGAGATTTCTTCTTACGATAGTCAAATATGCTTGATACGGGAAAATTCTTTGATATTATTACTAGTGCATAGTGTAGAAAGCCATTTCAAAGTAGAATATCAATCCTAACCGGCATAGACATTCCGAACTATGCCTACTATAGCTACCATCTAAACAGTGGCGACCACCATAAGTAAATGGCAGGTAATACAACTAAAACCGTACGGAATTCGTATTGGGAATTGGGTTTCCAACGAATGGTCAGGCTAAGGAACTTCCTATGCCACATGGGTACGCCTCTGGCGGGACGTCCCGAGAACTAACGTTACGGTTAGATCTCTGCCAACACAAGGCCGGGTTACCTCTGTAACTAGGTAACTACTACACGAATATGCCACTCCCCGGTCCGTTGGGACATTTATCCGAGGGCCCTCCATCACAAGCAACAACCACACAGAATAATGAGATTGAAGCAACCACATAGGTAAGCATCTGGGCTCCATACCATGACACTACCTTTTTCCAGAAGGAAATGACATACCCTAAAGGGCGCGACCCTCATAACCTAGCTGCATCTTTCCTATTTCGACCATTTCCGGGGTGTGAGGTCCGATGAGGTCTCGTCCACAAAGCTACGCTTTACACGAAAGCCATGCTTTGATCACAAATGATCATCACTATACAATAGAACTTAGTATGCCACACTACCAAATTGGGAGTATATTGCTTATAACCTTCAACTACATAACCTCTGAGCTCGTGCGTCTCAGAGAGGGGTGTTAAGCTAAGAGAATAAATTCTCCGCCACCAATCAGATATGTATTTGAAAGAAATCGGCCTTCTATCTCAAAGTGTAGTGTCGGACATACGACCATACGAGTCTGTTCCGGGTTCGAACAGAACCGAAGGCACTTCGTCCAATAAAGGAAGAAGCCCTTGCAAATCCGGGCGTCCACAATCCCGATCGAACTTCCCATCACTTAGGGAATCCCTATACCGGAGCAACTCGGTGCAGAGACAATCGATAGGTTGTCCTATCGTTTTCGAAGACCCCCGGTCTTCGCCGTCGGTCTTCAAATGCAATCCATTCGTCGAATCACTATTCGAAATGGGTTATATGACACAAAGGTCCTCTCCCGGCTAATCCGAATAGTGAGCGCTCAAATTAAAACATATGGGTGTATCAATCACAAAGGTTCACATTCAGGGTTCGATGTGAGTTTCGGATAACAAACTGAAAATCCGACTCTCTGTCGCATCGAAGTTTAAATGCCGTTTTACGGGCAAAAAAGGGGTTACACAAACATATGGAACAAATCATAAATCACAGTCCATTGCAAAGCAATCACAGCATCACAACAAAATGTCAATACGGTATAGAGTATTTGATGATGGTCAATCATCGTTGATTCAAGTGATTGTGATTAAAGTGAATTTGCCATATAAATGTCTTTACTAATTATTTTAAATCAATGTTGAATTTTTACTTAATTATAAATTAGTTTAATTGGCTTAATTAGTTAATTATCCTTTGATTTATTAAATATATGGATCCTTAATTGTTAATTAATTAAGTTTTGATTATATTTTATAAATTCCCTATTCTTTAATTATTTACTTTTAGATTGTAAAATCATTTCAAACCTTAAGGGTTAATTTATTCTTCAATTTTTTTATAAATCAATTTGGTTTTTAAATTAGCATTTAAACATTTATTTTACCTTTAAATTTTTTTTGTTAAATTAAACTTTAAAAAAAAACAACTTTTATAAAATTATAAATTTTGAAATGCCATTTGTTTCGTGTGCTATTTATCATCATCATTAAAAAAAAAATTACTTGAGTTTTTCAAACATTTGGTAAAAACCGGTTGCTGTTCTATTTCACTTACCCGAGACTTGCTTCGGGTTTACCCCGAGAAAATATCCATTTCACTTCGGGTTTTCCCCAAAATGACCCGTGCCCCCCTTTTTTTTCTGAAATTTGTTAAGGTTTAAAACGACACGATAACGCTGAAACCCCCCCGAGTGAAACTTCGGGCTTTCCCTCAACTTCCCCGTGCTGTGCTTCGAGTTTCTCCTCGACCTTCCCAACCTAGCACACTGACACGCCACCCATCAACGTGCACGTGCACAGTTATCTTTGCCGCCGATGGACGGTGCTGCGGCCACCAACATGACCACGTCCACCCCCCTAAATCAATTCGATCACCCAGTTTTCGAATTTACTTCGAAATCACCAATCGACCAACAGAACTCAAAAAGAAGAACATCAGGCCGACATGTTCTCGCCTCGCGCCGCCTCCCCAGGCCGTTATCGGCCACCAACCTTTGCCTCCAGCTTCCACGTCATGCGACGCATCGACCTGTCCCCCCGGCACGCATTCCGGTCGCTTGTGGGTGGTGCGGCATCGTCCTTTCTACGTGAACAGGAAAATGGGGTTTAAACCCTATTTTAAATTCGAATTGAAAATTCAAAGATTTAAAAATTATCCTAGTATTTTTCTGGAAATCATGAACCCTCAATCCATCTATGACGGCGAATTCGAGGCCTATAACGCCTTCGATCATCAGATTTTGCCAAAAACTCCTTTTCCGATCAACTCCTAATTTCTTGAGCAATATGCAATGAAAAAATTTGATTTTTGTTTCTAAAATCATAAATTTTGATGGTGATTCAAATGGTGTTACTGAAATTCAAATCCATGAGGTTCGAATTTTCATCTATTTTGGGTTGTGACTGTATTTACCTTTTCCAGTGAAGTTAAAACCTGTTTAATTAGTTTTCTGAAACATGGTGGAAGCTCAAACACAATTTCAACTTGTTATAAATCTATTTCAGAAGGAATAATAAAGAAGAGAGAGATTGGGTTTGATTTTGATATGCTTTATTCTTATAAACAGAAAACTACATGAAATTGGGTTTACAGTTTCCAGGAAGACAGAGTTACATAAACAGAAAGCTATATGCTTTAATTTATTGCTGACACACAGTATAGAGTTAAACCATAATTTTATTTTTATTTTAAGCTTGTTTAAAATCATTTCCAGAAGTAGAGAGGGAGAGAGAGATTTAAAACTTTGGTATAGTTTACTTTGTAGAAGCTGATACTTAAAAATGATTTTGCTTCCCTGGAGTTTGACAGGAATTAGTATTTTGAAACATCAACATGCACAGTCAACTACCATCATATACCAAAAATCTTGCATGCAAACAAGTTTAATTCTCCTATATCACCCAAGCATACACACAGCAATTAAAAAGATTGAGAAAACAAAGTTTACTCACTTGATTCTAGAAGTTGTTGACAGTCCTACCAAACAGAGAGATGAGCCTGCTACTCTTTCTTTTTTTTCTACTTTAATTCTCTTGGGGTTTTAGATCTGAAATTGATGGGTACAATTCTCTGATTAATTGTGGTTGTATTCATGCATTTAAATTATGAAAAACAGGGATTTCTATTTTACTTACTTTTGAAATTAATAGCAGAGAAGACACTTCTTATTTCTGAAACTTGAAACTAGCAATAAATCTAAAACTTTGATCTTGACTTTCCTGCAACCAATTAAATATTGTTGAATTAAACTCTTGCTTCATTAGGAATTACAACTTCAAATTCAAAATAAATAAATAAAAGTTTCTTGCCTTTTTTTTCTTAAAATTTTTATTTCCAAAAAGAAAAACTGCACTGCCTTAAACCAGAAGCTCCTTTACAAATCTGCAGTTTAAGTTTGAATAGATTGTTGAAACTTGATTTAAGAATCAAAATTTCATAAACTATAAATTTTAAAACAAAATTTACCTGAAAGTATCACACTATTGTTCAGAAGCATGAGAAAGTATTTCAGATTTTTTTTTTTTAGCTTGAATGGAAGAAGGCAGTTTCCTTTTTCCTTCTGCAACCTCTTTTATTCTTTCTTTGAATGTTGAAAAAAAAAGTTGCAAAGGTCTTTTGATTACTGAGTATCAGGTGTTAGGGGATTTAAAAATTCGAATTTTAGAAGGTGAAGAGTTTCTTGAATTTTTTATTTGAATTTTTTATTAAAGAGTTGATGATTAGTGCCATTTGTAAAGGAATATCTTAAGCACTAGATTTTGTTAATCATTCAATTCTATGGTGAATGTATGTTTCAGCCTTTTGTTGTTTTCAAAGCAAAGAAATCTTCATAAATTTTATTTCCTATATTACATATATTTTTATAAACCAATACATGTATATATTTATTCATGGGTATATATATGCATATGTACAATGTCAAAAGAAAGGTTGTTTTGACCATTGTATACTTATTCCTCAATGATTTTCAATGCTACTTAAATTTATTTATTTTTCTAAAATATTTATTCCTAATTTAAATTCAAATCTTAAATTTTTAAATTTGAAATATAAACATTTCAAATCCAAATGACTTCTAAAGAAAACATTTATCATCTCAATATTCCTTTTTTTTTAACCATAGAATAAAATTAGAATCCATTTCATACAATATTTTCACTTATTTTATTTGTTTTAGATTTTTTTTTTCAAATTTATTCTCAAATCAAACCCCAAAAGTTTAAATATATATTATTTATTTTAATTGATAATTTTTGGGATGTTACAAATACCCCCTCCTTAAGAAAATTTCGTCCTCGAAATTGAAAGTGAGAGAAATATAGACAAAGAATATACGAATTCATAAAGAATAAGGAAATGGCTTACAGGCTAAGCCGAGATATCCACTCTGCATTTGGGATAGGATTTCTGCATATTATCTTCAGTTTCCCAAGTGCAGTCCTCTGGATCGCCACTCCACTGAACTTTAACAAGCTTTACAACTTTGTTCCTTAATTGCTTCTCCTCACGATCCACAATCTTTATCGGTTCTCTTTTAACGGTTAGATTGGGAGTGATGTCGAGATCCTGTTGGGCCGCTTCTTCAATAATGCTGTCCGGATCGTGCACATACTTCCGAAGGTTAGAAATGTGAAATACATCATGCACACCCGACAACCAGCTAGGCAACTGCACACGGTAGGCTAGAGAACCAATCCTCTCCAGAATAGGAAAAGGACCAATATATCGTGGTGCTAGCTTACCGGTCTTCCCAAATCTCAATACACCTCTCATAGGAGATACTTTAAGAAAAACAGAGTCCCCAACCTGGAATTCCAAATCTCGTCTTCTATGATCATAGTAGCTCTTTTGACGACTCTGAGCTGTCTTCAGTTTCTTCCGAATAAAATCAACCTTCTCGGTGGCTTCTTTAATCATATCCGGACCAAGAATGAGTCTATCACCTGCCTCAATCCAGCATGTCGGTGATCGACACGGTCGGCCATATAAAGCCTCAAAAGGAGCCATCTCAATACTGGCCTGATAGCTGTTGTTATAAGAGAATTCGACCAGATGCAAATGGTCCTCCCAAGAACCACCAAAATCAAGTATACAAGCTCGCAATAGATCCTCCAAGATTCGATTGATCCTCTCTGTCTGCCCATCGGACTGTGGGTGATAAGCAGTACTGAAATGCAGCTTAGTTCCCAATGCGTCTTGAAACGTCTCCCAAAATCTACTAGTGAAGATCGGATCACGATCACTCACTATGCTGCTAGTAATGCCATGGAGACGGACAATCTCTTTCACATACAAATTAGCTAGACTTGCAGCTGTGCGGGTAGCTTTTACTGGCAAGAAGTGGGCTGACTTAGTCAAACGATCTACAATGACCCAAATCGCTTCATTGCCCTTCCGTGAGCGAGGCAAACCGTCGACGAAATCCATCGACACGTGGTCCCATTTCCACTTGGGCACCTCTAAAGGCTGAAGTAGACCCGCTATCTTCTTTTGGTCGCTCTTGATTTGTTGGCAAGTGGCACAGCGACTCACATAAATAGATATATCTCTCTTCATCGTCTTCCACCAGAAAGTTCTTTTGATATCTCTATACATCTTGTTAACTCCTGGATGGATGCAAAGCTTAGATTTGTGACATTCGTCTAGAACTTCACGTTTCAGATCAGGGAAGTCTGGAACACATATTCTTCCTTTCAGCCTTATAACTCCTCTACTATCCATCTCAAAACTAGTGTCTTCTCCTTGGCATATTCTTTTATAAATTCCCCGAAGAAACTCATCTTCATACTGCTTGCTCGCAATCCTCTTAAGAAGAGTAGGAGCGATAACAAGGTGAGCAAGAATAGCATGCTTTCTACTCAAGGCGTCCGCAACCACATTGGCTTTTCCGGGTGTATATAGAATATCCAGGTCATAGGATGCCAGAAATTCTAGCCAACGCTGTTGTCGCAAATTCAGATCTTTTTGGGTGAAGAGATACTTCAAAGATTTGTGATCGGTGAATAATTCGAATTTTTCACCTAGAAATAAGGAGAATTCGATAAGTATATTTGCTAAGTTGAATTAAATTAAATTCACAGATTGATAAGAAAGCTGAAAAGATTCTTACCCAAAAGATAATGTCGCCATATTTTTAAAGCGAAGATAACAGCTAGAAGCTCCAAATCATGGGTCGGATAATTTCTTTCATGAGGACGTAATTGTCTACTTGCGTAGGCAATCACCTTCCCATTTTGCATCAATACTGCACCCAAGCCTTCACCGCAAGCATCAATATAAACAGATAATCCCTGGTTCCCGTTGATAATGGCGAGAACAGGAGCGGTGGTTAGTCTCTTCTTCAATTCCTCAAAAGCTTCTTCACATTTTGGAGTCCAAATAAACTTTGCATTCTTCATTGTTAGCTTGGTCAAAGGACTAGCTAACCTCGAGAAGTCCTGAACAAACTTCCGATAATAACCTGCTAGGCCCAAAAAGCTTCGAACTTCCTTTGGGGTAGTAGGTCTTCTCCAATCAAGAATAGCGGAAATTTTGCTAGGATCCACAGAAATACCCTCTTCATTAACAATATGGCCAAGAAATTTCACTTCTTTGACCCAAAAGTGGCATTTGGAAAATTTAGCATATAGAATATTTCTCCTTAATATTTCCAAGACAATTCTAAGGTGTTCGGCATGCTCCTCTTCGGTCTTGGAATAGACCAAAATATCGTCAATGAATACGAGCACAAATTTATTCAATACATCCCGAAACACACGAGTCATAAGGTCCACAAAGTATGCTGGGGCATTGGTTAGCCCAAAAGGCATGACTAACCATTCATAGAACATATTGGGACCCCTAAAAGTTGTCAAATGAATACAGTCTTCGGCGATTCGTAATTGATGGAATCCTTGGGCTAGATCCATCTTCGAAAAGAAACAAGCGTCGTGCAACTGATCAAATAAATCATCAATTCTGGGAAGTGGGAATTTATTCTTGAGAGTCTGCTTATTGAGATCGCGGTAATCCACGCACAACCTCAAAGATCCGTCAGACTTAGCAACAAATACGACGGCTGAGCCCCATTCAGAAACACTGGGTCGAATCAACCCTTTTTCTAGTAAATCTCTAGTTTGCTCGACTAATTCAACCCTTTCTCTAGGTGCCATCCTGCGACTTGGATGAGCAACAGGACGGGCATTGGGCACAAGGTCGATTCTGAATTCTATTTCTCGGTGAGGAGGTAGAGATTTCACTCCATCAAACACGTCTGGAAAATCTCTAACAATAGGAATAGACTGCAAGCTGGGTTCAGGATAACCCAAATTATACATCAACCCTTCCCTTTTAGGACTAGGGTCCTTACAAGAAATTTCGATGAAATCCCCAAATTTGGTTTTGATTGAAATCAACTGATTATTGCAATCCAATTTGGCTTCATATTTTGCTAGCCAATCCATCCCGAGTAAGACTTCAAACTCGTTGAAGTCAAGAACAAAAGGACTAATAGGGAATTGATGGCAAGAATATGAGATAGGAACATCTCTACATCGAAGACAGAGGTTTGCAGGACCTCCAACTGGATTCCTTACACATATAGGCTCATCAACAAAATCAGGTTCAATATTCAATTCATTAATAGCTTGTTGAGATATAAAACTATGTGTAGCGCCAGTATCAAAAAGAACTCTAACAATGCTATCATAAATGGTAAGATTACCTTCCAGAACGCCCTTTCCCTTTTCTGATTTGGAAGATGTAGGCTTGTCTTTGACTGAGTATACTTTAGCTGTCTGGGCTTGCTTCATAACTGGGCAGTCCTTCACTTCATGTCCCACCTTCTGACAATAATAGCACTTTCTGGGCTTTGCTTGAGTGGATTGATCTCTCTTGGGCTTTTTGCAGCTGGTAGAATAGTGGCCTTTTTCCGAGCAATTATAGCAAGTGACATTCTCCATAGTGCTCCCTTGATTGCCTTTCTTCTTCTCCTTGCCGTGCCAAGGTTTCTTGCCTCCATATTTTCTCTTCTTCCAATTCTGATTGCTTGAGTTGCCTTTCTCCCTCGGTGCCTCTTGCATGTCTAGTGTAGCATAACGGTATCCCATATCAACCAAATCTGAGAAAGATTCTTTCACGTGGCCTGTCATCCTTTCGTGGAAATTTTTATTCATCCCACGAATGAATCTCTCATTCTTCTTCAACGGTGTGTTCACTAATTCTGGACCAAAACGTGACAATTCATTGAACTTATTGAGATACTCCTCGAACGACAGACTTCCTTGCTTTAAATCCATGAATTCTTGGTACATACGAGAAATCCCGGATGATGGCAAGTAGCGCTTCTCAAATGTTTCTTTGAATCTACTCCAAGTGAACTCATCCTCAGGCTCATCAATAGTGACCGTCTCCCACCAAGCTAAGGCTTCACCTTGTAGTTGCCAAGTAGCTATGAGACGCATCTGATCATCCTGTAGCTTGAGCCCCTTAAAGATTTTCTCACAAGACCTAATCCATGCCTGGGCCTCAATAATCGTCTCTTTGTCGGTGAATGGCTTACCCCCAAGCCTTGAGAAGTTCTTATATAAGTCAGCCAGATTCGACTGATTCTGAATAGGTAAAGCTGCCTCGGTGGTAGGGGGAACTTGGCTAGGTGCTGTGGCATTTCCTCGCCCCATAACTCTGCCTCTTCTTCCGCTCATCCTTACTATCTGTAATTAGTAAGAAAAAGTGGCTTAGATATTTGGATGAGATATCTTAAGAAATATCGGCAATTAAAGGAAATAGACTAAGAAAGATTTGATGTGTTAATCAATTATACTCATTCTAGGGTATACTTCACCCTATTTCTAATGAGCCATCTAATGTGTTATACTCCGTAGCTAAAATTCTTACTCAACCTTCAGCTCTGATACCAACTGTCACGACCCGAAATTCAACGTTCGAAAATTGACATCAAATACCTAACTTGTACTCGAATGTCAATGACTCAAACATCGAACTCCAGTCGGATGGAGCTTATAACAACATTAGATGAATATATATAACAACGGAAATAAAATGAATAAAATGCATCATATCACAGATACAACATCACAATAATATCTGTTACAACACCAGAGTACATAATACATGAATCACATCTCCAAATAGAATGTCATAATAGAACAACTACATACCATATGCCAAAAGTCTTCAAAAGGATAGAGAATGATAGTGAACACCAAACTAAGCACCTCGAGATCCAAAAGCTTCCAAAATGTCTCTAAGGTGTGAGGCTCCCAAAAACCAAAATACTCCAAAATATAGCTAGAGCCAAGATATAGAAATCTGCTACTAGGCTGCCCGTGTAGAAATGATGGGCACCCAGAGTTTAGAAAGGAAACAATAAACTCCGGGTCAGTCATGGGACTGGTATGAGTAAACAAAGATAATTGCTTTCAACTAAAACAGATTTTTTTTACAAGAAAATCGGTATGCTTTTGGAAAATGAGACTACCATAAGACCTCCCGCCACACACACAATGCAATCGCAGAATTGGAGGAGATTTCTTCTTATGATAGTCAAATATGCTTGATACGGGAAAATTCTTTGATATTATTACTAGTGCATAGTGTAGAAAGCCATTTCAAAGTAGAATATCAATCCTAGCCGGCATAGACATTCCGAACTATGCCTACTATAGCTACCATCTAAACAGTGGTGACCACCATAAGTAAATGGCAGGTAATACAACTAAAACCGTACGGAATTCGTATTGGGAATTGGGTTTCCAACGAATGGTCAGGCTAAGGAACTTCCTATGCCACATGGGTACGCCTCTGGCGGGACGTCCCGAGAACTAACGTTACGGTTAGATCTCTGCCAACACAAGGCCGGGTTACCTCTGTAACTAGGTAACTACTACACGAATATGCCACTCCCCGGCCATTTGGGACCTTTATCCGAGGGCCCTCCATCACAAGCAACAACCACACAGAATAATGAGATTGAAGCAACCACATAGGTAAGCATCTGGGCTCCATACCATGACACTACCTTTTTCCAGAAGGAAATGACATACCCTAAAGGGCGCGACCCTCATAACTTTGCCGCATCTTTCCTGTTTCGACCATTTCCGGGGTGTGAGGTCCGATGAGGTCTCGTCCACAAAGCTACGCTTTACACGAAAGCCATGCTTTGATCACAAATGATCAACAAATGATCATCACTATACAGCAGCACTTAGTATGCCACACTACCAAATTGGGAGTATATTGCTGATAACCTTCAACTACATAACCTCTGAGCTCGTGCGTCTCAGAGAGGGGTGTTAAGCTAAGAGAATAAATTCTCCGCCACCAATCAGATATGTATTTGAAAGAAATCGACCTTATATCTCAAAGTGTAGTGTCGAACATACGACCATACGAGTCTGTTTCGGGTTCGAACAGAACCGAAGGCACTTCGTCCAATAAAGGAAGAAGCCCTTGCAAATCCGGGCGTCCACAATCCCGATCGAACTTCCCATCACTTAGGGAATCCCTATATCGGAGCAACTCGGTGCAGAGACAATCGATAGGTTGTCCTATCGTTTTCGAAGACCCCCGGTCTTCGCCGTCGGTCTTCAAATGCAATCCATTCGTCGAATCACTATTCGGAATGGGTTATATGACACAAAGGTCCTCTCCCGGCTAATCCGAATAGTGAGCGCTCAAATTAAAACATGTGGGTGTATCAATCACAAAGGTTCACATTCAGGGTTCGATGTGAGTTTCGGATAACAAACTGAAAATCCGACTCTCTGTCGCATCGAAGTTTAAATGCCGTTTTACGGGCAAAAAAGGGGTTACACAAACATATGGAACAAATCATAAATCACAGTCCATTGCAAAGCAATCACAGCATCACAACAAAATGTCAATACAGTATAGAGTATTTGATGATGGTCAATCATCTTTGATTCAAGTGATTGTGATTAAAGTGAATTTGCCATATAAATGTCTTTACTAATTATTTTAAATCAATGTTGAATTTTTACTTAATTATAAATTAGTTTAATTGGCTTAATTAGTTAATTATCCTTTGATTTATTAAATATATGGATCCTTAATTGTTAATTAATTAAGTTTTGATTATATTTTATAAATTCCCTATTCTTTAATTATTTACTTTTAGATTGTAAAATCATTTCAAACCTTAAGGGTTAATTTATTCTTCAATTTTTTTATAAATCAATTTGGTTTTTAAATTAGCATTTAAACATTTATTTTACCTTTAAAATTTTTTTGTTAAATTAAACTTTAAAAAAAAAACTTTTATAAAATTATAAATTTTGAAATGCCATTTGTTTCGTGTGCTATTTATCATCATCATTAAAAAAAATTACTTGAGTTTTTCAAACATTTGGTAAAAACCGGTTGCTGTTCTATTTCACTTACCCGAGACTTGCTTCGGGTTTACCCCGAGAAAATATCCATTTCACTTCGGGTTTTCCCCAAAATGACCCGTGCCCCCCTTTTTTTTCTGAAATTTGTTAAGGTTTAAAACGACACGATAACGCTGAAACCCCCCCGAGTGAAACTTCGGGCTTTCCCTCAACTTCCCCGTGCTGTGCTTCGAGTTTCTCCTCGACCTTCCCAACCTAGCACACTGACACGCCACCCATCAACGTGCACGTGCACAGTTATCTTTGCCGCCGATGGATGGTGCTGCGGCCACCAACATGACCACGTCCACCCCCCTAAATCAATTCGATCACCCAGTTTTCGAATTTACTTCGAAATCACCAATCGACCAACAGAACTCAAAAAGAAGAACATCAGGCCGACATGTTCTCGCCTCGCGCCGCCTCCCCAGGCCGTTATCGGCCACCAACCTTTGCCTCCAGCTTCCACGTCATGCGACGCATCGACCTGTCCCCCCGGCACGCATTCCGGTCGCTTGTGGGTGGTGCGGCATCGTCCTTTCTACGTGAACAGGAAAATGGGGTTTAAACCCTATTTTAAATTCGAATTGAAAATTCAAAGATTTAAAAATTATCCTAGTATTTTTTTGGAAATCATGAACCCTCAATCCATCTATGACGGCGAATTCGAGGCCTATAACGCCTTCGATCATCAGATTTTGCCAAAAACTCCTTTTCCGATCAACTCCTAATTTCTTGAGCAATATGCAATGAAAAAATTTGATTTTTGTTTCTAAAATCATAAATTTTGATGGTGATTCAAATGGTGTTACTGAAATTCAAATCCATGAGGTTCGAATTTTCATCTATTTTGGGTTGTGACTGTATTTACCTTTTCCAGTGAAGTTAAAACCTGTTTAATTAGTTTTCTGAAACATGGTGGAAGCTCAAACACAATTTCAACTTGTTATAAATCTATTTCAGAAGGAATAATAAAGAAGAGAGAGATTGGGTTTGATTTTGATATGCTTTATTCTTATAAACAGAAAACTACATGAAATTGGGTTTACAGTTTCCAGGAAGACAGAGTTACATAAACAGAAAGCTATATGCTTTAATTTATTGCTGACACACAGTATAGAGTTAAACCATAATTTTATTTTTATTTTAAGCTTGTTTAAAATCATTTCCAGAAGTAGAGAGGGAGAGAGAGAGATTTAAAACTTTGGTATAGTTTACTTTGTAGAAGCCGATACTTAAAAATGATTTTGCTTCCCTGGAGTTTGACAGGAATTAGTATTTTGAAACATCAACATGCACAGTCAACTACCATCATATACCAAAAATCTTGCATGCAAACAAGTTTAATTCTCCTATATCACCCAAGCATACACACAGCAATCAAAAAGATTGAGAAAACAAAGTTTACTCACTTGATTCTAGAAGTTGTTGACAGTCCTACCAAACAGAGAGATAAGCCTGCTACTCTTTCTTTTTTTTCTACTTTAATTCTCTTGGGGTTTTAGATCTGAAATTGATGGGTACAATTCTCTGATTAATTGTGGTTGTATTCATGCATTTAAATTATGAAAAACAGGGATTTCTATTTTACTTACTTTTGAAATTAATAGCAGAGAAGACACTTCTTATTTCTGAAACTTGAAACTAGCAATAAATCTAAAACTTTGATCTTGACTTTCCTGCAACCAATTAAATATTGTTGAATTAAACTCTTGCTTCATTAGGAATTAGAACTTCAAATTCAAAATAAATAAATAAAAGTTGCTTGCCTTTTTTTTCTTAAAATTTTTATTTCCAAAAAGAAAAACTGCACTGCCTTAAACCAGAAGCTCCTTTACAAATCTGCAGTTTAAGTTTGAATAGATTGTTGAAACTTGATTTAAAAATCAAATTTCATAAATTATAAATTTTAAAACAAAATTTACCTGAAAGTATCACACTATTGTTCAGAAGCATGAGAAAGTATTTCAGATTTTTTTTTTTAGCTTGAATGGAAGAAGGCAGTTTCCTTTTTCCTTCTGCACCCTCTTTTATTCTTTCTTTGAATGTTGAAAAAAAAAGTTGCAAAGGTCTTTTGATTACTGAGTATCAGGTGTTAGGGGATTTAAAAATTCGAATTTTAGAAGGTGAAGAGTTTCTTGAATTTTTTATTTGAATTTTTTATTAAAGAGTTGATGGTTAGTGCCATTTGTAAAGGAATATCTTAAGCACTAGATTTTGTTAATCATTCAATTCTATGGTGAATGTATGTTTCAGCCTTTTGTTGTTTTCAAAGCAAAGAAATCTTTATAAATTTTATTTCCCATATTACATATATTTTTATAAACCAATACATGTATATATTTATTCATGGGTATATATATGCATATGTACAATGTCAAAAGAACGGTTGTTTTGACCATTGTATACTTATTCCTCAATGATTTTCAATGCTACTTAAATTTATTTATTTTTTTAAAATATTTATTCCAAATTTAAATTCAAATCTTAAATTTTTAAATTTGAAATATAAACATTTCAAATCCAAATGACTTCTAAAGAAAACATTTATCATCTCAATATTCCTTTTTTTTAACCATAGAATAAAATTAGAATTCATTTCATACAATATTTTCACTTATTTTATTTGTTTTAGATTTTTTTTTTCAAATTTATTCTCAAATCAAACCCCAAAAGTTTAAATATATATTATTTATTTTAATTGATAATTTTTGGGATGTTACATCATATATCAGCCTTGAAAATAAAATCCTTTGAAAAGAAAGAGTATATCATAAGACCACACTCACACATAAAAACAGACAGGTTTTTACCTTATGATAACTAAAACACTTTTATATCAAAACATTTGATATTATTTTTAATGACATCTCCTTGAAAACATTTGCAAATAAACTTATTAATTTTAGCCGAAATTGTTACCATTATTAAATTCCAGCATACTAGGCTCTACAAATAAAACTGTAGGTTCTTATTGGAGAATGGATTTCCATGCAAAAGACTAGGTGAAGGGACTATCTTCCGGCAGTCATCTCTAGAGAAATGTACCGAGGACCATCACAAAGGATCCTCCAACATCACAAGACCGACCAATCGTTATAACTAGATAGTGTCGAATATATCATCCCCCGGTCGTTACCGACCTTTAACCGAGCGCGCTCTAGCATACAAACCACATTAATATGAAATAATATATCTGGAAGGGGATGATCATACCCTAATTGGGAATGACCCACTTAGCCTTGCTACATCTAACCCTATTTCGGTCATTTCCAGTTAATGAGGCTCAAGGCTACGATTATCTTTTCACATAACACATCTTCTTTCACTTTGAATTCCACATTGCCATTCCACATTCAAATGACTAATTTCTATAAACGTATAACTTCATGAGCTCGAATGTCTTAGGAAAGGGTGTTAAGCTAAGAGAAGATGTCTTCTCTACCACCAACTAATATACTTTTATAGAGATCACTCATTGTAATTTGGAATGCAAGTTCAGACACTCATCCATACAATTCGTTCTAGGACTGAATGAAACCGAAAGTACTTTTCTCGACCATTACTAGGATAGAAGTCCTTATGGTTTTAAGGTTTTTCATAACAAAGGACCACTACTACAATATAGTGAATCGGGAATTTAACCTTAATTAATCAATAAGTAATCCCTCATTATTATTCGTCTCAATATCTCCATCTTCAATCTTCAAACATGTAAATTGGTTCGAAGTAGTTTTCGGATAGGAATCACCGAAATCTGACCCTGGTTCCTTCGAAACCCAATTATCGATAAAAAGTGAATATGAGTATACAGAATCATTAAGTCTCTTTTCACTTTAATTCTTTTCGGATGATTTCAAAATCTCTTTCTTTTATCTTAGAGTAATTCTAAGTAATTCATTTTTTTTTCTTTGGACAATATTTCAATTTCCCTCACTTAACTCTTGATCCAAATTCCTTAACTTTTTGGCGGGTCAAAAAACAATGTTATTTAAGACACCATTTATTATAAACCCGAAAATACATCTTAGCAACATTATTGAGTAAATAAGATCATAGAAATCATTCTAATCTACTCAACATTAATTTCCGTATGCAACAAGTGCTACGGGTGGAATAATGGTTAAATCACCTTTTAAATTCCACGAATAGGACGAGTTCCCTCTTCAGAATTTAATACCAAGTATAAGAAGATTATCTTTATGCAATCCAAGTTGTAATTTATTCATTTTGGAGATTAATTTTTTTATACTTAAATTGCTTAACTTTTGGAAAACAATAATTCTCTTTTATTTTGGAAAAACGTATTATAATCTTCTTAGAACATCCGGACTTTCCTTTCGATCTATTCCACCCCTCACTTAAGGAGAGAAAATATAGGTCAGGTAAGTTCAGGGCACTGGTTGCTCCATCCCTAACCTTAGTTGAACACATTGTTTTATCCTCCCAAGTCTCATAGGCGGGACAAATGTACTAGTCGTTTTCGCATACTCAGTTATCAGCTTTGTTTTGGGATTTATTATAAAGATGTCAAATTATCTATTAAACACTTAATTTTCCTTTTAAAAACATCCATAGTTGATTCAAGGAAAAATCATTAAGTTTAACTCATATTCCAAAAGTTATAAAATTCGCAGCATAAAAGTATTGCGGAAAGTGTTATATAAGATTATTTGATTTAAACCACTTTTTAATATTTGAAAATTCATATTTTCTACTTCAAATCTCTTCTAAACTATTTAAATAGATTTATCAAATTTATTCCATATTTTTTCATAATTAAATACGTTCATTTAAACGGATTTCCCGTTATGGTCACTTAGCTGCACTAGCGCGATTTTTCTAGAAAATTGATTTGGATTTAATTCAAAATTTACTTAACGAAAATTTGACTTTCTTTCTTCATTTAGAAGATATGGATATAATAATCCGAAATTTTCTTATCTTGAAGAATTCCGAACTGTATTCTACTCTATACACTCATTTGAACTTTTCGATGCGAAATCACGAACTATCGTTGCGTGATGCGCCTAGTTTTAACTTATTTTTCAATACTTGAAATAATGTATTCGAATTGAATTTTATTACTGATAAAATCATTACACATCATTTTAAATCAATATTTTCACCTTTTAAAGTATTTAAAATGTATTTTCACTATTACCATATATTATAATATTATTTTATTCATATTATTTTAATAATAAATTTTATATTTCAATTTCAGTTCTAACTTCAAACTAAAATCCATAAAAACTTAGATTTCAATTCTAAATTAAATTTCAACCTTAATATCAATTTCAATTTTCAAAATCGATTTCAATTTCAGTTTTACTATTCATCTCAATTTCAATTTCAATTTAACTTCTCATTTCAAATCCAATTTCACTTCTAATTTCAAATTCTCTTTTATTTCCACTTTAATTTCAATTCCAATTAAAAAGTGACTTATTTTTTCAAAGTATATCATATCACCAAAATTGGATCTTATTTAACAAAGGTGATTACTCGGGTGAAATAAATATAATCAATATTTATAATTACCACTACTACATCCAAATCAACCAATCACATCACATAATTACTACCATAAACACTTGCTACTATTCAAACATAACATAAACGTATCCAAACATCCATAACAACATTTCAAAGGGGTGTATACTTACATGTAATAAGATGAATATTATAAAAAAATCAAAATACTATCTTTTAGAAGCGGTGAGAGTTTTCTCACCTTCATTTCCACTCCTTCAATCTTTTACGTAAGATACGTGTCCATCGAACCAACGTGCTATTTTCGAGCGTCTCGAATTTCACCGTTTCCTTTCCTTCTCTTTTTTGTCTTCTTTTCTTTTCCTTTTCTTTTTCTTCTTTTCTCTATTTTATCATGTGACCGTAGGCTATAGGGGAGGGAGTGCGGCCTAGGAGCAGGGTACAGCCTTGGGTGTGGGATTTTTGGGTGGAGTAGGAGGTAGGTAGATGAGTGTGTGGCTCGGGTAGGTGGTGATGGAGGCATGTATGGATGTTGGAGGCTCGGGTGTAGGGTAGTGGAGCTTGGCCGTGGGTTTTGGGAGGTGGGTATGTGGGTAGGTGTGTAGGTGGTTGGTCGAGGGGCTGGAGGGTTGATGATGGTGCAGTGATGCTTAGTTGAGGTGGAGGAGGAAATGGAGGTGGAAGAGGAGTTGGATGCCATGGAAATGGAGGTGGGAGAGAGTAAAGAGAAAGGTAAAAATGAATGTGCAAAAATAAAGGTGCGCATGCTTATTTATACTTGAGTCTGAAAGGGCAAATGACTAATATACCCTTCACTACTTTTTGACTTTTACTATACAAGATAAGAAGTGCATTTATGGTGAAAGATGTCATGATTTGATTCATGTAATGATGTTTGCCTCTTTTTCTTAATTTACAACATGTTCAAATATTAATTTGTTTAGTTTTCATGCATAAAGAGATTTGCATTAATGGTGAGAAGATAGATTTTAGTCCTTATGTAATGATTTGGTTACTTTTCCATAACTTAGAAAACACTTAAACTATATTTTACTCCTTTTCCATGCATCTCATTAATGAGATATGATATCTAAGTAATGATAATGTTTAATAATTTAATTTTAATTATAAATTGTCAAATCATGTTACTTTTTAAATTATTTGTAAATATTGACTTTTCAAAATGAATTTATATTTAAATGTAAATCTAAAGTGTGCATAGTTTGTAAAGTTGTGTATATGTGTTAGAGAACATATCATGTTGCAACAACTTAATGACAACTTGTTTTGGTTGAAAATGATATTTTTGTTGACATATTTTACAGTCAAAATTTAATGTTTTAGTTAAACTATATATTTAAGTAAATCAAACTTAAAAATGAACTTTTTACTTCTTTTAAATTTGAAATAATATCAAAATCTCTATTTTTACATTGAATGTAAACTGACAAAATGCAACTAATTTTGGTAATTTTTTGTAAAACGATTATTAATATACTTTAAATCTTTTAACATACTTTTATTATTCTTTACTAGATTTTTTAATAAGATTTAACTTTTTAAATAAATATTTAAACATATTTATTTAAGCCTTTATTTATTTTTAACAGAACTTAACTTTTGCTGATTTGTTCTAAAATCTAAACCTATACTTTTTAGTCATTAATTATAAAAATAAATAATTTTTCTATTATTATTTACTATATATAAATTATTTATTTAAGTTTTAAATCCTTTTTAAATTTAAAATAAGCAAAATTTCTCATTTTCGAAGTAACAAAATTACGGGTCGTTACGCTATGGATCTTCAATATGAAAGCTATATTTTGATTATTGTCAAATCAAGGCATGACGTTCATCGAGTGACTATAATTGGGTCAAGTGGAAGTATTGAAAGTGAAACACTATTTAAGAGAGGATTCATCTCCTTGGTTATATGGGGTTAGTATCATGGTCAACTCAAAGTCAAATTCTTTGGCCAGAGCATTTTGATTAATAATGATTGTTATTATAGAACCAAGGACTTTGTATTTGGACCATAAAGTTGAATGCAGATGATATTGGAATTTTGATCTTTACCAAATTCCATAAGTTAAAAGTGATATAGTTTTGACGAAGAGAATTTGTGTAAATAAATGTCGCAACCGGATAACGCTTATTAAGCTAAAATTGAATTTTACGGAAACTGAGTAAGCAATAAATTTGACAATAATGTCACTCCACCGCTAAGTGATGTGTGGATGTTAACATTCTAAAAGTTCGATGTTAATTGCCGACCGAATTTACACCCAAGAGTCACACAACCGAAATGATGAATTCTCTTTAGACCAAATGATTTAATTAGTTTATAATTGTTACAAATTAATTAAATTAATTAATATTTATGAAATATAATTATGAAATTTGAATATTGTGATGACTCGGAAATTTTGAGCGTTTGAAATTGGAATATTTAATTGATTTTAAATATTTAAAAGTTAATTTTCAACTTGAATTCAAATATCACTATTATTTGATAATTAAATTATTGAATTGAATAATTTGAAGTTAGGTAAAATAGGAAAACTTGAGTTTTAAGCCTGTTAAAAATAATTTGAAGGCTTGTAAAATTTATATTGATAATACTGAAGATAGTAAAGGTGTTGAAATTGAATTTGAAAGTGTTTTGTTCAGTTTTGAATTTATATCGTTTAAATTGAATTTAAAAATAGCCTTCCGAGGCACAGTCTCAGATTTCGACGAAACCAGTTCCATGGGATCCGTAATATTTTATTATTATCGGATTTCAATTTTTGCAGTGTTTGGAGTTACCATTTGGTCGTACGATCTGAAAATGCCTAGAATAATCTAATGAAATTTAATTTAAATAGTCAAGCCTTCTCATATACGCCACTCCCCTCGACCTAAATTCGTTCCATCCTTATCTTCCTTTAGACGATAAAATTATATAAAAAAAAGATGAGATAATGGATGCTCGTTCTTTTACATCCCAATTCGAAATCGAAATCTTTTCGTTCGTCATCCTTGAATTCGACTTCGATTCTTATAGCCGAATCCTTCTTCGATCGCAAGCTACTCGTGTGGCCTCGACATTGCGTTCAAGGCACGGCGCTCGAACTCGATTCGAGTGGATGGGGTTTCGTAGGGCGGTCGAGCTCGATAAGGGTTGCGAGGCGAGTTAGGGTTGCGAGCAGTGTGGAAGTGGCGACGTCAGGAAAGGTCGCGTGGGCGACCTGGGGAATCAAACAACATGTGTCTTTATCGCTGGAAGAAGTTGGGTGGCGGAGGCGTGTTGTGCTCTCGCGTTTGGACGAGGCCGGCATGTTCTGGAAAGGGCTCGACGTTGGCGCAAGGATTCGCAGGCTAGGGTTTCTTTCTCGAGTTCGTGTTCATTCAGTTTGGCGATGTCTGACCTCGATTTTGGGTATGTTGTTTTTTTTTCGAATTTGTAATACTAATAAGATTAATAAGTTTAAGCAGTGTTGTTTTGAATTTAATTTGATTTATACATTGGTTACAAAAAAAAGAAACAAAAAAGTTTAAAACAATAAGGTTAACAATTTTCTTTTAGATTAGTGTTTTGATTTAAGGTTAAATAAGTTAAAACTTTTAGTTTAATTTGGTTATCAAGAATCATTTTTAATAGTAAAGTAAAATTTATAATTTTATTTACCCAATAGATTTAAAATTTAAAATGAGAATATTACTAGTAGCTTAAAATCATGGAAAATGTTAATTAATTAAATAAATTAATTAAATCATTATTTTAAATATAAATAGGGATTAATTGATTAATTCGAATATTGATAAATCATACAATGTTATACAAGGTCAATGATCGTGAAGAACAAGTCGTAAAGGAAATGGACTGCAAAACGATAAAGGTGAGTTAACCTTACTCAGCTGAATTTTAATGTAGATTTAAATGGTTAAATTTAAATAATTGGTTGGATGATTGAATTGATTTGATATGTTATATTATAGTATATAATACATCTTGGAATGATTGATTTCCCGCATTATATAGCGAATGAGACCCTATGTGCCGCATAATAGCGGGTGATAATATATTAATCCCATAATACCTCGAAGTGGAATTGGTATTTTATATTGTGCTAACATCTGTGGGTGCAGGGAAACAGGTTGGAGGGATCCAATTGGATTCCTCAGAATTATTTATATTGTTTAATATTCTCTGTTATGAATATTCGATATTCTGTGATGAATATTATTGATAATTGGAATATTGAATGCTATGGTTTACTTGAATATATTTCGGTACACTGAGTTATCAAATTATATAGAATTGGTTTTTGAAAAGAAAATTAAAGGAAGAGATTTTGTAAGTGAAATAATTATAGAGAATTTAAATAAATTAAGAATGAACTGGATAAGAATAATAGTGGTTTTAAACTTCTAATAAATAAATTCCGTATATGAAAAGGGAAATTTGAATAAACAGGAAGATAATGAATTTTAAACTTCAGTGTTATTATTTAAAAGAGTAAAGCATTTATTTTAAATTTAAGATTTAAATTATTGAAAAGAATAAAGAAGAAATTTGGAACATTTGAAATTGGTATGTTTAATTAAAAGATTTAAAATCAAAATGAAAGAAAATAAATGAATAAAGTCTACAAATTAATGGATTTTGAAATGAATTGAGTAAGTAAAGAAATTTATTTCAAATGGAGTAAATTGAAAATCAATTTGGGAAATTGATTTAAGTGATTGAAGTTGGAAATTCTCCTTGGATAACCAAGTACGTTTTCAAAGTAAATTTTTAAATATAAGTTAAAAGTTTTAAAGTTGTTTTAAAAAGTAAGTTCTGGAAAATTTATTATTTCTAAAATATTTAAATTCTAAAGTGAGTATTTTCTTTTAATCTATTATGATAGTAATTATTTAGAAGTGACTTGGTATTTGTTTTAAAAGAGAAAATCTAGTTTTATATTTTACAAAAGTAACCTCATTTAAAATATTCCTAAAGTGTATATTTTTAATAAAGTATTGAAGTAGTTCTCAATCTAAATGTTAAAATATTTTTTTTAATAAAGAGTTTTAGACTATTTTTAAAACTAAGTTTTGTGCTTGGTTGTTTTAAGTGGAAATAAATATTTGAAAATTTATCTTATGAGAAAGTATGGTTTGAAAACTGTTTCAAAGGGTTGAAAAGTGGAAATATATCTTGCGAAGGTATTTTGAGATAAATAAATAATTTGGAAAATTATTTATTTTGTGATGGATGTTGTGAATATTAATTGATAGTTAAATAACCGACTATCAATATTGGCCAATGCGCTGATCGTTTCGAAGAGACCGGTATCGGGATTAATTTCTCGAAAACCACTTCGAACCGGTTTGTACGTTTTCGTGGGAAAACGAGTTGGAGTCGAAGATGGAGCAGTGAAGTGCAAGGGCTAGTCGCTACTAATCCTGAGGATAATTCCAAAATGGATGTAGTAGGAATAGTGCCTTTGGTTCCGTTCGAACCCAGGACGGACTTGTATGGATGAATGCTTTCAGAACATCGTCGGGTGGACGATGAGCATTCTAAGGGATATGTTCTAAAAAGTTAATGCTTAGCCTTAAGCCTCATCAACCGAGAATGACTGAAAATCAGGGGTTATGCAGCAAGGCTAGGTGGGTAGCACCCACTTCAGGGTGAGGTCATCCCTGTCTAAATGTCCCTTTTTATTTCGGCTTAGTGGTGCGGTTGCTGATCAAAACCGTGGGGTGATCTTACTCAGATTATCCAGTAAGGGATAGTCTCGGTCTTGTGTTGCAGGAGGTCGGGAGTGATCCTCGGTATGCTGATCTTGACCAGGTACCGTGACAGGTGGTACCCCAGGGCCTAGTCATTAGTTGGAAATCCATTCTCCCTACGCGCCTTTTACGAGTTTTGTTTGTATTACCCACCCTGTGACTAGTAGCTAGAATTTAATCATGTAACAATTTCGGCTATTTTGATAAGTATTTGTAAATAGACCCTATTATAATATCAGAGGATTTTAATAAAAAGTGTTTTAGCTATCGTAAGGTAAAAACTCGACATGTTAATTTGTGGCGTGGTCTTACGAGATGCTTTTTGTTTTCAAAGGGATTTTCGAAACTTTAATAATCAATTCGAGTGTGATTTCTCACGCTGGTATTCCAGACTGACTCGGGTGTTATTTAATTGTAATGCTCGGGTCAGACCGAGTATTATATGATACATGATATGATGCTGCGGAGCTCAGGAGACGAGCTGGATGGCGATACGTACTTCCGTATTTGATTATTATTCCGCTGTGTATCCAGTTGTATGTTATGGATGTTGAACGGTGATTGATGTACTTTGATGATGTAATATATAAACAGATATATTTGATTTTTTGTAAAGATCATTTATTATCTATTATATTTTATTCCGCTGCGATGGTTAGATTCTGATGTTGTTTCCTATTTTCTTCTTCTACATCTTCTTCTTTAACCCAAATGGTTCGTATTTCCTTTCATCTTGAGTTAATTGATGTAGAATAGTGTTGACTCAAGGGGTACGGATCCGCGGGCTGTTACAAATATGATTTGAGAAAAAATATTGTGTATATATATATTTATAATAATTATAAACATGTCAATCAGTATGAGACGTTAGTAAGAAATTAAATTAGATTTAATTACCATATTTGTTTAGGCTTAAATGAGATATTAATCCATAGATTTTAAAGAGATTTTTGGCTGCAATCATATGAAAGGGACGACCATGAATGGATGCAATTAGATTTTAAAATAGATAGAGGAAACTAGGAAATGAAAAGGAAAGATACGATCCTCTTTTATATCTCTCAAACATTATAAAAGACCTCTCTATCCCTAACCTAAGTGATAGAGTTTGAGCGGCCTCCATCTTTTAAATTATGGCCACAATTACCTTCCTATTGCTGTTGAAACAAAGCTCCTTTCATCCCCAAAATTCTCAAATCAAATTTAAATTGAAACCAAACTATTCGATAGTGGAAGGTCGTTGATTCCAGACTAGCAATATGACTTATCAAGGAACAATTGGAGAAAGAGAATTCACTATTTCAACATGGACTTAAGGGCATCTGTAGTAGGTAACATTTGGTTATATAGATATCAAATAGATTATTATGTTTTATAATCTGCTAATCATATATGCTTGTAGTATTAACATATCAATGTCATTGCATTAGTTAAGTGAGATTTTTATATATAATGTTGTCACGATGGAGATTGGTTATATGCATAAAATTTAATGTTTATATTAATAATTTGGTTTTTAATATGATATTATAAGTTGAACAATTTTTTTAAAGAATTTTATATTAGTTTATATTCATATAAATATTAATTATTGTATTAGTACTCATGTACAATCTATATTAAAGCATATGTTTATATCTACCATATAAAATTTCTCTTATACATGTTTATCTTTATTGTGAATTATAAGCAATGAAAATAATTTTTATATTATTAATATATATTAACTATCAATATTTATTAAATATTTGATTTAATAAATTTCTATAAAATAAAAATATTTTCAGAAATTTAATTTTATAATTTTTAAAATTAAATCGTAATGTCAGATTGTCACAGAATTTTTTTTAGAATTTTTCAGCTTTGTTTTACATTTTTTAAATTATTTTAACTTTGGCCGCACATTAATTAATTAACTAAAAATATTATTTTAATTCCTAAAATTATGAAAAAAAATTGTGACACCTAAAATTTGATAATAGATTTTCTGGAACTCGAAAATTTGAATTTTTATTAAATAATTATTTTACATTAATTAATTAAAGGCCAAAACTAATTATCAATTCATGATATATGCGTAATAAAATATTAATATTATATTAAATTTAAATCTATGATATTTTCGAACTAATTTTTTTAATTTTATTTATATATATATATTCGTATTTATATTTATGTTTATATATGTATATATTTTATATTATATATTAATTTACTATTAATTATTATATTAACTAGCTATGCATATATATACACACATACATATAAAATTAAATAAATAGTTTAGTTTAATTCATATTAATAATAATATTATATATATATATATATTTATTGTTACTTGTAATATAACATGTAATTTACATAAATATATTTTTCTATCATATTTTAATAACGGAACGCATTTATATATATATATATATATATATATATATATACACATACTTTTATATGTATACATATATACATATATAATTATTTGGAATTTATAACTATATGTACATACACATATTTGATAAAATAGAATACATATAAAATGAGCTAATGTGTCCGCTGCGATGTAAATCCCAACATTTGTATATGTGCACGTTATACCTTGCATAGATTACTGTTTTAAACATACACACATATATATGTATATGATACATGTATGTATATATTTATATATTAAGTAAAACCAAAAAAGATTCAATAGGATAAAAAAATTTGAAATCCACCCATAACTTTCGCTACGAGCTGGCCCAGTTCCAACATAGACATCTACGCCAACTACACGCCCACTATTGGAACCTCGTATGAGTACCAATCGCGAAAGTTTGTCGCATCGAATCGATTACTATCCTAAATTGGTAAACAACATTTACCCCACATCGCCACAATCTAGCATCCGCTCATAGGAACTGACTTTCCTACAGGTCATGACATGCATCTAAGTGCCCTTAAATAGACCCACAATAATTCACGTTTTATATAATTTTTATTTATAAATTTTTGGGCAGGTTGTTTGTTTTTGATACGAATGGTAGACCGCTTATACCCTTCGATCGACTACTACCAGTCGACTGTTAGGGTTTTTAGGTCGACCATTGACGAACATTTTTTGGAGTTTCTCCCAGTTTCTATTGTTAATTGTTATGTGTTTAAATTAGGTCATTAATAGTGATTTGTGAACCCTAATTACATTCTAATCAACAATTTGTAATTGAGTTTATGGTTTGTTGATTTTGGGGTTTCCAATTTCAAGAGAAAATGTGTATATGCATAATTCTAATTAACAATTAACTAACAATTTAAAATCAGGGTTTAAATTAAAACATAGATTTCAAAATATTAGCATATTCGATCTAGGGTGCAAACATCCCAACGAATCACAATAGTTTAAATTAACTAAAATAATTAACTTAACAAATTGGTTTCTACTCACCACTAGCCTATACTCTTATTAATGCTTGCACCCGAGAATTTGGCCTCCAAATCAATAGCTTCTCCTTTGATCACCTTGATCCGCATTTATTTTCTTGCTTTAATATCTTAGGTTGAATAGATTCGATTTTTTGAAAATTTTGAAATTAGGTTTGAGAGAAAATTTAGGCAGAGTTTGGTGACGGTAAGTTTTAATGGAGAATTAGGGTTTCGTTAGCTTATATTCATAGGGGTATGGTTTTAGTTTGGACGATTAGATTTTCTTAAGTAAATATTTCATGGCATCAGGTTCACACATTTTACACTTTGTCCCCAAGCAAATCATTTCGTCCGTTTATCATCGTCTTAGAAAATCGATAACCCACAATTTTACTCGCATGCCGGTCGACTGCTACCGATCGACCTTAAACCCCCGGGGCCGACCGGTGGCTTTGTTAATTTTCAATTTTTTATTTTTTAAATTCTTAATTCATTCTAACGCTCATAACTCTTCCATACTAACTCGGAGTATGAAGTGTTATATATGAAAATTGTTTGAAAAATTGCTAAGAACATAATGGAGCAAGTTCTATAGCCAAATTCGGATGTCTATGAAAATTTACTTTTAATTCCTTGTTTTATTTAAATCTAATTTCCTTATTAAATTTTTGTTTAAATCTTTATTAAATTTCCATGGTGTTATAAGATAGGTTAGGCATGGAGATCTGTTGTCTCCTCTGCTTTTTAATATTGCAGTTGATGTTTTTGCTCGAATGGTGATGATTGCTTTTGATAAGTGTTTGATGATATCTTTAGGAAATTCTTTTGTAAGAAGTGGAGTTACTTCTTTGCAATATGCTTATGACATAGTGGGTATTAGCTCACCCGTCTCTCATTGTATTGCTGCATTGAAACTCATTCTTTATGATTTTAAGACCTTTTTGGGTTGAAGATCAATTTTAGTATAAGTTCTATAATATAGGTTGGAGGTGGAGATTTTAACACCAAAGAGGTTGCTTGCTCTTTAAACCGTGGTGTGGATAACTTTCATATTAACTACTTGGAGGTTGTTATAAGGCATTGTGCTTTGAAACATAAAGACCGGCTGCCTTTAATTAATAAAGTGGGAGACAATTTGACTAAGTGGAAAGGTCATGCACTTTCCAAGGCTGAAAGATTGATTTTGTTGAATTTTTTTCTTAGTCCTCTCCCATTATATTGGATGTCTTGCTACAAGTTTTCAAAGTGGGTGATCAATAAGATTAATACTATTACAAGAATTTCTTATAGAAAGGAAACAAAATGGAAGCGCTCTAAGAACTTGGTTTTTTGGGGCTGTATTTGTAAAGCTAAGGATCAAGGGGGTTTGGGAGTGATATTTATTTTCGATCTTAACTGCTCTCTTCTTAGTAAGCGACTTTGGAGAATGATAGAAGGAAGTGATTCTATTTGGAGAAACTGGATTTTATATGAACACTATAATATATTTTTTTGGTTACTTTTGCTTCTGACTTATGTTCTAAGTTCTGGAAATTTATACTTGGACAACAACTGGTCTTTTGTTTAGGTTTGAAGAGAGTTTCGGCTAATGGTTGGATTGTAATATTGTAGCTTCATCCTCGGCTTCTGAATGTTGCTTTATGTGATAAATTTCCTAATTTGTTTGAAGTTTCTTTGAATCAGAATTCTTTAATTAGTGAAGTTTTTATGCCAGAAGGAGTTGATTTCGATTGGAACTTGATTTTTAATAGATTTCTTAAGGAGGACTCTTTACTGTGGTATACAAACCTGTCAGGTTGCTAGAGGGTGTGGAGATAAGCGAGGAGGTAGACAATTTTATTTAAGTGACTAGTAATGTCAATCTTGTTGGTGTCAGTTCAGCGTACAAGCTTCTGAATTTTAGTGGTGTGAGGGTGAATTACTATATGGCTATTTGGAGAATTCCAGTCCCACCTAAAGTTAGACTTCATATGCAGTTAGTTGTTATCGGAAGTCTCAACACTTTAACTACGTTGATATATGAACATGGTGGTTTTGAGCCAATGTTTTTTCTGCCAATTGAGGGATGAAGACATTGATTATTTATTCTTTGGATGCCCTTTCATTTGTTACACCTGGTTAACTTGTATGCCTTAATTTCATATCAGTCATTTACCTCATTTCTTGAATCAACATTTATATTGGGAGGCTGATAGGAAGTTGATTGCAGCAAGGTAGAGAGACTGTTGATTGATGTACTGAACATGTGTATCACTTGAGTTGTCTAGTGCGAGATATATTAAAGATGTTTTAATAGTAAATTTAGAACTTTTGATGCATTAGTTCGTGTTAGTATTGCTAATGTTGTTTTTTGGGTAAACACTTAACCTTCCAGACAAGAGTGGAAAGTGATTTTGCTAGAGGCGTAGAGGATGGTTAAAGAAAGTATGAATACTATAGGTAGCAGGTAGCTAGAAGAAGAAATGATGGAGGCAATGTTAGCTAAAAGTCGATCTTTTATTGCTGCTGATTTATCTACTTTTGGGGTTTTTATGCTAAATATGCTATGTTTGTGGTTTCTGTGGTGGTGTATGATTTAGGTACGTAGGATGATAGTACATTTATAAGTTGGGAAGTTATCTTGTCTTTTTTTCAAGAAAGACGTTTAATTTGTGTGCTTGCCCGACCTACAGCTTTAGTTGCCCTAGCCAAACATGAGATGGAAGTAAAATAAAAATGTAATTGACACTAAATGTCGGTGGAAGGCACACTCTAACTCAGGTTATTCAGCTAGGAAGAAAACAAACAAGCCACTAGAAAAAAAAGCTTCTAGGAAAAGCTGTCCTTTTACTAAAATTAACTAAAATATTTGCCAGAAATTTAAACTTTCGTTGTCCTCCTTGGCCATGTTCCCCCAGACGGCCGTCTTGGCTCCCTTGCCCCGAGGCCGGACCTGCTTGTATGTGGCTAGGTCATTTTGATGTGTAATTGGGTTAAGGGATCATCAACCTGACCCGTTTCATTTGTATTTTTGCTGGCTGTAGGCCTTAAGCTGTGTTATTTAACTATTTTCAAAAAACAAAAGCGCAGAATCGCCTTTGATAATTTTGTATATCCATTTTCAGTTCTCTCTTGTTCGTTTCACCTTCCTTTTTTGTCACATTTAAACTCCGTACCAATCAAAACATTGAATTTGTCGATGTTCTTCCTGCATCAAAAAGTAACCTTTCCCTGATTCTTCTCCTCTTCACTCACAAAATGACAACAACGATTTTCTCAATCTCAGCTCTTCCATCACCAGCTACTTCAGCTAGGGCCTGCTTCTGTCGAACTACCTTTTCAAAAAAGCCCTTCTCTCTTCTCCTCTTCTCATCCAAACCCGTCTTCAGAATTTGCTCCCGCTCTCCAGTTTCGGCTTCTCTCAGCAAAAAGGTCGGTTTTTGATCGACACCAATGTGTTTTTTTTATACTCTTCATTCATTTTGGAATTTTTCATCTACTGACTTTTGTCAAAACTACTTTCGTTTTGGGTTGCAGCATTCAGTTAGTTCCAAGTAAATGGTGAAAAGTAAAATTTTGTATGGATAAGGTGAACTTTTAGTATTATATGCAAGCTATAATAATGATAAAATTTAATTGAACACCACGAAATAAGTCATAATAGTTTTTGCCATTTCAAACGACATACTCTTAAGTTGTGCAAATTTGATTTCAACCCACTAAATTGCTGAGTTTATCCTGTAAATTCATGAAATAAAAAAACTTCCCACATTGCTGAGTTATCACTATTTGAAGAAAAAAAATGTTCCAAATGAATTCTTTTGTTTTTCAACTTCATACTTCCGCGCAAGGGCATTGCGTAGCACTGAGTGATAATTACCACACAGGGATTCTATCTGGTAACTAAGGTTACCGTGCAATGTGACTACTAGGTAATATAGGGAATCTCGTAGTCTCTCTTCTGTGAGCTTTTAACATTTTCTTACATAAAACAAGAACATAAGAACGACACTAGATCAATCTTGTCATTTTATACTCCATGTTTTCATAAAGAATCATCATGTTTAGTACATTTTGAATTTTCAAGTTAAAAGTTTAAATAAGTTGAAAGAATTTGGTAAAAAGAAAACTGAGTAAGAAGAAATAGAAAGTGGCAATTTTATCTTGCAATATTTTCTTTTTCCTTTAAATGAGAGGGGAACTCAATGATATTGAGTAGTGATACTCAAAGATACACAAATAAGGTGACTATCATCCGGTAGCAATGCTGAATGTATGATGAACTTTTCTTTTTGTTGGAACTCTGTTAACCCTCATTTGGGTTGTTATGCAGCAAAAAAGTAGGTAATTGTCATGGTTTGTGAATGTGGAGCATACTCGAAGAACCAAAACTTGAAAACCCCTAAAATTTCATGATCTAACAATGATATTCATATAAACACTAAATATAATTTCAATAATAAAAGCCATACCTTTCAACGATATTGATCCAAATTGATCTCCCGTAACAGGTTCACCGCAGTAATATTTTATATTGAGATTGATTAATGCATACACACGCATATATACATATATACATACATACATACATACATATGTAACATATATGTATGTATATGAGCCGACTTTGGCCAGAAAACAAGTTCCATCGTTTACAAACAAAATGTCTTGCAACATCTTCCACGTTCTTTGCTTGCCAATTAGCTGATAAATATTCATTACTGCTATAAGTTTTGACTCTTAATTAGGGGTGTTAATCGGGAGAACCGGACCAGACATAGGTATGTTTGTGTCCTGTTTTATAGGAGTTTTGGACGAACACCGACTGTACGAGACTTAGACATATACACTTTTCGTACGAGTCGGACAACGGACGAACGATTTACGAACTACATAAAATTTATGGACCAATTCACGTCGTACAAATTTTCTTGTCTTAAATGAGAAGAGGACGAACATAGATGGATGTTTTTCGACTTCGAACCAAGTCGGACAACGGATATTCATACAAAATTAACACCCCCACGTAATGTCTAAATTATTGCTCCTAAAACGAGGCAGTAAAACTAAAATTGAAAGTAATTCGACAATATAAAATGAAGATTTTTTTTTTTAAAAAAAAAACTAAATTGTCATTTTGCAGAATTAAAAATTTGCTTCAATATATAAATTTACCTTATCAACCAGATATTGGAAGAAAGATATTGAGAAATCTTTTACTTGTGGTAGAAGAGGAAATGTACTATATTTTCGGTAGAAGAGGCGGTATATATTAGGACTTGTATGGTGTTTTAAACATCGGATAAGTTCCCATATTTATTGCTACCGTTAAAGATGTCACATCAATAAGAGTAAAGGAGATTTTTACTCGAATGACTTCTTTATGCAGGGTAATAAGTTTTAAACACAACAATTCTGAAAAATTAGTTTTAAGGACAAATTATAGAAAAAAGATAAATGAATTTATCATTTTCAGCTCTACAAAAATAACTATAAATGAATTTATCATTTTTCTGCAAATTGTCCTAATCATATAGAATCGTTGTCGTTAAAACTTATTACCCTGTAATAAGAAGCCCTTCAACTTAATTTCCACTAAATAGGTAAATGGTATGCAACCCATTTTTGGGGCTGGTCTAAACATGCTCAAAAGTACACTTTCAAAACTTATTTCAAACAAAACCACTTTTGCTGCATGTATTGAAACCATGAAAATAATAGTGTTGCAGTTTCAAATTCCGCAGTTCATGCAATTCAAATCACGCCAATATGATTTTTACAAAAAAATAGAAATGAATAAACAAAGAAGCTACAAACACCCACTCCTTGCGCTATACAAATATTATTTAAAAAAAAGAAAAAAAATGGATACACAACATTCTGAACGTTGTACATTAAATCAACATTTGGTAGCTTGGTATTAGAAAGCGCTTTTAGTATAATACTTGATATTTTTCGAGGGAATTATTCAAAGGAGAATACTGAGTTCAAATTTTGTTACTAGACCATACTGTTGTGAAATTGATGCCAGTGTCACAACCTATCACATCCCTCTCTAGAAATCTCTCAAATCAACGTGATGAATTCAACTAGCTTGCATCTCCGGTTCCTTCCTTCATTGTCAATCATCCTCTCCTCACTGTTATGTCACTCCTTGCTCTTCTCTTCATAGTCACACCTCAGGATCCTCCTTTGCCTGCTCCTCTTCCTCCCTACCTTACGTCCCACAATCTCCACTATAACCAACCGTAGTCATTTCTTCCTCTTCCCCTCCTTGTTGCACCTAACCATACAAGTTCCTTGTCTAAGCTCCAAGGATAGTACATCTTTAATTTTTAACTCGGGCAAATCAGATCCTACTAGCAAATGCAGAATGTTACCGGGCAAATCATCATTATATAAAAAATGCTATACATAACCGAAATAATGTTATTCAATTTGAGCAATATAAAAAAACAAAATAAAATAAAGAACTAGAAAAATGAAAATGTTACATAAAAATATCTGTGATTACAGTCCTATTGTCGATTAACTGTTGTATTGGTTGAAAAAAAAATGAAATGCTACATAATAAAAATTAAAATGCTATTGTAGGTAGCATTCTAAATGAAACGTTATATTTAGTTAAACATTAAAACTATAATCACATACATAAATAAAAAATTAAAGAAACACAAACAATAATTCTTGCTTGACGTCATCTAAATAGAATAACACCTCCACATCCCCACCCCCCACCCCCCACGCCCCCCAAACAAAAATAACTCTTCCCCAAACACCCGGACATTCAAAAAACTTAAATAAATAGCACATAAAAATGCGCTAAATCCAGATTGCTACACCCAAGTAGTATTCTAAAAATGAAATGCTATGACATAAAGTAGCATTATATAATTTGAACAACACAAATTTTTATACAAAATACTACATAAGAAATACGAAAATACATAATAATAAAACTTCGTGATTATAGTTCTTTTGTCGATCTTATGTTGTATCGGTTGAAGAAAATGGAATGCTATATAATAACAATGTGTAATGCTATTTAAACCTAAACGCTGAAATGTTACAAAAAAAGGTTTATAGAAAATTTTTTCTTCGAATGTTATTTACAGGTAGCATTAGAAATATAATGCTAAGAACTTTTGCAAAAAACGCTGTAGATAATATTCTATGACATAAACTCTTCATACCAATCAACTACATTAAAGCCAATACATATTTATCAATGACAAAAATAACAATACAAAACAAAAATCCATAAATAGAAAAGTTATAACGAAATCGTGTTTTTACAAAATGTCAGTATAATTAGTATAATGTTATATACGAATAGCATTACAAACTAAAATGTACATTTACTGAAGGTGAAACGCAGTGCATGAGGCTTTCGTACGATAACGGGCTCCGCGGTGGTCGATAATGCATGCAGCTTTTCCCTCGCATTGCGAAGAGGCTGTTTTCGGACTTGAACCTGAGCGCTCAGATCACCATGCGGGTGACTTAACCGTTGCACCAAGGCTCCATCTCAAAATGTACATTTATTAAATAAATAAAAAATCCAGTTCATAAAATGCTTGTGTAATGCACTAGTACGAACTGTAATGTATTTTTTTTCTTCTCCAATTCCATATCGTTTCTTATCGTTTCTCCACCTCTGCACATCATCGCCGTTGCTCCTCCCCATAGTTTTCATGGTCCAATGCCACTTCCATGATTGTTGCTTCCATCTCTCCTTCATCAACTTCTTCTTCATCACCATCAACAACACCATCCCTAAATTGCCGTCACACCACCAACACAACCTGTTGTTGTCGAAAACGACCTAGTTCGCCACCATAATCGGTCATCTAGTTCACATTTAATTTTCGGGTCTGAATTGAGATCGAGCTGAAAAACAAGGTGAGTTTCTGCTTTCTTTTGGGGAACAGTTTGTCCTTGAGACTTATTTTAAAACTTGATGACTCTTTGGCTTGTTTTTTTTTAAAAAAATATCTGTTCTTTGGACAATTTTCTTCATTTTAGAAATGGTATTAAGAAGTAGATTTAGGTGTCTCTGTACACTTTTCGTCCATTCTAGTAGAAATTGCTCTAGCAGTTGGTTTAAAAAAGAGATAAAGTGCGAAAATTGTTTCGCAAACTTGCCTATTGCTTAAAAATAATTTGTTTCGCAATTACAGGTTTCTTCGAGGACCCAACTGTCGGAAAACCCACTAGAACTACAGACACCACAGATCATTTCATTGTTTGCTAGGAAGATTATAGTTTGTGCATTGATGTCTAGTGTGTGCTTCGTTGCATGCGAGTCTGCGTTTGCTGCAGCCGCCGCCGCCTCTGATTCAATTAGAGCTTCTGGCGTTGGGTTGAGAGTGGCAACAACGTTAAGAAGTTTGGGTTGGACTGATGAGGTGGTTGTGTTTGTGCTTGCGGCACTTCCTGTACTCGAGCTTAGAGGAGCGATTCCTGTTGGGTATTGGATGCATTTGCATCCTTTTGTTCTTACACTTCTAGCGGTTCTTGGGTACCTTTTTTAAACTTTTTGAAACTGTTTTTCTTCTTCTTCTTTTCTAAAAATTATTAACTAATGTCAAATGGGTTCGATTGCAGGACCTCTATATGGTATATACACAACCTTAGCATTTTACTGGTTCATATAAATTGGATTGATTCACAATCTTAGAGTCCGTTTAGTTTTATTTTGAGTTTTGCGTTTTGTGTTTTCAACATGTATTGCAAAACATGAGAACAACGGAGGAGAAGATAAATTCTAAGCCATTATGACGATAAAGAGACGACGGAGGGGATGAATAGTTTTTCGTGTTTTTGTTATTTCCGGAACACAGATTTTTTTTTTTCTATTTTGTATGTTAATTTCATTTTCCAAATTGACCGTCTTTCGAAAATACATGTGTCATGCATATTTTTGTTTGGACGGAAATCCAAAACTAAAAACGGCAAACCAACCAGAGCCTTACTTCTTGTGAAAATCAGTGCTCAAACTGCAAGGAGAAGTGCCAGTCTTGCACTTTTTATAAACAATACATTCTTCTGGATAATACACCTATTCTCATTGTTCTATATATATTGTATATCATATTATTTATAAACCCAAAAAGACGTTATTCCAACATTGGCCAATAGAGTGAACGTTGCTTTGAGTGAGAATAGCTTAAGATAAATAAAGATACAGGTAATTGAGAAAAGAGGAGAATAGATTTGCTAACTGCTTGGAATTGAATGTCTTTGTGGATTAATGCTAATATTAACTCCAATTATGCGTTTGTTGTGGAAATTTTTATTAGGCAATCTATATGATGATATGGGGTATCTAACTTTTTTTGTTATTGACTTTTTGGGTGGGTATTATCCTCAATGCATCTCCACGTATATCTTGATAACATTGAGTTCTTATTCTGGATAGCTCAGACAGTGTAATTTCTGTATGCTTCCTACTAAGTGGAAAATAGTTTGCTGATTTACTTGGAGCATCAATATTGGTGGCGGCAATATAGGGAGTTATTGGATGAAAGAAAAAAAATCCTAGATTTGTTGTGTATTGTATAATTTAGTTGGATTTATATTCACAATCTGGGTCTAGATATGGACAAATGTCATGCCAAGTCATGGTATTTTACATTTTAAGGGAAGCATGGAAAAATTGCCCCTACTAATAGTGTTACATTAGCCTCTTAACCTGTTAAAAGTACACTACAATCTCGTATGACTACCATATCCACCCATTTTCCTGACAAGCACCTATTTTCCATTCACAGAAACATGGTGCCTGTACCCATCATCCTACTCTACCTAAAAAAGCTTGCAACACACCTCTCACAAAAAAGTACGCCAGAAACCAACTTCCTTGACCTCCTATTCAAAAGAGCGAAAGAAAAGGCGGGACCTATAGAGGAGTTTCAATGGCTAGGATTGATGCTGTTTGTGGCTGTTCCTTTTCCTGGAACAGGCGCATGGACTGGATCCTTCATTGCTGCCATACTCGACATGCCATTTTGGTATGCAGTCTCTGCTAACTTCTTTGGCGTTGTTTTTGCTGCTCTTCTTGTTAATTTGCTCGTGAATCTCGGGATCAAGTATGCTGTTTTGGTTGGTTTTTTCCTGTTCTTTTTGTCCACTGTCATGTGGAGTATCATGAGAAAGGTTCGGAGGAGGCTTAGCCCGAGGTGATGGTAATTTACTGTTTTTTTTAAACAAGCATAGTGTTAACATGCTTTAATGTTTAAATGTAGTATGATACCCATGAGTTATGAATGAATTGAATTATGTTACGTGTTTTCGTTTGTTATACCATTTTCACCTCTTTACATTAATTTTATCAGCTGTTTTTTTTGTTCAATAGTCATCAAGGAAGATGGTATTTGAGCCATATGACATGACATGTAATAGAGGAATCTGACTTTGTGCCACTTTTCAATGTATTTGTACCTGAGAAAGTTTTCAAAGGAATTATCCTTGGGTAATTTTGGAATTCAAGAAGAGGCTAGTTGCTGCAATTGTGTCTAATTTTAACTTAAGTACAGCAATGACATATCAGAAAAGTGCACACCCATTTTTCTGACGATAATATTACCACCCATGAGTTGTGAATGAGTTGAATTATATACCGTCTTCTCATTTGTTATACCATTTCCCCCTTCTTACACAATTTTCGTTCAGCAATCATCATGAGAGGAGGTATTTGTTGTTCGTACGAATTTGTGTTTAGAGCCATGCGACATATCACATATGTATGGTCATATTACTATCCATGAGTAGGAATGACTTAATTTATAGATACCATAGTTTCATTTGTTACATGCTACCTGCCTCTTTACTCAATTTCTATCGGCACTTTTTTTTTTGGGTTTAAAAGTCACCCAGAGAAATGGTATTTGTTCGTGTTCTCATAAATTTGTGCTTAGAACCATGTGACATGTAGGATTTCTTGAAGACGAAAAATACACTTCACTTTTGCAGAGTTACAGCCATAGTAACATCTCACTTTTACAGCATAAACAAAAGTGAAAGTGAAGTCAGTTACCCTTTTTTCACCATATGCAATTTACACCAGTGCTGAAGCTTCCCTGCTATGAAATCGTATCAATGTCACTTTGAGTACCGTCTATGCATATAGTTCATTATTTTGTATCCAATATTCAGTTCTAGAACTGTAATTAGAGGAATCAGATGATAAAGGGGACATGTTCAAAACGGAATGAGTAGCTAATAACTGCTTTTAAGCCTAGGATGCACAGAACGGCAAAAAAAGGAAATCTTTGCCACGTTACTTGTAATTCTATGTTCTAAAAGAAAAACGATCCCTAGTAAATCAGCATGAGATTCAATTACACGTTTATTTATTTGGAATTTAGTTCAAGGACTTGCATTATAGGCATAGCTTACACTCTTAAATTTTTCTTCTAGTTGAATTCAAAGAAATCGAAATGATATTCTTGCATCAGTGCTCTGTTTGAATAAAGTATCACTGTTATACTAAAAAAATAAATGAATGATATTTTTGTAAGTACGTATATAACCCCTTTTTTTTTGGAAGTTTGGATTTTAATTTTTAATTTGAGCTTAAGAATTCCCAATAAGCTGCTCTTACAACAATTGGTACATGGGTAAGCAAATAGTGCATTAATAGTAGTACTGTAGTTTTGATTATCACTTAAGAACGATGCAGTGCCATGATAATGTAGAATATTAAAATTAGAACTTATGAATTGATGCATTACCGTAATTGGTGCTTTGATCGTGGAAGATGAAGATCAAATAGAGCTTTTTTGCTGTCCTGAATGGCATGCAGATAACTTATCGTGAGAGTGAGAGAAGATTAAGATTGAAGTATATTATACATATGAAATATATACCTTTTGTTTTATGATGTCATTGAACTTTGATGAGTAGCATAATTAGCATATTTTATTCCTGGAAGCCAATTGTTGATGTTATACGTCTAGTATATCAAAACAGAGACTAATCAATAATAACTTCGTCTCACAAGTTTACAGATCAGATTTCCACTACTTGGGAATTCTGTATTAGCTATTTTTAACAATAAGTATGTTGTAATTAATTACAACAACAAACTAACAACTATAATAATAATAACTATAGTGATAAATCAAACGTTATACTATTTAAGGAAATAGTACAACGTAGAAACGAAAACAACTAGAAATCTAAGCGGTTGAAGAAAGAAATTTCGTTTGAGACTTGTCGTAACAATTTCCTTAAGACTTTATTCAAAGTCTTTCAAGATACAACAGACGTGATCTGCTCGAGATTGTGATGTGTATGATCTTCTGTGTGATGTGTAAAAGCGCACAGATTGTAGAGATTAAGAAACGAAGAGGAAGAATAGAAAATTCGAAGTTAAAATTGAGTGAGGAAAGTGATCAGGTTTCCTCCTTATTTGTAGCCGAATTCCCAATGGGTACACTCGTTGAGAAAAGTAGCATCCCTTCATTTGCAAAGCCAAAAAGAAAAACTATTGCGGTTTGCAACAGTCGCGTCTCTTCGTTTGCAACGACCAAAAACTGTTGCGGTTTGCAACAGTCGCGTCCAATCCACTAGTCGTTTCTATTTGAATTTAAGCGGTAGAAAACTGTTCACTTTTGTACAGCAAAAATATAACACTGTCCACTTTTATTGCACCCGCATCCGACCCGGTCCGGCCCGGTACGGTCGGACGGGCGGACGGCGGCGCGCGCGCGTGTGTTAGTCCATGACCATATAGATTCTCTCTCGCACAAAATTACCTGACCCTAAAAGCCAATATAGAGAATGAGAGTACACTATATAAACAAGAAAATTGATTTATTTTTGGCAATGTGGGATATATCTCATTTACTATTTTGAGAATTCTAACAACCGCCCACATGAATGATGATATATGTCTCTCCTACACAAAGTGTAATATCACACAGTTCATATGAAAATAATGCTATATCGAGGATAAGTAGATATTTCACTTTGAACTTTTCCTAATTAAAACTTATCGGCTATACTTGGCTAATCGGTGAATTATATCATCTTGAACCATCGACCGTTATTGTATAAAGGACGATAAGCTTTACAAAGCATTATTTTCCTTCACATCCAATCTTTTGGTTGTGTTCATTTTGGTCATGAACAATTTCTGGTTCTGCGAGTGTTTTCATAGAATAAAAGCCTTTAATATTCTCATAGAGCCGACACAACTCACACTAACATATATGATCACAACCATTACGAGTATCCTACATATACCCCACTTGTTATTTTCAAGATATGGTCATCATTAAAAAACATAGTTTTATTCTTTTAATACTTATGTAGGCATGCATTTATATTGTGCACCATTGAAATGAAGTAGGACTAAGTCCAAACAAATGCATTACGTCTTGAGTTATTCAGAACTGGTTTGCCTATCGATCTTAGTCCATGGGATCTCCAGTCGCTAGGATATGTTTCCGTATAAGATAACTCTTGTTGGTTTAGGTCTTTAAACTCATTCCTCTCGATGTGCAGTTAATTTTCTCTCTTGATAAACCTTTAGTAAATGGATCCGCTAGGTTATCATTTGTTCGCATGTAATCTATGCAAATAGTTCCATTTGAGGGTAACTGCCTAACTGTGTTATGGCGTCGACGAATGTGTCGTGACTTTCCATTATACACAAAGTTATGCGCTCTGCTTAATGCTGCTTGGTTATCACAGTGTATGCATATGGTCGGTACAGGTTTAGGCAATATCTTCTAAAAAGTGACGAAGCCATTGTGCTTCTTCATCTGCTTTATCTAAAGCGTTGAACTCCGATTCCATAGTGGATCGAGCTATGCATGTTTATTTAGTAGATTTCCATGACACTGCTGCCCCTGCTAAGGTAAATTAACCACTTGTTGATTTTGATTCATCTGAATCAACAATCCAGTTTGCATCACTATATCCTTCTAAGACGACACGATATTTTTCATAATGTAAGGAATATTTTGTGGTATTTTTTAAATATGCAAGCACGCTCATTGGTGCTTTCCAGTGTTCTTTTCCTAGGTTGCTTGTATACCTGCTTAATCGACTTACTGCGTAAGCTATATCTGGTCTTCTGCAATTCATTAGATACATGAGACATCCTATTACACGAGAGTATTCCAGTTGCATTACACTCTCATTAGTGTTTTTATGCAGTACTTCCGATGGATTATACAACGTTCGTACTCTTTTAATTCCAAAATTTTAAAAAATTTCGGTCACTTTTTCTATATACTGTGACTGAGATAATTCAATTCCATTAGGTGTTCTTATTATTTTGATTTCCAAAATAACATCTGCTTAGTGGTCTCTACTACCTTAGTATTTGGACCGAGGATTAGCATATCGTCTACGTATAGACAAATCATCACGTACGATTGTCCAATTTGTTTGTAATAAACACATTTATCACATTCATTTATACGAAAACTATTTTTCATCATGACATTATCAAATTTTGCATGCCATTATTTTGGAGCTTGTTTTAGTCCGTATAATGATTTGACTAATCTACATACTTTGTTTTCATTCCCTTTGGATATAAAACCCACAGGTTGCTCCATGTAAATCTCCTCATCGAGATTTCCATTTAAGAATGCTGTCTTTACATCCATTTTATGAATCTGTAGATTATAGATGGATGCAATTGTTATTAACATTCTTATAGATGTTATTCGTGTTACTGGTGAATAGGTATCGAAGAAGTCTACACCTTCTTTTAATGATATCCTTTGGCTACCAATCTTGCTTTGTATTTGTCGATGGAGCCATCTGGTTTCATCTTCTTTTTGAAGATCCATTTACAACCAATTGGTTTTATTCTAGGTGGAAGATCAACTATTTTTCAAGTTTTATTACTCAGAATCAATTTCACTTTGGATTGCTTCTTTCCAACATGAGCATTCAAAAGATGATATTGCTTCCTTGTACGTTTGATGTTAGTGTTCTAACATATATTTTAAAACCGAACCAAATGTCTTGGAAGTTCTTGCCCTTATGCTTCTTCTTGGTTCAACTTTCTCAGTGTCACGATGAGTTTCATCTTCATGTGATTTGCTCAATTCTTCTCTTGTCCTTTTGGGGACATTATTTCCTTCATTTCTTTTGTGCGGAAACACATCTTCAAAGAATGAGGCATCTCCTGATTCCATGATTGTATTTACATGAATACAGTTATATCAGACTTGAATACCAAAAATCTGTAGGCACTTTTATTTTGGGCTAGCCCTAAATAGTAACAATCTACTGTTTTTGGTCCAAGTTTGACTTTCTTAGGAGACGAAACATGAACTTTTGCCAAGCACCCCACACTTTGAGGTATTTAAAACTTGGTTTGTATCCTTTCCATAACTCATATGGAATTGTTACCGATTTATTGTGAGGAAGCTTGTTTTGTATGCGATTAGACATATTTAAGGCTTCCTCCCACAAGTCCATCGGTAGGCCAGAAGTTAAGAGCATCGCATTAATCATATCTTTTAATGTTCTATTCTTTCTCTCGGCTATACCATTTTGTTGTGGTGAATATGGTGCTGTTGTTTGATGAATTATACCATTTTCGGCGCAGAATTGTTCAAATAGTGATTCATATTCTCCACCTCGATCAGATCGCAATATCTTGATATTTTTATTTAACTGATTTTCTACATCAGCTTTGTACTACATGAACGATGTAATTGCTTCATCCTTGCTATTTAAAAGATATACATAGCAATATCGTATATAATCATCAATAAAAAGGTAATAAAGTATATTTTTCCACCTCTTGTAGGTAATGATTTGAAATCACGTAAATCGGTATGAACCAAATCTAGTGGTTCTGTGCTTCTATCAACTGTATGAAATGGTTTTTTGACCATTTTTCCTCCTACTCATGTCTCACATTTGTAGTTTTTATCTACTTGGAATTTCGGAATTAATCCCAAATTTGATAGTTTTTCATTTTTCGAAAATTTATGTATCATAATCTATCATGCCATAGTAAAATTTCGTGCTCAAGCAAATAATAAACTTCAATTTTATTAATAGCATAATCAGAATACATAGTTTGATTACCGACAACGGCTACATTTCCCTTAAATAGGCCATCACATAAATATCCCTTTCTTATATATATATTTCAGCTTTGGACAGAATCATATTGTCTGATTCGAAGACCATTTTGAATCCTTTCTTTGATAACACTAGACCAGAGATGAGATTCCTGCGTATGTCTGGAACATGGAGCACGTCATTCAACTTGACAGTTTTTTCAGAAGTAAACTTGAGGATTACTGTGCCACTGCCTTCAATCATGGAAACTGCAGAATTACCTATATAGAGTTTTTCTTCCTGATCGAATTTCTGGTATGTAGAAAACATGGATTTGTCAGAGCAAACATGACGAGTAGCGCCCGTGTCCACCCATCATTGGTTAAGGTTCTGGACCAAATTGCATTCAGATATAACTGCTTAAAAATTAGACCCGTCTACTTCCATGTTATCCACCATATTTGTCTCTGAGTTGCATTTCTTGTGTCTGCAATCTCTAGCGGCATGTCCTGCTTTTCCACAAACCCAACACCCGCCATTAAACTTCTTGGTTCGTTTGTTGTCTTTGGGTTTGTTTTCAGACGCTTTTCTCTTCAGGAATTCTTCTTGTTTTTCTTGAAATGCCCTTTGTTCTTTGACTCTTCTGCCACAAATGCATCTTCGCTTTGTTTTGTCATTGCGCGGTTACCGGCCTTAATTTTTAGTATGACAATAAGATCTTCTAAGGAAATCTTTTTTTGCTTATGTTTCAGATAATTGCGGTAGTCTCTACAGGATGGTAGTAATTTTCCTGTTATCGCTTCAACAAGGAAAGATTCTCTAACTTTATGTCCTGCCTCAAGTTTATGAATTATGAGTTGGAGTTCTTGCACTTGACTAGTTACTGTATTTGGAGTCAACCATTTTGTATTCCATAAACTTATCTACGATGAATTTCTTCAAATTGACATTCTACGTTTTGTATTTATGTGCAAGTGCCGTCCATAAGAATTTTGCTGTCTAGTGTGGCTGATATACTTTATATAGTACTTTATCCAGACAATTCAGAATATAGTTTCGACACAGGAAGTCTGAATGCTTCAATGAGTCATGTGACGCCCCACCTCTATGCTCACACTAGCCAAGGACACTACGGAGTAATGTCGTCAACTAGCACGAAGAATAAGGCTGTTGAGGAGCGGCCATCTGTGGAATTGCTTTATGCGAATACCGGTATGCCAGATAATATTACATGCATTTCATTTCAAGAGGAAATCCGACATACCGATCCAAACTCAAAGCTACTACACAGTGGCTGTGGGGGATTCGGAAACAATATAAAATAAGCATAACACAAATTAGTCGCAGATATTCATATCACAAAGGGGGAAACATATACGAATATAACATGTAAAAGTGTACATCAAAGTAGTGGTCATGTAAGATCCACTACATCACAAAAAATAGATACAAGTGCAAGACAAAGTCAATATGTATACATAAAGGAGTCTGTATCTCGAATTTATACAACAAAAAACTACCAAGCTAAGTAGTTAGCCCAAAAGTCAGATGTAGGATCACGATAAAAAGTCAAGCAGAAGCATCTGAAATACCTCGCTTTGACCAGCGTATTATTTAAAAAGAAAATAATAAACAGATCAACGTAGCTATAATTATCATGTAAAATGAGATAGAATAAGAGATATGACAAAAACGTATGATAACAATAATGTCATACCGTGACAAATATACATTTAACAACAACAAAAATCATACAATATCTCAAGAATCTCAAACACAAAAAAGAATGTCATATTCTTTATTTTATTCACCAAACTACAAATATTGACAATCAAATCAATGCCAATCGCAAAAATTGGTGAAACACAAATTTTAGAAAGAAATCCAGAAATCATAAAGGGGGAGGCCTATCACAAACGGAAGAATGAAAACTCACCAACACGTGCATCACAAATGGGTCGCTATCCCATGGTCGCTAACCATAGAGCTGGTGCAATGACGTAGTATATTATCAGTACGTCCGAGGAACCTGAAACACGAATAATTCAGAGCATCGACGTAGTACAGTAACAGTATGCCCGATGGACTTGAAACTCCAGTAATTCGGAACAACGGCGTAGTAAAATAACAGTGCGTCCGATGAACTTGATAAATCGGAACGATGATGTAGTACAATAACGGTACATCCGTTGATCTAGATAAGCCGGGACATCGACGCAGTACAATAACAGTGCATCCGATGAACCGAACATCATAAAAGAACATGGGTTGCTAGCCCATAAAATATGAGACGAAACTCCAAAGAACCCATAGGTCGTTAGCCTATAAAAGAAATGAGACGAAGTTCAATAAAACGAGGTACGGTCCACACGTGGACAAAGAGACATCACACATTGCTAGTCTAAACCATAAAATGATCACCATTGATCAATAAAAAGTATGAATTACACTAAGCTAGTAAATAAATGAGTTTAGCTTCATGTCCCATGACCACTTGCTTAACTTAAATATTTATGAACAAATTGTAGATTTCCACTCGAAAATTGTCACAAGAGTTCCAATCGTCCAAGTCTAAGAATCAACCGATAAAGTAAACGCAAGCTTTTAATACCACTTGTTTTGCTAAGTCGTTTAATTGGATTTCTCAAACGAATGAGGTAAATGTTTGTATATATTAATAAATTGGAAAAAGGTTTTAAAAGCGAGTTTGATTTTGAAAGTACATGTTGAAATCGTTTTGATGAAAGAGTTTGAATATTTACTACTAGTATAAAAACCTTTGCATTTTAAAGTGACAAACCCTAGAAATGATTGTTGAAACAACGAATCACCAAAAGTTCAAATACGAAAACGTGAATTAAATCCAAAGAAATCGATACCAAATCCATCAAAATGGATATTCCCAAAAATCTAGAAAAAGAAGTCATCAACGTCATAAAAGTGATAACAACTAACCGGATCAACATAAATCGATAAACATTGAAAATTTACTCAGAACATAGACAAATAGGCAAAATTGAACAATTGCAGACATCTGGGGGTTAATCCAGACGTCTGGATTTGGTTTCTGGAAATATTCCAGAAAACATTCCAGACATCTGAGACCATCCAGACGTCTGATACATAAATTCGGACGTCTGAAATAAGTCTCAGTCATTTTTTTTGTCGTCTATTCTTTTTCTTCAGAATGCATATCCAAACGTCTGGACTTGAAAACCAGACGTCTGAACACCTGGTCCGGGCAACAGTTTGTCTAGGCCTTGATGGCCAAAACGAATCGAAAGCTATCGGACGAGCAATGGAGACTAGCGATTTATGCCAAGCGACAACCCAGCCTTACAGGCTCTTTAGTACACCCTAAATAACATGGCCAAACATCCATATTCGGATTTTCATAAAATTGGACTTCAAAATCAAAAAATCAAAAAATTCACCAAATCAACTCAAATCAAAAGCAAATGAACATGAATAGATGTTGGGAACTCATACCCAACAACAATGAAAGTTATAGCCATAGATGTGAGTTCAAGAGCTCATCTTTAAATCCAAAAACAATGAAGGAGAAGCTCAAAAACATAGGAAAGACCAACCACTCTTCAACTTCAACACTAGAAACTCCAAATAAGATTATAAGAAATAATTTTCTAAATTAGGTTATAAGGAAATTTTCTGAAATTGAAGAGGAATTGAGATGGAGAAGATGAAAAGGATGCTTACCTAAGCATCTCTTTGATTTTGGAGCTTGAATCTAGAATTTCCTAGTAATCTAGGGCTTAGGAATTTTAGTTTTCTCTTCTTTCCCCCCATTCATCTTGGGAGTGTTAGGAAAATAGAATGAATGAATGAGTGGAATATTAGATGAGTGAGTGAGCTGAAACGCAAACCCAAATCCCAATAGAAAAATAGCAAAATTCTAGTCAACTCCAAACATATAGATGTTTATACTTAAAAAGGTCGCAAACGCCATTTTGGACTCAATGGAAGTGGTCCTAATTCCGACTGTTTGCAAAAAGTAACATTTCGGACTTTAATCCGACTAACGATGCTATATTTAAATAAAATATTTAAATATACAATCGTAAAATATGCGGGTTGTTACAAGTCAATTCTGAGAAAAAAAACTGCATCTTTTTCTCTAGTTTGTCCGTCTTTAGGCTTTGGTTCATCTTCCTCGATGCACTTCTGCAACCCTAGAGTGGTGAGATAAAATAACATTTGATTTTTCCAATTTATGAAGTCATCACCATCTCCTTTGAACAGATCATACCTGTTGTGAGTAGTAACCTTTGTTGATAGTTCAACTGTTGCCATCTCTATTTTAGTGAAAACAGGAAAGTCTTAAGATGTTATACGTCTAGTATACCAAAACAGAGACTAATCAATAATAAACTCGTCTCACAAGTTTACAAATCAGATTTTCACTACTTTGGAATTCTGTATTAGCTATTTTTAACGATAAGTATGTGGTAATTAATTACAACAACAAACTAGCAACTATAGTAATAATTACTATAGTGATAAATCAAACGTTATACTATTTAAGAAAATAGTACAACGTAGAAACGGAAGCGACATACACACACACACACACAAACACAACTAGAAATCTAACCGGTTGAAGAAGGAAATTTCGTTTGAGATTTGTCGTAACAATTTTCTTAAGACTTTATTCAAAGTCTCCAAGATACAACAGACGTGATCTGCTCGAGATTGTGATGTGTATATTCTTCTGTGTGATATGCAAAAACGCACAGATTGTAGAGATTAAGAAACGAAGAAGAGAAAATTCAGAGTTAAAATTAAATGAGGAAAGTGATCAGGTTTCCTCCTTACTTATAGCCGAATTTTCAATGGGTACATCCGTTGAGAAAAGTAGCATTCCTTCATTTGCAACGCCTAAAAACTGTTGTTGTTTGCAACAGTTGCGTCTTTGCAACGGCTAGAAACTGTTGCGGTTTGCAACAGTCGCGTCTCTTCATTTGCAACGGCCAAAAACTGTTGCGGTTTGCAACAGTCGCGTACAGTCCACTAGTCGTTTCTATTTGAATTTAAATAGTAGAAAACTTTTCACTCCCGTGCAGCAAAAATATAACACTGTCCACTCTTATTGGACCCGCACCCGACCCGACCCAGTTCGGTCGGATGGAAGGACGACGGCGCGTGCGCATGTGTCAGTTCATGGCCTTATAGGTTCTTCCCCTCGCACAAAATTACCCGACCCTAATGGCCAATATAGGGATTGAGAGTACACTATATAAACAAGTAAATTGACTTATTTTTGGCGATCTGGGATATATCTCATTCACTATTTTTGAGAATTCTAACGGTTGATGCTAACTGGTGTGTTAGCTTGATACATGTTTTAACCAAGGTTTCAAATCTCGGATTTCGACGAAATTATCGAGTTGATATCTCGGCTGAATGAAGAAGATTAAAAACTCTTATAACTAATCAAGCTGTCAAAAATCTCGAATTTCGGAGAAAATCTTGGCTGGTATCTTGAATGAGATGAATGAGATTTAAAACCTTGCTTGATCAGGAAACTTTGGAAGTTTTTGGATCAAAGTAGTTTATGATTTGTTTAGCTAATTAAATAACACATGATGCAAAATTTTACATATACATAAACACACATACATACGTATATGTCGTATAAAATGTATAGTTGTCTCATTTCATCATAAATTTATGTTTAATTTTTTCGAACAAAACATATTGTTATACCTGTCTTTGATAACAGAAATGAAGAAAAGACAGCTGTGAATTTATCTAAAAAAACAACATAAATTTAAAAAAGCACTTAGAAATAAGACCAAAAGGCAGGTCCGACGCTCAAATAAATGTTAGGATTGAGCAAATAATCAGAGTAGAAAAATAATCTACCCACGGAAAATAGGTTGAAGGAGTAACTCAGAAGAAGGCCTGAAAAATGGATGAAAGAAACCTGAAAAATGCTCACATTTAGACCCGAAGAATGTTGTGGCTCCATGTAGGCTGTCCTTGGAGCATGCTCCGACTGTCCTTGGAGCATGCTCAGGGACGTAGCTCGAATGAGTGCTTGATTGGAGCACTCAAAAGCACTCAAAGCGCTCTTTGAATTCCCCGTGGAGTGCTCGAAGGGAGCGCTCCTCCAGATGCTCCATGAAGCTCTTCAACACCAGAGCATCCAATGGAGAGCTAGAGAATGCTCCAAAGCACCCCATGGAGCTCTCAAGCACGTCCTAGAGCATGCTTCGAGGTAGCCAACTTTCCTTTTAAAAAAAGAGAAAAAGTGTAAAGAAGAAGAAGTGCTTTGGTTCGTTTTCCAGCTCCACTCTGTTGTCAACATCACTTCGCGCTGCTCAAAGAGGGCTCCACTTGAATATCAAGGAAGCTTTCATCCAACAATTCTCAACTATAAATACCGACCACCGAATAAAAGAAAGGGAAATAATTTCTCCTCAACAAAACATACCAGTACTCCTTTCTCCACTTCATCATTTCTTCACTCCTCAATTGGAAAACATAAACTTTAAAATAATACTAGTAAAGATAGAAGATGAAGGCGATAATTAATGAAGATACAAAGAATATATGTTAAAATAAGACCAAACCTTGTGACATTTTCCTTTTATTTTTGTATTTTGATGTTTCTTTTATTGATAGAAAGGATGTATGATCCAAGGGTCACAGCCAACACACACACAAGATAACGACTAACAAGGCTTGATCGATAGTCTATGGTTTTTAAGGTAACCCGCCCACCCCCATCAAACATTGACACATAGGTGTGAGACATTGACGCCCGACAGCCATTAATCTCAAACTATAACCACCATAACACATAAGACTTTATAGTACAAACACATGTGCCCGTAGACTGCATATCCAAAAGGAATAAGAACATCGATCTAAATTCCGCATATTGCAAATGTAAAACAAATCTACTTGAATTTTCTACTGGGACCAAAAATGGAGCCAGTGAATTCCAAAGAAGATCTCCAAACTCAGTAAGCCAAATATTGTAGCAAATTAGACATATATTTCAACTATTATAAGCTCACAAAATTGAAATAGCAAAGAGAAGACGGAGGAAAATGAGCTACAGCAAGCACACCAAAACATCAACCATAATGCTCGTGATGCACAACAACACCCACTAGACGACTTACACCGACTATATGAGAATCTCCATAGAGCGGGGGTGAGGATGAAAAGTGGCAAGGCCAAGGCCAGATGTAACTCTACTGAAGCAAATAAATACCACCATACCAACCATAGTAGACTAGACATTACAAACAGACAATGTAGACCAGACGTTACAAACATTACAAATCGACGCTATAATTCAGACAATATATCGCCGAAATCTAAAACAATAGTGACCCAAATGCTAATCACAAATCTGATTAAACATCACAGATGCAACATCTAGAAGTAAATATCCAAGCAACTTCCACATTTTCATCTCAAGTTAGAAGTAAAATTTATATCCCATGTATATTTTCTTTTTATCTTTTATATTTTCTTTTTGAATATTTTACATATCGAACTTTGCTCGATAATTGATATATCTACTAGGTATATTTATATAAAATCTCTTTGAGTGCTTGTGTCAAAAATGCCACAAACGCGCACACATATATGTATATATGTGTGTATGTATAACATGTTATCCAGGTTTTTGACCCAGCAGGACCCACTAGAAACATGACGATCTCGTGACATCAGGATGGCTTAGAACTTAAACAGAAATGCTAAGGCAAGGAGGAATGAGAGTCAAACAATGTTACTAAGACAAGGACTGGGATCGACTAAATCATGGGACCGGCATTCTTTTAGCCCAATCAGCAGCTAAGCGCAAACAAATAGTAAATTGTCATCAAAACGGAACAACAAAACAAGACCACAGAAACATCTCAAACTCCAAACTTCAGAAAAGTCCTAAGTGCTTGGATCGCCAATGACCTATGCATCTTCCTGATTCTTCAACGAGCTAACTAAGGATGCAATGAAAAAGAAGCTAAGACACTGACCCGCGAACGAGCCAAGTCTATGGCTCGCCAACGGCCCATGGTTTTGGCTAGGGTCGCGAGCTAAACTTCTTAGGGTCGTTTCCTACCTACCCGCGAGCAATTGATAAATAGGAATGGTCCAGAAGCTCTCCAATCCATATAAATACTACCCTACCTGCAACATACTGAAGCTCTACTGGAAACATTCTTCACTTTCTATCTCCTTCACAACAATCTTCAAAGGAATTCACTGTGATCCATACTATTTTGTCAGGTCACCACAAAGTCTGAAATTAGCCAAGTACATGGATCGCTAGTGATTCATAGTATTTTACCAGGTCGCTAGCGGTTCATATAGCTTTGTTTGTGATGATTTGGCATATACTTTGAACCTCGGAGGCGTTGCCCTCGAACCCCTAAATCCCAACGCTTTGCCCCTAGAAACGCGGGGTAAACCCTAGAAACGCGGGTCACCGCGCGTAGATCGGAGTTTGAAAAATCCAAAATGAATAGTGTTTTTCGATAATTTTCTATAAAAGGAAGCCCTTCCTTCATTTGCAAACACTCCCTCCTCTAACCCTAATTCAGAGCCGCCGGCCCTAGGGTTCAATGGCCGAAATTGATTCGTTTCCTTCCCTTCAAATCTCTCAATCCATCAATTAATTCGAAAATGTTCCAACTGCAAAGTCGTAGAGCACATTCCCCTCTACGAGATAAACGGCTATGATCGTTTTTAGAACTGTAAATTGATGGCAATTTCGACTTGAATGCACCACGTTCGAGCTCGCGTATCGAGACAAGGAAGCAGCCGAGTTTAGGGAGATTCTTGCCGATGGTAGAGGTCGGCCTTGGCTTCGAGGTGGAGTAATCTGATCGTCATCAATTCAAGTGTGGTGGTCGCGAAAATTGCACGATAGATGGCGGCCGTGGGTTCTTGGTGACCTGGGTGGCACGGTTTTAGGGAAGAAGGGTATACACGGCCCTGATGAAATCTCACATAAACGTGCGGCCCTGATCTGTTAGGGTTAGAAAATGAAAATAAAATTTGTAAATAATATATATTATAATTCGTATGAACTTTAAAATGCAATATCTTTCTCATACGAGGTCGGATTTCGACGAAACTTTTTGCGTTGGCTTCGTTTTGTCGAGAACTACGCTATGGAATTGGATTGGAATCATTTGGAGCTAGCGAAAAATTCGGGTAAAATTAAACGTCCGTTTAATTTTATTCGAAATAAAACGCTGGAACGGAATTAAAATCAAGGTGAGAACTTCTCACTCAATCGAACAGTTTCGATTTAAATTTTAAATAGTTAGATTTAAAATTTGCTTGAATATATGTTGAATGATGATTGCAGTTATTGATTGCTATTTGGTTGTAATATTAGATATAATAGGATATATCTATATATAGCAATATATATATATATATATATATATATATTGGCATATGTATATATTGGAATTGATTTCCCGCATTGTATAGCGGATGAGACCCTATTGCGCCGCCTATTAAGCGGATAATATTTTATAAATCCCATATACCGCGATAATTCCGTACTGGAACGGAATTGGTATTGTGCTAACATCTTTGGATGCAGGAAAACAGGTTGGAGGGATCCAACTGGATTCCTCAACTGTATTGATTTATTGCAGATATTGAGATATTTGTTGATTATCATATCGATATATGATGTTTGTTGTCGTGATTGACTATTTGGTGCTGTTGCATCATCGGATCCATTTTTAAAGTTTAAAATAACGATTTTGATCTTAAGGGATTTTTAAAGTGATTTTTGAAAGTATACGTTTTATTAAATTTTCGAATTGATTCATTTTAAATAATTAAAACGTTAAAATTTTAAAGTTATAAAGATTATATTCTTGTGAAATATAACCAAAGTGTGATTTTTAAAATAAATAGTTAAGTAATTTATAAATTGGTTTAAATTGGGATTTTTGAATTATTAAAAATGATGTATATAAAAGACTTATAAAATTGATATTTTATAAATTAAAAATATTGGAATGTTAAAACGAGTTTTTATAAGTGTTAAAAATGAAATAAAAATGGATTTCATAAGTGAACGGAATTTATAGATTTATAAATTGTGAAGTTATAAAATGAATAGATTTTGTAAAATAGAAGATTTATAAGTAATTATCTTATAAATCGGATTTTGGCATTTAAATGAGATATAAATGGAATTTGTTAATAATGAGATTTATAAATCGAAGCTTATAAATAGAATTGGAATTTATAAACATTGTTTATAAATTCGAAACCAATGGAATCTGATAAATTGAAAATGGAAATTATTAAAGGAGGTATATTCGCGATTTTGGATAGCGAATTTATTCTATATATAAAATGCGTAGAAATGTTGGAATTGGTTAATGAAGTATATTCACGATTTTGGACAGTGAATATATTATTAAATAAAATGGTTATGTTTTGGAAAAGCGATATTATAAAATGAAGTTAATTATTTTAAAATATGTTTTAAAATGTATTATGAATCGAAACCATAGATTTTAACATTTATTGTTGAAATAGACGTTTTCGAGAAATAAAAGGAAATTGTGGACTATAACACTGTTGTTATAGTAAATGATTTCCGAAAGGAAATGTTTTATATAGTATTTGGATTTATATATCTATTTAAACTTTGAATCCCTATACTAGTGATTTTGGGTCGTCGTAACGATGTATTACGTAACATTCGTTTTGACCCAAATAAATGCGTTAAGAGAATGATTTCCTTAAAGAATGGAATATTTTCAAATGTTGAAAATAAATAGATTTGTGAAGTACTTATTATTAAATAAGTATGGAAATGCTTTTCCAATATAAAAAATGAAACGTTTTGAGAATTTATCTTTTTAAAGATAAATTGAAAATGAATATTAGAAATCGATTTGAAAATCGTATATTCATAAATATTTTGGAATGTAAATTCACTATGGAATTTATAAAGGAAATGGAAATTGTTTAAAAATAAACATTGATTTATTTATGAAGTATGGGAATATATATTTACGGATTTGGAACGTAAATGTAAAGTAAATCGGTAAGGATTTATTTGATTGATTTAAATGAACTATTTTGAAATGAAAGTTATAAAGGAGGAAAGTGATTTGAATTTTTTTTTCAGATGTTGAAGTGTGGAAGTTTATATCTAGTAAAGATATTTTTTGGGAAAATAAATAATTTGGAAAATTATTTGGAATCTGATGACGTTGAGCATCTTTATTGATAGTTAAATAACCGACTATCAATATTTACCTTTAAATAGGTATTTGTTGTGATTGCTTGAATTTGAATGCCACGCTTATTTTTAAAATAAGCGCTCACTATTCGGGTTAGCCGGGAAAGGACCTTGGGGTCGTATAACCCATTCCGAATATGTGATACGTCGTAATGGATTGCATTGGATGACTGGTGTTGAAGACCAGATATTTTTGAAAATGGAAGGATTACCGTTGAGTTACTCTGCATCGGCTGATCTCCGATATAGAGGTTTTATCACCCTTAGTGACGGGAAGTCCGGACGTGATTAGAAATTATCCGGAATGCAAGGACTTCTTTGTAAGTGCCTTCGTTCTGTTCGAGCCCGGAACAGACTTGTATGGATTGTATGTCTGACATTACAAGTTGAGATATAAAGCTGATTTCTTTCAAATATATTTCTGTTGGTGGCGGAGAATTTATTCTCTTAGCTTAACACACTTCTCTGAGACGTACGAGCTCAGAGGTTATGTAGTTGAAGGTTATTAGTGATATACTCCCAATTTGGTAGTGTGGCATGCTGAGTGTTGCTGTGGAATGATCATTGTTTGATCATTTGTGATAGGATCATTTGTCTGATCATTTATCTTGGTGATCATTACTTTGATCATTTGTTGACCCAAAGCACAGCTTTTGTATAAAGCGTGGCTTTGTGGACGAGACTTCGTCGGACCTCACACCCCGGAAATGGTCAAAACAGGAAGGATGCAGCAAGGTTATTAGGGGGTAGCGCCCCTTTAGTGTATGTCATTCCTTCTGGATAGAGGTGGTATCATGGTATGGAGCCCAGATACTCAACCTATGTTGTTGCTGCAAATTTATTGCTTTGTGGTTGTTGGAAATCGAGGATCCTCGGATAGATCGGTTACGATCGGGGGATGACATATTCGTGTCAGTAGTTACCCAGTTAGGGGTAACCCGGCCTTGTGTTGGCAGAGATCTGGTTTGGTTCTCGGGTCGTCTTTCCAGAGGCGTACCTATGTGGCAATGAGAAGTTCCTTGGCCTGACCATTTGTTGGAAATCCAAAGAAACAATACGAGACTTGTACGGTTTTAGTTGTAGAACCTGCCATCTAATATGGTAGCTATAGTAGGCAAAATATAATGGTATCTATGCTGGCTAAGATTTATATTCTACTTTCGAAATGTTTTCTATACTATGCATTAATAATAATATCAAAAATGATTTGATTTTGCGTAGTAAGCATCTTTGACTAACATAAGAAGAAATCTCCTCCAAGTCTGCGTTTGCATTGTGCGTGTGGTGGGAGGTCTTATGGTGGTTACATTTTCAAAAAGCATCGCGAATTGATTTTAAAATTATTCCGTTCTTTGTTTTAAAGATAAATACTATTTTAAGTTCTCACACCAGTCACATGACTGACCTGGAGTTTATTGTTTCCCTTTCTAAACTCTGGGTGCCCAACAATTTCCACACGGGCAGTTTAGAGTCAGGTTTATCATGTTATTCTGGATTTAGGAGTGCTATGGAGCTCAGGAGGCGAGCTACATATCGAGACGTACCACTTGTATATGATATTACACTATGTATTATTCCGCTGTGTATTCTGTATGAGGACAAGTTTATATAACTGTCCATTGATGTATTGACTCTGTTGTCTATTGTTGTCGTAAACTCTGATAATGATGTAATGTATAAAATGTATAGTTCTTTGTTTTAATGATATTCATTTATCTATTATATGTTGTTCCGCTGCGAATTGTGAGATTCTGATATTTCTATTGTTGTTTCTTTTCTGTTCTTCTTCTATCCTTTTCTCTCTTCTTCTACCTCTTTCTTCTTCTTTAACCTTAACGATTCGGTTTTTCGGCAACGAAAAATTGCAAACGTTACATTTGGTATCAGAGCTTATGGTTAAGCGACAACCATGGCTCTGTTGGGTATAACTCATTAGAGATAGAGTCAGCAGTACTCTAGAATGAGTGTGAGTGTAATAATCGCTATGAGCGCGTATTTGTTAGTGGATATAAAAAAATGTTTTATATTGTGTTTGCTTATCCGTAGAGCTATTTGTGGATTCGGATCGGTAGATGGGATGCCATATTATCGATAAGAATTTCTAAACTCTTAAACGAGGCAAGTTGATATAGTATCGTTTTAAATTAGGTAAATGAAATAATTTTACCTTGATTATATTTTGTATATAAAGGAATAATTTTTCAGGATTATTAAGTGTATATGAATTGATTCTTTGGTTATTGAATAAGTTAAATAAAACACCAATTTTGAAAGAAAAATTATATAAGCAAATGAATTATAAGTATGATGTTATAATTAAAATAATTTACAATTGTAAAATAACCTTATATATATAAATTATATAAGTAAAAGGTTTGTAAATGTGATTTATAATCTGAAATGAAATTCCAAAGAAGTATTTTGAAATGACTTGATATTTTGGAAAATTGTTTTGAAGAGATGAAAGCTCTAAACTTTTTTTTGTCGCTGGAAAATAATCCTGATGATGATGGCCACATCATTAGAATTCATTTTCGGGTTTCCAAAAGAGAAATTGCTTCCAAATTGTTTTAAATAAAAGTTGTTTGGAAAATTTGAGTTTGGATTTTGAAATTCAAAGGATAATTGAATTGATTTCAAAAATGGTTTTGAAAGATTTGAAAGGACTCTGGAATCCTATTTAAGATATTTATGGGAATGATAAATGAGTTGATAACTTATACAATTTGAATTTTGATAGAATAAATTTAACTTAAAGGATGAAGTTAAATTAAAGGGAGTATAAGTAAATCAATAAAATCCGAGTTGAAATAAATTTGAGTTGTCATCAAAGATATGTGATTTGAAATTTAACAAAAGGAAAGTTAAATAAATTGATTTGGATTTGATAAGATGCTTGAAATGAAATATAACTTAAGTGAAGTTGAATGAAGTTAATTTTAGTATCGAAGTAAATTAATAAGTGAATTAATGAAGTGAAGTCATTAAGAATTTGAACTTGAGTTATATAAATGAAATTCAACATTATATTGTTAAAGGAATTAGCAATTGAATTGAACTAATGAATTGAATGTAAATAAAAATTGATATGGAATAATGAATGTGAGTGTTAATTCATTAAAAGCTAACGGAGTTGAATAATTGAATGAAAGTCAATTTAATATAAACCAATTGGAATTAAAAGTGTTGGACCAAATTGAATGTAAATTGAATAATTTGGTTATGTTGAATGAACATTGGTTGTTATTTGATTGTTAGTTGATTGTATATAAATTCATTAAGTGTTAATGAAAGTGAATTAGCGAAATTGGAAGCTAAAGAAATTGAATCCAACATAGAAGAAAATGAACTTAAATGGAATTGAAATTTAATTTGGAAATGAACCGACTTGAATGTAAATTAGTAAATGCAAACTAATTGAAATTGGATATGAATAAATGTTGATAAAATCCAATGTTAATGAATTAATTGGAAAACCAATTCATTAAATATTAATGAAAAGTAAATTTATATTGATTTGGTAGTTGCATTTATTGCTATTGAATGCATTTGCTATGTTGGCACATGTAGTTGTTATGTTGCTATATATTGTATATTGATACTATTTTCATATATGCATGATTCTCATGTTGTTGTTGAGTGTTTAGTAGGTGCGGATGGCGTTGCTTCGCATTTGGAGCTCGCTTTCGCGCTATATTAGCCGTATATGCTCGCTAATAATAAATAAGGTACATATCTCGGATTACATACCGTACTTTTACACTTTTTTCCCCTGCGGATGCCTCATCACTTGATGAGATGTATATTTGTGATATATATACTGTCATTTTTTTTTCGGATCGAGCCGCGCAAAAGAGACTATGGCGAATTTTTCCGAAAATTTAAGGCGTTAGAATATTTTTGAGAAAATTGGAAATTTTTTGAAAACTAAAGTTTGGATTTGGAAACTTAGTAAAGATGTTGTAAGAAGTTTAACTATGAATTTTGAGAAAGTTAAACACTTAAGAGATTTGAAAAATCTAATTTGAATGGTTTGTTTTGCAAAGTTAATGAATTCTGTAACTTTTTCTTACTTGGTAATTTCGAGAACGAAATTCTTTTAAGGGAGGAAGTTTGTAACGACCCAGAATTTATATTAATTAAAAATTGTATATTTAATTAATTTTAATTATTAATAAGTGGAATTTATAAGTCGAATGAATTTTATTGCGAATAATTAGATTAATTTGGATAATTAAATCGATAATTAATATGTTAAATTACAGAAGTAATTGAAAATTGGGTTAAATATGATTAAAATTTATTTTTAAAATTTTATTTTATCATATTGAAGTTATAATGATGTTATATAACTTTTAAAATTGAATTTAGAGTTAGTCTGTGAAAATTGAATATTTTAATATTTAAATCGACTAGTGAAATTAGTTAATTTTCGAACAGTCTCAGAATTGAACGAAACTAGTTCCATTGGATCCGTAATAGTTTGTTATTATCGGATTTCAATTTTCGTAGCAATCGGAGTTTTCGTTTGACTTTGGCAGCTCGAAACGCATCGAAATTGTTTTAATATTAATTTGGCGAGTTAAAATTGTCATTTTTCAAAAAGTCTCGGATTTCGATGAAACCAATTTCATCGGATCCGTAATGTGATATTATTGTAAGGTTTCAAATTTCATGTCAATCGGATTTACCGTTTGTCCTGTGCAAGCTAAAACGTCCAGAAATTTGATTTACCGATTTAATTTTAAATCGAACGTTTATTGTCGTAACTCACAAAGATGATCGAATTTGCTTCCGAAACCTGTTCCATTGTGTCCGGAACGCGGGGTAAACCCTAGAAACGCGGGTCACCGCGCGTAGATCGGAGTTTGAAAAATCCAAAATGAATAGTGTTTTTCGATAATTTTCTATAAAAGGAAGCCCTTCCTTCATTTGCAAACACTCCCTCCTCTAACCCTAATTCAGAGCCGCCGGCCCTAGGGTTCAATGGCCGAAATTGATTCGTTTCCTTCCCTTCAAATCTCTCAATCCATCAATCAATTCGAAAATGTTCCAACTGCAAAGTCGTAGAGCACGTTCCCCTCTACGAGATCAACGGCTATGATCGTTTTTAGAGCTGTAAATTGACGGCAATTTCGACTTGAATGCACCACGTTCGAGCTCGCATATCAAGACAAGGAAGCAGCCGAGTTCAGGGAGATTCTTGCCGATGGTAGAGGTCGGCCTTGGCTTCGAGGTGGAGTAATCTGATCGTCATCAATTCAAGTGTGGTGGTCGCGAAAATTGCACGATAGATGGCGGCCGTGGGTTCTTAGTGACCTGGGTAGCACGGTTTTGGGGAAGAAGGGTATACACGGCCCTGATGCAATCTCACATAAACGTGCGGCCCTAATCTGTTAGGGTTAGAAAATGAAAATAAAATTTGTAAATAATATATATTATAATTCGTATGAACTTTAAAATGAAATATCTTTCTCATACGAGGTCGGATTTCGACGAAACTTTTTGCGTTGGCTTCGTTTTGTCGAGCACTACGCTATGGAATTGGATTGGAATCGTTTGGAGCTAGCAAAAAATTCGGGTAAAATTAAACGTCCGTTTACTTTTATTCGAAATAAAACGCTGGAACGGAATTAAAATCAAGGTGAGAACTTCTCACTCAATCGAACAGTTTCGATTTAAATTTTAAATAGTTAGATTTAAAATTTGCTTGAATATATGTTGAATGATGATTGCAGTTATTGATTGCTATTTGGTTGTAATATTAGATATAATAGGATATATCTATATATAGCAATATATATATATATATATATATATATATATATATATATATATATTGGCATATGTATATATTGGAATTGATTTCCCGCATTGTATAGCGGATGAGACCCTATTGCGCTGCCTATTAAGTGGATAATATTTTATAAATCCTATATACCACGATAATTCCGTACTGGAATGGAATTGGTATTGTGCTAACATCTTTGGATGCAGGGAAACAGGTTGGAGGGATCCAATTGAATTCCTCAACTGTATTGATTTATTACAGATATTGAGATATTTGTTGATTATCATATCGATATATGATGTTTGTTGTCGTGATTGACTATTTGGTGCTGTTGCATCATCAGACCCATTTTTAAAGTTTAAAATAACGATTTTGATCTTTAGGGATTTTTAAAGTGATTTTTGAAAGTATACGTTTTATTAAACTTTCGAATTGATTCATTTTAAATAATTAAAACGTTAAAATTTTAAAGTTATAAAGATTATATTCTTGTGAAATATAACCAAAGTGTGATTTTTAAAATAAATAGTTAAGTAATTTATAAATTGGTTTAAATTGGGATTTTTGAATTATTAAAAATGATGTATATAAAAGACTTATAAAATTGATATTTTATAAATTAAAAATATTGGAATGTTAAAACGAGTTTTTATAAGTGTTAAAAATGAAATAAAAATGGATTTCATAAGTGAATGGAATTTATAGATTTATAAATTGTGAAGTTGTAAAATGAATAGATTTTGTAAAATAGAAGATTTATAAGTAATTATCTTATAAATCGGATTTTGGCATTCAAATGAGATACAAATGGAATTTGTTAATAATGAGATTTATAAATCGAAGCTTATAAATAGAATTGGAATTTATAAACATTGTTTATAAATTCGAAACCAATGGATTCTGATAAATTGAAAATGGAAATTATTAAAGGAAGTATATTCGCGATTTTGGATAGCGAATTTATTCTATATATAAAATGCGTAGAAATGTTGGAATTGGTTAATGAAGTATATTCCCGATTTTGGACAGTGAATATATTATTAAATAAAATGGTTATGTTTTGGAAAAGCGATATTATAAAATGAAGTTAATTATTTTAAAAGATGTTTTAAAATGTATTATGAATCGAAACCATAGATTTCAACATTTATTGTTGAAATAGACATTTTCGAGAAATAAAAGGAAATGGTGGACTATAACACTGTTGTTATAGTAAATGATTTCCGAAAGGAAATGTTTTATATAGTATTAGGATTTATATATCTATTTAAACTTTGAATCCCTATACTAGTGATTTTGGGTCGTCGTAACGATGTTTTACGTAACATTCGTTTTGACCCAAATAAATGCGTTAAGAGAATGATTTTCTTAAAGAATGGAATATTTTCAAATGTTGAAAATAAATAGATTTGTGAAGTACTTATTATTAAATAAGTATGGAAATGCTTTTCCAATATAAAAAATGAAACGTTTTGAGAATTTATCTTTTTAAAGATAAATTGAAAATGAATATTAGAAATCGATTTGAAAATCGTGTATTCATAAATATTTTGGAATGTAAATTCACTATGGAATTTATAAAGGAAATGGAAATTGTTTAAAAATAAACATTGATTTATTTATGAAGTGTGGGAATATATATTTACGGATTTGGAACGTAAATGTAAAGTAAATCGGTAAGGGTTTATTTGATTGATTTAAATGAACTATTTTGAAATGAAAGTTATAAAGGAGGAAAGTGATTTGAAATTGTTTTTCATATGTTGAAGTGTGGAAGTTTATATCTAGTAAAGATATTCTTTGGAAAATAAATAATTTGGAAAATTATTTGGAATCTGATGACGTTGAGCATCTTTATTGATAGTTAAATAACCGACTATCAATATTTACCTTTAAATAGGTATTTGTTGTGATTGCTTGAATTTGAATGCCACACTTATTTTTAAAATAAGCGCTCACTATTCGGGTTAGCCGGGAAAGGACCTTGGGGTCGTATAATCCATTCCGAATATGTGATACGTCGTAATGGATTGCATTCGATGACCGGTGTTGAAGACCGGATATTTTTTAAAACGGAAAGATTACCGTTGAGTTACTCTGCATCGGCTGATCTCCGATATAGAGGTTTTATCACCCTTAGTGACGGGAAGTCCAGACGTGATTAGAGGTTATCGGGAATGCAAGGACTTCTTTGTAAGTGCCTTCGGTTCTGTTCGAGCCCGGAACAGACTTGTATGGATTGTATGTCTGACATTACAAGTTGAGATATAAAGCTGATTTCTTTCAAATATATTTCTGTTGGTGGCGGAGAATTTATTCTCTTAGCTTAACACCCTTCTCTAAGACGTACGAGCTCAGAGGTTATGTAGTTGAAGATTATTAGTGATATACTCCCAATTTGGTAGTGTGGCATGCTGAGTGTTGCTGTGGAATGATCATTGTTTGATCATTTGTGATAGGATCATTTGTTTGATCATTTATCTTGGTGATCATTACTTTGCTCATTTGTTGACCCAAAGCACAGCTTTTGTATAAAGCGTGGCTTTGTGGACGAGACTTCGTCGGACCTCACACCCCGGAAATGGTCAAAACAGGAAGGATGCAGCAAGGTTATTAGGGGGTAGCGCCCCTTAGTGTATGTCATCCTTCTGGATAGAGGTGGTATCATGGTATGGAGCCTAGATACTTAACCTATGTTGTTGCTGCAAATTTATTGCTTTGTGGTTGTTGGAAATCGAGGATCCTCGGATAGATCGGTTACGATCGGGGGATGACATATTCGTGTCAGTAGTTACCCAGTTAGGGGTAACCCGGCCTTGTGTTGGCAGAGATCTGGTTTGGTTCTCGGGTCGTCTTTCCAGAGGCGTACCTATGTGGCAATGAGAAGTTCCTTGGCCTGACCATTTGTTGGAAATCCAAAGAAACAATACGAGACTTGTACGGTTTTAGTTGTAGAACCAGTGTTGCCCAGGCAGTGCTAGGAAACTTTCTATTTCATAAGCACCGGTGTTGCACCGACAACTCCGGGAAACATTCTACTCACTAAGTACCGGTATTGCACCGGCAATGCCGGAAAAACTTTAATCTACAGAGTTAGTGAGAAACACTCACCATAATGAACCATTAATGCACTAACTTCCGAAGATAGAAGTTGGTTCTCGACCAAGTTCTACCCTTGTTTTCGGAAAATTACTGCTGCCCGAAGATAAGCAATGGCAGGAAGACATAGCCTTCCATAGGTCAATCAGATGGTGCAACCGAACATCGCAGCAATCTACCGCTGCGCAGGAATAAAGCTGCACAGAAAGGAAATTCCAAGATTGAATTGCTCGTGTGCTAATTTCTAAGGATGAAAGTTGGTGGACAATCAAAATTCAACTTAGAAAGAATTTAGAAATAGCCAAAAATAGACAGCTTCGAGGAAATGTTGCTTGGCACCAAGCAGCTAGGTTATTAATTTCCGAAGTCAGGAATTGACATATGAACAAAACTTATGTGACGGCAGCAATCAAGCAAAGCATGCACAACTAAGAACATGTAGGGACAATCATGGAAGATCGAAACTAAAACCATCGAACTTTCGTGATCCTAGAATGGGATTGAGAGCCAGACCAGGGGCAATCGAATCATGTGTCCTAAACCTCTCCATCTCTCACAATCACCCAAATACAAGCGTTCGAAATATCTAGTCCTCCAGCAGTGATAGACGCACAAATACTCGATCGAAAGAAATGTTGCAAAGTCCAAACACGAATAACTGCGAGGTTGGATAGATAATGGTTCTGTATCGCAAAACAGAGCATTCTGGCAACAAAATTGCCAGTAAAGGAAATGAAGGATTTAATGTTCGAAAATCAACGTCATTCATAGTCTGACAACGAAGAGAAAGATCGATGACCTACTCAAGGTCTAACTAGATCATTTTGTTCCAACTTGCAGGAATATACCATTACCCGAAGTTTGGTGATGCTAAGAAAAAACTCCCAAAATGAAACTATCGATACATCGGTTTTGAAAATAGAAGCAAAAGCTTGATCGACTCTTTAATCCTACCTTTTGGATCTTACGTTATCCGAAGACCCACAACATCAATGAAAAATCCACAGGTTTGAGTCATCCATACATGAGTTTACGAAGATAGAAACCTACACATGATTAAGATCTTAACGTCGGACTTAGAAAATTTTTACTTTAGCGAAAGATGCCAGAGACACGTCTTCCTAATGCATACTGACATCAGTACAAAAAAATCAGATCTTGGGATCAAGCAACAAAGTCCCTAATTCCTGAAGATAGGAGCATCGTGTCAATCAAACTTAATGCTTAGGACACCTAGTTTCCCAAAATGTGTTGGTTCAATAGTCAAAGTAATCAGCCCTGTGGGCTAAGGCATTAACACCAACGCTTTGTCAAACGAGCTTAGTTGAGCATGGACTCGACCGAACATAAACAAGAACAGTCATGAAACTAGGTAGACCAAGCTACCTCGTAGTTCTAGAAAAAGCACTTCTCAAAACCGAGGAATTAAGCCAATAGTCCCATGGGACATAAGCTAGTGTGCAGATCGAATTTCAAAAACCACAAAGGAAGAATATTCGCGATCGAATAACTCATGCACTAGTTTTCGAAGACTGAAGTTGTGTTTGATTGAACTCCAACTACAACTCTGCAAGAGCAACCATGCCTTTTAATTTAATTGTAATCAATCATCCCAATGTGATAGAGGTAATAAGCAAAACCTAAGTTGCGAAGGAATTAGCTTCTGGAGGAGTGGGAATGCATCCGCCAGACTAAAGATTGGATGACTAAAAAATCATTTTCAACGACAAAACTAGACGTTCAACCCTGTCAGGTATGTTTTACTTTAAATAATATCCTCATATAAACAACACCCGGAATCCAAGGGACTTCAATGTATATTGACCAATTGGGTCCTGAGCATTGACCGGGGCAGATGTATTGTAGATAACTTGCTTACATTTGAAAAACAATAAGAAGAGTCCAGTATCTTGAATATTGCAAGCAAACAATATATTGTAGATAGCTTGCTTACATGTGAAAAACAATCCATATCGTTTTTTGAAATTATCTCTTCCACACTTACTCGTTATCGATCAACCATCGATAACGGAGCCGCTGGTCGGAGCGACGTGGGAAGCTTTCCTTTCAAGGATCGCTGGAATTCAGAAACAGGAAGGGCGATACAATTAATCATCCACTATATCCGATTTCGGAATAAATCATTGCATTGGAGTTCAAAAACATCGACGGGAACTTAATCAAATTCTCAAGAAGAAAAACTAAAGACAAAGAGCAGGACTTCGCTCTAGAACTACGTACAATCGTCCGGGATAAAACTTAGCTTCCCGGCCAATCGAATTAAAATTATATAGGACAACTCCAAACTTCCATCATGCATCCACTTACCGACCCAAACCCTTGTGTAAATACGAAGCAAAGATTGCATCGTCAATACCAGTAATTGAAACTCAGATCGAAATCATAAAACGAGCGGCTATTAGAAGTCGGTCAACTGAGTGCAACATCTTGAGGTGGACTCCGATGATCCACACTGAAAATTCAAAAGATGGCTGAATAGTCAAAGCCAAATTTGCATAGTAACCTCGACACGATCAACTATATATTGCACAAAATAAAAACTCAAAAGAAGTTACCTTCAGAGCACGCCTTGTTTTCAACGAAGGCATAATCTGGGGGGTAAATGTTATCCGGGTTTTTGATCCAGCAGGACCCGCGAGAAAGCAAGACAATCTCGTGACATCAGGATGACTTAGAACTTAACCAGAAAGGCTAAGGCAAAATGGAACGAGAGCCAAACTATGTTGCTAAGGCAACGACTGGATCGACTAAACCAAGTGATCAACATTCTTTTAACTCAATTAGCGGCTGAGTGCAAACAGCTAGTAAGTTGTCATCAAAACGGAACAACGGCAACACAAGACCATAGAAACATCCAAACTCCAAACTCCAGAAAAATCCCAAGTACTTGGATCGCTAGTGATCCAGGCATCTCCCTGATTCTTCAATGAGCTAACTAAGGATGCAATGAAAAAGAAGCCAAGTCACTGACCAGCAAACGAGCCAAGTTTATGGGTCGCTAGCGTCCCATAAAGCGGCCCATAGACCATGGGTCGCCAACGGCCCTTGGTTTTGACTTGGGTCGTGAGCTAAAACTCCCAGGGTCGTTTCCTACCTACCTGCGAGCAGTTGATAAACATGCTTGGCATAGAAGCTCTCCAACCCATATAAATACTACCATACCTACAACATAAGAGGGGATCTTCTCCGGACTGCTTGGTCAAGCTCTATTGAAAATATTCTTCACTCTCTAATTCCTTCACAACAATCTCCAAAGGAATTCACTATGATTCTATAGTGGATTCCTCCTCTGGGGATTCAATCTAGCTAAAGATAATCAAAGCCTTGTAATCAAACATCTCTTGTAACAATAACCTATCTATAGTAAAACTATATAGTGGACGTAGGCTTCATTAATAGCCGAACCACTATAAAAATTCTGTCTTATTTCTTTTACTATTTTTTTCTATATCTGTTATCTATGATATTGCTCTGTCAGAACAGGGCTGATGCTTTCAAACACTAAGCAGGGTGTTGGACCATTTTTTTGGGGTCAACATGACCCATAAGGTGCTATTATGGGTGACTTGCAACCCTATCTTCTATTAGTCAAAGAATGGTAGATGCACGGTAGATAGTAGTTACAAAGTGTTGTAACCATGAGTAATTTATCATAATAAAAATAAATTTACCATTTCAAACGTTTCTGGTCAAGATGCATCGAAGATGGATATAATGCATCCATTGAGACAAGAGTGTGTAATGCTATTAAAATATTGGACAGTGTGTTACTCATGGATGTTGGAGGCGTCTAGAGGTTACGTACTGATAGTTATTGGATAACTATGGAATGATTCACTTAATAATTTTCTGTTAGTTAATATGACTAAGGTCAAACAAAAAATATCGGCGTGACTGATTTACACAGTTCTTTAGACTTGAGAATACTATGTGTGATGGCCCATTTTTCCATAGCCTTTGAATCGATAATAAACCACACATGTCTAACTCAAATTGCACGAAAGTTGGATTATTAAGGGTAATAAAGAAAAATAGACAGAACAGAATTTCGTACGAATGAATTAATATATAATATTGAACAAATATCTTTACAGCGGAAAACTTTTGAATTACATATATCAGAGTCTAACTGTAAATTTTCAACCATTCGCATCCGCACATGTCGGACTTGAATTGCTCAAAATACCGAATTGTAGAAATAAATTTGGCAAAATTCAGAACATACGTTACAGTTACAAACAGACAATGTAGACCAGACATTACAAACATTACAATTCGACGCTATAATTCAGACAATATATCGCCGAAATCTAAAACAATAGTGACCCAAATGCTAATCACAAATCTGATTAAACATCACAGATGCAATATCTAGAAGTACATATCCAAGCAACTTCCATATTTTCATCTCAAGTTAGAAGTAAAATTTATATTCCATGTATATTTTCTTTTTATCTTTTATATTTTCTTTTTGAATATTTTACATATCGGACTTTGCTCGATAATTGATATATCTACTAGGTATATTTATATGAAATCTTTTCGAGTGCTTGTGTCAAAAATGTCACAAACACGCACACATATATGTATATATGTGTGTATATATAACATGTTATCCAGGTTTTTGCCCAGCTGGACCCATTAGAAACATGACAATCTCGTGACATCAGGATGGCTTAGAACTTAAACAGAAATGCTAAGGCAAGGAAGGAACGAGAGTCAAACAGTGTTACTAAGACAAGGACTGGGATCGACTAAATCATGGGACCAGCATTCTTTTAGCCCAATCAATAGCTAAGCGCAAACAGATAGTAAATTGTCATCAAAACGGAATGACAAAACAAGACCATGGAAACATCCCGAACTCCAAACTTCAGAAAAATCCTAAGTGCTTGGATCGCCAACGGCCTATGCATCTCCCTGATTCTTCAACGAGCTAACTAAGGATGCAATGAAAAAGAAGCCATGACACTGACCCGCGAACGAGCCAAGTCTATGGGTCGCTAGCGGCCCACAGACCACGGGTCGCCAGCGGCCCACAGACCATGGGTCGCCAGCGGCCCATGGTTTTGGCTCGGGTCGCGAGCTAAACTTCTTAGGGTCGTTCCCTACCTACCCGCGAGCAATTGATAAATAGGACTGGTCCAGAAGCTCTCCAATCCATATAAATACTACCCTACCTGCAACATACTGAAGCTCTACTGGAAACATTCTTCACTTTCTATCTCCTTCACAACAATCTTCAAAGGAATTCACTGTGATCCATACTATTTTGTCAGGTCGCCACAAAGTCTGAAATCCGCTAAGTACATGGATCGCTAGTGATCCATAGTATTTTACCGGGTCGCTAGAGGTTCGTATAGCTCAGTTTGTGATGATTTTGCATATACTTTGAACCTCGGGGGCGTTGCCCCCGAACCCCCAAATCCCAACGCTTCGCCCCTGGACCCAAACTCGTTAGCCGAGACCGCCGTCTTGATCGTTCGAAGGGGATATAATTGAAAGGAAGCAATGGGCGAAACTCCAAGAATCATGATGGAAATAACGTTAACACTCCACCTACTGTAAAAACACCGACGACAAACCCGAACTTAAGAGTGAATACCCCATGGAAGGATATAACGATGGCCCTCTCCAGCTCTGAAGATAATAAACAATTTGAGGAAGATATATTGGATGAAAATGCCAATGTGCAAAACGCTAGAGGAAGTTCTAAAACCCGTGCCGTAGCACAGTGCTAAGCAATGGATGAGGAACTGCTACTCGTTGGTATTCCTAGAGGCCGGAGGACCAAGAAGATATGATACAAACCGAGATCAATTACAATGCTAAACTCCTCTGGTTTATTGTGACCACTCTCAACTGACCGACTTACAATCCCATCATGGAGTTCAAATCGTCGAATCACGAATGGTCGTCGTCGAAAATCATCAAAATGGTTGTTGAAAAACTCACTCCAGGGTTGACTCGAAGTCGAACTTGAATAATCGCCTATTTGACCTGAAGCAGAATTTGGAAGTCCTGACTCGAAGTCGAACTCGGGTAATCACCCATTTGACCCGGAGTAAGCCTAGGAAATTCTAGACCGAAATCAGCGGTCATCTGATCCAAAATCCCTTCACGAATGTGAAGGTCTTTCACGAAGTAAAGCATCGTGAAGGCGAACCAGTAGATCAAGGAAACTTATGTACGATTGATATCCACGAAGTTGAACTAGAAGATCAGCAGTCATCTGATCTAGAGCCCCCTGAAGTCAACGAAGCCACGCTCCGGGGCCGCAAATCGACAATCATATCGGTCACTTCGCATAATTAACGGAATCATTTCCAACCACCGATGAAACAAACAGTGCTGAACTCCAGAGCTTCAAAGTGGCTCAAAGAAACTAAGTCAAAACTGAACTAACCTTCTGATCAATCAGAGGCCAATTCGAATCAAGCCAAGATTCGGCACCTGAGAGAACCGCATCCACTAGACATGAGGAAACCAAACGAGCTGTGGAGAGACCACGGATACAGTTCAAGCGCGCCAACAGCCCTTGGCATGGAAGGCACCGCACACACTTGAATAGCCATAAAAAAGACCGAGACTAATCATACCACGGTTCTGTTATGCCCAATCAAAAATTCTGGCATTCTGACAACCTTGGACTTGATGACCTAGCTAGTGCAACAAACCGAATACTAGCATAATACTTGCTCACTTCTTTCCAACTACTATTTTACCGCTCTTAGTGACCAATTCCTCTTCCTCTTAGACCGTATGCCAGTTAAAGACCCATTCTCTAAAGGATGTTTGAACCAAGAGCTAAGAGTCATGCCCTAAACTCCCATAAGCTCTTTCTTCAATCCATCTCCATGTGGTCCGCTATAGATCTCTCCATCATGGCAGCCTGATCTATTTGGACGTGTACATCTTTCAGAAACACGAAAGGATCATCCAAGCAATGATTACTTGAACACAAACTGTTTAGCTTCTTGAACCAATAAAACCATGTTCATGTAAGCAACCTACTGAGTCGACGGGGTCAAATCGACTTGAAAAATAATTGTTTAACTACTTGGACCGGTCAAACTACGCCCGAGTATGCTTCATCAACTCACCGAACAGAAGAAAGTGAACCGACTCAAACTGCCAACTAATCATATTGCTCGAAGATAGGCAACACCGAGGAGTACCAAAAGCCGCACATTTCATAAGCCAAACCAAAACATACGCTCCTCACGTTTCCTGAAGATAGGCACACCGAGGAGTACCAAAAGCTGCGCATTTCATAAACCTCGCCAAAACATGCGCTACCCATGTTGCTTGAAGATAGGCAACACCGAGGAGTACCAAAAGCCGCACATTTCATAAGTCGCGTACTAAAGTTCAAAAAACTTAAGCTCCCCACGTTGCCCGAAGATAGGAAACACCAAGAAACATCGTCGAAAAATCATGCTCCATAAGTGTAAACTCCTCAAGTTGCCGAAAGATAGGCAGCGCCGAGGAGCATCAGAACCGGATTGACGGGCCATACAGATCTCAAACATCGCGTGTCTCATAACCAGCGCCAACCACTTCTATGATTGGGAATAATGGGCACAACTCAACGAGACTGGAGTGCTACAAACCAATAGAAAAGTTTCAATTGATGACACTTAATGATTAAAACTACCCTCAGTTAACCCGTGCAATGTGCACCTCTCAAACACGCATATATTGTATACTTACCAGAATATCACAAGAAACTTGAGTTACATGCTAAAGTTGCAAAACTTTCAAAAGAAGGAAAATCATGCTGCGACTTAGCCAAGTTTCAAGCTTAATATGAAAATTATCTAAACTATAAGTTGCCGATCATTTGAAGTAAACAACCCTGTGAACAAGGGGCATACACCGGTACTTAAATAAAAACACTTGAAAACAATAAGTTCATAAGTTTCGTTACTCCAAGTAAAGAACTGTTACTCCAAATAAAATTTTTGACAGCAATCACAAAAATTGGATAAGTATAAACAAAACAAGCACAAGCGCACATAACACACATGGGCAGACAAATAAGAATACAGTCAAAATGACAATGTATTGCGTATAATTTCATTTCATACAGGGTTAAAACATGGGGGCGTACCCACACAACACCAGCCAACAAAATGAAAATACAGAATCCACGAAAAAAACACTATGCGCAAAATCTGCACTTGAACAAAATGACTCAAAAAGAACGGAAGTCAGATCGGTCTCCACACAAGCTCCTCGGCACTTCCTTCCACCGCTCTCCTTTCTGCCCTTTGTTTGCAATTTTTGCTGCGTTTCGGGAGTGGTGTCGCTGCTGGTAATATCAACAAGCTTCTCAGTGGCAACGTTAAGAAGTTTCAAACTGTTCCAGATCGATGCGACGTATCGATCCCATGGACCGCGCACTCCCAAAAGCTGCGCATTTCATAAGCCACGCACTTTCAAAAGCGGCGTATTTTGTAAGCCGTGCATTTCCGTAAGCCGGGCAAACACTGCTTGGTGTTGCTCTGGCATCATCGACGAACCGTTAAAATTTTCTAAGTGCTGGTGTTGTCCCGACAACACCGAAAAACTTGTCTATTGTAGAATTAACATGGATCGACTCCCACCACCCGAAAGAACCGACATTGCTTCGGTAGTGCCGCAAAGCTCTCAAACTAAGAAGTCAGCAAAGAATTCCGGTCTTTGATCAAAGTTAATGTATAAAATATCAAAATTTAAGACACTCAAGTCACGAGTTCCCGGAGATAGGAGCTGCGACGTACCTTTGACTGGGGGTATCCAGGGAGCCGTCCAGAACATTAACTGTCACATCAATTGTTCAGAATAATCAGCCATTTGGACTGTGGGGCATATAACACATTAACACTTAGTCATGATAAAAGATCGTCCCAACTTGTAATAAATGGAGGAACTTACCGTCGTATAGAGATAGACGGCGATGGAAAGCATTTCCAGAATCAAATCATCAATGCACCAACTTCCAAAGACAGAAGCAGGTGCTCGAATGAGGTCTCAAACCCTAACTTGCAAAAAAAACCAGCTGCTTTCCGAAGACAGACAACGACAAGTAGAGAATGCTCAAAATCGAGCTGTTAAACCATTGATTCCTGAACGTTGGAACCAGCGAATAAGGTTGATATCCGCAACAATTCTATTAGTCCAACATAATGCATATGGCCTGAAACAAGCAAGGTTAGTTGTCTCGGATTCAAAACAAACACTACCGAACTACCTTTCCATGATCAATATAGAAATGAACACGGTCGCACCAGGGTCAATGAGGTGACTTGCTTCACAATTTCAAATTTTCTATAAGAACCTAGAGTTTGACATCTAGAAATGAAGGGTTCCGCTAATAGCCGTCCGATCATAACAAAAACCGGTTGGAGGAAGTTCGATTTTTCGTAAATGAGAATACTATGGAATTAGTTAAGCAACAACCTTGCATTTCCAAGGGCAATACTTGGCGGTTACATACAAAGCTAGGCAGCGGAAACACATGTGACTTTCACCCTTCCAGAACGTGGCATCTTCCATATTTAAGCAACGTTGAGAAAACAACCACATTGGGTTAAAAGAAGTCAACTCAACTCTACAGGATTGGATGAATGATTCAACCCCCACCAACATGACCTTAACACCGTCCGAAGATAGGAAACACTAAGAAAATACTCTTACAATCTAACAATCAAAGTGCCAGATTTCGAAAGCCGAAACTAGTACCCAACTGGATTAAGAGCACCGTCAAATCGACGGGGAAAATCGATTTGAACCTCCTAAGTGACAGAGTTGGCTCGCCAACGCCAAGACCTTCTTTTATCTTTTAAGTACTGGTGTTGCCCTAGCAATGCCGAAAAAGTTTTCTATTTCCTAAGTACCAGTGTTGCCCAGGCAGTGCTAGGAAACTTTCTATTTCATAAGCACCGGTGTTGCACCGACAACTCCGGGAAACATTCTACTCACTAAGTACCGGTATTGCACCGGCAATGCCGGAAAAACTTTAATCTACAGAGTTAGTGAGAAACACTCACCATAATGAACCATTAATGCACTAACTTCCGAAGATAGAAGTTGGTTCTCGACCAAGTTCTACCCTTGTTTTCGGAAAATTACTGCTGCCCGAAGATAAGCAATGGCAGGAAGACATAGCCTTCCATAGGTCAATCAGATGGTGCAACCGAACATCGCAGCAATCTACCGCTGCGCAGGAATAAAGCTGCACAGAAAGGAAATTCCAAGATTGAATTGCTCGTGTGCTAATTTCTAAGGATGAAAGTTGGTGGACAATCAAAATTCAACTTAGAAAGAATTTAGAAATAGCCAAAAATAGACAGCTTCGAGGAAATGTTTCTTGGCACCAAGCAGCTAGGTTATTAATTTCCGAAGTCAGGAATTGACATATGAACAAAACTTATGTGACGGCAGCAATCAAGCAAAGCATGCACAACTAAGAACATGTAGGGACAATCATGGAAGATCGAAACTAAAACCATCGAACTTTCGTGATCCTAGAATGGGATTGAGAGCCAGACCAGGGGCAATCGAATCATGTGTCCTAAACCTCTCCATCTCTCACAATCACCCAAATACAAGCGTTCGAAATATCTAGTCCTCCAGCAGTGATAGACGCACAAATACTCGATCGAAAGAAATGTTGCAAAGTCCAAACACGAATAACTGCGAGGTTGGATAGATAATGGTTCTGTATCGCAAAACAGAGCATTCTGGCAACAAAATTGCCAGTAAAGGAAATGAAGGATTTAATGTTCGAAAATCAACGTCATTCATAGTCTGACAACGAAGAGAAAGATCGATGACCTACTCAAGGTCTAACTAGATCATTTTGTTCCAACTTGCAGGAATATACCATTACCCGAAGTTTGGTGATGCTAAGAAAAAACTCCCAAAATGAAACTATCGATACATCGGTTTTGAAAATAGAAGCAAAAGCTTGATCGACTCTTTAATCCTACCTTTTGGATCTTACGTTATCCGAAGACCCACAACATCAATGAAAAATCCACAGGTTTGAGTCATCCATACATGAGTTTACGAAGATAGAAACCTACACATGATTAAGATCTTAACGTCGGACTTAGAAAATTTTTACTTTAGCGAAAGATGCCAGAGACACGTCTTCCTAATGCATACTGACATCAGTACAAAAAAATCAGATCTTGGGATCAAGCAACAAAGTCCCTAATTCCTGAAGATAGGAGCATCGTGTCAATCAAACTTAATGCTTAGGACACCTAGTTTCCCAAAATGTGTTGGTTCAATAGTCAAAGTAATCAGCCCTGTGGGCTAAGGCATTAACACCAACGCTTTGTCAAACGAGCTTAGTTGAGCATGGACTCGACCGAACATAAACAAGAACAGTCATGAAACTAGGTAGACCAAGCTACCTCGTAGTTCTAGAAAAAGCACTTCTCAAAACCGAGGAATTAAGCCAATAGTCCCACGGGACATAAGCTAGTGTGCAGATCGAATTTCAAAAACCACAAAGGAAGAATATTCGCGATCGAATAACTCATGCACTAGTTTTCGAAGACTGAAGTTGTGCCTGATCGAACTCCGACTACAACTCTGCAAGAGCAACCGTGCCTTGTAATTTAATTGTAATCAATCATCCCAATGTGATATGGATAATAAGCAAAACCTAAGTTGCGAAGGACCTAGCTTCTGAAGGAGTGGGACTGCATCCGCCAGACTAAAGATTGGATGACTAAAAAATCATTTTCAACGACAAAACTAGACGTTCAATCCTGTCAGGTATGTTTTACTTTAAATAATATCCTCATATAACCAACATCTGGAATCCAAAGGAAGTCGATGTATGTTGACCGGGGCAGATGTAGTGTAGATAGCTTGCTTGCATTTGAAAAACAATAAGAAGAATCCACTATCTTGAATATTGCAAACAAACAATATATTGTAGATAACTTGCTTACATTTGAAAAACAATCCATATCGTTTTTTTGAAATTATCTCTTCCACACTTACTCGTTATCGATCAACCATCGATAACGGAGCCGCTGGTTGGAGCGACGCAGGAAGCTTTCCTTTCGAGGATCGCTGGAATTCAGAAACAGGAAGGGCGATACAATTAAATCATCCACTATATTCGATTTCGGAATAAATCATTGCATTGGAGTTCAAAAACATCGACGGGAACTTAACAAAATTCTCAAGAAGAAAAACTAAAGACAAAGAGCAGGACTTCGCTCCAGAACTGCGTACAATTGTTCGGGATAAAACTTAGCTTCCCGGCCAATCGAATTAAAATTATATAGGACAACTCCAAACTTACATCATGCACCCACTTACCGACCCAAACCCTTGCGTAAACTACGAAGCAAAGATTGCATCGTCAATACCAGTAATTGAAACTCGGATCGAAATCAAAAAACGAACGGCTATTAGAAGTCGGTCAATTGAGTGCAACATCTTGAGGTGGACTCCGATAATCCACACTGAAAATTCAACAGATGGCTGAATAGTCAAAGCCAAATTTGCATAGTAATCTCGACACGATCAACTATATATTGCACAAAATGAAAACTCAAAAGAAGTTACCTTCAGAGCATGTCTTGTTTTCAACGAAGGCATAATCTGGGGGGCAAATGTTATCCGGGTTTTTGATCCAGTAGGACCCGCGAGAAAGCAAGACAATCTCGTGACATCAGGATGGCTTAGAACTTAACTAGAAAGGCTAAGGCAAGGATGGAACGAGAGCCAAGCAATGTTACTAAGGCAAAGACTGGTTCGACTAAACCAAGGGATCAACATTCTTTTAGCCCAATTAGCGGCTGAGTGCAAACAACTAGTAAATTGTCATCAAAACGGAACAACGGCAACACAAAACCATAGAAACATCCCAAACTCCAAACTCCAGACAAATCCCAAGTGCGTGGATCGCTAGCGATCTAGGCTTCTCCCTGATTCTCAATGAGCTAACTAAGGATGTAATGAAAAAGAAGCCAAGTCACTGACCAGCAAACGAGCCAAGTTTATGGGTCGTTAGCGGCCCATAGACCATGGGTCGCCGACGGCCCTTGGTTTTGGCTCGGGTCGCGAGCTAAACCTCCCAGGATCGTTCCCTACCTACCTGCGAGCAGTTGATAAACATGCCTGGCGTAGAAGCTCCCCAACCCATATAAATACTACCATACTTACAACATAAGAGGGGATCTTCTCTGGACTGCTTGGTCAAGCTCTGTTGAAAATATTCTTCACTCTCTAATTCCTTCACAACAATCTCTAAAGGAATTCACTGTGATTCTACAGTGGATTCCTCCTCTGGGGATTCAATCTAGCTAAAGATAATCAAAGCCTTGTAATCAAACATCTCTTGTAACAATAATCAATATATAGTAAAACTATATAGTGAACGTAGACTTCATTAACAGCCGAACCATTATAAAAATTCTCTGTTTTTTTCTTTTACTGTTTTTTTTTCTATATCTGTTATCTATGATATTGCTCTGTCAGAACATGGCTGATGCTTTCAAACTCTAAGCAGGGTGTTGGACCTTTTTTTTGGGTCAACATAACCCATAAGGTGCTGTTATGGGTGACTTGCAACCCTATCTTCTATTAGTCAAAGAACGGTAACATAAAAATCTTGGAAGAGATCATGTACAAAGACAAGAATTCAAAGAGACGAAGAAGCACGAGAGGACGACAAGCGAAAAACACGAAAAAACGAGAGATATGGGTTGGATCGACAACGTATGATAGGGTCGACAAGGGCAAGACCGTTAAGGTATCGGCTCGGCTACTGACTAGGTATACTATATGACCTTTGAAACGGGGTCGGCCTAGTATTTGTATAGTTGACCGAACTTCACTTATCAACCAACCCTGTACTTAACCGAGATATCAGTCCGAGGTTGGAATGAAGAAGATTTAAAATTCTGATAACTAACTAAGCTGTTAAATCTCGAATTTCGGAGAGAATCTCAGGCTGATATCTGTGACAAAATGAAGAAGATTTAAAACCTTGTACGTATATGTATTCAAATTTACTATTTATCAAAACATGGTTTGCAAATTTGTTATCAGAATAGCTAGTTTGAGCCCACTCAGCCACAAGTCAACATTCAGACTACCAAACATTAATCAACTTTGAGTTGGCCATTTTGTTTCGCATATTTTTATGCGTAACTATGAGGTGTGCATGTACATAAATGTGTAATATATGCAAATTTATAGTTGCACGTAAAAATGTATAAAACAAATTGTACAACTCATAGTTGCTCATTATTAGTGAATTATACAAATGCTACGTTGACAGGTGACTGAGCTCAATGTAGCCTATTTTGATGATAAGTTTGAAAATCCTCATGATTCATTAAGTATTTTCTTGGATTTGCATGTTTTAATTTTTTTTCCAATACATCATTCTTTTAAGTTTGAATTTTACTACCAAGATAAGCTACTTTTTAAAGCAATTACACACACAATCTGTTTGTATACTATTCACAAATATATGTCAGTTTTTGTCTTGTGACAAAAACTATTTATTTGTATTCACGCTATTTCATACAGTGCTGTAAAATATAATCATTTGCATGGTGTTATATTACATACGTATCTGTATTATTCTCTTAAATTTGGATATTTTTTTTTTTAAATACACTTATTTTCTAATGGTGATCTATGGGACCAAAGACATCATCTCAGTGAATAAATGTCAGCACCCTACCACTTGCAATGTCATATGCATATTTAAGCCAGTCTTAAAAACTGAATACACATTTAGACTTGGCTGCTTTATATCCAATAGTGCCAGTACATATTTTCCAAATTTCCGTACTTACACTCTTGCATCTATGTATTTTTCGAAATACACATTGATGCGATGTAAAATGAAGCCTTGTGCTTGTGCTGGTGCTGGTGCTGGTCATGTATACATTTTTTTAGTAAAAAAGACTTAACCTGGTAATATTTAAAATACTGCATATGTGAATGTTCGGTTTTCGCCATGTTGCTCGAAAATGAGTTGTATTTGAAATATTTTAAAACCGGCATAAATGTGTAAAAGATTTTAAAAAATGACCTAAATAAGTAAATAATCCTTCGAATTTTACTACACCCATTAACTTTCACCGAGTTTGATACGCCACCATCTCCCTCAACAATTTTGAACTCAGCAACAAACCGTGGCAGTATCATGGGAGCAATGGTATGGACGTCGACTATTCCAGCTTCAAACAATCTTGCCAGGGTGATTTCTGTAACCAATTCTTCACTTTAACTCAAGGCCATCACAATCGGGATTATTATTAGTTTTCAAGTATAAATTCTATTATAATAGAAATACTGGAATTAAATGAATTTCGTGATGGTATGTATAAAGCTACAACTTGTTTCATAGAACATTATAGCCAAACAATAAGTTTAGGCTTTTTAGACGGTTGACTATTGATAATTAGAAGTGTCTAGGAGAAACGAAAATTCAAACATATCACATCATCGTATATTGTTATGTATCAAGCAAAAGTAGCATTGTTGAATGCTAATTACATCATGAAGAAATACACTTCATTCGTTTTTGCTATAAAATTTGAAGGAGCAAATTTTGATTTTATCCGATTTAAAGCTCAAAATCTCACCGTTGTTTTGCTCTTTTTATTTTATTTGCTGTTAATATAAGAATCTACATGCTAAAACCTGATACCTAAGCTAAACTTGGGAAAAAATTTCATACTTTTCTTATGTGCATGGACGAAAACCTTAAGTTGTTTTTTTTATCGAGTTGTTGAAGTTATTTTAATTTAGATTTCATTGTACATTATAATATTTTCATTTTTGCCTAAAATATGACTAAAAGTACTTGTTTAGACTTGTCTAACTGTTTTTTCTTGTGAAAACATGCTGTCCGAAACCTGTTCATATGTGTATTTCAGCAAAATAATTAGATATAATATTAGAATTCGTCCTATGAAATTTTCTTATACTATCTAAGATGTGCATATTGCTATTGTATGCTTGCTTACAGGTTGTTAGAGTTTACATAATGATATTGATATTTAACTGTCAGATTCTTACTATGTCCCCTATTCAGCAAAATTATTAGGTAAGATTTCAAAATTCCTATTCTTCTACCTAAGATTTGCATACAGTATTTCTTGGTTGATATGTTGCCAATGAATTTTTCTCCCCTTGTAACAAATTTAATATCCTTTTCCTTTTAGGCAAGTGTTAATGTTGCAATATTGCGTCCCATATTTAGCAAAATTGCTGGACATGGTTCCAATATTCATACCAGCTCTGTGATTTTCTTCTACTACATAAGATTTGCATATAGGTCTTGCTTGCTTGATATATCGCCAATGAACTTTTTCCCCTTATAACAAACTTAATATCCTTTTCTTGTTAAATGTAGGTATTTTGATCATGTTACCCATATATGGCAAATTTGCTAGATAAGATTTCTCAATTCATTCTAACTCTGTGATTTTCTTCTACTTTCTGAGATTTGCATATAGTTCTTGCTTGCTTGATGCGTCTTCAATGATTTTTTTTCCCCGTGATAACAACTTCATTTCCTTTCCTTGTTTAGTCAAGTGTTGATGGCTCGATCTTATTTGAGGATCGACTGATATTTCTTATATCAGCTGCTAATGATATGTAATTTGATACTATCATGTCCTTCATTTCATCATAACCAATGCATGGATAGATAAATACTTGTGATGTAAACCATCCGTTCTTTGTCAGTGTATACCAGAAGACAAAGATGGTTAATTTTGATAGGCATCAAATCTCGCCTTACTTAAGCACAAGTTTGTAAATAATTTTTACAACTTTTCAGTAGGAGCATCATTTTCAGCGTTGGGTTTATTTTGGATCTTCATTATGTCTATGGATATTTACCTCCTTAGCTGCAACTACTGCTTTTCTTCTATTATAACCTTTCTTGGTGCTTTGCATGCGTGCGTAGATACATTATACGTATGTACATGTGTGTGCATGTACACACACATATACATCTGTGTGTATCTGTCTACATACAGTTAAAGTTTCATGTGAATCAGTAACTGTTTTATGAAGAAGAAATAAAGAAGAGTTTGAATTTGTATTTCAGTTTCTCTCTTACAAAAGCTATATGAAACAAATACTGTACATTTGCTATTTATAAAGAAAAGAAAAGACGGCCCAATACAAAAGCCCAAATATACAACAATCCAAAGCAAAATAAACAGATGATCCTGATCGTTGAAAGCAGTGAGCGGCTGGGATAAAGTATTTGAGGAGGCTTGGATTGATAAAGAAGCACAAGTCTCGTATACGAAGATAACCAGCATTCTTACTCCCCCCTCAAACCAATATTAGGTTTAGGGTTAACAACGCTTCATGGCGGCGGAAGAAAGAATGATCCAAATTTTCTCTCAATGTCCACGAAAATCAATTCTCCATCTGTAGATCTGACTTTAAAGTTGCAGCGGAGTTCAATTTGAGATTCTCCTTTGTAAATTCGATGCTAATGTCTCTCTGAGGCTTGCGGCTTGCTGAAATAGTTTTCAGATTGAGGTGAACTTGCTGAAGTAGCTTCAGATTGAGGTGAATTGCCTTCAACTTTAAGTTTGGCTCGAAATTTTAGAAAGTTCCTCGCTGACAAGGCTTTGGTAAGTACATCAGCAAGTTGGTAAGACGAAGGTATATGATTAACCTGTAAATTCCCTCTCTGTACTTGCTCACGAACAAAATATAAATCAATTTCGATATGTTTTGTTCGTGCGTGCAAAATTGGGTTAGCTGCCATGTATACAGTACTTTGATTATCACACCATAATATTGGTTTGGCTGCTGAGTTGATTTGTAATTCTTTAAGTAGAGATTGTAGCCAAATTATTTCTGCAGTAGCACTAGCAACACTTCTATACTCTGCTTCTGTGCTTGATCTCGATACAGTTGTTTGTTTCTTTGAGCACCATGAAACTGGGTTGTCACCAATGTAGATGCAGTACCCTGTTACAGACTTTCGATCATCAATGTCTGTAGCCCAATCTGCATCTGCATATGCTGTAATGTTTAAATTTTTGCAAGCTTTTAAAGTTAAACCAAAGTCTGCTGTCCCTTTAAGATATCTGAGAATCTTTTTTACTGCTTTCCAATGCTCATCTCGTGGTTCCTGCATAAATTGAGAAATTTTGTTAACACTGAATGCTATATCTGGTCTAGTAATAGTAGAATATTGTAATGCTCCTACAATACTCCTATATTGTTTGATATTTGATATGAATTCCCCCCTGTTTTTGGATAATTGCTGACTACTGATCATAGGAGTTGGTTGAGATTTTGCCTCATGCATCTTTGATTTAATAAGTTTTTCTTCAATGTAACTCTTTTGACTCAGCAAAATTTCTGTTTTTGATTTCCTGATGACTTCTATCCCCAGAAAATAGTTAAGATTACCAAGATCTTTGATAGAGAATTCCTTGTTGAAATACTGTATGATACTTGTGATTTCTGTACTGTCATCACCTGTTATAATTATATCATCAACATATATTAGAATATAAGTAATATGACTGTTATAATTTTTCACAAATAAAGAGTTATCAGATTTGGTGGACTGATAGCCTAAAGTAATTAATGTGGCCTTCAGTCTATCAAACCATACTCTTGGTGCTTGTTTCAAGCCATATATGGCTTTGTTTAACTTGCAAACTTGATGATCATTCTGTTTGTACCCCTGTGGCTGTTCCATGTAAATTTCTTCTTGAAAAACACCATTTAAGAATGCATTGTTAACATCCAATTGCCTTATGTCCCAATTTCTGCTTAAGGCAATTGTGAGAACAACTCTAATGGTTGTTGGCTTAACAACAGGTGAGAAAGTTTCACTAAAATCAAATCCATACTGTTGAGTATATCCCTTGGCCACTAATCTTGCCTTGTATTTGGACACTGAACCATCTGGGTTTTTCTTTAGTTTAAAGATCCATTTGCATTTAACTATGTTTTTATTAGCTGGAGGTGACACCAGATTCCAAGTTTTATTTTTTACTAGAGCTTGATATTCTTCATTCATTGCTGCTTTCCAATTCTTATCTCTGTATGCTTGTTCAAATGTCTCTGGTTCTTCAATACTTGTTATTGCTGTGTAGATTTTTGGCTTGAATATTCCTCTTTTGGATCTAGTGATCATGTGATGACCTGTTCTGATTGATAATTCAGTATCAATTGGTGCTGAATTATTATTCTCATCAGTGTTGTCCAGAGATTGTTCTTGTATCCTGTCAGTGCTAATTCTTTGGCTTTGATTGCTTGGTGCAGTTGATGATTGAACAGATTTGTCAGGTTGCTCTTCTGTCCCATGACCTGGTTCAGGCAACACTGTGTGTTGTGGCTCAGAAGCACCTGTTTCTTTAAAATTCCAAACCTCTGGATATACAGGTATATTTGAAATGGATGTCTTTGGATTATATATCTTTTGAGTAGTTTTAATATTTGCTGAAGCAAAAGGAAATATTTTTTCATTGAACACAACATGTCTACTAATAAATATTTTTCCTGAACTATCCAAGCATTTAAAACCTTTCTGCTTAATTGCATAACCTAAAAATGTGCATGGGTGAGATCTAAAATCTAACTTGTATCTATTATATGGTCTTAGATAGGGAAAACACAAACATCCAAAAGTTTTAAGATCATCATAATTGGGTTTGATTCCCATAAGTTTCTCAACTGGACTCATTCCATTTAGTACTTTAGTTGGAAGTCTATTGATCAAATAGACTGAAGTATTAAATGAATCTGGCCAGTATTTTAGGGGCAGTGAAGCATGAGCAAGCAAAGTTATACCTGTCTCTACTATATGTCTGTGTTTTCTTTCAACTATACCATTTTGTTCAGAGGTATATGGACATGTGGTTCTATGTATAATACCTCTGTTTAAGAAAAACTTATCAAGTGATTTATACTCACTTCCACCATCACTTTGAATAATTTTAACTTTATGACAAGTTTGTCTTTCAGCCTGAGTAATAAAGTGTATAACAGCATTGTAAGTTTCTGCCTTAGTTTTCAGAAAATATATCCATGTATATCTTGTAAATGCATCAACAAAAGATATGTAATATTTAAAACCATAATCAGAATTAATGGGTGCAGGACCCCAAAGATTTGTTGTAATTAATTCTAGTGGCATTTTATATTTAGTAGTAGAGTCAACAAAGGGTAATTTATGACTTTTGCCCATTTGACAAAAAGTACAAACATATGGTAAAATAGGATCATTAAAAGAAATTTTAATTTCTTTTAAAACTTGTTTTACAACATTTGGATTGGGGTGTCCCAATTTATAATGCCACTGATCAAATACATTCTCATGGTTTTCAACAGATGATGATTCACAGTTATTGCTACACTTTACTTCTTCAACAGTTTTTCTGCAGTTAGTCATAGTGAATTTGTACAATCCATTCACTGCATCACCCTGCAAAAGTTTTTCACCAGTTAATATGTCTTTAACCAAACAGTATTTGGGATAAAACTCAAAATATACATTATTGTCAAGTGCAAATTGAGAAACACTCATAAGATTTTTCTTAATTCTTGGTACTCTTAATAGATTATTGAGATATAGTTGCCTTTTACCTTTAACACAGGCATTACCAATATGAGTGATCCCAATAGGCTTACCATCACCCATAAAAATAGATTGTTTACCTCTATACTCCCTGTTGCCGAGATTTAAGTTGTCAAGATTATTTGTCAAGTGATTGGTTGCACCTGAATCTGGATACCATGCCTCATCTTGTATATGTTCTGATCTTGCTGTTTCATCTTGATGTTGATTGCTATTACCCTGTTTAACACATTCTTGCTGAGCTTGTGCTATGTTTGCACTGTGATTGCCATTCCTTTGATTGTTTGAGTTTTGGCCTGGTACATAATTGGCATTAAATCTGAAATAACATTTTGGTGCAGTATGACCAATCTTCTCACAAATCTGACACTTTGGTCTATTGTTATTGTTGTTGCTCCATCTTCCCCTGCCTCTGCCTCTAACAGTAGGATTTCCTTTCTGATATTGCTGATTGTTTTGACTTCTTTTATTATTATTTGAGGCAAAATTAATTGACATATCACTGTTAGTTGGCTTCTTGAACTCCAATCTTCCTTCATGTGCAAGGAGAATGGAACTTACATATTCAAGAGATGGTAAAGTTTCTTGAGAAGATATTACTGCAACTACAGATTCATATTCATCACTTAAACCAGTTAAAATTGTTAGAACTTGCTCTGTATTTGACACTTTGTGTCCTGCAGCTTCAAGCATATCACATATATTCTTGACTTTTGCCAAATAATCTCTCATAGTCTGATTTTCTTTTCTGACATTCTGTAATTGCCTTTTATAATGCATTACTCTTGCTGCAGATTGTGTATTAAAGATTCTTTCGACTGTTAACCAAATCTCATTAGCAGATCTACATCCAATTACTTGAGGCAATAGTTTAACATTTATAGACGAAAGTAACCAAGAACTTATAAGACTATCTTGCCTTTGATATTTTACATACTCTCCATTGCTTACAGTTTTGTTTTCTGAATCAGTGATGAACTTTGGTGGTGCAGCAGTGGTGCCAAGTATGAATCCTTCCAAGCCATAACCTCTAGCAGCAGTCTCAACTTGAATTTTCCAAAGAAGATAATTATCTTCTTCAAGTTGAGCAGTGATGAGTTGAATCTGGGGACTAATTGTGGCTTTCAAAAGACTTTCTGCTGTTGCAGTAGTTTGTTGTGGTGGCATTGGTGTGTTATTAGAAGTTTCTGAGTTCTCATCAGCCATGATGAAACTTCTTGAATCAAGAAATCAGATAGGAAAAAGCAAGAACTCAATACTGCAGAAATCAGGTATGTTGCAATCTGGTTTAGATGATGATTTCAAATCTGATAAACCAATGGTATGGCACTTGCCTTCTTTCTGATGATGAGTTTCTTGAAATCTTGACTGAATTCCAAAAAATTTTCTTTTCAAATTACTTGATTGATGAAAAGAGGACTGTGTGCAGCCAGAGTTATCTAGGCACGGCACTAGTCTTGAATACTCAAATGATGAAGGTGCTTCTGATGGGTTATTAATCTCCAAATGATGAGATTATCTGATGGAGATTAATATCTTCTTCTTCTATACAAATTTTGATGCAGTTTTGCTTTAAAAAATGCTCTGATACCAAGTTAAAGTTTCATGTGAATCAGTAACTGTTTTATGAAGAAGAAATAAAGAAGAGTTTGAATTTGTATTTCAGTTTCTCTCTTACAAAAGCTATATGAAACAAATACTGTACATTTGCTATTTATAAAGAAAAGAAAAGACGGCCCAATACAAAAGCCCAAATATACAACAATCCAAAGCAAAATAAACAGATGATCCTGATCGTTGAAAGCAGTGAGCGGCTGGGATAAAGTATTTGAGGAGGCTTGGATTGATAAAGAAGCACAAGTCTCGTATACGAAGATAACCAGCATTCTTACTCATACATATATACATGTGTGTGAGTGTACATATGCATATGTACGCGTGTGTGTATCTGTGACATCCCTCTTTGTAGCATTCGTTAGCAACCCTTTCATGCACTGTAGAGCTTCAAATGCTATAAGATTTTGGAAGTACGTTTAAATCGTTTTTAAGATCATCTCTGCGTAAATTTGGCTCATTTGAGTATTTCTAGTCTAGTATTAAAGAAATTGTAGAAGATTTCCTTATTTAGTTATTTGTCAATTAGTATTTGTAGTTTCCCTAATTATAATATTTTCCTATCATATAATTACTTAGGTTCCAAGTAATCAAGATATAAATATCAGGCATGTGTTGTTAAATTATGAATTGAGTTATCGATAAATATGTAGTTTTTAACAGCTATTTGTTTCTTCTTCTTCTCTTTCTCATTCTTCTTTTCTATTTTATTTTGTTTTCTACAATAATTTCAATGTGGTATCGGAGAAGGTTTTGATCTTGCTAAACAATTTATGGTTTGATTTATCAGTGCGATGACTTCAACTTGTCTTTCCTCCACCTCTAAAATTTTCCTCAACCCTCTCTTCATCAGATCATTCCTTTTTCCAACAAACTACAACCGTCTACATCAACAAGCTCAAACTCCCGTTTACGACTACTATTCAAAATTCATATTCCTTTTCTGATAGGTGTCAGTCTTCCGACATCGACGATAATGAATTCCGATTGAAATTCCACTTTCAATTTCATGGAAATTTCCTTATTTCTATTTTCTTTTTTCTTCAGATTTCCATTTCGGATTTCTGGTTGGAACTCTTCCAATCCCAATTGAAATTTCACTTTCAGTTTCACGGAATTTTTTTTTATTTCTATTCTCTTTTTCCAGATTCTCATTTCAGATTTCTAATTGGAATTACTCTTCCAATCCCGATTTAAATTCCACTTTTCAGTCCCATGGTAATGTACTTATTCTCGTTTTCCCTTTTCGGATTTCAACTTGTCATCTTTTTAGATAGTTGTCTACCAATCGGGCTAAAACTTGTATTTGATGTTAGTCCATAGCAGCATTTGAACATTGATTTCATAGTCTTTAAATGGCTTGAAAGACATTATTGTTTGGCGGTTCTTCTCAGATTGTTTTCTACATTTACAAACTCCAATTGATGCACATTATTAGTTTGAGGGGAGGGGATGTTAGTGAATATATATATATATATATATATATATATATATATATATATATTTGTTATGTCAAAGATTATCATATATTGGAGATGTTAGGGAATATTATATATGTTAAGAAATGTGTTAATAATAATTTAGAATTTGTACTTCCCAAATTATAATATTTTCATATTATTTTCCTATTATATAATTTCTTGAGTTTCAAGTAATACAGCTGCAAATTTTGATCGTGTGCTGTAGTGCAACAATTCGGTTGTCATTAAAGATGTAATCCTTAATGGCTATTTGTTTCTTCTTCTTCTCTTGTTCTTTCTTCTTTTCTATTTTATTTTATTTTATTTTGTTCAATAATTTCAACATCTGGTACATTTAAATAGATGTTTCAAATCAACGTTTAAAATAGTTGTTTTAACAATTAGCATTGATTCATAATTTTGAAATTATCCTTTTTCTCATGAAGATGATAATCGTAATGTAGATTAAATGTTTCTAAAATTTATAATATTTGAAGTAGTGTAGTTCAATATATGAATGAGTGTTAAAGAGTTGCTAGAAAATAAAGGTGTTATTGAACCTTCCTCATGTTTGCGTGTGTGTGTTAACGTTTAGATTTATATTTATAGAGATATATACACATACATCCATAGAAAGAGAGAAAAATAAAGCTCCTCTCATTTATCCCATCAAATCATCTCCTCACTTTTTTTCGTTCAAAATGATCAAAATAGAACATTTTTTTTATGCCATTTCAAAATATTGAAATCATTCGAAACTAGAATTGTTTTGGTAATAGTTATCGTTGCCATTTTGAAAAACTCATTATCATATCAAATTTATTGGTAAGACCAAAATGCACATCGTTACCGTTACCTTATTTTCGATATATATACGAGAGTTGGTTTATCGTTACACTAGTAATGGTTAAATACTGTTTTGTTTGGAACATCAATTTGTACGGTATTTTTGTATTGTGATGATGCTTTGTCATAATTTCATCTTATCACTTAGTAATAGACATTAGTAAAAAAAAAGAAAAAAAAGAGATAGGAAGAGGGTGACGCCCCACCTCTATACTCGCACAAAACAATTACACAGATTGTCATTTCCAACAGCCACCTCTATATTCACACTAGCCAATGACACTACGGGGTAATGTCGTCGACTAGTTTGAGTATAGAGGTGGGGCGTCACAGAGAGAGAAAGAAATGCAATTAGCATCACTTGAAATGAATATCAAGATCAACTCCAATCGCTTTCTTCTTTTTTTAAAAAATATTAATAAACCAAGAAAATAAAAAGTATAAATGGATCGGTAAAATATCATTACCGTCGGTTTAAAAAATAATATTACTGTTGTTTTTCCATCAAAAATTGTAATTTTCCATTACTATATCGATTGTATTGGCATACCAACTTAGTTGAAAATGCTAACAAATTAATCGATAACGATACAGTAACGTGAAAATTACTTTTACCATAATAGCCATAGTTTATCCCACATTGGAAATCAACGATTAAAATAAATATTTTCAATGATTTATATTAACTTATATTTCCGAGTGCATAATTTTTTTTGGAATGATGTGTATGCGACCTTACAGAATATTTTTGCAATTAATACACAAACACACACATACATAGATATACTTATAGGTGTATATATGTATATGTATATGTATGTATGTATGTATGTATGTATAAGGGGATTCAAAGGAGATTTGAAGAAAAGAGACTTGGAACCTATCCTCACGAATGTATCGCAGGCACATACATAACATATATTAATATATATGCACAAACATGTATAAATGACTCTATCAATAACATAACATAAGAAGAATCTATGTTGTTGCATAGAATTGACCGAATTGTCTATACTGTTAAAGAACAGCTCATCTCTCTAGTGGGCAGTCTAGTCATTATTTCTGTGTAAATAACATGTAATACTATTTTGTTATTAATAGTCATTTTGCTTGTATTATTTTACAATGTGTTGTCTAGATCAAGGTATCTTCAACTGGCTACTGTTAGATAATTTTTTTCTCATTTAGTCATATTTTTTGTTCTCTTTTCCATTTTTTATTAAGTTTTTTTTTATCCTTTTGTTAATGCAGGTTGGTTGTATTATATTAAAGATGCTAAGTACATCTGTGCCCATAATTTCTCAGATTCCTCTTGTTTCAGTTTGGTGAGAATTATTCTGTCATGTTTTCTGAAAACAACATAATACAATTCAAGTTATTTAATCATGAACTGTATAATTACTTTTTTGTAAAAATTATTTTTTTCTAAAATAATAATAATAACAATAACCATCATCATCGATTTTGGTGGTTTTAAACCCAAGACCTCCAGATCCATCCTCCATATTCAAACCACTAAACTATACAAACAATGATCTTTTTTCTTTTCTTTTCAGGAATATATCCCTTTCAAATTTAAATACAACACTTTGTGTGTGTGTAAATACGACAATACGTGACAATTGATGTATATATACATACATCAATGATCATGTAATATATATCTAACCACCACAATACATGACAATTAATGTATGTAAACAGTATAGTTATGTTAAGCGATGTTAACCAAATGATAATTTTATCTTATTAAATTATCTCTACTACTAATAAAGAAAATTGATTGAACTAATTTACTCGGTGTCTTTTTGAAATTCCAAAAATGACATTGCTTTTTGTTTACATGCTTGCACTCAAACAAAATATAATAGAAATTAGATGAAATTTTGTATTGTATTCAACTGTTTGATACAAGAATGATTACCGTACAAGAATGACATGTTACATGTATTTATATAAAATGGGCCAGGCCCCTGATACATAGTGATCTGCATCATAATGTCTTCATTGCTTGTGAGCCCTTGGATGTAATGTGATCTGACGGTTCATATGATTCTCAATAAGAGTAGTGGATTAAGTCTTATTTGCTCCATTGTGTTTCTTCAGATAGCCGCCCTCAATTTTATCTAGGGTTTCCTTAATTCCTCTTTTCTCATCTTCGTTTTGCAAGACCTTCAGCTCCTCTCTTAATCTAACAAAATTCCTGGCAGAGAGGGCCTTAGTTAAAATGTCGGCACGTTGATAGTATGTGGGAACGTGCCTTACGTCCAATCTTCCAGTTTGAGTTCGCTCGCGTATGAAATGCAAATCAATTTCGATGTGCTTTGTACGCGAGTGTTGGACAGGGTTTGCGGAGAGAGAAATAGTGCTCAGATTGTCGCACCACACGATCGGCTTTCTTCGAACGTTGAACCCTAATTCTGACATTAGGGTTTCTATCCAAGCTATTTCGGCAGTGACGCTTGCGAGAGATCTGTATTCTGCCTCCGTGCTTGAGCGAGATGTGGTGGTTTGCTTTTTCGTGCACCATGAAATCGGATTTGGTCCGAGAAAAACACAGTATCTAGAGGTAGATCTGCGATCATCCACGTCACTTGCCCAATCTGCATCACTGTAAGCATTTATATTTATGTCATTGCATGCTTTTAGGGATAAACCATGATTTTGAGTCCCTTTCAAGTATCTGAGGATACGTTTGGCTGCCTTCCAATGTTCGTCGAGAGGGTTTTGCATGTGTTGACATACTTTATTTACGCTGTAGCATATATCAGGTCTAGTTATAGTGACATATTGTAGGGCACCAACGATACTTCTGTATTGTTTGGTATTTTCGATGGCCTCACCTCTGTGTTTTGATAAATGCAAGTTGGTGACCATAGGAGTAGGTAATGATTTCGCTTCATTCATGTTGGCCTTTTTGAGAATTTCACCAATGTATTTCCTTTGGGATAGAAATAATTCTGACTTGGATTTTTTTGTAACCTGTATACCCAGGAAATAGTTTATGTCACCTAGATCTTTGATGGCAAATGTTTTATCAAGTAATTGTATTGTGTTTGATATCTCATTATCATTATCTCCAATGATAATGATGTCATCTACGTAAACAAGTAGATAAATGGTATTCCCATTGTTTTTCATGTATAATGAACTATCTGATTTGGTGGGAGTGAATCCAAATTTCAAAAGAGTTGCTTTTAGTTTTTCATGCCATGACCTTGATGCCTGCTTTAAGCCATAGGTGGCTTTGTGTAGTCTGCATACCTTATTACTTTCTATGATGTACCCTTCTGGTTGTTGCATGAAAACTTCCTCATGAAGATCTCCATTTAAAAAGGCATTGCACACATCTAACTGTCTAATTTTCCAATTATTGCATAATGCTAGGGTTAGCATAAATCTGATGGTGGTAGGTTTGACAACTGGAGAGAAAGTTTCGTTGAAATCGAAACCAAACTGCTGTGAATAGCCTTTGGCAACCAATCTGGCCTTGTGTTTGCCTATGCTGCCGTCAGCATTTTTCTTAATCTTGTAGGTCCACTTGCATCCCACAATGTTTTTGTGTTTTGGTTGATCAACTAAGCTCCATGTTTGATTTCTTATGAGTGCATGATATTCCTCATCCATAGCCTATTTCCATACATCATGTTTGATGGCTTGTTCATAGTTTTGTGGTTCTGCACTGCTAATGGAAACATGATATATTTTTGGTTTAAAAATTCCACGTTTTGACCTTGTTGTCATGTGGTGGCCAGTAACTGTACCCTTTTGTTGTTGTTCCTGATTATCCTCACTTGATGTGCTTTCTGTCATGTTGTTCCCATTGCTATCTGTTTGTTGTGTGCCTTCATGTAGTTGAGGTAACATGTCTGAATGTGATTTTTCTGAACTGTACTCTGACCTTGTATCAGATGCATGTTTTTCTGTGAGGGTTTGGTCTTTGTTGTTTTTGTTTGTGGTAAAGTTCTCAGTCAAGAATGGAATGGGCTGGACTGTAATCCTTGTTGTATCTTGCTTCTGTCTTGCAGTAACACCTTTTTCTGCAAAAGGAAATATGTGCTCATTAAACACAACATGTCTTGAAATATATATTCTTCCCTTATTATCTAGACATTTATATCCTTTTTGATTATTAGCATAACCCAAGAAAGTGCAAGGGCTTGATCTTAAGCTTAACTTATGTCTGTTATAAGGCCTAAGATATGGAAAACAAAGACACCCAAAAGTTTTCAAAAAATCATAGTTGGGTTTTATACCATGAAGCTTCTCATAGGGGGATATGTCTTTTAAAACTTTACTGGGCATTCTGTTTATGAGATAGACAGATGTATAAAATGCATCATTCCAGTATTTCATAGGCATAGAAGCTTGCGACATTAGTGTTAGACCAGTATCCACTATATGTCTGTGTTTTCTTTCGACTAATCCATTTTGTTCTGATGTATGAGGACATGTAACTCTGTGGTAAATGCTTTTTTCTTGGAAAAAATCTTTAAGAGGTAAAAATTCTTTTCCTCCATCACTTTGAACAATTTTTACATTATGACTAATTTGTTTTTCTACTAATGTAATAAATTGTTTTACTATGCTGCAAGTTTCAGATTTTGATCTGAGGAAGAATATCCATGTATATCTAGAATAAGCATCAACCAAAGAAAGATAGTACCTGTGGCCTGAAGATGAGTCATATGGTGCTGGACCCCATAGGTCTGCTGCAATCAGATTCAGTGGCTGTCTATGCACTGTTTCAGATCTAGTAAATGGTAATTTGTGTATTTTGCCTATCTGGCAGTGTGTGCAAATTTCAGAAACAGGTATATCATCAAATTTTATTTTATTATCAATCAAAATCCTTTTTACAATGTCATTACTGGGATGACCCAACCTTTTGTGCCAACATTCAAGAGTATTTCTTCTACTTAACATGGTAGTATTAACATGATTACACCAGTTTCTTCCTATGTGGCCTTTATTTGACCTGATGGTACTGAATTTGTATAAGCCCTTGTCCAAACTACCCTGTAACAATATGTTTTTGTTTAATAAATCCCTAACTAAGCAAAAATTAAGGTAAAACTCGAAGTATACATTATTGTCGTTGGCAAATTGAGAGACACTTATCAAGTTTTTCTTGATTTTGGGTACTCTCAATAGATTGTTTAAAAATAATTCTCTTTTACCTATGATATTGCCAACTCCAATGTGTGATATACTTATAGCTTCACCATTCCCCATATGTATAGCTTCCATACCTGAGTAGTTTTTGTTGCCAAGATTCAAGTTTTGAAGATTGTTGGTAATATGATTTGTTGCTCCTGAATCTGGATACCAGTCTTCAGTATTCAGATCTTCTGGTTTGACCAAGTCATCACTAGTGCTGTCTTGTGTCTTGAAACCATCACTGTTGGTCTTTACTTGTTGATTAATCTGTGCCATGTTGGCATTAAACCCTCTTTGAGTTGACTGTCCTATGTTAAATTCAGAGTTGAATCTGAAATAACATTTGTTGGCTGTATGACCAAACTTCTCACATATTTGACACTTCACTCTGTTACTGTAGTTATTTCTGCCTCTGCCTCTTCCTCTTTGTGGTTGACTGCTTCTTGGTTGTTGATTTTGATTTTGTGCAAATTTTTTCTGATTCTTGTTTTTTGAATTGAAACCAGATGCATAGTTGACAGATAATTCTGACTGTATTGCCTTTCTTTGCTCTATTCTGCCTTCATGAGCAGTAAGAGCAGACTGCACATATTGTAAATCTGGGAGTGTCTTTTGTGATGCGATGAAGGTAACAACTGACTCGTATTCTTCATCTAGACCATTAGTTATAGTGAGAATTTGTTCACTGTCTGATACTTTGTGACCCACAGCGTTTAGCTTGTCACACAAGTTCTTGATTTTAGCAAGATAGTCCCTCATGCTCATGCCTTCCTTTCTTGCACTCTGTAATTGCCTCTTATAATGCATTATTCTTGCTGCCGATTGAGAATTGAAAATTTGTTCAATACGTGACCATATCTCATGAGAGGAATTGCATCCAACGACTTGCGATAGTAAATTGGTACTTATAGATGATAATAACCATGAAGATAGGAGACTGTCTTGTTTTTGATAATTTGTGTATTCTGGATTGCTAACCGTGTTTCCTCCTTGGTCTTCTTTCATTACAGGTGGGATGAGGATAGTGCCTTTGATGTAATCTTGAAGGCCATGTCCTTTCAAGGCTGTGTCAATTTGGTACTTCCACAAGATGTAATTGTCTTCGTCGAGAGGGACAGTTATAACATTGCTTTTGAGTTTGACAAGGGATGGTGCAGTTTCTTTTACTTCATTTCTTGATGTTGCTGATGTTATGTCATCTTCATCTTGAGCCATGACAAGAATTTGATAAGAACTGATTATTACCTTGTTTCTTGAATAGGAGAGGGAAAATATTGACAAGGCAAGATGCAGTCAGAAAGTCGACTGGGGCTTTCTTGGCGTGGCACAACAAGATTTGAAAAGCGCTTAACTGTTGCAGCCAGAAGCGGAGATGAAGACACGGTTCTGATCCCTTCTTGGCGTGGCACAGATAGAATGATGGGGTGTAGGAGTTATGCTTGATCGGAGAGGTTAACTCTCCGGTGATGAAAATCTATTCTGAGGGGAACGAAGCTATGCTTCGTCTCAGTGATGATCAGAAAAATAATGCCTTTAGGCTTGCTGCTCTGATACCATAATAGAAATTAGATGAAATTTTGTATTGTATTTGTTGGGCGAATTCTCACCCAGAAAATCTCGAAACCAAGAAGTGTCATTTTCACCCGGGTTTGCAACCTCCATTCCATCAGCTCCTATCGGCGATTCGAAAGAACAAGTTCCATTCGGCAGTGAGGGCTCATTCGGCATACAGGTTCATCCGGTTATGCAAGGATATGGGCTCATTCGGCACTCCAAGTTAAGGTCCATCCGGCGTGATAGCATTCGGTATTCCCCCTCATCGCCCTACCACCAAACTTGTTTGGTGCCGGACCAAACACCAACGGACCAAACACCACCGGACCCAACACCACCGGACCAAACACCGCCGAACCAACTCCCAAGGCCATCACCGAATCAAACGAGCACCGAACCACCTCATTACCACCGGTCCATGCATACCACCGGTCCATACCTACCACCGAATGGAGCTCCGCCGAACCAGATGATTGCCAGTCCAGATTGCTTCAGCCCGGGCCCACCAGCAGTTATATACTTCCAAGATCCCTGCCCCCTATCTCATTCTATAAATAGAGGGGCAGGGGTACAACAATGGCAGACAAGTTTGAGAGTTCAAGCAAGGAAGGAACTTTCAAACTACTTTCATATACTTGTATACGAAGCATTGTACTTGTAATCCGAAAGAAAGAAGATAATAACATATAAGTGGACGTAGGCATATTCCGGCCGAACCACTATAAATCTGCGTGTCTTTTACATTTCAGCCCCTACTTTTATCATATTTACATAACTCTTCTAAACCATTGAGAATCACATATAATCAACTAAATAATACGACTTGGGGGTGTTTGTCCATTTTTTTGTGCAAACATTTTTGGTGCTTTCACTGAGAATTGAACTCAAGCTTCATCTTCTCCCACTCAACCTTCTTCCTAACAACATCGCTCGTTACTTAGAAATCATGCCTTCCAAACAGAGAAAGGATGTTAACAGAGGAAAGAACATCACAACTAGCAGCCTTCCAGATCCAGCAATCGCAGATCAGCCCACTTCAACAGCAGTACCAGATGAAAATCAGGAAAATCCAACTGGTCCCGCAACGGAACAACCAATCACTAGGGCAGATCTGGACAGGGTTGTGGCTGAAGTAACTAACCGCTTCACATCCCAACAAGAAACTTTGGTGGACCAACTCATGTCACGCTTAAGGGATGCTGAAGAGTCCAACCGCAACACTGAATCATGGGGTGAATCCTAATCTGGAGGATCTCGGAGGCAACAAAGGTCTTCCCTCTTCGAAGAAGCTATCAACAGGAACAACAACGATAGGGGCCGCGCCCGGACTCAGCCCGAATTCCGACTCGAGGAAGCACTTGGAACCGAACCCAGTGGGGGAGGCACCAGGCGAGGATCGGATGTAGCTGAGCCAGTCATGCCACCTAATCATAGAAACCCCGCTGAACGGAGCCGAGCTAGGACCCAGCCCAAAGTTGACCCCATGGATATGCTCGAAACAGAACCCCACAGGGGAAGATCAAGGCAGGGAGCAACTGTAGCTGGTCCTAGCGTGCATCCGAGCAGCCAGAGGCAACCACTGGATAATGCTAGAAGTGATAGACTATACCATCCCTACAGGTCATCTGGACGAGATAGATCCCGCAGGGAAGAACCAAGCTCGTTTTTGTCCGCTCCAAATTCTGACGAACGAATGGCACGATTATTCAGAGAATGTGTCCAACGGGAGCAAAGGGACCGGGGAATAGGCGCTAGGGTCACCAGCCCCTTTACCCGAAATATCGAAACTGCTATCACTCCCCGGGAATGGAAAATGCCAACCATGGAACCTTACAAAGGAACTTCCGGCCCCATCGTACACTTACAGAGATACACCCAGCATATGCTCATGAGTGGAGCAACAGAAGGAGTATTATGTAAATGCTTTCCGCTATTCCTAGCAGATCTAGCTACCTCCTGGTTCTGCCATCTACCCCAAGGATCCATCAGCTCATGGGAGATGTTGAAAGAAAGGTTTATTAGCCAGTTCCGCATCCATGTGGAACAACCCAAGGATGCTTATTCTCTATCCAATGTCAAACAGAAATCCGGAGAGACGCTGCAACAATATCTAACACGGTTCAACGCCGCAGCGGCAGCAGTTCAAGATGCCGATGAAAAACTCACTCTAATGGCCCTCTGTAGTGGTGTACATCCAGACACCAAGTTTGCCAGAAGATTAACTAAGGAAAAACCAGCTACCTTGCCTGATTTCTTCCATGAAGCTGGAAAGTATATGAGACTTGAAGACGCTGCTACGGAGAGGCAGTCAGGGCAACAAGGTAAGACAGTTCAGGACAAGGTTCCCACTGCGACTAAGGACGCTCGAAGAAATGAATCTAGAGACAATGCTGGGGGCAGGAAGGTCGAAAAGCGCCAATATCGACCAGGACCGAGATTTGACTCCTACACTCCTTTGAATGAAACAATCGAAAACATCTTCCTAGCCACTCAGGGCGAACTCGGATACAAGCGCCCCCCGCATAAGAAAGAATCAGATAACGCACTCAAGTCCGGAAAGTTCTGTCGCTTCCACGAATCCCACGGACATGACACCAATGAATGCCACCATCTTCGGGACTTGATCGAAGAACACATTAGAAGAAGAAGACTGGAACGCTATGTGAAGGGTCAGAATAGGACTCCAACTCCAGCCAATGAGAACTCAAAGCAACCCCTCCCAGAGGTAGGCGGAGGGAATCGCAACAATCACAACACCAGTGGCTCTAGTCAAGAGAAGATAGTGGTCCTTACCATCTCAGGAGGACCACACATCGCCGACAGAAGTTGGGCAGAGATGGAAAGGTATGGCAAGTCGCTTAGAAATGCAGAATGCTATGTTAACTCCATCACGGAAGAACGCCACCCGAAACGAAAAGAGAGCGACGACATCATATTCAGTAGGCGTGATTTGGAAGGAAGACAGTACCCACATATGGATCCTATGGTCATCTCTGCCTGGTTCGGTCCAGCTAAAGTTTTTCGGATTCTAATAGACACAGGAAGCTCCGTAAATATCCTATTCAAACATGCTTTCGACAAAATGAAGTTATCAATGAAGGATGTATCCCCCTGTGACAAACCACTGCACGGTTTCACTGGAGATGCAAAAATGCCCCTCGGGCAACTTGACCTCTTCGTCGAAATAGGAAGTCATCCCCGCTCCGTTGTGAGAAAACAAACGTTCGTACTAATAGAAAACCACTCGGCTTACAACGCCTTCTTGGGAAGACCAGCCTTGTCTGACTTCCAGATTGTATTAGCCCCCTGGTGCCTGAAAATGAAATTTCCAACAGACAACGGAGTAGGAGAAGTAGAAGGAGATCAAGATGCTGCCCGAGACTGCTACGTAACTGAACTTCGCAATAACCGCAGAAAGAATAAAGGAAAAGGTGCAGAGACTACTCTCTGCATGAAAAGCTTGGAGGCATAGCAACTAAAGAAAGCCCCTCCTCTTCGATACACAAGTGATCCCTTCAATGAACTAGACCCCAGGGATAAAGAGGAGGAGGCTACCGCCGAGCCTGCAGAGGCTATGGAATTCGTATCTGTAGATAAGCACGATTCAAGTAAACTATTAAAAATCGGATCTCAGCTAAAAACGGAGTTGAAAGATCAACTCATTGACTTTCTCCGCCACAACTTAGATGTATTTGCGTGGACCCATGCCGATATGACAGGAATCTCCCCCGACATAGCATGCCACATGCTGAACATCGATCCCACCAAGGTGCCAGTAAAACAGAAAAAGAGGAGCATGGGGGCAGAGCGATCAGCAGCCCTTGATGAGGAAGTAAAGAATCTACTTGTTAATGGCTTCATACGGGAAGCCATCTACCCAGAATGGATCGCTAACCCAGTGCTAGTAAAAAAGGCCAATGGAAAGTGGCGAACATGTATTGACTTCTCCAATCTGAATGACGCTTGCCCAAAAGATTGCTTCCCACTTCCCCGAATTGACCAACTTGTGGACAGCACAGCCGGACACGAACTCCTATCTTTTATGGATGCATACTCCGGATATAACCAAATTCCCATGCACGCTCCTGATCAAGACCACACTAGCTTCATCACTGACCGCGGACTATATTGTTACAAAGTCATGCCTTTTGGACGCAAAAATGCTGGAGCTACCTATCAGCGCCTCGTCAACAAGATGTTCGCAGAGCTAATCGGACGAACTATGGAAGTGTATGTGGATGACATGTTGGTAAAGTCCAGGAAAGCCGACGACCATGTAAGCCACCTGGACGAGATGTTTCAAGTACTTCGCCGATATGGAATGAAGCTGAATCCTCTAAAGTGCTCCTTCGGAGTATCATCGGGAAAATTCTTGGGATTTATCATCCACTACAACCCAGAAGAAAACGAAGAACTCCTCCTCATGTCTTTGGATCTGATTGAGGAAAGGAGAAACAATGCAGCACTTAAAGCAGCAGCTCACAAACAAAAGGTGGCAGCGCTATACAATTCCAAAGTCAAGCATCGCAGCTTACAAGAAGGAGATCTTGTCCTCAGGCGAATCTTTCCGCGCCCCGGGGCACTAGACCCCATCTGGGACGGACCGTATGTAATTCATAAAGATCTCCACAACGGAGCTTATATTTTGTCAACAGTGGACGGAGAGGTGTTCCAGAGGGCATGGAACATCCGACACCTCCGTCGATACTTTTCTTAACTTGTACTGCCCATATGAAGTGAATTAACAAAGAGAATCAGTGGACGTAGGCACTTTCGTGCCGAACCACTTTAAAAAATCTTGTCTCTTTTTAGCTTGTTCCTTTATGTCTTGGCTACTTGTTAAGTTTTATCCCTTTCTGTTGAACAAAATCCTATGGCATCTCCACTCAAGACGCACCGCGGCCTCATCTGGACTAGGCCTAACAGGTACGCTACGATTCTATGCACTCGCCAATGAGACACTTTTGCTCCAGCATCCCTCTGCTGCGGGTTAACTCATTGCGCGCCTGCCCTCAAAGCCAACTGTAATGAGCCGATTATAAGTCATCATAAAGGCCGACTATAGCCGATGGCAGCTCATTACGGCGTTCGGCTCGCCGGCAACTGTGAACCTACTTTAAGCCCCAACATAAGGTGTGGCCAGCCAGGGGTAGTTCACGGCCAACGGCACCCACGCTAGCCGGCCACGGTAAATCGAATAATACCCACGATTACGGACCATAATGGTTCGGGTAGTTACCGTGCGCGATCTCGGCTCCGATGTGTCTTAAGTGCGGTTGTGGTAAAAAAGAAAACTCCCCGCGGAGGCGTAAGATGGGTGACAAATGTCTCCAAGACCCACAGCTAGGGAAAGTGACTACAAAACCCGTTTGCCACGAACTTAAGCACATCGACGGCCTTCCGTGACTGGAAGTTTTACTTTTACTATATTTCCATTTCATTTAAATACTTTTCTCCTATCCTGTATAACAAACTCTAAAGTACAGGAAACCAAATAGGAAGCATTCGCTCATAAGAAACTAAGTCTGCATACTGGGTGGCAGGGCACTCAGCTATATCCGTGAACAGTTACATAAGACACTCTAAGCTACCGCCTGCGAATGAAACATAAAGGGCGGTACTCTCTTTTCTTGTACATAAATACGTAACTATAGCTTGTTCGTACAATAACATTGCAACACATGAAATTATATTTCTAGCAAAAAACTTAGCATCAAACACAACTAGAATCACAAGCATATACATAGTTATATTTCTCACGCAGCACATCAAGATGACAACAACATTTAAACATAACAACATCAGCTTATATTATAAAATCACACGAAGTTATTCTTTGCAAATAATATTATTATAGTTACATGTCAATGACAAACGTAAACAGTGATAAAAAGAAATAAAAAGGTGGCAGCCGCGTCCACACTCCATCACCAACTTCCCCAGTCTACTTAGCCGCAGGATCAGAGCCCCCAGCATGTGGATCAGGAGTCCCACCTGTCCAGTTCAGAAGAGGAATTCATTAAACGAACAATCAAGTTATGAAAACACGGAAAGGAAAGAAAGGGAAAAGAATAACTCACCAGCATCCGCCGCTTGATCCTCATCATCCAACTGCACGCCCGCTTCCTCTGCAGCAAGCAGCCGCATCCCCTCCTTCACCGCCGCTTGCTCCTCCTTCGAGAACTAGGCAGTAACCGCATCCAAATTGAAAGCCTCTCCGCCTTCCTTACCCGCGTTCACCCTGGCCTCCTCTAAAGCCTGGAGATACACCTTGGCCATCACCCGAGGGTAATCGTCCATCCAAGACAAGTCGCCCTCCTTCCAAGTGTGGAAGTACATGTCCTGCAGCATCTCATCCATCATCCCCTCATTCTCCTCAAACTCCCTCACCCGGGCCTCGGAAGCTTGCAACTTGGCGACGGCAATGTCCCTCTCTGATTGGTATCTCAAGCAGTCCGCCTGAAGAGACCTCCTCATTTCCTCCTCCTTTAACTTGAGGGACCTCCTCATCTCCTCCATCTCCTCCTTCAACTCGGCCTGAGCCATCTCCGCAGCCTCGAGCCTCCCAGACAACTCCTCTACCCGCTCAAGATCCGCATTTCGAACCTCGTCCACCGTCGTAATGGCCATGTTAATCTGTTCCCTGCAGGCGACCTCCATCTTCCGTAATTCCGCCCTACTGGCCTTCTCCATCGTCTCTTTCAGCCGCTTGGAGGCTTCCTCATGCTGAGAAATCTGGATGGCTTGATCGGCGAGCTGCTTGGCCTGATCGGCAACTTTTAACCTCAACCGAATATTAGCACTCCCGATCTCTTCCCCGGCCTTGGCCAATCTAGCATGATGCTCCATTAACTTCTTGGTCTCTGCGGCCACCCGATCGATGTTAGCCTTGGCTTCGTCCCCCATGGTGACTACCCGTGTAGTAAGTAAATCAAGATCTAAAGACTTGGCCTCGTCCAGCACTCTTACCATGGGGTTGCGGGGAAGGAGGTGCTCGCCCGTGGCCTCATCAAATGAGATATCCTGAAAGCTCGGATCTAAATCAGGATGACCGGCAAAAGGGTCACGAGGCACGGGACGAGGCACATCAGGACACCTTATACGAATAACAGTTGGGCTCTTGAAAGGAGGATGAGGGGGGCCGGATTCCGTGCTCTCCTCCGTAGTATCACGAGGAGGCTGAGTAGGAAGCTGCGAACCAGGGGAAGACTCAAATAAGGAACGGCTCCGCTTCTTTTTCCGAATGCCCTCTTCAATGACCCCAAGAAGAGGGCGATAACTGACTACATCCCCAGTGCGACCAGTAGAGGGTTTCGCAGAAGCTCTCCTCGACTTAAACTGCTCAAGGCGGTGTCGAACGTCCGACGTTTTAACCACCTGGCCTGCCCCTGGAATAAAGAACAAGTGTTACGAACATACAACAATCCACAGTTCGAAAAATGTGTTAAGTTAAAAAGAAAGAAAAGTGAGAAGACACATCTATTATACAAACCCGGCGGAGGAGTGGGATACTGCAATAAGTCCTGTATCTCATTCCAGGACGGAAGTGAACCGTAAAAAATTTCTAAGTCCCTATCGAAAATGGAACCGGCAGAGGATAAAAGTTCACCTTGCATCGCCGGAATCGCCCTAGCTGAGGAACCCTTAGAGGATGGGTCAGTGCCAGCCACAGCTTTGCCGGTTTCCTTTGCCTTCTCCGTTTCCGACTCTCCCTCCGACTCCCCGAAGGCCCGACGGAGAGCCTCATCCAGTTCAAGGTCTTGCTCAGAGGTTAGGGCACCGACGCCACTACCACCTTGACCGTCGCCATCTCCTCCACCCTTCGACCCTTCTCCAACCTCGCCTCCTTCCTCCTCTTCTACACCTTCCTCCTCCGGAACAGTCGGAAAAGTACTTGGAGAAGGGCCATCAGACTTCTTCAGTTTCTTCCCCCTGACAACGGGACGCTCTGTAAAAGGCTCCCTCTTACCGCTCTTCACCATAGCCCCCTCCTTAGCTTTAGCAGCCTTCTCCTCAGCCGTGTCTCTTTGCTTAACCACGGACTGGTGCGGTAAGATCAAATTATACTCCAAGAGGGTTGCGTTCGTGATCAAGAAGGAGGCCGACCGGTCCCGTGCCGGAATAGCCTTTAGTTCAGCAGCCATTCGCACCAAGGAATCATCCTCCACGACTGCAATACCACCTGTCGCTAGCCAGAAATAGAAGCATGTCAGAAAAAACACTACAGTCAAAACATGGAAAATATAAATGAAATCCATCTTACAGCCGGAAGTGAAAAGGCGGAAAGAAACAGCATCGTCCTTGATGAAGAACCACTCTTTCTTGAACATGGTAAACTTGGAATATAAGTCCAGGACTGGTTTGAAGGGCACGGCCGCTTCCAGACTAATATACGGAGACCCCTTCTTATAGCCTCTCAGGTTGTACAAATATCGAATTTCCCGGTTAGAAGGAGGACGCCCGTACCTCCTCTGGAAGATAACAAAGAGGCTCACCAGGATGGCATAAGAGTTAGGCTGAAGTTGGAAAGGAGCCACCTTCAAATATGTGGTGAAACTTACTATCCAAGCGTTGATAGGAGGGATAGCACCGCACATACAATGGTATCTGCTATAAGCAAAATAGCCTTCGGGAGGATTATATGGCATCACTCCATCTCCCGGCAGCAGCATAAGAGCCCTGTCTATCCCGAAGGAACGGGATATGACGTCAAGTTGCTCCTCCTTTAGGGAGCTAGGAAAGCAATCAGGGGGGGAGATCAGAAGTTCCTGTGGACCATATCCATCCACTAATGACCTCGGAACAGGTCGATGTTGCCCGGATCCTGGTTGGGCTGGGGGCACAGAAGAAGGCTCTCCCCCATCCTTGGATTTCCGTCTGTCTGATCGTGTTTCTGCCTTACGAGTCATTTATCTGCATGCACAAAAGTGAAAAACATGACGTTAGAACGAAAGTATAAGCAAGCAAGCATACATAAGTCCAGAATACGAGGTTCATTCGGCACTGGGGTCCTAAGTCCATTCGGTAGTACAAGTCTTAAGTTCATTCGGTGGTACATGTCCAAGTTCATTCGGCACTGGGATCCTAAGTCCATTCGGTAGTACAAGTCTTAAGTTCATTCGGTGGTACATGTCCATGTTCATTCGGCACTAAGGCCTTAAGCTCATTCGGCATTTGAGATCTTACGTGTGCATTCGGCATTCTGAACCATTTGGTAATAAGAGGCATTCGGCAATAGGGTACATACCTGATTCGGTAGAAGATTGATTCGGTAGAAGATTGGTTCGGCAGAAGATTGGTTCGGCAGAAGACTTGGTTCGGTAAGGAAAAACCAAAGGGGGGTGTAGCCTCTATATATAGGCGAGCTCAGGACCGCCGGACCAGCTGGTTCGGCCCACCGAATAGAAACACCGGACCAATACCAAACATACCGAACCAAACGAATACCGAATGAACCCATCCATGCCGGACCAACCAAAGGACCGAATGAAGCTATCTCCACCAGCGAAAACCAGGAACAGGGGGCACGCAGGCTCCTCACTCAGATAAGTACCGAACTCCAGAACTAACTAATAAAATCAGGATTATGATGACGATGAATAAGTCGTAAAACTCTCACTAACATGGATTAATCGTTTACACGTGTACGCGACCACGAATGGTCCATAGGCACGCTCTGAATGGTTATTAACCTTATCGTCGTGGGAATTTACACTTTGACACGCCTTTTTAAACTCATGGGTGAAACGGATATTTGACTCTGATAATTATGAAATGGCTAAGCTGCTTACACATGTACGGGGTCGCGAACGACCCCTAGGCATGCTCTGAGCTGGCGATAAACCATCTTGACAAACGATCCAGGGACCCACTCTGACATAAACCTGGCATCGCTGATGCTAAGCCCCCTCGGGGCTCACTCTTTCGTCCCGAACGGCACAGTTCACTTCATCTCGAACATTTCGATCATGAACGATCGTTATTTGGAATCACGCTAAAACTGTAATTTCCTTTGCAGGACATCAACAGAATACGGACGCCCAACCCCTGGCGTTACAAAACTAGTCTTCCTACCACAGGGAAAACAAAGCGCGACACATGCAAGCACGTGCCCCACTTTGGGGGGCAAATGTTGGGCGAATTCTCACCCAGAAAATCTCGAAACCAAGAAGTGTCATTTTCACCCGGGTTTGCAACCTCCATTCCATCAGCTCCTATCGGCGATTCGAAAGAACAAGTTCCATTCGGCAGTGAGGGCTCATTCGGCATACAGGTTCATCCGGTTATGCAAGGATATGGGCTCATTCGGCACTCCAAGTTAAGGTCCATCCGGCGTGATAGCATTCGGTATTCCCCCTCATCGCCCTACCACCAAACTTGTTTGGTGCCAGACCAAACACCACCGGACCAAACACCACCGGACCCAACACCACCGGACCAAACACCGCCGAACCAACTCCCAAGGCCATCACCGAATCAAACGAGCACCGAACCACCTCATTACCACCGGTCCATGCATACCACCGGTCCATACCTACCACCGAATGGAGCTCCGCCGAACCAGATGATTGCCAGTCCAGATTGCTTCAGTCCGGGCCCACCAGCAGTTATATACTTCCAAGATCCCTGCCCCCTACCTCATTCTATAAATAGAGGGGCAGGGGTACAACAATGGCAGACAAGTTTGAGAGTTCAAGCAAGGAAGGAACTTTCAAACTACTTTCATATACTTGTATACGAAGCATTGTACTTGTAATCCGAAAGAAAGAAGATAATAACATATAAAGTGGACGTAGGCATATTCCGGCCGAACCACTATAAATCTGCGTGTCTTTTACATTTCAGCCCCTACTTTTATCATATTTACATAACTCTTCTAAACCATTGAGAATCACATATAATCAACTAAATAATACGACTTGGGGGTGTTTGTCCATTTTTTTGTGCAAACAGTATTCAACTGTTTGATACAAGAATGATTACCGTACAAGAATGACATGTTACATGTATTTATATAAAATGGGCCAGGCCCCCGATACATAGTGATCCGCATCATAATGTCTTCATTGCTTGTGAGCCCTTGGATGTACCGTGATCTGACGGTTCATATGATTCTCAATAAGAGTAGTGGATTAAGTCTTATTTGCTCCATTGTGTTTCTTCAGATAAAATATGAACGTATACAATAATACAAACAATCCATGTGCAAAGCACGGACCCATTCTAATATATATAACAACGACAATACATGACAATTAATGTATGTACAATATCTAAAACAGTATAGGACATGTTAAGTGATGTAAACCAAATGACATTTTTATCTTATTAGATTACACACACATACATACATTTATATACATACGTATATATAAGAGCGCTTCATGGATCCCTGTTTTGGGGGCTCCACCAATTTCAGTCGCAAGTTTTTATTTAAATAATTGGATGGATGGATGGAGAGTTAGTGTGGGAAGAGACAGAAAAAAAACGTGAGGTGGATGTCAGGGGTATGTAAGGGTGCTGCACTGTATATTATTAAGTTTCTCATTTAGTCATATTTCTTGTTCTCTTTTCCATTTTTTATTAAGTTTTTTATCCTTTTGTTAATGCAGGTAGGTTGTATTATATTAAAGATGCTAAGTATAACTGTGCCCATAATTTCTCAGATAGTCAGATTCCTCTTGTTTCCAGCTTGGTGAGAATTATTCTGTCATGTTTTCTGAAAACAACATAATACAATTCAAGTTATTTAATCATGAACTGTATTATTACTTTTCTGTAAATATTATGTTTTTCTAAAAATAATAATAACAATAACCATCATCATCAATTTCTGTGGTTTTAAACCCAAGACCTCCAGATCCATCCTCCATATTCAAACCACTAAACTATACAAACAATGATCTTTTTCTTTTCTTTTCAGGAATATATCCCTTTCAAATTTAAATACAACACTTTGCGTGTGTTTAAATACAACAATACATGACAATTGATGTATGTACATCCATGGTCATGTATTATATATATAACCATGACAATACATGACAATTAATGTATGTACAATATCTAAAACAGTATAGGCTTTGTTAAGCGATGTTAACCAAATGACAATTTTATCTTATTAGATTATATATATAACTACGACAATACATGACAATTAATGTATGTACAGTATCTAAAACAGTATAGGCCATGTTAAGGGATGTAAACCAAATGACATTTTTATCTTATTAAATTATACACACACATACATACATACACACACACATATATGAGCGCTCCATGCATCCCTGTTTGGGGGGCTCTTCCAATTTCAGTCACAAGTTTTTATTTAAATAATTGAGTGGGTTGAGGGAGAGTTAGTGGGAAGAGAGAAAAACGAAAACATGGGGTGGATATCGGAGGTCTGCAAGGGTGCTGCACTGTTTGAGGTGCAGTTGAAGGCTCCTAACACACACGTACATGCACGACAATACATGACAATTGATGTATGTACAATATCTAAGACTGTATAGGCTATGTTAAGTGATGTAATCCACATGACATTTTTATCTTATATTAGAATATTAGATGAAATGATACATTCATAAAGAAGATGAATGCTATTTGAAATGGAAAGCTTGTTTTTGTCTGCCTAATAGTGAGAGCACAGTTGCAGCAATTTGCTTGGAAGAAAGTCCTGCTTCTTCGATTTGATCTTGAGGTGATCCATGATCAATGTATCTATCCGGAAGCACCATGGGTCTCAACTGCATATAAAGTTTTTTATAATCTAAATTAGCTTTTATGTACCAGTCATATTTGACAAAAAAACGACTCTTTGTCAATAACATAAAAAGAGAAAGGTTTCCTATGTAATTGACAAAAGTTCAAAAACCCACTTCTAAGGTTAACCCTGCTTTTCAACTTTGCATGAGCAATTTTGTCATTTCCGTGCAATAACACAGAGAGCAAAAAAAATTATGTAACATTTACAAAAAGACCAAGATGCCCATACTAAGGTTAACTCTACTTTTCGATTCAGCATGAACAATTATGTGAAAGAACATATTAAAACTTTCTGTGACATTATTGTAGTCAGGTTGCTCCAGAATCAAGTGTACTTTACAATTCTAAGAGTTAGTTTTTATGTTTGAGGGTAAAACAATAATATTACCTTGAGGTTTCCATCTAATAATCCACTTAAACTAAGAAAGTGTGCAACATGAGATCCAAACCCTCCAATAGATCCTTCTTCAACTGTGATGAGGATTTCATGTTCTTTAACAAGTCTTCTGATAAGTTCAGTGTCAAGAGGCTTGCAAAATCGACCATCTGCTACCGTTATATTTATGTCGTGTTCCTTTAAGGAGTCTGCCGCTTTCAAACATGATTGTACTATAGAACCATATCCGAGGATCGCCACTCTATCTCCTTCCTTTAAAATTCTTCCTTTGCCAATCTGTTTAAGACCAATGTAAAATTGTTGATACCATTCTTCAATAATTGACGGTAACGTGTACTAATACTGAATGAAACCATCAAACACCTATTGCAGTAAGTTTTTTAATTGTTTTTAGCTATCTTTTTATGCATATTCATGTTCTTAACGCTTATACATTATAAAATCCCCAATAAATATAAGAAGAAAGGTACAGGCCTTTTCCTGTAAGTATAAAAATGATGTTTGTGAACAAAAAACATCTAAAAATATCAGATTATTTTGCTCAATTTTTCATAGAGATTTCTGACCCTTAACCTGGATAGTGAAAATATACTAGCTTTTGACATAAATTTGAATTTACAATAAAAATTAATACCTCGATAGGAATTCCTTTGTAGTGTGGAGGAAGAGGCACTCCGACTCCATTTCCTCTTGGGAATCTAAAACAACTTGGTCCATCATCGATAGCCGCTGCAGTTGCAACCATGTGCATCAACTCAGCCTCATCGGATGGTGCCATAACAATCATATTTGGCAAACATGCCATATATGTTATGTCGAATGCACCACAATGTGTCGGTCCATCCGCGCCCACAAGTCCTGCTCTATCTAATGCAAATCTTACTGGCAACTTTTGTAGATCAACGTCGTGGACCACCTTTAAAAATTCAAACTACAGTGGGTTTTTTCTTCATAAAAATAAAGTAAAAATTGCTTCATCTGTTTCTTATAATTTGGCTATTATCTACGCCTTGTAGGATTAAATCTAAATCTTTAGCTACACAACTAATCGTCGGAATTGGATTACCTACCCTGATTAAAAAACCAAAATGGATGCATATAAAAATATGAGTCATTAGATCAAAAATAATATGATTTAGAATAACCAATGCAATTAACAATACTAAACTTGCTACAATGATCTGGTTTTCATGACCATTAGATCGTTGGATTAACACCAAAGCAAGTGATGTTGGCCCGTAAATGCCTTACCACTATTACCAATGGTTAGTGACAAATTATTTGAAATTTGTTATGCATTTTTTTTTTTTTTTTTTTGAAAATCGGCTATTCTGTATGTCTAGAGGTTTGAACATTCGCTATTATGTTGCTAAAGGTATTTGGTTTAATTATGCTTGACATATATTATAGCTAAACTCCAAAATAATTGTCATGTTTTTTTTTTTTTTAAACTTAGAAATAAACTAATACCTTTAATTACATATTAAATGTCAAAATCAGAACACATGTTCAGATAGAAAACCCAAGCAGTGGTACACCAAAGGTTTGGGTCGGTAGATCAAAAGTCATGATCTAGAACAGTTGATGCAATACTGCAATACTAAACATGTGAAAAATGCTTCTGGAGTCCTGGATCATTACATCTTTAATCCAATCACCTAGATCAAACCGCTAGATTTTCAACCAAAGCAATCTCAGTCACAAGGCTACGCTCGAGATTTTTAGAGTACCAGTTTTGGGAGTATTTTAGAATAACAGTTTTGATCGTTTATGGACATATCAGTTTAAGTTTTTTATGACCAATTTTATAACTTGTAAAACCATATTTGGGAATTTGATTTTCATGGGTTTTAAATGCATTTTTGAAATAATAAAACTACATACATACCGTATGTATAAAACAGATCACATGTGTGAAAGCCGAATGGATTTACTTCAAAAAAAATGTAAGAAAAAAAAGCATATATACAAACTCTAAGATTAAAAGTTAGCCTTAAAAAATTGTATCACAACTATATTGAAAACAGTCCAGACCATATAAAACAAATTTTTAATGTTTGAAACGATCTTTTTTTTCTTCTTCCTTTTTTCAAAAGGGAAGTTGTTTAAAAGCCATTTCTGTAATTAAATTCATGAAATGTTCATTTTAAAATAGAAAATATAATAATCAAAATTACAGTATTTGAAAATATTTGTTTTAAGGAGGGTAGAGTTGGAAAATTTTTGTGAAATGACAAGAAACCGACACTTTGGGGGTTTGAAAGATAAGGTCAGTGCTATAATACAACATCGGTTTTGATATATTATAAAAACATTCAAACCGGTGCTTCAAAAAACTTGCAAGCATAAACTCTAATCGATGGAGCCATAAAAATAATTCAAATCCAGTGGAATAACTTTTTCCAAGCAGAGCTGAATGTTTAACCACTATTATCACAATTATTGACAAAATATCTGGAATATTGATACACACCTGATCATATCCTCTTTGAAGAAAAGACGAATAAATTGCGCAAAAAGGTTTGAGTCCTTCGGCAGCTAAACCTGCAGCAAAAGTGACTGCATGCTGCTCCGCTATACCCACATCGAAGCATTTTTCTGGAAATTTCTTTTGAAATAAATTGAGGCCTGTTCCACCACCCATCGCTGCATGGATGGCTACAATTTTATCATCCATTTCTGCTTCTTTGATGAGCGATTCAGCAAAGTACTGAGTGTATGATAAAGTTGGGGATTTGGCTTTTAATTGCTTCCCTGTTTTTGGATCGAACTTAACAACACCTGCATCACATAGAAGCACAAATTAATATCTTTTGTGCACACAAGCTACAAATTAAAGAATTATCATAAGAATGATATGCTAAATTATGATATTTATACCATGCATTTTGTCATCAGCAGCCTCCGCAGGAGGGTAACCCTTTCCTTTTTCTGTAACTATGTGAATGAGTACAGGTCCAGGAGCAGGCATTGCTTTCACTTTCTTCAGAATTGTCACCAAGTCCTCAACATTATGCCCATCTACCGGACCGATATAATATAGTCCTAGCTCTTCGAATAATGATGCACCCGATGCACTTATCATCCCTCTAGAGTACTCATCTACTTTTGCTGCAACCTCATGTGTTGTCCCACCAATTTGCTTCGTTATATTCTGTGAGTTTTAGAAAAAGCATGTAAAGTTATTACAAAATATTGACAAACAGCAGATATACTGTTGACGTGTAAGCGTATATTGTCGTCAGATTGAGAAGCAAATATTTGTTGCTTTTGACTTACCTTAGCTGCTTCTCGCAGCATTCTGAATTTGGGACTAGCTTGAAGTTTGGTGAGAGCGCTGCTTAGGGCCCCGACAGGAGTGGCTGGCCCATCGAGAGTTGCTGTAGGCAAAGACACTTGTTTGTTGTCATTTAATATAACGATGAGGTTGGAATCCAAATACCCTGCATTGTTCATTGCTTCGTAAGCTTGGCCTGCGGTCATTGCTCCGTCTCCTATAACCGATATGACATGGTTTTTCTTGCCTAGTAAGTCTCTAGCAACCGCCATTCCTAGTCGAAAAACAAGTGAATTATGGACTTGAAGAAGTGTGTACGTCTGTAAGGAAGATGAGAGCACTTTTTTTCTCTGTCCTAGCTATGTTATAACTGAAATTTGACCCTGTGAATTTGGATTTGGTGGAGTAAATTGTGATAAGGGTGTTCAAATTTAATAAGGTCATTTTCATATAAAACTGTGTGAAGTCAGCTAGTTAATTGTATTGTAAGTGTAAATCTTGTGCGTACGCGTGTATTTACTATTTACATACCAGGAGAGATTCATAACCCCTCTGTTTTGATTTTAAGTACTGTTGTACTTGTGTACTGTCTTCATATTAGCCATTAAAATTTAAAAATTAGTGGACGGATTTGCTGATGATGGAAGAGAGAGAAAAATGATAAAGTACAAAAGAAAATGGTAAATATTTTCGCTAAATTCATCCACTAATTTATTAGATCCAATGACCATGGAAGAGAAAAAACAAAAGGGTTATGGATCCTTCCTTTAAATCCCCTTTCATTCCATTGTTTTGTTTTGCGAAAAAATACCGGATCAAAGTGAATTTTTTTTATATGTTTTATTTTTTAGCATGAACATCTATTAAAATTAGACACTTTAAACTTCTTTAAAATCGAAAGTCAATACCAACCAGCGAAAATATTCATATTAATCGTTGATTTATATATTAACGGGGTTAAAAGTCTTAAGATGGTTTGAATTTTGTATAGATGATATCACCAATAAATAGAACGTACCTGTGAAAATTTACTTCGCTTTGTTCCTGTTTTGTTTTGTTTTTGGCACAATAACATGGGGGGTAGAAACGGGATATACGTATGTGTGTATAAATTCTTATAACCTAACCCCTTTTATCCTCCTTTGTCTTTTTGTGCGAAAAAATTGCGTGCCGCAATAAATTTCTGTAGATATGTTCGATTTATTAGCAACCATATATGCAAAATTTGAATCATTTTTAAAATTTTAACCTCTTCGAAATCAAAAGTTTAATAAAAGCCATCAAAAATAATTTTCGTTTTAGTTATCAATTTGAAATATATTTTTGAAATGATCCAAAATTTTGAAATGATCCAAATTTTTGCATATATGATTCTGCTAAATAGAACATACATTGAGAAATTCACTTGAATATGAATTTTCTTTGCACCAAAAAAAAGACGATTGGGGTGAAAGTGGATCTATAAGGAGTATATCGTTTATTTCTATATATATACACGTCTCTTATTTTTGACTTCATTTACACCTTTTTATTTAAACTAAAATTTATAGATATGTTCTTACATAAGTCAAGAATCTCTATAAAATTTGAGTTAATTTGAATAATTCTAACATTTTCAAAATCACGTTTCAAATCAATGGTTAAATAAATGTTAGCGGTTGATATTCGAGTCAACATTTTAAACATGTTAGAATTTTTGCAATGATCTTATTTTTTGTGGATATAATGTTCATAGTCTGGATTAAACATCTTTAAAGTTTTGTTTGATTTGGAATCGCGTAGCTTCAACAAATGTAGGGGTGTAGATGCTAGTAGAGATTTTCATAATGTAGATTTGGAATAGTGGAGATGCTTATACATATGATATGTATGTATGTATTGGAAATTATATGCTTACCAAGGCCAGCGGAGATGCTAGTGGAGCTATGGCCAACACCAAATGCATCATGAACGCTCTCGTCTCTTTTTGGAAACCCGGCCAGTCCAGAAGTCTGTCTGATAGTATGCATTTTAGACCTCCTTCCTGTCAAGATTTTATGCGGATACGCCTGAAATTCGGTAATAGATGTAAATAATTAAAGCAGGATATATATTAAATAAAATAAATTGCAAAATTAAATAATCCTGCATTTTAAGCCCCTGTCAATTTGCAAAATTAAATAAAAAATTATGCTCATTTGAAAATCAATTGCAAATACTGACTTCTTTCTGCTAGCTGGATCAAATTACGGATGCTATTATAAGCCCCGTCAATACACTTGCACTGAAACAATCTGTCAGTTTATTTTGATCATTTCAGGCAGAAAGTGATAAGATTTGTCAATAGTTTTTAATGAGCATGTTTTTGCACTCACTTTTGCGAAGTGGTCTAAAACGAGAATAAATTTATTTTGAAAAAAAAAAAAAAATTGATTTTATTCATAGTCAGTGTTGTCTTTTAATCAAACGTATATTGTCGATAACAATTTTCAGTACAGTTCATAACTAGATTTTCGTATTGGATGGTACTGTTTATGTACCTGATGCCCAACATCCCATATAATCTTATCCTCAGGAGTGTTGAAAACATGATGAAGAGCAACAGATAGTTCGACCACGCCTAAATTCGCACTCAAATGACCTCCTGTCTTCGACACTGAGTGCACTATGTCCATTCTCAGTTCAGCTGCCAATTGCTCCAAATCCTACAGTCCGCAATTTTAAATTAAATTGAAATATAACAGAAAAATAACCCTGCATCTTTTTTTGTCTTCTCTGTCTTCTGTCTTTATACTTGATTTGGAAAGAAAATTCCAACTATTTTTTTTCTGAATTCAAACGTGAAATAGAGGGTAGTTTTGTCTGGTTCAGGTTTGTAGAAAAAGAAGACAAAATTATGTGGAACAAGCTCACTTTTCTGTATTATTTTTCATTTACTTACAAATAATTGTTTACTTTATTGAAACAAAATGTATAATTTATCTTTAATTGAAAAATAAGATATAAACAAACAATATTAATTAACTATAAATATTTATAACACTAAAAAAATGTTTGTTCGTCGCTTTGTTTCCAACTTTTTTAAATCATCCTTTATATATTTTGTGATACGGTATGTTTACTAAATTACAATATCAGTTTTCAATTTGTCTTTTTGACTCATTAATGAATTTACCGTATAGTATTTTTTTTCATGGAATGAATTAATTGGTTTTTTTTGTAATATAAATTTGATTTCATCGAGTCTTTGCTTTTTAATCATATGACATTTGTTGGCCCTATTTTGCCTTTTATTTGGCTAAATAAGACCACCTAGTCTGCAAATTGTTGATTAAATTCCAAAATGACACATTTTGAATATTCATATATTTAAAAACTAATATTAATTTTCGGTTTGAATTTCTTATGTATAATTTGAAGGTCATGGGTTTTATTTATTGAATTGGTATGTTGATTTGGTTTCGTTTCGATCCATACCGAACCCACTGAAATCGAGACGGAAAGAATGGAATCTCTGTGCTTCCTTCAAAGCCTCCAAGCACAATAAAAACACTTACAAACAGAAAATTATAGTTGAAAACAAACACACAAAAAACTAGCAAGTATTAGCAATCAAACTTATTGTTCCAAACAAAAGGCACCCTGAATAAAAACAAGCGTTTTTTAACCGTTACATTCAATTTATTGATTATTTAAATGTTACCTGAGTTGAAAGATTTTTCATGTGCACTGGATAATTGATGGTGTCAAGCAATGGTGTGGGTTGCTTTTCTTCGGAAAATTCGATTTTTACTCCATTTCTTTCTTTTTTAACCGCCATTTTTCTATCTCCATTTGCTGCATTTGCTCTCACTTGAACCTGAAATCAGTTTATTAACAGTATTTATGAGGTAATTAAATGAAAGATGTTATCTTTGTAAAACTAATGTTTTTTCTACATCATCTCATCTCAGAAGAAGATGAATCGAAATCGCAGAAAACAAGAAGAAAATCACGAAGGCCAAGGAAAAATAAGCAAACAAGGTACAAAAATTCAAAAACTGAAAGGTATAAAGTTCATAAAATCATACCTGTCTGCAGCTGGTTTTTGTAAACGAAGGCCATGGAAAAGCAGCAGTGGCTTGAGATGAAATGAATGAAGTAGTCATCGTTTACTGATTTGAAAGAAAAAGAAAAAGAAAGGGAAACAGAAAAAGAGAGCGGTGTGGACAAAACAGAGCAAATGGGGGGAGAGTTTATAGTGTGAGTGAAGGAGAGACGGTGATATTGAGTTACTGATGTCTTATTGTATTGTAATTTATCGTAAGTTTTTTAACTGTACTTCTAAATTTGACCTTTATCTGACTGAGTGGTGCTTAATTTGCATTTGGACTGTACTGAATAATTAGCCGGCCATGCCGGTTTCTTTCTATTAATTCTGCATGGTTTAGCACAATGTTTTAATCTATGTTCATGCATGTGTATTAATTGGATATATGGATTGAGATCAAATATCACCAGATAATTAAGACTGGACTAATTAGATTGAGTTGGAAGGTTTTCGTGCTGCCCAATAATTTTTACGATATCGATTCATTGTTTTCAAATATTTTCCAATGAATGTTTTTTTAATTAGGCTATAAAAATGATTGCTTAGTTGGTTTTATGCTGTGAGCGCAACTAAATATGTTATTTTTGTAACGAAAAGATCCACCATGACGCTTTATGTTTTTCTGATAAATTACCAAAGGGTAGATGATTCAAGCGCATAGATAAGAAAACGATTATTGTAATATGTTGCAGCTTAGAAACGGACAAATGAGTATCAACAAATATGCTAATACTGTGTTAGAACTGAATCTAATGTAAAAGACAAACTCTAGAATTTCTTTAGGCTGAGTTTTGTTCCAGCGAAAGGCATTGAAAAGGTCAAAGGAGAATTTATGTTACAAAAGCATCAAACGATCCAAAACCACAAACGACGAAAGTGAATGTCAGAAAGCTAAAATTATGAAAACCATCAGTTGAACAAAAGTTAGAAAGAGGAATAAAGAAGAAAAACGAACGACCAACAAAGAATGAAAATAAAGCAAAAATGGAAGAAAAGAAAATACCGCAGAAGGTAGCTGATATATAAAATAAGTGCAACAAAGTTAATACAATTGTATTGTAACAGCATAGAAATTTTTGATAGAATAGTGAAGAAAATTTGCAGTAAAAAATAACTACTTAGAAAAAAAAATGAAGAATAGCAGCATAAATTAGAAAGACAAACAAAGAAAGAAAAAAATTCAGAAGGAAAATTAGACAGAAACTCAAAAGACAGTAAAACCGGTAAATGACTATAAAACTATTAAAGTGATACTAATAGTATCATATTACTAAATATATATGCTAACAGTATCAAAATTTTGTAAACATAAAAAAGTAAAAAAAGAAACGGGAGAAGAATTGCAAATGAAGAATCTGAAGAGGAACAAATAAATTCGGTAAAATTATAAACAGAATCACTTTATAACATATTATTCATTGCAAAAATGATATCTGTAGTTTGTTTTTTCTGAAGTTAATGTTTTTTAACTTATAAATTATTTTCACTGTCATTTGTGACGAAGTGATACCAATATACTGCAAAAATGATACCCAATATCTGCTTGATTGAAGTTGTGCTTTGGAATTTTAGAAATTATTTTCACTGTAATTTGTAATAAAACTGATACGGATACACTGCAAAAATGATATCCACTATTTGGTTGACTAATGTTGATGCTTTGAAAAGGTTTTAACTGGCATTTGTAACAAAACTTATATAAATATTTAACAAAAATGATATCTATAGTCTGTTTCATTGAAGCTAATGCTTTGTAATTTTAGAAATTGCTTTCACTATCATTTGTAGCAAAACTGATAGTAATATATTGTAAAAATGATATCTGCTAATCAACTAAATGTCACGTTTTATACAACCGGATGATGATGATTTTGTGGAGATATATGTCATAAAAGCAAAAGAATGGAGTCTGTAGTACATGAGAAAAAACATGTAAAGAAAAAGAAAAACATGAAGAAATGAAATCTGATACTACATAGAGACGTGGCTTGCAAGCTACATTTAAAATTATAGAATTGGTAAAAAAAGAATGGAGTTACAAAGGGATAGAAAGACATTTTGAAAGATTTTTTTTACCAATTCTTCAGTGTTTTTTTATGAAAACAACATTATAATGAAAGAATGCAAGAAGTACCAAAACAATTTCGATGCACTGTATAGTTGTTATTCAATAGAGCATGAAATTTTCATATTAGGAGAAGAGAAAATCATAGTGGCTGCAAATGATATCAGCTTATTATCCGGATTTCCATTGGAAGGAAAAAATAGAGACCAACAACAAAAACGACAAGAAAACAACTCCGATGAAATGTAGAGAGTTTGCTACAACAAATTTTGAAAACTGTGCTTTCATTACTAGAAACTTACTGGAAAGAAGAATAAAACATAAAATAGAGAAAAAGAAAAAACAAAATAAGGAAGACTTGTCATTATTAATAGTAATGGTTATTTTGTTAACATTCTTCTTTTTCAACAATCAACAAAAGTTAAGATGAATATTCTACCATATTTGATTACTATAAAAAGATCGAAGATAGTTTCATGGCCAATGCAATAGAATTTTTTTTCAATAAACTTGTAAAAAAAAATTATCCACAAGCCAAGGAACATGTCGGAATGCTTCATGCTTCCAATGTTAAGATATGTTATGTAAAATATTATTATTTGAAATAAATATTATTTTTTCTAATAATATCTAATCGGTTTTCAAATAATTATAGTATTGTATTTGTGAGAAAATGAAGCTCATTTGACCAAGGTGGCATTATGCTGAAAATCTGCTAAGATTTGGAAGAAGAGATTTGCAAAATATAAAATCCATACTAGTAAGCAAGTTTTGGATGATGTTAAAAAGGATAGGGTAAGTTAATACTCTATCCTGCCTATATTTATAAGTATCATTTTGTTTTTGTTATATGTCTAGCATACCAAAACAGAGAATAATCAATTATAAACCCGTCGCACAAGTTTATAACTCAGATTTCCACTACACTGGAATTCTGTAGTAATTATTATAACAATATGAATGTTGTAAATGAATTACAACAACAGCGTTATACTATTTTGAATAAATAGTATAACCAGAATAACGGATAGAATATAGAATAATGTATATAAATATACAATTAGTCTAACCGGATTATGTCTGAGGCTCGTCGTAACGATTTCCTTAAGAATTTTATTTCAAAATTCTCCCAAGATACAACAGACGAATTCTGCACGAAATTGTAATGAGTATATCACTCTGTGATTTGAATATTAGAACAGCAGTTGTGTTTAGAAGAGAAGAGATAATTCGGATTAAAAATTCGGTATAGAAAGTGATCAATTTTCCTCCTTATTTATAATTGGTCTGTATCCCTTCGAACGGTCGCGACTGCACCCGTTTGTCCAAACGGTCGCGCCTGTTGCCCTTTCATCGCACCTGCCTGCTGTTCGCCCGCGTCTCCTCACATGGGCCGCACCTGTTCGTTTGCGCGCGCTTCAGACGTCGTGTCTCTTCAGTCCCGCGTCCGTTTTTACCTGCCTGCTGCTTCTCTTCGTATTCCAGGCCCAGCCCAGTTTCAGCCGAAGCCCAAAAACTGTTAACAATGGCCCAGCAAAAGAATGGTCATTTTAGACCCGTACCCGGCCCGGTTTGGTTCGGTCGGTCGGACGACGGCGGCGGCGCGCGCGCGCGCGTTGGTGATGCATAATCTCCCTCCTCACAACGAAGCATACATTTGGGAGCCCCAGGCCCCCAACCTCCACTTGAGAAAGACATATATAAACTAATATACCTCTCAATAAATTGGCGATGTGGGACTTCATGTATTTTTCATTCACTTGACCTTTAGGAATTCTAACAATCCCCCACATGAATGATAATATACATATCCCCCACACGAAGCGAAATATCACAGAGTACATATGGAATAATGCTTTATCGTGGATAAGTAGATATTTCACTTTGAACTTTCCCTAGTTAAAACTTATCGGATCTACTTGGCTAATCGGTGAATTATTTCATCTTGAACCGTCGGCCTTTATTGTATATCCAGACAATAAGCTTTACGAAGCATTGATTCCCTTCTCATCCAATCTCTTGGTTGTGTTCATTTTGGTCCCGAACAATTTTTGGTTCTGCGAGTGTTTTTAGAGAATAAAAGCCTTTTAATATTCTCATAGAGCCGACCCAGCTCACACTAACATAGGTGATCGCAACCATTAAGAGTATCCTACATATACCCCACTTGTTATTTCCAAGATATGGTCATCATTAAAAAACATAGTTTTAACCTTTAAAACTTCTGTAGGCATGCATTATATTTTGCACCATAGGAATGGAGTAGGACCAAGTCCAGACAAATGCATTACTTCTTGAGTTACTCATAACTGGTTTGCCTATTGATCCTAGTCCGTGGGATCTCCAGTCGCTATGATAGGTTTCCGTATAAGGTAACTCTTATTGGTTTAGGCTTTTAAACTCATTCCCCTCGATGCGCAGTCAATTTTCTCTCTTGATAAACATTTAGTAAATGGAACCGCTAGGTTACCATTTGTTCTCACATAATCTATGGAAATAGTTCCATTAGAGAGTAACTGCCTAACTGTGTTATGGCGACGACGTATGTGTCGTGATTTGCCATTATACACAAGGTTTTTCGCTCTACTTAGCGCTGCTTGATTATCGCAGTGAATACATATGGCGGTCACAGGTTTTGGCCAAAATGGAATATCTTCTAAGAATTGACGAAGCCATTCTGCCTCTTCGCCTCCTTTATCTAATGCGATAAACTCAGATTCCATGGTGGATCGAGCTATGCATGTTTGTTTAGTAGATTTCCATGACACTGCTGCTCCTGCAAGGGTAAATACATAACCACTTGTGGATTTTGATTCCTCTGAATCTGCAATCCAGTTTGCATCACTATATCCTTCTAGGACGGCAGGATATTTTCCATAATGTAAGGAAAAATTAGTGGTATTCTTTAAATATCCCAACACTCTCATTAGTGCTTTCCAGTATTCCTTCCCTGGATTACTTGTATACCTGCTTAGTCGACTTACCGCGTAAGCAATATTTGGTCTGGTGCAATTCATCAGATACATTAAGCATCCTATTAGACGAGAGTATTCCAGTTGCATTACACTCTCATCAATGTTTTTATGCAGTACTTCCGATGGATTAAAAGGTGTCCTCGCTCCTTTAATTCCATACTCTTGGAATTTTTCAATCACTTTGTCTACATAGTGTGACTGAGATAGTTCAATTCCATTAGGTGTCCTTACTATTTTGATTCCCAAAATAACGTCTGCAACTCCTAAGTCTTTCATATCGAAATTGTTGATTAACATCTTCTTTATAGTCTCTATTACTTTAGTATTAGGACCAAAGATTAGCATATCGTCTACATATAGACAAATCATCACATATGATTGTCCAACCTGTTTGTAATAAACACATTTATCACATTCATTTATACGAAAACCATTTTTCATCATGACACTATCAAATTTTTCATGCCATTGTTTTGGAGCTTGTTTTAGTCCGTATAGTGATTTCACTAACCGACATACTTTGTTTTCATTTCCTTTGGAAATAAAACCCTCAGGTTGCTCCATATAAATCTCCTCATCGAGATCTCCATTTAAGAATGCTGTTTTGACATCCATCTGATGAATTTCCAGATTATATATGGAAGCAATTGCTATTAACATTCTTATAGAGGTTATTCGTGTAACCGGTGAATAGGTATCAAAGAAGTCTACTCCTTCTTTTTGACGATATCCTTTGGCTACCAATCTGGCTTTATATTTATCTATAGAGCCGTCTGATTTCAATTTCTTCTTGAAAATCCATTTGCAGCCAATTGGTTTTATTTCAGGTGGAATATCAACTATTTCCTAAGTTTTATTACGTAGAATTGAATCAATCTCACTTTGGATTGCTTCTTTCCAACATGAAGATTCAGAAGATGACATTGCTTCCTTGTACGTTTGAGGTTCGTGTTCTAACATATAAGTTAAAAAATCCGAACCAAATGTTTTGGAAGTTCTTGCCCTTACGCTTCTTCTTGGTTCAACCTCCTCGTTGTCCTGATGAGTTTCATCTTCACATGTCTCATCTCTGTTATCTCTTGTCCTTTTTTGGGACAGGATTTCCATCGTTTCTTTAATGTGGGAACACATCTTCAAAGAACGAGGCATCTCTTGATTCCATGATTGTATTTACATGAATATAATTTATATCAGACTTGAATACAAAAAATCTGTAGGCACTACTATTTTGGGCTGGCCCAAGATAATAACAATCTATTGTTTTTGGTCCAAGTTTGACTCTCTTGGGAGGCGGAACTGGAACTTTTGCCAAGCACCCCCACACTTTGAGGTATTTAAAGCTTGGTTTGTGTCCTTTCCATATCTCATATGGAATTGTTCCCGTTTTATTGTGAGGAACTTTGTTTAATATGTGATTAGACATATTTAGGGCTTCCCCCCACAAGTTCGTCGGTAGACCAGAAGTTAAAAGCATGGCAGTAATCATGTCTTTTAACGTTCTGTTCTTCCTCTCGGCTACACCATTTTGTTGTGGTGAATATGGTGCTGTTGTTTGATGAATTATACCATTTTCGGCACATAATTGTTCAAATGGTGATTCATATTCTCCACCTCGATCAGATCTCAATATCTTGATCTTTTTATTTAACTGATTTTCTACCTCAGCCTTGTATTTTATAAACGCGGTTATTGCTTCATCCTTACTATTTAAAAGATAAACATAACAATATCGCGTATAATCGTCAATAAAAGTAATAAAATCTTTTTCCCACCTCTTGTAGGTAGTGATTTAAAATCACATAAATCTATATGTACCAAACCTAATGGTTCGGTGCTTCTGTCAACAGATTTAAATGGTTGTTTGACCATTTTTGCTTCTACACATGTCTCACATTTGTAGTTCTTGTCTACTTGGAAATTTGAAATCAATCCCAAGTTTGATAATTTCTTCATTTTTCGGAAGTTTATGTGTCCTAATCTATCGTGCCATAGTAAAATTTCATGCTCAAGCAAGTAAGAGACTTTAATTTTATTAATAGCACAATCAGAATACATAGATTTATTGCCGGTAATGGCTACATTTGCCTTAAATAGGCCATCACATAAATATCCCCTTCCGATATACATTCCAGCTTTGGACAGAACCATCTTGTCTGACTCAAACACCATCTTGAATCCCTTCTTTGATAGGACTGCACTAGAGATGAGATTCTTGCGTATGTCTGGAACGTGAAGCACGTCATTCAATTTGACAGTTTTTCCAGAAGTGAACTTGAGGATAACTGTGTCACTGCCTTCGATCATGGAAACTGCAGAATTACCCATGTAGAGTCTTTCTTTCTGATCGAATTTCTGGTATATTGAAAACATGGATTTTTCAGAGCAAACATGACGAGTAGCTCCTGTGTCAACCCACCATTGGTTAGGGTTCTGAATCCAATTGCATTCAGAAATAACCGCTGAAAAGTTGGACTTATCCATTTTCATGTTGTCAACTGTTAACATCTCTGTTTTAGTGTATAACAGTAAAATTCTTAAGATGTTATATGTCTAGTATACCAAAACAGAGAATAATCAATTATAAACCCGTCGCACAAGAACTCAGATTCCCACTACACTGGAATTCTGTAGTAATTATTATAACAATATGAATGTTGTAAATGAATTACAACAACGGCGTTATACTATTTTGAATAAATAGTATAACCAGAATAACGGATAGAATATAGAATAATGTATATAAATATATAATTAGTCTAACCGGATTATGTCTGAGGCTCATCGTAACGATTTCCTTAAGAATTTTATTTCAAAATTCTCCCAAGATACAACAGACGAATTCTGCACGAAATTGTAATGAGTATATCACTCTGTGATTTGAATATTAGAACAACAGTTGTGTTTAGAAGAGAAGAGATAATTCAGATTAAAAATTCGGTATAGAAAGTGTTCAGTTTTCCTCCTTATTTATAATTGGTCTGTATCCCTTCGAACGGTCGCGACTGCACCCGTTTGTCCAAACGGTCGCGCCTGTTGCCCTTTCATCGCACCTGCCTGCTGTTCGGCCGCGTCTCCTCACATGGGCCGCACCTGTTCGTTTGCGCGCGCTTCAGACGTCGTGTCTCTTCAGTCCGGCGTCCGTTTTTACCCGCCTGCTGCTTCTCTTCGTATTCCAGGCCCAGCCCAGTTTCAGCCGAAGCTCAAAAACTGTTAACAATGGCCCAGCAAAAGAATGGTCATTTTAGACCCGTACCCCAGCCCAGCCCGGTTCGGTTCGGTTCGGTTCGGTTCGGTCGGTCGGACGAACGGACGGCGGCGGCGCGCGCGCGTGTGTGGTGGTGATGCATAATCTCCCTCCTCACAACGAAGCATACATTTGGGAGCCCCAGGCCTCCAACCTCTACTTGAGAAAGGCATATATAAACTAATATACCTCTTAATAAATTGGCGATGTGGGACTTCATGTATTTTTCATTCACTTGACCTTTAGGAATTCTAACAGTTTTCAACTTAGAATCAGTTTTCGCACTATATTTCTTCTATCATCATTTTTGCCTCTGCATAGCATCAGTTTTTGTCTCTATATAGTATCAGTTTCAATACTATGATTTTTGCTTCTACAAGAAATCATTTACCACACTGTATGATACTTGGTATCATTTTTATCTCTGCATAGTATCAGTTTTTCACTTTGTATAATATCTATTTTGCTTCAGGATAATTTTAGTTATAATACACTATGATATTTGGTTTCATTTTTGCCTCTGCATAGTATTAGTTTTTATCTCTACATAGTATCAGTTTCAATACTTCGATTTTTACATCTATAGAAAATCGGTTATAACATGCTATGATATATGGCATCATTTTTTCTTCTACATTGTATCAGTTCTTACCCCTGCATCAGTTTTAATACTTTGATTTTTTTTTTGTTTCTACAGAAAATCGGTTAAAACTTTAATTTGCGAAAGCTTTTCCCAATAGATTTTTTATTATCCAAATCCCATAGAGATAAATTTGGATAGAAAATAAACAGACATGAAATCAGAAATCAATGCACTAGAGATTACACCCAACCACCCTCTTTATTGGTTCTTCAAATTTTGTTACAACTAATCGAACAAAATAAAAGTAAACAAAATATAAATTAAACCAATAACCAAGTTGAGAAATGAAGTTTTGATCTCTATGGCTAAAATTGTTGGAGGAGAAGAACAAAGATGGAAGAAGAGAGAATTGCAAATGGATTTCCACACATTTTACACTCTCTCTTCTAGTCTCTATTTATAACATCAATTACTTAATACGCAAGTTAACATTAGATGACAAACTATAAATTGATTAACCAATTAGAGAGAAAAATAAATATAATCAATATGCCTATTAATTAGGAAAAACAAAATCTTCTCTTTCTTTCTTTTGCATATTTATTTCCTTCTATTTGTGATTTTGTATCACCAAAATTTAACACTCCACCTTGATGCAAAATCACATATCTCCAACATACCAAGCATGCCATCTCTAGATCTATCACAACTCCCTATATCTTAATCATACCAAATTATAAACCTTTACCACCGCCTACAAGTGATGCATCTCCCACCATGAGGTGTACCATACTAATCGATCTCAAAGGCGTTTGCAATGCCACAAAGACCTCCATACAGTCTTTGTGGATTTTCCTACTCTACATCCGTCTACCACTCGATCTGAGCATGTTACATGATCACCATCGATCTCTTGAGCATCATCAACATGAAGACCCTGTTTAAAATATGACCCTCTACACGATCATCATAAGCAGCGAACACATTAGCCTCTCCACCTAACTGTGGACTAGGCTCTCCAACTGTCACTCGCTTTCAATAGTCGACTACGTGACCAACCAAACTATAAAGGTTTCCTTCTTTCAATACTCATGTCATCGCTACAAGACCACCCTTCTTCACTCTCAAAACTCCACCTCGAGTCTCATAAGTGCAACCATAACGATCCAACTGACCGAGAGAAATAAGATTATGTGAATTAGAAGGAACATGTCTCACGCCCGAGATTTCTCAAATCACACCATCATGCAAACGAAACTGGATAGATCCAATACCACAAATCAGTAGCTCTTCTCCATTAGCTGTCCTAATCATGCTAGCGCTCTTCTCTTAATAAAAGAAACAATTCACATCTCTATAAATGTGAAAACTGGCTCCCGAATCCATCTTCCAAGGCTGCTCTTCATTAATAAAGACATCGTAAAAACTATCACTGTCGCTACCTTCAACTATGCCCGCCCATGTATCACCATCACTGTCACCATGTATAGTCTTCTTTTGATCCCTTTTATACGCTTCACACCTATTGCGCATATGACACTTTTTATGATAGTAATAACAAATGATACTTTTTGGCATATCTTTACCGTTAGCGACTTTCTTCTTCAGACTTATATCCTTCTACGAGTCCCTTGCTACCATAGCCTCATCTTGAACTAATTGCAAATGAAGAACTGAATCTAATGCAAAGACAAACTCTAGAATTTCTTTAGGCTGAGTTTTGTTCCAGCGAAAGGCATTGAAAAGGTCAAAGGAGAATTAATGTTACAAAAGCATCAAACGATCCAAAACCACAAACGACGAAAGTGAATGTCAGAAAGCTAAAATTGTGAAAACCATCAGTTGAACAAGAAACACAACAAAACTTAGAAAGAAGAATAAAGAAAAAAAACGAACGACCAACAGAGAATGAAAATAAAGCAAAAATGGAAGAAAAGAAAATACCGCATAAGGTAGCTGATATATAAAATAAGTGCAACAAAGTTAATACAATTGTATTGTAACAGCATAGAAATTTTTAATAGAATAGTGAAGAAAATTTGGAGTAAAAAATAACTACTTAGAAAAAAAATGAAGAATAGCAGCATAAATTAGAAAGAAAAACAAAGAAAAAAAAATTCAGAAGGAAAATTAGACAGAAACTCAAAAGACAGTAAAACCGGTAAATGACTATAAAACTATTAAAGTGATACTAATAGTATCATATTACTAAATATATATGCTAACAGTATCAAAATTTTGTAAACATAAAAAAGTAAAAAAAGAAAAGGGAGAAAAATTGCAAATGAAGAATCTGAAGTGGAACAAATAAATTCGGTAAAATTACAAACAGAATCACTTTATAACATATTATTCATTGCAAAAATGATATCTGTAGTTTGTTTTTTCTGAAGTTAATGTTTTTTAACTTATAAATTATTTTCACTGTCATTTGTGACGAAGTGATACCAATATACTGCAAAAATGATACCCAATATCTGCTTGATTGAAGTTGTGCTTTGGAATTTTAGAAATTATTTTCACTGTAATTTGTAATAAAACTGATATGGATACACTGCAAAAATGATATCCACTATTTGGTTGACTAATGTTGATGCTTTGTAAATGTTTTAACTGGCATTTGTAACAAAACTTATATAAATATTTAACAAAAATGATGTCTATAGTCTGTTTCATTGAAGCTAATGCTTTGTAATTTTAGAAATTGCTTTCACTATCATTTGTAGCAAAACTGATAGTAATATATTGTAAAAATGATATCTGCTAATCAACTAAATGTCACGTTTTATACAACCGGATGATGATGATTTTGTGGAGATATATGTCATAAAAGCAAAAGAATGGAGTCTGTAGTATATGAGAAAAAACATGTAAAGAAAAAGAAAAACATGAAGAAATGAAATTTGATACTACATAGAGACGTGGCTTGCAAGCTACATTTAAATTTATAGAATTGGTAAAAAAAAGAATGGAGTTACAAAGGGATAGAAAGACATTTTGAAAGAATTTTTTTACCAATTCTTCAGTGTTTTTTTATGAAAACAACATTATAATGAAAGAATGCAAGAAGTACCAAAACAATTTCGATGCACTGTATAGTTGTTATTCAACAGAGCATGAAATTTTCATATTAGGAGAAGAGAAAATCATAGTGGCTGCAAATGATATCAGCTTATTATCCGGATTTCCATTGGAAGGAAAAAATAGAGACAAACAACAAAAACGACAAGAAAAATAACTCCGATGAAATGTAGAGAGTTTGCTACAACAAATTTTGGGAACTGTGCTTTCATTACTAGAAACTTACTGGAAAGAAGAATAAAACATAAAATAGAGAAAAAGAAGAAACAAAATAAGGAAGACTTGTCATTATTAATAATAATGGTTATTTTGTTAACATTCTTCTTTTTCAACAATCAACAAAAGGTAAGATGAGAATTCTACCATATTTGATTAATATAGAAAGATCGAAGATAGTTTCATGGCCAATGCAATAGAATTTTTTTTTCAATAAACCCGTAAAAAAAATTATCCACAAGCCAAGAAACATGTCAGAATGCTTCATGCTTCCATTGTTAAGATATGTTATGTAAAATATTATTATTTGAAATAAATATTATTTTTTCTAATAATACCTAATCGGTTTTTCGAATAATTATAGTATTGTATTTGTGAGAAAATGAAGCTCATTTGACCAAGGTGGCATTATACTGAAAATTTGCTAAGATTTGGAAGAAGAGATTTGCAAAATATAAAATCCATACTAGTAAGCAAGTTTTGGATGATGTTAAAAAGGATAGGGTAAGTTAAAACTCTATCCTGCCTATATTTATAAGTATCATTTTGTTTTCAACTTAGAATCAGTTTTCGCACTATATTTCTTCTATCATCATTTTTGCCTCTGCATAGCATCAGTTTTTGTCTCTATATAGTATCAATTTCAATACTATGATTTTTGCTTCTAAAAGAAATCAGTTACCACACTGTATGATACTTGGTATCATTTTTATCTCTACATAGTATCAGTTTTTCACTTTGTACAGTATCTATTTTGCTTCAGGATAATATTAGTTATAATACACTATGATATTTGGTTTCATTTTTGCCTCTGCATAGTATTAGTTTTTATCTCTACATAGTATCAGTTTCAATACTTCGATTTTTACATCTATAGAAAATCGGTTATAACATGTTATGATATATGGCATCATTTTTGCTTCTACATTGTATCAGTTTTTACCCCTGCATCAGTTTTAATACTTTGAATTTTTTTTTGTTTCTACAGAAAATCGGTTAAAACTTTAATTTGCGAAAGCTTTTCCCAATAGATTTTTTATTATCCAAATCCCATAGAGATAAATTTGGATAGAAAATAAACAGACATGAAATCAGAAATCAATGCACTAGAGATTCCATCCAACTACCCTCTTGATTGGTTCTTCAAATTTTGTTACAACTAATCGAACAAAATAAAAGTAAACAAAATATAAATTAAACCAATAACCAAATTGAGAAATGAAGTTTTGATCTCTATGGCTAAAATTGTTGGAGGAGAAGAACAAAGATGGAAGAAGAGAGAATTGCAAATAGATTTCCACACATTTTACACTCTCTCTTCTAGTCTCTATTTATAACATCAATTACTTAATACGCAAGTTAACATTAGATGACAAAATATAAATTGATTAACCAATTAGGGAGAAAAATAAATATAATCAATATGCCTATTAATTGGGAAAAACAAAATCTTCTCTTTCTTTCTTTTGCATATTTATTTCCTTCTATTTGTGATTTTGTATCACCAAAATTTAACACTCCACCTTGATGCAAAATCACATATCTCCAACATACCAAGCATGCCATCTCTAGATCTATCACAACTCCCTATATCTTAATCATACCAAATTATAAACCTTTACCACCGCCTACAAGTGATGCATCTCCCGCCATGAGGTGTACCATACCAATCGATCTCAAAGGCGTTTGCAATATCACAAAGACCTCCATACAGTCTTTGTGGATTTTCCTACTCTACATCCGTCTACCACTCGATCTGAGCATGTTACATGATCACCATCGATCTCTTGAGCATCATCAACATGAAGACCCTGTTTAAAATATGACCCTCTACACGATCATCATAAGCAGCGAACACATTAGCCTCTCCACCTAACTGCGGACTAGGCTCTCCAACTGTCACTCGCTTTCCATAGCCGACTACGTGACCAACCAAACTATAAAGGTTTCCTTCTTTCAATACTCATGTCATCGCTACAAGACCACCCTTCTTCACTCTCAAAACTCCACCTCGAGTCTCATAAGTGCAACCATAACGATCCAACTGACCGAGAGAAATAAGATTATGTGAATTAGAAGGAACATGTCTCACGCCCGAGATTTCTCAAATCACACCATCATGAAAATGAAACTGGATAGATCCAATACCACAAATCAGTAGCTCTTCTCCATTAGCTGTCCTAATCATGCTAGCGCTCTTCTCTTAATAAAAGAAACAATTCACATCTCTATAAATGTGAAAACTGGCTCCCGAATCCATCTTCCAAGGCTGCTCTTCATTAATAAAGACATTGTAAAAACTATCACTGTCGCTACCTTCAACTATGCCCGCCCATGTATCACCATCACTGTCACTATGTATAGTCTTCTTTTGATCCCTTTTATACGCTTCACACCTATTGCGCATATGACACTTTTTATGATAGTAATAACAAATGATACTTTTTGGCATACCATTACCGTTAGCGACTTTCTTCTTCGGACTTATATCCTTCTTTGAGTCCCTTGCTACCATAGCCTCATCTTGAACTAATTTCACACATGACCCGTTTCTTCTAAGCTCCTCATTCAAAAGATTACTACGAACAGTTTCAAGTGAGATATTTCCATTAGCTTTGGAATTACTCAATGAAAAAACCAAAATTTTCCAACCTTCTGAAAGTGAACTCATCATCAAATTTGACGTTCATATTTGCCTTACATCTTGAAATTCGTTCAAATGCTCTGTAACAAACTTCTCTCCATCTAATCTCAGTTGAACTAACTTTTGAACAAGAAAAGCCTTATTTGTAACACTCTTCGACTCATACAAAGATACCAACTTTTTCTACAAAGCCTTCGCGAATTCACAACTAGCCACATCATGGAAGAACGAATCATCAAGATACCGACGAATCAATGCGATTGCCTTCTTATCCATATTCTTCCATTTTCCCTCATATACATCAAAAAGCTTCTTCCCATATCTATCAATCGGATCATGAAGATCATTGAGGTATAAAACATCTTCCATCCTAGGCTTCCAAATACTCCAATTTTTTTCATCCAAAATAGCCATCTCTAAAAAAGAAAGCACATTTGACATCTCAATAATTTTTCAAATCCAAAATTACTCTAAGCTTTGCGATGACCTTTCTTTGATACCAATCTGTAGTGAAAACTTTGCTTTGCAACAGCTGTAACTAACTGCCTTTATTACGTTCGAAAGACGAATCATTATGGGTTGAAGAAATAAGAAAGATAAAAAAAGACTAATCAAACACAGAATATTACCACACATGGAACAACATATAATAATAATGTAGTATATTACAGAGTCAAGCCAAAATATTGCATCAGAGTTCAATGATACAAGTTCTAGACCAGGACAACTACAACTACTTGTCCATAAAAAACATAGGTCATACATATATACATACACACCGGAATACTTTGTAATATTAACAACTATCCATGAAGCCACCTGCTCCAGCTCTCCATCATGCTTTTGAGAGAAATCTGGATCACTTGACTACTCATAAAAATTTGGATACGCAAGTGTTTTGGGAAAAGAAAATAAACTACGGGTCAGACATGGGTCTGGTGTGAGTAAATTCAAACAATAGAATATTTATTTGAAAACTCTTTTGGAAACGAGAGTATCTTGTAAGACCACATTGCACATAAACGTGGACGGGTTTTACATTACTATAACTAAAACACCTTCTATATAAAATCGATGATACTATTATAATGTCTAAGGGTTTAAAGTAAATAAAAAACATAGCTGAAATTCTTGCTTCTCACATTCCAACGTATTATGTTTACAATAAAAACCATAAAGATCGTATGGAGAATGAATTTCAACTAATGTCGAGGCTACGGAGGTACTGCCCATAACAGTACACCTCTAGAAATGTACCGAGGTCATACCTAACGACCCCTGCTAACATAGGACTGACCTACCCCTTACTGGATAGTATAGAATATGATCATCTCCTTGGTTGGGATCAGCAACCATTCTGGGACTGAGTTACGAGAATAAAGACTCGTCCTAGATAGGTTTGCGACCCACATGGCCCTGTTGCATATCCACTGTTTTAGTCATTCCCAGTTGATGAGACTTGAGGCCACAGTTTACCTTTCAATAGCACTTCCCTCTTAGAATGCTAACACTGCCTTCCAATGTTGACACAACGTCAGCATTCATCCATACAAGTCATTTAGGAGATTAATGAACCAAAGGTACTATCTCCACTATACCCATTTAAGAATCACCCTTCGGGTTAAAAGCAAATACCCATGCACTTCAAGTCTTGAATCTTGATCATGACTTCAATACTTCCAATTCGAACGTTTACATTGGTTTGAAGTGGTTTTCAGATAACAGGTTATGATCTGATCCCGGTTTCTTCAAACCAACATTCAATAATTTAAAATGGTCAAGTTATTGATAGCGAAAAACTTCACTATCGGGCAGGATATTAACATATGGAAATACATTCCATACTTAAGTTTTCATGACCCACTTACCGAAATTAACCTCCTTGTGTTTATCACAATTCCGATATCCAACATTCATGCTAAGCACAAGTCACTTACTTTTTATAAATGAGTCAACATTTTCAATCACTACTTTAATTCATTCGGCTACCTAATGGTCCAAACAAGAGATCACTCGGTTTGGAATCAATTCACCTTGAGAAGAATATTGGTTTAAAACATATTCGGTTTAATTTAAAATCACCTTTGGAAAAGATTTAATTAAATAAATAAATTAATCATTTTAAACCCTAATTAAATCTTAATTAATCCAAATTAAATCAAGATTAAATCATAATTAAACTCTAAGTATTAATGAACTTAGTTATGTAGAATACAATAGCCTATGATTTTTGTTTAAATGTATTTGTTATTATAATATATTTTTCCATATAATTAAATAAATGTTTGTTGAATAAAATGAATAAATCAGAATTCATATTTAAACAAATATTTTGATATAAATTCAAATAGTACAAATTTGATCTCTCGCTACATTTACACATTTTCAATTACAATGCGATTTCAATTACAACATAATTTTCAATTTACATATTACACCTCACTACGTATTCACTCAACACTCGTATTTTATCTTCAACTCTGTTCCAGCCTGTATCTAGCATCTGAACTGTCTGCAAAATAAACGCCGATGCAGTAAAATTGAAAAAGAAAATATTTTGCAGTTCGCAATAAAATGTGTGCTTTGAAAATATTATTTTCCTCGGTTATTTGGGTTGTTTGTCATCATATTTCTTTTTATTCATCATACACGAACAACTTGTGACATGCACAGTGTATCACTATACAAGCCACAAGGCCATGCACACCTATATACACTTGCTTGATAAAATTGCAGGGACATGTGAGCATAAGGTCAAACTCAAGCCGAGGCTGGATTCAACACAGGTGCATTCCAAAATACAAAACAAAATTCAATTCAAAAAGCAATAACGCAAACATGTTCAAATGTATATGGATATGCATATACACACATATCAATTCAGAGACAAGCAGTGGAAAACTCAAATGGCTCACAACCACCAGTGCGACATAGACAATACTACAAACACAAAGGCAAGAACCAGACTTCAAGATGATCAAAACATACAGCTACCACCAGATAAAGTTTCAAGGCATGGTCAGGTTCTATGCAATGGTTAAGACCATCGTTGATAAGACTACATGAAAAAAGTAAGTATGGCTCAAATAATACAAAACTGAGGTGAACACAGACCAAATCTCAAATGGGTCAAGACAAAATGAACAGTAGAGACTCAAGTGGAACAAGTCCAGTTAACACATGAACTAGCACAGAATACATGCATATGGAAGAGCAACATATGGTGCACAATGGATATACAATCATTCAAGTTCAGCATGCACACATAACAAAGCAGTGAACTAGACAAAGGCAATCAAACTGCACAAACGAAGCTTGAAGCAAATACAATGTTCAGGCATGAACTTAACTACAAGTGAAGCCCCAACCAAAACACAAAATGCAAAACATGAAGTAGCAACATTAGATCAGATATGGGGTGCAACCATATCAGACATGAAACAAAGCCAGTGCACAAATAATAAATCTAGACCAGAGAAATGAAATAACAAAACCAGACATGTACAAGCTACATTCAGACAGGTGAATGGTCAGAGTAAGTCATTCAGAGGCAAATAGTGAATAGAACCATGAAATGATTCGAAGAAATGCAAACACAGACCAGAAACAAGTGCAGACAACAAAATGTACATGCATACAAACCAAAACATAGAACCAATCTACAACATAGTAACAAGACCACAAGAAATGAACTGACTCGAAGCTACTGGAAGTTTAACATGAAGTAGTTCACACACACACATGCATACACGCACGCACGCACACACACACACACACAGATATATATATATATATATATATATATATATATAGCGAATGCAACCAAAGCACTTGGAGTTCAAGTTCAACTAGATCGACTTGGTTTAATGTTGCAGTGAAATCAATCAAATCAGAATAGTTAACATGAACATAAGTGAGTGCAACATAAACAACACACATCACCAACATATGGAACCAGACTACAATGACCAGGGAAGTGCATCAAAATCAAAGCAACATGAACATGATGACCAGAATCTATAATACAACAACAATAAGCAGTGGAGACATCAAGTTAACCAAGTGGATAGGTGCAAACATATATGTATGTGTATACGTGGTGATTCACAAGTAGGTCAACATGAAGTGCAAACAAGGATATGTATACATGAATTAAGATTGCAGTTCGAAAAACAAGTCGTTAGCAGTTTACATGAAGCGGTGGAATATATTAATATGAAAAGGTCACGATTCAAAAAGAAACATCAGTAAATTATTCAAAAGTTCGAAAATTGAATGCCAGCAAAGAATGGAATCAGTGAACAAGCCAGAAAATCAAAATTATCTCAAATTTCAAAGTGCCGAAGTCACAGGAGCAAAAAGAACAAAATCGACTAAAAGAAAATCAAACAACGTCAAGTAATGAACAAGTCAATTTCATCACATCATTCGATCAAAAATCAATGGCAGAGCAAACCACGTGAAGAATTCAAATGAGAAATATACAAACGAGAATTAAGGGCTTTAATCCCTATAAAATCCCAATTACATCGCAATTTGAGTTTAAGCAAATACCAGAGCAAGCATTACAATAAATCACAAAACTCGATTCGAAGTCGAGCAAAATCAAAATCAAAAAAGAGAAACTCACATACCTATTCATATCATGAGATCGACATACAATTGGAGTAGCTGTAGGCGAACAAAGCAAGGAGTCAATTGACTAAGTCAGTCAAAGCAAAATAATCTTCAATCGATCGATAATCAAGTAGCGCATCAATTGAACAAAACCCTAAATTTCAGAACGAGAAGCAAAAGGAAGCGGCCATGTAAACAACAGAAAAGAGGAAAATGTATTTTATTTTTTATGGGCCGGTCTAATTACTTATATTGGGCTTATTTTTAAAACTAGGGTTTTATTAGTTTTCTACTTTTATTTGTAAACATTCTCTTTTTAAAATTGTGTAATCTTCTAGTCGTGTTACTAGGTACAAACAACGAGGCGTAGTTTGAGAATTTGAAGCTCAGTAGTTGAGTTCTGATAGGGTATTGAGCTTAGATTAGGTTAGTCAAGTTAACGGGTGTTGCAAGTTTACGTGTGTAAGTGTCCGACTATTTAATTTATAGTCGAAACCTTAGGACAGCACGTAGGCAGGTTATTGCCGAAGCTGGATAAATCTGTGTGTGATTTCTACTGCATTACTTTCCGTTATTGTTTTTATTTCCACCTTAATTTTTATATTATTTGTATTATCCTATTAATCCCCCTCTAGGTGAAAACGATCCTACAAGTAGGCCGTAATTAGCTTCCTAATGCATCTTTATTAAGGTTAAATCAAACTATTATTAGTTAAACCCTAACTAATTAAAATATTAACTAAATAATCATTTAATTAAATAATAATTAATTAACTAATTAACTTAATTAAATAATTATTAACCATCAATTACTTCTTAACCATGTTAAATACCAATTAAAACTTAATTAATCAAACAATAGTCATTAACTTAACTTATGTGTTGATTAGTTACCAATTACTTTCTTAATTACTAATTAAGGCTAATTACCTTTCTATTTAACTAATTAATTAAATAATTAGTTAAATAATTAAATTATAAAACTTAATTACTTTTTAATTACTAATTATGTTTGTTTTGAAAACTTTTAAAAAACAATTTCAAGTTAAAACTAATTGAAACTAAAATCGATAAATTTCATCGAACTGCATCCATAGCGACTATCGTTATGGGCGCAGTTCGCTCTAACATATTCTTAGCAAATCACTTCACAACCCCTTACTTTTTTATCTCATGGTTTGAAACATTCTTTAGAAAATTTAAATGAAAAAACTTTTGAAACTAAAGCTACAAAATTTAATCCATTTCAAAATTTTAAACTTCGAAAAACAACTTCGATTCCAACCAGATCTCAAACCCATCGTAATTACACAAAGTAGCTAACTTTGTTTACCAAAACTGTGACGATCCGGAATTTTTGTCAATTTAAATTGGAATATTTAATTGATTGTAAATATTTAAAAAGTTAATTTTAACTTGAATTTCAAATATCTATATTTACTTGATAATTAAAATTTTGAGCTATATAATTTGAAATTGGGTAAAATGTTGAATATGGAGTTTTAAGCCTGTTAAAAATAATTTGAAGGCTCATAAAATTTATATTGATAGCACTGAAGGTAGTAAAAGTGTTCAAATTGAATTTGGAAATGTTTTGTTAAGTTTTAAAAATTTATCGTTTAAATCGATATTTAAAAATAGCCTTCCGAGACACTCTCTCGGAGTTCGACGAAACCAGTTCCATTGGATCCATAATAGTTAGTTATTATCAGTTTTCAAATTTCGTAGCGTTTGGATTTATCTTTTGCTCGTATGGGTGAGAATTGCGTTGAAATTAAAATCGATAATTTAATATTTTAAATCGATTTAAAAGGCTAACTCCACATACGATCAACTTAGCCTCCGAAACACGTTCCACGTTTGATTTTATATCGGTAGACTGGTAATATAGCGAAAGTTGTGTGTGCTGCTGAGAGCCAACAGTCTACGTTTGATTTTACATCGGTAGACTACGACCTATGTAGGAGTGGAGAAGTTTCATTTTTGACAGCGAAAATCGAGGGGCGATGATGCCTATAGTTACATGGACTTTTGCTGCGATGGCAACGTGACCCTGTAATGTAATTGCGATCTGTTGTGGGTTCCATGGCGTAATCGAGGGGCACGGAGTGCCTACAGTTACATGTACTTTTGCTGCGATGGCAACGTAACCCAGGATGTAACTGCGACCATGGATGGAAGTGATGATTTCCAGAGCATTCTCACCAAAGATATTTCCTCTATTTTCAAAAATCGTTTTCGATATTTTCAATAAAATTATTTTCTCAAGTATTTTCACTGGGTGTTGAAAATGCTCTGCTAAGTACTTATAGATTATCAGTCCTACGCCTGATCAACGTATGACTGAATTTCTGTGAGAACAAGAATGGACTAGTTGAGACATCGAGTAATAAGAAGTATTTTTATAAAAATCTATTTCAATAATATTATGTGAATTTAAAAGCATTTCTAAAATTTTAAAATTAAAGTGTTGGAATTTTGGAAAGAACGAAAGGCAATCCAAACTTGAATTATAAAATAAAATTTGAACTCAGAAAAATTTAACGAAGTGATTTTTTGTAATAAAATCGAATATTGATTCAAAAATTGGAAGTAAGCTTATTAGCTTAATAATTATTTGATAGAGTATGTTAATAAAATTTAACTCGGTTAAATAAATGGATTGTAAGTTAATAATGGAGTTTGGATAGGAACTTGAGTTAAATAAAATAGAGTTGGATCGAAATAGTGATGGTTTGAATTACAAATAAAATTCAAGTGTGTTATAAGTAATATTTAACGTAATGTGCAAGTAACTTAGATATAATGGGAGTGTTGTCGAATGAAATAAAAGTGAATTATAATAAACATGGTTTGAATTGCAAACAAAACCCAGGTGGATAGAAATAAATTGAGAATGGCTTTGTATTAATAAAATAAATTCGAAAATGAATTAAGTAGATGAAATAAAAATTTAAATATGGGGTGAATAAATGGGTTAATCGAATTAAATAATAAATGGATGAAGTCTGATTGAATAAGGACTAAATCAAGGTTTTAATTTGAAATTGGGTTATCGAAATGGAAGACCATTAAATAAAGACTTGGGTTAAATTTATTTGGAAAATGGGTATTAATATAAGCATCGAATGTTGTCAAGCTCAATGAAATAGTTTTAAAATGAATCCAATGCGGAGATGAAATGAAATGCAAATGTATGGTTGGTGAATAAAATAGAAATGAAATGAAATCAAATACAGAATGGGTTGAAATTAATTTGAAGTAGTTGTAAACTAAATGGATACTCTATTAAGCGAATATCGTCGAATTTACATAAAAATAGTTGTCATTTGGCGTAAAACAAAAGAAATTAAAATTCTATAAGTTGATAGAGATTAAATAAATTGATTTTAGGATCAATTGAATTGAATATGAGCTTGATTTGATTAAAAATAAATTGAATGTAAGAAATTGAGTTGCAAACCATTAAAATTGAACGAAATGGTATATGAATTGGTTGAAAGCAATTGGATTAGTTGTGAAATCATATAAATTACTCGTGGAAGTTATTTATAATGCATTTCTTTTAGAGTTGATGTGTTTAGCTATTGAAAGTAAGTGAAATGCTAATAGATTTTCTATATATGGCACTTGCATATTTAAACTGAGTAAGCATAGGTACCTGAAGGCTGTTTGACTGGATTTGGTTGTGCTAATGGCTAAAATAATAAGCCGCATGCTTAAAATGCTAAATAAAGGTACGCCTACGCAACAAAAATAGGAAATATGAACTGTTTTTTTGCATTTTCCGACCGTGTGGGTCGATGTATATATATTTATATCTCTTGTCAAATTGCAAAAGCTCCTCCGTACAAGGGAGATTCTGCTAAAAAGTTTCGAAAATTTTGGGTGTTAGAAATTTTTTGGAAAATTTTTTGTTAGCAACAAGACGATGTCAAATTGGAAATTGTTATAAATTTGTGAATGAAACTAATTTAAAATAATGATATGAATCAATTATAAATGGAAGATAAAATTCAATATTCAGAAGTGAAGATAAATTGAATTTATAGGGAAATGGGGGAAAACTAATTTGAATAGAAGTAGATGTGAAAACTTCTAGAAGGAAATGTATAAAATGACTTTAAAAGCTATGATTGGATATTATTGCTAAGTAGGATATGCAGGTATTACAAAGGGAAAGGAAAATTGGTTTTGATATTAGAAGATAAATTGAATGGCCCGACTAAAAGGTATGTATTTAAATTTCTGTATGAAATTGGATTGGGTTTTTGATCTAGCCACTTGGCGTCTTGTTTTCTTTTGAAATTTGGAAGCGTGTAGAGGCATTTTGTAGTTGTACCGAGCTAGCCGCGCAAAGGAGACGCTGATAAAAATTTTCAAAAATTTAGAGAGTTAGAATTTTTTTGAGAAAATTGTGATAATTTAAATTTGAATTTTAAATTTAGATTTGAATAAATGAAGTAAATAATGCTGTTGGAAACTATAGAAGGTTTTGGGAAGTTGGTTGAGGTGATAGTGGGTCTTTAATAAAATAATAGGTTATGGCAAGTTAATAAAACTGTTGGGTTTTGGAAAAAAATAGTAATGGGTATGGGATCATTCTTCCTAACTAGTAATTTCGGGACGAAATTCTTTTAAGGGTGAGGAATGTGACAATCCAGAATTTTTAACAATTTAAATTGGAATATTTAATTGATTGTTAATATTTAAAAAGTTAATTTTAACTTGAATTTCAAATATCAATATTTACTTGATAATTAAATTTTTGAGCTACATAATTTGAAATTGGGTAAAATGTTGAATATGGAATTTTAAGCCTGTTAAAAATAATTTGAAGGCTTATAAAATTTATATTGATAGCACTGAAGGTAGTGAAAGTGTTGAAATTGAATTTGAAAATGTTTTGTTAAGTTTTAAAAATTTATCGTTTAAATCGATATTTAAAAATAGCATTCCGAGGCACAGTCTCGGAATTCGAGAAAACCAGTTCCATTGGATCCGTAATAGTTAGTTATTGTCGGATTTCAAATTTCGTAGTGTTTGGATTTACCGTTTGCTCGGACGGGTGAGAAACGCGTTGAAATTAAAACCAATAATTTAATATTTTAAATCGATTTAAGAGGCTAACTTCCACATGCGATCAAATTAGCCTCCGAAACACGTTCCATTGTGTTCAAAATGTGGGTAAAACCTTATAATTGCTTAGCGACATTCCTTAAGAGAAGTTCGAAATTTTAAGTAGAAATCAATGAGGCATTTTAGAAGTTCTATAATATAATAAAAATTAAAATAAACACTCGTACTCAAGAAGCCATCCCCAAACCTATATCTTATCGTCTCCCTCTCTAATCTGAAAGCAGAAAATCGAACTTATAAAAAAAAAGACAACTGCAAAAATCAAATTCGTGTTGTATACACGACTAAAAATAATGAAACCACTTTCTAAAATCTTCTTTTTGCATAAGCTTCGATCTGGGATGTTTTCATGGGTTGCGGCAACCTTTGGTCGTGCTCATCCATGTCTTGGCCGAACTAGGGATTCAATTTCTTGATGATCTAGGTGGAGCTCGAGTCATGGCAATGCAAGTACGGTTTGGCGCATTTGGGTTTAGCGGGGGCGGCTCGAGGTTGTGAAGCGCACGTGCGCACGCTCGCACGCGCGAAGGAGGATCAAAGTCGATCTGGGCAAGCTCGATTTGGGGGTTTTGGCAGCGGCGTGCGCAAGCTAGAGGCGATCACGTGTGTTTCGAGAAGGCGGCAGCGAAGAGGGGCTCGCGAGTGTTCTGTTGGGAATTTTTGGTGTGGGTTTCTGAGGTTGAAACTGTGAAGACAAAATCTAATTGGAATGGATTGCGAACAGCAAAATAAAAGGTGAGTTAATCTCACTCTCCTGCATTTTTATTTAAATTTAAATGGTTGAATTTAAATAATCGGTTGAATGGTTGGTTTGTTTTGATGTGCTATATTATATATAGTAGTATATAATATATAGTGGAGTGATTGATATTCTGTGATGGATATTATTGGTATTTGGAATATTGAATGCTGTGGTTTGCTTGAATATTTAGGTACCCTGAGGTATCAAAATATATATAAAATTGGGTTTTGAAAGAATTATAAGGGTGAATTTTGAAAGCGGAATAATTATAGGATAAAAAAATAGAATGAATTGGAAAGAAATAAAAGTGATATTTAAAAAAAAACCGAAGTTAAATTGTAAAGTAGATATTTAAAACAAGTTTAAAATCATAGTTAAAAACTGGAATTCAAGAGTAAATCTGGGTTTTAAACAAGTAAGTTTTAAAAAAATTAATTTATTTTAACAACTTGAATGTTAAAATGCATTTTTAAATTGATTCAGATTTTAAATGAATGTGGTTTAAATTCCTTTGAACTTCCATTTTAAAACGAGCAATTAATTTATTTAATGAAGTAAATAAAAGATAGTTAATTACAGGTTGAGATTAATCGAGCATGATTAATATTGTGGTTTAATTAATGTAATTAATTTAGATTAGGATAAATTAAAATATAATTGGAAATCATTAATTTATATAATTAATGATGTAATTAAGGATTGATTTATTAAGATCAATTAATCAATAATAAGTGACTTATGAGAAATTAATTAATATAAGTAATTAAGGATTAATGTAATTAATATAGTTAATGAATTTATGAACTAATTAAGATTTCTTACTGATTTTGGTTAAGAATGGTTAATATTATGAAATTAATTAAAATTAATTACTTGAATGTAATTGAAGGATAACTAATCCAGGGTGATTAATTAAGATGAATAATGAAGGGATGATCGAATTATTGATTTGAAATTAATTAATGTTGAATGAAGAAATCTAAGTGATTGAGATTAGTAACTCAATCAGGGTTAATTAAATTAAATTGGTATGTGATTAAGTTTTGCTTATGGATGATTGAATGGCATTGAATGCTTTGAATGAGTGGATATCTCTGATATGAAAGGTTGTGTATTTTATTGGATAACTTGGGTTAGGATGACATGAGACTCGAAGAGACCAGGATCGGGTATTAGGAAATACCCGAAACCACTTTGAATTTTTTTTTAGATTGATAAGTGAAATCTATAGACCGGAATGAAGTGATTTAAATGAATTGGGCTATTTAAATCTAAATCTAAATCTTAGTACTTAGAAAATGGATGCGTGGAATAAGTGATGTCCAAATAAATTGTGACCTTGTAAATTAATACGAGTTACCCGGGTTCATATAAGTTATACGCTTTGGTATTCCATGTTAGTTGGGTTTACTCACACTGTTTCTAGCCTGATCCGGATGTTACTTTGGTGTAATGCCCAGGTCATACCGAGTATTACAGATTTTCAGGTAGGGACGTTCGAGAGCTCAAGAGGCGAGTTGGATGGCAAGAACGCATAGAGTATTTCCATTGTATTTATATTATTGTATATCTGAGACATGATGATTGTGTATATCCAGTGTCTGTATATATGTGTAACTCTAATGTATTATAAATGTACTTTGACAGATACAGAATTCATTTGTAAACTGTTATTATTTATTATTATATTTTATCCGCTGCGAAAGTGAGATGTTGATGTTTCTGATATTCTTCTTCTTCTTCTATCTCTTTCTTCTTTTCCTAACTGTCTGGAATTTTCGGGATCGAAAATTTCGGGTCGTTACAAAAACTCATGCCATAGCTCATGTTTTACAATCAACACATTACAAACACAAACCATCTTAATCATAGGTTGCAAGTATACATCCAGATATACATGCTTACTAACTTTATAATACAACATCGATTTCCATAACCAAATCAAGCTATAATAAACCATCCAAATCATAATCAAACCATATGGTTACCACTCATATTCTACACCATATTATCACTATAATATTGGCTTGATAATAAAGTCAATTTTTTCCCAACAAAAGGTATTTTACTCACCGAAATTCCACAGATTCAACTCTTACTTTCATTAGACCTTGCTAATGACCCTAGAGCTCGAAAAGGAAGTTTCTTTCTTCGATTTTTGGTTACTAATGGGTTCAGCCTGGGGTGTATGGGGGGAATGTGGGTAGTTGCTTGATGGAGGATGGTGTGTAAGGTGGTAGAGAAGGGTTTTAGCTAAGGAAAATGAGTTTTGAAGTGAAAAACTTGATTTTTTTTCTGACTTTTGCAAACTATGGAAGCCATGGATATTTTGAAGAGAAGGTTTTATAAAGTGAAGAGGAGAAAGCAAATGAGAATGTGTGTGTGTGTGGATGCATATTTATAGGTAAAAAGATTTTGAGAAAATACTAAATTATTCTTTAATGATATAACATAATATGTCATGATTTTTGAAAAATCTCATCACTATCCTACCCCTCTCTCTTTTCACATCCTCCCTCCTTCTCTTGTCAAATCCTTAAGATCATGATGAGTAATGATGTCTAATTATGAAAATATTAAGATATGACAAAACTTAATAATATCTTTAAATATAATGTTTATTATTTTTAAAGTTATGAATTATCACATCATCTATTAATTATAATTAACACAAGATAATATTTCCTGAGTGTATTATTATTTAGTTAATTATCTACTATATATGTGTACATATGGTGCACAAAGTCGAACAATATTCCCGACAACTTCCTGATGTCGAAAGGTCGAAATTTCAAAAAACATTCTTCGGTCACATTTTCTATTTTTCTACGAACTATTTAATTTGGTAAAAAAAATTGAAAAATATTTCTCCCTCATTGTTAATTAATTAAAATGACTTTATTTATTAATAAAAATCTATTTATTGACTGTATAAAATATATATAGTTGCCTAGTTAAAGCGACCATACCCTGGGTAGGTACCGAAGCTTTTCCCAATAGATCTTTTATCATCCAAATCAAAAAGAGATAAATTTGGATAGAAAATAAATGGACGTGAATTTTTAAATCAATACACAAGAGATTCCACCCAACTAGCCTCTTTATTGATTCATCGAAATTTGTTTACAATTGATCGAATAAAATAAAAGTAAACAAAATACAAATTGAACCAATAACCAAATTAAGAAACGGGGTCTTGATCTCTATAGCTAAAATTGTTGGAGGAGAAGGACAAAGATGGTAGAAGAGAGAATTAGTAAATAGATTTCCACACATTTCACACTCTTTCTTCTAATCTCTATTCACAACATCAATTACTTAATGCCCAAGTTAATATTAGATGGCAAAAAATAAATTGATTAGCCAACTAGAGAGAGAAATAAACATAATCAAATAAGTTTATTAATTAGGGGAAACAAAATCTTATTTTCTTTCTTTCGCATATTTATTTCCTTCTATTCGTGATTTTGTATCACCAAAATTTAACACTAAGATACTGGGTATCATTTTTGCCTCTACATAGCATAAGTTTTTCCCTTGCATAATATTAGCTTCAATACTTTGATTTCTGCTTCAACAAAAAATCATTTATAACACACTATGATACTTGGTTTCATTACACCATGATATCTGGTATCATTTTTGCCTCTGCATAGTATAATTTTTTGCCTTTGCATAGTATCAGTTTTTTCCTTTGCGTAGTATCAGCTTTAATACTTTGATTTCTGCTTCAACAAAAAATCAGTTATAACACACTATAATACTTGGTATCATTTTTGCCTCTGTATAGTATCATTTTTTGCCTTTCCATGGTATCAATTTATGTCTCTGTGTAATATCATTTTTTACATCTATATAGTATCGGTTTCAATATTATTATTTTTGTTTCTATAAAAAAATCAGTTATAGCACAATATCGTACTTAGCATCAGTTGTAACATATTGGCTTTGTGAGTATTAATTTTTCAAAATATTAATTATAACATATTAGTTATAACACACTATCATATATAGTATTGGTTATAATGCAATACCATGGCTTTAAAACTAGTACAAATTTTCCATGCAAATTATACCGCTGAAAGAAAATAAAAATATTCTACCACATGAGGCAATGCTTCTTCAAATAGCCTTAACAACAAGACAATCAAAAAAAAAGGAAAAGGAAAACCCAAGAAAAAAATGAAAATTTGAAGAGACAGAAAAAACTTTAGGAACATTTGAAGAACTAGCCATCAGAGTATTGCAAATGCAGATAAAAGATTTGGAAGATGAAGTTAAAAAGACCAAGAGAGAGAGAGTTGGAAACGGAAAAAAATAAGGCTAGAAACAGAAAAGGAAATTCAAAGATTCGACAAATCAAAGAAATGAAATTCAGATCTAGAAATAACGAAGAAGAGAACGAAGAGCGAAATATAGAACTTGAAGTAGAAACAGCGTGCACGACAAATGAAGCAGACTGTACATTTGTAACGACCTAGAATTTTTAGTCACTAGATTTTGAACATTTAATTCATTTTGAATGTCAAATGTGTATTTTAATTTGATTTCAAATAAAAATATTTTGGTTAAATTAATATAATTAGTTAAATTTCAAATACGGAAATTTGATTGAAATTTGAATAATAATAATTTAATATTGGAATTGGGATAATCGGTTAATCTGGGTGTAAATAGATATAAAATAGATTCCAAAATTTATTTAAGTTTATTTGGATTTAAATAGTGATGTTGGACTATTGGATGAAATTAGAAGTCGATAGGTTGAATTTGGAATTTTATATTAATTTAATTTTGGAATTTAATAATGTAATAATGCAAATAATCAGATTTTGATTTAAATTGAATCAGAATGATTTCTAATGTGAATATAAATTTTATACGAGTCATAATAGAGTTAATAAAATTTAAAAAAAAATGAAATTTTAGATGATTTCGACGATTTTGAAAATCGCTCGATTTAATCGACGAGTTAAAATAGCCTTCCGGGGTGCAGCCTCGGAATTTGACGAAACCAGTTCGATTGGATCCGTAATTATTAGTTATTATTGGATTTCAATTTTCGTAGCAATCGGAGTTGTCGTTTGACCCTGACAGCTCAAAACGCATAGTAACTATTTTAATCGATTTAAATTAAAATTGATCGTTTATTTCCATAACTCGCACATATGACCAAATTAGCTTCTGGAACACGTTCCATTGTGTTCGGAACGTTGGTAAAACCTTATAATCGCCAGGCGGTACGTGTGATTTGGAGTTCTTTTATATAAGCTTGTTATTTGGAAATTTTATTAATAAAATAATATATATAAACGTTTATAAACACGTTAAGAGAGGCCAAAACCCTAGTAATTTTCTTCAGCCGCCGCTCTCATTTTCATGGATGAAATTCTCTTGCCTTCCCCTCAAATTTTCTCTTCATCCATGCTGTAATTCACAAAATTTTCGACTGCAAGAATTGAGAGCTCGTTGAGCACTATGTTTTGAACGGTAGTGATCGGAAATCGTTGAGCGACTTGTCAGGAATTTCACCACCAACATCGCGAATTCGTGCACATTTTCCGAGGTCAAGGGATGACCGAGTTTTGTCGGATTTTGGCCGTGGGTGGAGCCGAGGCTCGCACGCGACGTGGTGGTACTTGATCGACTCCTAGTCGATCGTGGAAGGAGCGGTTGTAAACCCTAAATCGTGATATTGGGTTTGGTTTCATCAGGGTAGCGCACATGAATAGAGGAAGAAGGTGCGGGCCGTGTTTTGTTTGTATAATATTTTTAATTAAAAAGGAAATTTATTTTAAAATTTTGTTTCAAAACTTTGAAAATTCATATCTAATGCATTCGCTGTTAGATTTCAACGAAACGAGAAACGCCGGAATCGCAGAGACGAGTACTATGCATTGGAGCAATTCTGGGATCATTCCGAGCAAGTAAAAATTTAGGTTAAAGCGAACGCCGTTCGATTTAATTTAAATTTGCACGCTCGTCGAAAACCCAAGGTGAGTTAATCTCACTCACATCTGGAATTTCAGCTGTTTAAATAGTTCATATTTAATTGATGGTTGATTAGTTTAATATGCAAAGTATTATCAAATTGAATTGATATTTATTGGTTGTGTTAATATCTATGGATGCAGGGAAACAAGTTGTAGGGATCCAACTGGATTCCTCACAAATAGAAATTTATTTATATTCTGTGATATATCTCATTTATATTCTGTGAAAAATTGTTTTAGATCCTGTTATGCTGTGATCTATTTATATATTGTGATTGATTAAGTTGAAAATTAAATTGTGTTGTGCTATGATTGGGTGAATACAACCTGAGAATTTAAATATAAATAAATAAATTGGGTTTAAAGGAAATAAAAGAAATTCTTAAGTAAATGTTTTAAAAGGAATTAAATTCAAGAAACTGGTTGATAATTTGAAGTGTTTGAAATTGTGGTTTAAAAGGGGAATTGTGAATTGTTTAAAATAATAGCGAGATTTTTTTTAAAGGAATGGGAAGTGTGCTTTCTTCTGGAAACTTCAGTATGTTTTTAAGAAAAGTTTTCAAAATATAAATTTGCAGTTTAAATATGTTTAGAATATTTTAGAAAGAAATATTATTTTTTAATCGATTTAAGTGTAAGTAAATATTTATTTATGTAATTATGGTATTTAATTATTTCTAAAAAGTAAAGTAGTATTAAGTTTTCATAAGGAAATTATAATATAAATATTTGATTTAATAACCTTATTTTTAAAAGTTAAACTTGACTTAAAGTACTTAGGAAACCTCTACATACTTCCTTAAGTATTATTTTCAATTAAGTAATTTCTAGAAGCTTTATTTTAAATATTTTAAACATATGTTTTGAAAATGATTTCCAGGAAATAACAACGTGTTTAAAATAAAAGAAGCTATTTTTAAAGTATGGAAAGGAATTTACGGAATATATGTAAAATTGAATTGGGGTAAATCGCGTTGGATTTATAAAAAGAACTCTGGATTATCCTAAAATGGAAGTGTATTTCCCTGAAAAGCAAAGTACGCTTTTAAGATGATTTTTTTTGTTGTTGAAAAGTTAGAAGTTTTGAAGTAATATTATGTTTTAAAGGATATTATTATTATTTATACTTTATAAAATGGTTCTATTTGAAAGATAATCAATCAAAATATTATTTGAAACTTGTATAGGATTTCATAGCTTTATTTAAAATTAGTATGACTTGACTTTATTTTGAAGAAAATAGTTTATATTTTGTAAAGTAGTTTTATTCGAGATATTTTTAAAAGTATATATATATTTTAAATCAAGTGCGTAAAAAGTTTTAATATAAATGTTTGATGTATTTTTAAGAATAAAGAATTTAAATTATTTTAAATCTTGAGTATGTGTACTTGGATGTTTTCAGAGGAAGTAAAGATTTGAGAATTTACTCCATGAAAAGAGTTGGGGTTGAAAATTGTTTCAAAAGGGTTAGAAAAGAAAAATATATCTCGCAAAATATTTTTGAGGAAATAAATAATGTGGGAAATTATTTATTGTGTAATGGATGCTTATGGATGTTAATTGATAGTTAAATCACCAACTATCAATATTAGACAAATGCGTTGATCGTTTCGAAGAGACCGGGATCGGAGATAATTTCTCGAAAATCACTTCGATCCGGTTTGTACGTTTTCATGGGAAAAACGAGTTCGAATTCGAAGATGGAGCAGTGAAGTGCAAGGGCTAGTCGCTACTAATCCTGAGGATATTTCCAAAACGGATGTAGTAGGAGTAGTGCCTTCGTTTCCATTCGAACTCAGGACGGACTTGTATGGACGAATGCTTTCAGAACATCGTCAGGTGGGCGATGGGCATTCTAAGTGAAATGTGCTAAAAGGTAACGCTTAGCCTCAAGCCTCCTCAATCGGGAATGACTGATAATCTGGGGTTATGCAACAAGGCTAGGTGGGTAGCACCCATTCAGGGTGAGGTCATCCCTGTCTCGATGTCCCTTTTTATTCGGCTTAGTGATGCGGTTGCTGATCCCAACCGTGGGGTGTTCTTACTCGGGATTATCCAGTAAGGGGCAGTTCCGACCATGTGTTGCAGGGGATCGGGCGTGGTCCTCGGTACACTGATCTAGACCAGGTACTGTGACAGGTGGTACCCCAGTGCCTAGTCATTAGTTGGAAATCCATTCTTCCTACGCGCCTTTTATGAGTTTTGTTTGTATTACCCATTCTGTGGCTAGTAGCTGGAATTTAATCATGTAACAATTTCAGCTATTTTATAAGTATTTGTATATAGACCCTGTTATAATATCATAGGATTTTTCTAAAAAGTGATTTAGCTATCGTAAGGTAAAAACCCGACATGTTTATTTGTGGCGTGGTCTTACGAGATGCTTTGTTTTCAAAAGCATTTTTGAAACTTTAATAATCAATTTGGGTGTAACTTTATCAGCTGGTATTCCAGATTGACTCGGGTGTTATTTCATTATAATGCTCGGGTCAGACTGAGTATTATATGTCCAGGACAGGATGTTATGGAGCAGGAGAGGAGTTGGAGTCCGAGACGTATTATCCGTACTTGTATATATCCGCTGCTGTGATTGTTTGAGATTGTCAGACTGGTAATTGTTGTTTGTTTGTGATACTCTGGTGATATATTGTATGAAACAGATATAGTTTTCATTTGTGTAAAGAGCTGATATTATATATTATATTTTATTTCGCTGCGATTGTGAGATTCTGATATTGGTTAGTTCCTTCTTTCTTCTACCTTCTTTCTTTCCCCTTAACAATCTGTCTTTTCCGGCACTTGATCGTCGGCATATCATATTGTGGGGTATTTTGTGTCGATTTTCGAGGGTCGAGAAGGGCGGGTCGTCACGCTTGGTATCAGAGCTTAGGTTGGCGACAATCTAGGCTTTGATGGGGAATTTACTCATTAAATAGAGTCAATAGTACTCTATAATGAGTTGAGTGTAATAATAGATATGAGAGAATAATTGTTAGTGAATATAAAAATTGTTTTTATATTGTGTTGACTTATCGGTTGAGTGTTTATGAATTCTGGTCGGTACGGGAAGTACAACCGTATCGATAGGGGTTTCTAAACTCTTAAACAAGATAAACCGACATAGTGCTATTTTAAAGAGGGTAAATAAAATAATTTTACCCAAAATTATATTTTGATATAAAAGAAATATTTTTCTGAAATTATTATATATATATATATATTTGATTGTTTGGATGTGGAAATCTTAATCAACTAAGAATCTAAAATTTGATCTAAAATTTGAAATGGTTATAATCAAACAAAATTCTATAAGTATAAATTATACAAAAGAAGAATAACTAAATTTGAATTAAACCAGGATTTAAATCTCAGAAATTTTGAAAAGTGTTTTAAATGATTAAAAACAAAAGTTTGGAAATTTAAAATCTTAGGAATGTCTGAAATGTTTTCCAAAGTGTTTGAAGACAATGATGAAATATTATTTTGGGAAGTATTTTTGAATGGAAATTGTTTTGGAATGAATTTAGGAAAGTAAGGAAGCACTGAACTCACTTCAGTCGCTGGAAAATAATCCTGATAATGATGGCCACATCGTCAGAATTTATTTTCGAGTTTCTAAAGTGATGGATTGCTTCCATATTAATTAGGTATGATATATATTGGACTCGTTTGAGATATAAGTGATTTTAGAAATTTCAAAAGGAGGAAAATTGTTTTGGTACAACCAAGTTGTTTTGGAAATCTGGAGATTTGATTGGTATACTAAATGGGTATACGTTGATTATTATTTCAAAATGGTTTTGATATAAGACCGGGATACTGAATTCTGGAAAATCCTATTTAAATAATGTGTAAAGTTAAAATAAATCAACTATAGAACATATTAAGTGAAATTGATATTAATAAGAAGAAAATGAAAATTTTAATCCTGGATTTAAAATTTAACTTGAGTATATGGAAGTGAATAGAAAATTTGAATTTAACTTGGGATAAGTTTAATAAATTGGACTTAGAATCAAATTGATTTGGGTTAAATTGAAATGTAAAATGACTTTGTAATTGTGGGTCATGGTGTAATGAATTGTACTCATAAGCTAGTAAGTGTTATACTTATAATTTGAAATTGTGGATTTAAAATTTGCAAAGGATTAAGGTGAAAGAAAATTTGTATCTTTAAGAATTCAGTGATGTGTAGATATATATATATATATATAGAATTTGGAATTGTGATTATAAGATGAAAATAACTCAAATGAGCAATATAAGCTTTTAAGTAAATAAGTTAGTGAACTTAAGAATAGAAAATCAGACTGTAAGCCCAAGAAAAATGGAATTATAATCACAAATGGGAAATAGTTGAATGGTATGGTGAATTCAAACCTAATCTCAAATGAATGTGAATTGAAATAAGGTGAAGAAAATATAAAATATAAAACATGTGAATGAACTTAAGTTAGTAAATAAGTTTTGAACCTGTATACGGAGAATTAAAATTGGATTTAACTTCGATTAAATGGAATTCAGTTGAATTTGGATTTAATTAAAATCAAAATTCGGTTGTGTTACAAATAATTTTTAATAGAATTAAATTCTTATTCTTTTTTAAAATAGTAAAAGAAACAGAATGAATTCAAGTTGGCTAAATAAAACTTAGTTGGACTTGAACTAAATTTGGAAAAGAATTAAACTGAAAGGAAATTTAATTTAGATTAAGTAAGAATGATATTGTATGAATAAAATTTTAACTCAACTAAATTCAAAGGAATTGTTTGAGAATGAATTTAGTGTAAGCTAAATTAAATAAAGGGAAGCTTGAAGATGAATTTAGTGTAAACTGAATTAAATGGAATTTGTGTTGGCATGGATGAAATTTTGGTGGTTTGTTAAGAAAATTTTGAAAAGAAAAATAAAAACCCAGCTCTAGTATAGGATGTAGTTTTGGCAATAAAAAGCTGAGAGTGTCAATAAAAAGCTGAGAGTGTTAATAAATAATGGAATTAGATTATAATAGTGATGGTTTGAATTGTAAATAAATTCAAATGAGTGAAATAATTTAAAGTGGTCTCGCTATTAATCAAATAAATTTAAAAAGGATTGAATAAATAAACAAATTTAATTAAAATTTGTAAATGGATTGGAATTTGATTGGATGAAAATCAAATTGAAATAAAATAAATTGATATAAGAAGAAATGAAAATATTGTGAAATTGAAAGAACTTAAGCAAATTGAAAAATAATTATGGTCGAGTTTATAAGGGGTCTTGAATGAAATTTGTTTGATGATGAAATTTAAATGCAAGTGAAAGAATTTTAGTTAGTTATTGTGGTGAGATAAGAACGTATGAATTAAATAATCCAGAATGGAATGATATTAATATAAACTTGAATTGGTTAATGACATGAAAATGTAAGGGTAAGGATTTAATTTAATTATTACAATGGAATAAGAATGCTTGGATTGTGAACCATGCAGAATGGAGTAAAATTAATATAAATTTAACTGGAATTAATTTTAATGGTTATAAGATTAAGTGATGGTTATTTGCTTGAATGACATGAAAATTTGCATAAGAATTGGCCGTTTGTGGTATTCGGAATTGAATTGAGTTAAAGAAGCAAATGAAATTGGTTTTTAAATCAATTTGAAATGGATTGAAATCTCATTAAGTGGATTTGTATATAAATGCAAATACTTCAGATTGAAAATAAGAATTTGACTGTGAATCAATTTGGAATTGAATTGAAATAGATTGTTGTTAGGGAAGCACATGTTAATCATATTGATGAGAATATGGATTGAGAGTAGTAAACTTGAATGTAAATCATTCAAGTGAAATAAAATGAAGTTAGATTTGATAGAAAATTTAAAATAGTGATTGAAATCTTTGGATTGCTAATAAAATATGGTTAACACGTTAAATTTATGATGTTTATTGGTTTAAACTATGAAATTGATGTGTTTGGCTAGTTTAATGAAAAGAATGTTAATGAATTCTCGTATTAATGAAAAATGATGTGTTTGTTTGAGTAAGTACAGGTACGGGAGGCAATCGATAGAGTTGGAGCGCGTATATGCGACATTATTAGCCGCTTGCTTTTAAAAATGCTAATAAAGATACGCCTACGCAATAAAAATAGGAAATATGAACTGTTTTTGGTTTTTCCGACCGTGTGGGTCGATGTATATATATTTATATCTATTGTGATATTGTAAAAGCTCCTCTGTACAAGGGAGACTCTGCCAAAAATTTCCGGAAATTTTGGGAGTTAGTAAATTTTTTGAATTTTTTTTATGCATTTTGTTAACGACAAATTGATTTCAAATTAAAATTAAAATAAAAAGGATTTTTGAATAGGAATCAAAACTAGCAGTTTTGATTTGAAATTAAAGAATTTAGGTAAAGTGAAATTGAGATTTTCACTAAGTAGGTTTTGCTATTGAGTTTGGAGTATTCTTCTATCTTGGAAAATTTCGGGGGAGGAATGTAACGACCCAGAATTTTTGGTCGCTAGATTTTGAATATTTAATTCATTTTAAATGTTAAATGTGTATTTTAGTTTGATTTCGAATAAAAAGATTTTGGTTAAATTAATAGAATTAGTTAAATTTCAAATACGGGATTTTAATTGAAATTTGAATAATAATAATTTAATATTGGAATTGGGATAATCTGTGAATCTGGGTGTAAATAGATATAAAAATAGATTCTAAAATTTATTTAAGTTTATTTGGATTCAAATAATGATGTTGGACTGTTGGATGAAATTAGAAGTCAATAGGTTGAATTTGGAATTTTATATTAATTTAATTTTGGAATTTAATAATATAATAATGCAAATATTCAGATTTTGATTTAAATTGTAACATCCCGCCTTTTCGCACGTTTCAAATCGACACACGTGCCAATTCAAACCATACGGAAGGGCGGATTGTTATGGTGTAAATAAGAAAAGCAGAGAAGAAAATAAAACAAACAGAATCTCACAGCGGAAGGATAAAATATAATAATCAAACATACAGTTCATGAAGCTGTTTTTCAAAATATTTAATTATACTTACCATATATATCAGTGTTATACATACCATAGAATATCAATAATGCAGCGGGATACAATAGTGTAGTGGAACAATATAATATATATTAATAATAATACTGAAATCTTCGTCTTCGTACTCTAGAGATAAAGCCTTCGATCCTGAAATGCTCAGACTGACCCGAGCGAGTTGAAAAGACAAAACGCTCGAGTCGGAACTAAAAGATCTTATGTAAGTTAAATTAACAGAAATAAATATGAGTGCAGTAACTCAAGAGATGCTCGGGATTTACATCTCCTAAGGATCCGTTAAACTATTTACTATGTTGTATATTTCGCTACTATAATAGTGCCTAATCAGTAAAATAAACTTACTTTAAAATAGCGTTAAGGAGTGACCCAATATTCCCCTTAACACAAAATATATTCCCATTGTCTATACAGTACCGTAATCTCCCCCGTACTGGGCGTCGTCAGAGGGCACTCTATAGGTATGGTGCAAAACAAAATCGTATAAGGCGCGCTAGAGTAGGTGACATGACACAACTAGGCAATGCCAGGGTAGATATACCAATTACGCTTCCGGGTCGGTGGTAACATGTAGCAGCTACTACCGCCCACCTCGAACAACACCCCCAAATCAAAGAAATCAAAAGTGGCCACCGAATCAATCCAAAAGTCAAAGTAGAATATCGAAGGGATGTGTCGGATCAAAGGGGCTACCTTCTTAACCCGTCGATCGCTCCTGTTTTAGCCACCTTATGCCAACTCATGAGAGTTGGGTCCACGTATTTACCTCGAAGGATGCCGCCACCATCCTACTTCATTCTGGAATCTCCACCGTGTACACGGTTGTTAAAGTGGTTTTCGGAGTTGGCAGAGAGTATGACAACTTTCGATCCCGGTTTCTTCAATAGCCAAACGTTATTATAACACCGCGACCCTTTTAAAATAATTATACTTCAAACCAGAATAAAAATATTCATTTCAAAACCATATAAATACGATATCATCTTCATTTTAAAACCAAATCAATATGATCTCATTTATAAACCCAAATTAATATAATATCATTTTTTTTATTTCAAATATATCTTTTTCTAAAACCATAACATTTTCAAAGTTATAATATTTCAAAACCAAACGCTTGAAATATAACCTTCCAAAACATAAAACTTGAATTTCATAACTTTGAAATATAACTACACCCCTCAAATGGTTTAAATGTTAAATTACTTTATAAAATAAAATAACTTCTTTCATTTCACAAATAAATTCCGAATATCGATTTGAACCTCCAAATAAATCATTTCTAATTCAACATTTTCAAAGCTTAAAAATTCAATATTTCAAACTAAATTTTTTAATTCATATATATATATATATATATAACAATTTCACTTTTCTATTATTTAGTTTGAAATATTTACTTAAAAATCTAGTACCCCTTTAATAAAACTCCAAATTTCAAAAATTGAATATTCCTCAATTCATTAGACTTGATATATTTACTTAAACCACCTTAACCCCGAAATTTAGTTTTAAAAAACATATTTTTTTTCAATCTAAATTTCAATAAGTTCCAATGGATTTTTATTAACTAAAATTTTTAATTAAATAAAATCTCAAGTCCATTTCAAAACTATTTTCTCACACTTGATTTATAAAATCAGTATAAACTCTATATAAAAATATATTATTTAGGTAACAACTTCCCATATTATAATTTGATAAAATCAACTTTATCATTAAATTTATTTATACTTTACACAATTTTATACATAGCTTAAAACCAAGAATTTTACTATATATACAAAAATCATTTCAAAATAATTATATATATATATATATATATATACACACCGTGGTACCTGTATATAATTTTCTATTCTATGGTCAAGTGATACAGATATTTATCATTTCAATCCGCAATTTAAAATAAAAATGTGGTTGTATATCATTTCAAACTGCAATCCCGAATGAAATGGAAATGCATAATAACTTGCAGTTTATAACAATATAAAATACATCATTCATTCATCCAATATCAACCATCAACCATTTATCATAATCATCATCCAATTGAATCAATAACATCAATATATAATAGAAAATAAACAACAGGTAATATAGCAGTTTAATTCAATAATAAATTTAATAATTGTTTAACTGGCAGTTTATATGCAATTAAAAATTAATTAACAATTTTAACTGGCAGTTTATATGCAATGAATAATTAATTAACAATTTTAACTGGCATTTTAAATGCAATGAATAAATTAAATAGCAATTTAATTTAAATACATGAAATTAACTGAGATGATGATTAAAAATATGCCAAATAACCATAAATAAATTTTAAGACACATCATAAATCAATTTAACAAACATAAGAAATTTTAGAAGTTGTGAGTGGGTTAAACACTCACCTTTTGAATTTAAATTGAATTTAAATCCAATTTAAACCCAAAAATTTCACAGTCTCCAAATCCTTCCAAACCAGCGCCAAAAAATCTGTAATTTTATTATGATCCTAACAAAAAAAAATCGAGTGTGAAACAGAGTTCGTATATGAGAATTATAGCGGTTAAATTGTTTGAAAACAAAATTAAATTTTAAACCAATAAATAACCTGCCTTAATTAACTTGCCACGTCACGAATACACAAACGCGCGCCCGAGATCAGAAACACCCAAAACCCTAATTCGTTCGAACACGTCTCTCAATTTGCTCAGCCGCCACCGAACACCCCCATCATCCAATTTCCGCTGCTGCCAGAGACAACTACGCCGAGATCAGGCTTCGTCGTTGGAAGCTCCTCCCCGACCGCCCCTTCCTTGATGGTCGCGCGACACTCTGCCGTACCCTAGTGGTGGCCGCCGCCTATGGGGCCGAAACCCTAAAACTCTCATTACCAATGATATGACCATCTTCAAGTTGAACCAAGGCCACCGATCGAAACTGCTTGACATTCTCTTCGTACCCTTGACCTCCGATCATTCCCTCGTTGCAAATCCACCGTTGAATTCACAAAACACAAAACAAACGGCCGAAAATGATTTACGATTTTCAGACCAACGGTGCGACGAATCGAAAAATGAACAGTGCCAGAAGATTACGCTCATTGAGAGCTTCAATATATATTTTTTCTAGATTTTTCTGAGGACTTTGAAATTTATGCTTTGGATTTGATTTGCAATTGGATATGAAAATATAGAATTTTGCCTGCCATTAAGGAAGAGGAGGAATAGAATGAATTTACGTACAGATGAGAATTAGGGAGGCTAGGGTTTATAGCAGGATATTTATAGAGAAAGTTGGAATAGAATAAATGGATCGGGTTGAATACGCGCTAACGACAAAGTGGCCCAAAAAGCCCGTTCTGACCCCGGAACGAAATTAGGTAAACCCATATATCAAAATAGGTGTTTTAAAATATTTTAAATGCAATGAAAAAGGTTTCAGGTTCAAATTGCATCATATGAAAAAGTTATGCTAAAATCAATATTTTTCAAATTGATTTCAATTTCGTTTATTTCAAGGAGTTTCGAGTCCGTACGATCAAATGAAAAGTCCGATCATTACGAAACTTGAAATCCTACAATAATTCACCGTTACGGATCCGATGAAACTGGTTTCGTCGAAATCTGAGTTAGTGGCAAAAATGGCTATTTTTCCATTAATTAAATAAATTAATAATTAATTAATTAAATCCAATTTTTAAATTTCAATTTTATAATTGACAATTTTATCACCTTTATATTTCTTAATCATTTATAAAAATCTGAACAAGTTTAGATGTAAATTAAAAGTTGATAAATCTATCATTTGCAGTATTAATTTCTCCGCTTTATTATATTTAGAAATTATAAATTAAATTCTCAAAAACCCATTTATTAAATTTTTGAGCCTTCTTATTCATATCTTTTACCAAAATAAGATTGCCACTACATTGATTCATGATTTATTACATTATAATCCTCAAATTCCATTTCAATTTCAATAACGTAGTATTTAAACATTTTAATTCCATTTTATTTTGCATAAATAAAATTATTGAAATTTATACTTAAATTAAATTAATAAATCTTGCTTCCTATACTTAAATTAACCAATAGTCATATTATGGATGGATTAAACATTGGATTCAAAGCTATTACATAAATTTTCTCATATTTCATCTAAATTCTCATTTCAAAATATTAAATTCATTTAATTGCAATTAATCCTTTTATTAAATTTTAAATTCCAATAAAATTGATAAAGCTTTATTCACGATCCTTATAACTCAACAGTTTGTCCAATATGAATAACCTTAATACTACTTACAAATATTACCTTAATTAACCTCAACGTAATATTAAATTATAATTGTTGTAACAATTTCAAAGTTTAAATTAACAAGCAACCTACCTAGGTAACATACAAATCGTTACCGTTAACCTTCATTCACATTAATAGGCTTTTATTGCTTACAAAACAATGTTACATTTATTTTCATAATGCTAATTTCATTTACTCTATCCGTTACTACATTTATATCCATTAAAGTAATATTTAATTACCTTTATTCGAAATAACCGTTTACTACCAATATACTCTTTATAATACTTGTATGGTTATTCTCCACAAAAATTACCATCCAAACTATTATTTATAATTAAAGTCTCAATTAAATTTATTTATCTTGATTTCACTCTTTTATTACATCATTTATTACTTAAAAAATAAACAAACATTTAAACTCATAAACGTATACCAAATTTTATTTTGAATCCAATTGATTTCCAATTGAAGTTTATACATATTTCAAACAACTATTATAATTACTCCAAGAACATTGGTTTTATTAAATGACCATTTATTATAATTTAATTTCCTTAATTTAATTCAATGCTTACATTTTGTTTTCATATATTCAATGTGTAGCTATGTAAACGTCTTCATTAATTCCACTGATTTGCATTAACTCCATTCCATAAATCTACAATCAATTTGTATTGCATTAAATTGATTATTCATCAACTGCCATTAACATCACTATCCAAATTTACATACAGTTACTATTTATCAGTATATTATTACATAGGTTAATTAAATTCTTGTCTTTAATTACTTATTTTAATTTTTATGTCCAAGTGCACAATTAACACTATTTCTTTATTGGGATTTCACTTAAATTTTAAGCAATTAGGTTTAATAACCATTTGTTTCTTATATTAAACTTACAACCAAGTACGACAATTTACACTATTTCCACTGATTGCAATTTTATTTTAAATTGTTAGCTTCTAATTACAATTTGCTACATCTAATTTCCTTATATCCAAACCAAAGACTAGTGCAACATTTTACCCATTTTATTTATTGTAATTTCGTTCAGTTTATCAGTAATTATCTTTAATCATCATTGTTACGTTTTATTTCACCTATTTTTTTCATTAACAAGTCATAAAATTTTATTACTCCAAATATTAAATCACAAAGTCTTATTCAATTAACCATTTATATTATCGAAATTTTTTCGGGTCGTTACATAAATTGAATCAGAATGATTTCTAATGTGAATATAAATTTTATACGAGTCATAATAGAGTTAATAAAATTTTAAAAATGAAATTTTAGATGATTTCGACGATTTTGAAAATCGCTCAATTTAATTGACGAGTTAAAATAGCCTTCCGGGGCACAGTCTCGGAATTCGACGAAACCAGTTCCATTGGATCCGTAATAGATAGTTATTATAGGATTTCAATTTTCGTAGCAATCGAAGTTGTCGTTTGACCCTGTCAGCTCAAAACGCATAGTAACTATTTTAATCGATTTAAATTAAAATTGATCGTTTATTTCCGTAACTCGCACGTATGACCAAATTAGTTTCCGAAACACGTTCCATTGTGTTCGGAACGTAGGTAAAACCTTATAATCGCTAGGCGGCATGTGACGCCCCACCTCTGTACCCACGCTAGCCAAGGACACTACGGTGTAATGCCGTCAACTAGCACGGAGAATAAGGCTGCTGAGGAGCGACCATCTGTATAATTGCTTTGTGCGAGTACCGATATGCCAGATAAGATGTAACTTGCATTTCTTTTCCAGAGGACATCCGACATACTGACACAAACTCAAAGCTACTACACAGTGGCTATTATGTCTTCGGAAACAAATATAGAAATAAACATAACACAAATCAGTCACGGATAATTCATATGACAAAGGCGGAAATAGATATGAATATATATAACACATAAAAGTGTTCATCAGAGTAGTAGTCAATAAGATCCACAATAATACAAAAGAATAGCAAGACGTGCTACAAAAAAGAATACAACTGTGAGTCCATATCTCAAGTGTATACAACAAAATAAACTACTAATCTAAGTAGTTAGCCAAAAGTCAGAGAAATCAATCCCAAGTGAGAAGTCAAGCTGAAGCACTTGTAACATCTCGGTCTGACCCGAGTATTATTTAATAAGAAAATAATAAACGGATCAGCCTAGCTATAAATATCAGATGAAACGATATAGAATAAGAGGTATGACTAAACGCATAATAATCACAATGCCAAGATGTGATAAATAAGTAATTGAAAATCAACAAGAGATTAATCAATATCACAAAAATCTACTCAAGGATCAAAAGAAATGTCATACTCTTTATTTCATTCACCAAACCATAAATATTGACGATTATATCAATATCAATCACAAAAGTCAATGAAACACAAATTCACCAATGCACAAATATTGATAAAACTTATCAATGAAAATCACGAAAATTGGTGAAGCACAAATTCTAGAAATCATCTCAAGAAATCCAGAAATCACAAAAGGGGGAAAGGCCTATCACAAACGGGAGCATGAAGCTCACCAACACGTGTATCACAAACGGAACGCTAATTCCATGGTTGCTAACCATCACAAATTGAGCCGAAGCTCCACAAATGGCCCGAAGACCATGAGTTGCTACCCCACCAATTTGAGTCGAAACTCCACAAAATGGGGTTTAGTCTCCCTCGCAGACAAAATGACATCGCACATTGCTAGTCTAAATCACAAAAATGATCGTCATGATCATCAAGAAGTGTCAATTACAGTAAGCTAGTAAATATATGAGCTTAGCTTCATGTCCCACAACCGCTAGCTTAACTTAAATATTTACGAACAAATTGTAGATCTTCACTAGAAAATTGTCACAAGAGATTCAATCGAACAAGTCCAAGAATTAACCGACGAAGTAAACGCAAGCGTTTCATACTACTTGTTTTACTAAGTCGTTTAATTAGATTTCTCATACGAGTAAGGTAAGGGTTTGTATATACTAATAGATTGGAAATCGGTTTGAGAAAACGAGCGTTGTTATAAAATAGTATTGAAATCATTTGAAGAAAGAGTTTTGATATTTACTACTAGTATAGAGAACCTTTATATTTTAAAGTGAAAATCACAAAGAAAGATTGTAGGAACAATCAATCACTAAAATTCACATTCGAAGACGTGAATAAAATCCAAAGAAATCGATACCGAATCCATTAAAATGGATATTCCCAAAATTATGAAGAAAATGTCATCAAATTTCTGTAAATTTCTGCAGTTCCTGCCCTTTTTCAATGAAGCGCAAATTCCACCAAAACACGACCGTTCGAGCAATGGACCTAAGGAGCCTTAGCCAATTGATACCCCAGCTCCATTAGCTCTCCGATCCGCCACCAAAAACATGTTCAAACACCAAAGTTAGGATCTTTAAAGAATTGAACCCAAACACTAAAAATTTGGATATTCACCAATTCAATCCAAACCAAAAGCAATTGCACACGAATAAGTGCTAGGAATTCATACCTAACAATCGAAGATAAATATAGACTAAGATGTGAGATAAAAATCTCACCTTTGAACCCAAACAAATGAAGAAGAAGCTTGAAAGCAAAGGAGAATCAACCACTCTTCAAATCCAACTCAAGAATCTTGATTCTAAGCTTTAAAAGAAGAACATCCCAAAGTTAGGTTTAGGAATTTCTGAAATTGATAAGAGAATGAGTTAGAGCAGAAGAAGAGAAGGCTTACCAATGGGTTCTTCTATTAGTTTGGAGCTAGAGTTTGATTTGTAAAAGAAAACTAGGGCTTGGAGTTTTAATTTCCCATTCCACTCACCATTGTTGCTAAAGCTTGAGTATTAGGAATTAGAAATGAAGTAATGAAGAGTTGGAGTGGAGTTGGGACTGAATACATAAGTGGGGTTATTGGGCTCAGCCCAAACCAAATCCCTAAGTAAAAAGTGGCAAAATTCCTCTAACTCCAAACATATCAAAGTTTACACTTAAAAAGATCGCAAACGTCATTTTGAACTCAATGGGAGTGGTCCCGAGTCCCAATTCGACTGTTTGCAAAAAGTAGCTTTTTCGGACAAAATCCGACTAACGATGAAATATTTAAATAAAATATTTAAATATTCAATCGTAAAATATGCGGGTTGTTACAGACTCCCCTTCTTAAAGAAATTGCGTCCTCGCAATATTTAAGAAGAAAATATATAGTAACAACCATGAAAGCATATTCAACACAAAAGAAATTTGAAATAAGAAATTCACCTCAAAGAGCACGGGAAAGTAAGTCCGGATGTGTTCGCTCGATGAACTCTCTAGATTCCCAAGAGCAATCCTTAGGATTTGAGGACCATTAGACTTTAACAAGGGGAACATCTTTATTTTGAAGGCGCTTGACCTCCGAAGCAATAATACGAATAGGATGTTGCTCATAAGTTAAATTAGGTGAAACTTCAATTTCTTCCACAACACCGGGCTCAAGAATAGAATCAGAATCTCGAAGGCACTTCCTTAGTTGAGAAACGTGAAACACGTCATGAATAGCAGAAAACTGATCTGGTAATAAAAGGCGATAAGCCATGGAACCAATATGTTCGGTGATAGGAAATGGCCCAACATATCGAGGCGCTAATTTTCCCGATCGACTGAAACGTACAACACCTTTCATAGGTGAAACATGAATGAACACAAGATCTCCCACAGAAAATTCTAATTTCCTTCTCCGGTTATCGGCATAGGATTTTTGTCTACTCTGGGCTTCTTTCATCCTACGACGAATAAGATCAATCTTTTCTGTGGAATCACGAATAAAATCTGGACCTAAAACAGCTTCTCGCCGGCCTCAAGCCAACAAGAAGGAGATCGGCATGGCCTTCCATAGAGTGCCTCGAAAGGTGCCATACCAATACTAGATTGGAAGCTATTATTATAGGAAAATTCAACAAGAGGAATATGATTTTCCCAGCTTCCACCGAAATCAAGCGCACAAGCACGAAGAAGATCTTCAAGAGTTTGATTCACACGCTCGGTATGTCCATCGGACTGGGGGTGATAAACGGTGCTAAAATTAAGCTTCGTTCCTAAAGCTTTTTGAAGACTCTTCCAAAATACACTAGTAAACAATGGATCCCGATCACTAACTATAGAAGTAGGAACTCCATGTAATTTAACAATTTCTTCAATAAAGAGTTTGGCCAAAAGAGGTACGGTCCGATTGGACCGAACGGGAATAAAATGGGCGGCTTTAGTAAGTCTATCAACAATCACCCATAAGCTATCATGTCCCGAACGAGAACGGGGAAGGCCGTCAATAAAATCCATGGAAATTTGATCCCACTTCCAAATTGGAATTTCTAAAGGTTGCAATAACCCACCGGGCCTTTGATGTTCGGCCTTAACGAGTTGGCAAGTCATGCAACGCTTAACGGAGTTAGCGATGTCAAGTTTCATTCCCTTCCAATAATAAAGTCGCTTCATATCCGCGTACATTTTACTACTACCGGGATGAATGGTAAATTTAGAACGATGTGAATCTTCTAAAATATCTTTACGAAGATCACTAATATTTGGCACGATAATCTACCAAATTTCCGAATGCCGCCACGAGAGTCGATATCAAAGTCTTTCAAACCTTCAATATCAATTTTATCCTTAATATTTTGGCCAAGAAGAGCCAATTTAGGATCTAGCCCTTGAGCTTCAAGAATGCAGTCTAAAAGAGAAGGATGAGCCTCGAGGCTACATAAAACAAGAGATGAACATAAATCGGAAACACGGTCTCGAATTTCGCAAGTGGATAAAATCTCGAGATCGTTCCATTCGGATATCATCATAGAAACAACCGCTTGTTGCTTTCGACTAAATGCATCCGCAACGCGGTTTCCTTTTCCAGGAGTATAAAGGATATCAAGATCATATGGTGCAAGAAATTCGAGCCAACGCTGTTGACGCAAGTTAAGTTCCTTTTGAGAGAATAAATACTTCAAGGACTTATGATCGGTATAAAGAACAAATTTCTCTCCTAAAAGATAATGACGCCAAATACGAAGGGCGAAAACAATAGCCGCGAGCTCTAAATCATGAGTGGCATATCTAGTCTCAGCAGGCTTCAATTGCCTAGAAGCATAAGCAATAACACGTTCTCTTTGCATAAGAGCGACACCCAAACCAACGCGACTTGCATCGGTATAAACAACGAAACCTTGATTCCCCTCGGGAATAACAAGAATAGGAGCATCTGAAAGAAGTTCCTTTAGTTTCTGAAAAGAAGTTTCACATTTGTCCGACCAAATGTATTTAAAACCTTTCTTCGTTAAGCTAGTGAGAGGCACGGCAATCTTAGAAAAGTCTTTGATAAAACGGCGGTGATAACCCGCCAACCCAAGAAAACTACGAATCTCCGTCACACTCTCCGGTCTCTTCCAATCTTGAATCGCTTCAATCTTTGAAGGATCCATGGAAATTCCGGATTCGGAAATAATATGACGAGAAACTTCACACGAGATTGCCAAAAGTGGCATTTAGAAAATTTCGCCTTTAATTGATTACTCCTAATAGTTTCCAACACAATCCGAAGATGCTTTTCATGCTCCTCCTTGGTTTTTGAATACACAAGAATATCATCAATAAAGATGAGGACAAACCGGTCGAGGAAGTCTTTGAAAACTCTATTCATAAGGTCAACGAAATAAGCCGGAGCATTCGTTAGACCAAATGGCATAACAAGCCATTCATAAGATCCATAGCGAGTACGGAACGATGTCAAAGGAATACTATCCTATGCAATACGAAGCTGATGAAATCCAGTAGCTAAGTCTAATTGTGAAAATACTCTAGCACCACTAAGTTGATCGAATAGATCATCAATCCGAGGTAAAGGATATTTATTATCGATAGTAAGATCATTAAGCTTGCGGTAGTCAACGCAAAGCCTAAGTGTACCATCAGATTTCTTCACAAAAATAGCCGAAGCTCCCCAAAGCGAGGAACTTGAGCGAATAAATTGCTTCGTTTCCAAATCGGATAATTGTATGCACATCTCCTCATTTTCTTTATTGGACATGCGATAAGGAGGACGAGTAATAGGTTGAGCTCCACGGATAAGATTAATTCTGAACTCAATTGCTCGCTTAGGCGGTAATCCTAAAATGGGCTCAAATAAGAGAAATTCACGAACAACGTGAATAAGAGAAATTATATCTTCCTTATCATCATTATCATCATCACGAGGATTTAAAGAATATAAAGATGCAACCAAGCCGTTCGATTTAATTTAAATTTGAACGCTCGTCGAAAACCCAAGGTGAGTTAATCTCACTCACATCTGGAGTTTTAGCTTTTTAAATAGTTAATATTTAAATGATTGGTTGATTAGTTTAATATGCAGAGTATTATCAAATTGAATCGATATTTATTGGTTGTGCTAATATCTGTAGATGTAGGAAAACAGGTTGGAGGCATCCAACTGGATTCCTCGCAAATAGAAATTTATTTATATTCTGTGATATATCTCACATATTCTGTGGTAAATTGTTTTAGATCCTGTTATGTTGTGCTCTATTTATATACTGTGATAGATTAAGTTGAAAAATAATCGAGTTGTGCTATGACTGGGTGAATACAACCTGAGAATTTAAATATAAATAAATAAATTGGGATTAAAGGAAATAAAGGAAATTCTTAAGTAAAGGTTTTAAAAGGAATTAAATTCAAGAAACTGGTTGATAATTTGAAGTGTTTGAAATTGTGGTTTAAAAGGGGAATTGTGAATTGTTTAAAATAATAGCGAGATTTTTTTTAAAGGAATGGGAAGTGTGCTTTCTCCTGGAAACTTTAGTATGTTTTTAAGAAAAGTTTTCAAAATATAAATTTGCATTTTAAATATGTTTAGAATATTTTAGAAAGAATTTTTTTTAATCAATTTAAGTGTAAGTAAATATTTATTTAAGTAATTATGGTATTTAATTATTTTCAAAAAGTAAAGTAGTACTAAGTTTTCATAAGGAAATTATAATATAAATATTTGATTTAATAACTTTATTTTTTAAAGTTAAACTTGACTTAAAGTACTTAGGAAACCTCTATATACTTCCTTAAGTATTATTTTCAATTAAGTAATTTCTAGAAGCTTTATTTTAAATATTTTAAACATATGTTTTGAAAATGATTTGCAGGAAATAGCAATGTGTTTAAAATAAAAGAAGCTATTTTTAAAGTATGGAAAGGAATTTACGGAATATACATAAAATTGAATTGGGGTAAATCGCGTTGGATTTATAAAAAGAATTCTTTGGATTATCCTAAAATGGAAGTGTATTTCCCTGAAAAGCCAAGTACGCTTTTAAGCCGATTTTTTTTTGAAAAGTTAGAAGTTTTGAAGTTGTATTATGTTTTAAAGGATATTATTATTATTTATACTTTATGAAATGGTTCTATTTTAAAGATAATCAATCAAAGTATTATTTGAAATTTGTGTAGGATTTCATAGCTTTATTAAAAATTAGTATGACTTGACTTTATTTTGAAGAAAATAGTTTATATTTTATAAAGTAGTTTTATTCGAGATATTTTTAAAAGTATATATATATATATATATTTTAAATCAAGTATGTAAAAAGTTTTAATATAAATGTTAATGTATTTTCAAGAATAAAGGATTTAAATTATTTTAAATCTTAAGTATGGGTACTTGGATGTTCTCAGAGGAAGTAAAGATTTGAGAATTTACTCCCTGAAAAGAGTTGGGGTTGAAAACTGTTTCAAAAGGGTTTGAAAAGGAAAATATATCTCGCAAAGATATTTTTGAGGAAATAAGTAATGTGGGAAATTATTTATTATGTAATGGATGCTTATGGATGTTAACTGATAGTTAAATCATTGACTATCAATATTGGACAAATGCGTTGATCGTTTCGAAGAGACCGGGATCGGGATTAATTTCTCGAAAACCACTTCGATCCGGTTTGTACATTTTCGTGGGAAAATCAAGTTTGGATTCGAAGATAGAGTAGTGAAGTGCAATGGCTAGTCGCCACTAATCTTAAGGATATTTCCAAAATGGATGTAGTAGGAGTAGTGCCTTCTGTTCCGTTCGAACCCGGGACGGACTTGTATGGACGAATGCTTTCGGAACATCGTCAGGTGGGCGATGGGCTTTCTAAGTGAAATGTGCTAAAAGGTAACACTTAGCCTCAAGTCTCATCAACTAGGAATTACTGAAAATTAGGGGTTATGCAGCAAGGCTAGGTGGGTAGCACCCATTCAAGATAAGGTCATCCCTGTCTAGATGTCCCTTTTTATTTGGCTTGGTGGTGCGGTTGTTGATCCCAACAGTGGGGCGATCTTACTCGGGATTATCCAGTAAGGGGTATTCCGGCCTTGTGTTGCAGGGGATTGGGTGTGGTCCTCGGTACACTGATCTAGACCAGGTACTGTGACAGGTGGTACCCAGGTGCCTAGTCATTAGTTGGAAATCCATTCTCCCTACACGCCTTTTACGAGTTTTGTTTGTATTACCCACTCTGTGGCTAGTAGCTAGAATTTAATCATGTAACAGTTTTGGTTATTTTATAAGTATTTGTATATGAACCCTATTATAATATCAGAGGATTTTTATAAAATGTGATTTAGCTAGTGTAAGGTAAAAACCCGACATGTTTATTTGTGGCGTGGTCTTACAAGATGCTTTGTTTTCAGAAGGATTTTTAAAACTTTAATAATCAATTTGGGTGTAACTTTATCATCTGGTATTCCAGACTGACTCGGGTGTTATTTCATTATAATGCTCGGGTTAGGTCGAGTATTATATGTCCAGGACAGGATGCTATGGAGCAGGAGAGGAGTTGGAGTCAGAGACGTATTATCCATACTTGTATATATCCGCTGCTGTGATTGTTAGCACCAAAATTGGTCACTAACACCCTTGAGTAGAGTTATGTAGAGAGATTAATGAAGAGAGTAAATTAGGACTGAAAAATAGTGTAATTCAATGAAAAAGAATAACAAAAACGAGAACACCAAATTTATAGTGGTTCGGCGTAACTGCCTACATCCACTTTGAGTTTAATCTTTATTGCTTTCTCAATTACTTGAATACAGATACAATCCGTAAATCAATCACTTGGATACAAGTTTGAATTAAAAAGAGGAGAGTATAAGAAATGGCAGAGTCTCCCCAGTATTCCCGAAAAAAGGTCCATTTCACTGTGCCCCTGCCCCTCTATTTATAGACGAAGGTGGGTTGGACTTTCCTGGTGGGCTTGGTAGCTGAATAGCTCGGTCCAAATAGAGTAAACGGCCCAAAGGGAGTAAGCTCTGTGTACCGAACCAGGGAGGCCGAACGGTAAGATGCCGAGCCAAGGCAATGGCGCCGAACGATGCTCTCATGTCGAACGAAGCTGGAGTGTCGAGCGATCCAAGGTTGCCGAACCAAGCTGGATGCCGAACAATCGAGGTTCGCTGAACGTACCCTTTAGCCGAACGATACCCTTTAGCCGAACGATGTTCCTAGGCCGAACGAAGCTGGAGTGCCGAGCGATCCAAGGTTGCCGAACCAAGCTGGATGCCGAGGTTCGTCGAACGTATCCTTTAGCCGAACGTTGTTCTGAGGCCGAGCATTCTTCTGATGCCGAGCGAAGCTTGCCGAGCGACGTGCGCCGAACCGTTCTTGCCGAACCATGCCTAAATGCCAAACATGTTGTCCTCATCAAACCCGTATGCCTCCAGGCTCTTCGTGGCCATAACCTTGTCTAGTGCTGATAATAGTGTCTTCAACTGTCGTTTTGTAACCGGGCCAAGATGCCGGTTAACGTTTGCCCTCAAAGTGTGTCGTGTGAAGCAACACAAAACGCTTTGAATCAACGAGTATTCCTTTTCTTCAGAAAGAAATCCATCATGTTTCTTGAATAGTCATTATCCTTCGACTTTATCCTCCCAAGCTGTCAAATCCTACTTTGGCCGCCTTGACGCTTGGTTGATTCCCAATATTATAAATCCAGGGTTGTAGTTCATCAGTGACCACCCGTGTCTGATTCTACCGAGCTAGCAAGCTTCGGCTATCTGATCTAGTCTTTTCTTAATAACCCTTAGTGAGAATTCAATTTCTGTTGATTTCAAGAAGTCGGACTTGTTCGGATGTACACATGCACGTTTGGGTACATGTTCTTTCCATTGGCTCTCGAATGCGTTTTATATGCTCATAAGTCGTCGCTAACTCCGTCCAGCTTAATTGAAATTCAATTGTGATTCCTTGTTTGTATTTTCTGTGAAATAAGGGTTGCAATCAGCCACTTGAGGAGTTTTCCAAACCCCTCTTCAGTAAAAACTCTATGATTTTGTTCACAGCTTCAACCTGTCCATTTGCAGGTATAATGGATCATGGAAGGTCATCAGGACAGATGACGTTATGGATAAAGAAGTTGATTATTTTCTTCATCTTGGTCGTGGTTAAGAGTTCTTTATCTGCCCATTCGGTGAAGTAATCAATTACTATGATGGTGCATTTTGTTCTACCTTTAGGATTGGTAAGAAGAGGACGTCAATGCCCCCAAGTGGGAAACGGCTGTGGACTAGCCATTTGAGTAATTTCCATCAGTGGGGTTCCTGGATTTTTGTGAACATCTTGCACTTTTCGCATTGTCTAGCATGATCGACCGTATCTAGATTGATAGTTGGCTAGTAATACCTGTAACAGAGTATCTTCTTTATCATGGTTTTCCCCCTGATGCTATTACCGCATTCTTCTTCATAGAATTTACTCAAGATATCATCATGGGCGATGCGCCGAAGCATGGGGATGGATAAACTCCTTTAGACACATGACTTATTCTTAGATGATTTGGCATGAAGATTTGAGGAGGATCTGTCATTTTCCATTCCTCCGTTCAGTAAGAATTCCTCATTGTAGATAGTCTTCGACAGGAATCAACCATGACACCTTTTCATTTTGTTCGCTGAGTACGTGTGTAATGATGTAATACGTGAAGTCGGTTAGTGGCTCTTGTGGTTGGCCGAGATAAGGAGCAAGACAATGCCCCCAGCAAGATCATCTTCCTTAAATTTGTATACAACCAATCAAGAATCACAAAAGATATGTAAAGTTTTCACTTCAAATCCTCTAGCAAGCTTGAGGCTGGCAGTCAAGGCTTCATACTAAGCAGCGTTGTTTGTTATAAGTAAATCGAGTTTGAGGACGTAGCAGATTGATCGTTCCTCAAGAGTCATTATCATGACTCGAGTCATTATCATGACTCCTATGCCATAATACTGATAATTAGATGCTCCATCCGCGTACATTTTCCATCTTATGGTTGGTTCTCTACTACTCTTCAAGTAGTCATCTAAGGTAGTGAATTTGGGTGTGAGGTCTGCTAATTTCTATCCTTGGATAGCCCTTCAAGGGAAATAAGTGATATCGAATTAGCTTAGTTCAATATTCTATTTAAGTAGTCTTTCAGACGTCTCAGGTCATTGTATGCCCTGTCGCAACGGCTGGTAAGCATAGATGCTGATGGAGTGAGCCTAAAAGTAAGAGTGGAACTTTCATGATGAAATCAATAGACATTGTGCTAGCTTTTGTAGCTTCGGGTTGATACTCAATGCATGGCTCACGATTGTTAATGAAATCACATATGCATGCCAGAATGGGTCCAAGGGAGCATATCATCATTTATTCAGAAAAATCCAATTAATTCTTCTATCATCACTACACTGAGCTGTGATCCGATATTTAGCACCCGGGATGGGGTCACCATGGCTGGCTGTAATGTCGACCGTCAGCTTAGCAGGTGCCATCCCAGATTCTTTGAGTACAGATGTAACTATTTTGCATAACATTCAATGTGAAATATGGTTAGGACGGCCAATGTTGACGGTTACTCTAGTCGAATCCTAGATTCTTATCATGAGTTATTAAGTCTAATAGTGAAGGACTCTGAATGCTCTAATAGATTATCAGCGAATGGCCAAAGATCAGGCTTAAAAGCGCATTGAAGGAAATGTCGGTGGGGGTCAGCCTCAAGTGGTGTGCCACTGTATAGCTGGATCTTGCTATGAGTTTGAATTTGGTTGTATATTCGAGTAATGCACTTTCTATTCAACGCATTCGCGATCCTTTACCCGTCCTTCGAGTTGGAGTGAAAGTCAATTGCCCATGAGCTAAGGTATCGGTTTAATGATTCTATCTCTAGGCATCCTTTCGGTCATTGCCTTAAGTAGTTGTAAGCACTATATATAAGTTTTAATACTGAGCTATCGTAGCCAGTCTTTGGACGACCATGCATCTTCCCCCAGTCTCGGGTTGATAAATGTACTACATGGACGGTTGAATAGCCGTTCTAGCCATGTCTATGTTCTCACCTAAATTCCAAAGGCATAGAGGTGATCGGTGAATAGTCGGTTCACATTCATCCTGCTTCTTGCTCGTGCCCCCTGGTCTGGGCATACACCGATAAGTAGGAACGCCAGCCATGCCCACTTTAGCTTTACTCTCTTTCCCGCTGAATCGTGGGATCATGTCAGTCGATGGGAGACTAGGTCTCGCCTATCTTGGATTCTATCGTGTTTTTTCATTCCAAGGGGAATACTTCGATGCCACATCAGTTTTAGGGCGTAATTTGGACAGTGGGCGATCATTTACGTCCACTTTGGTTCATGCTCTGTAATCAGGTCTCGTGGTAAAGTTGGCTACAAATGCAGTCAAGTTATGCTCATCCAGTTTCATACTCCTCCTGACGAATCGAATGAGGGTGCTGGAGAATTTTTGACCGAGTATTCGTGGTTTACCTTCCTTTCCACACTCTGGGGGTCATAGTCTTCCAAGAAACATCCGAATCACATTCGTATATGCTTGGTGCGGATCGGTATTGATCCTCGATCTGAGGTATGATATAGTCGATTGCTCGTAGCTTTGGATGCCATTTCGATTGGTTCTGTATTGAGGCCTCCCCATGCTCCCGGCATTGATTTGGCCAGGCCACTAGTTGGATGGTCGAACTCCATCCTTAGCGGGTTAATAATCCTTCGGTCGATTCCATGCCGAAGTTTGCATAATAGAGAATGGTCGGAATCCATTCGTCTATTTATCGATGTTTATACACCACTATGCATTCTGGTGACTTAGTGTTATTCTCCCCCCAGTTGATTCGCGCCCAATTTGTATTCAAGCTTCGGTTCATGCTCCGGGGACTTAGAGATTTGTCGAATGGTTTATGCTTTAGTCCACATTTCAAGACGCAGAGATTTTTGTCAACTCGTTTATACTCCAGTCCGCATTCTGGGAACTTAGAGTAATCTAGTGCGCTTCTAGGATTTGGAGATTCTTCTCAGGTCTTCTATAATCTAGTCCGTGCTCTGGGGACTGAGAGTACCGTAGTCCGCACTCTGGGGATGTAGAGGTTCTTAGGTCGTTTATACTCTAGTCCGCACTCAGGGGACTAGGAGCACTCCCGTCCATGCTTCGGGGATGTAGAGGTTCTTAGGTCGTTTATAATCTAGTCCGCACTCAGGGGACTTAGAGTACTCCCGTCCGCGCTCAGGTGATTGGAGCGCTTGATGAAGACAAGTCCGGAACCTCCTCCTATACCAACGGGGGTTATGAAGTAGAAATTACAGGCGCCTCTAATCACACATCTGAATTGAGCATGAAGGAGCGGCTCGAGAAAGAGAAGGTCAGGGTCAAGCCCCGAGTTGTGGACTTGGACGATCCTTTGAACAAGCCGTTGAAGGTCATCCTTCCTGGCGGGTCCAAGCCTATGGAAGTTCTCCGTACTTCTTCAGTTGCTACCCCTCTATCAAAGAAGAGTACCAAGGGTAAATGCTATGGAGAGGAGCCGTCCGGAAAGGAGTTGAAGAAGTACAAGAAGTGATTACTATCCTCGTTCAACGAGAGTTAGTTTAAGTCATGTAATTATTTTCATCTATTTCCTTAGTCCTTGTAAATAGAATATCGACTCCGAACTTTGGAGGGGCTGTAATAGGAACTCATTTCTCATTAAAGTTTAGTTCCTTTTTCTGTCTTACAAAAGACTCTTATTGTTCAGTTTTCTTTGTGATTGCGATGTTGATCCAAGTAGTTGTGAGTAACATAGACTTCTCGGTCCATCTTCATATAACTCGGAAACACTTCGGGAATTGTTGAACTTCCATTCTGTGCTTCGAGCACTTAGAATACATTCTAGCCCGTATGTCAGGGATTTGACAAATTCAAGTCATCCGTGTCATAGTTCATATTCAGGGAACTAGGAGATCCGAATTGCTTATATTCAAGTCCGCACTCTGGGGACTTAGAGTACTCCAGTCCGCACTCTGGGGACTTGGAGGTTTAAGTCATTTATACTCTAGTCCGCACTCTGGGGACTTGGATATTTGAGTCGTTTAAACTCTAGTCCGCGCTCTGGGGACTTAGAGTACTCCAGTCCGCACTCCGGGGACTTGGAGGTTTAAGTCATTTATACTCTAGTCCGCGCTCTGCGGACTTAGAGTACTCCAGTCCGCACTCTGGGGATTTGGAGATTTAAGTTATTTATACTCTAGTCCACGCTCTGGGGACTTAGAGTACTCCAGTCCGCGCTTTGGGGACTTGGAGGTTTAAGTCGTTTATACTCTAGTCCGCGCTCTGGGGATTTAGAGTACTCCAGTCCGCACTCTAGGGAGTTGGAGGTTTAAGTCGTTTATACTCTAGTCCGCGCTCTGGGGACTTAGAGTACTCCAGTCCACGCTCTGGGGAGTTGGAGGTTTAAGTCATTTATACTCTAGTCCGCGCTCTGGGGACTTAGAGTACTCCAGTCCGCACTTTGGGGATTTGGAGATTTAAGTTATTTATACTCTAGTCCGCGCTCTGGGGACTTAGAGTACTCCAGTCCGTTTTCTGGGGACTTGGAGGTTTAAGTCGTTTATACTCTAGTCCGCGCTCTGGGGACTTAGAGTACTCCAGTCCACACTCTGGGGAGTTGGAGGTTTAAGTCGTTTATACTCTAGTCCGCGCTCTGGGGACTTAGAGTACTCCAGTCCACGCTCTGGGGAGTTGGAGGTTTAAGTCGTTTATACTCTAGTCCGCGCTCTGGGGACTTAGAGTACTCCAGTCCACACTCTGGGGACTTGGAGGTTTAAGTCATGTATACTCTAGTCCGCGCTCTGGGGACTTAGAGTACTCCAGTCCGCACTCCGGGGACTTGGAGGTTTAAGTCATTTATACTATAGTCCGCGCTCTGGGGACTTAGAGTACTCCAGTTCGCACTCTGGAGATTTGGAGATTTAAGTTATTCATACTCCAGTCCGCGCTCTGGGGACTTAGAGTACTCCAGTCCGTGCTTTGGGGACTTGGAGGTTTAAGTCGTTTATACTCTAGTCCGCGCTCTGGGGACTTAGAGTACTCCAGTCCGCGCTCTGGGGAGTTGGAGGTTTAAGTCATTTGTACTCTAGTCCGCGCTCTGGGGACTTAGAGTACTCCAGTCCACGCTCTGGGGAGTTGGAGGTTTAAGTCGTTTATACTCTAGTCCATGCAATGGGGACTTAGAGTACTCCAGTCCACACTCTGGGGACTTGGAGGTTTAAGTCATGTATACTCTAGTCCGCGCTCTGGGGACTTAGAGTACTCCAGTCCGCGCTCCGGGGACTTGGAGGTTTAAGTTGATAGTAGCCGTATTTCCACTCTTTAATTTGTATTCATCTACCGTATCAAGGCTAATGTTGTCGAATGAACAGTCGAACCACGTTTTCTCATGGAATGGGATCTTGCCCCCAGCTCAAGGGACGAAATTTGAAAAATGGACGATCGATTCTCGTCCGCTTGGTAATTATAGCTCTTCCAATCGAGTCAAGGAAGGAGGTATATGACAGATGGTTGGATCACATCCGTGTTGGGTTAGATAGCAGAATCTCTTACAATTTGCTCCGTATCTCCTTCTTTTGTGTTGAAGGCAGGATTTGATGTGTAGATGATCAAATCACGTCCACTCTAGACAGATCTTGGCGTCACTGGGCTTTAGAAGAGGCCTCTGTATTTTGTCAAACTTTGTTCTATGACTTGATTTGAGTGGGCGATCAGGCCATACTAATTCCAAGCCTTGTTCAGGTCTCCGAGTCAAACGTGGAGGTCAATGAATGGATGGTCAGTCATGTCGACTTTATATTTGGGCTCTAATCATAATGAGCTTTTCAATCTCTAGTTCTTGGCCCTAAATTAAAGGCACATGATTGATGATGAGCGATTGAATTATTCTCATCTAGATGTACTCCACACGTCCGATCATGGTCTGCGTGGATTGGTTGGTGACCAAATCTGAGTATCCAATCTCCTGGATCGTTCTGAAAGTAGTTTAGTTCAAGTTAGTCGTAGTTCATAGAACAATTGAAATAGAAATGGAAATGATTCAAAGAAGATTATGATAAATCTCATTGATAGATGAAGTAGCATCGTGTGCTTGCTATTCGATTTTTGCCCTTGGCTCCTTTCAAAGGGATGTCGGCCATCAGCAGTCCAATTGATAATCATAGCCCTTTATTAATAGGCATCGGATATTCGCTGCCCGCCATTCTACAGGACATGTACATACTATTGAAGCTTTACTTTCTAGATCAGCTTTTTGATCATACCTCGGAGGTGTTTGTAATCGCCCGTGTTAGGATCAGTGAGCATTTGGGAATATACATCATTCCCCTGAGTTTCTTTAAACTTTTGGTGTAATCTCTCGAGGTTGGTTTCCAGTACCACTCCGAGTCGTGAGTCTTCAAGTACAGGTTGTCAATTGAATCTTTCAAAGAGCATATGATCCGAATTTTGAGGTCTTGTTTCGGCTACTAGGATCTACATCCTTAGTCAACGGGCCTTCATTGTTATTTTCCTTAGTCTGTTCCGCTCCTCCACACTTTGATTCAGATTCATTACTATCATAGAGACGATCCACGGTCGTTGGAGGCTCTCCAGCTAACCGGCTGCTAAAATATATATGGAGGTCGATTATCCTCAAGTGATCAATATGATATCCCTTTGAGAGTATCGTTCGAGTAGCAGTTGTTTGTCCGCTCCCTTGTTGTCGTTCAGAAGCTGTCGCTAGATCCTCTATGCCCCGGTCGATCAGGGGATCTAAGGGAAGTAGATAGAATGTTCGTTTATTAAGTTGAGTTTTGAATTCACTATAGGGGTCGTATAAGAGACCGGTGTAACTTAAGTTTGGAACGGTCTGGATGCCGCTTGGCATATACAATACCGTTCGGCATTATAGAGGTGGTCGGCATAGAGGTATGTTCGGCCTGGAAGAGCGTTCAACCTAGAGGTTTGGATCGGCCTGGAGGAGCGTTCGGCCTAGAGGTATGGTCGGCCTGGACGAGCGTTCGGCCTAGAGGTGTGGGTCGGCCTGGAGGAGCGTTCGGCCTAGAGGATCGGCCAGGAGTGTTCGGCCAAGATGGATCGGTCAGGAGTGTTCGGACAAGATGGTTCGGCCATGAGTGTTCTGCCAAGATGATTCAGCCACGAGTGTTCGGCCAAGATGGATCGGCCACGAGTGTTCGACCAAGATGGATCGGCTAGGAGTGTTTGGCCAAGATGGATCGGCCAGGAGTGTTCGTCCAAGATGGATCGGCCAGGAGTGTTCGGCCAAGTGTAACTCGGCATACACCTTTTCTGCAACGATCGGCATAGACTTTTTCTGGGGCGATTGGTTGAATTGCCTTTAGAGGAGGGTCGGCCTTCATTCAACTTGAGTGCAAACTTTAACATCCAATCGCCAAATCTTGCGTACATCAGTGAATCCAATCTACGGCTATCAGCTTCCTTTAGATTTCTTTCAAATCTGAGTAGAATAGGAAGTTTTCTATTAGACAACTGGATCTATCTCGCGAATATGGAAATCCAATAGCAGATGATGAGATCCAATCAAGCTGAGAATTCAATTCTCAGTGAAAGCACCAAAATGTTAGCACCAAAATTGGTCATTAACACCCTTGAGTAGAGTTATGTAGAGAGATTAATGAAGAGAGTAAATTAGGACTGAAAAATAGTGTAATTCAATGAAAAAGAATAACAAAAACGAGAACACCAGATTTATAGTGGTTCGGCATAACTGCCTACATCCACTTTGAGTTTAATCTTTATTGCTTTCTCAATTACTTAAATACAGATACAATCCGTAAATCAATCACTTGGATACAAGTTTGAATTAAAAAGAGGAGCGTATAAGAAATGGCAGAGTCTCCCCAGTATTCCCGGAAAAAAGGTCCATTTCACTATGCCCCTGCCCCTCTATTTATAGACGAAGGTGGGTTGGACTTTCCTGGTGGGCCTGGTAGCTGAATAGCTCGGTCCAAATAGAGTAAACGGCCCAAAGGGAGTAAGCTCTGTGTACCGAACCAGGGAGGCCGAACGGTAAGATGCCGAGCCAAGGCAATGGCGCCAAACGATGCTCTCATGTCGAACGAAGCTGGAGTGCCGAGCGATCCAAGGTTGCCAAACCAAGCTGGATGCCGAACAGTCGAGGTTCGCTGAACGTACCCTTTAGCCGAACGATACCCTTTAGCCGAACGATGTTCCTAGGCCGAACGAAGCTGGAGTGCCGAGCGATCCAAGGTTGCCGAACCAAGCTGGATGCCGAACAATCAAGGTTCGCCGAACGTACCCTTTAGCTGAACGTTGTTCTGAGGCCGAGCATTCTTCTGATGCCGAGCGAAGCTTGCCGAGCGACGTGCGCCGAACCGTTCTTGCCGAACCATGCCTAAATGCCAAACATGTTGTCCTCATCAAACCCGTATGCCTCCAGGCTCTTCGTGGCCATAACCTTGTCTAGTGCTGATAATAGTGTCTTCAACTGTCGTTTTGTAACCGGGCCAAGATGCCGGTTAACAGTGATTATTTGAGATTGTCTTACTGGTAATTGTTTTTTGTTTGTGATACTCTGGTGATATATTGTATGAAACAGATATAGTTTTCATTTGTGTAAAGAGCTGATATTATATATTATATTTATTCCGCTGCGATTGTGAGATTCTGATATTGGTTAGTTCCTTCTTTCTCTTACCTTCTTTCTTTCCCCTTAACAATCTGTCTTTTCCGGCACTTGATCGTTGGCATATCATACTGTGGGGTATTTTGTGTCAATTTTTGAGGGTCGAGAAGGGCAGGTCATCACAACATTAGTTCAAGGTACAACTGTAAAGATATAAGCAGAAAGTGTAGAAATAAATTCCAGAGCTGGAAATAATGAACAAGAGAATGAAGGGAGAAACATAGAGCCTGATGTAGAAAACGTGCACACAACTAATGAAATGGACTATACATTAGATCAATATACAAAAGCAGAAAAAGGAAAAATAAATCCAGCATTAGAAGCAATGAACAAGAGAATGAAGAGAGAAACCTATAAACCGAAGGAGAAAAATTGCACACAACAAATGAAACAGACTAGACATTACAACAAGATAAAAATGTAGAGGCGAAAAGAGAAAATGTAGATATGATGGACACAATAAATGAAACAAACTATCCAATGAATCGAGATATAACTACAGACACTGAAACAGAAAATGCATAGAAAATGGACACAACAAGGGAAATACACCATCCAATGGAACAATATACCATTATTAAAAGCCAAATCATACCATACCAAAATCCAATACTCAATTTCAGTTCTCCATCTTTCAAACTATATGACTCAAAAGACTTTATAGTTAAAAAATACTAAACAAGATCTAGAAAACTAAATCAACAAAATTTGATGGCTAAAGAAGCAAGAAAACAACGAAAAAAGATACCAAAAAAAAAATAGTTTCATATGTCAAGAGAGTAAAATAAAGAGCAAGAAAAAGAAAAGAGAACGATGGCTTTGATTATGAATAATGAGTGAGGAAAACAACAAAAAGGCTGAAACAGAAGAAAAATAAAACAAAGATAATGAAGAATACAGTTCAAAACAATCCATCTCAGAACCAATACAAGTAATAGAACCAATATTTGCAGATTTACAACTGGGATACTACAAATCTTAATATACTTAAATAGAGAATGGCAGAACATAATCAAAATTTTCTTTGCTTTGACAAGATCACAGAAGTAAGTTTATAAATATTAATATTAATGTTATGTATTAAAATAACTTTAATTACTTGATTCAAATCTTTTTTGCTAAAACATTTAAGTAGCATGGGATGGAAAAAACACTACCAAAGAAGGATGCATAATAACAAAAGATATGCTACGACATGTTCTTGAAGGGAACTTCATAGATGAACAGGTTATATATATCTATTTTTTGTTTAATGATGTTGCTCTCAATCAAAATAATTACAAAAAATAATACCTAATATCTGTTAGATTGAAGTTGATGCTTAGTAATTTCAGAAATTATTTTGACTGTCATTTATACCAATGCTGATACCAAAATTTTTGCAAAAATGATAAACAATTTCTGTTTGATAGATTTGATGCTTTGTAATTTTAAAAACTATTTTGACTGTCATATGTAACAAAACTGATACTAAAATAATACAAAAACTGATACCTAGTGTCTGATTAATTAGAATTGATTCTTAGTAATTATAGAAATTATTTTGACTATCAATTATACCAAAACTGATACTAAAGTATTTGCAAAAATGGTACCCAGTTTCTATTTTACAAAAGTTGATGCTTTGTAATTTTAGAAACTATTTTGACTATCGTGTATAACAAAACTGATTCCTAGTACTTGTTTGATTGGAGTTGATGCTTAGTAATTTTAGAAATTATTTTGACTGTCATTTATACCAAAAACGATCCTAAATATTTGCAAAAGTGACATCTAGTTTCTGGTTGATAACAGCTGATGCTTTATAATTTTTAGAAACTATTTTGACTATGATTTACAACAAAAAAGATACCAAAATGTCAAAAAATGATATTAATACTTTTTAATGTATACTGTTCCTATTTAAAATACTGATACTATTTATTATTTAATACTACTTCACCAATAGCAAAAACTTACAATTTTCTATTCTTAATATAGGCAATAGATTGGTATATCTCAAATGTCGGCTAGCAAAGCACAACCAGGCAATGACCACAACAATGATGGTAATTAAAATTTTAATATGCAGGTACATAATAATTGCTACATACACTGAATTATAACTAATTTCCTTATGCAAAGGACTTGTCAGTAATGTAAAAAGCATTAATAAACATTTAATCGTATATTTCTTGGAGTAAATTGTGAGAGATAAATATGCTAATGCTATTTATTTCACTTCACATTGTGAGGACCATTAAACATTGGCAACATTGACATATCCTACAATGCAATGGCCTTAAATGGATTATTTACGGCCAAGAAGATTAAATGAAAGAAATAATCCAAGTCTAATGAAGCACAAAACTTGTATGATTTTTTTTTAAATTAACAGATATATATGAAATTAAGCAAACATTAACTAATTTTGTATTATTTTATCTTTAGTAGAGAAAAGAAATTGAGAAAATATCACAAGAGAAAATATCACAAGACCTTTGGAAAACCAATAATATACAAGACATGGAAGTGAAACAAGATAAGATTCATCAGATTAAAAGTGCACGACAAGGAAAAGACACATAAGCTATTTTATTAATTAAAAATGATACCCACTAAAAATTTGATAGTAGAACTGAAATTGACTATAATACTAAAACGATAATTACATAATATTTAGAACATGTTATGTGCTTATATTATGGTCTTTTATATATAATACTATACATTTCTTGTATGCCTATTACATTGAATTTAATTAGATCGCTACAAAAGCTATTTTATTTCAGTACATTAAAGGTTTGCTTCAGACTATGCAGTTAAATCGCCCTGCCGCTTCATAGCATTTGAGGTGTAGAAAGTTTTAGTGGAGATATATCGAGGATATAGATGATATAGCAGACGACTTTAAAAAGAGGAATGATGAACATTCTACATTAAAAACAGGAACAAGTATCACTTATTATTTGCCACCAAGAAAAACAAGTTATAATAAAGTAAAGATAAACTAAGTTGACACATAAAAATCTAGAACTAGTTACAATAACCAACATTATATATCATTGTTACATCAACTTTGAAGTTACCATAAAATATAAAAGAAAGACAGCAAGCAAAATGCTTATTTATAGGAAAAAGGATATAGCGGGGCAACAAAATCGGGATGTAGCGGATTATTGTCGTAATATCGAGGATGACAGTGGATCCGCTATATTGGACCGCTTTATAGGAACATCGTTGCCCCAAAAGTCCGCTACGGGATATATCGAGGATATATCGAGGCAATATCGAGGAATTGATTACACAGGCTTCAAATCAAAATTGATTCCTACATGCATAAAAACCGATACCTATAGACACAAAAACTGATGCTACAACTACATATAAATAAAACCGTTAACCCATAAAATGGATCGACGCCCAAAAATCAAATGAAAACATCAATTCTATTCAAAATAAAAGAAAGACGAGAAAAGAAAAATGAGACACAAGAATTTTTATAGTGGATCGGCGTAATCTCCGATCTACATCCACTTAAATCTTTGTTATTAGTTGTTATCTCGCATTATAACTAGTTATATTAATTCTAACCACAATCTAGTAGATCTTAAATTTTGTAATGGAGTTTCTAGAGCGTTTTTGAGGTAGAGGATAGGAGTGAAGAAGAAGAAGAAGAATGAGTCTCCAATAGTAGAGAAATCATATCCCATTTTGATTCCAGCTAGGCTTGTATTTATACAGAAACATGTGTATAGGTCTAGAAGCACACTTGCAATGAAGTCTAGAAGATAGCCTGGTATTTCTCAAGAGAGCTCAAGCTCCCATGAGCCATAGAAATAACTTGGTGTTGAGTTAAATAACTCAGGGCGAAGTTATTTTAATTCGTTAAAGTTTCACTTTATCCATTTGCTTGGTCTTTTATCTTCCTTTTGAGTTGTTCTAAGTCCTTTTCCATCGATTTTGAGTTGATTTAAACAATCTTTTCGATATCTATTTTCTTTGCTTTCTTCTTGTTAATCTTGTAATTGTTCATCCAAATCATTGAAAAATCACTTGACCATGGGTTATTGGAGTAGCATAAGAGGAATATTTTGTTCAGGAGGAAAAAATAGGGGGAGAAATAGGTAAGGCCGACCTATTTAACCAGGGGTCGAGTTATCTACTTAGCTAAATTTCCATCAAAACTTCTGGAGTGAAACTTTCTAGTTCTTACAATCGTGTTTCCAAATCCTTGAATCATTTCATCCTGGTTGTGATCTTCTAAGTCAGGTTGAAATATTTTATGGCTCAAAAGCGGGTTAACGAAAACAAAAACAAAACAACTATCACAAATGTTAAAAATGATACCTATAGGCACTAAAACTAATACTACAATTGATGTTAACACTGATACTAAAAATGCTAATTATTTCATTACGTAGCATATTACTGTTTGCACCACTATCTCTTAAATACAATGTTATATATTCCTTGTACGCCTAATACTACAATTGATGCAAATTGATAGTAAAAATACATTTTTCTTTAAACATGGTTGATTGTAGAATATATGTCATGATATTTGTCCTATCATTCAAAAAGCCAAATACCAATAAAGATAAAATCTAAAACTATGTTGCAAACCAAAGCAAGAATCGTATTGGAGATATTAACAAACAATGGCCTCTGCTACAATTTATTTGATTTCATATCAAGACTGGAAGAAAAATAGAATATCATAAGTAAATTTGTTGTAAAAATTGCTAAATGTTATGTTCAATTAATATGCATTTGAGATGTTGTGTTAGGACTAACTGTATTTTTCTTTGTTTTACTTTATAAATAAAAACTTGCTTGTTGAAATTTTGTCAATTTGCTGTAAAAGTATGATCTTATTTCTGAAGTTGTAAACAATAGTTTTGTTTAACATTACTTGCATGTGATGGTACGTTATGACTATATTTTATTCTTATTTATAACTGAAACTGATAGCAATAGTATGCAAAAACCGATACCATATTTTATTATACCTAGAACCGATACTATATTTTGTTATACCTAAAACTGATACTAATGGAACATAAAAATTGATACCATATTTTGTTATATCAGAAACTGATACTAATAATACATAAAAACCGATACCTTATTTTGTTATACCTGAACTGATGCTAATCGCATCGAAAAATAAAAGTCGCGTTTTGTTATACCTGAAACTGATACTAACAGTCTGCAAAAAGGATAATATATTTTGTTATACCTGAAACAGATAATAAATGTATGCAAAAGTCAATACCAAATTTTGTTATAACTGAAACTGATACTAATAGTATGCAAATGCCGATACCACATTCTGTTATACCTGAAACTGATACTAATAGAATGCTAAACCGATATCATATTTTGTTGTACCTGAAACTGATACTAATAGAATGCAAAAACTGATACAACATTCTGTTATACTTGGAAACGATACTAATAGAATGCAAAAATCGATACCATATTTTGTAATACTTGAAACAAATGCTAACAACATGCAAAAACCAATTCCAGATTCTATTACACTTGAAACTGATACTAATTGTGTGCAAGAACTGATACTAAAGAACAAATGTTAAATAAACTAAGCAACATCACCACATAATAACTCACCCCTTGCCAGATACACTACAAAATGATATTAAAAAATGGATAAATAATACTACAAAAAATTAATATTTGACTTAGTCAAGAAAAAATTAACATACAAATATTAAAAGTAATGATTCAAAATAACCTACAAACAAATAAATATTAAACTAATACTGCTTATACTACTAGAATGATAATGAATTTGAAACTACAAATGATACTATATAACCAAGTTTAATAACAAAAGAGCAAATATATGTTAAATTAAAAATATGCTAAAACAAATATACGTTTATAACCAGGTTCAACTATAAAAAATTGCCAAAAAAATATCATAATCAGTTATAAATCTCAATAAAATCATATCTTCTTAGAAGCTTAACAATTACACTTATTGTGACCAAAATGCTTACACACACCGCATCAATTTTGCCTATTTTGAAAATCAGAAAATCCTTCATTGCGTTTGACAGAAGATCTACCAACACCACATTTCTCCTTAGGTGGCTTAATAACCTCTTCAACACTAGCATCAACAATAGGTTTATCAAGGTTAGGAATAGGAATCATAGCATTAGCATAAGAAGAACGATGAACATCTATTAGAACCTTCATTCTATGGTTTCAATGACAACAAATATACAACCACATATATTATATCTTATCAAGATTGCAGGTATATACTACAAGAGATCACCACGCTCAAAGATATCAAGACTCGAAGAAAAACAAAGACTTATGGACCATGCTAAGATTAGTAAGATTATAATAGTGTATTAAGTGCCTTAGAAAAACTTTCTCCTTGAGTATATATATGCACACACAAATTCATATATTCAACATTGGCATATAAAAACTATAATATTCAAATATGGCCACCCATAGACGTTTGTGGGAAAGTCATAGACGTCTGTGAATATTTTCGAGAATTTAATTTCTGAAGCCACAGCCATCTGAGATTTTCCCACAAACGTCTATCATATAGCAACTGCTTTATTCTGAAAGGATGCTTCATTTCATATTGAATAATAGAATCCCTTCTTCAACGGTTGCAGCCATTAAAACAAACAGATTTTATTTTAAATAGTAACAACTCCTCATATGCATCCAATCAAATCTATATATACCTCAAAGATTGAGAATTGTAAAAACCATTCTAATCTATTCTCTTGATTTCTTATGACTCTCCAATTACATATTTGCACATAAATTGCTTGCATATTCTCGATCTATCATGATTAAAATATTATTTTGGTTAAAACACTTCCTACTACTTAAAGTACTCACATTCACATACTCAAAGGAGATCATACGAAGAATTGTACTATTAGTCAAAATCTGTATTATTTGGAAGACAAGTTTGTCAAAGAAATATTGTTGTATTAGTCTATTTGTAACGACCTAGAATTTTCGACTCCGAAAATTCTAGATTGTTAGAGAAAAGAAGAAAGAGAGAGAAGAGGAAGAAGAAACAAAAACACCAAAGCACAGATTCTCACATTCGCAGCAGATCAAAATATAATATTAAATAATATAGCAGTCATACAAAGGAAAACTATATCAGTTAATTTACACACATAGTACATCAGAGTTACAACATTTTCATAAACACTGGACAGCTAAAGCAACATGTTCCAGATACAAATCAATAATACTCAACGGGTTACACTCTATACGTTCCTGCCATCCAGCTCGCCTCTTGAGATCTAAAACGTCCTTACCTGAAAATCTATAATACTCAGTCTGGCCCGAGCATTATAACAAAGTAACACCTAGCTCAGGCTAGAAACCAGCGTGAGTAAACCCATATAATATGAAATACCAAGCTAAAAATCTTAATTGAATTACCAGGGTAACTCGTACTTTTCTACGAGTTCTAATCTTATTTAAGTCAAACATTTATCTCAATCAATATCCAAGAATCGTTATCAAGTTTAAATATCAATGATACTTAACTTATTTCATTCCAGCCTGTTTGCTTTTAAACTCAGAATCGAAGTGGTTTCGGGTATTTACTGATACCCGACCCCGATCTCTTCGAATCCCATCTCATCTTAACCCAAGTTATTCAAATGAAATACAATTCAATCCTTAAATACAAGATGTCACTTTACACAGCAATGCATCTCGATAGATAACCATATTTATCACTATTCAACCCAATCATATCACAAAATATTTCATATTAGAAACATCAAATAATCCAAGGCATTCAGTATCATTCAATCATTCATAAGCAAGATTAATTAGTCACATCATTGTAATCAATTTAAATAAATTAAATTAATTTCTCTAATCACTTTTAAATCCTGCTTACTTAACATTAATTAATTACAAACCATTAATTAATCATCCCTTAATCATCCTCTTTAAGAAATTAACCTTTAATTAATAACACAAATTAATTTACCTTCACCAAATCACATTAATTACATTTATCCTTAATTAGTTTCTCAAATTAATTATCCTATAATAACTTACATTGATTAATTATCCCTTAATTAACCACACTCATTAATTAACTAACCCTCAATTAATTCCCTTAATCAATCAATCCTTTAATTAATTACACCAAGTAATTAATCCTTAATTACTTCCCTTAAGTAATTTATCTACAATTATTTTCATCAAGCAATTATTCCATTGGTTAATTACCCTCAGTTAACCAACCTTTAATTATTAATTTAACCCTTAATTACAAATTAAATTAATTAATCCTTCACAAATTAATCCTTCAATTACTTACATTAAGTAATTATCATTTAATTAATTAAATAAATAAATAACTCTGTTACTTAATCAATAAATTCTTAATTATCAATTCATTAACTTTTAAATCTACAAAAGTCCTTAAGTTAAATGAAAAAACACTTCATCCTTTAATTATTACTTAATTTCATTATTTATTTTGTTTTAATCAAACTTTAAGATTTAACTAAATCTAAGTAAAAATAAGTTATATGTCTTTAAACTAAATCACCAATACCTTACCCAAGTACTTCCACTCCCAAACCCGAGACAAACACTAAATTTTCTCGAGTTTCCCCGAGACTAACCCATTCTACTCTACTTCGGGTCATCATGCAACAAACACGAGAGAAATCCCAAGTATTCCCCTTCTCCCAAACCTAAAACTTTGCCAGATATTCACAGGTGCACCGTGCACGTGCACTGACCACCCACGACGCTCCGACCAACTACACTAGCCTCGACACATCGCTGATGATCCCCACTAACCTCCTGACCATCCAGATCTGAAGATAACAACGCAAAACGAAAAAGAGCAAAAATGGTCAAGCCTGGAACCCACCTTCATCGGAAAATTGCCCCTCACCAATGATCCCGACACTGAACATAGTTGTCGACCATGTCAGAGCTTCATCTCGATCCCAAGCTTCGATCCCCCCCTCGCGAACTTCTCTGATCCACCTAAACGATGCCATCGCCTCAAATACCCAGCCTACCCAAACAGGCGACGAACCTATTCCACCCTTATCTGACCACCATGGCCAATGATAAAGCTGACGATCATTTTTCCAGTGATCGTCAGTACCCCGGCCACCTCCAGACCTAGCCCTGACATCCCCTTCACCGCCGTTCAACGGCAAACATGAAAATATCCAAATTTGAACAACTGAGATTATCTCACCGTAAAAATGCTTAAAAATCATGATACAATTTCTAAAATTCATCATTTTGCACAACAAATTACATTATAAAATCCAAAGTCGAAATCTTAAAAATTGATTTTTGACTTACATTGATTTTTCACTGTTATTCCTCATTTTAAAATTATTTACCAAATTTAAATTCCTAGAACCATTTTTATAATAAATATTATACTGCAACAATTATCTTTTATTTGAAGATCGAAGTCTAAATTTGATTATAGAGAGATATGAATTTTCCTAATAAATTTTTGAAGCCAGTAAATAGACAGAGATGTGTAAATTTATACAGAAATCTCCTTAGACGTATATTTATATTTTATACAAGCATGCATTTACAGATATAATCATATGCAATCCATATTACTACAAAGATTCATCACAAACATTTAAATATGTTCACAGATCTAAAAAAACTGTTTTTAAAATATTGTTTACTCACTTGTCTTGTAAAAGCAGAGAACACGCTCCCTGGTTTTGATTTGATTTATAGTTTTGATGATGATCTGCAAATGCTTCTTTTGAATTTGATAATCTGGAAAATAGTTCGATCTTTGATTCATATTTGTAGTTGATGTTTTTGAGATGATTAGGCCTATGCTTTGCTCTGAAAATGATGATATAAAACGGAGGCTTTAGTTTGAATTCTGTTTTTTTCCTGGCTGAAACCGTTTTGATTTCCCAGGTCGAAAACTGAAGCTTTGAATTTCAGTTTTGATTTATTGTTTTGAACAGGTTGATGATGAAATTGAAACAGATTATGATCTGGTCTATATTTTTTTTCTTCAGAATTCGAACTGATTAAAGAGAATGAGAGATAGGTATGAAAATGTTTATATTATCTCTTATTAATTATTTTGAAAATTAAAAAGATATAAAAGACACTTGTTAAATTGTTAAGTAACTTAATTACACTTGTCATTAATCCTTATTCATTTACTTACATTTGTTAAATTATATGCTTATATCTCAACACTTGCACTTTGCATGTGTAAATATATTTTTAAATATTTTATAAATATTTATATTTAATTTCTATTTAGTTAAACTTTTCTTAATTTATATTTAGCAGATATTTTAAAAGAAAATAATATAAAACAAATTTAATACAAATAAAATCATATATATATATATATATATATATTATTTTTAAATCCAATTTACTTTAAGGTATTTATCTTTTGAATTTCAAATTCAAATTCAATTTAAAATCAACTCATATAAATATATATTTAAAAAAACACATATTTAATTTGTTTCAAAAAAAAGTAATTTGCTAATTTTATATAATTATATTAGGAAGATTATCACCCCAATATTTATCCCGATATATATTTTTATTATCAGAATTATTATGTAACTTATAAATTAGTATTTTTTTTTTTAATTAACCCTGTTAATTATCAATTAACAGATACTCCAAAATTCGGATCATCACATTCCTTCCCCTTTGAAACTTTTCGTCCTCGAAAAGGAATGAAGCCAGAATTTATAAAAAATACTTGATATCAATTAAATTTTCTTTTTGAACATTTTTAAAACACTTTAAAATCTATATAATATTTCCAAAATAGTTTTATAAAAATATCATTTTATAACTCGATGTTTCAACAAGTCCATCCTCGTTCTTCCAGAAATTCGGTCATACGTTGATCAGGCGTAGGACTGAAAATCTATAAGTACTTAGCAGACTCGTTTTCAACATCCAATGAAAATAGTTGGAAAATATTTTATTGAAAACATAAAAACATTTTTTTGAAAATAGAGGAAACATCTTTGGTGAGAATGCTCTGGAAATCATCACCCCCGCCCATGGTCGCAGTTAACCCGATGGTTAAGTTGTCATCCTGACAAAATCCATAGATTACTGTAGGCACTCCACGCCCCTCGATTACGCCAAGGAACCCGCTATAGATCGCAGCTACATCTGGGGTTACGTTGCTATCGCAGAAAAAACCCTTATAACTGTAGGCATCAGCGCCCTCGAATTCCGCTGCCAAAAGAATGAAACTTCTACACTCCACTCGGTCATAGATCACAGTCTACCGATGTTACGTTGCCTTTCTGGCAAAATCAAACGTAGACCATTGACACCACCTCCACACGATTTCCGCTATGGTTCACAGTAGATCGTAGCGACATCAAGTTACACTGTCGTCACAGTATAACCCAAATGCCTCTATAGGCATCAGCGCCCTCGACTTTCGCCACCCAATAATCCTCAGGAACTTCAGTTTGTCCGGACTTCCTCACAGGATCCACTTTAGAACCCCCCTTAGGGCTCAAGGCAGTACCAACCTATGGTACTTCTAAGAAGTTCATTTCAAGGGAGCGTTTTTTCTTCAGAGCTATTTTCAAAACACTTTATACTATACACATATAGTATCTTCCGAATCATACACTTAGTATGAATCTCATATAAATCTCCTTTCTCAAAATCGATTATCCCAAAATCGATAATTCTCAAACTAGGCTTTCCAACTCCAAAATTGATTTTTCTCCAAAAATCAAAAGCCTTTCCAAAATCCATAGGATCTAAAACCTTTTTCCAAAATCATTCTCATAAGATCCTTCATATATATATATATATATATATATATAACTTTGAAAATCTTTGGATCACTTCATACTTGTATAAATTCCTTTTTATACTTCAAATGCTTTTCAAAAACCCTTTTCTTCCGGCAATAGATTCCACAAGCGGAGATTTATCTTATATAACAAAGATATATAACTTTGTTTATTCCAAATCAAATATTCAAATTTGATTACTCTTATAAAGTTATTAACCATATTACTTACTTCTATAAAGTAAATTTCTATCATAGAAATATCTAATTTCCACTTTATTTCATCATATATTTCACAAAATATACTTTTCATTCCAAAAACCATTTTACAATTCTTATCCAAAAAATTTCAATATCAATTTGATTCAAACCCGTATTATGTACACATATCATCAGTATGCTATATCAATCTAATCGCTCACTCGATCACATAATTTCACTTTCGAACTAGTACGTCCACTCGACTTCCTAGTATAGACTCAGATCTGGTTCCTTGATCAGAAACCATCATTCTCCTTGTATATCCATAACTATGATACAAAATATCCAGAATCAATCAAAAATCCATCTCCAGGTTCGCCGTCGAAAATCGAGTGAAAAATCCCTACTCGGATTGATATATTATCTCGAAATTATGTGCTCGAATCTGGATCAAATCGTTATGCGAATAGAATAAATACGTACATCCTACGTATCTATCCCCATTGATAATTAGCCAAATAAATTCCCTTTCTATTCATATTCATTTATGATTTTCTTCACTTATTCACAGTTGCTTCAATCCTCTTTTGGATTATCACTCCAATTCTTATCTCAAATGGATATTTAATCACAAACTGTTTGCACTCTAACCAGCTTAAATTTAGAAAATTGCTTAAAGGGTTAAAAAGAGATAAGTAGTTGAAAATAATTATTAGTTTGTAAAACGGCTGTAAAATAGTTAAGTAGTTATAAAATAGTTAGGTAATTGCAAAATAGTTTTTAAAATAGTGATTAGTTATAAGTAATTGAAAAATAGCAATTAGTTTATAAAACAGTTGCAAAATAGTTAAATAGTTCCAAAAATAATTGTAAAATAAGTATAAGATAGTGGGGTTTAATAAGAAAGGTTGTATATATAGTAAATAACTTGGAAAAATGGATTTATATTAAAACAATTTTTTTTTTGAAAATAGTCCAGAGCCAAACTGTTCAATTCCCAATCTCCATCCCTATCAATTCAATTTAAATTTCCACTTCCATTTAAATTAAATCAATTCCAATTTAAATAACTTCAGTTTCCATTGAACTTGATTTATCCCCAATTCAAATTGAATCAATCCTCAATTTCTTTCCAAATTCAAACCAAACTCCATTTGAATTTTAGACATATTCAACTTTAATTTCATTTCAAATTAATCCAATTCAAAATTTTCCATTTGAATTTTAAACTTATCCATCTTCAATCACAATTCCAATTAATTCAAATCAAATCCAATTTGAACTAATTCAATTTAATTCTCAACTTTAAACCATCTCGAATTATAAATTCGAGTTAAATTTTAAATGTTGACTTAATCCCTTAAATCAAATTAACTTTTATTTTTAAATTAACAATCTAAATCTTTAAATAATTTAATTCTGAGTCCTAATTTCAAAATTCCATATTAAATTATCTTTACTTAACTTATTTCAAAGTTCAAATAAGAGTTCAAAACAATTTTATATTTTAAAATTTAAAATTTAATTTACTACCCATTTTTTCTTCCAACTTGGAAACTGATTCTTAAACAACTTTAATTTATAAACTTAATTCTTAACATTCAAATCTTAAGTTCAAAGTGATTCCATATCCTTAATTTCAAATTAAAGTTTAATTTCCCTGTTATCTCAATAATGGATATATTACCACAATCCATTTCTTCATTCATTTAAACAAATCCAATTATCAATCTAAAGGTTATTAATAAGAATAGGATAATATTATCCAAATTATTTTAAAACATCCATCCATTACCAATTTCCAAATCCCAAACCCATTTTGAGATCACACAAACTCCCAATTCAAAACAACCATTTAACTTGCCAAGTTAAATCTTAATTTCATCTTGAAATTTCCAAATCAGGTTGTTCATTCAAACTTATTTAACTTCTTCTAAGTTGAATTCAATTTAATCCCATTAATCCCATTTAAAATTTGAATTTTCTATTTCAAATTTCTAACTTAAAAGTTTAGAAACTTATTTTACTTTAGGTTTTTATATCACACTTCAGGGAAAATCAAAACTCATCACTTTATAGTTTATTTCAAATCATCTTTGATATTATATATATCCACACATATATACATATTTACTTCTTGGCCCTCCCAGCCAAATTTTAAAATTTAAACCACCTTTGGTTTTAATTCAAAACAAATTCTTTTAAAGTTTACGAACAACTTCTTATTTTAAAATAAGACTGTATTCAAAATAGTCTGAATAATATTATTTATTATTTCCTTTAACACTTTGAAACAATTCCAAATTCTTTTCTGGACTTAAAATTTCACAATTTAATTCCTTTTCCATTTACAAGTCAATTTTATCTAAATTGTTACTCCCTTAAAACTTTTCATTTTGCTTTATCATTGTTTATTGGAAAATAATAATCCCATCAATAACCATTTATATTCTGGTTTGAACCCAATTCTAATTCATCTTATTTGTATAATTCAATCTATTCAATTCCCATTTAAATATATATATATATATATATATATATATGTATTTATCACTTAATTCTTATTCAATTTCAATACCCAACAACCAATTATTGCTTTATGTATAAAATATAAGTTTTTATAATAATCATTCATTAGAACCATTTTTAAAACCTTTATATAAGAAAATAACAAGTACGCTCTCATATATATACACTCAACTCATTCTAGGATACCACTGACCCTATCCTTAATGAGTAAACCCACCAGAGCAAAGGTTCTCACTTAACCTTCAGCTCTGATACCAATTGTAACGACCCGGAATTTTTGACTCCGAAAATTCCGGATTATTAGAGAAAAGAAGAAAGAGAGAGAAGAGGAAGAAGAAACAGAAACACCAAAGCACAGGTTCTCACATTCGCAAAGGATCAAAATATAATATTAAATAAAAAATAGAGTCATACAAAGGAAAACTATATCAGTTAATTTATGCATATAGTACATCAGAGTTACAACATCTTCATAAACACTGAAAAGCTAAAGCAAAATGTTCCAGATACAAATCAACAATACTCAACGGGTTACACTCCATACGTTCCTGCTATCCAGCTCGCCTCCTGAGATCTAGAATGTCCTTGCCTGAAAATCTGTAATAGTCGGTCAAACCCAAGCATTACAACAAAGTACCACCCTGGTCAGGCTGGAAACTAGCGTGAGTAAACCCATATAATATAAAATACCAAGCTAAAAATCTTAAGTGAATTAGCAGGGTAACCGTACTTTTCTACGAATTCTAATCTTATTTAAGTCAAACATTTATCTCAATCCATATCCAAGTATCGTTATCGAATTTAAATATCAATGATACTTAACTTATTTCATTCCAGCCTGTTTGCTTTTAAACTCAGAATCGAAGTGGTTTCGGGTATTTACTGATACCCGACCCCGGTCTCTTCGAATCCCATGTCATCTTAACCCAAGTTATTCAAATGAAATACAATTCAATCCCTAAATACATGATGTCACTTTACACAGCAATGCATCTCGATAGATAACCACATTATCACTGTTCAACCCAATCATATCACAAAACATTTCATATCAAAAACATCAAAAAATCCAAGGCATTCAGTATCTTTCAATCATTCATAAGCAAGATTAATTACTCACATCATTCCAACTAATTTAAATAAATAAAATTAATTTCCCTAATCACCTTTAAATCCTGCTTACTTGACATTAATTAATTACAAACCATTAATTAATCATCCCTTAATCATCCTCTTTAAGAAATTAACCTTTAATTAATAACACAAATTAATTTAGCTTCACCAAATCACATTAATTACATTTATCCTTAATTAGTTTCTCAAATTAATTATCCTATAATAACTTACATTGATTAATTATCCCTTAATTAATCACACTCATGAATTAACTAACCCTTAATTAATTCCCTTAATTAATCAATCCTTTAATTAATTACACGAAGTAATTAATCCTTAACTACTTCCCTTCAGTAATTTAACTTCAATTATTTTCATCAAGCAATTATTCCATTGGTTAATTACCCTCTGTTAATCAACCTTTAATTATTAATTTAACCCTTAATTACAAATTAATTTAATTATCCTTCACAAATTAATCCTTCAATTACTTACATTAAGTAATTATCATTTAATTAATTAAATAAATAACTTACTCTTTAATTACTTAATTAATAAATTCTTAATTATCAATTCATTAACTTGTAAATCTGCAGAAGTCCTTAAGTTAAATGATAAAACACTTCATCCTTTAATTATTACTTAACTTCATTATTTATTTTGTTTTAATCAAACTTTAAGATTTAACTAAATCTAAGTAAAAATAAGTTATATGTCTTTAAATTAAATCACCAATACCTTACCCAAGTAAAACCCGAGTACTTCCTCTCCCAAACCCGAGATAAACACTAAATTTTCGCGAATTTCCCCGAGACTAACCCCTTCTACACTACTTCGAGTCATCACGCAACAACTACGAGAACAATCTCTAGCATTCCCCTTCTTCCTAAACCTAAAACTTCGCCAGATATTCATAGGTGCACCGTGCACGTGCACTGGACACCTACAATGCTCCGATTAACTACACTAGCCTCGATACATCGCCGATGATCCCCACTAACCTCCTGACCACCAAGATCTGAAGATAACAACGCAAGACGAAAATGAGAAAAAATGGCCAAGCGTGGAACGCACCTTCATCGAAAAATCGCCCCGCACTAATGATCCCGACCCTGAACACAGCTGCCGACCACGTCAAAGCTTCATCTCGATCCCAAGCTTCGATCCCCCCATCGCGAACTGCTTCGATCCACCCTAAACGATGCCATCGCCTCGAATGCCCGACCTACCCAAATAGGTGACGAAACCCATTCCACCCTTATCTGGCCACCAGGGCCAATGATAAAGCTGACAATCATTTTTCCAGTGATCGTCAGTACCCCGACCACCTCCAGACCTAGCGTTGACATCCCCTTCACCGCCGTTCATCGATAGACATGAAAATACCGAAATTCGAACAAATGAAATTATCTCACCATAAACATTCTTAAAAATCATGATATAATTTCTAAAATTCATCATTTTGCATAACAAATTACATTATAAAATCCAAAGTCGAAATCTTAAAAATTGATTTTTGGCTTACATTGATTTTTCATCGTTATTCCTCATTTTAAAATTATTTACCAAATTTAAATTCCTGGAACCATTTTTATAATAAATATTATACTATAACAATCACCTTTTATTTGAAGATCGAAGTCTAAATTTGATTACAGAGAGAGATATGAACTTTCCTAATAAATTTTTGAAGCCTGTAAATAGGCAGAGATGTGTAAATTTATACAGACATCTCCTCAGACATATATTTATATTTTATACAAGCATGCATTTACAGTTATAATCATATGCAATCCATATTACTACAAAGATTCATCACAAACATTTAAGTACATTCGCATATCCAAAAAAACTGTTTTTAAAATATTGTTTACTCACTTGTCTTGTAAAAGCAGAGAACACGCTCCTTGGTTTTGATCTGATTTCCAGTTTTGATGATGATCTGAAAATGCTTCTTTTGAATTTGATAACCTGGAAAATAGTTTGATCTTTGATTCTGTTTTGTATTTGATGTATTCGAGATGATTAGGCCTATGCTTTGCTCTGGAAATGATGATCTAAAACTGAGACTTTGGTTTGAATTCTGTTTTTTTATTTTCCTGGCTGAAACTGTTTTGATTTCCCAAGTGGAAAACTAAAGCTTTGAATTTCAGTTTTGATTTATTGTTTTGAACAGGTTGGTGATGAAATTGAAACAGATTATGATCTGGTTTGTTTTTTTTTCAAAATTTGAACTGACTAAAGAGAATGAGAGATAGGTATGAAAATGTTTACATTATCTCTAATTGATTATTTTGAAAAATAAAAAGATATAAAAGACACTTGTTAAATTGTTAAGTAATTTAATTATACTTTTCATTAATCCTTATTCATTTGCTTACATTTGTTAAATTATATGCTAATATCTCAACACTTGTATTTTGCATGTGTAAATATCTTTTTAAATGTTTTATAAATCTTTATATTTAATTTCTATTTAGTTAATACTTTTCTTAATTTATATTTAGCAAATCTTTTAAAGAAAATAATATAAAACAAATTTTATACAAATAAAATCATATATATATATATATTATTTTTATATCCAATTTACTTTAAGATATTTATCTTTTGAATTTCAAATTCAAACTCAATTTAAATCAACTCATATAAATATATATTTAAACAAACACATATTTAATTTGTTAAAAAAAAGTAATTTGCCAATTTAAAATAATTATATTAGGAAGATTATCACCCCAATATTTATCCAAATATATATTTTTATTATCAGAATTATTTATTTAACTTATAAATTAGTATTTTTTTTCTAATTAACCCTGTTAATTACCAATTAACAGATACTCCAAAATTCGGATCATCACACTATTCCTCCAGGTGAAGCGAGGGTTATTTAGTCAAAGGAAATACCCAAGGGGAGCCTCGGGGCTGAACATAGGACGGGAGGTCTAAACCAGTTAAAATATCTGGTATGATCGCTTTTATTATTACCTTCTTTATATTCGATTATTATTCTCTGCTTAGTGTAATTTGTAACATGCACTCTCGCACATACATATATAAGTTGCATTATATTAAGATCCTGTAGCGTCTTTCATTTGGTATCAGAGGACGGTTATTTCAATCTACTGTAACACGTAGCTGAAAAATCATTAATATGGCAAGCACTTTTCAAGATGGTCAATCAACTACTCGTCCTCCATTATTTACTAGTTTGAACTATGCTTACTAGTCAACTCATATGAGAATTTTTATGGAAGAAAATGGGTTAGAAATATAGCTAGCAACTCAAAACAAATATGAAACACCTAACACTGACATTAGCATTTAGACAGATGCACAGAAAGCAGTGGCATCTAACAATGCCAAAGCTGTGGATGCACTGTTTTGCCCACTTGATAAAAATGAGTTTTCACGTGTCATGCTTTGCACCGCTGCATATGATATACGGTTCACTTTACAATTCACACATGAAGGAACAATAAATTCAAGAAACTATAATCTCGATTTTACAAAACCAATTTTCATCTTTTAGAATGAAAGCAAATGAATCAATTATTGATATGTATGCTTGATTTCAGCCATTCAACATGATCTTATGGGTTTTGGAGTAAAATGCACAGATTTTTATCTAGTCGCAAGAATTTTAAACTTTTTGACAAATGAATGGGAAAGAAAAGTTTTAACCATCGAATAAGCTAATGATCTTTCTCAAAGTCGAGGAGCTAATAGGAAAACTGATGTCGTATGAAGCTAACTTGTAGGCTAGAAAGGATCAAAATCATGAAAAGAAAAACATAGCATTCCAAATAAGTAACTGAAGATTCAAACTTAGACGAAGATGAGATTGTTTTTATTGCCAAAAACTATAACAAATTCGAGAAGTTTAAGAAGATGACCGGATTTCAAAATGATGGGAAACTAAACTCCTAAAATCAAATATCGGTAAAATACTATGAATGTGAAAATTTTGGCCATGTGAAGAAGGATTGTGCACAGCCCAATAATGATAAATAAAGAAAATTTGAGAAATTTAAGAAAAAGAAAAGAGCTTTTCAAGCAATATGAGACGATTTGGATTCATCTTCTTTATTTGACAGTGATAGTGAAAATGACTCAGAACAAGTAAATGTGTGTTTTATGGCCAACACTGATGAGATACCTCTTGAACTTACTTACGATGAAATATTGGAAATTAACAATGAATTAGATGATAAATATAGAGAATCATAAAAAATTAAATAAGGAATATGTAGAAAAGTTAACTAGAGTAGAATTAGAAATTGGGTTATTAAAAGATGATAAAATAATCTTCAAAGAAGAACTAGAAATTACTCAAAAAAATTACGCATCGTTATTATCTCAAAATGACATCTTATCAATGATTTAGAAACCTATAAGTTAGAAAAAGTTAATCTTGAGAAAGAAAAACTAGAGTAACAAGCAAATTTAGATTCTAACAAAATTGAAATTTGCAACCTTAATAGTAAGCAGACAAAATAACAAATAATGTGACAAAATTCAACAAAGGAATACAAAATTTAAAAATTTGATCAAAATATCTAAACAATGTGGAAACCGAAATGAATTGGGTTTTAAAGGCAAACAAAAGTCAAAGAGATATAGCAAACTATACACCAAATTTAGAAAGCCAAAGTTAGAAGCTAAGATTAAAAATTCATACACAAATATGGTCAAAATATGGATTCCTAAAGCAAATAATAAACTAATTAGACAAAAGTATATTGATGGATATTTGAAGAAAGTTGTACATAACAATAATTACATTTATAAAGGAACCAAATCCTCGTGGATATGGCTGCCTTCTTCCACTAACGCGTAGGACCCTAAATAAAAAATGTGGGTACCAATTAATTTTTTCTTATTTTGCAGGCACCAAAATTAAAATAAAAAGTAAAGAGAAATGGATACTTGATAGTGGTTGCTCCAAGTTCATGGCTAGAAATTCTCATATGTTATCCAATATAACATATATCGGTAGTGGCACTGTGACATTCGGAGATAATTCAAAAGCATTTGTCATCGACATTGGAGAAGTCATCAATATCGGTATTTCTAATTCTTCTATTATTATTGATGTTTTATTTGTAGAAATTTGAAATGTAACTTGTAAGTATAATTCAATTATGTGATAAAGGATTTCAAACTGTTTTCGAAAAAGACAAACGCAACATTTTTGACAAAAATAAAAATCTAATTTTTGAAGGATTTAGAAATCGTAACATATATGTTTTAAACATGAATGTAAAAAACAACACTAATTTATGCTTAGCCTAAAATCATGATAATCCATGGTTATGACATAAACGCTTCTGTCACATAAATTTTAAGAATATCAAAAAAATTGCTAAAAATGGGTTAGTTAGAGGATTAGCTATGTGACGACCCGGAATTTTTGTATTTAAAGTTGGAATATTTAATTGATTTTAAATATTCAGATGTTGATTTTTAACTTGAATTTCAATTATCATTATTTATTTGGTAATTTAATTATTGAATTAAACAATTGAAAATTGGGTAAAATATGAAATCGGGAGTTTCGAGCTTGTTAAAAATATTTCAAAGGCTTACGAAATCTATATTGATAACACTGAAGATAATACAAGTTTTAAAATTGAAATTGGAAGTATATTGTTTAGTTTTAAAAATATATCGTTTAGATTAACATTCAAAAATAGCCTTCCGAGGCATAGTCTCGGAATTTTGACAAAACAAGTGACATTGGATCTGTAATAATGTTTTATTATTGGATTTCAAATTTCGTAACGTTTGGAGTTGTCATGTGATCGTATGAGTTGTAAACGCATTGAAATTTATATCGAAAATTCAATATAATAATTAGGATAAAAAAGCTATCTTCTCCATACGATCGAACTAGGACTTGACCTTTTTCTATTGCGTTCGAAATAGGGATATAACATTATGAACGCCTAACAGCACGCCTCGATAGGAGGTCAAGACTTTAAGCTACATTTTTGAGACAATTTAAATTTAAATTTAAATTTCAATAATTTCACATCGTTACTTTTTCTTTTTACTTGAGAACCACGCGTCTCCTTCCTTTTCAAGCACGTACTTGATGTCCCCCTTCTCCTTCTTTTTATTCAGCCGAGTTTTTCCCCTTGTCTTCAATTCAAATCAGAAACAAAATTTATTCGAGCAAAAGAAGCATCAGAATGATGGTCGCTGCATATAATCTCGTGTTTCCCTTCTCCTGTTCAAGCCAATTCGAGATCGTTTCAAAATCAACTTAAAAAAATTAATGGTCGAATAGGAATTTATTTCTTCTTTTTATAAGCCAAATTTCTCTCCTTTACCTTCCATTGCCAGTTCGAACTGAATTCCTGGATTTTGTTCCTCTTCAATAAAAAATTAAAAAAAATTAATCAAACTACTCGGTTCGATTTCGAATCCAAAGATTTATGGCTCGCGATGGGAGCATGTAGGTGGGAAGGAGTCGCACCTCTTGCATGGCGTGCGTGTGAGCGAGGCAAGGTCGAGGGTTCGAGTGGGTCTTTGGGAAGCTCGAATCACCGAGGCTGAGGCACGGATGGTAGCGTGCTTAAGTGATTTGCTTGCTCGGAGCTATGATGTCTAGGGCAAAGGGGGATTTCGATGATGATGGGAAAGTAGTTATGGCCTAGACAGAAAGGTATTCTTTTTTTAGTTAAATTTAATTAAATATATATATATATATATATATATATACATATATAGGTTAGAAAAGAAAAATATAGTAACAGTAAGATTCATAAAACATTTTATTTCCTTCAATTTATATATTTATATATATGTATATAGGGATACAGTAAAGTAAATTACTGTTATTTATAGAAAAGGAAAGTAAATATTTCTTAATAAATACATACACACACATATTTTAATACATATAGGAAGAACAAAAATTATTATAGATTTTGGAAAAAAAATACAGGAAATTATTTTATATAGATAAAGTTTGGGAAAAAGGAAGGAATTTTTAAAAATCTATAGTTTATAAAAATTAGATTTTTAAAATGTATATAGGTTACTTTTAGTATATGTACTTTCAAAGAAAAATAAAATAAAATAAATATACATATATACCTATTTTCATTTACTACTCTTATTTTAAAATAATGGAGATTAATTTGTTCAATAAACTTATTTAATTATTTTATATGCTAAAAATATTTTTATTAAAAGGGAAATTAGTTTAAAATTAAATTATTAGTTTAAAACCAAAGTGTTAGTTAAAGAAAATTAAATGGTAATTGATTGTCTGATTATTTCAAATGAACTGTATAATGTTATACAAGGTCAAAAACCGTGAAATCAAGTCGAGATGAAAGGGTTTGCAAACAGAAGCAAAGGTGAGATTTTCTCACTCACTTGGATTCCAATAATTAATTTAATGTTAAATTTAAATCATTGGATGTTTGGTTGAATCATTATCTGTTGGAAATTATATAAATATATATATATATATATATATATATATTGGAGTGATTAATATTCCCGCATTATACACCGAATAAGACCCTATGCGTCCCGCCTAATAGCGGATGATCCTTTATATCACGTTATCCCCTTCGAAGTGGGATTTGGTATTTTATATTGTTGACTAACATCTATGGATGTAGGGAAAATAGGTTGGAGGGATCCAACTAGATTACTTAAAAATATTTATTCTTCATACATATTAATATATGATAGGATGGATAAATTGATATAGATTGTGTGAAGTGAACTACTAAATTTAAATAGCCTGGGAATTGAATTTGGTAAATTTTAAGTAACATAAATAAGTTGAAGGGGTTTAAAAAGAAAATTTAAAGAAATTATTTATATTAAAAGCTGGATTTATTCTAAAGAAAAATTTAGTATAATAAAATATATATTAACTGACTTGGGTTATGCTTAATCATTTGTAAAATTGGTTTAAGTAAAGATTTGAAATTTAAATATATTTAGGGCTTGAAGAGAATTGAGATTGATAATTAAATTAGATTTGAAATAAAAATAGAAGTTTATAAAAAGAAGGTTTTTAAATGGGATTATAAATAGAATTATTTTTATAAGTAAATGGAAAACTCAAATGAGTTTATAAATTTATAAACGGGGTTTATAAATAAGATAAAATGATTATCAGTGGATATGTTTTAAGAAATATAATTTATTGGTGCGAACTTATATCGATTAATGGGGATAGGTTGAAAGAAATAGTGGAATATATCTTGAATATGAGAAGGGTGAGTATGATCGATGGGGAATGAATCAAGAGGGATTCATAAATTGAATTGGTAGATATTGGATTTTCTAAAGATAGACTTTTTGTCAAGTAAAGTAAAATTGTTTTTTTTAAAGTGAGTTTTTAAATCTACTATGCTATATAACTTTTATAAATTATTATTGGATTTAGATTATTCCGAAGTTAGTTTTAACTTAAACCATATTTTAAAAGTAAAACCATTATTCTTATTTTATACATAAATATATATATATATATATATATATATATATATTTTTAATTGTTTTAATTCAATAAAAACCCTCTTGAGATAGGAAGTAGAGTTTATTAAATTGAATAAGATTTTAAAAGAAGGTCTTACAGACGTGTTATGGAAACTTAAATAAAATTCTAAAGCATAAGGTACGGAAATTCCGGAACGTGAAATAAAATTCACAAATGGAGAAGAAGTGGAATGGGAATTTTAAATTAGTACAAACTGTTCTGGAAGTTTTAAGGAAAATTAATTAAGTATTTCTTGGATTTATATAACTTGTATAAAATGAGTTGGGAATTTACAAATAAAATTGTAAATGATTGTTGAGAGAAAGAAATGGGGAATAAAATGAATAGTTTTCAAGTGTTGAGTATCTAATAAAGTGGGAAACTATTTTCAAAGTGTTGAAAATATGGGAGTAATATCTTATGTAGATATTTTTGAAATAAAATAATTTGTGAAATTATTTAAAATCTGATGGCTGATTGTGAATATTAATTGATAGTTAAATAACTGACTATCAATATTGGCCAATGCGTTGATCGTTTTGAAGAGACCAGGATCGGATTAATTATCCAAAAACCACTTCGATCCGATTTGACTGTTTTGCGAATGAAGACTATAAAGATGTTGATGACAGTGATTCGGTTTTTTCAGACCTAGGACAACTTGTATGGATGAACGCTATCAGAACATCGTCGGGAGGATGATGAGATTCTAAGTGAATGAGTTGTAAAAAGGTAATGCATAGCCTCAGGCCACATCAACTGAGAATGGCTAAAACATGGGAGGTGCAATAAGGCTAAGTGGCTAGCAACCAATTAGGGTAAGGTCATCCCTGTCTAGATGTCCTTTTTGTTTCGCTGCGTGGGAGGTTGCTAATCCCAACCGCGGGGTGATCTTATTCGTACTATCCAGTAAGGGGTAGCTCCGGTCTTGTGTTGTAGGGGAACGGGAGGGATCTTCGGTACTCTGATCTAGACCAGGTACTGTGACGGGCGGTATAGTAGCCCTACCATTATATGGAATCCAATCTCCAGTAAGCACCTGTATGGTTTTGATTGTGCCCAACTATGCTGGAACATGAGATGCAAGCATTTCAACTATATTCTACTTTACATTCAATAGACAATATTATAATATCAGACGAATTTGATAGAAAATGTTTTGGTTATTGTAAGGTAAAAACCCGGCATGTTTATTTGTGGCGAGTACTTACGAGATACCTTTGATTTTAAAGGATTCTGAAAATTTTAATAATCCAATTGAGTGTGTTTTCTCACATTGGTTTTCCAGACTGACTTGGGTATTATTTTGCAATAATGCTCGGGTCAGACCGAGAATTATTGGATACAGGATAGGATGCTGTAGAGCTCAAGAAAACAAGCCGGATGTCGAGACATATCACACGTATTTGATGCATATTCCGCTATGTATGGTATGCTGCATAGTTAGCTTTTGTGAGGACAAGTTAATATAACTGTCCAGTATTTTGCTATTAATTGTGTTGTACTCTGATGATGTAATGTATAAAACAGATATAGTTCTTTTTGAATAAAGATCAGTTATTATCTATTATATAGTATTCCGCTGTTATTGTGGGATTCTATTGTTGTTTTATTTTCTCTTCTTCTACCTCCTTCTTCTTTCCCTTACGTCTGGTTTTCCGGCATTCGATTGTGCGGCATTTAATACAGTGGACGTATTGATGTCGATTTTTTTCGGGCGTCGAAAAATCTGGTCATGACATTTTGGAATCAGAGTCAGGTTAAGCGAGAACCATGGCTCTGGTAGGGATTAGTCATTAGAGATAGAGTCAGTAGTACAACGGAATGAGTTTGACCGTATTATTGGATATGAGCACATATTTGTTAGTGAATATAAAACTGTTTTTTATTATGTTGATTGGTTTGTTGAGTGGTTTATGGATTTTGGTCAATACGAGTAATTAATGTTATTGATAGGGATCTCTAAACACTTGATCTGAATAATTCGACATGATATTATTTTAAAATAAGGTGAATAAACTAATTTTATCCAAATTATTTTATATATGAAAGAAATAAATTTCTCGTAAATTATTATAGTATATATGGTTGCTTGGTTGTTAGAGAATGATAATATTAAATTATTATCATTGTTAAGTGGAAATTGAATAAAGAATTGAAATTATAACCAAAGTTAAGAAATAAGTTCATATACAGAATGAATTTGTAAATGTGAATTATAAATGGGACTTATAATTTGAAATAGATAAAATTCCAGAGTAATATTTGAATATAGATTGAAGGATTTGGAATTCGAAATTTTGGAAATTAAATTCCATTGAGTTTGAAAATGATGTACAAAGGTTTTGGAGAAAATAATGGTGATATTATTCGAAAATATTTTTGAATTGGATATGAAATCTTACGTGATTTCGGGTTAAAAATTATTTGAAAACATTTTAAAAAGAGAAAAGGCACTAAACTCACTTTAGTCGCTGGAAAATAAATTCGGTGATGACTGCAGCATCATCGATTTCATTTTCGAGTTTCTAAGGGAGAAATTGGTACCTGAATGTATTAAATTGGAGTTGTTAGCAAAAATGTTTTGGATTTTATAATTCAAAGAAACAATTTGGTATACCCCAGGATTTTGGATATAGTTGGTTTCAAAGATGATTTTGAAATGTTGAAAAATTGTTAAAAATTCTGGAATCTTACTTAAAATTTTTATGGAATAATAAATGTGTTTGAAAACTTGTAAAAATTTGAAATTTGTTTAGAATAAAATTTAACTTGAAGAAGAGTTAAATTTAAAATAAGTGTGAAAATGAAATAAGTTAGAAAGGCAAGCCAATTAAATGAAGTAAGTTAAAGAGATTAGCGAATAAAATGTAAAAAGTTGGAAATCTTATAGAAATTTAAAATTTGAATTGAATCGGAGTGTAATTGAATCTAGTTAAGTAAAAGTGAATTTTAACAGTAAGTTTAAGTAGACCAAATGAAATGGCCACTGAAATAAAAATTCATTAAGTTGGAAATAGATGTGGGAATAGACAAACTAATTAATATTAGTAGGTAAACTGATTGATTTAAATGGTAAGCAAATGAATGGAAATTGAATATTGGAATGATATTTAATTTAAATTGTGTAAATAAAGTGAAGTTGTGGAATTAAGTCGAAGTGGACTAAAAATAATTAAAGTTGGGAAATAAAATCCACTGAGATTTAAAATAAATTATTGAGTGGAACTAATTAAATTAGTGTGGTTTGAGATAAGGTGAATAGAATTCAATATTAAATTTGATTTGGAAGTAAATTAAGAATCAAAGATAAATTGAATTCAGAATGGAATTGAAAATTTGAGTTAAATGTAAATTGACTTCATATGGAAATTGGAGATCCAATTTAAATAGAAGTAGATATAAACTAAAGTGGTGAAGTGAAAATAAATATTTAAGGGTGTAAAATATTTTTATTTAACTTAAGAAATGGATAGTGAAATTCTTAAGTAAAATTGGTACTGGGGAAAATATACTAAGTTAGCATATGAATGAAGATTTTATAAATGCATGTGAAAATAATAAGTGCGGATAAGGGAACAGAAATCAAAATAAGTGTGAATAAGAAAGAGAATTAAGATAGCTAATAATCAATTGAGATAAATACCTAGGATGTATGTAAATCATTTTATTCACATAACGATTTAATCCAGATTCGGACACAGAATTTCGAGATAGTTATATCGATCCAAGTTGGAATTTTTCACTCGATTTTCGATGACGAACCCTGGATATGAATTTTTGATTGATTCTGAAATTCTTTACCATAGTTGTGGCTATGCCAGGAGAATGATGGTTTCTGATCAAAAAACCAGATCCGAGTCCGCACTGGGAAATCAGGTGGACGATACTAGTTCGGAAGTGAAATTGTGTGATCGAGTGAGTGATCGGATTGGATATTACATGCAGATGATATGTGTACATCGTATGACTTAAGTGAAACAAATATTGAGATTTTGTAAAAGAAGTGAATAGAATGATTTTGAATTATGTGATTGGGTATTGTTACTGAGTAGGATACAGGTTTTAAAAACAAATGAAAATTTGTGTCATTGATTTCAGAAGATAAATTGAATTGCTCGACAAAAAGGTATATATTTAAATTGGCATATGAAATTTGATGATTTTCTGATCTAGCCACTTGGCCTTTTGTTTTCTTTTAATATCTGGGGGCCCATAGAAGCATTCTGTAGTTGTACCGATCTAGCCGCGCAAAGGAGACGCTGGCAAATTTTTTTGAAATTTAGAGAGTTAGAAAAATTTTGAATTTTTTTGATAATTTAAAATTTTGTTTTAAACTTGAATTGTTGAGTAAGTAATATTGTTTGGATCTTATGGATGAGGTTGGAAAGTTAGTAAGAGGGATAGTGTGCCTTTAATAAAAAGACTGTTTTGGGTGTTGTTAAAACTGTTTGGTTTTGGAAAGTTGTTAAAAACTATTTGGATTGGAAAAATAGTTAACGGGTTCTGGATCACTCTTCTTAACTAGCAATTTTGGGGATGAAATTCATTTAAGCGGGGAGGAACGTGACGACTCGGAATTTTTGGACATTTGAAGTTGGAATATTTAATTGATTTTAAATATTCAGGTGTTGATTTTTAACTTGAATATGAAATATCATTTTATTTGGTAATTTAATTATTGAATTAAACAATTGAAAATTGGCTAAAATATGAAATTGGGACTTCGAGCTTGTTAAAAATATTTCAAAGGCTTATAAAATCAAGATTGATAACACTGAAGAAAATAGAAGTTTTAAAATTGGAATTGGAAGTGTTTTGTTCAGTTTTAAAAATATATCATTTAAATTAATATTTAAAAATAGCCTTCCGAAGCACAGTATCGGAATTCGACGAATCCAGTGCACTGGATCCGTAATAGTGTTTTATTATAGAATTTCAAATTTCGTAACGTTTGACGTTGTCGTGTGATCGTACGAGTTGTAAATGCATTGAAATTTATATCAAAAATTCAATATAATAATTGGGATCAAAAAGCTATCTTATTCAAATGATCGAATTAGGACTAGAAACCTTTTCCACTGCGTTCGAAATAGGGATATAACATTATGAACGCCCAGCTGCATACCTCGACAGGAGGTCGAGATTTTAAGCTACATTTTTGAGACAATTTAAATTCAAATAATTTCACATTGTTACGTTTTCTTTTTGCTTCAGAAACACGTGTCTCCTGCCTTTTCAATCATGTACCTGATGTCCCCCTTCTCCTTCTTTTTATTCAGCAAGTTTTTCCCCTTGTCTTCAATTCAAATCAGAAACAAAATTTATTCAAGCAAAAGAAACATCAGAATGATGCCGATGCATATAATCTCGAGTTTCCCTTTCTCTTCTCCCGTTCAAGCCAATTCGAGATCGTTTCAAAATCAACTTAAAAATAATTAATTGTCAAATAGGAATTCATTTCTTCTTTTTATAAGCACAAATTCCTCTCCTTTACCTTCCATTGCCAGTTCAAACTGAATCCCTGGATTTCTTTCCTCTTCAATAAAAAAATTAAAAAAATTAATCAAACTACTCGGTTCGATTTTGAATCCAAAGATTTATAGCTCACAAGTGAGTCGCAACTGGGAGCATGAAGGTGGGAAGGAGTTGCGCCTCTCGCATGGCGTGTGCGTGAGCGAGGCAAGGTCGAGGGTTCGAATGAGGCTTTGGGAAGCTCGAATCGCCGAGGTTAAGGCACGGAGGGTAGCGTGCTTTAGTGATTAGCTTGCTCGGAGCTGTGATGCCTAGTGCAAAGAGGGATTTCAATGATGAAGGGGAAGTAGTCGTGGCCTGGACAGAAAGGTATTCATTTTTTAGTTAAATTTAATTTAAAATTTATATATAAGTTAGAAAAAAATATAGTAACAGTAAGATTCATAAAACAGTTTATATTCTTCAATGTATATATTTATATATATGTATATAGGGACATAGTAAAGTAAATCACTGTTATTTACAGAAAAAGAAAGCAAATATTTCTTAGTATATATAGACATACACACACATACATTTTAATACATATAGGAAGAACAAAAATTATTATAGTTTTTGGAAAAAATACAGGAAATTATTTTATATAGATAAAGTTTGGGAAAAAGGAAGAAATTTTTAAAATGCTACAGTTTATAAAAATTAGATTTTTAAAATGTATATATGTTACTTTTAGTATATGTAGTTTCAAAGAAAAATAAAATAAAATAAATATACATATATACCTATTTTCACTTACTTGTTTAATTTTAAAATAATGGAGATTAATTTGTTTAATAAACTTATTTAATTATTTTAGTTGCTAAAAATATATTTATTAAAAGGAAAATTAGTTTAAAATTTAATATTAGTTTAAAACCAAAGTGTTAGTTTAAATTTAACAGTAATTGATTGTCTGATTATTTCAAATAATAATGAAATGTATAGTGTTATACAAGGTCAAAACCGTGAAATCAAGTCAAGATGAAAGGGGTTTGCAAACAGATGCAAAGGTGAGATTTTCTCACTCACTTGAATTCCCAGAATTAATTTAAATGTTAAATTTAAATCATTGGATTTTTGGTTGAATCATTGTCTGTTGGATATTATATATAATAGTGTGTGTGTGTGTGTCTATATATATATATATATATATATATATATATATATATATATATATATATATATTGGAGTGATTGATATTCCCGCATAATATAGCGGATGAGACCCTATGCGTCCAGCATAATAGCGGATGACCCTTTATACCACGATATCCCCCTCGAAGTGGGATTTGGTATTTTATATTGTTGACTAACATTTGTGGATGCAGGGAAAACAGGTTGGAGGGATCCAACTGGATTTCTCAAAAATATTTACTGTTTCATATATATTAATATATGATAGGATGGATAAATTGACATGGATTATGTGAAGTGAACTGTTAAATGTTAAATAACCTGGGAATTGAATTTGGTAAATTTTAAGTACCATAAATAAGTTGAAGGGGTATAAAAAGAAAATTTAGAGACATTATTTATATTAAAAATTGGATTTATTCTAAAGAAAAAATTAGTAGAATAAAATATATATTAACTGATTTGGGTTATACTTAATCATTTGTAAATTGGTTTAAGTAAAGATTTGAAATTTAAATATATTAAGGGCTTGAAGAGAATTGAGATCGATAATTAAATTAGATTTGAAATAAGAAGAGAAGTTTGTTAATAGAAGGTTTTTAAATGGGATTATAAATAGATTTTTTTTTATAAATAAATGGAAAACTCAAAGGAGTTTATAAGTTTATAAATGGAGTTTATAAATAAGATAAAATGATTATCAGTGGATATGTTTTAAAAATATAAGTTATTGGTGCAAACTTATATCGGGCAATGAGGATAGCTTGAAAGAAATGGTGGAATATATCTCGAATATGAGAAGGGTGAGTATGATTGATGGGGCATGAATCAAGAGGGATTCATAAATTGAATTGGTAAATATTGGATTTTCTAAAGATAGACTTTTTGTCAAGTAAAGTAAAATTGTTTTTTTTTAATTGAGTTTTTAAATCTACTATACTATATAATTTTTATAAATTATTATTGGATTTAGATTATTCTGAAGTTAGTTTTAACTTAAACCATATTTTGAAAATAAAACCATTATTCTTATTTTATAAATACATATGTTTTTAAATGTTTTAATTCAATAAAAACCCTCTTGAGATGGGAAGCGGAGTTTATTAAATTGAATAAGATTTTAAAAGAAGATCTTATAGATGTGTTATGGGAACTTTTATAAAATTCTAAAGCATAAGGTAAGGAAATTCCAGAAGATGGAATAAAATTCACAAAGGGAGAAGAAGTGGAATGGGAATTTTAAATAAGTAAAAACGGCTCTACGAAGTTTTATGGAAAATTAATTAAGTATTTCTGGGATTTATAGAACTTGTATAAAACGAGTTGGGAATTTACAAATAAAATTGTAAATGATGTTTGAGAGAAAGAAGTGGGGAATAAAATGAATAGTTTTCAAATGTTGAATATCTAATGAACTGGGAAAAATATCCGCTAATAAAGTGGGAAACTATTTTCGAAGTGTTGAAAATATGGGAGTAATATCTTATGTAAATATTTTTGAAATATAATAATTTATGAAATTATAAAATCTGGTGGCTGATTATGAATGTTAATTGATAGTTAAATAACCGACTATTAATATTGGCCGATGTGCTGATTGTTTCGAAGAGACCGAGATCGAATTAATTATCCGGAAGCCGCTTCGATCCGGTTTGAACGTTTTGCGAATGAAGACCGTGAAGATGTTGAAGACGGTGATTCGGTTTGTCCAGACCTTAGAAAATTTGTATGGACGAATGATACCAGAACATCATCAAGAGAACGATGAGCATTCTAAGTGAATGAGTTCTAAAAAGGTAACGCATAGCCTCAAGCCTCGTCAATCGGAAATGGCTAAAGCAGGGGAGGTGCAACAAGGCTAAGTAGCTAGCAACCAATTAGGGTAAGGTCATCCCTGTCTAGATGTCCCTTTTATTTCGAATGTGTAACATTCCTGAAAATTTACCAAGTTAATTTGGCAATTAAATTAATTTTTGAATAACAATTGCTAATTTATTTAAGAATTAATTAGATAACTTCTAGAATAAATAAAAATTTTAGATTATAATGTAGAATTGGTTTAAAACTTAGGGATAAGTATTTTATTGACAAATATTGAATTAAAAATAGATGTATTAAAAAAAATAAAGTAGAATTTAAAAACTTTAAAAAGCTAATGGCATTTTGTTTTCTAAAATATTAAATATATTTGGGAAATGTATTAATTTTCAAAGAATCAATGTACTAAATTTTCAAAATATTATTTTTAAGTTAAATTTTCTTATATAAATAAAAGTGATTAATTGTTAATATGTAACCAAAATTTTTAAAATCATTCTTTTCTTTTAAAAAGTTATACAAAAATAATGATTAAAAAAATGCATGAATGGAAGATGTATAAAATATATGTATATAAATATGTGAGCTAAATTAAAGATTAAAAAAAAAACAAAATGTATAAAATAATTTCTATAACGACCCTGACCCGACCTTCGAAAATCGGCACCGAATACGACCCTCGTATTCAAATGCCGCAGATCCAAACGTCGAATCTGGTACTCTAGAGCTTATAGCACATTAAGTACAACACAGCGGAAGAAATGAAATAATACATCAATATACAACATTGATACAGTATCCAGATACAATGATGATACAATAGAATGATACGACAGATATTAATACCATCAGAGATACAAGTAACAGCGGAAAGAATATCTTCAATGCCAAACTCCAAGAAATCCATCTTCAATCCAAAGCTAGCGAGAACTCTAGATCACGTTGCACAAAGCTAAGCAAGGTCAGTCGTCCAAGACTGAAGAATATCCCAAAGACTGAAAGCTACCGATCCAAAGACTTCGAACGCTGTTGAATCTATACCTATTACTTGATTATCTGAAGACCCAACTCTAGACTGCCCGTGTGGAAAATAGTGGGAACCCAGAGTTTACTGAGGCATTCGAACGGATATCTTAGGGATTACTCATTCTAGGGTATACGTCACCCTATCTCTAATGAGTCACTTAATGTGTTATACTCCTGAGCTAAAGTTTTAACCTTCAGCTTTGATACCACTACAAATGCTTAATACCCTGCGACAGTGGAAATATCTTTCTTTATCAATATCCTTTGATTCGTCTTTCCAATTTCTTTGATTGCTTCGGGGCAGCTCGAGGAAGAAGCTTCGGTGTGATGGTGGCCCTACGAATCATGTAGATAAGTCTCTATTTCGTATTCTCTTCGTCGAATTTCTATCAGCTTTCTGTTTATAACTCTGATAAATTTGAAAATTTAAATTTGAAATTTAAATTGAAATAAATTGGTTAACTAAAATATAAAGTTAAATAAATTGCATCTATAAAACAATTTCGATTGAACCAGAATTTGAAATTCTATTGTAATTTCTTGTGAATATCAAATTCTGAAGAGGGACAAGTTATATATAATTTGGGGTGTTCCGACTTAAGTTTGGAATCCATTTATCTATCGTTTGGGTCTCGATATATTCTACGAGTGGTTAGTTATTCCTTCGAACTAACCAGTGCCCTGCATATTTCGTAGATCTGGTGACCCGAGTATCTTGTATAGCATTGAATGAGTTTGTTCTCATATCTGTTAGTGATATTCTGATTTGGTAAGCCAACTACAGAATAGATGATCGGCTTGATTTGGGAGTCGATTCTCTATCTTTGTGTATCTATCCATTCCTTGTTGTCTCCCAGGCAAATTTCGGGGACGAATTTTTTTAAGGGGGGAGGAGGGGGAGAATATGTAACATTCTTGAAAATTTACCAAGTTAATTTGGCAATTAAATTAATTTTTGAAGATAAATTGCTAATTTATTTATGAATTAACTAGATAATTTATAGAATAAATAAAATTTTTAGATTATAAAGTAGAATTGGTTTAAATTTAGGGATAAGTATTTTATTGACAAATATTGAATTTAAAAATAGATGTATTAAAAAAAATAAAGTAGAGTTTAAAAACTTTAAAAAGCTAATGGCAGTTTGTTTTCTAAAATATTAAATATATTTGGGAAATGTATTACCTTTCAAAGAATCAATGTACTAAATTTTCAAAATATTATTTTTACGTTAAATTTTCTTATATAAATAAAAGTGATTAATTGTTAATATGTAACCAAAAAATTTAAAACCATTCTTTTCTTTTTAAAAGTTGTACAAAAATAAATGATAAAAAAATGCATGAATGGAAGATGTATAAAATAATTTAAACTAAGGAATTAAATATGATTTGTATTTATTTATATATATTAAACATTAAGGATAGAATTCATAGGTCAATAAAAATATGATTTGTACAATGACTTGAGTTTAAAATTTAAAAAAAAAACAAGAATGAATACGAAATATTTACCTTTTGGAATTTAATAAATGTATTGTAAATAAAATTGATGTAATAAAATAAGTGTTTTAAAAATGAGTATCATTTAAAAAAATTAAGATATAATATATGTGTATATATAAATATTGGTTAAATTCTTTTAACATTGAACATATACATATATATACAAATGAATAAACAAATACATTTATTTATAAAGTGTATATGATATAAAAAATAAAGTTTATAAAATTATTTTGTCTTGTGAAAATCACCCGTGTGAACATACATGCACATGTGTGATGAAGTAGAGTAAGATAATTAACAAAATCTAAAGCTTATGATATGTTTTTACAAATGGCATGAAGGCGTCGTTGCTCAAATAAAATAATCAAATTAAAAATTTCAAAAAACTTTTCACCTTCCAAATTCAAAATTTATTAAACCTCCAACCTCTGAAAAGTTCAGTAATCAAAGAACTAATATTTCAAATCTCAACACTCAAGAAAAGTAAAAATCAGAAATAAAGAAGAAGAAGAAGAAGAAACTGCCTATCTTCAATTCAATACAAAAGAGAGAGGAAATCTGAGGATCATTTTTAAGCATCAAATTGTAGTGATATATCTCTCAGATATGTTTTTAAAATTTATAGTTAATAAAATTATGATTTTTTTTAAAACCAAGTTTTTTACACAAACAAAATTTCAAAACTGCAGAGTTATAAGCTTCAGGTTTTTGGCAGTGATTCCTGAAGCAATTTAAAGGCAAGTAACCTTCTTTTTGAGACTTGAAACTTGGAATTAAAATCTCTAATAAAGGAAGAATGTAATACAATAATAATCAATCATTTGCAGGAAATCAAGACCAAAGAATTAACTTGTTTCTGGATTTCTAGTTGCAGAAAGAGTTTCTCTGTATATAAAATTTCAACTGTAAGTAATTTAGAAAAATATTGTTATTAATGATTAAGTTATTAACTATAACAAGGAATAAACAAAGATCTGTAACTATGATTTGCAGATCTAAACTTAAAAGAATTAAAGTAGAAGGAAAAAAAAGAGGTTGCATGCCTTCATCTCTGTTTGAAAACTGTCAGGGAATGTATCTATCTTTTGGAAAAAAAAAGGTGAGCAAACTATCCCAAATTAAGTTAGATTTGTATTATACTTTGATATGTGTGTTAATTGTTTGCATAGTTGATAGAAGTTTGGATCATAGCATGAATTTACTCTATAATTCCTGTGTATGCTTGTGTGTCATCAGGTTATGTATACCTCTGATATATGTATACAAGCTCAAGAATATAAGAAAGAAAAATCAGTAACCTTCCATCTTTCTGAACAATATGAGCAAAACTTTTAGATCCTGAGTCCATTTTCATCATTGATTTTAGTGAAGGAATCTGGAGATAATATATATGTGACTGTGAATATAAAAATACATCTCTGTTGTAAAATGAACATCAGGATTTTCTACAAAAAAATTCTAATCTAAATAAACAAGCTGTTTTAAATCTTAACCTTTAAAGGGAAATTATTAAGGATAATTAAATTCGAATTTTAAAAATATTTCTAGATAAAAACAACTGATAAAAATTCCAGAAAAAGAAAATGTCAGTGATGACCAACCTAAAGTAGAAAAATCAAGTAATTTAATTACTGGTTTTGATTATATGAACAGATTCGAAATTCAAAATTATGATTTTTGATAATCAAATTAGGATTTTTAGGTTTATATTTGATGAGAAAAACCAATATGAACGGAAAATTGAATTTTTCCAATCTACGGCAATCACGTGAGCTAGGGGAGTCGTAGTCGCTACTGGAGACCGAGTGGTGATGTACGCTCTCGGGAAAAATGGATGGAGGGGTTCTCGAGGCAGGTGGTGGCCGGACGACCTAGAATTAGGGTTTAACGACTTTACTTAGTCGACTTTGGGCTTGGGAAAATTGCGTCGTCGGCATGATATTCTGGGCGATCGCATATGAGGGGATCGAAAGGGGGAGGTGCGAGGCAGCTCTAGGTGGGTTGGCATGGATTCTGGTTGGCACGTCCGTCAAAGCGAGGGGTTTCTTCCGATGGTTGTTTGATTCCAGGTCGAGGATGGAGGCTCAATTTTTATTCGTGGGGGTTCTTGACGATTTGGGTGGTCGGAATTGTCACTGGGATCGTAGGCGACCTGTTGGGGGACTCGGCGATGACAAGTTGTGACAGCCCGCAAATCCGTACCCCTTGAATCAACACTATTCTACCTCTATTAACTCAAGTGGCACAGAATTACGAACCATTTGGGTTAAAGAAGAAGAGATAGAAGAAGAAGAAACTAAACAATATCAGAATCTCACAGTCGCAGCGGAATAAAATATAATAGTAAATATAGAACTTTACACAAAATGAAATCTATTAATATTTTATACATCACATCATCAGAGTATCTCATACATCAAATTACCATTTAGACATACCATACAATCATAGCAGCGGATATATATATAAGTACATATAATCCGTCTCGGACTCCTGCTCCATAGCATCCTGACCTGAACATATATACTCGGTCTGACCTGAGCATTATAATGAAATAACACCCGAGTCATTCTGGAATACCAGCTGATAATAATGCATCCAAAATGATTATTAAAGTTTTCAAAAATCCTTTGAAAACAAAAGCATCTCGTAAGACCATGCCACAAATAAACATGCCGGGTTTTTACCTTACGATAGCTAAAACACTTTTTATAGAAATCCTCTGATATTATAATAGTGTCTATTTACAAATACTTATAAAATAGCCGAAATTGTTACATTCATTAAATTCCAGCTATTAGCCACAAAAGAGGGTAATACAAACAAAACTCATACAAGGCTCGTAGGGAGAATGGATTTCCAACAATGACTAGGCACTGGGGTACCACCTGTCACAGTACGGGGCCTAGATCACCGTACCAAGGATTACTCCCTTCATCCCCTGCAACACAAGGCCGGAACCATTCCTTACTGAACAGTCCCGAACAAGATAAACCCCGTGGTTGGCGCGACCAACCACCCACTAACCCGAAATATATAAGGGACATCTAGACAGGGGAAATATCTTGTCCTGCTTGGGCATGACCCACCTAACCTTGCTGCATATCTCCTGATTTTCAGTCATTCCCGGTTGATGAGGCTTGAGGCTAAGCGTTACCTTTAGAACGTTTTCACTTAGAATGCCCATCGTCCACCTGACGATGTTTCGCAAGCATTCATCCATACAAGTCCGTCCCGGGTTCGAACGGAACCGAAGGCACTACTCTTACTATATCCATTTTGGAAATATCCTCAGGATTAGTAGCAACTAGCCCTTGCACTTCACTGCTCCATCTTCGACTCCGAACACGTTTTTCGCACGAAACGTACAAGCCGAATCGAAGTAGTTTTCGAGAAATAAATCTCGATCCCGGTCTCTTCGAAACGATCAACGCAGTTGTCCAATATTGATAGTCGGTGATTTAACTATCAATTTATATTCATAAACATCCATCACACAATAAATAATTCCCATATTATTTATTTACCCAAATATCTTTACAAGATATATTTCCAAAGTTTCAAAACTCATTTGAAAACAATTTCCCAAAACTCTTCCTTTACAAGGTAAATCCTTTGCCATATATTTCCATTGGAATAACCAAGTTCAAAACATTTAGATTTAAAACAGTAAAAATACTTTATTCTGAAATATACTTTAAAATATGTAACTTTACTACTAATTATTTACTAAAAATATATTTTTAAAATATTTAAAGTTAAACCATTTATTAGGATATAAATCTTGATTTTAAATAAGGGTTTTAGTTTAAACTAGACTTATAAGTAGAGTTTTTAAAAGGCTAATACTAATTTCAATAACTTAGTTCAAAACTAGTTTTTTGAACAAATCCATTTGTAAAAATAATTATTAAGATATTTATAAAATTTACTATTGCTAATTTATAATAGTTACTTTTGAAAATAAATATTTTCAAACACTCTTTTAAACAAGCTTGAATTTTAAAAGCTTCCTTTTTATAAAATCAGTTTAAACTCGAACTTGGTTTTCCTAGGGAACTCATTTCCACTTAAACATCACAGAAATCCTTCTCACAATTTTTGTCAATTTATTTCAATTCAGGTTTATATTTTAATAACATAATCTTATTTTCCCATTTATCAACTAATAACTTTTCTCTTTGTTTATCATTACAGATTTACCAATTTTCAATTTTCATTCCAAATGGATTTCAAATTTTAATTCTTTTAAATTCATTATTTAACAATATCTTTTATTTCTCTAAAATTCAATTTATCCATTTATAATTAAATTCTGAATTTATAGTTTATCCAACCATATTCTTTATTTCTTAAAACCCAAATTTTATTCCTTTAAATTCTTTATATAACAATTTCTTTTACTTTCTTAAATCCCAATTAATCCCGTTTACAATTAAAATTCAGGATTTATATTTATTTCAACAATATCGCGGTATAATTTAAACTCAGATTTATCAATCACAATATGAAAACAGATCACAACATCAATTATAAAGATAATTATTATAATGTGAGGAATTCAGTTGGATCCCTCCAATCTGTTTTCCCTGCATCCACAAATATTAGCACAACACTATAAATATAAATCGATCCAGGCTGATATAAATAATCATTTCAACCAATCACACAATTATTTAAATATCAACTACTTAAATCAGCTAACATTCCAGATGTGAGTGAGATTAACTCACCTTGAGTTTCGGCAAGCGTTCGAAATTTAAATTAAACCGGACGGTATCCGATTTAACCCAAATTTCTACTTGCCCGGAATGGTTCCGGAACTGTTCCACTGCGTAGTACGCGCTTCTGCGATTCCAACATTTCCTGTTTCGTCAAAATCCGATAACATATGAATGTGTTACAGCATTTCAAACTTTTGATTTTAAATTTAAAAACAAATTCAATTTAATTTTAAACCTCACAAAATCTCAGCCGCACGAAACGAAAGTAAATCATGGCCGCACCATCTCCCCTTTCTTCGTTCGCTACTTCCTGATGCTCACACCCATCGTCACAAATTAGGGTTAGTAACTGCTCCACCCACGCTCGTTTAGAGAACGATCCAAAACCACCACTGCATGCGCTTGGCGTCGCTCCCCCCACGCCCAAAGGAGCTCGAAGCTCGACGCCCCCATGACATTGCTTACCACGTGCGAACGCAAACACAACGCGACCCCTTCCAGGCCTCTACGCCCCACCGAACAGCATCTCCACCGTAGGATCCCTAGAGCTCGGATAGCATGTCGACTTCCCAGTTGGAAATATTTTGAATCGTCACGTGGATTTCAAGAAAAGAGAGGAAGAAGATGAGCAATTATCGGCCGTAGAAGAAAGAACGGCGGCTGAAGAGTTGATTAGGGTTTGGGAAAAGGAATTTGGGGTTTATATATATATTAATATTATTTAATTAATATACTTCTCAATTTAACAATATACGCAAACGAACTCCAAACCACGCGTTCCGACAGGCGTTCCTAGGGTTTTTCCGCGTTCCGGACACAAAGGAATAGGTTTCATAAACTAATTCGGTCGTATGTGCGAGTTACGGAATTAAACGATCACTTTTAATTTAAACCGATTAAAACGATTTCGATGCGTTTCGAGCTGCCACGGTCAAACGACAACTCCGATTGCTACGAAAATTGAAATTTGATAATAACTAACTATTACGGATCCAGTTGTGGTTTCGTCGAATTCCGAGACTGTGCCCCAGAAGGCTATTTTCACTCGTCTATTAAATCAAGCGATTTTCAAAATTGTCGAAAACGCTTAGAATTTACTTTTAAAATTTTTACTAACTTAATAATATTTCATATAAAATCTATAAACACCATAAAAATCATTCTGGCTCATTCCGGACCAAAATCTGATTAAATTGCATTTTAATAATATTAAATTCATTTTTAAATTAATATAAAATTCTAAATAATTACTTATTGACTTTTAAGTCCGTCTAAAAATCCAACCACCTTATTTATATTCAAATAGACTTAAAAATAAATTTGAAAACCATTTGTATAACTATTTACATCCAGATTCACCACTTATTCCAATTTTGAATATTTAATTATTATTCTTCATTATTCAAAATCGAATGGAATCACTATAATTAAAAATTATAGCTTATTTTATTGATTGAACCCGAATCCATTCTTTTCAAAATCAATTAAGAACGCACATTAAATATTTAAAACAAATTAAATGTTCAAATTTAACGGCTTAAAAATACGGGATATTACATTCCTCCCCCCTTATGAAAATTTCGTCCCCGAAATTTGCTAAGGTAGAAAATACTCTCCAACCCATTTACTTACCCAATTTGCTTAGTTAAAAGCTTATATTTACTTTCCCAAAAAGTTTCAACTCCATTTCAAAACCATTTGTTTTATCCACTCTAAAGCCTGTATTTTAACATTTGCTTTCAAAAATAACTTTCCAAGTTAACAAAAATTTTCAAAAATCCCAAAAGTTTCTAACTCCCAAAATTTCCGAAAAAATTTGGCAGAGTCTCCCTTGTACGGAGGAGCTTTCGCGCTATCGCGATACAGATAAATATATATACATCGACCCACACGGTCGAAAACCAAAATTTATCGCAATATATATATATATATATATATATATATATATATCATTTTCCCAATTATATTTGCGTAGGCGTACCTTTTAAGCAAATTTTAAAGCAAGCGGCTAAAATTTTAGCATATATGCGCTCCAACTCTCTCGAACGCCTCCCGCGCCTGTACTTACTCAACAAACTCATCAGTTTTCAAAGATATGAACGTTTTAACAACATTTCCAATATAAATGTAAGCCAACATATCAATTTCATAATCCATTCAACAATTTTGCATGATCTCATAAGTAAATCACTTTTTATAACATGCACAAAGTTCCCTTTTCTAATGCCAATTACCATTTTATTTCACACAAAAGATTTACAAACAAGCTCCGCCATTCCAATTCATACTTTATAAAAAATTTGAATTTATTCACCAAGCAAGTTTTATTTCAATTTGCAACATTTGTCTTTCTATTATGATTCACTTATATTTATACTCAAACTCATTTATTAAGATTTTAGCCCATTCTACTTTCATCCAACCAAACTTCATTTTACTTTACTTAAATGATTTACGTTCAAGTTTACCATATGCCTTACTTACATTTCTTTATTTTAACTTACATTCCTAATTTTATTTACAATCAAATTTCATTTTAAACTTGAAACATTTGCATTTCTTTCATGATCCATTTCCATTTATATGCAAAATCACTTAATAACATTTCAATCCATCCCAATTAATTCAAAACCAATTCCATTTGCTTTCTTTAAACTAACTCATTTCCAATACAACAAAACAAAAAACCGATTCCTAAGCAAATTTCCATGTCATTCAAACAATTAATCATCACTTCAGCTTACACCCATTTAAAATTAATTCCAGTTTAGATTTATATTAATTTTTTTTTCAATTCTGCATAGTTCATAATCCAAGCATGCTTATTCCATTTCAATTATTAAATCAATCCTTATTCTCACTTTTCAAATTTATTAATCATTTTAAGTTTATGTTTATTATATTATTATTACTATTATTATATATTTTTTTCATAGTTATATAAGTCATTCAATTCTTATTTACAACTCATATATTCTTTCTTCATCATAATAACTATCTTAAAAGTCATTTGCTTGCATTCAAAATTTTATTGTCCAAACAAATTTCATTTAAAGCTATTTCATAAGCTTAAAAATAACCACCTCATCATCTTTCTTAAATGATTTCAATTCCATAATATCTCAATTTGTTTCCATTTTAATTGATTCTTACCAAATCAAACCATTTACAAAGTTTAATCCAACTAGCTTAAACATTCAGCTTAAGTTTAAATTAATAACATCTCCTTGTATACTATTTACAACTCTCACCCATCTTTAATTCATGCTTGCTTATTCCATCACAATAATTAATTAAAATTCTCTTCACTTGCATTTCAATTTCTGCATCTAAACAAATTTATCCAAGACCATATTATTCAGCTTAATCACATTTATTTAATTTGCTTAAGCTTTCTTTACAATATCTCCATTATCTTCTTATAAATCTATTTTTATTTTCATTTGATTCCCATCCAAATCAAATTCCAATTCATTTATAAACTTTAATGCACTTTGCCTATATATTAAATCCATTTTAGACTTATTTTATTAGCAAAGAAACCACTTTAAATTAGTTCACTCATTTGAATTTATTTACAATTCAAACCATCATCATTATAATTTAATTCCATTTTTCATTCACACTTCATTATTTGTTACCACAAATTTAAATCCCATGCCACAATTGGATTTTCTAATTACTTTCCAAATTTTGACCCATCATCAAAATTCTATTCATTACAATAAACAAATTCCATTTAATTGTAATTCAATTAGTCTCTAACCTATTCCATATTAGGTTCTAATTCACTTCCTCAATTCATACTGAACTTATTTACAATGCGACCGTTTTCAAATGTTCTAAACAAGAACTAGGTTCCATTTACCCTTCAATTATTAACAAGCTTCCAAAACTATACCTGTTCCTGTACTATTTTCAGTTAATTTAGCTTATACTAAATTCACCTTCAAGCTTCTCTTTATTTAATTCAGCTTATGCTAAATTCATTCTCAAATAATTCCTTTGAATTTAGTTGAGTCAAACCTTTATTCATACAATATCCCTTCAGCAAATTAGATTCCTTTCAATTCAAGTCTTTCCAAATTTAGATTCAAGTTTTAACTAAATTTATTTAGCCATCTTTAATTCATTTCATTTTCCCTTACTATCTTAAATAAGGATTTAATTCCATTCATATTTATTCACAACACAATTGAATCTTGTTTTTAAATAATCCAAATTCAACTCAATTCCATTTAGTCAAAGTTAAATCCAATCAAATCCAAATTTTAATTCTCTATATACAAGTTCAAAACTTGTTTACTAACTTAAGTTCATTCATTTCTTTTATATCTCACTTTACCTTATTTCAATTTACATTTCATTTGAGATTAAGTTTGGACTCATCATACCATTCAACTATTTCCCAATTGTGATTATAATTTCATTCTTATTTATATAAGTTCACTAACTTATTTATTTAAAGCTCATATTGCTCATTTGAATCCATTTATAGCATATAATCACAATTTCAAATTATATATATGTGTATCATTGAATTCTTAAGGATACAAATTTCTTTCATTTACCTTCTTACACAATATTAAATCCTCAATCTCAAATTATAAGTATACAACTTAATAACCTATGGGTACAATCCATTTCACAATGACCCACAATTTCAAAGCCAACTTACATTTTAATTTCACCCAAATCAATTTAATTCTAAGTCCAATTTATTTAACTTATCCAAGCTATATTCAAATTCAATACTTACTTCAATATATTTTATTCACTTCCAATTACTCAAGTTAAATTTTTAATCCCAAGATTAAAAATTTTCATTTCTTCCTTCTTATTAATACCTACTTCACTTAATAAATTCAATAGTTAATTCATTTCAACTTTACACATTATTTAATTAGAATTTTCCCAGAATTCATTTTACCCGGTTTTTATTTCAAAACCATTTTGAAATATATCAAATATATACCTATTTGATATATCAATCAAATCTCCAGATTTTTCCAAAACAATTTGTTTATACCAAAACAAATTTCCCCATTTTTGGAATGTCCAAAACAACTGTTATACCCAAATAGTCCAAACAATACCATAACCAAATATTAGGGAAACAATCCATCACTTTAGAAACTCGAAAATGAATTCTAATGATGTGGCCAGCATCATCAGGATTATTTTCCAGCGACTGAAGTGAGTTCATTGCTTCTTACTTTTCTAAATTCATTTCAAAACAGTTTCCATTTAAAAATATTTCCCAAAACAATATTCCAACATTGCCTTCAAACAACTTCAAATCTCAACATTTCAAACTTTCCCAGGATTTTAAATTTCCAAACTTTTATTTTTATTTTATTAAAAATCCTTTCCAAAACTTCCGGGATTTAAATTCTGGCTGGGTTTAAATTAGTTATTTTCTTTTGTATACTTTATACTCATGGAATTTATTTGGTTATAAACCACTCTCATTTAAATTTTTATTTGATTGTACTATTAACATCCAATCATCCAAACATATATAATATTTTAGAAAAATATTTCTTTTTATATCAAAATATAATTTTGGGTAACATTATTTCATTTACCCTACTTTAAAAACAATACGATATCGGTTTATCTTGTTTAAGAGTTTAGAAACCCCTATTGATACGGTTGTACTTCCCGCACCGACCAGAATTCATAAACACTCAACCGATAAGTCAACACAGTATAAAAATAATTTTATATTCACTAACAAGTACGCTCTCATATCTATTAATACACTCAACTCATTATAGAGTACCGTCGACTCTGTTTAATGAGTAATTTTACCACCAAAGCCTAGGTTGTCGCCAACCTAAGCTCTGATACCAAGTGTGACAACCCGCAAATCCGTACCCCTTGAATCAACACTATTCTACCTCTATTAACTCAAGTGGCATAGAATTACGAACCATTAGGGTTAAAGAAGAAGAGATAGAAGAAGAAGAAACTAAACAATATCAGAATCTCACAGTCGCAGCGGAATAAAATATAATAGTAAATATAGAACTTTACACAAAATGAAATCTATTACTGTTTTATACATCACATCATCAGAGTATCTCATACATCAAATTACCATTTAGACATACCATACAATCATAGCAGCGGATATATATATACAAGTACATATAATACGTCTCGGACTCCAGCTCCTCTCCTGCTCCATAGCATCCTGACCTGAACATATAATACTCGGTCTCACCCGAGCATTATAATGAAATAACACCCGAGTCAGTCTGGAATACCAGCTGATAATAGTGCATCCAAATTTATTATTAAAGTTTTCAAAAATCCTTTGAAAACAAAAGCATCTCGAAAGACCACGCCACAAATAAACATGCCGGGTTTTTACCTTACGATAGCTAAAACACTTTTTATAGAAATCCTCTGATATTACAATAGTGTCTATTTACAAATGCTTATAAAATAGCCAAAATTGTTGCATTCATTAAATTCCAGCTACTAGCCACAAAAGTGGGTAATACAAACAAAACTCGTACAAGGCTCGTAGGGAGAATGGATTTCCAACAATGACTAGGCACTGGGGTACCACCTGTCACAGTACGGGGCCTAGATCACCGTACCGAGGATTACTCCCTTCATCCCCTGCAACACAAGGCCGGAACCATTCCTTACTGAATAGTCCCGAACAAGGTAAACCCCGTGGTTGGCGCGACCAACCACCCACTAAGCCGAAATATATAAGGGACATCTAGACAGGGGAAATATCTTGTCCTGCTTGGGCATGACCCACCTAACCTTGCTGCATATCCCCTGATTTTCAGTCATTCCCGGTTGATGAGGCTTGAGGCTAAACATTACCTTTAGAACGTTTTCACTTAAAATGCCCATCGTCCACCTGACGATGTTTCGCAAGCATTCATCCATACAAGTCCGTCCCGGGTTCGAACGGAACCGAAGGCACTACTCCTACTACATCCATTTTGGAAATATCCTCAGGATTAGTAGCGACTAGCCCTTGCACTTCACTGCTCCATCTTCGACTCCGAACACGGTTTTCGCGCGAAACGTACAAACCGAATCAAAATGGTTTTCGAGAAATAAATCTCGATCCCGGTCTCTTCGAAACGATCAACGCAGTTGTCCAATATTGATAGTCGGTGATTTAACTATCAATTTATATTCATAAACAAGCATAAACATCCATCACACAATAAATAATTCCCATATTATTTATTTACCCAAATATCTTTACAAGATATATTTCCAAAGTTTCAAAACTCATTTGAAAACAATTTCCCAAAACTCTTCCTTTACAAGGTAAATCCTTTGCCATATATTTCCATTGGAATAACCAAGTTCAAAACATTTAGATTTAAAACAGTGAAAATACTTTATTCTGAAATATACTTTAAAATATGTAACTTTACTACTAATTATTTACTAAAAATATAGTTTCAAAATATTTAAAGTTAAACCATTTATTAGGATATAAATCTTGATTTTAAATAAGGGTTTTAGTTTAAACTAAACTTATAAGTAGAGTTTTTAAAAGGCTAATACTAATTTCAATAACTTAGTTCAAAACTAGTTTTTTGAACAAATCCATTTGTAAAAATAATTATTAAGATATTTATAAAATTTACTATTGCTAATTTATAATAGTTACTTTTGAAAATAAATATTTTCAAACACTCTTTTAAACAAGCTTGAATTTTAAAAGCTTCCTTTTTATAAAATCAGTTTAAACTCGAACTTGGTTTTCCTAGGGAACTCATTTCCACTTAAACATCACAGAAATCCTTCTCGTAATTTCTGTCAATTTATTTCAATTCAGGTTTATATTTTAATAACATAATCTTATTTTCCCATTTATCAACTAATAACTTTTCTCTTTGTTTATCATTCTAGATTTACCAATTTTCAATTTTCATTCCAAATGGATTTCAAATTTTAATTCTTTTAAATTCATTATTTAACAATATCTTTTATTTCTCTAAAATTCAATTTATCCATTTATAATTAAATTCTGAATTTATAGTTTATCCAACTAATATTCTTTATTTCTTAAAACCCAAATTTTATTCCTTTAAATTCTTTATATAACAATTTCTTTTATTTTCTTAAATCCCAATTAATCCCGTTTACAATTAAAATTCAGGATTTATATTTATTTCAACAATATCGCAGTATAATTTAAACTCAGATTTATCAATCACAATATGAAAACAGATCACAACATCAATTATATAGATAATTATTATCATGTGAGGAATCCAGTTGGATCCCTCCAACCTGTTTTCCCTGCATCCACAAATATTAGTACAACACTATAAATATAAATCGATCCAGGCTGATATAAATAATCATTTCAACCAATCACACAATTATTTAAATATCAACTACTTAAATCAGCTAACATCCAGATGTGAGTGAGATTAACTCACCTTGAGTTTCGGCGAGCGTTCGAAATTTAAATTAAACCGGACGGTGTCCGATTTTGTGACGCCCCACCTCTATACCCACGCTAGCAAAGAGTATTAATAGATAATACCGTCTGCTAACACGGAGAATAAGGCTGTTTAGGAGCGACCATCTATGGCCTTGCTTTAATTATCTATTGAATACATCGACAATTGCCTTACCAAGCAGATCGACATGTCCAGTGAATACTTAAAACAAAACCAGAGGTGGCTAGAGATTTAACCCAAATTTCTACTTGCCCGGAATGGTTCCGGAACTGTTCCACTGCGTAGTACGCGCTTCTGCGATTCCAACGTTTCATGTTTCGTCAAAATCCAATAACATATGAATGTGTTACAGCATTTCAAACTTTTGATTTTAAATTTAAAAACAAATTCAATTTAATTTTAAACCTCACAAAATCTCAGCCGCACGAAACGAAAGTAAACCACGGCCGTACCATCTCCCCTTTCTTCGTTCGCTACTTCCTGATGCTCACACCCATCGTCACAAATTAGGGTTAGTAACTGCTCCACCCACGCTCGTTTAGAGAACGATCCAAAACCACCACTGCATGCGCTTGGCGTCACTCCACCCATGCCCAAAGGAGCTCGAAGCTCGACGCCCCCATGACATCGCTTACCACATGCGAACGCAAACACAACGTGACCCCTTACAGGCCTCTACGCCCCACCGAACAACGTCTCCACCGTAGGATCCCTAGAGCTCGGATAGCATGTCGACTTCCCAGTTGGAAATTTTTTGAATCGTCACGTGGATTTCAAGAAAAGAGAGGAAGGAGACGAGCAATTATCGGCCATAGAAGAAAGAACAGCGGCTGGAGAGTGGATTAGGGTTTGGGAAAAGGAATTTGGGGTTTATATACATATTAATATTATTTAATTAATATACTTCTCAATTTAACAACATACGCAAACGAACTCCAAAACACACGTTCCGACAGGCGTTCCTAGGGTTTTTCCGCATTTCGGACACAAAGGAATAGGTTTCGTAAGCTAATTCGGTCGTATGTGCAAGTTACGGAATTAAACGATCACTTTTAATTTAAACCGATTAAAACGATTTCGATGCGTTTCGAGCTGCCACGGTCAAACGACAACTCCGATTGCTACGAAAATTGAAATCCGATAATAACTAACTATTACGGATCCAATGGAACTGGTTTCATCGAATTCCGAGACTGTGCCCCGGAAGGCTATTTTCACTCGTCTATTAAATCAAGCGATTTTAAAAATTGTCGAAAACGATTAAAAATTTACTTTTAAAATTTTTACTAACTTAATAATAATTCATATAAAATTTATAAACACCATAAAAATCATTCTGGCTCATTCCGAACCAAAATCTGATTAAATTGCATTTTAATTATATTAAATTCATTTTTAAATTAATATAAAATTCCAAATAATTACTTATTGACTTTTAAGTCCGTCTAAAAATCCAACCACCTTATTTATATTCAAATAGACTTAAAAATAAATTTGAAAACCATTTGTATAACTATTTACATCCAGATTCACCACTTATTCCAATTTTGAATATTTAATTATTATTCTTCATTATTCAAAATCGAATGGAATCGCTATAATTAAAAATTATAGCTTATTTTATTGATTGAACCCGAATCCATTCTTTTCAAAATCAATTAAGAACGCACATTAAACATTTAAAACAAATTAAATGTTCAAATTCAACGGCTTAAAAATACGGGATGTTGCACCAGTGATGGTCGAAGTGAAGGTGCACGTGCACGATTGGGGGTGCATATCCGTTGTTGCTCGAAAGAATTGGGGAAGACGAAGTTTTCTGGGGAGTGACTCGAAGCGTTTCACGAACTAAATCGAAGCAGATGGTAGCGAAGGGAAGACTCGAAGTAGAACCCGAGTGAAGTAAAGAATGGCTCGAGTAGAATAGGGGATTGCTGGATAGCACGAGGTTTTTGGGTTATCTGTTGTAATACCAAAATAGTTTTGAACATAAAAGAAGAATCAAGTTTTTTAAAAATAAATTTTGTTTAAATCAATTCCCTGTTAGATTAGAAGTTATCTAAGTTTTAAAATTTGTTAAGAAGGTTTTAATTGAATTATTTTAATTAACTAAGTTTTAAAATGATTAAAGATATACATAAACCTTTATTTTGAAAGTTTAATTCAATATTATTAAGGATTTGTTAAAGAATGTTGAAATGGTTAATTAACTTTTAGAAGCTTAAGTTAAATTTATTTGTTAAACGGAATTCATTACTTAAAGGTAATGACTTAATAAAAGTGATTAAAATAAATCAATTAATAAATTTAAGTTTGATTAATCAAGAAATAATTAAAGGGCAACTAATCAGTTAAGATTAATTAAATTAAGATAATTAATTACTTAATTAAAAGGAATTAACTAATGATTTAAGTTAAGTAATTAAGTGATTAAGATTAATTTTTGATTAAGGATAATTTATTTATTAATTAAGAATAATCAATTAAAATGATGGTCAATTAAGGGGTTAAGTAATTAATTAAAGATAATTAATTACAAGATAATTGAATAATTAAAGATTAATTATTTAAAATAAAGAGTTAATTATCTAATGATTAAAGATTGATTAATTTGTTAACCAAATTTGATTTAAATTAAGTAGTAAAGGTTAATTAATTCATAAATTAAGGTTGGTTAATTAATAGTTAAAGGGTTAATTAATTTATAAATTGAGGTTAATTAACAAATAATCAAAGGATAATTAATTAACATAAACTGTAATTAATTAAAGATAATCAACCAGAATCAGTGATTAATGTGGTTTTAAATTAATCAAATGATCAGTTAACCTTATTATGGATGATTATCTTCTATTGAATGCCGTGAATTGTTTTGTCATCTATGACGGGTGATGCTTTGTGATTTGAATTGTTTAAATTCAAGCTGTAATGAATGTGATGTATTTATTTATAATGCAGTCATGTTTTCTATCCGTGATTCTGTGTATATAGATAAGTGTTGTTGGTATATACCGCTTATCAATATTGTTATGATTGAATCTGTGGTATGATTGATGTCGTTGCACCATTGGATAAAACCCCCTGGACCACACAAATATGGATTGCACGAGGAAATTGGTTAATTACATATTTTAATGATTTTAAACATCGAATTTTTGAATCCAAAATAGTTTTGGAATTGGAATTGAAAATGAGTTTTCAAAAATAAAAGTTATTTTGAATAACTTAATAAAGTTTGAAATTTAAATAATTCGATTTAAATTTGAATTCAATATTTGAAATTAAATTCTGTGATTGGAAATTATGGTTTAAAAAGATTATACAAGTTATAAAGGTGTTATATGGGTTTTTAACCATTTAAAGGTACTGTTTTGGAAATTTAAATTTAAACCCAAGTTTTATACGTGAATGACTTTAACTTATGTAAATGTAATCAGCTTTAACTTATGTGAAAGATTATTAACCATTGTTTTGAAATCGAAGAAAGTTTCAAATGGTGTATCTTTCATATTAAAGAATTGATTTAGAAATAGTTTGAAAAGTTATGAATTAAATCTTTAAATTAAAAATTTGGGTAAGTTAATCCAATTTGAAATGAAATTGTTTTGAAAAGCCGTGAATGAACCTTTGTGGAAAATTGGTGAACTTTGTGAAATAAATCTTTTTGTTTAAAAGATTTAAAATGGTAACTTGTTTAAACCATTTGAAAAGAAAGTTTTGGATAATAGGTTGGGACATAACTGAGATCCCATATCCATATGTTTTTAAATATTGCACTCATTATTCGGTTTAACCGGGAGAGGACCTTTGTGTCATATAACCCTTTTCGAATAATGATACATCAATATGGATAGCATTTGAAGACCGGTGGTGGAGACCGGGTATTTTCGAGAATGAAAGGATAACCCGTCGATTGTCTCTGCACTGAGTCGCGTCGGTATAGAGATTTCCAAAGTGATGGGAAGTCCGATCGGGATTGTGAATACCCAGATTTGCAAGGGCTTCTTCCTTTATTGGACGAAGTGCCTTCGGTTCTTTTCGAGCCCGGAACAGACTTGTATGGTCGTGTGTCTGACACTACACTTTGAGATACAAACCTGATTTCTTTCAAATACATATCTGTTGGTGGCGGAGAATTTATTCTCTTAGCTTAACACCCTTCTCCAAGACATAAGAGCTCAGAGGTTATGTAGTTGAAGGTTATCAGCGATATACTCCCAATTTGGTAGTGTGGCATGCTAAGTGCTGCTGTATGTTGATGATCATTTGTTGATCATTTGTGATCAAAGCATGGCTTTCGTGTAAAGCGTAGCTTTGTGGACGAGACCTCTTCGAGCCTCACAACCCGGTACTGGTCGAAACAGGAAAGATGCGACAAGGTTTCAAGGGTAGCTCCCCTAGGGTATGACCATTCCTTCTGGAAAAGAGTGGTATCATGGTATGGAGCCCAGATACTTACTCATGTGGACACTATAGTATATTTATTACTATGTGATGTTGTTAGAGGGCCCTCGGATAAAGGTCCTAAAGGTCCGGGGGTGGCATATCTTAGATTTTATTCCCTGGGAAGGGGTAGCCAGCCTTGTGTTAGCAGAGAGCCGGGTAGGTTCTCGAGGCATCCCGCCAGAGGCGTTCCCATGTGGCAATAGGAAGTTCCTTGGCCTGACCATTTGTTGGAAATCCATTCATCCAATACGCGCCTTGTACGGTTTTAGTTGTAGAACCTGCCATTTAACATGGCAACTATAGGAGGCATAGTATAATGGTACCTATGCTAGCTAGGATTTATGTTATACTTTCAAAATGTTTTCCACTATGCACTAATAATAATAATATCAAAATGGTTTTCTCGTATTAAGCATGTTTGACTATCATAAGGAGAAATCTCCCCCATGTGTGCGATTGCATTGTGTGTGTGCCGGGAGGCCTTATGGTAGTTTCATTTTCCAAAAAGCATTGCGGATTTTAATCTAAATTCTTTTGTTTGTTTAAATATAAAACTATTTTTTTGTTTGCTCACACCAGTCCCACGACCGACCTAGAGTTTATTGTTCCTTTCCTAAACTCTGGGTGCCCACTATTTTCCACATGGGCAGTCTAGAGTTGGGTCTTCAGATAATCAAGTAATAGGTATAGATTCAACAGCCTTCGAAGTCTTTGGATTGGTAGCTTTCAGTCTTTGGGATATTCTTCAGTCTTGGACGACTGACCTTGCTTAGCTTTGTGCAAGCTTTGGATTGAAGATGGAGTTCTTGGAGTTTGGCATTGAAGATATTATTTCCGCTGTTTCATGTATCTCTGATAGTATTATTATCTATTGTATCATTCTATTGTATCATCATTGTATCTGGATACTGTATCAATGTTGTATATTGATGTATAATTTCAATTCTTCCACTGTGTTGTACTTAATGTGTTATAAGCTCCGGCGTACCAGATTCGACGTTTTGATCGCGGCATTTGAATACGAGTGTCGTATTCGGTGCCGATTTTCGAAGGTCGAGTCAGGGCCGTTACAGACTGTGTGGGCGGTTGCTGACCCCAACCATGGGGTGATCTTATTCGGACTATCTAGTAAGGGTTAGCTCCGGTCTTGTATTGTAGGAAATCGGAAGGGATCCTCGGTACTCTGATCTAGACCAGGTACTGTGATGGGCGGTACCCTAGCAGCCCTGCCATTATATGGAATCCAATTTCCAATAAGCACCTGTACGGTTTTGATTGTGTCCGACTATGCTGGAACGTGAGATGCAAGCATTTCAACTATATTCTATTTTAATTTCAATAGACACTATTATAATATCAGACGAATTTGATAGAAAATGTTTTGGTTATCGTAAGGTAAAAACCCTGCATGTTTATTTGTGGCATGGTCTTACAAGATACCTTTGATTTCAAAGGATTTTGAAAACTTTAATAATCCAATTGAATGTGTTTTCTCATGCTGGTTTTCCAGACTGACTCAGGTGTTATTTTACTATAATGTTCGGGTCAGACCGAGAATTATAGGATACGAGATGGGATGCTGTAGAGCTTAGGAAAACAAGCTGGATGTCGAGACTTGTCACACGTATTTGATGCATATTCCGTTGTGTATGGTATGCTGCATAGTCAGCTTTTGTGAGGACAAGTTAATATGACTGTCCAGTATTTTGCGATTAATTTTATTTGTACTCTGATGACATAATGTATAAAACAGATATAGTTCTTTTTGTATAAAGATCAGTTATTATCTATTATATATTGTTCCGCTGCGATTGTGAGATTCTGTTGTTGTTTTATTTTCTCTTCTTCTACCTCCTTCTTCTTTCCCTTACGGTCTGGTTTTCTGAAATTCGATTGTTTGACATTTAATACAGTGGACGTATTGGTGTCGATTTTTTTTCGGGGGTCGAAAAATCTGGTCGTGACCAGCTAAGGTCAACTATAAAGTTAAGACAAGCACCATTGTCCCACTGGTTAAATGATCCGGCTTTCGTGTGAAAGGTCACAAGTTCGAAACTTGCGTAGCACGATTTGAATATTTATTGACATGTGATATGTTGTCCTAGTGACATGTTATATATAAAGTACCATTTCTAAACAAAATACAAAGTTAAAAACTTATGCGACACATGTCAATTTGGTAAATTAAAGAAAAGTTCTTTTAATTCTAAAAAGGAAATCTCCACAAAGCAATCTCTCGAAATATTTTATTTAGATTTATTCGGACCGACTCAAGTACGCTCTATAAATCATAACAAATTTGTTATGGTAATTGTTGACGCTTTTTCAAGATATACTTGGACATTATTTTTAAGAAATGTTCACAATTTTTGCTAAACGAATTACAAATCTGATGAACTTAAAAATTAAAACTATATGAAGCGATCATTGAGGTGAATTTCAAAATGAAAGATTTACAAATTTTTGCAACGAATTAGTCATAATTTCTCATTTCCACGAACATATCAACAAAATGGTGTTGTAGAAAGGAAAAATTGAACTTTACAAGAATGTGCATGAACCTTACTGAATAGTAGTAACCTACCAAAAAAAATTTAGGCCGAAGCTATTGCTACCGCATGTTATGTATTGAATCGTGTAACACTTAGACAATGACTAAAAATACATGTTATGAAATATTTTTCTAAAAGAAACCTAAAGTATCGTATATTTAAGTATTTGGATGAAAATGTTTTATTTTAAACATAGAAGATTATCTAGGAAAATTCTATTCTAAAGCTAATGAAGGAATTTCTGTTGGATGTTCGGATCGAAGTAAAGCATATAGAATTTTTAAAAAATGAAAAAACAATATAGAAGAAAGCCTGCAGTATCATTTGATGAAAACTTTACAAATAATAAAATGATGATGATGAAGAAGTTATAAATGAAACTAATATACAAATAATAATAATAATAATAATAATAATAATAATAATGTCAATAATAATAATGTATTGTGATAACTTCACCACCTGGGATATTAAAGGACCATCTAATTAATAATATTATCAGTGATTTAAATACAAAAGTATCAACAAGAAAACTGTTGAATCAAATGAGTCAAGTTGCGTTTATATCAAATTTTGAACCTAAAAATTATGAAGAAGCATCAAAAGATGATTTTTGGATTATTGCATTGCAAGAAGAACTTAATCAATTTGAAAGAAATAACATATGAGAACTTGTACCAAGACCAAACGATCAGTTTGTATTTAGAACAAAATGGATTTTAAAAGTAAAGTGGATGAAAATGGAAACATTGTCCGAAATAAAGCAAGATTAGTAGCTCAAGATATAATTAAGAATATGGAATTGATTGTGAATAGACATTGCTCCGGTAGCATATGTCGAAGTAAAACGAACATTGCTTGTGTTCGTATGTCGTCATGATTTTAAACTTTTTCAAATGGATGTAAAAAGTACCTTTCTAAATGGCTTTATAAAAGAAAAGGTATATGTTGCACAACCTCCACTATTCGTTCATGAAAAATATCCCGATCATGTATTTAAACTTAAAAAGGCTCTATACAGATTGAAACAAGCATCTCGTGCTTGGTACGAAAGATTAAAAACTCATTTACAAAATTTCGGTTTTCAAATTAGTAAAACAGACTCTACTTTATTTATAAAACGAGAAAATAATGACATATTAGTTGTACAAATACATGTTGATGATATTATTTTTGGTTCAACCAATGAAAAATTATGCAACGAATTTTTTGGCGTTATGAAAAATGAATTTGAAATGTCACATATGGGTGAATTAAACTATACTTTGGGTTTGCAAATAAGACAACTTGAAAATTAAATTTTTATAAATCAAGAAAAATACAGTCGTAATTTATCAAAACGCTTTGGAATGGAAAATATCTCAAGTAAACTAACTCCGATGAGTACTATTCTACATTTAGACAAAGATGAAAATAGAAAAGATTTCGATCAAAAATTATATTGAAGTATGATAGGATATATATTATATTTAACGGCTAGTTGACCGGATATTATGATGAGCGTATGTTTATATACATGGTTTCAAGCACAACCAAAGGAATCACATCATCGAGCGGTTAAATGAATTTTAAGATATTTAACCAACGCTAACGATTGCGGTCTTTTCTATCCAATAGGTAGCTCGCTCGAACTCGTGTCATATAGTGATGCTGATTTCGGGGGTTGTAAAACAGATAGAAAAGGCACAAATGACACATATTATTTGATTGGTAAATATTTAATTTTTTGGTTTAGTAAAAACAAAACTGTATTTCGCTCTCGACATGTAAAGCCGAATACATCTCAACGGCTTTAGCATGTGCACAAGTTATCTATATGCAACAAACTCGCCTAGATTTTGGTAAAAATCATAAAAAATTCTCCTATATATTGTGATAATATGAGTACAACAAATTTATCAAAAATTATACTAATCATTCCCTGACGAAACGTATTGATATTCATCACCATTTCCTAGAAGATAATGTTGAATAAGGAATTATATCACTTGACTTTGTGAATACTGAAAATTAGATTGCGGGTATTTTTACCACACCATTGAACGAATTAACTTTAATAAAATTAAGACTAGACCTCGAAATTTGTTCTTACAATGAATTACTAAATAACAATAATATTATTAACTTGATTTATTCAATCATTTATGTTATTGTATGGTCTATGTTATTTAAACTCCTATCTTCATTTTGTTAATTGTTAAAACTTTATTTTATGGCTTAATTTTTTGTTGACATCTATGATTATATCTATTTTATGTCTGCATGATTTCTTTACTTTTGTTTTGATAATGACAATGGGGGAGAAATATATGCATATACAAAGGGGGAGGTAATATGCATAATGGGAGATAAAATTAAGCACAAGTTATTATAACGACTAACGATTGTATAGTTGTCATTATCAATAAGGGGGAGAATTTTAGAACCTTCATTATATGGTTTCAATGATAACAACTATATAATCACATATATTATATCTTATCAAGATTACAGGTATATGGACCATGCTATGATTAGTAATATTACAATAGTGTATTAAGAGCCTTAGAAAAACATTGTAAGGTCTACTTGAGTATATATATGCACACACAAATTCATATATTCAATATTGGCATATAAAGACTATAATATTCAAACATGACCATCCACAAACGTTTATGGGAAAGCCACGGACGTGTGTGAATATTTTTAGGAATTTAATTTCTGAAGCCACAAATGTTTGAGGTTTTCCTACAGACGTCTACCATATAGCAGCTGCTCCAACCTGCAAAGTTGCTTCATTTCATATTGAATAATATCATCCTTCTTCAATGGTTGTTGCCATTAAGACAAACAGATTTTATTTTAAACAATAATAACTCCTTATATGCATCTACTCAAACCTATATATACCTCAAAGATTGAGAATTGGAAAAACCATTCTAATCTATTCTCTTGATTTCTTATGACTTTCTAATTACATATTTACACATACATTGCTTATATCTTTAGGCTTTTTACTTGAACAATCATGAATCTCATCAACGATTAACGATTTAACAAACCCACTAGAAAAATGTTGATTATTCATATTTCTAAGACCAGCCCTACAAGAATGATCGGTAACCAAATGTCTAATGGAAAACCTATTAAGCTATCTAGAATCACAAGAACCATGCACTTTAAAAGGCAACCTTCCTTCAAAAAAGAGCAAATAGCAGCAATTCTCATAGAACAATTCTTCAAAAACATTAATTCATATCCCATTTGAATTTGAAATGCCATCAAAAGTTCTCTAAAATCATCAATTCCTTAAAAACAAAAAACCGACAAAATCAAAAATTGATAACTTCAAACATCTTTTCAACATATCTTTCAAATAACTTTTACAATAAACAACAACATTGGAATACGAAGATCCACTAGAAGAGAAATAACTAGGAAGATTAGATGAAATCGAAACAGAACTAAGACTGTCATTTTTCAATTAAGAACTCTTAACCTTAACAGTAAAGGAAATAATGCGCTCTTTTTATACAATTGAAAATAAATTATACTTTAAAGATCAAAATCAATATCAACGATGATATCTTTATTCTCAAGCATGCAAGATAACTAAATGAACAAAAGAGTAAGCTAAGACTAATAACGACAAATTTCATTCTTCATATCAGATAAAGAACAATCAACGGACAACCGAGTGTTGAAAGTGTTATCATCACATACAGATATAATAAGAAGAATGTTGTCACCACTGCAAAAAAACTTCAATTAAAAAAAGTTTGTTTCAGATTGTCATTTTATTTTAGAATAATATCATTTTCTTTATATAAAAAACAAAAAAAGGTAAATAAAATCAACTTATTAAAAATGATACCTACTAACACTAAATCTGATACTATAACTGATCCTCAAACTGATATTAAAACAGATACTCAAACATACTTCATTAAATGTTTGATATTAACGAAACACTAATTTGGTTCATTGAATGTGTAATGCATATCGTCATATTTACTTTGTAATTACTTCATTTTTTTATATACTCAAATAGACAGAACAATAAACCTATTTCCGACTGTGCTATTGTGAAAAATGATAATAACAAAAACTAAAAATGATACTAACTCTAATACAAATTCAACATAACAGAGTTACTATAATTTAATAACAATATATTTTCTTTCAAATCAAATTGAATGTGAGATATACATCACTGAACGAAAACCAAATACAAACAATTTAAAACATATAAGAAAACAACACTGCATAAATAAAGAGAAAAAACAAAAGATATCTACCGCTGTTTTCCAAATTTGTCATAGAATATCAAAGAACCAAACAAAACAATAAATCTGAATTTCATATTTAAATAGAAAAATAAGAAAAAATTATAAATTACCTAATCAAACTCTAATAGAAGAAAACGTAAGAACAGAGTCAAAGAATCATATCAAAATCTGAAAGTAATAAAGCTAAAGAAAGAAATGAGAAACGAAATCATAAGGCGTATAAATTCGCGTATGAGAATAGAGAAGAACGAAGAAGAGAATTAAATTTTCACCATGCAAAGTAGAAGAATATTAAAAAGAATGAGCGCATAAAGTAAAGAAGAAAAAAGCGAATGGTCGTTAGGGCTCGTACGCAGATTTGAACATTTTTATCCTAGAAGCAAAAATATCAATGGGCCATCCTAGATTATAAAAAAGCTTTTAGAATTGTTTTTGAGAATAATTTCTTATTATTCAAATGGTATGTTTATTATTTGTGATTTTTTTAAATATCATAGAATAATTTTTAATAATTAATCATTAATTGTAATCTATACAACTGACATTGAATTAGAAGAAAAAAAACTGATACATTGTAATAAAAAACAATACAATGCTATTTAAGAAATACATAATAGAACCAATGAAGAATACGATTAGCGCACTTGCAAAATTTTCTTTAGGAAATTCAATAACTATTTAATGTCCGTAGCACGAGACATATTATGAACAAGCGTGTAATACATCCCTTAGTGTGCAAAAACATACGAAATTTTCTAGTTCGTATAAATATCACCAAGTTCTTTCAACGTCATACGCCGATCAACCATCTGATCAAACTCAGTGTCCTACACTGGAATAGTGGACATTGATCTAGATCATCTAGGCCTGAATGTTGAAGTATCCTTTGTGGGTCGTCTCAATAGTATGAAATAGCGGCTAATAATATCCAGTTCCATCTCCAACTCATTGAGAATGCCGACGTACAACTGAGTGTCGAAATTGGCTGAAGGAGGTGAAGGGAAGTTTTATTTGTATTATGCAGTCCCAATACAACCACCGTACATCATGTTCGTCTCTTGGAACTTTTGCAAAGATTGCAACCTGAATTTTTTATGTTTGGCCACGACATTCCACCATTTTCGTCTCAATCCACGTTTTTTTTTCTACATTCCAAAACACCGCCTTCAATTTTCAACGGTTTATTCCGGTAAGACTAGATGCGTTTGAGAATGTCCCACTTGTTCTTTATTTGAGGTCCGTTAAATCTTACACTTTCTTGTGTGTTAAAAGCAAATGTGACCTATATTTTCCAAAGACCAGCATTCCCAACCCAATTGTCAATCATCTCCACGGATAGATCAATGAAAGCTATTATGTATTCTCCAGTCCAGTCGGCTATAGCTTTAGAGGTTGCAAAATCAGAGGAAGCAGTAGACATGTTATTAAGTAAAGAATAAAATTAGAATAATCGAAAAAAAATTTCAAAACAATACATGATATAGAAAATTCAAATAAACGCAATTAAATAAAAAAAATCTCAACTGGTGCTTGAAAATGCTCCAAATAGCTTGATGTACTCGGAAGTGATGGAGAAGATGGTGGTGGAAAGAAGGAGAAAGATGAGGGTTCTATAGGGAGGGGATATGACGGTTGGCCAATGAACCGTTGGTGTCACTGATGCAAAACTATTCATTTTAGCCACGTGGTTCAAATGGTGCAAATTGAACCATTGGTTGGTTGTGATATCAAACAAGTCTAACACATCGGATGCTATGATTGACCACAGCGAATACACACTTAGTCATATTGAACAACTGTTGGGAAATGGACATGTCATCCTGCCTAATCTCTTATTAAAATAAGTATGAATCCTTAATTTAAAAAATAATAATGAAATTCCACTAAAACACTAAAATAAGTGCTTTGTTTAAACTTAAGTATCACTCGTTAAAAATAATAATGTAAATCCTCTTTTGATCATCCCTAACGAAATTGCATAAATATTCATTAACTGAGAATGCAGAATCATACATGATTGATTTTATATGTGTGTAATCAAAGATCTTAATCTATAATAGGAAATGAATACTCATACTCTCTTTTCTAGTTAGCTAAAATTGAAAGAAAAATAAGTTTCGTCATACACTCTTCAAAGTTTTAAATATTTATGAAATAAGTTTGTAATTATTCACAGTGAAAATTTAATAGTTTTTAGTACAAATTTTTAGTATAAAAAGTTTACAGCATTTTATATAAATATTTAGTATAAAAATTTAAGATTTTCTACGGTTCAAAATAAATTTGTAAAAGAATTTTTATATTGAAAATTGTGAATACTTACAGTTTTTTATGCAAATATTAGTGATTATTACTTGTTGTTTGCAGAAGAAATCCAAATACATACACTGAAAATTATAACGATCCATATTTTTAACTATTTTAAATTATGGAATTTGATATAATTATTGAATAAAAATGGTTAAAAATAAAAGCTTAATGATTTTGAATGTAAGTTATTGGATATGAACTTGAATAAAATTTTGAAATAAATTAATTTTGACGATTTGGCGATAACGAGTATTAAAATGAAATTCTATATATTAACTGGGCTTATAATCAATTACTAAAGTTGAATAATAATTGTGAATTATTTACATAGAAATAAAATGATGTTGATAACTAAATTTTTTTTGGAACTTAATGATTTATTTATATTGATTTATAGGATAATTAAATTGTTTAAATCTAATATTGAAAATTATTTGAATAATTGAATTTTGAATTTATATGATTGAAAATTATATCAGAATTTGATTTAGATTTTATTTTAAACAACAATGAAGATTGTTAACATTTAAAATTGGATTTAAAAATGAATAACTAGGAATTGAAAATTTCATATTAAAATTAACAATTAAAATTGCCATTTTGGTCAAAGTCTCGGATTTCGACGAAATCAATTCCATTAGATCAATAATAGTGTATTTTTATCGGATTTCAAATTTCGTAGCGTTTGGAGTTATCGTTTGATCAAATGGAATAGAAATGCGTGGAAATTAATATAGGAAATTTAATATTTTAATTGCATTCAAAATGTCATCTTCTGGATATGATCAAATTAGGTCTCAAAACTTGTTTCATTACGTTTGGAATTGGGTATGACATTATGAACGCCTAGCGGTACGCCTCGATCGGGATACGAAAGTTTTCGCTATATATTTTTGAATTTTAAGTAATATATATATTCTTGATTTTGACCACAGCCCGCATTCTTTCTCATTAGCCCAAATTTTTACTAAACCAACCACCTTACCTGATCTATGTACCTCCCATGTTCTCCCCTGTACAAAAATCATCTCCAGGCAGAAAAAAAGAAAAGTAACATCTTCAATTTCAAAATTTATAAGCAAGGTCGATATGAATCTATAAATCATGAAATTTGTTTTAAAAATCATGGTTTGGCAGGAGCTTCCCTCTGGTATGCTCAAACTAAAGTGCGGCAGCTATTTTTGAAAATCAACAGTAAAGTCGAGTAGTAGTTGGCGACTAGGGTTAAGCTTTATGCTCGATTGGGAGCTCGATGGTGGATTTTAGGATCGTATTCAGGTTCGTATAGTGTTTAAGCACTTGGTGGGTGGAATTTGTATGTCGCGGTGGAAGTATGGGAGTCACGATCGAGCGGTGGCTGAAAGGGAAATGGGTGAGTCGCGATGCGTTAGGGAAGTTTGGCCTTCGATCTAAGGGAACTGGATGGTGGAGTTTCCGATGGGGAGTCTGACAGCATCTTAAAAAGTGGGTTTCGTTGATCGATGGGGTGTGTCATAGGTGCATGCACAGCGAGGATGAGGAGTATCAGCGTGCAAACAAATTGGGGAAGATGAAGATGGTAGCAGGCCGAGTTTTGTGTTTATAGGCTAAGCAATGAAATTTAATAAAAAAATCAGTAATATAATTTGTTTTTAATAAATTCATTTTCTTATAAATATCATAACTCGTTTATTCTAGATCGGATTTGAACGCAACTTTTTACATTGCTTTCATAATAATGTATCCTACGTATAGGAATTGAATTGGAACAATTTGAAGCTTGCAGGATTCCAGTTATATTCGAACGTGTTCAAATCTAATTGAAGCCAGAACGCGAAAGCGACACCAGAAAATAAATGGTGAGTGGTTTATAACGCTCACGAAGTACTTGAATATTTTTATGTTAGTTAAATTAAAAATTATGAAGTGATTTAAATTTGTTGATTGTTGTTTGATAATTTTAAATTTGACATTTAAATTGATGTCTGAAATAACTGATAAAAAATTAAATCGACTGTTAAATTGAATTTGAATTAGATTGTTAGTAAAATTATCGATTATTGATAATTGTATAATTGTTGTGATTTACTAACTGTTTTGATGACTGATTATGAAGGATGCCAATTGATTGATATTTGGATGATTGTATATTTATTTATTTCTATATATATCCTGTTATCACCTGGTAAATTATTTACAGTATGCGACGACCCGTAATTTTTGATATTTGAAATTGGAATATTTAATTGATTTTAAATATTTAAAAGTAAATTTTTAACTTAGATTTCAAATATCACTATTTATTGGGTGATTTAATTATTAAATTTAATAATTTGAAGTTGGGTAAAATGTTGAATCTAGACTTTTAAGCCAGGTAAAAATAATTTAAGGGCTTATAAAATTTATATTGATAATACTGAAGGTGATAGAACTTCTAAAATTGAATTTAAAAGTGTTTTGTTCAGTTTTAAAAATATATAGTTTAAACTGATATATATAAAAAATAGCCTTTCGAGGCACAGTTTTGGAATTCGACGAAACCAGTTCCATTGGATCCGTAATATTGAATTATTATCGGATTTCAAATTTCGTAATCATCGGAGTTATTGTGTGGCCATACGGTATATAAATGCATTTAAATCTATATTGAAAATTTAAATATACTATTATAATTTGATGGGTCAGATCGTAGTTATCCTTATTCAAGTTGTAACGTGTACGCTATGCAAAGATCACGTTCCTTTCTCTTCTAGTCAAAACGAAAAAAAAAGAAAACAAAATCTCGCTCAGATTTTAAACGAATGGACAAAACATTTACCGAATGAAAATTCAAAATTAATGGCAGAACCCTCGTTCGTTCGAGAACGAAATCAAATATAAATAAAATCAATGGCCGCCGCCATTTCTTTGGAATCAAATTCGAAATCAAAATCAGTGACTGGCAGCAATTTTGAATCGATTTCGTTCGAAGGTAGAAAAGGGGGAGGGCGCGTGATGAATTGAGTCGCGATGGCGAGGCAAGGCTGGAAGGAGGGTGTGCTATAGCGCTTGAATTCTTGGACGAAGGCGACGCCGATGTCGAGTGGCGCGCGAAGACTAGGGTTGGCGAGCATTTAGAAGGGGAACGCGAGCACAGGTGGTAGCTTAGGGCTCGACGTCGAGGCCGTGTGTCGTGTTGGGATTCGATCACGCGGGTTCGTTTGGGTTTGGGGAAGGGTCGCGACGTGCTCGCGGTTTCTGCTTAGGGCTTCGGGCGAGACGATGTTCAAGGGGGAGCTCGCGACTTAGAGAAGGGACTGGTTCAAGTATAGATAGTGAAGTATATGTTTTAATTTAAATTTAATAATACTCATTTATGAATATATCACAGGAAAAAAAGAAAAATTTATTTGAAATCAAATTAATAATCTAAATCAAATTATTAAGGAGATTTATTTGTCTAACCGGTTCACCCAATTATTTTAGTTGCTAAAAATATTGTAGGAAATTAGTTTGAACTTGGAATTATTAGATAAATTAAAAAATTATTAGTTAATTAAAAATTTATGACATGGAACTTAAATTGTTCGATTAATTCAATTATTAATAAATCATAAATGTTTTTACAAGGTCAAAAATCTGGGAAGAATCAAACTGGTCTGGATGGACGGCAAATTTAAAATCAAAGGTGAGTTAATCTCACTCAGCTGAATTTTTAATTTTAATTTAATGATTAAATTTAAATAATTGTTTGAATGATTGAATTGATTGATGTGCTATAGTATGGTATATTTTGAATTGGTATTTATGTTGTGGTAACGTCTGTGGATGCAGGGAAAACAGGTTGGAGGGATCCAACTAGGTCCCTCAACATTTATTTAAATTATTTAATATTCTCTGTTGTGATTATTGATATTCTATGATGAGTTATATTGGAATATTGAATGCTATGGTTTGATTGGATATAGTTGGGTAAAATGAATTACCAAAAATATATAAATTGGATTTTTGAAAGAAAATAAAAGAAGTAAATTTGTAAGTGAAATAATTATAGAAAATTTGAATAAATTAAGAATGAATTGAAAAGAAATGGAAGTGATATTAAAATACTAATAAATAACTTCGAGTATGAAAAGATTTTGAATAAACAGAAATTAAGGAATTGTAAATTCAAGTGATATTATTTTAAAGGAATAAAGAATTATTTTAAAATTTAAAGTTTAAATTTATTTAAAGGGAAAAGAAGTAAGTTGAGAAATCTAAAATTAATGGATTTTGGAATTAAAAAGGAAGTAAATTGGAAATCAATTTGGAAATTGATTCAAGTATTTGAAACTGTAAATTTAAAGAAGAATGTGAAGTGCAGTATATTTCTCTGGATAACCAAGTACCTTTTCAAAGCAAGTTTTTTAATATAAGATAAAAGTTAATGTTGTATTAAAAAGCTTGTTTTAGAAAACTTATTATTTCTAAATACTTAAATTCTAAAGTAAGTATTTTCTTTTAATCTATTATAGCAGAAATTATTTAAAGAGTGACTTAGTATTTTGTTTTAAAAGTGAAAATCTAGTTTTATACTTTATTAAGTAACCTTATTTTCAAATATTTATATAGTATGTATTTTTAATAAATTATTGAAGTAGTTTTTAACTTAAATGTTTTAAAGTACATTTCAAAGTAAAGTGCTTTAAATTAATTTAAAAATCTAGTTTTGTGCTTGGTGATTTCAGTGGAAATAGAAAATATTTAGGAAGTTTATTCTGAAAAGAAAGATGGTTTGAAACTGTTTTCAAAGGGTTGAAAATAGAAATATATCTGTGAAGATATTTCTGAGGTTAATAAATAATTTGGAAAATTATTTATTGTTGGATGGTTGTTTGTGAATATAAATTGATATTTAAATAACCGACTATCAATATTGAACAAATGCGTTGATCGTTTCGAAGAGACCGGGATCGAGATTTATTTCTCGAAAACCACTTCGATCCGGTTTGTACGTTTCGTGGAAAGCGATTTTGGATTCGAAGTTGGAGCAGTGAAGTACAAGGCTAGTCGCTACTAATCCTGAGGATATTTCCAAAATGGATGTAGTAGGAATAGTGCATTCGGCTCCGTTCGAACCCGGGACGGACTTGTATGGAGGAATGCTTTCGCAACATCGTCAGGTGGACGATGGGCATTCTAAGGGATATGTTCTAAAAGGTAACGCTTAGCCTCAAGCCTCATCAACCGAGAATGACTGAAAATCAAGGGTTATGCAGCAAGGCTTCGTGGGTAGCCCCCACTTGAGAGTAAGGTCATCCCTGTCTAGATGTCCCTTTTTATTTCGGCTTAGTGGTGCGGTTGCTGATCCCAACCGTGGGGTGATCTTTTTCGAAACTGTCAAGTAAGGGATGGTTTCGGTCTTGTGTTGCAGGGGAGCGGGCGTACTCCTCGGTACTGTGATCTAGGCCACGTACTGTGACAGGTGGTACCCCAGTGCCTAGTCATTAGTTGGAAATCCAATCTCTCTACGCGCCTTGTACGAGTTTTGTTTGTATTACCCACTCTGTGGCTGGTAGCTGGAATTTAATAGATGTAACAATTTCGGCTATTTTATAAGTATTTGCATATAGACCCTATATAATATCAGAGGATTTCTATAAAAATTGTTTTAGCTATCGTAAGGTAAAAACCCGACATGTTTATTTGTGGCGTGGTCTTACGAGATGCTTTTGTTTTCAAAAGATTTTTGAAACTTTAATAATCAACTGAGTGTGATTTTCTCACGCTGGTATTCCAGACTGACTCGGGTGTTATTTAACTGTAATGCTCGGGTCAGACTGAGTATTATAGGATACAGGATATGATGCTGTGGAGCTCTGGAGACGAGCTGGATGACGATACGTACTCCTGTACTTGCTTATATATATATTCCGCTGTGTTGTTTAGTTGTGTATCCAGTTGTATGTTGTTGATGTTGTTGAGCTCTGATGATGTACTCTAATGATGATGTATGTATAAAACAGATATATATTTGTTTTGTGCAAAGATCATTTATTATCTATTATATTTTATTCTGCTGCGATGGTTAGATTCTGATATTGTTTTCTATTTTCTTCTTCTACCTTTTCTTCTTTAACCCAAATGGTTCGTTTTCTGTACAACTTGAGTTGATTTACGTAGAATAGTGTTGACTCAAGGGGTACGGATTTGCGGATCGTTACACAGTATATAAAACTCTAAATTGAATTATTTCGAATAAATTAAGACATTGGTTGAAATGATATAGACTTATGACACCGTGATTTGGATTGAAATGATATATATCCATCCTTGGAATTAAATTGAAATAATTGATTCACTTGGCCATAGGATATAAAATTATATGCGGACATCAGATTAGTTGAATTAAATGATTTTAATTTTTTTGATTTAAAGTTGTTTAAATGATTTGAAGAAGAAAAAGAAAAAAAGAAATGAAAATCGAGTTTATGGAAATCGAACTATTTTCGAACTTGAGCTCAAAGTGTTGGAATTTAAATTTGTTAACAGAAATGGTTTAAATAATTGAAGTTGAGATTTTTAAGTTATAATCGAAATATGATTTAAATTTCAGAAATTAATTTGATTTGATGGATCAGACTTTTATTCGAATTTTGAATTTTACTAGGTAAAGGTGATGTAACATGATATTTCGAAATTGAGCTCGAAATTGAATTATATTTGAAAATTTGGACTTTAAATTGGGTATTAAAGGTAAATTTGTTTTAAGTGTTTTGAATCGATGTTTTAAAATTTTTAACTATTTTAAAACTATTCAAACTATTTTCTAAAAAAAAAATTCAAACTGGTCAAAACAGTGGATTGTTTATAATTGAATCTTGGATTTAAATACAAATTTGGTCAAAATGAAGTTATAACCCAAACTGAAATTCGAACTTAAATCGAGCTATTAAGACGAACATGATTTTGATTGAAATTGTATATTTTGAGTAAATATAATGATTTCGAAATGAATTTGATTTTGAAGCGAATATGATATTTTTATATCAAGTACGAATCGATTTTGGAAGGTAAAAGAACCAACCGGTGTGTAAAGTAATGTTTGGTTGTTAAAGAGACTAGGGCCTCTTATTGGCATACTCTCTGTCAATATTGCAACCACGTGGAGGAGACTCCAGAACGAAGTGGTTAGATTTGACATCACGTGCGGGACTTGAAGAAAGAGAACGATGATGGAATAGCCTGACACTTGCGCCAAATTGAAATGACTAAAACATGAGCTGTACTGGCCAAGCGAGCTAGCTACCCCGAGCGGACACACTTCTTCGTATTATCATCATTTACATTGTGCTTGATTGGTGCACACCCTCGAATTTTGGGAGTGTTGGACGCGGTGGGCGGTCATGGCTATGATGCATTACCACCAGCCGGAAGGGATAAACTGGTAGTATCATACCTTGAGCATTGCCTCATATGCCTTGTCGTACTTTCATCCTTATACGAGACCCCTACGATGTTGGCTTAGTGTTTCGTATCACTGGGCATCCACATCCTCCGACGATTTACTAGTGTTTTATATGAAAACTGTACGATAGTGCTTAAAAATGTGTCAAGTGGGATCGATGTAAAGCCTTAACGCTATTTTGATATTTATTTTACTGAATATACATTATTTACGTAGCGTATGCTACTACATATAAATATTTTGACGGATTCTTAAGAGACAAAAAAACCCGTAACATCTCTTGAGTTATTGCACGCATGTTACACTGGATAGGAGATGTGAAACCCCATAAACATCTCAGATGCCACGACACTCATGTTATATGCGATATCGATTTGACTCACATAAGTATATTGTAGTCCCGACTCGAGTGTTTTGTCTTTTCATTATGCTCGGGTCAGCCCTGAGTTTTCAGCTTATTGAAGATTTATTCTGCAGGACAAAGACGAAGATTTGATATATTACTACTACTATTATTTCCTGTATCATGTTGTCTGTTGCATTATTTTATTTATCCCTTATGTATATATAACTCTGCTAAATGTTTTATAAATTATAATCAAATGTATAGTAAACAGCTTCATTAAACTGTTTATTTGATTATTATATTTTATCGTTCCGCTGCGAGATTCTGTGTTTGATTTCTTTTTTTCTTTTTTTTCCTTAATTAACCCCGATGATTATGTATGTTCTATGTTCTGAATTGTTTAAGTTGGACATGTGTGGATTATTATCGATTTAAACCTTCTGAAATGTAGGTCGTCATAAAAATTGCAAATTTTTACTGAAAATAATAACATTAGGTAAAGTTCCTTTTTGTAGAAGAGGAAAGTGCATAGTTATCATGACCGGATCGTGCGTCGAACCGTGACAATTCAGAATTTAATGTTTTGATGGTTCGACCAGTTGAACTATCAGAACCGTGCATTTTTTGTTTTCCAAAAATTTGTACATTTAAGTACAAGTTATATGCAAATATCGAAAGAAAAATGCTGGATAAGCGAGTCATAGAGACTCTTCAGTGTCTATAACAGAAGTTACACAACTGATGAAGCTTCTAATGGTCTTGGAGATGTTTGCAGCATCAAAGAATGAAGGGCTAGAGTTTGTTTAGGTTTTGGGACGATTATTTTTTAAATGTAGATTTAATTTTTTTTCTCCTTCAAAACAACAAAGTGATTATGAGTTATATACGGTGAAAACGTGAAAACAAATAAAATTGACGATTGAATCTTTAGTTTGAAAATCCGACCTTTGGTTCGTGCACATTTAAGATCTAATAGAGTTTGTATCGTAGTGGTCCATGGTTCGGAGTTTCTCGAGGAGGGATATAAGGTTGCATTTGAAAATAATAGATCCATTCTCATTTCCACTTGACGTAACATCTTGTGGTTCTTTGAATTTTAACTACATGTTTACGCTAAGGTAATTACAACCGAAGCAGTCAGTGTAAATTAGAGCTTAAGGTGTGGAATACAAAAACATGTGACGTGCCATATGTTGGTATTTGAATTCGGGAACACGGGAGCTTGAGGTACGGTTAAGGTCAATGATGACGTCATCTGGGAGGGACCTACGTACACCGAATCTAGCTTCGTACCAAGCAAGTCAATCTACGCATTTTATAGTTGAAGTGCTCTCCAACAGCAAAGACTGATGAAACATGCGAGAACGAAAGGTAACGGTTCACCGAAAATAAGGTCTCGATTGGCTAGCCATTTTTAGTTTTAAGTTTTCGTTCTAAAATTGTGAGTTCAACGCGTATATTTTTGAAAAACAATCAACTTTCAAAAATGACGCTAACATATAAAGTGCAAAACAAAAATTATTTTATTTTTCTTTTGTTACACTCATATTTTGTTATGAACGCTGAAAACAGAAAACACAAAACGAAACCAAACGAACAACCAAGCGGAGCAAATTGATAGACCATGGAACTGACGCGTAGGACGAATCGTTCAAGGTGACACGAACTTTGAACTGACGGGTGCATTATGGCAAACAGTGATTTTACAGTGTTTTTGACTTGTTGACTAATCATTGTTTTGTCTAAACTATTATTATTCACGAGGGAAATTGAATGTGAAAATGATCCATACCAGTTCCTTTTGTCATGTACCTTTCACCGTTGCCACTAAATTATCTTGAACTTATATTATTCATCTTTTAAGCTCGTTTTTTCAATCATAAACCAAAGTTTGTTTGAAGTTCTATAACTCAAGCTTGATGCATCGTATGCAATATGATAGAGTTGACTGTAAAGTCGCACATATAAAACGTTCACTTAATACTGTTACACTTGTCGTTGTGTAAGAAGATCAGAGAAACAGAGAAAGTCATATGACCTAGTTCTATAATCATGATTTCCGCACCTAAAATAATGTGAAACCGGCTTTATACTACAATTTCTCATTTTTAATTAAAATGAACAAAACTAATAATTTATGTAAATTAGGTTTTTGCACATGTAATTCTATTTTATGTGGTTGTTATTCTCGCATTTTTATTTAAAGTCTGTATCCTATTAATTATCAATGATTAAAACGCAATTTTTTTCTTATAAACATCGGATTAACAAATTATTTTCGCTGTTAAATCACAAATTTTTTTAATCTTTAAATTACAGGTATTATGAATATATAAAAATCAAAATTTCAAAACTCATTTTTTTCAAATTCAAATTTTTGAAAATTTCATACTGCATTTCGAAATTTTAAAACATAATCATAGTTTTTAACTGCATTTCGTAATAATTTCTAAAACACAAGTTTTATTTTTTTTTAAACTTTAGTGGTTCAGTTTTGGGGTTTTTAGGCACAGAGAAGAAGTTGCAAAAAAATTTAGTCTCAAAAACAGCAAGTTTGTTTTTTAGTCTGAAGGACACTTTGTAGTGTAAATCACAGAATGATAGATATAGCTATCATTTTCTGTTTACACTATAAAGTGTCACTCAAACTAAAAAACAAACTTATCGTCCCTGAGACTAAATTTTTTTGTAACTTTTTTCTTCTGCTTATTTTCCTGTTCAGTTTTAACTGCATTTTTGCAGTTAAAAGCTGCAACATACTTTGTAGTTTTTAACCGCATTAGACGCAGTTTTTTTACTGCAGCTAAAATGCAATCTAGTGGTGTAGTTTTTAAATGCACTTAGAAATGCAGTTTTTAACTGCATTATGGTAATGCAATTAAAAACTGCACTTAATTAGTGTAGCTTTTAACTGTATTTTAGAAATGCAGTTAAATATACACCAATAAAATGTTTTTTTAACTGCATTTTAGTAATGTAGTTAAAAACTGCATTTTAGTGATGCAGTTTTTAACTGCATTTTAGAAATGCAATTAAAAACCGCACAATGAAATGCAGTTTAACTGCATTACTAAAATGATGCAACTTTTAACTGCATTAATAATATGCAGTTAAAAACTTCATTTTAATACACCATGAAAATGCAGTTATTAACTGTTTGTAGTGTAGTTCAAAAATGCAATTTTAACCGTATTACTAAAATGCAGTTGAAAACTGCTATTTAAAATTTTATTTTTCAAAATTTTATCTTTATATATCAACAATGGATATCATTAAAAAAAAGTTTATTAAATTTGCGATTTAATGGTGAAATCGATTTTGAAATCTGATTAATTTACAAAAAGTTGTCACGTTTTAAAAATCGAAAATAATCGAGTCAGCGGGCACTAACAATTGCGGGGTGTAATATTAGAGAACATGGATCTAATTTGTATAATGAGTGACTAAGGAGCCCACTTTACGATTCGACTATGAAATAGAAACCCGCAATTGATATTCTATTTAGTTGTTGTGTGCGGCATATTTACTTGATACACGACTGATTTTCAAGCAACCGCCATCTATTAGGGCTGTCTAAGTATCGTACACATTTAGATTTGAGAACTGATAAGAAGTAAAGGAAAACAATACAAAAATAATTTGCTCCAAATAAAACTTTATTAACTCATCAAAATAGTACAAAAAACCATTAAATGTTGAAAAAATCTCAATTCCCAAAGCCATAATATAATAATCCTCCTAATTACGATGATTGCAAAACAAGTCTATTTATAATAGACTGATGTAATCACAGCCATCCAATCAAAGATATGTAGAAATCTACGGTAGAAACATCAAAACTTCCAAAAAGATGAAAATGCCCTTGAAATCTTGAAGCCAAACTATCCAGAAAAAGTCGATCCAGTCGAATGGAAATCTCATCCGTCGACTGGAAAAAATGTCGATCGCAAAAGTACTGTCTTCCTCGAGTTCAAAACAATACAAACTTCATTTGATTGGTAGGGCTACCAATTGACTGGAAGCCTGCTTTTGTTTCTCTCTCACTTCTTCATTCCTTCTTCGCTCCACTTTTGCTTCTCCGCACGACACCTCTCAATGTTGTTCTGGAAATATTGTATTACATATCCCAATAATCTCCATCCTAGTACTATATTTCCATAAAATCGTCCAAACTCCACCTACAACTCCATACTCCAGTAATCTCTAATTCCACCATGGAAACACACGTCTCCATTTCTAAAAAAACTTATCCAACCTCTAAACCACCTAATTATGCATGCTCACCAATCAAATACATACATCACTAATAAATTAGAAATGCTTGTGATACCAAGCCTTTATATGAACTTTACGGGTTTTCGTTGCTGGCTCCGCCTCAGTTAAGACAAATCACCTCTCCAAGTCTAATTTGAAAGCTCCATTCATTCTTATCCGTTTTTCCAAATAGTGTGTACATGTACGTGCGTATGTATGCACATGTGTACATAGTACATACGTACATATGTATATATGTATATTATTGCTTTATTGTTTTGCACGCATAACCTCTATATTATCCTTTCAAACCCTCATGATTCCACATCGAGTTGGAAAATTGCAAAAATTTTCGACTATCCTATTGAAACAAGATTCTTCTTAATTTCCAAGACACGCCTAACTCTTGTAAGCTTCATCACCCATTCGTTATACACCTTTAGCGTAAATGAACCTATGCCCTTAACATGCAAATCACCATCACCATTAGTTTTCGTCTTATCATTTTGCTCTTCATAATCAATAAACGTTTCCTTTTGATTGCATATGTGAAAACAAACACCAGAATTAAGCACTCGCTTTGCCTTTGCCTTTATCTACACATAGGACATAATCAACAAATTTCTCACCAAAATGCACCTTACCATCGCTGTTATCCTTTTGTTCTTTTTGATCATTTTCCAATGCATTCATCATCTCTTTATCCCTTTTAAGCTTAATGTAAAATTTCAGTCAATGACTTAGTTTTTTACAGTAATAGCAGATAAAATCCCTTTTCATGTTTGATCTATTTAATTATTAATCCATATTTGGACGATTACCCCTTATTGCAAGATGTACCTCTTTAGTCGGTTTCCTTTTTCCCTTTCTTCATCAACCTTTTCTTCCATTAGGTTCTTCCTTTGCATATCCTCATCGAGAAGGCTGCTAAATACCGACCAGATTAAAACAACTCCATTTGAATTCGAGTTGTTTAATACAACCATAACTGTTTTCCAACTCAACGGTAATGAACTCATCAAAATTAAGGCTTGGGGTCTCACTATCAACCATGTAATTCACAATCGCTAATTGGTTCACAATTGCTTGAAAATTATAAAGATCCTCTTCAATTAACCCACATTACTTAATCTTCATACTTACCCATCTTCTTATAAGAAGAGCCTTTTTTGTTGTAGTCTTCTTGAAAATTCCTTTTAATTTCTTTCAAATTGCATATTTAAATGTTTCATTAACAACAATATAAGATACCGTATTCTCGAAAATGCATTGAATAGCCCCCACAGTCTTCTTATCCAAAGTTTTCCATTTTATTTATGTTATACCATTAGGTCTCTCCCCTTTGTTCTCCAAAAGGTTTGTGAAGATCATTAAGATATAGAAAATCCTTCATCTTCATCTTCCATTACACCTAGTTTCTCCCATAAGTTTTTCAACAGCTATCTTCTCCACAACCAAATTCTCTTCAGAATTTTTTTTGTAATAGACTCTGTTATCAATTGTTAGGATTATCCTAAGGATCCCTACACAAGTAAATCTGAGAAGACATAAGTAAAGAAAAGGAATAAATAAACAATTTCCTTCAAACAAGCTTTATTAATTCACCATAAATTTAAAATAAAATTGTAACACCCTGTAATCTACGACGTCTTCACCCATGTCTAAAAGTGAAATTAGCATCGCGGACCACGAAGATAGCGGATCATTTTTAAATTATAAAATAGATCATGGAGATATTTACAATATTCTATGCTTTTTAAAACTCAAAGTAGAAGGAATAAAATATAATAATAATCAGCACCACAATCCCAAACAAATATAATAATACAAAATCAGTTAAATTCAAACTACAACATCTCTCTCTATACTGAAAATGGAAATAGTATAATGTCTAGGAATAAATAGAATAAAATAGTAGATAGCTAATAAAGAAAAAAAATACACTTCTTTATCTCACCATCACGCCTTCAAGGCACCACCAGTCCTCTCTATCCACCTCTGAGAGTATAACTGAAAAGAAAGAAACGATAGAGGTGGTTAGATATACATCTGATGAGTGAAACATATCATATAAATGTATAATATTAATAAGCTTGTAGAACAACACTAATGTTCGAAAACCATACCTTAACTTATATCACCTGCACCCAACAAGTCAGCTAAAAGAAATATATATCATGGTCGCAACATAGGATAGGTTTCACTAAAACTAATCCATATCTAATCATACACACTCGATCAAACCCAAGTCTCAACTCGTCTGTTAAAGACCAAATACACCACGATCGAGCTCGAAATCCCAATTAGTTATCGTCGAAAAAGTATGCGACCCCCTATTGAGGAACTACATGTCTCAGCCCACATCGCCAAACTGTAAGCATCTTGCTACTAGCGAACGCAATGTTCTAGCCCACCATCACCAAAACTATAAACGACTCGCTACCGCGGAACTCTATGTCTCAGCCCGCTATCAGCAAACCTAAGCAATTCGCTACTAAGGAACGTAATGTCTTAGTCCACTATCGTCAAATCATAAGCAACTCACTATCGAGGAACAAGATCTCTCGGCCCACTATCGTCCAATCATAAGTGACTCGCTACTGAGAAACAAATTGTGTCAGCCTAATATTGCTATATCGAATAACGTATGATGAATCTACTAAAATAAGACACTTTTTTAGAAGTGTATCAAAACATCACAAACAATATACTAAAACGTTCTTTGTCTACCCGTGATCCCGATGCAACGAACCGCGTGTAAAACAGAGGTCATATGCGAGAGCAACGATCATTTGAATTTAAGGAAATTATTTGACTAATAATTAATATATATTATTCTTTTTTTATTTTTATTTTATATCATTCACGTTCGTGCTACAAGATTGGAGAAGTACTGATACCATCGTTCAAACCCATTGATGTCGACTTTCAACTCGTCGCCACCCCTGCCTCAGATTGCTAAATCTCAATCAACCACCACCTGACCCGCGCTTGTGGAGACTCAGCTTCCTGACCTACTACCGCCGCAATTGAGTCCACTAAATGAAACCAAGCCACCTCTACTTTTTGGTGAGATTTTCGAGAACCAAAATATGTTGGGGTCGATCAAACCCCATCATGGAAATATACTCGAGATCGTCTTGACAACCATGCCCTTCGATCATCCTATCGTTGTCGTTCCATCGTTGGATCGAAAGACGGTCCATGCTTATTGAACTTATGATGCAATTTCTTGTCAATCTATACATCCAATTGGCGAATGAATGCCACCAGTGGATTCGTGTCGTCAAGAAATACAATTTTGTTATATAATATGTTTGATATGGGATTCGTGTATATTTCGCACTTTTTAAATTAGAGTGCGATTAACGTTTTGCTAATTACAATCGATAAAAATTTGATTTTTAATTATCAAGCAATGACATACTATACCCTAATCATATATATATATATATATATATTAAAAAAATAGCTTTTTAATTATTATTTTCATCATTATAATTGGATTTAAGATCATAAGAGGCGAGTTACTACGTCTCACTAATAAATATACGCAAATATGATAAATCCCACTTGCAGATTAGCTGTGCAACTTCTCGAATTTGATGTAGATTCTCCTTCTTCTTTGTTGTTTAGAAATTTCATGCGTTCAAAATGCCAAATTTCTTGATAGCTTTGTTTTATTATAGTTCTGTTCGCGGTGGCTATTTCATATATTAACACATTCAATTTGGATTATATTTAGTCGATTAGGGATTGATTTGGAGAATTCATAATTGGTTTAGGAATTAGGGTTTTATAATTAGAGGCAAGATTATTAGAGAGAAAGGAATAGGATTATAGGTCAATTTATAGGCTGAAAAATATATTATCTAAGCTAAAATCTTGAATTTCGTATATTACAAAAATGCCACTGGGTTTAACTCCTTATCATTTCTAATATGTTTAACAAAATTCAGCAAATTACATATATTTTCTGATTGTAAATGACATTCTACATAAAATGGAATAGGTCCCGAAGCCTAATTCTATCTACTGTAGAAACTAGTATTTTACCCTTTGTGTTAAACTTAGGATTTTACTCTTATAATTTATTTTTTTAATTTCGTAAAATTACGAGGTGTTACATAAAACTTCTAAAAATTGAGAAGAAATGTCAATCCTAAAAACCCTAATACAGTAATCCTCACATTTATAAATAAACAATAAACATGTCAGTTTATAATAGCCTGATGTAATACTAGTAATTTGATCAAAGATAAGAAAAAATATTCAGTGGTACTCCAAAATGCCCAATAAAGACTAAATTCCCCTGAAATAATTCTTAAGATAAAAGCCATTTCAGTCGATTTGAAATCCCACCAATTGAGTGGTGCCAGTCGATTGAATGGATTTCCAGTCAATTGCAAAATCTTTTCTCTCCTTTCGTCCAAAACATCATTAAATTCAATTAACCGCTAGTCTACCAGTCCATTGAAAGGAGCTTTAGTCAACTGGTAGATTCTATCAATCTATTAGAAGCTTGTATCTAAACCTACAGGTTTTTATTCTCTCATATTTCTACGTAGCTTATCTGCTCCGTTTTTGCTTCTCTATGTCACACCACTCTACTTTGTTTTAGAAATACCGAATTACATATCCCAACAACCTTATATCTTATATTTCAGAGCAAAAACGAACTAAACTACAAAAGTATTTCATTTTCCTCATACTGCTATAGCAAAGGGAAAACTTTTCCCTATGGAAACCCAATGACAAAGTTGTGATGAAAAACAATGCATTATAAACACGTTCCTTATGCCAGCGTTGAACTATTTCCTACACCATCTCCACAACAGATTTCACTTATGCATTCCCTACGCTTTATTTTACTTACACACCATTATGATTTTGAGATGAAGCTTTTTTTATAGTTTCATATTCCCTATTATTTTCCCCCTATGCTCTCAAATTTTATACGCTTTCTTTGGATCTTTTGCAAATTTAAAGAAAAGAATTTTGACTACACCTATATGAAGAAAATGTTGTATACTTCTGCTGTATTTTGCTTCATCCAACATAAGTCACAATAGTATACCATATAAGTCTAACCGACTGTGCCAAACAGGTAATACTACTGATAGATATCATTCCAAACATGTAATAAACTACACATATAATACGACGCACATCAACTCTAAAGCACAATAAATACAACTACAAATATGTTTGAAACATGTAGTGTCTAGCAAAAATCAAACCACACTTTCTACATCAAGTATATACCATCATGGAATATACATACATGTAAAAAATAATATCAAATCATAAATACAAAAGCAATATAAGAAAAACACTCTAATAAGATCCAGATCCCTGCCCCCACTCTTCCCTCAACTCCTATAAAAAAAATCTTACATGGAACTCTTTTCTTCCTGTAGCTTATTCAACATGCCCACCAATTCCTGATTTGTACTTGTTAGCTCTCATACTTCTTCCACCCGCATTTCTATAGCATCCAAAACTATAGATTTGGTATTGTATATTTTGGTAAGGCCAGCCAGTTTTATAGTGGACCGTCCACTTTTTATTACAAACGTAATAAAAACATGAAATACAGGAGTAAGTTAGAGGCACCTTAATTACTAAATAAGAAGAAAATACAGCACAGGAGTGTGACAGACATGTCACAGCTACTAAAATAACTAACAAGACCATGACTCCTCCGAAGAGTTAGTAATACCAACGTCATCTTCCACTAGGGAAGATACCAAAGAGACGTTCCCAAGAATACCAATAAAGGGGCGAAAAAGGAGTGCAAGAGAAGGATCATAAATCTTAGCGTCAGAAGAGTAAATAAAAGATCGAAAAAGGAGTAAGGTAGTGTTGTATATTGTCTCTATACACTTGTATTTCTATTATAATATCGAATAAATTATACTTAAAATTGTACAATCATATATAGATATTAGTTGCCTTTTTTTTTAAAATAGTTATATATTAATATGAATACCTAATTAGTTCATTTAAAGATACAAACAATTTATATTACTATCAATAGATTTAAATGACTATCTTCAATTTTTAATTAATTTTTAAATAATGATTGAAAAGGTGGTTTATCTATAAACCAACTATAAATTTCAAGTAAATTTTAAAGTTACAAACCAGTCACAATTTTGATAGAGTTAAGGGTTTTCCCTAGGGTAATCATGTAATTTATTTTATAATCTTACCTTTTTAAACAATCTTGTTTGAAATAAAATATGTTTTCAGCTTTGTTTTCTATTTTATGTTTTGTTATATTATGATATAAGTAATTAATCAATAACCTTAAATATATATAAACAAAACACCAACTCTTTAATTATTGATTGCAGTTATGAATGGTTTGTAACCATGAGTATTGAATCGATACAAACAAAGCACCATCTCCTTAAAAGTTCTTAATTGAGATGATTCGAGAAAAAGTATATCGGTATGACCATTGAGACTATTTTATGTAGTACTCTCCATATGATGGAGGATGATTTATACATAGCTATTAGAGGGATCCAAGGGTTTCATACTTATGGTTTCTTGGAACAATTACTGAACACTCGATGAGAATCTTATATAGACTATTATAACCGAGTCAAAATATAAGATCTTAAGGTAACTATGTATAATGGTCTTTTGACATGAGAGTACTGCTAAACATAAGTGTGTATAATGTACTTTGGTTATGGTCAACTACATGGCATAGTGACCATGTTACAACCATAGTTCATTACATGTTGAAATACTTGAAGTGAAATGTCACTCAAAATAGAATTCGTCTCTGCCGTCATAGAAGGTTAATACTATAGTAATTGGATATGACTTAAAAGTCAAAATCTCTTGTCATTAAATCGATTATTTGTTATTAGATTGAACCAATGACTTTGAAAGTTATTTATATAATTAAATATGGATATTAGTAGAGATTTTTGACCATAGACCAAACTTTAGACATCAAAGTGATATACGATGATGATGAAAATAATACGCATACAAACACATTTTCTCCCAAGTGATATGTAAGCATTGAACTTAACCCTATACTATGTTTCAGCAAATTTCGTATAAATTTTAGTATTTAAATTTTGTATATATTGATTGTGGATCGAGTTCACACAAAATAGTCAGCGACGTTGTCAGTTATTTTCGATTTCGGGCAAGGATAAAACTAATTAATAAATATTAGTAATTAATAGTAAATTTGAATAAATGTTGCATTAATATGTAGCTAATTTTAATTACTTATTTAAGGCTTAAAATCAGATAGAACAATATATAAACGTTAAATGATAGTTTTATCAATTGAGGAGCTAGGAGTTAATTAATAAAATGATGATTCAAATAGGAGTAAATAGGATGTTTGACCTAGCTTATTCAACATCAAGGTCAACCACATATGGCGGATCTTTGAGGGTTTTACCTAATCTTTCGATCTAGAGGAAAATAGGAAATAAAGGTGCTGGCTCATGGCTATAAATAGCCTAGCCTGCACAGCAACTAAAGTATAATTTTCTGAGCTCTATTTATCATCTTTTGGCCGCATACCCTGTTGCCTTCGCGAAGCTTACTTTTCATCTTTGTAAAATTAAGAGGAGAAGACAGTGGTGCTTCTAGAGGATGCTTTGAGAAAACAAAATATCTACTCTCGACAGGATTAATTCAACAAAAGTTAATGCTTCTGATTACACATGCACACATACATAAATAAATACATACATACCTACATTTTTTTGAACATGGCATACATACTTACATATTTTTATTTATATATAGTTTTTCATCATCATATCTATATATTATATGCTCATCCATTTTATTATAATTTTTTTGAAATACACACACACATGCGTGTGCACACATACACATGTGTGTGTGCGTGTGTTTATGTATATGTTCATTAACATATATTTGTAACGATTCGAAATTTCACACTCTTTGTATTTAAATATCTGAAGTATTAGAATCTTTGACTAATGTGAATAAATTGATTTAATAACATTTTTAACCCGTTTTAAGTAATAACTAATGATGGTAAACTTATTTTAGAATTTTTTTTATAAAAATATATACTTCGAAGAAATGTCGATAATGTGACCGAAAATCGTTTTATCGATAAACAACTTTTTACTTGTTAGAAGTTGTTCAAAATTTTTTAATACATTAAAACACTTAGTAAAACAAAAAAAATGAAATAAAAATAATTTTCCATATATGGAAAATAAAGTGTTGATGATGTCATGCATGAGGTCATAGAAGATATTTTATGTGTAAGGATAAAAGGGTAATTTGCTAAGGAAAATGAGATGTAAAGTTAAAAGCATGCAAAGCACATAGGGAGTTCTCTTAGCTAGCCAAAGGAGGTCTTAGGGTCCTTAAACACCTCATAAAATTCAAAAGATTAAAATTATCACAAAGAATAAAAAATGATGGGAGTGGATTAGTACTAATCCCCTTTGTTCTTCACTAATCTTTCTCTAACTATTTCAAATATCTTCCAAACTCCATCAAACTTTCACCAAGAACTTATAACACCTTAGGAAGCATGGATCTAAATTCGAAGTGGAAGAAAGTTGAAGAAAATAGGAGATCCCATTTAGGCCATGAGCATGGATTTGATGGGGAGCTTGGTGTTGTGATTTTGGAGCTAAAGGTGGTGTCTTTAGGAGTTTGGTGATGGTAGGTAGTGATTTTTATTCCTGTATGTCTGTATTTGTTGTAAGCTTGAATTTGGGTGAATTATTTTACTATATTGTATGCATTTATTGTTTGCATATATATATATATATATGTGTGTGTGTGTGTGTGTGTGTGTGTGTGCGCGCGCGCAAATATAAAGTTAAAGTGATATTAACTAATTAAAGTTATAAACTTTGGAACCACTTGCTTTTGAATGCAAATGACAACTTTATATTGTATAGCATCACTCCTGTTACCTTATATAACACGTGTCATGGCCTTGACTTGGTTTTTAAATAGTTAATTAGATTGTATGTTGAACTGAAGTATGTTTGAAAGTGTTTGAAGCGGGAATAGCTAGTATAAGTGCACTTCGATATCACTTAACTTTAACTTGCAAAATGGAAGGTTTACAAACTTAACTTAGGATTATTTGATTTTTATATTCTCTATAGATATTTTGGTGTATGAATCAGCAAGGAATTGATTTGGAAAGTTATATAAATTAGGAGACAAAATTATAAAAGTTAGAAGTGAAAAGGTCGTTATGGACGCACTTTGAAAAAGCCTTCTGTTCGGCAATTTTCAAAGTCAACTTTGAAAGACATCTTTAACGACCAGGGTTTTTGACCCTTGAAAGTCGAAACTAATTGGTCCACTATATCGAATGCTGAAAAATCTGATTGTTAGGGGAAAAGAAAGAAGAAAGAAGAAACTAAACGACATAGAATCTCACAACGGAACGAATAATCTATAATGTACAATAAATCTTTACACAAAGAAGAAATATAATATACATATATCAATTAGAGTATACTAACCTATTTCGGCTCGGATTATTATAACAACATGCCCTTACAATTGCTGATAAATACAACAATGAATGCAACGAAAAAAATAACCATATACGCGAATATATTTCTAGGACTCCAGCTCGTCTCCTGAAGCTCCAAAAGCATCCAAACTAAATCTGTAATATGTTCGGTCTGACCCAAGCATTATAATAAAATAACACCCAAGTTAGTCTAGTAAACCAGCATGAGATAAACACTCCTAAATTGAATTTAATTTTTCAAAACCTTTTGAAGTAAAAAGTATCTCGTAAGACCTTGCCGCACATAAATACGGATGGGTTTTTACCTGACGATAACTAAAACAGTTACTATAGAAAATCTACCGATATAACAATAATATCTAGAGGTTAAAGTAAAATATGAATATAGCTGAAAAGCTTGCATCTCATGTTTCAACATAATTGGGCACAACTAAGTCTGTATGGCCTTCATTGGAGAACGGATTCCAAACAATTGCTGGGATGCTGGGGTATAGCCCATCACGGTGCATCTCTGGACAAAATAAACCGAGGTCGAACTTATTAACCCCTGCCAACACATAACCGACCTACCCTTTATTGGATAGTAGCGAATATGATCACCACTTGTTTAATGGGCCCTGAAGCATAGAAATGAGAGAAAATATAGAATCTAGATAGGGATGATCATACCCTACTTAGGAGCGGCCCACATAGTCGTGCTACATCTCACCTATTTTAGTCATTCCCGATTGATGAGGCTTGAGGCTATGTTTTACCTTTTATATAGCACTTCCCGCTTGGAATTCTAACACAGCCCTCCAGGAAACAATGCAATACCAGCATTCATCCATACAAGTTTGTTCTAAGATCGAACGAAACACTTGAGAGTCGAGTCTTCAATTTCATCATTTTTAAGATATCTTCACTTAGAAATGATTGAGTTAGATTGAAGTTGTTTTTGGATAACATATCCGATCCCAGTCTCTTCGAAATAAGACTCGATAATTTTCACTAAACTCAACCCCGGTTCTTTAGGAAATAAAACGTCTAAGATAAGACGAAGATCACCTTCTAACCGTTAGTGGATGGATTTCCTTATCACTTGTCCTAGGAGAATGAAACGAAATTTATACGCACAGTACAATATCGTCGAAGATGACTGCACAATATAACTCATGTGTTTCTCCTATATATTTTCAAGGTTACGTTTGAGTCTAAATTCAATAGTCGGTTGTTTAACTATCGAATAATCAAACATCCAAATTAGGGATTTATTTCCAAAGGTAAAACCAACATTAGTTAAACACATAAGCAAACACTGACCTCTTAAATTAACCTTCCCATTTATTAAAATCACTTTGTAAATTTGTTGTATAATAATATATTTACAAAGATATACCCACAATTCCCTATATTTTCAATACTTAGAAAATATCTATATAATTACCTTAACGCTATAAGCATATTCACAAAACAGAGAAACATTTCCTTTTTATACGGTTCTAAAATCATTTATAAATCCCTTATAAATCTCAAAAACTATTTATAAAATATTTTATAAATCTTTGAAACTGTTTATAAAACTCTTCCATTTCCAATTATAAGCTCTTTTATACATTTCAAAACATTTATAATCTCTTCATAAATCCCTATAACTATTTACAAACTCTTCCTAAAAATCTATAAACTCATTTCAAAAATTCTTTATAAATATCTAAAATCATTTATAAAACTCTTTTTATCTTGTAAATAATCTCTCTTTAAGTCTTCAAATCATTCTATAAATCTCCTCTTCTAAAAGCCAAATCTGTTTGTACAACTCTATTTATAAATCTTGAACATTCTTCAATAAGTAATAATCGTTTACTTCAAATACTATTATACAATAATAGTTATTAATAATAAACCATATAAATAAGTAAATAATAATTATTAACCTTAAAACATGTTAAAATAATAATTTCAAAGAAATTATTAATAAAACAATAATAATTAATTTTTGACCTTATTATAAATAATAATACCAAATTCCTAAAATAGTATTTATAAATCATCATTATTATTAATTTTAAACCATATTAATTATTTAAGTAATTAATCCTCAAAATATCAACATATTGATAAATAACCTTAAAACAATATTAATTATAAATAAATAAATTTAGAACGATGTTAAATATTAATATATAACTTTTTAAAACAACATTAAATAGGTATCCTTTAAAATAATATTAAATATAAATAAATAACTTAGAAAAAGATAGTTAAAAGGTTGGAATAAAATAGAAAAAATCTTTTAAAACAAAATATTTTCGAAATCCAAATTCAGACTTTAAAATCATTTCCTATCTCAAAATCAGTTTCAACTCAAATGGCAATTTATAATATTTTTAAAATCCTAATTTGAGGCCAATAACTACCTAACACTCAACCACTATTGATATTGATTTCCTATCACTATCGGGTTTCATTTTTTGAGTATAAACAATGTCAATACAAATAATGTTCATAAATCAAGTTTCATATCCAATAATTCATATAACATGTTGGAATTAAATCAACAATATCGAGGAATCCCGGTAGATCCCTCCAACCTGTCCCCCCTGCATCACAGGTCATACACACACACATATATATAATTTAACAGTGGTGAGGAATCCTGTTGGATCCCTCTAAGCTGTCTCCCTACATCACATATGATAGATAATTATATAATATGGATCTCCACTCCATTGGTGGGAATAAATCCAAACCAACTGATAAAACAGTAAATCATCCAATCAATAATTTTTATCAACTATATAATATTTCTGGTTAACTAAAAAGGTGAGTTTAACTCACTAAGATCCCAGTTGTCGCCGAAGCGTTTTGGTTTTCATTTGAATTCGAACAACATTCTAATTTAGCGTAAAATTCAACAAGCTCCATTCATCACCAAACCAATTCCATCATGAAGCTTATGTCATCACGAGCGCGACGCAAAAAACCTTGCCTCGATTGGACCTCGTATGAGAGAGTTATACCATATATAAAATTTGAGATTTTAAATAATATAAATTTATTTTTAATTACGGTCATCAGCAAATTCCCATCATTAGTCCTTAATCCTCTCTTCCCCATTCGAAATTGCTATACCCAGGTATGCCTAAATTTTCAAATCATGACTCCTCCTTTACGCCACGCCACCACACCGTGCCGCCATTTGCCGCGACCCCACCCTGGTATGCGCTAACCTTGCCGCCATTAATGCCACCCACGCTAAATGGACAAAAATCAAACCCAAAATGCCATGACATTCAACTCACGACGATGCCACCACCATGTAATGATAGCCCATCAAACTTTGCTAGACCGTTGCCCAGGCAATCCTCTACAACTTTCCTTTAGGTACCATTGACTATCGATGAACAATGATGACTAATTTTGCCCCCATAGATCTGACAGTCGCTGTTGATTTTCGATCACCTCATCGCGATCTGACACGATCTAACCGTTGAACTTCCTTGTCTCGATGCCGTGAACATATCCTTAGTTAGAAGCGTCGCTTGAAAATGCAACGACTGGCTCCGATGATTGTGGGACGTTGGATTAGGAGAAGTTTTGAATTGAAATTTTTTCCATCCAATTCTCTGTTTTTTTAAACGTGAGTTTATATCTGAGGGAGGTATAGGTTTTGACATGCTTGGGTAAATCTGTGAAGTTGATGGAGGTATGGGTTGAGTATGGCAAGCATATATATAACTAGAAAATATCTAGCTTTAAACGTCATAAAATCTCGAACTCCAAATTAGGCGTGCCGCCTATTGTTCCATATATAATACTCCTATTTTGAGCATAATGGAATTAGCCTTGAGGCCTAATTCGATCGTATGAAGAAGTTAGCTTTTCAAACCCAATTATACTGTATAAATTCCTGAAATTAATTTCTAAGCATTTCAAACTCGTACGACCACATGATAATCCTTTCTCAATGAAAATCGTCAACGTATAATAACTCACTATGATGATCCAATGAAACTGGTCTCGTCGAAATCCAAGATAGTGCATTGGAAGGCTATTTTTACACGTTAATTAAAATGAATTATTATAAAAAAACCACATTAATCACTTCTAAATCTAAATTACAAGTTTACTATCTTCATTCTTATTTAAATAGAATTTAAATAAACTTTCAAAATCATTTCTATTCACATTGAATTTAGGATTTTATTATTTAAGCAATTCCAAATATTAAATTCAATATTTTAGTTATAAGATAAATCACTATATTTGAAATTTAAGTTGTTTAACATGTAAAATTACTTTTCAATATTTAAAATCAATTAAATATTTCAAATTCAAATGATTGAAATTCTGGGTCATTACACTTTTCCCACCTTAAAAGAATTATATTGTCAAAATTTCCAAGGTAAGAAAATACTCAAACGCACTAACTTTTTTTTAAAACCAATTAGTTGAAACAGATTACCAAATTCTTTTAAGCCTTCAATTTTATTCACTGATACCAACTAATTTCCATCCATTAAATCATTCTGGGTTATACTAAAATTATTTTTTTTTATCATAAACTTTTCCAAAATTTTCGAAAATTTTCTAACGCTTTAAATTTACGGAAAATTTCGTCAGTGTCTCCTTTGCATGGCTAGATCGGGACAATTACAACTCGCCACTATGGGTCTGAACCAACAAAAGAAACAAAAGCCTAGTGGCTCAATCATAAAACCAAACAACCGTACAAACATGCACCTACTTGTCGGATAACCAAATTCTACTTGTGAAACCAAAGGCATCAAACTAGCTTTTGCTTCTGTATACCTCCATCTTATTTACCAATGATATCCAATCATATAATTCATAATCATATTATTTTGTATTTCAATTGTCAACATTTACTTTACTAAAGTGCATATGATGTAAATATATTATCCGTATGCAATATCATACCTGATCGCTTATTCGATCACACAATTTCACTTCCGGACTAGTATCGTCCACCCGACCACTCTTGTGCGGACTCAGATCCGGTCCTTTGATCAAAAATCGTCATTCTCGTTGCATACCCATATGCTATGATCGAGAATTCCAAAATCAATCAAAAATCCATATCCAGTGTTTGCCGTTAAGAATTGAGTGGAAATTTCTAACTCTGACCGATGTAAATCATCTCGAAATTATGTGATCGAATCTGTATCAAATCATTATGGGAATAAAATAATATATGTACAAATTACGTATTTATTTCAATTGGACTCTCATTGTTCGGATTATTTTGTTTACATTCATTTATTCACATCAATATTCACATTTCTTTATTCACATTCATTTATTGCTTAGTGTATTCCTTTCAATACTAATGTCGCTTAAGAACCATTCCATCAAATTTTACTTAAGTTTATTATAAACATTTCTATAACACTTCGCATGTTCATTATCACTTCATAACTTAAGTTCATATCTAATTCTATCAACGACATTCGTAAACATATTTAGTTCACTAATTTATTTAATTAGTTCATTCATAAATTCCTTTCAAATCACAATTAATTCCATTTTCAAAAATGATCACTTCATTTAACTTAGGCTATTTTTTTTTTCAAAATTCATTTATCTAACTTAACTTAAATTTTATTTCAAATTTGCTTTTCTTAACAATTTGTATTCAACAAATCTAAAAATTTGCTCTAACTTATTAATTCCTAAACTTTATAAGTTATAAAACTTATTTTCTTGTATTTTTATAAAACATTTAAATGAAAATTTCCAGAGTCTTAGACACCCTGTTCTGATTTCAAATTATTTTGAAATAATACTATAATTATTTTCTCTGTATTTCAAATCATACTTTTGAATTTTAAAGCAAAACTAGTTCTACCAAAATAAAACACCAACGGTGGCAATTCCTCTCTTGGAAACCCGAAAATAAACGTCGATGGTGCTGCAGTCATCATCGAAATTATTTTTCAGTGACCAAAGTGAGTTCAATGCCTTTTATCTCTTTTAAATTCCATTTTTAAATATTTCTAGTAAAAGCTTTTTCAAAATAATATCATTATTATTTCTATTCAGAAATATTTTCCAAATAATATTATTACTACTCTTCTAAAACCTTGAAAAATAGTCTTTCAAAATCAACGAGTTTTAAATTCCAAAATTCCCAACTTAAATCTTTTTAATTTATAAATCATGTTTATAAGTTTCTCTTATATATAATTTCACTATGGTTATATAAAACCATTTCTTAGTTCATTATCTTGTTTACATTACAACTTTTATTAGAATACAAACAACAAACAACAAATGATAATAATCAAATATTATCATTCCTAGCAATCAAACATACCACATATACGATAATGATTTCCCAAAAATTGTTCCTTTACATATAAAATATAATCAAGGTAAAATTATTTCATTTTCCCAATTTCCGAAAAATATTATGTCGAATTACTATATTCAAGCGTTTAGAGATCCCTATCAATAACGTTAATTACTCATATTGACCAGAGTCCATAAACAACTCAACAAATCAATCAACGAAATATAAAACAGTTTTATATCACTAACAAATATGCGCTCATATATATACGCTCAAACTCATAATAAGGCATTCCATTACCTTATGTCTTAATGAGTTACCCCACCAAAGCCAAGGTTCTCGCTTAGCCTTGCACTCTGATACCAAGTGTAACGACCTGGGTTTTTGACCCTCAAGAATTAACACTAATACATCCACTGTATTACATGCCAAACAATCGAATATCGAAAAACTCAATTGTTAGAGGAAAAGAAAGAAGGAAGAAGTAACTAAACAACATAGAATCTCACACGGAAACGAATAATCTATAATATACAATAAATCATTACGTAAAGAAGAAATGTAACATGCATGCATCAATCAGAGTACACTAACTTATTTCAGCTCGAACATATATAACAACATGTCTTCACAATCGCTGACAAATACAAAAATGAATGTAGAAAAAAATTATATACACGAATACGTATCTGGGACTCCAGCTCATCAGCTGAAGCTCCAAAAGCATCCAAACTAATCTGTAATATGATCAGCCTGACCCGAGGTTTGTAATAAAATAACTTCCACGTCAGTCTGGTAAACCAGCATGAGATAAACACACCTCAATTCAATTTAATGTCAATTTTTTTTGAAAATAAATGTATCTCGTAAGCCACGCCCCACACAAACACAGAGGGGTTTTTTCTTACAATAACCAAAACAATTTCTATAGAAAATCCATTAATATTATAATAATGTCTAGGGGTCAAAGTAAAATATGAATATAGCTGAAAAGCTGGCATCTCACGTTTCAGCATTGTTGGGCACAACTAAGTCCATACGGTGCTTAATAGAGAATGGATTCCATATAATGACTGGGCTACTAGGGTACCACCCGTCGCAGTGCATCTCTAGGTTAAATAACACCGAGCCCGAACCTATTGACCCCTGCCAACACAAAACCGACTTACTCTTTACTGGATGGTGCCGATTATGATCACCTCTTATTTAATGGGCCCTAATGCATACAAATGAAAAAAATATCTACTCTCGATAGGGATGATCATACACTACTTAGGAGTGACCCACTTTGTCCTGCTGCATCTCCTTTATTTTAGTCATTTTCGGTTGATGAGGGTTGAGGCTAAGTTTTACCTCTTATATAGCACTTCCCACTTGGAATGCTAATAATGCCCTCCAAGCAATAATGAAATACCTTCATTCATCCATACAAGTTCATTCTAGAACTGAACGAAACATTTGAGAGCTTTATCTTCAATTACATCATCTTCAAGATGTCTTCACATTGAAACGCTTGAGTTGGATCAAAGTGGTTTTCGAAAAACATATCCAATCCGGTCTGTTTGAAACAATAATCAATAATTTTTAGTAAAATCAACCTCTATTCTTTAGGAAATAAATAACAAAGATAAGAGCGGTGATCACCTTTTAACCTTTAGCGGATGGATTTCCTTATCATTTGTCCTAAGAGAGTGAAACAAGATTTATATGCACAATACAACATATAACTCACTTCTCCTAGATATTTTCAAAGTTACATTTGGATCCAAATTTGATAGTCGTTTATTTAACTATCGAATAAACAAACATCCAAATCAGGGATTTATTTCCAAAGGGAAAACTAACATTGGTTAAGCACATAAGCAAATACCAACCTCTTAAATTAATCTTCCCATTTATTAAAATCAATTTGTAAATTTCTTACATAAAATTACCTTTACAAAGATATACCCACAAATCCGTATATTTTCAGTACTTAGAAAATATCTATATACTTATCTCAATGCTATAAGTATATTTACAAAACCAAGAAAGATTTCCTTTCTATACCATTCTAAAATCATATATAAATCCCTTATAAATCTCAAAAACCATTTATAGAACTATTTTATAAAATTTTGAAACCGTTTATAAAAATATTTATATAAACCCCTATAAAACCAACCTCCATTTCCAATTATAAGCTCTTTTATACATTTCGAAACGTTAAACTCTTCATAAATCCTATAACTATTTACAATCTCTTCTTAAAATTCTATAAACCCATTTCAAAAATTCTTTATAAATATTTAAAATCATTTATAACAGTCTTTTTATCTTGCAAATAATTTCCCTTTAAGTCTCCAAACCATTCTATAAAACTCCTCTTCTAAAACCCAAATTTGTTTTACAACTCTATTTATAAATCTCGAACATTGATTAATAAATAAATACTATTTTATAATAATAGTTATTAATAATGAACCTTATAAATATGTAAATAATAATTGTTAACCTAAAAACATCTTAAATAATAATTTCAAGACATTATTAATAAAAATTAATAATTAATTTTCAACCTTATTATAAATAATAATACTTATTTCCTAAAATAGTATTAATAAATCATCATTATTTATTTTAAACCGTATTATCTACTTAAATAATGAATCTTCAAAATATTAACATATTGATAAATAACCTTAAAACAATATTAATTATAAATAAATAACTTTAAAACAATGTTGAATATCAGTAAATAGCTTTTTAAAACAATATTAAATAAATAACCTTTAAAACAATTTAAACGTAAATAAATAACTTAGAAAAAATAGGTAAAAAGGTTGGAATAAAATATAAATTGAATCTTTTAAAACAAAATATTTTCGAACCCAAATTCGGATTTTAAAATCATTTACTGTCTCAAAATCCAATTCTAACTCAAATGGCAATTTATAGTATTTTTAAAATCCTAATCTGAGGCCAATAGCTACCTAACGCTCAACCAATATTAATATTGATTTCTTATCACTACTGGGTTTTAATATTTGAACATAAACAAACCAATATTGTTCATAAATCAGGTCTCATATCCAATAATTCATATAACAGGAATTTTATTGGAAATAAATCAACAATATCAAGGAATCCCGTTGGATCCCTCCAACCCGTCCCCCTGCATCACAACTCATATATATATATATATATATATAAATATATATAAATAAAATTTAACAGCAGTGAGAAATCCTGTTGGATCCCTCCAACCTGTCTCCGCACATCACATACGATATATAATTATATAATATGGGTCATCCGCTCCAAGGACGGGAATAAATCTAAACCAAGTGATAAAATAGTAAATCATACAAACATCCAATCAATAATTTTTATCAACTATGTAATATTTCCGCTTAACCAAAAAGGCGAGTTTAACTCATTAAGATCCTAGTTATCGTCGAGGTGTTTTGGTTTTCGTCTGAATTTAAACAACATTCAAATTCAACGTAAAATTCATCAAGCTTTATTCATCGCCAAACCAACACCATCATGAAGCTTATGTCATTAAGAGAGCAATGCAAAAATCCATGCCTCAATTGGACCTTGTATAAGAGAGTTATGCCATTTATAAGATTTGAGATTTTAAATAATATAAATTTCCTTAATCCTCTCTTCCCCATTCAAAATAATGATACCCAGGCGCGCCCAAATTTTCAAATCGTGACTCCTCCTTCTTGCCCCACCAACACGCCGTGTTGCCGTTCACTGTGACTCAACCTTAGCATGCGCCAACCTTGCCACCACTAACGCCACCCATGTATGGCCCTAAATCAATGAAAATCAAACCCAAACCGCCTCGATGCTCAATTCATGACTGTGCCACCACCATGTGATGATAGCCCATCAATCTTTGCCAGAATGTTACCCTGGCCATCCTCTACAACTTTCCTTTAGGTGCCATCGACTATCGATGAACGATGACGATGAATTTTTCCTCCAAAGATCTAACGGTCGCGGTTGATTTTTGATCGCCTGGTCGCGATCTGACATGATCCAACCGTTGAACTTCCTTGTCTCGACGTCGCAAACATATCTTTATTTGGAAGCCTCGCCTGAAAATGCCACGATTGGCTCCGATGATTGTGGGACGTTGGATTCGGAGAAGTTTTCAATTGAAAATTTATCCAACCAATTTTTTGTTGTTTTGAATGCAAATTTATATCTAAGGGGTATGGCTTTAGATGTGCTTGGGAAAGGCTATGAAGTTTATGAGGTATTGATTGAGTATGGCAAGCGTGTGTATGTAAATATACATATATTATATTTTTAATTAGAAAATATCTATCAATTTAAAATGTCTATCTTTAAATGTCCAAAAATCTCGAACTCCAAACGAGGTGTGCTGCCTGACATTCTATATGTAATAACCCTACTACGAGTACAACAGAACTAGTCTCGAGGCCTGTTTCGATTGTATGCAAAAGTTAGCTTTACAAACCCAATTATACTATATAGATTCCTGAAATTAATTTTTGAGCATTTCAAATCCGTATGACCACATGATACATCCAATTGCCATGGAAATTGTGGCATATAACAACTTACTATTATGGATGCAATGATATTGGTTTCATCAAAATCCAAGACAATGTCTTGGAAGGCTATTTTTACACGTTAATTAAAATGAATTATTATAAAAACCACATTAATCACTTTTAAATTTTAATTACAAGTTTACTATCTTTGTTCTTGTTTAAATAGAATTTAAATCAACTTTCAAAATCATTTCTATTCACATTAAATTCAGGATTTAATTATTCAAGCAATTCCAAATATTAAATTAAACAATTTAATTATCAAATAAATCGCTATATTTGAAATTTAAGTTATTTAACATATAAAATTACCTTTCTATATTTAAAATCAATTAAATATTTCAAATTCAAATGACTGATATTCTGGATCGTTACAATATCCTTGGGGCTTCATTGTACTTTTCATAAGTAATATAAGAGTACTTATTATTGGAAAAATATGGAAGTTTAAATCATTAATTAACTTGTAGAACAAAGTTGCAAAATGTTACAGGGAGAAGGTCGTTGTATGAGCACTTTGAAATGTCATGTTTTTTTGGAATTTTAGTAATTAAATTGAAAAACATCCATAGAGATTTCTTTCCATTTTAATAAATATTACATATTTACTCATTGTTAAAAAAAAATCAAAGTTTAAAAGCTTTTAGAACTAGTCAAACAAAGCCGCTAAAGTTAGAGTAAAAAGGTGATTACAAATACACTATGAAATATAGCATGTTTTTAGGAATTTTTCTATTTAATTTGGGAAATATACTTAGGGGTTTATTTCCATGGTTTTTAAGTATCCTAAAGCTAGTACTTATTATAAAAATTTAAAGTCTTAAATTATTTTTTAAGTGGTTAAAATTAGTGGCAAAGATTGTACTTGTCTATGTTATTCTTGTCAAGAGCTTTTAACAACATTTGTAAATCCTGTAACAAGTTGCTTGAGGTTTTAAGATCTAAAAATAATATGTAAATTTGGTATTTTTCCCTAATCTTTTTAGGGATGTATTCTAACATATTTTTTAATATTTTAAGTTGTTTGAAGTTAGATTTATTTTTGATAATTATATATGTATTTTTAAAGTAAAGTAGTTTCATAATATAAAACTTGTTTTTATCTATTTTCATCAAATTATAATTTAGTTATTTTCAAGTAATATTTACATAGGTATATAAAACCTATTTATAAGTATTTTTAAAGTATTTATGTATATAAGTTTGGAAAAGTAAACTAAGTATTTTACAAAGGAATAAAGGAAGTTTTGAACTGTAACATTTATGTTATAATAAATGGTGAAGTTTTGAACTATAAAACTTATGTTATAATAAACGGTTTTGTGTAGTTATATAAAGTTATATTATCTTGTAAATAAGCATACTTAGATCTTTAAAAATAATGTTTTAAACAAAATGACAAGTATGGAATGGTTTTGGGTTTGCTCTGACAATATGTTAACAACATTCATCTTTAATCATTTTTTTATTTTACTTACTAATGTAAATTGATCTTTGAAAAGAATGTTTTAAAGACAAGAACAAGTGAAATGATTTTGGGTTTATGGTGATAATGTTTAAGTTTTAGTCATAAACCATTTTGAAATAGATTTGCCAATATACTTATACCATTTGAGATAAATGCATGAGTACTTTTTGAAGTATTGAAAGTGTACTAATGAATAGTAGAAATTGCTAAATGGAGTTTTAATAGATAAAAGAGGTTTTACTAATAATAGAAGTTTAAATTAATAAAATTACTAATTAAATAAAAAAGGGATTAGAAGTTGCTTATGTGACTTAATCGTGATTTATGTGACCTGGTCGTGCTTTGTGTGACTTGATCGTGCTTTGTGTATTTACTCATTTATGGAAAGCATTTTGTTACGTACTTAGCACTAAAAACCGATGAAGTAGGCTTATCTATATGTAAGAGTTAAGAATGAAGTGTCTGGAAAAGTCTTTGATGTAGCTAGTGTTCTAGCCTACCTGGCTTCACTCTTGACCGAGGGATGGTGTAAGCTGAAAAGTTTAGAAATGTGATAAGTATGCGAGAATGGTTTCCATATGCGATGGTCTATTTTGAAACCGATAGTCGATAAGTCGACTATCGGACTTAACCAAATTAACATAGATAGTATTTAAAAGCTTCACGGTTTCATACGATTTGAGAACCCTTGGGTAGGAGCATTGGTATGAAAAGTCTCCAGCTTTAAGAACTTATATATACGAAATCCCCTAAGGACTCCTCCTTTTATGTTGTTTGCTTACTTCTCAAAAGAACCAGAATTGAGTTAACCGAAAATTCATCAAATTAGTTTTGAAGAGACTGAGATGGGTAAGTATTTTACTTATCGCATAAACTTCAAAACTGATATATGAGTTCTTTGTTTTGGGTGCAGTTGTGGAATGCTATAGAGTTGAACTTTCTACATAAAATTTAAATCCAAGGGAGAGATCAGCATTAGCATCCTCAAAGGACTTATGCTGAAAACCATTTAGGGATTCGTGTTTTGTTAGAGTGATGAAACTCACGTGAGAAATATCAAATGCGATCTCAACATCAGAAATAGTTGAAGATAGAGTAGGATCATAATCTTGGGTTTAGCTAACCCATGAAAGTATACCAACTCCATATCTAGAGTATGCTTATTGATACGTTATGTGAGGGAGTTGTTAATACTTAATTCCACATAGTTCTATATATTTAGATGTTGGGCCAATTGCGTTTACCTTATGGCATATTTTATCTAGAGATATATAATACGCGGAAGGTGATTTATGATCTTTGTGCATGAATTCGGATCAAGCTTGATCCGGATAGATCTCAATGGAAAATGCATTACACATTCGTATTCTTAGCGATTTTGAATGTATTCTGATATTGTTGTGGTGTGATCAATGTAAGACTCATGACTATTTTCTGATTTATATTCTTCATCCAAAACTTTTCTTTTATATCACCTTATGTACTTATTAGACGGCGGTTCTTTTGAGGGATAATAGCTATGACGTTCTACGAAGTCTTAAAAGTATTGTTATATGTCGACCGCATATTTCTTGAGTTTTTCATACCAGACTTATATCTAAGATGTGGTTTTTTTCTTTTCCTAAATTCCTTCTGTGCTCTTTCGAGTAGTCAGAGAAAGGCAGGTTTTCATTGATGTTCATTGAAGCTTGAAAAAACGGGCTAGATGTTTCACCAACATTAGTGTTCTTATTTCCGTTGTAGTACTACTATGTATATATCACAATTGTGAGGGCAATTTATTGTAACTGTCCAGACTGATGATATTATTTAGAATTGTTACTCCGAAATGTTATGTATCTTAGAGTGACTCACTGTACCGTCTTTTGATATTATATGTTATCATCCCGCTCTGATATTCTGATATTGTATTCTCTTCTTTCCTGTCCTGTTTTCATTTATTTTTATTTTACCTTAAAATTTTGTTTTTCGACACTTGGATGCTTAGCTCATGAATGTTGTGGATATATTAGTGTCGACATTTGGGAGCCGAAATGCGAGTCATTAAAAAATTTAACTTTGAAATAAAAACCCTTTTTAACTTGTTTTTATCAAAATATGGCACAAACACCTAAAAGATTAATGTAGAGAATTAAAAGAAGAAAAATAATGGAACACATGGAAAAGTACACATATCATTTATAGTGGTTCGGTCGACTGACGCACATGTCCACTTAGCTTTTCAATTGATTATACTGCTACTTAAAATTCCGTTCTTGTGGATCGGTATGGATCCACGGGATTACAAGGGAATTACAAGAAACTAGTAAACAACTTAATGGAATCCTCCAAATGACTCCCTACCCCCATATTTATAGCTGTAGGTTGCTGAAAATTGCTGCACCATGATTGCAACCACGTTCCGTACATCTAACAGCTGTTGAGCATGAATGATCATGTGGATCGGTAACGATTCATCACTTAGATGGATGGAAGTGGTTGAATGTTTGAGATGACTTTGCATTTTCCCTGTACTCTTGATTGTACTTAGCTCCAACTTGTTAGCTGTTTCATTGGGATTCCTATCTCAATAACATTTAAGTCTGACTCATCAAGTTTGTTTGAACTCGTCCTAGCCAAAAGGCTAGATAGCACTTTCCCTCCATTGTATATCTTGTTTCCAAAACGACGTGCTTTGAATAAAGATAAGTTGGGATTGATGTATTGGATTCCAATCCATACTTTAAAGGGTTATCATTCCTTCTTCGGACCAGTTCGGTGAAGCCTAGGGTCTTTTGCTGTTCGTTGCGACACTTTGTTGAGATTTAACATAATAAAACGGGGGTATGCTCTTTTAATCTGTTATTCCAGATTCAATAGTTCTAGGCATATTTATTTTTTGAGTCCTACAGGTTTGAATTTGCTGTTCTTTGATTTTGATTGCTAGGTGTTGAGTATGCACATGCATAACTTAGATTATTTTCCAAGAACCAATTTCATGCACATGCCCGTTCTTGTGAAAACCTACACACATGTGCACATACATATGCTCATGTCACATATACACACTCTTCTTATATATATGGTTCAACATTAATAAAATTTGTATCTTTCTTATATATATATATGGTTCGACATTAATTAAATTTGTATCTTTCTTTAAGCTTTATTATGATGTGAATAATAAAGAGCTTTTGTTCTGCTCAAGTCTTGTGTGAATTTACTTCAGTTCTGAAAAATGCGCTTGTCATCATATTCATGCATTCTCGAACCATTTCTAATCATTATTAGACTAAGTTATTGGCCTATCTTGTTGTTTACAGCCTAGTACCGCCTGATTAGGGATGAGAACCGATGCTATCATCCTTTCGGTGTCTGATGAGTGATCATTAAGGCGTCTATCTTCGGGTGCCAGTACATGATTATACCCAATTTTGGAACTTGATTGAATCCCAATGACCAGGAAAGCTATCTTGAAAATTCTTTTCAAGGACGTTTGTGTGCAGTTGCGCTTAACTCCATGCATCGATCGAAGTGATTCATTTAGATGGCAATTTAGATATCCTTAGGATGCATGTTCTAACCATGCAGAACTCTAAGAGTTGGTTAGAGTTAACCACTTAAGATAGTGGTTTAGACATCCATATCTAAGACGTTTACCCTCAATCATGCCTATCACCAAGCATTGATTGAAGTTCGTATAAGATCCCACCTATCTCCGTGCATTGATCTTTCACCTTGCCGTTCTCCAAGCAAGGTGTGGATGCTCTGCCAAACTGCGGGGATGATCTGTAGGCACAAACTGTCTCATTTTTCCCTTGAATGTTTATACTCTTGCCCCTAGTCAGGATTCAAAAGAGTTGATTGGCATCTATCTCTGGATGCTAAGGATGGTTGACTTCAAAGGCCCGACCATGGACCATAGAAGTTTGGTTGGTACCTAACTCTGGATACATGTATACTTTATTATGCATAGTAGCTTCATTCATGTTTACTATAGTTCACAATTTTATAGTTAGACAGAGACTGAGTCATAGATTTAGGAAGTCATTTCATTTTACAGACACGGGAAATGACATATTCTATCTAGTTACATCAAACTTGACAGATATTTACAAAGTCGGGTCTAAAGTGAAATAGCGTCACAAGTGTTTACTGTTCTATGCTTGAGGAAGTGACCCCATCTATGTTCACTAACTTAATCGTTCCATCTCCAAGCCTGGGTGCGAGCATTTCGTCGGTTCGGTCAGTTGTGGGGTAAAAAATTTCCAACGAATTGAAATGAAAGAAATTAGAATTGAAACGAACCGAGCTAAATTAATTTCTTAATTCGATCGGCAACTATAAATAAATTGAGAGATAATTAAGATAAAAGACTGTATGTATTATTCAAATGATTGATTTACTTAAAGAAAAATATAAATTTATGCTTAGAGAAATTTTGAGTACTTTATTTAAGTTTATAAGAAAAATTAACATATTTTAAATGCATAAAGTTTGATTTTTATTACTAAAAAAATTATTAAGAGTATTAGAATGCTATGAATTTGGATAATATAATAAAAGTTCGATTAATTCAATTCAACTAATAACCAAAATAAAACTATTTTACAAAACAAATTCAATCCGATACAGTTTCATAACCGAACCGTCCTAAATGAACAGGTCTGGTCGTTAATTCAGTCCGAACCAAATATTTCTCACCCCTATCTGTGCCTATGTTCAATTGCATATGAAACTTCCTAGCTCGAGCCCATATTCATGGGGCCTAGAAAGATTCGTTTAACAACAAGGTCTCCAATTTTAAAGGTCTGTCTCCTAACCTTGGTATTGTAATATCAAACGACTAATTTTCGATATGTGGCTGCTCTTTAGTTAGCTTCATCATGTGTAAGAACCTGCATATTTTATAATTATATATTTAAATGTTCTATCTAAATAAAGCATCATTAATTATGCTAAAGTCCGAAATGTGATTTTTGTAAACAGTCAAATCTGGACTCGAGACCACTTTCATTGAGTTCAAATCGACATTTACAACTTGTTTAATTATAAACATTGTTGTGTTCGAAGTTGATTAGGATTTTAGTATTTTCGTTTGGGCTTTGGATTGTGTTCTAGCCCATAAACCCAACAAGGTAACCCATATCCTTCTACCAAATACCCTAACTCCTCTCCTCTTCATTCATTCCCTTCCCTATTTCCTAACACTCTCAAAATGAAAAATGGGAGAAAAGAAGGAAAATCAAAATTCCTAAGCCTTAGCTTTTCTTAGGAATTCAAATTCAAGTTATAAATCAAAGAGAAGCTTGGGTAAGCATCCTCTTCATCTTCTCCATCTCAATCTCTCTCTAATTTTCAGAAATTCCTATAACCTAATCTAGGAAATCTTTGCATGTGATACTAGATGGAGATTTTAGAGTTGTAGTTGAGGAGGAATTGATCTTAGCTTGTTTTGGAGCTTATCTTTTATATTTTTGAGTTTAAAGTCGAGTTCTTGAACTCACATCTATATCTATAGCTTTGATTATTGTTAGGTATGAATTCCTAACATCTATTTCTTATTCAATTGCTTTTAATTGAATTGGTTTGGTGAATTTTCCTAATTTTGGTATTTTGAAGTCAAAATTTATGAAAGCCCTGGTTTGAGTGTTTATACATGTTGTTTTTGGGTGAATCGAAGAGCCTTTAGGGCTGGGTTATCGCTTGGCATAAATCCCTAGTTCCAGTCGCTCATTCAATCGCTTCTAAATCCAAGAAGTTGTGTAGATTGCCCATTTAAGGGCTTTGCAAATTCTGTCTTGCTACAGGCGATAGACGTCTATGGATTATCCATGGACATCTATGACCTTAGGGTTACAATTTCCCAAAACAGGGGATAGATATCTGTGGATTTTCCACAGACGTCTGTGGCTGTTAAATTTTGAAATTTGGTTTATTTTTATGTGGATTTTCGATATATTGATTTTTGATATATTGATTTTTGGTTATCCAACTAGTTATTGTCATTCAATATCAACTTTGATGATCTCTTTTTTGGATTTTTAATGTTTCCATTCGATGGATTTGATATCGACTTCCATGGTTTTAGTTCACGTCACTGAAATGTGGTTTTTTGTGATAGATTGTTTTTACAATCATTTCTATGATTTGTCACCTTTAATTACAAAGGTTTTATACTAGTAGTAAATACTAAAACTCTTTCACAAAAATGATTTCAACACTACTTTTAATACAAAGTTTGATTATAAAAGTGTTTTCTAATCTACTAGTATATACAAACATTTATCTCATTCGTATGAGAAATCCAATGAAATGACTTAGCAAAACAAGTGGTATGAAACGCTTGCGTTTACTTTGTTAGTTAATTCTTGAAATTGTTCGATTGAAATCTTATGACAATTTTTGAGTGGGAATCTACAATCTATTGGTAAATATTTAAGTTAAGCCAATGGTTATGGGACATGATGCTAAACTCATTTATTTACTAGCTAAGTGTAATTTACACTTATTGATTAATGATGATCATTTTGTGATTTAGACTTGCGATGTGCAATATCTCTTTGTCCACGTAGGGGACTATACCATGTTCTGTGGATCTTCGGCTCAATTTGGTGGAGTAGCGACCCATGGTATTTTGACCGTTTATGGAGCTTTGGCTCATTTGTCCGTAAGGGGGACTATACCCTATTTTATGGAGCTTCGGCTCATTTTTATGGGTTAGCGTCCGTTGGGATAACGTTCCGGTTGTGATACACGTGCTGGTGAGTTTTCATCCTCTCGTTTGTGGTGGGCCTCCCTTTTTGTGCTCTTTGGAATTTTAAATATTGATTTATGGAATTTGTGTTTCACCAATTTTTGTGATTTGCATTGATAAGCTTTATCAATATTTGTGATTTGGTGAATAAAATTAAACAATATGATATTCTTTTTGGGTGATTGAGAAAACTTGAGATATTGTATGATTTTTATTGTTATCATTTATATTATCATATCTCCTATCCTATCTTATCTTACATGATAACTATAGCTAGACTGATCCATTTATTATTTTTCTTCTTAAGTAATATTCGGGTCAGACCGTGGTGTTTCAGGTGCTTCCACTTGACTTCTTAGCAGGGACTATCTTCTGAATTTTGGCTAACTATTTTAGCTTAGTAGTTTTTTATCTTTCATGTATATGAGATAGAGACTCTTTGATGTATTCATATCCTTTAGTGTAGTACATGTACCAATTCTTTTGGAATATAGTGGATCTTGTATGACCACTACTATGATGTTCACTTCTATGTATTATATTCATATATGTTTCCGCCTTAGTGATATAAATATCTGTGCCTGATTTTATGTTATGATTATTTTATACTGTTTCAAAAGTGCATTTAGCCACTGTGTAGTAGCTTTGAGCTTCTATTGAATATGTCAGATTTCCTCTTGAAATGAAATGCGTGATATACTATCCGATATATCGGTACTCGCTCAAAGAAATTATACAGTTGGTCGCTCCTTAAGAGCCTTATTCTTCGCGCTAATCGACAGCATTACCCAGTAGTGTCCTTGGTAAGTGAGAGTATGGAGGTGGGGCATCACAACATGGTATTAGAGCCAAACTTCGAAACAGTATAGGATATTAAGACGAGGATCATTGTCCTAAGTCTCTCTTAAGTGTCGTGCCTTAGGATTTAATTCGAGTCTTAGAATTCGTCATGTCCTATTTTATTTTATGATGCCTTGTTTTATCAATCAAGCTTATTTGAATTCATTTTGGGAATAACCTTTTCCCTCTTCTTTCTTTTTGTTTAAGTAGAGAAATGGTTTAGGCCGTCCTAGCACTGATCAATCCAGTGGTCCTCCTTAGGATGGCGTATTTATGTCTGCTCAACAGCTTATGGATCTTTTAAAGAATGCCCAAGCTGCCGTCTCATTCCTGAGCCTACTCATCCTAAATCTAGGTTAGCACGCTTGTGCAGTGATTACACCAATTTGGGTGGAAAGCCATTCAAAGATTCTGAAAGTGTTATAGAAGTCCAAGCTTGGCTTAGAACAAGCGATCGCATCTTTTCTCGCATGAATCTTTTGGATTTACATTGAGTCCAAGTGGCTTATAGCATGCTCCAGGAGAGAGCATTAGATTGGTATGAGCTTTTAATTTCAGAAATTGTTGAGGAGGATCTTACTTGGGAGCAATTCCGAGAATAGTTCGAGTTAAAGTTTGTACCTGAAGCAGAAAAGGTAACTTTAGCTCAACGCTTCATTGATCTTATTCAGGGTGAATCTTCTATGATAGATTATGTCGCATCTTTTGAATTCCTCTCTAAATATGGGGTCGAGCATATTAATACCCCATTGAAGAAGAATCAAAGGTTTATATATGGTCCGAATAAGAATCTCAAATAGGCTTTACTTCTGAAACTAGAAGTGCCTTTCGATTAGCTTGTAGATATCGCTCTTCGACTTGAAGAGCCCGATAAGGAAAGTGATGGTGATGTTAGGGGTGCCCAGAAGAGCTTCAACAACAAGAAGAAGAGGCATCCCGATAATAAGTTCAAAGGCCGTAATCCCAATAAGAAAGGGAAGCAAGCAACTTCGGTAGTGAAGACTCCTACCTCTAGATGTGGAGAATGCTACAATTGTGGTTCTAAGGACCACTATGCCAATAAGTGTCCAAGATCCCTTACTTGTTGCTATTGCAAAAGCTTGGGTCATCCTATAACTTTATGTTCCAAACTTCAAAACAAGAAAGAGGGAAAGCTAAATGTTGTGCAAGCTCCTAATAACCCTTCTCTTGGTCAAGGTATTTACCATTCTATCCTTGATGGTATCATCCTATTCGAATTCTTTTTGATACGAGTGCATCTCACTCTTTTATATCAAAAGAACTTGTGGATAATTTATCTTTAAATGTTATGGGCTTGATGACTTCACTAAAAATTTCGAGTCTGGTTGGTGGATCCACAACACTCAATTTATTTTGTAAGGATGTTGAGATTATTTTATATGATTATGTTTTTCATGCCAATTTGCATGTTATGAGTTATTTAGGTTTTGGAATAATATTATAAATGGATTGGCGTAATCGTTATGAAGCCCATATCCTATGTCCCAAAAGGATTATCCATCTTCGACATCCCCAATTTGTTTTGCGGATTTCTATCGTTCTTAATGACTCTGATTGTAATTCAGTGGCATCCTTATATTCTGTAAACCCACATGATGATGACAATGACGACGATGAAGATGTAATTTCCCTCATTTACATTATTTGTGAGTTTTTCGATATCTTCGAGCCTGTTTTATGATTACCACCTAAGCGAGAAATTGAGTTCAGAATTAATCTAATCCTGGGAGCTCTACCTATCATGCATCCCGCTTATCGTATGTCCAATGAGGAAAATATTAAGATGCATACGAATTGGAAGCAATGTAATTCATTCGTTCTAGTTCCTCTTCTTGGGAGCTTAAGCTATCTTTATGAAGAAATCCGGTGGTACACTCAGACTTTGCATTGACTACCGCAAGCTTAATAACCTTACCATTAAGAATAAATATCCCTTACCTCGGATTGATGATCTATTCGATCAACTTTGGATGCTAGAGTCTTTTCACAGTTAGACTTAACAACTGGTTTCCATCAGCTTTGAATTGCTGAGGATAATATACCTTTGACATAATTCCATACTCGTTATAGATCTTATGAATGGCTTGTTATGCCATATGGTTTAACGAATGCTCCAGCTTATTTTGTTGATCTTATGAATCGAGTTTTCAAAGACTCCCTCGATCGATTTGTTCTTATCTTTATTAGTTATATTCCTGTTTATTCTAAAACCGAGGAAGAGCATGAAAAACATCTTTGAATTGTGTTGGAAACTTTTAGGAGCAATCAACTGAAAGAAAAATTTTCTAGGTGCCGTTTTGGCAATTTCGTGTGAAATTTTTAGGACATATTATTTCTAAATCTGGAATTTCTGAGGAACCTTCAAAGATTGAGGCAATTCAAAATTGGAAGAGATCGGAGAGTGTAACGGAAATTCATTGTGTTCTTGGGTTGGCTGGTCACTAGCGTCGATTCATAAAAGACTTCTCTAAAATTTCCTTACCTCTTACTACTTTGACAAAGAAGGGAGTCAAGTACATTTGGTCAGACAAATGTGAAGCTGCTTTTCAAAAATTAAAAGAACTCCTTTCCGATGCTCCTATTCTTTTGATTTTCGAAGTGAACCAAGACATGCTTGTTTATACCGATGCTAGTTGTATTGGTTTGGGAGTCATTCTCATGCAAAGGGAACATGTTATCGCTTATGCTTCTAGGCAGTTAAAGCCTGTCGAGACTCGATATGCCACTCATGATTTAGAGCTCGCGGCTATTGTTTTCGCTCTTAGAATTTGGCATCATTGTCTTTTGGGAGAGAAATTTATTCTCTACATCGATCATAAATCTTTAAAGTATTTATTCTCTCAAAAGGAACTTAATTTGCGTCAACAATGTTGGCTCGAATTTCTTGCATCTTATGATCTTGATATTCTTTATACTCCTCGAATGCGAAATCATGTTGTTGATGCCCTTGGTCATAAGCAAAGAGCGGTTGTTTCCATGGCGATATCTGAATGGAATGATGTGGAGACTTTATCCATTTGTGATATTCAAGATCGCGAATCCGATTCAATGAAGCTCAAAAGAATGACCCCGAATTGGCTCATCTTAGCCAAAGTTGCAGAGATAACAATAATGTTGATGATTTGAAAGATTTTGAAATCGATCCTCATGGAAGATTTCAAAATTTGGTAGACTTATTGTGCCAAATATTAGTGATCTCCGTAAAGATATTTTATAAGATTGTCATTGTTTCAAAATTTACCATTCATCCTGATAGTAGTAAAATGTACGCAGACATGAAGCGACATTATTATTGGGATGGAATGAAATATGATATTGCTAACTTTATTAAGCATTGCATGACTTGCCAACTTGTAAAAGCCGAGCATCAGAGGCCCAGTGGGTTATTGCAACCTCTATACATTCCTGTTTGGAAGTGGGATCAAGTTTCCATGGACTTTATTGATGGTCGTCCTCGTTCTCGTTCAGGTCATGATAGTTTATTGTTGATTGTGGATAGACTTACAAAATCCGTTCATTTTCTTCCCGTTCGGTCCAACCGGACCGTACCTCTTTTAGCTAAACTCTATGTTAAAGAAATTGTTAAACTACATGGGGTTCCTACTTCTATTGTTAGCGATCGTGATCCATTATTTAATAGTGGATTTTGGAAAAGTCATCAAAAAGTTTTGGGAACGAAGCTTAATTTTAGCACCGCTTATCATTCTCAGTTCGATTTACAAACGGAGTGTGTGAATCAAACTCTTGAAGTTCTCCTTCAGGCATGTGTTCTTCATTTTGGTGGAAGTTAGGAAGATCATATTTCTCTTATTGGGTTTTCTTACAATAACAGCTTCCAATCTAGTATTAATATGGCACCTTTCGAGACACTCTACGGAAGGCCATGCCGATCTCCATCGTGTTTGCTTGGAACCGGTGAGAAGCTGGTTTTAGGTCCATATTTTATTCATGATGCCACTGAAAAGATAGACCTTATTTATCATAGGATGAAAGAAGCTCAGAGTAGACAAAACCCTATGCCGATAACCAAAGAAGAAATTTGGAATTTTCTATGGGAGATAAGGTATTCATTTGTGTTTCACCTATGAAGGGTACAGTGCATTTCATTCGATCGGGAAAATTAGACCTTGATATATTGGCCCCTTTCCCATCACCGAACGCATTAGTTCCGTGGCTTACCGGCTCATTTTTCTGCCATTCATGACGTATTTCACATTTCTCAGCTACAGAAATGCCTAAGAGATTCTAATTATATTCTTGAGCCTAGTGTTATTGAAGAAATTAAGGTTTCACCTAATTTGACTTATGAGCAACATCCTATTCGCATCATTGCTACGGAGGTTAAACACCTTCGTAACATAAACGTTTCACTTGTGAAAGTTCAAAGGTCTGCAAATCATAAGGATTGTTCTTGGGAATCCAGAGAATTTATCAAGCGCACACATCCTGATTTACTCTTTCGTGCTCCTTAAGGTGAATTTCTCATTTCAATTTTCCTTTTTGTGATTTTCATGTCACAGAATGGTTGTTACTCTTTATTTCCTTCTTAAATATTGCGAAGATGAAATTTCTTTAAGGAGGGGAGTCTGTAGCAACCTGCATATCTTACGATTACATATTTAAATGTTTTATTTAAATAAAGCATCGTTAATTATGTTAAAGTCTGTAGTAAATAGTCAAATCCAGACTTGATTCCACTTTCATTGAGTTCAAATTGATGTTTACAACTTGTTTTAGTATAAACATTGTTGTATTTGGAGTCGATTAGGATTTTGGTATTTTCATTTGGGCTTTGAGTTATGTTTTAGCCCATTAACCTAACAAGATAACCCAAACCCTTCTGCCAAATACCCTAACTCCTCTCCTCTTCATTCATTCCATGATCTTTTTCCTAACACTCTCAAGCTAAAGGAAAAACGGGAGAAAAGAAGGGAAATTAAAATTCCTAAGCCCTAGATTTTCTTTGGAATTCAAATTCAAGTTATAAATCAAAGAGAAGCTTAGGTAAGCATCCTCTTCATCTTCTCCATCTCAATCTCTCTCCAATTTTCAGAAATCTCTATAACCCAATCTAGGAAATCTTTGCACTAGATTAGAGATTCTAGAGGTGTAGTTGAGGAGGAATTGATCTTAGCTTGTTTTGGAGCTTATCTTTTCTATTTTTTAGTTTAAAGGTGAGTTATTGAACTCACATCTATTTCTATAGCTTTTATTGTTGTTAGGTATGAATTCCTAATATCTATTTCTTATTCATTTGCTTTTGAATTGAATTAGTTCGGTGAATTTTTCTAATTTGAGTATTTTGAAGTCAAAATTTATGAGAACCCTAATTTGGGTGTTTACACATGTTGTTTTGGGTGAATTGAAGAGCCTTTAGGGCTGAGTTGTTGCTTGGCATAAATCCCTAGTCAAAGTTGCCCATTCAATCGCTTCCGAATCCAAAAAGTTGTGTAGATTTACCCATTTAAGGGCTTTGAAAATTCTATCACACTACAAGCGACAGACATCTGTGAATTATCCACACAAATCTGTGACCTTAGGGTTATAATTTCTCGAAACATGGGAACAGACATTTATGGATTTCCCATAGATGTCTGTGGTTGTTAAATTCTGAAATTTGGCTTATTTTTGTGTGGATTTCCGATATATTTGTTTTTGATTATCCAAATTTATCGTCATTCAATATCAACTTTGATGATCTCTTTTTTGGATTTTTATTGTTTCCATTCGATGGATTTAATATCGATTTCCATGGTTTTTGTTCACGTCACTGAAATGTGGGTTTTTGTGACAGATTGTTTTTACAATCGTTTCTATGATTTGTCACCTTTAATTACAAAGGTTTTATACTAGTAGTAAATACTAAAACTCTTTCACAAGAATGATTTCAACACTACTTTTAATACAAAGCTCGATTTTGAAATAGTTTTCCAATCTACCGGTATATACAAACCTTAACCTTATTCATATGAGAAATCCAATTAAACGACTTAGCAAAACAAGTGGTATGAAATGATTGCGTTTACTTCGTCGGTTAATTCTTGGACTTGTTCGATTGAAATCTTGTGATAATTTTCGAGCGGGAATCTACACTTTGTTGGTAAATATTTATGTTAAGCCAGTGGTTATAGGACATGAAGCTAAACTCATTTATTTACTAGCTTAGTGTAATTTACATTTATTGATCAATGATGATCATTTTGTGATTTAGACTTGTGATGTGCAATGTCTCTTTGTCCGCGTGGGGGACTGTATCCCGTTCTGTGGAGCTCGACTCAATTTAGCGGGGTAGCGGCCTATGGTCTTTTGACTGTTTGTGGAGCTTCAGCCCATTTGTCCGCAGGGGGACTATATCCTGTTTTATGGAGCTTAGGCTCATTTTGATGGGTTAGCGACCCATGTGATAGCGCCCCATTTATGATACGTGTGTTGATGAGTTTTCATGCTCCCGTTTGTGATAGGCCTTTCCCTTTTTGCTTTCTAGATTTCTAAATATTGATTTCTGAAATTTGTGTTTGGCCAATTTTTGTGATTTTCAGTGATATGCTTAATCAATATTTGTGATTTGGGAATAAAATTAAAAGAATTTGATATTCTTTTTGGGTGTTTGAGAAAACTTGAGATGTTGTATTTTTATTATTATCATTTATATTGTCATATCTTCTATCCTATCTCATCTTACATGATAATTATAGCTAGACTGATCATTTTATTATTTTTCTTCTTAAATAATACTCGGGTTAAACCGAGGTGTTGTAGGTGCTTCCACTTGTTCTTAGAAGGGACTATCTTCTGACTTCTGGCTAACTACTTTAGCTTAGTAGTTTTTTGTCTTTCATGTATACAAGATAGAGACTCTTTGATGTATTCATATTCTTTTGTGTAGTACATGTATTGTTCTTTTAGGATGTAATGGATCTTGTATGACCACTCCTATGATGTTCACTTTTATGTATTATATTCATATCTGTTTCCGCCTTAGTGAAATGAATATTTATGCCTGATTTTATGTTATGATTATTTTATATTGTTTCAGAAGGGCATTTAATCACTGTGTAGTAGCTTTGAGTTTGTATTGAATATGTCAGATTTCCTCTTGAAATGAAATGCGTGATATACTATCCGACATATCGGTACTCGCTCAAAGAAATTATGCAGTTGGTCGCTCCTCAACTGCCTTATTCTTCGCACTAATCGATGGCATTACCCAGTAGTGTCCTTGGTTAGTAAGAGTATAGTGGTGGGGCATCACATCATGTTTCTCAAAGATCATGTCAAGAGACTCCAACAGGAGTTCCTTATTCATTCGGGGGCTGTAATGAGTCACTCGATGGAAGGTACTTCGAGTTCAACTGGAATCATAGCCTCTGATCCGTAAGCTAAGGCAAACAGAGAGTAGGCAATCGTAGACTTGTGGGTTGTTCTGTAAGCGCAAAGAGCTAATGGTAATTCATTGACCCACTTTCCCTTGGCTTTCTCCAACTAATGCTTGAGAATGGACTTAACGATTTTGCTTATGATTTCTTCTAGCCCATTCTTTTGCGAGTGTGCTACCCCTGAAAATCTCATCTCAACGCGTTGCCTATGGCAGAAATCTTTAAACTTGGCGCTGTCGAATTGGGTGCGGTTGTCATAGATAATTATTTGTTGGACCCTAAAGCGAAAAATGATATGTCTAACTACGAAGTTTATTACCTTCTTAGTTGTGATCATGGCTAGTGGTTCCGCTTCAAGCCACTTCGTAAAATAGCCAATAGCAATGACGGAGCACTTCGTGCTAGCTTTAGATATTGACACACCAATGATATCGATGACAAACTAGCAGATAGTCAGGGACTGACCATCTGCATAATCTCTGTTGGTGGGGCTCTATGAATCTTTATGAACCTCTGGCACTTGTCACACTTTCTGGTGTAGTTAGTTGTGGTTCGGTTGACAGTTGGCTAGAAGTATCCATAGCGAATAATCTTCTTCACTAAGGTTTGTTCCCTTGTTTGATCACTGAAAGCTCCTAAATGAACTTCTTTGAGGACTCGCTTGACTTCTTTATTAGCAACACATCGAAGCAAGGGGATTAAGAATACCTTCCTATATAGCACTCCTTCTTGGATAATAAACCTTGACGATTTGCAAAAGAGCCACCGTCGCTCATTTTTCCTATTAGGAAGGATTCCTTTCCACAAGTAATTCTTAATCATAGTAATCCATGAACATATAGGATCCAATCGACATCCATCTAGTCAATGCTCGGAGCTGATATTGCTTCCTCTTGGACCCCATGAGTTGCGCATCTCCTAAGCTAGCAAATTTGGCTAGCGTATTAGTCTTCACATTCCCATCTCTAGGAATATGCATTATCGTTTAGTACTCGATATCATTAAGAAACTCAATGGTTCTATTCAGATTTAGAGCTAGCCTTGCTTCCTTTGCCTGAAACTCTTTTCTCTATTGGCACACCACCGGTTGGGAATTGCAAAAGATGTGTAAAGTTTTCACTCCCAACTCCTTTGCTATTTCATGTCCTGCAATCAAAGCTTCATACTCTGCCTCGCTGTTTGTCGTAGGAAAATTGAGTTTTAAGGCATAACAAACCGATTGTTCCTATGGGGTTATTAACACAACACGTGCCCCAGAATAATGCTTGTTGGATGCACCATTGGTGTACATCTTTCACTTAGCTTTCTTCTCTCCACTACTCTCTGAAGTAACATCTCACATGATGTATTAAGCTATAATTTGGCTAAAGCCTGGCGTTTGATTGCCCTTCGAGGGTGATATGTAATGTCATATTAGCTCAATTCAATATCCCATTTCAATGGCCTCTAGAAATCATAGGTCGCTGCAAGACCTGTCTCAAAGGCTAGTCAGTAAGAACCTTAGTCGAATGAGCTGGAAGTATAGGCGGAATTTCCTGGAAGTGATCAACAGGTAGCACGAAAGCTTTTCCAGCTTTGGGTAATTCCTCTATGCCACCGTTAAACGCTTGCTGATGTAGTATACCGTCCTCTAGATTCGGGACTCCTCATGCACAAGTGCAGTGCTTAATGCATGCATCGACACTGCTAGATAAACAAATAGGTCCCCGTCTTCCCGTAGCTTTGATAGGATGAGAGGCCTTTCTAAGTGTCTACTAGAATCTAGAAAGCATCTCTGCACTCCTATGTTCAAGAAAAGTTCATCTTCCCTTTCTTGGTGATGTTGAAGAAAGGGATGCACTTATTTGTGGCTTTGTAGATGAATCTGCTCAAACCGGCAACCTTTCCATTAAGGCTATGGACTTCTTGATTGGCTTCGGGGCTTCGATGTTTCTTAATGCTTGAATCTTCTCAAGGTTAGATTCTATCCTTCTCGAGTTCACTATAAAACCCAATAACTTCCGCGATGCAACTTCGAATGAACACTTTAGGGGATTGACCTTTATACCATACTTGTGGAGTACACCAAACATTTCTGCTAAGTCTTCAATATGGTTCATTAATCACCGCGAATTCACCTGCATATCGTCCACATAAATTTCCATTGAATATCCAATTTTTTTCCTTTAACATCGAGTTCACTAGCATTTGGTAAGTTGATCCAGCATTCTTGAAACTAAAGGGAATAACAACATAACAATACAATACCAGGCTAGCAATACAGCTAGTTATTCTTGGTCTAGGACATGCATGAGAATCTGGATGCTACTAGAGTAGGAATCTACGAATGATAGTAATTCGTGTCCAGCGGTGAGTCCACTAGCTGATCGATCTTTGGGAGCAAAAAGTTGTCTTTCGAACACGTCTTATTTCGATCAGAATAATCTGTGCAGGTTCTTCATTTCTCGTTGGACTTCTTTAGTAGGACTGGAATGGATACCCCTTCCCGATATAGAGCATCATGGATGAAGCCAATGTTTTTGAACTTATCCACCTCTTCTTTTAGTGCAGTAGATCTCTCCGGATCCAAGCTGTAGAGTTTCTATTTCATAGAACACATTTGGGATCTATATTCAATACGTGGCACACTATCTTCGCTGATATTCCACACATGTTGAAATGCTTCCAGGCAAACATGTCCAGGTTTGCTTAAAGAAAACCAGTCAATTCCTTCATCATCCTTATGCTAAGTTGAGATCCGATCTTCAGGATCCGTGTAGGATCGTCCTGAATGACCGGGATGTTGATTGTCAACTCCGTGGTAGTAGCCCTTGTATCCTCTAGCTCTTTTCTTGGGTCTATATCCTTATGGAACCGTCTGTGTTGCCCACGCCATGGCTCAATGGTTATTATGCATCCAAAGATTTGATATAGAGAGTCTTTCCACATCCTTTCTTTTCTCCATTGCCTTGCCTCCTTCAGCTCCACGACGTAGAATTCACGTCCAAGCCCTTTGTCTCCCTGCACAACTCCTACTCCATTCTATGTTAGGAATTTCATTATCAAGCACCATGAGGCAGTGGCTACTCAAAAATCAGCTAGGGCCAGATGGCCTAAAAATGCATTATAAGCAGAAAACATATCCAACACGACGAAGGTCGCAACCCACACTCTCTTGCGGTCACCTTCTCCTTATACCACCGGTAGGTCTATACATCCAACAGGCTTTATCGCCGTAACATTAAACACCTAGGTACAAGATTTGCATAGTTGCAGATCCTTTCTATACAACAACATTTGGTCATAAACTTTTTTAAATAGAATATCGAATGAACTTCCATAGTCAACCAACACCTTTCTTACAATCGCTGGCCTAATCATGACCGATATCACCAAAAGGTCAAATGTTGGGGCTTCAACTCCATCAGCATCACTATTCCTAAAAGCAATATCATCATTCATATTCTTCATCTGCTTTGCCATAGGTTCGCCTTCGATGGCGAAGCAACTCTTAGTCACTGCATGTTTCAATCTGCTTGCATGTTTTTCCATTTTGTTCCAGCTCTTCTCCGTTGGATGGGTCCGCCTATAATTGTATTAATGGTTAATTTCTTCTAAAGACACTTGGGCTCATCATCACCAGACCTGTCTTTCCCTTGTTGGAACGATGGTACTTGAGGATTAGAACTTCATTGATTGCAACCCCGCGGTGCTTTCACAAACTTTTGCAATTTCTTCTTCCTTATTAGGTCTTTAATCACATCACATAAGTGTTTACACTCGTTTGTGTTGTGATTGTGGGTTTTATGAAATCTGCAGTACTTTCCAGATTTCTCCTTCTCGGTTAACTCCCACGGAGCTGGCTTCTTGTATTGCTTAGTTCCTTGGATCGTAAGGTATATGTTCTCAATCGAATTGTTTAGTTGGGTGTAACTGCCATGCCTCGGAAATCTAGGGCGTCTCTGGGAACCAAACTTTTGATCTCTATCCATACCATCATTCCTTCTCTAGTTGCCACTTTTATTCTCAATGTTAACATCAACGTTCCTAGATTTCCCTCCAGACTGCTTTTCAGAAACATTACTCTAAATAACTTTAGCTGATTGCCTGGCACCAACCTTCCTATTAGTAGTACTTTCCTCTTCTATGCAAATGAACTGGTTTGATTTCCAATAAAAAAAATCCACCATCGATGGGGGTTTTATTTTCAACCACCTCCCAAAATCAATATCAGGATGAATCCCCCTTATTAAGGCCATCAAAACGATGTCCTCCTGGGCATTTCTTACTTCCGTCGCAGCTATGTGGAATCTATTCGGGAAATTGTTCAATGAAACTCCCATCTTTTGGAAGAGGTTTGAATAACATCACATCTTTAGGACGAGTAGCGTGTAAATAGAGCTACTTGATAAACTTATGTGCTAGTTGATCAAAGGACAATATGGATCTTGATGGAAGCTGGGTGAACCACATCGTTGCAACACCTTCGAGGAAAATTCAGGAAGAATGACATCTGACAACATAAGTCGCTCTGACCGAATCCATATGCCACTCATACATCATCAAATTCTACTTTGGATCTGTCCATTCATTATACGACGACATCATTGGCGTCATGAACCTCTTTAGATACTCTCCATGCAATATCTCCTAAGTGAACATGTTTCGGCTGGGGGAGGCGCCCCATTCATCATTGCTTCAGTGCTAATTCTTGCTAACTAGCTTCCTCCCCATTTCAACCAGATAGTCTAGCTCCATATGGTCTACCATATAGTGGTAATCGAGGTCCATTCTGAGTGTTTGGCCTGGAAAGCGCTCTTGGGCAGACTCACGACGCCTGGGTCCTCCTAAATCTGGGAGGGCTGTTCATCCAAAAGACCTGCTTGTTTGGTTCATGTGACGCGGATCGATAGCAGCTGCTTGATCTCCAATATTTTGGTCCTCCACATCATGACTAGAGGTAAGTCCAATACTATAACCAACTTGTTGACTTGTTTAACCAAGAGTCACTGGTTCGATACCAATCATTGCATGGATTGGTACTGATCCTCAAACCTTGGCCACAACTTTCTTCCGGCCTCTGCTTCGAAGTGCCATCTTCTTTTCGAACCATCTTTTGCTTTCTTTATCTCTACCTCTGGCTTAATGAAGGAGAACTGTTAGACTTTGAGTTGGCAGGTGTTGGGTCTATCCTACTTCTTTGATGACTCTAGGTTAACTCATTTAGCAACTTGATGCTCTCCTACATCTATTGTGTAACATCCCGCTTACGGAGGCTCAAAACTAACTGCAACGGATGCTGCAGTCATCGATATGTGTTATTCCTGAGTGACCAAAATTGGAATCTTGAAACTATTGGCAACATAGAAACACAAGAATATGAAAAAATTTAAACTTCAACAAAGAAAAATTTCTCATTTCTTATGAATTTTAACTTAAAATTTAATTACATAATCGCAGACATTAACTACATTCAGATCACCTATACAAGTAAAAAATACAGTTAGAGCGACATATGAAGATGTCCCCTTATGATGATCGTAGAAATAATAAATATGAACTTTACAGTTCTTAGTACATCACAATGAAAAACACAAAATAGCTCTTATATAGCTAACACTGCCTCCTGCACATCTCCGGACCGTCCAAAAACCTGAAAGTCTCATACTCTCAGACTACAAAAACTAATTTTGTGTACTCGAGAGTTTGTGGAGAAACAAAAACTTCTAGTCAGATAATAAGTCCGGTATGAGTAATCCCCTATCATCTCTTATCATAAATAGAGAGCTAGTGAGACCACACCGCTTAGCAGAATGGTTTTTCCCTTCACTGGTTGAACGCATGCATTGGTGAACAAATGTTTCAATCTAAGGAATGCCACCTCACATTTATCAGACCAAACGAACTTCACATCCTTCCTGGTTAGCATAGTCAAGGATGTCGCTTACCGCAAGAAATCCTTAACGAACCTGCAATAGTAACCTGCAAGTCCAAGAAAGCTTCTAATCTCAGTTGCCGTCTCTGGTATTTTCCAATTGTTAACAGTTTCGATATTATCCGAATCAACTGCTTAACCATCCCTGGAAACTAAATGATCAAGAAACTTCACTTCCTTCTTCCAGAAATGACACTTTGAGAACTTCGCTTTCAACCGATAACATGTCCAACACAATTATAAAATGATCCACATGATCCTTCTCATTCTCAGAATATACCAGAATGTCATCAATAAAAACCAACATGAACCTATCCAAGTACCCCCAGAAAACACGGTTCACCAAATCCACAAAGAAAGCTAGCGCATTAGTAAACCTGAATGGCATAACCAACCATTCGTAAGTCCAATATCTGGTCTTAAACGCCGCTAAAGGAACACTGTCCTTTGCCACTTTTAGCTGAAACCTGTTGCCAAATCCTACAGGGAAAACACTCTGGCTCCACTCAACTGATCAAATAAGTCATCGGTTCTCGGCAAAGGATACCTATTCATGATCATCCTTTCGTTCAACATACGGTAGTCGATACACATCCTTAATGACCCATCTGGCTTCTTAATGAATACAACGGCCATTCCCCAAGACGAACTGCTTGGCCGGATGAAATTCTTTCCTTCAAATTCCACTAGCTGCACCTTCAATTCCTTCATCTCTGTTGGTGACATTCTACTAGGCGGTCTACTTATAGGTTCAGCTCCCGCTACGAGATCTATTCGAAACTCGATTGCACTTTTCGGGGGAAAGCCCAAAGCTGGTTCAAACACATCCGTAAACTCTCTTGCAACATAAACCTGCTTCAATTCTGCTTACCTTCCCATGGCACATAATAGCCCATAAGCATTTCCGTCCAAACTCCTTACTGAATAAATAACTCGGTTATGACAATTATCGTGTTTCAATGATATTTCCCCATGCTGGAAAAATATCCTTGCATCAATCTATCTAACCAATCTATACCCAATATGATCCTAAAACTCATGATGTCAAAAATATAAACTACATGCAAACATATGACCTAACAAATGCCCCTGCACCCAAAATGATTAGTTTTAACATAATATGAAATAAAGCCATAAATCATATATATTGGATATCCCATCCACCCATTCATTAGATATCCCATCTAAAAGCAATTTATTAGATTTCCCATCTAAAGTCAATTTATTAGATTTCCCCTCTAAAACCTTTACAATGATTATTTCTCATAATTTAATAGGACTATCTGTCGCAAATCTTTACAAAATAAATGCAGATTATCCATCGTACATTGATTTATAAAAGTTGGTGCGGGCTATCCACCACACGCTCCATAGTTTTCCTAGGATGACTATGAACCCTTCGCTGCCAAATCCTGAGGCTAACCACCTTGGGAAAAACATTCTTTTCTTTAGAATTTGATGTGGGCTATCCACTGCATATTCAATAGTTTTCCTAGGTTAACCCCAAACTATTTGTAACCCCAAACTATGTATCGAAAACATTAAACCTACCCCGGTGTCCCTAAGGTTTATTAACATCTAATTTGTATAAGGACCACCCTTACATACCCAAACAAATATAGTATTTTATGTTGTAACCCTTCAAAGTAGCCCCTTCGAATTAGAAAAACTTTACTTAAGAAAAATGGCTATAAACAGCCCTTTAAAACCCTTTGAATGAAGTCCCATTCGAAAGCAAATAACCCTTCGAAGTTAGCCTCTTCAGAAGCCTTTCTTTTGAAAGGATCACAAACTTATACCTTTCGACCTTGTTCGACGGTTTCTTTTCGACCTAGCCGAAAGGTTCTACCTTTCGACTTTATCGAAAGCCTAAGGTATTCCCTCTATAAAACCATTCATAAACTTTTCGAAAGCAATGAAACTCAAAACCTTTCGCAATCGTTGAAAGTAACCCCTTCAAAACCTTTCAAAATCATACCTTTCGAAACCATTCAAACACAACGAAGTGTTGGTGTTGGAACCAACCCTTCGAAAGTATACTTCCAACCTTGTTGGAAGGTTTACCCTTCTACTTTGTCGAAAGGTATTAAAACTTTTACATGAAAAATAATGAGAGGTTTTTAAGTAAACCCTTTTTCTTCCCTTCTTTCCCTTCGGCTTTGTCGAAGGCATCCCTTCGACTTAGTTGAAAGGATTAAAACACCTTTTTAGAAAATTATTTAAACAATTCTCTTGAAGATTTAAGCTTTCAAAGATCCCCTTCGAAACCCCTTCTTGAATATATAAAAATTTTAGTCTTTTATAAAATGATAGAGTCGATGGATCCCCCTTCAACATATTCGAAAGTAATTATGTTCCTGTTCGAAAGCAAAGGAAGCATCCTCCCCATCTCTTCACCCCTCTTCCCTTTGACATTGTGGCTACCTTTCGACTTAAGCCGAGGGTAATTGTTTACCTTCCGTCTTAGACGAAAGGTACCTTTAGACTTCGTCGAAAGGGTAAAAGTGGGCTTATTAGAGTCGAAGGCAGAACTTGGCCTACTGAAGTGATGTTTTATTTTTGCTTGTCTAATTTTATTTGGCTGAGGAGCCTTATCCTATACTTTCAAATAGTAAAAATTATACAAAATTTAACATTTTTTAAACACTGTTCTTCCATAATTAAAATTTTGAATTGCAGCCTTTCCTCCGAATTGACTAATCTGTAGGCAATTTTGCATTTTAGCCCTTAGGCTTAAATAATTTAATTACCTTAGTAAGTCACTAAGGAAAAATCACTAAAAATTTGATAAATCATATAATTCAGCATATTAAAATTTTGAAGAATGCAAAGATCAATATAATTTGGAATTTAACCCAAAACCGAAATAAACTCTGTTAATTAACCCATTAACTTGTTAAAACTCCTATGTCTTATCCAAACAAGGGTTTAAATGGTTATATCATAACCAAAATCACAAACATGAACTGGGTATAACCCTAACCAATCCAAACATAGAAAAATGAGGTGATAAATATGATTATTCACCTTGACTTGTTAATTAGAGAATGAGGTAAATTCCTAGCTTTAACTCCTTAGCTTTACCTCCAATTTATTGCTCTTCCTGGAGCTTTTAATGGCCAGTCGATATATAGGTGAGGAGTTATGAATGAGAAAGGGGAAGTTTTTTAAGGTGGAGGAAGAGATTTATACTAAGAAATGTATCCCTATTTCCAAGTTTACCCCTTAGGAAGTTCCTCCTTCTTAATTTAGTTAAGTCTTATTTTAGTTCATTCATTAAGACACGGCCAATGAACTTATTAATCTCATCACCTTAATTATTCACATTATTATATTTATTTTATCCAATTAAATATCCCAAATAATGTTAATTAAAATTTAGTGGCAATACATGTTGAGTCATCTCATTGCAGCTTTCCTACAACTTGTCCTCCATCTGTTTCATCATGTAGTCCAATTCAACCCTCGTTACCACCTTCGGCGGGTTCTGGGCCTCAGTAGCGGTTGGTTATGCAACTTCTTCAACATGTTGAGAGCCAACATTCTCAGTATCATTCGTGCATCTGGAAGTGGTAGATCGGTCTCTTTGTGGAGCCATGGTCAAAAGTAGCTTGTATAGATTTCAAGAAATATGGATAGTTCAAAATGCAAAAAAGAGAGAAAGTTGATCTATCTATTTTATTCAAACAATCCAACAATAATTATCGGTCCAAATGTCCTAAGAATAAGGCTTTCAGTGAAAGCACCAAAACGTTTATACCAGAAAATGGCACAAATACCCAAGAGATTAAAGTAGAGAATTAAATTGAAAAAAATAAAGGAAAACATGGAAAAACAGTACGTACAGTGTTTATAGTAGTACGGCCAACTAATGCCTATGTCCATATAGCTTTCAATTGATTATATGACTGTTTACCAATTCTGCTCTTATGATCGGTATGGATCTTCGAGATTATAAGAAATTAGTAAACAATTAAAAGGAATCCTTCAAAATCACTCCCTACCCTCTATTTATAGCTGTAGGTCATCGAGAATTGCTCTACCGTGATTGCGACCACGTTCCCCATGTATAATAGAAATTGAGCATGAAAGATCGTGGCCATGTCATCATTTACTATGGATCGGTGTCGATCGATAGGCATAGATCATACCGATCCATAAAATCGACTTACGAATCTTTTCTATTGCCTTGTGTAGACGTGACTTGTTGTTAGTTTCATGTTTTTGTCTTGATTTCCCCGCTACAAGCTTGTTTATGGATCGATTACTTGAATTATTGGTGGAATGGAGTTCGTCACCTTAAGTGCTTAAGTCACTCTATAGCAAAATGCATGTGATCGATCCTATGAAGCTTGGAATAGGTTACCACTAACATTACTTTAAGTAGTGGGGCTTTGAGACATTTTTCATGAGATTTTATAGGCCAGTACCGATCCATAGGGATGAATCAATACTGATCCATCACTTAGATAAATGGAAGTGATTGAACGTTGAGATGACTTTGCATTTGCCATGTAGTCTTGATTGTACTTGACTTCCGAACTTGTTAGCTATTTCTTTGAGCTTCTACATCGATAATTTTCACGTCTGACTCAACAAGTTCGTCTTAATTTTTCCTGGCCAAAAGGCTGGTTAAGAGAACTTAAATATATTTTAATGTACACACACATATACATTTATATATATATATATAACTTGGATAAATAGTGCCCTTTATTAAGAACTATTTTGTAACATGTGATAACAACCTTAAGTTTCTATTTAAATATTTTTTCTTCCTCTTTCCTGTCACATGCACTAAATATTTAAATATGAACTTATGGCTGATATCTAGAGCTATAAATTGTGCTAAATATAGGGGGCTATTGATCCTAGTTCATATATATATTAATGTTTATTTTCAACAGAAATAATAATAACTTTTAAACAAAATCAATTTATTATAAGTAGAATTTTTTTTACTTATTTTAAATATGATTTTTGACTTGTAATTATTTATCTTACTATTTTCACACTTAATTAAAATTATTCTTAGGCATATATGTATTTGAAAGATATACATGTATATATCTATATGGATATATATATAATAAAAAATCAGAATTTCTTTTGATGTATAGTATATTGAAAGAAAATATTGTTTAATTTTATTTACTAAGTCAAACGATTCAAAAATAAATCTATTTTCAATCATTCTGATTTATGTTTATTTTCGATCGGAAGTATTAAATAAATTTTTAATGTATATTGGCGGCGGAAGCATATTTAATAAAAGAATTTAAATTTTGAATAACTCAAAGATTTAAATTTTAATTTAAATTTTAAATTAACTATTTTATTTAAAAATAAACAATGAATACACGCATACACACATATAATTAATAATTTTACAACAAGCGGCGGAAGCATATTTAATAAAAGAATTTAAATTTTGAATAACTCAAAGATTTAAATTTAAATTTAAATTTTAAACTAACTATTTTATTTAAAAATAAACAATGAATACACGCATACACACATATACTTAATAATTTTACAACAAGCAATATTTTTGTGTAAATGTGTGTGTCCATATATATATATATATATACACATATGCATGTGTGTGTATGTGTATAATTATATAATTATACATATATGTATTATTAAATATAAATGTTTTATAAAATATTTTAATGGCTGAATAAGTAAAAAATTACTTTCTTTATGTACACCAAGGATAATTTTATATTAGATATTATGTGTGTACACACACATTTAGGCATCTTATTAACCGTAGGACAAAGCAGTCAATTTTCCATATGTACTCATAATATAGGTTATAGGTATACATTATTGTAATGTTCATATTATGAAATGAAATTATAACATACTAAATATAAATTATAATAAATTAAACAATTAATTTTAGTTTAAATTATTCGTAAATTTATTTTAAACATTAATATTTGATCAAATTAATTAATTTCTTAAATTAAAATATTTCAAAACTCCTTTTGTTATGAAAATACTAAATCAGATTTTGTATAAAAATAATATTATTTGCATAAATACAAAATAAAAATCTTATGCAATTTAATAACGGTAAGCTTTTTTAATTCAACCTTTTAACCACGTTGCTAGTGCACTTGATCCAACAATGGTACCAGAGCAAGGTTGTGCTTATGTAAATAATTAACCAACAAAGGGTTGTACCTTCGAAAACAATAAAATAGATGAATCTCTAGGAAAGGGTGCTTAAACTAAGGAGAAGGTTACTCTTACTAAGGACCACTACATATGGAAAACCTTCCGATCTCTTGGCCCTTACCTAGCTTGTCAAAATGGTCTAATTTAATAATATACTCCTGTTGAAGACTCAAAAGTGTTTTTAACTCTTAGGTTAATTTAAATATTGTATTTTAATATTATGAAATTAATATAAAATTGTTTTAATTAAAAAATTAAGTATATAATTTTAAACTGAGTTATAAAATGAAAATTTAAAATTATTTAAAATTAAGTAGTGAATTGCCTAATTTTATAAAGGGTTATAAAATATACATTTAAAATTGTTTTTAATTTAAATAATTAAATAGAAATGTTATATTTATAAATTAATTAAAATGTTTAACTTGTAAAACGACGTACATATGAATAGATATAACACTAACTAAATTATAAAAGTTACAAGCAAATGCATAGCTATATTATGTGTATGAATAAAATGTGAGGTCAAAATAAATAAGAACCATGAGACTTAAGGGAGTATATATTAGATATTTGTCAAAGATATATGGTATCATGAGTTATTATCATTATACTCATCACCCTTAAATAGATTATCATACTCCACAAAATTAATGTTAAATAATGAATCTAAATTAATAGTTCCCTCCATCATTTATAACACAAATAGAGTACCTTACATATCCATGGTTATCGGTCACCCTTAATCCATGAAATATCTAAAGCGATGTTTGTATTATTTAACTTTGTTGAGCACCATCAGTAGTTACGTAACTCCCCTAAGGATACCATGGAATGATGGGTTTAGAGTGTCTAATGTACTTCATGATTTGTTGTGCACCCTCAATATCACGAAGATGATTAGAAGCATAGATAAAAGTATGTTAGGATTTATATATGAGATATAGATCGTAAAGATTTATTTATTGTTTATGAGGACTACAATTTCTGAAGCACCCATAAGGTTATAATAACATGATAAATAGATGTTAGATGTAACGACCCGGTATTTCACCGCTTTAATTTGTGAATATTTAGTTAATTTCAAATATTCAAATATTAGTTTTTGTAATTGTAATAAAACTATTTTAAGAAATAAATAGTGATGGTAAAATAGTTTTTAAAATGTATTTACAATTATATAGTTTGAAGAAAATAGAAAATAAGACCGGAATTCGTTTCCTGAATTTTCGACTTTTCATTAGCTAAAAGTTGTTGGATATTTGTAAACACTTTTTTATAATCACACACCTAAAATATAACAAGTTAGGGTTATATGATGTGTGTATATATGTATATGTATATATTTAGGTACATATTTATAAAAAAGATATGAAATGTTATGAAAATAATAATTAAATGAAAAGGCAAAGTGAAACAAATGGAGATAGAAATACACCTAAGCATTAAATGCATAATGGAAACGAAAAGAAGGGGGAAAGCATGTTGGGGGCGTTAGTACAAGGAGAATGTGGCTGGCATGGTAATGTGGAAGCATATTTGTGAAGGGCATGCACTTAAGGGGTAATTTGGTAATTTACTAATTTCACATTATTTAAAAGAAATTTCGTAATTTCTCTCATTCATTTTCCGCTTCATTCTCATTCTCTAGACTTGCTTAAGCCTTTCAAAAGTTTTCCATTACTTCCATTTAGCTCTTAAATGATTAAAAAAACCATTTCTTTCTACTTTAAGTTCATGAAAGTATAAAACCTCAATTTTCTTTCTATAACCCTCCTCTACCTTAATTAAGACCTCACCTCTACCCTCCAAGCATGGCCGAACCATGTAACCAACATTGCTGAATTTCCTTAGCATTTAAGGCCACCCAAACTCCATTTCTATTAAGGAAAAATCAAAGCTCTAGGTCATTTGCAAAAGTTCATAAGCTTGGGTAGTTTTGGTTAGCTTTAAGGTGCGTAAAGCACACACTTTTACATAAGTTTTTCACTTTATTTTTGCGGTTACTTGGTTATTAACTATGGTGCTTACTTTGACGATAAATATTGTTATTTGGTTGATAATTATGTTTAATGTTTGGTTTAGACAACGTCGTAGTTGTTTTTCTTATGTACGCATATGTATGTGTTTGGATGTGGTGTAGTAAACTTGAAAATGTAAGTTAGTTAATTATTAGCAAGTTAATGTCTTTGCTTGTGAATGTTAACTATGCTATGTATATATGTTGTAACACTTGCTTATGTTGTTGTATATTAAATAAAGTCAACAATTGATTTTATAAGGCAGCGACATAGAAATCCCTTGTTTAGAAAACTAGTTTTACTTAAGAATTGTTTTTTGCAAAGTTACAAGTTTTAAAAGTTTGATTTAATCTACAAAACCTTACTTTTGCTTCAAAATCTAATATTAAGTTAAAAAAGTAGTTAGTATATGAAAGCTAAGTATTTTGAAGCCTTTTGATATATTAAACAAGTTTTGAGAATTTCAGGGCGTATAGCGATAGTCTCTATAAACGCAGTTCGTAAAAAACAAACTCTTTTCGAATTTAAAATGTTTTAACTTAAGTATCTTTTTGAAAAAGTTTTCTCAAACATATTTTAAATATTTAAAAGTAATAATTATTTAATTATTTAATTACTTATTTAAGGATTATTTTATTACTTAATTAAGGTAATTAGTACATAATCATTAATTGAGTTAAGATAATTAGTGCTTAATTATTTTTATGTAAGTTAATTTTAGTTTTTTAATTAATAAAGAGCTAATTATTATTTAATTAATTGTTTAAAGATTATTTGCTATTTAATTAGGATTAATTAAATTATTTATTTAAGAAGTGTTTAATTATTAATAAAGATAAATTTATGTTAAGATTTAATTTAAACTTAATTACAATTTAATTATTTTAAATTAAGGTTTAGTTTATTTATTTTAATTTTAATTAAGGATTATTTAATTAATTAGTTGAGATTAATTAATATTTAATCATTGCTTCAAAATTTAAGTTATTGTTCAATAATTAATTAAAGATTAATTAGGTATTAATTTTTTTAAGGATAATTATTATATAATTATTTATTATATAGTTAATTATTGTAATTATTAATTAAAGGTTTAATTATTATTATTAAAAGGGTTTAAATGCTATTTAATTTTTAAATAAATTTTTTGGCGTTTTAAACCACTTGGTTTCTACAGATCGATTTTGCTTTAAAGTAACTCTTTTTGTAAAGAAGATTTCAATCCAAGGGATTTCTTGTCAACCACCTTTAAGTAAACCCATTGGAATATGATACCCAATGATGTCTGTTTAGCAGTAAACAACGTTCTGCTAATTTAATTGTATTTGACGTATGTTTGGCAGCATAAACAACAGTTCTACCATAATTCACCAAGTAGATAATGTTGACATCTATTATTCTAAATATGATATTTAAATGATCATAAAGTTTTTCTAAATGTTGAAGTTAATTTAATATTTTTAAATGATTTTTAAAATCAATGTTTTGTTAATATGGTTTGGAAACAATTAAATGAAGCATGTTTCAAGTAATAAGTTGTTTATTTAAAGGTGTTTTAAATAACTAATTTTATCAAGGGAACTTTATGGATTAAGTTTTATTAAAGGAGTTTTGTTTTAAATATAGAGTTTTATAAATGAAATTGGAGATTTATAAAGTGTTTTATAAATGAGTTTGGAATTTAAGTAAAAAGAGATTTAATAAATGAAAGAGATTTATTGAAAGGAAAGAATTTGAGATGGAATTTTCTTTAACTTAACCTTTTAATTCTGGTGGTATGGACATTCCATCCACACTTAACACGAAAGGAATATTGTTTGATGTTGTCTTTATCTCCAATGTAAACAACATTTTGTCTTGATCCTTTGGCATGATTTGTAAAAAAAGAAACCTTAAACAAAGGTATTGTAAATATACTTATGTCTGTAAGATAAGTATATGGATGTTTTTGATAAATACTTTTGAAAAGAGATTTTAATAAATGAAAGAATTGTTTTGAGGCTTAGAGGTTACTATGGATAATTAAATATTTGAATTGTCGATTGTTTATTTGATAGTTAAATAACTATTATCGAATTTGAACCTGTTTTACCTCAGGAAGTACCAAATGAAAGTGTGTAGGACCATATAATATGGATAAACAGTAATGTAGAGTACAAACAGTAAATAATGCGGAATATAAATGCAGTAAATAAAATGACACAAAGATTTTATACTGGTTCGGAGCACCGTCCTACGTCCAGTCCCAGACTAACTTCTGGCTTTAACTAACAATACCCTCACTTAACCCGGAGGAATAGGTAAACAACACCTGATTAGCAGAACATAATTTTTGCCTCAGCAGTAGAAGAGGACTTTCCCTTGCCTGAGCAGCAGAACAGGACTTTAACAAAGTATAAAAGTAGTTGACTCAATGTGTTCTTGATAACACTGATTTGTCCATTAAGATTACAAACTTCCTGTAATCAATTCCTCAAGAATATAAAGAGTATGTGAAGATTTGAAAGGAAGAATATTGCTAAGAATCAAAGTGTATAAAGTATAACTCAAAGATTCAATGTAGTGAAGAGTATGAGAGCACTAGAGTAATCACAAGAGAGAATAGAAAGAATTAGAATCAGAAATTGGTAATTATGAAGTATGAGATAACTCCTATATATAATTTTTAGAGAGATGCAACTCCTAGTGAAGAGTTTCAGCCAAGAGAGACAACTGTTGACGAAGTGCAACTCTTCATGGAAGAAGGTGTCCTTTCAGAAATTTGACAGTTGAAGTCGGTTCAGTCGACTGGTATATTTGATCAGTCGACTGGTGTTTGAAAATTTAAAAAATATTTGTCCGTTTAAAACTATAAGCAGTGTTCACTGTGCATATGCACAGTCAGTCGACTGGCACGAATAGTCAGTCGACTGGCTGTGCATATATTAACTCTGTTTGTTAAGGAAAAATTAAAAAATTGAAAACTTGAGGATTGATTTTAACATATTTCTAAGACTCAAATTACTTTAAGCATAGGGTTGTAGTCTTGATCCTATATTGTCTTCTTTTTGTCATGTATGAATGCAAATTCTTCTTTAGCTTCTGAACCGTCTTGTCATGAATCAAAACTAGTGATTCAACATGTTGGGTGTATTCAAGTTAGTCGATGTGGACCCGAATACTTATTTCCTACTTCTAAAGAACTCAGGAAGTATGTTAGGTATATACAAAGCCATGTGGTTAGCTACCATTATAAGCCGTCATCCCATTCTAGATTATCCCTTAAAGTTGTTTTGCGCCGAGGCATCGAGGGGCAAAGTAAAGCAGCCTCGGTGTCAAAGCGGTGAGGTAATCCAGCTTGTCATGTTAAAGGAGCAGGCTAGCTCTATGTAATAGAGGGGCAGATGTGTCTGTAGCCTTGAGGCACATTTTCTAGAGGTCTACCGTCGGAAGGCAGTCTCTTACATAGTCATAGTTGGAACCTATTCTCCAATACATACTTTTATGGTTTTGATTATAGGGCCTAGTATGTTGGAATATGATTAATGTAACAATTTCGACTATGGTTCAATATTTTCTTTAACCTTAGACATTATTACAATATCATCGAGTATTTATATAAGTCTTTTTAGTTAACGTAACTTAAAACTCATCCGTGTTTATGTGCGGCGTGGTCTTACGAGATACTTTTTATTTTGAACAGTTTTTAAAATATAATAATCCATATGACTTGTTTCATGCTTTTCTCACGCTGATTTTAACAGACTGACCTGGGCTTTGTTTTCCTATAATGCTCGGGTCAAGCCAAGCTTATTTCCTAGTTTAGCTGGATCCTCTGGAACTTTCAAGAGACGAGCTGGATTCTCCAAGACATATTCACGTATCTTATATTCTTCCGCTATTTAGTTATTCTTGTTGTCAGTTTGTTATATTTATCAAATTGTAAGGACAGACTGTTATGGCTGTCCAATTGATAATATGTGTACTTTGATGTTGTTTATAATAAAGATGATTTCTTTTTGTTAAGACATGTTTATGTTATATATTACTCATCATGTTTTGTGAAATTCTATTCCGTCTTTTCTTTCTTTCACCTCAAAGACCTATCTTTCGTACACTTAAATGATCGGCACATAAATACCGAAGATGTATTTTGTATCCTCTTCTGGTGTAAGAAAGGAAGATCATTACATTTGGTATCAGAGCACAAGGTTATGTAAGAACCTTTGTCTTGATGGGGTATACACATTAAAAGATAAGGCAATCGAATGCCTTATTATGATTTTGAGTGTACAAATATACGAGCGAGTATTTGTTAGTGTACAAAAATGTTTTACATTGTGCGATTTGATCTGTTGAGTGGCTTAAGAATTCTGGTCGATGCTTTGGGCCAACGTTATCAATAGAGATTCCGTAAACACTTGAACAAGTCCAATCGACACATTATTGTTTTAAAATTGACAAATGAAATAATTTTACCTAGGACTATATTTTATATATATAAAGGAAATTTTTTGTCAAATATTTACATAGATACCAATGATATGATTGTTTTTAGAAGTTGATAGTATTTAATTATTATCATATAGGTTTTGATTAGTCATGCTAGTCCATTTTGAGCATTGACTATTTTCTAATCTATTAGCAGATTTTCCTTTTAAGTATAGGTTAGATAGATAGAGTTTGTGGGAACATTGAATCAAACATCTTGTGGATTAAGTTTAAAGTTTTGTTTATAAGACATTCGATGAGATATGTTGGTTTAAAATTGGATCGTAATATAAGGTGCTTATTAAAAAGAAATATTCCAGATAGTTTTATAAAAAGTTGATTTTATAAATCAAGATTATAAAATATGTTTTTAAAATAAGAAGGATTTATTTATCAAAAAAAAGGAACTTTAGAGTATTTAAATTTCGGTGCTTTTGGAAAATGGTTTTCAAGGTTAGGAAAAAATAGTATAAATTTTACCTAAAAATAATTTAAAGTATAAATACTTTGGAAAGGAATTTTTGAGTAAGACTTTTCTTTGGATGGTTCGGGGAATGATTCTCGATCTATTGTGTGATGATTAGAATAATCTTCAAAGTGGCAACCAGATGTTTGCTTAGGCTAATGTGATGAGGCACTTAGTTGATTATTCTCTTTGCCATTGTATGATCGAGACAAGTTCAAATTCGAATGAATCCAAAGTAAGTGGATGATAAATATTTTTTATAAAGATATATTTAGCTAGAAATATAAATATATATAGTATTGTTTTGAAAAGGGGATTTGAAAAGTAGATATATTTTTATAACTAACTAATTCGAGTGACTCGAAAGTGAATTAAAATGGGCGGGAGATGTGTTCGGATGGTAAACACTTCTCTTGAGTACTACCCTTCTTTGTAAAGGGATATATGATACTATACAGTAGCGCCTAGTTCCCTGATATCATTTTGGCGTTACTCGCGCTATATGTATGTTTTTATAGGTTAAATATATAGTATCATTTCAAGAAGATTTTTTTTTGAAATTAAACCCGGGTATTTGGCTGTTAAGTTTTCAAAATATATAGGTACCTTGATTTAAAATGGGTAAATTAATGAAGTTTTAATTAGGTTGAATTTAATAATGAGGTTTAATAAACTTTGTTTATTTAAACTATGTTTTTGATTTTAACATCTAGGAAATTAAAAATTATTTAATGTTATTGGGCATGCTAATAAACGTCTTTACCTTAGATGTGTCTACGAGAAAGTAGAGTCTAGGACAAAGTATGGATACCAGCATCTTCCTCTTCTTAGGTACTTACCAAACCAAATGGGCAAAAAGTTGTATCGATTGGTTTAGTTTTGAGGCCCAAATTATTTTAGGCCTACATCTAAATAATTAAATTCGAACAGAATTAAAATCAGATGTTTTATATATACTCTTAGGATGTAGGAGAGTATTATTATATAAATTAATAAATTAAAATGATTTCATGAAAAGTTTCATAAATAAGTTGCACCATTTAAACCATTTGAACCTAAGTGGAATTGTTATGAAATGTTTTCAAAAATATTTTTAGGAAGGGTAGAAAGTAGTCGGGTAGTAAGAACCAATAAGATAAGTCCGTAGGTTGTGCGTAGATAATTTTTCTTTTTCACATAATTCTCGATCCAAGATTCGAGCACATGACTTGAGGTGTTTCACACTGTTTCGAATAAGGATATATCATTCGATTTTTGAGGGTGAACGCTTGGTGAGGGTTCTTAATATGCAACAAAAGTTTTATATCATAGTATATGACTTCATAAGAAGCAGTACAACATTCAGTGCTTTTACAACATTCAAAAAACTCTATAAAAGGCTCTAACTGTGTTTTTCATGATGCTATATAACGACGTGCCATTGAAAATTAGGAACTTTAGTATTAGGAGAAACTCTATCAAAAGTTTGGCTTTAACAGCGTTTAGTTTAGCTATTAAACACTTTTATGCCATTTTTCCAATCGGTAAAATATTTTTCATTGCCTTTTCTCAATACCATATGTACTATTTATGCATTTCAGTCTATGTTATGAATACTTTTTATGGCATTTTTAACTCGTTTTTAATAGCATTTGCAGAACGTTGTTAAAGGCTAGAACATAAAGAAAAGCGTTGTGAATAACTTGAATTTTAATATCATTTACTAAATGCTATTGTAGATTTTCTACATGTCTAAAACGTTGTTTTAGGTTTTCTATAGCATATCAAAAATGCTATTATAGATTTTCTATACCTTTCAAAAATACTGTTTTTCTTTATCCCTACTTTGAGTTCACAATAGCCTTTCTATACATTAGAACATCTAACAGTAAACAACAATATATATTTACCTCAATTCATGAACAATTCAATAAACTAAAACAACGATAATATGAAACTTTTGACTATCAAATCATATTATATATTATACGTAATCAGAATTACACAAAATTCAATAATGTATATAGAATATTTCATAGCTGATAATTTTAAACATACATAATAATAGTACCATTTGGACACTACAAAAGAAAATACCTAAATACCATGGCCGTAGAATGTCCATGTTTGTCATCTTTAAACATCCAATACCCCACAAGAAAAAGCGAGCATTTAAAGCACGTATACGAAGACATATATGAAACGATATATGAATAGCGCGTAAACATAATGCACATATTAAACATATTGACATGCTTAATATCGATACACTTTACATAACCATAGGCCAAATATATAATGTTATCACAATTAAGGATTGTTTGTATTACTTGTTATTCACAATTCAAACTCAAATTAGAATAAATATGTGTTAACTTCATATATCCAATGGTCAAATTTTACATTTTAACCTAACTAATTTATATGAACTTATTTAATTATTATAAAACTTAGTTAACTTAGTTGATATTTATAATATTAGTTTACTTTTATAAATTTATTAATTGTTGTAAAACTAAATTAACTTAGTTAATTTTTTAAATTTGTTTAATTATTATAAAATTTAGTTAACTTAGTTAATATTTATAAATAGGTTAATTTTTACAAAATTTAGTTATTTTTTACAAAAATATATTTAATTTTTGTAAACTAGATTAACTTTTATAAAATTAATTTAATTTTTATAAAGATTAGTAAAATTATATAAAAAATAATTAATTTTTATAAACTTGGTTAATTTTATAAAAAATTAGTTAATTTTTATAAACTAAGTTGGTTTATATAAAATTTAGTTTACTTAGGTAAACTTTTATAAAATTTGGCTAAAATTTTATAAAACTTAGTTAACCTTTATAAAACTAAGTTAACTTAACCAATTTTTTAATGCTTATTTAATTTGTATAAATATTTTTTATTTTTTTACAAATCTTATTAAATTTTAATTAGACTTAGTTAATTTTTTATAGACTTATTTAATTTTTAATAACTTTATAAAATATAGTTAATTTTTATAAAACTTAGTTAATTTTTATAAGACTTATTTAATTTTTATTAATGTTATAAAATCTAGTTAATTTTTATAAAACTTAGTTTACTCTTATAAAATTAATTAATTTTTACGAAACTTTATTAACTTGATTAATTTTTATATGATTTAAATAATTTTTATAAACTTAATTATTTTTATAAAACTTAACTAAGTTTTATAAACTTAGTTAACGTAGTATTTTTTTTATAAAATTTGGTTAACTTGGTTAATGTTTTATAAAAGATGGTTGACTTTTAGAAATTTAGTTATTTTTTTGAAAATTGTAACACGGTTAATTTTTATAAATTTAATTAATTTTTTATAAAACATGGTTAACTTAGTTAAAATTTTATATAACGTAGCTAAAACATATATTTCACTAAAGTTTCACTATACTACTGAATAGCATACTAATAGTTTTTTCGTAAATGAGATAAAACAGGCGCATACCTGGATGAACTATTGTTTGCAGTTTCTTCTTGTCCATTGACATTGTAATTGGACAATATTCCTTTTACTTGAGCATTCTTATAGCGGACATTATCGCGGTATTGCTACTAGAGTGAAACCCTTTAGAGCCTCCACATAATAGATTGCATTAAAAATTTCAATAAATATTTATTTGAGCTTAAATTTATTCAGGTAGAGACTTGTTATTTTAGGATATGGGAGATAGAATTCAGTTGCTTACTTTCGTTGTTAGTGAACCTGGGAATTTCTCGCTCACCATTTTAAGCGCCAACATGAATGAAACCTTATAAAATATGTCATATGACTTTACGGTTTTTATAGGTGCATTATGCAATAGTTTCAGTTTTTTTAATTGGCACACACACTCTCCATTTTATGTAAAGTCGCGTGTTATAGTTGTTGGCACAGTGTTAGCAAATATAATTTATTTATTTTCTTAAATCTTAACATGACTAACCTACATTATAATATATCTTAAACCTTAAAAGCCAGAAGGGAAAGCGAGGACAAAAGCAACATAACTAGATTAGTCTGATACGTCTGAAAATTTAAATAAAACGAGAACCTAGTAATGATAATTCATTGTTATTTTCTTTAATTATATTTAGAGTTAATAAAGTTGGTGGATTTTTCACTTCAGCTTAGAGTTCACTAGGAGCATACTATTTCAAACAATGTATGCATCCTAGTATATATCAAATAATACAACAAACTTCAAAACAATTCAGTGAAAATGTGCTGTGGATCGTGTAATATGGATATATGATAATGCAAAGTATAATGATGATAATAATACTGTAAATAGTGTGGAATAAAAAGCAGTATAGTAAAATGACACCATAGATTTTTATACTGGTTCGAAGCACCATCTTACGTCAAGTCCCAGACTCCTTCTGGAATTTCACTAAAACAACAACACTCACTTAACCCGAAGGAACAGGTCTATACACCCCTGAGCAGCCGAACAGGGACCTGAGCAGCAGAACAGGATTTCGCCTCAACAGCCGAAGAGGACTTCACTCCCCTGAGCAGCAGAACAGGACTTCAACTAATACAGAAAATAGTTTGACTAATGTGTGTTTTGATAACACTGATTTGTCACTTGTAGTACACCCTTCCTATAATTTTCTCCTCGAGTATAAATGTTTATATTTGAAGTATATGAAGAATAGAAAGGTATAATATTTCTTTGATGCAGAATAATTGAAAGTATGATAGCAAATAGATTTCAAAAAGTTAAATCAGAGAATAAGAGAAATCGATTGTGATTAAGTAATTTGAAATGAAGTTGGAGTTTGTATTTATAAGAGTTATAAAGCTGCGACTGTTGGTGAAGAGTTTCGATTGAAGTGTTGCATCCGAATCTTTCCGTTAAAGGCTCGCAACTCTTCTTCCTTTCAAAAAAGGCTGTTATAGAAATTCAGTCGACTGAGCTACAGAGTCAGTCGATTGAAGATTCAAAAGTAATTTGAAATAAAAAAACGTATATATTTATGTAACTGTGCATGCTGCACAAAAACTCCAGTGTCAGTCGACTGGTTCTGTAGGCCAATCGACTGACCTGGTCATTTTTGTACGGTCTGCATAATTTACATACACACACACACACACACACATATATATATATTCCTTTAACTTTACATTACTTTAATAATTTAAATGTGAGCTTATATGTATATAAAATATTTAGTAAATATTGTGTTTAAATATATAAGCTACGGGGAGAGATTTTAACAAATATTAACCTAAGACTTAAAACAAAATACCATAGTTGATGCACCGGTTTTAAAGTCTCGTCGCCTTATCTCTTTTTGTCGTTGCAGTCGTTAAATCTGTATGTTGTAGTGATAGCTTCATGTCATGAATCAAAACCAAGTCTCAACATTCTCCCCCTTTTTGATTGATGACAACCTGTAAATAGATATAGATTTCGACTCTGTATGTGTGTGTACATATGTATATATAAAACATAAATACTTACTCCCCCTGAATCTTTGACATTCTATATCCTACATTTTTATTAGTAGCAATAATATTTCTCCCCCTTTGTCATCGACAAAAAGGACTAAGTAATATGATATTATAATGTGAAATATAATATGAAATAAAACCAAGAACAATCATCCAAACGTTTAACATCCATAGACAAGAGTGTTAAAAATAAATAAACTAGAATGGCTATTTAGTACAAGCCATATTAAAAAGAAAATGTCTTAAATGAAAGAAATGAACATTTTACTCCATTGGATGTTTACCCCTACCACAATCTCCTTCATCGCCATCATCATCACTACTAGCTTGATCGTCCCCAGAAGAAGAAGACCATGTAAATACGGGTTGCTTACCCAGATCGCCTGTAGTAGGTAGATGTACTGGAAGAGCACGGTAGAGCTTGCCACAATTTTGTGAAAAATCCTTTGACTTTATCGAGCTTCTTATCAACTTTGAGGATGTTTGATTGAAGGATTTGTTGATTACGACACATTATACTGATGGCCGTACGTGGTTGAAGACCTTCATTTGGAATCATAATTTCTTCTTGCTGATATCGAGTTGATGTTTGACGAGATGGTCGGTGAGAAGGCTCACCTTGTCGTTCAGGTTGGACTAGAGTTGTTTGCCTTTGGGTCCATTGTTTAAAAGATATTATAGTAGGGGGCCGGGCAACCGGTAATTTCATTAAGGCTATGGTCCGAGCGTTCAAACAACCAACAGTAGATTTTAACTGACGCATATTGTATTCAAGAAATAAATGGCTTACGCGGTCTCGAACAACCAAATCAACATTTAGGTTGAGCTTTAATAGAGAATTGATTTTTTTAATAATTTTTTGAACAAATATTTTTGTCTAAAATAAAGTAGTAGATAGTCGAGGATTATTAGCTCAAGTGGTAGTGCTATAAACATATGGATATATATGCCTTGGGATCAAATCCCCTTGACGATCAATTATCAATTTCAAAAAATAAATTGAAAAGGTCAATTAATAGATGTTTAGTTACTATATCATGTGGTGAACTACACATGCATATGGACTAGTACTGGTTACTGGTTCTGCTGTTATTTGCATTAACCAATAACCTTCTTTTTTTAGAAATAGTCACTTTATTAACAAACACAAATGAATACGAATACTTCCATGGTATGCCTCGTTAAAACCTAGCAACCCCCCAACCTAAATAGGTACCTTGCTATGAAAAAGAGTACATACTATTTTTGTATATGAACAATACAACAAACGCAAGAATGCATAAAAGCCCAGTTGTCAAACAGATGGAGGAGTTAAAAAAGAACACACTCAAAACCATCCGTATGAGAAAACGTGGGCCGACAAACACTCAAAGAAAAAAGGAGCAATAAGAAAAAAAACACTAAGTACACACTACACGTGGCTGAAAAAACAAACAAGGAAACAAAACCCGATGGACTTCGTGCAATACGCGTGAGAAAATACTGGAGGAAGCTTAACTCCAATTACTTTACCAACTGTTCACATTTCTATGGACTTCTTCCAAAAACTCAAAAATGGCGGTACCTCATCCTAAAAAAATAGGAGAAATTACCAGAAATCAGAGGAAGATTAAGCTGAACGGGAGGTGGAACTCATAGCAGTCTAAAATCTGAGCGTGGCGAGCTAGTAATCCCAAAATTTAGTAAGATTAGTTTTGAATCCCTATTTAGCTTCTTCGAACTCATTCTATATTGAATCTGCTCTTTACGATCTTGAACTATCATCGTGATTCTCAACTGAGATGGCATTTCTACACTTTTAAAAATTCTTGCGTTTCTCTTTAACCAAATATGCCAAATCATTATCGATAAAGCAGTATTTATCTGAGGAACAATGCAGCTGTTCTTCTGAAGTTGGCAAATTAATTCAAGAATATTTACCAAGTCAGTAGAATTTCCAATGTTGATATTTAATTTCTGCAATATGTCTTCTAAGATTTTTCATGAATAGTAATAATCAAAGAACATATGCTCTCTGTCTTCGAAGTGATTTAAGCAGAGAGGACAGTTTCTATCAATATTGTTGTTCCATCTGAAAATACCCTTTTGTGTTTAACCCATTTAGCCTTGTTAACAGCGTACAGGTTGACGTTTGGTGTTTGGTTCATGTTTTACCACGGTATATATTGGTCAGAAAATTAGAGCGCCATAAAAGAGTTGTTTAACTTATAGAAAAGGTCTCACATGTAGATGGGTAAAACTTAATAAGCTAGCTAACTATAGTTATGCCCAATATGTGACAAAAAATAGAGTGTAGCAACACAAATTTTTGTATGTGCCAGAACCCTTGATAAAAAATGGATAGGAAAAAAAGGAGAAGAAGAAAAAGATGGAATGCATGAAATATCGAAAATAACATATGATGCCTTATGTTATCTCCTCTTTATACAGGGTCCACAAAGTTTCTTGGCTTTCGCACTAAATTACTCCTTACACTAAATATAGAAACGCAACTGGGATCCGTACTCAGTTGCAAACTACAATTGGGCTCAGTACTCAGTTGCAAACTACAATCGAGTAGCAAGCTCAAGTGGTATGTACCAAAACTGAGTAGCAAGCTCAAGTTTATATGAAGTTATGTGTACCAAAACTGTCAGTTTTTTAATAATGAACGCCTATGAAAAATAATAATCTTTTGGTAAGTTTACTTGCCATTTGTTGTTGTTGTGAATGTGCATAATTGTGTGTTAGAGGTGCAATGTTGTGGATTTATATAGAAATTTAGAGCTAAGTGTATATGGTCTTAAAAAATGTAAAAGGAAATTAGGAATGATATAAATTACCTTTCAACGATTTGAAACCCCAATATAGTGTTGTGTTGTGATGGACAGTGACCTCAATACAGCATTGTGTTGTGCCGTGCTTAGTTTTTCTATTTATGATGAGATCTACAACAATAAGTAGTGTAAAAACGCTGAGTTTAGATACTATCAAACGTAAAATTTCTTGTAGTGTTAACATAGTTATTTCTTTTAAAACTTAATTAACTGGGTTAAATTTTAAAAAACGATAACTAACTTTCAAAAACTTTGTTTTTGTTAAATTAATTAATTTTAACAAAACTTACTTATAATAGTTATTTTTTTTATAGATTTGATCAATGTTTTATAAAACATAGTTAATTTGGTTAAAATTTTATAAAACATAATTAAGCTTTTCAGTTGATTTTTTTCATTGCATTTATAACATGTGGTGTTAGAAGAATATTGCGTTGTACACTGAATTTAACAAAGGACTACAATGTTCAAGTTTGGAAACTTATGAAATCAGTAAACTTCTAAGGTAAGGAAAATTGTAGTTGTTGGCAGTGTGAGTTGCACCACTGTGGAAAAAAAAACATGTTTTGACAAATTGACTAAAAACTGGAATAGCAAGATGGTCTAAAATCATGTTAAAAATAAATTTTAACATCACATATTGAAAACTATATGTTATATGCATAAATAATCATATTATAATACCTCCTCTTCTTGTGTATGGTTTGAAATAAAACTTGCATCCATATTCCATCTTCATAGCATACCAGGTACATGTCAATATTAAGATGCAAACAAACATAAAAAATATTTATACAATAAATCAGTAGCTAAAAAGCAAGTCGAGAAACTTTATAGCCAAAACAATACAGTAATGCACTTGTCCAAGAATGTGAGCACTAGAATGCCAAAAGTTGTTGTATTCTCCATTGCTATCAAACTTAAATAACTTCAGTTCATAATCTTGAAAACAACACAGTAGTGCGCCTGTCCGAGAATGTGAGCACTAGAATTTAATCTACCTGTTTTCAGTCAGATATGGCCATGAAGCAAATGCCATTGCATGTGGTCCAGTTCCCATTGTACAAAGAATTAATTGGCATTGTAGTGACTAAATCAATTCAAAATTTCTAAAACATTCATAATAATAGTTGAATATTAGCAATCTAAAATATTTATTTAACCGTTGATTTAAAATGTAAGTTTGAAATTATAAAAGATATTCAAATTTTTGTATGAATTTTCTAATATATTTTTTAGGGAAAAATGATGGGGTTATAAAAACTAAAGGATCAGTAGTGACTATACAATGTATACATACGCATGCACGCACATACACACATACATTATATGTATATATATAAAAATAACTATATTTACTCATATACTTGTTTATTATATATATTATAATTTTTTACATATTAACTCACACATATAATTCTATAATATGTTAACACGCTATGGTTTTATAGGATTATCGCAAAATTTGATGCAGACGTCCCAGGGGTTCCATTTGTGCAGCCCGACTTGAATCTAGATGCAGATAATAGAAATTATAAATGTTGTTTATTAGGTCATAACAAAAGCTTTTATTCACTCCATAGATTCTCTAACATTTTCTTTTATTTACTAACATTTATCAGGTCACAAATTTGCAAAAATAAACTAGATACATAGTTATTGAATCTCGAAAAGGAAGGAGGTGCATGCTTGAGAAGATTACATACCTCGAGATAATGCAAAAACTCAATTAGAATAAGTTTGTCCTTTTCTTTTACTTCCCATGGAACTACTAAGCAAATAATGATCAAACTCCAGTTCTTTTATGTCCCTTGCATGGCTATCTTGTTCACCAGTATCCATATCCTACAAAATCAATTTAAACTTTATGACATCTTAGACTACACATACATGTATGAGAAATTTAGACTAACGGCTGCATCGTACTAAGGATACCAAGATTCATTTGCTCAAACAAAGAACTACAAGGATCTTAGTTAAAAAGTAAAACAAACCTAAATCTGGCTTGGTCTCAAATTCAGCTTTGATGTATGTTCCTCTTATTATCTCTAAGAGTTTGATGACTACGCTATGGTTATGATTTGTTGTACGTAATAAATAATAAATAAGCAATGTTTTGAATATAGATACATAAGCCTATGTAAAAATGTTAAATAATCATGTGTTTTTCGTTCTCATGACATGGTAATAGAATAACCATTGTCCACCACCATTAGCTGCATTCCTTTCTTATGCAGAATAGTTTTATTAGTTAACAAATTCTCCAAAATGCCATTCTAGTTGTCTTATCTTAACATGGTTATACACTTATTCGATGGTATAATATATCATGGTATCAAAAAGCAGATAGTAAATGTCCAATAAACTCTAGGCCATTGGGTATTGATTAAGGACTGATTTCAAATTAAATAGTATAGAAAGTGAATAAAATCTAAATTAAAGTTAGTAATGTTTAATGGTATTAATAAAGGACATATTTCAAATTAAATTAGTATACAAAGTGAATAAAATTTGAATTAAGGAAGTTTCAATGCATAAGGTTTTGTTGATGAGGGGTTTAATAATATACTAACTTCTGTCTTAATCAATAGTCAGTTAGTAACTACCAATATATACTAATGGTTCTCCATTTTAAACCGTCAACATACAAAATAAGAAGTGGAAAAATTTATAAACCACCAAAATTAAACATAATTAGCAATTATCATTATTATCTTTAAAGGAATTGTACAGAATCAATTATTAATCATTATACTTTAATTTTTTTTAGGAAATGCAATCAAGAGAATTGAGTTATTACAGAACTATTAACAATTGGGAGGAAAAGAAGATACAATAATAATTGAGTCACTATAGAACTATTACCAGAATTATGAATGACTTGTCAAAGCATAGGAAAACTAAATTGTGCTTGTGCTTTATTTGGTAAAGATATATGGAGCTAACACTTGCACACCTTTTAGGACTATATGATATTTGAAATACATGCGAAATTTTGGATAAACAGCTGCGCTATGCTAAAAAGAAATAGTTGAACTTATATACTACCATCTATAAGTAAAAAAATAAAATAGAGTAGACTAGTACATGATAAGATGACAAATGAACTTTTATCATGTTGCGAATAGCTGAATAAGATAATGCGTGTAGAGCCAAAAGAGCATTCAAGATATGAGCAAATACTGCTGATTTTGGGCAGTAAACAGGGTTGTAGTCAAATCTTATCGTTGAAATCTACACAAATATATATAAATAAAATGTCATTGTTTAAATAATTTAATCATTCTACTTCACACAACTCATATTTTAAACTTCAAGTTGTTTTCTTCATTAAAATAATTGACAATCAAGCTTACATCTGAATCGTATGTCTGTATTCCCATTACGCTACATGTTCTCAAAGGGGGAATGTTATCAAGCTATTTAATGTAGTTGGGAATGTAAAAATTTCCCTTCCACATAGTGGACCAAAGACTTTTTATCCATTCACTTTGACCCAAGCCTCACGTCGAACGCATGGGACATAATGCATGAAACTTTTCATTTTTTCTTTCCTATCTTTTTCCCACAAATAAATACTCTTCTTCAATATCAATATCAATATCATTTATGTAAATTTTGAATCGTTCCAAAATTTCCATCTCCTTCAACATATTTCTGATCCACAATAAAAATAAATATCTACGATGTTTATATAGACTAGCGACTATGAAGAAGATTATAGTAAAACGAATTTCATTTGCTTAATGTAAACATGATGTAGGCTTACTGCCAGGGATAAAATTTGTAAACTATCATTTAGCTCAATCTTTAGATACAAATCATTTTTTGTTTCTGAACCAATGCCAAGCCACCATTTTATATTGACACAAATGTATTTTATCTTTGATGATGGTAAGCTCGGAATAAGTTATCATTTTATTGGGTGCTGCCGCGTGAAGAAAGGAGCCTCTATAATCTAATCAAATAACAAACCATTTATGTAAATGATCAACTTACCAACTAGAAACAATTGAGAAGAAAAGATGAAAAGGAAATGTTTGCTCTCGGTTATCTATATAGTTGCAACTTGAACACAGTAAGAAAAAAACCCATATATAAATACAAATATAGAATGCATGCTATTCCCTTGAAATATATCCACACACACACATATTTACACAATGTGGCACTTACTCTACTTGTAATGAATAGGTTAGCTAATGGGGTACTCAAAGGATGGTGTCATTGACGCATTTCCTATACACACACATGCACACAATATTCTGTGTCTATGAAAGGGACACAGTACATGGTGGCCTAAAAACCTTATAAAAAGCTAACAATGGGTACCAACCACTACAATATGCGTGCATGCACTGACTACGCATATAAAAAGCTAAATGGTTTATTTTTGTCTATAAGAAGGACTGTAATCAAATAAACTTAACTGTTTTTCCTCTACACATGAAATAAATATTAAGATGGAGAAGCACAAAAACAGCCGGAAGCAATATATAATTTGCAACGGAGGAAAATCGAGAAACATTTTTTAAGCTAGAAATTAGCATTTTGTATTCTAGACTACCTAAAGTTCATTAACACATTAATTAGCAAATATCTGTTACTACCTAAAATAACTCCTACTAATATGCCAACTATTAAAAATTCAAAATACAAGGTATTGAAAAAGGGTACAAAGGTATTTTTATCAATTATGGAATTAATTTTACCTTTAAGGCCTAAATTAATATTATTTGGGCTAAATTAATACTATAACGTGTACTATTTTGAACTGCTTTAATATGAGGAAATACATTTTACTCATATTTTGAAACTGGTTACAATAATCACAAGCAGAAATTGAATGATGGATGTGCAACTTATTTTATCTTCTATCTTCCTACTATAACAACCATAAAAGTAGGACACTCGCATAAACCAACCGCTACATATAGCTAGTTGATTCTTGCATAATAACATTATCTTGTCATAAGCATATTCATACATGATTCTACCAAACAATTTATGCTCAAATGAACAATTCAAATACTTTTCTTAACTATATTACACTATCAACAGATCGGTTCTATATAAGGTAAGAATAACACATCATCAATCAATCAATATAGCTGCAATGTCACAAAATACTAAGGACTAATTCTAAAACATCCCACCTAAAGCATTATGAAAGGATATAAATGTTAGCACATGATTAAGAAATGACAGTAATGACAAGCACCATTGTCCCAATGGTTAAGTGATTCGGCTTTGGTGCTAGAGGTCACAGGTTCGAAACTTGCATAGCATGATTCGAACATATATTGACATGTGATTCGTGTTATGTTGTCCCAGTGACATAGTGTATCTAAGTACCATTTCAAAAAAAGAAATGACAGTAATCAAGAATTGCTTTCAATATGGTACCGGAGTGCCATTTGGTGCAATACTGATGAGCACATGTTGTAATTCTATTTTCAAAACTTGATTTCAGTAACTTTTTCAATCATGCAATTTCACACAAATCAATTCCATAACACAATCCATGCTACGCTCAAATATGTTTTCATTTTCAATTCGCATGAAGTTACAGAAACTCTATCATGTCTCGTATGGAATAGTGGTATATCTCTTGATTATCTTCCAATCAAATCCTACTATCTTTAATTAACCATTCAAATAAACCAAGGAAACAATAGTGTATATAATTTTCAATGGTTATTAAGTACAATATAATTCATGAATCCCTAATAAACCTAAATGTAAGAAATTGTTAACTCTATGTGCATAAAAATAGCACCTTTATTTGCTGAATATAAGAGATTTGATTTAAATTAAGGAAAGGAACTTAACTCACCACTGAGCCAACTTTTATTGGAATATGATGAGGATAAGGCTAAGCAAAAGGGAAATAAGGGAGAGGGTTTCTAGATTATGAAGCAGCTTATGATAATTTGGCTGGGACGAAGGATTATTTAGAGTTAGGGTGTGTGCATAAGGTAGAAGTAGTTGTGAAATTGGGGTAGGGTTGGGGAATAAGGCCAGATGATGTCCCTGTAGTATTTGCCATTGTAATTTGTGGTAGTGAATTTATATAATAGAGGAGAGAGAGGAAAACTTAGTTTTTATACTATTGCTGGGAGCAGGAAAAAGAAAATGCAACTTGTAGAGGAAAAATAAGTAGCAGTCGCTAAAATTTTTAGATCCCGCCTTAATTTTTTTGTCTAACAAAGTTTATCTATTTTATTTATTCATTATTTGGAGAAACCACAACACATAACCTATAAACGTTGGGTTGTATTGCTATTGCTAGCAATATTTCTCGTAGTGAAGGGAGGTTTCTAATTAAGAAGCCTGATCAAAGTCCGCACTAGAGAGTCGAGTGGGTGATACTAGTTCGGATAAAGCTATGTATTTGAGTAAGTGAGTAAATCGGATTTTTTCTATAGAAATGATCTATGTACATTATATAGACCAATGAATACGGTTAACTGTGTCTAGACCAGTGTTGTAAAACTTCGGGGATGAAATTCTTTTATGGAGGAGAGTGTAATGACCAGACATTTTATCGGTTTAATTTATGAATATTTAATGAATTTTAAATATTCAAATATTGGTTTTTTAGTTGAAATAAAAATATTTTAAGAAATAAATAATGATGGTGAAATAGTTTTAAATGTGTTTACAAAATTATACGTTTTGAAGAAAAATCGAAAATGTGACCGGAATTCGTTTCCCGAATTTCCAACTTTCGTCAATTAAAAGTTGTTAGAAATGTTGTAAACTCTTTTGTACAATTACACACATTGAAATATAATATGTTAGGGTTAAATGATGTGTGTGTGTTTGTATATGTATATGTATATATTTTAGTACATATTTATAAAAGATACATGACATGTTATGAAAATAATAAATAAATGAAAAGGCAAAGTGAAATATATAGAGACACAAGTACACCTAAGCATTAAATGCATGTTCGCATGGAAAAGAAATGGGCAAGCATGTTGGGGGCATTAGTACAAGGAGGAGGAGGCTCGCATGGTGATGTGGAAGCACACTTGTGAAGGCATGCACTTAAGGGGTAATTTGGTAATTTACTAATTTCACATTAAATAAAAGAAATTCCTTAATTTCTCTCATTCATTTTCCACTTCATTCTCATTCTATAAACTGGCTTAAGCTTTTCAAAAGTTTTCCATGCCATCTATTTTTTTTAATTGATTAAAAAATCATTTCTTTCTACTTTAAATTCATGAAAAAAAAAATTGTCTTAAACACCACCTTTTTCTTTCTACAAACCTACTCCACCTTAACCAAGCCCTCACCTCCACCCTACAAACATGGCCGAACCATATAGCCAACATGGCCGAACTGCCTTAGCCTTTAAGGCCACTGAAACTCCATTTTTGTTAAGGAAAAATTAAAGCTCTAGGTCATTTGCGAAAGTTCGTAAGGTCGGTTAGTTTTGGTTAGCTAAAAGGTGAGTAAAACTCACACTTTTACATAAGTTTTTGACTTTATATTTGAGGTTACTTGGCTGTTAACTATGACACTTACTTTGATAATAAATATTATTATTTGGTTGTTAAGTATGTTCGTTTAGATAGTGTTGTAGTTATTTTACTTATTTATGCATATGTATGTGTATGGGTGTTGTATAGTAAACTTAAAAACGCAAGTTAGTTAATTAATAGCAAGTTAATGTCTTTGCTTGTGATGTTAATTATGTCATGTATATATGTTGGAACACTTTCTTATGATGTTGTATATTAAGAAAAGTCAACAATTGAATTTATAAGGCAGCGACACGGAAATCCTTTATTTTGAAAACTAGTTTTACTCAAGATTTGTTTTTGGAAAGTTACAAGTTTTAAACTTTTGATTTAATTTCCAAAACCTTAATTTTGCTTAAAAATCTAATATTGAGTTATAAAAGTAGTTAGTATATGAAAGCTAAGTATTTTGAAGCCTTTTGGTATAATAAACAAGTTTTGAAAATTATGGGTCATATTGCAATAGTCGCTATAAATGCAGTTCGTGAAAAACGAACTATTTTTGCATTTAAAATGTTTTAATTTAAGTATCTTTTTGAAAAGTGTTTTCAAACATATTTTAAATATTTAAAAGTATTTATTTATTTATTTAATGATTATTTTATAAATTAATTAAGTAAGGTAATTAGTATGTAATCACTAATTAAGTTAGGGTACTTAGTACTTAATTATTTATATGTGAGTTTATTATAATTTTTTAATTAAAAAAGTGTTAATTATTATTTAATTAATTATTTAGGTATTAAGTATTATTTCTTAGGATTAATTAAATTATTTATTTAAGAAGTGTTTAATTGTTAATTAATTATTAATCAAATTAAATTAAAGTTAAGATTTAATTAAAACTTAATTACAATTAAATTATTTTAAATTAAGTTTAAATTTATTTATTTTAATTTTTAATTAAGGATTAATTAGTTAATTAATTGAGATTAATTAATATATAATTATTGTTTAAAAGTTTAAATTATTATTCAAATGATTAATTAGGATTTAATGTTTTAAAAGGATAATTATTATATGATTATTTATTAAGTAGTTATTTATTATTTAATTACTAATTAAAGGTTTAATTATTATTATTAAAAGGGTTTAAATGGTATTTAATTTTGAAATATATTTTTTAAAGTTTTAAACCACTTGATTTCTAAAGATTGGTTTTGCTTTAAAGTAACTCTCTTTTAAAAGAAGATTTTAATCCAAGGGACTTCTTGTCAATTACCCTTAAGTAACCCAAAAGAAGATGAAATCTAATGATATCTGTTTAACAGTAAATAATGTTCTCGCTTATTAAATTGTATTTGACATATGTTTGGCCGAATAAATCACAGTTTTGCCATAATTCACCTAGTAGATTATGTCGACATCCATTTGGCAAAAAACTCCATTCTACTATTTTATTAGCTTGGACATTTACCCATATCTTAATTCATTGTTATTGGCTAATTCCCTTTACATATCCGCTTATTATGTAATACTCATGTTATATCTTAGATAAATTAAACCCAATTAAATGAACCATTGTGGCCACTAAGCTACCTTTTGATTTTGCAAAGTCCAATATTTCAATTTATCCTTTTGAAATGATTTAAAGTCTATTATTTTTTAAATATGATATTTAAAGGATGGTTAAACAATTTTTTTAATTAAATGTTGAAGTTAATTTAATATTTTTAAATTATTTTTTAAAATCATTGTTATGTAAATATGGTTTAAAAACAATTAAATGTAGAATTTTTCAAATAATGACTTGTTTTTTTAAAGGTGTTTTAAATAATTGATTTTATCAAGGGGCTTAATGGATTAAGTTTTGTTAAAGGAGTTTTGTTTTAAATATAGAGTTTTATTAACGAATTTGGAGATTTATAAAGTGTTTTATAAATGAATTTGGAATTTAAGTAAAAAGGGATTTCATAAATGAAAGAGATTTATTAAAAGGACCTATAAAAGTAAATTATAAAAGAATTTGAGATGGGATTTTCTTAACCGACCCTCTTAATTACGGTGGTATGGACATTCGTTCCACACTTAACACCGAAGGAATATTGTTTGAGGTTATCTTTATCTCCAACTTAAACAACATTTTGTTTTGATCCTATGGTATGATTTTTAAATGAGAAACCTTTCACAAATGTTTTGGGAATACACTTATGTCAGTGCGATAAGTATATGTTCGTTTTTTGACAAACACTTTTGAAAACAGATTCTAATAAATGAAAGAATTGTTTCGAGGCTTAGTGGTTGCTATGGGTAATTAAATCTCTAAGTTGTTGATTGTTTATTTGATAGTTAAATAATTGACTATCAAATCTTGACCTGTTTTAACTTAGGAAGTATTTTGGGTATATTGGAGTTTATCGGTGAGGAGCTGAATACTTATTTCATACTTTCAAAGAACAAGAATTGAGTTACCTGGAAATTATCGCATAGTTTGGAGACACTGGTTTTCGGATTTATCTGACCCACTCCAAATAATAGCGTTCATGATGAAGTATGATATGGAGCTATATTATTCTTCCTAAGAGTGATTCCAAACTGGTAGATGGTAAATTTTGAATGCCTATTCGATCTCGAAACAACTTGTATGGATGAATTCTAGCATTGCATCTCTGCTTGGAGGGCAATGTCAGCATTTCAAGATGTATCTTTGTAGAAGAGGTAAAAGTGTTGCCTCAAGCCTCACAACCTGGAAGAATAACTAAAACAAGGTATGCTGCAGAGCCATGTGGTTAGCAATATTAGGAGTGTCATCCCATTCCAGATTGTCCCATTAAGTTGTATTGCGCCTAGGTATCAAGAGGCAAAGTAACGCAGCCTTGTTGTCAAATTGGTGAGGTAATCTAGCTTTTCATGTTAAGGGGTATGCTAGCTCTGTGTAGCAAAGAGGCAGATGCATCTGTAGCCCTCATGTACATTTTCAAATGGTGTACCATTGGAAGGTAGTCGCTTACCTAGTCATAGTTGGAATCCATTCTCCAATACGTACCTTTATGGTATTGATTGTAAAGCCTAATATGCTGGAATTTAATTAATGTGAAAATTTCGACTATGATTCAATATTACTTTAATCTAGACATTATTGTAATATCATTGAATTTTTATAATAAAATGTTTTAGTTATTGTAGGGTAAACACCCGTCCATGTTTATGTGTGACCTGCTCTTACGAGATACTTTTTATTTTGAAAGGTTTTCAAACATGTTAATACATATGATTTTTTTTGAGCTTTTCTCATGTTAATTTTACCAGATTGACCCGGGAGTTGTTTTCCTATAATGCTCCTGTCACCCCAGGCATATTTTCCCAATTAGGTAGATCCTTTAGAGCTTTCAGGAGACGAGCTGGATTCTCTAAGATATATTCACATATCTTATATTCTTCCGTTGTTTAGTTATTCTTGATGTCCGTTTGTTGTATTTATCAAATTCTAAGGACAGGCTGTTATGACTATGCAGGTGATAATATGTTATGTACACTGATGTTGTGTATAATAAAGATGATTTCTATTTGTGAAGACCCATTCGTATTATATATTACTCTTCACGTTTGTAAGATTACGTTATGTCTTTTCTTTCTTTCGCCCCATACAACCTGGCTTTCGAACACTTAAATGATCGACACATGAATACCGATGATGCATTAAGTGTCGTCCTTAGGTGTAAGAAATGAAAATCGTTACATTAGGATCCACGAATGAATTTATGAAATTCATGCATCTCTTTTAAGATCTTTGAGAGATGCAGAATTCAGTGGGAACCATATTGGTTAAATATAATAAATCATTCTAATATGTTTGAGAATATGTAATTGATATATAATTTACTATAATGGATTTGCATACATCAAGCGGCAAACATGAAGCTATTTTTTGAGAAAAAACACAACATGGAAAAACTACAAAGATCGATTAAGGAATGTTAAGTAGCACTTACATATGAAAAGCTTTCATATGTTGTCGTTAACAACCCTTATACTAAAATAAATTGAAATGCCACGCTCGAACAAACTAAGGTTTATGGGGATTGGAGAATGGATTGCGAACTAGCTCATCTACATGTTGTCCACTATGAGTATCATGTTCTAGAAGCAACATGAGAAAATAAATACTTGTGAAATATTCAATCATCTATAAAAGTTGTATGGTGAGCAATCCTGTACCATGAGGTATGAAATATCATGGAAACCGTTCCATGGGAAAATGAGTTAAGGTTCTACAATCCATGATCACATGCTCAATATGATTAGGTACATTGAATGGATGGCCGAGCTAGGTACTACTCTAGATACCGAGCTATAGACAAACTTGATTCTTGGTTCATTAACTCCATAGTTTGACTTGTTCATATTGAACTTCGACATGAACTCGTTGAACTGCACTCTCGTTAAACTATACTATCGTTAAACTTCTTAACATGTTAAGGACTGTTGAGAGTGCATTCATGAATAAACCAAGTGTGGTGCTTGCTTGAAAAAGTAGATCTTTATTGAAATGTTAAAGAAGAGTAAATGCAAGTCAAAGGGTGGAAAAGGGAAGTCAATGGCTCCAGAGAAAGGTGATTGCCATGTTTTTCTCAAAAAAGGGACATTAAAAGAGAAACCGTCTGGATTACTTAAAGATGCTCAACGGGAACAAATTAGAATCCACTTCTAAATGTATTTTACATATAGAAATTTAATCATCTATATGTGCTTCTCGCTATGTTTTAGATACCGAATTTGGGACTTATATCTATAACTCATTATAGGAACTTAGGAGCATGAGAACCATCGCTAGAAGGAGCATGGAATTTTAAGTTTTCAATGGTGCTAGTGTGACTGCAATTACAAGGGGAGAATATCATGGGTAGCCTGCAGATGGATATGATTTGATTTTGAGTAATTATTATTATTTAGCAAATTTTATTTTGGAATAATATATGTCTCTCATTCAACAGAGGACAAATAATGTTTTATTTGTAAAGATAATATTATGAATATTTGTTTTGGATATAAAACAATTGGATTTGGCGCTTTGAATAATGGTATTTATGTTCTTAATTCAAATCATTTTTTTATTATTGAAAATAATAATGCATCTGAAGATAATGAAACTTATCTTTGGCATTGTATACTAGGCTATGTTGGTAAGAAATAACTTAACGAGTTAAGAAACCAAGGGTTTCTACTACCAATTGATTCTAAACCACTAGATATTTGTGAGGCATGTCTTAATTGTAAAACGGAAAAGCACCCATTCTGTAAGTGCAATGAAAGAGTTAACGAACTCTTTGGACTCTTACATACTAATGTATTAGGTCTGATGTCTACAACTACCAAAGGAGGAACCTCATACCTTGTGACATTCAACAGCTATTTTTCTAAAATGAATATGCATATCTTATGAAATACAAATTAGAGGCCTATAAAAAATTCATTGAATATAAGAATGAAGTAGAAAACCAGAGTATTAAGAAAATAAAAATCCTTCAATTTAATCGAGGTGGCGAGTACATTAGATATGAACTCCAAGAGTACCTAAAAGAGAATGAGATTCACTCTCAACTCACTTCTCTATGTACTCCACTACAAAATGGTGGTTCATAGAGGAGAAATCAAACCTTCTTAGACATGGTTCGATCGATGATGAGTGACGTTGAGTTAATTCTTTTGATTTGGGGATATGCACGAAAAAATGCAACACATATGATAAATAATGTACTGTATCAATTTTTCCTTAAGACGTCATATGAGTTATGGAATGGGAAGAAACCCCACCTTATTTTCCTTAAGGTTAAGGTTCGGGGTTATCTAGCTTATGTTAGGAGTGTAAACCTAGTAAGTTAGAGGCAAGATCGACCTTATGTAAGTTTATATGTGTATCCAATTTTTTTCCATGAATACATATTTTATCATACCGAAGAACAAAAGGTCTTTATTTTTAGACATGCCACCATTTTGGAAAAGGAAAATTTCTCATGAATTAGTGGCAGTAAGGTAGACTTAGAATACTGAATACACACGCACACACTCTTATATATGTACATACATTTAACAATTCTAAAGCAAATAAAATTATTGAAGTAATTATTTTTACATATATATATATATATATGCATGTATGTATATATATCTTAAATTATATACTATACACACAATTATTATTAAATATAAATGTTTCATAAAATATTTTAATAGCCAAATAAATAATAGTATAATAAATTATTACTTTCTTTATGCACACCTGGGATGAATTTATATTAGATATTATACACACATATCATACTTAGACATTTTATTGGCTGTATGACGAAGGAGCAAATTTTCCTTATAAACCCATAGTATATATTATGTGTATATATTGTTTTGATGTTCATATTATGAGGATGAACATCATAACACGTTAAATATGAATTAAAATTAATAAAAAAAATTTATTTTAATTTAAATTATTGATAAATTTGTTTTGAACGTTAACATCGAATACATATTTCTATCAAATTAATTAAAAACAAATATTTAAAAAATATTTTTATTATTTGAATATTGAATTGTATATATGTATAAACGAAATACTGTTTACACAAACATGCAAACACAAAATAAGGACTTATAATATTTAATAAAAGGTAAATTTTTTATAGTTCTCCATTTTAAGCATGCTGCCATTACACCCGGTCCAATAAATTGAAATCTAGATTCGTTCTTGTATTTTACCTAAAGCTAAACAATCCAACCCACATCAGTTTTAAAATCTAAGTAAAATAAGTCTAATCATGTTTTTAGTAATTACCCTAGGAATATTTCTTGTATTAGGCATGTATGTGGTACTCAATGAAATAGTCTTCTCTCCTTCTCTAGTAAGATGTATGTAAAGGAGGTTTAACCCATTTCGAGAGAGCTTCGGACCTTGAACTTGATTATCTAGGCAACTCGCTTGTTGTGTTTACTCTGTGAATCATTTATAGTATTTAGTATCATACAAAAAGCGTATTAGCATTTCTAAATTATACATCGAAGATTCGATACTTCAAATTATGTTGAATACTCATTTATCTTCCCACAGTCTACAAAATCATCCAGCTACTCATCATAATGCATCTGGATGTACACCTCCATGTATGTTGGCATTCAACTCAGTTCTTTCTCCTAAAAAAGAAATAATTTATCGTGCATTTATTACGAATTTTATACTATTATTGAATAGTTTATGCAACTAATATATCATTCATATGTTGCATCAGGCGCATTGGCAGCTACGGGTGAGCATTTGGTTAGTTTGGCGACTTTAGTGATAAAAATTGTTAAACCAAACTAAAAACAATAAAATGGAAACTAAATCAAATTGGTTAAGTTAATTTTTTGTTGGTTTGGTTGGTTGTCTCGTTAATCAACTTATAAATATTTCATAGTTTCTATTTAGTATATTCATTATATTTTAAATTAAGTATAAGTATATGACTAACTTTTTTAGCACTCTTATGCTTTTAACAGTAATTTCAACACATTTTACAAATAAATTTATTCAGTGCGCTAACTAATCTTAAAAAAATCATTAAATCATTAACGATTTACACAGTATGGCAAAAATTCAGTTAATTTTGTTGAACTAATAACCAGACTAATTTTTTACATATCGATTACAAACTAGTCTAGTTTCAAACCAATCCAAATCATTCAAAAAAAATAGTTTGGTTAGTTATTGGTTTTAACCAAAGATTGCTTGCCTCTATAATGGCACCGGATAAAAAGGGACACTTAGAAAAAACCTTTTATTAATTTCACACTAGATCTTTATCTCGTATTTACACGAATAAATCATTTGCATTATACCATGTCTAGTGTATATTCAATTAAAAGTAGAATTTATTATTTAAATTTAATTCTACTTTTCTTGTTTTAATAATTTATTTAATAATATATATATTCTGAATTAGAATTTTGTGTTACATTTATTTAACTTTAATTTGAATTTAGTTGTATTTAATGGAGATTTATATTCACAATATGAATATCACCATATGAAGCAATCTAATTTAAGACATTTACGGAATTCATATATTTAACCACTGGTATTTATAGCCATATTGCATAAAATAAGCATACAATATCAGTATTTCACATAATTCCGCCTTAACATAATTATGTATGTTTATAAAGGTATACATACGTACATATCTTTAACATATTTATGCGTGTTTTAAAGATATATATATGCATAGATAGGAATATATATATATAGATATATAATTTGATTTCGGTTATGTACTTTAATATCTTTTTTCTTTATTTCAGCTATATATGAAAAAATTATTTTATAGTCAAAAAATTTGGCATAAAAAAATATAATTTGCTAAATAGTGTATGTATATGCATATTATGTCTATGTGTGTACACATGTGCATATATGTATTTTAAAATTTAAAATTTAAATGGGTTTTTATACTAATATATATATATATATGGACACACATATGCATATGCATGCATGCATGCATTTGCAGATATATATTTATAAAGATATCATTTATAATTTAAATCATATATAATTAAATCAATATAAACGTCTGTTATCCCGCCTTTTGGCAAGGCCATGACACCAAGGACTAGACCAGAGATCCAGGTAATCCGTACCGAAGATCGGTTATACACAGGTTTACTATGGATACTGGCAAATTTGGTCCAAGTTTGGATCGAGCTACAATTAACATGAAATGACAAGAAAAAGTATGAAAGCCAACGTTCCAAATTTCGGATCAATCGGAGTTCGTATGCTCAAGTTATGGATCGATCAAGATTGATATAGAAGACGTCATTTCGTATCCATCACTTGTATATCCATCCCCTTCGTATCCATCATCCATCGGCAAGTATCCACTTCATTTCAAAAAATCAAGCATCGGTATGAAACCAACCATCAATCAATACGAAGGAACCAACAGCCAGCATCGATATGAAGCAGATTCCAACCATCGAAATGAAGTTTCCTGGGAGCATCAATACGAATTGAGCCACACATGACCGATATGAAAAGGCGTGGGCAAACAAAGGAAGCGGTCTGTTAGCATAATACTCGAATCTCCCCTGAACTATCGCTCCACGTCATCACTACACACTTGATCGATACGCACAAGACCGATACGAACAACGATCCATATGAAGGTATCGATATGCACAGTTCAGCCAACCTACAAATCCAACCTTGTATCGATCATAACTCAAATTCTGCACGTCCAAATGCTACCAAATTTTCACAGAAGCTTACTTACCACTTGATGAATGTCTTAGATCGATCTCAGCCCTAACGGAGCAAATTTTGATTGATAGAAATGTACATGGATCGTTCCCAAATGACCTTGGATTGATGGAGTGGGCCTACCCACATGTGAGAAGGAGAATTCTTAGATCTAAGCCAAATATGTCTAGACTACACCTATAAATAACACTCCAATGGCAGTAGAAAAAGGACTTTGGGCTCTTCTACGCCGTTACTCTACTGCAACTCCATTACAACTTGAGTGCTATTGACTGTACTGTTGTAAATCAGTTGAGAATCATCAATAAACAACAAAATATTCAGAATGAACGTTGGCTACAACGCCGAACCACTATAAACCCTTGTCTGTTTCTATTTCTGCATACTTTTATTCGTGTGATTGTTAAATTAGCATCGTTTTTCATTTACTTTCTTCGTTCCAATCTCTTCAATTACGACCGAAGAGCATTGTACCCAATTTCAAAATTGGGTACAATGCTCTTCGGTCGTAATTGAAGAGATTGGAACGAAGAAAGTAAATGAAAAACGATGCTAATTTAACAATCACACGAATAAAAGTATGCAGAAATAGAAACAGACAAGGGTTTATAGTGGTTCGACGTTGTAATGATTGTTTTAAACAAAGGCGAAAAGAAAATTTATTTTTGTGTTAAATCATAAGCAGATGTCTTATATATATAAGATGTTTAAGATCATACACATACATATAGTGTGCGTGTATAGATATCCCTTTGTGTGTTATTTTAAAATTATTGGAGAAGAATTAATATATATATATATATTTATATATATATATACACACGCACACACATATAAAGGGGAATTAAGAAGAAGGAAAAACGTTAGAAAATATTTAGGCTGAAGGGAATTAAGTTTTATTTTTAGGCAAAAGGACAGAATGCTAGTTATAACTAGCATTATATTCAGTTTTTACACTATTTAAAATGCTATTATAAGTAGCATTATATTCAATTTACATAATACAAAATGCTTGTTATAATTAGCACCGTCTTTCAGCCAAAAAAACATATTGTACTTTAGTCAATTTTTTTTTTCAATGTTTGTCTTTGTGCGTATTTTTCTCTTTTCATAATTTAACTTTGCTTTTTTTAACTGATAGAAAGCATATATGACATGTGTATAAAACAATATTTTTTTAAACTAAATGTTTACCTTAGATCTACTGGTTATTGACACACTATGATGTTAAGAATTCCTCCTTGGTTAGTAGTTCATTACTCCTTATACATTTCTGTGCAAATCCTAGCTCAAAAACTCCAACAAGTTTAACGTGGGTTATGTTTATTTTTTGTATATTTAAATGAGAGAAGGTGAGGATATTTGCAGCCATTAAATATCACATATATCTTTAACATTTTCTTTTTTTTAAATCTAGACAAATATAGGTCAGAGAGAGTCATTCAAATCCCTATCCCATCATGTGTATGAAAGACCCCTTTCCATGGGCTTTTCATGACATTAGGCCTAATTGACTTCATATATTAATTAATCAAGTATTCATAAAAGCCCATATATTTAACTATATTAATCTATAATAATTATATAATATTAGAATTAATTTTAAATCCTTGAATAAATAACTAAAAGCTATAAAAATTCAATATTATTTTTTTATACTAATTTTGCCTATTAATTTTTAACATTTATAAATTAATTTAAACAAGTTTGACTTAGAAAATTGCAAACAACACTGTCGTGCTGACTCTTTGATGTAAACTTGATCCTCGATAACATTTAAATGATTTAAATACTAGTGCTCACGGTCTTTTCTGTAGTACAGTGTTGAGCACAAGTTCAGCTGCTTATAGGTCATTTAAACGAAATTCAATTTCTAGTTTTATTAAGCTACATCCTAAGTAATGATATTTATATGCATGTTTTCTTTATGTCATAACAATATCATTAATATATATTGAGTTTTCCAGTGGTTAAAAACTCTAGTAATATCAGTAGTTAATTGTTTAGTGCCATTTTAAATCATTAGTTCAATCCGATAATATTTATCAATTAACTCTAGCTAGAGATTTTGACTTTAAGCTGACTACCAATTACTGTGATACTAATCTTAAACAACGAAGGAGACAAATTTCTCTTCAGTAGTGTATTACTTCAAGTAGTTCAATCGATAACAAACTATGGTCGTAACAAGATCTTAAAGTCTTGTGATTGACCATAATCAAAATAAAGTATAGATATTTAAGATCATCCATACTCTCACTCGAAGACTGGTGTACATTGCTACATTAAGTCTTCTAATTTGACTTAGTTGTATTAACCTATGTAAGACTCTCATTGAGTCCCTCTATGATTATTCCAAACAACTACAGTACATAATCACTTGGTGCCCTTTATGGCCATGATTAATTCAGCAAGCACTACGTACATTGGTTTTAATGGATGTATCCATATCCTTTTCTCAATACATCGCGACTAGGAATAAGTGAGGGATAAATATTTTGTCTTTCGATTCAAAACTCACAGTTATAAATACATTCGCATCTACAATTGATGAAATACTTTTCCAAAGGATTTTCTACTTATATATATTTAGTGTATTCATATCATTACTTATACCATAATATAACAATACAAATAATAGAAAACAAAACCGAAAGCATACTTTATGTTGAACAAGATTCTTATATGAGATAATTTATATAGTAAGCTACATAATTTCCCTTAAGGAACATTCTTAACTATTAGTCTCACACTTGCAACTAGGGCCAATTATTGAGCCCCTTGCCCATTCCTTCGACCTGTCCACCGAGATTAGATTAGGAAACGACCTTATATAATGGATTTGTGATGTTTATTTAGTATTTACTCTCCCTATCATTATCAGTTCTTCATTAATAAACTGTCTTACCATGTGGAACTTACATAATATGTGTCTCATTTTCCGGTGAGCTCATGATTCCTTGGAAATACGTATTGTTGCATTATTGTCATAATAGATTGATATTAGAACTACAATGTTTAGGACTACTCCTAGCTCCTTAATGTATTTAATATCCACATTGCTTCTTTTACGACATCATTTAAGGAGATATATTCAACCTCCCCTGTTGAATCCACCACAACTTCTTATTTGAAGCTTTTCTAATTTACAACCCCTCCATTGAGGGTAAATATGAATTTCGAGACCGATTCACTATCTTTGACATAACGTTAAAAGCTCGAGTTTGAATACACCTTCATATAGAGTTCGTTGTTCCATATATTAGATACAAACTATTAGTGCTTCTTAAATATTTAAGGATAACCTTGACTGGTTTCCACTGATTTTTTCATATGTTTGATTGATATCGACTATCTCCACCTGGTGCAAAAGAAGCGTCTAGTTTTGTACATAATATAACATCATGAGGAATCCCACTCATATACCTTTCCCTCCTCATCCATAGAAGGGGAGTCTTTCTTAGAAAGAACAATTCTACTAGGCCAAAATTGGGCACAACCTGTATGCTTTGCTAATAAAGTTAGTGATTCTTAGGCAAGAGATTGGATCAAGAGAAAGTATGTAGGTCTTTATGTTCAATAATAGTCGAATATGTAAATAGATAGTTGTTCAAGCACTAGGCCATAGTCTCAATTTTGATTTGACCTAATCGACCATTAGAGTCCTAAGTCAAGTTCTTTACGTATGCTCAAGAAAAATGAAAATGAGAAAGAAGCACAATTTAGAATTCGTTCCTTTTTTGTAGAGGAATTGGCTTATTTATAGATGATTTTGGACACGTGGCACTTAAAGGAAATATATGGTTGTGATCACGTTGGCATGGTTCACTTGTCCATTTGACATATGTAGGACTTTCTTCAATCTCTTTATGATGATGTGGCATTTCTAAATCCAATTAGGGTATGACCAGATTCCTAGTGCAAATCATTTTTCTTATACATGTATCAACTTGCGATGGTATCTTTATCAATGTGTGATTACTATCGAGTCAATGTTCTACGATTTAATTCTTCTCGATCTTGTGATGGCTCGGTTGTTTTTACTTGTGGTAGCATAATTGCTTCAATTATCCATGGTTTTGATGTTGTCAATACGATAACTCTTAATATGTGATACTTTAATTATTTAATCAATATACAATAGTTCTAGCTCTTCTTATATACGATGGCTTCACTCATCTTCATCATGTGACAATAATTATCTATGGCATATTCAATCTAATTAATCTTACGATAACTTATATTTTTCAACTTGTGATAGGTTCAATAACTGAACTTGCGATTGCTTCAATAAATTAACTTGCAATGGATGAATAAGTCAATTTAGGATAGCTTCAATCTTGCAATATCTTTAATAACTCAACCCGGAATGACTTTAACAACTCAACTTGCTACAGCTTCAATCTTGCAATAGCATTAATAATTCAACTTGTGACATCTTTAATAACTCAACATGCAATAGCTTCAGTAGTTCAACTTGCGATAACTTCAATTACTCAACTAATGTAACACTCTAGAAATTTTAAAAATAAATTAAAATATTAATAAGGGTAAAGACATCATTTTTCATAGAAAAAACAAAATAGTAAATTTCTATAAGTGAAGGAATTTTGGGAATCTGACTTTTCCATTTGGTCAAGTAGATTTTTCTAGTCCAAATTCCTATATAAGATGTTGTAAATGATTCCCATATAAAGAAGATATATAATATTTAATATAGTGTACATTTGTGTTTTGCACCTATTTTTGAAAGTAAGTTTAAAGGTTAAAATAAAAGAATAAAGGAATCTTTTTTTTAAGAAATGAGTTGAATACGTATAAGTCACTCCTAAGGAAAAAGAAAAGAAAGATGGTATAATGATACATCTGCATTTAAAAAACAAAAGAATGGAAAAATATTTATGCAAACAAATGTAAAAGTGCTTTTAAGGAAAGCATTAGTTATTGCTGTGATTAATAGGCTGGATATACAAGAGTAATTAAAAGAGAAAGAGCATATCAATATATTTAAAATTGATTACAATTTTGTAAATTAACATTTATAAATGAGAGAAAGATATCTAGCATAAGAGAGGGGGTCTTAATTATCCTTTTATGGAAATTATTGCTATGGTTAATATAAGCTACATATGATCCGGGTTTTTGACCCGGCTATAACAAGACTGTAACAACCCGACATTTCAAACCATTTAAATCGACAATCATCCACTCATGTAAGACTTGAATTGCTCAAAACAATAGATTGTTAATTTATATTTGGCAAATCTTAGCATACATAGTAAGTAAATCAATTGCAGAATTATAAACACAGAGTACTACAATAATAAGCAACAGAAAAGAGAAATAGTAGTTCATGGAGCTAATATATAAACAGCAGAGTATGAACCAAAATACAATAGAAATCAAGATACATAGAAGTCCCAAGTACATAAGCAATGATGAGTCTGAACATAACAACTGGAAATAATAGAAAGCTGAACAGAGATGAGACAAATCTTCAAGTAAAGCTCCAATCTCCAAAAACGAGTCTCAAATGCTATGACAATCAGTCTGACCCGAGCATAAAGCAAACATAAAACACTCGTGTCAGGATTAACATTCTTATACTAGTAAATTCAACTCACATGAAATGTCAACTGAAATACAAGTAACTTAAAGGATGTTTGGGATTTCCATCCTCTAAGGATTCGTAAAACTATCTACTATGTAGTAATATACACTATTATAATATGGCAATTAGTAAAGTATAGTATTTAAAATAGCGTTAAGGCATTATTCGTATCCCCCTTAACACATTTTATATATTCTCATAGTCTATATAGTACCGTAAGCTCCACCAAACCAATGGTTTATCTAGAGGGCACTCTATAGGTACGATGCAAAACAAACTCGTAAAAGGCGCGATAGAGCAAGTGAACATGGCACGTGAGGCAATGCCACGGTAGATATACAGTTTGCGGATCCGGACTGGTGGTGGTAACGCATAGCAGCAACTATCGCCCATCTTGAGACATACTCCTAATCAAAGTTGCAGCAAATCAAATCACAAAGTAATAGAATAGTATCAAAGAAATGTGTCCGACCGGAGGAATGACCTCACTTGGCCCGACATGGCTTCTGTTTTAGTTGTATCTAAGCTAACTCATGGTAGTCAGGGCCACGTAAATACCTCATACATAATCATATACCAAACCATCCTACTTCAATCTAGAGTCTCCACCATGTACACAACTGTTAAAGTGGTTTTCGGTTGGAAGAGAGTATGACAATATCTGATCCCGGTATCTTTAACCACCAAATGCATATTTCACGCCGTGATTATTTTATATTTCAAATAGTTCATACTTCATATCAAAGTATCATATAACTTTTGAAATCATATTCACTTTTGAAATCATATCACTTTTGAAATCATATCACTTTAAATCATATTCAGTTTAAATTATAATTCGCTTCCAAAATCATAACCACAAAATTGGTTAAACCATCAAATCAAAGTGTTTGAATTTTAAACCATTTATTCTAAATCATAACAATTCCAACTTAATAGTTTAAATATTGAAAATAGTTAATATATTAAAATTGTTATAAATTAAAATAGTTTATATATTCAAAAATAAGTTATACATTAAAATATTTTATCTATTAAAAAGAGTTTATATCAAAAATAGTTCAAATTACAATTGTTTCTTCTAATTTCATAATTTAATCCAAATCAACTTTAATTCCATAATTCAATTTAAATCAATTTCAGTTTAACAATTTCAATTGAAAAGGTTAAAGGTTCAATTCAAATTCTCATTTAACCTTTTTAATTTATATCGATTTCAAATCCAGGTTTGAATTACAAATTTAAAACCACCACCAATTTCAATAGATTTTAAAGTTTAAATATTCAAACAATTTACAATAACTCAATTTGGCAAATCTCATTTATATTTAAAATCCAACATTAATTTTATTTAAATTTGAAAATATTCGCTTAATCATTTTAATAACATTAGAATGACGTCTCAAATTACAAATTAATTTTGATTTATCTTTCCAATCTTAATTCATTTAAGTTATTAAAAAATATATTTTAAAGTATTTATATAAATTTAAATGAATATTTAAACATATTATATATATACTAATTAAATTAAATTTTGTTAAATTAAGTTATATTAAAATTTTATTAAACTAAATTTTATTATTTTAAATCTATTTTAAATCTTATTTTATATATTTAAAAATAATAAAATATAAGTAAAATTTTATAATTTACATTTTAAATCTTAACTTATAATTTTACAGTTTCCAAAATATATAATTTACAAATCTAGATTTTACACATATATTAAAATTGAAATCTTTATATTATATTTAAATCAATGTTATTAAAATCCATATTTTTCCTTTCAAACTTTGGACATCAATTTCAAATATAAACCAACAGTGTCTGTATATAATTTTCTATCCTATGGTTAAGCAATACAGATATTTGTCATTTCAACCCGCAAATTTAAACTAAATATTTACGAGTATATATCATTTCAACCCGTAAATCTCAAAATTTCAAATCGATGAAAATCGCTTGGATTTATCATTTCAACTCATAACGATTTTCCCCTAATCTATAATATCATCGGGTATGTATGATTTCAACCTATAGGGAATTCTAAACTAACAAGGAACTTGCAGAGTAAGAGCAAATATGATAATAACATAAACTTTTAACAACAGGCATATATCATCAGTAATAAATTTAAATATAACATATACCACATGTTATGGTGTCATGTGTCATAGGTAAACAATTGCAGATAATGACATTTCAATTAAATAACTAACAAGTTAAATTTATTAACATATTTCAATAGTCATCTCATGTGAATTAAATTTACTATATATAAGAATGTTAATCTTGAGTGATTGCTTACCTTTCGAGGCTAGAAAATAACAAGAATTTGATGCGACAAATCCAAGCACAAATTCCAAAGCAAAGCACGATGGACATGAATCGATGAATTCAAAACTAGCTTGATATAAATATATCATATTATTGTAATTTTCTAAAATTAATATTCAATTAAAACTCATATAAAAATCAATATCATCATATTATATATATATTTCTCTTAAAATCATATATAAAAATTATACATACATACATATATATATATGTATATATATTTCACAATCACCAAAGCTAAAAATAGATCCATTTCCTTTGAAAAATTCCATATAACCAAAATAGATTTAAACATATATTCAATTTAAAACATTTAAAAAAATTTACACATACATATATATGTTATCAAAACACGCATAAAATTTTCATATTATATAATTTCAAAAATCGGTATTTATTAAAATACATATATCAAATCAAAATATAATATCAAAGATGAATACCAAAATGAACATATATATATACACACGCGCACACACACACACACACATTCAGTCTTATATATATACTCAGCTTATAAGATGGTTGCAAGGTTTAAAAAGGTGGCTGAGCATGGCAATTGATCGGAGTTCAGGCTGCTGCATGGTGAGGCTGCACTCGGTCGAGCATAGGTGGCCGGAAGGCATGATAAGTTGCGGCAAGGCACAACGGAGGAGGCTAACAAGGCAGATGGAGGAGAGGTTTAGGTTGATGGCAATGCTATGTGGCAGTCAAAGTGAAAACAGAAGGGGTGTAGGGTGGTTGTGAAACTGCTGCTGGAGGGTATCACGGAGGTGGTGTGACAGGGTCACTGATGGTGGGTGATTCAAGTTGGGTCGGCGTGAGGATGCTGGTCTGAGGATGAATGGAGGCGGGTGCTGCTCAGATCTGTACATTGCGGCTAGGCTTGGATCGATGATGGGTGGTGCAAAGCAAAGGCGCATGATGGCGCAGTGGACTATGCGTCCCATGGTGGTGGGAAGAGGCTTGCTGATGAGGCATTTGGCATGGGCTTCATGCGACTGCAGGGTGGGTTCAAGAAGACGGTTTGACGCGGAAGATAGGTGGCGAGGTGATAGGGGAGAGAGTAGGCGACGAACAAAGGAAATAGGTCACGGTGAGGAAATAGGCGATGATGTGGGAATCTCGAGCAAAAGTAAAGGGGAAGAGCCACTCCAGATTTTTAGAAAGTAAGGCATAAACAGACTTTAAATATATATATATATATATATATATATATATATATATATATATAAATTTTTCTCCCTTTTTTTCGCAGAACAAAATAAAAGAGTAGGGGAGAAAATGAAATGGAGATATCAAATGGAATTGTAATTATAAATTAAAGTGGTGGAAAAATAAAATGCAAGTGCGCATTGATTTCTCAACTGGCTGGAACAAACGAATGGACAAGGGGAAGCCAAAAGGATAGATACGGGTACCGATACGACTAATCGTTTTGCATATTTCGCCACGTACATGATCCTAAAATACAGAAATGAATACATTATGGAGATCAGCGCGACAAGACGAACAAAATGGTACATAGATATCAGTCATACGACCAACCTAATAAAATGCGATATTCGCTGCCAAAACTGATGCTAAACCGTCGGAAATAAGATAAACGGAGCTCGAGCGGTCCAAATTTGGCGAAACGAAATATGACGTCTCACTCAGAAAACGATTTTCATTTTTATTATATAAAAATATTCAGATTTTGAACATATTTTATTTTCATTAAATTATCCGATTTTAAATTAAAATTGGAAATTACACAACAGAGCTAACTTCCATATTTGCAAATGAAAATATGCCATTTCCTGTGTTTAAATAGACACATATCAAATCATCATTGCAAAATTTAATTATTTAATTTCCAATAAAATTTTAGTTAATTACGCTATAAAAGACGTTAAAATTTAAGGGTCGTCACACTCTCCCCCACTCAAAACTTTTCGTCCTCGAAAAGGAACGAGATAGAGGAATAGGAACAACTAGAAAGAAAAGCTAGATTGAAATACAAAATACAATAATTAATTCAAAACCATATAAATTTCTTTAGTTTTTAGATTGATTCATATTCAACAAATTTGGTTTTAATCCATTTTATTCAATCAATAAATATTCATTGTATTCACATTTGGTTGATTTCAATTTATGTTTTTCATTCAATTGATTTGTTTTCAATTTATTAACATTTGTTACAAAAATTTCTTTCAAAACAAATTTTATTTTGTTTAACTCATTTATTTAATCCATTTGACTTCATTTAAGTTAATTCCACATCAAAAATTCAATTTCAACTGTTCTTGGCAATTTACTTTTGTATCACAAATAATTTACAAAACATAATTTATTTTCACCTGTTTATTTTCTTAAATACGTATTTATTTACTTAAATAACATTTCTTTTTATTATTCAATTTATTCTACTTAACAAATTCTTTAACTTATTTCAAGTGTATAAATTTTTATTATAACCACCACATTTTCTTTATAAATCCCCTTAACAAAATTTCATTTTTGGGCATCTTATTACTTACATTTATATTGTATATTGTTCAATAACATTCAAACCCTTTCCTGGTAAGTTTTATTAAAGTTTTAGAATGTAATTAAACACTATACAAATTATTCTTATATTTACAACTTTTCTATTGAGCAATAATTTAGTTTGAACATTTATGTTATTTAAAATTTTCTTGCATAACCTTCAATTACACATTCACATTCATTTTAACTTTTGAATATTTTAGGTAAGTTATATAGGTTTTAGAATGCAATTGAGTATTATACAAATAAATTTTATCCTACTTCAATAATTTCAGGTCGTTTCAATTTCATTTCTCATTTTAGACACTCCAATTATTTAATTTTTTTGCTATATTTCAATAATTAAAAACAATCACTTAACATAGAACATATGAATTAAATTTTTGGTTTTAGTTCTAACCATTTTAAAATAACTATATACATATATGTATAATTAAGACATCAATATTCAATAAATTCAAATCATATCCATTTTCAAACAAGTGTAGTGAAGTTACTAAGTGGTCTCTCTACTCGAGACTTGAAAATTACTGTCTATGATGCTGCAATCATCACCGAAATTAATTTATAGCGACAAAGAGGAGAGTACGGACTTACTTCTTTTAAAATTCTTTGAAAACTATTTCCATATGAAAATATTTTCAAATAATATATTTTTTCAAAACTTTGAAAATCAAATTTAGAAGGGCACCGAAAAATTTATTCCCAAATCCTTAAATTCAATTCAGTTTCAAATCAAATATATAAACCATGTCTTAAAATTCCATGTCCTAATAACATACAACAATAATTTACGGTTTAGAAATGTTGATAAAACAGTAAATGATAATCTAGTATTATCATTTCTAAAAACCTAAATTCATTTAACTATCTAATTTCAAAAAATTATAATATTATATATAAAGTATAATCATACATACAATTATTTCTTTTACTAATTTCGAAAAAAACATTGTGCCATTTTGCTTTGTTCAAGAGTTTTGGAATTTCTATCGACAGCGTTGGCCATATGAATCGATCGAAACCCAAAATTCAAACTTAAGAACTCAAACAACACAATATAAAACATTTTATATCAAATACAAATACGCTTCCTCATAGATCATTTAAGAATGGAAACAAGGATAAAAATTCAAATTTAGCGCAACCCAAATCGAAGAGAATTCTAACTAAGAGATAGGCGTGAAAGGAAGATAAGACAATTAAATTATAAAAGAGGAATGATGGATAGACTTATATTAACCGCGACGCCCTTAACCGGGTCAACCGAGACCTAGAAAAGGCGAGAATATCATCAGTAAAAGTGCGGAAAACTTGTTGAGAATATCAAGGGAAACATTGTTCATGAGATCGAAGAAGAAGGCAGGAGTGTTGGTAAATCCAAAGTGTATGACTAACCATTCATAGAAACCATTCGTCTGGAAGGAAGGACAACTGGTCAAGCTCTAAGAATAGGATTGATGCGGAATTCAAATTTCCTGCTTGAGGGGAGGAGAAGTGACTTTACCGAAGACAATTGAAAATAGTTGGACAACAGAGGTGGAGTCGAGATCACTATGGTGATAATCACGCAAAAGGATAAAATTGCCTATAAAATCCAAAGGCAACTGACATTCGATCACAAGAAAATTACCCGAGTCATCTACTAGAGAATCGATTTGGGCTTTACAAGAAATAACAGCATCGTAAACCGAGGACATAGAAATCTGCGGTGAATCAATGCCTTTTGTAAAGGAGTCACGCTCCTTTACCAATCATAATAATATTGGCAGGACATAAATGGAACTATAGGATGCTCTAGTATCAAGAAGAACATGAATAGAAAGAGAAAAGAATGTATTTTAGAATGAAGGGAACATTCCAAAATTCAAGAAGAAATCCTAACCTAAGAGGATCCTAACTAAGAATTTCAAGCTTGAACGAATATGATTCAGTAATTAACTTTTACTCATTCTAGTGTATTACTACCCTATTTCTAATGAGTATTTTACTCCATATGCTAAGTTTTGCCTAAACCTGGCTCTGATACCACTTGTAACAACTCGGCATGTCAAACTATTCAAATCGACAATCATCCACTCACGTCAGACTTGAATTGCTCAAAACAACAGATTGTTAATTTATATTTGGAAAAAATTAGCATACACACTAAGTAAATCAATCACAGAATCACAGACATAGAGCAGTACAATAATAAGTAGCGGAATAGATAAATAGTAGTTCATGAAGCTACTGTATAAACAACAGAGTATGAACCAAAATACAACAGAAATCAAGATATATAGAAGTCCCAAGTACATAAGCAATGATGAGTATGAACATAATAACTGGAAATAATAGAAAGCTGAACAGAGATGAGACAGATCTTCAAGCAAAACTCCAATCTTCAAAGGTGAGTCTCAGATGTTGTGACACTCAATCTGACCCGAGCATAAAGCAAAACAAAAACACTCGAGTCAGGATTAACATTCTTATACCAGTGAATTCAACTCAAGTGAAGTGTCAACTAAAATACAAGTAACTTAAAGGATGTTTCGGATTTTCATCCTTTAAGGATCCATGAAAATATCTACTGTATAGTAATTTAAGCCATTATAATATGGCTATCGGTAAAGTAAAGTATTTAAAATAACATTAAGGCATTACCCATATATCCATTTTAACACATTTTATATATTCACATAGTCTATACAGTACCGTACGCTCTACTAAACCGATGGTTTACTTAAAGGGCACTCCATAGGTACGTTACAAAAAAACTCATAGAAGTCGCAATAGGGCATGTGAACACGGCACGTGAGGCAATGCTAGGGTAGATATACCGTTTGCGGATCCAGACTGGTGGTAACGCATATCAGCTAGTACCGCCTGCCTCGAGACACACTCCCAATCAAAGGTGATCCCAATCAAATCACAAAGTAATAGAATAACATTAAAGAAATATGTCCGATCGCAGGAATGACCTTGCTTGGACCAGCTTGGCTCATGTTTTAGTCACATCTAAGCTGACTCATGAGAGTCAAGGCGACGTAAATACCTCATATAGAATCATACACCGAAACATCCTCTTCATTCTGGAGTCTCCGTAACACAGTTGTTAAAGTGGTTTTCGGTATTGGCAAAGAGTATGACAATATCCGATGTCGGTCTCTTTAACAACCAAATGCTTATTTCACACCCTGGTCATTTTATATTTCAAATAGTTCATACTTCATATCAAAACATCATATCACTTTCAAAATTATATCACTTTAAATCATATTCGCTTTAAATTATAATTCACTTCCACAAATCATAACCGCAAAATTGGTTAAACCATCATCTCAAAGTGTTTGCATTTAAAACCATTTAATCTAAATCATAACAGTTCTAACTTAACAGTTTAAATATTGAAAATAGTTTACATATTGAAATAGTTGTAAATTGAAATAGTTTATATATTCAAAAATAAGTTATACATTAAAATAGTTTATACATTAAAAAGAGTTTATATTAAAAATAGATTCAAATTAGATTTGTTTTTTCTAATTTCACAAGTTAATTTAAATTTACTTTAATTCCATAATTCAATTTAAATCAATTTCAGTTTAACAAATTCAATTGAAAAGGTTAAAGGTTCAATTCAAATTCTCGTTAAACCATTTTAATTTATATCGATTTCAAATCCAAGTTTGAATTACAAGTTTAAAACCACCACCAATTTCAATAGATATTAAAGTTTAAATATTCAAACAATTTATAATAACTCAATTTGAAATTCCCATTTATATTTCAAATTTAACTTTAATTTTGTTTAAATTTAAAAATATTCACTTAATCATTTTAATAGCATTTAAAAGACATTTCAAATTACTAATTAATTTTGATTTATCTTTCCAACCCTAATTTATTAAAGTTTAAAAAAAATATTTTTAAGGTATTAATATAAATTTAAATGAATATTTAAATTTATTACACATATACTAATTAAGTTAAATTTTAGCAAATTAAATTATATTAAATTTTTATTAAATTAAATCGTATTATTAGTAAATCTATTTTAAATCTTATTTTATATATTTAAAAATAATATAAGTAAAATTTTATAATTTACATTTTATAACTTAACTTATAATTTTGAAGTTTTCAAAATATATAATTTAAAAATCTAGATTTTACACATATATTAAAATTGAAGTCTTTATATTATATTTAAATCAGTGTTTATTAAAATCCATATTTTTCCTTTCGAACTTTGGAAATCAATTTCAAAAATAGACCAACAGCATCCATATATAATTTTCTATCCTATGGTCAAGCGATACAGATATTTATCATTTCAACCTGCAAATTTAAATTTAACATTACAATATATATCATTTCATCCTGCAAATCCCAAAATTTCAAATCAATGAAAGTCGCTTGGGTTTATCATTTCAACCCATAACAATTTTTCCCTAACCTATAGGATCATTCGGGTATGTATCATTTTAACCCATGGGGAATTATAAACTAAAAAGGAACTTGCAAAGTGAGAGCAAATATGATAGTAACATAACCTACTAACAACATGCATATATCATAAGTAACAAATTTAAATATAATAGATACAACATGTTATTTTGTCATGTGTCATAGGTAAACAATTGCAAATAATGACATATCATATTTAACAATTAAATAACTAACAATTCAAATTTAACAACATATTTCAATAGTCATTTCATGTGATTAAATTTACTATATATAAGAATGTTAATCGTGAGTTATTGCTCACCAATCGAGACTAAAAAATAATAAAAACTAGAAGCGACAAATCCAAGCATAAATTCCAAAGCAAAGCATGGAGGACATGAATCGATGAATTCAAAACTAGCTTGATACAAATATATCATATTATTTTTATTTTCTAAAATTACTATGCAATTAAAACTCATATAAAAATCAAATATCATCATATTATATATATATATATATATCTCTTAAAATCACATATGAAAATTATATATATATATATATATATATATATATATATATATATATATATATATATATCAAAATCACCATAGCTTAAAATACATCTATTTCCTTTCAAAAATTCTATATAACCAAAATAGATTTAAACACATATTCAATTTGAAACATTTAAAAAAATATACACATACATACGTGTGTGTGTGTGTATATATTATCAAAACACATGTAAAAACTCATATTATATAATTTCAAAAATTGATATTTATTAAAGACATATATCAAATCAAAATATAATATCAAAGATCAATACCATAATCAATATATACACATATAGTCTTATTTAAAGACTCGGCTTATAAAAGATGGTTGCAAAGTTTAAGAAGGTGGCTGAGCATGGCGATTGGTCGAAGTTCAGGCTGTTGCATGGTGAGGCTGCACTCGGCCAAGCACAGGTGGTCGGAGGACACAATAAGCTAGGCGAGGCATAGTGGAGGCGGTTGAAAAGGCTGATGGAGGAGAGGTTCGGCTTTGTGGCAATGCTATGCGGCAGTTGAAGTGAAAAGGGAAAGAGTGCAGGGTGGTCGTGAAACTACTGCTCGAGGGTTTACGGAGGTGGTGTGATAAGGTCGCTGATCGTGGGTAGTTTAAGTTGAGTCAGCGTGAGGATGGCGGGTCTGGGGATGAGTAGATGCGGGTGCTACTCAAATTTGTGCAGTACGGCTAGGCTCGGATCGGTGATGGGTGGTGAGTAGCAAAGGCGGATGATGGCACGGTGAACCGTGCATCTGATGGTGGTGGGAAGAGGCTTGCTGACGAAGCTGTAGGCATGGGCTTCATGCGATTGCAGGGTAGGTTCAAGAAGGCGGTGTGACGTGGAAGATAGATGGCGAGGTAATATGGGAGAAAGGAGGCGGTGAATAAAAGAAATTGATCACGGTGAGTTAATAGGCGGTGACATGGGAATCTCGAGCAAAAGCGAAGGGGTCGAGCCACTCCAGAGTTTTAGAATGCAAGGAAAAAACAGGCTTGAAATATATGTATGTATGTATGTGTGTGTGTGTGTGTGTGTGTGTCTATATATATATATATATATATATATATATATATATAATTTTCTCCCTTTTTTGTAGAACAAAAAAGAAGAGGAGGAGAGAAAATGAACCAGAGATATCAAATGGAATTGCAATTACAAATTGAATTGTTGGTAATATTAAATGCAAGTGCCCACTGATTTCTCAGCCGGTTGGAACAAACGAATGGGCAGGGGGAAGCCCAAAAGGTAAGAAATAGGTTCTGATACGGCCAATCTTTTGCATATTTCGCCACGTACTGGACCCTGAAATACCGAAATGAATATACTGCGGAGATCAGCGCGACGAGGCGAACAAAAGGGTACACAGATGTTGGCGATACGATCATCCTTTCAAAATGCGATATTCGCTGTCAAAACTGCTGCTAAACCACCGAAAATAAGATAAACGGAGCTAAAGCCGTTCAAATTTGGCGAAATGAAATACGTCCCACTCAGAAAATGATTTACATTTTTATTATATAAAAATATTCAGATTTTTAACATACTTATTTTCTTCAAATTAACTAATTTTAAATTGAAATTGGAAACTACACAACAGAACTAACTTTCATATTTACATATGAAAATATGCCATTATTTATGTTTAAGTAAATGCATACCAAATATCAAATTATCATTCCAAAATTTTATTATTTAATTTCCAACATAATTTCAGTTAATTACGTTATAAAAGCATTAAAATTTATGGGTCGTTACAAAGACTGTTGGGCTAGTTAGACTTGATGATAGACAAGGAAAGTAGCCCGAAGAGGCGATCACAAAGACCAAAGATCAAGCATAGACAATAATATGAACCAAAATAAACCATAATCAAAGGATAGACCCTACGAGACATTATAAGTATGGACTAGTGCTTCCCCTTGGTTCGGGATCATATTGGATCATTATGGTTATGAACAGCTGAAGCAACAATTCAACTCCACAAGTATCGATCAATATCTCTTAAAAATATTAATTGCAGCGACAACTAACCCTATATTAATTGGGTCGCTTCGACCTTGCGGGAACTTAGACCGATCTAGTATACTTCGAGGGCCTACCTATCCCGATAGGACCCCGGGAGCAGTTGATAGGTTCCAGGGCAGAACTTCTATACGTGATCGTAACCTGAAAGAACCTTGTGAACAACTTTGGAAACTTAAAGCTAGCATAGAGGAGGCCCACTATACCGATCGTTGCTCGCCACATGGCTCGGAAGACTGGTTAGCTATGATTGCTAGATACTAGGAATTGGGCCACAAGATTTTTTAAGCGAACTCGTTTGCATCTGAAGATTCTTTTGGCAAATTTTCAAAAAGATATTCGGTCGTCTACGCCTATAAATATATGGTTCATAGCTCATTTAGGGGATCTTAATGTTATTTTTTATTTGTACTCCATTATAATTTAGGATTCCAACCCATCCCTTATGTACATAGAAATTCGAGTGATTAATAAAGCAATTTCATCAAAGTAGATGTAGGCATTCAACGTCGAACCACCATAAATCTATTTGTTATTGTTTTTTACTAGTTTTTTCACCCGTTTTCTCTATTTTAATTTTGGTCTCTTTATTTATTTCTCTACATATAATCTATTGGGTGTTTGTGCCAAATTTTGGTGCAAACATTTTGATGCTTTCACAGAGAAGAATTCTCAGCCTGATTGGATCTCATCATCTACTATTGGATTCCCATATCTGCGAGATAGATCCAGATTTCGACCGATGAGTTCCTGTTTCTAATCAGATTTGAAGAAGATCTATAAGGAGGCTTTTGGCCGTGGCTAAAGGAAAGTCAAGTATTTCCCATGCTGTTGAAGGAAATGACGATGCTAGTGTTCAATAAGTTGATCAACATGTACAACTAGCGGCTTTCGATGCTAGGAATCCAGATAAATATATCACTAGAGCTAATTTTGAAGTCCTAATAGAGGAACGGATGGATATGCATCAGCAATTCAATCAGCAAAGCGAGGCTAACATCGACTTGATGAACCATTTGAAAGACCCAAGTGGAAAGACTAGGATGGGGCATGCTCCATATTCAGGATCGAGAAGTTCTCCTCATCTGACGACCATCATAGAAACAGACGTCGCAATGTGGATGCATATGCAACTATAAAGTCGGGTAGGGATCAGGCGATCGGCCATGACCGATTGACACCGATCGGTACCAAACCACCCCGAGGGATCGATTACGAATCCTCTAATCAAGGGGGGGTCGGTATGCAAGTGGAGGACCTTACACAGAAGGTGCCGCGATCAATCAAAGTGCTGGAGCTTAGGCGAATGTGGTTGAACCACAACTGAGAAACGACGATAGCACGGATAATCAAAAAATGGATCAAGAATAAGAGGAGGCAAGGCAATATGGCACAGCCCAAAGACATGGATCAGGTCGTTCACATAGGTGGAGCACGACTACGACCTGGCACCAACTTTTCGAACGCCCGACTTAACAACTGTGGTGAGGCAGCAACCGAAAGAAAGTCAAGGCTGACCAACAATGATTGGGGACTCTCCAGAAGTCATACTCCATTTACCAACAACATTATACATGCAGAATATAAACAGAGGTTCCATATTCCTACGATGCCTTCCTAAAAGGAAAAATGGACCCCAAGTAGCATATCTTGAAGTACGAATGGCACATGGACTCCGCCCTGGTCGCTGATGTAGTCAAGTGCAGGTGTTTTCCCATTTTTATGGAAAATGTTGCGACCATATGGTTCGCCAAGCCACCAGCTTAGTCAATCTCATCATTTGTTGAGTTAGCAAGGAGTTCTTGGAGTAGTTCCGCATGCACACGACTCGTCCTAAGGATGTAATGTCACACTCCAGCTTGGTCCAGGCACCGGGAGAGTCACTGAAAGATTTTCTAGAAAAATTTTGTACAGCCGTTATAGAAGTCAAATATTCCAAATGATGATGTAATACTCATGGCACCGACTGAGGGAGTAGATCCTGATTCCGAGTTTGCCGATTGGTTAGCTGGGAAGCCTCCTTCTAGATTAGATTATTCCATTGCAAAGGCCGCTCGGCTTCTAAGGAAGGAGAAGGCAAAGCGAATCAGGAAGAGAGATGTTGTAGGCCCAAGCACTGAGGGAGTATGAAGTAACATGGCAGTAAAGTAGTCCTATGATAGTTCCCAAAATGTCCAGATTGATGTTCAAAACAAACCCAATGAGTAGAGGAAAGGCAATGATAGAAACCACAATTGAAGATGGGATTTCAGAAGTGGGAAGTCAATGATCCCATCTTTTAATATGCATAAGCCATTGAATATGTCACTAGAGAATATTTATATATCAACCTGTTGTTGGATCATAGATTTTGAGTGCTGATAAGATACAATAATTCATGAATCTACGACTACGACAACATCAGGACTTATCGACTCAAAATATTGGTCGATCTTGTTATATACCTCAACTAGAGTCAAATAGTATATATAGAATCTAGTTTAGAGATTTGTTAAAATCTTTCCTCAAGGTTCATCACTCACAAATTCATATAAAACATGCATTCGTTTTATATATTTCATATACACACACTAATAGTTTTATTGCACAGAAATAACAACACTCAGTCGACTAACCTACTGTAAACAGTCGACTGAGTCTGTATAAAAATGTTTTTAAAAACCACTAACCAGTCGACTGAACGCATCAGGTCAGTCGACTGAGTCCGTGCAAATTTTTATGCACGTTTTGAATTTAGCCAACTGACCAAGCATGTCCAGTCGACTGAAAACTACAACTATCAACTTTTTGAATGAACACTTCTTTTGATCAAGAGTTATCTTCTTCCTAGATGGATGCATCTCTTAGCTATTAATAGATACAAATTACCAGAAGCTGTAACTCTTCATACACTATATAAACACTCAATAATCATTGATCAAATCATAAAATTTTCAAATCTTTCTTGATCTATAGCGCTTTGCAATCTTGAGTTCATTGTTCACAAATTCTCATACGATCATAGCTTACCAATTCACTTCTATATTCTTCAAGCAATATTAATTTTCCTATTCTTCACACACACAATTAAACACATCAATCTTGTGGAAAAGATTATAGGAAGGGCGTACTACAAGTAACAAATTCATGTTATTCAGAACACACAACGTCAAGTTAAAATCCTGTCTGTAAGAAAGTCTTGTTCGTTTGCTTAGGTGGTCAAGTCCTGTACTGTAGCTCAGGCGGTCAAGTCCTATTCGGTTGCTCAGATAGTGTAATACTTGTTCCTTCGGGTTAAGTGAGGGTTGATAGCTATAATTCTAGAAGGAGTCTGGGACTGGACGTAGAATGGGAGTTCGAATCAGTATAAAAATCTTTGGCTTCTTTTTACTTTACCGCTATTATTTTCTGCACTAGTTATTTATTATATTTCATATTACTCGATCCGACAACACTGTCACTTTCATTTGGTATTAAGGCAAGGCCAACCACAACATAGTTATCTGATATTTTTTTAATATGGAAAACAACACTAGTACTGTAACGAACACTACCTTTCTAGAAGGTCAATCTACTGCACAAGCACCTCCATTTAATGGAACGAACTATAACTATTGGGCTACTAGAATGTGAATCTATATACAAGCAAGTGTTATAAAACCTGAAACATTATGCAATCTGAATATACTATTCCTACTACTGAATATTCAGCATGGTCTAACACACAAAAATTAGACGCTACTGTAAATGCTAAAGCCATGAATATGTTATATTGTGCTCTAGACAAAAATGAATTTAATAGAATAAGCATGTGCAAAACTGATCATGAAATTTGCCATACAATTAAAATAACACATGAAGGTACTGACAAAGTAAAACAGAGTAAAATTTCTATGATCAAAAATCAGTTCTAAAATTTTAAAATGAAGCAAGATGAGACTATAAATGAAATATACTCTAAGTTTCAAGATATATATCATTCTTTGATAGCATTAGGAGAAACTTATACAGATTTTGATATTGTTTCAAAAATCCTCAACTCACTAACAGATGAGTGGGAACGAAAAGTCTAAGCAATCGAAGAAGCTAACGACATTTCGACCATAAATGTAACGACTCGATTTTTCGATTTTTGAAACGACATCAATACGTCCACTTTATCAAATGCCGCACAATCGAATGCCTAAAAACCGAACCGTTAGGGTTAAAGAAGAGGAAGATAAAAGAAGAACAGAAAAGATAATAGAATCTCACATTTCGCAGCGGAGCAATATATAATAGATAAATGAATATCTTTAAAATAAAAAATCATCTCTGTTATTACAATACAACATCAGAGTTTACAACGACATCATTCAACACTAGGCATTCACAACAACTAATCCATACTAAAACTGAACTTACAGCAATCCCAACACAGTGGATAATACATAGTATAATGATACGTCTCGCCATCCAGCTTGCCTCCAGATTTCCACAGCATGTCTTTTTCGACTTCGCTCTCGAATAACTGAGAACCTGACTCCAAGCTGCCCATATGGAAAATTATGGACACCTAGAGTTTAGAAAGGGAACAATAAACTCCAGTTCAGTCAGGGGACTGGTGTGAGATCTTAAAAACAATTATTTTTCACAAAGAAAATAAAAGAAATCCGCTACGCTTTTGGAAAATGAAACTACCATAAGGCCTCCCGGCGCACTCATAATGCAATCGCACACTTGGGGGAGATTTGTCCTTATGAAAGTCAAACATGCTTGATACACAAAACCACTTTTTAATATTATCATTAGTGCATAGTGGAAAAATATTTGTAAGTATAATATTAATATCAGCCAGCATACGTACCATTATAGTATGCCTACTATAGACACCATATTAAATGGCAGGTTCTACAACTAAAACCGTACAAGGAGCATATTGGTGATTGAATTTCCAACAAATGGCCAGGCTAAGGAACTTCTTGGGCCACATGGGTACGCCTCTGGAGGGACCCCCCGAGAACCAAACCGGATCTCTACTAACACAAGGCCGGGTTACCTCTATAACTATGTAACTACTATACGAGTATGCCATCCCCCGGTCGTTTCCGACCTTTATCCGAGGATCCTCATCCATATAGTAACAACCACAAAGTATAATAAATCTACAGCATCAACATAGGTAAAATATCTGGGCTCCATACCATGATACTACCCTTTTCCAGAAGGAAACGACATACCCTTATGGGGCGCAACCCCCAAATAACCTTGCTGCATCCATCCTGTTTTGACCATTCCGGGCAGTGAGGTCCGACGAAGTCTCGTCCACAAAGCTACACTTTTCACAAAAGTCATGCTTCGACCAACAAACGATCAACAACACTTCGTATGCCACATTACCAAATTGGGAATGTATCACTAGTAATCATCAACTACATAACCTTTGAGCTCATACGTCTCAGAGAAGGGTGTTAAGCTAAGAGAATAAATTCTCCGCCACCAACAGAAATGTATTTAATAGAAACCAGCTTTGCATCTCAAAGTGTAATGTCAGACATACATCCATACAAATCCGTTCCGGGATGGAACGGAATCGAAGCACTTCAAAGAAGCCCTTGCAATCTGGATATTTACTAACCACGTCCGGAATCCCCATCACAAAGGGTGATAAAATCGCTATACCAAAGCAACTCGGTGTAGAGATATTTGACAGGTAATCCTTTCATTTTCGAAAATACCCGGTCTTCAACACCTTCTTCAAATGCAATCCCATTTGGTCGTATCATTATTCGGAATGGGTTTTATGACACAAAGTCCTCTCCCCGCTAATCCGAATAATGAGCGCTTTTTTTTAAAAAGAAGTGTTCAATCAGATTTCAACAAATCACAATAAATTTCCACTTTGATCTTTTAAACAAAAGATCCATTTCAATCACAAAGGTTCGATGTGGTTTTCGAATATTCATTTGGAATTCGACCCCCGGCCGCATCGAAATTCAAATGCCATTAAAAGGCCAATATTCATAGTCGGTTATTTAACTATCAATCATCATTCACAACAATCACTGGATTTCAAATAATTTTTCCCCAATTATTGTTTTCAAAATATCTTCGCAAGATATAATTTTAACAGTCCAATCATTTGAAAACAAATTTCAAGTAAATTTTCACCTTTCAATCTTTTTGAAAACAAATTTCATATCATTTTTCACACTTCAATACTTTGAAAACAAATTTCAAATCACTTTCCTCACGTGGAATAAATTTCCAAATATTCATTTAATTTCACTGAAAATATGCCGAGTTCGAATGTTTTAAAACACTTATTTTAAATATTAGCTATGAAAACCTTATACCAACATTTCATATAAAATTTCAATTACCAATAACTCATATAAAATTTCAATTCCAAACTAATATTTAAACAAAATTAGTAGATAGGGTATGACTACTTAAATATCCACTTTCTAAATCAAATATCAATTTTAATCTTTAAAATAATCCCTTCTATAATTAATTAAATAAATAAATCTTTACTTTAAAGATTTAGAAAATAACTTAAGAAACTAATTTCTCCAAAACAATCTTTCAAAACCAACTCTGGAACTTTTAATTTATATTTCAAAAGCTATTTTAAAAACATACTCGGCTTTTCAGGAAAAATACACCTTCCTTTTCAAAATGGATCATTTTAAATCAATTTAATAAATCCTTCTGGATTTATTTTTAAATTTATGTTCCAAATCCGTAAATTTTTTCCACACTTGAAAATAAACCAACATTTATTTTAAAAAACAAATCTCCCTTTCCTTTATAAATTTCCATTGTAAATTCAAATTTTCAAATATCCGCCGATATACGATTTTCAAATCGATTTCTAAATATTCAATTTCAAACACCCAATCAAAATCCAAATTTATTTCAAAAATTTATTCCATATACCAAATCAAATTTCGAATTGATTTTCCAAAGATTCATTTTCAATCACCAAATTAAATTCCAAATTTGATTTCTAAATTTATTTCCTTTTAAAATAAATTCCTTTATCTCTTCCAATCTATTTAAAATCCGAATTAAAATAAATTCTTTAACTATTAAACAATATTACTCAAAACCCATTTATTAAAATCTTTCCCATAATTTTGGAATTTATTCAATAAGTTTTTTTAAAATAAAATTTTATCCTTTTAAAATTACTTTTTTTAAATTTATCCAATTTTCAAAAAATAAATTTTACTATAACATTCAACTTGAATTTTTGAAATTCAATTTTATTTATTTCTGGTATCCTACGATACCAAAAATATATTCGGCTAAACTATAGCCTTCAACTGTTTCAATCACATAACATTGAAACAAATTCAATATTTGAGGAATCCAGTTGGATCCCTCCAACCTGTTTCCCTGCATCCACAAACATTAGCCCAACAGTTAAATACCAATTCCACTTCGAGGTGGAATATCTATATGAATATGCGCCTATATGTTTTTGTTTGATGATAATAAACATATATATTCATTTAAATGTATTTGGTAATGTACTATTTTGTTTTTCATAGATTAAATAAATATTTGTTGAATAAAATAAACTACACAGAATTTGAATTCGAACAGAACAAGTTACGCAGAATTTGAATTCAAACAGAAATTATATTCAGACAAATATTTATTACAATCTTGAATAGTACAAATTCAAGCTCTCACTATACATATACAGTTTTGAATACATCACAATTATTTTTACATTAATAACCTCACTACATATCACTCACACTCGTATTTTGTCTTCAACTGCATTCCAGTTTGAATCCAACATCTGAGCAATCTGCAAAAATATTCACTAACGCAGTAAAATTGAAAAAGAAATGTTTTTGCAATATAAAATAAAATATGATTTTTGAAAATATGATTTGCCTCAGTTATTTGGGTTGTTCGTCATCATTTAAATTTGAATTCATCATACACGAACAACTTGTGACATACATAGTGTATCACTGTATATGCCACAAGGCCGTGCACATCGGTATACACTTGATAATGCTACAGTGACAGGTGAGCACAGGTCAAACCCAAATGAAAAGCCGGGTTCAACTCACGTGAAATATATTGAAAATCACGACACGAGCACAAGGTCAAACCCGAGTTTTTGAAACTGGGTTCAACACAAGGCAACATGAAAAATGCAAAGCTTTGACAAATCAAAACTGCATCAAAGCACAAATACATGGAACAATGCTACTCAATCAGACAAGTGCATCCAGAAGAACAAAATTGCCACCAACATAACAGATCAAATGAAACATAGTGGCAACATCAGAATACAGTCCAAATGCATCAGTGAGGAAACTGCAGCGGACATGTATACAACAGAAGAAGCCATGATCAAGTCCAAGAGAAATACACAAGCATGATACAGGTGAACAGAAAACAAGTGCACACTGGAAATACAAGCACATGCACAAGAAACCATACAGTCAAGTCAAATGGAACTCAACAAAGCAGCTCAAGTAACAAAACTCGAGTGCAGCAATGAAACCACAAGTTACCAAATCAAGTGATCAACACAACAACATGGACGGCAACAATCAAGTAAATACAAAGAACAGTGGAGTAATGGGTGAACAGAACACCATGATATTCAGCTCAACGAATACTGTAACAAATGCAACATTTACAACATACAAACAAGCAACTGAGGGAAACAGGTCCAGTTATAACAAAACACCAAGTGCAGCATCATGTCAGTGTAACCAAATCAAAACAGAGAATACAATATGAAGACCAAGGCTACAAATGTGAAAATGCTCAAACTCAGGTGGACAACATATCAAATGAACTAATGAATCAACTGCATTGCAACACAAATGTGTTCACATGAACCAAGCTATATACAACCAAAGAAGAAAACTCAAGTGGACAGTAACATGTGTTACAGTGGTGATGCAAGTGCAAACCAGAATGAAGACCACTAGTGTACAACTTCAGCAGTGACAATGAAGTGAATGCAAGAATAAAGTACCAGAGACTACAAGTAGAGCAAGTGCAATTCGATCTAACATGAAGTACACCTAAGTGACACAGTGAACCAGACAACAACACAAACCAGTGGCCATAACCAGAGGCAATATGCATGCAAGTACACAGTGAAATCGCCACAGTCTCAAACTCAAATGACAGACCGAACCAAGAGTCGAAACAACTCAACATGAGCAGTACCATGGACAGAAGACAATGCCAACAAATATAACAACAGCCAATGCCAATATGAAACCGAAGAACTCAATACAGATAATCAACGCAGTGATAAAAATTCAAGTACGTATACAGTATTGATGAAGTCGGAGTTGACAAAAGATTAGAGATGACCAGGTCAAGAAAATCAAGTGCGTACAATTTGAAAAAAATCAAAGTCGTGTCTTTGAAAAAGTCAGCAATGAAAAAGGGGTAGGTTTTACCTTTTTATTCAAGAAAAATCGTACGCATAAAAATCAAAGCCGTGAGCATCAAGACAGAAAGAAATCAGGAAAGCCGTGCGCATCAAGGATTAAAATTTTGGAAAGTATCGAATTGAAACGAAGAAAGCACGTGTATTCGAATTCATATAAATACTAAACCCCAATTGTCATCATCGGCATCGAATTCAAGCAAACATAAAATCAGTAAAAGGAAAAGCATATAATTACATACCGAAGCAAGGAAGGAATTCGATCAACGAAGCAGCCGCGGTGAGCAACGAGGTCTCAAATCGATCAAGGAAGCACGTTAATCATTATTCGATCGAGGAATTCAAGCGGCGCCTTCAAATTTGCACAAGCCCTAATTTCGCCAAAGAGGAATGAACGAAGATACAAAAGAGGCCGCATTTTTCTTCACAGTGGATCGGGTTAAAGAATAAGGGGCCGACCTTATTTGTTAAAAGAGGCTTTGTTAAGAGGGTTTTAGTTTAAAGGGCTTTAATTTGTTTTTAATTTGTTCTGTTTTTAAATTTGTTTTTTTTAAAATTTAAATTCCTTTTTTTAAGGTTGTCAAACCTTGGTAAATCACCACCTAGGTTGTAGGTAGTGTCAGATTGTCTAGTTAGAATTAGTCCAGTGAGCAGGGTGTGCGAGTTTACAAAACTCTGTAGGCGGTAGCAGGGTGTGCGAGTCTGTTAGAGTATTTGTAAGCGAGAAACTGTTTAATTCTAATAGAAATCTGGGAATGCAGCAGTAGGCAGGGGTTGCCGAAGCTGGGTAAATTTTGTGTGTGATTTACTTTTCAGCATATTTATTTCTGCAGTTTATTTCTATGTTTAATTCGAGAAAATTTGCTATAACCCTATTCACCCCCCTCTAGGGTTAAACTAGATCCTACAAGTGGTATCAGTGCCTGGTATTTTTATTTAACTCTAGAGTCATGAATCCACCAAATAATGCTTTTTCTGAGGGGCAATCCATTGCTATGCCATCCATGTTTAACGAGAATGATTATGCTTATTGGAAAGTTAGGATGAGTATTTATCTTAGTTCCGTTGATTATGATGTTTGGGATATTATTGAAACTGGCTATAAATCTCCCACTATAACTGTTGGTGATACTGAGATTCCTAAACCTAAGGATAGGTGGGATGCTAATGATAAGAAATTAAAAACTACAAATGCCAAAGCAATGAACGCTTTGATCTGTGCTCTTGATAAAAATGAATTTAATAGAATTTCTCATTGTACAACAGCACAGGAAATTTGGCACACTTTGGAGGTGACACACGAAGGAACTTCTCAAGTCAAGGAGTCTCGTCTAGCCCTATTCAACAATGAATACGAAAACTTTGTGATGGACAAAGGCGAGAGCATAAAGGATATGTTTGGACATTTTTCAACTTTGGTGTACAATGCTAGAGCGCTTGGGAAGGTCTTCACTGAGGTAGAGCTTGTGCGGAAGATACTACAAGTCTTACCGATGAACTTTGAGGCAAAAGTCACGGCAATACAAGAATCGAAAGATCTGAGTAAACTAAGCATGGAGGATTGATTGTCAACTTGATGACATATGAGCTTGAGCTAAAAGTAAAGGAAGAACGCAACAACTCCGAATCAAAGAAGAAAACGATTGCCTTAAAGAGCAAAGAAGAGAGCGTTGAAGATGAGAAGATCCGATTGAAGAGCTTGCAATGGCTGTCAATAATCTTAGAAAATGGTCAAGATTCAAACCACGCAAGAAGAAAACATCTAGTAATAGGCCAAGAGAGTCTAACAATTCCGACAATGAATTGACGTGCTATAACTGCAACAAGCCTGGCCACTTCAAACAACAATGCCCACTTCTCAAAAACAACAGGGGAAAGAAAAAGAAGAAGAAGGCATTTGCAGCGACTTGGGATGATGAAGAAGGAGAGGAAGTTTCAAATAATAGCTCAGAGGAGGCTAACTTGTGTCTTATGGCAAAATCAGATTCAGCAGCAAGCTCAGAGGAATCTAGTGAGGTAGGTGACTATTCTTATAGAGATCTTGTTTTTATGTGTCTTGATCTTACTAAAGTAGTTGATACTCTTGAATCTAAAATTGAAAAACTGAAATCTGATAGGAGAGAACTTGCTCATGAAAATTTTAGGTTAGAAACTGAACTTGAAAATATTCAAAACCTAGAATGTAAAAAATGTAAAATTTAGATTCAGAATTATCAAGCCTTAAGAATAGCTTTGAGAATCTTGAAAAAGAAAACTTGAGTCTTAAGGAAATCATTGACACTAGGAAAAAGGATTTTATAAAAAGATGCACCTCACTTGTCACTGAAAACACAACGCAAAAAACCAAAGGCCAAAATCTTGAGAAATCTCTGAATAACTTTTCAAGAGGCGAAAAATCTTTCAACATGCTATTGGGAAATCAAATTTTTGCTAACAACAGAAAGGGACTAGGTTTTGGGAAAACACAAGTTGAGGATAATGCAAAAGGTAAGAGTGTCTTTGATAGATCTGAAATAATTGGACATTGTATTGAAAATTGTAGTCATAGGAACAAGAACACAAAATTTATACAAGTTTGGGTTTCTAAGAACTCTACAAACAAATTTCATGTCTATTGGAACAAGAATAAAAGGAAAAAACAAGTTTGGGTTCCAAAGGGACTATTTATTCACAATGCTTCAGTCACTAATATCATTGGACCTAAGAGTTTCTCTAGGTCATTCTCCTCTCTCTCTATGTAGGTCTGTTGGCGAGCTAAGGAACAACAAGAATGGTTTTTAGATTCAGGTTGTTCTAGACATATGACAGGTGACAAATCGAAGTTCCTTAGCCAAGAGAATTTTAAAGGAGGATATGTGATCATGGGGGACAATAGCAAGTGTAAGATTATTGGTAAAGGTGAAGTAGGTAATGATATTTTTTCCTTGACTAATGTTTTATACGTTGATAATTTGCGACACAATCTCATTTCTATTAGCCAGCTATGTGGCAAAGGTATGAATGTGGTTTTTGATAGTGATACTTGCAAAATCATTGATAAAATCTCCAATAACATTGTTTTTATGGGAAAAAGAAAAGGAAATGTTTACTCACTTTCGTTTGATAATCTAAATCTTTCTAGATGTTTGGTGGCCACTGACGAAGAGGCATTTTTATGGCATAGAAGACTTGGACATGCTAGCATGAGCCTCTTAGAAAAACTTGAAATGAAAGAATTAGTCAGAGGGTTACCACATCAGATATTTAAAAATAATAAAGTGTGTAAAGCATGTTCCTTGGGCAAGCTTAGTCGATCATCATTTCGCCCTAGAAACATTGTTAGTACATCAAGGGTCCTTGAATTAATTCACATGGACTTATTTGGACCAAATGAAATTGCAAGCTTGAATGGAAAACGTTATTGTTATATATTGGTTGATGATTACTCTAGATTTACATGGGTTTATTTCTTAGCCAAAAAGTCTGAATCTTTTTAGTATTTTTCAAAATTTGCAAAACATGTTCAAAATGAAAAAGGAGTTTCTATTAAAATCTTGATAAGTGATCATGGAGGCGAATTTGAAAACTTGGAATTTGAAAGCTTTTGTGAAGAAAATGGCTTAAAACATGAATTTTCTGCTCCACGAACACCTCAACAAAATGGGGTGGTTGAAAGGAAAAATCGTACATTACAGGAGTTGGCTAAATCCATGTTGAGTGAATATAAACTGCCACTAACCTTTTTCCATGTAATAAATAGAGTACTGATCAGGCCAATACTTGGAAAAACGTCTTATGAATTGTGGCATGAAAGGAAACCTAACATTTCTTATTTTCGTGTATTTGGATGTCCTTGTTTCATTCTTAACACAGGTGATCAACTTGGAAAATTTGAATCAAATGCCGATGAGGGAATTCTCATGGGCTATTCAACAAGGAGCAAGGCTTATAGAATATACAACAAACGAACAAAGACAATTGTTGAATCAATCAATGTGAAATTTGATGAATCTGACCTGGAAAAGACGATCGATGATGGGAAGATCATGAAGTCATTGAAGAAGGGACATCTAGTAAGAAAGCTGAAAATAGGGCTGTTGATGCTGATAGATTGAAGTTCAAATCCAATCACCCTCCTGAATTGGTTATAGGTGATCCTACGGAAGGTATACGCACTCGCTCTTCGTTTGATAAAAATTTGTGTGCATTTTGTTGTCAAAGTGGTTTTATTTCTGAAATTGAACTTGATTTTGTTGAAGTGGCTCTTAGTGATGAAAGTTGGATTTTAGCAATGCAGGATGAACTTAATCTATTTGAAAGAAATAAAGTTTGGAAATTAGTTCCTAGGCCTAATGACTATCCAATTATTGGAACTAAATGGGTGTTCAAAAACAAACTTGATGAATCAGGAAATGTAATTAGAAACAAAGCTAGGTTGTTCGCTAAAGGATATAACCAAATAGAAGGCATAGATTTTGATGAAACATTCGCTCCAGTAGCTAGGTTAGAAGCCATTAGGATTTTGCTAAGTTTTGCATGTTATAAGGGTTTCAAACTTAAACAAATGGATGTAAAAAGTGCCTTTCTAAATGGTGATTTGAAAGAAGAAGTTTTTGTGGAACAACCCCCTGGTTTTGAAAATCATGATTTTCCAAATCATGTGTATAAACTAGAAAAAGCATTATATGGTCTTAAGCAAGCTCCTAGAGCTTGGTATGGCTGCCTTTGTACATATCTTTTGGAAAATGGTTTTAAAAAGGGGAGTGCTGACACAACACTGTTTCTATTACATAATGGAAGTGAATTTTTGATTGTTCATATTTATGTGGATGATATTATTTATGGTTCTACTAATGAACTCTTGTGCGAGAAATTTGAACAAGTTATGCAGGCTAAATTCGAGATGAGCTTGGTTGGAGAATTGAAATATCTTCTTGGATTCCAAATCAAGCAAAGCAGAGATGGTATTTTTATCTCACAATCCAAGTATGTATTGGACCTGTTGAAGAAATTTGGAGTTGAGAACTCCAAACCATTGAGAACTCCTATGAGTCCATCAACGAAGTTGGACAAAGACGAGAAAGGAATTGCTGTTGATCAGAAAAAATATCGAGGGATAATTGGTTCACTTCTCTATCTTACTGCTTCTAGACCTGATATTATGTTTTCTGTGTGTTTATGTGCACGTTTTCAATCTAATCCTAAAGAATCTCATTTGAAAGCCACTAAACGAATTTTGAGATATCTTTCACACACACACAAATTTGGATTATGGTACCCTTCTTGTGAAAATTTTGATTTAGTTGGTTATTCTGATGCTGATTATGCTGGTTCATTGGCTGACAGGAAAGGCACTAGTGGGACATGTTTCATGCTAGGACATTCATTAGTTTCATGGTCAAGTCAAAAACAGAATTGTGTTGCATTATCCACCACTGAAGCAGAATATATTGCTTTAGGAAGCTGTTGTGCTCAAATTTTACGGATGATGCAAACTCTTTCTGATTTTGGCTTAGTTTATAAACAAGTTCCATTAAAATGTGATAGTAAAAGTGCAATAGACTTGTCAAATAATCCTGTTCATCATTCACGCACAAAACACATTGATGTGAGACACCACTTTCTTAGAGATCACATTGCTAAGGAAGACATTTGCATTGAATATATTTCAACTGAGGCTCAGCTTGCTGATATTTTCACAAAACCCCTCCCCGAAGACAGATTTTCCAGATTACGTTTGGATTTGGGGATTATAGAAATTGACTGATAATTTTCAATTTTAGTTGAAATATTCTTGGATATATACTTTCAACTTCAATTTCAATCTGGGAATTACTTCATACATATTTGTTTGAATTAAACATTGTGTTTTGTTGGATACATTTGGTCATAATTCGGCTAACTCTATATTCTCAGTTTCTGACTATTTACATGGCTTCAATTCAAATTCAAAGAATGTCATTTAAATTGTTACCAAAATTGGGTTTGAAATTTTTGATGCACACTTCATTGTCTGGATTATCAATTTTAGTTAGTGATATTTCGGATTGAAAGAGAAACTCAGATGTAGATTACACTGGTAATCTAGTTGATAGAAAAATTACTAGTTGAACGTGATTTTTTGAGACATTTTGTAACTGCATCATTTTTCATAAGAAAATATCTGCATATTGTTCATTTTAAATAATTTTTTCAGAATTTTTTCTCTCATATAACCCCTTCGAGAAAATAATTGTTTGACCATATTTTCAGATTAGTCATCTTATTTGATTTTAAATGACAAATTTTGACTATTCCGACTCCCTACTAATTATCAAAAAGATAAATAGTGATTGAAAAATTGATAAGTGTTGATATTTAACATACATTACTCAAGAGAGTATATTTGGAAAATTTCTTTAGGAATTAAAACAAAAATTATAAAAATTTTTGTTGGGTAAAGATTCTATGACCATTTCTATATCTATCATTATTTCTATCGACCATGGTTTATCAAATATTCAATACAGTTTGTCGATATGTGGTACTATATTCAGGGATTGTTTGTTTTTCATTTCACATTTTTTTGTAAAAAAAATAAAATAAAAAAATAAAAAAATAAATATCCAAAGTATTCACTCTCATTTAAAAGTCCTCACGGTTATGCATGGGTGAATTACTTGGATTTTTGATTATGTGCTTCCATGCTCATTTAAAAGTCCTTACAGTTATGCATGTATGGAACGCATATCAAAATTAATTGATTAAATAGACAAGTTGATTCTAATCCCATTTAAAAGTCCTCACGGTTATGCGTGGTTAGAAGATACTTGATTTCATTTTTAAAATTAAATTGGAATACTACTAATCTCATTTAAAAGTCCTAACGGTTATGCATGATTAGTAGATATTCAAAATTCCTGATATAAGTGTACCACAAGAAGATTCAACTGTATGATTTTATATTATAACATCATTTCCATTCTTTCTAAAAGTGGAATATGCGCCTAACAAGGGTAGTTATGATTTTTGTTTGATTCTTATTGAAGTTTAATATTTATATTCAATTTGAGTTTAACGTTGGATTAATAACGATCACTCTATCTCTATTTTCTCTAACACTATTATTCTTTTGCTGATAACAAAAAGGGGAGAGAAAAGTTAAGATTTTGTCAAATAGAATCAAGCAAAGGTCAAGTAATTTTCAAATAATTTTCCATTTGCATCTAGGCTCATTTATATATTTCTAGTTGTATGCATATATGTAGGGGGAGCATCATGTAGAGAGGAAGCATTTAAATAGGGGGAGCAATTAGAGTATATAATTGGTCAAATACATTTACCTCGGTCAAAATCTTAAATATATGTTTGTTATCATCAAAAGGGGGAGATTGTATGAATATGCGCCTATATGTTTTTGTCTGATGACAATAAACATATATATTCATTTAAATGTATTTGGTAATGTACTATTTTGTTTTTCATAGATTAAATAAATATTTGTTGAATAAAATAAACTACACAGAATTTGAATTCAAACAGAACAAGTTACACAGAATTTGAATTCAAACAGAAATTTTTTTCAAACAAATATTTATTACAATCTTGAATAGTACAAATTCAAGCTCTCACTATACATATACAGTTTTGAATACATCACAATTATTTTTACATTAATAACCTCGCTACATATCACTCACACTCGTATTTTGTCTTCAGCTGCATTCCAGTTTGAATCCAGCATCCGTCCAATCTGCAAAAATATTCACTAACGCAGTAAAATTGAAAAAGAAATGTTTTTGCAATATAAAATAAAATATGATTTTTGAAAATATGATTTGCCTCAGTTATTTGGGTTGTTCGTCATCATTTAAATTTGAATTCATCATACACGAACAACTTGTGACATACACAGTGTATCACTGTATATGCCACAAGGCCGTGCACATCGGTATACACTTGATAATGCTACAGTGACAGGTGAGCACAAGTCAAACCCAAATGAAAACGCGGGTTCAACTCACGTGCAATATATTGAAAATCACGACACGAGCACAAGGTCAAACCCGAGTTTTTGAAACTGTGTTCAACACAAGGCAACATGAAAAATGCAAAGCTTTGACAAATCAAAACTGCATCAAAGCACAAATACATGGAACAATGCAACTCAATCAGACAAGTGCATCCAGAAGAACAAAATTGCCACCAACATAACAGATCAAATGAAACACTGTGGCAACATCAGAATACAGTCCAAATGCATCAGTGAGGAAACTGCGGCGGACATGTATACAACAGAAGAAGCCATGATCAAGTCCAAGAGAAATACACAAGCATGATACAGGTGAACAGAAAACAAGTGCACACTGGAAATACAAGCACATGCACAAGAAACCATACAGTCAAGTCAAATGGAACTCAACAAAGCAGCTCAAGTAACAAAACTCGAGCGCAGCAATGAAACCACAAGTTACCAAATCAAGTGATCAACACAACAACATGGACTGCAACAATCAAGTAAATACAAAGAACAGTGGAGTAATGGGTGAACAGAACACCATGATATTCAGCTCAATGAATACTGTAACAAATGCAACATTTACAACATACAAACAAGCAACTGAGGGCAACAGGTCCAGTTATAACAAAACACCAAGTGCAGCATCATGTCAGTGTAACCAAATCAAAACAGAGAATACAATATGAAGACCAAGGCTACAAATGTGCAAATGCTCAAACTCAGGTGGACAACATATCAAATGAACTAATGAATCAACTGCAATGCAACACAAATGTGTTCACATGAACCAAGCTATATACAACCAAAGAAGCAAACTCAAGTAGACAGTAACATGTGTTACAGTGGTGATGCAAGTGCAAACCAGAATGAAGACCACTAGTGTACAACTTCAGCAGTGACAATAAAGTGAATGCAAGAATAAAGTACCATAGACTACAAGTAGAGCAAGTGCAATTCGATCTAACAAGAAGTACACCTAAGTGACACAGTGAACCAGACAACAACACAAACCAGTGGCCATAACCAGAGGTAATATGCATGCAAGTACACAGTGAAATCGCCACGGTCTCAAACTCAAATGACAGACCGAACCAAGAGTCGAAACAACTCAACATGAGCAGTACCATGGACAGAAGACAATGCCAACAAATATAACAACAGCCAATGCTAATATGAAACCGAAGAACTCAATACAGATAATCAACACAGTGATAAAAATTCAAGTACATATACAGTATTGACGAAGTCAGAGTTGACAAAAGATTAGAGATGACCAGGTCAAGAAAATCAAGTGCGTACAATTTGAAAAAAAATCAAAGTCGTGTCTTTGAAAAAGTCAGCAATGAAAAGGGGAAAGTTTTTGCCTTTTTATTCAAGAAAAATCGTACGCATAAAAATCAAAGCCGTGAGCATCAAGACAGAAAGAATCAGGAAAGACGTTCGCATCAAGGACTAAAGTTTTGGAAAGTATTGGATTAAAACGAAGAAAGCAAGTGTATTCGAATTCATATAAATACTAAACCCCAATTGTCATCATCGGTATCGAATTCAAGCAAACATAAAATCAGTAAAAGGAAAAGCATATAATTACATACCGAAGCAAGGAAGGAATTCGATCAACGAAGCAGCCGCGGTGAGCAACGAGGTCTCAAATCGATCAAGGAAGCACGTTAATCATTATTCGATCGAGGAATTCAAGCGGCGCCTTCAAATTTGCACAAGCCCTAATTTCGCTAAAGAGGAACGAACGAAGATACAAAAGAGGCCGCATTTTTCTTCACAGTGGATCGGTTTAAAGAATAAGGGGCCGACCTTATTTGTTAAAAGAGGCTTTGTTAAGAGGGTTTTAGTTTATAGGGTTTTAATTTGTTTTGTTTTTAAATTTGTTTTTTTAAAAATTTAAATTCCTTTTTTTTAAGGTTGTCAAACCTTGGTAAATCACCACCTAGGTTGTAGGTAGTGTCAGATTGTCTAGTTAGAATTAGTCCAATGAGCAGGGTGTGCGAGTTTGCAAAACTCTATAGACGGTAGCAGGGTGTGCGAGTCTGTTAGAGTATTTGTAAGCGAGAAATTGTTTAATTCTAATAGAAATCTGGGAATGCAGCAGTAGGCAGGGGTTGCCGAAGCTGGATAAATTTTGTGTGTGATTTACTTTTCAGCATATTTATTTCTGCAGTTTATTTCTGTGTTTAATTCCAGAAAATTTGCTGTAACCCTATTCACCCCGCCTCTAGGGTTAAACTAGATCCTACAATATCATGGTATATGAGATTTATATAATATCATCCACTATTATGCGGCACATACGGTCTCATCCGCTATATAATGCAGGAAATCAATCACTCCAAATACATATATAATACCAACTCCACTTCGAGGTGGAATATCGCAGCATATGGATTTAATATAATATCATCCGTTATGATACGGTGCATAGGGTCTAAACTAATATAAATGATGATAAATTAATCATCCAAGCACACAATTAACAATTTTAAATTTAACTATTTAAAATTTAAATCTGAAAAATCTGATTTGTGTTAGAAGATCGCACCTTTGCTTTGCATGCAATCCATTTTCATTCCAGATTGTTTTCTTCATTGTATTAGACCTTGTATAAACAATCATACAATTTTATTAATATTCAGATTATTCGAATAATCAATTTCATTTGGCAATTTTAATTAACTAGTGATTTTATTTTAAACTAATACTTTTAGTTTTAAACCAATTCCTTTTAATAATTATTTTTAACGTTAATAATTAAATGAACCATTTAAACAAATTAATTCCCCTAATCGAATAATTAACTTCCATTTCATAGATTTAATTAACCAAAATTTTTATTTAAACTAATAGTTAAATTTTAAACCCATTTTTCTTTAATAAATTATTTTTAGAGACTAAATAAATTAAATAGGTTAATTGAACAAATTACTCGCCAAATCTAGTAAATTATATATATATATATATATATATATATATATTTATGAAATAATTCGTATGGCTTTTTTTTTAAGACCAAACCTTTATTTATGTATAAAAATCTATAAATTTCAAAAAACTAATTTTACAAAAAATTTCAACATTTTAAACTTTCTATATTTTCTTTTAAAACCTATATATACACACACTTATCTTAGTTAGTATTTCATAAGTGAAATTATATAACTCACTGTAAATTTACTTTTACTTAAAAATATATATGCAGTTAAATAAATAAATAAATGAAAAAGAAATAAAACTCACCATCGATCGACTCCAAACATCAGCAATCCTAATCGCATGCGCCGTCGAGACCGGGGTCGCGTCACCACCAGAGCGAGATCGCCAACAACCCAATCTACGCGTGAGCGCACGCGCGTGCCTTGCCTACGAATTCAAACGCGAACTGCTCGCCGGAACCTCGCGACGTCGCCGCCATTCCAGTGCGACACCCTGACTTCTGGTGACTTCGAGTACTTCAACAACAATGACAATGACCTCTTTAACATCAGATATTTGTGAAGTTGAATACTCGCGACATCATTTACTGGAGACATTGAATACCTCAATAATTTCAATTACCATGAGGCCCTCTGAATTTCCAATCTCCTCTTCCTCTAGATCTAGATTTGTGAGTTGCTAAGTGAATTCGATTTGGAACCGGTTGAATAAGTAAAGTTAGATTTCGACAGACAATAGTAGCGGCCATTTTTTTAAAACATACGATTGAACTTTGGTATTAAAAAGGGAGAGGAATAATCACGGCCATGGCCATTGATTTTTTTTCCGTTTCTTTGATTTTTTTTGAGATGAAGAGTTTGGCCACTTTTATTTTAATTAAACGAAGACATGTGAAATAAATTAGAGGAAGGGAAATACGTGGTTAAACATTTCTCAACGTGTCACAGCTTGGTACAGTGCTCAATTATATTATTTATTTTTCAAATTTAAATTCAAATTTTAAATCGTCTCGATTGTCGCAACTCAAAATCTCGATCTCCAATCGAGGTGTGTCGCTAGGCGTTTATAATGTTATACTCCCGTTTCAAACGCAATGGAAAAGGTTTCGAGTCCAAATTCGATTGTATGGAGAAGATAGCATTTTGGACTAGTTATTGAACTGAATTTCAATATAGATTTTCAGCGCGTTTGCTTATCGTACGGCCAAACGATCACTTCAAACACTACGTAATTTGAAATCCTATAATAATACAATATTACAGATCCCATGAAACTAGTTTCGTCAAATTCCAAGACTGTGCCTTGGAAGGGTATTTTAAATATCGATTTAAATGATATAAATTTCAATACTGAATAAAACAGTCTCAAATTCAATTCTGAAGCTTCTATTATCTTCAATATTGTCACTATAAATTTCACAAGCCTTTGAAATTTTTTTAATCAGCTTAAAATTGAAGATTCAAATTTTTACCTAATCTCAATAAATTAAATTCAATAATTAAATTGCCAAATTTATAGTAAAAATTGAAATTCAAGTTTAAAAACAACTTCCAATATTTAAAATCAATTAAATATTTTAATTTCAAATGTTAAAAATTTTTGGTCGTCACATTCTTCCCCCCTTAAAAGAATTTCGTCCCGAAATTACTAGTTAGGAAGAATGATCCTTAACCATTTATCATTTTCCAAAACAAACAGCTTTCAACAATTTGCCAAACAATTGTTTTTATTAAGGACTCGTTATCACTTCATCTATCTTTCCAAAATGAACCATAAGTTTCAAATAGTATTGTTTCCTTAATCAATTCAAATTCAAATTTTAAATATTCAAAATTTTCTCAAAATTTTTCTAACTCTTTAAATTTTCGAAAAATTTCGTCAGCGTCTTCTTTGCGCGGCTAGCTCATTACGACTACAAAATGGCACCACGGGCCCTCAGATTCAAAAAGAAAACAAAAACCAAGTGGCTGGACAAGAAAATCATCAAATTTCATGTTAAAATTCAAATACATACCTTTTTGAGCAATCCAAATTTATCTTCAAAATCAAAATCCTAATCCCATTTCCTTTATAATGCATGTATGCCATTTAACAACCATATCCAGTTTCTACATTCAAAAATCATTTTGCACATTCCATTACAAAAGTTTGAATACTTACTTCTTATACCATTTTTACTCACCATTGAAGTTATATATCGATTTTCATTCAATCTTACATTATCAATTTCAGTTGAATTCAATTTTCAATTTCAATTCTATTTGGTTTCAGTTTACCTTTTGAATATTGAATTTTATCAACTATCTTTTATTCACAACTGATACATATCACTATTTTAAATTAGTTTCATTTACTAATCCATTACAAATTCCAATCCATTTTATCTCAAACCAATTTTTTTTCCACCTTTATTATCTTTAGTTCACTTCAAACTAATTTTACAACTTCATTTTATTTTACACAATTCAAATTAGTTTTCAATATTCAGTTTCAATTCCATTTTTATTCTTTTGTTCATTCCCAAAAATTTATTTTCAATTCACCATTTTGGTTTATAACCACTTATACTTAAACTGGATTTCAAATTCCATATGAATTCAATTCATCTTAGACCATAATTAGTTTCACTTACTAATTTTGTTTCAATACTTCACTTTGCTTATAACAAATCAAATTCAATTCCAATTCAATTCTATTTGCTAACAAATTCGAATGAATTTCAACATTCAATTTCATTTTTTTGCATTTCATTTTCATTTTGAATCCATATCATCATTTTATTTGACTCAAATTTTCAATCTCAATTCTTTTATTCAATTTTCATTTTTAATTCCACTTGAATTAAATTTTCCTTCCAACTTATTTTGTTTGCACATTTACTTTTATCTAACTTCACTTTAAGTGAGATTTTATTTTAACAACTTTAAACTTTACAAGTTATCAAACTTAATGATGTTCCATAAATATTTTATATAGTATTCCAGAGTCTTTCTAACTTTCCAAAACCATTTTTGAAATCAATTCAAACTATCTTTTGAACTCCCAAAACCAACCCCAGTTTTCTAAACAACCTCAAATTTTAAATAATTTGGGAGCAATTCCACTATTGGAAACTCGAAAATGAACATCGATGATGTCGCGATCATCATCGGAATTATTTTCTAGCGAACGAAAAGAGTTTAGTACTTTTATCCCTTTAAAACATTTTTCCAAATCTTAGTTTCAAATTTAAAAAAGGTCTATACTTTTCACCAAAATTTCAAAATTTTCAAATCCTTTCATATTCTTTCAAAATCATTTTAATTCAAAAGAGGTTTAAAATTTTCACCAAAATTTCCAATTTCAAATATTTTCAATCCACTTTCAAATATTTCTTTGGTATCTATTTCAAATTATATTTACATTCACAATTCCCATTTGTATTAGGGTTTTATTTCTCAGCTTTAAGTTATGATTTCAATTTCTTATTCAATAACCAATGATAATAATTTAATATTATCACTTCCTAACAACGAAGCAACCATATACTATAATAATTTACGGAAAATGATTTCTTTTCTGTACAAAATTAATTTTGGTAAATTTATTTCATTTACCCTCTTTTAAAACAATATCATGCCAAATTATTCTGTACAAGTGTTTAGAGATCCTTATCAATGGCGTTAATTAGTCGTATTGACCAGAATCCATATACCACTCAACAAACCAATCAACACAATATAAAACAATTTTATATTCACTAACAAATACGCGCTCATATCTATTATTACTCTCAACTCATTCTAGAGTACTACTGACTCTATCTCTAATGAGTAATCTCCACCAGAGCAAAGGTTGTCGCTTAACCAAATGCTCTGATACCACAATGTAACGACCTGATTTTTTGACTTTCAAAAGTCGACATCAATACGTCCACTGTATCAAATGCCGCACAATCGAGTGCCGAAAAACCGAACCGTTAGGGTTAAAGAAGAAGAAGAAGATAGAAGAAGAATAGAAACAATAACAGAATCTAACATTTCACGGTGGAACAATATATAATAGATAAATGAATATCTTTAAAACAAAGAATCATCTCCGTTATTACAATACAACGTCAGAGTTTACAATGACACCATTCAACACTAGGTATTTACAACAACTAATCCATATTAAAACTAAACTTACATAAATCCCGACGCAGTGGATAATACATAGTATAATGATATGTCTTGCCATCCGACTTGCTTCTAGATTTCCACAGCACATCTTTTTCGACTTCGCTCCCGAATAACTGAGAACCTGATTCTAGGCTGCCCCTGTGGAAAATTATGGGCACCCAGAGTTTGAAAAAGGAACAATAAACTCCATGTCAGTCATCGGACTGGTGTGAGATCTTAAAAACATTTATTTTTCACAAAGAAAATAAAAGAAATCCACTATGCTTTTGGAAGTTGAAACTACCATAAGGCCTCCCGGTACACACACAATGCAATCGTACACTTGGGGGAGATTTCTCCTTATGATAGTCAAATATGCATGATACGCAAAAACTCTTTTTAATATTATCAATAATGCATAGTAGAAAAACATTTGCAAGTATAATATTAATCTTAGCCAGCATACGTACCATTATAGTATGCCTACTATAGCTACCATATTAAATGGCAGGTTGTACAACTAAAACCGTACAAGGCGCGTATTGGTGATTGGATTTCCAACAAATGGTCAGGCTATGGAACTTCCTGGGCCACATGGGTATGCTTCTGGAGGGACGTCTCGAGAACCTAACCGGATCTCTGCCAACATAAGGTCGGGTTACTTCTGTAACTAGGTAACTACTACACGAGTATGCTATCCCCCGGCCGTTTGCGGCCTTTATTCGAGAATCCTCAACCATAAAGCAAGAACCACAAAGTATAATAAATTTGCAGCATCAACATAGGTGAAATATGTGGGCTCCATACCATGATACTACCCTTTTCCAGAAGGAAATGACATACCCTCAGGGGGCGCAACCCCCAAATAACCTTGCTGCATCCTCCCTATTTTGTCCATTTCGGGTTGTGAGGTCTGATGAAGTCTCATCCACAAAGCTACGCTTTTCACAAAAGCCATGCTTCGATCAACAAATGATTAGCAGCACTTCGTATGCCACATTACCAAATTGGGAATGTATCACTAGCAACCATCAACTACATAACCGTTGAGCTCGTACGTCTCAGAGAAGGGAGTTAAGCTAAGAGAATAAATTCTCCGCCACCAACAGAAATGTATTTGATAGAAACCAGCTTTACATCTCAAAGTGTAACGTCAGACACACATCCATATAAGTCCGTTCTGGGATCGAACGGAACCGAACGCACTTCAAAGAAGCCCTTGCAATCCAGATATTTACTAATCACGTCCGGAATCCCCATCACAAAGGGTGATAAAATCTCTATACCAAAGTAACTCGGTGCAGAGACATTCGACAGGTAATCCTTTCATTTTCGAAAATACTCGATCTTCAACACCATCTTCAAACGCAATCCCATTTCGTCGTATCATTATTCGAAATGGGTTTTATGACACAAAGTCCTTTCCTGGTTAATCCGAATAATGAGCGCTTATTTTAAAAAAAATAAGCATTCAATCAGATTTCAACAAATCACAACAAATTCGACTTTGATCTTTTAAACAAAAGATCCATCATAATCACAAAGGTTCGATGTGGTTTTCGAATATCCATTTGGAATTCAACCCTTGGTCACATCGAAATTCAAATGCCATTTAAAGGCCAATATTGATAGTCGGTTGTTTAACTGTGAATCATCATTCACGACAATCACTGAATTTCAAATAATTTTTCCCCAATTATTGTTTTCAAAATATCTTCGTAAGATATAATTTTAACAGTTCAAACATTTGAAAACAAATTTTAAATCAATTTTCACCTTTCAATCTTTTTGAAAACAAATTTCAAATCATTTTTCACACTTTAATCCTTTGAATACAAATTCCAAATCACTTTCCTCACGTGGAATAAATTTTCAAATATTTATTTAATTCCACTGAAAATCTACCGAGTTCAAATATTTTAAAATACTTTATTTTAAATATTAGCTATGAAAACCTTATACCAATATCTCATATAAAATTTCAATTACCAATATCTCATATAAAATTTCAATTCCAAACTAATTTTTAAACAAAATTAGTAGACAGGGTATAAGTACTTAAACATCCACTTTCTAAATCAAATATCAATTTTAAACTTTGAAATAATCCCTTCTATAATTAATTAAATAAATATATCTTTACTCTAAAGATTTACCAAATAACTTAAGAAACTAATTTCTCCAAAATATTTTTTCAAAACCAACTCTGGAACTTTTAATTTATATTTCAAAAGCTATTTTAAAAACATACTTGGATTTTCAGGGAAAATACACCTTCCTTTTCAAAATGGATCATTTTAAATCAATTAATAAATCCTTCTGAATTTATTTTTAAATTTACGTTCCAAATCCGTAAATTTTTTCCACACTTAAAAACAAACCAACATTTATTTTTAAAAACAAAACTCCCTTTCCTTTATAAATTTCCATTGTGAATTTAAATTTTCAAATATCCACTGATATACGATTTTCAAATCGATTTCTAAATATTCACTTTCAAATAGCCAATCAAAATCCAAATTGATTTCGAAAATTTATTTCACATACCAAATCAAATTTCGAATTGATTTTCCAAAGATTCATTTTCAATCACCAAATTAAATTCCAAATTTGATTTCTAAATTTATTTCCTTTTAATATAAATTCCTTTATCACTTCCAATCTATTTAAAATCCGAATTTAAATAAATTCTTCAACTATTAGACAATATTACTCAAAACCCATTTATTTAAATCTTTCCAATAATTTTGGTATTTATTCAATAAGTTTTTCTAAAATAAAACTTTATCCTTTTAAAATTTCTTCTTTTAAATTTATCCAATTTTCAAAAAATAAATTTTACTATAACTTTTAACTTGAATTTTTAAAATCCAATTTTATTTATTTCTGGTATCCTACGATTCCAAAAATATATTCGGCTATACAATAGCCTTCAACGATTTCAATCACAATGATAATCATATATAGATTATAAATAATCAACACATAACATTGAAACAAATTAAATATTTGAGGAATCTAGTTGGATCCCTCCAACCTATTTCCCTGCACCCACAGAAGTTTGCACAACAATTAAATACCAATTCCACTTCGAGGTGGAATATCGCGGTAAATGGGATTTATATAGTATCATCTGCTATTACGAGGCGCATAGGGTCTCATCCTCTATATAATGTGGGAAATCAATCACTCTAAATACATATATAATACCAATTCCACTTCGAGATGGAATATCGCGGTATATTAGTTTAATATAATATCATCCGCTATTATGCGGTGCATGGGGTCTAAACTAATACAAGTTATAATAAATTAATCATCCAAGCACACAATCAACAATTTTAAATTTAACTACTTAAAATTTAAATCAGAAAAATCCACCTTTGCTTTGCATGCAATCCTTTTTCATTCCAGATTGTTTTCTTCATTGTATTTGACCTTGTATAACAATTATACAATTTTATTATTATTCGGAATAATCAAATAATCAATTTTCATTTGGCAATTTTAATTAACTAGTCATTTAACTTTAAACTAATACTTTTAGTTTTAAACCAATTCCTTTTAATAGATTATTTTTAATGACAATAATTAAACTAACCATTTAAACAAATTAATTCCCCTAATCGAATAATTAATTTCCATTTCATAGATTTAATTAACCAAAAATTTAATTTAAACTAATAATTAAATTTTAAACCCATTTTTCCCTTAATAAATTATTTTTGGGGACTAAATAAATTAATTAGATTAATTGAACAAATTACTTGCCAAATCCAGTAAATTATATATATATATATATATATATATATATATATATATATATATTTATGAAATAATTCCTATAGATTTTTTTTCTAAAAACCAAACCTTCATTTATGTATAAAAATATATAGAATTCAAAAAACTAATTTTACAAAAAATTTCAGCAATTTAAACTTTCTATATTTTCTTTTAGAACCTATATATATATACATATATATATATATATATATATATATACTTATCTCAGTTAGTATTTAATAAGTGAAATTATATAACTCACTGTAAATTTACTTTTACTTAAAAATATATATACAGTTAAATAAATAAATAAAAGAAAAAGAAATAAAACTCACCATCGATCGACCCTAGACATCAGAAATCCTAATCGCATCCGCCGCCGAGACCGGAGTCGCATCACCACCAGAGAGAAATTGCCACCAACCCAATCTACGTGTGAGCGCATGCGCACGCCTTGCCTACGAATTCGAACGCGAACTGCACGCCGCAACTTCACGACGTCGCCGCCATTCCAGTGCGACACCCTGGCTTCTGACGATGTCGAGTACATTAACATCAATGACAGTACGCTCTTCAACATCAGATACTTGCGAAGTTGAATACTCGCGACATCATTTACTCGAGACAATGAAGACCTTAGTAATTTCAATTACCATGAGGCCCTTTGAATTTCCAATCTCCTCTTCCTCTAGATCTAGATTTGTGAGTTGCTAAGTGAAATCAATTTGAAACCGGTTGAATAAGTAAAGTTCGATTTCGACAAACAATAGTAGCGGCCATTTTTTCATAACGTAAGATTGAATATGGATTTTAAGACGGGAGAGGAATAATCATGGCCATGGCCGTTGATATCTTTTTTCGTTTCTTTGATTTTTTTTGAGATGAAGAGTTTCGCCACTTTTATTTTAATTAAAGGAAGAAGTGTGAAATAAATTAGAGGAAGGGAAACACATGGTTTAACATTTCTCAATGTGTCAAAGCTTGGTACAGTGCTCAATTACATTATTTATTTTTCAAATTTAAATTCAAATTTAAATTCAAATTTTAAATCATCTCGATTGTCGCAACTCAAAATCTCGATCTCCAATCGAGGTATGCCGCTAGGCGTTTATAGTGTTACACTCTTGTTTCGAATGCAATGGAAAAGGTTTCGAGTCCAAATTCGATCGTATGGAGAAGATAGCTTTTTGGACCAGTTATTGAACTGAATTCCAGTATAGATTTTCAGCGCATTTGCTTATCGTACGGCCAAACGATCACTCCAAACACTACGAAATTTGAAATTCGATAATAATACAATATTACGGATCTAATGAAACTAGTTTCGTTGAATTCCAAGACCGTGTCTCGGTAGGCTATTTTTAAATATCGATTTAAAGGATATAAATTTCAATACTGAACAAGTCTCCAATTCAATTCTGAAGCTTCTATTATGTTCAGTATTTTCAATATAAATTTTACAAGCCTTTGAAATATTTTTAATCAGCTTAAAATTGAAGATTCAAACTTTTACCCAATCTCAATGAAATAAATTCAATAACTAAATTGCCAAGTTTATAGTAAAAATTGAAATTCAAGTTTAAAAACAACTTCCAATATTTAAAATCAATTAAATATTTTAATTTTAAATGTTGAAAATTTTGGGTCGTCACAATAAAACTGGAGGAGTTGATTGGAAATCTGATGTCTTATGGAGTTAAACTCCAGGCAAAACGAGTATAGGCCCAAGATAAGTGAATATAGCATTTCAGCCAGAAAAGGATGAATCAGATTCAGATGAAGAAGATATGGCGTTCATTGCTAAAATTTCAAAAAGTTTTTGAAATTTAGAAAAACGCAACAAATTCAAAAATAACAAGAACACTTTCAGCAATAATAACAACACCAACAAACCGTCATCATTTGCTCTAGAATGTTATGAATGTCACAAGAAAGGCCACATCAAGAAAGTCTTTCCTGAGAAAAAGAAAGACAAACATAAACACAAGAAAGACATATTCAAGAAGAAAGTTTTCTCTTTCACTTGGGACGATTCAGAATCGTCTTCATTATCAAATAGTGACTCAGACAGTGATACAGAACAAGCCAATGTATGTTTTATGGCCACAAAAGATGAGGTGCCACCTAAAAAGAGAGGAAAATGGATACTAGACAGTGGTTTCTCAAAGCACATAACAGGAAACAAAGGGATGCTAACTAATATTATCTACTCAGATGGAGGTTCTGTCACATTTAGAGATAATTCCAAGGATATGTCATCGGCAAAGGCGATGTGAACAATTACAGTGTGTCTAATTACCTCTTATTATAGATGTTTTATTTGTTAAGAATTTGAAGCATTATTTAATTAGTATCAGCCAATTGTGTGACAAAGGATTCAATATTTATTTTTCTGTAAATAAATGTATCATTTTTATCAAAATAAAAATCTAAATTTTGAAGGTTTTAAAGATAAAAATATTTATGTTTTAAATATGAATGTAAATTACAATACAAATACATGCTTAATAGCCAAAGAAAATGATCCTTGGTTATGGCACAAACGATTTTGTCATATTAATTTCAAAGCTATAAATTATTTTAAAATGATTTAGTAAAAGATTTACCAAAAATAAATTTTAAAGTAAACAATATTTGTGATGCTTGTCAATTAGGAAAATCGTCAAAATCACCCTTTAAATCAAAGAATAATATTTCCGCTATACAACCACTTGAACTATTGCATTTGGATCTCTTTCATCCAACTCAAGTTCAATCTATAAACCATAACAAATATGTATTTGTTATAATAGATGATTTCTCAAGATATACTTAGACTATTTTTCGAAAAAATAAAAGATATACTTTTGAAAATCTCATGATCTTTGCAAAAAGAATTCAAAATCTCAAAAATTTAAAATTTAAAAATATTAGAAGTGATCATGGAGGTGAATTTGAAAATGAAGCTTTTGAACGTTTTTGTAATAAAAGGGAATTTATTATAATTTTCCTTTTCCTAGAGCACCACAACTAAATGGAGTGGTTGAAAGGAAAAATAGAACTTACAATAATATGCACCTCCATGATCAGAAATACCTAGAGTTAACAACCACCCGGCAATAATATGTTGAACTGGACTTCCTTTCAACCACTCGGCGTTTGGCATACTAAAGGAGTTAACAAGTTGTCAAGCCAACAACAAACCAAGGGCGTTTGGCAAAACTTTACCTCGAGTCATTTGATGACCACTGCAGATAGTTCTCGACCGGCATCCCTCGCTCGGCAACTGGCGTTCGGCATCCCTCGCTTGGTGTGCAAAAGCTACTTACTACCGGTCGAAGTAACTTGTTTCTGGGCCCGGCAGGAAGTCCAGTCTATCTTCGCATACAAATAGAAGGGCAGGGGCACAGTGAAATGGACCTTTTTTTGAGAACACCGTGGAGACTTTGCAACTTTGAAAACACATTCTTTTCAATTGCTACTTGTATTCAAGTCATTATTGTACAGATTGTATATGTATCCAATCATTTGCGAAAGCAATAAAGATCAAAACTCAAAGTGGACGTTGGCAGTTACACTGAACCACTCGAAATCCGGTGTTCTTATTTTTGCAGTTACTTTGGCATATAGTCCTCTATTTTAATTTATTTTCTTCATTAATTTCTCTACATAATCTATCTTAAGGGTGTTAGTGACCAATTCTGGTGCTTACATTTTGGTGCCTTCACTGAGAATCGAATTCTCAGGTCGTTAGGATCTGCTTTGTAGCTAATGGATTGAATAAATCCCCCGAGGGAGATACAAGACATTCACGGAAGGTCCGTTGATTCTACACAAAGTTTCTACCAATAACTCTAATATGGGAAGAACACGTAAAAGAACAACCTCTCATAACGTGGACGTCAATGAGACTGCTAGCATACAACAAGTAGGACTTAGCAATTAACATGCAAATCTAGGTGCAGGAACCACCGCCCAAAATCAAATGGAAGTTGTCGCCAAAACGGAGTTCAACGTGTTTATGAGGGAACTCATGGAAAGTAGAAGACAACTTAATGAGCAGATTCAAGCTAACGCTAACCTCATGACTAAGCTTACTCAGCAACAACATCAGAATGCTAGAGGTAGCCCTGTTCCTTACTCTTCATCTGATAGCTCGAGTCTGTTCGATGAACCTTCAAGGTGTAGACGCTGCAAAACTGAAACTACGCGGGCATGTGCTGCTGATCGATCAACTCGAGATCACTTACACTTTGGAAACCACACCCAAGCTGGAACAGGAAACTTAGGATCTATATCACGTGTGGAAGCTGGACGGCCTGCTCGCCAACGCCCTAATGAACCCGATCCCCAGGATACACGTCCGACCGATCGCCAACAGAGGTGACACCAACTAGAACGGTATCGTGGGACACATGCCATCCTCTATACAAACCCTGGACCTATCGGCTATGGTCAGGCAGCTGATGAGAGAAAATCAAGGCTTGACTAATGATGATTGGGAGATATCTAGGAGTCATACTCCATTCATAGACACTTTTACAGGCCGAGTACCCCAGGAAGTTTAACCTTCCAACTTTCCCGGCTTACGAAGGGAAGATTGATCCTCGATAGCATGTGATGAGATATGAATGGATGATGGATTCAGCTAGGGCAAACGATGCAACTAAGTGCAGATGCTTCCTAATAACTTTATCCAGAATTGCAACCATATGGTTCACTCGACTTCCTCCACGGTCAATATCTAGCTTTGACGAATTGGCAATGAAATTTGTAGAACAGTTCAGGATGTATGCCACTCGCCCCAAGGACGTGATGTCCCTATCTAGTGTAATCCAGGCTCTAGGGGAGTCGTTGAAGGAGTACTTACAGAGATTTAATGTTGCGGCTATTGAAGTTAGCAACCCCAATGACCATGCAATTCTGATGGCTGTATTGTGAGGAGTGGATCCGGATTCAGAGTTTGGAGATTGGCTGGTAGGAAAACCTCCAACTACTCTAGAGCGTTTTTATTCAAAGCTCATCAGTACATAAGAAGAGAGGAAGCCGGTGGAAAAGGTGAGACAAGGCACCTGTGCTTCGTAAGGAGACTGTGCAGAGCAACATCGCTGTAAAGCAATCAGGTGACAACTCTTGAAAAGTCCATATCAATGTTTGAAACAAGCCAGGACAATCTAAAGGGTCCGGAGGAGGAAATCCTGGAAAGAAAAGAGAAGCGGGAAAATGGAGGCCAAGGTATCCAACTTACATCGAATACACTCCTCTAAATGCATTTTTGGAAAATATTTACCTGTCAACTTGTAATACTTTTCAATACTGAAAGCCACGTCCGAAAGACTCCACAGAGGAACAAAAGCGGACTGAGAAGCATTGCCGCTTCCGTGAGACTTACGGGCATAATATAGAGGAGTGCAGACACCTCTACGATGCCATTGAAAAGCTGATTCGAGAGAAAAAGTTACAGGAGTTTGTCAAGAACCCGCAAGATGGCAGACAGGGTACATCAGACCCTGGACGTGGGCAAGCTCCACATTATCCATAGGAACCTGCTTGAACTGTAGGTAGACTAGTCATAAACACTATAGTCGGTGGACCTCATTCTACAGACAAGAGCTGGCAGGAAATGGAGCGGTATGCTAACTCCTTAAGGGATGCGGATTATGAGTGCTGCTCGAATGTGGAGGATGGAACCCCCGCTAAACAGCCGCGCATGATGAGGGACGTTAAAGTATTCAGGAGCCGAGATGCTAACCAGATGGAAGCTCCTACCGTTGACCTGATGGTCATATCCACGACAATCGGGCCAGCATTTGTGAAGAGAATTTTGATTGATTGTTGGAGTTCTGTTAACATCATCTTCAAAAAGGAATATGACCAAATGAAGATGGAGATGAAGGATTTAAAGCCATCTAAAGCTCGTATCCATGGATGTAATGGTGCAGCCACCGATGTAATGGGTTAAGCTGAATTGCCAGTTGAACTTGGGCAAGGTGAACGTTGGAGGGTGTGAATCCTACCTTTTATTGTTTTGGATATTGATTCTCCATACAATGTATTTCTAGGTCGACCGGCCGGGGCAGAGTTTAGGGCAGCTTTGGCCCCATGATATTTAACTTTGAAGTTTCCGACAGACAAAGGAGTTGGTATGGTGCATGGCGATCTGGCGACCGGTTGTGAATGTTATGTGGCTGAGCTGAGAGAGGCCCAGTGAAGAGAGAAAGAAAAGGTTGCGGACAGCTCTGTCCGCATCTAGATCATTGACAATTGATAAGTAGTGCCGGAGCCCTGGCTCGGGCAACATGCTCGGGTCTATAGAGACATAGGTCCGAGAGATGATGATGAGGAACCCACGGAAGCAAAAGCAGCACCGGCTGAACTGACGATTGACATTCTAGTCAGCCGAGATGACCCATCGCGAGTACTTAAGATTGGATCACAACTCGAATCCTCGATGGCGGAGGTTCTTACTGATTTCCTTCGAGCGAATCTGGATGTTTTCGCTTGGACACATTTTGATATGTGTGGGATTTCTTCCACTATTATGAGTCATATGTTGAACATAGACCCGAGGTACGTACCAATAAAGCAGAAAAGGAGAGGCATGGACCCGGAGAGGTCCGCTGCTCTCAGAGAGGAGGTGGACAAACTCAAAGCCAATGGGTTCGTCCATGATGCCCTCCACCCTAAATGGGTGTCTAACCCTGTGCTAGTGAGGAAAGAAAATGGGAAATGGAGAACCTGCATAGATTACTATGATCTGAACAAAGCGTGCCTTAAGGATAGTTTTTCTTTACCCAGGACTGACCAGCTGGTTGATTAGACAACAGGACACGAGTTACTGTCATTTATGGATGCGTACTCGGGATATAATCAAATCCCGATGCACATTCCAGACCAAAAATACACTAGTTTTGTCACAGATGTCGGGCTATATTGCTATTTAGTGATGCCTTTAGGATTAAAAAATGCGGGAGCGACTTATCAACATCTGGTGAATCGTATGTCTAAAGACCAGATAGGTAAAATAATGGAAGTCAATGTATATGACATGCTCGTGAAGTCACGGTTGTCAAACGACCACATTCGAGACTTAGCGGAGATGTTTGGTATACTCCGATAATATTATTGAATGAAAATCAATCCTTTGAAGTGTTCCTTTGGCATTGCGTCAGGGAAATTTTTAGGTTTCATTGTTAATGCACGAGGAATTGAAGCTAACCCGGAAAAGATTCAAGCTATTCGGGACATACAAGTGCCCAAAACAATAAAGCAAGTACAAAGCCTGATCGGAAAAGTGGCTGCGCTGAGCCGATTCATACTGATAAGTGTGTTCCCTTCTTTGATGTAATAAAGAAAGAAAAGAGAAATTTTGAATGGACACCCGATTGGGAGGATGCATTTCAAGCTTTGTTAAGACATTTGGAAAGTCGCCCTGTGCTATCAAAGCCTATAGACCATGAAGTATTGTATGTGTACTTGGCTGTATCCCAGCATGCTATCAATACGACTTTGGTTCGCGCGGAGGACAAGTTCAAAAGCCGGTTTACAACGTTAGTAAACGTTTAAGGGGACAGAAAGAAATTATGCTAAGATTGAGAAACTGGCCTACAGCTTGGTGGTTGCATCAAGCAAGCTTGTTCCGTACTTTCAGGCACACTCGATCAGTTACCGATTAACCCTTGTGTCAGGTACTCCAACGACCAAAAACTTCTGAAAGGATGTTAAAATGGAATATCGAGTTGAGTCAGTTCGATATTACCTATCTTCCAAGAAGGGCCATACAAGGGCAAGCGCCAACTGACTTCATCGCTGAATTCGCCGTGTCAGACGAACGAAACAGCCACGATGTTATTCCCCCCATTCGATGGAAACTGTACACCGATGGTGCATCTAACGACCGTTGCTCTGGGGCTGGTATAATTCCTGTAACTCTCGAGAACCGATCAATTTGTTATGCTTTGAAGCTCAATTTCCAGCTACAAATAACGAAGTTGGGTATGAAGCATTGATTGCTAGCTTAAGACTCATCAAGGAACTGGGAGTAAAATCAGTTGAAATCTTTTATGACTCACAATTGGTGGTATACCAGGTGTGGGAGGACTATCAAGCGAAGGGACGGAGACTTGCCCCATACCTTGCACGGGTTCAAGAGCTGCTAGCAGATCTAGAATATTATGATATTTCGCATGTCCTGCGTGAACAAAACAGAGAAGCCGATTCATTGGAAAATTTTGCAAGTACAGGCGATGCACAAAAAAGGGGATTGGTTCCCGTCGAGACGTTATAAGCTTTGAGTATACATGTGATGAAGATAGATTTTGTGTTAGAAGCTAAAATCGAGAAGGAATCATGGATGACCCCATTTAATTAATGCTTGCTACACGGGGTCTTGCCCGAAAGAAAGAATGAAAGACGGCAAGTCATTCGTAAAGCTTCGCGAAATGTAATGCAGGATGAAATAATGTATCGAAAGGGATTTTCGGCCCCCTTACTCCGGTGCATTGCCCATATTGAGATAAAACGAGTCCTAAAGGAAGTCTATGAAGGAGATTGTGGTGACTATACTGGGAAGCAGACGTTAGCAAAGAAAATCATCCTCTGTGGATACTATTGGCCAACTATAAACTGGGATGTTGTAGACTACGTAAGCAGATGTGACAAATGCTAAAAGTGACAAAACCCCTAGAGCTCCGCCGAGGGAACTCACACAAATGGTTATTCCCTGGCCATTCGCAATATGAGGGATCGATATAATCGATTCATTACCCATATCCAAATTTGTGCAAAATACACAATAGTTGCGGTCGATTACTTCACCAAGTGGGCAGAAGCAGAGCCCTTAGCCACGAGCACTACCAAGAAGGTCATTAATTTCCTTGTACGGAACATTATATGTCGTTTTGGCCTCCCGCGAACTATCATTATAGACAACGGATGTCAATTCAAAAGTAGGGAGTTCAAAGAATTTTGTCAGAAATACGGCATTTAAAAAAGGTTTGTAGCAGTTGCTCATCCAAAAGTCAATGGACAAGTTGAATCCATGAACAAAATAATCAAGTCCATATTGAAAAAGCATTTGGAAAAGGATAGAGGCAAGTGGGTGGATGAACTTCCAACAGCACTTTGGGCTTACAGAACCACCCACAAGTCCACGTTCGGCCACACTCCATTCGCATTGGCATATGGCACGGAAACTGTTCTACCTATGGAACTTGAAGTTCCTTCGCATCGATAACTCATTATGACCCTAAGACGAATCGAGATCTTTTACTGGAATCATTGGACACTGTTGACGAAAAACGTGAAGAAGCTGATTTATGGGCGGTTGCATATAGACACCGAGTCGCTCGATATTATAATGAAAAGGTCCGACCGAGAACCTTTGATGCGGGTGATCTCGTTTTGAAATGATTTTTTCCAGTCCCATCGCATATGAATCCCACATGGGAAGGTCCTTAAGTCATTGAACAGAGGCTTGGAGAGGAAACTTTCAAGCTAGCAACATTTGATGGCGCAACACTCCCCCGAGCATGGAATAGCGAGCATCTGCGGCATCATCATACTTAGTCTATTCCTTTTGTATCTTTGTTGCAATTATTTCCAGTATGTTTTAGTTTCATTGATTCTTAGATTTCGGCATGTAATAAGACAATTTAGTTTTTTTTCATTAATAAAGGTTTGAAGCCATCTTTTCTATGAATTTTTATGTTTCCGTGTATGATAATTCTATGGCAAAAAACTAGAGTTACATTATTCTGTCTAACATACGAACGTGCATGAACATTCAAAGTCTCCAAGTCCTCATAGTGCGGACTGGAGTACTCTAAGTCCCCAGAGTGTAGATTAGAGTATAAACGACTCAAAAACTCTAAGTCTCCAGAGTACGGACTGGAGTACTCTAAGTCCCCAGAGTGTGGACTAGAGTATAAATGACTTAAAATCTCTAAGTTCACAGAGTACGAACTGGAGTACTCTAAGTCCCCATAGTGCGGACTAGATTATAAACGACTTAAAATCATCAAATCTCCGGAGTGCGGACTGGAGTACTCTGAGTCCCCAGAGTGCGGACTAGAGTATAAATGGCTTAAGAATCTCCAAGTCCCGCGAGTGCGGACTGAAGTACTCTAAGTCCTCAGAGTGCAGATTAGAGTATAAACGACTTAAATTCTCCAAGTCCTCAGAGTGCGGACTGGAGTACTCTAAGTCCCCAGAGTGTGGACTAGAGTATAAACGACCTAAACTCTCCAAGTCCCAGAGTGCGGACCGGAGTACTCTAAGTCCGCAGAGTGCGGACTAGAGTATAAACGACTTAAAATCTCCAAGTCCTCGGAGTGCGGACTGGAGTATTCTAAGTCCCCAGAGTGCGGACTAGAGTATAAACGACTTAAAATCTCCAAGTCTCCGGAGTGCGGGCTGGAGTACTCTGAGTCACTAGGGTGCGGATTGGAATATAAACAAATCAAAAACTCTAAGTCCCTAGAGTGCGGACTGGAGTACTCTAAGTCCCCAGAGTGTGGACTAGAGTATTAACGACTTAAAATCTCCAAGTCCCGGGAGTGCGGACTGGAGTACTCTAAGTCCCCACAGTGCGGACTAGAGTATAAACGACTTAAAATCTCTAAGTCCCCAGAGTGTGGTCTGGAGTACTCTGAGTCCCAAGAGTGCGGACTAGAGTATAAATGAGTTAAGAATCTCCAAGTCTCCGGAGTGCGGACTGGAGTACTCTAAGTCCTCAGAGTGTGGACTAGAGTATAAACGACTTAAAATCTCCAAGTCCCCAGAGTGCGGACTAGAGTATTCTAAGTCCCAGAATGCGGACTAGAGTACAAACGACTTTACATCTCTAAGTCGCCGGATTGTGGACTGGAGTACTCTAAGTCCCCAGAGTGTAGACTAGATTATAAACGACCTAAAATCTCTAAGTCTCCGGAGTGCGGACTAAAGTACTCTAAGTCTCCAGAGTGCGGACTAGAGTATAAACGACTTAAAATCTCCAAATCTCCAGAGTGTGGACTGGAGTAATCTAAGTCCCTAGAGTGTGGACTAGAGTATAAACAAATTAAAATCCCCAAGTCCCTGAAGTGCGGACTGGAGTACTCTGAGTCCCCAGAGTGTGGACTAGGATATAAACGACTTAAAAATCTCCAAGTCCCCAAAGTGCGGACTGGAGTATTCTAAGTCCCCATAGTGCGGGCTGGAGTACTCTAAGTCCCAGAGTGCGGACTAGAGTATAAACGACTTAAAATCTCCAAGTCCCTCGTGTGCGAACTAGAGTATTCTTAGTCCCTAAAATGCCGACTAGAGTATAAACGACTTAAAATCTCTAAGTCCTCGGAGTGCGGACTGGAGTACTCTGAGTCACCAGAGTGCGGACTAGATTATAAACGACTCAAAAACTCTTAAGTCCCCAGAGTGCAGACTAGAGTACTCTAAGTCCCCAGAGAATGGACTAGAGTATAAATGACTTAAAATCTCCAAGTCCCCAGAGTGCGGACTGGAGTACTCTAAGTCCCTGCAGTACGGACTAGATTATAAACAACTTAAAATCTCCAAGTTCACGGAGTGCGGCCTAGAGTACTCTAAGTCTCCAGAGTGCGGACTAAAGTATAAACGACTTAAGAATCTCCTAGTCCTCGGAGTGTGGACTATCATACTCTATGTCCCCAGTGTGTGGGCTGGAGTATAAACGACTTAAAATCTCCATGTCCCCGGAGTGCGGACTGGAGTACTCTAAGTCCCATAGTGCAGGCTAGACTATAAACGGCTTAAAATCTCTAAGTCCCCGGAGTTTGGACCTGAGTACTCTATGTCCCCAGAATGCGGACTAGAGTATAAACGACCTAAAATATCCAAGTCCCTAGAGTGCAGACTGAAGTATTCTAAGTCCCCAAAGTGCGGACTAGAGTATAAACGACTTAAAATCTCCAAATCCCCGGAGTGCGGACTGGAGTACTCTAAGCCCTCACAGTGTTGGACTAGAGTATAAACGACTTAAAATCTCTAAGTCCTCGGAGTGCGGACTAGAGTATAAATGACTTAAAAATCTCCAAGTTCCTAGAGTGCGGACTGGAGTACTCTAAGTCCCTAAAGTGCGAACTGAAGTATGAACGATAAAAAATCTCCAAGTCCCTAGAGTGCGGGCTGGAGTATTCTGAATCCCTAGAGTGTAGACTAAGTATATTCTTAGTACCCAAAGCATGAAATAGAGTATTTACAATTCTCAAAAAAATTCCGAGTCACGTGGAGGTGAACTGAAGCTCGGGTAACTCATCGAATGTCAAGTTATAGTAACAAGTTAGACAATAAGTTGAACAATAAAAGTCGTTTGAAAGACAAAGAAACTAAATTTTGTTTATCGATTCAAAATAAGGTTCCACAACAATCCCTCCAAAACTCGGAGTCGAAAGTCTATTTACATTGACAATGAAAATAAATAAAAATAATTACATAATCTAACATAACTCTTATTGAATGAGAGTGACAACAACTTCTTTGGTTTGTTCTCCTTCCTCGTTTTCTCGGATGACTCCTCCACCACGCATTTTCGTTTGGACGCTTTCTTGTTGGGGAAGTAACATCCGAAGAAGGAAGAGGAACTTCCATTGGCCTGGACTGACCAGGGAGAATGGCCTTCGAAGGCCTGTTCAATGGATCATCTAGTTCCATAACCTGGGGCTCGACCTTGATCTCAACATTCTTCTTTTTCTCTTTCGCAAGTTACTCCTTCATGCTCACTTTCGAAGTTTATCCAGAGGCGTCTGTAATCTCAACTTCATAACTTTCTTCGACGGGTGACGAAGTTTCATATTTGTCCTCGTCAGGCATCTCAATCGCTTGAGCATCAGGACCGGGAGTCTCTCCCGCTTGAATAGCCTTACTCATCTTCTCCTTCTCCTATGTGGCTTCATCACTCCTTGGAGTTGGCTCAGGATCAGAACAGCCTATGCAAAATCACAAGAGACAAACGTTAGAATACAATAACCTCTCATCGAAAACGACAGCTCTTTGAACTTTAAAAAGAAAAGTTATGTACCAGTTTCTTGTTGACTCTCAACTGTCCGAGGAATCTCACCCTTTGGAATGGGAGATAGAACATGAATGTCAAGGCTAGGGTCTTCCGGGTCGTAACCAACGTGCTGCTCAAACGAATCAAGTACTGGCCGATCGGTCGATTGAGTAAGGGGAGGAACCGAAGACTCGGTTCCAGATGTACTGGAAATGTCGTTCTTTCTTTTTGATGAGGAGGAACCTTTGCTATGGAGAGTTTTGCTGCAGACAAGTCTGAAGGTTCATTCTCCCTGAGAAATTCATTCACTTAAGCCTCCTCATCAACCTCTTCAGTTCCCAACTCAACCTTTCTGATCTTTATTAAAGTTTCCCATGCCTCGGCTAGAGATTCGAGGTAACCCTCACCAAGAAAAGTTAAGTCCAAATGCATGATGACACGGACATTGTATTCTGCTATAAGCGGGTTAAATAAGCACTTGATCTCCTCCCTGCCAGCCTCCATAGCCGCCTCAAGACGAGATTCAATCTCCATGGATGCTATTCTTTTGCCCTTCTCATAGACTTCGTCCTTCAGCATCTCAACTTTAGAGAGTTCGTCATCGAGCTTTTTCTTCAAGAGTCAGGTAGCAACAATCTCATTGCAATACCATTGCGACTCATTCTGAGCAGCAGTTTTTTCCTCTTTCTCTTTGAGAAGTAGCTCTTCCAACTCTTTGACTCGCTGGGCGAATGCATCCCTCTCCTTCTGAATGGAATCTTTCTCTAAAGCTAAGGTCCTACAGCATTGAACCGCTTCGCCAATTTCTTTCTTATGTTGCCTCCAGATGATTAACGGCCTCCGCTGTGTCTTTAGCACTTTTTTGGACAGCTTCAAGCTGAGACTTGTATGAAGAGACCTCTTTATCCTGAGCTTTAATGATGTCTTTGTCGTGAATAGCTTCGAGCTTTAGGTGATCGATTTCGTGTTGACGCTCAATAGAGACTTCCAAGACTTTTTCAGCTAAATGGAAAAACGCATCATGTTGAACGTAAAAGTCGTTGTTACAAGCAATGGTGCTTTGTTTGACGTGTCCCGGAATGTGATGAATCGCCAGGACAAATTTCAAATCATCGAAGCATATTTTAAGGAATGTGGCGTTGATCTCAGTAAGTCTTTCTGCTATCGACGGATCATGTATAGGAGTGGGAGGAGTTTTCCTGGAGACTACAGATGTTTTGTGGGGTTCCCGAGATTGCCTGGTACTAGACGAATCAGAATGTTGATCTCGATGGGCCTCAGGCTAGGACCCCTTATGCGTAGACTTCTCATTGCCTTGGTCTGATTGAGAAGGAGGATCACGGGAGTAGGAGGACTGGCTATATGTTTTTCTTCGATAGGATGATTCTCAGGGGGGAATGTCGATCGCCTGTGTCATCTCTATCCCAGCATTTGCCAGAGCCCGAATCTCGGCCGGAATGATGAAAGATAGATGACCCGCGAAGGCGGTCAAGTCCGTGAGTACGCCCTATATCACCTGCGTAGAAATTGAATGACGGCAAGTTAGCAAAAAAGAGAGTGATGGTTAAAATTTAAGTGCAAAATGAAGTGCACGTATCCGTGTGTGTCCAAGTGTTTCTCCCCGACGGACCAGTTTCTTATCTTTAGTTATAGGAGTTTTTTCTCTTTAGTTATGGGCTGGAGTGCCTGCATCGCCTCTTGTTGGCGAATGAAGCTTAACGACTTTCGAATCGTTTAAGCCATAGTTGAGCAAGTTGTCGGGAATAGTGAGGTCCGGCAAGCCTTTAAAAGAACTCTCTAAGTGTTGAGGAGAAGGCTCTCTCTCAACCCGAGTGATTGTGACCTTAGAGGTTCCACCCGCTGTCTTCTTCCTCAATTTGTAAGCTAATTTTTTTATTTCCCTTCATAAGGGAGGGGTTACTTCGATATCGTGAACCTCAACCACCGGCTCCTGAGCGGGACTAACATAATCACCCGGTACTTCGAGCACTTTAGCTTCTCTAATCTCCCTCTCCTCAGGTGTGTCAGGGGCACCACGTGATGAAGGCCCTGCTTGACTTTTTCCTTTGTCCAAGGAAGATCCAAATGACGTGACACCGTGAGGAAGACTTATTCGGCGACCTTTCTCCAATAGTCCAAATTTCGAGAGCGATTCGTTTGAAATAATAGATCTAACCTCCCGGTCTCCTGCGGGGACAGCTCAGATAGCTTCAACAGCCTCAGAATATCGGAGCCTTGGCGACATGGGCTCACACCTGTAGAAAATCGAGAAAAGGTTTAGGAAGAATGCACTTCCTAGCGTGTACTACTATTAATCTAGAAAAGAAACTTACACCCTTCAAGCCATCTCCTCGCGAAATCATGGGGTAGCACACATAAAACCATTCTTGCTTGTAGTTGATGAATTTGCTCCACGCCCCTGTGAGGATTTTGCACTGGTTGTGCGGCTCGAGAAATATGAAAGATGGGCTGTCAGACCACCTCTTGACATGATAAATATAGCCGATGTCGTCCGGAGTGGGATGCCTAAGTAGAATGCTCATGAAGAGAATACACGTGCCGTATAAAAACACGTGGCTGTTGGGATGTAGTTGTGATGGGGCGATCTCTATATATTGCAGCATATCACGCGGGAAAGAGTTGAATGGTGGCACGCTACAAACCCAGCACATAAATTTGTTGCAGGCCGTATATCCGACCGGGGCAAGTGAGGATGATCTTGTCCTGATGAACTAGCACATCGTCAAAAGGAATTACATGTATTCATATGCAATGAAGAGCGCTTTCATTGATTCTCGAAGCTTAAGAATCGACTCGGATTGTCTAGAAAGATCGCGGCATCTAAGTCATCAGGAGCCAAGTCGACAGATGTAATCGTGGGGCTTGGAATATCTTGCACAAGAGCTATCGATGGATTTGAGGTTCCAACCATTTCTTCTTGAGAAGTTGGCTCAGGTCTATCCGAGACTGTGGCAGAACTGGATTTTCCATACATCTCTAATGAATGTTGGATCTGATGAAACACCTGTTTAAACTATACTTGAAAAACTATCAATATCAGACACAATGACAAAAATACTCCTCCTGTGTGGTGTGTGAACTAGTGCAATTGTTCAAGTATAAGTGCCAAAGAATTAAAATTCATCAAGCTGACAAAATAAAGTTAGGCTTTGAACTGTCATCTTCGTAGGCCTTCATCGCTGACAGTCTCCGAGAGTTTGTCGTATGATGGTTTTAGTTTTGAACACGGCATCGACGCTGTATGTGGAATGCTATTATTTGTTTAAATCAAGTTAGATTCAGGATCATAGTTGTTGAAACAGGGGAGTCATCAGTCTGGATTGGTCGATATGCTTGTTTGCTTAAATCCTTGTCCTTGTTTTTGTCATATGTTTAGGCAAATAAAGTGAGTCAAGTCAACATGAACTATGTTCGAGTTAGGATGGTTTCGACTATTAGTGCATACTTCACTCCTGCATTCCCTCTTTATCGTTCTGCATGCGAGAGTCATGCCGAGCCATGGTCATACCGAGCCGCATTGCTCGACACATTGAACCCAACCCCTACTTCACTCTTACGTTCCCTTTTCACCGCTCGGCATGCGAAAGTCATGCCGAGCCGCGGTCATACTGAGCCGCATCGCTCGGCATGCTAAACTCAACTCATACTTCACTTCTACACTCCCTCTCTGCCGTTCGGCATGCAAAAATCATACCGAGCCATAACCTACGTTCTCCTCCAACTCACTTCTTCGAGTAACCTAAACACCTTCCTAAATGTCCAGTCGAATGTCACTCCAACTCGCACACCACACTCAACCAACACTCCCTAACCTCGCCAATTCCTACTGAGCCAACCAAACTTCCTAATCCCTCGCTCGGCAACCCACTAAGAACCTACTTCCCAAAAGCCTCCGACACCCTGTTCCTTCCTCTTCTCCATCTAACCCCGAAGCATGTTTAAACCTTATGTTCATCTTCCTCGTTTAGAAGACTTCTATCATTGTAGTTTTAGAAAGGAAAAAGGATTATTATGAATTCTAGTCATGTACGAAACCCTTAATCGGGAGAGTCGGGTGAGCGAAAAATTCATAACTAAAGAAATGCCTCAAAGCTTAGGGAACTCTGGATTTGAAATTGAAAACTGTTCAGGTTCGTTGTTGGCAGAGGACGTGAGGCAACGTATTGGATTCGGGCGGAAAAGGAATATTAAGGTGTTTGCAGGAGTCTGGTGGAAGACGAGTTCGAATGTCTTGTAGAACAGAAGTAAAAGTAAAAGGGAGAAAGAGGAGAAGTGTTGGCTTTTTTATACGTGAAGAAGAGAAAAAGAACAGGCATCGAACGACCCAATCAAATAATCTTGTGGCTCGGTAAGTAGTCACACCGAGTGATAATGAACTCGCTGATCGAGTGGTTCGGCATTTAGGAGACCGTGTGGGTCAATTGATGAGAAGTCAAGGCAAGGATTTAAAGGAAAACGTGGACTGCTCATGGTATAAAGCGCATCATGTTGGTTCACATGTTGCACTATGGGAGGGGGCAATTGTTACCCGGTTGTCTGACCCGGTAACGAGTCGTTCGCACAGATGCATCGCTTGGCATAATGCCTCGTTCGACATAAAGCCTCGCTCAGCACCAGGCCTCGTTTGGTACAAGGCCTCGTTTGGCCTACACTCCTCGCTTGGTATCTCGTCTCGTTCGTCACAAGAGCCTCGCTCGGCATCTTCCCTCATTCGGCACAAGAGCCTCGTTCGGCGTCTTCCCTCCTTCGGCACAAGAGCCTCGCTCGACATCTCCGCATGTTCGGCACAAGATCCTTGCTCGGAATCTCCCCTCGTTCGGCACAAGAGCCTCGCTCGGCCCAAGAGCCTCGCTCGACCCAAGTGTCGTTCATCTAGATCATGTCGCTCGGCATTTATCCCTCACTCGCCATTAAAGGCCTCGCTCGGCATAGGCATGCCGCTTGGCATAAATACGTCGCTCGACAACTATCGTTCAACATCCATGGCTCGGTGCATACTAAAGGAGTTAACAAGTTGTCAAGCCAACAACGAACCAAGGGAGTTCGGCAAACTTTACCTCGAGTCACTTGATAATCACTGCAGATAGTTCTCGACAGGCATCGCTCACTCAGCAACTGTCGCTCGGCATCCCTTGCTCGGTGTGCAGAAGCTACTTACTATGGGCTGAAGTACCTTATTCCTGGGCCCGTGAGGGAATTCTAGTATATCTTCGCCTATAATAGAAGGGCGGGGGCACAGTGAAATGGACCTTTTTTCGAGAACACTACGAAGGCTCTACATCTTTGAAGACTCATTCTTTTCAGTTAGTACTAGTATTAAAGTCATTATTGTATGGATTGTATCTATATCCATTCAGTTGTGACAGCAATAAAGATCAAAACTCAAAGTGGACGTAGGCAGTTACGCTGAACCACTATAAATCCGGTGTTCTTGTTTTTACAGTTAATTTGGCATACAGTCCTCTGTTTTAATTTATTTTCTTCATTAATTTCTCTACATAATCTATCCCAAGGGTGTTAGTGACCAATTCTGGTGCTAACAAAATTCGATCAAAATCCGATGAAGGAATCTTCGTGGGATATTCGAAATGAAGAAAAGCTTATCAAATTTTAATAAAAGAATAAAAACAATCGAAGAAACACTTCATGTTTCGTTCGACGAATATTTCAAATTTATTAAAAAATTTGAGGATGATGAAGTTATATCTAAGGTAGTCATAAATATGGTTATTCAAAATAATTTTGAAGAAGATGAAAACATTATTCATAGTTTTGAAGAAGATGAAAACATTGTTCATAATGAAAATGAATTAAGATCTCCACCTAGGATTTTACGAGATCACCCAGTAGAAAATGTCATAGGAGAAATTGATTCACATGTCAGAACTAGAAATCAACTTAATCAAATGGGCCATGTAGCATTTCTTTCTAATAATGAACCAAAAATGCAAAAGAAGCCTCTACAGATGACTATTGGATTATAGCCATGCAAGAAGAGCTAAACCAGTGGGAATGAAACGAAGTTTGGGAACAAGTTCCTAGACCGAGTGATCAAACTATCATTGGTACTAAGTGGGTCTTCAAAAATAAAGTAGATGAAAAGTAATATAACTAAGAATAAAGCTAGATTAGTTGCACAAGGATATAATCAAGAAAAATGAATTGACTATGAAAAAATGTTTGCTCCAATCGCACGACTTGAAGTAATACGTATCTTACTGGCCTTTGCATGTTTTCATAATTTCAAACTTTATCAAATGGATGTTAAAAGTGCTTTTATAAATGGTTATATAAAAGAAAATGTTTTTGTTGAACGACCACCTTTATTCACACATGAAAAATTTCCAGACCACGTCTACAAACTTAAAAAAGCCTTATACGGCCTAAAACAAGCATCATATGCTTGCTATGAACGTCTTAAAAGCTATCTAGTAGATTCTTGTTTTGAAATTGGGAAGGTGGATCAAACTCTTTTTATTAAAGAACTAAGAAGGATATTTTAATTATTCAAATTTTTGTAGATGATATTATTTTTGGTTCTATAAATAAAAAGTTACGTCAGGAATTTTCTAAATAATGACCAAAGAATTTGAAATGTAACATATGGGAGAATTATCTTATTTTTTTGGTTTACAGATTAAAGAATTAAAAAATGGAATTTATATTAATCAAGAAAAATATTGTAATAATCTAATTAAACTCTTTTGTAAGGATAGTACTTCTGCTGAACCAACTCCAATGAGTACAATGATACATCTCGATAGAGAAGAAGATGGCAAAATTGTCGACCAAAAATTATATCGAAGCATAATTGGATCATTACTTTATCTAATTGCTAGTAGACTTGAAATAATGATGAGTGTGTGTTTATGTGCTCAATTTCAAGCAAAACCTAAAGAATCACATATGTGAGCAGTGAAACAAATATTGCGTTATCTAAGCAAAACAAATGATTTTGGACTTTTCTATCCGAAAGAATGTTCTTTCGTGTTAGTTTCATTCAGTGAATCTAACTCTGGAGGATGTTGAATGGATCGAAAAAGTACTAGTGGAACTTGTCACTTCATTGGATAATCCTTAATCTCTTGGTTTAGCAAGAAAAAAAATTGTGTTTCACTTTAGACTTGTGAGGCAGAATACATTTCTGCTACTTTAGCATGAGCTCAAGTCAATTACATGGAACAAAAACTTCAAGATTTTGGTATAAATTTATCTAAATCTATTATTTTATGCGATAATATAAGTGCTATAAACTTATCTAAAAATCCTATCAACCGCTCACGAACTAAACATACTGACATACGTCATCATTTTCTTCGTTATAATATTGAAAAGGATTAAGTCAAATTGGAATTTGTATCCTTTTAGATTCAACCGACCGATATATTTACAAAACCTTTGAATGAAAATATTTTTATTAAACTTAGAAGAGAATTAGAATTATTTCATTAAAAGATTTACAATAAAAATTTTAATCAAAAAAGTTGTACAATTTGATACACTTGAAATATTGATCTCTAGCTTGACATACTAGTGCTATTCTACCTTACTACTTTATCTTTCTAATTCTTCTCATTGTTCAATTTTTTTACTATGCTCAATTTTTGGCTTTTATTCCTAACCATTCATTTTTCAACCATTTATTCTTTAGGAATTGTTAGTTACTTCTTTCTTTTAAATAAACGACTTTAACTTTCAAGAGTATAGTTGACACAAGTTTATTTATCTATTTTCAAACAACTCTCATTGTAAATACATGAGTTCTGTCATAGCTTATCTTCATTTTTTATTCAAAATAAAAGCAAAATCTTTATCTCTTTTCACAGCCTATCCAATTTGTTTATTATCATGTCTTATTGTGACGACCGCCCATGACTCCCGCACCAAATCAAGGAAACAATGCGCTAAAAGGTGTGCCAGGCAGCCATGGACGATAGTCAGGGTAAAACAAAACAGAAGAATCTCTATCGTACAACTCACAGCGCATGGATAAAATACAATAGAGAAATATAATATAGTGAAGCTCCATAGAACAGAACATCATCATATAAGCATCATAGTAGTTTTATACAATCATCTACTCAAATCCATACATGAAGCCTCACTACAAATCACTCAACCAAATACAGCAGCGGATACCCAGTACATATAAGAAAATAATATGTATAGCCTCCTGCTCGTCTTCGTCATCTTCAACGTAGAAACTCTAAGCACAGCACCTGTCACCTGCTTACCTAGTCTGCCCATCCCAACATGGATGAACAGCCCAAGGTAATAAGAGGAGACATAAAACCTTGAGTCAGACAAAGTCTTAGTGAGCAGTAAATTAACTATCAAACATACCAAAAGAGCATAAGGAAATAAAGGAATAGGAACCAAACCATCCCACTCCACCTCTTTCTACAGTGATAGCCCCCAGACACACACTAAGGAGAAGTAAGCATAACATAGCAGATAAGTAAGGTAAAGCAATAATCACTCGAGTCAAGGACGATGTTTTCCAAATACAAACCCCCAAGGCCTAAACCAAGATCAGATAAGCACTCAGAAAACACCGCTCTTGAAGCCGAATGATAATACAACCAAACATCCAAACATCCATGACTCTGGCTATCACTGTTAACCTTGCTTCGAAATCACCGTTAATTGAATGACCGACTCCTTCCTGAGCCATCTGTCAAGGGCTAATGGTAACCCCGGTTCTAGACAAAACTCCGCACACTGCCTTGTGCCTAGGACTTATCTTCTTGGCCCAGAGTACTCGACTACCTTCCTGTAGTCTTTTAGGCGTCCCTATGTACCCTTGCTTTAAGTTTGCTAGAACCTTCAACAACGATAAAGTCCAAGCCTCCTAGTCATCCTCCTCGACGACTATTCTCAACCTAGCCCAAGCTACCTCTTGAGCAGCTCCATTATCAACCAACTTGAACTACCCTTCAAGTTATCAACATGCTTGGAATGATCCCTGCCTGGATTAAGCCAAGACTCACATCATACTTGAACTACCCTTCAAGATATCAACATGCCTCGCTTCATCACATCAAAGCAAGATCTCAACTCAACAACATGGTTTGCCTCATCGCATCATGGCAAAGTTCCATCTCAACATCATACATATGAGCTTCAACATCCGCTACATATGCCTTAAGCAGCTTTCACCATTCAAGAGCCTTCTTCCGTAGCTTTTGAATCATCTTCAATCACCTTGTTCCAAATCAACTACTAGCTAACTTGGAAACAATCAAATCTAGCATTCATTCAAACATTCAAGCATTCAAACAAGACATATTAAGCAATAACAATTATAATGGCAATTTCGTAATTAAGTGTGCAAAAGTCCAACATATGTGAAATCATGGTTTTTAGCATAGATCTATCAAATCTAAACATGGGTTTTATCTCTAATACTTGATAAATAACTTCTAAAGGTAAACATCTTCAAACATGATGGATCTACATGCAGACTTAAGGAAAATGCGAGAAAACGCTAACTTTAACACATAAAAATATCACCAATCCCATACACTCCTTTGGATCCGCGTGAGAGATAACTACCACTCACCAAATCACCAAAACAACCTAAAATGAATCAACTACAGATCTGGACAGCAAGGACTTGGACTTGATCCGGAGAAATTTCACTTGAAACGGTGAAATCTAGCCTCTTCGGATGAAAATCTTCAACTTTGGCTCTTGATCTTTGATCTTGATCTTCAATCTTCAATGGATGTTAGCACTTGATAGAAGTAGAGAAAGAAGTGATGAAAATACTGTAGTCGAGTTTCCAAAATGGCAGCACTTCGTCGCTTCGAAATCCGGTGCCAAAAAGTGAGCCGAACCCCTCTATTTATAGGCTGAATCAACCATAGCTCGGCTGTCCCTTAGGTCGTCGCCGACCCAACACTTGAGTCGCCCCCGACTTATCTACACAACCGACTCACCAGGCAGCCGACCCACACTAAGTCGTACTAAGGTCCTATAAGCCACACGACTCACGACCTACAGCCTCACCGACTCAGAGACCTAACGACTCAAAAGCCTAAGTCCCTAACGACTTATCCACTAAGTCGGCCCACCGACCTAAGCCTTAGCCGACTCAACATCTACCGACCCAACTCCCTAAGTCGGTCACTTCCTTAGGTCGGTCTAAACTACTGGATCCCTAACACTATGAGTCGGCAACGACTCATTTTGCTAACCCTTAACCCGCTGACTCGGCCTAGACCATGAGTCGTTCCTCTCTTGACTCGGTCACATACTAACTCGGCCACACCTACACTCGCTCCTTCTCTAAGTCGCTCTAACACTATAGGTCATTAACTCTCATGAGTCGGCCACCATGAGTCGGTAACGACTCAAGCCTTAACTCGGCTATGACTCATCACCTGACCCACTAACTCGTCCAAACGACTTACCTAACTTAAGTCGGTTGCTTCCTTATCTCGGCCAACACTCCAACCCGTAACCCCTCCTTGAGTCGGTCCCCTATGAGTCGGTCACGACTCATCCCTTAGCTCGGCAATGCTCATGAGTCGGTCACAACTCATACTCCACCCGGGTTAACTTCTAAACGACTCAAGCTAGAGGCAACACAAACAACACTATCGACCTGCAAATTCTACGATCCATCGACACGTAAAATACGGGTCGTTACATTCTCTCCCCCTTAGGAATTTCGCCCCCGAAATTCCAAGCAAACAATCAGAAATCAAAGATATTCCGCATGCCTACCATCCAAAGCAATCAACAAACCATGCAACCAATTCTAGCCTAGCATGCAGAATTCTAAGACTCAGAACAAGCTACAAATTCATGAGATGTCACGACACTTTAGGGCCATACCTCGAAGAGTCCGGGATGAGCTGCCTTCATCCTCTCTTCCTCCTCCCATGTACAGTCGTTAACATCATCACTCCATTGTACCTTGAGCAACGTAATCGTCTTCCTCCTAAGCTGTTTCGTATCGGTTTCAACAATACGAAGCGGCTTACGAGGTCTCGAAACAACAGGATCAACCTCCAAGTCTTCACAGCTATCAGCAGAAACCACCGTAGTTGGGTCGTGCACATACTTCCGTAGATAAGATACATGAAAAACACTGTGCACACCCGCCATCTTTTCCGGTAACTCCAATCTATAAGCGAGCTTTCCAATTCGCTCGATAATCGGGAATGGTCCAACAAATCTCGGAGTCAACTTTCCTTTCTTCCCAAACCTTATAGCATTCTTCAATGGAGAAATCTTCACAAAAACCATATCACCTACGTCGAATTCCAAATCCTTACGACGATTATCGGCATAACTTTTCTGACGATCTTGGGCTGCCTTCATTCGTTGCCGAATGATCTCTATACAATCTGAAGTCTGTCGAATCATCTCTGGCCCAAGTATCAGCTTTTCTCCAGTTTCCAACCAACATGTCGGAGAGTTACACGGTCTTCCATATAATGCCTCATATGGTGCCATACCAATACTCGACTGATAACTGTTATTATAAGCAAACTCCACCAAATGAAGGTGATCTTCCCATGATCCTCCGAAGTCCAAAACACATGCTCTAAGAAGATCTTCCAAAACTCGGTTGACTCTCTCAGTCTGACCATCTGTTTGAGGGTGATAAGCTGTACTCAAACACAACTCAGTTCCCAAAACTTCCTGGAAGCTCTTCCAAAATCTACTGGTGAACAATGGATCTCGATCGCTCACTATACTCTTCGGAACACCATGGAAACGAACTATCCACTTCACATATAATTCAGCCAACTTCGATGCAGTCCTAGTCGATCGAACGGGAATGAACCTTGCACTCTTGGTCAAACGATCTACAATGACCCAAATCCCTTCATTCCCTGCCCTGGTTCTAGGTAGACCATCAATAAAATCCATCGACACTTGCTCCCATTTCCACGTAGGAACCTCTAATGGCTGAAGTAATCCACTGGGCTTCTTCTGCTCAGCTTTCACCAACTGACAATTCATACACTTGGAAATAAAACTTCCAACATCATTCTTCATACCTTCCCAGTAGTAAGCTCTCTTCATATCCCGATACATCTTATTTCCTCCTGGATGAATTGTCAACTTCGAGTGATGACTTTCCCTTAGAACTTCATCTCTCAATCCATCTACATCGGGAACAACCAATCGTCCTTGCTTTCGAAGCCAACCCTCTCGATCGACCTCGAATTCCTTATCCTTCTCTGGTTCCAATCCAGATTCCAAATCACGGATAATCTTGACAAGCTTATCGTCTTTCTTTTGGCTCTTGCCAATTCTTTCCACAAGAGTAGGCCTTATTGATAAGTTTGCCAACATTTCAGGTTCCAATTCACATCTAGGCCTGAAATCAAATCCAGCCAAATACTCAAGACTCTTCCATTCCGAAAACATGGCTCCCAATCCTGCATGTCTTCGACTTAACGCATCAGCCACTGCGTTTCCTTTTCCCGGAGTATAGGCTATACCAAAATCATAAGATGCTAGAAACTCTAACCACCGTTGCTGTCGAAGATTCAGATCCTTTTGGGAGAACAGATACTTCAACGACTTATGATCCGTAAACAACTCGAATCTAACTCCCAATAGGTAGTGTCTCCATATCTTCAAAGCAAACACAATCGCCGCTAACTCCAAATCATGAGTCGGATAATTCCTTTCATGCGGCTTCAGTTGTCGACTAGCATATGCAACAACTTTATCCTTCTGCATTAGCACCGCTCCTAGTCCAGTGCCACATGCATCGGTGTAGACCACCATCTCATCATTCCCACTAGGAATAGTCAAAACAGGAGCACTTGTCAGTCGCTCTTTCAGGATCACGAAAGCTTGCTCACATTTATCATCCCATTTGAACACTTGGTTCTTTTTCGTCAATCCTGTCAACGGTGCAGCTATCTTGGAAAAGTCTTTGATAAACCGACGATAATATCCTGCTAATCCAAGAAAACTCCTCACATCAGATGCATTCTTAGGCCTAACCCAATCCTGGATCGCTGCCACCTTAGCGGGATCAACCGCTATTCCATTTCCAGAAATAACATGACCTAAGAACCTCACTTCATTCTTCCAGAAGTGACACTTCGAAAACTTAGCCTTCAGCTGATGTTTCCGTAAGATTCCCAAAACAATCCTCAAGTGCGTCTTGTGCTCTCCCTCAGTTCTGGAATAAATCAGAATATCATCCACGAACACAAGCACGAACTTATTCAACTGATCTCTGAACACTCTATTCATAAGATCCACAAAATATGCTGGCGCGTTAGTCAATCCAAACGGCATTACCAGCCACTCATAAAACCCGGATGGTGTCCTGAAAGCAGTCTTCGGCACACTATCCTTCGCCACTCTCAACTGGTGAAATCCCGTTGCCAAATCCATCTGAGAAAACACCTTAGCCTCGTGAAGCTGATCAAACAAGTCATCTATTCTCGGCAATGGATACTTGTTCTTCTTAGTCACCTTATTCAGCTCACGATAATCCACACACAACCTCAACGATCCATCCGCTTTGGTTGCGAACACAACTGGCGCACCCCATTCGGACACACTTCTCCGAATGAATCCTTTCTGCAAAAGGTCATCAACTTGCACCTTCAGCTCTTGCTGCTCCCTCGGTGCCATCCGCCTAAGAGGCATCACAACAGGTCTGGCTCCCTCAACTAGATCGATACGAAACTCGATCTCCCTATGCGGCGGCAACCCTTTGACTTCCTCAAAGACATTCTCAAACTCATTCACAATAGGCACCGATGACAGTCCATCCCGTGGAACAACCAGCGAATACATGAAGCTCATGAAGACGCCTTCTTCATGCTTACATCGTATCAAAACCTTTCGCCCTTCCACATTCCCGACTGTCACCTCAAGCCTCTCACAATCAATCCTAGCCGCATACTTCCTAAGCCAGTCCATACCCAAAATAATTCCGAACCCCGCAAAGTTCAGAACAAAGCAATCACAAACAAACGAGCAATCATGACTCGAAACAACTAGACCACGGCATATCATACACAAACATGACGAACCCCCAACTGGATTAGTCACAACCAATGGCCTATCAACAATATCCGGTTTCAAACCCAACCGGCCTACCAAATCATCACAAACAAAAGAATGCGACGCTCCAGTATCAAACAACACTCTAACTGGAACACCACAAATAGAAAGAGTACCTTGAACCACCACACTCTTCCCCTTTTCTTCAGCAGTCGGAGCTTTTGAAGACGATGGAACAGCCCCCAAAGCATAGGCTTGCACAACCTGCCTATCTTTCCTCGGTTCTGGACAATCCTTCTTGATATGTCCCAGCTTATCACAGTTGTAACACTTTCCCAGCACTTTGGGATTCTTACAATCTTTGTAAAGATGGCCCTTCTGCTGGCAGTTATAGCAAGTCATTTCGCTCTTCGGCTTCTTCTGGCCATCCTTACCCTTCTGTTGCTGTTGTTTCCTCTTCTTATTGCCACTCTGCTGTGGTTTAGATCCTTCCCTGGTTACAGCAATAACAGAACTTTCCCTAGGAAACAAACTCTCATGCCTAAGAGCTTTTTCCACAAGCTTCTCAAATGGATCGTCCAGATGATCCACTAACTGCCTCCCAAGATAAGCATCCAGACCAGTCACAAACTTTTCATTCTTCTGGTAGGGAGAATCAATATATGATCTGGCATACTTAGACAAAGCTTCAAACTCAGAAATGTACTCAAGAACAGGCCTTCCCCCTTGCTTGAGCTCCACAAACCTCTTAAACAAGACAGATTTCTGGGAAGTAGAGATGAACTTAGCTTCAAATCTAACTTGGAATTGCTCCCAAGTAATCCCTTCTTCTGGTGTATCGATGGTGATAGAATTCCACCAATCAGCAGCTCTTCCCTGAAGCTGTCTCGATGCAAGCTTCCTCTTAGTTGCATCCTCAATCCCTAAGTCACCAAAGATTCTTTTGCAAGCATCAATCCATCTCTGCACCTCAATAGTCGACTCCGTCCCTAAGAAAGCTTTTCCTCCAAGAGAAGTATAATCCTTGCAAAGCTTAGCAAAATCTACTGGCCTCGGAGCTTGGACTTGAACTCCCACATCCACTGATGATCCTGAAGCTGGTATCCTTCTCATGATCGAAGTCATCATCGCTTCGAACATAGTTCCATAATTAACAGCTCCTTCATCAGCACGGCTTTCCCTTGCAGCTTGTCTCTCACTTCGACTCATCCTTAGTATCTGTAATAAGAATGATTAGAACACCTTAAGAAACAACCGCATAAGGAGTTCAAATCCTTCTAGGCTACTATATTATATATAGTAATCATCCATCAAAATACAATTACGTCTCTCATACGTAGTTACGTCAGCGAGCGTTGGCTGAAATCGATTAACCAAAGCTCTGATACCAAATGTGACGACCGCCCATGACTCCCGCACCAAATCAAGGAAACAATGCGCTAAAAGGTGTGCCAGGCAGCCATGGACGATAGTCAGGGTAAAACAAAACAGAAGAATCTCTATCGTACAACTCACAGCGCATGGATAAAATACAATAGAGAAATATAATATAGTGAAGCTCCATAGAACAGAACATCATCATATAAGCATCATAGTAGTTTTATACAATCATCTACTCAAATCCATACATGAAGCCTCACTACAAATCACTCAACCAAATACAGCAGCGGATACCCAGTACATATAAGAAAATAATATGTATAGCCTCCTGCTCGTCTTCGTCATCTTCAACGTAGAAACTCTAAGCACAGCACCTGTCACCTGCTTACCTAGTCTGCCCATCCCAACATGGATGAACAGCCCAAGGTAATAAGAGGAGACATAAAACCTTGAGTCAGACAAAGTCTTAGTGAGCAGTAAATTAACTATCAAACATACCAAAAGAGCATAAGGAAATAAAGGAATAGGAACCAAACCATCCCACTCCACCTCTTTCTACAGTGATAGCCCCCAGACACACACTAAGGAGAAGTAAGCATAACATAGCAGATAAGTAAGGTAAAGCAATAATCACTCGAGTCAAGGACGATGTTTTCCAAATACAAACCCCCAAGGCCTAAACCAAGATCAGATAAGCACTCAGAAAACACCGCTCTTGAAGCCGAATGATAATACAACCAAACATCCAAACATCCATGACTCTGGCTATCACTGTTAACCTTGCTTCGAAATCACCGTTAATTGAATGACCGACTCCTTCCTGAGCCATCTGTCAAGGGCTAATGGTAACCCCGGTTCTAGACAAAACTCCGCACACTGCCTTGTGCCTAGGACTTATCTTCTTGGCCCAGAGTACTCGACTACCTTCCTGTAGTCTTTTAGGCGTCCCTATGTACCCTTGCTTTAAGTTTGCTAGAACCTTCAACAACGATAAAGTCCAAGCCTCCTAGTCATCCTCCTCGACGACTATTCTCAACCTAGCCCAAGCTACCTCTTGAGCAGCTCCATTATCAACCAACTTGAACTACCCTTCAAGTTATCAACATGCTTGGAATGATCCCTGCCTGGATTAAGCCAAGACTCACATCATACTTGAACTACCCTTCAAGATATCAACATGCCTCGCTTCATCACATCAAAGCAAGATCTCAACTCAACAACATGGTTTGCCTCATCGCATCATGGCAAAGTTCCATCTCAACATCATACATATGAGCTTCAACATCCGCTACATATGCCTTAAGCAGCTTTCACCATTCAAGAGCCTTCTTCCGTAGCTTTTGAATCATCTTCAATCACCTTGTTCCAAATCAACTACTAGCTAACTTGGAAACAATCAAATCTAGCATTCATTCAAACATTCAAGCATTCAAACAAGACATATTAAGCAATAACAATTATAATGGCAATTTCGTAATTAAGTGTGCAAAAGTCCAACATATGTGAAATCATGGTTTTTAGCATAGATCTATCAAATCTAAACATGGGTTTTATCTCTAATACTTGATAAATAACTTCTAAAGGTAAACATCTTCAAACATGATGGATCTACATGCAGACTTAAGGAAAATGCGAGAAAACGCTAACTTTAACACATAAAAATATCACCAATCCCATACACTCCTTTGGATCCGCGTGAGAGATAACTACCACTCACCAAATCACCAAAACAACCTAAAATGAATCAACTACAGATCTGGACAGCAAGGACTTGGACTTGATCCGGAGAAATTTCACTTGAAACGGTGAAATCTAGCCTCTTCGGATGAAAATCTTCAACTTTGGCTCTTGATCTTTGATCTTGATCTTCAATCTTCAATGGATGTTAGCACTTGATAGAAGTAGAGAAAGAAGTGATGAAAATACTGTAGTCGAGTTTCCAAAATGGCAGCACTTCGTCGCTTCGAAATCCGGTGCCAAAAAGTGAGCCGAACCCCTCTATTTATAGGCTGAATCAACCATAGCTCGGCTGTCCCTTAGGTCGTCGCCGACCCAACACTTGAGTCGCCCCCGACTTATCTACACAACCGACTCACCAGGCAGCCGACCCACACTAAGTCGTACTAAGGTCCTATAAGCCACACGACTCACGACCTACAGCCTCACCGACTCAGAGACCTAACGACTCAAAAGCCTAAGTCCCTAACGACTTATCCACTAAGTCGGCCCACCGACCTAAGCCTTAGCCGACTCAACATCTACCGACCCAACTCCCTAAGTCGGTCACTTCCTTAGGTCGGTCTAAACTACTGGATCCCTAACACTATGAGTCGGCAACGACTCATTTTGCTAACCCTTAACCCGCTGACTCGGCCTAGACCATGAGTCGTTCCTTTCTTGACTCGGTCACATACTAACTCGGCCAAACCTACACTCGCTCCTTCTCTAAGTCGCTCTAACACTATAGGTCATTAACTCTCATGAGTCGGCCACCATGAGTCGGTAACGACTCAAGCCTTAACTCGGCTATGACTCATCACCTGACCCACTAACTCGTCCAAACGACTTACCTAACTTAAGTCGGTTGCTTCCTTATCTCGGCCAACACTCCAACCCGTAACCCCTCCTTGAGTCGGTCCCCTATGAGTCGGTCACGACTCATCCCTTAGCTCGGCAATGCTCATGAGTCGGTCACAACTCATACTCCACCCGGGTTAACTTCTAAACGACTCAAGCTAGAGGCAACACAAACAACACTATCGACCTGCAAATTCTACGATCCATCGACACGTAAAATACGGGTCGTTACACTTATCAAAAAAACTTGGTTTCTTCCTCACTCTCTTATACATCAATGAACTCGAAATCAGTGAATCTTCCAATACCCACTCCTATTTTTGAGCCTGTTCTAATTGTACCTCCTTCCACTCACACGAGTTATACTCCTCCAGGTAAAAGAGCTAAACGCTCTTTGTTTTTCAGATCATCGTGTACCAAAGAAAAGATAGATGACATTCATCATTATCAACAGGAGACGCTGGAAATACAGCGAGAGCTATAATACGAGCAGAAGGTAAATGTAAAGCGATTAAGCTTCCTTGAATAAGTGGCTCTAAAATTCTATGGATCGCCATCGCACAACAAGGTTCACCAACCAACTTCTCCTACACGTCGTAATCCATGGGAACCATCTCCTCAGCGTCCCTCGGTTTCTCTAAATTCATGGGAACGTGGACATAGTTGGTCACCACTGCGACCTCTTCAGGAGAATCTAAAAGCTGAATCAAACGAATACCACACTCCATCCTCTTCATTCAAATCCTCTTAATTTTTTATATAGTTTTGCATATATTGTATTCTTATAATTTTTGTTTTGTTTGCATTGAAAAATAATATACCTTTCTTTTAATTCTGGTATAAAGTTAGATTGTTCAAAATTTTATTGCAAATGCTTAAAATATCACCCCGCAGCTTCATTAGCATCAGTCGACTGATGTGGGGAAAATAGTCGACTGAAACAGAATAAATACTTCATTTTTTCCCTGTAGTCAATCGACTGATTTCCATTTTAGTCGATTAAATATGCCCCTTTCACACTAAAAATTCTTGAGAAGAGTTTAGCAGACTAAAACTCTGTAGTCAATCGACTGACCCATTAAAATTGAATTTTATATAACCAGTCAGTCAACATTGAAGGTTCAGTCGAGTAAAACTAGTAAACCTGGTTTTCCAGCCCAACACCACTTCAAAATCACAATTCAAACTTTCATCTTTTCACTTTTTTGCTCCAATACTTTCAACTCTCTACCATAAATCCCTGCTTCCACTTCAAAATCGTTAAAAACGCCTTCAACTTATTCAAATTTTAATCTATCCTATTTATAGTTTCAACTTTCTACTTCCTTTCCAAACCCTATTTCAACAAATGGCACCTAAACGAGCTCGCTGGTCTCAATCATCAATGGGTCCTTTTGACTCTCAAATTAGAGGATGGCTTCACAATGAAAAAGTGGCACAACGTTTTGACAAGATGAAAAACTCCTGCATTTTCGAAGGATCATTTTTTAAGTTCCACGATTTTTCTCTTTATGCGATTCAAGAATTACCTCATCGAAGCGGAATAGATTCTCCCATCGACTACGCTGTGAACAACAACAAGATCAACCATCTACTCGTCAAGCTCTTTTATGCCAACTTGAATCTCGACCACTACGTCATTTCAAATTCGAATGATGCAATTTGGACTGTGGTATCTGGTACAAAAATTTTCCTTCCTCCTCAATGTCTTGCTAGAATTTTTATTTGCCTAGATGAAGGAGAAGAGTTGAGCGAAATAGCCGTTAACATGGAAACTCGAGATTATGTAAGTCATTTATTTCTCTTCGGCGATTTAACGGAAGTAAAGGCGGTAGCGCTACGACCCAAAGCTCGCATCATGCACCGTGCACTTACCCACACCATCAACCCTAGGACCATAAGTTATGAGAAGGTATATAGGAAAGTTTTTCAATCCTTGTATTCTATTTGGGGAAGTCAATGAGTAAATTGGGCTAAAGTCATATTGGATGAATTTCAAACATTGAACCCAAGTCGGATGCGAATGATACAATATGGCGCATACATTATGCGCATTCTCAAACATTTCGACGTTCCTTTTGTCAACTTCAAATGCTCAAACATAGGCTCCTTAAACACGAAGACACTTAGCATAATGAATCTACCAAATGAATACCTTGACCACATAATCATAACTTATGAACATTGGCTTGAAAACCAAGCCTCCAGTCAAGCTCAACCCTCCACTCTTCAACAAACTCCTTATATTTACGCCTCCTCATCATCCTAACCTCCTCCACCCAAATGGAAAGTCTATGAAATTCAAGAAGTGGATCCTTAAGCAAGGCCACAAGAAGTTGTATCTATCATCTCTCGTAACCAAAGACTCCTTGATCAAAGATATCTCACGGAGAATCAAGTGTTTCTAGAGTTGATAAACACGTCACTAGGGTCAACAAAAAGCTCAATCATATTAATAGTTTTCTCAACAATATTTAGGAAGCGATCACATGCCTACCTCTCATGGGAAATGACCAGCGGAGCACTTCACGTGGTCTACTTCGAATGAAGAACAAGAAAAGGGAGAAGGCGAAGAAGTTGGTGACGAATCCGACGACAAGGAAACCTAAGGTGATTAAAAGAGCTCAAATGTAGTAAGCACCGGTGATGAGTAAGGATTTTTTTAATGCTTTTGTTATCTTGAACTTCTATGTTATTTTACTTTCAAACAGCAACTATTTGATGCCATGTTATATGTGGTATCTTTCTAAGTTTGACTATGTAACTTTTAAACTCTATGTCCTGTGATTATGTAGTTGTGTACTCTTATTCTTGTGTAATATGTTTGATGTCTTTTTATGTTAACATGCTACGTTTTTGATTATGTGGATGTGTTTTTGCGTTATATTGCTCGTATTTTAATATTCTCTACTTTGAGTGCTCTACTTTTTGTTGATGATAAAGAGAGAGAAAATATAACTTATTGACAGGAAATATAGCATAGATTCAAGGGAGAATACTATATCAAAGTTGCACACATATATCTAGGGGGAGAGATAAATCAACAAATCTTATCGAAGGTTCGCTCATAGCAAATGAAGTTGTCATCATCAAAAAGGGAAAGAATGTTGGATCATAGGTTTTGAGTGCTGACAAGATACAATAATCCATGAGTCTACGACTTTGACAACATCAGGACTTATCGACTCAAAATATTGGTTCGTCTTGTTATATATCTTAGCTAGAGTCAATAAGTATACATAGAGCCTAGTTTAGAGCTTTGTTTAAGTCTTTCCTCAAGGTTCATCACTCACAAATTCATATAAAACTTGCATTCGTTTTATATATTTCATATACACAGACAAATAGTATTATTGCACAAAAATAACAGCACTCAGTCGAATGAGTCTGTATAAAAATGTTTTTAAAAACCATTGACCATTCGACTGAACACACCAGGTCAGTCGACTGAGTCTATGCAAATTTTTATGCATGTTTTGAATTCAGTCGATTGACCAAGCATGTCCAGTCGACTGAAAACTGCAACCGTCAACTTTTTGAATAGACACTTCTTTTGATCAAGAGTTATCTTCTTCCTGGATGGATGCATCTCTTAGCTATTAAAATATACCTATTACCATAATCCATTACTCTTCATACAGTACATAAACACTGAAGAATCATTGATCAACTCACAAAATTTTCTAATCTCTCTTAATCTATAGTGCTTTGTAATCTTTAGTTCATTATTAACAAATTCTTATATAATCATTGCTTACCAATTCATTTCTATATTCTTCAAGCAATATTAATCTTCCTAATCTTAATACACATATAATTGAAAACATCAATCTTGAGGAAAATATTATGGAAAGGGTGTACTACAAATGAAAAATCCGTATTGTTCAAAACACACAAAGTCAAGTTAAAATCAAGTCTATGAGAAAGTCCTATTCGGTTGCTCAGGCGGTCAAGTTTTATTCTGTTGCTCAAGCGGTGAAGTTTTGTTCAGTTGCTCGGGCTGTATAACACCTGTTCCTCAAGGTTAAGTGAGGATTGCTAGCTATAATTCCAGAAGGAGTTTGGGACTGGACGTAGAATGGGAGTTCGAACCAGTATAAAAATCTGGTGTCATTTTACTTTACTGCTATTATTCTCCGCACTATTGATTTATTATATTCCATATTACTCGATCCTATAGCACAGTCACTTTCACCTATAACACTATGCAGTACATGAAACCATCTTTGATGGAACCAATGGAGAAGAAAAGATAGTCCGGAAAGTACTATAGATTTCATGAAAGATATTGATATACCATGGATTAGTGTCGCCTCCTTCATGATGTTACTGAGAAGTTGATTCAAGAAAAAAGTTGCAGCGGTTTATTGAAGCCCGGTAAGATGGTTGGCAGCGGACATCTGACCTCAGTTGTGGACATGCTCAATGCAGTGCTGAGGAACCTCGATGGACAGCAAGGAGATTAATTGTTAATACCATTATCAAACGACCAGATTCGGTCGATATAAGCTGGAATGAGATGGAGTGTTGCGCGAACATTATCGAACATGTTGATATTGAATGTTTCTCAAGCACGGGGGATGGTGCTCTAATAAAGCAATCGAGAATTATGATAGAAGATATTGTATTTCAAAGTAGAGTTGCGGACAAGGTGGAGGCCTCTACGATTCACCCATTGGGTGATCTTGGCTATGGTCGGCCCCACCTTGGTGAAAAAGGTTCTGATTGATTATGAAAGTTCCATGAATATTATTTTCAAGAAGGCATACAACTAGATATTGCTAGAAGCCAAAGATCTGAAACAGTGCAAATCACGTATTCATGGCTTTAGTAGTATTGCAAGTGAAGCGGTAGGTTATGTCGAGCTACCTGTGGAGCTTGGAGATGGCAGCCAAAGGAGAGTGCGGGTGCTGCCATTTGTTGTGACGTATGTAAATTCCCATACAATGTTTTTCTAGGCCAATCGACCCTTGCTGAATTCAAGGCAGTAATTGGCCCATGGTGTCTGACCCTCTAATTCTTGACAGAGAGTGGCATGGGAATTACCCACGGAGATCAGGCTACTGGAAATGCCTATCATATGGCTAAGTTGAGAGATGCTTAGTGAAGGGAGAAAGGAAAGGATATGGAGAAGCCTCTCTGCATCAAAACCAATGAAATTTAGCAATCAGCGTCCGAGCCTTGGCTCGGGAAGAACAGTCTGTTCTATAAAGATATTGACCAGAGAGATGAAGAAGTGGAGCCTAATGAAATAAAGGTTGAACCTGCTGAGCTAATGATTGACATCACGATCAGCATGATTGCCCATCATGGGTCCTAAAGATCCGATCGCACCTCAGTGCAACGATGATGAAGGAATTAGCTGGCTTTCTTCGAGTGAATCTTGATGTGTTCACTTGGACTCATTTGACATGTTCGAAATTTCATTGACTATCAAGATCGATGCATTGAACATTGACCCAAGCCATGTCCCAGTGAAACAGAAGTGACGTGGTATAGATCCAGAGTGATCTACTGCACTCAAAGAGGCGGTGGAGAAACTTAAAGACAATAGGTTTATCCATAATGCTTTCTACTCGAAATGGGTATCCAATCCAGTTCTTATGAGAAAGGCTAATAGGAAGTGGCGGACGTGTGTCGACTACTCAGACTTGAGCAAGGCATACCCGAAAGACAACTTTCCACTTTTTAGGACCGACCAGCTAATAGACTCGTCATTCATACAAACTGCTTCCGATCATGGATGCGTACTTCGAATAAAATTAGATCCCGATGCACATCCCTGACCAGGAACACTCCAGCTTAGTTATCGACCTAGGATTATACTGTTATGTTGTGATGCCTTTTTGACTAAAGAACGTTGGAGCCACTTACTAAAGATTAATCAACCAGATGTTCAAATACCAAATTGGGCGACCAACGAAAGTATATATGGATGATATGATCATGAAGTCACGGTGATCAAATGACCACATCAATGAATTTGTGGAGATCTTCTGTGTAATCTGAAAATATAGAATGAAACTTAACCGTTTGAAGTGCTCTTTCAGTATCGCATCAAGGAAATTCTTAGGTTTCATCATCAATTCTCATGGAATTAAAGCCAATCCTAAGAAGATTCAAGCGATCAGAGGTATTCAAGTACTAAGACGATTAAGCAAGAGGAGAACCTTAACGGGAAGGTTGCCATCCTGAGTCGATTCATCTCTAGAGCTATAGACAAGTGCACTTCTTTCTTTGGCTTAATCAAGATAGCGAAGAGAAATTTTGAATGGATGTAGGATTGTGTTGATGCATTTCAAGCACTAATACATCACTTAGAGAAACCCCTCGTCTTGTCTAAGCCATTGGACCACGAAGACTTGCACATCTGTTTAGCACTACTAGTACATGCCATAAGTGTTGTACTGTTGTGCAAAGAGAATCGAATCCAAAGGCTAGTGTATTATGCTAGCAAGCAATTGACAAGTGCTGAAAAGAACTACTTGAAACTAGAGAAGCTCGCGTACCTATGGATTGAATTAAGGAAATTTCATCCTTATTTCCAGGCTCATTCCATCAATGTCTTCATTGACTAGCTGTTACGACGGGTCCTACAGTGACCTATGATATTTGGAAGGTTACTTAAATGGAACATCGAATTGAGCCAGTTCGATATCACTTATCTCCATTGAAGAACTATCCAAGGACAAGCACTGGCGGACTTCATATCCAAATTCACTGCACAAGATGAATCTTCAAAGGATGTGGAAAATCTACCATCCAATGGAAGATGTACACAGATGGAGCATCGGACGATCGATATTCTAGCGCTAGAGTTATACTGTTAACTCTAGAGGAATGCTTGATCTGCTATGCCCTAAAACTTGACTACCCTACAGTAAATAAAAAAGCTGAATATGAAGCCTTGATCGCTGGGCTTAAATTGGCTAGAGAACTGGAAGTTAAAGCTTTGTAAATTTTTTGTGATTCCTAGTTAGTAGTATATCAAGTCAGGGGAAAATATTAAGCCAAAGGAGTGTGACTTTCTCCTTACCGTAATCGGGTCCAAGAACTACTAGCTGGTTTTGAGCATTACACCATTACACACATACCTAGAGAATAGAATAAGAAATCCAACTCACTAGCCAAGCTAGCCATCTCTAATGATGTACTGCAAATGGGCTTCGTCCCAGCTGAAATACTCAACGCTCTAAGAATTGACCAGATGGAGATCGATTGGGTCTTAGAAACGAAGCCTGAGAAGGAGTAGTAGATGACTCCAATTAAACATTATTGCAAAGGGGAATCTTTCCCGAATGAAGGAATTAAAAATGACATATCATTTGTAAAGCGTCACGATATATTCTTCAAGAAGGGGTCATGTACAGGAAGGGTTTCTCTGTCCCCCTGCATTGGTCTATCGCCAACGATGAGATCAAGCGAGTATTAAGAGAAGTCCATGAAGGAGAATGTGGCGATCACACTAGTGGGTAAACCCTGGTGAAGAAGATATCCCGCTATGGTTATTTCTAGCTAACTATCAATCGAGACATAGCTGACATGTTAGATGATGCGACAAATGTCAGTTTTTAATGAAAATTCCAAAAGCCCCACCAACATAAGTCACTCAGATGGTCAGTCCACGGCCATTTGCTGCGTTGGGTATTGGCATTATCGGCTCCTTGCCAATTTCCAAAGGTGATGCAAAGTACACCATCATAGCAGTTGATTACTTCACCTAATGGGATGAAGCCGAACCTTTGACAATAATCACTACGAAGAATATAATCAATTTTGTTGTTCGAAATAGTTGCTTTGGTCTCCCTCGAACAATCATAACTGACAATGGGACTTAATTTGATTGTGCTAAATTTAAAGACTTCAGTCGTCGTCGTCATATTGGAAAAAATTCATCACAGTTGCTCACCCTCAAGCTAATGGACTCAAAGCGGTCAACAAAATCATAAAGTCCATTCTAAAGAAGCATTTGGAAAAGGCTAATGACGTGTGGGCCGATGAACTACCATCAGCATTATGGGCATACACAATCATGCACAAGTCCATGACTAGCCATACTCCATTCGCTTTGGTTTACGGCCATGATTCCTTTAGAATTTGAAGTCATTCTCATCAGGTGACTTATATGACCCCCAAAACAAACAAAGATCTCCATTTAAAATGTCTAGATATGGTCCACGAGAAGCGTGAAGAAGCTGATTTGAGAGCAGTTGCACACCGACACTGAATCACTCAATAATACAATGTTAAAGTCCAACCTTGGACCTTTCAAATTGGCAATCTTGCCCTGAAACGGATCTTTCCTAGCCCTGTAAACATGGATTCAAGATGGGAACGACTATATGTCATCAGTCAAAATCTTGGAGATGGAACTTTCAAGCTAATGACTGTCGATGGCATCACACTTCCCAAAGCATGGAATATCGAGCATTTACGAAGCTATTTCACTTAATTTTGCCTCATTCAGTTGTATTTCATTTAGAATTTTATTTTGCAGTTGAATTCAAAGCCATGTAATAAGACGTTTTGTTTCTTATTTTTCATTTTGCAATAAAATTTGAAGTTCCTTCCATATCTATTAATTGTTTATGCATAATATAATAGTTGTGATATATGACCAACTTACACTTATGCATAATATAGATAAACAAATACTTGGAGTCTGGTGCCAACTAAGTACTCGGCTCCATACCTGAATTAAACAAAATGAACGTGACTGGACCGTTCATCCATTAATTCTCGCCTAGAATCTGACGGGTCGAGTATAAAGCAGCAAACGGGTGTGACTCGAGCTCTTATTAACTAACTTCGTCTCCTAGTTTGATAGGATGAAAGTGAAGTAAAAGTGGTCATGATACCACCGACCACTCTTCAAATTTTAACCCATACTTCGGGGTAAGGGGTTAATCAAAGGAAATGTGATTTGACCATTTCCCAGGACAACTATAGTCCCCAAAGTGTGGGATAAATTATGAAAATCAAACCGGCGTGGTTAATCGCCCATTAACTAACTCTATGGCTCCGCCAACCCAACGCTGGGGATAGGAGTATAATCACTTAGCCGCTAAACATGACAGCATAACACTGTGGCTCACGCCTAGTGTTTGATATGACTTAAGTCCATGACCGAAAGGAGGCCTTGAGATGGATTTGTCAAATCGATGCCCGAAGCAATAGTTACCGAAAGAATTACAACTTGAATGACGAGCGACGAATGACAAGTACATCAAATGGGAAACGTAATAGCTTGATCATTTAGACTAATTTTGTGCAAAAGATGAATAGAAACGAAAGAATCTTTATTCATATACTGAAACTTGGAAACTAAGTACAAGTTTATTTTGAAAATTAAAGCCAAGATAGGGGGACATACCTGCACAATTACGGCCAACAAAATGAAACTAGCTACCTAGCTACGAACTATCCAAGCTGGTTTGACGAATATTTCTCCCCTTTTTTGGGCTTCTTTGGGTAGATTCTCCAAAGCTATTGCCTCATCCTCTCCTCTTTGCCCCTTTTTTACCCTTTCTACCTTTGGGAGAGATGCTTTCATAAGCAGAGGCCATCTCACTTTGGGATTCAAAAGGATTGACCTCCTCAGAAGTGACGCCGTCTAACATTATAATTTGAAGCAAAGTAATATTCAGTTCGGCACTCTCCTTCTTGGCTTGCAACTCTAGCTCTTCCTTTCCACTGTGCTTCTTCATACTAAATTTATCAATGTATTCAGAGGCATGGGCCACTATGATGTCTTCTGCTTCATCCTAACTCTATTGGTCATTGGTCTTTTCTTTATCTAGAGCCTTTATTACTTTACTATTCAAGCGGAGAGTCTTACCAGGTTGATCGGTAGGAGCCACGTGTACAGTGATAGTCGTAGTGTACCATATGGTCAGCGCCTGCTGTCTCGATGAAACATCATCTTTGGGGCATGAACAGATGCAGAAGGACCTGAAATTTCATGAAGACCAATGGGTAAACCCATGACCGTCATACATGAGATGTAAACCTTCTCAAGCATCGAAGAAGTAAGAGATATACCTTCACCAGATTGGCCTTCGGTCGTAGCTGGAGTGCCACTTTCCAAAATCAGGGACATCCTAAAAGATTTATCGATCCATAGATGATCTAGATCATAGCCCGCATCCTTTTTCAAGGCATAAGAAATTAAAGCACCAGTTGCTTGAGTAGTAGGATGGTTTTAGGAACCAGATCCCAAGGTTTCATTACCGTCTTTCCCCACTTCAGTGATTACTGGATCATTGAGAAAACTAAGTCGAGTAGCCTTAAGTTCATCGGGCTCTTTATCGCTTAAGATTGTGCACATGAGCTGCTCTTCATCCACTTCAGCACACCTAGGACTTCTTTTTCAGATCAACAATATGGTCCTAGGCTTCGACGAGCAACTCGGGATACCCTTCTCCAAGGAAGCAGAATTTGCGATTCATGAGGATGCATGCATTGTAATATATCAGCAATGGAACGAACTCGTCCTTTATTTCTTCCTGACCCACCTCCCTTGCCTCTTCCTTAAGGGCTTTTATCTATGCAAGCTGATTATCGACCTCTATTTTAGATTCGCGAGCCTCGATAGTCCCCCCATAGTATCGTTGAGACTCTAGCTGAGCCTCAAGCTTCTCCTGCTTTTCCTTCTAAAGCTCTTCCTCAAGCTGTTTATTACGAAGGGCCAAAGTATCATTGTCTTTTTTCAACACGCACTTCACCTTCTGTAAGATGTCTTTCTCAAGGGCTAAGGTACTGCTATGATGAATGTCAGTGTCCAATTCAGCCTGATGCACCTTAATTAAACGCTCGATGGCTTCGAAAGACTCGCTAGCTTTCTCCTCAGCATCGACCAGCTTTGTGCCCAACTTTTTGACCTCCTTGTCCAAGTTCTTGATGATGTCTTTGTCATGTATCACCTCAAGAGTTAAGAGATCAATTTCACATTTCCTTTCCATCAATACCTCGAAAATTTTCTCATCCTTATAGAGGGTTGTACTATGCTGGACATAGACATCATTAATATACAAGAGCACAGTTTCCTTGGCCTCTAAAGAATTGAACGCAAAGCTAAAACATATTTGAAATTGTCAAAAGTACAACTTAGGATATATAGCCTTAATCTTAGCCATCTTCTTAGTAGCAGTGGCATCAAGAGTAGTCGGTGCTTAAAGGGCCCATCTATCGTGTTTGCGAGATGAAGTAGACTGGTGTTCCAAAGATCGACGGGCACCGAAAGAACCCGATTGTTGCTTAAGCTTGGTAACCAAATTGCGAGCATGAGGCAGTGACTTACTACTACTATGTGAAGTGGGGTGTTGACTGGAACCCTTATGGTGAGAAGACTGAGATTTTGATTAATGTATGATGATGAGTCCTTTGATTGGTAGCTTCACTCTCGGTCTTCTCTTCCTTTATACCCTTCTCTGTCTTGGATGGGGTCTGCACCCAACTGGGCTTTAAATTAAATGCCTAAGAGTATGATTATCTTTTCAAGTGATCACAGTTATATGGGAGTCTCATCGAGCCTGCAAACAAAATGAAAGTGTACTAGAATTACTGAAGTTAAAGGTGAGTAAGTGTCATGTTGTGCAGTGCAGTGATCGCATGCGTCCTAGTTTCCCCTCAACGGACTGGTTACCGGAGCTTTACTTGCTATAGTAATCCCTCCCATGCTAGTGGAAGGAATGTCAGCGCCAAATTGAATCGGAGATTCATACTCCCTGAGGCCTAAGTTGGAAAAATCGTAATTTCCGACATCGTCTGGAAGAAGGATGTCCAGTAGCCCCTCAAATAAATTTTCTATCGGAAAAGAGCTAGATAGATCTGTAGTACCAGAGGTTGACCTTGATTCCTTTGAGTCGTGCCCTCTTCAAAGCTTATAAACAAGCCGTTTTCTTTTCCTCTTCTCTCAGCCAGAGAGTTATGGGCCTTGGAAGGACCCAACCGTAGGATCATGGCTTGGGCTTATAGTTTCATGAATGGGCTCATAAGCGTTGCCCCTTACCTCACCTTCTTCGGCGACATCCTGAGCTCCCTCAACTTGGGGCACGACAGGATCAACTTCATCCCTTCCCTACCCAATGGCGCCTCTTCTTTCCATAACTTCCTCTTTGGTGTTTCTTCGTAGTCCCATGCTGCGGCCTTCTTCTAATAAGAGAAGATGAAAAGGCGCTCATCATTGAGAATAGATCCGATGTCTCTATCCGTCACCAGTACGTTTTTGAGCGATGAAACCGCCTCTGAGTATATGTCGCCAGTTGGATGTGGATGGCTGCCTGTAATGTTCAATAAAAAACTGCTTAATTCAAGATACAGCTTGAATAAAAGTGCTTCAAATAATGTTTGAAATGACACACTTTCAGACCATTTAGATTGATGGCCCAGAGAGTTTCGAGTGGATATTATTGCTGAGTGTGATTCAGCGCCGAGATTGTCATATGAAGAAGTTTGTTAAGTACCCATAGCAGTAAATGCTCCGAGCGTCTAGAATCCATAGCTATCAAACTTAATAGATGATCATTGTTAGAGAAATTAAGCTATTCCCTCGTGTAAGGTGTAAACTAGTGCGGTGTGGTGCAACATTGTGCAATGCAGTGAAAAATAATTCATAATTAAAAATGATTGCATTTATAAGATTTTGAGATTCGACCAGAGTGATCATCATTGCTGACCGTCCCAACCGGCTTCAATGTTGATGGTTGTGAATATTTTTCTACGCTTCAAGGTCAGTTATTAGCACAATGGAGCGTGGTATTTACATCCAGGTTCTTTCGAGCCCATCTGTTACCCTTGTTCTAGTTCTAGTTTCAATGATCAAGTCATGTGTGTTCGAAGTCCAAATGTTCTGGTCCAAAATCACGTGCAATCCATGTTTAAGTTTTAGGAAGATGTGATGTCCCGGAAACTTAGGCAATAATTATTTAATAATTTCATTGATAATTATTTTAATATGTGAAATATTGATTTAATGAATTAATTTAAACTGGAATTTTCTTTTGAAAATTAATAATTATTTAGTTTGTTAAACAATAATGTTTTCAAAAGTTAAAAATATTTAAGTAATAAATAATCTTTCTTAACTGATTTAAAAATATTTTATTTATGATGTATAAATGTTTATACATTGTAAATAGAAGATTTGGTTTTTAATTTTAATTTATTATTTAATAAAGGGTATTTTCTAATTTATATATAAATGAATAAATTGTAAATGGATTAAATTAATTTAAATTAGTATTGTATACTTTTCTAAAGTCTGTTTTAAAAATCTTTCTTATAATTTTCATAAAATGTAAGTAAGAATTTGTCTAGTTTAAAATTTTGTTTTATAATAAAAATTTGTTTTGTTTTATTTTAAAATTGCTTTTCTTTTGAAATTTAGTTTATAAAGAAAATTATTTTAAAAATAATCAAGTAAACATTAAAATGTAAGTATATAGTTTTATAAAAAGTTTATATGTATTTATTTAAAGGCTAGTGTTAATAAATCATTTGTAACTTGCTAAAACAAATTAGAAACAGTTTAAGATAATGTAAATACATTTATAAATTTAGAAATGGCTTTTAAATATTAACATGCATATGTGTTAGTCATTTAACTAAAGAGTAGACACTTGTAAAAGTTTGAGATAATAATAAGTACAAGTGGCAAACTAATTTATTCTTGGATTTTATTCACTCAAATAAGAAATATAACAAAGCATTTTGATAAAAACATTTTCTTCAATTGAAAAACAGAAATCAAAATTTCTGTAAAATCAAAACCCCAAAACAGATTGCATGTTTTAAAATCTGCAATCTTTCTCTTCAATTCTCAAATCTGCAAACCAAACAACTTCAAATCTGCATTCAACTTCAAATTCCTACAATCAAAATACAAATTTATTTCTACAAAGCATGTTAAAATCTGCAAATCATTCCTACAAATAACTTCAATTCTGCAATAATCAAACAAATCAGATCTGCAACCATTTTCTTCATATATCATCTGCAATATAAAATCTGAGCTATTAGTATGGGTCTGCATGCATACAAATACAAGATAAAAGCAACTTCAACTTCAAAATGCAAGCCAAGATCAACATGCACTTCAGATTGCATCTCTGGAAATTGTTTCTGCACTTAAAATTTGATTCTGCATTCTTCTAAAAGGTGAGTAAACCTTTTTATCTTAAAAACAGTTCTTCCTTTTAAAAATCTGGATGAAGTTTATTGTATGTGTAGTAATATGGTCTCTAATGATTGTTTGAGTTTGAATATGAATATGTGTTTGTGAGTGGGATATTGTTTGCATACTTGTTTCTGAGTATTACATTTTTTTTGTGTGCTCTGCTGTTGATAACAGACCATCTTTATCACAAATGAATTCATATCTCACTACATAATTAGAATTTGGCTTTGATTACTAAAAAGAAATGGTTAATAACATTGTGTTCTTGCTTTTAAGAATAGATTCAGATAAGTATATTTGGTTAAAACTGTACAAAGTTTAAAGTTACAGTGAAAACCCAGGAAGTAGGAAATTCCAAAACAGGATAATTCTTGAATTCACCAATATTGCTTGAATTGCTTTTGAAAATTAGGAATTCTAAAAAAAAACTATATTACAGTTTTAAATAAACTGTTAGGGAAAGACATTTCTGTTTTAAAACCAAAAATAGGAAAATTTGAAAATAATCTGTTAAGCTTGTGGGTTTAGGGTGTTATGATGCTTCATGTTAGTGGAGTATGGATGTAGGAATGGAGTAAATTTGGTATTTGATGATCAGAGAGAGAGAGAGAGAGACAGGTGAATTAGTTTCCAGGTTTTGATTTGGTTGCATGTTGAACTCAGGAACATATTAGTAGTGTGCAGGGTTTTAACTCAAGTCATTGCTCGGGTATTTTTATTTTTGACTCGAAGAAACAGGGATGGAAACTCGAAGTAGTTGGTTGAGTGTCTCGGGTTTTTGGCTACAGGTTTTTAACCAGAGAACATTTGCAGTTTTTTTTTTTTTTTTGAATGGAAATCAAATTCTAGTGCAGGAATTTGATTCATGTATGAATTGAAACTGAATTCAAATAGAGTTTGAATTCAAAACTTTTAAAAAAAATGAAATGTCTTAGACAAGTTTAAAGTTTGGTTTTAAATCAAAATTAAAACTGTTTCAGGTTTTAAACCTGAAAGTTGTTTTGCAGTTTTTTTCATGTTGAATGAAATTTTAAATTTTAGAGTTGGAATTTGATATTAGGTGGAAGTAGAACTGAATTCAAATAAAGTTTTGAATTCAAAGTTTTTTAAAAATGAAAATCAAAAATGTAAACAAGTTTTAATCCTGTTTAAAACCAAAATTTAAAACTGTTTCAGGTTTAAGCCTGAGAACTTTAGCATTTTAAATTTTTGAATAAATTCACATTTTAACTTAAAAACTTGATTCAGGTAATACTTGAATCTGAATTCAAATGTAGCTTTGAATTCAAAGTTTTTAAAAAGTAAAATCTTAAGTTTAAACAAGATTTAAAATTCTGTTTTAAATCAGGAAGTTAAAACAGTTTGCAGGTTTAAATCCAGAGAGAGTTTGCAGTTTTTAGATTCTTGAATGAAATTCATATTTTTAAGTTACAACTTGATTCAAGTACAAGTTGGATCTGAATTCAAGTAAAGTTTGAAATCCAAAGTTTTTTTTAAATAAAAGAGGGGTTGAAGGGTATGGATTACAGGTTCAAAAATCCTGTAGTTTTACAGTTTTGAATAAAATTCATATTTTTTTTAGTTGCAACTTGATTCTAGTAAAACTTGAATTTGAATTTAAATGTAGTTTTGAATTCAAGTTTTATTTTTAAAAAAATGATGAGATCTTAAATTTAAACAAGGTTTAAATCTGGTTTTAAATCATGTATAGAACAGTTTCAGGTTTGTTTTAAAACTAGATTTTTGTTTCAAAACAGTTTGTAAGATTTAATTTTTGAACAAATTTAAAATGTTTAAGAAAAATTTAAATTGTTTTGAAATTAAGTTAAAAACAGTTTCAAATTTACTTTGGAATCCAGTTTTGATTTCAAAGCAGTTTTGAATCCGGTTTTGAACATATTCAAATGTGTAAAAAAAAAAAGATTTGAAAATAGAAATTGATTTCAAATAAGTTTAAAACTTGAAAGAATTTGTTTCCTTTAGTATTTGAATTAAAATATGAAGTGTTTAATTTAAATTTTGAAATTGAAATAATCAATTTAAATCTTTCTTTATATTTAGGTAAAGAATGTTCTTTAACATTCATTTTATTGTAAGGTTTATAATTACTTTAATTTGAATTAATGTTTAATGATTAAGCATTTTAAATATTAGAATTTTAAATGGAATTTGAATTTAAATTTAGAAATGTATTGTTTTAATACATTTTGAATTTAAATGAGTCATTTGATAAGTAATTTGATTATTTTGAAAATCTTTAAGAAAATTAAGGGTTTACTTAATTATTTGATTTTGAATAACAGTTTAGATTAATTTTGATAATTAATCTAATTTAAATTTTCTTAAGTATATAATTAATGAAATGTGTTAATAAATAAATGATGATAATTATCTAAGGATAATTTAGTAATTGATTAAGGAAATTAATTTTGGATAATTAACTAGATTAATTAATTGATTCTAATTAATTGAAATTTGTTAAATATAATTAATAGTTAAAGTAATTAAGGAATTAATTACTTATTGTAATTAATTGTGATATGTGATTTATTTAAGTTAATTAATTTAGTTTAATTAATTTTAATAAATCATTTGATGATTTAGAAAGTAATTGCTTAATGTAATTAGTGGAGCAAGATTACTTAGAGAAGTATTAATGATAATTACTGGAATGTAATTAGTAATTTGGATAATTACTTTTGTAAATAATTAAGGAATTAATTAATGATTAATTATTGGATAATTAATTTGATTAATGAGTAATTAATTACTTAATTGAATATTAATCAAGGTGATTAATAATTGGATTAATTACTAAATGTAATTAATTTTAATTAAGTAATTTATTAAATATTAAAGATCATTAATTAATATTAATGATGAAATTAAGGATTTTTTAATTAAGTAATAATTAATTAATTGAATGATTAATTAATTGTAACTAATTAAGGTTAATTAGTTTATGAAATTAATTTAATACTAATTACTTATTGTAATTAGAGAACGATCAATCAAAGATGTTTAATCAAGTTTAATACTTAGGAAGTGAATTAATTAACTGGGTTAATTAATTAATGGATGTTAAGCAGGATTTATAGAAGTGTTAATTAATTTAATTTATTTTAAATTAATTAGAGATGGTTGTAATTAATTTAATTCATTTTAAATTAATTATAATTGATGGTTAATAAATCATTGCTTATGGATGCTATTGATTGAATGGTTGTGATCTCAGTAATGAGATTAGTTGTATCTGTATGATATGAATAATTGGTTTAGTATGATGGTTTGTGATGGATTATTTGGTTGTGATAATTATCTATTTATGGATGATACAGATTATTTGTTTATGATATGAATATGATTATCTATTGTTAGATGTAGTTTATCTATCTATGTGAAATAGATAATAATGAAATAAGTTAATTGTTTAAATCCCTTAAGTATAACTTGGACATTAAAATGGCGTTTGGTTTCGGTGAGACCGGGATCGGGTTTCCATATTTGGATATCCGAAAACCACATCGATTCCAATTAAACGTTAGGTCGTTAATCCAAGTGGAGCAAGTGAAGACTCGAGGTGTAAGGGCTAAACGTCAGTATAACTCTGTGGGTGATTCCGTAATGAGTTGACGGAATAGTGCTTATAGATTCGAGATGGTGATTTAGAGTGCAAGGGTTATCATCGTTAACTCTGATGGTGATTCCAATACGAGTGTAACGAGATAATGCCTTCGGTTTCGTTCGAACCTGGAACGAACTTGTATGGATTGAATGCTTTCAGCACATTATCAGGTGGACGATGAGCATTCTAAGATTGATATGTCCTATAAAGGTAATCGTAGCCTCAAGCCTCATCAACTGGGAATGGCTAAAACAGGGGAGGTGCAGCAAAGCTTCGTGGGTCGCACCCACTTGAGAGCAAGATTTATCCCTGTCTAGAGGTCCCTTTATATACGGTTGTGTGGCAGTTGGTGACGACCAATCTGCGGGGTAGTCTTGTTCGGAACTGTTCAGTAAGGAACGGGTCCGTCTTTGTGTTGCAGGGGAGTGGGAGTACTCCTCGGTACAGTGATCTAGGCCACGTACTGTGACGGGCGGTACCCCAGTAGCCCTGCCATTGTTGGAAACCCATTTTCCCTACGTGATCCTACGGTTTTGTTTGTATTACCCACTTTTGTGGCTAGTAGCTGGAATTTAATGAATGTAACAATTTCGGCTATTTCTTATTTATTTGAAAACCCTAGACACTATTATAATATCACTGGATTTCCTATCAAATGTTTTGGTTAGTGTAAGGTAAAAACTTTTCCATGTTTATGTGTGGGACGTCTTACGTGATACCTTTTGTTTTCAAAGGATTTTCTAAAGTTAAGCAACTTTTAACCCCGTTTACTCACACCAGACCCCTGTCTGACCTGAGTGTTTATTTTCTGTTTTATTAAACTCTTGGGTACTCATATTATGTATGAGTAGTCAAGTGTTTCAGGTTTGCTTTGACGAGTTTTGGAGGAGATAATGGAGCAGGAGGCTTCAGCGTGTAGATATATTTAGTAGTTCCGCTGTGTTTGAGTTGTATCTATTTTCTATGATATACTTGGATTGTAATTGCTAGACAGATGTTTATAACTGTCTAGTTTTGTGTTGTACTAGCTGTATTACTCTGATGTATAAGATACTATGTAAAGTTTTATGTGATATATTATAATTTATTCGATTCCGCTGTGAGATTCTGATGTTGTCTGTTCTTTCTTTCCTTTCCTTTCTCTTTTCTATCCCTTTCTTTCTTCTTAACGATGCGACTTCCTGGAGTGTGGAAGTTGGGTCGTTACAACGTGGTATCAGAGCAATAGGCTGAGAGAATACCTAAGCTCTGAAGTGTGTCTTTCATTAGAGAGCTCTCTAGGTTGAGCGAATACCTAGGCTCTGTAGTGGTGTCCTTCTTGAGAGAGCGTATTTGTAATTTTGAATATATATATATTTATTTATTTCTATCTATTTGTTGGGTTACCTGTTTAGGTTTTCCAATATAAGTAATAAAGGTAGATAGGGTAGTGGTGTGTGTAACACAACTACCAATGGTTGGAGTTCGAGGGATTGAAGTTGGAAGTGATCTGCTAGGGCAGTGTTGGGCATCTTGAGTAGCTTGGCAATTTGGTGTAAAGGATTCCACCAATCTCTGAAGGAAATCTTTTCAAGATTCGGAGTTTATTTTTGGATTGTAAGTTGGATTTCACTCGTGTGAGTGGTTTTTCTTGAGTTTGGATTAGTTGGGAGTGCTGAAACCAGCAATGGTATCTTGGCAACCTTAGGAAGGAGTTCTGTCTATATTTGAGTTTGAGACTCAGTTTGGCAGAGTGTTTTGAGCTTGGTTTGGGAGCGAGTTTCCTGAGAGATATCTGTCTATCTGGAAGGCTCTATTGTGAAGAGGCTGGTGTAGCTTTGAGGTTCGATGAGCTTTTGGATAAGGAAGTTTTGGCAGCAGTAGCAGCAGTGAGTGGCCTGTTCTTCGATGGTTCTGAAATCTCTGTGATTCTTCTGTCAGAAGTCCGGGCAGATGGTGGAGCTTGTCCATTTCTTCTGGAGCTCAGCTGGGTGTGATGTTAGTGGTTAAGAGGTGGACCACTAGTTTCTTCTTTTGAAGGCTTTAGCTGTTCTGATTGTATAGTGAGAACGATTTCTTGGAATCTGAACGGAGTGGGATCGCAAAAGTGACTTGCGATGGTTCGGAGGTTCTCTGTGTAATTTTGTTGTGGGGTTGTGACTGAATCGGATAGGTCTGAGATTTTATGGAATTAGATGAATAATATTCCGGGATAAGTTGATCAGTTTGTACTTGTGTTCATCAACAACATTCTCAAATCAGAGTTGCGCAGTGGAAGCATGGTGGCAGCTATTCCAGAATAGAGCAACACCGATTCTTTGAGAATTTGAGTTTTGTCTTGGATCAGAGGATTTCTACAGGAAATTCATTTTGGATCTGGAGACTTGATTGTTTTGTGTCTGTTTGTTTCCAGATAGAGTAGTAGGTTGGAAGTCTTCTGATATTTTTGTGGTAGAGTTTGTGTGGTGGATTGTGTTTGATCTAGAAGGTTGGAAGCAGCCCAGGATCGTCAGGAGAGATTTGTGGATATGAGTATTGGATCTTTTTGTTTTCTCTTGAGAATGGAGTGTTTGTTCTACAGGATTGAATTTCCAGTTCGGATGGCTGGAATTTGTTTTTTTTTCACGTATCTCTGAGGAAGTACGTGTATGGTTTATCTCTGGTTTTGGACTCAGTAGTTCTGAGAGGTTTGGGAGTTGATCAGGACTTGTCTGTAGTCCTATATTCTGTTGAGATTAGTAGATCTAGATATATAGGAGCTCTAGATCTGAGTGGTGTAGCTAGTTTAGATTTTATAGGGCGAGTGTCCCGGTGTTTATACCTGGGAAACTCTAGGGGAATTCTATCCAAAATTTTGTCTGGACAATTAGAATTGTTTGTTTGGATTGGTTGCTATGGTTGTTAGTATTTAGTTGATAGTATATGTTTGCTGTTTTAAATTTAAAATCTGTATAGAATTATTAAATTACCTTTGCTTTTAAATTTCGGGGACGAAATTCTTTTAAGAGGGGAGGAATGTGATGTCCCGGAAATTTAGGCAATAATTATTTAATAATTTCATTGATAATTATTTTAATATGTGAAATATTGATTTAATGAATTAATTTAAACTGGAATTTTCTTTTGAAAATTAATAATTATTTAGTTTGTTAAATGATATTGTTTTCAAAAGTTAAAAATATTTAAGTAATAAATAATCTTTCTTAACAGATTTAAAAATATTTTATTTATGATGTATAAATGTTTATACATTGTAAATAGAAGATTTGGATTTTAATTTTAATTTATTATTTAATAAAGGGTATTTTCTAATTTATATTTAAATGAATAAATTGTAAATGGATTTAAATTAATTTAAATTAGTATTGTATACTTTTCTAAAGACTGTTTTAAAAATCTTTCTTATAATTTTCATAAAATGTAAGTAAGAATTTGTTTAGTTTAAAATTTTGTTTTATAATAAAATTTGTTTTGTTTTATTTTAAAATTGCTTTTCTTTTGAAATTTAGTTTATAAAGAAAATTATTTTAAAAATAATCAAGTAAACATTAAAATGTAAGTATATAGTTTTATAAAAAGTTTATATGTATTTATTTAAAGGCTAGTGTTAATAAATCATTTGTAACTTGCTAAAACAAATTAGAAATAGTTTAAGATAATTTAAATACATTTATAAATTTAGAAATGGCTTTTAAATATTAACATGCATATGTGTTAGTCATTTAACTAAAGAGTAGACACTTGTAAAAGTTTGAGATAATAATAAGTACAAGTGGCAAACTAATTTATTCTTGGATTTTATTCTCTCAAATAAGAAATATAACAAAGCATTTTGATAAAAACATTTTCTTCAATTGAAAAACAGAAATCAAAATTTCTGTAAAATCAAAACCCCAAAACAGATTGCATGTTTTAAAATCTGCAATCTTTCTCTTCAATTCTCAAATCTGCAAACCAAACAACTTCAAATCTGCATTCAACTTCAAATTCCTCCAATCAAAATACAAATTTATTTCTACAAAGCATGTTAAAATCTGCAAATCATTCCTACAAATAACTTCAATTCTGCAATAATCAAACAAATCATATTTGCAACCATTTTCTTCATGTATCATCTGCAATATAAAATCTGAGCTATTACTATGGGTCTGCATGCATACAAATACAAGATAAAAGCAACTTCAACTTCAAAATGCAAGCCAAGATCAACATGCACTTCAGATTGCATCTCTGGAAATTGTTTCTGCACTTAAAATTTGTTTCTGCATTCTTCTAAAAGGTGAGTAAACCTTTTTATCTTAAAAACAGTTCTTCCTTTTAAAAATCTGGATGAAGTTTATTGTATGTGTAGTAATATGGTCTCTAATGATTGTTTGAGTTTGAATATAAATATGTGTTTGTGAGTGGGATATTTCTTGCATACTTGTTTCTGAGTATTACATTTTTTTGTGTGCTCTGTTGTTGATAACAGACCATCTTTATCACAAATGAATTCATATCTCACTACATAATTAGAATTTGGCTTTGATTACTAAAAGGAAATGGTTAATAACATTGTGTTCTTGCGTTTAAGAATAGATTCAGATAAGTATATTTGGTTAAAACTGTACAAAGTTTAAAGTTACAGTGAAAACCCAGGAAGTAGGAAATTCCAAAACATGATAATTCTTGAATTCACCAATATTGCTTGAATTGCTTTTGAAAATTAGGAATTCTAAAAAAAACTATATTACAGTTTTAAATAAACTGTTAGGGAAAGACATTTCTGTTTTAAAACCAGAAATAGGAAAATTTGAAAATAATCTGTTAAGCTTGTGGGTTTAGGGTGTTATGATGCTTCATGTTAGTGGAGTATGGATGTAGGAATGGAGTAAATTTGGTATTTGATGATCAGAAAGAGAGAAAGGTGAATTGGTTTCCAGGTTTTGATTTGGTTGCATGTTGAACTCAGGAACATATTAGTAGTATGCAGGGTTTTAACTCGAGTCATTTCTCGGGTTTTTTATTTTTGACTCGAAGAAACAGGGATGGAAACTCGAAGTAGTTGGTTGAGTGTCTCGGGTTTTTGGCTACAGGTTTTTAACCAGAGAACATTTGCAGTTTTTTTTTTACATTTTTTTTTTGAATGGAAATCAAATTCTAGTGCAGGAATTTGATTCATGTATGAATTGAAACTGAATTCAAATAGAGTCTGAATTCAAAGCTTTTAAAAAAAATGAAATGTCTTAGAAAAGTTTAAAGTTTGGTTTTAAATCAAAATTAAAACTGTTTCAGGTTTTAAACCTGAAAGTTGTTTTGCAGTTTTTTTCATGTTGAATGAAATTTTAAATTTTAGAGTGGGAATTTGATATTAGGTGGAAGTAGAACTGAATTCAAATAAAGTTTTGAATTCAAAGTTTTTAAAAAATGAAAATAAAAAATGTAAACAAGTTTTAATCCTGTTTAAAATCAAAATTTAAAACTATTTCAGGTTTAAGCCTGAGAAGTTTAGCAGTTTAAATTTTTGAATAAATTCACATTTTCAGTTGAAAACTTGATTCAGGTAATACTTGAATCTGAATTCAAATGTAGCTTTGAATTCAAAGTTTTTAAAAAGTAAAACTTAAATTTAAACAAGATTTAAAATTCTGTTTTAAATCAGGAGGTTAAAACAGTTTGCAGGTTTAAATCCAGAGAGAGTTTGCAGTTTTTAGATTCTTGAATGAAATTCATATTTTTAAGTTACAACTTGATTCAAGTACAAGTTGGATCTGAATTCAAGTAAAGTTTGAAATCCAAAGTTTTTTTTTTAAATAAAAGAGGGGTTGCAAGGTATGGGCTACAGGTTTAAAAATCCTGTAGTTTTACAGTTTTGAATAAAATTCATATTTTTTTTAGTTGCAACTTGATTCTAGTAAAACTTGAATTTGAATTTAAATGTGGTTTTGAATTCAAGTTTTATTTTAAAAAAAAAATGATGAGATCTTAAATTTAAACAAGGTTTAAATCTGGTTTTAAATCATGTATAGAACAGTTTCAGGTTTGTTTTAAAACTAGATTTTTGTTTCAAAACAGTTTGTAAGATTTAATTTTTGAACAAATTTAAAATGTTTAAGCAAAATTTAAATTGTTTTGAAATTAAGTTAAAAACAGTTTCAAATTTACTTTGGAATCCATTTTTGATTTCAAAGCAGTTTTGAATCCAGTTTTGAACATATTCAAATGTGTAAAAAAAAAAGGATTTGAAAATAGAAATCGATTTCAAATAAGTTTAAAACTTGAAAGAATTTGTTTCCTTTAGTATTTGAATTAAAATATGAAGTGTTTAATTTAAATTTGGAAATTGAAATAATCAATTTAAATCTTTCTTTATATTTAGGTAAAGAATGTTCTTTAACATTCATTTTATTGTAAGGTTTATAATTATTTTAATTTGAATTAATGTTTAATGATTAAGCATTTTAAATATTAGAATTTTAAATGGAATTTGAATTTAAATTTAGAAATGTATTGTTTTAATACATTTTGAATTTAAATGAGTCATTTGATAAGTAATTTAATTATTTTGAAAATCTTTAAGAAAATTAAGGGTTTACTTAATTATTTGATTTTGAATAATGGTTTAGATTAATTTTGATAATTAATCTAATTTAAATTTTCTTAAGTATATAATTAATGAAATGTGTTAATAAATAAATGATGATAATTATCTAAGGATAATTTAGTAATTGATTAAGGAAATTAATTTTGGATAATTAACTAGATTAATTAATTGATTCTAATTAATTGAAATTTGTTAAATATAATTAATAGTTAAAGTAATTAAGGAATTAATTACTTATTGTAATTAATTGTGATATGTGATTTATTTAAGTTAATTAATTTAGTTTAATTAATTTTAATAAATCATTTGATGATTTAGAAAGTAATTGCTTAATGTAATTAGTGGAGCAAGATTACTTAGAGAAGTATTAATGATAATTACTGGAATGTAATTAGTAATTTGGATAATTACTTTTGTAAATAATTAAGGAATTAATTAATGATTAATTATTGGATAATTAATTTGATTAATGAGTAATTAATTACTTAATTGAATATTAATCAAGGTGATTAATAATTGGATTAATTACTAAATGTAATTAATTTTAATTAAGTAATTTATTAAATATTAAAGATCATTAATTAATATTAATGATGAAATTAAGGATTGTTTAATTAAGTAATAATTAAATGATTAATTAATTGTAATTAATTAAGGTTAATTAATTTATGAAATTAATTTAATACTAATTACTTATTGTAATTAGTGAACGATCAATCAAAGATGTTTAATCAAGTTAAATACTTAGGAAGTGAATTAATTAACTGGGTTAAGTAATTAATGGATGTTAAGCAGGATTTATAGAAGTGTTAATTAATTTAATTTATTTTAAATTAATTAGAGATGGTTGTAATTAATTTAATTCATTTTAAATTAATTATAATTGATGGTTAATAAATCATTGCTTATGGATGTTATTGATTGAATGGTTGTGATCTCAGTAATGAGATTAGTTGTATCTGTATGATATGAATAATTGGTTTAGTATGATGGTTTGTGATGGATTATTTGGTTGTGATAATTATCTATTTATGGATGATACAGATTATTTGTTTATGATATGAATATGATTATCTATTGTTAGATGTAGTTTATCTATCTATGTGAAATAGATAATAATGAAATAAGTTAATTGTTTAAATCCCTTAAGTATAACTTGGACATTAAAATGGCATTTGGTTTCGGTGAGACCGGGATCGGGCTTCCATATTTGGATATCCGAAAACCACGTCGATTCCAATTAAACGTTAGGTCGTTAATCCAAGTGGAGCAAGTGAAGACTCAAGGTGTAAGGGCTATACGTCAGTATAACTCTGTGGGTGATTCCGTAATGAGTTGACGGAATAGTGCTTATAGATTCGAGATGGTGATTTAGAGTGCAAGGGTTATCGTCGTTAACTCTGAGGGTGATTCCAATACGAGTGTAACGAGATAATGCCTTCGGTTTCGTTCGAACCCGGAACGAACTTGTATGGATTGAATGCTTTCAGCACATTGTCAGGTGGACGATGAGCATTCTAAGATTGATATGCCCTATAAAGGTAATCGTAGCCTCAAGCCTCATCAACCGGGAATGGCTAAAACAGGGGAGGTGCAGCAAAGCTTCATGGGTCGCACCCACTTGAGAGCAAGATTTATCCCTGTCTAGAGGTCCCTTTATATATGGTTGTGTGGCAGTTGGTGACGACCAATCTATGGGGTAGTCTTGTTCGGAACTGTTCAGTAAGGAACGGGTCCGTCTTTGTGTTGCAGGGGAGTGGGACTACTCCTCGGTACAGTGATCTAGGCCACGTACTATGACGGACGGTACCCCAGTAGCCCTGCCATTGTTGGAAACCCATTTTCCCTACGTGACAGTACGGTTTTGTTTGTATTACCCACTTTTGTGGCTAGTAGCTGGAATTTAATGAATGTAACAATTTCGGCTATTTCTTATTTATTTGAAAACCCTAGACACTATTATAATATCACTGGATTTCCTATCAAATGTTTTGGTTAGCGTAAGGTAAAAACTTTTCCATGTTTATGTGTGGGAAGTCTTACGTGATACCTTTTGTTTTCAAAGGATTTTCTAAAGTTAAGCAACTTTTAACCCCGTTTACTCACACCAGACCCCTGTCTGACCTGAGTGTTTATTTTCTGTTTTATTAAACTCTTGGGTACTCATATTATGTATGAGTAGTCAAGTGTTTCAGGATTGCTTTGACGAGTTCTGGAGGAGATAATGGAGCAGGAGGCTTCAGCGTGTAGATATATTTAGTAGTTCCGCTGTGTTTGAGTTGTATCTATTTTCTCTGATATACTTGGATTGTAATTGCTAGACAGATGTTTATAACTGTCTATTTTCTCTGATTCCACTGTGAGATTCTGATGTTGTCTGTTCTTTCTTTCCTTTCCTTTCTCTTTTCTATCCCTTTCTTTCTTCTTAACGATGCGACTTCCTGGAGTGTGGAAGTTGGGTCGTTACAGAAGATGTGCAGTTCGAAGTCATATGGCTTCATATGCAAGCGTTCATGTTCAAGTCTATTTCAAATGCTTATGTTCGAGTGGGTTCAAGTATTCAAACTCAAGTGCATATGACCAACTAGTGCCAAAAACTGCTATGTCCCCGTAGAGTGAGAGATCATATCTGATCCCTCACCTAGGAAACCTAGCTTTATGCCACTTCAAATTCTACAAACCCATAACTGATCCCGTTGAACCTATCACTACCTCAACCATACTCCACAGTTTATCCCTTCTACTTTCCAGCTCCATTTCATCTCATAAATCTACACCGGTCTCTCCATGAAATCTCAAGCCAACCATCCTTCAAATTCCACCCTTCCACTTCATCCTTTCCACTGCATAACCGATCCCTCCATCCACATATCAACACGCTATCACTGGTCCCTTAAGTCTGCAATTTCATCACTTCAATACCTACAGCCGATTGTGTGTCATATGCCGATTGGTCCATCTTTGTAACTTTACCTATTCTAATCCAATACCGAACCCTATGCCTACAACCACCAATGTGAACAACCTGACCATCTCGTCACACAATCCATTTCCTAAATCACATTCAAGTTAAATCAAGAACGAGCAATGTAATCAAACGGCCTAGCTCGATTGCAAGGAGTGAAAGAGGCATGGTTTAATTCAAGTTACGAGATTGGGTGTTGGAATTGGAGTAATGAAGATGATGAATTGATTAGGGGTGATGGAGAACAATACTGGAGAGGTGGCAGTTCGAGTTGATGGAGGTTAATGATTCAAGGTAATGAATCTCAAGCTTGAACACATTAATTGCAAGTGTGAAGAGGAAAATGGGTTTTGATCTGTTATGGAGCAAAGGAAATAAGTGGAATGAGGGAATTTAAGTACCTAGCTTATATACAGGTTCAGTCGCTATCACATAGCGTCAAATTAGCTAAGTACTGTAGAGCATGGACCGCTCCTCTTGAGCCCGAAAATGAAGTGAGTCCGTAAAGGGGATCGAGTACGTTCCCTTACCTAGGGGATCAAAACCGATCCCTTCCCTATTCTTTTAAAAAAAGTGAAAATGATGATGAATGAATCAAAGTGATAAGAAATAGCAGTGCACTTGTTCCTCAACCGCATGATATCGATGATGATCCATAAGTGTATAAGCGTGTTTGGAAGTCGATTACCATGTTATATACTTAACCATGCGTGCACACCCAACATTTGATTTCTTAAATCGACAGAAATTGAATTTTGCCTGGATTTATCAAAAAAGAAGCCACTTTCAATAGCCGAGGCCTGCTAACTCGATTGATTAGCTTAATGGAACCGAGCATAGACGAAGACTGAAGATTACATCTTGAATTTATACTGACTAATATCAACTAAGCATCACAACAAATATAGAGAGAAACAACTCTTTAAAAGATTACTTAATGGAAGGATGACGACCATTTGAGAAACTAAATGGGATTCTTCCCAATGATTCTAACTAACTTCGATTCAAAGCAGGTCACGTTCGAAACAAGATGTACTTTGAAGGGAAAGTGTTATCTAGTTTTTGACCCACATATAACAAGACTATTGGGCAAGTTAGACTCAATGATTGACAAGGCAAGCAGCTCGAAGAGGCAATCATAGAAGCCAAAGATCAAGCATATGAATCAACGATCAAGTAGAACCAAGAGATAGAACCCGTGATACATTATAAGTATAGACTAATGCTTCCCCTAGATAAGGGATTAGATTGGGTCATTATGTCCATGAACAGCTTGAATCAGTAGTTCAACTCAACGAGAATCGATTGATATATATTAAAACCTGAAAGAAACTATGCAAACAACTTTGGAAACATGAAGCTAGCATAGAGAGGGACCCACCTGACAGATCACAGCTAGCCACATGGCCAGGAAGACCGGTCGGCCCCGATTGCTAGTTGAGAATTGAGTCATGAGATTTTTTGAGTGACCTCATCCACATCTAGAGATTCTGCCGTTGTATTTTCAGGAAGATATTCGATCGTCTATGACTATAAATATAGTATTCATAGCTCGTTTGAGTGATCTTTACGCTGTTGTTTTCTTTGTACTTTGTCGTAATTACAGATTCTGGTCTGATCCCTCTTGTACTTGGAAATTCGAGTGATTAATAAAGCTATTTCATTATAGTGGACGTAGGCATTCAACGTTGAACCACAATTAATCTGTCTGTTACTGTTTTTTTTACTTGTTTTCCGCTTATTTCCACTGTGTTAATTTTGATTTCCTCATTTATTTCTCTACATATTGGGTGTTTATGCCAACTTTTTGTGCAAACACTACAAGTGTTTAAAAGTTAATATAGCAAAATGTTTTAAAGAGTAAAGATACAACTACTTTCATATATGTTAAATAAGTAGGAACAAAAGTTTATGCACAAAAGCAAAGGTTTATTCAAAATAGAAAGACAGCGTAACAAAACATGTATAAATAACAATAATAATAAAGTAATCATTTAAATAGAAGTTACGTATTTTGAGAAAAAAAAGATATGCCTAAAATTGTATGTTTGAAGATAAATATATTTAAGAGAAAAGGGTTATTTTAAGAAAAGTGTATAGATATGATGCTAATTAAGAATATGTGTACATACATACGTACATACATACATACATACTTACATATGGGTATGGTTATCCAACCTTTGACCAAGCAATGTTCAAAAAGATTAAACGAGCCGAACTTGGAGTTATCAAGGCAGAAAGCCCAAAGAGATATCCCAAGTGTCCAAAAACCAAACACAAACAATATCATAAGGTCAATGCAAATACAACTCAAGCCAAGATAATCACAAAACCACTTAAGTGGTGGTTCAGCACTGTACCCACTCTATGGGTCCGTACCGATCCATATTTTCTTCCCCAATGATGATTATCTTCTGCCTATGCCCTCTACTCGATGCCAAAAGCCTATTTTGAGTATTGTTTTGTTGATCTAATACAATTCTCTATCGATCTCCACTAATCCTTGAATCAGTAACTCTATTCTTCCGCAACTCCATCATTTGGACTCTGAAACAAGCTAATATTGGTGCAAATAACCGTGGAATTATGAAGCTAACTATAAGATGATCCAACATGAAGAGTTGAAGGTAGCCAAATTGCTAATATTATTAGGGGTGGGTACGGAAAATTTCCGTACCCTCCAAAGCATTTCCTATTCCTTCCGATTGTTGATGGAATGATGCAGCCTATTCCATATTCCATTCCATCGATATTGGAATTCCTATTGACGGAAATCAAAAAACTCGGAACGGGACATGGCATTCTTTTTTCCGATCAAAGAATTTTGTAAAATGAAATTTTCATCAAATATTAACTGCAAATCAAAGATTATAGGAATTCATAGTTATGTCACTACAAACTAAACATTGCATCAAATTTTCATCAAAGATAATGATCAAATTTAGTTTTACACTAAGATCCACAAAAATAGTATATATATTACATGAATTTGAGATCTTTACATCAAAGCTTCAAACTAAAAGCTACACATTTGTTGATTCTCTGATCCCAAATGAGAAATTTAACCACCTGAAAAGAAAAAAAAAGTCGAAGATCAAATTTGTGTAAGGTTTTTTTTTATTATTTCTTCCCTGCTGTATTTTTATAATAGCCAGATTCAATTTCTATTGATGGATATATATATATATATATATACACACATTGAGCAGTTCTGTAAATAGGATGCAGGTGTTTATATACAACTTCAGAGTCTATTTACAATTTATAATATATAAAACCATATACATTAATGTATACTTTCGTGAATCTTCAATTCAAAACAGTCAGAAAATTTTCAAGCTATTTCATTTAAGAAATGGCTACCATTAATCAAATTTACAAAATGCAAAACAACAACAATTTAAGAAAGAAAAGAGAACACTTACTAAGAGAATGTCTTTGCTTCAACCAATGACATCCTATTTTTGCTACTTACACAGTAAGGAATCAAATATGAAAATTCCTACACTTTCAAAATATTATATAGTATGCACAGAACATATTCATATATGAAGTAAAAAAAAATGAATCACTTAGTGAGTGAGACACATGAATGAAAATTTGTAAACTTTGGGGTGGGAAGATGAAGGATAAGTGTACATCCATTTTTAATCGACGTGAAATAGAAGAAAAATAACCAAATTTCAAAATAATGGCCGAATCGAGTAAATTATCAAAGTTAAAGAAAGAGAGAGAGAGAGAGAGAGAGAGAGAGATAAAACAATGGAATTTTTTTTAAAGGGCGCTGATCCTAAAAGAGGAAGTTTCCAACCGAAAAAAAAGTATTTCATAAAATGAAGTTTCCGGTCATAAGAAAAGCGAAGCAACACAAAAACGAAGTGCTAAAAAATGAAGAAGCATAATAAGAAATTTCCAACTCACTTCCCACAGCTATAAATACATAATTTCAAAACAGAACTAAGAGGAAAAATGGAGAAAATAAAATAAAATAAAACAAAATAAATAGAATGAAGTCAGCACTTCAACTCTTTTCTCCTTAAAAGAAATACCAAAGCTTTGCCTAAAGTTTACAAATTCATATATTAGATTATGAAGATACAAATAATATTAGATGAATCAGTATATGAATGATGATGGTAAATATAGTGAATCAGAAGGTAAAATACATACCTATTTTGTACATTTATGCCCTCTATGCATTTATTTCGCAATATTATGTGATGATGATGTTGCTATTGACATGGAAGAAGTCCCTATTGTAATAGAAATGGTTTACAAAACAAGGTTAGACATCCATAAGACACTTCCAGTACTCAGTTTTAATAAACGCAACAAAGTATTGCATTAGATACGTAACTAAGACTGATGCTTATCTCAAATTCCTAAGAACTACACTTTCCAATAGGGAGCATTGCAAAATAGAAGTGTTTGCTTTAATTTATAGAATGCATACACACATACAATATGATGTGTGTGTTACTAAACAAGGATTGAAAAGTGTTTTCCTACAGCCATAAAGAAAAGCAGCGAGCCTACAATTTGTTTGTGATTATTACAATTTGATGACAATATCGCAATTATCAGTAATAGTTGAATTTTTTACCTTCACAAATCGCCTCCGTGTCCATGAATAATTCGACATCCTCTTCAAATTGCATTTGATGACAACCAAGGCTTTCCGCTCTCAACCAATCACTAAGACATACCAACGCTTCAACCATATTAGGAGCCAACAAAGCCTTAAATGGATTAACAACTCTTCGACCAAGACTTAATGCACTTTCGCTAGCAACGGTTGAACTAGGAATGGCTAAGATATCTTTTGCGATTTTTGAAAGTATTGGATACTTTGCTTGATTACCTTTCCACCAATCTAACAAATGAAAATTTCTACTCGTAAGATTTTCATAAGGATCATTTAGATACCGATCAACCTCATTATTTATCTCAAATTACTGTTCTTCTCTTCTTGTTTGTTGAAGTCTTTTTAACCTTACTTCTGAGACTATCATCAAATTTCTCATCAATCTCTTCATTTATTACAATAACACTAGATCCAATCACATTTGGTATATTCATGCTCTTTCTAAATTCATCATATAGCTCATTTAAAGCATGTTTTATAACGCCAAGAAACTCATTTATTTTACCACTATTCCAACCTATATCGAGAAAGCCAATCTTTAAAGATTGAAATTTATATCTTGGATCCAAGATATGAGCTATAAAGATCACTTTGTTAATTACTTCAATACTACCCCAATATTTGTCGAATTTAACTTTCATCATTTTCGCTACATTTTGCAAATTAGAATCATGAATATTGTTACTAGCTTGCTCAGTTGCATCTTGAACCAATATAACCTCATCGAAAATTAACGAAGAAGTGAGGCTCTTAGTTGCACTAAGTTTTAATGTAGTTTCATAAAATCCCTTCAAAAACTCAATCAAAACTCGGCCTCTTTTCCAATCTTCTTCTTTTGGAGGTCCCGTTCTTTTTACTAAATTTTTCTTTTTATCTTTGATCATCTCATTGAAGTAAACTTTAATTGGTTCATTTTCCGTACACATTCTATCAAATACTTTTCGAAATTTGTAAGCAATATCAAGCATCTTAAACGTTGCGTTCCATCTTATGGGGCAATCAAGTGGAACAATAGCCATTTTATAATTTTTCATCAAGTTAGAGCAATATCTAAACCTATCCAATCTCGAAGGAGAGGAGAGGATATACTTTACTGAATTCCTAATGCCTTCAACAGCTTCGCAATAATACTTTAGTCCATCTTTAACAATTAGATTTAAAACATGACACACACATCTCAAATGTATATACTTTCCACTAAGCAATAAAGAATCAGAATATTTTAATCTTCTCTTTATATAACCAATTGTTGTATCATTAGCACTAGCATTATAAACTGTGATGGTAAAAATTTTATTTATGCCCCATTCATTCAAACAATTCTCTAATACCCTTCCTATTTCATCTCCTTTATGACTATTTATCTTTGTAAATGCTATAATTGTCTTATGTAATTTCTAGTCACTATCCATAAAATGTGCGGTAATGACCATATAATTAATGTTCTGAATGGAAGTCCAAGTATCGGTGGTTATACTAACCCTTTGATCTTCGATTACACTTTTTAATTTAGCTTTTTCCACTATAAACAAATCCCAAATAGTTGATGCACATTTTTTTCTATCGGGTACTATAAATCTTGGTTGAAGTTCGGCAAATAGTTCTCTAAAGCCTTCGCTTTCTACCCTCCTAAATGATATATCATTCTTAACAATGAATTATGCCAAAGCTAACGTACATCTATTTTGATTAAAAGAATGTGGAACCAAGGATCCAACCAACCCATCTTGAGGTTGACTGTTGTCCACATCTTTTTTTATGTATGGGAGATTATGGACATAAATAGAAAAGGTGATACCGTAAGCCAGTTGTTCCTTGCTTCGAATTGGCCGTGCACTCTATTTTGCAGTTACATATTGCGATCGCCTCCATTTTCCCATTGTCCTTCTTCGTGAAAATCTTTGTCCTGTGGTCCCATACTATCGACTTTGTTGGTCTTGATGGTTTTTTCACATTGAATTTCTGTTCGATTTTGTATGTCAGGCGAAGTTTGCCCCGCTTCATTCGCTGCACTTGATTCACTAGATTCCGTAGAAAACCTGTATAATTTCAGTTCCATGAATAAGAAAACTTTATTGTATGCTGAAATTACTAATTGGAATTAATTTCAGTTCCATGAATAAGAAATAAAGTCCATACAGTAGAACAAAATGTTAACAAATGGTAGTTGTAGAATTCATAGGTCAAAAAGAACTGAGATAAGAGAAACAAAATTAAATAAAGAAATGCAAATAATAAATATAAACAAGAGAAATTTTAAGCTACTTTGTATATTTATTTGCTGGCTAACGATGAAGCAAGACAACAAAGCACTGAGAATGAAAATATATAATTGTGCAACCTAAAGTGATCTTACTGACATAATTTTATAATGGAGATGAAAAAACAAAAAATGCAATAATAAAGTGTACGTGCTCATTTATGGTGTTTATAAGCCATGAAGTGGACAGTTTTTAGTTCTTATAAGCCAATATATGTTGCCAAATAATAAAGTGTACGTACAAATTCAAACCTTGTATTCATTTCTTGATAATTCTCATTCATCCACGGTAATGTATTCAATAATAATTGATATAATTAAAGTAATTAAGAATTGCGTTTATCATAAGTAATCACCGTTAGTTTGAATCAATGTCAGTACAAGTTCATCAGGGGAGTTATTACCATTTATCATAGGTGTATTCAGTTTCAAAGTATGAACAATTGTACATAAATATGTGTAAAATTTACCTATATGATTAGTTTTAAAAGTTGCTTTTTAAAGTGTGTTTTTGTTGAATCTTTTATGCATGGGTGCAAATATACTTGGAGACGAAGGGGTATTGCATCAAATATAAATAATGTGTTGGTAAACTATGATTTCTTATCTATATTTTTGCAATTTTCGACAGTTTCCCTCCCTTCATCTGCAAATGATCATATGCCCATACTTATTTGTTTTAGTCCCAAAAAGCAACCAAAGAAAGGAACACCGTTCGGATGAGTGGATAACTAACAGTACATATAACGATATATTGCGTGGACACATGTGGGACTTGCTATACAGTGTGGTGGTTCTTGCACTTATTAATTCATTTGTAAACTAAAGGCAATGAAAAATAAATCGAAAGCTCGGAACATATTAAGAGCAAAGGAAGATTCTATCTCTATTTTACAAGACCATTTCTCTACAGCATTTTTGCAGTGTGACGAGGACCCAGAAAATGAAGATTTATTCGAAGCTGTGTACCAGTGTGGGAAAAAATTAAATGAGCAAACCAAGCAACAACAGGAATTCTTAAGGCAACAAAGTAAAGTTATGTGGATGCAGCGTGGTGATGTCAACTCTAAAAAAAATTTATGCGAAAATGTCTATGCACGGACATAAAAATAGAATCATTGTGTTACTAGATGATCATGGTTCTTATATATATTATGGTGATAAAATTAGAGATGGGGCTATACTATTATTCCTCCCTATTTAATGGGGAACAACTTAATTTCTACCTTATCTCACTGAATTCACCTTTGCATCCTAACTGCTCTTAACACATTAAACTAAAACAACATTAGAATTGGCAGCACTTATTTCATTTTTCTGAAAATAGAAACCAACAACGTCGATAACAATTCCTATGTGTAAACTGATAGGTTTAAAGTTGTTGTAGTCAAATCAAACCCAAAACTATCAATTTCACTCTAAGGATACGTGGTTTATATGATGAAATGTATAAATACACCGAACCCAAACTCTTAAATCAACCAAAATTAATTTAGCATCGTGAAACAAAAAATTTGAAACAAAGAAGATAAAAATGACAAATCAAGTACCTGAGGACGAATTTCATAATCGAAAATGAAACGTAAGTCAGATGATTACTAGAGAGAATTCATTGACGAGATAGAGAAGAGGAATTAGGGTTAGGTTTTTTATGCGAATCGGTCGAATAATGATGAAACGTTTTCTTTTGTCTGTGGAGTGAACCAATGACTGCTAGGTTAGGTTTTCTTTTCTGAGAAATTAACGCTAAGGTTGTATGGGCCTAGCCTAATTCAACGGCAATATTGTAATTTGCTCGGTCCTTCTTTTTAAAATAACAAGGCATGTGGAAGGAACGTCGGTTTTCGCGGAAACGATGGAAATTTCCGCTGAGTTCCATCATCTATCGGAAGGAATTCCTTTCGAATTATTTTTACGGAAAATAATGAAACCGGAAATCATGGAAATATTCAGAAGGAAAATGCTGAAAAAGCGGTAAAACAGAAAAATAACCAGCCCTAAATATTATGGGTCAGAGTTGTACCGATCCATACAAGCTTATGAGGTGGCGACCTATTTTCATGGAGAATTAGTCTAAAGTGTGACGAACGGTTTAGAGATATTTTATGCGAGATTTTAGATTTCGTACCTTTATAAATTGGAAGGTAGGGCTCATTTTTAAGATCTTTTTGCTCTTTCTCTCTTTATTCTATTTTATTGTCAAGCGTCGAAGTTGCACCGAACCATGAGAACCTTTGGCCCCAAGTCAGAATATAAAAAATAAAATTATAAAGTGGATGTATGCCTTGATTTGCTGAACCACTATAAATTGTTATGTCTTTCTTATTTGTTTTCATTTAATTTTCTTTACTTTATATTTTCTACTTTAATTTCTTTATGTTTGTGCCATTTGTGGTTCAAATATTTTAATGTTTTCACTAAGAACCCATATTCTCATGCTATTTAGATCCATCATCTACTATTGGATTTCTTAATTCCAAGGGATAGAACCAAATTTCCTACCTTACTTTCTACTATTCAAATTTTCTATAATAAGAGAGAAGCTATTTGCAATGGATCCATCAAGAAGAGAAAGTTCTACAAATTCCAGAGCTACCATTAAGCTGAGAACCAGAATGCTCAGCATGTGGATAATGCTGCTCAACCAGAGCAACCAAAGATCCAGAACCAAGCTAAAGTTGCAGCCAGAATGGAGATGGATAGGATGATGAAAGAGACCGAAGTTAGATTCTAGGCTTGTAAGAATTATACGAATCACACGATGCATCAGAGCTTGAGACTACTAAATGAAGTAACTTAGAATAGATATAGGAGGAGTAGAAGAGATTCCAGTTCAGCGTCAAAAAGTTCCTCATCACTCGAGCTGAGATGGAGGGTCAAGAAGAAGAAGACTCAGAATACTGCTGGAAAATCATACTAAGGAAGATGACAAACTCTAGCCATAGATTTGTGGATCAGTATCGACCCAAAAACATGGGTTGGTATTAACCCACCAACTGTGGGCGTAAAGCTCGTTAACAAGATGGTGGCATGGGTTTGACTTCTGGAGTTGCTGTTGATGATTGGAATCTTGAGAATCATGTTATTGCTAATGATATAACTCATGGAAATCATAGAGAGGGCACTGCTGGACAAATGGATCTCCTAGAGTCTGAGGAGCCTAGGTATCGAGAACCTTCCCAAGAGCGTTTTCCATGCCGAACACCTAGGGCATAACCTGATTACCACTGTTCAATCGAGCCTATGGACGCAGAGTACTTAGAAGATATGGTCAAGGGACTTGTAAGTGAAAATCACATTCGAAGCAATGATGAGTGGGGTACCTCTCCTATCGGAATCCATTTATTGAAAACATCATACCCAAGAGATATCCTTAAGTTTTGCAGTGCCAACTATTCCATTATACGGAGGACCAACAAATCATAGGCAGCATTTAATGAGATATGAGTCGCATATGGATTTTTCAAGAGCTTCGGATGCCGTGAAATGCCGTTGTTTTCCAATTTTCCTAGAAGGAGCAGCCATGGTATGGTTTATCGATTTCCACTGAGGTCCATACCCTCTTTTACTAAGGTTCCAAAGAAATTTATAAAACAATTTCGTTTATGTACTTCACATCCAAAACATGTTAAGTCTTTGCCAAACCTCTTCCAAGCTTATGGAGAGTTGTTGAAGGATTTTTTGAATCAGTTCTATACAGCCGTAACAGAAGTAACAGATCCTAAGGATGACATAGTGCTAACAGTGCTAATCAAGGGATCTAATCCCGATATAGATTTCAGAGAATGGTTGGAACGGAAACCCCCATCGACGATGGATGCATTCTATAGAAAGACCAACTGGTACTTACGCTAGGAAGAAGCATGCAAACGTCCATGGAGCACTGAGGCTAGGAGTTCAGCAGGAGTAGTGCCAAGCAATGTCACCGTAAGCAATATGGAGGAAGTTCTAGAAATGTAATTGTGAATTTGGCAATAAGAACGATAGTTGGAAGCATAATAGTGATGGGGCTAAGAAGCAAAAGCAAGACAATAGAAATCTTACTAGGGCTTCTAAGCACAACAACTATACTGAACCGAACAATTCGACAGAGAATATCTATCTAGCAAGTCAAGACACTGAGCAGTATAGGAAGCTAATTCCAAAGGATTCAACTGAGAAATAGAAGAGATCTGGTAAGTTCTAAAGGTTTCATGGGACATACAATCATTATATCAACGAACGCAGGAACTTGTACGATATGATTGAGGAACTGATATGCAAAAAGAAATTGCAGCAGTTTCTAAAAGCCCTAAAGGACAATGGGCATGGAAATTCTAATTCCCCTCGGTCGACATCCTAATGGGGGTAAGCTAGTCCAGTGACGAGGAACCTAGGAAAATTGAGAAATGTTAGGTGAAAAAGGCAATTATTGGTGGGCCATACCCAACCAGTAAGTGTCTAGCTAAGATGGACGGATATATTGGTGAAATAAAACAATGCGAAGAGTGAAAATTGCTTCACTGTTAAAGATGGAACTCCAGCAAAATAATGCAAGATGACTCACGACATTTTTTTCTGGAATAGAGATGCTGATGGAGTGGAAGCTCCAACGATTGACCCTCTTGTGATCACAGCCATGGTTGATCATGCTATTATTTAGAAGGTGCTGGTTGACTGTGGGAGTTCACTCAACATTATATTCACAAATGTGATGATCAAATTCCCTTGGAGGCAAACGATTTCAAACCTTATAAATTTTAAATACAAGGGTTCAACGGGATGGCTAATAAGTCGATTGGATATGTAAAATTACGGATGGTACTTGATAATGGCAACCACAAATGAGCACGAGTTACGCTTTTTTGATGTCGGATATTTACTCAGCTTACAGTGAATTTTTAGACCGACTGGCATTGGCTGAATTCAAAGAAGCTGTAGCTCCTTGGTGCTTGATAATGAAGTTTCGCACAAAGAATAGCGTAGGGATTGTCCATGTTGATCAAAAGGCTAGCCACAAATGCTATGTCGTTGAGCTAAGATAGGTGAGGCGAAGAGAGAAAGGAAAAGGTACAGAGGGGACTCTCTCCTCAATGATTTCGACGTATAGAACTAACGCCTGAGCCCTATCTTGAGAATCATATTCTGTTACATAAGGATATTAACCTATGAAAAGAGCCACTGGATGGAAGAGCAGCACCAACCGAGGTAAATGTTAATATCCTGGTCAGTCGAGATGACCCATCACGGATCTTAATAGTCAAATCGCAGCTCGGTGTTAGGATGATGAAGGAGTTGATTAGTTTTCTACGGATAAACCTGGATGTGTTTGCCTGGATCCACTCTGATGTGTGGGGATCTATCCGGAGATAGTGAGCCAATTATTGAAAATAAATTCTGAATGCGTTCCTGTGAAGTAGAAGTTCCATAAATTGGGTCCAGAGAGATCTACTAAACTCAAAGAAGAAGTGGGGAAACTGAAGGACAATAGCTTTATGCACAATTCCCTATACTCAGAATGGGTATCCAATCCAATCTTGGTAAAGAAGATTAATGGGAAATTGTGTCGATTATCCTGACTTGAATAAGACATGCCCAATGAATAACTTTCTGCTTCCTAGGATTGATCAGTTGGGGGATTCAGCAGCAGGACACGAATTGTTTTCATTCATGGATGCATACATTGGATACAACCAGATTCCAAGGCACATCTCGGACTAGGAACCTACTAGATTATTGCTATTTGGTCATGCCATTTGGGTTAAAGAACATTGGGGAAAACTACCAGAGACTGGTAAATAGGATGTTCAGAGATCAGATTGGACGTTCTATAGAGGTCTATGTGGATGACATGCTTGTGAAGTTACGACGGTCAGCAACCACACTGAAGATCTGGTAGAAATGTTCGGTGCTCTCTGAAAATACTCAACCCTTTGAATGCTCTATTAGCATTATGTCAAGGAAGTTCTTGGGCTTTATTACAAATTCCCATAGAATTGAAGCCAATCCGGAGAAGAAAAAGGAAATATGGGACATGGAAGCCCCAAAGACAGTCACAGAGGTTTAGAGTTTAAACAGAAAGGTTGCTGCCTTAAGTCGATTCATCCCTAAAGCCAACAATAAATGCATCCCTTTCTTTCTCATAATTAAAAAGGATAAAAGTCTGAAGGGAAAACGAACTTTATCTTGGAAGCAAGAGTGCGTAGATGCATTTCAGGCTCTCGTTGATCTCTTGGAGAGACCCCATATCCTCTTGAAGCTGGTGGATGACGAGGACTCGTATATATATCTAGCAGTGTCGGTGGATGCTTCGAGTGCCGCATTCGTACTTGAGGAAGCCCGCATTCAACTACTAGTCTATTACATTAGTAAGTGAATGAAGGGTGTGGAAAGAAATTATCCAAAGCTAGTAAAGCTTGCATATTGCCTCTTGATAGCTTAAAGGAAGCTCCGCCCTTATTTTCAAGCTCATTCAATCAAAGTTTTTACAGACCAGTCTTTGCGCAAGTCTTGCAACAAACTTAGACTTCTGGAAGGGTGTTGAAATCGAACATTGAATTGAGCCAATACAATATAACCTATCACCCTTGGAGAGCTATCCACGGTTAAGCTCTGGAGGATTTCAAATTCACTACGTGAGACGATACTTTGAAGAGTAGTGGTGAAAAAAATGCAAGGCGGAAGATGTACATGGATCATGCATCAAATGAACAATTATTTCCGAGGAATATTTAATAATGCATGTCCAGAGAGTCGATTTTCTTGCAACAAACAATGAAGCAGAGTATGTAGCTTTGATTATGGAACTCAAAATTGCCAAAGAACTAGAGATAAAGACTTTGCATATTTTTTGTGATTCTCAGCTAGTGGTGTGTCAAGTGAGAAAAGAGTTTCAAAAAAAAGGATCAAGGCTATCCCCTTACCAAACAGAGTCCTTGAGCTACTTAATGGCATTAAATATTATAAGATAACACATATTCCTAGAGAGGAAAATGCGAAGGCCGACTCAATGGCTAATCTGGCCATTTCCGAGGATGGACAGCTCATGGGTTTGGTTATAGTGGAAGTACTATTAGCACCGAGCATCGACTAAATGGATGTCGATTAGATCTTGAAAGCTAAACCTGAAAAAGTCATGGATGATTCTAATAAAAGACTACCTGTAGAGAGGAATCCTTTCCGACAAGAGGAATGAGTGACATAAACTCCTTCGCCAAGCTTTGAGTTATATTATACACAAAGGATTATTGTGCATGAAGGGTTTTTCTATCCCTATACTTTGGTATATCACTCATGAAGATGCCAAATAAGTCCTGAGAGGAGTGCACGAAAGGGCCTACGTCGACTATAACGGGGACAAACCCTGACGAAGAAGATTCTCCTCTATGGGTACTTCTAGCTAACAGACAACCGAGACATAGTTGATTACACTAGAAGGTGCGACAAGTGCCAAAGGTTTGCTAATATTCCCATAGGCCCACCGATGGAGATTACTCAAATGTTCATTCCTTAGTTATTTACAGTTTGGGGGATTGATATTATCGGTGTCGATATCTAAAGGTGGTGTGAAATATGACATCGTCATGATTGAATACTTCACTGAATAGGCTGAAGCAGAGCCACTGGTCATAATTACCATGAAGAAAGCGATCAACTTTATAGTTCAAAATATAATCTACCGTTTTGAAGTTCCACAAGCAATCATTACCGAAAACATGACATAATCCAACAGTGCTAAATTCAAAGATTTCTCCCATCAACATCGCATAGGGTAAAGATTTGCTATGGTGACACACCCTTAGGTGAATGGACAGGTTGAAGCTGTGAACAAAATTATCAAACCAATTCTTAAAAAGAGATTGGAAAAGCAAAGGGCAATGGGTTGATGAACTTCCATTAATACTATAGGATTATCAAACGATCCATAAGTCAGCGACTGGCCACTATCCATTCACCCTAGCCTACGAATCAGAGGATATGATTATAGTTAAAATAGAAGTACCTTCTCATCGAGTGATTTGCTAAAATCCATGCATTAGTGAAAAAAATCCTGCTGGATTCTCCTCATATGATCGTTGAGAAGCACGATGATACCGAGTTAAGGGCAGCTGCACACTAAGTAGCCCGATATTACAACACTAATGTCAAGAATCAAACCTTCAAAATTGGTGACTGATTCTCGAACGAATATTCCCAGGCCTTAGAAACTTGGGCCCAAATTGGGAAGGTCCATACATAATGGAGCAGAAGCTTAAATATGGAACTTTTAAGCTTGTGACAGTTGACATGATTTCACTTCCAATGGCAAGGAATAGTGAGCATCTACGTTGCTAGTTCACTTGGAAATAAAATGATAAAAGCCATGTAATAAGAGAGAACCTGTCATTTCCCATCTTTCATGGAATAAAATGACTTTTTGAGTCCGAGAATCTATCTTTATATTGCTCAAGAGTTGCAACTTGACTGACTCAAACGAATCAGCATATGAATAATGCAGGTATGTTGGTACGCGAAGATAGGTGTCAACCAAAACTTCTACGGTTCATGGTCGAACCCTCAAATTTCTTCTTGATATTCGTTTAAAGGTACTAGCCAACTATTGTCCTCGGACTGGGATAGGAGTATAAACTAAATTGATGTGACCCGACCGTCCATCATTAAACTCTTGTCCATGGATTAGGGGCAGATGTATAAACTCGAACCGGATGTGACATGACCATTTATACACTAACCCTCACCCTTGATGTGGGGGCAGGAGCATAAACCTAGAATAAATGTGGCATGACCATTCATTCGCCAACTCTTTCCCTTGATGCATGGGCATGAATATAAATAAAAACGAACGTAATACGACCGTGCACTCTATCAACTCTTGTCCTTGGATTGGGGGCATGAGGATAAACTATATTAGACGTTATAAGACCATCCAATCCTCAACATTTTTCCCCAGGTAGGAAAAATTGAAAGGTACATACACGACGTAAGGTTAGATCTTACCTATGAACTTTGGATCGATGCTAGAAGTTAGGCGCAACTAGAAATAAATATCTTGGATGAGGATGTATGGATGACAATCTTAAGTAGTTAATTTAAACTAGTGCCTAGAGTTCGACGCAATCAGATACCGTTATCCTAGGAAAAGGATGCCCGACAGCTATTCGAAGCTGTAAACCTCAACTAATGCCCAGAGTCTGGCACATCGATAATTACTTTATATTCACGATAACGATTAAAGCCCGGTAAATTACAAAACATGCTAAGGATTTAGTCCGATAACAATCACTAAAGGAATGGATCACAAGTACATTGGATGGAAAGTTCATTTCTAAAGCAATTTAGATGAATTCACATAAAGATTTAATGAAACGAAAAGTCTTTGTTATTAACATTCAAAATGGAACTTGGAAAGATAAGTATAGTTTATTTGCGCCTAAACAATGAAAATGCAAAGTAGGGCAAAACCAGTGCAAAGTCGGCCAAGAAACCAAAATTGGACTGCTACTATTATTGCAACCAAAAATTAAGCCTATCCACACAAAATAAGCCCATAACTCCTTCTTTGGCTTCTGCTTCCTATTCTCAATGCCAGGAGAAACCTACCTCAAGCTTTCACCCTTTCTTTTCCCTCCACTTCCATTTTCCTTTTAGAGGAGAGCTCTATAATGATCCAGACTTTGAGGACTTCCATGTAGAGGAAGGGAAGATGGTGTACTTTGCGAAGATCCCATAGATGTGCTTTGAGCGCTACCAAGCGAAGTAATATGGACTGGAGTAAAGACAGTCTGCCTGGGCAAGGAAATGGATAATGGAGGAGAGATGACCTCCAACTTCTCCTGCTTAAGATCTATAGCAAGGAGCATTCGCTTCTCAATCTTCTCTAACTTGACCTCTTTGTCAATGCTAAGTACCCGCTCAAGATCGCTTAAGGTGGGACCCGACAGGGGCTCATACACTCTAGTTATCACAACATCATCATCGGTCTGAGCACCTTGAGTTCCACCGATCCCCTCATCTAGAAAAGCGCCAATCATTTTCTCATCAAAGCTAGGAGTTTCTTCAATCGGGATGGTTGGAAATGTTCTTGAAGTTGTAAGGGTTACTGATTCTGTTATACACGCTTATAGGAATGGCATAGTCCTTATTAGAAAGAGGAGCGATCTAGGGCTGACCTGAAACTTAAAAGATATAAAAAAAATAGATTAGTGATATCGATCGACGACATGTCAAATCTCTAAATACAGGGGAAGTCAGAGAGAATTCTTCTATTTGGGAACCTATGTGGGCTGGAGTGCTAGTAGAATTTCCCTCTGGGATTCCCTGGATCATACCCAAGATTAGAGCATGAATCTAGAGCAGCTCGGTGTTGAGTCACAAGTTTTATGAAAGTTTTGATTTCTGACAAATAAGGCGATCGACAAAACAAGGTCATTAGAGCTACATATGTTACTATAGATTATAGGTTGATTATTTGATATTGTAATAGTGATAAACTTGTTAAAATCTATCCTCAAATAATCATGCACCTCAATATAAACCATATATATACGTTTTAAAAGCATTGAACATTCATTGTACAAATTAACAGGAACCGGTCGACCGGTTAATAATCGTACGATCGATCGTTTCTGTGTAAAATGCACAATGAACGTGCACACATGCACATAACGTATATATATTTTAAATTCCTGTCTACTGGTCACTTTTTAACCTGTCGACCGTTTTTGAACAGAAAGCAATTTTTCCAAAAGACACTTCTCTTCTCCAAAGGTTGCATCTCTTAACCTTTCACCAAAGATCATATCTCTTAATAGCAAAGAGTTACAACCATTCTTATCTATATAAACTCATCCAATTCGTTGATTAAACAATAACGATTTCATATATTATTTTAATCTAATCTCTGATCTTAATTCTGCATTATAAAAGCTCTAAATTATTTATTGAATCTTTGAAACTATTTCATATCCTTTGATTCAATAATATACTTTCCTTAATCTTTTCAAAACATCATATTGCATACTTTGAGGATAAGATTATAGGAAGGGTGTACTGCTAGTGACAAATTCGTGTTTTCAAGAGCACAAATTGTCAACAACAATTATATTTGTTCTTTTGTTGAAGTCCTCTGTGTTGTAAGAGGCAAGTGTTGAAGTCCTCAGTGTATTAGAGGCGTGAAATCCCGTTCGGCTGTTCGGGTGTTGTAAACCTGTTCCTCCGGGTGAAGCGAGGAAGTTAATAGTGAAAATCCAGATAGAAGTCTGGGACTGGACGTAGGACGGTGCTCCGAACCAGTATAAAAATCTCTGGTGTGATTTTTCTATTTTTTATTTTACTACGCTATTATCATCTATTTCCGCATTTGTATTGTAATCCATATTACACGATCCGTGTATACTATATTAGCACATATAATTGTATACACACCGCACTTTCATTTAGTATCAGAGCACGGTCATCATATAACCGTAACACAGTTATTTGATATATTATAGTAATATGGCAAATAACGTAAGTACTAGCACTCAAAACACCACTTACACGGAGGGTCAATCGACACAAAGACCTCCATTTTTCAATGGTCTTAACTATAGTTATTGGGCAACACGTATGTCATTCTTTATGCAATCAAATAACTATGATGCTTGGAATGCCACTCAAAGAGAAATAGTGAATCCAACAACTGATTATTCAGAATGGACTGCAGCTGAGAAAACGGCAGCAGCTGTAAATGCAAGAGCAATAAATATGTTGTTCTGTGCATTAGACCAAAATGAATATAACCGTGTCAGTATCTGCACTACTGCATATCAAATTTGGCAAACACTAAAAATCACTCATGAAGGTACTAACAAAGTTAAACAAGCCAAAATAGCCATGCTGAAAAGTCAATTTCAAAATGAAACCAAATGAGACAATCAATGACATGTATTCACGGTTTCAAACTATTCACCATGCACTTATTGGCTTAGGACAAAAGTATTCTGATTTCGATGTTGTTTCAACAGTCCTACATTCTCTGACTAGTGAATGGGAAGGAAAAGTATTAGCAATCGAAGAAGCTAATGACCTTTCCGTCATGAAGCCAGATGAATTGATAGGAAATTTAATGTCCTATGAAGCAAATTTGCAGGCTAGAAAAGAACAGAAGGAAGAAAAGAAAAATGTAGCATTTCATGTTGAGAAAGATGAAAATGAATCAGATTCTGAAGACGAAGATTTGGCATTCATTGCAAAAGGATTCAAAAAATTCTTAAAATATCGAAAAGCCAGTCGTTACAATAAAAGGAAACCTGGATCAAATAAACCATCTTCATCTACTATAGAATGTTTCAACTGCCACAAAAAGGGACACATGCAGAAAGATTGTCCAGAACAAAAGAAGAAGTCAGAAAATGACAAATTCAAATATAAAAAGGACAAATCTAAGAAACGAGCTTTCTCAGTAACATGGGATGACTCAGAGTCATCTTCATCAGAAAGTGAAAGTGATTCAGAGAATGAACAAGCTAATGTTTGTTTTATGGCAACAGAAGATGAGGTACAAATTCCTACATTTGATGAATTACTTGATATTAATGCTGAATTGATAGTCAAATATAAAGACATAAAACGTCAATTAAAAGTAGTCAAAGCAGATTTAAGTAGAGCAGAGCTTGAACGAGATATGTTAAAAGATGAGAAGAAAATATTAGAAGAGGAACTTGAAAATATTCAAGAATCATCATCTAATGTTGATTCTCAAATATCTCTTTTGAGTCAAGAAATAGAAACTCAAAAAGAGAAAAATAATGCTCTCACTACTGAAAATCATGAGCTTAAAGCAAAAGTCAAAATTCTAGACCTAGAAAAAGCTAGCTTACAAACAAAGTTTGATGACATTACTCAAAATGTTTCTAACTTTAACAAAGGTCGAGAAAACTTGACAAAAATCATTGAAAGTTCACAATCTATTTCAGACAAACAAGGATAGGGATATAACAAACAAGAAACCAAGAAACATCTTGGAAATAAAAGGAAAAAGAAAGTACAAAAAACTAAAGCTAAGAAAAATCTTAGTTTATTATATTCCAAACCAAAACCAGTTGTGAAATTTCAAAAGAAAAATGTCAAGACTATCAAAATATGGGTTCCTAAAACAAATAATAATTTGATTAGGAACAAATACATTCAGCAATTCATGAATACTGTGCATTTTAATAATAATTATATATATAAAGGGGATACCGGACCCAAATGGGTTTGGACTCCTAAGACCTAACTCTTAGGACCCTATAAAAAGTGGGTACCATGGACTTAATTCTATTTTTTGCAGGTCCCACTTAAGAAAAGAGGAAACTGGATATTGGACAGTGGTTGCTCAAAGCACATGACAGGAGACAATAGTTTATTAACAAATATTACATATTCAGATGGTGGCTCCGTCACTTTTGGAGACAATTCAAAAGGCTATATCATCGGCAAAGGCGATGCTAACAATTGCTTGCAGGAACATACATTTATAAGAATTCAACGAGAAAGAGATCACGTACTCAGGGGGAGATTCAGATTTGCAGATATATATTGTCATCAATCAAAAAGGGGGAGAATGTTGAGTCACAAGTTTTATGAAAGTTTTGATTTCTGACAAATAAGGCGATCGACAAAACAAGGTCATTAGAGCTACATATGTTACTATAGATTATAGGTTGATTATTTGATATTGTAATAGTGATAAACTTGTTAAAATCTATCCTCAAATAATCATGCACCTCAATATAAACCATATATATACGTTTTAAAAGCATTGAACATTCATTGTACAAATTAACAGGAACCGGTCGACCGGTTAATAATCGTACGGTCGATCGTTTCTGTGTAAAATGCACAATGAACGTGCACACATGCACATAACGTATATATATTTTAAATTCCTGTCTACTGGTCACTTTTTAACCTGTCGACCGTTTTTGAACAGAAAGCAATTTTTCCAAAAGACACTTCTCTTCTCCAAAGGTTGCATCTCTTAACCTTTCACCAAAGATCATATCTCTTAATAGCAAAGAGTTACAACCATTCTTATCTATATAAACTCATCCAATTCGTTGATTAAATAATAACGATTTCATATATTATTTTAATCTAATCTCTGATCTTAATTCTGCATTATAAAAGCTCTAAATTATTTATTGAATCTTTGAAACTATTTCATATCCTTTGATTCAATAATATACTTTCCTTAATCTTTTCAAAACATCATATTGCATACTTTGAGGATAAGATTATAGGAAGGGTGTACTGCTAGTGACAAATCCGTGTTTTCAAGAGCACAAATTGTCAACAACAATTATATTTGTTCTTTTGTTGAAGTCCTCTGTGTTGTAAGAGGCAAGTGTTGAAGTCCTCAGTGTATTAGAGGCGTGAAATCCCGTTCGGCTGTTCGGGTGTTGTAAACCTGTTCCTCCGGGTGAAGCGAGGAAGTTAATAGTGAAAATCCAGATAGAAGTCTGGGACTGGACGTAGGACGGTGCTCCGAACCAGTATAAAAATCTCTGGTGTGATTTTTCTATTTTTTATTTTACTATGCTATTATCATCTATTTCCGCATTTGTATTGTAATCCATATTACACGATCCGTGTATACTATATTAGCACATATAATTGTATACACACCGCACTTTCACTCGGGACCCAGGTGTTTACCTAGCAGTGAAGCCATGTGCATCGAACCTGAGCCTTTTCTCAAGTTTTTCCGCATAATGGTGGTTCGGTCCAGATGAAGAATGAGCTCACCCTATCTCAGCACACTGGGCTCATCGTCTGTCAATACTTCCTTCTTCGGCTAAGCCAGGTCCACCGTGCCATCTTTCAAGAATACTTTCTCCTTCGAGGTAATATGTTTCCAAGCCAAGCCCAAAACCCTGGGATAATCATCACCAAGCCATTCCAGGTTGTGGAAATTAAGAACATTAGTGATGCACTTAATGAGCTTTGATTCGAACCTATCCATTATCCCTTGCTCTATGGCCTCAACTCCCTCTTGACAAGCGTGTCTACATCCCTATCACGTTTGACCGTTTTGAGCAGCTCATCGCAGTAATCCTGGGCTTGTTGGAGCGCCTCATCTTTCTCCTTTATTTGCGATCAAGCATGGTCTTCATTTCATCCATTCTCCTATCCATGACATCTTTCTTTAACACCAAATTATTGTTCCGATGTAATACTTTCTCTATGTCATACTAATGCTTGGTCCTCTCATCTTTGAGTGCATTAATGGCATCCTTAGCCTTCCTTTCATCTTCGACTTGAGATTTCCTCAGTTTTTCAACCTCAGCATCAAGATGAGAAATGATCCTTTTATTATCAACCTCGAGGAGTTTTCGATTTTCGATTTTGTGCTACCTTTCCTTCAAGACCTTAGAGATTTTTTCAGCTACCCTAACCATTCATTGTATTGATTATGAACATTAGTCACACAAGCGACGGTCATCACTTGGACATCATTGAAATTCTTTTCAAGTTAGGCACAAACTTAAGCCCACCAAAGCAGATATTTGGAAATTGCTCCTTTAGTTTAGCCATTCGAGCACTAGCGGCAAGTTTTTGCACCATAGAGATAGCCGAACTTCAGCAATTTCTTTGCCAGGTCTGCGATGAGAAGTCTCAGAACCACTCTTTTGGTGCCCAGGCTTAAAAGATCGACTATGACGGCCTGAGGTCAACTGCTAAGTAGGAACACAAGGTGGATGTGGAGCGCGAGATGTGCCGCCTAGTGGGATGTCATCGTGATGTTTCGAATTCTTATCCATGTCCTTTAAAGGAGGAGACCTGGAACTAGAGTCACGTGATGGATAATCTTTGCTACAGCTATCACTGTCCCTGTCATCACTATCGCGACTACCTCTATCACGATCGGATCGGTGGATGGAGTCTGGTACCGACCACTGCCTTGATGGTAAGAACTTGGATATCATTTTTGTTATCAATTTGTATTATCCTCCACGATTGGAGTATTATTTTGTATTTTCCATGGATCGTAAAAATAAAACGAGAAGATGTAGCAATCCGCAATTCCGTACCCTTTGAGTTGATAATAATTCACCTCGCTCAACCAAAAGTGTATGAAAGAGTGAATAACTTGGGTAAGAATAAGAAGAAGAAGAAGGTAGAAGAAAAATATAATAACAATGAAAGAATCTCATAAACGTAGCGAAACAAAATATAGTATATAATAACGTATTTTATACAAGAGAATCTATAACCAATTTATAATTACAATCATCAGAGTACAATAATCGATACATCAATCTGGACATTTATAGTAACTTGTCCTCATACAGCGAAAATATAACTGTATATGAAAATACGTTTGAATTCCTCCAGCTCGCCTTTTGAGCTCCACGGCATTTAAACCTGAATCTGTAACACTCGGTCTAACTCGAGCAATATAATAAAATAACACTCGAGTCAGTCTATAAAACTAGCGCGAGAAAACACACTCAATCTTAGTTATTAGAGTTATGAAAATCCTTCGAAAAACAAAGGTATCTCGTAATACTCGTCACACATAAACACGATGGGTTTTTACCTTACGATAACTGTAACGACCCGGAATTTTGGGTCGCGAAATTTGAACATTTAATTCACTTTAAATGTTGAATATATATATATATATATATTATAATTTTATTTTGAAATAAAAAGATTTTGGATAAGTTAATAGAATTGATTAAATTTCCAATACGGGGATTTAATTGAAAATTTGAATAATACTAATTCAATATTAGAATCGGGTTTATTGGTGAATTTGAGTGTAAATAAATATAAAATGGTTACTAAAAATTTATTTAAGTTTATTTTGATTTAAATAATAATATGGGACCATTGGATGGAATTAATTGGCGATAGATTGAATTTGGGAATTTATATTAATTTAATAGTGGAATTTAGTAATATAATAACGCAAATATTCAGATTTCGATTTAAAACTGAATCGGAATGATCTATAATGTGATTATATATTTTATATGATTTATTATTAAGTTATTAAAAATTTTAAAGGTGAAATTTTAAGTGCTTTCGTTAATTTTGAGAAATCGCTCGATTTAATCGACGAGTAAAATAGCCTTCCGGGGCACAGTCTCGGAATTCGACGAAACCAGTTCCATTGGATCCGTAATAGTTAGTTATTATCGGATTTCAATTTTCGTAGCAATCGGAGTTGTCGTTTGACCGTGGCAGCTCGAAACGCATCGAAATCGTTTTAATCGGTTTAAGTTAAAATTGATCGTTTAATTCTGTAACTCGCTCGTATGACCAAATTAGCTTACGAAACCTATTTTATTGTGTCCGGAACGCGGAAAAACCCTAGAAACGCCTATTGGTACGTGAGGATTGGAGCTTGGTTGCATAGTCGTTGAACAATTGAGAATTTTATTAATTTAATAATATTAAACAATAATATATATTGATATTATTCTTAAAACCCTAGCTATTATCCTCAGGCCGCTGTTGTTTTCATTCCTATGGCCGAAAACTTTCTGATTTCATCTTCAATTATCGATCAATCCACAACTCAATTTTGAAAACTCTCAACTACAATTTCGTAGAGCTCGATGAGCTCAAGATATCCAACGGCTGCGATCGCCTAACTCGCGGTGAGATGGGAGATTTGGGTGTGCGTTCATCGCCGGTTCGTACGAGGGTGGTGCGACCTTGGGTTGACCGAGCTCAGCTATTTCCTGGCCATGCGTGCGCGTCGCGTGAAGCTTCGACGTGAGCTAGGCTGATCGATAATTAGGCGAGTATAGGAGGAGCAGTGTGAAAACCTAATTTGCGGCTATGGGTTTTGAAGTTACCGATGCGAACGAACGAAGAAGAAGGATTTCTACGGCCTTGATTTCGTATGTGGGAGTGACGGCCGTGATTTTGAATATGTTAAAAAAAATTGTTTGAAATTGAAATTGAAACTTATTAAACTCATATCTATTTCATATGTAATCAGAATTTGACGAAATTTGCGGCGCCGAAATCGCAGAAGAGCGCACTACGCGGTGGTGCAGTTTGGAAATCATCCCAGGCAAGTATAAATTTGAGTTAAATAGAACGTCGTTCGGTTTAATTTAAATTTTGAACGCTCGCCAAAACTCAAGGTGAGTTATTCTCACTCACATCTGGATGCTAGTTAATTTAAATAATTAATATTTAAATATCTGTGTGATTGGTTGCATATTATTATTGTTATCAGTTTGGATTGATATTTATATATATGTGATGTGCTAATATTTGTAGATGCAGGGAAAACAGGTTGGAGGGATCCAACTGGATTCCTCACAGTATAGTAATCATTTTATAATTGATGATGTAACCTGTTTATATATTGTGATTGATAACTCTGGATTAAATTGTACTGTGGTATTGTTGGATGAGTATATATACAGAAATTTAAAAATAAAATTAAATAAATGGGATTTAAAAAAAAAGAAATTGATAAATAAAGAATTTAAAGAATACAATTTAGAATCTGGGTTGAGTAAAGAATGGAAATTTGTAAATTTGGAAATATAAATAAGTGGAATATTTATTAGTTGATAAATGTGAAGGTATGGAATTTTGGTGATAAACTTGAATAAGAAGTTATAAATGGTTAAAAATAACGAAGGAGTTATTTGATAATAATGTTCCCTGGAATTTAATGTGATTTCAAAAGAAACCCTTTAAATTAAATTAGCAATAAATCGCATATTAGAATGTTCAGAAATACTATTTATAACCATTGAAATGTAAGTAGGTATTTATTAAGCAATTCCTTAAGTATGGTTTTCATTAAATAAATTTATAATAGAATTATTTAAAAAAAAGACTCTTAAACCTATACATTGAAAGTGAATTTCGAAAACGGAAATATAGTTAAGCTTCGTAAGAAGTTATTTTAACGCGGAAAGTAAATTTATAATATTAAAACCTAAATCTGAATTGAAATAAAATCGACAGAATTTCTTAGAAGGATTTTCTGAGATGTTTAAGTGGAAATGAGTTCCCTGGGAAAACCAAGTTCGAGTTTTAAACAGATTTTATTAAAAGGAAGTCTAAAATTCAAACTTGTTTAAAAGAGTGTTTTGGAAATTATTGTTTTCAGGTAATTATTAATAAATTAGCGATAGTAAATATTTATAAATACCTTAGTAATTATTTTTACAAATGGATTTGTTTAAAAAGCTAGTTTTGACCTAAGTTATGGAATTAGTATTAATCTCTTTTAAACTCTACTTTTTTAAATTTAGTTATTTTAAATCAAGTTATATCTTATAAAATAGTTTTACTTTAAATATTTTGAAATTATGTTTTGAGTAAATAACTAGCAGTAAATTTATATATTTTAAAGTATATTTCAGAATAAAGTGTTTAATTGTTTTAATTCCAAATTGTTTTAAACTTGGTTATTTCCAATGGGAACAAATGGTAAAGGATTTACCAGGTAAAGGAGGAGATTTGGAAATTGTTTTCAAATGAGTTTTGAAAATTTGGAGATATATCAAAGATATTAGAGAAAAATAAATAATGTGGAATATTGTTTATTGTGTGATGGATGTTTGTGAATATGAATTGATAGTTAAATCACAGACTATCAATATTGGACAAATGCGTTGATCGTTTCGAAGAGACCGGGATCGAGATTTATTTCTTGAAAACCACTTCGATCTGGTTTGTACGTTTCGTGCGAAAAACGTGTTCGGGCTCGAAGATGGAGCAGTGAAGTGCAAGGGCTAGTCGCTACTAATCCTGAGGATTTTTCCAAAAAGGATGTAGTAGGAATAGTGCCTTCGGTTCCGTTCGAACCCGGAACGGACTTGTATGGTCAAATGCTTTCGGAACATCGTCGGGTGGGCGATAGGCATTCTAAGTGAAACGTTCCAAAAGGGTAACGCTTAGCCTCAAGCCTCATCAAATGGGAATGACTGAAAATCAGGGGATATGCAGCAAGGCTTCGTGGGTAGCCCCCACTGGAGAGTAAGGTCATCCCTGTATAGATGTCCCTTTTATTTCGTCTTGGTGGTGCGGTTGCTGATCCCAACCGCGGGATGATCTTATTCGGAACTGTCCAGTAACGGATGGGTCCGGCTTTGTGTTGCAGGGGATCGGGAGTGGTCCTCGGTACGGTGATCTAGGCCCCATACTGTGACAGGTGGTACCCCAGTGCCTAGTCATTGTTGGAAATCCATTCTCCTTACGAGCCTTGTACGAGTTTTGTTTGTATTACCCACTTTTGTGGCTAGTAGCTGGAATTTAATAGATGTAACAATTTCGGCTATTTTATAAGTATTTGTATATAGACCCTATTATAATATCAGAGGATTTCTATAAAAAGTGTTTTATCTATCGTAAGGTAAAAACCCGACATGTTTATTTGTGGCGTGGTCTTACGAGATGCTTTTGTTTTCAAAAGGATTTTTAAAACTTTAATAATCAATTTGGATGTATTATAATCAGCTGGTATTCCAGACTGACTCGGGTGTTATTACATTATAATGATCGGGTCAGACCGAGTATTATATGTACAGGACATGATGCTTTGGAGCAGCAGAGGAGCCGGAGTCCGAGACGTTTTATCTATATATATATATATATTCCACTGCTATGATTGTATGGTATGTCTGATTTGTAATTGATGATGTATGAGATACTTTGATGATGTGATGTATAAAACTGGTATAGATTTTATTTTGTGTAAAGATCTATATTTACTATTATATTTTATTCCGCTGCGACTGTGAGATTCTGATATTGTTTAGTTTTCTTCTTCTTCTCTCTCTTCTTCTTAAACCCAAATGGTTCTTATTTCTGTGCCACTTGAGTTAACAGAGGTAGAATAGTGTTGATTCAAGGGGTACGGATTTGCGGGCTGTCACACTTGGTATCAGAGCGTAGGTTGGCGACAACCTAGGCTTTGGTGGGAAATTACTCATTAGATAGAGTCAATAATACTCTATAATTAGTTGAGTGTAATAATAGATATGAGAGCGTACTTGTTAGTGGATATAAAATTGTTTTTGTACTGTGTTGACTTATCGGTTGAGTGCTTATGAATTCTGGTCGGTACACGAAGTACAACCGTATCGATAGGGGTTTCTAAACTCTTAAACAAGATAAACCGACATAGTATTGTTTTTAAAATGGGTAAATGAAATAATTTTACCCAAATTATATTTTGGTATAAAAGAAATTATTTTCTGAAATTATTATATATTTGGATGATTGGTTGTTAATGTCTAAATCAAATAAGAGTCTAAAATTTAATCTGAAATTTGAAATAGTTATAATGAAAATAAAATCCTACAAATATAAATTATATAAAAGGAAGAATAACTAAATTTGAATTGAACCAGAATTTAAATCCCGAAAGTTTTGGAAAAGATTTTAAATGTATTGGAAACAAAGTTTGAAAATTTAAATTCCTGGGGAAGTTTGAAATGTTTGCTAAAGTGTTTGAAGGGTATATTGGGATATTGATTTGGGAAGTATTTTTTGAATGGGAACTGTTTTGAAATGAATTTGGGAAAGTAAGAAGCATTGAATTCACTTCAGTCGCTGGAAAATAATCCTGATGATGCTGGCCACATCATTAGAATTATTTTCGAGTTTCTAAAGCGATGGATTGCTACCAAAGTGGTTGGTTATGGTATTGTTTGGATTTGTTGGGTATACCAGTTGTTTTGGGAATTTCAAAGGAGGAAATTTGTTTTGGTATAAACAAGTTGTTTTGGAAATTTGGAAGTTTGGTTTGATATACTAGGAGTGTATGTGTTATTTATTATTTCAAATTGGTTTTGGAATAAACCCGGGTAATTGAATTCTGGAAATTTTATTTAAAAGTAAAATTATGAAGTCAAATATGAATCAAGTATTGTACTTATTTGGTGAGGTTGATATTAATAAGGAAGAAATGAAAATTTTAATCCTAAAATTGAAAATTTAACTTGAGTATATGGAAATGAATGAAATATATTAAAGTGAATAGAAAATTTGAATTTAACTTGGGATAAGTTAAATAAATTGGACCTAGAATCAAATTGATTTGAATTAAACTGAGATGTAAGATGACTATGTAATTGTGGTTCTTTGTGAAATGAATTGTACCCATGAGCTATTAAATATTATACTTATAATCTGGAAATGTGGATTTAAATTTGTGCAAGAAGTTAAATGAAAGAAAATTTGCATCTTTAAGAATTCAGTGATACATATATATAGGAAATTAGAATTGTGATTATATGATGAAAGTAACTCAAATGAGGAATATAAGCATTTAAGTAAATAAGTTGGTGAACTTATAAATAGGGAATGGAATTTATCATCACAGGTGATGAATAATTGAATGGTATGGTGAATTCAAATGTAATCTTAAATGAGATGTAAAGTAAGATAAGGAAAGTGAGATATAAAAGGATGAATGAACTTAAGCTTGTAAATAAGTTTTGAACTTGTATATGGAGAATTAAAATTAGATTGAATTGGATTTAACTTCGGTTAAATGGAATTGAGTTGAATTTGGGTTAATTAAAATCAAAATTTAGTTGTGTTATGAATAAAAATGAATGGAATTTAATTCTTATTCAAGATAGTAAAGGAAATGGTATGAATTCAAGATGGCTAAATAAATTTGGTTGAACTTGAATTAGAATTGGAAAAGAATTAAATTGAAAGAAAATTTAATTCAGGGAAGTAAAAATGATATCGTGTAAATAAAATTTTAACTCAACTAAATTCTAAGAAATTTTTTGAGAATGAATTTAGAGTAAGCGAAGGTAAGTAAAGAGAAGCTTGAAGGTGAATTTAGTGTAAACTAAATTAAAGGAGATTTGTATTGGCATGGATAAGATTTTGGGGGTTTGTTAAGGGAATTTTGGAAAGAAAATGAAAACCCAGCTCTGGTATGAAGTTAATTTTGACAATAAAAAGTTGAGAGTGTGAATGAATAATAGAATTGAATTATAATTGTGATGGTTTGAATTGTGAATAAATTCCAGTGAGTGAAATGATTTGAAGTGGCCACATTGTTAATAAAATAAATTCAGAAATGAAGTGTGAAGGTAAATAAATCTAAAAATGGATAAAATAAATAAACAAAGTGCATTAAAATTTATAAATGGTTTGATATGGGTAAGAATCAATTAAAATGGAAATAAATTGAGATATTATGGAGTTGAAATCATTTAAGAATATGGTGAGATGGTTATGGTTAAGCTTATGAAATAGTTTTAAATGAAATTTGTGTAGATAATAAAATTGGAATGCAAGTAGATGGATTGGAATTGATTTGGACGAGAATCAAATGAAAATAAAATAAAATTGGTATAAGAAGATTATGAAAATATTGTGAAAATTGAAAGAACTTAAGCAACTTGAAAGAGAAAAACAAAATGATTGTGAATAAGCTTTATTAAGTACTCTTGAATGAAATTTGTTAGATACTAAAATTGAATTGCTAGTGAAATGGTATTAATTAATTATTGTGATAAATTAAGGATGTATGGATTGTAAAAAATCCAGGATGGAATGAAATTAATATAAACCTGAATTGGTTAATGAAATAAAAATGTAAGGAAAATTTAATTTAACAATTGCATTGGAATAAAAATACTAGGCTTGTGAACTAGGCAAAATTGAATAAAATTAATTTAAATCTAAGTAGAATTAATTTTAATGGGTATAAGCCTAAGTGGTGGTTATTTTGCTTGAATGACATGAAAATTTAATGTATTCGGAATTGAGTTGTTTAACAAGCAATTGAAACTGATTTTTAAATAAATTGATATGGATTAGAATAAAATTCAAAGAGTTTGTATATGGATGCAAGTGAATTGATTTGAAGAAGCAAATAAAGATGGTTTTAAATTAATGAGATAAATGCAATCTAATTAAGTGATTTTTGCATATGAATGGCAATGGATCATAAAAGAAATGCAAATGTCTCAAGTTTAAAATAAAATTTGATTGTAAATTAAATTGGGAATGTAAGTTAAAGTATTAATCATATTGAAATAGAAATGAATTGGTTATAATATGTAACATCCCGCCTTTTCGCACGATTTAAATAGACACACGTGCCGATTCAAATCATACGGAAGGGCGGATTGTTAGGGGGTAAATAAGAAAAAAAGAGAAGAAATAAAACAAATTAGAATCTCACAACGGAAGGATAAAATATAATAATAAAATATACAGTTTACAAAACTGTTTCCAAAACATTTGTTTCTTCTTTATACAATTAAATATCAGAGTTCACATACCAATAATATCAATGCAGCGGAATACAGTGTAGTGGAGTAAAATAGTAGATAGTAATACTACAAATCTTCGTCTTCGTCCTCCAGAGCTAAACTTCAAATCCTGAAACGCTCGGACTGCCCGAGCGAATTTGAAAAGAAAAAAACACTCGAGTCAGAACTAAAAGATCTTATGTGAGTTAAATTAACAGAAATAAATATGAGTGCGGTAACTCAAGAGATGCTCGGGATTTACATCTCCTAAGGATCCGTTAAACTATTTACTATGTAGTATATTGCGCTATTATAATAGCGTCTATTTGTAAAATAAACTTACTTTTAAATAGCGTTAAGGCTTTACATTTTCCACCTTAACACATTTTTATATTCCCATAGTCTATACAGTACCGTAATCTCCCTCGTACTGGGCGTCGTCAGAGGGCACTCCATGGGTATGGTACAAAACCAAAACCGTATAAGGCGCGCTAGGGTAGGTGACACGGCACAACTAGGCAATGCCAGGGTAGATATACCAATTACGCATCCGGGCTGGTGGTAACGCATAGCCGCAGCTACCGCCCACCTCGAACTAACACTCCCAAATCAAAGAAATCAATAGTGGCCACCGAATCAATCCAAAGTCAGAGTATAGTATCGAAGGAGTGCGTTTGATCAGATGAATGACCTCATTGGCCCGATAATCGCTCCTGTTTTAGCCACCTTATGCCAACTCACGGGAGTTGGGTCCACGTAATTACCTTATAGGAAACGCCGTCACCAACCTACTTCATTCTGAAATCTCCACCGCGTACACGGTTGTTAAAGTGGTTTTCGGAGTTGGCAGAGAGTATGACAACTTCCAATCCCGGTCTCTTTAACAACCATATGTTATTATAACACCGCGGTCATTTAAAATAATTTAAACTTTAAAACCAGAATAAAATATCCATTTAAACCCATACAAATACGATATCGTTTATATTTTTAAAACCCCAAATCAATACGATATCATTTAGGCCCAAACCCATATAATGTCATTTTATTTTCCAATATATATTCTTTTCCAAAAATCATAGGGTTTTCAAAGTAAAATATTTAGAAATCAAACTCCTTAATATAATATTTTCAAATCATACTACCTTGAAAATCATAACTTCGAAACAAATTTCCATCTCTCAAATGGTTAAATATTAAATTGCTTTATAAAACACAATAGTTTCTTTAGATTTCACAAATCAATTTTCGAATATCGATTTAAACTTCCAAATAACATTTCAATTCTTATGTTTCAAAGCTTTAAATAATTCACCCTTTCAAAAACAACTCATTTGACAAATCCATATATATTAAATTCAATTACTTATTTTTTTTTAAATTTGAAATCTTTACTTAATGAATTCAATATAATTTAAGAAACCTTTAACTTCACATGACTGGAAAATCTTTTAAATTACTATATATTCATTTAAATCACCCTGATATTCATTTAAATCACTCTACACAAAAATCAAGTTATAAAAATCATATCCTTTAAAAAATTAATTTTTTTTATTAAATTTCAATTTAACTTAATATTCATCTTCCAAATCTTATTCTCATTTAAGTCATAAAACTCCAGAAATTAGATTTTAAATAAATGCTTAATCGTATTAAAATCAAACTTTATTTTAAACTTCAAATCAAATTTGTACAAAGCTTAAAAACCGAAAATTACTATATATAAATAACCTTTATCAATAACCAAATAAATATCCCATAAACCATATATATAGCTTTACAAAACCATAGAAAATCATTTCAAAAATAATTTTATATATATACCGCGGTGCCTGTATATAATTTTCTATTCTATGGTCAAGTGATACGGATATTTATCATTTCAATCCGTAATTTAAAATAAAAATGCGGTTGTATATCATTTCAAACCGCAATCCAATGAAATGAAAATGCATGATGACTTGCAGTTTATACAATATAAATATAGCATCCATTCATCCAAATATCAATCATCAACCATTATTTGCAATCATCATCCAATTTAAACAATCATCGATATAGAGCATATAAATTATACAGGTAATAAATAACAGGTATTAACTAACAGTTTATATTCAATAATAAATTTAATAACTGTTACTAGCAGTTTATATGCAAAAATAAATTCAAATTTAACTGTCAGTTGATATGAAATAAAAATTTAACATAACTATAACTGGCAGTTAATATGCAAATAAATAAATTCTAACTGTCAAATTTATATGCAATAAATAAAATAAATTAACAGTTAAATTAAATAAATGCAATTTAACAGAGATAATGAATAAAACATACCAAACAGTCATAAATAAATTTCTACTCATATCTAAAATTAATTTAACAGACATAAGAAGTTTTAGAAGTTGTGAGTGGGTTAAAACACTCACCTTTTGAATTTAAATCGAATTTAAATCCGATTTGAACCCAAAAATTCGACGGTCTTCAAATCTGTCCAAACCAGTGCCAACAGATCTGGAATTTTATTACAATCCTAACAAAAAAAAATTCGCGTGAAACGGATTACGTATGAGAAAGTTATGAAGATTAAACGAATTGAAAAACCAAATGAGAATAAAAGAAATAAATAAAACAAACCCCAAACTCCTATGCCACGTCAACAAGTGAATCTTCTCTCCCCTCTCTTACGCGTTGCTCCTACAGGCCGCAACCGAAAGAACACGCACATGCCCCAAACTTTGACCGCCGAAAGCTTCCACCACGGCCCCCTTCACCACGTGCCGCTACCACCTATGAGATCCCCATCTCCCCCTCTACCGGCCGACACCCCCCTAGGCACCCCAGGTCGCTGCCGCCACCGCTCATAACGAACCCTAAAACGCGTTTTCCCGTCGCCTCCATCCACTTCGCGACCTCCGACCACCAGCGCTAGCCTCCTCACGACGAGCCTCACCAAACCCATGTTTCAATTTCTTCGATTGAAGCCTAAATCTAAAAGCCCCAAATCCACCATATGGGTTTAGAAATTCAAGGTTTGACCGCGATTTATGATAAATCCGGTCATCGTCTTGGAAAGCGAACAACAGATCCAGATTCGTATTGATGAAATCTATAACATATAATTTTTGTGAATTTTCTGGAGATTTAAGTTTTTAGCTTTTGATTTGGTTTGAAATTAGATCTGAAATTGGCATCCATTGAGGAAGAGAAAGAATTGAAGAAATGAACGTACAGCAAATGACATAGAATGGAGGCTAGGGTTTATCACAGCCTATTTATAGACAAACAACAATAGAATAGGTGGGCACGAATTATAAACGTTCTAAACTGTAGTTGGCCCAAAAAGCCCGTTCTGACCCCGGAACAAAATTTATTAAATCCATATATCCAAATAGGTAATTTAAAATATTCTGAACGCGATGGAAAAAGTTTCACGTCCAAATTCGATCGCATGAAGAAGTTATGCTGAAAACAATATTTTCAAATTGATTTTCAAATTGATTTCAATTAAATCGATTTCAAGGTGTTTTGTGTTCGTACGATCAAACGACAAGTCCGATCACTACGAAACTTGAAACCCTATAATAATTCACAGTTACGGATCCGATGAAACTGGTTTCGTCGAAATCCGAGTCCGTGACCAAAATGGCTATTTTTATATTAATTAAATAAATTAAAAATTAGTAAATAAATCAAATTTTTATAATTCAGCCATAGAATTGGAAATCTTTATCACTTAAAAATTCTCAACATTTAAAATGATTTAAAAAAATTTAAATGTCAATTTATTCAAGATTAAATCAATATAAAATTTTCTATTAAATTTCCAATAAATTCAAATTATCATATTCTAAATCCAAATGAATAAATAAAGCTTAACTCCCGTTTAAGCATTTATCATTTGATTGCAATTAACCTTTTATCATCAATTAAATTCCGATATATTTATAGACTTTATTTTCCATTAATTGCCTAAATTTATTTACGTAACATTAAATTTATATTTATTGCAATGATTTTAAATTTAACTGAAGAAACTAAGTATATTACTCAAAATAGTTGTTGTAAGACTCTCAACCCCACATTAATTGTTAATAATTAAAGTTGAACATCAATAAATTTCGTTTATTGATTTTAAAGTTTTGCTATCCAGTAAATACATTAAATGGGTAAACATAACATTTGAATTAAAATGCATTTCTCATACATGCTTCATCTTATACAAATTTCCCTTTATTAGCTAAATCATATTAACAAAACAAAATAAATTATATGAATGGTTAAATTTTCCAATTATCTCACATTAATCCTAAATCACCGACTTACAATTTATTTTTAATTACTAGATTTGCATTGATTACATCAAATTGAAATTTAATACGTATTATTTCTCAAATAAAATAAATCCTTCGATTTAAATTCCCAAATCCACAAATTAAGTCCTACCATAAATCTATGCTTCATTATTTTACGTTCACACTTCCGTTACTCTATAATTAATCACCAAGTAACGTTATCATAAACCAACATAAATTAATACATTAAATCCTTACATTTATTTCTCTATATCCTATTTGTTCCAACTTTATTTATTAATGCTATTTCCTTATTTTGGTTATTACTTATCAACTTGCTCGAACCTTACTACCTAAATTTCTGTTATTGTAAACCTTAAATAATTTCATCAAAATTAAATATAAATTCCAAATTAAATCACCCATTTCAACATGCCACTTAATTAGGAAATTTATACTAATTGTTATCATACCCATAATTCTACGCCTATAACTAAGTCCTACATTTGAATAAATTTATTAAATTGGAATGTTCATTAAGGTTTATACATTACCAACTTGTACTGATTTTATACGATCGCCATTTACTTTACATTTCATTACTATTCAATATATATTTATTCATAAATCAATTCAATATTAATTCTTCTTTCCTTCTATTTGATAAATAACCTAGTATACATTTACATGCATTCATTTCATTCCATTCATGCATTGAAATTTATATATTAACTAATACCAATGTTATTTTCATTAATTATAATTGGATTCCCAATTTTATTCAATACCTTGAACAAATAACATATATATTAATCAAATACTTTTTCTACTTAATTCAAATTGGATTTTATTCCAATTCCTATAAATAGGTCTTAAGTCACCATTTACATAATTAAATTTAGCGTTTATTTCAATATTTTTTTATAATTTAAAGTTTTCTACTAAAATTAAATTACAACTTATAAATTTTAACCAATTTTAATCCACTAAATTTACGGGTCGTTACACTCTCCCCCACTCAAAATTTTCGTCCTTGAAAAGGAAAAGAAGGGAAAAGAAGAATTAAAAACAATACATCTTATTCAAAATATTTAACTTATAAAGAATTAAATTTACAAAATCAATTACTTTAAATAAGATATCCTAATTTATAACTATTTAATCCTTTATATTTAAATTATTAAAGTTTGGAAAAACATTTCAAAATATTTCTAAGATACTGCATCTTCTTATATAATTTAATGGGTTACAATTCATATAAAGTGAAATATTTAAGTGGTTTCAATCACTAACAACAAATAAATACGACAACCATCAATTTCAACAACATACACAACAAAACAAAACAACCATTCAATCAAACAAGCAAATAGTTGTTTGGGTTCAAAACTTGAAATGGTACGGAATGGAAAATAACTATCAAGTAAATCATTTACTCAACAATCTTAGATGGAACAAAATAAATTATTTATTCATTCAACAATTTCAAATTTCCTTACCCAACCAAACATAAATCAAACAATAACAATTCAACCTAACAACCAATTTAACTTATTATAAATCTTTATTTCATACTTTAGTTGTTTGATTTCCTTTCTTTCATTAATTGAGTGATTACCTCATTTATTTTCATTTATTACTTACAATATTTATTTTTAATGTCATGTAAGTTTTTTTTTTTTGCATTCCATTTATGCATTTCTAAATTTTATTCATTTATTTCTCACAGTTTCATTGATTATAGAATTTCATTCTATTTACTTAAGTTTTAAAATCATCTAATTATAATACTTACCTTTAATTAGGGTAAAATTTCAATTTATAACTTAAGTTTATAACATTAAATTCTCATTTATAATAGCAAATTCATTGAATACTTCATTTCCTACTTTTACTTGTACAATTTTCATTACATTTCCTATTAAACATTTCAACTTTTAATATTTGGTAAGTTATATATGTAATTTAAAGGTATAATTGAAAGCTATACAAGTTTGTTCTATTTCCTTAAATTAAATTAAAGTTCAATAATAATAATCTTTATTTCATAGGTTACAAATTTCAAATTTCATTTAATACCATTTATAACCTATCATTAAATCTCTTATTTCCTTAGAGGTTTTAATTTTATTAATTACTTACCTTTCATTTTACTACAATAATTGAAACAATTAATTATCGGGAATTTAAGAACTTAATACCGGGTTAAATTTCAAATTATTTTAAAATAAAAGATAAATATATTCTTACGCTTATATATCTCTAATTATATTTAAAACAATCCAGAATTTATATATTTTTCAAAAATGAATCTGCAGTAAAACTACTACAGTGGTCTTTCCCTTTCGAAACTCGAAAATGGAAGTCGATGATGCGGCCGCCATCACCGAAATTATTTTCCAACGACAAAGAGGAAAGTACAAAACTTATTTTCTCCAAAACTTTCTTTAAAACAATTCTTCCGAATTATATTAAATATTTATATCAAAATACTTAAAAACAATATTATTATATTCCAAAATTTATTTGAAAGAAATTTCAAAACCCCGGATCTTTAGTTCTAAATTTCCAAATTCCATTTATTTATTTATTTTTCTTATTTCTATTATTATTTATACACTCTATTACCTAACAACCAATCTATTGCAGCCAAATATAGATACCATTTGAAAATTGTTATTTTTATATATAGAAAATATAATAGGCAAAATTATTTCATTCACCTATATTAAAAACAAATATTATGTCGGTCTGTCCTATTAAGTGTTTAGAAATCCCTACATATCGTCCCATGCATCAACCTGAATTTATAAATACAAAACGGAACAGATTAACACAATATTAAAACCTTTTTATAACACTAACAAATACGCTCTCTCATACATATACACTCAGTGACTCCCATTGGGTATTACTACCCTATTAGTAAAGAGTCAAACCCCACAAAGCTAAGGTTTATCGTTAAACCAAAGCTCTAATACCAGATGTAACATCCCGCCTTTTCGCACGATTTAAACAGACACACGTGCCGATTCAAATCATACGGAAGGGCGGATTGTTATGGGGTAAATAAGAAAAACAGAGAAGATATAAAACAAATTAGAATCTCATAGCAGAAGGATAAAATATAATAATAAAATATACAGTTTATAAAACTGTTTCCAAAACATTTGATTCTTCTTTATACAATTAAATATCAGAGTTCACATACCAATAATATCAATGCAGCGGAATACAATGTAGTGGAGTAAAATAGTAGATAGTAATACTACAAATCTTCGTCTTCGTCCTCCAGAGCTAAACTTCAAATCCTGAAACGCTCGGACTGACCCGAGCGAATTTGAAAAGACAAAAACACTCGAGTCAGAACTAAAAGATCTTATGTGAGTTAAATTAACAGAAACAAATATGAGTGCAGTAACTCAAGAGATGCTTGGGATTTACATCTCCTAAGGATCGGTTAAACTATTTACTATGTAGTATATTGCGCTATTATAATAGTGTCTATTTGTAAAATAAACTTACTTTTAAATAGCGTTAAGGCTTTACATTTTCCACCTTAACACATTTTTATATTCCCATAGTCTATACAGTACCGTAATCTCCCCCGTACTGGGTGTCGTCAGAGGGCACTCCATAGGTATGGTACAAAACCAAAATCGTATAAGGCGCGCTAGGGTAGGTGACATGGCACAACTAGGCAATGCTAGTGTAGATATACCAATTACGCATCCGGGCTGGTGGTAACGCATAGCCGCAGCTACCGCCCACCTCGAACTAACACTCCCAAATCAAAGAAATCAATAGTGGCCACCGAATAAATCCAAAGTCAGAGTATAGTATCGAAGGAGTGCGTTCGATCAGAGGAATGACCTCATTGACCTGAGAATCGCTCCTGTTTTAGCCACCTTATGCCAACTCACGGGAGTTGGGTCCACGTAATTACCTTATAGGAAACGCCGTCACCAACCTACTTCATTCTGGAATCTCCACCGCGTACACGGTTGTTAAAGTGGTTTTCGGAGTTGGCAGAGAGTATGACTACTTCCGATCCCGGTCTCTTTAACAACCAAACGTTATTATAACACCGCAGTCATTTAAATAATTTAAACTTTAAAACCAGAATAAAATATCCATTTCAATCCATATAAATACGATATCGTTTATATTTTTAAAACCCCAAATCAATACGATATCATTTAGGCCCAAACCCATATAATGTCATTTTATTTTCCAATATATATTCTTTTCCAAAAATCATAGGGTTTTCAAAGTAAAATATTTAGAAATCAAACTCCTTAATATAATATTTTCAAATCATACTACCTTGAAAATCATAACTTCGAAACAAATTTCCATCTCTCAAATGGTTAAATATTAAATTGCTTTATAAAACACAATAGTTTCTTTAGATTTCACAAATCAATTTTCGAATATCGATTTAAACTTCCAAATAACATTTCAATTCTTATGTTTCAAAGCTTTAAATAATTCACCCTTTCAAAAACAACTCATTTGACAAATCCATATATATTAAATTCAATTACTTATTTTTTTAAAATTTGAAATCTTTACTTAATGAATTCAATATAATTTAAGAAACCTTTAACTTCACATGACTGGAAATCTTTTAAATTATTATATATTCATTTAAATCACCCTGATATTCATTTAAATCACTCTACACAAAAATCAAGTTATAAAAATCATATCCTTTAAAAAAATTAATTTTTTTATTAAATTTCAGTTTAACTTAATATTCATCTTCCAAATCTTATTCTCATTTAAGTCATAAAACTCCAGAAATTAGATTTTAAATAAATGCTTAATCGTATTTAAATCAAACTTTATTTTAAACTTCAAATCAAATTTGTACAAAGCTTAAAAACCGTAAATTACTATATATAATAACCTTTATCAATAACCAAATAAATATCCCATAAACCATTTATATAGCTTTACAAAACCATAGAAAATCATTTCAAAAATAATTTTATATATATACCGCGGTGCCTGTATATAATTTTCTATTCTATGGTCAAGTGATACGGATATTTATCATTTCAATCCGTAATTTAAAATAAAAATGCGGTTGTATATCATTTCAAACCGCAATCCAATGAAATGAAAATGCATGATGACTTGCAGTTTATACAATATAAATATAGCATCCATTCATCCAAATATCAATCATCAACCATTATTTGCAATCATCATCCAATTTAAACAATCATCGATATAGAGCATATAAATTATACAGGTAATAAATAACAGGTATTAACTAATAGTTTATCTTCAATAATAAATTTAATAACTGTTACTAGCAGTTTATATGCAAAAATAAATTCAAATTTAACTGTCAGTTGATATGAAATAAAAATTTAACATAACTATGAATGGCAGTTAATATGCAAATAAATAAATTCTAACTGTCAAATTTATATGCAATAAATAAAATAAATTAACAGTTAAATTAAATAAATGCAATTTGACAGAGATAATGAATAAAACATGCCAAACAGTCATAAATAAATTTCTAATCATATCTAAAATTAATTTAACAGACATAAGAAGTTTTAGAAGTTGTGAGTGGGTTAAAACACTCACCTTTTGAATTTAAATCGAATTTAAATCCGATTTAAACCCAAAAATTCGACGTTCTCCAAATCTGTCCAAACCAGTGCCAACAGATCTGGAATTTTATTACGATCCTAACAAAAAAAAATTCGCGTGAAGCGGATTACGTATGAGAAAGTTATGAAGATTAAATGAATTGAAAAATCAAATGAGAATAAAAGAAATAAATAAAACAAACCCCAAACTCCTATGCCACGTCAACAAGTGAATCTTCTCTCCCCTCTCTCAAGCGTTGCTCCTACAGGCCGCAACTGAAAGAACACGCACACGCCCCAAACTTTGACCGCCGAAAGCTTCCACCACGGCCCCCTTCACCACGTGCCGCTACCACCTATGAGATCCCCATCTCCCCCTCTACCGCCCGACACCCCCCTAGGCACCCCAGGTCGCCGCCGCCACCGCTCATAACGAACCCTAAAACGCGTTTTCCCGTCGCCTCCATCCACTTCGCGACCTCCGACCACCAGCGCTAGCCTCCTCACGACGAGCCTCACCAAACCCATGTTTCAATTTCTTCGATTGAAGCCTAAATCTAAAAGCCCCAAATCGACCATATGGGTTTAGAAATTCAAGGTTTGACCGCGATTTATGATAAATCTGGTCATCGTCTTGGAAAGCGAACAGCAGATCCAGATTCGTATCGATGAAATCTATAACATATAATTTTTGTGAATTTTTCTGGAGACTTTAAATTTTTAGCTTTTGATTTGGTTTGAAATTAGATCTGAAATTTGCATCCATTGAGGAAGAGAAAGAATTGAAGAAACGAACATACAACAAATGAGCATAGAATGGAGGCTAGGGTTTATCATGGCCTATTTATAGACAAACAACAATATAATAGGTGGGCACGAATTATAAACGTTCTAAACGGTAGTGGTCCAAAAAGCCCGTTCTGACCCCAGAACAAAATTTGTTAAACCCATATATCCAAATAGATAATTTAAAATATTCTGAACGCGATGGAAAAAGTGTCACATCCAAATTCGATCGTATGAAGAAGTTATGCTGAAAACAATATTTTCAAATTGATTTTCAAATTGATTTCAATTAAATCGATTTCAAGGTGTTTTGTGTTTGTACGATCAAACGACAAGTCCGATCGCTACGAAACTTGAAACCCTACAATAATTCACTGTTACGGATCCGATGAAACTAGTTTCGTCGAAATCCGAGTTCGTGACCAAAATGGCTATTTTTATATTAATTAAATAAATTAAAAATTAGTAAATAAATCCAATTTTTATAATTCAGTTTTAGAATTGGAAATCTTTATCACTTAAAAATTCTCAACATTTAAAATGATTTAATAATTTTTAAATGTCAATTTATTCAAGATTAAATCAATATAAAATGTTCTATTAAATTTCCAATAAATTTAATAGATTCAAATTATCATATTATAAATCCAAATGAATAAATAAAACTTAACTCCCGTTTAAGAATTTATCATTTGATTGCAATTAACCTTTTATCATCAATTAAATTCCGATATATTTATAGACTTTATTTTCCATTAATTGCCTAAATTTATTTACGTAACATTAAATTTATATTTATTGCAATGATTTCAAATTTAACTGAAGGAACTAAGTATATTACTCAAAATAGTTGTTGTAAGACTCTCAACCCCACATTAATTGTTATTAATTAAAGTTGAACATCAATAAATTTCGTTTATTGATTTTAAAGTTTTGCTATCCAGTAAATACATTAAATGGGTAAACATAACATTTGAATTAAAATGCATTTCTCATACATGCTTCATCTTATACAAATTTCCCTTTATTAGCTAAATCATATTAACAAAACAAAATAAATTATATGAATGGTTAAATTTTCCAATTATCTCACATTAATCCTAAATCACCGACTTACAATTTATTTTTAATTACTAGATTTGCATTGATTACATCAAATTAAAATTTAATACGTATTATTTCTCAAATAAAATAAATCCTTGGATTTAAATTCCCAAATCCACAAATTAAGTCCTACCATAAATCTATGCTTCATTATTTTACGTTCACACTTCCGTTACTCTATAATTAATCGCCAAGTAACGTTATCATAAACCAACATAAATTAATACATTAAATCCTTACATTTATTTCTCTATATCCTATTTGTTCCAACTTTATTTATTAATGCTATTTCCTTATTTTGGTTATTACTTATCAACTTGCTCGAACCTTACTACCTAAATTTCTTTTATTGTAAACCTTAAATAATTTCATCAAAATTAAATATAAATTCCAAATTAAATCACCCATTTCAACATGCCACTTAATTAGGAAATTTATACTAATTGTTATCATACCCATAATTTTACGCTTATAACTAAGTCCTACATTTGAATAAATTTATTAAATTGGAATGTTCATTAAGGTTTATACATTACCAACTTGTACTAATTTTATACAATCGCCATTTACTTTACATTTCATTACTATTCAATATATATTTATTCATAAATCAATTCAATATTAATTCTTCTTTCCTTCTATTTGATAAATAACCTAGTATACATTTACATACATTCATTTCATTCCATTCATGCATTGAAATTTATATATTAACTAATACCAACGTTATTATCATTAATTATAATTGGATTCCCAATTTTATTCAATACGTTGAACAAATAACATATATATTAATCAAATCCTTTTTCTACTTAATTCAAATTGGATTTTATTCCAATTCCTATAAATAGGTCTTAAGTCACCATTTACATAATTAAATTTAGCGTTTATTTCAATATTTGTTTATAATTTAAAGTTTTCTACTAAAATTAAATTACAACTTATAAATTTTAACCAATTTTAATCCACTAAATTTACGGGTCGTTACATAATAAATATGAATGGTATATAGTAAACTTGAATGTAAATCATTCAAGTGAAATAAAATGAAGTTGGTTTGGATGAAAGTAGAATGAGCTAAAATCTTAATAAATAGATTTGAGTATAAATGTAAGTGAGTTATAATAGAAGTGCAAATGCATCAAATTAAAAAAAGGAAATTTGCTAGGTGAATCAATTCGAAAATTGGGTAGAGTATGAATTGAAATAGCAAAACTTGTATGTAAATCCTTTGTGTGAAATAAAATGGAATTTGGCATTAGAAAAGGAAACTTTGTGCATGTTATGAAAAACGATTTACTTATGAAATCATGCAAATGTTGATGTGATTATGAAATGGATATGTTTGGCTTACATTTATGTTGGAAATGTTGTTAAAATGTTCATATCCTTGAAAACTGATGAGTTTGTTGAGTAAGTATAGGTATGGGAGGCATTCGATAGAGTTGGAGCGCATATATGCTAAAATATTAGCCGCTTGCTTTTAAAATTTGCTAAAAAGGTACGCCTACGGAAATATAATTGGGAAAATGATATATATATATATATATATATATATATATATATATATTGTGATATATTTTGGTTTCCGACCGTGTGGGTCGGTATATATATTTATTTGTATCGCGATATTGCGAAAGCTCCTCCGTACAGGGGAGACTCTGTCAAAATTTTCCAGAAATTTTGGGAGTTAGAATATTTTTGGGATTTTGGGGAAAAATTTAATAACTTGGAAAGTTATTTTGAAATACGTTAGAATTTAAAGCTTTAGAGTAAGTAAAACAAATGAATTTGGAATTGGGCTAAAGGGTTTTGAAAAGTGAATATAAGCTTTTAACTAAGCAAAATTGGATGAGTAAGTGGGTTTGGAACATTCTTCTATCTTAGCAAATTTCGGGGACGAAATTTTTATAAGGGGGGAGGAATGTAACGACCCGGAATTTTGGGTCGCCAAATTTGAACATTTAATTCACTTTAAATGTTGAATATATATATATATTATAATTTGATTTTGAAATAAAAAGATTTTGGATAAGTTAATAGAATTGATTAAATTTCCAATGCGGGGATTTAACTGAAAATTTGAATAATACTAATTCAATATTAGAATCGGGTTTATTGGTGAATTTGAGTGTAAATAAATATAAAAATGGTTACTAAAAATTTATTTAAGTTTATTTTGATTTAAATAATAATATGGGACCATTGGATGGAATTAATTGGCGATAGATTGAATTTGGGAATTTATATTAATTTAATAGTGGAATTTAGTAATATAATAATGCAAATATTCATATTTCGATTTAAAACAGAATCGGAATGATCTCTAATGTGATTATATATTTTATATGATTTATTATTAAGCTATTAAAAATTTTAAAGGTGAAATTTTAAGTGATTTCGTTAATTTTGAGAAATCGCTCGATTTAATCGACGAGTAAAATAACCTTCCGGGGCACAGTCTCGGAATTCGACGAAACCAGTTCCATTGGATCCGTAATAGTTAGTTATTATCGGATTTTAATTTTCGTAGCAATCCGACTTGTCATTTGACCGTGGCAGCCCGAAACGCATTGAAATCGTTTTAATCGGTTTAAGTTAAAATTGATCGTTTAATTCTGTAACTCGCTCGTATGACCGAATTAGCGTACGAAACCTATTCTGTTACAGTCCGGAACCCGTAAAAACCCTAGAAACGCCTATTGGTACGTGAGGATTGGAGCATGGTTGCATAGTCGTTGAACAATTGAGAATTTTATTAATTTAATAATATTAAACAATAATATATATTGATATTATTCTTTAAACCCTAGCTATTATCCTCAGGCCGCCGTTGTTTTCATTCCAATGGCCAAAAACTTCCTGATTTCATCTTCAATTATCGATCAATCCACAGCTCAATTTTGAAAACTCTCAACTACAATTTCGTAGAGCTCGATGAGCTCAAGATATCCAACGGCTGCGATCGCCTAACTCGCGGTGAGATGGGAGATTTGGGTGTGCGTTCGTCGCCGGTTCGTATGAGGGTGGTGCGACCTCGGGTTGACCGAGCTCAGCTGTTTCCTGGCCATGCATGCGCGTCGCGTGAAGCTTCGACGTGAGCTAGGCTGATCGATAATTAGGCGAGTATAGGAGGAGCGGTGTGAAAACCTAATTTGCGGCTATGGGTTTTGAAGTTACTAATGCAAACGAACGAAGAAGAAGGATTTCTACGGCCTTGATTTCGTATGTGGGAGTGACGGCCGTGATTTTGAATATGGTATATGTAACCAGAATTTGACGAAATTTGCGGCGCCGGAATCGCAGAAGAGCGCACTACGCGGTGGTGCAGTTTGGAAATCATCCCGAGCAAGTAGAAATTTGTGTTAAATCGAGCGTCGTTCGGTTTAATTTAAATTTCGAACGCTTGCCAAAACTCAAGGTGAGTTATTCTCACTCACATCTGGATGCTAGTTAATTTAAATAATTAATATTAAAATATCTGTGTGATTGGTTGCATATTATTATTGTTATCAGTTTGGATTGATATTTATATATATGTGAGGTGCTAATATTTGTGGATGCAGGGAAAACAGGTTGAAGGGATCCAACTGGATTCCTCACACTATAGTAATCATTTTATAATTGATGATGTAACCTGTTTATATATTGTGATTGATTGTACTGTGGTATTGTTGGATGAGTATATATATACAGAAATTTAAAACTAAAATTAAATAAATGGGATTTTAAAAGAAAAAAAAGAAATTGATAAATAAAGAATTTAAAGAATACAATTTGGAATCTGGGTTGAGTGGAGAATGGAAATTTGTAAATTTGGAAATATAAATAAGTGGAATATTTATTAGTTGATAAATGTGAAGGTATGGAATTTTGGTGATAAACTTGAATAAGAAGTTATAAATGGTTAAAAATAACGAAGGAGTTATTTGAAAATAATGTTCCCTGGAATTTAATGTGATTTCAAAAGAAACCCTTTAAATTAAATTAGCTATAAATCACATATTAGAATGTTCAGAAATACTATTTATAACCATTGAAATGTAAGTAGGTATTTATTAAGCAATTCCTTAAGTATGGTTTTCATTTAATAAATTTATAAAAAAATTATTTAAAAAAAAAGACTCTTAAACCTATACTTTGAAAGTGAATTTCGGAAACGGAAATATAGTTAAGCTTTGTAAGAAGTTATTTTAACGCGGAAAGTAAAATTATAATATTAAAACCTAAATCTGAATTGAAATAAAATCGACAGAATTTCTAAGAAGGATTTTCTGAGATGTTTAAGTGGAAATGAGTTCCCTGGGAAAACCAAGTTCGACTTTAAACAGATTTTATTAAAAGGAAGTCTAAAATTCAAACTTGTTTAAAAGAGTGTTTTGGAAATTATTGTTTTCAGGTAATTATTAATAAATTAGCGATAGTAAGTATTTATAAATACCTTAGTAATTATTTTTACAAATGGATTTGTTTATAAAGCTAGTTTTGACCTAAGTTATGGAATTAGTATTAATCTCTTTTAAACTCTACTTTTTTAAATTTAGTTATTTTAAATCAAGTTATATCTTATAAAATAGTTTTACTTTAAATATTTTGAAATTATGTTTTGAGTAAATAACTAGTAGTAAATTTATATATTTTAAAGTATATTTCAGAATAAAGTGTTTAATTGTGTTAATTCCAAATTGTTTTAAACTTGGTTATTTCCAATGGGAACAAATGGTAAAGGATTTACCGGGTAAAGGAGGAGATTTGGAAATTGTTTTCAAATGAGTTTTGAAAATTTGGAAATAAATCAAAGATATTAGAGAAAAATAAATAATGTGGAATATTATTTATTGTGTGATGGATGTTTGTGAATATGAATTGATAGTTAAATCACCGACTATCAATATTGGACAAATGCGTTGATCGTTTCGAAGAGACCGGGATCGAGATTTATTTCTCGAAAACCACTTCGATCCGGTTTGTATGTTTCGTGCGAAAAACGTGTTCGGAGTCGAAGATGGAGCAGTGAACTGCAAGGGCTAGTCGCTACTAATCCTGAGGATATTTCCAAAATGGATGTAGTAGGAATAGTGCCTTCGGTTCCGTTCGAACCCGGAACGGACTTGTATGGTCGAATGCTTTCGGAACATCGTCGGGTGGGCGATGTGCATTCTAAGTGAAACGTTCTAAAAGGTAACGCTTAGCCTCAAGCCTCATCAAATGGAAATGACTGAAAATCAGGGGATATGCAGCAAGGCTTCGTGGGTAGCCCCCACTGGAGAGTAAGGTCATCCCTGTCTAGACGTCCCTTTTATTTCGGCTTGGTGGTGCGGTTGCTGATCCCAACCGCGGGGTGATCTTATTTGGAACTATCCAGTAAGGGATGGGTCCGGCCTTGTGTTGAAGGGGATTGGGAGTGGTCCTCGGTACGGTGATCTAGGCCCCATACTGTGACAGGTGGTACCCCAGTGCCTAGTCATTGTTGGAAATCCATTCTCCTTACGAGCCTTGTACGAGTTTTTTTTGTATTACCCACTTTTGTGGCTAGTAGCTGGAATTTAGTAGATGTAACAATTCCCAAAACACTTTATAGAAAATTCAGTGATATTTTAATAGTGTCTACATACAAGTACTTATTCAAATAGCTGAAATTATTATATTAATTAAATTCCAGCATACTAGGCTCTACGAACAAAACCGTAAGCTCCTATTGGAGAATGGATTCCAACGAATGACTGGGGTACCGCCCGTTAGAGTACACCTCTAGAACCATGTATCGAAGACCATGCCGGGATCCCCTACTACACAAGACTAGCCTACCCCTATCCTGGATAGGCCAAATATGTTATCACCCGAGCGTTGCCACCCTTACTATCGAGCGCTCCTTCCATGCACAACCAAATCCAAATAAATAGGTTGACATCTAGAAAGGTGATAACATACACTATTTGAGTGCGACCCACTTAGCCTTGCTGCATCTCCCCTGTTTTAGTCATTCTCGGTTGATGAGGCTCGAGGCTAAGCGTTACCTTTCAAGAACTATTTTACTTGGAATGCTCATCGTCCTCCATACAAGTTGTCCTGGGTCTGCACAAACCGGATCACCGTCTTCATCATCTTCACGGTATTCATTCTTACGTTCAAAATGGGTCGAAGTGGTTTTAGGATAATTAATTCCGATCGAGGTCTCTTCGTAACGATTAACGAAATTGGCCAATATTGATTGTTGATTATTTAACTATCAATAAAACATCCATAAGTAGTCACTAGGCACAATTTATATTTTCTTTCCAAAAATATCCATTCAAATACCTTTACACAAATATATATTCAATTTCCTTTCCATATTCCAATGTTTGAAAATAATTTCAAATTCTTGAATCCATACAGGATATTTTACCATTTTCAATACCTAAAAATATTTTCCAACATACATTTTATAACACATAAAAAATATTTATATTCCAAACTATTTCCCACTAAAAAATTTCCAAAACCTTCCTTTTAATATTAAGAAAAATATTTATACGTATAATTTCCAAAATCATTTTAATATTTAACTTGGAAATATTTATACTTATCTCAAAAGTCTCCGGAATTTTTAATAAATTCTTCTTATAATTTTTAAACCAATTGTATTTATTTATAACCCCAACTAACCATTTATAACTTCTTTAATTGAATTCAAAATCTTTCCGAAGTTATCGCATCTAGACATCAAAAAATTTCTTAAGTTCCTATAATTTCATTTATGAGATTTCTCTTATAAAATCCCATCCTTTGATACACCCGTTTACACATTCCAAGAGAATTTATAAATAAATTTGCAATCATTTCAACTATATACATATAACGAGTATCTTATTTAAAGAACAGTGATTTATTTAAACTATGTTAAATTATTATTTAAAATATTTAAAAACACTTTTATAGCATCTATAACTCATTTTTAGGCAGATAGATAAATTTCCAAAGCTGAATTTAAAAGTTAGAATTTATTAAATAAATATTTAACATTTTAAAATCTATTTACCGAATTATTTCAACCTCAACTAGTTTAAAATTCTATAGTTTTAAAATAATAAAAAAAATTCATTTAGAACAAACTCGCTTCTTAAAATTTAAAATATATTTTTAAAACGTCAATAACTAGTTCAACTTATAAATTCCTCTCGATTTCCATCACATCGCGTCCATTCCGCTTCCCTAACCCTTTTCACTTTTCAAAAATAGCAATCCACTATTTTCCTCATCCTATTTCAATTTCTAATATAATTTCACCTATGGATTTTATATTTCCAATTTATAATCCTAATATCGATTTCCTTTGTTTATAAACATCGTTTATAAATTTTTATAACCCTTTGTGTTTTTCTTGTCAATAAAACAATATTATTTATAAAATTACATTTTATAAATCCATCTCTTTATAAATCTATTTATAACTTCCAATCTATTTTTAATATCAATTTCAAAATCTTTTGAACCTAGAATACCATTTATAAATTCTTTATATAATTCATTTTTAAAATCTCCATTTAAACATTCACAAAAGTTAAGTATAACCAAAAAACAAATATTTTTTTTTCCTAATTCAATTTCTTTAAAATAACTCTAGTTCCAATATTCATATTTTTCTATCAATTCCCTTTAATTCAATAAAATTTAAAAATAATATTTATGGTATTTAAACTGTCAAAATTCAAGCCAGCGCTACAATAGAACCCAATAAATTTCAAATTCATCAATAATCTATAACAGAATACCTACTCACTTTATATATCACAATATATGAAAGGTAAACAATATATGAGGAATCCATTTGGATCCCTCCAACCATTTCCTTGCATCTACAGATGTTAATACAACATAAAAAAAACCAACCCCACTTCAAGGGGGATATCGCGGTATATAGGGTCATCCGCTATAATTTGGGGCGTATAGGGTCTCATCCACTATAATGTGGTGGAATATCACTCTAAATACTAATATATACTACCATATATATTATATCGTTCATCAGTTAATTATTTAATCAATCAGGCATTCAATAGTTAATTTTAACTATTCTAAAAATAAAATTTGATAATCCAAATGAGTAAGAATTTTTCTCACCTTGATTTTATTTGTCTCCATTCAAATTTTCTCCTGTATCCTATGAATTTAAATGCCCCAACCCCGTACGAATAAATTATGAATTATATAAGTTAACGATTTTTTTATATTAACACAGTGTGTATATATATATATATTTAAGTTTTATGAAAGATAATCACATTACCGTGGTTAAAAAAGCAAGTCCTCCAGACCGCATATGAAAACCCTAGCTCGACCTATGCTCTACCCTCAATCACCACTGCCTTGCTTCGACCACCTCCAGAACCCCACCGACCTTCACTTCCCTTTTGCTAGCACTGACGAAACTTCTCCCCCGGCCATAACCTAGCAATTGCTATCGCACACAGCCTTTCCTTTATTTGAATGACGCACGCCTTCCCCCCTTATCAGTCGCCTCCAATCTCAACTGCACCTCCACCCTCGCCGTTCCTTCAGCCACGACCTCCTGGAGGCGAACATCTTCCATCTCGCACTCCACAACTACCCTCCCTCCACTCGAGTAGAATAAAGTTTGAGACTAGGTCGAGAGTCATTTCGTGCTCTCTCTTTGTTTTTTTTAAACGTACTCGATTCGACTTCATTCTACACCTCAATTTGGAATTCGTGAATTACGAATTCCTAGGAGTACGAAACACGCGATTTTTTAACTCACGACCACTTCTTTGATGAAGATTTGTTCGAATCTGAGGAAGGGACAAGGTATTCATGATTTATTGAATTGCTTTTCAACTCGGACCAAAAAAATAGAGGAGGGAAACATTTTTTTTTCTTTTTTTGGATTTTTTTGACTGTGCAGTCTTCGTGGTTTTAAAAAGTAAAGGGGAAAGAAAAGATGCCTTGCGTGTAGAATTATCTACAGTGACACTGAAGTGAAGGGAAAAAGTTGATGTAACATATAGATCAATCAATATAATTATATACAATTTTATTTAAATTTAAATCGTCTCGAATTCGTAGCTTAAAATCTTGACCTTCTATCATGGCATGCCGTTAGGCATTTATAATGTTATACCCCTATTCTGAATGCAATGGAAAGGGTTTCGAGTCCTAACTCGGTTGTATGGATAAGATAGCTTTTTGGACCTAATTATTATATTAAATTTTCGATATAAATTTCAGCGCGTTAATATCTCGTACGGGTAAACGATAATTCCGAAAGCTACGAAATTTAAAATCCGATAATAATACACTATTACAGATCCAAGGGAACTATTTCGTCGAATTCCGAGACTGTGCCTTGAAAGGCTATTTTTAAATGTCAATGTAAACAAGCTATTTTTAAAATTGAACAGATCACTTTTAAATTCAAATTTCAAAAATTTTATCATCTTCATTATTATTAATATAGATTTTACAAGCCTTTATATTATTATTTTTCGAGCTTAAAAATTAAGAAACAATAATGTACCCAAAATTCAATTATAAAATTCGATAATTAAATTATCCCATAAATCGCTAAATTCAAATTCTGAATTTATTTTATAAATAAAAACCAAATCTCCATATTAAGAATCAATCTGTACTTTAAATTCGATATTTAAAACCATTTAAATATCCAAAATCGAACAATGAAAAATCCGGGTCATTATAGAAGAAGTTGGATCTAATGAACAAGAAGGCAAATCAAGTGTTGTGTAGTGGCGTGAAGTGCACATATGTGTAAGTGTCCTAGTGTCCCTCTATGGACCGTGAGCTAGAGCTTTCCTTATGGGAGTGATCTCTCCCACACTTGTAGGGATGCTATCCTTACCGAAGCGAATAGGGTTATTGATGCCATCAAGACTAATGTTACTGACATCGAAGGAGTCAAGCTCTGTAGGAATTAGCCCTAATCAAGAAAATATGCATGTTGGTGGAGTAGAAGACGTCTTCTCTACAGTGGTGACTAGCCAAGGCTGCATAGAAGTCTATGCCTTGGAAATCTTCACTACTAGCCTCTTCTTCATACTGGACAGTTGATCATATTTGGATTACTCAATCCGAGACTCAAGACCCACGTTAGTGTTACCTTGTCCAGCCTCACCACTTTCACCCACTATATCGCCTTCCTAGACGTGTCCATGTGTTTGCTCAACATTTTCTTCAACTTCAGCCCCAGGAGTTAGGATTGGAGGAATATCTGGATTGATATTGCATCCTCTGGGAAAGATGTAATTACCATTGCAGGAAATGCGGATTATGGATTATGGATCTTAAAGAAGAATTAACACTACAGGGGGGGTGAATAATGTTTAATTAATTTTATGAGTCTTTTTAAAATCTTTTCGAATCACACACAAACTATGCAATTCACAAACACAGAGACAATCACAGAACATGCACCTATGTAAATAGTAAATAAAATCAGCAAAGGAAAGAACATGCCAGAATTTTATACTGGTTCGAAGTTACCCTACATCCAGTCTCACACAATTTCTTGTGCAAATTTATTTTCAAATATAATGTCGATATTACAACCTCGATTTCAAGGCCATGAGATACACCTCATGTCTTCGTGTCCCTAGCGAACTGTGACATCCCAGAATTTTGACCCTATCATTATAATAAGTTTTTAATCTAATTTAAATAAAATATAAGATTTCCATTCATAAATAAATAAGAATTTGGATATTATTAGTTGTATATGGTTATAAAGGAATATGACTTCAAAATATAAAGTAGACTCTTTTAACAATATTCAAAAATTAAATCTGTTTTATTTATTTAAATTAAAAGTTATGTATGAATGACATTTAATATCAAATGTATAAATGCAGTTAATAATAACAAGTACAATAACACAATCATATTTATAAATATAAATACATTAATGCACATATAAGTTACAAATCAAATATTTGTAATATTTAACTTTAATGAAAATAAGATTAAGTAGTGTTTCTAAACGACAGTTTTTATAATTAAAATAAACATAAGCTTATATATATATCAAACATTAGTACAAACTATAAGTTGAATAAGATAATAAAATAAAAAGCAAAACCATTGTACATTTATATACCACACACTAAAACAAGACCTGCAAGTATCTTTGCAAAGTAAACAAAGTTGTCAGCAAAACATTATAAGTGTAAACTTATTTGAAAACATCTTAGTACAAACAAGCCTGTAAACATCTTTGTACAAATGTTTGTGTCAGCAAACATTAATTGCGTGTTAACTTAAATGAAAACACAAACATTCAATTAGCAACATATTGTCATTTCAAGCTATATGAAAATATCTCCATCCGAAATATTCATATTATTTTCAGGTCTTAGTACATATAAAGATAAAGCAAATATTATATTATGTTAAAGCTTATTTAAGAAGACACCATTGTTGAAAGTTATATATATGTATTTATCATTTCTTATTGCATGGAGTTCAGTCATTAACTTATGAAAACAAACCTGAGAAGAAGCAAAAGAAAATAAACAAATTTCATATTATCAAGTTCAAACAGAATCCAGAAAGCAAAAGAAGAGTTTACTGGAATTCAAAAACTTCAAACTACAGGTTTCTTCGTCAAGCAACTAACCTCTGTTCCAACAGTTTTTGGTGAGTAAACTGATTTAAAATATAACTTTTAATAAGTTGTTTATGAAGAATGGTTATGTGGATGTTTAAGTTCTGGAATGTTTACTATAAGTTCTGTATACAGTGTTTTGTTTTTTTTCAGGCTTCAATTTCTTATGAGGCAACAAAAAAATTGGAAACTATTCATAATGCTTATATAAAATCCTTATCTTCAATTGGTTATTTAACTAAATAAATTAGTTTAAGTTTAAGATTTAGGTTTGGATTATTTTTTTTTAGTATTTGTAAACACTGTAAACTTCAATTTACAGTAAACACGAAACAAAGGTTGAAATTCGAATATCTCGAATTATAAACTTGAACTTATAAATTGAAACAATATGCAAAGCTATGATTTTTAAGACAAAAATCATAATTTTTAACCACTATTCACAGAGCAGTTAGTCAGTGAAGCAAAATTGCATTTATGTGAATATCAGTTGATTCATCCTATAATTATTGATGAAATTTTACATGGAGCTTGAGTATTGATGTATGAATAATAGAAAAATGTTAAAAAAATTATGAATGCAAGATTTTTATGGATTGATTGAAAGTAGGGTTTTGGGTTCTGTAATTTTTGGGTTCGGTTGATTGATGCTTGCGTCAACATGGCGCAACCGAGCGTTGTGAGATTTTGTGAGGTGGTAGGAAGTGTTGACAGCGACGTATGGCCGAAGCCACGTCATCTCAGGTGGAAACGATCACGACCGCGAGGTGTTTTGCCTAGCGTGTTTGTGGAGCAGTTCAACTTTTTAGTCGAATTTTGATTTCGTGCGTTTGGGGTTGAACTGGGCTTCGTATTCGAGTGTGGGGATGGCAAGAGGTTTGTTGGTGGTGTTGTGTGGCGATGGCGCGGTGGTGGACCGCCGTGCACGTGCACGGCGGCGGAGAAGTGCGCGTCAGGGTCGACTCGAGAAAATCTCGAGTTTGATCGTTCTTAGCTTAAGGTCGTTGCCGAGTCGAGTTTGATTACACGCGTGTGTTTATAAGTTTTTAACAGTTTATATAAAACTTAAGCTTCTTTTATAAAAAAAAGAAACAGGAGAGAACATGGGAGAAGAAAAGGGAAGCAAGAGGGATTGACGCGAGGAAAATTGAGTTCTACCCGAGTGGAACACGTGGTTATCTTCGGGTTTTAACAATCCCAGTAATTTGCTAATTTTAATACTAGTTAAAGTTATATAAGTTAAGTGTTAATGTTTACAAACTGTTTTAAGCCAAGTAGAACTTTGAAGTTTTACAGAAAACGAAGAAGAGTACTTAATGTAAAATCAAAGTTAATTATGAATTGTAATAAATTTATAATTAGTTCCAAATAGAATCATATTTGTAATTAAAGATTTTAATAATAATCTTGTATAAATAATAATAATCTTGTATAAAAACCATTTGTAATTAAGAATTTAATTAATTATTTGAAGTTGATTAATTGACAAATCGTAGTTAACGAATTAATTAAATAATTAATGAGTGAACGATTAAGTTAATTAGTAAGTAATGATTGGTTTAGCAATTAATAATAATTAATTATGTAATTGAGATTTATAAATCAATAATTAAGATTATTGATTAATAATTAATTAATTAAGCGAATAATTAATAAGTAATTAATGAATTGAAATAAACTAATTAATTAATAATTAATTAAGCAAGAATAAAATATAGTTTACTCTTAAGTATGTAATTAAGTTTAAAACAAATCAAACTTGTTGATATGAATCGATGATTCTATTTGATTGCATCTGATGTTTATTTCCATTCTGTGATATTCTGGATATATCTGTGATGATTGTATATGATTTATTTGTGTTAAATTGCTATATGATTTATCTGATGTTATTTATCTGCGTTAAATTGCTTTATGAATTCAATTGTTAAATTTAAACTGTTACGTTAATTAGACAACTTGAACTTTAAAATGGCGTTTGGATTTCGATGAGACCGGGATCGGGTATCCAATTGATATTCCGAAAACCACATCGATCCAAATTAAACGTTAGGTCGTGTAATCTCAAGTGAAGATCGAGATGGTGTTTTTAGAATGCAAGGGTTATCGTCATTAACTCTGAGGATGATTCCAAAATGAGTGTAACGAGATAATGCCTTCGGTTTCGTTCGAACCCGGAACGAACTTGTATGGATTGATTGCTTTCAGCACATCGTCCGGTGGACGATGAGCATTCTAAGAGATGTGTTCTCTAAAGGTAATCGCAGCCTCAAGCCTCATCAACCGGGAATGGCTAAAACAGGGGAGGTGCAGCAAGGTTAGGTGGGTCATGCCCAAGCAGGACGAGATATACCCCTGTCTAGATGTCCCTTTTTATTCGGCTGTGTGGGCGGTTGGATGTACACCAGCTGCGGGGTTATCTTGTTCGGGACTGTTCAGTAAGGAATGGTTCCGGCCTTGTGTTGCAGGGGAGTTAGGGTGGCTCCTCGGTACTGTGATCTAGACCACGTACTGTGACGGGCGGTACCCCAGTAGCCCTGCCATTGTATGGGATCCAATTTCCAGTAAGTGCCGTACGTTTTGATTGTGCCCAACTACGTTGGAATGTGAGATGTAAGCATTTCAGCTATTTCTGTATTTTACTTGAAAACCCTAGACACTATTATAATATCACTGGATTTCCTATAAAATGTTTTGGTTAGCGTAAGGTAAAAACTTACCCGTATTTATGTGTGGGGAGTCTTACGTGATACCTTTGTTTTTAAATGATTTTCAAATTTAAACAACTTTAACCCGTTTACTCATACCAGACCCATGTCTGACCCGGAGTTTATTTTTGTTTTTCATAAACTTTCGGGTACCCAAATTTTTACGGGTAGCCAAGGGATTCAGGTTAGCTTTGACGACTTCTGGAGGAGCAATGGAGCAGGAGGCTTCAGCGTTGTAGACATATATATCTATATAGTTCCGCTGTGATAGTTAGTTTATGATATTTGAGATGTATGTTCTGACAGATATGTATATGATAGTCATGTTGTATGATATTGTATAACTCTGATGTATATAACTATGTAATAGTTATGTTGATATATTATATTTTATTCCATTCCGCTGTGAGATTCTGATGTTGTTATTCTTTCTTTCTTTTCTTTTCTATTTCTATCCCTTTCTTTCTTATTAATGACACGTCTTCCTTGGCGTAGGAAGCCGGGTCGTCACAGCTGGTATCAGAGCGCTAAGTTGAGTGAATACCTAGGCTCTTGAGTGATTTCTTTCTTGAGAGAGCGTATTTGTAATTTTGATATATATATATATATATATATATATATTTATTTCTACATATTTATTGGGTTACCTGTTCGGGTATTCCAATATAAGTTATAAGGTAGATTGGGTAGTGGTGTGTGAAACACGACTACCGATGATTGGAGTTTTGAATAGTTGTAGTTGGAGTGTATCTGTCGAGACTGTAGACCTATTACCGTCTCGAGTGAGCTTTGGATGATGTGAGGATTTCATTGTTGGAATGTAATTTTGGATGAGCTTTAGTTTGGATTTATCGGATGGACATGACCAAATCATGATATCTTGATATCTCAAGGTGTTGTAGCTGTGTGATGAGACACAGTGAGTTTGGATGTCTCTGAAGATGTTTCTTTGGAACAAGTTAAGGAAGTATGTCCGTTTCGGAATGGTGACCAAGTTCAGTAGGGTATTTTTGTTTGATTGAGGCCCGAGTTTCTCGAAGAGCTTTGAATAGAAGTCTTTGGACATTGAGGATTAACCCTATAGTTGGAAGTGGTCTGTGTGCTGTTGAGAAGGTTTGTTGATTAGCAGTTTTCTTGAGGTGATTTCAGAAGTAGCAGAGTGAATTCATTTCTTCGATGGATTGACCTGAACAGTATATGGCTGTTCTGGATTGTGAAGGGAGAACAAACTTATTTGGGTAGAATTGCCAGAGTTTTGTGCGACAATTCTGGAATTCATTTGTGTAATCTTTTGCAAGGAGTTGAGACTTCTCAAGAGAGAGTGAGGAAATCGAGGTGGTTCAAGATTTTCCTGATGTTTTCGAAGAAGTTAAGTGTCTACCGCCACATCGAGAGATTGAGTTTCGTATTGATTTGATTCCAGGAGCTGTGCCGGTGATTCAGCCCAGTAGGAGAATGCCTCCTAGAGAGAGAAGAGTTGATTAAGCAGACGCAAAATCTTTTGGAGAAGGGTTTGATTAGACCCAGTTTTTCTTGTTGGGGCTTTGCTGTTGTATTTGTCACCAAATCGGATGGTTCGCTAAGGTTCTGTGTTGAATAAGTTTGTGCTGGTATTCATTGATGATATCTTGGTTTACTCCAAATCGGAAGAAGAGCACAGGCAACATTTAAAGATTGTATTGGAGACTCTGAGGAAGCATGTGTTGAAGGCAAAATTTTCAAAGTGCCATTTCTGGAAATCAGAAGTTAAATTTTTAGGGCACATTGTTTCTGGTGAAGGTATTTCTGTAGACCCGACGAAAGTTGAAACTATTTTGAAATGGAGACAGCCGGAGACGCCAACTGAAGTCCGCAGTTTTCTGGGTTTAGCTGGCTACTACAGAAAATTTATTAAGGATTATTCCAAGATTTCTTCGCATCTGACCAAACTAACAAGGAAAGGAACCAAATTCAAATGGGCACCTCAATGTGAAGAAGCTTTTCAGGAATTGAAGACAAGGCTAACCAGTGCACCAGTACTTGCTATTCCGGATGGGAAGAGCAAATTTGAAGTTTATGCGGATGCATGTTTAGTTGGATTGGGTGCAGTGTTGATGCGGAATGGCAGAGTGATTGCGTATGCTAGTCGGCAATTGAAGTCTCATGAGAAGAACTATGCTACGTATGATTTAGAACTGTTAGCTATTGTTTTTGCTTTAAAGATATGGAGACATTATCTTTTGGGAGAAAAGTTTGAGTTATTCACGGATCACAAACCGTTGAAGTATATTTTCTCTCAAAAGATCTTAATTTGAGACAGCAGAGATGGGTCGAATCTTTGGCATCTTATGATCTGGATATTTTGTATACTCCGGGGAAAGCAAATGTCGTGGCTGATGCTCCTATTAGAAATGCGGTCTTATCTCTTTTGGAAGTAGTTCCATCTCTCCAAGAAAAGATCGTTAGTAATAAAATGGAGGATAAATCTTTTGAGGAAATAATTCTTGGAACTAAGGACGGGCGATATTCGGATTTCAAGGTAGACGATCAAGGTGTTTTAAGGATTAATGGTCGTTTGTGTGTGCCTAATATTGATGGACTGAGGCAAGAAGTTTTAGCTGAGTGTCATCGTTCCAAATTGAATATTCACCCGGGAATCTCGAAGATGTATAAAGATATGAGGAGAGTTTTCTGGTGGCCGAATATGAAGAAGATGTAACTGCTTTTGTAAATAGTTGGGCCATCTGCCAGCAAGTGAAGGGAGATCAACAAAGTCTGCTGGACTATTGCAACCTTTGGAAATTCCAGATTGGAAATGGGAAATGATATCGATGGATTTTATAGACGATCTGCCTGGAACCAGGAAAGGAAATGAAGGAATATGGGTTATTGTGGGTCGTTTAACAAAAAGTGCCCATTTTATTCCGGTTAAGGCGACTCGTACTGCAGTTTCCTTGGCAGAAATTTTCTTGAAGGAAATAGTCATATTGCATGGTATTCCTGTTAGCATAGTAAGTGACCGTGATCCTATTTTCACTAGTAAATTCTGGGAAGCTCTGCAATCAGCATTGGGAACAAGTTTGACATTAAGTACAGCCCATCATCCTCAGACGGACGGACAAACGGAAAGGCTTAATTGAATTCTGGAAGATATGCTTTGAGCCTGTGTATTGGACTTTCGTGGATCATGGGAAGACCATCTTCATTTAGTGGAATTTTCTTATAATAATAATTACCAAGCGAGTATTAAGATGGCTCCTTATGAAGCTCTGTATGGAAGACCGTGTAGATCCCCATCTTGTTGGATTGAATTGAATGATCGACTTGTACTCGGACCCGATCTTATTCGTGAAGCTTCTGCGAAGGTTGAGCTTATCAAGAAAAGGATGAAAGCTGCTCAAGATCGTCAGAAGAAATATGTAGATAAGAGACGAAGACCATTGGAATTTGAGGTTGGAGATTTAGTTTTTATTAAAGTTTCCCAATCAAAGGTGCTATAAGATTCGGAAAAACCGGAAAACTTGCTCCGAGATATATTGGTCCATTCCGAGTATTGGAAAGAATTGGAACTGTAGCCTACAGGATTGAATTGCCAGAACGGAGGTCTGGGATTCGCAATGTATTTCATGTGTCTCATTTGAGGAAATATATTCATGACCCTTCATTAGTGGTAGAACCAGTTGTTCAGAAAGATTTAGAAGTAGAACCCAACCTGACTGTGGTTAGAAATCCTGTTCAGATTGTAGATCAAGACGAGAAGTAGCTCAGGAACAAAGTGGTGAAACTCGTCAAGGTGCAATGGAGTGAGGATCCCAGAGATTGTACCTGGGAAACTCTTGATAGTTTTAGGAAAGCTTATTCAAAATTTATGTCCGGATAACTAGTAATATTGTTAGAATTGACTGTTTGATTGTTTGTTTGTATGGATGATATGTATGTTTATAAAGTTAATATTAAGTTTTTGAAATTAACTGTTGTTTAAATTTTGGGGACGAAATTCTTTTAAGGTTGAAGGAATGTGACATCCCGGAATTTTAACCCTATTATTATAATAAGTTTTTAATCTAATTTAAATAAAATATAAGATTTCCATTCATAAATAAATAAGAATTTGGATATTATTAGTTGTATATGGTTATAAAGGAATATAACTTCAAAATATAAAGTAGACTCTTTTAACAATATTCAAAAATTAAATCTGTTTTATTTATTTAAATTAAAAGTTATGTATGAATAACATTTAATATCAAATGTATAAATGCAGTTAATAATAACAAGTACAATAACACAATCATATTTATAAATATAAATACATTAATGCACATATAAGTTACAAATCAAATATTTGTAATATTTAACTTTAATGAAAATAAGATTAAGTAGTGTTTCTAAACGATAGTTTTTATAATTAAAATAAACATAAGCTTATATATATATCAAACATTAGTACAAACTATAAGTTGAATAAGATAATAAAATAAAAAGCAAAACCATTGTACATTTATATACCAGACACTAAAACATGACCTGCAAGTATCTTTGCAAAGTAAACAAAGTTGTCAGCAAAACATTATAAGTGTAAACTTATTTGAAAACATCTTAGTACAAACAAGCCTGTAAACATCTTTGTACAAATGTTTGTGTCAGCAAACATTAATTGCGTGTTAATTTAAATGAAAACACAAACATTCAATTAGCAACATATTTTCATTTCAAGCTATATGAAAATATCTCCAGCCAAAATATTCATATTATTTTCAGGTCTTAGTACATATAAAGATAAAGCAAATATTATATTATGTTAAAGCTTATTTAAGAAGACACCATTGTTGAAAGTTATATATATGTATTTATCATTTCTTATTGCATGGAGTTCAGTCATTAACTTATGAAAACAAACCTGAGAAGAAGCAAAAGAAAATAAACAAATTTCATATTATCAAGTTCAAACAGAATTCAGAAAGCAAAAGAAGAGTTTACTGGAATTCAAAAACTTCAAACTACAGGTTTCTTCATCAAGCAACTAGCCTCTGTTCCAACAGTTTTTGGTGAGTAAACTGATTTAAAATATAACTTTTAATAAGTTGTTTATGAAGAATGGTTATGTGGATGTTTAAGTTCTGTAATGTTTACTGTAAGTTCTGTATATAGTGTTTTTTTTTCAGGCTTCAATTTCTTGCTGAGGCAACAAAAAAAATGGAAACTATATCATAATGCTTATATAAAATCCTTATCTTCAATTGGTTATTTAACTAAATAAATTAGTTTAAGTTTAAGATTTAGGTTTGGATTTTTTTTTAGTATCTGTAAACACTGTAAACTTCAATTTACAGTAAACATGAAACAAAGGTTGAAATTCGAATATCTCGAATTATAAACTTGAACTTATAAATTGAAACAATATGCAAAGCTATGATTTTTAAGACAAAAATCATAATTTTTAACCCACTATTCACAGAGCAGTTAGTCAGTGAAGCAAAATTGCATTTATGTGAATATCAGTTGATTCATCCTATAATTGTTGATGAAATTTACATGGAGCTTGAGTATTGATGTATGAATAACAGAAAAATGTTAAAAAAAATTATGAATGCAAGATTTTTATGGATTGATTGAAAGTAGGGTTTTGGGTTCTGTAATTTTTGGGTTCAGTTGATTGATGCTTGCGTCGACATGGCGCAACCGAGCGTTGTGAGATTTTGCGAGCTGGTAGGAGGTGTTGACAGCGACGTATGGCCGATGCCACGTCATCTCAGGTGGAAGCGATCACGATCGCGAGGTGTTTTGCCTAGCGTGTTTGAGGAGCAGTTCAACTTTTTAGTCGAATTTTGATTTCGTGCATTTGGGGTTGAACTGGGCTTCGTATTCGAGTGTGGGGATGGCAAGAGCTTTGTTGGTGGTGTTGTGTGGTGATGGCGCGGTGGTGGACCGCCGTGCACGTGCACGGCGGCAGAGAAGTGCGCGTCAGGGTCGACTCAAGAAAATCTCGAGTTTGATCGTTCTTAGCTTCGGGTCGTTGCCGAGTCGAGTTTGATTACTCGCATGTGTTTACAAGTTTTTAACAGTTTATATAAAACTTAAGCTTCTTTTATAAAAAAAAGAAACAGGAGAGAACAGGGGAGAAGAAAAGGGAAGCAAGAGGGATTGACGCGAGGAAAATTGAGTTCTACCCGAGTGGAACACGTGGTTATCTTCGGGTTTTAACAATCCCAGTAATTTGCTAATTTTAATACTAGTTAAAGTTATATAAGCTAAGTGTTAATGCTTACAAACTGTTTTAAGCCAAGTGGAACTTTGAAGTTTTACAGAAAACGAAGAAGAGTACTTAATGTAAAATCAAAGTTAATTATGAATTGTAATAAATTTATAATTAGTTCCAAATAGAATCAAATTTGTAATTAATGGTTTTAATAATATTCTTGTATAAATAATAATAATCTTGTATAAAAACCATTTGTAATTAAGAATTTAATTAATTATTTGAAGTTGATTAATTGACAAATCATAGTTAACGAATTAATTAAATAATTAATGAGTGAACGATTAAGTTAATTAGTAAGTAATGATTGGTTTAGCAATTAATAATAATTAATTATGTAATTGAGATTTATAAATCAATAATTAAGATTATTGATTAATAATTAATTAATCAAGCGAATAATTAATAAGTAATTAATGAATTGAAATAAACTAATTAATTAATAATTAATTAAGCAAGAATAAAATATAGTTTACTCTTAAGTATGTAATTAAGTTTAAAACAAATCAAACTTGTTGATATGAATCGATGATTCTATTTGATTGCATCTGATGTTTATTTCCTTTCTGTGATATTCTGGATATATCTGTGATGATTGTATATGATTTATCTGTGTTAAATTGCTATATGATTTATCTGATGTTATTTATCTGCGTTAAATTGCTTTATGAATTCAATTGTTAAATTTAAACTGTTAAGTTAATTAGACAACTTGAACTTTAAAATAGCGTTTGGATTTCGATGAGACCGGGATCGGGTATCCAATTGATATTCCGAAAACCACATCGATCCAAATTAAACGTTAGGTCGTGTAATCTCAAGTGAAGATCGATTATCGTCGTTACTCTGAGGGTGATTCCAAAACGAGTGTAACGAGATAATGCCTTCGGTTTCGTTCGAACCCGGAACGAACTTGTATGGATTGAATGCTTTCAGCACATCGTCAGGTGGACGATGAGCATTCTAAGAGATGTGTTCTCTAAAGGTAATCGCAGCCTCAAGCCTCATCAACCGGGAATAGCTAAAACAGGGGAGGTGCAGCAAGGTTAGGTGGGTCATGCCCAAGCAGGACGAGATATACCCCTGTCTAGATGTCCCTTTTTATTCGGCTGTGTGGGCGGTTGGATGTACACCAACTGCGGGGTTATCTTGTTCAGGACTTTTCAGTAAGGAATGGTTCCGGCCTTGTGTTGCAGGGTAGTTAGGGTGGCTCCTCGGTACTGTGATCTAGACCACGTACTGTGATGGGCGGTACCCCAGTAGCCCTGCCATTGTATGGGATCCAATTTCCAATAAGCGTCGTACGTTTTAATTGTGCCCAACTATGTTGGAATGTGAGATGTAAGCATTTCAGCTATTTCTATATTTTACTTGAAAACCCTAGACACTATTATAATATCACTGGATTTCCTATAAAATGTTTTGGTTCGCGTAAGGTAAAAACTTATTCGTATTTATGTGTGGGGAGTCTTACGTGATACCTTTGTTTTTAAATGATTTTCAAAGTTAAACAACTTTAACCCGTTTACTCATACCAGACCCATGTCTGACCCGGAGTTTATTTTTGTTTTTCATAAACTTTCGGGTACCCATATTTTTACGGGTAGCCAAGGGATTCAGGTTAGCTTTGACGACTTCTGAAGGAGCAATGGAGCAGGAGGCTTCAGCGTTGTAGACATATATATCTATATAGTTCCGCTGTGATAGTTAGTTTATGATATTTGAGATGTATGTTCTGACAGATATGTATATGATAGTCATGTTGTATGATATTGTATAACTCTGATGTATATAACTATGTAATAGTTATGTTGATATATTATATTTTATTCCATTCCGCTGTGAGATTCTGATGTTGTTATTCTTTCTTTCTTTTCTTTTCTATTTCTATCCCTTTCTTTCTTATTGATGACACGTCTTCCTGGGCGTAGGAAGTCGGGTCGTCACATGAACTCTCTTGATTTAACCAGGCTACAAGATCACCTAATTGATCTACAGGCTACAATCACACCCAATTGATTTACGGGCCACAATCACACCGTTTCCAATCACCTTTGAAAGAGAGAGACTCGATACACTTTAATCTTTCGATCTTTGATTACAAATGATCATATAACTCTGAATAGCATGAGATCTTTGAGAGAGAGTGGCGGGGAATCAAACTAGAGACGATCGAGTTTGATTCACTTAGGATTTTGGCGGTGTTTTGTTAAAATATAAGAAAATACTTGAGTGGAGGAGTGAATAAATGAAGAAAAATTCACTTGAAATTCATTGAAAACAACTGGTATTTATAGAAGAACAATAATCATGTCCATTCGTGAAAGGTTATGACAAATAAACACTTCATTTGAAAATTTGAATTTCTATGGCTACCGTGTCGACATAGGGGGATAGGGTATGTCGACATGCTTATGTATATTTTGAAATTTGATTTTTGTTTTTAAAGGAGATTTTCTTTCTAAAACTTGTCAAACAATTTTTGAATTTTATAAACCATTTTGAATATAGTTTAAACTTATAAAAGAAATTTAAAAAGTAATATTAAAATATATAATCTATAATATAAAAGTAATATTAAAAACTGAGTATAGAATATATTTTTGAGATTTAAAGCTTATAATATTAAAACCAGGAGATAGTTTAAAAAACAAGAGATGATTTTGAAATCAAAATATAAAAGATGATAAAAATAGTTTAAGGCTAAAATATCTGAACCGAGAAAGATGACTTTTAAAAAGTTATTAAGAATATTAAAAATAAATCATTTTGAAAATTTCATGAATTCCATTCCACTAGAGAAGATCATGTGTTCCATCTCACTAAAGAGGTGGGTTCCATCCCACTATTAAAGTGAGAAGGTGGTTTCCATTCCACAACTAAAATTAGAATAAATATTTTAATGCTATTATGAAGTTTTAACATAAATGTAGACACTATTATTTATCTTGATATCTTGACTTTTGAAATCTTGAAATCTTGGTACTCATGAGTCCTCGGTCTTGATTTCTTCAATCTTGAATTCGTCAATCTTGAATCTCTATCTCAGTTTTGAATCTCTATGCTGTACAGTCTTCATTCTTCAATACCTGAATATATATATTGAATATACATATGTATCTAGACAAGAATATTAGTATTTATATTTTATAACAAGTCCAAAGGTTGTTGTCGTCAAAACCATCATCTCAGGAACTAACAATCATCGTTAGTGCTGCCATCATCACTTGCGACCACAGGGACTATATAAGTACAGCGTCCTACTTCCAACAAATCATGGGCATGAAGATTCTCAATCGACAAATGGGTTTTGATATCTTGATCCTCTACTGAAATAGCCAAAGGAGCATTAATGACATCTGAAAGTTCCGTGCTACTGGATCTCACAGGGATAGCTAGATAGTTAAACAAGATATGAGTTAAGTCTACAGACTATTAAACAAATTCGTTTAATGCATATAGAATGGAACTTACGTTCTTATAGCCATCTTTGTGTGAGCCCGAGCAGGCAATTGACATAAAACCACTCGTTTTCAAAATACTCCAACTCGTTCCTTGTGTCGGAGATTAATCTACAACCCCTAATCGGTTCAATGTTGATTAAGGACAGACTTTCTTTTCGACTCTTGAAGCTATATATATGTGTTTGTGTGTGTGTGTGTCTACCAAATCTTCTTGTCTTTAGGCACTAGTGTAAGCGTTCAATGAAGACGATTTATGTGCTGAAGGGGAAAGCATAGCTGTTGAGATGCGGCTGCATTGGAGCCAACTATAAGATGTTTTGGAACTCGATAGACGAACTAGTTGCATGGTGGGACGCATCCTGCCAAGCACGTATATCTGTTGTAGGGAATATTACGCTCTGAGAATTGTGAGCTCTTTGATTTCAAGACAGGACTAGGATGTCATCGAAGGGAATTCTATGCTTGTTGCATATTCTTCGAAGAGATCCTTCGTTGATTTTAGAGGTAACAAAATCAACAGGATCATTCAAAATTGTTCCATCCTCAAGGGTGTCAGGCGTGGGATCTACTTTTGGCCCATCTACTAAGTCTACTAGAATCTTCGGAACTTGCAATTCCGTTGTGGATTTTCTGACTTCTGTGCATGCTCTACCAGAGTTTGTTATGCATGTGGAGTCGTAGTTAAACTTGACTTGGCATCGAATTCAATATATCTTGAAGAGGATGTACTTGTGGCTTGAGTAGCAAAACGTTTGGAACGTGTCTGTTCCATATCTATAAAAACACGATAGATAATAAACTTTAGAATAATTACAAGCTGAAGCTCTTGTGCTAATGTGAATTTTAGTGCAGTATTGTGTAATGTCATGTAGTTTAGATTTTTGATATTATTGAGCAGTTCATTTTTGAAGTTTTGGATATCACTCAAAGTGACCATCATCGTTGACCATCCTGATGAGCTTCACGTTATTGGCCATGCTTTGGAAATGGCTCAAGACCAAGAAGAAGTCGTCGGTTCACAAGGAAAAATTCTCATGCAAACTAGTAAGTTTTGAAATTTTCCTAATTGTTGGAGTTTCGCCAATCCAATAACCTAAGGAAATTTATCCTCTTTCTCTTTCTTGCCCTCAATCCTAAGTCACATCCATCCATATCCTTTCATCCACGTCCATGTCCATAGCCAAGTCCATTATCTACCTATGTAACTCGAGATAGGGCCTAGGACCGGGTCTATTTGCAAGATTAAGGCTAGAGTTTGGGTGGGTGAACCACTGGTCGTGGCGAGGCAACGGTTCTTAAAGTGGCGGTGCTGGAATTGATGAGGTCGAAAGTGACTAAAAGGAGGCATTGATGAGAAAGACAGGTGGTGCACGGTTTGGGAATGAAGGATCGGTAGTGGTAAGCTTGAATGCCTTGGATCGATAGGAGAAAATGAGTAGAGGAGAGGAAAGGATTGGGATGGAATGGGATATACACCTATGAACCCAAAGTTGTAGGAAATGCAGTTAGAGAATTTTCCCCAAACTGTAGGGTCGAACCGACCTAAGAAAGAGATCGGTACCGAGTGCTAGAATTGAAATATATATATATATATATATAATATTTACATAAGTATATAAATATACATGTGCAATGGTAGAAGCCCAAATGTATGTGTGTAAATGCATACCAGGAATCACTCAGGAGTGTGCATATGAACATGTATGCATGCGTATATCTAATACCTAATTACTGGAATCCAAGCAAATCAGGTTTAAACATGGAAAATCCATAGAAGGAATCAATTTGGAATTATCAAACTTCGAATATAAGACAATAAAAATATGTTCAAGATTTATAATCTCGGGTGCTGTTGGGCATCATGACGAATAGCTATGGCATAACCTTTCATGAAAACGATTCACATGAAGGACAATGACCATTCGAAGCATAGAGTGGAGTACGTCACAACAGTTTTAACTTGTCTCGATTCAAAGCACATCACATATGAAACAGGATGTACTTTTGGCGGCAAGTGTTATTTAGCCATTTGATCAGGTAATATTCGAACAGATTAGATGAGCCAAACTTGGAGTTATCAAGGTAGGAAGTCTAGAGAGATAGCCCAAGAGCCTAGAAACCAAACACAAACAAAGTCAAACGGCCAATGCAAATACAACTCAAGCCAAGACAATCACAAAACCATCAAAGTGGTGGGTTGATACCAACCCTCTCCATGGGTCGGTACCGGGTCGGTACCGATCCATATTTTCTTCCCCTATGATTCTCATCTTCTTCCTATGCCCTCTACTTGATGCTAAAAGCCTACTTCGAGTGTTGTTTTGTTGATCCAATACAATTCTCCATATATCTCCACGAACTTTTAAATTAGCAACCCAGTTCTTCCACAACTCCATCATTTGGACTCAAAACATGCTAATATTGTGTAAAACATCAAGAAACTAACCATAAGACGATCCAACACGAAGAGTTGAAGGCAACCAATTTGACAATATTATGGGTCGGTGCCGATCCCTACCCTTGGAGTTGTACCGACCCATACAAGCTGACGAGCTGGTGACTTGTTTTCATGGAGAATTAGTCTAATGCGTTGAAAATGGCTTGGAGATATTTTATACAAATTTTAGGCTCCCTACCCCTATAAATAGGAAGGTGGGATTTATTTTTCAGGATCCTTTTGCTCTTGCTCTCTTTATTCTATTTTCTTATAATCAAGTGTCGAAGTTGTACCGACCCATAAGAACTTCTACCTTCAAGTCAGAATATAAGAAATAAAACAATAAAGTAGACGTAGGCCTTGATTTGCTAAACCATTATAAATTGTTGTCTGTTCTTTCTTACTAGTTCTCATTTAATTTTATTCACTTTTTCTTCTCTACTTTAACTTCTACGTGTTTGTGCCATTTTTGGTTCGAACAAGAATACTTTTGAAAATATAATAACGTGGATATGGAAAGTAAGCATGAGTTAAGTAATTAGAAAAGAGAAGTAAAAAATTTAATCACTTTCAAGACGCATGCATGCATACATACATACGTACATAAATATATATATATATATATATATATGTATGTATGTATGTATGTATGTATATGTATACGTATATATATGTATAATTATATGTATATGTATTTGTCTATGTAAATGCTTAAATGGTTCGTAATATATATGTATATGTATGAATTAATAAATCAATTCGAGAGATATAAATTAATTGATTAATTGATTGATTGATTGATTGGTTAATTGATTGATTGATTTATTTATTTCTTTATTTATTGGTTGATTTATTGATTGATGCTTACTTGATTGTGTGGTTGACTGATTGATTTAAAGTAGTGTGAACATATTATTAACCTAAAAAGAAAGTTTAAATATATATGTAGATATAAATTATTGTTTAGGAAAGCAGCCAGGTTCAATGTATTTAGTCCAACAACCCAGAATGATTGCATGCATCTTAAATAGTCGATGGATGGTTAAGATTATAGATGAGGTTACTCTGATAGTACTAAGTGAAAACCTAAATCTATAAATAAGTTGTTAAACAAAACCCTAATTCTTTAGTTAAACATACAATAATAAACCCTATCAAAATTTCTGCTCAAAACCTAATTATTCTTAAAACCAAAAATTAAAATCAAATGCTAATCAATCTTAGAGGCAAGAGAAAGCAATCAAAGGGGAGCTAAAGCGAACTAGGAAAGGAGTTACTATTGGAGGCTAATTTTCTCAAGGTCTAAAGCTAAGGCTAAAAGGTGAGTGGGCATTAATTAAATGATTAAAATTAATTAGTTTTATGTTTATTTTAAGTTGATTTGATTATTAAACATTCAATTTAAACTATTAATCTGAATTGACATTAGTTAACCTAGGGCTCTAATTAATCTAATTCCAAATACTGTTGAAATAGTGAAACCCTGATTTAGAATTCAAATTGATTTGGAATCGACATATTGAAAATATAGATTAGGCTAGAGTTAGACAATTTGCTAATTACTATTTCTGCTAATAATTAATTGGATTAAAAATTAATGAAGGAAAATTAATCGTGCATGTGTACAATAATAAAATAAAATAAAAACTCGAACCATAACAAGACCAACGGTGATAGTTGACCATTAATAAGCTAGGTCGACCATAGGTGACCGACATATGATACTCCTAGGTCGATCGTCCAACCTATTATTTGGGCTATTTTGGATTCTTGAGCTTTCGACCCAATTAATTAATGAAATTGATGAAATGTAAAATGGCGTATTGCATTATTACGTGAGGGAGTACAGAAGTTAGTTCTCTATCTATGTTATATGGTTAATTTATTTTTCATAGAAAATAAGATCCAGAAGCTTCATCAATAAAGGAAATTGGGCCGTCCGTTTGGTGGATGCCAATGCTGGACTTAGCAGATGAGGGTGATTTATTCATGCTAGTTTTAGGGAATGTTACATAGGATGAGGACGGTACTTGTGGGAACACTTGCTAAGAGGGTGTAATACCCCACCTATACACACATACTATCCAAGAGTATTTTTGGGTAATACTGTCAAATAATACAGAGAATGAGGTAGAATGGGGTATACACGTGAATATTCCCTTGGGCTAACATGGTACATATCTAAAAAAATCTCATATAATACATCCATACATACACAATATCAGCACAAAGCAATGAAAATATGTGACTTTAGGATAAAAAATACATGATACATATAAATGAACTTCGAGTCATCGATAATAGCAGAAAAAAATAATACATCATAATTATGTGGTCTGCCTCACCATGACAGTGTATATAAGTCAAATTCACAATGTGAGAACTCATAGCCATTTCCTTACAAACAAATACAAGGAAACATCTGAATACAATATACACATAGAACTCAAACATGATATAATATATATCATGTCTACCCTAAAGCCCAATCATCCCAAACTAGCTAATGTCCCTATTCCTGAAAGGTCTCGAACTGACCCGATTATTATATAAATAATAAACAGGTCTGACTATATCTAAATCCAAAGTGAAAACATAACAATAAGCATGGCACTAAAAAGTATAATACGAATACGACTCAAAATAATATTCAACTCGTAATAATATACCATGCACGCACGCATTCTTAATAATCAAAGCGTCAAATCTTGACTTGCAATCCTAATAGAAGTATTCGGCTCTTATGTCCTCGGAGATATCAAGAAATATAAACTCAAACCAATAACAAGGCTAATCAAAAACTCAATATACAAAATCATATATCTCGGCCCCCGGTCCTTAGAGAGGCGAAACTCTAAATTAAGAGGTCCTAGAAGATAGAAACAAGAAATCAAACAATAAGGAGATCTCTCAGCCATATGCTCTTATGAGAGAATGACAAACAAGCTAGCGGCTTGTCTCTGATTTCATAAATAGATAGCACGCAACTGTCTCAGGTTAGAGTATGTCAATTAACAAACGAACATGCAGCTGGTCTCCAATGTCAACAATGATCATCTCTATTGAGGTGATATATTAAATATCTCAAATATAATGGATCTATTAAGTCATCCCGATGGGAGAGATGTAATGCAGCACAGCTCCAGGAAACACTAATGATTGCAGATTGTTTCCTACAGTCCCCTAGTTACTCCCAGAATCGTGACAGTTGTATCTATTGTATGCCATAAGCACCATATCGGGCTACATCGAGCATTGGTCACTATTCCTACTTGCCCTTGTTAACGGACTAATGGTCCTACCGTCAGGGAAATGGACCTAATGAGAGAAGTAACTGTTAGCCCATAAAATAAACAAGGTGACATCACAGATCTAGGGTGTGATCCCGCAATTAGGACGCCAGAATGGATAACTAGCCTTTTCGGCGGGTCTAATTCATGTGCTCTGCATAATAGCGTAGACCCTATGATGTAGATTCCCAACAAATACTCTCGACTATATAAGTACTATTAGAAGTGATAACTAATACTCTCGACCGTATGATTCCTGATGAGAGTGACAACTACTACTCTCGGCTATATAAGTCCAAATGGGAGCATATCAACATAACAAATCCTGACTACTAGCCATAAGAGTAGATAATGATACTCGACTTGTTAGCCCTTAGAGGATATAACAAAATACTCTCGACAAGATGAACCCTAATGAGAGTAAGAATAATAAGTACTCTTGAATCCACATGTCCTAACGAAAGCGTACTACTTAACAATTCATCGAATACTAATCCTAAGAGTAAATAATAATATAACTCGGTTAGTTAGTCCTAGGAGGATAAATCTTTAAATCCCAACATATATGTAGCTTGTAGCCCTAGGAGAGTAATATAGCTCTTGACCACAAAGCTTTAAGGAGTTATCCCAAAACGGTATCATAATTTCCTAACCCATCTCCAGAATAAAAGTGACATTTACTCACTAATAGTAATCTAATAATTATTACATGAGCGTCCCAAACCCCTCAGTCTCACTTGAACATTCACTAGAAGATAGTAAACTACACTCATCAAATTAACAATTATTCTATAATATGAGTCAATTGAATAACCGAAAAAATATTACCAAGTGTCCCATACCACCTGGTATTACTAATCCGTTTATTCAATATCCTAATTATATAGAAGTAAACCGCAAAATCATCAACATAAATCATTTCAATTCAAACCATACACGTAAATAATTCACAATTTAACATATCTTCAAAAAGATTGTATATTTTAAATATCTCCTTTTGAAAATACTTCTTAAAACCTTTTTATCAAATTAAATCAAATAAATCAATTTCAAACCATTATATATATCTTATACTATCTTATACTATAAAGTAGAACCTTTGGTCAACCGGTCAAACTGAAGCCTTTTTAACACTCCCCATATTGCCCCACGTTCAAAAGACAAAGAAACCATTCAGCAGGGCAGTTCCGTCTTTCCCCCACTGCCTCCCACGTTATCCCACGTTATCTTCTGTTTCTCTTTCCTTTTCCTTTTCATTTTCCCCTTTCATCTACATCCACTTTTGCCTCACTCGGAAAAAATGGCAGCTTCCCTCCTCCACTTTCCTAACCGCCACTCCTTAACTGACCTCCCTTCTTTCCCCTTCTCCCTCTACTGTCTGTCGCTACAGCCGATGTCGCCGCAATTACTCTCTGCTGTCATGGTCATCCATCAGCATATATCCCCCTTCCAATTATCAGCACATGAATCAATTCACGTCCATGGATTTTACTGTAAACATCCTACAGATGTTAGCTGCCTAGAGCTCTAGATCTGGAGCCGAAATCACCACTTAATAGATCAACTGCCACCATTGCCTGAAATTGATGTCCTGACCTACCTACATGCATGGCAACCGAGCGTCACCCAAAATCTAAAATTTTCATCGCCTTGGGACACGTCGCTGCCACATCGTTTGAAGATTATCCATGCCGATATCTGAAAATTTAAAGCCGCTTCATCATTTTTCATCATTGGTGCATGTACATTGATAGAATCATTGTGCTCAGTTTTAATTCTCTCCGTATTTGCAATTTTTATTATTAGCATTATATTTTACTAAATTTCCTATACTCTCAACATCTAAGCACACAACTGAAACAGAATCTTCATAACAACTCAATACATTATATCTGTTCAAAACCATAACTATATCACTTTGACTTCTACGTCCATTCGATAAATGATTATTAACAGTAATGAAGTTATCTCCTCCAATGCTTGCTTCCACATCTGTAGTTTGCATATCAAAAGCAATGTTATCTTACTTTTTTGACTTGGAGTCTAACAATATCACACTTGGTCAGAAAGAAAAGGATCTGAGTACCGTATCAAAGAATTTTGCAACTGTAAATTAGATAAGAAGACATCACCTAACCTATTCCAATTATACTTTTGTTGCTCATAATTTGAATGCCAGTTAACTCTGTCATTTTCCTTGATCATGTTTACTTTAGGAATCTGATCAAGGGTCCTATTTTTTCTTTAAATCCTTCACCAATGTTACCGAATTAATAACATCAAAATAGCTTAATTGACCACCAACCTGTCAATATCATCTACAGTCCTAATAAGTTTACAAAAGACCTTTGCCTATGATCGGTGATTTTTCTTCACGTCGTTTTAACTTTTTTTGTAGTATTTTAGTACAATATTTACTTTAGATTTGAATATATGTTTTCTTTAGGCATTTGTTATTGTTTTATTTACATTTTTTTACATGTACAACAATTTGAAATTTAATATGAAGGTAATGCAAGGTGAAGAATTTATTCCACCAATGGGCAACAATGCGTAGTAACAGTTCTGTTTCAAGCTTATTATTAGTATCACTATTATTATTATTTCAAAATTTTCTTTTATAGAAATTCTTTTCTGAAGTATTGATTTTTAGGGTTGTGATTAATATAGGCTGATAGCAATTTAGTATAATGATATTTATATATAGTATTTTTTTGTCCTCTTTTGCATGTTATCAGCTTCAGCAATGTTGTTTAAGGTGCAAAAATTAGTGAGGATGCATGTACTAACTTACAAAATGTTCCTTTGTTTTGGCTGAACATCGCAAACTTTTTGAGGTATTGTTGTAATTCCGATTCACAATATGAAGATAAATAACCATTCATAATTTTATATTTTTAGCAAAGCCAATGGTCATCTCAAGTATAATTAAAACTCCTATAATGGTTTCTATCAGTTTTATGAGAAAGTGCTACTGAAGAAGAGGTTTGTTACTGCTTTCGTGCAAAATCAATTAGAAAAGAAAAGTCACATACTATTGCTTAAACAACCAAAACACAATTGGTATTGAGATGCCACTAAATTACATATATATACATATAGATACCCACATACGTGTACGACAATGTTCGATTACACCTCTCTTTTGGTACACCTTCAATCCTCCTTGATTTCGACCACATGTTTTGAGTTAAATTTCTGAAATATGTAGAACCTCAAACCAAATAAATACATATTTTTTGTATTAAAGTTGAATATATGTGAATTAGTTAATAGATGCAAGTTTTTTGGCTTATGTCAGTTACTATTTATATAATCCAAATGAGTCTACACACCTTAACTACTACTTATTTCCAATGTTATTGTATTTATGGTTGGCTATATTATGACGACTATCTAATTATTTTATTTCTAGGACTACAAGATGTGGAAACAGTTGTCGGTTGACATGGATAAATTGCTTAAGACCGAACATTAGTAGAGGGAGTTTCAAACTTGAGGAGGAAAATATCATCATTAGCTTACATTATGTGGTTGGGAACAGGTCATTACATTTATTTAATTTGATTTGATTATTTCCATTTTGATATTCATGTTTCATACAAGTTTCTCAGTACACATATGTTTATACATTTTGATATTGAATTACGTTGCAACTTCTTATTTTAGTAAAAATTTTGTACTGTTTTTGTTGATAGATTAAATTTTATAATGACATGTAAATATAGAAAATTTTGAAAAAAAGGGCCACGAGATGAAAGTTTTACTGATTTTGCAATTATTCATACCACCGAAAAATCCTGTCTTTTGTTATTGTCGAGTGTAACTGAATTATATATTGCTAATATGATATCACATCTCCTTAAGTACACATCATTGCTTAACATCAAATCTCCTTTGGTTCATTGACGTCCTGAAGATATGTAAGATCTATTATTTCTTGCAATATTAAATGATCAATATTTTAAGTAATTGAAATTATTCATGATTATATATTGGATTCACAATTTTTGACAAATTTATGAGAAAATTAAGCATAACTATGGATTGTTTTCTTTAAAAAATCATAAATTTTATTAATTTAGCATTTACTCATTTTCAAAAAAAATCAATCCCATGTGTGATTGACATATATATTACTGATGTTATAATTTATATTCTTGAACTACATTATCTAACTACATTATTCCTTTTTGTAGATAATTATAGCACATTTTAAAGAAAACCAATACGATCGATGTACAAAAATAAAGGAAATGCTTTCAACATTTGATGCCCACTTTAAGTTTTTTATACACACATATACGCACACGCACACACAATATATTATTATTTGAAAATTTCTTCAGACACTTTACTAATCAAAAATTCTTAATCTACGTGACTTTTTATTTTGAATATTTGAGCTAATTTGCCTTTTTGATTTGTTTATATTTGTTGTTGATTATTTATAGAACATTGATATCAATTGGAGCAACAAAGTTGGTAGCGAATGTGCGGATTATCATGTCCATTTTGCTTGGGTGATTGATAATTTGAGTTCCAATCCAATAAAGCTTGGGTGAGTGGGTTTTCATGTTTAGTTCTAATTTCATAGTTGATATACTTTTCTTTCTTTTTCCAATTATATTACTTTTTTATTGGCATATTCCTAAACTTGGTAACTAATTATAAAGATTACATCGGTTTGGATTGATACATAATATGTTGGTTACTTTAAAATAGCAACTTAATTGCATTTCAAGATATTGTGTGAATTGAATTATGGATAGCATCAACCATTTAGATTGAGGGTTGCATGTTAAATATTTTATGCTACTTAAATGTTAAATTGTGATTATAAAATTTGAAAGCTTAAAAAAGCTCAGCCAAGAAATGTTAATTGAAATGTTTATACTGAATGTTATTTAACATTAACATTAATACAAAAATCGACATCATTTAATTTACTATGAAATACGAATTTTTACTACCCACTTATCCACACAAAAATTCATATATTTGTGCTTTGATTTCTTATGAATTTATGTGATTATTTCTATTATATTATGCTCTTTTAAGTCATATATCCATATATAATCTTCATATGCAGAAATTATGGTATATCAGCTAACGTCCAAATTTGAGTTTACTCATTTGAATCTCACCGAATTTTCCTTCTTCCATTGCTTAGATTACTTGGAATGCATGCTTTTTATGTCTTGAATATCCTACTTTAGCTATATACTTTGAAACTAGTCAAGTTAGATTATTTAAGCAAGCCTTCTCTATTAATGTTAATGCAGAGCATCTTGGGGTTGTAATAGTTTTATAACTTATCCCACTGATTTCATACAGGCTAAGAAACCAAATGAACCTGGTCCTGCAACTTTGGAAGCAGGCCCGGCCCTAGGACAAGGCAGCCGAGGCGGCCGCCTGGGGCAACACATCGGGGGAGGGAAACAAATTTTTAAATTTCTTTTAACCATTTTGTTTAATTTGTATAAAAGGACAACCATCACCAAGAGATACATCAGTGTAGTGGTATGTTGTTCTGCTTTCCCACCCAATGTGCTGGGTTCGAGTATAGCTGTTGGAATTATTTTTTGACTAACATATTTTCACTTTACTTCCATCTCATATTTGCCTTGGGCAACCAAAGATGACGGGCCGGCCCTGTTGGGAAGATGGCCTCACTTCACATGCACACACCTGAGTTCAATTCAGGGACAATTTTGACATGGCAACATTTTGAATTTTATTTTTATATTCATTAAGTAATCAACAATGGATGATGTATTTTTTTGTGATACAATCTTAGGCCATAACATACTGGATTTTTTAATTTATTAACAATAATTGTATGTCATTATTATGATTAAATTTGATTTTTTTCTCTATCCATTTAGATAAAAACATGTTTTTATAATGTACCACAGACTAAACAAAAGTAGTACTGTTTTAAAGTCTACATAAAGAAAATTTAAACTGACCAAACTTTGCGTCAATGCAACATATAACATCATGATCTATATACAAAACAAAGTTCAAACACTGGTTCTTTCTGTGCACGTGCATAACCTACTTGTATATATAAAGGGGAATATATTTTAAACCTTCTTAAAATTGGTTTGTAAAATCAAGAATCCTTTTTTTTAATTTTCTTTTTAATCCTTTTTATTGAATATGCAATTTACAAAAGAATTTCCCTTATGGAAATTTCATTAAAAATTTCCCATTTATACTCACAAAAATTTCCTTATATTAATTTCTATTTTCATTTTCAAACAAAATTTATGTCAAAACAATTTCCAATTAATAAAATTACTTTCCAACCGCATATAATTTATTTAAAAATATACTTCAATCCAAATTTATAACCCCATAAATAATTTTTCCAAAACTTCCCACAATCGTTTAAAATATAGGAATCAATGAAACATCTAATAAGTCGTATATACTTATATTGACCAAGCAAGATCTTGATTGCATGACCCTAAGAGATATAAAATACATACATCAAAATGCAATCGGACAACAATTCCTTGCATTTTGGACCGTCCAACATGCACAAATCTCACGAAAAATCAAATCCAATAACTTAATAATCAAATATTTCTAACCAAACATCTCAACAAACAATTCAACCAATATATGGATAATTATCTATCAAGCAATTCAATCAATTCAACTAATCAAACCGACCGCTAGGGAGGTTTGCTTACTGTCACTGGCCAAAATCAATTTCTCTGAAGCCAAAAAAATACATGCCTCCATGTTTCACCGCGTCTAATCTTGTTCTCATGTCTTCTTCTCCCGTCTTTCCAGTTTCTAAATTAACCCACCTCAAAATATCTGTTCTTCTCTCTGTGAATTTCACAGTTCTTCCCTCCATTCAATCTCTCTTAAACTTGCACTTTTAAAAACCTAGCTCCTTAAATTTTGAATTAGCGCCCTCAATCGCAGTATTTTTCCTCACATCAGCTGATGCCGCCACCAATCTCGCAACCCTGGGATTCGAGATTGCGAGTTTTCCAAAATCTATGCTTACGAATTTAATTTCAGGTAAACCCTAAGATCTTTTTTCTCATAAAATCCAATTTTTTCGTATTCTATACTTGTATCATTGCAAGTGGTAAATTGAAATTGCTAAAAGTCATTAAATTGAAATCAGAAATTTTATGGCGTTGGCAATGATCCTTGTCTTATTTTCTGGAAAGCTCATGTAAGTATCCATCCATCAACCGATTATGTAGACATGGATGTATTTTTCCTTGAGAATTTAAATTCGATGCTGCAAGCCTGCAATATCTGCATCTCAAATATTCTATATATTTTAAAATTCGATGTTGCAATTTAAATTCGATCTACTTAGTTTTTTATTTTTGTTCATGTATGTTTATTATTGGGCTGTCAGGTCAACCATGTATAGTTCATCGAGACATCAAGTTTTGAAGCCTTTTTTAGATGGTGAATACATAGAACATGTTATCTTTATACTCCTATATCTTTCTTTTCATAATAATTTATACTGATATATACTTGACCAGGTTTTGATTTTAGGATTGCAACTATGGATGCTACAATTCATGTGATAACATGTGTCATGATCACATGGTGATATTTGGGTAAGTAAAATATTTGTTAGATGCTATCTTTAAGTATATGCTATAGACATTTGGGGCCTTTAGCAGCCCAAATTGTCCTCATTATTATTGCCTGCAATCGGTCAAAACAATATAAATTTACTTTTGTGAACTTGAACCACAAAAACGTATTGAATGATGATGCCAATAATCTATATTAGTATGTGTTCAAGCAAATAGGAAGGCATGGATATTTAGGTGATAAAAAAATGGATTTTAAAACTGAACTTTGTCGCTATAGTGGCACTAAAATTTACCTAGGAAAGGGTATAAGATTTGCACTGCTGATTCTGAGGTTTTTCTTCCCAAACTCAAACTGCATGCATCAGTTTCACAACTATCTGAACCTACTGAACTTATTCGGAGAAGGATATATATGAAGCAATACAAAAGGTATTCACTGTACTTTTATTTACCACTGAACGAATATGATAATATGAAGATGACGCATGATAAAAAAAAATATCAATTCAAGCATGCGAAACATTTTACATGGTTGCTCATGTATGCACTGTAAAAAATATTTTGAATTGAGGAGAAACATATTTGGTTGATGACATTAATAAAAATATTTGAAGATGATGAACTGATTCAAAATAAATGTGCATGGCAAGGAGATGCATATCACTGGGTCGATTCACAAGATAAATATGTTAAGGTACTGTTGCTTAAAGCCAAACTAAATAAGATCCACTAGGAATTCTTAAAGTGATTGTTTCTCATAATTAAATATATTTTCAAATTTTGTGTTTTTATTACGAGTTATATTTGGCCAGTTGTTTCTGGAAAAGTATTTATTACAAATCATGTCATATTATAGGGAAACTTTTGTTTTGCTGAATAATAGTAATATGATATACTAGGAAGATCATAACTGGGTAACATTAGTGGCATGAGTACAATACAACATTTTACCATACATCATTTAAATAGAAAATATAGTGCTGCAAGTTCCAAACGTCTGCATAAAATATTATGAATTATTTGAAATTATTCTGTACTTGGTGCTCTTTTGTACAAATGAAACATGATAATGAAGGTATTTTTGCTGAAACTGTTTCATCATGCACACATATGTACAATGGATTTTATTTCTTATTTGCTGAATATTAATTTAGATCTACGATATTATTTTCATCCCATACAGGTTTTTGTAACATAGATCAAGTTATAGAGTACACAACATATTAAAAGCGATCTAATTATGTTATGCATACGCACACACGTAGAGATAGTGTGCACGCACGTGTTTTTTGACCAAGTTTTTGCTACATATTTAAACAAGTATACTGTTTGGAGTTTCGTATTATTCTAAATAATATGAACACGGATTGTTATTAGGAGAAAAGCATGCCACTAGAGAATTGATCATATTTACTACTTTTCTTTACAGCTGAACATATAATACGAAGATCATCACTTACAAAACTCAAGTTGAAACTCTTTGATGAATGCGTTTAAACTGTTCGTAGTATGGTTAATTCTTTAATATTCATACTTCTATTTTTAAGTCTTTATGAGTTAATTTTCATTTCCATGGACTTATTTTTTAAATAATTTATTGTTTTCTTAACTAAAAGGCGCTAGGAAGCTGAAAGCAAATATTTCTGGAATTTGCTGTTTATTCATAGAATGAAACAAATAAATGAATGTGCAATTACTACCTGTTTCGTTGGCAACTCTAAATTATATCTAATTTTGGTTCATCCAACTTTCCAGCCTTGAAAGCTGTAGCTTTCTTTGCTCAATGATAAAAACTATACCATAAGATATTGAATGTTAAATGATTTGTGGATCTATAAAATTGATATCAAGTTACAATGTGTCCAGCAAAATAAATTTTAACACGTTTGTCAATGTATGTGTTGTGTTTAAATAGGTTGGCCACGAACAGTTTAATAGTTGCCAATGGAGTGTTCAAATCACTATGCCCCAAAAAAGGAGGTAGGGTGTGAAGGTTTAGAAAGATATTGGCTGTTGTGTATAATAAACATTTACCATCACTATGCGAGTGTTTGCCTTGAATAAATTTTGCTGGCCCACCAATAAATGCTTTCATTATCACGTTTCACCAAATATTTGTATTATCTTTAGTTTCTACAGAGACTGCATTGCAAGAGTTACAGGCTAGTTAGTAGCTCTAAGTACCATATATCCATTGTCTTCTAATTTAGGATTTTCGATTGAATACATCTCTTGAACCGGGGAAGGGTTAAAAACTAGTGGCTTGGTGATGACAGCTCGGGAGATTTATCCATGAACATCACGGTTTTTGACTCTCATGAGGACACATCTATAGTATTATTTAATTTATAATTTAAAGGTGAGAGAGATTTATTTCCTACCATACATATGCCTTATAATTGTAATGCCCGTAAAATGGAGCTCAGTTCTTTCCCTTATAACTTCATATTATGCCCATACTGAGTTAAACACTGCTATTCTGGAAGAAAATGATTTGAAGGCGATGACGAAGATTACTAAAATGTTGCTACTAGGTTTCGACATTGCGTCAACCTTTTGTTCTACTATGACATTCTATAATATAATATTGTTATGTTTGTAATTTTAGTTATCTTTTTTAACATTGGAACACTTTGATGTGTTGATGCATGTTTAATTACTACTCAATTGAAAAATTATGCAAATAAGGTGTTTATAAGTTCATAATTAGAGGTTGGATGTTTACAAAAGTTGTTCAGTGTATAAAGTATTGGTTTTAGTTAAAACCTTGTGTACTACTGCCTTTTAGTGTTGTATATCTCTTTTACTATTGTATATCATGCATCAAACAAATGTTATTCTAAAGTATGTGATGAATTTCATATTTCTGGCCTATCAGTATATCTTTATCATTATTCTTGTATTGTGTATGTACAAATGTTGTAGTATATTCCGTTTGCAAGTTGCTATGTAATTTATTAATTTTGGTGGTTGCAAAATACAAGGGAAACCATGTATTTAAATATATATTATTTAATTTGGTCATACAGTTTATGGATGCTAAGCTTTTGTATTATTGACTATATGATTTGTTTTATACAATATATGTGTAGTAAAGCTGTTAGTATGCAAGTAACATGCATGAAATTATATGTAATGTACATATGCACTTGAGAGAGTGACGACTTTGTAAGTTGGTCCTAAAATTAAAAGCTTTTACAATGTTTCCATTTTGTATTAAACTAAGAGATTCAAAATTAGCATGGTTATGTGAAAATTAATTCAGCTAAGTATCCCAAAATATGTTATAGGTATGTTAGTTATGCAAATAAATCAAATCCAGCATTATCATATTGGCTGTGTTACTAATAGAGTTTTATTAGTATTTGATATCACACGTAAACACATTATTTCACATTATTTCCACTATATGATATAAATATACGTGTGTAGTAGGTAATGGAATGGATACAGTGATGAGCGAGAAAGCTCACCGAAATCTATGCAAAGACATTCAATCTCTTTAAAGCCAATGTTTCCAGAACAGCGGCCAAACAATGTAAATTATTGCTGTATGCTCCTCCCAGCTTTCCATCTTCGTTGTCGGAACTCCAACGCCAACATCAATCCACTATCTCCTACTATAGCCAACGACATGTCAAACCCATACAATTACAACAGCCTCGCCTTCAACTGAACGCTGCTTGCATTAACATTCACCAAGCTCTGTAGCATCACCACGTTAACATCCCCCCGTCTGCCTCATATCTCCCTCGCTATCACCAAATCGGCTGCGAGCCTCCCTTAAAATGCTGCATTCTCATGTGCCTACACCTTAAAGTCTCCACGTCATCGTTGCGGACTCCTCCACGACAGCAAACACGAACGAACCCGAGCTCCTAGGTCATGTTGACCTGTTGCTTTGGCCAGGTGACCTCATTGCGATGATCAACTGCGAGCCCTCTACCCTTATGCCTCTCCCCTTATGGCGATGTTCGCCTACACGTAATCAACAATCGTGCCGCGTGATTTTTATTTTTTTTATGTGTCGCTATTTTGATTTGAAGAATTTGGGTTAGGGATGAAATTGGGTTCGGGTGTAAATTGGTCCGAGAATAGGATTTTTCTAGAATATAGGAGAAGATATTGAGTTAACGGGCTTGAACCATGTATATTAATCGAATCATTTCTCATTTCCCTTCTTTGTATTTGTTTGAAACTAATTTCAATCTAGTTTAATTTAATTTACACTTTAAAAATATTATATATTCAATTTAAACAATTTATTTGTTTGCGTAAAAAATGGCCGCAAACACCCAAAGTCGTATGCGTTGGTTGATTTTATGTTATATTTAGTGATTTGGGTGATTTATGCAAATATATAAAAAGCAGGGACTAAACTGTAAAAGACACACAGATTTATAGTGGTTCGACCAGAACGTGCCTACGTCCACTTTATATGTTATTCTCCTTTTTTCTTTAGATTACAAGTACAAAGCTTTGATTACAAGTATCTAAAGTTGTTTGAGAGTTCCTTTCAGGCTTGAGCTCTCCAACTTCTCTGCCATTGTTGTACCCCTGCCCCTCTATTTATAGAGTGAGGCTGGGGGCAGGGGTCTTGGATGTTTATAGCTGCTGGTGGGCTTGGGCTGAAGCAATCTGGACTGGCAACTTTGGTTCGGCTATGCTTGGAGAGAAGGATGGAGAAGCTTCGGTTCGGTGGTCACCTGGTTCGGTGGTAGGAAAGGAGTGGACCGGTGGAGCTTGGGTTTGGTAGGAGGATGAAGGATGAGATGGTTCGGTGGATTTTGGACCGGTGATGGTGGGTTTGGTCCGGTGATAGCATGGCTCGGTAGTGATAGGTAGGGGATGGTTCGGTGGTAGGAAAGGAGTGGACCGGTGGAGCTTGGTTCGATGGTGAGTTTGGAGGCATGTTTGGCCGAATGAGATCCGGAACTCTAAATGCCGAATGAGGCTCTGCTTCATACTGCCGAATGAATGAATACCGAATGTACTTTGGCACTGGGAATGCCGGATGACGCTGCCGAATGAAGCCTTATTCTAGATATGCCGAATGACTCTGGTGATGATTACCGAATGAACCATATGTTGTAGACGCCGAATGGGCTTGAGTGTTGGAGCGCCGAATGAACTTTTATATGTGAACTTTGAGTGAAACCCTTGACTTATGTATGCTTGCTTGCTTCTTTTTGCTCTGGTCGTGGTGGAAACACACACAACATGGATATCCTAGTTTTGACCAAAAAATGGGATAACACTTTGCCCCCCAAAATATGTCTTGCGGTAGGAAGGCGTGTTTTGTAATGCCATGAGCTGGATGTTCGTATCCTGTTGACAACTTGTAAAGAGCTTGATATTTTATATGGCCCCAAATGACGACCGTTCGGGATCGAGCTATTTGGGATGAAGCGCGGCCGTTCATGGTCAAGCGCCTAACTTCAAATGACGATCGCTCGTGATCAAGTCATTTGAGGTGAAGTGCGACCGTGCGCGGTCAAGCGCATAAATCCGTGCGTCGATCGTTCGGGATCGAGTCATCTGCAGTGAAATGTGACCGTTCAAGGTCAAGCGCTTTACTTCAAATGACGACCGTTCGGGATCGAGTCATTCGAGGTAAAGTGCGACAGTGCGCGGTCAAGTGGTGGTCCTCAAATGACGAACGTACGCGATCAAGCCATTTGAGGTAAGGCGTAACAGTCAGTGATCAGGTGGCGGACCTCAAATGACGACCGTTCGCGATCGAGCCATTTGAGGTAAGGTGAGTTGCGCCGTTCGAGGCGAGTTGTGACGTTCGAGGCGAGTTGTGCCGTTCGAGGCGAGTTTGTGACCGTTCGCGGTCGGGTGCCGTTCGAGGCGAGTTGTGACTGTTCGAAGTCGGGTGCCGTTCGAGGCGAATTGTGACTGTTCGAAGTCGAGTGCCGTTCGAGGCGAATTGTGACTGTTCGAAGTCGGGTGCCGTTCGAGGCGAATGAGTGTGCCCGGGGGGGATTAATATTATCAGTGTTGGAGTCATTGTTTGGGGGAATTTTTCGAATCGAAGACTTCGGCAGTTCGTTGCCATGCAATAGGTGCTCGTGGACCGTTCGCGATCCAACGGGCATACAAGTAAATAATTTTTTCATAGAATTGTAAATGTTAAAGCAATAGTACCTTACAGCAGAAATGTCCAAACAGGAAGAATTCAAATGTTCAAATCGAAACAAAAGCAAAGCAAGGATGTCAAAGTGTAAGTTCCCACTCCGAAGCAGTCAATGATCATTCAAAGCATGCCTGGAGATCGTTCGCGATCTCGTACATGTGTAAACGATTTAATTGCGTTAGTGGAAGCTTACGACCTGTTCATCGTTATTTTAATCAAGCAATCAATGGATAATCAAATGGTGCCTTGATCCAGGGTCACCTCTAGCTGACGTAGAGGGCGGTCGCTCTGGCTCCACCGCTGGAGTTCGCCTCCTCTCATACTGAAGGAGCATACCGTTCCTGATATGCCCTTCTACCTCGTCCTTCAAATGCCTACAATCATTAGTGTTATGACCATTCAATTCATGAAATACACAAAACTTATCTGATTTTCTTTCGTCAGAGGTTGGATCCCTTCGCATTGGTCTACGATACGGAACCTGCCCCTTGGTATCCTGATAAATCCGTTCCAAACTTTCATTCAGCTCTGAATAGGTGGTGAAGCGTGGTTCTCTTCGTAGCCACTTTGTCCTGTCATCATTATCCTCAGCCTTTCTTTTTCCTTTGCTAGTCTCCGCACCCTTTCCAGGTGGGTTTCCGCTCTTGATTATGTAAACGTCATCTTCTTCCTCTCTTTCTGCACTAGCATTTTCCAAACGCAGAAACTTTTCAGCCTCATGATAGAACTCTCCCAGATTCATAGGCGGGTCCTTGGTTAATGAATTCTTGAACTCTGTATTACCAGCTATTCCAGATACAGCCGCCATCATGACCATAGATGGATCTGGTCGATCCACTGATGTTGCCGCCGCATTAAATCGCGTTAGAAAGCTCCTCAAAGTCTCTCCATTTTTCTGTTTCAAGGTTCCCAAAGTCATCACATTCTTAGGTCTCGCAATATGAACCCTGAATTGCCTCATGAATCTCTCAGTTAAATCTGCCCATGTTCCTATGGAGCCGCTCTCCAGTTGCCTAAACCATAACGCTGCAATGTCCGTCAAATACAGTGGAAAGCACCGGGCCATAACCTCCTATGATGCCCCCAGCACTTCCATATGTCTCATATACTTCGTTAGATGGACCGTGGGGTCCGTTTTCCCGTTGTACATGTCCAATGATGGTAGCTTGAATTCTGGTAGGTTCCTAGCCATCCTAATCGCAGAAGAAAAAGGACTCCTGTTTACATCTTCCAAGTCTCTGTTTACTAAACCGCCTCTCATAGCTCTTCTAACCATCTCTGCTAATCTGTCATTGTCTCCAAGCTGTAGTTCTCGTTCACTGTCTTCGACCTGCCCCCCAAGTCCGCGGGAGTTTTCATGTGTATGCCTCCCTGGCTGAACGTTCATTCCTCTATTGCTACCAGGTGGTTCGGATGCCCCCATCTCACTTCCCGGGGTCGGATCAACATGCTCTGCGTGAGTGCCCCCTAGCTCTGGTGCTGCGCCAGATGGTCCTGCCCCGTTCTGAACCCCAGTTGCTCCTTGGATTTGTGCTCCAATTTGCCCAATTTGTTGAAGTAAGTTCTGGATCATCTCTTCTTGTCTTCTCATCATGGCCTCCATCTCATCCCTAGTGATGAAGATCGACGCTTGATTCCCTCCTGAGGAAGCCTCTTGACTTCCTTGGTATTCACTTCTCTCTGGCCTTTGCCTTCTACTTGTTTGTCTCGTCATAACTCTTAGATCTGAACTCTTAGATTTTCAAATTCAACTTCTATCCGATGTAGCGGGAGCTAGTTCTTCTCAGTGAAAGCACCAAAATGTTTGCGTAAAAAATGGCCGCAAACACCCAAAGTCGTATGAGTTGGTTGATTTTATGTTGTATTTAGTGATTTGGGTGATTTATGCAAATATATAAAAAGCAGGGACTAAACTGTAAAAGACACACAGATTTATAGTGGTTCGGCCAGAACGTGCCTACGTCCACTTTATATGTTATTCTCCTTTTTTCTTTAGATTACAAGTACAAAGCTTTGATTACAAGTATCTAAAGTTGTTTGAGAGTTCCTTCCAGGCTTGAGCTCTCCAAATTCTCTGCCATTGTTGTACCCCTGCCCCTCTATTTATAGAGTGAGGCTGGGGGCAGGGGTCTTGGATGTTTATAGCTGCTGGTGGGCTTGGGCTGAAGCAATCTGGGCTGGCAACTTTGGTTCGGCTATGCTTGGAGAGAAGGATGGAGAAGCTTCGGTTCGGTGGTCACCTGGTTCGGTGGTAGGAAAGGAGTGGACCGGTGGAGCTTGGGTTTGGTAGGAGGATGAAGGATGAGATGGTTCGGTGGATTTTGGACCGGTGATGGTGGGTTTGGTCCGGTGATAGCATGGCTCGGTAGTGATAGGTAGGGGATGGTTCGGTGGTAGGAAAGGAGTGGACCGGTGGAGCTTGGTTCGGTGGTGAGTTTGGAGGCATGTTTGGCCGAATGAGATCCGGAACTCTAAATTCCGAATGAGGCTCTGCTTCATACTGCCGAATGAATGAATACCGAATGTACTTTGGCACTGGGAATGCCGGATGACGCTGCCGAATGAAGCCTTATTCTAGATATGCCGAATGACTCTGGTGATGATTACCGAATGAACCATATGTTGTAGACGCCGAATGGGCTTGAGTGTTGGAGCGCCGAATGAACTTTTATATGTGAACTTTGAGTGAAACCCTTGACTTATGTATGCTTGCTTGCTTCTTTTTGCTCCGGTCGTGGTGGAAACACATACAACATGGATATCCTAGTTTTGACCAAAAAATGGGATAACATTATTCAACTTCAATAAATTATTTGAAAAGAATTTATTAATTTAATTCAATTTATTAAAACAAAATCTTTTACTAAATAAGCTTCGAACAAATATAAATTTATTTTCAAAGTAACAATTGTAAAAAATAGTATTCAAATATTTATTTTAATTAAACTTATTTAATTTATACGATATAGAAAACATAGTTGTTATAAACTTTTCTCCTTAAAAAAAATTGCGACATCGCAATTTCGCATAAGGAAACGTTAGACAACCCAATCCCTAACCTTCTACGTATTCTACAACTTCTAACAATTATACAATCCTCTATGTGGCTTCTTGTCAACACATCTTATCGTATACTACGATCTCAAATAGATTCAATTAACAGCTATATTTTTCCTATACGATAAATTTTAAAAAAAAAAAATTCTAAGTGTGAAATTTTACGGAAAATTTCGACAGAGCCTCCTTTGTACGAAGGGCATTTCGAAAAATTAAAAAAACGGTATAACACAATATAAATTTACATCCCCATCAATGAGGCATCCCGAAACATGGAAAAACAATATATATCACAGATATACCAACGTAACATAAAAACGTACATTTTTATTAGTGTTCAAGCAAGCTAATTTGCTTTTAAGTGTGCAAAAGTGACCTAAAAGTTGCCATTTAGTCCAAACACGCTTCGTATATACCTATACTTATATTAAGCTTGAATGTAATTTCCATATGAAAAGATATAATGGACATGCAGTCATTCATTTTCAAAGCAACATAGAGTTCGTGCCTTAGCCACATTCGACAAAGTTTTAATGGACTAAATCACCTATTTAAACAAGTGTTTCAAAAGTAGGGTTTATATTGATGTATAGGCTTTCAAAAGTAACTTTCTGATCATCAGAATGTCAAGCACATCATGAACTTTGGACCTTTTTCTATAAGAAGCAAAAACTGAAAATATATTATAAGTGCAGGTCAGCCCTTTTAATTCGTGTTTTTGACCATGAAAACATCAAAATTTCGCAGAATAAATTAAACAAAAGTTTTCACTTAGGTTATAAGTTTTTCGGGATGGGCAAAATCATCGAAATCAGATAAATCGTTTGAAAGCCATAGCCAAAACAATTCAGCACTGTTCAGGGGGATTTACATTTTCAAACAGCAAGTTAATTCGACTTTAGTTTAGATTTTGAATAAGCAAATGTTATAATTTCACATAATGCTTAAAACAAAAGTCATCCCTTATCATCATAGCTTGCCATAAAGTGCAAAATCGTTGAATTCGGACATACCAATTGAAAGTTATGGTTAGATGAACACGGTGCAAGTGCACAGGTCTGAAACAACAGCAGTTGTGAAAATATTGACTTCTAGAATATCAATTAATCATGTTAAGGTTCAAATAATCTTTTTTTCTCTATATATATTGAGGTGAGATGAATACACTGATTTTATTGCTCAACCAAGGTAACAAAAACTTGTGTATTTGTAAGAGCTAAGATAAGCTTCAAAAATGCAGTAATGGCAGGCTTAAAATTACAAAACAACCCAATTTTCGAAATTCTCGATCAGGAAGGGGACTCTTCCTCTCCCCCCTCTCTCTTCCTCATACTCTTATCACTAATCCTCTCCCATAGCAAGCCATTATCAAAGATAGCCCTTCTATCCCTAGTTTTTCGAAATTTGATGAAGATGGGTTTCAATTAGTCTCATACAGCAAGAAAGCAAACATAAAGGATGGATCTTCTTATTTTCAGAGGAACTTCCAAAGAAAATAAGAATATTCACATCGGAATCATACAGTAGGGACTTCTGATCCAAGAAATTCGAATCCATCTTCAAGAAACACTACTAAGCCCTTGTTGAATCCAAGAAGCCACATCTCCAATGCAACAGCTATCACAAATGCTGCACAGAAGACTCATCGTGCTTCTTCCTGGGCAGATCTACTAAAGAAGGGAGGGGCAGTCTCTGATTTCGACTTGCATTATGTTGCTCCTATTAATATCAACAATAGAAGATTTGTTACTGTTAAAGAGGATATCGTTAAGCGTACAGAAGATAAGTGGGGGAGTTCAGTTATTGCTTATGTGTTCGGACCTCGTCCCCCATATCATCATTTCAAGAATTACATTTCTAGATATTGGAATCCCTCAGGTAACTTCGAAATTTATACAAGAAATAATGGCTTCTTCATTATCAAATTTTCAAACATTGATGACTGCGACAAAATACTTAAAGGAGGGCCTTATTTTATATTTGGCAAGTTGATCATTTTGAAAAAATGGAACAAGAAAATTAACTTTGATAAAGATCTTCTTTCTACTATGCCAATATGGATCAGATTACCCGAATTAAACTTAAGATTATGGGATAAAGATGCTTTTAGTGCCATTGCAAGTGTGGTGGGATTTCCCCTTAAGTTGGATGAACCAACAGCTAAAGAAACTAGACTGAGTTATGCAAGAATACTTGTCGAAATTAAGGCAGATGCAGATTTGCCTGAAGAAGCTTACATCTCTATGCATGATGGAGATACTATAATGCAAAAAATAGAATATGAATGGATTCCTCCAAGATGCAAAGCTTGTGTTTGTTTTGGTCACACAAATGAAAACTGTTCAGCAAAGAAAATATGGAAAGAAAAATTTAGTGGAAACAGTGATGCAACAGGGAAAAATGCAGTGAACCTTCCAAACATGCAAAAAGATGCTGAAAAACTTCAAATTCTAGAAAATCACTCAGATATAATGGAAATTAATAAAAATGCAAGCACCCAGACAATTTTGCTAAATAATGATAATTACTTCCCTCGGGCTTCCCAAGGTATCAGTGATAAAGATAGTGAATTAGCTATTCAATCCTCTACAATTCCAAACTTGGTTGATAAAGTGAAGAATAAAGATGCGGCACCGGTCAATTCCCAAGTGGACTCCATGATGGTTGAACCTTGTCAGCCAGTCAATCCAATTCTCCCAGTCATGCTTACTCCACCTGACTGTTCAGGATTAGCATATCTTCCAGATTCCCTCACCCCTCTTAACAAGAAGTCAATATCTGGAAAAACAATCCAAGCAGCTATAAATGCTGTATCATCCATCTCATCTGCAGATAAAAACAAGAAAAAGAAGAAAAAAGCCAGACCAAGAATTAAAAGTTTAATTGATATCTCTGCTTCAGAATCAGTGGAGGATGCTACTGACAAAGAATTCAGAGATATGTACATTTCTAAAAATGATAAAAGTGAAAATCTTCTCAAAGTTAAAAATGATGCAGCATACAAAAAGTAAGGAAAGAAGATTGAAGTGATGGAGGATGGGGATAGTTACAGTGATTCACTGTAATTATTCTCTTATCCAATGTGTATCCTTTATTTTTTTCTATTTTTATCCATTTGTTTTATTATGTCTATCATTTCATGGAATGTCAGGGGGCTTAATTCCCCTATCAGAAAATTGGATATTTCCAATTTAATTTTCACTGAAAAACCTAGCATATTAGGTCTTTTAGAGCATAAATTAGATGATTCTAGAATTGCTGAATATCATGCCAGACATCTTTCCACTTGGAATATCATTCATAACAATCATATGTGGGGTAATGGCAGAATTTTAATATTATGGGATGATAACATTTGGAATTTAATTAGTCACTCACCAAATTTTCAATATATTCACTGTTTTTTTGCTAATAAAGGGGGTCTAAATTTAGAGATCACTTTTGTATATGCATCAAATTTTGAATATGAGAGGCTTACTCTATGGAATCACATTGAAACAATGAATAAACATATCACTCATCCTTGGATTTTAATGGGTGACTTCAATTCCATAATGCATGCATCTGATAAAAGAGGGGGTATCCTTGTCCCCTATAGTAAGCTCGATTTTTTTAATAACTTTTTTCTCAGGACTGGCCTTTCTGAAGCCATCATTAATGGTAATAAATTTACTTGGAAATTAGGTCAATTTAGAAACATTCACTGTAAACTTGATAGAATCTTATTTAATCAAAGTTTTTTAAGTATTTTCCCGCATTACAAATGTTTTACTCTTCCCCAAGCTACCAATGATCATACTCCTTTGCAAATTCTCCTCACAAACAACTTGCAATTTAAAAATAATACCCCATTCATATTTATGAATGGATGGGTTTTTGAAGATAATTATAAAGACATCTTCTATAAAAGTTTATCTTTCAAAATCCATGGTACTGCTCAGTTCAAATTTTTTAAATTTCTTCAAATTGCTAAGGGGAATTTCAAGAGCTGGAATTATAGCAGAAATAAAAATGAGCTAAAACAATTAAGAGCAAACTGTGAGAAATTACAGAATGATCTTGATAATAATTGCTCAGACAGTAATATCATCAATAGTTTTTTTCAGGCTCAAAATAATCTTAGTACATCCCTTCATGTTCAATCAGTTAATAACAAACAAAAGGCCAAAATTGACTGGCTAACTAATGGTGATGTAGCTAGCAAATATTTCTATGCTAAAATGACTACTAGAAAAAACAGAAATGCTATTGGCAAACTCATTGATGCTAATGGTATTGTTTTAAAAAAATTATTTGAAATTGAAAAGGAAGCCATTAATTATTTTACAGAGCTATTCAACTCTGAGAATTATTTGACTACCTTTCCCAATATTAACACTAACTTCATATTAAAGGAGTGTAGTTAGGATATTTTGTTAGCTCCTATTAATATTTTGGACATTAAAAATATTGTTTTTAATGCTGACAATGACAAAAGCCCTGGGCCAGATGGCTTTAATGCTAAATTTTATAAAACTCACTGGGATGATATCAAAAACAATATTTTAGATGTTATTGCTGAATTTTTTAAGACTGGAAAGCTTTTAAAATCTTTCAATCACACTTTTATTACTCTTATCCCAAAAATTAGTAATCCTGTGGGTTTGGGAGATTACAGACCAATTTCTTGTTGTAATTTCATATATAAAATCATTTCTTCTATTTTATGTAATAGAATTAAAATGTTTTTAAAATTCCTTATTGCAGAAAATCAATGTGCCTTCATCCCTGGTAGGCTTATTTCTGATAATTCCTTATTAGCCCATGAGCAAATTAGAAATTTCAACAACAAAAACAAAAATGCCATGTGTATAAAAATTGACTTACACAAAGCTTTTGATAAAATTAATAGACACTTCATTATTCATATAATGATGCAAATGGGCTTCAACAACAAATTCTGTGATCTTATTAAAGAATGAATTGACAATGTATCATACTCTATAATGATTAATGGTTCTCCTAAAGGATATATACATAGCAATAGAGGTATTAGACAAGGAGACTTCCTTTCTCCTTATCTATTTACCATTGTTATGGAATATCTATCCTTACTAATTAATTTTGAATATAATAAGGGTAATTTAAAAACTTTAAATAGGATCATTCCCTCCATTACCCACCTGTTATATGCAGATGACGTGCTTCTGTTTTTTCATGCAGATGCTAAAAGTGCTAATACTATTGTTAACATTTTCAAAAAATTAGAAACTTTTGCTGGCTTAAAAGTAAATGAGTGTAAGAGTAAAATCTACTTCAGTAAAGGTTGCAAATGCAAAGAGGAGATTTTAAATATTCTCAAATTTAAAGAAGGAAGTTTTCCAGTCAAATATTTAGGGCTGCCATTAAGTATTAATCAGCTTACTGAGAGGGATTGTCTAAGATTATATGACACCATTCAAAATAAACTTGATGGATGGACTAGTAAGCTTTTATCTCTAGCTGGCAGACTAGAACTCACCCATATTGTCATCACTGCAATAGTTATGTATTGGATTCAAGCTCATAACATCCCCACAAAAGCTATTTGTAAAATTGAAAAAATGTGTGCTAACTTTATTTGGCAGGGCAAACATCACAAGGTTGCATGGGACAAAGTCTGTCTGCCCAAAAATGCAGGTGGTTTGGGTCTTAGAAAAATCAAAGATTTAAATGAAGCTGCTAAGTTCAAACTTTTTTGGAAATTTATTGAAGGAAAATCTCTTTGGGCTAGATGGATGAGAGAAAAATATCTTAAAAATAAAAAAATTTGGACTACAAGGGCTGAAAACCATCATTCATACATTTGGAAAAATATACTTAATTGCAGAGAGAAAGGCAAATTTCTTTTAGAAAGGAAATTCAGAGATGGCAAAATGACTAGTTTATGGTTCGACCCTTGGATCTTTGGAAAATCTCTAATTGATCTTTTAGGATGGAATAACATGTATCTTTTGGGAAATGCTACTGAAAAAGTTCAAATCATCATTCATAATCAAGCATGGAATACAAATATTCATCAAGCTGCCAATATTTATAGAGCTGCCATAAATAATATCTCTATAGATCACAATCTTCAAAGAGACACTTGGGCTTGGAAGCTCAACTCTAAAGATAAATTCTCATTTAAAAAAGTTTGGAAATATGTCAAGGGTGATGACACTGAAGTCAGTTGGCACAAGGTTATTTGGTGTAAATCAAACTGCCCCAAAATGGCTCACTGTTCTTACTTTGCCACTATCAACAGGCTTCCTACTAAAGAAAAATGTGCCAAATGGTCTAGAAACATTGATAAAAGATGCCTATTATGTAATTATGATGTTGAAACCACAGACCATCTCTTCTTTGATTGTATATATTCGAGACATGTTTGGTTCAATGCTAAGAATTTTTTAAGCTTCAATCAACATCAATCTATTCAAAGCATAGTTGAAAGCATTCATTATATTCAAAGCAGATACAATTCAAAGACTAAGGACTTCAAGTATGCATCAATCATGTTAACCACGGTTATCTACCATATTTGGAGAAAAGAAATATCAGACTTCACAAAAATATTAAGAGGAACTGTAATCAACTTTGGAATATCATCTACACTGACTTTCTAATTCTTTGCAGGAAATCAAACAATCATCAAAGAAAAAGCAAGCTGGACATTCTAGATACAGAAGTAGAAGATTTCTTACATAGGGGGAAACATTCTACTGATATTCCCCAACGAAAATACAGTCAATGTCAGACTTATGCTCCCAATAATTCCAATATCACTTCTTTCTTCGGCCACAACAGTCACTCCCGGAGTTATCTCTCTGGAGGCGGCCATTCCAGTGCTGAGAACAATATCTGCAAGGGAAGTGTCCATAATTCTATCAGTAAAAATTCATATTCACATCATATTATGAATAGTAACACTAGTTTCTTACCTGTCTCAGCACGAAGGAGCTACCGCGCATCCAGCAGTGTTCCCAAGGAGATCAAGTTGCTGTCCATGAAAGATCTAATCAATTTCAATATCAGAGACAACAATAACGAGACTTTTTTCTATAAAAGTTTGCTGAACAACAAAGTTTTTCACTTATCTTGCTGGAGCAAGGGTGAAAGTAGCAAGATAGTAGATCGAATCAGCTTCATTCCTTCCAGTCGCCGCTATTCTACAGAAAATCCGCAGAATAACAACGATTACAGGAAGAATAAAGCATCCTACTTCACCAAATGTCAGCTTTCTGATGAAGAAAGTATAGATCTGGAGAAAAGCAAAAAGCTTCAGAAGAAGAAGAGCCACATCTTCATCAAATCTCCCTTTTTTAGTGAAAAGCTTCAAACTTGCACAGCTAACGAAGATTTTAGTGCGAAGAAGAGGGATTGGAAACCCCCGTGAGGTGTTTTCGTGCGTGTTGGCTGATGATTTTATTGTTTTCTCTCAAATCGCCCCTCTTGTTCGCCATTTTTATTTCCCCTGAGCTTGCGGCTAGGGTTTTGTTTTTGTGAGGGGTGCGCATTTTGTTTTGTGTTTCGGGTTGGTTGTTCTGATATCTTATTATTAAGCAGGCCTTGGGCCTTTTCCTTTTCAAAAAAAAAAACTTGTGTATTTGTTTATTTTTAATTGCCAAGCTCTTACTTTTATAAAAAAACAAATAGATGAAATAAGTGTTCCTTGCTTAACACTTAATATATGATGCACCAAAGAAAATTAAAATTAAAAGAGGAACCAACTAATGAGGCACCTGGAGCTAATGGGCCAGAGCGAAGTTTACTGATTTTAAAACTTAAAGTGCAAACTGAACAACTGCATATTGCAAGCCAAAATAATAGACTAAAGCATTATCTTGCAATTTTGCAGGATAAAATATGGACTAAAACGCTATATTACAGTGCAGAAATTCCATATTTTGTAATAAAATAAATTCATATTCCTAAAGTAACGTCAGTTAATAGAAAACTGAAAATCCAATGCATGTCGTTTTCAGTACAACATTAATATATTCATCAATAGGCCTTTGTGACTTTCTTTCCCCTTGATCAATTCTTTCATTAGTACCATTTCTTTGCTTATTTGTGAGATACTAACTACGAACTTAATTTTATTTTTTAAGAAAAATTATTGTGTGGTTGAAGTAGAGAGGTTTTTTTCTCCTTCGTAATTCTTATTTCGCAACATAGTATCATTCATAAATCAATTTATATCGAAACATACAACATTGCCGCGGCATAAAATTTACTGATTATTTTCGTCAATTGGGTGCAATATTGATTGATTGGGACAATACATCACCATTGCATCACAAATGATCTCAACTTCACTCTAGTATCCAATGACTGCATACGTTTGGAATATATTCAAATTTAAAAAAATAATGTTTTCATTCTTCAAATATAATATATGTGTTCAACTGACAACATATAATTTTTGAGTAAAATATTTCCAAAATATCGTGTCAGATTTGCCTTGTTCAAGTGTTTAAAAATCTCTATCGAATTAAGTATAGTACGAATACGACCCAATATAACATCCGTCATAAACATCATAATAACATACCATGCACGCATGCTCAATAATCAAAGCGCCAAATCTCAAATTACAGTCGTAATAGAAGTAATAACTCTCGACTTTTAAGCCCTTAGAGAAATCAAGAAATATAGACTCAAATCAAGTTCAAAGCTAGTTCAAAACTCAATATACAAAACCATATATCTCGACCTCCAGCCCTTAGAGAGATGAAACTCTTAACTGAATGTGTAACACCCCTAGTTTTTGATAACATTATTCAGGAGATTTAATTAGATGAATTGAATAGAATAATGTAAATGTTAGGTGATAAGGGGATTGAGACTTGAATTAATTTAATTAAGGCCGAGCCTAATAAAATAATTTAGTGGGTGTAAGAATGGTTTTTAAGTTAATTAAACTACATAAGGGTATATTAGGAATTTGCTCCCCATAATCCTTACCCTTATATATTTTTGTTCCTACCATTCATTCCTCATTCACATCATTTTGAAAACATAAGCAAGAATATTTAGAAGAGCCGACCATTATCAAAGAGAAGAAAATTCAATTAAAAGCTACTGAATCAAGCTTAGGGAAAATCAACTAATCACATATCCTAATCTAAATCAAGGTGAATAATAATTCCATCTCTATTTTGTTTCGAACCATATCTTTTCGAATTTAAGGGTAAATTCGTTTTTAATATAAGTTGGATGATGATATGCGTGAATATTGATTTGTTTAATCTAAACAAGATTGTTTAAATAGGATTACACATGGTTTTAGGGTAAAACTGGTTTTTAATGATGTTTAAATACCATGGAAAATTTTTATGTTATGTAAAACATGATTTTGGAGTTGGATTTCAATTTTTCTAATGTTCCAAGTTATGGAAAGATTGTTATGAATTTTCAAAGTAAAATATGGTTATTTGATTTATAAATTTAGTTTGAAAAATATATTAAGAATTTGGGTATGGAATTTTGATATGTTAGATAACATGATTAAAGTGAATTTCTCGAATTTTTGAGGATATTTCCAAGGTGATTTGCTAAGCAAATTAAATTATTTTAGAAGAGCGACTTCTTTGTAAAATTGATTTTGTTTAATGGAAGGGCTTAATTGATTAATTTAACCATGGTTTAGATCTAAAATTAGCGTCAGTTATTTTGAAATAGAATTTGAAAAAGTTAAAGCAACCAATCTGGTGTTGACACGTGGCAGATTAGTTAGAAAAAATGTGCTTAAATAGTATTAAACCAGATTTACTCAGAAAAGAGGGTTTCGCCTACTTTGGAAGTACCTTTCGACACAGAGATTTTTGCCTTCAACTTAGTCGAAACCTATTAAACCGAAACCAATATATAAGGTATCACAAAGATGGTATGCAGTGGATTGAAAAAAGACGAAAGGTTAGGTGTCGAAAGCATGGCTTCCAAAGGAGTCGCTACCTTGGTCTGTTTTAAAAGAGAAGCGCCTGCCTTTGTTTTGTTTTAGCCTTCAAAGGAGTCGAAGCATATGGTTTCTAATGAGGTTTTAAAAGGTTTCAAAAGTGTTTCTAGTAACATAAGTTTGCTTTTCGAATGGGTTCTCTTACTTAGGACAGAATGTTTTGAAAGAAGGGGTTTCAACCTAGTCGAAACCCTGCTGCCGTTCTTTAGCCTTTCTATGGTGTTGAAGTCATCAATGATTTCGGAAGGAAGTGTTTGATTTTAAAATATGTTTTAAGCTTCTTCCTGAATGCTTTCAAAAGGATCCAAGGGTTTCGAAGGCAATGGTGTCGAAAGGGGTTTCGACGCTGTCCTTCAATTTTGTTTAAATAGTATAAAGCTTTTGAAAGAGGTGGTGCCGATGCCATCATGTTTCCCCCAATAAATTTATGTATGATAAAGGATGGTTTCGAAAGAGATACTTTTGCCTATGTTCACTTTGACCCAAATAATATTTTAAGTATAAACCCAATGCATACAAAAGTTGGACTTTCAATGATTTCGGAAGGATTACTTCCAATGGTGTCGAAAGGGGTACTTTCAATTGGTTTCGAAGCTATGCTTCTAAAGTTAAATGTTGATACTTTAATACAATCCAAAGGTTTCGAAGGAAAGGTTTTAAAGTATTAAACAAAGGTAGGAGCCTAATGTTTTAAAGGTACACTTTAACGCTTTCGAAGGAGGCCATCCTATGAAGTCGAAAGCAAGGTTTTGAAGGTGTCGAAAGGTTTTGTAACCCAAACTCAAATTTTTAAAGGGAAAACTCATGGCCAAATTAAATGATTTTTTGTAATTGGTTTTGAGAAGATGCTTGCCTTGATAAAAAAAATAGGTTAAGGGATTAACCATGTTTTATATTAAACCCACAGGAGTGGTATTGCTATGTTTTATGATTGCTTCTTCATATATAAATATATTCATATTGTTTTGAATCCCATAACTATATTTTAAGGAAGGGCAGAATAACCAACAAGGTTGACCCAGTAGTGAATATAAATTAAGTGAACTCCTGGATGAATAGAATTGCATCCAAGAGGTCAGGGAGACCAAAATATAGGATGCCTAAACATGGAAGTTGTCAGGGAGACATGTTCTTAGTGGTCCCATGAAAACTATGACTAGAAAGTTATTGGGGTTACCAATAGGTTCATAGTAATCCCCTGAAAACTATGTTATAAATAATGGTTGGCATGGGACAATTGGTTTGTAGCACACCCATGAATACTATATCTGGATTAAGTTATTGAAAGTTGTCACTAGGTTCCTAGTCAATCTATGAAAACTAAGATAAGAGAGAAGTTATTGGAGTCACCATTAAGTTCAGGGAAACCCATGAATTAATTAAGTTAATTGGCGGGGGCCAATAGGTTCATAGCGCACCCATGAAAACTATGAAATAGGAAAATGCGTCCATACATTATATAACGGTTATTAGTAAGTCCATGAAAACTAATAGATTAATAGTGAGCCTAGAAACTATAAAATATGACAGTTAGTCAATTTAAATAGAGGATGAGAAATGCAGGATGTTTTAAAATGTTTGCATATCATCATATTATATTATACTATCTTGAAATGTTTTAACCATTGTAGATGTAGGAGCACAGTATATGGTTTTATAAAGGTTTTGAGATACTAGTGAGGGGAAACATATTCCGCTAAGCGGCATGGTCTCACTAGATATCTTAATCATTTGAGATGGTAGATTATTATTCATACCAGACTTTATGTCTGACTCGAAGTTTATGTTTCCCCTTAAACTTAAGAGTACTCAATTGATTTTGAGTAGTTTGACAATTGAGGTTTTTATTTACCTCTTAAAATGAATAAGCTTCCAAAAACATGCAGGAGGCCTGATAGCTATTTAGAGTTCTCTTTTCTTTTGATTCTACCGTGTTGTTTGTAAAGGCAAAGTTGTTATAGTGATTGTATATACTCCGATCATCCAAGGAGGCATCTTCATATATGTAGCTCTTGGCGTATGTTGTAATAAGTATATTTTCTCTAAACGTGATTTGCGAATATGGGATTATGTAATGAATTGGAAATATTTTGAAATGAAATGTGATTTTGTTTGAAGTTTAATTTTTTTCCATATTTATGTGTTTCTATATATCAATGAATCTAACATCGCTGTATTTGATCGTCGAGGATTAATAACTATGGATGACTGCAGCATCCGTAGCCGTTATTTTTGGGCCTCCAAGTAGTGGGATATTACAGATTGTTCCTAGGAGATAGAAATAACAAATCAAACAAAAAGGGATCTCTTAGCCATACGCACTCATGAGAGAATAACAGACAAGCTCACAGCTTATCTCTATTGTCATAAATAGACAACACATAGCTGTCTTGAGTTAGGGTATCTCAAATGACAAATGGACACGCAGCCGATCTCCAATATCCATAATGATCATCTCTATTGAGGTGATAATATCAAATATCTCAAATATAACGGATCTAACTAAGTCGTCCAGATGGGAGACTAACGTACCCCAGCATAGCTTCAGGAAAAGCTAACGACCGCAGAAGCTAATGACCGCAGCCTGTTTCCTATAGTCCCTTTGTTATTCCCCAGAATCATGACATTTATATCCATTATATGTCACAAACACATTGTCGGGCTACGCTGAGTATTGGTCACGATTCCTACACGCCCTTGCTCTTTATAACGGACCGCTGGTCCTTAAGTGACGTCGAGGCTTGGCTCTAATGAGAGAAGTAACTCTCAGTCTACAAACTCAACAAGGTGACATCACAGATTCAAGGCACGACCCCGTAATCAGGACAGCTAGGATGGATAACTAGCCTATCTGGTGGGTCTAATTCACGCGCTCTCCATAGTGGCATGAACGCTATAACGTAGATTCTTATCAAATACTCTCGACTACATAAGTCCTATTGAAAGTGGTAACTGGTACTCTCGACCGTAGGAGTCCTGATGAGAGCGAAAACTACTGCTCTCGATTATATGAGTCCTAATGTGAGCATATCAACATAAGAAATCCCGACTACTAGCCCTAGGAATAGATAATAATATACGACTAGTTAGTCCTTGAATGATATAACAAAATACTCTCGACAAGAAGAATCCTAATGAGAGTAACAATAATAAGTACTCTCGACTCTACACGTACCAACGAGGGCGTACTACTTAATAATTCCTCGAATACTAACCCTAAGAGTAAATAATAACATAACTCGGCTAGTTAGTTCTAAGAGGATAAATTTTAATCCCAACATATCTCCACCTTGTAGCCCTAGGAGAGTAATATAACTCTTGACCACAAAGCTCCTTAGAATCACTCGTAAACAATATCATAATTTCTTAACCCATCTCCATAATATGTGTGACATTTACTCACTAATAGTAATCAAACAATTATTACTTGAGCGTCCCATACCACTTATTCTTACTCCAACGTTTAGTAGAAGCTAGTAAACTACACTCATCAAACCAATAATTATTCTATAATATGGGTCAATTGAATAATGGGAAAAACATTACCGAGTGTCCCATACCACTTGGTACTACTAATTCGTTTATTCAATATCCTCATTATATAGTATTAAATCGCAAAATCGTCAATATAAATCATTTCAATTCAAACCATATACGAAAGGAAATTATAATCCAAAATTCTCAAATCCACTAAATAATTCACAATTTAATATGTCTTCAAAATAGATTGTATATTTTAAAAACCTCCTTTCGAAAATATTTCTTGAATCCTTTTTATCGAATCAAATCAGCTAAATCAATTTCAAATCATTATATATATATATATGTATGTATGTATGTATGTATGTGTACGTGTGTGTATGTGTGTAAAGGGGAATATATTTTAAAACTTTTTAAAATAGATTTTTAAAATCAAGAACCCCCTTTTTTCTAAATTTTAATTTTAATCCTTTTTATTAAATATGTAATTTACAAAAGAATTTCCCTTTTGGGAATTTTATTAAAAATTCCTCGTTTATTCTTATAAAAATTTCCATGTTGAAAAATCTCTATTTTCATTTTCAAAAAACCATTATGTCGAAATAATTTTCAATTGATAATTTTACTTTCCAATTGCATTTAGTTTATTTAAAAATATACTTTAATCCAAATCTATAACCCCATAAATAATTTTTCCAAAACTCCACATAATCATTTAAAATATAGAAATCAATGAAACATCCAAGTCGTATATATTTATCTCAACAAAGCAAGCTCTCAGTTGCATGGCCGTAAGAGATATAAAATACATACATCAAAATGTAATCGGACAGCAACTCCATTGCATTTTGGACCATCCAACATGCACAAATCTCTCACCAAATCCAAAATCAAATCCAAGTTCACAATAATCAATCAAATATTCCTAAACAAACATCTTAACAATCAATTCAATCAATACATAGGATAATTATCTATCAAGCAATTCAATCAATTCAGCCAATATATGGGATATATGTACCAATATATGGGATATATATATACATATATGTATATGTATGTTTGTAGCAGGTAATGGAATAAATATAGTGGCGAGCAAGAAAAATCACTGAAATCCATGCGAAGACTTTCAATTGCTTACTACCAATGCTTCTAGAACAGCGGCTAAACAATATAAATTATTGCTATATATGCTCCGCCAAGCCATCCATCTTCGCAGTCGAAACTCCAACGCCAACATTAATTGACGCAGCGGATTAATCAAACAAAACTTCAATCGATGAAATGTAGCAATCGGTGAGTTGAAGATACCAAAATGCCCAAGTTCGTTGATCCAAAGATACCGAACTCTAGCTATCTCAAACACGTTGATAGCGCACTATACCGTGTTCAAAGATCTACGATTCTTCGCACGTTGATCTAGCGCACTAGATTCCGTGAATCGGCTTCAACAAACGTGGATTCGAGCGCACTCGAATGACGTAAGTGGAGATAGGAGATTACACTCAACTACCAATTGGTATGAAAGCACAAAGCTGACAAAAGAGAGTTTTATTCAAAAATCAACAACTCCAAAAATGTACAACACACGCGTATTTATAGGAGTTACAACCCAACACAACAAACAACACCCAACTCTTAGGTCGGCACCGACTCATCCCTCACGACTCATCTAAGTCGTTGCCGACTCATCTAAGTCGCTGCCGACTCAACAAGGCACGACTCACAGACAAAGCAGGTAATACGACTCAAGACATGTACAGCCTCAACAATACACGACTCAAAATACAAACGACTCATCATACTACACGCTACACTACCGACTCAAGAAAACACTTTAACGACTCAACTTGCCAAGCGACTCACGACTCAACTGAGGCCGACTCAAGCCATTACCGACTCAACATTCATACGATTCAAGCTTCCCAGTTTCTTGCCGCATGTCTCTTCGAGCGACTCAGTTAGGTCGTGCCCCCTTCTCTCCGACTCAAGACTTTCCAAAGATGGAGCTTCCCCTGGCTTTATGATGAGTCGCCGACGACTTATACTACTGTTGTTAGGCGACTTAATCCCCTCACGCTGAGTCGTGGACGACTCATTTCCCCCCAACACCGAACGACTCATAGTTTGGTTAGGTCGTCCCTTTCCTAACGCGTTCCTCTTTGTTTTAATAAGTTGCAAACGACTTGGAGTCTTCGTCTTGGGTCGTAAACTGTGTCCCATAAGTCGGTAACGACTTAAAATCCCCGAGCTACCCAACTCCCAAGCTTCGTTAAATCGGCACCGACTTATGCCTCCACTATCCCGTGACCGACTCATCAAGCATGCACCTCTTAAGCTCATGTACGTCTTACGAGTTAACTTCTGAATTCCCATATGCCTTGCTGCATCATCCTTCCCTGGTTGAGAAAAATTCGACCTCGAATTTGTAAATTCTTCCTCAACAATCTCATTCCCATGATACGGAATTAAGTGTTTGATGTTAAAAACATCAGAAGTATAAACATCATCTGGTAACTTTAATCGATAAGCATTCTCATTGATTTTCTTCAAAACTTCAACTGGACCAATTTTTCGTGCCTTCAACTTGTTATAAGCACCCACCGGAAAACGATCCTTTGTTAATACTGCATAAACCAAATCACCTTCCTTAAATTCAACATTCCGACGTTTCAAATCTGCAAACTTCTTATATTTCTTATTTGATTTCTCCAATCGTTCCTGAACGATTTTATGACATTCAGTCAGCTCATCAACAAAATCGACAGCTCGTTTAACTGTTCCTTTCGATTGTGGGACTACTGCCAAATCCAACGGCCCCCTGGGTAAATTTGAATAAACAATCTGAAACGGACTGAATCCTGTGCTACGATTTACTGCATGATTATGAGCAAATTCTGCCTGGCATAGCTTCATGTCCCAACTTCTCAAATTATCCTGTACAAGACAACGCAACAAATTCCCCAATGACCTGTTAACAACTTCTGTCTGTCCATCAGTTTGTGGATGATAAGCACTACTAAATTTCAGTTTCGTTCCCACCATCTTCCACAAACTCAGCCAAAAGTGACTCAGAAAACGAGTATCTCGATCAGAAACAATAGATTCTGGTAAACCATGAAGTCGATAAATCTCCTTGAAAAATAACTGCGCTACTCGAACTGCATCTGCTGTCTTCTTGCAAGCAACAAAATGTGCCATCTTCGAAAACCTGTCCACCACAACAAATATCGAATCATTTCCCCTTTGAGTTCTCGGCAAACCCAAAACGAAATCCATGCTGATATCAATCCATGGCTTAGATGGTACTGGTAATGGCATATACAATCCTGCATTCGTCGCTGTTCCTTTTGAAACTTGGCAAATATGACATCGCTCCACGAATCTTTCAACCTCTTTCCTCATCGATGGCCAAAAATAAGATTGTGAAATCAACTGCAAAGTACGATCACGGCCCACATGCCCTTCTTCATGTAATTCCTTCACAATCTTCATCCTCAAACTACAGTCCGGTATGCATAAACGATTCCCTTTAAACAGAAAACCATCAACCAACATGAATTCATCGGTACTCCCATCCTTCACTTTCTCCACATATTTCACAAAGTAAGGATCTTCTTCAATAATTTCTGGCAACATTTCAAACCCGGTCACTTCAACCTTCATTGTCGTTAACAAATGACTCCTCCTACTTAAAGCATCAGCTACTCGATTCGTCACCCCAGATTTGTGCTTAACGACAAAAGTAAACTGCTGTAAATATGCAATCCACGATGCATGTCTTGCTGAAATTTTATCCTGTCCCTGTAAATGCTTCAATGCTTCATGATCAGTGTAAAGAACAAATTCCTTCTGAAATAAGTAATGTCTCCAATGCTTAACAGCCTGAACAACAGCATGAAATTCAACGTCATATGTACTGTATCTCATCTTTGCCCCTGACAGTTTCTCACTAAAATAAGCAACTGGCTTTCCATTCTGGCTCAGAACTCCTCCAATACCAACCTTCGAAGCATCAGTATGCAATTCAAACAATAACTGAAAATTAGGTAGAACAAGAATTGGTGCAGACGTTAACAATTCCTTAATCTTCTCAAAGGCAACCCCCGCTTCCTCTGACCATACAAACTGCTTCCCCTTCATGCAATCAGTAACTGGAGCCATCACGCTACTGAAGTGTGGTATGAACCTTCGGTAGAATGACGCTAGCCCATGAAAACTTCTCACTTCTGTAATTGTCTTTGGCTGTGGCCAATTCTTGACTGCTTCAACTTTACTCTGGTCAACTTGAATACCTTTCCCTGAAACAACATAACCCAGGAATAAAACACTAGGTGTCATAAACACACATTTCTTGGTAGCAGCATAAAATTGTTCTTCACGAAGAATAAGCAACACTTCCCTCAAATGTAGAACATGTTCCTCCGTACTCCTGCTATAAATCAAAATATCATCGAAATAAACCACGACGAACTTTCCAATGAGTGGTCTAAAAATTTGATTCATCACCCGCATGAATGTACTAGGTGCATTAGACAAACCAAATGGCATAACCAACCATTCGTACAACCCCTCTCTAGTTTTGAAAGCTGTCTTCCATTCGTCTCCAGGTCTGATACGAATTTGATGATAACCACTCTTCAAATCAATCTTTGAAAATATAGTTGCCCCACTCAACTGATCCAACAAATCATCCAACCTTGGCATAGGAAATCTGTAACGTACAGTGATCTTATTCAAAGCTCTACTATCAGTGCACATCCTCCAAGTTCCGTCCTTCTTGGGTACCAACAATGCTGGCACAGCACATGGACTCAAACTTTCCTGAATACGACCCTGTTCAAGCAACTCTTCCACCTGCCTTCTCAATTCCTCATGTTCCTTCGGACTCATACGATAATGTGGTCGATGTGGTAACACTGCCCCCGGAACAAGATCAATCTGATGCTGAATGTCTCTAAGTGGTGGTAACTCCTTTGGCAACTCCTCTGGAAAGACATCTTCAAACTCTTCCAAAACTGGCTTTGCTTCTTCGGGAATCTCAACTTCTTCACTACTCTCTCTCCCAATCAACAAAAACACTTCCGGTTCTTCCTCCACTTCTTTAACAAACTCCTTCAAAGTCAACAGAGTTTTCAATTCTTCAATCTCCTCCAGTTTGTTCTCCTTCTGCTGTTGCTTCTTAGGAACCAAAGTGATTTTAGTACCCTCGAACATGAAACTGTAACTGTTGGCACGACCGTCATGCTGAACTGCTCTATCAAACTGCCATGGTCTGCCCAACAATAAGTGACAAACATCCATATCTACGACATCACACCAGAATTCATCTTTGTACTTCTTCCCAATCGAAAAATTAACACAAGCCCTTCGACACACTTTTACTTCACCTCCCTTCCTTAACCATGCTAGCTTATATGGTTTAGGATGCTTCTCGGTCTTCAAGTTCAACTTTCTCACTGCTTCTGTAGAAATAATATTATCACAACTTCCTGCATCAATAACAAACTTGCAGACCTTTCCCAGAATAGTACATGTCGATTGGAAAATATTGCTTCTCAGCCAACTACAATCCTCCTCTTGCTTTGGTGTCAAACAACTTCTCCTCATCATAAGATTACATCCTTCATCTCCCGACACTTCTTCTTCCTCCTCAACATAAGGTACATTTGAATACTCTGCCTCCTCACCATCATCTGCCTCAACCTCTGCAACCATGGTTCTCTTCTTCGGCTTCGGACATTCGTTGCTTTTGTGACCCAACTCCTGACAATTATAACATTTGAAAACACTACTAGCCTTCGCTTTCTCTGCCTCCTTCACCACTGGCTTTGTAACAGGTTTAGGAACACTAGAACTTCCGCCAACACCCCTTGCTTGATTATTGGAATTAGTAAACACACCACCTCCACGCCTTCCTTGTTTCTCCCAAGCTAACGCTTTCTGATGTGCCTCTGCTACTGATCTAGGATCAAACATATTAACCATATCTTGGATCTGCATTCTCAAGCCCCCAATGAATCTAGCAGTTAGCTGTTCTTCTGTTTCCATGATATCATTCCTGGCGATGAGTTGGTAAAATTCATCAGCATAATCACTAACAGATTTTGTCCCTTGCCTCAGATTCTGCAACCTCTGGTACATAAGTGATTGGTAGTTATAAGGCAAAAATGTAGATCTCATCAACTTTTTCATCTTCTCCCAAGATTCTATCTTTGACTTCCCCATTCGTTCTCGAGTAAGTTTAGTTTGCTGCCACCACGCCAAAGCTCTCCCCCTCAACCTAGTAGCAACCAACTTCACCCTTCGATTCTCCGGCACCTCCTTGAAATCAAAGATTTCCTCCACATTAGACAACCAATCTAAGAACTCCTCAGCAACCATCCCGCCTTTAAACTCCGGAATTTCCATCTTCATACCCGATTCCCAACGTCGATCATCATCAATAACCCGATACGAACGTTGTCCTTGATCTCTATCTCTGTAATGAACACTGCCTCTTTCACCGTCAAACTCATCCTCAAAGTCTGATGTATATCGTTGTCGTTCTCGTCCTCCAACATCTCTAACACCACTCCTACTACCAACATCCCTTCTATCATGATCATCAACATTCCTCCTACTTCGATTGTCAACACTTCTATGCTCTTGACTTCCTCTTCTCTCCCGTTCAGAATGTGATGAAACTCTGCTATTTCCACGGTTTGATTCAGGTGAAACTCTTCTTCGATTCTGACTCATATCAATCATCAATTTCTCCAGTTTACCAATGCCTTCATCGAATTTATCATTAATACGTTGTTCCATAAGTTCAGCTTCTTCTCTACGATACAAAGCTTCAACGTTTTGATGACGGTTAGCTCTCCTCGGTGGCATGGTTGAAAAACTTCCCAAGACTTCAAAAATTCAACACAAGACTTCAAGCTTCAACAAAATAACAAGTTATGGCTCAACACTACACGGCGATGCTTGTCTCACTCTCACTAACTCGGCAACGAGTTAACGACTCAAGCAAGATCGGCTCCCACTTGTCTCGGCTTGGCACAAAGTATACACGGCCTCACCTTTCAAACCTTGGCGCGCAACTTCAACAAGACTAAATTCAAACACCTTTGCTCCTTTTGATCCTAAATGGAATGGATCAAACTCTTCAAACTTGATGCAACTTCAATATGAACACAATGAACAACTTCAAACTTCATAAACTTCAAAAACTTCAAAAACTTGGCTCCAAGAATCAAACTTAGCTATGATTGGCTAAGTATGGCTCTGATACCAATAATGACGCAGCGGATTAATCAAACAAAACTTCAATCGATGAAATGTAGCAATCGGTGAGTTGAAGATACCAAAATGCCCAAGTTCGTTGATCCAAAGATACCGAACTCTAGCTATCTCAAACACGTTGATAGCGCACTATACCGTGTTCAAAGATCTACGATTCTTCGCACGTTGATCTAGCGCACTAGATTCCGTGAATCGGCTTCAACAAACGTGGATTCGAGCGCACTCGAATGACGTAAGTGGAGATAGGAGATTACACTCAACTACCAATTGGTATGAAAGCACAAAGCTGACAAAAGAGAGTTTTATTCAAAAATCAACAACTCCAAAAATGTACAACACACGCGTATTTATAGGAGTTACAACCCAACACAACAAACAACACCCAACTCTTAGGTCGGCACCGACTCATCCCTCACGACTCATCTAAGTCGTTGCCGACTCATCTAAGTCGCTGCCGACTCAACAAGGCACGACTCACAGACAAAGCAGGTAATACGACTCAAGACATGTACAGCCTCAACAATACACGACTCAAAATACAAACGACTCATCATACTACACGCTACACTACCGACTCAAGAAAACACTTTAACGACTCAACTTGCCAAGCGACTCACGACTCAACTGAGGCCGACTCAAGCCATTACCGACTCAACATTCATACGATTCAAGCTTCCCAGTTTCTTGCCGCATGTCTCTTCGAGCGACTCAGTTAGGTCGTGCCCCCTTCTCTCCGACTCAAGACTTTCCAAAGATGGAGCTTCCCCTGGCTTTATGATGAGTCGCCGACGACTTATACTACTGTTGTTAGGCGACTTAATCCCCTCACGCTGAGTCGTGGACGACTCATTTCCCCCCAACACCGAACGACTCATAGTTTGGTTAGGTCGTCCCTTTCCTAACGCGTTCCTCTTTGTTTTAATAAGTTGCAAACGACTTGGAGTCTTCGTCTTGGGTCGTAAACTGTGTCCCATAAGTCGGTAACGACTTAAAATCCCCGAGCTACCCAACTCCCAAGCTTCGTTAAATCGGCACCGACTTATGCCTCCACTATCCCGTGACCGACTCATCAAGCATGCACCTCTTAAGCTCATGTACGTCTTACGAGTTAACTTCTGAATTCCCATATGCCTTGCTGCATCATTAATTCACTATCTCCTATTGTAGCCAGTGACATGTCAAACACATACAATTACAGTAGCCTCACCTTCAACTGCACGCTGCCTGCATTTACATTCACCAAGCTCCCGAGCATCACCGCGTTAACCTCCCCTTGCCTGCCTCATATCTCCCTCACTACCACAAATCGAATGTAGGCCTCCCTTAAAACACTACCTACTAATGAACCTACACCTCGAAGTCTCCACATCATCGTCGCGGACTCCTCCACGGCATCAAACACAAACGAACCCAAGCTCGTAGATCACGTGGACCTATTACTTTGGCCAGGCGACCACATTGCGGCAATCAACCACATGCCCTCTCCCTTTTGGCGACATTCTCCCATGCCTAATCGACAATCGCGTCGCACAATTCTTTTTATGGGTCGTGATTTTTTATTTTAAGAATTTGGGTCAGGCTGAAATTGGGTTCGGATGTAAATTCTTTTGAGAATAGGAGTTTTCTAGAATGTAAGAGAAGATATAGAGTTTATGGGCAAATCATTTTTCTTTTCTCTTCTTTTAAATAATTCACGTATTTATTTGAAATTAAATTTCAATCTAGTTTAAATTAATTTACACTTTAAAAATATTTTATATTTAATTTAAATGATTTATTGAACTTCAATAAATTATTTGAAAAGAATTTATTGATTTAATTCAATTTATTAAAACAAAATCTTTTGCTAAATAAACTTTGAAAAAATACGGATTTATTTTAAAAATAATAATTATCAAAAATATAATTCAAATATTTTATTTTCATTAAACTTATTTAATTTATATGGCATAGAAAATAGGGTTGGTGTTGGTGGACGTTGGGGCTGGACAATAAGCGGTCATAGAAAACTTTACGATACTAAGTGGGGGCTCGTTATTGGCGGCGATTCGTGCCCTATGAACACCAGATTAGTCAATAAGAGGCATTTTGCCACTATTATCGTGAGAGGAGCACGGGCACATATGATGAGTCACTATGTGAATTTGCATACCGTGTTCTCCCTTTTCGGGCATAGTGTCAAAAGAAAAAGGATAATAGATTCCAATTTGGCCGATCGATAGTTTGAGGTTATGACATGTAGATCTGACCTAGTGAGTTAGATAATTATCCTTAAGTACATGACCTTAGGAACGCACTGACACATTATACATATACTCTATAACGCTTAGTGTCAGATAATTATCCTTAAGTACATGACCTTAGGAACGCACTGACACATTATACATATACTCTATAACACTTAGTGTGACGACCCGGAATTTTGAGCAATATCAATTTAATAATCTTTGATAATAATTAAATTTATCTGATCATTTTACATTATAAATTGATAAGCTAAAATTATTTTAAAGGCTGACAATGATAATTTGATAATATCTATTAATATTTTTCCTAACAACATAAATAGGTAAGTTTAATTCTTTTGAAAATTTATAATATTTTAATTTGGAAATATTTATTTTGGCAATTTAAAATTGGTAAGATTTATTTTTCAAAGGCTAATCAGAATATTTTCTATTTATTATGATATATATATATATATATTATATGCTGTAAATAGGAAGTGTTTAATGTAATAGAGCTTTATATTCAAATTGCAAGATATATGAATACATATATTATGATTTGGTTTGTGTTTCAAAATTTAATATAGTAATTATCAAATATAACGTTAAAATGTTTTTCCATTTGAAATATGTATATATTCGTATATAGTAGAAATGGAAAATTGTATTGATTTGAATTTAATAAGTATTTGCAAACTTTGATAAATATATGATTTGTAATTTGAAATTTTAATTTGGTTTAATACTTCTGAAAATGATACTTGAGATTTAAATTTTAATAACGAAGTTAATTTCTTATTTATTTTAAACATATATTTTAGCTTTTGTTTTAAATAAGAATAAAATTTGAAGTTCACTTTCAATTATTTTTAATATTCTTTCATTTTAATTTTAACATAAGATAAATTGTTTTAAAATTTTTATATAAGGAGTTACACTCAATTTCTCAAATTTATGAACATATGTTATATGATTTGATCAAAATATAAGTTATTGAATTCACATGAATATTTATTAAAAGATAAGTATACACATTTTATAATTATATAAATATTACATAAATACATGTATATAGCTTAAATAAATTATTAAAAAGAAAATAACATTTAAAACATTAATAAAACATTAGAAAATAACTTTTGTAAATATTATTTAACATTTTAACACTTGTAAGTATTTTGGCTTATTAAAAGACATTTGTAATTACTTGTGCTTAGGTGTAAGATAATGGGAACATACGATAGACAAATGGCAATACTCTCTTGAAATAAAATTTAAAATTTAATTGTAAATTAAAGGAAGAGTTTTATTCTTCAGCAAAATTCTTTTATTCATTCTCAACCAAAACCCAAATTGAATGCAAAACAAAGGTCAAAGAAGAAAAAAAATATGTAAAATCTACAAATAAAATGAAACCTGGAATTGCAATTTGAAAACAAAGAAAAGATGATCTGGAAATTTAATCAACATGCAAGGATAGATTCAGGAGATTAAATAAACATGCAACTGGAATCGAGTTCAATCAAAAGCAAAGGGAAGTTCAGCAGTAGAATTAAAATTCAACATGCAAATTAATTCTAGAACGCAGTTCTATCTTCTGCTCTGCCCTTTGCATATAAAAGGTGAGTAAATGATTTCTTTTAAAAACAGTTTTAAACCTGGATTCAACTTGTTATTGTGATGGTATCATGATGTTATATGAAATATTTGATTTAAATTTGATGCATGTTTGAATTGTGCATATTGAATGACTGTAAAGTTAGAACTTAGGCTCTGTGTAATAGCAGGGTTACAATTTCATAATAAAATTCAATAACTAGTTCTTGAATTCGAATTTGACTTGGAATTGTAAATAGAAGTTGTTTGAATTCAAGTAAGCTATCATCTAAAAATAATTACAAGTTTATAAAGTGGATAGTCTGTTATAAATTTTTGAAATTACAGTAAAATTTAATTTTGGTCAAAATTTTATGATTTCAATTTTTAATTTTGATTTCATATTTGAATTGCAAATAGTAAACCATGATTTTTGAAGCTTGTATCATGATTTCTAGTTTAGTAATTGAAGAGAATTCTTGGATTTTATGTTTTGGGGATTTTGGTCAATTAACGGCGAACTACGGCGAGTTTGTCGACGCCGTTGGGCATGGAGGTTGAGGGAGTGTAGAAGATCATCAGAAAAATACTTGTGTATTTTATTGATAATCGAGATGGCCGGGAATCGAGTAGGTAGGGTTTTACATCCTGTAATGTCATCGTTGTGCATGTTAGGTGATGGTGTCTTGGAGACTTCAGGAAGGAATAGCTGTGTGATGGGATGCAGTATCCATAGATGGTTCTGAAGATGTTTTTCTGGAGCAAGATTTAGATGGTGTTGAAGGAACAGTGATGCCTACTGCAGGGAAGATTTGGATGTTCAGGGATTTTCTGGATCTCAAGTAAGGGAGTCTTATCTATATTGAAGTATGAGGCTAAGGTCAATGAGTTACCACATTTCGGACATGGTCTCATTTGTTTTCCTTAAGAAGAACAAGTGATTGGAGTTAGTTTGGAGCCGAGTTTCTTGAGAAGATGTCTACCCATATCAAGAATTTTTAGTGGAATTGGGTGATAGTTTTGTGTTTCAGGAAGCTTGGGGTTAAGGATGATTTTTTGGCTTAGCAGTATCATTGAAGTGAAGTTTGGAAGCAGCAGCGTGGACCCGTTTCTTCGATGATTCAGAAAACTTCGAGATTCTACTATCAGCAGACCACGTAGATGGTGAAGGCTTATCCATTTCTTTGGGAGGCTCAGCAGACTGGATATTTGCTGGAAGTGATCTATCAGTTTTTCTGGTAAATAAGCCATTCTTGAAGATTGATCTTGATTAGGAATGTTGTTCTAGTGGGTGAAGGGAGAATAGTTCTTTGGAATTTGAACTGAGTAAGATCGCAAAAGTGACTTGCGATTAGTTTGGGAAAGCTTTGAGTATCTTTGGTTTGGGAATTGAGGCATCTCAAGTGGAGGTGAAAGCTATGAAAATAGTCAGAGATTTTCTAGATGTTTTTGGAGGAATTCAGAAGTCTACCCGAGTCGGAGATTGAGTTTTTCTTATCGACTTGGATTCCAGGAGCAATACTGATGGTTCAACCTTGTAGAGGGATGACTCTTAGAGCAAGAAGAAGTTGGTGAGGCAGCTCAGGATCCTTTGGAGAGGGATTGACCATCTAGTTTTTAGTTAAGCTTCTGCTGGATGTTTTTGACCAAGTGGAGTGGTCACTAAGATTTTATGAGTCGGATGAACTGTGTATGGAGAAATATTGTGCTCGAGTTCTTCGATAGCATTCTCATCTACTCCAGATCAGAGTTGTGCAGCGGAAGCGAGATAGCCGTTATTCTAGAATGGGAGCAACCGGGAGTTGCAGTTTCCTTGGATTAAAAGATTTCTACAGGAAATTCAGGTATGAAGAAATTTTCTGGATTTGAAAGGGGTAGGGTTGTCAGGTGCAACTATTTGGCTATTCCAGATAAGAGATGTAGGTCTGAAGTCCACTAATGCTTGTGGAATAAAGTTGTGTTTTGGATTTCAGCAAATTTTTTTGGAGGTCCATTTTGTTGAATAGGATTTGGAGATTGGTTAGATTTTGGTCCAAGTTTGTTTCATGAAGCAATCAGCAAGGGTTAAGCTGATCAGGAAAGATAAAGGTGACTCAGGAACATCAGAAGAGTTATGCAGTTAAGAATTGAGGAGATTTAGAATGTGAAATTGGATTTTGTATATTGCTTTAGTTTTATCCGATCAAAGAGATATAAGATTGGATAAAACTGGAGGGCTAGCTCCGGGAGTATTTTGAGTTTTCCTGTGTTCTCTGGAGGTTAGATTTTGATCTACAGGATTGAATTGCCAGTTTGGATAGCTGGAATTCATTGTATTTCACATATCTTTGAGGAATATGTGTATGATTCTTCGAGTGATAAGATCAGTAGTTTAGAAGGATCTGTTAGTTGAGCTGGTTTTGAAGTTTTGTCTGATATCTTGTTCAGATTTGTAGGATCAGATGAGGGAGTTCTTGGTTATAGTAGTGTAGTTACTTAAGATTTTGTAGAGCGAGTATTCCAGTATAGGTACCTGGAAACTCTTGATAATACTAGGAAGTTCTACTCAGAATTTTGTCTGGATAGATAAAATTATTTGTTTTGAATTGGTTGCTATGGTTGCTACGATTGATAGTGTATAATTGATTGTGTGTTCCTGATTGAAAATTTAAATTCTTTTGCTGGGTTATTAAATTAACTTTGCTTTTAAATTTCGGGGACGAAATTCTTTTAAGGGGGGAGGAATGTGACGACCCGGAATTTTGAGCAATATCAATTTAATAATCTTTGATAATAATTAAATTGATTTGATCATTTTACATTATAAATTGATAAGTTAAAATTATTTTAAAGGCTGATAATAATAATTTGATAATATCTATTAATATTTTTCCTAACAATATAAATAGATAAGTTTAATTCTTTTGAAAATTTATAATATTTTAATTTGGAAATATTTATTTTGGCAATTTAAAATTGGTAAGATTTATTTTTCAAAGGCTAATCAGAATATTTTCTATTTATTATGATATATATATATATATATATATATATATATATTATCCTGTAAATAGGAAGTGTTTAATGTAATAATGCTTTATATTCAAATTCTAATATATATGAATATATATATATTATGATTTGGTTTGTGTTTCAAAATTTAATATAGTAATTATCAAATATAATGTTGAAATATTTTTCCATTTGAAATATGTATATATTTGTATATATTAGAAATGGAAAATTGTATTGATTTGAATTTAATAAGTATTTGCAAACTTTGATAAATATATGATTTGTAATTTGAAATTTTAATTTGATTTAATACTTCTGAAAATGATATTTGAGATTTAAATTTTAATAACGAAGTTAATTTGTTATTTATTATAAACATATATTTTAGCTTTTGTTTTAAATAAGAATAAAATTTGAAGTTCACTTTCAATTATTTTTAATATTCTTTCATTTTAATTTTAACATAAGATAAATTGTTTTAAAATTTTTATATAAGGAGTTAAACTCAATTTCTCAAATTTATAAACATATGTTATATAATTTGATCAAAATATAAGTTATTGAATTCATATGAATATTTATTAAAAGATAAGTATACACATTTTATAATTATATAAATATTACATAAATACATGTATATAGCTTAAATAAATTATTAAAAATAAAATAACATTTAAAACATTAATAAAACATTAGAAAATAACTTTTGTAAATATTAATTTAACATTTTAACACTTGTAAGTATTTTGGGTTATTAAAAGACATTTGTAATTACTTGTGCTTAGGTGTAAGATAATGGGAACATAGGATAGACAAATGGCAATACTCTCTTGAAATAAAATTTAAAATTTAATTGTAAATTAAAGGAAGAGTTTTATTCTTCAGCAAAATTCTTTTATTCATTCTCAACCAAAACCCAAATTGAATGCAAAACAAAGATCAAAGAAAAAAATATCTGTAAAATCTGCAAATAAAATGAAACCTGGAATTGCAATTTGAAAACAAAGAAAAGATGATCTGGAAATTTAATCAACATGCAAGGATAGATTCAGGAGATTAAATCAATATGCAACTGGAATCAAGTTCAATCAAAAGCAAAGGGAAGTTCAGCAGTAGAATTAAAATTCAACATGCAAATTAATTCTAGAACCTGGAAATGCTGTTCTATCTTCTACTCTGCCCTCTGCATATAAAAGGTGAGTAAATGATTTCTTTTAAAAACAGTTTTAAACCTGGATTCAACTTGTTATTATGATGATATCATGATGTTATATGAAATATTTGATTTACATTTGATGCATGTTTGAATTGTGTATATTGAATGACTGTAAAGCTAGAACTTAGGCTCTGTGTAATAGCAGGGTTACAATTTCATAATAAAATTCAATAACTAGTTCTTGAATTCGAATTTGACTTGGAATTGTAAATAGAAGTTGTTTGAATTCAAGTAAGCTATCATCTAAAAATAATTACAAGTTTTTAAAGTGGATAATCTGTTATAAATTTTTGAAATTACAGTAAAATTTAATTTTGGTCAAAATTTTATGATTTCAATTTTTAATTTTGATTTCATATTTGAATTGTAAATAGTAAACCATGATTTTTGAAGCTTTATCATGATTTCTAGTTTAGTAATTGAAGAGAATTCTTGGATTTTATGTTTTGGGGATTTTGGTCAATTAACGGCGAACTACGGCGAGTTTGTCGACGCCGTTGGGCATGGAGGTTAAGGGAGTGTAGAAGATCATCAGAAAAATACTTATGTATTTTATTGATAATCGAGATGGCCGGGAATCGAGTAGGTAGGGTTTTACATCCTGTAATGTCATCGTTGTTCATTTGGGTTTCGCGACGCAACCAGAGGCGATCGAGTGTGGTGTTGTGGGTTGAGGTGACGTGGGGAAGCTACGGATAAGGTGACGAGGATTCTCGAAGCTAGGGTTGCCGTGGAGGATCGGTTTTCTGGTGATGTGTTTTCGAACTGATTGGTTCGTTTGGGTCAATTTTTGATTTTCGATAGGAACGAGGTTGCTGGGTTTTGCGTAGCTTTGTAGTGGTCGAGGGTGACTTGTCGAAGCCACGTCGATGATCGTGGGTGGTCAGGGTGACGGTGCATCATGCACGCGTGCAAATGGGTATCAGGAGTTGATGGGTTTTTAGGTAGGAGAAGAAAGGGGTTGGAGCTTGAAGAATTCTTCGGGTATATGTTACTTTGGCTCGAAGCAGGTGTAGGTTAGGGGTGACTCAGGATTTTGTTTGTTTTACCCAAGATCGACACGAGAATTTGCTGTAGATTGATCGTGTGTTGTTAAGCAGGTTTTTGTTTTGAAAAGTTTAAGTTGTAAAGGTTTTAAAACAAAGATAATATGATTTTGTAAATGATTAAAGTTTTAAAACAAAGGTTAGACAAGTTTATTTATAAAATTAAATTTGTTTCAAGTTAAAGTTTTAAACAAGTTATATATATATATATATATTAAAATATGAAAGTTTTAAATAAAACAAGTGAAATTTTAATAATAAGGTTATATTAAAATTTATTTAATAACTATGGAAAGTTTTAAAGATTTAAAGAGTTTAATTTGAATATTTAAATTGTTTTAATTATAATTGGTTTTTAATATTTTATTTTAAATAAGGTTTATTGATTTAAGTTTAGTAATCAATTATAATTTAAGAAATCAAAAGTTATGATTAATTAAAACTATACAAATATATGAAGATAATTGGAATACTTCAATTATGATTAATAATTAAAGTGCTTGGGTTAATATAAATAATTTAATTTAGATAATAGGTTTCTTAATTAAGAATCTTTATAATATAAGAAGTAAAGAATCATTTAATAAATTTAAATGATTAGTTTAATAATTAATTAAGTAATTAATTAGTGATTAATTGATGATAATCACTTTGGAGTTAATTAAGTAAATTGCTTGGTAAAGTAATTAAGTGATTGATTGCTGGAGGTAATTAAGTAAAAAATAATTACTTTATGGGAGTAATTAAGTGGATGTGATTAAGGGTTAATCACTTGTGTTATTAATTAAAAAATTAATTAATACAATTAATTAAGGGGTTAAATTATTTAATTAATGGTTAATTTATAAAAGGATTAAGAGTATTTAATAATGTGATTAATTACTTGTTAAAGTAAACTTCAAAGGTTTAGAGCCATCCAACAAACAAAAAAATGTCCGCTCATGTTATCCCCCACCTTTCTCCTCCCATCAACTCAACTGTTCCTACCTTACCTATCAACTCAGTCGTATCCCTCCTTCCCTCCGAAGTCAACGCCGTCCTTTCTTCAGATCCTACGCCCCCTCCTCCCATCTTGTCAGTTCCATCTGTATCCACCACTGTCCCCTCTCCCCTCATAGCTAAAGAATCTTCGAACTCACCTGTCTGCTTCTCTCCTTCACCACCTCCAACCATCCAAACCAACTCACTACCTGACCCACTTCCTCCTGACCCACTACCTCTTCTATCATCAAGCCCAAAACACCCTACTCTGTCCGCTAACACCCTCCCCGATAGTTCGTGTGAACGAAAATGGACTTCTCTGTTTAAACGCAAGCCAAGGAACGCAGGCAAGTATATACCTGTTGATCTGACACCAGTGTATGAAGATGAAGCTTTAGTGCCGCCTGCTGAAGTTATTGAGGCTGGTGCTGCTGTCTGGAATGATACAATTGTTGGCTTCTTCCTGGATAAACCATTGTCGTACACAGCTGTTGTACAGAAGTTGAAGTTCATTTGGAAACTTAAAGGTGCTGTTTCAGTTAAATCGGATGGTACTATCTTCTTATTCAAGTTCTCTTGTAGTGAAGATAGGAAAACAATATTGCAGAGTGACCCTATTGTAATGAATAATAAACTCTTTATAATTAAACCGTATGATGCAACTATGAGTAACGTTACTGGTTCAGTCACCACTGTCCCAGTTTGGGTGCAACTGTACAATCTTCCTATATTTGCTTGGTCCCCTCTAGGAATAAACTGGCTTTGTAGTCACTTGGGTAAACTGTTATGTATGGATGAGATGACTGAGAAGCAAGATAGGTTGAGCTTTGCGAAGTGCTTAATTGAAATTAGGCCCGAAAAAGAACTAGCTGATGATTTCTTGGTTAAACTAGTAGAGGGAGGACAACAGAAAATCTATGTAGAGTACTTATGGAGGCCAGATGTATGTGTAATGTGCAAGAGGTTTGGACACAAAACTGTTGATTGTGAAAATAATGATAGTAGTAAGACAATGTGTGATAAAGGAAATAGTAAAGCAGATAGAGAGGCAAGCAAGAAGGAAAACACTGAGAAGGTACAAGCACATAAATATATCAGACCAATCAAAAACCAAAGCGGTAGAACATGGCAACGTATTATGAGAAAGAAAATAGTTAAAGATGTAATAGAAGAGAATGTGGAACAAACAGAAGAGGGGAGTGACGAAACAGTTTCGGAAAAAGTTAACATAGATATTCATGCAAGTGTGAATGCTAGGGAGAAAGAGCGAAAGGGTAAAGAGATTGAGAAATTCAGTGTTGAGTCTGATGAACTGGGTAACGAGGATAAGGGAGAAGTTGAGCCTGACGATATTCCAGGAATAACTAATAAAACTTCTGAGGGATCAAACAATCTGAAAGAAGTATATAGTGTAGAAGCTGATTTAGTTGATAATTTATTGATTTCCAATAAATTTGATATTCTTAACTGTCTGGATGTTGACGATAATATAGGTACTAGAGATACTGAATGTATGACAGTGGTTGAAAAAAGTGGAGTAAACGGAGCAGTTAGTGAAAACACCAAAGGAATGATTAATATTGGCACTACAGAGCAAGTAGACCAAATGGTGAGTAACAGCATTTATACCGAGCAAGATAAAACTGATCATATCAAACAGACGAAAGAAATATTAGATAATATGCAGGATGATATATCTACTGTATCTGGTAAAATGGAAATCAGGTTAAGCATTGAAGGTACGAGTCATGAAGGACTAAAATCAAGTGATAAGAAGAGTAAAAAGTGTAGAAAAAAGTATTCTTCCCTCAGTAAGACTCCAAACTTGTACGACGAAACATGCATGCGCGATGTTAAATGCACATCTCAGCAAAGTCACCAAACTGATACTGCTAGTGTTCATGTTCCACCTCCCCCATTTGTCTACTCCAGCATTAAACCTCCCTCTGCCTTCAAATTACCCCCACCATTGTCCCGCACTCCCCTTACCTCTCCTACCACCTATCCTGCGCTTCCCATTATCTCCGAACTGACTACACCATCAACTACAGATGGTAATTCTGGCAGAGTGGTAACTCCGCTATCTGTTGAAATTCCTAACTACTTATCCTCTTCGCAAGCTGTTACGAGGAGAATGAAAATAGAATTGATTAACGCCCGTGCTCACCAATGATGACATATCTAGGTGCAAGGAACATACATGGGGGCCATTACGTCACCAAACTTGACCAATGTAAAACGCTTATTGGCGCTCATAAGTTATCTATTATTGCCAAGTACAATATTAGTGCTGTTACTGAATATTTGATGAAGAACAAAGAAAAGCATAAGTGGAATAGGAGCAAGCGTGCTTGGCATAAGAACAGTGCTAATTCTGATGCTATGTTTACGCTTTGGGTGATGTATGTGATCAAGAATTCTTTGAGCTTGCTATCTATCCCCATTGATCCTGGCATATATCATTCTACTTAAGACAGTTATTTGTTTGTTTATGTTTCTTTCTTTTCTTCTTTTAGCTTCCAGTTCTTTGTAGCGCTTTGTTTTCTCTGTATTCTCTGAGCTTGCTCATTGTTGTCTGTGTTGTAATCTTTCTGGTGCTGCACTAAAATGGTCGGGGTCCATCCAACCCCGTCGGCCTTGCCAAAAAAAAAATTACTTGTTAAAGTAATTAATTAAAAAGAAATTTAATTAATAGAAGTAATCATTAATTAATGGAAATAATTAATTAATTGTTAATTAATAATTTAAAGATAATTAATCTGTAATTAAGTTTTAATTACTAAATGTGATTAATTAAAAGTAATTAATTAAATGTGATTAATTAAAAGAAATTAATCAAGTGTGATTAATTAAAAGGTAATTAATCAGGTGTGATTAATTAAAGGATAATTAAGGAATAATTATCAAGGTAATTAAATAATAATTAATCAAGTGTGTTTAATTTTAGAGGGTAATTAAGAAGATACTTACTTGGTATAATTAAGAAGTAATTAATCAAGATGATTAATTAAATTTGTGATTAAGGAATAATTACTTAAAGCAATTAAGTAATAATTAATCAGGGATGATTAATTAAAGTGAATAATTAAGTGATGTTTATTAATTAATTTGTAATTAATTAATGAATATGAAGTTGGATTAATGAAAATCCAAGTGATTAAATAAGGATTAACTTAATTAAGAATTAATTAAATTAATTAAGTTAGGATCAAACTTGTTATGGATGATTAATGATTGGTTGATAAGTATCATTGGATGAGTTAATGATATTGGATGATATTGGATGTCATTGGTTGATATGTAATGATATGAATGTGATATATCTGAAAAGTGATATATATGCTGCTTTGTGATATGTGGGGATGCATTTGATAATAGTGTATTATCTATCTATATGTTATGAATCATCCGTTTATGTTAAGTGATATTCTGAATATCTACTATTTAAAACCCTTAAGTACAACTTGGACATTAAAATGGTGTTTGGTTTCGGTGAGACCCGGATCGGGTTTCCATATTTGGGTATCCGAAAACCACACCGATCCAAAATAAATGTTAGGTCGTGAATCCAAGTGGAGTGCAAGTGAAGACTCGAGGTGTAAGAACTATTTGTCAGTATAACTCTAGGGGTGATTCTGTGATGAGTTTGACGGAGATAGTACTTACAGGCTCGACATGGTGATTCAGAGTGCAAGGGCTATGGTCGTTGACTCTGAGGGTGGTTCCAAAATGAATGCAACGAGATATTGCCTGCGGTTTCGTTCGAACCCGGAACGGACTTGTATGGATTGAATGCTTTCAGAACATCGTCAGGTGGACGATGAGCATTCTAAGATAGATGTGTCCTGTAAAGGTAATCGCAGCCTCAAGCCTCATCAACCGGGAATGGCTAAAACAGGGGAGGTGCAGCAAGGTTAAGTGGGTCGTGCCCAAGTAGGACGAGATTTACCACTATCTATATGTCCATTTTTATTTTGGTTTTGTGGGCGGTTGGTCTACAACCAACTGCGGGGTGGTCTTGTTTGGGACTGTTCAGTAAGGAATGGTCCCGGTCTTGTGTTGCAGGGGAGTTAGGGTGGCTCCTCGGTATGGTGATCTAGGCCACGTACTGTAACGAGCGGTACCCCAGTGGTCCTGCCATTGATGGAAACCCATTCTTCCTACGAGACCCTACGATTTTGTTTGTATTACCCATTTTTGTGGCTAGTAGCTGGAATTTAATCATGTAACAATTTCGGCTATTTCATATTTACTTGAAAACCCTAGACACTATTATAATATCACTGGATTTCCTATCAAATGTTTTAGTTAGCGTAAGGTAAAAACTTTTCCATGTTTATGTGTGGGAAGTCTTACGTGATACCTTCTCTTTTCAAAGGATTTTCTAAAGTTAAGCAATCTTAAACCGTTTACTCACACCAGACCCCTGTCTGACCCGAGTGTTTATTTTCTATTTTATTAAACTCTTGGATACTCGTATTATGTATGAGTAGTCAAGTGATTCAGGTTATCCTTGATGAATTCTGGAGGAGCTTGGAGCAGGAGGCTTCAGCGTGTAGATATATAGTTAGAGTTTCCACTGTGTGTTATTATGTATAGTTGTTCTTGTATTATACATTAGATAGAAATGTTATAACTGTCTAAATTGAGATGTAAAGTTGTGTACTCTGATGTATATGATACTATATATATGTTATATATTATATTTCATTCGTTCCGCTGTGATATTCTGATGTGTTGTTGTTCTTTCTTCTCTTTCTTTTCTTCTTCTATCTCTTTCATTCTTAAATAGTGATGCGATTTTCTGGTGTTAGAAAGTCGGGTGGCTACACTTAGAGTATATTTAGAATTAATTATGTTTAATCATTTTATTAGTCTTGTTCTCATTCATCAGACTTTGTGTGTGACCCACCTCCTTCTTTTCATTTTCCCCTCATAAGATGATAAGTTAGCGGTGATTGGACATAGTACGAGGGAGGAAGGAGCTCAATGATGGAGTTCTCATATTATTTATTATTTCTATTATAGTCATTTATTGTATTAAATATTTGCAAAGTTTATATTGTACCGAGAATAATGTATTTGTAAAACAAGTATTTTGGAAACTGTTTTTCTGAGATATCTATTTTGTACATTTATATTTTATTTCCTTCCGCTATGAGATATGAAAGTTTAGAATGTCTTAGAACTCCATCCTTTTACTTATGCTATGTAACTTTTTTAGAATCCCAATAACTTGTATTTCTCGACATATTTCGTCTTAGGAAGTATGGGTCGTTATAACTTGCGATGGCTTAATAACTCAACTTACGATAGCTTCAATAACATAACTTGTGATGGATCAATAACTCACCGTGTGATGGCTTCCATAACTCAACTTGCGATGGCTTCAATACGTTAACTTGTGATGGGTTCAATAGCTCAACATGCGATGGCTCAATAACTCAACTTTCCATAGATTCTTTATTCTTAGTATGCAATGGTTCATCCTATAATGACACTCTTGCTCAATTTTGAATTTTTTTAGGATGTAACACTTGTCTCCCATAAGAAGATTATTTATGCTTTAGCATAAGTGAAATTCTACTCTGTGTCTTGTTTGTTTTCTTCGAATGTTGACTTCTCTTCTACTTTATTTTTTCTGATCGATCTAATCAATTGTCAATTGCTTGATTAGATATCTATTTCAGCCAAGTGCAGTGCCATGGCTAAAGTTTTTTGTTGACCTTCGCTCTTTGGATGTGAACTTTGACTGGGTGTTGAAGCGGGACCAAAGACTTAATTTGATCATCATTCTTTGGATGTGTACTTTGTCCAGGCTCTAAGATGGGACCAAAGGCTTATTTTGACCATCACTCTTTTGTTGGGTGCTTTGGTCGGGCTTAGAAGCTGGTCCAAAGGCTTAATTTGATCATCACGCTTTGGATGGGTGGTTTGGCAAGGGGTAAAAGCGAGACCAACGGTTTAAGTTAACTATCTCCCTTTGATTGTTGCTTTGGCAGGACCCAAAAGAAGACCAAAGGCTTATTTCAACCATCACTCTTTGGATGGATGCTTTGGCTGGGCATAGAATCAAAACCAAGGGCTTAATTTAACCATCTGCCTTGAATAGTTGCTTTGTCCAGACCTGAAGATGGACCAAAGGCTTATTTTGACCATTAGTATTTGGGTGGGTGATTTGGCGAGGTGTAGAAGCCAAACCAAACGCTTAATTTTGGATGGTTACTTTGGCCAAACCCAGAGGTAGGACCATAGATATATTTTGACCATCACTCTTGGATGGGTGCTTTAATTGGATGTAGAAGTGGGACAAAAGGCTTAAATTGACGATCTCGCTTGGATGATTGCTTGGGCCAGACCCAGAGCCTAGACAAAAGGTTATTTTTCCTCTATCCAATATGAGATGTGCTTCTGCTAAAAGAATCTTACTAATCTTGCCAGGTTAGGAGTTACATTAGACACAATGCGTCTTAGTCTACGGGCTATTTGATAAAAAATTTGCAAAATCATTTCACAACTCGTTTCAAAGATTATGGAAATCTTTTCTCTTGAAAGTTTATCCATCTCGAAAATCTAATTTTTGAAAATGTTGTAAAAACGTCTAAAACCACTTGCAAAGAAGCAAATCTTTGGTAACCTAATTTCTTCATTCAATGTAGTAAAATAAGGTAACAAATGGTCAACGTTACATGTTCTTGCTATGACATTTCTATCGAGTCTACTCAATCGATAAATTCCTAGTGATATTATTTCATGAATGACTAAGGGACTTTCCCAATTTGTCCCTAATGGACAATCTGCTAAGGTTCTTGGTTTTTACCATTATCCTTCTAATTACAGTCTTCGTTTTGGAATGTCCTTTCTTTTACTTTTTAATTATTATATTGGGATATCCTTCGTTGATATTCTACAGTCCATAATGCAGCCTGGTATCTTAGCTCATTTATCAAGTCTGAAAATTCCTTCTTTAATTCTTGATTTGATTCATAAACATAGGAAATTCATTGATGTGTTGTAACATAACATTACCTTATGTCAATATATCAGAGATTATGGGCTGCTGGCTTTTAGATGTGCTACTGATGAGAAAATCTTCACTATCCCATTTTTCTTACAAAAGCAAGTGAGTTCTTCACTCTCAAATTGAATTCATTATCAGAAATGATCTAATTTGGGATTCTAAACCAAGTAACTATATTTTTCATAGAAAACTTTAAGACCACCCCTATAGTAATGTTGAGTAATGGCTCGGCTTCTATCACTTAGTAAAATAGTCAATAGGTACTACTACAAATTTCGTACCTTTAACATGAAGTGGTCATATTAAATTAATTTCCCATACATCTAAGGGCCATGGACTTATGACAGGAGTTTATTCACTTGGAGGTAGTCATGGAATTCTAGAGAATTTTTGGCATTTATCGCATTTTTCACATAAATTAAGGCATCCTCAATCATGTGAGGTCAATAATTAGTATTATATTCAACATAAACAATGCACTATTAACACATATCCTCAAAGATGGCAACTCAACCTCTCTCATCAAGGTCCTAACCCTGTTCAAGAAGGTTTCGTTTCTCCTTTCCGAACACTCATGTGTTCTGGAGTATAAGAATGAGTGATTTTTTATGGAATCATTCTTTCAAGTGCTGGCATTTTTTTCCAAAATAGTTACCTCTTCGATCTTGTCGAAGTGTTTTATGTCTTTCGCACGTTTTTGTACTTCTATCTTAAATTTATGAACTTATCATAGAAATTTGGCTAATTTAACATAAGACACACATGTCTATGTCTAGATAAATTGTCGGTTATTTTAATGAAGTAAACTTATTATCCTTTTGGTAGCTATAGATTCCGTGCAAATACATCTATATGTATCTATCCTAAGTGTTTGTTAACTCTATGATTGCTCATAGTAAATGTGTTCATGGTTAATTTCCATTTGATACACGATTCATAGGTATTGTATGATTAATGTTTAAGTAAAGAAGATAAATTTTGTTTATGAATTTGTGCAAGCATTTCTATTGATATAACCTTTTTATTTTTCCAAAAGTAACGATTGTTTATTTTATACGCTCTTGTACTTTCATTTGTTAACACATCATTATTATTTAGAACACATAAGTTATTATTTGTAAATACTAAAATAATTTTATTCCCAAAAAGGATATTCATAGCATTCTTATTAAAATAAAACTATGTCCACTTATGATCATGTGCAAAATGGATATTATTTGACACATAGATTTTGGAACATAATTGCAACTTTTATTATCTAAAGCGTGTTAATCGAAAAGCAATGATGGTACTCGCCCATTTCTTTAGTCCTATGGTGGCATCATTTACAAAACGAAGTTTCGATAAACCACTTACCATGGGTTTTTTTTACTGAGAAGCTTATATAATAATTATAAATGTGATATGCAGATCTGATACCCAAAGCTCAAGTAATAGATCTCTTAGATATGCAACATTCTATCAGAAAACACTATTAAAAGAGGAATCCAATTTTTCTTAAGCATTCTTTAATTAATATAGATATTTTCATTATAATGTTCCTTCTTCTGGTAGTGGTGCTACTACTATTCTCTTATATCCAAAAATGCCTTTGTTACCGCTACCTTAGATATTCACTTCCTCTTTTTTAAGGTCATACCTTTACAAGAAGAGGAACCCTTTACCGCAACCATTGTACCATATTCCTTCACAAAAGTACTTTTGACCATCCTTAGCACATTAAGAGATTGTATGCATTGCACTTGAGTGAGTTCATCAATGTGAATGGGTCAACTAAGAAATTAATGATTCGGGAATAAGGTCAACCGTTTGTTCTTAGTGTAGAGTTTTTTCTATTTCCCTAGTTTCACATTGTATACAACCATAGTCAGCACATCATCTTGCATTGTGGCTCCTCATTTATGTCTGAATGAAATAATTTCTTCGAAACCTTATAGTTGCAAAATGACATGGTTCACCGCACAACTTATGTAGGTATCGAATAATGAACAATTATCCATATTTTTGCGATATTTCATAGTAAATGGCATGTAGAATTAAGTAAGTTTTTAGATTTACCAAAACTCGGAAGCTTCAATCCTATTAATGGTAACATGCATTTGGATCTTGTATAAGTTTTGAAGCTATAACATGCTAAATTTTTATTGACGAGTATTATTTTTACGTTTATTAGACAATAATTATGGTTCATTTTATTTAGTATGTTAATTTCAAGAAATAATTTCTTGCAAATTTATTCAAATAGATTATAATATTATTTCACATAAGACTCTGGTTAGATTTTACATATATCCTAAAACCCTAACGGAGATATGAGAATTCTGAAATTCGTCTAGTAGGTGTTAGGATTGTCTTGTCATCACAACTTTGATTGTGCTCAATAAATTACATCCCCATAAATGGTGAATAAGTCTTTATTGCTAATATCTCTTTTATAGCTCTAGATAATTTTATATGTTGTCCCTAATCACTTTGTGACCTTAGATATGCTTAACAAGTCACAAAGTACATTGACATTCATATCCCTTCGTTCCATGTTTGCGTAAGTGTAAGAATATTACCCTTGAGCTTACCCAAAAAATTTATGCACTTTGTCTTATTAATATATTGAAATTCACATCACCACTAAAGATTACATATGGCATATGTATCCTTGACGACAATATCTAGTCTTAGTACTATACTAAATGTAAATTATAAAGAGGAACTATTTTTTTGAATAGTTCAGTAAAGCAAAAGAGATCAATTATATTTTAAAATTCATAATTTAAAAATATTAAATGAATTATATCAATAGTAAGGGATAACGAGTGGTCAAAATATTTAATGAATCAAATTTCATTACATTATAAAATATATCTATTAATTATGTCTATATGAGCTTTATATTTTAACTTGTAAATATTCAACATTAATTTACAATTCTATTAATTTAACCTCTCTATAACTATTTCATCAAAAATCTCCCTATAATTAGCTTTTTCCTCACTTCTTTCTGTATACTCCTTTTTCCCTTCATAGAGATTTCTTCTTCGTCTCATCATCTTCAAATCCTAAATACAAGTAATTGAATTAAATAAATTATTTTCAATAAGAGGAATCTATCTTAATAATCATCTAACTCTCCATATCAATCATCATTTTCTCAATCTACATTTAATTCTTCAACATCATTTTCTACACTTTTTTCAGAATAACTTCAAACAATTTCAACACTAATACGTACTTTGATAAAGAATTGGGTCAAAGGAAAATTAAAATAGAAGAAAATTAAATAATAACAAAGTTTTTTTGGGTGATTAAACTCCTAGCTAAAATTATTATCCTAGGCATCGTCAAATCAAATTGAATAAATTAAGCATATACGTGAATTGAAGTTTTGGATTTTGAAAAAACATAGGAGAAAATATGGTAAAGAGGAGGTTGAATAAAGAAAGGGCTAGACGTTGCACAATGGAATACGATGATGATGCTAAATGAATGACAAACATGATTTTATGTTTTGGAGTGGTGGACTTCTTATTTTGAAAGTGTGGTAACAAAGTTTGAAATGCATAAGGGTATTATTGGAAAAAAGAATGATAATTTTGTATTAAATATGTTTACATATTAGGAGATTCTCTCCCGATAAAAAAAATTCTTTTACTAAACTTTTCCTAATGTTCTTATCCATCGGTCAAAATGATTATCCTTTTAACATTTCTCATTTTCAGCATTTTAACATAGAGAAAGAATATCTTTGATTATCGAGCTTTACGACTCACATACTATTAAATGTAAGTATTTTGATAGAACCAAATGTCAAATTCAGTAATTTCTAACTTGCAAAAACCTAATTATTGTATTAAATAAAAGCATTTATACTCATTTTTTATTTAGATCAAAACAGTATTATCAGAAGGCAAATTTTTGGTCATTGTTAGTATATATATGAATAAAAATTTAAGGTAGAGATAAATAAAATGATCATTGAAGAAGTAACGGATGTGGTATGTATATTTATATAACTTGCAATTAATTTGAGAAATATTAAATACAAACTAAGAAACAAAATTTTGTCAGAAATATTCTAGTTACCGCTACGACATTTTTTCCAGAGTATAGTTTATACTCTTTATTTGTCTATGTGCATCGAGTGTGCGACGTTTGTGCTATATTGCATGTATATGTGTTTTTTTGCACAAATTATACTGCATTCCAGAATGGTCCTTACGTTTTGCTTATAAAGTCAAATTTTCGAAACTCGCTGTTGTCAAAATATATTTTTACTTTTTATGAGGTAAGGGGATCGAAATTCAGCTGTAAAAACTGCCTCCCGTAACACTTAGAATTTGGCCACCCAAGCAGCCAGATTCCCTAATAGTTTACAAATGACATTCCTTTAAGGGTAAGATATGTATATGTCAACAAATATCATTATGCATATCTATCACTATATATATAATCTCACGGCAGAAGGATATAAAATATAACATGAATGTTATATGTAAACTATTAAATTCATATCATATAAAGTGGCACTAGATCTAGCATAGTAATAATATAGTAGATAATATATCAAATCTCATAAGAATAAATGTCTCAAAAAATAATATATCTACATGTAAATACACAGAAATCAGATAGATATAATTATAGAGGTAATATAGCCATGGCTCTATGAATCACCTCCAGGTGCAGATGTTATCCTGCATTTGAACCAAGTAACATCTTAAATAGTATGGACTTCAAAATAATGAAGAAATAGACCAAGAAGCTTAGGAGATGTTAAGATTTAAGAATGAAAAGACCAAATAAATTTTGGTTAAATATGAAGTGGGCAAGTGGATGAGTATAAATACACATGGATCAATATTAAACAAATACGAATTAAGGTCCCCACCTACTCAGTAAAAGTCCAATGTTAAAAGACAGAGGGAGAAAGAAAAATCCAATCCATGGAAAGCGGATCAGTACCGAAACATTTTGATAGCTTCAAATACATCACAACAAAGATTTGAAGATTTGTTATATTCTAGAATAAAGCAAGAGGAAAAGTTAATGAAATGGGCTATATTGGTTCATCGATCTTATGCATTTTGACTAATTCTTGCTACTAAATAATTAGATCTAAAGATATTAACTTGTTTAAAAGATTCCAGCAATTTTGCTATTTGATCTCGCATATATATACCAAGCCTATAGATACTAGATAAGGATTGTTTGAGTTCCAACTAATTTTTGGCAACGAAGCTGCATCGAATTCATACCCGACTAATTTGAATCATAAAAATAATGTAATTTGATTGTAATTGTAAGATTATATCCGTAGCAAATTTGATAGAGAATGTTGGATTAAGATTTAAGATGAACCATTTAAAATTATGTTTCTCCTCTTTCATATTTGAATTCTTTCCTTTTAATATCAATTTTTGGCTAAATTGGGTATTTGCCTATATTTTATGCAAATATTTTTAGTTCTTTCACTTAGAGCCATAATATCTCAGGCTTGAAATATTGCTGTTTGGATTTGAAGAAAGTATATTATCATATCTAAATAGAAATTTCTCCATAGAAGGGGAAATCTGCTACATCTAGAGCTATCATTAAAAGGGATAATGAAAGATCCCTACCATGAAGAAGTGACTACTCAGTTAGCTGCCTTACTAGAGTGTTCATCTTAACAAGAGACCATGACAAAAGCTAAGATAGAAATGATGATGTATGATATGAATTTGAAGATGGAAGAGAAATAGAAAGCTCAAATATATATGATGACCAAATTGCAAGAACAACTGGTAGTGTTGGCTTGACTCCAACGATCAAATGAATCTCATAGGTGTAGGAAGACCAGAAAAGATTCATCTTCTTCTAAGTATGGTGAAGAATCTCATCATCACTTGAATAGAACAGGAGACTGCATAAACAACTAATGCAAAGAGGGGCTTGTATAATGTAGAGGAAGGCTGGAAGATATGAAATAAGCCGGCCAAAATCCAAATCATTTTGTACCAACCAGTTTGCTAAGAGGTTACACCTCCCAATAGTGAGGAGGACTTATAGCGGCTGACTATAGCAAAGGGAAAGCTATTGGTCCTTAGGTTATTGGTGCTAGAGTTAACAATACTAAACAAGCTTAAAGGGGATGGAGTTTAACAGGGCGTCGGCATGGGTCATGGTAAGTGGTTTATCCATAAACTAAGAATCATAAATGTCATAGAACTAAGAGCATTTGCCAAGCCAAACACTCAAAGACATTTATGATGATTGCTATCCAACTGGGTAAGGCAGGAATGAGTACGCTGTTGATATTATTAAGAGTTTAATGATTTAGAGTCAACATCGATAGAATGACAAATTGGGTTCATTGCCAAGATGGACTCCATTTACTGAAGATATTCTTAAGCGACGTACGCAAAGAAGTTTATGATGCCAACCATGCCTGGCTACAACGACGTGATATCACATCTCTTAGAGTAAATGACATATGGATAATGCCCATGTAAAAGATGTGTATGATGTAGATGCTTTCCTATTTCCCTTGAAGGACTAGCAACAATGTGGTTCAATTAGCTTGAGCCTAGATCCATTTCGTCATACGACCAATCGGCTGGAAGGTTTAAGGATCTTCTAGTTATACATTATTCAACCGAAGGATGCCATGCTATCATGTAGTGTGCAGCAGAGATCTGGAAAGTTATAATGCCATAATGATGGAGGTAAGTAAATGGAGGATGTAGTGCTGATGGCACTTATGAATGAGGCTCATTCAAATATTAGTTTTAGTAGATGTATTAAGAGAAAAGAACCACCTATTATGAATGAATTTTATAGGAAGACATCTCAATACTATTGCTAGGAAAAGGCATATCCAAAGGCGGGATTGGGGTAGGTGGTTAGGACAGACAGAGCGGCGTGGTACAGAGCAACCTGGCTATCAAAAAGAGTGGTGATTGTTTTGGAAACATTGCATAGAATTTTGGAAACAGTAATCACTAAAGGAAGAATAAAAGACTAGTGGAAAAAAGTAGGACGTCGCGAAGCATTCAAGATATACTAGTCTTGAAGATTACATGAAATCTATAGATTCCATTGAGAACATTTATCATGCTATGTAATGTATAGAGAATTACGAGAAGCCACCCCCTAAAGAGGCAAGTGAAGAAGTAAGGTGCTCCAGAAAGTTTTGACTCTTCTATAAAATTCATGGGCATGGTACGAATGAATGCATACATTTGAGGGATGGCATCTAGATTTGATTTGAAAGAAGAAGTGGCAATTGTACGTTTGAAAATCTAAGACTGCTAAGCAGGAAAATAAACAACCATAAGGGAAAGCTGCCTAAGGGAACCTAGCTGGGTGTGGTGGAGGGGAATCGGGACAACTAATTAGAATGATTTTGATTAATACCATATCAGGAGGTCTGCACTCTACAAAAAGAAGTTGGAATGAGATGGAGCATTATGGTAGGTCCTTGTGGCAAGCGCCTCAAGGGATGTGTCTTACCAAAGGTGGGAGCTCAAGCGAAGCAATAGAGCACAATTGAAGATGATATCTATAACAACACATACCTTAATGGGCCTAAATTTCGACAAAAATCAAAACCCAAGTCCATCAAAGCACGAATCGTTAGATTTGGTACCTGCAAATAAGCATGAGCATCATCAGAGATTGAGAGAAATCTAAACTCACAGTGGAAATAATAATAGGATAAGAATACTGATTATGACTACTACCTTGGAATAAATGGTATTACTTAGATAGAAGATTGTCACATCTGCATCGAGTATGAGAGAAAAGAAAATTTCTCCAACAACTAAGCATGTCCAGCTTCAGTGACCAGTTCCTCTAAATCTATCCTGTGGGGTTGTAATAAGGAAGGGATCAAAACAACATTCTGGTGATGGGAACATCTACAAACTATCCATAACATAAACTTATACCAATTGGTTTCCATTTAATTGTTACGTCTATTAAGATTAGTAATTCTAATCTAACCTTGCGTTGCATATAGGACTACTTACATACCCATTATCAAGGTATAAAATACCGATGAAGCCTTATCATCTATCAATACTTTCATACCCATTAGCCACTTAATACATCTAAATATGAATCGGGCTTCTAATATCACCATATAATACTTATAAAAGAGAAATATGCAGGCTCTGTCATTTAAGACCTCGATTGTAACGACCCATATATTAAACTATTTTAAATTATTAAATTTAATATAATTCTTAAGCAAAGATGGTTAGAAATAAAAATTTAATGATTAATTAATATAATTTATTTAACATGAACTTGAATAAAACTTTGAAATAACCAATTCCAAAGATTTAGGCAATAACAAGTGCATAATGAAGTTCAGTATATTTAATGTGTTGTAATCAATAGCTTGAATTGAATAATAATGTTTACTTATTTAGATGGAAATAAAATAATAATTGATAATTAAAATTCATTTGAAATTTTATGATTTATTAATGTAATTTACTTGATAATTAAATTGTTTAAAAGTAATATTGTAATTGTTTAAATAATTGAATCTTGAGTTTAATATGAATGAAAATGATGTCAAAAGTTGATTTAAACTTTATTTAAACAAGAATGAGGATGGTTTAATTTTAAAATTGAATTTAAAGCGATTAAACTGATTTTTGTAATTTTCTTGTTTCATTTAATGGGTAAACCAGCCTTTTTGGGCACTATCTCAGATTTTGATGAAACCAAATTCACCGGATCCGTAATGGTGAATAATTATAGAATTTTAAGTTTCTTAGCGATCGGACTTGTTGTTTGGCCATGCGAGCTTGAAATGCGTAGAAATTAATTAAAGAAATTTAATTAAAATAAACTGATTTTAAAAAGCTATCTTCTGAATGTGATGGAAATGGCTTCCGAAACTAGTTTCGTTGTGTTTGGTATAGGTGTATAACATATAGAACGCTAGATGACACGCCTCGTTTGGAGCTGGAGAATTTCGAACGTTTAAAGTCAATTATTTGCTAATTATAATCACACACACACACACACACACAGATATATATATATATATATATATATACACACACACTCTCCTCGACACTTCGTACACTCCGCCATAATCTTGTCTACCCCGTACCTCCTCTCCATCATTTCAAATTTTTGCAGATCGAAGGAAAGTAAAAATATAAAGCGAGATGAAGTTGCAATCACAAGCGATGCACGACGTGCTTGGAGGTGGGGGAAGAAGGAATCGAGGTGGCACGAGATGGTGGGAGGCTCACGTTCGAACTCCATTTAGGGGTTTGGGGTTGTTGATCTGAGTGCATGTGTGACGACACGTGAGGCTACAAGCGGGCGTCGGTGGCTCAGCACGTGGAGGTGGCATTCGATCATCGTATGAAAAGAAAGAAGTAGAAACCGTCGCATGCGGGTTTCGATCGCGTGCTTAGAAAGGAAAAGCACGTTATAGGGCTTTTGGCTAATCTTGCTTTGTGGGTAATTAAATTTTTAGTTAATTAGTTTGATAATTATATTATTAATTACATCGATATTAGTAAAGTAGTAACTTTTTCATACGAGGTCCGATTTAAGTAAACGAGTTGCAGTGTGTCTGTATCGACGTTGTTACGACATGGAGCTAATTGGAATTTATCTAATGCTGAAAAATTTTCAGTTTCAAATAAAGGTGGGTGTTTTATAATGCTCATGAATTACTAAAATATTCCGATGTAGTTAAATTGAAATGACGAAGTAATTTAATTTTATTGATTGTTGTTGATAATTTAATTAACATTTAAATTGACATATGAATTGACTATTAGGGATTAAAATTGATAGTTAAGTGAAATTGAAATTAAAGTGCTAGTTAAAAATCCGATATTTAATAACTAGTCGACTGTTGTAATATTTTGGAATGTTGATTGTGATAGATGCTATTAGTTGAAATTTTGGATGATTTGGATGTTTTTTTTATTTTTATATATTTGTGTTATCACCTTATATATTATTGACAGTGTGTAAAAACCGTTATTTGAATTATTTTAAATAAATTAAGAGATAGGTTGAAATGATATATACCTATAACACTGTGATTTGGATTGAAATGATATATATCCATCCTTGAAATTAAATATAGAAATAAATGATCACTTGGCCATAGGATGGAAAATTATGTACGGGCACCGGATTGGTTAAATTACATTGTTTTTAATTCTTGGATATGGATTTATTCAAATAATTTCATTTATAAAAATAAAATTGAATTGAAATATGGAAACTGTTAATTTAGAGTCTGAGTTTTGGAACGTTATAATTTAAAATTAGTTAAATGAAATTGTTTAATGGATGAAATTTGAAATTTTGAAGTTATAATTGAAATATGATTTGAACTTTGGAAATTTATTTGTTTAGAAGATATGAACTTTTATTCGACCTTTGAAATATTGCTAATTAGAAGTAAATCAAATGTATATTTCAAATTTGGTCTTGGAATTGAATTATTTTGAATGTTCGAATCTTAAATTGAATATTGAGGTTTAAATTTGACTTAAGCGATTTAAATCAATAAATTAAAATTGAACTTGAAATTGATATAAGTAGAAATGGTTTAAAATAAGAATTGAATTAAAATTTAAACCATTTAATCGAATCGTGGAATCCAATTTGAAGTTAAAAATGAACATTTTGAAACTGAAGTTAATTCGAATCGAAATCAAAATTAAGTTGACTTGAAATAAAATCGAAATTGAGTCGATTGAATTGAAAGATTGAAATTGAATTTGTTTGGTTAAAATTTGGACGTAAGTCCAGATTTGTTGAAATGGAATAAACAGTTTGATTTGAAACTATTTTCAAACTAAACTATTTTAATATAAACTGTTAAAAGGTCTATTTTTTAAATATTCAAATTATTTTGATTTTCCAAAATATTTTAACATATAAACCATTTTAATACTTAAACCATTTTATATCAAATTATTTTAACTATTTAAACTACTATTAAACTATTTAAAATTTTTAAACTACTTTCTAAAATTTCAAACCGGTCAAGGTTGGAATGTTTATATTTAAATCATTGATTTAAATGCGAATTGGGTTAAATGAAGTTATAACCTAACTTGAAGTTCGAAATGATTATTGAAGTAAAAATTGCATATTTTAAGTAAATATGATATTTCGAAGTGAAATTTTTTTTGAAAGTGAATATGATATTTTGATATCGAGTATGAATCATTTTCGAAACATAAAAGGACTAACTGGTGTGCAAAACGATGTTTGGTTGTTATAGAGACCGAGGCCTCTTATTAGCATACTCTCTGTCAATATTAAAATCACTTTAACAACTGTGTATGCGAAGGAGACTCTAGAATGAAGTGGTTGGATTTGGCATATGTTTGCTTGATTTGAAGAAAGAGAACGATAATGGATAGACCCCGGCACTTATGCCAATTTGAAATGACTTAACTAGGAGGCTTGACAGGGCCAATGAGGCTAATTACCTCTAGCATACATCCGTTCTTCGATTTCTTTTTTGGACTTGACCCATAATATTACTCTTATTGTTGGTTTCGATTGATGGACCTTGATTTGGGATGAACTCCCTTTAACTCGATATGGGATGGATGGACACGGTAGGCGATCCTGGCGACGATGCATTACCACCATCCCTACGACCCGAACTGGTAGTATCCTACCATGGGTATTACCTCACGTGCCTCGTCATACTCTTATCCTTATACGAGACTACTACGAGTTTGGTTTAGTGTTGTCGTATCATGGCGCATCCCTATCCCCCGATGTGCTACTAGGGCGTTATATGCAAATTGTACGACAATGCGTAAAAAGGCATTAATGGGGATTAATGTAAAGCCTTAAAGCTAAGAAAATGTATTTATTTTACCAATTAGACATTACATATATATCATATACTATTATATATAAATATTTTGATGGATCCTTAAGAGATGGAAAGTTCCGTAACATCTCTTGAGTTATTGCACGCACGTCATACACTGGATAGGAGATGTAAAAGCCTATAAAATTCTCTGATGCTTTTACACTCATGTTATATGCGATATTGATTTAACTCACATAAGGATATTTTAGTCATGACTCGAGTGTTTTATCTTTTTATTACGCTCGGGTTAGCCCTGAGTTTTCAACACATTGAAGATTATTTTCTGGAGGACGAATATGAACATTTGGTATATTATTATTACTACTAATATTCGTAGCATCATGTTGTTCGACTACATTGTTTTATTTATTCTGTTGTATATATATTTAACTCTGATAAATGTTGGATAAATTATAATTAAATGTAGTGTAAACAACATCGTGAACTGTTTATTTGATTATTATATTTTGTCATTCTGTTGCGAGATTCTATATTTTTTTTCTTTCTTTCTTATTTTTCTTAATTAACCCCATTGATTATCTATGTCTCGGATTATTTGAGTTGGACATGTGTAGACTATTGTCGATTTCAACCTTTCAAAATGTGGGTCGTCACATCAATCGAGGTAGACGTCGTCATTTAAGACCTATTCCTAAGGTGGACTTCTAGCGTCGTCATTGTTGGTCTATTGGTTCTAGCTACAGAGACATTTGACCACTATCTATGGCCTTATAATTTATAATACCCATACCATGTGCATCTATCATTATTAAAGTCTTAATAATGTGAGGCTGTACATAATCCACTTAATACCTCATTAATAAGGACTAGGCAGGTCTCTGACCATTTAACACATATTTATAGAAAGGCCTTTGCCATTTAATACTTAACCACAAGCAAACTCCTCACTTGTACTATTTAGCTGACACCGCTTAGAAACCTCATTGGGCTACTAGTGCTTCTTTTATAGGAGAGAGACGAACCCTAGGTCAGTCGCTTAGTACCTCAAAACTGCAGTGAACCCTTTTTGAGATATCCATCATCACTCTTAATTATAAATGTGGAATCTCATTAGATTACTTCTTTCGATGAGGAGGCGGGCCCTACAATAGTTACTTAATACCTCAACACTAAAGTAAATCTTTTTTGGAGACATCTTTATTTATTTGGAATCTCACTTAGTTAATTAATACTTCCTTTTGGAAGAGTGATAGATCCTACATCCACTTAATGCCACAAACTAGATGCGAACTCCTATGGAGATATACCTTACCGCTCCTAATTCCAAAATTTGACCATTTAATACTTTTCAATTAAGAAAGTGGGTCCAATCTCTCACGCCATCATGGATCCTAGGATTAGTGATATCTCACATCAATAGTAAATGCACCTGACTACTTGTAGCCTTAAAGTAAAAGGCCATCCGTCAAGTAACTTTACTGACCTCGCATCACTAACCTACTAAGTCCAATTAACCATCGTAAGTCTTTACCTATAGTATATTAGGTAGACATTAGACTTAGCTTACTAATTCCCTTTTTATTTAAGATAAAAACAATTACCTTAAATATTTATCTACCCATAAGTCCCCTTTTATTGCTCATAAATGTCAATTTGTCCATAAAATCCTAACGAACATTTCCTAAGACATTTATGTATGACCACCAATTCCAAATTATAACCTTTCTATATCTATTCCATTTTTATCAGTCCCATTATTCACTGGTCTCTATTAGTTTCAACTCCCAAATTCATTCCATTAATTGCCCATTAGCTGGAGATACAATCTTTAATTAACTAATTGTAACCCCTAATCTAATCCTATCCATTATTTGCCATTAGTTGCCCACTAATTAGAGTTGCGGTGTTTTATTTTCTATTGGCATTTCCTAATTTGTTGCTCATTAATAGGAGTTACTACTTTCCTTAACTCTATCTATTTGCTTTCCTAAATGTAATAATAACTAATGAATGTTATGCATAAATAACGCACAAATAAGCTTTGTTGTTCTTTGTTAACGTAATAAATACATATAAACTGCCTAATAAAACTACCTTTTCTTATCCAAATATATTCTAGTTATAAATATTTAACTAGAATATGCTTTTTATACTTAATGTGCTAGAATTAGATTCCTTAGGAAGATTTTCCGTTATAATTTCCATAAATTAGTCTAACATAAAAAGGATTGACTCCGTTTGAAATTACAAAGAATGGATAATTTTATTTTTTATTTGGAACAAATAGCGTAAACTATGGAGAATAAATCTATACTTTACACATCTCTTTCCTTTTTGTTTGCGGGTATTCCTGCTTAAATTAAACGTCACCCTTTTGAATGAAAAAGTGGAAAAGTTAAACAAATTTATAAAAGTAACAGTGGAAAAGATAAACAAATTTATAAAAGTAAATAGATGTTCTTCCTACAAATTGAACTATGGAAAATCTACAACACAGCATAAGGTAGGCTATAATCCATAAATCCTATTTTACACCCAAGCACAAATATGAAACAAAAACATATAAATTCAAATTCAAAGACCGATTTCCAGATCTAGGTCTACACATATTTCAAGTTTAATCTAAAATAAGAATATGTAGGCAATTGTTTTCTACACTAGTTTAAGCCTACAATTCATTAAAAAAAACCGATTTAGGTATGAAAATCAAACGTATGCCAACATAATAGATTTAAAATCATAAACAATACATAATATTTCCCACCCACCTTTTAAAAGCGATCCAAATCTCTAGATATGAAGTAGAACCTTAAATTGATCTCCAAATCATTTTTAATCCAAGAAATATGTATAAATTGGATATATACATATATTAGAACTAGAGATCAAATAAGAGATTTGGGATTAGGAGAGAAAATAGATACAAATTTATATATAAATTACCACAAATACGTGTATATTTGATTCTCTTCCCTTCTCTTTTTTATTAGAATTATATTCTTCTTTAATTTTTATAAATATAGATATAAATATCTTATTTTTTATAATTTAGAAAGAAAGTGGAGAAGAAGAAATGGCAGAGCTTTGCTATTGCCTTAAGACAAATATGAGAAGAGTTAGGCTGGTTAGGCCTGAATTTATAGGCATAAGAATCAAGCTCAACCATCAGATCAAAATATATGAATTCCAGGCCATTGGACCACTCTAACCCCAGTCGCCACATAGGGAATGGTTGGCCGCCTCCTACCTAGGGGTCGACCGCCCCAGGTTAACTGCTCATAGTGGTTGGTCGACTTATAGGCCCGAGTTAATTGATATAAAATGTTAATTTTCTTATTCGAATTATTTTCGTTCCGACTTCGTTTTTCGTCCGTAACTTCTACGTTTGGACTCTTATCGCAAAACTCCAAATATGAAAGTTGTTTAGAATACACCACGAATGCAATGGTACAAGTTTCGTAGTAAAATTCCATTGTTTGCACAAATTCTATTTTTGGAGCCTAATTAATTAACTAACTAATTAAATAACTAATGCCAAATTATGAGGTGTTATAATATCGCTTCTAGGAACAAAGATGTAGATGGGCTTGAAGTGCCGATGATGGACCTAATGGTGATTATGACTGCAATTTGGGTCGACAATAGCGCACCGTGTCCGTATTGATTGTGGAAGCTCGATAAATATATTTTTAAGCAGACAGTTGATAAGAAGAACCTTAATGAAAAAGATCCATGACCTTATAAATCCCATATTTAGGGATTCATCAAAGAGGCCAAAGAACCTGATGGGTCTGTAACACGCCGCGCTTTAATGACAAATAAAAAATCAATTGAATTAACATAATAGCTAAACATTGAAAATATAAATGTCAAATATACGCATTTAAAAAAAATTAAGAGGTTACATAGATATACGCAACCAATGAGTGTGTGATTAGTTGACGCATCAATTAATTAAAAGAGAAATTAATTAAGAGACATAGATGCGTCAATCAGTCAGAGAATATGTGACTTTTATAACATTAATTAATTAAGGGATCTTCTAATAAAGGGAAATGTATGTGGGGAATAAATTAAATGATAACATACATATATTAATTTATAATTGATGCAATCAATTAATTGAGAAATTAATTAAAGACATTAAGTAAGCGTCAATTAATAAAAGAGACACTTATATGTCAATTAATTGGGTAATGAATTGGCGGTTTAAATATGTGCAATTAATAAATGTGTGATTGATTGACGTGTAGAAATTAATTTAGATATCGATTAAAATGGGAAAACGTGTTAATTAATTAATTGACAATCAGTTGAACGTTTTAAAAAGGGTGTTAATTAATCAAAGAATATGCCATTTTTACAATAGCTAATAACGTAAACTAATTTGCTAGAAGAAAACGCCAGTTATAGGATTGTTTGTTTCCAAGTAAAAAAATTTGGAACACATACAAAAATTAAACAAAGTAATTAGGTTTATGATGAAGGTAAATTAATAAAAATAAATTAAAAAGTTTAATTTTTATATACGTTCAATTAATAGAGGTATTAATTGATGTGTTCAAATAGGTAAGAAATTTTAACATATAAGAATCAATTAATATTGGATATATATGTATATGTGCGTGTATGATCTATTAATTCGATACTTAATGGGAGAATCTTTTTTAGAAGGAAACGTGAATTAATGGGGTCGTATAACAAAGGAACAAATGAATAACGTTGGAGAGTTATGCGTTATAAGCTAATATAAACAAATCAAGTTCTGATGATAAGGATTGTTTTTAAGGTTAATCGGATGGTTCCTAGTTGTTCACTGCACCTATAAATTAAACGTAACTTAACCCTAGCCCATAATACTTTCTCCGAATTAGCTACCGTCATTTACAACAAACTCCTCTTCTCTTTTTCCTCTTCCATTCACCTCTGTTAATCAAATCTTTCCCCAAACTAAAATTAAAATTAAGTAATGAAATACATACAAACAAGTCAGAGAATTGCGAAAACAAATAAGGGAATTTACAGTGAATCAGAAAGGGGTAAAAGCGGAGAAAAGCGTAGCAAATTAAAAGAGATAGAGATTGAAACTAAGGACAACATGCGAGTGGATTTAAATTATATATCTTTTACTTATTATATATTATCGTTAGATTCACTTTCATATTTCAATTCGGCATTTATTTTAGCAATTAGTTCTGTTGAAAACTATACATTGTATAAGAGAACTTATATTTAATTATTATTTATATGGAAAAGAAAAATAGTAATCCTATTGAATATGAATAATATTAGGCTTGACAGTTAGAGAAAGGCATAGGCCTAAAAGTAAGAAATTTACAGTTATTTACATCTATTTTAAAATTTAAATTTAGCCTATAAATGATAGCTTCTTTTTATTCCCTTTTACCCGCATAAAATAGTTAAAGAAATATGGACTAAAATAGAAAAACATTAGATTTACAGTAATTAGATGTAAAATAAGAAAAAATAAAATGCAAAGAGAAAAATAGAAATTTACTATAAATTAAACTAAAAGGGAAATTTTAATAACTTGATTAAGAAGTTAGTGACATATTAGTTGGTTGGTTTAGAAAAGATATACATTTTCATACTTTAATATTTAAAAGATAATGATAAACGTAATTGCAAGAATAAAAGAAAGAAAAAGAGAATTGTGTAAAATAGAGACACTACTCTATTTTGCACTACCCAAAAAGTAAAGAAATAATAAAAGAAGTATCTTGGAGTTACAGATTATTGTTTATAGCATTATTTAGTATTAAATCATGGAAATAGATTTTTAGCATAATTTTTGTAACCAACCAAATGGAATAGAACTACTTCCTAGAATATAAGAAAACATAGTGAAGAATTAAAGGAAATATAGAATAAATCAAGTTAATTATTAGACAAGACTAGAAGTAATGTAACTAGATCTGCATTTACTGCGCGGATAGTAGAATAAATGCAAAGCAGTTATTATGATATGTTAATTTTTGACGGTCGGACGTAGGCCCAAGACAAGATTGTCGTATATCATATGATATAATGAGAATTCAATATCATAATAAAAGAAAACATACTAGAATAGAAAAGAGATACTTGTAATTATATTTATAATATATAGATTATAAAAGAATATAGAGTCACAATTGCGAGTAAAATTATAACATAAGTTACAATCAACAGGAAGAACAGAAAAGGCTTATTTTAAGACTTAGATTAAGTTAATAACAAAATAGAGCACAAATAACAAAATAGGCTTATTTTAAAACTTACACTAAGTTAATAAGAAAACATAGAAACATGGCCCATACCAACAACATTCTCTTTCAGTCAGGAATTGTTGATCTCACAATAGCTAGGTGAGGCTGGGACAAGCTTATGCTGATTAGGGTAAATAAGTAGCCAACAGAATAAGAAAAGTAAACAAAATGAAAAATAAAAGATTAGACTTAAGGCCTAATAAAAGAGTAAGATGCGTTTGAAGAAGCCTAAAGGTTGAAGAGCCTAACGAAGCAGTTCATCATAGATTTTTAGCACAGAAGAAGCATGTCCACCTTAGATATTTTGAGCTAGAGAAAGTATGAGACTTTAGCGGGACGTAAGGGTACTCTAGGATGGCCCTCTGGGGTAGGCCTAACAAAGCAGTCCCTTGGAGGCAGGTCTGTAGGTGTTCCATCAAGAGATTATGCCCTTGACTGATTTTGCATAGCATGACCATTATAGGCAGTCAAAAGCGTTGATGTCTGGTGTAGGATATTTGTAGGACACTGTACTCTAACTTACGAGTAGGTTTTAGTGGACAGGATCCAAAAGAATAGTCGCATGCGGATATCAGGCCATCATCAAACCAAGAAGCAAGTTCGGGAAAGACTAGAGTTAAACCAAAAGGCCAATGATTCTTTCACTATCGAGACTTTGGATGAGGGGATCAACCAATTGGATGTTTAGATTATTTGTAGTAAGGCACAACCACTTAGTTATTTAGTGTTCTTTCGATTAATAGAGGGGTGGGTGCATGGGGCCATATCCACGATGAGAAAAGAGACGAACCAAGTAGAATATCTGTATTATATGCCTAATAAAGCAGTCCTTTACAGATATAGAAAATATCCGACTAAGTTCGTACAAGGTAGAACTTGTTAAGCGGGAATAAGGCAGTAGACATAACAATTACGTATAGTCCTCAAGGTACACACTGGGTGGTACATTGTGGAAGTCCGAGCATTAGTATAGGCCAGTGCAGATGCAGTTTTACAGTTTAATAGCAGACGACCAATCATTTGTACTGTAGGCCTCACGAAGCTGTCTTTTATAGATATAGTCATAGAGCGCTCTAGGAGCAAGATGATGGAGTCTTTTTCGAGGAGGATTCGAAAGGTACTATAGGTAGTACTTAGGACCGATGCGGTCATTGGGTATATAGCTACATATATATTAGTTATTAGGTTTTAATCTACTAGGGAGTAGATGGGCATGATTCACGCACGAATGCGGGAGTAGTATAAACCCAATAAACCTAATATAACAGAAAATGGAAATAAAATGCTATATATAGAATTAAGCTAGAAGTGTATAATTTGTCCATTCACCAGAACTTTAGTTCTGACCCCCTCCTCATAACATCCTACAGGTTAGGTCGATGGTAGAGACTTTCCAGCTAAGAGACACTGGTTTAGAAAGTGTTATTATATTGGTGAGTATTTACTTACTATTATATTTTAGTCAGTTCCGCTGTGAGATATTTATGTGAGTTTTAATATATTTGTCTTGCTTATTTGCAGGATACCAAATACCCAACTCGGGGTCCAATGGGCTTGGACTTTAGCATTTTGGCGAAAAATCCGGACCCACTAGAATTCGGGTTGTTACAGGGTCTATCAAATTACCTATTAGGTTAGGAGAAGGAGACCCCAAGTTTGTGTGGATATAAACTTTATAGTGGTCGATGGATTTTCATCCTATAATGCTTTCTTAGGCTAGGCAGCCCTTGCAATTTTCGAATTGTGACGGCTCCATGATGCTTGATGATGAAGTTCCTTATTGAGAATGAAGTAGGAGCAAGTCACGGTTACCAAAGCATAGGCTGAGAGTGATACTTAGCTGAGCTCATTGAGGTAAAGTGAGAAGGGGAAGAATTTGAAGAATCCTCTCAACGTCAAATCCTTGGAAGCATAACAACTACCACATAAACCCTGTCTTGGACCCAACAAAAAATTCTACATGCCCATGAACCCATGAAGAAAGCCATAAGAGAGGAGGGCATCCCCACTAGAGTTGATGATTGATGTTATAATAGATGATGACAATCCTACGAGAGTTATAAAAGTTGGGTCTTAACTTGGCTTAAAGATAAGAAAGGAGTTGGTGAGGTTTCTCCTGGAAAAAACGAGCGTGTTCTCTTGGACACATTTCGATATATGTGAGATATTGCCTGAAGCCGTGTGTCATGCACTGAATGTGAACCCAAGTTACCCTCCTGCAAAATTGAAGAGGTGCAGTGTGGAACCAGAGTTGATCCGCTATGTGGATAAGTCGAAGGCAAATAGCTGCATTTGTGATGCACTATACCCATAGTGGGTATCAAGTCTGCTATCGGTTAAATTAAAGAATAGGAAATGGCGGACATAGATTGATTATTCTCACTTGAGTAAAGCATGTCAGAAGGATGGCTTTCCCTTACCGAGGGTAGATTAACTAATGGATGGAACAGCCAGACATTAATCGCTATCTTTTATGGATATATACTCTAGCAACAACTAGATTACGATGCATGTCCTAGATTAAGAGTACATTATACAAATTTGTGGTTGTATTAATGTAGAGTCATGGCATTTGGTCTAGAGAATGCTAGAACTAATTACTAGTACTTGGTGAATAGAATGTTTAAAGATCAGTTCAGATGGATAACGGGAGTCTATGTGGATAATATGCTCATGAAATCACGATGATCGACGAATCATATAGGCGATCTTTAAGAAATGTTTAACATGCTCCAAAAGTATGGAATGAAGTTGAATCCACTGGAATGCTCTTCAGAGTCACTGAAAAAGTTTTTAGGGTTCATGTAACAACCCTAAGTTTTGCGATTTATTTTAATTGCTTATTTTGATTATTTTATTTGAATTTTTGATTTAAAAACTTTATTATATTTATTAAAATGGATAAATTTTGTTACTTTAAAAGTATATTTTGTTTTTTGTGTGAATTATAATTTCAAACCTGAATAAATAGAATATTTTTCAAAAATGTGAATTTTGGTCAAAATGGTCAAACTTTGACTTTTAAATTTAAAATTTAAATATTTGAATTTTTTAATTTTATCTTTTATTATGAAAATAAATTAAATTTCAAGAATGCTACTTTTCTTTTCGTTGAAATCATATTTATATTGTGAAAGTTATGCTATTTACAATATTGTGTGTAAATTGATTTATTTAACAATATTATTTATTTTAATTTACATAAATAATATTTTTATTTGTCATATCTTGTTCTAATTTGTATGCATGTATGTAACATGTCTTGTTATGTATATATTTTATTTTTAAACATTTTTAAAGTGTTGTAGTTATTTTCCAGAACTAGTTATATTTTGTTTTCAATTTTCAATACTAGTTTACATATAATTAACTATATTCTTATATTTTTATAAAATTTATTTATTCGTTTCATTTTCACAATATTTTGTATTCATTTTTATTTTATTTACGTGGTTTTTATTTTGATTTATTTGAATAAAGAAAAGGTAATTTCAAAGGACAAAAACTCTTCATTTGCTTTTGACCTTCCATCTTCACAGCCCTTCATTTTGGGCTGTCCTTTCACTATCATTAGCCGTGACTTTTTCCTTAGCAATTCACATAAAAAAACACTCTTCCCACTTCATTTTCACACCACCATCTAATCCAAAGGAAAAGGTAATGGCCTCTTTAAAATTTTCCACTCTTTTCTCTTCATTTTATTGAATTTTTCCTTTGTATTTTGCCTTGCCTCTCCTTGTCATGATCGGCCATAGACCCTCCACCACCTAGACCATCCAGCACCACCACATCCACAGACACATCACCCTCCTCCCCTCTGACCAGTGCAAGGCCATGAGCACCCCTTGAAGCTATTACCACCAAATGTTGAAAAATCACCGTGAATTTCATAGTCGAACCCTTCATGCAACATCACCTTCATTTTTCCCCCTTGGCACCTCCTTGGCTGGCACCACCTGCTCCTCCACCACCATGACCATCGGACTTAGCCTCTGTTTAGACCTGTAGCATGAATTGTTGAGCCGAATTGTCCTTTGGTCGAACCCAAAGTGGCACAAAAACCAACTTATTTGCCTCGAACACTTGATATTCTTTCATGTTGTAACTTCCACTCTTAAACTCCTACTAGCCAAGTGTAACAGCCCGCAAATCCGTACCCCTTGAGTCAACACTATTCTACATCAATTTACTCAAGTGGAACAGAAATACGAACCATTGGGGTTAAAGAAGAAGAGATAGAAGAAGAAGAAACTAAACAATATCAGAATCTCACAGTCGCAGCGGAATAAAATATAATGCTCAATAATAAAGCTTTATACAAAATGAAAGCTATATCTGTTTTATATACCATACCATCAGAGCATCTCATTCAACAATATTTACCAATCAGACATTACCATACAATCATAGCAGCGGATATATATATATATACGGGTAATACGTCTCGAACTCCAGCTCCTCTCCTGCTCCATAGCATCCTGTCCTGCACAAATAATACTCGGTCTGACCCGAGCATTATAATGAAATAACACCCGAGTCAGTCTGGAATACCAGCTGATAATAATGCACCCAAATTGATTATTAAAGTTTCAAAAATCCTTTGAAAACAAAAGCATCTCGTAAGACCACGCCATAAATAAACATGTCGGGTTTTTACCTTACGATAGCTAAAACGCTTTTTATAGAAATCCTTTGATATTATAATAGGGTCTATATACAAATACTTATAAAATATGTAAATTTATTTCTAGTTATTTACTAAAAATATAAATTTAAAATATGTGAAGTAAAACTATTTATTAAGAGACATAAACTTGATTTTAAATAAAGGTTTAGTTAAACTAAATTTAAAGGTAGAGTTTAAAAAGATTAATACTAATTTCAAATAACTCAGGTAGAAACTAGCCTTTAAATAAATCCATTTGTAAAAATAATTATTAATGTATTCGTAAATAATTACTATTGCAAATTTACTAATTAGTTACTTAAAAATAATAATTTCAAAAATACTCTTTAAATCAAGTTTAAACTTTAACTCGTTCTTAAATAAAATCTGTTAAAACACAAACTTGGTTTCCCAAGGAAACACACTTCCATTCAAACACCACAAAGAACTTTTCTTGTAAATCCTGTCCAATCCATTTTAACCCAAATTTTATGTTTAAACAACGTATATTTCCTTTCCATGCTTAAAAATAAACTCCTTTTTGAAGTTTAACACCTTTTCCATTTCCGGAAATTCATTTTCAAAGCATAGGATGAAAACATTTTTAAATAAACATTTGGGAATTTATTAAAGGAAAATAATACTTATGACGTACTTAAATAAAATCCCAATGGTGAAAAATGCATTTCAAAATATTTTATTTACATTTTAAACTGTTAATTTATATTTGGAAGCTTCGTTAAAACATATTTTAATTTCCCTGAAAAACACTATTCATTATCAAAAATAACCCATCGTTATTTTAACACTTTATCACTTCTTATAAAATTTCTCACCAGAAAGCCATACTTCCACATTATAGATTGATAAATTTTCCACTTCATTTAAAACTCAAATTTACCAATTTCCATTCTTCATCTACTCCAAATTCTAAATTTTACACCTTTAAATTCTTCATTCAACAATTTCTTTAAAATCCAATTTATTTTATTTATTTTTAATATTCCAGATTTTATTTATCAAAATATCTCACGATATAACTGAATTCAAAAATTTAGCTAACACAGAATATAAATGCGATACATCATCAATTATATAAAAATAATCCCTACATTGTGAGGAATCCAGTTGGATCCCTCCAACCTGTTTTTCCCTACATCCACAAATATTAGCACATCACTTATATAAATACCATTTCAGACTAATACAACACTTATATTCAACCAATCACGCAGATATTTAAATATTAACTATTTAAATTGTCTAGCATCTAGATGTGAGTGAGAATAACTCACCTTGAGTTTCGGCGAGCGTTCGAAATTTAAATTAAACCGAACGACGTTCGATTTAACCTAAATTTTCCATTTGCTCCGATCATCTCCAAACTTGCGCTGCAGCGTAGAGTACGACGCTGCGATTCCGGCGCTACCAAAATCGTCGAAATCTGATTGTGCAAGTTATAGATTTTTAAAGTTTGAATAACGATTAAAAAAAAATTCTTTTTAAAATTAAAATTTAATTTTACCAAAACACAATCAGGCCGTAGATACGAACGAACAACCAAGGCCACTCGTACCCTATTCTTCCTCACGCGACATCAACAGCTTGAGAAACCCAAAGCCGCCGCAGTTAGGGCTAAGTAGCTCCTCCTCTTGGTCGTCACAAACTCGATCAGCAACCTCCATTCGAACGCCCACAACGCCACCCACCTTCGGTCCAAAAACGAACGAGCTCGACTTCACCATCACGTGGAAAAACGTGATCGAACGTGAAGTTTTCGAACGCCGTCGCCACCAAACCATGCCACGAAAACACATCACCACCGTTGGATTTCAAGAATGCATCGAACTCTACGTTTCCTCAGTTGAAAATTTTCAGAATCGTTGCATGGATTGATCGATAATTAGAGATGAATGTCGTTTCGTTTCGGCCATGGATAGTTGTGAGTGGCGGCTCACGAAAATAGCTTAGGGTTTGCAAAATATTACGTTATATAATATAAATTTAATATTATTTTAGTATTGTCCTACAATTTTTCACAACCTATGCAAACAAACTCCAAATCTCATGTACCAACAGGAGTTCCTAGGGCTTTTCCGCGTTCCGGACACAATGGGACAGGTTTTAGAAGCTAATTCGGTCATACGTGCGAGTTACGGAATTAAACGATCAAATTTTAAATTAAATTGGTTAAATCAATTTCTATGCGTTTTAAGCTGCCGGGGTTAAACGACAATTCCGATTGCTACGAAAATTGAAATCCGATAATAACTAACTATTACGGTTCCAATGGAACTAGTTTCGTCGAATTCCGAGACTGTGCCCCGGAAGGCTATTTTAACTCGTCTATTAAATCGAGCGATTTTCAAAATTGTCGAAAACGCTTAAATTTTCACTTTTAAAATTTTACTAACTTAATAATAAATTACATCAAATTAATAATCACATTAAAAATCATTCTGGTTCATTCCTGACCGAAATCTGATTAAATTGCATTTTAATAATATTAAATTCTCTTATTAAATTAATATAAAATCCTAAATAATAACTTATTAACTTTAAAATTCATCTAAACTTTCAACCACACTATTTAAATCCAAATGGACTAAAAATAAATTTTAGAACTCATTTCCATATCTATCTACCCCAGATACACAATTTATCCCGATTCAATATTTAATTATTATTATTTAAATTCCAATTGGATTACCATATTTGGAATTATACGTAATTTATTAATTCCACCCAATTCTTTTTATTTTAAAACTAATTCAAAATCTACATTGAACATTTAAAATGAATTAAATGTTCAAAATTTAATGCCCAAAATTCCAGGATGTTACATTCCTCCCCCCTTATAAAAATTTCGTCCCCGAAATTTGCTAAGGTAGAAAATATTCTCAAACTCATTTACTTACCCAATTTGCCTAGTTAAAAGCTCATATTCTTTTCCAAAATTCTTTAGCTTAATCCCAAACTCATTTTCTTTATTTACTCTAAAACTTTAATTTTAACTTATAACTTTCCAAGTTAATAAGTTTTCAAAATCCTAAAAATTTTTTAGCTCCCAAAATTTCTGGAAATTTTTGGCAGAGTCTCCCCTGTACGGAGGATCTTTCGCGAAATCGCGATACAAATAAATATATATACATCGACCCACACGGTCGAAAACCAAAACATATCACAATATGTATCATTTTCCAATTATATTTGCGTAGGCGTACCTTTTTTTAGCAAATTTTTAAAGCAAGCGGCTAATATAACGCATATACGCGCTCCAACTCTATCGAACACCTTCCGTACCTGTACTTACTCAACAAACTCATCAGTTTTCAAAGATATGAACATTTTAACAACATTTCCAATATAAATGCAAGTCAAACATATCAATTTCATAATCCAATCAACAATCTGCATGATTTCATAAGTAAATCATATTTTATAGCATGTACAAAGTTTCTTTTCTAATTCCAAGTTCCATTTTATTTCACACAAAAGATTTACATACAAGTTTACTATTCCCAATTCATAATTACTACCACCAATTCATATTCACTTCAATATTATGAATATATGCTTTTAATTCGTTTACTTTTCTTTTTAGTTAACCTGTATTTACATACAAACCCACTAAATAGATTCCAATCCATTTCCCATTATTCAAATGTCAATTTCATTTACTTCTTTTAATTCATTCACTTAAGTTTAACAACTAATTTCTATGCAGGTTGTGGTTATTCAAACAAATAACCAATTCTTAAGCTTATAACCATTAACATTAATTCCAACGTATATTCATATTAATTTTATTCCATTTTGCATGGTTCACAATCCAAGCATTCTTATTCCATTGCAATTTTTAACTCAATTTTCTTATTTTCACTTCAAGATCGTCATTTAAGTTTAAATTAATAACATCCCATTCTATATTATTTACAACTCACACATCTTTAATTCATTCTTTCTTATTTCATCACAATAATTAATTAAAACCATTTCACTTGCAATTCAATTTCACCATCTAAACAAATTTATCCAAGACCACATTATAAGCTCGATCACAAATTTTTTTTTCTTCCCAATTTGCTTAAGTTGTTTCAATCACACAATATTTCCAGTTCTCCTTATATCACTTTTATTTCATTTTCATTTGATTCTCATCCAAATCAATTCCAATTCATTTACAAATTAAATACACTTTGTTTATTTATTCAATCCATTTTTAAATTTATTTTATTAACAAAAAGACCACTTTAAATTATCTCACTCATTTGAATTTAATTACAATTCAAGCCATCACTATTATAATCTAATTCCATTATTCATTCACACCTCTAATTTTATTACCAAAAGTAAATCCTATTCCAGAACTGGGTCTTTATTTTACTTTCCAGATTTTAATAAACTATCAAATTTCATCTCAAGAATTAATTAAAAGTCCTTTTCACTCTCATTTCAATTTATTTATCTCAACAAATTCCACTCAAGATTACTCAATAACGCTTTTCCACACTTATTTTTGTCTTTCTTACAATTTGATTTCATTTTCATTTAGTTCTCATTCAATCAAAAATAATCACCACTTAAGCTCATAACCATTAAAATTAATTCTAGGTTAAATTTATATTAATTTTATTCAATTAATCAATAACATTTCAACTAATTTATATTTTCTTTCAATTTAATTCTTTTCCAGAATTAATTCAAGTCCAACAAATTTTCATTTAGCCAACCCACATTCATACCCTTTCCTATACCATTTAAAATAAAACTTCAATTCCATTCAAGATTATTTATTACTCCACTGGATTTTGATTTCAGTTCAATCCAAATCTCAATCAATTCCCTTTTACCTTAAATTAAATTTAATCCGAGTCAAAATTTACCTTTCCATTCATCATTTAGTTTCCAATGGATAGGTATAAAATCTTATTTAAACCAACTTCAAGTTCAGTAATTGATTCTCTTCATCTTTCACCTTTTTAAATGGAATTTCTAGAATTTCAATTCACATTTCTTTGGAGATTATGATTGAATTCACCATACTATTCAACCATTTCCCATTTGTGATTATAACTCCATTTTCTATTTATAAGTTCACCAACTTATTTACTTAAAGGTTTATATTGCTCATTTCAATCCATTTACATCTTATAATCATAATTCCAAATTCTATATATATATATATATATATATATATATATATATGTATGTATCACTGAATTCTTAAGGATACAAATTTTTCTTCAATTTTATTCTTTGCACCATTTTAAATTCTCAATTTTGGATTATAAGTATAACACTTAATAGCTCATGGGTACAATTCATTACACGATGACTCACAATTACAAAGTCAACTTACATTTTAATTTAACCCAAATCAATTTAATTCTAAGTCCAAACTATTTAACCTTTCCCAAGTTAAATTCAAATTTTCTATTCACCTCCATATACTAGAGTTAAATTTTAATTCCAAGATTAAAATCTTCATTTCCTTCTTCATATTAATATCAACTTCACTTAATAAGTTTAATAGTTGATTCATTTTACTTTACAAATTATTTAAATAGAATTTTCCAGAATTCTATTACTCGGTTTAACTTCAAACCATTTTGAAATAATAATCAACATATCCATGGTGTAATCGAGGGGCGCGGAGGCCTACAGTTATCTATGGATTTTGTCGGGATGGCAACGCAACCATCGGGTTAACTGCGACCATGGATGGGAGGGATGATTTCCAAAGGACCCTCACCAAAGATATTTCCTCTATTTTCAAAAACCGTTTTCTATATTTCAATAAAATTATTTTCCAAGTATTTTCACTGGATGTTGAAAACGGGTTTGCCAAGTACTTATAGGTTTTCAGTCCTACGCCTAATCAATGTATGACTGAATTTCTGTAAGAACAAGGATGGACTGGTTGAGACATCGAGTCATAAAAAGTATTTTTTATAAAGAGCTATTCTATTAAGTATGATGTGAATTTAAAAGCATTTCTAAAAATTTTCAATAAAGATGTTGGAATTTTGGAAAATCAAGGAAATCCAAACTGGAATTTTAGTGAAGTGATTTTGTAATTAAAATCGAATATTGATTTAGAAGTTGAAATAAGCTAATTGGCTAAGTTATTATTTGATTGAGTATATTAATAAAATTTAACTTGGGAAAATAAATGGATTGTAAGTTGATAATGGATTTGGGAATGAATTCGAATTTTTAATAGAATTCGACTTAGATTTGATAATGAATTGAATAAGAGGAGATGTTGTTAAATAAAAAGAAAATAGAGTTGGATTGAAAAATGTGATGGTTTGAATTACAAATAAAATTCAAAGGTGATTTGAATAATAATTAATGAATTTGCAAGTAAATTGGATATAAGAGAAGTGATTATAATAGAAATGGTTTGAGTTGCAAAACAAAACCCAAGTGAATAGAAATAAATTGAGAATGGACTTATGTTAATAAAATAAATTCGATAGCGAATTAAGTAAGTAAATTAAAAACTTTAAATTGGGTTGATTGAGTTAAATAATAAATGGATGAAGTCTGATTGAATAAAAACTAAATTAAGGGTGTGATTGGAATTGGATTATCAGACTGAACTTAAATTTGGTGACATATCAATTTGAAGTATAAATGAGTTAAGTATGTGCTTGGATATTATTTTGACAAATTGAGAAGGTGAATTAAAATCAAAGTGAATTAACTTAAGTTTAAATTTATGAAAGCTTGGATTAAATTAATTTGGAAATGGTTGTTAATTTATAAGTATTGAATGTGCCAAGTTAAATAAATTGTTTTAAATGAATCCAATGCTGAGCTAAAATGAAATGCAATGAATGGTTGGTAAATAAATTAGCAATGAAGTGGAATTAAATACAAAATGAGTAGAAAAATTAATTTAAAATACATTATAAACTGAAATAGATACTCTTTTAAGTGAGTATCGCCGATTATATATAAAAACAATTATCGTTGTTGCAAACAAAAGAAATTAAAATTCTTTGGGTTGAGAGAAGTTAAATAAATTGGTTTTAGAATTAATTGAAGAGAATATGAGCCTGTTTGGATTAAAAATAAAATTGAATGTAAGCACTTGAGTTGTAAACCATTAAAATTGAAGGAAATGATATATAAATTGGTTGAAGCAATTGAATTAGTTTTGAAATCATATAAATTGCTCGTGGAAGTTATTTTGAATGCATTTCTTTTAGAATTGAAGTGTTGTAGTTGTTTAAGTAAGAGAAATGTTATAAACTTCATATATATAGTGCTTATATGTGTAAATTGAGTAAGTGCAGGTACCTGAAGGCCGTTTGGCTGGATTTGGATTGCACTAATTGCTAAAATTAATAAGCTGCTTGCTTAAAATGCTAAATAAGGTATACCTACGCAATAAAAATAGGAAATATGAACTGTTTTTGCTTTTTTCGACTGTGTGGGTCGATGTATACATATTTATATCTCTTGTCAAATTGCAAAAGCTCCTCCGTACAAAGGAGACTCTACCAAAAATTTTCGAAAATTTTAGGAGTTGGAAATTTTTTGAGAATTTTTGTGAAAATTTTTGTTAAGCAACTAAACGATTTTAAATATGAAACTGGAATAGATTAGTGGATGGAACTAATAAGACTCAGTTATAAATAGAAAATAAGATTTCATATTCAAAATTGGAAATAAATTGAGTTCATATTAAAACGGGAAAAACAAATTTGAATAGAAGTAAATATGAAAACGTATATAAGAGAATGTATAAAATGATTTGTAAAGTTACGATTGGCTATTGTTGCTAAATAAGATATGCATGTATTAAAAAGGGGAAAAGAAAATTGGATTTGTTTCCAAAAGATAAATGTGAATTGCCCGACAAAAATGTACGTATTTTAATTTCTTTATGAATTGGATTGGGTTTTTGATCTAGCCACTTGGCTTTCTGTTTTCTTTTTGGTATTTGGGAGCCCGTAGAGGCCTTTTGTAGTTGTACTGAGCTAGCCGCGCAAAGGAGACGCTGGCAAAATTTTTCGGGAATTTAGAGAGATAGAAATTTTTTTGAGAAATTTTATGATGATCTAAATTTGGTTTTAAATTGTAGTTAGATGATTAAGCAAAAGGATATTGTTTGAAATTATAGAAGGTTTGGGGAAGTTGGTTGAGGTGATAGTGGGTCTTTAATAAAAGATAGTTGGTAGAATATTGAATTGTGAGTTTTGGGAGAGGGTAAATGGGTATTGGACCATTTTTCCTGGCTAGTAATTTCAGAGACGAAATTCTTTTAAGGGGAGAGGAATGTGACGAACCGGAATTTTTAACAATTTAAAGTGGAATAATTAATTGATTTTAAAATATGTAAAAGTTAATTTTCAACTTTAATTCCAAATATTAATATTTACTTGATAATTAAATTATTGAGTTATATAGTTTTAATATTGAATTTAATAATTGAAAGAGGGTAAATTGTTGAATCTGAAATCTCTAAGTCCGTTTGAAATAATTTGAAGGCTTATAAAATTTATAATGATGATACTAAAGATTATAGAATGGCTGAAATTAAATTTAAAGGTGATTTGTTCAATTTTAATAATATATCGTTTAAATTGGAATTTGAAAATAGCCTTCCGAGGCACAGTCTCGGAATTCGACGAAACCAGTTCCATTGGATCCATAATAGTTAGTTATTATCGGATTTCAATTTTCGTAGCAAACGGAGTTGTCGTTTGACCCTGGCAGCTCAAAACGCTTAGAACTATTTTAATCGATTTAATTTAAAATTGATCGTTTATTTCTGTAACTCGCACATATGATCGAGTTAGCCTTCGAAACACATTCCATTGTGTTCGGGACGCGGGTAAAACCCTATAATTGCCTAGCGGCACTCATTAAGAAGAGTTCACAGTTTTAATTGACGATTAACGGGATATTTTGAAGCTTTCTAATATAATTTAAATTTAAAGTAAATTAGAAAGATACTTTCACCTACCACGCGTATTCAGGAAGCCTCCCCCAACATCTATTTCATCCCGCTCCCCCTGAATTCTTTGAGCAGAATCAAACGCAAATAAAATAAAAAATAAATAAATAAATAATGGCCGAAGGTAATGAGATTAAAAATGGCTTTCCTTATATCGTTCGTCGTCTCATCTACGTCTTGTGCTCGTGAGAATGGAGAGGGAGGGGAGGCTTCTGGCCACGATCGGATCTCGCGTACACGCGCGCGCGATGGAGGCGACGAGGTGATTAAGGGGTGGTCGGCGCGGTTGCGAGAGCACAGCAGGAGACGGCGAACTAGGATTTCGCGTGAGACGCGCGTGACGGCAACGGTGGCGGCGCGATTTCGGGGGAGAAGCTGTTGCTAGGGTTTGGACATCTTGGGTTTGGATTTAACAGTTAGGTATGTTTACTTCATTATAATTTATTTTAGTTTCAATATACATATACATCTAAAACAGAAACGTATATTAATTCGAAAGAAATATTACAATAAAGTTTAAACATTTCTGTTTTATTTTATTTTAATGCATATATATGTATATAGTTTTGAATTTTTTTTTTAGGAATTTTATAAATGTTAAGGGGTTTTATATAAAATTAGACTTTTGAAATTTATAGATTATTATTATTTTTATATAGGTACAAGTAGTTTCAGAAGAAAATAAATTTACATAGGTACCTATTTTCATTCACCAGTTGAATTTTTAAAATAATAGAGATCAATTTGTTTAATTAAACTTATTTATTTGTTTTAGTTACCAAAGGATATTTTGGTTAAAGAAAAAATTGATTTAATTAAATAATTAACTAAGTAGATTTATCAAAAAGGGAATTAGTTAACGTTAAATTAAATTAATATATGGTGATAGGCTGATCAACTGATTCAAATGTTAATAAATTATAAATGTTTATTTAAGGTTTGAAATCAGAAAGGGGAAAAAAACAAGCTGGTTGGAATGGATTGCAAACAGTAAAACAAAGGTGAGTAAATCTCACTCTGGTTGATTTTTATTTATTTATTTAGATTTAAGTGGTTAAATTTAAATAAATGGATGAATGATTGAACTATTTGGGTGTGTACTGATGATTTAGTAATTTTAGATTTGGTTGTTTCTTGAGTTAATTGTGGTTGACTCGAAGTGTTTGGGTTTTTAAATTGTCTAGATTAAATGTTATAAATAGGGGAATGTTTTCATCCTAATGTTGTTAAGGGCTTAATGATTTCTGGTTCATCAAATTTGAAGTGAAGTTAAAATAAATAATTAATTAGTTCAATTCATTTATAATTTGGGTTAATTAATTTTGTAATTAAGGGCTTGGAATTAATTAATTATGGATTAAGTTAATTAACGAAGTTTAATTAATTCAGAACAATCAACGGATGGTTTGATGAATAATTACTTAATTAAATTAAAATTAAATATATTACTTTGTGTAATTAATCAAGAGATTAATTAAGACAATTAATTAAGAGGAAATTGATTTATTTAAAAAAAGTAAATAAATAGATAGTTAATTTAAAGGTTGAGATAAATCAAGAATGATTAATATTTGTGTTGTAATTAATGATTAATTGTTTAATGAAATTAATTTAGATTAGGATAAATTAAATTACAATTGGAAATCGTTAATTTATATAATCAATGACGTAATTAAAGATTGATTAATTAAGATTGATTTATCATTAATTCGTGTCTTATGTGAAGTTAATATAAGTAATTAAAGATTAATGTAACTAAAATAGCTAAATTGTTCATGAAGAAATTGAGATTACTTATTGATTTTTGGGTTAAGTATAACTAATATTGGGAAGTTAATTAAGGATAGATGCTTGAATGGAAGTGAGTATTTCTCACCAGACATTCCGTACTTATATAAGTAGTAAATTGACATCCTGTGAATCTATAGTTCATATTATCATATTATACCTGCCTGTGATATTATTTATATGATGATAACCCTATTTATACACCTGTCATATCATCTGTTACTGTTATATAATACCATTATGTTTATTTATATCATTTTATCACACTGCAAATTCCCTATAGATTTTAATCATTATGGTTTGAAATGATACATGCCCGAACGGACTTTAGAATAGGGAAAAATCGTTATGGGCTGAGATGATAGGCCTGAACGATTTGTATTTATTTCATTTAACTTGGGATTGCGGGTTTGAAAAGATAGAACCTGGATTTTTCGTTTGTAAATTTTGGATTGAAATGATATATTATCCGTATCATTTGACTTAGGTTAGAAAATTATATACAGACCCGTGGTTAATATATAATTTTCTAAATTTTTTAATATATGATAAAATGTAAATATTATGATATTTTGATTTAAATTTAAATTTAAAAATGATTTTACAAAATATTAATGATTTTCTATAAGTTAAATAAGTGAAATAAATAAATGGTAAAGTAGGATTTGAAATATAAGTTAATTTTGGAATTTATGATTTTGGTTATAAATGAAGTTTAAGTTAAGTAAGAAAATATGATAATTTGATTTAAATTTGAATTTAAAATGATTTTATAAAGTGTTATAGATTTTTTCTATAAATAAAAAATAGTTAAATAAATAATGTTTAAAACTGAAATTTGAATATAACTTAACTTGGAAAATGTGTTTTAAAAATAAAAGCTAAGTTAAGAAAAATAAAATGGAATTTAAATATAATTTATGAAATGGTAAATCAAATTTAAATGTAAAGTAAATGAAATATTATAAAATTGTACAGTGATTTTTATAAGTGAATTATTAAAATTTGATAATTATATGTGAAATTTCACTTCATAAAAATCATAAATTTTAAGGTATTTAAACGATCATTTTTAAAGTGAGAAAATATGTTTTTTATAAGTTAAAAATGGTTGATATTAAAGTTAATTGTTTATGAAATTATATTGAATACTTGGAATTTAATTAACCGCATTTTGAAATGCTATCATTTCTTAAGTACAGGATACTACAACATTTCTAAGTGTTGTAGTTGATTTTAAAGAACTATAACTAAAAGATTAAATTGAACTAAGGACTATTACAGAACTTTATAAGTGCTGTAATTGCAGAAACCAAAACCTATTACAACAGTTTTAAATGTTATCTTTGTTAAATTGAATTGTTTTCAAATGTAACTTACCGTAGCATTTTCTAAATGCTGCGAAAGTTGAAATTACACTGTTTTAATCAATTTAAGTGAATAAATGAATTGCGAAAAGACTAATTTTTTCGGAATTGGAATATTTGATTTTAAATATAATAACTTCATTTTAATTAGTTTTAAATCGAATATTTTATTTGAAATATAAACCATTTTTAAATGTGATTTGGATTGGTATTTAAATTAAATAAGAATGAATGAGGTTTAGAATGAAATGATACTGTGATATTTTGAAATGGATTTGAAATGATATTGAATTTTGAAATGATATTTGATTTAAAAGTATAAATTACCATTTTGGAATTTTAACCACGGGATGTATTTAATTTATAGTTTAACTGATCCTTAGAGGATGGGCGATCCCAAGCATCCTTTAAGTTGTTGTGCATTACTATTACAGTTCACTTGAGTTGGTTTACATTATATAAGTATGTATGTCCTGACTCGAGTGTTTTGTGTTTTAGTCACGCTCGGGTCAGCCTGAGTATTTATAGCTTAGCTTTGGATTTCTTTTCTGGAGATAGGAATCGCTGGAGATTCTACTTGTTTGCTTATCTATTTCCTTTTAGTTTCAGTCGTTCTATTTCAGCTCTGGTATTTATAAACTGCTATGTATTTGAGATTTCTATTGGATTTGTTTTTCAAACTGATATTATGTATTTTTTCTGAGATTTTGTCATAGTAGCTTCATGAGCTATGTTGAATATGCGCTTACATGATTTTTGTTTGATGATAATAAACATATATACATTCGTTTAAATGTATTTGATAATATACTATTATTTTTTTTCACAGATTAAATAAATATTTGCAGAATAAAATAAATAACACGAAATTTGAATTCAAACGAATATTTTATTCAAACAAATATTTATTACATCTTTGAATAGTACAATTTCAAGCTCTCACTATAACTATACAACTTTGATTACAATTACATCACATTTCACATTTACAATTCACCTCACTACATATCACTCACACTCGTAATTATATTCAACTTCATTCCAGTTTGAATCCAGCATCTGAGCGATCTGCAAAAATATAAACTAACGCAGTAAAATTGAAAAAGAAATATTTTTGCAGTATAAAATAAAACGTGAATTTTAAAAATATAATTTGTCTCAGTTATTTGGGTTGTTCGTCATCATTTAAATTTGAATTCATCATACACGAACAACTTGTGACATACACAGTGTATCACTGTATATGCCACAAGGCCGTGCACACCGATATATACACTTGATAATGCTACAGGGACAGGTGAGCACAGGTCAAACCCAAATGCAAAGCCGGGTTCAACGCACGTGCAATATATTTAAAATCACGACACAAGCACAAGGTCAAATCCTATTTTTGAAACTGGATTCAACACAAGGCGACATGATATGAATGCAACGAAGACCAACATCAAAATGGACTGCAACATGGATATCACAATCAAACTGCAACAAGGCAACAAGGAATGAACAGAACATAACAGCAACCCAACTGCAATACTACGACAACAAGGCATTGCAACCAGCAAATTACTGCAAACCAGGGACAGTAACAAATATGCAAAAGTCAAGACCAACCAGAGTACAACTACTGAAGCTCAAGTATACCACAATATCAACAAACCCAAATGCACAGACCAACAACAACAAATACAACTTTAATGCAAACAGTCAAGTTAATGCACAATGATGAACAAGGCAACAGTGAAGTACAATATCAATTCCAATGAATTGAAACTCAACTGTATGAAAAGTGTTTCAGTAATGAACAAAGACCAAAGTGCATGAACACAGTGAAGACCACAAAGGCAGTGCAACAGTAGTGATGCAGTATGATCAGAGTGAAGATTATAAGACTGCAACAGATACAACATGTCAAAGAAAACTACAAAGCAACCCAGTGACAATGCAACAATCAACTCAACTGAGTACAGAGAAATGCACAAAAGCATGATGCAAACTGAACAAATATGCAACCATTCAGCAGTCATATATGCAACAGGTTCAAGGGCAGAAGGTGGAGACAACTCAAATGAACACAATGTTCACAAATGCAAAAGAACAGTGAAACATGTACAAACTGTAGTGAATACAGACAGTAAACCAAGCTTCACAATAAACATCTCATGAATATAAGATGTCGAAGCCAGCAGTATCAATGACTATATGCACTGAAGTCATAATCAAAACATGAATGAACACTTACACTTACAACATGCAAATGCATCAAAACAATGTCGAATACATGAACAAGTGTAGCATCTGTATCAAAGCAAATGTCGCAGACTCGAAGCATTAGTGGACACAAATAAACACAGTGACACAGTGCCACAGTGAACACAAGTCAAGGAGCAGTTTCAAAGTGTAGTGGTTGTTTATTTTTCGTGAAACCATGAGAATAAAATCAACAGAAATATGATCGGAGCTGAAGCCGTGGATAAGTTGGAACAAGTCAAAATCAAGCCGAAGCCTAGTCAATCAGCAAATCGAACCAAGTAAAGATTAACGGCGTATTGGTCAAGGAAATTGAACAAGTCAAAGTTTAAAGCCGTATGATTCAAGTAACATGAAATAGTCAGAATAAATCATCAAGCATCAAAGTGAAATCAAACGGTCGAAGACGAATTCAATCAAAAATATACGAACGCAAAAATAGGAAATCAAATCCTATATATAACCCAATCATCATCGGCAATCAAAGCATCGAATTCTAGAAAGCATAAATCAGAAAAGAAAAACCACATAATTACATACCGGAGTTCGATCAACGAAGCAGCCGCGGTGAGAAAATCAAAGAGTCTCGAAGTAGCCAGAGAGAGCAACAACAAATCGATCGAGCAACGCAACTCTCGAACAAACATATATTCGATCGAACAAAAGTCGGCTCTTCGAAAGCCCTAACTGGCATCAAGGAGGAAACCCTAATTTCGCAAGGAGGAACGAACAATTGAGACAGAGGAACGGCCGCGTACGAATAAGAAATAAAAAGAGACGGTCAAATTAAAAAGGGGGCCGGCCTTACTATTTTTATAAAAGGGGTTTATATTAAAATTAGTTTTATTTTAAATTTGTTTTTAATTTGTATTTTCCTCTTTAAACCGTTTAATTTTCTAGTCGTGTGACTAGGGTACAAGCTGCGGTGTGTAGCTTGAGAATTCGCAACTCGGTAGTTGAGTTGTGGCAGGGTTTTGAGCGTAGAGTTAGATTAGTCAATAGCGGTGTATAGCGAGTTTACGTGTGTAAGCGAGGGACTATCTAATTTCTAGTAGAAACCTTGGGGGCAGCACGTAGGCAGGGTTTTGCCGAAGCTGGGTAAATTCTGTGTTGTTCTGTTTTATTCTGTTATTTATATTCTGCGATATCTGTGCTGCTATTCTGTGATCTGAATTGAAATTAATTTATAAGCTTCCGCGATTAATTTTTATAATTTACACTATCACCCTATTCACCCCCCCTCTAGGGTGAAATCGATCCTACAAGTGGTATCAGAGCTAGGAATAGAAGTCAACATTTGTTTTAAAAATTCTATTTTTTTTGAAAAAATCAGTTTTTTGTTTAAAAATTCGAATTTTTAAAATGGCTTATTTTAATAATGCTTTTGCAGAAGGTCAATCCATAGTTAGACCACCAATGTTCAATGGTGAATATGCTTTTTGGAAAAATAGGATGAAATTTTTTTTGAAAACCATTGACGCTTGGGATATTGTTGAGACAGGTTATAGAATACCAACTATAACTGTAGATGATCAGGAAATAGAGAAACCAAAGGAACAATGGACAGAACTAGAAAATAAATTACAGAATACTAATGCCAAAGCTATGAATTCTATTATCTGTTCATTAGATCAATTTGAATTTAATCGTGTCTCACATTGTCTAACTGCGCAGGAAATATGGCACATATTAGAAGTAACTCACGAAGGAACATCTCAAGTCAAAGAATCTCGCCTTGCCATGCTAAGCAGCGAATACGAGAACTTTACAATGGCGAAAGAAGAAAATGTCAAAGAGATGTACGGACGACTTTCCAACATCGTATACAAATCAAAAGCTCTCGGAAAAACATACACCGAATTGGAAATAGTCCGTAAAATCCTCAGAGTCCTTCCACGAAGCTTTGAAGCAAAAGTAACTGCCATTCAAGAATCGAAAGATTTAAAACAACTCAAAGTCGAAGAACTCATCGGAAATCTCACCACTTATGAGCTAGAAATGAAATTCAAGGAAGAGCGTGAAGGTGGAGATACTCGAAAGAAATCAATAGCTCTCAAAGGAACAACTGAAAGTGATGATGAAAATGATGACGATGATGATGGAGCAGCAGAGCTAGCGCTACTAATAAAGAAATTTAAAAAGTGGAATCGCAAATACGGAAATCCAGCTCGAAATCATGAATTGAAAAACAGAATAGGCAAAGCACTAGACAACCCAGAAGATCAGAAAATCATCTGTTACAAATGCAACAAACCCGGCCATATCAAGCCACAATGTCCTCAAAAACGATCAAATCAAGGAAAGAAACTAAAGAAGAAAAGCTTTGCGGCTACTTGGGATGAAACTGACGAAGATGAAAGTGATAACACCGAGAGTGAGAGTGAAAAAGCAAATATGTGTCTTCATGGTGAAGTTACAGACGGTGATGATGACGAGCCAAGCGAGGTATCAAAACTCACTCATTCTGAATTACTTATTTATTTCCATGAAGTAAATGGCTGTTATGAACAACTTAGGGAAAAATACGCCAAACTTGAATCTCAAAAGAATACTTTGATAGAATGCAATGAACAACTTGATCAATTAGTTAAGAACTATCAACGTAGGATCCCTAAGTGTGATAAGTGTCCAACATTTGAAGAAGAAATTAAAAAATCGGAAATCAATATAAAATCACTTGAAAATGAAATTCTGATTTTAAAAGAGAATGAAAATACTAGGAGAGAGAATTCTATTAAAAAGTGCACACAGTTGTTAAACGAAAATGAATCTCTCAAATCACAAGTCCAACAATTGTCAACAACTTTAGATAAATTTTCAAAAAGTGAAAAATCGTTGAATATGCTATTAGGAAAGCAAACTGTTAATACGGTTAGACAAGGACTTGGATATAATAATTCGAAAATTGTTGAAAACAAGATTAATCAAGTTAATTCTATGTGCACAATTTGTAGAAAATTTGGACACGGTCACAATAATTGTTGGTATAGACCCAAACATGTGAAAACTATACCGATTTGGGTTTCAAAAGGCACAAATATAAAATCTCTCAAAGTTAAACAAATTTGGGTGCCAAAGGGAACAATTATAAATAGTTTTGGGTCTACACAAAATCATTTTTCAAAATTTTCTGCCACTAACAACCATGGACCTATAAAAACAAATAGGTCACTAAACTCTCTTCTCGTGTAGGTATGCTGGCAGGCTAAGGAACAACAGCAATGGTACTTGGATTCTGGCTGTTCCAGGCACATGACAGGCGATAAATCGAAGTTCCTTAGCCTAGAAAAGTACAAAGGTGGCAGAGTCACAATGGGGAACAATGACAAGTGTAAAATTGTCGGTAAAGGTGAAGTAGGTAACAATACATTTACCTTAAATGACGTTTTATATGTTGAAAATCTGCACCACAATTTGATATCAATCAGCCAGCTATGTGATAAAGGTATGAATGTTATCTTTGATTCTGACATGTGCAAAATTGTTGACAAATCATCAAAAGAAATCTTATTTTCAGGAAAAAGGAAAGGTAATATATATTCTCTATCTTTTGATGATCTCATCCTCTCTAAATGCTTGGTAGCTAAGGATATAGAAGTGAATTTATGGCATAGACGTTTAGGGCATGCTAGTATGAACTTATTAAACAAATTAAAAAGGAAAAGTTTGGTAAGAGGGTTGCCATCACATGAGTTTGAAACTGAAAACATCTGTAAAGCATGTACTTTGGGAAAACTTAGAAAATCATCGTTTCATGCCAAAAACAATGTAAGCACTTCTAGAGTTCTTGAACTAATTCATATGGATCTATTTGGACCTAATGACATTGCTAGCTTAGGAGGCAAGAAATATTGCTTTGTGTTAGTTGATGATTACTCAAGATATACATGGGTATACTTCTTAGCTAAAAAATCAGAAACTTTTTCATACTTCACAAGATTCGCAAAATTCGTGCAAAATGAAAAAGAAGTCTCTATTGTTTCGTTAAGAAGTGATCATGGTGGAGAATTTGAAAATTATGAATTTGAAACTTTCTGTGATGAAAACGGAATCAAACATGAGTTCTCTGCACCACGTACCCCACAACAAAATGGGGTAGTTGAGAGAAAGAATCGTACTTTACAAGAATTGGCTAGGTCTATGTTAAATGAATATGAACTACCTCTGCATCTCTGGGCAGAAGCTGTAAATACAGCATGTTATGTAATGAATAGAGTTATCATCAGACCGATTCTTAACAAAACCCCCTATGAGTTATGGTTCAACAAAAAACCAAACATCGCTTACTTCAAAGTGTTTGGATGTCCTTGCTATATTCTTAATACAGGTGATCAGTTAGGAAAATTTGAAGCAAAGGCTGATAATGGCATCTTCATGGGTTACTCTTCGAGAAGCAAAGCTTATAGAGTCTACAACAAAAAGACTAAAACAATCGTAGAGTCAATCAATGTGAAATTTGATGAAGGCATTGACGAACAGGATACATCCAAAAGTAACGTTGAAGAGGAGAAAGAAAAAGATGAATTTGAAAAACCAAAAGAAACTGCTAATGCTAGAGAAACTACCACAACTCAAGAAGTCAGAAGAAATCTGGATCCAGAAAAGCTGAAATACAAAACAGACCATCCACCAGAATTGGTAATTGGAAACCCTATAGCAGGTATACAAACTCATTCATTCTTTAAAAATCTATGTGATCTGTGCTTGTATAGTGGATTTATTTCAGAAATAGAACCAAATAGCATAGATTCAGCCCTTAATGATGAAAACTGGTTCATGGCCATGCAAGAAGAACTAAATCAGTTTGAACGAAATAATGTTTGGAGTCTAGCACCTAGACCTAAGGATTATCCAGTTATAGGAACAAAATGGATTTTTAAAAATAAATATGATGAATCTGGAAATATAATTAGAAATAAAGCTAGACTAGTTGCTAAAGGATACAATCAAATTGAAGGAATTGACTTTGATGAAACCTTTGCGCCTGTAGCTAGACTAGAATCAATTAGAATATTGTTAGCTTTTGCTTGTTACAAAGGATTTAAACTAAGACAAATGGACATCAAGAGTGCTTTTCTTAACGGAGTTTTAAAAGAAGATGTGTTTGTTGAACAACCAGAAGGTTTTGAAAGTCATGAATATCCAAATCATGTATACAAACTAAAGAAGGCATTATATGGATTAAAACAAGCTCCCGGAGCTTGGTATGAATGTCTTACATCTTATCTCCTTGAAAATGGGTTCAAAAAGGGATGTGTAGATACCACACTATTTCTGTTGCATGAAAACAATGATATTTTGATTGTTCAAATATATGTTGATGACATCATTTATGGTGCTACTAACAAGTTGTTGTATGAGAAATTTGAAAAAGTCATGCAGAAAAAATTTGAAATGAGCTTGGTTGGAGAGTTAAAATTCTTTTTAGGATTTCAAATCCAACAAAGCAATAAAGGTACATTCATTTCTCAAACAAAATATATCAGGGAACTTGTCAACAAATTTGGATTGAAAGATGCTAAACCAGCAAGAACTCCCATGAGTACAACACTTAAACTTGACAAAGATGAAAAGGGTAAGACAGTTGATCAAAAGCTGTACAGAGGTATGATTAGATCACTCCTTTATCTTACCGCCTCTAGACCTGACATCATGTTTTCTGTCTGCTTATGTGCGCGTTTTCAATCTAACCCAAAAGAATCTCATTTAAAAGCTGTTAAAAGAATTATAAGATATTTATTGCACACCCCACGGTTTGGTCTTTGGTATCCATCAAATGATAATTTTGAATTGAAAGGTTTTTCAGATGCTGATTATGCTGGAAATTTGGTTGATAGAAAAAGTACTAGTGGAGCATGTTTTATGTTAGGACATTCATTAGTTGCATGGTCGAGTAGAAAACAAAATTGTATTGCATTATCCACAACAGAGGCAGAGTATATTGCTTTGAGCGGTTGCTCTGCTCAAATCCTATGGATGATACAAACTTTGCATGACTATGGCCTAAATTTTAAACGTGTACCACTAATGTGTGATAGCAAAAGCGCAATTGATCTCACAAATAATCCTGTACATCATTCGCGAACAAAACATATAGATGTAAGACATCATTTTATTAGAGATCATATTTCCAAAGAAAATATCTGCATAAATTTTATTTCAACTGATTCTCAATTGGCAGACATCTTTACAAAACCCCTACCAGAAAATAGTTTTTGTAAACTACGACTCAGTCTAGGTGTTTTAGAAATTTGCTGAATATTTAACATTTTTTTTTTCTCCCTACAAATTATCGAAAAGAAAAATAGTGATTGAAAAAAGTGATGAGTGTTGATATTGATTATATATTATAACTCGAGAAAGTATAATTAGAAAATTTCTTTAGAAATGTAAACAAGAGTTATAAAACTTTTTGTTGGTAAAAATTCCATGACCATCTCTATGTCTATCATGTTTCTAACAACCATCACTCATCAAAATTCTATATAGTTTGTCGATATGTGGTACTTTAAACAGGAATCGTTCGTTTTTCATTTTCACATTTTAAAAAAAAAATAAAAAAAATAAATAAATAAATAAATACCAAAGTATTCACTCTCATTTAAAAGTCCTCACGGTTATGCATGGGTGAATTACTTGGAATTTGTTATGTACTTCCATGCTCATTTAAAAGTCCTCACGGTTATGCATGTATGGAACGCATATCAAAAGTTGATTTTTTTTCTTTCTTTTAAAATAAACAAGTTGATTCTAATCCCATTTAAAAGTCCTCACGGTTATGCGTGGTTAGAAGATACTTGAATTCATTTTTTTAAAATAAAATTGGAATACTACTAATCTCATTTAAAAGTCCTAACGGTTATGCATGATTAGTAGATATTCAAATTCCTGATATAAAAATACCACAAATAGACACAATTGTATGGTTTTATATGATGACATCATCTCCATCATTCTAAAAGTGGAATATGCGCCTAACAATATTTTTATGATTTTTGTTTGATTTTCTATTGAAATTTAATATTTATATTCAATTGGGTTTTAATGTTGGATTAATATCGATTACTTTATCTCTATTTTTTCTCTATTTCTATTATTCTTTTGCTGATAACAAAAGGGGGAGAGAAAAGTTAAGATTTTGTCAAATAGAATCAATCAAAGGTCAAACAATTTTCCATTTGCATCTAGGCTCATTTTTATTTGTATGCATATATGTAGGGGGAGTATTGTGTAGAGAGGAGCATTTAAATAGGGGGAGCAATTAGGATATAACTATGATCAAATACATTTAATATTTTCAAAATCTTAAATATATGTTTGTTATCATCAAAAGGGGGAGATTGTTGAATATGCGCTTACATGATTTTTGTTTGATGATAATAAACATATATACATTCGTTTAAATGTATTTGATAATATACTATTTTATTTTTTTTCACAGATTAAATAAATATTTGCAGAATAAAATAAATAACACGAAATTTGAATTCAAACGAATATTTTATTCAAACAAATATTTATTACATCTTTGAATAGTACAATTTCAAGCTCTCACTATAACTATACAACTTTGATTACAATTACATCACATTTCACATTTACAATTCACCTCACTACATATCACTCACACTCGTAATTATATTCAACTTCATTCCAGTTTGAATCCAGCATCTGAGCGATCTGCAAAAATATAAACTAACGCAGTAAAATTGAAAAAGAAATATTTTTGCAGTATAAAATAAAACGTGAATTTTAAAAATATAATTTGTCTCAGTTATTTGGGTTGTTCGTCATCATTTAAATTTGAATTCATCATACACGAACAACTTGTGACATACACAGTGTATCACTGTATATGCCACAAGGCCGTGCACACCGATATATACACTTGATAATGCTACAGGAACAGGTGAGCACAGGTCAAACCCAAATGCAAAGCCGGGTTCAACGCACGTGCAATATATTTAAAATCACGACACAAGCACAAGGTCAAATCCTATTTTTGAAACTGGATTCAACACAAGGCGACATGATATGAATGCAACGAAGACCAACATCAAAATGGACTGCAACATGGATATCACAATCAAACTGCAACAAGGCAACAAGGAATGAACAGAACATAACAGCAACCCAACTGCAATACTGCGACAACAAGGCATTGCAACCAGCAGATTACTGCAAACCAGGGACAGTAACAAATATGCAAAAGTCAAGACCAACCAGAGTACAACTACTGAAGCTCAAGTATACCACAATATCAACAAACCCAAATGCACAGACCAACAACAACAAATACAACTTTAATGCAAACAGTCAAGTTAATGCACAATGATGAACAAGGCAACAGTGAAGTACAATATCAATTCCAATGAATTGAAACTCAACTGTATGAAAAGTGTTTCAGTAATGAACAAAGACCAAAGTGCATGAACACAGTGAAGACCACAAAGGCAGTGCAACAGTAGTGATGCAGTATGATCAGAGTGAAGATTATAAGACTGCAACAGATACAACATGTCAAAGAAAACTACAAAGCAACCCAGTGACAATGCAACAATCAACTCAACTGAGTACAGAGAAATGCACAAAAGCATGATGCAAACTGAACAAATATGCAACCATTCAGCAGTCATATATGCAACAGGTTCAAGGGCAGAAGGTGGAGACAACTCAAATGAACACAATGTTCACAAATGCAAAAGAACAGTGAAACATGTACAAACTGTAGTGAATACAGACAGTAAACCAAGCTTCACAATAAACATCTCATGAATATAAGATGTCGAAGCCAGCAGTATCAATGACTATATGCACTGAAGTCATAATCAAAACATGAATGAACACTTACACTTACAACATGCAAATGCATCAAAACAATGTCGAATACATGAACAAGTGTAGCATCTGTATCAAAGCAAATGTCGCAGACTCGAAGCATTAGTGGACACAAATAAACACAGTGACACAGTGCCACAGTGAACACAAGTCAAGGAGCAGTTTCAAAGTGTAGTGGTTGTTTATTTTTCGTGAAACCATGAGAATAAAATCAACAGAAATATGATCGGAGCTGAAGCCGTGGATAAGTTGGAACAAGTCAAAATCAAGCCGAAGCCTAGTCAATCAGCAAATCGAACCAAGTAAAGATTAACGGCGTATTGGTCAAGGAAATTGAACAAGTCAAAGTTTAAAGCCGTATGATTCAAGTAACATGAAATAGTCAGAATAAATCATCAAGCATCAAAGTGAAATCAAACGGTCGAAGACGAATTCAATCAAAAATATACGAACGCAAAAATAGGAAATCAAATCCTATATATAACCCAATCATCATCGGCAATCAAAGCATCGAATTCCAGAAAGCATAAATCAGAAAAGAAAAACCACATAATTACATACCGGAGTTCGATCAACGAAGCAGCCGCGGTGAGAAAATCAAAGAGTCTCGAAGTAGCCAGAGAGAGCAACAACAAATCGATCGAGCAACGCAACTCTCGAACAAACATATATTCGATCGAACAAAAGTCGGCTCTTCGAAAGCCCTAACTGGCATCAAGGAGGAAACCCTAATTTCGCAAGGAGGAACGAACAATTGAGACAGAGGAACGGCCGCGTACGAATAAGAAATAAAAAGAGACGGTCAAATTAAAAAGGGGGCCGGCCTTACTATTTTTATAAAAGGGGTTTATATTAAAATTAGTTTTATTTTAAATTTGTTTTTAATTTGTATTTTCCTCTTTAAACCGTTTAATTTTCTAGTCGTGTGACTAGGGTACAAGCTGCGGTGTGTAGCTTGAGAATTCGCAACTCGGTAGTTGAGTTGTGGCAGGGTTTTGAGCGTAGAGTTAGATTAGTCAATAGCGGTGTATAGCGAGTTTACGTGTGTAAGCGAGGGACTATCTAATTTCTAGTAGAAACCTTGGGGGCAGCACGTAGGCAGGGTTTTGCCGAAGCTGGGTAAATTCTGTGTTGTTCTGTTTTATTCTGTTATTTATATTCTGCGATATCTGTGCTGCTATTCTGTGATCTGAATTGAAATTAATTTATAAGCTTCCGCGATTAATTTTTATAATTTACACTATCACCCTATTCACCCCCCCTCTAGGGTGAAATCGATCCTACAAGCTACTATGGTATTTTAATTTCCGTTGCGAGTTATTCTGATATATCTGTGTCTGTGATTCTGTAATTGTTTTTCATTTGCTCCAAATGCATTTGCAATGCGGTATTTTGAGCAATTAAAGTCTGACATGTATGGATGCGAATGGCTGAAAATATCAGGTCGTTACAGTTCATTGTGAACTCAAGGAGCATTGAGTCATGGCATTTGGTCTAGAGAATGCTAGAATTAATTACTAGCACTTGTTGAATATAATGTTTAAAGATCAGTTCAGAAGGACAACGGGAGTCTATGTGGATAATATGCTCATGAAATCACGATGATCGACGAATCATATAGACGATCTTTAAGAAATGTTTAACATGCTCCAAAAGTATGGAATGAAGTTGAATCCACTGGAATGCTCTTCAGAGTCACTGAAAAAGTTTTTAGGGTTCATGTAACAACCCTAAGTTTTGCGATTTATTTTAATTGCTTATTTTGATTATTTTGTTTGAATTTCTGATTTAAAAACTTTATTATATTTATTAAAATGGATAAATTTTGTTATTTTAAAAGTATATTTTGATTTTTGTGTGAATTATAATTTCAAACCTGAATAAATAGAATATATGTCAGAAATATGAATTTTGGTCAAAATGGTCAAACTTTGACTTTTAAATTTAAAATTTAAATATTCGAATTTTTTAATTTTATCTTTTACTATGAAAATAAATTATATTTCAAGAATTCCGCTTTTCGTTTCGTTGAAATCATATTTATATTGTGAAAGTTATGCTATTTACAATAATGTGTGTAAATTGATTTATTTAACAATATTGTCTATTTTAATTTACATAAATAATATTTTTATTTGTCGTATCTTGTTCTAATTTATATATATGTATGTATTATGTCTTGTTATGTGTATATTTTATTTTTAAAACATTTTTAAAGTGTTGTAGTTATTTTTTCAAAACTAGTAATATTTTGTTTTCAATTTTCAATACTAGTTTACATATAATTAACTATATTCTTATATTCTTATATATTTTTCTAAAATTTATTTATTCGTTTCATTTTCACAATATTTTGTATTCATTTTTATTTTATTTACGTGGTTTTTATTTTGGATTATTTGAATAAAGAAAAGGAAATTTCAAAGGACAAAAACACTTCATTTGCTTTTGACCTTCCATCTTGACAGCCCTTCATTTTGGGCTGTCCTTTCACTATCATTAGCCGTGACTTATTCCTTAGCAATTCACATAAAAAACACTCTTCCCACTTCATTTTCACGCCACCTTCAAATCTGAAGGAAAAGGTAGTTGCCTCTTTAAAATTTTCCGCTCTTTTCTCTTCATTTTATTGAATTTTTCCTTTGTATTTTGCCTTGCCTCCCCTTGTCATGATCGGCCATAGACCCTCCACCACCTAGGCCGTCCAGTACCACCACATCCACAGACACATCACCCTCCTCCCCTCTGACCAGTGCAAGGCCATGAGCACCCTTTGAAGCTATTACCACCAAGCGTTGAAAAATCACCTTGAATTGCATAGTCGAACCCTTCATGAAACATCACCTTCATTTTTCCCCCTTGGCACCGCCTTTGCTGACCACCTGCTCCTCCACCACCATGACTATCAGCCTTAGCCTCTGTTTAGACCTGTAGCATGAATTGCTGAGTCGAATTGTCCTTTGGTCGAACCCAAAGTGGCACAAAAACCCACTTATATGCCTCGAACACTTGATATTCTTTCATGTTGTAACTTCCACTCTTAAACTCCTACTAGCCATGCCTATTTGCATGCCATACCCTAGCCTATTCACCACTTTGACTGAGCATACAAGACCAATAGGCTGAGCACATGAAGGTTGAGGCAATGGTCAAATCAAATTTGTTCACAGTTGCTTTCATTTTAAAATTGTTTCTATTTGTATTTGTGTTGAATCATATTTATATTTGTCTTTTTTTGTGTTGTGTACACGAATAAAGCTTGGTTCACTCCACTCCAATCAAGTCAAAAGTCGTGTTATCGTGCCTTCTGGAATTCGTTTGTGTGTTTTTTCTTGCTATCCCCAGCTTGAAGCAAGTGAGTATTTCTCACCAGACATTCCGAACTTATATAAGTAGTAAATTGACATCCTGTGAATCTGTAGTTCATATTATCATATTATACCTGCCTATGATATTATTTATATGATGATCACCCTGTTTATACACCTCTCATATCATCTGTTACTGTTATATAATACCATTCTGTTTATTTATATTAGTTTATCACACTGCAAATTCCCTGTAGATTTTAATCACTATGGTTTGAAATGATACAGACCTGAACGGACTTTAGAATAGAGAAAAATCATTATGGGCCGAAATGATAGGCCTGAACGATTTGTATTTCTTTCATTTTACTTGGGATTGCAGGTTTGAAATGATAGAACTCGGACTTTTCGTTTGTAAATTTTGGATTGAAATGATATATTATCCGTATCGTTTGACTTAGGTTAGAAAATTATATACAGACCCATGGTTAATATATATTTCTCTAAATTTTTTAATATATTATAAAATGTAAATATTATGATATTTTGATTTAAATTTAAATTTAAAAATGATTTTACAAAATATTAATGATTTTCTATAAGTTAAATAAGTGAAATAAATAAATGGTAAAGTAGGATTTGAAATATAAGTTAATTTTGGAATTTATGATTTTGGTTATAAATGAAGTTTAAGTTAAGTAAGAAAATATGATAATTTGATTTAAATTTGAATTTACGATGATTTTATAAAGTGCTACTGATTTTTTGCTATAAATAAAAAATAGTTAAATAAATAAATGTTTAAAATTGAAATTTGAATATAACATAACTTGGAAAATGTGAAATGTGTTTTAAAAATAAAAGCTAAGTTAAGAAAAATAAAATGGAATTTAAATATAATTTATGAAATGGTAAATCAAATTTAAATGTAAAGTAAATGAAATATTATAAAATTGTACAGTGATTTTTATATGTGAATTATTAAAATTTGATAATTATTTGTGAAATTGCACTTCATAAAAATCATAAATTTAAAGGTATTTAAACGATCATTTTTAAAGTGAGAAAATATGATTTTTATAAGTTAAAAATGGTTGATATTAAAGTTAATTGTTTATGAAATTATATTGAATACTTAGAATTTAATTAACCGTATTTTGAAATGCTATCATTTCTTAAGTAGAGGATATTACAGCATTTCTAAGTGTTGTAGTTGATTCTAAAGAACTATAACTAAAAGATTAATTTGAACTAATGACTATCACAGCACTTTGTAAGTGCTGTAATTGCAGAAACCAAAACCTATTACAACAGTTTTAAATGTTATCTTTGTTAAATTGAATTGTTTTCAAATGTAACTTACCGTAGCATTTTATAAATGCTGCGAAAGTTGAAATTTCACTGTTTTAATAATTTAAGTGAATAAATGAATTGCGAAAAGACTAATTTTTTCGGAATTGGAATATTTTATTTTAAATATAATAACTTCATTTTAATTGGTTTTAAATCGAATATTTAATTTGAAATATAAACCATTTTTAAATGTGATTTGGATTGGTATTTAAATTAAATAAAAATGAATGAGGTTTAGAATGAAATGATACTATGATATTTTGAAATGGATTTGAAATGATATTGAATTTTGAAATGATATTTGATTTAAAAGTATTAATTACCATTTTGGAATTTTAACCACGGGATGTATTTAATTTATAGTTTAACTGATCCTTAGAGGATGGGCGATCCCAAGCATCCTTTAAGTTGTTGTGCATTACTATTACAGTTCACTTGAGTTGGTTTACATTATATAAGTATGTATTTCCTGACTCGAGTGTTTTGTGTTTTAGTTTACGCTCGGGTCAGCCTGAGTATTTATAGCTTAGCTTTGGATTTCTTTTCTGGAGCTAGGAATCGCTGGAGATTTTGCTTGTTTGCTTATCTATTTCCTTTCAGTTTCAGTCGTTCTATTTCTGCTATGGTATTTATAAACTTCTGTGTACTTGAGATTTCTATTGGATGTGTTTTTCAAACTAATATTATGTATTTGTTTTGAGATTTTGTTATAGTAGCTTCATGAACTACTATGGTATTTTAGTTTCCGCTGCGAGTTATTCTGATATATCTGTGTCTGTGATTCTGTGATTGTTTTTCATTTGCTCCAAATTCATTTGCAATGCGGTATTTTGAGCAATTCAAGTCTGACATGTATGGATGCGAATGGCTGAAAATATCAGGTCGTTACAGTTCATTGTGAACTCAAGGAGCACTGAGTCATGGTATTTGGTCTAGAGAATGCTAGAACTAATTACTAGCACTTGTTGAATAGAATGTTTAAAGAACAGCTCAGAAGGACAACGGGAGTCTATGTGGATAATATGCTCATGAAATCACGATGATCGACGAATCATATAGGTGATCTTTAAGAAATTTTTAACATGCTCCAAAAGTATGGAATGAAGTTGAATCCACTGGAATGCTCTTCAGAGTCACTGAAAAAGTTTTTAGGGTTCACGTAACAACCCAAAGTTTTGTGATTTATATTAATTGCTTATTTTGATTATTTCATTTGAATTTCTGATTTAAAAACTTTATTATATTAATTAAAATGTATAAATTTTGTAATTTTAAAAGTATATTTTGATTTTTGTGTGAATTATAATTTCAAACCTGAATAAATAGAATATTTTCCAGAAATGTGAATTTTGGTCAAAATGGTCAAACTTTGACTTTTAAATTTAAAATTTAAATATTTTAGTTTTTGAATTTTATCTTTTATTATGAAAATAAATTAAATTTCAAGAATCCTGCTTTTCGGTTCGTTGAAATCCAATTTATATCGTGAAAGTTATGCTATTTACAATATTGTGTATAAATCGATTTATTTAACAATATTGTTTATTTTAATTTACATAAATAATATTTTTTTTGTTATATCTTGTTCTAATTTGTGGATATGTATGTAATATATCTTGTTATATATATATATATATTTTATTTTTAAAATATTTTTAAGGTGCTGTAGTTATTTTTCCAAAACTAGTTATATTTTGTTTTCAATTTTCAATACTAGTTTACATATAGTTAACTATATTCTAATATTTTTATATATTTTTATATAATTTATTTATTCATTTCATTTTCAAAATATTTTTTATTCATTTTTATTTTATTTACGTGGTTTTAATTTTGATTTATTTGAATAAAGAAAAGGAAATTTCAAAGGACAAAAACTCTTCATTTGCTTTTGACCTTTCATCTTCACAGCCCTTCATTTTGGGCTGTCCTTTCACTATCATTAGCCGTGACTTTCTCCTTGGCAATTCATGTAAAAAACATTCTTCCCACTTCCTTTTCACACCACCTTCAGATCTGAAGGAAAAGGTAATGGCCTCTTTAAAATTTTCCACTCTTTTCTCTTCATTTTATTGAATTTTTCCTTTGTATTTTTCCTTGCCTCTCCTGTCATGATCAGCCATAGACCCTCCACAACCTCCACCGTCCAGTACCACCACATCCACAGCCACATCACCCTCCTCCCTTCTGACCAGTGCAAGGCAATGAGCACCCCTTGAAGCTATTACCACCAAATGTTGAAAAATCACCTTGAATTGCATAGCCGAACCCTTCATGCAACATCACCTTCATTTTTTCCCCTTGGCACCTCCTTTGCTGCCACCACCTGCTCCTTCACCACCATGACCATTAGCCTTAGCCTCTTTGCAGACCTATAGCATGAATTGCTGAGCCCAATTGTCCTTTGGCCGAACCCAAAGTGGCACAAAAACCCACTTATTTGCCTTGAACACTTGATATTCTTTCATGTTGTAACTTCCACTCTTCAACTCCTACTAGTCGTGCCTATTTGCATGCCACACCCTAGTCCATTCACCACTTTGACTGAGTATACAAGACCCATAGGCTGAGCACATGAAGGTTGAGGCAATGGTCAAAGCAAATTTGTTCATCGTTGCTTTCATTTTAAAATTGTTTCTATTTGTATTTGTGTTGAAATCATATTTATATTTGTCTTGTTTTGTGTTGTGTACACGAATAAAGCTTGGTTCACTCCACTCCACTCAAGTCAAAAGTCGTGTTATCGTGCCTTCTAGAGTTCGTTTGTGTGTTTTTTCTTGCTATCTCCAGCTTGAAGCAAGTGAGTATTTCTCACCAGACATTCCGTACTTATATAAGTAGTAAATTGACATCCTGTGAATCTGTAGTTCATATTATCATACTACACCTGCCTGTGACATTATTTATTTGATGATCACCCTGTTTATACACCTGTCATATCATCTGTTACTGTTATATAATGTCATTCTGTTTATTTATATCAGTTTATCACACTGCAAATTCCTTGTAGATTTTAATCACTATGGTTTGAAATGATACATACTCGAACGGACTTTAGAATAGAGAAAAATCGTTATGGGCTGAAATGATAGGCCTGAACGATTTTTATTCATTTCATTTTACTTGGGATTGCGGGTTTGAAAAGATAGAACCCGGATTTTTCCTCTGTAAATTTTGGATTGAAATGATATATTATCCGTATCATTTGACATAGGTTAGAAAATTATATACAGAACCGTGGTTAATATATATTTTTCTAAATTTTTTAATATATTATAAAATGTAAATATTATGATATTTGGATTTAAATTTAAATTTGAAAATGATTTTACAAAATATTAGTGATTTTCTATAAGTTAAATAAGTGAAATAAATAAATGGTAAAGTAGGATTTGAAATATAATTTAATTTTGGAATTTATGATTTTGGTTATAAATGAAGTTTAAGTTAAGTAAGAAAATATGATAATTTGATTTAAATTTGAATTTAAAATGATTTTATAAAGTGTTATTGATTTTTTCTATAAATTAAAAATAGTTAAATAAATAAATGTTTAAAATTGAAATTTGAATATAACTTAACTTGAAAAATGTGAAATGTGTTTTAAAATAAAAGCTAATTAAGAAAAATAAAATGGAATTTAAATTTATTTTATGAAATGGTAAATCAAATTTAAATGTAAAGTAAATGAAATATTATAAAATTGTACAGTGATTTTTATAAGTGAATTATTAAAATTTGATAATTATTTGTGAAATTGCACTTCATAAAAATCATAAATTCAAAGGTTTTTAAACAATCATTTTTAAAGTGATAAAATATGATTTTATAAATTAAAAATGGTTGAAATTAAAGTTAATTGTTTATGAAATTATATTGAATACTTGAAACTTAATTAACCGCATTTTGAAATGCTATCATTTCTTAAGTAGAGGATATTACAGGATTTCTAAATGATGTAGTTGATTCTAATGAGCTATAACTAAAAGACTAAATTGAACTAAGGACAACTACAGTACTTTGTAAGTGCTGTAATTGTAGAAACCAAAACCTATTATTGCAGTTTTAAATGTTATCTTTGTTAAATTGAATTGTTTTCAAATGTAGCTTACCATAGCATTTTCTAAATGCCGGGAAAGTTGAAATTTCACTGTTTTAATCAATTTAAGTGAATAACCGAATTGTGAAAATACTACTTTTTTTGGAATTGGAATATCTGATTTTAAATATAATAACTTCATTTTAATTGGTTTTAAATGGAATATTAAATTTGAAATATAAACCATTTTTAAATGTGATTTGGATTGGTACTTAGATTAAATAAAAATGAATGAGGTTTAGAATGAAATGATATTGTGATATTTTGAAATGGATTTGAAATGATATTGAATTTTGAAATGATTTAAAAGTATAAATTACCATTTTGGAATTTTAACAACGGGATGTATTTAATTTATAGTTTAATTGATCCTTAGAGGATGGGCGATCCCAAGCATCCTTTAAGTTGTTGTGCATTACTATTACGGTTCACTTGAGTTGGTTTACATTATATAAGTATGTATGTCCTGAATCGAGTGTTTTGTGTTTTGCTTTATGTAACAACCCTAGATTTTTTACATATAATTCAAAATTGACTTTATTTTATTTTGAAATTATTTTAAACTTGTTTTATTTCAAACATTTCATTTTTTTAAATATAAATTTTGATTATTATATGAATTATAATTTCAAACTGGTATAAATCGAATATTTTCCTGAAAAATGGAATTGTGGTCAAAATTGGTCGAACTTTGACTTTTAAATTTTAAATTTAATTATTTGAATTCTTGAATTTTATCTTTTATTATGAAAATAGATTTAATATCATGAATACTGCTTTTCGTTTCATTGAAATTAGATTTAAATTGTGAAAGTTATACACTTTACAATATTGTGTGTATAGGGTTATTTAGCAATATTCTTTGTTTTAATTTATATAAATGATACTTTTACTTGATATATCTTATTCTAATTTGTATATTTATGTTATATTATGTATATTTGACTTTTAAATATTTTTAAAGTGATGTTTGAATTTTTCCAAAGCTTATTGAATTTAATTTCTATTTTATAGCCTAGTTTCTATTTTCTTTGCTATTTTCTTCATTTAAATTATATTTGATTAAAATTTATTTATTTATTTATTTTTATGAAGGCATGTTTATATTGTGTTCTTATCTTTATTTTTTTAACATTTTCCAAGTCCGTATAAATTTTCCCAAATTTATTCTGTTTATTTTCGAATTTGCTTGACTAGTTTGCATTTTCTGAGCTATTTTCTTATTTTTACCTTATATAATTAATAATTATTTATTTGTATTTTATATTTTGTTGCATTTTCGAATTTTTTACTGAAATTATTATTATTCTTAGTAATTTAAACTTATATAAATAAATTAAAGGTAATGTGAAAAGGTTTTAACTTTTGGTTTCCAATGGCTCTTTATCTCCCACCTTTTCACATTTCAACCTTACTTTTCGTTCAATTGGCCACATCTCCTCATTTCTTCAGCCGACTATTTATTTTTCTCATTCACGTAAAAGATTTTTCTTCCCATCTGAAAAAAATTTCAGCCTCCCTCATCTCCAAGAGTTTGGTGAATTTTATTTATTTTTCCATTGTTTTTCTTCTTGTTTTTCTACTTGTTTATGTTGATTTTTGCTTGCCTTCTCTTCTACTTCAGGTTCGGCCCCACCACTCCAGCCACCATGGCCGCCTCTTCCACCACCTAATCCACCCGCCACCTCCTCTCCAGCCCCAAGCCACTGGCCGTGCCCAATAGTTGATCAAACTCCATCTAAATCTACACAAGCTTCACCTATATTCACCATAGCCCACACCTATGCCTTCATCACCTTCAACCTTCCTTTGGCCGCCGCCAACTCCACCTCCACCACCCATGGATGACCTGAAACCATCTGCCACACCATTCGCCAGCCCATTACAGAGATGGCCATGTTGGGTCTTTCTTGGGTCGAGCCAATGTTGCCTTGAATTCATGATATTTTGCCTTGTAGTTGTAATCCTTGCACATATCTCATGCATCATCACTTTTGCTCCATCCCATACATGTTGGTCGACCTCTTATGAACCCAAAGCAGATCCATGTCTTTGCTTTAGACATGCCTTTCTAACCTATATCAGAAGCATTAGTGGTAGAAGGCAAGTGCAAAGACTTTGGAGATGATTTTGCATTTATCTCTAACATTGTTTAATCGTATTTTTAGTTGAAAACTTACGTTGTTTGTATTGTCTTGTTTGAATGTGTTCAAGGCAATTAATCTTTGGCTCTCGCAAACTCAAAACTTTGCCATGCTATCGTGCCTCTAAAGATCTCAGTTTGTGCTTTTGTTCATTGTCTCCAGCTTATACAAGTGAGTTATTCTCACCAGACATTTTCCGAGTCCATACAATTTTTTCAAAATTTATTCTTTTTATTTTCAAATTTGCTTGACTAGTTTGCATTTTTCTGAGCTATTTTCTTATTTTTACCTTATGTAATTAATAATTATTTATTTATATTTTGTTGCGTTTTCGAAATTTTTATTGAAATTATTGTTATTCTCGTTAATTTAAACTTATATAAATAAATTAAAGGTAATGTGAAAAGGTTTTGACTTTTGGTTTCCAATGGCTCTTTATCTCCCACCTTTTCTAATTTCAACCTTACTTTTTATTCAATTGGCCACATCTCCTCATTTCTTCAGCCGCCTTTTTTTTTCGCACTCACGTATAACATTTTTCTTCCCATCTGAAAAAAATTTCGGCCTCCATCATCTCCAAGAGTTTGGTAAATTTTATTTCTTTTTCCATTGTTTTTCTTCTTGTTTTTCTACTTGTTTATGTTGATTTTTACTTGCCTTCTCTTCTACTTCAGGTTCGGCCCCACCACTCCAGCCACCATGGCCGCCTCCTCCACCACCTGAACCACCCACCACCTCCTCTCCAGCCCCAAGCCACTGGCCGTGCCCAATAGTTGATCAAACTCCATCTAAATCTACACAAACTTCACCTATATGCACCATAGCCAACACCTATGCCTTCATCACCTTCAACCTTCCTTTGGCCGCCGCCAACTCCACCTCCACCACCCATGGATGACCTGAAACCCTTTGCCACACCACCCTCCAGCCCACTACAGAGATGGCCGTGCCTGGTCTTGCTTGGGTCGAGCCAATGTTGTCTTGAATTCATGATATTTTGCCTTGTAGTTGTAATCCTTACACATATCTCATGCATCATCACTTTTGCTCCATCCCATACATGTTGGCCGACCTCTTATGAACCCAAACCAGATCCCTGTCTTTGCTTTAGCCATGCCTTTCTAACCTATATCTGAAGCATTAGTGGTAGAAGGCAAGTGCAAAGACTTTGGAGATGATTTTGCATTTATCTCTAACATTGTTTAATCGTATTTTTGGTTGAAAACTTATGTTGTTTGTATTGTCTTGTTTGAATGTGTTCAAGGCAATTAATCTTTGGCTCTCGCAAATTCAAATCTTTGTCATGCTATCGTGCCTCTGAAGATCTCAGTTTGTGCTTTTGATCGTTGTCTCTAGCTTATACAAGTGAGTTATTCTCACCAGACAATTTTATACTTATATAGCTAGTAAATCGATCACCTGTGAATCTGTAAAATGCATCACCATATTATATCTGCTATATTATGATCATATGATGTTCACCCATGCTTAAACACCTGTTATATCATATGTTACTGTTATATCATGTTATTCCGTTATTTATATCAGTTTATCACACTGCAAGTTCCATATAGATTAGAATCACTCTGGGTTGAATTGATGCATACCCGAACGAACCTTAGAATAGGGAAAAATCGTTATGGGCTGAAATGATAGTCCTAAACGGTTTTTATTTAATTTATTTTAACTTGGGATTGCGGTTTAGAAATGATCGAATCCAGATTTTTCTTTTTAAACCGCGGATTGAAATGATATATATCCGTATCACTTGACCTAGGTTAGAAAACTATATACAGACCCGTAGTTAAATATATTTTTCTAAATTTTTTAAAAATATGTTTGAAATGTAAATATTATAATATTTTGATTTAAAAACTTAATTAAAAAAGATTTTTGTAAAGTATTATTGATTTTTTGGAAATTTATAAGTTAAATAAATTATGGAAAAGTTAGAAAATCTAAATGTAAGTTATTTTGGAAATTTTGATTTAATTATAATTGGAAATTAAATTAAATATGAAATTGTGATAAATTTATGATAATTTGAATTTAAAATGAATTTAAAGTGATTTTATAATATATTAAAATGATTGGAAAGGAAGTTTTGAAAAGATATGATATTTTGTTATATTAAAATGATTTAAAATGAATGTGGTTTTGAAAAGATATGATATTTTGATATATTAAAATGGTTTGAAATTTGGTTTTGAAAAGATATGATATTTTGATATATTGAAATGATTCGAAAGGAAGTTTTGTAAAGATATGATATTTTGATATATTAAAATGATTTGAAAGGAAGTTTTGTAAAGATATGATATTTTGATATATTAAAATGATTGGAAATGAAGTTTTGTAATGATATGATATTTTGATATATTAAAATGATTGGAAATGAACTTTTGTAAAGATATGATATTTTGATATATTAAAATGATTGGAAATGAAGTTTTGTAAAGATATGATATTTTGATATATTAAAATGATTGGAAATGAAGTTTTGTGAAGATATGATATTTGATATATTAAAATGATTGGAAATGAAGTTTTGTAAAGATATGATATTTTGATATATTGAAATGATTTGACAGGAAGTTTTGGAAAGATATGATGTTTTGAAATGGTTTGGAATTAATTTAATCTTTATTTTGATAAAGATTTGGATTTGAAATGATATTCTATTTTTAAGTATAAATATTATTTTAAAAGTTATAACTGCGGGTTATAATGACGATTGGTTGGCAAAGAGATCGAGATCGGATATCTGGCGTACTCTCTGTCGATACCGAAACCACTATGACAACCGTGTACGCGGTGGAGATTGCAGAATGAAATAGGATGGTGGCGACGTTCTTAAGGTATATTGGACCCGACTCCCGTGAGTTGGCTTAAGGTGGCTAAAACAGGAGCGATCTTGGGCCAAAAGGGGTATCTGCTCTGGTCGGACACATTCCTTCGATACTATACTCTTCCTTGTGATTGATTAGATGGCCATCCTCCGATTTTGATATGGGAGTGTGTTCCGAGGTGGGTGTATGTGGATGCTGAGTTACCACCAGCCCGTGTGCGTAATTGGTATATCTACCCTGGCATTGCCTTGTGTGTCGTGTCATCTACCATACCGAGCCTTTACTATGAGTTTGTTTTTCTGCCGTAGCGCGTATGGTATCCTCTGATAGTTTTCTGATCTGGAGATGTCATGATATTGGATGGACCACTGGGAATATTATGTATGAAGGGTGATATGGGTAGCCCGAAACGCTATTTAAAAGTAAGTTTATTTTACTATAGACATTATTATAATAGCGCAATATTACTACATGGTAAATAGTTTAACAGATCCTTAGAGGATAGACGGTCCCAGGCATCCTTTAGGTTATTTGTACCTTATTGCAGTTCACTTGAGTTGGTTTACATTATATAAGTATATATTGTCCTGACTCGAGCGTTTGTATTTTTATTTACGCTCGGGTCAGCCTGAGTCATTCACAGATTTGGATTTCTCTTTCTGGAGATTGGAATCGCTGGAGATTATCTGCTTATCTAGTTTTATCTATTTCAGTTCTGTTGTTCTATTCAGCTTGTACTTGATTAACATCTTGAGACTTCTGTTGTACTTTATTTATTCTATTGAATTTTATTTAACTCTAATATATATACATAGTAGCTTCATGAACTACTATCTCTTTTACTCCGCTGCATTTCTTAGTCCGTGTCTGTGTTCTGTGATTATTATTTACTGTACGTTCTGAGATTTGCCAAATTTTATTTACAACGCGGTATTTTTAGCAATTCAAGTCCGACATGTGCGGATGCGAATGGTTGAAAATATCGGGCTGTTATAGTTGGAATCAGAGCTTTGGCTTTGAGGCAAAACTTTGAATGTATGGTAAATTTAGTTACAGAATCACTTTCATACAAACTTGAATCTCTACCTCTTTGGTTCAAATTTCATTTGAATTTTGGAACGTTCCCTACGGTTCCAAAGTTCATTCGTGTCCCTCACTATTCATCTCCTTTTGATTCTGGAGTATCCCATAACTCCACTTCGAATGACCTTTATAGTGAATTAGCGGTCCCTCCGATATCAAAAATTCATTTGTAAAGGGGAAACTCCTTTACAATTAGCATCGATTCACCATGAGATTTATGTATATCCTTGGTTTAGATGCTAATATCTTTTGTTATTCCAAACTCTATCTATTGAGATCAAATGTAGATTTACCCTAGAAAATCCACATCGATCTTATTCTTTAATTCACGGTTGACCCGGTTAAGGTTGCCCGCAATTTATTTAAGCTTATCCACCTCCCTATTTTGTTATTCAATCATCTTGTCTTTGGTTTCCAATCTATCTTCCAAACATTTTGAATTGTACTTGTAAATCAATATTAATGTTTTGTTTTATATTGTGTTGTTTGAGTTTTTGATGTTTCCGATTGATTCGTCTGATCAACGCTATCGATAGGATTTCTAAAACACTTTGACAGAATAATCTGACACAATATTATTTTAAAATTTGGTTAATGAAATAAATTTTGATATAAGTAAATTTATGGAGTTTAATAAATTGATTTAAATTAATCATTTGAAATGATAATATTTGATTTATCATTTATCGTTCTATAAATGAATTTATAATTAGCTGTATATAAATTGATTTGGGAACTGAAATGAGTTTAAAACAAGAAACTTGAGAATTTAATTTTCGATGGTTTCAAACCTTGTGTTTAAAGTTTTAAAAGGGGTATATTATTTAAAGTATTTTCTAATAGAAATTTGTTTCCAAGGAATTTTAAAGTGTAAAATTAGTGCTCTTCTCTTTGTCGCTGGAAAATAACTTCGGTGATGACCGCGGCATCATCGACGTTCATTTTCGAGTTTCGAAATGAAGAGACCATTCTGTAGTCTTGCTACAGCTTTGTTTTGGGAAATTTAATTGATTTGAATTTCTAAAAGACTGGATTTATAATATATATAGATATATGATTTAAATTTGATTTGACATATTATGTATATATATTTAATTATCTCTAAATGGTTTGAAGGAATCAGAAATTTTATTCTTAAACTTTTCTTAATGAATCATTTCAATTATAAAAAGAAAATCAAAATTTTAGATAAATGATTCAAACTTGAGATGAGGGAATTAGAAAGTTTTATTTGTATAATACTCAATTGCGTTTAAATATAACTTACCCAAATTATACAGAAGTTAACAATGTAATTGGATAATATGCAATATAAAAAAAAGATTTTATAAATAAAATTTGAATGGTTAAAATAAGTGTTATACACTTAAATTTTAGTTATAAATGATTAACAGGAGTAAATAGAATAAAAGGTTAATTGAATAATTTACAATATAAAATGATGTTAATGGAACTAACAATAAATTAAAGCAGTTATAATAAGAGTAAGTATAATGGGAAAAGATGATAAAATATATTGAGAGGAATAAAATTAACTTTAAGTAGGAATAAAGAAGAATTAAATTTATTAAGTACATTATGAGTATAATGAATGATTATTTTTCAAATCCATGGTCCTAGAAATTGTTAATTTAAGATGATTAGAAGATAAGATAATAAAATTTGAGATAGCTAAGATTTATTTAACTTGTGAAAAAAAAAATTAATTATCTATTTAAGTTTAAATTTCCATGGTTTCTAACTTATTATCTTATTTTTTTTTTCAAACTATCTTTTGGTTGTCCTTATTTTCCTTATCTTGCTTCAGGCTGGTGTAGGCATTTTCATATAATTTTTCTGTTTATAAATCTTTCTATAATCTTTGATAATCTCCACCTTGTTAAACTTACCTATAACAATAGTTATCAGGTATAATTTCAATCTCCTTGTCATCTGGTTTTAATCTTATTTCACTTTATCTTTTTGTGTGCTTTCCCCTACCTCATTCCTTTTCGGGGACGAAAAGTTTTGAGTGGGGGAGAGTGTAACAACCCTAGATTTTTTGTATATAATTTAAATTTGACTTTATTTTATTTTGAAATTATTTTAAACTTGTTTTATTTCAAACATTTAATTTTTTTAAATATAAATTTTGATTATTATATGAATTATAATTTCAAACTGGTATAAATTGAATATTTCCTGAAAACTGGAATTGTGGTCAAAGCTGGTCAAACTTTGACTTTTAAATTTTAAAGTTAAATACTTGAATTCATGAATTTTATCTTTTATTATGAAAATAGATTTAATATCATGAATACTGCTTTTCATTTCATTAAAATTGGATTTAAATTGTGAAATTTGTACCCTTTACAATATTGTGTGTGTATAGGGTTATTTAGCAATATTCTTTGTTTTAATTTGTATAAATGATATTTTTACTTGATATATCTTATTCTAATTTGTATATTTATGTTATATTATGTATATTTTGACTTTTAAATATTTTTAAAATGATGTTTGATTTTTTCCAAAGCTTATTGAATTTATTTTCTATTTTAAAGCCTGGTTTCTATTTTCTTTGCTATTTTCTTCATTTAAATTATATTTAATTAAAATTTATTTATTTCTGTGAAGGTATGTTTATTTTGTGTTCTTATCTTTATTTTTTAACATTTTCTAAGTCCATATAGTTTTTTCAAAATTTATTCAGTTTATTTTCAAATTTGCTTGACTAGTTTGCATTTTCTGAGCTATTTTCTTATTTTTACCTTATATAATTATTAATTATTAATTTATATTTTGTTGCGTTTTCGAAATTGTTACTGAAATTATTATTATTCTCATTAATTTAAACCTATATAAATAACTTAAAGGTAATGTGAAAGGTTTTGACTTTTGGTTTCCAATGGCTCTTTATCTCCCACCTTTTCATATTTCAACCTTACTTTTCATTCAATTCGCCACATCTCCTCATTTCTTCAGCCGCCTTTTTTTTCGCATTCACGTAAAACATTTTTCTTCCCGTCTGAAAAAAATTTCGGCCTCCATCATCTCCAAGAGTTTGGTAAATTTTATTTCGTTTTCCATTGTTTTTCTTCTTGTTTTTCTACTTGTTTATGTTGATTTTTTACTTGCCTTCTCTTCTACTTCAGGTTCGGCCCCACCACTCCAGCCTCCATGGCCACCTCCTCCACCACCTGAACCACCCACTGTTGGTACACGAAGATTTTGATCAATGACAATGAGCTTCAACAAATAGGAAGAGAATGCAAAAGCTAGAAGAAGATCGATGAAGACCAAAGTATAAACATTAGTATGATTTTCTATGGGTCTTAGTCTAGATTATTTGTTAAAATCTATCCTCAAGAGATTTGCACGAACATTAGAATACATTCATAAAACTTCATTCACATATTCACTGTGCATACTTTTATACTTCAGTCGACTAAACAGGCATGGCCAGTCGACTGAAACTGTACACATATACAAAATTGCACAGTTTCAGTTGACTGAATTACCTGTGCAGTCGACTGAAATTGTTCCTGAAAAGTTTTCTTCATATTTTCAGTCGACTGAATCTCCTGCTCAGTCGACTGAATTTAAACCTGCGAATTTTCTCTGAAAAGACACATTCTTCCTCCCAAGAGTTGCAACCATTCATCAATGGAAATGGAAGCACCTCTTGTTTGCAACCTTTGACAACATATGCACCTCTTCTACAAGTGTACATACATGATTCTAACATCATTTAATACACCGAATTCTCTTGCTTTAATCTTACTATTCTCTTGTTCATATTCTCTAGATATTCTCAAAGCAATCACCAATCTATTGCTTGAATCACTGTTTTTGTTTATAACATTCTTTTGATTCATAGCAATTCACATTTCCTAAATCTTCACAAACACATTGCATATTCTCGAGGATAAGATTATAGGAATATTGTAGTACATAAGACTCATTAGTGTTGACAAGAACACAACAAGTCAAATATTGTATTTTAGTAATTGAGTTGAAGTCCTCTTCGGTAGTTGAGGCAAGAAATCCCGTTCGGTTGTTCGGGTAAGTTGTAAACCTATTCCTCCGGGTGAAGTGAGGGTGTTAGTTAGTGAAATTCCTAAGTGAAGCTTAGGGACTGGACGTAGGACGAGAGGTCCGAAGCAGTATAAAATCCTGGTGTCTCTTTGCATTTACCTACTTTATCTACCTAGATTTTTTCCATATTACACGATCCTACCGCATAGCCTCTTTCAATTGGTATCAGAGCAAGGCCGTCCTATAGCCATAACACCGTTATTAGACATATTGATTATATGGAAAAGAACGCAAGCACAAGCACAACATCTGCCTATAGTTCTACATTTGCGGAAGGACAATCCACCCAATGACCTCCTCTATTCAATGGACCAAACTATAACTATTGGGCTACAAGGATGAGAATTTATATGCAAGCAACAAGTTTCGAAGCCTAGAATGCTACTCAAGAAGAGTTCGTTGTGCCTACAACCGATTATCCTACATGGACACAAATTCAAAAGAATGAAGCAAGTGCAAATGCCAAAGCTATGAATATGCTATTTTGCGCCCTGGATAGAAATGAGTTCAACCATGTTAGCATATGTACTACTGCATATCAGATATGGGAAACACTCAAAGTCATACATGAAGGCACAAATAAAGTTAAACAAACAAAGATATCCATGCTGAAGAATCAATTCCAAAACTTTAGAATGCGACAAAATGAATCCATCATTGACATGTACTACAAGATTTCAAGACATTCATCATGCTCTAATTGGACTAGGAGAAAGATACACGGACTTTGACATTATGTCTAATATTCTAAATTCACTCACTGATGAATGGGAGAGAAAAGTGCTAGCAATCGAGGAAGCAAATGATCTATCTACAATGAAACCAGAAGAATTGATTGGAAATCTTATGTCATATGAAGTAAATATGCAAGCTAAGAAAGATCAAGCTCAAGAAAGAAAGAATGTTGCTTTTCATGCGGAAAAGGAAGATTCAGAGTCCGAAGGTGAAGATCTAGCATTTACAGCCAAAAACTTCAAGAAATTCTTAAAGTATAGAAAAGGAAACAAAAATGGATTCAAAAAGAATTTCTTGAACAAACCTTCATCCTCAAATATAGAATGCTTCAACTGTCATAAGAAAGGACACATGCAAAAAGATTGTCAAGAACAAATGAAGGAAAATCAGAAAAACTTCAACAACAAAAACAAGAAGGATAAATTCAAAAAGAAGGCATTTTCTGTAACATGGGACGATTCAGATTCATCTTCATCCGAAAATGATAGTGATAGCGACAATGAAAAGGCAAATATATGCTTCATGGCCCAAGAATCTGAGGTAAATAATTTAACTTTCGACGATTTAATTGAAGTAAACACTGAACTTTTAAGCACAATAAAAACTTTTATAAAGAAACTCAAAAAACTCGTGAAAATCAAAACAAAGCTGAATTTGAAAGGGACATGTTAAAAGATGAAAAGAAAATCTTAGAAGAAGAACTTGAAAAGGTTCAAGAATCTCATTCAAATTCGAAAACTCAATTATCACTCTTAAGTCAAGAAATTGAAACTCAAAAAACAAAGAATGATATAATTGTTTCTGAAAATCATGAGTTAAAAACTAAGACTAGACAAGTTGAGTTAGAAAATAATAGTCTTCAAGCTAGATTAGATGACATCACTAAAAATGTTTCTAACTTTAACAAAGGAAGAGAAAATTTATCTAAGATTTTAGAAAATTCTCAATCTGCTTCAAGTAAACATGGATTAGGATATAAAAAAGAATCAAAAATTCCTAAAAAGAAAAATACAAATTTAAAGAGGAATATGGATTTCAAACAACAAATATTGCTAAAGAAACCTATTAAAACAAAAATAGAAAACAAAGTAGTTAAAATTTGGATACCAAAGACTAACAATGTATTAATAAGAAATAAATACATTAAAACATTTATGGATAATGTTCATCATAATGAAAACTATATTTATAAAAAGGATACTAAACCAAATTGGGTTTGGTTTCCTAAACTCTAACTTTTTAGGACCCTATTAAAAGGTGGGTACCAATAATTTCAAATTTATTTTCAGGTCCCACTCAAAAAGAAGAAATGGATATTAGACAGTGGTTGTTCAAAACACATGACCGGAGACAAAGATATTCTTACAAACATCACTTATTTTGATGGTGGCTCGGTTACCTTCGGAGACAATTCAAAAGGGTATATCATTGGCAAAGGAGATGTGAACAATTACGGTACATGAAATTTACCTTTTATAACAAATGTTTCATTAGTTGAAAATTTAAAACATAATCTACGTAGCATAAGTCAACTGTGTGACAAAGGTTTTAAAATAACTTTCTCAAATAATAAATGTAGTATTTTTGATCAAAACCAAAATCTTATTTTTAAGGAAATAGAGATAGAAATATTTATGTTTTAAATATGAACATTAATCATAATTCAAGTATGTGTTTACTTGCCAAAGATAATGATCCTTGGTTATGGCACAAAAGATTTTGTCATCTAAATTTTAAATCTATTAGAAAACTCCTTTATAAAACTTCAACGAGAATTAGGTATAATATCCTTTAAAAACATTAATTAGATATACTTTAAAAACATTTCCATATTTCAGTCGACTAAAACAATCTGTTCAGTCGACTGAATAATAATTTTAAATATTTTCAGTTTTGTTATATGTTACTTTATATAATTTATAAACCACACATTTGTAAAACTGAATTATTAAATAAGAAACATACATTTTAACAAAATCCTCTTTACCACTAAATCTCTATGTGGTTAAAAATTCTTATTAAATTATGACCGTTATTTGTTTAGCACAATTCTATTATAAATAAACTCTTAAAAATATTTTTATTTTCATCTTGATTACGAATAAAATCTTAATTCAATATAAAATGTCATCCAAAAACTCCTTCTCTCCGATCAATATCATCTCGTCAGTTGATAACACTCCAACATCGCCAAAACTTCCCACACCAACACCTGCACATGAGCCGGTTTACAAATGGGAAAATTATTGTACTGGTTTCACACCAGAATCCAAAAAGGCGAAACGTGGACTCTTTATCTCACCTGACACATAAATAAAGATTGATGAAATTCATCACTTCCTACAACAATAAATAGATCTTCAAAGAGAACTATACTTCGAACAAAAAGTTACGACAAGACGCTTGAGCTTCCTAGAGCAAATTGGTTTACCTTTCTTGTGGATCAAAGAAGAACGAAGTGGCTGAACCCCTACCTCGCCCTGTTAGCTCTCTTGATCCATCTTCATCTTATCGTACTCCAGTCGATCCTGTGAATCCTTGGACATCTCCTAAGACTCCTCAATATAGTCCGAATTCATGGGATATAAATTACATGAAGAATGAAGGAAAGAAGTCTCCAAGTGCATCTCCAAAGAAATAGTTCTCCAAAGAAATAGTTAAATTTTGAAATATTTGTATGTTGTTACATCAATATTTTTGTAAATATTTCTTTAAATAAATTATTTAATTTCAAAAATTAACTAAAACAACAAAATTGCATGTTTCAGTCGACTGAATGCCCCTGCTTAGTCGACTGAAAATATGACAGAAAACAATATATACTAAGTTCAGTCGACTGGAACCATCTGCACAGTCGACTAAAAATTCAACAGAAAATTTCAGCAACAAAAATTCAGTCAACTAAATGCACTGCTCAGTCGACTGAATTTATCACAGAACACTTCGGCCTTTGATTTAGTCGACTGAACGCTGCTTCCCGTGCAAAATTTTCCCTTTTAACCATCATATTTTACCCTACCAATTCACTTTTACCTCCTACAAACCTTCTTCCCCAAATTAATTTCGAAACCCTAGCTCCCAAATTCCTCAAAATCAAATCAATTCTCACCCAAATGGCACCAAAAAGAGCAAGAGCTTCATCTTCTTCATCCTCCGAGCCAATTGATGCTCAAATAGCACAATGGCTTTATGATGGAACCGCTGTCACTCGATGGAACAAGATGAAGAATTCAAGAATTTTCGAGCATTCTTTCGTTGATTTTCAAAGCTTTCAAACCTACAACATTCAGGCGTTAACAGATCCGACAGGTTTAACTTCACTTTTAGATTTGAAAAGAAATGACCATGCCATTAATCATGTAATGGTACAATTATTTTATGCTAATCTTAATCTTGGACACCAAACTTCAAGAAACCCAAACAATAGTGTTTGGAGTATGGTGTGTGGAAAGAAAGTTTGGTTTTCATTGGATAGAATAGCACATATTTTAGAGTCTCCAAATGTCGGGAGAAAGTTAAAGGAAATAGAATTCAATCCACACATTCGTGACAACATCAACCATCGATTCATGGATGATAATATCAACTTTAGGGATTTTAAGTCCACCTCTCTTCGACCTATGGCTAGAATCCTCCATAAAACCCTAATGAGAACGATTACTCCTCGTACAGGATCGTACGAAATTGTCTACCCAAATAACTATCGAGCTCTATATGCCATTTTCGGCAATATACAAGTTAATTGGGTACAGCTTATTCTTGATGAGTTTCTCACCTTCAACAATGGCAAAATGCGCACTATTTACTTTGGAGAGTACATCATGCGACTTCTCCTAAATGTCGATACGCCATTACCTGAATCAGAGAATACAATGGTCCATCAAGTTAACCATCGGACCATAAGCCTAATGCAACTCCCATCTCGACCTCCTCACATAATATCACTTGCTGAATGGGAAGCAAGAAATCAAGAACAACAACAACAACCTCCTCAACCTCGCCACGAAGAACATTTTGAGCAAGATGAGGAAATACGTCTTGTTGACCTAAGCTTCACTACCAACCAATCCTTGGGATTTTGTCAAGAAATCAACAAATTCTTGACACACGTCTTAAAAAGGTAGATTGTACGCTTGACAAAATAAAAGGATTCTTCAACAAGCTTTGGGATGTAATCTCCTGCTCAAGCACCACTACTGCTTCAACATCACGCGGCAAACGTCCGACACCTACATTTACATGGACGACATCCGAAGAGCATACAAGTAGCAGTGCTAGTATAGCTAGTTGTAGCCAAGGAGGAAGATCACATAGACCACCAACAGGAGGGCCCGTTATATGTGAACCAACAGGAAGAGAAGGTTCATATGACTGGGATAAGGATGAGTAATTTTGTTGTTTTGATTTGTATTTTTAACTTTCTAATGGCTTGTATAAATAGCCATTTTTGTCTGTCACAACATATTTTTTTTCTTTTCTCTCTTAATTCATGCTTATGCAAATATTCTCTATGATTCAGTGATTATTTTTACTGCTGTTAGTTCTTCCTTTTTGTAGATGACAAAGGGGGAGAAAATCTATGGTACTAACTTTGTTTTGTAGGAAAGATAGTGCATACATTCAGGGGGAGAAAGTAAGTATATACATCTCTAGAATAGTATTATCATCAATCAAAAAGGGGGAGAATGTTGATACACGAAGATTTTGATCAATGACAATGAGCTTCAACAAATAGGAAGAGAATGCAAAATCTAGAAGAAGATCGATGAAGACCAAAGTATAAACATTAGTATGATTTTCTATGGGTCTTAGTCTTTATTATTTGTTAAAATCTATCCTCAAGAGATTTGTACGAACATTTGAACACATTCATAAAGCTTCATTCACATATTCACCGTGCATACTTTTATACTTCAGTCGACTAAACAGGCATGGCCAGTCGACTGAAACTGTACACATGTACAAAATTGCACAGTTTCAGTGGACTGAATTACCTGTGCAGTCGACTGAAATTGTTCCTCAAATTTTTTTTTCATATTTTCAGTCGACTGAATCTCCTGCTTAGTCGACTGAATTTAAACCTGCGAATTTTCTCTGAAAAGACACCTTCTTCCTCCCAAGAGTTGCAACCATTCATCAATGGAAATGGAAGCATCTCTTGTTTGCAACCTTTGACAACATATGCACCTCTTCTACAAGTATATATACATGATTCTAACATCATTTAATACACCGAATTCTCTTGCTTTAATCTTACTATTCTCTTGTTCATATTCTCTAGATATTCTCAAAGCAATCACCAATCTATTGCTTGAATCACTGTTTTTGTTTATAACATTCTTTTGATTCATAGCAATTCAAATTTCCTAAATCTTCACAAACACATTGCATATTCTCGAGGATAATATTATAGGAATATTGTAGTACATAAGACTCATTAGTGTTGACAAGAACACAACAAGTTAAATATTGTATTTTAGTAATTGAGTTGAAGTCCTCTTCGGTAGTTGAGGCAAGAAATCCCGTTTGGTTGTTCGGGTAAGTTGTAAACCTATTCCTCCGGGTGAAGTGAGGGTATTAGTTAGTGAAATTCCTAAGTGAAGCTTAGGGACTGGACGTAGAACGAGAGGTCCGAAGCAGTATAAAATCCTGGTGCTCTTTGCATTTACCTACTTTATCTACCTAGATTTTTTCCATATTACACGACCTACTGCATTGCCTCTTTCACTCACCACCTCCTCTCCAGCCCCAAGCCACTGGCCATGCCCAATAGTTGATCAAACTCCACCTAAATCTACACAAACTTCACCTATATGCACCATAGCCAACACCTATGCCTTCATCACCTTCAACCTTCCTTTGGCCGCCACCAACTCCACCTCCACCACCCATGGACGACCTGGAACCCTCTGCCACACCATCCTCCAGCCCACTACAGAGATGGTCGTGCCTGGTCTTGCTTGGGCCAAGCCAATGTTGCCTTGAATTCATGATATTTTGCCTTGTAGTTGTAATCCTTGCACATATCTCATGCATCATCACTTTTGCTCCATCCCATACATGTTGGCCGACCTCTTATGAACCCAAACCAAATCCTTGTCTTTGCTTTAGCCGTGCCTTTCTGACCTATATCTGAAGCATTGGGGTTAGAAGGCAAATGCAATGACTTTGGAGATGATTTTGCATTTATCTCTAACATTGTTTAATTGTATTTTTAGTTGAAAACTTATGTTGTTTGTATTGTCTTTTTGAATGTGTTCAAGGCAATTAATCTTTGGCTCTCACAAACTCGAATCTTTGTCATGCTATCGTGCCTCTGAAGATCTCATTTTGTGCTTTTGATCGTTGTCTCCAGCTTATACAAGTGAGTTATTCTCACCAGACAATTTTGTACTTATATAACTAGTAAATCGATCACCTGTGAATCTGTAAAAATGCATCACCATATTATATCTGCTATATTGTGATCATATGATGTTCACCCATGCTTAAACACCTGTTATATCATATGTTACTGTTATACCATGCTATTCTGTTATTTATATCAGTTTATCACACTGCAAGTTCCATGTATATTAGAATCACTATGGGTTGAAATGATACACACCTGAACGGACTTTAGAATAGGGAAAAATCGTTATGTGCTGAAATGATAGGCCTGAACGGTTTTTATTTATTTTATTTTAACTTAGGATTGCGGGTTTGAAATGATAGAACCCGGGTTTTTCTTTTTAAACTGCGGATTAAAATGATATATATCCGTACCACTTGACCTAGGTCAGAAAACTATACACAGACCCGTAGTTAAATACATTTTTCTAAATTTTTTAAAAATATGTTTGAAATGTAAATATTATAATATTTTGATTTAAAACTTAATTAAAAAAGATTTTTGTAAAGTATTATTGATTTTATGGAAATTTATAAGTTAAATAAATTATGGAAAAGTTAGAAAATCTGAATGTAAGTTATTTTGGAAATTTTAATTTAATTATAATCGAAAATTAAATTAAATACGAAATTATGATAAATTTATGATAATTTGAATTTAAAATGAATTTAAAGTGATTTTATAATATATTAAAATGATTGGAAAGGAAGTTTTGAAAAGATATGATATTTTAAAATGATTTGAAATGAATGTGGTTTTGAAAAGATATGATATTTTGATATATTAAAATGGTTTGAAATGTGGTTTTGAAAAGATATGATATTTTGATATATTGAAATGATTTGAAAGGAAGTTTTGTAAAGATATGATATTTTGATATATTGAAATGATTGGAAAAGAAGTTTTGTAAAGATATGACATTTTGATATATTAAAATGATTGGAAATGAAGTTTTGTAAAGATATGACATTTTGATATATTAAAATCATTAGAAATGAAGTTTTGTAAAGATATGACATTTTGATATATTGAAATGATTGGAAATGAAGTTTTTTGAAGATATGATATTTTGATATATTGAAATGATTGGAAATGAAGTTTTGTAAAGATATGATATTTTGATATATTAAAATGATTTGACATGAAGTTTTGGAAAGATATGATGTTTTTGAAATGGTTTGGAATTAATTTAATCTTTATTTTGATAAAGATTTGGATTTGAAATGATATTCTATTTCGAAGTATAAATATTATTTTAAAAGTTATAACCATGGGTTATAATAACGATTCGTTGGCAGAGGGACCGGGATTAGATTTCTGGCATACTCTCTATCGATCCCGAAAACCACTTTGACAAACGTGTACACGGTGGAGATTACAGAATGAAGTAGGATGGTGGCGACGTTCTTGAGGTATATTTACGTGGACCCGACTCCCGTGAGTTGGCTTAAGGTGGCTTAAACAGGAGCGATCTCGGGCCAAAAGGGGTAGCTCCTCTGGTCGGACACATTCCTTCCATAATATACTCTTACTTGTGATTGATTAGATGGCCATCCTCCGATTTGATATGGGAGTGTGTTTCGAGGTGGCCGTATGTGGCTGTAGCATTACTACTAGCCCGTGTACGTAATTGGTATATCTACCCTGGCATTGCCTTGTGTGCCGTTTCACCTAACATACTGAGCCTTTACTACGAGTTTGTTTTTCTCCCGTAGCCCGTGTGGTATCCTCTGATAGTTTCCCGATCTGGAGATGTCATGATATTGGATGGACTACAGGGACTATTATGTGTGAAGGGTGATATGGGTAGCTCGGAACGCTATTTAAAAGTAAGTTTATTTTACTGTAGACATTATTATAATAGCGCAATATTACTACATAGTAAATAGCTTAACGGATCCTTAGAGGATGGGCGGTCCCAGGCATCCTTTAGTTACTTGTACCTTATTACAGTTCACTTGAGTTGGTTTACATTATATAAGTATATATTGTCCTGACTCGAGTGTTTGTATTTTTATTTATGCTCGGGTCAGCCTAAGTTATTCACAGATTTGGATTCCACTTTCTGGAGATTGGAATCGCTGGAGATTTTCTGCTTATTTAGTTTTATCTATTTGAGTTTTGTTGTTCTATTCAGCTTGTACTTGATTATCATCTTGAGACTTCTTTTGTACTTTATTTATTCTGTTGTATTTTGTTTAACTCTAATATATTTACATAGTAGCTTCATGAACTACTATCTCTTTTTTACTTCCGCTGCATTTCTTACTCTGTGTCAGTGTTCTGTGATTATTATTTACTGCATGTTCTGAGATTTGCCAAATTTTATTTACAACGCGGTATTTTGAGCAATTAAAGTCTGACATGTGCGGATGCGAATGGTTGAAAATATCGGGCTGTTACACTTTATGCTCGGGTCAGCCTGAGTATTTATAGCTTAGCTTTGGATTTCTTTTCTGGAGCTAGGAATCGTTGGAGATTCTGCTTGTCTACTTATCTATTTCCTTTCAGTTTCAGTTGTTCTGTTTCAGCTCTGGTATTTATAAACTTCTATGTATTTGAGGTTTCTATTGTATATGTTTTTCAAACTGATATTATGTATTTGTTTTGAGATTTTGTTATAGTAGTTTCATGAACTACTATGGTATTTTAATTTCCGCTGCGAGTTATTCTGATATATCCGTGTCTGTGATTCTGTGATTGTTTTTCATTTGCTCTAAATTTATTTACAATGCATTATTTTGAGCAATTCAAGTCTGACAAGAATGGATGCGAATGGATGAAAATATTAGGTTGTTACAGTTGGTATCAAAGCTTTGGCTCCAGGCAAGCTTAGCATATATAGCAAATTTATTTGCATAATCACTTTCGTTGGAGCTTTAATTTCTTTCTCTTCATTTGGTTTTTTTCTTTGGACTTTGGAATGTGACTTGTGGTTCCAAAATCCATTATCTTCTCTCCCTATTCGTGTTTCTTGATTCTGGAGTATCCCTAACTCCACTTTGAATGATCTCCATCAGAATAGGCGATTCCGCCAATCTTTAAATGATTTGCAAAGGGGTGAAACACCTTTACAATTAGCATTGATTCACCGGAGAATTCTATACCCTCGGTTCAGATGATCCTATCTTTGTTTTGGAAATCCATTCTTGAATCATCCTTTGAAAATCGAGTTTGTTTGTATTTTAGAAATTGTTTTATATATCGAATTATTATTTTGATAAGTATGATTTTATTATATATATAAAAGTGAAAATGTTTTCGACAAGGATTATATACCTTTTAAAAACGAGAATTTGAAATTTCGAAAGGACTTGAAATTTTGAAGATTTTATATAAGAAATGGATGCATATAAAAATGATTTATAACTGAAGGGTTTTAAATGTGAAATTCGAGAATTGAACTCCGGTGTTTTGAAATCAGTTTTAAAATTTTGGAAAATATATAATAATAATACGACTTAAAGATATTTTTCGAATAATAAATGTTTCAAATGTATTCGAATGAATTCTAATGATTTTGAGGAGATTTCAAAGAAGTTTCAAGAAAATAGAAGTCTAGAACTCACTTGTGTCGCTGGAAAATAATTTCAGTGATGAGTGCACGCATCATTGACATTGATTTTCGAGTTTCAGAGTGGAGGAGAGGCCACTCTAGTAGCTTTGCTATGCGAGTGATGTTGGAAAACAAATTTTGATTTCAGATTTCGAAGTATGGTTTGATATTCAAAAGACATATGTATGTGTTTATATATATATATATATATATATATATATATATATATATATATATATATATATATATATATATATTTGAAATGATTTAAAGTAAACCGGTGTTCAATCCTTGAGTTTCAGATTTGTTTTGGTATAACCTTATCTATTGCAATTGATTTACTGATTTGTTGCTGATTTCCAACTCTTGGATTTGGAAAATTTGATTTCTTCGACTATTTTAGTTCGGACACTTCCAAATCAAGGTTTAAATTAAATTTAGTTTTGTATGTAAGTCTGATAAAGTATATAAGTTTAGTTTTGTATGCTTTAATATAATTTAAATAAGTTTGGAACTGTTTTGTTAAGTTAATAAATAAAACTATTTTGAATTATACTAATATGAAATTTAGTTTTGAAACGTTTTGAAAAAAAAATAGTTTTCAAAATATTTTGAAAAAAAAATAGTTTAAATGTTGTAACTTAATAACATCTTTTATAAAACTATATATAATAAAAATAATTTTCAAAGGTAAAGAAGATCTTTCAAACAACAATAATAATAATAGTAATAATAATAATAAATAAAAAGAATTTAAAGAAAGGGTTATAGAATTGGTAATCATTTTAAAGATAAGTGATTCTTGAGGAAAATATTTGGTTTTGAAAATAGATTGGAATTTAAAACCAGTATTTCTATGATGGTTTGAAAATGAATTTGTTTGACATAAATTTTATTGATTTGGAAATTTGGATTATTTTCTAAATCTATTGTTTTGAGAAACTTCGAAATTTAATATATGTAATTTGTAAGAAATAATTTGGCGAAAGAATAGATGATTTTGAAACTAAAATGTTATTGAAAGGAATTGAAATTGAGAACCTTATTTTTGTTAAACACTTGATTTGGGGATTATCGAACTTACATAAAATTGATTTGTATAAGTATGAAATTAATTTGAAAACTATTGATTTGAAAGGGTACTCATACTCAATTTGGAAAGATAAATCTTATATAATCGAAGTTTATACAAGTATGATTTGATATACTATTGATTTGGAAAGTATTTGATTTGAAAATGGAATCTTATATATATAAATGGCTTTATATAAGCATGATATTTGATAGTGATTTGAAAAGGTACTATATGATACATATTTTCGAAGTAAAGATATGGAAAGTGCCTTCTGCTTGATATCCGCTTTATGGCCAAACCGTGGATTCATTCTATCGATATTATTCTCTCTGATTTGGGGTTTTTGGATATATACTCGAGTGTCCATCGAATTCCATGGTGATCTCCATGGTCTTACGAGTGCGACTGCATAGCATAATTCGCAGGGGCTGCGAGAGCCTACGGGTATGGATGTTTCTTGGGGGATCCACGCGTTCCAGTGTGTATCTGCGATCTATTGGGTCGCTTGGTAGCGTAATCCACAGGGGCTGCGAGAGCCTAAGGGTACGGATGTTTTCTGGGGGATCCAGGCGTAACCATTGTGTATCTGCGGTACTACCAGTCTTCATCGCGTAATCGCAGGGCTGCGGTAGTCAGCCTGCGGGTATGGATGTTTCCTGGGGGATCTAGACGTAACCATTGTGTATCCGCGATCCATGATTGACATGTTTGGTTTGGTTGATTTGTTTGGATTGTACTTTCCATATCTGTTTTAAAAGTTTTTCCAGTATTTTCACTGGGTGTTGAAACAAGCCTACCAAGTACCTGGAGAATTCTAGCTTTGCGCCTGATCAACGCATGGCCAGAATCTGTAGGAACTAAAGTAAACTTGTTAAGACATCGAGTTATAAAAGTATTTTGATAAAGTATTATATAAAGGATATTTTGATCATTTATTTTATTTTTCTAAATAATTTAAAAATGTTTTATATATTGCTTACTTCGAACTAACAAATTTGAATCAAATGACTATTCATCATATTATAAAATGTTATAAATATAAAATTTTAAATTGAAATTTACATGGTTTAAAAAATATGGTTCATCCTTGTCTTCCAACCTATTTTTTTTTCTTTTGGCTATTCCTACCTTCTTCTTCTTTGAGGGCCCCTTCTGTAGTATGGAAAGAGTTGGTTCTTTAGCTTATTTTTTGGATTTTCCCGAGGAACTTTCTGGAGTGCATGACGTATTCCACATCTCACATCTTCTCTGGTATCTTCTTGACCCATCTCTTTTGTTCAGCCTTATGCTATTGATGGTTTGCATATTGAGCCTAATCTGACTGTCGAGAGTAAGCCATTTCGTATTGTCAGCAGAGGTACGAAGCAGCTAAGAAGGAAATCTTCTAGTCTGATCAAAGTACTCTAAAGTACTGGTGATGGAGATTGTACCTGGGAGACGAAGGAGAGCATTCGTGCTTCGAATTCGAATTTTTTTTCAGGTACTATCTGCTTTTTTATCTTTCTTTTCCATATTTTCCTTGTTCGTTCTTTCCGAGGATGAAAAGATGTGAGTGGGGGAGAGTGTAACAACCCTAAATTTTGTGATTTATTTCAATTGCTTATTTTGATTATTTTATTTGAATTTCTGATTTAAAAACTTTATTATATTTATTAAAATGGATAAGTTTTGTTATTTTAAAATTATAATTTTATTTTTGTGTGAACTATAATTTCAACCCTGAATAAATAGAATATTTTTTCAAAAATGTGAATTTTGGTCAAAATGGTCAAACTTTGACTTTTAAATTTAAAATTTAAATATTTGAATTTTTTAATTTTATCCTTTATTATGAAAATAAATTAAATTTCAAGAATACTGCTTTTTGTTTCGTTGAAATCCAATTTATATTGCGAAAGTTATGCTATTTGCAATATTGTGTGTAAATAGATTTATTTAACAATATTGTTTACTTTAATTTACATAAATAATATTTTAATTTGTCATATCTTGTTCTAATTTGTATATATGTATGTAATATGTCTTCTTATGTATATATTTTATTTTTAAAACATTTTTAAAGTGTTGTAGTTATTTTTCCAAAACTAGTTATATTTTGTTTTCAATTTTCAATACTAGTTTACATGTAATTAACTATATTCTTATACTTTTATATATTTTTCTAATATTTATTTATTCATTTCATTTTCACAATATTTATCATGTTTATTTTATTTATGTGGTTTTTATTTTGATTTATTTTTATAAAGAAAAAGAAATTTCAAAGGACAAAAACTCTTCATTTGCTTTTAACCTTCCATTTTCACAGCCCTTCATTTTGGGCTGTCCTTTCACTATCATTAGCCGTGACTTTTTCCTTGGCAATTCATGTAAAAAAACACTCTTTCCACTTCATTTCACTCCACCTTCAGATCTGAAGGAAAAGGTAACGGCCTCTTTAAAATTTTCCACTCTTTTCTCTTCATTTTATTGAGTTTTTCCTTTGTATTTTGCCTTGGCTCTCCTTGTCATGATCGGCCATAGACCCTCCACCACCTCCACCGTCCAACACCACCACATCCACAGCCACATCACCCTCCTCCCCTCTAACTAGTGCAAGGCCATTAGCACCCCTTGAAGCTATTACCACCAAATGTTGAAAAATCACCTTGAATTGCATAGCCGAACCCTTCATGCAACATCACCTTCATTTTCCACCTTGGCACCTCCTTTGCTGCCACCACCTCCTCCTCCACCACCATGACCATTAGCCTTAGCCTCTTTCCAGACCTTTAGCATGAATTGCTGAGCCCAATTGTCCTTTGGTCGAACCCAAAGTGGCATAAAAACGCACTTATTTGCCTTGAACACTTGATATTCTTTCATGTTGTAACTTCCACTCTTCGACTCCTACTAGCAGTGCCTATTTGCATGCCATACCCCCGCCTATTCACCACTTTGACTTAGGATACAAGAACCATAGGCTGAGCACATGAAGGTTGAGGCAATGGTCAAAGCAAATTTGTTCATAGTTGCTTTCATTTTAAAATTGTTTCTATTGGTATTTGTGTTGAAATCGTATTTATATTTGTCTTGTTTTGTGTTGTGTACACGAATAAAGCTTGGTTCACTCCACTCCACTCAAGTCAAAAGTCATGTTATCGTGCCTTCTGGAATTCGTTTGTGTGTTTTTTCTTGCTATCTCCAGCTTGAAGCAAGTGAGTATTTCTCACCAGACATTCCATACTTATATAACTAGTAAATTGACATCCTGTGAATATGTAGTTCATATTATCATATTATACCTGCCTGTGATATTATTTATATGATGATCACCCTGTTTATACACCTGTCATATCATCTGTTACTGTTATATAATGCCATTCTATTTATTTATATTAGTTTATCACACTGCAAATTCCCTGTAGATTTTAATCACTATGGTTTGAAATGATACATACCCGAATGGACTTTAGAATAGGGAAAAATCGTTATGGGCTGAAATGATAGGCCTGAATGATTTTTATTCATTTCATTTAACTTGGGATTGCGGGTTTGAAAAGATAGAACCCGGATTTTTCCTTTGTAAATTTTGGATTGAAATGATATATTATCCGTATCATTTGACTTAGGTTAGAAAATTATATACAGACCCGTGGTTAATATATATTTTTCTAAATTTTTTATTATGTTATAAAATGTAAATATTATGATATTTTGATTTAAATTTAAATTTAAAAATGATTTTACAAAATATTAGTGATTTTCTATATGTTAAATAAGTGAAATATATAAATGGTAAAGTAGGATTTGAAATATAAGTTAATTTTGGAATTTATGATTTTGGTTATAAATGAAGTTTAAGTTAAGTAAGTAAATATGATAATTTGATTTAAATTTGAATTTAAAATGATTTTATAAAGTGTTATTGATTTTTTCTATAAATTAAAAATAGTTAAATAAATAAATGTTTAAAATTGAAATTTGAATATAACTTAACTTGAAAAATGTGAAATGTGTTTTAAAAATAAAAGCTAAGTTAAGAAAAATAAAATGGAATTGAAATTTAATTTATGAAATGGTAAATCAAATTTAAATGTAAAGTAAATGAAATATTATAAAATTGTACAGTGATTTTGACATGTGAATTATTAAAATTTGATAATTATTTGTGAAATTGCACTTCATAAAAATCATAAATTTAAAGATACTTAAACGATCATTTTTAAAGTGAGAAAATATGATTTTTATAAGTTAAAAATGGTTGAAATTAAAGTTAATTGTTTATGAAATTATATTGAATGCTTGAAACTTAGTTAACCACATTTTGAAATGCTATCATTTCTTAAGTAGAGGATATTACAGCATTTCTAAATGATGTAGTCGATTCTAATAACTATAAATAAAAGACTAAATTGAACTAAGGACTACTACAGCACTTTATAAGTGCTGTAATTGTAGAAACCAAAACCTATTACAGCAGTTTTAAATGTTATCTTTGTTAAATTGAATTGTTTTCAAATGCAACTTACCGTAGCATTTTCTAAATGCCGGGAAAGTTGATATTTCACTGTTTTAATCAATTTAAGTGAATAACTGAATTGTGAAAAGATTAATTTTTTTGGAATTGGAATATTTAATTTTAAATATAATAACTTCATTTTAATTGGTTTTAAATGGAATATTTAATTTGAAATATAAACCATTTTTAAATGTGATTTGGATTGGTATTTAAATTAAATAAAAATGAATGAGGTTTAGAATGAAATGATACTGTGATATTTTGAAATGGATTTGAAATGATAATGAATTTTGAAATGATATTTGATTTAAAAGTATAAATTACCATTTTGGAATTTTAACCATGGGATGTATTTAATTTATAGTTTAACTGATCCTTAGAGGATGGGCGATCGCAAGCATCCTTTAAGTTGTTGTGCATTACTATTACAGTTCACTTGAGTTGGTTTATATTATATAAGTATGTATGTCCTGACTCGAGTGTTTTGTGTTTTAGTTTACGCTCGGGTCAGCTTGAGTATTTATAGCTTGGCTTTGAACTTCTTTTCTGGAGCTAGGAATCGCTGGAGATTCTGCTTGTTTACTTATCTATTTCCTTTCAGTTTCAGTTGTTCTATTTGAGCTCTGGTATTTATAAACTTCTATGCATTTGCAATTTCTATTGTATATGTTTTTCAAACTGATATTATGTATTTGTTTTGAGATTTTGTCATAGTAGCTTCATGAACTACTATGGTATTTTAATTTCCGCTGCGAGTTATTCTGATATATCTGTGTCTGTGATTCTGTGGTTGTTTTTCATTTGCTCCAAATTTATTTACAATGCAGTATTTTGAGGAATTCAAGTCTACATATATGGATGCGAACGGCTGAAAATATCAGGTCGTTACAGTTCACTGTGAACTCAAGGAGTATTGAAGCTAACCTAAACTAGATAGAAACTTTGAGACTGGTTATTGCCTTGCAGACATGAAGGGTAATGTAAAGTTTGAAAGGGAAAGTTGCAATATTGGGTCGATTCATCTCGAAAGTGACTGATAAATGCATACAATTATTTGTATCCCTCAAAAAGAGAAAGGTAAGTTCCAATGGATGAGTGAATGTGAAGCTACATTTTAGAATCCATTGGAGTATCTATGAAAACCGCTGATACTATCCAAGCCTTTGGAAGTAGTAGTATCGACTCATGCACTAAGTGCATCCTTTATACATGAGGAGTGCAAGATCTAAATGCCCGTATATTATATCAGTAAATGGTTCACTGTAGTAAAGAAGAACTTCTAAAGCAAGAGAGATTGTCATATTGTTTATTGATTGCATTGAGGAAGCCGAGCCATACATCCAAGCATATTAGATAAAGGTGTTGATTAATCAACTACATAAACAAGTACCGCATCGTCATGAGATTTCGAGGAGATGTATCAAGTGGAACATTGAATTGAGCCAATATAATATTGTCGCCATCCTATGAAGGCGAATCAAGAAGACATATTGGTAGATTTCGATGCCAAATTCACTACCCGAGATGATGAAGTGGAAGAAGAATGGTTCCAACTTTCTAAATGGAAGTTGCACATTGATGGAGCCTCCAATAAGCATGATTTTGGGGAAAGAGTAGTTTTGATAACCCTGAAAGCATGGAGAATCTGTTATGATTTGAAGCTAAAGTTTTGGGCGATGAACATCGAGGCTGAATATGAAGCATTGATTGCAAGGCTTAAGATAGCAAAGTAATTTGGAGTGAGAATAGTAAACATCTTTAACAACTTTCAGTTGGTGGCTTGTCTGGTCATTAAGGAATTTCAAGCTAAGGGAACAAGGCTAACCTTAACTTGTCAAAAGTATTGGAATTACTAGGCGATATTGAGCATTATATGTTAACATGCATACTTGGAGAGAAGAACACGAATGCAACTTCATTAGCCAAATTGACCAATTCAGGGGTTGTGCATCTATTTGGAATTTGCTAATAGAGGTTTTAATGACGCTAAGCATTGAAAAATGGATAATGATTGAATCTTGGTGGTCAAAGAAGAGAATGAGTCGTGTATGACTCCAATCAAATATTATTTATCGAAGGGGACTCCCTCGAAGAGTCTGATTGAAAGACAAAAGCTTCTGCGTAAAGCACCTTGGTTCATTATGCAAGAAATAGTGTCATATAAGAGCGGGTTCTCTACCCCTTTTCTATTTTTGTGTTGTTAAAGACGAAGCTAAAAAGATCCGTACGAATATACATGAAAGAAGTTGTGGTGACCAAACTAGGGGGCATACTTTAGCAAAGTATATCCTTCATTATGGATATTTCTGGCCAACTGTCAACTGTGGTGAAGCTGGCTATTCTAGGAAGTGTGATAAGTGATATAGATTGGAAAAGATTCTGAGAGCCTAAGTCATTAAGCTTACATAAATGGTTAGTCCATGGCTCATTTAAATTTAGGGAATGGAAATCATTCGAGTGCTACTGATATCGAGTGATAGGGTGAAATATGCAATAGCGATCGTGGATTACTTCATAGAATAGGCTGAAGCAGAACTAGTTATGATTACCACTTCGATGAAAGTAATCAACTTTGTGGTAAAGAACATTTTGTGCAGATTTAGAGTTCCGTAAAAGATAATCGGATTGAGAAGAATTCAAAGAATTTGGTGCTCGATATCAGATCGAGAAGAACTTTTTGACAGTAGCATATCCATATGCAAATGGATAGTGGAGGCAGTGAACAGGATCATCAACTCCATCATCAAGATGTGATTGAAGAAAGCAAAGGGCAACTAGGTGCATGAGTTATCACTACCATTGTGAGCTTATTGGATTACTCGAAAGTCTATGATTGGTTATACTCCATTTGCGTTGGCCTTCAAAACTGAGGCCATGTTAACGACTGAAGCCAAAGTCCCTTCTCGTAAAATATTGCACTATGATTCCAAAATGAATGAGGAAATCTTACTTAGTCCCTTTAATTGGTTGAAGGAAAGCAAGAAGAGGCTGATATGAGGGTAGTTGCTCACCTGCGAAGAGTGGTGATATAGTTCGATGCCAAGATCAAAATCTGTACCTTCAAAGAAAGTGATAACATCTTGAAATGAGTATGTCTAGTGTGGGCATGTGTCCAAATAGGGAAGGTTTAACAAACTTTATTTTCGACTCTCGAAAATCAAACAAATACCTGAAAATATGATTGTTAGGGGAAACTAAAAGAAGATAGATAAGAAGAAAACTAAACAATAACATAGAATCTTACAATCGCAGCGGAACAATATATAATAGATAATAACATATCTTTATACAAAAGAAACTATAACTGTTATTATATATAAAATCATCAGAGTACAACAAATCAACAGTCGATCTGGACAGTTAGAATAACTTGTCCTCACAAATGTTGAATATACAGCCTACACACAGCAGAATATAATCAAGTACATGAATACATCTCTGTCATCTAGCTCATCTCCTGAGCTCCATACTTCCTAACTTAAATCTGTAATACTTGGTTTGACCCGAGTATTATAAATAAATAACACCCGAATCAGACTGGAAACCAACATGAGAAAACTTACTCAATTTGAATTTAATTATATTTCAAAATCCTTTGAAAAGAAGGTATCTCGTAAGACCATGCCACACATAAATACGATGGGTTTTTACCTTACGATAACCAAAACATTTTATAGCAAAATCGTCCGATATTATAATAGTGTCTATAGAAAGTAAATTAGAAAATAGCTGAAATTTTACATCTCACGTTTTAACATAATTAATACACAATCAAAAACTGTACGACAAGTGTTGGAGAATGGATTTCGTACTATGACCAGGTAAGGAACTACCTTCAATGAGTGCATCTCTAGATTAATGCACCTGGGTCTGACAAGAACATCTCGTAACTTGTCACACAGAACCAGCCTAGCACTTGACTAGTAGTACCGAATATGCCATCATCCCGGTCATTCGACCTTTTTGAGATCTCATGCACAACCAATCCATAAATACCTATATGTAGGGTATCTAGAAAGATGATGACGTACCCTCATGGGAGCGACCTACTTAGCCCTACCGCATGCCCTGTTTCGGTCATTTCTCCGTTGATAAGGCTTGAGGCTACGTTTACCTTTTTGAACAACGTTCATTCTTGGAATGCTAACACTGCCTTTCAGACAACAATGCAATGATAGCATTCATCCGTATACGTTGTTCTGCATCTAGACAAACCAATCTATTCCAAAATCATCATTTTTCGTTTGCTTCTCGATTTCACAATTCATCATGCACAAATCAGATCGAAGTAGTTTAAGGATAATTAAATCCGATCCTAGTCTCTTCGAAACGATCAATGAATTTGACCAGATTTGATAGTCGGTTATTTAACTATCAAATTACATACAAAAGCAGTCACTAAACCCATATTATACATCTTTCAAAATATTCAAATTAAAATATCTTTACAAAAATATATATATCCGTATCTCTTTCAATATTTCAATATTTAAAAATGATTTCCAATGCTTTATCCACAATAGGATATTTTTAAAACTATTTCAACACTTAGAAATATTTCCAATCCAAACTAGCATTCATTTCTTAGAAAATATTTCTATATAACCATTTCGTCGCCAAAACATTTCCGAACCTAAATTCCAATACTTAAGAAAATATTATAAGCCTTCCCACAATCATTTCTAATATCCATACTTAGGAAATTTCATAGTTTATCTCGAATGTATGGGTATAAGTATAACAAAAAAGGATTTTTCCCTTTTTACTCACTTATTAATCAATTTACAAATTCATTACGAATCCTCAACCTATTATAGTTTATTTTATAAATTCCCGAAATCCATTTCAATTTCCTTTCACAATTTCAAGGAAATTATCAATTATATTTTTTTATAATCAACTAACAATTTATAACTTCTTTTGCATTCGGATTCATTTTCCAAAATTCTCATATCTAAATAAACTTGGAAATTTCCACTTCTCAAATCTCTTAGGTTTACGAATTCCATCATAAAATTTCTCTTATAAAATCACATCCATTCAATAAACCCTATTTACAAATCTTGAGACTATTTATATGTAACTTCGATAAACTTCCAAAACTTTACCTTTATAAAATAAGTATTTTAAAATATAATAATTTTATTTTCAAACACATTTGTGAAATTATTTAAAATATCACCACCCTTTGTTAATAAAAAAATGACTTTAAATTTTCATTTCATTTATAAATAAAAAATAGATTTTCAAGCTTAATATGGAAATTACAATTTATTTCAAACAAATATTAAATATTTAAGTAACTAACATTCGAAAATATTTAAACCAATTAATAGTTTAATAAATAAAAGTGCTTTTCTAAAACAACTCCACTTCTCGATAAAAATATTTTTTTTTTTAATCCAAATAACCATTTTTATACTTAAATCTCTCTCGATTTATCACAATCCGATTTACATTTCCAAATTCATATCTACTTCCAAATTCCAAAATAGAATCCACAATTTCTTTCTAAGCCGGTTTCCATATCTCATTTTAAATTCACACTGTGAATTTATATTTCTCATTTATCAAATGATATTCATTCCACTTATTTATAAACATTGCTTATAAATCTTCATAAACTCGTTCCCAGTTTATACAGGTTTATGTAACAAAAATCCATTATAAACCGATTTCCTATTAAAATCCCATTTTTAAATCTATTCTCAAATAATCCAACTATATTCCAAAACCAACCAAATCTCTCTACTTCCATTTTGTAATTTAAAAATCTTACTTTAAATCCAGTATAATAAATTTTTTACATTTATTCCCAAATTCCCTTTATTCTCCCAACCTATTTAAATATCGATTTTTAAAACCTTTTTACTTTTAAACACATATCACTTATGAATTGTTATTTAAAATCCTTTACGCACATTATTCCATCTCTATTTAAAATATCATGAAATAGTTAAGTACGATGTCAAACCATTTATTTTACCCAAATCAATTTCTTAAGTTAATCCAAAATTCTATATCAATATTCACTTCAAAATTTCTATTCAATTTCTTTTCAAATCCAAAAATAATATTTATAGTTTGAAATATTAAAATTAGGGCCAATGTTACCATAGCATCCAATAAATAAAATCATATCATAATCTGTCACAGACTAATCAACACATCATATATCACTATTATGAAATTAAATTCAACATTTTGAGGAATCCAATTGGATCCCTCTAACCTGTTTTCCTGAAACTATAGATGTTAGATAATATAAACTACCAATCCCACTTTGAGGAGGGATATCATGGTAATATAGGGTCATCCGCTATTATGCACGACACATAGGGTCTCATTCGCTCCAATAGGCGGGAATATTCAATCCATCTATTAATATATACTACTATATATAATATAACATCCAACTGATAATAAATATAGTAATTTCTCCAAACAATCATTCAGCAAATTTGTCTCAACTATAAACCAAATTAGTTATCCAAAAGGGTGAGGTTAACTCACATTATTCCAGTAGTCTCTAAGACGTTCTGGATTCATTCCATTTAATGTTCTATTTAATGTAAAATTCTACAAGCTCCATTTATCACTAAATCAAATCCATTTTGAAGTGCTATTCGACATGAACCAAATGCGATAGACCGCGTTCGATTTGGAGCTAAAATGAGTAAGTTATCATGCTTATAGATTTCAAATAAAATAATATAATAATTCCCATAATTACAAACTTAAGAAATCAATTACCCTATTTAAAAATTCATTGGCCGCCTAATCTTCCTTCCCTCCCCTCTCCCCTAAATCTTGACTATGAATTAAACACCTAGGCCGCCTCGAAGCTTCGTCCTCCCCTATAACCAGAAGCCAAATCATGCCACCTCGACTTCAAAAAAGTCTGACCAACCTCAAATCCCCCTGCTGCCACCATCATGACCACCCAGAACATCGTCAATCACCAGAAAAAACCCAATGTCGAATGATGTTAAACGATAATTATGGCCACCTCCAACCACTAAGTGCCATTGCATTGACCCCAAAGCATGCGCAGACCACTCCGCTTACTTTAGCCACCGCCCACAACCCCAATGACACGTCATTGTTGGTCAATCCAAACCGAAAACCCCACCTAATCTTTCACGAGTTGCCACCACCACGCGTCCTCAAAGATGATTTCCACCGTTCACATAGTTCCCTAGCTCGATGCGAACAAGACTCTAGTTGATGTCAAAGAGAGAAATGGCCTGTGGTGGCCACTACAAGAAAAACTATCTTTGGTTGCATTTTTTAGTAGCATTTGTAGTCTGAATGCCACTAATATTGTCTTTATGGTTTCTTTCCTCCGTGTTTTTTTTCAACTCCGCCAAATTTTGCAGCCTTCCCCGCCCAATACCAAAAACATCATGTTTTTCCATCTCCTACCTTATACATTGTTACGTTTCTACCTTCATTGAAAAAAACTCCTCTTGCTTCTACAACCACGTCTCCTCCATTTGGCTCTACTTCTCGTCGTCAATCTGCTGCTTTATATATGGTCGATCCACTCTTCTTTCAATCTGCTCCTATTTACTTCCTTGAGATTTGTCCATAAACCCTAAATTACAAAATCGAGGTAATTGCAAAATCCCTAATTTGGATGAGGCGTTTTACATAAAAGTTGATTTTTTGTTGGCTGAGCAAGTGTACGTAGCAACATGAAATTTAAATGAGGATGTTGGGTTGTTTAGCAATTTGAATTCTAGTGTAGTTTGGTGGTTTGTTGGTGACTAGGTTGGTGTCGCAACTTGGGTTCTGTAACAGCGGATGGGTAGAAGCAGTTAATGGAGAGAGTTGAATTGGGGTGGAATATGAGGTGAGGGAGGTTAGGCAGATGAAAGGGGATTGTTGGATCATGCTATAGGTTTTGGCTTTCAATGGATGCGATGACATTGTGAAGAGGAATGGTAGGGGTATTTTTCATTATTAAGGATGTACTGTTGAGATTGAGGGATGGTGCGAGGAAAGAAATGCAGTTACTTGACTTAAACTCTAGTTGCGATGCATTGTCGACCGGGCTATCTTTTGGAACAAACTTATATGGAGTTAATATAAAGCCAGTAAGTATAGTTTTTAACGTCTGATTTCAATGAATTATGTAAATTTAGCTTTTGCTTTATCCCTTTTTATGCAAGTCAAATAGTATACAGTCAATTCTCTAAGTAATGTATTGTTCTATCATTTGACTAGTCTAAAACATTTTCCTCCTTGCCTTTTTCATTCTCTCTTTCTTTCAATTTACTTGATTGATAAGAAATTTCATATGTTTCAACAAAATAGTTTTATGTATTACATCTTGGCTAGTGTGGGAATAGGATTTGATCGAATAACTTGAAATCATTTAGAGTTTTTCATTGGTTATGATCCAGTGTATAATTTATAAGTGAACAAACCATAGCAAAGTTGACTATATCTCATATACAAAAGCTCGTGCTAGAATTCATTTGAAAGAGTATATTGTCGAATCTAAGACATAATCATAAAGTGGAGTTTTGATGTCAAAAATGAGAAAAAATCACAACTTTTGTGCTAGCTAAATATATACATTATCTCAAAATGGCGAGGACAAAATTGGAGATGTTGTCATTGGTAATTGAGGTAGTATAGAACATGGCCTCATCATTTACCTTAGAAATAAACACACAAAGTTGTTTAATGTATCCTCTATTTGTATGGATAGTTGGGATTAAATATTTTGCAGTTAGAATCATATTTATGTATATATGTATGTATCAGTACATTCTCTCTTTTAACAATCTCGGTTCTTGTCAAAAAACATAGTGGTTTTTCCTATGTGATAGATGTGATTAAGTACAATATACTAATTGATGTTTATACGACATATAGTCATAGATGTTTATATGTTAGGTTTATACTACCGTCTATCAAAATGTGCAGCTGGTATTTATTATATATTTATTGGGAATCAATCGAATCAGAGATCTAGGTGTGAGATAACGTGCTTTGAATTCTTCTCACATGTTGCTTCAGTTCAAGCTGCAAAGCTGTCTGAATTGACTTCCTTTTATGAGGTTGTATTTTTTGTGTGATAAAGGAATGGCAAAGGGTGGTCATTTCCATCAACAGTTTAACAATTATATTACGTATCAAGTAACCAAGTTCTCAAATTATTTACAGAAACAACTGGATAAAGCACTTGTAGATCCTGTAGGGGCTCTTCTAGATGAAGCTAGCGATAATACATGGACCTCTATTAGGAATCTTCTCGAAAGAGAGACTAGTTCACCTACTACTTTTTCTTCTACGCTTTCTGCATTTGATATAGATGATGTAACTGCAGAAAAAATGACTGCAAAGTTTGAGGAATATGCCAGAAGTGTCGTGGAATCGAAGGCATCAGAAGAGTCTGGTATTATTTTGATTCGTATGAAAGACAGGTGGCTTTTTTTACCCATGTATACTGGCTTATCATTGCTACAACGGTTAGATGGTGGTGTGTAATTTGTATTTTTTTACAGGTTCACTACATTTTTTAGTCGCGATTCAGATTCCATGCCAAGAGTCTGGACCGGGAAAGAAGATATTAGAGCAATCACTAAAACTGCAAGCTCCGTGGTAAACCTAAAATTATAATCTGTAAGAATTGATTTTGAAATCTGCACGTTAGGAGGAAGTTTCTTATGTCTGCTTTTGTAGTCTTTAAAATTGTTATCTGTAATGGCTGCAATGCGTTTGGATGATGAAGGCGATGACATACAAAACACTCTTTCCTTGGCCCTTGTGGATTCGAGTAATAATTCTGGTACGAGTAGGAGTATCCAATCTATTGACCCACTGGCATCAAGCTCATGGGAGAAGGTATGCTCATAGAGTAACTTTCAGAATTCTATTTTTTACTAGACTGAGAGGAACTACATCTATATATTATCATTTTCTATATGCGATGGTGTTTTTTATTTTTTTTCTTTGTTTTTTGTTTTGTTTTTGTTTTTGTTTGCTTTAGTTCTATTTTAGTTTATTTATATAATTTTATTCTTTTGTCAAGTGGTGCGGCTTCTAAGCTAATTAATGAATTTTACTATGGTGAACCTTCTTTATTAAAGAAATTTAAAAGCTAGTACATGATATTAATTCCAGGTTCCACTGGTAGAATTTGACAGTTACCAAAGTTTTGTGCGTAATAAGTGCCACAATCTTATTCTGGAGGAATGAGTAATATTTTTGGAGATCGTTTTTCGTATTATTAATGTACAATTGCAATGAGTCAACTATGAATATTAGAGTTAATATGCTACACTTGTACCAAATAATTAAAGAATTTGCTCAGATAAAATTCTTATTTCAATTTCAACATGCAAGTTCTTTTTTGTTATTTATTCTATCGGAATAAGAAATTTTACGTTGGTTTGTAAAAGTAAAGATTTAGAGGGAGGAAAAAACTAAAATACAAAATAAAAATTCTGCAAAAATATGTCCGCATGTGTTCGGATATCACTAAAATGTGCTAGAAAGCAAAATGTGGTTGAATGTCACTAAAACTAGCTTGCCATTTGGAATAGTAGAATCTACATACATTTTCTCTTAATAAAATTTCTCCTCTAGCATATTTATTTGAGTACTGTTAGCAACAATAATGTACTTAGATGTGCTTTTAATGTATTTTGAATTTTTTGGTTACTTATTCTGGTGGTATTATAAATGGTATTTTTAGTATGTATCCATAAAAAATGGAAAAAAATATAGAGCCTTAATGCTAACCATTGTTTATAACTTTGATAACCTATAAAAGACGGTAAACATAGGGTGAAGATGTAACCTTTGTGCTAAACCCTTGGTTATTAGACTCCTCAGAAGAACTCTTCAATGATGATAGTTGGCTGTTTTTGTTCTATAAACTTGATAACATAAACTTATGTAATTATGTACGAAAACAATAATATTAATAAAATCTGCTTCTTATATATGTAAATTTTCTATTTTTAAGTATAGTCAATTTAAGATTTTGAAGATATGGTCATACAGAAGCTTGCTAGCAGTTCATAATCAAAGGTGATTATGGAAAAGGGAATATTGATTTGAATAAAAGAACGAATGACCGTGGGTAAATATTAAATTAAAAAATTGTAAACATTGATGTGGAAATATGTTTATTTATAGTACTGCCATGAAAAAGTTAGAGAGTAAAATACCTATTAAATTTGTTCTTTCCTCGACCAATTTTTTTTTTTTCAATGTATAAATTTCTTAAACTGTAGCACTACTGTTTTTTTCTGGACATCAAATATTTGAAAAACATTTGGAAATGTGTTTTTGATTTGAGGACTTTTGTATTTTAGGAAATTAAGGGAAAATGAGATAAAGGTGATACTGAGAAATTACATAATCATAGAAAGAAGATTAAATTGTAATTTTCTCAATTTTCGTTCTTGGGAATTTTTTCGAACTATCTCAATAATTAAATTTCTCTCTAAACACATATTAATTTGCAATTTTAGTTATAAAGACTCGAAGTTAGAAAATTTTAGTTTCAAGGGCTTGAATTGTCTTTTATGTAAAGTAAGTGCTTCAATTTACTTTTTAAAATTTTATCTGCAAAAATAACAAGTTTGAATGATTTCAGAATATGGTCATATATAGCGTATATTAAAACTAATTTTCATAGCTGGTACCAGAGTCATAAAATCATTTGTTCGATTAGTTAAAAATAAGGATAAATGTTTTAACATTGAAAAATGATGAATGCACCTTACCGTATTCAAAACTCGGTAAATGTGTGTTAACATATTTAGAAAAGTGGTAAATGTACATAACAAAGTCTAGAAAATTGATAAATGAATGATAAGTATAACTTAAAAGTTTGTATGTTTGTGTTAGTTATAATTTTAGAAGGCATTGCATATATTTAGCTATGTATAAAAAAAAGTGATAAACAATTTTGTTCTAATTATAGAAATGATAAACAGATTTATCATTGTTTGACAAATTGATGAACATATCTATAATTGTTTAAAAAATTGATGAGTGAAGTAGTTTTTTCTTCTTCAGTTAAACAAAAAAAATTAAAAATGAAAAAATAAAGCAGATTACAAAAAAGTAAATAGAAAATCAAATGACATGCATACCCACTCTTAAATTAGTCAAACCGATAGTATATATTTTATTTACGTTAAGTGAAAAATCTATATCAACGATTTTCTTCTAAAAAGACATTTTAAAGCTTAAGCTTGTGGTTCTCTCAACAAAAATGGAGTGAGCACACGTATATCAACCTTGTAGAGAAGGCTAGGGCAATGCATAATAATTATGAAGAAGTTGAAATTGTATGTATGATCAGTGGGACAAGGAATAGGTGGTTACAATAAATTTTATTGTTTTGACGCATACACTCTTTGTCCTTGATTGAAGTACTTGGATCATGTATGTTAAGGATAAGCATACGCTCTTCGAGGGTATATTCTTACCACTAAAGCGGTAATACCTCTAGTGTTGATTCAGTGGTTTAGGATCGAGTTTCTGAGACATCAATTATTATTTTCTTTTAACTGTGAATATTAAGGAAATCTTTGTAATCTATTTTAAGTTTGATAGTGCAGTGATAGGAAAAAAAGGCTGCTTAGCACATTGATATTACAGTTCAACTAATTTACTTTCTGGTAGGTTCCTTGAGAGAAAACCTTGATAACACCCGTTCAGTGCAAGTCTTTGTGGAGGCAATTTAACACTGAAACTGAGTATATTGTGACACAGGCCATTGCTGCTCAGGTATAATGTTTTCTGCATTTGAATACCCTTTTTACCTCTTCTGAATCTGAGTTTCACACTCAATTATGCTTTGCCAGGAAGCTAGCAGGAGAAATAACAGTGCACTACCTCCTCCACGGGCAATTGTTGCGATGCTTTTTCTGGGATTTAATGATTTTATGACCCTTCTCAGGTACTATTATTGCTGGATTGCAGGACTTATGCCCGTGCAAATTTTTATATTTCTAAAACATCATAAATCAGCTAGTATATCACCGGAACCCTCTTTGGCTTAGTGTTATTTTTGTGGCGTACCTTCTTACAAAAGTACATTGGGTCCAGCTTGATATATCAGGCGAATTCCATAATGGCGCTGTAAGTTTCTTATAAGAATCGAGATACTTCAAGAGTAATATTACTTCCAACATCTTAAATCTTAAATATTCTTAACACGGCCTTTAATTTTATAAATTGAAAGATGCATTTTTTTAATGTATCATGTTTCTGTAGTCCAAATCATGAGCACAGTTTGTAATCTTTCTCTCCCACTTTTCAAAAGTTATCGCATAATCATACCCCTTTCAATATTTGTTACTATTGGCCTCATGCTCAATCTAAATTAGATTTCAATACTCTCACCAAATTTCAATCGCAGCAATGTATTTGTTTCAACAATTTGCACTGACGGGTTTTTTATCTTTGAAATTGCATTTCAAATCGTTCTAATACAAAATGATAAATTGGTGCCTGCCTAGTACGCCAATATATGTTTTGAAAGTGACCCGATTTTCTTATGTGAAATTTTATTTGAACACAATTTGTTGACACAAAATCAGACATAATAGATCTTAACCAGTAGATATTCCACTGATTTCCCCCTTTCATATAAAGACAGAAATCTAATGGTCAATACTTACTAGGTCAAATTTTGTCTTCCACACTTCCAACTTTGAAGAAGAAGATGAAGAAGAGGAGGAGGAGGAGGAGAGAGGAGGAGGAGGATGAGAAGAAGAAGATTTATAAAATTAACTAAGTTAACTAAATTTTGCAAATAACAGTATGATATACTTGTACAATGTTGTAGTTGTTTGATATTAGATTTGAAGTCTTACGAATTAACATAATTGTTTGACTATATGTTGTAATTTCACTTATGCAGACATTGGATTTTCAAAGAGAACAAGGTTGGACTTTTATGGTGCTAGCTTTCACTTGAGCATGCAACAAAGAATTATGAGTAAACAAGCATTTTGTTAGCACAAGTTGTATGACTATGTACGGTTATGTACTACTTCTGTATCAATGTATGGTAATGTAATACTTGTGTTTATGGTAGTTCATTTGTTCATGTATTTTTTGTTTATTATTGAACTATTTATTATTACTGTTTAATATAAATTATGAATAAAGTGAATTGGAGAGTGAACAAGCTCGCAGAATGTGAGAAATAGACAAAGAAAAGCAAAAATATTTAGTGGCGTTTAACAAACGCCATGGAAAAATATAATGGCAGAAAAAACGCAACAAAAAATATTGCTGCGGTGAAATATACAACATTTAAAATGATCAATCTATAACAGCGTCTGTTTAGTGGCGTTTAGAAAACGCTGCGGAAAAAATATGTTGAAAAAATATCACTTTTGGTGGCGTTTAAGCATGGTACAAAAAAAGAATTACGGTGGCGTTTTTTTGCCGGCGTAATAAGGCACATTATAACGACGTTTACAAAAACGCAACCAAAATTATTAGTTTTTTAGTTGCATTTTGTATGACGACGTTCTCTAAAACGCCATAATAAGTTATGGTTGTTGTAACAACCCGCATATTTATCGATTGTGTATTTAAATATTTTATTTAAATATTTCATCGTTAGTCGGATTATGGTCCGAAAAGCTACTTTTTGCAAACAATCGAATTGGGACTCGAGACCCCTTCCATTGAGTTCAAAATGCCGTTTGCAACCTTTTTGAGTATAAACTTCGATATGTTTGGAGATAGTAGAATTTTGCTACTTTTCTCTTAGGGCTTTGGGTTGGGTTTCAGCCCATTAACCACACTTATACTCTTACTCAGTCCACCTCTCCTCTTCACTTCATTCTTATTTTTCTAACACTCAAGCTTCATCAAAAATGGAGAGAGGAATGAGAAATTAAAACTCCAAGCCCTAGTTCATTTGCAAAATCCAAGCTCTAGCTCCAAATTCTAAGAGAAGCCATTTGTAAGCCTTCTCTTCATCTTCTCCAACTCTTTCCTTCTTCCATTTCAGAAATTTCCTAAACCTAACTTAGGAAATGTTTCTCTTTTAAGCTTAGATTCAAGCTCCTTAAGTTGGGATTGAAGAGTGGTTGATCCTCCTTTGTTTTCAAGCTTCTCCTTCATTAATTTGGGTTCAAAGGTGAGACTTTTATCTCACATCTTAGTCTATAACCATCTTCAATTGTTAGGTATGAATTCCTAACACTCAATCATGTGCATTTGATTTGGATTTGGATTGGTTTTGTAAATATTCCAATTTTTGGTGTTTTGAAGTCAAATGTTTAAAATTCATAGCTTTGTTGTTTGATCATGCTTTTGGTGATGCATCGAGGAGCATATAGGGCCGGGTAGTCGATTGGCATAAACCCTTAGCGTCGTTGCTCGAACGATTGTAATTTGGTTGAGATTGGCCCTCGTTTAGATAGGCTGGGAAGTGCTGGAAACAGGTTCCGGTCGACCAAACTAAGTAAGCCGGTCGACCGACCTGCTACCAGAACACTTCTCTGTTTCTCGTCCGGTCGACCGAGCTCATTGGACTGACCTGCTCCTGTTTCCCTGTTTTGCCTATTTATGCTCATTTTGCTTTGCTTTTCCAATCTTTAGTCGATTCTTCTTCTCCGATTAGTTGTTATCACCTTTTTCGACTTTGATAACTTCTATTTTTGGAATTTTTGGGTATATCCATTTTGATGGATTTGATATCGATTTCTTTGGAATTAATTCACGTCTTCGTATGTGAATTTTAGTGATTGATTTTTTCTACAATCATTTCTATGATTTGTCGCTTTTGAAAAATATAAAGGTTTCAATACTAGTAGTAAATATCAAAACTCTTCCATTTAAAACGATTTCAACATTATTTTATTACAAAGCTCGTTTCTTAAACCATTTTCCAATCTACTAGCATATACAAACCTTTACCTCACTCGTATGAGAAATTTAATTAAACGGCTTAGTAGAACAAGTGGTATGAAATGCTTGCGTTTACTTCGTCGGTTATTTCTTGGACTTGTTCGATTGAATCTCTTGTGACAATTTACGAGTGGAGACTTACAATTTGTTCGTAAATATTTAAGTTAAGCTAGTGGTTATGGGACATGAAGCTAAGCTCATATATTTACTAGCTTAGTGTAATTGACACTTCTTGATAATCGATGATGATCATTTTATGGTTTAGACTAGCAATGTGCGATGTCCCTTTGTCCATGTGGAGGACTATACTTCATTTTATTAAGCTTCGTCTCATTTCTCGCATGGGTCGTACCAATTTTGGTGCGTCGATGTTTATTTACACATGTGTCGTATCTATTTAGGTGCATCGATGTTTGTTTACTTCATGGAGAAATCGACTCAATAAGTCGGGGCATGGGACGTATCTTTCTAGGTGCGTCGATGTTCGACTTTGCATGGGGTGTATCTTTCTAGGTGCATCGATGTTAGACATTACATGGGGCGTATCTTTCTAGATATGTCGATGTTGATTTATGCATGGGACGTATCTTTCTAGGTACGTTGATGCTTATTTATGCATGAGGTGTATCTTTCTAGGTGAATCGATGCTAGACATTACATAGGGCGTATCTATTTAGGTGCGTCGATGTTTGCCTTTGCATGGGTCGTACCTTTCTAGGTGCGTCGATGTTTGACTGTGCATAGGGCGTCTCTATTTAGGTGCGTCGATGTTCGGTCTATGGAATAGCTTTCCGTTTTGTGATACACGTGTTGGTGATTTTTCATGCTCCCCTTCTAGTGATAGGCCTCTTTCCCCCTTTTTGTGATTTCTGGGTTTCTATTGATTGATTTCTAGAGTTTTTGTTTCACCAATTTTCGTGATTTACATTGGTAAGTTTTATCAATATTTGTGCATTGGTGAATTTGTGCGTCAATAACTTTTGTGATTGGCATTGATATTATTGTCAATATTTATGGTTTGGTGAATAAAAATATAGAGTATGACATTCCATTTTATCTTTGAGAAGAATGTTATGATATTGATTAATCTCTTGTTGATTTTTAATTACATACTTATCATAGTATGGTATTATGGTTTTTTTATATGTTTATGTCATATCTCTTATTCTATGTCATTACATCTTATATTTATAGCTAGACTGATCCGTTTATTATTTTCTTATTAAATAATACTCGGGTCAGACCGAGATATTACAGGTGCTTCCGCTTGACTACTTATTTGGGATTATTATCCTGACTTTTGGCTAATTACTTAGATTAGTAGTTTTTGGTTGTATACATTTGAGAGATAGACTCATTGATGTATACTTTTTCTATTGTGTTGCACTTGTAACTATTCTGATGGTGATATTGTGGATCTTATTTGACCACTACTCTGATATACACTTTCATGTGTTATATATTCACATCTTTTTCCGCCTTTGTGATATGAATTATCTATGACTGATTTGTGTTATGTTTATTTCTATATTTGTTTCCGAAGATATTATAGCCACTGTGTAGTAGCTTTGAGTTTGTGTTGGTATGTCGGATTTCCTCTTGAAAAGAATGCAAGTTATATTTTATCTAGCATATCGGTGCTCGCACAAAGCCATTACACGGATGGTCGCTCCTCAACAGCCTTATTCTCCGTGCTAGTTGACGGCATTACTCCGTAGTGTCCTTGGCTAGCGTGGGTATAGAGGTGGGGCGTCACAGCTTGGTATCAGAGCCAATCTTCGATACAATGTAGAATAATTTAACAAGGATCATCGTCCTAAGTCCATCTTAGGAGTCGTGCTTTAGGATTTAATTCGTGTCTTCGTACCGTTCTATCCTATTTTCCTTTATGATTCCTTGTTTTATCTATCAAGATTGCTTGATATCCATTTGGTGAATAACCTTTTTCTTCTTCTTTCTTTCTTTCTTAAAGAAGAAGAAATGGTTAGTTCTAGCAGTCCTAGCGCTGGTCAATCCAGTAGCCCTTCTCTGGATGACGCATTCATGTCTGCCCAACAACTTTTGGATCTTGTAAAGAATCAAGAGTTTATCTGTGCTTTGAGTAAGAACCCCGAAATGGTTTTACCTCTGAAACTTGATGTTCCATTCAATCAGCTTGCGGATATCACTCTTCGACATGAAGAGGTTAGTAAAGGAAGTCCTTGTGATATTGGGATTTCCAAGAAGAGGCATATTAAGTTCAAAAGCCCTTATCCCAATAAGAAGGTGAAACAAACTAATTTGGTAGCAAAGACTCCAATCCCTAATTGTGGAGGATGCTACAATTGTAATTCTAGGGACCACTATATAAATAAGTGTCCTTGACCTATCTCTTGCCGCTATTGCAAAGGTGCGGACCATTATATGTCTTCATGTCCCAAACTTCAAAGCAAGAGAGAGAGGGAGCTGAACGACTCTTCTCTTGGTCAAGGTATTTTTCATTCAATCCTCGATGGCATTGTTTTATTTTGTGATCTTCCTATTTTGAGTTCTTTATGATATGGGATCATCTCATCATTTTATATCAACAGAACTTGTTGAATTCTTTTTCTTTAAAACAATTTGGGCTTGATGTCTTCTTTGAGAATGGTGAATCCGGATGGTGGATCCGCAACACTCAATTTGTTTCTTTTTATTGATGTTGAAATTATTTTATGTGATTTTTCTTTCCGAGCCGATTTTTTTTACTTAGGCTTCGGAATTGATTTTTGTAAGGATTGGCTTAATCGTTGTGAAGCCCATATCCTATTTTCCGTGTGGACTATTCATCTCCAACATTCTTAATCTGTTAAGAAGGCATCTATTTTTCTTTGTGATTTCGATTCCAATTGATGCCATCATTTTATTCTTTAAACCCACATGATGAGGAAAACATTATTTTTCTCATTCGGGTAGTTTGTGGAATTTTCCGGTATTTTTGAGCTTGTCTTAGGATTATCACCTAAGCATTCTTTTGAGTGGTGTTAAGGTCTTTTTAGTTCGACCTTGCCACAGGATTTCATTAGCTACGAGTTGCGGAATTCCACTTACCGCATTCCGCACTCGTTATAATTTTTATGAATGAATTGTTATGTCATTCAGTTGGCCCAGCTTATTTCATCCATTTTATAAATCGAGTATTCTATGATTACTTCGACGAGGCTGTTCTTGTATTTATTGATTTTGGATGAACAACAATTTAGAATTTTTGCAAATCTTTTTCATAGGATTTATTTATAAGAATAATTGGATTTTTGTTCTCGAAGCGAACAAAGAATATTCGTAAAGTTTTTTTTAAGAGATATTTTTATTATATAGAAGATGATTTTGTGATTGTATTTCCCATTTAGTGTTTTACGAATTCTGCTCGATGCGCTTGATCAACGTTATCGATAGGAATTTCCTAAACGCTTTGATGAGACAGTCAGACACAATAAATTGACTGGTAAAAAAAGTAAATTTTCCTAGAAAGATTATTACGTAAAGATAATTGTGATTTTGAAGGTTTTAGCTTTTCGGGAAAGAAGATTATTTAAAAGAACTCTTTTCCGATACTCTTATTCTTGTGATTGCCGAAGGGAACCAAGACTTTATCTTTTGTACCAATGCTAATTGTATTGGTTTGGATGTCGTTCTCTTGCAAAAAGAGAACGTGCTATCACTTGTGCTTCTAAATCATTAAAAGCCGATCCAGACAAGGTATGCTACTCATGATCTAGTGCTCGCGGCTATTGTTTTCGCTTTTAGAGTTTGGCATCATCATTTTTGGGGAAGAAATTTGTTCTCCCTCTCGATCATAAATCTTTGGAATATTTATTTTCTCATAAGGAACTTCATGTTGACTCGAGTTCCTGGCATCTTATGATCTTGATATTCTTTTTTTATTCCCGGAAGGGAAATCGTGTTGCCAATGCGCTTAGTCGAAAGCAACAAGTGGTTGATTCTTTGATGATGTATGAATGGAATTATCTTTTTATCAAGTTCATCAGAAGTTTTGATATGCTTCGTTTTATTGAGCTTCATCTCATTTCTTTATGGGCCTACGTCCGATGTTATTTTATGGTGTTCGGTTCATTTGACGTACCAGTTGTACTACACCGTTGTTCCAAATTATTCGAGTTTCTAGTTTCTCGGGCGTACCGTTTTTATACTACGTCGTTGCACTAGCTCAATTTTCTGTTATTCATGACGTTTTCTCACGTCTTTCTACTATGGAAATTCCTTAGGGATTCCGATTTTCATTCTTGAGCCCAGTATTATTGAAGAAATTGAAGTTTCACCAGATTTGACTTATGAGCAACATTCCATTCGCATCATTGCTTCGGAGGTTGAACACCTTCGGAATAAAGATGTACTTCATGAAAGTTCATTGGTTTTCAAATCTCAAGGATAGATCTTGAGAATCCAGAGAATTCATCGAGCGAACACGTTCGGACTTACTCTTTCGTGCTGTTTTGGTGAACTTCTTATTTCAAATTTTCTTTTGTGTTGATATGCTTTTATGGTTGTTACTATTTATTTTCTTCTTAAGTATTGCGAGGACGCAATTTCTTTAAGGAGGGGAGTCTGTAACAACCCGCATATTTATCGATTGTATATTTAAATATTTTATTTAAATATTTCATCGTTAGTCGGATTATGGTCCGAAAAGCTAATTTTTGCAACTGGTCGAATTGGGACTCGAGACCCCTTCCATTGAGTTCAAAATCCTGTTTGCAACCTTTTTGAGTATAAACTTCGATATGTTTGGAGATAGTAGAATTTTGCTACTTTTCTCTTAGGGCTTTGGGTTGGGTTTCAGCCCATTAACCCCGCTTATACTCTAAATCAGTCCACCTCTCCTCTTCACTTCATTCTTATTTTCCTAACACTCAAGCTTCATCAAAAATGGAGAGAGGAATGGGAAATTAAAACTCCAAGCCCTAGTTCATTTGCAAAATCCAAGCTCTAGCTCCAAATTCTAAGAGAAGCCATTGGTAAGCCTTCTCTTCATCTTCTCCAACCCTTTCCTTCTTCCATTTCAAAAATTTCCTAAACCTAACTTAGGAAATGTTTCTCTTTTAAGCTTAGATTCAAGCTCTTGGGATTGAAGAGTGGTTGATCCTCCTTTGTTTTCAAGCTTCTTCTTCATTAATTTTGAGTTCAAAGGTGAGATTTTAACTGACATCTTAGTCTATAATCATCTTCGATTGTTAGGTATGAATTCCTAACACTCAATCATGTGCATTTGATTTGGATTTGGATTGGTTTTGTAAATATTCCAATTTTTGATGTTTTGAAGTCAAATGTTTAAAAATCATAGCTTTGTTGTTCGATCATGCTTTTGGTGATGCATCGAGGAGCATATAGGGTCGGGTAGTCGATTGGCATAAACCCTTAGCGCCGTTGCTCGAAAGATTGCAATTTGGTCGAGACTGGCCCTCGTTTAGATAGGCTGGGAAGTGCTAGAAACAGGTTTCGGTCGACCGAACTCAGTAAGCCGGTCGACCGACCTGCTACCAGAACACTTCTCTGTTTCTGGTCCGGTCGACCGAGCTCAGTGATTCAGTCGACCGACCTGCTCCTGTTTCCCTGTTTTGCCTATTTATGCCCATTTTGCTTTGCTTCTCCAATCTTTATTCTTCTTCTCCGATTAGTTGTTATCACCTTTTTCGACTTTGATAACTTCTATTTTTGGAATTTTTGGGTATATCCATTTTGATGGATTTGATATCGATTTCTTTGGAATTAATTCACGTCTTCGTATGTGAATTTTAGTGATTGATTGTTTCTACAATCATTTCTGTGATTTTTCACTTTTAAAAAATATAAAGGTTTCAATACTAGTAGTAAATATCAAAACTCTTCCATTTAAAACGATTTCAACACTATTTTATTACAAAGCTCGTTTCTTAAACCGTTTCCAATCTACTAGCATATACAAACCTTTACCTCACTCGTATGAGAGATTTAATTAAACAGCTTAGTAAAACAAGTGGTATGAAATGCTTGCGTTTACTTCGTCGGTTAATTCTTGGACTTGTTCGATTGAATCTCTTGTGACAATTTTCGAGTGGAGACTTATAATTTGTTTGTAAATATTTAAGATAAGCTAGTGGTTATGGGACATGAAGCTAAGCTCATATATTTACTAGCTTAGTGTAATTGACACTTCTTGATGATCGATGATGATCATTTTATGGTTTAGACTAGCAATGTGCGATGTCTCTTTGCCCATGTGGAGGATTGTACTTCATTTTATTGAGCTTCGTCTCATTTCTCGCATGGGTCGTACCAATTTTGGTGCGTCGATGTTTATTTACACATGCGTCGTATCTATTTAGGTGCGTCGATGTTTGTTTACTTCGTGGGGCAATCGGCTCAATAAGTTGGGGCATGGGACGTATCTTTCTAAGTGCGTCGATGTTCGACTTTGCATGGGGTGTATCTTTCTAGGTGCATCGATGTTAGACATTACATTGGGCGTATCTTTCTAGATACGTCGATGTTGATTTATGCATGGGACGTATCTTTCTAGGTACGTTGATGCTTATTTGTGCATGGGGTGTATCTTTCTAGGTTAATCGATGTTAGACATTACATGGGGCGTATCTATTTAGGTGCGTCGATGTTTGTCTTTGGATGGGTCGTACCTTTCTAGGTGCGACGATGTTTGACTGTGCATAGGGCGTCTCTATTTAGGTGCGTGGATGTTCAGTCTATGGGATAACTTTTCGTTTTGTGATACAAGTGTTGGTGAGTTTTCATGCTTCCGTTCTAGTGATAGGCCTCTTTCCCCCTTTTTGTGATTTCTGGGTTTCTATTGATTGATTTTTAGAGTTTTGTATTTCATCAATTTTCGTGATTTACATTGGTAAGTTTTATCATATTTGTGCATTGGTGAATTTGTATGTCAATAACTTTTGTGATTGGCATTGATATTATTGTCAATATTTATGGTTTGGTGAATAAAAATATAGAGTATGACATTCCTTTTTATCTTTGAGAAGATTCTTGTGATATTGATTAATCTATTGTTGATTTTTAATTACATACTTATCATAGTATGGTATTGTGGTTTTTTTATATGTTTATTTCATATCTCTTATTCTATGTCATTACATCTGATATTTATAACTAGACTGATCCGTTTATTATTTTCTTATTAAATAATACTCGGGTCAGACCGAGATATTACATGTGCTTATGCTTGACTACTTATCTGGGATCATTATCCTGAATTTTGGCTAACTACTTAGATTAGTAGTTTTTGGTTGTATACATTTGAGAGATAGACTCATTGATGTATACTTATTCTTTTGTGTTGCACTTGTAACTATTCTGATGGTGATATTGTGGATCTTATTTGACCACTACTCTGATATACACTTTCATGTGTTATATATTCATATCTTTTTCCGCTTTTGTGATATGAATTATCTGTGACTGATTTGTTTTATGTTTATTTCTATATTTGTTTCCAAAGATATTATAGCCACTGTGTAGTAGCTTTGTGTTTGTGTCGGTATGTCGGATTTCCTCTTGAAAAGAATGCAAGTTATATTTTATCTGGCATATCGGTGCTTGCACAAAGCCATTACACGAATGGTCGCTCCTCAACAACCTTATTCTCCGTGCTAGTTGACGACATTACTTCGTAATGTCCTTGGTTAGCGTGGGTATAGAGGTGGAGCGTCACAGTTGCATTTTTTGTGCGCCACCAAAAGTACTTTTTGGTGCAGTGGGCTTGGATTACCCACAACCTTTGGATGTGACCTTTATGGACGAAGGAGAAGAACGTTCGTTCTTCTTCCTTTTTTCCCCATTTTCTTCTGTTTGAAAATTTCAAAAGGGGACGGAAACGTGTTTGTAAAAGAAGGGTAGGTATGATCATAGATTAGGGTGGCTGAATAACACATAGGAGCGGTCGAAAACGATGTAATAGCGGTTGCGGTGTATATATATATATTATTTAAAATTCAAAAATATATAGATATCAACTTTTGAACCCCAATCGAGGTGTGCTGCCTGACATTTATAATGTTATACCTCTATTCCAAACGCAATGGAACTTGTTTCGGGACCTAATTCGTACCTATGGAGAAGATAGCTTTTTGAATCCAATTATTATATTGAATTTTCAATATAAATTTCGACGCGTCTCTTTCCCGTATGATCAAATGATAATTCCATACGTAACGAAATTTGAAATTTAATAATAATACACTATTACAGATCTAATGGCGCTAGTTTCATCGAAATCCAAGGCAGTGCCCCGGAAGGCTATTTTTGTATGCTAACTAAAACGATTTATTTTAAAATTTGCTAAACCACTTTTTAAATCAAATTTAAAAGTTTAATTTCCTTCATTCTTATTAATAGGAATTTAATAAGCCTTTAAATTATCTTTATCAAGCTTAAAACCCAAGATTCAATTATTTAAAAAATCTCAATTATTAAATTTTACAGTTAACTTATCCAATAAATCATTATATTTAAATTTCAAGCTATTATATCTATAAAATTAACTTTTAAATATTAAAAATCAATTTAATATTCCAATTTTAATTAACCAAAATTCTGGGTCGTTACAGAAAGTCCATACAAGATCGCATATAAGCATGGAGATGGAGCTATCAAGCTGTCAACTTTCGTTGGGACTATAGTTCCACTGGGATGGAACAATGAGCATCTATGGTGCTATTTTTTTAATTTTCTATTGTAAATAATTTGAACTGTTCATCAAGATTTGATCCAATAAGGTAACAATTTCTATTGTTCATAAATAAATTTCACTTTTTTAATTAATGGAATTGTATTCTTTAAGACCAACTTTGTGCCGAAAGATCAATAGCATGAGCAGACATTCCAAATTTTGAAAACCAGATGTCTAGGTACCTTGAAATAGGTACTAGCGAACTCCTCTGATCTATAACTGGATTGTTGGAGTATAATTAGATTGGGGTTGATCCAGTAATTCACCCTTACACATCCTACCTTTGAAAAACACCTAGAGATATGCATGATCAGTGGTGGATGCCCTATGATAGCTTCTGAGACACCGACTCCTAGAGATAAGAATCAATATAGAACTAAACTTCTTTTATACGTACACTACCGGATTATATCAATACTCGTGCCGACATAAGTGGATAAGCCATATAATTCCAGCCACAACGAAGAATGGAAACATTGTTTGTGGTTGAATAAGATATGTTTATTAATAAACAATGTTGACTAATAAGAAACATTCATTTTAATTAAAAGAGAAATGTTTAACAGATGACAAACAGGACTGAAAACCAGAACATTACTAAGAAATTGTCGAAATTTATTTATATTCATAGAGTTACAGTAAAATAAGGCATTGCATGAATACAAATACGGGCAAGTATAGTATTTAAGTAATTGCATTATGAAAAATTATATTTTTGTTTAGGTAGGCAAGTACATAAGAAAGTAAAATAAAAGTACGATAAAGTAAACGAGACCAAGTTTCAAAACAACTTTCAATACTTTCAATTCTGTATAAAAGAAAGCGGGGATCATACCCACACATTAACGATTAATGTACACAGAATCCAAAGGGGAAAAAAATAAAAGGAAAAAATAGCGTGTCTTCAAATGAGTGACAAGGCTAGTCACTTTTTCTTTCCTTGATTTTCTTCTTTTGTGATGTGCCTAGCATGATGCGTTTTCTTCTTGGCTAGCTCCTTCTTCGAAGTGCTTTTCTTGAAGTGCAAAGTTTCCTCATTAGTTGTCCAATAAAGAGGGTCATTGGGTTTAGCATGAGCACTCAAGGGATTTTGAGATGCGCCAGCCATAGAGATGGAAGATGCTTTTATGGGAAATCGAGGAACGAGTAGAGATATGATGAAGGAGAGGTGACATCCTCCATTCCTAATTCGTCTTGATATTTTTCATCTTGGAAGCATCGATGGCCTTCTTCTCTAGCGTAAAAAGGCTAGCTCTACTCATATTGATATCCTTAATTAGCACGTCCTCATGGCATATTGAGAGTTCACGCTCGTCCATGCCTTTCTCGTTAAGAGTAGAAACCTTCTTCACATCGAGTCCTAGTAGGGACTTAGTGGTAATGGCTGGAATGAAAGATGGAAAGGAGAAAATGATTGATATGGTAACTGAAGCCTCAGGGCATAGAGCAAAGAATACGATCGGTATAGGAGCTTTGGGCAGCTGACCTGAAAGTTGACAAAGAGGAAAGGAAAAGTTAAAGACGTACCCAAAAGGCATCTAAACTTTCTCGAATATAAAGGAGGTCAAAGATATACCTCTAGGAGAAGATATAGAAGTCTATGAAGTTGTCTTAATTTTCCCTCCTCTATAATAGAAGACAAAGCAAGAAGCCTAGTGGCAATCGCTGGTAGCTTGAAGCTTGGAGCTTTGAAGTTGTTCACCCTAGAAGTTGAAGCTGATGTTACTTTTGTTGATGCTAAAGCAGGAATGGAAGGCAAGGATATCGATGATGTCGGTGTAAGAATCATGGCAGCCTTGGGGCTTGCCGTCATCATGGTGACATTCTCTGTCTCAAGCTCCCCATGGATAGGAATTGAGATTTCTACCAAGTCCTTAGAGACGGTTTTGGGTGGAACCCCAAAAGGCATCTGAGTGAAGGATGAAGCTTTACGAGCCCGCTCTACCTGAACCTTGGTTGGGGCCACTAAGTAGTCGTCATCGAGAATGTTTCCTTTGAGTTCTTCCCCATCATCTTCGCTGACATGTTCCTTCTCTTGCTTAACTATCTCCACCTAGGTGTGAGCATATGCTTAGGGATATCTATCTCCTAGCCGCTTGATATTTCCAGTTTTAATCATGTTGGCATAAATGCATATCAAGTTGGCTTCTATCTTATTATAAAGCTCTTCTTAACCTTTTTCGACCATGATGGTTTAAGCTTCAAAAAGTGTCCTCATCATTGGCTTTTATAACTTTCAGCATGTGTCCTTCAACCAGTGTGAGTGCTTCATCTTTTTTCCTTTTCTCTTTTTCTGCCCCAACCTTAAGGTATATGATCAAGATACCTTAAGTATCGACAGTGGTCTGCAATGCTGCTTTTTCCTTAGCCAACTCACCAATCTTGTGGTAACCATTCTAAATTTTCTCTTCCATCACCATGAGTTAGCCTCAATGTCCTTTAATTCATTTTGATACTTTCTTATGGCATCTATGATCACATTTCCCTTTTTTATGTAACAATCGGCACCTTTTGACACACCGACCCAAAGTCTAATGTAACTTTTGGACCGCATCATGCCAAGATTACGAGCTGTTGGGATTTTAAAATCTTAAAGGGCATAATTACAAGGGTAAGTTCTAAGACATTTTACACTTTAGATCTTGGAGCAGAACGAAATAAAATATAAATGCACAAAATAAACATCTTTAAAAAAAAATTCAAAACATTGTTTTACATAAACACTGTTTTCAAATTACAATATAAGCTTTATAGACATTTAATGCAATAGTTGACTACAAGATGAACAATAAATGATATGATAACTCAAACTTAAATCTCCTTTCTCCACGTATTATGCCCAGTCAACTACTAACTTGTCATCATGTGGCGGAGGAAAATGAAAAGAATGTGGGTGGGTCAGACAAAAGTCTATTGAATGAGTACAATTTTAATATGCAATGATCATGTGCAGTTAACTTTAATACAACTCTAAATGATAAGGATATGGACAAATATCCGTGAATAGGCCTGTCAATGGACCGGGTTCAGTTCGAGTATCTTAAAAACTGGACCCGAGTCTGATTACAATAATTAAACCTTGAGCCCGACCCAAACCCGTAGGGTATTTCAAACCAAAATGCGAGCCCGGATCGTTAGGCTTTTTATGCCGGTTGGGTAATACCCATATACCTAACTCAAAGTATTTATGTTAAACCATATTTTAAAATTGCAACTTTTGTAAAATTTGTATACAAAAAATGTTGATATATAAATTGGACGGTGATGTAGTTAAGTTCACTACAAAAGGATCCAAAAACATCATGTAAATGAAAAAAATAGCAAATAAATAACACACACACACACACACTCATGTTTTGATACGATGAAAAACTAGTAGTTGGATCAGGCCCTAATCGGGTAGGATTTTGATAAACCATACTCGACCCTAATAGTAACCGGGTCAGGCCTAGGTCAAGCTTGGGTAGTAAAAGGATAAGTCTATACTTGCATTAATAGGGAGAGTTCGGGCTAGGCTCGGGTCGAAACCCGTATCGTTAACTGGCCTATCCGTGAACTCCTAAGGTTCAATACCAAACGGTCCTTATCTAACACAAAGTGTCGAACAAAAAATTAAACCTTACACCAATGATTGGCCAATGCTACTGGAACTATCCAATATAAAAATACCGCCTGTAAGCGGTTTTGGGAAATGCTTTCCCATAAATACCTATACCATCACTACACCTAAAGAGGGAGAACCTCGAACTGTAGACTCGTTTGTGATTCACTGTATGCACCCGTGTTCATCTCTCGACCATAGTGGCAAAATACCTCTGAACTTGCTGCACCAGTGTTAACCTGTACCACGTCATTCCACAGCTGTGTGTATAAATGTTTCTGTTATTACCGGGCTCCATTCTACTCTCTAGCCACTTATCATGCTGCGCCAGACATGACTGTCCTTTAGAATCCCCTATTAGAACCGGGCTCAGTTACCTTGTGTCTTCGTGTTGTGTGTTTACTATGGAACACCCCCTATGTGTCTGCGAAATACATTACCCTAGTCAACTCTTAACTCTTATTTGGGCATTTAAATGTTACCCAAACCATGATGACCTACTGTCCCTTGATAGGGAATTGACTTTCCAAATGTCTCTCGCATGTGTACTTAGCCCAAAATAGGCTCAACCAATCAATTTTCCATTTATATTATTTTTTAGGAAATCATATAATTTGTATTCTTTTACTTTGGCTTTAGGCTAAGGTAAAATCTTGCAATTTATGTTACGAATGGTCGACCACTAGGCCGGATTGGTTGACTGCTATCGATCAATTGCCACTAGTCGACCACTAGGCTTCTAGGGTCGACTGGTCGTGCACAATAATTAGGGCTTTTTCATTTTTTAATTATTTATTATTATTTTTTGTGATGTTGATTGCTATTTCAAGTTTTGCCAATGAACCCTAATTATTAGTTGACTAGTCTATTTTCAATTTGTAATTCAATTTGTCCAACTTAGAGTTTACAGATTTAGGGAAAATGAAAATATTTTAAATGACAATCAGATGTTTATTTAAATGAACATTTTAATACACTTAGTAAATCATTCCCATTATCACTGTACGATCAAAACGAGTTCGAATTCGAGCGAACCCAAAACAAGTGGTGATAAATATTTTGTTAAAACTATTTATATGGAAATATATGCAATGTTGTTTCAAAAGGGAATACGAAAGCGAAGAAGTATTTTTATGTTAACTAGTTCGAGTGGCTTAAAAATGACTAAAAATGGACAAGAGATGTGTTCAAATGGTAAGCACTTCTCTTAAGTATTACCATTCTTGGAAAAGGGATATATGATACTACTTGGTATGACCCAATTCCGTGGTATCATTTTGGTATTACTCAGTCTATATGAACATTTTTTATGGAATAAAGGATATAATATTATTTTAAAAAGGCTTTGAAATAAAACTCGAGTATCAACTTCTTAAATTTCCTTTAAGGAGATTCGATAAAATGGAAGGTTATTTTATTATAAGTTTATATAACTCTTGGATAAAGGTAAAATATTTAAATACATATTTAATGGGTTAAATTTAATAAGAAGGTTTTAATAAACTTTTTTATTAAGCCATATCCTTTTTTTAGCATCTAAGTTGTGTAAACTATTTGATGTTATTGGGTCGACTAGTAAACGTATTTACTTTGGAGATATCTAGGGAAAAGTAGACTCTATAACTAATTTTTGATACCAGCATCCAAATCTTCTTAGTTACTTATTGGACAGGTCGACTTAGTTTTAGGATGTAGAATGATTTTGGACTTGCATCTAAATTTTAGGATAAAGAAAAGATTAAAGATTAAATCAGGGGATTGTATAAACTCTCAAGGTGAAATAGGATATTATACAACTTTAAAACTTTAGCAGTATTTTTATGAAATATTTTCTTAAATGATTTTAGAAGTAAAAAGAAATTGGTATAAGTAAGAACCAACAGGGATAGGTACATAAGTTGTACATAGATCATTCGCATAACAGTTCTTGATCCAGATGCAAGCATATGATTTCGAGGTGATTTACAACGATCCGAACACGGATTTTTCACTCGATTCTTGATGGAGAACACTAGATATAGATTCTTGATATGTTTTCTAAGTTTTCTATCATAATATATGGCTATGTAAGGAGAACTATAACACCCTGCATTTTTTACGTTAATTGATTTAAAGAGAAATCTATTAATAAATAGTAAATAGTGAAAAGTAATTTTTTTACGAATGGTGGAATCTGGCTCTACAAAACATGTACCATTGTGTTCATGGCGATTTTATGATCAATTTTCATATATTTTGTTTTCCAATCGAAGTTGAAATAAAAAAATTATTAATGTTTAAAGTTTTAGCATCGGAAATAATTATATATTTAAATATGGTAACAAAATCAATTAACACTAATTAGTAACATTAATGGAAGATTGGATGTTAATAAATGCTAACATTAAAGTAAAATCATGGAGATTTATAAAATGGGAAAGAATTGAACAAGATCAACCAATAGAGGAAACAAATTCACATAATCTTAACAAAATCAAACCAAAAAAAATCACCATTCAAAACTAGTACAAGTCGACCCCTATATTACCTAGGTCGACCGCTATAGGTCGACCCTAGCCTAGGGGTAGTTAACTCGTGTATGCTTAGAGGCGATAGTAGACTTTGGCCATGACCAAGATTTGAAATGGTTTGATTAGATTGTTAACACTAACTTGAACCTCTATAAATTAATACCTAGGGCCTCACTTCCATCTCCTAATTTTCTAATGTACGCGAAAGCTCTACCACTTTTTCTTCTCATTCAAAATTCTAAATTCATAGAAATAAATTTAATTTGCATGTATACACTTTGGAGAAGAATAAAAGATAATAGACTAGGGCCTCACTTCCAACTCCTAATATTCTAATGTACGCGAAAGCTCTACCACTTTTTCTTCTCATTCAAAATTCTGAATTCATAGAAATAAATTTAATTTGCATGTATACACTTTGGAGAAGAATAAAAGATAATAGAGGAAATAGGTTCAAACAAAGTAGCTAAATTATAGGTAAACTATAGATCTGGTTTTAATTAATAAATTAATCTAAATCTATTCTCTCTAATCCAAACTTTAATAGATCTGTATGTAAATGTATTTGTGGATCCAAATAAGGTGTCTAAGTGGAGAATTCAGATAACAGAGATCGGGTCTGGATTTGACCTAGAGATTTAAAATGCTAAAAAAATGAGTGGGAATATTGCATGCTTTTATACGATATTAGATTATATCATTCCAGGTCTGTTCCCATATGCCTGAGAAACTAAATTTAGTCTGTAGGTAAATTATTGTTGAATCAAAAGTCATGATTTAAACTTTCCTATATTATCTATAACTGATGAATCAAATACTTTCTTCTTCTGAACAAAAGTTTGGAAATTGTATATGGAAGATAACAATGAATTGCATAATGATTAAAATTGGCCTTTACATGCTGGGTATGAATTTAATGAAACCTTAATGTATTGCATAATGATTATAAATTTATATTTATCTGTCGAAAATGAATTTGATGAATCTTAATGTACTAAGTAATGATTAGGAGTTTATATTTATTCAACAAATTATGAATTAAATTGAAAATAAAGTTTTTTATTTTTAGGGTTTTAATGATATTTTAGTTCATTGGAACTTTTACTATTGCAAGTAGATTTCTATATATTATCAAGTTTAAAATAAATAAAAGTGTGACATTTGAAATGACAATATATATATATATATATAAAGAAAGAAGTGTAAAAAATAGGCATAATTACCATATTTGTTATTGTCTATTTCATAAAAACAAAAGGTAATTCCTTATAATTACAAACATTGCACAAACATCTCCTATTTGGATAAGAAATGAAAATTTATTGTTTTAACATTTATATGATAGAAGTTTAGTTCCAACGTATTAAAATATAGTAAACTTTAAAAGTTGGACATTAAGATTGGTAATGAAATAAGAATATAAGATGGAAAATAAAGTATAGGTAGTAGGCAAGAAGAAATAGAGAATAATATAGGAATAGAAATAGAAAATAGAACTAATAAATGAATTGGCAATGATATTAAGAACTTGATAAAAAGAAGCGGTAAATGAACTTAAAGAAGAAAAGTGAAATGCTTAAAAAAATAAAGACCTATGGTCAAATATAAGGATCGTGTGCTATGTAGTGAGTGTTGGTACCAATTTAAAGGTAGGGCTACTATAGGATGAGAAGTTCATCAGTCTAGAGCAATTAAGTTGAAGGACAGGGTTACACCTATCGGGTCTTTGTCTATAGCCTACCAAAGTGGACCATGCTGGGTCATGCACCGCTATAGTTGTTTGCTAGTTTTTTAATAAGGCATGGTTGGTTAGCCTATAACGAGATTCCTCCAGAACATGGATAGGATGGTTAGTGCAGTCGAGTCCATGTTAGGAAGCAGGCAAAGTATAAAATCTTTAAAGAGAATATGGAAAATGTATGAAAGGCCATCGGAAAAAGTACGGCGAAATGTATGAAAGGCCATCAATAAGAATTATAGAACTTCCTCGAGTTATACGGTAATAGGATCATGATATGATGAGGCGTTGGATCCTAACGGGGTGCTAAACGAAAGATACTAGCGGGGATAGTATCTAGGTCTATTACAGGAACTTGGGATATATATACACTCATATAACTAAATCTACAAAAGGTATATGAGAATGGTTAGTACGCAAATATGCAGTCAAGACGACTAATAAAATGTAAATAGATATAACATGAGATAGCGAAAAACAGGTATGGAATAGTGTTACGTATAAGATTTATAATTTACTAGTCAATAAAACGTTGTTTTGGCCCTTCCTCATTACAACCCATAGGAGAGTTAAAAGGGTCGGTCTGGTGCTTGGCATATTCGGTGCTATTAGGGACGCTTGATTTTTGGAAGTGTCAAATCCTGGTCAGTACTTACGTGATCTATTATATTTTAATTATTCCACTACCAGTTATTTTGTTAGAGCTCTAACATGAATTCTTTTATTTATTTGCAGGATACCAAACCAAGGATCCATGTTTTGGCGGACTTGGATTTTCGATCTAGCGAAAATCAAGGCCCATTAAGGTGTGGGTTATTACATTTGGTATCAGAACTTTGGTTTGTCGATCTTGAAACATAGGAAATGTTAAGTTAACATATTTTTATATTTCCTACACATATAATATACGTTAAATCCTAATAATTCTAACTATAGAATAGTTACATATGAAAAATACATAATTCCTTAGTCGGGCTTTGATAGCCCAATGATTGTAGATCCCTATATGATTGCCGGTTTACAACGTATAATAGGTACAAATAAAGGGAAAATAACAATCCGCATGCTATAGATAGCGAGTGACGACCCGCAAATCTGTACCCTTTGAATCGACAATAAACTGCACCCATCCGACCCAAAAAGCACAGACCGACCGAAAGTCAGGAGAAAGAAAAGAAGAGAGAAGAGGAGAAGAGAAGAAAGAGAGGAGATGGAACAAAACAGAACAATACAGTTACTCACATCGTAATGGAAAACATATAATATCATATCAATGATCTTTACAAAACAGAAACTGTATATACATACACCAATCAGAGTTCAACAATCAGTCAATAGTTATCAGCCTGTACAGTTATAAAAACCTGTCCTCCAAATTGCCGATAATATACAACAACTAACAGCAGATAATCAAAAGAGTACGTGTATAAAAAATTAAGATCTCCAGTTCGCCTTCTGAAGCCCCAAAAGCACCAAATCTGAACCGGTAAATATAATCGATCTGACCCGAGCATTAAAAGGAAAGAATGCCCGGATCAATCTGGTAAACCAGCGTGAGAAACACACTCAACTGAATTTATTAAATTACCAAACTTTTCCTTTATCAAAACAAAAGTATCTTGTAAGACACGCCTACACATAAGCACGGACATGTTCTTGTCTAACGTTAACTAAAACATTTTATATCAAATCATCTTATATTATAATAGTGTGTATTATGCAAATAATATTCAAAATAGCCAAAATTGTTGCCATTATTAAATTCCAGCATACTAGGCTCTACAAATAAAATTGCAGGTATGTAGTGGAATTTGGATTTCCGTACAAATGACCATGTAAAGGGACTACCTTCCGGTAGTGCATCTCTAGAAGAATGTACCGAGGACCATCACAATGGATCCACTACCAACATAAGACCAGCCCACCTCTATAAATAGATGGTACTGAATATATCATCCTTCGGTCATTATCGACCTTTACCGAGGGCCCTTGAAGTATACACACCACAATAATTAGATACACGATGTCATAGCGTGCAAAGATATATCTAGAAGAGGACGATCATACCCTACCTGGGGGCGACCCACTTAGCCTTGCTGCATCTATCTCTGTTTTGGTCATTTCCGATTGATGAGGCCTGAGGTAACGATTACCTTCATATATCACAATCACATCACTTTGAATGCCACACGGCCATTTCCGTTGACTACTAATTGTCTTTTATAAAAATACAGCCCTTAAGCTCATATGTCTCAAGGAGGGTGTTAAGCTAAGAGAATTTGCCTTCTCCACCACCACTGATGTACGTTTGTAAAAACCAATGTATGTAATCTTTAGAAATTCAATGTCAGACAAACATTCGTACAAGTTATCTAGGAACAGGACAAACCAAAGGTACTTTCCTACCACATCCTATAAGGAAATCCCTGGGATTAGTAGTGAATAGTCCTTGCATTAGATATTTCATAATGAAGAGACTACTACTGGATGCACATTGGGATTTTAACCCTAAACAATCAACAAACATCCCTCCATTATGAAAATCCTAAATATCAATATCATCGGCCAACCTGCACAATCGAACGCATAAATGTTGGTCCAAAGTGGTTTTCATATAAATATGATCCCGCCTCTCTTCGCACCAACAATGCAAAAGCGTTTCTCAACCTCACACATAAACCAAGTCTCATAGACTTATCACGTCTCTAACTTTCAACTTGCTATCCTTCGGGCCAAGAAGAAAGCTCGATAGATTGGAGTAACACTCTGCATTACACGAGTCAACATCCTCAACACAAACGATAATCAAGCTTGCAGAGAAGGCTATGTACTAAGTGTATGACTAAATAGTTCCCACATCAAGTCGAGAAACTAAAATGGCCAAGTTTGATAGTCGGTTATTTAACTGTCAAAGCAAACAAACAAATATTTAGCACCACAAAAAATCACTAGGCCCTTTAATTAATCTTTAATTAATTAAATCACTTGCTAAATATTCACTTAAAATTATCTTCTAGAAAGATATATTCTCAAAACCATTTCAATATTGAAAAACATTTCCATATACTTTATTTAATAATAAATGATTCACAAATCAATTTATTTTCAACACTTAGAAAATATTACATATACTTAAAACACGATTAAGTGTATATTTCATTCTTAAAGGAAAACATTCTCTTAAACATATTTATTTGGGTTAAAACGAATGTTGCGTAAAACATCATTACGACAACCCAAAATCGCTACCATAGGGATTCGAAAATTAGATAGATATATAAATCCCATAACTATGCAGAACATTTCCTTTTGAAAATCATTTACTATAACAACAGTGTTATAGTCCATCATTTCCTTACTTTTCAAAAGCGTCTATTTCAACAATGAATGTTGAAATTTTTGGTTTCGACGCTCACACGTTTTAAAACACATCCAAAACCATTTAACTCCATCTAAAAGATCACTTTCCAAATTTAATTTAAAAGTTTTTCACTGTCCAAAATCATGAATATAATTCTCTAACCAAATTCAATAGTTCTATATATTTAAATTTAAAGGATAATTCACTATCCAAAATCGTGAATGTAATTCCTTTAATAAACTGCCATGTTTAACTTATCAATTTCGATTGAATTCGAATATAAAACAATGTTTATAAATTCCATATATATTTTAATAAAAACTTCTGCTTATAAAATCCCTTTGTTACCCAATCTCACTTATATGCCAAAATCCGATTATAAGTTATTTACTTATAAATCTCTTATTTACAAGATCATTCTTTTATAATTTCACAAATTCACAAATCTATAAATCTTATTTACTTATAAAATCCAATTATAACTTCATTTTAGCAATAAAATCTCCTTTATAATTCAATTACATTGATTTATAAAAATTCAATTTTATAAATCTTATATATAAATCGTATATAATAATTCAAAAAATCTCATTTTAACTTGTTTACCAAATAGTTAACTCTATATTTCAAATATGGTCATTTTGATATATTTCATAAAAAATTATAATTTCAATAACGTCAAAATTATGACATTTATTTATTCAAATTAAATCCATTTACATAACCCTTCAAAATTCAACAAAATGTATATTTTCAAAACCACTTGAAAATCCTTTTAATTTTGAAATCATCTCTTTGATATTTGTAAATTACCAAAAACAGGCCCAATGCTGCAACAACACTAAATACAACGATCGCAGCAGCCAAAACATCATATATCATACGATAACAACATATCAATATATGTAAATAAACCAATACTGGTGAGGAATCCAGTTGGATCCCTTCAACCTGTCACCTGCAACAAATATACATATTAGAATATGTGTACAATGTCCGCTTCGAGGCAGATGCGCGTACAATGGGTCATCCGCTCATACACGGGAACATATAGGGTCTCATCTGCTCCAATAGCAAGAATATATCCAAATACCAATCAATATATAGATAATATATCATATATCATCCAAACAATCATCAATCGACATAAATAATAATTATTCTCACTTGTATAAAAATATCAATGAGACAGAAACAGTGAGTAAGAACTCACGTTGGTTCCAATCTCAGTTGCAATGTTTTATTCGGAATAAAATTAAACGAGCGTTTAATTTTATCTAAGATATACACTAGCTCCAATTAACTCCAAACTGGCTTTAGAATGTAATGCTCATCAATACGGACCCAACGCAATTCGTTTCGTCAAAAATATACCTTGTATGAAAAAGTTATGATGTTTTAAAGATTGTATGAATTTATATTATATAAATTCACAATTTTATATTATTTTTAAAACTTTGCTTCATCGTGGCCGTTCATTTTCAAACCCTAGGATCTAGGCCAATGCTTCTTTCTTCCCCTGGTTTTGAAACTTCATGTATAAACAACCCACTCGGCAGCCTTTATCAACGAATTGTCACGCCACCCTCGATTGTTTTGACGATGACCCAAGGCCATCACCGCACACGCCTTGCCTAGCTCCACCACTGACCGCCATATCATGAAGGTTGGCCTCCATCTTGTCTTGATAAATGAACCTAAACACATGGCTTTTGAACGAAGATTGCTATCGCTCTATCACATTATTTTCGATCATACCCGTTGGATTCGAAGATTTCGTTGTGCTCTTTGATGTTGTAGTTGGAATTTTTTCGTATAGGAAGACGAATTGGAAGAAGAAGTGAAGGAAAGATCAAAGCATTTTCGGCCATTGAAAATCAAACTGGCAGCTTGCTCTAGCTCCATTAAGGTTGGATGAAAATAGTGAAGTATGGTGGCTTTTTATAGAAAATTTACGCGCACTATTCATTCGGAAATTTTTCGAACTCGAAATGAAGCGTGCCATCTGGCGTTTGTAATGTTTTACCTCTATTTTGAACACAATGGAATATATATCAGGATCCAATTCGATCTTATTTGGAAGACAAGTTTTCAAATCGAACTATTTAAATTTAAAATTTACTTAAACGAATTTCTACGCTTTTAGTTTGCCATGACAAAACTATAAATCCGATTGACACAAAATCTGAAATCCTTCAATAATATAACATTACGGATCCAATAAAACTAGTTTCTTTGAAATCCGAGACTGTATAAAAAATGACTATTTTTACTCGTTAATTAAATAATAAAATATTCAATCTCTATAAATTAACTTTTAATTCAATTTCAAAACTTCTCTAACATCATTCTAATTCAAAGAGAATTTAATTCAACTTTATAATTCATTTTCATTATTATTAAATTCAAATTCCAATTATTTTAGCAATTTCAAATACTAAATTAACAATTTAATTATCCAATTAAATCCTTATATTTCGAATATAAGTTAGTCAGCTTATAAAATATACTTATGAATATTTAAAATCAATTAAATATGCGGATTTTAAATGACGGAAATTCTGGGTTGTTACATAGTGGGAAATGGAGATGTTCCTAAAGAAAGTGTATGCAATGGTCACTCCTAATTAGATTTTCAATATAAACAAAGGAACAATTTCATAAATTGAAGGAAAGATGTTCTTAAATAAATAGTTAGAAATATACTAAGAATCCACCCAATTGAAAATAGTTTTAAAAGTTGAGAAATGCATATATATATGTATATATCTATATATGTATATATGTGTATATATATGATTAATATATTTTAAAAAGTAAAGAAGCAAATATTGGATTTATGAGAAAAATACATGATACTGGATTTTGGAAAAGTATTATACAATAAAGATTCGTCAGAATTTAAACTGAAAAGTTTCCATAAAATGTTTTATTAATGTAATTTTTTCCAAAGAATTTATAAAGTTTATATAACTCGCTAGTTTCTTTATAAAGAAAGAAAAGGGTAGATGTGAAGTTCTAATAGAAATAAAGATTTGTAAAAATCTAAATATTTCAATGAAGGAAATTCTATAGAAAGCCTTTTCTTTTGAAATAAAAATAAAAGAACAATATAGCTCATGGGTTTTCTGTAATGAAAATTTTATGGATGGGCAATAAAAAGTGGTATAATTTTGAAATATAGGTTAGTAGTATAGAAAAGAAGATTTAGAACCCAAAAATAAAGTTGTAGGCTAACGGATGTGGTATAATTTTGAAATATAGGTTAGTAGTATAGAAAAGAAGATTTGGAACCCAAAAATAAAGTTGTAGGCTAAAGGATTACAATGGTTCAAGTAGGAAGACAGTAAAAAAAATAGAGCAAATAAGCACAATTTAATTTCCTTTTGGAGTTTACCGATCCATTGGGTTCTCCTAAGTATATTTAATAATAAGGCAGTAAATTAAGAGAAAACAATTGGAAGAAGTGCAGTTTAGGTAGCCGGGTTGAATAGTAGAAAAGCTATGAAATATAAATAGAAACAAGATATGGTTTGTCATAATTAGGTTGGGATTTGACATAATAACAATGAATGTAATATAAAGAAAGTACAAAATATGGTAAATCCCATATTTTGTATTGTCTGTTTCAATAAAGAAATAAAGTATAATACCTTATACTTACACACAAAACATGAATTCTCTTCTAAGTGATTCATAGGGAACTATGTCATTACTTATTCCTCTTAACGGGGAAAAGTAGTTCCAATGGATTAAAGTATAGAATCCTTTGGTATAATAAAAAAGTGTAGTAATTAGAAATTATGTAGGAGGCTATGAAAAGAAATTTTGCTAGTAATATAATTGAAAGTAGCATAAATTAAAGGCAGAACAAAAGGAAAATGAATATTTCCATTATTATGTGCACTTCAAGTGTTTTCTAAAAGTCTCCCTTTCATGACATTAAAGACTTCACTAAAGATTGGAAGTGGAGATAGAAAGAATGATAGAGTGTGAGTTGTTCTTATCTACTCCAGTTTTGTTGTTTAAAAATGTATAAAAGATGTTTTGGAAAAACTACCAAATGCATTTTTAGAAGAGAATGGTTTGGTGCAAGTAGATTTCTATATATTATCAAGTTTAAAATAAATAAAAGTGTAGCATTTGAAATGACAAGGAATGGATATATATGTATATAAAAAGATTTCTGCTGTTTGGAAGGAATGTAATGGACATGTTTTTCCTTCTTACATTTTTGCTCCTATCCTTTTTAATAAAATTCACTAGCATGTTTTGCATAGAATTTAGCGATTAAGATAATTATGTTTCATTTCGGGCTTTTGTGCTGTTTTCCTTTTAATTAGATACAGGTTTTCTTTTGTTACAAGCATTATGCCATTTTGTATAATAGTTAACTCTAATTAATATAGATAGGCTGGGATCCCTTAGCCCATCACCTTCATAAGAAAAGAAAGAGATATATAAAATATGTATAATTACCGTATTTTGTACCCTCTATTTCTAGAAATAGAAAGATAATTCCTTATAATTAAAAACATCATAAAAACATCTCCTCTTTGGATAAGATATGTAAATTTACTATGTAACTATTTGGATTTTCGGAACGTTTTATAATTAAATATTGGAATTATTTAAATCTTGGATTTAATGTAAATAAAAATAATTTCAAAAGCTTATTTAAATTTTGTTTAATTAAGAATGATAATAGTAAACATTTAAATTTGAATTAAAAGGGATAAATTGTTTTCACAATAATTCGTTTTGATAACGTGTGAAATTATCATTTCGGGACACTATCATGAATTTTGACGAAACCAAAGCTATTGGACCCGAAATAATGAATTATTATATGCTGACAAGTTTCGTGACGATCGGGCATGGTGTGTGGTCATGCATGCTCGAAGCGCATAGCATTAAATTTAAAAGAATAAAATATAATAAATATTTTGTGACACCCCGCACCTCCAGGTACCTTGAAAATCGGACATGACTAGAAGCACGGGTGGTTAGGTGAAATATAAATTCATAACATAGCACAGAGACTAAGGCAACAACATAAAATGATTGAAATATTATACCGGAAGAAAATTTTCACTAATTATAAATTGATAACAAAACAGCTTCATTAAAATCAACATTATGCCAAATTAACTTCTAAAACCAAAAGTACCAAGTAGCCTCCCCCAAAACATAAAACATAACAAAGTTCACAATATAGGTCCCCATATATAGAGTAAAAGTACGAAAAAGAGAAACGAAGTACATGAAACAAAAGAAACAAAGGCTGATGATAACAACTGCTCCAATGACCCTCCAAGTTACAAAGAACTGCAACCTAGACCTGCTCTCCTGTGATTTGGGGGGAAATAGGAGAAATAGGAATGGGTGAGACATATAGTCTGGTAAATGTGAAATAAGATGAAGAAGAAAGAATAAAATATTTTTATTCCAGGTCTCCCCCGGATATCACAGAGGGTGAATAATATAATGTAGTGAATCCTTCTTAGATACTGTTCCTAAGAAGCCAAAATCCATGGTCACTTTAGGGAAGTCAACCATGCAGTAATACTAAACATCAATCGGCCTGTCGGACTTGTTGTCCTTATCTATCCACGTGCTATGGTGTGAAAGTCATGCTCTTCACCCGTGCACTGTGACTAAATGTCTCTTGCGTCTGACAGGCGCCGACTCAACAACCTCGCAGGACTTCGAAGTTGTGCTCAGGCTCCGCAACTGGACTCCTATCCTTCTGTCTCCTCGATCACCAAGGTGAACTTTCCCCTATCCAAAGTGCCTATCCTCCGAAAGAGCGACTGCAACTGGGTCGGCTGTGCAAAATCCTCAAACATCTGCCTGAAGAAGCCATTGTCGGAGCACACTTTACATGTTCCTTTTACGTCAATCTTCCTGAAGAAGCCTATGATTGCGAATGCTATCCATCCTACGTACTAGCAACCTATGAATGATAACAGACAATCTTGCGAACCTAATTGCACGCTCCTAGTATGTACATCCAAAACTATATTTTGGTCTTAACTGCATGAAATACCTATCCAGATCATTACATGGTCTAGATAACAAATCGCTTCCATATTAATCAATTTTACCATTATAATTTCATATTGTTTACATCCATTAATCCACTTTAGGCCAATTTTACATCCGATTTGGTTATTTCACAATTTCCCTTTTCCTATATAAATGGTGTTTCAATTTCATGACCATTAAGTCCGTATGGTTTGTCTGTAATTTTTATACCATTTTGTTATAGATTTACACTAGCCTTTAGGGTCCATTAAATTTACATTTTTTTCTGCCTTAATTTCGTTCTTCTTTTAGAGATTTAATTTGTACAAAAATTTTAACCAATAGCCACAAACCATTTAATTACACAAAATTTGACTCTTGCATTTTTAGGCCACAAATGAAAAAAAATTATGCCAATTAGAATTTCAAATTTTGTTCCAAAACCATATTCAAAATTATGTAATTATATCAATCAAAACCACAATTTTATTCGAGTAACATATTTTGAATTTATTCAACTAACCTGTTCAACCAGTAGAAATTGAATAATAATTCAATTTAATCAAAATAATCTTATTTACCCATGAAACATGAACAAGAATTTGTTTTTTTCAAATTTCAACCCAAACATGAATTTGAATTAAGAAGTGGCAGAAGGAGAAGATACAATAATTTACATAAATTTCAATCTTATTTATGCCACAAAACGTGAATAGGTAATTTATATGTCCCATATTTTGAACCAAACATGAATCTGATTTGAGAAGTGAAAGAAGAAGAAGAAATTGCACTAATTTACATATATTCTCAGTTAATAATAGAAATTAATTCATATTAACGTGCCATAAAAGAACTAAAATTGAACCACTTTATTTTTTTATTTCATATTAGTTCCCTCTCATCTGGCACTTGAGCTTGTATAAATTTGAAAATGCTTTGCTTTAATCTTTCTCCCTTTGATTCTTCTAAATTACCCAAATTGTTGAATATATATAGATAATTTTATTTGGTAGAGATTTGTTTATTTAGTAGAGAAAAAGAGGAAAATAATACACACTAATTTTACTATAGAATCATGGCAACGGCTGAATAAGAGATTAGGTTTAGGTTAGATGGTTTATTTATAGATTGTTTGAGTGTATATAATCTATTAGATTATTTTATATTAAATCTGGCTCTTTCATACACTTAATGGTTATCCATTCTAGCCCATACACGTCACTCAATAAAATTTAGCCATTTCATCTTATTACATCACTAAAGCGAATGGGAAGATGCCATATGTCAGAAACAACGCCGAAATACGTCAGAAAATCGCTGGAAACGAACCAACTAAAAGAAGCATCGCTCCAGATTTTGGACGACAACGGGCCTTAATCCCTAGTTATTAAGGGAGTCAACATGCGCCTTTACCACTGTACCAAATGCACTTTAAATTTATTTTTAATTATATTTCTCATAAGATATCGGGGTGTTACATTCTCCCCCCTTAACGGATTTCGTCTCCAAAATCTCCGAAGATGGAAGAACGTAATTAACAACCAGCATCCAAGAACTACATCCATCTACTCAACCATTATCCATTTTTAACATTCTCCTTATTTTTAATTAATGCAATTTATGATTCATGCAAAGCAAAATGCATATGAACTACCTAATGCGAAAAGGTTGTCTGTCTATTGATTCAGTTGACCTCCTATAATGCAAGTATGCCTATGCCATGCAACCAAATGTATGCAATTACCCTAGTATAAATGATAATTCTATATGTATGTTTCAATCATTCACCCAAATGCACCATCCATATGCAACATCCATTTATACACACACACACACATATACACACACAACCATGAGCAAATGCAATAGATAACATGCACGCATATGCGGGTGTGTGTACCTAGTTGGCCGATTATCCTAATAAATATCTATCTAGTGCATGAAAACATTCTTGCAAACATTGGCATCCACTTGCAATCATTTTCATCCATCAAACAAAACATGCCCTAATGACATGTTTACAACCAAACTACCATCCATAGGTTTCACCTAAAGATTATTGAAAAGACCTTAACTAAGGAAAGGTCAAAGATCAAAGATAGAATATCTAAAGCATACCTTCAAATAGAAAGGATAAGAAGTTCGGATTCTCTCCTCAGATTCCCATGTGCGCTCATTAGGGCCATCTCCCCACTGAACCTTCACTAGACGAACTTCATTTTTTCGTAATCTCTTGATGGCATGTTCCAATATACGTGTGGGTGTATGATGCACAACTGATTCACTATCTACCTCCACTTCCCTTAGCTGATCGGGTTCTACTACTACCGTGCAATCATGTAGACACTTTCTCAGATGCAAAACATGAAAAATATCGCGAACTCCTTACCAACTTATCTAGAAGATCCACTCTGTATGCCACTTTTCCAATCCGTGTGGTAGTAAGGAAGGGTCCTAGAAATCTCAGTGCCAACTTATCCACTGAGCCAAATCTCATAACGTTTCTCAGAGGAGAAACCTTGACAAAAACCATATCTCCAACCTTAAACTCTAAATCTAAACGTCTTCTGTTGGCATATGACTTTTTTCTATCTTGTGCGGTCTTTAACCTCTTGCGAATCAAATCCATCTTCTTGGAAGTTTTCCTCACCAGGTCTGGTCCAAGCAAGATCCTATCAGTGTCATCCCACCAACAGGCGGGTGATCTACATGGTCTGCCATAGAGGACCTCGAACGGTGCCATCCCAATGCTTGTTTGATAATTATTATTATACATGAATTCCACCAAAGGTAGGTGGTCTTCCCAAAAGCCTCCGAAGTCAATAATGCACTATCTGAAAAAATCATCCAAAACACTATTTAACCTCTTAGTCTGTCCATCTGTTTGAGGGTGATATGCCGTGTTCAGATTCAATTCCGTTCCCAAGGCTTGCTGAAGACACCTCCAAAACTCGCGGGTGAATAATGGATCATTGTCGCTCACAATGCTGGCGGGAAGCCTAACCGTCTCCCTTACTTAAAGAGTCGCCAAAGAAGTTGCCATCCTATTACTCTTAATGGGTATAAAATGAGCGCTCTTCGTCATTCTATCCACAATGACCCAAATGCTAGTGTTCCCTCTCCGTGATCTTGGCAATCCATCACGAAGTCCATAGAGATGCTCTCCCATTTCCATAATGGAAATCAAGTGGCTGCAACAGTCCTCCGGGGTTCTTCTGTTCCTTCTTTACCCTTTGGCAAGTGATGCATTTCGATATATACTCCGCCACCCTCTTCTTCATTATGGGCTAATAGAATACGCTCTTCATAGCCCGGTACATCTTATCATCACCAGGGTGCACTGTCATCCTAGAATTATGTGACTCGGCCAACACCGCATCTATAAAATCCTTACTACGGGGAACACAAAGTCTACCATCCCTTCTAAGCCATCCCCTAGTGCCCATGGTATAGCGCATAAGATGTGCTGATGACTCTCCTCTACCAAGCTTATCTAAAATGTCCTTTCACTCTTCGTCCTCACCTTGCCTTGCTCCAATCTGCTCCATCAAAGTAGGCTGGACATCGAGGGATGCTAACAATCCTGGAGCTAAATCCGATGGAGTTCTAAAATCAAAGGTAGCAACGTACTCCAAATGCTTCCATTCCCAAAATAGAGGACTTAAAACCACTTTGCATCTACTCATCGCATCTGCCACTACATTACTCTTGCCAAGAGTATAGGAAATCTCAAATTCATTAGAGGCTAAAAACTCCATCCATATTTGCTGTCTCAAATTCAAGCCTTTTTGAGAGAATTGATACTTCAAAGACTTATGATCCATGAAAAGCTCGAATCTTTATTCTTAGAGATAGTGCCTCCAAGGCTTGAGAGCAAAAACTATAGCTGCCAGCTCAAGATCATACGGTGTGTAGTTCTTCTCACGCGTTTTCAACTGTCTAGTCTCATAGCACGCTACCCTACCCTCTTGCATCTGCCCTTAGCCCCATATAATAAGCATCCGTATAAACTGGGAAAGGCTTGGTTCCATCCGGTAATACCAATACGGGCGCGGTAGTCAAAGCTTCCTTCAATTGACCAAAGGCGTCCTCATACTTGGCATCCCAAACAAAAGCCGAGTTCTTTTTGGTAAGGTGGGTAAGTGGAGCTGGTATCCTAGAAAAGTCCTTAATGAACTTCCTATAGTTTCCCACAAGACCAAGAAAACTCCTTATGTCCGTGGCATTTGTACCAACCCAAAATTTAAGCTGTAATAATTAATTAACGATTTAATTAAATAATAAAATAACTTTAAGAAATTATCAGAATTGAGCAACAGGAGTTGCACCATTATGTCCTGGTAATTTTCTTGTCAATTTCCATATATAGATTGCCGATGTCCAAGCTAAAACGATGGAGTTACGAACTAAACAAGAAAACAAAGATGCACACACACACACACACACACACACACACACACAGATATATATATAATCGGGCAGGTCGACCCTAAGGTCGACCCTCCCCATGGCAAGGTTGACCTAGTATGTGGAAAGGTCGACCTAGTAGTCAACCCTCCTGTGTGCTTGGACGAAGTTTCGTCCTGCTTCGAATATGACTTGTTTTTCTATTTGAAATCGATCATGTGCGTCCGTACTTCCATCTGATGGTTTCTAGGAAGCCTATGACATGGTTGTACCCGATTTCATCATCAAATTCAATGGCTTAAGATCCTCAAGTGACACTGCAAATAAGATCCTAGGCCTAGCTATTTTACTCATTTAGATTTTCTCCATCTGGGTTTATTGCCTAGGGCTGGACCCTAAAAGGAATATTTTTTCTAGGAGAAGATCTTTTTAATTAAAATATTTTATACCATAGAAGTGGATCCAAAAAGGCCGAGGAAAGGAGCTAGGACCACAGGCGAGAGTATGAGTAATTATTTTAGATTTAAGTAATTTAAAACAATAGAGTTTCCAATAGTTGTAGTTTTTCTACAATTTTGGGATAACCTTTATGCAAGTTTATTTTAAGTAAATTTTAGACTTGCTTTCCAGTTTATCTTCTTTAAGCTATTTTATTTCAGTTATTTGCAATCGTTTAATGTTATTTATGGTTTCCATAATTATTTACATTCATCAATTGTTATTTATATCTATTCCTTTTTAGCTTATTTTTAAACTTAGACCTTGGGTTAAGTTAATAAGTAAAATTATAAGACATAATTTATAATTAGAGTTAATAGAAAAGACTTATTCTAAGACTTATAACTAAGTTAATAAGCAAATATAATAGAGATAATAGAAGAGGCTTATTACAAAGACTTAGAATAAGTTAATAAGCAAATAGGGCAGAATTAACAGAAGAGGCTTATTTAAAAGACTTATATTAAGTTATAAGCAAAGATAGAAGTTGGACCCGTACTGGCAGCATTCCCCTTTAGTCAGGAACTGATGGTCTCATAAATATTAGGTGGGGCAGGGACACGCTTATGCTGTTTAGGGTAGATAAGTGGTCAACAGATAGAAGCCTAAATCCGGGAATTTAAGCAAGCGGCGCAGCTAGATTTTGTTTGTTATTACCCGTACCGGCAACATTCCCCTTCAGTCAAGTACTGATGGTCTCACAAACACACTCAGGTGAGGCTGGGCATGCTTATGCTGTTTAGGGTAGGTAAGGGGTTAAAAGAAGGAGCAACGGATAGTACGAGCCGAACGATAGACGAGCGTGCTGCCTCGATGCATGGATATAAGTCGCTATTGAGTTCTAAAACGCTAAACAAGTGTCTTTTGCGATGGGACCCATAGGATGAGACTAGCTCATAGTGACACAACAAAGATATAAGGCCAATCAAAGGGTAGAATTTGGAATTCATCCTAATTAATGTAGGATTAGGTTTCAACCTAATCACTGCATTATAAGAAATGTGCAAACAATCGAAATAATCAGAACTGTCTAAGCAAAGCAAGTATTTAAATAGTTTTTTTATTCCAGCTTTATCTTTTCCTTTATTTTCTTTATACTAGAACTGTTGCTTAGTCTATTATCTTTATTTTTCTTAAAAATACTAGTAATTACTTCCGCTCACCAGACTTTAGTCCTACCCACTCCTCTATTCCTCCCTTTTTTCCCCGTAGGCAAGCGGAGGCAGGGACATGAGATTTTGGATTTTCTTGGAGATTTAGCTGTGGAGTTTTTCTTCATGTATTCTTCTCCCTTTCTTTTTTTTATTTCATTTGGGCTTGATGTACTGGTACTCTTGAGATGGATGATTTTGGTACTCTTGAGAGGGATGGTTTTATTTATGTACTATGGTATTATGACTGAGATGGTATTTTTCATGAGACATACGTATTTGGTATTTTGAGACATATTTTGGTTATGACTTATTTATGAAGTTTTTAATTTTAGTGAGTTATCGTTTCCGTTGTTTTATTTATTTGACTTGTGAATCTTAGTCTCTGTAAAGTTTTAGCTATACCTACAACGCACCACATCTTTTAGTGTGCCCATTCGGGTATACTAAAGGGTGTGGGGCTGTTTTAGCATTCTTAGGGGTCTGCCAATCTTGTACTACTGCCACTTTCATCGGATCTACTACAAAGTCCATCCACCAAAACGTTGTGTCCTAAAAAGTGAACCTCATCGCTCCAAATGTGGCACTTGGAGAACTTCACCTTTAACTTATGTGCTCATATGGTCCTAAGCACTTCTTTCAAGTGAACATTATGCTCTTTCTCGCTTCGCAAATAAACCAAAATGTCATCGACAAACACCACCATAAACTTGTTCAACGATTCACAAAAAACTCGACTCATCAGATCCACAAAATATGTCGGAGTATTGGTTAGCCCAAATGGCATGACTAACCACTCAAATGACCTATCCGGAGTCCTAAACGTGGTCTGCTCGATGTATTCCTTCATCACACGCAACTAATGAAAACCCATGGCCAAATCGAGCTACAAAAATACTTTGGCTCCTACTAGCTGGTCGAAGAGATTGTCTATGTCTATACGATGAAAAGGATAATGGTTCTTCTTCATCAGCTTATTAAGCTCCCTATAATCCATGCAAAGCCTAAGAGAGCGATTCGCCTTAGTGGTAAAGACGATGGGTATGCCCCACTCGAAAATGTTCCTACCAATGAAGCCCTTCTCCAAAAGCTCTCCAACCTGCTTTCTTAACTCTCGATGTTTTTTAGGAGCTATATGCCTTACCAATAAAGCAACTAGTTTGGCATTATCAACAAGATAAATCTTGAACCCAATCTCTCTTCGAGGTGGATAGCCAGCAACCTCCTCGAACACATCTGGAAAGTCTCTAACAACGGGTACCGAACTCAACTATTGGGTGATAATTAAAGAGAATAATGGTAGCTCAACATGACTGATCCTCTAGGATCACAATATACCTCCAAGGTACATCCACTACAAGTGCCTAACCTCACTACCCTCTTATCGCAATCAAGAATAGCACCATATATGGATAGCCAATCCTACAAAGGATCAACCCGAACCCTAAAAAGCCCAAAACAAAGGCACTATATTCAAATTCAACCCCTAAAATAAACAATTTCAAATTCTAAGAAAGCATCAAGACCAAAACTCTCTACAAGAGTACTAAATATAAAAGAGTGCGAAGATCCAGAATCAAATAAGGTACGAATAGGATAATTAGAGATAGATAACACACCTTCGATGATCAGCTTCTTTCCCTATCCACAACCAAACGAGTACTAGAGGAAGGAGCTACTTCTAAAGCATAAGCCTGAGTAGGCTGTAAAGGTGTCTGTGAACTTTCCTTGGGATTAAACGGACAATCCTTTTTCATATGCTCCACTTAATCGCAAAGTTAACACCTCAGTCTTGGTCACTCTCTTGCCCCTCTACAACCCTTAGGACGATGACCTAGTTTCCCACAGGTATTGCAATTCCAGTCCTTCCTTGGAACTTTCCTTTTTCCACCCGACCCTCCTCCTACTCTCCACTTTCCTTTCCACTTTTTCTTCCCATCGCTCTTATGCACCACATCCGCTTTCTTCTTAGTATCAGCAAGTAAAGCTATCTCTACCAATCCCTCAAAGTGGCTCCCATCGGAATGTGGCTCACCACAAAACTCTACAGTTACTGACTCAAAGCCTTTGCGAACTTCATCGCCTTCTTATGAGGAGTATTGATCAGGTCTAGTCCAAATTTGGCAAGCTCATTGAATTGATTAACATATTCCTTAACTGTCATATCCCCTTGCTTGAGCCGTATAAATTTCTCTAGCTGCACTCCCTCTTCAGCATGCTATAAGAATTTGCTCTCAAACCTAGTATGAAAATCCATCCAAGTAAATTATCTATCTCAGCCTCCACAATCTCTCACCAACAAAGAGCCTCTCCCTATAACTACCATGAAGCCAATCGCCTCCGAGCCAAGTTCTCCAATCCCATAAGTCCAAATATCCGCTCACAACTACGGATCCAAGCTCTCACCTCAATATATGTCTTGGTGCCAAGAAATAGCTTGCCTCCTAAGCTGTTGTAGTCCTTCATAACTTTGGAAAATCGAGAATTCCTAGGGGATGGGCTGGATCCCCCTCCGCCAGAGTAGCATCCCTAGCTGATGGCTTTGCTCGTGTAGTAGCCTGCAAATAACGTCTGAAGCAAGCTAGTATATTAGGCTTGGGACTTCGGAGGTATCTTGCGATTCAGACATTTCTATCTATGGATATTAAAAAGATGAGATTATGTACTCCAAAAATAGTTCAACAGATAGGGAGGAAGAGATATGAAGGACCCATTTCTAAAATTTCTTTTCTTTCCAAAATATGTACATGTACTTTTAAAAGGATTATTTGGAATACCCTTTAAAAATTATTTGAAAACCTTTATATTTTTAAAATATTTTTAGGATTACCGAAACATTAGCTCTATTACCAACTATGACACCCGCACCTCTAGGCACCCTAAAAATCGGACATGACTAGAAGCACGGGTGGTCGGGTGAAGTAAAAATCCATAACACAATACAGAGACTAAAGCAACAGCATAAAATGATTAAAATATTACAGTGGAAGAAAACTTTCACTAATTATAAATTAATAGCAAAACAGCTTCATTATAAAAAACACCATCTCAAATTTATTTTTGAAACCAAAAGTATCAAAAAGTCTCCACCAAAACATAAAACATAACAAAGTTCACAAAAGAAGTTCCCATATATAGAGTAAAGTACGGAAAAGAGAAACAAAGTACATGAAACAAAAGAAATAAAAGCTGAAGATAACAACTTCTCCAATGACCCTCCAAGCTACAAAGAACTACAACCTGGACCTTCCCTCCTATGATTTGGGGGAAATAGGAAAAAGAAGAATGGGTCAGACATAAATTCCGGTGAATGTAAAATAAGATGAAGCGGAATAATAAAATAGTTTAGTTCCAGGTCTTCCCCGGATATCACAGAGGGTGAATAATATAATGCAGTAAATCCTTCTTAGACACTGTTCCTAAGAAGCCAAAGTCCATGGTCACTATAGGAAAGTCAACCATGTAGTAATACTAAATGACAATCGACTTGTCGGACCTGCTATCCTTACCTATCTAAGTGCTAAAGCGTGAAAGTCGCGCTCTTCACCCGTGCACTGTGACTAAATGCCTCTTACGTCTGACCGGCTCCGACTCAAACAACCTCACAAGACCACGAAGTTGCGATCAGTCTCCGCCAAACTAGACTCTTATTCTCCTATCTCCTCGACCACCAACGTGGACTTAACCCTATCCAAAGGGTCGGTCCTCTGAAAGAGCACCCACAGCTGGGTCGGCAGTGCAAAATCCTCTAACATCTACCTAACGAAGCCTACATCGAAGCACACTTGTCCTGTTCCTTCCATGTCGATCTGCCTGAAGAAGCCTACGATTGCGAATGCTATCTATCCTACGTACTAGCAACCTATGAAAGGTAACAGACAACCTTCTGAACTTAATTGCCCGCTCCTAGTACGTACATCCAAAACTATATTTTGGTCTTAACTGCATGACACGCATATCCAGGCCTTTACAAGGTCTGCCTACCAAATTGTTTCTATATTAATTAATTTTACGGTTATAGTTTATAGATTGTTTATTTCCATTGATCTGATTTAGGCCATCTTTACATTAGATTTGGTTATTTCATAATTTCCCTTTTTCTTATATAAATGGTGTTTCAATTTCACGTCTGTTCAGTCGTATGCTTTGTCTATAATTTTTATACCATTTTGTTACAGATTTCCACTAGCCCTTTGGGTCCATTAAATTTACATTTTTTTCCATCCTAATTTACATTCTCCATTTAGAGATTTAACATTTACACATTTTTTATCCAATAGCCACAAACTATATAATTACACAAAATTCCACTCTTACATTTTTAGGTCACATATGAAACAAACAATTACGCCAATTAGACTTCCCAATTTTTTTTTCAAAACCATATTCAAAATTATGTAATTGTATCAATCAAAACCATAATTTTATTCAAGCAACATATTCTGAATTTATTCAACTAACCTGTTCTAGCATTAGAAATTGAGTAACAATTCTAATTCAATTTAATTAAACCAATCTTATTTATGCCATGAAAGGTGAATAACAATTTGTTTGTTCTAAATTTCAACCCAAACATGAACTAGAATCGAGAAGTGGTAGAAGGCGAAGATACAATAATTTACATAAATTTCAATCTTATTTATGCCATAAAACGCGAATAGGCAATTTATAGGTTTCAAATTCTAAACCAAACATGAATTAGATTTGAGAAGTGAAAGAAGAAGAAGAAGTTGCACTAATTCACATCTATTCTCAATTAATAAAAGAAATTAATTCATATTAAGGTACTAGAAAAGAACATGTTATCCTGCCTTTTTGTAAGGCCGAGATATCAAAGAACCGATTACAAGCTCAAGACTGAACGTCCTGGATGTCCAGTATGCACAGGCTCGCTATGGATATCGACGAATTTTTTTCGAGTATGGATCGGGCCATAATTAACAAGACAGGACAAGCTAAGCCATGGAAGCCCACATTCCAAATTTCAAGTCAATCCGGGTTCGTATGCTCAAGTTATGACCAATGTAAATTGAAGGTGATAACCGCATTTTCGTATCCATCACCGAGCTCCGGTTCGAATCCATTACCTTCGTGTCCATCAGAGCAGCATCATCTTCATATCCATCAAGGAACCCCAGGTCGTATCGATCTCATTCGTATCCATCAATAGAGCATACGCTTCGTATCGATCGGTCAGGTCCTACTTCGCATCCATCGGTATGCCATACTTCGAATCGATCGGTTTCGTATCGCTCGATGAGTAGTATGCTTCGTATCGATCAACTAGTGCCTAGTTCATAACCATCGGTCTTCATCTGTTCGTATCGATCAATGATTGCTGCTGTTCGAATCCATCGAGTTATGACTACTTCGCATCCGTCAGCTGTGACAAGTCGTTGTCTCGTATCCATCCACCTTTGTTAGTTCGTTTCCATCACAAAGCAAGGATTCGTATCCATCAGACACCTGATATTCGTATCCATCAGAGGGTTACGTTGTGCACTCGGAGACTCATATTCGAATCCATGGGTGATAGCTTGTTCGTACCCATCACTTCGAACCGATCTGGGATGACACGTTAATTATGGTTACGGACGCTGCGATATACTAGGGGTGGCACGGTCAAACCGGAGAGAAAGGTGGATCGGTTCAAAATACGCGCGCTACGTCAACTCAGAGACACGTGCAACCATCGATACGAGGCCATCGATTCGAAGCTATGGAGTCGAACAAAACAGCCATCCGAGAAATCTCCACCCGTATCGATCATATATCAAAATCCACTCATCCAAATGCATTGAAATTTTCACAAGAGATTACACGCAAGCCAAGGAACGTTCACACCAAATTTTAGCTCCATCGGACATGATCTTGATCGATACGAAATGATTTCGTATCGACCACAGAACGAGTCGAAACTTTCTAGAATTGGTCGTGTGGTCCCCCTCACGTGCCAGAGCAAATCTCCCGAAGTTTGAGCGAATTCTCAGCCTCATATGTCTATAAATAGAGCCCAAGAGCCTATAGAAGAGGGATCTTTTTGATTCTGAAGCACCGAGACTTTGCCGGATCAAGACTTACATCATATTATTGCTGTTGGATTCGAATTCCAAGTTGTATTTGGCTGTTTTTTGCTGTAATCACTTGTAATCATTGAAAGAGAATCAATAAAGTTGCAAAAACTTCATAGTGGACGTAGGCAACATGCCGAACCACTCTAAATCGCTTGTCTACGCATTTACTTTCCTTTTGTTTGGAGTTTTTGTTAGATATTCCTCATTTTAAATTTATATTCTTCATTATTATCTCTTCAAAAACTTCTGAAGAGTGTTGTGCCCAATTTGGCGCAAACACTTTGGTGCTTTCACTAAGAAAATCCAGATTTTCTCGTGCTCGTTGGATCTATCGTCAATACCGGATTACATAAATCTAAGAGAGATATCCAGATCACAAGTTCAAATTCCTTCCATTCTATTCAGATTTGCACAAAGTCTAAGAAAGGAATTCAGCCCTCAAGCACAAGGACCACCTCCAACGCTGTCAATCAAGACGACCAGGATACACCACTACCTCCCTCTAACCAAGACTCTACCAGACACTCGGAACCATCAAGTATGGTTACCCGACAAGATTTTCAGCTGCTGCTTCAAGAGCTGACCCAAAGTCGGCAACAACTAACAGAACAGCTGCGCGCCAATGCCGAGCTGACCAACCAGCTGAATCGCCAGAAGCGGAGGAGATCCATGAGATATCATGCTTCTCACTCCTCCAGCGAAAGTTCTTCCTCTTCTGATTATCATCATCGATTCCGCGACCACGGCCAGATGGGAGTCACATACAAACTGCTGAATATCAACCGGCAATGACCAATGGATAGCTAAGAGTTGGTCCATCGGCCAGTTTCCAAACCGGGACCTCCTCCCGAGGTTGTGCCGCTCCTCACTACAACACAAACTACCGCGCCACGACAGTCGCGGTTGAACCAGGGGTCGATGCCCAAAATCAGTCGAACCTAGACCATCGTCACCATGGCGTACGCCTACACCATACGTCTCGGAATACTATGAGCCAAGAAGGCAAGATGTGGACCGTCGACAGCCTCCGGTCCAATCTCACGATTTGGGACCTAACCACATTTTGGCTCAACACACACAGAACATGCAAATACCGGATCTCCCGGCCATGATACGTCAGATGATCCGTGAGAACCAGGGTCTCACGAATGACGACTGGGGAATATTCCGAAGTCACACTCCTTTTACAGACGATATACTTACTGCAGAACCCCCTCGGCGATTCAGGATGCCAACTCTACCCATGTACGAGGGAAACACCGACCCCAACCAACATATTCTGAAAAACGAGTGGTCGATGAACGCTGCTAGAGCTGATGATGCAGTGAAGTGTCGTAGTTTCCCCATCTCCTTGAGGGGCATCGCTACCATGTGGTTCACTCGACTGCCACCTTGATCCATCTCCTCCTTTGACCAGTTGGCCACTAAATTTGTTAAGCATTTCCACATGCACGTCGCAAGGCGGAAAGACGTCAACACTCTATCTAGCGTCACCCAAGCTCGTGGAGAGACGGTCAGACACTACTTAGAGAGATTCTATGCTGAATGTGTGGAAATCAGCAATCCGAGCGATAACTCCATTCTTATGGCGTTGACTAAGGGGTTTGACCCCGATTCTGAGTTTGGCAACTGGTTGGCTGGAAAACCGCCTGCATGATTGGATCGTTTCTACGCCAAGGCGGCTCAATTCCTGAGAAGGGAAGATGCGAAACAGTCTAGGAAGCAGACTAATGCAGGGCCAAGCATGGAAGGGATCCAAAGCAATGTCGTGATCAAACAGTCCGGTGAGAGTTCTGAAAAAGTTCAGTTGAACATTCAAAACAAACAAACTCAGCGGAGAGAGAACGTGAATCAAACTAGAAAGCGAGATCAAAACCGTGGCCCACCACGAAAGAATCCTATGTTTGACAACTACACTCCTTTGAATACATCACTGGAGAACTTGTATTTACAAACCTGTAATACAATTCAATATAAAAAACCTGCACCAAAACCGTCGTCAGAGAGTCAAATCCAGATGGGAAAATTTTGCAGGTTTCATGAAAGCTACGGGCACAATACGAATGAATGTCGTCATTTGCAAGATCTCGTTGAAAAATTGATTAGAGAAAGGAAGCTAGAACAGTTTTTGCGGGCGCCGCAGCCTGGAGGAGCGGGCCCATCGAATCAAAATAATGAACCCGATCGACCAAGATAGGAGGACTCTACCTGTCCCAGCGGGAGATTAGTGATAAACGCCGTCAGTGGAGGACCCACTTTGTCAGGAGCCTGGAACGACGAGGATCTTCGTCACTGTTACACATGACAGGCTTCATTCAGTCTATGAATACTTTGCAATTTGTCTTTGCATTCTGAAGTTTGAATTTGTAATAAGGCACTGACTTTGCCATGTTTTTCCGTTCCAGCAATAAATTACCATCTCTTCAAGCTAGAGATGTGATTCACCGAATGCGACATTCAACAATCACGATGCACGAAGAGCTAAGTTCTATCGCACGATGGGATTTATTCAAATAGCGAGTGACTGTGATACGACCGGCCACTCACTAAGTGAAACCTCAGCTCGGGGGCAAGCCGTCACATTAAAGGCTGAACTGGACCGACACACGACAGTCCTATAACCAACTCCAAATTCCCAGAGTGCGAATTGGAATATAAACATCAACTCTAGGTTCCCATAGAGCGAACCGGAGTATAAACACTAACTCCAAATTCCCAGAGTGAGAATTGGAGTATAAACATCAACTCTAGGTTCCCAGAGTGCGAATCGGAGTATAAACACTAACTCCAAACTCCCGGAGTGCGAGTTGGAGTATAAACATACAAATACGGTTCCGGAGAGGGTGGACCCGTCCGCCTAACGACTTCGGACGTATCCTAACCAAGTTTGAGGAGGATGGACCCATCCGTCTAACGACCTTGCTTGTTAACTAGAGGTGGATGTGGTCTGACCATCCACGATCTCGATAAAACCATGGTTCCCAGAGTGTGAACGAATTCCTAAAAATGCCTAAACAGATGTGACTGACCATCTGTCGGCTAACTCCATTCCCAGAGCGTGAATTGGAGTATAAACATCAATTCCAGGTTCCCAGAGTGCGAACCGAAATATAAATGCTAACTCCAAGCTCCCAGAGCGTGAATTGGAGTATAAACATCAATTCCAGGTTCCCGTAGTGCGAACCGAAATATAAATGCCAACTCCAAATTCGCAGAGCGTGAATTGGAGTATAAACATCAATTCCAGGTTCCCGGAGTGCGAACCAAAATATAAATGCTCACTCCAAATTCCCAGAGCGCGAGTTGGAGTATAAACATCAATTCCACTTTCCCAAAGTGCGAACCGAAATATACATGTTGACTCCAAATTCCCAGAGTGTGAATTAGAGTATGAACACTGAATCAAAGTTCCCGGAGTGCGAACTACGCCATAAACGTCAATAACTCTTGGATTCCCAGAGCGTGAACCAGATTATCGATCGTAGATTATCCTAAGTCCCCGGAGTGTGGACATGTGCTCAAGATTTGCAATAGGTGCGATTGACCACCGAAATACAAGTGCTGGTCCCCGGAACTGGGGGCAAAAGCTTAAGTGTTAATTACTAACTGAAGCGACACAATGTCCAAAATTCATCTCATTCATTAATCATGACGTGTGATCAAGATTTTCAGACTTGGCAAATAAAACGAGCTCAACTTGAAGGTAAAAACACCACAAGTACACTGGACTGAAAGTCAAATACTGCAAATACTTAAGCACAATAGAAATGAGAGTTGAAGCAAAGAAACTAAATGTCATTTCAACTAACTGTATGTGAAGATTCATGTACAAGTTATTCCAAAAAATTCCTACTAGCAGGGGGTCGAGCCTGCATCTATACATGGCCTATGAAAGAAAAACAAAAGCAACTTCCTAGTTGCCAAAGCAACTTCCTAATTGCCAAAAATGCGCCAAAGGGGGTTATCTACCTTTTCTTCTTCGGCTTTTTCTTCGACGCGAAACCATTGGAACCGCTAATAGTCTTTCGCTTCGAGCCCTTACCCTTTGGCAGATCATCCTCTGATGAAGGCATGATATCGACATCCTCCTCCGAACTTGAACTTAAAGGAGTACTTTCTTTGGGAGGAGTCGGAGGAGTCGGATCTACAACCGGGGGCGGAATGGGCATGCTGGTGTCAACGATCGTGCTCCCAATAGATATCCCATAAGAGAAGTGGGGCCAACCGCCATCATAACACTCTCGAAACTACCACCGTGTGCTGCCGCCTCCATATCTGCGTTGATTTGAGCCAGTATCTCAGCTTCACGAGCGACACGAGCTTCACGGTAGGCAGTGGTGGACTGTGACGAAGCAATGGAAGCAGGTGGGAATGCACCAAGAACGAATGGCATGTCCGCAAAAGGATCGCTGCTTTGGCCTAGGAGCTTGTTCATCATCTGCACGTCCAAAGACAACGAGCTCCCATGTGTCATCTCCGTCGATGCGACCGCAGTCGTGACGATCTTTTCAGTAGTGATGGCCTTCTGCACTTGATGTGACTCGTGGATTGCAGGAGGCGTTGTCAGTGTAACTTCGCTCACTGGACAAGAAAGAAAAGAAGTTGTCAGAACACACTTCAAAAACAAGCCCTTCACTTCAAATACATATGAAATTTGTTCAGAGTACCTTCCTCAACTTGACTTGTGGTCAGCTGAAAAGCTTCCGAAGGGTGTTCCTTTATAGGAGATAAATGCGGCTGTTCCGGGTCATAGCCTAGGACCGGCTGCGGCTTGATCACTGGAGTGGGCTCGGATCAAGATGAAGTAATAATCTCAGAACTTGTAGCAGAATGCTCAACTCCAGAACCTTCCCCAATTTCTAAGTGCTGGATGCCCAATCTCTCTCTTGCATGAGAGATCATAGAATCATGGAGAACTTTCTTTTCATCTTCGCTTCAAATGCGGTTCTCCAGCTCAAATTCATCAAGGGCACCACCCGACAACACCGCCTTCTCTTCCTCGATCACCAAGTTCCAGGCGTTGTATAAATGTATCGAGTAATCATCAAGCCAAACCAGATTCCTGTGTCTCAACACATTAGCGTTATAAGTGATGAGAAGCTCTCCTATCTTCATCTCGAGCTTGATCTCCACCTGTCGAACTTTCTCATCAACTCCGGCCTCCACCTCACGAACCTTCTCCACGGCCGCATCTCTTTCCCTCCGAAACTCCACCGCCTGATCGCACGCTTCCTGTGCGGAAACGTTAGCGGCGTCCCTCTCCTTCATGATCTCCGAGACTTTAGCCTTAAGCTCATTTACCTTCTTCAGGGCCACATCCCGCTCAGCGGTTACGATGGTGTTCCGGTGGCCCATGTCCTCCACCTTGACATAATGCTCACGGTTCATACTTTCCATCGCCGCCTGAGCCTCATCGGCTTTTTTAAGGGCCTCGATCTCTGATTTGCAAGAAGACTTGGCCTCACTATTGAGCGCCAGAATAATTCGTTCTTTTTGACCAAGTTCTTTCTCCAGCTTCTCAATCATGACCGCCCAGTCGAAGGCCACCTTTGACGCTTTTTTCGTTGTCTTCGACCATTCCTGATACTAGAAAAATATATCGACGATATAATCATGCACTATAGGTTCGACCGATGCTGGAACCCTGTTTAACCGCAGAGGGAAGACAAACCCATCGAAGCAAATGTCCAAAAAATCCTTCTTCAACTGAGCAAGCCGCGCTGCTCCTTCCCCCGAAGGCTTGGTCATTGTCTGCTCTATTGCTGTGGGGGCCACAATCTCAGACCTGCAATGAGTTTCGGACCTTGACAATTGGGAGGACGGCTTGTGTCGTGGAGCCTCTGAAGGTCGCGAGGCGTAGGCAGGAGGCTGTGCAGAGACTCTAGGGGGAGTGTGTGAGATCGAGAGCGACGTACATATTCCCTATCCCTATCAGTCCGCTCTTGGCTGGAATACCCTTGATCATACTCTCGATCTCCTTCCCTCCTACGCGAATCATAGTAGGATGAAGATCGACGTTTGTGGCGCAGGCTGCCAAGCATCGAGCCGTGACCAGACATGGTACATGCAAATCAAAACGGAGACAAAAGTTACTAATCTCTCACGGTGAGCGTATTACATTCAGAAATCGTGTAGTGCCGTGAAATATGTGTGTATGTGCAACCCTGACCAACCGGATGTGTCAATCGTGCTAGTGAGCAGAGACTCGCTTAAAACTAAGGCTTGTGAAAGTTCGTCCAATCCGACATCATGCTGCAAGGACACATCGTCCGGAATTGGAAGATCGACGAGCCCTTCATAAAGACTCTCAATTCTTGGGGGAGACATCTCTGAAATTCCAATTCCGGAGGCGGGCCGGGATGTGACAACAGATTTCCATCTCCCCCTTTTAGATGGCTTAATAATGGCTGCCTTGCCTTTTCTCTGCTCTTCGATATCCTGGGCTACATCCGTCTGTTCGCCCAACGGTTCCTCATCGGTGTGAGTTCTCTCGGAGTCAGCCTCATCGATTATAACAACTCTAGGTTTTTTGTTTAACTCGCTCCCTCGAGACAGTCCTTAAAGCACCATCGAGCATTATACTTTGTCTTCGCTCGATCAGCCCAAGAATCCTAAGATTCCTATCCATCAAGAGCAAATCAATTCCTTTCTTCGCTTGGGACCTTTTGGAGGACCCGAACTATCTCCTTGAAATGTTCACCTTCGGGTCGCTGGATTATTGCTGAAAAGAAAAGGAGATGTGAGTCCGAATTCATCTATATATGCCTTATCAACTACCCGAGAACGTGGCAATACTCACGTCTAAATAGCCATCGCCTGGCAAATCCTGGAGGGCAGCGAACGTAGAATCACTTCGTCTTGAAGTAGCTAAGCCTGGTCCACAATTCCGTAATCACTTGGCAGTTTCTTACCGCCTCCAGGAATGTGAAAGATGGACTATCAATCCGACTCTTGAAATTGAACAGGTATATTATCTCAGTCAGTCGGGATGGACGATAGAGGTGCTCCATAAATGCAATGAACAAGCTATTGAGCGAGGCATATCCATTCGGGTGTAGCTGAGAGGGGGCAATCCCCAAAAATGACAATACTTCTCTTATATATTGGTTAAACGGAGGGAGTGTTCTAGCTGCGCACGCATGACGATTGAATGCGGTATATCCCTCCGGTGGATTGTGCGGTCTGTCGCTTGGTCCTGGCAATAATACATCGTCCATTGACAGACCATGCCTTAAGTATATTCTTCCTAGCATGTCTTCCAAAATATTGGACGGAACAGAGTCTGATGGGTTGCTGATGAAGGATGCGTCAGGTAACTCGTCCGGGGCTGGACCGATGACTTCGGCCTCGATGTCCGGTATTTCAGGTCTGGGAGGAGTCGAACTCTGAGTTTCTTGCGGCTGCGAGCTTGAAGTTTCCATAACTAGCTAACTCATGAGAAATCATCATTAGACGCTGAAGAACCCATGCGTTCCCCTCGTGTAGAGTGTGTGTTGTGCAGTGCTGTACATTACTTGAAAAGATTCTACAGAGTTAAAGAAAATATAAAAACGACAAAGCTTCGAAGTCCAGTTATAATGACCGTCATCGCTGGCCGTCAAACCCGTACTATTAAAATGCTGGTGACCGATTTGAGTTAAAGTTCATCATCATGTCATTAAGTTACAGTTCCATCGACGAGCTTCGAAAGGCGGTCAAGTATGCAGCTTGACAGTCAAGTTCAGATATGCAAGAATGAAGCTCGTCAGAGTCATGCTGTCAAGAGTTCAAAGTTTCGTATCCATCAAAGATACACGTTCAAATCGATCGTAGAAAGCTTGTTCGAATCCATAAAAATACACGTTCGCATCGATCCCAGGGGAAAGTTTCGAATCGATCGTCAAGGGTCGAGTTTGTATCGATCAAAGAAAGGATGACTTCGAATCAATCCTTAATTGTCAGGTTCGGACCGATCAGGAAGGTCTCAGCTGAACATCGATCAAGTTCGAGTCAATACTTTCATATCGAACATTAAATTAAAATTCGTATCGACCTAAAGTTGAGGACTTCAAAATGATTGATTACTTATTTTTTTCGCATCGATCATCTCATGTCGATACGATCCAGCACCATCATAATCGGTGCGAAATGCATCGTCTCCATTAGAATATTCCAGGGATCGATGCAAAATCCAAGGAGAAATATCATTGCCTTCATCGATTTGAATGCAAGCCCCCAGATCGATTTATTTCTTGTTTTTTCCACTCTTTCTTTTTCAATTTACAGGAGCACCGCCATGGCCATTTACGACCGAGTTTGTACCCGGATCTGGTTTTACCAATTGCCAGAATGGATAACTGATGAAGAAGGAATGGATCTGAGATAACTTCATCGTTTGGATGCGTGACTAATTACCTAATTTAGAATTGGATTTCAAAGATTCGAAGGGCTGAATTTGATCGAGTCGAAAGCACGGCGCAGTTCTCTTCTCTCAGATTTCTAGATCAATGCGAAGGTTAGAGGCGGCAGTAAAAAAGTAAAAAGTGAAAATGGATGAAGTCCAGAGCATTTATATGGAGCCCAGAGAGAAACCGGGTCGATTCACCTCCCAATCCACGTGACCGGTCGCAACCGGTCAACCCATGGATCGAGTCGAATGCCCTATTCGTATCCATCTAACCAAAAATTTCCATCGATTTGAAATGGACAATGAATCCATCCATACGAAGCACACAACGAGGACGACTGAAGATGATGAAGTCCATCGACTCGAAGCCCTTGTTCGCATCGACGAGTTCGCAACTCCATCCACTGCACGTCGATATGAACAGCGATTTCGTATTCATCATAACTTATACCTTGGCATTGATACGAATTGTGAATCGCCTACCCATGACAAACAACAGGGTTCATCGATACAAAAAGAGTGATGAACATCGATCACTGCCAAACATATCGATGCAAGAACAACTTTTCAAACTTCTATATCGATTCAGGAGAGTACGAAGGAACGCTAAAAAAAAAAAATACTGCCAATCGTTGTTGCAACTAAATTTCACAACGGTTCAAGAGAGGATCGACACGAAATTTAATACAAGAAAACTGACAACGACTCGTGAGCGTGCAACGTTAACGAGAGTCGGGCTAACATATGTGCATATGTCAAAACAATATCCCATTTTCAGCATTAACAGGAATTGGATATTCATTTAACAACGATTACGGCGACAAACAGCTAAGCCCTACCGTACAACAATAAGATGTAGCAACGCAAGGCTACAACCTTCGACAAAAGTCAGAGTGAAGACTGTAGCTTTTCAAAGCACGTCATGTTTCCATAAGACGTACTTTAGGGGGAAAATGTTATCCCGCCTTTTGACAAGGCCGAGATATCAAAGAACTGATTACAAGCTCAAGATTGAATGTCCTGGATGTCCAGTATGCACAGGCTCGTTATGGATATCGACGAATTTTGTCCGAGTCCGGATCGAGTCATAATTAACAAGACAGGACAAGCTAAGCCATGGAAGCCCGCATTCCAAATTTCAAGTCAATTTGGGTTTGTATGCTTAAGTTATGATCGATGCAAATTGAAGGTGATAACCGCATTTTCGTATCCATCAACGAGCTCCAGTTCGAATCCATCACCTTCATGTCTATCAGAGCAGCAGCATCTTCGTATTCATCAAGGAACCCCAGGTCGTATCGATCTCATTCGTATCCATCAACAGAGCATACGCTTCATATCGATTGGTCAGGTCCAACTTCGCATCCATCGGTATGCCAAACTTCAAATCGATCGGTTTCGTATCGATCGATGAGTATTATGCTTCGTATCCATCAACTAGTGCCTAGTTCGTAACCATCAGGCTTCATCTGTTCATATCGATCGATGATTGCTGCTGTTCGAATCCATCGAGTTATGACTACTTTGCATCCGTCAGGTGTGACAAGTCGTTGTCTCGTATCCATCCACCTTTGTTAGTTCGTTTCCATCACAAAGCAAGGATACGTATCCATCAGACACCCGATATTCGTATCCATCAGAGGGTTACGTTGTGCACTCGGAGACTCATATTCGAATCCATGGGTGATGGCTTGTTCGTATCCATCACTTCGAACCGATCTGGGATGACACGTTAATTATGGATACGAACACGACGATATACTAGGGGTGGCATGGTCAAACCGGAGAGAAAGGTGGATCGGTTCGAAATACGCACGCTACGTCATCTCAGAGACACAAGCAACCATCGATACGAGGCCATCGATTCGAAGCTATGGAGTCGCACCAAACAGCCATCCGAGAAATCTCCACTCGCATCGATCATATCTCAAAATCCACTCATCCAAATGCAATGAAATTTTCACAAGAGATTACACGTAAGCCAAGGAACGTTCACACTAAATTTCAACTCTATCGGACATGATCTTGATCGATACGAAATGATTTCGTATCGATCACAGAACGAGTCGAAACTTTTTAGAATTGGTCATGTGGGCCCCCTCACGTGCCAAAGAAAATCTCCCGAAGTTTGAGCGAATTCTCAGCCTCCTACGCCTATAAATAGAGCCCCAGAGCCTACAGAAGAGGGATCTTTTTGATTCTGAAGCGTCGAGACTCTGCCGGATCAAGACTTACATCATATTATTGCCGTTGGATTCGAATTCCAAGTTGTATTTGGCTGTTGTTTGCTGTAATCACTTGTAATCGTTCAAAGAGAATCAATAAAGTTGCAAAAACTTCATAGTGGACGTAGGCAACACGCCGAACCACTCTAAATCGCTTGTCTACGCATTTACTTTCCTATTGTTTGGAGTTTTTGTTGGATAATCCTCATTTTAAATTTATATTCTTCATTATTATCTCTTCAAAAACTTCTGAAGAGTGTTGTTCCCAATTTTGGCGCAAACAGAACAGAAGTTGAGCCACTTTATTTTCCTATTTCATATTAATTCTCAATTGCCTGGCACTTGAGCTTGTATAAATATGAAAAAGCTTTGCTTTAATCTTTGTCCCTTTGATTCTTCTAAATTCCCCGAATTGCTTAAATGTATATAGATAATTAAACTTGGTAGAGATTTGTGTATCTTGTAGAGAAAACAAGGAAGAATAATACACACTAATCTTACTATAGAATTATGGCAACGGATGAATAAGAGATTAAGGTTAGGTTAAATGGTATATTTATAGACTGTTTGAGTGAATATAATCCATTAAATTATTTTATATTAAATCTGGATCTTTCACACACTTAATGGCTATCCGTTCAAGCCCAGACACATCACTCAACCAATAAAATTTAGCCATCTCATCATATTATATCACTAGGGCAAATGGGAAGCCGTCACATATTAGAAACAACACTGAAATACGTAGAAAAATCACTAGAAACGAACCCGCTAAAAAAACACAGCTCTAGATTTTGTTTGACAGTGAGATTTGATTCTTGGTCACTACGGAAGTCAATATGCGTCTTTACCACTATACCAAATGCGCTTTTAATTTCTTTTCAGTTGTATTTTCTGTAAATATGGGGAGTTACATATTTTCCTATAGACACATGATTAATTCTTAAACTTAAATCCCACTTTCCTATTTCTCTTTCTTTTTTACAATTTTTCCTACGCCCACCATTTTCAAACTTTGATCTATTAAATCACGAGCATTAGGTGACGAAATCATTCGACTATGGATTTGTTGTCCTCATATAGTCCGAGGCTTCACGATGGTGTGTCTCTGTAAGGGTGCGATGGGATTCAGGAGGATATGACTTCATATGGTGAAGCTAGGGTAGAGGTTAGTAGTCAGTCGAGTGGTGTTTGGTTAAATTTATGGTGACATTGGTTTTTAAAGCGTAGATAAGCTCATATAGGTGGTCTGGAAATTCACGATGTAGGGTAGGGAATCGCGAACATAGGTTTGCCACTTTATGGATTTGGGTAGCGACTTTACTGGGAGTGCGGAGGTCAAATCGATGGCACAATTGAGTTCATGGAGGCATAGAGAGTTGATCGGTGGTGGTTTGATGATGTTTAGAGGCCGAACATGAATCGCGACCTGTAGGCGTGGCCGATTTAGGGTTACAAGCAGAAGATGGAGGAAGGAGCAGACGATAATCGGTGGTAATGGTGAGACGGAATCTATGTGGGGATTTAATTGAATCGTGATTGGTTCGAAATTTTGAAATCTATACGGAGATTCGAGATTTGATTGAGATGCTCGAACACATGTAGTTATTTGTAATTTATTCAAGATATGGGAATCTATATGTGATTCCAAGACCTGTTGTGGTAAGTGAATCCATGTATGATTTTGATATCAATTGAGAAATCCATGTGTGGTTCCAAGATCAGTTGAGATCTGGGAATCCATGTGTGGTTCCAAGATCTATTCTAGTTGAGGACTCGTTTATCTAGATCAATTCGAGTGGTGACTCATGTGCTGGAATGCCAGACGTAAACTTACCAGTGGATATGACTAAAATCGAAGATAGTATGCATGGCCATAGAGTTAGCCACCTATGAGATTGCATGTGACTCCATCCTAGAGTTACTTACCGATATAAATGCAGGTGTTATGTACTTGGCTCATTTGGCCAGCAATGTATTTCCTATGGTACATTCATTAAGGATGTATGTTGCCGTAGAAGGATATCTTTGATCCTTGTGCAGTAGATTGGAGTTGACTTTGATTCGAGGAGATTTACGTGAAAATCCTTTGCAATTAATGAACTTACCTTAGCTGTTGTGATTGTATACCTGTTATTGTTGTGATATACACTCACATGCACCGCAACTATGTGATTATTTATATTTCGCACCACAACTATTATTTTATTATCATTGGATTTTATAATAGAAATTGTTTGGTTATCGTAAGCTAAAAACTCGTCCATGTTTATTGGCAGCGAGGTCTTAAATGACACCTAATTTTGAAGGGTTATAAGATATACAAAAATCTATATGATGTGAGCTTCTCACATAGGTTTACTAGATTAATCCGGGTGTTATTTTCTTAATGCTCGAGTCAAACTCGATTATATTTCTAGATTTATCCATGAATCATTGGAGCTCTTTGAGAGGAACTGGATGATTTTATACCATATTTTATTTCAGCTGCGTTACTGATTTGTATCAGTCTGCAGTGGGGATGGGTTGTTATAATTGTCCAGGTTGATGATAGGTTAGTTTACTTAATTAATGTTTGTATATCAAAGTTTTCTTTTTTGTAAAGACCTTTTGAGATATTATATATTATCATTCTTCATGTGAGATTCTGATACCATGTTCTCTTCTTTCTTGTTCTATTTCATTTTCTTTTTATTTTACACTAGCAATTAGTCTTTCCATCACTTAGTTGTTCGGCATGTGATTACCGTGGATGTATCAGTGTCGACATTTGAGGGTCGAAAAGATGGATAGTTACACATGGTATAAGAGATGAAGGTTAAGAAAGAACCTTGGCTTTGGTGGGTATCAATCATTCAAAGATAGGGTAATGAAATGCCTTATTAAGAGTTGAGTGTATATATACGAGAGTTCATAATTTTTATTGCTATAAAAATGTTTTGTATTATGTTGATTAGTTTGTAGAGTGGCTTAGGAATTATGATCAATTTGAGTTGCTCTCGTTGTGGACAAGGATCTCTAGACACATGAGCAAAGCAAATCAATGCAGTATTGTTTTCAAATTAGTAAACGAAATAATTTTAACTGGGATTATATTTTTTATAGAAAGGAAAATTTTCATAAATTGTTATAGTCATTTATAATGTGTTTGTTTGCAAGGGGATAATAATGTTCTATTATTATGATTTATCGTTCGATTAGTTATGCTCGACCAGTTTATGGCAAGTTTTACCTTTCACTACATGGGTTGGGTTGATAGTAACTTGTAGGAATATTGAAGTGAACACCTTGTTAATTAACTTTCACTATTTGAGAAAGAAAGATATTTTGGAATAGATATTTGAGAATGGTTTTATATAAGAAAATGAGTTATATAAGTATGGTTTATAAGCATGATTTATAAATATGAAAAGGATTTAAACTGAGAATTTGAGAACTTAAATCTCGGTGTTTTAGAAATTGGTTTTCGAAGGTTTTGGAAAATAATACTAGTATTATTTGGAAGTAAATATTTGAGAGTTGTTTAAGGAATTGATCTTATGGTACTTCGTACTATATACAAAGTATTTGATACCATTTTGGAAATGATTTGGCTAAGTCCAAAAGGCATGGTTTGGATGTACCAAACTAATTTCTATTGCTGGAAAATAATTCTAGTGATGACTGAAGCAGCACCATCGACGTTTATTTTTGAGTTTCAAAGTATGGGATGCTATTAGAGAGCTTTGCAACAAAAGTGTTTTGATATAATTAATTTTGATTTAAATATTGGAAGCATGATTTGGTGCAAATGATGTATATGTTATTATTTCAAAATGATTTGAAATAAGATCGGGTGTTTAATTCTTAAGATTTCGGTTAAGTTATATTATGGACACATATAGCATTTACATTAGGATTAAATGGTATGTGCATCGCAATTGATGTGTTTGGGTGATGGTTTTCAATTGTTAAAATGAAATGGAATTTTCAAGGAGTTTAGACAGTCGAAACTTTGGAATTTGTATTAGTACTTGAAGCTAAATGTTTTGAGAAAAATATAAAGAAAATTTTATATAATAATTAAACTTAGAAGATCATAGAATTTAAACAAGCTTTAAATTTATTGAATACCCATGTTGAGTAAAATGAATTAGGTGTTTTTAGTATGTACTCCAAGGATGTAGTGCAGTATTATACGAGTACGAACTCATGTTATACAATGTTTAATAATTTGAAGTAAATTTTACGAAATGATTCATAAATGATTTTAGTATTAAATAAGGAATACTAAGCGATAATGAATGTGAATTAAAATGAAAAGTAATTAGTGTAGTTAAATAAACCAATTGAATAGAGTATGTAAGTTGTACGTAGATCACTTTACTCACATACTGGCTTTTGATCTAGGATTCGAGTACATGGATTTCAAGGTGATTTACACTGGTCTGAGTTAGGATTTTTCACTAGATTCCTAACGGTGAACGCTTGATATGGATTTTTGATATGGTCATGGAGTTTTTTGTCATAATATATGGCTATATAAGGGAAACGAAGGTTTTGATCAAGTAATCAGATTAGAGTTTATAGTAGAGAAGTCAAGTTATCTATACTAGTTCAAAAGAAAAATTTATGTAATCGAGCTAGCGATTAGATTCGATATTGCGCACAGATGGTAAATATGTATCGTATAAGCTTCAAAAATATTTATATGCTATGTGCGTTGGCTTGTGGAGAGTTAGGGGGATGACTGTTTGAATTATTTGGGGTAACATGAGTGATCGACTGAGTAATAACTGAGGCAGTTGATCTAGGGTACACTTAGTAGACTATTTATAATTATTGTGTGATGAGATGATTTCTGAACCTAGGAAAACAATGAGTTTTGTTTGCCCGTGATTACAGTACCGTATAGTATTGTTAGGTGATTATTTTTGTGGTCGTCAATGATTGCAACATCGTTAGGTATTGATGGGTGATTGTTGCTTTTGTTGCTTCTGTCAACATTTTAAGGGCGAAATTCTTTCAAAGGGGGAAGAATGTAACGATCTTGATTTTTCAATGTTTAGTGATTGGATATTTGAATTATTTAAATATTTAAATCTTGAATTTATTATGAATAAAAATAATTTCGAAAGCTTATTTAAATAATAATGATAATAGTTAAATTTTAATTAAAAATTAAAAGTGATTAAACTATTTTAATAATAATTCATTTTGATTAACGAGTGAAATTACCATTTTGGGGCACTGTCTTGGATTTTGATAAAACCAGAGCTATTGGATCCAGAATAATGAATTATTATACATCGACGAGTTTCGTGACGATCGGACATACCGGATGGTCATGCTTGCTCAAAACGCACATCAATAAATTTAAAAGAATAAAATATAATAAATATTTTCCTATAAATACATCATTAATTCCTAAATCTAAATCCCACTTCCCTCTTTCACTTTATTTTTTTCAAATTTTGCCTATCGCCGCCATTTGCAAACTTAATTAATAAGATTGCGAGCATTAAGCGACAAAATCGCTCGACTGTAGATCTGTTAGCCTTGTGTAGTCCAGGGCTTCTCGATGGTGTGCCTCTATTTGGTTGCGATAGGGTTCGAGAGTGCACGATTTTGTATAGCGGAGCTAGGGCAAAGCTTATTGGTCGATCAAGGTCGTTTGGTTGAATCGATAGTACCATTTAGGTGATTTGGTAGTTCACGGTGCAGGGTAGGGAATCATGACCTTAAATCTATCGCATTATGGCTTTGGGTCACGACTTGTACGAAGAATGCAATTGTCAAATCAGCGGCACAGTTGAGTTCACGGGGAATCGAGAGTTGATTAGTGGTGGTTTGAGGATGTTTGGAGGCCAAATGTGAATCGCCACCTATAGGCATGACCAATTTAGGGCTGCAGGTGGAAGATGGAGGAAGGAAGCAGGTGACAATTCATGGTGATGGTTGGATGGAGCTCTCGTAGAGGGACTTAATGGTGAAGTCGATTCGCATAACCGTCAAGTGTTTCATTGTGTCACTGGAAAATTTGCATGACTTTGGGATAGTGATACAGGGTGAACGCGGGTGATTTGGGAGAGATGACGAGCAAAGGGATTAGGTGGTAATTAAGGTAATGGTTGATTAATTAATTCAATTAATATTACATAATTCAAAAACTTTTATAAATCGTATCTTGTTCATATGAGGACCAATTGGGGGGTCGTCTTCGCCGCTGTGCTCGTAGAGATGATATCTATGCATTAAGTTAGATTCTTGAGTTTGGAGCTAGTGTGAATTTAGCCATTATTGAATGACGTTTGATTTTGGACTATTTGGAAATGCTTATTGTTTGCACAAAAATTGGACATACATCTCTATGTTCGGGTTTGGCTAAGTCGCGTTTAAGTTATCTGATATGAAGTTTTCCATGTTCCAATACGTTAACAGATAATTTTACAGTCACAGAATAGTTCATAGACTCGGAGTTAGAAAGCAATTAAAGGTAGTAAATTACACAAAATTTTATAGTGGTTCGACCAGAACATGCCTACATCCACTGTCAATCATATTATGCTTCTTTGATTTGATTATAGACACAAGTTCGATCAGAAAGAGTAAAAACTTAGAGCGGCTGAGATGGTTAAGTCTCAACAGAATTTTCTCTCTATTATCAAAAATTCGGACCCACTGTTGTTGAAGAGCTCTCGTATTTATAGAGTGGAGTTGTGGTGTGTAGAGGTTGAGATTATAGCTCCCTGAGTCTGGTTTGGCATTTGGGTAGAAGGACCTAGTCTTGCATCTCACCCATAGTTTGCTCGGTTGTAGCTTCATTCGGCATCTTGCTGGAAAACATCCATTTTCTGGCCTAAAAGTTTGGTTCGGCTATCCTGGGCGCTGAACCAAACGTTTGGTTCGATGATCCTGGGCACCGAACCATATGTTTAGTTTGGCACTATAATGGCGTGTCGGACCAACTGTCTGGTCCGGCATTTCAGTGGATGCTCTCTGCACTAGAATTCCATATGCTTTCCTTTTCATTGCTTCAACTTCCTTTCTAACCTTGCATGCTAAAAAGCCAAGCCAATAATTGCCCCCAAAGTATATTGTATTTCTATATGATGTGCTTTGCTTGGTTCGGGCTCGGTTTTTGTCTCAACTGGTGAGACGCTTGGTCTCCCCCTTTTCTCTCTCTGTTTTTTTTTATTAAATACAGTTCCCCTCTTATTTTATTTATTTATCCTACTTTTAGGCTCTAAAAATTTCTCTTCCCTTCGCATTTCCTAAAGCCCCTAACACTCAAGCATGTCTTTCTCGTTTTCTCCATCGTTTGAAGCATGGTATGTTCTCAATTTCGATCTCAACTTCAGGGTTTTAGGTGTCTTCGCTCCTACGGTTTTTTGGGTGTCGTTTGTGAAGTTTTGTCCAAAATTGGAGGAGGAAATAGCTTATTAGAATGGGCATTGTCGCTTTGCAATGGTTCGACGGAGCTGAACTCGAGAACAAGTGGAGGCGCGGCGACTGTGGGCATTGATGGTGGAAGGGATTCGGGCAGGAAGTAGGGGGTTTTGACATACTGTACTTGGTTCCCCTGTGTGTTAGGTTTGGGCGCGGTAGTAAAATGAGTATGTTTGCAGTAGGAGTTGGCAATTAAAGGTGGCTGGAGGCGGTACTGAGTGTCGTGGGTTAAGTAGAAAAGGAACTAGAAATGATGTAAATTAGGTAGCAATTGATCGGGATGTATGTTTTACTGCAGAGATGAGGTGGAAAATGAAGGTCGTTGAGGGATTGGTGTTTTACGTGATGCTAAACTAAATTAATCTATGCGGGGTCAAGTGGGGAGTTCTTAGGAGTAGTACTTTGAGTCTCGGCGGGTTTGGTTTGGTGAACTAAATGATAGTAATTCTTCCATGAGCGTTTACCTTCTGGTTATGTTTGCACGATTTCTAATGTGTTAAATCCATTGCCACTGTTTTACTCTCGTTACGATTGCGTAGCTATTGGTGCGTTGAATCATGTGCTAGCTTTTCATTTCCTTATGTAGGAAAATGTCGTCTAGTCGTAAGCTTCGATCTAAGCATGTGTCATCACAGCCTGTCGGGTTTAGTGCTTCTACTTCTGATGTTTCTGCCAATCCTCCAAAACAACCTGGCTTTGCATGTCCGTTGGTGGAGGGCAACGCCCCCAGCCAGATGATGGTGAAGCCTTCTGAGTGTCATCCTTGCTTGTTGACAATAGAGAAGCTTAACTCCGTGGATACGACATTTGGGATTGTTCGTCGGGACATTATACTACCTAGTCCGAATGAAAGGGCAAGCTCTCCAACAGATGGGTACATGACATACAGTAAATATCACTATATGTGCAGTGCAATTCCTCCGCTTACCCGCTGGATCTCTAGTTTCATGGTTTATTTAAAAGTTGCTCCTCTACAACTTCAACCGAACTCTTATGCGATCTTGACTTGCTTATACTTAATATTTGTGAAGCGCTACCAGAGACTCCTTACCACAAGAGAGATCAAGTATTTTATAATGTGAGGAGTTACTGAAAGGGGAGCTCCTTCATTTTTTTGAGTCAGCTCATAAGCTTAAGCTAATGCTCGACTTATATTAGAAATTTAGCATATTTAAAAGGAGTACTTCTTTGTGCTTGGTGATGTCGTCCCTTAACATGCTTTCACTTCCGGGTGTTAGTCTCTTTTATATCCTCTTCTAAGTCTTCCGTTGACCGGGCTTCCTAAATGCTTTGTATTTTCAGGTAGTATAAAGGCTGCAAAGGACGAAGGTTTGAAGAAGTAGTCTAGGGAAATCCTAGCTATTCCGAAGGCTGAGAGGGAAGCCTCATTCTTGCTTCGCGGCACGGCCCTTCGATTCTACAACCTAAATGGCCCTAGTCAGTCCATGTTCAAGACCAAGCCAAGCTCAGCTGAGAGAGCAGTGGGAGCCGATGGAGAAGGGGGTGATGCTGAAAAAGGCAAGGGACTGAAGGAAGAAAGTGAAGGGGCCGGATCCCCGAAGAAGCTGAGGCATAAGAAGAGTGCGGTTCGTTCTCCTCGTTCGAGGAAATTTTTATGCATACGGAATGCTCCTTCTCCTGATGACGAGGAGGATTCTCGTTTGGAAGGTGATGGCAAGGATAAGGAAGGGTTAAAGGGAGACCCTAGGGCAATAGAATTGGAGGCCCATGCTTCTTAGGATGTGGAGTTTATTGGCAGCGAAAATTTAGGCACGATTCCCTTGAAAAACACCGAAGCTATGCGGGAGTGGCCTGAGCAGTTAGATCAATCCGAGCCGGTACCTGGGATAACTTTTTTCGTCGATCCATCTCAGGAGAATGTGGCTATGGATGACTTGAGTGGAATGCCAGTTCTCCCAGTGCAAAGCGGAGTGGGGATCAGTGAGACTTTCGAGGTTTCTCCAGGTACTTTTGATTTCTGTATGGATTTTGGGGCACTCCTTGAGATTTTTTTATTTTAGACTGGTCCCAGTCTCCACTTGCTCCTCAGTCCAATAAAGCTCATTCGACATGTGTCCTTCCTCTGAGTGGAGTCCCATCCCAATGTATTCCCATTTGAGTAAGACCCCGTCTCGGCCACTTGATCCAGTCTCCCCTAAGGGTTTGTGGTAGCTTGTAGTGCCCAAGTGTCTTACATGCTTTGTGTTTATGCTTTCTCTGTTTCTTTGCTCTAAACTTGTTATTCGCTTTGCATGGAAAAGAAGAAATCCAAAGAGGAATGAAATGTCTCAGCGACTTGAACAGTTCAAACGAATGAAAGGGGCCTCCATTCCTTCTAAGACTGCCTCCTAAAAGGAAAAGACTGCATAAGAGAATTGCAAGGAGACTCTGTTGGGCTTTGATGGAGGAGAGAGCCACGAGACGTCTTCGAAATGCGCAAGGTCTTTGAACAAAGATGCTACCTCCCCTGGTTCTCAAACTTCTTCCCGCCACCATTGCCAAAATCCATCTAGTCCTGAAGTGCATGAGGTGCCTAGTGACTTAGGGGAAAAAATGTCGGTGCTTATTTCTCAGATTTTCAACCGCCGATGAGGAATCATTTTGAGAATCACCTTGATATCAACCTTGGCTATGCGGGTCGCCATCTAGTGGATTCTGATACCGAGTTTCTTTTGACTCGAAATGCTCTGGTTCAAATTTTAGATGAGGCAAAAACTCATGACTTTGCCAATCTCACAGCGAGAATGGTCCAAATTACCGAGGAGACTAGAAAAATTATTGAATACCAAAACCGTTTATCCAATGCCAGTGAGGAAGTCAGGAGAGCTAATGTACGGTTACGTCTGGAGGTTAAGGATCTTCGTAGAGCGCTTAGGGAGAAGGATGTGAAAATGGAGGCGGTTGAAGCGTCTAAGATAGCCAAGGTAAAGAAAGCCAAGGGAGAAGTGATGAGAGAGGCTACTGAATTATGCAAGGCATAGATCGATGATGCTATAAGTTTAGTGGACAAAGTTAGTCAGAAGGATCTAGAGAAGATTCTCTCTCTTAAGGGAAAAATGAAGAAATCCCTTGAATTCTTGGCCGAGTTGAAGAAATTTCAAGGCGAGTGGCGGAAGAAAAAAGGATGCGTACAAGGTTGAGATCGATATGCTAAAGGTAGAGCAGGTCTGGCCGAGGAAGGACAAGAACAGTATATGAATAAAGTGGTGTTCCTCCAAGCCGAAGTCGACAAGTCCAGCAACTTTTGTGAGACAGTTAACTAGATGCTGAAGGACACCTACTACATGTTCTGGAAGTAGAGCAACCTTCAATGGATGGATGACTATCCCCAAGTTGTGGCAGGGATCCATGCTCGGCTTATTAAGGAGACTATGGCTGCGGTTGCATAGGAGAAAGGAGCTGCATATGATGTCGGGATAGTGAATCATCAATTCCCGGTGGAAGAGACTAAGGCCACAGCTAAGGGATACGAGCCGCTGGCGGAGGATGAGGATGATGAAGATGGTTTGGATTTCGAGGGGCATTGTGACCCATACAATATTATGCAGGTATCTCTTCTTTTCATTTCAGCTTCGTTATTACTTATCTCAGACTGTAAAACTTATGATCTTTCTTAGTAGCATCGTGCAGGGACAGCCTCAAGACAAATTGTGCCACCAAAGGGTGATGATAGGGCGTCACAAAGAACGGTTGAGTCCTTTAAGCAACCCGAGCTTCCGAAGGACATGGTCGGAGGGAGCAGGCCGGGTGATAAGGATGTCCCTCACGCTTAGTTGAGGAAATTCCCCTTCTTCTTTTTGTATGTATTTTCGGAGGATGTATGGTCATTCTACATATGTGTGTGTGTGTGTGTATGTATATATAAATGAAATTTTTTGTGCAAATAAATTTTAATGTTGTAATGTTCAACTTTTATTCTTGGCATGTTTATCTAGAATGACTTTTGTGACGAGTGATTTTTATAGTCTGATTGTGAACTTCTTAAAAATTTCTTAATAGTTATTGTCCTCTGAGATGTCGGGAACCATAAACACTTTGCTATGTTTAAGGTCGATCATGAATGATAATTACTCGAGCTGTTGCCTGCGTCGTGAGTATTATTTGATTTATCGTTGCCGATGTGCATAATGCCAATCATCAACTACGATCTACCCCTGGCTGTAGCCATGCCTTAATCGTGGGGTTTATAATCGGTTTGCAGTTGCCGACAAGACGAACACCAACAATGAACTGCCTAGGCTATAAATCATGCCTAAACCATGGCTTATAGGTGGTTCATCATTGCTGGCTTAAGGGTGTCGATCGTCAGTAGTGAACTGCCAAGGCTTGTTTTGTGCCTCTTATCGTGGCTATGTTATTTACACCACTACTGATGAGCGCTTGTGATCGCTCCCGGTAGGAATAGTTATTACATAAACAATTAAAGGAAAGAAAGTTTAAATAAGACAAGTAATGCAAGATGCCAAATTTTTATGGTGGTTCGGCCAAAATATGCCCATGTCCATTTTCTTTCTTTTATTATTTCAGTTAATACATGCTTCCTTACAGTTCAAGAGAAATAATGGCGGAGGTGTTGGAGATTCTTTGCTTTCCCAAACACCCTCCCGTCTACTATTGATAGGATGTATGCTCCATTATGAGGATCCTTATGAACAACAAACGGCCGTTCCCAAATTGGGTCTAGTGATCCTGGCCATGGGAAGACCCACTTGAGTACCAAGTCTCCTTCTTGCAGCGTTCGAGGCTTCATCTTGGAGTTATATTGCCTTGCCGCCTTCTGTCTATGAGCGGCGGCTTTGGGCAACATCGTTTCACTTTTTCTCCATTAGGTCGAGTGACATGCTCAAGAGCTCCTCGTTTTCTTTTAGATTGTAATGCATCCTTCGGTGTGATGGGATGATTGTTTCGACTGGAAGCATGGCTTCGTCCCCATATCTAATGCAAAATGGCGTGTGCCCTGTCATGGTCTTAAAGGAAGTTTGGTAGGCCCGTAGTGTAGTAGGCAGTTCATAGACCCATGCCCCTTTGGACTTCTCTAGCTTCATTTTGATCCGCGTTTTCAAAACCTTGTTTATTGCTTTGACCAGACCATTCGCTTAGGGATAAGCTACAATCGAGAAGCTTCGAGCAACCCCATGTTCTTGGCACCAACTAGAGATTGTTCGATATGATCTACTACGGCACCCTATACCTGCACAGGATGCTTCGCATTAGGAAGTTTATCATCTTGGTAGATGAAATTTTGTTCAAAGGCTCTGCTTCACTCATTTGGTGAAATAATCCACATCCACTATGACATATCTTGGCCCCCTCGACCCATGGGGAGTCCTCCGACTAGATCAATCCGCCAAATTGCAAAGGGCCAGGGGCTGACCATCTAGATCAAACTGGTAGGTGGTAGTCTTAGGATTTTGGAAAATCTTTGGCATTTGTCACATTTCTTAACGAAACCAGCTGCGTCTTTGTTTAGCGTAGGCCAAAAGTATCCATAGCGGAGAATTTTCCAGTCTAGAGTTTTCCTTTCGGTGTGATCGCCACAGCTCCCTTGATGGATGTTATTAAGGATGTCTTTTGCTTCATTCCCAGTGACACACCTCAGTAGTGAGTTGGAAAACCCACGATGGTATAGTATGCCATTCTGGATGGTGTAATGGGATGCCCTCCTTAGGATTACCCTGATCTCATTCCGTTCTGTTGGTAAGGTTCCATCTTGGAAGTATCTAATGATGGGGGCATCCATGTCTCCTCTCTGTTTACGGTCGCCGCGATTTAAAGACACTCGAAACATGGTGTGAGTTGACTCATGACGATGGTTGCCCCCGACATTGGCTTGATCCTTATGCTCACCTCTTTGGCGGGGGTGTCCGCTTCTTGATTTTCTCCTCGTGGGATGTGTTTTATTACGTAGCAGTCTAGCTTACTGAGGGGGGTCTTGGCCCTTTTGAGGTAAGAAGCAAGCTTTTGTCCGCGAGTCTAGAATTCTCCAAGGATTTGGTTCACAATAAGTTGTGAGTCGCGGTGAATACATATCGATTCAACCCCTATTTCTTTGATGATCTGTAGGCCAGCTATCACTGCTTTGTCTTCATCTTCATTATTGGTTGCAGTAAATTCTAGCCTTAGAGCATAGCTTAACTTTCTTCCTCGGGGTGTGACTATCATGACTCCTGCCCCCAAGCCGAGCTTGTGTGACACTCCATCAACGTACATATTCCATTTGACAGTTTCCTCAACTTTTATTGTACCCTCCTCATCTCGCATTGAAAACTCAACAATGAAATTAGCCAAGGCTTGTCCTTTTATTGCAGTGCGTGGATGTTAAGTGATGTCGTATTGGCTTACCTCAATGCACCATTTTAGCAGGCCCTCTGACGTATCCTGTTTATGTAGGACATGTCCCAGGGGTTGATGTGTTAGAACCATAATGGAGTGTGATTGAAAGTAAGGTCATAATTTCTTGTATGCTATGAGTAGACAGTAAGCCAATTTTTCGATCTTTGGGTGTCTAGCTTCCGTGCCTATGAATCTTTTGCTAATGAAGTATATTGGTTTTTGGATGCGATCATCTTCTCGTGCTAGTGCTTCACTTTGGGCATGGGAGGATACCGCTAGGTATAAGTAAAGGCTCTCTCCATTCATCAGGGTGGAGAGTACCGAGGGCTTATGCAGATGTTCGAGTAAACTCTAGAAGGCTGAGTAGCACTCGTCGCTCTATTCAAACTTTTATTTATCTCTTTTGAGGGCATCGAAGAATGGGACACACTTGTCCATTGCTTTGGATATAAACCTGCTCAGAGCGGCTACCTTTCTATTTAGGCTCTATATTTCCCTTTGTGTTGACGGGATTTTGATGTCTTTCAAAGCATGTACCTTTTTAGGATTCACCTCTGTCCCTCTAGCATGTTTGATGAAACCTAAGAATTTACCCAAGGATATGCCAAAGGATCATTTTAGTGGGTTTAGTTTCATTTGGTATTTGCGTAACATCTCGTCAACGTGGCTCAGATGATCCACTGCTCTTCTTGATTTGACAAGCATGTCATCAACATAGACTTCCATGAAGTGGCTAAATTTTTAGTAACATCTTATTAACCAGACATTGATAGGCAGCGTCGGCTTTCTTAAGCCCAAAGGGCATGACTTTGTAACAATACAGGCCTAGATCCATGGGAATCTGGCTGTATCCTGAATACGCTTCATAAATGATAATAACTCATGCCCTGTGGTTCTGTCCACTAGTTGGTCGATTCGGGGTAAAGGGAAACAGACTTGAGGCAAGCATCACTGAGATTGGAGAAGTCAATGCAAGTTCGCCACTTCCCATTAGGCTTTTTCACCATGACCAGGTTGAGGATCCATTCTGGGTAAATGGCTTCACGGATAAAACCATTGGCGAGTAGGTTCTTTACTTCCTCACTGAGAGCGGTTGATCGTTCTATCCCCATGCTTCTTTCCTTTTGTTTTATCGGGAGTTTTGTTGGGACAATATTAAGGGAATGGCAAACTATCTCTTGGGATATCCTAACAATGTCCTCGTGGGTCCATGCAAATACATCCAAGTTCTTTCTTAGGAATCCTATCAGTTGGATTTTAAGGTTCGAGTTTAACTGAGAACCTATCATTAAAAGCCTTATATTGTCGTGGTTGCCTACATTCATGTGTTCCAAAGCCTCCAAAAGCTCTGCGTTGACCTCCTCCTCTCTATCTCGGGGGTCCAATTCATTGAACGGGTCGCTAGTACACTCGAGAGGAGGGGCCTTCTTTGATTGCTATGCGTCCGCATTTTTGGCGCAGAGGATGACTCCCATGCCTTTCCCTTTTTCCATCTTCTTGTTTTTGTGAAGTTCAGTCACATAGCAATCGCGAGCTGTGTCTTGGTCCCCTTCCACTTCCCCTATTCTATTATCTGTCGAGAATTTCATCATCAAGCACCATGGTGCTAATACTATTTGAAAGTCTGACAATGCGGGCCTTTCTAAGAAGGCATTGTAGGACGAGTGCCCATATATCGGCACGAATGTTTTCTTCCGTACAACTAATCGGGGGTGACTTCCAAGTTCAACAAACAAGTCTAGCTGCCCGAGTGGCATTATGGCTTCCTTGGTGAACCCGTTTAAAGGCTTATGACAAGGCGATAAAAATTTCATTGATTTCATTTTATTGAATGCATGTTTGAATAAAACACCAAGTTTCCTGTATCGATCAAAATGCGAAACACCTCTACCGGGCTGATCCAGGCAGAGATAATCAGAAGGTCAACGTTCAGATACTATTTTATTACCAAATTTTAATTATTGAAGGTTATGTCGACTATTTCTCTCCATTTTTCGATGCGACCTTCAGTTATGAATGAACGTATCCTTCCCTATCCTTTAAGGATTTTTCATACCTCTCCATTTCTGCCCAACATCCGTCAGCTACATGCGGGTATGGTGTGGACAATTATCTTCTCTTGGTTGGAGTGGCTCGTAGGCGTTTCATCCTTATTATTCCTTTGTGGGGGTTGTCCAGACCCTTCGTGGGCCAGAGCGTGAGAGTAGTGTCATTTATGTATGTATCGCTCCTGTTTCTTTTTCGGATATATTCCTCAATAGGATCCCGCAAATGGTGGAATTATTCTGTGTTATGCCTATAAGATCGTGGAAGCGACAATATTTCCCTATTCTAATTGCGATCTCTGACTCTTTTTTATACGGAGGGTGTTTGTATTTCAATTCGTGTTGAGTAGCCATGTAAATGTGCTCCACAGAGTCATTCAGAGGCATATATGAATCAAATCTTAGTCTAGGTTGGTATCGTCGCTTATTGCCTCTTTCAATTCCAGAGTTGCCTTTGTGGCCACCTTTTCCTTCGCCGTTCTGCTTATTCCCTTCCCCTCGTCGATGGGCACCCAAATTTCCTTGGACGCTAGAAGCCTTTGCGGGTTGCTCGCTATGCCGGTGGGCCGCCGCGTCCTCCAATCTTATGTATTTTCCATCTTCATAAAAGAATTACTAAAGAGTTAGAGGCTTTTCCTTCGTCAATCTTCTAGTGAGCTTTGAATCTGGGTGGACGCCTCCGCATAGTGCCATCAGTGTAAGCCTCTCATCGGTGCCTTGCACTGCTGCTGTAGCAGCGTTAAAGTGGGTAAGATTTTGCTGCAGCGGTTCCCCTATATAGAAAATAGGCATCCATAGGCTGTTCCATGTGGATTCAAAATTGACGGATGACTCTTTTCTTCAACATTTCCTAAGAGCTAATTAGAGCCATGAGGCAGGCAACAAAACCGTGTGGTTGCTAAGTCTGATAGGAATAGCGGGAAACATTTACACAACACACCCTCTATTGCTCCATTCATTAGCATATGTTGGGTGTAGCACTATAAATGGACGATTGGGTCGGACGTGCCTTCGTATGGATCCATGGTGGGCATCTTCCTTTCCGAAGGAGTAGTTGTCGTTTTTATGTCCTTGGTGAATGGACTGGATACCCTTGCTCCTACCCTTCTTTTGAGTTGTTCGCCCCTGAGATATTCCCTAAAGAGGCGTGTCATCCTTTCCTTGGATTTTGGGGCAGCTCTAGGAATGAGGGCTTCCCTCTGATGCTGAGACATCTAGTACCTTGGTTTAGGTTGGATTGGCGATGGCTGGCTCGAAGTGTGACAGGGTCAGTCACAGTTGGTCCTTGCTTGGTTCCCCCTTTACTAAGCCTAGCTCCTGGTAGTCTTCCAGGATCGGCTTTGGGCTGAGTACTAGCTCGGTTTCGATTTTTGTATCTTCTTGATTGAATTCTTCATTTCCAGGGCATCTGTTCCATCTATGAGACTCTCCAAATTGAGATTCACATTGAGATTATATGTTGTGAGCTAATTTCTCCATGCCTCTCAAGCGTGTCATGACTTAGTCCACTAAAGCTTTATGCTGGGCAACGAAGCGATCAGTCATCTCATTCACAACTCTATCTAAGTCTTATCGGGTGACAACTAAACCTAGAAGTTGAGAGTGGGTGGCTTGGTTTTCTTGCTCCTCTTGGATGGAATTGAGCGTACTGGCAGTGGCCGATTTCTTACCCTTATCGACGTTTCAGCTAGAGAGAGCCATGGTCTAATGATGTGTTAAGGCTTGGAAAAGAGTGTGAACAAAATAATTCTGCTATCTACGCCGCTCTCAGTGAAAGCACCAAAAATGATTGCATAAAAATTGGACAAACACCTCTAAGTTAGAGTTTGGCTAAGTCACGCTTAAATTGTTTGATATGAAGTTTTTCATGTTTTAATACATTAACGGATAATTTTTCACAGTCACAGAATAGTTCATGGACTCAAAGTTGGAAAGCAGTTGAAGGAAGTAAATCACATAAAATTTTATAGCGGTTCGGCCAGAACATGCCAACATCCACTGTCCATCTTATTATGCATCTTTGATTTGATTATCGGTAAAAGTTTGATTAGAAAGAGTAAAAACTTAGAGCGAAAAGGATGGTTAAGTCTCAACAGATTTTTCTCTCTTTCTCCAAAATTCAATCTCCATGGTTGTTGAGGAGCTCTGGTATTTATAGATTGTATTTGTGGAGTGTAGAGGTTGAGATTAAAGCTCCCTGAGTCTGGTTCGGCATTTGGGTAGAAGGACCTGCTTCGGCATTTCACCCAAAGTTTGCTCAGTTGTAGCTTCAACGGCATCTTGCTGGGAAATATCAATTTGTTGGCCCAAACTTTTGGTTCAGCATCATGGGCGCCGAACCAAATGTTTGGTTCGGCACTATAATGTCGTGTAGGACCAAATGTCTGGTCCGGCGTTTCAGTGAATGTAGGACCAGATATTTGGTTCGGCATTTCAGTGGATGCCGAACCAGGTATCTGGTTTGGCATTTCAGTGAATGCGGGACCAGATATTTGGTCCGGTATTCTTGCCCTCTGCACTTGAATTCCATCTGCTTTCCTTTTCATTGCCTCAACTTCCTTTCTACCCTTGTGTGTAGAAAAGCCGAGCCAACACTTACGCGTTGCTAGAACTTGAGCGAGTTTTACTCTCCAGTTGATTATATATTATTATGTATTTAATTGTTGTTGTACTAAAACATAAATAGCATAACAAAGAATGCAAGTTATTGTTTTTGGACCCCTCCTTGTTCTATAAAACTAGTGACAACATATTATTACATATAATCTTTCTTTTGATCATCTATATTATGTGTCGTAGCCCAAACCACTTGTTTACATGTTTGATAGCACGTTGTAAATGTTTGAAGCAATATAACCATTGCAAACATGCTTTGAAATCCTTGATATTTGACATATGTTAAATTGGATAAATTTTGACGTTAAGGATATATACATACATACATATACATACATACACATACATGCATACATACATACATACATACAAACATATATACACACATACATACATATATATATGTGTGTGTATTTGGCTACATACATTTTGGTGTGTTTGATATAAAGAAATTGGTTTGGATATTTATGGAAATTGTAATTGGAAAACGTTAGAAGCAAAAAAGTCACAATGGATGCACTTTTGAATCACTGCGTTCGGCAATTTTAAAGTTAATTTTGAAAGACATCCTATGGCTTCTTCGTATTTTAGTAAGTACTATAAGCATACTTATTATCATAAAATATCTAGGTTTGGATATATCATTGAAAATCATTTATGGGTTTCTAAAATGATTGTTTAAATTATAAAGAGGATTTCTATGGTTTTTAAATAAATGTTTAAAAAAATATGTATATGTATTTTAAAAATTATATATTTAGTGTGTGTGTATATATGGTTTTAGAAATTGTTAAGGATTTTATTTAAGAAATAAAATGTTTTTATACTATAATAATTGTCAAATTGTTTATAGTATTTTATTAAATATCTTAGTTTTACAAATAAATTAACATATGTGTGTGTGTGTGTATCTTTTTAAAGGTTTTTAGTAAATAAAGTAGTTTTATAAAAGAAGTTTGGTATTTGTAAAAGGAATTAAAAGGAGTTTTGACTATAACACGTACTCGATATTGGATTGCTTTATAAATCAATTAAAAAGGAATATAACCTTGTTTAATATGTGGAGAAGTAGTTAGAGCTTTAAATGAATGTTTCAAAGTAAATGGCAAGTATAAAGTGATTTTGAGTTTAAAGTAACGATGTTTATGCAACATTTATTTAACCCATTTAACTGTAATTTTATAAAGTGATTGGATTTTTTAAATGGAGTTTTGAAGATAATGGACTGGTGAAGTGTTTTGGGTTTTCTTGTAAACAATGTTTTAGTAACGTTCATTTTCAAATCCTTGGATAATATTATAATGTGGTAATTTGGAAAATACTTAGATCTTCGATAATGGAATTTTAAAGAGAATAACAAGTATGAATTGGTCTTGGATTTGTTGTGGTAATGTGTTAATAACATTCGTCGTTAACCCATTTTGATTATGCTTATGAATGTAAATAGATCTTTGAAAGGAATGTTTTAAAGTTAATCATAAGTGAAACAGTTTTAGTTTTGTAGTGGTAGTGTTTGAGTATCATTTGTCTTAAGCCCTTTTGAAATTGATTTCTGAATATACTTATATCTTTGAGATAAGATTTGAATACTTTTAAGAGTATCAAAATGTGTTGAAATGAACAGTGTTGTTTCATTTGAATAGCGAAGTATAGTTACAAAGGAGTTTCATTGATAAAGTGCTTATTGGGTAAAAATGATTTTTTTTCAAATAAAAAAGGATTATAGTTAATAAAGGAAGATTAACCAAAAATGGGATTAGAAGTCGTTTATATGACATGATCGTGTGCGCGCGTTTTGATCATGCTTTGTGTATTACTTGCTTATGGACATTATATGGGACTTAGTTTCCCATATGCGATTATTCTCATTATTACTTGATTTGACCAAATAAACACTGGAAATATCTGGAAGAAACATGGGAATTATATAGTATAGTTATTTTTGGTGATGCTATATTGTACATATAAACTCTTTTTTCTCTTCTAAGACAAATGATAAGGAAATCCATCCACTTAAATGGTCATAAGGTGTTCTTCAATCTTATTTATTGCCCATTTATTTCCCATAGAACCAGAGTTGAGATTACCTAGAAATCAATCAACCGATTTTGCAACACCTATAAGCGGGGCTATGTAGCTATATGAGATGACTTGAAACCTTAACCACTCTAAATCCATATACATGTTCTATTCTTTGAAAGAGGTTCATGATTAGTTCATGATTGGTTAGAGAAGTTGGAATCTATGCGGAGATTCGAGATTTGTTTGAAATGCTCGAACATATGTAGTTGTTCATGATCTGCTCAAGATGTGGGATTCCATGTGTGATTCTGAGACTTGTTAAAGTATGGGAATCCATTTTGATTTTAAGATCTGTTAAGGAATCCATGTGTGGTTCTGAAATCCTTGAGATATGGGAATCCATATATGGTTCCAAGATCTATTGAGATATGGAAATCCATGTGTGGTTCCGAGACCTATTCCAGTTGAGGACTCGTTTATTGAGATCTATTCGAGTGGTGACTGATGTGCTGGAATGCCGGACATAGACTTACCAGCGGATATGACTAAAAGCAGATATAAGATGCATGGCCATTGGGTTAGCAACCCATGAAGGTACATGCGACTCCATCCTAGAGTTCCTTACAGATATGTATGCAGGAGTGATGCACTCGACTGGTTTGACGCGCTATGTATTTCCTATGGTACATTCATTGGGGACATATGTTGTTTCGGAAGGATATCTCTAATCCTTGTGCAGCAGATCAGAGTCAGCTTTGATTCGAGGAGATGTATGTGGAAATTCTACACAGTTAGCGAACACGCCTTAGCTATTATGGTTGTATAAAAATTACTGTTGTGATGTACAGTCACAGGCATCACACTTATGTGATTTTTTATATTTCATACATTAGACATTACTATATTATCACTGGATTTTGTGATAGAAATGGTTTGGTTATCGTAGGGTAAAACCCATCCGTGTTTATTGGTGGCATGGTTTTATGACCCTATTTCAAAGGGTTTTAAGATAAATAAAAATCTATATGATTTGAGTTTCTCATGCTTGAAAGTCTACGAGGCGGATTGTGTAATGTATATGCAAGTATATGTGATAAAATATATGATGCAACTAAAACAATATTGATCTAAGTAAATATAGAATAAGCACACTAGGATTTTATACTGGTTTGGACCTCCCGTCCTACGTCCAGTCCTGAAGCTTCCCTTTGGAAATCTACTATCAAACACCCTCACTTCTTTCAGAGGAATATGCTTGGTTACAATAAGTTGTTCTTGTCAAATGTGTGTTTCAATATAACATGGATGTTGACCTATTAGTACGATTGCTTCTAATATATCTCTAAGGAATATTATATATGAGAAACTGTGTATATGAAAGAGTGAATACAAGTAGGATTGCCACAATGCAGAGATCAAGAATAAAGTATAGAATCAAAAAGCATAAGTGAGATAGGCAAGTGAGTTCAGTACTGTTCTCTTGATTCTGGATGCTATATATAGTTATAGATAGGTATCTTAAGTAGTTGCATCCATTAACGAACATTCTTCAGTTGCTTCTGTTGTTGATGAAGAGTTGCGATGAAGAGAAGCGGAGATGCCCATTCGAATGTGGCAGTTGAAGTTCTTATTTGAAATCCGAGTTTGAAATCAAACGTTTGGGATATGTTTCAGACATCTGGTACTATATATATTTTGAATATAGTAGTAAATCAAACATCTGAGTACAATTGCCAAACGTCTGGTTCTTCCTGTTTGTTGTTCCAGAAAACTGTTTCAGACGTCTGGCTTATGCAACCAAACATATGATATTGTGCATATCTGTTTTTATTCTCTTTTTCTTGTGCTTCCTTGTTCTTATCGACTTGTAGTCTCTTGTAATGTCCTTTGAGCCTTGTTCTTGTCTTTCTAGTGATGTTGTTCTAGCAAGTACCCATATATATAAATATGTATACGTATATTCAATTTCCATTGTATAGTTGTTGTCATCGAAACCGTTGATTTGATCTCCTGACAATCTCCCCCTTTTTGACGATGATAACTATACGAAGTACTTATATATAATTTTATAAATCTCCCTATGAATACATGCTTTCCATTATTTATTATGCTTTTTTATTACATCTCCCCTTTTGGCATTATCTAAAGCATTAATTTTCAACTTAGACATTATGTTCATACCAATTAATATTTAGTAATCGTAGGAAGGTTATATGAATATACACAGAAATAACAAACTAAAAACACTTTTCATTAAACAAATTGATTGATTACGTGCATAGATTCTCGATATAAAAGATGTAACACTACAAATTGATATTCTCCTTTATCTTCATTCTTTGAAGAACTTGGTTGCTTTTTAGGAGATGTCGGAGTGTGTTCGAGAGTTTCTTTTTCCACGTCAAAAGTTTGGAATGTTTTGAAGGAGGAGGAGAAGGCACTGGAGTTGGCTAATCTCCTGAAGGTGGTGTTGGACCACGACTTGTGGAAGAACCTCTTTTAGAACAGATAATATAGTTGAGAGCGACGCTTCAACTATGGCTAGGCAAGAAGCAAAAGATGTCTAAAAAGTATATATACGCTTAGCCAATAATTTTTAATTTCGAGATAGAATAAGTTGATTTTGGAGAGCTAACTCACGAACATTCTTATTTGGATTTTTCTCGGTGCGAGTCTCCAAAATGTCGTCTTGTCACGAATATTCAAAAGGTGCAAGAGGAGGAGGAGGAGTATGCTCGCGATGTTGTCTACCTCTTGTGATGGTTCAGGTTGTTTTTGGGGTGGGGGCCTAGCTTGTCCAGCTTGACGACATTGCATCCATTCTTCAAAAGATATAAAATCCGAAGGATTTTCTAGTAAGCGCATTAGAGAGAAATTTTTTATGGACGCATGTTTTGGAGAAATCCCTTCAAAGGTTGACAAATATGAAGGGATGTTGTGAGCTCACAGAGACACATGATGTATGTAGGGTAGATGATGGATGGGCATGATCGAGTCCAATAATGCCTGAGCTCATCGAATATAAATTTTACCCAATTAACCTTTGTTCCACTGAATATAGCACATAGAGCCTTGTGCTCTAACTCTGTGATTTGCTCATGACTACTAAGGCAGGGAATGATAGTGTTGATAATCATTCTAGTGAGAAGTCTTGCCTTAGGCCTTAGGTATTTTAATGCAAATCTAGGCATTTCATATTTCCATATTTGATGTGTGATATTATCTCTCGGTTTGAGATGCATATCTAGAATATTATATAAATCTTCTCCGATGTCGGAACATCCGAGAGTTCGACCTATGATCCCTGGGGTCAGTTTAATAGTGTTGCCGTAAACACTTGACAATAGCCAATTATCATCGTTTTCAGTATTCCAAACGGTTGTACTATCTAAATTAGCATAGAATAGGAATATCACAAGCTGGTCTATTTGGATATTGTTCGAGTTGAAGGAGATCACCTGATGTAACCCCGCATTTTTGCGTATTTCATCCATATCGTACATAGGAAATTTGAGCTAATTATAGAAAGGACCTCTATGAAGCTTCTTCTTTTGAATGTTTTCATATCTTTTGATTGAATGTGCCACACGATTCATCCATCTCTCAATTTGATCATCAGAGCAAACTTGCGGGTTGGATGAAGTAGCTTGGTCTTGCTTGCACTTGGAGATTTTAGGGTTTTTCGTTTTAGGAGCCATGAGATTCGAGCGTGCTTGGAGGAGAAAGCGAATTGAGAGTTAGAGAATTGACTTTGCAGTAGAAACGAAATGAAATGTAAGTTTGGAAAGTGAAAAAATGGACGTTAGTAGGGTAATTAAAAGTGTCGATTGAATTTTAGACGTCTGGAAGGTGAATCAGACGTTTGATTTAACCTAGTTTAAAGACAGTAAATAGAATCAGATGTCTGGTTGTTGGTGGTAGACGTCTATTCCAGATCGATTTTTAAATTTGAAAAGGTAGAGAGTTTTGTCAGACATCTGGAAGCAAAATCAGACACCTGAAATTGGCCTTGTTTTTATGTTGAAAAGGCAGAAATTTTATTCAGACGTCTAGGAATTAATATTAGACGTCTGAAATAGGCCATTGTGTTTTTGATAAGGAAGAAAGTATTTTCAGAGGTCTGGAAGGTTATATCAGACGTCTGATATATGCACGATGTTAAAAAGTCGTGTGATATAAGAGTGTTAGACGTCTGATGTGTTAGGAACTGAGATGTTGGTTTTGATGACAACAACCTTTTTTAACTTATCTTATTATAAAATATATAGTAACATTGTTGTCTAGATAGATATGTATATGCAGGATATATATATATATATATATATATATATATATGCATGTATTGATTACTGAAGACTGAACAGTATAAAGACTCAAGACTCAAGATTGAAGACTCTAGAGTATCGAGATCAACATTTCAAGATATATGTCTAGTTTTTGTTAAAACCTCATAATAGCATGGAAATCTTCATTCCGAATTTCATTTGGGATGGAACCCATTTCTACCTTCTTAGTGGCTTATAAACCCATGACAAGTAGCTTACAAACCTACGACAAGTGGCTTACAAATCCACGAACATCCTGGTTTTGTAAAAGTTCTCGAGTCCTGATGTGATGAGATATTCTGCAGGAAGAAGGTTGCAAAACTACTTCAAAATGGTTTTTCAAAAAGATTTTCAAATTTACTTTTCAAAATGTTTTAACCTTAAAATTTATCTTTTCAAAAGGATGTTTTAGCCTTAAAATATTTTTTGTTTTTGTTCTTTAAACAAACTCTTGTTTTTACTCCATAATAATTTTATCTTGTTTTCCTTTCTACACCATTTACAAAACAAATTTTATATTGTTTTTAATATAGGGATGTCGACATCATGAGATACCCCATGTCGACATGGTGGACGTTGAATTCAAAAATTTCAATTTTCAAAAGAAGTGTCTATTCTTTACGAATGGTTATGACCGTTGGTGCTTTATAAATAGCCTTCACAAATGAATTTTTTAACCAACTAATTTCATATTTTCTTCACTTCTTCTCCACAAATCCATATTCTAAAATTTTCATATTTTTAAGATCGTGTCGAAATTCTACCAAATTATCAAGTGAACCAGATTATAATCTCATTGTTGTTTGATTATCTGTCCTCTCTCGAAGATCAAAGTGCTATTCAGAGTTATAGGACCAATTTGTAATCAAAAGTTTATCTAGTCTCTCTATAAGGTGAGGTTGTGCCTAGAAATCAATTAGGTAATCATGTGGCCTATAAATTAAGAGAGTTTGCCTTAGACTCGTGAGGCACGAGGGTACCTCAAGGCCTTTAGAAATTGAGGAATGTAATCTCAACATTGGAATAATAAAAATCTGTATGAGGTAGTTTGGGGCAAGACTGGAAGTTGGGTAACTCCGGACAGGTATAAAATCCAGCGTGTTCTTCCCCTTTACTGTTTTTTATTTACTTTTTGCATCTGTGTTTGATTCTGTAATTGTTCTGTGATTAAGTTTTGCATTTGTTTGTGTCATAATTTAAAGTTAGTTCATATAAGTCTTAGAATCCATTAAACACTATTCACCCCTCCTCTAGTGTTAAATTAGCCTTAAGATCCTTAATCGGCTATCCATTCATGATGGCATTGTTCAGACGTTTGAAATGGCCGGCTTGTTTTAAAATAGCCTAATTTTGAAGGGTGTTGCTTATTTTTCAAGAGATTGATTTTAGTAAAACATAATATCATTATTTGTGAAACAGAATACAAATATACGCAAATAAAAATGCAATGAGAATACGTAAATTTATTTAGATGAAGATGGAGTATTGTGATCTTCAGACTTGTCATCCTGCCATGGATTGAGTGGAGAACATATATTTCCATGTTCGTTGGTTCTTGGGGAACCAGAGAATCACCTAGGTGAAGGATTCAAAGGTGTACGATAAGAGGTAGAGGGATCCAAAGGATTGCAAGGAATTGGCAGTGGTTCATGTACATTCTTCTTTCATGAATTGCAAAATTTGATCGCTACTTGCTTCAGAAAACTTAGTCGCCTCGTATTGACCTTTTGTTCAAAGTATAATTCTCATTGTAAATCTATTTTTGCTTTTGGTAGGGATGTATCTCATCAATTTTATCTTTGGTGTTAGGAGAGACAAATAGAGATCGTTTGGACCTCCTTTTATCGGGAGTGAATCCCGTATGGTAGGAGGACCACTTATATGTCGGTTCCTGATCTGGTATAGGAGTAGGAAGGCGATGAGGTGTATCCGCTGAACTATCCATTGTTGGTGTTGAGAAGGAGAGATGAGAGCTGTCGGAAGACATGCTTTTATTTTCTTGTGTAAAAAAAAAAATGAAATCTATGTATTCTTTACTTTTTTTTGTCAAAGGCTATTTATACATGATTTTAAAGGTCATACATAGGTAATTTAAGAAAACAAATTTCTAAACAATTGTTGGTTAGTGTCAACAATTTTGATTGTTGATAAAAAAATTAGCCAAAAATAGAATGAATGAAAATGTAGTATTAGTTGAGAAGATCATTAAGAGAACATATTCCTAAATCGTGTAGTAGTTTAACAAATGTTTGTTCATTTAGCGGTTTTGTGAAAATATCTGCTATTTGATTCTCGGTATTTACTTATTCTAATGTAATAATTCCTTTTTCTACATTCTCATGTAAAGAATGATGTCGTATATCTATATGTTTAGTACGTGAGTGATTTACAGGGTTTTTGATAGATTTATTGCACTTGTATTATCGCAATATATTGGTGATTTATTGATAAATTTGCCGAAATCCTTAAGCATTTGTTGTATGTATATCACTTGTGCACATGCTAGAGCCGCTGAAATATATTCGGCTTCGCATGTGGATAAGGAAACACAATTTTTCTTTTTGCTCAACTATGAAACTAATGATTGTCCGATAAAGTGACATGTTCCGTGTAATGACCTGATATTTTCAACCATTCGCATCCGTACATGTCGGACTTGAATTGTTCAAAATACCGCGTTGTAAATAAAATTTGGCAAATCTCAAAATATACAGTAAATAATTAATCATAGAATCAAAGACACAGAATCAGAATACTCGCAGCGGAATTTAAAAATACTTAGTGGTTCATGAAGCCACTATAAATAGTCTCAATCAAATAAAAATTACAGTCTTTAATCCAAATATAGTTTTAAATCATCAGTAGAACAATCCAAATGTCCACTAGTCTTGATTTCATAAATTTAGATAAAGAACTGGAAGGGAAGTTTGCCAGCAGCTTGAAAGTGATCTACAGAAATCCTAGCTCCGGGATGAAAACTGAACTGCAACTCAGGCTGACCCGAGCGTAAAATAAAACATAAACACTCGAGTCAGGACATACATACTTATATAGTGTAAGCTAATTCAAGTGTACTGTAGTATAGAGCAAGTAACTTAAAGGATGCTTGGGACCGCCCATCCTCTAAGGATCCGTTAAACTATTTACTATGTAGTAATATTCGCTATTATAATAATGTCTATTAGTAAAATAAACTTACTTTTAAATAGCGTTAAGGCTTTACATTTTCCACCTTAACACGTAATATATTCCCATAGTCTATACAGTACCGTAATCTCCCACGTACTGGGCGTCGTCAGAGGGCACTCCATAGGTATGGTACAAAACCAAAATCGTATAAGGCGCGCTAGGGTAGGTGACACGGCACAACTAGGCAATGCCAGGGTAGATATACCAATTACGCTTCCGGACCGATGGAAACGCGTAGCCGCAGCTACCGCCCACCTCGAACAACACTCCCAAATCAAAGGTGCGCACCAAACAATCACAAAAGCAATAGAATGGCATACGAAGAAGTGCGTCCGATCAGAGGTGCTACCTCATTAATCCGTTAATCGCTCCTATTTTAGCCACCTTATGCCAACTCACGGGAGTCGGGTCCACGTATTTACCTCAAGAAAACGTCACCACCATCCTACTTCATTCTGGAATCTCCACCGCGTACACGGTTGTCAAAGTGGTTTTCGGTATCGACAGAGAGTATGCCAGATATCCGATCCCGGTCTCTTTAACAACCAAACGTTATTATAACCCGTGGTTACAACTTTAAAAAAGTGGTATTTATACTTTAAAAATCAAAATAAATTTCAAATACATTTCAATATCATAATATCCTTTCAAACATCATTTATTTAAACATCAGTCATTTCATTTAATATAAAATACCATTAAAATCTATTCAATTTATTTAGGAATTAATTGCCTTTCAACTCACATTTAAAAGTTAAATTCTTCCATTTAAAACCATTTAAAGTCAATTCCTTATTCTTATTTATCCATATTATATTCCAAAATTTAAGCCTTTTTTCCAAAGATTATTTCCATAAATTTTATTAAAACAATCAAAATTCAGTTTCCGTAGCACTTTTAAAATGCTACCTAAAGTTATAGGTTAAAACAGTCTATTTACAAAAGACAACATTTAAGTGCTGTAATTTATTAACTTAACCATTAAGTTTTAAATTCCCAAAATAAAACTTAATATCAATTATTTTACTTAACTAAAATCTCACTTTTTAACAAAAATTCAGAATTTTCCAAAATAAGTTATACTCTAAAATTTTACATAAACATTCATTTTTTTGACATTTAACTCATTCAAAAATCATTACAAATAAATAAAAAAAAATCCTTCAAATACATTTAAACCAGAAAATTATAAACTTTCTATTTAAAAATATTTTTTTTTACATTTCATAAAAATATTATATAAACCATGGGTCTGTATATAGTTTTCTAGCCTAGGTCAAGTGATACGGATATATATCATTTCAATCCGCAATTTACAAAAACCCCGGGTTCTATCATTTCAAACCCGCAATCCCAAGTTAAATATTTAAAATTAAACAATTAAATAAATAAATGAATAAATAATTATCGTACAGGCCTATCATTCCAGCCTATAACGATCTCAAATTTACAGGGAACTTGCAATGATGATTTAACAGTAAATAAGCATTAAATAGTATAACTGCAATAATATAAAATAAATAAACAACTGATGATGTGCCAATTAATAATGGGGTTTAACATCATACGCTTATATCATAGGCAGATAAAATTTAAATAAAAGTTTACAATTACACTTGTGATAAATCACGGATATATAGGTATGTTTGTCTGGTGAGAAATACTCACCTGAATGCTGTAGAAAGTTTGATTTCCAACGATGGTAACACTTGGAAAAAAGAAAACGCACAGAAGCACGATCAAACTGATGCAGAGGCTGCGACCAGATTTATATTTTGAAAAGGGAACGAATCAAAACTAAGAAAATTTTTAACCCGAAATTCTCAAAACAAAAGGGAACGAATGGAAATAAATTCGCCCCATAGGCTCGACTACTCCACCACACGGTTAGACTACGTTCTCAAAGCTCGGTTCAAAATTTTGCCCGTTACTTACTTTCACCACTTTTTATTTCTACAAATGGCGGAAAAACTAATAATTTAAATCTAATTCTCGGCATCATAAAAGAATTTTATGCGCATAACGTTGATAATACATATACACTCACAATACTAATTATATGAACACTTCTTCACTAGTACAAAAACCCTCCTACAGCCGATTCTTATATTTGCTTATTCAATTATTATTATTAATTATTTTCCTTCTCTAACTACTGCTGCAACCTAGTTTGGACACTTATGACCCACACGCATACTTTCTCCTCCATTCATTTTTTTTTATTCTACTCTATTATATTTTGGGTAAAGTTTAAATTTTATTTCTAAAATAAATTGGTCAAATTCACTACTGAAAATCTTGAAGGATGGCTAGATGACATAAAACCTTAGTTATCAGTTTATGAAAAAATTTCGTGCAATTTTATTTGGAGGAGAGGCTGACATCAGTGGTAAAGGAGGAGGGCAGGGATATAGTGGTGAAGGAGGAGTCATATCCTAAGGTGGTGGAGTTTTAAGCCTTTGCGTGAACAAAAAAAGAGAAAAAAAATGGAAATAAAGAAGAAGAAAGCAAAGGAGGAAGAAGGAAAAATATAAACATAGGCCATACCTGATGCTGCATGCGAGAAGAAGCTGAGATGAAATGAAAAATTATGTGAGGCTTGAATTTATAGGAGAATATTGGGTTGCTTTGTATGCAAGGAAATGGTGAATGAGATCAGGGAACAAATATATGCAGAGGTTATTGATTTTTCCAGAGGAGATTTTTTTTCCGTGAATTAAGTGTAGATAAATGGTAAGGTAGGATAAATTTCGAAGCTAAAATGCACATTCTTTTTGATTTCTTCTCGGAGGATATTTGCGTGATTTAAGGTGAAAAAAAATAGGAAGGAAATAAAATTTTAAATTAACTGCACGGTGGCTTGGATTTACACAAAGAAACAGACATGAATATTAGGCAACATTTGTGCACGTTTCTTTTCTCCTTTAAAAATTTTGGAAATAATTACGTTTATTAAAAAGAAGAAACGGTAAAGTTTTGGCAAAGATTTTATGACAAATTTAAACAGATATTGAATGCGTTGATAAATTTTTGGCAAAGATAAAATTTTGATTTGAACGTGTAAAAGAAGGAAGCTGCATGATTTTCCTTTTATTTTTCAGAAATCTCGTTCTACAGGTGAGGAAATAAGTTTCTTTCATTGATTTCAAACGTTTCCAGTGGCAAGCGTTTTATTTTGTAAATGCATTCTTACGTGCACGAATTTAGGAAGAGGAAAAACAAAATATCTAGGAAATATTTTCTCTTGCTTTAAATAAGAAGTAAATGTGACTGGGGTGGAGAAACAACAAGAATTTATTGCTGAGAATGGTAAAAGGAAATCACAGATTACATACCTATTAACCAAATGAAGTTGTACGTGGATTTGAAATTTTTATAATCAGCATTGATTTATAAAGAAACGACAAAGTTTTACTAGACAAAGATTTATACCAAATTTAAAGCAAATTGAATGCATTGATTTTTATTATTAATACGTTTTCCTATATACGTTATTTATACCATTAAATATCATACCCTCTTAAATGTGAAATTATCAGTTTATTAATATACTATAAATTCTTAACATTTATTACTAAATTAAAAAGATAAAACTTTGGTTACATCTCTCTCTCTAATTCTTATTACCATTAAAAGGCGATTTATTATCCAAATGGACCAAATATTACAAAATTTTAAAGCAAGTATATAATCCAATTTTTTTTAATTTAAAATTCCAATTAGTGTTATCCTTAAACAAAGTGAAACTTTCATTTATAATTTAGCATTTTGGAACTTATTTGATCAAATTAAAATATATATAAATTGGGAAGTAAATTTTACTGGAAAGAGAAAAATAAACGTAAGAAATATGGGTAAAGAGAAAAACGCATATGAAATAGGCAAGCAGATAGGAGAATGGATACTGCGCATGACTGAGATTTAGGAGAAAAATGTGTTTTGAAAAAATGCAAGAAATAAATTTTGTTGAATGGCAAAAAATCTATGGAAATTAACTTTTTAAAGCAATGCATTGAATTAGAGGCAACATACTTGATTTGAACGCTAGACAATTCCTTCCCTCTAAAACACATGCCACTGATAAATTTACTCATTTACAACTAAGGTCATATTTTTAAGAATGTGTACCATAGCCATAATATTTTATGCCCAAAATATACCGAAATAACGGATTAAAATTCTATATGTTTTCTTAAATATATATACGGTATTTATTCCCTAAATTTACGCACCCTTTAAACGCGTAATTACCCAGTTCATTTATACACTATAAAAATTTAAAATTTACTACTTAAATGGAATAAATTTTTTTTACATTTTTTTTCTTCTGATCTATTTACCATTGACAAAGAAATGTATTATTCAAAATATTACTTAACTTTATAAGGTAGATAATCCATTTTATAGCTAAGGTAAAAATTATTATGTTGTTTTAACAGTCCAGAAAAATAGAAAATTATCGAACGTTTATAAAATTGAATAAAGAAAAGTGTTGATTCTTAGAGTAAAGAAACGAAAAGAATATTTGATTTGAACGTTATTGAAAAATCAATGGGTTTTATTTATTAAATATGTGGAGCCAACGGAAAGAAAATTTATTCCTTTCCCACTTAAAATGCATGTATACCGATTTGTTTGATTATTTATATCCAAGGTAATAAATTTAGACGCGTGAAAAACCGATGCAAAACACGCGCCCAGTTTCATAATAAAAGTGACGCTTTTTAAATTTACGCGTTCTCTTATGTAGTAAATATACGTTAAAAATATTCCATCAATAACACGCATTTTAAACGCGTAATTAAATAGTTTATTTATACACTAATTTTTTTTTTCAAATCTTATTTCTTAATCAAAACTTGATTTTGCTAGAAATTAAGTTATTTACCATCTTTGACAAAAAACCCAAATTTCCAATTAAAGTTAATTCTTAACCACGTCAAAATTTCAGAGATCTTATTATTTAATTAAAAATTTGGTCAATTTTTTTTTTTATAATAACTTTAAAATTTAGATTTTTATATAATAAACCCCAAAGTTTTAAAAATACAAGTGAAAAATACTTGTTAACAATTTGGGCTGTTACATTCCGCTAGTACTCTTACGACCTGTCTGCATCGACCGAAATCTGTGTCGCTATATGAAACAAGTTCAAATGATGATCCCTTAGGGTAAAACAAACTGTAATCTCTATTACTAGATAGATAACGTAAGATATGTTTAACAGTTCTATGGTGAGATTCTTTTGGTTTTGCTTGAAATAGGGCACAAAGACATACGCTCATCATAATGTCGGGTCGACTAGCCGTCAAATAAAGTAAGGAGCCAATCATACTACGATATAATTTTTCATCGAATTTTTTTCCGTTATCATCTTTTTCCAAGTGAACACTAGTACTCGTTGGTGTTAGTTTGCTTGAAGTTTTATCCATTTCAAAACGACGTAATAGATCGTTACAATATTTTTCTTGATGAATAAAAATATCATTTTCAAGTTGTTTTATTTGTAAATCTAAAAAGAAATTTAATTCTCCAATGTAAGACATTGCAAATTCGTTTTTCATTATATTTGAAAATTGAGTACAAGATTTTCTTTCGTTGAACTAAAGATAATATCGTCTACATAGATTTGTACAACTAATATGTCATTATTTTCTCGTTTATTAAATAAAGTCCTGTCAATTTTACCTATTTGGAAACCAAATGTAATTAAATGATTCTTAAGATGTTCATATCAGGCACGGGAGGCTTGCTTTAAACCATATAAGGCTTGTTGTAATTAAAAACATGATCGGAATATTTTTCGTGAACAATAATGGAATTGTTCATCATATACGTTTTATTTAATAAAATCATTTAAAAAAGCACTTTTGACATCCATTTGAAATAATTAAAAATTGTGATGACTTGCAAAAGCAAGTAATGTGTGTATGGCCTCGAGTCTTGCTACTGGAGAAAAAGTTTCGTCGTAGTCAATACCTTCTTCTTAATTATGACCCTGAGCTACTAAACGCGCTTTATTTCTAACTATATTTCCATTTTCATCTACTTTGTTTTTAGTTTTGGGGGAATTAATTTAAAGGACAAAGATTTGTATATTTTTTGCCTCAAGGACACGACCTCAATATTTTTACCACAAGGACAAACATTCTTTTAAAAATTATTCATAAGGACAAACATTTTCCAAAGTTATTCATAAGGACAACAAAACTGCTACCGAGCTAAATACTGATACCTAAAAACTGCTACCGATAACTACAAACTGATACCTAAAAACTGCTATCAATAACTAAAAACTGATACCTACAGAAAGTTGTCCTTCAGGATAAAATATTGAAGGTCTGTCCTTGAGGCTAAAAAGCTGTGAAATTTTGTCCTTGACAATAATTTCCTGTTTTAAATATCCATTTTGTTCCAATAACTGAATTATTTTCTGGTCTTGGTACTAATTCCCAAACATTATTATGTTCAAATTGATTCAATTCTTCTTGCATAGCTATTATCCAAAAATTATTGTTTGAAGCTTCTTTATAAAATTTTGGTTCAAAATTTGACACAAATGCTATATGGCTTATTTGGTTAAGTTGATTTCTAGTTACTCTAGAGTTAGGATCTCCGATGATATTATCTTTTGGATGATCTTTTAGAATTCTAGGAGATGACGTTAAAGTATTATTTTGTGCATTTGTCTCATTATTAGATGACTTTGTTATATTTGTTGTTGGAATTATTTATTCATCATCATTAGTGTGATGGTTAAGAAAATTTTCATCAAATGAAACATGCAAACTTTCTTCAATAGTTTTAGTACGTTTATTAAAAATTCTATACGCCTTGCTATGATTTGAATATCCAAAAAATATTCCTTCATCGACCTTCAGGTCAAATTTTCCCAAATTATCTTTTGTATTTAGTATAAAACATTTTGATCCAAAAGTTTTAAAGTATGATACTTTAGGTTTTCTTCCAAAAGATATTTCAAAACAAGTATGATTAGCATAGGTCGTATGGTTATTCGATTCAAAATATAATAAGCTGTAGCAATAACTTCAGCCCAAATATGTTTTGGTAAACCACTACTATGTAATAGTGTTCGTGCACATTCTTGTAACGTATGATTTTTTTTCTTTCTACTACACCATTTTGTTAAGGTGTGCGGGAGAAAGAAAAATTATTACTTATGCCCTTTTTATGGCAAAAATTGGTGAAAAGATCATTTTCGAATTCTCCATCACGATCACTTCGAATATTCTTAATTTTCAAATCCATCTGAGTTTTAATTCTTTTAGCAAAAATTTTAAACATTCCAAAGGCGACACTTTTATGTTTTAAAAATAAAATCCATATATCTCTTGCATCAACTATTTCGAAAACATATTTATTGTGATTTATAGATCGTACTTGAGATGGACCAAATAAATGTAAAAGTAATAATTCTAATGGTTTTTTTATAGAAATATTATTTTTAGATTTAAAAGAGTTTTTCTTTAGTTTTCCAATTTAAAAGTAATAATTCTAATGGTTGTTTTATAGAAATATTATTTTTAGATTCAAATTTTTTCTTTAGTTTTTCTACTTTATAATTTATTTTAGGTAAACCTCTAACTAGCTCATATTTTGCTAATTTATTTATATATTTAAAATTAATATGACAGAACCGTTTATGCCATAACCATGGACCATCGTGTTTGGAAATTAAGCACAAATTTGAATTTCGATTTATATTCATATTTAAGACATAAATATTTTTGTTTCTAAAACACTCAAAGATAATTTGTTTGTTATTGTTGAAAATATTGTATCTATTTTTTCAAAATTTATTTGAAAATCTTTATCGCATAATTGATAATGCTAAGTATGTTGTGTTTTAAATTTTCTACTAACAAAACATTTGTAATAATAGGAGAGTTAGAAATACCCGAGTTGATGACTTCCCCGATGCCAACGATGTATCCTTTTGAGTTATCTCTAAAGTTACCATTCCGCCATCGATGTATGTTATAATTGATAACATTTTTAAGTTTCAGGTCATATGCTTGGCGCATCCACTATCAAGTATCAATTTCTCCTTATTTTTTATTTTAGGTACCTGAAAAATAAAAAAATTATTTAATTGGTACCCATATACTCTTTCAGGGTCCTACATGTTAGGAGGAGCAGGTGGCCATACGCAAGAAGGTTGGTACCTTTAGGAACATAATTTTTATTATAGACTACATTATCTATAAAATTGTTAACATTTTTTGTCTAATCAGCTTATTATTTTTCTTAAGTATCCAAAATTTTATATTTTTTGGTATTCATATTAGACTTAGGTGATCTTTCAGTCTTTTGATAAATAAAACTATATTTCTTAATATCATTCCCTTTTAGTTTAGGAATATTTTTAAATCCTATTCCATTTCTATTACCTGATGGTTTTGAAGTTTTGATAAGATTTTCCAAATCTTGTTTTCCTTTATTAAATTTTGAAACATTATTTCTAACTTTACCTAATTATTCTTTCAATTCCAAAATTTTCAATTTTCAATGTTTCTATATTACTTTTCAAGTTTATATTTTCTTTTAACAAGTTATCCTTTTATAGTCTATTTTTTAAAAAAAAATCATTAGAAATAGTCTCATTTTCAACTAAACTACTTTTTTTCTTGAGATAATTCTAGTTCCTCCTCTAAGATAATTTTTTCATCTTTTAACATTCCTATTTCAAGTTCTAATATATTTATTTTGGCTATGTGTTCTTTATTCAATTTTTTAATTTGTCTAAATTTATCATCTAATTCCATGCTAAGTTCTGATAATTCATCATAGCTAAGTTCGGGACATACCTCATCAGTTTGTGCCATAAAACATACATTAGCTTGTTCTCTGTCACTATCGCTGTCACCGTTTGATGATGATGAAGAATCCGAGTCATCCTATGTTACTTTGAAAGCTTTCTTCTTTTGAATCTTCTTTTTAACATTGTTAAGCTTGGGACAATCTTTCTTCCTATGTCTAAGTTGATCACATTCATAGCATTTGATTGACGTTTAATTTGTTGAGCTTGATTTTCCTCCTTTTTGAAATCTGGCCATTCTCCTAAACTTCCTGAATTTGTTGTAATTTTTGGCAATAAATACAATTTCTTCTTCGTCTAAGTCAAAGTCTTCATTTGTTGCTAGGAATGCTATATTTTTCTTCTTCGAATTTTGTTCTTTTCTTGCCTGCAAATTAGCTTCATAGGACATTAAATTTCCTATCAATTCTTCAACTAAGAGTGTTGAGAGGTCATTATCTTCTTCAATAGCTAATACTTTTCTTTCCCACTCTGGAGTTAAAGAATTGAGTATTCCTGACACTAAATCAAAATTTGTGAATTTGACTCCAAGTGCCATTAAATCGTGTTGAATAGTATGGAATCTAGAGTACATGTCTACTATAGATTCATTTTGTTTCATTTTAAATGATGAAAATTGATTTTTTAAAATTGAAATTTTAGTTTGTTTAACTTTGTTTGTGCCTAAGTGTGTAACTTATAAGGTATGCCAAATATCATATGCAGTGTTACATAACATGACATGTGAAAATTCATTTTTATCTAATGAACAAAATAAAACATTCATAGCTTTGACATTATTAGATGTTGCGGTTTTTTGTGCGTTATTTCATATATTCATAGTAGTGTCAGGTGCTTCATTTTTATTTTGAGTGGCTGACCAAATTTATAAACCATTAGCTTCCATTAAAATTCTCATACGTGTTGACCAATATGCATTAATAAAACCATTAAAGAGTGGGGATCATGCTGTGGATTGACTTTCTTGAAAAATATTTGCCATATTAAAGTGATACAAAAACGTGTTACTGTACTTTGATCAAACCTTGCTTTGATACCAATTGAAAGTCTACGAGGTGGATCGTGTAATGTATATGCAAGTAAATATGACAAAATATATGATGCAACTAAAACAATATTGATCTAAGTAAATATAGCATAAGCACACCAGGATTTTATACTGGTTCGGACCTCCCATCCTACGTCCTGTCCCGAAGCTCCCATTCGGAATTCTATTATCAAACACCCTCGCTTCGCCCGAAGGAATAGGCTTGGTTACAATAAGTTGTTCTTGTCAAATGTGTGTTCAAGCATAGCACAGATGTTGATCTATTAGTACAACTGCTTCCAATATATCTCTAAGGAATATCATCTATGAGAGATTGGTTTTATGGAAGAGTGGATACAAGTAAGAATTGCTAGAGTACAGAGATCAAGAATATAGTATAGAATCAGAAAGCATAAGTGAGAAAGGTAAGTAAGTTCAGTACTATTCTCCTGATTGTTGATGCTATATATAATTGTAGATAGGTACCTTGAGTAGTTGCATCCATTAATGAACGTTCTTCAGTTGCTTCTGTTGATGGTGAAGAGTTGCGACGAAGAGAAGTGGAGATGTCCATTCGAATGTGTCCGTTGAAGTTCTTATTTGAAATCCGAGTTTGAAATCAAACGTCTGATACTTAATATATTTTCGAATATAGTAGTAAATCAAACGTCTGAGTGCAATTGCCAGACGTCTGGTTCAGCCTGTGAGTTGTTCTAGAGAACTGTATCAAACGTCTAGCTTGTGCACCCAAACGTCTAATATTGTGCATATCAGTTTTTGTGCATTTTTTCTTATGCTTCTTTGTTCCTATCGACTTGTAGTCTCGTGTAGTTTCCTTTGAGACTTGTTCTTGTATTTCTATTGATGTTGGTTTAGCAAGTATCCGTATGTATAAATATATATGCATATTCGATTTCCATTGTATAGTTGTTGTCATCGAAATCGTAGATATGATTTCCTAACAATGCTGGTTTACCAGACCGATCCAGATGTTAATTTCTTTGTGCTTGGGTCAGGTCGAATATATTTCCAGACTTAGTTGTGGTTCATTGGATCTCTTGTAGAGGAGCAGGATGATTTCGTACCATATTATATTTTCATCGCATTACTTGATTTGTATCTATCAGCATTTTTATGGGCAGGTTTTTTTAATTGTCCAGGCTGATGATAGGTTAGTTTACGCTGATTAATCTATGTATGTCCAAGTTTTCTTTTCGGTAAAGACCTTCTTTGGGATATTATGTATTATCGTTCTGCATGCGAGATTCTGATATTGTGTTCTCTTCTTTCTTGTTATGTTTATTTTTCATTTTATTTTACCTTAACAGTTGATCTTTTCGGCACTTGGGTTCTCAAAGTAAATACCATGGATGTATTACTATCGACAGTAGAGGCTCGAAAAGATAGGTCGTTACCTATTGTATTAAAATTCATATGATAGAAGCTTAGTTCCAATGTATTAAAGTAGACTAAAATTTCAAAGTTGAACATTAAGACGTGAATGAAATAAGAATACCAATCAAATGAAAAACAAAGGAAAATAAAATATGGGAAATAGGCAAGCAGAAATAAAGGATAATACGGGAATGGAAATGGAAGGTTAAACTGATAAAATGAATTGGCAATGATATTAAGAATTTGATATAAAGAAGTAGTAATTGAACTTGAAGAAGAAAAGAAAAACGCATAATAAAATAAAGACCTAGGTCAACTATAAGAATTGTAGAGGCAATAAAAGTAAAAGAATGTCAGAATGAGAATATATATATATATATGTGTGTGTGTGTGTGTGTGTGTGTGTGTTTGTATGTATGTATGTATGGATATATATATATATATATATATATATATGTAAAAGAAATATGTATATAAGTAGCTCGAATATGCATTTATGTCGGATGTGAAATATTGTAATTTAATTTATAAATTATATAAATAAAATAATGAAGGTCATTAGAGTATGTTGGAATGCAAGGTCAGTAGGGTTACACGACAGAGTTCTGCCTACCATAAAGGGCTATTTGCTGTTGTATAACACCATATTGATATGGGACATGTCCAACCATAGGACCAATGGAGAGTATACACTTGCGTATTGATGAATGGGTACCCTCAGGATAGAATATTCCACTTTAATTTTATCTTATAGAAGTGTATTGCTTTGATTGTATTAGGCAATCTAAATGGATAATGAGCACGATTATGAACTATGCAACGAGTGTCGGTACCAAATTTAGAGGTAAGGCTGTCATAGGGCAAGAGTGTCATCAGTCCCGAGCGATCATCTAAAACGACAGGGTTACAACTAGCGGGTTTTACCTATAGCCCACCAGGGTGGACCACTCTGGGTCATGCACCGTCATGTTTCTTTGCTAGTTTGTTTGAAAGGGCAAGGCTAGCTAACCCATAATGAGATTCCTTCAAAGCATAGACGGGGTGGTTAGTGGAGCCGAGTCCATGTTAGGAAGCAGACAAAGTAGAAAATCTTCAAACTGAATTTGATGAAATGTATGAAATCCCATCGGAAAGAGTACGACGAAATGTTTAAAAGGCCATCAATAAGCACTATATGGCTTCCTCAAGTTATACGGTAATGAGATCATGATACAATGAGGTGTTGGATCTTGACGGCGCGTTGAATGAAAATTATAGTAGGGATAGTATCTAGGTCCATTAGGAGACCGTGGGATATACATATATACACACACACGTAGATATATGCGTCGATATAAATCAATGAAAGATAGATATGAATGGTTAGTACGCAGATATGGAGTCGAGACGACTAATAAAATGTAATCTGACATAACATGAGATAGTGAACAATCGACATAAGATAATATTATGTTTAACACGTACAATTACCAATCACCAGAACGCTGTTCTGCCCCTTCCTTATTTTGATAAGTACTTATGTGATATCAAAGGCACTTGATTTTTGGAAGTGTCAAATCTTGGTCAGTACTTATGTGATATATATTACATTTTAATTATTCCTCTACAAGTTATTTCGTTAGAGCTCTGATATGCATTCTGTTTTATTTGCAAGAAACCAAACCAATGATCCGTGCTTTGGTAGGCTGGGGTTTTCGATTTAGCAAAAAATTCAAACCCACTGGGAGCAGGTTATTACAAAAACGAAGGTTTCTAATCAAGGAACCTGATCGGAGTCCATACTAGAGTAGTTGAATAAGAGGTACTAGTTCGGAAAAAAAAATAGGCAATCGAGCAAATGATTGGATTTGATATTGCATATGGATCACATATGTACATCAAACGGACTTTAATGTAATTCTATGCTTCTAACATTAGAAATGCAAGATATATGGTTTTATATGGCATGTTTATGTGAGATAATTGCTATGCATAATTTAACAGGCTTATATTCATGATACGATGAATGAGTTGTTTGTTTCATTTGTCATGTTCAAATCCCTTTTGGGTTATGTAAGTACAATGTAGGTACATGGAAGAAAATGCTTGCTTGTTACTTTTGGTTTCAAGAGTAGAATTTGATTGCTCGCAACATGTTACGTGTTTAGGCTTAATGGTTATGTTTGCTATGTGACATACATGCCCTATAAGGTATATCAAACATATATATCGTTGTTGTGTTGTCCTAGATATGGGAGGCCTTATACTGATGTTGTGATTTTCTTGGACATTGCCGCTCAAAGGAGGTGCTGCTGGAATTTTTTATAACATAAGAAACTTTAAAAGCCTAAGGATGAGAATTCATTTTCTTCCTTTGGAAATTCAAAGGATGAAATTCTTTTAAGGGGGAAGGATGCAACGACCCGAAATTTTTATTGCTTAAATTGTGAATATTTAATTAATTTCAAATATTCAAATAATTGATGATAAAAGCTTAAATAACTCGTTTTTAATTTTTAACAATGATGGGGAACTCTTTATAGAAACTTGTTTACAGAAATAAATAGTTTAAATTAATATTGGTAATGAGACCGAATATAATTTTATCGATAAACAATCTTGAAACGCATGAAATTATCATCCCGGGGAACTACCTTAGATTTTGATCAAACTAGTTCCAATAAGTTCGGAATAATGATTAATTATGCGTCGACAAATTTCATGGCGATTGGACATCCTATGTGATACGAGCTCAAAATGTTCAGATAATTTAATTGAGATAATTAAAATTTAATACATTTTTATTATAAATATACCCTCGCTTTTCCCCTTCACTTCACTTCTCTTCCTCTCTCTTTTATTTCATTTTCTTATAACAAAAAAACGAGCCACCTCCTTCCTTTAATTCTTCATGGAGCTATATGCCACGAAATTCAACGACATTGGATTCTTTGAACTTGTGTCAATGAGAGCTTATATTCTATGTAGGGTTTGGTGCTTGCAATGGTGGTTGGTTGAGATAGACAGTTTTGCCATATATCTTAGGTTGGGTTTTGTAGTTAGCCGAAGCGGAGTTAGATGATGGGAAGGGTATTGTTGGATTCCTTTGGAAGACATGCATCTACCAGCACCAACGACATTGACTACAATCCACCAGAGCAACTTGCATTAATATAGACCAGTGGTCTCAATGGTATAGTCGTGATTCAGTAGGAATGATCAAGCTTGGTTTGGTTGGGTCTGGGCTGAAGGTTGCACAAAGAGAAGTTTGTTAGCAAAGTCTGTTGACAATTTCATTGAGAAACGAGAAGAGAAGGAGGAGTGAAGAGAGTAGCATGGATGGGTTGTTATAGACGTGTACAGTAGAGGGAATTTTAAATTGAATTGTGGAAGATGGTTTAAGAGGTATTAAGTAAGTAATTAGTAAATTAGTTATTTTAATTAATATCAGTTCTTATAAAATCCATGACTCTTGCATACGAGGTCCAAATTGGATGTAGTCTTCTATGTTTGTAGGAATATTATTACACACTTGAGTTGATTTCGTCAAGTTTGGAGCTAGTAGAATTTTGAGCTAAAATTGAACACCATTTGACTTTAGAACAGGTAGAAATGCATGAGCATTGGCAGGAAATTTCATGAGTTAACTCAACTTTAGATATACGTTATATGGTATATGTGTTGATATATATTATTGTTTATGCGCTTGAATGATTTCTTTAGTTGGTTTGGTTGAATTCCTGCTTTAAAAGCAAATGATGATTAAAATGAAATATAGGAAACTCAAGAAATTTTATAGAGGAATCCTAAGAGATTTCTCATCAATATTGATTTTAATTTCATTTATATACTTGTTGTATAAATTGTTAAATGCCAAAAGCTTGGTAGTGTGGCCTTATTGGATATAACTTTATATATCGAAAAAGTTGAACTCTTCTAGTGCAGATCAATGATAGCACTGGTAAGTGCTATGGTAGCTCTAGGCCTTATTATAGTATTTTGGAAATACTATTGTTTGTTTTTTTGATTTGAAAATGGTTTTGATTTGAAAATTGTTTTAGTTTAGATAATGAATTTAAATGTGACTTTTGGAATTTTCTATAGCACTTTATGTAGAAATGGTTTTTTTTTTTGCTTTTCTATTTTACCATAACCTTTTGTTGGTCTCTTCTAATTTATACAGAAATGTCTTAGAAGTATTTTGGAAGCATTTATTCCATATGCGTTTTATTCTATGTGTGAAGGATATATACCTTTGATGTATTGTTATATTGACAACCACTTCTAAGAAGATCGTTGAATCATTTGAAGTCATTATCCACTTTATACTACCGATGATATGAGGCGAAAGTGATGTTCATTGAGTCTTATCTTTAAAACTTTGCCCGCCGATGTTCCATTTGCTTAAGTGTCAGTTATGCCACTTAAGTATGACTTTATCATCATTATCTCTTCTACTTGCCAAGAAGAGATGTTTTCCTTTCTTATGACGTTGAAACCTTGTTTAGGGCATGACATCCTTTAAGAAAAAGGATACCATAGCGTTCACCTACTTATCCTTATCGATTATTCTATTTAACTGATGAATTTAGCTAGCCTGACCCGTGTGTTTTCACTCGGGTCAGACCGAGTTGTTTCAGGTATCATCTATTAGACTTAGCTTGAAGTTGGTGTTGGATATTAGCTTTTTCTATATTTTATAATAAAGTGGTTCGGTTTTTAAAGAAGATAGCAATATTTTTGAATAAATATTTGTGAAATGCTTTATATGAAATGTTATTAGAAAGATAGATCTATAAATGGTATTTTATAAATGAAAGTGTAGATTTAGAAATGATACTTTATAAAAGGGAAATGATATCACTTTGATACATTGGAAAAACAGATCACACTTTTGAATTTATAGTGATATATGGAATGATCATTTTATGGGAAGTATTTAATCCAATCTTCAACCCAAATGCTGGTGATAATATATGAGATTTAAAGATAGGAGATTTATAGAAGAAGTTTTATAAAAAGAAAGGAGATTTATAAAACAATTTTTATAAATAGAAAGCAGAATTATAAAAGAAGTTTTAAAAAAGAAAAGAGATATATTAAATAATTTTTATAAATAGAATGGAAATTTATAAAAGAAGTTATATAAAAGGGAAGTAGATTTATAAAATTAGTTTTATAAATAGAAAGCAGATTGATAAAAAGAAGTTTTATAAATAGAAAGGAGAATAGTAAAAGAAGTTTGTAAATATAGAATAGATTTAAAGAAAGGAATTTGTAAAAGTAAATGAGTTTTGATTTCTCTAAATGATCGTTTTAAATTATGGTGGTATGAAAAGTATTCCTTTCGTGCTTAATACTAAATTTCAAGGTAGGGAAACTCGTCTCTATCTGTGAGAATTAAGAATGTGCATCAAGGAAAGGATAGTTCTTTAACTATTTTGACATCATTTTTAATCAAAAGATAATACAAGTTGGAAATTGGAAAGTGATAGGAAAGTATATTTGTTCTCATTTCCATATGATCCATTTACTTACACCAAAAGGGAAGTAGTTTGGGTTTATAATAAACAATTTTTTAAAATGACATTTTTTGGCTCAATTAAGTATGCTTTTGAAATATGAAATCTTTCATAAACGTTCCGTGGATATATTCCTATAACCTTGAGGTAGGTACGTAGTTACATTTTCTAAGTATGGAAAGTGAAATTATTTGTGAATATACTGTACCGTTGAGATAAATATATAAATACTTTTTGAAATATTGAAAACAGTACAGTGTATTTGTGTATATATCTTTTGAAAAGGTATTTTAATACACATAATTGAAAGGAGAATTTAATTAATAAAAGGATTATTTAAAGAGGCTTAGAGTTTTCTTTTGTGCTTAAACATGCTTTCATATGAAATTAAATCTCTGATTTAGTTGTCTGCTTATTTTATAATTAAATAACCGACTATTAAATCTTGACCAGTTTTGAAACTATCGATTGTTGGTTTGAAGTGATCGGGATCAGATAAGCAAGAGTAATTTGAAAACCACTTCGAACCGCCATACGCATTCGAATTAGAGACATCGTGAAGAATGATCGAAGACGGAGTTCTGTGGAGTGCAAGCTACTTGCTACTATTCCCGAGGGTGATTCCAAAAGGGATGTAGCATAAGCTGTGCCATTAATTTTTTCAATCCGAGAACAACTTGTATGGATAAATGATAGCATTGCATTGTTTCCTGTAGGCCAGTGTTAGAATTCCAGGAGGGATTTGCTAAAAAATAAAATGTAGCCACAAACCTCACACTTGGAAATGACTAAAGCAGGGAAGATGTGGTAGGGCTGTGTGGCTCGCTACCATTAGGCTATGATCATCACTTGTATCTAGATCAATAAATATGGATTTTTTTTGCTAGGCCCATGAAATAGTTTGTCAAGTTGGCAGCCGAGGTGATGATCATATTCGATACTATCCAGAAAGGGGTAGGCCAGTTCTGTGTTGGTAGGGTGCAATTTTTGCAGCCTTGTTACTTTTTATCTAGAGTTGTACCGTATGGAAGGTAATACATTAGCTTGTCATTGTTGGAATCTATTTTCCAATACATGCCTTATGGACTTAGCTATGTAATAAATATGCTGTTGAATGTAGTTAATGTAATCACTCCGGCTATGTTAACTATTTATTTTATACCTTGGACATTTTATAACATCATAAGATTTTCTTATAAAATGATTTGGTTATCGTAAGGTAAAAATCTATCCATATTTATATGCGGCGTGGTCTTAAGAGATATCTTCATTTTTGAAAGATTTTGTAAATACATAAATCCATATGATTTGAGTTTCTCACGTTGGTTTATTAGACTGACCTGAGAGTTATTATCTTACAATTCTCGGGTCAACCCCGAGTATATGTCTGGATTTAGTTTTATGCTTTAGAGCTTCAGGAGACGAGCTAGATGCCTCCAAAACCATTTTACGTATTTTATTTTCCGCTGCTTTGTTCAGACAGATGAAAGGTAAGTTTACTCTGAATGATGTATTTATATTACTGTTTTCTTTTATAAAGATCCTTTTTGTATTATATATTACTCATCACGATATAGGATTGTTTTGCCTTTTCTTTTCTTTTACCCCCAAAATGTCTTTCTGGCACTCGGATGCTCGGCACGTGAATATCGTGGACGTAATAGTGTCGACTTTTGGGGTCGAAAAGGCCGGTCATTACAAAATTTCTATTATCTATTTACTTGACCATGGATTTTTTGTGACCTCTACTGGTTATCATGGTAGCATGATTGCTCAATTATCTAGGTATTTTCTACGATATATGAGTATGGAAATGAATTTGTAAGCAGTATATTGAACCATGTCCATTCAGCGATTCAACCATGTGTTAATGCATTACATTAGGCATGGCTTTGTATATGGGATAGAGCATATCATCGACCATTGTAATTGTAATGGACTAAGACCTTATTTCATGGCTTAGCCATGTTTATCATATTACTTGAATGACTTACTGGATGTAGGGAAACATGACTATGGTATGGTGTTTACCAAAATTGTCTTAGTATTATTTGTGAATGATTAGCATATACAGCAAAGTACTCATTTATAGCTCACCAAACTCTAGTCTAACCCTCATTTTATTTTCCCTTTTTGTTTCTTACTAAGTTGATGCAAACTGAGGTGTTGTATAGAATGAAGCGCGATGGTATGAATGACAAAGGCGTCATTTATATATGAAGAAATGTATATAAATAATTATTTGATGATGATATAGATTTTATATGTGTGTCTAGATTTGTATATGACCTGTGTTACACTTCGAGTATTGATTTGAAATAAAGTGATATATGATTTTATTTTGTGTTATCTTACCTTCTGCTATGAGTTTAGAAATAGAAGAATATATTTTTTTTGTTTTGATCTTGTTATTAATCGTCAATGACTAATTTTTTTGAATTTTCGTTTTTACGCATCGTGTGTTGTATTAAATCAAAGGGTCAGAAATGGTATGTTGTTGCATTGGGTATCAAAGAATTTGTTTACATAAATTAATAACAAGTGCATATTGATAGGGCATATTTGTAGTTTTTATTATACACACACATTTGTGCGTATATGTGTGTGTGTGTGTATGTATATGTGTGTGTAAGAGAGATCAACACATACGTATGCACAATTTACCATTCCAATTCTATTCACTATCTATTAGGGAATTTCAAATGAATCCCATAAATTGCAAGTCCCCATTTTGAAGACTAAATGGGTGGGCTTGTATAGAATAGTAAGTCCCCTTAACGGAGATGAGTGGATGGGCTTGCTTGGATGTTGGGTCCTTTTTCCCGAGTGTAAGCGGATTGGACACAACATGATTATATGATCCAAAGAGATCGGACTCTAGATTGAACATTGATTATGCAACCTTGATAAATATAGATTTGACCTTAGGATTTGAACACATTGTAATTGGATAATGATTACTAAATAATTAAAGATTTTCACTACGTTGATTTGGTCGGGTTTACGTATAATGGGGTGTTATTCAATTCTAGACAATTTATAAGCCATGCTCCAATTGGTGGCAATTCAATCTTACGATTAATAATGCATGATTGAACGATAAACAACTAACCTATGATGGATAAATCATGGTCAAAATTGGGATGACATTGAAATATGATAACTTAACCCCCCGGAAAATACAAGTTGGCTCTGACGATGATATATGATAACTTAACCCTGGATGAACACGGGACGACTTAGAAAGCGATTACAGTTTACGATTAACCCTTAAGTAAGGACTAGAGTTCATAGTTATAATAGCTTAGGATGATATTTTATTTGTATACAAATCTAACGGAGCTAGATGGTTCGCCGCAACATGGATTAGTGAAGATCTGGAGAGCTTAACTAAAAATGATTGATTATCCTTAGCACTTTTACTTAAGAAGAGCACGTCTTACAACCATAAGTTGCAAGTGTTATAGTCAAATTTTCCACAGCCTTGGAACAGATTTAAACAGGTAGAATGGACTTCACAATGATGAAGGAATAGATTAAGAACTTGGAAAGAAGCTTGGCATGGCGAAGAAAAAGAATTCAAGAAGTTTAGAGTTGATTGCACTAAGAAAAAGAGACGGTACCGACATGAAAAGAGGTCATACTGATCACTTTTTGTGCGTATTCATAACTTCTAGAGTGATGGTCAAAGAGTGAAAGTAAGATACATTAGAGATGAAAGATTTGCAAATAAGAAAACTAGATCAATATCGACCTGATTTTGTTTGGTATGTATATGATTTTATTGCACGGAGGACCTCATCTCCCTTTCTACTTTCATGGATTTGGAGCTTGACTTGGTATTCAGTGATCCAGTGACTACAGTGGGCAATTCTTCTATAGATAACAAGCGTATGGCAATCAGAGAGGGACCTTTTCTTTTGGACCTTTGGCACTTGGGATTTTCTCCAACTTCTTCTTCCACTATCAACATAGAAAACCTTATCAAATCCAAGATCTACTAGATTGCAATTAGACTTGAGTTGTATTAATTATATTCCAGAGCGAAATAATCAAATAACAAAATTAAAGTGCACATAGACCGAAGAATTGTCGAACCACTATAAAAGTCATGTTCTTGCCATTGTTTATTTTAAAGATCTATATTGTCAGAGTTTCCACCAAATTATTAGGGTCTTGTGTCAACTTTTAGCTCAACATTTTTGGTGATCCATTGAGAAAGGGCGTGGAATTTTATGTTTTTAAGAGACGAAGAGACCTACTACCAAAGCAATTGTAAGACCAAAGCTAACTGGATCAAGGGGGCAACCAGGTGGTATCCTCAAGTTCAAATCCATTAGTCTATATGATCGGAGAAGAGATTGAAATAATGATTAAAGGGATGCAAGATGGGATGATGGATTGAAAAAAGAAATGTTTGAAGGATTTTTCAAAAGGATGGGTTAGCGACGAATAGCCAAAGCAGTTGGAACTCTGAACTCGAGGTTAGAAAATAATGCAGGAGCGTCTGAAACTGAAGCAAAGCAAACTGGCACAGAGTCGCCATGACCAAATCAAATCAATGTCGACCTGAATCAAGTCGATACTGACATGAATTTATCAGGGGCACTGTTGATTGGGATTAGGATGAGCTAGGATGTCAGGAGCGGACGATGTTGGAGCAAGAAATGTAGATCAAAATTCGGATGCACTGTAATAGGAATTGAAATCAAAACCCCATCGTAGGAACGGAGTTAGGGGGCAGAATGGAGCTATGGATCAAGGACCTCTATTAGATGGCAACAACCAAGTAGTTCAAATTACGAGAATAGTGAGAGGTGGACCTCCAGACCAGGGTTTGGAGAACTTAAATAGAAATCATTCACCCTATCATCCAGTATGTAAGGAGTCCACCCAATTTCAAACTACTAACGTTGGAATTACAGAATGGGAGGACATATTTGATCGTTCATCTGATGAGATTTATCTTACATATAGAGGTGTGGTAACATTTAAAGAAGTAATAGATGGGTGTTTCGATTGTACTAATCAAGTTAGTTGCGATATAGTTTAGACAATTAGAGAATGGATCTATAAGCATGTAGGCTGGGTTGGTCGTCGGAATCTTAAGAAAGTTTAGAGTTTACATTTCTTGACCAAAGAATGTGATGACGCCTTTAAGCATGAATCGAAGGGCCGAAGAAACCCTAAGGAGTTATTTAACTTGATTTAACATAGTAGTTGTTGAGGTTCATAAGTTGGATCCATTGATAGTCTTGATGGCGGTAGTGTTTGGGGTTGTGAATATGACTGAATTCACAGTTGCTATGAAAGGAATCCATCGATGGAACTTACAAATTTCTACCATGAAGTTGGTATTTGCTTCAAAAGCATGTTGAGGCCAAAAATGTGGAATTTAATGTGATGGGTGATGGAGGACCATCCAACGTAGGTTTTTTGTAAAGACAAAGGAATGTCGAAAGCTAATGAAGGCTTCGGAGGACCGAAGCGGCAAAGGAAAGAACCGAAATTCTCTTCACACACTGATTTAACCGAAATCCTAGAGAGGTTATACCTAGACACTATTGGCGGATTCCTTATCAGAAGCTAACTAAGGGATGACCCACTGATCGAGAGAGAAGATCTGAAAAGTGTTACATATTCCATCAGTTGAATGGGCATGAAATAAAAGAATGCATGCACTTGGAAGATCTTATAGAATAATAGGTTCAAAGCAACTGGGTGCATTAATATGTAAGGAACCAAACTGTAGTGATGTAGTAGGAGCTTCCACCATCTATAGCAAATGCATCATGATCGGCTATGGATCTTGGTCAAGAATGATTATTCCATGATCAGGATGAATAGAGGTCAGTTTTGATTCCCTTGTTTTATAGCCAGAATTGATATCAAGCTGCCTACACATGTACGCGACCTTGATTGGTCTCTAGACATGCTCCAAGTTGGATGTCTGGTAGTAATCATCGATAGTGGGAATTCTTATAATGTTTGCTTGTTACTTTGATTTGGACATAGTAAATGAATATTTGATTTTGAAAAGAATTTGAACACGATAACTAATATATAAACTAATTGGACATGGTTACCAGCCAGAGAGATGGGGCACTGAACCATAAGGTAAAAGTTCTATTGTTGGAGAGCTAATGGATTGACTGGTATTGAAAAGTTAGTCCGCTCATTAGAGATTGAGCGGATATACTTGTTTCTACTTTGGGTCCCCTAGTCAGTGAGCGAGCAAATTGGGCTCCATATGAATATACAATCCGAAAAGATCATACCCTAGATTAAACAATGATTATGATATCCGTAGAGATCTAAGTTTGGCATTAGGATTAACATGCCTTATAAGTGGATAATGATTACCGATTAATTTAAGATTGTCATCGCCTCGATTTGGTTGGGCTTACATATAATGGGATGCTGGCGATTCTAGATAATTTGTAAGTTGTGTTCCAATTATTGGCAATGCAATCTTATGATTAAAATGCAAGGTTGAATAATAAACAACTAACCTTTAACAGATAAATCCCAGGAAAATACGGGATGACATTGAAATATGATAACTTAACCTTGGGCGAACACAGGATGACATAAACGGTGACATATATGATAAGATAACTTCGAATAAACAAGGGGTGAGTATGATTTACTGCTAATGACGAAACAAGGACTAGAGTCCCTAGATATAATGGTTTAGAATGAAATTTGATTTGTAGATGAATCCGAAGGAACCAGATGATTCACCATAACTTAGATCGATGGAGAGCCGGAGAGCTCAACTACAAATGATTGATTATTCATTGTAAATATTCTTAATAAAATAATACCTTACATCCATAAGGCATACTTTAGGGGGGAAATGTTATAGCTAAAATTGCAAAGCCTTAGAATAGACTCAAACATATAGAATGGAATTCAGATTGATGAAGGAATGGATCCAACGACTTAGAAACAAGCTTGAAATTGTGATGGAAAAAACATTAAGAAGTTTGGAGTTGATTACACTAAGAAAAAGAGATCAATACCAACACTAAAAAAGACTGATACTGATCACTTTTTGTACACATTCATAGCTTCTAGAGTGAGGGTCAAAGAATGATCAGGGACACTGAACGTCTTGATTCTCATCTCTTAACAAGTAGTTAAACAACTCAAAAAAGATCAATAGGAAAGGATAAGTGCTAGAAATTTTCAAACATCTTAACAATAACCTGATTTCTATGGCTAGAGTGATTAGAAGTAGATGAATCGAAACTAGAAGGAAAGATATAAGAGAAACGAAGGATTTTGTAACAACTAGCACACCAATATGCTTGAATTTTGCTAAATCGATTTGCAATAAGCAAATCAGATTGGTGCCGGCCAGATTTTTGTTGGTATAGATATGATTTTATTGCAATGGAGACCTTATTTCCCTCTTCTTTCTCAAATCTGGAGTTTGACCTAGTTTTTCATGATCCAATGACTTTAGTAGGTGATTCTTTCATAAATAACAAGCCTTTGGCAACTAGAGAGGGACCTATTATTTTGAACCTTTGGCGCTTGGCTCTATCTTATGCTTCTACTATTAACATAGAAAAACTTATCAAATCTGAGATCTACTAGATTATGGTTATGTTTAAGCGGTATTTATTGTATTTTGGAGAGAAATCATTAAATAATAAAATTAAAGTGGATATAGGTCAGAGAATTTGCAAAACCATTAAAAAATTATGTTCTTTCCATTGTTTATTTTGACAGATCTGTATTGTTGTTGCATTCATCAAATATTGGGATGTAGTGTCAACTTTTGGCATAACTAGATGTTTAGCTTGTTGGGTATAGGTGTTATTTCTGGAAGGTAGTTTGCTGCACTACATCTTCAAGTGGAGACAATAAATTGATGGGAGTAATTACTATTAGAATCTAAGTTTTGATGATGTCAACAAGATATACTATATGTACTATTATTATAGATAAAGGCATGGACAATAAATTATTCAAATATAACTGAGCTGGAAGAAGACAAGATGCTTGAGGTGATCGATATATCATAATGAAGTAACAGAGAAACTACAGAGTTGAAGCCAATAATGAAAGAAAGGAAAAGAGCACATTATTTAGTTTGTTAGTTCTGTAGAGCCTTTAGAGTTATTTATTATTAAAACCACCCATAAGATGTCCAATACTTTTGAAATTTCATAACCAACTCCGAAAATTTGTTTTAGATTTTTAGACATTTTTTCCATAATTTTTCAGAGTAGAAATGACGATGAAACAAGAAAAAACAAGATAACATACAATAAGAATTCCTTCAATGACCTGGACATTAATGCATCCTCCGGTCCCACAAATCGACTGATAATAAAATGAACAGTGCATCAATGATGGACTTTTGAAGGAGTTTCTAGTCATAGGGGTGTAAACATGTCGGACCAGACTAGACGAAGGTGTGTCCATGTCTTGTCCTATAAGTGATTTGTATGGATATGGACTGAACACACATTAAATTCAGACATTTTTTGTACAAGCCGAATAAGGGATGGACAATGTTTGGACAATAGAAAAATATTAGGTACTTTTGGAAGAACATATTTTCATATACTATTTCTTGTCTTAATTCATGTCCTAAATGAGAATCGTATAGACACGGTTTGGATTCTTTATAGCCTTAAACCGAGCCGGAAGTCGGACGATCGTACAAAATTTTTAGTCCTATTTGGCTGAAACTTTTCCATTTTCTTCCATGCCTCTTTATTGCTTATCTTCAAAATCATCATGTCTTTCCTCTATAAATTTTCTCAAACATTGCCGCCCTTCAACATTCCTCACTAACTTCTATATATAGCCTATAGACCACACCATTGATCTCACCTTTGCTTTCTGACCACTAATTCTTAAATCTATTTTCAATGCTTTCAAATTTCTTATTTCCAGAATCCTTATAGTCCTCAACCTCTGTTCATTCAAATCCAAATCAAATCGGGAGGTTATATAAGATTCTATGCTTGAATTAGCAAATTAATATAACCAGACTCAGTTATTGTCGAAAACTTATTTATACTGAAGAAACTAGTACACTTGAGAGGTGCCCAAGAAGATAAAAGTGTGAACCTATTAATCCTACTGAAGCGAGGGCATTGCTAGTAAAACTCCAAAGAGGTGTTTGGGGACTTAACAAAGAAGAGTTGCTTCGAACCAGTATAAAATTCCAAGTGTGATTACTTTTGCTTACTGCTTTCTATAGTTTTAGTACTTAACATAAAGTCATATTTGCCACATACTGTTGGATCTATGCCAATCAGAAGTGGGTAAAATAGTAGATTTAAAAAAAATTATTTTGTTGAATCTATTAGGCATATGAATTCTAAAGGGATTTCAGATCTGTTTAAAATAAAGTTTTAAACAAAATATTGTTTTATTTAAATTTTTAAAGTGGAATTTTAAAATTAATTTGAATTTACTTATATTATAAGGAATGTTTCTAATACATTCATATGTGTAAAGTGTAAATGCAACATATAACTACTATGTATATATGTAATAGTAACATGTAAAAATAATATGGAGTAAAACCAATCGTTTCTCTCTTTTAACTTATACAATTAGGTGAGGGAAGGTATGACTTTATATATAGAGAAAGAAACCTTTCATTTCTATTTCTCTATAATTAGATTGATTGATTTATTAAATAACATTTATGACTAAATTGATACAAGCATTGTTGTCCAAGGTTTTGATTAATAATATATATATACATATGTGTGTGTATGTATAATTAAGGAAGGGTTTTAAATTTTTTTTATATAGTTTTTCATAAAAGTCTATCTTAAATATTGAAGATCAAGTAGGATACACATACATACGTTTATTTGTGAACAATGTTTTGGTATATAAAACTACATGTGTATTTGAAGATTGCAGTTTAATATACACATATATGAATCTAAAATTGATAAATTTAAATTTAACTTTCAAATTAGGAAAAGATTCAACCCAGTGAAGATTTTACATAAAAATCCAATTACGTGTTTTAAATTGAAAAACTCTTGCACTTGTGTAAACAACTAAACAATTTTTTTTCAACAATAACTTTGTAATACATGTTTTCATTTGAAATGCAAGTTCAAGTAAATTAAAGTTGATTCAACCAAAATTGTTTTTAATCAAATGTTAAATAAAAGTTAATCAAAATTATTTTCAAGTAAAAAATTAAAGCAACTATGTAACATGCGTATATTTAATTAAAGGGAATCTAAAGAAAATGATTTTAAAATAACTAAAATTGATCGGACAACTTATGCACATATAAATTCGCTACAAAAGATTCAATACCAAAATATATGAACAAATGAATAAATAATCATATCAGATGAAGAGCCTAAACTATATTAACATATTTTCCATTTATTTAATTGAGGAATAGTTAGTGGGGGCCCAATTTAAATTAAAAATAACTAACTGAATTGTGAAAAAGGGGAGCTGAAATCAAGCTACAATATGAATATACAAATATTTGATATACAACTTGTAAGGGATTCAAAGCATACGAACATGGTTAACATATGAATAAATGCAATTGAAAATCACCTTAGGATGTACCCAAAAAGTTGCACATTGAACATGAATAATACCTCCTCGATTTTGAAACCAACCCCCAAATTTTGCATGAATCAAGAGATAAAAATCATCTTTTCTATTTTATATTGATTTTTTTATGCGAATTTCTTAGCGGCAGAACCCGTTAAAATTTTGGCCATGAATTGATTGGGAGGAAGAGAAAATGATAGACTGAGAATTGTTCGTGGAGAGAAATGAAATGAACAAGAGAGTATGTTTTAAAGGAAACATTGAAACCATTCTGTTCCCTCCTTTAAAACTTTCTCTACTTGATTCCCAATTAAATATCATGAAATTCTCTCCCTTTATTATGTATGGCTAGCCATAATACGTGCCATATGGCTCTTAAAAATTTCAAAAATCACTTAACATTATTTAATTGTTCTATCGATATCGTATATTGATATGCACGTTCATGACTTTTATTTGTGTAATTTAATAAAATAAAGGTATTCAAACAAATGAACTAAATATTTAATAAATAATATCTCATAAATATTATTTAATTTAATTTATTTAGAAGTGCACATAGTATTTATTCTATCCAAGTCCAATTTACATATTCTACCAACATTGTATATCGGTACAACAATAGTTTACAACAACACGGGTTTATAACTTTATGTACCAACACGGGTTTATAACTTTATGTACTTTATCAAATACTAATGGTATTCTAAAACATAAAATAAGATTTAATATCTGATATTATATATATATATATATTAGTTTAATTAGTTTACAACAATTATAAGTTAACTGAATCATGTGGCTTTTTTTGGAGTATTCATCATTATAGTTGTGCGACTTAAAGGTGTAAATTCAGTTAGTGATTAATATCGAATGAATACAATATTAACATTCACACGCTACCATAGTAAGGGGTGTGATGTTTGGACTGAATTTATTATTTACACATCTTTTTGGTAAAATTTAATTTTATTTATTATAAGCGGTACTGCAGTTATGGTCATTTACTCCAATTCCCTTCGTCGACGCTATATCACATTAGGAGTTATGGAATTTGGTTTTGATCAAAATTCCAACATCATCCACATTCAAATTTGTATATCCAAACACAAAATTCTTATTTAACAACAAAAATTATTATTAATCATATTGCTCTGGCCAAAGACTTTGACTTTAAGTTGGTTACAGTTATACGTGATGCTAACCTTATATAACCGAGGAGACGAATTCACTATTGAATAGCGTTTCACTTTCGAAGCTTCAACTTAGACCCATTCATTCGATGGATAACATGCCACGATCTTACTATAGTTAAAGTGAAGTGTCCACATCGAAATCCATAATAGTCTCAAGTCAAGTAACTATGTAACATTGTCATTTCGAGATTATTTGTTTGACCTTAGTTATATTAACCGCAACAAACACTTTGGTAAGTTATTCCATAGTTATCCAATAATTATCAGTACGTAACCCCTTCATTAACCAACGGCCAGGAGTAATATGCTTCACAACATTTGGAGAGCATTACACACTCTAATATCAATAGATGTATCGATATCCCATCATGAAACATCTTGACTAGGAATAATTAAAATAATAAGTTATTTTAAATGCAACAAATTCCCTATGATTACAAAACAATGTAATCTCACATAACGTATTATTTAACGATTTTCGATTCAATAAACTTTAAATTAATTATTTACTTAATTATACCACAATATAACAAGTACATAGTAGAAAGAAAAAGGCATATATTTTGAATAAGATTAGTTATCAAATTTGACATATGTAAAAATTACGTAATCTCTCATAAGACGTACATCTAGCTCTATTAATCTTCCACTTGCACTTAAGGAAATTATGGAATCTTATTCTAGTTTCCTCATTTGGTTTTCTCAAAAACTAATTAACTCAGTCCCTTAGTGAATGGGTATCCTATATGGTTTAATTGTCTTCTTTATCAATCAACTCACTTAAACCCTAATAACTTGCCTTTATCATATGGAACCTTTGGAACTATATTTCTTGAATCGAGCTTTAGATTCTTTTACGAACATATCGCGGCATTCTTATCATATAAAAATGTCATGAGATTCTCAACATCGTAATCACCCTAGGTTAGTTATAAATTTATGCATTTATTTATACTTCTTTTTATATGGAGTTATTCACGGCATACTTAGCATTCGGTTTAATCAGTCATTACTAGTTATCTAGAATATTTCTAGCTTAAAGTTCTTAACTAAAGTTTGAATGTGAATGTATGATTAACATACTATAATCTATCACTTATAAAGTTTGAGTCCATGCCCACCTTCATAAATATAAATAATTCTCTAGTATTTCATAAATAATCAAGAACATACTAAACTGTCATTCGGTGATCTTAATTTGATTTGATACCTGCTTTATATATCAAATACATAAGTGAATTGTGATATTGTAGATAAGGTATTATGTATGATAATTTCTATCGCTAATGCATAAGGAACCCATCTCAGATGCTCCATATTCAACAATTTTAATATCATGTCTGTGTATATCATTTGGGACAGTCCCAATATCATTGTATACTAATTATAAAATATGTCATTTTCAAATCCAATTTTGAGCGTTAAATAACCAAACTAACATGATTTTAATGTAATTGCATCATCAACAATCATAATTATTTACTTATAGTTTTACAAATATTTTGTCCCTATTATTATTTTTTCTTAAAGATACACACTTCCTTTGCATTTTGACTAAAAAATCAAACTATTTAATTTCTTTATCAATATACTTGCTTAACTCTTATGTTAATCGAATAATACTTCGTATCACTTTTTGGATCATAACCAATAATCCACAAAGTCAGAATTTCCCCTTTGACTTCGACATAATCTAGGTATTAAGCACAAACAACACGTTCTAAATCATTATTCAGAATTTTTGCTTCATACATCAAAACTCAAAACTGTATCAGCCGATAATTTTATGAGTAAAATTCAAATTAACTTAAGTACATTGAACGACGAATCTATTACACTAATTTTGACAACTAAAATTTATCAATGAAGCTTAATATATTCCAAATGTATTGGTCTTCTTCTCGAAGACACTTTTGCGGTCGATGGATCATATCACTTTGAGTACCGCTATCAAATTCATATTTTGATAATGTACTTGGAATCCATTTTGGATTGCACAACATGCCTTATGGTGAAGTCAATACTTTCAATAACTTATTGATAACCGAGGAAATTATTTTCTCGCATCGACAAGAAAATCATAGTTTCTTTTGAATGTGTGTGAGTTCTTTTTAGACATTCTAATTAGTTGGTGTTTCTTGAAATGACAATTGTTTCTTAATGCAATGAAATAGATATTCAAAAACAATTTTTGAGTTTCTATATATGTATAAAAATGATTTGGTTTTAGGTTTACATACTTATGTTCATAATGTAAGTTGGTCAATCAACATCGATCGATCCTAAACTACTTAGGGGTGGTACACACAAGAGCCCTCATGTGTAAATATTATGTGTAACTTCTCAACTCACGCAACCTCCCAACTACTTTACCTAGGATATGTTGCGGTTGTTTCATCAACTCTTATGTTGCTGATTTTGTAGACGTTGTTTTAGATGAAAATAAACTTCACCTTACATACTTACATTTAAGTGCTCAATCTTACAGAAATAAGTTAACTCAACTATACTCATCATCAGTCTTACTTTGTTCAACAAAGTCTAATCACTCCTCATCGATATATGATTATGTATTATAGGGTGACATGAGTTTTGGGGTTGAATCTTTTTTCATTTTAGGTGCTTTTGGAACTTTTTTCCTATATACCCACATAATTTGATCAATTTAAATTTTCTTATTTCCTTTGCATGTTAATTTTATACTTCTATTTTATATTCAATAAACATATTATAAATCTATCACTTGTGCATCAAACACACATGTCAATTTTATGTTAATTCATCAATGTACTAAACGAAGTGTGTGGAATTATTTTTGGCATCATTATACTTTTTGGCTGTCATACATCTTTACCAAATAATGAGTTCACCAACTCTTCTGTCACTCCTACTAAATAGGTGCTTTAACCTTAATTCCAAAATAATTGTATTATTGATGCTTCTAGTTACTTTGCTAACACAACAAATACTATTATTCTAATAGATTCATTTCAAAATGAATACTCAAAACATTCATAACAAAATAAAACTATGTTCACTTTCAGTCAATACTGAAATTAATCATTACTTCATAAATAACATTTGGTCTGTTTATGAAAATGATTTTTCATATATTGTTGCATCGATGGATATGCATTATATGACATGCTACTATTGTTTCCGCCATTGCTATAATAATGTATGAAATAAGAAAGTCCATTCAACTACTTATTTCTTTTACTGTAATTAGTTTGCAATCGAGAGTTTTTGATCACATATCTCAAACTCATCGAAATGACTGATATAACACAATTTTCTACATTACAAACACAATTGGAATAAAAAGCTACATTCTTCATACCATATTGAGTACCTGTTATTATTTTGTATAATCTCATTTCTAATATCACTTCATAAAGCAGAGTCAACCATTCACTCTCTTCATCCCAACTATGCCTAAGTTACGTCCTTTCTTGTACATTTGTTTTCCTTTTCTAAATAGATGAACCGTTAAAAAAGAAATACTTGGTGTAATAAATCATATTCAATACACAATTTCACATTATGCTTTATTTGCTCATTTTCAATGAATTAATTTCACTAAAATTTTGTAAGCTACGAGCGTTCATCATATAACATTCATACGTGATAGGACACATATTAAATATTATACTATTGTATTGCTTAAGAGTTAGAAACTCATGAGACAATACAATGTCTTAGACAAATAAATACTTCAGCGATTAAGTTATAAAGTTGTTTAATAGTGTATAATTAAGCTTTTGCATGGGTCTTAAAGTGACAACATGCCAAAAGATTTAAGTTAAGTATATTTTATATTTCTTTGTTGGCCTTAAATTTACATCATTTGAATATCTTAATTAATAAACATTTTATCAATTTTTATTGGTTGCATAAATTTATCGATGCAAATTATTTTAAATTTATATAGTAAATTTGTTTACAATATTAGAAAGTTATATGTTACCATTTCATTTTCCTAATAAGGCTTCTACTGGATTTTTTTTCAAATTGGGTACTTAGATAGTAGTATATATCAGTACTACAAGATTTGGATAGCATACAACATACTACATTTTAATATATGTTCAAATCATGCTACACAAGTTTTAAACCTATGACCTCTCGTAGCAAAGTCGAAGCACCTGACCACTGGGTCAGTGGCTTCTACTAGATTTTTTTTATGTCTCTCGAAACCCAAAAAAAACATAGAATTTTTTTGATTTATCTAGTGGGCATTAGTGATCACTTGCCCTAGGATTTCCTAAACCATAATATGTATTAGTACTCCAAGTCATAGGTCCGCAAACGATGGATAACACTCTGTCGATTATATCGTATACAACTCCTAAACTGTGTTCTTTATACCAATCTCAATCTCAACCTTGATTTTTCTCAACAAATCTAAAAAGATTATCTACTCACATCTATCATCTCATAACAGCCTCAGTATAGATACATGTACCTTCAATTTTCTTAATAAATACGTACATATAACTTACCAGGTCTATTGATATGTTAATATTATTGCAAATAACATTTGTAGAATAAGTTTGCTCAACAGCTAGAGAGTATGCATTACTAACATATAAATGATATACGATGCCTTTTATATTATAGATCAATAATTCTTAATATATTTAGTTGAGTGATATTGATTAAGGAAATAATGTATTTCAAAAGAAATACCGTCGTGATTCAAGTGTAAGTATCATTTGAAATCATGGTATACATACTATACATATGTATTTGCCCCTTATATTTAATTTCGGTTTCTTACAGTTCTAGTTAATTTTATACATATATAATCAATCAAGTATTAATTTATTTATAATTTTTATTATTAAATTTACTTATATAATATATACACGTATCTTATTAATTAAGTCTTAATTAATTACTTCTAATTTAATTCTTATTATATAAATCTTATTTTATTTAATTAGTTAATTATTTAAACCATATTTTACTTAATTTAAATTTCAACAATTTAACCTTAAATTATTCATCCTTAACAATTTAAAAATGAAGACAGACCATAACATATATTGTAATTATATACATATATCATTCTATTTGTATAAATTTTATTACTTAAATTTTAATTACTCTAATTTATTGAAATGATGCTTTTATTAAAAATGGTATTAATTAAATTTAACATTTTATCATCATTTATCTTAAACTTTTGACGATGAATATACACATATCATTATACATGTTTTAATTTAATTAAGTAACTATTAATTAATAATTATTTATTAATTCATTTAATCAATCCAATTAATTAAATAATTATTTTGAACATTTTGAAATTTAGTTTATTATCTTTCCAAACCAATTTTGGAATGTTTCATATAACATGTCATATTTAAAACTTTACTTTTAATTAAAGATACAATTTTTATAATATTGAAAACATATTTTTTTAAATACAGCCCAAGGCCCAAAGTTGGGCCTTTATATTAGGGATTCCCTTTTTGTCCTTCGGGCCAGGCCAATAGCTGGTAAGGCATAATACTTGATTACCCAAACTCAATCTTTAACATTACCTTTCTAGACATCCTATTAAATGGGTAAGCTTTAATCAGCTAGCTCTAACATTTCTAATATAAATAACATAGACTATTTGGCTCTGATATCATTATTGGATTCATGCAAATCGAAAGCAGGTGAAATAGGTAGATTTCAGAAGAATTTTTTTTTGGGATCTGTTGAACCTATGTAGTCTAAATGGATTTTAGATCCAGTCTAAAGTAAAGTTTTAAACAAAATCTTATTTTATTTGAATTGCTAAAATAAAGTATTAAATTTAATTTAAATTTACTTTAATGAATGTATCTAATTCATTCATATGTGTAAAGTGTAAATGCAACATATAACCAATATATATGCATGTAATAGTAACATGGAAAAATAATATAGAAAAGAAAACCTTTTGTTTTTCTCTTAAGTTATGCAATTAATTGAGGGAAGATATGGCTTTATATATAGCGGAAGAAACCTTTCATTTCTAACTCTCTATATTAAATCGATTGATTTATTAAATGAAATATACTATTAAATTTACACATGCCACTGTTGTCCAAGGTTTTGGTTACTAACATATATGTGTGTGTGTGTGCTTGCTCACACATAGACATACAATTTTAGAAGGGTCTAAAGTAAATTTGATAGTTTTATATAAAAGTCTATTCTAAGTATTGAAGTTAAAATATGATATACATGCATATGATTATTTGTAAAAAAATCCTTTTATATGTAAAACAACATATGTATTTAAAGATTGCAATTTAATATATACATATATGATTTTAAAGTTAGTAAAATTAAATCTAACTTTCAATTTAGGAAAGGAATCAATTAAATTAAGATTTTTCATAAAAATTTACTTATGTGTTTTAAATTGAAATAACTCTTACTCTTATGTAAACGATAAGTAAACCAAATTATTCAAGCAATATTTGCAACCAAATTGGCTACGAACACCGAAGAATAGATTTAAGTAGTGAAATAAATGTAGAAATTAAATGAAAATAGAGGAAAATCACAAGTAACAAGAAAATCACAGTAGAAAGCAGGAACAACAAAATTTATAGTGGTTAGGTGTTGATTGCCTACGTCCACTTTGAATATTCTCTTTATTGCTTTTTAATGAACTCAAACAATTATGAACAACAAGAGAAAGTAATGGAGGAAGTTGATTACAATAATGGTGTTATCTAACCAACAATGTAAGAATCCCTAGAATGACCCCCTTAGGTTTGTATTTATAGATGAAGGCGGCTTCCAATTTGACTGGAACTTCAGAAATAGGACCTTCTCGACCATATGGGATAACCATAGGGAGGGCTAGGCCCAACTCTCAATGGATATGGATCAGTACTTATCCCTCCATGTGTTGAGTTTGGACTACTGACCCTATGGTAGCTCCCTTATGCTCCAACATGATGGTGCTTCAAATATCAAGGTCTTTGGATGTGTGGAGCTCCTGCTTTTATTCAATCCTTGGCTCAGCTTCATGATAGTCCGAAGAAGGCCGATCCTTCCATGCGCCGACGTGCTGAACCTTCTCATTGTTATAAGATAGGCTGAACCATCCATTACGTGCTAAGACGATCCCTCTATTCGTTGCACATAATTCCAATCCATATCTCACAATCAACATCATGCCGATCCATATCTCTTGAGCCACATTGTGTTGATCCATCTTCTCATAAGCAACATTATGCTGATCCATCTCTCATAAGCAACATTATGTAGATCCCTTCACATACTCACATACGTTCGCTATCGACTCAGTTTACTATGCCAATACATACCTATCCATCACATTACACTGATTCATCTTGTCCGTTGAACTGTGTTGAACCAAGTACCACATCTTATGTCGAACCCTCCGTATTTCCACCCAGGTTGACTTCCTAGCCTAGTAACCAAACCGATCCTTATAGTCTCTTCACGCTATGCCGAACCCCATATAATCTCACCCATATCTCCAAACCATTATGCCGACCCATATCTCACATGAGCTAACTTCCATCTTCCTGACATCCCGCGTTGCCGTTCTATCAACTCCGTCCAATCTGGGCTTTGTATAAATGTCCGGACTTTATATCTAGGTCATGTAGTCGTTGCCTCATGATCATTCTTCTCATCAACAATCGAACCTGTCTTGCATGATCAACCCATTATAACCGAGTCTGGGCAACGGGTAACACTTGCCCCCTAATGTACGTCTTGTGAGTAACATGACGTGCTTTGAATTGAAAAAGGTCTGAATTTCTGGAAAGGAGTCTATCTAACTTTCTAGTTGATTTTTGTTCCTTTATCGATCTTTAATAATGCAAATCTGATGTCATACTCCGTTAGAATATGCAAATTTGGTCTTATGGGGTTTATAAGCTTTCTTCTGATTCAATCTCGGACTTGACTATTCCAGGATAGACTGCAATTTCGGTAAATTTCAAGAGGTTGAATTCTTAAATCATTTGTGCCACATTCACATACACATACCCGTTGTTGGCTCTCAAACATATCTGGATGTTTGCAGGTCGTTACCAAGTTTAATAGTGTCTTGTACATTTTATTTACAACTAAATCTTCGTGATGACGATCATCTGCCACTTCCCAGTTGTACTTCACTTCTCTATCTCTATTTTTATTCCGTGCATACCCATCATTCACATTTTTTGAGGGATAAGTATCCCACTTACCGATCCATCATTAGAGACATGTGATTAATGTTCGGCATTTCCTGGTGCTGACACTTTTCATTTTCGTTTTTCTTTTGGACTTGGTTACCCTTAATAGCCGGTTAGATTTCCCTATACAAATGCGCACGTATAAGCACATCCTTCTTATCTCCTTCCCTTTACTTTTCTACTCTCACAACCTTTACTACTTTCATCTTTATTTGCATTTTCGAGCTCCCCTTTCACCAAACCCATAATAACACAATCCCCTTCCCTTAAACCAAATTCCTCAAACCTGAGACCTTAACATCGAATGTGAATTCGAGTAGCCTCTTCACAATCACCCTCCATAATCTTTTGATTCTCAAGTGCGATCTCTCCTCTCTTCTTTTTGTTGATTCTACCAAACATATAGGTATGAACTCTCCTACTTTTTATTATGCCATTGAGTCATGAATTCCGAGTTTGTGTGAGTTGTAGTGATTTCCATGCGAGTGATTTAGTACATTGCGATACGATATGAGAACGAGGAGGTGAATGAGAAGGAGAAGGCGAAGAAGATGAGAGTAAGGGTTCGGTTGGTATCTTGGAAGGGATGGAGAAGAGTTGACTTATAAGGTTTGAGAAGTGGAAACTAGGCTAGGTGAGGGTACGGTACTTTATTATTGAGGAGGGCTCGATGTAGATCACTTTGGAGTAGGGGTCAGTGAGAGGTAGCTGCGTAGAGAGGGTTTCGTACGAAGTATTTTGGTAATGGAATGAAGAGGAATTAGTGTTAGGGATCAGTGTAGGAAGGGTCTTAACGAGGGATCAATATGAGATTGTATCAGGAATGAGTGTAGGGGTCGGTGCTGGTAGATAAGTTATATGAATTGGCATAAAAGTTGAAAAGTAGGAGTCGTTCTAAAGGATAAAGTGTAGGATCGGTATAGAGGTCAAAGGAAAGGGATCGGCACAGGGGGTTAATGGATCGGTTTTGACAATGAATGCTAACTCAACTTAAGTCATCTTAACACAGAACTGCACACTGCCTTTCCTAAACATAAAATTACTTGAACTATTGGACTTAAGCTTAAATAAACATATCTCAGGACTCCTTGACATGAGTTAAATGAAGAAATGAATAAAAAAAACTTCACATCTCAATATGTCGATAATCGATTCTAAAGCTTTCGTTGCTGATCAACCTCCTTGTTGATTGAGATGGTCACCTCTGGATGTAATTCTACGTCTAGTCATTTCATTCCTGTTTTTATGATTCCGAACTGTTCATATTTACTTCACACTTCACTACACTGCACTAGTTCACACACGACATGGGGGAACGGGTTATTATTTCTAATGTTGATTATCTACTGAGTATAACTGATATAGATCTCAAGTTGCACGAAGTGCTCAATCACAATTTCTTCTGAATCAGCCGTAAGGCACATCTGTTCTAAGGCAAGATCAAGGTACGCCACCATATCAAAACCTTCTTTAATCCTCCATACACAACTAACGGAGGCATCTGACCAACAAATGGATCGTTTGTTTTGAAATTCTGGTCCTACCTATGGAAGCTATCTGTCTGGCTCTGATGCCATCGAGGGTGCTATCATTCTAGATATCCCTATCGACTCACAGGCTTCTAGAATCGGTGAAGCCACCCTTCGTTGATTGTGCTCTAAACATGGAATTCCATTTGAAGGAGTTTTGTTTTCGACGAGGCAAGATAGACCTCACTTGCCCTCAGATGGATATAATGCTTACAATAAGTTTATGTGTTGGGCTAGATCTGTGCCACCCTTCAACTCCTTCGTTCGGGAAATGTTGAGGTGCCTGGGGATTGCTCCTACCCTATTACATCCCAATAGCTATTCCTTTATCTATTAGACCTTCCTTCTCTTTATGAATGTTCAGTTTCGTCCGCCGAACCCTAAAGACATGGAATATATCTACAACTGCAAAAGACGGTCAGGGAGTCCCTCATATGTCTTCCTTGAACCCTCGCATAAATGCCAAGTCTTGACGAGTGAATGGAACAAGCTCTCCCCATTCAAGCATGGTGGTTTTACGTACGGTCTCCTCCTGGCTTCGCAAGGGGATGGTAAGATGGATGTAAGTGTTACTCCTGCCTTCGTCTTTAGTTTGATGATTCGCGCCATCATTTCTCATTTGGATACACTGACATCCCAAGTTCTTTTAGGTGTTTTTCTTCGACCTGAAGGCGTCAAGTATTCTAGATCCATCGCTACTATTCACACAACTCCCGTCGAGGAACGGGACATTAAACTCTTCATCACTGATGAGTTGCTTTCACCATTTGGGCTGCCGAAAGACAGCCGCAAAATCGTACTCCGTGGGAGTAAAGCAGCCTCAAAAATTATTTTCGAAGAAAGAGTAGAGACAAGCGACCCTATCGTGCCCCGACCGAAGGAACTCGGGAAGACACCAAAGAGGGGGAGACTAAAGAATCTTAAGATGTTAGGCCGAGAAATGAAGATGTAGGCCTTGGAAAAACACCGATAGTCGAAACACCGCAGGTCGGTCAAATGCCCCCCAAAGAGGAAGAAAAGGTTGGTGTACAAGCTGCGAAAGAGTAAAACCGACGCAAATGTAGAATTCGTCCTTACCCCATTTGAAAAGGAGTCATCTTCTCAACAAATGGAAAGCCCATTGAAGGGATTCTCCAACCTTCCAATTCCAGACAATATACTAACTTACGACTTTCCTAACATCAACATCGAAGGGTTCAACTCCCCTACTAGATAAGGCGAAGGCGTCCAACCTTCTAGCAGAGGGGTGAATACTCCGATGAATAAAGCCACCATTACCGGTCCGTCGGGGGAGCACTAGGACATACAAAAACATTTGCACCCCATTATGCACACGTTATTAATAATTTGTTTGACAGCCTATAATATGCTCCTTTTTGGTTCTCCACAGGTACAATGTCACATTATTGTGCCTTTGACCAGTTTCGGGGTTCTTCTACTTATTATCGCTCGAGTCAAGATTCTGAATCTGGTAGACATAGAGAAAAAGATGAAGGGTGAAGCAAAGTTTATTATTCGCGAGAGTCTTCTTCCTCATCCAAACGGAAGTCTTAATAACATGCTTCTCATCATGATTCAGAGCATGGATAAGTCTTCACATCATGGCTCTCATGCTGTCGCACCTCATGATCAACATTCCGATCCGCCTCCATCTGTTCCCGCTCTTGACTCTACAACAACGGAGAAGCTAGTTGATCTTAATGCTACCTTTCCAAGAATCGAATTTAATGGACTTAAGTTCCTCCCTTCCATACACGTCATTCCCAAAATTGCCAAAGAGAGCTCACTAGCATTGATGAATGACATGTACGTCTAGTATGAATCATTTATTCACTTGGCCAAGAAAGTCTCGAAAGTCTTCGTCGAGCGCCAACATGAAATCGACCTTCTAAAGTTTTAGGTTATTCATGACAAGGACTTTATCAAGCATCAAGATGTTGAGCTGCTTGAGTATAAAATCCAAATTTCTAAAGTAGAGAAGAATGCAAAAGAAATAACAGAGGTGATCAATCACCTTGAAACTTCGCTTAAAAAGAAACTTGACATGGAACTTCATCGTAGTGGCACCCTTGATCAAGAAAAGGAAGCAAAAAGATTGAAAAAATTTTAGATAAGGAGAGGGAGGAAAAGATTGAGCCACAAACAGAATCGTAGAGATATTACGAAGAGATCGTCGAGGCAAGAAGCTTAAGAACAAAGCTTGACAAACAATTCGCCAAGATCGAAACTTTGTAGGAAGAGGCCCATAAGGAGGGTAGAAAGGAATTGCTTGATTAGGCCAACTCCCGGGTGGAAGCCTCAAGTGAGTCTGGCAGGAATGAGACCAAGAACTTGTTCGAGCCACTTATCGTCAAATATAATGCAAAAGTTCTTCTTTATCATGACTTGACCTTTCTTAACGAACGTTATCTTGAATCACTCACTGAAGCTTGGGAGCTCATTGTCAAAATCAAGAAGGAAGAATTAGGAGAAGTAGAGCATAATGAAGAAACACTTGTGCGAGACGTGTTTCAAGGGAATGAGCCATCCAATCTAGCCGCCGCTGAACTTCAATTTTTAAGGCTCCTGCACCGGCTAAGGAAGGAGAGGATATTAATGAATCTTCTGAAATCAATCCTAAGGGTCCTTCTCCTACCCAAGTGGCCGGACCATCATCTAGCCACACTTCAGACCAAAATATTGGCTATGATCCATGCAGATCCAGCCTTGGTCCGTAGATATTGTCCCCCATTCTTGAAGGAAAAATTCCTTAACTACCAGGAGTCAACCGGATGCCTGTATTGTACTTAATTTCTTCAGATTTGCAAGATCGTTGTTCTCCATGAGTAATGCCCTTTAACTATTGTTCATGCTTTAAAACAAATCTTCAAGTCATCCTGGTCCTAAACAAACTCCTAAGAGATGTCGTCACGGAGTAACATAAGAGAGTGGTAGAAATTTCAGGCGTAGTAGATATTCTGAAGCACGATGCTCAAGCCATCGAGGCAATTGACAAAGACAAGCCTGAAGACCTATCTCTTGTTGAGGAACTTGATGACATGATGATGATCACGGGTGGTTCGGAGCACACCACCAAAATCAGCACGAAGAAGCATATTGAAGTGGAATGTAACAGCCCACAAACCCGCACCCCTTGAGTCGACACTATTCTCCATCAATCAACTCAAGATGAACGAAAATACGAACCATTTGGGTTAAAGAAGACGAGGTATAAGAAGAAAATAGAAAACAACATCAACAGAACCAAACCATTGCAGCGGAATAAAATATAATAGATAATAAATGATCTTTACACAAAAGAAAATACATCTGTTTATACATTACATCATCAGAGTACAGCATCGGAGTTCAATACAAACAACAACACAACTCCGGACGGTTATAATATCTTGTCCTTCTCAAAACTGAATACACAACGGAATAATCCATACAAATACGGAAGTACGTATCACCATCCAGCTCTACAGCATCATTTCCTGTAATCTATAACACTCGGTCTGACCCGAGCATTATAGTGGAATAACTCCCGAGTCAGTTTGGAACAGTGTGAGAAGACCACACTCAAATTGATTATTAAAGTTCCAAAATTCTTTTGAAAACAAAAGCATCTCGTAAGACCATGCCACAAATAAACATGCCGGATTTTTACCATACGATAGCCAAAACACTTTTTAGTAAAATCCTCTGATATTATAATAGGGTCTATTTACAAATACTTATTCAAATAGCCGAAATTGTTACATGATTAAATTCTAGCTACAAGCCACAATCGTAGGTAATAAAAACAAAACCGTAAAAGAGCACGTAGGGAGAATGGATTTCCAACTAATGACTTGGCACTAGGGTACCACTTGTCACAGTACAAGGCCTAAATCACCCTACCGAGGATTACTCCCAATCCCCTGCAACCCAAGACCAGGACTACCCCTTACTAGATAATCTCGAGTAAGATCACCCCACGGTTGGGATCAACAACCGTACCACTAAGCCGAATAAAAGGGACATCTAGACAGGGATGACCTCACCCTATTGGGCGCCACCCACCTAGCCTTGCTGCATAACCCCTGATTTTCAGTCATTCTTAGTTGATGAGACTTGAGGCGAAGCGTTACCTTTTTGGAACGTTTCACTTAGAATGTCGATCGTCCACCTAACGATGTTCCAAAAGCATTCATCCATAAAAGTCTGTCCTGGGATCGAACGGAACCGAAGGCACTCTCCTACTACATCCATTTTGGAATCATCCTCAAGATTAGTATCGACTAGCCCTTGCACTTCATTGCTCCATCTTCGAATCCAAACTCGTCTTCTTCACGAAAACGTACAAACCGGATCGAAGTGGTTTTCGAGAAATTAATCCCGAACCCGGTCTCTTCGAAACGATCAGCGCATTGGCCAATATTGATAGTCAGTTATTTACTATCGATTAAAATTCACAAACAATTATCAACCATAAATAATTTCCCCTGAATTATTTATCAACCTCAAAATATCTTCGCAAGATATATTTCCACTTTCAACCCTTTTGAAAATAGTTTTCAAACCACATTTTTCTCATGAAATAAATTTCCAAATAATTATTTCCACTGAAAACACCAAGCATAAAAACTTTAGCTTTTTAAAATAATTTAAAACTCTTTATTATAAAATATACTTTAAAACATTTAAATTAAAAATTACTTCAATACTTATCCAAAATAAATACTTTAAGAATATTTAAAATAAACTACTTTGTACAATATAAAACTGAATTTCTAACTTTTAAAACATAATACCGAGCCACCTTTAAATAATTACTGCTATAATAGATTAAAGAAAATACTTACCATAGAATTTAAACAGTTATAAATAATAAATTTTCTAAACATACTTTTTAAACAACTTAATTTTTTTTTACTTATACTTGTTTGAAACGCACTTGGCTATTCAGGGAAATATACTTCTCTTCACATCCTTTAAAAATAAATCACTATTTATTTTTAAACAAATTTTCCCATTTCTTTAATAAATTCCCATCGTGAATTTATTCTTCAAATATCCACTGATATATTACTTCACCTTTATAAACCCAGTTTATAAATCTCATAGTCACATTCTCCTTTAATTTTCTAATTTCAAACAATTAAATCAATTTTCAAATATATTTCCAAATTACTCCATTTTGAAATAAATTCCTTTACTCGCTCAATTTATTTCAAATCCCATTGACTTCAGATTTTTTATTCCTTAATTATGATTTAAAATCTTTTAGCTGAAAAACACGAATTTCAGTTTCCCCAAATTCCTTCTTTATCCTTTTAAATAAATTCAAACCTTGAAATTTAAAATAAATTCTTTATTCCTTTAAATAATACCACTTATGTTTTTAAAACTCATTATTACTCTGTTTATTCAAAATCCCCCTTTTTCCATACTCTAAACTTATTTAGTAGAATTTTAAAATCACTTTTATTCTTTCCCAGTTCATTCTTAAATTTATTTAAATTCTCTATAATTATTTCACTTACAAATTCTCTTCTTTTATTTTCTTTTCAAAAATCCAATTTATATATATTTTGATAACTTAGTATATCCAAACATATTCAATCAAACCAGCATCCAACATCTCTAATTACCCATATAATTCATCACCGAATACCAAATAATCAAAACACAGAATATTAAACAATCTAATAAATTTTTAGGAATCCAGTTGGATCCCTCCAACCTCTTTCCCTGCATCCACAGATGTTAGCATAATAAAATACCAATTCCACTTCAAGATGGAATATCGCGGTATATGGGTTTTAAATATAATATCATCCGTTACTATGCGACGCATAAGGTCTCATCCGTTATATAATGCGGGAAATCAATCACTCCAATATATATTATATACTACTATATAATATATACCACATCCAATCAATTCAATCATTCAACCAATTATTTAAATTTAAATATTTTAAATATAAATAGCAACCAGATGAGTGAGATTGACTCACCTTTGATTTTTGTTTGCAAATCCAATCCATCTCGACTTGTTACTCCATGATTTTAGACCTTGAGAAAACAATTCAAGATTTATTTATATTTGAAATAAGCAAACAACCCAATTATCCTTGATAATTTTATTTAAATCAAATAATTAAATTTGGAACTAATTCTTTCTATAAAAATCCTTTAGTAACTAAAAATAATTAAGCTAGTTAATTGAATAAATAAATCATCAAACCATTATATAAAATAACTAGTAATTTAAAAATATGTATTTATATATATACACTTATATTCATATTACACCTTTCTGTAGAAGACAGTACAGTAATTTCTTTACTGTGTGAAATTCCCTTCTTTAATATACACATACCTTACTGCAAAAATTCCTTTCCTAACATATATATATAGCTGATTCAATTTTTTTTAAACAAAACTGTTAAAATCCGGATTCCTGTATTTTTCCAAAATAACACATATATATACACACCTATTTATCACCTGCAATAAATCCAATACATATCTATCGGCATCAAATTAACCGATATCTTACTGTAAATCACCTCTACCGAGTTATATATATATTTACTGTGTGTATACATATATAAATTAAATTTAATTGAAAAAAGAGGAAGTTGAATACCTACTGCCTCTAAACCCCGGCCTTCCATCGTGCAGCCTCCATCGCGAGCTCCCATAACTCCTCGCGATCGAGCTCGCGAACCCTAGCTCGCGATCAAGTATGGCCACAACCCCAAAGAAAGTCATTTATTCTGCTATTCCAACTTCGAGTCTTCGTTCTTCACCTCATCGCCACCACCGGCCTTGTGAACGTCCAAACGCCACCACGCGTCTACGCCAAACCGCCGAATACCCACCGCCAACCCTCAGACGCCATCGCCACCCAGACTTCGACCACCTCCCTGCCGCGAGCTTTCCCTCGATCGAACTCCCTTCTCGAATATGCTAAGTCCCCATGCGAGCGCGATAATACTTCCCCCCTCAATCGAACGATTGATTCGTTCGCTAATTTTTTTTTCGATTTCGTTTAATTAGCAGAAGGAGGGTTGAGCGATTTAAACGAGAAGGGGGAATGCAGATCTGTGCGGTTTAGATGTTAGGGTGGCTCGAGTACGATTATAGGGTGGCTGGTTTGACATTTCAATTTTTTAATATTTTAAAATTTCCAAAATGTCTCGTTTCGCATAACTCGAAATCTCGAACTCCAAATCAGACATGCCGCCAGGCGTTTATAAGGTTTTACCCATATTCCAAACACAATGGAATGTTTTTTGGAGCCTAATTCAGTCATACGTGGAAGATAGCTTTTTGAATCGAGTTTAAATATTAAATTATCGATTTTAATTTCAACACGTTTCTCACCCGTACGGACAAACGGTAACTCCAAACGCTACAATAATTAAAATCCGACAATAACTAAATATTACAAATCCATTGGAACTGGTTTCGTCGAATTTCAAGACTGTGCCTCGGAAGGCTATTTTTAAATATTAATTTAAACGATATAATTTCAAAACTTAACAAAACACTTCCAAATTCAATTTCAACACTTTTACTATCTTCAATACTATCGATATAAATTTTATAAACCCTTAAATTATTTTTAACAGGCTTAAAACTCCAGATTCAACATTTTTACCCAATTTTCAGTAATTACATTCAATAATTAAATTTCCAAATAATGGTGATATTTTAAATTAAAGTTACAAACTAATTTTTAAATATTAAAATCAATTAAATATCCCAATTTAAATCGTCCAAAATTTTGGGTCGTCACATGGAGGAGAAATCAAAGCTTGAAGTCAAAGGCGAGCCCTTCAAGGAGGATGTTGAAGATCCTGTGTACCTCTACAGGTCATTCAGCCCGGTGGGTCGATCCCTTGTGAAATTCCTCCTACTTCTTCAAGTGTTCCAACTAAGAGTGGCGAAGGGTCATGAAAAAGATGCTCAACTTATTCTACTCCCGAGAAAGGAAAGAAGGAGAAAAAGTTGAAGAAATAATTACCACTTTATGTCGTTGTACATTGCTTGAATAATTTGAATGTGTGTTTTTTTTTGTAGTAAATGTACGGGCATGAATCCCAAACTTTGGAATAACTTGTAACAGATTTTTGAGACTAGTGAATAAAAGATTTTTTTGAGTAGTCATGTTTTCGCCCGAGGCAGTCTCTTGCCGCCGAATGGTTTATACTCTAGTCCGCACTCCGCGGGCATAGAGTTTTCTCGTGGGAAGTCGTGTTTCCGCCTGATGGTTTATACTCCAATCCACACTCTGGAGACATAGAGTTTTCTGGTGGGCAGTCGTGTTTCTTCTCGTGGCAGTCATTTCTCCACCGAATGGTTTATACTCCAGTCAACACACCGGGGACTTAGAGTTTCTTGTGGGCAGTCTTATTTCGGCCCGTGGTAGTGATTTTTCTATCGAATGGTTTATACTCCAGTCCGCACTCTGGGAACTTAGAGTTTTTTTGTGGGCAGTCTTGTTTCCACCCGTAGCAGTTTTTTTTTTCGTCGAATGGTCTATACTCTACTCCATACTCCGGGGACTTAGAATTTTCACATGGGCAGTCGTGTTTCCTCCCACGATAGTCGATTTTCCGCTGAATGGTTTATATTCCAGTTCTCACTCTGGGGACTTAGAGTTTTCTTATAATAAGTCGTGTTTCCACCTGTGGCAGTCGTTTCTCTACCGAATGGTTTATACTCCAATCCACACTCCAAGGACTTGAGCTTTTCTAATCTCCAAATTGCCGGCGACCTTTGTTTCTTACTGCGAGTACCACTCATTGGTTTGTCTACAGGAGTTTTCAAATGAGAAAATTTTCGAAGCTCACCTTGTTTGATCCCGTCGAGGATAGGTTTGATTGATCAATTTATAACTTTGTGAATCTGTTCACATACTGCACACAGCAATATCAATTAGTTTCATTGTATACGTAACATAAAATGCAATAATAGTCGTTTAGTCAAAAGAAGTTCAATAACTTGTCTTAATACATATCTAAAAAATCAAATACTAAAGAAAATGTCAAAAATAACTAGTACTGAAATATAAAAGAAATGTTCTTGGTAAAATAACATCGTAAATGCTCACTATTCCACGCTTTGGGAAGTGTCGCGCCATCAACAATCGCTAGCATGAAATTTCCTTCTCTAAGCCTCTGTTCAATGAGATATGGTCCTTCTTATGTCAAGTTCATGCGCGGTGGGATCGAACAAACTCGTTTTGGGACAAGATCGCCAACTTCAAAGGTTCTCGATCAAACTTTTATGTTGTAATATTGGGTGATTCGATGCCGGTTCGCAGCTGCTCTCCGATTGGCTTCCTCTCGTTTCTCATCGATAAATTCTAAGGATTACAAGAGAAGATCTTGGTTTATTTTAGGGTCTTAGTATGCCACTCGGTAAGAAGGGACTTCAAATTATACTGGAATAACTACTTCGGCACCATAAGCAAGAGCGATTGGAGTATGGCTAGTTGTAGACTTATGAGTGGTCCTGTTGGCCCAAAGTGCCATAGGTAGTTCATTCACTCACTTGCCTCAAGCATTCTTCAAATGTTTTCTCAGAATAGACTCGATAATCTTGTTTATAGCATCAATCTGTCCATTAGCTTGAGGGTGAGCGACCACCGCAAACCTCTTTTCGATACAGTATCTCCGACAGAATTCTTTAAACTCGGCACCATCGAATTAAGTCTCATTATATGTCACGGTGGTCCACCATAGACCAAAGGGACATATAATGTTTCGAACAACGAAGTTGATAACTTTCTTAGTTGTGATCGTAGCTAATGGCTCCGTTTTCGCCCATTTGGTGAAGTAATCAACCGCAAAAATTGCGTACTTCCCGCCAACTCTGGGGATTGGTAAAGAGCCAATGATTTTGGTGCCCCAAATAGCAAATGGCCATGGGATAGCCATTTGTGTGATCTCGGTAGGCGGGGCCCTCGTGACTTTTTCATATATCTGGCACTTATCGCATCATCTCACATAATCAGCAGCATCACAATTCATTGTTGGCCAATAGTATCCGTAACGGCGTATCTTCTTTGCTAAAGTTTGCCCCTCAGTGTGCTCGCCACATTCTCCCTCACGGGCTTCTTTCAAAACGCGCTTAATCTCGTCATGAGTGATACACCAAAGTAAGGGAACGGAAAACCCTTTTCTGTGAATAATTCCTTCTTGCATAATATACCGCGAAGCTTTACGAAGGACTTGCCACTTTTTGTTTCTCCTCTCAAGCAAGATTCCATGCAACAAGTATTTTCTAAACGGTCATCCACGGCCCTTTTTCGGGCTCCGCTTCCAATACTTGATCAACTTCCATCATATTTATGCTTGGGATATGCAATGTCTCGACTAGAACCAGACCTGTCTATTGTGCGCCACCAGTACTTGACTTTGCTAATGAATTAGCTTCTTCATTCTGCTCAAGTGGGATATGCAAAATGTCATAATATTCGATATCCGCCAACAGCTCCTAAGCTCGGGTAAGATACAGGGCAAGTCGTTGTCCCTTAGCCTGATAATCTCCTATAACTTGATGCACAACAAGTTGTGAGTTGCAAAACAATTCAAGAGACTTTACTCCAAGCTCTCAAGCAAGTTTAAGCCCAGCGATCAATGCTTCGTACTCGACTTTGTTATTTGTAGTAGGAAAACAAAGCTTCAAAACGTAACAAATTAACCAGTTCTCAAAGGTTACAAGAACAATCCGAGCTTCAAAACATTGATCATTAGACGCTCCATCGGTGTACAACTTCCATCGCATGGTAGGGATTACATCACTCTCCGGGAGCTCGTCCTGCATGGTAATGTTCTTTAATGCGAACGACATCACCACATAACAGTATAACCCAATATCCATTACAAAATTGGTATGCTCCTGATCTGGGACATGCATCGCGATTTGGTTATACCCCAAGCATGCATCCATAAATGACAATAATTCGTACTCTGCAGTTGAATCAACTACCGATCGATTCTAGGAAGGGGAAAACTATCTTTAGGGCACGCCTTGTCCAAGTTCGAATAGTCAGTGCAAGTTCCCCAGTTCACATTAGCCTTCTTTACCAGAGTGGGATTAGATATCCATTCTGGATAGAGGGCGTTGCGAATAAACTTATTGACTTTAAGTTTATCCACCTCCTCTTTTAGAGCAATGGATCTCTCCGGGTCCATTCCCCGCCCTTTCTGTTTGACTGGAACATACTTCGAATCAATGTTTAATGCATGGCTCGCAATGACAGGCGAGATCCCACACATGTTTGAATAAGTCTAAGCGATTACATCCAGATTTGCTAGGAGAAAATAAGTAAGTTCTCTCATCATCGAAGGGCCGAGTTGCGATCCAATCTTCAACACCCACGATGGATCATCGTGGCTGACTGTTATAGCAATTGTCATCTTAGCCGGCACCACCTTGGTCTCCCTTGGCTCCTCCTCATCATCCCTTGAGTCTATGTCTCTATAGAACCGACTGTAGGGCCCAAGACAAGGCTTAGGCACCATTTGTTAATCTGTAGTAACTTAGATGTAGACAGACTTATCCATACCCTTTCCCTTCTCTTTACGCTGAGCCTCTCTCAACTCAGCCACATAACAGGCACATCCAGTCGCCTGATCACCATGTACAACACCTACTCCATTATCAGTTGGAAATTTCAACGTCAACAACCATGGGACAAGAGCTGCCCGAAATTCCACCAAGGCCGGACGGCCCAGAAAAATATTGTACAGTGATTCAACATCCAAAACAACGAATGATAGAATCCACACTCTCCTACGTTCACTATCCCCCAAGTCAATCGTCAATTTGACATAACCAACTGCCTCAGTAGGTACGCCATTGAAACCATGTATACGAGCTTTAGGTGGTTCCAAATACTTAGCCTCCATTCTCATTTGGTCATAAGCCTTCTTAAAGATAATGTTTACAGAACTTCCACAATCAATCAAAATTCTTCTCACTAGAGTAGGGCCGATCGTGACCGAAATGCCCATCGTGTCAGTAGTAGGGGCCTCTACTCTATTGGCATCCCTGATTTTGAACACTATATCGTTAGTCATCGTATGCTTTGCTTGGCCGGAGTTTCGTCCCCCGTATTCGAACAACACTCAAAATCCACATGTCTCATCGCTCTGGCGTAGCGCTCCATTTCCTGCCAACTTTTATCTACGGGACGCAGTACACCAACTATCATGTTTGTTACAAATCTTCCTCCGGACAGCGTAGGATCCTCAGCCCTACGCGAAGCTTGGCCTTGTTTGGGGTCAGATGTCCCATGTCCGCCTCCTGTGGATTTTTCACAAACTGCCGTAACTTTTTCTTTGGAATCAATTTCTTAATAGCATCTTGGAAACGTCTGCACTCGTTCGCGTTGTGCCCGTAACATTTATGAAACCGATAATACTTCCCAGTTTGCTTTTGTGTCTCTATCGACTACTTCTGACGCTTCTTCTTATATTGAAAAGTATTCCAAGTGGACAGATATATGTTCTCCAAGGATGCATTCAGAGGTGTGTAACTATCATACATATGCATCCTAGGCTTCGACCTTCCAAGCTCCCTCTTTCGGTCTCGATTCCCTTCATTGCTTCTTTTTTGTCGATTCAGCTTGTTTTGAACATTGACCTGAATCTTCCCAGAACTCTCATCGGACTGCTTTATTGCGATGTTGCTTTGCACTACTTCCCCAGTGGGCCCTACAGCTTTTCTCTTTCTAGATAATCTGGCTTCCTCCTTCCTTATAAACTAGGTCGCCTTTGAATAGAAACTTTCTAGCGTGGCTGTGGCTTTCCTGCTATTCAATCGTCGAATTTGGATTCCAGGTCAACCCCTCCTGGTGTAGCCATAAGTATCGCATGGTCATTTAGGTTAACTTCAGTGGCAGCAACATGAAATCTCTGCAAGTAGTCCTTCAGTGATTCCATCAAAGCTTGGATTGCACTGAACAATGACATCACATCTTTGAGAAGAGTAGCGTGGATCTAGAACTACTCCACAAACCTTGTTGCCAGTTCATCAAATCTTGAGACTGATCACGGGGTTAATCTTGTGAACTACATCTTGGCGATGCCAGAGAGAGTTAAAGGGAAGAATCTTCATTTAGTGGCATCATTCACTCTCGCTCGGTCCAATAACCTTTTGTACTTCATGACGTTCTTCCTGGGGTCGGTTTCTCCTCGTAGGCATGCACCGTGGGCATGTTCAACCTTCTAGGATACTCTGCATGTAAAATATGTCAGTAAATAGGGTGCGACTCCTCAAGATTCCCTAATCATCATTTGTCAAACCCTGGTTCTCCCTCACCAACTGCCTGACCATCGCCGATAAGTCTGGTGCTTGGATAGGTGATGCCAAGTGGTGATCGCGCTCCACCTCGTGTGAATGTTCTGGTCGTTGTCTATGGGCCAAATCATGCCACCTTGGCCTATCATCCTCCTCATATGCACCATGAGTGTTCGTCTCATCGTCGTTTCAGGGAGGTAGTTGGTCAGCATTCAGACGTACTCTAGCATCCATGTTTCAGGACCCAGCATGAGCATGCCTCCCCAATTGCACTTAAGGAACAATCCCTCCGACTAAGGGATCAACACTGATCCCTAGGGAGGGATCGGCACTGATCCATCTTGGTAGACCATATTGGTCTTCCAAGCATTGCTCTGATGTCCTCGCTTGCACCGCTTCAACTCTACAATGCCTACACCTGTGATGTACGTCTGATGAGGCCGAACTATTTGACGTCGAATAAGAAGAAAAATTCCTCCTAGCGCTTTGATGCTGCTATTGCGCATTCTGGTTCATCAAGTTGGAATTAGTCTAGATTTGTTCATTCAGGTGCCTACGGCTTCCCATCAGCTGGCACATCAGGTTTTTGAATTTAGCTTTAGTTACGGAATCAGTGGGATTCTAGACTTTAGTAGGCTTCATATTCACATTAGCGGGCTAGTTGCTTGGAGCCCCTTGTTGGATGCTAGCAGTTTCGTTTGCGTCGACATTCTGCGAAGTAGATCTAGTGCACCTCACTATTATGGATTTCTTTGTCCAGATTTTGGTAAATTTGAGTAGTATCTATAGTTTTCTAGAGATAATCTGGATCTCCTTTGGGGGATGTCCTCAATCTAGTAGCAACAAAGGGGATCCTAATAGGCTAAGAATCAAGCTCTCAATGAAAGTATCAAAAATTTTGCAACCAAATTGGCCAAAAACACCCAATAATAGGTTAAAGTAGTGAAATTAATGAAGAAATTAAATGAAAAAGAGGAAAATCACAAAGAAATAAGAAAAATACAATTAGAAAGTAGAAATAACAAGATTTATAGTGGTTCGCTGTTGATTTCCTACGTCCACTTTGAATATTCTCTTTATTGCTTTTTAATTAACTAGATTACAATTACAAACAGCAAGAAACATTAAGAGATAAGAAAGTAATGGAGGAAGTTGATTACAATAATGGTGCTACCTAACCAACAGCATAAGAGTCCCTAGGCTAGCGGCCCCTATGGTAGCTCCCTTATGCTCCAACATGATTGTGCTTCAAATATCAAGGTGTTTGGATGTGTGGAGCTCCTACTTTTCTTCAATCCTTGGCTCAACTTCATGATAGTCCGAAGAACACTGATCCTTCCATGAAGTAACGTGACGAACCTTCTCATTGTTCTATGATAAGCCGAACCATCCATTATGTGCTAAGATGATCCCTACGTTCGTTGCACACAATATCAATCCATATCTCACGATCAACATCATGCCGATCCATATCTCATGAGCTACATTGTGCCGACCCATCTTTTCATAAGAACCATTATGCCATCCATCTCTCATAAGCAACATTATGCTGATCCCATTACATATTCACATACATTCGCCATCGACTCGGCTTACCATGCTGACCCATATCTATCCATCGCATTACACTGATTCATCTTATGCCGTTGAACCACGTTGAACCAAGTACCACATCTTGTACTGAACTCTTTACATTTCCATCCAAGTTGACTCCCTGGAAAAGTATCACACGGATCCCTATAATCTCTTCATGTTATGCCGAACCCTCTATCACCTCGCCCATATCTCCAAACCACTATGCCGATCCATATCTCACATGAGCTAACTTCCATCTTTCTAACATCCCGCGTTGCCTATCTATCAACTCTATCAATCTTACTTCGTATAACTGTCCAGACTTTATATCTAGGTCGTGTAGCTGTTGCGTCATGATCGTTCTTCTCATCAACAGTCGAACCTGTTATGCGCGATCAACCCAATATAACCTGGTCAGGGCAACATGTAACAAGCAACAACTATGTACTACATGTTTTCATTTTAAACATAAGTTTAAGATATTAAATTTTATTCAATAAAAAAAATTAATAAAAATTATTTTCAAGCAAAAATTTAAAACAACCATGTAACATACATATATTTGAGTAAAGGGAATCCAATTAAAATTGTAATGACCCAGAATTTTATCGTTTTGATTGTGAATATTTAGCTAATTTTAAGTATCTAAATAGTTAATTTTAAAAGCATAATAACTCCTTTTAATTAATAAATAATAATTGTGAACTTGTTATAGAAAAATATTTACAAAAATAATCGGCTAAAATAAATATCGATAATGGGACCGAAAATTGTTTTATCGATAAACGTCTCGAAATGCGTGAAATTATTATCCATGTGCACTATTTAGGATTTTGATGAAATTCATCAGAACCAGAATGATAAGGTGATATACGCCATCGAGTTTTGTGGCGATCAAACATATTGTATGATCGTGCAAGCTTGAAACATTTAACGTTTTAATTTGAGAAATTAAAACAATATAATTTATTATATAAACTAAGCTACACAACTCTTTTACTTCACACTTCTCTTTGTCTCTCTTCTTTCTTTTATTTCTTGTAACTGATGTTTGCAACCAAATGGTCACAAACACCCAAGAATAGATTTATCTAGAAAAGTAAATAAAGAAAGAAAAATGAAAATAGAGGAATAGAATAAACTAACAAGCAGATCAAAGAAATAATCAAGAACACAAGAATTTATAGTGGTTCGGCATCATATGCCACGTCCACTTGGAAGATTCCCTTTATTGATTAACAAATAATTTGATTACAATAGCAAACAGCAAGAAATTAGGAGAAAACTTGATTACAATAAAGGCTAGTGTTACCATAAGCATAAAGATCCTCAGAATGACCACCTAGGCCAGTATTTTTAGGTGAATGCGACCACCAATCTCTCTATGACTTCGGCTATAGCACCATCTTATCCATATGGGCCCACCATAGAGTTCATCCAGCCCAAATCCCCATGAAGTGGGATTGCTACTGATTCCTTCATTGGTTTATTCTTGAGTAGAGATCCACATGATGGCTCCTTCATGTTTAGATATGTTGGCTCTTCGAATATCATGTTGATTGGACTAGTGGAGATCATGCTTTTGATTAATCTTTTATTCAACTCTACTTGCAAGTTACCTTTTTCCAAACCCTCCAAATAGACTATGACGATCACTCATCCTTTAGCCATTTCAGCATGTGATCCCTATGGTATGATTCTTAGGGTCCATATACCTTGCCCTCCAAATTCCATTTTCTTTGGACTGTGGGATCTCAAGATATTGATTGCCTAATGCTAGAATGCACTTGGTTTATAACATGTGCCAATCCCTCCTTGGTTTTCTCAGATATGCCGATCCATTACTAACCATCAACCTTTGCCGAGCCCTTTTATGCTTCACCGAACCCTAGATTACAAGTTGAAACATAAATTTTCAAACCAATAAACTATGTTGATCCATGCACCAAGGCCTATGACGAACCCTCCATTGCTTCTTCCATCCTGACCCCTCGTCTAACTAACCATACCGATCCATACACCTTTATTCTTGCCGATCTCTGGAATCCAGCCTTGTCGTGCCGAACCATGTGGTTCCACCATGTCATGCCGATCCCTATGATACTACTGAGCTATGCCGATGTTCAAGATAATTCCCGTATTTCTAGCATCATGCATTGTTTATCACCCCATTCTGTTCAATCTGGCTTCATATAACCATCTGAACTCTACTTCTGGGTCCTAAAGCCATTGCTCCGTAGTCATCGTTCTTGATAACATTCGAATCTATCTTGCACAATTAGTTCAATATGGCCGGGTCAGGATGCCAGGTAACACTTGCCCCCAAAAGTATATCTTGTGAGTAACATGACGTGCTTTGAATCGAAACTAGTCTAAATTGTCGAAAAGAAGTCCATCTAGTTTCGTGATTGATCGCTATTTCTTTGTCGAATTGCTTTCCAGGGCATTGAATTCTCCATTGATTGCTAAGATGCTTGGTTGATTTCCAATAATATAAATCCAGCACCATATTCTGTCAGCATATACAAATCTGATAATGCGAGATTTATAAACTTTTTTATTTTCTTGTCCAGCCTTGAACTCAAAAGTTTTAGGTTTGATTTCAATTTATGTTGATTTCAAGAAGATGGACTTCTAAACCACTCCCGTGCATATTCATATACACGCTTCTATCATTGGCTCTCGAACGTGTTCGAGCGCACATGGGTCATTGCCAATTTTTATAATATTCTGTATGTTTGCGTTTACAGTCAATCCTTAACGATCATTATCATTGTTCATGCTTCACTCTTTTTTGTCATTTATGGGGATTGACATTTAACATGTCGATCCATTGTTGAAGCTATGCAAATACGGATCGACAAGTTCTATACCGACCTCTATTCCCTTATTATTCATTCAATAATCTCATGGCCGAACCCTCTTCCATTCATATAAATACGAGCCTTTCTCCTTTTCCTTCTTCACTTTTTATTATATTTGCCTTAGCACAAAAAACTCATGAACCCCAAGCTCTTCCGTTAATGCTCTAACCTTCGACCCCTTACAGATCTATCCGCCTTCCCAAACTTAGATCCTCTTGTTTCCATTCTCCCCATCAACTCATTTTACCTCGCCTTTCAACTTTATGCACCACTAAATACTCGCTTCCAGTCCATCCTAAACATTCATATCCCTACATAGGTAAGGTTCAGCAACTCTTTCCTTTAATTATGTGATAGGATTCTTAGCCCTGTATTGTTAGTGAGTGTTTGAGGTAGTGATGGAAAATGCTCTTGGCAAGGTGATCGGTTACTAAATTAGAGGTGTGATGACCTGATTTTCCATGCCTCGAAAACCTGCATTGATACTCCACCGCCACAAATTTCCGAGACACAAAAGGCTGAATGTCAGTGGTGAAATAAAAGAAAGAAGAACAGAACAAAAATATAATGTAATGGAATAGAACAGAATCTCAAAACATGTGGAGAATATATAATGTTAAATTATAAACTTTGCAGAAGAAAGCATTTAAAACATATCAATCAGAGTCTAACTTATGATCAGCCTGGACAGTTATAAACTTTGTCCTTACAATTACTGAAATAGATACACAACAACAAACATAGCACAGAATAATAAACTATGCTTATACGTAGATGCAGATCTCCAGTGCTCGTCTGGAAAGCTCAAACCTCCTACCATGTTGTAATACGCCAAAGAAAACATGATCCCATATATTCTCTATCCAAGAAATTCCAAAATCTAGCATCCACTTCAAGGTTTGTATAGCTAATCTTGAAATCACTCGGTACTAACCCGAGTGTTAAACACACACAGATCAGGCTTGGAAAAACCAACGTAAGAACATAATCCCAAATGTGACAGTGTCACAATTAGATGCTAAACCAAAAATTAGTATTTTGAAAATAAAAGGTATCTTATAAGACCACGCAAGATAAAAACACTAAATGTGTTTTTTCGCTTATGGTAACCAAAAGCATATTACGCCAAACATAAGGGATATTATTTCTAATGGCATTGTTTTGAAAGTGCTTTTCAAGTAAGCGTATGAATCTTAGCTGAAATTATTACATTCATTAAATTGCAGCATTTGGTCTACAATCAAAATCGTATAAGGCTCTTAATGGATTTTGGATTCCATGCAAGCAACCAAGGTAAGGGGCTACCATCCGTGCAGTACAACTCTAGAAAGATGCACCTGGGCAGGGGTTCTCCACCCAATGCCTAAGCAAGACCGACCACGCAACCGATAGACCGAATATTCCATTTCCTTCGGTCATTTCTGACCTTCCGAGTGCACGCAACCATACCTTTCAGACCTGAAATATAGCGGGAGATCAGTTCTATCCAAAAAGGAAAACGTGGGCATTCTCATGGGTGCTAAACCATAACTCATCTTGCCACATACCCAGTTTCAGTCACTCTCCATTGATGAGGCTCGAGGTAACGCATTACCTTTACATTCCAGCTCATTCACTCTGAATGCCACATTGCTAGATCCGCTAATCTCTAATTGACTTTTACAAAAATACAACCTTCAACCTTAATGTCTCAGAGAAGGTTGTTAAGCTAAGAAAAGTTTCACTCTCCGCCACCAAGCAGATGTACGTTTGTAAAAATCAATGTATGTAACCATTGGAAATGCTTTGTCAAACATTTGTTCATACAAGTTATCCAAGAATAGGATAAATTGAAGGAACTACCCTACTGCTTTCCTAGTTACAGTAGCCACATCCCTTGCATCAACGCAGATCACACAACAAGGAATCATTGCTATTTATTGCCTCATTTGGGAGCTACCCAAAGGTTATCAACAAGCAATCCACTTATCATGGAAGATCTCTGGTATTCAATACAATGGAGAATTCTCAAACAAAGAAAGAACTAAAGCTACTTTGTAGTTATATCCTTTCAGATGGTCATCTAAAAGATTTCATCTTAAGGACCTACTTAACAAGTAGACTTTTTCCTACCGAGAAGATTCCCTAGTCTTCAACCTTTTAGTTTCATATCCATTTCTGGAATGCCATTTAATTGATTCGAAGTGGTCTTCGAATCTGGAGTACCCAAATCTGACTCTGGTTCTTTTAGCACCAGAATTGGTTACTAACATCCTTAAGAGAGTTTGTGTAGAGAGATTAATGAAGAAAGTAAGTTAAACTGAGGATAATATGCAGATTTAAATGCAGAAAATACGAACATCAGATTTATAGTGGTTCGGCGTAATTGCCTACGTCCACTTTGAGGTTAATCTTTATTGCTTTTCTTGATAAGCGATTACATATACAATTCGTATACCAATTATATTGAATACAAGTGCTAAGCAAAAAAGATAAGTCTTGAATGAATCTTGAATGCGGCAGAGTCTCCCAAGTGTTCTCGAAAAAAGGTCCATTTCACTGTGCCCCTGCCTCTCTATTTATAGACGAAGGCAGGTTGGACTTCCCTGGTGGGCCTAGCAGCTTGGTATCTCGGCCCAAAAAGAGTAATCTCTGTGTGCCCACCCAGAGAGGTCGAACGGCGAAATGCCGAGCAAGGCATAAATGCCGAACAATGTTCTCATGCGAATGAAGTGATGCTGAACAACCTAAATGTCGAACGAGGCATTTGTGCCGAACGAAGTGATGCCGAACAACCTGAATGCCGAACGAGGCATTTGTGCCGAACGAAGTGATGCCGGACAACTTGAATGCCGAACGAGGCATTTGTGCCGAACGAAGTGATGCCAAACAGTATGGAGTGCCGAATGACTCTGCCATGCCGAACATCCATAGATGCCAATCGATATTTAATACTGAACGTCTCTCAATGTCGAACACTCTCACACGTCGAACGTCCCATAGATGCTGAACGAACTTGAGTGTCGAACGAATCATATGTGCCGGACGACTCTAGAAGCCGAGAACTTTCTAATGCCGAATGCTCATAAGTGCCGAGCGTTCCTGAATGCCGAGCGTTCTTCTGATGCCCAACGATCCGGATGCCGAATGACTCATAAATGCCGAACAGTATGTTAATGCCGAGTACTTAGTTGCCTGGTCAAATCTCCAGGTAACACTTGCCCCCCAAAATGCATCACGTGGTCGAACGTGTTGCGCTTTGAATCACGTGTCCACTATGCTTTACTTCAAGATGTGGTTTAGTTTCCCCGATGATGGACTTCCCTTGATCACTAGTTGAGGTGATGCATGCCGAAGGTCATGCAAGTGCCGAACGATACAGCCGAAGCCGAACGTTCCATGTATGCCGAACGAATTAAAAGCCGATGTCGAACGATGTTGCTTTGACTGGTTCTACCGGTCATTGTCGTTTCGTCTTCTTCTTCTGCCCTATAAAGGTCAGCATTTTCCTTCTTCTTCTCTTTTCACATCCACCTCTGCTATTATGTACTCACGAACCGCGCCTGTTAACAGACTCTAAAGACTTAACAATCCTTCCCAATCCATTCATCATTAATTAAAACTACGCCCTCAACTCCAGAATTCTCACAAGTCTTGATCTACTAACTAGGTATCGATCCCTCTATTTAAATCCCTTCCCTGACTAAAAAGTTTTAATAAGAGGCTCAAATTCATAAATTAGAACCGTAGCCGATAGGTGTTGCGTGGATGAAAGAATCGAACTGTGATTAGGATGTTTTTAGGGCTAGATGATGTGGAGGAAAGGAGAAGTGGCCAGAGATGAGCACACGAGGGAGTTGTTGGGAGATGTATTGTGGTTCGGCATGGTTCCCTCATGCCGAACGAGATTGGAGGAAAAAATAGAGGAGGAACAGGAATTGGCGAGAATGCCGAACAGCATGGTCCGGAATGACTCGCCGAATGATTCGTCCTCGTTGTTCGATTTGGATGGAGGAAGAAAAGAAAAATGAAACTATCGTTAAGGATGGAGTGCGAGCGTTGGGGCTCGGCATAACTTCGGTTCGACATGATTAGCCACATGCCGAGCAGTGGAATGGAAGGATAGGGAGGAAATACGAGTTGGATAGTATGCCGAATGGTATTTCGGCCGAACAGCGCATAGGACGAACGGTCATGAGTGCCGAACGATAGTTAGGCCGACCAATAGTTTGGCCGAACGATACTTAGGCCAATCAAGGTTTAGGCCAAACGATAATTAGGCCGAACAAGGTTTAGGCCGAACGATAATTGGGCCGACCAATAGTTTGGTCGAACGATACTTAGGCCGACCAACACTTAGGCCGAACAACATTCATGCCGAACGATAATTTAGCCAAACGACACTTAGGCCGAACAACATTTTGGCCGAATGATAATTTGGCCGAACGACACTTAGGCTGACCAACATTTACTTTGCATAATCCTATGACAAAAACAAGGACAAGGACCTAATCCAACTAGCATATCGAACTAATCTGGACTGATAACTTCCTAGTTTCAGTAATCACAAGCCTGAACCTAAATTGACAGAAATAGATAACTTCCTCTAACATATAGCGCCAATGTTTGAGTCTGAAATTGAAAATACCACAGGGCAGGCATTTGGAGGCGGTCAGCGATGACGGTCTTTAAAGGCGACAATTCGAAGCTCGACTTTATACTATTAACTCTGTGACTTTCAATTTTTCAGCACTTACACTGAATTATCACACTAATCCACACACCACAATGAGGGAATACTTGTGTTGTTAAGTCTAATGTCGATTGTTTTTCAAGTATAGTTCAAACAGGTACTCTATTAGATCCAATTTCTATCAAAGATGTCTAAGAAATCTAGCTCCGCCACGATCTCAGATAGACCTGGGCCGTCTTCTAAGTAAGGAGTCGTAGATACTTCTAACCCGTCGACTTCCCCTGCTCATAACTTAGCTCCCGACGCCCTGGAGGCATCAATTTTCTTGGACAACCTGGTCGATTCACAGGCTTCGAAGATCAATGAAAGTGCACTCCGTCGGATATGCTCTGTCCATGGAATCCCCTTCGACGATGTATTAGTTCCATCGGGGCACGACCGCACGATCGTCCACACCTGCCCCCAGTTGGATATACAGCTTGTAATAAGATTATGTGCTGGGTTGGCGGTGTGCCACCGTTCAACATATTTCTTCGGGACGTGTTGCAATACATCGACATTGCCCCGTCATAATTGCATCCGAACGGTCACGCCTTCATCTATGGTGCCTACATCCTCTTCATGACTGTCCTCTCTAGGCCTCCAACCCCGGGTGACATCAAATATATATATATATATATATATATATATATATATATATATGATCAAGAAGCGGAGAGATAGCCCCTCTTTCATGTTTCTCGACCCGCACCAAAAATGCCAAATCTTGAAGGGAGCATGCAGCAAGTTCGCCCTGTATAAACATGAATGGTTATGTGTGCATTGCCCTCCTGGTTTCACAAGGAGATGGGTGGAAGGAAGTAAGTCTTTACTCTGGATCGATATTCATACTTGGTCAAAGCCATGCCTCTTATAATTCTTTTTTCCATCTTTTCAGATATCAATCCACGTCCTGACGGTCGCGGGTATTCTGAAGCCGTCAAAGCCATAAGAGCCCTTCTTGCTGACGAACGGGACATCCGAACTCTCATTTCAAATGAGTCATTATCGAGGTTTGGACTGTTAGCAGAAGGTCGTCGGATAATCCTTCCCGAGAGAGTTTCCATACCTAGGACCGCCTCCGGTAAAGGTAAAAACAAGCTGAGTCTTCAGCACGCAGCATTCCTGGCGCACTTGAAGAAGGAGAAATCAAAGAAAATGAAACACCCGAAGCACAAGATGAGAACGTTGGGCCTACTCAGGACCCGCCAGTTGAAGTTCCTGACATTGAAACGTCATCCTCACCTTCGAAGAAGAAAAAGAAACTGACGTACAAGATAAGGAGGGAAAAAGTTGGTGCAACCTCAAAAGTTACTCTTATTCCGACAGAGAAGGAGGCCTCCTCACAACGTTTAGAAAGTTCTTTAAAGGGCCTTTCGAACCTCTCGATGCCTGAAGATCTACTTAATTATGATTTCGATGATCCGGAGGCACTTAAACTTCACTCGCCCATTAGAGGCGATGCAGGCGTTCAAGCCCACACTAAGGGAGAAAAAACTCACATAAGTAAAGAAATTGGTCCATCGGGGGGAAAAACTAGGACACGCACACAAACACATGCACTTCACCTTGCACTTAATTTTCCATCGTCGCACTGCTCTTTGCTAATTCGTTGTCCTTTAAATTCTATGCAGGTGACATGGGGCGTACACACGGAATTGATCGCCTCTGCGGGTCATCTGTCTTCCATCACTCTGGATGTGACTCGGGTTTCGAGAGACGTCGGGACAGAGACGATGATGGCGTTAGGGATTATCATTCCCGGGACTCATCATCTTGGAAGAAAACATATTACCAGCCCCAAGTACCACCAACATCCCTATTATCACTTGGAACAAAGCAAAGATAAGCACAGCTATAACGGGTCGTAATCCGATGTCCCCCGAGACCAACATTCTGATTCCTCTTCCACACGACAATCCTGGGATCCTCACAGTAGAGCTGAACTTTCAAAGCCGTCTCCTCCTGTTCCCACAACAGATCCAATAGTATCGGAGAGGCTGGCCGAGCTTAAGGCTTAATTTCTAAAGATTTTCTTTGATGGTCTAAAGTTCCTCCTGGCAATCCACCATATACCTGGAGATGTTAAATAGAGTGCCATCGCCTGCACCAACGGCGTCTACGTTCAGCATGACGCGTTTGTTCATTTGGCTGAAAAACTTTCAAAAGTCTCCATGGAGCGCCAACATGAGATCGATCGCCTGAAGCTTGAGGCAATCCATGACAAAGATATCATTAAAGCTCAGGACGAAGAGATTGCGACTTATAAATCTGATCTTGAGGCCGCCCAGCAGAGCGCCAAGGATACCGCCGAAGCCGTAACTCGTCTGGAATTGACTCCCAAAAAAGAACTCGACGAGGTGGTGAAACGCTGTGGGGCTTTGGCTTTGGAAAAAGATTCAGTGCAAAAAGAGAGGGATGCATTCTGTCTTCGGGTTAAAGAACTTGAGGAGCGGCTTCGCCAAGAAGAAGAGAAGAAGGTTGCTGCTCAAGAATAGTCGCAACGGTATTGCGACGAGATTGTTGCAACGCGACTCCTAACGGAGAAACTTGAGGGCGAGCTTTCTAAAGTTGAGGCGCTGAAGAATGAAGCCCACGAAGAGGGCAAAAGGATAGCCTCTGCGAAAATCGACTCCCGTCTTGAGGCGGCCAGGGATGAAGGTAGAGAAGAAATCAAAACCATGTTCGACCCACTTATTGCTGAATTCAATGCCCATGTTCTCATGCACCGGGACTTAACTTTTCTGGACGAGGGCTATCCCGAATCTTTGGCTGAGGCGTGGGAGACTTTAATTGAAATCAAGAAGGTCGAACACGATATCGAGGAGGTTGATGAGGAGGCCTTGATAAAAGAATTTCTCAAGGGAAAAGAGCCTTCGGACCTATCAGCGGCTAAAGCTATTTATTGCAAAGGCGCCCCTTCAACAAAAGGGAAAGAAGTTATCGCCGCTCCATCCGAGATTGATTCTCCAGCTCGTGTGCCTATCAACCAGTCGACCGATACTCGATCCTTTTGAACAGCACATCGGCTATGACCCGGAGGAACCCGGCCTGGTGTTCATGTTTTGTCATCTATTCCATAGGGCGAGACCCCCCTAACGGTTGAGAGCCAGCCGGAACCTGGTAAGCAACTCTTTCACTTTAACATTCCAAGAGTTTTTGCTTTCCACCAGAAGCTATCGCATTCTAATACTTGCTTTTCGTGATTTTATGCAGGCCGTTCTGATCTTGAGCCCACTTCGAGGAGCGATGTCGCCAAGGAGGTTAGGGAAAAAACGAGTGAAGCTACTCATGGAGGAGAGGCTCCCGGTCCCGATGCTCAGGTGATCGGAGCGCTTGACGAGGAAAAATATGAGACTTCCTCCCCCATCGATGGGAGTTATGAAGTTGAAATTACAGGCGTCTTTGAGCAAACGTCCGAACTGAGCATGAAGGAGCAGCTTGATAAAGGGAAGGAAAAGATGATCAAGATTAAGATCGAACCTCAAGCTGTGGACCCGGACGACCCTTTGAACAAGCCGTTGAAGGTCATTCTCCTAGGCGGGTCCAAACCCATGGATGTTCCTCATACTTCTTCGGCTGTCACTACCCCGTCAAAGAAAATTGTCAAGGGTAAACGTACCGGGGAGGGGTCATCGGGCAGAAAATAAAAGAAGTCAAAGAAGTAGATTTCACTCTCGTTCAACAAGAGCTAGTTTAGATTATGTGATTATTTTTGTTTTCGTAGTTTATGTAAATAAACTTTTGACTTCGAGCTTCGGAGGAGCTGTAGTAGAAAATTATTTTTGATGAATAAAACTTAGTTTTTTTTCCTCTCGGAAGATTTCTATTGTCCGGTTTTCTGTATAATCATGGTCAGAACCCAAGCTATTGTGGGTTACATCAGCTTCTCGATTCATCTTCAAATAAGTTGATAATCTTCTGGCATTATACATTTTTTATTCCATGCTCCAGGTACTTAGAATATTTTCTAGTCCGTACACCAAGGGCTTGATGACTTCAAGTCATCTTATGTCCAGTCCGCCTTCAGGGGACTTGGTCATTTAAACCATTTATACTCGAGTCCACGCTCTGGGGACATAGAGTACTCTAGTACGCACTCCGAGGACTTAGAGGTTTTGAGTCGTTTATACTCGAGTCCGCACTCTGGGGACTTAGAGTACTCCAACCCGCACTCTGGGGACTTAGAGTACTCCAGTCCGCACTCCGGGGACTTGGAGGTTTTGAGTCGTTTACACTCGAGTCCGCACTCTGGGGACTTAGGGTACTCCAGTCCGCACTCCGAGGACTTGGAGGTTTTGAATCGTTTATACTCGAGTCCACACTCTGGGGACTTAGAGTACTCCAGTCCACACTTCGGGGACTTGGAGGTTTTGAGTCGTTTATACCCGAGTCCACACTATGGAGACTTAGAGTACTCCAGTCCGCACTCCGGGGACTTGAAGGTTTTGAATCGTTTGTACTCGAGTCCACACTCTAGGGACTTTGAGTTCTCCAGTCCGCACTCCGGGGACTTGAAGGTTTTGAATCATCTATACTCAATTCCACTCTGGGGACTTAGAGTACTTCAGTCCGCACTTCGATGACTTAGAGGTTTTGAGTCATTTACACTCGAGTCCATGCTCTGGCGACTTAGAGTACTCCAGTCCGCACTCCAGGGACTTGAAGGTTTTGAATCGTTTATACTCGAGTCCACACTCTGGGGGCTTAGAGTACTCCAGTCCGCACTCCGAGGACTTGAAGGTTTTGAGTCGTCTATACTCGAGTCCGCACTCTTGGGACTTAGAGTACTCCAGTCCGCACTTCGGACTCCGGGGACTTGAGGTTTTGAGTCGTTTGGACTCGAATCCACGCTCTGGGGAATTAGAGCACTCCAGCCCGCACTCCGTGGACTTGGAGGTTTTGAATCGTTTATACTCGTTCGTACATCAGACAAAGTAATGTATCTCTTAGTCATTTGTTACAGTGTTATCATACACAGAAACATCGACAACTCATAGGAAAAAGATTTGGCTTCAAGCCTTTATTAATGTAAATAAGCTAAATTATATTTTCACATGGCGTAAACTAATAATAAAAACTTGTTTAAATAAATTAAACTAAAATATAATAGAAATGAACTAAGTGTAATAGTGCCGCAAATGTTCACTATTCCATGCTCAGGGAAGTGTCACACCATCAACGGTCGCTAGCTTGAAAGTTCCTTCTCCAAGCTTCCGTTCAATGACGTATGGACCTTCTCATGCGGGGCTCATGTGTGACGGAACTGGGAAAACTCGTTTCAAACGAGATCACCTACTCCAAAGATTCTTGGTCGAACTTTTCCATTATAATATCGAGCAACTCAGTGCCTGTACGCGGCCGCTCTTAAATTAGCTTCTTCGCGTTTTTCATCGATGAAGTCTAAAGATTCCAGCAAGAGATCTTGGTTTGACTCTGGGTCATAATAAGTTACCCGATGTGATGGAACTTCAAGTTCCACGGGTATGACAGCTTTCATGCCATATGCCAATGCGAATGGAGTGTGGCCAGTCGCGGACTTGTGGGTGGTTCTGTAAGCCCAAAGTGCTGTTGGAAGCTCATCCACCCACTTGCCTCTAGCCTTTTCCAAACGTTTTTTCAATATGGATTTGATTATCTTGTTTATGGCCTCCACTTGTTCATTAGCTTTCGGATGAGCAACTGCTGCAAACCTTTTCTCAATACCATATTTTTGGCAAAACTCTTTGAACTCTTTGCTTTCAAACTGAGTTCCGTTGCCTGTGACGATGGTTCATGAAAGGCCAAAACGGCATATAATATTTCGTACAACGAAATTAATGACCTTTTTGGTGATGATAGAGGCCAAAGGTTCTGCTTCTGCCCACTTGGTAAAGTAATTGACCGCAACAATCGTGTATTTTGCTCCACCTTTGGATAGAGGCAAGGAACCGACTATGTCGATTCCCCATATTGCAAATGGCCAAGGACTAACCATTTGTGTGAGTTCCGTTGGTGGAGCTCTTGGGATTTTCGCATACTTCTGACATTTGTCACATCTTCTCACTTAGTATGTGGCATCCAGATTTACAGTTGGCCAATAGTATCCATAGGGGAGGATTTTCTTTGCTAACGTCTGCCCTCCGGTATGGTCGCCGCATTCACTTTCATGGACTTCCTTAGGACTCGTTTTATCTCATCATGGGCAATGCATTGGGTTGAGAATGCCCTCCGATACATTATTTCATCCTACATTACATAACGAGCAGCCTTACGAATGACTTGTCGTCTTTCGCTCCTTTTTTCGGGCATGGCCTCGTGTAACAAGTACTGCTTGAATGGGGTCATCCATGACTCCTTCTCGATTTCTGTTTCTAACATGATATCTACCTCCGTCGTATTTATGCTTGGAACATGTAAGGTTTCAACGGGAAACAATCCCATCTGTTGCGCATCGCCAGTGCTTGCAAATTTTGCCAATGAATCAGCTGCCCTGTTCTGTTCACGCGGAACATGTGAAATATCATAATACTCGAGATTCACTAGTAGTTCCTTAACTTGGGCCAAATGTGGGGCAAGTCTCTGCCCCCTTGCTTGGTAGTCTCCATGCACTTGATACACCACCAGTTGCGAGTAACAAAAGATTTCAACCTATCTTATTCCCAGTTCTTTGACGAGTCTTAAGCCCGCAATCAATGCTTCATACACGGCTTCGTTATTTGTTGCTATGAATTCGAGCTTCAAAGCCTAGCAAACTGATCGGTTTTCAGGAGTTACCAGAACTATGCCAACCCTCGAACAACGGTCGTTAGATGCCCCATCGGTGTACATCTTCCATCCGACGGGAGGTATGACATTGCGACCGTTTGATTCGTTTGTCATGGTGAATTCAGCGATGAAATCCGCTAGCGCTTGTCCCTGTATGGCTTTTCGCGGTAGGTAAGTAATATCGAATATACTTAATTCAATATTCCACTTTAACATCCTTCCAGAAGTTTTCGGTTGTTAGAGTACCTGTCGCAGGGGTTGATCAGTGTAAACACTGATTGAGTGTGCCTGGAAGTATGGGCGAAGCTTGCGTGATGCAATCACTAAGCAATAAGCTAATTTCTCGATCTTTGGATAATTTCTTTCTGCCCCCGTCAAGCATTTACTGACATAATATACTGGCTTTTGAACTCGGTCCTCCTCGCAAACCAAAGCCGTACTGATAGCGTGCTGGGATACTGCCAAATATACATACAGCATTTCATGGTCGATTGGTTTCGATAGCACCGGGGGGCTCTCCAAATGCCTTACCAGAGCTCGAAATGCTTCCTTACAATCGGATGTCCACTCGAAATTCCTTTTTCCCTTCTTTATCTCATCGAAGAAGGGAATGCATTTATCTATGGCTCTGGATATGAGCATTGCCACCTTTCGGTTCAAGCTTTGTACTTGCTTTATAGTTCTGGGCACTTGTATGTCTCGAATGGCCTAAATCTTTTCCAGGTTAGCTTCAATTCCACGTGCATTCACAATGAAACCCAAGAACATTCCTGATGCCACACCAAAAGAGCACTTCAAGGGGTTGATCTCCACACCATAATGTCTGAGTATATCAAACATTTCTGCTAAGTCTCGAATGTGGTCGTTTGACTGTCTTGACTTCACGAGCATGTCATCCACATAGACTTCCATACTCTTACCGATTTGGTCTTTAAACATTTGATCCACCAGACGCTGATAAGTTTCTCCTGCGTTTTTCAATCGAAAGGGTATTACTACATAGCAATATAGCCCCATATTCGTGACGAAACTGGTGTGCTCTTGGTCTAGAATTTGCATCGCGATCTGATTGTATCCTGAATACGCATCCATAAATGACAATAATTCGTGTCCGGCGGTAGTGTCGACGAGCTGGTCGATTCTAGGTAAAGGGAAACTGTCCTTCGGGCATGCTTTATTCAGATCGGAGCAATCAACACAAGTTCTCCACTTTCCATTTGCATTCTTCACTAGCACTGGATTAGATACCCATTCAGGGTAGAGGGCGTCGCGGACGAACCCATTGGCTTTTAGTTTGTCCACCTCCTCTTTGAGAGCCACAGACCTCTCCGGGTCCATACTCTCCTTTTCTGTTTTACGGAAACGTGTTTCGGGTCTATGTTCAACATATGACTCGCAATTGCTGGAGGAATCCCGCTCATATCAGAATGTGTCCAAGCGAAAACGTCCAGATTCGCCCGGAGGAAATCAGTAAGATCCTCGGCCACCGAGGGGTCGAGTTGTGATCCAATCTTAAGAATTCGTGATGGGTCCTCCCGGCTGACTGGGATTCGATCGTCAGCTCAGCCGGTGCTGCATTCGTTTCCCTGGGTTCCCCATCATCATCTCTCGGATCTATGTCTCTAAGGATCCGAGAATGCTGCCCGAGCCAGGGCTCGGGCATTACTTGTCAATCATCAGCCTTTAGGATGTGGACGGAGCTGTCCACAACCTTTCCATTTTCTCTCCGCTAAGCTTCTCTCAATTCGGCCACATAACATGCGCGACCGGTCGCCTGATCACCATGTACAACACCGACTCCTTTGTTTGTCGGAAATTTTAATGTCAAACACCATGGGGCCAAAGCAGCCCTAAATTCTGCCAAGGTTGGACGACCCAAAAAGACATTGTACGAAGTGTCAACATCCATTACTATAAACGGTAGGACTCGCACTCTCCTACGCTCACCTTTCCCCAGTTCAACTAGTAGCTCTATATACCACATCACGTCGGTTGTAGCACCGTTAATGCCGTGGATGCGGGCTTTGCATGATTTCAAATCTTTCGTTTCCATCTTCATTTAGTCATAAGCTTTCTTTAAGATGATGTTAACGGAGCTTCCGCAATCAATCAGGATTCTTTTCACGTAAGCTGGCCTGATTGTTGCAGATATAACCATCGTGTCGATAGTAGGAGCCTCCACCTTATCTGCGTCTCGACTCCTAAACACTATATCGTCATTCATCATGCGTTGTTGCTTTGCGGGGGTTCCATCTTCCACATTCGAACATCATTCGTAATCCGCATGCCTCAAGGAGGTAGCATATCGTTCCATCTCCTGCCAATTCTTGTCTATAGGATGAGGTCCTTCGACAATAGTGTTTATAATCAATCTACCCACAGTCCGGGCAGGTTGTTCTGGTTGGCGTGGAGCCGCGCGTCCGGGGTCTGACATTCCTTGCCTTCCATCTTGGGGGTTTTTGACAAATTCCTGCAATTTTTTTGTCTGATTAACTTTTCTATGGCATCATGGAGGTGTCTACACTCCTTAGTATTGTGCCCATGGGACTCATGGAAGCGACAGTACTTCCCTGTCCGTTTCTGTTCTTCAGTGGACACCTTTGGACGTGGCTTTTTATATTCAAAGGTGTTACAGGTAGATAGATAAATGTTTTCAAGAGAAGTGTTCAGCGCGGTGTATTCATTGTAGGTGGGAATCCTTGACTTCCATTTCCCTGCTTCTCTTTTCTTTTCGGGATTTCCACCTCCGGATCCTTTGGACTTCCCAGGCTTATTCTAGACGTTGACTTGAACGTTTCCCGAACTATCGCGGGACTGCTTCACGACGATGTTACTTTTCATAGTCTCCTGGACAGGCCCTGGTGCTTTATCTCATCTCGTCCATCGAGCCTCCTCCCTCCGTATGAATTGATGAGCTTTGGAATAGAATCGTTCCAATGTAGCTAGGGGCTTTCCCGCCAACCAATCTCCAAACTCCGAGTCTGGATCTACACCTCGCATTACCGCCATCAACATTGCATGGTCGTTAGGATTGCTAACTTCAGTGGCGGCAACATGAAACCTCTATAAGTATGCTTTCAAAGACTCTCCCGGAGCCTGGATTATGCTTGATAAAGACATTACGCCCTTTGGACGGGTAGCATGTATTCTGAATTGTTCAACAAATTTCATTGCTAACTCGTCTAAGCTGGATATAGATCACGGAGGAAGTCGAGTAAACCACATAGTGGCAATTTCGGACAGAGTGATTGGGAAACACCTACACTTAGCGTCGTTTTCCCTTGCTAAATCCATCATCCATTCATACCTTATCACGTGTTGCCTAGGGTCAGTCTTCCCTTCGTAGGCTGGGATAGTCGGCATATTGAATTTCTTGGGGTACTCAGCCTGTAGGATAACATATGTGAAGGAAGTATGACTTCTGCACACTCCCCAATCCTCATTGGTCAGGCCTTGGTTCTCTCTCATCAACTGCCTGATCATGGCTGATAAATCTGGAGTTTGTATGGAGGGAAGGATGTTGGGTTCCGTTCCACAGGACCGTGCGGGTTGGTGTCCCGGTTGATTTGAGTCTTGGTGATCCGGGCGTCCGGTGTCATCACGTGCCTGATCCCTGGCGGATCGATCAGTGGCACCTGCTTGTGCAGCATCATCCTTACGGCGTCTACGCCTAGGAGGTTCATTAGCTGAGGTTGAGCTATCAGATTCAGAATAAGGAGTAGGACTACTTCCAGCATTCTGATGTTGTTGTTGGGCAAGCTGAGTCATTAGATTAGTGTTGGCTTGAATCTGCTCAGCAAGTTGCCTTCTACTTTCCCTGAGTTCTCTTATCAAGTCGTTGAACTCTATTCGAGAAACGACCTCAGCTTGGTTCTGGGTGGAGGTTCCTGCGCCTTGAATTGCCGATTGGTTGCTAGGTCCTATCTGTTGTACACTAGCAGTTTCGTGGACATCTGCATTGTGAGAGGCTGATCTAGTTTGTGGTCTCTCCATGATAGAGTTGTTGGTTGTAACTCTGAGTAGAACCTATAGATGTCTTGTGAATGATTTGGATCTCCTTCAGGGGATTTTTCAATCCAGTAGCTGCAAAGTAGATCCTATCGTCCTGAGAATTCGATTCTCAGTAAAAGCACCAAAATGGCACCAGAATTGGTCACTAACACCCTTAAGAGAGTTTGTGTAGAGAGATCAATGATGAAAGTAAGTTAAACTGAGGATAATATGCAGATTTAAATGCAGAAATTACGAACACTAGATTTATAGTGGTTCGGCGTAATTTCCTACGTCCACTTTGAGGTTAATCTTTATTGCTTTTCTTGATAATCGATTACAGATACAATCCGTATACCAATTATATTGAATACTAGCGCTAAGCAAAAAAGATAAGTCTTGAATGAATCTTGAATGCGGCAGAGTCTCCCTGGTATTCTCGAAAAAAGGTCCATTTCACTATGCCCCTGCTTCTCTATTTATAGTTGAAGGTAGGTTGGACTTCCCTGGTGGGCCTAGCAGCTTGGTATCTCGGCCCAAAAAGAGTGATCTCTGTGTGCCGACTCGGAGAGGCCGAACGGCAAAATGCCGAGCAAGGCAAAAATGCCAAACGATGTTCTCATGCCGAACGAAGTGATGTCAAACAACCTGAATGTCGAACGAGGCATTTGTGCCGAGCGAAGTGATGCTGAACAACCTGAATGTCGAACAAGGCATTTGTGCCGAACGAAGTGATGCCGAACAACTTGAATGCCGAACGAGGCATTTGTGCCGAACGAAGTGATGCCGAACAATATGGAGTGCCGAATGACTCTACCATGCCGAACATCCATAGATGCCGACCGATATTCAATACTGAACGTCTCTCAATGCCGAGCACTCTCGCATGTCGAACACTTTCGCACGCCGAAGTCCCATAGATGCCGAACGAACTTGAGTGTCGAACGAATCATATGTGCCGGATGACTCTGGAAGCCGAGCACTTTCTAAGGCCGAAAGCTCCTAAATGCCGAGCGTTCCTGAATGCCGAGCGTTCTTCTAATGCTGAACGATCCGGGTGTCGAATGACTCAAAAATGCTGAATAATATGTTAATGCCGAGTACGTAGTTGCCTGGTCAAATCTCCAAGTAACAGGTTCCTTCTATATAAACCATTGAAATAAAATGTGTATATGTGTACACAAAATCATCAAGCCTCATTTATTTAATTTCTTAATCTCAACTTCCTCATTTAGAATTAGTTATCAATTGTAAAACATTAAGAGAATAATTTCCTAAGTGCAAACCCGATGGCCTAAACCAACATCAGATCGACACCTATAAGATTTCCAACTTAACCTCACAACAATCAAGTTTTGATTCCTTTTTACCAATTCCTTTTTACCAAATCCTTTTTACATTTCTTGTCAAAACCATTACAAGATATTTGACAAGCATCTGGATCTACCTTTCGATCTGTTCCATCTCTCGTATAAGAAACGAAAAAGGTCAGATGGATTTCCCCATCCTGCTAACTACCTTATCTTCTTTCTCAGATATCACAGGCAAGACAAGATGTACTGTTAGGTATTACCGCATAACCCTTTCTGTTATTTACTTTACTTCCCATTCAGAGATAATACCTCATATGTAACTTAAGCCTTTGATTTCAAACTTAGTTATTTATCAATAAAAAATAAGGCTTTCCAAGTTAGGAAAATATATCCTCCCAGATCTTGCTTCAATCACATTCTTTATCCTTTAAATAACAGTCGTTTCCATACCTTGAAGTCTAATGCCACTTCCGAGTTTATTTCCAAATATTGTTTATTTGTTAAACAATTCATTCAACTCTAGAATTTGACCATTATTCTAAGCTCTTAGAAAATTCCCAATTAAATCTTAAAAATAATAATTAATTATTATAAATACATTTACAAAGATTCTGGCCGAAAAACTTCTTTTAAACTATTAATTCAAAATCCAATTTTCGTAATCTCTAATGAATAATGATTAGCTAGGTCAATTTCTATAAATATACTTATTACTAAGTATAAACTCATTTTAAACTTCCAAGACTTCATTATTATATTAATAATGGAGTTATAAAACTCCATTTACAAAATTTGGATTTTTAACTACTTTCACAGCGACCATTTTGAAAACTGTTTTACTCATAAGTTGAGATTCATAAAATAAAATTCTAATTTCTCTTATTCATATGAAAATTATCCTCTTTACGCATAATTTTTTTCTAGTTTCAAGTCATTCTGACTTGAAATGTATCTTATACTTCCATTCTAATTTACAGGTAAATGGTTACCGTTTATTTCACTTTTGAAACTTGTAAAATATTATTTTCAAATATTTTATCCCTATAATATTTTATCACTATAATATTATATTTAACCCTTTTTCCATCAACCCATCAAATATTTTATAGCTATAATATTATATTAAACCATTCATTAACTTATAAAATATTATTCCCAAATATTTTATCTTATAATATTATAATATTATACTTAGCCTTTATTTAACTTATAAAATATTATTCTGAAATATTTTACTTTATAACATTATATTACCATAATATTATACTTAACCTTTCTGTGATTTAAAAACCATTTAAAATCCCTTTTTCTCTTTTATTTTAAAGAGGCCCTAACCATTTCGGTTTGTACATGTATTGATGTTAGTGAAACATAACTTGGTATTCTATTTTAAAATCATGATATAAACATGAATATACAAATATAAATGTAATATCATATCCAAAGAAGTCATCCAATCATACATATAACATCCATTGTTATCATCCAATATTAGCAAATCAACACAGCCAGGTTTACTGAACTTTTCAAAGTGATTTACTTATTAACTTGCATCTATATTAATTTAACCAACTAATATCGGTTTATTAACTACTAAACTTGTATTCAACTAATAGCATGCAAATCTACTAGAAATGATGCAAAGCGTTCTTACTAACTTGCATTCTTAAACTAGTTTACCACTTATAGACATATATGACTTTATCATCTCAAAATCATATTAAAGAGGCAAAGTGTGTCTTACAATCTTGGCTTCCTCCTTCTCGAGCTTTATCTGGATGATTTATCTATAGTTTCTTCTCCTTGATTCCAGTTGTGGCAGTTGCATTCTATTTTGGATTAAAATTAAACAGGCGTTTAATTTTAACCAAAATTTCCATTAGCTCTAATCAACTCCAATCCACTTCCTTCATGTAATATTTTTAAATATGAGTCCAACACAATTCGTTTCACTTAAATGCGACCTCGTATAACGAAGTTATCGCATTTCAAAGATCATATAATAAATTATTTAACAAATTAATTTACATTTTTATTCCAGATTAAATCCTGGCCGTCCATCACAACTACCCCAAATCTCAGCCGCCCGTTCTATCTCCTTCCCCATCGTTCATCAGCTGCCACCAAAACCCAAAATCTTGAAACTTTGATCGATCGTTTCTCTCGCCTTTGACCACCTAACGATCCTCCACCACCTCCATTTGAAAGCCAGCACCGCCACACCCCTACGGCTGCCGCCCAACTGCACTCGGTTACCCATGTCACCGGAAAATGGCCTTGAACCCACGACCTTTGAGATGAGATCCCGACCACCTTGAAGAAAATGGTGACGATCCCACCGTACAGCTTGTCGTCCTCACTCAGCTCTACACTTTTCCAGTTGAAGCCGTCTCCTATCGTCGCGTGGATGAGGAGTAAATTGACATGAAGTATGGAGCAACTTCGGTCGTTCATCATGTGGTGGCTGATGCCCTAGTGCTAGGGTTTTTTTTATTTTGCTATTTAAATTTCTGAACATTTTCTATCACTGGATCCTTGCTTTATATGGAGAAGAGGAAGTACGGGCTCAACGCGATGGGGCATGGGATTGATGTGAGAGGAGTATGGAGTGAATAGTAGAGGTAAGGCGGTGAATAGTGTGGTATGGTGTAGGATTAGTGTGCGTATGTACATGGACATATATATCATTATTTAATTAAAATATCTCGTTATATGGACCTTGAAATCTCGAAAAAAATGGAATTGAACTATACAACTACGTAAAAACATTGAATTTTGAATTCGAAAGAAATATAAAGGAAAGATTAGATGATCAATTAAACAAAATAGGAAAGTAGATTGGATTAAATTAAAGACAGATAAAAAAATGTAAAAATTTACATTTAAAGACCACCCTCCTTTTTTATAAAATAGAAAAAAAAATTGATTTTTGTTAAAAAAAATATCTTACATAACAAATAGTAAATTTGGCAGACCCATAATTTGAATGAAGTAATGGAAAAACCCATAAATAAATAAGAATCGAAATAAACATATCTATTTATCTACGATCGAATTATATTTATTCGTCACACCATTGCCAATATGAATAAATTGTTGAGAAAAAATGAGATCAATTAAATAAAAATGAAATAAAATAAGGATTTGTTTTGGATTGGCATAACAAACAATAAATATGGTAAATATAAAACATAATATAGAACAAGAAAAGAGCAACTGTGAGTAAATAATTACCATACAAATTTGTACTAGTTACCTTTCTTTTTTCTAATTTTTTTATTTATTTTATGTTATGAATTCTTTTAAAAAATCTGTTTTTCTTAAAATATCATGAATAGTTCCTGTAGGTTGAGCACCTTTTTCAAGGAAATATCGAATAGCAGGAACGTTTAAATAAGTTTGATTTTTCATTGGACCATAAAAACCCACCTTTAGAAGATCTCTTCCTTCTCGTCGGGATCGAACATCAATTGCAACGATTTGATAGATAGCTCATTGGGATAGATATAGATAAATAACCCCCCTTATAAACGTATAAGAGGTTTTTTCCTCATACGGCTCGAGAAAAAATGATTCTGATATTTATGTATATAATGTAAAATATATGAAAAAAATTATGAATTGGACTATGATTTAAGTTTTTCTGTTCTTACTTACATAAAAAAAATATCATTCGTACTCATAACTCAAGTTGGGTAATTGTGAAAATGTCCGAAGGTAAATCCTTAGGCATTTCTTGAGTCGTTTCTAACCTCTTTTGTTTGTTTCGTCTCGAATCTTTTTTAGTCGCCATCATTATACTAAAAATAAAATATTGAGACAATTGAAAATAGTGTTTCCTTGTTTCGAAATTCTTTCTCTTTACTTTTTAAAATCATTAGGTTTAGACATTACTTTGGTGATCCTTATCTCCTTTTTACAAACGGCAGCAACATACCTTCTGTTTTTTGTTATTTCCTTCTATGGAAAGATAATATGAACAATTTTTTCCCTTGTAATGTAATATAAAAAATGTTATTAATTTTATTTCAAACTTGTTGGGATTTGAATACTGCGATTTAAAATTTTAATTTCTATATTGAGGATATACTTAACAAAGTAGTCTAATTTATTAATTGTTACTAACCCTAAATTCGCCTCCCTCCCCCGATAAATGAATCAATACGTTTTGCTCGAGCTCCATCATGTACTATTCCTATTTACCAACCCAATACAAATTGGGTTCCTAATAGGAACAGAACAAACTATGTCGATTCAAGAGCATCTTAATTCCTATAGAAAATGGCGGATGTAAGAATCCACAGTGAATTATGTCCTTCAAGTCGCACGTTGCTTTCTACCACATCGTTTTAAACGAAGTTTTACCATAACACTCCTCTCATTTTAAATTTTATTTTGAAACGGTATGCAATTGATTCAATATGGAATCATGAATAGTCATTGGCTCAATGATACAAAATATTTTTTATGTATGTATCTAGGGAAAGGTAAATAATTATCTGGAAAAAAGTCTTATATTTTAAAGGATTTAAGTTATTTCGCCCCTCTATCCTATGGGGTGAAAGAAATTTCTAAAAAAGGAAAAAGAAAAGTGAATCCATTTCCTTAAATCTAATTAAAATCTTCAACAAATCATTCGGGATGTTATGTTAAATTATGGAAAAAATTCTTCTCGAACAAATAAACTCTATTCCGAATGCAGTGGTATATATATCGAAAGCCAATTCGAAAGTATATAGAAGATAGCTTTCAGAAATTGAATTATATTAATTTAAATTACTTAAATTAATCCATACGGGTTTACTGCTCCTACGATCAAACGGTAAGTCGGATCGCCATAAAATTTGGAATCCTAGAATAATTTACTATTACGGATCCAATGAAACTAGTTTCATCCAATTCTAAGACAAGGCCCCAAATGACTAATTTTATATTAAAATAATATCGATAATTTCCAATTTATGTTTAATCACTTTTATTTCATATTGAAAAGTTTTCTATCTTTATTCTAACTCAAATAGAATTTATATCGATGTTATAAATCATTTTCATTCACATTAGATTCTAGATTCACTTATTTGACCAAATCTAATTATTCAATTAACTTTTCAATATTTAATATCAATTAAATATTCCAATTTTAAATGACTAAAATTTTGGGTCATTACAAGAGGTTTAGTGGGTTGGATTGGGTGTAGAAATAAGAGAGGAAGAAGAGAGATGAGGGTTCAGTGAAGGACTTTGGAGGAGAAGGAGTTAGAAGTAGAGAATAGTAGGGTTCGGTTTACGATAAGATGGCAGTGGTAGGGATCGGCAAGTGAGGGTTTGGTTGTTTAGTTATTTTTGTTGAGGAGACGATGAAATGAAGGAAGGCTAAGGAAAGGGATCAGAAAGGAAAGTTTGGAAAGGGATCGATACAGGGTGGTGGTATAGGATAGGGATCAGTATAGAAAGCTATTGATGGAAGGATCTGTGGCTGTGGTCAAGTAGAGGGAACGATAGGGAGCTCATGGGAAAGGGATCGCCAGTGAACACTAAGGATTGACATGTGTCTTATAAATCAAACTCAACCCATTCGGACAATCAACCCGTGTTTGCCTTGTCGACCTTGAACATACGATGATAATGAATAATATAACTTGCATACTTGAACCGTCTAACTTGAAATTTATCAACCAAACTTCAAGAATTTTCAGTATGGACTAAGCGATAAACTTGCTTATTAACCTAAGTAGTAGACATCATAATTCGATGTGCCGATAGTTGATCCCAAAGCTTTCTTTGCCAACCAATTTTCTTGCCAGTTGAGACGGTCAGCGATGCCGGTCTCCCTGGACAAAACTCCCAAGTCTTGTCATTTTATTTCGCTTTTCTGATTTCAAGTTGTTTATGTATATTAAATATTGCACTTCACTAAACTAGTTCACACATAGCTTAGGGAAACAAGTTATTTTCCTAATCTCGGTTATCTACTGAGTATAGTTGATATAGATCCCAAAGCGTTCAGTCGATATGTCTTCTGATTTGGTGATGTAACATATTGGATCTGAAGAAAAGTCAAGTTTTGCAACTATATCTGGCAGGCCCTCCCCAAGCCATCATGTGGAGCAAAAAGAAGTTTCTAATCCACAATCCTGTCTTTTCTTCGATATCCGAGTCCTTCTAATGAAGGACATAAGCCTTTGATGTTGTAAAGGGCGCTATTCTTCTCGATAATCCGGTAGATTCACGGGCCTCTCGAATTGGCAAAGCTGCTCTTTGTCGGTTATGCTCTATTTATGGAATTCCGTTTGGGGATGTCTTAGTTCCCCAATACATGATAGACCTCACCTGCCCCTAGTAGGGTATACAGCTTGCATAAGTTTATGTATTGGGCTGGATGCATACCTCTCTTCAATTCGTTTGTCTGAGAAATGTTGAGATATGTTTGGATCTCCCCTTCACAAATTCATCCCAATAGTTATGCTTTTGTTCATGGAACCATCTTGCTATTTATGATATTTCTATTTCATCTGCCTACTCCCGAAGACATGAGATTTGTTTGTTATTTCAAACGGAATGCCCCTCTTATGTCTTTCTTGAGCCTTAGCCAAATTGCCAAAGTTCCGACGGGGGCTTGGAACAAACTCGGAATATTTAAGCATGATGGTTCTACATACGATGCCCTTTTAGATCTGCAAGATGGTGTCTAAAAGGATGCAAGTACTACTTTCACTTTTCTTTCAAGTTCACTGATCCAAATCATAACTTTTCCTTGAATACACTAAAATCTGGAGTTCTTTCAGGTGTTCACCAATGTCTTGAAGGCACTAATTTTTCTTAATCCGTCACTGCCATCCGCGTTACTCTCGTTGAAGATATGGATATTAAACTTCTCGTAACCGATGAACTACTATCCTTGTTCGGGCTATTGGAAGATCGCCATAGTACTGGACTTCCTGGAAGTGCGACATTATTAAGGAATGTCGCAGAACAGAAGAGGGATATTGTCAACCCCGTCGTGCCCCTTGTAGGGGGACTTAGGATGATACTAAGGTTGACGAGATTAAAGATTCTCAAGCCGAGAAGTCGGGAAATATCAATGAAAGCCTCGGAAAAGCAACGATGGTTGAACTGTCACAAGTCGGACAATCCCGAAAACCTACAAAGAAAAAGAAGAAATTGGCATATAGGCTTCGTAGAAGAAAAACTGTCTCGGACCGGGAGTTTGTTATTACTCTGGTTGAAGAGGAATCATCCCTCGGCACTTGGAAAGCTCGTTAAAGGGATTTTCTAATCTTCAAATTACAACTGACATCATGTATATGATTTTCCAAACATTAACACAAAAGGACACAAGTCCCCCACTAGAAGTGGCGAAGGCATCCATCTTTCGGACAAAAAAGAGGAAATGCTGATGAGCAAAGCTACCGTTACCGGTCTGTTGAGGGAAACACTAGGACACTTACAACCACACGCACTTCACTATACACTTTTATGGATCTTTCATGTGGCGATTACTAATACGCTTCCATTTGGTGCAGTGCCTGAATCGAGAGCCTTCGATCGCCTCAGAAGTTCTTCTGCATACCACTGCTCAAGCAAGGATTCAGAGTCTTCTCAGCGTAGGGAAAAGGATGAGGGATGAGATAAGAATTATCACTTAAGGGAATCTTCTTCCTCTTCCAATTGCAAATCCCAATCCTAAAAAGCTTGACAAGGCGAACAGTCTGACTTTCCTGCCCAAAGTAGAGACTGGCTTTTCTATCATGGTCCTTATATCGCCGCATCTCACAAGCCGCATTCCGACACTTCAACCTCCAGACAATCTCATGAGCGTCGGTCAGGCAAACATCCTCTTGCTACCTTGAAAGCGCCTTTACCGGCACTGCTTCCGACGTTTCAACATTAGAGAAGTTAAGCGAGCTCAAGGCCACTTTTCCATAGATTTGCTTTGATGGCCTCAAATTTCTTCCATCTATTCATATAATCCCAGGGCATGCCAAGGAAAGCTCTCTCGCACGCGTGAACGACGTGTTTGTGCAGCATGAATCATTTATATACTTGGTAGAGAAAGTATCTGAAGTTTCTACTGAGCGACAACATGAGGTAGACCGCCTTAAGTTGGAAGCTATACATGACAAAGATGTAATCAAGTGTCAAGACGTTGAATTACTAGAATCGAAAACCCAACTTGCTGAAGATGAGAAGAATGCCAAGGAAATGGCAAAGGAAGTGAGCCGTTTGGAAGCTACTCACAAAAAGAAACTCGACACGACACTTCATCGCAGCAGGACACTCGCTTTAGAAACGAACTCATTGCATAAGGAGAAATATGCTCTCGCTTGCCACGTCGAAGAACTTGAGGAACTTTAAAAGAAAGGAAGGGAGGAAAAAATTGAAGCTTGGGAGGAATCATAGAAATACTATGAAGAGGTTGTTAATGTTAGAAGCTTAAAGGCTAAACTTGACAAGCAATTCGCTAGAATCAAAGCTCTTAAAGAAGAACTTGAGAGGAGGGTCGAATGGAGATGACCGAACAAGTTAACACCCAAGTGGAAGCTGCCATGGAGTCTGGCAGGAATGAGATTAATGACTTATTCGATCCACTGATTAATGGATAAAATGCCAAAGTCCTGATCCATCGTGACTTAAGCTTTCTCAGTGAGGATTACCTCGAATCGCTCGTTGAAGCTTGGGAGCACATCATCGAGATGAAGAAGAATGAGCTGGGTGAAACAAATCTCAACGAGGAAGAATTAGTCAGGGAAATTCTTCCCGGGAATGAACCTTCAGATCTAGCTACCCAAAAACTTCACTTTTTCAAGGCTTTTGCACCTACTGAAGGAGGAGATAATATTGTCGGGTCTTCAAGGACTGATCCTAAAAGTCCTTCTTTATTCCAAGTCGTTGGAACATCAATTTCTCTTAATATGGAGCTGGATCTCGGTTATGATCCAGTAAGGGCCGGCTTCGAACCCAAGATGTTGTCTTCCATTTTCGAAGAAGGCACCTCGACAACGACGGAGAGTCAACTAGATGCTGGTATTTTGCTCTACTCCATAGTATAGGAAAAAATTTCGTTTTTTATGATCAATGTCTTTGAGCTAATCTCCATATTTTATCAAATTTTGCAGGTCTTCCAGACTCTGGTCAACTCCAAAAATCGGTGCTGTCATAAAATAACACGAGTAAACGGTTGAAGATCTGGCTACTGCTAATGTTCTAGGACATGATGCTCAAATCATTAGTGACTTGATGAAGATAAGTCCGAGGATCCACTCTCGGCTGATGAATTTGATGACGTAATAATCATCGATGCCTTAGAACACACTGATAAGACCAGCATAAGGAAGTAGATCTAAAAGGTGGAACTGTTGGAAAGAAATTTTAAAATTGAACCCTCGAGGTGGATGTCGATGATCCTCATCTTGTTCCATTGCAAATTATTCCACCAGATGGGTCGACCCTTGATGAACTTCCTCCAATCTCCTCAAGCTCTTCGGCCAAAGGTGGCAAAGGGTCCCGAAAGAGAATCAAAAGCGGCTCAATGCTTGAGAAATTCAAAAGAGAAAGAAAGTCAGAAGTAGTTACTGCTGCAGCTCAATGTGCATAGTTTGCATAATCATCTCTTTCACTTTGTTCTAGTAGTACGGGTATGAATCCCGATCTTTTGAAATAACTTGTACTGAAGTCTCGGCATCTATATTGTAAATAAAAGCTTTTTTCTGCTATGCTTTGTGTGAATTGTTATTTAAGTAGTTGAATGATTACTTTCCATTCAATGTACTAGTAATTCATTGCTTGTGAATTTTGTTAACAATTCACCATCTCCATCCCAAGGCCTCCATATAGTCGTGGCCTTGATTCGTATCAAACACAAGGCTTGGGCCTTAGTGTTACACTGTCAGATTCAGCGATTTTTTAATAAACGTGGTTCTACCCCGAGCATTGATTTGGCGAGGCCATATGTCGGACGGTCGAATTCCATCCTTAACGAGTTTATACTCCTCTTGTCGAGTTCAGGCCGAAGTTTGTGGAATAGAGAATGGTCGAAATCCACTAATCTATTCATTCATGTTTATACTCCAGTCCAAACTCTGGAACTTAGAGTTATTTTGCGGAATGGAGAATGGTCAAAATCCACTCATCTAGTCATTCATGTTTATACTCTAGTCCGCACTCTGGCGACATAGAGTTGTTTTGCGGGCAGTTGGTCTCCGCCCAATTTATGCTCATACCCCAGTCCGCACTCTGAGGACTTAAAGTTGTTTTGCGGGTAGTCAGTATCCACCCGATTTATGTTTGTACTCCAATCCACACACTATGGACTTAGTGTTGCTTCGTGGGCAGTCGTTATCCACCCGATTTATCTTTACACTCCAGTCCACACTCTGGGGACTTAGGGTTGTTCTGGAGAGCAGTCCGATCACACTCATTTTTGATTAATTAATTTTCCCTCTAGAATTTGGTTTTTGATTTAGCGAGCGATTGTTCGACTCTCAGTCGCCTTGATTTCTATTTCAGTCCCACTGTCCAGGCATGAATTATTAAACAAACAAGTTGATTGAACTCATCTTATTTGATCCCAGTGGAAGTTAGCAAGATTGATCGATTCCAAACTCTACGAGCCTATTCATACACATCGATATCAATCAGTCTCGCTATGTAATTATCATGCAATGCAATGGAAAACATAAATATAGAGGAAGCCTAAAACTTTATTCATTAATGGAAGGGAAGAACATAAATTGTCTTATTACATATTCGACAAATCAAATGCTAAAAAAATTCTAAAAATAAATAAAAATAAAATGTAAAGGAAATAAGCTAAGTGAAATGGCGTCGTAGGTGTTCTCTATTCCATGCTCTTGGAAGTGTAATGCCATCGATAGTTGCTAGCTTGAAAGTTCCTTCTCCAAGCCACTTTTCAATGACTTATGGTCCTTCCAAATAGGATTCATATGTGATAGGGTAGGAAAAATCCATTTCAGGATGAGATGGCCAATTTCGAAGGTTCTCAATTGAACTTTAGTGTTGTAATACCAGGTAACTCGATGTCGTGTGCGACTGCCCTCAAATCAGTTTCCTCACGCTTCTCGTCTATAAAGTCTAAAGACTTCAAAAGGAGATCTTAAATTTTTTTAGGATCATCGTAAGTCACTCGATGAGAAGGGACTTCGAGTTCAATAGGAATAATGGCTTTAGAACCGTATGCAAGGGCGAATGGAGTGTGGCCAGTCATGGAATTTTGAGTGATTTTATAGGCCCAAAGTGTCATAAGGAGTTCATCCGCCCACTTTCCTCTAGCCTTCTCCAAACGCTTCTTCAGAATTGGCTTGATGATTTTATTTATCGCTTCAACCTATCCATTTGCTTGAAGGTGGGCGACCGCTGCAAATCTCTTTTCAATATGGTATCTCCGGCAGAAGTCTTTAAACTCAGCACTACCGAATTAAGTTCCATTATCTGTTCCAATAGTCCGTGGAAGACCAAAGCGACATATGATGTTTCCTACAATAATTTGATTACTTTCTTGGTCGTGATTGTAGCTAAAGGTTCTGCCTCGACCCATTTGGTGAAGTAATCGACTATAACAATAGCGTACTTCATGCCACTTTAGAGATTGGTAATGAACCGATAATATCTATATCCCGCATGATGAATGACCATGGGCTGACTATTTGCATGATTTCTGTTGGCGGAGCTCTTGGGACTTTTGCATATATCTGGCACTTATCACATAATCTTACATAATTAGCAGTATCTCAATTTACGATTGGCCAATAATACACATAACGAAGTATCTTCTTTACCAGAGTTTTCCCCCTAGTTAGATCGCCACATTCTCCTTCATGAACTTCTTTCAAAACATGGTTTACCTCATCATGAGAGATACATTGGAGTGGGGGGACTGGGAAACCTCTGCTATACATGACTCCTTGCATAATATATTGTGAAGCTTTGTGAAGAACAAGTTGCTTTTCATTTCTTTTAATAGACAGGTCCCTATATAATAAATGGTCTTTAATTGGAGCCATCCATGATTCCCTTTCATATTTCGCCTCCAGTACTTGATCAATTTCCATCGTGTTCACTCTTGGGATATCTAATACTTCGACAGGTACCAAACCCATTTGCTGTGCACCACCGGTACTAGGGAACTTTGCCTACGAATCAGCCTCTCTGTTTTGATCGAGCGGAATATGTGAAATGTCATAGTATTTAAATTATCTCAATAACTCCAAAACTCAGGTAAGGTAAGGGGCAAGTCATTATCCCTTAGCCAGGTAGTCTCCCCTAACTTGATACATCACTAATTGTGAATCAAAAAAATTCCCAAAGATTTGACTCCAAGTACTTTAGCGAGTTTAAGTCCAGCAATCATAGCTTCATACTCAGCCTCGTTGTTTGTTGTTGGGAAATCAAGCTTCAAAGCATAAAATCGACCGATTTTCAGGAGTTACATGCACAATCCCAACTCCAGAACAATGATCATTAGATGCTCCATCAGTATATAACTTCCTTCATATAATGAGGATTTAACTTTCTTTTGGAAGATCATCCTGTACAGTAACTCGCTTCCTTTTGGAAGATCATCCCATACTGTAAACTTTGTTATAAAGTTCGCCAAAGCCTCTCCCTGGATAGATCTTCGAGGGAAATAAGTAATGTTGAATTAGCTGAGCTCAATGTTCCATTTGAATAACCTCCCAGACGTCTCAAGTCACTGTAGGACCTGTCGTAATGGCTAGTCGGTGTAAATATTGATCGGATGTGCTTGAAAGTACGAACGAAGCTTCCATGATGCAATTAGCAAGCAGTACGCCAGCTTCTCCATTTTCATATAGTTCCTTCCTGCTCCTATCAATCATTTCCTGACATAATACACTGGCCTCTGGATCTGCTTCTCCTCACGAACCAAGGAAACACTTATAGTTTGTGCTGATACAGCCAAATAAATGAATAACTCCTCATATTCTATCGGCTTTGACAAGATAGAGGGTCTCTCCAAATGATTCACCAGAGCTTGGAACACGTCTTTACAATCCCACGTCCATTCGAAGTTTCTTTTTCCCTTTTGAATCAGATTGAAGAAAGGAATGCATTTGTCGGTAGCTCTGGAGAAAAATCGACTTAAAGCGGCAGCCTTCCCATACAGACTCTGCACCTGTTTAATGGTTCTTGGTGCTTGGATATCACGGATAGCCTGAATCTTTTCTGGATTAGCCTCTATTCCATGAGCATTGACAATAAAGCCAAGAACTTTCCTAATGCAACACCGAACGAACATTTCAAAGGATTTATTTTCATCTTGTAATATCGAAGGATGTCAAACATTTCTGCCAAGTCTCTGATGTGGTCGCTTGACCATCGTGACTTTGTGAGCATATCATCCACATAAACTTCCATTGTCATTCCAATCTAATCCCTAAACATCTTGTTAACTAAGCACTAATAAGTTGCCCCAGCATTTTTTAATCCAAACGGCATTACTACAAAACAAAACAACCCAACATCTATAACAAAAAATGGTGTGCTCCTGATCGAGGATATAAATCGAGACTTGGTTATATCCCGAACATGCATCCATTAACGACAACAATTCATGTCCTGTAGTTGAATGCTGGTCAATCCTTGGATGGCGAAAACGGTCTTTTGGGCATGTTATGTTCAGATCTATATACTAAATGCATGTTCTCCATTTTCCATTAGCCTTCTTCACAAGTACGGGATTTGATACCCATTCAAGATAGAAGGCATCGCGGATAAACTTGTTGATTTTTAGTTTATTCGCCTCCTCTTTAAGATTGGCAGATCTCTCCGAATCCATGCCACGTCTTTTTTGCTTCACTGGAAAATACTTCGGATCAATATTCAATGCATGGCTCACAATGGCAGATGAGATTCCACACATGTCAGAGTGAATCCAAGCGAATACAACTAGATTCATGCGGAGAAAACCAACAAGTTCTTTCATCATCTCTCAGATCTATATTTCTATAGAACCGACTGTAGTGCCTGAGCCAAGGCTCAGGCGCTGGTTGACAATCTTCAATGGTTTGGATGTAGACAGCTTTGTCCATAACCTTTCCCTTCTCCTTACGTTGAGCTTCCCTCAACACAGCTGCATAACAGGCACGTCCAGTCGCCTGATCGCCATGAACCACTCCTGCACCATTATCCACTGGAAACATCAAATTAAACAACATATGGTAAGAGGTGCCCTGAATTTAGCCAGGGCCTGTCGGCCTAGAAAACCATTGTATGGAGAGACAACATTCAAAACAATGAACGTTAAGATTCGCACTCTCCTTCTTCCAATTCAATAGGTAATTCCGCATATTCTATAGCCTCGGTCACCATGCTATTAAAACCATGAATACAAGCTTTGGATGATTTTAAGTCTTTAGCTTCCATTCTCATCTGAACATATTCCTTTTTGGAAATTATATTCACCATACTTCCACAATCAATCAAAAGCCTTCCTACCAACCAGGAACAATCATAGCCTAAGTTATCATTCGACCAATTTTTAGAGCCTTTACTTTATCTACACTCCTGTTTCTAAATGCAATATCATCCGCCATGGTGCGCTGTTATTTTGCTGGAGTCACATCTCCCATGTTCGAATAGCATTCAAAATCAACATGCCTTATCGTACTAGCATAGCACTCCATCTCTTGCCAACTTCTATCCGTAGGGTGCGGTCCTCTAACTATCATATTAATCACCAGTTTCCAACGGTCCGAGTAAGCTCCTCAGCCCCACGTGGAGCTTGTCCACGATTGGGGTCGGTTGTTCCCTTTCCTCCATCCTGAGGAGTTTTCAAAAACCATTGCAACTACTTTTCCCAAATTAATTTTTCTATAACATCTTGGAGGTGCCTACATTCATTTACATTCTGCCCATAATTTTCGTGAAACCGACAATATTTCCATGTCTTCTTCTGTCTCTCTGATGAGTCTTTTGGTTGCGGGTTGTTGTACTACATGTTATTGCAAGTGGATGGATCAATGTTCTACAAGTATGTGTCTAGTGGCATGTAATTTTCATACATTGGAATCCTAGGCTTTAGTCTCCCAAAGTCCCTTTTCTGCTCTCGATTCTTTTCTTTGTCTTTCTTTTGTTGATTCGGCTTATTCTGGACATTCACCTGAACTTTTCCAAAACTTTCATCAGACTATTTTATTGCAATATTACTCTGTACTTCTTTACCACTCCATCATGTGATGTTCTTTTCCTAGAGGACCTGGCCTCATCCTTCTCAAAAACTGAGCTGCCATTGAATATAAGCGCTCTAACATAGCTACTATCCAATCACCAAACACAGATTCTGTATCAATCCCCCTCATCACAACCATGATTATAACATGATCATTGAGCGTACTAACCTCCATGGTAGTGGTATGAAATCTCTTCAAGTAATCTTTCAACGGTTCCCCTAGGGATTAGATCACACTGGAAAAGGACATTACATCTTTAGGACGAGTCACGTGCATTCGAAATTGCTCTACAAACTTGGTAGCTAACTCATTGAATCTCGAAATTGACAACAGAGGTAGTCTCGTGAACCACTTAGTTGCTATCCGGGAAAGGGTTATGGAAAAGCATCTACACTTGATTGCGTCGTTAGCTCTCGTAAAATCCATCAACCATTCGTATCTCATGATATGCTTCCTAGGGTCGGTTTTTCCCTCCTAGGTAGGCATTGTAGGCATGCTGAACCTTATTGGGTATTCCGCATGCAGAATGTTTTCACTAAATGGGGTATGGCTTCTCGAGATTCCCCAGTCATCATTAGTCAAGCCTTGGTTCTCTCTCACCAACCATCTAACCATTGGTGATAAGTTCGGCGTCTGGATGGGTGGTACTAAGTTGTGGTCGCGCTCCACCTCACGTGAATGCTCCCATCGGTGTCTACGGGTCATTTCATGTCTTCTTGGTTCGCCATCCTCTTGATGCGCACCTTGAACATTTATCTCATTGTCGTTTCGATGAGGTACATAGTCAGCATTTGATTGAACTCCAGCATCCAAGCTTCTGGGAAGAACTTCAACGCGATTCCCTATGTGTGGTGGGGGAATCCCTCCTCTGGAGGAGGGATCAGTGCCAATCACCAGAAGGGATCAGCACTGGTCGGTCTTGGTAGATCATATTGTTATGCCAAGCGGTGCTCCGATGTTTCTATGTGATTTCCTTCAAGCCTTCGACACCTAAGCCTATGGTATTCATCTAATGAGCTTGAACTTTCCGATGCTAAGTAAGGAGTGGGATCCCCTCTGGCCTTCCCATGTTGTTGTTGGGTTATCTAGTTCATCAGGTTAATATTGTTCTAAATCTGCTCATTTGGTTGTCATCGGCTTTCTGTCAACTCTCTCATCAGATTATGTAATTTAGCTTGGGTTATGGAATCATCAGGGTTCTGAACTTCAACCGAATCAACATTCAAATTTACAGGTTGGTTGCTTGGGCCCCCTTGTTGAATGCTAGTAGTCTCATTTCCATCAACATTCTAAGAAGTACGTTTGGTATGTCTCACCATTGTCAATTTCCTTGTTTAGTTTTTTACAAATCTGAGCAGTGTAAGAAAGTTTATGAAGATAGATGTGGATCTCATTCGGGGGATTTTCCCAATCCAATACTAACAAAGGGGATCCTAACAGGCTGAGAATAAAGCTCTCAATAAAAGCACCAAAAAGTTTGCAACCAAAATTGGTCACAAGCACCCAAGAATATATTTATGTAGAGAAGTAAATGAAGAAATTAAAATGAAAACAGAGAATATAATAAACAAACAAGCACATCAAAGCAATAATCAAGAAAACAAAAATTTATAGTAGTTCAGCATTGTATGCCTATGTCAACATTGAAGATTCTCCTTATTGATTCACAAATAGTTTCATTACAGTAGTAAATAGCGAGAAATTAGGAGTAAACTTGACTAAAAGACTAATGTAACCATAAGCGTAAAGATCCTCAGAATGACCCCCTAGGAAAATATTTATAGGTGAAGGCAACCACCAATCTCTCTATAACTTTGGCTATAGGACCTTCTTATCCATATGGGCGCACCATAGGGATTATTCGGCCCAAATCCCAATGAAGTGGGATCGCTACTAATTACTTCATTGGTCGATTCTTGGGCAGCGATCCCTATGATGGCTCCTTCATGATTAGACATGTTGGCTATTCAAATATCTTGCATATTGGACTAGTGAAGCTCATTCTTTTGATTGATCTTTGATTCGACTCCACTTGCAAGTTACCTTTTGCCAAACCCTCCAAATGGACTATGTCGATCCCTCATCCTTTAGCCATTTCATCATGCGATCCCTAGGGTATGATTCCTGTGGTCCATATAACTTGCTTTCCAAATTACATTTTCTTTGGACTGTGGGATCTCAAGGTATTGATTTCCTAATGCTAGAATGCACTTGGTTTATAACATGTGCTGATCCCTCCTTGGTTTGCTCAGATATGCCGACCGATTACCAACTATCAACCTTTGTCGAGCCCTTTTATACTTCACCGAACCCTAGCTTACGAGTTGAAACATAAATTTTCATACTAATAAACTATGTTGATCCATGCACCAATGCCTATGCCAAACCCTCCATTGCTTCTTCCATGTCGACCCCTCGTTTAACTAACCATGCCGATCCATACACCTTTATTCTTGCTGATCTCTGGAGCCCTGCCTTGTCATGCCGATCCCTAGGGTTCCACCATGTCATGCTGATCCGTCTGATACTACTAAGCTACGCCGATCCCTTGCTTGTTCAAGTTAATTTCCATATTTCTAGCATCCTGCATCGTCTATCTACCAATTTGGTTCAATCCTGGCTTCATATAACCATCTAAACTCTACTTTCGGGTACTACAGCCATTGCTACATGGTCATCGTTCTTGAAAACATAAAAATCTATCTTGCGCAATTAGTTCAATATTGTCGGGTCAGGATACTGAGTAATAATCGAAAAATGGCCACCCCTTACAAAAATCAAAATCTTGTGTTTCGATTGACGAAAAATTATGAGGTTAGATCTTTTGATTTTGGGAGAAGGTAAGCTTTACATCTATGGTGGTTTGGAGGTGTGTGGTAGTGGATAGCCGAGGTCAATGTTTTGAGTGGCAACTAGGGTTAGGGATTAACGGTGATTTAGGCAGAGATAGGCCATGTCATTGGTTGCATCGTGTTTCTCATGTAAAAGGGTAATGTTGGTTGAAGCTTGGGGTGGTGCAATCGTGGTTTAGGGCATGTGACATTCTGGAGTTGCCGTGGTGTGAAGCAGGTCCGATTTTCATGGAGGGTATCGAGCTTGAAGTTATAGGGTTGGTCGTGGAGAGGGCATGTAGAGGAGTGTGCAAGAGATGATGGTGCATTGATTCGTCGGGAGGCGATAGAGAAATTGACAATAGAAGGGAGGGTTTTTGCATGTGTGTGCATGGTTGTATATAGGAAGGTGAGAGAGGATGGATTAGGAGTGGGTGATTAAGTAGTTTAGAAATTAGTTAATTTAATTATTATTTAAATCCAAAATATTATAAAATGAATATCTTATACATTCGAGGTCCAATCGAGAGGAGGTCTTTTGCATTGTGTTCGAAGGAGCATTATCTACGTACTAGAACTGATCTCGCCAAGTTTGGAGCAAACAAGGTTTTGAGTTAAAATCCAACGCCATTCGATTTAAGATCAAGCAGGAATGCTTAAGCATTGCCTGGAATTTTAGTAAGCTAATTCAACTTTGAATGAACACTATATGATATGTGCTATTATATATTATTGTTGGAAGCTCAAATTATTTCTTTGGTTGGTTCGGTTTAATTTCCTCTTTATATAGCGGATGGCATCTAAAATGAAATATATGGAACTCAAGGAATTTTGTAGAGGGATACGGATTCCCCACCGTTGTTGATTTTAATTTCATTTATATAATTGTTGCATAAATTTTTGAATGCTAAAAGCTTGGTAGTTTGGCCTTATTTGATGTGACATTAATACGTGTTAAAAGTTGAACCTTTTTTGCGATAAACGTAGTAGTAATTAGTTAAGTACTGTGGTTACTCAATGCCTCATTGTAGTATTTTGGAAGTACCGTTGTTTGCTTTTTTGATTTGAAAATGGTTTGGATTCAGAGAATGATTTTTAATGTTATTTTTGAGACTTTCCATCGCATTTTATTTAGAAATGGGCTTTGAACCTCTCTATTTTACTCCAAACTTTTTGTTAGTCTCTTCTAACTTATATGAAACTTCTTTTAAAAATATTTCTAAAAGTATTTGATTTATAGAAAAGTTAACATATAAATAAATTTTTATTTTTAAAAAAAAAACAGGAATTTATCTTTATAATTAAGTGATTCCTTTTTAAAAGAAGATAGAAATATTTTGGAAAAAATATTTGTGGAATGCATTATATAAAATTTTGTAAGGAAATATAGATTCATTAACAATATTTTATAAACAAAAGAATAGATTTAAAAATGATATTTTATAAAAGGGAATGGGATCGTCTTGATAAATTGAAATAATAAATCACATTTGTTAATTTATAATGATATACGCAATGATCATTAAGTATTTATTCTTATCTTGTAATTGAAAATTGGTGATAAGTATATGAGATTTAAAATTAAGAGATTTGTTAAAGAAGTTTTACAAATAGAAAAGAGATCGAGTTTTATAAACGGAAATGAGATTTGTTCTACAAAAGATCATTATAAACAATGGTGCTATAGAAAGCATTTTCTTTTCATACTTAATACCAAATTCTGAGGTATGGAAACTCATCTCTATCTATGAGAATTAAGAATATATGTCAAAGAAATGATAGTTCTCTAGCTTATCCGCCTTCATTGTTAATCGAGAGATTGCACAAATTTAAAATTGGAAAGTAGTCACAAGTATATTTGGTTAAATATCCATATTATTGATTTACTTACACCAAAAAATTAATTGGGGTTTATAATAAACAATTCTTTTAAATTACATTTGTTTTGGCCCATTTAAATGTGATTTTGGAAATATGAAATCTTTCTTAAGATTTTTGATATCTTATACCATTGATATAAATATATAAAAAAAGTTTCTAAGTATTGAAAATGAAATGTTTTGTGAGTATACTTATACAGTTGAGATAAGTATATTAATATTTCCAAGAATTGAAAAGAGTGGACATGGTTTTTAAATATATCTTTTGTAAAAGGTATTTTTATACAAGTATTTACAAAGTGATTTTTAATTAATAAATGAATTAACTAAAGAGGCTTAGTGGATGCTTATGTGCTTATCATGCTAGGTTCCCATATGAAATTAAATCTCTGATTTGATTGATTATTTATTTGATAGTTAAATAACCGACTATCAAATCTTGGCCAGTTTTGAAACTATCAATTATTGGTTCGAAGAGAACGGTATCAGATAAGTATGAGTTTTCCAAAAACCACTTTGAAGCATTCGAATTGGAGACATCTTAAAGATGATTAAAGATGAAATTCTTTGAAGTGCAAGGGCTACCTGCTATAAATCCTGAGATTGATTCCAAAAAAGATGTAGTACTTCGGTTTGCTCATATCCTAAACAACTTGTATGATGAATGCTGGCATTAAATTGTTCTTTAGAGTGCAGTGTTAGCATTTCAAGTGGGATCTTCTAGAAAGGTAAAACATAGCCTCGAGTCTCATACCCGAGAATGACAATAACAGTAGTTATACGGCAGGGTTATGTGAGTCTCTCCCATTAGGGTATGGTCATCACTTGTATCTAGATCGATAATTACGGATTTTGTATGCTGGGCCCAGAAAATGTTTTGTCTATGTGACAGCCAGGTAGATGATCATATTCGTGCTATATAGAAAGGGGCAGGCAGGTCCTGATGTGCTAAGGTGCAATAAGTTTGCACCCTAGTATATTTTCTTTAAAGGTGTACTACACGGAAGGTAGTCCCTTACCTTGTCACTAATGGAATTCATTTTCCAATTCGTGCCTTACGGATTTAGTTGTATACTAAATCTGATGTTGAATGTAATTAATGTAACTATTTTGGCTATGATTAAATATTTATTATAAACCCTAGACACTATTATAATAACACTGTATTTTCTAATAAAATGGGTTGGTTATCATAAGATATAAACTCGTCCGTGTTTATATGCAACGTAGTCCTACGAGATACCTTTATTTTTGAAAGGTTTTATAACATTAAAAGTCCATATGATTTGAATTTCTCACACCGGTTTACCAGATGAATCCGTACATTATTTACTTTTAATGCTCGGGTCATCCCGAGCAAACTATTTTTAAAATGAGAATAACAATAAAAATACCGTTACACATGAAAAATCAATAGTCTTGTTTTCTGATTTGGATTACATGAATAAATTAGTGGTTAAAAATCATGATTTTTAATACATATTTCATGATTTTTAGTTTGATGAATCATGTTTGGAGGTAAAAGCTGCAACATCAAATCAACTTGCATTTCAATGGATGATCAACTGCAGTTTCAACTTTTAAAGCATCAAAATTAAAGGCATGCAAAGGATTTTCTACAGCAAATCAAAATCTTTTTCAGATGAATATACAAGGGCCTGGGATAAAATAAAACCTGCTCTGCAATTAAATAAGGTGAGTAAATTATTTTAAAAACAGATTGTTCTGGATTTTTACTACCATGCATGTGATGATTAGTGAATCAATCTTGATATGGCATGAAAATCTTCAGTATTCATATTATTGAATTTATAGATAGGTATTTATTTGTGAAAATAGGTTTGTATATTTATAGAACTCTGTTTTCTGTTTTCTTTGAACAGATTTCACTTCAAAAATTTTAATCTCCCGGTAACATCATTAATGGACTATGATGATTAAATGAAAAATGTATGTTAATGCTTGTTAGTAATTTTAAAAATAATTTCTGTAAATTTAAAATTACAGATAGTGTTTAAAATAGGAAACACAGTGAAATCTTAATTCATGTCAAAATTTGTTATCTTTAATTCTTGTTTTGGAATATATAGTTGGATTGTTAGTTAAAAATGATGAATTTTAGCATGCATTGCATAATTTTTAGATCGATATTCAATTGGGGATTTGGGGATTAAGATTTTCGGCAATTTGATCAATTATCGATGATCAACTCCATGATTTTAGCTGGAATCTTGGGTGAAGCTTGTTTTCATGATGAGGATGTTGGGAAAAATATAATTGAAATTTTCCAATGTTCGATTTGTTCGATATCGATCAAAATAGGGTTTTAGCTTGCTTTGTTTCGGCTGAACGGTCGAGGCTTTTATGACTTGAGATGTTGACCGAAAGTGATCGCAATGGTGGAGATAGGAAGTCGGGTCACTACAGTTGGTAGCAACTGTAGCGACCCGACTTCCTATCTCCGGGAAGACGCGTCACTAATTAAGAAAGAAAGGGATAGAAGAAGAAAAGATAAGAAAAGAAGAAGCACAACAACATTAGATATCTAACAGCAGAACGAATGAAATATAATATATCACATAAAATATTACATAATATCATATTACATCAAAGTTCACAACATATACAACACATATTAGACAGTTATAAACATCTGTCTAACTATACAACTCAAGTACACAAGATACAGATACAACACAACACAGTGGAACCATAATATATCTACACGTGGAAGCCTCCTGCTCCATATCTCCTCCAGAATTCGTCAAGCAAACCTGGATCACTTGACTACTCATACATAATATGAGTACCCAAGAGTTTAATAAAATAGAAAATAAACACACGGGTCAGACAGGGGTCTGGTGTGAGTAAACGGGTTAAATTTGCTTAACTTTAGAAAACCTTTGAAAAGAAAAGGTATCACGTAAGACTTCCCATACATAAACATGGAAAAGTTTTTACCTTACGCTAACCAAAACATTTAATAGGAAATCCAGTGATATTATGATAGTGTCTAGGGTTTTCAAAATAAAATACAAAAATAGCTGGAATGCTTACATCTCACCTTCCAACATAGTTGGGCACAATCAAAACCGTACAGGCATATATTGGATTATGGATTCCATCAATAGCAGGACTACTGGGGTACCGCCCGTCACAGTACGTGGCCTAGATCACCGTACCAAGGAGTATGCCCGCTCCCTTGCAACACAAGACCAGAACCATCCCATACTGGACAGTCCCAACAAGACCACCCCGTAGATTGGCCGTCGCCAACTGCCACACAACCGAAATAAAAAAGGACTTCTAGATAGGGGTAAATCTCGTCCTACTTGGGCATGACCCACTTAGCCTTGCTGCACCTCCCCTGTTTTAGCCATTCCTGATTGATGAGGCTTGAGGCTACGATTACCTTTATAGGACACATCAATCTTAGAATGCTCATCGTCCACCTGACGATGTTCTGAAAGCATTCAATCCATACAAGTTTGTTCCGGGTTCAAACGAAACCGAAGGCACTATCTCGTTGCACTCATTTTGGAATCACCCTCAGAGTCAATGACCATAGCCCTTGCACTCTGAATCACCATCTCGAACCTATAAGTACTATCTCCATTAAACTCATCACGGAATCACCTACAGAGTTATATTGACGTATAGTTCTTACACCTCGAGTCTTCACTAAGCTCCACTTGGATTCACGTTCTAACGTTTAATTTGGATCGATGTGGTTTTCAGATATCCAAATTTGGAAACCCGATCCCGGTCTCATCGAAATCCAAACGCCATCTTAATGTCCAAGTGAATTAGTTTGAACAATTAATTCAATTCATTATTATCTATTTACACACAGATAGATAATTCACATATCACAATAGATAATCACATTCTCAACATAAACGGATAACCCGTATAATAATCACAAACAGATAATCATCATAACTAGGTAATCATCACAAACATATAATCCATATTATCATACTTTAACTAAGCACCCATATGATATAGATATTACTTATCTCATTTCTGAGATCACAACCATCCACAGAAATATCAATATCATCCATAAGCAAAGATTTATTAACCATCATCTATAATTAATTTAAAATGAATTAAATTAATTAATTCTATCTGTAATTAATTTAAAATAAATTAAATTAAATTAATTACCATATCTATAAATCCTGCTTATATATCCATTAATCAATTAACCTAGTTAATTAATCAATCTCTAAATATTCATCTTGATTAAACACCATTGATTTATCATTCTAATTGCAATAAGTAATTAGTCTTTAATTAATTTCACAAATTAATTAACCTTAATCATAAGTAATTAACATTTAATTACTTTTGTAACGACCCGCAAATCCGTTCCCCTTGAGTCAACACTATTCATTTACATTCCAAACAACACTTTGCATAATTTCATAAGTAAATCATATTTAAAAGCATATACAAAGTTCCCTTTTTAATTTTATACATTTGCACTTCTATTATGATTCACTTACATTTATACTCAAATCCATTTATTAAGATTTTAACCCATTCTACTTTCATCCACCCCAACTTCATTTTATTTCACTTGAATGATTTACATTCAAGTTTACTATATACCATTCATATTTATTACAACCAATTCATTTCTATTTCAATATGATTAACATATGCCTTACTTACATTTCTTTACTTTAACTTACATTTCCAATTTGATTTACAATCAAATTTTATTTTAAACTTGAAACATTTGCATTTCTTTTATGATCCATTTTCATTCATATGCAAAATCACTTAATTAGATTGCATTTATCTAATTAATTTAAAACCATCTTTATTTAAATTTCCCATTTACAAATTTCATTCTTCATCCGAACTAAAACCAAATTTTATTCCTTTAAACTCTTTATATAACAATTTCTTTCATTTTTTTTAAATCCCAATTAAATCCATTTATAATTAAAATTCTGGATTTATATTTATTTGAACAATATCACAATACAATTTAATTCCAGATTTATAAATCACAACATACAAACAATTTGCATTATCAATTCCAAAAATAACCATTATATTGTGAGGAATCCCGTTGGATCCCTCCAACTTGTTTTTCCCTGCATCCACAAATATTAGCACATCACATATATAAATATCAATCCAGACTGATAACAACCATTATATTCAACCAATCACACGAATATTTATTTTAATCAGCTAACATTCCAGATGTGAGTGAGATTAACTCACATTTGGTTTCGGCGAGCGTTCGAAATTTAAATTAAACTGAATGACGTTCGATTTAACTCAAATTTCTACTTGCCCGGAATGAATCCAGAACTATACCACTGTGTAGTACGCATCCCTGCGATTCCGGCGTCGCAAATTCCGTTCGAATCTGATGTCGTATGAAAAAGTTATTCAATTTTAAAGATTCGAATATAAATTTAAAACAAATTCTCTTTTAATTTATTTAAGAATTTTCATTCCATTAAATATTATCTGTAACTCACCGAATTCTATTTCGATTTAAATTTATTTTCACTTGATTCAAATCTAACCCAATATCATTTAACTTAATTCAAGTTGATTTAAATTCAACTCTCTTCCATCTATTCAGCTTAAGTCAATTTACTTCAATTTATTCAAATTTTATACTTAAGCTCATTTTCATTTTCAAGTAAATTTTTTTTTTCTTTTATTCGACTTAATTCTCTCCCAATTAAATCTCATTTTAAATCTGCAGTTTCATTTGATTGGTTATTATCAAATTTAACTTTTCAGATTCAACTCATTCAATTAATTACATGGCCATATCCAATTTATTTCCACTTATTTGGATTTTATTTGCGCATTCATACCATTGCTATTTTAATCCATTTACATTTTTATTCGATACACTTCAATTATATTTAATTTGTTAACACTTTAAGGTAAATTTTAATTTAAAACTCAAGTTCTGAATCCACTATCCATTTTCAATTTAAAACCCAATTCATGAGCTCACAATTCAATTTCATTTACCTCTTTATCGATCCGGGTCGAATTTGATTTATAACTTGAGTTTTATATTAAAATTTAACTTAAAGTGTTAACAAATTAAATATAATTGAAGTGTATCGAATAAAAATGTAAATGGATTAAAATAGCAATGGTATGAATGTGCAAATAAAATCCAAATAAGTGGAAATAAATTGGAGATGGCCATGTAATTAATTGAATGAGTTGAATCTGAAAAGTTAAATTTGATAATAACCAATCAAATGAAATTGCAGATTTAAAATGAGATTTAATTGGGAGAGAATTAAGCTGAATAAAAGAAGAAGAAAAATTTACTTGAAAATGAAAATGAGCCTAAGTATAAAATTTGAATAAATTGAAGTAAATTGACTTAAGCTGAATAGATGGAAGAGAGTTGAATTTAAATCAACTTGAATTAAGTTTAATGATATTGGGTTAGATTTGAATCAAGTGAAAATATATTTAAATCGAAATAGAATTCGGTGAGTTACAGATAATATTTGATGGAATGAAAATTCTTAAATAAACTAAAAGAGAATTTGTTTTAAATTTATATTCGAATCTTTAAAATTGAATAACTTTTTCATACGACATCAGATTCGAACGGAATTTGCGGCCCGGAATCGCAGAGATGCGTACTACATAGTGGTGCAGTTCTGGATTCATTCCGGGCAAGTAGAAATTTGAGTTAAATCGAACGCCGTTCGGTTTAATTTAAATTTCGAACGCTCGCCGAAACCCAATGTGAGTTAATCTCACTCACATCTGAAATGTTAGCTGATTAAAATAAATATCCGTGTGATTGGTTGAATATAATGGTTGTTATCAGTCTGGATTGATATTTATATATGTGATGTGCTAATATTTGTGAATGCAGGGAAAAACGGGTTGGAGGGATCCAACGGGATTCCTCACAATATAGTGGTTATTTTTGGAATTGATAACGCAAATTGTTTGTATGTTGTGATTTATAAATCTGGAATTAAATTGTACTGTGATATTGTTCAAATAAATACAAATCCAGAATTTTAATTATAAATGGATTTAATTGGGATTTAAAAAACATGAAAGAAATTGTTATATAAAGAGTTTAAAAGAATAAAATTTGGTTTTAGTTCGGATGAAGAATGAAATTTGTAAATGGGAAATTTAAATAAAGATGGTTTTAAATTAATTAGATAAATGCAATCTAATTAAGTGATTTTGCATATGAATGGAAATGGATCATAAAAGAAATGCAAATGTTTCAAGTTTAAAATAAAATTTGATTGTAAATCAAATTGGAAATGTAAGTTAAAGTAAAGAAATGTAAGTAAGGCATATGTTAATCATATTGAAATAGAAATGAATTGGTTGTAATAAATATGAATGGTATATAGTAAACTTGAATGTAAATCATTCAAGTGAAATAAAATGAAGTTGGGGTGGATGAAAGTAGAATGGGTTAAAATCTTAATAAATGGATTTGAGTATAAATGTAAGTGAATCATAATAGAAGTGCAAATGTATCAAATTAAAAAGGGAGCTTTGTATATGCTTTAAAATATGATTTACTTATGAAATTATGCAAAGTGTTGTTTGGAATGTAAATGAATAGTGTTGACTCAAGGGGTACGGATTTGCGGGTCGTCACACCTGGTATCAGAGCTTAGGTTGGCGATGACCTAGGCTTTGGTGGGAAATTACTCATTAAATTGAGTCAATAATACTCTATAATGAGTTGAGTGTAATAATAAATATGAGAGCGTATTTGTTAGTGGATATAAAATTTGTTTTTATATTGTGTTGACTTATCAGTTGAGTGTTTATGAATTCTGGTCGGTGCGGGAAGTACAACCGTATCGATAGGGGTTTCTAAACTCTTAAACAAGATAAACCGACATAGTATTGTTTTTAAAGTGGATAAATGAAATAATTTTACCCAAATTATATTTTGATATAAAAGAAATAATTTTCTGAAATTATTATATATATTTTGATGATTGGTTGTTAATGTCTAAATCAAACAAGAATCTAAAATTTAATCTGAAATTTGAAATAGTTATAATGAAAATAAAATTCTACAAATATAAATTATATAAAAGGAAGAATTACTAAATTTGAATTGAACCAGAATTTAAATCCCGAAAGTTTTGGAAAGGATTTTAAATGTAATGGAAATAAAGGTTTGGAAATTTAAATTTCTGGGAAAGTTTGAAATGTTTGCTAAAGTGTTTGAAGGGTATATTGGAATATTGATTTGGGAAGTATTTTTGAATGGGAACTGTTTTGAAATGAATTTGGGAAAGTAAAAAAGCACTGAACTCACTTCAGTCACTGGAAAATAATCCTGATGATGCTGGCCACATCATTAGAATTCATTTTCGAGTTTCTAAAGTGATGGATTGCTACCAAAGTGGTTGGTTATGATATTGTTTGGACTTGTTGGATATACTAGTTGTTTTGGAAATTTAAAAATGGAAAATTGTTTGGTAAAAGCAGATTGTTTTGGAATCTGGGGTTTGATTGGAAATAGCAAGTGGGAATATGTTGATTATTATTTCAAAATGGTTTTAAAGCTGTGATTGGATATTGGTGTTGATGCAAGGGGTACGGATTGCGGGCTGTCACAACTTTATTTATTTATTTAACTATAATTAATTACATTTATCCTTGATTAATTACATTGATTAATCACTTAATTATTAATTATTCCTTAATTAAGCAATTCTTAATTACATCAATAATTATACAAAATTAGATAATTTAAAGTGTTTTAAACTTGAAATTGATTTCTGAATGCTTTATTTTCAAATAAAGTTTAAGTAGTAATTTTGTAAACCAAAGTGAATAATTTGTTTTAAGTTATTAGAATTTGATTAATTCAAATAGTTAATTTATGAAGATAATAATGTTAATTTATCTTTGTTATGAATTTAAAAATATTTAATTATTATGATTTGTTAATAAGTAAAGTTTAATTAAGATTAATGTTTTTCTTAATTAATTAAGGATTTTGAAATATAAGAAGTTAATTAATTAATTATTTAATTAATTTTAAATAATTAGTTAATTATTTATTTAATTTTAAATAATCACTTAATTATGGATTAATTAAGTATGATTACTTAATGAAGTAATCAATGGTGAATTTCTGAATGTAATTAAGAATGGTAATTACTTATGGAAGTAATTATAGGAAATTACTCATGGGAGTAATTAGTGGAAGCGATTAATGAATAATCACTTGATGTTATTAATTAAGGAATTAATTAATATAATTGTTTTGAAGTTAATTAATCATGGAGTAATTAATTAATTTAAGAATTATTTAATGATGGGATTAATTACTTGTTAAGTAATTAATTAAGAGAGTAATCAAGATTTATTAATGGAAGTAATTAGAAGATAATTACTTATGTATGTAATTAAGGGTTAATTACTTAATTAATTTTAGTTAATTAATTTATGTGACTAATTAAGGAATGTGATTAATTACTAAGTGTAATTAATTAAAATGTAATTAATTAATAAAGTAATTGATTAAGGATTATTTGTTAATTTAATTGATTAATAATCACTTAATGAAGTAATTAAAGATTAATTAATTAGATTAATTAATTACAGGGTTAATATAATTAATTAAGAAGTTAATTAATTAAGATAAGTAATTACAATTTGTTAATTACTTTTTATGATTAATGAGATGATTAATTACAAGTTAATTATTTAATTTATTAAAGGAATTATTAATTAATGAGGATCGTTAGTTAATTAATGAACTAATCAAGGTTGATTAATAAAAGTAATTAATTTAAGTATGATTAATTAATTGTAATTAATTGAGGTTTAATGTAATTAATTATAACTGATTAATTAATGGAAGCAAATGAAGGATCATTAATTATTGTAATTAATGATAGTAATTAAAGGTTAATTATTGTAATGGTTAAGGATAATTATTTGAATATAATTAAAGAATAATTAATCAAGGAAGATTAATTAAAGAAGATCATTAAGAGATGATTAATTTATTTATTTGGAATAAATTAATGATGAAGGATTTTGTTAATCCAATTGATTTGGAGTTAATCAATTCTGCTTTTGGATGGGTTAATATTGATTGATTGATATTGGATGATTGATATTGGATGTTTGGTTGATATTGGATGATTCAGGATGATATAAACAGATAGATGAATCACATTATCACAATAGATAACTCATATCAAACATTCTTCTCACAAAGCAGCATATCACATATCAGAGATATCCAAATCATCTAGTATCAACCAAACACTCAATATCAATCAATCATCCGGTATCAAGTTTAAAACACTTTAAATTATCTAATTTTAAACCTATTTATTTCAAATAGAATTTGAAAACTTAGTTTTTAAAACATTTCTTAATAACTTTGATTTAATATTTAAATTCAAACATTTCCCTTTTAAATTAACATTCAAAATTAAATGAAGTTAATTACTTTAAAAAGAAATCATTTTAAACAAATCTAAAACTTAAAATAAATTTAATTAACACCCTTTTAAAGTTGATTTACACATTTTTTTGCAAAATAACAAGTTTAAACTTAGTATGTTGTTTTTCTTATAAAATTATTTATAATTTAAAACATGATCTAAATTTATTTCAATCTACAATTTAAATTTGCAAACTTAATCACTACACAGAATCAATCCTACAAAACTCGAGACAATCGCCCTAAAAACACGAGACTGCCCCGAAGCAAACTCAGATCCATCAACTTCGGGTCGTTCCCCACGAAAAACACGAGAGCTTCTCAAAAAAAAACCTTCTTCCCCAACTATCATTACCCAGTGCACAAACTCGTGCACGGTGCACCTACCCAAGTGCCTCCGGCCGCCGTAGATCGACACGCCCACCGTCGACAGTCACTTGAACGTGAACGAGCACTAATACGAACCCAGATCCATCTAAACAAACTCGAATCGAAATTCGAACGTTCTCACGAAAAACTACAGAAAACAACGAACCACAAACCCACATCGCCAACGACCATCCAACGCCGTTAGACCTCGCCGACCACTCCATCGAACCGCCTCGTCACGAGCTTCATCGTTCCACCATTGCGATCACTTTCGGTCAACATCTCAAGTCATAAAAGCCTCGACCGTTCAGCCGAAACAAAAGCCAGCTAAAACCCTATTTTGATCGATTTCGAAACAAATCGAACATTGGAAAATTTCAATTATATTTTTCCCAACATCCTCATCATGAAAACAAGCTTCACCCAAGATTCCAGCTAAAATCATGGAGTTGATCATCGGCAATTGATCAAATTGCCGAAAATCTTAATCCCCAAATCCCCAATTGAATATCAATCTAAAAATTATGCAATGCATGCTAAAATTCATCATTTTTAACTAAAAATCCAACTATATATTCCAAAACAAGAATTAAAGATAACAGATTTTGACATGAATTAAGATTTCACCGTGTTTCCTATTTTAAAAACTATCTGTAAAAATTACAGAAATTATTTTTAAAATTACTAACAAGCATTAACACACATTTTTCATTTAATCATCATAGTCCATTAATGATGTTACTGGGAGATTAACATATTGAAGTGAAATCTGTTCAAAGAAAACAAAAAATAGAGTTCTACAAATATACAAACCTATTTTCACAAATAAATACCTATCTATAAATTCAATAATATGAATACTGAAGATTTTCATGCCATATCAAGATTGATTTGCTAATCATCACATGCATGGTAGTAAAAATCCATAACAATCCGTTTTTAAAATAATTTACTCACCTTATTTAATTGCAGAGAAGGTTTTATTTTATCCCAGGCCCTTGAATATTCATCTGAAAAAGCTTTTGATTTGCTGTAGAAAATCTGTTGCATGCCTTTAATTTTGATGCTTTAAAAGTTGAAACTGCAGTTGATCGTCCATTGAAATGCAAGTTGATTTGATGTTGCAGCTTTTACCTCCAAACATGATTTTGCAGATTTGAAAATTGCAGATTTTAATGTTGTGTAGAACTTTGCTTGATTTTATCTTTTTCTTCAGATTTGATTTTTGGTTTAAATTTCAGGTTTGAAGTAAATTTCTGTTTTGAGAATTCTGGTTGCCATTAAAATTTGAAAGAATGAAGAGGTGAAAACAAAGAAAAAGTGTTTGTAAAAACTAGTTTCTTCTTAAAAATATTTATTAAAAATTTAAAATAGAAATGTTGCCACTTATTTACAATTTGAACAAATGTCATTAGCATGTTTTAAAAAAATTACAAGTGTTAAAGATCTTTGCAAAATTGTTTCTAAAACCTTATAAAAATAATAATTATATCTTATATCTATGTAATATGGATATTTGTATTTATGAAATGTTTTTATGCATATGAAATGTTTTTTTTATGTTAATAAACTTTTGAAAAATATAAATCTTAAAAAAGCTTTGAACTACAATATTCATGCATATATAAAATATAAATAAATTAAATTAAATTTCAAAACAATATCAAATTATAACATATACATATATATATATATATATATATATATATATATTACAATTTGAAAATTTCATCTCTAATTTAAAACAAAAGATTTTCTATTCACAATATATATCAAATATATATATTATAAACAGAATAAAATTTTATTAGCTTTGAAAAAAATAAATCTTATCAATTTTAAATTGATAAAAAGATATTGATCAAAATTATCAGATTAAATATTTATTAACCTTTAAAAGATTAAATTTACCAATTTAAATTAAAATTATAAAGAAAAATTATCAAATCAATTTAATTATTAATACAGATTATTAAATGATATTGCCTAAAATTCCGGGTCATTACAATCCTCCCCCTTAAAAAAATTTCGTCCCGGAAATTTAAAAGCAAAGGTAATTTAATAACCCAGCAAAGATTTCAATTTCAAATAGCAAAGCATATCTATCATCCAGTTACTAATAATCAAATCAACCAAACAAACAAACCTAATCAATTATCCTGACACAAATCATAATAAATCTCACTAATACTATCTAGAGTTTCCCAAGTAAAAAAAATCACTGGGAGACTCGCTCTATAGAAGCTAAACTAAATACACTACCAAAATCCAGAGCTCCTCTCATCTCTAGAACCACCAATCTGAACAGAACATCAGACTACACTCAAGTCCAGCTCAACTTCCAAAATCCAACTGAACTACTGATTCAACAACCAACGATGAATCATACACGTACTCCCTCAGAGATACGTGAAATACAATGAATTCCAGCTATCCAAACCGGCAATTCAATCTTATCCTATCCAAACACAGATAAGAAATTCAAAATGCCTCAGAACTAACCATCCAATCTTACCCAATTTCTGCTCTCTTAACCAGAGAAATCTTAACAACAATGAAGTCTTCAACTTCGAATTCCAAACTCCTTATCTCATATCTGCATAACTCAACAGACAATCCTTGGCTGCCCATCCTCTTGATCAGCTCAACCTATGCTGATGCTACTAGACCAAAGCAAATTAGTTCATGGATCCTATCCAACAGAAAAGTCTTCCAAAATCCGTCGAAATCCAGAACACAAGCTCTACTTCCCAAGCAATAGCAAACTGAACTTGGTTCATTCCTTGCATAGCTGCTACCTTGCTTCCGCTGCACAACTCTGATTCTGAAATAAATGAGAATACTGTTGATGAACACGAATACAAACTTGTCCAATATATCCGGGAAACTTTGTTCATCAGACCCATAAAATCTTAGTGACCCGTCTGACTCGGTCACACAACCTTATAGCAGAAATCCAAACTCAACTACTAGGCTAACCACCAGCATCGCTTCTGAAACCAAACAATATGGAACTCAACTCCAGATGCAGACAAACTTCTGATTACTTCAGCTGCTCCTACTTCCAAATGAGAACCCTCGGTCTCAAACAAAAGATTGCCCAAGATAAATTCTGAAACAAATCGCAAGTCACTTTTGCGATCCAACCTAATTCGGATTCCAAAGAAACTATACTCTCTTTACCAATTAGAATAGCTTTAAGCTTCTCCAAACAAGGTTAACTCTTCAAGAAAACATTCACCAACTGCCCGGACTGCTAATAGAAGAACCACCAAGATTCCTGAACTATCGGAGGAACGAACCACACTGCTGCTTCCAAACTCTACCTCGATGATACTGCGAAGCTAAAAGACCTTCTCGTCAGCACACCGAACACTTTGAGTTGCACTGCTGCCATAGCTAACTAAAGACTTCTAATCCAAAAGAGCTCTTCAAACCCAAAACCATAAACAAACCACACAACGGACCTCCGAGATGGCAGACATCCTCTCAAGAAATTCGGGCTCCAAACCAAGCATCAACATCTCGCTCTCCTTAAGGAATGACAAATGAGACCATGCCCAAGCGAAGCAACTCATAGACCTTAGTCTCATTTTCCAAAACAGCCAACCTCCTTGCTAAAGATCCAGATAACTTCTACACAGACGAATCTTCCTTGCGGCAGGTAAAGACTGCTCCTCAACTACTTCTAAAACTGCTTCAAGAGAAAACATCTTCGGAAATACCCATGGATACTACATCTCATCACACAGTCATCAAGATACCATCACTTACTCCTGCACTTCCGACAGATCCAAACTACACTTCAAAGATATACTCCGAATCTTTAAAAAGATTTCCTTCGGATATTAGAGAAATCTTTACTCCAAACTAAAAATCTCACTCGAGATGGTATTAGGTCTACAGTCTCGACAAAAATACTTCCAACCTCAACATATGGACCTCTTCCACTTAGTGGTAGTCGTGTTACACACACACAACTACTCCATCTACCTCTAAAACTTATGTTGGAAAATCCGAACAGATAACCCAACAAATTTAGGTAAATATATAAATATATATGTAGAAATTACAAGTACGCTCTCTCAAGAAAGACAACACTCCAGAGCCTAGGTATTCACTCAACCTAATGCTCTAATACCAACTGTAGCGACTCAACTTCCTATCTCCAGGAAGACGCGTCACTAATTGAGAAAGAAAGGGATAGAAGAAGAAAAGATAAGAAAAGAATAAACACAACAACATCAGATATCTCACACCGGAACGAATGAAATATAATATATCACATAAAATATTACATAGTATCATATTACATCAGAGTACACAACATATACAATACATATTAGAAAGTTATAAACATCTGTCTAACTATACAACTCAAGTACACAAGATACAGATACAACACAACACAACACAACACAGCGGAACCATGATATATCTACACGTGGAAGCCTCCTGCTCCATATCTCCTCCAGAATTCGTCAAGCAAACCTGAATCACTTGACTACTCATACATAATATGAGTACCCAAGAGTTTAATAAAACAGAAAATAAACACTCGGGTCAGACAGGGGTCGGGTTAGAATTGCTTAACTTTAGAAAAACCTTTCAAAAGAAATGGTATCACGTAAGATTTCCCACACATAAACATGGAAAGTTTTTACCTTACGCTAACAAAAACATTTGATAGGAAATCCAGTGATATTATAATAGTGTCTAGGGTTTTCAAGTAAATAAGAAATAGCCGAAATTGTTACAATATTAAATTTCAGCTACTGGCCACAAAAGTGGGTAATACAAACAAAACCGTAGGGTCTCGTAGAAAGAATGGGTTTCCATCAATGGCAGGGCTATCGGGGTACCGCCCGTCACAGTACGTGGCTTAGATCAACGTACCGAGGAGCCACCCTAACTCCCCTGCAACACAAGACCGGGACCACTCCTTACTAAACAGTCCCGAGTAAGATCACCCCGTGGTTGGCGCGACCAACCACCCATAAAGCCGAAATAAAGGAACATCTATACAGGAATGACCTCACCCTGAAATGGGTGCTACCCACCTAGCCTTGCTGCAGCTCCCCTGTTTTAGCCATTCCCGGTTGATGAGGCTTGAGGCTACGATTACCTTTATAGAACACATCTATCTTAGAATGCTCATCGTCCACCTGACGATGTTCTGAAAGCATTCAATCCATACAAGTTCGTTCCGGGTTCGAACGAAACCGAAGGCACTATCTCGTTGCACTCATTTTGGAATCACCCTCAGAGTCAACGACCATAGCCCTTGCACTCTGAATCACCATCTCGAACCTATAAGTACTATATCCGTCAAACTCATCACGGAATCACCCACAGAGTTATATTGACGTATAGTTCTTACACCTCGAGTCTTCACTAAGCTCCACTTGGATTCACGTCCTAATGTTTAATTTGGATCGATGTGGTTTTCGGATATCAAAATATGGAAACCCGATCCCGGTCTCATCGAATCCAAACGCCATTTTAATGTCTAAGTTGTTCAAGGGTTTAAACATTTAAACTTACATTCAGGATGATATAAACAGATAGATGAATCACATTATCACAATAGATAACTCATATCAAACATTCATCTCACAAAGCAGCATATCACATATCAGAGATATCCAAATCATCCAGTATCAGTCAAACACCCAATATCAATCAATCATCCATAAGCTGCTTAAACAACAATGTAACCTGACAACAATGAAATCAATAATGCAAATATATTTTCTTATACATGTCCGCTTCTTCATAAACTCTTGGGTACTCAAATTTTTATGAGTAGCCAAGTGATTAGGTTAGGATGGGCAAATGTTTTGGAAGCTGGAGCTGAAGTCCAGGCGTACTTATCTATCTCTATCCGCTGTAGTGACTTTTGATGTTGTATTTTGGGTTGTATGGTTCGGCAAACTCTTAAAATGTCCAATGTAATGAAGTCGTATTATTTTGTGTACTCTGATATGTAAACTTTGTAATGGATATGTGTAGTGTTATATTTTGTTTCGTTTCTGCTGTGAGATTCTGATGATGGTTGTTCTTTTCTTTCTATCTTTCCATTTCTATCTCTTTCTTTTCTTATTGATGATACGTCTTTCTGGGTATTGAAAGACGGGTCGTCACAGTTGGTACCAAGTGTAGAACTCGACCCCTAAACCCGATCACCCCCGATAAACTTAACGTTGACGAACATCGCCGCCCCCACCACCAAACCGCCACGTCACAAACTTCGTCCTCCCCAGAAGCGATCGCCTCCGGTCCAACTTCCACTACGCAATTCCCTCTACAGACAAGCCGAGCAAAAACAAGGTAAAAACCCTAGTTTGATCAAATACGAACAATTCAGCCATTAGAAAAATTCTTAAACAATTTTCCCATCATCTACAACTCACACGCAAGCTTCGACAAAAATTCAGGCTTCAATTATCACCTTGATCTTCGGCAAATCACCAAAATCCCCAAAACGAACAAACCCAAATATCACATGATTCATCAAACTAAAAATCATGAAATATGTATTAAAAATCATGATTTTTAACCACTAATTTATTCATGTAATCCAAATCAGAAAACAAGATTATTGATTTTTCATGTGTAACAGTATTTTTACTATTATTCTAATTTTAAAAATTATTTGTAAACTAAAAATTTCACAAACTATTTTTAAAATTACCATTAGACATTAACAAACAATTTCATTCATATGCCATGATCTAATATACTTTAGATTGAAAGATTTTGAATTTTTCTAAAACAAAAACTACTCCTGTAAATAACAGAGATGAAAACAGACACTTTTCAACATTAGTTCGGCAGTCTAAAATCAACAAATTTGAAGCATGCATGGGACCAATTTCTTCGGCAAAGCATTTTTCAAATTAAAGTTGTTCAAGCCTGAAAATAAAATCAAACCTGCTCTGTTTATATATTTCAGGTGAGTAAATCCTTTTAAAAGCAGTTTTAATTAATCTATGATTTAATGATGATGCATGCAATTGAATTTAGCTCTGATGAAGAATATATGTTTACATGAAGTATTGTAATTTTGCATGATATTTTGATTCATAATCCTGAATCTTCAAATCAAGGTATTTGAAAATTTCACAATTTAAAGTTTGTTCCTCTGTTTGTAAACTTCAGAGCTGATACAGGATTTTATTTTAACTTAGATAATATATTTTTTAACTCATACTTTATGATGGAAATAAAAATAATTTGTTTCTGCCTTGTCTAAACCAAAATTAATTCAAGATAAAGGAATTTAATATCAAGGAGAAGCTTAAAATTTTGAGGAACAGACATGTATCAGAAACAAGCATGCATTCATAAATATATTCATCTATATATATTCACAACAAATTCATAATTTATTTTCATCGCTAAATAAAAGCATGAAAACAACTTTTAAGTAATTAAGAATTTTTAAATTGAAGCAAATTAAAACATCAGCAAGTTTTCAAATGGTTTAAATGCTGTTCGAAAACCAGGAAGCTCAAGTTTTAAAAGCATTTCAAACAAGTTTGCAAAAGAAGTTTCAAACAGGATTTTAAAAAAATTCAAAAGCTTTCAACTGTGCTCTGCTCATCAGGATTTTAAAGGTGAGTAACTAAATTTTTAAAAATTAATTAATTAGGTAAAAGTTATTTTCATGCTTTTATTTAGAGATTAAAATAAATTATGAATTTGTTGTGAATATATACAGATGAATATATTTATGAATGCATGCTTGTTTCTCATACATGTCTGTTCCTCAAAATTTTAAGCTTCTGCTTGATTTTAAATTCCTTTATCTTGAATTAATTTTTGTTTAGACAAGGCAGAAACAAATTATGTTTATTTCTATCATAAACTATGGGTTAAAAAAAATATTCCCTAAGTTAAAAAAAATCCTGTATCAGCTCTGAAGTTTACAAACAGAGGAACAAACTTTAAATTATGAAATTTTCAAATACCTTGATTTGAAGATTCAGGATTATGAATCAAAATATCATGCTCACTAATTAATTAATCACTAATCACTTAATTAATTAACCTCATTATTATTAATAAATTTTCCTATTTAATATTTCTTAATTACAGATTAATTATCCTTAATCTTAATTAATTAATTAATTTTAAACCTTTATTACTTATTTAATTAATCCAAATGATTAATTAATAAAATAAATTAATTATCTATTGAACTTCCTTAAAAATTTAATGAATTACAAATCTTTAAATTTTAATTTACTTTAAAATCAAACTTTGTTACTAATCAAGTTACCATTTACAAAGTACTAAAACAAATTTACTTTAAATTTACTTCCAAATTTCATCCTAACTTTAAGATTTAAAAATGAATTCAAATTACCTTTAACAAAGTTTTAAAACACTTTTTTAAACCTTTCATTTCACAAGTTTAAGAATTTCTCATTTAATAAAGAAGTTTAAAAGGATTTAAGACGAATTCAGATTAAATTCAAATCCATTTGAATTACCTTTTAAACATTCAAAATTGTTTAAAACATTTTAAATTTTAAAAACTTTCCTACATCTCAAATTTTGAATTAAATTTGAATTCAGATTAATCTTTAAAACTCTACTTATATTTTTAAACTTTATTTTTAAAATTCAAACTACTTTGTCATTTTAAAGTATTTAACAATTCAAGCTTAAAAACTTAATTTATTTTAAAACTGGGATTTAAACTTAGCATCCACACAATATTATCCACAGATTATAACAAACATCTATCACAGATATATATATATATATATAATATCTCATCATAGAATATCTCAACAATCATTGAACAGATATCAACCAAATCCGGATATTCAATACAAAACAATCATCCATAAGCAAGCACATCTTAATTCATATTATAATTAATTTAATTAATACAAATAAAATTAATTACTTAAGAATTAATCACATTACCTTGCTTAACCAATCATTATCTTTGTTTTAAAACTTTAAAAGTTAAAATTTGAATCCGAATGTCTCTATAAAAAAAAAGCAGCAGCATTATAGTGGACCAGGTTCAGCTTTAGTTTCAGAAGTCTCTTTGCTTTAACTGTCATCAACCGGGAATGGCTAAAACAGGGGAGGTGCAGCAAGGCTAAATGGGTCATGCCCAAGTAGGGCGAGATTTTCCCCTGTCTAGAAGTCCCTTATTATTTCGGCTGTGTGGGCAGTTGTTGGCCACAACTGCGGGGTTTTCTTGTTCGGAGCTGTCCAGTAAGGAATGGTTCCGGCCTTGTGTTGCAGGGGAGTTAGGGTGTCTCCTCGGTACGGTGATCTAGGCCACGTACTGTGATGGGCGTACCCCGGTAGCCCTGCCATTGATGGAAACCCATTCTTCCTACGAGACCCTACGGTTTTGTTTGTATTACCCACTTTTGTGGCTAGTAGCTGGAATTTAATCATGTAACAATTTCGGCTATTTCTTATTTACTTGAAAACCCTAGACACTATTATAATATCACTGGATTTCCTATCAAATATTTTGGTTAGCATAAGGTAAAAACTTACCCGTGTTTATTTGTGGGGAGTCTTACGTGATACCTTTTGTTTTCAAATGATTTTGAAGTTAAACAACTTTAACTTGTTTACTCACACCAGACCCATGTCTGACCCGGAGTTTATTTTATTTTTTCCATAAACTCTTGGGTACTCAAATTTTTATGAGTAGCCAAGTGATTAGGTTGGGATTGGCAAATGTTTTGGAAGCTGGAACTGGAGTCCAGATGTACTTACCTATCTCTATCCGTTGTAGTGACTTTTGATGTTGTATTTTGAGTTGTATGGTTTGGCAGACCTTTATAAATGTCAGATGTAATGAAGTCGTATTATTTTGTGTACTCTGATATGTAAAACTGTGTAATGGATATGTGTAATATTATATTTTGTTTCGTTTCCGCTGTGAGATTCTGATGAGTGTTGTTACTTTCTTTCTATCTTTTCTATTTCTATCTCTTTCTTTTCTTATTGATGATACGTCTTTCTGGGCATTGAAAGACGTGTCGTCACAGTTGGCCCACCTGTGATAGGAAATCCAGTGATATTATGATAGTGTCTAGGGTTTTCAAAATAAAATACAGAAATAAGTGGAATGCTTACATCTCACGTTCCAACATAGTTGGGCACAATCAAAACCGTACAGGCACTTATTGAAAGTATTGACTGTTATTGTTATTCTCAGAGGCAACAGTTCTTAATTTAACAAAATTATAATTTATAAACCTAAATCTATAAAATGTATGTTAATGCTTGATAGTGATTTTAAAAATAGTTTCAAAATTTTAAAAGCAACAAATGATTTATTATAAGTTAAATTTTAAACTAATGATTTGAAAACCAAGTTTTCAATTTATATTGAAAATGAATCAACTGCAGCGACCCGACTTCCTATCTCCAGAAAGTCGCGTCACTAATTAAGAAAGAAAGGGATAGAAGAAGAAAGATAGAGAAAAGAAGAAACACAACAACAGATAACTCACGGCGGAACGAATGAAATATAATATATCACATAAAATATTACATAGTATCATATTACATCAGAGTAAACAACTTATACAACACATATTAGGCAGTTATAAACATCTGTCTAACTATACAACTCAAGATCACAAGTTACAGATACCATACAAACACAGCGGAACCATAATATATCTACACGTGGAAGCCTCCTGCTCCATATCTCCTCCAGAATTCGTCAAACAAACCTGAATCACTTGACTACTCATACATAATATAAGTACCCAAGAGTTTAATAAAACAGAAAATAAACACTCGGGTCAGATATGGGTCTGGTGTGAGTAAACCTTTTAAAAACTTGTCCATGTTTATGTGTGGAAAGTCTTACGTGATACCTTTTCTTTTCAAAGGTTTTTCTAAAGTTAAGCAATTTTTAATTAATCTAGGAAGAAGACTAAGGCTGTTCTTATTGGATAAGATTGGCGATCTGGGTTCGTATTAGTGCTCGCTCGCGTTCAAGTGACTGTCGACGGTGGGCGCGTCGATCTACGGCGGCCGGAGGCACTTGGGTAGGTGCACCGTGCACGGGTTTGTGCACTGGGTAATGAGAGTTGTGGAAGAAGATTTTATTTCGATTAGCTCTCATGTTTTTCATGGGGAACGACCCAAAGTTGATGGATCTGAGTTTGCTTCAGGGCAGTCTCGTGTTTTTAGGGTGATTGTCTCGAGTTTTGTAGGATTGGTTCTGTGTAGTGATTAAGTTTGCAAATTTAAATCTGTAGATTGAAATAAATTTAGATCATGTTTTAAATTATAAACAGGTTTATAAGAAAAACAACATGCTAAGTTTAAACTTGTTATTTTGGAAAAAAAATGTAAATCAACTTTAAAAGGGTGTTAATTGAATTTATTTTAAGTTTTAAATTTGTTTAAAATAATTTCTTTTTAAAGTAATTAGCTTCATTTAATTTTGAATGTTAATTTAAAAGGGAAATGTTTGAATTTAAATATTAAATCAAAGTTATTAAGAAATGTTTTAAAAACTAAGTTTTCAAATTCTATTTGAAATAAATAGGTTTAAAATAAGATAATTTAAAGTGTTTTAAACTTGAAATTGATTTCTGAATGCTTTATTTTCAAATAAAGTTTAAGTAATAATTTTGTAAACCAAATTGAATAATTTGTTTTAAGTTATTAGAATTTGATTAATTCAAATAGATAATTTATGACGATAATAAGGTTAATTTATCTTTGTTATGAACTTAAAAATACTTAATTACTATGATTTGTTAATAAGTAAAGTTTAATTAAGATTAATGTTTTTCTTAATTGATTAAGGATTTTGAAATATAAGAAGTTAATTAATTAATTATTTAATTAATTTTAAATAATTAGTTAATTGTTTATTTAATTTTAAATAATCACTTAATTATGGATTAATTAAGTGTGATTACTTAATGAAGTAATCAATGGTGAATTTCTGAATGTAATTAAGAATGGTAATTACTTATGGAAGTAATTATAGGAAATTACTCATGGGAGTAATTAGTGGAAGTGATTAATGAATAATCACATGATGTTATTAATTAAGGAATTGATTAATATAATTGTTTTGAAGTTAATTAATCATGGAGTAATTAATTAATTTAAGAATTAAGAATTATTTAATGATGGGATTAATTACTTGTTAAGTAATTAATTAAGAGAGTAATCAAGATTTATTAATGGAAGTAATTAGAAGATAATTACTTATGTAAGTAATTAAGGGTTAATTACTTAATTAATTTTAGTTAATTAATTAATGTGATTCATTAAGGAATGTGATTCCGTCATGAGTCTGGCGGAAATAGCACTTATAGGTTCGAGATGGTGATTCAGAGTGCAATGGCTATGGTCGTTGACTCTGAGGGTGATTCCAATATGAGTGCAACGAGATAGTGCCTTCGGTTTCGTTCGAACTCGGAACGAACTTGTATGGATTGAATGCTTTCAGAACATCGTCAGGTGGACGATGAGCATTCTAAGATAGATGTGTTCTATAAAGGTAATCGCAGCCTCAAGCCTCATCAACCCAGGAATGGCTAAAACAGGGGAGGTGTAGCAAGGCTATGTGGGTAGCACCCATTTTAGGGTGAGGTCGTTCCTGTCTAGATGTCCCTTTTTTACGTCTTTGTGGGTGGTTGGTCGCGCCAACCACGGGGTGATCTTACTCGGGACTGTTCAATAAGGAGTGGTCCCGGTCTTGTGTTGCAGGGGAGTTAGGGTGGCTCCTCGGTACGTTGATCTAGGCCACGTAATGTGACGGGCGGTACCCCGGTAGCCCTGCCATTGATGGAAACCCATTCTTCCTACGAGACCCTACGGTTTCGTTTGTATTACCCACTTTTGTGGCTAGTAGCTGGAATTTAATAATGTAACAATTTTGGCTATTTCTTGTTTACTTGAAAACCCTAGACACTATTATAATATCACTGGATTTCCTATCAAATGTTTTGGTTAGCGTAAGGTAAAAACTTTTCCATGTTTATGTGTGGGAAGTCTTGCGTGATACCTTTTCTTTTCAAAGGTTTTTCTAAAGTTAAGCAATTTTAACCCGTTTACTCACACCAGACTCCTGTCTGACCCGAGTGTTTATTTTCTATTTTATCAAACTCTTGGGTACTCATATTATGTATGAGTATTCAAGTGATTCAGGTTTGCTTGACGAATTTTGGAGGAGATATGGAGCAGGAGGCTTCCACGTGTAGATATATTATGGTTCCGCTGTGTTTTGTGTGTTATCTGTATCTTGTGATATCTTGAGTTGTATAGTTAGACAGATGTTTATAACTGTCTAATATGGGTTGTATAAATTGTGTACTCTGATGTAATATGATACTATGTAATATTTTATGTGATATATTATCTTTCATTCGTTCCGCTGTGAGTTTTCTGATGTTGTTGTGTTTCTTCTTTCTTATCTTTTATTCTTCTATCCCTTTCTTTATTAATTAGTGATGCGTCTTCCTGGAGATAGGAAGTCGGGCCGCTACAGCTGGTGTCAGAGCTATCCAAATCATCCAGTATCAACCAAACACCCAATATCAATCATCCAATATCAACCAATCAATATTAACCCATCCAAAAGCAGAATTGATTAACTCCAAATCAATAGGATTAACAAAATCCTTCATCATTAATTTATTCCAAATAAATAAATTAATCATCTCTTAATGATCTTCTTTAATTAATCTTCATTTAAATTAAATGTAAATATAACTTACTTATTTAAATTTCTTAATTAATAAATGTTTACATATGTATATATAAATTCACTTTTAAAAGAAAATATTCTAAAATTAATTATAATGCAAATATATTTCCTTATACATGTAATTTAAAACCTAAAACATTTAATTAACTACTTAAAACAGCTTATACTTAAACAATACCCGAGACCCCTTAGCAACTGCTTCGAGTAAAAGCCCTAATTGCTTCGAGTAAACCACTCGATCTTCCCGAGAAAACTTCAATTCACACCTTTGCACAATCCAACCAGTTCATTAGGATTTACAATATACACGGTGCATATGCACTGGCGATCTCCAGCCACCCTAATCCACTTCACCACGACGCTGACCAACTTCCAACATGGATACGACCTTCAGATATTCCTCTGCAGCTTGAAATCAAAATCCAGTAATCCACGTCAACCTGGAAACACCACCCAGCAATATTCCTAAACCTGTCAACATCGCTCACACCCATCTCCGATCATCAGAACCACTGCGACTCTGGCCAACTCTCCATCTACGTCCCCTCTGCAAATTCCCAAGGTCTTGCACCACTCGATGCAGCAGAGAGATCAAGAAAAACTACAAAAATCCTGCCTCCAGAAACTAGGGTTAGAACCTGTAATGAGCCACCACTGTCGCCACCACCCTCTAACAAACCATCTGATAATTTTTCCTTACTCGTCCATCAGCACTCCACCTCCAAGAAGAATTACAACTTCCCACAATCACCAGGAAATTAGATAAACCCAAAAACCCCTAATTTGTTCCACCCAGAAATGCTCACACAATAATTAACTAAAAATTGTGATTTCTGTTTTAAAATTCATGATTTTCTACATGCATTCAAGTTATGAATCTATTACACTAATTTAAGATGTTTGATATTCTTTCTTATTGAAAATAATAGCAGTTATATTTGTTTCAGAGACAGATTTTTAATATAACTTAATTTTGATTTATATACATAATTTCTTACTAAACAAACATCTTTTTGTTTACACATTAATTTCTAACAGAGATCAAACCAAGTGGAAATGAATTTCCATAAAAAATCTGAGTTTCGAAACAGAGATAGGTATCCAGATACCTGTAAACACACACACACACATATATATGTGTGTGTGTATGTATACAAAGAATATCTATCAAAATAAAGTCATACAAAGCAAACTTATTCTATTTATCCACATGCAACATATAGATTAAAGCTTTTTAAAATTGTGAAGTTATTTACCTAAAAGAAAATGAAGCACTGCAGTTTTATCTATAATCAGTTTTGATTTAAAAAAAACAGTTTGCATTTGGAATTTTGAGTGCTAATACTTACTTAAGCATTGATTTTAAAGGAAAGAACTATTTTTAAAAATAAAGAAATTTACTCACCTTATTTAGTAGAAGCAGATAACAAATTCAGATGCATCACATTTTCCTGGCACTGCAAATTGAATCTGCATGTTGAATCTGTGTTTTGCAATTGCTAGTTGAAGTTGATTTTACTTGTTATTGTAGATTTTTAAAACTGCATGTTGACCCATTCTTCTTTTGCTTGAATAAGAGTTGATCTTCACACAGATTTCAAATTTGCAGATTTGCTTGAATTTTGTTTCAGATTTTAAACAGTTTTGGTTTTGCAGATTTTTGATTGAATTTGGGTTTTCAGTTTCTTTAAATCCGATTTTCAGATTTCATTTGAAGAAAATGTTTTGAACTAAATGAATTTCTAAGTTTTATTATCTATAATAATTAATTTCAAAAATAAATTAACATGCCACTTGTTATCTAATGTTATAGAATGGTTACAAGTGTCTTCTCTATGAGTTAAAAGCTTAACACATGTTCATATTAATATTAAAAGAAATTTCTTAATTTATAAATGTATTTAAATTCATTTCTAAAACAATTTCTTATTTAATTTAACATGTTTTAAATGTTTTATTTCCCAGGTAAATAGGCACAGGGAAGAAGTTCTAAAAAAAATTAGTCTCAGGGACAACAAGTTTGCATTTTGGTCTGAAGGACACTTTTTAGTGTAAACTGACAAAGATAGTTACAACTATCATTCTGTGATTTATACTAAAAAATGTCCTTCAGCCTAAAAAACAAATTTCTTGTCCCTGAGACTAAATTTTTCTCTAACTTTTTCCTTGAGCCTAAATGTTTACATGAAAACTTCCTTCATAAAATTACATACCTCAATGTTTATTTGAATATTTTTAAAATAATATTTTTAAAACTAAATTTTCAAAAGAGAAAATTTAAAAAGAAAAAGAATGTTGAATTCAATTTATTCCAAAGTTTTCAAGCTAAAATATTATACTTTAATATATAAGAACTAAGTATATTTCAAAGAAAACAATTTTTAAAATAAAACAAAATAAACTTTTGTTATAAAATACTATTTTTAAACTATTATATTTTTAATCAAAAAAATATTTACTTCAATTTCTTTTGAAAATATAAGATAAATTTTTAAATTAACTTTTGAAAAGTTTTCAATACTTATTTAAATTAAATTAACCAATTCATAATTTATTCACATATATATATATATATATATTTGAAATATTCTTATTAAATTTAAATATAATTAAAATCAAATTCTCCATTTACAATGCATATACATATATACATTATAAATAAAATATCCTTTAAATAAGCTTAGAAAGATAATTTTATCATTTATATATTTTTATCTTTTGAAAAGAATAAAATTCCCAATTATTAAATTATCATTATTATAAATTTTGAAAAGAATATCATTTGTCAACTAAATAATTATTAATCTTCAATAGATAATTTCTGTTTGAATTAGATTATTAAATCAATATTTCACTTTTTAAAATAATTATTAATGGAAATTATTAAATAAATATTGCCCAAATTTCTGGGACATCACATTTATATGGAAATTTAAAATACCATTTATAATTCCAAATTATATTTATTAAGTTATATTCAAAAAGAAAATAAAATAATCCTTTGTTTACCTTATTAAAATTTAATCTATGCTTTAAAATATATTTAAACAATTTAAAACATTTTCTTTAATCTTAAAACCAAATAGTTATTTATTTAATTGTTTTGAATAGTTATTTATTAAATTCTAATATTCATTTTGATAATTTGGAAATTATTATTTTATTTAATAAATAACTATTCAAAACTATTAAATAAATAACTATTTGGTTTTAAGATATTTAAAGAAAATGTTTTAAATTGTTTAAATATATTTTAAAGCATAGATTAAATTTTAATAAGGCAAACAAAGGTTTATTTTATTTTCTTTTTGAATATAGCTTAATAAATATAATTTGGAATTAAACCAAATTTAGTTATGGATGCTTTAGGGCTTCAGGAGACTAGCTGTATGTCTCCAAGTTGTATTCACATATTTTATTTTTTGCTACATTTATTATATTATATTTATCAACCGTTGTGAGGACAAGCTGTTGTAACTGTCCAGGCTGATGATGGGTTGGTACCATAACAACCTGCCCCAAAATGGATCTAATTTTGACCCAATAAAAGCCCAACAGACCTTAGGCCCATCTCAATGCGATATACAATACATAGAGCTATCTATCTATACTTTCGGAATCTCATTGTGGAATAGATAAAATATAATATCAAAACAAGTACCCATTTCATAAAGAAAATCATTTTAGAAACATAACTTGTTAAATATTATAATATGTTTACGTAAAGCATCCATAGTACAATATCTCAAAATAACACAACTGCCTGAACAAGAGATAATAAATATACTTTGGAAGAATAAATAGATAGATAACTGCCACAAGTTTTCACCTCCACCTTCGTCTCCAAATAACATTACTCTCTCTTACTTGTGTTATAACAAGGAGTTAGTTGGAACAAAAAATGTATGCTCAAATGAAAATCTCAGCTTTACCCTAATTGTACTTAGGCAGTATTATTTAAATAGAAAATATGTTTGATGTATTAAAATCATAATATATGTATAAAAAACTGTAAGCCTGAAGGCTTTTCCAGTCCAACTATAAAAAAGCTAACTATAAGCCTAAAGGCTCTTCTGACCTAACTATACAACTCTAATGTAACTAGTGTTTATGATGCAAGAGGAAACACTCGAACAATTAAGTACCTTCTCTTTGGGGATTAGGCAAACTCTAACCATTTAATAACTATAAAATATGAAGGTCTTCGTCATTTAATACCTAACCAATTCCTAAATTCTAACGCAATTATCGTTATCAATGAGAGGAAGAACCTCCAAACCACTTAATACCTTTAATTAGGGATTTGGCAGACTCTGACCATTTAAGACCTATAAAATAGGAAGGTCCCCATAATTTAATACCTAAACCAAGGCATGTCCCTATATGATTCTCACTAGCTGACATCATAAGAAATCCCATTAGGTCACTTAATACTTCTCTTAAGAAAGAGGCTTACCCTACCATAGCCACTTAATATCTCAAACCCGAAGCGGACATCTTCGAAGGATTTCACCTACCGCATCTGAAATGTAATTAATGACTCATAACCCACTCATGATGTCACACATTAGTCCAACGATTTATAGGTACAGGTAGCCAAATAAACTAGGTAGACTTACCTTACATAATTGGGGCTAACCTCGTATCCACTTTGGTTATTTATTATAGGCAATGTCCTATATAAATCCGCAACGCCATACAACTGGTAGCCAGATTTAACTGGGTAGACTTCCATGTAGCTTTGGACAAACCTCACATCCCAATAACTTAGTCATAACTTATATGTATATCAACTCTATGCATACATCATTCTACTCGAATAATAATTGAGGCCTTATAAGCTACCCCTTATTATGCCTCTAACTAGGGATTAACTCCCTAGTTTACACTAACTTCCTTCCTATAAAATTAGTATTATCTAACTATTCTAATAATACTAATTATCGTGCTTATAAGCTATAATCAATATGCTATTGGATTTAATAGTCAATACATTAATATTGTATACTTTTATTTTTATATGTGGAATTTAAGATCTAATCAATACGTTACAAAAATTTGATAATAATTTGCTTACAAGGTATTTTGAAATACCAATCTAATACAAATCTACAATTCCAACAAGAACTACTGCTACTATAGCCAAATAAAATAGATTCATACAAATATGGAATACCTACAACTTGTTCCATATTAATAAATTAGAATCCCTTCTCTATGTAAAAGAATAGGTCTTCACAAATTAGATTGCCTACGTTCAATTCAACCTTTATATACATCATTTTGGAATGAGAAAGGAGTTCCTTATTTATTTAAGCGATAGAAATAGGCGGTGCAAACTATAAACAATTTCATTCATACTTTACACACTATTTCTAATTTATTGGTTTTTAAATCCTTTAACACCTCAATTTAAAACTGGGCAATTTGGGGGTTTAAGACAAAGACAATTATGATTCCAACATATACAAAGACTGATATTTACTTAAGGAATTTATGGGGGTTTAAGATGTTATATTTTCGTTTACCAAAATTTCCCCAGGCATAAATCAAATCCAAATAAATACTATTCAATTATAGAATTGTAAATAAAATGTGATATTTCCTCTTATAGGGAACTGTTTGCTTCCTAACTGGATTTGATTCCATGATGCCTAATTCTTTTTCAAATCTCCCTCTTTTGGAATATACAACAAAAATGAATTGTAAAATAGAAACTAGATTTAGAATTAAAAAATAGAGGAATAGAATTAGGAATCAGAAGAATTAGATAATTAAACCTTTTACTTGAAAATCCTAACTAATTCTGGAACATAAAGAAGAATAAGAAGAGATTTGATTTATACCACTCCTAATTTTCTATTAGATCTTCCCCCTTTTGAACACATGAAAAATAGTTTTGTGTGTGTGTGTTTATATATATATATATATATATATATATATATATATATATATATATTAGTTTTTAGAATTCAAAAGATAGGAAGAAGAAGTATTAACTTAAATTAGAGATTTGAAATTAGAGTTACTTATCAGAAAGTTTACTATTTTTGAAACCCTAAAGGGAAAGATTTTGACAGTGCTTCACCGAATTTACAAAATTTTATAAAGGAAAAGTAGGGCTCTAGGGGTCTGTTTATAGAGGTGGGATGTTGGATTTAAAACAAATAAATCAAGTCCATTCATTTTCACCAAACCTGAGCCGCCAACTACAATAACCGGTCAACCGTTACCCCTAAGCGGTCAATCGCTTGCCTAGGGCCAGTTGAACGTTCTTTGCTTCATGACCATATAAAACTTGTTTTCATTTTATTTTTATTAATTAATAATTTATTACCCTAATTAACCCAATCAATCACACATTAACTCTTATTCCTACTTAACCCTTAAGCTTCTTATGTTAACTTTTCAAACCTAAATGTTCAAAATTATAAACTTTTAAATTCAAATATTTAAATATTTAGCTCGAAAACTTCAAACATTCATGACTTCTCTATTAAAACTCCAATTCAACATATAACATATTATATATGTAAATTGATAAGAAAAATCGCCACAAACACAATGGTGCAATTTCCATAACCAAATTCCGATATTTACAAATTTTCAATTTTAATCTTATTTTATTTACTTAATTTCTTATTAAATTTTATAGGGCGTTACATTCTACCCTTTTAAAAAGGATTTCACCCTGAAATCCCCAAGAGAAGATAGTGTAAAGATTTACTAAACTCTACATAACCATCCTATTCAACCAAAACGTAACGTGATTATACATGCAAACATACCATAGGTGAGCTGAAGCCTAGTGTGAATGCAAGATCATGACATATAGGCGTGTATGCAAACATCCTAAATATACATAAAATTCAATATAACTGCAAAAACGACAGCAAAAAGTGTGGCAACCATCTTCTACAATCCAATCTAGCAATCACGATGCAACAAAAAACCTATGTTTTTGAAGAGAAAAATTTACCAGAGAAAAGCTTGGGATGGGAAACCTTCACCTTTTCTTCAGTTTTCCATGTGTGTTCCCCTGGGTTATCTCCCATCAACTCAGACTAACCTAATTTTCTTCATTACAAAGCCTCTTAATACTATGCTCTACAATGCATACAGTGGCCTGGGAGGAGGGAGTCATGGGCTCCATTTCAACCTCGGTTGACTAATCGGGCTCTACTACAATGGCAATGTTGTGCAGACTTTCCTCAAGTATGAAACGTGAAAGATGTCAGACTCCCACTAACTAGTCTGGAAGCTCCGCCCAATGAGCAAGTTTCCCTATCCTCTCTAAAATCGTGAAATGCCCAATGAACCTAGGTACCAAATACCCATATGTACCAAACTACATAACCTTTCTAAGGGGAGAAACCTTAACGAATACCATATCCATACCTAAAACTCCGATTTATAATGACCCACAAATTTATCACTTTAGAAAAATTTCAAAATATTCAAATATAAGATTTTTTTTAACATAAATAAATTTTTGAACAATAATAATATTGAAAATATCATTTTGAATAAACATTTACAAAATATATATACCTTGGAATAAATATCGATAAAATAACTGAAAATCGTTTTATCGATAAACAGCTCTTTAGTCATCCCACATTGCGCACAAAGCTGGATACATTCACTCATTTATCGATATAAGAGATATGTAACAAAACAATTTATGTTATTTTGGAAAAATAAAATGTATTTGTGACATCATTAATAATGTCATCATTTCCGAGTAATTGGTTTTTGAATTTTAATTGAGTTTAAAAGACTTAATAATTGTTAAATGAGCCCTTTTAATTATTATATACAAATAGGAATATTATTATTAAACATGTCTCATACACACACACACACACATTTATATATTAACTAAGAAGTGAAAATATGACCAAAAATCAAAAATTGGAATTCGTAGCGATTCAACGCGTAGAAGTTATGCAACGTTGTGGATTTAATGTGACCATACATATGCACATATACATGTATACATACATGATGACATTCACATGCACATAAATACACATATACACACACATATACATATATACATTTAAATATATATATAACCTAAACTATATAAGATATTTTCTAAAAATCCTTAACATTTAAGCTTTCTCCAAGTCAACACTTGCAATCAAAGTACAAGCAAATGGAGGGAGGAGTATTTAGCCATGTAAGGTGATGTAAGGAGGGAGGTGGGTGGTGATGAAGGAGTGATGTAAGTGTACAAAATATCTAAGATATTTCCCCCTCTTCTTTCCTTATAAATACCACACCATCTCCACTTCATATCCTTACTTCTTGTTCCTCATTTTCAAGCTTCTTCCTCTCTACTTTCATGACTTCTAGCCTTAGAAAAAATAATGGAAAAATATAGTTTAAATATAAATTAAACTAAATATATATATATATATGTGTGTGTGTGTGTATCCAAACACTTCAAAACTCAAAGCAAACTCCTCCTCTCCTCCTTTATTCTCCATGGCCACCACCAAAAGCCCCAAGACCAAGCCTTCCTCCCCTCCTAACTAAGGCCTTAAGCACCTACCACCATCCCAAGCATAGACCGAGCCATCTAGAGGCATTAGTGCAAGGGTTCATGAACTTAAAGTTCGAGATAGCAAAGCTATAGTCTTTCTTCCGATATAACACCAAAGTGTAGATATATATAGACACACACACAGACACACATACACACACACCCTATATTAGATGATATATATATATGCTTGGCTATGGTTGTTTATAATGATTTTTTTATCATGTTTGTATGTTGTGAAAATATTGTTTGGATACAAGTCAAGATAAATACACGTCGATATTACATAAGGAAATCACTTTCGGAATCAAGTTAGAAGCTGATATGGAGCCATTAAAACTCTTGAAAATTATTTTGAAATGATTTGATAATATTAATAAACAGATAAACTTGTCATGACAACATTTGAACAGAAAATAGTAAACAAGTCAAAAATTAGACGCGTGACGTAACGCTAGTTTGCGATTTCACGATGTAAAAGTTAAACGAGCATATAGAGTGGAATATTGCATGGAATTCTCCATAGTAAGAAATTTTTGAACTAGCATATTCACAGTTTTGAAACAAAGAAACAAAATCAAGTTTCACCTTGTATATTTTCAAATAAGTCCAAATCAAGTTTTAAATAAAATCGTGATTTGCAGTTTGGAATCCAAAAAGGGATTCTCTAAAAATTATATTTTTAAATCCTTTAAAAATGTGGAAAAATCTTTATAAATATATTAAATTATTTTGAAAGAGTTTGATTTATATAAATGAATTTCCAAATAATAGAAAATTCATTTTGATTTAAAGAAGCTTTTAAAACACTATCCGCAGTATTTTTTGCAGCGATTTTCAATAACAATTTGAATATGCTTTTAAACTTAACAATTCTTTTCCAAATCTTTTATAATTATTTTTAAAGGGATAACCAAGCATTTTAATAATGATTTGAAGTTTTGTAATTTATTTAAAAGATCTTAGATAAATGATATAAAGAAAAGCTATTACTAGTAAGTGTTTTAATCTTTGCTCTAATAAGCCGACGAGTAGACTAGATTTTTCTATTCGTGTAATCTGGGTGAGGTGCTTAAACTAAGGAGATTTTCAGGAGAAAACAATTCCCTGCATCACCTGGCCTTTCCCAGGTTAGGGATAGATAAGGTCGAAATGTCGGAAACGAGTTAAGTACAAATGATACCATTTTCCAAATTTAAACAACTTCGATTGCATAGAATTAATCTTCTTACACTTGGTATTAAATTTTGAGTAGGGAATCTATACTATCCATATGAATTTAAAAGGTGATTTCACTGTTGTTCGATGGATAGTAAAGGTCAAATATATAAATTGATATTGAAAATTATAATAATTTCCGTGATCCTATTTACTCAATAATGTTTTCTAAAATGATTTATTAAAATGAATTGATAATTCCTAAGTTCAAAGGAGGTTTAATGATTCTGTATTTACTTAAAGAACATTTTTTTAAAGAGATATATCTCTAGAACATATTTTGATTAAAAGAAATTAATCAATTGAAGAATAATTCCCTATTTACTAAACATTTTTTTATTGTTAATTGGTTCGAAGGAACCGAGGTCAGATTTTGGTGATTCCAATCTGAAAACCATTTCAAACTAATATACGTATTCGATAGTAACGACATGGAATGATATTTATTTTGAAGATGGAATGTAGGGCTGCTTGCCATTGACCCTTGGGGGAATCTTCCCTTATCATATATATGTATATATGTATGTATGCGTGTGTGTGCGTATATATATATATATATATATATATATATATATATATATATATATGTATGTATGTATGTATGTATGTATGTATGTATGTATGTATGTATGTATGTATGTATATGTGTGTGCATATATATATATGTATATGTGTGTGTATATATGTATATATATATGGCAACAGTTCTTCATTTGATATTTTCGATGCGAGGGCTTCTCGCTATTAATCCTAGGGGAAATTCTCAAAAGGATGTGGTAGGAGAGTTCCTTTGGGCTTACCTATTCCTAGATAACTTGTATGGACGAGTGTTTGACATTGCATTTCGAGACAACATTTATTGATCTCTATGATTGTATCATTTTTTTAGGGTAAAGAAGGCTACTTCCTTTAGCTTAACTCCCTTTCCTGAGACGTATGAGCACAGAAGTTATATGTTTGTGGTAATCAGTTGTGTGGTGCAACAATCCAAAATTTAACCCATAATAAATTAATTCGTTAACTAATTAAACAATAAAATAACTATGCAAAATTATCAGGATTAAGCCACTGGAGTTTCATCATTGTGTCTGTGGTAATTTTCCGGTCAATTTCCATTATAAAACGTCAAAATCTAGGTTAATATGAGTAAGGAACAAAATAATCAAAGAAAAGAAAAAAATATATAAATACATAGGCCAAGTCGACCTAGGCACAAGGGCGATCGACTGCCCGCTCAACCCGCCTGCCTATTTTCATGAACAAACGAACGTTCATTTGTTCGAAAGTTAAACACGTAATTTGCATTATTTAAACTAATCTGGTCCTTCTATTCTTGCATCTGATGGCTCCTATTCAGCCTATGACGTGGTTTCACCATATTCAACCCCAAATCCAACGATTTGAGATCCACTTCTACCCCTATAAATAGAACCCTAAGCCTAACATATTTTCTTATTCTAAGATTTTCTCCAATTGGATTCACCTATTCAGGAAGGACGCTGAGCGGAATAATTTTCCAAGAAGGAAATTGTTATAAATAAATAAAATTAACAACCCTAAGTAAATCTGAGAAATCTTATGGGGAAGAGCTAAGGACTAGGAGTGAGTGATTGTAATTATTTTAAATTTCTTTAAGTAATTTAAAATAATAGGGTTTCCAATAGTTTTAGTTTAACTACGATTTTTGAAGTAACATTTTTAGTGATTTATTTATAATTTTTAGAATTATTTTCATTCTATTCCTTCTGGCTATTCTTTTCAGTTAATTTTAGTTTATTTCCGTTAAGTATAGCTTTTCCCATTTAATTGCAGTTTATTTACAGTATTTTAATTAATTTATTTATTCTTTGTTTACATCTTCTTTCTACGCCTTGGATTTCATTCTATTTTCAATTTTCTTTTATTTATCCTTCTTTTTCTTCGTGTATGGACCAGATAGAATTAACGCAAAATTGGATTAAATTTTAAGAAATCTGAAATAATGGAATATTCGATGTAAACTATGCCTAATTATGATATTAATTGGACAGAATTAAGAAAATTGACCTCGTTATAACTTAGAATTATAACTAAAAAGAATAAAAGAAGAAAAAACTTATTTTTCACACTTGGACCTTGGGTTAAGAAATAAGCATGATTATAACATAAGTTATAAGTTAATAAACTATGGAAACTATGGTAAACTATGGAAACTATGGCGCTTATTTTAAGACTTAGGATAAATTAATAAGCAATAATAGTAATTGATAAGAATAAAGGCTTTACTTAAATAAATCATCTAAGTTAATAAGCGAAGATAAGAGTAGGACATGTACTAAATAACATTCCTCTAATATTTCTATGGTTACGGTGTTCCACGCAAGCTTGAAGTGAGACGAGGTGCTTCACATAATTCTGAAGTGAGGCGAGGGGTACGCTTATGCATATAGTGATAGTAAAAGGTCAATCTATGGTAGCTCAAATCAAGGGGGTTTGAACAAGGGGTGCAACTAGATGTGTTTGATAGGGACTAGTACCAACATCATTTCTCATATTTTTCTATGAACACGGTATTTCACATAACCTTGAAGTGAGATGAGGTGCTTTACGTAATCCCGAAGTGAGGCGAGGGGCACGCTTATGTTGGCTAGGGTAAATAAAAGGTTAAAAGAGGGAGCAACATGTAGCATGGGATGGTGGCAGTTACGCATGCGACTTCCATTTCGGTGCTCGGTAATCGTTATGAATTCCAAGTGCTTAGTACGCATGTCTTTCATAGACACCAAAGTCTACTGTGTTGGGAATGTCCGATCCACAATAGATTCTATGGAGTAGCAGGCCGATCAAAGGGTAGAATTAGGAATTCAGCCTAATCAAAGTAGCTATCAAGGATAAGTGCAAACAATCAAAGTTCACATATCTTACTAATTGAGCAATAGTTTATTCGTATTTATTTTCTGTTTCTCATTTTTATTTCCTTTGTTTCTTTTTATATACTAGAACTGTTGTAAAGTCTATTACTTTTACTTTGCTTAAAGATTCTAGTAATTACTATCATTTATCAGACTTTTAGTCTGAACCCACTCCTCTATTTTCCCCTTCCCCCTAGGAAATCAGGGGAGAGGACAGTAGAACGTGGTTACCTAGAGGGTTCTTGAAGAAGATTTCTACCATATATTTCTTTTATTCTAGCTTTAGCTCTTTCTGTGTAATGGCTTGAGGGATATTATGTACTCTGATTTTTGAGACTATGAGTTTTTATGAGACATCTTGGGTTTTTAGACATGTATGTGTATTTGGTATTTGCCATATTTGATTTACGAAACAATTAGGAAGTCTTGTTTTAAATAAGTTATTATCTTAATTTCCCCTGTTTTTACCTATTTTTGTCTTGTGAACCTTAGTCTCTGTTAGTTTCATTTATACCTATAACGCACCACACCTTTTATTGTATCATTTTGGGTATATTAAGGGGTGTAGGGTTTTTCACTTGGCATTAGAGCCTAAGGTTATAAGATCCCTAAAAATTTATTTTAAAAGTAAAAGTATATTTCGAAATAACTTGTTTTAAAAGTATTTTTTAGAAAAGAACTCTTCAAAATGTTTTTAATATAAAAGAGTTTTTATAAAAACCCACTCATATGTCTAGTTCAATCTCCCTTTGACTCTTTCCTAAACTATCGTTTTCTTTTTGTAGAATGGCTGATATCCCGTACCTTCCTGAGGGCATTCCAGTCCCAGCCTGGTTTCGTAGGTACTTAAAAGCCATGACTCCAAAGGTGCACGGGGCAGCGCCCAATCCTACACCAGTGGATGTGAATCCCATAAACCCACCTGCCGCCATCAATTTCTCTAAGCTTTGTAAGGATTTTGCAAGTTTGGGCGAAAAGGCTTTTTTTGCAAGGAAACTTTTGTGGAGGTGAGAGGTTGGCTTAGGAACACTGAGAGGATATTTGGCTTATTGGGATTGGAGGACCAACAATGGGTTCAGCTAGCCTCTTGGCAGCTGAAAGAGGAGGCTTTTTATTGGTGGGAGATTGTTGAGTTGGAAGTAAGAGAAGTCTATTGGAATGGGTTTAGGCAAAGGTTTGAGAGGAAGTTTTTATCTCAAGCGGAAGAGGGTGTTCAGTTAAAGAGATTTATCAATTTGAAGCAAGGAAGTTTGTTTGTCAAGGTATACATCAATCAATTCAATGAGCTGTCGCGGTTTGGTATGGAATTGGCGAACACGCCACATAAGAAAGCTATGAAGTTTGCAAAGGGATTGAATCAAACCCTTTAGTGACTATTGCTGACTCACGTATTTATGGAGCCTCTTATTAGTCTTTGGTTAAGATGGCGCTTATGTCTGATGCAGTCAAGGAAGGAGAGTCTAAATAAATGGTTAAGTCAAAAGGTTCGAAGAAGAAGTGTTGGAATAAATTAAGGAGAAGAAGAAAGCTGATGGCCCTCAGAAGCAAACTAAGAAAGGTTTGAAGTGCGGTAACTGTAGGATTGTTGGACATGTCGCCAAGGATTGCAGAAGGGATAAGATGAAGCGAAAGTGCTTCAATTGCGAACAGCTCGATCACTTGAGTAGGAATTGTCCCCAAAGAGCAGGGCAGAGGACTAGTGCACCAGTCGCGCAAATCTAGGCATTAGACGTAACACCTTCGGGTAGCATTCTGGATAGAGGTAGGAAAGTCACAGTTGTAGATTTGATTTCTATATCGAATTTTCCCATTCGGACTTTATTCGATTCTGGAGAATCACACTCTTTTATCACTATTTCTCTTGTAGATTTTTTTGCACTTCGACATTTCTTTAGTGGTAGACCCCATTGTTGTTTCAAACCCCATAAGTGGATCGGCACACTTGTCTAAGGTTTGTAGGGGCTGAAAATTTATATCCTAGGCATAGAATTTGACTACGACACCTATGTTTTGAGATTCCCGGGGTGTGGTATGATCTTGGGTATGGATTGGCTATCCACATATGGAGGTATATTAGAATGCAAGAGGAGAGTCGTTAGATTAGAAACATGTAGTGGTAGGACTCTTGAGTTATCTTGCGACCTGCAAGGGCCAGTCATGTTGAGTTTTCTCTATTCCCTCGATTCATCTTCAGCAATGCTTGGTTAGAGTCCCATCATCAAATATTTTTCGGACGTCTTTAAGAAGGTTAGGGGACTACCCCCTAAAAGGGAGATTGACTTCAGGATTTATTTGACCGAGAATGCTAAGCCAGTAGCATTACCAGAGAGGCACATGTTACCTAGGGAGAGGAAAGAATTGAGCAAGCAAATTTGTGAGCTTTTGGAGAAGGGATTCATAAGAGGGAGCATATCAGAATGGGGAGAATCAGTCATCTTCGCTACTAAGTTGGATGGTTCTCTTCGACTTTGCGTTGATTATAGAGAATTAGATAAGCTCACAAAGAAGAATCGATATCGACTCCCTATGATTGATGATTTTTTTGACTAATTAGTTGGCTCTTCGGTATTCTCCCTGCTTGATTTGGCCACTGGATTCGATCAGCTTAGAGTCGCCGATGACAGCGTTGATAAGACTGCGTTTAGGAATTTAGATGGACTTTATGAGTGGTTGGTTGTGCCTTTTGGGCTAACCAATCCCCCAGCCTACATTGTTGATTTGATGAATCGTGTTTTTAGAGAAATCCTAAATAAATTCATAGTGGTATTCGTGGATGACATCTTGGTATTTTCCAAGATTATGGAGGAGCATGCTGTTCATTTAGAGGAATTTATTCACACACTTCGTAGCCACCATTTTAGAGATGAGTTTTCGAAGTTTCACTTTTAGAGAGAGGAGGTATGTTTCTTGGTGCATGTGGTCCCTGCTATGGTTATTGCACTACAAGATTGGAAGGTCCCCAAGAACGTTGTCGAGGCTAGGAGCTTCCTAGGATTGGCTAGCTATTATAGGAAGTTCATTAGAGACATTAACGATATTTTGGCACCACTCATACGCCTTACTAAAAAGAATAAAGCTTTCATATGGGACGTGGACTACGTGGATTCCTTTACAAAGCTGAAGAGAGCCCTTACTAGTGCACCAGTGTTAGTACAACCCTATGGAGTTATGCCTTTTACCGTATACATTAATGCATGTTAAACGGGCCTTGGAGCGGTGTTGATGCAAGAAGGGAGGGAGGTATGTTATGGTAGTAGGTAGTAGAGGATGCATGAGATGAACTACCCTACCCACGATTTGGAGTTGGCTACCATAGTTTTTGCACTCAAGTCTTGGAGGCACTATTTTCTTGGAGAGGGGTTCAAACTTTTCACCAACCACAAGTCACTGAAGTACCTATTCTCGTAGAAGGACTTGTATTTGAGGCAATAAAAAAGGATGGAGTTTATAGCCTCGTACGATTTTGAGATAGCTTATAACTCTGGCAAGGGTAATGTGGTCGCGAATGCATTAAGTATAAAGAAAGCAATCCTTAGTCCTTTGTTCGTAGAGTAGAGGAGCTTGGAGTTCATTTCTAATTTTGATTTTAAGCCCTCTATGGACATTACTCCTGGATTGTTAGTGGCATTAGAGGTGAGGCCTATCCTTATGGATCAGATTGGCTGGAGGTAGCGAGAGGATTCAGATCTTATGGATGTGATGGATAGGATTAGCCGAGGAGAGGTCTCTTGACATCTCTAACGTTATTCCATTAATAGCAAAGGGTAGCTTAGGAGAGATGGGAGGCTTTGTGTTCCTCGCGCCAGTGATTTATTGAGAGCAATTCTGGAGGAGGCACACCATTCTTGTATGACTATTCATCCGGGTGATGACAAAGTGTATAGGGATATGAAGAGAATGTTCTATTGGAATGGCATGAAGAAGGACATGGCAGAGTTAATAGCTAAGTGCCTCATTTGCCAAAGGGTAAAAGCAGAGCAGTAGAAGCCCGACGGATTGCTTCAGCATTTTGATGTGCCAGGATGGAAGTGGGACAATATTTCTATGGATTTTATAGATGGTTTACCCCGTTGTAGGAAGGGGAATACTATCATTCGGGTGACTGTTGATCGGTTGACCAAGAGTTCCCAGTTCATCCCAGTTAAGAGTAAGCGCACTGCATCATATTTGACATCCCTTTATATTCGAGAGATAGTCTGACTTCATGGAGTCCCTTCTAGCATGATGAGTGATAGAAATCCTATTTTGACTAGTGAATTTTGGAGAATCGTACAGGAGGCATTAGGGATGCAACTTAGATTGAGTATGGCCCATCACCCACAATGGACGACCAAACGAAGAGAGTGAGTAGAGTGCTTAAGGATTTTCTATGGATGTGCATTTTGGACTACGGAGGAACTTGGGAGGAGCATCTTCCGTTGGTTGAGTTTGCGTATAATAACAGTTACCAAACGAGCATAGGAATGGCACTATTTTAGGCTCTATATGGGAGACTTTGCAAGCCCCCTTCATGTTGGGTGGAGTTAACGGAGAAGTTGCTACTTGGGCATGACGTAGTGAGGGATACATCGGAGAAAGTGGACTTAATTCGGCGAAGGATGAAGACAACCCAAGATAGGCAGAAGTCTCATGCGGATAACCAGAGGAGAGACATTGAGTTTGAGGTTTGAGACTTAGTTTTTATAAAAGTATCCCCGCTTAGGAAGGTGGTAAGGTTCGAATCGAATGGAAAGTTAGCCTCTATATTTGTTGGACCATTTCCTATCATAGAGAGAGTTGGGAAGATGCAAGTGAAGTTACTGTATAGGCTAACATGAGTGCATGATGTTTTTCATGTTTCACACTTGCGAAAGTGCTTATATGACTCGGTGGAGGTTGTAGAGCCTAGTCAGTTAGAGAACGTGGAGGTAGAAAGGGAAGCATATGTTCGACATATCCCCATGATGATTATGGGAAGAGACATCAAGCGACTAAGGAATAGAGAGGTTCCTCTAGGAAAGGTGCAATGGGGAGATGATGTTGTAAACGCCACTTAGGAAGTATAAGAGAAGATCCGTACTTCCTATTCTCATCTTTTTGATAGTAAGTTTTTATAATTTCCTATTTCCATCTTTAGTTTTTAATAGGTTCTTTCCTTTATTATCCTTTGGGAGGTTTGAACTTAGGATTTGACCTATGGATGGTAGGATTTGATGTAAACTTGTTATTGGAATATGTTAGGAATGATGTATGCTAGTGGTTGCAGGTGTTTGCTAGTGGATGCTAATGGACACTTATAGGCACACTAGGCACTATTATTCTTTTGGGATTAGCCTAACTAGGACACTAGAGCATATGCATATGGATGTGTGCACATTTTTATTCTATTTTTCATTGTTGCTATAAATGGATGATTATCACATGATTGTTGCATTTGAATGATATTTGTAGCATGCTTATAGAACTATCAGTTGTCATTAGGGAATTTTTGCATACATTTGGATACGTGGTATGGACATGATTGCATAAAAGGAGGTCAATCGAATCAGTGGACTGCCTAATCTTTGCATTAGATAGGAACATTACACTACACTAATTGCATAAGTATCATAAATTGCATTACAAATACTTTACAATGGATGAATGATTAATGATTGAGTAGTTGGCTGTAGAATTTAATGAGAATATTTAGTACATTCTTTTATCCTTAGAGATTTCGGAAACAAAATCCCTTAAGGAGGGGAATGTAACAACCCAAAATTTAACTCGTAATAATTATTTTGTTAATTAATTAAATAATAAAATAACTTTATGAAATTATCAAAATTGAGCCATAGGAGTTGCACCATTGTGTCCGTGGTAATTTTTTGGTCAATTTTCATATATAAAACGTTTGAAACCGAGTTAATATGAGCAAGGAACAATATAATAAAAGTAACGAAATATATATATGTATATACATACACACACACACACACACACACACACACACATACACACATATATATATAGGCCAGGTCAACTGGTCGGTCGACCTAGGCATAAGGGCGATCGACCGCTCGGTCGACCTCCCTGCCTATTTTTGTGAACGAACGAACGTTCATTCGTTTGAAAGTTGAACATGTAATTTGCATTATTTAAACTGATCTAGTCCTCCTATTCTTGCATCCGATGGCTCCTATTCAGCCTATGACATGGTTGCATCCTATTCAATCCCCAAATCCAACAGTTTGAGATCCTCTTCTACCTCTATAAATAGAACCCTAGGTCTAACACTTTTTCTCATCCTAAAATTTTCTCCAATTGGGTTCATCTGTTCAGGAAGGACTCAAAGCGAAATAATTTTCTAATGAGGAAATTGTTATAAACAAAAGTATTTAACAACCCCAACTAGATCTGTGAAGGCCTAAAGAGAAGAGTTAAGGACCAGAGGTGAGTAATTGTAATTATTTTAAATTTCTTTAAATAATTTAAAATAATAGAGTTTTCCAATAGTTGTAATTTAACTACGATTTTTGGAGGAACCCTTTTAGCAATTTATTTACAATTTTTAGAATTATTTTCAGTCTATTCCTTCTAGATATTCTTTTCAGTTAATTTTATATTATTTTTGTTAATTATTGCTTTTCCCATATAATTGAAGTTTATTTACAGTATCTTAATTTATTTACTGTTATTTATACGTTATTTACATCTTCTTCCTACACCTTTGATTTCCTTCTATTTTCAGTTTTGTTTTATTTTTCCTTCTTCTACTTCAGGTATGGACTAGAGTAGAATTAATGCAAAATTTGATTAAATTATAAGAAAACTAAAATAGTGGAACATGAGATGTAAATCACAAAGACTGTAATATAATTGGAATAGGAATGAAATTATGCATAATTATGATATTAATTGGACTGAATTAAGAAGATTGGCCTAGTTATAACTTAGAATTATAACTAAGAAGAATAAAAGAAGAAAGAAGCTTATTTTCACACTTAGACCTTCGGTTAAGAAATATGCATGATATAACGTAAGTTATAAATTGATAAACTATGGAAACTATGGTAAACTATGGAAACTATGGCACTTATTTTATGACTTAGGATAAATTAATAAGCAATAATAGTAATTGATAAAAATAAAGGCTTTACTTAAATAATTTATCTAAGTTAATAAGCAAAGATAAGAGTAGGACATGTACCAAATAGCATTCCCCTAATATTTCTATGGTTATGGTGTTCCATATAATCCTGAAGTGAGACGAGGTACTTCACATAATTCTGTAGTGAGGCAAGGGTAAGCTTATGCTTATAGTGATAGTAAAAGGTCAATTTATGGTAGCTCAAATCAAGGGAGTTTGAACAAGGGGCGCAACAAGATGTGTTCGATAGGGACCAGTACCAATAATATTTCTCCTATTTTTCTATGGACACGGTGTTTCACATAACCCTGAAGTGAGACGAGGTGCTTCACATAATCATGAAGTGAGGCGAGTGGCACGCTTACGCTGGCTAGGGTAAATAAAAGGTCAAAAGAGGGAGCAACACACAGCATGGGAACGGAGGCAGTTACGCCTACGACTTCCATTTCAGTGCTCAGTAATCGCTATGAGTTCCAAGCGCTTAGTAAGCGTTTCTTTCATAAACACAAAAGTCTACCGTGTAGGGAAACATCTGGTCCACAATATATCCTATGGAGTAGCAGGCCGATCAAAGAGTAGAATTAGGAATTCAACCTAATCAAAGAAGCTATCAAGGGAAAGTGCAAACAATCAAAGTTAACATATCTTATAAACTGAGCAGTAGTTTACTCGTATTTATTCGCCGTTTCTCCCTTTTCTATTTCCTTTGTTTCCTTTTATGTACTAGAACTATTGTAAAGTCTATTATTTTTACTTTGATTAAAAATTCTAGTAATTACTATAATTCACCAGACTTTTAGTCTAGCCCACTCCTCTATTTTCCCCTTCCCCTTAGGCAATCAAGGGAGAAGATAGTAGATCGTGTTTACTTGGAGGGTTCTTGGAGAAGATTTCTACCATGTATTTCTTTTATTCTAGCTTTAGCACTTTCTGTGTACTGGCTTATTATGATTATGTACTTTGATTTTTTACACTATGAGTTTTTACGAGACATCTTGGATTTTGGGAAATATATGTATATTTGGTATTTGGCTTATTTGGTTTATGAAACAATTATGAAGTCATGTTTTAAATAAGTTATTATCTTAGTTTCCGCTGTTTTTACCTATTTTTGTATTATGAATCTTAGCCTCTGTTAGTTTCAGTTATACTTATAATGCACCACACCTTATAATGAATCGTTTTGGGTATACTAATGGGTGTGAGGTGTTTCATGTGGTTGTGGAATGGCAATGTTGCATTCAAAGTGAAATGCGTGCTATGAAAGTTAAACGTTGCCTTAAGCTCACACCCCGAAAGTGATAAAAACAAGGTAGAAGCAACAGAGCTATGTAGGTCATGCCCATTAGGAGATGCCATCGCCTTTCAAGATACCCTCTATAATTTGGATTGTTATGTATGCTTGGGGATCCTGGTAAAGGTCCGGAACGACCGGGGTGATAACATATTTGGTACTATCAAAGAAGTGGTAGGCCGATCCTGTGTTAGTTTAGATGTCCAATATCTGGTCCCTAGGTATATCACTCTAGAGGTGTACTATAGGAAAGGTAGTCCCTTACCTTGTCATTGTATGCAACCCATCCTCCAATAAGTGCGTTCGAACTTAGCTGTAAACCTATTATGTCGTCAAATTTAACTATTGTGACAATTTTGGCTATAACAATATGTTTATTTGAATTTTTTTTAAAGAATGTCATTAAAAATAATATTATCAAATTTTCATGTAAAACATTGTTTTGTTTATCATAAGGTAAAAACATGTTCCGTGTTTATGTGCGGCATGGTCTTATGAGATGCTCTTTTGTTTTCAAAACCCATATTTTGAGTTCTTACACCAAACCGACCAGGAGTTTATTTCCTTTTCCTTAAACTCCATGTGCCCTTTTTTTAAGGCAGCTTAGTAGTCTAGTTTAGTTAGAAGAAATCTAGAAGAGCCCGCAGCATGGAGTTAGAAGATTCTCCAATAGACTATTGCCTCTTTTCCACCACATTGGCATACTATTTTATTCCGCATTTGTATGGACAGAGATTTATAACTGTCTTGTTTAACTTTAATAAATCTATCTAAAAATTTACGATGTAAAGATTTTATATAATGAAATAATATATGTTATTCCATTCGTATAAGATTCTATGCTATGTCCATTTTCCCTTTTACCCTTAATGAACCTCCTCTCTGATGCTTGGATTTGCGTTATGTGAATACCGACGATGTGTCAGTGTCAATTTTGGAGATTCGAAGAAATGGGTCCTCACATAATTCCTATCTCTGCCTGTTAGAATAGGACCCCTAATAGTTCTATGTGGCCTTCGTCTGCCGCTTAAATAGTTCCATCTTTTTCAACATCATCCAAAATCCATGATGCAAGCACTCAACAAATCATCTAAAATTCTTGTACACCCTTTCCGTCTAATCTTCATTCCATGGATGATAAGCGATGCTAAGTTCTATAGGCATTCCTAAAGCAGAACGCAAACTCCTCAAAAATTGCCTAGTGAACAAAGGGTCTCCATCATTAATAATGCTAATTGGAACTCCATGGAGACACACCACTCCCTTGACATAGATCTAAGCTAGAGTGTTGCAATCCTATCACTTCCAAGGGAAATAAAATGATCCAATCTACTATTACCTAAATAGCTTCATTTCTTCTGGGCAACCCATTTATAAAGTCCATCGGTATATGCTCTCAACTCCAAGTCAGTATCTAATGGTAATGGAAACTCTCCGAGCTTGCCTTGCTTAGCTTGGCATGTCAAACATCAAGCAAAATTTTTAGTGACTCTCTCTTTATCTTTAATCGATTATAAAATTCTCTTCATATCTATATATTACTTACCACATCCGGGATAAATGGTGACACTTCACAAGCTTTGGGTTTGAAGCATTCAAATCTAGTTTCCTACTAACTTCCAATCTTATCTTTGGTTTATTGCTAGTTAAGTGTCCTTAGGGAATTTCCTTATTAATGATGTCCCCTAATTTATATTTATTTAGTGTTTTGATCCCGTCCTTAAAATCAACATGGTGATAAAATAGGAACATGCCTTATACCATATCAAATGCTTTTCCCTAAAGGAGCAACTAGCAATTTCAACCCAAAAACTCTAAAAGAAAACTCTGTTGGAAGATAACTTAATCATTAACTAGTGTTAATGATGTTGGGATCCTAATTCTCCTCATCAATTTAAAATGGACAGTCCTAGAATGTCATTCCACCATTTCATACTTTTCTAAATTTTCCATCTTAGCTCTAATAAATATTCATTACCCACAATAACTGGCCATTAATGTCAAAATTGACAGTCTCTAATTAATTCTTACTAAATCCATTTCAATTTATACCGGTTTCAAAACTTATTATGAGCGTTCAATTTCTTCATAAATGCCATATTAGATTTCCTAATGTCCTTAATTGAATTTCCTTTTTATCCTCTATTATGTACAAATATATTATACATTAAATCTATAATTGATGTCCATAAATCCTAGTCCTATAATTACTATGTTGTTTATAATTAATACGAATACCATTGTAAATTAGGCTACTTAAATGTTTCTTATTTCTAATTATTAATTTCTAAACTATAACATTCTTCATATTTTATTTTATGAAAACCATCCTTCCTAATAGGATTACTGTTAAAAAATTCCATAAATTAACCACTAGTGCTATTTTTGCCGTATTTGAAATATTAAGGGATTGTTTCATTTTCTTTTATTGAAATAGACAGCGTAAACAACGGAAAAGAATATCAATATCTTACACATCTCTTTAACTTTCTTATAAATTCAAATGTTGCACTTTTACGCATTTAAGGAATTAGGTAATTTATGGAACTTACACAGAGCCTGCTCCCAATAAATCAAAATATGAAAATTCACATTCCAAGGGCAACTTAAATTGTAACCCAATTACAGACATGGAATATCTATAAAGCCTTACCAACATTCTACAAATAAATGCTTGGGGCTGATTTTAAATTTTCTGATCAAGTTGTGCATACTATTCTTATTTTATTCATATAGTGAAACCTTTAAACTTTCTTACCAAGGTAGTGATCCATGTCTACTCCATTAAATATAAACCTAGAAATCAATGTTATTTTAGTATGCGACATTTGAAATTCAAACTTGCAAAAGAATTTTCACATCTCAAAAGAAATTTTTTTAAGCATACTTTTGAAAAGAATTTCCAACTTTAAAGAAAAATAGTTCTAAGGATTAAATTTTTAAAAACACAAAATCACCGTGTTTTACTTTATTTCACATATCTATTCCATTTTTATTAAACGTTTGGACAAAATCTTCCAAAAATATTTGAAACCCACTTTTCATAATTTTCAAAATGTTTACCACTTTATTCTTAACCCTAAATTTTAAGGTTCCAAAATTGCTTACAAAATTATTTTCCTTCTCTAATACTTTAACGTCAAAGACTTGCTTCTTTAAGAGTAGGGTCTTTAACCCAAACCACTCAAGAACTCAATTGTTAAATCAAACCATCAAAAATTTAAAAAAGATCACTTAACCCCAAAAAGAAGAAAAATATTTTTATTCTTTGAAAGCTAATATTCAAAATTATATTCAATAACTTTAAACAACGAAAAGTGGAGTAGATAAAGTAAACTCATGTCCTATCTTTTCTCTATCCCGTTCTCAACATTTATCTCCTACATTATCTCTAATTAGATTACTAATTCTATTTTGTAAGTTTATCGCGCTATTTCTGTCCAAATTTCCAACTACTGCCTTTGTTTTTATTTTTCCTACTTAAATGGCTTCTACATCTTTTGAAAAAGTTCCATTTCCACTTTAAAAAAGAAGTATTTTTTTAAGAACTTCCAAACTTATGAAATAAGAAAAATTATCAAGTCCAACTTACATTCCGTTTTACATTTAAAAGGAAAATCCCTTTACCGGAAAATATCTTTAAATTGGAAACTTTTTCACCCAATCAAAATTTAAAATAAGAGTTTCAAAATTGAAATAATCCTTTCTACCAAAAACCTTTTAATCAGAACTTTTGACTCCACAACTTCTTTTACATTATGATTTTCCAAATTTCCCTTACTTATTCAAAACAACAACTTCTTAAGTAATTATTTTGAAAAATCATTCAAAACATTTCAAGGAAGTTTTCAACAAAAATATTTATATCAAATCCTTCAGGTAGAGTTAGATTTTAGAAAATATTTTTCAAAACAACAATTTCTTAATAATTGTCTAATCTATTGAATTTTCTTCCTTTTTCATCCCTTACTTCCAGATATTTACAACTATACTACCTCGTAATAATTAATTACTACCTAACATGTTTATTTACTATTTCTATAAATGTAGATTGTCCATAATAAATGATTATTATTCTAACCTGAAAATCCCTATATAAATTTATTTATTCATTCCAACCTTTCCAATTATCTTTCCATAATTTCCATAACAATCTCTTTAATAGACCATTTGCATGTTAATTGAATTATTGTAACTCCCTATTTATTGCACATTTATTGCCCTATCAATCTTAGAGTTATAATCTTTTCCAAAAGCATTCCTTACAATATGACCTCATCACACTTTCCTTACTCTATTATTTCTTTTTCAACCCATAGTCGCCTCGTCCAATCTTTTGGAGTATGGTTGCAACTATTTCTACGGTCAAAATTTATAAAATAAATTCAATCTCAATATATATATACATGTTTATATATAGTAGATTTTAGAAAATACTTTCAAATATCTCAAATACGCCACTCATACATATACCTATCCACGTTGATCGGATGACTTAAGCTCTGATACCAACTATAACAACCCATCCTAAAAAGGACCTAATTTCGACCCAATAATAGCCCATTGAACATTAGGCTCATTTCATGGCGAGTTGTTTGGTTGAATAAAACAATATAAAGTACATAGAGCTATCTTTCTATACTTTCAGAATCTCACGGCGGAATGGATAAAATATAATATCAAAACAAGTAACCATTGCATAGAATTTCATTTCAAAAATATTACATGTTGAATATTACATGATGTTTATATAAAGCCTCCAAAGTACAACATCTCAAAGTAACATACCAGTCTGAGCTAGGTACAATAATAATTGCATAAAAAGCATAAATAGATAAATAACTGCCATAAGACTTCTATCTCCACCTTCATCTCCTAAATTAGGATTATGCTCTCTAACTTGTATTGTAGTGAGGAGTGGGTCAAAACAATAAATGGCTGGTGAAATGGAAATCTAAAGGTTAACATAATTGTACTTGGGTAGTATTATTTAACTAAGAAATATGTCTTATGTATTAAAATCATAACATACGTATAAAGTCAACTATAAGCCTGAAGACTCTTCTAATGAAACCATACAAAAGTCAACTGTAAGTCCGAAGGCTCTTACCGCTTGACTATACAACTCTAGCTTAACTAGCATTTATGATTTTAGAGGAAACACCTGAACCAATAAATACCATTTATTGGGGATTAGGCAAACTCTAACAATTTAATACCTAAAAAAAGGCAGGTCCCCGTCATTTAATCCCTAACCCATTCTCAAATTCGAACATAACCATTGTTAAAAATGCAAAAGAGAACCTTCAAACCACTTATGCCTTTTTTTTATTAGGGATTAGGTAGACTCTGACCATTTAAGGCCTATAAAATAGGCAGGTCCCTATCATTCAATACCTAACCCAAGGAGGGTCTCTACATGGTTCTCGCTAGCCGATATCGTAAGAAATCCCATTAGATCACTTAATACTTCTCTTAAAAAAGAAGAAGACCCTGCCATAGATACTTAATATCTCAAACCCAAAGTGGTCCTCTCCAAAGGATTTCACCTACCGCATCTAAAACATAATTTATGACTCATAACCTGCTCGCGACATCTCACATTAATTCGACTATTCATAGGTACTGGTGCCAGATTAACTGGGTAGGTTTATCCTACAGAATTGGGACAGACTTCTTATCCACTTTGGTTATTTATTAAATGCGTTGTCCCACATTAGTCTATAGAGCCATACCGCTTGTAGCCAGATTTAACTGGTTAGACTTCCATGTATCTTTGTAGTAACTTTGCGTTCCTATAACTTAGTCATAACTTATATGTATAGCCGTTATAAACATACACATTCTAACCGAATAATAATTCAAATTTGTTCCCTTATTACAGCTCCAATTAGGGATTAACTTCCGAATTTACACTAACTTCCTTCCTATAAAACTAATATTACCTAACCATTCTAATAATACTAATTAGCACACATAATATACTATAATCAATATGCTATTGGTTTTAATAGTCAATATGTTAGTATTATATGATTTATTTTTACGCATGGAACTTACAGTCTGATCATTACATTAAAATAATTCGACGATAATTCGCTTACATGGTATTTTGAAATATCAATCTTATGCAAATATATAATCTAACTAGAAATGCCACTACCATAGCCAAATAAAATAAATTCAAACAAACATGGAATATGTAAAACTTATTCCATATTAATAAATTAGAATCCCTTCTCCGTTTAAAAGAACAGATCTTCACAAATTAGATCATATATGTTTAATTCAACCTTTACATGCGTCATTTTGTAGTGAGAAAGGAGTTCCTTATTTATTTCAGTGATAGAAATAGGTGGTACAAACTATAAACAAATCCATTCATACTTTACACACCATTTCTAATTTATTTCTTTTCGAAACTTTTAACACTCCAATTTAAAACATGGGAATTTGGTTGAATGGATTATAGATGAAATGATTCAAAACAAATAATTAGATTCTAATATATTAATACCTTAAATAATTATAATTCAAATATTAAAAAAGATTGATATTTACTTAAGGAAATTCTTGGGGTTTTATATGTTATATTTTCGTTTACCAGAATTTCCCAAAGCATACATTAAATCCAAATAAATACCATTCAATTATAAAAATGTGTAAAACTTGGTACTTCCACTCATAACAAATCGTTTTTTTTTTCTAACTAGATTTGATTCCACCATGCCTAATTCTCTTTCAGATCTCCCTTTTTTGGAATATACAACAAAGTGAATTGTATATAGAAATTAGATTTAGAATAAGAAACTAGAGGAATATAATTAGCAATCAAAAGAATTAAACTCTAAACCTATTACCTGAAATACTAATTGATTCTAGAATCTAAAGAAAGTGAATTCTGATTTATACCGCTCCTAATTCTCCGTTAGATCATTCCCATTTTGAATATATGACAAATAGATTGTGTGTGTATACTAGATTTTAGAAATCATAAGATAGGGAGAAGAAGGATTAATTTAAACTAGAGATTGGAAATTAGAAATTAGAATTGCATACCAAAAAGTTTACTCTTTTGAAAGCCTAAGAGGAAATTTTTTTTATAGAGCTTCGTTGACGCTTATAAAATTTTATGAAGGAAAGTGGAATTTTCAAGGTCTATTTATAGAGGTGAGAAGGAACTAGAATCATTGAATTTAAAACAATTAAATACCGACCATTCATTTTCACCAATTCCTAGCCGCCAACCACAATAACCGGTCGACTGCTACCCCCAGGTGGTCGACCACTTTCCTAAGGCTAGTTGACTGGTCTTTGCTTTACAACCGTATAAAATTTGTTTCTGTTTTACTATTATTAATCATTTATTTCTTATCTTAAGTAACCCAATCGATCACATGTTAACATTTAATCCCGCTTAACTCTTAAGCTTCTTACGTTAACTTTTCAAATCCAAACGTTCAAGTTTTTAAACTTTTAAATTCAAATTCAAATGTTCAAATTTCAAACTTGAAAACTTCCAACGTTCATACTTCCCCGTTTGAATTCCGATTCAACATATTATATATGGAAATTGACCTGAAAATTGGCAACTTCCATGATCAAAATTCGACATTTACAAAATTACCATTTTTAACCTTATTTTAATTACTTATTTTCCTTATTAAATTTTATAGGGTGTTACAAGTTTACTCTGACTGATGTATGTATATTACAATTTTCTTTTGTAAAGGACATATGTACAATATATATTACTCGTCACCATTTGAGATTTTGTTTTTTTTTTCTTTTCACCCTAATAATCTATTTTTCTGGCACTTTGATGCTCAGCAAATGAATAACGCGGATGTGTTAGGATCAACTTTTGAGGGTCGAAAAGACGATTCATTACAAAATTGATTTTAAAATAACAACTAAATTGGATTGTACAATTTGGGCACATATTAACTCATTATTAATAATTCAATACCAAACTATATGAAAATATGAGTAAATAAGCGTATGAGATGAATATATTAATACATTTTTCATATAAATAATTTGGGAATAGCAAAATTATAGATCCAAATTATATCAACAATAATTAATTGGGATGTAAAAAAGAGGATCTGGAATTATGTTACAATTTTAATATACAAACATTCGATGAACAACATGTATAGGATTCAAAGCATACGAACATGGTTAACATATAAATAAATAGAATTGATACTCATCTTAGAATATGGCTAAAAGATAGCACATTGAATGATGAATAATATCTCCTAATTCATTAAATCAACTTCCAGATTTTGTAGGAATCAAGAGATAGAAACCTCATTTTATTTTGTTTTTAAATTTGATTTTTTAGTAGGAATTTTTTAGCATCGAAACCCACTAAAATTTTGACTTAACTTGATTGGGAGGAAAAAAAATGACATAACGAGAAGTGTTTGTAGATAGCAATGAGATGAATAGGAGAGAATATGTTTTAAAAGAAACATTGAAATCTTTCAATCCCCTTCTTTAAAACTTTATCTATTTAATTCAAATTTAAACCTCATTAAATCCTCTCCCTCTCTTTATTATATATGGCCTTATGTAGTAAGTGCCACATGGTCCTTGATAATTTCCAAAACCGATTAGCATTTAATCTATTTAAATCTGATTTAAACATGATGTCGGTATCATATATTGAATTATTGATACGCATGTTTATAACTTTTATGTACATACTTTATTAAATACTAATGATATTCAAATAAATCAGAATTTTTTTAGCAATTAATACTTCATAAATATTAATTAATTTAATTTATATAAAAACGCACTTAGTATTTGTGCAATTTAAACCCAATTCAATTATTCTACCAACATCATATATCAGTACGCAGGTTTATAACTTTTATAAACGTACTTTATTAAATACTAACAACATTCAAACAAATCTAATAAAATTAAATAATTAATATTTCATAAACATTGATTAATTTAAAAAATTGTAAATTAACTAAATCATGTGGTTTTTTTGAAGCATTTATCCTATGGTTGTGCGACTCAAAGACATGAATTCCATCAACAATTAATATCAGACAATTCACATATTAATATTCACACATCACCTTAGCAAGTGGTATGACATTTTGACTGAATTTATTGCTTACACATCTTTTTGGTAAAATCTAATTTTACTTTTTATAAGCAATACATGTAGTAACGATTATTTATATCAATTTTTTTCATAAAAACTATGTCACATTAGAACTTATGGAATTTGGATTCGGTCAAAATTCCATTGTCATCCACATTTAACTTCGTAAGTTCAAATAGAAAATCCTTAATTAATTAGTAACGATGGTTATCAATCATATTGCTCTAGCGAGAGATTTTGACTTTGAGTTGACTATAGTTGACCGTGATACCAACCTCATATAACTAAGGAAACAAATTCTCGATTGAATAATGTTCCACTTTCGATGGTTCAACTTAGACATAGTTATAGTCGTTCAGTGGATGCCATCCACGACTTAATTACAATCAAAGTAGAGTGTGTATATTGAAGTTCCAAGTTATTCTCAAGTCGAGGGAACTCTGCTACATCGTCACTTTGAGATTGTCAGTTTGACCTTAATTATACTAACCAACATATTACTCTCGAGTGATTCATTGAATAATTATTCAAATCCAATAACAATTTGTATGTAACCCCTTGGTACTACATTGTAGTCATGAATAATGCACTTTCCAACATTAAGTGTACATTATACACCCTAATGTTAATGATGTATCGATATCCCATCTTTAAACTTTTAATACCTCAATTATTGATTTTGATGACAAAAACCATAAAAATATAGAAACTAATGTTTTGCCAAGTTATATAGTATATATATTGCAGAATATTACATAGGTTTTGAATCAAAGACTGTACAGTATGAAGACTCAAGATAAAGGTTTGAATACACATGTGTTCAAAGGCAAAGAAATGAAAAGCTAAAGATTATAATTTAGTGTATAGAGTCATTAGAATATATTGTTAAAGTACTTGATAGCAATTTCTAATCTTTGACATTTTAAACAAAAATAAACTATTTTAATTTCAAATATTTTTTATGAGTTCAAAAATATTAAAAAACTATGTTCAAATTATTTTACAAAGTATAGAATTTCAAAATAATTTAAAAGAAAACTTTTTTCAAAATTCACTCACATATTTTGACATACATATTTTTATCTCGACATATAGGACTTTAAGTGTCTTTTGGACATAACCCTTCGAGAATGGATATATCTGTTTATTCAGTACATAAAGTGGAGTGCGAATAAATTTTAATCAATTGATAAATTTTTCTTCTCCTTACCCTCTACAAAATTCTCTTTAAAATATACTCTTTAAAATCATATAAAACAATTCATAATCCTTGTACTAATTCCCTGCCACTTACAATTTTGCAAGCATCTCTCTCATTTCAAAGGTCAAAGTGCTATCAAAGAAGCTATAGGATCCATTGTATCCACGTGTATTTGTCTTTGAAAAACATAAGCTCCACTCTTGTTTGTGTGGATGTGCTTATATCACGTTCAGATCAAGTAGATTATGCTTAGTAACCCGGTAAATCTAGTGGATTATCTTGCTGCCTGGTCAAATTCAGAGAGTTTTTCCTTGGCTCGTGATAGAAGAGGGTATGTCTCGTAGCCTTGAAATCGAGATTGTATTCTGGTTGGCCTTTTACATGGTTTAAAGTTGGAAATTGAAAAGAATTCTGCATAAGAAATTGTATGGGACTGGATGTAGGATTGGTTAATCTGGACTAGTACAAAATTCCTAGTTTTGTCTCTCTTACTTTACTTTATTGCTTTTATATTTATATGTGATTGCATATATGACTGATTGTGAGTTCTATGTTGTTAATCTGTGAGTTGATATCAATCTTGAAAGAATTTTAAAAAGATTTACGTAAGTTAGAAAACACTATTCACCCCCCACTAGTGTTACATTATCCTTAAGATCCATTATTCCGCAACCACCAGAAACATCTTAACTAGGAATATTTAAAGTAGTATATTATTTTAAACGTGACAAATTTCTCCTGACTACAGTGAAATGTAATTACTATCACATAACATATTATTTAATGATTTCTATTTAATATGCTTTAAATTAATTACTTATTAATTATATCACTATGTAACAAGTATATAATAGAAATAAAAACACCATTTATTTTGAACAAGATTGATTATAAAGTTAGATAAATGTTACAAATCACACAATTGCTTCTAAGGCCTACCTCTAACTCTATGATATCTTATTAGTTTTCACTTTCAATTACTTTATAAGTAAATAATGACATCATCACTTGGAGAGACTTGAAAATTAGGTTTGAGATTAAATTCTTCTTTAGAGTGGTAAAGGGATTTTTTTTTTGGAAAATTTTATCCATTAGCTACAAAAAAGAGTTATTTATGGGCAAGTATGTCATTCAGTTTAATGAATTGGCTCAGCTTGGATTTGATTTGATCAAAGCCACTAAAAAGAAAGCAATGCAATTTTCTAGGTGTCTTAATTCTCTGTTGAAAGAGTTGATAACGAATCAGATACATTTTAGAGCAACATTTGAAGGATTGGATGAAGGTGCTTTGTTGAACTAGATTGATGGGAAGTTGGGTTTTTATGGCTAAGGAAGAAGAACCAAAGAAAGGAGTGAACAAGAATCTATAACGACCGCCTTTATTGCACCGAAAGACAAGCATTAAGGGTAAAACAAAAAGGAAAGGTAAGAAGAAACTACACAATCATAAATCTCACCACGAATCAGAACGAAATATAATATATAAAATAGGGTATTACATAGTCATTCCCATAATGGTAATACATCGACTGGACAGTTATACCTACATGTCCGTACAAAAATACATATGTCACACATAAACATAGCGGAATAAGAAAATAACTAGCTAACGGTGAAGTCACCTGCTCCAGCTCCATCAAAATGCTTCCATTAGAAACCTGAATCACTTGGCTACTCAAAATATTTTTGAGTCTCCAAGAGTTTTATGAAAATAAAATAGAACTCTGGATCAGACATGGGTCTGGTGTGAGTAATCTCAAATAACTTAATTCTTACTTTTATAAAATATTTTTGAAAATCAAAATATCTCATAAGACCGCACCACACATAAAGACAAAAGGGTTTTAACCTTATGACAAACAAAACACTTTATGGAAATCAAGTGATATTATTATAATGTTTAGGGTTTTCAAATAAACAATTCACATAGGTGAAATTTGTTGCATTAATTAAATTCCAGCATAATAGGTATATACTAATATCTAAGGAACTTATTGGGAAATGGATTCATACGTGACCAGGTAAGGAACGACCACTGAAGGTGCACCTCTAGATAAAATACGCTTGGGGTCTGAAAAAAACATCTAGTATTCCTGCTACATAGAACCAGCCTAACACTTGACTAGTAGTACCGAATACGTCACCTTTATGGTTGGGATCAGCAACCGTACCGGAGTATAACAAAATGGGTCAAATAATCGATTCTAGATACATGATGGAATACCCTCATGGGAGCGACCCACATAGCCCTGCTGCATACCTTATTTTGGTCGTTTCCAGTTGATGAGGCCCATGGCTACATTTACCTTTAATATAGCATTACCACTTGGAGTGCTAACATTGCCTTCCAGATGTTCACACAATATTAGCATTCATCCAAACAAGTCATTCAGGAGACGAACGAACCAAAGGCACTATTCCCACTACAACCGATTTAGAATCACCCTCAGGGTTAGTAGCAACTAGCCCTAGCACTTCAAAGTCTTCAACTTTGACCTTGCCTTTACTATTTCCAATTCGAACATTTACGTTAGTCCAAAGTGGGATTCGATTCACAGCTAATATCTAGTCCCTCCAAACCAAAGTTCAATGATTTTAAAGGGCCAAGTTGTTTATAGTGGACTATCACACTGTCAGGGCGTAAAGAGTCGCATATGGACATACGTTCCATATGCATGGATTATCACGATCTGCTTATCGAAATTAACCCCCATGTATTCATCAAGTCCCGAAGTGCGGTATTTGTGATAAGTACAAGTTGACTTACTTTCAATAAAACAAGTCAACATTTTATTATAACTACTTTAGTTCATTTGACTACTTAATAGCATGGACAAGAGATCCTTGATTTCAAAATATTTTACACAAACAAGAAAATTGATAAAAATAATTAACCGATAAAGTTTTAAAAGAAACTTTAAAATAAATAACCTTGATTAAATCATAAGTTTAAAACCTAATTAAACCATAATTGATTGTAATTAAATCAAAATTAAATCAATTAATAACCCTAACTTTATATATAATTAAACCTAAATTAAACTTTAATTAAATACCATTTAATTAATAAATTAAACCCTAATTAAGTGGACAATTTACCTTTTATTAAATAATAATTATTTATTTATTTAACTCTAATTAAAATGAATAAATTTGATTAAAAAAAAATTTATTTTCTTCTATCTTAATTAATCATTATTTAAAAAGTACTTAATTACAAATAATATACTTAGTTAATAATTTCTTAAACTCTAATTACTTAACCTAATTACTTAATTAATTAATTAAATAATAATTACCCTAATTAATAACTTAATTAAATAATTAATAACTTAAACTTTTGGCCTACTTAATTAAATTTGAAATGAGATTTCAAAAATAATCCAAAAGAAAATATTTTGAAACTTGAAATCGTGAAATTTCCCGAACTACATCCATAATGACTATCGCTATAAGCACATTGATTTCTAGTTGGAAATCTCATTTAACTCTAGCTACCGCATGTTTGAAAACAAAATTATAAAGAGTTTTGAAAACTTAAACAAAAGCTAAAAACTTGAAAAACATTTTCAAAAGTCCAAAGCTAGAAATTAACTTTCTTTTTCAAATCGGATCTTAAGTCATTTGTGACTTTTTAAGGCACTAATTTCACAACCATTTCACAACATACTTGGTTTTGTTTCACAAAAAATTCCACCATCACGTCATAAAACAATTTCACATATCCATATCCATATACATATCCAAACATCTCAACATATTATCCAAATCACAAATCTATACCAACCAAACAACTCGCAATCATATATCACCCACACAAGATGATATTTCAACACGACAAACACTAAAATTTCACAACATATAGATCTCTAAAACAAGTTATTTTTCTTTCCAAAAATATTAGTTTTCTTCACCGAAAAATTTCTAAATCAAAGTGCACTTGTGCTAGAACTTGAAAACGCTTTAGAATATTGCAAATTTGAAGCCTTTAGTTGCTCGATCCTTAGAAAATGGCTCAGCCAAGTGGCTCAGGCATGGATTAGTGGTGTTTGAGCTCGACCATCATGGATTTTACCTTAATCATGATGTATTTTTGTGGATGGAGTATTGTATTTTGGAAGAGAAAGTATTGTAGGAGATGTAGAAGTGATTTTGTGAATAAATGAAGGGATTTTGGGGAAAAAAGTTATTTTTTCACTTTGGAAATTATGAAGAGGTAGCCATGGCTAAATTTTACTTAAGCTCTTAGGAATTTGAAAGGAGTAAGAGGTTTCTAAAATGAAAACATGAAGACAAATGGGTATATATAGGCTTAAGATTTAAAATAAATAATATAGAGTGTTTTATATTTAAATATACACATGCTTGCATAACCATACCCTTACCTCCCCTCATATCCATCCATACTACTCCCCTCTTACTTTCAACAATTCATGTCGTATCATGTGTAACTTGTGTTGAAAAATGTATATTTTTATATGTATATATATACACACTTTCCTTTATAAAATACATTCTTTTATCCTTATCTATTAATATGCTTAAGGAGGAAACATGTACATGCCTATGTACATGTACACAATATGTTTAAGATAGTTTTTAATGTTTGCATGTGTTTAATATAGTGTTATAACATTTAAAACAACTTTTAAACAATTAAAAATTGATATCTTAGAAAATAATTTCCGGTCACATTTTCTTTTTCTCTATAAACTATATATTGGTAAATAAATTTTAAAATGATTTTATCATCATTAGTTATTATTTAAAATAGTTTTATTTGTTCATAAAAATCCATTTATTAATTTTTTGAAATATAGGGAAATATTTATTTAAATACTGTTTAATTTCTAGGTCTTTACACTCTCCCCCCTTAAAAGAATTCCGTCTCGAAATTAGGAATAAAGAAGATAATCTAAATAAACAAAAAGCTACATATTCATATCATAAACATATACAAAGAAATGCACTAAGCATCCATAGAAAACAAACACACTATACATATAACAGATAATCACATAAATATCCTAACATCAACCCGGGATAGGCTTCTCTCATACGATCCACTATCTCCAAAGTGTAATATCTAGGATCCTCGCTGCACTGAATCTTAACTAGTTGCACCAACTTGTTACAGAACCTTCTTTCATCCAGATCTACTACATAAACTGGATGTCTAACATTTGTCAGGTTTGGATCTATTTCCAATTCTTCATGATCCGATGGCTCCACAATCAAAGATGGGTGATGAACATATTTCCAAATGAGACACGTGGAACACATTATGAACACCCACCAACCTTTTTGGTAATCAACTCTATAAGCAAACGATCCTATCCTTTCAAGAATATGGAAGATTCCAACATAGCTTGTTGCTAATTTCCTAGCTTTTCCAAATCGAATGGTTCCTCTTATTGCTGAAATCTTTATGACACCTAATCTCCAACCATAAATTCCAAATCCCTTCACCTCTTATCAACATAACTCTTTTGGCAATCTTGAGCCTCATTCATTTTTTCTTAATTACTGAAAATTTTTCTGTAGCCTCTTGGATCATGTCTAGTCCAAGAACTAATCTATCTCCCATCTCAACCAAATACACCGGTGACTTGCATGGCCTTCCATATAGAGCTTCATACGGTGCCATTATGATGCTTGCTTGGAATCAATTGTTATAGGAGAACTTAACTAGATGCAAATGATCCTCCCATGATCCACTAAAATCCCGAATACACGCCCTCAAGAGATCTTCAAGAATCTGATTTACCCACTCTATCTGTCTATTTATTTGGGAGTGATATGCTATACTTAAGCTCAACTTTGCTTCCAGAGTTGTTTGCAATGCTTCTGAGAATTGGCTAGTAAAGTCTCGATCACTTACCATACTTAAAGAAACTCCATGCAACCCGACTATCTCCCTCATAAAAAATTTAGCTAAAGAACCAACGGTCTTGGTTTTACCGGAATAAAACGTGCACTCTTTGTTAGCCGATCCATGATAACCCATACTCCTTCATTTCCTTTTTTAGTTTTGGGCAAACCATCGATAAAATCCATTGATTTCATTTCCCATTTCCATTTGGGTATTTCCAAAGATGTAGTAATCCACCCGTCTTCTGATGATCACCTTTATTTGCTGACAGCATGAATACCTACTAACAAAGATAAAGATATCTATTTTCATTCCCTTCCACTAAAACTTTTGTTTCATATCCCTATGCATCTTTGAGACACTTAGATGGATACTTAACGTGAAACGATGGCATTTTGGCAGTACTTCCTGCCTAAGATTGTTGACATTCGGTATACAGATCCATCAATTCATCCTCTCAAAACTCCTCGGTTATCAATCTTAAAAATTGTACACTGCCCCTCCTTAACCTTCTTGATGATCGCCACTAAGCTTTGGTCCTCTCTTTGCTTTCTCACTATTCTTGGTCCTCTCTTTGCTTTCTCACTATTCTTTCTAGGAGAGTTGGGATAACTTCCAAAGAGTCAAAATAGCATTCCAACTTAAGGAATCTACCACCACATTTGCCTTCCTTGGAATATACAGAATATCCAAGTCATAAGCCACCAAAACTCCAACCACCTACGTCGCCTCAGGTTCAGATCCTTTTGAGTAAAAAAATACTTCAGTGATTTATGATCCATAAAGAGCTCGAATTTCTCACCTAAATAAAGAAAAAAACTTTCTACTAAAGTCTGTAAAGATTAGAAAGAAACTATGAGGAATAGAAGGATCCTTACCCAGCAAGCAGTGTCTCCACACTTTCGATGCGAAGACAATAGCTAGCAACTCCAGATCATGCATAACATAGTTATTCTCATGAGGCTTCAACTGTCTACTTTCATATAAAATCACCCTACCATGCTGCATCAGAACAACACCAAGTCCCACTCCACAAGCATCTGTGTAAACCGTGAATCGGCTATTTCCATCTAGAGCATCCAAAACTAGTGCACTGGTCAATCTCTTCTTCAATTTCAAAAATGGATCTTCACACTTAGGAGGCCATATAAACTTCTTCTCCTTCTTAGTTAGCTTCGTCAAATGGGAGGAAATCTTCGAATAATCATGATTAAACCACCTATAGTATCCAGCCAACCCTAAGAAACTATGAACCTCGGTAGGAATTAGCGGTTACTTCCATTCCTGAATAGCCTCCACCTTTACTGGATCTACTGAAATACCTTCACCGGTCACAATATGCCCTAAGAATCTTCCCTTCGATTTCAGAAAATGGCACTTAGAAAATTTCTCCTTAAGGACATGTCTCCTCAATGTCTCCAACACCACTTCCAAATGATATTTGTGTTCTTCCTCCGATTTGGAGTAGATAAGGATGTCATCAATGAAACCTAACACAAACTTATTAAGAACATCTTGGAAAACACGGTTCATGAGATCTACAAAATATGCAAGTGCGTTGGTTTGCCCGAAAGGCATAACAACCACTCAAAGAAACAATCAGGGCCTTTAAAAGCAGTTAAGGGTATACTATCTTCAGTAACCCTCAATTGATGGTATCTATTAGCTAGATCCATCCAAGAAAATACCGTAGCTCCATGAAGTTGGTCAAAAACATCATCGATGCGAGGTAAGGTATACCTATTTCTAATGGTCGGCTTATTCAACTCCCTATAGTCCATGCACAACCTTAAAGATCCATCAAACTTAGCTACAAACACCATGGCAGATCCCAACTCGAATGACTAGGTCTAATCAATTAGGCATGTCAATGCATACCCGAAATATCCGAAATCCGTCCGCATCTGTATCCAAAAGCATGAAAAAGATCCGATATCCGAAAAGCGGATGCGGATATACGATATCCGAAACATATTTCGGATACGGATACGGATATGGCTGTATCTGTATCTGATAAATATCCGTCCAGTTTGAAATTAAATATTTATATATTAATATGTTATTTTATATCCATAAATTTAATACAAATACACTAATTTACATTACGGATTTTGTGTGATTGGATTACTTATTGTTAATTTGATGTGATTTATGTATCACAAGGTTTTTTCATCTTTTTTTCGGTCAAAAAAAATGAAATATGCATTATCTTGATTAATTTTCGGATATTTTCGGATACATTTTGAGGTTCGGATGTGGATATTTTCGGATCTCCCATAATATCCGTGTTCGCTAAGCCGAAAACGGATATTTTCGGATATCCAAAAATATTAGTGGATACGGATACTGATAATATTCAATGGGTATTCGCCGATTTCGGATATGGATTTTCATTTTCGGATACGGATACAGTACTATCCGTATCCGACTGCATCCGTTTACAGGCCTATAATCAATCCTCTCCTTAACAGGTCCTAGGTTTGACTTACCAACTCCTTTCTCTCCCTCGAAGCCATACTTCGCTTAGTTTGAACTACAGGCATTGCATAAGGGACTAAGTCAATGTGAAACTCTATCTCTGGGTGCGCGGGTAAACTTTTAACTTCTTCGAATACATTGGAAAAATCCCTAACAACTTCATTAGACCTTAAATCCTCCTGGAATGCTTCAATGGCACACAAGAGACTATATATACGAATATCAGGTTCCATATATAACACCTTAGCTTTCCTTCCCATATCAGTCACTAAAGATACAGTTTTACATTTTAAGACAGCCTTATACTTTGATAACCAATACATACCAAGAATAATGTCAAATCCTTTAAAGTCTAAGACATTTGGGTCGCAAGAAAAGTGATGGGAAAGGTAGGAAATTGGCACATTCTTACAAATTATATTCAAATTGATTAGCCCACCTATGGGCTTCGACACACACGTAAGCTTTTCTATAATACTAGGAATAAGAAGAAATTTACCTACTGAATCACAAGAGATAAGCTGTGAGAAGCACCAGTATCAAATAATGCTCGAACAAAAATACCATTAGTACCCTTAAGGACGCCTTTTCCCTTTACATTCGTTGAAGTAGATGGTTCATTCTTAACGGCGTACACCTTGGGCCGGTGCACCTTCTTCATGAGTAGGCAGTCCTTTACCATATGTCCAGGCTGATGGTAATTAAAACTGAAAGTCTTCTGGACCATTGGGGAGATAGGTCCACTTTGCTATTACTATTGCTGCTGCATTCTAGAATTCTTGCAAAACTTTGTGATGTGGCCCTTTTGTTGACACTTGTAGCAAACAAAATCCTTAAAACGATTTCCTTGAGCCCCACTGCCAAACTTTCCCTTTCCCTGATTCTTCCAATTTGGATTGAACTTCCTCTTGTTAGAACCATTTCCACCAGTATTTCCACTAGGTTCTATTAGAGTAGGCTTCTTCTTTTCCAAAGTCTCGTACTTTAGAGCCATATCAACTAGATCCACAAAAGCACCTTTAACATGAGTAGTCATTTTCTCATGGTATTCCTCCCTCATATGCAAAACAAGAATTTTGTTCTTCTTTACTGGGGTATTGATCAATTTGGCCCAAAACAAGACAATTCATTGAACTTTGTCTCATACATTACTACAGATAGATCCCCTTGCTTCAAATCCATAAAGTTTCGGTACATTCGGGTCCTTTCTGCTGCCGGCAAGAATTGGTCTTTGAAAACTTCCTTAAATAATGCCCACGAAAACTCATCTTTAGGAATATTTGAAGTACAGAAGTCTTAGCATGCTAGTGCCTCCTATTACAGTTTCCACGCAACTAAGAAATTTTCTGTTCGTCGGATAAACCAAGACCTTTAAAAATATGTTTGCAAGATTGCAACCAAGCTTGCACTTCCATGATAGACTCGGTTCCCTTAAATGGTTTCCCTCCAAGCCTAGTGCAATCCTTGCATAAGGCTACGAAATTCACTCTTAGCTGCTCTGATGCCACCTCTTTGGTAATCTGAACGCCTTCAAGATTTGGGGTTCGACCATTTATAGTTGTAGTGCTACTGGCTCCCCTACCTCATCTACCTTTGTTACTCATATCTTACTACTTGTCATAAGATAATTCTTAGAATACTTGGATGAGATAAACATTGATAGAAGGGTACCAATCAAACCTATCAAGCTGATATGTTGACTATACACACACATACAAATAAAAACTACAAATATGCACACTCAAAGTTGACCCTGACCCAAAGCCTAAGTGTTCGCTCAACCTTGGCTCTGATATCGAAATTGTAACAACCGCCTTTCTTGCACCAAAGTCGAGCCATTAAAGGTAAAAGAAAATGAAAAGTAAGAGGAAACTACACAACCATAGAATCTCACCACGAATCAGAATGACATATAATATATAACATAGGACATTGCATAGTCATTCCCATAATAATAATACATCAGTGTCTTTACATTACAATTTCAACAAGATAGTTATTACTATCTGCCCATCCGAAAATACATGAGTCATACATCAACACAACGGAATAAGATAATACCTTAGCTAACGGTGAAGCCACCTACTCCAGCTTCTTCAAAATGTTTCCGTAAGAAACCTAGATCACTTGACTTCTCATACAAATTTTAGTACCCAAGAGTTTAGGAAAAGAAAATAAAATCCAGGTCAGATATAGGTCTGGTATGAGTAACTCAAACAACTTAATTCTTACTTTTATAAAACATTTTTAAAATCAAAGGTATCTTGTAAGACTACGCCGTACATAAACACGGATGGGTTTTTACCTTACGGTAACCTAAGCACTTTATATAGAAATCAAGTGATATTATCACAATGTCTAGGGTTTTCAAATAAATAATTCACATAGCCGAAATTTGTTGCATTAATTAAATTCCTGCACAACATGTATACAACTAAGATCGGAGGCCCTTATTGGGAAATGGATTCCATCCATGACCTGGCAAGAAACTACTTTCTGAAGGTGCACCTCTAGATAAAATACACTTAGGGACTGACAAGAACATCTTGTACCGCTGCTATACAGAACCGACTTGCCACTTGATTAGTAGTACCAAATACATCACCACTATGGTTGGTATCAGCAACCGTACCGGAGCATACAAAAATAGGTCAAATAATCAATATTAGTTACGGTGATACATACCCTTATAGGAGCAACCCACATATCCCTACTACATAACCTGTTTTGGTCATTTCCAATTGATCAGGCCTAAAGCTACGTTTACCTCTAATATAGCATTGCCACTTAGAATGGTAACATTGCTTTCCACATATTGACAGAATGTCAGCATTCATCCACACGAGTCGTTTAGTAGATGAACGAACAGAAGGTATTATTTCCACTATACCCGTTTTGGATCACACTCTGGGTTAGTACCAACTAGCCCATGCACTTCAAAGTCTTCACCATAGACCTTGCCTTAACAATTTACAATTCGAACATTTATGTTAGTTCGAAGTGGTTTTCAGATAACAACTAATATCTGATTCTAGTCTCTCCAAACCAATGCATGACAACTTTAAAAGGCCAAGTTGTTTGTGGTGGTCTATCCTACTATCACGGTGCAACTATTTACATATGGACATATGTTCCATATGCTTAGATTATCACGACCCGCTTACCATAATTAACCCCCATGTATTATTCACTTTCCCAAAGTGCGGTTTTTGTGATAAGTAAAAGTCGACTTACTTTCAATAAAATGAGTCATCATTTTATTATAACTATTTTAATTCATTTGGCTACTTAATAGCATGGACAAGAGATCCTTGGTTTTAAAACATTTTACATAAACAAGAAAATTGGTTAAAAATAAATAACCGATAAAATTCTAAAAGGAAACTTTAAAATAAATTACCCTTGATTAAATCATAAGTCTAAAACCCTATTAACCTTAATTAATCTTAACTAAATCAAAATTAAATCATTAAGAACCCTAATTTTATCTATAATTAAACCTTAATTATACTTCAATTAAATAACATTTAATTGAGAAATTAAACCCTAATTAAGAAGATAATTAACCTTTTATTAAATAATAATTAATCTTAAATCAAATTAAAATAATTAAACTTGATTAAATAAAAATTAATTATCTTCTATCTTGATTAATCATTATTTAAAACTTACTTAATAACAATTAATTTACTTAGTTAATAATTTCTTAAACTCTAATTACTTAATCAATCAATTAATTAATAATTACCCTAATTAATAAATTAATTTAATAAGTTATTAAGTAATTAATAACTTAAACTTTTGTCTTAATAAATTTAATTTGAAATGAGATTTCAAATACAATCCAAAAGAAACACTTTGAAACTTGAAATTGTGAAATTTCCCGAACTGCATCCATAACGACTATCGCTATAAGCGCAGTTTGCTAGAATAAATTTCTAGGTGGAAATCTCATTTAAATCTAGCTACCACATGTTCGAAAACACAATTGTATAGGTTTTGAAAAATTAAAGAAAAGCTAAGAACTTAGAAAACATTTTCAAAAATCCAAAACTAGAAAATAGCTTCCATTTCCAAATCGGATCTCAATTCCTTTGCGGCTTTTTAAGGTACTAGTTTCACAACCATTTCACAACATACTTGGTTTTGTTTCACAAATAATATCACCATCATGTCATAAACCAACCTCATATATCTGTATCCATATACATATCCAAACACCTCAACATGTTATCCAAATCACAAATCTATACCAAAAAATCGACTTGCAATCATATATCATCCAGACAACATGATATTTCAACATGAAAAACACAACAATTTCACAACATATAGATCATTAAAACAAGTTGTTTTTCCTTTCCAAAAATATTAGTTTTACACACCGAAAATTTTCTAAATCAAAGTAAACTTTTGTTGGAACTTGAAAACGCTTTAGAATATTGCAAATTCGAAACCTTTGGTTGCTCGAACCCTTGAAAATGGCTCAGCCAAGTGGCTTGGACTTGGCCTAGTGATGTTTGGGCTTGACCATCATGGGTTTTGGCTTGACCATGGTTTGTTTTGGTGAATGGAGTTTTGTATTTTGGAAGAGAAAGTGTTGTAGGAGATGTAGATGTGATTTTGTGAATAAAATAAAGGATTTTGGCAAAAAGAAGTTGTTTTTCTCACTTTGGAAATTATGAAAGGAAGCCATGGGTAAATATTTCTTAAGCTCTTAGGAATTTGAAAGGAAGAAGAGGGTAGTAAAAATGAATACATGAAGATAAAGAGGTACATATAGCTTAGGATTTAAACTAAATAATATAAAGTGATTTATGTTTAAATATATATATATATATCCATGCGTAGCCATACCCTTACCTCCCCTCAAATCCGTCCATACCACTCCCCTCTTATTTTCAACTATCGATGCCATATCATGTGTAGTTGGGTAGAAAAATATGTAGTATTATATGTATATATACAGTTTCCATTATACAATAATTTCTTTTATCCTTGTATATATTAATATGCTTAAGGTGGAAACATGTACATGCATACGTACATGTACACAACATGTTTAAGATAGTTTGTAATGGGTGCATGTGTGTTTAAGATAGTGTTATGACATTCAAAATAACTTTTTAGACAATGAAAAATTGATATTTCAAAAAATAATTTCCGTTCACATTTTTTATTTGAAATCGATTTTATCATCATTAATTGTTATTTAAAATAGTTTTGTTTGTTAATAAAAATCCATTTATTAATTTTGTAGAATATAATTAAGTATTCATTTAAATAGAGATTAATTTTTGGGTTGTTGCAGAATCAAAATAAGCAAAAAGTTGGACCCTATGGAGTACAAGAAAAGAAGCAGGCCATCATTTGTAGGAGTTTCATAGGAAAGGCCATATAATAAAGTATCGTGACATGGACATTTCCTAGATAAAGTGCTATAGATCTCAATAATTTTGTCACATTGAGAACAATTGTAAATGTTTTTAGAAGAAGAAAGGATAAGTTATGAAGGCGTATGCCTTAGAGGTGATTCTTGCTACTAGTATTGTACCATCTACCGACGAAAAGGGGAAGCAGATTATTATGGATGGTGTTTTATCTTTATATGGATTTCCTATCAAACCGTTTTCAGTATAGGTGAATCACATTCATTTATTACTCATGCATTAATATATAAATTGAACTTAGCTCCAAATTACCTTTAATTTATTTCGACATCGAATCCTACTAGGGGATCGAACCGTCTATCTATGGTTTGTCAAAACCAATAATTGGTCATACATGATGTGTTTTTCATTTGTGATGCATACGTTCTTAACTTCTCGAGGTATGGATTAATTTCGGGAATGGTGTGGATGACATGCTATAGTTTAGTTTTCGATTATTGTAGCAGAGAGGTACGATTAAGAAATTATAGAGGGAAGGAACTTATTGTTTGTTGTAGGTCCGATGATTCCAAAATGACCAGTTACATGTGATCTCTCAATATGTCTTTGGAGATCTATCTTTGATCCCTATAGTGCAAAATTCTCTAGATCTCTTTGCTAAAATTTCCATTCTTCCATCCTAAAGGGAGATCGAGTTTAGAATTGATTTTGTTAAGGTTGCTAGGCCCGTAGTATTTCCACTTAGGTGTATGTCTTCGAAAGAAAGGGGTAATTGGATAAGCAAGTTTCAGAGTTATTGGAGAAAGGCTTTATTTGGAGAAGTATTTCAAAGTGGGGAGAAACCGTCGTTTTTGCAACTAAAGTCGAAGATTCCCTTAGGTTGTGCATTAATTATAGAGAGCTGAACAAAATGATGTGAAAGAGCCAATGTCTCTTGCCTTGCTTTTGCAACATCTTCGATCAGTTAGTTGGGGAGAAATTTCTCTCTGCTTGATTAGGCTATTGGATTCCATTAGTTGAGGTCGGCGAAGATAATATACCATAGACTGCATTACTCTTGATGGATAGTTTTAATGGGTCATCATGCCTTTTGGCATGCTCCAACATATTTTACGGATTTGATGAGTAAATTTTTGTAGGGGAAACTGAATAAAATTGTTGTGGTCTTTGTGGATCATATCTTGATATTCTTTAGAATCGAAGAAGAGCTTAAACATCATTTGGCAGAGGTATTAGAAATTTTGAAAAGGAACTGGTTGAGGGCAATATTCTCGAAATTCTATTTTTGGAAGAAAAATGTAACAACCCAATATTTTCAACCCTTCGCATCCGCTCATGTCGGACTTGAAGTGTTCAAAGTACTGCGTTGTAGAATAATTTTGGCAAAACTCAGAATATGCAGTAAATAAAATCACAGAATCATATACACAGATATCAGAACTCACAGCGGAAATAAAATATTTAGTGGTTCATGAAGCCACCATAAAACTTTTAACCAAAAAGAATTTACATAGTTTAGAATCTGCAATATAGCTGTAGACATAAATAGAAACAGATTCCTCCAAAGTCTTGATTGCAGATAAGATAGGGACTGAAAAGCTTCCGGCAGCACGAATGATCTACGGGATGACCTAGCTCCGGAGAGAAAAACTGAAACTGCAACTCAGGCTGACCCGAGCGTAAAATAAAACATAACACTCGAGTCAGGACATACATACTTATATAATGTAAGCTAATTTAAGTGTACTGTAATATAGAACAAGTAACTTAAAGGATGCTTGGGACCGCCCATCCTCTAAGGATCCGTTAAACTATTTACTATGTAGTATATTGCGCTATTATAATAGTGTCTATTTATAAAATAAACTTACTTTTTAAATAGCGTTAAGGCTTTACATTTTCCACCTTAACACGTAATAGTCCCAGTAGTCCATCCAATACCATAGCTCCTCCTACTCGGGAAGCAACTAGAGGATACCACACGGGCTACGGGAGAAAACCAAACTCGTACAAGGCTCGATATGGTAGGTGACACGGCACAACGAGGCAATGCCAGGGTAGATATACCAATTGCTATCCGGACCGGTGGTAACGCGAAGCCGCAGCGACCGCCCACCTCGAACAACACTCCCAAATCAAGGGTGCACCCAAACAATCACAAGAGTAATAGAATGGTATACGAAGAAGTGCGTTCGATCAGAGGAGCTACCTCATTAATCCGAGAATCGCTCCTGTTTTAGCCACCTTAAGCCAACTCACGGGAGTCGGGTCCACGTATATACCTTTCAAGAAACGCCACCACCGACCTACTTCATTCTGGAATCTCCACCGCGTACACGGTTGGTCAAAGTGGTTTTCGGTATCGACAGAGAGTATGTCCATATCCGATCCCGGTCTCTTTGCCAACCCATCGTTATTATAACCCGTGGTCATTTAAAACATTTTATACTTTAAAACCAGAATAAACATTTCCATTTCAAAATTATAAATACGATATCATTTTAAAACCCAAAAACAATATGATATCGTTATATTCAAATATAATTCTTTCCAAAAACCATACTGCTTAAAATTTATAATATCTGGAAGCCAAATATTTGAATTATATCTTCAAAACATAATATTTGGAATTTTTACTTTAAAACCATAACTCCCAACACACAAATGGTTTGGATATTCAACGGTATATAGAATAATGGTTTAACTTTATGGTTACTTTGTAAAGAAGATAATTTATATAGCTTTACAAATATATTTCTTTATTTAAAGTTTAAACCATAATTTAAATATCACTTTATGTCCCCAAATCCATTACAATTCCTATATATATATATATCCAATTGGAGTATTTCCTATTCAAAACTAAGTTTGGATTTTATTCTTTCAACAAATCAATGTTTTATTATTTAGTCTTGAATATTCCCATAAATTCCATAAATAAACTCCAAATGTTAGTCATTTAATATCTTCAAAATTCACTTAATACTAGAATATTCATCTTAAATTTATTAAGGAAAATCCAGTTATAAATATCATATCTTAAGATTTTCCAAACTTAACATAAAATAAAATTTATCAAATTCCATGAGTTTTAAAACAATCAATTCTAGATTCTGTAGCACTTAGGAAATGCTACCTAAAGTTACGGGTAAAACTAGTCCAATTTCAAAAAGACAGCATTTAAAATGCTGTAGCAGATTTGTTTAACTAAATAAATATTTCCAAATATAACTTATTTATCTATTTATTTATTAACTGAAAGCTTATTTTTCAAAATCCAGAATTTCCAAAATAAGTTATATTCCGAAATTCTATTCAAATATTTATTTATTTATTAACATTTATAACTCATTCAAAAATAAAAATAAAAAAAATCCTTTAAAGATATTAAATCAAATATTTAACTTCCAAAATAATTTTAAATATTTTAGAAAATATTATAAGGACCACGGGCCTGTATAAAATTTTCTAGCCTAGGTCAAGTGATACGGATTTATATCATTTCAACCCGTAATTTACAAAACCCCGGGTTCTATCATTTCAAACCCGCAATCCCAAGTTATCAGTTAAGCAGTTAACAGACTAGTTTAACAATAATCATTATTTCAGCCCATAACAATCCAACTTTAACAGGGAACTTGCAGTGGTGATTTAAGCAGTAAATAACAATTAATAATATAACTGCAGAAATAATATAACAGATAAATAACTGATGAGATGTCAATTTAAATGGGTTCATCATTCTTCATCATACTACAGACAGATAATATCTAAATAGAATGTTTACACATACACTTGCGATAATTTACACAATATATGTACATATGTCTGGTGAGAAAAACTCACCTGAAAGCTGCAGAAAATTTGATTCAAGCGAAAATGAAAAATCCACCAAAAAAAAGAAACACACAGAGGGTAGCGATCAAATTTCCCTGGATGTCACGCCTAGATTCAAATCTATAACAAGATCCAAATACCGAATACGTGACTTTTAAAATTTATGGTCAACGCAAATATTTGAAACAATTGGAACGAATAGAGTCAAAGAAATTTGGCACGATACGCTCGACCACTACACCACCCTACTTGACGAACAACTCGGCCCAAAATAAAATCTTTTTTTTTTCTACCTTTTATATATATACTCTATTATTTAATTAAACAAAACGCACAACCACCACATTACTAAACTTCAACTGGAAGTATGCATAAGGTCACGGCCCAAGCCTATATCAACTAAGAATGTACGCTCACTATAACCCAAAGAAATGCAAATACTTCACTCCCTTATTTTTTTCCCTTCACGCAAAAACACACTGCCTATTTCCTACTAGATTTGCGTGTACACATGCAAAAGTTTTCACCCAGCCTATACTACAAACTAATGCATGGATAGTACATTATTTGATCTGCACGTTACTTCCTTTATAAAATTTTATTATATCATTTCTAAATTATGATATTCTCCTTTTTTTTTATATGTGTAACGACCTGTCATTTTCGTTAATTAAATTTGTCATTTAAATAAGATTTACGCAAATTTACTTTAGAAGAAATAAAGATTTTAAAATTAATAATGAAGCAAATGTTGAGAAGGAAATGAAACCATGGGAATATAAGGCTAAATATTTACAGTTGAAACAAAATGACGAATAAATTGAAGTGATGTAAATTGTTATATTAGGCTAAGAGTTACATATAAGAGAACAAAGGTAAGTAGTGAATTTAGTTAATGAATTAATAATATTAAATAGTAAATTGAATTAAATCAATGTCCGGTACAAATTGAAATATTGTTTGGAATGAAAGCTTATAAATTGTAAGCATTTAATTTACAAATGAAATCAGTGTGTGTTTTTTTTTTTTATATAAATATATATATCACATGCACAATTCGCCCAATCTTTCGACTAAATGCATGGATCTTTTTAATAGATGCTTGCACACACACTATATGGTCTGAACTATATTTATGTTAAAAATATGCAGGCACTGCTTCCTATATGATATGCATTTAATACAGGTAAATTATCTAATATATGCAAAAAGGCAAAGCTTCTCACTGATACACGCATGTACATGTACCCTCAAATCTCTCCTCTCCCTCTTCCCTTCCTCTCCTTCCTCTGTTTTACATATATATTTCTTTCTTCTTCTTTTTTTCTTCTTTTTTTCTTTTTCTTTTTCTTTTTCTTTTTGTTTTTTTTTTCAATGAACATTATTGACTTTCTATTTTGTTTGACCCAAAACTAAGTATGATATATACAATGAATAACCCATTTTTCCGTAGTGATAGTACGCGTAAACTTTAAGCTAGCATTAAATTAAATCTGGGTCAACTACACCATCTCTTTACACACACATATTAGATTTCTACAGATGTGATGACTCATAAATTTCCAAAGTTTGTCAACTAGATCGGGTGAAGTAGATGGGTTGGAGTGGCCGAGCATATCAAATGAGAAAAAAAAAAAAAAAAAAAAACTGAGGAAAGGAAAAACTGGAAGGAAAAGAAAGAGAAAACAATAAGACAATTACCTGATGCTTCGAACGAAATTGCCAGAGGAAAATTTGTAATGCTTTGAAGAGTGGTGAGTTTTTTTTTCTTTTTGTTGAGATGTGGATCTCTGGCATATTTATACACGAATTTGTGAAACGGCAAGGCAGTGATCAAGGGATGTGGCGTGATTAACTCATTTCAGTTTTGCAAAAGGATAAAAAAAAATTTTCAACGTATAAAGTTTGATCAGTATTCGAAAATTTGTAAACAAAAAGGCAGAGAAAATGGCAGCTTGGATTATGGGAAATAAATGACTTGCGTGATACATGGTTTGATTTATAAAGTTTGTACGTTACTTAAGGGGAATATTGATCAAAGGAAGGGCAAGCGTGATGTTTGGTAAAGCTGATGACAACAGAGGGTAAGAGGAATAAGCAAAAATGCGAACGTTACATATATACAAATGCACTAATGTTGCTCACGTGTGATCCATTTTATTTTAGCTAAAATCTTGATTTTAGTTTGATACCCATAAATGAAAAGGTGAATATTTATGTAAGCTTTAGGCAAAGAACGTATACCATTTATTAAAAGAAATCAAACGGTCCTTTAAAACAAAATAACGTCCGTCTTAAAATCACTGACTGATATTTTTCTCCATAAAGATATTTAAATACGATTTTTTACTTTATATGCGTGATTATAGGAACGAAAAAAAATTTATCTTGCAAAATAAAGGCAGTGGAAACAGAGAGATATAAATAGGAATGTGAGAATTTGAAAAGATATGCAAGGTTAAATTTGAATGCATGAGTTGATTTTTAGGCAATCAAATATATTAGTCCATTTAGGTTGCGTGAATAAATGAATACAGTGACATGCTCAAGAAACAAAAAGGTAAGAGGCAAATGCCAAAAATGTTAAAAGAATAAAATTTTGTGTCACGCGCAAAGGAAGGCAAAATTGATTTTCTTTCAAATGATATATGCGTGATTGTAGATTTAGGCAGATAAGGTTTCGTGATCAGAGGAATGGCAAAATATGAACCGTTCCAATTATATGAGAATTGATATATATATATTTTTTTTTTTAGTTTGATTAAATGACGGCAAGAATTTTTCAAAGCTTTTGGAAATGGAAACGTATATACACATTTTATTTAAAACCAAACTGTCAGTTACAACCAAAAGTAACGTTCGTCTTAAAAATCACTAACTGATGTTTTAATCCATAAAGGTGTTTATATATGATTTTAAAAGTACGTCAAACTGACGTAATACAAAACATCAAAAATATATAAAATAACGTTTTAAATTTTACACGTTTTATTACATTACTTATCATAAATTTTACGCGTCCTTTTAAACGCGATATTTAACAGTTTATAAATACACTAAATCCTTCAAAAATAATACTTAACTAAAATTTAAATTGGTTTACATTCTTCATATTTTATATATATATATATATATACACGGTACTTATTCCCTAGATTTACGCGCCCTTTTTAACGCGTGATTACCCAGTTCATTTATACATAAAAAAAAATTCGAAATTCTGACCGTGCTAAGACTCGAACTCGTGACCTGTCGTGAATAGCCCAGATGTCTTAACCACCTAAGCTATAAATGTTTTCTTAATTAAAACTTGATTTTTTCAGAGATCTTATTAGTTAGTCCTAATTTTTTTTTCATATTTTGTTTTAATCACTTTAAATAAACCCCAAAGTTTTTTTTTTTTTAAAAAAAAAAAAATACAAGTGAAAAATACTTGTAAAAAAAATTGGGCTGTTACACTCTCCCCCACTCAGAACTTTTCGTCCTCGAAAAGGAAGAAGGTAGGGGAATAGAAACAACGTGAAAGAAAACTGAATTAAAACTTAAATTAGAATCATTAATCTAAACAATAAAATTCAATTTTAAATTAATCTTTGATTTCATCTATTTATACTTAAAATTTTAACATTTATTTATTTACATATTTACTTGTATAATATCCCTACACTTAAAAAAAATCATTCATATTTTTTTTTTATCCAAATTTTTCACAAGGTATTATAACATTCTAATTTAAAATGTTTAATTTTAATCCAAATTTGAAATGGTAATTTAACTTAATTTTTTAAAGTAAATTTACCATTTCCCAAAATAGGCTAAATTCCCCATTTAGTTTCTTCTTTATTCCAAATTAAATTTATTTTTCTCAATATTTTTCTCATCTATGTCAAATATTTTCTCAATTTCAATTAATTGATTTAATTCATTTGATTTTTACAGAAGTTAAATCAATCTTAACTATTTCCAAATTAATTATCTTATTATCCAATTATTTTCTAAAATCAAAAATTTGTATAGTCATTTATAATAATCATCTTTTGTTCAACAAATTTAATTTTCTTTATTCCAGATTATTATTAAATATATTCTGCTTAATATATCTATCGCACATATAAAGTAGATTATATTTAATATAACTATTCCAATATATTTCTAATCTTCCTTTAACACCATTTGATATTGTATATTATTCAATTATTATTTTATTTCTATTTACCTCTATTTGTCTTGTTGTAACTGAAACTTTAAGTGTATAACATTTATTATAACCACTCAAATTTTATTTATAAAATCCTTTTATATTATACATTATCCAATTACATAGTTAATTTATGAATGATTTAGGTAAGTTATATTGGCATGCAATTTATACAAGTAAAATTTTCCAACTATTATTCAAGTTTAAATATTCATTCCAAATTTGACTTTATTTTATCATTAGAATCACCTTTTAACATAAATTTATGAATTAAATTTCCAATTAACTTCAAACCCTTTAGAGATAAATAAATACATACATATAGGATATGTCAAATCAATTTAAATCATATATCTATATATATTATAAATTAAGTCATATTTAGAAATTCAAATCAATTAAATTTTTGAAACAAAACTACAACGTGGTCTCTTTACTTTGATACTCGAAAATGAATGTCGATGATGTTGTAGTCATCACCGAAATTATTTTCCAGCGACAAAGAGAAGAGCATTAATTTTTAAAACTTTTAAAATTCTTTGGAAACAAATTTATATTCGAAAATAATTTAAATAATATATCCTTTTAAGACTTTAAACACAAGGTTTGAAACTATCAGAAATTAAATTCTTAAATTCTTGTTTTAAATTCATTTTTTTGTTTCTAAATAAATTTACAACCATGTTTTATAGTTCAATTATTTATATAAGACAAAACCAATGGTTTACAAAACCATAAATAAAATCAAACACTATTATCTCTAAACAACTAGTTAAATTTTGAAAATTATACTTATATATATATAATATTAGATTTTTCCCAAATATAGGAATAAATTTTTTTTTCAAAACAAGGATAGAGATTCAAATTTTGAAGGACTCAAATTAAAGAGAATTTTGATTTAAAGATAAGTTGGAATCAGAAGATCCGATGGTTAAATAACAGAATAAGGAACCAGATAAGTTTATATAAATCGCGGGCAACCTTAACCGGGTCAACCGTGACTTAAAGAATAAGATCGATGTGGATTTTCTAGGGTAAATCTACATTCGATCTGAAGAGATAGAGTTTAGAATAACCAAAGATACTAGCATCTAAACTGAGGATAAATATAAATCTCCGGTGAATCAATGCTAGCTGTAAAGGAGTTTCACCCCTATATTAGAATATTGGCGAAACCGCCAATTTACTATAAAGATCATCCGAAGTGGAGTTATGGGATACTCCAGAATCGGAAAAAATGAATAGTGAGGGACATGAATGAACTTCGGAACCGCAGGGAACGTTCCAAAATTCAAAAAGGAAGAGATTCAAGCTCAAATGAAAGTGATTCTGTAAATCAATTTTACCATACATTCTAAGTTTTGCCTAGAGCCAAAGCTCTGATACCAAATGTAACAACCCAATATTTTCAACCCTTCGCATCCGCTCATGTCGGACTTGAAGTGTTCAAAGTACTGCGTTGTAGAATAATTTTGGCAAAACTCAGAATATGCAGTAAATAAAATCACAGAATCATATACACAGATATCAGAACTCACAGCGGAAATAAAATATTTAGTGGTTCATGAAGCCACCATAAAACTTTTAACCAAAAAGAATTTACATAGTTTAGAATCTGCAATATAGCTGTAGACATAAATAGAAACAGATTCCTCCAAAGTCTTGATTGCAGATAAGATAGGGACTGAAAAGCTTCCGGCAGCACGAATGATCTACGGGATGACCTAGCTCCGGAGAGAAAAACTGAAACTGCAACTCAGGCTGACCCGAGCGTAAAATAAAACATAACACTCGAGTCAGGACATACATACTTATATAATGTAAGCTAATTTAAGTGTACTGTAATATAGAACAAGTAACTTAAAGGATGCTTGGGACCGCCCATCCTCTAAGGATCCGTTAAACTATTTACTATGTAGTATATTGCGCTATTATAATAGTGTCTATTTATAAAATAAACTTACTTTTTAAATAGCGTTAAGGCTTTACATTTTCCACCTTAACACGTAATAGTCCCAGTAGTCCATCCAATACCATAGCTCCTCCTACTCGGGAAGCAACTAGAGGATACCACACGGGCTACGGGAGAAAACCAAACTCGTACAAGGCTCGATATGGTAGGTGACACGGCACAACGAGGCAATGCCAGGGTAGATATACCAATTGCTATCCGGACCGGTGGTAACGCGAAGCCGCAGCGACCGCCCACCTCGAACAACACTCCCAAATCAAGGGTGCACCCAAACAATCACAAGAGTAATAGAATGGTATACGAAGAAGTGCGTTCGATCAGAGGAGCTACCTCATTAATCCGAGAATCGCTCCTGTTTTAGCCACCTCAAGCCAACTCACGGGAGTCGGGTCCACGTATATACCTTTCAAGAAACGCCACCACCGACCTACTTCATTCTGGAATCTCCACCGCGTACACGGTTGGTCAAAGTGGTTTTCGGTATCGACAGAGAGTATGTCCATATCCGATCCCGGTCTCTTTGCCAACCCATCGTTATTATAACCCGTGGTCATTTAAAACATTTTATACTTTAAAACCAGAATAAACATTTCCATTTCAAAATTATAAATACGATATCATTTTAAAACCCAAAAACAATATGATATCGTTATATTCAAATATAATTCTTTCCAAAAACCATACTGCTTAAAATTTATAATATCTGGAAGCCAAATATTTGAATTATATCTTCAAAACATAATATTTGGAATTTTTACTTTAAAACCATAACTCCCAACAAACAAATGGTTTGGATATTCAACGGTATATAGAATAATGGTTTAACTTTATGGTTACTTTGTAAAGAAGATAATTTATATAGCTTTACAAATATATTTCTTTATTTAAAGTTTAAACCATAATTTAAATATCACTTTATGTCCCCAAATCCATTACAATTCCTATATATATATATATATCCAATTGGAGTATTTCCTATTCAAAACTAAGTTTGGATTTTATTCTTTCAACAAATCAATGTTTTATTATTTAGTCTTGAATATTCCCATAAATTCCATAAATAAACTCCAAATGTTAGTCATTTAATATCTTCAAAATTCACTTAATACTAGAATATTCATCTTAAATTTATTAAGGAAAATCCAGTTATAAATATCATATCTTAAGATTTTCCAAACTTAACATAAAATAAAATTTATCAAATTCCATGAGTTTTAAAACAATCAATTCTAGATTCTGTAGCACTTAGGAAATGCTACCTAAAGTTACGGGTAAAACTAGTCCAATTTCAAAAAGACAGCATTTAAAATGCTGTAGCAGATTTGTTTAACTAAATAAATATTTCCAAATATAACTTATTTATCTATTTATTTATTAACTGAAAGCTTATTTTTCAAAATCCAGAATTTCCAAAATAAGTTATATTCCAAAATTCTATTCAAATATTTATTTATTTATTAACATTTATAACTCATTCAAAAATAAAAATAAAAAAAATCCTTTAAAGATATTAAATCAAATATTTAACTTCCAAAATAATTTTAAATATTTTAGAAAATATTATAAGGACCACGGGCCTGTATAAAATTTTCTAGCCTAGGTCAAGTGATACGGATTTATATCATTTCAACCCGTAATTTACAAAACCCCGGGTTCTATCATTTCAAACCCGCAATCCCAAGTTATCAGTTAAGCAGTTAACAGACTAGTTTAACAATAATCATTATTTCAGCCCATAACAATCCAACTTTAACAGGGAACTTGCAGTGGTGATTTAAGCAGTAAATAACAATTAATAATATAACTGCAGAAATAATATAACAGATAAATAACTGATGAGATGTCAATTTAAATGGGTTCATCATTCTTCATCATACTACAGACAGATAATATCTAAATAGAATGTTTACACATACACTTGCGATAATTTACACAATATATGTACATATGTCTGGTGAGAAAAACTCACCTGAAAGCTGCAGAAAATTTGATTCAAGCGAAAATGAAAAATCCACCAAAAAAAAGAAACACACAGAGGGTAGCGATCAAATTTCCCTGGATGTCACGCCTAGATTCAAATCTATAACAAGATCCAAATACCGAATACGTGACTTTTAAAATTTATGGTCAACGCAAATATTTGAAACAATTGGAACGAATAGAGTCAAAGAAATTTGGCACGATACGCTCGACCACTACACCACCCTACTTGACGAACAACTCGGCCCAAAATAAAATCTTTTTTTTTTCTACCTTTTATATATATACTCTATTATTTAATTAAACAAAACGCACAACCACCACATTACTAAACTTCAACTGGAAGTATGCATAAGGTCACGGCCCAAGCCTATATCAACTAAGAATGTACGCTCACTATAACCCAAAGAAATGCAAATACTTCACTCCCTTATTTTTTTCCCTTCACGCAAAAACACACTGCCTATTTCCTACTAGATTTGCGTGTACACATGCAAAAGTTTTCACCCAGCCTATACTACAAACTAATGCATGGATAGTACATTATTTGATCTGCACGTTACTTCCTTTATAAAATTTTATTATATCATTTCTAAATTATGAATATTCTCCTTTTTTTTTTATATGTGTAACGACCTGTCATTTTCGTTAATTAAATTTGTCATTTAAATAAGATTTACGCAAATTTACTTTAGAAGAAATAAAGATTTTAAAATTAATAATGAAGCAAATGTTGAGAAGGAAATGAAACCATGGGAATATAAGGCTAAATATTTACAGTTGAAACAAAATGACGAATAAATTGAAGTGATGTAAATTGTTATATTAGGCTAAGAGTTGCATATAAGAGAACAAAGGTAAGTAGTGAATTTAGTTAATGAATTAATAATATTAAATAGTAAATTGAATTAAATCAATGTCCGGTACAAATTGAAATATTGTTTGGAATGAAAGCTTATAAATTGTAAGCATTTAATTTACAAATGAAATCAGTGTGTGTTTTTTTTTTTTATATAAATATATATATCACATGCACAATTCGCCCAATCTTTCGACTAAATGCATGGATCTTTTTAATAGATGCTTGCACACACACTATATGGTCTGAACTATATTTATGTTAAAAATATGCAGGCACTGCTTCCTATATGATATGCATTTAATACAGGTAAATTATCTAATATATGCAAAAAGGCAAAGCTTCTCACTGATACACGCATGTACATGTACCCTCAAATCTCTCCTCTCCCTCTTCCCTTCCTCTCCTTCCTCTGTTTTACATATATATTTCTTTCTTCTTCTTTTTTTCTTCTTTTTTTTTTTTCTTTTTCTTTTTCTTTTTGTTTTTTTTTTCAATGAACATTATTGACTTTCTATTTTGTTTGACCCAAAACTAAGTATGATATATACAATGAATAACCCATTTTTCCGTAGTGATAGTACGCGTAAACTTTAAGCTAGCATTAAATTAAATCTGGGTCAACTACACCATCTCTTTACACACACATATTAGATTTCTACAGATGTGATGACTCATAAATTTCCAAAGTTTGTCAACTAGATCGGGTGAAGTAGATGGGTTGGAGTGGCCGAGCATATCAAATGAGAAAAAAAAAAAAAAAAAAAAAAACTGAGGAAAGGAAAAACTGGAAGGAAAAGAAAGAGAAAACAATAAGACAATTACCTGATGCTTCGAACGAAATTGCCAGAGGAAAATTTGTAATGCTTTGAAGAGTGGTGAGTTTTTTTTTCTTTTTGTTGAGATGTGGATCTCTGGCATATTTATACACGAATTTGTGAAACGGCAAGGCAGTGATCAAGGGATGTGGCGTGATTAACTCATTTCAGTTTTGCAAAAGGATAAAAAAAAAATTTCAACGTATAAAGTTTGATCAGTATTCGAAAATTTGTAAACAAAAAGGCAGAGAAAATGGCAGCTTGGATTATGGGAAATAAATGACTTGCGTGATACATGGTTTGATTTATAAAGTTTGTACGTTACTTAAGGGGAATATTGATCAAAGGAAGGGCAAGCGTGATGTTTGGTAAAGCTGATGACAACAGAGGGTAAGAGGAATAAGCAAAAATGCGAACGTTACATATATACAAATGCACTAATGTTGCTCACGTGTGATCCATTTTATTTTAGCTAAAATCTTGATTTTAGTTTGATACCCATAAATGAAAAGGTGAATATTTATGTAAGCTTTAGGCAAAGAACGTATACCATTTATTAAAAGAAATCAAACGGTCCTTTAAAACAAAATAACGTCCGTCTTAAAATCACTGACTGATATTTTTCTCCATAAAGATATTTAAATACGATTTTTTACTTTATATGCGTGATTATAGGAACGAAAAAAAATTTATCTTGCAAAATAAAGGCAGTGGAAACAGAGAGATATAAATAGGAATGTGAGAATTTGAAAAGATATGCAAGGTTAAATTTGAATGCATGAGTTGATTTTTAGGCAATCAAATATATTAGTCCATTTAGGTTGCGTGAATAAATGAATACAGTGACATGCTCAAGAAACAAAAAGGTAAGAGGCAAATGCCAAAAATGTTAAAAGAATAAAATTTTGTGTCACGCGCAAAGGAAGGCAAAATTGATTTTCTTTCAAATGATATATGCGTGATTGTAGATTTAGGCAGATAAGGTTTCGTGATCAGAGGAATGGCAAAATATGAACCGTTCCAATTATATGAGAATTGATATATATTTTTTTTTTTTTAGTTTGATTAAATGACGGCAAGAATTTTTCAAAGCTTTTGGAAATGGAAACGTATATACACATTTTATTTAAAACCAAACTGTCAGTTACAACCAAAAGTAACGTTCGTCTTAAAAATCACTAACTGATGTTTTAATCCATAAAGGTGTTTATATATGATTTTAAAAGTACGTCAAACTGACGTAATACAAAACATCAAAAATATATAAAATAACGTTTTAAATTTTACACGTTTTATTACATTACTTATCATATATCATATTTTATATATATATATATACACGGTACTTATTCCCTAGATTTACGCGCCCTTTTTAACGCGTGATTACCCAGTTCATTTATACATAAAAAAAAATTCGAAATTCTGACCGTGCTAAGACTCGAACTCGTGACCTGTCGTGAATAGCCCAGATGTCTTAACCACCTAAGCTATAAATGTTTTCTTAATTAAAACTTGATTTTTTCAGAGATCTTATTAGTTAGTCCTAATTTTTTTTTCATATTTTGTTTTAATCACTTTAAATAAACCCCAAAGTTTTTTTTTTTTTTTAAAAAAAATACAAGTGAAAAATACTTGTAAAAAAAATTGGGCTGTTACAAAAAAATTCCTTGGGCACCCTATATTCGAAGAAGGATTGGTTTTTATAGGAAGTTTACTAAGGACATTAGAAAAATCTTAACACACCTAATGAAACTTATTAAGAAGAATTTACCGTTTGTTTGGAGCCTAGATTGTGATAAGGAATTCATTGACCTGAAGGAGTTACTAACGAGCATATTTGTCTTAACCATGTCAGATGGTAGCTAGCCATCTAATGTATACCTTAATGCTTGTAGAACCAGCCTGGGTGCTATCTTGATGCAAGAAGGGAAGGTGGTAGCATAAGCTAGCTAATACCGTAAGGCACATGAGAAATACTATGCGACACATGACCTTGAATTATCTGCCATCGTATTTGCATTGAAATCCTAAAGGCGCTACTTAATAGAAGAAAAGTTGAGCTATTCATGGACCATAAGTTCCTTAAGTATCTATTTTCATAGAACTTCATTTTGAGATAATAAAGATGGATGGAGTATCTTTCCTCATATGACTTTAGGACTACTTATACTCCAGGAAAGGGGAATGTGATTGTTGATGCATTAAGTAGAAAACATGTCGCAATGATTTGTTTATTGTTGGAAAGGACGAGTTTATAATTTATCTTTGATACTAATTTTCGGCCTTCAATGGAATATAAATTAACCTTTTTAACTACAATGGAGGTTAGTCCTCCATTAGTGGATAGAATTCGATATATTCAAAAGCAAGATGCAATGTTAGTTGGGATTTTAAATCAACTTGAACAGGTTGAATGGTCAATCCATTTGGATCTTTACTCTAAAGACTAGAAAGGATATCTAACGCGTGATGATATGCTACCTAGATCAGGGAGTTGATAGAGGAAGTATTATGACAGTGTCACAAACCAGGATGACCTATCATCCAAGTGGAGACAAGATGTATTGGGATATTGTAATCTTCCCTATCTTGAGGCCCGAAGCTAAGCGCTATAGATGTTGCAGTCATCCATAGTATTAACTTTAGATGACAAAATATGGAAATGTTAATGGTACTCATTATATCAGAAGCACACAAATATGAAATAAAAATCAACACAGAGTTAAAACAACTTTTTTAATTATATTTCAAATCAGTATTTCATATTCAGATACATAATACCACAACGATTCACGTTATGATCAAATATAATTATTACAAATTACGCGAAGAGCGATATATGAAGATGCTCCCTTGGATGATCAGAGTACTAAATAGACATATAAGTCATAATACATCACAGTAGAAATAAAATTAAATAACTCCTAACTTTGCCTCATGCACATCTTTGGAAGATTATTCGTTCAACCTACTAAACCTGAAAAACCTTAACTCCCAATCTACTCAAATTAATTTTGAGCACCCGGGAGTTTGAGGGGAAAACATAGTCTGGTTTGAATAATACTATTACACTCGGTTGATTGATATTAACTGAGACCACGCCACTTAGTGGAACGGGTTTCCCCTCAGGTTTCCCCTCACTAATATCCCTTTTAAACGTATCTTTTGCAATGAGAATCCTGCAATCAAACTGATTAAAGCAATAATAGCAATATCATATGTGCACATAAATCAGGTATTTAATGGACTATCTGTCGAAAGAATGTAGTTTTTTTGGCTAGCTACTAACAATTGGCTGGCTCGGGCCTACCAAACAAAATAACTAATCTAACTTCTGTTAGACACACACTTCTGGATGGTCTGTCCTTAACTTCTCCCAAGGTCAACCGATCCTAATGGTTTTGCAGGCTCACCAACAACCCATCCTTCTCTGTATATTCCTTTTTATGTGTAACACCATTTTAGTCTAACCTGTGACTAAGCCCTACACACTGGAATTTTGGGCCTATATTAGCTAGGGGCTATTAGCTAAAGTATAGGGCATGACCCTATACCAGTCTCATCTGGTATTCTAATATCTGTTTCATTTACTTAGAGTTAATTACCCTATAAATTTTACCTATAAAACATTTCTTTCAAATTGATTTAACCCTCTAAATCATACTTAAACAAGGAATATATACTTTTTGATTTACTCAAAAGTCTTTGCCATGATATTGCTTTACACAAAACAATGTTGATGAAAACCTTTGAAACTCGTGTTTAAAAACTTTAAATAATCCATTGCGAATCCATTGTATGTATCGCTTTCTAAATAAGTTAACTACTTAACCTTAAAACACTAGGCCGAAAGGTCAAAACATACCATTCGAAACTCTTGAAATAGACCTTCCAAAATCATTAAAGGAATCCCTTCAAAAGCTTTATAAAACCTTAGACATCTTCTTTTCAAAACACTTAAAACTTGCCTTTTGAAAGCATTAGAAACCTTCCATTCAAATACTAAAACCAAGCCTTTCAAAAACATTAAGGAATCATCTCCCATTTGAAACATTCATTACATATATTTTGAAAGCATTAAAGTCTTTTACTTAAAACAAACCTTCCGAAAGCATTGGGTCCTAGTAAAAGTTTATGGAACATGGCTACGAAACCATTTAAAACCATTCCTTTCGAAACCTTTGGGTTTAACTTTCAATGTGTCTAAAGGTCTTAAAAGAACTGGGGAGAAAGCATTGCTTTCGAGAACATTATCCCTAAGTTAAATAAAGTGAATGGTTTCGTAACCAACCCTATCGAATGCATGGAGAGGCGGCTTCGATGTTTAAGGCAATAGAACCCTTTCAAAGGCATTGATTCGAATGGTTCAATGCTGCAGCAGGGTTTTCGACCAATTCAAATGCTTATTTTAAAAACAAAAGACGACAACCTCTTTTGAAAGCCCATTTCTAATAGAAAGGCATATTTTTCTAAGTCAAAAGCTATTTCTTTCAAAAGCCTCATTTTGTAACCAAAATGGTTTTGAGCTTATAAAGACTACTTCTACCCATTCGAAAGCATGTTCCGACTCTGTACCTTCCAACTATCTTCAATCCACTACGTATCAAGGCATTAATACAATGTTTATTGGTTTCAACTAGGTAGGAGGCGGTAATATGGGATGGAAAGGTGGCTGCTATAAGTCGCGAAGCAATAAACCTTTACAAAACTGATTTTTAACTTTTTAAAGTAGTATCTTTCCAACTAACTTGCCTTATTTGTCAACATAAAATTCGTTTCCAAATATTTTCCAAACCCTTTTCTAAAAGTGCTGCCGAATTCAATAATTAACATTTTAAAATATTTAGCAAATTGCCCCTTCTCCTTTTCTAAACATATAAAACATTTAAGTCCCATACCTTAGATAGTATTATATCTTTAATAAAATACATCGAAAAATTCTCCAAAAATTCTCATAAATCATTTTTAATATGTTTTCTAGCATATTTTAATTCTGGCCTTAGGCTGACATATAATAGCCGTAAACAATTTAAACCCAATTTAACCATTTTCTTTACTAGAAAATTCATAATAAATCCACAACTTAGAAAATTATGAAACTCAAAACCCATCTATAAAATAATATTTCTGACCTTGTATCAAAAATGCAAGCCATTTGGATGTCATTTGATGGATTTTTCAAATGAAATCTTACCATAAAGTCAATATGAAACATCATAAATCCTCAACAAGTATATATAACCGTTAAAACAACCAAAACATGGCATTTTTCTTGCATAATAAATTCGGATCTTTTCTAGAAACCAAAAGCAATAAAAATGAGATGTAATATATTATTCACCTTGCTTGATTATTAAGACAGTTGAGATTTGCACTTGAATTGATTTGATTAAGCTTTCTACTTGAATCCTTGCTTATCTTCCTTTAGACTACTCCTAATGGTGACCAGCCAAGCTCTAGGTTTAGTTTTATTTATGATTGTTGCAAATCAAATTTAAATAATGGTTTAGGGTATAAGAATATAACCTATTCTTATTTTGCCCTTATCTTATTACCTTTTCTTACTTCATTTTAATTCTCTTTGGCTTTAGATCAATTAGGCATGACTACCCTATGATCATACAAATCTCAATCCATTAACCTTTTATGTTATTTCATTTAATTTATCTAATTAAAGTCCTAAATAATTTTTAGTGAAAATTAGGGTCGTTACAGACTCCCCTCCTTAAAGAATTTTTTCCTCGAAATTAGGACAAGGTACTCATAAAATCGGTCCTAAAGATAAAAAAATACTATGAAACAAGCCAGGATAAGTATCTCTAACCTTGCTTTCAGTTTCCCAAGTATAGTCTCTCTCGTCTTCACCCCAATGGACTTTTACTAATCTAACTACCTTATTCCTTAGTCTCTTCTCATATCTTGTGACTATACAAACTAGTTTTCTTACTATAGTTAAATTCGATTCCACTGCTAAGGCATCTAACATAGTCGGTGCTATAGTAGTCTTTGGATCTCAAAAACATTTCCTTGGATGAGAAATATGGAAAACATTGTGGACTCTTCATAATTACTTAGTAACTCCACTCTATACGCAAGTTTCCTAATCCTTTCTATAATAGGAAAAGGTCCAACGAAACTTGGTGCCAATTTTCCCGATTTTTCGAATCTGATTACATCTTTCGTCGGTGATACCTTGATGAAAACATGATCTCCAACCAAGAAATCTATGTCTATTCGTCTTTTACAGCATAGCTCTTTTGCCTAGAATGAGCTTCCTTCATTGTGGCTTGAGTGGATTCAATCTTTTCTGCAGCTTCTCTAACCAAACCTAGACCAAGAACTAATCTATCCTCGGTCTCTAACCAACAAACGGAAGATTTGCATGGTCTTCCATACAAAGCTTCAAGCATTGCCATCCCTACACTAGCCTGATAAATATTGTTATACAAAACTCGACTAAGAGTAGATGGTCTTCCCACAATCCCCCAAAATCTAGTACATAAGCTCGTGACAGATCTTCTAAGACATTGTTAATTTTTTCCGTTTGCCCATCTGTCTATGGATGGTAAGCGGTACTCATCTTAAGCTTGGTACCTAAAGTCTCCTATATACTCTTTCAGAATTCGCTAGTGAATAAGGAATCTCTATCACTTAATATACTACTAGGAATTCCATGCAGTCTGACTATATTCTTCATAAACAACTTAGCTAATATAGATGTCGTCCTGGTTGACGTAACTGGAATAAAATGGAAACTCTTGGTTATTCCGTCCACTATAACCCATAAGCTTTCATTTCCTCTACTCGACCTTGGCAACCTATCTATAAATCCTTGGAGATAGAATCTTATTTCCATAATGGAAGTTCTAAAGGCTGAAGTAACCCACTTGGTTTCTGATGTTCAGCTTTTACCTGTTGACAGTTCAAACACTGTTTCACCATAAGCTTACATCTCTTTACATGCCTTTCCAGAAGGAACTTATTTTCATGTCCTAATACATCTTAGTTCCTCCCAGATGAATGGTGAATTTCAAACGATGGCATTCTCCAAGAACTTCCTTCCTAACGTTTCCTACATTCGGAAAGCATAATCTTCCTTTCTTCCTCAACCACCCATTCTGGTCAAGACTGAAATTTTTTAAGTCATCGATCCCCATTCCATCTCTTTTTGATCCGATCAACTAATAATGGATGCTCCTTCTGCTTAGAAGCAATCTTTTCGGTCATTACCGGTCGAACTTCTATACACGATAACAAAGTGGTTTCCCTAGTAGATCTAGCTTCAGATCTTCACCGTATTCTGCATGTAGTCAATGCTTCTAAATCTTTCCACTCAGCCATTATTTCCAATATTGCATTCTGATGTTTTCTGCTAAGTGCATCTGCAACCATGTTACCTTTTCTGGTGTGTACTCAATACCAAAGTCATAAGCGGCTTAAGACTCTAACTAACTTTGTTGTCTCATATTCAACTCCTTATGAGAGAATAGATACTTCAATGACTTATGATCCATATGCAACTCGAATCTCTCTCCCAAAAGGTAATGCCTCCACACCATCAATGCGTAGATTACCGTTGCTAATTCCAAATCATGAGTTGGATGTCTAACCGCATGTGGTCTGAGTTGTCGAGAAGCATAGGCAATCACTTTACCTCTTTGCATTAATACAACTCCTAATCATGTTCCACATGATTCCATGTACACCGCTAAGTCATTATTCCCCTCTGGAACAACAAACACACGTGCATTTGTCAATAAGTATTTCAGATCTAGAATGCTTCCTCACACTTATCAGTCTATACAAATTTCACATCTTTCCGCATTAGCTTAGTCATCAGTGTCGCAATCCGCAAAAAATCCTTTATGAATCTCCGATAGTAACTGGCTAATCCACGAAAAGTCTTTACCTCAATCACTGTCTAGGGTCTCTTCCAACTATTCACTGCCTCTATTCACTGCCTCGATCTTAGCTAGATCTGTAGACAACCCTTTCTCTGAGACAACATGACCAAGGAACTTCGCTTCCTTCTTCTAGAAATGACACTTTGAAATTTTCGCTTTCAGTTGGTGCTGCCTCAACGCCTCATGCACTACTCCAAGATGAACTTCATGCTCTTTTTCATCTTTAGAGTATACCAAAATGTCATCTATGAATACCGATACAAACCTATCTAAGTGCTCTTGGAAAACTCGATTCATCAAATCTACGAAGAATGCTAGCGCATTATTTAGTTCAATGGCATTACAAGCCATTCGTATGATCCATATCAGGTTCTAAATGCCATCAAAGGAATACTATCCTCAACCACTCTAAGCTGATGGAATGTTATTGCGAAATCCAACTAGGGAAATACTTTGTCTCCATTCAACTAGTCTAACAAAACGTCAAATCAAGGTAATGAATATCGATTCTTTATTGTATTCTCATTTAATTTATGATAATAGATACATAACCTTAATGATCCATCCGGTTTCCTTGAAAACACGACTGCTGCTCCCCATAGAGAATTTCTTGGTCTAATAAAGTTCTTATTTTTCAAGTACACCAACTGCACCTTTAGCTCCCTCATTTCAGTAGGTGTCGTTTTAGTCACCTGTTTTGCTCCTAGTACTAAATCTATCTGAAACTCGATAGCTCGTTTCGTTGGCAGTTCAATGGCTCGAAGACATCTACAAATTGTGACATCCAGCTATTTCGTACCATTCAAATTGACAATAATCCATACATATCGGACTTGAATGATGCAAAATAAAAGATTGTAAATAAATTTGGAGCAAATGAAATAAAATACACAAAATCACAGACATAGAATAATCAGAATAACTCGCAGCCGAATATAAAATACCATAGTAGTTCATGAAGCTATTATAACAAAGTCTCAAAACAAATACATAATATCAGTCTGAAACAACATAATAGAAATCCCAAATACAAAGAGGTCGACTAATACATGAGATAAACTAGAATGGCTGAAACAGAAATAGATATAAATATAGATAGGCAGAATCTCCAGCAAAGACCAGCTCCAGAAAGAAAATCCAAAGCTGTGAATACTCAGGCTAACCCAAGCGTAAAGCAATACACAAAACACTCGAGTCAGGACAATATATACTTATATAATGTAAACCAACTCAAGTGAACTATAACAAAGATATAAATAACTTAAAAGATGCCTGGGACCCCCCATCCTCTAAGGATCCATTAAACTATTTACTATATAGTAATATTGCGCTATTATAATAATGTCTACAGTAAAATAAACTTACTTTAAAATGGCGTTAAGGAGTGACCCAATATTCCCCTTAACACATAATAGTCCCAGTAGTCCACCGGTATCAGCGTATCTCCAGATCGGGAGACTACCCTAAATACTCCATGGGCTACGGGAGAAATACAAACTCGTAGTAAAGGCTCGGTATGGTAGGTGACACGGCACACAAGGCAATGCCAGGGTAGATATACCAATTACGCACACGAGTGAGCGGTAACGTAGCAGCCACTACGCCCACCCCGAACAACACTCCAAAAATAAGGGTGCACCCAATCAATCACAACAGTAATAGAATGGTATCGAAGAAGTATGTCCGACCAGAGGAGCTACCCCTTTTGGCCCGAGATCGCTCATGTTTTATCCACCTTAAGCCAACTTATGGGAGTCGGGTCCACGTAATGTACCTCAAGAATGTCGTCATCATCCTACTTCATTCTGGAATCTCCATCGCGTACACATTGTTAAAGTGGTTTTCGGGATCGATAGAGAGTATGTCCATATTCGATCCCGGTCTCTTCAATAACCAATCGTTATTATAACCCGCGGTTATAATTTTAAAAATGGTATTTATACTTCAAAAATTAAAAATCATTTCAATTCAATATCATTTCAAATCCATTCCAAAATATCAATATATCGTATCCTTTCAAAACCACATTCATTGTCAAATTTAAAATACCATTTCAACTCACATTTAAAATAGTTTATATTTCAAAACAAATTACTTCATTTTAAATCATTTAAAAATGAAGTCACTATACTTAATAATTAAATATTAAATTTCCAAAATTTTAAAATTTTCAAAATTCATTTATTCGCTTAAATTTATCAAAACGGTGAAAATTCACCTTTCGCAGCATTTAGAAAATGCTACGGAAAGTTACTTTTAAAACAATTCAATTTAACAAAAGACGGCATTAAAAATGTTGTAATAGGGTTACTTTAGTTTCAAATAAAACTTAGTTAAATTCAACAATTACAGCACTTACAAAGTGCTATAATAGCCCATAATTCAATTTAGCCATTTAGTTCATTTCTATCAACTACAGCATTTACAGATGCTGTAATATCCTTTACATTAGAAATAATAACATTTCAAAAATGCTGTTAATTAAATTCCAAATATTCAATATAATTTCATAAATAATTAAATTTATATTTAAACCATTCAAAACTTATAAAATCATACATTTTCACTTTTAAGACAATTATTTAATTACTGTTATATTCATGATTTTATAAAGTTACATTTTCATTCAAAATCAAAATTTAGTAGTAATGTGCTTATTAAATTCAAGCATTAAATTTCAATTATTTAAATTAAATTTAACTTAACACTTTAAATTTAAATTTTCAAATATAACTTATTTTCCATTTTATTTACTTAACTTAAAATTCACTTTTAAACAAAATTCTCAAATTTCCAATTTAAGTTATATTTAAAAATTCAACTTAAATATTCATTTATTTAACCCTTTTAACTTATTCAAAATTCATTAACACTTTATAAAAATCATTTTAAATTCAAATTTCAAATGTATTTATCATATTTTCCTACTCAATTTAAATTCCATTTATAACCAAATCATAATTTCCAAAATAACTTATATTTCAAATTCTAACTTTACCATTAATTTATTTCACTTATAAATTTTTAGAAAATCAATAATACTTTACAAAGATCATTTTTAATTAAGTTTAAATCAAAATATTATAATATTTACATTTCTAAGATACTTTAAAAAATTTAGAAAAATATATATTAACTACGGGTATGTATATCATTTTCTAGCCTAGGTAAAGTGATACAGATATTATATCATTACAATCCGTAATTTACAAAGAAAACCTAGGTTTTATCATTTCAAACCCGCAGTCTCAAGTAAAATGAAATAATTAAAAATCGTTCAGGCCTATCATTTCATCCCATAACGATTTTTCCCTATTCTAAAGTCCGTTCGGGTATGTTTCATTTCAACCCATAGTGATTCTAATCTACATGGAACTTGCAGTGTGATAAACTGATATAAATAACAGAATAGTATAATATAACAGTAATATATGATATAACAGGTAAATAAGCATAGGTGAACATCATACGATCACAGCATAACAGATGTAGCATGGTGATATGTTTTGCAGATTCAATTGTGATCAATTTACAAGTCATATAAGTATAAATTTGTCTGGAGAGAATTACTCACTTGTATAAGCTGGAGATGACAACCAAATACACATACAAAGATCTTCAAAGGCACGATAGCATGACTACGATTTGAGAGTGAGAGAGCCAAAGCTAATTGTCTTATCACATAGCAAACAAAACAAATACAACATAAATTTCAAACCAAACTATTATTAAACAATGCTAGAAATAAATGCACAACATAAAGCCAAAGCTTTTGCACTTGCATTCAACAACATATGCTTCAGCCATAGGATGGAAAAGCACTTCTAAATTATGGATTTGGATCAGGTTAAGGTTCAAATGGGGTCGGCCATAACATGATATGAAGGAGTATAGGGATATGTGTGCATGTACACACAACTACAAGGCACAAAAGTGGATTTCTATGCCATAAATGTTTCGGCCAAGGCATGATCATGAAGGCCAGATCTAGTGAGTACATGGGTTGATGTGGCAGGTAGTTGAGTCAGCAAGTGGCTGGTGGTGGTGGTGCACAAGGTCGGCCAAAGTGGTGGGTGAGGTGGTGAAACAAAGAGTGAGCTCGGCTAACATATAAAAGTGGAGTTCGCTTAATTTTTTGGTGGATCATCAACATATATGGCCACGGCCATGGAAGGGCAGGGGAAAGGAGGAGATGGTGGCTGGTTGTGGTGGAGGCGGCCATGGTGCTGGAGGAGGGAGGCCAAACTACATAGAGGAGATGCACGTGCAAAATCAATACAAAACAATGAAAAGAAGTGGAAAAAGAATGAAAATTTTTACCAAAGTTTTTCTTCAGGTGTAGCCGAATATTTTTAGGGTTTGAGAGCTTATTTTGTGCATGAGAAACAATGAAGTGGTTGGTTGAAAGAAAGGTAATATGGCAGCAAATTGAAGGGATATGTTGTTTGGTGAAAAGGTGAAGTTGAATATGAAAAGGCTAAGCATATTAAAGGACAAAAACCATTCAAATTTCCTAATTTCTTCTACAATTTTAAATACATGTAAAATACATATAAATAAAGATAAAAACACAAAAATATAATGAATGCATAAAAATAAATAAATAAATTTTAAATAAATATAATTAAATTAAGAAAATAGCAAAAAAAATGGAAACTAGGCTTTAAAATTTGAAAATAAATTCAATAAACTTTGGAAAAATTCTATCATCACTTTAAAATATTTGAAAATGAAATCTTGCAATAAAAATAATATAAAATAATTTCAAAATAAAATAAAGTCAAATTTAAAATTATATTCAAAAATCTAGGGTTGTTACACTCTCCCTCACTCAAATCTTTTCGTCCTCGAAAAGAACGGGCACGGAAAATAAAGAGAAACAAGGTAGGAAAACAAAATAGTACCTGAAACGAACAATTCCGGATTCAAAACATGAATTCTTTCCTCTTTCTTCTAGGTACAATCTCGATTGTTAATACTCCACCGTACTTTCACCAGATTAACAGCTTTCCTTCTGAGCTGCTACGTACCTCTATCGACAATACGAAGTGGCTTCCTCTCGACAGTCAGATTAGGCTCAATATCCAAACTATAAAGAGCAGAAGGCTAGACAATAAGAGATGGATCATGAAGATATCGGCGAAGATGCAAGACATGGAATACATTATGCACTCTAGAAAGCTTCTCGGGCAAATCCAGACGATAAGCCAAAAAACCAACTCTTTCCACAATGTGAAAATGACTAATGAACCTAGGAGAAAGCTTCCCTCTACGACCAAAGCGAATGACATTCCTCAAGGGAGAAAGCTTAAGGAAAACTAGATCACCAAAAACAAATTCCAAATTCCACCTACGCCTATCTACATACTTTTTCTGCCTATCCTGAGTAGCTCTCAACCTCTTCTTAATCACCTCAACTCTCTGAGAAGCTTCCAAAATCACATCAGGACCAAGAACCAAACGATTACCGGATTCAATCCAGCAGGATGGAGATCTACAAGGTCGTCCGTATAGAGCAGCAAATGAAGATATTTTGAGACTGTCCTGAATGTAAAGATGGAATGAGATAGATAAAAAGATTAAGAATAAACTGAAAAACAGAAGATAAGATTATACCTGATAGTTATTATTGTAGGTGAATTCGACAAGATGGAGATGATCTTCCCAAGATCCTCCATAATCAAGCACACAAGCACGAAGACGATCCTCGAGAATCTGATTCACTCGTTCCGCTTGACCGTCTGTAGCAATCCTGACTCGACCTTCGAAAATCGGCACCGAATACGACACTCATATTCAAATGCCGCAGATCCAAACATCGAACCTGGTGCGCTGGAGCTTATAACACAATTAAGAATAACAACAAAGCGGAAGAAAAAAAATACATTGATACAATATCTGATACAACAGATGATACAATGACTATCAATATACATCAGAGATATGATACAATAAAAGAGCAGCGGAAAAGAAAATGGCTAACACCAGCAGCGGAACAAATAACTCTAAGATAGTCTTCAAGGAAGAACTCCAGCAGCAACTCGAACCAACATCACGATACACTAAGACAAGCAAGTCTCGTCCACATCCAAAGATTGAACTAGCTCCAGATAATCAACTAATCCTAACTATCTGAAAAATCCAACTCTAGACTGCTCGTGTGGAAAGTAATGAGCACCCAGAGTTTAGGAAAGGAACAATGAACTCCGGATCAGTCATGGGACTGGTGTGAGTAAACAAAAACAGTTGCTTTTAAAGAAACTAGATTTATAAAAGAATTCTGGTATGCTTTTGAAAAATGAGACTACCATAAGACCTCCCGCCACACACACAATGCAAACGTAGAATTAGAGGAGATTTCTTCTTATGATTGTCAAACATGCTTGATACGCAAATTTTTGATATGATTACTATAAGTGCAAAGTGCAGAAAAGCATTTCGAAAGTATAATATTAATCTTAGCCAACATACGACCATTATCGTATGCCTACTATAGCTACCATGTTCAATAGTAGGTTACCGCCACATTCCATGGGAAGTTATACAACTAAAACTGTATAGGGCTCGTATTGTTTCTTTGGATTTTCCAACAAATGGTCATGCTAAGGAACTTCCTACTGCCACATGGGATCGCCTCTGGCGGGACATCCCGAGAACCTAACCAGATCTCTGCCAACACAAGGCCGGGTTACCTCTATAACTAGGTAACTACTTCTCGAGCATGCCACTCCCCGGTCCTTTAGGACCTTTATTCGAGGCGCCTCTAAAGCAACAACCACACAGTAAATGAGATTGGAGCCACCAGTTAGGTAAATATCTAGGCTCCATACCATGATACCACCCTTTACCGGAAGGGAATGACACACCCTAAAGGGCGCGACCCTCATAACCTTGCCGCATCTTTCCTGTTTCGACCATTTCCGAGGTGTGAGGTCCTGATGCAGTCTCGCCCACAAAGCTACGCTTTATACAAAAGCCATGCTCTGATCACAAATGAACAACAAATGATCAACACGCAACAACACTCAGTAAGTCATACTACCAAATTCGAAATATATCGGTGATAACCTTCAACTACATAACCTCTAAGCTCGTACGTCTCAGAGAAGGGTGTTAAGCAAAGAGAATAAATTCTCTGCCACCAACAGATACGTATTTGAAAGAAATCTGCTTTATATCTCGAAGTGTAGTGTCAGACATGTAACCATACAAGTCTGTTCCGGGTTTGAACAGAACCGAAGGCACTTCTAAAGAAGTCCTTGCAATCCGGGTATTCACAATCTCGATCGGACTTCCCATCATTTAGAGAATCTCTATACCGGCGCGACTCGGTGTAGAGACAATCGATAGGTTATCCTATCGTTTTCACAAATACCTTATCTTCACCACCGGTCTTCAAATGCTATCCATATCGACGTGTCATTATTCGGAAAGGGTTATATAACACAAGGTCATTTCTCGGCTAAACCGAATAATGAGCACAATATTTTAAATATATGGATACGGGATTTCAGTTAAGTCACCACTTAATAGAAAACCAAAACTTTCTTTCAAATGGTTAAACAAATTTACCATTTCAAATCTTTAAACAAAAAGATTTATTTCACAAAGTTTCACCCAGATTTCACAAAGATTCATTTACACAGCTTTCAAAACGATTCCATTTCAAAAGTGGATTAACTCATCCAATCTTTAAATCAAAGATTTAATTGATAGCTTTCAAAACAATTTACAATTTAAATCTTTTATAATATAAAAGATTCACCCTTCAAAATTCTCTTTGATTTCAAAACAAAGTTCAATCACCTTACAAAGGTTAATTTATAGTCTTCCAACTATTTACATTTCCATTTCACAATTGAAATCGTTTTAACACAAATTAGGAATTCATTCCTTATATGAAAGCTTTATTATTTGGAAACAAACAGTTTTCGTTTTTTTTTTTTGAAAAACTGATTACAAATTAAAGCCATTCAAGTATAGAACTTGAATTCAAATTTACATTTCCCAAAACCACACTATTTAAATGGTTAAGATCCCATATAAGCATCTTTTATGACTTGTATAATGTTTTAGACCAAAATTCCAAGTCATTGAATTCAATTTCAAACATTGAATTCAAATTTAAATCGAATTATTTAAATTCTAAGTTTTTATCAAGTTATTTAAAATAACTTTTATTTTTGAAATTCATTTCAAAAGTTCTTAATTGAAAATTCAAAACTATTTTGGATTCAAGAATTCAATTTCTAAATTTGATACAAATCTGTGGCTAAACTGATTTCCTCGTGAAATCCACATTTGTGTGTGTGTATGGTGTGGTCCAGGGGTTTAACACAATAGTGCAACAGCATTCAATCATCACAGATCAAAATACAGAAATATAGTTGATAAGCGGTATAAACTATAACGCTTATCTTTTATTCACAGATCACAGACCACAAATATATCAATTACAGATAATAAATTACATTTATCCCAGATAAATAAACTATATTACAGATTACACATATAAATCAGAATATATCACAAAACATCACAGATTAGGAATATCAGACAGTTAAATCATTTAATCAAGTCCAAACATTCACAAGTAAATTTATTTATCACTGATTAATCTGGGTTAATTATCATAAGAATCTGAAACAAATTTCCCATTCATCATTTATTAGTTAATCTTTTATTATTACTAATCAATTTTAATTAATGAACCAATTTACCTTTAATTATTTAATTAATCTTAATTAATCACAACTATTAATTAATCCTTTAATTAATAAATTTAATTAACCCCTTGATTAATAACCAATATTTATACCCAAATTACTGATTATCATTCATTTAATTACATCCGGTAATTATCTATTAATTACCTTTCTAAGTGATTATATTTTCCAAATTGTCAAATGATTATTTTAAATTAATTTAAACTTAAGTAATTAACTTGAACAAATTCAATTAACTCAATTAATTACATCGAATAATTAATTCCATAATTACTGTCATTAAGCAATTATACTTAATAATTCCATGATCGATTATTATTAAATTAATCAATCTTATTTATTGTTAAAATTTATCACATTGATTAATTATTTAAATAAAACCTTAGTTAATGACTTCATTGACTATTGAATTTCTTTAATTACCTCTCTAAAGAAATTTACTTATATTTATCATTATTGATTATAAATCGATTTACCGTTAAGAACTCATTTGTTAATGAATTTGAAATCATTAATCTTCATTACTTAAAGTCACTCATTCATGATTTAATATGTTCTTTACAATATGTTAAAAACATTGTTTCAAATTTTAATTTGAATTTAAAGAAAAATCACTTTTCTTTTTAATTTTAGCATATTTAACTTCTTTTAAACACTTAAGTTCTGAAACTTAATTAAATTGCAAAATTTTAAATTCTGATTTAGAATTAATTCCAGGTTTAAACTTTTAATCTTAACTTGTTTAAATTTTTCATTTACAAATATCGAATCTATTTTAAATTCAATTTTCTTCAAACATTTAGTTGCTTTTGAGTCATTTAAACCAATTTGAATTTTTAAACTTTATTTATGTTCAAAACTAAATTTCAATTCAACTTGAATTATAGTTATATTTTGGTTTACAACTCAATTCAAAACCTTGATTTATAAGTTTAAATTTGGTTTTAAATTTCAAAAAATAGGATCAGGTTCAAGTTGAAAAGCCTGGAACAACTTGACCCGAGACCCTTTGTTTCTTGCTTCGAGTAAACGACTCGAGTTACTCGAGTAAAATGCGTGCATCACTCCTGTTCTTCCCAAATGACAACAACACTCAGGCAAACGCTAAGGCCCATGCACATACACACCGCCGTTGACTGGCTTCTGGCATCCCTGTGACGTCGAGCACGTCGCTGATCGACTCCAGAACGAGCTCCGACCACCTGAACCCTTCCACCACCCCGAAATCGAGATTCGAGTTGAAACTCGAAACCTAGAACATTTAAACCCATTGCATCCCCAAACCTGTCAACGCAACGTCTTCCTAGCCCCGACCATCAGCGAACCCCAGCCTCCGGCCTCGCCTTCGTCAACTCGACCCCTACCATGGCCTACGACCTCGAGACACTCGATGCTTGCACGAGACAATAGTGCGCAAGTTTCCAATGCGTGACAAAATTAGGTTTACAGATTTAAATTCTACACCGCCATCGCCTCCGACGTTTTCGCCACGTCCGACCATTTTCGCCGACACCCCGTAGCCTCCTCCATCTCCAGCCACGAACACGACCTCCACGAGTCGATCCATCAACAGAAATTGGCCGAAAACCAATTTTCAAATGAATTCAAACTACTCTCGAAGCCTAACTCTAAAAATTATGGTTTATTCTTTAGAAATCATGTCTTCGCATGAGAACTCAGTTTGGATACCTGAATTCGAAAATTAAAATGTTTGAATTTGGATTAAGTTAAAGTTTTACTCAAGTTTTTTGAGTTTCAGAGGTATTTACAATTTGTTTTTGCTTTAAATAAATTTTTTAAACTTGGTTCAAAATCAAACAATCAACTTTTGTTTATGTTCCCAGTGCTAACAGTGGTTAGAACAAAAAATACGAACTTGTTTACAAATCTGGTCTGGGAAAACAAAACAGAGATACCCAAATTTGTACAGGCATGAATACATTCATACTCATATATATATATATATATATATACACACACACACACACACACACACACTCAGAGAAACATACATACATACATACATACATACATACATACATATATATATATAAAAACATACTTATCACATATATACTTAAGTTTCAATAAACAAACAAAAAAAACAAGTTTACTCACCTTCCAAATCATGGTTCTAGAAATGACAGAGCTTTTGCAAATTCAAACTGCAATCCTTCTTGATTCACAGGCTTTGATTGCTTGCTCTGTGTTTTAGTTTGAGATGTTTGTTTGACTGATATTTGTTTGAATGATGATGGTATTGCTTTGGTTTTACTCAGTTATATGGTAAATGAAATGGAGACAATATGCATATATATAAAAAATATGCAGGCTTTGTTTAAGGTGATAAAAGAATTATTTATTTGTACACTTTTTTTTAGCAGGGATTTGTTGGCTGAGATATACATGTTTGGGGGCTGCATTAATGTCTTGTATAAAATATATGTATATATTTGTATTGCTTTATTTTACTATGCAGTTTTGGGGCTGATGTGTATTTGCATTGATGTGTTTGTACCTTATAATATTTTTATCCCATTTGTACAATGCATGAAGAAAATTCTTGTTTTCTAAAACTGTTTTTGTTTGGGGCTGCATTAATGATTTGTACAAAATATATGTACATATATATCTTCTTGCTAGAACTTCCCTTGCCAGCTTTCCCATATGCATATATACTTTGTTTTACTTGTTTTACAATACTTTGTTCCATTACAAGATTGCCATACTTTGTATTTATTTGCTAATGCCTTCATTTTGCAAATGTAAATGAATATGAACTTGTTTTCTTTTTTTTTTCTTTTATTATTATTATTTGTTTCTATTTGTATTATGATATTAAAATTATATCTTTACTTCATTTTGTATAAACTATATGTTTATTTATTTTGTAACATAGATGAATTTCTAGATTTTTATTTTAAATTTTAGCAATTAATTATTTACTTTATTTTTATCATTATAATTTGTCTTTAAACCATTTAGTTAAAATTTAACTCAAACTCAATGTATGTACATATATACATATATATTCAAATTATTATAAATCCATTTACTTGAAATTTAAATCCAAATCACATAGGTACAATATTTAAATTCATATGATTTAATATATTTTCTATTTGAATCTAGGGAAACTCGAATCAATTTACTAATAAATTTTATAGATTTTAATTCAAAAATTAATTTAATTATCAATTTAAATTTAGTAAAAATTCGGGGTCGTTACATCGTCGGTCTATGGATGGTAAGAAGTGCTCAGATTCAAACGAGTACCCAAAGATTCCTGAAAAGCTTTCCAAAACTGACTGGTAAAGATAGGGTCACGATCACAAACAATACTGAGAGCAACACCATGGAGACGAACGATCTCTCTCATGTAGATCTCAAACAAGCTAGAAGTAGAACGAGTAGACTTGGCCAGAATGAAATAAGCGGACTTGGTCAGTCTATCTACAATAACCTAGATACTCTCATTACCCCTCCGAGTCCTCGGTAAACCATCGATGAAATCCATGGAAACCTGTTCCCACTTCCAATTGAGAATCTCAAGGGGCTGCAACAAACCAGGGGTCTTCTGGTGATCGGCTTTGACTTGTTGACAAGTCGCACACTGACTAACAAAGATAGAGATATCCCTCTTCATCCCCCTCCACCAATAAAGCCTCTTTATATCCTGATACATCTTCGACACACCAGGATGAATAGAAAGCCTGGATCGATGATTCTCCTGAAGCAACTCCTGCCTCAAACCATTAACATTCGGGACACAAATCCTGCCATAATCCTTAAAATCCCACTGTCATCGATCTGAGCCCCACTACCACCACTACTACCACCAACCCTGCTACAAACACTCTCCTTCATCAATCTAAGCATCTCATCCTCATCTTGCTTATCCATAGTACGATCCACAAGAGGAGAAGAAGAAACAACAAGCTGACACAACAAAGCCTTCTTCCGACTCAAAGCATCGGCCGCAACATTAGCTTTACCAGGAGTATAGCTAATATCGAGGTTGTAAGAAGCCAGAAACTCAAGCCAATGAACTTGCCTCTGATTCAAATCCTTCTGGGTGAAGATATACCTCAGAGACTGATGATCGTTGAAAAGCTCAAACTTGGTTCCAAGAAGATGATGCCTCCAAAGCTTCAAAGCAAAGACAACAGCAAGCAACTCTAAATCATGAGTAGCATAATTTGCCTCGTGGGTTTTCATCTGACGGCTAGCATAGGAAATGACCTTACCATCATGCATGAGAACAGCACCCAAACCCTCACGACTAGCATCAGTGTATACTGTCAATCCCTCACTTCCATTCGGAACGGTAAAAACTGTTGTGAAAGTTAGCTTGCTCTTTAACTCATTGAATGCAGCCTTACACTGACCACTCGAGATAAACTTGGCATTCTTACGAGTCAAAGCAGTGAGAGGTGCAGCAATCCGAGAAAAATTCTCAATGAATCTCCAGTAGTAACCAGCAAGGCCCAGAAAACTACGAATATTAGATCGAGTCTTTGGAATTTCCCAATCCTGAAATAGAATAGGGAGAAAATAAGGACAACCGAAAAGATAGAATTATTAAATGATAAAGAGAAAGAGAAAGAGAAGAAAGAAAGACTTATATTGATCGCAGCGATCTTGATTGGATCAATAGAAACTCCATTGCTAGAAACAATATGCCCGAGATATCGGACTTCATCCTTCCAGAAATGGCATTTCGAAAATTTAGCCTTCAACTGATGATTTCTGAGAGTCTCTAGAATAGATTTCAAATGCGACTCATGCACTTCCTTGGTCTTAGAGAAGACAAGGATATCATCAACAAAGACTAGAACAAATTTATTAAGCACATCACAAAAAACACGATTCATCAAATCAACAAAGAAAGCAGGAGCATTAGTCAAACCAAATGGCATGACTAACCATTCATAAAACCCGTTCCCAGTGCGGAAAGCTCTTGGGAATGCTATCCTCAGCAACGCTAAGCTCATGAAAACCTATGGCAAGATCAAGCTGAGAGAAAGCAGTGGTACTATAAAGATGATCAAACATATCATTGATACGAGGCATTGGATATCTGTTTTTCATAGTAATCTTGTTCAGCTCCCTATAATCAACACACATCCGAAGAGAACCATCAGACTTGGTGACAAAAACCACCGCGGCTCCCCATTCAGAAAAACTAGGCCTCATCTGACCTTTGGAAGACAAGTCCTTAATTTTCTTTCCCATCTCAACCTTTTCGCGGGGTGCCATTCTGCTAGGAGGAAGAACAACAGGTCGAGCACCAGGAATAAGATCAATCCGAAAATCAATTTCCCGCTTCGGAGGTAAAGAAGTGACTTCACCAAATACATTGGGATATAATCTAACCATAGGAGTTGAATCAAGATCACTAGGAGAAAAATCCAGAGAATAAATAAAGTTGCCAACAAAATCCAGAGGCATGCGACACTGAATAATGAAGGAATTTCCTTGATCATCAACAAGGTGAACAGACCGGGCTTTACAAGAGATATGAGCATCATGATTCCCTAACCAATCCTGACCAAGCAATAAATCAAAAGCATCGAAGCCCAAAACATAAAAATCACCACTAAAGCGATGATCGGAATGGAGAAGCTTCACTTGCTTACAAATCCAATTAAGGTTAGCAGGGCCCCTAATAGGATTTTAAACACATAATGGAACAGAAGCATACTCAGGAGAAAGGAGATGCTCAAACTTATCACACAAATTAACAGAAATAAAACTCTAGAAAGCTCCAGTATCAAATAAAACATGAACAGGATGATGGAATAAAGTGAATGAACCTTGGAGAGTACCTTGGTCATCACTAGGAGCAGGAGCAGGTGGAGAAACAGGAGATGAGGCAAAAGTGACAGTAAATATACCAGAAGGCGTACCCTTCTGTTGGGTAGGGCAATCCTTCCTAAAATGACCAGGCTGGAGACAGATATGACAGAGATCACGCCTAGCCAACTGAGCAGGTGGAGGAACAGTAGCACCAGCTAAGGTAGGAAAACTATTGGCATACTGTCCCTTATGATCACATCTAAAGCAAGTGATAGAGGAAAGATCAACTGGTTGCCTCTGAGCAGGAGCAGATGATGAAGATCCCAAACCAGGATGCTTTTTCCAATTCTTCTTCTACTGATGATAATTAGGCTTACGCTTCTTGGAATTAGCAGAGGAAGACTGAGCACCAGAAGTAGTAGGACCTTTAGATGTGGGGTTCTCATAGCGAATAGCCATATCCATAAGCTAGGTGAAAGTGCCATGAACATGAGAAATGAGGCGACTATAGTACTCTGGACGAGCATCAGCAATGAATTTCTCATTCTTCTTGAGAGAAGTGTCAATCAGGCTAGGATCTAACTTGGAAAGTTTATTGAACTTCCTCTCATACTCAGCAAAAGTCATGCTACCCTGCTTACCATAAATTCACGATAAAGCTGAGATTTCCCGACTTCTGGCATCCATTTTGCCACAAAAGCCTCCCTGGAAAAGAGATATAGAACAAACTTAAGATAGATTCAAAAGAAAAGGAAAAATAGGAACAAAATTCAAGATAACACAAAAGATACCTAAACTGCTCCCAAGTAATATCAGCCTCGATGGTGTTAGCCATAACGGACTCCCACCAATCTAAATCAGAATCATGCAATTGCCAAGCTGCTAACTGACGTTTCTGGGTATCAGTAATCTCGAGACCAGTAAATATCCTCTCTAGACTCCGCAACCACTACTGATCCTTAATGATGCTCTCTGAACCGGTGAATGGAGTTCCACCAAGTTGAGTGAATTCCTTACAGAGAACAGTGAATCGAAGAGGAACAACAGGTTGGGGAGCGGAGGCAATACCACGACCCCTACCTCTGGCGTTTCCTCGATTCATCCTGAAAAATATCAAGAATGAATTTAGGACAAGATAAAGAAAAGCCAAAGATACATAAGATAGACAAGAGAATTTACTTGGATGAATATCCTAAAGAAAGAAAAATCTAACAAGGTAGATACGAAAGGAAGGAAGTTAGAAAACATTTGAAAATCCTTTAAAACAAGAAATTTTTTATATCAAAATAATCTTTGAAAATCCTTTGAAAACATTTTGAAAATCATTTTATACTTCAAAAATACGTTCTCTCACAAAGATATGATTCTGAGATTGATTTCACTCATTCTAGGGCATTTCAACCCTATCTCTAATGAGTTTTTGCTCCGTAGGTAATGATTTGCCAAAAACCAGAGCTCTGATACCAAATGTGACGGCCGGCTATTTCATACCATTCAAATCGACAATAATCCACACATGTCGGACTTGAATGATGCAAAATAACAGATTTTAAATAAATTTGAAGCAAACGAAATCAAATACGCAGAATCACAGACACAGAACAATCAGAATAACTCGTAGCAGAATATAAAATACCATAGTAGTTCATAAAGATACTATAACAAAGTCTCAAAACAAATACATAATATCAGTCTAAAACAACATAATAGAAATCCCAAATACAAGGAGGTTCACTAATACATGAGATAAACTAGAATAGCTGAAACTGAAATAGATATAAATATAAATAGGCAGAATCTTCAGCAAAGACCAGCTCCAGAAAGAGAATCCAAAGCTGTGAATACTCAGGCTGACCTAAACGTAAAGCAAAACACAAAACACTCGAGTCGGACAATATATATTTATATAATGCAAACCAACTCAAGTGAACTATAACAAAGATACAAGTAACTTAAAGGATGTCTGGGACCGCCCATCCTCTAAGGATACGTTAAACTATTTACTACATAGTAATATTGCGGTATTATAATAATCTCTATAGTAAAATAAATCAACTTTAAAATAGCGTTAAGGAGTGACCCAATATTCCCATTAACACATAATAGTCCCAGTAGTCCATCCAGTATCAGCATATCTCCATATCAGGAGACTACTCTAAATACTCCATGGCCTACGTGAGAAAAACAAACTCGTAATAAAGGCTCGGTATGGTAGGTGACACGGCACACAAGGCAATTCCAGGGTAGATATACCAATTATGCACATGATCTTGCAATAATGTAGAAGCCACTACGCCCACCTTGAACAACACTCCAAAAATCAAGGGTGCACCCAATCAATCACAATAGTAATATAATGGTATCGAAGAAGTGTGTCCGACCAGAGGAGCTACCTCTTTTGGCCCGAGATCGCTCATGTTTTATCCACCTTAAGCCAACTCATGGGAGTCGGGTCCACGTAATGTACCTCAAGAATGTCGTCATCATCCTACTTCATTCTGGAATCTCCATCGCGTACACATTGTTAAAGTGGTTTTCGGGATCGATAGAGAGTATGTCCATATTCGATCCCGGTCTCTTCAATAACCAATCGTTATTATAACCCGCGGTTATAATTTTAAAAATGGTATTTATACTTCAAAAAATAAAAATCATTTCAATTCAATATCATTTCAAATCCATTCCAAAATATCAATATATCGTATCCTTTCAAAACCACATTCATTGTCAAATTTAAAATACCATTTCAACTCACATTTAAAATAGTTTATATTTCAAAACAAATTACTTCATTTTAAATCATTTAAAAATGAAGTCACTATACTTAATAATTAAATATTAAATTTCCAAAATTTTAAAATTTTCAAAATTCATTTATTCGCTTAAATTTATCAAAACAGTGAAAATTCACCTTTCGCAGCATTTAGAAAATGCTACGGAAAGTTACTTTTAAAACAATTCAATTTAACAAAAGACGGCATTAAAAATGTTGTAATAGGGTTACTTTAGTTTCAAATAAAACTTAGTTAAATTCAACAATTACAGCACTTACAAAGTGCTATAATAGCCCATAATTCAATTTAGCCATTTAGTTCATTTCTATCAACTACAGCATTTACAGATGCTGTAATATCCTTTACATTAGAAATAATAACATTTCAAAAATGCTGTTAATTAAATTCCAAATATTCAATATAATTTCATAAATAATTAAATTTATATTTAAACCATTCAAAACTTATAAAATCATACATTTTCACTTTTAAGACAATTATTTAATTACTGTTATATTCATGATTTTATAAAGTTACATTTTCATTCAAAATCAAAATTTAGTAGTAATGTGCTTATTAAATTCAAGCATTAAATTTCAATTATTTAAATTAAATTTAACTTAACACTTTAAATTTAAATTTTCAAATATAACTTATTTTCCATTTTATTTACTTAACTTAAAATTCACTTTTAAACAAAATTCTCAAATTTCCAATTTAAGTTATATTTAAAAATTCAACTTAAATATTCATTTATTTAACCCTTTTAACTTATTCAAAATTCATTAACACTTTATAAAAATCATTTTAAATTCAAATTTCAAATGTATTTATCATATTTTCCTACTCAATTTAAATTCCATTTATAACCAAATCATAATTTCCAAAATAACTTATATTTCAAATTCTAACTTTACCATTAATTTATTTCACTTATAAATTTTTAGAAAATCAATAATACTTTACAAAGATCATTTTTAATTAAGTTTAAATCAAAATATTATAATATTTACATTTCTAAGATACTTTAAAAAATTTAGAAAAATATATATTAACTACGGGTATGTATATCATTTTCTAGCCTAGGTAAAGTGATACAGATATTATATCATTACAATCCGTAATTTACAAAGAAAACCTAGGTTTTATCATTTCAAACCCGCAGTCTCAAGTAAAATGAAATAATTAAAAATCGTTCAGGCCTATCATTTCATCCCATAACGATTTTTCCCTATTCTAAAGTCCGTTCGGGTATGTTTCATTTCAACCCATAGTGATTCTAATCTACATGGAACTTGCAGTGTGATAAACTGATATAAATAACAGAATAGTATAATATAACAGTAATATATGATATAACAGGTAAATAAGCATAGGTGAACATCATACGATCACAGCATAACAGATGTAGCATGGTGATATGTTTTGCAGATTCAATTGTGATCAATTTACAAGTCATATAAGTATAAATTTGTCTGGAGAGAATTACTCACTTGTATAAGCTGGAGATGACAACCAAATACACATACAAAGATCTTCAAAGGCACGATAGCATGACTACGATTTGAGAGTGAGAGAGCCAAAGCTAATTGTCTTATCACATAGCAAACAAAACAAATACAACATAAATTTCAAACCAAACTATTATTAAACAATGCTAGAAATAAATGCACAACATAAAGCCAAAGCTTTTGCACTTGCATTCAACAACATATGCTTCAGCCATAGGATGGAAAAGCACTTCTAAATTATGGATTTGGATCAGGTTAAGGTTCAAATGGGGTCGGCCATAACATGATATGAAGGAGTATAGGGATATGTGTGCATGTACACACAACTACAAGGCACAAAAGTGGATTTCTATGCCATAAATGTTTCGGCCAAGGCATGATCATGAAGGCCAGATCTAGTGAGTACATGGGTTGATGTGGCAGGTAGTTGAGTCAGCAAGTGGCTGGTGGTGGTGGTGCACAAGGTCGGCCAAAGTGGTGGGTGAGGTGGTGAAACAAAGAGTGAGCTCGGCTAACATATAAAAGTGGAGTTCGCTTAATTTTTTGGTGGATCATCAACATATATGGCCACGGCCATGGAAGGGCAGGGGAAAGGAGGAGATGGTGGCTGGTTGTGGTGGAGGCGGCCATGGTGCTGGAGGAGGGAGGCCAAACTACATAGAGGAGATGCACGTGCAAAATCAATACAAAACAATGAAAAGAAGTGGAAAAAGAATGAAAATTTTTACCAAAGTTTTTCTTCAGGTGTAGCCGAATATTTTTAGGGTTTGAGAGCTTATTTTGTGCATGAGAAACAATGAAGTGGTCGGTTGAAAGAAAGGTAATATGGCAGCAAATTGAAGGGATATGTTGTTTGGTGAAAAGGTGAAGTTGAATATGAAAAGGCTAAGCATATTAAAGGACAAAAACCATTCAAATTTCCTAATTTCTTCTACAATTTTAAATACATGTAAAATACATATAAATAAAGATAAAAACACAAAAATATAATGAATGCATAAAAATAAATAAATAAATTTTAAATAAATATAATTAAATTAAGAAAATAGCAAAAAAAATGGAAACTAAGCTTTAAAATTTGAAAATAAATTCAATAAACTTTGGAAAAATTCTATCATCACTTTAAAATATTTGAAAATGAAATCTTGCAATAAAAATAATATAAAATAATTTCAAAATAAAATAAAGTCAAATTTAAAATTATATTCAAAAATCTAGGGTTGTTACACTCTCCCTCACTCAAATCTTTTCGTCCTCGAAAAGAACGGGCACGGAAAATAAAGAGAAACAAGGTAGGAAAACAAAATAGTACCTGAAACGAACAATTCCGGATTCAAAACATGAATTCTTTCCTCTTTCTTCTAGGTACAATCTCGATTGTTAATACTCCACCGTACTTTCACCAGATTAACAGCTTTCCTTCTGAGCTGCTACGTACCTCTATCGACAATACGAAGTGGCTTCCTCTCGACAGTCAGATTAGGCTCAATATCCAAACTATAAAGAGCAGAAGGCTAGACAATAAGAGATGGATCATGAAGATATCGGCGAAGATGCAAGACATGGAATACATTATGCACTCTAGAAAGCTTCTCGGGCAAATCCAGACGATAAGCCAAAAAACCAACTCTTTCCACAATGTGAAAATGACTAATGAACCTAGGAGAAAGCTTCCCTCTACGACCAAAGCGAATGACATTCCTCAAGGGAGAAAGCTTAAGGAAAACTAGATCACCAAAAACAAATTCCAAATTCCACCTACGCCTATCTACATACTTTTTCTGCCTATCCTGAGTAGCTCTCAACCTCTTCTTAATCACCTCAACTCTCTGAGAAGCTTCCAAAATCACATCAGGACCAAGAACCAAACGATTACCGGATTCAATCCAGCAGGATGGAGATCTACAAGGTCGTCCGTATAGAGCAGCAAATGAAGATATTTTGAGACTGTCCTGAATGTAAAGATGGAATGAGATAGATAAAAAGATTAAGAATAAACTGAAAAACAGAAGATAAGATTATACCTGATAGTTATTATTGTAGGTGAATTCGACAAGATGGAGATGATCTTCCCAAGATCCTCCATAATCAAGCACACAAGCACGAAGACGATCCTCGAGAATCTGATTCACTCGTTCCGCTTGACCGTCTGTAGCAATCCTGACTCGACCTTCGAAAATCGGCACCGAATACGACACTCATATTCAAATGCCGCAGATCCAAACATCGAACCTGGTGCGCTGGAGCTTATAACACAATTAAGAATAACAACAAAGCGGAAGAAAAAAAATACATTGATACAATATCTGATACAACAGATGATACAATGACTATCAATATACATCAGAGATATGATACAATAAAAGAGCAGCGGAAAAGAAAATGGCTAACACCAGCAGCGGAACAAATAACTCTAAGATAGTCTTCAAGGAAGAACTCCAGCAGCAACTCGAACCAACATCACGATACACTAAGACAAGCAAGTCTCGTCCACATCCAAAGATTGAACTAGCTCCAGATAATCAACTAATCCTAACTATCTGAAAAATCCAACTCTAGACTGCTCGTGTGGAAAGTAATGAGCACCCAGAGTTTAGGAAAGGAACAATGAACTCCGGATCAGTCATGGGACTGGTGTGAGTAAACAAAAACAGTTGCTTTTAAAGAAACTAGATTTATAAAAGAATTCTGGTATGCTTTTGAAAAATGAGACTACCATAAGACCTCCCGCCACACACACAATGCAAACGTAGAATTAGAGGAGATTTCTTCTTATGATTGTCAAACATGCTTGATACGCAAATTTTTGATATGATTACTATAAGTGCAAAGTGCAGAAAAGCATTTCGAAAGTATAATATTAATCTTAGCCAACATACGACCATTATCGTATGCCTACTATAGCTACCATGTTCAATAGTAGGTTACCGCCACATTCCATGGGAAGTTATACAACTAAAACTGTATAGGGCTCGTATTGTTTCTTTGGATTTTCCAACAAATGGTCATGCTAAGGAACTTCCTACTGCCACATGGGATCGCCTCTGGCGGGACATCCCGAGAACCTAACCAGATCTCTGCCAACACAAGGCCGGGTTACCTCTATAACTAGGTAACTACTTCTCGAGCATGCCACTCCCCGGTCCTTTAGGACATTTATTCGAGGCGCCTCTAAAGCAACAACCACACAGTAAATGAGATTGGAGCCACCAGTTAGGTAAATATCTAGGCTCCATACCATGATACCACCCTTTACCGGAAGGGAATGACACACCCTAAAGGGCGCGACCCTCATAACCTTGCCGCATCTTTCCTGTTTCGACCATTTCCGAGGTGTGAGGTCCTGATGCAGTCTCGCCCACAAAGCTACGCTTTATACAAAAGCCATGCTCTGATCACAAATGAACAACAAATGATCAACACGCAACAACACTCAGTAAGTCATACTACCAAATTCGAAATATATCGGTGATAACCTTCAACTACATAACCTCTAAGCTCGTACGTCTCAGAGAAGGGTGTTAAGCAAAGAGAATAAATTCTCTGCCACCAACAGATACGTATTTGAAAGAAATCTGCTTTATATCTCGAAGTGTAGTGTCAGACATGTAACCATACAAGTCTGTTCCGGGTTTGAACAGAACCGAAGGCACTTCTAAAGAAGTCCTTGCAATCCGGGTATTCACAATCTCGATCGGACTTCCCATCATTTAGAGAATCTCTATACCGGCGCGACTCGGTGTAGAGACAATCGATAGGTTATCCTATCGTTTTCACAAATACCTTATCTTCACCACCGGTCTTCAAATGCTATCCATATCGACGTGTCATTATTCGGAAAGGGTTATATAACACAAGGTCATTTCTCGGCTAAACCGAATAATGAGCACAATATTTTAAATATATGGATACGGGATTTCAGTTAAGTCACCACTTAATAGAAAACCAAAACTTTCTTTCAAATGGTTAAACAAATTTACCATTTCAAATCTTTAAACAAAAAGATTTATTTCACAAAGTTTCACCCAGATTTCACAAAGATTCATTTACACAGCTTTCAAAACGATTCCATTTCAAAAGTGGATTAACTCATCCAATCTTTAAATCAAAGATTTAATTGATAGCTTTCAAAACAATTTACAATTTAAATCTTTTATAATATAAAAGATTCACCCTTCAAAATTCTCTTTGATTTCAAAACAAAGTTCAATCACCTTACAAAGGTTAATTTATAGTCTTCCAACTATTTACATTTCCATTTCACAATTGAAATCGTTTTAACACAAATTAGGAATTCATTCCTTATATGAAAGCTTTATTATTTGGAAACAAACAGTTTTCGTTTTTTTTTTTTTGAAAAACTGATTACAAATTAAAGCCATTCAAGTATAGAACTTGAATTCAAATTTACATTTCCCAAAACCACACTATTTAAATGGTTAAGATCCCATATAAGCATCTTTTATGACTTGTATAATGTTTTAGACCAAAATTCCAAGTCATTGAATTCAATTTCAAACATTGAATTCAAATTTAAATCGAATTATTTAAATTCTAAGTTTTTATCAAGTTATTTAAAATAACTTTTATTTTTGAAATTCATTTCAAAAGTTCTTAATTGAAAATTCAAAACTATTTTGGATTCAAGAATTCAATTTCTAAATTTGATACAAATCTGTGGCTAAACTGATTTCCTCGTGAAATCCACATTTGTGTGTGTGTATGGTGTGGTCCAGGGGTTTAACACAATAGTGCAACAGCATTCAATCATCACAGATCAAAATACAGAAATATAGTTGATAAGCGGTATAAACTATAACGCTTATCTTTTATTCACAGATCACAGACCACAAATATATCAATTACAGATAATAAATTACATTTATCCCAGATAAATAAACTATATTACAGATTACACATATAAATCAGAATATATCACAAAACATCACAGATTAGGAATATCAGACAGTTAAATCATTTAATCAAGTCCAAACATTCACAAGTAAATTTATTTATCACTGATTAATCTGGGTTAATTATCATAAGAATCTGAAACAAATTTCCCATTCATCATTTATTAGTTAATCTTTTATTATTACTAATCAATTTTAATTAATGAACCAATTTACCTTTAATTATTTAATTAATCTTAATTAATCACAACTATTAATTAATCCTTTAATTAATAAATTTAATTAACCCCTTGATTAATAACCAATATTTATACCCAAATTACTGATTATCATTCATTTAATTACATCCGGTAATTATCTATTAATTACCTTTCTAAGTGATTATATTTTCCAAATTGTCAAATGATTATTTTAAATTAATTTAAACTTAAGTAATTAACTTGAACAAATTCAATTAACTCAATTAATTACATCGAATAATTAATTCCATAATTACTGTCATTAAGCAATTATACTTAATAATTCCATGATCGATTATTATTAAATTAATCAATCTTATTTATTGTTAAAATTTATCACATTGATTAATTATTTAAATAAAACCTTAGTTAATGACTTCATTGACTATTGAATTTCTTTAATTACCTCTCTAAAGAAATTTACTTATATTTATCATTATTGATTATAAATCGATTTACCGTTAAGAACTCATTTGTTAATGAATTTGAAATCATTAATCTTCATTACTTAAAGTCACTCATTCATGATTTAATATGTTCTTTACAATATGTTAAAAACATTGTTTCAAATTTTAATTTGAATTTAAAGAAAAATCACTTTTCTTTTTAATTTTAGCATATTTAACTTCTTTTAAACACTTAAGTTCTGAAACTTAATTAAATTGCAAAATTTTAAATTCTGATTTAGAATTAATTCCAGGTTTAAACTTTTAATCTTAACTTGTTTAAATTTTTCATTTACAAATATCGAATCTATTTTAAATTCAATTTTCTTCAAACATTTAGTTGCTTTTGAGTCATTTAAACCAATTTGAATTTTTAAACTTTATTTATGTTCAAAACTAAATTTCAATTCAACTTGAATTATAGTTATATTTTGGTTTACAACTCAATTCAAAACCTTGATTTATAAGTTTAAATTTGGTTTTAAATTTCAAAAAATAGGATCAGGTTCAAGTTGAAAAGCCTGGAACAACTTGACCCGAGACCCTTTGTTTCTTGCTTCGAGTAAACGACTCGAGTTACTCGAGTAAAATGCGTGCATCACTCCTGTTCTTCCCAAATGACAACAACACTCAGGCAAACGCTAAGGCCCATGCACATACACACCGCCGTTGACTGGCTTCTGGCATCCCTGTGACGTCGAGCACGTCGCTGATCGACTCCAGAACGAGCTCCGACCACCTGAACCCTTCCACCACCCCGAAATCGAGATTCGAGTTGAAACTCGAAACCTAGAACATTTAAACCCATTGCATCCCCAAACCTGTCAACGCAACGTCTTCCTAGCCCCGACCATCAGCGAACCCCAGCCTCCGGCCTCGCCTTCGTCAACTCGACCCCTACCATGGCCTACGACCTCGAGACACTCGATGCTTGCACGAGACAATAGTGTGCAAGTTTCCAATGCGTGACAAAATTAGGTTTACAGATTTAAATTCTACACCGCCATCGCCTCCGACGTTTTCGCCACGTCCGACCATTTTCGCCGACACCCCGTAGCCTCCTCCATCTCCAGCCACGAACACGACCTCCACGAGTCGATCCATCAACAGAAATTGGCCGAAAACCAATTTTCAAATGAATTCAAACTACTCTCGAAGCCTAACTCTAAAAATTATGGTTTATTCTTTAGAAATCATGTCTTCGCATGAGAACTCAGTTTGGATACCTGAATTCGAAAATTAAAATGTTTGAATTTGGATTAAGTTAAAGTTTTACTCAAGTTTTTTGAGTTTCAGAGGTATTTACAATTTGTTTTTGCTTTAAATAAATTTTTTAAACTTGGTTCAAAATCAAACAATCAACTTTTGTTTATGTTCCCAGTGCTAACAGTGGTTAGAACAAAAAATACGAACTTGTTTACAAATCTGGTCTGGGAAAACAAAACAGAGATACCCAAATTTGTACAGGCATGAATACATTCATACTCATATATATATATATATATATACACACACACACACACACACTCAGAGAAACATACATACATACATACATACATACATATATATATATAAAAACATACTTATCACATATATACTTAAGTTTCAATAAACAAACAAAAAAACAAGTTTACTCACCTTCCAAATCATGGTTCTAGAAATGACAGAGCTTTTGCAAATTCAAACTGCAATCCTTCTTGATTCACAGGCTTTGATTGCTTGCTCTGTGTTTTAGTTTGAGATGTTTGTTTGACTGATATTTGTTTGAATGATGATGGTATTGCTTTGGTTTTACTCAGTTATATGGTAAATGAAATGGAGACAATATGCATATATATAAAAAATATGCAGGCTTTGTTTAAGGTGATAAAAGAATTATTTATTTGTACACTTTTTTTTAGCAGGGATTTGTTGGCTGAGATATACATGTTTGGGGGCTGCATTAATGTCTTGTATAAAATATATGTATATATTTGTATTGCTTTATTTTACTATGCAGTTTTGGGGCTGATGTGTATTTGCATTGATGTGTTTGTACCTTATAATATTTTTATCCCATTTGTACAATGCATGAAGAAAATTCTTGTTTTCTAAAACTGTTTTTGTTTGGGGCTGCATTAATGATTTGTACAAAATATATGTACATATATATCTTCTTGCTAGAACTTCCCTTGCCAGCTTTCCCATATGCATATATACTTTGTTTTACTTGTTTTACAATACTTTGTTCCATTACAAGATTGCCATACTTTGTATTTATTTGCTAATGCCTTCATTTTGCAAATGTAAATGAATATGAACTTGTTTTCTTTTTTTTTTCTTTTATTATTATTATTTGTTTCTATTTGTATTATGATATTAAAATTATATCTTTACTTCATTTTGTATAAACTATATGTTTATTTATTTTGTAACATAGATGAATTTCTAGATTTTTATTTTAAATTTTAGCAATTAATTATTTACTTTATTTTTATCATTATAATTTGTCTTTAAACCATTTAGTTAAAATTTAACTCAAACTCAATGTATGTACATATATACATATATATTCAAATTATTATAAATCCATTTACTTGAAATTTAAATCCAAATCACATAGGTACAATATTTAAATTCATATGATTTAATATATTTTCTATTTGAATCTAGGGAAACTCGAATCAATTTACTAATAAATTTTATAGATTTTAATTCAAAAATTAATTTAATTATCAATTTAAATTTAGTAAAAATTCGGGGTCGTTACACCGTCGGTCTATGGATGGTAAGAAGTGCTCAGATTCAAACGAGTACCCAAAGATTCCTGAAAAGCTTTCCAAAACTGACTGGTAAAGATAGGGTCACGATCACAAACAATACTGAGAGCAACACCATGGAGACGAACGATCTCTCTCATGTAGATCTCAAACAAGCTAGAAGTAGAACGAGTAGACTTGGCCAGAATGAAATAAGCGGACTTGGTCAGTCTATCTACAATAACCTAGATACTCTCATTACCCCTCCGAGTCCTCGGTAAACCATCGATGAAATCCATGGAAACCTGTTCCCACTTCCAATTGAGAATCTCAAGGGGCTGCAACAAACCAGGGGTCTTCTGGTGATCGGCTTTGACTTGTTGACAAGTCGCACACTGACTAACAAAGATAGAGATATCCCTCTTCATCCCCCTCCACCAATAAAGCCTCTTTATATCCTGATACATCTTCGACACACCAGGATGAATAGAAAGCCTGGATCGATGATTCTCCTGAAGCAACTCCTGCCTCAAACCATTAACATTCGGGACACAAATCCTGCCATAATCCTTAAAATCCCACTGTCATCGATCTGAGCCCCACTACCACCACTACTACCACCAACCCTGCTACAAACACTCTCCTTCATCAATCTAAGCATCTCATCCTCATCTTGCTTATCCATAGTACGATCCACAAGAGGAGAAGAAGAAACAACAAGCTGACACAACAAAGCCTTCTTCCGACTCAAAGCATCGGCCGCAACATTAGCTTTACCAGGAGTATAGCTAATATCGAGGTTGTAAGAAGCCAGAAACTCAAGCCAATGAACTTGCCTCTGATTCAAATCCTTCTGGGTGAAGATATACCTCAGAGACTGATGATCGTTGAAAAGCTCAAACTTGGTTCCAAGAAGATGATGCCTCCAAAGCTTCAAAGCAAAGACAACAGCAAGCAACTCTAAATCATGAGTAGCATAATTTGCCTCGTGGGTTTTCATCTGACGGCTAGCATAGGAAATGACCTTACCATCATGCATGAGAACAGCACCCAAACCCTCACGACTAGCATCAGTGTATACTGTCAATCCCTCACTTCCATTCGGAACGGTAAAAACTGTTGTGAAAGTTAGCTTGCTCTTTAACTCATTGAATGCAGCCTTACACTGACCACTCGAGATAAACTTGGCATTCTTACGAGTCAAAGCAGTGAGAGGTGCAGCAATCCGAGAAAAATTCTCAATGAATCTCCAGTAGTAACCAGCAAGGCCCAGAAAACTACGAATATTAGATCGAGTCTTTGGAATTTCCCAATCCTGAAATAGAATAGGGAGAAAATAAGGACAACCGAAAAGATAGAATTATTAAATGATAAAGAGAAAGAGAAAGAGAAGAAAGAAAGACTTATATTGATCGCAGCGATCTTGATTGGATCAATAGAAACTCCATTGCTAGAAACAATATGCCCGAGATATCGGACTTCATCCTTCCAGAAATGGCATTTCGAAAATTTAGCCTTCAACTGATGATTTCTGAGAGTCTCTAGAATGGATTTCAAATGCGACTCATGCACTTCCTTGGTCTTAGAGAAGACAAGGATATCATCAACAAAGACTAGAACAAATTTATTAAGCACATCACAAAAAACACGATTCATCAAATCAACAAAGAAAGCAGGAGCATTAGTCAAACCAAATGGCATGACTAACCATTCATAAAACCCGTTCCCAGTGCGGAAAGCTCTTGGGAATGCTATCCTCAGCAACGCTAAGCTCATGAAAACCTGTGGCAAGATCAAGCTGAGAGAAAGCAGTGGTACTATAAAGATGATCAAACATATCATTGATACGAGGCATTGGATATCTGTTTTTCATAGTAATCTTGTTCAGCTCCCTATAATCAACACACATCCGAAGAGAACCATCAGACTTGGTGACAAAAACCACCGCGGCTCCCCATTCAGAAAAACTAGGCCTCATCTGACCTTTGGAAGACAAGTCCTTAATTTTCTTTCCCATCTCAACCTTTTTGCGGGGTGCCATTCTGCTAGGAGGAAGAACAACAGGTCGAGCACCAGGAATAAGATCAATCCGAAAATCAATTTCCCGCTTCGGAGGTAAAGAAGTGACTTCACCAAATACATTGGGATATAATCTAACCATAGGAGTTGAATCAAGATCACTAGGAGAAAAATCCAGAGAATAAATAAAGTTGCCAACAAAATCCAGAGGCATGCGACACTGAATAATGAAGGAATTTCCTTGATCATCAACAAGGTGAACAGACCGGGCTTTACAAGAGATATGAGCATCATGATTCCCTAACCAATCCTGACCAAGCAATAAATCAAAAGCATCGAAGCCCAAAACATAAAAATCACCACTAAAGCGATGATCGGAATGGAGAAGCTTCACTTGCTTACAAATCCAATTAAGGTTAGCAGGGCCCCTAATAGGATTTTAAACACATAATGGAACAGAAGCATACTCAGGAGAAAGGAGATGCTCAAACTTATCACACAAATTAACAGAAATAAAACTCTAGAAAGCTCCAGTATCAAATAAAACATGAACAGGATGATGGAATAAAGTGAATGAACCTTGGAGAGTACCTTGGTCATCACTAGGAGCAGGAGCAGGTGGAGAAACAGGAGATGAGGCAAAAGTGACAGTAAATATACCAGAAGGCGTACCCTTCTGTTGGGTAGGGCAATCCTTCCTAAAATGACCAGGCTGGAGACAGATATGACAGAGATCACGCCTAGCCAACTGAGCAGGTGGAGGAACAGTAGCACCAGCTAAGGTAGGAAAACTATTGGCATACTGTCCCTTATGATCACATCTAAAGCAAGTGATAGAGGAAAGATCAACTGGTTGCCTCTGAGCAGGAGCAGATGATGAAGATCCCAAACCAGGATGCTTTTTCCAATTCTTCTTCTACTGATGATAATTAGGCTTACGCTTCTTGGAATTAGCAGAGGAAGACTGAGCACCAGAAGTAGTAGGACCTTTAGATGTGGGGTTCTCATAGCGAATAGCCATATCCATAAGCTAGGTGAAAGTGCCATGAACATGAGAAATGAGGCGACTATAGTACTCTGGACGAGCATCAGCAATGAATTTCTCATTCTTCTTGAGAGAAGTGTCAATCAGGCTAGGATCTAACTTGGAAAGTTTATTGAACTTCCTCTCATACTCAGCAAAAGTCATGCTACCCTGCTTACCATAAATTCACGATAAAGCTGAGATTTCCCGACTTCTGGCATCCATTTTGCCACAAAAGCCTCCCTGGAAAAGAGATATAGAACAAACTTAAGATAGATTCAAAAGAAAAGGAAAAATAGGAAAAAAATTCAAGATAACACAAAAGATACCTAAACTGCTCCCAAGTAATATCAGCCTCGATGGTGTTAGCCATAACGGACTCCCACCAATCTAAATCAGAATCATGCAATTGCCAAGCTGCTAACTGACGTTTCTGGGTATCAGTAATCTCGAGACCAGTAAATATCCTCTCTAGACTCCGCAACCACTACTGATCCTTAATGATGCTCTCTGAACCGGTGAATGGAGTTCCACCAAGTTGAGTGAATTCCTTACAGAGAACAGTGAATCGAAGAGGAACAACAGGTTGGGGAGCGGAGGCAATACCACGACCCCTACCTCTGGCGTTTCCTCGATTCATCCTGAAAAATATCAAGAATGAATTTAGGACAAGATAAAGAAAAGCCAAAGATACATAAGATAGACAAGAGAATTTACTTGGATGAATATCCTAAAGAAAGAAAAATCTAACAAGGTAGATACGAAAGGAAGGAAGTTAGAAAACATTTGAAAATCCTTTAAAACAAGAAATTTTTTATATCAAAATAATCTTTGAAAATCCTTTGAAAACATTTTGAAAATCATTTTATACTTCAAAAATACGTTCTCTCACAAAGATATGATTCTGAGATTGATTTCACTCATTCTAGGGCATTTCAACCCTATCTCTAATGAGTTTTTGCTCCGTAGGTAATGATTTGCCAAAAACCAGAGCTCTGATACCAAATGTGACGGCCGGCTATTTCATACCATTCAAATCGACAATAATCCACACATGTCGGACTTGAATGATGCAAAATAACAGATTTTAAATAAATTTGAAGCAAACGAAATCAAATACGCAGAATCACAGACACAGAACAATCAGAATAACTCGTAGCAGAATATAAAATACCATAGTAGTTCATAAAGATACTATAACAAAGTCTCAAAACAAATACATAATATCAGTCTAAAACAACATAATAGAAATCCCAAATACAAGGAGGTTCACTAATACATGAGATAAACTAGAATAGCTGAAACTGAAATAGATATAAATATAAATAGGCAGAATCTTCAGCAAAGACCAGCTCCAGAAAGAGAATCCAAAGCTGTGAATACTCAGGCTGACCTAAACGTAAAGCAAAACACAAAACACTCGAGTCGGACAATATATATTTATATAATGCAAACCAACTCAAGTGAACTATAACAAAGATACAAGTAACTTAAAGGATGTCTGGGACCGCCCATCCTCTAAGGATACGTTAAACTATTTACTACATAGTAATATTGCGGTATTATAATAATCTCTATAGTAAAATAAATCAACTTTAAAATAGCGTTAAGGAGTGACCCAATATTCCCATTAACACATAATAGTCCCAGTAGTCCATCCAGTATCAGCATATCTCCATATCAGGAGACTACTCTAAATACTCCATGGCCTACGTGAGAAAAACAAACTCGTAATAAAGGCTCGGTATGGTAGGTGACACGGCACACAAGGCAATTCCAGGGTAGATATACCAATTATGCACATGATCTTGCAATAATGTAGAAGCCACTACGCCCACCTTGAACAACACTCCAAAAATCAAGGGTGCACCCAATCAATCACAACAGTAATATAATGGTATCGAAGAAGTGTGTCCGACCAGAGGAGCTACCTCTTTTGGCCCGAGATCGCTCCTGTGTTTAGCCACCTTAAGCCAACTCACGGGAGTCGGGTCCACATAATGTACCTCAAGAATGTCGTCACCATCCTACTTCATTCAGGAATCTCCACCGCGTACACAGTTGTTAAAGTGGTTTTCGATATCGACAGAGAGTATGCCCATATTCGATCCCGGTCTCTTCTACAACCAATCGTTATTATAACCCGTGGTTATAATTTTAAAAATGGTATTTATACTTCAAAAATCAAAAACCATTTCAATTCAATATCATTTCAAATCCATTCCAAAATATCAATATATCATATCCTTTCAAAACCACATTCATTGTCAAATTTAAAATACCATTTCAACTCACATTTAAAATAGTTTATATTTCAAAACAAATTACTTCATTTTAAATCATTTAAAAATGAAGTCATTATATTTAATAATTAAATATTAAATTTCCAAAATTTTAAACTTTTCAAAGTTCATTTATTCGCTTAAATTTATCAAAACAATGAAAATTCACCTTTCGCAGCATTTAGAAAATGCTACGGAAAGTTACTTTTAAAACAATTCAATTTAACAAAAGACAGCATTAAAAATGCTGTAATAGGGTTACTTTGGTCTCAAATCAAACTTAGTTAAATTCAACAATTACAGCACTTACAAAATGCTATAATAGCCCATAATTCAATTTAGCCATTTAGTTCATTTCTATCAACTACAGCATTTACAAATGTTGTAATATCCTTTACATTAGAAATAATAACATTTCAAAAATGTTGTTAATTAAATTTCAAATATTCAATATAATTTCATAAACAATTAAATTTATATTAAACCATTTTAAACTTATAAAATCATACATTTTCACTTTTAAAACAATAATTTAATTATTCTTATATTCATGATTTTATAAAGTTACATTTTCATTCAAAATCAAAATTTAATAATAATTTACTTATTAAATTCAAGCATTAAATTTCAATTCTTTAAATTAAATTTAACTTAACACTTTAAGTTTAAATTTTCAAATATAACTTATTTTCCATTTTATTTACTTAACTTAAAATTCACTTTTAACTAAAAAAATTATCAAATTTCCAATTTAAGTTATATTTAAAAATTCAACTTAAATATTCATTTATTTAACCCTTTTAACTTATTCAAAAATCACTAACACTTTATAAAATCATTCTAAATTCAATTTAATTCAAATTTTAAATTTATTTTATCATATTTTCCTACTTAATTTACATTCCACTTATAACCAAATCATAATTTCCAAAATAATTTATATTTCAAATTCTAACTTTACCATTAATTTATTTCACTTATAATTTTTTAGAAAATCAATAATACTTTACAAAGATCATTTTTAATTAAGTTTAAATCAAAATATTATAATATTTACATTTCTAAAATACTTTAAAAAATTTAGAAAAATATATATTAACTACGGGTATGTATATCATTTTCTAGCCTATGTAAAGTGATACGGATATTATATCATTTCAATCCGTAATTTACAAAGAAAACCCGGGTTTTATCATTTCAAACCTGCAGTCCCAAGTAAAATGAAATAATTAAAAATCGTTCAGGCTTATCATTTCAGCCATAACGATTTTTTCCTATTCTAAAGTCCGTTCAGGTATGTATCATTTCCACCCATAGTGATTCTAATCTACATGGAACTTGCAGTGTGATAAACTGATATAAATAACAGAATATCATAATATAACAGTAATATATGATATAACAGGTAAATAAGCATAGGTGAACATCATATGATCATAGCATAACAGATATAGCATGGTGATATGTTTTACAGATTCAATTGTGATTAGTTTACTAGACATATAAGTATAAATTTGTCTGGTGAGAATTACTCACTTGTATAAGCTGGAGATGACAACTAAATACGCAAACAAAGATCTTCAAAGGCATGATAGCACGACTACGATTTGAGAGTGGAAGATCCAAAGCTAATTTCCTTGTCACATAGCAAACAAAACAAATACAACATAAATTTCAAACCATACTATTATTAAACAATGCTAGAAATAAATGCACAACACAAAGCCAAAGCTTTTGCACTTGCATTCAACAACTTATGCTTCAGCCATAGGTTGGAAAAGCACGGCTAAATTGTGGGTATGTATCAGGTTAAGGTTCAAATGGGTCGGCCATAACATGATATGAAGGAGTATAAGGATATGTGTGCATGTACACACATCTACAAGACACAAAAGTTGATTTCTATGCCATAAATGGTTCGGCCAAGGCATGCTCATGCAAGGCCAGATCTGGTGAGTTCATGGGGTGATGTGGCAAGTAGTTGAGTCAGCAAGTGGCTGGTGGTGGTGGTGCACATGGTCGGCCAGAGTGGAGGGTGAGGTGGTGAAACAAAGAGTGAACTCGGCTAACATATAAAAGTGGAGTTTGCTTCATTTTTTTTGGTGGATCATCAACATATATGGCTACAGCCATGGAAGGGCAAGGGAAAGAAGGAGATGGTAGTGCTGGTGGTGGAGGCGGCCATGGTGCTGGAAGAGGTAGGCCGAACTACACAGAGGAGATGCAAGTGCAAAATCAATACAAAACAATGAAAAGAAGTGGAAAAAGAACGAAAATTTTTACCAAAATTTTTCTTCACGTGTAGCCGAATATTTTTAGGGTTTGAGAGCTTATTTTGTGCGTGAAAAACAATGAAGTGGTCGGCTGAAAGAAAGGTAACATGGCAACATATTGAAGGGATATGTTATTTGGTGAAGATGTGAAGTTGAATATGAAAAGGCTAAGCATATTAAAGGACAAAAACCATCCAAATTTCCTAATTTCTTTTGAAAATTTTAAAACATGCAAAATACATATAAGTAAAGATAAAAACACAAAAATATAATGAATGCATAAAAACAAATAAATAAATTTTAAATAAATATAATTAAATTAAGAAAATAGCAAAAAAATGGAAACTAAGCTTTAAAATTTGAAAATAAATTCTATAAACTTTAGGAAAATTCTATCATCACTTTAAAATATTTAAAAATGAAATCTTGCAATAAAAAAATTTAAAATAATTTCAAAATAAAATAAAGTCAAATTTAAAATTATATTTAAAAATCTAGGGTTGTTACACGAATTCTCTAACAATGAAAACTCGATTCAACTCGTCTTCTGCCTCCACAACACCCAACAGAGCATTAACCTTAAAGATAGGGTTTTATACGGAGTATAGTATTCGAGCACTATAGTCAGGGTATTTAAGTGATATGTTTCTATCATGGTAAAACATCCTAGCATCGTATTTACTTAAACAATCCATACCCAATTTAATTTCGAACCCTACGAAATCAAAAACATGCAAACTATAAACAAATACATGACCTAACAATTCAAACTTTAGGTGGTCACATCTCATTCTAAGAGTCACATATCCTCCTATCGGATTCACAACCCTTTAGCAATTAACTAAGTATAAGGGTTCTAGGTTAAGCTTACCTACCAAACAATGAGATATAAAAGAATGTGATGCACCGGTATCAAATAGAACTCTAACTGATGCACCATGAATCAAAAGCGTACCTCCCAACATGGCATTTCCCTTTTCCTCTGTTGCTGGTCTCGAGGTAGCTGGCTCCAATGCAAATACTTTGCTCTTTCCATCCTTGGCTGGCTCCTTGCACTAGTTCTTATAATCTCTAATTTGATCGCAACCGAAACATCTCACTCCTTTCTTGTCAGCAGCTTTCTTCCCTTTGCCTGCCTGACACTCATGAGCACGGTGTCCCTTCTTATCACACTTATAACAGATAACTTCTATCTTTCCCTTCTTGGCAGCTCGTCTCTTCTGAGTTCCTTTCTTATGGAAAAACTTCCTCTTTTGGTTCTGCCCTCCTTGAGCTACCCTTGCCCTTCTTTCCTTCAAGATAAGCAAGCATCTCTTCCTGCCTTAAAGCCATCTCAACAACTACATAACACGGATCTCTAATATGTAATAGTTTGGTATTAGAAAGCCCAGGCTTCAACTGCGAATGGCCTTCTCATTCCTTTTAATAATAGTATCAACCGTAGCGTATTCATATTTCGATAACTCCTCAAATATGGTTGCATACTCAAGCACAGTCATATATCCCTGATCCAACTCAACCAACTTCCTGATCAGAGTTGACTTTGCAATCTCCGACATAAATCTTTCTTCAAACCTCCTCTTGAACTCAGCCCAGATCATTATCTCCTCATTGACTCCGACCGTAACACTATTCCACTTATATAGTGTTGTTCAGTATAACTGCCTAGAAGCAAGCCTTCTTTTCCGCTCATCATTGAGTCCCAAATCAGCAAAAATCCTCTTGCAATGAAGTAACCAATTCTCCACTTCAATTGCGTCCTCAGTCGCGACAAATGGTTTCCCCCCAACCTGGCATTATTTGTGCACAACACAGCATAATTATTGACCACTGGTGCTCCCTGATTTCCTCCTTCAGCATTTCCTCCAACTAATACAACAACTCCAACCCACATCATATTAACAAAGAATTGATACATAGCTCCTATATCTACTTGCGGCATTCCAACACCCACATTAGCAGCTTGTGCCTGACCTAGATTTCTTCTCGTGTTTGGTCGGGCATTACCATTAGTTGTGGTGCTTCCTCCATCAATATTAACTCTTCTCCTCTAGTATCCACATCTTACGTCTGTAAATCTACATTCGAGTATTTGTAAGATATAGAAGAATAGCCTAAGAGAGATGGGAGAATAGAGATAAAGAGTATACTAATATATAGCAAATACAAGCACATTACTATAGCGTTATCCCATACCCTAATCTTTTCTCTAATTCCCTAGGATTATGTTTTCAAATCATTTTAAGTTTGAAATTTCTTTTAAGTTTTTTTTCATAAATCTATGCTCTGATACCAAGTTGTAACATCCCCTATCTTGAGGCCCGAAGCTAAGCGCTACAGTTGCCGCAGTCATCCATAGTACTAACTTCTGGTGACAAAGTACGGTAATGTTAATGGTATTTGTTATATCAGAAGCAAATGAATATGAAATAAATATCAACACAGATTTAAAACAACTTTTCTGATTACATTTCAAATCATTATTTCACATTCATATACATAATCCTAAAATGATACCTAGGTTATGATCAAATACAAGTATTACAAATTACGCCAGAGCAACATATAAAGATGCCCCCTTGGATGATTAGAGTACTAAATAGACATATCAGTCATAATACATCACGGTGGAAATAAAATTAAATAGCTCCTAACTTTGCCTCTTGCACGTCTTTGGAAGCCTATTCGTCCAACCTACTAAACCTGAAAAACCTTAACCCTCAATCCAATCAAATTAATTTTGAAAACATAAACTTCGAGTCAGACATAAAACCTGGTGTGAATAATACTATTACATCGATGTCAAGTGAGACCACGCCGCTTAGCGGAAAGGTTTTCCTTCACTAATATCCCTTTTAAGCATAACTTTTGCAATCAGAATCCTACAATCAAACAGATTAAAGCAACAATAGCAGTATCATATATGCACATAAATCATTTACTTAATGGACTATTTGTCCGAACAATGTAGTTTTTTTTGGCTAACTACTAACAATTGGCTGACTCGAACCTACCAAACAAAATAACTAATCTGACTTCTGAAAAAAACACTTCTTGACGGTCTGTCCTTAACTTACTTCTCCCAAGGTCAACTGATGCTAATGGTTTTGCGGGCTCACCAAGAACTTATCCTTCTCTGTATATTACTTTCTGTGTGTAACATCATTTTAGTCTTACCTGTGACAAAGCCGTACACGCCGGAATTTTGAACTTATATTAGCTAGGGGCGATTAGCTAAACTATAGGGAATGACCCTATACCAGTCCCATATGGTATTCTAATATTTAAGTAATTTACTTATAGCTAACTATCCAATAAAATTTTCCTAGAAAATACTTCTTTCAAATTGATTTAACTCTTTAAATTATACTTAAACAAGGAAAATATACTTTTTGTTTTACTCAAATGTCTTTGCCATGATATATGCTTTACATAAAACAATGTTGATGAAAACTTTTGAAACCCATGTTTAAAAACTTTAAACAATCCCTTTCGAATCCATTGAAAGTACCTCTTTCAAAATAAGTTAACTACTTAACCTTGAAACACTAGGCCGAAAGGTCAAAACATACCATTCGAAACTCTTGAAATTGACCTTTCGAAATCATTAAAGGAATCCCTTCATAAGCTTTATAAAACCTTAGACATCCTCTTTTCAAAACACTTCACGCTTTCCTTTCGAAAGCATAGGAAACCTTCTATTTAAATGCTACAAGCAACCCTTTCAAAAACATTGGAGAATCTTCCCTTCGAAACCTTCATTATATATCTTCCGAAATCATTAAAGTCTTTTACTTTAAACAAACCTTTCGAAAGCATGGGTCCAAGTAAAAGTTTGTGGAACATAGCTTCAAAACTATTTAAAACTATTCCATTCGAAACCTCTGGGTTTAACTTTCAGTATATCTAAGGTTCTTAAAGAACTAGGGTGAGAGCATTACTTTCGAAAACATTATTCCTAAGTTAATAGAAAGAGGGTGGTTTCGTAACCAACCTTTTCGAAAGCATGGAGAGATGGCTTCGAAATTTAAGGCAATAGAACCCTTTCGAAGGCATTGATTCGAAAGTTTGAATGCAATGGAACCCTTTCGAAGGCATTGATTCGAAAGTTTGAATGCGGCAGCAGAGTTTTCGATCCCTTCGAATGCTTATTTTAACAACAAAAGGTGGCAACCTCTTTCAAAAATCCATTTCTAAAACAAAGGCATATTTGACTAAGTCGAAAGCTATTTCCTTCGAAAGCCTCATTTTGTTACCAAAATAGTTCTGAGTTTATAAAGACTACTTCTACCCCTTCGAAAGAATGTCCAACTCTATACCTTCCGTCTATCTCCAATCCACTACATACCAAGGCATTGATACAATTTGTATTGGTTTCGATTAGGTTGGAGGCGGCAGTATGGGATTTAAAGGTGGCTGCTATAAGTCGTGAAGCAATAAACCTTTACAAAACTGGTTTTTAACTTTTTAAAGTAATACATTTCCAACTAACTTGCCTCATATGTCAACATATAATTAGTTGTCAATTCTTTTTCAATCTTTTCTAAAAGTGCTGCCGAATTCAGTAGTTAACAATTTAAAACATATAGCAAATTGCCCCATCTTCTTTTCTAAACATCTAAAACATTTAAGTCTCATACTTTAAATAATTTTATATCTTTAATAAAATACTTTGAAAAAATCTCCAAAAATTCCCATAAATCGCTTTTAATATGTTTTCTAACATATTTTAATTTCTGACCCAAGGCTAACATATAATAGCTGTAAATAATGTAAACGAAATTTAACCATTTTCTTTACGAGAAAATCTATAATAAATCTACAACAACTTAGAAAATTATAAAACTTGAAATCCATCTCTAGAATAATTTTTTGACCTTATATAAAAAACACAAGCCATTTGGATGCCATCTGATAGGTTTTTCAAATCAAATCTTATTATAAAATCAATATGAAACATCATAAATCATCAACAAGCGTATATAACCGTTAGAACAACCAAAAGATGGGATTTTTCTTACAAAATAAATTGGATCTTTTCTAAAAACGGAAAGCAATAAAATGAGATGTAATCTATTTTTCACGTTAGCTTGATTGTTAAGAAGGTTGAGATTTGCTTTTGAATTGATTAAGCTTTCTACTTGAATCCTTACTTATCTTCCTTTAGATTATTCCTAATGGTGGCCGAACAAGCTCTACGTTTAGTTTGTTTGGGAATGTTGTAAATGAAATTTGAACAAAGGTTTAGGGTATAAGAATATAATCTATTCCTATTTTGCCTTTATCTTAGCACCTTTACTTACTTCATTGGCTTTAGATTAATTAGGCATGGCTACCTAAGATCATACAAATCTCAATCCCTTAACCATTTATATTATTTCATTTAATTTATCTAATTAAATATTCTAAATAATGTTAGTCAAAATTTGGATCGCTACAGATACGAAGAGAACATTTTATTAACCAAGAATGAAGAGGCATGTGGTAGAATTTGTGGCAAAGTGTTTGACATGCCAAAGTGTAAAAGGTGAACATAAAAAGTTAAGTAGACTGTTACTCCCGTTAGTCGTTCCATAGTGAAAGTGGAAGAATATATCTGTGGACTTTATCGACGGATTTCCTTAAAGAAGAGGTATTGAGAGCACTTGGGTAGTAGTAGATAGACTAACTAAGAGTGCACATTTCATTCTAACGAAGAGAACAAGGACATCAACGGCATTGGCGACATTGTATATCTAGGAAATAGTTTGGCTACATAGAGTTTCAATTGATATGGCGAGTGGTCGGGACCCACTCTTCGTGTATGAGTTCCAAAGGAGTTTGCATGACGCATTGCAAAGAAAACTAAACCTAAGTAAAGCATATCGCACTCAGACAGATGGACAGATAGAAAAATCAATACGGTATTGAGGATCTACTCATTGAATGTATACTTGACTTAGAGGAGCTTTGGAGGACCATCTCTACTGTTGGTTGAGTCCGCTTAAAATAACAACTGCTATGCTAGTATTGGGATGGAATCATATAAAGCATTGTACGAAAAGCTACGTAAGTCACGCTCATGTTGTTGTGAATCGACATACAAGGTAAATCTTGGAATGGAGGTGATACAAGACACTTTAGAGAAGGCGTAATTAATAAGAAAGAGAATGAAGACCGTACAAAGATCAGTAATTTATACTTTGATAAGAGAAGGGCTGAATTGGAATTTATCGTTGGAGATTAGTTGTTTGTGATGATTTCATAGTTGAAGAGAGACGTGATGTTTAGGAACTCGAGAAAACTAGCACCAAGATTTGAGCAAATTGGAAGTACTATCTATTTGGAGCAGTTTTCAGAGAAGAAGGTAGGAGTGCAGTATGTATTCCATGCACTAAACCAAATCAGTGAATTGCTAACTCGTATAATTTTGGTTTGCTAGCCTTATTTTCGTTATATACTGGCAACAGTTAAAAACTAGTGTAACCATACAAAATCATTGTTAAGCGAGGAAAGACTTTTCCAACAGGTAGAAAATTGTTTGCAACGCTTTTACCCTACTATAAAACTTGGTAATATTGAAAATAGGTGTAAAACAAAAGGGTAAAGTTGTAATATTAGATTTCTATTTCTAAATCATGATTCATGCTTTATTTTTATCTTTTCCCAGTTATCTTCAAAAATCAAAGGGGGAAAATTCTAGGGCTTACACTTCTGCCCTCAAGTTGAATCCATGAAGTGATATTTCTATTTAAATATCAGTTTTAATCCATAAATATTGATTTGGATTTCCTTTCAAATTATTGTTTTCATTGTTTGACTTAATTTATTTCTCAATTTAGATCCAAATCTATTTATTTCTCTTAAATTCTATTTTAATTTATGATTAGTTACTACTTTTAGGTTTCCCTTGAATTGTGCATTATTTTATTTCAATCATAATCAATATGATGAAATCTGACAAATATTACATGCTTGTATTGATCGATGCAATGAAGTGTATATTATGTACGTTGGCAGTTGATTAAGTAAAAGAAAATTGAAATACAAGTACAAACCAAGTTTCAAATTTTGAGGTACCTTATTTTGATAACAGAGTGAAAATATTTTAATACTAGTTATATACTTGAACAATATGTAACTATAGGCAGAATGGAAGTTGCTTGACTTTAACATGTTTAAATATTTTGCAATTAATTATAGGTGATAACAAGACAACCAGTGAAGGTGCTGCCATTTTATTGCATAGCTCGTGCATCATGCCTTTAGATCTATATTTAAAATATACTAGTGTTAATAAGTGCAACTGCCTTCAGCTTATTGTTTACCCAGTGTGTATCAAGTATGCTGACCTTGTGGCGACTTAGTAGTCGTTCTTTTTCCTGAAATACAGTGCAAGGGCCCAAATTATCATGCACAAGAATAGACACTATGTCCTTTCTCTCTCTTCATTAATAGCAAAAGTAAAATAAATCTCATTTCTAGCTCAACTATATATCTAGAAACTTGTATCTATTCATTTCTAGACATTATTTTAGATCGTGGTTATCTCTTAATGAAGAAACAACTACATGTTAATTATGGCTGTATAGAGTATGTAAATGCATACATGTAATGGTGCACATTTGTTTAGCTTCCATTTACTAAAGAGAAATAATTGCAGATTTCATTGGATAATTTGTCAGGTTTATTTTTCTGATTGCCTTGTTGTTGAAAACAAGGTGTATATATCTGTCAATGTTCAAAAGTGAGGCCTAAAACATTATGTTCTTGGTTAATAACTTATAACTATATAACTTTAGTATTTGGTTATTTGCTACTGATGTATACACACAGATAACATAAAAAATGTTAATGTATAGTTTATAAAACAATCAACAATACAACCCTTTGAATTACTTAAAGAATGTCCATGCATATTCATTAGGTCATGAACAATGTTTTAATTAACTTGGGTATTCAAAAATAAATAAAATTTGAGCACTGTACTGTTGTAAATCGAAATCTATTGCAATGAACTCAACACTGATACTGGCACACTATTTTTTCAGTTTATTTTGAATATAATTAGTTATGTTGAAGCTATGCATCATCTTCGACCTGCACATAAAACGGAACATGTGATTCAATTTTGTTCAAATGTTTAATAGTTTAATCTTACCCATCGACCCTAATACTATGCAATCGTGTATAACTCTTGCAAAGATCTTTCGTAATCATTTTTTCCTTTTTGGTGGACTTAGCCTGCTACCAACTGGTTATTCGTTCATTGTCCTTCCCATCCATTTGATATAATCTCGTTATTCATTCTTTGTACATACATATATATGTATGTCTATATATATTCAGAAGTCACAACGTGATATAGGCTTTGTAATATGAGCAAAACAATTAGAGAATAATGAATTAATATTCACACCATGAAATTCAATTTTGCCTTTGTTTTGAATCATTATTTTGTTAAAATTTGATGTACTGTTGAATTTTTTTTTTGGTTCTTATATAAGGCCCTTTTAACATTTATTTTCTAAATCACTACAACAAAAATATCCTATTACAACGTCCTTTTGACAACGGGCATTGGCTGCCCGTTGTAATAGCCAGGCCCGCTGTAATAGATGCACTATATAACGCCCTTTTTATAACGGCGGTGATAGCCCGTTGTAATAGAATGCTATTACAACGGTTTTTCTAAGTCCGTTGTAATATATGTCAATTTTACTTTCTAAATCACTACAACAAAAATATCCTATTACAACGTCCTTTTGACAACGGGCATTGGCGGCCCGTTGTAATAGAAGGCTATTACAACGGTTCATTCAGGCCCGTTGTAATAGATGCACTATATAACGCCCTTTTTACAACGGGCGGTGACAGCCCGTTGTAATAGAATGCTATTACAACGGTTTTTCCAAGTCCGTTGTAATATATGTTAATTTTACAACGTTCACAAAATGCCCGTTTTAATAGATGACAATTTTACAACATCCTTTTTATAACGGGCGATGACAGCCCGTTGTAATAGAATGCTATTGCAATGGTCCTTTAAAGCCCGTTGTAATAGATGTCAATTTTACAACATTCACAAAATGCCCGTTGTAATAGACGACAATTTTACAACGGTCACAAAATGCCCGTGGTAAAAGGTGCCAATTTTACAACGCTCATAACGTCCGTTGTAATAAGTGTCAATTTTACAATGCGCTAAAAATATCCGCTATAATAGGTGACAATTTTACAACGGTCTTAAAATGCCTATTTTAACCGATGCTAATTTTATAACGATCATAACATGCCCATTTTAATAAATGTCTGTTGCCAATTTTCGACAATCAATAATCAATAGTTACAATCATTAATAATATTATATTAATCATTTATAACTTATAGTAATTAATGATTATTAATAAATAATCACTAATTACTAATTATTAACCTTTTTAGTTTAACAACTGTAATAGATGCTAATTTTCAACAACTCTTAATCGATCATTGTTTTCTTCGATTATCTAATATCTTAGACGTCGTAGGAGGATAATAATCATTCAATAATCAATTAGGAATATTAATTAATTATTATTATTACGGACTAATATTAATTATTAATCAACAACTAATAATTAATATAATAATTAATTAATAGTAATTAACAATTAATAAATAAGAATTAATTTTTAATAAATAATTAAACAACAAAAAATATTTATATAATGAATATATATCTATAATTATCTTATATCTAATATCTACTATTAATAAAGAGTATTCAACGAGTAGATTTGCACAGTGTCCTTTTAATAGTTTAAAATTTTCATAAAAGTATAAAATAAAAATAATTTAAAATTTAATAAAATATCAACTCATTTTAGTCTGATTTTGTTCGATGACCGAAATAACTGGAGTGTCACAAAATTTCGAGTCATAATATGCAGGTGAAGGTTTTCTCTTGTAACTCTGATTCTTTGACATGTAAATATCCTTTTGGCTCCAAAATCAAAATTTTGGCTCCATAGCCAAAAATTTTGGCTTCAAACTTCAAAGTTTCGCCAATTCACCCCTTTCTCTATTCATTTTCTAATTAGCAAGAACTAATTCCCAAATCAAAATTCACTACCTCCACCAGAAAATCAAAAAAGTCAAAAAAATGTCGCCTTTCTTCATCTTCCCGCTCCTTCTCATCACTGCTGCCTACGCCATCGATGACATCTCCGACATGTCGATTGCTTATAACAAAAATCATTGATTTCCTGGCATCGAGAGAAGCGAAGAGTCCATGTTGCAGATGTACGAGCAGTCGCTGTAAGGAGGCGAGAAAAGTTTTGAAAACGACAAAGATGAAGACTGTGAGGAGAAACTGAGGTCGATGGATAAATGTTAGATTATTTTTTCAAGGATTTTATGAAGATTTGCTATAAGGCGTCATGTTTGGATGAGGATTTTTCGGTTGCTAAGGAGTTTTCGTTTTCTTCATATTGTAGCTGCATTTATGCAGAGATATTTCCCTGATGCTAAAATTCTTATATCATCTTCAACATGGGTTGAGTATCTTAATGATCATATGTTTCTTTTAAGTTGATACTAAATTACCATGACTAATTACTTGCTGGACGTATTTTAATTAGGAAACCATAAGAACATATTCAATGATGCCATAGTGCCGATACTATAAACCAAGGATTGTTGGTTTGGATTTTGATGGAATGATAGCAGAAACTAAGGTTCTATTCCTTTTTTCTGTTTAATGGACTGTTTCCCTTCCCTGAATATTTGGTCTTTTGGATTTGGTTATTTTGTTTTTGTTTATCCCTTGATTATTGCCTTTGAAATGAATATGGATGCTCCAGTGAAAATAAATTGGAATTGCATCTGATTTGTCATACATACACTTAACATTTTAGGTTGATACTCATGTTCAGTATTATCTTTTGAGAGCACTGTGGTTTTTTTTCCCTTCAAGGCAAGACATACTGAGTGCAGCAAGACGTCAGGTAACTTTGCAAACATAAGTATATTAATTTTCACTATCTGATAGAAGCTCCACATGTTACTTGCTTGATGGTGCAATAGTATTTAAGTTTAGTTGATTTTGTATCTGCTTATATCTATATTATTAAAACTACGCTTAAGTATGGAAGTGCTTAATTTTTGGCATGAATCGGTTTTTCACCTTTTTGCCAATACCAATTCTATGGGGAACTACCTTCTACCTCAAATTTGTCCCCCATTATTATTCTCTTTTCGCTTTTCACCCCTTCATAAGTTCCTAAATTCATCTTACAGCAAAATTTTGAAATCCGTTTGTCTCCTTCAAACTAGCCTTATTCAATTGGTTGTTTCTTTGCTTCTTTTCTTCATAGTTATGATATTATTTTTCTTCATATAGGTTCTGGAATACATGAATGCATCGCCAGAAAAATACAAATGCGTATGTATTGCAGGACATAGCAGAAGCAAAGGAATTTTTGAAGAAAAAAGGTGTTGTGTGGGTTTTGATTAACTAAAATATTATGGTTCAAGATTTGCTTCGATGTCGTTCGGTCTAAATTTTAAATCTTGTGTTGTTATTTGTATGTACTACATGTTATGTTAGTTTAGTGTTGCATTTGATGTTTTGTAACTATGTAAAGTTTTATGAATGATGTGAATAGAAAAATCCTTTTGTTATTTTGAAATATGAATTCTTTTGCTATTTTTAGTAAATATAAATAAATATGTTTGCCATTAGTATAATAATTTTGGTTCAATTCAAATTAGTTTAAATTTACACGTGCATTATAGTAGTTTTATTTTTTTTTCTCATTTGAATATTTTTAACAACGGAAAAAACAGTTGCAAAAAGATTCTTTTGCAACGGGCAAAAACCATTGTAAAAGACCCTTGTTGCAACGGGCAATAATCGTTGTAAAATTCATCCACTCTATTACAACATCTCATAATACAACGGGCCTAGGCCCGTTGCGAAACCCCTATTACAACGGGTATTGCCCGTTGTAAAAGAGGTATTCTGTTGTAGTAAATGCAGGATTCTTACTGTAAATGCATAAGGGGAGGTTGATTACGATGGTGTTGTTGCAAAGGTAAAAAGAACTTAATATTCAAGTAATTTTCAAATGAAATAATGCATAATATTATTTGGTAACTTCGGCTTATTAACTAATTATCTATCATTTTATTACACATGTAATCATGTTATTTGTAGTTATTGAAATCGTCGTTCAGCAAGCAAATGAGCACTATGGAAAAAAAGCGCATCAAATGACAGATATGCTTCTTTATTTGATTGCATACCTATCTGTCGTTAAATCTTGTGCCGTTTCATTGCATATAAGACCGTAGATATACCCCGTCGTCTGATATGCACTGATATGTTTTCTGATGTTATAGTATCTTTTTAAAATTTCCTATTAGAAAACATATAAATATTGATTGATTATGAATAATTGTCCGTGGAATTAAATAAATGAATCGCAATTTTATTTAAACAAATATTGTATTTTAAATCAAATTCAAATATAATACAACTTTTCATATTACTTTACTTACATTTTCAAGTACAATACAATTTAGATTTACTCACTCACTCACACTCACTCAGGTTTGTTTTTGATGTTGATCTTGATCTGCTTGCTTCACTTTGTGTCCAACAATCTCATATACTTGTTAAATAAACAAAAACGCAGTAAACTTGAAAAAGAAACAAACCTCAATTGAAAAAAAATAAAATTGAATACAAATACTAAATATTGCCTCAGTTTATGGGTTTGTATTTTTCTTTTCATTTTCAGACACGGATAAATATAGACAACTTATGATATGCGCGATGTATCATTATGAATATCACAAGGCCGATACTTGATTCAGTCACACAGACAATTGCAAAGGTTCAGCCCGAAGGCTCAACTCAGTGCAATCACACAAGTTCAAGCCCAAGCAAGCTTAGGCTCAACACAAGTAGTTAAATTGAGCTCAAAACAGATCAGGCAACTCAGCAAAGCCAAAGTGCACAAAAAAGTTCAGTGCACACGGAGATTTACAAATTCGAGCACCAACAAACCTGATTCATGGCAATATCAAACATGGTACATAATGATATAGAATTATGTGCACAAGTAGCACAAACAAAAAAACATGTATGAATTTACAAAAATACTGCTTCTTGCGTCTCCTATAATGAGCAACACACATATACACATATGTATATATGCAACACATGTCAAATGCAGCGTGGAAGTGCCACAAACAAATGAACAACAGGTAGTGCCACAAACAAATGTAGGCAGGAAGCACACCAGTTTATGGCAGGAAGTATAAACAAATGAACAGGAATCAAAGGAACATTCGCAAAGGAATCAAATGAGCCAGGAGGTATATGGAGTTCAAGGCAGTGCACATTGCCTAGTTCAAAGTAAGAAATTCAAGAATCTAAAAGGTAACCAAGCTATGGACAAGAAACCAAAGCACATGAAAGGGATTCAACCAATGACAATTAGTGCATTGCCTTGTCAAGGCAATGCCAGGGCATTGCCTTGAACAAGGTAGTGTGCAAGTACATGGACAAGGCCACAATGCAACAATGCAGCATGTGAACAAGGCCAACAACATGGACTAAGGAAAAGCAAAAACAAGATTGCAACACACAAAAGACACACATATGGTGTTAGGAACTGAGACTGTTGTCTAGATAAATGTGTATATAAAATATATACAACACTGTGTATATAAAATATATACTAACACTGAGATTGCAACAACATCCTTTTTAACTTATGTTATTATAAAATATATACTAACACTGTTGTCTAGATAAATGTGTATATGCAGGATATATATATATATATATGCAGGTATTGATTGCTAAAAACTGATCAATATCAAGACTCAAGATTGAAGACTATAGAGTACCAAGATCAAGATATCTGTCTAGTTTTTGTTAAAACTTCATAATAACACGGAAATCTTCGTTCCGAATTTCATTTGGGATGGAATCCATTTCTACCTTCTTAATGGATTACAGACCCACGACAAGTAGCTTACAAACCCATGACAAGTGGCTTACAAACCCACGAACATCCCGGTTTTGTACAAATTCTCGAGTCCTGATGTGATGAGATATTCTGTAGGGAAAAGCTTGCAAAACTACTTCAAAATGATTTTTCAAAATGATTTTCGAAACTGCTTTTCAAAATATCTTAGCCTTAAAATTATCTTTTGCAAATGATTTTCAAAAAGATTTTGTAGCCTTAATTTTTTTTTTTTAAAATAAACTCTTGTTTTAAACTTCATTTTCAAAACAAAATTTACATTGTTTTTTAACTAGGAATGTCGACATCATGGGATACCCCATGTTGACAGGGTGGCCGTTGAATTCAAAAGTTTCAATTTTCAAAAGAAGTGTCCATTCGTTTAAATCTCTTCACGAATGGTTGTGACGGTTGGTGCTTTATAAATAGCATTCACAAATGAATTTTTTAATTAACTAATTTCTTATTTTCTTCATTCCTTCTTCTCCACAAATCCATATTCCAAAAAATTTATATTTTTAAGATCGTGTCGAAATTCTGCCGAATTTTCAAGTGAATCAAATTAGAATATCATTCTTGTTTGATTCTGTGTCCTCTCTCGAAGATCAAAGTGCTATTCAGATTTATAGGATCAATTTGTAATCAAAAGTTTATCGAGTCTCTCTATAAGGTGGGGTTGTGCCTAGAAATCAATTAGGTTATCTTGTGTCCCGTAAATCAAGAGAGTTTGCCCCAGATTCATGAGACAGAACGGTACCTCAAGGCCTTTAGAAATTGAGGATTGTAATCTCGACATTGGTATAATAAAAATCTGTATGTGGTGTTTGCCTTGGTACAGGACTGGATGTAGGGTAACTCCAAACCAGTATAAAATCCGGTGTGTTCTTTTCTTTACTGCTTTTTATTTACTTTCTGCATCTATATTTATTTCTATGATTGTTCTGTGATTAAGTTTTGCAATTTTTTATATCATAATTTTTAATTTAGTCCATATAAGTCTTAGAATCCATTAAACACTATTCACCTCCTCTATTATTAATTAGCCTTAAGATCCTTAATCTTCTGTCCCTTTCAATTGGTATCAAAGCCAGGTTTTCATAGTTTTCATAATCTAAAGCTTGAAAATTGTTTTAATGGCTACCAATACTGGTAATGTCAACTCTGGCACTAGTTCTATTATCCCTAACACTAGTTCATTTGTAGAAGATCAATCTACTGTCAGACCATCATTTTTCTATGGTAGTAATTATGCATATTGGGCTTGTAGAATGAAAATTTATTTACAATTAGTAGGTTTAGACACTTGGAATATCACACAAACTAGGTATGTTTAACCAACTACCAATTTTGCCACTGGACTGCTGAGCAAAAGGGTGTTGCACAAAATAACTCAAAGGCCATGAATATATTATTTTGTCCACTAGATAGGAATGAGTTTAACAGAGGGTCTGTTTGTAGGTATACATTTGAAATCTGGAAAACTTTGCAAGTTACTCATGAAGGAACAAGCAAAGTTAAACAGACTAATATTATTAACTAATCCGTTTCAATTATTTAAAATGCATGCAAATGAGTCCATTTCCGACATGTATTATCGATGTCAAGATATTGTTCATTCACTAATTGCACTGGGAAAAAGCTTTTCGGAGGAAGACCAAGTCAGAAAAATTCTAAATCCACTCACTCCAGAATGGGATCAAAAAACTTGCAATCGGAGAAGCAAATGATATCAGTCTAATAAATAGAAGAATTGATTGGGAATCTGATGTCTTATGAAGTTCAACTGCAAAGAAGAAGTGAAAACAAGACTACAGAAAAGAATTCATAGCATTCAATGCAACAACTGAAGATTTGACACCATACAGTGATGAGGAGATAGCTTTCATAACACGAAAATTCCTAAAATATAGAAAAATGAATAATTACAAAAGAAATGATCAAAACAATTCCAAAAATAATACGAAGAACGGTAACAATGAAACATGCTGCAATTGCAATAAAGTCGGGCGTCATAGAAAAGATTGTCCATATCCAGATAAACAGTTGCTCCCTTCAAAAAATGACTCGTCAAGGAAAAGAAAGAAAACATACACTGCAACTCTTGATGAATAAGACTCATCATCCAGTGACGATAAAAAGATGACAGATAATTTAAATTTGTGTTTCACTACTATTCACGAATCAGATGACGATGCGAGTATGAACCAAAAAATAGATACGCATTTACATTATTTTTAATTTTTCATGTTTGAATGGATGCTTGTTTGTTTGCTTGATTCTTTTAAATTCCTTGAATTTTAAATTCAAATTTATCCCTTTAAATTTAAATTTTAAAGTCAAAAATAATATTATTTCAATATTATTTTAAATATTAAACTATTAATATTTAAGTATTATTATATTTAATGTTATCACAGGAATTATATAATTAGAATATAGGATATAATATATTCATTTATTAGAAATTAGGAATAGAAACTTGTCCTTTTATTCAATAGGCATATGTCAACATACTTGGATACCCCATGTCGACATGCCCCTCGGAATTTGATTTCAAAATTTGAATTTAAACTTTTGAATTTCCCTCTATCTTTTCACCAACTTCAATGCTCTAGAAAGATGCCTCTTGACCAGAGAACATGTCTACAGAATTTTTATTTAATTCACTCTCTTTATCATCACTTTTCACATTTATTTCAAATTTCAAATTTATCTTCATTATCTTCAAATCCTCTCAAACTTCTTCAATGGCCTCTTCAAGCACTCCTAACACCATTAGGCTTTCAAAATCTGTCAAAAACTTTCTTTTTAATGACCCGCAAGCTATCAAAGCTTACATCAACTATGTAAACTTTGGTAATATTCATACGGGAAAATTTGCTATTTTTGATGATTTTCCTTCTTATGAAATTGAAGATCTTTTTCAGCAATGTTCTGATCTTATTTTAGTAGATAAAAAATAAAATGATTTTGTATGTTATTCAAATCTTGTTAAAATGTTTTATGCGAATTGGAATCATGGTTTTTATGATGGACAAGACGGATAAATTTGGAGTAGTGTTAAAGGAACACAAATTATTTTGGATTGTGAAATTTTGAAAAATATTTTGGGATGCAAGTATACCGAAATGAATCTCTTAGAATTTCAAATAAATGAAAATGATCGAGAGACATTTCATCACATCTTTGAAGGGGATGACAATTTTGAATTCAAAATCGTTATTTTCATTCAGAAGCAAGAATTGTTAACCTTCTTATCCAACACACTCTTATACCAAGATCGGAAAACTACGACAACCAAACATTGAAAGTTTGCAAAGCTCTTTTTACAATTTTTGGAAATTATAATATTAATTGGTCTCAAGTTATTTTGGATGAGCTAAGGCCCAAGAATTTTACTATGGGTGAAAACACATTATATCATGAAATTCATCTCAATCGGATTTTTAATTACTTTGGAGTTGATTTCAAAAGGGAAGAATTTATAGCTAGAAAAGTGTTCAACCATGGAAACATTTCCCTTATGCAAATTCCATTAGTGTTTCAACCATATGAAATACTTACAAAAAAAGAAGAAAGGCTTACTCATGAAGAGATGGAAGAAATGGAGGAAGAAGAAGAAGAGGAAGAGGAAGGAATGGAAATTGAAGAGGAGGAAGAGCCGTCTTAGAAAGTATTGAATATCCTACTAATCCTGTTAATCCATCCAATAAGATCATTCTCAATAATCAAAGAATCATAGTGGAAAATCAAAAGACACTTAAATGATCAGTGGGTAAGAAAATGGACAAGATTTCCACTAAAATCGACAAGTTCTTCAGGAAAATTAGTAGAAAGCTTGGACTAACATCTTCTTCATCTTCATCTAATTAGTTTTAATTCATGTTATCTTAGTTCTATCTTTGTATTTTCTTTATTTTAGTTAATATTATATTATCTTAAGTAATGTTGACTAGAATCATTAACGAAATCTTTCATTTCCTGTTATTCGACTTCACTTGTCTCTGTGCTTGTTTTTATATTATACAAATTTTAGTTGAATAGACTTTTTCATAATATTCAAAACTAAGCAAATTTTCACTTTAGGCAGAGGCATGTCAACATCTACCATCCCCCCATGTCGATATACAACGGGCAAAAAATAGTTACTCTTTCAAATTTTAATTTCATGTAACTAACTTGTGTCTATTCATTTTAAACGACTTTCTACCCCTATTTATACCTATTTCTTTCAGATTAAATTATCAAAATTCATTTCTAATCACTCCCTTTCATAGTTCTTCCTATTTCTTGAATAATGGCTTCTCCAATTAAGAATCTTAAGTGATAATCTTTTAGAAACTCTCACTTATTTCTAGAATATTCTTACATTCATACTTCGTAATCAGCGCCACTTAGAATTGAGTCAAATGCAGACGATCAAGGAGAAAGAGAGACATTTCGACGCCCTTTGTTGGATGATCTCGGCCCTTAACTAGGACGATCTCGATGGAAATCCACTAGTCCCTCTCGACAAAGATAAAGAAGAATGGGATGCCATCAAAGCAGACCCTATCTTTGGAGAAGACGGATGGGTGGAAGTACCAAGGAATGTCTAGTCATTCTATATGTTATTTGTTTGATTTGATTGGTGTGTTTTAAACTTGATTGACTTGACTAATTTAAAACGTTTGGTATGGTTTATATATATATGATTGGATGATGGTTGATTTACTTCTGAATTACACTTATGACCACACTTAGCATTTATTACACTAATATATGGATTACTCTATTATGGTTGATTATCTTATATCAAGTTCAAGGAATTTTTTAGTAAGGAGTTTTTTTTTGATGACAAAGGGGGAGAAGTTACAAAATAATAGTTGGCTTAGAGTAAGCGGGAGTTATGATTGGAGTAAGGAGGAGTCATGGAGTAAGGGGGAGTTATGATATGAGTTACGGTATGGTAAATTTATTTTATAAATACAGGTTGTCATCATCAAAAAAGGGGAGATTGTTAGGAACTGAGATGTTGATTTTGATGACAACAACCTTTTTAACTTATCTTATTATAAAATATACACTAACGCTATTGTCTAGATAGATATGTATATGTGTGTGTGTGTCTATATATATATATATATATATATATATATATATATATATGCAGGTATTGATTACTGAAGACTGATCGGTATAAAGACTCAAGACTCAAGATTGAAGACTCTAGAGTATCAACATCAAAATTTGAAGATATGTGTCTAGTTTTTGTTAAAATTTTATAATAGCACGGAAATCTTAATTTCAAATTTCATTTAGGATGGAAACCATTTCTACCTTCTTAATAGCTTACAAACCCACGACAAGTAGCTTACAAGCCCACGACAAGCGGATTACAAACCCACTAACATCCTGCTTTTATACAAATTCTCGAGTCCTGATGTGATGAGATATTCTAAAGGAATAAGCTTGCAAAACTACTTCGAAATGATTTTTCAAAATATTTTAGCCTTAAAATTATCTTTATCAATGATTTTCAAAAAATGTTTTAGCCTTAAAATATTATTTGTTTTTGTTTTAAAATAAACTCTTGTTTTAAACTTCACTTTCAAACAAATTTTACATTTTTTTAACTAGGGATGTCGACTTCATGCGATACCCCATGTCGACATGGTGGCCATTGGATTCAAAAGTTTCAATTTTCAAAAGAAGTGGCTATTCGTTTAAATATCTTCAAGAATGGTTATGGTCGTTGGTGCTTTATAAATAGCCTTCACAAACGAATTTTTTAACTAACTAATTTTTTTTTCTTCACTCCTTCTTCTCCATAAATCCATATTCTAAAATTTTCATATTTTTAAAATCGTGCTGAAATTTTGCATAATTCTAAAGTAAATCAAATTAGAATATCATTCTTCTTTGAATCTCTGCCCTCTCTCGAAGATCAAATGCTATTCAAAGTTATAGGATCAATTTTTAATCAAAAGTTTATCGAGTCTCACTATAAGGTATGGTTGTGCCTGGAAATCAATTTGGTAACCTTGTGTCTCGTAAATCAAGAGAGTTTGCCCCGAACTTGTAAGACTGGAGGGCACCTCAAGGCCTTTAGAAATTGTGGATTATAATCTTGACATTGGTATAATAAAAATCTGTATGAGGTGTTTGCCTTGGTACAGGACTGGATGTAGGGTAACTCCGAATCAGTATAAAATCCGGTGTGTTCTTTCCTTTACTGCTTTTTATTTACTTTCTGCATCAGTGTTTGATTCTGTGATTGTTCTGTTATTAAGTGTTGCATTTGTTTATATCATAATTTTTAAATTATTCCATATAAGTCTTAGAATCCATTAAATACTATTCACCCCCCATCTAGTGTTAATTAGCCTTAAGATCCTTAATCCGCTATCCCTTTCATATGGAATTTAAAAGCAAAAACATGGTAATATTTCACATATATATACATACATAAGTATGTATGTATATACATGAAAGATATTTCACAAACCAGACTCAAATGCCAACAACATGTTAGTAATGGTACACATGCATGTTACAAGTGAAACCAGTGCAGCGATTTCACAAACCAGTTCATGAAATGGTACAACATGTGCATATAGTAAATGAAGACGAGCATATTCAAAAGGCAGTTGAACAGAACAAGGTGGAGTTCAAGTCATTCAAGGTTTAGGGAGGGCAAGGCACACTCATAAGTCCATTAGAAAATTAAAACCATTCAGAGTTCAAGCACACCAACATACATATATACGTATATGTACATACATGTAGATATGTATATAAATATGTGTGCAAGTACATGGACAAGGCCAATAACGCAACAAGACAGTGCTATAAATAGCAATTGTCACAAATTAAAACAAAGCAGTGCCACAAACATTCACACATATATAAATATGTATGTATATACATGGAATTTCCCAAAATCAAACAGTGAGGTGAAAAAATACAAGCGCGAGGGGCAATAAAACAAGCAAGGGGCAACCATCGAAACAATGAACTTAACAAATTATAAAAATGAAGTAAAACAAGGAAAACAACTCAAAATCGAATAATGATGTGAATAATGGTTCAAATTCTAGTTCATAGGCCATAAAAAAAGTGCACAAATAAGTCCAGTGTGCGCTGCCTTGAACAACCAATTCAACAACCAAATAAGTGACGGTGCCTTGCACAACTCTTACATCACCAGTCAATTCAACAAATTCAAGTGAGATATACAAATTTAGTGAACAAGTAAAAAGTTCGAAACCAATATTCAACCAAGTTAAAATATATTCGAGTATATCAGAGAACTCAACAATTGAACGAGTCAAAGCCATAAAGCAGAAAATAAAAAAACAAAGCGATAAAAAATATATGCAGCAATACAAAATCAACATCCAATGTTTAAAATCCAAAGTCGGGTCTAAATTGAAAATACATGAAATAAATTCCTAAATAAACCCATCTCATCATTGGCTCTTAAAATCAAAGTCAAAATCGAAAGTGGCAGAAATCATACCATATATCAACCGAAGAATACTCGACAAATTAAAGCAAGCTTGAGCGAACATGGCCATAAAATGGAAATCAATTTCTTTATCAATCGTTGTTTGAAAGTGAGAGAGTATTGGCAGAGTGGTTTCATTATCACGATGATTTGAAACCCTAATTCCAGAAGACGGATTGAAGATAGGTCAAAGACGAGTTTAAGTTTAGGGTTCTGCCGATTTGATTTTAAGAAGCGGGAAATAAATTTTGAAAAGGGGAAAATTTAGAGAAGTGGAAAATATATTTTGATACGATGGAATGGAAAGAAAGTGAAGAGGGAAAAATTAAGGATCGCGTCTATGAAAATATTAAGATGGAAAATATGGAAACAGAACTAAAAAAAATTCGTAACTTCAATCAGACAACAGCTAAAATGCTGTCTTAAGGACAAGCATTAACATAGATATTTCAAGGGCTATTCAAACAATAGATTATTTTATCCATAAATTGTGTGAAACAGTGGTAAATATCAAGATAACAGAAAATCTACCTTATGTTGTTTGATCACTATTGTCCGATTCACTTTTTGGCAAAGTGGAGTGCTCATGACCGATGATTAATTCTTGGAACCACCCTATTAATGCTCCACGACCCAGTGTGTTTGTAACAAACCATTTTTCCGTACCCTTTGAGTTTACAATAAACCACACATGTTCAACTCAAAATGAACAAAAGGGCAGATTGTTAGGGTAATAAAAAAAAGAATAGAGAACGGAGAAAAACAGAATCTTACAGCGGAATCGACAACATATTATTAACCCGCCTTTTGGCAAGGGAGCGTGCAGGTGGATTTAACCCAATCGACTGCATAATTATCGAAGTTGAAGTATCACGGACTTGGTTCTGATCTATATGAATGGATGATCAATCACGAATGATAAATGAATATCTGGTAGAGATTCGACATAGTCGATGGACAAAAGCCGCAGGATACTTGATATATAGGTTTCGAGAAAAGCCAAGTTGTTTCAGGTTGTGTGGAGTTTTCTTCGAGTCACTTTTGAGGCTGCTTTGGGTTTTCAGGCACGTTATTTCAAGTTAGAGAAGGCCTTGCTTCGGGTCTTTGAGGGATTGGTATATTTACAAGGGCTCCGTAACTACTTCAGGTCATCTCAACACTTGCTTCGAGTCATTGGAGGGTTTACTTCAGGTCAAGGAAGCAGCTACTTTGGGTCAGAGTCATGGATTGATCAATATCCATATACTTCGAATCCATCCCCTTCTAATCCATGTGCATCATATCGATCTGTTCCATACTCGCCCACTCCGTATCGTTCCCACTCCAAAATGTTTCGTATCGATCAGTTAATTGATCGATACGAAGTACATAGGGATCGATCCAAGTTCATTTGCTCCACAACCTCCTGCTTCATATCGATCCCATTTCTGTATATTTCGTATCGATCGGTCTAACGATCGACACAAACCAATGAACATTTGATCAATATGAGGGCGAGGGCATTGCATCGATACGAAGAGTAGAGTGCCAGATGGATACGAAGGAATGGGTAGAACCAAAGGAAGCGATCAACGAGCATGAAATAAGGAATCCCCTAAACTCTCGCACCACATCATCGATACGAAAGGTATCGATACACATAGATCCATATGAAGTACTCAACCAACTTGCAAATCCAATCTTGGATTGATCATAACTCAAAAACCATATGTCCAAATGCTATGAAATTTTGATAGGAGTATCCTTATCACCTGGAGAACCATCATGATCGATCGCAGTTCTATCTGGCCATTATTTGATCGATATGAAGTTTGTAGGGATGGATCAGGGATCGATCCTAAACAAGCCGTGATCGATCTTGTGGACCTACTCATATGTGAGAAGAGGTATTCTGTGCTTTGGGAGAGATATTTCCAGATCTACACCTATAAATAGCTCTCCTACGCCTATAGAAAAGGGACTTTTTGGCTCTCCTATGCCATTACTCTACTGAAACTCCATTGTAGCTTGAACGCCATCAATTGTACTATTGTAAATCAGTTGAGAATTATCAATAAATAGCAAACTCTTCAAAGTGGACATAGGTTACAACGCTTAACCACTATTAATCTTATCTTTTTACCGCTTTCTTTTTAATTTTTAGTTGTTCTTCATATCTATATCCTCTTCGTACATTCTATCTGTGATCTGTGACTATGAGTTGGCGCTTTCATGGGCGATTGGATGTTTGTGACTAACTATTGTGCAAACGCGTATATTATAACAAGGACGGTAGAAACTGTCACTCCAAACGTATAGAGATATCAGAGTTAAAAACAAACCTTATCAGCTAGACAGTTATAAAATCCCGACCTTACAAATGCCGATAGGTATACTATATAATATAGCGAAAATAAAATACTACGATAGATGAATCATCAGCTCCTCTCCATGACCTCCAAAACTTCAAGACAACCTAAGAAAATACTTGGTCCGACCCAAGCATTACAAATAAATAACACCCGGATCAGTTTGGAAATACCAGCATGGGAGAACTCAAATTATGGGGAATATATAAAAGTTCTATGAGACCACGTCGCTAACGCGGAACAGATTTTCACCTCAGAAGAATAACATCCATATAGGCAAGAGAAAAAATAAATATCAGAAAACAAATGCAAATAGAGATAGGCATGATTAATATTAAAATCAGACTTGAAAGAATGAGAAATAAACCAAGTAAAATCCAAACTAGACAGAATGAATAGAATAAGAAAAATAGTCCAACATGATAGAGTGGAGTAAATAAGATAACAATCCAAACTTGTTAGAATGGACTGAATAAGTTAACCGTCCAACCCGACAGAATGGACAGATGAAGGTAACAGCCCAACTTTGATAGAATGGACTAAATCAATATTTAAATGACATGATGAGGAGTTGGCTCTACTCATTGCAACTTAAAGCTAAAACAGATTCAAGGTATTTGAATCAATTAAGGAAAGAAAATTTTCCAACAAATGACAAGGAGGGTGCACCCTACTTAAAAGAAGTATACCTCTAGTAATATACTTAAAAACACCAGGAACTCCAAGCCGGAACCCGTCAGACCTTATCGAGAATTCGAATATTTAACATCTAAAAAATCTTAACCATTTTTCATGTGACGGTATACAAAATTCTAGATGAAATGTAAAAATATCCTAATGAGAGCAACCCCACATAACTTGACCCATAGAAGCCACGTGCATTGGTTTAGTCATTCCGAGCATAGGATAATCAACGCTTAACGGAGCAATAAATCATCTTAGAATGATGTCAATAAAGGAGCTGAAGTACCGATAGCTAAGAAACCAACTATCAAGGATGTAAAATGATCATATATGGTAATTATATCCTGTATACTTATCACCACTCATTGAATTCAAACTTATACATTTTCTAGGTTAACAATGATACTGGAAAAGTCAAGGTAGTGTTACCCCAAAGTCATGTCCAACGATTACTCTTAACTTTTGAAATAGCGACAAGTTTACTTCTTCGATGCTTAGTTCTAATTATACAAGTAAATTGTTTTCATATAAGTGATTCACTTTATGAAAATAATTATTTATGTAAACGAATCAAACTTTTATCTTTAAAAATGAACCGAACTTGTGCTTGATTTCCATATTCCCATATCGGTAAAACACTTTTAGAATTAGTTCCTAATTGTTAAAATGTTAAGAGAATAATTTTTTCAAGTGCACAACCTCGAAGGACTAAACTAACATCAGACCGAACACGTAGAAGATTATTCAACTTAACATCCCAATAATCGAGTTCTAATTCATTTTCATAACTTTAGAACATTATTAATTGTCGCAAAAGATAATTAATGACATTTAATATCTCCTTTAAATAAACAAATCCATTATCTGTAATAAAATAGATAATAATTTCCAAGCATTTATATAACATTGGTATTAACTTTAAAATCTTTATTAAATCAGTTTATTAGCTTTAAATCGGTTGATTAAAGCAATTTTATTATAGAAGTTAATTTAATTTAATCACTTTTAATAAATAAATAAATTAATTTTAAATATCAGTAGTTACAAAGATTTGTTAAATTAAAATAATCATTAATTAAATGAATAATTAATCTCAAACATCATTAATTAAAATGATAAGTAAATTTTAGATATAATTAATTAAAACAATTAATTAAGTTCAAATAATCATAAATTAATTAGATTAATCAAATTCAAACTCCATTAGCTAAAAATATTACTTAAAACACCATTTGTTAAAATGATTTATTTAATTATAAAACATCATTAATTTAACTAAATTCCAAAAAAAATCATTAGTTAAAACAATTAATTAAATTTTAAAACAGTCACCAAATAAAATGATTAATAAATTTCAAATATCATTATTTAAAATGATTAATTACTTTTAGATATCATTATTTAAAATGATTAATTACTTTAAAATATCATTAATGAACATAATTATTAATTTCAATTATCATTAATTTAGTTCAATAAATTAATTAAACTCCATTATCGTTAACTAAAATAATTAATTAAACTTAAATAATCATTATTTAAAATGATTAATTAAGTATAAAACATCATTAGCAAAAATGATTAATTAAATCTAAAGATAAACCAATTTTTTTATCATTATTTATTAAAATTGTTAATTAATCCTAAAATCATTAGTTAAAATGATTGATTAATTTAAATTATCATTAATCAAAATGATTGGTAAATTTTCAATATTGTTTTTAGCAAAAACATAAGCTCAAGTTCATATGGCAGGGTTTGGGGTTGTAATTCAATAAATGACGATATAGCGAAATTGCTATAACGACATTTAAACTATTAAATGGAATATCGGTAATTAATTTCAATTAACCATCAATAACATCATACAGATGTAAAGAAATAATTTATGGGAGAGAAGCCCTCTTTGGGTCTTTCTATAGATTTTTCCTACAATACAGTGGCTATGGATAATATATAAATAATCATTTGGGTTTATAACGATAAAATTAATATGTCATCCAATTTTCAAATGGCAGTTCAACCAAACAGTCAATCAAACATTTAATTAACATCCAAACAATCAAAAATGCTTATAACTTAATTTAATATGAGTTAAACTCACATTGATTTTAGTTTACGAAACGTTCCATTTTGGACTAAAGCCGAACGACCGTTCGATTTTAATCTAAAATTTTTACTTGCTCCGAATCCAACCAAACCAACTCCATCTCAACTCCAATGCAAAAATGAGCATTCGAATCCGACCTCGTATGTGCGAGATAAACATTTTATAAGTTATCGATAGATTAACCAATTAAATAACTTAATGACTATTTAACTAAATTATAAAATTACCCTTCTTCTATTTCTTCTTCCTCATCCTCCCAGTAACCCTTCCTGTGCACAAAAATGGCCGAGGCCGTATCTCCCCTATACACGCACACCCCAAAATGACCACCACTCACCAAAACTCAAATCAAACATCATCAATGAATTTCTCTTATCGGACTCGATCTATCTGCCACCACAAAATTCCTACCGATCCACTCCTTACAAACATGACCTGCTAGGTCATGTAGCTCCCCTAAAACATCGGACATCCCAAGCACGAACAGAGGCCACCAAACTCCGACCGAAGATGCGATTTTTAAAGCTAAATCCAGATACAACATCCAAATACCCAAACTCCATCACTACTTCAAACAAAATCAAACTCTAGCCGGCCATGGAAAATTCGAGCTCACCAAATCATGGTCGTACCTCTCCAAACGCACACCAAATCAAAGGTCTCCATGAATTGAGATTTTTAAAACTTGTTTCATGATTTTTAAATGAGAAATGAAGTTGATGTTGATTTTGAAAATTTTGAAAAGCTTTCTTTTAATGTTACAGGCAATTTTTAAATGGGTGAAGGGTATAATGACTCGTATGGTCATGGGTATGGGGTAGCATGATGGTGGGTATGGCCAAAATTAAGGGGAATATGTACATATATCTATATTTTATATCAAAATATTTAACAAAACATACCAGAAAATCTCGAACTCCAAATGAGGCGTGCTACCTGGCGTTCTATTTGTTATACCCCTATTCCGAACACAGTGGAACTTGTCCCGAGGTCTAATTCGATCGTATTAGGAAAATAGGTTTTTAGACTCAATTATTATATTAAATTTTCGATATTAATTTCAACGCGTTTCGATCTCGCACGATCAAACAATATGTCTGATCATTACAAAACTTAACCGCGTACAATAATTCACAATTACGGATCCAATGAAACCAGTTTCGATGAAATCCAAGACATGCCCCATGATGACAATTTCACAGATTTAAATATTTTAATTATCGATATTTATCTAATTTTTTATATTTGTAAATAAGTTTATAAATTGAACTCGCCAATATTATTTATTAGTTAAAAGGAGTTAAATAAAATTATTGTATCCATTTAATTAACAATCCAAATATTTTAGTATGCCCTATAGTTGAATGATAACCTATTGAATTCAAAGATTCAATTATTTTAAATATTTAAAATTAATTAAACATTTAAAATGAAATGACCAGAATTTTGGGTTGCTACATTCTCCCCCCTTAAATGATTTTCGTCCCCAATATTTCTGAGGAAGAAAATGTTTCCAAACCCTTATGTTTATACCTTATGTTTAAAACTATTAGTTACAATGAGTTATTAAACTTATTTTAAAAACCCATTAGCTAGAATATATTTCAAAATTCCTAAGTCTTTTAAATTCATTCCAAGATATAATCTAGAAAAAGAAAATTTATTTGTCAAAAAATTTCCAAAATTCTCTAAAAGTTTTCTAAATCTAAAAATTTCGAAAAATTTCGCCAGCATCTCCAATACGCGGCTCAATCGGTACAACTACAAATCCCCTTCATGGGCTCCAAACCAATCAATGAAAACAAAAGCCAAATGGGATCCCATATCTCAGGCATAAAATCAACAACCAATTTAAATTTCTGAATATATTACGTACGTTTTGCGTTTGATTTATATTCTTGGCAATAATTTATTATCTTTCATATAAATGTAGGTGCACAAGAATAAAATGACTCTCTTGCACACCCATACTTACAAAATCTAAAAGAAAATCAAGCTGATAGAGCAATGTGATGTAACTCTACATGAAACTAACAACCATAACCTAATTATATGCGACAAACAAGAGGATATCCTATAATATATGCTATGCATCCAAAAAAATTCAAACGACAAATTTAGATCTAAATACCTAGGCATTTCATTCAAAAATTTAAATTCAAATTTCTCAGTCGAGAAAAATCGAAGATCAAAAATCAAATGTCAAGGAGGGAACTCCTCCTAATAAATTATGGTGAAAATATAGAATCAAAACAATATGGAGCATCCAGTGGTATTCCAGTTCCTCCAAAACATCAATTAGAGTGAATAATTATCATTTCTTTCCCAAAATCTTCAAAAATCACCTTTTTCAAAATCATTGGGATTTAGGTCTTAATAACAACAATTTAAAATCCTTTGTCTATAAATTTAAATTTTATAGACAATGGTATATAAAATCGCACAATATCAATTCAATTCAATCAATCGAATAAATCAAATTCCATGAAAGAATAAACTAACACTACTAGCCAAATCAAATTCCATAAGATAAACTTATCACTTACATTGTTGCAAAATGCCAAATGACTAGCAAACAAATCTTAACTTAGGTTCAAAACTTTCTTGATTGTCCACAAATATAGATAATTGTCTAAGCATACCTTTTTGCTCATTAGCCTTTGGTTATTGCTTAGAAGATTATCCAAACTCACACGGACAAAGTGGAACATTATACTCTATGTTTGATTAATTTTGCTTAATTTCATTAATTTTTCTAAATCATCTATATTTTCCACTTAGTATTTTATTCAATACTGAAATTATCTATGAATTATTTCATAAATTCTCGCCCAAGTTTTAAAATATTATATAAAGTTATTTCTTTATTAAACATCAAATAGAAATTTATTCCACTTTATTTACTTATATAATACTCTTCTATATCCTAAGAGTACATACAAATTTTATTTTACCATTTTTCTTCAAAGATCTGGATGGGATCAAATTATGGTTTCTTAAAACTGAGTCAACCTATTAACCTTTTTAACTTAGAGTGTTAAAATGAATAATATTTACAGGAAATTATTGTCAAGGACAAAATTTCACAGCTTTTTAGCCTCAAGGACAGACCTTCAATATTTTATCCTGAAGGACAACTTTCTGTAGGTATCGGTTTTTAGTTACTGATAGCAGTTTTTAGGTATAAGTTTGTAGTTATCGGTAGCAGTTTTTTGGTACCAGTTTTTAGCTCGGTATCAGTTTTGTTGTCCTTATGAATAATTTTGGAAAATTTTTGTCCTTATGAATAAAATTTAAAAGAATGTTTGTCCTTGTGTTAAAAATATTGAGTTCGTGTCCTTGAGGCAAAAAATATACAAATCTTTGTCCTTTAATTTAATTCCCCCTAATATTTATAGGTTGACCCAATCCACAAGTAGTTCATACTAAGATGTAATAAACTACTATATAGTTTTAATAAAACAATCTTTATCAAAACCTTCTTATTTAATTTAATCCAATTTAAACCCGCGTTAAATTATCCTTTATTTATCTAAGGGAAAAATCTCATTTATCGAAACAATCTCTTATTATTAATACTTTTGTTTTGGAAAACAATTCCCATTTAAGGGAATGTAAAATTTAGATACCCGGTTTTAATTTCAAAATTCATCTTCGAAAGAATACTACATATATAAATTTATATATATTAACTTTAAAAAAATTATTTATTAAAACTCATCTTGGGTTTATTCAGATTTGAACTCATTTCGATCGCACAATGATAATGAGAATAATTTATTAAGTATTCCACAACGTTCGCTGAAGCAAACATCTGATCGTCACTTAGAAAATTATTCAGATTACCATAAAACTAATTGAAACAATTTCCTCCTAATTATCCTAAAGAAAATGCATTCCATTTCAAAATTTACTTCCCGATATATTTTCTATTTTTAAATACTTTCAACGTACTACTATTTCTCAAAAATTCCTTTGAAATCATTTTCAAAAATTCTGGGCTTTAGGTTCAAAATTCTTTTTAAACACATTTCACAAACTTAATTTATATAAAATTTCCCTTATATAAAAATCATTCATATTATAATAATCCTTCTTTATTACAATAAAATTATCTCCAATATTTATTCTTTGAATATCTTATTCCAGTATTTAGATTATATTACAACTTTTTATTAAAGTTTAATTCTTAATCCACCATTATTAAAAGATGAATTTTTAAGCTAACATTTTCTCCGGACACCTTTATAGTCAAAGTGTGAAAATTAGTTTATAAAGGGTTCATTTTAAATCAAAACAATAAATGCTCCTAACTAAACCGAGTACAATTAAAAGCAACAATTAATTCTTCTTATATAAATTAAGCATAACCGAGCAAACAATAGTGATACTGAATAAATATTATCACATCTGAGAAAACACACTTTATAACTATATAAAGTTTTGAAAATTATTCCTTTAACATAAAAAACTTATAATCCTAGGAATAATATTTAATTTGCCAGAAATTTGAAAATTTTCAATACCATGTCTGATGGCCTTAATCAAGTGTTTAGAAACCCCTATTGGTACTGTGGCATCCCACGTCTCGACAAGAATTCATAAAAACTCAATAGACCCATTAACATAATACGTTTTTATAACATTAACAAATACGCTCTCGAATATATAATTCTCTCAAATTCATTCTACGATGTTGCTTACCCTATCTCTAATGAGCCAAATCCTACTAAGGCCAAGGTTCTCACTTAACCTTTAACTTTGATACCAAATGTAACAAACCATTTTTCTACACCCTTTGAGTTTGCAATAACCACATATGTCCAACTCAAAGTGAACGAAAGGGCGGATTGTTTGGGTAAATAAAAAGAACAGAGAATGGAGAAAAACAGGATCTCACAGCGAAATCGACAACATATAATATAACAAGGACAATAGAAACTGTCACTCCAAACATACAGAGTATGTCAGATTTTAAAAAAAGCTTATCAGTAGGACAGTTATAAAATCGTGACCTTACAAATGTCGATAAGTATGCTATATAATACAACAGAAAATAAAATACTATGATAGATGAATTTTAAGCTCCCCTCAACGATCTCCAAACATCAAGACAACCTAGGAAAACACTCAGTCTTATTCGAGCATTATAAATAAATAACATCCAGACCAGTCTGGAAATACCAGCATGAGATAACTCGAATAATGTGGAACATACCACGCCGCTAAAACGGAATGGGTTTTCACCTCAGAAGAATAACATCCATATAGGAAAGTGCAAAAATAAATATCAAGAATCAAATGCAAATAGAGATAGGCATAAATAATATTAAAACTAAACTTGAAAGAATGGGAAATAAACCATGTAAAATCTGAACTAGACAGAATGGATAGAATAATAGAAATAGTCCAACTTGATAGAATGAACTAAATAAGGTAACAATCCCAACTTGATAGAATGGACAGAATAAGGTAACCATCCAACTTGATAGAATGGAAAGAATAAGGTAATAGTCCAACTTTGATAGAATGGAATAAATCAATATTTAAATGTCGTGATGAGGAGTTGGCTCTACTTGTGGCAATTTAAAGCTAAAACAGATTAAGTGTTTTCGAATCAATTAAGGAAAGGAAAATTTTCAACAAATGAAAAGGAGGATGCATGCTCCTAAAAAGAAGTATAACTATAATAATATATTAAAAAACACTGGACACTTCAAGTCGGACCCCGCCATACCATACCGAAATTCCGTATATTTCACATCTAAAAACTCTCAACCATTTCCATGTGACGGTACACAAAAATCTAGATGAGATGTAAAAATAGTCTAATAGGAGAAACCCCACATAACTTGTCCCCCAGAAACTATGCTCTTTGGTTTAGTCATTTCAGGCAAAGGATAATCAACACTCAACGGAGCAATAAATCGTCTTAGAATGACATTAATAAAGTATCTGAAGTAACCGATAGCTAATATATTAACTATCGAGGATATAAAACGATCATAAATGGATATTAAGTCTTGTATACTTATCACCACTCATTGAATTCAAACTTTTACTTTTTCTTGGTTAACAATGATACCGGACAACTCAAGGTAGTGTTTCCTCAAAGTCATGTCCAACAATCACTTTCAACTTTAAAAATGGCAACAAGTTTACTTCTTCGATGTTTAGTGCTAATTATACTAGTCGTTCCATATAAGTGATTCGCTTTACGAAAATAATGCATTTTCGTAAACGAATCAAACTTTTTCCTTTAAAAACGAACTGAACTTGTGCTTGATTTTCATATTTTCATATTGGTAAAACAATTTTAGAATTAGTTACTGATTGTTAAAATTTTAAGAGAATAATTTTTCCAAGTGCACGACCCCAAAGGCCTAAACCAACATTAGACCGACCATCTAGAAAAATATCCAACGTAACATCCCAATAATCGAGTTCCAATTCATTTTTATAACTTTGAAACAATATTAATTATTTCGGAAGATAATTAATCACATTTATAATCTCCTTTAAATAAACAAATCCATTATCTATAATAAAACGGATAATTATTTCTAAACAATTATATAAACAATTATATAACATTGGTGAATTAACTTTAAAATCTTTATTAAATCAGTTTATTAACTCTAAATAAGTTGATTAAGCAATTTTATTATATTAGTTAATTTACTTTAGTCATTTTAATAACTCAACTAATAATTTTAAATATCAATATTTAAGATTTATTAAATTCGAATAATCATTAATTAAATGAATAGTTAATCTCAAATATCATTAATTAAAATGATAAGTAAATTTTAAATACCATTAATTAAAACACTTAATTAAGTCCAAATAATCATAAATTAATCGGATTAATTAAATTCAAACTCACCATTAGCTAAAACGATTAATTAAAACATCATTTATTAAAAAAAAAATCATAATACATCAATAATTAAAATGATTTAACTAAATTCCAAAACAATCATTAGTTAAAACAATTAGTTAAATTTTAAAACAATCGTTTATTAAAATGATTAATAAAATTCAAATATCATTATTTAAAATGATTAATTACTTTTAAATATTATTATTTAAAATGATTGATTACTTTTAAATATCATTAATGAATATGATTGTTAATTTCAGTTATCATTAATATTTAATTAAGTACAATAAATTAATTAAACTACATTATTGTTAACTAAAATAATTAATTAATCTCAAATAATCATTAGTCAAAACGATCAATTAAGTATAAAACATTATTATCAAAAATGGTTAATTAAATCTAAAGATAAACCAATTTTTTATCATCATTTATTTAATTGGTTAAATAATCTCAAAATTATTAGTTAAAATGATTAGTTAATTTAAATTATCATTAATCAAAATGATTTGTAAATTTTCAATACTCTTTTTAACGGAAGCACAAGCTCAAGTTCATATGACAGGGTTTGGGGATGTAATTTAATAAATGATGATATTACGAAATCGCTATAACTACATTTAAACTATTAAACGGAATATCAGTAAGTAATTTCAATTAACCATCAATAACAACATATGGATGTAAATAAATAATTTATGGGCAAGAAAACCCCTTTGGATCTCTTTACAGATTTTTATTGCAAAACAATGGTTATAGATAATATATGGATGATCATATAGGTTTATAACGATCAAATTAATATGTCATCCACTTTCCAAACAGAAGTTCAACCAAACAATCAACCGAACAATTTAATTGGCACCTAAATAATCAATAAACATTTATAACATCATTGATAAGATATAATAAAATTTAATGCGAGTTAAACTCACATTAATTTTCGTTTTCGCCGAAACGTCTCGATTTAGGACTAAAACCAAACTACCGTTCGATTTTATCCTAAATTTTCACTTGCTCCAAATCCAACCAAACCAACTCCATTGCAAAGATCTCGACGACATGAGTTCAAAGCAAAAAAGGGTATTCAAATTCGACCTTGTATAAGCGAGATAAACATTTTATAAGTTATCGATAAATTAACTAATTAAATAACTTAATAGCTATTTAACTTAATTACAATTACCCTTCTTCTATTTCTTCTTCCTCATCCTCCCCGTAACCATTCCAGTGCAAGAAAATGGCCAAGCCCGTATCTCCTCTATACACGCATACCCAAATGGCCAAGGCCGTATCTCCCATATACACGCATACCCCAAAACGACCATCACTTGTCGAAACTCAAATCTAACACTATCAATGAATTTCCCTCATCGAACTCGACCTGTCGGCTACCGCAAAATCCCTCCGACCCACTGCAGACAAACACGACATGTTAAGTCACATTGCTGCCCCAGAACATCAGGCATCCCTGGGCACGAACGGAAGCTAGCGATTTTCAAAGCTAAGTCCAAATACAACATCCAAATAACCAAACTCCATTAATACTTCAAAAAAAATATTGTTTTAAAAGAATATTTGGATATTGTTTTATATTATTTTATAATTCAAATATGCTTGTTTTAATTATTTAAAGATAATCATAAATTTATTTTGAAGTTAGTTTACATGAATAAATAGTTTAGCAAAAATGTCAAAATGTGACCGTAACATTTTGTCTAAAATCAACGTTTTGTTCAAAATAAGTTGCTGCAATGTTATCGCACCCTTATTAACATTTTTAACATATATATTACATAATTTTATAACTAAACATGTTTACTTTTACTTATTATGATTATGAAACTTCTAGAACATCATTAAGAAAAGTAGTTAAGTTTAAAAAAATTAAAAGTGAACATCAAATCCAAATCACATCAAAATCCAACAAAATAATTACTTTACTTTGCTTAATCTTTAAGTGACTAAGACATAAAGTAAGGATGTGAAGGTTGATGTTAAGTATTGAAAAAGTAGAGATTGCTTGAGGTTGAAGTAAGGCTAGTATGGTAATTTGGTAAGAGGTTATTTTGATAAATTTACCACTTCTTTCCTTTTCTATAAATACCCACCTCCTTCTTCAATTTCATTCACATTACTTCTTCTTCTTTTCTCAAGATTCTTCATCTTCTTCATCTTCTCTTTAATAGATTCCAAGCCATAGAAAAAATTAGAAAGAAATAGTGTCAAAATATTTACAAAAGATTCAAAAGAAAACAATGTTCATTCTCTTCAAATTAAACTCCTCTTTTCTCTATATTTTACCTTTTATTCTCTCAGCCATAACTTCTTCAAAATGGAACCAAAATACAAAAAAAAAAATTCAAATCATTTATTTTTCCAGTGTCTACAATTTTTATGTAGACCATTTAGTCCCATTCTAAACTTAAATATGTCAAAATTCACTTCTTTCCGTTGCATTTCCTGACCCAGTTTTTAAGCCAGAGAATATCCCATTTTGTTTTGATCATAACTTGATCATAACAGATCCAAATTAAGAAATTATTTTTCTAAAACCATATAAAATTCCAGTGGCCACAACTTTTATCTCGAACACTTTTCCCGATTTTGAGGTTTGCTATACCTGAACTCAATTCTTTGAAGTGCATTTTCGGGCTTCATTTTTTTTAATCCAACAATACCTCTTTTAATTCTATCAAATCTCCATCAAAACAACTTGGATTCAAATGATTTTTTTTCAATTTAAAGGGAAAAGAAATTTCAACAACTTTTTAGTTAACAACTTTTCTAAATTTTTAGATTTAGAGGGCTTAAAATCAGATACAAGATAATCTTTTTTCGGATTAAAATCTTGGGAATTCAAGTTCAATGCTCTACCGCTTCTTCTCTATACTTTCGGCCAACCTCTATCTCAAGCCTCAACCAAGATATTGGAAGGGAGAGAGTGTTGTTTTCTAGTGTTTAAATGGAGTATGGATTAATTAGTGAAGTGTTGGTTGCTTAGACTGCTGGTTGGAAGTTTATCGCTTTGGTTTATGGTGAGAAACTCTATTTAACATACACACACACATGTTTGATGATGTGTTATGATTGCTGTGGATGCTTATATATGATTTGATCATCAAGTATTGATTGTTTGATATGATTGTTAAATTATTTTACCAAGTCACGTTAATACATGTCAATAAGCAAAAGGAAATCACTTTCCTTTTGAGAATGAAATAGTGTATATGGAATGCTTAAACCTTTTGGAAATTGTTTTAAAATGAGATAGAAATGTTTTATAAACATTTAACATGTTTAAATAAACAAAGAAAGAAAATCAAGATTTCATCCTGCATATTTTAAAATATGACCAAATTAATTTTCTAGAAAACTCGCGCTAGTGCGGTTAAGTGACCATAATGGAAAATTCTTTTAAATAAACATTTTAATCGTGGAATAAATTTAATAAATCTGTTTAAATCGTGTAGAAGAGATTTGAAGAGAAAAATATGAATTTTCAAATATTAAAAAGTTGTTTAAATCAAATAAGCTTATATAATACTTTCCGCAGCACTTTTATACTGCGAATTCTATAACTTTTGGAACATGAGTTAAACATAACAATTTTTCCTAGAATCTATTGTGAATGATTTTAGAAGAATAATTAAGTCATTTAAAGATGATTTAGAAGTTTTAATAAGAGTTTGAATAAATGGTTAAGAGGAATTGTTTATAACACTTAAACAATAATTGAAGAATATTGAATATAATAACAAATTAAGTATGCAGAAACGAATATTACATTTGTCTCGCTTGTTAGAGCTAAATGGTAAAACACGGTATGTAAATAAGGTTAGGAATGTAGCAACCGGTGCCTTGATCTTACTTGGCCTTTGCTTTATCTTTTAGACGAGGGGTTGAACAGATCGAAAGGAAATCTCGGATGCTCTAAAAGATCATATTTAAAGTTTTTCCAAGGTGAAAGAAAAAATCTTCATGATGTAGGATTACTTGCCACTAGTCCCTAGAGGTGAAATTTACCGTATAAGGTGGCAGTAGTGCTCTGTTATGAAAATATTCGATTTACAAGAATATGATTTGAAGTTATGAAAGAAATCTTTGATTTGGATTTAATGAATGATTTGGGAATATTGTCCCTAAATTAAAAGTTATAACTTGAATGAAAGAAATCTTTGATTTGGATTCAATAAATGATTTGGGAATATTGTCCCTAAGTTAAAAGTCATAATTTAAATGAAAGAAATCTTTGATTTAGATTTATTGAATGATTTGGGAATATTTTCCCAAAGTTCAAAGTTATAGCTTGAATATAAGAAATCTTTGATTAAGATTTAATGAATGATTTGGAAAGGTTTCCTAAGTAAAAGAGAAAATGATTTGGAATTATTCCAGGATTTAAGAAAGGTTTAAATAAATTTAATGATTTAATAAATGAGGCTTAATGATTCCATATACTCTTGAAAAGAAAATGGAATAAATTGAAGAGAATATATCTAAGAAAGATATTTAAATAAAAGAAGAAATAATTGATTAATGATTGATATCCATATATGAACTTAACATCTTTTAAAGCGATGATTGGCTTCGAAGGAACCGAGATCGGATTTGGGTGATTCCTATTTGAAAACCACTTTGAACCAATTCACGTGCTCGAAGTTTGAAGATGTTTGATGATGGAGATATTGAGACAAATAATAACGAGGGACTACTTATTGATTAATTGGGGATAAACTCTCGATTCACTATATTGTAGTAGTGGTCTCTTTGTTATGAAAAACCTCAAAACTACAAGGACTTCTCGCCTAGCAACGGCTGAGGAAAGTACCATCGGTTTCGTTCAAGTCCAGAACGAACTTATATGGATGAATGTCTGATAGTACATTTTCTGAGATTACGTACATTGGTTTTTACAAACATAGATCTGTGGTGACGAGGATGGAAACTTCTCTTAGATTAACACCCTTCTTGAGACGTACGAGCTCAAGGGTTGTATTTTTTTGAAAAATAATTAGAAGTGAACGGAGATGGCAATGTGGCATTCAAAGAAGATATGCTATGTGAAAAGGTAATCGTTTACCTCAGGCCTCATCACTTGGAAATGACCGAAACAGAGTAGAAGCAGCAAGGCTAAGTGGTTCGCTTCCAATTAGAAGATGTCATCATCCTTCTAGATTTACTCTACACATGTCTAAGTATGTGGTGAATGTATGAATCGGGCACTCGTTAAAGGTCGGTAACGACTCAGGTACTATCCAGAATGAGGGGTAGGCTGGTCTTGTGTTGGTTTAGGCGTTTAGTATCTGGACCCTAGGTGCATCCCTCTAGAGGTAGACTGTCGGAACGTAGTCCTTTACCTTGTCATTTGTATGAAATCATTCTCCAATAAGAACCTGCAGTTTTGTTTGTATTGGTGTAATGAATAGCCTTGGAATTTAATAATGAAAACAATTTCGGCTAAGATTAATAAGTATATTTGCAATGTTTTCAAAGATACGTCAATAGAAATAATATCAAATGTTTTGATATATAAAAGAGATTTAGTTATCATAAGGTAAAAACCCATCCGTGTTTATGTATGAGCGTGGTCTTATGAGATACTCTTTCTTTTCAAAGGATTTTATTCAAAGTCTGACATATGACACTATCATTTATATTTTGAGTTTCTCAGGCTAGTTTATCAAGCCTTATCCTGGTATTTTCAATACTCGGGTCAGATCCGAGTAATTTTAGGTTTAGTGAAGACGGTTGGAGTTTCCAAAGGAGAGCTGGAGATGTTCATCTATGTATGGACGTATTCTATTATCTGCTTTGCGTGGTTATTTGTTGTTTGTCAGCAATTGTAAGAACAGATGTTTATAGCTGTCCTAGCTGAATTTAGGTTAGACTCTGATATATATATCTTTAAAAAAATTCCACTGTAAAGATATTGTTCTATATTATATATATTATTCCATTTGTGTGAGATTATGTTCTGTCTTTATTTTCTTTTTCACCCCTTAAAGATCCGTTTATTTGTGTAGTTTGAGTTGGACATTTGTGATTTATAGTCGGCTCAAAGGTTACGAAAATTCAAGCTTTTACACGTTTACCTTTTCGGTTAATTCCGAACTCGTTCCTTTGAAGCTATGAACCTTCGAGTTGTTATTTGTGTTGCCATTCTTTGGCATGTTTTTAGATTTGTGAAATCCTTTTTTAGGAATTATTTGAGATTTCCATTCTTTGGTGGATTTTGAGATTTGAGATCTCCTATTTAGGAGTTATGGTTTGAAAACCATTATGATGTCTTTTGTACTTGCCGATGATATGAGGCGAATTATAAGCTTTCTGAGATTTGTGATTTGAATGATTTTGTTTTCTAATGTAGCATTGACTAACAATTTGTAAACCATTAAGTGAGAACATGTGGTATGGAATGCACTGTTAACAATTATCGGATTCCTACCTAAGAGTTTGTGATACATTCACGGTGTTATTGCCAGTACTAGACCTTCATGTCATCACGAGGAATTATGACTACGGTCATCATGATGTATTATGACTTCGGTCATCACGATGTATTTATGACTTCGGTCATCATGGTGTATATGTGACTTCGGTCACCATGAGATGGGCACCTATACATTAGTACTGCAAACGAGGTTACACGTGCGGCATTGCTTCAGCATGCAATCGGGGATTTGGATCCAATCCGGAGTATTTTCTAAGTTTTGTGTTTTATTATGATTTCACCATTTCAAGATGACTTTTTTATATATTTTAAAGCCTAGAGATAAATGAGAATATATATATATGGTGATTTCATTTATAAGGTTTTGAGCTCTTAATTGAGTTCCACGAGTATTGAGATTTTTGAGTTTTGAACTCTTCGCTGAGTTCCATGAGTTATGAGATTTTTTGAAGATTTTGTGATTTCCTTCTGAGATTTCATATGATATTATCATAATTATATTTCAAGTAGCTTTAAAAAGGTAACATTCTTATTGAATTGATGCTATTCATCAGTTAAGCCATGAGATATTTCAGAGTTTTCCGTTACTTGGAATTTGATTAAATCTGAGTTATACCATTCCTTTTTTATTAAAGAATTGTTTCCCTTATGATACTTATATCCTATTTATCAATTGCTAATCATCTTGTTCAAGTTAGACTGATCCATGTATTCATCACTCGGGTCAGACCGAGTTGCAAGTTAGATTATTTGGCTTCTGCTCAACTGTTCTCTATGGATCCTTCTATCGACCTTTTGGATCTTATGCATAGTTTTTGTATATCTCACCTTGTATTAGCATGACTTGGTTTGTATATATTATTTTGTGGGGACTTGATGTATATATGTATTGTGGTTGCACCACCACATATGACACTATGTATTTTATTTGATGTATGTGTGTGTGTGTGTATGACTTTGTTTGCTGTTATGTGATCTATGTTTATTATTCTTATTGTGTTTTGTTCTAAATAAATCCTATAACCACCATGGTAATGTATTAGATGAGAATTAAGTATGTCAAACCATCTAAGATGAAATAAAATTTAAAAAAAACGAGCACATTATCTACATACTTAATGCTTATTTAATACAAGACTATGGACGGTCGCTCCTAAACATCCCTATTCTTTGCACTAGCAGACAGTATTACTTAGTAATACTCTTTCTTGTTAGTGTAGGTCTTGAGGTGGGGCGTCACATTCATCCTCATTCTCTCATTACAACTTACGGTTATATAATCACTTTACAACTTAAGTTTATATTTATTTCACACTCTTCTACATCCAAAGTGTATAAAATTTCCAATTTTTCTTACTTAACCAGAATATATACCATTAACTTACTATTTTTCAACTTATAAGTTAAGAAAACTTATTTTCTTATATTTTCACAAATCACTTAAATGAAAATTTTCAGCAAACACCCGGTTTTTTCAAAATATTTTAAAATCGTAATATATACATAACTCCTTATATATCAAATCATACTTTTGAAATCTAAAACAATCCTTTTTTGCCAAAAAAACTTTATTTTACCAAAATAAAATTTTATAGCAAATCACCATGGTAGCAATCTGTCACTTAGAAACTCAAAAATGAAAACCGACGAAGCTGCAGTCATCACCCGAATTATTTTCCAGCAACCGAAGTGATTTTAGTGCTTTCTTATCTCTTTGAAAGTCCATTATAAAATATTTCTAATCAAAATATTCTCAAAATAATATTATTATTTCTTCCAAAACTTTGGAAAACAATTTTCAAAATCACCCGGATTTAAATTCTCAATTTCCTGTTTTAAATCATTTTTATTTATAACCCCTATATTAGTATACTTATACAATTTCATTTCCTTTTTAATTTATAAATCACATTTATAAATCATACTTATATAATTTCAATTCTTATATAATATCATTTGACAAATGTTGATTATTTTAATTACGATCAATACCTTATAATTCACATTTATAAATTCTCGCTTTCTTATATAACTCATTTTACAAATGTTTATTTTTGTTTAGATTGTAATAAACAATTTTTATTAATATTATACGTTAAATCCAATCAAAATACCATATATAACTACAATAATTTCTGAAAAGCTATTCCTTATTATAAAAAATGTAATCAAGGAAAATTTATTTCATCTACTAAATTTCAAAACAATATTATGTCGAATCGCTATATTTAAGTATTTAGAGAGTCCTATCAATAACATTAATTAGCATACTGATCAGGATCTATAAGCCACTAAATAGATCAACCAACACAATTTAAAACATTTTTATATCATTAACACAAACGCACTCAACCACACACATACACACTTAAACTCATTCTAGGGTGCTATTGACCCTGTCTATAATGAGTACTCTACCATAGCTTAGGTGTTTGCTAATCTAAGCTCCGATACCAACTGTAACGACCCACAAATTTCGCATATTTCATGCTGACATCAAATCACACATGTCCAACTCGAATTGAATGAAAAGGAAAACATTTAGGGGAAAGAAAGAAGAAAAAAGGGAGAAGAGGAGAGAGAAGAGAGAGAGAGAAAACCAAATAACATAGAATCCCACAACGTAGCGGAACAACATATAATATAATACCAATGATCTTACGTAGATCAAATCAGAGTACACAAATAACTAATCATTGGCCTGGAAAGTTATAACAATATATCCTCGTAAATGCTGATAAATCAAATACCAATGCGATGAAAAATAAGAATATACGTGAATACGACTTAAAGACCTCCAGTTCATCTTCAGAAGCTCCAAAGCATCCAAACTAAATCTGTAAATACACACGGCTAGAACCGAGCATTAAAATAGAAGGATGCCTAGATCGAGTGGTAAACCAGCATAAGAAAACACATCTCAATTGGATTTTAAAGTTATGAAAACTTTTCAAAACAAAAGTATCTCGTAAGACCACACCGCTCATAAAAATGGACATTATTATACCTTATGATAACCAAAACACTTCATATCAAACCTTCTGATATTATAATAGTGTCTAGGATAGAAATATATATTAACCGTAGCCGAAATTTTTACATTTATTAAATTCCAACATAATAGGTTTACAACTAAAACTGTAAAGGCTCACCTTGGATAATGGATTCCATACAATGACAAGGTAAGGGACCAACTTCCAATAGTACATCTTTAGAGGGATTCACCTGAAGCTCCAACCTCTACCAACATAGAACCGGTTTACCCTTACCATAGATAGTACCAAATATGACATCATCCTGGTTGTTCCCAACCTATCCAAGAGCTCTTATAGCATACACAACATACCCGATATATAGAGGGTAATCTAGAAATGTGATGACCATATCCTAATGGGTGTGACCTAGATAGTCCTGCCGCATCTACCCAATTTTTGTCATTCTTAATGTGCAAGGCCTAAGGTAACAAATTACCTTTCACAGAGAAACAAATCTCACTTTGAATGCCACGCAGTCATTTCCAACAACATGCTAATTGATTTCCACAAAAGTTCAACCTCTGAACTCATATGACTCCGAGAATGGTGTTAAGTATAAGAGGGGTTACCTCCTATACAACCAAATAGATTTCCGCTTGTAAAAAATCAATGTGTGTGGTCTTAGAAATGCAATGTCAGACATTCGTTCATACAAGTTGTCCAGAAAAAGGACAAACTGAAGGTATTCTCCTACCGCGTTCTGTTGGGACTCATCCCTAGGATTAGTAGCGAGTAGTCCTTGCATCTAAGTTTTTCAAAATAAAGCACTACTACCGCCATATAAATATAATATGGAATCGCTGGACTAGTGGCAAGCAGCCCTACATCATGAAGATCTCTAACTTCAAAAATCATCACCTTCAACAAATCTACACTTTCGAACACACACATCGATCCAGAATTTTTTCCAGATAAATCCAATCTCGTTCACCCTGGACCAGCAACCAATAAGAGGCCCTCAACCTTATATGGAAACCAAGTCTTATAGACTTATCACGTTTCCAACTCTCGACTTGTTATCCTTCAGCTAAGAAGGAAGCTCAGTAGATTAAAGTACCATAGTCACTCCGCCCTACACGAATCATCATTCTTAACAGCAAAAAATAGTCAACCCTTCTCAGTTTGCCTTGTACTAAATGCACCACTAATCCATTCACACATCATGTCAAGGAACCAGAAATGGCCAAAAATAGAATCTAGCACACAAGCAGTCACTAGGTCTTATTAATTATTCTTTTATTAATTAAATCACTTTCCAATATTTTTCTCAAAATATCTTTAAAATGATACATTCTCAAAACCATTTTAATCTTTCGATATTTAGAAAACATTTCCATATACTTATTTCAACGGTATACGTATATCCACAAACCATTTCACTTTCAACACTTAGAAAACATCTCTATATACCTAAATCTGTAATAAGTATATTTATAAGTCTTTCAAGGAAAGCTTCATATTTTCCAAAACACACAAAACGAATGTTGCATAAAACATCTTATGACAACCCGAAACAAAAGTATAAGGATTTGACTATTTATATTTATACAAATCCTGTATACTATATAAAACACTTCCTTTTGGAAATCACTTACTATAACAACAGTGATATAGTACGTGCCTTTCTAGCTTTCTCGAAAACATTTATGACAACAATAAATGTTGAAATCTATATCTTCATCCCTTAGTACATTTAAAATCACTTTTTAAAACTATTTAACTCCGTCAGAAAATATTACTTTCGAAGTTCCTTTAAAATATTATATTAACTTTTAAAACGTGAATTTATTTCCTCTATAAATGCCCATATTCAAATCTCAACATAAATCATTTCCATACTTATATAACCATGTTTATAAATCTCCTTTCTATTTTATAAAACTTCTCTTTATAAATCTCTTTATTTATAAAATTCTATTTATAAATCTATTCTTTATAAATCTCATTTATTTATAAAATCCCACTTATAAATCTATTTACCAAATATCAACTGCAAATCCGTTTTTAATAATTTTAAAACTCCATTTATAAATCTAGTACATTGTTTATAAAATATTGCTTTTATAAATCTTTTATACAAACCATTTCAAAAATATTTGTTTCAAACTATTTCCTTCTTCTTTAAAACTGTATTTCCTTTATAATAAAAGATGGACTTATTTATTAAGTTTTAAAACCTTTATAATACAGTTCAAAAATATCTGTTTTGCAAATTTCACAAACTGTTAGATTATAATACCAAAAATCATACGTTTTATTTTATTTAAAATAAAATCCTTCTTTTAATAATTCCAGAACAATTATTAGAAACATATATTATTTTAAAATCACTTTAAAATCCTTTATAAATCAAAATCTGTACTTTAAGTATTTTGAAACACTAAAAATAAGCCAAGTGCAACTATAGCACTAAATGAGCAAAATCATGTCCTTTCATTAAATATGACATCCAACAAATCATATATCATAATACATAAGAAATTTAAATCGATAGTGGTGAGGAATCCTATCGGATCCCTCCAACCTACCCCCTTGCATCACATAAAATATATAAGCATATAATATGGGCCATCAGCTACTAAGCAGGTACATATAAAAGGTCATCAGCTCCAAGGGCAAGAATAAATCCAAACCAACTGATAAGGCAGTAAATCATCCAAATAAGCAAAAAACAGACGTAAATAAATCTGCACTTATGTAAAATATAAGTGGGTCCAAAGATGTGAGTTTAACTCACCTAAATTTCAGTTGTCGCCAAAGCATTATGGTTCCGAATAAAATAGAGCACTATTTGTTTTTTTAGCTAAAATTCCTACAAGCTCCAAATTTGACGAATATAACTCGATTGCGTATATATTATCACTATGAGCCTAACGCTACTGACCGCGTCCAAATCCGATCTCGTATGGATAAGATACGGACGTTAGAATATTTAAGATTATTTAAATTTTAATTAACATAAACTAATTAAGTCTTAAACGTTCATCGCATTCATTAATCTCCAAGCGGCCTATTTCAAACCCAATGTCGTGTATACGCTTGTTGCTACCTCCAGGCGACACTGCTAATTGCCGCTTTGCTACCGTGGGTAGCTTCGATAAGCCAAGCCTGACGTTACCTGTCTCGTTGCCCCTGTTGTCACCGCCTCAATGATCCAGCAGTAAAACCACCATGACATTAAACTAGAACTGCCACCGCAATGCCACATCGATCACCACTCCAACCGTCCATCGCCTTTAACACAGCCTCGTGAACAAAACTCCGGTTGACACCTCCGCCTAAAAATGCCTCTAGCGGCTTGAATGAACGATGGCCGTTGGATGATGGACTTTTAAAGGCGACTAGGGTTATTGAATTTAGGGTTTTGCAAAATGAAGGATGTTGTGGTCCTATTACAGAAAAATAACAAAACACTATTCATACTTTAAATTTTCAAACTCTAATCAAGGTATGCCGACTAGCGTTCCATACTAAATACCCCTATTCCAAACACAACGGATCTAGTATCGGAATCCAATTCCATCATATACAGAATTAACTTTCAAAATCAAGTTATATTAATTTCAATTCCTTTAATTAATTTCTGCATGCTTCAAGCGCACAACACTAAAAGATATGTCTGATTGCCACGATACCCATTAACATACAATAGTTCACTATTACGGATCTAATGGCTCTAGTTTTATCAAACTTCGAGATAGTGTCCCACAAGGCAATTTTCACATCTTAACTAAAAGGAATTGCTATTAAAACCATTCTAATCATTTTAATTGTAAATTAAAGTTTACATTAACCATTTATTATTTAAAATCGAATTAAAAAAATCTTCTTAAATTCCTTTATTCAAATTAAATCCAATTTAATCACTCTTAATTCAAATTTAAATTTTACAATCTTTATTCTTAATTAATCTGAATTTAAATCAGCTTTCGAAATCATTTCTATTAACATTAACTCCTTATATTTGAAATTTAAGCTGTTTGGCTTATAAAATTAACTTTTTAATATAAATATTTCAAATTTAAATGACTAAATTCCTGGGTCATTGCACGATCGAATGAACTGTAACTGTTATAGTAACCGAATTTTATGAAGCAAAACCTTTAGGAGACTCTTCAATGGTTCTTATTTAATGGTTCTTCTTCAAAATGGTGTGACTTTTTGAACTTAAACAACTTTTCAAAAAAACTACTAACTACTATAAATAAGCCTAAACAAGAATGTTTGAGTTTAACTTGCTATCTTAATTTATAAACTTTCTTGTGACTATTTGCTTTCAAAATGTTAACATCGTTTATTCACTCAAAAATCACTCCTTGCACTTCCTTGATCGCATTGCATGCATTATGGAATCATCAAAGATGATTGTAGAAATTTTTTAACAGCAGTCAAAATCCATGTTGATAGACCACAACATTGTCAAGTCAACAAACCCCTGTAACGCATATTCCTCCGAGCTAAGTGAAGCTAACTGACTAGTGAAAATCTAAAAGGGTATTTTAGGATGGACGTAGGATGGAAGGTCTGAACCAGTATAAAAATTTCGATTTGATCATTTTTACTTTAATTTACCTTATCATCATTTATCTTGATTATAGTTATATCAAAATTTACATAAGTTAGCCATATTAGAGATCCTTTGCACTTCAAGAACTACCAATATATAGAATGTTTGCATCATATTTTCGAAACTGTTATAAAGAGTGCATTTTTATAGGGGGCGTAGATTTAATATTGTTCAGCATACATATCATATTTATTGTTACACACCGTGGTCTTGTACACGATCGACTGCAAAATTAATTGTACACCAATCGGTTGGATAGTTTACAATGGTTGCACGCTATGTTACATGATTTGATCCTTGAGGAATTTTTGGGATAAATATTTTTAAGGAGGGAAGAATGTAACACCGCATATAATAACGGTAAATAGATTAAAAAGGAATTAATAAATAATTAAATAAGGCTCAAAAATGGAATTTGAGCAAATGTCAAAATTTGGTCATGAAGCCTATACCATTGTGTTTGTAGCGATTTGCTGAGTAACTTTCGTATATAAAGCTTTGCTCCTAGGTTTCAAAGGAAGAATTATCAATGTTTGAAGGTTTCACATTGAAAATAATTATAAAGGAACCAAGGAAATAAATATTAATTAACGATGAAATTAATAAATGCCAGACCACCACCGGCCGTTGGCCTCATTTAGGCGGTCCACCGCCTTTGTGGGGCGGTCCACCGCCTTTGTGGAGCGGTCGATCAATTTGTACGGTGGCGGATAGGGTTGAAGCTTAGGCTAACGATATGAATTTCATAAATTATGATCTAGTAAATAGAATTGATTCCAGCAATATAAATATAGGCATAGTCGCTTCCTTTTCTTCCAATATTTTCTAAACAAAGCAGTAGAGTTCCGCCATTTTCCCATTTCCACCATTTCCAAAAATTGTAAAGGATACTATTAGATGTGTATATATATACATTGGAGAAAGGCAGAAAATAAAAGAGAAGAAGAGAAGTAGTAAATCAATTCTACGAAAAAGGTAAACTCTATAGTTATAAATCTAAATCCCACTTAACTCAAATCTCCTCTCTTATCTGTAATTCAAATGGGCATGCATACATCTTTTGCATATATTTTTAGGAGGAAAAGGAAACATGAGTCAATTAAAGGAATGAATTCGAATTTGGAGATTTGGAAAGCTAGAAAGGTGGGTGGAAAGTTATTTGATTTATATACAATGCTGAAATTTATATCATTGGATTGATTATTATGCTAATGCAAAACCGATAGAATTATACGCTTAAAATTAATGTATTAATTGAAATCTTGCCAACATATTCTGTAAGTTATGTAATTGTGATAGAATGGCATGTACACCCTATTTAGAAATTTTGTGAAATTGGTCCTTAAAAATTTAAAGTATGATGTTGATAGGATTGTGAAGTTTGTTCCAGATTTATGTTAATTAGGTTGCATATCATTTAGCATTCATTTAGAATGCCTTAATTTGAATTGGAATGTAAATTTCTATGCTTTAATTTATTGGAGTTTATTGTACAATTTAGCTGTATCTATTTCCATTTAAATGTCGATAAACTGCCTAACTTCACAACTATGTATAAAAAGTGCATCGCTTGGAATAAGAAGAAATATACCTAAATGAAAGAGATAGGTAATGTACATTTGCCCTTCTCTATTGTTTGTACTATCTGTTTCAATTGAAATTAAAAGAGATAATACCTTAGAATTTCAAATGAAGAAAAATTATCAATTTTAGTTAGTTTATTGAAAGTTTCAATGGTGATAATTTCCTTTTTAGATAAGGATAGCTCCAAAATTTTAAAATATGGAAATAAACATTCTTTGTAAAATTTATGCATAAGTGTATATTATGAAATTTCTAAACATATAATAACGAGTTAAAAAAAAGAAATATATGTATATATATATATATATATAAACATGTATAACCGCGTCTACTTATTATAATACACACATACATAAGGTAAAAGATAAATCATAATAAATAAATATATGTTTGTACTCTTATTAATTACAATTACAATGTTTAAATATTAATTATGTAATAATCAAATGGTTAGGAGATTACAATGAAAAAGGGGTAATAACTCCAAAAATAATGAATGATGCTTGTAATATCAATGGGCAATAAATATGTAGTTAAAAGGAAGTTACATAAGTCAAATGGGGACATAAATGCTTTTTATGGGATTAATTATAGAATTAAACATGGAATTTATGGAGAAAATAGAATATATGTAATAAATCGGATTTGAAATGAATGAATAAATGTCATTAGTGACTGTCCAATTTAAACAATAATGGCCATTTATAAAGGACAATCAATTGGAAGTTAAGAAATATATGACATTTAAGTGACATAGATCAAAATGAAGAATAAAGGAAATAAGCATGTAAAAAAAGAATAAATTCATAGCAAGTAAATAAAAGAACGCTAATAAATGAACATATGAGGCTTAATAATTTCCATTAAGGAAATTACATGACGTCAATAATACGTTTATGACAGCGCCACTACAAGATAATGTGCTTTTAGTAGCATTAAATAGCAGTGTTTGAATGATAAATGCAACTATTTCATCGATCTTGGAATGATCGCAGCGTTCTAGTTTTAGATACGTTCAATAATATTTTAGGCGGGCTTCGTTTTCAGGTTCCCACTTACCATGTCACCTCTTTTTCGTTCCCTTTCATTGTTCGCCTTAAAACAAAATAAAAACCTTAGACAAAAATCATCTGATTCTGATCCTTCTCAAATCTCTAAAAAGTCGCCTAAATATCACCACCACCACTTGAACAAAACAAGGTTCCTATTTATCAAAATCATCACTGATTGAAAAACTTAATCAAAGTATGTGTTTCTCACCACCATCAACGTATTTAGATACTTTTCCTTTCCCTAATTTGATTAGGTATTCAAAATTATTTTGGTATCTAATTCATTTTTTTTCCTAAATTGAAATCGATTTTAGGTTGCTACATCCTACAAGGTGAGGATGCACGAAATGGTAGCAGACGAGATGAGTCGGCAGACGTTTCAAATTTGAATTTGAAAGAGATGTTTGGGAGAAGTTTCAAAAGAATGGACGTAGAGGCGGTGACATGTCAAGTGATCGATGGTTAGAAAGGGAGGTGTAGGTGCAAGCCGCAGACGACAAAGTGAGACTATGTTAGGTCGACGGCTACTTTCGTTGTGGTTAACACTGATGAAATTATAGTTTCTAACCGTGGAGATTCAATGGTATTCTTATGTCGAAAATTGATGGCTATTTTTCTCTCTGTTGATCTAAGGTTCAAATTTCATTCCTGTTACCACTTAATGTCATTTAATGTACCTTGCATAATCAATCAGCAACCATATAGTATACTGATAACCTATGCTATAACAAACATTTTGCACTCTACTATAAGATAGTTTATAGAATTTCTCGCAAATACAACTAATCCACTTTGTTACAACATATATATATATATATATATATATATATATATATAATCTCCATTTTAACCACAACTAATTCATTTTTTATTTTATAAAACAGAATTACTTTTCTTTCAAACAAATATATTCATTTAAAGGTTGTAGGCATATCCTTGGACCAAGTCACTGCATTTTGTTTATGTAACGAGTTGATAGGATTTTCGTCCGTTAGAAGATCGTCCTCATCACCATAGAATTTTGGCAAGTCTAGGTTAGTATGAGAGCTCTTTGGGGGCAGAAGTAGATATGATAAAGAATGGATTGCTAGTGATGGCATCTTATTTAAACTTGCTTCTGATTGAAGAGGTTAGTTGTGCTTTTGAGTTTATGCCGACTATTAGTTTTCTCATCAATTAATTTTAATAATTTTTGTTGCATAGATGCATGATATCGTTTAATGGAAAAATGTTAGTTTGTCTATATGATGTATGTATGTATACGGAACCCCATCACACCTGTAAGGACAAATCTTTAGCTGAATACAAACCATTCCACTGTGGCCAATAAAAAGGCATCCCACATTTCATGAATAAGATGAATATAAGATACAAAAACATTTCAACTCAACTAAACATGCATAAGTTGGGAGTTGCCATACAAAGTTATGGATATTTCAATAATATTTCGAGTTTCTTGATGCATATAGCTATTGGTATATTATTGTTGTTCTATGTGCCTGTCTCAATAGAGTATAGATTGGTATATTACCTATTTGTTAGATCATTTTTATTAGAGGATCTGAAAGGAAAAGTCGTGCTCATCACTGGTGCATCTTCTAGCATCGGCGAGGTACGTTGATCTCTTCCAAAAAATTTCTTCTTGCCAACACCTACTTATGATTTTAAGTCTAGTACATGAATTAGCTTGTTGTTAACTTAATTAGTTGAGTTAAATATGAAATGTAGGGCTATGTATAAGAGTAAAAAAGACTTCCTATTAATACCTGGAAAAACTGAATTGAAATATGTTGTATATGAAGGAATTTTAATTAAGCCTATGGGAAGTCTTCTACAGCACAGTCAATTTAATTAACTTTCTCATCAATTAACATTAGATTAGCACATATGAAATAAAAATATTTAAAAAAGAAAGAGAAAACTAGAGATTATTATGTGCAATCTCTGTAAATGCATCAATAATTAGCATACCGATATGCTAAGAAAGGAGCTTGTCTTGTTCTTGCAGCAAGAAGAGAGGTTGTAGTAAAATCTGTTGCTAAGGCTGCTAAAGAGCATGGATCACTTGATGTGCTCGTAATCCCAACAGATGTGTTTGATTCTAGCGAATCCCAAAGACACATTGAAGAAACTATATCACATTTTGGTGAATGTGAGTAATTACAACACCATTATTATCTAACTGATATAAAAAAGAGAAAAAATATGTGAACTAACACATTTATAGTTTTTTTTTCTATTCTATTACAGTAAATCATCTTGTTATTAATGCGGGGAATATGTCAAGTTGCATGTTTGAAGATATTACAAATATCTCCGCCTTTAGACAAGTCTTGGTATATAACAAAACATACAAATTTACTTCTCAAACCTACCGGTAACCATGCTTGCTTACTCATATTTGGCTTTGGGATGAGAATTACCGGGGAGAAGTATATCCTACATATGCCCTTCTATATTTGAAAACGAGCCGTGGAAACATTATTGCCATATCTTCTCTTCATGCATACCTTAGCAAGGCAATCATTAGCTGAATAAAGTAAGCTCTTGTTGCTATCTTCTATATATTCCTCTACTTTTTTCTTGAACGGATATTTTAAAATATCATGTTAAAACAATATCATTTGTTAAACAAGGAAATCTATTAACCATATGTTTGTGCCAAAATTGGACACAACACTCTTCGGAAGTATTTGAAGAGACAAAAATGAAGAATAGAAATGTAAAAAGAGGATTATCTAACAAAAATTTCAAAAACAAATAATGAAAAACGCAGAAACACAATGATTTAGAGTGGTTCGGCGTATGACCTACGTCCACTATGAAGTTGATCATTTTATTGATATTCACTTGCCGATTACAACTGACTACATCGGATTACAGTGATCAAATTCGATTACAACAGCAGCCTTGAAGTATAAAAATGGTTTCGGCATAGTCTAGACGTCCAAGAGCCAAAAGATTCTTTTTATGTAGGCTCTGGTGTGCTATTTATAGATGTAGGATGCAAATATCTCACTCAGGTCTCAGGAGACCTCTTCTAGCATGTGAGTGGGCCCATGCGATCGATCCCATGAGATTTTGGCTCAATCCGTGATCGTTACGAACGAATTTCTTATCGATCAAGATTGGATCCAATCGAGTCGAAATTTGGCAGGAACATTCTTTAGGTTGTACGTATGTTCCTATGAAAATTTCGTAGTGTTTGGACCTAGGGATTGCGAGTTATGATTAATGCAAATTAGAGTTCTCGATAGGCTGTTTAATTCGAATCGATACGTTCATATCGATCGTTTCGACTCGATGCTAAGCATGTGCATGTGAGTTGACGTGGCGCTTGAATTTTGGATCGCTCCACTTTCGATGCCGAGTTGGCCGAGTCTTTCCAAGGTTTTTGCCTTGTTCGTATCAAAGACCATTGCTTTGTTCGTATCGATGGAAGTGGCATAGTTCGTATCGATGGAAGTGGTGCAATTTGTGTCAATGGAAGTGGCACAGTTCGTATCGATGGAAGTGGCTCTGTTTGCATCGATCCAAGTTGCATGGCTTGCACCGATTGTGTGGTCTTGTTCGTATCGATCGAAGTTTTTCTAACTTGATGGATACGAACAACTGATAATTTGATGGATACAAACGGATGGTTGGACAGTAAGAGTCGATGCTTTATGGATACGAAAAGTGCAGTTCTCCTGGTCGATATGAAATCGCACGCCCCCGATCGATTCAAATAAGATCGATACAAAGTCAGATTTAACCTGGATGCTCTATGGACACAAACTAGGCCATTAAGTGGATGGATATGAAGAGCGTAGTTCCCACGATCGATACGAAGAGATGGTTGCGAACGAGTTATTTTCCTTGAATTGTATCGATCATATCTTGAGCATACGAACTCAGATTGACTTGAAATTCGGAATGTTGGCTTTCATAGCTTTGCTTGTCATATCTCCTCAATCGGACAAAATTTATCGACATCCATAGCAAACCTGTGTATAACCGATCTTCGCGATGGACGGTCCTTGATTTCCAGTTAAGTTCCTGGTATCACAGCCTTGCCAAAAGGTGGGATAACATTTTCCCCCAAAGTACGTCTTATGAGAACATGACGTGCTTTGTAAACCTGCAATCTTCATTCTGAATAGTTCCATTTATCTTGTTAAGTAGTTACCATTTTCTTGTTGGAAGTTGTAATCCTTGATTGGTCCATAGAGACATAAATTATGAATGGTAGACTGTCTGCTGTTGTACTGTGTGTTGTTGTAACTGAATGTTGTACGATATTGATTACCTGTTTGTAGTTGTACTTGTTCATCAGGTGGGCATTCGACCTATGAATTTTGAAAATTGAAAATTAGTTCGACATACATGCATATATGTTAACCTGACTCTGGTTAACATACGCACGTTCACAAGTCGTTATCAGTTTTTTCATATCGAATTCCATGTCGATCTTCTCCTGAATCGAGGTGAAATTCCAGTTGTAACAACGTTAGTCGGTTGTTTCAGAATATCCCTTCGTATCGATCCTCTCCTGGATCGATGTAAAAGGTCGGAAAATTGTTCTCATATCGATGTAATCTGCATCGATGGATATGAATTAAGCACTTCATATCGATGGATACGACTCTTTGGAGGCTACAACTTGATGGATTCGAACAGTGTAGTTCGTACGATGCGCCTTGGAAGGATTTAAAAACAGTGGATATGAACAAGGCGGTTTGTATCGATGAGATGATGAATCGGTTGGAATCGGTCGCAACGACTGGGAGACGAATCGTTTTTCTTCATTTCTCAAGTCCATATATAGGCACTTCTACTTAGCTGAATTTCTAACTTGCTCTTACTTGCTATTTGCCTTCGAATCGATCAGAACAAGAGAAAGAGGAAAAATTGCCTTTATCTTCAATTCGAACAACCCATTAACTTCTTATCTCGAATCTGCAAACTAGGTAATTGACCAATCTAAATAGATCTAAAATGATGAGACTCAAACTTTAGCGCCAAATAACCCAGAGTCGTGGCTGATTACGGCGTCGTTGATGCCGGAGTTGGGTCGGAGCGAGGTTGGGGAGAAAGCAATGGCGTTTGTGTTGTTTGGAGAAGAAGAATAGATGGAACGAAGGGATCATACCAGTCGAAGAGGAGTGGTTTGCATCGATCGCAAGATGATCGAAGTTTGTATCAATTGAAGAAGAAAGGGTGTTGAGGAAGCAACTTCGTATTGATTGGAGATGGTGAAAGTTCGTATCGATCCAGAGCGATCAATACGAAAAGCTGGTCTCGTGATCGATACGAAGTGGCGACCTTATTTCTCGATATGAAGATTAAAAGATTGCTGATCGATACGAACTGGAACCTCAGTTGATCGATACGAAATCTTTTGCTCCGCGACCGATATGAATAGAGCATCTGGTGATTGATATGAAATGTGAGCTTCGGATCAATGCAAAGTTTGAGCATTCATCGATACGAACCGAGTGCTCTGAGACCAATATGAAGTCAATGCTTTTGCGATGAATGATATGAACTTAACGGTCTTGATGAATTCAAATTTTATACAAATTCAAATACTTGACTCTGACTAGATTCATCTTTGTATAACTGGACTTTACCGCTTCTCTGCGTACCTGATTGCCTTGCGAAGCTTGTCGATGGAACCAAAACTTAACAAAATCTTAATAACTTTAGCTCGAATCGGTCTCCAAAGTCTGGATGGTATGGTTGTGACAGTCAGCGATGATGGTCATTCCACTTGGATATCGCAGTCTCGTCATTTGCATATTTTTTCAAACTCTGTAGAATTTCTCACGTAATATGCAGCATTGCACTGCACAACACATTCACATACTTTACACTTGGGGATACACGGGCTTATTATCGTCTAATGATGATTTTGCGTAAGTTAGTTAGTTATGTAGTCTACTAGCTCACAACAGCAGAAAATTCAGCGTTCACTTCCCCTATCAATCGAGGTACCGCCCATCGTGGCCGAAGTTATAGATCCAGCTCCGGATGAGCTACCAGACGCTACTTTTATCGGTAATCCACCTGATTCCATATCGTCCAACGTCTTTGAAGACATGCTGGGATGGATATGCTTAAGGCATGGCTTTTCATTGGACGATGTGCTATTACTGAGGCCAAACGATGGACCACATTCTCCACCGGAGGGGTTTACTGCCTTTGATCGCCATGCATGCACAGCAGGAACACTTCCTCCATTTAATCAATACATTAGGGAAGTGTTATCTTTCTTTGGAATCGCTCCATCTCAGTTACACCCTAACGGATATGATCTATTGAATAGCCTATTTATTATATTAATGGTGCATCTCTTTCGACCACCAACCCTACTCAAAATTAGATACTTATTCAATGTCAAGAGCCGGGGAGATAACCCTTCTTTTACGTTTCTGGAAGCGGTTAGGAATTGTCAACTGGTAACGGGATCTTGGACCAGGTTGAGCAACTTTAAAACAGAATGGTTTTATGTTCGCTGCCCTCCAGTATTCGCCAGCCGATGGCTATTCAGACGTAAGTACTGCAGTTTTTCAAGTAGTTAACAAGGCGATCATAACCGATGTCAAACTAATATCTCCCTTTCTTTATAGCTATAATTCCACGACCCGAAGGTGCACATTTTAAAGAGATAGTACATGTTCTCCAAGAAGTTCCAAGTGAAATGAGGGACATCGATTTAGTTCTAATGGAAAAGAATTTGAGAATCATTTGGTTAATCGAATGTTGCAAAGTATAAGGCTGGAGGGAACACTAAGGGCTGTCTCGAAGAAATGAGTGAAGCGTAAGACGCCCGGAGTTGTTATAACTAAAGGGGTTGATTCAGGATGCACCCACCTATGATGAACATCTAGCTGGGAATTGTGATGCCCTTCAGGGTTTCGAAGGAAAGAGAAAAGGCAAGGCTGCTGCGTTCAAATGCCCTAAATCCTTGAGATGGAAATTCATGGTCGTGTCTTTGCCTGTTTCCAGGATTATAATTTCGAAGGCTCCTCCCTCGCAGGTGGAAAACCTTTTCGAAGGGCTCACCGATATTCCAATTTTGGATTACATGTCACTTCAACATGATGACGAATTAGAGGAGCTTCAGCATGCTTAATACTTAAGTAAGTCTCTTTCTACTAGTGTGGCTGACATTTCTGGTTTGTCGGGGGGTTGCAAATACATACACACTTCACGGCACTACGTGATTTCCGATCGTAAGCTATTTACTTTAAGAGCTTACTAATATTGCTTCTCTTGCTTTGTAGGTACAATGTCCGGATGCGGTCGATGTTGGGGAGTCTTCGCTCAGCTCGCCGATCTTCTACATACTATGACTCACGTAGGAGAGAGGTAGAGTGGATTATGACCGTGGATATTCTAGCCAAGAAAGATATGACAGGGATAGGGATAAGGATTACAGACATAGATCTCGATCGCATTCTCCACCACCTAGAATCCCTACAGGCTCCTCGAGCTATGAAAAACAAACTGCAGAGCCTCCCCACCAGAAACCTTCGTCCTAATCATCTAGGCCTGAATCACATCATTACAGGCACAAGGCCAAAACTCGCATTGTCTCTGAATAGGCAATTACAGAGCCCACCGGAGAAGGGGCTATTAGAATCGCACAATTGAAGAAGGATTTTTCAAACATCTACTTCGATGGCTATATCTTCCCTCCGCACTTAAAGATAATTCCAACGGAGGTGTGAAATACGATGCACGATTATATCCACGATATCTACACTCAGTATAAGGAATGGTCAAAAGCCGTGGAGAAAGCATTGAAGCTGGCCTTTGAGAGGGCAGCCACCATAGAGAAATTAAAAAATGAGCTTGCTCAGAAGGATCGAATAATCCAAATGCTTAATGATGAAGCCGTGTCCTCTCGAAAGTCAGAAATAGAGGCCACTCAAAAGGCCGACGAGGAAAACTTGGCCATGGAGAGGATGAGGCAGATGCACTACGCCCTAGTGGAGGAGATAGGCCATTGGAACACCACCGTTACTGTCGAACGAGATGCGGCTCTCAAAATACTTAATAAGCTTAAATCCAAATTCTCTAAAATTACCAAGGAAAGGAATGACGCAAATTGTGCAGCCTAGGAGGAATGTGAGTAGGCGGTAGCACTTCGGGGCAAACGGTACGCGGTAGTGGCTAAAGTCCATATGGTGGAGACCGAGGTCGAGGAAAGGGTCCAAACGGTGGAGTCCAGGCTAGAGGCTAATATCGAAGATCTGCTCATCACTTATAACGCTAATGTGCTGAAGCATAGGAACCTAGCCTGGCTCGAAAATTATCCGGTACATCTTCACAACACCTGGAGTCGATTGGTTGAGGAGGAGAAGGCGGTGCATCCAGATGAATCAATCTATGAATATGAGCTTGAGAATCGTATGCTGAATGATGATGAAAGAAAGATTTTCCACAAGTCGATGATTTCACACGAAAAGGAGAAGCTCGACGTCCAACATTCGGAGGTTAGAGAGGGTTCAGGTGTTGAGCATCACGAAGCAAGTCTTCAGATCCCTGCGCTAACCCAACCTGAACCTGCATCAGTATTTGATCCCCAATCCGTCCCTGCTTACAATCCGGAACAACCGCAGTTATCTCCGGCTAAAGAGTACACTTCTGAAGTCATTCAGTTGTCCAGAGCCAAACTGAGGAAGGTACTCTGAACATTTCTCATGTGTGTTGAAAATAGGGAGCTAAATTTGAAGCGTTTACTAACAGTCTTTCTTTTTCTCTATCCAGTGACTGGAGTTACACTAATTGCGCCTCCTGCAACTCGAGAATCGCATCAAGCGCAGGAGGCCATCATTACTGAGGCGATCACTACAACAACGACTGCACCGACCGATGGAACATAGGGGTGCACATCTCCTTTGATGAGAAGATGATGGAGGAACTCCTCAGTCGCCATAGTGACCCTTTCGTGGACCTACCATTTGTTATGGGTGGAATCGCATCTGCTACTAGCTCTTCATTGCCGACTACCGATGTTCCTAGTGAGGCTCAAGCAATTCGTGAGGAAGAGATATTAGCCGAAATTGATGCTGAAATGGAGGCAGCGGCTCACGGCGGTAGTTCTGGAGATGAATGGCGGCACCTGACCCGGCTCCGTTGAGAATGATATCACCCGGTGGTACAGTTATTGATACCAGCGCGCTATCCCGCCTCCTATAGTAGATCTGATCCCTCTAACTATGCCTGTAGGAAGCATCCCTGTACACTCGAGTTCGGAGAAGGACGTTGAGATCATGCCTCTGCCCGGAGATTGGCCGCCGAAAGGCAAGAGCTCAAAGAGAAAACTAAGCGACAGCTCCAGTGGGTCTACACCGAAGAAGAAGCCGAAAAAGAAGAGAGGGTAGACGTGTTTCTTTGGTTTATTTTTGGTAGATAGATAGGAATCTATTTTGTTTTCCTTTCATAGGCCATGTACAGATGCAGGTTCGACCCCCGCCGGTAGGAAATTTGGAAATAACTTGTACATGAACTTCTTTCGAAGTTAGTTGAAATGAAATTTTGTTTTGACTTCAACTCAATTATTGTTTATTTTGCTTAAGTGTTCCAATATTTGAATTCTAGTCCAGTGCACATGTGGGGTTCAAACCTTTGAATCGAGTTTGTTTTTATTTATCAAGTCCGGAAATCACAAACACGAGTCATGACTGGGGATTAGTTGTAAAGATTGGCCAGCAATTGCATTTCGCCTTCATTTCATCGAGCTTAACATCGTTGAATCAATACTAAAACAAGTGAGAGTCGAGCGGTCGAATCATAGTCGCTCACTTATCAATGATCACATCCGCACTCTGGGGATCTGCATTTGTATGTCGACGGTCGATCACGCCTGTTTAAGTTTTAAGTATATGTCCATACTCTGGGGACTTAAGTTAGTTCGCGAGTGGTCATTCGCACCCGAGTTATGTTTATACTCTGGCCACACTCTGGGGACTCAGAGTTATTTGCGGTTGATTCCCTGGTTTGTACTCTGGGAATCCGGAGATAATCGACGTTTGTACTCCAGTGTGCACTTCGGGAACTTGAAGTTGGTTGATGTCTATACTCCAACTCACACTCTGGGAATTTGGAGTTGGTGTTTACACTCCAGTTCACACTCTAGGAACTTAGAGTTGATATTTATACCCCAATTCGCACACTGGGAACTTGGAGTTAGCTGACAGATGGTCAGTCACATCTGTTTAGGCTTTTAGGATTTCGTTTGCACTCCAGGAACGATGGATTTATCAGGATCGTGGATGATCGATTCACATCCACCCTGAGTTAACAAGTGAGTTCGTTAGATAGACAGGTCCATCCTCCTCGAACTTGGTTAGGATACGGTCGAAGTCATTAAGTGGATGGGTCCACCCTCTTCAAAACCGCATTTATAAGTTTATAGTCTAGCTTGCACTCTGGGAGACTGGAGTCAGTTAAAGGATTGTCTTGTGTCAATCCTTCTTTGGCTTCATTGTGATGGCTTGCCCCCGAGCTAGGGTTTCACTTAGTGAGTGGCTAGTCGTATCACAGTCACACCCTATTTGAATAAATTCCACCGTATGACGGAACTCAGCTCTTCGTGCATCATGATGGTTGTATGTCACATTCAATAAATCACAGCTCTTGCTCAAAGAGATGGCATTTTATTGCTAAAATGAGAAAATACGGAAAAATCAGTTGCCTTGTTACAAATTCAAATTTCGAAATGTAAAAACAAACTGCGGATGAAAAATAGACTAAAATAAATAAAGCTTATCATGTGTAGTAGCGACGGAGACTCTCCATGTTCCAGGCTCTTGGAAAAGTAAGACCGTCAACGGTCGATAACTTGAATGTGCCATCTCCAAGCTTTCGTTCAATCACATACGGTCCTTCCCATGTTGGTCTCATGTGCGAAGGAACCAGGTAGATTCTTTTGAGGATGAGATCATCGAGTTAAAAGGTTCGGGATCAGACCTTGGCATTGTATAATCGGGCGACTCGACTTCGGTATGCGACTGCCCTGAAATCAGCCTCTTCTTGCTCTCCTCCAAAAAATCCAAGGATTCAACAAGTAGTATGGTGTTTGTATTTGGATCATAATAAGTCACACGATGAGAAGGTACTTCCATCTCGACTAGAATAACAGCTTCTGAACCATAGGAAAGAGAGAAGGGAGTGTGTCCGGTCGCGGACTTGTGGGTTGTTCGGTAAGCCCTTAAAGCCATAGGAAGCTCAACAACCCACTTTCCCTCGGCCTTCTCTAGTTATTTCTTTAGGATAGACTTGATAACCTTATTAACAGCTTCAACTTGGTCATTCGTTTGAGGGTGTGCAACTGTAGAGAATTTCGTTTGAATGTGGAATCGTTGGCAGAAATCCTTGAATTGAACGCTGTCGAACTGGGTTCCGTTATCAGTGATGATGGTATGTAGGAGACCAAATCGGTAAATAATGCTACAGACTACAAAGTTGATTACTTTCTTCATCGTGATTGTAGCAAGAGGTTTAGCTTCAGCCCATTGGTAAAGTAATCAATTGCGACGATGGCGTACTTCGCACCACCTTTGGCCAGAGGTAGAGAGCCAATGATATCGACGCCCCATATTAGAAATGGCCATGGGCTGACCATTTGGGTTATCTTAGGAGGTGGGGCTCTAGGAATTCGAGCATGCTTTTGACATTTATCACATTTCTTGGCATAATCTACTGCATCGAGGTTTACCGTCGGCCAATAATATCCGTATCGGAGTACTTCCTTAGCGAGAGCTTGCTCTCCGGTGTGATCGCTACATTCTCCTTTGTGTACATCATGTAACACTCTCTTAATTTCATCGTGGGCGATACATCGGTGTAGAGGAACAGAATATCCTCTTCTATACATGACTCCATTCTAAATAGTGAACCGCAAAGCTTTTCGAAGAATTTGTCTCTTCTCACTCCGGTGCTCAGGTAGCGTTCCATGCTCAAGGTAATTTCGGAACGAAGTCATCCACGACTCCTTGTGGAGTGATTTCAAATATCATGTCCGTATCCATCTGATCAACGCTTGGGGAAGATAATGTTTCCACAGGAATGAGCCCCATTTGTTGTGCCTCGCTCGTACTTGCTAGCTTTTCCAATGAATCAGCCTTTTGATTGCGCTCACGAGGTATGTAGAAGATGGCATAATAATGAAATTGATTAAGTATCTCCTAGGCTCGAGCTAGGTAAGCAGCCAGTCTTCGATCTTTTGCCTGATATTCACCCCGAACTTGACACACAACCAATTGGGAGTCACAATAAATTTCCACAGCAATGATTTTCAAATCTCGGGCGAGTTTTAATCCGGCAAGCAAGGCTTCATATTCCACTTCATTATTGGTCGCATGAAAATCAAACTTTAGAGCATAACATATGGATCAACCTTCGAGGGTTTCAAGTACAACTCCAACACCCGAGCATCGGTCGTTTGATGCACCATCAGTATGTAGCTTCCAAATATACCCTGGGAGATTTACTGGTTTTGGGCAAGTCCTCTGGGATGGTAAATTCGGCTATGAAATCCGTTAGGACTTGTCCGTGAATATCTCGACTCGGAGTGTAAGTGATATCAAACTGACTGAATTCAATATTCCATTTGAGTAGCCTACCCGACGTCTCAGGCTGCGTAAGGACCTGTCGTAATGGCTGGTCGGTGTAAACAATGATAGGATGAGCCTGAAAATATGGATGGAGCTTCCTTGAGGCAATAATGAGACAATAGGCCAACTTATCTAGCTTTGGATAATTTCTCTCAGCTCCGGTTAGCCGTTTGCTAATATAGTAAACTGATTTTTGCACTCGGTCTTTCTCCCGAATTAGGGCAGCGCTGATTGCGTTTTTTGATACCGCCAAGTAAAGGTACAATTGCTCTTGATCGATAGGCTTTAACAAAATAGGCGATGTGGAGAGGTGCTGAATTAGTGCTCCGAATGCGCCCTCACATTCCGTGGTCCATTCAAAATTCCATTTCCCTTTTCGAATCAAATCAAAGAAAGGAATGCATTTGTCGGTGGACTTTGAAATGAACCTGCTCAGTGCTGCTACTTTCCCATTGAGACTCTGGACTTGCTTTATGGTTCTTGGAGTCTCAAGATTTCTGATCGCCCAGATCTTTTTGGGGATTTGCCTCGATTGCTCGTGCATTGACGATAAACCCAAGGAATTTTTGGGATGCTACCCTAAAGTGACATTTCAATGGGTTGAGCTTCATTCTGTATTATCAAAGGATACTAAACATCGATTCCAAGTCTTTAACATGATCAATGGAGAATCGTGACTTCACCAACATGTCATCTACTTATACTGCCATGGTCTTTCCGATCTTGTTAGAGAACATTCGATTGACTAGTCATTGGTATGTTTCCCCGGCGTTATTGAGTCCGAAAGGCATGACTTTGTAGCAGTAGAGTCCCTGATCGATTACGAAGCTGGTATGTTCTTGGTGGTTGAGTGCATGGGTATCTGATTGTAACCGGAATAAGCATCTATAAAAGGCAATAATTCGTGCCCAATCGTTGAATCTACGAGCTGATCGGAAAACTGTCTTTTGGGCAAGCTTTTTCAGGTCTGAGTAATCAACATACGTCCTCCATTTACCATTTGGTTTTTGGACAAGTACGAGATTGGATACCCACTCTGGGTACAAGGCATCTCGAATAAACTCATTCGATTTCAACTTATCGACATCTTGTTTAAGGGCGGCAGATCTCTCTGGATCCATACCATGCCTTTTCTGTTTGACTGGGATATACCATGGGTCAATATTCAAAGTGTGGCTCGTGATGTCCAGTGAGATCCCACACATGTCAGAATGCGTCCAGGCGAATACATCGAGCTTTGCTCGGAGAAATTCAACCAATTCCTTCTTTGTCTGTTCTGGGATCCAATCTTTACCATCTTTGAATTATCATCATCGTCGATTGGGACATCGATTGTCAGTTCGGCTGGGGAAGCTTGACTGTCTTTAGTTTCATCTTCATTTTAAGTGTCTCTCGGGTCAAGATCCCTTTCGGATTGGTTGGGGTGCCCAGACCTGTGCCCAGGCACCAATTGTCAATTGTCAACAAAAACGGACGTAGAGATATTCCTCTACGCCCTTCCCTTTCTCCTTTCGTTGCACCTCGCGCAGATCAACAACATAACAGGCTTGTCCAATAGCCTGATCTCCTTGAACGACTCCAACCCCACGATCGATGGGGAACTTTAGAGTCAAGCACCATTGGGCTATGGCTTCCTTGAATTCAGTAAGGGCCGGTCGGCCCAAGAAGGCATTATAGGGCGAATCTATGTCCAAAACAACAAACTGCAGTATCCGGACTCTCCGGCATTCTCCAATTCCCAATTCCACTGGTAGTTCCACCACTACAGTGGGTATAGTAGCGCTCCCATTGAAGCTATGGATTCGAGACTGATAAGGCTTCAAATCTTTGGCTTCCATCTTCATTTGGTCATAAGCTCGCTTAAACAAAATATTCACAGATCTTCCACTTTCAACCAAGATCCTCTTCATCCAAGCAGGACCTACCTGAGCCGATATAACCAGTGGATCAATAGTGGAGGCTTCGACCATATCAGTGTCTTTGTTTTGGAACACGATGTCATCGGTCGTCGCCTTCTGTTGCTTGGCCGGATCCCCATCATCACAACTACTACAACATTCGAAGTCTGCATGCCAAATAGAGCTAGCATACGACTCTATTTCCCTCCAGCTTCAGTCTGCTGGGTGAGGACCACCACTTATAATATTTATTACCAACCTTCCGTCGGTACGAGGGGGATCCTCCTGTCTTGCCTAATTAGGTACATTATTATGAGTCGATGGGCCTACACCTCCAAACTGTGGCTCCCGCACAAACTATTCCAACTTCCTCTCTCTAATCAACTTTTCAATGAGATCTTATAAATGACGTCACTCATTTGTATTGTGGTCGTAACTCTCATGAAACCTAAAAAATTTCCCTGTTTGGATCTGCCTCTCCGATGATGGCTTCGGAGCAGGCATCTTGTATTGGATAGTATTGTAGGTTTGTAGATATACATTCTCCAGCGATGTGTTCAGAGGAGTGTAATTATCAAACATAGGAGCTCTACGTCGCTGACCATGGTTTTGATCTCATTTTTTGTTTTGATTTCCATTATCCCTTTGCTGATTTTGCTTGTTTTGAATTTTTAACTGCACCTTTACGAAACTCCCCTTCGGTTTGTTTAACAGTGATATTACTTTAAATTCCTTCACCACTAGGCCCTGCATCATCCTTCTTCCTAAACTGTTTCGCATCCTCCCTTCTCAAGAACTGGGATGCTTTGGAATAGAAATGGTCCAGTGACGCAGGAGGCTTCCCAGCCAACCGATTTCCATACTTGGAATCAGGATCAATCCTCTTAGTTAATGCCATTAAGGTAGAGTTGTCATTGGGATTGCTTATCTCTGCACACGCAGCATGAAATCTCTTTAAGTAGCGTCTAAGTGTCTCTCCAGGAGCTTGAGTGACACTAGACAGAGTATTAACATCTTTCGACCTTGCGATATGCATCCGAAACTGCTCAACAAACTTGGTTGCTAGTTGTTCAAAACAAGAAATAGTTCAGGGTGGCAAACTACATAGTAGCTATGCCCCCAAGTGAGATCGGGAAGCTTCAACATTTAACTACATCATCTGATCATGCAGCATTCATCAACCACTCATACTTCAGGATGTGGTAATTGGAATTAGAACTTCCTTCATAAACTGGTAAAGTCAGCATCCTGAATCGCCGAGGTGGTTCAGCATATAGTATGCCATCTATGAAAGGGGTATGACTTCGCGAGATTCCTTAGTCGTCATTAGTGAGACCCTGACTCTCACGAATCATCTGATGAATCATCATCGGTATATCCGACATTTGGATATTCTATATACGTTAAGCCAAGGTGTGATCGGGTTCCACAATACGAGGCTGGACCGGACGCTGTCGACGGTCCATGTCTTGCCTCCTTGGTTCCAAGTCTTCAGGGACGTAGGGTTCAAGAGTACGTCCGTGTTGACGATGGTTCATATCTGGTTGATTTCGGGCATCAACTCCCGGTTCAATGGCAGCGGTGGTAGTGTGGTTGTCTGTGGTGTAATGAGATACCGTACCTCCCTGAGAGGAGGGTTCAGTCTGGTAGTTAGTTGATGGGCCAACTCTTGGTTGTCCGATGTTTAGAGTAGGCTGATGTCCGGTGGCTTGGGTGTAGCTTACGTCCAATCGTGGGCGTGTAGATCCATGATGGTAGTCGGTGAGACTGAACTTTCGATGGATGTGTAGGAGGCCTGACCGCTCCTAGATCTCCTACGCTTTTAGCGATTTAGCTGACTAGTCAATTCTGCATTGGCGCGCAGTAGTTCAGTAAGTTGTTGTTGACTCTGTGTCAACTACTGAAGTAGCATCTGAAAATCTTGTTGGTTGATAGGGCCCGATGGATCTGATGATCCGACAGCATTCTGGTTGGATGGGGCTATTTTTACGGGATTCTGTCTAGCCTGTCCTTCTTGATCTGCGGCTGTAGAGGCAGTCCTTGTGCTTATCATGGTGGTTAATGAAGTCCTTTTCTAGATTTGATGCAAATCTGAATAGGTTGGAAGGATTATGAACTTGAGATCTGGATCTCCTTCTTAGATTTGTGCAATCCGGTATCGATAGCAGATCCAAAGAGCAGGAGAAAAACTGTGTTCTCTCAATGAAAGCACCAAAGTGTTTGTAACAAAATTGGGCACAATGTTCTTCGAAAGTATTTGAATAGATAAAAAATGGAGATTAAAAATGTAAAAAGAGGACTATCTAACAAACACTTCAAAAATAAATAATGTAAACACGCAGAAACATAATATTTTAGAGTGGTTCGGCGTATGGCCTACGTCCACTATGAAGTTGATGATTTTATTAATATTCACTTGTTGATTACAACTGACTACAGTGGATTACAGTGATCAAATTCGAGTACAACAGCAGCCTTGAAGTATAAAAATGGTTTCGGCAGAGTCTAGAAATCAAAGAGCCAAAAGGTCCTTTTTCGATAGGCTTTGGGGTGCTATTTATAGGTGTAGGATGCAAATATCTCGCTCAGATCTTGAAAGACCTCTTCTGGCAAGTGAGTGGGACCACACGATCAATCCCATAAGATTTTGACTCGATCCATGATTGATATGAATGAATTTCGTATCGATCAAGATTTGATCCAATCGAATCGAAATTTGGCAGGAACGTTATTTAGGTTATACGTAATTTCCTGTGAAAATTCATAGCATTTGGACCTACGGATTGCGAGTTATGATCGATGCAAATTATAGTTCTCGATAGGCTGTTTAGTTCGAATCGATACCTTCGTATCGATCATTTCGACTCGAGTCTTAGCACGTGCCTGTGAGTTGACGTGGCGCTTGAATTTTGGATCGCTCCACTTTCGATGTCGACTTGACCGAGTCATTCCAAGGTTTTTGCCTTGTTCGTATCCAAGACCGTTGCTTTGTTCATATCGATGGAAGTGGCATAGTTTGTATCAATGGAACTAGCGCAATTCGTATCGATGGAACTGGCACATTTCGTATTGATGGAAGTGGCTCTGTTCGCATCGATCCTAGTTGCACGGCTCGCACCGATTATGTGGTCTCGTTTGTATCGATCAAAATTGTTCTAACTTGATGGATACGAACAACAGATAATTTGATGGGATACGAACAAATGGATGTACACGAATACTCGATGCTTTATGGATACGAAAAGTGCAGTTCTCTTGGTCGATATGAAATCGTGTGGCCCCCGATCGACGAATAAGATCGATACGAAGTCAGATTTAACCTGGATGCTCTATAGACATGAACAAGGCCATTAAGTGGATGGATACGAAGAGCGTAGTTCCCCCGATCGATACGATGAGATGGTTGCGAATGAGTTGTTTTCCTTGGATTGTATCGATCATATCTTCAGCATACAAACTCGGGTTGACTTGAAATTCAAAATGTTGGCTTTCATATGTTTGCTTGTCATGTCTCGTCAATCGTAGCTTGATCCGGACTCGGACAAAATTTATCGACATCCATAGCAAACTTGGGTATAACCGATCTTCGGGACTGACTGTCCTTGGTATCCAGTTAAGTCCCTGGTATCAAGCCTTGCCAAAAGGCGGGATAACACCATACATGTGCCAAGCTTACAAAAAAAATGAATTCCTATATGAGGAGTTGATGTAAATCATAGTTCAAATTTATTTATTTCTCTCAGATATAGACCGAGAATAATTATGCAAGGTGGTATTTGTTGAGAAATATCCAAGAGTATATATGAATAAATATAAAGAGAACATTTCTTACATTATGTTATTAAATTGGTTGTCTAGTAATATTAAATTGTGTTGTATGCGTATCGCCTATGATTTAGCTGTAATGTAAAATCCGCATTGAAACTGGGGTACTGAATAACAATGAAAGCTTAAAAGAACTCTATAGCGTATTTTATTGTTTCTTTAAGAATGCTAAATTGGAAAGTGATTCCATAATGAACAATTAAACCATCTAATAAACAAAGTTGCATTCGTAATTCATTTTCTTTTTGTCAAGTTGCTGCAAGTTGTCATATAAGACACCTACGCATTTATGACAGTGCCCGTGAATTAGTGGATCTAGCCCAATATTTTAGTTAACTATAAATGACTTGGTTTAGTATAAGTTGGGATGTGAGGTCAGTAGAATTACACAATGGAAGTCTACCCTTCACATAAAGGCTACTAGTAGTTGTGTATACGTTCTACTGATGTCAGACTTCTCAAAATATAGGACCCATGGGTGGGGAAATATATGTTCATGTATAGGTGTGGGAATATATAACAAAGGGTTCACCCTGGGTTTAAAGTGTTAAATAGCTCAATATTTTTTGGGAGGTCAAGGTGTTTACTTCAAGGATTAACATATTAAATGGCCATTGGGTCTACCTCCTCCCTATTTTTGAAGTCTTAAATACCCTACTATAGTGCCTAATTGGGAAATGAGGTCTGCTTCATTTTCAATCCAAAGGTGAGGGTATTTTCCTTGACTTATATTAGGTAGTCTAAATAGGGTTTTGGCTATAAGGGACGGTGGACTAAGTCAGTATTATTGATAAACTAGTTTTTAGTAATAGGTCTGGAATATAGGCTTTTACTACCAATGGTCTCAACCGGTCGTTAGCAAAGACATGGTTATGCCCCAATGAATTTCGCTTTGTACTCATGTATAATCGATAGGGGATACACAATGACCTCAAAGTTTAGTTGATTGTTTGTTATTCATAGGTAGGCTAGTTAACTCATAGATAAGTCTTTGAGATTCGTTTGAAATATGGCTAACTAAATTATGAAATCGTATCTTGGAGTCACCGACTTTTGTAGTTTAGGGTTGGTTGCCTATCGCTACGACACGCAGGGCCTACCTCCTCCCTATCTAAGAAGCACTAAGTGGTCGGGGTTTCCTTTTAGGTAGTACAATTTTTATATATGCATATAGTTGTACATTGGAGAAATTTGGATATATCATACGTGCAAGTGGAATTAAATAAATAGTGGATATAACACTTAAATAGAAATCAATTGGCATACACTAATGTTATGCATTGTATGCAATTTACGAGTCACCAGAACGTTATTCTGACCCTCTCCTCATTACTGCCAACATGACAGATTTAAAGGGACGGCAACTGGTGCAAGACAGGAATGGTAGATGGAGAGGTCTTCTCATTCATACTCAGCACCGACAAGCAGACAGCCAAGGAATAATATTGGTTCTAAGTTAGATGCGTAGGTTAATATATATGTTTTATTATAATTAACTATTCTGTTTTGATTTCGCTTTCTAATATACTTATGTTTATTTTATGTTACCACGACCAATAATCCATACCCTAATGGACTTGAATTTTCAATTTAGTCAAAAAATTAGGCCCATAAATATGCAGATTGTCACATTTGGTATCAAAGGTTAGCTTAGTGAATTATAGGATTTTGGATACATTGAGTGAACGTATTTGTATTTTCACCTAATATTACACACACACATACACACACTAAACTCTATGATTCCAACTACAGATTTAGTGCAACCATATCCTGAAAAGATGGATTAGGAAAATATTAGTTAGAATAATAAAGAAAGTTAAATTTATACACCTACCCCAACTATCCCATGGGTTATAAGCAATACCGTAAGGCGTTGACCAAGAAGAGCATGAACACGACAAATAGAAGGATCCTTGAAGCTAGATAGTACTTGACTCCTTCATTGGGCCTAGACTACCATATGATTATGGAATTTACTAGATTGTGGATCGATGATGAATAGTTCATCCAAACAGATGGGAGGTTAGAAACTATATGTTGCAAATATCCAAAAGTAAGGTATGGGTAAGGATGAACAGGTTCCTGCAAGAAGGTGTGCATTAACCACCACATGATGATAACTTGATTTTTAATATATATATATATATATTCTTAATAAGAATAGGCTAAGAATAAAGTGAAAAGAAGAAAAGTCCAAAAAAACAAATGAAATCCATTTCTGAGTCTGACCCCGTGTGAAAGATTTAGTAAAAATTTTTAAATTTTCTATAAATATTTGAAACAATTTAAAAGAGCCTATCTAAAAATAGAAGGATCATACCAATGGAAGTTGTTGCTTTTAAATAGCAAGAATTTTGAAAATTTTAAATTAAGGAGCTATCTAGAGATTCCTAGTTGAAATTAAAAAGGATTAGACTAAAAATTTCAATAAATGGGTTTTGAATTAAAAGACTTTTCCTTTTTGAAATGAATGGAAAAAAGAGTATATGTTTGGCTCAATGATTTTTCCTATTTTTGTAAATTTAAATGTTTTAAAATCCTTTTAAGGGTTGGATAAATAGAGGTGGTACTTGATTTAAATTGGATAAAGAGTGGGTAGGGTGAGAATACTCGATAGTGAAAATAGGAAGAATAATCTCGTATAAGAAAAATACAGAGAAAAACAATAGAAATTGATTTATATACATGATATCCATTTTCATGTTAGTGAAGAAAAGCCCAATGGCTAAAGTGTTTGTACATTAGGTATTGGTTTTGATGACAACAACTATAGGATATTATATAAAATATAGATAGTTTTATCAAGTCATATATAGTATATGGTGCAAGATATTAGATAGGTGTTGAGTAAGAAGACTATACAATATCAAGAGTAGATTCAAGAAGGTGATATAGAGTTTCGAGAATTGTAATTGAAGACTCGTGAGTATTGAAGAGTTCAAAATTTCAAGATATTCCAGATAAGTTATATTGTCATAGAATTTTTGTTAAAACCCTGATAGCACTTTCTTGATTTCTCTCTCTCCCCCTCTATTTCAAACAAGTTCTAAATTGTTTTACAAATATCCTGGTTTTAAAAGAAACTTTTCAAAATATTTCTCAAAATGATTTTCAATCTCTTATACTTATAAATATATTATTTTTGTGTTTTTAGGTTTATATATATTGAATTTTTGTGTGTACTTTAATAATTTATACCTATATTGATTTTATATGTATTGTTTACATTATGTTGAATACTCTTATTATATCTTTCAAAATTATTTTATAAAGTTTTATCAAGTTATAATTTGATTAAAATGTGTATAAACTATATTTAAGCGATCCTATAAAGTATCAAAGTACTTTACAAAGCTACCGATTTTCAGAATAATATTTTAAAGTGTTTCTCAAAATAAAAATGCGATATGTCAACATATCATATCTATGTATGTTGACATAGTGGCCGTATTTTCCAAAATTCAAATTTGAATGGAAGTGTCTTTTCATCGTATCTCTTCGTGAATGGACATGACCATTATTTCCCTATATATACCAGACTTTCAAATGAATTTTTAATAATTACTTTCTTATTCTTCTCTCCTCTTTTCACTCTCTCATTTTCCAAGTCAAAATATACCACAACTCTACCGAAATTCAACCAGAATCAAATTTAATTTGATTCTTTTTCATCTACTCTATGATTTCTCTCATATTTCTCACTCAAACCAAGATTAACGTGCAATTTAAGAGTTATAGGATCGATTGTGATCAAGATCAAAGTATAAGTCGGTAAAGCTCTATCAAATTGTAACAACCCAGTATTTTATGATTATTTCTATTTGTTTATTTTAATTATTTTAAACTGAATTTCCTAATTTAAAATCTTTATTTTATTTATCAAAATGAATAAATTTTGTTATTTTAAATATAAATTTTATTTTATGTGAATTATAATTCCAAACCTGAATAAATAGAATATTTCCAGAAAATGCGAATTTTGGTAAAATGGTCAAACTTTGACTTTTAAATTTAAATATTTGAATATTTGAATTTTTAATTTTATATTTTATTATTAAAATAAATTAAATTTCAAGAATACTGCTTTTTGTTTCGTTGAAATCCGATTTATATTGTGAAAGTTATGCTATTTACAATATTGTGTGTAAATTGATTTATTTAAAAATATTGTTTATTTTAATTTACATAAACAATATTTTTATTTGTCATATTTTGTTCTAATTTTTATATATGTGTGCAATCTGTCGTGTTATATATATTTTTTATTTTTAAAACATTTTTAAACTGTAGTTGTTATTTTTCCAAAAACTAGTATATTTTGTTTTCAATTTTCAATACTAGTTTACATATATTAAATTATATTCCTATATTTTTATATATTTTTATAAAACTTATTTATTCATTTCATTTTCACTATATTTTGTATTCAATTTTATTTTATTTACCTTAATTTTATTTTGATTTATTTGCATAAAGAAAAAGAGAAATTTCAAGAGTCTTTGGCCTTTAACTCTTGACCTTCCACCTTCACATCTCTTCAATCTTTGGGCCATCCATTCCCTGGCCATAACCATGACTTTTCTTTCCGTAATTCACATGAAAACCTTACTTTGTCATTCCTCATTCACGCACACTTCAGATCTAGAGAGAAAATTTTGGGTAATGTCTCTTTTTCTTTCCACTTTTCACCTTCATTTCATTGCTTTTCTTTGTAAATTGCCTTGGAATCTTCATGCATTTGCTTGGACATACTCCTCCACCACCTCCACCGTCTAGCACCACCACTTTCCATCGCCACTCCACCATCCTTTCCCTCTGACTTTACTAGACTTGAGCCCCCTTGAAGCTATCATCACCAAATGTTGCAAAATTCCCTGGAATATGCCATAGCCAAACCCCCTAATCACCTACCCTTCATTTTTTCACTTAAACCATCCCTTGGCCGCCACCACCAGTCCCTCCACCACCTCTGGCCGACACTTCAGACCCTACCCGACCTTCACCTTATGGGGCCGAGCCCAATGGTCCTTTGGCTGAGCCATATGGTTGCACAAATGCCACTAAATTGCCTTAAACCCTTTGTATTCCTTTTGTTGCAACTTCCATCTCTTTTACTACTTGTAGCCATGCATGCATGCATATCCTAACCCTATGACACAACTTTGGCGGAGCATATCTGACCCTAGGCCGAGCACATGAAGTTGGAGGCAATGGTCAAAGTCATTTCTTTCATTATTGTCTTTAAATTCAATTTGTTTTAAAGTATATTTGTGTTGAAATCATATGTATATTTGATTTGAAATCATATTTATACTTGTCTTGTTTTATGGGTTGTGTACAAGATCTAGCTTGGTTCTCCTCCCACTCAAGTCAAAAGTCGTGTTATCATGCTTTCAGAATTCGTTTATGTGCTTTGTTTTGCTATCTCCATGTAACAACCCAGAAATTTCGATCTCGAAAATTCCAGATAGTTAGGAAAAGAAGAAAGAGATAGAAGAAGTAGAACAGATAACCAAACTCAGAATCTCACATTCGCAGCGGATAAAATATAATATCAAATAATATTTTTACACAAAGGAACCTGTATCAGTCAATTACATTTAAATACTTCAGAGTTACAACATTTTCACAACACACAAGATAGTTTAAAACAACATGTCCAAGATATACAACAATATATAACAGCGGAAACACTCCATACGTTCCTGCCATTCAGCTCGTCTCCTGAGCTTCAGGACGTCCTTACCTGAATATTTGTAATACTCAGTCCGACCCGAGCATTACATCAAAGTAACACCCAGATTAGGCTGGAAACCAGCGTGAGTAAACCCATCTAACATGGAATAAAAGCATAAATTTTATTTAAAACTCGGGGTAACTCATTCATCACTACAAGTTCACAACTTGTTATAGTCAACACTTATATTCACAATCAGTCCCTAAGTACCTTTACTTAGTTTTAAATGGTCCAGTTTACTTAAATTATTCCATTCCAGCCTATTGATTTCATATATCAAATCTATAAGAATTATTGTAGATTACTAATCGAAGTGGTTTCGGGTATTTTCTTATACCGACCCCGGTCTCTTCGAATCCAATATTATCTTAAAACAAAACTGTTTAAGTTTAAACAATTCCATTTATATCCAAAACTACATATTTATATAGCAATTCATCATAGATAGACAGACTATAATATCACAGTTCAATCCAAAACATATCATATCACATAGCATCACATATCAGAGCTATCAAATAATCCAGGGCATTCAATAACGTTCAATCATCCAAAAGCAAGATTTGTAGCTTCCCTCTCTAATTAAATTAATTACTAACTTTAATCACTTAGATTACCTTTACTTAACATTAATTAATTACAAACCAATTAATCAAGCATCCCCTAATTTTCAATCTTAATCAATCACCCTTGGTTAATTATCCTTTAATTGCATTAAGTAATTAACCTTTAATTACTACCATTAATTACATTAATTAATGATCCTCTAATTGCCTCATTAATTAATTATTCTTCTAATTAGTTACATTTAATAATTAATCTTGAATTAATCACCTTCATTAATCAACCTTAATTAATCACACATGGTAATTAATTATCCTTTTAATTACTTACACAAATTAATTAACTCCTTAATTATTTATATAAATCAATTAATCCCTTAATTAATTACATTAATTAATTAATCTTTAATCATTAATTAATTAAATTAATTACTCTTTATTAATTACTTAATTAATTTATTTAATCTTTGATTATCGAAACCTTAATTATCTTTTAAAATAAACCATTATCTTTATTAATTGCTTAATTATCATTAACATATAATTTAAACATTTACCTTTTTATCAACACTTAATTATATTTCTATATTAAGTTTTAAAGTGACTTAAAAAGAATTTAAACTTAACAATTTTCATGTTAAACAAATTATACAATCTTCCTCAAATCAATTACTTAAAAACATTTACTTTAAAAAGAATAGATTTAAGAAATAGTTTAAAACTAGATTTCATTTAAAATTTAAAACTTATTTTTATTTAAATTAAATACTTGTTAAACTTACCTCAGGTTTGACCGAGCCTAAACTACAAAGCCCCGAAACAACCCCGATTCCCTCTCTCGTATTCTTCTCTTTTTTTTCTTGTCTAGTTCTCATTCACCTTTAATTTCTCATATTCCTTACTTTAAATTTAAATTATTATTTCATCTCTTATACCTGAATACATCAACCCGAGATAGACCCTGAACACTTCGAGCAAAAACCCGAGCACCACCCAACATATTTCCTAGAAAAATTCGAACCAAAACTTCTTCTCCTTCCCCTGTTCCTTATATTCTACTTCCAATTCGAAAGTTAACCTGCCACCGTATGCACGCATCCCATGTGCACGTGCACATGAGATCGAAACTTCGTCGATCACCATTGGCCTCGTCGCCAAATCGCTGACATTGCCCAAGTCCTTTCTGACCTCTCAGACCAACTCTATTCTGCTCGAAACCAAATCGAGTTGTTTACCACCATCATAGGAAAACTCAGATCTCCTCATTCATCTCGCAACACCGACGACGATCCCTGAAACCACTAACACTTCCTCCTGGAGACTCGTCTGGCCTCTCTCCTCCGTTCCCCTTTGCACCAAAACCCTCCGATGCCATCACGACACTGGAATTGTTCATCGAACTCTTCTCGCCCAAACTGAACTCCTAACCCTAACCCTGTGCCGACCCACCGCTATGACACAATAAAAATTTAACCACCAATTTTCCCATGTTCGCGTCCCCTCCACACTCCTCTGACAAAATCTCGTGGTCCAGAGATATTGCGTTCGCCAGAAAAATCATCTCAGCCATTTCCAGTTTAACCTGTGACATCTCGACATTCATGAGTTTAAAAATCTAGAATTTGTTATTAAAATTCATTATCCTTAAGTACGAATCTAGCTATGACATTAAAACATGAAATATAGATTACTGATTTTCAAACTTATATTAAATGATCACTGATTGTTCCTCTTCCTGTAATATTTACTTGATGATTTTATCTTAAAAATATTTTAAAATGTAGAATCTGGTAAATACCAACAATTTCTTATTAAAGATCGCAACATAGTACTGTTTATTCAAGAAGATATGAATATTTGAACTCAGTTTAGTTGATTAAAATCAACAGAGGCCGGTTATATTCTTTTTCAGGCATTCACAAGTATGTCTATACAGTGATTCAACTCTACTTCACAGATTACATCCATGTAAACATTTTTCACATTTCTACCCTAAGAAATTTCACATGCATCAGAAATAACAGGTTGAGTTTTGTAGAATAGATGTTTTCTCACAGAAATATCACTTATATACCTAGGCAACACATCCATTCACTCATGCAAGTAATAATCGAGACATTTCTATAATCAAATCCTACATGCATTCAGTTATAAAGTAGAATTTGGTTTTCAAGATGGTAGATTTGCTCACCTATTTTGTTTGAACAGAGTAGGTTTTGAAGCTATTCAAACTTTAAAAACTTGGACTTTGAAACTTTTCTTACCCGACACCTTGATTTTCTACTGATCTAAGATACTTGAAACTTGTAAACTGAATGTTTTAGATTTGAACTGGAACTTGTTGAGTTGCCCCTGCTTCTAATCTGAAGCTTGAAATGATTTGCTTGTTTTAATCTCTGGTTTAAATGTTTATAGACTTCAGGTTGATTTTTTTTATTGTTTTGAAAAGCTAATGATTTCTTTCTTTTCAGGTTTGTAGTTTACAGATTTTTATTCTCCTTTGTTTTGTAGACTTTGTTTTGAAGATATGTGATAAAAGAAAACGAAAGAGAAGAAGGAGTATACATAATATAACTTTGTCATCTTTCTAAAATAAAAGAGAAATGGAAATAAAACTGTAACGGCTCGAATTTTTCGCGTTCGAAAATCGACATCCATACTTTACATTGTACTCGAATGCCGCAGATTCGACCGCTCAAATTCGAGTCGCCGGAGCTTATAACACATTAAGTAAATAACACAGCGGAAGAAAAAGAACAACATATATCAATATACAACATTTGATACAATAACTGATACAACATGAATGATACAACAGAATGGTACAATAGATATCACCATTATCAGAGATACAAAGAATAGCAGCGGAAATAAAAGATAACACTAGCAGCGGAACACATCTCCAAAATAGTCTTCAGGGAAGAACTCCAGTATCGGTAATCTCCATCTCCAAGGCACCAATCCAGAATAGCTCGAACTCTCAAATCAAGATGAAGAGAAGCAACTCGATCCAATTGCGATTGCCAAATCCTAAGGCTTGAAAGCTATCGAATCTACACCTACTATTGATTATCTGAAAACCCCAACTCTAGACTGCCCGTATGGGAAATAGTAGGCACCCAGAGTTTAGGAAAGGAACAATAAACTCCAGGTCAGTCATGGGACTGGTGTGAGCAAACAAAAACAGTTGGTCTTTTAAAACAGACAAAAGAATTTCAATTTGAAATCCGCAATGCTTTTTGAAAAATGAAACTACCATAAGGCCTCCCGGCACACACACAATGCAAACGCACACATGGGGGAGATTTCTCCTTATGATAGTCAAACATGCTTACTACGAGAAAAATTCTTTGATATTATTACTAGTGCATAGTGGGAAATCTTTCGAAAGTATAATATAAATCCTAGCCAGCATAGGTACCATGATACTATGCCTACTATAGCTGCCATGTTAAATGGCAGGTTCTACAACTAAAACCGTACAAGGCACGTAATTGAAGAATGGATTTCCAACAAATGGTCAGGCTAAGGAACTTCCTATTGCCACATGGGTACGCCTCTGGCGGGACGTCCCGAGAACTAACGTTACGGTTAGATCTCTGCCAACACAAGGCCGGGTTACCTCTGTAACTAGGTAACTACTACACGAATATGCCATCCCCCGGTCCTTTGGGACCTTTATCCGAGCGCGCTCACAACAACCACAAAGTATCACAAAGTAATAGATCTGCAGTATCCACATGAGTAAGTATCTGGGCTCCATACCATGATACCACCCTTTTCCAGAAGGAAATGACATACCCTAAAGGGCGCGACCCTCATAACCTTGCCGCATCTTTCCTGTTTCGACCATTTCCGGGGAGTGAGGTCCTGATGCAGTCTCGTCCACAAAGCTACGCTTTGGCACAAAGCCATGCTTTGGGTCAACAGATGACCAAAGCAATGATCACAAAGATAAATGATCAAATAAATGATCCTATCACAAATGATCAACCAATGATCATCACACAGCAGCACTCAGCATGTCACATTACCAAGTTGGGAATATATCACTGATAAATATCAATTACATAACCTCTGAGCTCGTACGTCTCAGAGAAGGGTGTTAAGCTAAGAGAATAAATTCTCCGCCACCAAGCAGAAATGTATTTGATAGAGATCAGTAAATATCTCAAAGTGTAATGTCGGACATACAACCATACAAGTCTGTCCCGGGTTCGAACAGAACCGAAGGCACTTCCGAAGAAGCCCTTGCAAATCCGGGTATCCACAATCCCGATCGGACTTCCCATCACTAAGGGAGAACTCTATACCGGAGCAACTCAGTGCAGAGTCAATCGATAGGTTATCCTATCGTTCTCACAAATACCCGGCCTTCACCACCGGTCTCCAAATGCTATCCATAACGTCGTATCACTATCCGGAATGGGTTATATGACACAAGGTCCTCTCCCGGCTAAACCGAATAGTGAGCGCAATATTTTTAAAAAAATATATGGATATGGGATTTTAGCTAAGTCACAACTTATAAGATCCAAAACTTTTCTTTCAAATGGTTAAACAGATTACCATTTTTAAATCTTTAAACAAAAAGATTTATTTCACAAAGTTTCACCTAGTTTCACAAAGATCTATTCATAGATTTCAAAATAATTCCCATTTCAATTGGATTATCCCAATTAAATCTTTTAAAGTTAAAGATTTATAGCTTTCAAAACACGTTTCCAAAGATTTATCTAAAGTTTGGAAAACTATTTTCATTTTTAGACTTGAAATCCTTTTAACACACAATGGAAGTCCATTTCTTATGGGAAAGCAAATCTAATTTATACAAGTTGAAATCTTGAGTTGAATTTAAATTCCAAAACGTCATCTTTAAGATGGTTTAAAACCCATATAACCCATTTATAACTTGAATAACTTTTTAACCCTTAGTTCCTAGATTTTAGAATTCAATTTCAAATATTGAATTCAAATTTAAATTAATTCATTTAAATTCCAAGATTCAATCAAGTTATTTAAAATAACTTTTATTTCTGAAAACTCATTTTCAAAGCTTCAATTCCAATTCCAAAATTATTTTTGGATTTAAAATTTCAATTTTAAAACAATTTCTAAATCTGTGACTTAACCCATTTCCACGTGCAATCCATATTTGTGTGTGTATAAGTGTGGTCAAGGGTTCAACGCAATAGTGCACAATAGATTCAATCAAATCGATAAGCGGTATGACCCATAACGCTTATCTGTATTCACAGATTCATAGATAAATAAATTACCAATCACAAAGGTTCACTGATATGATTCGATGTGGGTTTCGGATAACCAACTGAAATCCGACTCCCTGTCGCATCGAAATTCAAATGTCGTTCTAAGGGTCAAAGGGTTAACATAACAATAAATACACCACAGATATAATAACTTAGCACAAAGCATCACATCACATATCAAATAAACAAATCCATCACATAGCATCCAACAGCAATCAAACATCTATAACTAGAATGAATAAATTTGGTGGTTTTAATTTATCAACGACATAATTGCTTTTATTAGTAATCTTAAATCAATGATTTATTAATTTCAATTAAATTTTAATTACCTCATAATTAAATCATTTCTTTAATTAATTATTTTAATTAATTAACCCTTCATTGTAATTAAGTCTTAATTACTTTTACTAATTTTCCTTTAATCAATTACTTAAATTAATAACCCTTTATTATTAATTTATTTATCTTAGTTATAATTGATTTCCCTTAATTTATTAATCAATAGATCTATTATTCCATAATTATTTACAGTATTTAATTATTCCTTAATTTATAATGGTTTCTTAATCACTTTAAGTTAATTAATCTTAATTTATTTTTCTTGATTCAATTATCTTAATCAATAAATCACATTAATTAATTTTACTTTCAAGTAATTAACCTCAAATAATTGATAAATCAATTTTCAACCTTCAATTATCTTCTCTCAATTACTTTCACTAAGAAATTTCTATTTTCATTTTGATCATTTATTAATTACCTGATTTATTAACTTAATAATTTAATGAATCCAAAATGTTAAATTCTATTTATTTATTTTTAAAATAAAACATCTCTTGCTTAAATAAAGCATTTAAAAACAAATTTTCTTTCAAATTTTAATTTAAATTTCATCTTAAATTTAAGATTTAAAATGGATACAAATTTAACTTAAACAAAATTTTTAAAATATATTTCAAACCCTTTCTATTCTACTTAAAAACATTTCTGTTCAATATTTAAAACTTCAACTTGATTTGAATTCAAATTGTTTCAAAGTAAAAACTGAGATCATATTTGATTTGATTTCAAAACCAAATTTAGATCTGTCTTACAAAAGGTTTCATTTTAAACTTTGAATTCAAACTTAAAACCAATTTAAATCTTCACTTAAATTTAAATCCTGTTTTAAATATTGAATTCTCTTTTAAAAAAAGAACAAAGCTATTTTAATATGAAAACCTGGATTTATAAAAAAAACCTGAACTATATTTACATAGTTTCCAAATTTGAATTTAAACCTTGAATTAAATTTAAATTTATCATTTTAACTTTTGAGTTCATAAGCTCAATTGAAATTAATTCAAACCTATACTTAAATTTGAATCATAGCTTTTAAAAGAACAAAACAGTTTTTTTTTTAAACAAAAATCTGGATTCAAACCTGAAACTATATCTTACTGTTTCCAGATTTTAATTTAAAAACTAACTTAAATTAAAATTCATCATTTAAACTTTTTGAATTCATAAACTTATTTGAATTCAATTCAAACTATTCTTAAATTTTTACTCATAGCTTTTAAACATATGGGTTTTCCAGATTTTAAAAAAAAAACAAAACTCAGGCTATACCCTGCACAACTAACCCGAGACCATGACTAAAGTACTTCGGGTTAAAACCTCTCCCACTTCGAGTCAAAATCAAAACTGCACGGGAGCATCTCCGAGTCACCAAACCTGCACCACCAAAACTTGCACCAGAGTCAACAAAACCTGTCATCCATTATCACCACTCACTCTGGTCATCTTATGGCCTCTAACTCTGGCCACTGCTCCTCATATACACCCACTGCAAAACCCCAAAATCCCATGCTACTCGAATTACCACAAAGATCAGAGACTTACAAAATCTCTGCTACATTAAAACTGGGAATTCAAACTTGGAAAAAAAAAAAACTATTCTTGCCATCTCCACTACTCTCTGGCCACCTGCCCCTAATTTTCCCACTCTCTTCATAACTTTCCCTTATTCTCCAAGTTCCAGAATTTACAAAATAGTCATATATGCCCAAAATCCCAAAATCCATTTTATAATTAGTACCCTCAAAATACTGCACTGTCTAATTACTAACCCATAGAAGCTTTTAAAACTGATGCTTGTGTTTAATAATCATGTTTTAATATCCCTGTTTAAACATGCATTAAAGTTTTGAACCTGTTTTGAATAATTTTTAAGATGTTTGATAAATTTTACTTTTGAACTATTGTCTGTTGTTATTTGATTTCAGCAGTACAGGTTTTTAATTTTTTTCTAAATTAAATTTTTACAGGCCCTAATCTATGTTAAACACAATTTATTCACACCATACTTCCTAACTAAGATTCATACATAAACAAATGGATTTGTTTTTAAAATCCTAATAAAAACAGTAGCAATCTGTAGGAATTCTCATCACAACTATTTGCATATACAAAAATGTATGCAGGCAAAATCTCACAATATTCACATCATACTTCTCTGCATACTCAAGCATAATCACACATCAATCAAGCATGTACTCAAACTCATGCACAAATAAAATTTCAACAACTTATAGAATTTGAGATTACTTACTAAAGAGAAGTACAAACAGTCTTAATTTTTTTTCTGTTCAATTTGTTTGTTTAAAAGGCATTGTGTATTAAACATTAAATTTCTGCCAATTTCTTGATAACTTGGATTTTTTTTTTAGTAGTAACTGTTTTTAAAACATTAATTTACTCACATATCAAAGCATAAGAATGTGTTCAAGTGTGTTTGCTCACAGACATACACACACTAAATCTATGTATACATTCAACATGCAGGCATATTCAAAACCATACCAAAACACTATCACATGAAATCAAGATGTGAACCAGATTTTAAAGACTTGGGGTGTAATTTGCTCACCTGGACTTCAGAAGACAGAGAGGAACAGAGGCAGCAGAGAACAAGGAAGGCAGAGAGGAGTTTTTTTTTTGAGCCTGAACATTTTTTCCTTTTTCTTGTTTTGATTTTAATGCTACTGAGAAAAGCTTTGGGCTGAGTTGAAAAACTGAAGCTTGTTTGATTGTTGAGAAACTTTACTTCTTTAATCATCTGAACTTTTATAGTTTTGAATTTGCTAAAGCTTCTTCATTTGTTTTCCCAGTTCTCAATCTTTGCCTTTGTTTCTCAGGTGGCCTGCTCCAGATTTCTTTTTGTTTTGTTTCTCAGATCTTCTTTGGTTTGGGTAATCATCCCCTCAGCATGACAATGATATAGTTAATTAAGTTTTTTTTTTTTTTTTTAATTGCTTCGAAATTAAATTTTCTGTCTGTGAGTTTGCTTAAATTTTTACCTGAGTTGCTTCATATTTATAACTTCATGCATGGAGATACTTGTTTTCCAGATTTGGTTTCCAAGCTTGTTGTTTGATTTCCTTCTGTTTACTTTTTAAACTGAGCTTGCTCTGATCTTATGTTGCTTTGAATCTCCTTATGCAACCTTAGATTGTTTTAGAGGATCCAGTTCTTGATGAAACTGGAAGTGTTTCCAAGTTTATTTGCATTGGTTTTGATTTGTTCAAATTGATTGAACTTGAACCTGAAGCTTGGTTTCAGATTGCCATTTCCACTTGGATGTTGAGAACTTTGAGTTGTTTCATGCTTCTGAACTTGCTTAATTTTGCATTGCAACAGATCAGATTTGTTTACATGATTTTCAGAATTTTTCAAACTTGAATTGAAGGTGAAGAGCATTTTTTTTCCGGATTTGAAATCTAAAATCTAATGTTACTGTTGTTTTAGATCTGCTGCATTGCTATTATAATTGCATATAGGAAATGAAGAGTTTTCTCAATTTTTTTAATCTTATTATTTTATTTTATTAAATATACTTGATGCCACTTGTTAAAAACAATCATAAGCTTAAGATCTTGTTAATTCCTCTACTCTATTCTCTTTACTTCAACCCATGTGAATGTTTACATTTCAGCCTTTTTTTATGTTTACAAAGCAAATGAATTTATAAATTTTGTATTTATAACTTATACGCTTTGAAAATAAATTTATATCTTTATTCTTTTGTATATATACATACTTGTACAATGTTAAAAGTATTTAACCAATATTTATACATATACATTACATCTTAATTCCTTTCAAATGCTACTTACTTTTAAAACATTTTATTTTTAAATTAAATTCAAATCTCAATTTACATTCATACATTTAGTTACATATAAAACTAGCTATTTTATTAAATCTTATTTATATACATAAATGTATACATTTTCCCATTATTTATACTTACACAATTTATAAATAAAATGAATTTGAAATAACTAAATCAATAAATAATCATTCATACATAATTCTTAATTTATTAATTATAAAATCACATTTTATTTTGTACTTATAAAATTTTATAACAATGATTTTGAAATCCAATTATTTATTACAAACAATTTTATATATGTATTAGTTCTTTGAAAATATAAAGTTAATAAATTCTATATTTTTTTTTTAAATCAAATTCCAAATTAAAATTCTTTTATTTAAATAAAGATCCAAATACAATTTCTTTTATTTTTATATTTCAAATCCAAATATTTATTTTTAAGCTACTTATACTTAAATTTCTTATTAAATTTCTGTTTAAAATCAAAATTATTTATTTATTTTAGAAAATTTTCTAATTAGTTCACAATTTATTTTCCAAAATAAATTTAATTGCCAAATTAAACTTGATAAATTTCAGGAATGTTACAGATTTCCCCCCTTAAAAGAATTTCGTCCTCGAAATTGCAGAGAAGACGACAAAGAAAGGATAAAAGACATAGAGATATCTTTCCGAATCAGACTGGATACCAATTCTGTATTTGGCTTACCAAATAAGAATATTGACAATATGAGAACAACTCATACAATATTACACAAGATATTTGGGTTCATTGGTCTACGAATATACAAGGCCATTGATTAGTTCGAAGGGATAACTAATCGTTCGTAGAATATGTCGGATCCCAGAGAATAGATAGATGGATCAAATCTTCATATTAGTTAACCAATTTACTTAATTTAAAATTTCCAATTTATTTAATATTTTTCCAATTTCAAATTCATTAGAGTTTAGATCGAAAAGCTGATAAGAAACCGATGAAGATACGAAGTAAGAATTTTCTACAACGATTCGTAGGGCTACCATCACACCGAAACTTCTTTCTGGAGCAGCTATGAAGCAATCAAAAGAATATGAAATCGAATCAAAGGAGATTGATAGAGAAAAGATATTTCCACTGTTGCAGGGTATTGACCATTTATAGTGGTACTCCCCTGTCCCCTATCTCGTTCTCTTCTTGCACTCATACTTACTATCGGTGAATAGTAAGAGAATTTACTGAGGCATTCGAACGGATATCTTAGGGATATACTCATTCTAGGGTATACTTCACCCTATCTCTAATGAGTTACTTAATATGTTATACTCCTGAGCTAAGGTTTTAACCATCAGCTCTGATACCAAATGTAACGGCTCGAATTTTTCGCGTTCGAAAATCGACATCCATACTTTACATTGTACTCGAATGCCGCAGATTCGACCGCTCAAATTCGAGTCGCCGGAGCTTATAACACATTAAGTAAATAACACAGCGGAAGAAAAAGAACAACATATATCAATATACAACATTTGATACAATAACTGATACAACATGAATGATACAACAGAATGGTACAATAGATATCACCATTATCAGAGATACAAAGAATAGCAGCGGAAATAAAAGATAACACTAGCAGCGGAACACATCTCCAAAATAGTCTTCAGGGAAGAACTCCAGTATCGGTAATCTCCATCTCCAAGGCACCAATCCAGAATAGCTCGAACTCTCAAATCAAGATGAAGAGAAGCAACTCGATCCAATTGCGATTGCCAAATCCTAAGGCTTGAAAGCTATCGAATCTACACCTACTATTGATTATCTGAAAACCCCAACTCTAGACTGCCCGTGTGGGAAATAGTAGGCACCCAGAGTTTAGGAAAGGAACAATAAACTCCAGGTCAGTCATGGGACTGGTGTGAGCAAACAAAAACAGTTGGTCTTTTAAAACAGACAAAAGAATTTCAATTTGAAATCCGCAATGCTTTTTGAAAAATGAAACTACCATAAGGCCTCCCGGCACACACACAATGCAAACGCACACATGGGGGAGATTTCTCCTTATGATAGTCAAACATGCTTACTACGAGAAAAATTCTTTGATATTATTACTAGTGCATAGTGGGAAATCTTTCGAAAGTATAATATAAATCCTAGCCAGCATAGGTACCATGATACTATGCCTACTATAGCTGCCATGTTAAATGGCAGGTTCTACAACTAAAACCGTACAAGGCACGTAATTGAAGAATGGATTTCCAACAAATGGTCAGGCTAAGGAACTTCCTATTGCCACATGGGTACGCCTCTGGCGGGACGTCCCGAGAACTAACGTTACGGTTAGATCTCTGCCAACACAAGGCCGGGTTACCTCTGTAACTAGGTAACTACTACACGAATATGCCATCCCCCGGTCCTTTGGGACCTTTATCCGAGCGCGCTCACAACAACCACAAAGTATCACAAAGTAATAGATCTGCAGTATCCACATGAGTAAGTATCTGGGCTCCATACCATGATACCACCCTTTTCCAGAAGGAAATGACATACCCTAAAGGGCGCGACCCTCATAACCTTGCCGCATCTTTCCTGTTTCGACCATTTCCGGGGAGTGAGGTCCTGATGCAGTCTCGTCCACAAAGCTACGCTTTGGCACAAAGCCATGCTTTGGGTCAACAGATGACCAAAGCAATGATCACAAAGATAAATGATCAAATAAATGATCCTATCACAAATGATCAACCAATGATCATCACACAGCAGCACTCAGCATGTCACATTACCAAGTTGGGAATATATCACTGATAAATATCAATTACATAACCTCTGAGCTCGTACGTCTCAGAGAAGGGTGTTAAGCTAAGAGAATAAATTCTCCGCCACCAAGCAGAAATGTATTTGATAGAGATCAGTAAATATCTCAAAGTGTAATGTCGGACATACAACCATACAAGTCTGTCCCGGGTTCGAACAGAACCGAAGGCACTTCCGAAGAAGCCCTTGCAAATCCGGGTATCCACAATCCCGATCGGACTTCCCATCACTAAGGGAGAACTCTATACCGGAGCAACTCAGTGCAGAGTCAATCGATAGGTTATCCTATCGTTCTCACAAATACCCGGCCTTCACCACCGGTCTCCAAATGCTATCCATAACGTCGTATCACTATCCGGAATGGGTTATATGACACAAGGTCCTCTCCCGGCTAAACCGAATAGTGAGCGCAATATTTTTAAAAAAATATATGGATATGGGATTTTAGCTAAGTCACAACTTATAAGATCCAAAACTTTTCTTTCAAATGGTTAAACAGATTACCATTTTTAAATCTTTAAACAAAAAGATTTATTTCACAAAGTTTCACCTAGTTTCACAAAGATCTATTCATAGATTTCAAAATAATTCCCATTTCAATTGGATTATCCCAATTAAATCTTTTAAAGTTAAAGATTTATAGCTTTCAAAACACGTTTCCAAAGATTTATCTAAAGTTTGGAAAACTATTTTCATTTTTAGACTTGAAATCCTTTTAACACACAATGGAAGTCCATTTCTTATGGGAAAGCAAATCTAATTTATACAAGTTGAAATCTTGAGTTGAATTTAAATTCCAAAACGTCATCTTTAAGATGGTTTAAAACCCATATAACCCATTTATAACTTGAATAACTTTTTAACCCTTAGTTCCTAGATTTTAGAATTCAATTTCAAATATTGAATTCAAATTTAAATTAATTCATTTAAATTCCAAGATTCAATCAAGTTATTTAAAATAACTTTTATTTCTGAAAACTCATTTTCAAAGCTTCAATTCCAATTCCAAAATTATTTTTGGATTTAAAATTTCAATTTTAAAACAATTTCTAAATCTGTGACTTAACCCATTTCCACGTGCAATCCATATTTGTGTGTGTATAAGTGTGGTCAAGGGTTCAACGCAATAGTGCACAATAGATTCAATCAAATCGATAAGCGGTATGACCCATAACGCTTATCTGTATTCACAGATTCATAGATAAATAAATTACCAATCACAAAGGTTCACTGATATGATTCGATGTGGGTTTCGGATAACCAACTGAAATCCGACTCCCTGTCGCATCGAAATTCAAATGTCGTTCTAAGGGTCAAAGGGTTAACATAACAATAAATACACCACAGATATAATAACTTAGCACAAAGCATCACATCACATATCAAATAAACAAATCCATCACATAGCATCCAACAGCAATCAAACATCTATAACTAGAATGAATAAATTTGGTGGTTTTAATTTATCAACGACATAATTGCTTTTATTAGTAATCTTAAATCAATGATTTATTAATTTCAATTAAATTTTAATTACCTCATAATTAAATCATTTCTTTAATTAATTATTTTAATTAATTAACCCTTCATTGTAATTAAGTCTTAATTACTTTTACTAATTTTCCTTTAATCAATTACTTAAATTAATAACCCTTTATTATTAATTTATTTATCTTAGTTATAATTGATTTCCCTTAATTTATTAATCAATAGATCTATTATTCCATAATTATTTACAGTATTTAATTATTCCTTAATTTATAATGGTTTCTTAATCACTTTAAGTTAATTAATCTTAATTTATTTTTCTTGATTCAATTATCTTAATCAATAAATCACATTAATTAATTTTACTTTCAAGTAATTAACCTCAAATAATTGATAAATCAATTTTCAACCTTCAATTATCTTCTCTCAATTACTTTCACTAAGAAATTTCTATTTTCATTTTGATCATTTATTAATTACCTGATTTATTAACTTAATAATTTAATGAATCCAAAATGTTAAATTCTATTTATTTATTTTTAAAATAAAACATCTCTTGCTTAAATAAAGCATTTAAAAACAAATTTTCTTTCAAATTTTAATTTAAATTTCATCTTAAATTTAAGATTTAAAATGGATACAAATTTAACTTAAACAAAATTTTTAAAATATATTTCAAACCCTTTCTATTCTACTTAAAAACATTTCTGTTCAATATTTAAAACTTCAACTTGATTTGAATTCAAATTGTTTCAAAGTAAAAACTGAGATCATATTTGATTTGATTTCAAAACCAAATTTAGATCTGTCTTACAAAAGGTTTCATTTTAAACTTTGAATTCAAACTTAAAACCAATTTAAATCTTCACTTAAATTTAAATCCTGTTTTAAATATTGAATTCTCTTTTAAAAAAAGAACAAAGCTATTTTAATATGAAAACCTGGATTTAAAAAAAAAACCTGAACTATATTTACATAGTTTCCAAATTTGAATTTAAACCTTGAATTAAATTTAAATTTATCATTTTAACTTTTGAGTTCATAAGCTCAATTGAAATTAATTCAAACCTATACTTAAATTTGAATCATAGCTTTTAAAAGAACAAAACAGTTTTTTTTTTAAACAAAAATCTGGATTCAAACCTGAAACTATATCTTACTGTTTCCAGATTTTAATTTAAAAACTAACTTAAATTAAAATTCATCATTTAAACTTTTTGAATTCATAAACTTATTTGAATTCAATTCAAACTATTCTTAAATTTTTACTCATAGCTTTTAAACATATGGGTTTTCCAGATTTTAAAAAAAAAACAAAACTCAGGCTATACCCTGCACAACTAACCCGAGACCATGACTAAAGTACTTCGGGTTAAAACCTCTCCCACTTCGAGTCAAAATCAAAACTGCACGGGAGCATCTCCGAGTCACCAAACCTGCACCACCAAAACTTGCACCAGAGTCAACAAAACCTGTCATCCATCATCACCACTCACTCTGGTCATCTTATGGCCTCTAACTCTGGCCACTGCTCCTCATATACACCCACTGCAAAACCCCAAAATCCCATGCTACTCGAATTACCACAAAGATCAGAGACTTACAAAATCTCTGCTACATTAAAACTGGGAATTCAAACTTGGAAAAAAAAAACTATTCTTGCCATCTCCACTACTCTCTGGCCACCTGCCCCTAATTTTCCCACTCTCTTCATAACTTTCCCTTATTCTCCAAGTTCCAGAATTTACAAAATAGTCATATATGCCCAAAATCCCAAAATCCATTTTATAATTAGTACCCTCAAAATACTGCACTGTCTAATTACTAACCCATAGAAGCTTTTAAAACTGATGCTTGTGTTTAATAATCATGTTTTAATATCCCTGTTTAAACATGCATTAAAGTTTTGAACCTGTTTTGAATAATTTTTAAGATGTTTGATAAATTTTACTTTTGAACTATTGTCTGTTGTTATTTGATTTCAGCAGTACAGGTTTTTAATTTTTTTCTAAATTAAATTTTTACAGGCCCTAATCTATGTTAAACACAATTTATTCACACCATACTTCCTAACTAAGATTCATACATAAACAAATGGATTTGTTTTTAAAATCCTAATAAAAACAGTAGCAATCTGTAGGAATTCTCATCACAACTATTTGCATATACAAAAATGTATGCAGGCAAAATCTCACAATATTCACATCATACTTCTCTGCATACTCAAGCATAATCACACATCAATCAAGCATGTACTCAAACTCATGCACAAATAAAATTTCAACAACTTATAGAATTTGAGATTACTTACTAAAGAGAAGTACAAACAGTCTTAATTTTTTTTCTGTTCAATTTGTTTGTTTAAAAGGCATTGTGTATTAAACATTAAATTTCTGCCAATTTCTTGATAACTTGGATTTTTTTTTAGTAGTAACTGTTTTTAAAACATTAATTTACTCACATATCAAAGCATAAGAATGTGTTCAAGTGTGTTTGCTCACAGACATACACACACTAAATCTATGTATACATTCAACATGCAGGCATATTCAAAACCATACCAAAACACTATCACATGAAATCAAGATGTGAACCAGATTTTAAAGACTTGGGGTGTAATTTGCTCACCTGGACTTCAGAAGACAGAGAGGAACAGAGGCAGCAGAGAACAAGGAAGGCAGAGAGGAGTTTTTTTTTGAGCCTGAACATTTTTTCCTTTTTCTTGTTTTGATTTTAATGCTACTGAGAAAAGCTTTGGGCTGAGTTGAAAAACTGAAGCTTGTTTGATTGTTGAGAAACTTTACTTCTTTAATCATCTGAACTTTTATAGTTTTGAATTTGCTAAAGCTTCTTCATTTGTTTTCCCAGTTCTCAATCTTTGCCTTTGTTTCTCAGGTGGCCTGCTCCAGATTTCTTTTTGTTTTGTTTCTCAGATCTTCTTTGGTTTGGGTAATCATCCCCTCAGCATGACAATGATATAGTTAATTAAGTTTTTTTTTTTTTTTTTTTTTTTAATTGCTTCGAAATTAAATTTTCTGTCTGTGAGTTTGCTTAAATTTTTACCTGAGTTGCTTCATATTTATAACTTCATGCATGGAGATACTTGTTTTCCAAATTTGGTTTCCAAGCTTGTTGTTTGATTTCCTTCTGTTTACTTTTTAAACTGAGCTTGCTCTGATCTTATGTTGCTTTGAATCTCCTTATGCAACCTTAGATTGTTTTAGAGGATCCAGTTCTTGATGAAACTGGAAGTGTTTCCAAGTTTATTTGCATTGGTTTTGATTTGTTCAAATTGATTGAACTTGAACCTAAAGCTTGGTTTCAGATTGCCATTTCCACTTGGATGTTGAGAACTTTGAGTTGTTTCATGCTTCTGAACTTGCTTAATTTTGCATTGCAACAGATCAGATTTGTTTACATGATTTTCAGAATTTTTCAAACTTGAATTGAAGGTGAAGAGCATTTTTTTTCCGGATTTGAAATCTAAAATCTAATGTTACTGTTGTTTTAGATCTGCTGCATTGCTATTATAATTGCATATAGGAAATGAAGAGTTTTCTCAATTTTTTTAATCTTATTATTTTATTTTATTAAATATACTTGATGCCACTTGTTAAAAACAATCATAAGCTTAAGATCTTGTTAATTCCTCTACTCTATTCTCTTTACTTCAACCCATGTGAATGTTTACATTTCAGCCTTTTTTTATGTTTACAAAGCAAATGAATTTATAAATTTTGTATTTATAACTTATACGCTTTGAAAATAAATTTATATCTTTATTCTTTTGTATATATACATACTTGTACAATGTTAAAAGTATTTAACCAATATTTATACATATACATTACATCTTAATTCCTTTCAAATGCTACTTACTTTTAAAACATTTTATTTTTAAATTAAATTCAAATCTCAATTTACATTCATACATTTAGTTACATATAAAACTAGCTATTTTATTAAATCTTATTTATATACATAAATGTATACATTTTCCCATTATTTATACTTACACAATTTATAAATAAAATGAATTTGAAATAACTAAATCAATAAATAATCATTCATACATAATTCTTAATTTATTAATTATAAAATCACATTTTATTTTGTACTTATAAAATTTTATAACAATGATTTTGAAATCCAATTATTTATTACAAACAATTTTATATATGTATTAGTTCTTTGAAAATATAAAGTTAATAAATTCTATATTTTTTTTTTAAATCAAATTCCAAATTAAAATTCTTTTATTTAAATAAAGATCCAAATACAATTTCTTTTATTTTTATATTTCAAATCCAAATATTTATTTTTAAGCTACTTATACTTAAATTTCTTATTAAATTTCTGTTTAAAATCAAAATTATTTATTTATTTTAGAAAATTTTCTAATTAGTTCACAATTTATTTTCCAAAATAAATTTAATTGCCAAATTAAACTTGATAAATTTCAGGAATGTTACAAAAACATGACACTTGTTAAATTTTTACATTACAAATGTTACACTTGTTAATTTCTAAGCTAAATGATTTACATTTGTTAATTTATGTGCATATTTATTATTATTATTATTGTTACACCTGTGATTTTATTTTATTAAGAGGTTTTTAATATATACTCATACTATTTTAATATTATGTTTCAATTTAGCTTTGTATTAAAAATAAATATCTTAAGTGTATAAATATTTAAACTATCTCTTTATTAATCAATATATTTTAAAAAGAAAAAGATATAATATCCCAATTATACACTTAAAAGTAATTATACAAGTTTAATATATCCTTTATAAAATCCCTTAAAGACTGTGATATAAAACCAATCTTATACTAATAAAAATCACATATACATATTATATATTATTATTATTTTATTTATCCAATTTATTTTAAGATTATTTATATTTGAATTTCAAATCCCAATTCTCTTTAAAGTTTACCTATATACATATCCAAATGTATTCTTATTATTAAAGTTTTATTTATTTAATCAAACTAAATCAGAATTTTAATAGAGAAATCAGCTAATTACAAATTTTCAGACGACAAAAATCTGGGTTATCACACTCCAGCTTGAAACAAGTGAGTATTTCTCACAAGGCATTTCGTACTTATATAACTAGTAAACTGATAGCATTTGAATCCGTAAACCATAATATCATGTTATAACTGCCTATGCTATGATCATATGATGTTCACTCCTGTTTATACACCTGTCATATCATTTGTTACTGTTATATAATGTTATTCTGTTTATTTATATCAGTTTATCACACTGTAAGTTTCCTGTAGAATAGAATCACTATGGGTTGAAATGATAAATACCCGAACGGACTTTAGAATAGGGAAAAATCGTTATGGGCTGAAATGATAGGCCCGAACGATTTTTATTTATTGGCATTTACTTGGGATTGCGGGTTTGAAATGATAGAATCCGGAATTTTCCTTTGTAAATTACAGATTGAAATGATATTATCCGTATCACTTGATTTAGGTTAGAAATTTTTATACAGACCCGTGGTTAATATATATATTTCTAAAATTTTGAAAGTATTTTAGAAATGTAAATATTATGATATTTTGATTCAAATTTAAATTAAAAATGATTTTTAAAAGTATTATTGATTTTCTACAAATTTATAAGTGAAATAAATTAATGGTAAAGTAGAAATTTGAAATATAAGTTACTTTTTGAATTTATGATTTTATTTTCAAATGGAGTTTAAATTAAGTAAGAAAGTATGATAAATAGATTTAAATTTGAATTTAAAATGATTATATAAAGTGTTATTTATTTTTCTAATGAATTAAAACTAGTTAAATAAATGAAGGAGAAAAATGAAATTTGAATTATAACTTAACTTGTAAAATGGGAAATGTATTTTAAAAATAAAGGCTAAGTTATGAAAATAAAAATGGAATTTAAATTTAACTTATAACATGGTAAATTTAAAGAATAAGTAAATGAAAATGTTATGAAATGGTATATTGATTTTAATATGTGAATTATTAAAATTTGATATTAAATTGTGAAATTTCACTTTATAAAATCATGAATTAAAAGGGTATTTAAATGAACATTTTTAAAAGTGTGAAAATATGATTTTTATAAGTTAAAAATGGTTTAAATTAAATTTATTTATGAAATTGTATTGAAAATTTTGAATTAAATAATAGCACTTCAGAAATGCTATCGTTTCTGAAGTTAACTAAAAATCTAAAGTAAATGATATTACAGCACTTTGTAAGTGTTGTGGTTGATAAAAATGAACTAAATGGCTAAAGTGAACTAAGGGCTATTACATCACTTTGTAAGTGCTGTAGTTGCTGAATTTAACTAAGGTTTTAATTGAATCTTAAAACCTATTACAGCATCTTTAAATACCGTCTTTTGCTGAAGTGTATTGTTTCCAAAATTAACTTTCTGTAGCATTTTCTAAATGCTGCGAAAGTTGAATTTCACTTTTTTGATAAATTTAAGTGAATAAATAAACTTTGAAAAGGAAAAATTTTTGAGAATTAAATATTTGATTTTAAATATAATGACTTCATTGTAAATGGTTTGAACGAAGTAATTTGATTTGTAATATAAACCATTTTGAAATGTGACTTGGAATGATATTTAAATTAAATAAAATGAATGAGGTTTTGGAAGGATATGACATTTAATATTATAAATGAATTTGAAATGATATTGAATTTTTAAATGATATTTGATTTAGAAGTATAAAATACCATTTTGGAATTTTAACCATAGGATGCATTTAATTTATGGTTTAAACTGATCCTTAGAGGATGGGCGATCCCAATCATCCTTTAAGATATTGTGCATTACTACTACAGTTCCCTTGAGTTGGTTTACATTATATAAGTATGTATGTCCTGAATCGAGTGTTTTGTGTTTTACTTTACGCTCGGCTTAGCCTAAGTATTTACAGCTTAGCTTTGGATTTCTTTTCTGGAGCTAGGAATCGCTGGATATTCTGCTTATCTAGTTATCTATTCCCTTTCAATTTCAGTTGTTCTATTTCAGTTCTGATATTTATAAACTTCTATGTATTTGAGATTTCTGTCATATATGTTTTTTAGACTGATATTATGCATTTCGTTTTGAGATTTTGTTATAGTAGCCTCATGAGCTACTATGGTATTTTAATTTCCGCTGCGAGTTATTCTGATATTTCTGTGTTTATGATTCTGTGATTGTTTTCATTTGCTCCAAATTTATTTACAATGCGGTATTTTGAGCAATTCAAGTCCGATATGTGTGGATGCGAATGGTTGAAAATATCAGGTTGTTGCAGTTGGTATCAGAGCTTTGGTTTTTAGGCAAACCATAGCCTGCGGAGCAAAAACTCATTAGAGATAGGGTAGAAATACCCTAGAATGAGTGAAATCAATCTCAGAATCATTTCCTTGTTAGAGAACATATTTTCGAAGTATAAAATGATTTCCAAATGATTTTTAAAGGATTTTCAAAGATTATATTGGTATAAATTTTTCCTTATTTTGAAATCCAGATTTTCTAAACATCACTTCGGTATCCACCTTGTTAGAAATCTCTTGGTTTGGATTCTTATTGATTAGGATTCCTTGAACTTTGGAACGCTCCGACTTGTTCTGAAATCAAGTCTTGTCTTCCCTATTTTATTCCTTTGATTTTGGAGCATTCTATAAACCCACTTTGAACGACCTCTGTAAAGATCGGTGATTCCACAAATCATTGAATGATTGTAAAGGGGTGAAACTCCTTTACAATTGGCATTGATTCACTAGAGATTTCTATATCCTCGGTTTACGATGCTATCTATTTCCTGCTCTACCTGGATTCTATCTCCGGTGATCGAATGTCGATTTGGCTTAGATTTCCGAATTGATTATATTCCTGAAGTCACGGTTGACCGGTTAAGGTCGCCCGCGATTTATGTATGCTTATACATCTTCTATTTGGTAATAAAATTACCTTATCTTCGTTCGAGCTTATCTTTGAACCAGAATTCTATTTGATTAGAGTTCCCCTAAATTCGAATCTCTGTTTGTTTGAAATCTAATCTTGAATCATTCTTTGGAAATTTGTGTTTGGTTGTATTTTGAAATTGTGCATACATCGAAATTATTATTTTGATAAGGACGACCATCTTTTTATATAAAAGTAAAAAAATTTCGATAAGGATTATATGCCTTTTAAAACGAGAATTTGAAATTTCGAAAGGGTTTGAAATTTTGAAAATTTTATAAGAAATTTGATTTAAATAAAAATGATTTATAACTGAAGGGTTTTGAATTTGAATTTCGAGGACTCGAACTCCAGTGTTTTGAAATCGATTTTAAGATTTTGGAAAATAATAATAATATGATTTAAAGATATTTTCTGAATAAGAAATGTTTCAAATGTATTCGAATGAATTTCAGTGATTTCAAAAGAGATTTCGAAGAAGTTTCAAGAAAATAAAGGTCCAGAACCCACTTATGTCGTTGGAAAATAATTTCGTTGATGAATGCATGCATCATCGACATTGATTTTCGACTTTCTGAGTGGGGAGAGGTCACTCTAGTAGCTTTGCTATGCGAGTGATTTTGTGAAACGAAATTTTGAATTCAGATTTTGAAGTATGGTTTGATATTCGAAAGATATATATATATATATATATATTTGAAATAATATAAAGTAAGCCTGTGTTCAATTCTTGAGTTTCAGATAGTTTTCAAAGCAAAGTAATCCAGGAAAAAAATAAATCATTCGATTAGGTAAATGAGTTGAACTATTTTGTTAAGTAAATGAATAAGACTATTTTGAATTATACTGATATGGAATTTAGTTTTGGAATGTTTTGAATAAAATTTAGTTTTAAATAGTTCGAAAAAGGTAAATTGATCTTTTGAATAGAAATAAATAGTTTAAAGGTTTTAAAGGGATAGTAATAACTTGGAAATCATTTTGGGTATAATTGATTTTGAGAAAAATATTTGGTTTTGAAAATAGATTGGATAGTAAAACCCAGTATTTATATGATGTTTTGGAAATGAATTTGTTTGATCAAAATTTGTTGATTTGGAAATTTGGATTATTTTCTAAATCTATTATTTTGAGAAACTTTGAAACTGAGTATATGTAATTTGAAAGAAATGATTTGGCGAAATCATATATGACTTTGAAACTGAATTGATATTCAAATGAATTGAAATTGAGAACCTTATTTTATTAAATACTTTGATTTGGGAGTTATCGAACTTACATAAAATTGATTTGTATAAGTATGAAGTTGATTTGAAAACTATTAATTTGGTAAGGTACTCAATTTGGAAAGAGAAATCTTACATAATCGAAGTCTATATAAGTGTGATTTGATATACTACTGATTTTTGGAAGTATTCGATTTGAAAATGGAATCTTATATATAATGGACTTTATATAAGTATGATATTTAAAAGTGATTTTGAAAGGTACTATATGATACATATTTTCGAAGTAAAGATATGGAAAGCGACTTCTGCTTGATATCCGCTTTGTGGCCATACTGTGGATTCATTCTATCGATATTACTCTCTCTGATTTGGGTTTTTCGGATATGATACTCAAGTGTCCATCGACTTCCATGGCGATCTCCATGGTTTTTCTTTTGAGGGCGACTACATAGTGTAATTCGCAGGTGCTGCGAGAGCTTATGGGTATGGATGTTTCCTGGCGGATCTAGGCGTAACCGTTGTGTATCTGCGATCTATTGGGTCGCTTGGTAGCGTAATCCGCAGGGGCTGCGAGAGCCTATGGGTATAGATGTTTCCCGGGGGATCCAGGCGTAATCTTTGTGTATCTGCGGTATGACCAGTCTTCATGGCGTAATCGCAGGGCTGCGGTAGTCAGGCATACGGGTACGGATGTTTCTTAGGGGATCCAGGCGTAACCATTGTGTATCCGCGATCCATGATCGACATGTTTTGGTTTGGTTGTTTTGTTTGGATTGTATTTTCCATATATGTTTTTTTAAAAGTTTTCCAGTATTTTCACTGGGTGTTGAAATAAGTCTACTAAGTACCTAAAGAATTCTAGCTTTGCAGATCAACACATGGCCATAGTCTGCAGGAACGAAAGTAAACTTGTTAAGACATCGAGTTATAAAAGTATTTTGATAAAGTATTATATAAAGGATATTTTGACCATTTATTTTGCTTGTCTAAATAATTTAAAATGTTTTAAATAGTGTTTACTTCGAACTGACAAATTTGAATCAAATGACTATTCATCATATTATAAAATGTTTAAAATGTTATAAGTACAAATTTTAAATTGAAATTTATATGGTTTTAAAATAATGGTTCATTCTTGTCTTTCAACCCACTTTTCCTTCTAGCTATTTCTACCTTCTTCCTCTTTGAGGGTCCTTTCTGCATTGTGGAAAGAGTTGGTTCGTTGGCTTATCGGTTGGATTTGCCCAAGAAGCTTTCTTGAGTGCATGATGTATTCCATGTCTCACATCTTCGCTGGTATCATCATGATCCATCTCTTTTTGTTCAGCCTTCTTCTCTTGATGGTTTGGATATTGAGCCTAATCTGACTGTCGAGAGGAAGCCACTTCGTATTCTCGACAGAGGTACAAAGCAGCTAAGAAAGAAATCTGTTAGTCTGGTCAAAGTACTGTGTAAGTACTGATGATCGAGATTGTACCTGGGAGACGGAGGAGAGCATTCGTGCTTCGAATCTGGAATTCTTATTTTTAAGGTACTACTTGTTTTGTCTATCTTGCTTTTCCTTATTTTCCTTGTTCGTTCTTTTCGAGGACGAAGATATTGGAGTGGGGGAGAGTGTAACAACCCAGTATTTTGTGATTATTTCTATTTGTTTATTTTAAATATATTAAACTGAATTCCCAATTTAAAACTTTATTTATTTCTCAAAATTAATAAATTTTGTTATTTTAAATATAAATTTTGATTTTATGTGAATTATAATTCCATACCTGAATAAATAGAATATTTCTAGAAAATGTGAATTTTGGTCAAAATAGTCAAACTTTGACTTTTAAATTTAAAATTTAAATATTTTAATTTTTGAATTTTATCTTTTATTATGAAAATAAATTAAATTTCAAGAATACTATTTTTTGTTTCGTTGAAATCTGATTTATATTGTGAAAGTTTTGTTATTTACAATATTGTGTGTAAATTGATTTATTTAACAATATTGTTTGTTTTAATTTACATAAATAATATTTTTATTTGTCATATTTTGTTCTAATTTATATATATGTGTGAAATATGTCGTGTTATATATATATATATATAATTTTTAAAACATTTTTAAAGTGTAGTTGTTATTTTTCCAAAAACTAGTATATTTTGTTTTCAATTTTCAATACTAGTTTACATATATTAATATATTCCTATATTTTTATATATTTTTCTAAAATTTATTTATTCATTTCATTTTCACTTTATTTTGTATTCAGTTTTATATTATTTACCTAAATTTTATTTTGATTTATTTGCATAAATAAAAAGAGAAATTTCAAGAGTCTTTGGCCTTTAACTCTTGACCTTCCACCTTCACATCTCTTCAATTTTTGGGCCGCCCTTTCCCTGGTCATAGACGTTACTTTTCTTTCTGTAATTCACATGAAAACCTTACTTTCTAATTCCTCATTCATGCACACTTCAGATCTGAAGAGAAAAGTTTGGGTAATGTCTCTTTTTCTTTCCACTTTTCACCTTCATTTCGTTGTTTTTCTTTGTAAATTGCCTTGGAATCTTCATGCATTTGCTTGGCCATACTCCTCCATCACCTCCACCATCTAGCACCAACACTGTTCATGGCCACTCCATGATCCTTTCCCTCTGACTTGACCAAGCCATGATCCCCCTTGAAGCTATCATCACCAAATGTTGCAAAATTCCCTGGAATATGCCATAGCCGAACCCCTTAATCACATACCCTTCATTTTTCACCTAAACCACCTCCTTGGCCGCCGCCACCACCAGTCCCTCCACCACCTCTGGCTGACACTCCAGACTCCACCTGACCTTTACCTTGTAGGGGCCGAGCCCAATGGTCCTTTGGCTGAGCCATATGATTGCACAAAAGCCACTAAATTGCCTTAAACCCTTTGTATTCCTTTTGTTGCAACTTCCATCCCTTTTACTACTTGTAGCCATGCACGCAAGCATATCCTAACCCTATGACCCAAATTTGGCTGATCACACCTGACCCTAGGCCGGGCACATGAAGGTGGAGACAATGGTCAAGTCATTCCTTTCATTATTGTCCTTAAATTCAATTTGTTTTAAAGTATATTTGTGTTGAAATCATATGTATATTTGGTTTGAAATCATATTTATACTTGTCTTGTTTTATGGGTTGTGCACAAGATCTAGCTTGGTACTCTTCCCACTCAAGTTAAAAGTCGTGTTATCGTGCTTTCAGAATTCGTTTGTGTGCTTTGTTCTGCTATATCCAGCATGAAACAAGTGAGAATTTCTCACAAGGCATTTCGTACTTATATAACTAGTAAACTGGTAGCATTTGAATCTATAAACTATATTATAATGTTATAACTGCCTATGCTATGATCATATGATGTTCATTCCTGTTTATACACCTGTCATATCATCTGTTACTGTTATATAATGTTATTCTGTTTATTTATATCAGTTTATCACACTGCAAGTTCCCTGTAGAATAGATTCACTATGGGTTGAAATGATATATACCCGAACGGACTTTAGAATAGGGAAAAATCATTATGACTGAAATGATAGGCCTGAACGATGTTTATTTATTGGCATTTACTTGGGATTGCGGGTTTGAAATGATAGACCCGTGGTTAATATATATATTTCTATAATTTTGAAAGAATTTTAAAAATGTAAATATTATGATATTTTGATTTAAATTTAAATTAAAAATGATTTTCTACAAATTTATAAGTGAAATAAATTAATGGTAATGTAGAAATTTGAAATATAAGTTACTTTTGGAATTAATGATTTTATTTTTTAATGGAGTTTAAATTAAGTAAGAAAGTATGATAAATAGATTTAAATTTGAATTTATAATGATTTTATAAAGTTTTATTTATTTTTCTAATGAATTAAAAATAGTTAAATAAATGATTGAGAAAAATGAAATTTGAATTATAACTTAACATATAAATTGGGAAATGTATTTTAAAAATAAAGATTAAGTTATGAAAACAAAAATGGATTTTAAATTTAACTTATAAAATGGTAAATTTAAAGAATAAGTAAATGAAAATGTTATGAAATGGTTTATTGATTTTAATAAGTGAATTATTGAAATTTGATATTAAATTGTGAAATTTCACTTTATAAAATCGTGACTTAAAAGGGTATTTAAATGATCATTTTTAAAAATGTGAAAATATGATTTTTATAAGTTAAAAATGGTTTAAATTAAAGTTTAATTTATTTATGAAATTGTATTGAAAATTTTGAATTAAATAATAGCACTTCAGAAATGCTATTGTTTCTGAAATTAACTAAAAATCTAAAGTAAATGATATTACAGCACTTTGTAAGTGCTATGGTTGATACAAATGAACTAAATGGCTAAAGTGAACTAAAGGCTATTACAGCACTTTGTAAGTGCTTTAGTTGCCGAATTTAACTAAGGTTTCAATTGAAACTTAAAACCTATTACAACATCTTTAAATTCTGTCTTTGGCTGAAGTGTATTGTTTTCAAAATTAACTTTCTGTAGCATTTTCTAAATGCCGCGAAAGTTGAATTTCACTGTTTTGATAAACTTAAGTGAATAAATAAACTTTGGAAAGGAAAAAAATTTGAGAATTAACACTACAAAAAAACTTACTATTGACGGCATCCTTTCTCAACGTGTAAGTAGAAGGTGCGGTAAAAGTAAATTACGAGGAAAATTATATACGTATGAACGCTGACGATATTCATTAGGTTTAAGTCTTTTCTGTTTGCCGCCTTTCATTCATGTCATTCCCTCCAAAAGAATTTTTTCCCCTTATCTCCTAATGTCGCTCTTTTTTTGGTAAATCTAGAAAGAAGCCAAAATTTTCTTCGTTGATTTCATCCTTCCTTCTTCAGCTTATCCTCTTTTCCCTTAAAACCTTATCTCAAAGGTGCCCTAGTTAGATTTTTTTGGGTTTTACAGTTCATATATTGATCTAGTCGAAAAGAATCGATTACAAGGTTAGTCGAATACTTTGATTTCAAGTTCAGACGGAAACAATTAAGCTTTTCCATTCATTGATTTCCCATGCCTAGTTGAGGAGAGCTTTTTACGAGCAGGTATATACTTAGTAATTTTTTCCATACTCTTGTTTTGGTTCTGTCATAAAGTTTTGATGCCATAGTATTAAGAAAATTTCTTACTCTTTTATAATATTGAACACTTATAATAAATATGAAAGGAAGAGGCAAGATGTTTTGATTGTTTATTTAGGAATCTGGTTTAGTAGATATAATTAGGTTATATATAATAACTTATCATTCTTGACATAAAAATTAGGGAAGCCAATTTTGATTGCTGTGTTTTAGGCTTATAATATACATGTATTTAAGTAGACATTTGCTTGCTGCATTTTTAGGCTTGTAATGAAAACTTCATGGGCTCTATGAGAAATAATTTTGATGTTTTATGTATAATATTTTAAATGCAAATTCTGTACAATCATGGGCATTTTGCAGTGTTGGATATCAAAACATTTCCTACTCATATGGATTGTTATATGGCTGAGGCTTTCTTCTTTTATTTTTTTAGCCAATATAGGTGATTGGATTTACCTGGGGACTAATTCAAAATGAGCAAGAAGATTGGTACTTGCACAATATTCATATCGATCCAATGTGTATGTATTCATTTATTGGCAATGAAGTATTATTGTTTTCTTAAAGTGTTTTAGGAGCATATGGTTCTAATTCTATATGTAGGAACCGATGCATGTAGATTTGAAGATCAAAATAAAATCATTTTTTATATCATCAACAACTATGAATTTTCATTAACTTATTACAAAACACATTATTATCTTTTTTATTTGTTTGTAGTATGCTCAATAAACTTCTTACATACGGGTTATAAAAATATATAGAATGATAATTCTAGTTATTGCCAGTGCTTTCATGATGGAATTTATTGTGTCGAACCTTGTTTATGCAAAGGGTTATTTCAACAAACCCATACATGAAGAAATAGTTTTGGCTACTCGCGAATGATAGAGTTTCGAAATCCCCTTGCCTTTGCTTCAAAAGTTATGCGAGTTCCAGAATCAGCAGTGAATATGATATTGGTAAAGTTTTGACTTTAATATTCTCATACACACACACATATACACAAATACACACACATACACACACGCACATATACATACACACATATAAATACACACACACACACACACAAATATTATAATAGTGTGTTAGTCTTAATGAAAAAGCGATTAAATATTGATTGATGGTTACTTTTGGCTTACTACAATAGGAAGATACACCACTTTATAATATAAAGGACAGCCATTTAAGTTTCTCAAGAATTCATAACTAAACCCACCCCCTCAAAAAGAAGAACCATCTTTACTTTCTTGAGAATATTCTAGCCTTGTTACTTTATATAGTTGTCATAAAGAAAGTCATAATAGGTTTGATGCTTTTGCAACATATCTTCAAAATACAAGTGAATTGCAGATGCAAAAGTTAGTTATCATAGTAGCATTGAGCCATTGTTTGCTTACGAGTTACGAGAGTGTGGTCATACTTTTAGGTAGACCCCAACAAAACTCCTGCTCCAACCGGACATAAAACATGATGCAATTGTAAGAAGTCAAGCTGCTTGAAGAAATATTGTGAATGCTATCGGGTTAGACTTCATTCGTATAAGTTGATTTATTTTGTTATTTGTAAATGAATCGTTTGAACTATCAATTGAAAGGTGGTGTGGGGTGCTCACTATGATGTAGATGTAAGTCATGTAAAATTGTGTTAGGGAGAAAAGATGGTATGTCTGATATCTATTGCTCCGTAAAAGTTATATTATTGATTTTCGATTTTTATACTTATATTGTAATTAGATGTTATACTAATATTTGTTTTGATAATAATGTAGATTATGTACATGTTAAATCATATGTGATAAAACATTCAAACTATAACTTCAGTTTACTGAGGATTATCCAAACATGTCACCAACAATGGGCTTTGTTTCTCAAATGTTCCATCCAAACAGTAAGTTGTTAACATCTATCTATTTAAATAATTTATATATTTTTTATATGAATTTTTATTATATTCAGACACTGTAATCTTGTGAAACGTAAATACTACTATTGCCCATGATAAGTACATGAGAAAGATAATAATATGTTTCATGTTATCTTAAGTTTAACTCAATTCGATCTTCATTGCTTGGGAATCAATGTTTGGTTAAGGTAATTTGGAAATCAAATTCGATTCTTGCTAGTGAATTAGCAGACACACGACCCAATCCAAGAACCTCTCATATATCTAGTTACCAATAAAAATTTGTTTAGCTAAACGGAGTTAGAAATACACTCCACTTCACTATCTTGCATGTCTTCCCCATGCCTTCTCATCTCAATGCATGTCTTCCCCATGCCTTTTACATGTTCTTCATGCTCCAACTGTACCCAAAAAAGAAACCAATGCTCTCCACTTCACTGTCTTGCTCGTATGCATTCCCACTCCTTCGAGGCAATCAAAAAAGAAGTTAAAAAATTATTTAAGCAAAGACACCAGAATTACTTTCAAGACCATTTTGTTCAAGGAAAGATGGGATAACTGATTTCTTAGTACTTTTGAAACCTTTTGTTTATAATAAACTACCATGCAATGATAATAGGTTTCAACTTTGTAAATAAATCTCCATTGAATACTCTTTGTTAAATGATGTAGTTGTTTGATGCACGTAAATCCACAAAGTAAAATAGTCTCTAAATAAAGTGGCCATAGACATGGCATTAAGCAAACAGAGATCTTTGGTTCAAAGTTTTGCACTTCTACTTCATCTGGTTTTCAATTATTTATTATGTTTCCCAGCTTCTTTATTTCAGTTTAATGTTTGTATCATTTTCTCATTGTGAGCGGTTTGATTTGCTATGTGAATCTACCAAGGTTGGGTAGTTTCAATTTCAGTTGAAGGTTCTATTTCGAGCTAGGGATAATAAGAGGAATACTTAGCATTGATGTGAATATAAACTTTTGGTTCCTACTTAGCATTTTCTATGTGTCATAGACCTACTTGTCATGCCATCATAACCGGTGGTGAGTGTCCGAATGACCTAGCTAGTCGTTGACTTGTCAAACTCACACTTAGTTCAACCCTACCCATATTCATTTTAATCTCTCATTGGTAAACATCAAATATTAGCTTTATGCATAACATAAAGATCCTTAACAAAAACCCACTAGTTTGCTACTAGCCTATACTAAAATAGTGTTTTCTGGATTTCTTTGTGTTAATTCTCATTGTCTGTGGTATCAAAATTATATAAAATCTAGACACTATAGCAAAACTGACTATATAGATATTACACTTATTTATGTATTCATTATCATGTTTGTATATGATCTCAAAGGGAGGTTGAAATATTTTCCTTTCAACATAATTTGAATTTTAAGTTTTTTGTTTCTGAAGAACCTATACATGACCTTTGAACAACTTAGCCTATTTTGTTGTATTATCCTCATCCCAATATATGCTCCTTAATATTTATTTTGTAGTATACCAAAATTATATAAGTAGGACCCTACTTTATACTATTCAGACACTTTTCTTCCCCATTGATTCTTTGCTTTCAAAACTTGATTCAAATCCATAATGCATTGCAAATTATAGAAGTATTTCACTGTTTGATTTAAAATCATAAATATTTTGACTTGAAATTTGATTCAAATCCATGCATTCTTTGATTCGAGTTCATGAATATTTTCACTTATAATTTGGTCTCAAATTCTATGAGTTCTGATATCTGCTATTCATGTATATGTATCATTTTATAGTTTAATGCAAGTACAAATTAAATGATTTTTAAAGTTATTGATAATTTAAAAGTGACAAGGAAACTGATACACACACATGATGAAACTGATAAGAGGAATGACGCAAACAAGCAAACAGAAACTAGTGACAAGGATGAAACTGGAGTGGAAGAAGATCAAAAGGAAGAAGCAAGCGAACATGATGAAACTGGCAAGAAAAAGAAAGTAAAAAAGCAAAAAGAAACAGGTGCACTGGATAGTACTGACAATACTGATGATAAACATCATGTTTCAAAAGCTATTCACAGGTTAGCGAGAAGACCCATTTTTATGGAATAATGGTTGGCTTGTCCTTCTTTTACACACACACACCTTTTTCTGAATTCCTATACATATGTTTATGCAGTGAAAATGATGGAGTTGGTTTGATTGTTCGACACACCTTTTATACATATTTTTATGGAATAGTGAGTGGCTTGATTTTTATATTATTTTCCATGTTTGCAAATTAAATAACGTTGTTTAGCTGATGTTCCATGTTCGACACGAAGCAAATATATTATTCTAAGATGCACTTGCATAAGTTTTGGAATCATCATTTGGCATTTAAGGAATGGGTTAAATAGTCTAGTGATGTAATGCACAATTTTTTTATTATAATAAATTTCCCATGGTATGATCCTATACTTAATTTGAAAGTCTATAAAAATATTCATTATGAATTTAGACAGAAATAATTTTTTCTTTAGGTTAAACCATTGGATTGAAGATCAATATATGATATTCTGCGATATATTAGACAAAAATGATTTTGTGCAATATTTTAGTTATATTAGTACTGAAAATTTCAGCTTCGGTCATTAGATATTATGATCAAATAGTTTAATATTAAAAGGCAAAATTCCTTCTTTTTTAGTAATTCACAAGATGAGGCTATCCTTAGTTTTATTAAAATTGCTAAACATATGCATAACGCTTATTAATTATCATTTGTACTTATTATAACCACTATTCATATGTTGGGAAATCCTTTTATTTTGTTATAACCATTTATTCATGCAGCTACTCTTGGGCTTCTCAAAAAATTCGTGATCATGAACTTCAGTACACATTTCAGGTATATCCATTTTATTTTGTTACAAATATCTGGTTATTATAAATTCAGCAGCCCATTTTTTTACAACATTACCTATAGACATAATTTATTATGGCATTAATAGGATGGTGGCATTCTTCTTACAACCTACGATATTGTCCGGAATAATTACAAATCATTACGAGGTAACCATTATCAGGACCTTTATGACAACATAAATGAAGAAGAAAACTTGTAGGACTACATCATGCTTGATGAGGTCGATTTTAGCTTCATTGTCCATTTAGTTTGCAATGTTGTTTCTGATACTTTCCCCCACCTTTTTCTGCTAAGTGTCACTTATTTAGGAAATAAATTCGCAAAAAGATAGTCTATTCAAATTGCATGAATTGTCTTCAAACTACAGTGTACTATATACAATCATCGTTTGAACTAGTTTTACATATAAGTTAAGTTTGTAGCTCAAAGTATTTTCTTAATGGTTTACCGTCAAAATTTGTTTTTGCCTGAAAGCATGATCATCAATGTGTGATTGTTATTCGTTTAACACAGTGGTCATGATCGAAACATGTCATTTTCTGTAAAAATTCAATAGCATCAAAAAGTATCATCTAAACTCATGTTGTGAGAGACAGAATGAAATTTAATATGACTGAAAATAGTTGTCTGAATTTATTATTGGTTAACCAAGTGATTATTTGGCTTTTAAATTATAATCTCTAACAGTTCCGGCAGTCATTGCCAACAAATAAAATTTGGCCAGCTAGTATGTCTTTCCCCCTTCCGCAGCAATTTTTTTTGAAGAATATATCATATATGCGATCAAGTTTGCTATTTTAATAAAAAATAGGTAACCTGCTTATGAAGCCCTCTCCATATTTGTGAGCTATACATGAAATGTCTAAGGGTTATGTGTATATTTATAAACAAAATTACATTACTTTCTCTCAAGTAAAACAATATACCTAAGCAATTTTTTTTAGCTATTTATCATTGGAATACGTTGAAAATTAAGGAAAAAAATTAAAGAAATAAAAAGTATAATCTGCTAAATATATCAAACTAAAATTACAAGCCAAATCTGTATTCTACGAACTCCACATTCATATTCGAGGTTTCCAAATGCACCTGAACCTGATGCTGCTCCGCTAGCTTCCTATTGTGATAAAATTAAATGGTTTCCTAGCACTCAGATATTTTTCTAAATGTGGAAAGGTACGTTGAGGGGAGTGTAACAGCCCTAGTTTTTAGCTATTTATTTCTTTTAATTTTTTTGTTTTTAGAAATATAATTTATATAAATTGTGTTTACCAATATTGTTTAAATATTTAATTTAGAGAATTAAACTCGTTAATTTAATATGATTTTTGTAACTAAATTTAAGAAAAAAAAAAAGGAAATTTTTATAATGTATAATGAAGTGAGTGGTAACTAAATGTTTTGGATATTATCATAATATCTGTTGTTATACCCATTCCCTAAAAATAATGAAAAGGAGAAAATTTGTAACATATTAAAGTAGTTAATTAATTATGTTAATTTGGTAGGTTATGACATGCAAATCATGTTGGTGGAATATTCTCAATTTTGACATATTAATTATGTTAGCAGTGAACATTGTTAAGCAATTTAAAACAATGAAACTTACAATCAATTTATTTGATAAATCTACCTTATTCCTAGTTAGCAATTCAAAACTTGAATAAAGGCACATACGGATATTTTTAAAATGGAGTTAATGACAATTAATATATATTTCAAAAAGAAATTTATGACAATTAATAGAGAAATTAATTGTAAAATTTCAGTAGTTGACCAGAATTAATTTATTGAATAATTAATGCAAATTAATAAAATTGATGAAAGATAAATAAGTTAATTCTTTTGGTTAATGGCATGAGGACACGAGGTTAATCCCCATTTTGTAGGAGAAATCTGCCCGTGTAACCAGTCCGGCTACCAGTGCCTACAAAGCGGACGGATTAATGTGAGACGTCGCAGGATTGATAATTAACAAAAAGGGTTAATTAACTAATTAAGTTAGTAACCAAATTTGAGTATGTAATTAAAGGAGGATAATTAATTGGTAATATGGTAATTAATTGAAATCAATTAAGGAGGGTAATTAAAAGGGATAAGGTAATCAATTGAAATCAATTAAAGGCAATTAAAGGGGAATTAATTGATTAGAAGAATATGGAAATCAAATTTGCCTTCCTTTGCGCGTGACACAAAATTTTATTCTTTTAACATTTTGACATTTGCCTCTTACCATTTGTTTCTTGAGCATGTCACTGTATTCATTTATTCACGCAGCCTTATCCACAAAAATATCAACTCTTCCAATTGCCATTTTTCCTCTCACCTAAATTAAATGCATTCAAAATTTAATCTTGCCTATCTTTGCAAATTTTCGCATACCCATTATATCTCTCTGTTTCCACTGCGTTTGTTTTGCAATAAATAAATTTTTCGAACCATTGATCAAGTAAATATTTATGTAAGCATTTATTACTTTTGCCTTTTCAGTTAAAAGCTTTTTCATTGCTTACCATAAATCACGCAAGAGCTCAAGTTTTGCTTCCTCAATCAAATCTGTTCAAATTTGCAGTAACGCATGCTTTAAATTTAGATTATAACTGGTATAAATCACGCAAGCTATCTAAAAAAAAAATCCAAAAGAGTGATATCGTTCAAACATAAAACTGGAAAGAGAAATCAACGCATGCATTTATCACAATTTTCGTGTAGCGTTCAAACAAGAAAAACTGGAAATAAATCTCTTGCCTAAACGCATGCACTCAAAAAATCAACGCTTGCATTTATTTCTTACGTTTTCAAACCTGCCTATTTATCTCCCCTTTTTATTTCGCAAGTTTATCTATAAATACTTTGCCTCATTCACATAAGTTTTCATATCTCCTTGTTTGTCCCTCTCTGGTACAAGCTTCTATCAGGTAAATAATTTGCATTGTTTATTTCTTTGCTTCTTCCAATTTTCCTTCCTCCTTCTTGTGTTCTCTGATTTCCTTGCTCGGCTACTTCCCCATCATGCCGTGCCATTTATAAATACATATAGAACTTTGTTAGTAGTAGGCTGGAAGAAATGATATAAATTGATTGTAGGAAGCTAGACTATGGAATTAGTGTAGTTATGATGTAGTTAGTGGTATTGTGGATTTGGATAAGTGCAGTTTTGAAGAGGAAGGCATAGAAAAAAAAAAAAAAAAGAATTACAATTTAATAATGGAGAAGATAAATTGATAAGGAGAAAATGATATGAAATGTTGTTTAATTCAAATAAACAATATTGTATGAATAAATCTTGGGTGAATATAATAAAATGACATTTATTTCAATTTTTAATGGTTGAAATAAATTTAAGATGGTTAAAAATAAATTTAACTACTTATTTGAGAATTTGGGTGGATAAATATCAATGGATTGTATTTATTATGGTTAATAAAAGGATATTGGTGATGTATACCAATAATCACCTTTTAATGTTTAATAATAAAAGTAAAAGAAGAAATAATTTGCCTAAACATGATGAACATGTATGTGAAATAAAGTATTATTTAATGAATTCGAATGTAGTTAGTGGCTACATTTGATTAAATCGAATAATTTGAACAGTATTGTGTTTGTTGCCAATATTGTCATTTTATTTAAATAAATATATATGAGAATGAAAATAATTGATCATGATAAATATGATTAAAAATGTGAGAAATAATTTAATAATGTCTAAACATGTATTTGTTTTGTTTGGGTGCATAACATCTTTTTATTCAATCAATTGTATTAAATTTGCAATTTATTTTGCAATTTATTCAATTTATTTTATGCATGCGTACGGTTGAAGTATGGGCCTAGGATATGTTGAGACGGTTAGCGGGTTGTAGTAGTCGAGCAAGTTGAACTAAATTTCTTTTATTCTATTCGTTCCAGTTGTTCTGAAATTTTGCTTTGACCGTAATTTTTAAATTCGCATACTTGGTATTTGGATCTTATAGATTTAAGTCAAGGCTTTGCATCCGCCGAAGTTTGATCGTGCTTTCCGTTTTTTTTTTCCGAAGTAGATACCGTGTTTGATTTAGATCCACTGCAGCGTTTAAGGTGAGTATTTCTCACCAGACATATGTACATATATTTTGTGAATTATCGCAAGTGTATGTGTAAAAATTTTATTTAAATATTATCTGTCTGTAGTATAACGTAGAATGATGAATCCCATTTAAATTGACACCTCATCAGTTATTATCTGTTGTATTATTTCTGCAGTTATATTATATTATTGTTTATTTACTGCTTAAATCACCACTGCAAGTTCCCTGTTAAATTTAGATTGTTGTGGGCTGAAATGATAGGCCTAAATGATGATTACTGTGCTATTATTATGTTAACTGTTTAACTGTTAACTTGGGATTGCGGGTTTGAAATGATAGAACCCGGGGTTTGTAAATTACGGATTGAAATGATATAAATCCGTATCACTTGACCTAGGCTAGAAAACTATATACAGGCTCGTGGTCCTTATAATATTTTCTGAAATATTTAAAATTATTTTGGAAGTTAAATATTTGATTTAATATCTTTAAAGGATTTTATATTGATTTTGAATGAGTTATAAATGTTAATAAATAAATAAATAAATATTTGAATAAAATTTTGGAATATAACTTATTTTGGAAATTCTGGATTTTTGAAAGGATAAGATTTCAGTTAAGAAATATATATATAAGTTATATTTGGAAATATTTATTAAGTTAAACAATCTACTAAAGCATTTAAATGCTGTCTTTTGAAATTGGACTAGTTTTACCCGTAACTTTAGGTAGCATTTCCTAAGTGCTATAGAATCTGGAATTTGATTGTTTTGAAATTTAAGGAATTTGATAAATTATATTTATGTTTAAGTTTTGGAGACCTTTAAGATATGAGATTTATAACTGGATTTTTCTTAATAAATTTAAGATGAACATTCTAGTGTTAAGTAAATTTTGAAATTATTTAATGGCATAATTTTGGAGTTTTATCTATGGAATTTATGGGAATATTCAAGACGAAATAATAAACACTAATTTGTTGAAAGAAAAATATCCAATATATTATGGTTTAAAGGTATAATTCAAATATTTGGTTTCCAGATATTATAAATTTTAAGCAGTATGGTTTTGGAAAAGAATTATATTTGAATATAACGATATCATGTTGTTTTGGGTTTTAAATGATATCGTATTTATAGTTTTGAAATGGAAATGTTTATACTGGTTTTAAAGTATAAATTGTTTTTAAATGACCACGGGTTATAATAACGATGGGTTGGCAAAGAGACCGGGATCGGATATGGACATACTCTCTGTCGATACCGAAAACCACTTTGACCAACCGTGTACGCGGTGGAGATTCCAGAATGAAGTAGGTCGGTGGTGGCGTTTCCTGTAAGGTAAATACGTGGACCCGACTCCCGTGAGCTGGCATAAGGTGGCTAAAACAGGAGCAATTCCAGGCCAATGAGGTCATTCCTCTGATCGGACGCTCCTCTTCGATATTATACTATGATCTTGGATTGATTCAGTGGCCACTTCTATATTTTGATTTTGGGGGAGTTAGTTCGAGGTGGGCGGCAGCTGCGCGCTGCGCGTTACCATCAGCCTGGATAGCAATTGGTATATCTACCCTGGCATTGCCTAGTTGTGCCGTGTCACCTACCCTATCGCGCCTTGTACGAGTTTGGTTTTCTCCCGTAGCCCGTGTGGTATCCTCTAGTGGCTTCCCGATCAGGAGGGACTATGATATTGGATGGACTACTGGGACTATTACGTGTTAAGGGCTATATGGGTAACCCCTTAACGCTATTAAAAAGTAAGTTTATTTTATAAATAGACACTAGTATAATAGCGCAATATACTACATAGTAAATAGTTTGACGGATCCTTAGAGGATGGGCGGTCCCAAGCATCATTTAAGTTACTTGCTCTATATTACAGTACACTTGAATTAGCTTACATTATATAAGTATGTATGTCCTGACTCGAGTGTTATGTTTTATTTTTACGCTCGGGTCAGCCTGAGTTGCAGCTTCAATTTCTTCTCCGTAGCTAGGACACTCAGTAGATCATTCGCGCTGCTGGAAGTTGTTTCAGCCTTTATCTTTTCTGGAATTCAAGACTTTGAAGACTCTATCTCTATTTATGTCTTAAAATTTGTATTGAGGATTATAGACAATGTAAGTTCTGTTTTGTTGAAGTTATATCAGTGGCTTCATGAACCACTTAATTTTTAATTTCCGCTGCGAGATTCTGATATCTGTGTATGTGATTCTGTGATCTATTTATTGTATATTCTGAGTTTTGCCAAATTTATTTTACAACGCAGTATTTTGAACAATTCAAGTCCGACATGTGCGGATGCGAAGGGTTGAAAATACTGGGTCGTTACATTTTGGTATCAGAGCTTTGGTTCTAGGCAAAACTTAGAATGTATGGTAAATTTGATTTACAGAATCACGTTCATTCGAGATTGAACCACTCTCTTTTCGAATTTTGGAACATTCCCTACGGTTCCAAAGCTCATTCGTATCCCTCACTTTTTCATCTGCTTTAGATTCTGGAGTATCTCATAACTCCACTTCGGATGATCTTTATTGTAAATTGGCGGTCTCGCCATTATTCTAATAAAGGGGTGAAACTCCTTTACCATTAGCATTGATTCACCGGAGATTTATATTTATCCTCGGTTTATATGCTAGTATCTTTGGTTATTCCAAATTCTATCTCTTCGGATCAAATGTAGATTTACCCCAACCACATCGATATGGCTCTTTAAGTCACGGATGACTAGGTCAAGGTTGTCCGCGACTTATATAGACTTACCCAGTTTCCTTATTCTGATCTTCTGATTTCAATTTATCTTGAATTCTATTTGATTTGAGTTCATCAAATTTGAGTCTCTATCCTGGTTTGAGAAGTTTATTCCTATATTTGAAATTAAAATCTAATATTATATATATGAGTATAATTTTCAAAATTTTATAATTAATTTAACTAGTTGTCAAGAGATAATAGTTTTGATTTTATTTATGGTGTTGTAAGCCATGTGTTTGTCTAATAAATAAGTGAATATAAAACAATGGTTATAAATTAATTTGGAAACAGAAATGAATTTAAAACTAAAACTTGAGAATTAAATTTCTGATGATTTCAAACCTTGTGTTTAAATTTTAAAAGGATGTAATAAGTATTTTTGTATAGAAATTTGTTTCCAAAGAAATTTTAAAATTAGTGCTTTTCTCTTTGTCACTGGAAAATAATTTCGGTGATGACTGCAGCATCATCGACATTCATTTTCGAGTTTCGAAGTGAAAAGACCATTCTGTAGTCTGGCTACAGTGTTTCCTTGAGATTTTAATTGATTTGAATTTCTAAAGTATGACTTAATATATATAGATATATAATTTAAATTTGATTTGACATATTAGGTATATATATTTAGTTATCTCTAAATGGTTTGAAGGGAATCAGGAATTTAATTCTTAAAGTTTATCTTGAGGAAGGAAAATAAATATAATAACAAAAATTTGAATAAAAAGGTTCCAATTGGAGATAATTAAATTGAAAGTTTTATTTGTATAACACCCAATTTCATTTAATATAACTTACCTTGATTTTCAAAAGTTAACATGTAATTGGATAATATACAATATAAAAGGATTTTATGAATAAAATTTGAGTGGTTATAATAAATATTATACACTTAAATTTTAGTTATAAAAGATTAATGGGGATAAATAAGGAAAAGGAATTTAAGGAATTTTATTCAAATGTCTTAATAATCAAATTAATTTAATATGGAGCCGTAAATCTAACCAAGAGATTTTAATAAAAGGTTATTTCCTGAAATGAATATGTTTGTGTAATAAACAAGGTATCTTTGAATAAGGAAAATATATTTGAAAGGGATATTTTTGGAGTAAGGATTATATATCTTCAAATCATAGTTTAATTGATGTCTAAATAAATAGTTAAGACGTATTCTAATATCACTAAATTTTGATAATTGAGAATTGGTTTTCAAATGGAAATTCAAGGGTAACTTATTGAAGGAATATCTTATTTATAAGATAAGTATTTTTAATAAAGTGTTAGGTTATTTGTTAAAATTCAGAGTTAAGTACATAATAAACTGATTAGGAATACTATTATATCTACTATAGCATATTATGAGTGCTGCTGTTTCTAAAAATAAAATGTTTTGGAAATTTTTTTTATAAATGAACTTAGGAATATTTCAACCTTGAAATGAATATTGTTTGGCATTGAATTTAAAAGGTATAAATGAAGATTATTTTAAAGGTATTATGATTTTAGTAGCATGATTTCCAAATGATAATATTTATAAATTTAATGATTTCAAAGCATTATGATTGCAAATTTATTATCTTATTTGTTTTCAAACTATCTTTAAGTGTCCTTGGTTTCCCTATCTGCTACAGAATGAGGAGGCTATTGCTTATACCAGTCTATTTAGAAATCTTTTCTATAATCTTTAAAAATCTTTGTTACTCATCGGGGCCTGAGCACCGCTTACCACCCATAGACCGACGGTCGAACTGAAAAGAGTAAAACCGATTCTAGAAGATCTTCTTCGTGCTTCAAATCCGGAACTATTCGTTTAAAGTTCTTGTTTATCTAGCTTATCTTCCTTTGTTTCTTTTCTTTTGTTCCTTTTCGAGGACGAAAAGTTCTTAAGTGGGGGAGAGTGTAACAGCCCTAGTTTTTAGCTATTTATTTCTTTTAATTTTTTTGTTTTTAGAAATATAATTTATATAAATTGTGTTTACCAATATTGTTTAAATATTTAATTTAGAGAATTAAACTCGTTAATTTAATATGATTTTTGTAACTAAATTTAAGAAGAAAAAAAAAGGAAATTTTTATAATGTATAATGAAGTGAGTGGTAACTAAATGTTTTGGATATTATCATAATATCTGTTGTTATACCCATTCCCTAAAAATAATGAAAAGGAGAAAATTTGTAACATATTAAAGTAGTTAATTAATTATGTTAATTTGGTAGGTTATGACATGCAAATCATGTTGGTGGAATATTCTCAATTTTGACATATTAATTATGTTAGCAGTGAACATTGTTAAGCAATTTAAAACAATGAAACTTACAATCAATTTATTTGATAAATCTACCTTATTCCTAGTTAGCAATTCAAAACTTGAATAAAGGCACATACGGATATTTTAAAATGGAGTTAATGACAATTAATAGATATTTCAAAAAGAAATTTATGACAATTAATAGAGAAATTAATTGTAAAATTTCAGTAGTTGACCAGAATTAATTTATTGAATAATTAATGCAAATTAATAAAATTGATGAAAGATAAATAAGTTAATTCTTTTGGTTAATGGCATGAGGACACGAGGTTAATCCCCATTTTGTAGGAGAAATCTGCCCGTGTAACCAGTCCGGCTACCAGTGCCTACAAAGCGGACGGATTAATGTGAGACGTCGTAGGATTGATAATTAACAAAAAGGGTTAATTAACTAATTAAGTTAGTAACCAAATTTGAGTATGTAATTAAAGGAGGATAATTAATTGGTAATATGGTAATTAATTGAAATCAATTAAGGAGGGTAATTAAAAGGGATAAGGTAATCAATTGAAATCAATTAAAGGCAATTAAAGGGGAATTAATTGATTAGAAGAATATGGAAATCAAATTTGCCTTCCTTTGCGCGTGACACAAAATTTTATTCTTTTAACATTTTGACATTTGCCTCTTACCATTTGTTTCTTGAGCATGTCACTGTATTCATTTATTCACGCAGCCTTATCCACAAAAATATCAACTCTTCCAATTGCCATTTTTCCTCTCACCTAAATTAAATGCATTCAAAATTTAATCTTGCCTATCTTTGCAAATTTTCGCATACCCATTATATCTCTCTGTTTCCACTGCGTTTGTTTTGCAATAAATAAATTTTTCGAACCATTGATCAAGTAAATATTTATGTAAGCATTTATTACTTTTGCCTTTTCAGTTAAAAGCTTTTTCATTGCTTACCATAAATCACGCAAGAGCTCAAGTTTTGCTTCCTCAATCAAATCTGTTCAAATTTGCAGTAACGCATGCTTTAAATTTAGATTATAACTGGTATAAATCACGCAAGCTATCTAAAAAAAAAAAAAAATCCAAAAGAGTGATATCGTTCAAACATAAAACTGGAAAGAGAAATCAACGCATGCATTTATCACAATTTTCGTGTAGCGTTCAAACAAGAAGAACTGGAAATAAATCTCTTGCCTAAACGCATGCACTCAAAAAATCAACGCTTGCATTTATTTCTTACGTTTTCAAACCTGCCTATTTATCTCCCCTTTTTATTTCGCAAGTTTATCTATAAATACTTTGCCTCATTCACATAAGTTTTCATATCTCCTTGTTTGTCCCTCTCTGGTACAAGCTTCTATCAGGTAAATAATTTGCATTGTTTATTTCTTTGCTTCTTCCAATTTTCCTTCCTCCTTCTTGTGTTCTCTGATTTCCTTGCTCGGCTACTTCCCCATCATGCCGTGCCATTTATAAATACATATAGAACTTTGTTAGTAGTAGGCTGGAAGAAATGATATAAATTGATTGTAGGAAGCTAGACTATGGAATTAGTGTAGTTATGATGTAGTTAGTGGTATTGTGGATTTGGATAAGTGCAGTTTTGAAGAGGAAGGCATAGAAAAAAAAAAAAAAAGAATTACAATTTAATAATGGAGAAGATAAATTGATAAGGAGAAAATGATATGAAATGTTGTTTAATTCAAATAAACAATATTGTATGAATAAATCTTGGGTGAATATAATAAAATGACATTTATTTCAATTTTTAATGGTTGAAATAAATTTAAGATGGTTAAAAATAAATTTAACTACTTATTTGAGAATTTGGGTGGATAAATATCAATGGATTGTATTTATTATGGTTAATAAAAGGATATTGGTGATGTATACCAATAATCACCTTTTAATGTTTAATAATAAAAGTAAAAGAAGAAATAATTTGCCTAAACATGATGAACATGTATGTGAAATAAAGTATTATTTAATGAATTCGAATGTAGTTAGTGGCTACATTTGATTAAATCGAATAATTTGAACAATATTGTGTTTGTTGCCAATATTGTCATTTTATTTAAATAAATATATATGAGAATGAAAATAATTGATCATGATAAATATGATTAAAAATGTGAGAAATAATTTAATAATGTCTAAACATGTATTTGTTTTGTTTGGGTGCATAACATCTTTTTATTCAATCAATTGTATTAAATTTGCAATTTATTTTGCAATTTATTCAATTTATTTTATGCATGCGTACGGTTGAAGTATGGGCCTAGGATATGTTGAGACGGTTAGCGGGTTGTAGTAGTCGAGCAAGTTGAACTAAATTTCTTTTATTCTATTCGTTCCAGTTGTTCTGAAATTTTGCTTTGACCGTAATTTTTAAATTCGCATACTTGGTATTTGGATCTTATAGATTTAAGTCAAGGCTTTGCATCCGCCGAAGTTTGATCGTGCTTTCCGTTTTTTTTTTCCGAAGTAGATACCGTGTTTGATTTAGATCCACTGCAGCGTTTAAGGTGAGTATTTCTCACCAGACATATGTACATATATTTTGTGAATTATCGCAAGTGTATGTGTAAAAATTTTATTTAAATATTATCTGTCTGTAGTATAACGTAGAATGATGAATCCCATTTAAATTGACACCTCATCAGTTATTATCTGTTGTATTATTTCTGCAGTTATATTATATTATTGTTTATTTACTGCTTAAATCACCACTGCAAGTTCCCTGTTAAATTTAGATTGTTGTGGGCTGAAATGATAGGCCTAAATGATGATTACTGTGCTATTATTATGTTAACTGTTTAACTGTTAACTTGGGATTGCGGGTTTGAAATGATAGAACCCGGGGTTTGTAAATTACGGATTGAAATGATATAAATCCGTATCACTTGACCTAGGCTAGAAAACTATATACAGGCTCGTGGTCCTTATAATATTTTCTGAAATATTTAAAATTATTTTGGAAGTTAAATATTTGATTTAATATCTTTAAAGGATTTTATATTGATTTTGAATGAGTTATAAATGTTAATAAATAAATAAATAAATATTTGAATAAAATTTTGGAATATAACTTATTTTGGAAATTCTGGATTTTTGAAAGGATAAGATTTCAGTTAAGAAATATATATATAAGTTATATTTGGAAATATTTATTAAGTTAAACAATCTACTAAAGCATTTAAATGCTGTCTTTTGAAATTGGACTAGTTTTACCCGTAACTTTAGGTAGCATTTCCTAAGTGCTATAGAATCTGGAATTTGATTGTTTTGAAATTTAAGGAATTTGATAAATTATATTTATGTTTAAGTTTTGGAGACCTTTAAGATATGAGATTTATAACTGGATTTTTCTTAATAAATTTAAGATGAACATTCTAGTGTTAAGTAAATTTTGAAATTATTTAATGGCATAATTTTGGAGTTTTATCTATGGAATTTATGGGAATATTCAAGACGAAATAATAAACACTAATTTGTTGAAAGAAAAATATCCAATATATTATGGTTTAAAGGTATAATTCAAATATTTGGTTTCCAGATATTATAAATTTTAAGCAGTATGGTTTTGGAAAAGAATTATATTTGAATATAACGATATCATGTTGTTTTGGGTTTTAAATGATATCGTATTTATAGTTTTGAAATGGAAATGTTTATACTGGTTTTAAAGTATAAATTGTTTTTAAATGACCACGGGTTATAATAACGATGGGTTGGCAAAGAGACCGGGATCGGATATGGACATACTCTCTGTCGATACCGAAAACCACTTTGACCAACCGTGTACGCGGTGGAGATTCCAGAATGAAGTAGGTCGGTGGTGGCGTTTCCTGTAAGGTAAATACGTGGACCCGACTCCCGTGAGCTGGCATAAGGTGGCTAAAACAGGAGCAATTCCAGGCCAATGAGGTCATTCCTCTGATCGGACGCTCCTCTTCGATATTATACTATGATCTTGGATTGATTCAGTGGCCACTTCTATATTTTGATTTTGGGGGAGTTAGTTCGAGGTGGGCGGCAGCTGCGCGCTGCGCGTTACCATCAGCCTGGATAGCAATTGGTATATCTACCCTGGCATTGCCTAGTTGTGCCGTGTCACCTACCCTATCGCGCCTTGTACGAGTTTGGTTTTCTCCCGTAGCCCGTGTGGTATCCTCTAGTGGCTTCCCGATCAGGAGGGACTATGATATTGGATGGACTACTGGGACTATTACGTGTTAAGGGCTATATGGGTAACCCCTTAACGCTATTAAAAAGTAAGTTTATTTTATAAATAGACACTAGTATAATAGCGCAATATACTACATAGTAAATAGTTTGACGGATCCTTAGAGGATGGGCGGTCCCAAGCATCATTTAAGTTACTTGCTCTATATTACAGTACACTTGAATTAGCTTACATTATATAAGTATGTATGTCCTGACTCGAGTGTTATGTTTTATTTTTACGCTCGGGTCAGCCTGAGTTGCAACTTCAATTTCTTCTCCGTAGCTAGGACACTCAGTAGATCATTCGCGCTGCTGGAAGTTGTTTCAGCCTTTATCTTTTCTGGAATTCAAGACTTTGAAGACTCTATCTCTATTTATGTCTTAAAATTTGTATTGAGGATTATAGACAATGTAAGTTCTGTTTTGTTGAAGTTATATCAGTGGCTTCATGAACCACTAAATTTTTAATTTCCGCTGCGAGATTCTGATATCTGTGTATGTGATTCTGTGATCTATTTATTGTATATTCTGAGTTTTGCCAAATTTATTTTACAACGCAGTATTTTGAACAATTCAAGTCCGACATGTGCGGATGCGAAGGGTTGAAAATACTGGGTCGTTACAGGGAGTGTGCAAGTTTTCTAAGCTGTAGAAGAGTACCTTGTATCCTTTCAAGTCTGATTCAGTTATATCTATAACATCAAATTTCCATTAAAGTTTAATTATTTCCATTATCACATATGACAGCTAATATTTCTCGTTCTCCTACAATTGCTGGATTCATCGCTAAGAGATTTACTACCCATATTTCTACTGGCAGTTTCTGCTTTGATTCGCCTCTTTCTGCTTCATTTTTGAGGTATTGTCTGTGATTTATTGTTCTTTTAGCTGTTCTATGAACTTTGGACGCAGATTATTTGATGGTGGCCAGTTTTGATGGTTGTGTATTTATGTGGTGGTCAGTGTTGTGGCAGAAAAAGGGATGTGTGGTAGAAGGAGCAGAAGTGGGATTGTCCTTGAGATGGATGGAGATTGTTCAAGTTAGCGATGTAGCAGTGGATTGGCAAGTGATATGGCTGTGGTATGTTTGTGAGGATGAAGCAGTTATGGATTTACAGGCAGTGGTGATATGTGTTGAGAGTGTAGTTATGTACTGTTGTATTGTGGTTAGTTTAGTGGATATGGCTAGCTGTGGGACAGTGGAGAATTAATGAAGTGTTGACAGTGTGATGTCAGGGGGAGACTGTTGTGAAGGAAGTGATGATGAGGTATGTCAGTGGTCTTGGAGGTGGTATTGAAGTGTAGGCAGAGTTGTTGATATTGAGAAGAGATGGCAATATAGTTGTTTGACTGCAAGCAGTGTGGTATGACTGTAATGAATGGTGACTGTGTGGAATGACTAGTGGATGGTGGCAGGTCTGGAAGTAGCAGTGATGATCAAGTGGATATGCAGTGGTCAGTATGTGGTTTAAGATGGTAGTTCTGTTGTAGTGGGGTGAAGTGTAGTAGTTAAGAGGGGGCTCTTTAGAGTTAATATGGTTTTAAAGGCAGTAAGATAGTGGTCAGCAGTATGTGTTGAAGTTTTGTGACAGGCAGTGGTTAATGGAGGAGCAATTCGCAGAGTGTAGTGGACAGGGATGGTGTGCACAGTGATGATATGCGCGAGGTCGTCGAGGAATGGCTCGACTAACTGAAGATTTGGTGAGAAATATATTTGATTTATTACCTATGGTTAATAGTTTTGTTAATGTTATGTTTCCTTTAATGCAGAAAGAGAAAAGTAGCAGTCCTTCTTCCATTTGTAGATCTGATGTTTGGATTAAATCTCACACTCGAAAAAATGGTGAACCAGTGAACCCGCATGTTGCAGATACTATCGTAAGTGCTATATTGTATTGTTGCTGCCTGCCTTGTTGAACTTTGTACTATATGTATTATTGTTGAACTGGGGAGTGAGTACTATCTGAATTGGATTGCATATGGTATTATGTATTATTGTTGAACTGGGGAGTGAGTACTATCTGAATTGAGTTGTACTATATGTATTATTGTTGAACTGGGGAGTGAGTATTATCTGAACTGAATTGCACAAAGTATTGTAATTGTAATGTACTGAGTATAGAGCATTTTCTGAATTCTTTGGAAAAAAAAATGCATATCCCTACGGCAGCGTTTATACATTGCTGTCAATTCTTTGAAAAAAAATGCATATCCCTACGACAGCGTTTATACATTGCTGTCAATTCATTGGAAAAAAATGCATATCCCTACGACAGCGTATATACATTGCTGTCAATTCATTGGAAAAAAATGCATATCCCTACGACAGCGTTTATACCTTGCAGTAGAAAACTATTAACAGCGTTTATACCTTGCAGTAGAAAAATTATTAACAGCGTTTAAAAAACGCTGTAGAAAGTTGGTTTTTGACAGCGTTTATATTTTGCAGTTAAAACTTTAGGGTCAACGACAGCATGTCGTTATACAGCGTTTTTAAAAACGCTGTGAAAACTTTTAACAGCGTTTTTCAAACGCTGTGAAAAGTCTTTTTTGTTGTAGTGTAAATATTTGTTTTTAAATATAACGACTTCATTTTAAATGATTTAAATGAAGTAATTTGATTTGAAATATAAACCATTTTGAAATATGACTTGGAATGATATTTAAATTAAATAAAATGAATGAGGTTTTGGAAGGATATGATATTTAATATTATAAATGAATTTGAATTTTTAAATGATATTTGATTTGGAAGTATAAAATACCATTTTGGAATTTTAACCACGGGATGTATTTAATTTATGGTTTAAACTGATCCTTAGAGGATAGGCGATCCTAAGCGTCCTTTAAATTATTGTGCATCACTACTACAGTCCCCTTGAGTTGGTTTACATTATATAAGTATGTATGTCCTGACTCGAGTGTTTTATGTTTTACTTTATGCTTGGGTCAGCCTGAGTATTTACAGCTTAGCTTTGGATTTCTTTTCTAGAGCTAGGAATCGTTGGAGATTCTGCTTGTCTAGTTATCTATTCCCTTTTAATTTCAGTTGTTCTATTTCAGTTCTGGTATTTATAAACTTCTATGTATTTGAGATTTCTGTTGTATATGTTTTCAGACTGATATTATGTATTTTGTTTTGAGATTTTATTATAGTAGCCTCATAAACTACTATGGTATTTTAATTTCCGCTGCGGGTTATTCTGATATTTCCGTGTCTGTGATTCTGTGATTGTTTTCATTTTCTCCAAATTTATTTACAATGCGGTATTTTAAGCAATTCAAGTCCGACATGTATGGATGCGAATGGCTAAAAATATCGGATTGTTACACAAATCATATTACTATGCCTATGGGTGTGATTGTAGCCCGTAAAATCAATTAGGTGTAGCCTATAAGTCTATTGGGTATGCCTGTAGCTTGAAAATCAAGTGACTCTACCCGAAGGTCGAGATTCTAGAGGGCGTATCTTGTAGCCTTGAAATCAAGATTGTATTTGCATTTACTAGTTGAAAAATAATCCGTACAGGGAATTATGCGGGAATAGATGTAAAGTAACTCAAAACCAGTGTAAAAATCTTCATTTATTATTTCCCTTTACTTTTACAACATTTACTTTTTTTGCACTTTGATTCTATGATTGTTTCTGTATTCGTTAATTACATCATTCCAAGTAGAATTTTTAAGAATTTAAAAAATATTCATATGATCCATTAAACACTATTCACCCACCCTAATGTTAATCTAGCCTCCCTATTCCGCTAACTCACATTTCTTATCAGAGCATTGGTTTTCAAAGTATTCATCATTTGATTTTCGAAAAAGTTTAAATGGCTACCACTACTAGTAATAGTGCTATTAGTTACACTGTTAATACACTTGTTAGTAACTCATTTTTCGAAGGACAAGCTACTACTAGACCTCCACTTTTTAATCGCATTAATTACTTATATTGGTCATGTATAATGAAAATTTATTTACAGTCAATTGGTCTAGACACTTGGAATATCACACAAGCCGAGTACACTGAACCTGAGGCTAATTTTGCACGATGGACTACTGACCAAAATGCAGTTGCACAACCTAACTCTAAGGATATGAATATTTAATTTTGTTTAATAGATAGAGATGAATTTTTAATTGAGTTCTATATGTAAGTCTGCATTTGAAATTTGGAGAGCTTTGCAAGTTACACATGAAGGCACAAGTCAGGTTAAACAGACTAAAATCTCCATGTTAACAAACCAGTTTCAATTATTCAAAATGAGTCCATATCTGATATGTTATAGTAGATTCCAAGAAATGGTACACTCACTTATTGGGTAAAAGTTTTTCTAAGGAGGATTAAGTTAGAAAAATCCTCAATTCACTTACTCATGAATAGGATCAAAAGACTCTTACAATCAAAGAGGCTAATGAAATTAGTACTCTAAAAATTAAAGAGTTAATTGGTGATTTAATGTCTTTTGAAGCACAAATACAGGGCAGGAGAGAAAGCAAAGTAATGGAGAAGAAATCTATAGCTTTTAATGCTATAATGGTTAACTGGGATTCAGATAGCGATGGCGATGAAGAAATTGCTTTCATGACAAGGAATTTCACGAAATTTCTAAAATACAAGAAGATGAACAATTTTAAATCAAATGACAACAAAAATCCATGAAGCGAAAGTGGAAGCAGTAGATATTATAACTACTTTGAACTTGGCCATTGAAAACGAGACTATCCACATCTCGATAAATTGAAAACTATACCAAATACTAATTTGTCCAGAAAATGTAGAAGGGTTTGTCCTGAAATACTAGGCGATTCAGATACTTCCTCAAGAGATAATGAATCGTATATAGAAATTGTTAACATGTGCTTCACTGTAATACATAATTCAGAACAGAATTGTGAAATGGATCAGAAAAAGGTACGCTTTTAATATATCAAAAGTTTTAGTTTCTTGAATGAATTTTTTGATTGCTTTATTGACTGTTAGGAATATCCAATAGATTACTAATAATTTGATCAAATACTATGTGATTATATTTTAAAGTTAAATATTTTATATATTTTAATAATATAATAGTGGTATAAATATATTTTAAATTATTTTTTTAAAAATAGAATAACTATAAATATATCTATATACACAATAAAATAGGATATAGTTAAACAAAAATCATTTCTGAAAAATTTGATATATATGTCGACATACACCCCTAGCACTTAGATAGATTTTGAATTTGTTTCAAATTCAAAATTTGAATTTCCCTCCATCTTTTCACCAACTCTTGTGTTCTGAAAAGATGTCTCTTGACCAGAGAACATGTCCTTTGATTCTCTATTTATATACTCTATATCCATCCATTTATTTTGCACTTCCATTTTCAAATTCAAAAATCATAAACTCTCTTATCTCTTCAAACTGCTCTTCAATGACACCCTCAAGCAATCCTAAGGTAACCATGAGGCTTTCTAAGAAAATAATATAATATCTTTTCAATGATCAAGAAGCCATGCAAGCCTATATTGAGTATATATCTTTTCGAAAAGTCTTTTTTGGAAGAATTTCTATTTTTGAAAATTTTCTATTTTCGAAATTTTTCCTACTTATGATCCTTTTAATCTTTGTTTGCAAAATAAAATTCTTGGTTTAATCGATGCTTCTCGAAATAATTTCATTTTTTATCCAAAATTGGTGAAGATGTTTTATGCAAATTTAAAGGAAAGTTTTATGATGGAAGAGAAGGAGAAGTTTGGAGTGGTGTCAAGAGGACACAAATTATTTTAAATTGTAAACTTTTGGATCACATTCTTGGATGCAAATCTTGTGGAATAGACTTTTCAAATTTTCAAACTGATTTTGAAAATCGTGAAGTAATCTATGACATTTTCGAAAGTGATAACGGTTTTGAATTTAAAAGCAAAAACTTGCGTCCAAAAGCAAGAGCTTTAAGCCTTCTTTGGCAATAAAGTATCATACCTAGAATGGGTAATTATAATAACCTGGCACAAAGTTTTCAAAACTCTTTTTGCCATTTATAGTCAGTGTGACATGAATTGGTATCAAGTCATTTTGGATGAACTTTTCCTAAAAATCTTTCCAAACATGAAAAAACACTATTTTACGGCGTTTATCTTTCTCGTTTTTCAATTATTTTGGTGTTGACCTTAAAGGAGAGGAACAACTCCTCGAAAAATATTTGACAAGGCCAATATTCACTTATGCATATTTCACTCTTTTTTTAGCCTTACGAAACATTGTGGAAAAGGAACAAATGTTGGCTTGGGAAGAGGATCAAGAAATAAGAGAAGAGGAGGAAGAGAAAGAGGAAGGAGAGGAAATGGAAGTCGAGGAGGAATAACATGAAGAGGAGGAGGATACTTCCTTGGAAAGTATCAATACGCCACCTAATCCATCTAATAAAGATCTTCTCAAAAATCTACAGAAGATCATTCACAACCAAAGAAAGCTTAAGAAATCATTCTCAAATAAATTTACCTCAATTTCCAACAAAATGGACAAATTCTTTGGAAAGATCATTTGCAAGCTCGGTGGTTCTTCTTTATCTTCATCCACATCTTTCTAGTTGTCTATTTAAGTTATCTTTGTGTTTGAATTTTCTAGTTTTAAGCTTATGTTGAATCTCATGTCTCTTTCTTTTATTCCTTGTAGTCATCCTTATTATAAATGAACATCATATTTCTTACTGCTATATATTGTCAATTATCTCTAGAAAGCCATACAAATATAATAGTATAGGCCAAAACAGTAGAATTGTAAAATAAGAAGTTTTGAAAAATATGTTGCGTATGTCAACATATGCAATTCATGTTGTTGACATATAACGGGAAGTTTTAAAAATTGTATAAAAAAATAACTACCAAATACCAATTCATTTCAAACGACTTCTTATCCTTATATATACCTATTCGCTCCAAAAAATCATTATGTTCAGTTTCTATCTTCACTCTATTTGATATATGAACTTATCTCTTCAATAATGGCTTCCCCACATCAAAAACAATGTGAAAACCTCGAACAAACTCTTGAATCATTCAAGGACATTCTTTCTTTAATCCTAAGCCACCAGAGGCACATAGAATTGAGTCAAATGAAGATGATCAAGGAGCAAGAAAAGCAAATAACGCGATTCAGTGGATGATTTCTGCTTTGAGCAAAGAAGAACCTACCATCAATCCAGAGTATACCATCAAAAAAGATGACGAAGATTAGAATGATATCAAAGCGGATCCATTTTTGGCGTTGATGGATGGACTGACATTTCTCAAAATATCTAGTTTAAATAGATTTGATTATATATAAACAATAATACTTGATTTGGTTTGATTTGTATGGATTTGTTTTAATGGTACGTGACATTTACTTTGTTGGATTGGATGAATATTTAGTTTGATTATGATTATTTTATGATTATCTAATTTTGCATATCACTTTTTTTATACAACCATTCTCATCATCATTATATCTAATTTTTATATATATCAATTAGTATTTTATTCAAGGGGAGTTAGAGCTAGAATTAGAATAAGAGTTAGTGATCGAGTTATAGTTTTAGGTGGTTATTTTTTGTTGATGGTAAAGGGGGAGAAATATATAAAATCTAGGCATAGATTAAGGGTTAGTTTGGTAAACCAGAGGATTTATATTATACTTTATATATGGAGTGGTCATCATTAAAAAAGCGGTGATTGTTAGTGCCTTAGGTATTAGTTTTGATGATAACAACTATAGGACATTATATAAAATACAGATACTAATGTTTTATCGAGTCATATATAGTATATAGTGTATGATATTAGATGGGTGTTGAGTAAGAAGACTGTACAGTATTAAGAGATATTCAAGATGCTGATATAGAGTTTTAAGAATTGTAATTGAAGACTTATGAGTATTGAAGCGTTCAAGATTTCAATATATTCCATACAAGTTATATACTCATAGAATTTTTGTTAACCTGATAGCACTTTCTTGATCTCTCTCTCTATTTCAAATAAGCTTTAAATTGTTTTTCAAATATCCTGGTTTTAAAAGAACCTTTTCACAATATCTCTCAAAATGATTTCAATCTCTTATACCTATAAAGATATTATTTTATTGTTTTTAGGTTTATATATATACATATATATATAATGAATTTCTGTTTATACTTTAATAATTTATACCTATATTGATTTTATATGTATTATTTACATTATGTTGAATGATCTTATTATATATTCCAAAATTATTTTATAAAGTTTTGTTAAGTTATATTTTGATTAAAACGTCTATAAACTATATTTAAATGATTCTATAAAGTATCAAATTACTTTACAAAGAATCCAATTTTCAAAACAATACTTTAATGGGTTTTTTAAAATAAAGAAGGGATATGTCGACATATCATATCCATGTATGTTGACATAGTGGCCGTAATTTCCAAAATTCAAAATTGAATGGAAGTCGTATCTCTTCGCGAATGGGCATGGCCATAGTTTCCCTATATATACCAAAATTTTAAACAAATTTTCAATAATTAATTTCTTATTCTTTTCTCCTCATTTCACTCTCTCATTTTCTAAATCAAAATATACCCAAACTTTGTTGAAATTCAACCATAATCCAATTTAATCATCACTATTTTGATTCTCCTTCATCAACTCTCTGATTTGTCTCATCTCTCTCACTCAAACCAAGATCAAAGTGTTATTCAAGAGTTATATGATCGATTGTAATCAAGATTGAAGATCTAAGTCTGTAAAACTCTATCAAATCATATTGCTATACTGGTGGATGTGATTTTAGCCTGTAAAATCAATTAAGTATGCTTAGTAGCACATAAATCTAGTGGGTGTGCCTCTAGCTCGAAAATCAAGTGACTCTACCTAGATGTCGGATTCTGGAAGGTATGTCTCGTAGCCTTGAAATTAATATTGTATTTGCATTTACTAGTTGAAAATAAATACGTGCCGGGAATTATGCAAGACTAGATGTAGAGTTACCCCAAACCATTATAAAAATCCTAGTGTGTTCTTTCTTTTTTACTTTTACTGCATTTACTTTTTCTGCAACTTGATTCTGTGATTGTTTCTGTAATTGTTAATTACATCATTCCAAATAGAATCTTAAAGAATTTGAAAAATAGTCAAATAATCCATTAAACACTGTTCACCCCTCCCCCCTCTAATGTTAGTTCAGCCTTAAGATCCCTATACCGCTAACTTACATAAAGCAACAAGCGAATGCACTACAATGATCTGATGAAGAACATGACCAAATAAAAGAGAAAATAACCTATATAGGTGGAAGCCATTTTGGTAGAAGAAATTTTAATAGCAGTAATATGAGGAAATTTAAATCGGAACGAAGTTACAAATTTATATTAAAACAATGTTAGCAGTCTAGTTATGAACAATATAAGAACTTTAAGGCAAAGAGAATGAAAAATAGTTAGTTTCTATAAATAGGTGTAGTAATTGCACCTATCTTTTAAAATTTCCTCTTATATGCTATTAGAAATTACAGTAATGTTAAAAGTGGAAGTAACATGAGTAGTAGGAAAATAATAGGATGATAGTTATCCTTATCTACTCCAGTTTTCATTGTTTAAAGTTATAGAAGGTGCTTTTGAAATGGGTTGGTATGGCAATTGAGTTTTTGAATGTGAAGCATAACAAATGGTTTGAGTAAAAAATCCTACATTTAAAGAAGCAAACCTCTGTTGTAATAGGGGGAATTGATTTAATGACTATTCATGTAACAAAAGCTTGGCTCTTACTATTTGAAAGAATAAAACAATGCATTGTTTAAAGAAGAGGAACATTTTAAATAGCTAATGGTGGCTTTTGTACTTAATAAATAAACTTACATCTTAACACCTAAATTATAGTACTAAAAGTTATGACACTTGCTGTAAAAGTTGGTTAAAAGGAGAAATTTTCATGGCTTCTCTTGGAAACTAAGCAATCGTTGAATTTAATAAAAAGTTTCTAATTCTGTTTTTTCAAAGATAAATTTTTGGGGTAAGTACTTCATGGCGGTGAAGTTTTAATTTTATAAAGAATGGTGAAAGCCAAACCAATTTTTATATGGAGTAGATAAGGATGACTATCTAAGTAAGATCGAGCAAACGTTAAGGCTATGAATGCTTATAGAGTAGCAACAAGGAATCTCCGAAGAATATAAGGAATATTGGTATGAACTTAGGAATTTTTATTTGATATGTGTGAAAGACATAAGAATAACCCACAAAGGAATGATGAAGGATATCAAAGTGCAGTTCTACGAGTTCTAGAGTATATCACATAAATGATCAAAGATAAAGAAATTAAATATCGAAATTTAAATATTATCAAGGGATTTAGATTAAAAGAAGATAGTAATATAATTGGAGAAGAGGGTAATGAGATGGCAAATACACATATGGGAAATTGGTTAACTCCGGATTTAGGAAGGTTGGATAGTGGTAGGAAAGTTATTACGCCACGCTAATTTTCAATATTTCTTACCCACTACGGTGTGATAATGCACAGTTTATCCCATAACCGATTTCAATAATTGAAGTAATGGATGGACTTTGTTATTAGGAACCAAAAAGGCGAGTTAAGACATATGGTTTATAATAGAATGACATACTCGAAATGTCCATTTTTATCGAGTAAGATTGATAAGGCCATAACATCATTAACAGCAGTTAATGTTGGAGGGAAGCTTCCAGTAATTATTTCTCATAGGTTATTCAGATTGGAACGTTGTTTCTTTTCGAGTATTCAAAAAGCATACAATATGATATGAGATATGTTCCTATTTTATTACTGTATTGATTTTCTGGATGAGCTTTGATTGCTATATATTCGAAAACAGTGTATATAAGGAAATCTCACAAGGACACTTAACTAGCGACACTATGCCAAAATATGCATCAGAGAACAGATATGCTTCGTTGTCTGAAGGCCTGTCTATCTGTCGTTGAATCCAGTGCCGTCTCATTGCACATCAGACCACATATATGCCCCATTATCTAATATGCACCAACACAGAAGAGAAAAAAGTCGTATGTAGTCTGATGTTATAGTATCATGCCTATTGGACAACATATAAATATTGACTAATATGAACACCAATTACACTTATATGTTTTTCTCATTTTAAACTAGTAGAGATGGATATTAAATGTTGTTTAAAAGTTAGAAAAATAAAGTTTTCTGTCATATTACTTAAATTCACATTTTTGTTAAATGTTAGAACCTGCTTCGTCCAAAAGATAAATGTTGTTTTTCTTGGTTTCACATAACAGTAAATCTGTAGTTTTATGTTGTCTGATTTGCACAACAACGATACTGCCTTGATGGTTACCATTGTTTGAATGAAATTCATATAACACAAATCATTTTTTGTATGTTTTGTTCTTTCTTAAATGAAATGACACTGTAAATGAAAATTTGAAAACGAGAATTCTTATAAATCCTGCCAAATACAATATTCAACAAAACCACATCAATACCTAATCCAAATACTTATCCTATAAGCAGCAGTTCAACACCAACCTATACAAACTAAGCAACTAGACCCATAGATACACAAAATTCAATAAAACGAACATTTGCAAGGCTAAATAATAAGGGTTCAGCTATAAGATGCATATCTTTACAAAATATAACTAGCGGGCATATATATAATTTAGGCACTATGATTCAGTGAACTTGTAGACTATGTAGCCCACTCTAACCGAACAATATCAATATCCTTTTGGGAATAGATATTGTTAGATCTTTCTCGCACTGCGACAATAGGTTAACTTTACTCGACACGGATCTCAATATACACCTAAATAAAATACAGCATTGACATTACCTTATAGTCCACATTTGATTGTTGTCCCCCAGTATGTCTTTCATGCAGCGCATAACCGACAATCCATATGTCAATTGACCTATCTGTTTTGAAGCTCCTTGAAGCATCATAGATGTCAAGTAAACATAGAATTTAATTAACCATGTTGATGAAGAAAAGTCATCAGACTTGAGAAATATGGAGTGCACACCGCACAAGGCATCAATTGAACTTTCTTTTTGCTTGCCTTTAGTATGTTCCGATTGTAAATTGCAATGGAGCTGCAAAGTAAACAAACATAAACCACCAAACCACTTGAAAAGTCAGAATATAAACCATCAATTGCATGCACTATTCACAATATTCATCCGTTGCTCACCACACAATCATCCTCTCAATGGATCCATGAAATGCACGCATTCTTCAATGGGTTTCACTACCGTCAAAGACCAATGGTTATTAACATTAAAACTTCCACTCAGCATTCATAATAAACTACAGTATATACAGCAATAACCCAGTACAAAATTTGATCTATCAATATAGAGAACCATATTGTACATACCCTGAGTTGTATGGCACCAAGAAAATATGACCAGGCTTCCCTTGTTTACACCGTTTAGCCAAACCATAAGTCTTTTTAGTTGAATTCCACATCCAAGTGCATCTGTATAAGCAAAGTATACAAAGGCAATCATGTCTGTCATGTTAGATTTGTTCAGCACTTCATGATGGCAGCTATAAAAGCATATAAGAAAATAATAATTAACACCAATGCAACAGTAAATATTGAGTCACACTCCCATTTAGTACCATATATGAAAAACAATGACTTAAGAAGATGTCTTGGCAAAAAATTTGTTCGCACATATATCTCTCTTGAAGATAGCTGCTTTTGTTCGAATACCAAATATTTCCTCATCCAAAGAGGTGTTACTGCAGACCCCGTTCTTCAGGGATGTGGTTGCCCTTTGACAAAGCACCTTCAGTGATGTAGGCAGTTTAGCGAGCAGTATGTCGAGGTCTTCGGCATCATTCGACTCACTAAAACAAAATTTCTTCTTCTTCTTAACGTGAGGCTTAACAATCTCCACATTACGTAAATAACACTCAACTTGTTTAGGCAATCAAATATCAAATTAAGCAAACAATAGGTTATGTAAAAAAAATTATTAACCTTATGAAACAAAGTTTTCTATTTAATATTCTTCGTCTACAAATGATTATTGTTATATTATTACTTATGCTATGCATTTTATAATCGAACAACAATTTTCACAATAATTTGATTGAAGTTTCATTTTTAATTTAGGCAAGTGGGGAAGTAGTATCGGTTTTTTGTAGGGAAATGACATGAGGAAAATATAAATGATTAATATCAAAAACCAACATGCAATATCTTAAATAATTGAAACTTATTCAAGATTTCCATAAGCTTTCTTTGTGAAATAATTCACTCTTCAAACTCAATTTTATTCACAAACTAGTCTGGTCATAAAAATTATCAATTATTTTACACTAATAAGCATATAAAAAGAACTAAGATACACTTATTCACCAATGATTTTTCATCAACGATCATTTTTTAAAAGCCATGGTATGTGAAAGTCATGGTTACAATCCAAGTAATAGTAATTGGTATGTTTTTTAGTGAAGGATTCATGATTTAACTTGAAACATAACAGCATATACTGAAAGTACACAATATGTGAAGTCTATTAATATAGAGTGAATATATGGTAACTATGCATAGATACTGAAATTATCTTCTTAGTGACTGGAATGGAGATCAAGCTTCTAGGCCAAGCAATATATGTACCATCAAGGACATCTCGCATTGTCATATGTTCATCATTGACAGGAATTGGTAGCAATGCATCAAGAACAACAACTTTGGTGATGGAGACACGCGCTTTTCTTTTCCAAATGGAAGTCTATAAATAGTCTAGTCTGTGGCATCAACATTGATTTTAGTGATGGTTCCAAATGCAAAGACATTATCCACAAAATCAACGACAAGTGCAAACTCGGCGTTGTTGCCGCCAGACATGGATTCTTTCATCTGCACCAAAAAAGTTATGTATCATACAACATTTATCAAAGCCAATCAAGTTTACATCATCAATAAAATTAGGGTGGCAGGTGTCAATCAAAGATTTTTCACAAAATCTCAAGTCTTTAGTCAATTTTATTTTTAGGGACTTAACATGTTCCTTAGTAATCGATGCCAACCCTTTCTTCACAGTTTGTTTATTTTCCATCCCCTTCTTCACGTCTTATTTCTTTACATGCTTAATGTCAACAGCTGCCTTTAAATAATGGTCCTAGGAACAACTTCCTTGTATAGATAGTTTGGGTGAATTAGCCAATTCCAACGTCCTTTCAATCCTTGATTCTATATTCTTTAACTTTTCCTCAAACCAAGCCTATTGCATACTTATTTCTAGTTTCTTCTAAAGCATCCACTTAGTGTTTTCCTCTTTTATAATCTTCTGAATGCTTGATGGAGTCATATTTGCTGATGATATTTCCTTTTGGTATTTTGTTGGTAAATTGACGTATGCCTTATGCTTGACAAAGCCAGCAACACCTCATACCCTACTAGGATATTCGGTGGTACCCAAAGCCATTATTGGAATATCCTTCTATCCATTTTCCTCAACCCATTATTAAAATGTCCTTTTATCCATTTTCCTCAATGATTCCAGCTTCGACATCTATAGTCAACACCTCCTGATAACAAAATCAAATATATCAGATTCAACTACTTTTATTTCAATAAATACAAAGAAGTAAAAATTAGACAAAAATAATTTAACTTACAATTCTATCGGCACCGACGTGTGTAGCTAGGTCCTTGAAGTTTCTATTCTTGTCTTGACGTGCCTATAACCATAGAATATCAGAGACAGTTCTTAGGAATAGTTTCCAACTATATAATAAAATAATGTGAATATTTATCAGTCCATTCTAACACAACCTAACCACTTAGATGTAGATATCACGTAGTTATGTAAGAAACATTAACCAGTTCTTGTATCAGATTAATACATCCGTTGCACGTCATCTGATAAGGATACACATTTTGTTTCCTTTCTCTATTTGGGCCTCACAAATTTCCTACAAATTACACACAGAAGTACACATCATATAATGTCATGGAATCATCGAACCAATTGTAGTTATCAAGGCATGGGTTTTTTCATGCTTCGATTCTATTTGGTACAGTTTTTTTTCGCAGTACTATGTAATTAGGTTTGTTACAATTAAAGTTATTTTAAAGTTTTATGTTTAAAATTTTAAATGTTAATTTAATTTTTAAGTTGATTTAAAAGTTTTAAGAAAAATTAAAGTTTTTATTTTAAACCTTTAAAAGTTAATTTAATTTATGATTTTTTCTTTTTAAGTTTTAAGTAAATTATAGTTAATTTAAAGTTTAAAGTTTAATTTAATTTATAGTTAATTTAAAGTAACATTAAAGTTAATTTAAAGCTAATTTAAAGTATTAAAGTTAATATAAAAGTTTATATTAAAGTTAATTCAAAGTTTATATTAAAGTTAATTTAAAATAAAGTTATTATAAGATAATTTTTAATTTGAGGTTTATATTAAAGTTAATTTAGAGTTTATATTAAAGTTAATTTAAAATTAAAATTATTTTAAAGTTAATTTGAAGTTTATATTAAAGTTAATTTGAAGTTAATTTAAAATTAAGGTTATTTTAAAGTTAATTAAAGTTTAATTTAAAATTAAAGTTTTTTTAGAGTAATCTTAAAGTTAACTTAAAGTTTTAAGTTTAAAACTTTTAAAAGTTATTTAATTTTTAAGTTTTAAGTTTTAAAAGTTAAATTTTATTTTTTAAGTTTTAAGTAAAACTAAAATTTTAAAAGTTAATTTTACTATGGAACCTTGCGCCTTTTTAAGTTTTAACTATTATGGAACCTACTATGAAATAAAAGGACATTTGCAATTTGAAGGTGTACCGTAAAACCCTGTGTAATCCGTTTAACAACAAAAATATCCCAGTCGATCTTCTTAATGAATCAATAATCATCTAGAGGGAACACTAAAATCTCAAGGGTGTCCAAATAAGGTATCACGTACTTGGTGACTAGTCTTCTCTTAAACTCTCTCTATTTATTCCCCACTGATGTTAAAATTAGTTTCTTCCATTCTTTAAGCACCATAAATGCTTTCTACATGTATACGAACAAAATAACATAAGCATGTTTTAACTAACTACTAAGATTATACAAGTAATTAGTGAACAGTTCATTTACCTCTACACAAGTAAAATATTGTCCTTCTTATGTGGAGGAACAAGTCTCCATTGAAAATGGCTGTTTAAATCGTTGCTTGTCCTTGCACCCTAATGTAGGACTACATCCATGTAACATTTTTTCCAAATGTTTCCCCTTTAGCACTACAGTCAACCTTCCATCTCTTTCCCCTAGCAACTCGCTTGTTAATGTGGTTCATCGCCACCCATTCCTCGCTTTAGCAATTACAATCCGCAAGTTACAATCAGAGCTTCATCCTTAGGCAGTTTCTGCTTTCTAGGATTGCTACCAATTGAAACTGACTTAGATGTTGACCCAGCGTACTTGGATATGGAACCAACCTTCTTCTTTATTGTCATTTTAGTTTTTTTGGGGCTGGGAACATTATGATCTTTTGGGATCATGAAAATAAAAAAGTTAGAGTGCCATATGTAGTGAAATAAATGTAAAAACCATTAGTAGACAGAAGTAATCCACACAATTATGTAAAAACTCAAAGAAATTTGAAAAATTCAAACATATCAAAGAACACAAGCATAGATTTCCAAGAAATACAGAACACAAACATAATGCAATCCATAGAAGTCTTCATATATTTTTAAGCATATCAAACACTTAAAGCAATTTGATAAAAATAATCAACCCTAGCCTATTTCTGAGGTTCATTCTTATAAACATCTATTTCCTCATCTCTAGGTCGCTTATAATTGCTATGTTCAACACTCATAATGTCATAAAAGTCTCCACTAATGGCATTGTGGAATTGAACGATCGCTGCTCCGCTTTGATATCTTCTAGTTCCTCATCTTCATCAGTCCCTTGGTAGTTTTTATCGAGGCATCGTATAACCACTAATCATAGAGGATGTAGGGGGTCTTGTATGTAAAAAATTTGTTGCACATGTGCATCCAAGATAAAAGCATCATCTAAATGCCCTTTGCTATTCAGATTGACCAAAGTAAACCCAAGTTCATCTACTTTGATTCCCTTGACATTCTCAAACCAATCATATTTGAATATAGGTATACTAAAGCTGTAGTAGTCTACCTCCCAAATATAGATAACCACATCGTAAAAGTCCATATCATTTGTTCTGGGGTTTTTATCCTTAGCACTAGATACTTGCATTACATCTGCTTACAGAACACCACTATTATGAACTGATCAAATGTCATCATGCTCTTAGTAGTGAAATCAACTCCATCAATCGTGTATGCACCAAAGATAGGCACTTGATAGTTTGGACCTCTTGAAATCTAACTCGTTGCTTCTGAAACTTTGTTTCCAGGAATCTCAAGTTCATCTGATACCTGCAAAACAATATACACATCATTCATTAGCTTTCAATTCAAAAAAAATATACAAGCTAGAAAATAATATACACATCATGCATTAGCTTTCAATTCAGAATAAAATCGATGACTTACCTTCTTCTTTAACAATGTCGCAAATGTCTTGTTCTGTCTATCCTTCAGCCATTTCTCTATTTTGGGGTGCCTACTAGGATTTTCCAACATCGGTATCTCCAAATGTTCACTGGATTAGCATAAATCTAAAACAATTAGCCATATAGAAAACAATTATAAAATAATCCAAATATTCAAAAAACCGGTATATAGTTAAGTAACATAGAACTTACGCAAAGTAGGGCTTGCATTCTCCATATTATGCAATACACAGAGATGTACTTGATCAAATGCCTTTCCATAAACTGCTAAGTATGACACTCCTGATTTTCTGTTGGTGGCATGAAGGTTGTCTGAACTGCAACTTTGTGGAATTCCAACAGTTCTAGAATTGCCAAGAATACGTTCGGCACAAAATTCGACAATCTCTTTAACTATGTAGTGTTCTGTTATGCATGTCATAGGATGTGTGCGACTTTTCACCCATCCTTTAAACATAGTCATATATCTTTCAAAGGGGTACATCCATCAGAAGAAAACAGGACCACATAGCTATCTACCTCTCTCATAAAATGAATAGTCAAATGAATCATAATGTTGAAAAAAGGAGGAGGGAAGTATTTGTCAAGCAATTAGATTATAACTACTAGGTCAGCTTGCATTTTTTTCCAACTTCGAAGGATCAATCACTTTGGCACATACTACCTTGAAGAATAGACAGAAGCGTATGATTGCATACCTCACTGACTTTTCTAAAATAGAATGCAATGCAATAGTGAGAAGAAATTTCAATATGGTGTGGTAGTCATGCTACCAAATCCTTCCTAATGCACATCCCACATATGTTAAACGAGCAGCAGCCCCTTCTTTTGTCTTCCTTGGAACATTCAACAAGGTACCAAGAAAGGCCTCGGCATAGTTCTTCTCTATATGCATCACATTAAGCATATGTCGAGATGGAACATATAGTTAATATTCTAGATTAAAAAAAGCCGACTCCTTCTTCCATATAGGTTTGATACGGTTTGCACAATGAACACTGAATGAGGATTTAATTTTTTGTCAAACTCACCGTTCAAACCCTCCATCTTGCTAACACTTCTTCCCCAGTTAATGTAATAGGAACCACGTACTCCTCTACTTGTTGTCGACAGCTTTTTCTGCTTTCGATAAGGATGATGTCATGGTAGGAACCTTCGATGCCTCATGAATGACATGTTCCTACCATGTTTCACTTACCTTGGTTTATTATTATCGATGCATATTAGACAAGCATTGTAACCCTTCACCATGCTACCATACAAATTCCTGTAAGCGGGAGAGTCAATAATAGCCCAGTGGAGTATTGCTCTCAACATGAAGTATTGACCTCTTAGTGCATCATATACTCCATCAACACTCACCCACAAATACTTAAGATCATCTATTAATGGCTGAAGATAGATGTCAGCCCGAAAATTAATGATGTCGACATCATAAACTTCATCTTCATACACAGCGCTGGAGGATGATTTACTTGACAAGAAAAACAGGTCAACAAGAACACTTGCCACTTTAGGAGATGAAGGGATTAAATCCATTGGATGATTAGGGTTAATACAAGGTTCCTAGGCTCACTACCAATTCCGATCATTTTTAGTCTATTAAATCCCAAGTCGAGGAATCAGCTAGATGTCGCATCATTCTATCTTGCTTCCTTCCACAGTCATGCAATGTAAGATTCTTTGATGTCTTTGCTGACTGGTACATCCGTTTAAACCTTGGAATTAGTGGAAATCACCACAAAACCTTAGCAGTAACATCTATTACTGTTTTCATCCTTCCCCAATTTCCAACGTGAAACGTGACTAATGTCGCAGAGAACATCGGCTGCATGTCGTTGTCTATACAACATGCAGTCATTATGACAAGCGTGTGTTTTTTCGTATTTCATTCCTAATGCATCAAGGCTCTTTTTACCTTCACACAGGGAGTGTGGAACTATATTATCTTTTGGAAGAAAACCCTAAGAAAATAATAATATGTATGTAAAATAGCTATCACCCATGTTATGCCTTGCTTTTAGCTTGAAAATCTGAATCAAAGCGTCCAACTTAATTATTTTCATATAACCAAGGTATAAGGCATATCACCATCCTCTACATACTTTCGAAGCTTAACAGAGTCATCTAACATATATTCATCCTCACATTCTTCCCCATCTACCTCATTCTCTCCCATAGTACTATGACATTCCTCATCTTCACTTTTAGATTCTTTTTTAATGTTAGGCTCCAACTCAACTATAATTGGTTCTCCATGGCACTTCCAATACAAATAACCCTCATCAACGCCATTTAAATAAATATGATTCCTATAACTGAAATGGAGAGTCCATCAGCATTGCAACATTTCAAACAAGGACATCGTATATTTCTAGCATCAGTTGATGCAAACTATGCTACTAGTCCCTTTTCAAATTTGTGTGAACATCTATCAACATGCATCCATGACTTATCCATATACAACTCAACAAAATGAACTAAGTTTATTATTATTCTACAACCGAGTTTATTCATCTACAGCTAAAAAAATGAATTAAGCTTAGCACATTTTCAGAGAAATAGAAAACCATAATGATAAATACAGACAGGATAGTATAAAACATCAAACCACTATATTTAAGTAGAAACCATTTGTATTCAATACTAGATGACATTATGGACATTAGAGTAGAAACCAATGAATAAAAGCCAAAAGCAGTAAGGAGTAGCCTAACCAATCAAAGCAATTCATTTCATAAAGGCTTTTATAAGTTTGTAATAGGAAATGATGTGGGATAACAACAAGAAGAAGAACAATAGCAGTAAGCACAATAGCCAAATTTCCTAACAACAAAACAACTAACAACAACCAGTAAGAATCACCAGATTTCTCGTCATAATTTCACAAACATAAGACAAGAGTATTGGTGTATACCATAATCAATAAGAGGCTCTAGAATAAGCCATAGTTCCGCCACAAAGATTAGGGTTTCGTAGGTTTCGCCATCGAGATTAGGGTTTCGCCATCGAGATTAGTATTCTGCCGTCGAGCCGGCAAGTTTAGACTTTCGCCGAGATAGGGTTTTGAGAGTGAGAGAGTATTAGGAGGGTGAGAAAGTGAAAAGTAATAATAAGAGAGAAAATAACATGTTGAGAGGGAAACCAAAATATATCATATGGATCGAAAACTAAATTTTTTGACAACTTTGATCAAACAACATATAAATATGGTGTGAGAACAAAACTAGTTATGAGAGGGAAAATAAAACATTAACCATGTTGGGAGGAAAAATAAAACATTAATATGGTGCCTTATTCAAATTTTTTGATAACTACAATAAAAGACAAATAAATATTGTTTGATAATTAAACCCAGTTTGGACATAGAAGCGTGAATTCTTTGCACGATATTAAGATGTTGTCTGAATGACATGCTTGAAATCTTAATAAAACAAAGATTTCACAATCTATGTCAAAGAACATATGATTTTTCCATATGTTGTCTAAAAAAGTGGGATAATAGAATATATCATAAGTCGTGTGATCATTATTGTCTAATTCACTTTGTGGCATAGTGCAGTGAATATAAATTAAGGTTAGAAGTTTATAAAATAAATTAATAAATTAATTAAATTAACAACTGAAAATAAAGAATGCTTAAATCACAAAAACTTTAGAATTTTAGGAAAATTAAATTTTAGCAAGCGAAGGACGGGGAAGGGTTGTTGCAAAACCGTGGATCATTTAAAAGCTAAAATTTATAAATATAATGGTGTTATTTGTTATTTTGAAATAAATAAAAAGTTTTCAAAATCTAATATTAATCGCGCAATGCTTGGGTCAATCATATGGACTAACCCATTTATCGAATTCCAATTACATTAAATGTGGCTTAATTCATTTTAAGGATCTAAAGGCAGATAATTTTTTTAAAAAATTATTCGATGTGTTTGAAAATTTTAATTTTCAAACACAAATTAGATAGAAGGGGGAAATTTTAACTATGGGTAGGGTGGGTTGACATGCTAGTGAATATGAATTTTTATTATCCAATAAGTGTGATGTTATACAAACAGTCAATAAAAGGGGGGAAAAGTTATTTAGCTTTGGAAAAACTATTTCTATACCATGTTGATAGTAAAAAAACTTGCTTTAAAATTGATTATGTTGTAAAATTTAAAAATAAACCTCTTTTGCGAATTGTATTTGGAAAAGTTAGAATAGATTTGGGAGGCAAAAGAGAAAGGTTCAGGGTACAATGGAATTGGCATCCAAAACAAGGGTGGAAATATTAAAAAAAAAATCTTCATCTACATTCCTTTTTCATCATAAGAGTATAGGTTTATAAAAACTAGATTTTTAAATTTGCAGATGTTAGAAATGGTGTATTAGGTATTGGATGGTAAGGATTAGATGCAAAATTGGTTGAACCATACCCTATTCATAAGAGTATGAAATTTGTTGTGTTAAAACAAAGATTTTGATATTTGAAAACTTGCGTTAGTTGTGAGCTATGTTACATGGTTCATTCCTTGAGGAATTTGGAGGACAAAGGAGGGGAGAATGTAACACCCCGCATAATAAATGGTAAATAGGTTAGAAGGGAATTAACATATAATAAAATAAGGCTCAAAAATGGAATTCAAGCAAATGTTAGAATTTGGCTACAAAATCTATACCATTGTGTTCGTAGTAATTTTCTAAGCTACTTTCATATATAAAGTTTCGCGATCGGGTTTTAAACGAAGAAGTTATTGATATTTGAAAGTTTCAAACTGAAAATAATTATAAAGGGAATTAAGGTAAAATACATTGATTAATAGTGAAATAATAAATGATGGAACACCACCAATTAATAGCCTCATTAGGACAGTCCGCCGCATATAGGGAGCAGTTGACCGGTTTCTCTTGTGGCGGATAGGATAGAACCTTGGCCTAGTGGCCAAGATTTAATAAATTATAATCTAATAAATAGAATTAATTCCAGCTACTATAAACATAGGCATAGTCCCTCACTTTGCTTCTCATATTTTCTGAACAGAGAAGCTAAGCTCTGCCATTTTTCCATGTTTACTATTTCTAAAAATTATAAAAAATACTATTATATATACATATACATATATATATATTGGAGAATGGTGGAAAATAAAAAAGAAGAAGAGAATGGGTGAATCATTCTGCGAAAAAAGTAAACTCTAAATTATTAATCTAAATTTCAGTTAACTCAAATTTACTCTCGGTTCTGTAATTCAAATGGGTATGTATATATCTTTTACACGTATTTTTAGGTTTAAAGGGAAAAAGGAGTCGATTATGGGAACGAATTTGGATCTGGAGATTCGAAAAGCTAATAAGGAGAGTGGAAAACTATATAATTTATATATTGCACTGAAATTCGTATCGCTGGATTTTACTTGATTATTATGCCAATGCGAGACCCATTGAATTATTGTCTTAAAATGAATCTAATAATTGAAATCTCGTCTATATATTCGTAAATTATGTAATTGTGATGGAAAGGCATATACACCCTATTTGGAAATTATAGGAAATTAGTCCTTGAATTTTTTAGTATGATGTTGATAGGATCATGACGTTTATTCCTGATTTATGTTAATTGTATTGCAAATTGTTCAGCTTTCATTTGGAATGCCCTAATTTGACTTGGTATGTAATTTCTATGTTTTAATTTATTGAGAGTATTAAATGTACGATTTAGTAATATCTATTTCCTTGTAAATTTCCGTAGACTTCCTAACTTCATAACTATATATAAAAGTGCATTGCTTGGAATAATATGGAATATGCCTAAATGAAATAGATGTGTAAAGTACCGATGTCCTTCTCCATAATTTGCACTATTTATTTTAATAGAAATAAAAATAGATGATTCCTTGTAATTTCAAACAGAGCAAAAGTCCCACTTTTAAGTAGTTTATGAAAGTTATAACAATAATAAATTCCTTTTTTGGAAAGAATGGCCCTAATATATTAAAACGTTGAAACATACATTCTTCATAGAATTTACACATAAGTGATATTCTTAGGTTCCTAAATGTAGAAATTAAAGACCTAAATACATATACACACACGCGTACAACCATGTCTACTAATTAAAAAAAATATTTTTATTCACATAAGGTAAAGGATAAAGCATAATAAATAATCATACATCGAAACTCGTATTAATTATAATTAGAATGTTTAAATATTAATAATGTAATGAATCAGAGAGTTAGGAGGTCGTAATCAAAGGGTGGTAACACCTAATATTAATGAATTATGGTTGTAATATTAACCTACAATAAATGTGCAGTTAATAGGAAATTACAAAAACCATGGGATATAAATTTGTTTTATGTGATTATTTATAGAATTAAACACACGATGTTTATGGAGAAAACAGAATAGGCATAGTAAGTCAGTTTCAAAAGAACAAAATGCCATTAGTGACTGTCTAATTTGAGCAATAATGACCATTTATAAAGGAAAATTAATTGAAAGTAAAGAAATAAATGACAATTAGCTTACATAAATGGAAATGAAGAATAAAGGAAATAAGCATATAAGATAAGAATTAGTTCGTAGTAAGTAAATAAATGAACACTAATAAATGAACTTAAGAGGCGTAATAATAATTTAATTTCCATAGTGGAAATTATATGAACTCAATAATATGTATATAATGGGAATGAATTAGTGGGTTTAGCCTAATATTTGGATTAACAATAAATGACTTGGTTTAGTATGAGTTGGGATGCAAGGTCAATAAAGTTACATAATGAAAGTCTGCCCTTCAGCTAGAGGTAGAAATTGTGTATATGTTCTACTTGTATGGGACATCTCTAAATATAGGTCATATGGGTGAGGAAATATACGTTTGCATATAGGTGTAGGAAAATATACTATAGGTTTTGCCTCGGATTTGAAGAATTATATAGCTTAGTACTTTAGGAATGTCAAGGGGTTTACTTTGGGGATTGTGGTATTAAATGGTCATTAGGTCTTCCTCCTACCTATTTAAGAAGTCTTAAATAATTATAATAGTGCCTAATTGGAAAATGAGGTCTGCTTCATTTCCAAATTAGAGGTATTAAGTAACTGGCACGGGCATTTTCCATGACTTTTATTAGGTAAGCCAAAATGGGATTTCGACTGTGGGGGTTGGTGGATTAAGCCAGTATTGTTGATAAATTGGTATTTAGAATTTGTGCTGGCATATAGGCTTTGACTACCAGCGGTCTTGAGTGGTCATTAGCAAAGACTTGGGTTACACTGTAACGGATTTCTCTTTTTGCTAGTGTAGAATATGTATAGGATACACAAGGATCTTGTAGTTTAATTGATTGTTTGTTTGTCGAAGGAGGGCTAGTTAATACTTAGATAAGTCTTTAAGATGCATTAGTAATAGAGCTAACTAAATTATGAAGTCGTATGTAGGAATCATCAGCATTTGAGGTTTAGGGTCGGTGGACTATCGTTTATGTTACGTTGCGTTGGGAGATGTATTAAATAGCCATTGGGTTTGCCTTCTCCCTATTTAAAAAATATTAGGTGTCTAGGGTTTCCTTTGGGTAATACAATGCTTATACGTATCTATATATACAACTATGGATTTGTGTGTGCATGTGTGTATATATATGAGAAGGTTGAATATATCATATGTGCAAGTGGAATTAAATGAATAATCCGGTGAATAGTAGACATAAGACTTAAATAGAAATCGATCAGCATATATTAGCGTTATTAATAAAGTCTGTAATTTACCAGTCACTAGAACATTGTTCTGACTCCCTCCTCATTACAATCTATGAGGTAGATTAAGAGGGATGGATTACCTATACAAGACGGAAATGGTAGATGAAGTGGTCTTCCCATTCATGTTGAGCATCGATAAGGCAAATAGATATCCAAGTAATAATATTGGTTCTAATGTAGATGCCTTAGTCGTCATATATGTTATATTATATCTTACTATTCCGCTATGAGTTCGCTCTCTGATATAATTATGTTTAGTTTAGGCTATCAACACCAACAGTCCGTACCTTAATAGGCTTGGATTTTTAATTTAATCGAAAATTTGGGCTTATTAAGGTACGGGTTGTTACGGTCGTCGATAACTTAAGATATGTGTAAAAAGAATAAAGGGGATAACCTCTTATTTATATTATATTGGATGCACTTAAATAGTCAAATAGAGAATATTTTCAAATTTTTTACGTCAAGGCCATTCAAGCGTAGGAGAACCCTAGCCTCATACAAAGATCGGTCAACCGGCCCTTTATAGGCAATCGAACGGTTAATATTTCCGACCGTATATTTGTTAATGTTATCTCATTACTAATTATAACCTTATTTTAATTTAAAATTTAAGGATTACTTAAATTATAAGTCTGATATTTACCAGTTATTTTGACGTGGATTTTAATAATATTTAGTACCTTAACTCGTTTTGAATTATTTTCGATTCAAAATTTTCAAACATCAATATCTTCTTCGTTTGAACTCCGATCATGAAGCTTTATATATGAAAATTGGTCCAAAAATCACCACGAACACAATGGTAAAAGTTTATTAGCCAAACATTTACAAAAATTCCCACTTTTATTGTTATTATTAATTGATTTATTTTCTTAATTAACTTCTTCTTAATTTTACGAAGTGTTGCATTCTCTCCCCTTAGAAGAATTTCATCTCCAAAATTCGTAAGGGGTAGATAGTGTAACACACGCTCTACAACCATGTTGTACAACCAAGTTATCTGCACAACCATCTACTAAACCAAAAGCGCAACTTGATTATATGTGCAGTGTATCTATAGGTGAGTTCAATCCTTATGTGAATGGAAGGTCCTGACTTGTATGCATGTATGCAAACAACCTAGATATGATAGGATTCTATATGAGTACTAAAATAATAGGAAAAGTTGTGGAAACCATCCCCTACCATCCAATCTGGCAACCATAATGCAAACAATGCCTACATAACATTGTATCTAGAGGAAGAAAATTTACTAGAGAAAAGCGCTAGGTAAGAAGCCTTCATCTTCTCTTTTGTTTCCTTGCTGCTCTCCCTCAAAATATCTCCCTATTGTACTTGGAGTGGCTTATTTTCTTCGTTATGAAGCTTCCAAATCCATACTTTGCTATGCGTGTAGTGGCATAAGATGTTATCAGTTCTGTCTTTATATATGCTAACTGATCAGGCTCTACTACGATAGTTATGCTATGTATACACTTCCACCGATGCGACAAATGGAAAACAATATGGGTTTCAACCAACTTATATAGAAGCTCTACCTAATATGCAAGTCTCCCTACTCTCTCCAAAATCGAGAAAGACCCAACAAATCTTGTTGCCAACTTCCCTGAGGTTCCAAATCTCATAACCTGCCTAAGAATGTAAGCTTTAACAAACACCATGTCCCCAACTGAGAATTCCAACCCCTACCTTTTCCCATAAGCATAGGATTTCTATCGGTCATGAGTAGTCTTTCATCACTGTCAGATTGCCTCAACCTTCTTCATGGTCTTACATATCAAATTAGTCCTAGTAGTTCTTTTGCCAATAACTAGGTGACTTGCTCAACCTCCCGTATAAGGCTTCAAAGGGTGCCATAACAGTCATCGCCTGATAACTTTTATTATAAGTCAATTCTACTAAAGGTAAATGCTACTTCCAATGTCCTCTAAAATCCATAATGCAAGCCTTTGATAAATCCTCTAACAGTCTGTTCACTCTTTCCGTCTGTCCATCAGTCTGAAGGTGGTAAACAGTGCTAAGATTCAGCATCAACTCTAAAGTTGATTGTAAACTCCTCTAAAATTCGCTCATAAATATGGGATCTCTACTACTGATAATACTTACCGGAATTCCATGTAATCGGACCACCTGCTTGATTTAAATCTATGCCAGAGATGGTGCAGCCATGTTACTCATTACATGAATAAAGTGGGCACTTTTAGTGAGCCTATTGACTATAACCCAAATTTCTTTGTTTCCTTTACGACTTCTAGGAAACCCATCTGTGAACTCCATCGATATGTGTTCTCACTTCCAAGTCGGAATCTCCAATGGTAATAACATAACTCTGAGCTTTACCTGCTTAGCTTCGACTCGTTGGCATGTCAAACACCTTGCTACATATTCTGTTGCTTGCCTCTTCATTCCTAGTCAATAGAAAATTTGCTTCATATCTCTATACTTCTTAACTCTACCGAGATGAATAGTCATCTTAGATCGGTGGCACTCAGCTAGTCCTTAACTCCAGAACATCCTCCACCACTAGAACACATAGGCATCCATCTCTCTTTAGCCATCCTCTTTCATCAATAGAATACCTGCCTTGATGGGATAAATGTGCTCCCCTTCTTATCTTAGCTAAAATATCAACTATCGTCGTATTCTTCTTCTACTCTTGACCGATGTAGTCCACTAATGCTAGCCTTACTTCCATTGCTATCAGATATCCTAGGGTGAATTCTGATGGCAGTTGGAAATTGAAATTTGAGAGTAACTCTAACTATCTCCACTCATATATAGCACCTAGAGTAGAATGTCTCCAATAAAGGGCATCGACAATGACATTCCCTTTTACAAAGGTATACCAAATATCAAAGTCATATGATGCTATAAATTTCATCCATCTTTGTTGTCTAAGGTTTATGTCTTTTTGGGAAAATACGTATTTAAGAGACATATGATCCATAAATTACTTAAAATTTTCTCCCAAAAGATAACGTCACTATATTTTCAATGTGCACATGATAGCTGCTAATTCTAAATCATGAGTGGGATACCTCTTCTCATGATCCTTTAACTGTTTTCTTGCATAGGCTATCACCCTGCCTTCTTGCGTAATAACAACTCCTAATTCTATGAGGCATGCATTAGTGTAAACAGTGGAAGGTTTCTATCGCATCCAAGATTGTTCAACAAAATCCAAGTTCGTGTTCCTCGTGCATGTTTACTCGGGTTTCTCTTGTTTTCTTTACATGCACACTGGTTCATAACTCCTTCGGCTTCTCGAAGACTTCCATGCATTTCTCGTCCCATGTAAAGACTATTTTTTTTTTGGTTAGGCAAGTCAATGGTACTACTATATTTGTAAAGTCCTTAATTAACTTCCGATAGTAACCCACAAAACTAAGAAAACTCCTAAGTTTTGTAGCGTTCTTTTGAATCTTCCAGTTTTATTAGTTGGTGCCTTTTAGGGTCAAAGACAACCCCTTCTCAGGGATAATATGGCCAAGAAATCTTACCTCCTTCCTCCAAAAACATCACTTTAAGAATTTAGCATTTAGTTGGTGCCTTCTCAAGCTCTCTAGCACTTCCCTTAAATGGTTTTCATGCTCCTCTTCACTTTTAGAGAATACTAGAATGTCATGGAATACTAGAATACCATCTGCAAATAATATGATAAACATATTTAGTTTCCCTCTAAAGACTCCACCCATCAAACCTACAAAGTATGCAGGAGCATTTGTCAACCAAAAAGGCATTACCTTCCAATCATATAGTCCGTTTGGAGTGCAAAGTGTAGTCTACTCCTTGCTATCTTCGGCTTTTTTCAATTGGTGAAATCCAGTGACTAATTCCAACTGTGAAAAGATTTTGGCTTTGACAAGCTAATTAAATAAGTCATCTATTCTAGGTAAGAGATACCTATTCTTCTTGGTTGGCCTATTGAGTTCTCAGTAATCGACGCATAGCCTAAAAGTGCTATCTACCTTAGTGCCAAAGACAATCGATGCTCTCCATTCTAAATTACTATGATGAATAAACTTCTTTTGCGATAGCTTTGAAATCCACATATCCAATTCCTGCTTTTCTTTGGGGGCCATATGCCTTAACGGCAATGTGACTTGTCTAGTGTTTTTCTCTGAATTAATTCTAAACTTTTTTTCTCTTCATGGTGGAAGACAAGAGACTACTTCAAAAACATCCGAAAATTCCTACGCTATGGGTACAGATGAGAGCTCATTTTGTGATAGGCTAGGAGAACACATATAGCTCAATATGGCAGAACCTTGGGACATGCATTGAATATCTATATCTCGCTCCCCACGAATCTTCATCCATATAATCCTTCTATCACAATCTAAGTTAGCCCCGTAGTAAGATAACCAATGTATTCCCAAGACAAGACCATACCCCTCAAAATCCAGAACATACGCATTACATATAAAGTCAACATAACATTTATCTATTACCAGGCTTTTGCAAATCATAGCAAGATGTGTCGATCCCCCAACTGGTTTCAACGCAATTACAGGGTCGGTGCCAAGTTGGGTCTCTAATTCTAAGGCTTCTATATTCTGGCTATGAATGAATCTGATGCTCATGAATTAAATAGAGTAGGAATAGTATTCCCGAAAATAATAGCTATACGTTTCATAGTATTTTCCTATGTTCTTGGAAGGAGGTTGCTCGAGACAGGTACATCTTTAATGATGTAATCTTGCACAACCTGTCTGTTCTTAATTAGCTCTAGACACAGTTTCTTGTAGTGCCCTTCCTTGTTGTAATTATAGCACGTCCCTTTGAACTCATCTCTCATCAATCCCACTCTGCAGTCTTTAGCAATATGTCCTTTCTTTTGTATCTATGACATGTCGCACTTTTCTTCTTTAACTTTTCTTTGGCCTTCTTATCTTTCCAGAACTTCCCTTTCTTTATTCCATCATGATTATCAGACTATCCTACTTTCTCCTCTTCTTCTTTTCAAACTACTTGAAGTAGGGCCATTTCAGCTAATGCCTCATAAGTGGTGCTCGTGTGAACTTGAATTAGGAGGAGTTCCCTTAAGGGAGAATTCAGACCTCTCACAAATTTCATCCCTTTCTTTGCTTGGCTCTCAATCAAACACATTTAAAATTTAGCCAACTCTATGAACTTGTTAATGTATTCCTAGATTTTGGAGTCCCGTTGTTCGAGATGGATGAAATTCTCCAATTGTAGGTTCACTTCTGCATTGGACATGAATAGTGTCTTGAAGAGAATCTTTAATTCTGCCCAAGGTATGCTTTCCTCGGCATGTTCTCAATCACTATGATCCACCAATTCAATGCCTCCCACTTCAAGTGCCATGTAGCTAACTTCCGCTTGACTCGATCTTTTAATTCTAGTTCCCGAATATGCAGTCAAAATCCCCAATCCAGGCTTTGGTTCACATGAATTCTTCTGATCCTGAAAATATACATGCACTCATACTCTGAAAATCCTTACATAGTTCAAAGAAGTCTAGTGCTTGGAATTCTAACTCATCGGGCGGAGTAAATGGCATTGCTGATGTAGCTTGTTGGGGAATGAAAGCTTGCGCTGCAAATCTTAATAAGAACCATGCTGGCACACCCATTATGGTAGGTATTTCCTGGGTAGTAGGACTCTTGACCTCAAAGCCATTGTTTTTAGCCATAATCATCTATCTATAGGTTCAAAGTTTAGTCACGGCTTCCTATGATAGTTTTCTTACTGAATTAAGAATTTGCCTAGGGTGTTTGCATATGTTCCTGGGTAGTAGGATTCCTGACCTCAAAGCCATTGTTTTTAGCCATAATAATCTATCTATAGGTTCAAAGTTTAGTCACGACTTCCTACGATAGTTTTCTTACTAAATTAAGAATTTGCCTAGGGTGTTTTCGTATGTTTGTATATTTATACTTATATATAGTAAGGTTTGAAAAATATGTTCAAAAATAACAAATACATACTCTCACTATTCCTTTTCCCATTGATTAGGTAACCTAAACTCTAATACAGAACGTAACAACCCACTTTGAAGCAGGCCTAATTTTTGACCAATATGCAACATCCCCTACTTAGAAGCCTAAAATAACGACTTGTAGTCATCCATAGTTATTAATCCTCGACGACCAAGTACAGTAATGTTAGATACATAAATACAACAGAAACGTATAGATATGGAAAATTTTAAAATCAACAAATAACTTCCTCATTCTATTTCAAAGAATTTCAAATTCATTACATAATCCCAATACGAGAATTACGTTCAAAGAAAATATAATTATTAAAACATACGCCAAGAGCGACATATGAAGATGCCCCCTTGGATGATCAGAATATATATCTAGGCAACTAAAAAAACTTTGCCTTTACAACAAAAGAAACCGGAATTGAAATAGAGTAGAACTCTTATTATCCAGCTTGCTTCCTGCACGTCTCTGAAAGCTTATTCGTCTAATGAGGTACATGAAAACCTCAACTCTCAAACTACTCAAAATTAATTGAGCACCTAAGAGTTCAAGAGAAAAATATAAACTTTGAGTCAGACATAAAGTCTCGTATGAATAATAACATACCATCTCGAACCATTTAGATAGCTAGTGGGACCACGCCACTTAGTGGAACGAGTTTTCCCCTCACTAGTATCTTATCCAAAGCTTTATATAAATAATATATTGTGCTTCTGCATCCACAATGGTTAAAACATAACGATTCAAAATATTATGATGATGTGCAAACAAGTAAATCAATTCTGGGCTACCCATCCCCATTCATTTTGACTATAGATCCGGTTCATAGTTTCTAGGGTCGCTACTAACCTATTAGTTTTCATGGGCTTGCTAATCACCTATATAAAATTATGGCTCCATGTCCGCTTTCATAGTTTTCATGAGATCACTAAGAACCTATTGGCCCCTGCCAATAACTTCATCATTCTTGGATTCTCCCTGAACCTATTGGTATCTCTTATAACTTCCCTCTTGTCCTAGTTTTCATGGGTTGACTAGTAACCTATTGACTACTGTCAATAACTTAATCCAGATATAGTTTTCATAAGTTCACTACAAACCTATTAGCCCTTGCCAATAACTCTTTCTAATCATAGTTCTCATGGGTTTACTATGAACATATTGACAACTATCAATAACTTTTCCTAAACGTAGTTTTCATGGGTTTACTATGAACCTATCTATCTGACAACTTCATTAATTAGTATTTGGGCATCCTATATTCCGTTCTACCTAATCTCCTGGATGCAACTCTATTCATTTGGGAGTTACTTAGTTTATGTTCACTACTCGGTCAAACTGTGAGAAATGCGGATTACGGATCTTAAGGCTAGGATTAACTCTAGAGGAGGGTGAATAGTGTTTATAAAGAATTACTAAATCTTTTTAAGTTTATGTTAATTTGAACACAGATGTATGCAATATTCAGACACAAATATGATCACAGAAACAAACACAGATGCAGAAAAAAGTAAAAGCAGCAGAGGAAAGAACACACCGGATTTTATTCTGGTTTGGAGTTACCCTACATCCAGTCCCGCACAAAAGTACGGATTTTCTTTCAAAAGAAATTGTACAATTACACCCTCGATTTCAAGGCAACGAGGTACACCCTCTAGAATCACAATCCTCTGGGTAGGGATACTTGATTTCCGGGTAACAAGTTCACCCAATTGATTTCTCAAGGCTACAATCACACCTTATCTCGCTTGATTGATTTCCAAGGCTACAATCACACCTTTTCTCGCTAAGTTGATTACAAAAAGCCTATAACTCTGAATAGCACTGAGGATCTTGTTGAGATAGTGATAGAGAATCAAACCAGAAATGATCTAGTTAGATTCAATGTTGATTTCGACAGAGTAATGGTAAGGAAATGTATATAGAAATATGGAAGAAGAAGAGGAGTGAAAAACCAGAAAAACCAAATTAAAATTCGTTGAAACTGACCCCAATTTATAGAGGAACAACAGCCATGTCCATTCGTAAAGAGTTATGACGAATAGACACTTCTTTTGAAATTTAAATTTTGAACTCAATTGACACTATGTCGACATGGGGTACTTGGGCATGTCGACATCCCAAAGGAATTTTTGATGTTTTGTCTTTCTTTGAAAATAACTTTTATCTTATTTTAAAACAATTTTAAACTTTTATAAATGTACGTAAATATAGTTTGAAATACATAAATAAGTATATATAGAATAATACTTTGGTATATATAAAATTTTACTATAATTTTATATTTAAATTTAAGTATATAAATATTAAAAAATTAAATATACTTTATTTTAAAAGATAGTTTGAAACCAAGGATAATTTGATTTTGAAATTCAAGATTATTTTGAGGCTAAAAGTATTTGAAATCAGGATAGATGTTTTTGATTCATTTAAAAGGAAGGTTTTGAAATCATTTTGAAAACAAGATATAATTTTGAAAAATCATTTTGAATAAAAAGTTAGCGGATACAAAATAATGTTCCACTAGATTTTTCGTAGGTTCATCCTACTTAGGATTCCATCCCTTTAATAGGCTCGAAGTGGATTCCATTCCATGAATAAATTGGATTTTAAGATTTCATTGCTTTTCTAGGAGTTTTAAAAAAATTGCTAATTAAAAAATAAATTACTTGAACTCTTGATAATCTTGATACTCATGAGTCTTCAATCTTGATATCTTGAATCTTTATACTGTACAGTCTTCATTCTTGGTACCTGCATGGTTAAATCCTGCATATACATATATCTAAACTTATATTGTTAGTATTTATATTTTATAATCTATTCTAAGGTTGTTGGCATCAAAACCATTATCTCACGGACTAACACAAACTACTTAGTTCTTCTGCCCTTACTCCTCAAAATTCAGTTATGGTCCATTAGTTAGCGAATATATTTATAGAAGAAGCACATACAAAAATAATACCAACCCCTTTGGTTTTATATATTCGAAATCATTTCCCCTAGAAATTTGGTTAACCCCTTTATCCCATTATTTATTTCAAGCAAACTTCGTCCAAAAACTCCAATTTAAAAGCATTTAAAAGCTCATTTATGATGCCATAGGTTTTACCTTTAAAATTTGAGATTGGGCCCTTTATTTTGAAAGCTAATGCTTTCGAAACCTTTAATCTTTACTTTTGAAACCATTGGAAAACTTTCTTTTGAAAGCATTCAAATCTTCTTTTCAAACAACTAGGCACTTACCTTTCAAAATACTTTATAACCTTTCTTTCGAAACCTTTCGAATGTATTGAAGTATTACCATTCAATTATAGAAGCATAGCTTCCAAATCATTTGAAAGTACCCCTTTCGAAACCATTGGGTTTAATTTAAAACATATCTTATTGGGTCTAAGTGAATACAAGCGAAAGTACCCCTTTCGAAACAATTAAAAAGGGTTTAAGGGAAAACAGATGGCTTCGGCGCCATCCATTCAAAAACTCAAAACATTTAAGTAAAACATTTGAAGAATATCTTTGAAACCCTTTTCGAAGCCATTGCCTTCAAAACCATTAAACCCTTTCGAAAGCTATAAGAAGCGGCTTAATATATTTAAATAATCAAAGCTACCTTTCGAAAGTAATGATGACTTCAACACATTCGAAAGGTACAAGGTCAGCAGTCGGGTTTGACTGGGTTGAAACTACCCTTTCTAACGCTTTGATTTTAAACAAAGAAAATCATTTGAAAGCTTCACTTTAAACAAAAGGTGGCAATATATTCGAAAGAAACTTCTTTAGTGCTACATTGAAGGGGTTTCGACCTCTTTGAAAGCGTTCTTTTGAAAACAATGCAAGCGTATATCTTTTGGGAGTAAAACATAGGTTTCTACCCCATAGGAAGCAACGTTTCGACACCAAGCCTTCCGCCTTTCTCCAATCCACTACGTACTGATGTATTGATACCTTGAGTACCGGTTTCGGCTTGGTTGGTTTTGACTTGGTAAAGGCAAAAGCATAGAGTCCAGAAGGTTACTTCTAAAAGAGGAGGAACATAATTTCTGGTAAAGACTATTTTAATGCCTTTTTAAGTAACTTCTTTTTAACTAACCTGCTTATTTGTAAACATTTAATTAGTTTCCATAGGCTTTTCAAAATCTTTCTTAAAAACTGCTGCAATTATTTCAGATCCAAACAAAAATTAATCTAGTGAATAATCCCTTCCATTAAGAAAAATAATTAAATCATTTAAGTCCTCCATCTATAGTAATTTAACTTCTAAATTACTTAGGAAAAATCCACAAAAATCACAGAAATTCACTTTTATTATGTTTTCTAACATTTGGAAATTTTAGACCCAAATTCTACCATATAATAGCTGAAACAATTTTAAACCCAAGTTATTCATTTTCTCCCTTGAAAATTCATAATAAATTTTCCATAGGTTGGAAAACTACAGAAAATTAAACCCATCTCCAAAATAATGTTTGAAATATCATATAAATTCCTCATGGCATTCAAAATCCAAAATAAATGATTTTAGCCTTAAAACCCTATAAAACTATTATCAAACAAACTTGTTTGAATATATCATGTCATCCAAGCACATCATCATCAAAGAATTTCATAATGGATTTAAACTTAAACTCGCAAATCAAATGATCATAAAAACTAAAATAGAGATGGTTTTGATTATCATTCACCGTGATTACGATAACGGCTTTGAGATTTGATTGAGGTTAATTCCTCTTGCTTAAATCATTAGCTTTAATTTGATTTCCTCCTCTTTTCTCCTAAGTAATGGCCAGCTTCTCTTTCTTTTATTTGTGTTTTATGTTTTTAACAAAATAATCATGAATGAATAGGAAACGAGAATATTAAGAGTACGGGATTATGGGGCGGCTATTTCCTAATATGCCCTTGTTGTAATTAAGTATCATATAAAACCATTCATAAGCCCATTTATATAATTAAGCTCAGCCTCTAAGTATTTATACAAATCAGTCCCCTTATCTCTCTAATATCTACATTATTCTACTTAATTTATCTAATTAAATCTTCTGAATAACGTTATTAAAAATTAAGGGTGTTACAGTCTCCCCTCCTTAAAGGATTTCTTCCTCGAAATTCAATAAGGACTAAATACTAAACATCTCAATTATCTGTAACCACTCCTAACAAGCATACGAGCCTACCTGACTAGCAACCATCTATATAAAGCTAGTATAGACATACCCTCAAAGCAGATCAAGATAAGTGTCTCAAATCATATCTTCTGTCTCCTAAGTATAGTCCTTCTCATTGTCGCTCCACTGAACCTTCACTAACCCGCTTTCCTGTTCCTCAATCTTTTCTCATCTCTCGCTACAACCTAGAATGGTTGTCTAGCAAAGATCAAATTAGGCTCTACTATCAAATCTTCCTATCCTGTCGAAGGAATAGTAGTCTTTAGATATCCACATATTTGAGAATATGAGACACATGAAACACATTACGGATACCTGACATACTGCTTTGCAACTCTACTCTGTATGCGACCTTTCGAATCCTCTCTATAACTTAAAAAGGACCAACATATCTCGATGCCAATTTCCCCGACTTTCCAAATCACCACATCCTTCATCGGTGATACTTTAACGAAAACCATATCTCCAACCGAGAATTCTAGGTCTTTACGCTCTTATCTATGTAACTCTTCTGTTTGGACTAAGCTTCCTTCATTCTTTCTCAGATCAACTCAATCTTCTCTATCACCTCTCTAACCAGATCTGGACCTAAGACTAATCCGTCTCCAGTCTCCAACCAATATGTTGGTGATTTGCATGGCCTTCCATACAAAGCTTCAAAAGGTGCCATTCCAATACTATTTTGATAACTATTATTATAGGATAACTCAACCAAATGTAAGTGGTCTTTCCAAGTCCACCAAAGTCCAATACAAAGGCTCTTAACAAATCCTCGAGTACCTTATTGTCCCTCTCTGTCTTCCCATCCGTCTAAGGGTGATATGCAGTACTCATTGTAAGCTTAGTACCAAACGCATCCTATAGACTCTTCCAGAATTCATTAGTGAAAAAAGCTTCTCTGTCACTGACTATATTACTAGGAATGCCATGTAGTTTAACTATGTTCTTCATGAACAACTTGGCTAGAACAGTTGCCGTCGTGGTTGACTTAACTGGAATGAAATGGGCACTCTTGGTCAACCTATCTACTATGACCCATATACTTTCATTTTCTCTGTTTAACCTTGGCGACCTGTCTATAAAATACATGGATATCGAATCCCATTTCCAAACTGATACCTCCAAAGGTTGAAGCAACCCACTCGGCTTTTGATGTTCGACTTTCACTTGTTGATATTTTGCACACTGTCTAACCCATCAGTCAACATCCCTCTTCATACCTTCCCAATAGAAGTTCCTCCTCATATCTTGATACATCTTGGATCCTCCACGATGAATCATAAACTTGGACCGATCACATTCAACAAGAACTTCTTTCCTTAAGTCTTCAACGTTCGAAACACATAATTGTCCCTCTTTCTCCATCATCCTCTCTGGTCAAGACTAAAATCCTTTAGGTCATTAATCTCAGTTCCAATCTCAAACCTTCTAATACTCTCGGCTAATAATGGATCCTCCTTCTGCTTAGAAGCAATCCTTTCGATCAACATGGGTCGAACTTCTAAACAGGACAACATGGCGGTACTCAGACTAGAACTAGTATTTGATCTCAACTGCACACTACAAGTAGTCAAAGATTATAAACCTTTCCACTCTACCAACATAGCTAACACCACATTTTGAGGTCTTCTTCTAAGAGCATCCGCTATTTTATTTTCTTTCCTAGGGGTATACTCTATAGAAAAATCATAAGCGGCTAAAAACTCCAGCCACCTCTGCTGCCTCATATTCAACTCCTTTTGAGAGAATAAGTACCTTTAAGACTTATGATCTTTGTATAGCTCAAATCTCTCCCCCAAGAGATAATGTCTCCAAATCTTCAATGTGAAGATCATCGTAACCAACTCCAAATCATGAGTAGGATACCTCACATCATGTTGTCTAAGCTGTCATGAAACGTAGGCAATTACTTTAACCTTCTGCATCAACACATCTCCTAATCTAGTCCCACATGCATCATTACACACCACCAACCCTTGTTTTTCGTCTGGAACTACTAACACATGTGCGTTGGTCAACAAATGCTTTAACTTAAGGAATGCTTCCTCACATTTATTGGACCAGATAAACTTCGCATCCTTCATGGTTAACTTGGTTAAAGGTGATCTTATCCAAGAGAAATTGTTAATAAATCTTTGGTAATAGCCAGCAAGTCCAAGAAAAATTCTAATCTCAATCACCATCTCTGGTCTCTTCCAATTATTAACAGCTTCGATCTTATCTAGATCGACTGGCAAGCGCTTTTCTGAAACCACGTGACCAAGAAACTTAACATCTTTCTTTTAAAAATGACACTTGGAAAACTTCTCTTTTAGATGATGTTGTCTTAGCATCTCAAGCACTATTCTAAGATGATCTTCATGCTCTATTTCATTAGAATATACTAAAATGTCATCTATAAACAATAACACTAACCTATCCATGTACTCTCGGAAAATTTGGTTCATCAGATCAATGAAAAAGTAGGTGCATTCATTAACACGAATGGCATTACTAATCACTCATATGAACCTTACCTAGTTCGAAATGCTGTCAAAGGAATATTGTCCTCTGCCACTCCTAACTGATAGAAACCTGTCGGAAAATCCAAATGGGAAAATACTCTGGCTCCACACAACTAATCAAATAGATCATCAATTCTCGAAAAAAGATACTTAATCCTAATCATCCTCTCATTCAACTACGGTAGTCGATACACATCCTCAATAACCCATCTGGTTTTCTTCATGAACACCGCGGCCGCTCCCCAAGGCGAACTGCTTGGTCTAATAAAATTCCTTCCTTCTAGGTCCATTAGCTACACCTTCAATTCCTTCATCTCGGTCGGTGTCATCCTGCTAGGTAGTCTACTCACAAGTTGAGCTCCTAGCACAAGGTCGATCCAAAACTCAACAGCTTGTTTCGGTGGTAGTCTGTAACCGGCTCAAAGACAACTGCAAAATCTCTTGCTACTTGAACCTAGCCTAACTCTTCTCCTACTTCCATAGTACTTAACAAAGAATAACTACTCTGGTCATAGTTGTCCACTAAGAATATAATTCGGTTATTACTATCTAGGTGCCTTAGTGATATTTCCCTATACTGGAGAAATATCCTAGCCTCATATTTACCCAATCAATCCATACCCAAAATGATTTCAAAATCAATAACATAAAGACTGCATGCAAACTTATGACCTAACAAATCAAGTTCTAATTGGTCACATCTCATCCCCTAAGCTGCATACCCTCCTATTGGATTCGCCACCCTTAAGGATGTAACAAGGTATGTGGGTTCTACGCATAAGCTATCAACCAAATACTGAGATATGAATGAGTCTGATGCACTGGTATCAAATAGTACCCTAGCTGGTATATTCTGAATCAAAAGCATACATTCCATCACAGTCTTCCCTTTTTTAGCTACAGTTGGCCTATGGTGGTCTAATAGCAAAAACTTTTCCCTTGTCTACCCTGACTGGTTCTGATTCTTACAATGCCCGACTTGGTCGTAGTTGAAACACTTCACATTCTTATTTTCTGCAACCTACTTCTCCTTGCCTGACCAGCATTCATGAGCATAATGACTCTTGTTATCACACTTGAAGCAAACTGAATCAGCCTTTGCCTTCTTGGCAGCCTCTCCCTTCTGGGCTCCCTTCTTCTTAACTAATTTTCTCTTCTTTCCGTGAGAACCCTGGGATTCAACCAGCTTTTCTCTTATACAAATAGAAAGCATCTCCTCATGTCATATTTCCATCTCCACAACTACATTATAAGGATCACGGAGATGTGTCAGGGTTGCCCTACCAATCTCGGGCCTCAATCCCACAATGAACCTCTCATTCCTCCTAATGTCGGTGTCTATAGTAGCATAACCATATCGGGACAACTCATCAAACTTAGTAGCATACTCGATTACCGACATCTCTCCCTGCACCTAATCCATAAATTTTCCCATCAACACCGACTTAGCAAATTCAGATAAAACCTCTATTCAAATCTCCTTTGGAATTTTGCCAAAGTCAACACTTCTTCTAGAACTCCGACAGTAACACTATTCCACCAATGAAGCATTTCCCCTTGCAACTCCCTAGAGGACAGCCTCCTCTTCTGCTCATCATCCAAACCCAAATCAACAAAAATTCTCTCGCAATGCAACAACCAATTCTCAACTTCTATGGCATTCTTTGTTCCTATAAACGACTTTCCACCAAGACTCATGTAGTCTCTGGTTAACTTAGCATGGTTATTCCCAATCGGAGCCACAAGATTTGCTCCTCCAACATTGTTGGCAACTCCAATAGTAGCTCCAACTTGCATTAGATTGACAAAGAACTGATACATCACCACCTTATCCACTGGTGGATTTCCAGAACCCACATTGGCATCTGCATTTTGGTTAGCATTAGCCTATCAACCCGGGTTTCTCCTGGTGGGTCGAATATTTCCATTTGTTGTGGCGCTTCCTCCATTGAGGCTTCCTCTTCTGTTTCCTGCCTCCAAATATTCCTTCTCGTAAATCTACATATAAGCCTTAGTAAGATATAGAAGAATGTACTAAGAGAGAGGCGAATACGCACTTATATATATATATATATATATATATATATATATATCAAATACAAGTATGTCGATCTTATTTTCTAATTTATTGGATTGGGTTTTAAAAAATCTTTTAGGTTTAAATTTCATTTCAGTTTCATAAACCTATGCTCTAATACCAATTTGTAACATCTCCCACTTGGAGGCCCAAAACTAACGGCTACGAATACTGCAGTCATCCATGGTTATTAATGCTCGGCAATCAAATACGATAATATAAGATACATTGAAATAACAGAAATGTATGGATATAGGAAATTTTAAAATCAACAAACAACTTTCTCATTCCATTTCAAAGCATTTCAAATTCATTACATAACCCAAAACGAGAACCACGTTCAGAGAAAATATAATTATTACAACATACGCCAATAGCGACATATAAAGATTCCCCCTTGGATGATTAGGGTATATATCGAGGCAACTAAACAACTTTATCTGTAAAACAAAACACAACAGAATCAAAATAGAAAAGGAATCTTATTATCTAGCTTACCTCCTGCATGTCTTCGGAAGCTTATTGGTCTAATGAGGTACCTGAAAACCTCAACTCTCAAACTACTCAAAATTAATCGAGCACCCGAGAGTTTAAGGGGAAATTGAAAACTTCAAGTCATACATAAAGCTTGGTATGAATAATAACCTACCATATCAAACCATTTAGATATCTAGTGAGACTACGCTACTTAGTGGAACGGGTTTTCCTCTCGCTAGTATCTTATCCAAAACATTGTAAAAACCATATGTTGTGTTCCAACAACCACAATGGTTAAAGAAAAAGAATTCAAAATATTATGACGATATGCAAACAAGTAAATCAATTCTGTATTACCCATCCCCATTCATTTTGACTATCTGTCTCAGTTATAGTTTCTAGGGTCACTATTAATCTTTTAGTTTTCATGGGATTAATAATAACCTGTTTAAAACTTATGGACTCCCTGTCCGGTTTCATAGTTTTTCATGGGATCACTAGGAACCTATTGGCCCATGCAATCCAATAACTTCCCTCTTATCCTAATTTTCATGGGTTGACTAGGAACCTATTACCTTCTATTAGTAACTTGATCCGGATATAGTTTTCTTGGGTTCACTACATATCTATTAGCCAATGCTATAAACTCTTTCTAATCATAGTTTCGATGGGTTTACTATGAACCTATGGACATCTATCAATAACTTTTCCTAAACATAGTTTTCATGGGTTTACTACAAACCTTCCTATCTAACAACTTCTTTAATCAGTATTAAAGCATCCTATATTCTGGTCTACCTGACCTCCTGGATGCAACTCTATTCATTCAGGAGTTACTTAGTTTATATTCACTACTGGGTCAACCTACATGGTGCTTCTGCCCTTACACGCCAAAATTCAGTTATGGTCCATTACTTATTGAATATATTTATAGAAGAAGCATATACAAAAATAATACCAACGCCTTTGGTTTTATATATTCGAAATCATTTCCACCGTAAATTTGGTTAACCCCTTTAACCCATTATTTATTTCAAGTAAACTTCGTCCAAAACTCCAATTTAAAAGCATTTAAAAGCTCATTTATAATGCCATGTGTTTTACCTTTAAAAATTGAGATTGGGTCCTTTATTTTGAAAACTAATGCTTTCGAAACCTTTAATCTTTACCTTTAAAATCATTGGAAAACTTCCTTTTGAAAGCATTCGAATCTTCTTTTCAAAACTCTAGTTACCTTCCTTTCAAAACACTTTAAAACCTTTCTTTTGAAACCTTTTGAATGTATTAAAGTATTACCATTCAATTATAGGAGCATATCTTGGAAACCATTTGAAAGTACCCCTTTCGAAACCATTGGTTTAATTTAAAACATATCTTATTGGGTCTAAGTGAGTACAAGCGAAAGTACCCCTTTCAAAAACATCAAAAATAGTTTGGGAAAAAATAGATGGCTTCGGCGCCATCATTTCGAAAGCTCAAAATTTTTAAGTAAAACATTTGAAGAATAGCTTCGAAACCCCTTTCAAAGCCATTGCCTTCAAAACCATTAAACCCTTTCGAAAGCTATAAGAAGCGGCTTGATATATTTAAATAACAAAAACTACCTTTCAAAAGCATTGATGACTTCAACACTTTCGAAAGGTATAATTCAGTAGTAGGGTTTCGATTGTGTTGAAACTGCCCTTTTGAAGGCTTTGATTTAAAACAAGACAACTCTTTCGAAAGCTTCACTTTAAACAAAACGCGACAATATATTCAAAAACAACTTATTTTAGTGCTACATTGAAGGGGTTTCAACCCCTTTGAAAGCATTCTTAATCAAGGCAAGCGCATATCTTTTGAGAGTAAAACAAAGGTTTCTACCCCATTCGAAGCAAGGGTTTCAACACCTTGCCTTCCGCCTTTCTCCAATCCGCTACGTACCAATGTATATATACCTTGTGTAATGGTTTCGGCTAAGTTGGTTTCGAGTTGGTTGGGGCGGAAGCATAGGGTCAAAAAGTTGCTTCTAAAAGAGGCGGAATATAATTTCTAGTAAGGACTGTTTTAATGCCTTTTTAACCAATTGCTTCTTAGCTAACCTGCCTATTTGTGAACATTTAAGTGGTTTCCATAAACTTTTCAAATTCTTTCTTAAAAAAATACTGCAATTATTTTAGATCTAAACAAAAATTAATGCAGTGAATAAGCCCTTCCATTAATCAAAATAATTAAATCATTTAAGTCCTCCATGTAAAATAATTTAATTTCCATAGTAGATTACTTAGGAAAAATCCCAAAAAATCACAAAAATATACCTTTATTATGTCATCTAACATATAGAAATTTCAGACCCAAATTCTTCCATATACAAGCCGAAATAATTTTAAACCCGGATTATTCATTTTCTCTTTTGAAAATTCATAACAAATTTTCCATAGCTTGGAAAATTACATAAAGTTAAACTCATCTCCAAAATAATGTTTTTCATAACACATATATTCCTCATGGCATTCAAAATCCAAAATAAATGATTTTAGCTTTAAAACCCTATAAAACTGTAATCAAACAAACTTGTTTGAATATATCATATGATGAAATCCAAACATATCATCATCAAATATCATCATAATGGATTTAAACTTGAACCCGAAAATCAAATAATCGTAAAACAAAAATAGAGATGGTTTTGATTATTATTCAGCTTGATTAGGATAGGGACTATGAGATTTGATTGAGATTGATTCCCCTTGCTTAAATCCTTAGCTTTAATTTGATTTCCTCCTCTTTTCTCCTAAGTAATGATTGTCTTCTCTTTCTTTTATTTGCATTTTATGTTTTTAGCAAAATAAACATGAATGGATTGGAAATGAGAATATTAAGGGTATGGGATTATGGGGCGGCTATTTCCTGTATGCCCTTGTTTTAATTAAGTATCATACAAAACCATTCATAAGCCCATTTATATATTTAAGCTCGACCTCTAAGTATCTATACAAATCTCAATCTCATTATCTCTCTAATGTCTAAATTATGCTATTTAATTTATCTAATTTAATTTTATAACTAATGTTATTAAAAATTAAGGGTGTTACACAATAAAAGCCTATTAAACCTTAGGTCTTTCTTGGAGCTGGCAATTGTTTGGTATAAATAAACAATTCACATAGACATCTAACTATACTTTCAGAATCTCATAACGAAAGGGATAAAATATAATAATCAAATAAGTACCCATTGCATAATAACCATGTCTTAGAAATACAATGTACCAAAACACATAAACCAAGTTAAATACATTGTTTTCAAGGAACATCAATCGATAACTAGTACTGCCACCAGTCTTTGCTGACTTCTCCTCCTCCCACAATATCAACCTGTATGTTGTAATAAGGAGAGGGTTAGAATAAAAATGTTTAGTAAATGAAAATCTCAAGTTTTACAATAATAGTATATGGGCAGCAAGTTTTTCAGATAGTATTATATCTTACTTATTTGTCATATTTCTCCATAAATGTATCCAACTTAGGCATTTCTTTACATGCCTCTTCAGCTATAAGCATTTCTCTACGCATATCCCCAATTATGGGCTAGCAGCCCTACAAATCCTATTCCACAACTACAAAAGTGGGTGCATGCAGCTAAATCGTATTGGATTCAATAACCCATCTTTCATCCAGTTCTATCCTAATAATACTAAGGAAGCATGTACTTGGCTACTTAATCCCATTAAATTAGGAAATAGAAGAGACCTCCAGCTATTTAATACCTAACCTTAAATGAACACTTTTTGGTATCCCTTAACCGACATCGTACAAAATCTCTTCTAGACCGTTTACAACTTCTTCTGTAGAGAACATGCAGACCATAACATAGCCATTTAATACCTCAATCCCGAAGCAGATCGCTACTAAGAGATTTTCTTTAATGCTTATAAGCGATAATCCTGACCATCTAATACAGACCTTTAGGATAATCTTGACCATCTAATACTTCTAAGATAGGGAGGAAGCAAACCCTAACATGGCCATCTAATACATCAGTCCCTGAAGCAAGACCATTCTGGGATATCTGCTCTATGGCCCATAACCCAAAACCCCACATTAGTTTGACTGTTCGTAGGTGCTGGTAGCCTGATTAGCTGGGAAACTTACCATGCAAAAATGGGACTAACCTCACATCCACCATGAGTATTTATTATAGGCTATGTCCCACATTAGTTCCAAAGTCACACTGTTGGTAACCAAATTAGTTAGGCAGATTTCTATGTGCTTTTAACTGACCTGCATCCCAATAAATTAGACATATTTCCACTCTCCGACACTACAAAATTATACCAACTTATATATATACACACATATATGTATAATAGATATTCACAAAATATACCTCGCCGATATTTACGCAGGAGAAACTCCTTATTTCGTCTTTATTTCTGGATTAATTCCATAATAATCCTAAATCTTTTTATTTGATTAATTTTCAATGTTTAGTTATGTATGTTATCGTTTATAATTGTAAACTTCAATGTTTAAAGGAACATGTTATTATTATATTTATGCCACATTCATTTTATGCATATTTGGGTAAGTTTTCCACTTAACAACTACAGCAATTATACAAGTCAATTAAAACTTCACCAATTATACGATAACCAAAATTATCAACAAATTAGGTATATAAAATAGACTTGTATACATAAGAGAAAAGGAATCCGAAGCATATGATTTTTTTATGTTAATATAGTAGAACTATTCCTCCCTTTTTTGAGAAGCTAACATTACAAATATTTTTTATTCCACTGAAGATTTTTAAACGAATAGTGTTGCAATGACACAGAAACAGCATTTATCTTTAGTTATCGTTTGGAATTCTTACCATTACAATCGCAAATGGGAAAGTGAAATCAAATAGAATACAAATTATTTATACATTAAATATTCACGAACTAAATTCTACTACATAAAAATAAAATAAAATAAAATAAAGAAGTTTCTAACCAATTCACAAATTCATATATTAAGGGGAGATTTTGGGATTTAAGTTGTTAGTTTTCGCATACAAAATATCCTAAGGCACAATACAAGTCCAAATATCAAACTATACAATACTATCAATGCAAAATCGAGATTCCCACTAAAGAATAATTCCCAATGAACTAGAATAGATTTGCTTTGTGTGATAGCCTTTCCCTTCTCCAAGTTATCTCCTTTTAATTATATAATAAATTTGTTTATGCATATATATATAGAAATTATAGAAAGATTAGGGAAGAAGAAATATATACATACATACTTACACACATACATACACATGCATATATACAAATGTATGTATATAAAATTACATTTCTCTATTGTTAGATCTCTTTAAATCTTCCACTAATTCTTGTACTTGTATATTTATTTTCAAACTTGGAGTTTGAGAAGTTTAATTAGGGAGAAAGAGAATAGCAAAGTGTCATTGACGGCTTAAGATATGTATGAACATAATGAGGGGGCTAGCCTCTTATTTATAGTAGTTCAGATACACTGGAACTGTCGGATAGAGTATGTTTTTATAATTTTAAAATTTAGGCCATTTAAGCCTAGGAAAATCGTAGCCATTATACAAAGATCGATCGACCATCCACTCAAAGGCGGACGATCAATTGATGTTTCCTATTGTATATTTACTAACATTATCTCGTTAATATTATTACCTCATTTTAATTTAAACGTTAACAATTACTTAAATATTAATGATTACTTATACGTTAAGTTAGATATTTACCATTTATTTTGAGGTGGATTTTAATAATATTTATTACCTTAATTCATTTTTAATTATTTTTTGTTCAAAAATTTTAAACATCAGTGTCTTCTTTGTTTGAACTATAATCGTAAAGCTCTATATACGAAAATTGCTCAGAAAATAATTATGAAAACAGTGTTGCAAGTTTCGTAGCTAAATTCGGATATTTATAAAATTTCAAGTTTTAGAATTTAATTACCTGTTAATTTTACAGGCTGTTGCAGTATTGCGGTTAATCCTGCAAAGGTGGCAGTGGTTCATGAGTGGAATCAACCCAAGAATGCTAATGATGTAAGAAGCTTCCTTAGAATGGTGTACACTATGGACGTTTTATCAAGGACTTCTTGAAGGTAGCAACGCCGTTAAAATTTTTGATGAAGAAGAATTAGACCTTTATTTGGGAAATAAAGTTTGAGCATGCATTCGTGAGTCAGAAGGAGAGGTTTAGGAGTGCACCAGTGCTGACCATTCCGAGCAGGGATAGGGAGATAATGGTATACACCAATACATGGAGTGTGGGATTGAGAGCGATGCTGGTGTAAGGAGGTAAGGTTGTTGCCTACACTAATCGACGGCTAAAACTGCATGAGAAGAAGTATTCGACTCATGATTTGGAGTTGGCGGTGATAGTTAGAAATGAAGGTATTATTTACTAGGAGGATGGTTTGAGTTGTTTACAGATCACAAATCCCTGAAAATACTTTTTCTCCTAAAAGTACCTCAACTTTCATTAATAGCGATGGTTGGAGTTCTTAGCCTCTTATGACTTTAGCATTTCTTATATGCCTGGTAAGGGAAATGTTGTCACCGATGCATTAAGTGGAAGATATGCAGGGTTGCGAGTATATTCCTAGAGTGGAAGCAGTTAGAGTATATTGTTGGCCATGACTTCAGACCTCATTACGATTTAGAGCCGAGATGACGACAAGTTTGACCATTTGACCAACTTTGATCGAAAGGATTGGTACTAATCAGTGGAGAGATTCTAGACTAGCGGAGATCATAGCAATGATAAAGGAAGGAGTAGAGTTTGACAAGTGCAGTATAGACTGGACCGAGATGGTTAGCTCCATAAGGGTGGGAGATTGTGTGGTCCTGATATTGATTATACATCCCAGCAGCAATAAGATGTACTCTGATATAAAGCAGACATATTGTTGGGAGTGGATAAAAAAGGATGTCCGGAATTTCATCTCAAAATGCATGAACTGTTAGCTGGTAAAGAAGAGTAGAAAAAGCTAAGTAGTATGCTATAACTGCTCAAGATTCCCAAGTGGGAGTAGGAACAAATTTGATGGATTTCATCGATAGTTTCCTAAGAGAAAAGGAGGGTATGCTATCATTTGGGTTATATACGATAGTCCGATAAAGAGTGCTTGATTCTGTAACATCCCCTTAATTGGAGGCAAAAAATTAACGGCTATGGATGGTGCAGTCATCCATAGTTATTAATCCTCAACGACCAAGTACGGCGACATTGGATACATTGATACATAGAAACATGAGAATACGGAAAAAAAATTGGACGGCAAAAAATTCCACATTCCATTTCAAAATATTTCAATTTAATTTCATAATCCCAATTCACAGACCACGTTCAAATGACATATAATTATTACATAATATGCATAGAGCGACATATGAAGATGGCCCGTTGGTAGATCAGAGTATATAAATAGGCAAGAAAACAATTTGCCTTTGCAAACATAACACACAGCGGAAATAAAATAACTCTAATAACAAGCTTACCTCATGCACGTCCTCGGAAACTTTATTCATCTAAAATATCACCTGGAAACCTTAACTTTCAACTTACCCTTAATCAATTGAGTACCTGAGAGTGCAAGAGCAAACGAAAACTTCAAGTCAGACATAAAGCCTGGTATGAATAATAATTAACCATCTTAAACCATTTAGATATTTAGTGAGACCATACCGCTTAGAGAAACAGATTTTCCCTTCACTGGTATCCTAAAACATTTATAAAACCATATATTGATCTCATGTATCCACAATGGTTAAAACATAGAATTTCAAAACATTATGATGATATGCAAAAAAATTAATCAATTTTGGATTTTCCATCCCCATTCATTCTGACTATCTGTCTCAATTATAGTTTCTAGGGTTGCTATTAACATTTAACAGATTTTCCCTTCACTGGTATCCTAAAACATTTATAAAACCATATTTTGATCTCATGTATCCACAATGGTTAAAACATAGAATTTCAAAACATTATGATGATATGCAAAAAAATTAATCAATTTTGGATTTTCCATCCCCATTCATTCTGACTATCTGTCTCAATTATAGTTTCTAGGGTTGCTATTAACCTGTTAAATGTTAACGACCGTCTATCCAATTACTTAGTTTTCATGGGATCACTAAGAACCCATTGGTAACTTCAATATCTTATTTATTATCCTAGTTTTCATGAGCTAACAAGGAACCTATTAATTAACTGTCAGTATCTTAATCTGGATATAGTTTTCATGGGCTAACCACAAACTTAATAGCCCCTGCCAGTATCAAACCATAGTTTTCATAGGCTAACTACGAACTATTGGCCCCTGCCAATATCATACAGTTTTCATTGGCTTACTGTAAACCTATTGGCCCCTGCCAATATCTCTAATTTAGAATTTTAACATCCGTTAAGTTATGTTCACTACTAGGTTAACCTAACTGGTTATTCTGCCCTTTCCAAAATACAGTTATGGGTTAATAAAAATGTGAATAACATTTTCAAAATCTTTATTTATTCCATGGTTTTTCTTTTAAAAATGAGAGTGGGTTATTTGTTTTGAAACTTTTAAACATCACTTTCGAAACCACTAGATGACCTCCTTCGAAAGCATAGAAACCTCTTTTCAAAACTCTACGTATATACCTTTTAAAACCAATGATACTTTCGAAGGTATCAAGAAAACATTCTTTAAAATATAACATCGAAACACATAAAGTACCCTTTCGAAAGCATTGGGTTTACTCTTTAAAAACACCATTTGGTTCTAAATGGTTATATACGAAAGTATCTCTTTTGAAACCAACCAAAATAAATTTAGGGAAATGTCAATGTTGTCAGAACCATCTTAGTCGAAAGAAAAGACATTTAAAAATTAAAACTTCGAAGGTAGGAGTCGAAAACCCCTTTCGACTTTATCACCTTAGAAACCCTCAGCCCCCTTTCGAAAGCAATTAGGAAGCGACTTAATTTTGGTTCAAACAGAGATAACCTTTTGAAAAAATCACAGTCGAAAGGTAACATAGCGGCCAGGTTTTGACTAAGTCGGAAGCTACCCTTTTGAAAGCCCTTGTTTAAGGAAAAAGTTACCCCTTTGAAAGCTAATACTTTAACATAATATGACAGCCTTCTTCGAAAGTCACTTACAAAACCCTTTCGAAAACATGGGTTTCGACTACGTCGAAAGCTTTAAGTAAAAATGGAAATAATTTTAACTTATGAAAACAAAGTAAGGTTTCGACCCCATCAGAAGCTAACTTTTGACACCAAGGCTTCCACCCTCCTTTCAATCAACTGCATACCGTCTAAGTGATATATTGTTTATTGGTTTCGACTGTGTGGGTTTTGACAAAGTAGGTTTTGACTGGGATGAGGCGGGGTCAATGGAGTCGAAAGGTTCTTACTACAGAGGTGGAACGCCTTTTTTTGATTTAAAGGCTGAATTATAGCAACTTTTAGTAATTACTTTCTAACAACTTGCCTATTTATGAACATTGATTGGCTGCCATAAAAACATTTCAGATACTTTACATTTGAAACTACCGCATTTATATCAGGTTAAAACCATTAAAAATGTAACGTTTTAGCCCTTCTATATAATAAAACCAATTATTTCAAAAAATTCCTTCTTTTAAAATAATATTTTTTCCTTAGTGAATCAATAGGAAAAAATCAGCAAAAATCATAGAAAATCAATTTCATCATGTAATCAAACATATTAAAATTTTAGACCCAATTTATTTCGGAAATTCTCAAAGTAAAATTTGAACCCAATTATATCATATTTTTCATTAAAAATTCATATTAAAATTTCCATAGCTTAGAAAATTCGGAAAATTAAAACCCATCTTCAAAATTATGTTACTTAACGTAAAAAATTTCCATGGAAATCTAAAATCATATATTCCCGGTTTTACAACAAAACCGTGCAAATTCATATGCGTATGAATTAAAATAAATCAATATAATATAGCTCAAGCATATCATCATCCATTTTACCATAAAAAAGAATTTAAACCATATATCTAAAATCATATAATCATGAAATAAAAATAGAGATGGTAGGAGATCATTATTCACCTTAAACTTGATAAGGAATTTGAGATTTGTTATTGATTAATCTCCCTATCTTTTGATCTTTAGCTTTTGATTAAAATCCTTCTTTTCCTCGTTGTTAATAGCTGATTATATTAGGGTTTGCATTTTATTTTTGATTTTGAGAAAAATGAATGTGAATGAACAATCAAAAAAGATATAGCCATGTATAATAAATGGGTTAATATACTAATGTGCCTATATATAGGTTAATTAACCTTTAAATCAATTTAAATCCTATTTATCTTATGGTTGAGCACGATCCAATGTAATTTATTCAAATCTCAACCCCTTATCATCGTTATTTTATTTAATTTATCTAACTAAATCTTCTAAACAACGTTGTCAAAAATTAGGGATGTTATAGATTCATACCCGTTAAGTCTAGTAGAATAACATCCAAATTGTCGAATTGTATGTGAAATGGGCATGTGGTTCCATGGTGTGCCTAGGAGCATTGTGAGTGACCGAGACCTTTTATACACCAGTGGGTTTTGGAAGAGCGTACAAGTAGAGTTGGGGACCGAGTTACATCTCAGTACAATTATCACCTACAAATGGATGGGCAGACTAAGAAGGATAATCATATCTTAGAGGATATCTTGCAGGCTTGCATAATAGATTTTGATGGCTCGTGGGATGATTACATTTAGTAGAATTCGCATACGATAATGGTTATCAGTTTAGTATCAGTATGGCACCATTTGAGGCGTTACATGATTGATCGTGCAATGCTCCTCCATGTTGGTGGGAGCGGGCGAGAAACCTATACTTGGACCAGATACGATTAGAGAGATCTCGAAGAAGATTGAGATTATTCAACAAGGAATGACGGTTGCTTAGAATATGCAGATGAGCTACTCTAATATGAGACATAGAAAATTCGAGTTCTTTGTTGACAATATCGTGTTTGTCAAAATTTCTCTATTGAAGGATGTTGTTCGATATGGTAGTGAGGGGAAGTTGGCACTAATTTTCACAGATCCTTTTCCGACAGTGTAACAACCCGCACCCCAGTAGGCCCGAATTTTCACTAAATCGGAAACACAAGTTCGCCAAGATATGGGTCATTGGTTTGGTATCCTGCAATTAAACAAATAAATGCATATCAGAGTACTATCAATATAACTTGCGATGGAATAGTAAAGTATAATAAAACATATAGTTATTGACCAAGTTTGACACTTCCAATATCTAGTGTCCTTGTCAGTGCCGAGCATGCATTAGGAAACCTATTCTTCCAATGTTCCCGCCTTGCACAAGTAGATGTCCCTTTAAGCTATTTTATGGGTTGTAATGAGGAAGGAGTTAGAACAACTTTCTGATGACTAGTGAATTATAAATTTTATACATAACAGTAATTCATGTCGATTGTCTTTCATTACATGTTATGCCTTTTCATTTTTACTTAGTCGTTTCGACTTCATATTTGCGTACAATTATATATATAATACGAGTTGTAGTTCCATATGGACGTGATATTCGGTTGATGATAGATCCTGATGTAGTTCTAGATTACAGATACTAGTGGGAATAGTATCTTGGTCCAAAGGTAGACCTGGTACTTATATACATACATGTATATAAGTACCAGAGTCCAGATCCTAACGTAGTGCCAGATTACTGATACCAGTGGGGATAGTATCTTGGTCCAAAGGTAGGCCATGGTACTTATATACATACATGTATATAAGTACTTATATACATGTATATACATACATGTATATAAGTACCATGGCCTACCTTTGGACCAAGATACTATCCCCAATGGTATCCATAATCTGGCATTACGTCAGGATCTATCATAAACCCAATATCATGTCCATATGGACCTACACCTCGTATCATGACCCCGTACAACTACGCATTCGGGAGGGTAATCCAAAATGTCTATTTGTCAGTGTGTCCCATCGTCGTCATCTTTATCCACCTCTCAATGGTAGTTTACACCTCGTTGTGCGTCTCATAATGTTTAATACGACGTCATAATAGCTTAGTTATATTCTATCTTAATTTAGGATTTACTATTTATTTGCTTCCTATTGAATATAGAGGACTCAACTCCTTAGAGTACCCCATTCGTTTTAGGAAGAACTCTTTTATGGGTTAGCTAGCCTTGCCATAATAAAAAAAACTAGCAAACAACTATGGCAGTGGATTACCTGATGGGACCTACCCTAGTAGGAGGTGTACTTCATTAGGTGTAACCCCATCTATCCTATTGACCACGTAGGACCAATGACATTCTCAACCTATTATAGCTATACTCCTAATTTGGTGCCAACACATACTGATATAACATCGATCCTGATCACCATCCCTTTATATTTCCTAATGCAATTTAGGCAATACCCTCTACTTAATTCAATGAGGCAGACTCTATTAAGGGTATTCCTTCTCTTATACGCAAGCATATATATCTCCATGGGTCCTACGGTTAGGTATGTCCCATATCAGTATAATATATACACAACTACATGAAGCCCTCATGGTGGGTAGGCTTCTATTGTGTAACACTACTGACCTCGCAATCTAACATATTCTAGTAACTATATGGTATTCTGCTTAATTTAGGTAATTGGGTTATATCCCATAATTCACACCCATCATAACATATATTTTAATTTGTATACATACATTTAATTAAAGCATTTCTTTACTTTCAATCATTGATGATCAATAAATCTTACATAACTTACTTTTGATTTATTCTTTCCATTTACTATCATTTGTTATCCATTTTTAATTCATTGACCTAAGTGTCATTTATTATTTTCCTTTCATTTAACATTATTGGATGAAATCTCTTGTTTCCTTTTTAACTAATAACTCCCTTTAATTGCCTATTTAGACTTACTACTTCCCTATTCATTTAATTGTATCTCTTTTGTCTAACGCTTATTTTCTACACCATCTTAAACTATATACTTCTGGTTTTCCATTTAAATTGTTGTTGTTATCCTAATTTACATCACTTTAGTTATACCTAAGATTTTTATACCTTAATACATTAGAATTACTTGCATCCCCAAAGGAAAATTTTAACACTATAATTCTTTATAAATTACTTAAAAGAGAACTTGTATAATGTGTGAAATAACAATGAATTATCTTCTAGTTTTCTATTGGAATAGGCAATACAAAATACGATGATTCCTTTATTTTGTACATTTCTTCCTTTTTGTTTACATTCCTTGTAATTTCAACAAATGCACTTTTATTTTATTTTTACACAATTTATAGAAATTCACAATGTTACACAATTCATTCCAATGTACTTAAATATTGTCTAAATCCAGTTTAGTTTTAATCAATTCTAATCCATGCTCAACAATCTTTATAAACTAAACCAAATCTGAAATCCTAATATGAATTCATTAACAAGTTATCTACAAATCTAGGAACTATTTATACCCCTAACTTTCCAAACCCAAAAAATATACTATGTCTATCAAGTTTAGGATTTTCCATAACATATAGGCATATTTTCCATAAACATTACGCGTGTACAATTAAATATCCCATTTGTGGTTTATATCAATTGCTTACACGTATAAAATTAGATATCTAAATCGTGATATTTTTCTAGGCATAAACGAAACAGATAATGATATAAATCCAATATCACTACAAAATATGTAATTTTCCATTCGCCACGTTTTAGCTTCAATTCTCTAGATCTAGATCCATTTCCTTTTTATTTGACTTGCTCTTACTTTAAATCCAAAAAATAAAATGGGCACATACTTATTAGAATTATAGATTGGGAAAGGGTTAAATAAAATTTAGATTTGAGTTTAAGATTCATGATTTACCTTTAATTCTATGTTCTGAATCAATCATATTCTTCTCTTATTCTCTGCTTTTCTGCACTTATGTGTGTGTGTGTGTATCTATGTGTGTGTAATAGTTTTACTACTTTTAGAATTCTAGAAATTATAGAGAAAAGAGAATGGCAGAGCTCCACTCTACGACCCAGAAAATATAAGAAGAGAAGTGAGAAACTTAGCATGTATTTATAGGTTCTAGAAACAATCCTATCTATCAACAAAAGATTTATTAAATTTGGGCCATTTGGCCAAATTTTGTTGTCGATTTTAACAAGGCACCGATTGACCGTCCAATGCCCATAGTCAACTGTTAGGAACTGGAGATGGTGGTTTAGATGACAACAACCTTTATAACTTATTTTATTATAACTTATATACTAACACTATTGTCTAGATATATATGAATGTTATTATGCAGGATATATATAAGGCAGGTACTAATTATTAATCAAGAATGAAGAAATCAAGTTTGAAGACTCATGAGTATCAAGATCAAGATTTCAAGATAAGTGTCTAGTTTTTGTTAAAACTTCATAATAGCATGGAAATCTTCATTTCAAATTTCATTTGGGATGGAACCCATTTCTACCTTCTTAGTGGTTTACAAACCCACGATAAGTAGCTTACAAACCTACGACAAGTGGCTTACAAAGCCAGGAACATCTTGGTTTCGTACAAGTTCTCGAGTCCTGATGTGATGAGATATTCTGCAGGAAGAAGCTTGCAAAACTACTTCAAAATGGTTTTTCAAAATGATTTTCAAAACTGCTTTTCAAAATATTTTAGCCTTAAAAATTATCTTTTCAAATGATTTTCAAAAAGATGTTTTAATCTTAAAATATTCTTTGTTTTCTTGAATAAACTCTTATTTTAATCTTCGTTTGTTTTTAAAATTATCTTCTGATTTTTTAATATTCTTTTTAATGTATATACTTGAGATTTAAAATAAAATTTATATACACATTCTAAAAATATATTTTTCTACTTTCTTTATTTTAAAACATAGAAAAATTAGTTTATTTGACTCCAAAATCATTTCATCTTATTTTCCTTCCAATACCATTTTCAAAACAAATTTTACATAGTTTTTTAACTAAGGATGTCGACATTATGGGATACCCCATGTCAACATGGTGGCTGTTGAATTCAAAAGTTTCAATTTTCAAAAGAAGCATCTATTCGTTTAAATCTCTTCATGAATGGTTATGACCATTAGTGGTCTATAAATAGCCTTCACAAACGCATTTTTTAACTAACAAATTTCTTATTTTCTTCGCTCCTTCTTCTCCACAAATCCATAAATTTTTTATATTTTTAAGATCATGCCGAAATTCTACCAAATTCTCAAGTGAATCAAATTAGAATCTCATTCTTGTTTGATTCTCTCTCCTCTCTTGAAGATCAAAGTGCTATTCAGAGTTATAGGATCAATTTGTAATTAAAAGTTTATCGAGTCTCTCTATAAGGTGTGGTTGTGCTTAGAAATCAATTGAGTGATCTTGTATCACGTAAATCAAGAGAGTTTGCCCCGGACACGAAAGACAGGAGGGTACCTCAAGGCCTTTAGAAATTGAGGATTGTAACCTCGACATTAGTATAATAAAAATTTGTATGAGGTGTTTTCCTTGGTACAAGACTGGATGTAGGGTAACTCCGAATCCGTATAAAATCGGATGTGTTCTTTCCTTTTACTATTTTTATTTACTTTCTGCATCCGTATTTAATTCTGTGATTGTTCTGTGATTAAGTTCTGTATTTGTTTATATCATAATATATAAATTAGTCCATATAAGTCTTAGAATCCATTAAACACTATTCAACCTCCCCTCCTCTAGTGTTAAATTAGCCTTAAGATCCTTAATCTGCAATCCCTTTCAATTGGTATTAGAGCGATGTTTTCATGGTTTTCATAATCTGAAACTTGAAAAGTTAAAAATGGCATTTTTAGGAAATTTTGTTAATACTAGTTTGAATTTATGCATTTCATAAAAGTATCATAAGTCTGCATATAGTTTTTATGAAAAATCAAGTTATCTACCAAATTGGTTTGTTATGTAGGAACAGATATTGTGATGATTCGAAATTGAACATTTGAAATGGAATATTTAATTGATTTTAAATATTTGAATGTTAATTTAACTTGAATTTCAAATATCAAAACGAATTTGGCAATTTAATTATTAAATTTAATTATTGAAACTTGGGTAAAATATTAGATCCTGAGTTTTAGGCTTGTTAAAAATATTTTCAAGGCTTAAAAAATTTATATTGATGATACTGAAGATAATAGAAGCTTCGGAGTTGAATTTGAAACTATTTTGTTCAGTTTTGAAATTATATCATTTAAATCGATATTTAAAAATAGCCTTCCGAGGCACAGTCCTGGAATTCGACGAAACCGGTTCCATTAGATCGGTAATATTGTATTATTATCGGATTGCAATTTTCGTAGTGTTTGGAGCGATCGTTTGGCTGTACGATAAGAAAACGCGCTGAAATATATATCGAAATTTAATTTAATAACTGGTCCAAAAAGTTGTCTTCTCCATACGATCGAATTTGGCCTCGGAACCTTTTCCATTGCGTTCCAAATAGGGGTATAACATTATAAACGCCCAACGGCATGCCTCAATAGGATGTCGAGATTTGGAGTTGTGAAACCGAGACGGTTTAAATTTGAATTTAAATTAAATTTAAAGAATAATATATAATATTATTTCCTAAGGCAATCTACAGGTCCCATTATCTCAAACACTTGGAAATTTTTTAAAATACGTGTTCCTTTTATTATGTGGAATTATCACACGCGTGTCCCAAAAGAGAAAAAAATCAATACGAATTCATTCGTTCACAAAAAAATAATATAGCTGAGCCTTCTTTCTTTTATCATTCAAACCATTCCAAAATCAAATTCACGAAAATGGCCGAACCCAAAGCAAAGCAGAAAATTGAAATTTAACCTTCTAAAATTCTAAATCATTGAAATCATCGATTTATACTGGATTTGTGGGTTGCGATCGAGGGCTGGGATGCTCGATTCTTTTCGGTGGGGAAGCTCGATCCTTTGATCAGCGATTTTATCGGTAATGTTTGGGTATAGCAATGTCGGCTGCTACGAGATGTCGCACGAGCTCAAGAGCAGGGTGCGCACGGCAGAAGGGGTTTCACGGCGTCTCGATCGATCGACGAGACCAGGGTTCGGCTGCGATGGCTATAGCTTCAGATGGTGGCAACATCGGCATCGTAAATGGTGAAGGTTGCTCGCGAAGTGGTCGCAATCTCGTTTTGGTGGCAGTTCGAACTCTGGTGGGAGTATGGGTTTTCTGTTTAACAGTGAGGTAAATTTACAATTTATATTTTCAATTCTGTACATACATACATATATATGTATGTATATATATGAATATATGGATTAGAAAATATATTATGCATTAGTTTGCTGTTTAAGATTTAAAATAAGTAAAAGAAATTTTTTACAGTAAAAGTAAACTGCTGTTGTTATTCACAAAAATAATAAAAAGGAAATTTCAGAAATGCTGAAGTTATATATAAATTTGATTTCTATAAAATCTATATAATTTTTTTTTATGCAGCTTGAAAAATAATAAATACAATTTACTAGTGTGTTGTAAAATAATTTATTAAGGTGTTTAATTTATCTAATTAATTAATTTAACAGTTTTAGAATTTATTAAAGGGAAAATTAGTTTAAAATTAAATCATTAGTTAAATTGATAAATAGTGATTAATTGTTGAATAAATTCAAATGATAATTAATTGTTCAATTTTTTGCCGAGTGTTAATAAAAACTATATAATGTTTATACAAGTTTTAAAAATCATGAAAACAAGCTGGATTGGAAGTGGATCGCATATGAAAAAAGCAAAGGTGAGATCTTCTCACTCAATCGAATTTTCCGGTTTAATTTTAAATAGTTAAATTTAAAATTGGTTGATTGTGTGCTTGGATGATTAATTTATTATCAGTTGACCTATGCGAGACATAATAGCGGATGATATTATATTAAACCCATATATCGCGATATTCCACCTCGAAGTGGAATTGGTATTATATATGTATTTGGAGTGATTGATTTTCCGCATTATATAGCGGATGAGACCCTATGCGCCGCATAATAGCGGATGATATTTTATAAATCCCATATACCGTGATATTCCACCTCAAAGTGGAATGGGTATTTAATTGTCGTTCTAATGTCTATGGATGTAGGGAAACAGGTTGGACGGATCCAACTGGATTCCTTAAATATTTAATTTGTTTCGTATGTTGTGTGTTGATTATTTATAATCCCTGTGTGATTATATAGGTGATTAAAATTGTTGAAGTCTATAATTTAGCCGAATATATTTTTGGTATCGTAGGTTACCAGAAACAAATAAAAAATTTGGATTTTGAAATTTGGGTAGAAAATTTATAATAAATTCAATTCAAAAGAATTGGGTGAGTTTAAAAGAAGAAATTTTAAATAGATAAAGTTTTATTTTGAATACTTGTTAAATAAATTCCAAAATATGAGAGAAAGGTTTAATAAATGGATTTCAAGTAATATTATTCAAAGGTTGAAGAATTTATTTAAAATACGGATTTTTAATAGTTTTGGAAAGAATAAAGGAATTATTTTTAAAAGGAAATCAATTTGGAAATCAAATTGGGATTTTATTTGGTATTTGAAAATAAATTGGAAAATCGATTTGAAATTGATTTGGTGTTTTAAAATAAATCTTTTGGGAAATTGATTTGGTGTTTGAAATAAAAATGTGGAAATCAATTTGGGTATTTGATTTGGTGTTTGAAAGTGAATATTTGGAAATCGATTTGAAAATTATATATCTGTTGATATTTGGAAATCTAAATTCACAGTGGGAATTTATAAAGGAAAAGGAATTTTGTTTTAAAAGTAAACAATGGGTTATTTTTAAAAAGTGTGAAAAGGAATTTACGGATTTGGAACGAAATTTAAAATAAATCGAGAAGGGTTTATTAATTGGTTTAAATGGACTATTTTGAAATGTAAAGCGTATTTTCCCTGGGAAGCCGAGTATATTTTCAAAGTAGCTTTTAAAGTATGAATTAAAAGTTCGAGAAATTGTTTTGAAAAATATTGTTAGAGAAATTATTTTTGGGAATTGTTTTAAATCTTTAAAGTAAAGATTTATTTAGTTAATTATAGAAGTGATTATTTAAAGATTTAATTGATATTTGATTTAGAAATTAGTTATCTAAATATTTATACTCTATCTACTAATTTTATTTTATAAATTAATTTTGGACTTAACGTTTATATGTGATATTGCTTAATTTTTTCATAACTAATAATTAAGTAAGTGTTAAAATAGTTTTATTTTAAAATGTTTCCAAATATATTTTGGATAAGTGATTTAAATTATTTTTAAACTATTTGAACTTGGCAAATTTTCAGTGGAATTGAAAAAATATTTGGAAATATATTTCGCGTAATGAAAATGATTTGACATTTGTTTTCAAAGAATTGAAATGTGAATAGTGATTTGAAATTTGTTTTCAAAATGTTAAAGTGTTAAAATTATATCTTGCGAAGATATTTTGGAAATAAATGATTTGGGAAAATTATTTGAAATCCAGTGATTATTGTGAATGATGATTGATGGTTAAATAACCGACTATCAATATTGGCCTTTTTAATGGCATTTGAATTTCGATGCAACCGAGGGTCGGATTCCAAATGGATATTCGAAAACCACATCGAATCTTTGTGATTGTGATAAATCTTTTGTTTAAAAGGTCAAAGTGGAAATTTGTTATGATTTGTTTGAAACTGAATGTAACACTTATTTTTAAAATAAGCGCTCGTTATTCGGATTAGCTGGGAGAGGATTTTATGTCATAAAACTCATTCCGAATAATGATACGACGAAATGGTATTGCATTTGAAGATGGTGTTGAAGACCGGGTATTTTCGAAAGCGAAAGGATTACCTGTCGATTGTCTCTGCACCAGATTGCTCCGGTATAGAGATTTTATCACCCTTTGTGACGAGGATTCCGGATGTGATTAGTGAATCTCTGGATTGCAAGGGCTTCTTTGAAGTGCCTTCAGTTCCGTTCGATACTGTAACGGACTTGTATGGATGTGTGTCTGACGTTACACTTTGAGATGTAAAGCTGGTTTCTATCAAATACATTTCTATTGGTGGCGGAGAATTTATTCTCTTAGCTTAACACCCTTCTGTGAGACGTACGAGCTCAGAGGTTATGTACTTGATGGTTACTAGTGATATATTCCCAAACTGGTAATGTGGCATATGAAGTGCTGTTGATCATTTGTTGATCGAGGCATGGCTTTTATGAAAACCGTAGCTTTGTGGACGAGACTTTGTCGGACCTCACAACCCGGAATGGTCAAAACAGGAAAGATGCGGCAAGGTTATTTGGGGGTAGCGCCCCCTGAGGGTATGTCATTTCCTTCTGGAAAGAGGTGGTATCATGGTAGGGAGCCCGGATATTTAACCTATGTGAATGTCGCAAATTTATTACATTGTGGTTATTGGCGTTGAGGATCCTCGGATAAAGGTCGGCTACGACCGTGGGATGACATACTCATGTCAGTGGTTACCTAGTTACAGAGGTAACTCGACCTTATGTTGGCAGAGATCCGGTTAGGTTCTTGGGCGTCCCTCCAGAGGCGTACTCATATGGCAAGAGGAAGTTTCTTAGCCTGACCATTTGTTGAAAATCCAATCTCCAATACGCGCCTTGTACGGTTTTAGTTGTAGAACCTGCCATTTAACATGGCAGCTATAGTAGGCATACTATAATGGTACGTATGCTCGTTAAGATTAGTATTATACTTGCAAATGTTTTTCCACTATGCATTAATAATAATATTAAAAGAGATTTTGCGTATCAAGCATGTTTGACTATCATAAGGAGAAATCTTCCCCAAGTGTGCGATTGCATTGTGTGTGTGCCGGGAGGCCTTATGGTAGTTTCATTTTCCAAAATCATAGCTGATTTTTTTCTTTTCTTTGTACAAATAACTGTTTTTAAGATCTCACATCAGTCTCATGACTGACCTGGAGTTTATTGTTCCCTTTCTAAACTTTGGGTGCCCATAATTTTCCACACGGACAGCCTAAAGTCAGGTTATCAGTCAATCGAAAGCGAAATCAAAGAGATGCTGTGGAGATTTAGAGTTCAAGCCCGATGACGAGCATATCACTTATATTATATAGTGCCCACTGCGTATGGGTTGGTGCAAGTCAAGTTTTCATGTAATCAAGTTCTAATGAATGCCAGTGATATGTTTGTGTTGTTGTAAACTCTGATAATGTGATGTATGTATAAACTTATATAGTGCTTTTGTTTTAAAGATTATTCATTAATTTATTATATTTGTTCCACTGCGAAGTGTGAGATTCTGATGTTGTTTCTGTTTCTTCTTCTATCTTCTTCTTTAACCCTAACGGTTCGGTTTTTCGGCATTCGATTGTGCGACATTTGGTACAGTGGACGTATTGATGTCGACTTTAGAAAGTCGAAAAATTGGATCGTTACAAAAGTGGTATCGGAGCATTTGGTTGAGCGACAACCTTAGCTCTGGTGGGGATTACTCATTTGAGATAGAGTCAGTAGTACTCTAGAATGAGTTTGAGTGTAATAATAGATATGAGCGCGTATTTGTTAGTGAATATAAAAATTGTTTATATTTTGATGACTGGTTTGTTGAGTGGTATATGGATTCTGGTCGGTATAGTCTGCACAACTTTATCAATAGGGATCTCTAAACACTAGTACAGAACAATTCGACATGATATTGTTTCAAAATAAGGGTGAATGAAATAATTTTACCCAAATTATTTTCGTATATAAAAGAAATGATTTTCCATAAATATTTATAGTACATGGTTGCTTGGTTGTTAAGGGAATGGTAATATTAAAATATTATCATTAATGAATAAGGAATTGAAATGATAGACAAAGAGCTAAGAAATAAATTTATATACAAATGGGATTTGTAAATATAAATTGTAAAAGCGATTTATAATTTGAAAGAGCAGTCCAGAGAATTATTTAGAAGAATTTGAAAGGATTTGAAAATTTTGAAATTTTGGTGAGAAGTTTAAATCCCTTTTGAGTTTGAAAAGGATTTTCTAAGGTTTGGAAAAATGTTTTGGAAGGATAAAAGCAATAAACTCTTTTCGGTCGCTGGAAAATAACTTTTTATGATGACTGTAGCATTATCGATGTTCATTTTTGAGTTTCCAGGAGAGGAATTGCTGCCAAATTGTTTAAATGGAAGTTGTTTGCAAACTGGGTTTGGTTTTGTGAATTCAAAAGACAATTTGAATTGATTTCAAAAAAAAAATGGTTTTTAAAGGTTGGAAAGGCTCTGAAATCTAATAAAAATAGTTATGGAATAATTTTTTTATTAAGGTGGGAAATAAAATTGTGAATGAATAAAAAGAATTTACAATTGCAAGTAAATGAAAGTGAAATTGAATGTTGAAATTCATTTTGAATTTGTAAGTAAATAGAATTGGAATTGGAATTGGAATTGAATTTGATTTGTGATAAACAAAGCAAAGTATTGAAATAAAATTAGCGAGTGAAGCTAATTGAAGGAATGACAAATTTGATATGGTTTGAAATGAATCGAATTCAATATTTATAAGTAAAAGATAAATTAAATTCATATGGAATTTGAAATCCAGTTTAAATATAAGTGGTTGTAAACCAAAATGGTGAATTGAAATTGAATTGTGTTTGGGAATGGACAAAAGAATAAAACTAGAATTGAAATTGAATATTGAAAACTAATTTGAATTGTGTGAGATAAAATGAAGTTGTAAAATTGGTTCGAAGTTAACTAAAGTTAATAAATGTGGAAATATAAAAAATGGTTTGAGATAAAATGAATTGGAATTGGTAATGAATTAGTAAATGAGACTAATTTAAAATAGTGATATGAATCAGTTGTGAATGAAAAAAATAGTTGATAAAAATTCAATATTCAGAAGGTAAGTTGAATCCAAATAAAATTGAGAGTGTAAATTGAATTCAAATGAAATTGAAAATGTAAGATTGAATGAAAATGGATATATAACTTCAATAATGAAGCAAAAATGGTATAAGAAGTAAGTATTCGAACTTTTGTAAAGAAATATGCCAAATGGGTTTGAATGTTGTAATTGGATACTACTGCTAGTAGGACATATATGTGATTTAAATGCAAAGGGAATTGGATTTGATTTTGAAGATAATTTAAATTGCTCGAAAAAGGTATGTATTTGAATTTCTAAATGAAATTTGATGATTTTCTTGTCTAGCCACTTGGATTTTTGTTTTTCTTTTTGAAATCTATGGGCCCATTGTGGCGTTTTTTAGTCATATCGAGCTAGCCGCGCAAAGGAGACGCCGGCGAAATTTTTCAAAAATTTAGGGAGTTAGAAAAAAATTTGAGAAAATTTTGAATATTTAGAATTTAAATTTAAATTTGAATTGTTAAAGAAAACAATGTTGTTTGGAACCTATGATTGATTTTGGAAAGTTGGTTGAAGAGATAGTGGGTTGTTAATAAGAAGATTTGTTTGGCAAGTTGATAAAACTTTCTGGGTTTTTGGGAAAATTATAAACGGGCTAAGGATCATTCTTCTTAACTTGTAATTTTGGGAAGAAATTCTTTTAAGGGGGAAGGATGTGATGACCCGAAAATTTTGAACATTTGAAATGGAATATTTAATTGAATGCTAATTTAACTTGAAATTCAAATATCAGAATGAATTTGGCAATTTAATTATTAAATTTAATTATTGAAACTTGGGTAAAATATTAAATCCTGAGTTTTATTCTTGTTAAAAATATTTTCAAGGCTTGGAAATTTTATATTGATAACACTAAAGATAATGGAAGCTTCGGAGTTGAATTTGAAACTGTTTTGTTCGGTTTTGAAATTATATCGTTTAAATCGATATTTAAAAATAGCCTTCCGAGGCACAGTCTCGGAATTGGACGAAACCAGTTTCATTGGATCCGTAATATTATACTATTATCGGATTGCAATTTTCGTAGTGTTTGGAGCGATCGTTTGGCTGTACGATAAGAAAACGTTCTGAAATTTATATTGAAATTTAATTTAATAACTGGTCCAAAAAGCCATCTTCTTCATACAATCGAATTTGACCTTGGAATCTTTTTCATTGCGTTAGAAATAGGGGTATAACATTATAAATGCCTAGCGGCACGTCTCGATAGGAAATTAAGATTTGAAGTTGCGAAACTGAGACGGTTTAAATTTGAATTTAAATTAAATTTAAAGAATAATATATAATATTATTTCCTAAGGAAAACTACACGTCCCATTATCTGAAACACTTGGCAAAATTTTAAAGACACGTGTTCCTTTTATTCTGTGGAATTATCATACGCCTGTCTCAAAAGAGAAAAAAAAATCAATATGAATTCGCTCGTTCACAAAAAAATAAAATAGCCGAACCTTCTTTCTTTTATCATTCAAACCATTTCAAAATCAAATTCACGAAAATGGCTGAACCCAAAGCAAAGCAGAAAATTGGAATTTAACCTTCTAAAATCCTAAATTATTGAAATCTTCGATTTATACTGGATTTATGGGTTGCGATCGAGGGCTGGGATGCTCGATTCTTTTCGGTGGGGCAACTCGATCCTTGAGTCAGCGATTTTGTCGGTCATGTTTGGGTATAACAACGTCGGCTGCTAAGAGATGTCGCGCGAGCTCGAGAGCAGGGTGCGCACGGCAAAAGAGGTTTCGCGGCGTCTCGATCGAACGACGAGACCAAGATTCGGCTACGATGGCTAGAGCTACAGATGGCGGCGACATCGACATCGCAAATAGTGAAGGTTGCTCACGAAGTGGCCGCCATCTCGTTTTGGTGGCAGTTCGAACTCTGGTAGGAGTCTAGGTTTTCTATTTAACAATGAGGTGAATTTGCAATTTATATTTTCAATTCTGTACATATATATAAATGAATATATGGATTAGAAAATATATTATACATTAGTTTGCTGTTTAAGATTTAAAATAAGTAAAAGAATTTTTTTACATTAAAAATAAACTGCTGTTGTTATTCATAAAAATAAAAAAAAGGAAATTTCAGAAATGTTGAAGTTATATATAAATTAGATTTCTATAAAATCTATATAAATTATTTATTTATGAGCTTGAAAAATAATAAATACAATTTACTAGTTTGTTTTAAAATAATTTATTAAGGTGTTTAATTTATTTAATTAACTTATTTAACAGTTTTAGAATTTATTAAAAGGAATATTAATTTAAAATTAAATCATTAGTTAAATTGATAAATAGTAATTAATTGTTGAATAAATTCAAATGATAATTAATCGTTCAATTTTTTACCAAGTGTTAATAAAAATTATATAATGTTTATACAAGATATAAAAATCATGAAAACAAGCTGGATTGGAAGTGGATCGCAAATATAAAAAAGCAATGGTGAGATCTTCTCGCTCAATCGAATTTTCTAGTTTAATTTAAAATAGTTAAATTTAAAATTGATTGATTGTATGCTTGGATGATTAATTTATTATCGGTTATATTAGTTTCGATCCTATGCGTCGCATAATAGCGAATGATATTATATTAAACCCATATACCGTGATATTCCACCTCGAAGTGGAATTGGTATTATATATATATTTAGAGTGATTGATTTCCCGCATTATATAGCGGATGAGACCCTATGCGCCGCATAATAGCGGATGAAATTTTATAAATCCCATATACTGCGATATTCCACCTCGAAGTGGAATGGGTATTTAATTGTTGTTCTAACATCCGTGGATGCAGGGAAACAGATTGGAAGGATCAACTGGATCCTCAAATATTTAATTTGTTTCGTATGTTGTGTGTTGATTATTTATAATCTCTATGTGATTATATTGGTGATTAAAATTGTTGAAGGCTATAACTTAGCCGAATATATTTTTGGTATCGTAGGATACCAATAAATAAAAAAATTAGATTTTGAAATTTGGGTAGAAAATTTATAATGAATTCAATTCAAAGAATTGGGTGAATTTAAAAGAAGAAATTTTAAATAAATAAATTTTATTTTGAATACTTATTAAATAAATTCCAAAATATGAGAAAAAGTTTAATAAATGGATTTCAAGTAATATTATTCAAAGGTTGAAGAATTTATTTAAAATATGGATTTTAAATAGTTTTGGAAAGAATAAAGGAATTATTTTTGAAAGGAAATAAATTTGGAAATCAAATTGGGATTTGATTTGGTATTTGAAAATAAATTGGGAAATCGATTTGAAATTGATTTGATGTTTTAAAATAAATATTTTGGGAAATTGATTTGGAAATCGATTTGGTGTCTGAAATAAAAATGTGGAAATCAATTTGGGAATTTGATTTGGTGTTTGAAAGTGAATATTTGAAAATCAATTTGAAAATCATATACCTGTTGATATTTGGAAAACTAAATTCACAATGGGAATTTATAATGGAAAGGGAATTTTATTTTAAAAGTAAACGTTGGGTTATTTTTAAAAAGCGTGGAAAGAAATTTACGGATTAGGAACGTAAATTTAAAATAAATCGAGAAGGGTTTATTAATTGGTTTAAATGGACCATTTTGAAATGTAAAGCATATTTTCCCTAGGAAGCCGAGTATATTTTCAAAGTAACTTTTAAAGTATAAATTAAAGTTCTAGAAATTGTTTTGAAAAATATTGTAAGAGAAATTATTTTTGGGAATTGTTTTAAATCTTTAAAGTAAAGATTTATTTAGTTAATTATAGAAATGATTATTTTAAAGATTTAATTGATATTTGATTTAGAAATTGGTTATCTAAATATTTATACTCTATCTACTAATTTTATTTTAAAAATTAGTTTTAGACTTAAAGTTTGTAAAGACCTGCAAATATTTCCCCCTTTTAAGCTGGCAAAATCCAACAACAATTCAGCCAAAGAGGAGCAAACTTACGAATCTTTAGGGTTTAAAGAAGAAGAGGTAGAAGAAGAAGAAAACGAAACAGAAACAATCACAGAATGTCACATTTCGCAGTGGACAACATATAATAGATAAATAATCTTTAAAACAAAGAACTATATCGGTTATTACATTACATTATCAGAGTGTACAACAACAAACAGCGAAAAGAAATATTACAGATGTAAGTGATACGCCCCGCCATCAGCTCCAACTCCTGATTTCCACAGCAACTTCTTGACTTTTCTCCTGAATCACTGCTAACCTGACTCTAGGCTGCCCGTGTGGAAAATTGTGGGCACCTAGAGTTTAGAAAGAGAACAATAAACTCCAGGTCAGTCATGGAACTAGTGTGAGATCTTAAAAACAGTTATTTCCACAAATAAAATAAAAAGAAATCCGCTATTTTAAAAATGAAACTGCCATAAGGCCTCCTGCCACACACGTAATGCAAACGCACACTTGGAGGAGATTTCTCCTTATGACAGTCAAAAATGCATAATACGCAAAATTCTTTGGATATTATTTTTAGTGCATAGTGTAGAAAACATTTCGAAAGTATAATATTAACCTTAGCCAACATACAACATTTCGTCGTATGCCTACTATAGCTACCATGTTCAATAGCAGCTTACCGCCACATTCCATGGCAGGTTATACAACTAAAACCGTACAGGGCGCATATTGTTTCTTTGGATTTCCAACAAATGGTCAGGCAAAGGAACTTCCTACACCGAAATAGTTACGCCTCTGGAAGGATGCCCTGAGAACCTAACCGGATCTCTGCTAACAAGGCTGACGTTACCTCACGCTTTAACCAAGCTATAACACAGGTAAGTAACACACAAGTATGCCATCCCCGGTCGTTACCGACCTTTATCCGAAGATCCTCAACCACAAAGCAACATCACACCGTAATAAATTTACAGTGTCCACACGAGTTAAGTATTTGGGCTCCATACCATGATACCGCCCTTTATCCAGAAGAAAATGGACATACCCTAGGGCGCGACCCCTAAAAACCTTGCCGCAACATTCCTGTTTCGACCATTTTTGGGTTGTGAGGCTCGACGAAGTCTCGTTCACAAAGCTACTCTTTTTACAAAGTCATGCTTCGATCAATAAATGATCAACAACACTTCGTATGCCACATTATCAAATTGGGAATGTATCACTAGTAACCATCAACTACATAACCTCTGAGCTCGTACGTCTCAGAGAAGGGTGTTAAGCTAAGAGAATAAATTCTCCGCCACCAATAGAAATGTGTTTGATAGAAACCAGCTTTACATCTCAATTTGTAACGTCAGACACACATCCATACAAGTCTGTTCCGAGTTTGAACAGAACCGAAGGCACTTCCGAAGAAGCCCTTGCAATCCGGGTATTCACAATCCCGATCAGACATCCCATCACTTAGGGAATCTCTATACTGTACCTACTCAGTGCAGAGACAATCGATAGGTCATACTATCATTCTCGCAAATACACGGTCTTCACCACCAGTCTTCAAATGCAATCTCATTTCATCGTATCATTATTCGGAATGGGTTATATGACACAAAGGTCCCCTCCCGGCTAATCTGAATAACGAGCGCTTATTTTTAAAAATAAGTGTTCATTCAGATTTCAAAAAAATCACAATAATTTCCACTTTGATCTTTTAAATAAAAGATTCATCACAATCACAAAGGCTCGATGTGGTTTTCGGATATCCACTTGGAATCCGACCCCCGGTCGCATCGAAATTCAAACGCCATTTAAAGGCACATATTGATAGTCGGTTATTTAACTATCAATCAATATTCACAACAATCACTGGATTTCAAATAATTTTTCCCAATTATTTATTTTCGAAATATCTTCGCAAGATATATTTTCACACTTCAACCATTTGAAAACAAATTTCAAATCACTTTTCACTCGTGGAATAAGATTCCCGATATTATTTATTTCCACTGAAAGTCTGCCTAGTTCAAATACTTTAAATAATTCAAATCACTTATTCAAAATATATACTTGGAAACATTTAGATAAAGCTGTTTTAGAGCATTTATTTAAATATTAGTTATGAAAATATTATGCCAATATTTCATATAAAACTTCAAGTCCAAATTAACTTAAAAATAAAGTTAGTAAATCGGGTATAACTATTTAAATAACCATTTTCTAAAACAAATATCAATTAAATCTTTAAATAATCACTTCTATAATTAATTAAATAAATCTTTACCTTAAGATTTTCAAAATAACCCAAGTAAATAAATTTTTCCAAACATTCTATCTTTAAAACCATCTTTACAACTTCAATTCCATATTTATAAACAATATTGAAAACATACTCGGCTTTCCAGGGAAAGTACGCCATCCATTCTAAAATGGTTCATTCAAATCAATTTATAAACCCTTCTGGATTCGCTTTAAATTTATGTTCCAAATCCGTAAATTTCTTTCCACACTTTTGAAAATAACTCAATGTTTATTTTTAAAACAAAATTTCCTTTCCTTTACAAATTCCCATTGTGAATATAGATTTTCAAATATCCATTGATATACGATTTTCAAATCGATTCCCAAATATTCACTTTCAACACCAAATCAATTTTCACATTGATTTTCAAATTTATTTCAAACACTCAAATCAATTTCCTAATGGATTTCCCAAAGGTTTAATTTCAATCTCCAAAAATAGATTTCCAAATGGATTTCCCAAATTTACCATCTTTTAGAATAAATCCCTTTATTATTTTTTCCAAACTATTTAAAATCCATATTTTAAATAAATTCTTCAACTATCAACCAATATTACTCAAAACCCATTTATAAAAATCTTTCCCCGTATTTTGGAATTTATTCAATAGGATTTCACTATCGATTTTTCTACTTAAATTCAAAAATCCTATTTTATTTATTTCTGGTATCTTACGACACCAAAAATATATTCGACTAAATTTTAGCCTACAATGATTCCAATTACAATATAATCACACAGAGATTACAAATAATTTAACGCACAACAAATGAAACAAATTCAAATGTTTGAGGAATCCAGTTGGATCCCTCCAACATATTTTCCTGCATCCACAGACGTTAGCACAACAATTAAATACCAATTCCACTTCGAGGTGGAATATCGCGGTATATGGGATTTATAAAATATCATCCGCTATTATGCAGCGCAATAGGGTCTTTTCAAAACAAATAATAACAACCATCGTCGAAGCACACAGTCAACAATTTTTAAATACAACTATCACAATCCAACAACCAATCAATAAATGAAATTTTCAATTACTATAATTTTGAGTGAGTAGATCTCACCTTTGCTTTTTATTTGCAATCCATTTCCATCTTGACTCGATTTTCTCGATTTAAGACCTTGCATAACAATTATATGATTTTTATTAATTTTTCGTATTAATCAAGCAATATATCCCATTTGATAATTTAATTAACCAACTATTTCATTTTACACTAATACTTTAAAATTTAAACAAATTCCTTTTAACAAATTTATTTAACTAAAAATTTAAATTTTGAAACTAAATTCCCTTTAATAAATTATTTTTAACCACTAAAAATTAAATAAGTTAATTTAAACCAAGCTAATAAAATAAAAGTGTATACTTGCATATTTATTTTTCCTTTGAAAATCTTTTAGGTACTTAGAATAATTAAATAGGTCAACTTAATAATTTTATTCACCAATTCCATTATTTAAAATAACAAGTAAATTAAAATATGCTTATTTATTTTATTTGGAAACTCTATATATATATATATATATATATATATATATATACACACGTATATTTTGGAATCTGCATTTACATAAACCGCACTCTATGTTTATGATTTTTCATTTTCAAAATGTTGATAATCAATATCCTTTCTAATCTATACATATATGTATTAATTCAAAACAACATCATTTTGTACCTCGATGTAAATCAAAATCCTATATGTATTTCCCTTTTTTATATCTGTACACAAAAAAAATTTGCACGAAATCGAGCTACTGCCTTCGCCTTGCGAGCGCCGCGCCTGTGTTTCCCCCCTCACCATCGCGACTCTCTAATTCGCATCTACATTCGAGCCTTGCCGAAGTCACCCAAACCCTATTTGACTTCCACACGCGTGCCTTCCCGTACTCACGCTTCCCGTACGCGCGCCTTCCCGTGTATTTTTTTCGATTTCGAGATGTAAAGAACGGCAGCCATTGTTGATTTTTGATTTTCTTTAGTTCGATTTTGAAGATAGAAAAGGGTTTGTTTCGGCTGTCTTTCAGAAGAAAAGAAATACGACGATGTTGGCGTATGGAGGAAGGAATAGCTACAGTGATTTTTATAATTTTATATTCAAAATATCTCGTATAACCTAGCTCGAAATCCCGAACTCCTATCGAGGCATACCGTCTAGCGTTTATAAGGTTTTATCCGCATTCCGATCACAATGGAACGTATTTTGAAGGCTAATTCGATCATATGCGTGAGTTATAGAAATAAACGATCAATTTTAAATTGAATCGATTAAAACAGTTTCTATGTGTTTTGAGCTGTCAGGGTCAAACGACAACTCCGATTGCTACGAAAATTGAAATTCGATAATAACTAAATATTATGCATCCAATGGAACTGGTTTCGTCGAATTCTGAGATCGTGCCTCGGAAGGCTATTTAAATATCTATTAAAACGATAAAATTTCAAAACCGAACAAATCATTTCTAAATTAAATTCTAAATCTTCTACTAGCTTCAGTATTATCAATACAAATTTTCTAAGCCTTTAAAATATATTTTTAACAAGCTTAAAACTGAAGATTCAAATTTTTTTTATCCAACTTCAATAAATTAAATTTAATAATTTAATTACCAAATCCATGTTTATATTTGAAATTCAAGTTAAACTAACCTCCAGATATTTAAAATTACTTAAATATTTTCAAATTCAAATACCAAAAATTCTGGGTCGTCACAAAGTTTATATGTGATATTAGCATAATTTTTTCATAACTAATAATTAAGTAGGTGTTAAAATAGTTTTATTTTAAAATGTTTCCAAATATATTTTAGATAAGTGATTTCAATTATTTTTTAACTATTTGAACTCGGTAAATTTTTAGTGGAATTGAATAAATATTTGGAAATATATTCCACATAAGAAAAATGATTTGAAATTTGTTTCAAAGGATTGAAATGTGAATAGTGGTTTGAAATTTGTTTTTAAAATGTTAAAGTGTTAAAAGTATATCTTGCGAAGATATTTTGGAAATAAATGATTTGGGAAAATTATTTGAAATCCAGTGATTTTTGTGAATGATGATTGATAGTTAAATAACCGCTATCAATATTGGCCTTTTTAATGTCATTTGAATTTCAATGTGACCGAGGGTCGGATTCCAAATGGATATTCGAAAACCACATCGAATCTTTGTGATTGTGATAGATCTTTTGTTTAAAAGATCAAAATCGAAATTTGTTGTGATTTGTTTGAATCTGAATGTAACACTTATTTTTAAAATAAGCTCTCGTTATTCGGATTAGCCGGGAGAGGACTTTATGTCATAAAACCCATTTTGAATAATGATACGATGAAATGGGATTGCATTTGAAGATGGCGTTGAAGATCGGGTATTTTTGAAAGCGAAAGGATTACCTGTCGAATGTCTCTGCACTGGATTACTCCAGTATAGAGATTTTATCACCCTTTGTGATGGGGATTCCCGGCGTGATTAGTGAATATCCGGATTGCATGGGCTTCTTTGAAGTGCCTTCGGTTCCGTTCGATCCCGTAACGAACTTGTATGGATGTGTGTCTGACATTACACTTTGAGATGTAAAGCTGGTTTCTATCAAATACATTTCTGTTGGTGGCGGAGAATTTATTCTCTTAGCTTAACACCCTTCTTTGAGACGTACGAGCTCAGAGGTTATGTAGTTGATGGTTACTAGTGATATATTCCCAAATTGGTAATGTGGCATACACGAAGCGCTGCTGATCATTTGTTGATCGAAGCATGGCTTTTGTGAAAAGCATAGCTTTGTGGATGAGACTTCGTCGGACCTCACTATCCGGAATAGTAAAAACTTGAAAGATGTGGCAAGGTTATGTGGGGGTAGCGCCCTTGAGGGTATGTCATTTCCTTCTAGAAAGAGGTGGTATCATGGTATGGAGCCCAGATACTTAACCTATGTGAATGCTGCAAATTTATTACTTTGTTGTTATTGGTGTTGAGGATCCTCGGATAAAGGTCGGTTACGACTAGGGGATGGCATACTCGTGTCAGTAGTTACCTAGTTACAGAGGTAACACAGCCTTGTATTGGCAAATATCCGGTTAGGTTCTCGGGGGTCCCTCCAGAGGCGTACCCATGTGGCAATAAGAAGTTCCTTAGCCTGATCATTTGTTGGAAATCCAATCTCCAATACGCGCCTTGTACGGTTTTAGTTGTAGAACCTGCCATTTAACATGGTAGTTATAGTAGGCATACTATAATGGTACGTATGTTGGCTAAGATTAATATTATACTTGCAAATGTTTTTCCACTATGCACTAATAATAATATTAAAAGAGATTTTGCATAACAAGCATTTGATTATCATAAGGAGAAATCTTCCCCAAGTGTGCGATTGCATTGTGTGTGTACCGGGAGGCCTTATGGTAGTTCCATTTTCCAAAAGCATAGTGGATTTTTCTCTTTTCTTTGTACAAATAACTATTTTTAAGATCTCACACCAGTCCCATGACTGACCTACAGTTTTATTGTTCCCTTTCTAAACTCTGGGTGCCCATAATTTTCCATACGGGTAGCCTAGTGTCAGGTTATCAGTCGATCGGAAGCGAAATTAAAGAGATGCTGTAGAGATTTGGAGTTCAAGCCGGATGGCGAGCGTATCACTTATATTATATAGTGTCCGTTGCATATGGGTTGGTGCAAGTCAAGTTTTCATGTAAGCAAGTTCTAATGAATGCCAGTGATATGTTTTGTGTTGTTGCAAGCTTTGATAATGTGATGTATGTATAAACTGATATAGTGCTTTTGTTTTAAAGATTATTCATTAATCTATTATATTTGTTCCACTGCAAAGTATGAGATTCTGATGTTGTTTCTATTTCTTCTTCTATCTACTTCTTCTTTTACCCTAATGGTTCGGTTTTCCGGCATTCGATTGTGCGACATTTGATACAGTGGACGTATTGATGTTGACTTTCGAAAGTCAAAAAATTAGGTCGTTACAATATTTTACATGGCTTTTGAAGAATCAACAACCAATGGAAAAACTATGCAAATTGAGAAAGGTAAATGGATACTTGATAGTGGCTGTTCAAGGCATATCACTAGAAATCCTGAGATACTCAATGACATTATATATCAAGATGGTGGATTGGTCAACTTTGGAGATAACTCAAAAGGATATTTGATTGGCATCAGCAATGTCGGTAATTCTAAAACTCCTCTTATTTTAAGTCAACTATATGATAAAGGACATAAAATTAAATTTGGAAAAGATAAGTGTTCCATCGAAGATAATAAGTCAAAAAACTATCTTTGAAGGAATTAGGTAGAAAAACATTTATGTCCTTGGTATGAAAGTTTCAAATGATAACTTATATCTTTTGGCTAATACAAGTGACCCTTGGATTTGGCATAAAAGATTTGGTCATTTAAATTTCAAGCTGTTATCAAGGTTATCAAAACTTGACTTAGTTAGAGGTCTTCCCAAGTTAAACTTTAAAGTAGATAGTATATATGTGATGCTTGTCAATTAGGAAAACTTAAGAAAAGTTCATTTGAATTAAAAGATATAATTTCTACTTCTAAACTTCTAGAATTGCTTCGTTTAGATTTATTTGGTCCATCTCAAATTCAATCAATTAATCGCAATAAATGTGTTTTTGTAATTGTAGATGATTATTCTAGATATACTTGGACAATTTTTCTTAAACTTAAAAGTGATGCTTTTGAATTATTTAAAAAAAATTGCTAAAAGAATTCAAAATCAACTTTCTTTAAAAATAAAAATTATTCATAGTGATCACGGTAGAGAATTTGAAAATGAAAATTTTGAGAATTTCTATATTCAAAAATGAATTACTCATAATTTCTCTTTTCCAAAAACTCCACAACAAAACGGAGTGGTAGAACATAAGAATAGAAAGATTCGAGAATGTTCTAGAACAATGCTTTTTGATAGTAACTTACCTAAAAAAATTTAGGCCGAAGCAGTCGCTACAGCTTGTTATATATTAAATAGGATTTTAATTAGACCATTAACTAATAAAACCCATAATAGCTTATTTTAAAGTTTTTGGTAGTAAGTGTTTTATTCTTAATACAAAAGATAATTTAGATAAATTTGAACCTAAATCCGACAAAGGTAGCTTCATCGGATATTCTAATAGAAGTAACGCATTTAGAGTTCATAATTTAAGAACTAACACTATTGAAGAAATAATGCATGTATCATTTAATGAAAATTTTAAAGGTACTTTACACATAGAAGATGAAGAAGATTTTGTAACCTTAAATAATGAACCTAATGAAACTAATTGTGAAATCATTCAACCTAATAAAAGAATTAGGCTATTAAAAGATCATCCTATAGAAAATATACTAGAAAATATTGAATCTATAGTTAAAACAAGAAATCAACTAAATAGTATGAGTAATGTAGCTTTTGTATCAACTATTGAACCTAAAAATCCAAAGGAAGCATCATCTGATGATTCACGGATTCTTGCTATGCAAGAAGAATTGAATTAGTTCACTAGAAATAATATTTAGGAACTTGTTCCTAGTCCTAAGGATAAAAGTATAATTGGAACAAAATGGTTTTATAAAAATAAAATGAATGAACTTGGTGAGGTCGTGAGAAATAAAGCTTGTTTAGTCGTGCAAGGTTATTGTCAAGAAGAAGGAATTGATTATGACGAAACCTTTGCACCCGTAGCAAGATTAGAAGCTATCAGGATTCTATTTGCTTTCGCAAACTACAATAATTTCAAGTTATATCAAATGGATGTTAAAAGTGCTTTTCTAAATGGTTTTGTAAAAGAAGATGTTTATGTTGAACAACCTCCACTATTTGAAGATAATAAATTTTTAAATCACGTGTATAATTTAAAGAAAGCTTGATATGGTCCGAAACAAGCTTCAAGAGCCTGGTATGAAAGACTAAGATCTTATTTACTACAATCTGGTTTTGAAATTGGTAAAATAGATACAACTCTTTTTATCAAAAGAAACGAAAATGATATTCAATTAGTTACAAATATATGTAGGGTGATATAATATTTGGATCAACTAATAACATAAAGAATAAAGAATTTTCAGATATAATGACTAAAGAATTTGAAATGAATCATGTGGGAGAACTAAGTTTCTTCTTAGGACTTCAAATCAAACAATTAGATAAAGAAATTTTTATCAGTCAAGAAAAATATGCTAAGGATTTAATTAATAAATTTGGATTGACCAATTCTAGTAGGAAACCAACTCCAATGAAAACTAATGTAGATTTAAGTAAAGAAGATGAATCAAAAGATGTTGATCAAAAATTATATAGAGGAATGATTGGTTCGCTGCTTTATATAACAGCAATTCGTCCTGACATCATGCATAGTGTGTGTCTCTGTGCAAGATACCAATCTCAACCTAAATAAACTCACTTAAAAGCTGTTAAAAGAATTTTAAGATATGTAAAACATACTTTAGATTATGGTTTATTTTACCCTAAAATAGATGTATTTAATTTAATTTTATATTGTGATGCTGACTACGCTGGTTGTAAATCGGACCGAAAAAGTACAAGTGGAAATTGTCACTTTCTAGGACATTCTCTGGTTTTCTAGCTTAGTAAGAAGCAAAACACTGTATCCTTGTCAACAACTAAAGCAGAATATATATCTGCTGCTTTGGATTGTTCTCAAGTTGTGTATATGCGACAAACTTTAAAAGATTTTGGATTAACTATAACTAAATCACCAATTTATTGTATAATACTAGTGCAATAAACCTATTTAAAAATCCAACTCATCATGCTAGAACAAAACATATTGATATTAGACATCATTTTCTTACAGATAATATAAGTAAAGAAGTCATAACTCTTGAATATATTAATACTAATTTTTTTTTGCAGATATGTTAACCAAACCATTAAATGAACAAAACTTTACTAAATTTATAAGAGAATTAGGTATATGTTCATTAACTGAAATATAAATTATAAATAATATAAGTATAGTTAATAATTAATATAAATAAACATTTTTCAAAAATTGAACTGGGCATGTCGACATGATCCATCCTCCTATGTCGACATACAAGGCAAGATTTTTAAATTTAAATTTCCCTCTAAAATTAGTTATTAAGTTATATATTTATATATTTCGACTTTTACTCCTTTTCTCTGTTCTATTCTCTGTAATAAACTTATAAAACAGTAAATTAATGGCTTGCTCTTCTAATAATAAACCTTCTTCACCCACTTCTCCTCATTTTAGTCCTTTTCAACGTTCCACACACGTACGAGTCATCAAATTACAAGAGAAGATGAAAGATTTACTTCAAATGATGATGGAGATTCAAGTGAGTCAACTGCAAATGGCTAGAGAACAAGATAGCCAAGGAAAAATCCTTAGGAATTTACAAAACTTCCTTATGGATAACCATGCCAATCCCATTGTCATCGAAGAATCATCACAAGCCATGGATTCGGAAGAAGAAGAGCCTCTAGAAGAACCACAAGAGGATCAAGAAGAAGAACATCCACTTCCGAATCTGGATGTTCATATGGGCGAAGACGATGGCGTGATTTGCATTGGAGATGTCCTTTTTGACGCTAATGGGAACTTGGTCAAACAACGTGGAAACTTTTATCTCCACTATCCAAATTGTTCGGTCCATAAATCACCAATAGTTAATGGTCATCGTTAAGCTTTTTTTCGTTTTCTTGATTATATATTGATTTGTTAATTTATATATAAGTGTTATCTTAATTAATTTTCCTCTAAAAATAATCTTTGGTGTATAAAATCTTGAATTCCATTTAACTTAGGATGTTATATTTCATTCATACATAGTTATTATTCTTATGTTATATGTTTGTTTATCTCATTTTCTATTAAGTTCAAGGTTTATAGGTTGTTTTTTGTTGATGATAATGGGGGAGAAGTTATATAAAATAGTAGGCTTGGAGTAAGTAGGAGTCATGGTATGGAGCAAGGGGGAGTTGTAGGTGTAAGGGGGAGTTATGGTATGATCGAAGTGGTAAGTATGTTTTATAAGGTTATCATCATCAAAAAGGGGGATATTGTTAGGAACTGGAGATAGTGGTTTTGATGACAACAACCTTTGTAACTTATTTTATTATAACTTATATACTAACACTATTGTCTAGATATATATATATGAATGTTATTATGCAGGATATATATAAGGCAGGTACTAATTATTGAAGACTGTACAGTGTGAAGATCAAGAATGAAGAAATCAAATTTAAAGACTCATGAGTATCAAGATTAAGATTTCAAGATAAGTGTCTAATTTTTGTTAAAACTTCATAATGGCATGGAAATATTCATTCCAAATTTTATTAGGGATGGAGCCCATTTCTACCTTCTTAGTGGCATACAAACCCACGACAAGTAGCTTAAAAACCTATGACAAGTGGCTTTCAAACCCACGAACATCCTGGTTTTGTACAAGTTCTCGAGTCCTGATGTGATGAGATATTCTGCAGAAAGAAGCTTGTAAAACTGCTTCACATTGGTTTTTCAAAATGATTTTCAAAATTGCTTTTCAAAATATTTTAGCCTTAAAAATTATATTTTCAAATGATTTTCAAAAAGATGTTTTAGCCTTAAAATATTCATTGTTTTTTTTTTAAATTAACTCTTGTTTTAAACTTCATTTGTTTTTAAAACTGTCTTCAGAGTTTTAAATATTCTTTATAATATATGTATACTTGAGATTTAAAATCAAATTTATATACACATTCTAAAAATATATTTTTCTACTCTTCTTTATTTTAAAACATAGGAAAACTAGTTTATTTTACTCCAGAATCATTTCATCTTGTTTTTCTTTCGATACCATTTTCAAAACAAATTGTACATAGTTTTTTAACTAAGGATATTGACATCATGGGATATCCCATGTCGACATGGTGGCCGTTGAATTCAAAAGTTTCAATTTTCAAAAGAAGTGTCTATTCGTTTAAATCTCTTCACGAATGGTTATGACCATTGGTGGTCTATAAATAGCCTTCACAAACGAATTTTTTAACTAACAAATTTCTTATTTTCTTCACTCCTTCTTCTCTACAAATCCATATTCTAAAATTTTCATATTTTTAAGATCGTGTCGAAATTCTGCCAAATTCTCAAGTGAATAAAATTAGAATCTCATTCTTGTTTGATTATTTGTCCTCTCTTGAAGATCAAGTGCTATTCAGAGTTATAGGATCGATTTGTAATCAAAAGTTTATCGAGTCTCTCTATAAGATGTTGTTGTGCTTGGAAATCAATTGGGTGATCTTGTGTCCCGTAAATCAAGAGAGTTTGCTCCGGACTCGAGAGACGGTAGGGTACCTCAAGGCCTTTATAAATTGAGGATTGTAATCTTGATATTGGTATAATAGAAATCTATACGAGGTATTTGCCTTGGTACAGGACTGGATGTACGGTAACTCCGAACCAGTATAAAATCCGATGTGTTCTTTTGTTTCACTGCTTTTTATTTACTTTTTGCATCTTTATTTGATTTTGTGATTGTTTTATGATTAAGTTCTGCATTTGTTTATATCATAATTTTTAAATTAGTCCATATAAGTTCTGCATTTGTTTATATCATAATTTTTAAATTAGTCCATATAAATTTTAAAATCCATTAAACGCTATTCACCCCCCTCTAGTGTTAAATTAGGCTTAAGATCCTTAATTAGCACTCCTTTTCATCAACCACTGTCGGTCGACCTAATATCAGAAAATGCTAATGTTTTCTTTCTTTACCCCGATCACTATTATCCCTCTTTAATTATGCTTCTAGCATCTCCCTAATATCCTAATCATCGCTCTAAACACTGTATTCCACGCTGTATCTCTCTACCTGTCGAGTAATCTACATAGTTATGTCCACATCCATGATCAACGTTCCTTGCTTTAACCATGAATTTGAAAATTAGGGTAGAAAAACTTCGACGTCGTTGTCCAATTTTTAGATTTCGAGGCTTAGGCGGATTGTCGCCATCATGCTCTGTCGCATCGCCGCATCATCACCCACCATCGTCAACCGCAAGCCCTGCGCCACTGATCCTTCCTTACATTCCTTTACCACTACTGTTGTGGGAACTTTATCACCAAGGCAAGCCATCCTTGGCAGCAAATTACTATTCAGGTTAGCTATTCTATATAACTCATATTTGGGATTCTGTTCAGGTTTGAACACATAGTGAGAACTATGTACGTTTGAATCCGTAATTTCATTGTCTATTGTTTCAACCTATTGTCACGAATGTTTTTTTTTTCAATTTTACTAATATGGATAAATAAGAAGACATTGTTGCTTAGGTTTGTTTGCTTTGATAATTTGATGATCTTTTGTGCTAGTAAGTTTCAATCTCCAACTAATTTATTTCACATGTCATGCATTTCATAACTTATAGATTTTCCATAGATAAATTTAGGTGTGCTATTGAAATTGGTTGCCTCAACTATTGAATCAGGATTATATAAACCCTTAGTTGTAAAATACATTCATTACTTTTTATGGTAGCTTTGGTATAAATTCCTCTGTTATCTTAAATACAATACACATGTACAAATAATCAACTTTCCTATATTTTTTACAGTGTACGATTGAGGCTTATTAAATTATAATGTGATAAATTTTAGTACCCACATTTACAAAAATGATATCATGGATGGTAGGCATAATTTTTTTTTCATGTTTCCCAAAATTATCTCGAGCTAAGTAGAATAAACGTTTGTTAATGGTCATGCATTTTACCGACCTTTTGATATGTAGACATAGGAGTGTACTAAGTTTGTGTTTTCAATGTGCAATGTTAATTTGATGTTAGGCGTAGATTTGAAGGTTTATATGCACTTTTGGTCATGTATACAGAAGATTGAGTTTCATATTTTGTTTTTCTATTTCTTGGTCGAAGAGCATACCCACAAGATAGGTTGAAATTCAACCCTTATTTCCTTTTAATTCGATATTATTGCAGATTATCAGGCCCTGATGTTCTAATATCAATTTAGTTGCATTTTCTATTAGCTTAAATCATCACCATAGTTGATTTTGGGTAGTTTTTCAAACTTTCAGTTGCCTGTTCCAAGCTTAGGGTTTTCAGATAGTGAGTTAGAATAATTCGCAAGTGAGAGATAATATATCACATAGGTATGAATTTGTTGTGCTCGATTGTTATTCCATACAACTTCAAACTCATTGGAAATTATTATGCTTTTTTGTCATGCCATCAACTCAGTTTCTTTTTTCGTTGTATTAAATTGATATTGTGACTACTTTTGGGGATTTGTACGCACTTCCTCCTGTTCCATTGTTATATTCTCCTTTTTTAACTTTATTAATTTACAATTGGTAGAACCTATGTACCACACCAGTATAAAGTCTTGTTACTCGATGTTACTTAATGTGCATTTTGGTTAAATTTGGATTCATAAACTAATTTATGAATGTGTACTTTAAATGATTGCAAAAAAAATATCCGTCAATTATACTTAATAATGATAAGTGGCTGAGATTAACGTTTGCTGATTTAGTTACTCCTGATGCACCTATATTGTGCATGCTGTAAGTTTATGATTACGAATATGTGAAGCATCAATAAGTTTCAAAATTACAAATATCCATGTTTAAAGGCATTTTTGTTTTGTAATAAGTCATAACTACAAAGTTCACTGCTTATTGCTCATTAATGTATGATGTATTGCTATGTACTTTATTTACGTTGCATTTTGAATCATTCTGGGTTAGTTCCATTTGAATGATTTTTTGCCGATCACCAGGATTTCATAAAACATCAACTAATAGACTACTACAATTAGCATGACTAAATATGGTTATGTAGAATGTGATAATATCATTTTACAGTAATGTATGGTCTCCAATTGAAAACATTACTTGATTTCCGAGTATTGTGTTCTAACAATTGAAGTTCAATCCCCTTATAAGTTTCGCAAAACATTTTTATGCACATTTTTACCTCTGTAAAAATTTAATCTACATGTGTAGTTGTCAGCTTGTAAGTAGTTCTACTGCCAACATCTGTTGCTTTTGAACGTGAGTATAATAAATCTGTACCAAACCAAAGCATATGGAAAACAATAAATATTGGTTCAGGCTGTCCATATTTACCAACCTAATAAATTATGATTTGGGTAGAAGAAATATCATACCATTTGCACTCTAGCTGAGGTTTTTTATTTCTTAAGCATTTCATAATAATTTACTTATTTGTTGTTGTTTTTAGATGGTTCTATTTGTCATAATTTTTAATTAGCTATCTTATTGTTTTATTTGCAGATCACAACAACTAGATTGGTTTTGCAAAAATATCTTTGACTAAAAGGTTTGCAAGTTTGTAGGGAAAGTTATCATATTGCTTATATTTCATTTTACAAGGTATGCCGGAGGGTCCATGGTAATTATAGTTCTAGGATAATATATGTAATTTAATGGTTAGTGATTACGTAATGGTTGACGTAGACAATCAAGTACTAGAAAATGATTGTCGTATTCTCTTATTTGAATTAAGCTTAAGCTTATATTCAGTACACACATATTGATTAAAAAGAAAACATAGTTTACATGTAATATACTAACAAACCATTTTAATACCCAAATTATATAAACTTTAATTCTGGAAGAATATTTTGTATGTTCCAACTTATTTAGTACGTACACAGTGGATTTTTTAATACCACAATGCATAGATTCCATGTGTATTCCAACTATTTCACGGATTAGTTTAATTTTGTGTTATATAATTATTATGTTCAACGACTTAATAGGTCATAAAATGCACTAAATACATTCCTACTTTCATATAAACATACGACTGATTTTTAGTACTTACCTGCTTTAGGTTTAATACAAATTAGTTACACATTACTACCGCTTCTACTATTGACACAGTTGCATATGCTTGATCCTGCACCTTAGGAAGTTTTGAGCAAATTGGTGTCTATAATTTCATTAATACCCTACTACATTATAATGGTAGCATTTCTTATAACCTACATATTACAAGCTTGGACCATATGCTTTGCTATTCAAACTATTAGCTATATGAAAATTTTGTGGTATCAATTAAGTTAAAACCTTTTTTTTAATTTATGTTCTGTAAACTTAATGACTGAACATTTATCGATCAAAACTTAACATCTATAGCATCTATAGCTATACTAAAATTCAATATATTTTCAAATGAAACAAGAATAATATTGAACTACAAACTTATTACCCACAGATAAATCATTAAATGCAAATATTGCAGCAATACTCATATTTGTTTGGTTAAAGGAATTTCATTTTTGTTTACCTGAACCTCCAAATCTTTCTAGGTAAAAAAAATAGTGTTCCTTAAATCATTATTTTTTATTAGCATATTGATGTTTCCAACTATTGATTATTATAATCCTAGATAAAGATTTAAGTACACTGTTTACTGTTCTTATAAAATTTAAATTTATGATTCATAAATCAATTATTACACGCTAATATTGTACTGCTACTCCTGTTTGTATTTGCCTTGCCAGTTCTCTCTAATACCAGCATTACACTTAGTATTACCATATCCAAACATATCTCCCTGGTTATTAATTTTTAGTACCTACTTTTAATGTGAATCTACCAGCAATCTATTTCTAGAAAAGATTTCCATAGTTACCTAAGACCCAATAAAGGATAATTCTGACTATCTTATGCTCCTCTAAACATATCTACAGATAATTAGATAACGACAAATTATACTACTCAATATTTTAATAAAATCATGTTATATGCAACCTATTTTTTTTTTTTGAACAGGAAAATATATAAATATCAAAAATGGAGGAGAAAGCCTTCCTCCAGAGGCTTACACAAGAAGGCGAGGCAAATGGAGAACAAAAACCTCCCAAAAGATACAGCAAAAAGAAAAAACAAGATAAAAACCAAATCACAGACTCAAAGCAGCCATGAAGGCCCGGACAACCGCCCAAAAACATGACAACAGCCCGCACACCCCCACGCCCGCCACAACCAAAGGTGTAGGCCAGTCCACCCAACACGCCACCAAAATGACAGCAACAGCAAAACCAATCTCAGAATGATCCAACGGATCTGCGAATCTTCCAGCACCATCGAGCACCGGCAAGTCCACCGTCCAATGGTGAAGACAGAAAAAAGAATAGGAGACCACCGCTACAGAAGCTAGAGCTCTCAACCACAAAAGAAAGGATAGATTGCTGAGCGGAAGAAAACCCAAACGCGCAGTCCGAAAAGATAACAGAAATCACCAGCGAAACTGGCCTAAACCAAAGCCGGACCCAGTTGACAGCCCAAACCTGAAACTAAAACAAGAAGCCAAATTAAAATAAAGGGGGGGGAACGGGTAGGGATCGGGGGGAGAAATCCACCACCCGACAGCAGAAAACTAGCCGACTCTCAGTCTAGCAGCAGTAGGAGAACAGGAAATCGACAGAAGTTCCACTAGCCGCCCAAAACGGTGGCTCATGGGACCCCTGAAGGGTCTACTCCGGAAAGCCAGGAAGACGTTAGTCCTCACTCGACGGATTATGGACAGCGGATCCATAGAGATGCTCTCGAAGGTAGCCTTATTCCTCGCACACCAGACCTGCCAGCAAATGAGACAAGGAATCAACCGGAACACGATAGACCGAAGCGATTTCCCAGAACTCCCAGCCCACCAGGAGTTCAGAAGATCAAGAGGAGAACTCTCAGTACTTTGAACACCGATAAGATTTTCGAAGTAATTCCAGCAAGCTCTGGCCGAGAAACCACCGAAAAACAAATGGATCAAGGATTCTGTTTCACCGTTTCCGCAGCATCTACAGCGAGAAACCGTAGGAACGCCGATCTTTTGAAGATTCTCGTCCAGTGGCAATCCATCATGTAGCAAACGCCACATAAATAGAGATACCCTGGGGGGAATGCGAGAATCCCAAATAAAAGAAAATTCAGGGCGGATGGGGGAAGGAATTCTGATGGAGGACCAGGCTTTCAGAATCGAAAAGGAAGAGCCATCCCATCCTGATAAACCGCCGTGAGAATCAGATAAAAGCTTTACAGACTACATGTGCTTCCAGGTCTCACTAGCGTAGGTAGGAGTGGCCGAAAAATTCGAACCCGCAAGTCTGTGGTACTTAGCTCGGAGGAATGAAGCCCACAAGGAGTTGTTGGCGCCAAACCTGTACCACAACTTATAAGCGAATGCCGCACAAAGGTCTGTGGGGTTACGAAGACCCAGCCCTCCTTTGTTTTTGGGACGACAAATCACATCCCACGACACCCAGTGGTGACGACGGCCGTTGTCCTTGCTTCCCATCGAGTCTAAAACAGACTTGATAAGAACAAGTCTGCCTGCTTGAGAAAGAATGGACGAGTTCCAGCGCAAGATCTTCCCCCTTACTTTGTCGGATAAGGGGTCGAAAATAGCATTAAGTTTTCTGCCCCGGTACAGGACAATACCAAGGTAAGGAAGGAGAAGGGAAGATTCCTTAAAACCGGTGAAAGTCTCGATCCAAGAAGCACGGGATTGAGACATGTCCTTCGAATGGACGAAGCAACATTTGGAAGGGTTAACGAGTTGGCCCGAAGACCTCTCGTATTGATGGATGAAGCTAAGAAGCCGCCTAACAGATGAACGACTGCCGTTAGAGAAAATGACAATGTCATCTGCGAAGGATAAGGAGGAGATGAGAGGGCAACCCCTCGGGATCCCAAAGCGTTGGATTTGACCGTAGATGGTTAAGGATTGGAGCCCGCGAATAAAAGCCTCTGCCGCGATCACAAAAAGAGACGGCGAGAGAGGGTCACCTTGACGTAAGCCCCTCCCAGCTTTGAAATACCCATGGGCCGAGCCGTTAATGAGGACAGAGAACCAGCAGTTGGAGATGAGCCTCCACACCAAGTCTATCAGGGCCTCCGGAAAACCGAAGGACCTTAAAACCTTGATGACGAAAAACCAGGACATGCGGTCGTAAGCCTTTGCCATGTCCAGTTTGAAGACAACATTAGAACCCCAAACTTTCCGTTCAATTTGGGAGATCAGTTCTTGGGCTAGAAGGACGTTGTCAGAGATAAGCCTGCCCTTGACAAACCCTGGTTGAGACGGAGAAATGATACGCTCAAGGAAAGGCGCCAAACGGGAGGCCAGGATTTTAGAAATGACCTTAATTGAGAAGTTGCAAAGACTAATTGGCCGGAAATCCGCACAAGTCTTTGGGTTATCGCACTTAGGAATGAGAATCAAATTGGTGGAAGTCCAACCTGCGGGAAGATTCCCACCAGAGAAAAAGGATTGAATGGCAAGACAAAAATCAGCCTTGATAATAGGCCAAGAGCACCTATAAAAGACACCATTGAAGCCATCAGGGCCACTGGCACTATCCTTGCTGAGGGCAAAGACACAAGCACGGATCTCCTCTGAGGACGGGAGATCCGCAATCCTGGCACCTTTCGAAGGGAGAATCACCGGAGGAATGAAAGCTAAAAGGGCTGGGTCTGTAACCGAAACAGATGGAGAGCCCAGAAAGGATTGGAAGTGGGATAGGATGATGTCTTTGACTTCCTCAGGCGACGAAGTCGAAGAGAGATCAGACCTCATGATCTGTCGAATCGTAAGAAGGTTATTCTTCCTCCGAATAGAAGAGTGGAAGAATTTGGAATTAGCGTCACCCACGACTACCCATTTGACCCTCGCCTTTTGACGGAGGAAGTCATGCTCGACACGCAACTCCGAAGAGAAGGAAGATTGGGCAAGGGTCCACGCCTCCTTGTTGACTGCCGTCGGTTCCTCGTCAAGCAAGGATTCGGCTAAGATAAGCGCCTCTTCGGCCAAACGAACACGATCGAATATATTCTTGAAAACCTGAACGTTCCAAAGCTTAAGGCAAGCCTTAAGACGCGAGAGCTTTCTCCCGAAAGCAGCACAGGGGGAAGCTAAAATAGGATCACTCCAAGAGTCAGAAACCACCTCAGAGTGGTGAGATTTCCACATACTCTGAAACCGGAAAGAGGAGGGCCCCGAGAGCGAAAGAGGAGAGCAACGAACGAGCATAGGGGCATGGTCCGAGAAGGACCGATGTAGATGGGCGATTGAGAAGGAGAAAGGAAGACGAAACCATTCCTCCGAACCAAACACACGGTCAAGTCCAGAGAGAATACGATTCGGACCCTCTTGGTTGTTAGACCAGGTGAAAGCAGAGCCGACAAAGGGGAGCTCGGTTAGGCCAGAGGAGGCAATGAACGAGTTGAAATCCGCCATCGCCCCTTTGTTGATCGTCGCTCCTCCCCGTTTTTCCGCTTGGCAAGCGACGATATTGAAATCGCCACCTAACATGAAGAAGAGAAGCCCTGAGAATCAAGAGCAAGAATGTCAGACCAAAGAACTAATCTCTCCGAACGATCACATTTGGCGTAGACTGCGGAGAAAAGGAAAGGAACAACAAAGGATGCAGACGAGCACGCCACCGAGAAAAGCTGAGGGGAGTCGAAAGCAGGTCGAATCGCAATAGATTTGGACCATAAAATCCAAATCTTACCCGAGACATTAGCTGAACCACCACCAAAACCTAAGGAAAAGACAATCTTGGAAATACCTGCTGGGTCAATAAAGGGTTCCAGGAGAGCGACCAAGCCAACAGAGTGTTTCCTGACAATGCGTTTAAGCCTAGCCACAGACGCATCGTTGCCGATTCCACGCACATTCCAGAAAAGGAAGTTCGACATGAAAAGAGAAAGGAAGAAAACGAGCAGAAAGAGGCGAAAACACCTCCCACAAGGAAAAAGAAAACCACAAACTCAAACCAAATACAGCAAAAAACGAGTAGATCGATCGATCCGCTCGGATGCTGCTATAGAGCATGTGCGAATGGTACGAGGGGTGGAAGGAACTCTCCTCTGTCTGCGCCTAGACGATCGAATGGTAGGGTCGGGCAGCGCAGGAGACTCATCTCCCCCGGATCCAACCAAAGAAGCTAAGGAGGAACCACCCAACGAAGACGAAGGATCAGAGTTCCTAGCTAGACAATCTAGATGCTCATTGAGGAGCGCAATCTCTGCCTTACTCATCAATGGAATGGAGATGGACAGAGAACACGACGTGGATGGGCGCGAGCACTCCGAAGAGCATCGCAAGGGAGAAGGGACCAAACGGTCCGAAGAGCACTCCGAGGGACCCACTGGGAAATGAAGAGGAGGAAGTATGCGCTCCAATAGCAAACCATACAGCCAGGAGAACCAGACAGGCGACGGAGGGGAAAAAGCACCAGAGGTGGAAGCAGAGACTAGGGAGGAGCAACCAACGATAGAAGCCACTGGAATAACCACCGAGGGACAAGAAAAAAGAGACGGGGGAGCGGGATAAGCGCTGAATGGAGAAACTGACAGTGGACAGAACGATAGACTGAGAAATGCGGACGAGCAAACAAGTTGCTTCCCAAGTTGCTGTGGGAGTCCTACCACTGCCAGACTATCACTAGTCAAACAGTCCCGCGCGGGTAGGAGTCGCGAAATAGGGGTAACAGCAGAGCAGAGCAACGGAGGTTGGCAATAACCCATACTGTCCGTATACCGGTCAAGGATGACCGCTATACGACCAGAGTCGGGAGATCGCCCTAACCGACCGCTCCAGGGCCAAAGAAGTCCCCCTAAAAGACGAAGGTAAACCGGCATAACTGAAACACGAAAACAGAAGAATGTCACTGACGATAAAAAAAAGCGTATCGTAGTGACACAACACTAGAGCCCAGCAAGTGGGTACTAGTCTATCTCCCCCAAACGGAGAGCAAACAAAAACACCAACGAAATGGCTACAGGAAGCATGCCTCGCAGCCAGAGGCCAAAACCTCTGGAGTTTGCAGCTTGTCAAGAGATCTCGGCTGGAAAAACCAAAAAAGAAATAGCGAACGGGACCTGACAAAGTACCCGACAGAGGAGAAGTGTCAGGGACGAAGTCAGGGAGCACACACAAGCGTATGTCAGGGCTCAAGCGACCAAAACCACCAGAAAGGTAACCAGCATAATCAACGGCAGAAGAACAGAAGCAAGAAACGCTCACCTGCCAACCACTGGCAGCTCCATTCCTCCGGAAAGACGGTTGCCGGCGCATAGCAAAGCCGAGCTTACGAAGAAATGACAAAGCCAACAACAGCAACGAACTAGGTAAAACCTTCTCGAACTCAAGCCGATCAAAGAACAAACCACCATCGGCACAAGAAAAAGCCAACGACTTCACGCCCGAGAGACACCTGCCAAGCCCCAAAACAGACGGCCCAAGTGAGACACCTGGCAGAATACGATTGAGTCGCGAGGCAAAGGTGATCAATTCCTTTTCCCCGCAACCATCATCCTTACCAACGGCGCCAACCAAACCAAATACGCAAGAAGAATCCAACAAACCGACTGGAGCCTCATCCGATAAAAAAGACAGGCGAGGGACGAAACAAGAATTGACGTCTCGCCTGTCTGACCCATCCTCCGAGCCTACAGAACCGCATACCCAACCTGCATCAATCGAGCCAAAGTTCAAGCCACTAAGGGGAAGAACCAAACCTCCCACCTCATCCCCGAAGTGAAGTCTCGGCTTAAATTGGGTGATGAAATCCCGATTCTCGCAAGAATTCTCCACACAAGGGCAGGAGGACGAGAAATCAGGCGCACCATCAACAAACGACAACGGACCAGAGAGAGCCGCGCCTCGCACGGAATAAGAAAAACAAGGGAAATCTCCATGAAAAACCCATCCACTACCAAGAATCTGAAACGAGACAGAGCCACCGATTCCCTATGGGAAAATACGCAAATCTCAACCGAGCAAGAACCAGAAAAGCACACCGATAGAGGCGGGGTCACCACTGACAAAAGAGCGGCAGCCAAATCAGCGAAGGAGGGACAGGCTTGCACAAAATCGCCTCGAAAGTAAAAAATCCTCAAATCCATAGGAAACCCTAGAAGCAACAGCGAAAGATTGCACAGGGCTGAGAGGGGAAAGATCGCACCCAGAAAGATAAGGCGCAAACAATTTAACTCAGAAAAACTAAGTAGAAGACGGAAGAATCAGAGAGAGCGGAAAAAAAAGAAATATCAGGAGGCCATTAATAAGACCGTTGCTTTTTTTATATGAGTTATATAGTGTTATATGCAACCTATGTTGAGTACCTCCATGTGCATATGGTTATGAAACCGGGGATAAAAACTGAGAATTGAATAGCCTCTTCTTCTTCATCCTATTCACGGGGAAAGACATATTAATATGCATGTCAACTTACCACCTCCATTAGTTTCGAGATTATTATGTAGTGTTTGGTTTGTTACTTTTATTTTTGGGTTTTCGTTCATACAAAAACGCACACGACGCAACCGAAGACGATTAATTTAGAAAACGAAGTTAACATATGAAGAATTTTTTTTTTCGTGTTTTGGAAAATAGCACAAGCATGTAAAACAATCTATTCCTCTATCGTCCCTCTATGCCCTTCATCATTCCATCCGTCTTTCTAACCCCCCTCCGTCGTCTCTTAATTTTTCTTATATTTGACTTACATATTAAAAACCAAAAATGCAAAATTCATTTTTAAACCAAACGCTACTACAGTTTTTTAAGGTATCCCTTTTTCAATTAGTAGTAAGTACTATATTTTCAAGTGGTAACCTCTTTATTTTGAGAAAAAAGGGGAATAAGACATTAGTAGAAATTCCATCTACATGACGTGGAGAAGTAGTCTTAACTGTATGTAAATCTGTCCAACATTTACATAAAAAGAAAAATAGTGGATGAAAGAATTTTACTATATATCAACAAAATTATTAGTAACAACGATAAGAAGTTGATGGAGGGGTAAGTAATTAAAACGCAAATATTAGTTACTGATCCATTCAACTTTGAACACGTATATTATCGGTTATGCTTTTTTCACTATTTTTAATTTTTGTTTAAAAGCTAAATTTTTGAAACTTATAACAGTCACTTTCAAATTCGTACTCATTTGACAACTTATGCGCTTCATAATCATAGGGAGTAGCAGCTAACCTGGTCCAAGCATTTAATCTCGCATGCTGGAGATTTTTTCGAATCGTTATAACAACGGCGAGTGACATAAAACCAACATTATAATTTTTTGTACAGAAAACGAGTTATGGGTCTCTATTTTTGATGTTATAAGATAAGTCCTTGCACATATGAATATGTAAATTTTGTCCCTATTCTTTGAAAAATAGAAAACGCAAGGTGTTTTGCACTTTTTTGATAGAAAATCCAAGCTGACTTGCAATTTTTAGACTTTGATTTTTTTTTAATTTTGAAAATTTTAAAACTTTTGTAATTATTGAAAAGCGCAAGTTAACCCGCGCTTCCTATCAGGAAAGCGCAAGCTAGTTTGCGCTTTTATTTTGAAATGTTTGAAAATTTTTAAAAATTGCAAGTTTAAGCTAATTTGTGCTTTCTGTTTAAATTTTTTAAAATTTTTGAAAAGCGCAAGTTAACTTGCACTTTTTATCAGAAAAGCGCAAGCTAGTTTGCGCTTTTTCATTTTGAAAATTTCAGAAAATTTTAAATTTTTTGAAAAGCGCAAGATAGTTTGCGCTTTTTGATTTAGAAAAAACATGTACTTAATTTATGTACTCGTTATCATAAAGACTTATTACAACAGCATCAAAAATAAAGACCTTCTGTGCAAAGCTTTATTTTTTTATCATTAAAATGGAGGAATAATGAATGATTAAAAAATTGAACTGTTCAATTTAACTGAGGTATTCTGTCTAAATCTATCTAGAAACAAACAAACGCTATATGCAAATTTGAGAGTCAGACAAATTAGTTCCACTATGTGGGGCCTCATTCAAACTCGGTTGCGTTGTTGGTGGCCATACAAAATAATAGATTGGTCCTTGAGTTTTATTTCTTCATTTATCTTTTGATTACTGTCATGCATACAATTTCAGTGGCCATAACAGATTGCTTCTTTCGGTTTTATATGTTTGCCTCACTAATAACATCATGCTTAAACTGTTTAAATCGCCATTTTATTTTAAAGTTCTGTAAAATATGCACTGCCTTAGATTTGTTCAACGTACATCATAATAAGCATGCATTAATTTGGAGTTGTAACTCTATTTATCTCGAATGCATGCACAATGTTAATTACAGGTAAATAGGCACAAGAAAGAAGTTGCAGAAAAATTTAGTCTCAAGGACAACAAGTTTTCTTTTTAGTTTGAAAGACACTTTTTAGTGTAAACTGAAAATGATAGTTACAACTATCATTCTGTGAATTACACTAAAAAGTATCATTCAGCCTAAAAAGGACTTGTTGTCCCTGAAACTAAATTTTGCTCAAAATTTTTCCTTGAGCTTAAAAACTCCACGTTATAATACATATTATTTACCAAAAAAGGCAACAAATATAACTTTATTTATCCAGATTATCATGGATGACCTCTTCTGTGTATGAATAACTTTTACAATTAGTGTGCCTCATGAAATGAAGATCCTACGTACGTTGTTAGACATAGTATATATATATCTCCAAACAAATACAAATTATACAATAATTTTTAAAATTTAATTCATATTTTCTTTCCATAATACTCACTATTTATTAGGTGCTTATGATAAAATTTTGTTCAGTTGTTGTTATATTCGAAAATTTGTTACCAAAGTTTCAAAACTTATTTTCACTTAAATTTTACACCAGGTACATCTCCACTTAAATCTCTCCAACATTGATCTTTGGATGATGAATGTAATGCACCTTCATTAAAGTATTACACGCAATTTTACAATGCGTATGATAAACTCATTATTTCCTGTGTTCATTGGGAATTACATCCATTGATTTCAAACTATCACTAACGTTGGTTTGGTTTCAGCTCAACATCAAGTAACAATCAGGTCTGCTCTTTTAAACAGAGAGATTTGTAATTTCATAACCCTTATAAAACTTCTCATACACGACCTCTTATACTACATGGAATCATTAAGTTTGACAGACTACAAAATTTTGACTATGCAGTTTTCTCTACAACCCTGGTACATATTTGTTATTTTACAATGCATGTGAAGAATGAAGTTCCTTTATGTCTTCAATCAAATTGATTTTGGTTTATACATATTTTAGAAATAATAATTAAGCAAACAAATCTTTGTATATTAATACACCTGCAATACATAACCAATCTAAATTTATACAAATGGATTTATAGCTCTTAGTCTCAAAATACAACTCATTACTATTTCTAACTCATTACAATCCAACCAGTCTATTAGGTTGATGTTATTTGCTAATGTTTCCCTATAAATTTGAATCTTCATCATGTTCCCATTCTTAAACAAACAGCCGGTCATTTTTCTTTCATTCATCTAATACTAACAGACAGATAGTAGCAAAAAACAACATACCATTTTCCTTTTAGCGTTTTACATGTTATCAAACTACACTTGGACGAGTTTATAAAATGAAAATTTACATTTAGTATAAGGATAGAACCACATATACGGTTTCTACAGGGTAATCATTCTCATATCCTTTCAGTCTTTTGTCGGTCCGCTACGTTACCATGTTACCTTTGTACAGCTAAATATTTCATTGGCAAATGAGAAAGCATAGTTAAAAAAGGTCAATTTTAAGTGAAACATTTTTTATTTTTCACCATGAAAGTGGAATATTAACTTTTTTTAAAATTTTTGATAAAATATTTTTTAACATACCGCACTTTCTGTTTCAGCTGAAGCAGCCCTACATACAAAACATTTGTTTCCTGTCATTCAGGTATTGCGAAGTTTGTTACCTACCAACTTATCATTTCTTTGTAAATATTATATTAATGTCCGTGTTTTTGACATATCTGATTGATATAAAATTTTATGAAGCATTGACCGAGGAATCAAAAGCCAGATGTAGAAATCCCAACTGACATGAAAAGGTGAGTATTGTTACTACCAAAGGTAATAAGATTAATTATGGATAAATTGAATATGCATATAATCATTGCTATTTATGGTAAATATGTTTGATCAGTTTCGATTAAACAGTATTGTTTAACCGCTAAAATTGAAGGGTTAGGGTGATCATGGCATTAATCAACAAGAATCCAATGAAACACACTTTCATTTTTAACTTATTTTGCCCTTCAACTTTTACTAACATGATTATATTTAACACTAGCTATCAGATTTTGTTGCCCCCTTAGCTATCTTAGATGGTGTTGCCCTAGGCGAGAGTATTGCTTGACTCCCCTTTGGGCCGGGCCTGGTTATATGTGCATAACAATAATGTACAAGGAAGTGGTAAATGATACTGTACAATGAGGCTGAATGATTGGTAGAATGAACCGTCGATGACATGAATGAAACATACAACTTCTGAGTAGATTAATAATAAATGATTATGATCTTTTGTCACAATTGTTTTACCAAATTTTTCTCCAAATTTTCAAATATAATATTCCAAACTATTGCAACTAATGTCTAGCTGATTTTGTCCAACAGTATCATTTTTATTAGCAACTGTGTATTTTGTCTCCATGTGGTCAGTACAACAACTATATATCTACCCTTTTTTATTAATGTAACAATTGTTTTCTGCTGCAAACGTTGATTTACTATTACCAACTGTGTATTTTGTTTCAACTCTGTATCATCCACATTTATAGTTAATGTAAACATTAATTTTTGCTTCCCTGTTGATTTTAGCAATTCAAATACACACTTCTCTGAGTATGACCATTCACTAATAGATCGACGATTATTTCCAGCCAGCTTACCACCAAAATAAAGTGTTTCCACTAACAGCAAGTGTTTTTCTATCGGTCGTGAAACTAATATAATTGTTCTGTTTTAGTACATTAACTGAAATGTAACATCCCGCCTTTTCGCACACTTTAAACCGACACTTGTCCCAATTCAAAGCATACGCAAAAGCGGATTGTTATGGGGTAAATAAGAAAAATAGAGAAGAAATAAAACGAGAATAGAATCTCACAGCGGAAGGATAAAATATAATAACAAATATACAGTTTCATAAACAGTTTACAAAGGCTTGATTCTTCTTTTACAATAAATATCAGAGTTACACATACCAATACAAGCAATGCAGCGGAATAGAAAGAGTGTGGTGCAATACTATATGTAAAATAATACTGATTCTTCGTCTTCGTCCTCCAATGCTAAAATCTGCTATCCTGAAACGCTCGGACTGACCCAAGCGAATTTGAAAAGACAAAAACACTCGAGTCAGACTAGAAAATCTTATGTGAGTTAAATAAACAGAAATAAATATGAGTACAGTAACTCAAGAGATGTTCGGGATTTACATCTCCTAAGGATCCGTTAAACTATTTACTATGTAGTATATTGCGCTATTATAATAGTGTCTATTTATAAAATAAACTTACTTTTTAATAGCGTTAAGGGGTTACCCATATAGCCCTTAACACAAATAATGTCAATAGTCTATACAGTACCGTAATACCTCCTGATCGGGAAGCTACCAGAGGATACTCCATAGGTACGACACAAATAGAAACTCGTAGTAAAGGCTCGGTATGGTAGGTGACACGGCACAACTAGGCAATGCCAGGGTAGATATACCAATTGCTATCCAGGCTGGTGAAAACGCGTAGCCGCAGTTACCGCCCACCTCGGACTAACTCCCCAAAATCAAAATATAGAACTGGCCACTGAATCAATCCAAGTCAAAGTATAATATCGAAGAGGAGGGTCCGATCAGAGGAATGACCTCATTGGCCTGAGAATCGCTCCTGTTTTAGCCACCTTATGCCAACTCACGGGAGTCGGGTCCACGTATTTACCTTACAGGAAACGTCGCCACCACCTACTTCATTCTGGAATCTCCACCGCGTACACGGTTAGTCAAAGTGGTTTTTGGTATCGACAGAGAGTATGTCCATATCCGATCCCGGTCTCTTTGCCAACCAATCGTTATTATAACACCGCGGTTATTTAAAAACAGTTTATACTTTAAAACCAGAATATAATCCCTTTCAAAACCATAATATTACGATATCATTTCTTCTTTAAAAACACAAACAATTTATTTTCATATTATTTTATAAAAGCCCAAATCAATGATATCGTTTCCCAAATAAAATTTTCCTTTCCAAAAATTATGTCACTTTTTATTATTTAATATCCCATGTAACCAATATTTTGTTTGTAACTTCCAACATAATTCTTCGAAAATCCATAGTATTTTAAAACCATTATTTTCAAAACTAAATGGTTTGGATATTCAACGGTATGCGAATTAAAAAGGTTTAACTTTACTGTTGCTTTATAAAGAATAAATTACATGGCTTTCCAAATATTTCTTGTTTTAAAGTTAAACCAAAATCCAAAATATTACTTCAAGTCCCAAAACCATTTCAATTATATATATATTTATATCCATTTTTGAGCATTAATATTTCAACTAAAGTTGGATTTTTATCCTTTCAAAATCAATATTCTATTAATTAATCTTGACCATTCACATAAAATCCATAATTAATAAGACTTCAATTTCTAGTGAAATATATATATATATATATATATATAGAATTTTTCCACTTCAAATTATACTAGAATATCCATTTCTATTTATTTTGGGAAAATCCAATTACAAATATCATATCTTAAAATTTCCAACTTTACATTTAAACATAGGATATAAATTTACCCAACTCCATTTTCTAAATTTCTTCCATTTTCAATAAAGAAATTTATATTCCTTTTAATTTCAAAATTTCAACTTCATAGGTATATAAATATGGAATAAAATATTTATACAATATAAATTTAAGATTTATAGACCGTATTCAATCCAAACCATAGAAATCACATTAAAATTGTTATATATAGACCGCGGTGCCTGTATATAATTTTCTATCCTATGGTCAAGTGATACGGATATTTATCATTTCAATCCGCAATTTAAAAAATAAAACTTTGCGGTTTTATCATTTCAAACCACAATCCCGAATGAAATGTAAAATGTATGCTAACTTGCAGTTTAATGATATCAAATGAAACATCCATTCAACAACACATCCATCATCCAGTCACAAACATCACGCAATATCAACCAATAACAAAATATGTTTGGGAATATACAACAGGTAATAATTGGCAGTTTAATTCAAATTATATTTATCAACTATAAATCTAACAGTTTATTTTCAGTGATAATTGACATAACTGTTAACTAGCAGTTCTTATGCAAACAATAATTTCTAACAGCCAATTAATACGCAATAAATCAATTTAATTAACAGCTAAATTCAAAAAAATGCAATTCAACAGATATGGGTGAAATAACATGCCAAAAGCTCATAAATAAATTTCTATTCATTTCTAAAATTTGTTTAACAAACATAAAAGCTTCTAGTAATTGTGAGTGGGTTAAAACACTCACCTTTGGAATTTAAATCGAATTTAAATTCAATTTAAACTCAAAATTTTGACGGTCTCAGAATTTGTTCAAACCAGCGTCATCAGATCTGGAATTTAATTACGATCCTAACAAAAGAAATTTCGTGTGAAACCGAATTCGTATGAGAAAGTTATGTGAATAAACGCTATTGAAATCGAAAATAAATTTAAAACAAAAACAAACCAAGCTTCCCCTCCCAGTCCACGTCAGCACGTCAAAGAAGAAACGTGTTCTTCTCCCAAAATCAAAACGTACGCACGAAGCTACCGCCTACCAACAGCAGTTTGACCGTGCCCAAACACCTTCCTATGGCCGACTGCACCAACGCCGACACGCCCAAAACCTCGCCGTGACATCCTCCCCCACCTCGACCAGGTCCGGTCGCCTTTCATGTCGCCGGCCGCCGTAATAGATATGAACCACCAAAACCCTAAACTGCAATTTGCGACCACCACACGTTGATCTAGGGGATGCGACCGCCACTCCCTGTCTCTACGCATCGTGCTCTCCAATACCCATAAGCCAATTTCTTCGATTGATGCCTATATCGAAAAGCCCCAAATCGACCATATGGGTTTCGAAATTCTGATTTTGACCGCGATTTCTGGTGAATCCGGACACCATCTTGAAAAACGAACAACAGACGTAGATTCGTATTGATGAACACTACGCCATATATTTTTTTGGGAATTTTTCGAGAACTTTGAATTTTTATCTTAAATTTGAAATTTGAAAATTGGATCTGAGATGTATACATTTGGGGAAGAGAAAAGAGTGAAGAAATGAACGTACAGCAAAAGAATAGAGACTAGGGTTTATAGCTGTATATATATAGGTAGGCTAAAGATAGAGAAGACGGACTGGATAAGCGAACGTACGGAATAAATTACGCCCCAAAAAGCCCGCTATGCCTCCGGAAACGAATTTATTAAATCTATATATCCAAATATGTATTTTAAAATATTCTGAACGCGATGGAAAAAGTTTCACATCCAAATTTGATCGTATGAAGAAGTTATGCTGAAAATAAGATTTCCAAATTGATTTCAAATTGATTTTTAATAAAATCGATTTCAAGGCGTTTCGCGTCCGTACGATCAAACGACAAGTCCGATCGATACGAAACTTGAAACCCTATAATAATTCACCGATACGGATCCGATGAAACTGGTTTCGTCGAAATCCGAGTCCGTGCCAAAAATGGCTATTTTTAATATTTATTAAATCAATTAAATAAATCATAAAAAATCAAATTTTATTTTTCAACCTCTAATATTGGCCAAATTTCATTACTTATAAAAATTCAATCAGTTCCACATGATTTACCAAACTTGGATGTGAATTAAAATCTATCAGTATATAAATTTGCAGTGTTAATATCTGCACTTTCTTATTAATTGGGAATTATAAATTATATTCTAAAACTCAATTATTAAAGCTTATATTCTTATACTCTCAACAAAAATCCAATTAGGTAAATAGATTTGATTTCCATTCCAACTCATGATTGCAAATAAACTTTTACCATATATTAAATTTCAAATTATTAATAAACTTTATTCCCATTTATCCGCCTTAATTTATTTAAGGCAACCTTACATTAATATCTATTGCTATGGTTTCAAATTATTATTCCCTCCTTTTCTTAACTATTATCAATTCCAATCTTAATGAATTCAATATTATAAGATTGATAAATCTATTAAATTCACTCAATTGTTTACAAATTTCATTTTAAATTCAATAACGTAATAATTAACGTTAGAATCCGTTTTATTATGCATAAATTCCAAATTTTACTGTCCCAAATTATCTTCTTTTCATTCATATCAATTGTCAATTTCATAAGAAAAATTAACATTTGGTTCATACCTTTTTACAAATAACTCCAATTTCTTCCAAATAATAATTACATAAACTATTTAATATTAAATCCATTAAATTGCAATAAATTCAATTGATTGCAAACAAATTTGGATTTTTATTTGGTTATACACAAAATTTCCGTTATCACTTACCTAACAAAGTTATTATCACTTATGATCTCATTGCATTCACATTTTCACATTTCCACTTACTGATATCTTTACTTTGTTCTACATAATTTATTACAAATGGGATTTTCTTTGGTTTTCATCTTATCTGTATTTAACGTTTCTCAATCACCAATTATTTCACTTTAACTGCGGTAAATTGGCGGATAAATTGAATAAATTCCCAAAATTTAAAATAACAAGAAACAAGAATAGGTAACATACAATAGTCGTTAAATCTAAATTCTAGTCACCTAAATAGGCTTTTATTACTTGCAAATAAATATTACTATTTATTTTCATAGTACCAATCTCAATAATCATCCCATTTAATTTGCTTAGGCCATTTATAGTCCACTATACATATCTACATAAATGGGCAATTTATTCAATTTATTAAGTATCAAATTCTATTAAGCCCTGTTTATATTTACATGCATTCTTCTATTACTTTACAAAATGGAATAACTTTTAAACTCATACACTTAATAACAAAACCGTTATAAATCTAATAAATTCCAAATCCAAGTTTGTACACATTTTACACAACTATTATGATTTCTCACAAACGTTAAATTTATTAAATGCCCATTTATTAGAATTTAATACCCTTAATTGAATCAGATGCTTATTAATATATATTTTCATTCTTACCATTCCTTCCCATTATAAATTCATTTACGTATTTACACATTTCTATCTTTCAATTATTAATAACCAAACTGATTACGAACACGGTTTCTATCAATTCCCGTAAATTTGTTTCAAACTATACTTTTGTTTACATATAATAAATTTTATGTTTCTATTAGTTTTCTTTTCCACAGACATTGAATTTTACTATCTACCCTTATTGCATCTTGGTATTAATGAATGCCATTCAAATTAATATTTATACTAACATTCACAATTTCAACATTTAATTGTTTCTTATAATTAACTTTAAATCAAGTTGTGACAATTTACATTACCCCATCTATTGTCATAAAATTTTATAGTTACACTAAATTGCAACCACTATACCAAATTTCTACATTTATTTTTAACCAAATTAGAAATTATATTAATTTATTTTATTAAATATCGTACATTCAACGGGTCGTTACAATCTCCCCCACTCAAAACTTTTCGTCCCCGAAAAGGACAAAGAAGGGAGAAGGAAAAAAATAAGCAGTATCTCTTATTTCCAATATTAACTTATATTTTACTGGATTAATTTCCTTTAATGAAATATACTTGTGTTAAAATCAATCATATCCTTTAATACTTGAATTATTAAAGTTGGAAAAATATTTTAACAAAATTCTAAGTCCAAAATTTACGAAATTTTTTGGCAGAATCTCCTTTGTACGGAGGGACTCTGGAGAAAATATAATATCCAAATATACAAATATATTACATATATATCCAAAATAAAATATCCCAACACGGGAAAATATATAAAATAGCGCTTTATACGTAATCCGGAAACGTACCTATTTGTCGGGCAATACGCTTATTATTACGGAACCAAAAGCAGTAGCAGTTGCTTCCATAACCTGTATTTTCTTATAAGCCTAAAAGGTTAAATATTTATTTTAAAATGAACTATTCTAGTGGATTCAATCATTCATATCCAATCAAATGCAACAACCATACATTTTAACAAACAGCACACACCGCAAACAAAATCATTCAATCAAACAAATAATTAGTTGTTAGGTTCAAATTCTGAAGTTGTACGAATGAAGAATAACTATCAAGTGCATCCGTTGCTCAACAACCTTAGATGAAACAAAGATAGATTATTTGTTCATCCAACAACTCCAAAATTCCTTACTCAACAACCACACATCAACCCAACAATTCAAATCAACACCAAAATAGCTTATTATACATTTATTTCATACTTCAGTGGTTAAATTTTCTTTCCTTCATTTATGAGGGATTTCTTTGTTTCTTACAAGTTTTATTTTCCAATTATCACCAATTTCATTATATTTGTATTTCCTTTTTATTACTTAAGTTTCCTTTTATTACTTAAGTTTATAAAATAAATTCTCATTAATAACAACAAATATTTGAATATCTTCATTTCCTTACTCTTCACTTGTAAGATTTCCCTTAAATTCTTAATCTGCTAACATTCATTCTTATAAGTGGAAGTTTTTATTTATTCATTAACTATGGATTACAGACATTTAAATTTTCCTACTTTCCATTATATTAGAATAGGGGAAAATTAAGACATACTTAAACAAAAAATCCTGCAATCAATTCTTATTTAGAATTCCATTTTATATACTTAGGTTCATATCACTTATTAATAATTCTTAACTTTATTTGTAGTAAAATTTCAATTACAACCTAAGTTTATACCATTAAATTCTTATTTATAACAGTAATTTTGAATACTTCATTTTTTCTTAAATTCCTACTTGTAAAATATTCAATTCTAGTTTCTTATTTAACATTTCAACTTTTATATTTGGTAAGTTATTTATGTTAAAGAAGATTGCAATTGAACTTATACAAGTTTAATCTCCATTCTCTTAATTAAATTTAATGTTTATCCATATTACTCTTTGTCTCATATGTACTCAATTTCTCTTTATAACTTTGCAATAATTCTCTTATTTAAATTAGAGGTTTCAATTCATTTATTACTTAACTTTTATTTTACTAACATAATTTTAAACAATTAATTAATGGAAAATTTTAGAATTAAATTCCGGTCAAATTTCAATTTATTTTGAAATAATAGATAAATAAGTTCTTACAACTCAATATCTCTAATTATAGTTAGAACAATAAAAGAAAATTTAAGAAAATTTCAAAATAAATCTGCAGTAGAATTTACTACAGTGGCCTTTCCCCTTCGAAACTCGAAAATGAAAGTCGATGATGCGGCCGTCATCACCGAATTTATTTTCCAGCGACAGAGAGGAAAGTATAGAATTTAACTTTTCCAAAATCTTCTTTAAAAACAATTCTTCAAAATTATACTATATCTATATAAGAAATTACTTATAAACCAAATCAATAAATTTCACAAATTCTTTGGAAGCAATTTTCAAAACCCCGGACTTAAGTTCTAAAATCTCCAAATTTGGTTTATTATAATTTCACTTAGCTTCAGTTATTATAAATATTTTTATTGCCTAACATCCAATCTATAGCAACCAAATATATATATATATATATCTTTATAAAAATATTTTTATATATAGAAAATATAATAGGCAAAATTCTTTCATTCACCTATATTAAAACAAATATTATGTCGGTCTGCCCTATTAAGTGTTTAGAAATCCCTATTGATGGCATAGCGTCCCATGCATCCACCAGAATTTATAAATACAAAGCGGAACAGATTAACACAATATTAAAATCTTTTATTAATACTAACAAGTACGCTCTCTCATATATATACACTCAGCGACTCCCATAGGATATTTCTACCCTATTAACAAAGAGTCAAACCCCACAAAGCCAAGGTTTATCATTAAACCAAAGCTCTGATACCAGATGTAACATCCCGCCTTTTCGCATACTTTAAACCGACACTTGTCCCAATTCAAAGCATACGCAAGGGCGGATTGTTATGGGGTAAATAAGAAAAATAGAGAAGAAATAAAACGAGAATAGAATCTCACAGCGGAAGGATAAAATATAATAACAAATATACAGTTTCATAAACAATTTACAAAGGCTTGATTCTTCTTTTACAATAAATATCATAGTTACACATACCAATACAAGCAATGCAGCGGAATAGAAAGAGTGTGGTGCAATACTATATGTAAAATAATACTGATTCTTCGTCTTCGTCCTCCAATGCTAAAATCTGCTATCCTGAAATGCTCGGACTGACCCAAGCGAATTTGAAAAGACAAAAACACTCGAGTCAGACTAGAAAATCTTATGTGAGTTAAATAAACAGAAATAAATATGAGTACAGTAACTCAAGAGATGTTCGGGATTTACATCTCCTAAGGATCCGTTAAACTATTTACTATGTAGTATATTGCGCTATTATAATAGTGTCTATTTATAAAATAAACTTACTTTTTAATAGCGTTAAGGGGTTACCCATATAGCCCTTAACACAAATAATGCCAATAGTCTATACAGTACCGTAATACCTCCTGATCGGGAAGCAACCAGAGGATACTCCATAGGTACGACACAAATAGAAACTCGTAGTAAAGGCTCGGTATGGTAGGTGACACGGCACAACTAGGCAATGCCAAGGTAGATATACCAATTGCTATCCGGGCTGGTGGAAACGCGTAGCCGCAGTTACCGCCCACCTCGGACTAACTCCCCAAAATCAAAATATAGAAGTGGCCACTGAATCAATCCAAGTCAAAGTATAATATCGAAGAGGAGGGTCCGATCAGAGGAATGACCTCATTGGCCTGAGAATCGCTCCTGTTTTAGCCACCTTATGCCAACTCACGGGAGTCGGGTCCACGTATTTACCTTACAGGAAACGTCGCCACCACCTACTTCATTCTGGAATCTCCACCGCGTACACGGTTAGTCAAAGTGGTTTTCGGTATCGACAGAGAGTATGTCCATATCCGATCCCGGTCTCTTTGCCAACCAATCGTTATTATAACACCGCGGTTATTTAAAAACAGTTTATACTTTAAAACCAGAATATAATCCCTTTCAAAACCATAATATTACGATATCATTTCTTCTTTAAAAACACAAACAATTTATTTTCATATTATTTTATAAAAGCCCAAATCAATGATATCGTTTCCCAAATAAAATTTTCCTTTCCAAAAATTATGTCACTTTTTATTATTTAATATCCCATGTAACCAATATTTTGTTTGTAACTTCCAACATAATTCTTCGAAAATCCATAGTATTTTAAAACCATTATTTTCAAAACTAAATGGTTTGGATATTCAACGGTATGCGAATTAAAAAGGTTTAACTTTACTGTTGCTTTATAAAGAATAAATTACATGGCTTTCCAAATATTTCTTGTTTTAAAGTTAAACCAAAATCCAAAATATTACTTCAAGTCCCAAAACCATTTCAATTTTATATATATTTATATCCATTTTTGAGCATTAATATTTCAACTAAAGTTGGATTTTTATCCTTTCAAAATCAATATTCTATTAATTAATCTTGACCATTCACATAAAATCCATAATTAATAAGACTTCAATTTCTAGTGAAATATATATATATATATATATATATAGAATTTTTCCACTTCAAATTATACTAGAATATCCATTTCTATTTATTTTGGGAAAATCCAATTACAAATATCATATCTTAAAATTTCCAACTTTACATTTAAACATAGGATATAAATTTACCCAACTCCATTTTCTAAATTTCTTCCATTTTCAATAAAGAAATTTATATTCCTTTTAATTTCAAAATTTCAACTTCATAGGTATATAAATATGGAATAAAATATTTATACAATATAAATTTAAGATTTATAGACCGTATTCAATCCAAACCATAGAAATCACATTAAAATTGTTATATATAGACCGCGGTGCCTGTATATAATTTTCTATCCTATGGTCAAGTGATACGGATATTTATCATTTCAATCCGCAATTTAAAAAATAAAACTTTGCGGTTTTATCATTTCAAACCACAATCCCGAATGAAATGTAAAATGTATGCTAACTTGCAGTTTAATGATATCAAATGAAACATCCATTCAACAACACATCCATCATCCAGTCACAAACATCACGCAATATCAACCAATAACAAAATATGTTTGGGAATATACAACAGGTAATAATTGGCAGTTTAATTCAAATTATATTTATCAACTATAAATCTAACAGTTTATTTTCAGTGATAATTGACATAACTGTTAACTAGCAGTTCTTATGCAAACAATAATTTCTAACAGCCAATTAATACGCAATAAATCAATTTAATTAACAGCTAAATTCAAAAAAATGCAATTCAACAGATATGGGTGAAATAACATGCCAAAAGCTCATAAATAAATTTCTATTCATTTCTAAAATTTGTTTAACAAACATAAAAGCTTCTAGTAATTGTGAGTGGGTTAAAACACTCACCTTTGGAATTTAAATCGAATTTAAATTCAATTTAAACTCAAAATTTTGACGGTCTCAGAATTTGTTCAAACCAGCGTCATCAGATCTGGAATTTAATTACGATCCTAACAAAAGAAATTTCGTGTGAAACCGAATTCGTATGAGAAAGTTATGTGAATAAACGCTATTGAAATCGAAAATAAATTTAAAACAAAAACAAACCAAGCTTCCCCTCCCAGTCCACGTCAGCACGTCAAAGAAGAAACGTGTTCTTCTCCCAAAATCAAAACGTACGCACGAAGCTACCGCCTACCAACAGCAGTTTGACCGTGCCCAAACACCTTCCTACGGCCGACTGCACCAACGCCGACACGCCCAAAACCTCGCCGTGACATCCTCCCCCACCTCGACCAGGTCCGGTCGCCTTTCATGTCGCCGGCCGCCGTAATAGATATGAACCACCAAAACCCTAAACTGCAATTTGCGACCACCACACGTTGATCTAGGGGATGCGACCGCCACTCCCTGTCTCTACGCATCGTGCTCTCCAATACCCATAAGCCAATTTCTTCGATTGATGCCTATATCGAAAAGCCCCAAATCGACCATATGGGTTTCGAAATTCTGATTTTGACCGCGATTTCTGGTGAATCCGGACACCATCTTGAAAAACGAACAACAGACGTAGATTCGTATTGATGAACACTACGCCATATATTTTTTTGGGAATTTTTCGAGAACTTTGAATTTTTATCTTAAATTTGAAATTTGAAAATTGGATCTGAGATGTATACATTTGGGGAAGAGAAAAGAGTGAAGAAATGAACGTACAACAAAAGAATAGAGACTAGGGTTTATAGCTGTATATATATAGGTAGGCTAAAGATAGAGAAGACGGACTGGATAAGCGAACGTACGGAATAAATTACGCCCCAAAAAGCCCGCTATGCCTCCGGAAACGAATTTATTAAATCTATATATCCAAATATGTATTTTAAAATATTCTGAACGCGATGGAAAAAGTTTCACATCCAAATTTGATCGTATGAAGAAGTTATGCTGAAAATAAGATTTCCAAATTGATTTCAAATTGATTTTTAATAAAATCGATTTCAAGGCGTTTCGCGTCCGTACGATCAAACGACAAGTCCGATCGATACGAAACTTGAAACCCTATAATAATTCACCGATACGGATCCGATGAAACTGGTTTCGTCGAAATCCGAGTCCGTGCCAAAAATGGCTATTTTTAATATTTATTAAATCAATTAAATAAATCATAAAAAATCAAATTTTATTTTTCAACCTCTAATATTGGCCAAATTTCATTACTTATAAAAATTCAATCAGTTCCACATGATTTACCAAACTTGGATGTGAATTAAAATCTATCAGTATATAAATTTGCAGTGTTAATATCTGCACTTTCTTATTAATTGGGAATTATAAATTATATTCTAAAACTCAATTATTAAAGCTTATATTCTTATACTCTCAACAAAAATCCAATTAGGTAAATAGATTTGATTTCCATTCCAACTCATGATTGCAAATAAACTTTTACCATATATTAAATTTCAAATTATTAATAAACTTTATTCCCATTTATCCGCCTTAATTTATTTAAGGCAACCTTACATTAATATCTATTGCTATGGTTTCAAATTATTATTCCCTCCTTTTCTTAACTATTATCAATTCCAATCTTAATGAATTCAATATTATAAGATTGATAAATCTATTAAATTCACTCAATTGTTTACAAATTTCATTTTAAATTCAATAACGTAATAATTAACGTTAGAATCCGTTTTATTATGCATAAATTCCAAATTTTACTGTCCCAAATTATCTTCTTTTCATTCATATCAATTGTCAATTTCATAAGAAAAATTAACATTTGGTTCATACCTTTTTACAAATAACTCCAATTTCTTCCAAATAATAATTACATAAACTATTTAATATTAAATCCATTAAATTGCAATAAATTCAATTGATTGCAAACAAATTTGGATTTTTATTTGGTTATACACAAAATTTCCGTTATCACTTACCTAACAAAGTTATTATCACTTATGATCTCATTGCATTCACATTTTCACATTTCCACTTACTGATTTCTTTACTTTGTTCTACATAATTTATTACAAATGGGATTTTCTTTGGTTTTCATCTTATCTGTATTTAACGTTTCTCAATCACCAATTATTTCACTTTAACTGCGGTAAATTGGCGGATAAATTGAATAAATTCCCAAAATTTAAAATAACAAGAAACAAGAATAGGTAACATACAATAGTCGTTAAATCTAAATTCTAGTCACCTAAATAGGCTTTTATTACTTGCAAATAAATATTACTATTTATTTTCATAGTACCAATCTCAATAATCATCCCATTTAATTTGCTTAGGCCATTTATAGTCCACTATACATATCTACATAAATGGGCAATTTATTCAATTTATTAAGTATCAAATTCTATTAAGCCATGTTTATATTTACATGCATTCTTCTATTACTTTACAAAATGGAATAACTTTTAAACTCATACACTTAATAACAAAACCGTTATAAATCTAATAAATTCCAAATCCAAGTTTGTACACATTTTACACAACTATTATGATTTCTCACAAACGTTAAATTTATTAAATGCCCATTTATTAGAATTTAATACCCTTAATTGAATCAGATGCTTATTAATATATATTTTCATTCTTACCATTCCTTCCCATTATAAATTCATTTACGTATTTACACATTTCTATCTTTCAATTATTAATAACCAAACTGATTACGAACACGGTTTCTATCAATTCCCGTAAATTTGTTTCAAACTATACTTTTGTTTACATATAATAAATTTTATGTTTCTATTAGTTTTCTTTTCCACAGACATTGAATTTTACTATCTACCCTTATTGCATCTTGGTATTAATGAATGCCATTCAAATTAATATTTATACTAACATTCACAATTTCAACATTTAATTGTTTCTTATAATTAACTTTAAATCAAGTTGTGACAATTTACATTACCCCATCTATTGTCATAAAATTTTATAGTTACACTAAATTGCAACCACTATACCAAATTTCTACATTTATTTTTAACCAAATTAGAAATTATATTAATTTATTTTATTAAATATCATACATTCAACGGGTCGTTACATGAAATATATGTAACCACAGGGAATTTCGACGTTCCGTCCTTCAATTTTTTGCTCTCTCTAAATTAAATGTTCCATATTACCTAATATGCATATAGATAAGACATTTGTGCCACATAGAATAAAAAAGTTCTACAAGCAAACGAGTTTGCATTTTTCACCCAACCATTAGTAGTTTATGCCGATATACAAAGGGGACGAAGCAGATAAATGATGTTTGGATAACATGTTGAATTACAGAATCCTGTCCATTATACATACGACAAAAATCCACAACTAAATAGAAAAGAGAGTCTTCAACTCCTATGATCCAACCTTATGACTCATACACATTATATTTCATACGCTAGCATACCAAAAATTTGAAACGTTGCTTTTTTTCTACTTTAGCTCGAATACATATAAGATTCGAATTACAAGTTTCCTTTCTTTTGTCAGAGTTAGAAGAAAGAATCAAAATATACAAAATCCAAAAATTGTAAGAATTATTTACATCTAACAGAATTAGCAAACAAATTGGCTATGCAAGTTACCTAACTAAAAAAATTAGTACAACAACATTATCTTTCGGTTTTGCATAAATTACAAATAAACAAATACAACGTGACTATCAAATTCCAAACAGCACAGCACATAAAATATAGACCTATAAACAATAACCACTAACTAAAAATCTACATCACATATTATTGCTTATATACCGTGTGCGTAGCACGGGCCACACACTATTGACTAAACCTCGATTTTATGTGGTGTGGCATAATTTGTTTTAAAATACACACAAAACTCTATCTAACTACATGGTAAATTTCAACTTTTCAAAAACTTTTCTTTTATTTATGATAACAATCGACACGTAAGTTTATTTATAAATTTCAATTTTTAACGTACAGAGACATTAACCCGTGGCTTTGCTACAAACTTTCAATGTCCTTCGCTCGCCAAAATTTATCTTTTCAAAATTGTTCTAATTTTTTTGGATTTAAATCTTATTTCTTTTACTTTAGTAGCTAATTAAATAAAATTTTCTTAACTTATTTTATACTTACAGCCTTTGGCTATTTTTTTCTTTTGTGTTAGTTAAGTTTATTTCAAGAAATTTCCTTATCTTATTGTTTTCTCAATTATATAGTTGTTCTTACAGAAAACACATAAACATGAACATTTCCATGAACATCGCATGTGCTTTCACATAACAGAACTAACTAATGCTTACAATCTAACTAAAAGAAAAACAACTGCTATTACCTATGGATCTGTTAACCGGGTTTTTAATTAAGTAGAATTCAACGGAAAGTAGAAGGTCAAGATGAAGATAAGATGACTCAAGAACTTGAAAACATGATAGGAAGGATAAGAGAATAGTACTCAAGAAATATCATTGGAATTTGAGCTAAGTAAAGCTCTCTTGGCACCGATAGGAACCTCTTAGTGCTAAGGTTTGTCCTCCAACTCCTCAACCCCAGACACTGCATACTCTACCACCCGTTCAGGGCAAGTGCTTTTTTCAGAGTTTGGTCAAGCAAATCTCAGGATTGACAAGAAGAAAGCAAAGAAAGCAGGATTATACAAGTGTTACCAAAGGAATCATCAAAATCGACACAAAGTCTATGAAAAAGAGCTTCAAAACACATCAAGTAGGAGATAGGAGATCGATGCAAGTGAAAAAAGAAGGTTTGCGTAAGCAAAACTAGTAGGAACCAAGAGATTTTTATGGCCTTTGGGATCCACATGATTACTCGTATAATAGCGGACTTGCTTTTGGACTTCACTGCAAGCAGGCTTCTGAACCTATGCATCTATTTCTCTATAAATATCAAACCTACTACAACTAAAGAAGGATCTGGACTCAACTAAAGAAGGATCTGGACTCTGTAGCTTCTTCATCATCTCCCATCTCTCCCCACTACTAGAACTACAGTGTATTCCAACGCCCGATTTCCAACGGCCTCCAACGGCGTTTCTAACGGCTTTCAACGGCTCGTTGCATTTTGACGTAACCGTCTGAAGCTGTTGGAAACCGTTGGAAATACGCCGTTTGCGGTCGTTGGAAAATTTCCTGCATATTTTTCAAAGAACCGATCTTCAGCTCATTATCATCTTCCCCTTCACAGTTTTCCCCCAATTCCCCCATTTCACCAACTCCAACCTGCTACCGCCGGCCCAAACACCTTCCCAACCACCTCCGACGCCATCTAGAAGCTGCTCCAGTCCATCTCCACCCTTCTAGCTCTTCAAATCGGTAATTTTGCTAAACCTAATATTTAGTTTTTTTTATTTAGGGTTTAATTTGAATTGTGATTGATTCCTACTTGTTAGTGTATGCATATTACATCATGTTATCCCCTAATTGCAACTATTATACCATAATGAATAAGTTATTATAACCGATTGAAAATTTTGTAATTTAGGATATTGCATTAGTTTATGTTGATTTGATTAGTATATTAAACGTATATGCGTGATAGAGTTTATTGCATTTGAAAGCCGTTAGAACAGATACTGCATTTGTGCGAACACGAGTTTTGTATTTGTGTGAACACGCGAATTGATTTAGTGTATAAATGAATTTGTAATAAATGAATTTTGTGTACAAATTTTGTATATAAATGAATTTAGTCCTTATGTAATAAAAGGGTAAAATATAAACCAATATTAATTAAACGAGTTATATATTTAAATTTAATATAAACAAATATTTAAACCCTTAGATATATTTGGCCCCGTCTGACAAGTGTTGTATATGACCGTTTTAGTGATATTCGTTTTTTCTACAAAACGGACAACTCTAATCATCTGATACATCATTTGTCGGATTTGTCCCTGTATTGGACAAGTTACAAACACTATAAATTAATTATATTTCATCAATCATATTACTTTAAACGGTTTACAAAATTTCGACGGCATTTCGTTTACGTTCTTTGTGTACATGCATTTGTGTGCGATACAAGGAACACGGGGGAAATGCTGCCGAAATTTTATGAAATCGTTTAAAATGATATGATTTACGAAATATAATTACTATTGTGTTTGTAATGGGAAGTAGGATGACCGACCATCGAAGAAGACACATAAGTGGCAATGAATCAATAGTTGTTTATTTAAAATGAAGTTTGTAGAAAAAATATAAAATTTAGTACATGTTTACTACATCAGTAAATAAAATTTAAACAAAATATAAAATGAACGATTTATAATTTTTTTACTTTGTCATAGGTTTTCAAGTAGGAAAAATGGTCAATTACTTTAATGATCGGAGATGGATGTATCAAAGAATGGGAAATTAATAGCGCAATAAGTGAACATTTTCTAAAAGGGTACAAGTGTTCATCGAATTTGCTATAAGTAATATTGCAAACGATGAAGAAATTCGTTGTCCATGTAGTAGTTGCAAATTGTTGAACTATTTAGTGCCGAATATAGTTAAGGTTCATTTGCGCCAATATGGTTTCGTACCCAATTATTTGTTGTGGGATCGTCATGGAGAAATTGTAGCCCCTAATAATCAAGAACAGTCACTGGAGGTCATTAGTGACGAAGTTAGTACGAATCTCATAGAACATATGATCGAAGATGCAGCGATCAATGTTCCCTACCGTTGAAATTGATAAGACGATGTTAACGTCGAAGAGGAACCAAATATTGGAGCTAAAAAAATATATGATTTATTGGATCATGCTAAAAAACCCCTTTGGAATGGATGTTTAAGCGGCTCTCAATTATCGGTAACTGTAGAATACATTGCAATGAAATCAAAATACAACCTTACAAAAGCTGGATTTACGGCTGTTGTTTAAGCTGCTAAACGTCATGTGCCACCTGATAATTTAATGTGCGAAAATTATTATGAAGTGAAAAAAAAACTTATGTCATCTTTCAGTTTGCCATATCAAAAAATAGATACATGTTTAAAAGGTTGCATATTGTGTTGGAAAGAAGACATCAATCTTAGAAACTATAAAATATGTAATCAAGAAAGATACAAACCGGGGAAAAAGAAGGGAAAAGAAGTTCCGTACAAGCGTATGCATTATTTACCCATCACCCCTAGACTTCAACGGTTATATGCATCATCTGTAATAGCGCATCATATGAGATGGCACAGTGTGAGAACACCTCAAGAAGGTACGTTGACACACACATCCGATGGAGAAGCATGAAAATATTTTGATAAGAAATATCCCGATTTCGCAGTGGAGAGACGCAACGTTAGACTAGGTTTATGTACAGACGGCTTCTCACCGTTTACTTAGTTTGGTTCTAAATATTCATCTTGGCCTATAATAATCACACATTACAATCTACCCCCGTGGAAGTGTATGAAAACTCCATATATGTTTCTTACAATTGTCGTCCCTGGCCCTGATGATCCGACACAGGGCATTGATGTTTACTTACAACCGTTAATCGAAGAGTTGAAAATATTATGGTATGAAGGAGTTGAAACATACAACATATCCAAAAAAAAAAAAAATCGGATGTTCGCTTCTCTATTATGGACTATTAGCGATTTTCCTGCGTATGCAATGCTTTCGGATTGGAGTACGGCCGGTCATTTTGCTTGTCCTTATTGCATGGAAGAAACACGAGCATTTTCCTTACCACATGGGAAGAAAATTTCATGGTTTGATTGTCATCGATGTTTTCTTCATATTAATCACCCTTTTAGAAGAGACAAAAAAAACTTCATAGCTAATAGGCATGAGAAGTCAAGCGAGGATATATATGAACTTGTAAAAGATTATCCAAAGATGCACGAGACCGGACAACAAATTGAAATTCAACGTAAATCGACGTTTCATAATTGGTGCAAACAAAGTATATTCTGGGAATTGCCTTATTGGAAAAATATCTTAATCCGTCATAACATTGACGTGATGCATAACAAAAAAAACGTATTTGACAATCTATTTTATACAGTTTTGAATGTGAAGGGCAAGACTAAGGATGATTTGAAATCTAGACGTGATATAGAGGAAATATGCAATCGTCCTGAGCTTCATATGAAGTCTAATGACGGTAAAAAAACCCAAAGCATGCTATGAACTAGACATCAACCAAGTTAAAGTATTGTTAAAACAGGTGGAAGGATTACGATTTCCCGATGGAATTTCCTCTAATCTTCGTAGATGTGTCGACTATAAAAATGGAAGACTGAGTGGAATGAAAGCCATGATTGTCATGTAATGATGGAAAATTTGTTACCCATCGCTTTCAAAGAATTGTTGCCGGTAAAAGTTTGGACGGTAATAACAGAACTTAGTTTATTTTACAAGGAGCTTTGTTCAACTACGTTAAAAGTTGACCGTCTACTTAAACTTGAAGAAGAAATTCCTATACTGCTCTGCAAACTGGAGAAAATATTTCCTTCGGCTTTCTTTAATGTAATGGAGCATTTACCTGTTCATCTTCCATATGAAGCACGTCTTCGAGGTCCTGTGCAATATGGGTGGATGTATACATTTGAAAGGTATGTTACTATACTGAGTATGTAAATGTTAATTTAATTTTAAATAGAAGTTAATACTTAGTCGAAATATTTTTTATTAGGAACTTAAATCATTTAAAGAAAAAAGTGGGACAAAAAACTCGAGTTGAAGGTTCTATTTGCAAATAATATATCGAAGAAGAAGCTTCTTTCTTTTTCTCTCATTATTTTAGTGATCATGTGAACATATCATTTGTAAGTGTTCCGCGTAATGATGTGGCCGTTAAACAAAATTCTTCTTCTGAATCAATATTATCTAAAACAACATGGCCGACATGCTGGAAAATATGTGGAAGTATGGCAAGATGATAAAGATTACCATGTAGCACACACATATATTCTTCTTAATTGTCCTGAAGTTGCACCATTTGTTAGGTAATTATCACCTTTCACGTTTTGTTAAATTTAATACTACACGTGTAAATAAATAATAATGTAATATATCATGTTTGTGTTTGCAGTATTTTTGAATCACAAAATCCAAGCGGCGATTTAAGCAAAGATTTCAGTACTTGGTTTTCGAAATACGTTTCTAATACTACAAATAATGTGCTCGATGAAGGACTGAAACATTTGGCGTTTGGACCGAAAAGAAAAGTTAAAACGTATCCAATATTTTTTGTTAATGGATATAAATTCAACACCAAAGAATACAGTGCTGAAAAATTAACAAACAATACTGGTGTATTTGTTAAAGGCAGTGATGATCCTAATAATCATATAAATGATTTTTATGGCGTGTTAACTTAGATTTTGCAGTTGACATATTTTACAAGACCCGCGGAGGATCTTTATTTGTTTAGATGCAACTGGTTCAACAATGTTCCAGGTTCTGGTATTAACATGCATCCAAATTATAATCTTATAGAAATTAAACATACCTCACGTTATCAAAAGTACGACCCTTTTATACTAGCCAAACAAGCCCTACAAGCTTATTATGCTCCTTATCCATCTCTAAAAAGGGATAAAGCAGATTGGTCTGTGGTTTTTAAAACCAAAGCAAGATTTACGTTCGATGGACAGAATATTCCAGACGAACAAGCCTATCAAGCAGATCTGGAGGAAAATGTTGAAATAGCAATTACAGACGATCAAACTGATTTTTGACCTTTAAATGATGAGACAAATGTATTAGTCGAAGCATTTGAGAGTGTAGAGGAAAACGACATAGAATACAAAACCGAGTCTGAATCAGAAAACGACGATGACGACTGAGTAATATCCAGTAATTTTTACAATTATTCACATTACATTTATCTCTAATTAATAATGCTCACATTTGTATACTCACACACTCAACACATACACACAACATGACACATTTGTAGCATATTGTATTACATTTTTTAATGATTCGTCATATCATAATTATTATGAATTGTATATGTATGTATATGGCAGGTATATTATGTCTGGCTCTGGTTCTGGCTCTCGGCGATGTGGCTCTTCCCAGCATATTGGAGAGAGTAGTGGTGAGCCACCAGCTCGTCCAGTCGTTTACTTGCAGGCAAAGGCTGATCAGGCGTAAGTATCATAATTAGCACCATAGCAATTTAATTTGTTGTACATGATATATCTATAATTGTCTAAAGTTCTATTTTATATTTAACGCAGTGGGTTTGAGTTGGAGCCATCTAAAGTGGTTCTGAACATTTCTAAGCAGGCGTATATGAGCAGGAAGAGCGACTGCTGGCCTAAGTGGAGCAAGATCCCCGATGATGTGAGAGAGACCATTTGGCAAGATTTTCTAGTAAGTTTATACCGCTTTACAAAATGATTAATTAAATACAAATAAATAAATAGTAATATTTTCTCATTGTATAGGGCGTAGTAGATTTGCAAGAGTCTGACATCAACTTAGTTCAGCGACACTGGAACTCAAAGATCGCAAAGAACTATAGGGAGAAGATGTCAGAGATTAAAAGAGTGGGGAAGAAACCAATGTGGATAAGCGCGGTTGTATGGGATAAGTGGGTTGACTGGTGGAACTCTGAGGAGTTCAAGGTAAATATATAATGAATCTCAGTAATTTTTCTAACGTTTAATAAATAATCATTCATTGTAAATTTGAAGGAGGAGTCACAAAGAAACTCAGCAAACAGGAGCATGAATCCAGTAACTCATCGTAGAGGCTCCAAATCTTTCCAGCATCACCGCGAAGATTTGGTAAATTTATTTATTATCACATTTGTTTATTGATCAGTTCAGTAATTAGTTATATAGAGTTAAATTATCCAAATTATCAATTGCAGGAACGAGCTTATGGACATCCCATTGGCTTAGTGGACTTATTTGCTCATACCCACGTATCTATGCAAGTAGACGAGTCTGGAAAAATCATATATCAATGGGGTGATCAGGATAGGGCGACTGAGGCATATGTATGCGTTTTTTAATTTCTAATACTTACATCGATAAGTTCATTAATTACTAGCTATGTAAAATAAAAATTACATTCTACTATTTTCCAACTGAAATTGTTTTTTTTCACTATAGTCAAGGTTACAGGAGGCACGGGCTTATGCGCTTTAGCAGTCTGGTCGTGATGAGTTGACACAGGAGTAAGATAACATATTTGACGCTGTTATGGATCCGACGCAGCGGAGTAGACGTTATGGCTTCGGGAACGTATCGGTAATTAATCCTTTTACATATGTACAACAAATTAGCGTTTAGATATATAGTGTTTTAATATTTTATATGCTGAGACAACCCTTTTGCTATTATTTCTATTTGCAGGCTCGACAAGCTCAAAAGGCCAAAGACAAAGAAGAAATTAAGGAGCTTAGAGCTATGATTGAGCAGCTATAGGAGGAGAATCGTCTGTGAGCTGTACAGATAGAGCAGCTGAATCAAAAGCCTGCGGCATATGTGCAGAATCATGGTACCTTTCCTTCGTCGTCTGGTGCTTTCGGAGGCGACGACGAAGATGCTTGAGGAGGTATGTTTTTTAGTGTTTGTGTTTGAACAATGTATATATTGACTTGGAGATGGTTATTATGTGTTTTAATGTTGTATATATTAGTACGGAGTGGGTGAGAATGATATTTTGACGATATATACGTGGTTTGTTGACATGTTTTGATGGTATTTACATTGATGGTACGGTTTATGGTGTTTGAATGGTTTGGTTTGTTTATATTGGTGTTTAATTGATTTATGTGTGTTGTTTATATTGATATTGATATATATGTCTGGAATGGATTGGAAATTTAATGGAATTGTATTGGATATGAAATAGATTGGAAATGGTGTGGCTGGAAGGTGAATAGGCTTGCTGTTGTATAGCAAAATAAATTCAGATTTCCAACGGCTTCCAACGGCCTATTGGACATTTTTTTTGAACGACTTGTAACGGTTTTCAACGGCCACAAACCGTTGGCGGCCGTTGGAAATTCCGTTGGAAAATGGCCGTTGAATCCGTTGGAAACCGTTGGAAAACGTTGATTCTATTCCAACAGCTTTCAACGGTCGCTAACGGCTCCGAGCCGTTGGAATAGCCGTTTAATCTTGTAGTGGTACAAACACATTCTAATAGCTCTAAAATACTCATAGATCTTCTATGGGGTGCCCATTATTTTTTTTCCCTAAACTAATACGGTTGGTCTCATAGCCCTATTAATTTAAATCATGATCATGAATCCTACTCTAATAGTGTTCCCTTTTAGCTCTATCTCTCTCATCATTAGGTATGTCATCTTAGACACGGGTTCATGATGCATGAGGTTACGAAACCATAGCTAGTCCCTATTTGTCTTGGTGTCGATTATGTTCGATACTAAACTGAATATGTTTGATGTCGAACTGATTTCAAATGCAGCTTTAGGCCAAGTCTTAAATCTTTAATCGATCCCTATGCCTTTTAACTTGCTGTCACCTCATCATGTTCTCTTTTAGAACTACTTATTCTCCCAAAACTAGAGTGGACCTCCTCCTCTCCTTTCCCATCCTTTTGCAATAGAATGTCAGAAGGTTGTCGTGCTTTTCCTTTTGCAACTAGTTCCTGTTTGGAAGCCACCTTTGTATATATGTCTATAACCTTACTCCTTGGTTTGTTTTTGAAGGTTGTCGTGCCTTTCCTTTTGCAACTAGTTCTTGTTGAGAAGCCACCAATGTATGTGTGTCTACAAGCTTACTTCTTGGTTTGTTTTTGTCAAATGTGGTCTGTCCTAATCTAGCTGCAGCTGTATGCGTATCTTTCACTTAGGATTTGTTCAAATCTGTGTTAAACGAAGACTGTCCTTGCTTCCTCGTAGTTTCAAAAGTAAGACTTTTATGTTGTTCCTTTCGTTGCAGTAGTGTATGTGAAATAGCAGTAGTATTGTTGCAACATTTCATTTTGACTGTTGTGTCTTTAATTTCTGATACCATGTTTTACTTGTAGGACTAGAACAATTTTTTGTAATATGTGATAGCAACCATTTTTGCATATGAGTACCATAGGTTTTGATTTCAAGTCCTTTTGAGTACAGTCTTCATACCCATCTAATTGACAAAAAGAGTTAACATACCTAAAAGGCTTACCCATAGTTTGTCATTGAAGATCAGTCAGTTGCAGCAGCAGTGGAGTATGGCCACTCTTCATACTTATGTTAAGATGTAAATTCTTAGTCTTGAGGAGAACCGAGATCTCACTGACTTTTAAATTTCACTGCTATAGGTTGGTGAAGTTTTTAAATGCAAAAAATGCACAAGAAACTCTTTAGGTTTTTGAAGGTTCGCCTAGTTAGTACGTGAAAAAAATTTGGTTGCATGTTTTGTCATTAATTTTGATGCAAACTTTGTAGATATTGTGCCTTTGTCTGATGTTGTATGAAGATGGTGTATAAATTTCATCGTTGTTTGAGTAAACTTTGTTCATGGATATTGTGTTCAACTTATTTATGGAAATGATTAATTGTTATGCCTTTTTTTTATAGTTTTTAGTTTGATTTGTATATGTTTTGTTTATTATCCAATTGTAATATAACTAAATGCAATTAGATTAATGATATGTGAATATAGCAATGGTATAAGATATCATAAACGACGGCGTTTAAAACATGCGGCCAGTTTTTAAGAAAAATAATTCATATTAATACGACAGCGTTAATACCTTGCTGCGAGTTCTTTGAAAAGATAAATTATATTAATACTACAACGTTTAGGAACTGCTGATGAAGTAAGTAATAACAACATTTATAGATTGCTGTTGAAAACTAATGAATAAGCTTTAGACAGCTTATTTCAAACGCTTTCATAACTTACTAACAACACTTAAAAACGCTGATAAAAATGTAAGATAATACCTAACATTTTTTCACAGCAACTTGAAGACACTGTTTTAATTTCAAAACTGCAAAATATAAACGTTGTAGAAAACGAATTAACAGCAACAAAATAACGCTATACAAAATTATTTTTGACAGTGTTTTCTTTTAGTTGTTAAAAATTGTATATCAATGACCGCATATGTTAGACTGCATTTCTAACAACGTTGTTATATCCTTTAACAATGGTTTCAAACACTGTTAAAAGGCACTTTTTTATAGTGGTAGAGAGAAAAAATGAAGAAATAACAAAATTAAAATGAAAGAAAGTGTGAAAAGACACGAGATTTATAGTGGTTAGGCTATCTTCGGCCTACGTCCACTTTGAATTGATCCTTTTTATTTCTTCTTATATTGTGATTTACTGTTACAAGCCTTTGAAATCAATACCAAAATGGCAAAGTTTCGCCAAAAGAGAAGAAGAACCCCTTTTTTAGTTGCCATAGAGTTGCTATTTATAGGAGTAGATCTGGAAATATCTGCCTAAAACTCGACCTTTTCTCACGTGCAGGTTGGCCCACATGATCGATCTAGAGTGGTTTGGGATCGATCCCTGATCGATCCATATGGATTTCATATTGATCAAGAATCACTCCATACAAGCTGAGATCGATCATGATGAAAGATGATAATGCAAAGTAATTGCTCTCCAAATTTCTTGAAATTTCAGTGTGCAGTTTGTGAGATCGATCCAAGTTTCGATCTTCCAGTGTTAGCTGATGACTTTGTATCCATGATTCGTACCCTTCACTTTTGCATCGATTCGAGTCTTCATATCCCTGTCCATAGCTTTCGCATCGATCTGCTTCTCACGCTGTGATCCATGTTTCGTGCTCCATCTTGACTGTTTCCTTCATATCAATCGATACGAAAAGGGATTCTGAATCTTCCATATCCATCCAGAGCTCTGTTCTTATATCGATCCACACATGCCTTCCTTCGTATCGATCCATGAATGCACGGTTCTTTTCGTATCCATCCTCTACACTTATCTTCGTACCGATCCTGAGTGTCTTGATGAAGCATATGACTTCGTATCTGTCAAGTCCGTATCCATCCAAGTCATGCTTCCTTCATATCAATCCAAGCTTTGATCGATATGAAGCATGCCAACATGCCTTGCCGTATCCATTCAATCGATGTGCATTGCATCGATATGAAATCCATCAATCCAAAGCAAATGGCCGAGTCCACTTTAATCGATACGAAAGCATCGATACAAACTGATTTTCCACGAATATTAATTCATCCTTAACTTGAGCATACGAATTCCGATTGCCCTGAAATTTGAAATGTAGCCTCGCCGAGCCTTGTTTATCATTCCCAATCGAACCCACCTTGATTGGAGCTTAGTCCAATTTTGTCGGTATCGATCATAGCCTTGCTTCCAATCGATCTCTAATCCTGGTATCCATCCTTTTAGCCAATTTGTTGATATCCCAGCCTTGTCCAAAAGGCGGGTTAATATTTGCCTCCTAAAACATGCCTTGCGGTAGAAATGCGTGTTTTGAATAGCTTTAAATCCGACATCTGAAATCCATATTCCATCCATAGCCATACCACCTGATTCATAACCCAATCTACTTCCAAGCCATTCCATCCAAGTGCCATATCCACAGCCACATCCTTATCCAAATCCATGACTGTTCTGAGTCAATATCCAGTTCCAAATCCAATAACCAAATCCTTAGCCAATTCCATATCCATCCGAATCCAACAACCAATTTCTATTCCATCCATATCCAGTAGTCAATAACCAAATCCATGACCTCTCTAGGTCGATATCCAAATCCAAGACCACTCCCAGCCCTTGGCCAAATCCGAAACTAGCCAATCCACGGCCATTCAAAGCCGAAATACAGATCTGTAACCTCTTTGGGTTCTTACCGAGCATAGTCCATACTCGACGACTCATGTGCCAAATCCTGCATAATAAATCCTGGCCTAAGTCCTTGGCCAAACCTAGTCATCCGGAATCCTTATCGAGCATAGTCCATACTCGATAACCTGAAATACCAAATAACAAATCCAGTTTATAAATCATAACCTAAATCCTATGCCAACCTTGGTCACTTTGGACCTTTCCTGAGCATAATCCATACATGACAACTCGATTAAGTCAATTCACCACATTAGGATGATGGGACCTACCCCTTGCCAGGCATAATCCATACCTGACAATCTTTTTTATCAATAACCAGATAAAAATCCAACCAAAAGGAATCTGAAATCCATATCAAGCCAGAAAACTAGAAATCCAAGTTGAAAATACAAACCAAGATCCAAACCAAAAAACAAGCACCCAAACCAGAGAATCAACAAAACTAAGAGCCAAACCCGATTCTAAAACCAAACTAGAAAAAAGCAAATGTCCAAACCCAAATGAAAAAAAAACAGATTTCACAAACCAGAGCATTGCGGTTTATCATTATCTCACCGCATGCCTAGGGGCTATCTCCATCCCCATGCATGAGTAAGCGACTTAGTTATCTGCCGAGAGTTTGCTATTTATTCCATACCAACCCGATTAGTTGATGACCAATCGACGATCACACTTGGGCCTCACGCCATTGTCGTTTGAAGTAGACGGTGGCTGCTCCTGTTCCACCGCCATATTCCGAGTCCCGACATATTACCGCAATTGACCATTCCATACGTGCTCCTCGATTATATCCTTTAGATGCCTACAGCTGTTAGTATCATGCTCGTCCAGGTCATGAAAGAGAAAGTTCCTTCCCGATGCCCTCTCGCGTTCCGAGGGTTCCCTCCTTGCTGGTCTTCGATAAGGAAGGCAATCTCGAGTTTCCATGTATATTTTTTCTGATGTCTCATTCAGTCCTGTGTAAGTGGAGAATTTTTGTTCTCCCCAGTGCTTCCTTGCCCTGCCAGAATCATCATCCGACTTCCTCTTCCCTTTATCCTTATCCTTACCCAAGCTTTCACCGGATGGTCCTCCATCCTTAGCCACATTTACTTCCTTTGATTTCATATTCCAAACTTGCATCCTCTTGTTGAAGAAATCTCGTGGCGTCATGAAAGATTCCCAGAGATCCATTGGTGGATCTCGTACAAATGATATTTTGAAGTCTGAGTTGTCCCTGACTCCCGACACAGTCCCCGTTAGAACCATTAATGGATCCGGCCGATCAACCGAAGCAACTACCGGATTAAACTGGGTTAAGAAAGTTCTGAGTGACTCTCCTGTCCTCTGTTTCACCGATGTAAATGTCATCACATTTTATGGCCTCTTGATATGAACCCGAAACTACTTCAGAAACCTATCCACCAATTCTGTTCATGTCCTAATAGATCCATTTTCCAACTGCCCAAACCACATAGCTGTTATATCCATCCTGTATAGGGGGAAACATTGAGCCATAACCTCCTTTAATGCCCACTTCCATGTGTCTTGTATACCTTATCAAATGATCCGTATGATCCGTCTTAGCGTTATATACCTTCAGAGTAAGCAGCTTGAACTCTGGTGGATTCCTAGTCATGCTGATGTTATGGGTAAATGGAATTCTGTTTACTCCTTCCAGATCTTCGTTTGTCAGACCTCCGTGCATGGTTTTCCTAATAATTTTTGCCAATCCATCATTATCCTTCAAAGGTTGTCTCCCGTCTTCATTTCTTAACTGCCCCTCGAGTCCTCGAAGGAATTCTAGTACGTACTCCTCATTATGCACTCCTATATTCCTATTGACGCCAGGTTATGCAGCATCGGATGAAATCCTAGATCCATCTAGATTGATAGTTGTATGGTGATTGGGGGTTGCCCCTAATGAACTGCTTTATTTGGTTGCCTGTTGAGTCCCTTTGATCCAGCTCCTTGGATCTCACCTCTTACAGCTACTGGTGCTCCAGCCTATCCAAACCGTCTGAGAAGGTTCTGCACCATCTTCTCCTACTTTTCCATTAACTGCTTCTGCATGGAATCCATCATAGTTTGCATCTCATCCCTGGTGATGTAGATGTATGCCTAATCTGCTCCAGCTCCAGAGGAAGCCTCTTGACTTCCCTCTTGATGGCACCTTTTCTGGTACTTGCCGATTGCCTAATCATAGCTTCAGATCCAATTCTTTAGCTTTCCAAATCTTAACTTCAATCCGATGTAGTAGGTGCTAGTCTTCTCAGTGAAATCATCGAACTATTTGCACCAAAATGGGTCACAAACACCGAATGTCGTGAAAGCACCAGTGTTTACACACAAATCCTCAATATGCAATTACAGATTATAGATCCCGATAATGTAGAGAGAGAAAAATGAAGAAATAACAAAATTAAAATGAACGAAAGTGAGAAAAGACACGTAATTTTTAGTGGTTCGGCTATCTTTGGCCAATGTCCACTTTGAATTGATCCTTTTTATTTCTTCTTATACCGTGATTACAGTTACAAGCCTTTGAAATCAATAACCAAAATGGCAGAGTTTCACTAAAAGAAAAGAAGAATCTCCTTTTTAGTTGCCATAGAGTTGCTATTTATAGGAGCGGATCTGGAAATATCTGCCCAAAACTCAGAATACCTTTTCTCATGTGTAGGTGGGCCCACATGATCGGTCTAGAGTGGTTTGGGATCGATCCTCAATCGATCCAATATGGATTTGTATTGATCAAGAATCACTCCAAACCAGCTGAGATCGATCACGATAAAAGATGATAGTGCAAAGTCCTTGCTCCCCAAATTTCATGAAATTCCAATGTGTAATTTATGAGAAATGATCGATCCAAGTTTCCATCTTCTAGTTTTAGCTGATGACTTCATATCCTTGATTCGTATACATCACTTTTACATCAATTCGAGTCTTCGTATCCATCATCCCGTGTCCATAGCTTTCACATCAATCCGCTTCTTACACTGTGATCCATGTTTCATGCTTTATCTTGAGTGTTTCCTTCGTATAGATCGATACGAACTCGATCGATATGAAAATGGCTTGAGAATCCTCCGTATCCATCCAAAGCTGTTCTTCGCATCGATCCACATATGCCTTATCGATCCTAGAATGCTTGATTCCTTTCATATCCATCCCATACACATATCTTTGTATTGATCCCAAGTGTCCTGGTGAAGCATATGACTTCATATTTATCAAGTCCGTCTCCATCCAAGTCCTACTTCCGTCGTATCGATCCAAGATTTGATCGATACAAAGCATGCAAGCATGCCTCGCCATATCCATCCAATCAACGTGCATTGCATAATAAATCCATCGATCCAAAGCAAATGGCCCTTCGATCGATACGAAAGCATTGATACGAACTGATTTTCCATGAATATTGATTCATCCATAACTTGAGCCTACGAACTCCGATTGACCTGAAATTTGAAATATAGTCTCACTGAGCCTTATTTATCATTCCCAGTCGATCTCAGCTTAATAGGAGCTTGGTCCAATTTTGACGGTATTGATAATAGCCTTATATTCAATCGATCTGCAATCTTGATATCCATCCTTTTTGGCCAATTTGTTGATATCCCGGCCTTGTCCAAAAGGCGGGATAACAGACATTGATAAGAAAATCTTAGTTTCTCTTCAATATACGAGACTCTCTACTATGATGTGTCCATTTAGGTTATTTAAATTCATTTCACCTCGTGTAACTAGTTTTATCTTTGGATCATATCCAATTCCATTTTATTGCCAATAATTTCTCGAAGAAACTCCTTTCCTACAACTTTGGTATTTCTTGAACCAATAATTGTTTGTCAATACAATAGAATGTGCAATCATAAAATCTTTACGAATTGCGTTATATAAAACTAATTTTGCATTTTTTCACAATATATTTATGTTCATAGCATAAATTAGTTATCCATTGACTATTGTGTTGAAATTGGGCCAGGGCGTAGCGGAGTTTATGGGTGAATATAATTTTTTTACCATATGGATCTTTATTGGCCTATAAAGTCTAATTTATTTACAATATTTCTAAATTTGGTTTATAAAATCATGTTCTCTATTTAAATTTATATTTTGTAATACGATGTCAATTTGTTTAGAATTGATTAAATAATTTTATACACACACACACATGTATCATATACTCATATATGTGTTTGTGTGTATGCATGTGTAACATAATGATCCATCAAGGGCATAACATGCCCGTATATACATTACATGGATTTACATCGCAATGGACAAATTAGCTCATTTATATGTATCGTTAACAAGAAATCTTGTCAATATACCAAAGCTAAGTTGTTAACAAGAAATCTTGATAACACCTCAAAGCAAAGTTTTAGAAGTGAACAATCCCTTCGAAACACCTTTCAAATGAGTTAATGGGATGTCTTTGAAAGTTGACCTTGTGAGAGTGTTAATTGTTGATAAGAGGATCAATCAACACTTTGAGACAAGAATTAGGAAGAAAATAAATTATTCATTACCCCTTTCGAGTGAGTCGAAAGTGTCACTTGCATCCCTTTTCAAGTGGGTCGAAAGGATCATTCATATCCCCTTTCAAATGATTCAAAAGGGTCATTCTGCCTTTTAAAAAGGGAATCCACTTTCAAAAGTATAGTTTTTGCTACCATGGTAAGAACTCCATTGAGAGGGGTTATATGTTTAGGAATAACCAAGCTCCTTTCGAGGTTCCATCCAGCAAACATAACTTAATATTCACACAATCAGCCCCTTTTGAACCCCTTTCGATCAAATCAACAGAGTCCTTATTCTTTTGAAGGGACTCAATATACAATATATAAGATTTGAATTCAATATGAAATGGAATCAAATCTTAGACAAATGGTATAAGCTCAATGAACTTATTAATATCAAATTATCTTCACCATGTCAATTTAACATTTGAAATTACGAAACGTGATGATAATATGATTTGAAATCACAATGTATAAGTTGATTCCATTACATTGCATAAGCCAAATAGGGGTTAAAAAAATAAATGAGCATCATATACAACTGGTCATTAGTCAAGCTAATGGCCAAAATGGTCTTCCTCATATTCAAAATCAATATTGGATCCATGCGTCTACTCTTTTGCATTCATCTAATTTGGATTACAGGTAAGAGAATTTTTCATAAATTGATTTAGGGTTATAAAAGTTTGATTTTTCTATGAAGTAAGAAAGAGAATTCAGAATTCAAATTTATGTCCCCAAACTCAAACCCTTAGGGTCGTATTTATTGATGCAGGTTGACCCCCTTTTGCATCCATCCTTTTGAAGCGGTTAAAAGGTCTTTCTCCCAGCCTTTCGCATTCATCCTTTCACCTTCATCCTTTCGCTTCCATTGCTTTAAAGGCGGCTGCTTGGGTCTCTTATTATGCTTGGGGTAACCATTTTGCCTTCCTTAATAGTGTACTAGTAGTGGAAGTTGTTCTAAAATTCATCAATGTTGCTTTCACGTAACTTTGAAACCTTTCGACTCCTTTGAAAGGTTCGTAACGAAAGGGTCAAGATTCTCTATCACCTTGTTTTGATGTAAGCGGAAGCACTCCCAACTTCATCCTCTCCTTCGAAACATCCCTTAGTCGCTTTGGTATGCTGTTAACCATGATGAGTAATTATTTGATTGGGTAAGGAGTGCTTTCGTATAATTTTGAAATGATTAATAGCTGACGATTGGATCATTTCGAAAGCTCACTTGGTTTCATGTGGAGTCTTCTTTATGCTTACGGAAGGTTCCAACCATTTTGAAAGACTTATTCATAAGGTGGCTATTGGTAAAATGTCTTTAAGTGGAAGATTGACAACGGAAAAAACAAACGTTTCAAAAGGCTTGGTTCTTGTGTGAGCCTGTTGTCCAATAACTTCGAAAGGTGTTTCGATCCCATGCTGGGATCTCTTATACATATGGATTCAGCTGTGACGAAGGTCCAACTGAGGAAGAAGGGTGTCTTGGCTTTCTCTTCTACTCTTTCAAAAGCTCTTGTTTCACTTGACACTTGTAGGTGCACTAAGTGCTAGCGACTCCATCCTAACCTCTTCTAAAGTTATCTTAATGCCTTCACAATACTATTTTTGAATCATGGTAAAACCCTTGTCTTTAATTCTTATAGAGATTAACACTTTTTATGAGCCTTCTTTCATGCCTTTTATTCCTAAGTGAATTTTATGGTTAACATTTTGGCCCCCGTGTATAAAAGAAGCTTTTTTTCTTTTGGACAAAATTTTTACAGCTTTCCTTTTGCACTATTCCATCCTTAATGACCTCATTTCCGTACAAAATTCGAAGTAAATAACATTCTATGTTTTTAGTTTAAAATTTATATAAAAATATACTCAACGGTTTGTTGTAATATGATTGAAGGCAGTGTTATAATAGAATTTATGAATTCTAAGTCTGGAACCATTGAAAATTATTGACTATCATCTAGAGTTAACGAGTAATAAGAAATATACCAATGTAAATGATTGGAGACCAGTAAATCCTGTCTGGCAATAATAGAAGTTCCTGTATCCAATTTCGGTAATAAAGAAAGGAACTTATTCACTAAAACCCCTGTTATATCAATAGAAGACAAGGCATATTGCCTAGATCTAACTTTAACAACTGAAGTCCTGGAGTCTTCTTCTGATAATAACAAGTTTATGGTAAAAAAATGCTATAATCTTTCATCATGAATCCTTATTTGGAGGTAAATAATGGGTATTTAGAAACCTCTATTGGAAATAATGATAACCCTGAAACCGAGACTTAGATGTTTGTAAGTGTTGTTCGAAAGTTAGTAGTAGTAGACTAGTGACTGTTATCCCGCTTTTTAGCAAAGCAATGATACCAAAAGATCGATCGAAAACAAAGGACAGTTCATCTCAAAGATTGGTTATATTTTGCTTCACTATGGATATCGCTGAATTTTGTCCGAGCCCGGATCCGGCTACAATCGATAGGACGTGACAAGCAAGATCATAAGAACCATCATTCCAAATTTCAAGTCAATTCGAGTTCGTATGCTCAAGTTATGATGGATGTAAGTTGAAGGGAAAAGCTCCGGTTTCGTATCGATCATCATGCCCCAGTTCGTATCGATCATGGGTCCAGCGGTTTCGTATCTACCGAAGAGCACCGGTTCGTACCGATGAACTTGGCTGTGTTCGAATCCATCGAGTTCGTATCGATGGACTTCGTACCCATCATAAAGCCGCGCTTCGTATCGATCAGCACTTCCTTATTCGAATCCATCGGCATCTCCCTACTTCGTATCCATCGGTAGATAGAGCATTTCGCATCCATCAACTGAGGCAACGGTCACTATTTCGTATCCATCGTGGAAACCTCTCTTCGAACCCATCATGGGCAAGGCACTTCGTATCCGTCAGGTTGTCTTATTTCGTATCCATCAGATTATCCTACTTCGTATCCATCGAAGGGTTCCAGTTCGCATCAATTGGTTTCGTGTCCATCGAGGAAAGACTTGATTCGTAACCAATGAACATCGGTAGCTCGAATCCATCAGTGAGGCTCGAATCCATCGAGTCAATAGATCAGGGTGACGTGTCATCCCTCGATACGAACAAGGCGAAATATATGGAGTCGATGCGGTCAACTCGGAGTGAAGACCAGATCAAGGCAAAGTTTGCGCTCCACGTCATCACGAAGACGCGTGCCACCATCGATTCGAAACCATTGATTCGAAGAGATGGATTCGAACCAAACAGGCACTCGAGAATACTCATTTCGTATCGACGATAACTCATGATCCACTGATCCAAATGCCATGAATTTTTCAGAGGAGATTCCCTACATGTCAAGGAGTGTTCACACCAAATTTTAGCTCGATTGGACGTCATCTTGATCGATACGAAATGGCTTCGTATCGATCGCCGATAAGTCGAAACTTCCTGAGGTTGGTCGCGTGGGCCCACTCACGTGCCAGAAAAAGTCTTCTGAGATTTGAGCAAAGTCTCAGCCTCCTACGCCTATAAATAGAGCCCCAGAGCCTACAGAGAAGAGATCTTTTGACTCTGAAGCGCCCAGCTCTGCCGGATCGAGATCTCCATCATCCTACATCATATTCTTGCTGTTGATTTCGAATTTCCAGTTGTAACTTGCTGTTGTTCGCTGTAATCACTTGTAATCATTGAAAGAGAATCAATAAAATTGCAAAAACTTCACAGTGGACGCAGGCAACCCGTCGAACCACTATAAATCGCTTGTCTTCGCATTTATATGCTTGTTAACTGGAGTTTTTGTTAGATAATCCTCATTTTCAATTAATATTCTTTATTTATTATCTCCTCAAAAACTTCCGAAGAGTGTTGTGCCCAATTTTGGTACAAACACTTTGGTGCTTTCATTGAGAGAACCCAGATTTTCTACTTCTTGTTGGATCTGTCATCGATACCGGATTGCATAAATCTAAGAGAGAGATCCAGATTTCAATTTCAGATTCCTTCCGTTCTATTCATATTTGCAAAAATCTAGGGAAAGGATTCCACTTCTCAAGATGGTTAGCACAAGAACCGCTTCTACCGCCGCTGATCAAGAAGGCCGAGATAAACAAAATCTCGTGCAAATACCTCCATCTACTCAAGATGCTACCGAGCATTCCGATCCATCAGGTCCGTTACTAGACAAGAGTTCCAGACATTGCTCCAGGAACTAACTCAAAGCCGACAACAGCTGACTGAGCAGTTGCGCGTTAATGCTGAATTAGCTAATCAACTAGACCGCCAAGGGCGTAGAAGATCCAGAAGGGATCATGCATCTCGCTCCTCCACTGAAAGTTCTGCTTCATCCGATTACGATCACAGATCTACCCGTCTCAGGCTAGATGGAAATTATGCACAGGCAATTGATCACCAGCCAGCATTGACCGTTGGACAGCTAAGAGTTGGCCCTTCTGCCAGTTTTCATACTGGACCCTCCTCCCGAGGAGGCACTGTTCCACAATACACCACGGACAACCGTGCCACTGCTACCACGGCTGATATAGGGATTGATACCCATAACCAACAAGGGCGTACTCCTGAACCGTACGTTCCAGAAAACGTTGAGCCAAGGAGGCGAGACACGGACCGTCGACAGCGCCCGGTCCAACCTCGCAATGTGGAACCTGGTCACACTTTGGCCCAACGTGCGCAAAATGCTCCGATACCAGACCTTTTAGTCATGATACGCCAAATGATTCGCGAGAGTTAGAGCTTGACAAATGACGATTAGGGAATCTCCCGAAGTCATACTCCGTTCACGGATGAAATTTTATATGCTGAACCCCCTCGACGATTCAGAATGCCGACTCTGCCCATGTATGAAGGGAATTCCGACCCCAATCAACATATTCTGAAATATGAATGGTCGATGAGTGTTGCAAGTACTGATGATGCAGTAAAGTGCCGTAGTTTTCCTATTTCTTTGGGAGGCATCGCAACGATGTGGTTTACACGATTGCCTCCTCGATCAATCTCTTCGTTCGACCAGTTGACTACTAAATTTTTCGAGCAGTTTCGCATGCACGTCGCCAGGCCTAAAGACGTTAATACTTTATCCAGTGTCACTTAGGCTCCCGGAGAGACACTTAGGAGATATTTGGAAAGGTTCAATGCCGCTTGCGCAGAGATCAGTAACCCCAATGATAATTTGATCTTGATGGCATTAACTAAGGGGATTGACCCTGATTCCGAGTTTGGAAACTGGTTAGCTGGGAAACCTCCCGCATCGTTGGACCGTTTCTATTCTAAAGCTGCTCAATTTTTGAGGCGTGAGGATGCAAGACAGTCTAGGAAAAAGGACCATATAAGACCTAGCAGTGAGGGGATTCAGAGTAACGTTGCAGTGAAATAGTCTGGTGAAAGTTCAGGAAAAGTCCAGTTAAATATTCAAAATAAACAAACTCAACAACCGAGGAATAGTGATAATCAGAACAAAAAACGAGATCAGAACCGTGGTCCGCGACGTAGGGCCCTAATTTTTGACAATTATACACCACTGAACACGTCTCTAGAGAACATGTACTTACAGACTTGCAACGCTATGCAGTATAAGAAACCTACTCCGAAGCCATCGTCGGAGAGGCAGATCCAAACAGGAAAGTTCTGTAGATTCTATGAAAGTTATGGACATAATAACAATGAGTGTAGTCATTTGTAAGACCTCATTGAGAAGTTGATCAGAGAAAGAAAGCTAGATCAGTTCGTTCGGGCGCTGCAGTCTGGTGGTGCGGGCCTATCCAATCAAAACCGTGTGCAAACTCAAGAAAGACAGGAGGAACCTACCCGTACAGGCGGGAGGTTAGTTATTAATACAGTCAGTGGTGGTCCCCATCCAACAGTCTGAAGCTGGAGGGAAATGGAGTTATACGCCAATTCTATTAGGCATGTGGACTTTGAGTGTTGCAGTAATTTCGATGAAGGAGCTCCAGCCAAACTACAAAAGACGATGACGGATGACATCGTATTCAGGAGCCGAGATGCTGATAGGGTCGAAGCCTCAACTATTGACCCACTTGTCATATCTTCCTAGGTTGGTCCTGGATGAAGAGGATCCTGGTGGATAGTGGGAGTTTAGTGAATATTTTGTTTAAGAGAGCATACGACCAGATCAAAATGGAAGCCAAAGATTTAAAGCCTTGTCAATCTAGAATTCATGGCTTCGATGGGAGTGCTAATATACCCACTGGGGTGGTAGAGTTGCCAGTGGAGTTAGGAGTTGGAGAGTGCCGAAGAGTTCGGATTTTACAATTTTTGGTTTTGGATATTCAATCCCCATATAATGCTTTTTTGGGCCGACCGTCCCTCGCTGAGTTTAGGGCAGCGATTTCCCCACGGTGTTTGACCTTGAAGTTCCCCACTGATCGTGGGATTGGAGTTATACATGGAGATCAGGCTGCTGGAAGAGCCTATTACGTGGCTGAGCTGCGCAAGGCGCAGCGATGAAAGAAAGGAACGAGCATAGAGGAATCTCTCTGCGTTCGTTTTACAAACAATTGACATTTAGTGCCTGGGGCCTCGGTCCGGGCAACACAACCAATTCCACAGGGATCTTGACCCGAGAGACAATGAAAACAAGGAAGAATCTATTGAAAGTCAGGCATCCCCGGCTGAGCTACGATTGATGTTCCAATCGATGGTGATGATGATGATGATTCGAGAATGTTGAAGGTTGGGTCTCAGTTGAGCCAAGAAATGCAACAGGAATTGGTTGATTTTCTCCAGGCAAACCTCGACGTATTCGCCTGGACGCACTCTGATATGTGTGGGATCTCGCTGGACATCGCGAGCCACACACTGAATATTGACCCGCGGTATATCCCGATCAAGTAGAAAAGGCGCGGTATGGATCCAGAGAGATCTGCTTCCCTTAAAGAAGAAGTTGATAAGCTGAAAGCCAATGGGTTTATCCGGTATTCTCTATACCCGGAGTGGGTATCCAACCCTGTACTTGTCCGGAAACCAAATGGGAAATGGAGAACGTGCATTGATTATTCCGACTTAAACAAAGCCTGTCCGAAAGACAGCTTTCCACTTCCTCGAATTGACCAACTCGTAGATTCAACGGCCGGACATGAATTATTATCTTTCATGGATGCTTACTCAGGCTACAATCAAATACCCATGCATGTGCCCGACCAAGAGCATACAAGCTTCGTGACCGATCTGGGACTATACTGCTACAAAGTCATGCCCTTTGGATTGAAGAACGCCGAAGCAGCTTATCAACGCTTGGTTAACCGGATGTTCGCTGATCAGATTGGAAAGACCATGGAGGTTTATGTGGACGATATGTTGGTGAAATCACGGTACTCCACTGACCACATTAGAGACTTAGAGTCAATGTTCAATACCCTTTGGAGATACGGGATGAAGCTCAATCCGCTTAAGTGTCATTTTGGAGTCGCATCAGGAAAATTCCATGGGTTCATCGTCAATGCCAGAGGAATAGAAGCCAACCTCGAAAAGATCTGGGCTATCAGAAATTTACAGACTCCATGAACTATAAAGCAAGTCCAGAGTCTCAACGGAAAGGTAGCGGCGCTAAGCAGGTTTATATCAAAGTCCACCGATAAGTGCATCCCCTTCTTCGATTTGATCCGAAAAGGGAAGCGGAACTTCGAGTGGACTACGGAGTGCAAGGGCGCATTCCAATCCTTGGTTCAACACCTTTCCACACCGCCGATTCTTTCAAAGCCTGTCAACCATGAACAGTTGTATCTTTACCTGGCAGTATCAGAAAATGCAATTAGCGCTGCCCTTGTTTGGGAGGAAGACCGAGTTCAGAAACCGGTCTATTATGTTAGCAAACGGCTTACCGGAGCTGAGAGAAACTATCTGAAGCTGGAGAAATTAGCCTACTGCTTAGTCATTGCCTCGAGGAAGCTCCATCCATATTTTCAGGCTCATCCCATCACTGTATACACCGATCATCCGTTACGACAGGTCCTCACGCGGCCTGAGACGTCTGGTAGGTTACTCAAATGGAACATCGAACTGAGTCAATTCGATATCACTTACACTCCGAGGAGAGCTATTCATGGTCAAGTCCTAGCAGATTTTATAGCCGGGTTTACTGTTCCTGAAGACTTTCCTGAGACCAGCAAATCACCTTAGTACATCTGGAAGTTACACATGATGGTGCATCCAACGATCGGTGTTCGGGCGCTGGGGTAGTACTTGAAACCCCCAAGGGCCGATCCATATGCATTGCTTTAAAGTTTGAGTTTCATGCGACCAGTAATGAAGCCGAATACGAAGCTTTACTTGCTGGGTTGAAGCTGGCTCGTGATCTGAAAATTACCGCTGTGGAAATCTATTGTGACTCCCAATTAGTTGTGTGCCAGTTCCGAGGTGAATATCAGGCGAAAGATCGAAGGCTAGCTACCTATCTAGCCCGGATATGAAAAGTACTTGATCAGCTTGATTACTATTCCATTTTATACATACCTCGAGAGCATAATCAGAAAGCCGATTCGTTGGCAAAGTTAGCAAGTACGAGCGAAGCTCAACAGTTAGGGCTCGTCCCCGTTGAATCTCTATCCTCTCCAAGCATTGATCAAATGAAGACTGACTTCGCCTTTGAGACTACTTCCAGTAGGGAGTCATGGATGACCCCTTATCGAGATTATATTGAACATGGGACATTGCCTGAGCATAGGAGTGAGAAGAGACAGATTCTTCGAAAAGCCTCGCTGTTCATTATTCAAAACGGAGTTATGTATTGAAGAGGAAATTCTGCTGCTCTCCTTCGGTGTATCGCGCACGACGAAATCAAACAAGTGTTACATGATGTACACGAAGGAGAATGTGGCGATCATACTAGGGGGCAAGCACTCGCAAAGAAAGTATTCCGGTATGGGTATTATTGGCCTACTGTTAACCGTGATGCAGCAGACTACGCCAGAAAATGTGATAAATTCCAAAAACATGCTCGGATTCCTAGAGCCCCACCTACTGAGATAACCCAAATGATCAATCCTTGGACGTTTACAGTATGGGGCATTGACATAATTGATACATTGCCTTTGGCCAAAGGTGGCGCGAAGTACGCCATCATCGCAGTTGATTACTTCACCAAATGGGCTGAAGCTGAACCTCTTGCAACAATAACGACGAAAAAAGTAATCAACTTCGTAGTACGCAACATTTTCTGTCGGTTTGGTCTTCCGCATACTATTATCACCAATAACAGAGCCTAGTTCGACAACGTTGAATTCAAGAATTTCTATCAACGATTCCATTTCCATAAGAAATTCTCTGCAGTTGCACACCCTCAAGCGAATGGCCAAGTCGAAGCTGTTAATAAAGTTATCAAATCTATTTTGAAGAAACGACTGGAAAAGGCCGGGGGAAAATGGGTTGATGAACTTCCTATGGCTTTATGGGCTTATCAAACGACCCACAAGACCGCAACCGGACACACTCCATTTTCTCTATCTTATGGCTCGGAAGCCATTATTCCAGTCGAGATGGAAGTATCTTCTCATTGTGCGACGTACTATGATCCGAAAACGAATGCCATACTACTTGCTGAATCTTTGGATTTACTCGATGAAAAGCGTGAAGAGGCCGATCTGAGGGCAACCGCGTATCGGAGTCGAGTCGCCCGAATATACAATGCCAAAGTCCGGCCACGAACCTTTGAGCTTGGCGATCTCGTACTCAAGAGGATCTATCATGTTCCTTCACACATGAAACCTAAATGGGAAGGACCATATGTGATTTCACAAAAGCTCGGAGATGGCACATTCAAGTTATCGACCGTTGACGGTCTTACTCTGTCGAGAGCCTAGAATAGCGAGAGTCTCCATCGCAACTATACATGACAGGCTTTATTTGTTTTAGCCCATTTATTCCTTTGCATTTTATTTTCTCATTTCAAAATTTGAACTTGTAATAAGGCAACTGACTTTGCCATATTTTCTTATTTCAGCAATAAAATGCTATCTCTTCGAGCTAGAGTTGTGATTTATTGAATACGACATATAACATCACGATGCACGGAGAGCTAAGTTCCATCACACGGTGGGATTTATTCAAATAGGGAGTGATTGAGATACGACCGGTCACTCACTAAGTGAAACCCGAGCTCGGGGGCATGTCACCACACCAACATCTAAAAGGATTGATACACGACAATCCTTTCATTAACTCCAGATTCCCAGAGTGCGAACTGGAGTATAAACATTAACTCCAAATTCCTAGAGTGCGAATTGGAGTATAAACCTCAACTCTAGGTTCCCGGAGCGCGAATCGGAGTATAAATTCTAACTTCAAACTCCCAGAGTGTGAGTCGGAATATAAAGCTTATAAATATGGCTTCGGAGAGGGTGGATCCGTCCTCCTAACGACTTCGACCGTATCTTAAACAAGTTCGAGGAGGATGGACCCGTCCATCTAACAACCTCGCTTGTTAACTCGGGGTGGATGTAATCCGACCATCCACGATCCCGATAAGTCCATCGTTCCCAGAGTGTGAATGAATTCTTAAAAAGCTCAAACAGATGTGACTGACCATCTGTCGGCTAACTCCAAGTTCCCAGAGCATGAACTGGAATATAAACATCAACTCCAGGTTCCCGGAGTGCGAACCGGAGTATAAATAGTAACTCCAAATTCTCAGAGTGCGAATTGGGGTATAAACATCGACTTTAGGTTCCCGGAGAGCGAACCAAAGCGTAAACGCTAACTCCGAATTCCCAGAGTGTGAATTGAAGTGTAAGTATCAACTCGAAGTTCCCGGAGTGCGAAGTGTGCCATAAACATCGATAATTATCAGATTCCCGGAGTGCGAACCAAATTATCACTTGCAAATTATTCTAAGACCTCGGAGCGCGGACATGTGCTCAAGATCTGTAATAGGGGAGGTCAAACAAGTAAAGCAAGAAAAATAGTTGAAATGAAGAAAGCTAAATTTTATTTCAACTAACTAAAAACAAGAGCTTATGTGCAAGCTCTTCCAAAAAATTCCTACTAGTAAGGGCCGAACCTGCGTCTATACACGACCTACTAATAAGAAGCAAAAACAAGTTCCTATCTATCAAAAATTTGCTTAAGTGGCCAATTTATTTCTTCTTCCTCGGTCTTCTCTTCAACGGAGAACCCACAGACTCACTAGAGATCTTCCGTTTTGAGCTTTTCCTCTCCGATGGTTGCCCTCCAACTGGGGGAATAATGTCAACGTCCTCCTCTGAGCTTGATTCCAGGTGTATACTGCCCACCGGAGGAGTTGGAGGGACTGGATCTGCAACGGAAGACGAGACAGACACCCAGGTATCAACAACAGTGACACCCGGTGATATTATCCTTAGAGGCGCTGGGCTGTGCACCGCCGTATCACAACCAACACTACCACCTCGCCCCTCAGCCTCTAATTCAGCATTAATCTCGGCCAGAATTTCTTCACCGCGAATCGCTTGGGCCTGGATGGGGGCATCTGCAGTCTGCACTAAAGAGCAAGAAGCTGGCAGGAGTCCACTATTGATGAACGGCAAGTCTGTAAAGGAGACACCATGTTGGCCGAGTATCGCTCACCATTTGCTCATCAAGAGATAGTGTGCTCCCCTGCGTCATCTCAGTTGACACTATTGTTGTCACGACATTCGTCTCGGTAGTGATGGCCTTCTGGCCTTGACTTGATTCTTGAGTCGCAGCAATCGACGCAACTCCAGTCACTGAGCAAAGATAAGAAGAAGTTATTAGTAATTGCTTCAAAACAAACTCTCCATTTGGACCATACTTGAGACAAGTTCGGAGTACCTTCCTCAACTTGTCCTGTTGACGACTGAGCGGCTTTAGAAACATGCTCCCGGATAGGAGATAGCTGCGGTTGCTCCGGGTTATAGGCTGGGACAGACTGTGAATCAACCGCAGATGTAGGCTCTGATGGGAGTGGAGCGGTGATCTCAAGAATTGCAGCCTGGTGTTCAACACCTGAACCTTCCTCGACCTCCAGATGTCGGGCGCCGACCATCTCCTTCTCATAAGAAATTATGGCGTCATGAAGGACTTTCTTTTTGTCTTCGGTCAACAACCGGTTTTCAAGCTCAAATTGGTCAATTGATTCATCCGGATGCGCCGCTTTCTCCTCCTGAATCAACCGGCCCCAAGCGATGTGAAGATGTACCGAATAATTCTCGAGCCAAGCTAAATTTCTATGCTTTAACACATTAGCATTATAAGTGATGAGGAGGTCTTCGATGTCCGCCTCCAGCTTGGACTCGGAAATCTCAATTTTTCTATCAACTTCGGCTTCGACCTCCAGTACTTTAGTCACCGCCGCGTCTCGCTCGGTCCGAAATTCTACCGCTTGATCACATGCCTCCTGTGCAGAAATATTGGCGGTATCCCTCTCCTTCATGATTTTCGAAACTTTGGCCTTAAGCTCATTAAGCTCCTTCAAAGACGCATCCCGCTTGGCGGTGAAAATGGTGTTTCGGTGGCCCATGTCTTCCACCGTGACATAATGCTCTTTCTTCATTCTGTCCATAGCCGCTTGAGCTTCATCAGCCTTCTTAAAAGCCTCCATCTCTGATTTTCGAGATGATTCGGCTTCCGTGTTCAGTACTTGTATAATACGGTCTTTTTGAGCAAGCTCGGCTTGTAGCTTCTCAATGGTAGCCGCTCGTTCAAAGGCTAATGATGACGCTTTCTCAGCCGCTTTAGACCATGCCTTATATTGGGCATAGAAGTCATGCACATAATCGTGCGCCATCTGCTCAGCATCCGGCGGGATTCTTTTCAAATGAGGAGGGAAAATGTAGTTATCAAAACAAATGTTCGGGAATTCCTTCTTTAACTGAGCAAGCCTGGTCGCTCCTTCTCCCCAAATTTCCGTAGGAGACTGTTTCGCAACTACTGGGGTTATTGCCTCAGGTCTGGGATGATGGGACTCGGACCTCGAAGACTGAGAAGCTGACTTGTGCCACGAAGATTCGGAAGGACGAGAAACATAGACGGGAGGTTGTACAGGAGCTCTGGGAAGAGGAGTGCGAGATCGAGATCGACGTCTGTAATCCCTATCTCTATCATATCTTTCTTGGCTAGAATATCCAGAGTATCTACGGTCGTAATCTCTATCCCCTTCCCTCCTTTGCGACTCGTAGTATGTGGAAGATCTACGAGCCCATCGAAGGCTTCCCAACATCGAACCTCGTCCAGTCATAGTATCTGCGAAGCAAAATGAAAATAGAGTAAGTGACTTTTCGAAACAGTTGGCCTACGGTTAAGGGTTGTGTAGTGCCGTGAAATGTGTATGAATATGCAACCCCCCAACCAACCGAAAGTGTCGACCATGCTAATATGAAAAGTCTCGCTCAATTCTAAGGAATCAAATACTCATCTCATTACGATTACGGCGACAAACAGCCAATCACTATTACACAGCAATCAGTTATATCAACGCAAGGTTACAGCGATACAGAGTACAACTTTCAACGAAAGAGAGCAACGATTGTTCAGAGAGAAATCTGGCTTTTCAAAGCACGTCATATTTCCACAAGACATTCTTTGGGGGCAAATGTTATCCCACTTTTTGGCAAAGCCTTGATATCAAAAGATCGATCGAAAACAAAGGACAGTTCGTCTCAAAGATTGGTATACTTTGCTTCACTATGGATATCGCTAAATTTTGTCCGAGACCGGATTAGGCTACAATCGATAGGACATGACAAGAAAGATCATAAGAACCATCATCCCAAATTTCAAGTCAATTCGAGTTCGTCTGCTCGAGTTATGATGGATGTAAGTTGAAGGGAAAAGCTCCGGTTTCGTATCGATCATCATGCCCCAGTTCGTATTGATCGATTTCGTATCGATCATGGGTCCAGCGGTTTCGTATCCATCAAAGAGCACCGGCTCGTACCGATGAACTTGGCTGTGTTCGAATCCATCGAGTTCGTATCGATGGACTTCGTACCCGTCATGAAGCCGCGCTTCGTATCGATCAGCACTTCCTTATTCGGATCGATCGACATCTCCCTACTTCGTATCCATCGGTAGATAGAGCATTTCGCATCCATCAACTGAGGCAATGGTCACTATTTCGTATCCATCGTGGAAACCTCTCTTCGAACCCATCAAGGGAAAGGCACTTCGTATCCGTCAGGTTGTCCTATTTCGTATCCATCAGATTATCCTACTTCGTATCCATCGAAAGGTTCCGGTTCGCATCAATTGGTTTCGTGTCCATCGAGGAAAAACTTGATTCGTAACCAATGAACATCAGTAGTTCGAATCCATCAGTGAGGCCTTATTCAAATCCATCGAGTCAATAGATCAGGGTGACGTGTCATCTCTCGATACGAATAAGGCGAAATATATGGAGTCGATGCGGTCAAAACGGAGTGAAGACTGGATCGAGGAAAAGTTTGCGCTCCACGTCATCACGAAGACGCGTGCCACCATCGATTCGAAACCATCGATTTGAAGTAATGGATTCGAACCAAACAGCCACTTGAGAATACTCATTTCGTATCGACGATAACTCATGATCCACTGATCCAAATGCCATGAAATTTTCACAGGAGATTCCCTACATGCCAAGGAGTGTTCACACCAAATTTCAGCTCGATTGGACATCATCTTGATCGATACGAAATGGCTTCGTATCGATCGTCGATCGAGTCGAAACTTCCTGAGGTTTGTCACGTGGGCCCACTCACATGCCAGAAAAAGTCTCCTGAGTTTTGAGCGAAGTCTTAGCCTCCTACGCCTATAAATAGAGCCCCAGAGCCTACAGAGAAGGGATCTTTTGACTCTGAAGCGCCCAGACTCTACCGGATCGAGATCTCATCCTACATCATATTCTTGCTGTTGGTTTCAAATTTCTAGTTGTAACTTGCTGTTGTTCACTGTAATCACTTGTAATCATTGAAAGAGAATCAATAAAATTGCAAAAACTTCACAGTGGACGTAGGCAACCCGCCGAACCACTATAAATCACTTGTCTTCGCATTTATATTCTTGTTAACTGGAGTTTTTGTTAGATAATCCTCATTTTCAATTTATATTCTTCATTTATTATCTCTTCAAAAACTTCCGAAGAGTGTTGTGCCCAATTTTGGTACAAACAGTGACCCTGACTCAGGTATTAATAAGACAAACTCAGAGTTTTAATTGAAGACCAAAAGCCCATCGAGATCTTAATATCAACTTCCTTGGAACCCAAATTCAGGCTTTAACAAATGAAATCCAAAATATTCATAATAAAAGTGCCGAGACCCAAGTTCGAGTTTTTACAAAATGCTGTTCAGAATCTTATGATAAAGGTCTTAATAATGGAGGTCCCAGATCCCATATTAGGGGAATTAATAAGTGAAATCTGAAAATTAATAACAAGAGATCTGAAACCCCAACCCAAGTATTAATAAGTGAAGTCCAGAAGTCAATTGTATGAGACTCGAAACCCAGATTAGAGCATTAATAAGTCAAGTTTGAAATTAATAGTAAGAGACCTGAAACCCAGATCCGGGTATTATGAAGACTAGAGATCAACAGCAAAGGTCCCAACACCTAGATTTGGGTGTTAATAAGCGAAGTTCTGAAATTCTCTTTTCATAACTATTCAGAGGCTGTGATTCTTATTTAATCTTTCTATTCAGCACCACTCTTTGGGTATTGATTCTTTTGATACATGCCACTCTTTAGGCCTTGTATATTGTCGTTGTTTGATATGCCGCTTCTTGGGCTCAGATGACTTAGTCCGTTGTTGTCATTGTTTGATACGCCGCTTCGCAGGCTCAGACGGCTTGGTCCGTTGTTGTCTGGTGCACTTGGTTAGCTTATCCACAAGAAGGACCCAAGGACTAACCCAACCTCCCACCAAGAGGCGCTCTAACCAGGCCTTACAAGTGAGATGGAAGGCTTGTCCGGTACCTTAGCCATGCCATAGCATGGTGGGACCAAGGGCTTACTCTGTCCTCCCTCCAGAAGATGCCTTGACCTGGCCATAGCATGGAGTGATCATGGGCTTATCGATGCTTTAACCAGGCCATAGCATAGCATGGATAAATGGTTACTCTAACCTTCATCTAGGAAGCACCTTGATCTGGCCATAGCGTGGCGCGATCAAGGGCTTGTCAATGCTTTAACCTGGCCATAACAGGGCACGGATAAAGGGTTACTCTTACCTCCCTCCAGGAGGTGCTTTGACCTGGCCATCTTAGGACTGACAAAGGCTTTTGATAATTTAAGGTAGTTTTCGAATTCAAGAAGAATTTTACTCCCAACCATATAGACTTCTCTTTAAGGAATAGATGCTTTATTCATTCACTGTAAGAAAATATGGTCGCAAGTGTTCTGCATTTAGGTTCTAGGAACCATATTGCCATCTGATCGACATAATTTGTAAGCTCGAGGGAGATATACTTAGCATACGATTAGGGGACCTTTCCAGTTTGGTCCTAGCAGTCCATCCATAGGATTTCTCGTATTCTCCATCACCTTTAGACGTACTGAATCTCCCTCTAGAAATGATTTTGTTTTTACTTTTGAGTTTAGTATTTCGAGATTCTTCTTTGATATTCTACAGTCCAAATAGTTGCCTCATCTCTTAGCTCATGTATTAAATCTAATGACTCTTAAATTTGGTTTGGATCAAATGCATATGCAATCCTTCGATGTGAGGGTATCTCAGTTTCAATTGGAAACATTGCTTCACACCTATATGTTAGAGAATAAGGGGTAAGACTCATTGCAGTTAGTGTATATTCGATAAGCCTAGAGTACAAGTGGCAATTCTTCTACCCAATTTCCTTTGGCTTTGTTTAATCGCTTTTTCAAGATAGTTTAATAGTCTTATTTGCCACCTCAATGGCTTCATTAGCCTTTGGGTGTGCCACGGAAGAAAATCTTTTGATAATCCCGTTCTTATGGCAAAATCGAGAAAACTATTCACTTTCAAACTGTGTTCCATTACCAGATATGATCTTATAAGGAATCCCAAATCTGGTAATAATGTTTTTAATGGAGAATCTAAACACTTTCCCAAAAGTGATTTTAGGAAGTGGTTCTGCTTCCACCCGCTTAGTAAAGTAGTCAATGGACACTATAGCATATTTTTCTCCTGCTTTGGAAATTAGCAATGGCCTGGTTAAATCTATTCCCCATATATCGAAGGGCCATGGACTAGAGATCGGAGTTAACTGGCTTGGTGGCAAAAGAGGAATCTTTGAATATTTCTGGCATCTTTCACATTTCTTTACATACTCAATAGCTTGACCTGCTATTCAAGGCCAATAGAAACCTTGCCTCATTATTTTCTTTGCCAACTTTGCCCCGTTGGAATGGTCTCCACAAAATCCTTCCTGAGCTTCCATCAAAAATTTCATCCAATCCTCCAGACTCACACATCTTAAGTAAGGGGGCATAACCTTTCTTATAAAGAAATCCATCTATCATTATAAATGTCAGAGTCCATCGCTTGATTCTCCTAGCTTTCATTTTGTCAGATGGTACTATCCTCTTGGAAAGATATTCAAAAATAGGTGACATTCAAGTGTCACTATAACAGTCATCTACCCTTGGATGATTAAACCCCTCATATGGGATTTCTTCATCAATTTCCCTCTCTTATTATTCTTGTGCCATGGCTTGGGATCTAGTTAGAACCAACAATTCCTTCCCTTGCTCGAGTATTCCCTCTTCTATACTCGGATTTGCTTGGTATCCTACTAGTACGATATGGGTCTCTAGGGTTCCTCTTGAACTTGTCAACTTTGCTAATGAATCTGCCTAGGATTTTTCTTCCCTTAGGACTTGGTATATAGGAAAATCTTCAAATAAGGCAACTATTTTCAACACTTTATTTATATACAAGGATAGTTTGGCATTCTTAGCCTGATGTACTTGCTTTATCTGATTTACCATTAGCCGAGAATCACTAAAGACTTGAATTCGTGGGATCTTGAGCTCTAAGGATAGAGTCAATCATGCCACCATTGATTCATATTCGGCTACATTATATATTAGGGGGAACCTTAACTTGATTGCATAGTGTAGGCGGTGCCCGTTATATCCCTCCCCGACTCCCTGCTTATTTGATGCACCATCCACAAATAACTTCCATATAGGTTTTTGATCGTTTTCTTTTTTTCGATTGTTCTTTAACAAAGTTTGTACATTCATTAATAAAGTCTGATAATGCTTGACCTCTGATTGCTGCCCGTGGCTGAAATTCAATGTCATACTGGCCAAGCTCAGTTCCCTATTTTACCAGGCTACCTGAAGTTTCAAGCTTACTAAAGACTTGTTTGAGTGGAAAATTAGTCAATACTCTAATTGGATGCATTTGAAAGTATGCTCTAAGTTTTCATGATGTAAGTATCAAACAGTAAGCTAATTTTTTTATTATCTGGTATCATCTTTTAATCGCCTACTCACATAGTAAACAGGAAGTTGAGCCCCATTTTCCTCTCTAATCAAAACTGAACTAACTGCATGCTCCAAAACCGCCATGTATAATTACAAGACTTCTCTGTTCTCGGGGCTGGATAATATTAGTGGTTTTTCCAAATAATTTTTTAATTCTTGGAAGATTTTCTTATAATCTTCTCCCAATTCAAAGTTTTTCCTCTTCTTGATCATATTGAAAAGGGAATGCACTTATCATTTGCCTTGGAGATGAATCTGCTTAGTGCAGCAATCCTACCATTCAAACTCATTATATCTTTGCTAGTTTTGGGCTCAGCCATGTCTTTGATTGCTTGGATCTGGTCTGGATTGGCTTTGATCCCTTGAGTGCTTACAATATAGCCTAAAAACTTCCCGTAATAAACCCCGAATGAGCATTTTTGGGGATTCAATTTCATTTGATACTTCAATAATACTTCGAACATCTCTTTCAGGTCTTCAAGGTGACTCCCGCTTCAAAAGATTTTACTAGCTCATCTTCAGCATAAACTTCCATATTTAACCAATTTGTTCTTTGAAAATTCAATTGACTAATCTTTGATAGGTAGCTCTTGCATTTTTTTAACCCGAAAGGCATTGCTTTGTAGTAGAAAATTCCCCAGTCGGTAATGATACCTATATGTTCTTCACCTGGTTTAAACATAGGTATCTGATTGTATCTTGAGTAAGCATCCATGAGGGATAACAACTTGTATCCACTAGTTGCATCAACAAATTAGTCTATTCTAGGCAATGGGTAACAATCTTTTGGACATGCTTTGTTTAAATCAATATAATCAATGCAAGCCTTCCACTTTCCATTCGACTTCTTTACCAGTACCGGGTTCGCTAGCCACTTTTGGTAAAAGAAATCTCGAATGAATTCATTTTCGTGTAGCCTTTTAACTTCTTCTTGTAGGGTGTCGGATCATACTTTTTCAAATTGTCTCATCTTTTGCCAGATGGGGGTACTTCTGGATTAATATTTATTGCATGGCACATAACCGATGGATCAATCCCAACCATTTCTGATGAGACCATGCAAACACATCATTTTTAGACTTCAGAAACAGAATTAAGTCTGCCTTTAAGCTGCTTTCTAACTCTTTTCCCACTTTGACTATTTTGGTTGAATCGGTAAGACCTATATACATTTCCTTAAGGCCCTCTATAGGTTTTATCCTTTCCACTTCCCCATGGCAACCCAGTTCTATAACAATTTCACCTTCTTCTACGGAGTTAGCATCCATCCTCTTTCTCTTGCTTCAAGGGAAGATGTACCTTTCAAACATGCATTTATTAGTTTTGCTAGATCCTATTTTTTTCTTCAAATGTTGGATGTAAAAATCCATCATCCAAAGGCTGGAAAAAAGTAAAAGAATCATAGTAAGAAGAATATCCCTCTTATATTGATTAATCATTGCAAAGTACATCTCGTGGGAACTGAATTGCTCTCCATGGACAGTGCCCCAACCCCTCTTAGTTAAGAATTTTACTATTAGATATTTTGGCGAGACAAAAGCGTCCACCTCATCAAGTGTGGATCGACGAAAAAATACAATAGTTGATAAATGATTGTGAAGAGAATTTCAAAAATCCTGCAGCATGTCTATACTCCCATCTGCACTAGCAACTTCACTTGTCCTATTGGAGTTGATCCCTTGTTATTGAACCCAAAGATAGGCTCAATGCTAGGCTCTAGTTTATCTTTAGGCCCATTTGATCAACGGCATATTTGAAAATGACATCGACTATGCTCCCATTGTCTACAAGAATTTTGGACACCATAGAAAGTCCAATTTGGGCCGTGATCGTGAGGGGGTCGTTATGAGGGTGATGGATCCCTTTTTCAGCTCTTGGGGAGTAACAACAATATTTGGCATTGGTACATAAAGTTTTGGACTTTTAAGCGGGGGCTCTTCTAATGGAGAACACTCCTTCTCTAGATTCTTTAATGTATCTGTTTCTGGCTCCCATACTAGTCCCTGCTGAGTGTGGCCCTCCATGGATTACATCAATCCTATTCAATGGCGGACTCAAGCTTAATGGGTCTACTTCTTCTAATATGTTGACAGCATTATTGGGAAGTTTTTGCGGACCATCACCAATCCGAGGTGCTTTTTTCTTGACTTGGATGGATTCCTTCAAATACCCTTCACGGATTACTTTCTAAATGATTCTAGCCAATACTCGACATCATCAGTTTAATGGCCGTTCGCTTTGTTATAAGCGTAGTAGTCATCCCCTTTTCTCTTTTTAGGGTAATTTCTAGTCTTGAACGAAATCAGGAAGTTATACTTCTCTTTGGTCATAGCATATATATAAGCTATTAGCTTGTTTAAAGCAATTGAATTAGTATTAGGCTCCTCTCACCTTGTTCTTTTGTGTCCCCGATCCAATTTAAATCTTCCACCCTCCTTCCTAGGACTAGCTTTCTTTTTAGTATAATATAATTCATCCATTCAAATGAATTTATCAGCTTGTTACTGGAAGTCTTGTAAATCCTTACACCCATGCATGAAGATTTCCTTCCAAAACGATGTAGTCTCTATCAGCCCAGAATGCACTGCTGTGAGCTTATCCATATCATTCATATCTTTGGCTTTCATTACTTCTGTATTGAATCTTCTGAGTTAGTCACCTAGTGGTTCCCCTTGTCTTTGCTTAATGTTTGTTAGAATAGTGTAATCGATGGTTGGATCCTTGCACATATAGAATTGGGCAGAGAATTCATAAGAAAACTGCTTCCTTGAGTAGATAGTTTTCTTACGATATTGGCAGTACCACTTTGCAGCTGCCACTTGAAGCGTTACCGCGAATTATCTGCATCAAACTACTCCAGATGCATTATACAAATCCTTTTGGCTATAAAAATCAATCAAGTGATCATTAGGCTCAGTAGTACCATGATATTTCATGGTTGGGATCTTGACATGAGATGGGATAACCGGTGACATGATCTCATCTATGAACGGAGCTACTTGTTCATTTTTATTTTCTCGCTTATCCAAAGTTCTATTCCCTTTTGCATTTAGCATATCTTTGATTGCCTTTTCTGCTACATCTTTCAAATAAGCTTTAGTGTCGTGATAACTTTTTCGGTTTGGGCTATAATCTTCTAAGGTCAAGCTTCCAGATTGCTCGAGAGATTTATCCAGTATCCTTCCTTGATGATTGACTTTAATCAGATGACGTTCTTTTTTCTTTGATGATGTCAGAATTATCTTGCTCTTTCCCTCAATGTTATAAGCTTTTAAGCTTCTTGGGGAGATCACTTCATCTCCAGTTGTTGGTTTTGCAGTTTTGGAAGACTTCTAATAGAGCTGCTTTGAGGAGCTCTTGCATTTCCAGCAATTGTTGCTCCAGTTGCTTTATTATGATTGCATTATCGTCTGGTTGTCCTGGGATTGATGGTTGTCCATGCATAACTCCCTCCGAGTTGAAAGTTGGAGCAATATTTTCCTCCAAAATTGTGGTGTGTATTGGTTCTTCGTCCATTTGACTAAGCATTTTAGACTTTATTTTCCTACTTCAAATTAAACAATCCATAATTAGTCTGTAAGGGAACTACAAAGTCAGAGGTTAGAGCCCTCCTTCTAGCGCCAAAAATATTTAAAATAATTCTTGCCAACAACCAAAGCTATGTTTTTAACAAGAAATCTTACTAATACCTCAAAGCAAAGTTTTAGAAGTAAACAATCCCTTCGAAACCCCATTCAAACGAGTTGATGGGAACAGATTATCTTCGAAAGATGGCCTTGTGAAAGTGTTAATGTTGATAAGAGGAACAATCAACACTTTTAGACAAGAATAGGAAGAAAACAACTTATTCATAACCCCTTTTGAGTGAGTCAAAAATGTCACTAGCATCCCTTTTCGAGTGGGTTGAAAGGATCATTCATATCCCCTTTCGAATGAGTGAAAAGGTTCATTCTGCCTTTTAAAAGGGAATCCACTTTCAAAAGTATAGATTCTATTGCCATGGTAAGAACTCCTTTGAGAGGGGTTATATGTTGAGGAATAACCAAGCTCCTTTCGAAGATGTCCATTCGGCAAACATAACTTAATATTCATACAATCAACCCCTTTCGATCAATTCGACAGAGCCTTATTCTTTTGAAGGGACTCAATGTACAATATATAAGATTTGAATTCAATATGCAATGGAATAAAATTTTGGATAAATGGCGTAAATTCAATGAACTTATTAAAATCAAATTATCATCACCACGTCAATTTAATATTTGACATGTAACGACTTGAAAATTTTAATGATTTTTAATAACGTAATTAACTAAAATTTTGCTTGAAATTAAACAATTAAATTTAACAATGATAATTTGATATCTGGAATGCGTCAATTTAAACATAGCAAATGTCAAATTTTCATTAGAGAATATAGAAGTCGGTTCTGTTGTGTAATTTTCAATTTCATTATAAATTAGTTAATTTGATAAAAATAAAATATTTTTGAAATCTGAATATTTTTATATAATAAAAATGTAAATCATTTTCTGAGTGAAATGTCATATTTCGTTTCATCAAATTTAGACTGCTCTAGCCTCGTTTATCTTATTTTCAGCGAATCAGAGGCACTTTTGGCAACGAATATCGACTTTTGATAGGATGATCCTATCGTTGATATCTGTGTATCATTCTATTCTTCTTGTCGCACTAATCTCCGTAGTATATTCATTCATGTATTTCAACATCTGATGGATGGCGAAATCTGTGAAGCGATTGATTGTATCGGTACTCCGTTTTGAGCCCTTTTATTTCTTTTATACTTTCATTATCTACCGTATAATATCAGTAGTTTACCTTTAATATTTTCAGCTTCTGACTTTCACTATTCCTTTTGCAATTTATTATATCATTGGTTCATTTTCTTTGCCTTTTTTGTTTACATCGTTCATTTGAATGAAAAATAATAAAATATAGTTGTTTGAAGCTGTTATTTCCTTCATCGCAACCCGTCCACTTTCCTGAGCCTTCACTTATATATATATATATATATATATATATATATATATATATATATATGTTTATATATGGTTTTAAGTTACAAATATTTTCTTAAACCATTTTTTCTCGCCATTTCTAACCGAAGTCTATAACTATTTATATATATCGAGATTACACGGCCTTCTAGAAAAAGCAATAATTATTATTGAGTAGCTTGAAAAGGTACATCTCTTTGTTTCTTCCACCATATACTTGTTGCAATTTGTATTCCTCTTCCTCTCTTATTCGTTCCTTCACGTCTTCTTCCACAATCATTTCCTTCTTTCATGGTCGTGCCTTTATTAAAAAAGCTTGCATGATATTCTGTGTCCTATTTTCTTACCACTTATATTTATTGGTTTCCAAAGCGGTTCATCACTTTTCCAATCCACTTCCACCCGCTATGTCAATCGGCCATCCTCCCCCTACATGCGATAATGCAAAGCCCATTGGACCCACATCCATTTTCTCTTCCCGTCGGTCGTTCCTTGCTTCGCACTAACCCCACTCGGCAACCACCCCATATGCAACCACATATTCAAGTTAGCCCCTCCACTGTCTGTGCAGCCGCTTCGAGCCAACCCTGTCACCTCTGCCCTTTTCAACTATTCACCACCCCACCCTTTTCCACGTGCTCTCCTCCTTCAAGCAGCGCAGGCCAACCCTCTCCTCTACAACCCGGATACCACATCTTCCACATCCACCGCCACCTCCAAAGCAGCCATCTCCGCCTCATACAACCCAGTCACCATGAGCAAACCCCATAGCAGCATCTGCCACACCAAGTTCTTCCTCCCCGATCCTGCCTCGCCACCGCTGTCCCTTCTTCTGCTGTCACATTCTTATATATATATATATATATATATATATATGTATGTATGTATGTATGTATGTATGTATGTATGTATTTTGTTGTATATATAATTGAAAACAAGGAAAATAAATGGTTAGGTATACATATTATATTATATGTATATGTATATATTTATGTTTTGATTTTAAAATCTATGTGTTTCAAATTAAGGATTTTGTAATATATATATATATATATATATATATTTATATAATATGTTTTATTATCGATTAGAATATATTTGTAAGATTTATTTTGATTTTGGTTTTAAAACATATGATATATAGATTTTATTTATATATGTATTGAAAATGAAATATTGATTCTAAAATTTAATACAGAAATCTTATTTAAATATGGTGTAAATTTTAGACTTTTATAAATTTATATATTTTGTTTTCATCGAATTCGTGTAGTTGTTGCTTTGCTTTGTCATTGTCCCATTGTCGATCCGTGCTTATCCGTATCAGTTTGGTGATTTGTTGCTTATCTATGTGCATGTCCTTGTCATCTTCTTCGCCATCATTGTTCTTTAGCCTCAAAAGGTGAGCGATCACGCATGATTAACATCCTTATATTTAGTAAATTTAATTCACATGAAATGACGATTGAAATATACTGTTAAATTTGAATTGTTAAGTTGCTTATTTGTTAAATATGATATGCCATTATCTGCAATTGTTTACCTATGGCATATGACACCATAAACTGTTGTATATATTATATTTAAATTTATTACTGATGATATATGCATGTTGTTGATATGTTATATTATTATCATATTTGTTCTCACTCTGCAAGCTCCTGTTAGTTAGAAATTCCCTAAAGGTTGAAATGATACATACCCGAACGCTATTATAGATTAGGGAAAAATCGTTATAGGTTGAAATGATAAACCAACCAATTTTCATTGGCTTTAAATTTTAGGATTGAGGGTTGAAATGATATGTACCCGTAAATATAAATAATTGAAGATTGAAACAATAAATATCCATATGACTTGACCATTGGATAGAAAATTAAATACGGACACCGTTGGCCCATTTTGATAAATGATTTCCAAGGTTTTTAAAGGAAATATATGGGTTTTAATAAATAATGATTTTTAAAATATAATATATAAAAGTTTTTTTTTATATGTGGAAAATTTAGATTTTAAAATTATATATTTGGAAATTTTAAATTAGTTTTAAAAATATAAATTTTAAGATTTTACTTATAATTTATTATTTTTAAATATATAAACTAAGATTTTATATAAAATAAATTTAATACTAATATTTGATTTAATAAATTTTAATTTAATTAGTATATATATAATATGTTTAAGTATTTATTTAAATTTTATGTTTAAAAATAGATTTTGTAATAACTTTAATAAATTAAGGGTGGAAGATAAATTGAAATTAATTTGAAATTGATTTGAAATTGTATTTGTTTAAGGATTGTATTTAAATAAAATTGATTTGAAACTTGTTTGGTTTGAGATTTTAAAGATATGATTTTATAACTTGATTTTGATTTAAAGGCAATTAAATGAATATTTTAAAATTTAAATAAACTGAAACTGAATATTTAGTTTGATTTGAATGTGTAATTGGAGATTTTATTAAAAGTGATTTTGTATATTATAGAATTAAATATAATTAAAGTTAAATATTTAAATTTGATTTTATTTAAACCGGTAATTTGAGGTTTTATTTAAATGTTATTAGAAATGATTAAGTGAGTATTTCCAAATTTAAATAAAATTAAAGTTGAGTTTTGAAATATAAATGAAATTTATCAAGTTGAGTTATTGTAAATGTTTGAATATCTAAATTCTGAAACCTATTGAATTTGAAGTGGTTTAAATATATAGGTCAACACTGGATTTGAAATTGATATAATAAAAAATGGTTTAATGAGAATTTGAATTTGAATGGAACCTTTAACATTTTAATTGAAATTTTTTGAACTAACATTTGGTTTAAATTGAATTTTTGGAACTAAGGTTGATATGAATTGGTTTGTGGAATTGGAAGAAACAATTCTAGGCTGAAACTATTTTGATACATATTTTAATATATAAACTATTTTAATATATAAACTATTTTAATATATAAACTATTTTTAATATATAAACTATTTTAACTTATAACTATTTTAATAGACACACACGCACTATTTTCAATATTTAAACTGTTTAAGTTGGAACTGTTATGATTTAGATTTAATGGATCTAAAGGCGAATATTTCGATATGATGATTTTAAACTATTTTGCGGTTACGATTTTGAAAATGAATATGATTTAAAGTAAATATGATTTCTAAAATGATACGATTTTTAAATGAATATGACATTTTGATTTTGTAGTATGACTGTTTCAAATATAAAATGCCCACGGTGCGAAATAAGCATTTGGTTGTTAAAGAGACCGGGATCGGATATTGTCATACTCTCTGCCAATACCCAAAACCAATTTAACAACTGTGTACATGGTGGAGATTCCAGAATGAAGTAGGATGGCTTGGTGACGATTCTGTATATGGCATTAACGCAACCCTGACTCCCGCGAGTCAGCTTGATGTGGTTAAAATAGGAGCTATACCTGGGCCAGGTGAGGCCGCATCTCCGATCGGACATATTTCTTCGATACCATTCTATTACTTTGTGATTTGGTTGGGTGCACCTTTGATTTTGGGAGTGTGCCTCGAGGTGAGCGGTAGTAGCTGCTATGCATTACCACCAGGCCGGTTCTACAAAATGGTAGAATCCTATCCTAGGCATTGCCTCGCATGCCGTGTCACATGCCTTATCGCCCTTCTACGAGTTTGGTTTATACCATACCTATGGAGTGCCCCCCAATAGATCTGTAGTTTACGGAAGAACTAAGGTACTGTATAGATTATGGGAATATTAAAAATGTGTTAAGAGGGATATGCATAAAGCCTTAACACTATTTTAATTGTTTACTTTATCGTAGACATTATTTGTGTTTCGGTTGATATTTCACTTGAGTTGAATTTACTGGTATAAGAATGTTAATCCTGGCTTAAGTGTTTTGTATTCTGCGTTATGGTCGGGTCAGACTGATTGACATAGCATTTGAGACTCACCATTGGGGCTTGGAGCTTTGCTTGAAGATATGTCTTATATCTATTCAGCTTGTTCAGTTATTTCCAGTTGTTTTTTCAGACTTGTCGGTTGTTTTATGTTAATGACTCCTATGTACTTGAGATTTTCTATTGTATTTTATTTCAAACTCTAATGTTTATATAGTAGCTTCATGATTATTTATCTATTCCACTACTTATTGTTATATTACTCCGTATTTGTGATTCTGTGATTGATTTATTTGCTGTATATGCTAAGTTTTTTCAAATATAAATTAACAATTTGTTGTTTTGAGAAATTCTAGTCTAGCATGAGTGGATGATTGTCGATTTGAATGTTTTAAAATACCAGGTCATTACAAGTGGTATTAGAGCTCTAGTTTAGGCAAAACTTAACATATGGAGTAAAAACTCATTAGAGATAGGGTAGTAATGCCCTAAAATGAGTAATCATTCGTTCAAGTTTGAAATTCTTAGTTAGGATCCTCTTTGACTAGGGTTTCTTTTAAATCTTGGATCTTTACCTTTGTTCCAATTCCATTCTTGTTTTCCCGTTCATGTTCTTCTTGTTTAGAGCATCCCATAGCTTCAACCTCAACTGGCAACTTCATCCTTTTGTGTGATTTATCCCCTCGGCGGTCTCACCAACCTTAGTATGATTTGTAAAGGGGTGAAACTCCTTTACTACAGGTGTCGATTCACCGAAGATGTAACAGCCGCAAATCCATACCCCTTGAGTCAACACTATTCTACCTAAATCAACTCAAGTTGTACAGAAATACGAACCATTTGGGTTAAAGAAAAAGTGGTAGAAGAAGAAAATAGAAAACAATATCAGAAAACCATCGCAGCGGACTAAAATATAATAGAAAATAAATGATCTTTACTCAAAATCAAATATATCTGTTTATATATTACATCATCAGAGTACATCGATCAACGGCTCAACAACAACATACAAATGGATACACAGCAACTCAATCACAGCGGAATATATATAGAACAAGTACGGATATACGTATCGTCCTCCAGCTCGTCTCTTGAGCTCCACAGCATCACATCCTGTATTCTATAATACTCGGTCTGACCCGAGCATTACAGTTAAATAACACCCGAGTCAGTCTGGAATACCAGCGTGAGAAAATCACATCCAATTGATTTTTAAAGTTTCAAAATCCTTTGAAAACAAAAGCATCTCGTAAGACCACGGCACAAATAAACATGTCGGGTTTTTACCTTACGATAGCTAAAACAATTTTTATAGAAATCCTCTGATATTATAATAGGGTCTGTATACAAATACTTATAAAATAGCCGAAATTGTTACATCTATTAAATTTCAGCTACTAGCCACAGAGTGGGTAATACAAACAAAAATCGTACAAGGCTCGTCGGGAGAATGGATTTCCAACAATGACTAGGCACTGGGGTACCACCTGTCACAGTACGGGGCCTAGATCACCATACCGAGGATTACTCCCTTCATCCCCTGCAACACAAGGCCAGAACCATTCCTTACTGAACAGTCCCGAACAAGATAAACCCCGTGGTTGGCGCGACCAACCACCCACTAAGCCGAAATATATAAAAAGGGACATCTAGACAGGGGAAATATCTTGTCCTGCTTGGGCATGACCCACCTAACCTTGCTGCATATCCCCTGATTTTCAGTCATTCCCGGTTGATGAGGCTTGAGGCTAAGCGTTACCTTTTTAGAACGTTTTCACTTAGAATGCCCATCGCCCTCCTGACGATGTTCCGAAAGCATTCGTCCATACAAGTCCGTCCCGGGTTCGAACGGAACCGAAGGCACTATTCCTACTACATCCACTTTGGAAATATCCTCAGGATTAGTAGCGACTAGCCCTTGCACTTCACTGCTCCTTCTTCGAATCCAAAATCGTTCACACGATACGTACAAACCGGATCGAAGTGATTTTGACAAATAAATCTCGATCCCGGTCTCTTCGAAACGATCAGCGCATTTGTCCAATATTGATAGTCGGTTATTTAACTATCAATTAATATTCACAAACAACCATCAACCAATAAATAATTTTCCAAATTATTTATTAATCTCAAAAATATCTTCACAAGATATATTTCTATTTTCAATCCTTTGAAAACAGTTTCAAAACCATCGTTCTTTCCAGAATCAACTTTCCCAAATATTTTATATCTCCTCTGAAATCACCAAGCACAAAAATAGATTTTTAAAATAATTTAAAACACTTTATTTTGAAACATTTAAGTTAAAATTACTTTAATAATTTGTTAAAAATACATACTATATGAATGTTTGAAATAAGGTTATAAAACTAGATTTCTACTTTTAAAACAAAATGCTAAGTTACTTCTTAATAATTACTGCTAGAATAGATTAAAGAATATACTTATTAAACTTTAAATAATAGAAATAATAAATTTTTCAAAACTTGCTTTCTTTAAAAAAAACAGCTTTAAAACATTTAATTTATAATTGCAATTTTACCTTTTAAAACATGTACTTGGCCATCCAGAGAAAGTTCCAACTCAATCACTTAAATCAATTTCCCCGAAATTGATTTACATTTTATTTTATTTGAAGTAAGTTTCTTTAATTACTCAATTCATTTCAAAAATTCATTAGTTACGGACTTATTATTATTGTTGTTGTTATTTTCCGTTTGATTTTAAAACTTTTAACTAAAATATACGAATGTCAGGCTTTTTCCCATTTCTTCTTTATTCCTTAAGTTAAATCTAAAATATTAAATAAATGTTTGTTTTTATTAAATAATATCATTGAAGTTTCAAACTTCATTAACCTTCTGCTTATTCAAAAATTCCTTTCCATATACAGAATTTTATTAATTAAAAAGTGATACAAATGAAAGTTAACGCATTCTTCCTGCAGTTTCCAAAACTTTAAAAATTATAGGATTTGGATAAGAAACGCAAAAGTTATGCATAAAATACTAGCTCAGGTTTGCATAAAACAACAGGACAGCGAGTTTGCAAGAGGTTTTTCAACATGTTAATCAACTAATTTCAGAAAATGATACAAATAGAAGTTATAGGACTTTCCGTTAGCTTTCAGGAATGACCAAGATCGTAGAATTTGGATTAACGGTTCAAAAGTTATGACCATTTTACTAAAAACATGAAACTTAGCCTGAACTTATGCATTTGCAGGATAGCGACCAACAAGTTCAATTTTAGCATAGAAAACATCGAAATCAGGCAAAAGGAATAAAGCAAAAGTTTTATCTTAGTTCCTAAGTTTTCCATAACATTAAAAATTTCCAAATTCCGATAAGAATTGTAAAAGTTATGGATAAAACAATTCTAAGATTTGAATTTCACAACTTATGTCATTTTGTCTCGGGACAGCGATAAACAATTACAATTTGGCCAAGATAACATCAAAATTTTGGAAAACTCAAAACACAAAAGTTTTAGAACAAAGTCTAAGCTTTCTGGAACATCTAAGTTTATCGAAATCGATTGAGAAACGAAGAAGTTATGGCCAATTTAGTTTCAGCCTTAAGCACAGAGCTAATATTGATTTTGCTTTCGGGATTACAGTAGAAAGATTCAATTTTGACATAGATAACTTCCAAATTACAGAAAACACAAAACATAAAAGTTGTAGCATATGAAATAAGCTTTCCATAACATCCAAGAAATTGAAATTTCATTAAGGATTGAGAAAGTTATGGTTAAATTACTAAGCTGCATTTTTGATAGAACCGAGCCATTTTTACTTATAACTATCATTTCTTCAAGAATAACATGAATACTAGAAATTTAAATAGGTTTTCTCACCTTAAACTTGTGTATTTGACTTGACTCTTTTTCCTTAGCTTTCTCCAAGCTTTTTCACTTTATCTTACTTTTGTTTTTGCTTTGTGAAAGTATCAAAAATAAGTGAACATTTCCACCCTTTATATAGTAATTTTCAAGGCTAGTTTGGTAAATTTAGTTTTGGAAACTTGTCTTCTTCTCTTTGCACAAGCTTTAGGATGTTGACACATGTCTACCTAGGTGTCTTAAGATGTTTCTACACATGGACACCTAATGTGGTTATGTGTCTACTTAGGTGTCTTAAGATGTTTCTACACATGGACACATGTCCTTCATTTTTTTATGCAAGCTTTATTTCATGACACATACCTTATTTGGTAATCATTTAAGGTGTTCTAGAAGTGTACACCTAAGTGATATATGTGTCATAATTCTATTTCATCTTAAGATAGGTGTATGGTCCATATTATGCCACTTGTCTTCACCATGTCATGCCACTTATCCTATACTTATACATACTTATACCTTTTGTATTATTATAAATATAAATACAATAGAGATGGTGTATACAAGAAGCTTGACTAATTAAATTATTATCAATTAAATTTTCAGCGTGTTTATATATCGTACACTCACACACTAACTCTGATCAAAACGAAATTTGAAATCCGATAATAATTCAATATTACGGACCCAATGGAACTGGTTTTGTCAAATTCCGAGACTGTGCCTCGGAAGGTTATTTTTAAATTCAATTTAAACGATTAAATTTCAAAACTGACCAATTCAATGTTAGATTCCATTTTAACACTTTTATTATATTCAATGTTATCAATATAAATTTATAAGCTTTCAAATTATATTTTTAACAGGCTTAAAATCTCAGGTTTCATATTTTATCCAGTTCAAATTATTTAATTCAACAATCTAATTGTCAAATAAATTATGACATTCGAAATTTAAGTTGAGAATTAACCTTTAAATACTTAAAATCAATTAGATATTCCGAATTTAAATGCTCGAAAATTCTGGGTCGTCACAGAAAATTTCTATGTTCTCGGTTTTGATGCTATTATTTTTTTGCAAAGCCTGAACCGTTTCTCTAGTAGACGACCAGGGTAATTCTCTTGTGATCGAATGCCGAATGCCTCAGGATTATGCTGACAAATTTGTCTTTTCACTTGATTCTCAGCCTAGTGATCTTGACTTCCCCGATAGTCAGGGATTATCCTGATGTTTTGGTGAAGTCACTTCTCTACCTCCAAGGCGGGAAATTGAATTCCTCGTTGATCTTATTCCTGGAGTATCGATTGACCCAGTTAAGGTCACCCCGATTAATATAAGTCTTTCCATCTTCTTCTTTTGTAATTTAATTATCTTATCTTCCTTTCAAGCCTATCTTCTTAGTTTGAATTTTTTTTCTTGATTAAGGTTCCTTTAAATTTGAATCTCTATCTTTGTTTTAAAATCCATTCTTGAATCATCCTATGAGGGAACGTATTTGCAATTAATATAAAATGTTTTGTATTGTGTCATTTGAGTTTTTAAGTTTGAATTTTGGGTTTCAATCGATTCATCTGGCCAATGCTATCGATAGGAATTCCAAAACACTTGAACAAAGAAAATTGACACAATATTGTTTTCAAAATTGATAAATGAAATGATTTTATGTATGATTATAGTTTATATATAAAGTATGATTTTTTTGAAATCAGATAGATAAATGAATTGTATGTTACAAATGATAGTCCTAGATTATCATTTATTGTTTTGTCAACATTCCTGAACCATTAACTAGTGTTGTATGTTATAAGAAGTTCAAATTTTATAAACATGGGGTATAAATCTGATTTGCTAATGAAATAAAATTAGGATTTGAGAATTTAATTTTCAGTGCTCTTTAAAATTTAGTTTTAAAGTTTTTAGAAAAAAATATTCAAAAGTATTTTGAATGGAAACGGTTTTCAAAGAATTTTAAAAGAAGTAAATCACTCTCCTCTTACGTCGCTGGAAACCATTTTCGGTGATAACTGTGGCAATATCGACATTCATTTTAGAGTTTCAAAGTGGAAAGACCGCTCGATAGCTTTGCTACACTTTTGTCCTGGGAAATGGATTTGATTTGAATTTCTTGAGTATGATTTGATTTCAATATTTATACGTATATATTTATTGCAAGACGGTATGAAGTGAAACCGAAAATTTAATTCCTAAATTCTATGTTAAGTAATGATTTTCAATTGTTGGAAATAAAGCAAAATTTTTGAATATTGGAGCGTCTAAGATGAGAATTGGTATTGAAACTACTTGAAACAGTTGAAATAGGATAAAATATATTTGTATAATACTCAATTGCGTTCTAAACATATATAACTTACCTGAAATATTCAAAAGTTAAAATGTTGGTGTTATATGAATTGAAGGTTATACAAGAGAAAACATAAGTAATAAAAATGTTCGAACTAAATTTTTGCCCAATAGATATGTTGTAAATAAAAGGTAAATTTGCATAGTGCTCAATTACACTCAGAAACATTAATGAAACCTATATGGAAAGTTTGAATACATGTAATTGAATAGTATACAATATAAATGTAGATATTAATATGTCAAAAAAATAAATTTATATGGTTTTGAATTAGTTTTTATATCTAATATTATGTATTTCAAATCCATCTTTCCTTTCTATTGCTTCTATTCTCCTATCTCGTTCCTTTTCAGGGATGAAAATTTTGAATGGGGGAGAGTGCAACGACCTAGAAATTTTAATGACTTTTAATAATGTAATTAATTGAAATTTTAGTTGAAATTAAATAATTAATTTTAACAATGATAATTTGATATTTGGAATGCATCAATTTAAACGTAGTAAATGTCAGATTTTAATGAGATATTATGGAAGTTAGTTCTATTGTGTAACTTCCAATTTCAATTTAAATCAATTAATTTGATGAAAATAATATATTTTCAAAACCTAAATATTTTTATATAATAAAAATGTAAACCATTTTCCAAGTGCAAAGTCATATTTCGTTTCATCAAATATGCACTGCTCTAACCCCGTTTATCTTATTTTCAGCGAATTAGTAGCACTTTTGGCAACAAATATCAACTTTTGATAGGATGATCGTATCGTGATATTCATGTACCATTCTATTATTCTTGTCGCGCTGATGTCTATAGTATATTCATTCTTGTATTTTGGCATCCGATGAACGATGAAATCTGCGAAGCGATTGATCGTATCGGTACTCCGTTTTGAGCCCTTTTATTTCCTTTGTAGTTTCATTATCTACAGTATAATATCTGTAGCCGTTTACCTTTAATACTTTTAGCTTTTGACCATCACTGTTCCTTTTGCAATTTATCATATCATCGATTCATTTTCTTTGACTTTTTTTCGTTCGCAGTGTTCATTTGAATAAAAAATAAAAAGATGTTGTTGTTTGAAGCTGTTGTTTTCTTCATTGCAACTGTCCACTTTCCTGAGCCTTCTCATATATATATATATATATATATATATATATATATATGTATATATATGGTTTTAAGTTACAAATATTTTCTGAAACCATTTTTACTCGTCCATTTCTAACCGAAGTTTATAACTAAATTTATATATATATATATATATATATATATATATATATATATCGAGATTACTATGCCTTGCAGAAAAAGTAATAATTATTATCAAGTACCAAAGGCACGTCTCTTTGTTTCTTCCACCATACACTACTACAATTTGTATTCCTCTTCTTCTCTTATTCTTTCTGCATATCTTATTCCATAATCATTTCCTTCTTTCATGGCCATGCCTTTATAAAAAAAAATTGCATGATTTTATGTATCTTGTTTGCTTGTCACTTATACTTACTGGTTTCCAAAGCGGTTCATCACTTTCCAATCTGCTTCCACCGCCATGGCAATTGGCCATCCTACACCTACATGCAAGCGTGCAAAGCCCATTGGACCCACTCCCATTTTCTCTTCCTGTTGGTCATTCCTTGCTTCGCACAAACCCCACTCGGCAACCACCCCATATGCGGCCACTGAACCAATACAGCCCCTCCACCGTCCGTGCAGCCGCTCCGAGCCAACCATGTCACCTCTGCCCTTTTCAACTATTCACCACTCCACCCTTTTCCACATGCTCTCCTCTTTCAAGCAGTGCAGGCTAACCCTCTCCCCTACAACCCGGATACTCTTCCACATCCGTCATTGCCTCCAAAACAGCCATCTCCGCCTCATACAACCCAGTCACCGTGAACAAACCCCATAGCAGCCTCTGCCACACCAAGCTCTTCCTCCTCAACCTTGCCTAGCCGCCGCCGTCCCCTCTTCTGCTGTCATATTCTTATATATAGGTTACATACGTTTATGTATTCTGTTGCATATATAATTGAAAAAATAAATAAACAGTAAGGTATATATATATGTTTTGATTTTAAAATCTATGTGTTTTATATTAAGTAAGGATTTGTAATATAATACATATAGATTTATGTTAATATGTTTTAATATTGATTTAAAATATATTTATAAAGATTTATTTTGATATCGGTTTTAAAATATATGTGTATATATACATATTTTATTTATATATGTGTTGAAAATGAAATATTGATTTTAAAATATAGTATAAAAATCTTATTTAAATATGGTGTAAATTTTAAACTTTTAAAAATTCTTATATTTTGTTTTCATCGAAGTCGTGTAGTTTTTGCTTTGCTTTATCACTGTCCCATTGTCGATCCGTGCTAATCCGTATCAATTTGGTGATTTGTCGCTTATCCACGTGCGGGTCTGTGCCATTTTCTTTGCCATCGTTGTTCTCTAGCCTCGAAAGGTGAGCGATCACCCACGATTAAAATTTTTATATTCGGTAAATTTAATTTACATGAAATGACGATTGAAATATGCTGTTAAATTTGAATTGTTAAGTTATTTAATAGTTAAATATGATATGTCATTATCTGCAATTGTTTACCTATGGCATATTCCACCATAACCTGTTGATATATGCATGTTGTTGATATATGCATGGTGTAAATTATATGATTTGTCACTGATGATATATGCATGTTGTTGATATTTCATATTATTATCATATTTGTTCTCACTCTACAAGTTTTTGTTAGATAGGAATTCCCTATGGGATGAAATGATACATACCCGAACGGTATTATAGATAGGGAAAAATTATTCTAGGTTGAAATGATAAACCTAATCGATTTTCATTGATTTTAAATTTTGAGATTGCAGGTTGAAATGATATATACCCACAAATTTAAATAATTGCTGATTGAAATGATAAATATCTGTATCACTTGACTATAGGATAGAAAATTATATACGGACACCATTGGTCTATTTTGGAAAATGATTTCCAAGGTTTTGAATAGAAATACATAGGTTTTAATAAATATTGATTTTTAAAATATAATATACAAATTTATTTTATATATGTGGAAAATTTAGATTTTAAAATTATTAATTTGGAAATTTTAACTTTGTAAGTTAGTATAAAAATATAAATTTTACGATTTTACTTATAATTTATTATTTCTAAATATAGAAACGAAGATTTATATATAATAAATTTAATAATAAGGTTCGATTTAATAAAATTAAATTAAATTACTATTCATATAGTATGTTTTAAGTATTTATTTAAAATTTTATTTTTAAAAATAGGTTTTACTATAACTTCAATATATTAAGGTTAGAAGATAAATTGAAATTGATTTTAAATTGTATTTGTTTAAGGATTGTATTTAAATAAAATTGATTTGAAACTTATTGGATTTGAGATTTTAAAGATATGATTTTATAACTTGATTTTGATTTAAAAGCAATTAAATGAATATTTTCAAATTTAAATAAATTGAAATTGAATATTTAGTTTGATTAGAATGTGTAATTGGAGATTTTAAGTGATTAAGTGAATATTTTAAAATTTAATATAATTAAAGTTAGATATTTAATTTCAATTTTTTTATATTTGAGATTTTATTTAAATGTAATTAGAAATGATTAAGTGAATATGTCCAAATTTAAATAAAATTAAAGTTGAATTTTGAAATATAAATGAAAGTTATCGGATTGAGTTATTGTAAATGTTTGAATATTTAAATTCTGAAACCTATTGAATTTAAAGTGGTTTAATTTATAATTCAACACTGGATTTGAAATTAATATAAAAAAAAAATGGTTTAATAGAATTTGAATTTGAATGGAACCTTTAACCTTTTAATTGTTGAACTAAGATTTAATTTACATTGAATTTTTGGAACTAAGGTTGATATGAATTGATTTGTGGAATTGGAAGAAACAATTCTATGTTGAAACTATTTTGATATATATTTTAATATATAAACTATTTTAATCTATAATTTATTTTTAATATATAAACTATTTTAACTTACATCTATTTCAATATTTATATATATATATATATATATATATATTCAATATTTAAACTCTTTACTTTGGAACAGTTATGATTTAGATTTAATGGATTTAAAGGCGAATCTTTTTTTTTAGCAAAGCTAGCGAGGTTGGCTAGTCCCCTACCATATTTTATTGCAAAGAAAAAGAAAACTACTCAAAACATGCTTTGAGTATGAGAAGACAAAAGTGAATATTTTGATACGATGGTTTTAGACTATTTTATGGTTATGATTTTGAAAATGAATATGATTTAAAGTGAATATGATTTCGAAAGTGACATGATTTTAAAGTGAATATGATATTTTGATTTTGAAGTATGACTGTTTGAAATAAATGACCGCGATGTGAAATAAGTGTTTGGTTATTAAAGGGACTGGGATCAGATATTATCATACTCTCTGCCAATACCGAAAACCACTTTAACAACTGTGTACGTAGTGGAAATTCCAGATCGAAGTAGGATGGCTTGGCAATGATTTTGTATGAGGTATTAACGCAGCCTTGACTCCCGTGAGTTAGCTTGATGTAGCTAAACCAGGAGCTATACCTGGGCCAAGTGAGGTCGCACCTGCGATCGGGAACATTTCTTCAATACTATTTTATTACTTTGTGATTTGATTGGATGCACCTTTGATTTTGGGAGTGTGTCTCATGATGGGCGGTAGTAGCTGCTATGTGTTACCACCAACCTGGTTCTGCAAAACGGTAGAATCCAACCCTAGGCATTGCCTCGCATGTCTTGTCACATGCCTTATCGCCCTTTTACAAGTTTAGTTTATACCATACCTATGGAGTGCCCTCTAATAGCTCTGTAGTTTACGGAGGAACTAAGATACTGTATAGACTATGGGAATATATAAAATGTGTTAAGGGAGATATGGGTGACGCCTTAACGCTATTTTAATAGTTTACTTTACCGTGAACATTATTTATGTAGTGTATTGTACTACATATGTAGATAGTTTAACGGATCCTTAATGGAAGGGAATCCCAAACATTCTTTAAGTTATTTGTATTTCAGTTGATATTTCACTTGAGTTAAATTTACTGTTACAAGAATGTTAATACTGACTCGAGTGTCTTGTATTATGCTTTATACTCGAGTCAGACTGAGTGACACAGCATTTGAGACTCACCTTTCAGGCTTGGAGCTTTGCTTGAAGATATGTCTTATATCTATTCAGCTTGTTCAATTATTTCCAGTTGTTTGTTCAGACTTGACGGTTGTTTTGTATTAGTGACTCCTATGTACTTGAGATTTTCTGTTGTATTTTATTTCAAACTCTGATGTTTATAAAGTAGCTTCATGAACTACTATTTATCTATTCCGCTATTTATTGTTGTTTTACACCGTGTTTGTGATTCTATGATTGATTTATTTACTGTATATGCTATTTTTTTTCAAATATAAATTAACAAACTGTTTTTTTGAACAATTCAAGTCTGACATGAGTGGATGATTGTTAATTTGAACGGTTCTAAATACCAGGTCGTTACATGATATTACGAAACGTGATGATAATATGATTCGAAAATACAATGTCTAAGTTGATTCCGTTGCATTTCATAGGCGAAATAGGGGTTAAGAAAATAAATGATCATCATGTACAATTGGTCATTAGTCTAATGGCCAATATGATCTTCCTCATATTCAAAATCGATATTGGATTCATGCGCCTACTCTTTTGCATTCATCTAAATTGGATTACAAATAAGAATTTTCCCTAAATTGATTTAGGGTTACTAAATTTTGATCTTGCTATATGGTAAAAAAGAGAATTCAGAATTCAAATTTCGGTCCCCAAACTTGGACCCCTAGGGTCATATTTATAGATGCAGGTTGACCCCCTTCCACATCCATCCTTCCGAAGCAGTCGAAAGGCCTTTCTCCCAGCCTTTCGCATCATCCTTTCGCTTCCATTGCTTGGAAGGTGGCCGCTTGGATCTCTTAATTATGTTTGGGTTAACGCTTTCTCCTACCATAATATTGTACTAGCAGTTGAAGTTGTTCTAAAATTCCCTAATATTACTTTCGCGTTCCTCTGAAACCTTTTGACTCCTTCGAAAGGTTCATAGTGAAAGGGTCAAGGCTCCCAATCACATTGTTTTGATGTAAGAGGAAGTACCCCCAACTTCATCCTCTCCTTCAAAACCCCTCTTGGTCACTTTGGTCTGGTGTTAACTATGATGAGTATTATTTGAGTGAGTAGGGATTGCTCTCGTACAATTTCAAAAGGATTAATATGTGATGACTGAATCATTTTGAAAGGTCGCTTGGCTTCATGCGGAGTCTTCTTTATGCTTACGGAAGGTTCCAGCCGTTTCGAAGGGTTTGGTTCTTGTGTGTAAGCCTGTTGTCCAATACCTTCGAAAGGTGTTTCAAATCCATGCTAGGCTCTCTTATACATATGGATTCAACTGTGTTGAAAGGTCCAACTGAGGCAGGAGAGTGGCTTGGCTTTCTCTTCTACTCTTTCAAAAGCTCTTGTTTCACCTGACACTTATAGGTGCACTAGGTGCTTGTGACTCCACCCTGACGTCTTCGAAAGTTGTCTTAATGCCTTCAAAATACTGTTTTGAATCATGGTAAAACCCTTGTCTTCAATTCTCGTGAAGGTTAACACATTTTATGAGCCTTCTTTCATACGTTTATTCCTAAGTGAATTTTATGGTTAACATGTATTGTATGTTGTCCAAATATGTACATGTATATATATTTTTAAATTCTAATTGATTTTGTGTGTGTGTTTGCATATACATAAAAACTTGTAAATAAGTTTTATTATTAAAATATTACAAAATTATATATGTATGTGTGTAAGTATGTATTTACATAATTAAATGTTCTACTGCAAGTAACGATTAAAATGTGTGTGTGTGTGTCTATATAATTAATAAAATATTTTTTTTATACAAAATTTCAAATAAGGTATTTATTAATATGTGTGTGTATAAAGGTAAATATATTAAGTAAGGATAAATTATTTTATAATATTGTGTATATATACATAATATAAATATAATATATATATACACACATAATATAAATATAATATATATATATATATAATACATTTTTTATTAACTTTCTAGCTCGAAAATATTTCAGATTTGAATACATTATGATTTTATATTTTAGTATATATACACAATATAAATTAATAAGTAGTTTCGGCCTCAATTAATTAATATAAAATTATTTATAAAAAAGTTCAATTTTTAAATTTTCTGAAAGTCATGGATCATATTTAAGCGGTCACAAAAAATTTCTATAATTTTTGAATTAAAATATATTTTTAAGTAATTAATCACAAAAACAACTGAATTTTGAATTAATTTTTAAAAAAATATGAAGTTATAATAAAAATTCTGAAAAAATTCTAAAAGTTTCTTATGTGATCAACTAATTTTGAAAGATATAAAACTGAATTTTGAAAACATTTTATATTTATATGAACCCATTAATTCATATATACATTAACAACTGATAAATAATATATAATAATAATATCAATATTATTTTTGAAAATTATAATTCATAATAACCATAAACATGTATTATAAAAAAAATTGTATGAATATTATAAAGTATAAAATTATGCTTTTTTCAATTTAATATATAAATATATGTAAATTATTAAAATAATAAATAAAATTTATATAACTTATAATATCATATTGTGAATATACTATGAATATGATCATTATATTTTATACACATAAACAATCTCCGTTAATTGTGACAACAACATTACATATAAAATCCCACCTAATTAATTATAACAATAATATATGTATATATACAGATATATATGATCAACAGATTATATGTACATGATAATATATTTAATTTATGAGTAAATATTACATACTATATTACATACTACATATTCCCCTAAGTCCACGTTGAAATAGTGAATTCTCTTCCACATTGAACCTTCAGATTGCTAGTCTGGAATCACCGACCTTTCACCATCGAATAGCTTTTTCTTTAACTTGAATTTTATTTGATAGTTTAGAGAGACATTTCAACCATCAAGGAGGAATTTAATAATGGCCAAAAGAGTGTCAGTGATTAGGGTTAGAGATCAATACTTAAATGGTAGCATAAGTGAGAAAATAGATAAATCAATAACCCTTTCTCACTCAGTCTTGACCACACATTTCCAAGCCTATTCCCTATGTTTTAGCTGCCTCTAGCCCATGCCATAGTCGAAATTTGTAGCCCTAGTGATTGGCCTTAAACCTATTTAAGCCTAAGCCAAAATACTACCCAATTAAATTAAATTTAGTCGCTTATCGATATCGTATATCAATCAATATATTTGTAACTGTTATAAATATATATCCAATAATATTTATTCCTAAAATCATATTCAAAATTTATAGTTAAATTTTCATAAATATTATCTAATTTGATTAATTTATAACAATTATAAACTAACTAAATCGTTTGGCTTAAACAGAATTCATCTTTTCAGTTGTATAACTCTTGGCAATAAATTCGATTAGCGATTATCATCGAATTATTTGAATGTTAACGTTCACACAACACTTAGAAGGTAGTGTGACATTATGGCCGAATTTTATCGCTTATTCAATTTCGGTAAAATCCAATTTTAGTTTAATAAGCGCTAACCGGTTGTGACATTTATTTACACCAGTTCTCTTCGTCAAAACCACATCACTTGGACCTATGGAATTTGGTAATAGTCAAAATTCCAACGTCATCCATATTCAACTCTATAATCCAAATATAACGTCCTTGGTTAAATAATAACAATTATTATTAACCGAAATTCTCCGGCCAGGACTTTGACTTTGAGTTGACCATGATACTAACCCCATATAAATGAGGAGGCGAATCCTCTCTTGAAAAGCGCTTCACTCCCAATACTTCCACTCAACCCAACTATAGTCACTCGATGGAACGTCATGCCATGATTTGAATATAATCAAAGTGGAGATTTCATATTGAAGATCCACAATATTCTCGAGTCGAGAGAACTGTTTAAATCAGTCACATCGATATTTTCTATTTGACCTTGGTTATATTAACCAATAGAAAGTTATCGAGTGAGTCATTCCATAGTTATCCAATAACTATCAGTACGTAACCTCTAGGTGCCCTCAACAGTCATGAGTAATAAACTGTCTAACAATCGGAGAATGTTACGTACTCTAATCTCAATGGATACCTCGATATCCAATCTCAATGGATCTTGAGTAAGAACATTTAAAATGGTATGTTTATTTTAATGTGATAAATTACTCATGGTTACAACACTTTGTAATTTATGTCACAAAACATACCATTTATGGATTTTCTATTAAATATACTTTTAATTAAATTAATTAATTAATATAACCACATTATATTAAGTATAAAATAGAAAGAAAATACCTTTAATTTCGAACAAGATTGGTCATTGAGTTTGATATATGCAACAAATTACATAATTGCCCCTAGGTATACCCCTAATTCTATCAATCTCCCACTTGCACTTATGGTCAATTATGGAATTTTATTCCAGCTTTTTAATTAGTTTTCTCAAAACCAATTGGACCAATACCTTAATAAATGGGTATGTTTTTATGTTTTACTCATCTACTTAATAAATTAACTCTCTCCGACGTTGATAAACTACTTTTATCTTGTGGAACAATTTGGAGTATGTCTCTCGACTTTCAGTGAGCTCCAAGTTCTATTATGAACTATGCTGTGACATTGTTATCATATAGAAATTTTATGAGACTCTCAACATTTGGTACTACCCTCGGCTCGGTTATAAATTTGTGCATTTATATTTACATACATTTCTTTTACTGTGGCACTATTCAAGTCGATGAATCAGCCACAATCTCTTCTATTTGGAACATTTCCAACTTAATGATTCTTAATATATTATTGACATGTTATACTTAATACCACTTATGAAATTGCGTGCTAACACTCCTTCATAAGGAGTTCATTGTTTCTGTGAACAATTCTCTATTATTTCACAAATACACGATAACACTCCAGACTACCACTAGTGATATCAATTTGGATTTGATATCTGCTTCATATATTAAATACATAAAAAATCATGATATCATGGACGGCGTAAGATGTATGATAACTCCTATTGCCCATGCATAAGGAACACATCACACATGTTCCATATTAAACAGTTTAATAAGGTGTCCTTGCATATCATTTTGGAACATTCCCAATATCTTTTATATTCATGGTAATAGTCATTATTTATAAATTCAACATTGAGTACTAAAACAACTAAAAATGATTTTAACACATGTACATCATTAAAATTCAACTTTGTGTTGTTTACTTATGGTTTAGAAATATCTATGTATCTTTTAACGTTCTTTATTATGAACACGTGCTTCCTCTGCATTTTGATTGATAATCAAACAATTTGATATTTCTATCAAAATATTTGTTCAATTCCGATGCCTGTAAAATGGTACTTTCTACCATTTCTTGAATTATATCTAAGGACTTACAAACTCAATATCGCTCCCACTGACTTCGAGACATTTTCTATTATTATGTGTAAACAACTTATACTAAATCATTATTTAAAAATTTCTATTTCAATATATATTACCAAAACATTAAGTTCTATCAAGCGATAATCTTGTGAGTAAATCCAAAATTACTTAAGTATGTTGAATAATGAATCTATTATTCTAATTTCAACGATTGAAATTTACCTTTCTCATTTAATTCCAGCTGCATTAGTCTTTCTCATAAAGACACAAATGAGGCCGATGGATCACATCCCATGTTACGACTACTAAAATCATTTTTTGATAACGTTTTTACAATTCATTTTTGGATCTATGCATCACACCATATTATAGAGTCAACACTCTCAGTGCTTTAATTAAACAACCAAGGATTGTATATTTTAAACATCAATAAGAAATTCATAGTTTCTCTTAAATGTGCGAGAATACTTTTTAGACACTCTAATGCGCTCTATTCGTTTAGGTTAGTTAATTTCATTTCATTTCATCTAATCTGTTTTATATATGGATCGTGTCCATTTCCATTTTACTACTAATAATTTCTCAAAGAATTTCTTCATAATGAAATTGGTATTTTTTTGAAACAACTGTTGTTTCTCCGTGTAACAGAATAGGTAACCCAATGATAGTTTTTTCCAAACTTCTTTTGGGGAAGATTCATACAAGATCCCTTATGAACAATTATTGCATCCAATCATTCGACTCATACAACCTGCCAACTTCTTGGCCTAGGATATATTAGGGTTTCTTATAAACCCTTATTTTGTATGATTTTTGTAATAATTATTTAGATGAAATGCTATTAACCTTGTTTACTACTCTTAATTACAAGACCTTAAAAAAGAAACTAACTCAACTTCACTCAAAATTAATCATACATTTTCCAACAAAGTTCGATGACTATCTATTGATACATCATTATGTATCACATGAAGGAGTGACTGCAGAGATTGAATCTTTATTCATGTTTAGATACGTTCGGAACCCTTTTCCAACACACTCACATGTTCAATCAAATAAAATCATTTCTGTTGCATGTTATATTGTTTACTTTCGTTTTATACTCTATGAGTCCATCTTAGACATACTACATATGTATCAAATATGCATATCTATGTCGGTGATAACTCATCGGTGAACATGAAGAAGTAGGTGAAACTATTTTACTATTAATAGACTTATGATTTCATACATCTATATTTATCAATCCAAAGAGTTCATCAACTCTTATGATGCTCCCACTAAATTGGTGCATTGCCTATAATCATTAAATTAACCAGTATCATACGATTCATAATTATATAATAAAATTATTTCTCAAAACTATGGCTTAGTCTATAATTCCAAAATAACTGTAAATAATATTAAATACTTTTGTAGTTTTCAATGCATCACTTTGGTTATGGAAATAAATACCACATTATAGTTTTATTTCATAACAAATATTCATTATATTCATATTGAAATATAGTTATGTCCAACCTTTAGTCGATACCGAAAAATAGTCATTATTTCACAAATAATGTTTGGTATGGTGTAGGGAAATAATTTTTGTAACGTAATGCAATCAATAAGTGTTATATGACACGCTCCCAATATTTCCTCCATTACTATAACAACGTACTTGATTTGGAGATCCATAATTCACTTAATATAGAATATTTATTTCATATAATGCAACTAGTTTATAGTAAAGAATTCTTTAATCAAATATCTCAAACTCTAAGAAATAAGTCTCATAAAAAACAATTTTCTACATGAAAATATATTTCAAAACAGAAATTATATTTCTTATTCCAATGGCAAGTAACATTAATTATATTTGTAATTTTCGTTTGCTATTTTCCATTATGAAGCTGAAGTGACTGTTCACTTTCTACATCCCAACTGTACCTTAAATCATGTCTACTCTTGTACATTCTTTTTTCTTTCTAAATGGTAGAACCATTCAAAAGTAAACTCTTACTACAATGTCATAACGAACTCTTTACAAAGATGGAATTGATCGTCCTTAACATTAATGACATCAAATATGATGCACCTTATGTAAACTGATCAAACTGATATTTCGGTGATCGAATTCTTAGATTTTTCTTGTAGTTTTGGTCTATTGTTACATTTAACACAATAGAATCCTTTTTATATGCGATATGGATCAAATATCCATAGTCTTAAATTGCTTTTAAATTTGGAACTCATAGAATGCAATATATGGTCTCGGCCATAAAACATGTAAGCGACCAAATTATGAACATATTTAGTAGTTGTAATATCATGTGCTTGCATGGGGATTGAAACCTTAACATGCAAGAAGTATTTATTAGTAAGTACGTGCTGTGTTTCTGTTTAACAATCTTTGATTCAAATCATTTTTATATCATAATTAATAAACGTTTTATCAATCATATTAAATGCACAAATTTATCATTGTAGATTATTGTAACAATATATAACATATGTTCTCACAATATTAGAAAGGTTACATGTTATCGGTTCATTTTTCTAATAAGGCTCCCATTAGTCTTTTATGTTTCATCAAACACTAAGCGAAACATAGAAGCCTTTCAACTTCCCTAGTGGGTGTTAGGACTCATCCATCTTGGAATTCTGACCTTGTGTTTGCTCAACAAGTCATAGTACTCCAAACGATGTATAACTCATTATCAACTGTATCACATACAACTCCTAATCCATCGTTTGTTGTCCTAAATCTCATTTTGACCTTGAATTTGCTCAACAAACCTAAAGAGATTATTCACTCATACCTCCATATCGCGACGACCTAAGTATAGTATATGCACCTTGAGTTTGCTCAACAAATACATATAGTTAAAAGGAATTTCACTAGAAGGACAAACTTTGCAGTCCGGTTAGTTTCTAGGACACACAACCACAGAAATTAATTTTAAGGCCAAAGTCAGCAGAATAATTACTTTTAAGGACAAATTCATCCAATTACTTTCAAGGACATAATTTCATAGTTTTTTAGGTGTTAGAAACCAATTATTTTGCATTTTTGTCCTTAAAAGTAATTATTTTAATTGTGTGTACATACAAACTAATTGCACTGGCTAAAGAGGCCCTTGTGGCTAATTTCCACTATAGTTAACTTACCTCCTTTATTCAATATATTAATAATACTACCATATCATCCCTAGCTTGAGTTTCCTCAACAACTAAAGAGTATGCAAGTAATTTATTAATATATATATAGATATATATATATATATATATATATATATATATCTGATAGAGGACAACATTATATTGAAGGTTTATAATTTTTAATATATTATTGAGTGATATTGACTTATGAAATCCCCCCAAGATTCAAGTGTCGGACAAATCTCAAATCACGGTATACGTACAATACGTATGTATTTATCCCTTAAGTCCTTTTAGGGTTTTTGTAATATTCCAAATTTAGCTTATACATTCATATTATAAATTTTTTTTTATTATATAACTTTAATATTTCACACTTCTTATATAATAGTCTTGTGTATAATATTATGTTAACTAAATATTACTTAGTTAATTTTATATTATTTTAATATAACATTTGTATTAAATATTTATTACATACTATAACCTTTATAAATTGCACATATATCTTATATATGTGCATACTCATTTAATTAATTAACCTTTAATTAATTTACTCAATTAATTAACCTTTAATTATATATAATTAATTAACATTTAATTAATTTATTTAGTTAAACAATTTTAATTAAATTATATTAATTTAAAAATTCAATTCATATACATACATGTATACTTATGTTATTTTAAACATTTTGAAATATCATAACATATATCATAACATATAATACATGCATGTATATTTTTATTAATTAACTTATTTAATTAATTTATTTTTTTAATCCAATTAATAAATTTTAAAATTTCAAAATTAATATATATTTTCAAGCATTTTAAAAAAATTATTATAACTATTATAATATATTTATATCTTATTTTAAATTTAAAATCTAGTTTTCAAATAATTATGAAAATTAGCCCAAGGCTAACTCAAATTTGGGCCTTTTTTATTAGAGACAACCTTTGGGCTGTGAGCTTAATAGTTAACCCTAATATGGCTAATTTAGATTGCATAGGCTATTAGGCTCCGATATCATTGTTGAAGTTGGAGTTGGACTAGGACCCAGTGGAAGTTATGGGCAAAATTTCAAATTTTTTACCACATTAGATCTTTATAAGGCCTATGTAGTCTAATTTATTTAGAACATTTCTAAATTTGGTTTAAATTTTGAAAGAAAAGATAGGAAATCTGTCTTTTCTGAGTTATCGTTATAATATGAAGTTAACTTGCTTATAACTAATTATATATACACACATATATCATACATATACATATACATATACACACACATATGTATATATATGTATGTGTGTGCATGTGTAACATAATGATCCATGAGGGATATAATATGCCCGTATATACATTGTTGGGATTTACATTGCAACAGACATATTAGCTTATTTTATATATATTGTATGTTGCTTAAATATATGCATGTATATATAGTTTAGATTCAAATTGTTTGTGTGTATATATTAATGTATATATATAAATACATGTATGTCAAACATTATAAGTTTTCAACTCTTCTTGTCCTCTCATGTCCTCTCCCATACCTCTCAATGTCCTTCTCCTTACCAGCTCTGCCAACCCAAACGTACCTCCCCTCTCCTCACAAGTCATCCCTCACGACCATCCCATCTCTGTCCATAGTACCCCCGTCAACTCTGATCACCCCTCATCTTCAGCTAACCTTCCGCCACTTCCTCCTAACAAACCAGTAATCATTGAAACATTACTTCCCTCTGTAGCTCCTCCTATCCATTCTGAACCATCTGACCTATGTCCACACTCTCATGACCCCCCAGGCTTTATACCCAAATGTCCTCCTGAAGCATTCCCTCCTCCTCAAACCTCAGTGCCTTCTTCCTCCTCTCTAGGTGAACGACCATGGACTTCGCTTTTTAAGCATAAACCTAAAAATGCTGGGAAGTACATTCCCGTTGACCTATGCCCAGAATATGAAAATGAGGTTCTAGTGCCGTCACATGAGTTCTTGAAGCTGGAGATAGAATCTGGAATGAAACATTAGTCGGATTCTTCCTTGACAAGCCGTTATCATACACAGCTGTTATTAATAAGCTTAAAACTATCTGGAAGTTGAGAGGATCTGTCACGGTTAAATCTGATGGTACTATCTTCTTATTTAACTTCTCTTGTTCTGAAGATAGGAATAAGGTAATACAGAGTGAAGTCATGAATAATAAGTTATTCATTGTCAAGCCATATGATGCTTCAATTAGTAATGTCTCTGGTACAGTCACCTCTGTTCCGGTGTGGGTTCATTTGTACAATCTTCCATTATTTGCTTGGTCGCCACTGGGAATTAATTGGTTAAGTAGTCATTTAGGAAAATTGTTATGCATGGATGAGATGACGGAAAAGCAGGAGAGGTTGACCTATGTCAAATGCTTGATTGAGGTTAAACCAGATAAGGAGTTAGTGGATGAGTTTCTGGTCAAGCTGGTGGAAGGAGGAACACAAAAAATTTATGTGAAGTATTTGTGGAGGCCAGATGTTTGTGTGATGTGCAAAAAATTTGGTCATAGAACTGACTGTTGTGACAGAATGGAAATAAGGCATAAAGTTAATGAAAAGGAAAAAAAGGGACATTGCTAGCAAAGGAAACGAAAGAGAAATCACAGAGAAAGGTCAAGCAAATAGGAATGTAAAGCCACTTCAGAAGCGTGTAATTAGAAAATGGCAGCGTGTAAAAGATAGGAGAAAAGAAAATTGGGCAAATGAAAGAAAAAGGGAACAAGGCATAGGCAGAAACGAAGAACACGAGAAAGTTAAAGTCAGTGACTCAATGGATACTGAAAGAGGAAAAGAAGTGTGTAACATTGAAGAACCTAATAATGTAAACAATGGAAATGAAATAGTTGAATGTGTAGTACTAAATGAATGTGCAAATGTTAGTGCTACTGATAACAACCAAGTAACTGCTGAAGAAGTGTACAAGGAACATATCGTTCAAAGTGATGTGAGTGCTGAAGATAATAGCATGGTAGAGAATCTCATAACCACTAATCAATTTGAAGCTCTGCTTAATCTAGATGAGGAAGGAAACATGAACGTAGTGTGTGAAGAGAATCAAATAGAAGAAATTCAAGATGAAATAGCATATGAAGAAGTGGTAATGCAAGAGACAGCAGAAAGTCAGATAAAAAATAAAGATAAATGTAACACAGTGGAAACACAAGGGGAACCAGTCCAAAATGTGCAAAAGTAAGATAAGGTAAATATTACTCAGCTACCTGAATCAAGTGAGGCAGAATACATTGAAGATGGAAAAAGTAGGAAGAATAAAAGTGAAGAGGATCCCAATAACAGTAGTAAGAAAAATGGAAAGAATAGAAATATGAAAATGAAGCTAAGGAAAATAGCAACAAAGCAAACAGGCATGCACAAGGAAGATACGACATGCACAGATTATCAACCTAATATTCAAACTACTATCTCTCCCTCCCAAGTGAATGAAATAACACTTAATCAACCAACAACTCACATATACTCCAAAATAAACCCCCCTCTAGCATTCAAACCACCACCCCCTTGCCAAATCATGATACCACTCCTACTAAACCTAATCCCACAGCCTCACCAAAGTCAGATGAAACATCCAATATGGAAAGAACCCCCTTATCAGCTACTATCCCTAACTATTTGTCCTCGTCGCAGGCAGTAACTAGGCGAATGAAAATAGAATTGCTCAATGCTCGTGTCATTCAACGATGACACGTATTGGAGCATGGAATGTACGTGGTGGTCATCAAGAAATCAAACTTGATGAATGTAAATAGCATATCAGAACTCACCAATTATCTATCATAGCCATGCTTGAAACTAAGTTAAATCTTGCGATGATGATTAAGGCGGCTCAATATATAAATCCCAACTGGAATTACATTCACAACCTGAATGAGGCTGTGTATGGTAGGATAATGATTCTATATGACCCCCTTCATGTTAAACTTTCTCCTATCCTATCCACTTCCCAGTTAATACATAGTCACGTGCTTGATTTTACTGATAACTCAACTTTTTATCTCTCCTTTGTTTATGCGCATAATTCTGCTGCTACCAGAAGTCCGTTACTTAATGTTATTCCATCTCTAAGGCAGTCAACCCACCCATGGCTAATTCTTGGTGACTTCAACTCCTGCTTTTCCCTCTCTGATAGAGTAGGAGGTAATCCACTCTCCATCAACGAAATACAACCTCTAGCTAATACCCTTTTTGATGCTGAGCTTGTTCCTGTAAAATCAGTGGGAATGCAATACTCGTGGAACAATAAAAGAAGACATGGATGTAGGACCTTTTCTAGAATTGATCATGCCTTCACCAATCAAAAAGCTCTTACCAAATGGCCACTCATATTCAACCTTCTCCCTCCGCCACTCCTTTCTGACCACTCTCCCCAAATAATACATCTTCGTGGAGCGGACTTGACAGGAAAAACAAATTTTAAATTTTTTAATAATTGGGTTCATGAACCGGACTTCCAATCTATTATTAAAACTGCATGGAACAAAGAAATTAATGGCAATCATCTTTTTATCTTACAGGAAAAAATTAAGGAAGTGAAGCATGTCTTGAAAAGGTGGGCATCTAAAAGATTTGGCAATGGAGAAGCTATGAGTACTACAATTAAAAACAAGCTATCTGAAGTCCAAGCTAATATGATGAATAATGTGAATGATGGTTTCTCTCTGAGACTGAATGTTCTCTGACACAGCAATATCTTGAAGCGTTAACTAAAGAGAGTGAAATGATAAGGCAAAAAACGAGAATCAGATGGAAGGAAAAAGGGGACAGAAATAGTGCTTATTTTAATGCTAGTCTCAAGAACAAGCAAAGAAGAGAAAACATAACGTCAATTTATGATATGAACGATGTTCTTTGTTCTACTCCTTGGGAAGTTCAGGATGCATTTGTTAAGCATTTCTCTGGCATGTATAGTAACTCTGACAACTTCATTCCCTTTATAGATCTGATCCCTGATGATATTCTGCCTAGAATATCTTCAAATGATTTTAACTCTCTTTGTGCTGCTGTTACCACAGAAGAAATAAAGCAAGCAATGTTCTCTCTTAATACTGAATCGTGTGGTGGTCCAGACGGGTTGAATGCGCTTTTCTACACTTCTTGTTGGGAGATTGTTTCAAATGATGTGTGCAATTCTATAATGTTATTCTTCAAAAAGAGTAAAATATTCAGGTCGTATAATTATACCAATATAGCTCTAGTTCCCAAACATATGAATGCTCACAGTGTTAATGATTTTCGTCCTATTTCGTGTTGTAATACACTATACAAATGTATCTCAAAGGTTATGGCGACGAGGCTTAGTCATGTCTTACCTAGCATTGTCTCAAAGAATCAAGCTGCCTTCCTACCAGGTAGGAATATCCTTGACCATGTCCTTCTCACCCATGAGCTCCTAAAGGGATACAAACGCAAGAACTCTCCCCCAAAAGCTATGATGAAACTTGACATAATGAAAGCTTTTGATATGTTACAATGGAATAGTGTTGTACGAATAATGGGTTACATGAACTTCCCTCCTCACTTTATTTCTTGGATATACGAATGCATCGCCACCCCAACCTATTCAGTCAACGTCAATGGTTTATCTGCTGGATTCTTTACAAGCAAGAGAGGAATTAGACAGGGTGATCCGTTATCAGCTTATATCTTCATTTTGGTGATGGAACTTCTTACGAAAATGATAGACAAATTAGTTTCCAATAATAAGTTCAAGCTTCATCCAGCTTGCAATGATCCCCTAATTACTGCCCTAATGTTTGCTGATGATTTGGTTGTGTTTTATTCCCCGGACAATAACACAATCACAAATATTATGAATACTCTTGAACAGTTTTATTCTATGACTGGCCTTAAGGTTAATTTACGCAAGTCCGACATTATATTTTCTAGTGTGAGTGATGAGCTATCTGCTCAAATTTCTCGAATAACAGGTATGACAATAAATCCTAATACTGTGTCTTATTTGGGACTGCCTCTCTCCACTTCCAAGATAACAATTAATTAATGCCTTCCACTATACGAGAAGATCACCACTAGATTGAGCTGTTGGACCACTAGAACTCTAAGCCAAGCGGGTAGATTAACTTTGATAAAGTCGGTTATTTTTTCAATGCAAGTTTATTGGGCTAGTACCTATATTCTACCATATAAGTTGATTAATATGATCAGATCTGCTTTCATGAAATTCTTATGGTCAGGCAAGACTACTGGAAAATACTTAGCACCTATAAAATTTAGCAAACTTGAGAGGCCTTTTGAGTAAGGGGGGTCTTGGTATATTCAATATGAAGCAATGGAATAGGGCTGCCTTTGCGAAGCATATAGACACTTTCTATAATGGTACTGACAGCCTTTGGGCCAGTTGGTCAAGGAATATCTTAATTAAAGGAAAGAGTTTGTGGAAAATGTCTAAACCGCAAAACATGAGCTGGACTTGGCAAAGTATGTTCAAAACTAAGGAGTTATTCCTTCCCCTTATTCAATTGAATTCCTGCTCATTATATCGTGTTAGTTTCTGGGACGATCCATGGCTTGATAGTGGGTACATTCTCAGTCGTCAACTTACACACAACGAAATACATCAGACTGGTATTCACACAGTGGCTATTGTTAGGGATGTTCTCAACAATCATAGTAGATCAAGTTACTCGTCTTCCAACCCTAGAATACAGAACATATGGAATATCATAAGAAGATTCACTCCTTTACCTTCTACGGCTGCTGGAATTGTATGGGGAAACAAGAAGGGAAAGTTCAATATTGGTAATGGTTATGAATTCTTGATGAAAAATGGAGAGCAGCCTAATTGGAAATGGTGGAAGCGTACATGGTGTTTGGACAGTAGTTATAGAGTAAACTTGCTGATGTGGAAGGTCCTTAACCGTGCAGTTCACACTAGAGCCAAGCTTGTTTGCATGGGAATGGTGGTTGACATTGCCTGTTTATTCTGCAGTGAGCAAGTGGAGACTGTAGAGCATCTGTTCTTTGAGTGTAAGTACATAAAGCAACTATGGTATGTGGTTCTGACTAAGTTAAAGAGTTATACGGCCTCTCCTGACAATCGTGTTGAATGGGAAAATATATATGCGAAGACTGGAAACAAGGGTAATGGGAAGAGACTCTTTACTGTGCTGATGAAATGCTTCATCAATACGATTTGGAAAGAATGTAACTCCAGAGTGTTTGATGTAAGTAGGGTTAAATCTGATGTTGTGTTCAAAAACTGGTTGACACACGAGATGAAACATTCCATGGGGATGCAAAGCTTCAGCATTGATCTAGGGATATACTGCTCATTCCATAGTTTTTAGTCTTTTTGTGTTTTTTCTTTTGTGTTTTTATTCCTGTTGTTCTTGTGGCGCTATGTCTTCCTTCGTTTTCTTGAGCTTTGCTCTTTGTTGTAGGTGTTCTGTATCTATTGGTGCTGCAATAAAATGGTCGGGGTCCATCAGACCCCGTCGGCCTTGCCAAAATAAATAAATACATGTATGTAAATAAGTTTTATTATTAAAATATAACAAAATTATATAAATGTATTTATATAATTTTATATTATTTTAATATAACATTTATATTGAATATATATGACATACTATAACCTTCATAGTATTGCATATATATCTTACATACGTGTAAACTCATTTAATTAATTAACCTTTAATTAATTTATTTATTAAATTAACCTTTTATTTATTTAATTAATTAATCATTAATTCATTGATTGATTAACCTTTAATTTATTTATTTAATTAAACAATTTTTATTGAATTATATTAATTTCAAAATTAAATTCATATGCATGCATGTATACTTATTTTTATTTAAACATTTTAAGACAACATAACATATGCCATAATATATAATACATGTATAAATTTATTAATTAGATAACTTATTTAATTAATTTATTTTATTGATCTTATGAACAAATTTTAAAATTTTGAAATTAGTATTCATTTTAGAACATTTTGAATTTTTTTTTATTATATTACAACTTTAACAATATTTGTATATCTTATTTTAAATATAACTTTAAATTTAAAATCTTATATTTGAATTTTCAAACAATTTTGAAAATTCACCCAAGGGCCATTTCAAATTTGGGCCTTTTCTGTTAGGGACAACTTTTGTGCTGTTAGCTTAATAGTTAATCCGAACATGAATAATTTAGACTACATAGGCTATTGGGCTCAGATATCATTGCTATAACTGGGCTAGCCCGTAGCGGAAGTTATGTTAGAACCTCTCTTTTGGGATTTTAATGATAACAACTATAAAACCGTGTATACAAGAAATACCTTGTCTATATAGAGGTATACAATAAAGGTGATCACTACGCTCACCAATTTCATAGCGTAAAGACGATCCTAAAGAATAATGGATCATACTATTAAAGTAAGGTCATATATTTGTACCATAGTCTTAGAATATCTTGTACAATCCCCTTGAGTTATCATAAGCACACATGAAAGCATATTATCAAAACACTTGGCAAATTTTTATAAAAATACTTAGGTTTTACAAACAAAAGGGTCACAGACGTCCAGGACATAATGCCAGACGTATGTTAGATAGTTCGGGCTTAATACCTGAAAGGTCTCACACGTCTCGCAATATATTCCAAACATCTGACACTGTTTAAACTGTCATATTTTGAACAATCACTTCCCTTCATTTTAAACGTTCATGCTTCTCCCATAGTTGTAACTCATGATCAAAAGGAAGCTCTTCGAGAAGACATACTCTTTGCAAAACAACTCTTTGTTACCTATAAATATATCAAACAATCGAGATTGAGATTCACTTACAACTACTATCACTCTCTATTTTCTATAAGTACTTAAACTCTCTTGTGCTATTATTGATTTCACAATCTCAATCAATTACAACCAAAATTTGTGTTTTTGGTAAACTTACTTCCTACAAATTCAAGAACGTACATTCAAATACGCTCAAGGGACACTATAGGAAGAATTGTACTAGCAGCCAATATTCGTGTTGTATAGAACATAAGCTTGTCAGATAAATACTTTTGTATAAGCCTATTTCTCCGAGCGAAGCGATGATTGTTGATTAGTGAAATATCAAAGGTAAGCTTTGGGATTGAATGTAAGACAGAAGGTTTGAACCAATATAAAAACTCTGATGGGCTCATTTTTATTCTTTGCTTTTATACTTAGCTATTTATATTTGTTTATATTACTATACACACACTCTCTTATACACAAGCCATATTAAATATGATCCACTAGATTTATATTTGGTACCAGAGCAAGGATGTTTCAATTAACTGTAACAGATGATTGAAACTTTTTAATATGGAAAGTACATTCAAGAAGGACAATCAACTACTCGTCCCCCACTATTTAACGGGTCTAATTATGCTTACTGGTCAACATACATGTGAATTTTTATGGAAGCTAATGGTTTAGAAATTTAGCAAACTACTCAAACTAGATATGAAACACATACCACTGACATAAGCACTTGGATCGATGCATAAAAGAACACAACTAATAATGCCAAAGCCATAAATGTATTATTCTGTTCACTTAATAAAAATGAATTTTTCACGAGTCATGCTTTGCACAACTGCATATGATATATGACACACTTTACAAGTAACTCATGAAGGCAAAATAAATGCCATGCAAAAAAATCTCAATTTTACAAAACCAGTTCTCATCTTTTAAAATGAAAGTAAATAAATCTATTATTGATATGTATGCTAAATTCCAAACAATACAACACGATCTCATGGCACTTGGGGGTAAATTCGCTGATCTAGTTGCATGAATTTTAAATTCTTTAACTGTCAAATGGGAAAGATAAGTTTTAACTATTGAAGAAGCTAACGATCTTTCTCAAATAAAAGTTGAAGAATTAATAGGAAATTTGATGTCGTATGAAGCTAATTTGCAGGAAAGAAAGAAGAAAAATCAATAAAACAAGGATATTTCCTTTCAAGCAAATAATGAAGGCTCCAATTTGGATGAGAAAGAAATTGTATTTATCGTCAAGAACTACAAAAAATTTAAGAAGATGAATTTTTTTAGAATAATGGCAATTCGGGTCCATCAAATCAAACGTCAATCAGATGTTATGGATGTGGCAAGTTCGACCATATGAAGAAAGATTGTCCACAAATCAATAATGATAAAACGAAAAGAAAATTCAAGAAAAAGTGAAAAGTCTTTCAAGTAACTTGAGATAACTCTGATTCATCCTCTTCTTCTGATAGTGATAGTGAAAGCAACTCAGAGCAAGCGAATGTTTATTTTATGACTAGCACCAATGAGGTACGTCCTGAACTAACATATGATGAAATTTTGTAAATTAAAATAGAATCAAACAATAAGTACAGAGAATCTAAGAAACTAAACAAGGAATATGCAGGAAAACTGAAAACAGAGCTAGAAATTGGGTTATTAAAAGATGACAATTTTTTTTAGGAAAGGGATTAGAAATAGCACAAAAGGTATATAAAAGATAATCTTCTCAAAATAATGCTTTATTACATGATTTAGAAAATAGAAAACTAGTGAATAATAATCTTAAAAAAGAAAAGCTTAAACTAAAAACAAGTTTAGATTCTACCAATGTTAAAATCTCTGATCTTAAGACTAAGTAAGATCAAATTACCAATAACACATCAAAGTTTAATAAAGGAAAACAAAAATTAGAAAATTTGATCAAGATATTAAAACCATCAGGAAATTGAAATGGATTCGGATTTAAAGCTAGGTAAAAGCATAAAAACTATAGTATAATTTATACTAAATTCAAGAAGCCTATATCTAAAATTAAGATTAATACTTCTAACATGAATACTATCAAAGTATGGATTCCTAAATCAAATAACAAGTTGATTAGGTAGAAACACGTAGATGAATCCTTGATAAATATTGTTCATAATGATACTTACGTTTTTAAAGGTCCCAGACCCTCTTGGGTATGGCTAACTCCCCTCCACTAACATATAGGGCCTTAACGGAGGAAGTCGGTACCTATTAAACTTTTATTATTTTGTAGGTACCTAAAACAAATGTACAAGTAAGGAGAAATGGATTCTTAATAGCGGATGCTCCAAGCATATGACAGGAAAAACACATATGTTATCCGATATAACACATATCGATGGCGGCACAATGACATTTGGAGATGATTCAAAAAAAATCATCCGCATTGGAGATGTCACTAATGTCGGTAATTCTACTTTTCCCCTTATTACTAATGTTTTGTTAGTAGAAAACTTAAAACATAACTTATCAAGTATAAGTCAATTATGTGATAAAGGATTTAGAATCCATTTTGAAAACGGTAAATGTAATATATACGATCAAAATAAAAACTTAATATTTAAAGGATTGAGAAATTGAAATATTTCTGTTTTAAACCAAAATATTAAAAATAATAGTGATATATGTTTAACCGCAAATCGTAATGGCCCATGGCTATGGCACAAATGCTTTTGTCATATAAATTTTAAATATATGAGTAAATTAGCAAAAAATGATTTAGTAAGAGGATTACCCAATATAAATTATAAAGTTAAAAATTTAAGTGACGCATGTCAACTTAGGAAATTAAAGAAAAATTGATTTAAATCTAAAGTGGAAATTTTTACAAAACAACAACTCAAACTAGTCTATCTAGATTTATTTGGTCCAACTCAAGTATGATCAATAAATCGTAACAAATACGCTTTTGCAATCGTCGTCGATTTTTCAAGATACACTTGGACAATGTTTTTGAAATATAAAAGCGACATGTTTGAAATGTTTAAAATTTTTGCAAAAATAATAAAGAATTTAATGAATTATAAATTAAAATTAAAAGAAGTGATCATGGTGGGGAATCTGAAAATGAAAATTTTTGCAATAAAAAAGGGATTTGTCACTGTTTTTTATTCCCACGAACATCGCAACAAAATGGCGTAGCTAATGGAAAAATCGAACATTACAAGAATGTGCACGAACATTGTTAAGTATCAGTAGTTTACCAAAAAAATTTGGGCCAAAGCCGTTGCTACAACATGTTATGTATTAAATCATGTAACAGTTAGACCAATGACTAAGAATACTTGCTATGAAATATTATTCAGTAGGAAACCTAAAGTATCATATTTACGTGTTTTGGTTCTAAATGTTTTATGTTGAATACTGAAGATAATCTTGGAAAATTTAATCCAAAAGCGATGAAGAAATTTTTCTTGGTCATTCAGATCAGAGTAAAGCTTATAGAATTTTTATAAACAAATTAACACTATAGAAGAAAGTCTTCATCTTTCTTTTGACGAAGATTTTAAAAATAACAATAATGATGAAGAAGAAGAATTGATAATAATAGTAGTAATAATAATAAAACTATTGTAACTGAAAATAATAATATCAATAATAATGATAATCTTTTAAGACCTCCACCTCGAATCTTAAAGGATCTTCCGATTAATAATGTAATAGGTAACTTAAACACAAGAGTTTCAACAAAAATCAACAAAATCAAATGTGTCATTAGCTTTCATTATCTATCATAGAACCTAAAAATCATAAAGAAGAATCAAAATATGATTTTTGAATTATAACAATGCAAGAGGAACTTGATCAATTTGAACGAAATGATGTATGCGAACTCATACCAAAACCAAATGATCAATTTGTAATAGAAACAAAATGGGTTTTTAGAAATAAAGCAAGTGAAAATGGAAACATAGCTCATAATAAAGCAAGATTAGTTGCTCAGGGATACAACCAAGAAGAAAGAGTTGATTATAAATTAACATTTGCCCTATAGCACATCTTCAAGCTATAAGAACATTATTTTCTTTTACGTATCATCATAATTTCAAATTATTTCAAATGGATGTTAAAAATGCATTTTTAGATGGTTTTATAAAAGGAAGAGTCTATGTTGAACAACCGCCCTTGTTGTTCACGAAAAATATCCAAATCACGTTTTTAAACTTAAAAAGGCATTATACGGGCTAAAACAAGCACCATGTGCTTGGTATGAGAGACTACAAACACTTTCAATGAATTTCGGTTTGCAAATCGGTAAAATAGATACAATGTTATTTATAAAAGGAGAAAATGATGATATACTAATTGTACAAATATATGCTGACGATATCATATTTGGACCAACTAATGAGAAACCATGTAATGATTTTTCTAACATAACAAAAAATGAATTCGTAATGTCTCATATAGGAGAATTAAATTTCTTCCAACGTTTGCGAATAAAACAATTAGAAAATGGAATTTGTATAAATCAAGAAAAATATTGTAGAGAATTGTTTAAATGGTTTGGAATGGATAATACATCTAGTAAACCAATTCTAATGAGCAGTAGTTTGCATCTAGACAAAAATGAAAATGGAAAAGATTTTGATCAAAAATTATACCATAGTATGATAGGATATCTATTATACTTTACAGTTAGTAGATCGGATATAATGATGAGTGTATGTTTATGTGCACGATTTCAAGCACAACCTAAGGAATCACATCATCGAGCGATTACAAAAAATTGCAATATTTAATCAACACCAAAGATTACGGGTTTTTTTTACCTAAAACTCAGCTCTTTCGAAGTCGTGTCATATAGTGGTGAAGATTTCGCTATTGCAAAATGGATAGAACAAGCACAAGTGTCACATGCCATTTTATTGGTTAATGTATGGTTTCGTGGTTTAGAAAAAAGAAAAATTGTGTTTCCCTCTCGACATGTGAAGCTCAGTATATCTCCACTGCCTTAGCTTGTGCCTAAGTAATTTATATGCAACAAACACTTAAAGATGTTGAAAAAATTATAATCAAATCCCCTATATACTGTGATAATACGAGTACTATAAATTTGCTAAAACTCCAATTAACCATTCTCAAACTAAATATATTGATATTCATCACCATTTTCTGAGAGAGTGTTGAAAAAGGTATTATCACTCTAGAATTTTTTAACACAGAAAATCAGACTGCCGATATTTTCACTAAACTACTATGTGAATCGACTTTTATAAAACTAAGACGAGATATTGGTATATGTTCAATTAATGAATTAATTTCATAAGCATTAATCGATAATTTTCATGAATATTAAACTCTAATTTTACTCCTATCATAAAAATTTCAGTACAGTTATTTTTAATAAAGTTTTAAAGCTACCATAACTAGAAATTATTAAGAATTTTATGATTAGATAAATTTTGTCCTTATAAATTTTTTACTACAAATAAACAATATGCTCTATTTACTTCGCAATTTTTCTTACAAAAAATACATAGAAATATTTTACAGAAGATCTAAATCTATTCCAACCACAACCCTGCTTACCTAGCAATTAAATTTAGCTCACCCTTATCTAAATATTATAGCATCACCTACATATCATACCGGCCACTCTCTGAAAGAAAAGCAAGTCAAACGAGCGATAAATCATGAATCATCATCTATCAATACTAAAGTTGATGAAATTTTTCATTGTCAATAAGAAATGATGGTTGTTCAAAGAGAAATGTATTATGAGCAATGAAGAAAATGTAATCATCTTAACTTTCTCGAATAATGTATTATGGCAATCTATGGACATTCACCAACGAAGAATTGCTTACATAAAAAATATCCTCGTTTAATAGAGACTCCTGTAAAGACTCACAATGTTCCTCTAAGAAACTTATGGAAGGCAGGGCCGTCAAACTAAGACTTGAATTATTCTTCGGTTCATCTGAATTGGTCTCCACTTAAGCCCTCATCAACGCAAACTAAAAATGAAACAAATTCTTAGAATCAAACTTAGCATAAGAACTCAGAATCATCGAAGGAGAAATAATTTCTTTTCGATAATAATACGAATATGACTATATATATAATTAAATATGTAAAATGCATATGTATTTCTTTGATAATAAATATAATTATCATTTATCATGTTTTAAAATAAATACATGAATTACAAATTCAAAATGTATGCTTTATATTAAAAATTCAGAAATAACCATCTCTTAGACCTCTGACGCAAAATGCTAAACCTCTGGCAAAATACTCAGGTTATTTCTCTGGATATTCCCAAATGTCTGGCAAATACCTTCGAATGTCTGAGAAAATTTTTGGCTTCCACTCTGAACAACCGTATATACTTTCTACTTAATTCTCTTTCTTACCCGATCATTTCATTTTTTTTTACCCAAATCTAAAAACTCTAGATTTCTCAAACATCCTAATTTTTCAATCATGACTCCTGAAACTAAAAACCAGTTAATAAGAGAGCTAAGAAAGACCATTCTTCCTCCTCTCAACAAACTACTGTTGCTGGTTCTCACATCCAACAATGGCTTCGCAATAGTCCAAACACTATAAAGAGATTTAAGGATCTGAAAATTAAGAAATTTCATGTTGGCCCTTTCTATCAGTTATCCAAATTTGAATAATACCGACATCAAGAGCTAACACTGGTTGTTGGCATTCGACCACTAATCAATTTCGATGAAAATTAGGTAATTATCGATCAACTTGTTGTTTTCCTCTTCTATGCAAATTTATGTAGTGAAAATATTTGCAAACCTGAGAATGAAGACGATTGGTTATGGACGAGTGTTTATGGTAAAATTTAAAGATGAGTGTAAATACGCATGGGAGAATACTGGATTGTTCTTCTAATGGTACAACATTACAAGAAATAGCAGGTTATCAAAACTTACGGTGCAACCAAGTCACACATAAATTATGGGAAGATAGAATGCTAGAATGGAAATCAGCTAATCTTCGACCATAAGACAGATTATTAAATAGGATGTTAATAAACACTGTGCTGCATCGTTTAGTCAGCCATGAACAAATATATGAGGACGATCATAAGGCATTAATTGCAATTTTTGGTGGAATTCATGTAACTTGGGCACAGTTTATCCATGATGAAATAAAACACTATCGGAGTCGTTATCACCAAACTATCATATATGCTCCTTACATTATGAGGATACTAAAATCACTTGGTATACCAACTTACATATCTCACTTTGAAGAAATTCCCGTTGAAGAAAGTGGAATATGATTTTCCAAGTTAATGCGTCTATCTACAACACCACCTCATCACATTTATCTTGCTCAATGGCTTGCTCAACAACAACATCACGAACAACAACTACATCCGGTGCCTCCACAACAAACTCAAGTTCCTCCTACACAACCATCTGCTCCTTCCCACCATGATATAGGGTATTACTTCGAATCAGAGATTTAAGAAGCCTGCACTGAAACTGATCAAAATGAGTATGTATGAGACTTAATGCTTTGAAATCAAAGGACAATCACGAGAATCAAAAATCATTAGAAAGGAAAATGATTGGTTTAGAAAGGTCTTTTTCTACATACATGACCAAACTTAGGAAAACTATGGAAAAAGTTGTAGCCACTCTAAGCAAGGTTATGAGGAAAATCCATGTAGATCTACGTCTAGATCATCTTCATCTCCTTCTCTTACATCCCTTTCATCACATGCCCAAGTTCCTAAGCCTCATAGGTTATGTCATAGTGCTAGAACTTCTACTCATGATAGAGGTAAAAATAACCTGCAAGAACAACCTGAAGAAGAAGAAAAGGAGGAATCTCTGACTGATCCACCGTCACCTAATGCCTCTTTTTAGGGTCTATCTATACATAAAGATGATGAGTATAACACCTCAATATATCAATAGACAGGGGACTATCAAACTGATCCGTCAGCCTACTGGGAGTACTATGAAAATTGTGGCGAGCTCTCTTTCAATAACCACGGGTATCATTAATTTTTTTCTCCATGATATTTTCTTGGTGTTTTTGCATTATGTTTATGTTGACTAGTAATTTTTTTTATTTGTTCATGACTATTATGTTGTAAAACAAATGTTGTGTGGTTGAATTTTTTATTATTTTTGTGATTTATTTATAATGTGTGGTGTTTACATTTTGTTTTATGTGTTCTTTTTCTACGAATTAAACATTTACATTATTCTTTTAGCTAATGACAAAGAGAAAGAGAATATTAGAATATTTGCGTGCATATAGATAGGGGAGATAACATATTTAGGAGGAGTGAATTTTTTACATGTTATTATAAAAGATTGTATAGTTGTTGTCATCAAATAGAAGGAGAATGTTAGAACCTCTCTTCTGGGATTTTAATGACGACAACTATACAATCACGTATATAAGAAACACCTTGTCTATTTACAGGTATATGATAGACAAGATCATTCCACTCTCCAATTTCATGGCATGAAGACACTCCTGAAGAATGATTGATCATGCTATTGAAGTAAGGTCGTATATTTGTACCATGGTCTTAGAATATCTTGTACAATCCCCTTAAGTTATCATAAGCACACAAAAAAGCATATTATCAAAACACAGAGAATTTCATAAAACAATTAGGTTTTACAGACAAAAGGTTCTTAGACATCTAAGACACAATGTCAGACGTCTGATAGACAGTTTGGGTTTAATACCTGAAAGGTTTTAAACGTTTGACACTATTTAAATTGCCATATTTTTAACAGTCACTTCCCTTAATTTTAAACGTCCATGCCTTCTCGCATAGTTGCAATTTTGATCAAAAGGAAGCTCTTTATGAAGACATACCCTTTTAAAAACAACTCTTTGTTACATATAAATAGATCAAACGATTGAGATTCACTTACAACTACTATCACTCTATATTTTACATAAGTACTTGAACTCTCGATTTCATAATCTCAATCAATTACAACCAAAATCTGTATTTTTGGTAAACTTACTTCCTATAAATTCGAGAACTTAAACTCACAAACACTCAGTGGAGATTATATAAAGAATTGTGCTGTCAATATTCGTGTTGTATAGAACACGGGTTTATCAAAAAAATACTTTTATATAAATATAATGACCAGGATTTTCGACCCCCGAAAATGGACACTAATAGGTCCATTATTTTCCATGACGATCACTTAAGTGCCGGAAAAACCGATTGTTAAGGGTAAATAAAAATAAACACAGAACAAAATCTCACACGAATGGAATAAGTTATAATATCAATAATCTTTATAGCGGAAAATTTGAAAAACATATACCAGAGTCTAATCTAAGCTCGGCCTGGACAGTTATAAACACCTGTCCTTACAAATGTTGGAAAACTAAAATTATTAAACAAATGCAGCGAGAATATAACATACGACCATATGTCGATGAAGATCTCTTGCTCTCCTCTAGAAACACCAAGCGTTTAAAGCTAAACCTGGAACTATTCGAATTTGACCCAAGTATTAAAAAAAATACCCGGATCAGGCTTGGCAAACCACCGTAAGAAACAAGAATTATAAATATATATGGCAGTGTCATAAATCAGATCGATGCCAAACAAAACCTTTTTGAAAAGAAAAGGTATCTCATAAAACCACACTGCATATAAATACGGATGGATTTTTACCTTATGTAACACCCCATATTTTTATAACATTATTTAGAATAATTAATTGGGTAAATTAAATAAAATAATGTAAAGATTAATATGTTGAGATTTGATTAGCTAAAGGCAGTTATGCCATGATAGTGTATAAACTAAAATGAACTAACCTTAGCTAATGTGTTAGGATATGAGAATGGCGATATGGGAAATATGGAAAGGGCTTATACCCTAAATCCTTAGGAAATAGAACTCACGTTCATTTTCATTTTAGAAAAAATATCTAAGGTTAGCCACCATTATTGTTCTCAAGAGAAGACTTGTAACGAACACGAATTTTTCACACTCGAAAATCGACATCCATACTTCACATCGTATTCGAATGTCGTAGATTCGACCGTTCAAATCCGATTCGCCGGAGCTTATAACAACATTAAGTAAACAACATAGCGGAAAAAAAGAATAATACATTGATATACAATATCTGATACAACAGAGTGATACAATGAATATCAATATACATCAGAGATATGATACAAGAAAATAGTAGCGGAAAAGAAAAATAGATAACATCTAGCAGCGGAACAATATAACTCTAAGATAGTCTTCAAAAGAGAACTCCAGCAACAGCAGCTCGATCCAACATCACGATGCACAAAGATAAGCAAGTGCAGTCCGTATCCAAAGACTGAACTAGCTCCAGATAATCTGCTAAACCTGACTATCTGAAAAACCCAACTCTAGACTACTCGTGTAGAAAAATTTTGAGCACCTAGAGTTTAGGAAAGAACAATAAACTCCGGATCAGTCATAGGACTGGTGTGAGTAACAAAAACAGTTTATCTTTTAAAAACAAACAGCAAGAGAATTTTAAATTAGATTCGCAATGCTTTTAGAAAATGAGACTTCCATAAGGCCTTCCGCACACACACACAATGCAAACGCAGAATCGGAGGAGATTTCTTCTTATGATAGTCAAATATGCTTAATACGCGAATTACTTTGATATTATTATTATAAGTGCAAAGTGGAGAAAACATTTTGAAAGTAGAATATAAATCTTAGCCAACATAGACATTTCGAACTATGCCTACTATAGCTACCATCCAAACAGTGGGACGCCACCATAAGTAGATGGCAGGTAATACAACTAAAACCGTACAAGGTACGTATTTGAAGAATGGATTTCCAACAAATGGTCGAGCAAAGGAACTTCCCATACCGAAATGAAATGCCTCTGGAAGGACGTCCCCGAGTAACCCAAATGAATCTCTGCCAACACAAAGCCGGTGTACTCCCTGCCCGGGAGTATCAACCTCAGATATACCACCCCCGGTCCTTTTGGACCTTTGTACGAGGCCACGATTCCAACAACACCACACAGTAATAGATATAGTGTATCCACATGAGTAAGTATCTGGGCTCCATACCATGATACTACCCCTTTCCAGAAGGAATGGTCATAACCTAGCGAAGCTACCCCTGAAACCTTGCCGCATCTTCCCTGTTTCGACCATTACCGGTTTGTGAGGTTCGACGAAGTCTCGTCCACAAAGCTACGCTTTTCACAACGCTACGCTTTGATCAACAAATGATCAGCAGCACTCAGCATGCCACATTACCAAGTTGGGAATATATTACCGATAACCTTCAACTACATAACCTCTAAGGGTGTTAAGCTAAGAGAGTAAATTCTCCGCCACCAATGGAAATGTATTTGAAAGAAATCTGCTTTATATCTCAAAATGTAATGTCAGACATAAAATCATACAAGTTTGTTCTGGGTTCGAACAGAACCGAAGGCACTTCCAAAGAAGCCCTTGCAATCCGGGTATTCACAATCCCGATTGAACTTCCCATCACCTAGGGAATCTCTATGTCGTAGCTACTCGGTGCAAAGACAATCGATAGGTCATCCTATCATTCTCGCAAATATCCAGTCTTCACCACCGGTCTTCAATGCTATCCATATACGTCGAATCACATATTCGGAATAGGTTATACGACACAAAGGTCCTTTCCCGGCTAACCCGAATAGTGAGCGCAACATTTAAAACATATGGATAGGGGATTTCTATTAAGTCACAACTTAATAATTCAAAACTTTCTTTCAAATGGTTTAAACCAATTACCATTTCAAATCTTTTAAACAAAAAGATTTATTTCATAAAGTTCACCTAGTTTCACAAAGATTCATTCGTAGATTTCAAATCAATCCCCATTTCAATTGGATTAACTCGTTTAAAATCTTTAAATTAAAGATTTAACTTATAGTTTTCAAACCGTTTCCATAACCTGGAAAATCATTTTCATTTTTAACTTGAAATCCCTTTTAACACAATTTGGAAGTTTACTTCTTATATGAAAGCTTTTATTATTTGAAAACAATAGTTTCGTTTCAGAAAGATCCAATTTTATTTACACGAGTTAAAGCCTTTGAATTTAAATTCAAATTCCCAAATCAATACCTTTAAAATAGTTTAACCTATATAAACTAGTATAACATCTTTAGTCCCTAGTTTCCAGATCATAGAATTCAATTTCAAATACTGAATTCAAATTTAAATCAAAATATTTAAATTTCAAAACTCAATCTAGTTATTCAAAAATAAATTTTATCTTTGAAATTCTATTTCAAAAGCTTTTCACTTTAAAACCCAATCCATTTCAAAATATTTGAAAATATTCAACTTTTAAAATCATTTCAAAATCTGTGACTTAATCGATTTCCTCGTGAAATCCATATTTGTGTGTGTATGGTGTGGTCTAGGGGTTTAACACAATAGTGCAACATCATTCAATCATCATAGGTCAAAATATAGAAATATAGTCGATAAGCGATATAAACTATAACGCTTATCGTCCATTCATAAGTTCACAGACAATATAACAATGTTAATAAATGGATAAATTATACGCAGTCACAGAACAAAATATCACAATCAGTTAGGACAATCAATTCAAGGCAACTCATATCGTACAATCATTCATAAGTAAGGTCTAGAATTCGATAGTCATTTATAAGTAAGATTAATTTATGGTTTAATCCTAATTTATTCAATTTATTTCCAATTAAATTTATTACTTATGAATTAATTATCCAATCTTGATTTATTAATTACAAATCATTTGATATAAATTAATTAATAAATCACCTTATTTAATTAAATTGTTCTTAATTAATCATATTTATTAAGTTAATCCTTTAAACTAATTACAAAATTAATTAACCCCTCAGTTTATCTTTTTAAGAAATTAAACCTTTAAATTCTTACCATAAAGTGATTACACTTACTCAATTTCATAAATGATTACCATAAATTAATTAGTCTAATTAATTGTTAAAATTAATCCCATAGATTAATTATTTAAATGATCTTATTTAATGACCATCATTAACAAATAACAATTCTTTAATTACTTTCCAAATTAATATCTAATTATAAATTAATCTAAATCATTAATTTATGAATTAAATAATTTAGTCATTCCTTAATTATCTTATTCATTAAATCATTTCAATATCTTAATTTTTTCTAAGGTAATTCATTTCTATGCTAATGACTTCATTAATATTAAAGTGTATTTTAAAACATTACATTTCTAATTTAGATTCTAATTTCATTTTGGATTTAAGGTTCACAAAGATAAACATTAACCAAATTATCATATCAACTTATAGACCTATATAAGAAAAGTTTTAACTAAATTATTTAAATTTTTAATTAAAATCTAAGCTTTAAAATACATTACTTTTTATCTTGCAAATTCAAGTTAAAACAAATTATTTAACTTTCCATTCAAAATTCTTTTATAAAAAAACTTTATCAAAGTCCAATTCAAACATTCATTTGAAAAAAAAAATCACCTTTAAAAAGCTATTTTAATTTAAAACTTCTCTTCCTACAAAACTATAATGCAAACAAATCTCGATCAGATTTAACCTAGATTAAAAAAAATTCTTACAATTTAAAAACTTCACTTTAAACTTCATCTACTTAAAGCTTTTTATAGTGGTTAAACAATTTAGATTTTAAAACTTTATTTATTTTAACTGAGGTTCAAAGCTAACTTGAATCAGAATTTAAACTTGGATTTTTAATTCATTTTTTTTTCAAACTTTTCTTTTTATTTTAAAATTTTAGTTTAAATTATGTTGAAACAGGTTTAAAACTTGCTACTGGAAAAAATAAAGTGCACTTTGCTACCAAAATTTCCCAGGCTATGAAAGCTTCTTCTTCCTCCTACAGTAAATTACTGATATCTTCTCTCCATGGTGCACGTGCACCACTGACCGCCACAGTTTCGATCGTCCACGATGATCCTCACAAGTCGTCAATCACCCTCGTTTCTAATTACGATCTTCAGAACATTGTTACCAACTCGAATTCAAATTCGAGTGTTCAAATCCAAATTCTGGAACCACCTTCGAAACCTGAAACCACCTCGTTCTTCCTCCCCTGACCAGTAGAGGTCGCGTGATCGCAACCGAAGCTTCGCGTATACCTGATGCTACTATCCCCACCGATGCGAACAGTTTCGGTCAACTGAGGACGACGCAGCACTAGGAATTCCGACCAATATACCAACACCAACTTAAACCCTACACTCGACTCGTCCAAACAATTTATGCAATAGATAATTTTTTCTGCATTTTTCCTAGATTTGAAAACCTTCAAGCTAACTTCACCTCAAATTTCAACATCTATTAATTCGTCGAATCAACAGAATTTCATGAAAAATCATTTTTGGTTCCTTTATAAAACGCACCTTGTATACTTAGCTAAAAATCATCATTCTTGTTTTAAAAATCCTACTTTTGTATGTTTATTTAAAATATGAAATCAAATCAATGATTTAAAATAGTTGAATTTATCATAAATTTTGTTTTTACTGTAAAACCAATGTTTACAAGGTCGAACTCTTCATGAACAAGCTTAAAACCAAATTTAACTCATAGATGGTGTTTAACTAACCTATTTGTTGAAGATTGAAACCTACCAGAGATCACAGGTGAAAGAAGTGAAGTTTGGATTTAAATTTAACTCTGTGATAAAAAAAACAGAGATGAACATTTTACCCAATCATCCTAACATTCATATGTATACTCAAAAAAAGTATGTATATATATGAAGCATATCATTCCAGATTCTATCATGCAACCAAAATTCACATACTTAAATTTTTAAAGTGTTAATCACCTGATTTCCAGGAAATGAACAAAGACTTCAATTTGAACAGGCTCTTGAATTTGAAATCTGAAGCAAACTGAAAACCTCCTCTGGTTAATCCCCTGGTTTGTTAAGTTGTATTGATATGTATTGGTTAAGTTGGATGTTTGTTTAAGTTTTGAAATAGTTTACTTCAGATCTTTAGTTTGGCTTTCAAATTAAAATGAAAAGGCAGAGATATATAGCAAAGAGTTGCAGACAGGTTGATAATATTTTGTACAAGACAGTGATAATATTTTGTACAATATCAGAGATCTTCCCATTGTTTAATTGATTAAGCATATCTGTTTCCTGTTTTTTTTTGGAGGCTGAGATAAGAACATTAAGGCTTTCGTTAAATGCTTGTTTTGTTTGTACTCATATCTAGTATATATTTATATTGTCTTTTTGATCTCTGCCTGCACACTTATTTGATTTTGTTTAGCAAGCTTAGTTATATCTTATATTTTTAGTTTGTTTCATTCCTTGTTTATATTTGTATTTGTTTGTATGCATACATTTGTTTATACATGCCTTTACTTGCTTGTTTCGGCTGAAGAATGTTGTATGTACAGTCTTTTTTTTTGCTTTTGTTTACAGCCTAGATGCTTGTCTATATCTTTTTAACTCAGCTGATGATAATGTTATGGTGGCTGGAGGTAATGGCATTAAATGCCTATGTACTTCATGCTTTATTTTACTTTGTTTATGCTTTTTTCTTTGCCTTGCATTACTTTACTCGTTTGTACATATTTAATTTGTCTTGCATACAAATTCTATTTTTTTTGAATGTAGTTGAATGTGTTAAATTTTTCTTGCCTTTAGTCTTGTTGCTTTGAAATAAAATAAATTTCTATTTTCAACTCAAATACTTATCATCTTGTATTTATTTTTATTCATTCGTTATTTAGATATTTAATTCTAAAAGAAATCGTTTCAAAAACATAATAAAATAAACACATATCTTTTTATACGAACGTTGTATGAAATTCCTAGTAATTTACCATCAAATTTCACAATTTTATTCAAAATTAAAATAAATTATCAATTTAAAACAAATTAAAATTCGGGATCGTTACAGATTCCCCTCCTTAATAAATTTCGTCCCCGAAATTTGCAGGCACGAAAACAACAAAGAGATAGATTCAATCTCTACAATTTCTCAAATACAAGATATCGATTCCAAATCCAAGTCGGAATATCTCAAAATATACACCAATTTTGTCCCTCTTCGGACTTCGATCTACCCAAGAAATTTCAATAGAATTTCAGATTTGGTTTTAAACGAAATCGTCTTATTGATACAATTCAAATTTATCCTTCATATTCTATTAATCAATTTAACTCAAATTAAAATTTCCAATTTCAAATTTCAAATTCATTAAAGTTTAAATCGAAAAGCTGATAAAAATCGATGAAGATATGAAGTAGGGATTTTCTTCAACGAATTCGTAGGGCATCACCGCACCGAAACTTCTTTCTGGAGCTATCACGAAGCAATCAAAAGAATTGAAATTGAATCAAAGGAGATTGAGAAGAAAAAGATTGTTTCCACTGTTGTAGGGTATTGACCAATTATAGTCGTATTTCCCTGTCCCCTATCTCGTTCTTTTCTTGCACTCATACTCACTATCGGTGAATAGTAAGAGAATTTACTGAGGCGTTCGGACGGATATCTTAGGGATATACTCATTCTAGGGTAAACTTCACCCTATCTCTAATGAGCTACTTAATGTGTTATACTCCTGAGCTTAAGTTCAACCTTACCTCTGATACCACTTGTAACGAACACGAAATTTTCGCGCTCGAAAATCGACATCCATACTTCACATCGTATTTGAATGTCGTAGATTCGACCGTTCAAATCTGATTCGTCGGAGCTTATAACTACATTAAGTAAACAACACAGTGGAAAAAAAGAATATTACATTGATATACAATATCTGATAGAACAGAGTGATACAATGAATATCAATATACATCAGAGATATGATACAAGAAAATAGCAACGGAAAATAAAAATAGATAACATCTAGCAGCGGAACAATATAACTCTAAGATAGTCTTCAAAAGAGAACTCCAGCAACAGCAGTTCGATCCAACATCACGATGCACAAAGATAAGCAAGTGCAGTCCGTATCCAAAGACTGAACTAGCTCCAGATAATCTACTAAACCTGACTATCTGAAAAACCCAACTCTAGACTGCTCGTGTAGAAAAATTTTGAGCACCTAGAGTTTAGGAAAGGATAATAAACTCCGGATCAGTCATGGGACTAGTGTGAGTAACAAAAACAGTTTATCTTTTAAAAACAAACAGTAAGAGAATTTTAAATTAGATTCGCAATGCTTTTAGAAAATGAGACTACCATAAGGCCTCCCCCCCACACACACACAATGCAAACGCAGAATCGGAGGAGATTTCTCCTTATGATAGTCAAATATGCTTGATACGCGAATTCCTTTGATATTATTACTATAAGTGCAAAGTGGAGAAAACATTTCGAAAGTAGAATATAAATCTTAGCCAACATAGACATTTCGAACTATGCCTACTATAGCTACCATCCAAACAGTGGGGCGCCACCATAAGTAGATGGCGAGTAATACAACTAAAACCGTACAAGGTACGTATTTGAAGAATGGATTTCCAACAAATGGTCGGGCAAAGGAATTTCCCATACCGAAATGGAACGCCTCTAGAAGGACGTCCCCAAGCATCCCAAATGGATCTCTGCCAACACAAAGTCGGTGTACTCCCTGCCCAGGAGTATCAACCTCAGATATACCACCCCGGTCCTTTTGGACCTTTATACGAGGCCTCGATTCCAACAACACCACACAGTAATAGATATAGTATATCCACATGAGTAAGTATCTGGGCTCCATACCATGATACTACCCCTTTCCAAAAGGAATGGTCATAACCTAGGGAAGCTACCCCTGAAACCTTGCCACATCTATCCTATTTCGACCATTACCGGTTTGTGAGGTTCGACGATGTCCATAAAGCTACGCTTTTCACAAAGCCACGCTTTGATCAACAAATGATCAGCAGCACTCAGCATGCCACATTACCAAGTTGGGAATATATTGCTGATAACCTTCAACTACATAACCTCTAAGGGTGTTAAGCTAAGAGAGTAAATTCTCCGCCACCAACGAAAATGTATTTGAAAGAAATCTGCTTTATATCTCAAAATGTAATGTCAGACATACAATCCATACAAGTTTGTTCTGGGTTCGAATGGAACAGAAGACACTTCCAAAGAAGCCCTTGCAATCCGTGTATTCACAATCCCGATTGAACTTCCCATCACTTAGGGAATCTCTATATCGTAGCTACTCGGTGCAGAGACAATCGATAGGTCATCCTATCGTTCTCGCAAATACACGGTCTTCACCACCGATCTTCAATGCTATCCATATACGTCGAATCACATATTCGGAATGGGTTATACGACACAAAGGTCCTTTCCCGGCTAACCCGAATAGTGAGCACAACATTTAAAACATATGGATAGGGGATTTCAATTAAGTCACAACTTAATAATTCAAAACTTTCTTTCAAATTGTTTAAACCAATTACCATTTCAAATCTTTTAAACAAAAAAATTTATTTCATAAAGTTCACCTAGTTTCACAAAGATTCATTCATAGATTTCAAATCAATCCCCATTTCAATTGGATTAACTCGTTTAAAATCTTTAAATTAAAGATTTAACTTATAGTTTTCAAATCGTTTCCATAACCTGGAAAATCATTTTCATTTTTAACTTGAAATCCCTTTCAACACAATTTGGAAGTTCACTTATTATATGAAAGCTTTTATTATTTAAAAACAATAGTTTCGTTTCAGAAAGATCCAATTTTATTTACACGAGTTAAAGCCTTTGAATTTAAATTCAAATTCCCAAATCAATACCTCTAAAATAGTTTAACCTATATAAACTAGTATAACATCTTTAGTCCCTAGTTTCCAGATCATAGAATTCAATTTCAAATGTTGAATTCAAATTTAAATCAAAATATTTAAATTTCAAAACTCAATCTAGTTATTCAAAAATAAATTTTATCTTTGAAATTCTATTTCAAAAGCTTTTCACTTTAAAACCCAATCCATTTCAAAATATTTGAAAATATTCAACTTTTAAAATCATTTCAAAATCTGTGACTTAATCGATTTCCTCGTGAAATCCATATTTGTGTGTGTATGGTGTGGTCTAGGGGTTTAATACAATAGTGCAACATCATTCAATCATCATAGATCAAAACACAGAAATATAGTTGATAAGCGATATAAACTATAACGCTTATCGTCCATTCACAAATTCACGGATAATATAACAATGTTAATAAATGGTTAAATTATACGCAGTCACAGAACAAAATATCACAGATCAGTTAGGATAATCAATTCATGGAAACTCATATCATAGTATCATTCATAAGTAAGGTCTAGAATTCGATAGTCATTTGTAAGTAAGATTAATTTATGGTTTAATCCTAATTTATTCAATTTATTTCCAATTAAATTTATTATTTATGAATTAATTATCCAATCTTGATTTATTAATTACAAATCATTTGATATAAATTAATTAATAAATCACCTTATTTAATTAAATTGTTCTTAATTAATCATATTTATTAAGTTAATCCTTTAAACTAATTACAAAATTAATTAACCCCTTAATTTATCTTTTTAAGAAATTAAACCTTTAAATTCTTACCATAAAGTGATTACACTTACTCCATTTCATAAATGATTACCATAAATTAATTAGTCTAATTAATTGTTAAAATTGATCCCATAGATTAATTATTTAAATGATCTTAGTTAATGACCATCATTAACAAATAACAATTCTTTAATTACTTTCTGAATTAATATTTATTTATAAATTAATCTAAATCATTAATTTATGAATTAAATAATTTAGTCATTCCTTAATTATCTTATTCATTAAATCATTTCAATATCTTAATTTTTTCTAAGGTAATTCATTTCTATGTTAATGACTTCATTAATATTAAAGTGTATTTTAAAACATTACATTCTAATTTAGATTCAAATTTCATTTTGGATTTAAGGTTCACAAAGATAAACATTAACCAAATTTAAATATCAACTTATAGACCTATATAAGAAAAGTTTTAACTAAATTATTTAAATTTTTAATAAAAATCTAAGCTTTAAAATACATTACTTTTTATCTTGCAAATTCAAGTTAAAACAAATTATTTAACTTTCCATTCAAAATTCTTTTATAAAAGAACTTTATCAAAGTCCAATTCAAACATTTATTTGAAAAATAAATTCACCTTTAAAAAGATATTTTAATTTAAAACTTCTCTTCCTACAAAACTGGAATGCAAACAAATCTTGATTTCAGATTTAACCTAGATGAAAAACTTCTCTTACAATTTAAAAACTTCACTTTAAACTTCAACTACTTAAAGCTTTTTATAGTGGTTAAACAATTTAGATTTTAAAACTTTATTTATTTTAACTAAGATTCAAAGTTAACTTGAATCAGAATTTAAACTTGGATTTTTAATTCTTTTTTTTTCTAACTTTGCGTTTCATTTTAAAATTTTAGTTTAAATTAAATGTTGAAACAGGTTTAAAACTTGCTACTGGAAAAAATAAAGTGCACTCTGCTACCAAAATTTCCCAGGCTATCAAAGCTTCTTCTTCCTCCTACAGTAAATTACTGATATCTTCTCTTCATGGTGCACGTGCACCGCTGACCGCCACAGTTTTGATCGTCCACGATGATCCTCACAAGTCGTCAATCACCCTTGCTTCTAATTACGATCTTCAGAACGTTGTTACCAACTCGAATTCAAATTCGAGTGTTCAAATCCAAATTCTGGAACCACCTTCGAAACCTGAAACCACCTCGTTCTTCCTCCCCTGACCAGTAGAGGTCGCGTGATCGCAACCGAAGCTTCGCGTATACCTGACGTTACTATCCCCACCGATGCGAACAGTTTCGGTCAACTGAGGACGACGCAGCACTAGGAATTCCGACCAATATACCAACACCAACTTAAACCCTACACTCGACTCGTCCAAATAATTTATGCAATAGATAATTATTTTGCATTTTTCCTAGATTTGAAAACCTTCAAGCTAACTTCACCTCAAATTTCAACATCAATTAATTCGTTGAATCAACAGAATTTCATGAAAAATCATTTTTGGTTCCTTTATAAAACACACCTTGTATACTTAGCAAAAAATCATCATTCTTGTTTTAAAAATCCTACTTTTGTTTGTTTATTTAAAATATTAAATCAAATCAATGATTTAAAATAGTTGAATTTATCACAAATTTTGTTTTTACTGTAAAACCAATGTTTACAGGGTCGAACTCTTCATGTAACGACCCTGGATTTCGGCCCCTGTTATTTAAATAAATGTTTAATCTAATTAAATATAAAATATGAATTGTTCATATTTTAAATGAATATGATTTTGGAAATATTGCCATCTATTTATATAGACTGTATTTTTAAAGGAAATTGATTTGGAAACTGAAATAAGTATTTCAATAATATTCCCAATAAAAATCTATCTTATATAATTACTTAAAATACTTTACATTGTTTATATTTAGTATAAAATAATACATATTGATGATAATGTAGAAATTCTAAAATAAGTTTCTATAATTAACAAAATTGAACTTATATAATTAAATTAGAATGCTATACATTGTTAACATTTGTTAAATGAATACATATGCTTGATAGTGTTTAAAATAAGATCGAAGTTTTAAAAAAAATATAAAAATATAAAATACAAATAGATGATAATGTTCAATATAAAATATTAATACTAATATAAGCCAAATTAAATATAAGGAAATGAGTGAACTCAGGAATTTAAGTTTTATGTTTATAGTTAGAATACAAATGGAAATAAATATGAAGTATAACTATAAATATAAAGATAAACAGGGGTTGAGTGAAACATTAAGTATAAATCATAATTTCGAACATAAGCATACAATACAAATATACCTATGCAGCTGAACATAATTATTATGTAACCATATTATGAAGCAAAGCATTTATTTGCTATCTTCTCAGCCTACTATTTGGTCTATGAAGTTATATTACAAATCTTTATACATAGTACAACGTATTTTCATTCATAAGGCAAACATCTACCTGCAAGTAAAACAGTATTTGACAATACATATGAGTATAAACTATTTCAACTAGAAGATACTAAAGTAATTTTATAATAAGTATGTAAAGTTTAGAAGCAAAAAGACTAAGTAGCATTCAAATAATAAGTAGCATTCAAAAGAATAAGTAGCAAACAAAACAAAGTATATGCACATATAATATCTCTGAACAAAGTAAAAACATACGTAGACAAGTGAATAAAATATGTTGTAGCTGGAAAAAAAATTATATGCAGGCAAGGTAAGATGTCAAAATATTTATGCATAAGAAAACACCAGTTTCACTTCAAATATAATAAAACAAAATATGTAACTTTCAGTGTATGCTTGGCCGAAATAAAACAAAAAAAAGATGGATATCTTTGTACAACACAGTAAGCATTAATTATTTGTTATCATAATTAAGAGCATAAACAATTAATAGCACAACATTTTGTTCATGTAAGTACTTCAGACGAGATGTCTTTATCACTTCATACTGCAGTGAATACTATTTTAGCCAATAAGAGAAAAAAAATGGCATGACAAATACAAACTGTCCAGTTACAACCTTCTATTAAGTAAACTTCTATATATATATATATCCACCAATATCTTCATATTAGTTTATAAAACTGGACTAAAACCTAAAAGCATACCTGAGAATCAAATAGGGAGAAAGGATAAACATTTATTGCTTTGCAAACTCAAATAACTCAACATCAAGGCAGAGGGATTTTCAGTGATTCATCTGCAGTTCTTCATCAACCTTGCCCTCTGTTCAAAGATTATTATGTGAGTAAACAAGGAATTCTTAAGCTTTAAGTTCTTTAAAAAAAAAGAGAATTAGTTCGAGATTTATTGATAATCTGGATAATATATGTTTCTGTTTAAATGTGCTTGTGATGCTCTGTTCACTCTGTTGATTGACACAGGTTGTGTTTTTTTTCTTTTTCTTCCAAATTCAATTATAATCTTCAGGTTAATATAAAACTCAAAGTTTTCCATCAAGGTGTTTAAAACTTGAATATTTGATTTCAGAAAACTGATTAAAACTTGAGGTAAATATAAGTACTGTGAATTTTGTTTAACAGGAACCAAATGATGATTAGATAAAAGAAATCGATTGCTGTAAAGTAGAAATTCATGATCATAGATTGAATCCATACTTTAATTCATGATTTTTAAAAACTAAAATGAAGAATTTTAGTTTGGAATTTCAAAGGTAGTTTGTATGTGAACTGAAACTGTATTAACCCCATTTTCGAGTTATAGAATCAATTTTAAATATTCAAATTTGTGTTGAACCACGTGTGAGCATAGGTGATGTTGTAAAAATTATCAAACAAATTTTCGATTTCATAGTTTTGGAGTACGAGGTCATCTTAGGGTTTATTGCTAAGTTTTGCATCTGCCTGTTATCATAGCGCGATCGTCTTCGTTGTGCGATCGAGTGATGCGAATCGTTGGTGGTTGGTGGGTTATAGGGTTGACGTCATGTGGTCGAAGTATGGGAGCCAACGGTGGCTAGCCTCAGTGACGTAATGGTTTTGGGATGGGCGAGTTCCTGTTCTTTTTCGTGTGGATGGCCAAATTTCGAATTCAAGTTTTGCAGTTGAATCGATTTATGTTTTCGCATCTTCGAATGAATTGTGGTTTGTGGGTGCTGGCGAGGGCCGCTGGAGGTGCGGCTAACCACCGTGCACGTGCACGGTGGCGTTGGGGTAGGGTATCGTGTCGGTGATGAAATGAAAGGATCTGCATCGTGTCGCGCTCGAGTGAAAGGGGGAGAAGACTCGGGTTTTATTGCTAGTTGAGTCGCGTGAGCTTCTGATGGTTTTCCCTTCATGCTTAGTTTAGGGATTTAGCTTACAGAAAATAAAATAAGAGAGAAGAAGAAGGGATTTAGGGAAAGTTCTCGGGTAAATTGATGATTAACTCAAGGCATTGCACAGTTTTTCCAGGGTAGTGGCCAAGGGTTGATAATTGCGATTTCATTTTCTATAGGTTTGCTAAGTAAACAGTTTTTAACAAACTGTAAAACACTGCTTTAAATAAAAAAAAATTTGTTTAACAGGTTCAAGATTAAAAAAAACTTATATACGAGTTAATTATTTTGGACCATACTTTAAAAAGTTAAGCTCCTAATTATTGATGTAATTCAGTGATCAATTTAATTAAGCATAAAGTTAATTAATGTCTGAGTTATAGATAGTGATATCATTGAACTCCGAACTTAAAGAAATCTTCAAAATGTTAATTAAATTAAATAATCAATATCTTCAGGAAGTAATTAAAAATAATTACTTTTAAATTATAATTAATGGTAGATTTTAAGTAATTATAAGATTTTAATTACTGTTTAAGATAATAGTTGGTTAATCAAATAAACTAATTGTGAATTAATAATTAATTAAGTAAATTGAAGTTAACCAATAAGTATTCCAGTTATTAAATAACTATTAAGGTAGTAATTAATGATTAAAGAATAGCATTTAAAGTTTAAATAATTTAATTAAGAATTAATTAATTAAGCAGTGTAAAATAAAATAAGTCATTAAGTAATTAAGATTAATAATGAATTATGAATGGTCTATTGATTCAAATAGTTTGAAAGGAAATAAGTAAATAAACTGTTAATCAATAAAACAGGGTTAAGCGATTTACTCTGATATACTTAATTTTACATTGAATTTCAAATGATTGCTTATGGATTATTGTGTATGTAGAATGTCTGGGTTGTGATTGAATATCTGATTTGGATATTTATGTGATGATATTCCATGTTACCCTGTGATATGTTATGTTATATCTTTGATGCTTGTATATGTTTTATCTATGATAAATGCTATGTTAATTCAACTGTTAGGTTTAAATTATTTAAACTGTTAAGTTAATTAGACAACTTGGCCCTTAAAATGGCGGTTGGATTCGGTGAGACCGGGATCGGAAGAATCAAATTTTGATTTTCCGAAAACCACATTGATCCAATTAAACGTTAGGTCGTGAATCCTGAAATGAAGATCGAGATGGTGTTTTCAAAATGCAAGGGTTATCGTCGTTAACTCTGAGGGTGATTCCAAAATGAGTATAACGAGATAATGCCTTCGGTTTCGTTCGAACCCGGAACGAACTTGTATGGATTGAATGCTTTCAACACATCGTCAGGCGGACGATGAGCATTCTAAGAATATGTTCTATAAAGGTAAACGCAGCCTCAAGCCTCATCAACCAGGAATGGCTAAAACAGGGGAGATGCAGCAAGGTTAGGTGGGTCATGCCCAAGCAGGACAAGATATTTCCCCTGTCTAGATGTCCTTTTTTTTATTTCGGCTTAGTGGGTGGTTGGTCGCGCCAACCACGGGGTTTATCTTGTTCGGGACTGTTCAGTAAGGAATGGTTCCGGCCTTGTGTTGCAAGGGATGAAGGGAGTAATTCTCGGTACGGTGATCTAGGCCCCGTACTGTGACGGGCGGTACCCCAGTAGCCCTGCCATTGTTGGAAATCCATTTACCCTCCGAGACCCTATTGTTTTGATTTGTATTACCCACTCTTGTAGCTAGTAGCTGGAATTTAATGAATGTAACAATTTCGGCTATTTTCTATTTACTTGAAAACCCTAGACACTATTATAATATCACTGGATTTCCTATGAAATGTTTTGGTTAGCGTAAGGTAAAAACTTACGCGTATTTATTTGTGGGGAGTCTTACGTGATACCTTTATTTTCAAATGTTTATTCAAAGTTAAGCAACTTTAAACCGTTTACTCATACCAGACCCATGTCTGACCCGGAGTTTATTTTTGTTTTCATAAACTCTCGGGTACCCAAATTTTTACGGGTAGCCAAGGGATTCAGGTTAGATTTGACGAATTCTGGAGGAGCAATGGAGCGGGAGGCTTCTACGTTGTAGATATATATATATATATTGTGTTCTGCTGTGTTGATATCTCTGAGCTGCTTATCTATATTGTATATTGGCTTGTGTGAACTAGACAGGAGTTTATAACTGTCTAGTATATGATGTATGATCTGTATAGCTCTGATATATGTAAAATTATGTAATAGTTATATGATATATTATATTTTGTTCCTTTCCGCTGTGATATTCTGATGTTGTTGTTCTTTCTTCTCTATCTTTTCTATTTTCTCATCCCTTTCTTTCTTTATGATGATACGTCTTTCTGGCAGTAGAAAGGCGGGTCGTCACATTTGGTATCAGAGCATAGGTTGGTGATAACCTTGGCTCTGGTAGGAATTACTCATGGAATAGAGTTTGTAGAACTCTAGAATGAGTTTGAGAGTATTAATAGATACGAGCGCGTATTTGTTAGTGAATATAAAGTTGATTTATATTGCGTTGATTGATTTATTGAGTGGTATATGAACCATCGTCGACACAGCCTCGAAAACTGTATCGAAGGGGTTTCTAAACACTTAAATAGAGCAATTCGACACAATATTGTTTTTAAAAGTAGGGTAAATGAAATAATTTTACCCAAAATTATATTTTAATATAAAAGAAATATTTTTTTGAAATAACTATATATACTTGGATGTTTGATTGTTAATAGTACAATCAAATTAAAATTTAAATGTGAGTGGTTTATAACCAAATAAAATTATTTAAGAATGATTTTAAATAAAAGAAATATAACTAAAATTTGATTAAACCAGAATTTAAGTCCCGAAAATTTGAAAGTGTTTAAATGAATTTAAACAAAAGGATTTGGAAATTTAAACATCATGGAACGGTTTGAAATGTTTTTTCAAAGATTTGAAGGCAATAATGGAGTATTGTTTTGGAAAAATATGATTGAATGAAAATTGTTTTGGGAAGAATTTGTGAAAGCAAGGAAGCACTGAACCCACTTTAAGTCGCTGGAAAATAATCCTGATGATGATGGCCACATCATTAGTATTCATTTTCGAGTTTCCAAAGTGATGGATTGCTATCAGGATATTATTTGGGCTTGTTGGGTATACAAGTTGTTTTAGAGATTTTCAAAAAAAGAAAATTTGTTTTGGTAAAACCAAGTGTTTGAAAATTTGATTTGCTATACCAAGTGGGTAAGTGTAGTTATCAGTTTAAAATGGTTATGGAAATGAGAACCGAGCAATTGAATTCTAAGAATTCTAATTAATAATGTGTAAGTTTAGATGAATCAACTATTAAACCTATAAAGTAAAGTTGATATTAATAAGAAGAAATCGGGTATTGTAATCCCAGAATTAAAATTTAACCTAAGGAAATGAAGATAAGAAAATATACTGGGGTTTAACCTGAGATAAGTTAAATGGAATTGAAGTTCAAAATGAACTTAATTGGATATAATATTTGAAGGTAAAATGATTATAAATTGTGAGGAGGAAATTTATACCTTACGATAGTAAGTGTTATATATAATCGGAAATTGTGGTTGTAAGATGAAATGACCCAAATGAGTGATATAAACTTTTAAGAAAACAAATAAGTCTTGAGCTCATATATTGAGAAATAAATTTAAGGAATGGTAAGTAGCTAAATTTAACTCAAGCTGAGTTAAAATAAAATTGAATTTTAATGAACTCAGTCGAGTTATAGATAAAATTTGAATGAAATAAATTCTTAAATAAATTAGTAAATGTAAAACCAAAGTAAGTAGTGAATTGGATTTAAATAGAAATGGTGTGAGTTGTAAACAAATCTAATTCAAGTATAAATTGAATAACCTTATTATGAGTAAATTCAATAATGAATTGATAATGTTAATATAAATTTAAGAATGGATAAAAGATATACTAATCAGTAAATAGTTGGGCTTTGATTAAAGGAAAATCAAATCAAAGATTTGAATGGAAATTGGTGAAATAGAATAAACCTAGTTGTTAGGTGGAACAGTTTGAAGAAAATAACGACTTAAGTAAATTGTGAAATGATTATTTAAAACATTGGTTGTTGTGTTTAATAAAATGGTTTGTAATCAAACCTGTTGAAATGAAAGGAAATGCAATGAAAAGGTTGTGAATAATTTAATTAGGATGGAATCAAGTGTAAATTGAATTGGAATCACTTTAAAATTTGTTATAAAGCTTAAGTGATTATCTATTCACAATAATATTGTTGAATTGCATATGGAAATGGGTTGTTTGAAGTAAGTGAGATTGAATAAAATTCTATTAATTATTGGAAGCAAAATAAGATGATTTTGGATATGAGTTTGTATTGCTTAAATGGATTATATAAGCAAGTAAGTTGTAAATTCCTTTTAATTAAAAGGAATGGATTGAGAATTGATTGAAATTAATTATGTTAAGGATTTGAACCTTACATATGTGCTTATGAAAATATGTAATGGAGACTCTGTCAAAAACTTTTCATAATTTGAAAACTATATAAAAAAAAACAAGAAAATTTAGCAACTAAACAATTTCAAATTGAAAATTTAAAGTAAACTAATGAATGAAACTAATTTAAAAATAATAATATGAATCAGTTATAAATGGAGATAGTCAATAAAAGTTCAATATTCAGAGTTAAGAAAATTGAATTCATATGGAATTGGTAATTCAGATTTAAATAATAAAATATAAAGGCTAAAAAGGTAGAGTAATAATATAGGAGTATATATTATGCTTATATTAAACTTAAGAAATGAGTAGTGAAATTCTTAAGTAAAAGTGATACTGAGAAAATTATTCCAAGTGGATAGGATCAGAATAATGTGAATAAAAGAAAATTTATATAGTTGATAACCAATGGATATAAATACGTAGGATGTACGTATGTTATTTTATTCGCATAACAATTCGATCCAGATTCGAGCATAGAATTTCGAGATAATTATATATCGATCCGAGTTAGGATTTTTCCCTCCATTTTCGACGACGAACCATGGATTTGGATTTTGATTGATTCCGAAAATTCTCTATCATAGTTGTGACTATGCAAGGAGAATGACAGTTTCTGATCAAGAAACCAGTTCTGAGTCCGTACTAGGAAGTCGGGTGGACGATACTAGTTCGGAAGTGAAATTGTGTGATCGAGCGAGCGATCGAATTTGATATTGTGTACGAATGGTATATGTACATCGTACGGGCTTGATTGTATAAGTATTGAAATTCTGTAGAGAACAAATAAATTAGGGAAGAATTAATATTGTATATTTCAAAATTAAATTGCCAGAGTAGATATCTGGGATTTATTGTGTATTCTGTATATCCCATTTTAGAAATTTGTTCATGATTCACCATTAGTTGTTGAACCAGTAGTTCAGGAATTTGGAAGTCAAATTAAATTTGACTGTGGTTAGGAATCTGGTTCGGATTGTTGATCATTGAGAGACAACTCTCGATAGTTTTGAGAATGCATATCCGGATTTATGTTCGGATAACCAGTAATGTTTGTTTGAGTAGACTGTTTGGTTATTTGCTAATATATAAATGTGCTAATATATAAATGATAAGAATGTTTGAATAGTTGATGTAAAAGCTTTTGAAATAACTGTTGTTTTAAATTTCGGGGACGAAATTCTTTAAAGGGGGGAGGAATGTAACGACCCTGGATTTCGGCCCCTGTTATTTTAATAAATGTTTAATCTAATTAAATATAAAATATGAATTGTTCATATTTTAAATGAATATGATTTTGGAAATATTGCCATCTATTTATATAGACTGTATTTTTAAAGGAAATTGATTTGAAAACTGAAATAAGTATTTCAATAATATTCCCAATAAAAAACTATCTTATATAATTACTTAAAATACTTTACATTGTTTATATTTAGTATAAAATAATAAATATTGATGATAATGTAGAAATTCTAAAATAAGTTTCTATAATTAACAAAATTGAACTCATATAATTAAATTAGAATGCTATACATTGTTAACATTTGTTAAATGAATACATATGCTTGATAGTGTTTAAAATAAGATCGAAGTTTTAAAAAAAATATAAAATTATAAAATACAAATAGATGATAATGTTCAATATAAAATATTAATACTAATATAAGCCAAATTAAATATAGGGAAATGAGTGAACTCAGGAATTTAAGTTTTATGTTTATAGTTAGAATACAAATGGAAATAAATATGAAGTATAACTATAAATATAAAGATAAACAGGGGTTGAGTGAAACATTAAGTATAAATCATAATTTTGAACATAAGCATACAATACAAATATACCTATGCAGCTGAACATAATTATTATGTAACCATATTATGAAGCAAAGCATTTATTTGCTATCTTCTCAGCCTACTATTTGGTCTATGAAGTTATATTACAAATCTTTATACATAGTACAACATATTTTCATCATAAGGCAAACATCTACCTGCAAGTAAAACAGTATTTGACAATACATATGAGTATAAACTATTTCAACTAGAAGATACTAAAGTAATTTTATAATAAGTATGTAAAGTTTAGAAGCAAAAAGACTAAGTAGCATTCAAATAATAAGTAGCATTCAAAAGAATAAGTAGCAAACAAAACAAAGTATATGCACATATAATATCTCTGAACAAAGTAAAAACATACGTAGACAAGTGAATAAAATATGTTGTAGCTGGAAAAAAAATTATATGCAGGCATGGTAAGATGTGAAAATATTTATGCATAAGAAAACACCAGTTTCACTTCAAATATAATAAAACAAAATATGTATCTTTTAGTGTATGCTTGGCCGAAATAAAACAAAAAAAAGATGGATATCTTTGTACAACACAGTAAGCATTAATTATTTGTTATCATAATTAAGAGCATAAACAATTAATAGCACAACATTTTGTTCATGTAAGTACTTCAGCCGAGATGTCTTTATCACTTCATACTGCAGTGAATACTATTTTAGCCAATAAGAGAAAAAAATGGCATGACAAATACAAACTGTCCAGTTACAACCTGCTATTAAGTAAACTTCTATATATATCCACCCATATCTTTATATTAGTTTATAAAACTGGACTAAAACCTAAAAGCATACCTGAGAATCAAATAGGGAGAAAGGATAAACATTTATTGCTTTGCAAACTCAAATAACTCAACATCAAGGCAGAGGGATTTTCAGTGATTCATCTGCAGTTCTTCATCAACCTTGCCCTCTGTTCAAAGATTATTATGTGAGTAAACAAGGAATTCTTAAGCTTTAAGTTCTTTAAAAAAAAAAGAGAATTAGTTCGATATTTATTGATAATCTGGATAATATATGCTTCTGTTTAAATGTGCTTGTGATGCTCTGTTCACTCTGTTGATTGACACAGGTTGTGTTTTTTTTCTTTTTCTTCCAAATTCAATTATAATCTTCAGGTTAATATAAAACTCAAAGTTTTCCATCAAGGTGTTTAAAACTTGAATATTTGATTTCAGAAAACTGATTAAAACTTGAGGTAAATATAAGTACTGTGAATTTTGTTTAACAGGAACCAAATGATGATTAGATAAAAGAAATCGATTGCTGTAAAGTAGAAATTCATGATCATAAATTGAATCCATACTTGAATTCATGATTTTTAAAAACTAAAATGAAGAATTTTAGTTTGGAATTTCAAAGGTAGTTTGTATGTGAACTGAAACTGTATTATCCCCATTTTCGAGTTATAGAATCAATTTTAAATATTCAAATTTGTGTTGAACCACGTGTGAGCATAGGTGATGTTGTAAAAATTATCAAACAAATTTTCGATTTCATGGTTTTGGAGTACGAGGTCATCTTAGGGTTTATTGTTAAGTTTTGCATCTGCCTGTTATCATAGCGCGATCGTCTTTGTTGTGCGATCGAGTGATGCGAATCGTTGGTGGTTGGTGGGTTATAGAGTTGACGTCATGTGGCCGAAGTATGAGAGCCAACGGTGGCTGGCGTCAGTGACGTAATGGTTTTGGGATGGGCGAGTTCCTGTTCTTTTTCGTGTGGATGACGAAATTTCGAATTGCAAGTTTCGCAGTTGAATCGATTTCTGTTTTCGCATCTTCGAATGAATTGTGGTTTGTGGGTGCTGGCGAGGGCCGCTGGAGGTGCGGCTAACCACCGTGCACGTGCACGGTGGCGTTGGGGTAGGGTATCGTGTCGGTGATGAAATGAAAGGATCTGCATCGTGTCGCGCTCGAGTGAAAGGGGGAGAAGACTCGGGTTTTATTGCTAGTTGAGTCGCGTGAGTTTCTGATGGTTTTCCCTTCATGCTTAGTTTAGGGATTTAGCTTACGGAAAATAAAAGAAGAGAGAAGAAGAAGGGATTTAGGGAAAGTGCTCGGGTAAATTGATGATTAACTCGAGGCATTGCGTAGTTTTTCCAGGGTAGTGCCCAAGGGTTGATAACTGCGGTTTCATTTTCTGTAGGTTTGTTAAGTAAACAGTTTTCAACAAACTGTAAAACACTGCTTTAAATAAATAAATAAAAAATTTGTTTAACAGGTTCAAGATTAAAAAAAAACTTATATACGAGTTAATTATTTTGGTCCATACTTTAAAAAGTTAAGCTCTTAATTATTGATGTAATTCAGTGATCAATTTAATTAAGCATGAAGTTAATTAATGTCTGAGTTATAGATAATGATATCATTGAACTCCGAACTTAAAGAAATTTTCAAAATGTTAATTAAATTAAATAATCAATATCTTCAGGAAGTAATTAAAAATAATTACTTTTAAATATAATTAATGGTAGATTTTAAGTAATTATAAGATTTTAATTACTGTTTAAGATAATAGTTGGTTAATCAAATAAACTAATTGTGAATTAATAATTAATTAAGTAAATTGAAGTTAACCAATAAGTATTCCAGTTATTAAATAACTATTAAGGTAGTAATTAATGATTAAAGAATAGCAATTAAAGTTTAAATAATTTAATTAAGAATTGATTAATTGAGCAGTGTAAAATAAAATAAGTCATTAAATAATTAAGATTAATAATGAATTATGAATGGTCTATTGATTCAAATAGTTTGAAAGGAAATAAGTAAATAAACTGTTAATCAATAAAACAGGGTTAAGCGATTTACTCTGATATACTTAATTTTACATTGAATTTCAAATGATTGCTTATGGATTATTGTGTATGTAGAATGTCTGGGTTGTGATTGAATATCTGATTTGGATATTTATGTGATGATATTCCATGTTACTCTGTGATATGTTATGTTATATCTTTGATGCTTGTATATGTTTTATCTGTGATAAATGCTATGTTAATTCAACTGTTAGGTTTAAATTATTTAAACTGTTAAGTTAATTAGACAACTTGGCCCTTAAAATGGCGGTTGGATTCGGTAAGACCGGGATCGGAAGAATCAAATTTTGATTCTCCGAAAACCACATTGATCCAATTAAACGTTAAGTCGTGAATCCTGAAATGAAGATCGAGATGGTGTTTTCAGAATGCAAGGGTTATCATCGTTAACTCTGACGGTGATTCCAAAATGAGTGTAACGAGATAATGCCTTCGGTTTCGTTCGAACCCGGAACGAACTTGTATGGATTGAATGCTTTCAACACATCATCAGGCGGACGATGAGCATTCTAAGAATATGTTCTATAAAGGTAAACGCAGCCTCAAGCCTCATCAACCAGGAATGGCTAAAACAGGGGAGATGCAGCAAGGTTAGGTGGGTCATGCCCAAGCAGGACAAGATATTTCCCCTGTCTAGATGTCCTTTTTTTTATTTCGGCTTAGTGGGTGGTTGGTCGCGCCAACCACGGGGTTTATCTTGTTCGGGACTATTCAGTAAGGAATGGTTCCGGCCTTGTGTTGCAGGGGATGAAGGGAGTAATCCTCGGTATGGTGATCTAGGCCCCGTACTGTGACGGGCGGTACCCCAGTAGCCCTGCCATTGTTGGAATTCCATTTACCCTACGAGACCCTACGGTTTTGATTTGTATTACCCACTCTTGTGGCTAGTAGCTGGAATTTAATGAATGTAACAATTTCGGCTATTTTCTATTTACTTGAAAACCCTAGACACTATTATAATATCACTGGATTTCCTATGAAATGTTTTGGTTAGCGTAAGGTAAAAACTTACCCGTATTTATTTGTGGGGAGTCTTACGTGATACCTTTATTTTCAAATGTTTATTCAAAGTTAAGCAACTTTAAACCGTTTACTCATACCAGACCCATGTCTGACCCGGAGTTTATTTTTGTTTTCATAAACTCTGGGTATCCAAATTTTTACGGGTAGCTAAGGGATTCAGGTTAGATTTGACGAATTCTGGAAGAGCAATGGAGCAGGAGGCTTCTACGTTGTAGGTATATATATATGGTGTTCTGCTGTGTTGATATCTCTGAGCTGCTTATCTGTATTGTATATTGACTTGTGTTAACTAGACAGGAGTTTATAACTGTCAAGTATATGATGTATGATCTTTATAGCTCTGATATATGTAAAATTATGTAATAGTTATATGATATATTATATTTTGTTCCTTTCCGCTGTGAGATTCTGATGTTGTTGTTCTTTCTTCTCTATCTTTTCTATTTTCTCATCCCTTTCTTTCTTTATGATGATATGTCTTTCTGGTAGTAGAAAGGCGGGTCGTCACACTTCATGAACAACCTTAAAACCAAATTTAACTCATAGATGGTGTTAAACTAACTTATTTGTTGAAGATTGAAACCTACCAGAGATCACAGGTGAAAGAAGTGAAGTTTGGATTTAAATTTAACTCTGTGATAAAAAAAACAGAGATGAACATTTTACCCAATCATCCTAACATTCATATGTATACTCAAAAAAAGTATGTATATATATGAAGCAAATCATTCCAGATTCTATCATGCAACCAAAATTCACATACTTAAATTTTTAAAGTGTTACTCACCTAATTTCCAGGAAATGAACAGAGACTTCAATTTGAACAGGCTCTTGAATTTGAAATCTGAAGCAAACTGAAAACCTCCTCTGGTTAATCCCCTGGTTTGCTAAGTTGTATTGATATGTATTGGTTAAGTTGGATGTTTGTTTAAGTTTTGAAATAGTTTACTTCAGATCTTTAGTTCGGCTTTCCAATTAAAATGAAAAGGCAGAGATATATAGCAAAGAGTTGCAGACAGGTTGATAATATTTTGTACAAGACAGTGATAATATTTTGTACAATATCATAGATCTTCCCATTGTTTAATTGATTAAGCATATCTATTTCCTGTTTTTTTTTTTGGAGGCTGAGATAAGAACATTGAGGCTTTCGTTAAATGCTTGTTTTGTTTGTACTCATATCTAGTATATATTTATATTGTCTTTTTGATCTCAGCTTGCACACTTATTTGATTTTGTTTAGCAAGCTTAGTTATATCTTATATTTTTAGTTTGTTTCATTCCTTGTTTATATTTGTATTTGTTTGTATGCATACATTTGTTTATACATGCCTTTACTTGCTTGTTTCGGCTGAAGAATGTTGTATGTACAGTCTTTTTTTTTTTGCTTTTGTTTACAGCCTAGATGCTTGTCTACATCTTTTTAACTCGGCTGATGATAATGTTATGGTGGCTGGAGGTAATGGCATTAAATGCCTATGTACTTCATGCTTTATTTTACTTTGTTTATGCTTTTTTCTTTGCCTTGCATTACTTTACTCGTTTGTACATATTTAATTTGTCTTGCATACACATTCTATTTTTTTTGAATGTAGTTAAATGTGTTAAATTTTCCTTGCCTTTAGTCTTGTTGCTTTGAAATAAAATATATTTCTATTTTCAACTCAAATACTTAACGTCTTGTATTTATTTTTATTCATTCATTATTTAGATATTTAATTCTAAAAGAAATCGTTTCAAAAACTTAATAAAATAGACACATATCTTTTTATACGAATGTCGTATGAAATTCCTAGTAATTTACCAACAAATTTCACAATTTTATTCAAAATTAAAATAAATTATCAATTTAAAATAAATTAAAATTCGGGATCGTTACAAGACTAATGCTAGGATCAAGTAAAGGAAGACAATCAACATAACCAACATTAAATCTCACATCTTTTAATCTTAAAGCTAAGGTGAATAACTACTACATTCCATTTTCTTATGATTTCAGTTTTAAGATTAGATCCAAAATGATTTGGCAAGTATATGCCATGTTTTGATGATTAAAGTTAGTTATATATGTGTGTGTGTGTGTGTGTGTGTGTGTGTGTGCGCGCGCGCTTGTTGATGAATTATATATGTTCATGTTAGTTTTTATGATATGTTTGACATGAAAACCCTATTAGATGACATCTAAATGCCTTGTAAATTTAAATATAGGTCATAAATGATGTTTAGAGATGGATTTCAATTTTCATAATTTTATGAATTAATGTGGATTTTATATACATTTTCTAGTGAAGAAAATGATTTATTGGGTTATAATTATTTACGGCTAAAATAATAATTATTTGGGTTTGAAATTTTTATATGTTGGAAAACATATTGAAATAGATTTTCTAGGATTTTTCTAGATCTTTTCTAAGTTATTTGATGAATATATAAAATTATTTAAGGTATAGGACTTAAATGTTTTATGTAATTAATTAAGGAGAAGGGGCATTTTGTAAAATAAAATGATTGTTTAATTCTGAAAAATAGCGGCATCACTTTTTTGAAAAGTATTTGTTAACCAATGAGAACTTGACAAATAAAGGCAGTTTAGTTGAAAATTATCCTTTTTAAGTCAAAAACAAAAAAAATCATATTTTTGGCATGTTTCAGTCAATTCTGGTATTAAACCTTCCGACCTAGACCTTTCGACAAGGTCGAGAGGTTTAAAGCTTTCGACAAGGTAGAAAAAATACATATGGTATCAAGTTACTTGGTAGTAATGAATTGGACAGAGCCGAAGGGTTCTTAATCGAAAGGATGGTTGCCGAAGGGGCTGAAGTTTGTTTGTTTATAAACCAAAAGCTTTCACCTACTTTGCTTTCAGAAAGAATTAAAATAATGGTTCTAAACCATTCGATAAAGTCGAAAGGTTACTGTTGCTTTATTTGTTTTGAAACCTTTCGACTCAGTCGAAAGGTTAATGCCGCTTTATAAATGCTTTGTTCTGAACCTTTAGACAAAGACGAAAGGTCTGCTTGTTTTTAAAACTAACTGCATCTCCATGCTTTCGAAAGAAAGCTTTCGACTTAGGTGATTTACCCTTGTTTTATAAACTGAAGAATAACCCAAGCTTTTAAAGGAGTTGTTTTAATGGTAGTGGTCTATTGTTTTAAGTAAAATGATCTAAAGCTTTCGAAGCAGACCTTTTGAAAAAGTCGAAAGGTTGCTTCCAATGAGATCGAAAGGTTTTAAAAGAAGGTTTTCCACTTGTTTTAAATTGATCTAAGTCTTTGAAAGGTTTTCTTTGAATGATTTTGAAAGGTTTAAGTTGAATGATTTCAAAAGGTTTAAGTTCAATTGTAAAGGCCCGCAAATCCGTACCCCTGTTAAGCTGGCAAAATCCCACAACAATTCAGCCCAAAGAGGGACAAACATACGAATCTTTAGGGTTTAAAGAAGAAGAGGTAGAAGAAGAAGGAAAGAAAACAACAACAGAATCTCACATATCGCAGCGGAACAAATATAATAGATAAATAAATATCTTTAAACAGAATCGCTATATCAATTATTACATTACATCACATTGCATTATCAGAGTGTACAACAACGAACAGCGGAAATAAATATTACATATATAAGTGATACGCCTCGCCATCCAGCTCCAACTCCTTATTTCCACAGCAACTTCTTGACTTTGCTCCCGAATAAGGATAACCTGACTCTAGGCTGCCCGTGTGGAAAATTGTGGGCATCCAGAGTTTAGAAAGGGATCAATAAACTCCAGGTCAGTTGTGGGACTGGTGTGAGATCTTAAAAATAGTTATTTTCACAAAGAAAATAAAAGAAATCCGCTATGCTTTTTGGAAAATGAAACCACCGTAAGGCCTTCCGGCACACACACAATGCAATCGCACACATGTGGGAGATTTCTCCTTATGATAGTAAAATATGCTTACTACGCAAAATTCTTCTTTTATATTATTATTAGTGCATAGTGGAAAATGTTTCGAAAGTATAATATTAATCTTAGCCAGCGTAGGTACCATTATTATGCCAGCTATAGCTATCATTTTAAATGGCAGGTTCTACGACTAAAACCGTACAAGGCTCGTATTGTTTTGTTTGAATTTTCCAACAAATGGTCAGGCTAAGGAACTTCCTACCGCCACATGGGTACGCCACTGAGGGACGTCTCGAGAACTTAACCAGCTCTCTGCCAACACAAGGCCAGGTTACCTCTGTAACTAGGTAACTACTACACGAATATGTCATCCTCGGTCCTTTGGGACCTTCATCCGAGGATCCTCTACACCAACAACCACAAAGAAAAGTATTTGCAGTAACCACAAAGGTTAAATATCAGGGCTCCATACCTGACATCACCTTTTCCATAAGGAAATGACATACCCTAAAGCACGCGACCCTCATAACCTTGCCGCATCTTTCCAGTTTTGACCATTTTCGGGGTGTGAGGTCCGACGAAGTCTCGTCCACAAAGCTACGCTTTACATGAAATCCCTGCTTTGATCAGAAATGATCATCAACGCACAGCATCACTTAGCATGCCAAACTACAAAATTGGGAGTATATCACTGATAACCTTCAACTACGTAACCTCCGAGCTCGTACGTCTCAGAGAAGGGTGTTAAGCTAAGAGAATAAATTCTCCGCCACCAACAGATATGTATTCGAAAGAAATCTGCTTTATATCTCAAAGTGTAGTATCGGACATACGACCATATAAGTCTATTCCGGGTTCGAACAGAACCGAAGGCACTTCCAAAGAATCCCTTGCAAATCCGGATATTCACAAATCACGTCCGGAATCCTCATCACAAAGAGTGGTAGAATCTTTATACCGGAGCAACCCGGTGCAGAGACAATCGACAGGTAATCCTTTCGCTTTAGAAAATACCCAGTCTTCAACACCGTCTTCAAATGCAATCCCATTTCGTCGTATCGTTATTCGGAATGGGTTTTATGACACAAGGTCCTCTTCAGGCTAATCCGAATAACGAGCGCTTATTTCAAAAATAAGTGTTCATTCAGATTTCAAACAAATCACAACAATTTTAACTTTGGTCTTTGAAATAAAAGATCTATCACAATCACAAAGGTTCGATGTGGTTTTCGGATATCCACTTGGAATCCGACCCCCGGTCGCATCAAAATTCAAATGTAGTTTAAAGGCCAATATTGATAGTCGGTTATTTAACTATTAGTAAATATTCACAACAAACACCAAGATTTGAATAATTTTCTCAATTATTTATTTTCAAAATATCTTTGCAAGATATATTTCAAACTTCAACCATTTGAAACCAAATTTTCAAATTATTTCCACATTTCAATACTTTGAAAACAAATTTCAAATCACTTTTCCGTACGCGGAATACGTTTCCAAATATTTATTGATTTCCACTGAAAATCTGCTGAGATCTAATGTTTTAAAATAACTTAAATTACATATCCAAGCATGTATACTTGGAAATAAAACTATTTTAACACACTTACTTAAATTTTAGTTATGAAAATATATACTAATATCTTATATAACTTCAAGTACAAACTAATTTTAAAATAAAATTTGTAGATAGGATATCACCTACTGAAACATCCATTTTCTAAATCACAAATCAATTTTAATCTTTAAAATATTCCCTTCTATAATTAATTAAATAAATCTTTACTTTAAAGATTTAAAACAATCTCCAAAAGTAATTTCTCCAACCACAATTTCTTTCTTCAGATCAATTTCTAGAACTTTTAATTTATACTTCAAAGTTACTCTATAAATATACTCGGCTTTCCAAGGAAGAATTCTCTTTCTGTTTATATTAATAAATCTTTTGATTTATTTCAATTCACATTCCAAATCTGTAATTTCCTTTTCGCATCGTTAAAAATAAACCAACATTTATTTTTAAGTCAAAGTCCCTTTCCTTTATAAAATTCTTATTCTGAATTTAAATTCCCAAATATCCACTGATATATGATTTTTAAATCGATTTCAAAAATCGTATACAAGCACCAAATAAATTTCCAATTTGATTTCTAAATTAATTTACTGTAAATTTTCTACTAAATTTCAAAAATCAAATTTTATTTATTTCTGGTATCCTACGATATCAAAAATATATTCGCTAACTTATAGCCTACAATAATTTCAATTACAACATAATCACACAGAGATTATCAACACACAACATATGAAACAAATTCAATATTTGAGGAATCCAGTTGGATCCCTCCAACCTGTTTCCCTGCATCCACAGATGTTAGCACCACAATTAAATACCAATTTCACTTCGAGATGGAATATCGCGTTATATGGGATTTATAAAATATCATCCGCTATTATGCGGCGCATAGGGTCTCATCCGCTATATAATGCGGGAAATCAATCAACCAATATACACTATATACTACTATGTATATAATATCATCCGGTGAATAATTATTATAAATCAATTACCCAAGAACACAGCCAACAATTAAATTTAACTATCATAATTCAATCATCAATCAATAACTGAAATTTTCAATTATTAAAATTTTGAGTGAGAAGATCTCACCTTTTATTTGCAATCCATTCCAACTCATTTCCATTCCGGCTTGTTTCTTCATTTTAGACCTTGTATCAAACAATTGTATGATTTTTATTAGTATTCGAACAAATCGAAAAATTAATTTCCATTTGATAAATTTAACTAACTAACTAACGATTTATTTTAAACTAATAACATCCCTTTTTTTAAAAAAATCTTTTTAGTAAATAAAATAAGTTTATTAAATTAATTAATTACCTTAATAAATTATTTTTAACATAACCTAGTAAATTATATTTTATTTTTTTCTCATTTTCAACTGCATATAAAAATAATCTATATAGGTTTTTTAAAACTAATTTTTATATAACTCCCATATTTTACAAAAGGCATAATAATTTTCTGTTTAAACATTTTTCTTTTACTGTATATATCTTCTCTGATAAAAAAAAGTTTTCTGTTTTTAAACTTATATTTTTTCCAATCTGTACATAATTATATTTTTTCTAATCTGTACATATACCTATTAAATCCAGTTTAATCGACAGAAAAAAATCAAATACCTCACCATCGATCTGGACCACGACACTGCGCCACCAAAATCCCTTTCTCGAGCTTCCCCCCGGCATCGCGACCGACAGCAGCACCACCCCTTCCCCTCAAGCGTACGCGAGACCTCACTCCCAAGCACAAAAATCTATGAACACGCCACCGACAATCGATTCCCATCTCTGCCTCAACCTTGCCAGCGAATGCCACTCGCCACCTCGTGCTCGTCCCTCAGTGTCAAAGTGGAAATCGACCTCGATTTCATTTCATTCCCCTTTTTTATGTTCGGCCATTTTTCGGATGAGAGCTCGACTTTGAAAAGTCGATTTCGTTTCTAAATTGGGAAGAGGGAGGCTCGATTTGTATTATAATTTGGAGAAATGAACGCGGGAACTTTTATTTTATTGTTTTGTTTCAAGAACGAAATCGATTTCATTTGAATCTGTTGCTCCGCCATTTTTCTCCTTTTTTCTGTTCTGTTTCGATTTGAACCGTATGATTTTTTCCTTATTTGTTCAGAGGTTTTAGAAATGAGGGTTGCGTGAGATTCTAGACTTGCGTGATGGCGTATCGGAGAAGGAATAAAAATGGTTGACCAGAATATAAAGATATATATATATATATATATATATATATATTCTTACTTAACCTTGAATTTGCGATATAAGCTACAATGCGTTTATCTACCATACGATCACTCGACAACTCCAAACACTACGAAATATGAAATCCGACAATAATACAATATTACGGATCCAATGGAACATGTCTCGTCGAATTCCGAGACTATGCCTCGGAAGGCTATTTTTAAATATCAATTTAAACAATATAATTTCAAAACTGAACAAAACATTCCCAAATTCAATTCTGAAGCTTTTATTATCTTTAGTATTATCAATATGAATTTTACAAGTCTTTGAAATATTTTTAATCAGCTTAAAACCGAGGATTCAAATTTTTACCCAAGCTTCAATAAATAAAATTAAATAATTAAATTGCCAAACCCATAATAAAATTTTTAAATTCAAGTTAAACTAACTTTCAAATATTTAAAATCAATTAAATATTTCATTTCAAATGTCAAAAAATTTCCGGGTCATCACATCCTTCCCCCTTAAAAGAATTTCGTCCCGAAATTTCTAGTTAAGAAGAATGATCCTTAACCCATTTAATATTTTCCAAACCAAGAAGTTTTATCAACTTTCCAAAACAATTTTTTTTTTATCAAATATTCATTATCATTTCAACTATCTTTCCAACTTCAATTATAAGTTCCAAACATCATTGTTCTCTTTATAGTTCAAATTTAAATTCAAGTTCAAATTCAAATTCCAAACTTTCAAAATTTTCTAAAAAATTTTCTAACACCCTAAATTTTCGAAAATTTTCACCAGCGTCTCCTTTGCACGGCTAGCTCAGTACGACTACAAAATGCCTCTACGGGATCCCAAATTCCAAAAGAAAACAGAAAGCCAAGTGGCTAGATCAAAAACCCAATCAAATTTCATACAGGAATTTAAACACATACCTTTTTGTCGAGCAATTCAAATTTATCTTAAGAAATCAAAATCAATTTTCCCCACTTGCTTTTTAATACCTGTATATCAAATTTAACCATTTCCATCTACAGATTCTAAAATCATTTCATACATTTTCTTACAGAAGTTTCATATCTACTTCTATTTAAATTAGTTTTCCCATTACCATATGAATTCAATTTTATTTTCAACTCTGAATATTGAATTTTTATCTTCCATTCATAACTGATTCATATTATTATTTTAAATTTAGTTTTATTTACTAATTTACTTCAATTTCCAATTTGAAATCGTTTGTAGCTAACAAAAAAATTTCAAAAAATTTCTAACTCCTAAAATTTTTGGCAGAGTCTCCTTTGTATAGAGGAGCTTTTGCAATTTGACAAAAGATATAAATATATATACATCGACCCACCCGGTCGGAAAAACAAAAACAGTTCATATTTCCTATTTTTATTGCGTAGGCGTACCTTATTTAGCATTTTTAAGCAAAGCGGTTTATTATTAGCATTTTAGCACGACCAAATCCAGCCAAACAGCCCTCTTTTACCTGTACTTACTCAATTTAAACACGTAAGTGACATATATAGGAAATTCGTTTACATCTCACTTATTTTTGATAATAAACACATAGTTTTCATAAGCAATGCACTCAAAATAATTCCCATTAGCAATTTATATGGTTTCAATACAAATTTAATTGCTTACAACTACATCACACATCATTTCGATTCAATTTCAATGGTTTACAACACACTTTTTTCATTCGATTCATTTTTAAACAAAACGAACTCATATCCATTTCAATTGATTCAAAAATCAATTTTATTGGCTTTCCTTAACTCATAGTATTTTATGCAATCTCGTTTGCTTCAAACGACAACCATTTTTATGAAAATTCGATGATATTCACTAAATAGAATATCCAATCTAGTTTATAACTAATTTAAATTGATACAAACTCAATTTACACTTTATTCTATTTCATTTCCAATTGATTCCGTTAAATTCATTTTGTATTTCGTTAATCAAACAAGTTTCATTCAAAACCATTCCATAAAGCTTGACAACAACCATTTCACAATTTTACTTAAGTCGAGCTTTTATCCAATATTTACTTAAGTTATTTCAATTCAAAACTCAAATTTATTTTTTCCTTGTAACACTTCCAAACTTAAATCCTTGATTTGATTTTTCATTTATCAAATCCATTCCATCGACTAATTTAATTAAATTAGTTTTACTCACTTATCCATTTTAAATTTCAACTTTCCATTCTCAATTCATCCCGAATTTATTTTATCAGTAACAAGGAAATTCTCAAATTAATTTTACTTACTTAAATTTATCTACAAATTCAAAACATTTTTTATTTAACTCACAATTCAAGTTTTAATTTAACTAATTCATCTTTCCTATTTCATGAATTAATTAATTATCATATTAGTTTACTTGAATTCAATCCGTTTTATTTTTTCATTGTTTTTCCAACGTTTGGATTTTTATTCAACTTGATCCAAGTCAAATCTCATTCCATTTTTCAATTCCAGTTCATTTACTCACAAATGTTAACTCGTTTGTTCATTCACAAAATTATTCCACACTTACTTTTATTTATCCCCTTTCAATTTGAATCTTCTTTCAATCAAATTTCAAATATTTTTATGAGTTATCAAACTTATTTAGATATCGTAACATTTTAAAGAAATTCCAGAAACTTTTTAACAATTACTCACATTTCAAAATCAACTTTGAAATCAACTATATCTCTTCAAAATATTATTTTTTAAATTTCATACCCCACCAGATTTCATATCCAACTCAAAAATACTTCTTTGAAGTTCCGTTTCAAATTATAAATTACATTTACAATTTATATTTTCAAATTCCATTTGTATGTGAATTTATTTCCTTATCCTTTCAATTCTCATTTATAAATTTCATTTGTTAAATGAATTTATCTCCAAATCTTTGGTTATACCATTATTTCTTATTAAATTTCCATACAATAATGATGATAATTCAATATCATCTCTTCCTAACAACCAAGCAACCATATACCATAAAAATTTACAGAAAATCATTTCTTTCATATAGAAAAATAGTTTTGGGTAAAATTATCTCATTTACCCTATTTTAAAACAATATTGTGTCGGTTTATCCTGTTTAAGAGTTTAGAAACCCCTATCGATACAATTGGCCAGAATGCACCGACAGAATCTATAAACAATCAACCGATAAGTCAACACAATATAAAACAATTTTATATTCACTAACAAATACGGGCTCATATCTATTATTACACTCAAACTCATTATAGAGTACTACTGACTCTATCTCTAATGAGTAACACCCAACAGAGCCAAGGTTATCGCTTAACCAAATGCTTTTGATACCAATCTATAAAGGCCCGCAAATCCGTACCCCTGTTAAGCTGGCAAAATCCCACAACAATTCAGCCCAAAGAGAGACAAATTTACGAATCTTTAGGGGTTAAAGAAGAAAAGGTAGAAGGAGAAGGAAAGAAAACAACAACAGAATGTCACATATCGCAGTGGAACAAATATAATAGATAAATAAATATCTTTAAACAGAATCACTATATCGGTTATTACATTACATTATCAGAGTGTACAGCAACGAACAGCGGAAAGAAATATTACATATATAAGTGATACGCCTCGCCATCCAGCTCCAACTCCTAATTTCCACAGCAACTTCTTGACTTTGCTCCCAAATAAGGATAACCTGACTCTAGGCTGCATGTGTGGAAAATTGTGGGCACCCAGAGTTTAGAAATGGAACAATAAACTCCAGGTCAGTCATCGGACTGGAGTGAGATCTTAAAAATAGTTATTTTCATAAAGAAAATAAAAGAAATCCGCTGTGCTTTTTGGAAAATGAAACTACCATAAGGCCTTCCGGCACACACAATGCAATCGCACACAGAGGAGATTTCTCCTTATGATAGTCAAATATGCTTACTACGCAAAATTCTTCTTTTATATTATTATTAGTGCATAGTGGAATACATTTCGAAAGTATAATATTAATCTTAGCCAGCATAGGTACCATTATATTATGCCAGCTATAGCTACCATTTTAAATGGCAGGTTCTACAACTAAAACCATACAAGGCTCGTATTGTTTTGTTTGGATTTTCCAACAAATGGTCAGGCTAAGGAACTTCTTACTGCCACATGGGTACGTCTCTGGAGGGACGTCTCGAGAACTTAACTAGCTCTCTGCCAACACAAGGCCGGATTACCTCTGTAACTAGGTAACTACTACACGAGTATGCCATCCCCTGGTCCTTTGGGACCTTTATCCGAGGATCCTCTACACCAACAACCAGAAAGAAAAGTATTTGCAGTAACCACAAAGGTTAAATATCAGGGCTCCATACCTGACACCATCATTTTCCAGAAAAAATGACATACCCTAAAGGGCGCGACTGTAACAACCAGGTATTTTCAACCATTCGTATCCATTATAAGTGTATAGGTAGACACTCATGCCGGAATTGAATTGCTCAAAATACCGCGTTGTAAATAAAATTTTGGCAAACCTCAGAATATACAGTAAATAAAAATCACAGATCACAGACACAGAGTATATAAAAATGCAGCGGAAGAAAAGAGATAGTAGTTCATGAAGCTACTATATAAAATATGAGATGCATCAGAGTTAAATAAGATACAACAGAAGAGTAACAGGATACATCAGGTACAAATCAGATACACCACTGAACCACTGGATACTGAAACAAAATAGATGGCTGGATCTTCAAGGAAAGCTCCAACGCCGAAGGTGAATCTTGAATGCTAACTCAATCAATCTGACCCGAGCGTAAAGCAAAACACAAAACCCTCGAGTCAGGACATAAATACTTATAAACTGTAAATCAACCCAAGTGAACAGTAACAAAATGCATCAGTAACTTAAAGGATGCTTGGGACCGCCCATCCTCTAAGGATCCGTTAAACTATTTACTATGTAGTAATATACGCTATATACGGTAGTGTCTAATTAGTAAAGTATAATATATAGAAAATAGCGTTAAGGGGATGGTGAACCTTAACGCGATCGGATCTTTAAAACCAAAATCGTAGTGGGTTCGATATAAGGATATGACACGGCACGCAAGGAAATGCCAGGGTGGATACACCGTTTGCACTCCCGGACCGGTGGTGACGGCAAGCCAGCAGCTTCCGCCCACCTCGAACAATACCCCCGAATCAAAGTGGCGCCACCGAATCGAATCACAACAGTAATAGAATAGTTTCCGATGGAGCATACTCGATGAAAGGGTGCGACCCTTTGTGTAGCCCGGTATAGCTCCTGTTTTAGTCATATATGCCAACTCACGGGAGTTGGGTCCACGTAACATACCTCGAGAACGTCGCCACCATCCTACTTTATTCTGGAATCTCCACCGCGTACACAGTTGTTAAAGTGGTTTTCGGTATTGTCCGGCTATAAGACAATATCCGATCCCGGTCTCTTTAACAACCAATCATTATTATAACCCATGGATATTTATTTCAAATAATTTATACTTTCAAGACCAAAATATCATACTCATTTCAAAACAATATCACAATTGTATCATTTCCATTTCAAAAAAATAAAATTCAATATTATATCATTCAAATAAAACCCAAATTTCCAAATCATTGAATATTTCTTTAAATTTATTAAACTTGAAATATTCCTTTAAATTATCATAGCATTTTGGAAATGTTACCTTAAGGAATCATAGCATTTTTGGAATGTACTACTTTCCACTTTACATTGTATATAATCAAAGTATTGATAAGCTTAAAATTTTAACATGTCAATTTATCATAGCCTTATAGTTAAATAAACTTTCTTACTGTAATATACAATTTAAACCGAAATTCTTATGTTAAGTTAAAAGCACCTTATTAACTTACATTATTATTACAATAAAGAAACTTTATTGTTTTAATCATTTAAAGTATGTCATTCACACAAATTAAAACTTGCTTATCAAATGTACGTTATCAACTTACATTTTATTATTACAGTAAGTAACATTTATCATTTTAATCAATTTAAAATACACCATTACATTGATTAAAATCTACGCGTCAAATGTACGTTTTAAATTTTATATTCCTATTACAATGATGAACATTTATTAATTAAATCAATACCACACTACTTAAAACTTTACATGTTTCTTTCTTAATTAAAACTTTACATGTTCTTGCATTAATTAAAACTTTCATGTTCTCTCATTAATTAGGACTTTACACGTTTCTTTCATTAATTAAAAACTTATACGTTTCTTTCATTAATTAAAACTTATACCTTTCTTTCATTAATTAGGAATTTACATGTTCCTATCATTAATTAGAACACCATACGTTCTTTCATTAATTAAAACCTATACGTTTCTTTCATAAATTAAAACCTATACGTTTCTTTTATAAATTAAAACCTATACGTTTCTTTCATAAATTAAAACCTATGTGTTTCTTTCATAAATTAAAACCTATGTGTTTCTTTCATAAATTAAAACCTATACGTTTCTTTCATAAATTAAAACCTATACGTTTCAACCTATACATTTCTTTCATTAATTAAAACTTAACATTTCAGATTTATATTACCATTTCACAAATTTAACTAAACTTCCAGTTTATTTAATTAATTTAACATCTTTAGTTAAAACTCAAATTTCACATTTCCAAGTCAAGTTATATTTTAAAATTTCATTTTCAACAGTCATTTATTCAACCACTTAAATTTATAGAAAATCAATAATTCTTTAATAAATCACTTAAATTCAAATATAAATCAATTTATCATATTTACCATTTTCCAAATAAAATTAAAGTCCATTTTATTCATGTAACTTAAATATCATTTTTAGTCAAAATTCCAAATTTCAAACATAAGTTATATTTCAAAATCCAGTTAATCCATTCATAAATTACATTTTTAACACATAGAAAAATCATAATTTATTTATTTTAAAACCTTTCAATATCTATTTAAATCAAATTTCATAATTTTATATTTTTAAAATACTTAAAATATTCAAAGCACTTTATAGAATAACCACGGGTCTGTATATAGTTATCTAACCTAGGTCAAGTGATACGGATATGTATCATTTCGATCCGCAGTTTAAAAGGTAAAAATCTGGGTTCTATCATTTCAAACCCGCAATCCCAAGTTTAAATAAATAAATAAAATAACTCAGGCCTATCATTTCAGCCCATAATGATTTTTATCCTAACAGGGAACTTGCAGTGTGATCATATACAGAAATAATATAAACAATGTCAATATCACAATATACAGTCATGTATCAGATGTCAGGTGAAAATTAACAGTTTTAACATGGTAATAACATGGTAATAACACGGCATAGCATATCATATGAACATCATTAACTTGCATAAACATTTTACATTACTAAACACTTGTCATCAATCCACTTTTCATAAGTATATATGTCAGAGTGAGAAAGACTCACCTTTTTCAAAGCTAGAGACCAAAACAACATACAAGCACGACTCCAAAGGCATGACAAGCACAATTTCACGACTTTTGATTTGAGTTGAAAGATAGCCAAGATATGATTTTGTATCAACAACCCAAAACAAAACAAACCAGACACTATATAAACATTCAACATAAAATAACATTGAAACAATTTTGAAATACAAAGTGAAATGAACAAGATAGATTGGACCTTGCTTCAACTACTTCAATGCTTGGCCTAAGGGACACTTATGCTTGGCTATGATGATGCTTTGGCTCAGGTCTGACATCATATAGGTCAGGTTTAACATCATATAGGCAAGGCAACAAGTGGAGATGAAGGGAATGAGGCAACAATGGTCAAAAACATTGTTTTTAGGCATGTAGGTTGCAATTTGAAGGGTTTGGCCACTATAAATGGTTCGGCCATGGTCATGGTTGGTGGAGTAGATGGTGTTGGAGGCATGGAAGAGATGTAGGAGTTTGTGGCTGCGGCTATGGAGAAGAGGCCGATCCAAACTTAGAAGAGAAACAAGGCAAAATTGCGCAGAAAAGTAAGAAAAGTAGAAAGAATAGAGGGATTTACCTTTTTTTTTCTTCAAGGTGGAGGCCATGATTTTTAGGGTTTTGGGGCTTCGAAAATTCGTGAATGACAAGAGGAAGTCGGCTGCAAAGGATGGGGAAAGGAATGCTAAGATGAATTGATGTATTAATGACAGAAGAAACTGCAAAAGAAACGGATAAAACGTTTTTCCGTTTCTTAGCTCTTAACCCTTTCAAATTTCTCATATATATTTATATACATCCAAATAACTGAAAATAATTAAAATCTCAGTTAAAATTTGAAAATATAACAGATAAACAAAATATTAAAAATTAAATATTAATTAGATATGATTAAATAAGAAAAATAGCATAAAAAAATGAAAACTAGACTTAAGAATTAGAAATAACTTCAATACATTTTGGAAAAATTTACTTTAATTTAAATACATGTAAAATGAATAAAATAAAGTAAAACACAGCAAATAAAAGTGAGTTCATAAAATAAATAAATAAATTTTAATTATATATAATTAAAATAAGAAAATGGCTTAAAATTGTAGACTAGGCTTTAAAATTAGAAATAAATCCAAATGAACTTTAGAAAATCTTCATGGACTTGTAAAATATTTATAACAAATAAAATAACAAAAAATAAAAGTGCATTCACAAAAAAATAATTATTAAATATAATTTATATGAAAAAAATGGCAGAAAATTAGAAAACAGCCTTTAAAAATAGGAAATAAATACAGTAAATTTTGGAAAAATTCTATTATCATTTAAAAATATTTAAAAGTAAAAATATACATAAAAAAACATATTATCACATATTAAAATAAAATATAACCAAGAAGAAGTAATTTATACAATTTAAAATAGTCATTGTTAAATAACCCTATATACGCACAATATTGTAAAGGGTATAACTTTCACAATTTACATCCAATTTCAACGAAACGAAAAGTGGTGTTCTTAGAATTTTATGTACTTTCATAATAAAAGAAAAAAATTTAAATTTTTAAACTTTTAAAATTTTAAGTTGAAAGTCACAGTTTGACTATTTTGACCAAAATCAGCATTTCAGGCAAATATTTCAACTTACACAAGTTTGGGATTATAACTCATAAAAATCAAGATTATATTTAAATAATAAATTTAATCATTTCAAATAAGTAAAAATAAAAGTTTTTTTTTAAACCAAAATTTTACATTAAAATAATTAAAATATACAATAAAATAATTACAAAATATAGGGTTGTTACACTCTCCCCCACTCAAAACTTTTCGTCCCCGAAAAGGAATGAGGTATGAGAAAGCACAGAGAAAGATAGAGTGAAATAAGGTTAGGACAAGATGACAAGGAGAATGAAATTATACATGCAGGCTATTGTTATAGGTAAGTTTTACAAGGTGGAGCTGATCTTTCCAAGATTCTCCAAAATTAAGAACACAAGCACGAAAAAGGTGGATTCAAAATGATTACCAAAGATCTATCAAAGATTATAGAAAGATTCCTATACCAATCTATAGCAAGATAAGGAGGAGGAGGATAACAAAAAAATAGTTTGGAAAACAAAATAAGGAAATAGATTTGAAAGCATGGAAATTTCAACTTAAATAGAGAATAAATCTTTACACAAGTTAAATAAATCTTAACTATCTCAAATTTCATTATCTTATTATCCAATCATCATAAATTAACAAATTTCAAAACCATGGGTTTGAAAAATAATCATTTATTACACTCACAATGTATTTAATAAATTTAGTTCTTCTTTATTCCTAAATAAAACTAAATTTATTCCTCTCACTATATTTATCACTTATGTTAAACATACTTACACTTAATATAACTTCTTTCTTTTATTCTTAATTCTTTTAATATTATTTTTTTATAAGTTATTCAATTACCCTTTATTATATTTACCTCTGTTAATCATTTTATAATTAAAATTTAAGTGTATAACATTTATTATAACCATTCAAATTTTATTTATAAAATCTTTTTATATTGTATATTACCCAATTACATTGTTAACTTCTGAAATTAAGGTAAGTTATATTGGAATGAAATTGTGTCATACAAATAAAACTTTCCAATTCAATTATCTCAAGTTTAATCATTTATCCAAATTTTTTTGATTTTCTTTTTATAATTGAAATTATTGTTTAAAATAAAATTTAAGAATTAAATTTCCGATTTCTTCAAACCATTTAGAAATAAGTAATAATATATATAATATGTCAAATCAAATTTCAATCATATATCTATATATATTATAAATTAAGTCATATTTTAGAAATTCAAATCAATTTAATTTCCCAAAACAAAGCTGTAGCAAGACTACAGAACAGTCTCTTCACTTCGAAACTCGAAAATGAACGTCGATGATGCTGCAGTCATCACCGAAGTTATTTTCCAGCGACAAAGAGAAAAGTACTAATTTTAAACTTAAAATTCTTTGGAAACAAATTTCTATTTGAAAATATTTTAAATATTATATCCCTTTAAACTTTAAAAAAAAAGGTTTGGAAACATCGAAAATTAAATTCTCAAATTTCTTTTTCAAAATTCATTTAAGTTCCCATAAAATTTATAAACAATTATTTATAAATTCATTTATAGAACAATAAATGATAAATCAAGTATTATCATTTCAAATTATCAATCTGAATCATTTTATTAAGTTCCATAAATATATATATCAAAATTTTATTTCATTAACCAAAACAAAATTTAAAATAATATCGTGTCAATTTGTTCTGTCAAAGTGTTTTAGAAATCCTATCGATAGCGTTGATCAGACGAATCGATCGGAAACCCAAATCAACATCAACAACTCCAACAACACAATATAAAAAAAAATATAGATTGACAAATACAATTCAAAATGTTTGAAAATATGTTGGAAACAAAAGACAAGATGATTAAATACAGAGTAGGGAGGTGAATAAGCTAAAATAAATCACGGGCAACCTTAATCGGGTCAACCGTGACTTAAAGTATAAGATCGAAGTGGATTTTCTGGGGTAAATCTACGTTTGATCTCAAGAGTGAGAGTTTGGGATAATAGGAGATACTAGCATCTAAACCGAGGATATAAAATCTTTGGTGAATCGATGCTGTTGTAATGGAGTTTCACCCCTTTTACAAGAAATTTTTTGAGATTGGCGGGACCGCCAATTCACTATAAAGATCATTCGAAGTGGGGTTGTGGGATACTCCAGAATCAAATGAAGATGAATAGCGGGGAATAAGAATGGACTTTGGAACCGCAGGGAAAGTTCCAAAATTCAAAGGAATCGAGTCAAAAGGGAAGAGGTTCAAACTCGAATGAAAGTGATTCTGTAAATACATTCACTTTATATGCTGAGTTTTGCCTAGAGCTACCAAAGCTCTGATACCAACTGTAACAACCAGGTATTTTCAACCATTCACATCCATTATAAGTGTATAGGTAGACGCTCATGCCGGAATTGAATTGCTCAAAATACCGCGTTGTAAATAAAATTTTGGCAAACTTCAGAATATACAGTAAATAAAAATCACAGATCACAGACACAGAGTATATAAAAATGCAGCGGAAGAAAAGAGATAGTAGTTCATGAAGCTACTATATAAAATATGAGATACATCAAAGTTAAATAAGATACAACAGAAGAGTAACAGGATACATCAGGTACAAATCAGATACACCACTGAACCACTGGATACTGAAACAAAATAGATGGCTGGATCTTCAAGGAAAGCTCCAACGCCGAAGGTGAATCTTGAATGCTAACTCAATCAATCTGACCCAAGCGTAAAGCAAAACACAAAACCCTCGAGTCAGTACATAAATACTTATAAACTGTAAATCAACTAGAGTGAACAGTAACAAAATGCATCAGTAACTTAAAGGATGCTTGGGACCGCCCATCCTCTAAGGATCCGTTAAACTATTTACTATGTAGTAATATACGCTATATACGGTAGTGTCTAATCAGTAAAGTATAATATATAGAAAATAGCGTTAAGGGGATGGTGAACCTTAACGCAGTCGGATCTTTAAAACCAAAATCGTAGTGGGCTCGATATAAGGATATGAAACGGCACGCAAGGAAATGCCAGGGTGGATACACCGTTTGCACTTCCGGACCGGTGGTGACGGCAAGCCAGCAGATTACGCCCACCTCGAACAATACCCCCGAATCAAAGTGGCGCCACCGAATCGAATCACAACAGTAATAGAATAGTTTCCGATGGAGCATGCTCGATGAAAGGGTACGACCCTTTGTGTAGTCCGGTATAGCTCCTGTTTTAGTCATATATGCCAACTCACGGGAGTTGGGTCCACGTAACATACCTCGAGAACGTTGCCACCATCCTACTTCATTCTGGAATCTCCACCGCGTACACAGTTGTTAAAGTGGTTTTCGGTATTGTCCGGCTATAAGACAATATCCGATCCCGGTCTCTTTAACAACCAATCGTTATTATAACCCATGGATATTTATTTCAAATAATTTATACTTTCAAGACCAAAATATCATACTCATTTCAAAACAATATCACAATTGTATCATTTCCATTTCAAAAAAAAAAATTCAATATTATATCATTCAAATAAAACCCAAATTTTCAAATCATTGAATATTTCTTTAAATTTATTAAACTTGAAATATTCCTTTAAATTATCATAGCATTTTGGAAATGTTACCTTAAGGAATCATAGCATTTTTGGAATGTACTACTTTCCACTTTACATTGTATATAATCAAAGTACTGATAAGCTTAAAATTTTAACATGTCAATTTATCATAGCCTTATAGTTAAATAAACTTTCTTACTGTAATATACAATTTAAACTGAAATTCTTATGTTAAGTTAAAAGCACCTTATTAACTTACATTATTATTACAATAAAGAAACTTTATTATTTTAATCATTTAAAGTATGCCATTCACATAAATTAAAACTTGCTTATCAAATGTACGTTATCAACTTACATTTTATTATTACAGTAAGTAACATTTATCATTTTAATCAATTTAAAATGCACCATTACATTGATTAAATTCTACGCGTCAAATGTACGTTTTAAATTTTATATTGCTATTACAATGATGAACATTTATTAATTAAATCAATACCACACTACTTAAAACTTTACATGTTTCTTTCTTAATTACAACTTTACATGTTTTTGCATTAATTAAAACTTTCATGTTCTCTCATTAATTAGGACTTTACACGTTTCTTTCATTAATTAAAAACTTATACGTTTCTTTCATTAATTAAAACTTATACCTTTCTTTCATTAATTAGGAATTTACATGTTCCTATCATTAATTAGAACACCATACGTTCTTTCATTAATTAAAACCTATACGTTTCTTTCATAAATTAAAACCTATACGTTTCTTTCATAAATTAAAACCTATACGTTTCTTTCATAAATTAAAACCTATCCGTTTCTTTCATAAATTAAAACCTATACGTTTCTTTCATAAATTAAAACCTATACGTTTCAACCTATACGTTTCTTTCATTAATTAAAACTTAACATTTAAGATTTATATTACCATTTCACAAATTTAACTAAACTTCCAGTTTATTTAATTAATTTAACATCTTTAGTTAAAACTCAAATTTCACATTTCCAAGTCTAGTTATATTTTAAAATTTCATTTTCAACAGTCATTTATTCAGCCACTTAAATTTATAGAAAATCAATAATTCTTTAATAAATCACTTAAATTCAAATATAAATCAATTTATCATATTTACCATTTTCCAAATAAAATTAAAGTCCATTTTATTCATGTAACTTAAATATCATTTTTGGTCAAAATTCCAAATTTCAAACATAAGTTATATTTCAAAATCCAGTTAATCCATTCATAAATTACATTTTTAACACATAGAAAAATCATAATTTATTTATTTTAAAACCTTTCAAAATCTATTTAAATCAAATTTCATAATTTTATATTTTTAAAATACTTAAAATATTCAAAGCACTTTATAGAATAACCAGTGCCGGTCCTAGGATGTATGAGGCCCTAGTCGAAGTTTGTTTTAAGAAAAAAAATTTACAACGCCAGGCTTTGAACTTCCAACCCTGCCTCCCACTTCCTAATGCTTTACCACTGCACCAACTATCCTTCGTTAATTTAAGGCCCCTAAAGTGGTATCATATTTAAAATATTTTCTACATCTGAGGCCCCTCTAATCAATGGCGAGGCCTCCTCCGTATCGGAGGCCCTAGGCGGCCGCCTAGCTGGCTTATGCCCAGGGCCGGCCCTGAGAATAACCACGGGTCTGTATATAGTTTTCTAACCTAGATCAAGTGATACGGATATGTATCATTTCAATCCGCGGTTTAAAAAGTAAAAATCCGGGTTCTACCATTTCAAACCCGCAATCCCAAGTTTAAATAAATAAAATAACTCAGGCCTATCATTTCAGCCCATAATGATTTTTATCCTAATAGGGAACTTGCAGTGTGATCATATACAGAAATAATATAAACAATGTCAATATCACAATATACAGTCATGTATCAGATGTCAGGTGAAAATTAACAGTTTTAACATGGTAATAACATGGTAATAACACGACATAGCATATCATATGATCATCATTAACTTGCATAAACATTTTACATTACTAAACGCTTGTCATCAATCCACTTTTCATAAGTATATATGTCAGAGTGAGAAAGACTCACCTTTTTCAAAGCTAGAGACCAAAACAACATACAAGCACGACTCCAAAGGCATGACAAGCACAATTTCATGACTTTTGATTTGATTTGAAAGATAGCCAAAATATGATTTTGTATCAACAACCCAAAACAAAACAAACCAGACACTATATAAACATTCAACATAAAATAACATTGAAACAATTTTGAAATACAAAGCAAGATGAACAAGATAGATTGGACCTTCTTCAACTACTTCAATGCTTGGCCTAAGGGACACTTATGCTTGGCTATGATGATGCTTTGGCTCAGGTATGACATCATATAGGTCAGGTTTAACATCATATAGGCAAGGCAACAAGTGGAGATGAAGGGAATGAGGCAACAATGGTCAAAAACATTGTTTTTAGGCATGTAGGTTGCAATTTGAAGGGTTTGGCCACCATAGATGGCTCGGCCATGGTCATGGTTGGTGGAGTAGATGGTATTGGAGGCATGGAAGAGATGTAGGAGTTTGTGACAGCGGCTATGGAGAAGAGGCCGATCCAAACTTAGAAGAGAAACAAGGCAAAATTGCACAGAAAAGTAAGAAAAGTAGAAAGAAGAGAGGGATTTACCTATTTTTTTTCTTCAAGGTGGAGGCCATGATTTTTAGGGTTTTTGGGCTTCGAAAATTCGTGAATGACAAGAGGAAGTCGGCTGCAAAGGATGGGGAAAGGAATGGCTAAGATGAATTGATGTATTAATGACAGAAGAAACTGCAAAAGAAACGGATAAAACGTTTTTCCGTTTCTTAGCTCTTAACCCTTTCAAATTTCTCATATATATTTATATACATCCAAATAACTGAAAATAATTAAAATCTCAGTTAAAATTCGAAAATATAACAGATAAACAAAATATTAAAAATTAAATATTAATTAGATATGATTAAATAAGAAAAATAGCACAGAAAAATGAAAACTAGACTTAAGAATTAGAAATAACTTCAATACATTTTGGAAAAATTTACTTTAATTTAAATACATGTAAAATGAATAAAATAAATTAAAACACAGCAAATAAAAGTGAGTGCATAAAATAAATAAATAAATTTTAATTATATATAATTAAAATAAGAAAATGGCTTAAAATTGTAGACTAGGCTTTAAAATTAGAAATAAATCCAAATGAACTTTAGAAAATCTTCATGGACTTGTAAAATATTTATAACAAATAAAATAAAAAAAATAAAAGTGCATTCACAAAAAAAAATTATTAAATATAATTTATATGAAAAAAATGGCAGAAAATTAGAAAACAACCTTTAAAAATAGGAAATAAATACAGTAAATTTTGGAAAAATTCTATTATCATTTAAAAATATTTAAAAGTCAAAATATACATAACAAAACATATTATCACATATTAAAATAAAATATAACCAAGAAGAAGTAATTTATACAATTTAAAATAGTCATTGTTAAATAATCCTATATACGCACGATATTGTAAAGGGTATAACTTTCACAATTTACATCCAATTTCAACGAAACGAAAAGTGGTGTTCTTAGAATTTTATGTACTTTCATAATAAAAGAAAAAAATTTAAATTTTTAAACTTTTAAAATTTTAAGTTGAAAGTCACAGTTTGACTATTTTGACCAAAATCAGCATTTCAGGCAAATATTTCAACTTACACTAGTTTGGGATTATAACTCATAAAAATCAAGATTATATTTAAATAACAAATTTTATCATTTCAAATAAGTAAAAATAAAAGTTTTTTTTAAACCAAAATTTTACATTAAAATAATTAAAATATACAATAAAATAATTACAAAATATATGGTGGTTACAGCAACCCTCATAACCTTGCCGCATCTTTCCTGTTTTGACCATTTCCGTTCCAACAAAGTCTCGTCCACAAAGCTACACTTTACATGAAAGCCCTGCTTTGATCACAAATGATCATCAACACACAGCGGCACTTAGCATGCCAAACTACCAAATTGGGAGTATATCACTGATAACCTTCAACTACGTAATCTCTGAGCTCGTACATCTCAGAAAAGGGTGTTAAGCTAAGAGAATAAATTCTCCGCCACCAACAGATATGTATTCGAAAGAAATCTACTTTATATCTCAAAGTGTAGTGTCAGACATACGACCATACAAGCTTGTTTCGGGTTCGAACAGAACCGAAGGCACTTCCAAAGAAGCCCTTGCAAATCCGGATATTCACAAATCACGCCCGGAATCCTCGTCACAAAGGGTGATAGAATCTCTATACCGGAGCAACCCGATGCAGAGACAATCGACAGGTAATCCTTTCGCTTTTGAAAATACCCAGTCTTCAACATCATCTTCTAATGCAATCCCATTTCGTTGTATCGTTATTCGGAATGGGTTTTATGACACTAGGTCCTCTTCCGGCTAATTCAAATAATGAGCGCTTATTTCAAAAATAAGTATTCATTCGGATTTTAAACAAATCACAACAATTTTAACTTTGATCTTTGAAATAACAGATCTATCACAATCACAAAGGTTCGATGTGGTTTTCGGATATCCACTTGGAATCCGACCACCGGTCGCATCGAAATTCAAATGTAGTTTAAAGGCCAATACTGATAGTTCATTATTTAACTATTAGTAAATATTCACAACAAACACCAAGATTTGAATAATTTTCTCAATTATTTATTTTAAAAATATCTTTTCAAGAATATTTCACACTTCAACCATTTGAAACCAAATTTTCAAATTATTTTCCACATTTCAATACTTTGAAAACAAATTTCAAATCACTTTTCCTTACGCGGAATACGTTTCCAAATATTTATTGATTTCCACTGAAAATCTACCGAGATCTAAGGTTTTAAAATAACTTAAATTACATATCCAAGCTTGTATACTTGGAAATAAAACTATTTTAACACACTTACTTAAATTTTAGTTATGAAAATATATACTAATATCTTATATAACTTCAATTCCAAACTAATTTTAAAATAAAATTAGTAGATAGGATATCACCTACTGAAACATCCATTTTCTAAATCAAAAGTCAATTTTAATCTTTAAAATATTCCCTTCTATAATGTGACACCCCGGCTCCAATGATCGAAATATCAGAGGTAGTTTACCGCCCGATAGCTCGGATCAATGGGCACTAAAGGAGCGATCTCTCGTCTACACTACTTTGGATCAACATGGATACGTTTAAAATACCTGAGCATTTCTGAAATGATACGTATCTCATCTCGATGCAATGTAGTATACACGAGTTCAGAGAATTTGTATTTAAATCACATAGCAAAACACAATAAATAATGGTTTCACAAAACAACGGACCAAAAAGATATATATATATATATATATATATACACACACACATACATATAGGTACAAACAGACGCCAGACCATCACCATATATCTACAGCTATACATAACTGTCCCAAAAATGACGTCCTAATACATACATAGACAAATATATACGTAAGACATACGACATGACTACACAAAATATGCTTAGCATAGTTCAACGGACTCTAAATGTATTTCTCTGACATTACCCCTCCAGACAACTCTAACAGTTCCTTTGAGGCATGTAGCTAGCATGCATCCGTGAAGCTCTAAATCTACGACTACTCTAAATTTATACACCGTATGCCAGTTGCCGTCCATCCCAATGTCGTATGAGCTCGCCTCAAAACGTGAAAAGGTAATCATCCTGAAAAGCCTCGGTCTGACCCGAGGAGTTGTCACAAAACAAAACCTCGAGTCAGGCTATAAATCTAGCTGTGAGTATAATAGTGCAACAATGATTTATATAAATGTGTGGAGTCAGGTTATATATATGTTATACCAAAAGAAATAAATGTCACACACTCCATAATCTAACTCCACCCACAACACATTAGATTGTTTCAATTCAATTACCCATGTCATGGCACTATTTAAAGTGAATCACAGCCGCAACTCTGATCAACCTGGATATTACATCCTATTCATCTATAAGTTGCATTTATTATTCAATAGACATACTATTGTCAAGTTACTCATATACGAGGTATGGAATTACTAGTGAATCCTATTCATTATTCACTCTTACTAGACTCTGTATCGAACCGATATTACGGCCTTTTTCATCCGCATATCTTTCGATCAGAAATTGTGGGTGCCCCCACACGATCTATTAGTTGCACTATTTTTCCTATTCGCCGTTGGCGCTCACCTGGTTGTGCTCTAATCTTCATCTTCGTTTCACCACATATCCATCAATGAGATTACTCTCGATTCTTCCTCATTTCCCGTTTGCACTGCGCCTGTCACCGTAGTTGTGTCCATGCAACAGATCGTTTGGACAATAAGTGACGAGGGACTAGGTCGTCACGATTGAGGGAGCGACCCCGAATCTATCCGCTAGGATGGATTCTAGCCTCTAGTAGTCTCACCTCGTCTCGTTTGCTTCATTGGCTAAATTCATTCAAATTATTTTGTTTTTAACTTCCCAATATACCATTTATTCCCAAAACGGTATTGTTTTCTATTTTATATCACATATAAATGTCGTATTCATGCAACGTAGCATTGACTTACAGTATATAACATCGTGAACATTCATAAACATAATATGTAAACACAATTCTAAAGAACTTCATCAGAGTTGAATTTAAATTATAACAAAATATACGTTTCAAATTTGGACTTGATTTTTGATGATGTCATTTTAATTTAATTTATAGAATTTTTCCGTAATTTTTAATTTAGAAAACATAATATTCAGTTGACGCGTTTTGCGTCAAACGTCGGCCCTTTTGAAGTTTTACAAAATAAGTTAACCGGTTTACTTTATTGTTGTTTTGTGATTGCGTAACGTTGTCGTACGCGATCGTATTTTTATTTCAGTTGTTCGCGGTCCGTACGCGAACCGAATATTGCGTAGCGTTGTACTCTAAAATGTTTTGGTCTTGTTAACCCTTCTACACACCTCCGATGAGTGAACCGAGACCATCGTTGTGTTACACTACGCAATACGATCGTGCTGGTACCTTCCATTTTGGCCATAACGTTCCCGTTCATCATACGGTCGCGGATTTAACAGTGTCATTTCTGATCACCACGGGGTCCGTCGGTCAGGCGAAAGCTAGTCGATTTGTTCGTCTCACTTTGCTTTACATATTTCCTTTTGGTTGCATGCTCAAATTCTTTTTGGATTTTGAGTTATGGACGACTGAATATTTGTATGCAATATACAAATCATATATTTGTTCATATATAGTCACATACTTATCTCATGCAACATTTACAAGCGACTCACGTAACTTTATAAAACTAGGGTATGCAACATTTAATCTTTAGTCCATTCTTGACTATTATATTGTATTGAATATTTCATAATGCAACCAACGTAAGTAATGTATATATTAAACTTAACTTTGTATTGTAAATAAAACCTACTTCTTTTATCAACTTTTGCACTATTATTCCTATTACACTTTGTCTTCGTTAATTGATATTACTACTGCATACACAGACATGGGTCTACTACACACATAGACATGGGTCTAGGCGCACAGGATGTTTCATTATAAATTCAAACCAAACATGTATATGTGTATATATATATATATCTTTATTAAATCTTTATTTTACTTCAGGTATGCATACACAAGTTCAACGATAGACTTATGATTGTTATCACTCACTTCAGTTTACATAACTCTAGTTATTATATATTGCACAAAATAAAACCTTACATTGCTATGTATTTTTTTTACTGACTTGGTTGAATGACCTATGAAAATGAGGCTAAAATGAATAATATATAATGATCTTACAGTGTATTGTAAAAAGTGACACGGAAATGGAGTATATTATGGGTTTACCTGGCCATGCACACGCATGCTCCATTTACATGCACTAAAACCAATTTTGTAAACTAGAAATGAAGAAGAAATTATACTCACTTTGATCGCGTGCTTGATGAAAATGGAAGGAGAGAATACTGAAGTTTGCTTGGGTTGGATAATGCAGTGCTTATATAATTTATATTCTGAAACTTTAGGCTTAAGCAATCAGATAGGTTAAATTATAATCATGAAAGAGATAAGAATGAGGGTGCATAATTATGAAAGTGATAAGTTTGGAAGCTTAGGTCCAATGAAATTAAAGCATATTTATTTTAATTTCTCGATAAGTAATTTTATACCCCTCAAATAAATTTTTGTACCCTTAACCGCGATATTACCCTACCGCAATTTGGTCTCCGATTACAATTCTGATCGTGGCGTTTTACTCCAAATTTTATTTTATATCCATAACGATTTTTATTTTATTTATTTATTACTTTTTTTATAACTAAATTTAGTGCTATATTTTAAAACAGCAGTGGGATGTTACAGACTCCCCCCTAAAAGAAATTGCGTCCTCGCAATTTAATAGAGAGTACTATATGGTATTCGTATATTAAAATCGTCCTATCAGTTAATAAAGTCCTAACATCCATGACTCGATAAATATATAAATACATACCTAATGGGTTTCAATTAACTCAGAATGTGATCTCCTAATTTGCTCCGCAGTTTCCCAAGTGCAGTCTTTGGGATTATCTGACCATTGAACTTTGACTAGTGGAACTTGCTTGTTTCTTAACTGCTTCATCTTTGCGTCCACTATTCTAGCTGGTTCAACGGTGAAAGTCAAGTTCGGTTCAATTTCTAGTTCCTCTAGCTGCTTTGGTTCTATAATAACATCGGAATCCCGTAGACATTTCCTTAATTGGGATACGTGGAACACATTACGAACTCCAGATAGATAAACTGGTCATTCAACTCGGTAAGCAAGGTTTCCTATACGCTCTATAACTGGATAAGGTCCAATATATCTTGGAGCTAATTTTCCTGCTTTGCCGAACCTTATAACTCCTTTCATTGGAGATACCTTTATAAAAACGTAATCTCCTATCGCAAATTCCAAGTCCTTTCTACGTTGGTCAGTGTAGCTCTTCTGTCGAGACTGAGCGATCTTCATATGATCTCTGATAAGCTCGATCTTCTCAGTCGTTTCTCGAACCATATCTGGTCCTAGTATAAGTTTATCTCCAGTTTCTAACCAACAGGTTGGAGAACGACATGGTCTTCTATACAAAGCTTTAAATGGTGCCATACCAATACTAGATTGAAAACTATTATTGTAGGAGAATTCAATCAAATGAAGATATTCTTCCCATGAACTCCCAAACTCTAAGATACATATCCTGAGTAGATCTTCTACAACTCGATTTATCCTTTCTGTCTGTCCATCCGTCTGAGGATGGTATGCTGTTCTTAGATTGAGTTGTATTCCCAAGACTGAATGTAAGCTTTGCCAGAATTGACTGGTAAATATCAGATCACGATCGCACACTATATTCTTTGGAATTCCGTGCAATCGTACAATATGTTTTAGGAATAGTCTGGCTAAACTTTCTACAGTTCTATTCATTCAAACAGGAAAGAAATGAGCACTTTTAGTGAGTCTATCAACTATCACCCATATACTTTCATTTCCTGACCTTGATTTGGGAAGTCCATCAATGAAATCCATAGAAATCTGTTCCCATTTCCATTGAGGAACTTCGAGAGGTAATAAAAGTCCACTGGGCTTTTGATGCTCGCCCTTAACTAACTAGCACGTAATACATCGTTTCACATATTCACCGATGTCCTTCTTTATGTCTTCCCAATAGTACATCCGTTTCATATCATTATACATCTTTGTACCACCGGGATATAGAAAAAAAAAGATCGATGACATTCATCTAGAACTTCTTTTCTTAAATCGGCCGTGTTAGGAACGCACAGTCTTCCTTTAAATTTCAAGTTTCCCTTCAAGTCTAACTCGAACTTGCTAAGAGCTTCTGATGCATTACCATTCTTCAACTGATTAATTTGATCGGCTAGGATGGGGTCATTTCTTTGATTAGCTTGAATTCGATCGAGTAAACTCAGTCGAATATCCAGACTTGCCAACATGGCTGTTGTTTCCTCCACTCTTCTGAACTGAAGGTTACAAGAAGATAAAACTTCTAATTCTTTCCATTTTATCAACATCATTGACACTACGGCCTAGTGTTTTCGACTGAGAGCATCTGCCACCTTATTGCCTTTACCTGGCGTATATTGAATTTCTAGATCATACGCGGCTAGAAATTCTAACCATCGTTGTTGTCGCATATTCAAGTCTTTTTGAGAGAATAAATATTTTAACGATTTGTGGTCTGTGTATAAAACAAATCTTTCTCCTAATAAATAATGCCGCCAAAGTTTCAAGGCAAATACCACGGCTGCTAACTCAAGATCATGAGTTGCATACTTTATTTCGTGAGGCCTGAGTTGTCTAGACGCATAGGCTACAACTCTATCTCGTTGCACTAATACTGCACCAAGCCCTATTCCACAGGCATCTGTGTATACTACTAGATCCTGATTTCCTTCTGGACTATTAATATTGGAGCGTTAGAAAGTAATTCTTTCAACTTCTGGTAAGCCCCTTCACATTTATCTGACCAGATAAATTTAACTCCTTTCTTTGTTAAATTAGTCAGTGGGGCAGAAATCTTGGAAAAATCTTTTATAAATTTTCTATAATATCCTGCTAAACCCAAGAAACTTCTGATTTCGGTTATTGATTCGGGTTTCTTCCACTTTTGAATAGCTTCGACCTTAGCTGGGTCAACTGAAATTCCTTTCTCCGAGACTATATGTCCCAAAAATTTCACTTTCTTCTACCAGAAGTGACATTTTGAAAACTTCGCTTTAAGTTGATGTTCTCTTAATGTTTCTAATACCAGTTTCAAATGAATCACATGCTTTTCTTCTGTCTTTGAGTAAACGAGGATATCATCAATAAAAACTAGGACAAACTTGTCTAAATAACATCTGAAAACTCTATTCATCAAATCAACAATATAGGCTGGAGCATTCGTTAATCCAAATGGCATTACTAACCATTCATAGGAACCATATCTAGTTCGAAATGCTGTTAGTGGAATACTATCCTCAGCAACTCTTAGTTGATGAAAACCAGTGGCTAGATCTAGTTGTGAAAAGACCTTTGCACCACTCAGTTGATCGAATAAATCATCAATCCTTGGAAGTGGATATTTATTCTTGATAGTATAGTCATTCAATTTTCTGTAATCTACACAGAGTCGAAGTGATCCATCCGCCTTTTTAACAAATAAAGCCGATGCTCCCCAAGGAGAACTACTCGTTCTGATGAAATTCTTTTGCTCAAGATCCTCTATTTGAGATCTTAATTCTTCCATCTCACTGGGGCACATTCGATTAGGTGGTCTACTAAAAGGTTGAGTTCTAGGTTTCAAATCTATCCTGAATTCAACTGCTCGATGTGGTGGTAGACCAGTAATTGGTTCAAAGATATCAGAAAAATCTCTAACTACTGGAATCTGCCTTATTTCCTCTTCTTTAGATTCCAAAGAAAATAAAGAATAACTCGAACTAGCATTTTCTTTTTCTAGAGCTATAAGGATTCGCTTGGGGTACTCGGGATGTTGGAGAGTGATTACTCGTTCTGAACAGTATAATTGAGCTCGATAGTGATCGAGCCAGTCCATTCCCAAAATAACCCCATAACTCAATGAATCCATAATGAACAAATCACATGAAAAAGAATACCCAGATAAGCAAATTACGACTCCACTACATCTCATCCCAGGGTAACGCATCCTCCAACAGGATTGGCCACCCTAAGAGAATTGTTAAGAGAAGATACATCCAATTTTAACTTTTCTACTATTCGTTTCGATATAAATGAATGTGATGCACCTGTATCAAAAAGAATTTTAATATATAATCCATGCCATAAAATAGTACCTTCTAAGACCAAAGCTTGTTTTCCTTCATCCGGTTTCACTGAACTGGGACCATCTAGTGCGAACATTTTCCCTTGAGTTTGCTTCTTCGGCTTTGTGCATTGTCTCGCTATATGTCCCATTTCATTGCAATTGTAGCATTTCTTTGTAGAACCTTGACCTGTACTTCTACATTCATTAGCATAATGACCCTTCTTTCCACAGGAGTAACATTCTACTTGTGCTTTAGATTGTTGCTTCTTCTGGTCCTCTTTCTTAGGTTGGAATGGTCTCTTATTCTTTTGAAACTTTGCATTCTTCTTCGAGAAGAATGGCCTCTTCCTCTGTTGCTGGTTTTTCTGAGTAGGCTGACGTTCAGAAACCGAATCTTGCTCCCACGCTTTTTCAAATCTTAATGCCATATCCACAATCTCCTCAAATGGATATCGAAGTTGAGTACGCAATTTATCTCTCGGTTTATTATTTAGACCGAGCACAAACTTCTCATTCTTTTCCAATGGGGTGCTAATGAGTGCTGGTCCATACTTTGATAGTGCATTAAACTCATTGACATACTCAGTCACAGATAAATTTTTATGGGTAAGATCAATAAATTTTCGAAGCAGTGCTGCTCTTTCTGCTTCGGGTAGAAAATGGGCTTTGAAAATATCTTTGAATTCTTGCCAAGATATGTCTTCCTCTGGAGTTGCAGCAGTTATAGCTTCATACCAATCTAAGGCACCTCCTTGTAACTGTCTAGATGCTAACCTTCTCTTGTCCTGATCAGAGAGATTAAGATCTCCAAAGATTCTTTCGCATGTTCTCAGCCATGTATGAACTCCCATTATGCCTTCATTTCCCAAGAACGGTTTACCACCTAGACTTGAGTAATCTTTGCAGAGCTTGGTAAACTCTGATCCAGGATTTTGATTATTGTCCCTGAGCATGCCCATATCTTGAACACGCTTCATGACTTCAACCCATTGATCCATAGTTAAAAGTACATTTGGGTTTCTTGATCGACCATTTTGTGACTCAACAGTTGAGCCGGTTCTAGGTCTACCTGGCCCTACCATTTTCTGATAAAGAACATTTGTCATTTTAATATATAATAAAATTTTACTAACAATTACGTATACAAAACAAATACGTATCAAGTATTATCCTAATGTTTTCCCTTTAAAACATTTATTAGAACTCGTCTATCACTTATACGAGTTAATCCCAATTCCCGTGGGTTTTACTGATAGGGTAACAATCTAAGTCCGACTCCCTTATGATCAAATGTGCTCTAATTACCGATTTATACAAATTCTTTTGAAACCTCGCTCTGATACCACGCTATGACGCCCCGGCTCCAATGACCGAAATATCAGAGGGAGTTTACCATCCGATAGCTCAGATCAGTGGGCACTAAAGGAGCGATCTCTCGTCTACACTACTTTGGATCAACATGGATACGTTCAAAATACCTGAGCATTTCTGAAATGATACGTATCTCATCTCGATGCAATGTAGTATACACGAGTTCAAAGAATTTGTATTTAAATCACATAGAAGAACACAATAAATAATGGTTTCACAAAACAGCGGACCAAAAAGATAGTTATATATATACATACACATAGGTACAAACAGAAGCCAGACCATCACCATATATCTACAGCTATACATAACTGTCCCAAAAATGACGTCCTAATACATACATAGACAAATATATGTGTAAGACATACGACATGACTACACAAAATATGCTTAGCATAGTTCAACGGACTCTAAATGTATTTCTCTGACATTACCCCTCCAGACAACTCTAACAGTTCCTTTGAGGCATGTAGCTAGCGTGCATCCGTGAAGCTCTAAATCTACGACTACTCTAAATTTATACACCGTATGCCAGTTGCCGTCCATCTCAATGTCGTATGAGCTCACCTCAAAACGTGAAAAGGTAATCATCCTGAAAAGACTCGGTCTGACCCGAGGAGTTGTCATAAAACAAAACCTCGAGTCAGGCTATAAATCTAGCTGTGAGTATAATAGTGCAATAATGATTTATATAAATGTGTGGAATCAGGTTATATATATGTGATACCAAAAGAAATAGATATGTCACACACTCCATAATCTAACTCCACCCACAACACATTAGATTGTTTCAATTCAATTACCCATGTCATGGCACTATTTAAAGTGAATCACAGCCGCAACTCTGATCAACCTGGATATCACATCCTATTCATCTATAAGTTGCATTTATTATTCAATAGACATACTATTGTCAAGTTACTCATATACGAGGTATGGAATTACTAGTGAATCCTATTCATTATTCACTCTTACTAGACTCTGTATCGAACCGATATTATGGCCTTTTTCATCCGCATATCTTTCAATCAGAAATTGTGGGTGCCCCCACACGATCTATTAGTTGCACTATCTTTTCCTATTCGCCGTTGGCGCTCACCTGGTTGTGTTGTAATCTTCATCTTTGTTTCATCACATATCCATCAATGAGATTACTCTCGATTCTTCCTCATTTCCCGTTTGCACTGCGCCTGTCACCGTAGTTGTGTCCATGCAATAGATCGTTTGGACAATAAGTGACGAGGGACCAGGTCGTCACGATTGAGGGAGCGACCCCGAATCTGTCCGCTAGGATGGATTCTAGCGTCTAGTAGTCTCACCTCATCTCGTTTGCTTCATTGGCTAAATTCATTCAAATTATTTTGTTTTTAACTTCCCAATATACCATTTATTCCCAAAACGGTATTGTTTTCTATTTTATATCACATATAAATGTCGTATTCATGCAACGTGGCATTGACTTACAGTATATAACATCGTGAACATTCATAAACATAATATGTAAACACAATTCTGAAGAACTTCATCGGATTTGAATTTAAATTATAACAAAATATACGTTTCAAATTTGGACTTGATTTTTGATGATGTCATTTTAATTTAATTTATAGAATTTTTCTGTAATTTTTAATTTAGAAAATAAAATATTTTCGGTTGACGCGTTTTGCGTCAAACGTCAGCCCTTTTGAAGTTTTACAAAATAAGTTAACCGGTTTACTTTATTGCTGTTTTGTGATCGCGTAACGTTGTCGTACGCGATCGTATTTTTATTTCAGTTGTTCGCGGTCCGTACGCGAACCGAATATTGCGTAGCGTTGTACTCTAAAACGTTTTGGTCTTGTTCACCCTTCTACACACCTCCGACGAGTGAACCGAGACCATCGTTGTGTTACACTACGCAATACGGTCGTGCTGGTACCTTCCGTTTTGGCCATAACGTTCCGTTCATCATACAGTTGCGGATTTAACGGTGTCATTTTTGATCACCACGGGGTCCGTCGGTCAGGCGAAAGCTAGTCGATTTGTTCGTCTCACTTTCCTTTACATATTTCCTTTTGGTTGCATGCTCAAATTCTTTTTGGATTTTGAATTATAGACGATTGAATATTTGTATGCAATGTACAAATCATATATTTGTTCATATATAGTCACATATTTATCTCATGCAACATTTACAAGCGACTCACGTAACTTTATAAAACTAGGATATGCAACATTTAATCTTTAGTCCATTCTTGACTATTATATTGTATTGAATATTTCATAATGCAACTAACGTAAGTAATGTATATATTAAACTTAACTTTGTATTGTAAATAAAACCTACTTCTTTTATCAAATTTCTGCACTATTATTCCTATTACACTTTGTCTTCGTTAATTGATATTACTACTGCATACACAGACATGGGTCTACTACACACATAGACATGGGTCTAGGCACACAGGATGTTTCATTATAAATTCAAACTAAACATGTATATGTGTGTGTATATATATATATCTTTATTACATCTTTATTTTACTTCAGGTATGCATACGCAAGTTCAATGATAGACTTATGATTGTTATCACTCACTTCAGTTTACATAACTCTAGTTATTATATATTGTACAAAATAAAACCTTACATTGCTATGTATTTTTATTTTTTACTGACTTGGTTAAATGACCTATGAAAATGAGGCTAAAATGAGTAATATATAATGATCTTACTGGGTATTGTACAAAGTGACTCGGAAATGGAGTATATTATGGGTTTGCCTGGCCATGCACACGCATGCTCCATTTACATGCACTAAAACCAATTTTGTAAACTAGAAATGAAGAAGAAATTATACTCACTTTGATCGCGCGTTTGATGAAAATGGAAAGAGAGAATACTGAAGTTTTCTTGGGTTGGATAATGCAGTGCTTATATAATTTATACTCTGAAACTTTAGGCTTAAGCAATCAAATAGGTTAAATTATAATCATGAAAGAGATAAGAATGAGGGTGCATAATTATGAAAGTGATAAGTTTGGAAGCTTAAGTCCAATGAAATTAAAGCATATTTATTTTAATTTCTCAGTAAGTAATTTTATATCCCTCAAATAAATTTTCGTACCCTTAACCGCGATATTGCCCTACCGCAATTTGGTCTCCGGTTACAATTCTGATCGTGGCGTTTTACTCCAAATTTTATTTTATATCCATAACGATTTTTGTTTTATTTATTTATTACTTTTTTTTATAACTAAATTTAGTGCTATATTTTAAAACAGCAGCGGGATGTTACATATAATTAATTAAATAAATCTTTACTTCAAAGATTTAAAACAATCTCCAAGAATAATTTCTCCAACCATAATTTCTTTCTTCAGATCAATTTCTAGAACTTTTAATTTATACTTCAAAAGTTACTCTGTAAATATACTCGGTTTTCCAGGGAAGAATTCTCTTTCCGTTTATATTAATAAATCTTTTGATTTATTTCAATTTACATTCCAAATCTGTAATTTCCTTTTCACACCGTTAAAAATAAATCAACATTTATTTTTAAGTCAAAGTCCCTTTCCTTTATAAAATTCTTATTCTGAATTTAAATTCCCAAATATCCACTGATATATGATTTTTAAATCGATTTCAAAAATCATATACAAACACCAAATCAATTTCCAATTTGATTTCTAAATTAATTTACTGTAAATTTTCTACTAAATTTCAAAAATCAAATTTTATTTATTTCTGGTATCCTACGATACCAAAAACATATTCGCTAACTTATAGCCTACAATAATTTCAATTACAACATAATCACACAGAGATTATCAACACACGACATATGAAACAAATTCAATATTTGAGGAATCCAGTTGGATCCCTCCAACCTGTTTCCCTGCATCCACAAATGTTAGCACCATAATTAAATACCAATTCCACTTCGAGATGGAATATCGCGGTATATGTGATTTATAAAATATCATCCGCTATTATGCAGCGCATTGGGTCTCATCCGCTATATAATGGGGGAAATCAACCACCCAATATATACTATATACTACTATATATATAATATCATCCGGTGAATAATTATTATAAATCAATTACCCAAGCACGTAGTCAACAATTAAATTTAACTATCATAATTCAATCATCAATCAATAACTGAAATTTTCATTTATTAAAATTTTGAGTGAGAAGATCTCACCTTTTATTTGCAATCCATTCTAACTCATTTCCATTCTGGCTTGTTTCTTCAATTTAGACCTTGTATCAAACAATTGTATGATTTTTATTAGTATTCGAACAAATCAAAAAATTAATTTCCATTTGATAATTTGAAGTAACTAACGATTTATTTTAAACTAATAATTTCCCTTTTTTTTTAAAAATCTTTTTAGTAAATAAAATAAGTTTATTTAATTAATTAATTACCTTAATAAATTGTTTTTAACATAACCTAGTAAATTATATTTTATTTTTCTTCATTTTCAACTACATATAAAAATAATCTATATAGGTTTTTTAAACTAATTTTTATATAACTCCTATATTTTGTAAAAGACATAATAATTTTCTGTTTAAACATTTTTCTTTTACTATATATATCTTCTCTGATAAAAAAAAGTTTTCTAACTTATATTTTTTTCCAATCTGTACATATCCCTATTAAATCCAGTTTAATCGACAGAAGAAAAAATCGGATACCTCACCATCGATCTGAACCCCAACACTGCGCCACCAAAATCCCTTTCTCGAGCTTCCCCCCGGCATCGCGACCGACCGTAGCACCACCCCTTCCCCTCAAGCACACGAAAGACCTCACTCCCAAGCATAAAAATCTACGAACGCGCCACCGACTGTCGATTACCATCTCTACCGCAACCTTGCCAGCGAATGCCACTCACCACCTCGTGCTCGTCCCTCAGTGTCGAAGTCGAAATCGACCTCGATTTCATTTCATTCCCCTTTTTTATGTTCGGCCATTTTTCGAATGAGAGCTCGACTTTGAAACTCGATTTGGTTTTTGAATTGGGAAGAGGGAGGCTCGATTTTGTTTTAGAATTTGGAGAAATGAACGCGGACACTTTTCTTTTATTGTTTTGTTTGAAGAACGAAATCAATTTCATTTGAATCTGTTGCTCCGCCATTTTTCTCCTTTTTTTCTTTTCTGTTTCGATTTGAACCGTATGATTTTTTTTAATTTGTTCAGAGGTTTTAGAAATGAGGGTTAAGTGAGATTCTAGACTTGCATGATGGCGTATTGGAGAAGGTATAAAAATGGTTGACCAAAATATAAAGATATATATATTCTTACTTAACCTTGAATTTGCGATATAAGATACAATGCGTTTGTCTACCATACAATCACCCGACAACTCCAAACAGTATGAAATTTGAAATCCGACAATAATAAATATTACGGATCCAATGGAACAGATTTCGTCGAATTCCGGGACTGTGCCTTAGAATGCTATTTTTAAATATCAATTTAAAAAATATAATTTCAAAACTGAACAAAACATTCCCAAATTCAATTCTGAAGCTTTTATTATCTTCAGTATTATCAATATGAATTTTACAAGTCTTTGAAATATTTTTAATCAGCTTAAAACTGAGGATTCAAATTTTTACCCAAGCTTCAATAAATAAAATTAAATAATTAAATTGCCAAACCCATAATAATTTTTTAAATTCAAGTTAAACTAACTTTCAAATATTTAAAATCAATTAAATATTTCATTTCAAATGTCAAAAAATTTCAGGTTATCACATCAATGACTTCGGAAGGTTTAAGTTCAATGATTTCGAAAGGTTTAAGTTCAGTGATTTCGTAAGGTTTAATAAATGGTTTCGAAAGGTTTTAGTCCGTTGGTTTCGAAAGGTTTGATGAATGATTTCGAAAGGTTTTAATTCAGTGGTTTCGAAAGGTTGAGATAGAAGGTTTTCCAAGGTTTTTCCAAGGCTATGTTTAAAGAAATGTTTAAAGAAGGATGTCCAAAGTTTCATTGCTTTCGAAAGATTTACTTTTCAATGATTTCGAAAGGTTTGATGAGTGGTTTCGGAAGGTAAGGTTTTGGCATATTGGCCTAAGTAGTTAAAAAAATTTCACTTGGTTTTGGAAAGAGGTACTTTCAAAGATTTAGAAAGAGGTTCTTCCAAGAGTCTAAATGTTTCCATCAACTAAGATTTGAGTAAAGAAGATATATATATAACATGGTGATATGACTTTGAGTGAAGCATATAGATTATATACTTTTGCTTGTTTAAGTTTGATTTAAAGGTTTTAAATCATTTTGAAAATGTTTTCAAGGGAAATTATGGGAGGGGATCCTTAAGTGAATATAACTCATATATTCGAAAACCAGATGAAACTAGTATAGGGTCGTGCCCTATACATTATCCCCAGCTAATTTTTATCAAAAATTCTAGTGTGTAGGGCTTTGTCACAGACTCACAGGTAGACTAAAAATTATGATTACACACTGAAAGGAATACATGTTTGTATACAGATGGGTTATTGGTGAGCCCAAAAAGCCATTATGATCAGAAAGACCTGGGAGATGATTAAGTTAGGGACAGACCGTCCAGAAGAGAAGTATTTAACAGATAGTTAAGGACAGACTATCCAAAAGTGAAGTACTTAATAGATAGTTAATGATAGATAATCCAAAAGAAGAATAGCTAAAAAGTGTTTGATTAATTTTGATTATATTGTCCGGTAGTCCCGAGTCAGCCAAAGGTTAAAAGTTATCCAAACAAAACTTATGTGTTTGAACAGATAATTCATTATTATCTGATGTTTTTGTATGTTTACATAATGATGCTTTACAGTATTTAATCAGTTTTAATTGCAGGAAAAGGTTTTGCAAAGATATGGTTTAAAAGGATAATTGTGAGGGGAAACCCGTTCCGCTAAGTGGTGTGGTCTTACTTAACATATATATTTCGGGATGTATTATCCATACCCGACTTTATGTTTGACTTGAAGTTTATGTTTTCCCCTTAAACTCTCGGGTGCTTAAAATTAATTTGTATAGGCTGAGGGGTTAAGGTCTTTTCTTGTTGTAGTAGGATGATGAATAAGGCTACCGGAGGCTTGTAGGAGGCAAATGATAGCTATTTAGGAGTAGCAGTTATTGCTTTAAGTTTTGATGTAATTCCGCCTTTTTGTATTAAGTCTATTATGACTTTATAACTCTGATCATCCAAGGGGATATCTTCATATACCGCCCTTGGCGTATTTGAAATAAGTTTATTTTATCTGTGCTTGGGAACGAATTTAAGATTATGTGTTGGGAATGTGAAACATTTGGTTTTGAAACGTAATGAAGTAAAAAAAAATTTGAAATCTATGTTTTGTTTCATATTCAAGTGCTTCTGGTATTATTGATACCATTAACATAGCTGTATCTAATCGCCGGAAACTAATATATACGAGTGCAGCATCTGTAGTGCTTAGTTTTGGGCCTCTAGATAGGGGATGTAATAGCTTGGTATCAATGCATGATTTATGAAATACTTCAAGAATAAAAATGGTTTTTTTTAATAATCCTTATTAATTAGAGATAAGATCGGGATATGAGATAACGCTATAGTAACGCACTTTTATTTGCTATATATAAGTATACGCTATATGTGACGACCCAAAAATTTTAACAATTTAAATTTGAATAATTAATTGATTTCAAAATATTTAAAAGTTAATTTTAACTTTAATTCAAGATATCAATATTTACTTGATAATTAAATCATTGAATTGTATAGTTTAAATATCGAATTTAATAATTGAAATTGGGTAAATTGTTGAATCTGAGATTCTAAGCCTGTTTAAAATAATATGAAGGCTTATAAAATCTATAATGATGATACTGAAGATAATAGCATGGTTAAAATTTAATTTAAATGTAATTTGTTCAATTTTAATAATAGACCGTTCAAATTGGAATTTAAAAATAGCCTTCTGAGGCACAGTCTCGGAATTTGATGAAACCAGTTCCATTGGATCCGTAATAGCTAGTTATTATCGGATTCCAATTTTCGTAGCAATCGGATTTGTCGTTTGACCCTGGCAGCTCGAAACGCTTAGATTTATTTTAATCAATTTAATTTAATATCGATCGTTTAATTCCGTAACTCGCACATACGTTCAAATCAGCTTCCGAAATACGTTCCATCGTATTCAGAATGCGGATAAAACCTTATAAACGTCTGTCGGCATGTCTGATTTGGGGTTCGGGATTTTGCGTTATGCAACTCGAGATATTTGCTATATTTAATTATAATAATCAACAAGCGTACTCGAGAAGCTATTTCCCAAACCAATATTTATTTTCGTCTTCCGCTCTAAGCTTCAACCTGAAATCGAACTTAAAAAAAAGGAAATCAAAGTTCGAACTTGTAATGGCCGAACTTCCTAACATCTCCTATACCTAAATATTTCGAATCCATCTGCAGATAAGCCCTAGCCCAGTTCAAATTAAATTGAAATAAATCGGCCATCACTCTCTTTCTGATCGAAGCCCTCTAGTATGCTCTTTCTCTTCTCAATTCGAATCGCGATTTGGGCTCGCGTTTGTTTGGAGAGGGCGGCGTGCTCAGGAGATTGAAGGCGCGAGTGATGGAGAGGGGGGACGAATTCGCGATGGTTCGAGCGTGGTGGCGTCGTTCTGAGTAGGGCGCGGCGACGTAGGCAGATAAGGGGTGATCACGAACGGCGGCTCGTCTGAGGAATGAGCTAGGGCTTTCAGAATGGGTGGTTTGCGAGTTTAGGATGAAGTGTAGTCGGTGATGATGGGTTTCGAGGCAGAAGCTTTGTTCGAGCAGTGGCGGTGAGTTGTTCGTTTTTCTTCTTCGATTTTGCTTAGTTTTACAAAAGATAAATTGTATATATACACACGCATGCCTGTTTCAATTTACAGATAAACAAAAAAAAGAAACTTTTTACCGGGAAATTTTGGAATATATTTATAGTAGGAATTTTAAAAGAAAAATGATGAAGAGTTACAAAGTTGATTTTTAAGTTGTATATAGGCTATTTTTAGTTTTAAAAAGGGAAACAGATTTACATGCACACATTTTAAATTGATTAACTTATTTTAATACCAAGTGTTAAGGTAATTTATTTGTTTAACCAATTCGTTTAATTATTTGGGTCACGAAATAATTAAGAATTATTAATAACTCATTAAAGGAAATTGGTTTAAAAATTTAATTATCATTTAAAATTTAATATGTAAATGGACATTTATTTTCGATAAGTTCGAATATTCATAAATTATATAATGTTCATACAAGGTTCAAATTTTGGAAGATAATGGTCGAGATGGAATTGGACTGCGAAACAAAATAGAAATCAAAGGTGAGTGATCTCACGCCCTGGATTTTATTTAAATCTAAATGGTTAGATTTAAAAATTGGATGAATGATTGAATTGTTTGGATGTGTACCTATGATCTAGTGATTTTAGATTTGGTTGTTCTCGAGTTAATTGTGGTTTGACTCGAGGTATTTGGGCTTTAAATGTTTCTGAACTTAAGCATAAATGGGAAAATGGTTTTGTTTAAAATCAAATAGGGGTTAATGATCGATGATTCATTAAATACATAGGATAATTTAAATGAAAAATTAACTAATTAAATTAATTAATGATTTGGGTTAATTAATTAAGTTTATATTAGTTTGGAATAATCATTTGATGGTTTAGTTAGTAATTATTTAATGTAATTAATAAAATAGACTACTGGAGTGATAAAACAAGAGATAAATTAAGAGAATTAAATAAAGGAGAATTAATTTATTTAATGAAGTAAATGAAAGGGTAAATGATCACGGGTTGAGATAAATAAATAAAAAAAATTAATGTTTGCGGTTCAATTTATAATTAATTATTTGATATAATTAATTTAGCTGAGGATAGATCAAAATATAATTGGAAATCATAAGCTTACAAAATTTATGTTGTGGTTAAAGATTGATAAATTGGAATTGATTGATCCATAACAAGTGATGTACGAAGAATTAATTAATATAAGAACTTAAGAATTAATGCAATTAATATAGTTAATTAATTTATGAAAAAAATTGAGATTACTTATTGATTTTGGTTAAGTATAATTAATATTGGGAGGTTGATTAAAGGTAGATGCTTGAATGGAATTGAGGGAAAATTAATTCAGGTTGATTAATTAAGATGAATATTGGAGGGATGATTGAGTTATGTGATTTGAATTAAGTAATTGACACGGTAAAAGATCTAAGTGATTGGAGGTAAGAAATTCAATTAGAATCAATTGAATTAATTTGGAAGCGATAAAATTTTCTCATGAATGATTGATTGGTATTGGACGTTTTGAATAAGTTGATACCTCTGATATGAAATGTTGCGTTTTCATTTGAATAACTTGAGTTAGGATAAAATGAGTCTTGAAGAGACCGGGGTCGGGTATTAGGAAATACCCGAAACCGCTTCGAATTTCTATAAATTGATTTGCGAAATCAATAGGCTGGAAAATGATTTAAGCGAATTGGACTATTTATCTAAGTTTGATATTTAGAAATTGATGTGTGAAATAAGTGTTGTCTATAGCAAATTGCGAATTTGTTAAATTGATATATGTTACCTCGGGTTTATATAAGTTGATTACTTTGGTATTTCATGTTAGCTGGGTTTACTCACGCTGGTTTCCAGCCTGTCCCGGGTGTTACTTTGATGTAATGCTCGGGTCAGACCAAGTATTACAGATTTTCAGGTAGGTACGTTCTGGAGCTCAGGGGCGAGCTGGATGGCAATAGCGCATAGAGTATTTCCGCTGTATTATATTATTGTTAAGTTAAGTCATGATAATTGTATATATATTCAGTGACTGTATATATGTACAACTCTGATGTATATTAATGTAATCGACAGATATAGAATTCTTTGTAAGCTATTATTATTTATCATTATATTTTACCCGCTGTGAATGTGAGATGTTTGGTGTTTCTGTTCTTCTTCTTCTTCTTTCTCTTTCTTCTTTTTCAGAACTATCTGGAATTTTCGGGTTTGAAAATTTCGGGTCGTTACATTTGGTATCAGAGCTGAAAGGTTAAGCGAGAACCTTGCCTCTGGTGGGGATTACTCATTTAAATAGAGTCTGTAGTACTCTAGAATGAGTTGAGAATACATATATATATATATATATATATATATAAGAGCGTACTTGTTATTTTCTTATATAAAGATTTTAAATGATTTTATATCAAATATATATTTTGATATATAAATTCATATTTCCTTCTAATAAATATTTAGGTGATTGGTTGTTAATTATTGGAATTAAAATTAAGGAATAATATAATAAAACCAAACTAAAATTTAATAACGATAAGTTTGAAATGGATTCAAACTGAAAACTGAAGTTTAAAATTGGAATTAAATTAAGTAGGAACAAAAATACAACTAAATTAAAATTTAAGTGATTGAAAATGAAATTCTAAATCTAATCCCAGAATTTGAAAATTTGGGTTCAAAGTAATGAGAAATGATAAATAAGTATTATTTAGATAATTGGGACTTGTTGGAAACAATGGGTTGTTTGAAATTTGATTTGAATCTAAAACCAAGGGTGGTTTAAAATTGTAAAACATGGCTAGGAGGGCCAAGAAATAAATATGTATATATGTATGGATATACATGATATCAAAGATAATTTGAAATAAACTCTAAGAGGTTGAGTTTTGATCTTTCCCTGAATTGAGATGTAAAAACCCAAAGTAGTATAAGTTTTGAGCTTATAAGAGGAAAAGAATTTTGAAGTTTGAAGCAGAAATTCAAATTGAGTAAGGTTGATTGGATTAAGTAAATTGGAATTTAACTTGGAAAGTTAAATGGTTGATTTGAATTGGGAATTTGTGTGACCTCAAAATGGGTTTGAGATTTAAAAATTGAAAATGGATGGACATTTTAAAATAAATTGGATGTTATCATCCTATTGTTAATAAAAATCTTTAAATTGAGAATGGTATTGTATAAATAAAATGAATTTGAATAATTGAGTTTGTAAATTAAAATTGTATTGAACCATGAAATATATAAGTTAAGATAATTAAAAATGGAATTTTGAGAATTGGACTCAGAAATTAAATAAATTAAAAACTTTAAAATAAAAGTTAATTTGGTTTAAAAGTTAAACCAACCTTTGGGGATTTAACTCGAATTTATATAATTCGAGATGGGTTAAAGTTGAAATTTAATTTCCATTAGTACAAATTGAATTTAGTTTGAATTAACTAGAATTGAAGTTGCCTTGGGATTAACTAAATTTCAATGGAAATTAGAGTTATTTGAATTGGAATTGGGTCAATTTAAATGGAAATTTAAATTGAATTGTTGAGGAAGTGAACAGTTGGCTCTTGACTATTTTCAATATAAATTATTTTGATATAAACTTATTTTTCTAAGCTATTAAATATATACAACCTTTCTTTCTTAAAGCCAAATTGTTTTATATTTGTTTTACAATTATTTGGAGCTATTTAATTATTTTTCAACTGTTTCTTAAACTAATTGCTATTGTTCAACTATTTCACAAACTACTTCCTATTTTACAACTATTTTGTAATTATTTAAAATTTCTGAAACTATTCAACTATTTTTCAACTATTTTACAATTAGTTAACTATTTTATAGTTATTTTGTAAACTAATAATTATTTTTCAACTACTTATCTATTTTTAAAATTTTCAAGCTATTTCCTAAATATAAACTGGTCGGAGTTCAAACTGTTATTGGTAAAATACCCAACTGAGATGAGAATTGAAGTGATAATCCAAATGGGGACTAAGGTAAATGTGGATAAGTGAATGAAAATTTAAGTAAATGTGAATGGAAATGAAATTGATATTGGAAAGAGTAATCAAATATGAATATTTGATTTTGAATAAACAAAGCTATATATCTTTGTTATATAAGAAAAATATTTCCTTGTTAAATCTATTGCCGAAAGAAAAGGATTTATGAAGGTGTTTGAAGTATAAAAGGAGTTTTATACAAGTTTGAAAAGATCCAAAGTTTTAAAAAAAAATATTTTTGAATATATATATATATATAAAGGATCTTATGAGGATTTTGGAAAAGGTTTTAAGAACCTTTGGATTTGGAAAGGCTTATGATTTTTTGGGTAAAGTCAATATTGAATTTGGAATGCCTAGTTTGAGAATTATCGATTTTGGGATAATCGATTTTGTGTAAGGGAGCTTTGAATGATATCACACTAGGTGTATGATTTGAAGATACTATATGTATAGTATAAAATGTTTTGATGATGGCTCTGGGGAAAAAGGCGCTCCCTTGAAATGAACTTCTCAGGAGTGCCACTGGGTGGTGCTGCCTTGAGCCCCCGGAGGGGGGGGGGTTCTAAAGTTGATCCTGTGAGGAGTCCGGACAAAACTATTTCCTGAGGATTATTGGGTAGCAAAAGTCGAGGGCGCCGATGCCTACGGAGGCATTTGGGTTATGCTGTGACGACAGTGTAACTCGGTGTCACTACGATCAACTGTGGGGACCATAGAGAAATTCGTGTAGAGGATGAGTGCCAACGGTCTACACTTGATTTTGCCGGGAAGGCAACGTAACATCGGTAGACTGCGATCTATGGTCAAGTGGAGGGAGAAGTTTCATTTTTGGCAGCGAAATTCGATGGCGCTGATGCCTACAGTTATATGGGTTTTTGCGGTGATAGCTACGTAACCCCAGTTGTAGCTGCGATCTGTCGTGGGTTCCATGGTGTAATCGAGGGGAGCGGAGGCCTATAGTTATCTATGGATTTTGTTGGGATGGCAACGTAACCATCGGGTTAACTGCGACCATGGATGGGGGTGATGATTTTCAAAGCATCCTCACCAAAGATATTTCCTCTATTTTCAAAAACTGTTTTCCATATTTTCAATAAAATTATTTTTCCAAATGTTTTCACTGGGTGTTGAAAACGGGTTTACCAAGTACTTAAAGATTTTCAGTCCTACGCCTGATCAACGTATGACTGAATTTCTATGAGAGCAAGGATGGACTGGTTGAGGCATCGAGTTATAAAAGTATTTTTATTAAAAGCTATTTTAAATAATATTACTTGAATTTAAAAGCATTTCTAGAATTTTAAAATAAAGATGTTAGAATTTCGGAAAATAAGGAAACCCAAACTGGAATTTTAATGAAGTGAATTTGTAATTAAAATCGAATATTGATTTAAAGTTGGAAGCTAATTAACTAAATAAATTATTGGACAAAATATGTTAATAAAATTTAACTCGGTTAAATAAAATGAATTGTAAATTAATAATGGAATTTGGGAATGAATTCGAATTTTAAATAGAATTCAACTTAGTTTTAATACTAAATTAAATAAGAAGAGATGTTGTAAAATAAAAATAAAATAGAGTTGGATTGAAAATGTGATGGTTGAATTACAAATAAAATTCAAGGGTGATTTGAATAATATTTAATGAAATTTGCAAGTAAATTGGATATAAGGGAAGTGATTATAATAGAAATGGTTTGAGTTGCAAAACAAAACTCAAGTAAATAGAAATAAATTGAGAATGGCCTTGTATTAATAAAATAAACTCGATAATGAATTAAGTAAATGAATGAAAATTTAAAATGGGTTGATTGAGTTAAATAATAAATGGATGAAGTCTGATTGAACAAAAACTAAATCAAAGTTGTGATTAGAATTGGATTATCAGACTGAACTTAAATTGGTTATATATTAATTTGAAGTATAAATGAGTTCAGTACGAGGTTGGATATTATTTTGATAAATTGAGAAGATGAATTGAAATCAAAATGGATGGGCTTGCTGAATTTAATGGAAGTTGATTAAATGAGAATCAAATAGAAGTAAGCTTAAGTTGAATTAGAACAAATTAAAGTAAATTAACTTAAGTTTAAAATTTATGGAAGCTTGGCTTCGAATAAGGGTGAAAGCCCATTCAATAAAAACTTGGATTGAATTAATTTGGGAAATGGCTATTAATTTATAAGTATTGGATGTGCCAAGCTTAACAAATTGTTTTGAATGGAACAATTGCGGAAATGGAATGAAATGCAATGAATGGTTGGTGAATAAATTAGAAATGAAATAAAATTAACTTCAGAATGAGTTGAAATTAATTTGAAATAGTTATAAACTAAATGTAACAACCCGCATATTTAACGATTTTATATTTAAATATTTTATTTAAATATAGCGTCGTTAGTCGGATTTAGGTCCGAGATGTTACCTTTTGCAAACGGCCGAATTGGAGCTCGAAACTACCTCCATTGGTTCCAAAATGACGTTTGCGATCTTTTTGAGTATAATCTTTGATATGTTTGGAGTTTGTGAAATTTTGGCCCTTTTACTATTGGGTTTTGGGTTTGGGTTCAGCCCACTAGCTTAATTAACCCCTAACTCAACCCCTTCTCTTCATTCATCTCCATTTCATTTCTTTTCTCAAGCAAAAACTGAAAATGGTGGAAGAGAAGAGGAAATAGAAATTGCAAGCCCTAATTCCATTTGCAAACTCCAAATTCTTGCTCCAAAATCAAAGAGAGGACATTGGTAATCTCCTCTTCATCTTCTCCAAGTCTTCTCCTCTTCAATTTCAGAAAATTTCCTAAACCTAAATTGGGAAATATGTGTTTTATTCTTAGATTGAAGCTTGTTGAGTTGAAGTAGAGTTTGGTTGGTCTTCTCCTTGTTGTTGAGCTTCTTCTTCTTCTTGTTTTTGGGTTAAAGGTGAGTTTTGAGCTCACATCTACTTCTCTTGATTTCATAGATGTTGGGTATGAATTCCTAACACCTTGTTTATATGCACTTGCTTTTGGTTTGGATTGAATTGGTGAATATCCAAATTTTTAGTGTTTGGGTTCAATTCCTTAAAGATCCTAACTTTGATATTAGAACATGTTTTTGGTAGCGAATCGGAGAGCTAATGGAGCTGGGGTATCTATTGGCTAAGGCTCCTTAGGTCTATTGCTCGAACGATCGCGTTTTGGAAGAATTGGCATTTCATTAGAAAAAGGGCAGAAACTGCAGAAATATGCAGTTCGGCCGACCGAACCCTGTAGCCGGTCGACCGACCTGCTACCCCGAGCCATGTTATGTTTCCTGCATCTGGCCAGCCGACCGAGCCCTGCAACCGGTCGACCGACCTGCTCATGTTTTGCCTGTTTTGCCTATTTTGGCATATTTTGATTGGTTATCCAAATTTTATCGATTCAAGTTGCTTTTTAGTAGTTTTTATTGCATCTTTGACTTTGATAACTTATTCTTGACTTCATCCACGGGTTTTTATCAAATAATCTCTAGGATCACATTTAAAAGCTCGTTTCTCCAATTTATAAATTCTATTTAAAACACACTCTTTCGCACTTGGAGCGAAGTGGAAGGGTGATTAAATGGTTGGGCAAAACACGGACCATGAATCTATGCGTTTATCTTTCTGATTAGTCCTCGACCTATTCAATTGATCGTTTTAACCTTCGGGTTTGGTTTATCGATGGCATGAGGTAAACTTTGTACTGCTTTGAGTGTGAAAGTGGCTGACGGATTGTAAACCGTTTAGTGCTAACGAGTGGTTATGGGACATACGTTAACACTTTTCGGATTCCTTTTCGAGAGTTGTGACACATTCCGCCAGTTAGTGGTGTCCAGTACTGGGTCTCTGACCTTCACCACTACGGTTTGTTGCCTTCGGGTATGTGCCTTCGGGTTTGTGCCTTCGGGTTTGTTGCCCTATAGTATCGCTTTCTATGTTGGTCGTTATGAGCCGCATGGGTGATATTGGGGTGCCCTGTAGTATCGCTTTCTATGTTGGTCGTTATGAGCCGCATGGGTGATATTGGGTTTGGAGTCTTCGGGCTTATGGATCCTTGTTTATACAGTACTGAGCTCGAGCAATTTTCTGATGTTTCATTCATATGTATATTCCCTAGGTATCGCCCTTCGATGTTGGTCATTATGAGCCGCATGATGCGTAGCGTTTACCTTGCGGAACTTGTATACCTTATTGTTATTTGTTATTAGCCTTTTGGCTTGATTTGGGATAATTGTATCCATTGTTTATCTATGTCGTCGATGATATGAGGCTTCTTCTATATGATTCGTCTTTTGTTGATGATTATGTTATTTCTTTTAGAGATATTTGTTATACTTCGTAACCTTGCAGGTTTATTGTTGTTCAGTTTATCTAACTGGTTTGTTTAGCTAGACTGACCCGTGTATTTTATACTCGGGTCAGGCCGAGATGTTTCAGGATAGGTACTTTGGAATTAGCCCATTTTGCTTCCGCATGGACCACTTCGCTAGCTTCTTTTTGTCATAGCTTTTGTGTAGTCCTATTATGTTGTAACTCTGATATATGTATTCATCTGGTATCGTCTGTATATTGTGGTTTGTTATACCACTTGACATGTATCATTTTGTATACTCTGTTATGTATCCATGTATGTATGTATATGAGGATCTATTGTTCTGTGATGTATATTACATTTGAGTTGTTATATTCTGTTCTGATAGATCCTCCAGCCACCTATGGTTTTGTTTTAAGTATTCATTGGATATGTCGATCTGTTTGGTACGATTTTTGCCGACGTATTTAATGGATAGTTAAAGCAAGGCTATAGATGGCCGCTCCTATCCAGCCTTATTCTCCGTATTAGCAGACGGTATTACCTAATAATACTCTTTGCTAATGTGGGTATAGAGGTGGGGCGTCACAGCGTGGTATCAGAGCGAGGTTCAGAACAAAATATGATAAACACAAAATAGAAACACATATTCGGGTACATCAAAGTGTATAAGTGTACAAATTTTTGAATCATCGTGCCTCTCTATTCCTTCTACCATCAAAGGTTAGATAGGATTTGGGAATATGTCTAGGAGTGCATTTAAATTCTGTAGTATTCCATATTGAACTATCTACCTTGGGAATAATCTTTATCTTATCTTAACTTTCAGCTTATGGCTGGAAGAGACGGAGGACGACGCTCGGATGCTGGACAATCTTATGGCTCACATCCGAACGGCGTTTATATGTCTGCTGATCAGTTTTTGGAGTGGTTTAGGAGCACACAGCCTCCGGCTCCTACTAGAACATCTCCTCCATGCAAGTCCACCTTCGCACGTTTGTGCAGGGATTTTTCTCATCTTGGAGGGAAGCCAATTAAAGGCTCCGAGATTGTTCTTGAGGTCTAAGTTTGGATTCTCTTGTACGAGCATGTTCTCTCTCACATGGATCTTTCTGACCATGATCGAGATCTTGTAACTTCTAGCTTATTGCATAAGCGTGCCCTTGATTGGTACGAGCTTCTTTTAGCTGAATTTGATGAGTCTGCTCTTTCTTGGACTCGGTTTCGGGAACGATTCAAACTCAAGTTCGTTCCTGAATCTGAGAAAGCTTTGTTGTCTCGGTGATTTCTTGAATTGAAGCAAGGGGAGTCTTCCGTTTCTGAATATGTTGCATCTTTCGAGGCTTTATCTAAGTATGGTCTTGAATTCGTTAATACCTCGTATAGGAAGAATCTGAAGTTTGTATCTGGCCTTAAGAAATGTCTTAAGAAGTTTTTAATGCTCCAGCTTAAGCTTTCCTTTGAGGAGTTGGTTGATTCGGCACTTCATCTCGAAGCCTTCGAGAAGGAGTGTGATTGTGGGAATAATGTTGAGGTTCGCAAGAACGCCAACAAGAGGCAGTTTCCATTCGATAAGCGGAAATTTTTCCCTTCCAAGAAGAAAAAGCATGTTGAAACTGAGTCTCAGTCTGCTGGAACACCTTCCATTAGGAAGTGTTTCAATTGTGGTTCATCTGATCATATGATTCGAGCTTGTCGTAAGCCTCTCTTCTGCCGCTACTGCAAGAAGGAAGGCCATCGTAGTTCCACTTGTCCTATTGCTCCGAGTAATCTTCTGTCAGGAAAACTAAATATAGTAGATGCTTCTGGAGGTTCTTCTCAGGGAAAAGGTATATCTCCATTTGTTTTGGAAGGTTCTATTTTATTTCTTGACTATTGTATTCGAGTTCTCTTCGATACGGGGGCTTCACATTCTTTCGTATCGAAGAAGCTCTTTGTCTTTGGATGTTTCCGAATTGGTGGATCCGCAACGCTCAATTTGCTTGTATTGATGTCGAGATTATTTTATGTGATTTTTCTTTTCGACCCAATTTGCATGTTATGCGTTACTTAGGCTTCTGAATTGATATTTTTGAAAGGATTGACTTAATTATTATGAAGCCATATCCTATATCCCGAGTGGACTATTCATCCTCGACATTTTCAATATATTAAACAGATTTCTATCTTCCTTTGTGATTTCGATTTCCAATTTGATGGCATCATTTTTCTTTAAGTCTTCATGATGAGGAAAGTGTTGTTTCACTCATTTTTGTAGTTTGAGAATTTTCTGGTATTTCTAGTCTTGTCTTAGGATTATCACCTAAGCAATCTTTTGTTGTAGTGTTAAGGTGTTTTTAGCTCGACCTTACCACCGGTTTTCATTTGACTACGAGTTGCGGAAGTTAGCATTCCACTTACCGCTCTCCGCACTCTTTGTAATTGTTATGAATGATTTGTTGTGTCATTCAGATTTTCCAGCTCATTTCATCCATTTTATGAATCGAGTATTCTACGAATATCTCGATGATTCCATTTTTGTATTTGTTGATTTTGGATGGAATTAGCAATCTAAAATTTTTGCAAATCTTTTTCATAAGATTTATTTATAAGTACAAATGGGATTGTTGTTCTTAAAACAAACAAAGAGAATTTTCAAAAGTTTTTGGAAACATGTTTGTCATATAGAAGATGGTTTTGTGATCGTATTGCCCATTGAGTGCTTTAAGAATTCTGGTCGATGCGCTTGATCAACGTTTTCGATAGGAATCTCCTAAACGCTTTGATGAGACAACTTGACACAATAAAATTGATTTGAAATAAGAAAAAATTTCTATAAAAAAAATATATTTACATAAAGATAATTGTGATTTTGAAAGTTTTAGTTTTTCGGGGAAGGATATTATTTGAAAGAATTCTTGTTCGATACTCTTTTATTCTTGTAGCTCCCGAAGGGAACTGAGACCTTATCTTTTGTATTAATGCTAATCGTATTGGTTTGGATGTCGTTCCCTTGCAAAAGAGAAAGTGCTATAACCTATGTTTTTAAATTATTAAGGCTTACCGAGACTAGATATGCCACCTATGATCTAGTGCTCGCGGCTATTGTTTTCGCTTTTTGTATTTGGCATCATTACTTTTGAGTGAGGGATTTTGCTCTCCTCACCAATCATAATTGTGAAATGTTTATCTTCTCATATGGAACTTAATGTTAGTTCGAGTTCCTAGCATCTTATGATCTTGATATTTTTCTCAAAAAGGGGATCGTGTTGCCAATGCATTTAGTTATAAGCAACAAGTGATTGTTTCTTTGTCGATGTTCGAATGGAATGATCTTTTTACCAAGTTCGTCGGATGTTTTGTTGTACTTCATTTTTGTTGAGCTTTGGTTCATTTGACATATTGTTTGTACCACGTCGGTGTTCCAAATTATTTTGAGCTAAGGGATCCATAGAATTCTCTGAGCAAGCAAGTTCGGACTTATCCTCTCGTGCTCTTTATGGTGAACTTCTTATTCTGTTATTCTTTTGAGTTGATATGTTTGTGGTTGTCAGGAGAATCACCTACCTCTTTTAGAGTTCTCCTACAATAATAGTTTTCAGTCTAGTATTGGTATGGCTCTTTCGAAGCCTTATACGGAAGGCCTTGTCAATCACCTTCTTGTTGGTTGGAATCTGGGTAGAAGCTCATTCTTGGTCCAGATTTTGTTCGTGATTCTTCCGAGAAGATTGATCTTATTCGATTGAGAATGAAGAGGCACAGAGTCGCCAGAAAGCCTACGCAGACAACCGTAGGAAGCCTCTCGAGTTCTCGATCGGCGATCTTGTTTTTATTCGTGTTTCTCCTTTGAAGGGGGTTATGCGCTTCAGTACGATTGGGAAATTGGTTCCTCGTTATATAGGACCATTTTCTATTACTGAACGTATTGGCCCTGTGGCTTATAGAGTTTCACTTCCAGCTCATTTATCTGGTATTCATGACGTGTTTCACGTCTCGCAACTTCGGAATTGTCTTCGGGAGTTGGATTCTGTTATTACTTCTCCTGATTTGCAAGAGCTTGAGGTCTCACCGGACTTATCTATTGTACAGCAACCTATTCGCGTGCATGACACGGAGGTGCGCCACCTTCGGAACAAGGACGTGCCGCTCGTTAAAGTTCAATGGTCCGCTAATCCCAGTGACTGTACTTGGGAAACCAGAGAGTTTATTGAGCGATCTTATCCGGGTTTTCTTTCTTAGCTTGAAAACGGTGAGTATGTCTTTTCATCTCAAGCTTATTTCCTTTTTCTTTTGAATGTTGTATGTATGTAGTTGTTACAAATATCGTCTCTAGGAATTGCGGGGACGCAATTTTGTAAGAAGGGAAGATCTATAACAACCCGCATATTCAACGATTTTATATTTATTTTATTTAAATATAGCATCGTTAGTCGGATTTAGGTCCGAAATGTTACTTTTTGCAAACGGCCGAATTGGAGCTCGAAATTACCTCCATTGGTTCCAAAATGACGTTTGCGATCTTTTTGAGTATAATCTTTGATATGTTTGGAGTTTGTGAAATTTTGGCCCTTTTTCTATTGGGTTTTGGGTTTGGGTTCAGCCCACTAGCTTAATTAACCCCCTAACTCAACCCCTTCTCTTCATTCATCTCCATTTCATTTCTTTTCTCAAGCAAAAACTGAAAATGGTGGAAGAGAAGAGGAAATAGAAATTGCAAGCCCTAATTCCATTTGCAAACTCCAAATTCTTGCTCCAAAATCAAAGAGAAGACATTGGTAAGCTCCTCTTCATCTTCTCCAACTCTTCTCCTCTTCAATTTCAGAAAATTTCCTAAACCTAAATTGGGAAATATGTGTTTTATTCTTAGATCGAAGCTTGTTGAGTTGAAGTAGAGTTTGGTTGGTCTTCTCCTTGTTGTTGAGCTTCTTCTTCTTGTTTTTGGGTTAAAGGTGAGTTTTGAGCTCACATCTACTTCTCTTGATTTCATAGATGTTGGGTATGAATTCCTAACACCTTGTTTATATGCACTTGCTTTTGATTTGGATTGAATTGGTGAATATCCAAATTTTTAGTGTTTGGGTTCAATTCCTTAAAGATCCTAACTTTGATATTGGAACATGTTTTTGGTAGCGAATCGGAGAGCTAATGGAGCCAGGGTATCTATTGGCTAAGGCTCCTTAGGTCCATTGCTCGAACGATATTGGGGTGCCCTATAGTATCGCTTTCTATGTTGGTCGTTATGAGCCGCATGGGTGATATTGGGTTTGGAGTCTTCGGGCTCATGTATCCTTGTTTATACAGTACTGAGCTCGAGCAATTTTTTGATGTTTCATTCATATGTATATTCCTTAGGTATCGCCCTTCGATGTTGGTCATTATGAGCCGCATGATGCGTAGCGTTTACCTTGCGGAACTTGTATACCTTATTGGTATTTTTTATTTGCCTTTTGGCTTGATTTGGGATAATTGTATCCTTTGTTTATCTATGTCGCCGATGATATGAGGCTTGTTCTATATGATTCATCTTTTGTTGATGATTGTGTTATCTCTTTTAGAGATATTTGTTATACTTCGTAACCTTGCAGGTTTATTGTTGTTCAGTTTATCTAACTGGTTTGTTTAGCTAGACTGACCCGTGTATTTTATACTCGGGTCAGGCCGAGATGTTTCAGGATAGGTACTTTGGAATTAGCCCATTTTGCTTCCGCATGGACCACTTCGCTAGCTTCTTTTTGTCATAGCTTTTGTGTAGTCCTATTATGTTGTAACTCTGATATATGTATTCATCTGGTATCGTCTGTATATTGTGGTTTGTTATACCACTTGACATGTATCATTTTGTATACTCTGTTATGTATCCATGTATGTGTGTATATGAGGATCTACTGTTCTATGATGTATATTACATTTGAGTTGTTATATTCTATTCTGATAGATCCTCCAGCCACCTATGGTTTTGTTTTAAGTATTCATTGGATATGTCGATCTGTTTGGTACGATTTTTGCCGACGTATTTAATGGATAGTTAAAGCAAGGCTATAGATGGTCGCTCCTATCCAGCCTTATTCTCCGTATTAGCAGACAGTATTACCTAATAATACTCTTTGCTAATGTGGGTATAGAGGTGGGGCGTCACACTAAAATAGATACTTTATTAACCGAATATCGTCGAGATTGCATAAAAATAATTGTTGTTTGGCATAAACCAAAGTAATTAAATTCTATGAGTTAATAGAGATTAAATAAATTTGATTCTGAATCATTTGAAGTGAATATGAGTTTGTTTGGATTATAAATCAATGGAATGTCCGAAATTGAGTTGTGAACCATTAAAACTTAAATGAAACGACATATGAATTGGTTGAAAAGAAATTGAATTAGCTTTAAAACATATAACTTGGTTATGGGAAGTGTTTGGTGCTTGTGTTTAGTAATGTATATGTTTAGATATTGAAAGTAAGTAGGATGTTAATAAATTCTCTATATATGGCACTTACATAGTTAAATTGAGTAAGTACAGGTACTGGGAGGCCATTTGGCTGGATTTGGATAGCGCTATTTGCTAAAATTAATAAGCTGCTTGCTTAAAATGCTAAATAAGGTACGCCTACGCAATAAAAATAGGAAATATGAACTGTTTTTTGCTTTTTCCGACCGGGTGGGTCAATGTATACATATTTATATCTCTTGTCAAATTGCAAAAGCTCCTCCGTACAAAGGAAACTCTGTCAAAAAATTTCGAAAATTTTGGGAGTTAGAAAATTTTTGAAAATTTTTGAGAAATTTTTTGTTAAGCAATTAAACGATTTTAAATATGAAACTGAAATAGATTAGTTGATGGAACTAATAAGACTCAGTTATATATGGAAAATTAAAATTTAATATTCAAAATTGAAATAAGTTGAATTCATATTAAAATGGGAAAAATGAATTTGAATAGAAGTAAATATGAAAACCTATATAAGAGAATGTATAAAATGAGTTGTAAAGTTTCGACTGAATATGGTTGCTAAACAAGATATGTGGGTATTAAAAGGGGAAAATAAAATTGGATTTGATCCCAAAAGATAAATTTGAATTGCCCGACAAAAAGGTACGTATTTAAATTTCTTGATGATATTGGATTGGGTTTTTGAAGTAGCCACTTGGCTTTTGTTTTCTTTTGGAATTTGGGAGCCCGTAGAGGCCTTTTGTAGTTGTACCGAGCTAGCCGCGCAAAGGAGACGCTGGCAAAAATTTTCGGAAATTTAGAGAGTTAGAAAAATTTTGAGAAAAGTTTTGATAATTCAAAATTTGGTTTTAAATTGAGATTTAGATGATTGAGCATTGGGGTATTGTTTGAAACTATAGAAGGTTTTGGAAGTTGCTTAAGGTGTTAATGGGTCTTTAATAAAGGATAGTTGATAGGATGTTGATTGTGGGTTTTGGGAAAAGGTAAACGGGTAATGGTCCATTCTTCCTAACTAGTAATTTCGGGGACGAAATTCTTCTAAGAGGGGAGGAATGTGACGACCCGGAAATTCTAACAATTTAAATTTGAATAATTAATTGATTTCAAAATATTTAAAAGTTAATTTTAACTTTAATTCAAGATATCAATATTTACTTGATAATTAAATCACTGAATTGTATAGTTTAAATATTGAATTTAATAATTGAAATTGGGTAAATTGTTGAATCTAAGATTCTAAGCCTGTTTAAAATAATATGAAGGCTTATAAAATCTATAATGATGATACTGAAGATAATAGAATGGTTAAAATTTAATTTAAAGGTAATTTGTTCAATTTTAATGATAGACCGTTCAAATTGGAATTTAAAAATAGCCTTCCGAGGCACAGTCTTGGAATTTGATGAAACCAATTCCATTGGATCCATAATAGCTAGTTATTATCGGATTTCAATTTTCGTAGCAATCGGAGTTGTCATTTGACCCTGGCCGCTCGAAACGCTTAGATTTATTTTAATCAATTTAATTTAATATCGATCGTTTAATTCCGTAACTCGCACATACATTCAAATCAGCTTCCGAAACACATTTCATCGTGTTCAGAACGCGGATAAAACCTTATAAACGTCTGTCGGCATGTCTGATTTGGGGTTCGGGATTTTGCGTTATGCAACTCGAAATATTTGCTATATTTAATTATAGTAATCAATAAGCGTACGCGAGAAGCTATTTCGCAAACCAATATTTATTTTTGTCTTCCTTCTAAGCTTCAACCTCAAATCGAACTTTAAAAAAAAAGGGAATCAAAGTTCGAATTTGTAATGGCCAAACTTCCTAACATCTCCTATACCTAAATATTTCGAATCCATCTGCAGATAAGCCCTAGCCCAGTTCAAATTAAATCAAAATAAATCGGCCATCACTCTCTATTTGATCGAAGCCCTCAAGTACGCTCTTTCTCTTCTCAATTCGAATGGCGATTTGGGCCCGCGTTTGTTTGGAGAGGGCGGCATGCTCGGGATATTGTAGGCGCGAGTGATGGAGAGGGGGGACGAATTCGCGATGGTTCGAGCATGGTGGCGTCGTTCTGAGTAGGGCGCGGCGACGTAGGCAGATGAGGGGTGATCACGAACGGCTGCTCGTCTGAGGAATGAGCTAGGGCTTTCAGATTGGGTGGTTCGCGAGTTTATGATGAAGTGTAGTCGGTGATGATGGGTTTCGAGGCAGAAGCTTTATTCGAGAAGTGGCGGTGAGTTGTTCATTTTTCTTCTTCGATTTTTCTAAGTTTTACAAAAGATAAATTTGTATAAATACACACGCATGCCTGTTTCGCTTTGTAGATAAACAGAAAAAAAACTTTTTATTGGGAAATTTTGGAATATATTTATAGTAGGAATTTTAGAAGAAAAATGATGAAGAGTTACAAAGTTGATTTTTAAGTTGTATATAGGCTATTTTTAGTTTTAAAAAGGGAAATAGATTTACATGCACACATTTTAAATTGATTAACTTATTTTAATACCAAGTGTTAAGGTAATTTATTTGTTTAACCAATTCGTTTATTTATTTGGGTCACGAAATAATTAAGAATTATTAATAACTCATTAAAGGAAATTGGTTTAAAAATTTAATCATCATTTGAAATTTAATATGTAAATGGACATTTATTTTCGATAAGTTCGAATATTCATAAATTATATAATGTTCATATAAGGTTCAAATTTTGGAAGATTATGGTCGAGATGGAATTGGACTGCCAAACAAAACAGAAATCAAAGGTGAGTGATCTCACGCCCTGAATTTTATTTAAATCTAAATGGTTAAATTTAAATAATTGGATGAATGATAGAATTGTTTGGATGTGTACCTATGATCTAGTGATTTTAGATTTGGTTGTTCTCGAGTTAATTGTGGTTTGACTCGAGGTATTTGGGCTTTAAATGGTTCTAAACTTAAGCATAAATGGGAAAATGGTTTTGTTTAAAATCAAATAGGGGTTAATGATCGATGATTCATTAAATAGGTAGGATAATTTAAATGAAAAATTAACTAATTAAATTAATTAATGATTTGGGTTAATTAATTAAGTTTATATTAATTTGGAATAATCATTTAATGGTTTAATAAGTAATTACTTAATGTAGTTAATAAAATAAACTACTGGAGTGATAAACCAAGAGATAAATTAAGAGAATTAAATTAAGGAGAATTAATTTATTTAATGAAGTAAATGAAAGGGTAAATGATCACGGGTTGAGATAAATCAAAAAAAATTAATGTTTGCGGTTCAATTTATGATTAATTATTTGATATAATTAATTTAGCTGAGGATAGATCAAAATACAATTGGAAATCATAAGCTTATAAAATTTATGCTATGGTTAAAGATTGATAAATTGGAATTGATTGATCCATAACAAGTGATGTATGAAGAATTAATTAATATAAGAACTTAAGAATTAATGCAATTAATATAGTTAATTGATTCATGAAAAAAATTGAGATTACTTATTGATTTTGGTTAAGTATAATTAATATTGGGAAGTTGATTAAAGGTAGATGCTTGAATGGAATTGAGGGAAAATTAATTCAGGTTGATTAATTAAGATGAATATTGGAGGGATGATTGAGTTATGTGATTTGAATTAAATAATTGACACGGTAAAAGATCTAAGTGATTGGAGGTTAGAAATTCAATTAGAATCAATTGAATTAATTTGGAAGCGATAAAACTTGCTCATGAATGATTGATTGGTATTGGACGTTTTGAATAAGTTGATACCTCTGATATGAAATGTTGTGTTTTCATTTGAATAACTTGAGTTAGGATAAAATGAGTCTTGAAGAGACCAGGGTCGGGTATTAGGAAACACCCGAAACCGCTTCGAATTTCTATAAATTGATTTGTGAAATCAATAGGCTGGAAAATGATTTAAGTGAATTAGACTATTTATCTAAGTTTGGTATTTAGAAATTGATGTGTGAAATAAGTGTTGTCTATAGCAAATTGCGAATTTGTTAAATTGATATATGTTACCCCGGGTTTATATAAGTTGATTACTTTGGTATTCCATGTTAGTTGGGTTTACTCACGCTGGTTTCTAGCTGACCCGGGTGTTACTTTGATATAATGCTCGGGTCAGACCGAGTATTACAGATTTTCAGATAGGTACGTTCTGGAGCTCAGGGGCAAGCTGGATGGCAATAGCGCATAGAGTATTTCCGCTGTATTATATTATTGTTAAGTTGAGTCATGATAATTGTATATATATTCAGTGACTGTATATATGTACAACTCTGATGTATATTAATGTAATCGACAGATATAGAATTCTTTGTAAGCAATTATTATTTATCATTATATTTTATCCGCTGCGAATGTGAGATGTTTGGTGTTTCTGTTCTTCTTCTTATTTCTCTTTCTTCTTTTTCATAACTATCTGGAATTTTCGGGTTTGAAAATTTCGGGTCGTTACACTATATCTCTAGACTTCTATCTTAGTTAGGCTATTCAGTTGTATCTCACGAGGTTTGAATAAAGAAATGGAAAGCAGAAGAGGCAGAGTTAAAATTAGAGGAGATAGCATTACCATTAATGGAAATGCCCGACCAAATGCTAAAAGAGGTCCAAGATAGGCTCAAGCTGAAAATTTTGGTGCTAGGGTTCCCCAAATGGACATGAGAGCCATGTATCAGTTTTCCATAAACATGATGCAAGCTAGAATTGCAGCTGGAGTTGTTGGAGTAAACGCGGTTGTAGGTGAAGTTGAGGAATCTTCAATGGTCAACCAGTATGCTATACACTAAGCTTGGAAGGATGCCGTTCATTGGAGCTGAAGATGCGATCGAGGTGGAAAACAGGCTGCTACATTATGATAGGATTTTTGCCGACTTAGGATTGAATGATGAGAAAAAGAGGAGATTAGCTTCGAGACATCTTCAATGAACTGCTCTATTTTAGTGGAATACTGCTGTAGCTGGTGTCGATGAGGAGACGATGACTTGGGCGGATTTTAGGAGAAGGTTTCAAGGAAGGTTTATGTCGGTAATGGCGCAATCAGCATTAGTGAGGAAGTTTGCAGAACTAAACAAGAGGAGATGTCTATTCTTGAGTATGCAAGAAAGTTTGACGAGTTGGCCCGGTACCGATATGCTTTGATTGATACGGTGATCAGGAGGAATGAGAAGTTTGAGGCTTGAGGCCAGAGTTGATAAGTGCTACTTTGCCGCACTTAAGGGATCCAAGTGATGTAGTGGTAGAAATGGCGCTGAGGCAGGAAAAGACGTTGGCATGTTTGAGGAAGAAAATGGAGGTCCAGGTGTGATAGGGACAGAAAAGAAAGTTTTTCCAAAAGGGAGGAGCACAGAAGAAGGGAAAAGCAGAAGTGATTTTTTATAAATGTGATAAGAAAGGACACTATACTAATGAGTGTCGTACTGGAAAAGGAAAAGAGAAAGGAAAGGAGGTGATTGGGAAAAAGAACATCTTATGTTTTAGTTATGATCAAATCAACCATTATAAGAACCAATGCGAGGAGCCTACTAAAGAAGGTAGGGGCAAGTTTTATGCATTGGAGCGCGCAACTTCAAGGAAAATTGTGCAAAAGAAAGCGAAGGTTGTTTCGTGTAATAGCCCGCAAATCCGTACCCCTTGAGTCAACACTATTCTACAACAATCAACTCAAGTTGTACAGAAATACGAACCATTTGGGTTAAAGAAGAAGTGGTAGAAGAAGAGAATAGAAAACAACAACAAAATCTAACCATCGCAGCGGAACAAAATATAATAGATAATAAATAATCTTTACTCAACATCAAATATTTCTGTTTACATATATTACATCATCAGAGTACATCAATCACATCTCAACATCAATATCATACAATGGATACACAACAACTCAACACAGCGGAATATATACATATAACAAGTACGAATGTACGTATCGTCATCCAGCTCGTTTCCTGAGCCCCACAGCATCATCCTGTATCCTATAATACTCGGTCTGGCCCGAGCATTATAGTTAAATAACACCCGAGTCAGTCTGGAATACCAGCATGGGAAATCACACTCAATTTATTATTAAAGTTTCAAAAATCCTTTGAAAACAAAAGCATCTCGTAAGACCACGCCACAAATAAACATGTCGGGTTTTTACCTTACGTTAGCTAAAACAATTTTTATAGAAATCCTCTGATATTATAATAGGGTCTATATACAAATACTTATAAAATAGCCGAAATTGTTACATCTATTAAATTCCAGCTACTAGCCACAGAGTGGGTAATACAAACAAAACTCGTACAAGGCTCGTAGGGAGAATGGATTTCCAACTAATGACTAGGCATTGGGGTACCACCTGTCACAGTACGGGGCCTAGATCACCGTACCAAGGAGTACGCCCGCTCCCCTGCAACACAAGGCCGGGACTACCCCTTACTGGATAATCTCGAGTGAGATCACCTCACGGTTGGGATCAGCAACCGCCCACTAAGCCGAAATAAAAAAAAGACATCTAGACTGGAATGACCTCACCCTGCTTAGGTGTTACCCACCTAGCCTTGCTGCATATCCCATGTTTTTCAGTCATTCCCATTTGATGAGGTTTGAGGCTAAGCATTACCTTTATAGAACATATTTCTTTGAATGCCCATCATCCACCTGACGATGTTTCGCAAGCATTCATCCATACAAGTCCGTCCCGGGTTCGAATGGAACCGAAGGCACTATTCCTACTACATCCATTTTGGAAATTTCCTCAGGATTAGTAGTGACTAGCCCTTGCACTTCACTGCTCCATCTTCGAATCCAAACTCATTTTCACGAAACGTATAAACCGGATCGAAGTGGTTTTCAAGAAATACATCTCGATCCCGGTCTCTTCGAAACGATCAATGCATTTTGATCAATATTGATAGTCGGTGATTTAACTATCAATTAATGTTCACAAACAACCATCGTACAATAAATAATTTTTCAAATTATTTATTTATCCAAAATATCTTTACAAGATATATTTCATATTTTTACCCCCTTTGGAAACAGTTTCAAACATATTCCTTTCCCAGAATAATTTCCCAATATTTATTTCCATTGAAACACCAAGTATAAAATACTTTTAGATTTTTAAAATAATTTAAAAGCACTTAGTTATAAAATATACTTCATAGCCTTAAAAATTTACAACTACTTTAATACTCTATTAAAAATATATATGTATATATATACTTTGGAAATATTTAATAAATAAGGCTACTTTTATAAAATATAAAACTAGATTTTTCTTTAAAACAAATACCAAGTCATTTAATAATCGTTACGATAATTGTTTTAAAAATATCTATTTTAGAATTTAAACAAAAAAAATAATAAATTTTCTAAGATATGACTTTTAAGACAACAATTAAACCCTTAACTTATATTTAAAATTGCTTGAAAATCGTACTTGGCTATCCAGGGAAACACTCTTCTCTTTCACATCCTTTAAAAATGAATCACTATTTATTTTTAAACGAATTTCCATTTCTTTATAAATTTCCACTTTAAATTCATATTTAAAATATCCACCAATATTTTGTTTTACTTGATAACCCGGTTTAAAATTTTCAAAATCTCGCTTCCCTTTTAGTTTTCCAATCCCAAAACACTTTAATCAATTTACAATTTATTTCCAATTTACTTTGCTTAAAATAAATTTTCTTTCCTGCTTTACTTATTTCAAATCTCATTAACCTTTAGATTTTATTTCCTAATTTTGAGTAAAAAACCTTTTTAACTAAAGATACCAATTTCAGATTCCCAAAATTCCTTCTATATCTCTTAATTAAATGTAATCCTTAAATAAAATAAATAAAATAAATTCTTTATTCATTCAAATAATAACACTAAAGCTTTTCAATTTATTATTACCCTTAATAATTCAAATTTCTCTTATTCCAAATTTTGTTAGAGTTTCGCAATCACTTTTATTTTATTTTATTTTCAATTCATTATTAATTTATTCCAGTTCACTAGAATTATTTTACTTAAAAATTTACTCTTTTATTTCTTTCGAACTTACAATTCTAGAGATTTGATAATTTATTTTACTGGGATATTCAATCCAACTATGCCATTCAATACTTCAATTATTCATAAAATCATCACAGGATATCAAATATTCAGAACACAGAATATTACATAATCTAAAAAAATTCGAGGGGGCCAGTTGGATCCCTCCAACCTGTTTTCCCTGCATCCAAAGATGTTAGCACAATAATATGCCAATTCCAAAATATACCATATTATAGCACATCAAATCAATCTCAACCATTCAAACAATTATTTAAATTTAATCATTTAATTTTTTTTAACTGAGTGAGATTAACTCACCTTGATTTTGAATATGCTGATCTGATACAAATAGGCTTGATACTTCACGATTTAAGACCTTGTATAACATTATATAATTTATTAATAATTGAATAAACTGGACAATTACTTCCCATTGATTTAATTAATTATCTAACTTAAATTTAAATCCCCTTTGAACAAATTAATTAATTAACCATTCCATTTAACTAAATGATTATTTCCTTACCATATCATTAATTTTTTCTTTCGGCTTTACTACATACCCATACATACATATTACTATTATTGATATTTAAAATACATAAACTGCATATCTATATACTATTGCAGTTTTCTTCCTCTCTCTTTTTTTCCCGTACTCACAATAGATATATATATATATATATATAATTAAGCCTAAAATCGGTTTTACACCTTACTGAGAAAAATATTAACCTATCTGTACATATATATATTAATATTTTCATTGTAATATATTATGTATATATTTTTATTCTGTATGCATAAAAACAAATGTGAATTTAAAATCGGAATAGGATATACCTTGTCGTCCCTTACGCAAGCGCGATAAATCGCGATATCCATCACCATCACCTCGAAGTACGCGTGAACAACATGTCTCGAAAACCCCAATCGACAGTCAACCCCCCTTCCTAAGTGTGCTTCGCGAGTTACCCAGGCACAGGCAACGCGAATAGGGCTCGCGATCCCTCTTCAAGCGGAAGCTTGAACGAACCTTCACTTCATACCACATCCCTCCTCATGTCGCAATGCCCTAAGCCACCGCCGTTCCTTTCCAGGCGCGCACGCGAAGCGCCTCCACTTGCTTGTATTTGGGTTTGAGATTTCGTGAAGACGAAATAGAATTTGAATAATCCTCAACGGTTTTCGCGACTCCATTTTTCCCCCTTTTGTTAGTTTTTTTCTTTTTTCTTTTAAGATCGGCTTCGGCCATTAATTTGAGGGTTTCGATTCTGAAGGATAAGGCTTCGGCCGAAATTACTAAAGTGAAAATGAAGCCTGCGTTAGAAGCTAGGGGGTGAGACTTCTATAAAAAAAATTGACTAAGTCAATTAAATTTAATTAGCTTTCTTTATGCATTTACGGTTTGTACGATCAAACGGTAATTCCGAACCTTGTGAAAAATTGAAATCCGACAATAATATAATATTACGGATCCAATGGAACTGGTTTCGTCAAATTCCGAGACTGTGCCTCGGATGGCTATTTTTAGATTCAATTTAAACGATATTAAATTTCAAAACTTAACAAACCATTCTTAAATTTGATTTCAACACTTCTATTCTCTTCAGTAATATCAATATAAATTTTATAAGCCTTCAAATTATTTTTAACCGGCTTAAAACTTCAGATTACATATTTTACCCAATCCCAAATTATTTAATTTAATAATTTAAATATCAAATAAACTGTGACATTTGAAATTCAAGTTAGAAATTAACCTTTAAATATTCAAAATTGATTAAATATTCCAATTTTATATGCTCGAAAATTTTGGGTCGTCACATTTTGGGGGGCTCGCTACAAATTCAAAGTATGTCTGTTAGCGTTCTATTCGATACTATAGCATCACGTTCTTTTATTTCTCGATGTTTAGTAGATAAGCTTAACCTAGAGCCCACATACTTAGTTAATTCCTTAAGGGTTGCAAATCGATAGGAGGGTATGCAACACTTGGGATGAGGTGTGACAATTAGAGTTTGATTTGCTAGGTAAGACTTTTGATTTTTGTTTGCATATGTTTGATTTCGTGGGATTTGGTATTATCCTTGCGATTGATTGGTTAAGTAAATATGATGCTAGGATATTTTGCCACGATAGAAAACTATTGCTTAGCCACCCAGATTGTGGTGATCAAATAGTTTATACCGTAGAGAACCCTAGTTGCGAAGTAAATGCTTTATTGTGTATTATGGAATTGGATGAGTTGCATCGAGTGTTTGTACTTAGAGAGTTTGCTGATGATTTTGAGTCGGTAGTTGGATTACTACCGAAACGAGTCGTTGAATTTTGCATTGATTTGGTGCCTGGAACAGAACCAGTGAGTAAGCCACGAAGCAGGATGAGACCTATAGAGATGAGAGAGTTGAAGGTGCAACTGGTGGATTTGGAAGGCAAAAATTTTATTCGACTGAGTAGTATGCCATGGGGAGCTGCCAGTGTTTGCTAAGAAGCTGGACGGATCGTTAAGGCTATGTATCGATTATCGTAAGTTGAATGAGAAGAAGATAAAGAACAATATCCATTGCCGAGAATTGACGATTTGTTCGATCAGTTAAGTGGAGAAAAAGTATTCTCTCAGTTGGATTTAGCAACTGGATTTCATCTGCTTATAGTGGTAGAGGATAGTATTCTCTGACAGCGTTTAGGATAAGGTATGGATCGTATGAATAGTTAGTTATGCCGTTCGGACCAACTAATGCGCTAGCATTCTTTGTGGACTTGATGAATCGAACATTCCGAGAGCACTTAGACAGATTTGTGTTGATCCTTATGAATGATATTTTGATATACTATAATGATGAGAAGGAGCACAAAGTTCACCTTGGAGTTGTGCATGAAATGTTGAGGGAGCATCAGTTGAAGGCTAAGTTTTCGAAGTGTCATTTTTGGAAGAAGGAAGTAAATTTCCTTGGTCGTGTAGTCTCAGAGAAAAGGTTCTCTGTAGATCCGACTAAGATTGAGATGGTGAATAATTGGAAGAGACCCGAGACGATGACCAAGATAAAGAGTTTTTTTGGATTGGCTGGATATTATCGAAGATTTATAAAGGATTTGTAACACGTCGCATTTTTATACAGTTAAAATTTAACATATAATGATAAGTAATGATAACAAATGATTATGGAATTTTAAGAATATGGCCTCGGAACTTGTACCATTGCATCCGGGACGATTTTTTGATCAGTTTCCATATATAACTTGTCAAAATCTGAACCAATATGAAGAAGTTAGGAACGAAATAGAAATACATAACCGAATGAAAAAAATATAGTATAACGTGGATATGGGCCAACCAGAAGGTCAACCCAATAGGCGCAACGAACGACCGCCTGGTCGACCCACACATGGCCTAGACGACAATTCATCTAGGTACATGCAGTGACGCGTTTTCTTGTTTTTGCGCGATCTGAGCCATACCTTCTTCGATCTGATGGCTCTAAATTGCTCGGTGATGTGGTGGTTCCTAGTTCAATCCAAGAATCCAACGGCCTGAGGTACCCAAGCTCCAATATAAATAAGACCCTAGGCTTAACTATCTTCTCACAATTAGATTTCCTCCCATAGGTTCATTTCTTAAGGCTGAACCCTAAAAGAAAATAATTTCTATGGAGAAGATCTTTAAAATTAAAATATTATACACCTTGGTAGAAGAGGATCCAGAAGGACTATGGAGCCAAGCGGAGCACAAGAGAAGCTAAGGATGACGGGTGTGTGGATTTATTTATATATAAAATATTATCGTTAGATTCCTGTTTAGAAAATTTTATTTCGTAATTTATCAAATTAATTAAATTATGCTGAACTATAAGAAAACTTGCAGTTTATTTACAATATTAGTATTTATATACTATTTTCTATGCCTTATTTACATCTTTTTCTATGTTTTGGATTTTATGCAAGCATCAATTTTCTTCTACCCACTCCTTTTTCTTCGCTTATGGATTAGAATAGATTAAACGCGAATATGGATTAAAAATACTAAAATGAAGATGTAAAATAATAAAAGTTTGAGGAATAGAATTACTGTAATAAATTGCATTAAAACAGGAAAAGTTAATTTTGGGGTAATTATTACAGAATTACTGTAATAAATTGCATTAAAATGGGAAAAGTTAATTTGGAAGTAATTATTAGATTCGGTTTAGAGAATAGGATACATTGCCATAACTTAAACATCTAAAAGATGGCGATAAACGCAACTGCAAGAATAAAAGAAATAAAAATGTGAGCTGGTGTAAAATAGAGAACCGTTGTATTTTATATTACTCCAAAATAGTAAAAGAAATATTTTGCAGCTACGGTTTATTGTTTATAGTATTATCTAATATTAAGATAATGGACATGGATTATATAGTTTTCATAACCAACCAAATAAAATAGAATTACTTCCTAAAATATAAGACAATAAAGTAAAGTATGAATTGAACCAAGAAAATTATTAATTAAGAAATTGAAGCTGTAAAAATTAATGAGCCTAAATCTGCATTTACTATGCAAGCTATTTAAATGGCAATTATTATGATAAGTGAATTATGTAATATTAGAGAATTAGAGGAAATTCTATATCATAATAAAAGAAGGCAGACTAGAACAGACAAGAAACGCTTGTAATTATATAGCGGACTGTATATAAAGAGAAAGTAACAATTACAAGTAGAATTATAACATAGGTTATAATTAGGAAATAAGAATGGAAAAGCTTATCGTAAGACTTATAATGAATTGGTAAGCAATTAAGAATAGCAGCAGAAGCTTATTTAAACAACTTATATTAAGTCAATAAGCAAATAAAACTGAAATGGTAAAAAAGACTTATTTCTTTAAACTTAAGGATTTATATATTAAGTTAATAAGCAAAATAATGAATGTGGCTCATACTGACAGTATTCCATGTTAGATCTATGGTTATCTCACAATAATTAGAAGTGAGAAGAGGGCAAGAATATGCTAGTTAAGTTAAATAAGTAGCCAACAGAGTAAGAAAGCAACCTAAACGCGAATTAAAAGATTAGACTTAGGGTCTAGTAAAAGAATCAAATTGCGTTTGGAGCATCCCAAAGGATGAAGCACCTAACGAAGCAGTTCATCACGGATTCCAGCGAGAGAGAAGCACCATCAACTTAGAATTTTTAGGCTAGAAGGAAGTACAAGACTTCAATGGTATGTAAGGATACTCTAGGATGGCCATCTGGATAGGCCTAACGAAGTTGCATCCCCGGAGGCAAGTCTGTAGGTATTCCATCAAGAGAGTATGCCTTGACTGCATTTGCATTGTAGGCCTAACAAAGTGGACATTAGTAGGCAATCAGAAGGGCTCGGTGTTTGGAGTAGGGTATTCATATGTCCAATATTTGCAAGTAAGGTGAACGATAGTCGCACGTGGATATCGGCCAACATCAGGACCAAGAGCGATTTCGAGAAAGACTAGAGTTAAACCAACATGCTAAAGATTCCTTCACTACCGAGACATTAGATAGAGGGGCACCGCCAATAGTCCTTTACAGATGTAGTCACAGAACGCTATAGGAACAAGACAATGAAGTCCTTTGCGAGGAGGATACGGGGGGTACTATGGGTAGTACCTAGGACCAATACGGTCATTGGGAATATAGCTAATATATGTATGTATTGGTTATTAGGTTTTAATCTGCTATGGAGTAGATGGGCACGGTTCACAAACAGAGGCGAGAGTATTGTAAACTAATGAACCTAATATAAGAGTAAACTGAAATAAAACGATATATGTAGAATTAAGCCTAAAAGTATATAATTTATTCATTTACCGTAACTTTTGTCCAGCCCCCTCCTCATAACATTCTACAGGTTAGGTAGATGGCAGTGACTTCTCAGTTTTACGACACTTGCTTAGAAAGTGTTATTATTTGGGTGAATATTTTACTTACTATTATATTTTAGTCAATTTCGTTGTGAGATAATTAATTGAGCTCTGATAAATTTATCTTTGCCTATTTGCAGATGATGAAGTCCTTTGGGAGGAGGATACGGGAAGTACTATGTGTAGTACCTAGGACGAATACGGTCAGTGGGAATATAGCTATATATATGTATATATTAGTTATTAGGTATAAATCTATTATGGAGTAGATAAGCATTGTTCACGAACAGAGGCGAGAGTATTGTAACCTAATGAACATAATATAAGAATGAATGAAAGTAAAACGATATATGTAGAATTAAGCCTAGAAGTATATAATTTATTCATTCACCAGAACTTTTGTTCATACCACCTTCTCATAACATCCTACAAGTTAGGTAGATAGCAGAGACTTCACAGTTTTACGATACTTGCTTAGAAAGTGTTATTATTTGGGTTAGTATTTACTTATTATTATATTTTAGTCAATTCCGCTGTGAGATAATTAATTGAGCTCTGATATATTTATCTTTGCCTATTTGCAGGATACCAGATACCTAACTCGAGCTTCAACGAGCTTTGTTTTTAGCATTTTGTCAAAAGATGCAGACCACTGCAATTCGGGTTGTTATAGGATTTTTTACGGATAGCTGCACCGACGACTAAGATTATGTGAAAAGATGTGAAGTTTGTATGGACTGATAAGTGTGAGGAAGCATTTCAAAGCCTGAAAGACTCATTGAGCCATGCACTGATGTTAGTGGTTCTAGAGGGGAATCGGGATTTGATTGTTTATACTGATGCGTGTGGAACTAGATTGAGAGCTGTGTTGATGCAAAGAGGCAAACTGATTGCTTATGCTTCTAGACAACTCAGACCACATAAAGTGAGGTGTCGTACGCATGATTTAGAGTAAGCTACCATTATGTTTGCTTTAAAGGTATGGAGGCATTATCTAAGGGAGAGCGATTTGAGCTTTATACGGATCGTAAGTCGTTGAAGTATGTGTTCTCTTAGAAAGAGCTGAACATGAGACAACAGAGATGGTTGGAGTTTATTGATGCTTGTGATTTTGGAATTGAATACACACCTGTGAAAGGAAATAAGGTAGCAGATGAACTTAGCAGGAAACATCAGAATGTAGTATTGGCTTACGTTGCTGAGTGGAAAGATTTAGAAGCAATATCAGCTTGTAGAGTACTGTTTAGATCAGAGGCATGTTCCAGCGCAGTAACTGTTGTATTATCTTATTTCGAAGTTTGACCGACAATGATTGAGAAGGTAGCTTTTAAATAGGAGGAAGATCTAGTTTGGCTGAACGGATCAGAACGTTAAGGGAAGGAACAAAGGGCGATGACTTAAAGGATTCCAGTCTTGAGAAAAATGGATGGTTGAGAAAGAAAGGAAGGTTGTGTGTTCCTAATGTAGGAGACATAAGGAAGAAAGTTTTGGATGAATGCTATCGTTCAAGTTCACTATCCATCTAGGAGGAACGAAGATGTGTCAGGATATGAAAAGAAGTTTATTTTAGGAAGGTATGAAACGGGGCATTGGTGTCTATGTTTAGTAGTGCTTTAATTGCCAACAAGCAAAGGTTGAACACCAGAAGCCAAGTGGATTGCTTCAACTGTTGGAAGTTCTGTTATGGAAGTGGGATTCTATCTCTATGGATTTCGTAGATGGGTTGTCAAGGTCTAGTAGGGGAATGAAAGAATACGGGTCATAGTAGATAGACTAACAAAGAGTGCCCTTTTCATTCCGGCGAAGTCAACTAGGATGACACCTGTTTTGGGAGAAGTTGTTTACGAACAATTTGGTTAGACTGCATGGGATTCCTAATAGTATTGTCGGTGATAGAGATTCTTTGTTTACTAGTGAGTTCTAGAAGAGTCTATAGGAAGCATTAGGAACCAAGCTTAATATGAATACTGCTTACTATTCACAGACTGATGGGAACACGGAAAGATTTAACAAAGTCCTGGAGGATTTGTCAAGAGCTTGTGTATTTGATTTCGGGGGAACATGGGAAGACCATCTCCATTTAGTCGAGTTCTCGTATAATAATATTTATCATACTAGTATTGGAATGGCACCGTTTGAAGCATTGTATGGGAAGATTGGTTCTTGGTTCAGATTGGTAAAAGAAGCCGCAGAGAAGATTGAGTTGATCCGAGCTAGGATGAAGGAAGCTTAGTCCAGGCAGAAAAGTTACGCTGACAGAAGAAGGAAAGACTTGGTGTTTTCTATTAAAGACTATGTTTTTATTAAGGTTTTACCGATGGAGGATGTGATTAGATTTGGAAAGTCAGGGAAGTTAGCACCCAAATTCGTTGGACCTTTCCACGTTGTGAGCGGATCGAGAAACTAGCTTATAGAGTAGAGTTACCGAGTAGTTTGGCTAGAGTCCATGATGTATTCCACAATTATTATCTTAGAAATTTTTTAGAGGCCCAAAGACACTATAACACCTACAGTATTAGAGGATTTAGTAGTAGAGCCGGAATTGACTATAGTTAGAAAGTCAATTCAGATTGTGGCTAAAGATGAGAAGAAATTGAGGAACAAGACAGTCAAATTAGTAAAGGTACAGTGAAGTGATGATACTAGAGGCTGTACTTGGAAGACTGAAAGCAGGGTTAGAGATGCTTATCCAGAGTTGCTTGATGGTATGTTTTACCCCCGATAGTTTTGATTGTGTGCCTTATCGCAATTTCAAGACGAAATTCTTTAAGGTGGAGAGTCTGTAACACCTTATATTTTTATAACATTATTTAGAATAATGAATTGGGTAAGTTAAATAAAATAAAGTGAAGATCAATAGGTTGAGATTTGATTATCTAAAGGTAGCCACGCCATAATAGTGTATAAACTAAAACGAAATAACCTAAGCTAATGTGTTATGATATGAGAAGGGCAATATGGGAAATAGGTAAAGGGCTTATACCCTAAACCCTTAGGAAATTGAAATCACGTTCATTTTCATTTTAGCAAATTCAAACATCTAAGGCTGGCCACCATTATTGTTCTCAAGTGAAGATTAAAGATAGGATTCAAGTAAAGGAAGACAATCAACATAATCAACATCAAATCTCACATCTTTTAATCTCCAAGCTAAGGTGAATAATTGCTACATCCCATTTTCTTATGATTTCGGTTTTAAGATTAGATCTGAAATGATTTTGCAAGTATATGCCATGTTTAGATGATTAAAGTTATACACATGCTTGTTGATGAATTATATATGTTCATGTTAGTTTTTATGATATGTTTGACATGAAAACCCTATTAGACGACATATAAATGCCTTAAAATTTTAAATATAGGTCAGAAACGATATTTTAGAGAAGGCTTTCAATTTTCATAATTTTATGAATTAATGTGGATTTTATATAAAAAATTTAGTGAAGAAAAGAATTTATTGGGTTATAAATTATTTACGGCTAAAATAATAATCTTTTGGGTTTTAGATTTTTATATTTTTGAAAACATATTGAAATAGATTTTCTGGGATTTTTTCAAATTTTTCCTATGTTATTTGATGAATATATAAAATTATTTAAGGATAGGACTTAAATGTTTTGAAAAGTATTTGTTAACCAATGAGAATTTGAAAATAAAGGCAGGTTAGTTGAAAATTATCCTTTTAAGTTAAAAACAAAGAAATCATACTTTTGGCTTTTTCAGCAAATTCTGGTAGTAAACCTTCCAATCCAGACTTTCCGATGAGGTCGAGAGGTTCAAAGCTTTCGACAAGTTCAAACCAATGCATATGGTATGAAATTACATGTACGTAATGAATTAGGTAGAGTCGAAGGGTTCTTAGTCGAAAGGTTAATTGCTGAACGGGTTGAAGTATGTTTGTTTTATAAACCAAAAGCTTTCACCTGCTTTGCTTTCGGAAAGAACTAAAATAAAGGTTTTAAACCTTCCGACAAAGTCGAAAGGTTACTGCCGCTTTAATTGTTTTGAAACCTTCTGACACGGTCTAAAAGTTAATGCCGCTTTATAAATGTTTTGTTTTGAACCTTTGGACAAAGACGAAAGATCCACTTGTTGTTAAAACTGGCCGCTTCTACATACTTTTGAAAGGAAGCTTTCGACTTAGGTGATTTACGCTTGTTTGATAAACTGAAGAACAACCCAAGCTTTTGAAGGAATTATTTTAAAGGCAGTGGCCAGTTGTATTAAGTAAAAAAATTAAAGCTTTTGAAGCAAACTTTTCGACAAAGTCGAAAGGTTGCTTCCAATGAGGTCGAAAGGTTTTAAAATAAGGTTTTCCAATTGTTTTAGATTGAACTGAGTATGTCTTCGAAAGGTTTGCTTTGAATGATTTTGAAAGGCTTAAGTTTAATGATTTCGAAAGGTTTAAGTTTAGTGACTTCAAAAGGTTTAAGTTGAGCGATTTCATAAGTTTTAAGTTTAATGATTTTGGAAGGTTTACGTTCAATGATTTGAAAGGTTTAGTGAATGGTTTCGAAAGGTTTTAGTCCATTGGATTCGAAAGGTTGGATGAATGATTTCGAACGGTTTTAATTCAATGGTTTCGAAAGGTTGAGATGGAAGATTTTCCAAGGTTTTTCTAAGAGTATGTTTTAAAGAAATTGTTAAAGAAGGATGTCCAAAGTTTCATTGCTTTTGAAAGGTTTACTTTTCAATGGTTTTGAAAGGTTTGATGAGTGGTTTTGGAAGGTTAGCTTTTGGCATATTAGCCCAAGTAATTAAAAGGTTTTCCCTTGGTTTTGGAAAGAGGTACTTTCAAAGATTTAGAAAGAGGTTCTTTCAAGTGTCTAAATGTTTCCATCAACTAAGATTTGAGTAAAGAAGATATATATATATATATATATATATAACATGGTGGTTTGACTTCGAGTAAAGCATGTAGATTATATACTTTTCCTTGTTTAAATTTGATTTAAAGGTTTTAAATCATTTTGAAAATATTTTCAAGGGAAATTATGGGAGGGGATCCTTAAGTGAAAATGACTCAGATATTAGAAAACCAGATGGAACTAGTATGGAGTCGCGCCCTATACATTAGCTATTAGCCCCAGCTAATTGTTGTCCAAAATTCCAGTGCATAAGGCTTTGTCACAGGTAGACAAAAAATTATAATTACACACCAAAAGGAATATATGTTTGTATACATATAGGTTATTGGTGAGCTCGAAAAACCATTAGGATCAGGAAGACCTTGGAGATGATTAAGTTAGGGACATACCATCTAGGAGAGAAGTATTTAACATATAATTAAGGACAGACCATCCAAAAGTGAAGTACTTAAGAGATAGTTAAGCATAGATAATCCAAAAGAAAAATAGCTAACAGGTGTTAGATTAATTTTGATTATATTGTCCGATAGGCTCGAGTCAGCCAAAGGTTCAAAGTTATATAAACTAAACTTATGTGTTTGAACAGATAGTTCATTATTACCTGATGTTTATGTATGTTTACATAATGATGCTTTATAGTGTTTAATTAGTTTTGATTGTAGGAAATGGTTTTGCAAAGATATTTTTTAAAAGGATGTTAGTGAGGGGAAACCTGTTCCGCTAAGCGGCTTGGTATCACTTAACATATATATTTCGAGATGTATAATTTTATTCATACCAGGCTTTATGTCCGACTCGAACTTTATGTCTTCCTTTTAAACTCTTGGGCATTTAAAATCAATTTGAGTAGGTTGAGGTGTTAAGGTCTTTTCAAGTTTTAGTAGAATGACGAATAAGGCTACGAGAGGCTTGGAGGAGGCAAACTGATAGCTATTTAGGAGTTGCAGTTCTTTTTTTAAGTTTTGATGTATTTCCGCTATGTTTTGTATTAAGTCTATTATGACCCAATGACTATGATCATCCAATGGGGTAGCTTCATATATTGCTCTTGGCATATTTATAATAAGTATATTTTATCTATGGATGGGAACGAATTTAGGATTATGTGTTGGGAATGTGAAGCATTTGGTTTTGAAATGTAATGAAGTAAAATTTGTTTTGAAATCTGTATTTTGTTTCATATTCAAGTGCTTTTGATATTATTGATACGATTAACATAGCCGTATTTAGTCGTCGGAAGCTAATGCTATAGATGACTACAGCATCTGTAGCGCTTAGTTTTGGGCCTCTAGATAGGGGATGTTACACCTTACGATAACCAAAATACTTTGTATCGAAATATTTTGATATTATCTTTAGCGACATGGGTTTTAAAATACTTTTTAAATATATAAAGAAGGTACCAATACCCGCGCATGAGGTATATGATACTTAGGGGTAGCTAAAATGTTTGTAAGACACTATAGCTATTTTGGGAACACAATATCGGAATGGGAGTTCCAATATGATAGGGAACTAGTGGCAATTTCCTTCCTTGTAGACATTCCGTTGACAGTCAATTATGCTCGGTGACTTTTCACCTGTCTCAGGCTAGCCGCTACACTATATTGTTCAACACTGATGGATCATAGTTCCCGACGACTTTTCACCTGTCTTAGGCTAGCCACTACATTACTCCATTTTAAATTCTAAGGCTGTAGTACCTTTCATCCGTGATTATTCGATAGCCTGCAATATTGTAATATTTCCTACAGATCACATAGTTTTTCGTATCATCTCTGGGAAGTGAGGCACGTGAGGACACGCTTCACTTTCCACAAAGCCACTTTTCGCAAAGAAAATTTCACTTAGAATGCCACATTTCCGTTCCTAACAACACACTGTGGATTTTCACAAAAGTGCAACCCTCTGAGTTCATATGCCTTAAGAAAGGGTGTTAAGTAAAAGAGGAGTTTCCTCCTACACCACCAAACAAATGTACGTTTGTAAAAACTAATGTACATGGTCTTAGAAATGCAATGTCAGATACCCGTCCATACAAGTTGTCTAGCTGAAGGACAAACTGAAGGCACTCCTCCAACCACATCCTTTTTGGGAATCATCCCTAGGATTAGTAGCGAGTAGTCCTTGCAAATCAAAGATTTTCATAACGAAGGCACTACTGCCACCATATATAATACGGGAATCACCCAAAGGTTAGTGGAAAGCAGCCATATATTATGAAGATCTTCATCTTCAAAATCATTATATTTAACATGTCTTTACTTTTGAATGCATATGTTGGTTCGTACTGGTTTTCGGATAGGAATCACCCAAATCTGATCCTGGTATTTCTGAACCAATCATCAATAAAAAGATGTCAGGTATGTAGATGATTATTAAACATCATCCAATTTATAAATCTTTTCACCCAAATAAATACATCTTTAGAGGTAAAAGTTTTAAAACATTTCCATTACTTTTAGATAAATGGATTGTTAAGTCTCTTTTATCAAATCCATTGGTTAATTAAAACCCATTTTTATCTTTGGAAATACCAAATCATTTCTCTTTAATTACTTAGGAGAAATTTTTCCATATTTTATTATTAGTATAATTCCAATCTTAATAAAGATTTCGCATTTCCAAAACATATTTTAATGGGTCAAAAAATGTTATTGAAGACATCGTTTACTGTAGACCCAAACTAGTTAATATTGAGTAAAAAGGGATGCATGGAAATTAGACTAATTGTACTCAATACTAATTTCTGTATTCAACACGTACTATTCATCGAATAATAGTGAAATCACCTTTAAATTCACATGGGTAGCACGAGTTCCTTCTTCGAAATTTAATATAGAGTCTAACCAGAATGTTCCCTATACCACTAAAATCCTATTTTAAAATCTTTTATAGCTTCTGAAAAATTCCAAATCTCTTTTCTTTTAACTTAAGAAAATGTGGTCCAAGTGAATCAAATTAACCATCCCCTCCGTCGGACCAGTCTGGATAGCTAAGAAGAGCAGGAAATTGGTTTTCTAAACCTAAACCTAGAGACTTTCTCTCTATCACCCATGAGGCGGTCAAGTTATTTGATTAACTCCAGGCCTTTAAAAATACTCGATTAATGTTTACGCAAAAAATGGCCACAAACCCCAGAAGTAGTGAAAGCACCAGTTCAACACACAAATCCTCAATTTCCAAACATGGATCTCAAATCCAGATGATGTATATAATAAAAATGAAGAAATAAAAAAAAATAGAATGAAAGAAAGTAAGAGAAGACACAAGATTTATAGTGGTTCGGCTATCTCCAGCCTACGTCCACTTGAATTGATCCTTTTGTTTCGTTTATACTGCGGTTACAGTTACAATTCTTTGAATATCAATAACCAAAATGGTAGAGTCTAGCTAGAAAAGAAAACGAAGATCCCTGCTTTGAGGTGTTATTTATAGGAGTAGATCTGGAAATATCTCTCTCAAACCTCAGAGTACCTCTTCTCACACATGGATGGGCCCACCAGCTTGATCTGTGGTCGTTTGGGATCAATCCTGATCAATCCAAGTGCATTTTGTATCAATCCAAAAATGGTCCAATGAAACTGAAATCGATCATGGACGTTCCTGAGTGAATAAGAAAGCTTCTATGAAAATTTATTAGCATTTAGACTTGTAGTTGGAGTGTTATGATCAATCCAAGATTAAGTTTGTACATGTAGGCTGGTACCTTCGTATCCATCCAAAGCTTCATATCCATCAATAATGTGTCTATCAATTATCTATCAATCCGAGTTTTGCATTTCAAGCCATGCAATGCGCTTCTTCCCTTGATCGATTCCTTCGTATCGATCGATACCAACATGATCGATATGAAATCGCTCCTGCGTGCTTTTTGTATCCATCCAACATCCTTCCTTCATATTGGTCCTATGTATTCCGGAAGTGTATGCTTTTGTATCCATCAAACCCCATACCCCCGGTTGCTCTGCTCCTTGTATCGATCCCAGCTTTGATCGATATGAAGCGTGCCAACTTGCTTTGCCATATCCATCCAATCGATATACATGTGTCGATACAAAGTCATCAGTCTACATCCATCAACCCATTTCCTTCCTAAAGCTGCTTGCTCGATATGAATTTGATCGGTACGAAATGTATCGATACGAATGTCAATCGATCCAAACTAAATACCACAATGATCGATACGAACGTATCAATATGAAACCAATTTTCACCAATATTGATCCGTCCACAACTTGAGCATATTAACTCCAATTGACCTGAAATTCGAAGTGTAGCCTCACCGACCCTTTTTTATCATTCCTATTGATCCCATCTTGATTGGTGCTAGGTCCAATTTTGACGGTATCGATTGTAACGACCCGTATTTTTACGGATCGAAGAATCGTAGAACTGTTGTCATTAGGTTGTTAGTGTTGTTAAGTCGTTCAAATTTAAGTCGTTCGGAGCTTAAGTCGTCCAGAGTTAAGTCGTCCAGGGTTTAGGTCGTGCAGTGGCTTAGGTCGGTGGAGCGACTTAGGGGATTGGAGCGACCTAAGGGAAGTGAGCGACTTAAGGGATAACGGTTTAAGGGGCAGCGACTTAGAGAAGTTAGTGGCAGTGGTTGCCGACTTAAGGGTTAACGGCTTAAGGTGTTTGCCGACCTATAGAAGTAAGTGACTTAAGAGATTGGCCGATTTAAAAGGTGAACGACCTATAGGATTTGACCGATCTAATATTCAACGACCTAGTGGTTAGATCTGTGTGTTGGGATAGGTCGTGAACGAGTTAAGGTTAGGTCGGCTATGCCGTGTTATAGTTAGGTCGTTCGAGCGACTTAAGGTAATAGGTTAAGTCGTTGGGTCGGCTATGTATTTAGGTCGCTAGGTCGTCTCTTGTGTTAGGTCGACAGTGTAGTTAGGTCGGTAGGTCGTCTCCTGTATTCAATTGCTGAGTCGCTAGGTCATTGAGTCGTTGAGTCGTTGAGTCGTCCAAATGACTTAGGACTTAGGTAGAAATGCGGCAGTGTGTTAGGTCGCTAAGTCGTATCCTGTTGAGTCTTAGGTCGTGCCTAAGTGTTAGGTCATGTGTGTTAAGTCGCGCGCATGTGTTTTAGGTTGCGCATAGGCTTGAGTCGTTAGGTCGTGTCTAATTTAAGTCGTGTAGAGGCTTGAGTCGGTAGGCCGTGGGGATTGATGAGTCGTAAGTCGTGGGGCCTTGTTAAGTCGTGACCGACTTAAGGGGGGCGAACAACTTAAGGATTTCCAGCCTATAAATACATGGTTCTTCTACACTTTTGGGATCCGAATTTTAAAGCGACGAAGTGCTGCCATTTTGAGAGCTCGAGTGCTACACTTCTTCACTTTTTTTCTCTTCTTTAATCTAGTGCTTCCTTCCATCCAAGATTGAAGATCAAATCGAAGATCCAAGAGCCAAGATTGAAGATCTACATTCTTCAAAGAGAGACTTCATCGTTTGAAGCGGAATTTTGACGGATCAAGCTAGATCCTTCGCTGTCCGGATCTGGAGTTTGTTGCTTTTGAGGTGTTTAGGTGATTCGGTGAGTGGTGGTTATCTCTCACACGGACCCAAAGGAGTATATTGGATCGGTGGCTTGTTTGTGTGTTAAAGATAGTGATTTCATGCATTTTCCTTAAGTCTGCATGTAGATCCATCGTTCATAAAGTTTTGATATCCACTTTACTACATGTTAACCTATGCTAGTTCATTCATCAAGATATTACTTAGAATTCATGCTTGTTAGATTTGGACTCTTTATTTATGAAATTGCCATTATTGTTATAACTGTTTATTTAGATCTTGTTTGAATGATTGATTACTTGGATTAATGATTGGTTTGATTGATTGTTATAAATTAGTTGATTGATGATTTGATTTGGACAAGTTGGTCGAAGTTGATTCAAAAGCTAAGTGGAAAGGCTCTTGAATAAGGAAAGTTGCTTGTGACATATGAAGCGGATGATAAAGCTCATATGGATAGATTTGATGATGATGTTGAGATGGGACTTTGCTATGATGCGATGAGGCAAAGCATGATGTTGAGATGGGACTTTGCTATGATGCGATGAAGCAAAGCATGATGTGAGATAGCCTTGGTTTAATCCGGACGGGATTATCCCAAGCATGTTGATAACTCGGTGATATGGTTCGAGTTCATTGATAATGGTTGGCTCATGAGAATAGTCGTCAAGGAGGATGACTAGGAGGCTGAGATTTCATCGTTGTTGAAGGTTCTAGCATGCTCAAAGCAAGAGTACGCTGGCCAGATTCAATAGTCCCAAGACCAATAGTTGAAGGTCTAGTACTCTGGGCAGATTCGATAGTCCTAGGCACGGGTCACGATGACGTGCGGAGTTATGTCTAGAACCGGGGTTACCATTAGCCCTTGACGGATGGATGAAAGAATGAGCCGGTCAATCAATTAACGGTGATATCGAGGCAATGATAACAGTGATAGCCAGAGTCATGGATGTTTGGATGCTTTGGTTGTATCGTCACTCGGTCTCAAGAGCGATGTTTTGTGGGTGCTTATCTGATCTTGGTTTAGGCCTTGGGGGTTTGTACTTGAAAAACATCGACCTTGACTCGAGTGATAATTGCTTTACTTTAATTGTCTGTTTTGCTATGTTTGTTTCTGCTTAGTGTGTCTGGGGGCTATCACTGTAGAAAGAGGTGGAGTGGGAGGGTTGGATTCCTATTCCTTTTTCCTTTATGCTCTTTTGGTATGTTTGATAGTAGATTTACCGCTCACTAGGACTTTTGTCTGACTCAAGGTTTTATGTTCAACTCTTATTACCTTGGGCTGTTCATCCGTTTTAGGATGGGCAGACTAGGTAGCAGGTGACAGGTGTTGTTCTCAGTGACCAACGCTGTTGATGACGAAGACGAGCTGGAGGCTTTTGCATATTATTTTTCTTACTATATGTACTGGATGTTTTGCTGCTTGTATGATTCTCTGAATGCTATGTAGTGAGGCTTGATGTATTGACTATTCAGATGTTTGAATCAAATTGTTTTGTAGTGTATTGATGGGGTTCTATTTGGTGAAGCTTCACTATGTATATTTCTCTATTGTATTTTATCCCTGCGCTGTGAGTAATATGATAGAGTTTAATTGTTTTACCTTAACCCTGACGATCATCCATGGCGGCCTGGCACACTTTTCAGCGCACTATTTCCTTGTTTAGTGCAGGAGCCATGGGCGGTCGTCACATTTGGTATCAGAGCTTTGGTTAATCGATTTTAGCCAATGCTCGCTGACGTAACTACGTATGAGAGACGTAATTGCATTTTGATGGATGATTACTATTATAATATAGTAGCTTAGAAGGATTAGAACCTCTTATGCTGTTGTTTCTCAAGGTGTACTAATCATTCTTTTATAGATGTTAAGAATGAGTCGAAGAGGGAGACCAGCTGCTAGGGAAGGCCATGATTCTGAGGGGACGGCTGATTATGCTGCTATGTTTGAGGCCATGATGACTTCGATCATGAGAAGGATGCCAGCTCCAGGGCCAATGGTAGATGTTGGAGTTCAGGTTCAAGCCCCAAAACCGGTGGATTTCGCTAAGTTGTGTAAAGACTATACTGCTCTTGGAGGAAAGGTTTTCTTGGGAACAGAATCAACCATAGAAGTCCAGAGATGGATAGATGCTTGTAGAAGGATCTTTGGTGATTTTGGAATTGAGGATGTAACCAAAAGGAAGCTTGCATCAAGACAGCTTCAGGGAAGAGCTTCTGATTGGTGGAACTCTATCACCATTGATACTCTAGAGGAAGAAATTACTTGGGAACAATTCCAAGTCAGATTTGAAGCTAAGTTCATTTCTACAGCTCAGAAATCCGTTCTATTTAAGAAATTTGTGGAACTCAAGCAAGGTGGAAGACCGGTTCTTGAGTATGTTTCTGAGTTTGAAGCCTTGTCCAAGTATGCTCGGTCATATATTGAATCTCCTTATCAGAAGAATGAGAAGTTTGTGACAGGCTTGGACACTTATCTTGGGAGGCAGTTGGTGGATCATTTGGACGATCCGTTTGAGAAGCTTGTGGAGAAGGCTTTCAGGCATGAGAATTTTTTTCCTAAGGAAGGATCTGTTGTTGTTGTGACCAAGGAAGATTCTAAACTATGGCAAGGTGGGAACAAGAAGAGGAAGCAGCAGCAACAGAAGGGTAAGGATGGCCAGAAGAAGCCGAATGGCGAAGTGACCTGCTACAATTGCCAGCAGAAGGGCCATTTCTCCAGAGATTGTAAGAATCCAAAGGCACCGTTGAAGTGTTACAACTGTGACAAGCTGGGGCATATTAAGAGGAATTGTCCAGAACCGCGGAAGGACAAGCAGATTTGCAAGCTTATGCTTTGGGGGCTGTTCCATCATCTTCAAAACCTCCTACTACAGAAGAGAAAGGAAAGAGTGTGGTGGTACAAGGTACCCTTTCCATTTGTGGTATTCCAGTTAGAGTGTTATTCGATACTGGAGCATCGCATTCCTTTGTTTGTAATGAACTTGTAGGCCGGTTGGGTTTAGAACCAGATATTGTTGATAGACCATTGGTTGTGACTAATCCAGTTGGGGGTTCGTCCTGTTTGTATATGATATGCCGTGGTCTGATTGTATCGAGTTATGATTGCTCTTTTGTTTGTGATTGTTTTGTTCTGAACTTTGTGGGGTTCGGAATTATTTTGGGTATGGACTGGCTTAGGAAGTATGCGGCAAAGGTTGATTGTGAAAGGCTGGAAGTGACAGTCGAGAATGTGGAAGGGCGAAAGGTTGTGATACGATGTAAGCATGAGGAAGGCGTCTTCATGAGCTTCATGTATTCGTTGGTTGTTCCACGGGATGGACTTTCATCGGTGCCAATCGCAAATGGATTCGAGGATGTCTTTGATGAGGTCAAAGGGTTACAGTGGCATAGAGAGATCGAGTTTCGCATCGATCTAGTTGAGGGAGCCAGACCTATTGTGATGCCTCTTAGGCGGATGGCGCCTAGGGAACAGCAAGAGTTGAAGGTGCAAGTTGATGATCTTTTAAAGAAAGGATTCATTCGGCGTAGTGTGTCCGAATGGGGTGCACTAGTTGTGTTTGCAACCAAAGTGGATGGATCGTTGAGGTTGTGTGTGGATTATCGTGAGCTGAATAAAATGACTAAGAAGAACAAGTATCCATTTCCGAGAATAGATGACTTGTTTGATCAACTTCATGAAGCTAAGGTGTTTTATCAGATGGATTTGGCAACGGGATTTCACCAGTTGAGAGTGGCAAAGGATAGTGTGCCGAAGACTGCTTTCAGGACACCATCAGGTTTCTATGAGTGGTTAGTAATGCCGTTTGGATTGACCAATGCACCAGCATATTTTGTGGATCTTATGAATAGAGTGTTCAGGGATCAGTTGAACAACTTCGTACTTGTGTTCGTGGATGATATTCTGATTTATTCCAGAACTGAAGAAGAGCACAAGACACATTTGTGTGTTGTTTTGGAGACCCTGCGAAAACAACAGCTGAGGGCTAAGTTTTCGAAGTGTCACTTCTGGAAGAGTGAAGTGAGGTTCTTAGGTCATATTATCTCTGGTAATGGAATAGCGGTCGATCCCGCCAAGGTGGCAGCAATCCAGGATTGGATTAGACCTAAGAATGCATCTGATGTGAGAAGTTTTCTTGGATTAGCAGGATATTATCGTCGATTTATCAAAGACTTTTCCAAGGTAGCTGCACCATTAACAGGATTGGCGAGAAAGAACCAAGTATTCAGATGGGATGATAAGTGTGAGCAAGCTTTCGGAATCCTGAAAGAGCGACTAACAAGTGCTCCTGTTTTGACTATTCCAAGTGGAAATGATGAGATGGTGGTTTACACCGATGCATGTGGTACTGGACTTGGAGTAGTGCTAATGCAGAAGGATAAAGTTGTTGCATATGCAAGTCGACAGCTGAGGCCACATGAAAAGAATTATCCGACTCATGATTTGGAGTTAGCGGCGGTTGTATTTGCTTTGAAGATGTGGAGACATTACCTATTGGGAGTCCGATTTGAGTTGTTTACAGATCATATGTCATTGAAGTATCTTTTCTCCCAGAAAGATTTGAATCTTCGGCAGCAACGATGGCTAGAGTTTTTAGCATCATATGATTTTGGTATAGCCTATACTCCGGGAAAGGGTAACGCAGTGGCAGATGCGTTAAGTCGAAGACATGCAGGATTGGGAGCCATGTTTCCAGAATGGAAGAGTCTTGAGTATTTGGCTGGATTTGACTTCAGGCCTAAATGTGAATTGGAACCTGAGATGTTGGCAAACTTATCGATAAGACCTACTCTTGTGGAAAGAATTGGCAAGAGCCAAAAGCGAGACGATAAGCTTGTCAAGATTATCCGTGATTTGGAATCTGGATTGGACCCAGAAAAGGATAAAGGATTCGAAATCGATCGAGAGGGTTGGCTTCGGAAACAAGGACGACTGGTTGTTCCAGATATAGATGAATTAAGGGATGAAGTTCTGAAGGAAAGTCATCACTCGAAGCTGACAATTCATCCAGGTGGAAATAAGATGTACCGGGATATGAAGAGAACCTACTACTGGGAAGGTATGAAGAAAGATGTTGGAAATTTTATTTCCAAATGCATGAACTGCCAGTTGGTAAAAGCCGAGCAGAAGAAGCCCAATGGATTGCTTCAGCCATTAGAAGTTCCTACATGAAAGTGGGAGCAAATATCGATGGATTTTATCGATGGGTTACCTAGAACCAGAGCAGGAAATGAAGGGATTTGGGTCATCATAGATCATTTGACTAAGAGTGCAAGATTCATTCCTATTCGATCAACCAGGACTGCATCGAAATTGGCTGAGCTATATGTTAAGTGGATAGTTCGATTCCATGGTATTCTGAAAAGCATAGTGAGCGATCGAGACCCATTGTTCACTAGTGTATTTTGGAAGAGCTTCCAGGAAGTTTTGGGAACCGAGTTGTGTTTGAGTACAGCTTATCACCCTCAAACAGATGGTCATACCAAGAGAGTCAACCGAGTTTTGGAAGATCTCCTCAGAGCATGTGTTTTGGATTTTGGCGGATCATGGGAAGATTATCTTCATTTGGTGGAATTCTCGTACAATATCAGTTACCAGTCAAGCATTGGTATGGCATCGTATGAAGCATTGTATGGAAGACCATGTAACTCTCCGACATGTTGGTTGGAAACAGGAGAAAAGTTGATACTTGGACCAGAAATGATTCGACAGACTTCTGATTGTATAGAGATCATTCGGTGACGAATGAAGGCAGCCCAAGACCGTCAGAAAAGCTATGCCGATAAGCGTCGTAAGGATTTGGAATTCGACGTAGGGGATATGGTTTTTGTGAAGATTTCTCCACTGAAGAATGTTATTCGATTCGGGAAGAAAGGGAAATTGACTCCGAGATTTGTTGAACCATTCCCGATCATCGAGCGAATTGGAAAGCTCGCCTATAAATTGGAATTACCAGAAAAGATGTCGGGTGTGCACAATGTTTTTCACGTATCGTATCTATGGAAGTATGTGCACAACTTGAATACGGTGGTTTCTGCTGATAGTTGTGAGGACTTTGAGATTGATCCAATCGTTGAGAGACCTCGTAAACCGCTTCGTGTTGTGGAAACTGACACGAAACAGCTTAGGAGGAAGGTAGTCAAGTTGCTCAAGGTATAATGGAGTGATGATGTTAACGACTGTACATGGGAGGAGGAAGAGAGGATGAAGGCAGCTCATCCTGAACTCTTCGAGGTATGGCCCTAAGGTGTCGTGACATCTCATGAATTTGTAACTTGTTCTAGTTTTAGAATTCTGCATGCTAGGTTAGTAATTGAATGCATGGTTTTTTGATTGCTATGGATGGTAGGCATGCAGAATAGTTTTGGTTCTCTTGTTTGTTTGGAATTTCGGGGGCGAAATTCCTAAGGGGGAGAGAATGCAACGACCCGTATTTTTACGGATCGAAGAATCGTAGAACTGTTGTCATTAGGATTAGTGTTGTTAAGTCGTTCAGAATTTAAGTCGTTCGGAGCTTAAGTCGTCCAGAGTTAAGTCGTCTAGGGTTTAGGTCGTGCAGTGGCTTAGGTCAGTGGAGCGACTTAGGGGATTGGAGCGACCTAAGGGAAGTGAGCGACTTAAGGGATAACGGTTTAAGGGGTAGCGACTTAGAGAAGTTAGTGGTAGTGGTTGCCGACTTAAGGGTTAACGGCTTAAGGTGTTTGCCGACCTATAGAAGTAAGCGACTTAAGAGGTTGGCCGATTTAAAAAGTGAACGACCTATAGGATTTGACCGATCTAATATTCAACGACCTAGTGGTTACATCTGTGTGTCGGGATAGGTCGTGAACGAGTTAAGGTTAGGTCGGCCATGCCGTGTTATAGTTAGGTCGTTCGAGCGACTTAAGGTAATAGGTTAAGTCGTTGGGTCGGCTATGTAGTTAGGTCGCTAGGTCGTCTCTTGTGTTAGGTCGACAGTGTAGTTAGGTCGGTAGGTCGTCTCCTGTGTTCAGTTGCTGAGTCGCTAGGTTATTGAGTCGTTGAGTCGTCCAAACGACTTAGGACTTAGGTAGAAATGCGGCAGTGTGTTAGGTCGCTAAGTCGTATCCTGTTGAGTCTTAGGTTGTGCCTAAGTGTTAGGTCGTGTGTGTTAAGTCGCGCGCATGTGTTTTAGGTCGCGCATAGGCTTGAGTCGTTAGGTCGTGTCTAAGTTAAGTCGTGTAGAGGCTTGAGTCGGTAGGCCGTGGGGATTGATGAGTCGTAAGTCCTGGGGCCTTGTTAAGTCATGACCGACTTAGGGGGGGGGGGCGAACGACTTAAGGATTTCCAGCCTATAAATACACGGTTCTTCTACACTTTTTGGGATCCAGATTTTGAAGCGACGAAGTGCTGCCATTTTGAGAGCTCGAGTGCTACACTTCTTTACTTATTTTCTCTTCTTTAATCTAGTGCTTCCTTCCATCCAAGATTGAAGATCAAATCGAAGATCCAAGAGCCGAGATTGAAGATCTACATTCTTCAAAGAGAGACTTCATCGTTCGAAGCGGAATTTTGACGGATCAAGCTAGATCCTTCGCTGTCCAGATCTGGAGTTTGTTGCTTTTGAGGTGTTTAGGTGATTCGGTGAGTGGTGGTTATCTCTCACACGGACCCAAAGGAGTATATTGGATCGGTGGCTTGTTTGTGTGTTAAAAATAGTGATTTCATGCATTTTCCTTAAGTCTGCATGTAGATCCATCGTTCATAAAGTTTTGATATCCACTTTACTACATGTTAACCTATGCTAGTTCATTCATCAAGATATTACTTAGAATTCATGCTTGTTAGATTTGGACTCTTTATTTATGAAATTGCCATTATTGTTATAACTGTTTATTTAGATCTTGTCTGAATGATTGATTACTTGGATTAATGATTGGTTTGATTGATTGTTATAAATTAGTTGATTGATGATTTGATTTGGACAAGTTGGTCGAAGTTGATTCAAAAGCTAAGTGGAAAGGCTCTTGAATAAGGAAAGCTGCTTGTGGCATATGAAGCGGATGATAAAGCTCATATGGATAGATTTGATGATGATGTTGAGATGAGACTTTGCTATGATGCGATGAGGCAAAGCATGATGTTGAGATGGGACTTTGCTATGATGCGATGAAGCAAAGCATGATGTGAGATAGCCTTGGTTTAATCCGAACGGGATCATCCCAAGCATGTTGATAACTCGGTGATATGGTTCGAGTTCATTGATAATGGTTGGCTCAAGAGGTGCTTGAGCTAGTATGAGAATAGTCGTCAAGGAGGATGACTAGGAGGCTGAGATTTCATCGTTGTTGAAGGTTCTAGCATGCTCAAAGCAAGAGTACGCTGGCCAGATTCGATAGTCCCAAGACCAATAGTTGAAGGTCTAGTACTCTGGGCAGATTCGATAGTCCTAGGCACGGGTCACGATGACGTGCGGAGTTATGTCTAGAACCGGGGTTACCATTAGCCCTTGACGAACGGATGAAAGAATGAGCCGGTCATTCAATTAACGGTGATATCGAGGCAATGATAACAGTGATAGCCAGAGTCATGGATGTTTGGATGCTTTGGTTGTATCGTCACTCGGTCTCAAGAGCAATGTTTTGTGGGTGCTTAGCTGATCTTGGTTTAGGCCTTGGGGGTTTGTACTTGAAAAACATCGACCTTGACTCGAGTGATAATTGCTTTACTTTAATTGTCTGTTTTGCTATGTTTGTTTCTGCTTAGTGTGTCTGGGGGCTATCACTGTAGAAAGAGGTGGAGTGGAAGGGTTGGATTCCTATTCCTTTTTCCTTTATGCTCTTTTGGTATGTTTGATAGTTGATTTACCGCTCACTAGGACTTTTGTCTGACTCAAGGTTTTATGTTCAACTCTTATTACCTTGGGTTGTTCATTCGTTTTGGGATGGGCAGACTAGGTAGCAGGTGACAGGTGTTGTTCTCAGTGACCAACGCTGTTGATGACGAAGACGAGCTGGAGGCTTTTGCATATTATTTTTCTTACTATATGTACTGGATGTTCCGCTGCTTATATGATTCTCTGAGTGTTATGTAGTGAGGCTTGATGTATTGACTATTCAGATGTTTGTATCAAATTGTTTTGTAGTGTATTGATGAGGTTCTATTTGGTGAAGCTTAACTATGTATATTTCTCTATTGTATTCTATCCCTGCGCTTTGAATAATACGATAGAGTTTAATGTTTTACTTTAACCCTGACGATCATCCATGGCGGCTTAGCACACTTTTCAGCGTACTATTTCCTTGTTTAGTGCAAGAACCATGGGCGGTCGTCACATCAATCATAGCCTTGTTCCCAATCGATTTTCGATCTTGATATCCGTCCTTTTTAGCCAATTTATTGATATCTCGGCCTTGACCAAAAGGCGGGGTAACATTTGCTCCCAAAACATGCCTTTCAATAGAAAGGCGTGTTTTGAATAGCTTTAATTCGACATCTAAAGTCCATATTCCATCCATAGCCATACCATCCGACCCATAATTCAATCCATCACCAAGCCATTCTATCTAAGTGCCATAGCCATATCCTTATCCAAATCATGACTGCTCCGAGTCGATATCCGATTCTGTCTCCAGTAACCAAATCCTTAGCCAATTCTATATCCATTCGAACCCAACAACCGAGTTCTAATCCATCCATATCCAGTAACCAATAACCAAATCCATGACCTCTCCAGGTTGATATCTAAATCTAGGACCGCTCCGGACCCTTATCCAAATCTGGGATCACTCCTGGTTCATCGCCAATCCTTAGCCATTCAAAGTCGTAATCCGAATCCATAACCTCTTCGGGTTCTTGCCGAGCATTGTCCATACTCGACAATTCATGTGCCAAATCCTGCGTAATAGATCCAGGCCTATGTCCTAGGCCTAACCTCGTCATCCCGGACCCTTGTTGAGCATAGTCCATACTCGACGACCTGAAATATCGAATAGTAAGTCTTTTTTATTAAATCATAGCCTAAATCCTAGGCTGACCTTGGTCACTTTTGACCCCTACCGAGCATAGTCCATATTCGACGACCTGAATAAGTCAATCCGCAACATTCGGACGAAGCGACCTAACCCTTATCAGGCATAATCCATGCCCGACAACCTTTTTACTGAAAACCGGATGAAAATCCAATCAAAACCCAATTCAAAATCCAGGTCAAACCAGAAATCCATATCAAAAATCCAAACCAAGATCCAAACCAAAAGACAAGCATCCAAACTAGAAAATCAATAAAACCAAGAGTCCAAACCGTACTCCAAAACCAAACCAGAAAGAAAAGGAAGATTTCACAAACTAGAGCATCACGGTGTATCATCATCTCAGAGCATACCTTGCGGCTATCTCTGTCCTCGTACATGAGTAAGTGACTTAGCTATTTTCCTAGAGTTTGCTGCTTATTCCATACCATTCTGATTAGTCGATGATCAACCGATCATCATTCCTAGGCCTCGTGCCATCGTCGTTTGAGGTAGACGGTGGTTGCTCCTGTTCCACCATCGCATTTCAAGTCCCAACATATTGCTACAACTGACCATTCCTTACGTGCTCCTCGATTATATCCTTTAGATGCCTGCAGCTGTTGGTATCATGCCCGTCCATGCAATGACCCTAATTCTTAAGCAAAATTTTTTTTTTTTTTTTTTGCTTACATACTTAACTAAGACTACCTAGGGTCATCCTTACCTATTCTCATATTATCCAGGATCTTTCTCAATATAAAAATATTGTTTTAAATCTAAATCTTTCCTAACATACATATATGAAGATATCTATGTTATATCCTACTAGAATCAGAGCATAATAATAATAGGGAAGTAGAAATCTTTTTAAATCTATTAAAATGTGATAATTCCCTAATAAAAGATTTATTTTCACATTCTGATTATTGACCATAGAATCCACTGTAAACATGTACTTTGGTCTGTTATTCTAATTAAGGAATGATTAAGTAATAATCTAGTGGAAGAAAGCTTTTTAATATGGATGTTTGTGTTAAAATCTGCATAGTTTCAAACTCAAGCTAAAAGAAAGTGGATCCTAAGTGAACACAAGCAACATCTAGGCGTAATGGAAACGCGCCTAACTTACACATGAGAGGTCACGAGTTCAAGTACTATGCTGGTCAGTTCAAACTCAATTTTTGCTTTCTTTTTTTTTTTTTCCTGCAGGGTTTTAAAATCTGATACCTACCTATCTCTATACATATACACTTAAGTTTTGCCTATAATCTAACATACAAAACAATATTTCTTGCTTTATTATTTTCAAAACCCATTCCTACTACTTTTCTAGGAATTTGTATTTATTTTGTTGCCTAAATATCAACATGTACACAGATATACAGGTACATGTCTATGTTTTTGTTCATTTTCCAGAAAAACTGGGTTCAAATGGTTCCTAGCTCCATTTTTTTTTAAAGTGTGTATGTGGCCTGACCTATGGTCTAACTGTTTGGTTAAAGAAACCATTCTTTTACTTGCATTTGGACAAGTTTCAGTATCAAGACATGAAAGTGTAACAGTTATAATTCTTTCTGGATTTTCCCAATATAATTTCCTATATATCTATCTTTTGAAAAGATTTAGGATTAACTAAAACCATCATAAAGTGATCATACTTATAAAATCCAGTTTTTCCTTTAATCAAAACAACTTTAGCAAATAGATAATCAATTCAGCTTAACTTCAATATTCTTAATACATACCAAACCAGAAAACAGAAATAACATAACACATATCTCTTGCAAGTTCTTCCCACTTAATACATCACTAGATTCATTTAAAATAACTGAATAATTCCAAACTTTCAAGGTTTTGCATAACAGCCTAAACAGAACTATCAAATTTTCCAGATTACATGCAAATATCTCATTCTAAGTTCTTATTTAACTCTAGTTTAGCATGCTTATCCAATCATTCTCATTAGCCTTAGCAGCTTCCTATTTAGAGCCAGCATTCCCTGAAAAAGCATTAAGGGCTGCCCCATTTTAAATGAGACACCCCAGTTGCCATAAACAAACAAGGGTCAGATACAAGATCTGGTATGAGCATCATCAAAAATTCCATGATATTAAGTAATTAAGTGAGACCTAAACATTTTGTATAGATTGCATTTACCAAATTTCTTCCTAGCCTCATCTGCCATAAGGAATCATGGGGACACATTGCAATAAAATAATTCACAATATTGCACAAAGATCTCAGGGCTTAAACAAACCATGTGTCAACTTGCATACTTTAAATACAACAAGCATTCCAGCAGTTCTCTTGGCTCACAATCCTTTGTTTATTTACTAAGTGTTCATGTTTGATCCTATCATGAGATAGCTAGGTGACTGAATCACAGTGTACATGAAACATTATATAGAGCTCTCAAGCATAATTCCAGAACAAGCTAACTTTCATATCCAGGGAATTCATATCTACAAGTATTCTGGTTTAAAAGAAAATACAAGAATATTTGTAACTGGGAATAAAGACTAGGCATGTGGGTTATTATTGTTTCACAAGCAACCATGTTTGAACTAAATTCAAGATCTAGCTTAAACAAGATTTCTGGCCCATGGTTTTCTATTTGATCAAAGGTTCAGCACATTAGGAATTTCCATTGCAACCTTGAATCTTTCATTTGAGCCTCAGCACTTACACAAGTGTAATGCAACTCATATACATATGTTTGTCATGCCATAACTAAACCAGCTACAAGCATTCTCTATTTACTATTACATTTTCATACTATAACATTTCTGGGTATAAACAATCAGAGCATAATACTCACTATCAAAACTAAAAGCATTTAGAAACACCCATTAAAGCATCCATTAAAATCATAGTAATAAAATCCAAAATATGCAGAAAAATTAGCATAAGCTAGGCTGCCTCATAACAGGACTTAATGCCATGGATTAGTGAGATTACTCACAGAAAAATGCTTCTCCTGCTTAAATCAGAAAGAAAACCTTTTAAAACTTGCTTTTCTGCTTGCAAATATTTTCCTCTTTGTTTTCTTAAATGTTTTGGGTAGCAAAATGATTCTTTTCTGGTTTATACTTGAATTTATAAGAGAAGTTTTCTAGGGTTTATCATTGTAAAATCCCATTCCTACCCTGGCCAAGACTCATGCATTTTGCATTTCAGATTTGTTCATTTTCACTTTTGATACCCCGGCCATATGTGGTGCTTACTTTCCCTTATATTTTTTTTTCTTTACCTTTTCAAAATATATCCTATTCTTACCAAGTCATGAAAATTGTGTGACATTGTCACTTGTTTATTTTCTAGAAATCCTCCTTTCTATTTCTGCCTAAAGCAATTATTCTGCTTGCAATTTGTCTTTTGCCATTTTAGTATTACAGTTTTCTTTTACTTGCTTATTTCTTTTTAACATTTTCTATTCTTACAGAAATGTACATTTGCATACATATCCTATCTAGGCTTATTTAACTCCTCCTTAATTTCAGAAAGATATGCACCTATATGTGCATACAGACTTTTAAATCCCTGTAATATTTTCTTTTCTGGGTTTAAATAAAATATGTTTACTGATTCAAAACAAAACTTACTTTTCCTTATTTTCTTGGATGATTCATATAATTCCAGAGATCAAATATCCATATCACAAAATTATGTTTGTAATACTTTTTAATTCTTGTTTTGATTTCAGTGGATTTGGAGTTCTTTCTTGTGCCATATCAGTGTGCACACACTTGAACACTTTATTTTTTTTTCATGTATTCTTATACAAATGAATTCATATATTTTCAAAATTCAACCAAATAAGATTCTATGAATTTCTGGGGCATTACAATCACCCCACCTTTTTAGGAATTGTGTCCTCACAATTTTCTCATTCATTTTTTTTTTTTTATATTTCTAGATTCTCCTAAAATCTATCAGACATTGCATAAGCAAACAATTCAGTCAAAACAACCATACATATTAAACTTTTAGGAATTTAGTTTTTTTTTTTTTACCTTCCACTACAAAAAGTTTAGGGTAATCCATCTTTATTTTATCCTCCAATTCCCATGTACAGTCCTTAGGGTCTAGGCTCCATTGAACCTTTACCAATTTTAAAGTTTTGTTCCTCAACTTCTTTTCCTCTTTAGCCAAAATCCCCACGGGTTCTTTCTCATAGACCAAATCAGAATTTATTTGAACCTGAGTGGGTTTCTCTAGAATCTCTTCTTTATCATGTACCCATCTTCTAAGTTGTGATACATGGAATACATTGTGCATTGCACTCATCTCTTCAGGCAGCTCTAGCCTATATGCTAATGAACCTATTCTTTCCAAAATCTTGTAAGGTCCAACATATCTTGGGGTAAGTTTTCCTTGCTTGCCAAATCTTAACACCTTCTTCATAGGTGAAACTTTGATGAAAACATAATCACCAACTTCATATTCTACCTGCTTTCTCTTTTTATCTGCAAACTTCTTTTGCCTATCTTGAGCTGCTGCCATTCTTCTCCTCACCAGTTCAATTTTCTCTGTGGTCTCTTTTACATACTCAGGCCCTAAGACAGCCTTTTCTCCTGCTTCAACCCAACATATTGGTGACAAACATGGTTTTCCATACAAGGCTTCAAATGGTGCCATGCCTATGGTGCTTTGATAACTATTGTTATATGTAAATTCAGCCAAATGGAGGTGATCTTCCCAATTACCTCCAAAGTCTAATATACATGCCCTCAATAAATCCTCCAAAACCTTATTTATCACTTCAGTTTGACCATCTGATTGGGGGTGGTATGCTGTACTCAAGCATAATTCACTCCCTATGGCTTTTTGAAAGCTCTTCCAAAATCTGGAGGTAAAGATTGTGTCCCTATCACTCACTATAGTTTTAGGGATTCCATGCAACCTTACTACTTCTTTCATGAATATCTGAGCTAGTTTAGGGGCATTTCTTTCTGCCTTTACTGGTATAAAATGTGCCACTTTGGTCAATCTATCAACTACTACCCAAATGCTTGTATTTCCTCTCTTTGATCTAGGCAGACCATCTATGAAATCCATAGATATATCTTCCCACTTCCACTGTGGTATACTTAGAGGTTGTAATAGGCCTGAGGGTCTTTGGGTTTCTGCTTTGACTTGTTGGCAAGTCATACACTTTGCAACATATTTGGCCACATCAGCTTTCATCCCTGTCCACCAATAATCCCTCTTCAAGTTTTGGTACATCTTGGTGCTACCTGGGTGTATAGAATACTTGCTTCTATGATATTTATTAAGTATCTCTTCCTTCAATCCTATATTCTTTGGAACACATATCTTACTCTTATTCCTTAAGTAACCATTCTTATCAATGTGGTAGTTTGGTACTTCTTCTCCTTTTTCTATTAGAGATTTCTTTTCTAACAAATCTGGATCTTCCTCTTGCATTTTTCCCACTTTCAAAATTAAATCTGATTGCAAAGTTATCAAACTTAATTTTCCCTTTTTCCCTTCTTCAATCATCTCCATGTTTACCTCATTGTCTTCCTCAATTTCCAAATCAGTAAGTAGGGATAAATTTTTAAACTCTTCTATCATTAACATGGCTACTTTTGCGTGCTGCCTGCTCAAAGCATCTGCAACCTTATTAGCTTTTCCTGGAGTATAAAGTATGTCTAAATCATATGCTGCTAAAAATTCAACCCATCTATGTTGCCTCATATTCAGATCTTTTTGTGAAAAAAGATATTTCAATGCCTTATGGTCAGTGTATAAAATGAACTTTGCACCTAGAAGATAATGTCTCCAGAGCTTTAGTGCATATACCACTGCTGCCAATTCAAGATCATGGGTTGCATACTTTGATTCATGCGGCTTCAGTTGCCTTGATGCATAGGCTATAACTTGGTCTTGCTGCATCAATACAGCTCCTAGCCCAGAGCCACTTGCATCAGTATAAACAATCAAATCCTCATTTCCTTCTGGTACTCTCAACACTGGTGCATTGACTAAAGCCTCTTTGATTTTACTAAAGGCTTGTTCACATTTCTCAGTCCATCTAAAGGGTTGGTTCTTTCTAGTTAGGTTGGTAAGAGGTGATGACATCTTAGAAAAATCTTTTATAAATCTTCTATAATACCCTGCCATTCCCATAAATGACCTAACTTCTCCCACTGTGCTTGGCCTTTTCCATGCTTGGATAGCCACAATTTTATTGGGGTTCACTGAAATGCCTTTGGCAGATACAACATGCCCAAGGAAATGCACCTCTTCTTTCCAAAATGCACACTTAGAAAATTTGGCTTTTAAATCTTTTTCTCTTAATCTTGACAAAACAAGGTGTAAGTGATTTTCATGTTCCTCTACTGTTCTAGAATAAATCAAAATATCATCAATAAAAATCAATACAAACTTGTCTAAATAATCCCTGAATATCCTATTCATTAAGTCTACAAAATATGATGGGGCATTTGTCAACCCAAATGGCATGACAAGAAACTCATATAAACCATACCTAGTGTTAAAGGCTGTATACTTAACACTTGAGTCTTCAACCTTCATCTGATGGAATCCAGATGCCAAGTCTAACCTAGAAAATATTTTTGCTCCACTAAGTTGATCAAAAAGATCATCAATTCTAGGTAAGGGGTACTTGTTCTTGATAGTGACTTTGTTTAACTCCCTGTAATCTATGCACATTCTTAAAGTACCATCATGTTTCTTTACAAATACTACTGGAGCACCCCAGCAAGAGTTACTTGGTCTTATAAATCCTTTGCTTTCTAACTCTTCTAACTGTTTCTTTAATTCCTTCAACTCATTTGGCCCCATCCTAGTGGGTTTCTTAATAATTGGACTTGCTCCTGGTATCAGACTAATCTGAAATTCCACTGGTCTGTGGTGTGGAACCCCCTCAACTTCTCCAAACACATCTATGTATTCGTTAATTATGGGGATTTCTTCAATAGAAGGCTCACTGGAATCCTTATTTAAGTCGATCAAGTGATATAATTTTCTTTCTTTGGCTGTTTCACACAAAATTGTGATTCTTTGACCTCTAGAATTTTGTAATGATATGGTGGATGAGTCTAAATTAATTATGGCTTTGTATTGCCTTAACCAGTCTACACCCAATATAACACCTATATTTGGGTAATTTAAAACATATAACTTGGAAATAAAAACATTTCCTCCTATGTTTAATCCCACATCCACACAAATCATGTTTAAAACACTAGAACTTCCCAATGGGCTTTGCACTAACAAAGGAGTTTCAACCAATATGCAATTTAATTTAAGCAATGCAACTAATTCATGGGAAATCATAGAATGTGTTGCCCCTGTATCATACACTACTGATATAGGTAAGGTACAAATAAATAAGGTACCTTCTACTTGACCATGATTTTCTGCAATAGTCTCTACTGTGGATTTGCCCTTGCTCTCCAAACTTGCTAGCTTCCCTTGCTGTTTATACTCAGGGCAGTTTCTCTTGATATGTCCCTCCTTTCCACATAGATAGCACTTGAAAGCTCCTCCCTTCAATTCTGGGCACCTTGGTTTGATATGTCCTTCTTTTCCACAATGATTACATGTTATTTTCCTTTTTGTATCAGTGGTCTTAGTATCATTAGTTTTCTTACTTTCTATCTCCTCCTTCCTCTTGTCATAGGGGTGATATCTTCCCTTATTCTTCTTATTGTTGTTATTCTTAAAACTCCTATACTTCTCCCTTTCCTTGTCATGTTGCTCAAATTTTAAGGCCAGATCAATGACTTGATCAAAAGTTTTATCTACATATGGCAACATGGCCCTACTAAGCCCTGGATTTAAACCCTTAATATACCTATCATTCTTTGATGCCTCATCAGCCACAAGCATAGCTCCATACTTAGACAAGCCTTCAAACCTATGAGTATATTCAGTCACATTAAAAGTTCCCTGCCTAAATCTGATGAATTCTTCAAGCAGTAGAGTTTTGGCTGATGCTGGAACAAATCTAGCTTCCAACATCTCCTTGAATTGATTCCAAGTGATTTCATTCTCAATCCTCCCAGCTATGACTACCTCCCACCAACTCAAAGCCACACCTTTCAGTTGTCTTGAGGCCACTTGCCTCTTCCTTTGATCATCCAACTGCATGTCATTGAAAATTCTATCCAGTGTTCTCAACCATGTTTGAATTTCCATCACATTTTCAGTCCCTTCAAAGCTCTTGCCTCCTAAATTGGTATAAGTCTTTAATAGTTTGGAAAGTTCCTCATGTGGATTCTCAAGTCTCTGCCCTACTCCATCCCTTAAAGCCCTCATAAAGTCTTGCATATCAAGCATTTGTGGTGTACATGACCCTGCATTGTGTTGAGATCCTCTTCCTACCATAATTGGACAACTACAGTATGGGTAGATAAGGTTAGTTTATCATGAGAGTATATATATATCTATATATTTTAACTTTCTATCTATATTATTATTTTACTCAAACAGTACATACATATGATTATAGTACTTCAATCAATCAATACAATCATTCTTAGCTATGTATAAATTTAACATAGCTCTGATACCAAATGCAATGACCCTAATTCTTAAGCAAAATTTTTTTTTTTTTTTTTTGCTTACATACTTAACTAAGACTACCTAGGGTCATCCTTACCTATTCTCATATTATCCAGGATCTTTCTCAATATAAAAATATTGTTTTAAATCTAAATCTTTCCTAACATACATATATGAAGATATCTATGTTATATCCTACTAGAATCAGAGCATAATAATAATAGGGAAGTAGAAATCTTTTTAAATCTATTAAAATGTGATAATTCCCTAATAAAAGATTTATTTTCACATTCTGATTATTGACCATAGAATCCACTGTAAACATGTACTTTGGTCTGTTATTCTAATTAAGGAATGATTAAGTAATAATCTAGTGGAAGAAAGCTTTTTAATATGGATGTTTGTGTTAAAATCTGCATAGTTTCAAACTCAAGCTAAAAGAAAGTGGATCCTAAGTGAACACAAGCAACATCTAGGCGTAATGGAAACGCGCCTAACTTACACATGAGAGGTCACGAGTTCAAGTACTATGCTGGTCAGTTCAAACTCAATTTTTGCTTTCTTTTTTTTTTTTCCTGCAGGGTTTTAAAATCTGATACCTACCTATCTCTATACATATACACTTAAGTTTTGCCTATAATCTAACATACAAAACAATATTTCTTGCTTTATTATTTTCAAAACCCATTCCTACTACTTTTCTAGGAATTTGTATTTATTTTGTTGCCTAAATATCAACATGTACACAGATATACAGGTACATGTCTATGTTTTTGTTCATTTTCCAGAAAAACTGGGTTCAAATGGTTCCTAGCTCCATTTTTTTTTAAAGTGTGTATGTGGCCTGACCTATGGTCTAACTGTTTGGTTAAAGAAACCATTCTTTTACTTGCATTTGGACAAGTTTCAGTATCAAGACATGAAAGTGTAACAGTTATAATTCTTTCTGGATTTTCCCAATATAATTTCCTATATATCTATCTTTTGAAAAGATTTAGGATTAACTAAAACCATCATAAAGTGATCATACTTATAAAATCCAGTTTTTCCTTTAATCAAAACAACTTTAGCAAATAGATAATCAATTCAGCTTAACTTCAATATTCTTAATACATACCAAACCAGAAAACAGAAATAACATAACACATATCTCTTGCAAGTTCTTCCCACTTAATACATCACTAGATTCATTTAAAATAACTGAATAATTCCAAACTTTCAAGGTTTTGCATAACAGCCTAAACAGAACTATCAAATTTTCCAGATTACATGCAAATATCTCATTCTAAGTTCTTATTTAACTCTAGTTTAGCATGCTTATCCAATCATTCTCATTAGCCTTAGCAGCTTCCTATTTAGAGCCAGCATTCCCTGAAAAAGCATTAAGGGCTGCCCCATTTTAAATGAGACACCCCAGTTGCCATAAACAAACAAGGGTCAGATACAAGATCTGGTATGAGCATCATCAAAAATTCCATGATATTAAGTAATTAAGTGAGACCTAAACATTTTGTATAGATTGCATTTACCAAATTTCTTCCTAGCCTCATCTGCCATAAGGAATCATGGGGACACATTGCAATAAAATAATTCACAATATTGCACAAAGATCTCAGGGCTTAAACAAACCATGTGTCAACTTGCATACTTTAAATACAACAAGCATTCCAGCAGTTCTCTTGGCTCACAATCCTTTGTTTATTTACTAAGTGTTCATGTTTGATCCTATCATGAGATAGCTAGGTGACTGAATCACAGTGTACATGAAACATTATATAGAGCTCTCAAGCATAATTCCAGAACAAGCTAACTTTCATATCCAGGGAATTCATATCTACAAGTATTCTGGTTTAAAAGAAAATACAAGAATATTTGTAACTGGGAATAAAGACTAGGCATGTGGGTTATTATTGTTTCACAAGCAACCATGTTTGAACTAAATTCAAGATCTAGCTTAAACAAGATTTCTGGCCCATGGTTTTCTATTTGATCAAAGGTTCAGCACATTAGGAATTTCCATTGCAACCTTGAATCTTTCATTTGAGCCTCAGCACTTACACAAGTGTAATGCAACTCATATACATATGTTTGTCATGCCATAACTAAACCAGCTACAAGCATTCTCTATTTACTATTACATTTTCATACTATAACATTTCTGGGTATAAACAATCAGAGCATAATACTCACTATCAAAACTAAAAGCATTTAGAAACACCCATTAAAGCATCCATTAAAATCATAGTAATAAAATCCAAAATATGCAGAAAAATTAGCATAAGCTAGGCTGCCTCATAACAGGACTTAATGCCATGGATTAGTGAGATTACTCACAGAAAAATGCTTCTCCTGCTTAAATCAGAAAGAAAACCTTTTAAAACTTGCTTTTCTGCTTGCAAATATTTTCCTCTTTGTTTTCTTAAATGTTTTGGGTAGCAAAATGATTCTTTTCTGGTTTATACTTGAATTTATAAGAGAAGTTTTCTAGGGTTTATCATTGTAAAATCCCATTCCTACCCTGGCCAAGACTCATGCATTTTGCATTTCAGATTTGTTCATTTTCACTTTTGATACCCCGGCCATATGTGGTGCTTACTTTCCCTTATATTTTTTTTTCTTTACCTTTTCAAAATATATCCTATTCTTACCAAGTCATGAAAATTGTGTGACATTGTCACTTGTTTATTTTCTAGAAATCCTCCTTTCTATTTCTGCCTAAAGCAATTATTCTGCTTGCAATTTGTCTTTTGCCATTTTAGTATTACAGTTTTCTTTTACTTGCTTATTTCTTTTTAACATTTTCTATTCTTACAGAAATGTACATTTGCATACATATCCTATCTAGGCTTATTTAACTCCTCCTTAATTTCAGAAAGATATGCACCTATATGTGCATACAGACTTTTAAATCCCTGTAATATTTTCTTTTCTGGGTTTAAATAAAATATGTTTACTGATTCAAAACAAAACTTACTTTTCCTTATTTTCTTGGATGATTCATATAATTCCAGAGATCAAATATCCATATCACAAAATTATGTTTGTAATACTTTTTAATTCTTGTTTTGATTTCAGTGGATTTGGAGTTCTTTCTTGTGCCATATCAGTGTGCACACACTTGAACACTTTATTTTTTTTTCATGTATTCTTATACAAATGAATTCATATATTTTCAAAATTCAACCAAATAAGATTCTATGAATTTCTGGGGCATTACAGTCCAGGTCATGAAAAAGAGTGCCTACCTAATACCCTCTTGCGTTCTAAGGGTTCCCTCCTAGCCGGCCTTCGATAAGGAAGGCGATTTCGGGTTTTCATATACATTCATTCAAATGTTCCATTCAATCCTGTGTAAGTGGAGAATTTTGGTTCTCCTCAGTGCTACCTTGCTTTGCCAGAATCGTTATCCAACTTCCTCTTCCCTTTATCCATATCCTTACCTGAGCTTACATTGGATGGTCTTTTATCCTTAACCATGTTTACTTCCTTTAAATTCATATCCAAACTTGCATCCTCCCGTCGAAGAAATCTCTTAGATTTGTGAAAGAATTCCCCAAGATCTATGGGTGGATCCCATATCAATGATATTTTGAAATCTGAATTGTCCTTGACTCCTGATACTGCTGCTATTAGAACCATTGATGGATCCGGCCGATTCACCAAAGCAACTGCTATATTAAACTGGGTTAAGAAAGTATTGAGAAACTCTCCTATACTCTATTTCACCGACGTCAGTGTCATCGCATTTTTCGGCGTTTTGAAATGAACCCGAAACTGCTTCAGAAACCTATCCACCAATTCTGTCCATGTTCTAATAGATCCATTTTATTCCATGTGTTTTGTATACCTCATCAAATGATCGGTAAGATCCGTCTTACCATTATATAGCTCAAGAGTAGGCAACTTGAAATCTGGTGGAATCCTAGCCATCCTGATTTTATGGGTAAATGGATTTCTGTTTACTCCTTCTAGATCTCTGTTTGTCAGACCTCCATGAATAGTTCGCCTAATAATTTCAACCAATCTAGTGTTGTCCACCAATGGTTGCCTCCTTCCTTTATTTCCTAACTTCCCCTAAGCCCTTAAGAGAATTCTAGTACGTACTCCTCGTCACGCACTCCTGTAATCCTATTGGCATGGGGTTATGCAGCATCAGCTGGCATTCTAGATCCATCCAGATTGATAATTGTGTGCTGATTGGGGGTTGCCCCATGCTGAACTGCTCTATCTGGTTGCCAATTGAGTCCCTCTTATCCAGCTCCATGGATCTGAGCTCCTGCAGCTCCTGCTGCTCTAACCTATCCAAACTTTTTAAGAAGTTTATGCACCATCTCCTCTTGCCTTTTCATCAACTGCTCCTACATGGAATCCATCACAGTCTGCATCTCATCCCTAGTGATGTAGATGGATACCTGATCTACTCTAGCTCCAGAGGAAGCCTCTCGACTTTCCTCTTGATTGCTCCTTCGTGTCATCTGTCTCCTTATCGATGGCCTAACCATGGTTCCTCCTAGATCTAATCCTTTAGCCTTCCAAATCTGAACTCCAAACCTCGGAATCCCTGAATGCTACCTTTCTCAGTGAAAGCAGCAAAGTTTTTGCACCAAAAATGGTCATAAACCTCAGAAGTAGTGAATGCACCAGTGTTAACACAGAAATCCTCAATTTCCAAATGCAGATCCTAGATCTAGATGACATATAGAGTAAAAATGAACAAATAACAAAATTAAAATGAAGAAAAGAAAGTAAGAGAAGACATAAGATTTATAGTGGTTCGGCTATCTCCGACCTACGCCACTTTGAATTGATCCTTTTATTTCCTTTATATTGTGATTATAGTTACAATCCTTTGAATATCAATAACCAAAATGGAAGAGTCTAGCCAGAAAAAAAGAAGAAGATCCACCCTTAGTTATCATGGAGGTGCTATTTATAAGAGTAGATCTGAAAATATCTACCACAAACCTCGGAATACCTCTTCTCACACGTGGATGGGCCCGCCAGATCGATCTAGGGTCATTTGGGATCGATCATGATCGATCCAAGTGCATTTCATATTGATCCAAAAATGTCCCAATGGAGCTAAGATCGATCATGGACGTACTTGAGTGAATAAGAAAGCTTCTATGAAAATTTCATAGCATTTGGACTTGTAGTTTCAGAGTTATGATCGATCCAAGATTGAGTTTGTACATGTAGGTTGGAACCTTCGTATCCATCCAAAGCTTCGTATCCATCAATCATGCATCTATCAATTATGTATCGATCCAAGTTTTTGCTTCAATCCATGCAATGCATTCTTTTCCTTGGCCGGTACATTTATGTCGATCAATACGAACGTGATCGATGCGAAATGGCTCCAGAGTGCTTTTCATATCCATCCAGCATCCTTCCTTCGTATTGGTACCAAGCATCCTAGAAGTGTATGCATTCATACCCATCGAACCCCATACCCATCGGTTTCTCTGCTCCTCGTATCGATCCAAGCTTTGATCGATATGAAGCATGCCAACTTGCTTTGCCATATCCATCCGATCGATACTCTTGTATCGATATGAAGTCATCAGTCTGCATCCATCAACCCATTTCCTTCCTGAAGATGATTGATCGATACGAATTTGATTAATATGAAATGTATCGAAACGAATGTCAATTGAACCAAACCAAACAGCATAATGATCGATATGAACGTATTGATACGAAACCAATTTTTACCAATATTGATCCATCCATAACTTGAGCATATGAACCCCGATGGACCTAAAATTCGAAGTATAACCTCACAGAGCCTTTTTTATCATTCCCTCTCAATCCCACCTTGATTTGAGCTTGGTTCAATATTGAAGGTATCGATCATATCCTTGTTCCAACCGATCTCCAATCCTGATACCCATCCATTTTAGCCAATTTGTTAATATCTCGGCCTTGATCGAAAGGCGAGGTAACAATTAAATTTCCACTTTCCGAATGTTTTTCGTAGCATCCAAGTTTTTCTTTTCACCTGTTTCATCCCTCGCCTAAGTTCCTTGAATCTCGTAGATGAGACCGGCGTACTAGTCGTTTCCGCATACTCGACTTATTTTTCAAACTTCTTAATTTCCTTTAAAATTCTTAATTAATCATTTGGAAAAAAATTCCAAAGTATTTGGAAAGAAAAACATAAGTTAAAATTATTTATTCAAAATTTTCAACTTTATCGTTAATTTGCCGATGAATAGTGATTTTAGAGTTTTATAGATCAAAACACTTATTCCATCATATATATGTTCATTTTTATAACTAAAATTCCTTTTAAAACATTTTCACATATTTAAAAATTTATTTCATATTTTTAAAGATATAAAAATATCCATGTTTAAAGAGCTGAAAATAATATTTTACAAACCGCTAAAATGTGAAGATTTAGAAAACTTGATTTGGACATAGTTTCGTTTTACTAAATGAAATCTTGATTTTTTTTCTTTGTTTGAAAACTATAGTGTCAATCGGAGGAATTTCTATCGAGTTAGAAAACCGTCGAAAAATTTTGAAATAAAAATAACTACAAGCGCACGGCGTACGCTTGTAGTACGTGGCGAATACGGGTCGATCCGTAGGGAATTGATGATTTTAAAATTCTATTCAATCAAATTAACCAAAGTTGAAAGTGTGGTTAACTAAAAATGTAAGAAACTAACAAAAACTAGCAAAAGAAAAATAGATAAAAATATGAGAGTTAAATGACAATTAAGAGATAAATCCACTCTCTAGATCATATAATTCAACGATTAATGAAATTATGATCTCTTTTTTGGTCATAAGTGAGTTTAAATGATGTGTTTATCATAAGTATGGCTCATTTGTGCTATTAATTAGCTCAATATAAGCCATCAAACTATAATACAACCTTTAAACCACTTACTAAATCTCATGAAAATGACAACAAATTTGAAAGTGAAATCTATTTTAAGTATGGCCTATTAACTATTAATTAGAAATACAGACCATCAAATTTGGATTTCAAATCACTTTTTTATGCCATAATCATATTTTGATGAAGATGCGTTTGTGTTAGTGATTGTTTAAGCATAGCCTATTTGGTGTCAACAATATAGGCTATTAAATTCAAAAAAAAACAACAAATTAAACCACTTCAAGCATTGTCATTAAGCACAAAACATGAGCTATAATTATCAAAATGTTGAAGCTATATAATTAGAGGCTTAATTACCCCTAAATTGAAGGGATTAGCCTCTCATATTTGTTATCAAAACAACAAATATAGCTTGCAACATGAAAGAAAAGGAAAAAGAAAAAGAGAGCAAAGTAAACAAATAAAAAGCTATTCTACTTGCATGAAAAATAAATCTACACTATAAGACGTAAAGAAATAAACAAGAGAATAAAATGAACATGCATTAAATTGCATAAAAAAAAGAATTACACAAGAGAAGAAATGGCTAAGTAGCCAAGGAAAAAAAATTACATGAAACATATGGGCATTTATACATGTACGAAACCCTAATTCATATTTTTGGAGAATGCCCAAAATGCCCTTGAGGTAGCGTGGCCACCAAGTAATCATTAGCATGTCATAATCCCACACTTAAATGTGCATGAAGCTTTAATGGCCTTTAGCATGTGCATTAGCTCCTAATTGAAAATCAAGGTAAGTGGGTAGGTGGGGTCCTCCATGTTCATGAGTTTGAATTATTTTCATCTCCATTTGCTTTGTTTTCTTTTTTTCACGCATATCTTCATGAAGCCATTTGTATTTGAATTTAAACTCCTACAAATCAATATAGAAATTTTTAATTAAATTTTAGAAAATTAATATATGCACAAAAATGACCATTTTGCCTCTGTATGAAGATGAATATGTGACAATTTAAAAATAATTTGAATTTTGGTTTAAACAAGTTAAATTACCCAATATGATCATTTATTCAATTTAAATAGATTAAATATGGCGGTAAAAATATGCATATTTACGTGCACATCAAATACCCCCACACTTATCTTTTTATTCATCCTCGAACAAAGGAAAACTAAGATAATTATGTTTTCGTAGGGAGCACGATTGCATTGAGCGTATGCAACAAGCTGTTAAACCTCTGGGTGTCCCCAGTAGGACGAATGTTGTCTCGTGAGGGTTTTCAGTGGATACTACCCACAAAATCCAAATGCAGGATGAAAATATTTACAAAATGTAAGATTTATTTACAAAGAGATGAATGCAAGTTTTTGAAATATTTACAAATGAAAGATTTATTTCTAAATTGACACAAATAAGTTAAATATTGGTTTTGGTTATTATCTTGAAAATTTATGTCATTTATTCGTCAAAATTTCCAACAAAAATCAAGTTATCATAACAAATAGACTATAGTTTAACTCGTTGTTTTGGTTAATAACACAGTGCAACTATGGAATGGATCCTTAGTTGATTATCAAAGTTTATCAAAGTGGTATTTTCACTTCTCTTCAATAACAAATCAAATCAAATAAGTAAATATAGTGCTGTGATTTCAATTGCTTTCTCTCTCATTATTTGCAAGAAAAATTACACACCTAGCTCAGGTAAACTAAGGCCAGATATACCGCCCATGCACTGCCTTTCGGGCTTATGTAAGGGGAGTATAGAGCATGGCGAGTGCACACACTTTCGTGCATACACCTATCGAACGTAGGTGGTTTTTATTAAGTCTATTTTTTTACATATGTTTTATACATGCATAGCCATGAGGACTTTTAAATGAGTACGAAAGCACATAATTAAAGATTCCAAGTAATTCACCCATGCATAACCGTGAGGACTTTTAAATGAGAGTGAATACTTTGGATGTTATTATATTTTTTAAGAGAGGGAGAGTTTTGCGAAATCATCTTAGCACCATTTAACTTAGAAGACAAAAAAATGTTATATCTTTACTTTAAATCAACCACTTTTTAAAACAAAGATTTTCAATTAGGATGTATTTCATAATTAACACGTATGAATCTTCCTATATATTAGTTAAACCTTTGTTATTTGTAATAAAACTTCATTTTTATTTTTGTTAAGACGAATAAATTTTCAAAAATTTCAATTTAGTAAACCAAAACCATAAATTTATCCTATAGTGTTTCTTTAAAAATAATCAAAAGAAAAAAATTGGGATTTTTTTTTTGATTTTTTAAAAGAAAAGGAAGAAATAAACCATGAAAAATTAAAAACGAAGATGAGCCTCCCCCCACACTTGATTTTGACCGTGTCCCCACAGTCAACCTAAGTGGAAGGAGAAAATAAAAATAAAAACATGACCTTTACTTAAATGAAAATTAATGGTATTTACACAAGATCAGAAAGTATATTGTCAAAAAGTAAATGAAACGGTCTTCCAAAAACCGATTCATTTGTCTCGTCAAGTATACGATACACAGCTTAAGCTTGGAAAACCAAAACATAAAAGATTTTGAATTTGAACGTGTTTGGAAAAACGAATGTGGTTTGATAGAAAATTGTACGAGTTGTTTTGTTTCTGATAATTTTTGGGGTTGACGAAACAATTGATTGAAGTTCAAGTTTATTTTCACCAATTTGAAATTCAAGCTTATCATTGAAATCATTTTCAAAGTTATCGATTTCAAAATCAAAAAGGTGATTTTCATCTTCCCCGTCGGAATTTAACAACTCGTCATCCAAAATTTCAAAAAATTTGTGTTTGTTAAATTCGTCTTCCTTTGTTGGATTATCAACAAATTTATTACATTTCTTAAGTTTAAAATCCAAAGTTGTTGTACTCAAATTTTCGAAATCGAGAAAAGGACGATCGAATTTTAAATTTGGTTCCACACCCTTGAAAGAATTGAAATCCAATTCAGTTACCAAATTTTCAACAACTTCGTTAAGATTTTCGTTTTCAATTTCAAAAGTTGTTATTTGAAAATCATTGAATTGGGTAACAGATGGATTATCACTCGACTCCTCACACATTGGGATTTGATTTTGTTTTTCAAGTTGTTTTATATATGTTTCAAACAACGAATCCATGTATTATTGTAAATTTCATTCATTAGCTCAATAAAATTTAATTTATAATTATTTACTTGAGAATTTTCAATTTGGATTTGTTGAGAACAAAAAATTTCAATTGCACCGTAGTCGAGATTATTCCCATTTTCAAAATTATTTGAAAAGTGGATCACATTTTCGTTTTGATTTGAAATTCATTTTGGAGTTCAAAATTGAATTGGCATGGGTTATCATCGAAATCGTTTGAATTTTGAATTGAATTTAAATTTTGAAATCCTTGAAAACTTTGACTCAAGTAGTCGTAGAAATACGAATTACACAAATCATTTATCATTTGATTTTGTTGTGTAACGACGAAATGCTATTTTCAAGAGTTGAGGGTTTACTATTATTTTGAAAATTTTGTGGTTCGGAATTTGAATCGTTTAAACAATAGTTGGAATTAAAATATCCATACGAATTTGGAGTGGAATTATATGGATTATATTGATCTTCACAACTGTTGTAAAATTCAAGTGAATTTGGAAATTCGAACATTTTCGAGATGTTTTTAGATTTTTTTTATAAAGGAAAAATATTTACAAATATAATTTATTTTTCAAAAGGGAAATTGATTTTTTTCTGTTTTTTCTTGGTTTTTTCAAAAAATATTTCTTTGTTTTTGAAAAGGTTTTATAATTATTTTTTTTGGATTTTTGATATTTCAAAGGAAAAGGAATATTTACAATTTTTTTAGTTTTGGATTTTGATTTTTTTTTTAAATATGCATGAACTAATGCAAGTAAATGAATGCAAGAGTCTAATTACAAATTATTTATCCTAAGTTAACCCAAAATTGTATAATCACACATTGTCTTAAATAAGCAAGATAGTTCTCAACCAGGTAACGGACAGGGGCTATCGGTGCACCACGAATCACCGTAGCAATGCAGTCGAAGGTTTAAGTACCTTCAGAGGAACAACCACTGTAATATTTACGAATCACCATAATATTTATAAATGGTTATTACTCTGCCGTAGCCTAGCACTACTAGAAATACAGTATATAGCCACGATAGGTTTCCAACGGCCGCCGACGGGAGTTTCCAACGGCTACCAACGGCTCGTTATTTTTTTAACTTGTCGTTGGTAGCCGTTGGTAACGTTGGAAATAAAGCCGTTTGCGGCCGTTGGAAGCCGTTGGAAATAATCGCGTATACATGCAACCAGGCCGAGACTGAAACATTTTTCCCTTCTTCCCCAAATTCACCAAAAACCCTTCCTCCACTCCTCCTCCTTTCTTCCTCCCAGCTTCCCCACGCAACCGGCCGCCGCTTCGACGCCATCACTCAGTGCCAGCACCCTCTCTCCATCCCCAGAAATCGCCAAAATCAGGTTTTGCTTGAAACCCTAAAATTTTAATTTTTTCTATTTTGTGTTAATTTGTTGTTATAGTTGTATCTAATGGCCTATTGATTGTTTATTATACCAAAGTAAGTGCTAATTACACTTATTACCATCCAAATGTCCAAATTGTTTGTGTGTATATATTATGCACATATATACATATGTTTATAATTTAGTGTAACTGCGCATTTGAATTAGCATTAGATTAGTAATGATTGATTTAAATTAGCATTAGATAAATAAGTATATAATTTAGTATATATATACACATGAATTATATATTTTGTGAAATAGTAAAAATCATATAATTTACTATATATTTAGTAAAATAGTAGAATATAAATAAAATAATGCATAATATGCTTTATTTTATATATTTAATAAAAACGGTAACATATAAACAAAATTTAAATCCCTTAGTGAATTTTTGGTCCCGTCTAACAAGTGTTGTATATGATCGTTGTATGAATATTCGTTTTTATTGCAAAACGGATATTCATATTCATCTGATACAATATCTGTTGGATTTGTCCTTGTATTGGACAAGTTACAAACACTGTAAAGTAATTACGTTTCGTAATCATATCGTTATGAACGGTTCATAAAATTTCGACGGCATTTCCTTTTCGTTCCTTGTGTACATGCATATGTGTATGATACAAGGAACAAGGGGGAAGTGCTGCCGAAATTTTGATAAATCGTTTATAATGGTATGATTTAAGAAATGTAATTACTACTGTATTTGTAATGGGAAGTAGGATGACCGACCATCACAAAAAAGGTACAAATATGTGAACAAAATATCAAGAAATATAACTTTGTATGTAAACGAAAGTGGATTATAAAAAACAGTAAAATCTAAATGTGTTTATCGAATTTGATTAATAATTTTTTCACTATTGATCATAGGTTTTACAGTAGGAAAAATGGTCAATTATTTTATTGATCGGAGCTGGATGTATCAAAGAAGAGAAATGGGAGGCTCATAAGTAAACATTTTCTTAACGGGGTAAATGTGTTTGTCGAATTTGCTTCAAGTAATATTGGAAACGACGTAGAAATTCGTTGTCCATGTAGTAGGTGCAAATTGTTGAAGCATTTAGTACCGTATATGGTTAGGATTCATTTGTGCCAATATGGTTTCCTAACCAATTATTTGGTGTGGGATCGTCACGGAGAAATTATAACACGTAACGAAGAACAGTCTATAGAGGTCATTAGTGATGAAGTTAGTACGACGAATCTCATAGCACATATGGTTGAAGATGCAGCACGATCAATGTTTCCCACTTTTGAAATTAATAACGACAATGTTAACGTCGAAGAGGAACCAAATGTTGGAGCCAAAAAAATATATGATTTATTGGATGCTGCTAAGAAACCTCTTTGGAATGGATGTACTAGCGGTACTCAATTATCGGCAACTACAGAGTACATTGCAATGAAATCAAAGTACGACCTCGCAGAAGCCGGATTTACGGTTGTTGTACAAGCTTCTAAACACCATATGCCATCAGATAATTTAATGTGCGAAAATTATTATGAAGTGAAAAAACTTATGTCATCTTTCGGTTTGCCGTATCAAAAAATTGATACATGTCTAAATGGTTGCATGTTGTTTTGGAAAGATGATGTCAGTCTTTGGGATTGTAAAATACGTAATCAAGAAAGATACAAACCAAGGAAAAAAAGGAAAAGAAGTTCTATACAAGCGTATGCATTATTTACCTATCACTCCTAGACTTCAAGGATATATGCATCATCTGTAACAGCGCATCATATGACATGGCACAATGTGAGAACACCCAAAGAAGGTACGTTAACACACTCATCTGATAGTGAAGCATGGAAGTATTTTGATAATACATATCTCGATTTCGCAGCGGAGAGCCGTAACGTAAGACTAGATTTGTGTAATGAGGAATTTTTACCGTTTTCTCAGTTTGGTTCTAAATATTCATCTTGGCGTATAATCATTACACCTTACAATCTACCCCCGTGGATGTGTATGAAAACTCCATATATGTTTCTCACAATTTTCGTCCCTGGCCCTGATGATCTGGCACAGGGTATTGATGTTTACTTACAACCACTAATCGAAGAGTTGAAAACATTATGGTATGAAGGAGTTGAAACATACGACATATCGAAAAAAAATTTTGGATGTTCGCTTCTTTGTTATGGACTATTAGCGATTTTCCTGCATATGCAATGCTTTTGGGTTGGAGTACGGCCGGTCGTTTTGCTTGTCCTTGCTGTATGGAAGAAACACGAGCATTTTCTTTATGGCATGGGAAGAAAATTTCATGGTTTGATTGTCGTCGACGTTTTCTCCATATTAATCATGCTTTTAGAAGGGACAAAAAAACTTCATAGCTAATAGACATGAGACTTTACAACCACCAACGAATTGGCCAAGTGAAGATATATATGAACTTGTAAAAGATTATCCAAAGATACATGAAACCGGACAGCAAACTGAAATCCAAGGTAAATTGACGTTTCATAATTGGTGCAAACAGAGTATATTCTGAGAGTTGCCTTATTAGAAAAATCTCTTAATCTGTCATAACACTGACATGATGCATAACGAGAAAAACATATTCGATAATGTGTTTAATACACTTTTGAATGTTAATGGCAAGACAAAGGACGATCTAAAATCAAGACGTGATATAGAAGAAATATGTAATCGTCCTAAGCTTCATATGAAGCCAAATGACACTAAAAAACCCAAAAGCATGTTATGAACTAGATAATAACCAAGTTAAAGTACTGTTGAAATGGGTGGAAGGATTACGATTTCCTGATGGAATTTCATCTAGTCTTCGTAGATGTGTCGACTATAAGAACGGAAGACTGAGTGGGATGAAAAGCCATGATTGTCATGTAATGATGCAAAATTTGTTACCCGTCGCTTTCAAAGAATTGTTGCCCGTAAAAGTTTGGAAGGTATAACAGAACTTAGTTTATTTTATAAGGAGCTTTGTTCAACTACGTTAAGAGTTGACCGTCTTCGTAAACTTGAGGTAGAAATCTCTATACTGTTCTGCAAACTAGAGAAAATATTTCCTCCAGCTTTTGTCAATGTAATGGAGCATTTACCTGTTCATCTTCCATTTGAAGCATGTCTTCGAGGTCCTGTGCAATATGGATGGATGTATCCATTCGAGAGGTATTTTATTAATACTGAGTAAGTAAATGTTAATTTAACTATAAATAAAAATCAATATTGATATGAAATATTTTTTATTAGGTACTTAAATCATTTAAAGAAAAAAGTGAGACAAAAAGCTTGAGTTGAAGGTTCAATTTGCAATCATATATCGAAGAAGAAGCATCGTTCTTTTTCTCTCATTATTTCAATGATCATGTGAATATATCATTTCAAAGTGTTGCGCATTATGATGAGGCCGTTGAACAAGATTCTTCTTCTGAAGCAATGTTATCTATTTTTCAATTCAATTTTTCAACTAAAAATTAATGGCGACTGCGATTTCAATGGCCAGGGCATTTTCTCCTCCCTGACTTCTTTCTCTGCCTCGTCCCTGTTTATTCCGCGACTTCTTCCCCCTTCTCCTATCTCCTATGCCCTTATCTCCACAGCAACCCCCCATATCGCTCCTCCTTTCTCCCTCATCGACCAGATCTGGTCGCGTCTATAAGGTTATGTCCTTTGGTATCCAGTCACCTACTTTCCTATCGGACTTTGATTTTCCTCCTCTGCATAGTATTAATCAGTCAAAGCTTGATGTTGTTACACGACCTTGCTCGAATGCTGAGGCTGCGTTCGCTTCCTGTCCTAATGCGACAGTTGTCGCAAATGCTGTCTGCGATTCTCCTATTGGGGCGAATGCTTCTATTGTCGCGAATACTGTCAGTCAACGTCCTTTGTTTGCGAATGATAACTGTGTATTGCCTTCGTCGCTGACTGATGTGAATCCCTTTCCTATTGATATCGGAAGTAATGAGTGTTCTCTTGTGAATACTGATAGTATTTTGGAAAAGAGTGTCTCGAACGTTGTGTTCGATGATCAGAGTGTTGTCCGTATGTCTGGTCGTGATGAAGGTTTAGATTTGGCTGTGAACTCCAGTTTGTTACAATGCACATCTGATGCTTGTGTTATTGCCACTCTGAATATTGAACCTAGAATCAGTGATAAATCTTCGAGTGTTCCTAGGTCTCTTGCATCCGCTGGTCTCCCCAATGTTGAGGATCGACCTGGTCTATCTTCTCCATCGCTGGCACGCCCCAAATCTTGGACATCGCTGTTTAAATCTCTGCCACGTAATGCGGGTGACTACACACCAATTGATTTTGACATTATTGAGGAAAATGGAGTGATGATCCCACCTCCAATCGTTATGCAGGCCGGCGTGGAATATTGGTCTGAATATTTGGTTGGTTTCTTTTTGGGGCCCAATCATCGTCCTCGTGATGCGTCTTCTATTTGTAGACGGGCTTGGAAACTGAGAGGTAATTTACACGTTAAGCTGATTGACTCCATGTATTATCTAAAGTTTTCCTTTTCCGAAGAACGTAGGCTTGTTCTTGGGGCTAAGCCTTCCTTTTTTGATGGTAGGCCCTTTATTATTACTCCTTGGTCTCATACTGTGGCGAGTGCTCGTGAACAGGTTCTCTCTATCCCTGTTTGGGTTTACTTTTCTCAAATTCCATCTGCACTTCAGCCTTTGATTGGGTTGAATTGGCTAGCCTGTAATGTTGGTAAATTGAAATGCTTTGATACGAATACATTAGCATGTGATAAATTGATGTTTGCTAAAGCTCTTATTGAGATTTATCCCTCTAAGCCTCTCCCTGCTTCTATTCCTGTTCAGCTTGCTGTCGGGCATGTAGCGATAGTTCGTGTTCGTTATGGTTGGGTTCCAGATATATGCTCCATCTGTCACTTATTTGTTCATCTTGCTAACTCCTGCCTTCATTCCGTAGCGTCCGCGGCTGCTCCAAAGATCCCTCTGCCTCGTCCTCCGCTTAGGAATTGGATACCAAAGGTTTCTACCTCTCAGATTGCCCCCTCTTCTTTTGATCCACTGTATGTTCTGGGTCCTCCTCCTGTTTCTGTTCCTGCTCCTAGGCCTGCCTCTCCTTTTGTTTCTGATGTCCCTTGTGATGCCTCTACATGTCCCTTAGATGCTCTAGTTTCTGCTCTCCTACTTTTGCCTGTTGTTTGGGATGAGTCCGAGAGGTATTGGGTTGATCACAATTCTGATGTGGGATTTAACCCAGTGGTTGATTCCTACTTCAGATTTGTTGCCGATGATCATATGGATCTTATATGCCTTTATTACAAACCATTTGGTGATTTCTTAGTTCTTGATTTCGATGGTTTGTATGCGAGTAAGAATTCTGTGCTATGGGTTACGATCCTTGTCTTACTACCCGTTTCCGCCCCTTTGCTGGTCTTTGTAGTAAAGTTTCTTTGGATTCTTCCCAGGTATCTGTGGAAGATGATGATTCTTCCTCTTTGGAGGAAGCTTAGTCTTGATGATTTAATTTAGTTACTGTGGCATGTCTGTCACATACATGTGCTGTATTTTCCATTTTTCTTAGTAGTTAAGGTGCTTTTACCTTACTCCTGTACTTCAATTTTATTACGTTCGTAATAAAAGTGTACGGCCCACTATAAAACCGACTGGCCTTGCCAAAAAAATTGTTATCTGTTTTTAAACAGCATGGTCGACATGTTGGAAAATGTGTAGAAGTATGGTTAGATGATAGAGATTACCATGTAGCACACACATATATTCTTCTTAGTTGTCCAGAAGTTGCACCATTTATTAGGTAATTGGAGTTGGTGAGGTTTAAGTGTTTGCACTATATATTTTGACTAGAATATGAATTGGAGTTCGTGTTGGTGAGGGTTTTGTTGTTTATGTACATATTGACTTGTAGTTTGGTTTGGAAATGTAATGTTTGATGTTAATTTTTGGTTGTTTATATTGTTATATTATTTGTGGTATAATGCGTTCGATATGTGATATATATATATATATATATATATATATATATATATATATGAAATGTAGTGGAAATGGAGTGGAAATGGATATATATTGATTATGTGTGTCTGGAAGGCGAATGGCTTGCTGTTATAAAAAAAATTCACCCAGATTAGCAACGGCTACCAACGGCTCTTTGGTCATTTTATTGCAATGGCTTCCATCGACTTTTTGTTGTTGGTAGCCGTTTGAAATACCTTTGGAAATACCCCGTTGCTTCCATTGGAAGTCGTTGCCACCAACGGCCACCAACGGCTTGGTGCCGTTGGAATAGCCATTCTCTCTTGTAGTGCTAGACACCAAGAAATTGAATTGTTCAAAGAAGAAAAATTATCAATATACAATTAAGTGTTATTGATGTCTAACTGTTATTATTAATCAAGATCTAAATGAAATGCAAAGCAGAAATTAAACGTGTATTAACAATGCAACTATGAATGGATTTTTTTTTGCTTTTTTATAAAATGCAAGCAAATAACAATGCAATTCAAATAAAAGTAGAGATGAATGCAGCAAATTTTTTTAATAAGCAAGCCAGCAATTTATTTTTTGGCAGCAGAGCGAAGCAACCAATTCTTCCTTTTATTTTCTGCAACCTGAAAATAAAAAACAAGATATAAACAAGTTTTTTTATATATTTAAGGATGGAATTTAAAACAAATGAAAACAAAATAAGTGGAAACAAAATAAATGAAAACAAGACAAATGAAAATGAATTCAAACTTTTTTCTCAAGGAAATCAAAACAAGTCAAAACAAACAATTAAAACTTGTTTTTTTTAAGACAAGAACCGAATAAGCAAAACAAAACAAAATATGTAGAATAACCTAAACAACTAAACAAAGCAAATTATGCAAAATAACTAACCACAAATCCATCACGGGCCCAATAACAAACCCAATCCCCAAAAAACCTCCCCACTTCTTAATTATCTCCATTAAAAAAAATTCTAAATCAAATGCGACTTGTATACAACCAAAATCAGAGAGGAGGGAATGAGGAGGAAAAAAAGAACGGAATTAGACGAGAAAGAAAATGCGACAAGTTAAAGGGTAAGTGATTGCTGAAGGGGAATCGAAGTCACTGTAGTTGCGGATTTCTGTGGAATTGGGTTTCGAGTTGCCGAATTAGTTCAAAGGCGGCTTGGGAGGAATGGAAGGTGTTGAACTGCGATTGGTCGAGGAACAGAGTTAGAGTAGGCAATCTGGTTGAAGATTGACAGTGATTAAATGGACGATGGTGGTTACGGTGGTTTGCAACTTCGTTGTGATGGTCGAGGGCAGTTCGATTTGGGTTTGTGGTCGCCGTCGAAGTAGATGGTGCTCGCGATGCTGGAGGTAGCGAGTTCGATTGGTGTTCGAAGGTGGTTGCTGTTCGTGATATGTTGAGGAAGTGGGTGGTCAGGGAGTTATGGTGTGGAATTCGTGCAAAGATGCTTTGGTATGTATTTTCTTTCCTTTTTGTTTTATTTTTGAATGGATGATGGGTATTGATGGAAGTTTTGGGATTGGATGTTGTAGGCTGTTGGAGTCTGATGTCGCAGGGGTTGATTGGTGGTTGTTGAACTTGAGGAGAGCACAGTGGAGTTGTTTGATTTGAATTGAAGTGGATGGACTATTTTTAAGATTGAAGTGAATGTTTGTGGTGGTGATGAGGTTTAGTGAAGTAGAAGTTTTTGTTTGGCAAAGGACAGTTAGACAGGTTGTTGTGAATGTAGGCAGTTGATGAGCAGGGTGGAGATATTTAGTGTTGTGGCTGTTGATGGTCAGGATGTAGCACAGAAGTGGTTGAAGTATTGAATTGTGATTGAAGCTGCTTGTACAAAATGTAACAGAGAGGAGAGTTTTGCACAAAAGCTGTATTGTTAAGTGCACAGGCACTGTTTGTATCTGCAGTTTTATGAAAACAGAGAGAGAGAGAGAGAGGCAGAGAGGAGAAATTGTAAATTCAAAGCTTTATATAAAAAATGAAAATGTAAAAATGATATTGTAAATGCACGTGAATAAAAAAAAATTTGAAATTGTGTATTTTTTTAAGTAGAAATGCTAAAGTGAATGAAACTAGAAAACAACATAAACAAACACAAGAAGCAAACAACAAATAACCAACACACAACAATTTTTTTCAATATGCAAACAAACACACAAAATAAAAAAAATAAAAAAAATCAAACAACAATAATTCGAAGAATAGAAAATCAAAATCAAAGCAAGTTCCCTGGCAATGGCGCCAAAAACGTGTTAATCGACGGAATTTCTATCGAGTTAGAAAACCATCGGAAAATTTCGAAATAAAAATAACTGCAAGCGCAAGACGTACACTTGTAGTACATGGCGAATACGGGTCGATCCACAGGGAATTGATGGTTTTAAAATTCTATTCAATCAAATTAACCAAAGTTGAAAGTGTGTTTAACTAAAAATGTAAGAAACTAACAAAAACTAGCAAAAGAAAAATAGATAAAAATATAAGAGTTGAACGACAATTTAGAGATAAATCCACTCTCTAGATCATATAATTCAACGATTAATGAAATTATGATCTCTTTTTTGGTCATAAGTGAGTTTAAATGATGTGTTTATTATAAGTATGGCTCATTTTTGCTATTAATTAGCTCAACATAAGCCATCAAACAATAACACAACCTTTAAACCACTTGCTAAATCCCATGAAAATGACAACAAAGTTGAAAATGAAATCTATTTTAAGTATGGTCTATTAACTATTGGTTAGAAATATAGACCATCAAATTTGAATTTCAAATCACTTTTTTATGCCATAATCATATTTTGATGAAGATGCATCTGTGTTAGTGATTGTTTAAGAATAGCCTATTTGGTGTCAGCAATATAGGCTATCAAATTCAAAACAAAAATAACAAATTAAACCACTTCAAGCATTGTCACTAAGCGCAAAAAGAGAGCTATAATTATCAAAATGTTGAAGCTATATGATTAGAGGCTTCATTACCCCTAAATAGAAGGGATTAGCCTCTCATATTTGTTATCAAAACAACAAATATAGCTTGCAACATGAAAGAAAAAGAAAAGGAAAAAGTGAGTGAAATAAAGAAAAAACTATTCTACTTGCATGAAGAATAAATCTACACTACAACATGAAAAGAAATAAACAAGAAAATAAAACGAACATGTATTAAATTGCATAAAAAAAAAGAATTACATAAGAGAAGAAATGGCTAAGTATCCATGGAAAGAAAGAGAGCTTTGATTTATTTTCTAAGCTAAAACTAACTAACTAAGAGAGGAGATTACATAAAACATATGGGTATTTATACATGCATGAAACCCTAATTCATATTTTTGGGGAATGTCCAAAATGCCCTTGAGGTAGTGTGGCCACCAAGTAATCAGTAGCATGTCATAATTCCCCACTTAAATGTGCATGAAGCTTTAATGGCCTTTAGCATGTGCATTAGCTCCTAGTTGAAAATCAAGGTAAGTGGTTAGGTGAGGTCCTCCATGTTCATGAGTTTGAATTATTTTCATCTCCATTTGCTTTGTTTCCTTTTGTGCATGCATATCTTCATGAAGCCATTTGTATTTAAATTTAAATTCCTACAAAACAACACAGAAATTTTTAATTAAATTTTAGAAAATTAATATATGCACAAAAATGACCATTTTGCCCCTGTATGAAGATGAATATGTGACAATTTAAAAATAATTTGAATTTAGTTTAAACAAGTTAAAATACCCAATATAATCATTTATTCAATTTAAATAGATTAAATATGGTGGTAAAAATATGCACATTTATGTGCACATCATATAGTTATAAGAGTTTGGAAAATTCTCAAAAGATACCGACTTATATTCCATTCTATATATGGATTTGATTTTTGTGGCGCGAAATCGCGAACTACCGTTACGCAACGCGCTCATTTTTCCAACCTTTACCAAATCTCTTCAAACTTTATCAAAACATCTTTTACCCTTTTTCAACACAAAATTCAACCATTCTAAATAAATATTTTGATATTACATATTTATAAAAATTCAAATTTCATTTTATTTTGTACTTAATAAAATAATATTTAAATTTTCACTATTTCAATCTTTTAAGTTTTAAAACTCTTCACATGAAACCATATGCTATTTATTCTGCAAATTTGCAACTTTAGATTGTTTACAACATTATTAACTTTAATATCAAAATAAAACTTAAAATTTTCAAACTTTTGTTTTCAAAACAAAACTCCACTTTTCAAAAAAAATTCTTTTATTATTTTAAATTCAAAAGAGGCTTAACAAATGTCATATATGTTATTTTGGACCATAATATGAGTAGTTATCAATAAAACACTAAATTCAAATTTCATATTTGTGACCAACCAAAGTAGTCACGACTATTCCAACAAAATGTTATTTATGTCATAATCAACTATATGTCTCTACCAAGTCTATATATGTCATCATATGATCAATATAAATGTCTAAGCAACCAACAAGTGGTTATACTAACCACCCAAGCATATTAAACAAGTAAAATATTACGCGTAACACAAATCATAATTGTCATGGAAATAATTTACAAGCATAGGAATATAAGTAAATTTAGATCTCACATTCATTTTCAAGATCCTTCCTCTAGCACTTTTCAAACACTTCACACTTCCTAACTTCAACATAATCATAGAAGGCTCGACCTAGCAAGGGTAGGGGTGTATGATCTAAGAATGGAGGTGGAAGTGTACGAAAAAGGTGGGGGGAATGGCTCGACTTTCAAGGCGGAGGAGGTACGACTTATAGCAATAGGAAGAGGAGGATGTGGTTGCTCGGCCTAAGGTGGAGAGGGGGGTGGCCGTGCACTTTAAGGAGGAAGGGAAGGTGGTTAGCTTGGGTTTTGAAGTGATTTGGTGATGTAGAGAGTATGTATATATTTTAGTGAATATTTATGATGGCTTAACTATCTAGAGGAGGCCATTATAGCATTGAGGAAGAAGAAGAAATCTTTAACTGGGATGTGTAGTGAATTATGAGAGGTGTATATGTCTATATGTACAGATTGAAGCCTTAGTTCTAAAGTAATCCCTTAGTAACTAACAAATAACCCTCTTTGTCTAGTCACCCTTCCCCCTCCCAGGTACACTCTAAACCCACTTTTCCATGTATGATTTCACCATTCAAGTACATACCATTAATGAAGAGGGGATGATGTACGTGATTACTTAATATCTTTTGATTTGATTTTGTTTCTAAGAGATTTTTTCCAAAAGTAAACAACTTTTATCTTAACATGCTAAATGTATAAGTTTACAAAATGTGTTAACATGTATGTGTATGCTTTACAACCATGATGCAACCATATTAAAACAAATCTCGTTCAACAAACGTCCGAAAATAAGAAAACTATATTTCGGTCATATTTTCACTTTTTCATTAGACTAATTATTTATGTAAACAAAAATTAAAAATGGATTTTCTATCATTAAATTAAATGAAGTACGTTAAGGCTATAAATTTTGTATAATATTTAATAAATTTCCAAAAAATATATTTTCAAATTATAGAAAAAGGCGACATTGAATTGCAAAAGTGCGACGAAGCTATTTATTATTTAAATATGCTTATATATTTATGAAACTATTTGAAATGAATTATTATCACTATATAATTAATTAAAATGAATTCTTTATAAATTAAAATAAATTTTGAATATTTAAACTAATTGAATATTCCAGATTCAAGTGATAAAATTTCTGGTCATTACAATAAGTCTATTCCTCTAGGCAAAGCGAGAATTGTTGGTTAGTGAACTAACGTTTTTATTCTTTACTTTTATACTCAGCTATTTACATTTGTTTATATTACAATACACACGCTTGTCTTATACACAAGCCATATTATATACGACTCGCTAGACTTACAAGTTATGGGTGAATTTTGAAAAAAAATCCCTTATTGGATATATATTAGGCCTACAAAGTCTAATTAATTTAGAACATTTGTTATTTCATTTACATAAAATCTCTTATTTTGTTTGAATTTATGATTTATATACAATTTTATTTAATTTATATTCTAGTTATATATCAGTACACACGCATATCATATACACACACATATATATATATGCATGTGTAACATGATAACCCGTACAAGTTATAATACCCCCACACTTATCTTTTTATTCATCCTGAATAAAAGAAAACTAAGATAAATCCGTTTTCATAGGTAGCACGGTTCCATTGAGCATATGCAACAAGCCATTAAACCTCTGGGTGTCCCTAGTAGGACGAGTGTTGTCTCGTAAGGGTTTTCAATGAATACTATCCACAAAATCCAAATGCAAAGTGAAAACATTTACAAAATGCAAGATTTATTTACAATGGGATGAATGCATGTTTTTGAAAGTATTTACAAATGAAGGATTTACTTTCAAATCGACACTAATAAGTTAAATATAAGTTACGGAAATTATCAAGAAATTAAAGTCCTTTTACTTGTCAAAATTTCCAACAAAAATTAAGTTGTCATAACAGATAGATTATGGTTTGGCTGGTTGTTTTGGTTGATAATACAATGTAATTATGAAATGGATCCTTAGTTGATTATCAAAGTTTGTTAAAGTGGTGTTTTCATTTCTTTTCAATATTAAGTTAAATCAAACAAGTCAAAATAGTGTTTGGATTTCAATTGTTTACTCTCTCTTATTTGAAAATTCTATTGATATTAGCAATATTTACATATACCTAACTCAGATAAACTGAGGCCAGATATATCCCATGCACTGGCGTTCAGGCTTACGTGAGGGGAGTACAGAGCGTGGCGAGTGAACAAACAAGGGTGAGCACTTATTGACTGTAGGCGTTATTAGTAAAAGAATTTTTATATACTTACACCTAACTCAGATAAACTGAGGCCAGATATATGGACCATGCACTGCCTTTCGGACTTATGTGAGAAGGGTACAGAGCATGGCGAGTAAACACACGAGTGTGAACATATGACTCTAGATGTTAAAAAAATATATACATATATACAAATGTTTCTTTTTTACTTATACATATATATTTTTTTAAGAAGAGAGAGTTTTGCAAAATCATCATAGCATATTTTAACTTAGACAATAAAAATGTTTTGTCCTTTACTTTAAATTTACCACTTTTAAACAAAGATTTTCAATTAGAATATACTTCATAATTAACACATATGAACCTTCATATATACTAGTTAAACCATTGTCATTTGTAATCAAACTTCATTTTTATTTTTGTTAAGGCAAATAAATTTTCAAAAATTTCAATTTATTAACCAAAACTTATATTTATCCCATAGTGTTTCTTCAAAAATAAATTAAAATGGTAAAAAAGAAAATGTTTTTTATATTTAGAAATTTCAAGATTTTTCTTTGAGTTAAAAGAAAATGAAAATTCAAAATTGCAATGAAACTTAAAAAAATTGAAAATGAAGCTTCCCCTCACACTTACTTTTACTGTGTCCCTATAGTAAGTGCATGATATAATGAGTGTAACGAGGAAAAATATGTACATATTTACAAAAGAGGGTTAACATTCTTACTAGACGTAGCTTGGCTCATGAAGAATCATGAGCTCCTCCTCTTGGTTGCTAGGCAATTCCAAGAAAGGTTTCAAACGATGACCATTGACTTTGAAAATCGATCCATCCCTAGGGTTTTATATTTCTATAGCACTACGTGGAAAAACAGTTCATACCGTAAATGGTCCGGTCCATCTCGATTTAAGTTTCCTAGGGAATTAATGAAGTCTTGAGTCATATAAAAGAACTTTTTGGTTAGCCGAAAACATTTTTCTTAGGCTTGAATTGTCATGAAAAGCTTTTTTTTCTTTGTAAATTTTCTCGTTTTCATACGCATTGGTCCTAAGTTCTTCTAGTTCTTGAGTTGTAGTTTTCAGTTTATGCTAGCATTATCGATATCAAAGTTTAAGTTCTTTATTGTCCACAACACTTTGCGTTCGATTTCAACCAGTAAATGGCAAGCTTTTTGGTAAACCAAACGAAATGGATACATCACAAGATTAGTTTTAAAAGCAATACGGTAATCCCAAAGTGCGTCGGTCAATTTCTGAGACCAATCTTTTCGATTTTTTATTGATAGTTTTCTCCAAGATTTATTTTGTTTGACGATTTAAAACTTAAACTTGCCCACAAGTTTGAGAATGATATGGAGTGGATAACTTGTGGGTTATCGAGTATTTCTTCAGTAATGTTTCAAAAGATCGATTGCAAAAATGGGTTCCTCACAAATTATTGTGCGAGGTGTGCCGAACCTATAAAAGATATTTTCTTTATGAAATTTCACAACAATTCTATGGTCATTGGTTTTGCAAGGAATGGCTTCGATCCATTTTGAGACGTAACCGATAGCGAGAAGGATATATAAGTTTCCAAAAGAATTGGAAAAAGGTACTATAAAGTCGGCACCCCAAACATCAAAGATTTCGACGATAAAAATAGGGTTTAGAGGCATCATATTTCGTCAGAAAATTATTCCAAGCATTTGGCATCGATTGCAAGTCTTACAAAATTCGAATGAGTCTTTGAAAAGAGAAGACCAATAGAAACCAAATTGAGGCACCTTTTCCGCGGTTTTTCGAGGATCGAAGTGTCCACTGCACGCTTGATCATGACAAAATAAGAGAACACTCTTGATTTCGCAATCTGGGATGCAATATCGAATGATTTGGTTGGGACAATACTTGAACAAGTATTGATCGTCCCAATAGAAATATTTCACTTAGGAAATGAATTTACATTTATCTTGTTTCGACCAAAATGAAGGAGTTTCTTTAGTGACGAAATAGTTCGCCATGTCGGCATATCACGGATCGATGAAGACAGAAAGAAGTTGTTGGCCGGGAAAGTTATCATCGATTGGCAAAGAAGATGGTACATTCGAAAGACAAGATAAGTGATCGGCTATGACATTATCGAGTCCTTTTTGTCCTTGATTGTAAGATCAAACTCTTGTAATAAAAGGATCCAATGAATTATGCGAGATTTAGGGTCTTTTTTAGAGAAGAGATATCGAAGCACAGAATGGTCCGTGTATATAGCAATGTGTGACCCAATCAAATATTGCTGTAATTTTTCGAGAGCAAAAACTACCGCTAGAAGCTCTTTTTCAGTGGTTGTGTAGTTAAGTTGGGTGTCCTCCGGAGTCATGCTAACGTAGTAGATAACGTGAAGGATCTTATTGATGCGTTGTTCTAAGACAGCACCAACAACAAAGTCCGAAGCATCACGCATTATTTCAAATGGAAGATCCGAATTGGGTGCATAAATGATTGGAGCAGAAATGGGTTCTTTTTTATGATGTTCAAAAGATGAGACACAATCAGAACTGAAATTGAAAGGAATGTCTTTTCCTAGAAGTGTAGTCAAAGGACGAGCGATTTTGCTAAAGTCTTTCACAAGACATCGGAAAAAGCCAACGTGTCCTTGAAATGATCGAATGTCCTTAAAAAATTTAGGAATGGGTAGATTTGCAATTACATCAACTTTCGCTTTATCTACCTTATTGCCTTTATTCGAGATGATATGTCCAAGGACTATGCCTTGTTTGACCATAAAGTGACATTTTTTCCAATTCAAAGTCAAATGTTTTTCTTTGCATCGATTTAAAACCAAATGGCGATGATGTAAACATTCGAAAAAAGAATCAGCAAAGAAAGAGAAATCGTCCATAAAAACTTCTAGAAAGCGTTCATTTATATCGAAAAAGATGTCAACCATGAATCATTGGAAAGTAGAAGAAGCGTTACAAAGTCCGAATGGCATACATCGATAAGAAAAGGTATCAAATGGACATGTGAAAGGTATTTTCTCTTGATCATCGGGAGCGATTAGTTTGGTTTTAGCCGGAATAACCATGAAGGAAGCAGTAGAATTCATGGCCGGCTAAACGTTCGAGCATTTGGTCAATGAAAGGAAGAGGGAAGTGATCTTTCATGTGGCATTTAATTTTCGATAATCAATGCAAACATGCCAACAAGTTTGAGTTCGAGTAGGAATGAGTTCGTTAGCTTCGTTTGTTATAACGGTAAGTCCGAACTTTTTAGGCACGACATGAATTGGGCTAACCCATGGGCTATCGAAGATGAGGTATATGAACCGTTATCAAGGAGCTTAAGAATTTCATCACCAACCGGATCTTTCATTTTTGGGTCAAGCCTCCATTGTGCATCACGAGTGGGTTTGGTTTCATCAATTAAGTGAATGCGATATTGGATAATAGCATGGATAATTCCCTTAATATTGGTAATGGACCACTTAATTGCTTCTCTGTTTTTCGAAAGAAGAGAAAGTAAGGAGGGTTTTTTATCAAGAGAGAGAGAGTTGCAGAAATTATGATGGGCAACGTTTCGTTATCACCTAAATATGCATACTTAAGGTGATCGGGAAATGGTTTGAGGTCCAACTTCGAAAGTTTCTCGATCAAAGAATTGGATTGAGATTTGGACCCAACTGGAAGCGATCCAAAAGGAAGAGTGTATTCGATGTCATTGGGCATTTCATGAAACAATTTTTTGTACTTAGCTTCGCATTCATCATTAAGGTCAAGTGTCTCGTTTTTGAATTTTTCATGAATGGCACTAACTTCCAATGTTTGGGCATGAGGTTCATTTGATTAGCTTTCAAGATTAATAATGTTAAGATCCAAAATCATGTTTCCAAAAGAGATTTTCATCGAACCATTGCGGCAATTGATAAAGCATTTGAGATGGTTAAGAATGGTCGGCCTAAAATCAATGGAATTTGACTCACAAGATTTGTCATGGGTTATGTTTCGAGAATGATAAAATCGACGGGGAATATAAATTGCCCTACTCGAATGTTCACATCCTCGATTTCTCCTACAGGATTCTTAATGGAACGATCGACGAATTGAAGCGTGACCTTTGTGGGTTTTAGCTCACCTAAGCCTAATTGTTCGTACACGGAGTATGGAATCAGATTGACACTCGCACCTAAGTCTATCAAGCATTTATTAATCATCTTGTCTCCAGTTGTACATGAAACCATAGGGTAGCTAGGATCTTTATATTTGACGGGCATGGATTGGAACAAGACTTCACTCAAACTGGCGACTAAGAAGACTTTTTTAGGCCCTTGAGTGTGTCGTTTTTGGGTACACAAGTCCTTAAGATATTTCGCGTAAGTGGGGACTTGTTGAACGATGTCAAGAAGCGGGATGTTCACTTTCTTGTTTAAAAATTTCCAACATCTTTTCCATTTCGTCTGAGTGTTTCTTGGGTCGAAGACGATGTGGAAATGGAACACGATACTCGATAGGCGGGTCTACTCGAGTAGAAGAAGAATTTTGACCGACATTTGATTCAACGTTTGGCTCCACATTCTGTTCTAATTCATTTGAAGCGTCGAGAGAGGTTTTTGGTAAATTGTTTGGGTTAACGATTGGATTATCGATTTGTTTACCGAAACGTAAAGTTGTGATAGCATTCAATTGGGTGGCATTGCTATCTTGAACAACATGGGCTGATTTGAATTTGCGCTTTGATTTCTGGGATTTGGAATTGGCTGGCTTGGGAATGTGCCTCGTCCACGTTCGCACACAGACGTGGCTAATTTACTCATTTGCATTTTAAGTTTTGCAGTTGATTGGTTTACGTTTTGCATATACAAGGTCAATAAATTTTGCAAATTGCTATTTGATTGAAGGCTTTGAGTGGTTGCTTCAGCCAATGTCTCAAGAGTTTTCTCAAGCGAAGTTAAACGTTTATCATCTTGGGAGAGTGAGTAGTATTTGGTTCAAAATTTGATTGTTGTGATTGATTATGAGACTGACCCACAAAGTTTGGCTGAAAATGGTTGGGATGAAAAGTAGGATTTGAAGCATTGTTTGGGTGGGCAAACTGTATTCGTATTGGGATTGTTTTGGTTCCAAGAAAAATTTGGATGATTTCTCCAACCACGGTTGTACGTTGGAGAAAATGGGTCATTTTTGGCTTTATTGAAAGCATTGATTTGTTCAATAGAATTGGGGCACTGATCGGCTATATGTTTACGATCGGTACATTTATAACACATTGGTTGGGAAGCTTGTTTTATTTGATTCGATGAGAAAACGTTATCGAATTTTTTAATCGTCGCGTTCGATCTTAGCTTCCAAAGCTAAAGAAGATCCTATCGAGTGTGCGCTTGATTGTTAGTAAATTGATTTTTTGTCCGAACGTTTCCATTGGGATGACTTTCGGTGACGTTTTCAAGAAATTACCAAGCATCATCGTGAGGGTGGGCAAGAAAGTTGCTTTGGCACATAGATTCGAGCATGGTTCTTGAGCTGTTTTCGAGTCCATCGTATAAGATTTGGCAAATCGTCCATTTCTCGAAGTTATGGTGTGTACATTTTATCAAAAGCTCTTTGAATCTTTCAAAATATTTTTCGAATGGTTCTCCCTTGAATTGATGAAAATTTACAACTTCGTTTCGGATTCTACTCGTTTTTTTAAGGGGTAGAACTTATTTAAGAAAGCTTTTGCGAATTCCTCCCACGTTTTAATCGAGTTTAATGGTAAGCTATATAACCATTTTTCAGCATAATCCGTAAGAGCGAATGGGATTAATTGAAGTTTGATTCCATCATCGAAAAGTTGTTGGAGTTTAATGGTTGCACAAACTTGTTCGAATTTCGTCAAAAAGATGTATGGATCATCGTGTTAAAAATTGCCAAATTTTGGGAAGAGTAGCAATATGGTTCAAGTGAATTTCAAAATGATTACCATAGGGGTGGATAACATGATGCAAGATGGAATAGAAACTCTATCGGAAAAGATTCTATCCATAAGAGTTCGAGGGGTGTTCTCGATCGCTATTTCGAGAGGATCATCTGTTCGAGTTAAACGATTAGTTATTAAGTTGCGAGTCTAACGATTTGTTGTTGTGTCACGAGTCCAAGTACTCATGCACAAGTGAGAGTTGAGAAAAAGAAGTTAGAATCGAGTTTAGAGAATGAAAAAAGATTTGGAAAATGAAGTGAAAAATTAGTTTTTTTAAAGGAAATAATATTACCAAGTGAAATTTATTATTTTTGGATTTTCAAATTTTTATATGCTTTTGTTTTCGTAATTTCTTTTTGTTGTTGGATTTTTAAATTTTCAAATATTTACCAAAAGGAAAAAAAATTGTTTTTTTTACAAAATGGGAATTTAAAAAAAATTGGATTTTTGTTTTTGATTGAAAATTATCATGGAGAAGGAAAAAGGATTTATTTTTTGGGATTAAAAACTATGTTAAGTAAAATTTACAAATTTTTTTGGATTTTGGATTTTTTTTTTTTAAAGATGCATGAACTAATGCAACTAAATGAATGCAAATGACATAATTACAATTTTCTATCTTTAGTAGCTCCTAACCCAAAATTGTATAATCACACTTTGTCTTAAATCAACAAAAATATTTCTTAGCCAAGTAACGAGCAGGGGTTATCGGTGTACCACGAATCACCATAGTAATGCAACCGAAAATTGAAGTACCTTTAGAGAAACAACCACTATAATATTTACGAATCATCGTAATATTTATAAATGGTTATTACACTGCCGTAACCTAGACACCAAGAAATAAACTTGTTCAAAGAAAACAATTGCGAAGATACAATTAATCCCTAGATGACTTGTGACACTCTTAAGTTGAATGTCTAACCTTAATTATTAGCCAAATTCTACGATGGAATGCGATTTGTGCGCTAAGGAAAGGGTGACGAAATCTCTCACCTTATATGAATTGGGGTATTGCCCTTAGAAAATAAAATAAGTTGAGATGAATGCAAAACAAAAATTAAACGTGAATTTACAATGCAACTAAAATGAAGTTTGTTTTTGTTTTTGAATTTTGATTTTTTTTTATATAAATGCAAAAACAAGCAACCATCAATGCAATTGAAATAAAAAATAAAGCAAAAGGGCACGATACCAGAGCGTGCAGAATTATTAGCAATTTTTTTTAGCAGCGTTTTTTTAGCAAACAAAACAATTCTTTTTAATTTCCACTTTGGCACACTGAAATTAGAAGCAAGAATATATACACGATTTTTTTTTCTTTTTTTGTAAGAGAAGGAGACTAAAACAAAAACAAAGGATGAAACAAAAAAAAAATTAGAAGAAAGCAAAACAGACAAACCTTCTTTAAACAACACAAGTTGCAGCCCAAAAAAATTTTAAACTGAAATTCGTTTAACAACCCACCCAGCCCAAAAGGAAGATTCTCAGTCCAAACCACTATTCACATAATCAAATCCCAGACGCAAAATCAAATACGAGGCAAAATCAAAAGCAATAATTCAAGCACTAAAATCTAATACGAGAATCGTCGAAATTAAAATTGTTGATCTGGCGTTTGCTTAGGGCAGTTACGATTGCTTTGATTGGTTCGATTTGGGGATGAAGGGAGGTTGCGATGTGATGGATTGGAGCAGTGATTGGAGGTTCGATTTAGGTATTTCAGTCGCTGGTGGGTTATTCGAGTTCTCGGTTTTGGCTTTGGAGAGGGAGGTCGCGCGGTTGAAGTGCAGCGTTCGAATTTAGTTTGCGGTGATCAGCGTTGAGTTTGTGGTGGCTTTGAAGTTGACGACTGTCGAATTGAGTTTGCGGTGATCAGCGTTGAGGCGATTTGGGGAAGTTGGTCGGCAACAGTTTCAGGCGGGGGTAGCGAGCAGTATTGCAGTATGGTGACAGTGCAAAGGTATGGAAGTGATGAGCAGTGAGTTTTTTTCTTCTTTTTTTATGTGAGGATGTGATGATTGGCAAATTGATTTTGTATGTGGAGAGGATGATGATGAAGTTTGAAGTGCAGTGCTTCAGGCAGTGGTGTGTCACTATGATGGGTATGAGTGTTGGTGGAAATGTGCAGTGTGTTTGGCGAAGGAGTTTCAGATGATGGTTGGGTGTTTTGGGGCAGTGGTTGTGATACGTGAACTGATGGTGAGAACTGATGATGGTTCGAGGCAGTGGTTGTTAGATGACTGAAGTTGAAGCCTTGGTCGTGGAATGTCAGGGAGGATGCCGAAGTGGGTTGTGTTCAGTTGTGAATTAATGATGAGGTATGCCTAATGTCTGAAATGTTGTGGCCCTGTTGATATGTAGAGTGGCAGTATGTTTAGCTTGGATAAGTGTTGATGGTTTCTATGTAAGGGGTTGATGATGAAGAGTTGATCAGATGAAGACGTAAGAAGTGGTATGTTGGTATGTTTTCACAGTTTTCAGTTTGATGGTATGTAAGATGTAAGCAACGTAAGTGCAGTGAGATGCTGAAGTGGTATGTGTTGCATGAAATGAAAGCAGGGAGTAATTAGATGAACTAGTAGGGGTGATGAGGTAAATGGACGATACGAGATGATGTAGCGGAAGGGGTTGAGGTATGCAGATGATGTTTTGGTGTGTCTGTTTGATTGTTGTTGAGTTGTTGATTGGGAGAAGTGGTAAGGCAATTGTGCACTGTAACATATTGGAGATGTATGTGGGATGGTAGTTTGCAGAGGAATGGAAGTGTTGATTGTATGTGTGGTAATGGTTGTGTGCAGAGGCTACAAGGAGGATGTGAAGTGGAAGAAGCAGTGGGTTTGTATGGTTGACAGTTGAATATGATGGCCAAGAGGATGGCTGTAGTGTAGAACCGGAGTTTGAAGCAATCAAATTGCAGCAGTTTTGTGAAATTGTATTGCACAGTAATGTGCACAGAGATGTGCACAGTGGAATGTAAAGGCAAATTGAAATGCAAATGTAAAAAAGTGATGTAAAAGCAAATGTAGAGAATAAAAATATTTTTGTTTTCTTTGCCTTGAAATTCCACGTTGTTCTTTTTTTAAAAATAATGAAAATGTAAATGGTAAAGGAAACTAGCAAACAACAAAATCAAAATGCAAACAAAAATCACAAAAACACTCAACGCAGCAATAATTTCTTTTTTAATGCAAACACACACCAAACAAAAACACACAAAAATCAAATAAAAATAATTCGAAGAATAGAAATTAAAATCAAAGCAATTCCCCGGCAATGGCGCCAAAAACTTGTTTAATGATAGTTTTTTTATCGAATTAGAAAATTGTCGATAAATTTTGAATTAAATTTTACCGCAAGCGCACGGCTAGTACGTGGCGAGTACGGGTCGATCTATAGAGAATTTTTAGGATTTTAAAACTTTCTAATCAATCAAATTAGACCAAAATGAGAGAGAATTGTTGACTAACAAAAAAATGAAGCTAAAACTTAAGAATGAAAATGTGATTAAAAACTATGTGATTAGAAAACAATTTTGAGGCAAATCCACTTTCTTATTTATTTAAATTAACAAACATACAATATATGATCTCTATTTTTTATATTAAATGACATAAGTGTTGCTTTTATCATAAGTATGGTTTATTTATGTTATTACTTAACATAACTTAAATCATCAAACTATAATGCAACAAATAAACCACTTATCAATTCTCATGAAAATGAAGCCAAAGCGAAAACTATATTAAGTATGATCTATTTACTATTGTAATTAGTAATATAGATCATCAAATTTTGTTTTTACTTTCATTTCAAAATCAAAACAATTAGCAAATATTGATGTAATTTGTGTTTATGTTGAATAAGAATAACTCATTTGCATATGCAACATAAGCTATCAAACCCACTTGTATAAACTTACATCAAAATTCACTTTCATGAAGCGCAAATAAAGAGATCGTACATCATAGAAATGTTGAAATTACACAAAGTTAGAGAGTTTCATTACCCCTAAATTGAAGGGGTTTAGCTACTCATATATTTTATCATATCAACACATGTAAGTTTCAACATTGGAAAGCAAAGAGAAGTAGAAACTAATTAAAAGAAAAGAGATTAACTACTTGCATGAAATAACATTAAACTTGCATAAGTGTAAATTTAAGCTATGAACATGAAATGAAAGAGAGCATAGAATTAAACATAAGCATAAAAATAAAGAGAAGCATGTAGAAAAGAAAAGAGAAAGAGGCTAAGAATACCTTTTTGTTCATGTAACTTTGAGCTTACAACTTGCTTACTAATTTTCCTAAGTAAAAATGAGAGTAAGAAGATATTTACATGTACATAAGAGGACTATATATACATGTATATAACTATAATTTAATTTTTAGGATGCTTCCCAAAATGCCCTTTAGGAAGTGTGGCCACCAAGTTACCATTAACCACTAATTAATCCATCATCAAATATGCATGAAGCTTTAACCTCCACTTAGTTGTTCATTAGCTTCTAATTGTAGATTTAGGTAAGTGGGTAGGTGGGGTCCTCCATGATCATGTATTTGAATTATTTCCATCATCTTTCCTTTGTATTCTCTTGTGTATGCATATATCTTCATGAAACCATCTTCCATATGCATCCAAATTCCTATAAAAACATAAATAATGTCCGAGCAAAAATTCTCAAATTGACACATGCACGAAAATGCTCATTTTGTCCCTGTTGAAGCTAATATATGATGATTTGAAAATAATTGAATTTTGGTTTAAACATGTTAAACTACCTAAATATGACATTTAAATAAAAATAGATAAAATATGGATGTATATATATGCACATTTACGTGCACATCAATGCCCGTGTACAAATGTTGAGATTTACATCGCAACGTACATATTAGTTCATCCAATATATATTGTATGTTGTCCAATATATATGTATGTATGTAAATTTATTATTTATATAAATATCATGTATATGTATGTATGTATGTATAAAACCTATATATATAATTGAAAATATAAATTATTTATATATATGCGTGTATGTACTATTGTTATAAATATTGAAATAATATATATATATATGTATATATAAGCATATTTGTAATATATATATATATATATATATTACTAAATTTAGATAAAAAATATTTTTAGTTTAAACACTTCTAGATCATATACGCAACACACAAAAAATTTGTCATAACTTTTATTATATTAAATAAATATATTGATTAATTAGTCTAAAAAAATATTAATAAAAAATATTTTTGAGATATATTTTTCGAATTTTAAATTTTCAAAAAAATCTAGCATGATATTTTAAGGTTTGAAAAAAGTTTCCAAAAATTTTCTTTGTAACGACCCAGGATTTTAAGTAATTAAAATTTGAATATTTAATTAATTTTAAATATTTATTAGAGAATTTATAAGTCGAATAAATTTTATTTTGAATAATTGGATAATTAAATCGATAATTTAATATGTGAAATTACGGAAATAATTGAAAATTGGGTTAAATATGATTGAAAATGATTTGTAAAATTTTATTTTATCATGTTGGAGTTAGAATGATGTTATAGAACTTTTAAAATCGAATTAAAAGTTAATTTGTGAAAATTAAATATTTTAATATAAAAATCGACTAGTGAAAATAGTCAATTTTTGAACAGTCTCAGAATGGACGAAACTAGTTTCATTGGATCCGTAATAGTTAGTTATTACCGGATTTCAATTTTTGTAGCAATCGGAGCTATCGTTTGATCGTAGCAGCTCGAAACGCATCGAATTATTTTTAATATTAATTTGGCGAGTTAAAATAGCCATTTTTCAAAAAGTCTCGGATTTCGACGAAACCAGTTTCATCAGATCCGTAATGTGATATTATTGTAATGTTTCAAATTTCGTGTCAATCGGATTTACCGTTTGTCCGGTACAAATTAAAACGCCTAGAAAATCGTTTAAATCGGTTTAATTCAAATTGAACGTTTATTGCCATAACTCGCACAGATGTCCGAATTAGCTTTCGAAACATGTTCCATTGTGTCCGGAACGCGGGGTAAACCCCAGAAATGCTGGTTACGGCGCGTAAATCGGAGTTTGGAAATCCCGGATGAATAGTGTTCATAAATTCTCTATAAATAGCCCCTTTAATTCACAAAAAAAAATAAAAAAAAACCTAAACCCTAGCCGCCGTTGTTATTATCAATGGCCAGAAAGTGATCGTCTTCTCCCTCCTTTTTCTTCCAATCCATCGATTATTTCCAGAAAACTTCAACTGCAACATGGAAGAGCGCGAGGAGAGCTTCAATTCTATACGGGTGTGATCGTTTTTAGTGGCACGAATCGATTGCAATTCGAGCTAGAAGGCCATGCGTTCGGCCTCGACGTGCGTGCACCAGAGGCGGCCGAGCTCGAAGTGCTTTGGGCCGTGGGTGGCTCGTGTGTGGAGTTTCAAAGTGACGTTGGCCGATCGTCTCCAGGAGCATCGTGGTGGTCGCGTTAATTGGATGGGGAAGGCGGCCGAGTGGGTTCTTTGGCCTGGGAAGTTTGCGTGATGAAGGAGAAGGGAATGGGCGGTGGAGATTGCAAAGGGCTTGGATCTAACGGCTGGAGGCAGTATAGGTTTAGAAAAAATATGATTAATGTTGTAAATTATTATAAAAAATTTGTGTAAAACTTATAATCATAACTTTTTCATACGAGGTCGAAAACGCGCGAAACCAGTTGCGTCGGAATCGTATGGACGAGCACTACGCGATGGAATTGGATTAGAGTCGTTTGGAGTTGGTGAGAATTTTGGGTATAATTAAACGTCTGTTTAATTTTATTCGAAATAAATCGCTAAAACGAAATTAAAATCAAGGTGAGAACTTCTCACTCAATCGAATCGGTTTCGATTTTATTTTTAATAGTTAGATTTAAAATATTTGAATGCATGTTTGAATGATGATTGATATCTATTGATTGTTAAAATAGACATTATGCGCCGTTAGTAAGCGGATGTTATTTATTAAAAACATATACCGCGAATATTTCATAAACAGTGAAATTGGTATTATAAATAATAGCAATATATATATATATATATATATTGGCATATGTATATATTGGAGTTATTGGTTTCCCGCATATGTATAGCGGATGAGACCCTATTGCGCCGTCTATTAAGCGGATAATATTTTAAATCCCATATACCGCGATAATTCCGTACTGGAGCGGAATTGGTATTGTGCTAATGTTTGTGGATGCAGGAAAACAGGTTGGAGGGATCCAACTGGATTCCTCAACAGTATTTAATTGATTTCAGATATTTTGATATTTGATGGATTATCATATCGATATATGATATCGTTGTTGTCGTGATTGGCTATTTGGTATGTAGCATCATTGGACCAAATTTTGGAATTTTAAAAGGATTTCAAAGTGATTTTTGAAAGTATACGTTATAAAATATTTTTGGAATTGATCCATTATAAATGAATAACGTTATAATTTTTAATGTTATAAAAATTATGGTTTTTGAGAAATATAGTTAAAGGTTGATTTTTGAAAATATGGGATTAATGATTTTATAAAAGAGTTTAATCGGGATTTTTGAATTTATTATAAAAAGTTTAAATATAGGATTTATAAAATTTGATTATTTTATAAATCAAAATGATGAAATTATAAAGGAGTTTAAAGGCATTTTTAAAATAGTAATATAAATTGATTATATTAAAAGATTTATAAATTGATATTTATAAATTAAAATGTTGGAATTATAAAACGAGTTTTTATAAGTGTTAGAATGGATTGTGAATGAATTTCATAAATGAATGAAATTTTTAGAATTATAAACGGTGAAGTTATAAATGGAATTTTATAAGCAGTAGGTTTATAAAATTTGTGAAGTTATTAAAGAATATATTTGGATAAATAAACGAATCTTATAAGTTATAAGATTTATAATTATGAAGTTTAAAGGAACGATTTAGTAAACAAATAAATTATAAGTGTTTAACTTAAAATATAGACCTTTGGTTTATAATTGAGTTATGAATTGAGTAGGTTAATGAAGGAATTTATAAACGTTGTTTTATAAATTCACAAACGACTTATTTTGATAAGTAAATTGTTGAAACCTATTAATGGAGTTATATTCACATTTTTGACTGTGAATAATCCTTTGAAATAAAATGAATAAAAGGATGAAATTGGTTAACGTAGTATATTCACGTTTTTGAATAGTGAATAATATGTTAAAGAAAATGTTTAGGATGTGATATTTTAAACAAAATTAAAACGATCTAACGATGTTTTAATTGTGTTAAGATTAGAAACCATAGATTTCAACATTCATTGTTGAAATAGACGTTTTCGAGAAATAAAAGGAAATGGTGGACTATAACACTGTTGTTATAGTAAATGATTCCGAGAGGAAATGTTTTGTATAGTATTGGGATTTATATATCTATTTTGATTTCGAATCCCTATACTAGTGATTTTGGGTTGTCGTAACGATGTTTTACGCAACATTCGTTTTGGCCCAAATAAATATGGTTAAGAGAATGATTTCCTTAAAGAATGAAATATATACTTAATTTCGATTTAAGTATATTGAATATTTTCCAAAGGTTGAAAACAAAAGATTTGTGAATTACTTATTAAATAAGTATGGAAATGTTTTCCAATATGAAGTGAATATTTTGAGAATTTATCTTTTTGAAGATAAATTGAAATGAATAATTGAAATCGTTTATTCATAAATATTTTGAAATATAAATTCATTATGGAATTTATAAATGAAAAGGAGAATTTGTTTAAAAATAAATATTGATTTATTTTTGAAGTGTGAAATTATATATCTACTAAAGATATTTTTGGAAAATAAATAATTTGGAAAATTATTTGGAATCTGGTGATGTTGTGCATATCCATTGATAGTTCAATAATCGACTATCAATATTTACCTTTGAAAGGTATTTGTTGTGATTTGCTGAATTTGAATGCTACACTTATTTTTAAATTATTGCGCTCGTTATTCGGATTACCCATTCCGAATAGTGATACGACGTAATGGATAGCATTGAAGATCGGTGTTGAAGACCCGGTATTTGCGAGAGCGATAGGATGACCTGTCGATTGACTCTGTACCGAGTTGCTCCGGTATAGAGTTCTCCATATGTGATGGGAAATCCGATCAGGATTGTGGATATCCGGATTGCAAGGACTTCTTTGTAAGTGCCTTCGGTTCTGTTCGATCCCGGAACAGACTTGTATGGATTGTATGTCTGACATTACAAATTGAGATATAAAGCAGATTTCTTTCAAATATATTTCTGTTGGTGGCGGAGAATTTATTCTTTTAGCTTAACACCCTTCTCTGAGACGTACGAGCTCAGAGGTTATATTGTTGAAGGTTATCAGCAATATATTCCCAATTTGGTAATGTGACATGCTGAGTGTTGCTGTGAAATGATCATTGTGTTGATTATTTGTGATAGGATCATTTATTTGATTGTCTATCCTGGTGATCATTTCTATGATCATTTGTTGACCCAAAGCATGGCTTTTGAATAAAGTATGTTTTTGTGGACGTGACTTCGTCGAGCCTCACACCTCGGGAATGGTCAAAACAGGAAGGATGCGGCAAGGTTATGAGGGGTAGCGCCCTTTAGGGTATGTGCATTTCCTTCTGGAAAAGGGTGGTATCATGGTATGGAGCCCAGATACTTACTCATGTTGAAAACACTTTATGATTGTGTGACTTGATTACGAGCGCTCGGTTAAAGGTCCCAAAGGACCGGGGGATGACATACTCGTGTAGTAGTTACCTAGTGATAAAGGTAACCCGGCCTTGTGTTGGCAGAGAGCTGGTTAAGTTCTCGGGACGTCCATCCAGAGGCGTTTCCATGTGGCAATGGGAAGTTCCTTGGCCTGACCATTTGTTGAAAATCCAAAGAAACAATACGAGACTTGTACGGTTTTGGTTGTATAACCTGCTATGGAATGTGGCGGTAACCTGCTATTGAACATAGTTAGCTATAGTAGGCATACGATAATGGTCGTATGTTGGCTAAGATTTATATTCTACTTTCGAAATATTTTCCTACACTATGCACTAGTAATAATATCAAATGTCTTTTAAATGCGTATCAAGCATCTTTGACTATCATAAGGAGAAATCTCCTCCGATTCTGCGTTTGCATTGTGTGTGTGTGCGGGAGGCCTTATGGTAGTCTCATTTTTAAAAGCATTGCGAATTGACTTTAAAAATATTCCTCTATTTTGTTCTCAAAGATAAATAAACTGTTTTGAGTTCTCACACCAGTCACATGACTGACTCGGAGTTTATTGTTTTCCTTCCTAAACTCTGGGTGCCCACCAATTTCCACACGGGCAGTCGAGAGTTAAGGTTTATCAGGATATTCTGGAATTCAGGAGTTGCTGGAGGCAAGATGGATGACATCGCGTATTACTAGTTATATAGTATTTCTTTTTCCGCTGCACTGTTTGTTGTTGTTTGTTGTACACTCTGATGTAATGAAATGAAATGTGATGTAATGTAATAACTGATATAGTTCTTTGTTTAAAGATTATTCATTTATTTATTATATGTTGTTCCGCTGCGAATTGTGAGATTCTGTTGTTGTTCCGCTGTTTTCTGTTCCGTTCTATTTTCTATTCTCTTTTTCCCTCCATTTTCTATCTTCTATCTCCTTCTGTCTCTTTCTTTTTCTTTAAAACCCTAAGTGTTCAGTTTTTCGGCAACCGATTACTCGGCAGTTGATACGGTGAACGTATTGATGTCAGTTTTCGGAAGACGAAGAATCGGGTCCTTACAGGTGGTATCAGAGCATATGGTTAAGCGACAACCATGGTTCTGTTGGGTATTACTCATTAGAGATAGAGTCAGTAGTACTCTAGATTGAGTTTGAGTGTAATAATAGCTATGAGAGCGTATTTGTTAGTGAATATATAAAATTGTTTTATATTGTGATGATTGGTTTATTGAGTGGCATATGAACTTTCGTCAGCACGGTCTGTACAACTATGCCGAAGGGGTTTATAAACACTTGAATAGAACAATTCGACATAATATTGTTTTAAATTGGGTAAATGAAATAATTTTACCTGAGTATATTTTATATATAAAGGAATAATTATTCAGAATTATTAAAGTGTATATAAGTTGATTGTTTAGTTGTTTGAATAATCTAAGCAAAAGAATAATTGTATAAACCAAAAGAATTATAAGAATTGAATTATAATTAAAGTGATTTACAATTGAGAAATAAACTTATATATATGAGAAGTGAAACTATATGAATATATTTATAAATATGAGTTGAAATAAAAAAATGAATTTAAAGTTAAATGGAAATTTACTTTAGAATTTGGAAGCTGAATTTATTTATAAGTGGGAATTTAAGTTAAGTAAAACAAAGTAATGTTTGTAAAAAGGAAATATAACTTAAGAGATGTTGGATGAAGTTGATATTAGTATCAAAGTAAATTAATAAAGTTAAGTGATAGATATGGACTTAAGTTATGTAAATGAAATTCAACTTGAAATGGTTAAATGAATTACCAATTGAATTGAATGAATGGATTAAATGTTAATCAAATGAATGTGAATTAAGTTGATATGAAATAATGAATGTAAGTGTAAGTGTTAATTCATTAAAAATCTAATGTTATTGGAAATTGAATAATTGGATGAAAATCAATTTAATTAAACCAATTGAAAGTGAAGGTGTTAAACCAAAATGAATGAATATAAGTAAAGGAATTTGGTTGCAATTAATATACATTGGTTGATATATGATTGTTAGTTGATTGTATATAATTCATTAAATATTAATGAAATTGGAAGCTAAAGTAATTGAAATTCAATTGGAAGTTAAGTGAATCTTAAATAGAATTGAATTTGAATTGGAAATGAACCCACTTGAATATGGATTAGTGAATATAAACTAATTGAGAATGAATGTTAGTAAAAACATCCACTGTATATGAATCAAATGTGATTAAATTGAAAACCTAATTCATTGAATATTAATGAGAATATGAATGAATATTTATTGGTTATGGATGATAGTTGGTTGAATATATTGCTTTTACTGCATTTGCTATGTTGACATATATAGTTATTTTGTTTCTATATGTTGTATATTGATACTATTGTCTATATACATGATTCTCATGTTGTTTGTTGAGTGATTAGTAGGTGCGGATCGCGTTTGCTTCGCATTTGGAGCTCGCTTTCGCGCTATATTAGCCGTATATGCTCGCTAATAAAATATAAGGTACATATCTCGGATTAAATATCGTACTTTTATACTTTTTTCCCTGCGGGATGCCTCATTACTTGATGAGATGTATATTTGTGATATATATACTGTCATTTTTTTTTCGGATCGAACCGCGCAAAGGAGACTATGGCGAATTTTTCCGAAAATTTAAGGCGTTAGAAAAAATTTGAGAAAATTGGAAATTTTTTGAAAACTTTAACTTTGATTTGGAATTGAAAGTTAAACAATAGTAGTTGTTTTTGAAAAGATAACTAAGTATGATTTGAAAACTTAGTAAAGATTTTGTAAGAAGTTTAACTATGAATTTTGGAAAGTTAATAGATTCTGTAACTTTTCTTACTTAGATAATTTCGAGGACGAAATTCTTTTAAGGGGGGAAGATTGTAACGACCCAGGATTTTAAGTAATTAAAATTTGAATATTTAATTAATTTTAAATATTTATTAGTGAATTTATAAGTCGAATAAATTTTATTTTGAATAATTGGATTTAATTGGATAATTAAATCGATAATTTAATATGTGAAATTACGGAAATAATTGAAAATTGGGTTAAATATGATTGAAAATGATTTGTAAAATTTTATTTTATCATGTTGGAGTTAGAATGATGTTATAGAACTTTTAAAATCGAATTAAAAGTTAATTTGTGAAAATTGAATATTTTCATATTAAAATCGACTAGTGAAAATAGTCAATTTTTGAACAGTCTCAGAATTGGACGAAACTAGCTTCATTGGATCCGTAATAGTTAGTTATTACCGGATTTCAATTTTTGTAGCAATCGGAGCTATCGTTTGATCGTAGCAGCTCGAAACGCATCGAATTATTTTTAATATTAATTTGGCGAGTTAAAATAGCCATTTTTCAAAAAGTCTCGGATTTCGACGAAACTAGTTTCATCGGATCCGTAATGTGATATTATTGTAATGTTTCAAATTTCGTGTCAATCGGATTTACCGTTTGTCCGGTACAAATTAAAACGCCTAGAAAATCGTTTAAATCGGTTTAATTCAAATTGAACGTTTATTGCCATAACTCGCACAAATGTTCGAATTAGCTTCCGAAACCTATTCCATTGTGTCCGGAACGTGGGGTAAACCCCAGAAACGCTGGTTACGGCGCGTAAATCAGAGTTTGGAAATTCCGGATGAATAGTGTTCATAAATTCTCTATAAATAGCCCCTTTAATTCACAAAAAAAATAATAAAAAAAACCTAAACCCTAGCCGCCGTTGTTATTATCAATGGCCAGAAAGTGATCGTCTTCTCCCTCTTTTTTCTTCCAATCCATCGATTATTTCCAGAAAACTTCAACTGCAACATGGAAGAGTGTGAGGAGAGCTTCAATTCTATACGGGTGTGATCGTTTTTATTGGCACGAATCGATTGCAATTCGAGCTAGAAGGCCATGCGTTCGGCCTCGACGTGCGTGCACCAGAGGCGGCCGAGCTCGAAGTGCTTTGGGCCGTGGGTGGCTCGTGTGTGGAGCTTCAAAGTGACGTTGGCCGATCGTCTCCAGGAGCATCGTGGTGGTCGCGTTAATTGGATGGGGAAGGCGGCCGAGTGGGTTCTTTGGCCTGGGAAGTTTGCGTGATGAAGGAGAAGGGAATGGGCGGTGGAGATTGCAAAGGGCTTGGATCTAACGGCTGGAGGCAGTATAGGTTTAGAAAAAATATGATTAATGTTGTAAATTATTATAAAAAATTTGTGTAAAACTTATAAAAATCATAACTTTTTCATACGAGGTCGAAAACGCGCGAAACCAGTTGCGTTGGAATCGTATGGACGAGTACTACGCGATGGAATTGGATTAGAGTCGTTTGGAGTTAGTGAGAATTTTGGGTAAAATTAAACGTCCGTTTAATTTTATTCGAAATAAATCGCTAAAACGAAATTAAAATCAAGGTGAGAACTTCTCACTCAATCGAATCGGTTTCGATTTTATTTTTAATAGTTAGATTTAAAATATTTGAATGCATGTTTGAATGATGATTGATATCTATTGATTGTTAAAATAGACATTATGCGCCTTTAGTAAGCGGATGTTATTTATTAAAAACATATACCGCGAATATTTCATAAACAGTGAAATTGGTATTATAAATAATAGCAATATATATATATTGGCATATGTATATATTGGAGTTATTGATTTCCCGCATATGTATAGCGGATGAGACCCTATTGCGCCGTCTATTAAGCGGATAATATTTTAAATCCCATATACCGCGATAATTCCGTACTGGAGCGGAATTGGTATTGTGCTAATGTTTGTGGATGCAGGAAAACAGGTTGGAGGGATCCAACTGGATTCCTCAACAGTATTTAATTGATTTCAGATATTTTGATATTTGATGGATTATCATATCGATATATGATATCGTTGTTGTCGTGATTGGCTATTTGGTATGTAGCATCATTGGACCAAATTTTGGAATTTTAAAAGGATTTCAAAGTGATTTTTGAAAGTATAAGTTATAAAATATTTTTGGAATTGATCCATTATAAATGAATAACGTTATAATTTTTAATGTTATAAAAATTATGGTTTTTGAGAAATATAGTTAAAGGTTGATTTTTGAAAATATGGGATTAATGATTTTATAAAAGAGTTTAATCGGGATTTTTGAATTTATTATAAAAAGTTTAAATATAGGATTTATAAAATTTGATTATTTTATAAATCAAAATGATGAAATTATAAAGGAGTTTAAAGGCATTTTTAAAATAGTAATATAAATTGATTATATTAAAAGATTTATAAATTGATATTTATAAATTAAAATGTTGGAATTATAAAACGAGTTTTTATAAGTGTTAGAATGGATTGTGAATGAATTTCATAAATGAATGAAATTTTTAGAATTATAAACGGTGAAGTTATAAATGGAATTTTATAAGCAGTAGGTTTATAAAATTTGTGAAGTTATTAAAGAATATATTTGGATAAATAAACGAATCTTATAAGTTATAAGATTTATAATTATGAAGTTTAAAGGAACGATTTAGTAAACAAATAAATTATAAGCGTTTAACTTAAAATATAGACCTTTGGTTTATAATTGAGTTATGAATTGAGTAGGTTAATGAAGGAATTTATAAACGTTGTTTTATAAATTCACAAACGACTTATTTTGATAAGTAAATTGTTGAAACCTATTAATGGAGTTATATTCACATTTTTGACTGTGAATAATCCTTTGAAATAAAATGAATAAAAGGATGAAATTGGTTAACGTAGTATATTCACGTTTTTGAATAGTGAATAATATGTTAAAGAAAATGTTTAGGATGTGATATTTTAAACAAAATTAAAACGATCTAACGATGTTTTAATTGTGTTAAGATTCGAAACCATAGATTTCAACATTCATTGTTGAAATAGACGTTTTCGAGAAATAAAAGGAAATGGTGGACTATAACACTGTTGTTATAGTAAATGATTCCGAAAGGAAATGTTTTGTATAGTATTGGGATTTATATATCTATTTTAATTTCGAATCCCTATACTAGTGATTTTGGGTTGTCGTAACGATGTTTTACGCAACATTCGTTTTGGCCCAAATAAATATGGTTAAGAGAATGATTTCCTTAAAGAATGAAATATATACTTAATTTCGATTTAAGTATATTGAATATTTTCCAAAGGTTGAAAATAAAAGATTTGTGAATTACTTATTAAATAAGTTTGGAAATGTTTTCCAATATGAAGTGAATATTTTGAGAATTTATCTTTTTGAAGATAAATTGAAATGAATAATTGAAATCGTTTATTCATAAATATTTTGAAATATAAATTCATTATGGAATTTATAAATGAAAAGGAGAATTTGTTTAAAAATAAATATTGATTTATTTTTGAAGTGTGAAATTATATATCTAGTAAAGATATTTTTGGAAAATAAATAATTTGGAAAATTATTTGGAATCTGGTGATGTTGTGCATATCCATTGATAGTTCAATAATCGACTATCAATATTTACCTTTGAAAGGTATTTGTTGTGATTTGCTGAATTTGAATGCTACACTTATTTTTAAATTATTGCGCTCGTTATTCGGATTACCCATTCCGAATAGTGATACGACGTAATGGATAGCATTGAAGATCGGTGTTGAAGACCCAGTATTTGCGAGAGCGACAAGATGACCTGTCGATTGACTCTGCACCGAGTTGCTCCGGTATAGAGTTCTCCATATGTGATGGGAAATCCGATCAGGATTGTGGATATCCGGATTGCAAGGACTTCTTTGTAAGTGCCTTCGGTTCTGTTCGATCCCGGAACAGACTTGTATGGATTGTATGTCTGACATTACAAATTGAGATATAAAGCAGATTTCTTTCAAATATATTTCTGTTGGTGGCGGAGAATTTATTCTTTTAGCTTAACACCCTTCTCTGAGACGTACGAGCTCAGAGGTTATATAGTTGAAGGTTATCAGCAATATATTCCCAATTTGGTAATGTGACATGCTGAGTGTTGCCGTGAAATGATCATTGTGTTGATTATTTGTGATAGGATCATTTATTTGATCGTCTATCCTGGTGATCATTTCTATGATCATTTGTTGACCCAAAGCATGGCTTTTGAATAAAGTATGTTTTTGTGGACGTGACTTCGTCGAGCCTCACACCTCGGGAATGGTCAAAACAGGAAGGATGCGGCAAGGTTATGAGGGGTAGCGCCCTTTAGGGTATGTGCATTTCCTTCTGGAAAAGGGTGGTATCATGGTATGGAGCCCAGATACTTACTCATGTTGAAAACACTTTATGATTGTGTGAATTGATTACGAGCGCTCGGTTAAAGGTCCCAAAGGACCGAGGGATGACATACTCGTGTAGTAGTTACCTAGTGATAAAGGTAACCCGGCCTTGTGTTGGCAGAGAGCTGGTTAAGTTCTCGGGACGTCCATCCAGAGGCGTTTCCATGTGGCAATGGGAAGTTCCTTGGCCTGACCATTTGTTGGAAATCCAAAGAAACAATACGAGACTTGTACGGTTTTGGTTGTATAACCTGCTATGGAATGTGGCGGTAACCTGCTATTGAACATAGTTAGCTATAGTAGGCATACGATAATGGTCGTATGTTGGCTACGATTTATATTCTACTTTCGAAATATTTTCCTACACTATGCACTAGTAATAATATCAAATGTCTTTTAAATGCGTATCAAGCATCTTTGACTATCATAAGGAGAAATCTCCTCCGATTCTGCGTTTGCATTGTGTGTGTGTGCGGGAGGCCTTATGGTAGTCTCATTTTTAAAAGCATTGCGAATTGACTTTAAAAATATTCCTCTATTTTGTTTTCAAAGATAAATAAACTGTTTTGAGTTCTCACACCAGTCACATGACTGACTCGGAGTTTATTGTTTTCCTTCCTAAACTCTGGGTGCCCACCAATTTCCACACGGGCAGTCGAGAGTTAAGGTTTATCAGGATATTCTGGAATTCAGGAGTTGCTGGAGGCAAGATGGATGACATCGCGTATTACTAGTTATATAGTATTTCTTTTTCCGCTGCACTGTTTGTTGTTGTTTGTTGTACACTCTGATGTAATGAAATGAAATGTGATGTAATGAAATGAAATGTGATGTAATGTAATAACTGATATAGTTCTTTGTTTAAAGATTATTCATTTATTTATTATATGTTCTTCCGCTGCGAATTGTGAGATTCTGTTGTTGTTCCGCTGTTTTCTGTTCCGTTCTATTTTCTATTCTCTTTTTCCCTCCATTTTCTATCTTCTATCTCCTTCTGTCTCTTTCTTTTTCTTTAAAACCCTAAGTGTTCGGTTTTTCGGCAACCGATTACTTGGCAGTTGATACAGTGAACGTATTGATGTCAGTTTTCGGAAGACGAAGAATCGGGTCCTTACATTCTTGGTCAAAATTTATTTTTCATTAACTAATTATTTTCGACCATATAATATAATAATTTTCAAAAATATAAAAACTATTTTTTAAATTCTCATTTTCTAGCCAAGAGTTTAATTCATGATAAAATAATTTTGTAAAATTTAAAAGTCAATTTTCGAAGCATATTTTACTTTATATAATTATTTATATAGTGTATTAATTTAAATAATAGTAAATAATTATATAAAATAATTTATAGCTGGTGAAAATTATACTTAATGTAAATATACATGTATAAACTATATATCCAATTATTAGCATGAAATGATGATATAATTATAATTAAATGACATATTAATATGTATATATTAATTAATAAAATAATAATTGTTGTAAATAAAATATTTGGCTGTGCAAATCTGATCGATATGTAAAAAAAATTGATTTTTTTAATGAATACTTACATATAACCCCTTAAGCATGTGATAACATCAAGTATAAGAATCGTCACATAACTAACAATATAACAATAATATATATATATATAATTCAAAAATTATGAACTGTTTAATACAACAAAAATATACCTAAAACTAATGCCTTGAAGCACACCAAGTAATGATGAACTCTTTCTCCATTGAAAGCTTTTCGATTCGGCAACTACTAATACATGAACCGTAGACCTTTGATTATCAAATAATGATTGTCCTTTGAATTGATTTTAGTTGGATTTGCTTGAGCTCATAGGAAATCGGCCAGCAATGGAAGAGGATAGTGGTAGCAAAAAGCTATTTTGCAATTAGGGTAGAGTTGTTCAAATAGTGGATGGAAGAGAGAAAATAGTGGATCACGTCTTATACCAGTTCTTCCTCAATTTGAACCGCCCTATGATGGGCCTTAAAACCTTTTTAAGCCCAAATAAAAATTATGTAATTAAATCTAATTTAGTTTCTCATCAATATCACATATCGATCAATTTATTATAACTACTATAAATATATATATATAATAATATTTATTCCTCAAATCATATTTAAAATTTTATAATCAATAATTCATAAATAACAATTATTTAATTAAATTAAAATAATTACAAAACGAATTAAATCATTTTGTCTAAAGAGAATTTATCATTTCGGTTGTATGCCTCGTCGGGTGTAAATTTGGTTAGCAGTTAACATCGAACTATTCGAATGTTAATGTTCATGCATCACATAGCAGATGGTGTGACATTTTGGCAAAATTTATTGTAGCATCCCCTGTCAAGAGGCCCAATGCTAAGCGCTATAGATGCTGTAATCATCTATAGTATTAACTTCCGACGACTAAATACGGCTATGTTAATGGTATCAATAATATCAGAAGCACTCAAATATGAAACAAATCACATATTTCAAAACAACATTTTTTCCCATTGCATTTCAAAATAGATGTTCCATATTCAAATTACATAATCCCAAATGTCTCCCAGGAAATGATAAAATATACTTATTACAAAATACGCCAAGAGCAACATATGAAGATGCCCCCCTTGGATGATCAGAGTCATGCAGACATAATTGACTTAGTACATACATAGTAGAAACAAATAACAAAATAGTGAACTGCATCTCCTAATAGCTATCTGTTAGCCTTCTGCTTGCCTCCGGTAGCTTTATTCGTCATCCTACGAAAAAAACCTAAACGAACCTCAACCATCATCCTACTCAAATCAATTTTGAACACCCGAGAGATTAAAGGGGAAAACATAAACTTCGAATCAGACATAAACCCTGGTGTGAATAATACTATACATCCCGGTTATTAATGTTAAGTGAGACCACACCGCTTAGCACAACGGGATTTCCCTCACTGGCGTCCATTTAAAACATAGCTTTTTCAAATCTTTTCCTATAACCAAAACTGGTTAAATACTGTAAAGCATCATTATGTAAACATCCATATCAGGTAATAAAAGAACTACCTGTTCAAACACTGTAGTTTGTTTGGCTGACTATTAAACTTTAGCAGACTCAGGCCTATTAGATAATATAATAAAATAACCTAACATCTGTTAGACACTCCACTTCTAGACGGTCTGATCTTAACTATCTATTAAATACTTCTTTTCTAGACCGTTTGTCCCTAACTTATCATCTCCCAGGATCACCTGATCCTAATGGTTTTGCGGGCTCACTAATAACCTATCGGTACACAAACATATATTTCCTTCTATGTGTAATCATAATTTGAGTCTTACCCGTGATAAAGCCCTACATATAGAAATTTTAGAGAAAAATTAGCTGGGGCCAATAGCTAATGTATAGGGAGCGATCCTATACCAATCCCATCTGGTATTCTAATATCCAAGTCATTTAGGGATCCCTTCCCATAATTTTTCTTAAAAACCTTTTTTGAAATGACCTAAGACTTTAAATCAACTAACACAAGGAAAATACAAATATTTTATGATTTACTTAAAATCACCTTGCCATGTTATATCTATACTTTACTCAAACCTTAGTTGATGAAAACATTTAAAAACTTGAAAGCACCCCTTTCGATTCTGTTGAAAGTACCCCTATCTATTGAAAGCATCTCCTTCAAAACCAAATAAAACGGTTTATCTATCTAGGCTAAAGGAACAAAACGTACCTTTTGAAACCATTCTTAAACCCCTTTCAAAACCTTCCTTTCGAAAGCTTTAAAACCGTAGACTTCATATCTTAAAACACTTCAAAGCATTGCCTTTAGAAAACTTGGAAAAACCTTCCATTTCAAACCTTTCGAAACCATCAGAAAACACTACCTTTTGACTCCTTCGAAACCCTTTGGGGAACCGCCTCTCCGAAACCATTTTAAATACCTTTCGAAAGCATCAAACTTTTAGAAAATCAAACCTTTCGAAAGCACTTGGGCTCAATTAAAACATATGGAAAAACGCCTTTCAAAACCATTTAAGTCAAAACCATTCTCTTTCAAAACCGTTGGATTATATTTCAACAGAACAAAAAGGGTCTATAAAATCATTTAAGTCAAAAGCCTATCTTTCGAAAGCTATTCCTAAGTAAAGAGGTAATGGTGTCAAAACCAACCTTTCGAAAGCATTGGAGAATTGGCTAATTTTTAAAAGTATAGTATACCTTCTGAAACCATTGACTTTGAAAGGTATAAAGGCGATAGCTATGGGTTTCGACCCCTTCGAAAGCATTGATAAAAACAAAAAAGCGTAACCCATTCAAAACCTCTTCTTCTAAAACATTTGACTCTGTCGAAAGCCAATTGAGTCGAAATCTATCCTTTCGAAAGCAAAGCAGGCGCTTCTTTAATTTAAAACAAGGCATACTCCAACCCTTTCGGAACCTAGTGTTTCAACTATGTACCTTCTGCCTTTATCAAATACGCTACATACCGAGGAACTTGATACCATGCGCATTGGTTTCAAAAGCATGGTGGCAAAACATCCTGGTCGGAACCCTGATGCCGAAAGTGGTGGAACAAGCTAAAAGCATGCAAATTTTATCTTTAACTTAAAAGAAAACTTTTCAACTAACCTGCAATGTTTGTCAAATTTTCATTAGTTGCTAAATGTCTTTTTCAAAAGTACTGCCAACTTTTTCAGAAATAAACTATAATTTTATTTTACAAAATGCCCATTCTTCTAAATTAAATATATAAAACACTTAAGTCCCATACCTTAAACAATTTTATATATTCATCAAAACACTTAGGAAAATTCTATAAAAATTCAAAAAAATCCTTTTCGATATGTTTTGTAACATATAGAAATTTTAGACCCAAATAATTATTTATTTTTCCGTAAATAATTTATAACCCAATAAATCATTTTCTTAACTAGAAAATTAATATAAAATCCACGTTAATTTTGAAAATTATGAAAATTGAAGCCCACCTCTAAAATATTATTTCTGATCTACAATTAAATTTGCAAGGCATTTGGATGTCATTTGATAGCGTATTCATACCTAACATATCATAAAACTCAATATAAATATGTATAAATCATCAAAAAGTATATATAAATTTTTAATCATTGAAAACATGACATAAACATGCAAAAACAATTCTGATTATCATTAAAACAAAAAACCATAAGAAAATGAGATATAGTAATTATTCACCTTAGCTTTGTGATTAAAGATTTGAGATTTGAATTAATCTTGATGTTGATTTGATTTTTCTCTTAAGAACTTTAGCATTCCTCTTCTTCTCCTTTGCTAATGGTGGCCAGCCTTAGTATGGTTATTTTCATTTGTGATAAAATGAAATGAGGTTGTGTTCATTTTCCTAAGGGTTTAGGGTATAAGTTTAATCATCTTCCTGTTTTTTCCTCCTTTATTTTCCTAACACTAAAATCCATTCTACTCTATTTATCTATTCATTAATATGGCATGACTATCCCTTAATTTAATCATAAATCTCAATTCATTAATCAACACATTATTTTATTTTATTCAACTAATTAAATATCTTAAATAATGTTACTAAAAATATAGGGTGTTACATATCGCTTATTTAGTTTCGATAAAATCCACTTTACTTTATTAAACGTTATTCGGTTGTGACATTTATTTACACCAATTCTCTTTGTCAAATCTATATCACTTTGGACTTATGGAATTTGGTAATGCTCAAAATTTCAACATCATCCATATTCAACTCAATAGTCCAAACATAAAGTTTTTAGTACAGTAATAGCAGTTATTATTAATCGAACTACTCTGGCCAGACACTTTGAGTTGACTTGAGTGGACCGTGATACTAACCTCGTATAACCGAGGGGACGAATACTCTCTTGAATAGTACTTCACATCCATTACTTCTACTCGACCCAACTATAGTCACTCAATGGACACCGTGCCATGATTTGACTATAATTGAAGTGGAGCTTTCATATTGAAGGTCCATAGTATTTTCAAGTCGAGAGAACTATATAAATAAGTCACATCAGTATTTCTATTTGTACTTAGTTATATTAACCAACAGAAAACTATCGAGCAGGTCGTTCGATAGTTATTCAATAACTATCAGTACGTAACCTCTAAGTGTCAGTAGCAGTCATCAGTAATACGTCGCCAAACATTTGAAGAGCGTTACGCACTATAATCTCAACAGATACATCGAAATCTGGTCTCGACGCATCGTGACTAGGAACATTTAAAATGGTATATTTGTTTCCTTTGCGATAAATTACTCACGCTTACAACACTATTTAACTGCTATCATAAATCATATCATTTATGGATTTTTTATTTAAATATTGTTATTCGGCATTTTAATCTTTCTATATTGAACTAATTGCACAAATTAGATTCGACTGCCACTAAAGTCGATGACCACAGAGTGGTGATTGTGGGGCCCAGAAGTCAAGTAAAGATGGTAACATGAAGTCAATGTTGAATGGAATTGGTGTATACGCAAGGCAGAATGTTCGAAGTATGAAATATGGTCCAACACATAAAAGGGATCGGAATAAGCTAGCGCCCATAAGAGGGATCGGCATGTTTCAAGGAATGAAAGCATTTTTATAGAAAACAGTTAATATCTCAAGATTTACAAGTCCAATTCCTACAAAACTTTGAGAGCAAGACATAGAGACCCTAGAGAACCTACCATTGGGATCGCACCTCTAAAGGATAAGGTTAGAGGGATCGGTATACTTCCCTTGGAAGGGATCGGCAGAAAGAACCATGCAAGCCATGTTGAATCAAAAGTCAAGCAACAACTTGAGCTCCATTGATCCAAATGACATGAAATTTTAGAGGCTAAACGTATTTTCGCATGAGGAAGCCACCATAGGGATCGCTCTCCAAAATTTGGCCAAAGAAGGGATCGTTCCCGATCCCTCCTCTTTGGGAATTGGGCCTAGCGATCACTCTAGTGGGCCGATATGGTTTTGAGGGTCTTTCGGTCGAGTTTCCTGAGAGATAGTTGGTGATCTTCATTTATAGATACCAGCTTGGTTGTTCATTTTGGGAACTTTCATGCTATTCCTAAGGATTTTCTTACTACCCTTTTTGTACTCAGGTTATAAAGTGATTAATAAAGTAATATAGTCAAAGTGGACGTAGGCATACAACGTCGAACCACTATGAATCGTTGTGTGTGTTTTTCTTTCAATTAGCTATAGTTTCTTTGTTATTATCCACTATTCATTTCATTCTTCGTTTATTTCTCTTCCAAGAAACTTCTTTCGGGTGTTTGCACCAAATTTTGGTGTAAACATTTTGGTGCTTTCACTGAGAACCTTGATTCTCAGCTTATTAGGATCCCTTTGTTGCTACTAGATTGCATAAATCCCCCAAAGGAGATCCGTAGTTATCTTCGGAAAGTTTGCTCGTGCTACTTAGATTTGCAAAAATCTAAGCAAAGTTATCATCAACGGCGAGGAATACTAGGTCTACTTCTCAAAACGTGGAAGGAAATGAGAACGCTGGCATCATGCAATGAGGCTTAAGCAATCAACCAATGGATGTGAATGTCGAACCAGTTGAAGTCCAGAATCCAACTTATTCTACCATAAGAGTTGAATTTCAGAATCTAATAAGAGAGTTAATGGAGAGCCGTCGATAATTAAATCAATAGATTCGGAACAATATCAACTTAATGAACCAACTCAATCAGTAGCAGCGAGGAAATGCTTAGAAGGACCCCACCTCTTAGTCAGCATCAGAGAGTTCTAGCTTATTAGATGAGTATCACAAGCACAGGCATCACAAAACAGACGAATATTGCATAGAAACTTCAGGGCATCAACCGACAGACCATCGTGGACTACCAGAACCGATCGTTGTCAATCCCTCTATAGGGATCGGTATCGATCTCTGCTCTTGATGAGGGAGACTACCCATGCATACATGGAATTAAGCTGGAGCTGCTTCAATTGGTTTGGATGATGCAGTTCAGTTAAATGTTGACCAAATGCTTCCTTGGAAAGACGACAAAGTGAATTTACAAGGTACATCGGGAATATGGTGAACAAAGAAGGAATGGAATAGCCCGTAGACATCGACTGAACCATTCACATGAGGTAGAGCACGGGCACTTCTTGGCGCCAACTATCTAAATGCGGGACTTATCTGCTATTATCAGATAGTTGGTGAGAGAGAGCCAATGCTTGACCAACGATGACTAGGGAATCTCGAGAAGCTATACCCCATTCATTGATATGTTCTACATGCGGAGTATCCAAGGAGGTTCAATATGTCGTCGATGCCCTCCTATGAGGGAAAAACCTACCCCAGAAAGTACATCATGAGATATGAATGGCTGATGGATTCTAAACGAGCGGATGGTGCAACCAAGTGCAAATGCTTTCCCATAACTCTCTCTGAAATAGAATTGATGTGGTTCATAAGGTTACCCCCACGATTGATTTTTAGATTCGATGATTTGGCAACAAGGTTTGTGAAGCAGTTCCGTATGCATTCAACTCGCCTCAAAGATGTGATGTCCCTGTTGAGCATGATCCAGCCTTCGAGAGAATAGCTGAAAGATTATTTTGAGAGGTTCCATACAGCTGTTACATAAACTAGTAATCCAAATGATCGTGCAATATTGATGGCTGTGACCAGAGGGATTGATCCAGAATCTGATTTTGGAGATTGATTAGCTGGTAAACCACCTGTAGTGTTGGAACATTATTATGCAAAGGAAGCTCTGTATTTAAGAAAGTAGGAAGCCAGGTCCTCCAAGAAGAAGAATGTTGAAGGACCGAGTGGAGAGGGAGTACATAGTAATATTACAGTAAAGCAATCTGATGAAAGACTTTGGAAAAGTTCAAGTGAATGTCCATAACAGACCGAATCAGCAAAAGAGAGGCGGAGATAGGAGACGAGAATGAAATAGGGATTCTAGAAGAGGAAAACTTAGGATTTCGATGTACAATCGTTACACACCACTGAATATGTCCTTGGAGAATGTCTACTTTTCTACCTATAATACTATGTAGTATAGAATGCCGCCTTCAAAAGAATCAACAGTGAAGCAGAAACAAACCGGGAAATATTGTCGGTTTAACGAATGTTACGGGCACAACACTAATGAATGCAGGCATATCTAGGATATTATCGAAAAGCTGATTCGAGAAAGGAGGTTACAACAGTTTGTAAAGACCACATAGGATGGCGGGCAAGGGACATCTGACCCCAACCGAGGATAAGCACCGCACGGGGCTAAGGTGCCTGTGTGGACTCGTGGAAAATTGGTGATCAACTCAAAAGTCGGATGACCACATCCGACTGATAAAAGTTTGCATGAGATGAAGTGCTATGCTAGCGCGACTAAGCATGTGGACTATGAATGCTATTCAAATAAAGAGGATGGAGCTCTGACAAAAAAGAGAGATATAATGGTAGATGATATTTTGTTTAGAAACAGATATGCATACAAGGTGGAGGCTCTAAGAATTGACCCAATGGTCATTTTGGCCATGATCGGCCCTGATTTTATGAGAACAAAATTGATTGATTTTGGAAGTTCTGTAAACATAATTTTCAAGAAAGCTTATGATCAGACGAGGATGGAAGCAAAGGACATAAAACCGTCTAAAGCCTACATTCAAAGACGTTTACGATGCAGCAACTGAAGCTATTGGTTATGTTGAATTGTCTGTAGAGTTGGGAGAAGTTGTTCGTAGGAAAATATGGGTTTTGCCTTTTGTTATTTGGATGTTGACTGTCCATACAATGCTTTTTTGGGCTGACTAGCCTTAGCCGAGTTTCGGGCAGCTCTTTCCCCATGGTGTTCACTTTGTAGTTCCCAACATATAATGGTGTTATGGTTGTTCATGGTGATCAGGTGAGTGAACGTACCTATTATGTAGCTGAGTAGAGGGATGCTTAATAGAAGGAGAAGGTAAGGGTATGGACAAGTCGGTCCGCATCCAATCTACTAAAGATTGACAACAAGCGTCCATGCCTTGGCTCGGGCGCCACCATCAATTCTATAGAGATATAGATCTGAGAGATGATGAGGAGGAGCCTAAAGAGACCAAGGCTACACCGGCTGAGCCGACGATTGACATCGCAATTGACTAAGATGACCCGATATGGGTCCTAAAGATCAGATCATAGCTCGGCCCCCCAATGATGAAAACACTTGTTGGATTTCTCCAAGTGAACTTAGATGTGTTCACTTGGACTCACTCTGACATGTGTGGGATCTTGCCTGCCACTGCGAGTCATCCATTGAATATCGACCTGAGGTGTGTTCCGATTAAATAAAAAAGACGTAGCATGGATCCAGAGAGATCTGCCGCTCTTAAAGATGAGGTGGATAGACTCAAAGACAACGGGTTTATTCATGATGCCCTCTACCCCGAAGGGGTATCTAATCCTCTATTTGTGAGAAAGTAAAATGGGAAATGAAGAACATGCGTTGACTACTCAGATTTGAACAAGGCATGCCCAAAAGATAGTTTTCCCCTTCCAAGGATCTTCCAGCTGGTAGATTCGACCAAAGGATACAAATTGCTATCTTTAATGGATGCGTACTCTGGATATAACCAAATTCCGATGCACATTCCCGATTAAGAGCATCCAGCTTCATTACCGATGTTGGATTATATTACTATGTGGTGATTCCATCTTGGCTAAAGAATGCATGAGCAACCTATCGATGCTTGGATGACAGAATGTTTAAAGTTCAAATCAAAAAAACAATGAAGGTATATATGGATGATATGCTTGTAAAGTCGCGACAGTCCAGCGATGACATTAGGGACTTGGCAAAAATGTTCGACATCCTTCGACATTATAAAATGAAGACTAATCCCCTGAAATGTTCCTTTGGCATAACATCAAGAAAGTTCTTGGGTTTCACCATTAATACCCAAAGAATCGAAGCTAATCCCTACAAAATACAAGCTATTTGCAATATCCAAGTGCCAAAGACTATCAAACAAGTCAAGTGCCTAAATGGGAAGGTCGCTGCCTTAAGCCGATTCATTTCTAGAGCTACCAATACATGCATTCCTTTCTTTGACTTGATTAGGAGAGGAAAAAGGAACTTCGAATGGACATAGGATTGTAAAGATGAATTTCATGCTTTGGTGAACCACTTAGAGAGACCACCTATCTTTTCGATGCCGGTAGATCATGAAGATTTATATATCTACATAGCTATGTCTTCACATGCTATAAGTGCCACATTGCTCCGCGAAGAGAATCGGATCCAGAGGACGGTCTATTACGTCTGCAAGTGATCGACAGAGGCTGAAAAGAACTATTAAAAAATAGAGAAACTGGCATATTGCTGCTAATTGCGTCACGAAAGCTCCGCCCATACTTTCAGGCACACCCGATCAATGTTTACACTGACTAGCCATTACGGCAGGTCCTATAGCGACTTGAGACGTTTGGAAGGTTACTCGAGTGGAATATCGAGCTTAGTCAATTATATATCAGTTATCTCCCTCGAAGGGCTATCCAGGGTCAGGCACTGGTAGAATTTACTGCGTAGAATAATTTCCCGAAGAGCAGCGAAATCCCTACCATATGATAAAAATTGTATACTAATGGAGTATCCAATGATCATTGTTCTAGAGCTAGATTTTGCTTGTAACTCTCGAAGATCGGTCGATTTGCTAAGCTTTAAAGCTTGATTCCTTGCGACAAACAATGAAGCCGAGTATGAGGCTCTAATTGTTGGACTTAAACTCGCTAGAGAATTGGGAATAAAGTCTCTTGAAATCTTTTACGACTCACAATTGTAGTGTACCAAGTCAGGGGAGATTACCAAGCTAAGGGACAACGGATTTCTTCACACCTTCCCCAAGTTCAAGAATTATTGACTGACTTTGAGTACTATGACATTATGCATATTCCTCGGGATCGAAACAGAGAGGCTGATTCATTGGCAAAATTTGCTAGCACCAGGGATGCATAACAGATGGTCTTGGTGCAGTCGAAGTGTTAAATTCCTCGAGTATAAACCTGATAGATTTCGATCGGGTATCAGAGACGGAACCTAAGAGGGAATCATGGATGACTCCAATTAAAAACTATTAGTGTGACGGCCCTGACGCGACCTTCGAAAATCGGCACCGAATACGACACTCGTATTCAAATGCTGCAGATCCAAACGTCGATCTGGTTCGTCGGAGCTTATAACACATTACGTACAACACAGTGGAAGAAGACGATGAAATAATACGTTTGATATAATATTCATATACAATAATGATACAATGAATATCAATATACATCAGAGATGTGATACGAGACAATAGCAACGGAAAGAAAAAGATAACACCAGCAGCGGACAATATCTCCAATACGGTCTTCAAGAGAGAACTCAAGTATCTGTAATCTCCATCCCCAAGGCACCAATCCAGAAATAGCTCGAACTCCCAATAACGATAAGCTAAGATAAGCAAGTGTAGTTCTGATCCAAAGACTGAACTAACTCCAGATAATCTACTAAACCCGACTATCTGAAAAACCTAACTCTAGACTGCCCGCGTGGGAAAATTGTGGGCACCCAGAGTTTAGAAAGAACCAATAAACTCTGGGTCAGCCATGGGACTGGTATGAGTAAACAAACAGTTTGTCTTTTAAAACAAACAACAAAAGAATTTGAAATAAATCCATAAAGCTTTTAAGAAAATGAAACAACCATAAGGCCTCCCACCGCACACACAATGCAAACGCAGAATTGGAGGAGATATCTCCTTGTGATAGTCAAATATGCTTGATACGCAAAATCCTTTGATATTATTACTAGTGCATAGTGTGGAAAACATTTTGAAAGTATACTATTAATCTTAGCCAGCATACAACCATTATTGTATGCCTACTATAGCTACCATGTTCAATAGCAGGTTACCGCCACATTCCATGGCAGGTTATACAACTAAAACCGTACAGGGCGCGTATTGTTTCTTTGGATTTCCAACAAATGGTCAGGCTAAGGAACTTCCTACTACCACATGGGTACGCCTCTGGAGGGACGTCCCGAGAACCTACCCGGATCTCTGCCAACACAAGGCCGGGTTACCTCTGTAACTAGGTAACTACTACTCGAGCATGCCATTCCCCGGTCCTTTGGGACCTTTATCCAAGGCGCCTCTCAACCAACAACCACAAAGCAATCACAAAGTAATAGATTTGCAGTGTCCACATGAGTTAAGTATCTGGGCTCCATACTATGATACCACCCTTTTCCAAAAGGGAATGACACACCCTAAAGGGAGCGACCCTCATAACCTTACCGCATCTTTCCTGTTTCGACCATTTTCGGTGTGTGAGGTCTGATGAGGTCTCGTCCACAAAGCTACGCTTTACACGAAAGCCACGCTTTGATCACATATGATCATCAACACACAGCATTACTTAGCATGCCACACTACCAAATTGGGAGTATATCACTGATAGCCTTCAACTACATAACCACTGAGCTCGTACATCTCAGAGAAGGGTGTTAAGCTAAGAGAATAAATTCTCTGCCACCAATAGATATGTATTTGAAAGAAATCTGCTTTATATCTCAAAGTGTAGTGTTAGACATACAACCATACAAGTCTGTTCCGGGTTCGAACAGAACCGAAGGCACTTCGTCTAATCAAGGAGGAAGCCCTTGCAAATCCGGGTATCCACAATCCCGATCGGACTCCCTATCACATGTGGAGTTCTCTATACCGGAGCAACTCAGTGCAGAGACATTCGATAGGTTATCCTATCGTTTCTAAGACACCCGGTCTTCACCATCGTCTTCAAATGCTATCAATTTCGTCATATCGTTATTCGGGATGGGTTATATGACACAAAGGTCCTCTCCCGGCTAATCTAAATAGTGAGTGCTTAATTTTAAAACACGTGGATGTATCAATCACAAAGATTCACATTCAGGGTTTGATGTGGGTTTCAGATAACTAACTGGAAACCGATTCCCTGTCGCATCGAAGTTTAAATGCCGTTCTACGGGAAAAAGGTTTCCACATCAATACAGAATTAAATCACACATCACAGTTCAACACAAAGCAATTCACGTCACACGGTATCACAACCACAACAGAAATATTCTATTCCAGAAATATCAATTTGAAATGTTTGGTGTAATCATCATAGATATATCAAGGCAATCACCGAGTATCACAAAATATCACCAATTAGATATCACAAAATTCAGATATTCTACTTATACAATCATCCATAAGCAAGTATCTTTAATCCTTATTATAATTAATTCAATTTAAATTAATTACTTGAGAATTAATCACTTAATTATGTTTAATAAATCATAAATTAATTAACTATTCCATTTCAGACTATTTAATTAATTAATCACTTCTTAATCAATTTATTAAATCTTAATTACTTAATTAATTACCCTTAATTAGTAATTAATAACCTTCATTATTAATTAATAAAACTTAATTCAAATAAATTAATCCTTAGTTGTTGATTTAATTAAATACCAATTATACATTAATTAACTTTTATTATCTAATTCACAATTCTTAATTTCAAATTAATTAGATACTTAATTATTGATTAATCAATCTTTAATTACAATTAATAATTAATCATTCTTAATTACTTTTAAAAATAATTGATTAATAATAATTATTTATCTTAATTAACATTTAAAAATCTTCTTTAAACTTTGAAATCAATTTATTACTACTTTAGAAAACCTTCAATGTTGATTAAATTTAATACTTAACTTAAATTATCTACTTAATTAAAATATTAATTGGTTTTTGAAACATTGTTAAGTATTTACTTGGTAAATTAAAACTTGAAATAAATTCTTAACTCAAAATAGTCAAACATTAATTACTTCGTTAACACTAAAATTTGTTTATTATTAACCTTAAATTTATTGGGCTTAACCCTATTTGAAACAACCCTGAGCAAAATCTCAGGTTACTCGAGTAACAACTTGAGCCTCTCCCTTCATTTTCCCGAGAACTCTCTCTTCCTCAAATTCATTCTTCTTCTTCTTTTTTTAAGTTATCAACTGCTGTAACACGCGAACGCACTCACGCACCCAGGTTTCACCCCGAAGCAATGCATTCATTTTCTCGAGTATCAACTCGCATCGTCCACCATCAACCTCCTGGCACCATCACAAGGCTGTGCACGTGCACATCACTTCGCCATTGTTCTAGCGAACCGCGTCGTCTCCGGCAAGTCACGAGCAAACTCCACACTCGAAAGCAAAACACGATTCATCACGAAAAACTTGAAATCACAATTAAGTTTCTAGTTCAAAAACTCGAACTCGACCCATTCAACAAATTTGCTTCGCCTCGCCAACCCGTCCATCAGAGGCGACGCAACTCCGGCCTCACCTCGCCGATGCTCCATTCCACTCTTTCCCTCAATTTCGTATAGCTCGATCGATCAGATGTGATGAAATCACCACATTTCTGACCATGTCCAAAACTCGCGCAAAAACCCTAAATTCGTCTCGTCCTATCGATTCTTGCAATATATAATTTTTTTAACATTTTTCTCGAAATCATCGATGGCCATACTTGCTTCATGCAAAGTTTGACCATCCAAAAATTCTTCGGCCACCAGAAATTGATCGAAATGCATTTTCTGATCAACTACAAACTGCTCGTAGGATACTTAACTAAAAAAATCCCATTTTTGTTTTAAAATCCTATTTTTGAATGTAGGTTCAAGTTATATAATCAAATCAACAAATTAAAATATTCGAATGTTCATCCTTCCACTGTAAAATCAAATTTACAGAGTCAATATTTTAATATCAAGCCTAAAACAAATCTAGGCCTTATTTTAAGTTTAAACAAATCTATTTTATTTGAATCCCTAAGCTTAATAATGTTTGTATGAAGATTTACTAAATTTTTATCTCCTTTACTACGCTCTGAAACTAGAAATACAAAAGAACATGACATACTAAAAACTTCCAGTATAACAGAAAACAATACAGAGCTATTTATTTACAATATACAACAAAGCACAATGTTTTTCATGAACTAAATACCCAGATTTAGAATTTTAAAAATAGTATGTTTACTCACATGAACAGATTTTTTTGAACAGAGAGCTGCTTTTGTTTTGAAAACCTGTAGTTTTAAATCTGCCTTTGAAACTTCTCTGTTTTGTTTTTGAATTGATTTTGATGTGCTTCTTATTTTTCTTTTCTGGTTTTGCTTAGTTATGTTTGAACGAACTGGAATAAAACAATGCACATATATATAGAAGAAAGGTGTTTACAGGGGAGGTATTTTCTGGTGTAAGCTTCCTTTGGTTTTTTTTATTTATTTGATCAGATTTTTCTTGCCTCCTTCTTTGACTAAGCAAGATTTTTTTTATAAAACTGAAATGATTCTTAACATATTTCGGCTGAAATGATTTTCTTACATTTCGAATGACCATATTTGTGCTGAGATGATGGAAATAAATGCATATGCTCCCTTTCTTAGTTACAGCCTATCCTATTCTTGTATGTACTTCTTTGTTTTGTTGATATTTTTGTTTCTTCTTTATATGTACATAAACACTTTGTTTTATTATCCTCTTGCCTGCATACACAATTTACATACAAAGATATTTATTTTAGCCTTGCTTTTATCTTCTTGCGCACAAACTGGTCATGTTTTGCTTTGCTTAATACAATACTGTCATAGTTATTTTTAAAACATTTACTTAAAATTTATATTCAAATTTAGTGTATATATATATAAATCCAAATCTACTCATATATACACATATACATATATATTCACATATATATATATATATGTGTGTGTGTGTGTGTGTGTAAGTTTTATATCTAAATGATTTTTTTAAAACATTTATTACTTCAATCAAAAGAAATTGAAGTTTTATTCATATAAATTAACCCATAATTTATCTGTTTTGAAACCTTCCAAATTAAATTTCAAAAGTTCAAATAAGTTACCAAATTTAAATTAACAAAATTTTGGGATGTTACAAATATCCCACTCTTAAGAAAATTTCGTCCCCGAAATTTGAAAGAGAGAGAGAAAAGCAAACAAAAAATATACGAATTCAGAAAAGGATAAAGAAATTGCTTGCCAGTTTAAGCCGAAATATCCACTCTGCAATTGGGATATGATTTCTGCATTCTATTTTTAGTTTTCCAAGTGCAGTCCTTGGATTGCCACTCCACTGCACTTTAACTGGTTTCACAACCTTATTTCTCAATTGCTTTTCATCGCGATCTGCAATCTTTATCGGTTCTCCTAAGAACCACAAAAATCAAGTATACAAGCATGCAACAGGTCTTCCAAGATTCGGTTAATCCTCTCAGTCTGCCCATCAGACTGTGGCTGATAAGCAGTGCTGAAATTTAGTTCTATTTCCAATGCGTCTTGAAATGCCTTCCAAAATCTACTAGTGAATATCGAGTCACGATCACTCACTATACTGCTAGGGATACCGTGGAGACGGACAATTTCTTCCACATATAATTCGGCTAAACTTGCAGCCGAGCGGGTAAATTTCACTGGCAAAAAGTAGGTTGTCTTAGTCAAACGGTCTACCATAACCCAAATTGCTTCATCCCCTTTCCGAGTACGAGGCAACCCGTCGATGAAGTCCATCGATACTTGGTCTCATTTCCACTTGGGTACCTCTAAAGGCTGAAGTAAACCCGCCATTTTCTTTTGACCACTTTTAATTTGTTGGCAAGTAGCACAACGAGATATGTCCATTTCATTGTCTTCCACCAGAAAATTCTTTTGATATCATGATATATTTTATTGACTCCTGGATGGATGCAAATTTTAGATTTGTGACATTCGTCCAAAACTTCACGTTCCAGCTCCGGGATGTCTGGGACACATATTCTGCCTTTTAATCTTATAACTCCTCTACTATCCATCTCAAAACTAGTGTCTTCTCCTTGCATATTCTTTTATAAATTCCCCAAAGAAACTCGTCTTCATTCTTCTTACTTGTGATCCTTTTAAGAAGAGTAGGAGCGATAATAAGATAAGCAAGAATAACATGCTTTCTATTCAAGGCGTCGGCAACTATATTGGCTTTTATGGACGTATATAGGATGTCTAGGTCATAAGATGCCAGAAATTCCAACCAACGTTGTTGTCGCAAATTTAGATCTTTCTGGGTGAAGAGATAATTCAAAGATTTGTGGTTTGTGAATAATTCGAATTTTTTCACCCAAAAGATAATGTCGTCATATTTTCAAAGCGAAGATAACAGCTAAGAGTTCCAAATCATGGGTTGGGTAATTTCTTTCATGAGGACGTAATTGTCTACTCGCGTAGGCGATTACCTTCCCATTCTGCATTAAAACTATACCCAAATCATCACCACGAGTATTGGTATAAACATATAAACCCTGGTTCCCGCTGATAATAGCGAGAACAGGAGCGGTGGTTAATCTCTTCTTCAACTCCTGAAAAGCTTCGAACTTGTTTTGGGGTAGTGGGTTTTCTCTAATCAAGAATAGTGGAATTTTTTGCTAGGATGAACAAAAATTCCTTCTTCTTTAACAATATGGCCGAGAAATTTAACTTCTTTGACCCAGAAATGGCATTTGGAAAATTTTGCGAATAGAATATTTCTCCTTAATATCTCCAAACGATTCTAAGATGCTCGGCATGTTCCTTTTTGGTCTTCGATCGACACAAGAAATTACAATAGAATTTCAAGTTTTAACCGATATCGTTTTATTGATACAATTCAAATTCAGCCTCATATTCTATTAACCAATTTAAAATTTCCAATTTATTTTAAAATTTTCAATTCCAAATTTCCAATGCATTAAGGTTTAAATCGAAAAAATGATAACAAGAATACGAGGTAGGATCTTATCTACACGATTCCCAGGCCATCACCGCATCGAAACTTCTTTTTGTAGCCGGTATGAAGCAATCAAAGAATTTGGAGTCGAATCAAAGGAGATTGATAGAGAAAGTTTTTTTTTCCACTGTTGCAGGGTATTGACCATTTGTAGTGGTATTCCCCTGTCCCTTATTTCGTCCTCTTCTTGCACTCATACTTATTATTCGTGGATAGTAAGAGAATTTACCGAGGCATTCGAACGGATACCTTAGGGATATACTCATTCTAGGATATACTTCACCCTATCTCTAATGAGTTACTTAATGTGTTATACTCCTGAGCTAAAGTTTAGGTCTAGGCTTTTCAACCATCGACAGCGGCCAATCTCGACTGGTAGGCTTTTCAACCATCCCAGCCTCGTCGTGGCATACAATGGTACCCTGCCCTTGCTTTTACGGCCAGCCTTTCGACTGTCACGCCTTACGGCTAACCAACCCCTTAAAGAGGACGTGTATGGGTAAGAGTCTCATGCTCGCCACCAAACAAAAAGCGAGAACCCCCCATAACGTTTCACAAAGATAAGCAAGGTCAATCGTGATCAAATCAACAAATTAAAATATTCGAATTTCCCATATGTTCATCTTTCCACTGATTTTACAGAGTCTATATTTTAATATCAAGCCTAAAACAAATCTAGGCCTTATTTTAAGTTTAAACAAATCTATTTTATTTGAATCCCTAAGCTTAATAATGTTTGTATGAAGATTTATTAAAATTTTATCTCCTTTACTATGCTCTGAAACTAGAAATACAGAAGAACATGACATACAAAAAATTCCAGTATAACATAAAACAATACAGAACTACCATTTACAATATACAACAAAGCACAAGGTTTTTCATGAATTAAATACCCAGATTTAAAATTTTAAAAGTAGTATGTTTACTCACATGAATAGATTTTTTTGAACAGAGAGCTGCTTTTGTTTTGAAAACCTGTAGTTTTAAATCTGCCTATGAAACTTCTCTGTTTTGTTTTTGAATTGATTTTGATGATGCTTCTTATTTTCTTTTTTTGGCTTTGCTTAGTTATGTTTGAATGAACTGGAATAAAACAATACACACACACACAGATATATATATATATATATATATATAGAAGAAGGGTGTTTACAGGGGAGGTATTTTCTGGTGTGAGCTTCCTTTGTTTTTTTATTTATTTGATCAGATTTTTCTTGCCTCATTCTTTGACTAAGCAAGATTTTTTTTATAAAACTGAAATGATTCTTAACATATTTCGTCTGAAATGATTTTCTTACATTTCGAATGACCATATTTGTGCTGAGATGATGGAAATAAATGCATATGCTCCCTTTCTTAGTTACAGCCTATCCTATTCTTGTATGTACTTCTTTGTTTTGTTGATATTTTTGTTTCTTCTTTATATGTACATAAACACTTTGTTTTATTATCCTCTTGCCTTCATACACAATTCACATACAAAGATATTTATTTTAGCCTTTCTTTTATCTTCTTGCATACACAAACTGGTCATGTTTTGCTTTGCTTAATACAAAACTGTCATAGTTATTTTTAAAACATTTACTTAAAATTTATATTCAAATTCAATATATATATATATATATATATATATAAATCCAAATCTACTCATATATGAACATATACATATATATTCACATTTATATAAGTTTTAAATTTAAATGATTTTTTTTAAAACATTTATTACTTCAATCAAAAGAAATTGAAGTTTTATTCATATAAATTAACACGTATTTTATCTATTTTGAAACCTTTCAAATTAAATTCCAAAAGTTCAAACAAGTTACCAAATTTAAATTAATAAATTTTGGGATGTTACAATTTGCTACAGGGAGTCCTACTTCAACAAAGGAATGAAAAGCGACAAGTCCTTCATAAAGCTTCACGATATATCATACAGGAAGGGGTTATGTACCGAAAGGGTTTTTTGGTTCCCCTACTCTAGTGTATCGCTCATGATGAGATAAAATAGGTCTGAAGGAAGTTCATGAAGAGGAATGTGGCGATCACATTGGTGGGCAACTCTAGCAAAGAAAATACTCCATACAGATATTATTGGCTGACCATCAATCGAGATACTCCTAACTATGTACGACGATGCGACAAGTGCCAGATATATGCTAAAGTTCGAAGAGCTCCATCAACGAAAATCACGCAAATGGTTAGCCCATGACCATTTTCCATGTGAGGTATAGATATTATTAGTTCCTTACCGATCTCTAAAGGTGGGGCAAAAGTACGTTATCATCGCAGTTGATTACTTCACCTAATGGGCCGAAGCAGAAGCTTTAGCTACGATTACAACCAAGAAAGTAATCAACTTCATCATCTGGAACATCATTTGTCATTTTGGTCTTTCGTGAACTATTGTAACAGATAATGGAAGTCAATTCGATAGTGCAGAATTCAAAGACTTCTACCGGAGGTATCATATTAAAAACAGATTTGCAGCAGTCGCTTACTCTCAAGCGAATGGGAAAGTTGAAGCTGTGAATAAAATCACAAAATCCATTCTGAAGAAGAGTTTGGAAAAGGCTAGAGGCAAGTGGGTGGGTGAAATTTCGACAGCACTATGGGCTTATAGGACCACCCATAAATTTGCTACTGGCCATACTCCATTCGCCCTTACATACGGTTTCAAAGCCATTATTCATGTTGAGCTCGAAGTTCTATCTCATCAAGTGACTTACTATGATCCTAGAACTAATAATGATCTTCTCTTAGAGTCTCTATACTTCTTAGATGAGGAGCACGGAGAAGCTGATTTGAGGGCAGTTGCGCACCGGTACTGAGTCACCCGATACTAAAACATCAAATTTCAACCTAAAACTTTTGAAATCGGCGATCTTGACTTGAGATGGGTTTTTCCTGCCCCATCGCATATGAACCCTACTTGGGAAGAACCATACGTCCTTGAACAAAGGCTTGGTGAGGGAACTTTCAAGCAAGCGACTGTTGATGGCATTACACTCCCAAGAGCGTGGAATAGCGAGCATTTGCGACGCTATTTCACTTAGTTTATTTCTTTCTTATTCGGTTATATCTACTTTTAGAACTTGCTTTAGTATTTGATTTTCCGGATATGTAATAAAACAAATTATGTCATTTCGTTCCATTTAGCAAATAAAGTTTTGAACTTCCTTTATATTTATGTTTGTTGTAGCATTACGTATTAGTTACATTACAAAACCGATTGATGTCGATATGTCCAAACAGGTTCCTAGAGTTTGGAACTAATCACTTATGCTAGTTCCTGATGGAGCTAAACAGGATGAGCATGGTCCGACCATTCATTTGAAAACTCTCGTTCATAACCCAATGGACGGGATATATAATTATGACTCGGGTATGAATCGACCACCCGTGTACTAATTCTAAGTCCCAAAGTGAAGAATGGAGTATAAACGTAATTCGGGTGTGAATCAACCACCCGCTAACCAACTCTAATCCCTAAAGAGTGGATATGAGTATAAATAAATATATGAGTGCAGTCCAACCACTCGCTATTCTATGCACTCTTACTTGAAACCGATAGGAGGAGTATAAACTCGCTGAGGTTGGAGTTTGACCACACGTCGGCTGACTCCTCTAATCCAAAACTGGGGCAGGAGTATAATCACTCAAACCACTGAATCCGACAGCATAACACTTAGGCTCGAGCCCAGTGTTTTGTATGACTCAAGGCCATGACCGCATGGTGGCCTTGGGATTGAATTAGCAGATATGCTCCGAATCAAAAAGAAATGAATTACAAGTACATCGAATGAAAGTAATAACTCAACTACTTAAATAACAGTTCATATTAAGGATCAATAGAAAACAAAAACTTTTATTCACATGATAAGCTTCAAAATTACGGTATAAGTTTATTCAAAAATAGGGGTCGTACCCATACAATCATGACCCACAAAGGAAAAAACAACCATACAAACTATATGCACACAGAGCCGAAGTAACGACTATTTCTTTTGTCTTATCTCCATTTTTGATTTTTCCAGGGTAGCGCCATCTATGCTTTTGCTTGTTCTTTTCCTTGATCCTTTACCACCCTTGGCGGGAAGCATTCGAAACTTGGAGGGAATTCTTTAGGAATCGACCCACCGGGTGGAGTGACTTGTAATGCGATGAGATTTGGATCGTTAATGTCCACATTGGTGGACTTAGCTTTGGCTTTTCTCCTCAGCGAATCCTCCTTCTTGATGCCCTCCTTCAAGCTGAGATCATTGGTGAGTTTGGTGGCGTCGGTAATCACAACATCATTAGATTCATCCACCGACAGCAGATCTTCAGCCTTATCATCGAGTGCTCCAATGACTTGAGCATTGGGCTCCAGAACATCGGTGACCCCTGGAATATCTGTTGACGTCGCTTGTTGCTCCATGGCGGCATCACTTTTAGGAGCTTGGTGGGGACCCAGAAGACTTATGGATTTGTCAAAACAAAGAGGAAAACCTAGGATTATTGGGCATAAGAACGAAACCTCTCAAAAAGTGGAGAGTAAAGTGGAATACCTGCGTCTGGTTGACTCTCAGTTGTCATCAGAGTGCCCCTCTCTAGAATAGGGGTCAGCGCTTTAGATTGGTAACCGAGTTTATCCGGATCGTAGCTCAAATCTTGACCCACACCTAAAGAAACTGATGCTCCAGCTTCTTGGAAAGAAGAGCGGCCTTTGGGGTCAGACTCCGAAGATTCAGCAATATTTTTATCTTTGCTGGAAGGCACTAGAATGTCGAAATATCGGAGTCTCGCCGCGGTGAGATATAGGGGTTTATTTCCATGAAGGATCTCCTACACTAATTTCTCTTCATCTAATTAGGCTTTGCCAAAATACCTCTTTTTCATCTCAATAATATACTCCCAAGCCTCAGCAAGCGACTCAAGATATCCTTTACTAAAGAAGCTTAAGTCGCGGTGGATAAAGACTTTAGCATTATATTTGATGATTAGGGGATCAAACATGTCCTTGATTTCATTCCGACCGAAATCTGTAGCATCCTCCTCCTAGGCTTTAATTTGTTCTATCATCTCCTTGTGACATGCCTCTCTCGCCACTTTTTGAGGGCTTCTGTTGTAGCAATTTGCTCATCAAGTTTGATTTTCAGACTCCTAGCTTCAATAGCCTCTTTGCAATACCTTTATGATTCTTCTTGAGCCTCGATCTTCTCTTCCCTTTATTTCTTAAGAAGCTCTTTAAGATCCTCAACATGGTGGGCCAAGATATCTTTCTCATTTTTCGTGGAATCCTTTTCCAAAGCGACTGTGCCGTTGCGATTGAGGGCAACATCAACTTCCTTCTTATTGGTAGCTTCCAAACAACTCATTGCCTTAGGCGTTTCCTTAGCGATCTTTTCTACCTCAGTTAGTTTTGTCGTCAACTTTGAGATCTCATTATCTTGATGCTTAATTATATCTTTATCATGGATCGCCTCTACCATGAGACGATCTATCTCATGTTGCCGCTCGATTGACACTTCAAAGATCTTTTTTGCTAAGTGCTGGAACGATTCATGTTGCACGAAACATCATTAACACATGCGAGAGGGCTTGCTTTGGTGTTCCTCGGGATTGTATGAATTGAGGGAAGGAACTTAAGCCCGTCAAAACAGTTTTGTAGGAAATTAGCCTTGAATTTGACCAATTTATCTATTGTGGAAGCGTCTAGAGCATCGGTCGGCAAAGATGGATCGAAAGTGGCAATTGGATGCTTGCTCGATCTACGATCGCGAGATTGTATGAAGCTAGAAGAACCAGAGTATTGCTTATGTGGTATGACAATTTGAGGCCCCTGGAAGGAAGTCTAATCTCCATTGTAAACAGGAAGATTAGGCTGACCTTCCTGGTGAGATGACCGAGACTGGGACTTGCGCCTAGAAGTAGAAGATTCCCCCAAGCGACGACTTCTTTCTCGGTCGTTGTCCCTCTCTCTACATCTACCCGATTTTGAATCACGTATAGATCCATATTGCATCGAAAAGCCCCTTAGGCGATCGAAAGCTCGAGATTGAGACATCAAAACTGCAAAAAAAACCAAATACCATAGTATAAGTAACTATTGTGCAAAAAGTAGACGAAAAGCGTGCGGTGAGTTGCACATGATTGTGGGTGTCCTAGTGTTCCGCCCGACGGACCGATTGTTGTACCCTTGCTAATAGGTTTTTTCTCCTTGACCAGTGGGAAGCGCGCCATCACCACTTCTGTATGGAGAGTCAACCCACCAATATAGATATTGGGAAAATCGTAAGTCCAAATTTTATCGAGGATTTGAAGATTTGAAAATCCTTTCATTAAACTTTCTAAGTGTTGGGAAGATGACTCTTCATCAATAGAAGTGATAAAAAACTCTGGATCCTTACAGTTTTTCTTCTACAAAGCTTATATGTTGATTTCTTTCTTCTCTTAGTTGGCGTTTGGGGTTACGCGCTTTGTAATGGTTCGACCACAGGAGCCATGCCTGAGCCTGCATCATCATCATCGCCAAGCTCATTGATCTAGGCACCCATAATTCACCTTCTTCGACATCATCGTGAGTCCCCTCGACTGAGGGAACAACAGGGTTGTTGACATCCCCTTCTTGTTCTACAACGTTTCTCGACGATGCAGTACTTTCAGGAAGCCCAATGTTGCGACCCTATTAGCAGCTAAATAAAGATAATAGCTCCTCGGTTATGAGAATCTAATGTCCCTGTCTTCGACGGGGATGTCACGAGTTGCGAAGATCACTCTTAGAGAACTATTGTCCTCTGGACGTTGGTGGACACTTGTAGATATTCTAGATTTTCGTTGATTCAAAAACATAACTTGGATTTAAGAATTTGAGAATAAAGTAAAGATAACACTTACGTCTTTCCAACATCGCCTTGCGAACCCAGGCAGACATCGAATGTAGAACCACTTGTGTTTGAAAAGAGTAAGTTTGTTCCAAGAACCCATTAAGACTTGGCAATTGGGAAAAGGGTCGAGAAAGACATAATAAGGACTTCTTGACCATCATTTAAAGTTATAAATGAACCTTATGTCCTCAGGATTTGGTGGGCGAAACATAATGCTCATGAATAGTAAAAAGTTCTGTGGAGAAAGGCATAGCTATTCGGTTGAAGTTAAGTGGAAGCTATTCTAAGATATTTTAACATTTCCTGAATAAAAGAATTGAAGGGCGGCTTGCATCCGGTCCAACACATGAATTTATTGCATGTTATGTACCTCTCGGGGACAAGTGAGCCCTATCATTTATCGAAGGATCCAGGACATCTTTGAATAGAATTCCATGTCTGGAACATAGCCTGCGAAGGGTGGCCTCACCAATTTTGGAGGCTTAAGAATTTATCAGGTTATCCAAGAGAATGGCGCCTTCTACAGCATTGGACGAAGTACTTACATCTTTCGCCAAGAGGACGGGAAAATCAGAAAAAAGGTTGGTTGACGGGCTAGAAACTTCTATTTGTTCAGTTTGATGACTAAGAGAAAACCTACCAGATATAGTCGTGGAACTCGACTCTGCTTCAAGATTGCTATGCTGCGAGCCTGGTCCAGAAGACATTGCAGCTAAATGCTCTGAGCGTCTGAAGTACATGTTACTTAGTAGACAATGAGATTATAAAAGTTTGCGTATTTCCCACATGCTAAGTGTGAGCTAGTGCAGTGTAGTGTATAACAGAAATAAACAGCTTTAAATAAGAAAATGAAGTTAAGTAACGAGACTTTGGATTACGACTAGAGTGACCGTCTAACTAGCGAAGAGGTTAATCGGCTACGAAAGCTTTGGGATCGACTATTGGTATATCAAAGTGTGAAATCTGCTATTCACGTCCATGTGCTAAGTTTTAGTTTATGTTGAAAGTTCCAAGGATTTGATTGTTCAATCTCAAGTTCAATAGTTAATATGCAAGTCCTGTTGTTCATTGTTACCATATGTTCAAGTTCACTGAGGTGGATTGGTAGTAATTGCTCAAACAAGTAAGTTTGAATTAGATTTCAAGTTCAAAGAACATCTATGCCGATCCCTATATGTTAATCCCTACCCTAGAGCATCATGACCGATCCCTCTCTCCAAACAAAGGATACCAACCCCTTTACTTAAACAAAGTTTGTCGATCCCTAATCCTACCGACCCCTACTTCTCTTCTACAAATAATACTGATCCCTCTGCTTCACCATCTTCCACCAAAATTCCATCACCGGTCCTCCCATGTAAGTCCACTCTACATATCCCTCCAACTTCACTGTTTTAATTATCCTCCCATCAAACTTCCATACCATCCCTCTTCCGCGTCATTAAACGAGGGGTCGGTATATCCATGCCATACAACACATCCCAACTGATCCTTCCTCTGCTCTCCCTTCTTCTTCCTCCTTATTCTACCGAGCCTTGTCACACCACACAACTCACCTTCCCAGGCCATTTCAGCCACCATTCAATTGTACCATAAAATAAAATTCCATCGTGATCGCCGATGGCATAGAATCTATTATCCCATTATAAAATCAATAAGTATAAATTAAAAACTTACATATGTGAGTATATGGGTTAGAGTGTGGGCGAGTATTTTGAGACATTTGAAGTTGAAGGTGAAAGGAAGCGAGTTCGTGGGACAGGTTGGGTTGTAGAAGGATCTCAAGCTAAAGGTAGGAGGGATCGGTTGTAAGGATGGTATTAGAGGGCTTGGTGTAAAGAGAGGTGTTAGAAAAATAAAGCAAGTGAAGTTGGAAAGGAAGGAGGAGGGTTCGGCATGCAAAACAACGGAAGAGGGTTCGACTAGCAATATGGAGGGATTGGCATGGAATATATGGGAAGAAACAAAGGGAAAGAGTTCCGCATAGAATATACTGACCCCTGCGATCATGAAGAAAAGAGAGAAAGGGGTCGGATAAGCATACGTCGATCCCTAAAAACTTGTAAAAAAAGAGAGAATAGAGAGTGAGGATCGGCCGTGAACGTGCATGCAAATGAATATAAGCATGAAAATTATGAAAAGCATGAACATACAAAATGCAAAAAAAATTGGCGATGGCTCATGAATGTACAACAATAAGAAGGTGTATATGAACATGCACGTGTATGACCTAAAAATTTAAATTTTGAAATCGACAGAAATTGAAATCAAAACTAAAGCCCTCGAGCTCAAGGCTAAACCAGATAACCAAAGCTTGTTAGTCTTATGGAACTAGAATTACATACATCAAGTGATGGAATATAGCCTTTGAATTATACTAGTGGAAACCGACCAAGCATCATGACGACCAATGAGAAATACAACATCTTGAAAAAATAATTCATTAGATGGATGGCAATTATTCAAAAAAATAGATGGAATTCTTTTCGACGACTCTAACTTACTTCGATTCAAAGCACGTCATGTTCATCATAAGATGTATTTTGGGGGGCATCCAACATTTTAACCCAGCTATATTGAACTGATTGCACAAGTCAGATTCGACTGCCATCATGGTCAATGACTCGAGAGTGGTGATTGTGGGGCCCAAAAGTCAAGCACAAAAGGTAACATGAAGTCAATGTTGAATGGACTTGGTGTATATGTAAGGCAGAATAATCGAAGTATGAAATATGGTCCAACACATAGAAGGGATTGGCATAAGCTAGCTCCAATACTAGGGATCGACATATTTCAAGGGACTAAAGCATTCTTGTAAAAAAACAATATATAATGGTTTACAAGTCCAATTCCTATGAAACTTGGAGAGCAAGACATAAGTACCCTAGGGAACCAACCATAGTGATCGCATCTCAAAATGACAACGTTGGAGGGATATCGATATACTCCCTTAGAAGGGATCGACAGAAAGCAGCATGCAAGCCATGTTGGATCAAAGATCAAGCAATAACTCGAGCTCCATTGATCCAAATGATATGAAATTTGGAGGTTAAACATATTTTTGCATGAGAAAGCCACCATAGAGATCGCTCCCTAAAATTTGACCAAAGAAGTTATTGGTACCGATCCCTCATGTTTGAGAATTGGGCCTTGCGATCCCTCTAGTGCGCCCATATAGTTCTGAGGATCTTTTAGCCGAGTTTCTAGAGAGATAGTTGGCAACCTTCATCTATAAATAGCAGCTTGGTTGTTCATTTTGGGGACTTTTACGTTGCCCATTGCTTTATATTCTTTTGTAACTAAGGATTTTCTTTCTATCCCTTTTATACTCATGTTATAAAGTGATTAATAAAGCAACCTATTCAAAGTGGACATAGGCAAACAACGACGAACCACTATAAATCGTTATGTGTGTTTTTCTTTCAATTAGTTGTAGTTTCTTTGTTATTGTCCACTGTTTCCATTTCATTGTTCATTTATTTCTCTTCAAAGAAATTTAATTGGGTGTTTGTGCCAATTTTTGGTGCAAACAAATATACTTTTGCTAAAACTAATTAATTAATATAACACATTATATCAAGTATATAATAGAAAGAAAACACCTTTTATTTCAAACAAGATTGGTCATCGAGTCAGATATATAACAAACTACATAATTGCCCCTAGGACATACCCATAACTCAATCAATACTATTATTTATATATAAATTATATATATATGTGTATATATATTATAATTTTTTTATAACTTTATATAAGCATATAAGTACATTTATATAAATATAACCACATGAATAAAATATTAATATAGTATATGCGTATTATATAATAGACTTTTTGAAATATAAAGAAATTACTAATAGATATTTAAAAGTTTTTATTTTTGTTTTTTTAAATGTAAGAAATACATATATATACACGAATATGTTAATAAATATTTTTTTAGTATTTATAAATATACATATATACATAATAAAATAATATACATAAATATATGTTTATAAAATACTTAGAAATATTTTCATAAATTTGGAAGACCAGGTCTTGCGCATAGTTCCGTAAATATTATAATATATTATATTATAATATATTATATTATATTATATTATATTATGTATATATATATATATATTAAAGTATATTTTATTCAAATATCCATTTAAAAATTAATGACATATTAATTAAAAATTAATTACATAAATTTATTTTGAATTTTAAATTTCCAGTAAATCTAAACGGTTTTTTTTCTTTGAAATTTTTTAACAATTTTTTGATTCAAAAATATTTTTTTTTTAATTTCAGCTACTAATATAAAGATAAAAAATTTAGGTCTTTTTTATTTTTTTCGAGAGTATCTTAACCGGCAATATTATTTTATAAAATATAAAATATAATTTTCATAATATATTTGAAATAATATAATTGATTATGTAATAAATTGAGTTAAATAATATTTAAAAATAATAAGTCTTATGTAAAATAATATTTTGTCATTACTGAAAATTATTGCCGCCTTAATTCATTACATATAAAATTACGAGACTATAATTAACCAAAGCATGATGTTATAAATAATTATAAACTATACTTTTCTATTTAAATTATATATATATATATATATTAATTCAATATAAAAAATGGATTTTTTAATTATAGAGTTGCACTAAGCTTAAATGTTTATGATAATTTTTTTTATATAAGTACATATAACCAAATAGATTTGTAATGTTATTTACATATCAGAATTTCACCTGACCAGGAACAGATAATATATATGTATATAATAAAACATTATAACTGAGAATAATTAGGGGCTCTACACGAAAGGTCCCTATTTCTGTTGTTGTTACAAGTAAAGTCCCCGTATAAATAAATATGTAAAGTAGGTCCCTGTTTGTTCTAAATCAGAAAGCGTAACTTAGCTTGCGCTTTTTAAACATTAAAAAAATTTGAAAATTTTAAAAAGTTTCAATATCAAAAAATGCAAAATAGCTTACGCTTTTCAAAATTTAAAAATTTTGAAAAATAATTTCAAAATCAAAAAGCGTAAACTAGCTTGCGATTTCCTGATATAAAGTACAAATTAACTTGAACTTTTCAAAATTTTAAAATTTTCAAAAATTTTAAGAAAAAATTAAAATAAAAAAAGTGAAAGTTACTTTGCATTTTTTGTCAGAAAAGTGCAAGGCGCGTTGCGTTTTTTATTTGTCAAAAATAGGGACCAAATTTACATATGCATTTCTTCAGGGACTTTTCCTATAACAACATCAAAAACAGGGACCAGTGGCACTTTTCTTGATAAATAATTACATTATGGCTAGTAATATACCTCACTTTCAATGCCTTGAAGTCGCCTTGAAATGATGATATTTGCCCCTTGAAACTATTTTTGATTCAACCGAGTGTTAATCCTTGAACCGTTGACCACTAGCTATCGGATAACAGCTAGATCGATTTGAACTTTTAAATGGATGGAGAGGGAGAGAGATCTCGGCTAGCAAAGACTTGGGTGGAGGGTCCACAAAGATCAATTTCATTTGGTGTTAGAGATGCTTATATAGTGGAAGGAAGAGAGAAGTATTGATCTTATCTCTTACTTATTCTCCTTCGATTTGAGCCGTCCATTATCTAGCCCTTCTAACCCCAATTTTTAGCTGTCTATGGCCCTTATTGTTTCCTATATTATCAGGTCCGTGATCAGCCTAAAACTCATTTAAGCCAAAATAAAATATCATGCAATTAAATCCAATTTAATCGCTTATCGACATCGTATATTGATTGATATATTTCAACTATTATAGATATATATTTAATAATATTTATTCACCAAATCATAACGAAATTTCACAATTAATATTTCATAAATATTAGTTAATTTATTTAATTTATAACAATTATAAATTAATTAACTTGTTTGGTCAAAGGAGAATTCATCTTTTCGGTTGTGTGACACGTCGGGTATAACTTTGGTCAGCGATTAATATCAAACTATTCAAATATTAACGTTCACACATCACTTAGTAGGTGTACGATATTTTAGCCAAATTTATTGCTTATTTGGTTGCTGTAAAATCCCATTTTACTTTGTTAAGCATTACCCATTTGTGACTTTTACTTACACCAATTCTCTTTGTCAAAACTATATCACTTTGGACTTATGGAATTTCGTAATAGTCAAAATTCCAATATTGTCCGCATTTAACACTATAGTCCAAACAAAAATTCCTCGGTTTGACTAATAACAATTATTATTAACGGAACTATTATGGCCAGATACTTTGAGTTGACTTGAGTAAACCATGATATTTAGCTTATATAACCAAGGGGATGAACCCTCTCTTGAACAGTGCTTCACTTCCAATACTTCTAATCGACCCAACTATAGCCACTCGATGGACGTCGTGTCATGATTTGATTATAATCAAAGCGGAGCTTTCATATTGAAGATCGACAGTATTCTCAAGTGGAGAGAACTATGCGAATCAGTCATATCGATATTTTCTATTTCACATTAGTTATATTAACTAACAAAAAACTATCGAATGAGTCATTTAATAGTTATCCAATAACTATCAGTATGTAACCCATGGGTGTCTCCAACGGTTATGTGAAATGATGTGTTTTATAATATTGTTATACAATACTCATAACTACAACTATTTGTAATGCTATCACAAACACAACATTTATGGATTTTCTATTAAATATACTTTTGATTAAATTAATTAATATTACACATTATATCATGTATATAATTGAAAGAAAACATCTTTTATTTTGAACAGGATTGATTATCGAGTTAGATATATGTAACTAGTTACATAATTGCCCCTAGAACATACCTCTAATTCTATCAATCTCCCACTTGCACTTGAGGTCAGTTATGGAATCTTATTCCAACTTCTCCAATTGGTTTCTTCGAATAAATTAACAATCTCTCAGTGAACGAGTATGCTATTATGCTTTAATCATTTACTTTGTCAATCAACTCTCCATGATACTAATAAACTATTTTATCATGTGGAGCAATTTGGAGCATGTCACTCGACAGTGAGCTCTAAATTCTGTTATGAACTATATTGTGACATTGTTATCATATAACAATGTTATGTGATTCTCAACATCTGGCATTACCCTCAGCTTGGATAAAAATTCATGCATTTATATTCATATACATTGCTTTTATTGTGTGTTATTCAGGGCGATGTACTTAGCTTTTTTATTGAATCAGCCACAGTATTTCATCGGGAACATTTCCAACTTAAAGATTCTTCACTCAATTTATTATTGAAACATTATACTCAATATCACTTATGAAGTTTGAGTCCGAAGATTCCTTCATAAGGAATTCATTATTTCTGTAAACAATTCTCTAGTATTTCACAAATACATGAAAACACTACAATCTACCATTTAGTAATATCAATTTAGATTTAATATTTATTTCATGTACTAAATACATGAGATAATCATTATATAATAGACAACATAACATGTATGATAACTTCTATTATCAATGCATAAGAAATCCATCTTACATGTTCTGTATTAAACATTTTAACAAGGTGTCCTTGCGCATCGTTTTGGACATTCCCATTGTCTTTTTTACTTACTATAAAAGACAACATTTACAAATCCAACATCGAGTGTTAGAACAACTAAAACTTATTTTAACACAAGCATATCATTAATAATTAGTAATGTGTTGGTTACTTATGATTTAAAAATATTTATGTACCTTTTAACGTTCTTTCTTATAAACACACACTTCCTCTACATTTTGACTGATAACCAAACTATCTGATACATCGATTAAAATATTTGTTCAATTTGGATGCTTTTCAAAATGGTACTTTTTGTTTCGTTCTTGGATCGTATTAGAAAAACCGCCAAACTCAGTATCGCTTCCACTGACTGTGAGACACTTTGGTTGTAATATACAAACAGACTACTCTAAATCTATATTTGGAACAATCTTTTCAATACATATATACCAAAACATAAAGTGATACTCGGTGATAATTTCACAAGTAAAATCTGAACCAACTTGAGCACGTCGAATGGTGAATCTGCTATGTTAATTTCCAAAATTGAAATTCACGATAATATGCTTATCAATGTGGCTCACTATATTCCAACTACATTTTTCTTTCTCATAAAGATACATTTGCGACCAATTGATATATCTATTTGGATACAACTGTCAAAATAATATTTTGATAATATACTTGGAATTTATTTTGGATTAGTGCATCGTACCATATCATCGAGTCAATACTCCTAATGATTTAATTAAATAACCGATGATTATTTATTCTCGCCTTTGATAAGAAACTCACTGTTTCTCTTTAATATATAAGAATATTCACTAGACATTCTAATGTATTATGTTCATTTAAGTTCGGTCAATTCCATTTCATCCCCAATAATCAATTTTATGCTTAGCTCACATTAAAATCCATTTTAAACCAATAATTCCTCAAAGAAATCCTTCGCTGCAAAGTTGGTATTTTATGAAGTAACGGTTATTTCTCGATGCAACGGAATGAGCATTCATAAGCATTTTATGAATAGCCCTGTATAAAACTAATTTTGCATTAGCTCAAAGGTATATTTATGTTCACAACATTAATTAGTCATCTAATGACTATCGTTTTTAAAATTCTCTTGGGATGATTCATACAAGATTCCTTACGTACCATTATTTCGTGCAGTCTTTCGACTCACATAGCCTGCCAGCTTATTAGCCCAAGATACGTAGGGTTTTTTGCAAACCTTTATCTCGTATGGTTTTGTAAACTATTTTTTGAATGATATTAATTTTAACCTCATGCACTATTCTTAAGTACATACATTATAGAAAGAATTTAACTCAACATCACTTATCATTAATCATGCTTTGTCTAACAAAGTTCGATTAATCCTTATCAATAAATCTTTATGTATTATAGGGAGGAGTAACCTTTGAGACTAAATCTTTATTCATATTAGGCACATACAGAACTTTTTCCAATATTCTCACACATTCGATCAAATTGAATTATTTCTATCGAAAGTTATTTAATTACTTCTGTTTATATTCTATGAGTTTATCATGGACTTATATATGCATATCAAATACACATGTCCATGTCTGTGATAACTCATTGGTGAATATGGCAAGTATATGCAACCGTTTTGGTATTAATAGACTTATGATTGTATACATACATCTATATGTATCAACTTGAAGAGTTCATCAACTCTTATGACACTCCCATTAAATGAGTGCATAACCCTTAATTGTTGAGATATATTTAACTAGTATCATATGATTCACAATCAAAAGATAAATATTATTCCTCAAAACTGTGGCATAGTCTATAATTCCAAAATAATTGTAAATAATTTTAGATACTTGAGTATTTTCCAATGCATCACTTTTGTTGTGAAAACAAATACCACGTTATAGTTTTAGTTTATAGCGAATATTCATATTGAAACATAACTATGTTTATTTTTTAGTTGATACCCAAAAAAGTAATTATTTCATAAATACGGTATGTTTTACAATTTTTGCAATTTAATGCAATCAATAAGTGCTATATGACATGCTTCCACTATTACTTCCATGACTATAATAGCATACTAAATTCGAAGGTCCATATTTCGCTTAATATAGATTATTTATGTCATATACTGCAACTAGCTTACAACAGGTAGTTCTTTGATCAAATATCTTAAACTCAAAGAAATAAGTCTCTTAGAAAACAATTTTATGTATGAAAATACATTTCATAATAGAAATCATATTTCTTTTTCCAATATAAAGTATTAATTATCATTATTACAATCCTCATTTTCGATGTTTCTTTATGAAACAGAAGTGTCTACTCACTCTCTTCATCCAAATTGTACCTTAAATCACATATACCTTGTACAATCGTTATTTTTTCTAAATGATCGAACCATTCAAAAGAAATCCGTTACTACAACATCATAATAAACTCTTTACAAATGTGCACTCGAACATTTTTAACACTTAAGGACATCAAAATATGTTGCACCTTGTTAAACAGATCAAACTGACATATCAATGGTCTAGTCCGTATATCTATATTTTAGTTTTGGTCTTGTATTACATTTAACACAATGTGATCTTCATCGTGGTCAATCAAATTGAATACTCCCTCTCATGGTGTGGTTTATTTATTTGCTTTAAATGAACAAATTTCATTGAAGTATCGTATATTGCGAACTATGATCGTTCACCATATAAAATTTATATGTAATTTTGTATGGATCAAACATCCATGGTATCGTATTGCTTCAAAACTCATAGAATGCAATACACGGTCTTGACCAAATAAACATGTAAGTGACTAAATTATGAATTTATTAAGTAATTGTAAATTTAGGCACTTGCATGGGTATAAAAAAACATTAACTTGTATGAAGTATTTAATAGTAAGTATATGTTATAATTCTATTTACCAATCTTCAATTCAGTTCAATTGTATATCATAATTGGGAAACATTTCATCAATTATATCAAATGCACAATTTATAAATGTAGATTATTATAACATTATATAGCACATGTTCTTACAATATTAGAAAGGTTAAATGCTATCATTTCATTTTTCTAATAAAGATCCCATTGGTCTTTTATGTTTTACCAAACCCTAAGTGAAACATAGATGTCGTTCAACATCACTAATGGGTGTTAGGACTCATATGCATTGGGATTCTGACCTTAAGGAAAGCTCAAAAAATCATACGCCTGCATATGATGGATAACTCCTTATCGGTTTTATCACATACAACTCCTAACCCATAGTTCTTTGTCCTAATCCCACCTTTACCTTGAAGAAAGCTTAACAAGTAAAGTGAGATTATTCGCTCGGACCTGTCATTTCGCGGTGGCCTAAGTATAACGCATATACCTTGAGGAAAGCCTAGTACATACATGCAGTTATCTTACCTCATCTATTCAACATATTAATAGTACTACATATAACATCCCTAGTTTGAGGTAAGCTCAACAACTAAAGAGTATGCAAGTAATCTATTGATATATAAATGATAGAGGACAACTTGAAATTATGGATTTACACTCTTTAATATATTATATCGAGTAATGTTGACTTATGGAATAATATATTTCGTGATTCAAGTGTCGGACATATAGAAAATCATGATACACGAACGTTTACATATGTATTTATTATTTAAGTCTTTTATGCTTTTTTAATGTTCCACCTTAAATTTATACATTCATATTATATAAGTTTTATTAATATATAACTTTTATATATTTATATTACTTAATATAATAGTCTTATGTATAATATAATACTAACTAAATCTTAATTAATTAAATTAATTAATTAACACTTTAATTAATTATTATATTACTCAACTATAACATATTGTATTGAATAAATACATATACATACTATAACATTTATAGTAATACGCATATGATATTATATATGTATGTATGTATTTAAATTTATCAATAACTATTGATTAGTTTATTTGATTAAACAATTTTAATTAAATTTTATCAATTTCGAAAACCCTTTTATACACACACATGTACTCATATTGTCTTAAATAATTCAAGATAACATAATGGTATATATTATACATGTATATATATTAATTAATTAAATTATTTAATTAAACTTATTAATAAATAATATTATTGAAATTAATTTATTTTTTTCCAAAAATTTCAAAAAATTATTTTCTAAGTTTTATAATGTACTTAAATCTAATTTAAAATCTTATACTTTTTATTCTCAAACATTTTGAAAATTAGCTCAAGGCCCAATTCAAATTGGACCTTTTCTGTTAGGTGCAACCTTTGGGCTATAAGCTTAATAATTAATTCTAACATGACTAGTTTATACCACATAGACTATTGGGCTCTAATATTATTGTTGGATTGGTCCAGTCCACAGCAGAAGTTATGGGTGAATTTCAAAAAAATCTTTTATTGGATCTTTATTGGGCCTATGAACTCTAATTTATTTAGAACATTTATAAATTTCATTTAAGTAAAATCCAATATTTTATTTAAATTTACAAATTATATAGTTTTATTTTATTTATGTTATGATATGTGTGTGTGTCATATACACATATACATGTGTGTGCATATGCAACATATCAATCCTTGCAAGCTACAACATGCTCGTGTATAGAAACTAGGATTTACATCGCAATGGACACTTTAGCTCATCCAATATACAAATAAATTATCCAGATATATGTATATATTATAGTTATGTTCAAACAATTTTATATAAGCATATAAGTACATTTACATGTAACATAAACATATTATATAATCGACTTATTGAAATATAAAGTTATCATTTATAAATATTTAAAATTTTTTATATTTAGTTTATTAAAATATAAGAAATACATATATACATATATATATATATATGAATATATTAATAAATATTTTTTTAAACATTTATAAGTACAAATATATACATAACAAAATAATATATATATATATATGTTAATAAAATACTCAAATATATTTTAATAACATGAAAGACCAGGTCTTGCACACAGCTTAGTAAATATTATTTATATATCTATTTTTAAAGTATATTTTATTCAATTATCCATTAGAAAATTAATAAAATATTAGCTAAAAATTAATTATGTAATTTTATTTTGAATTTTAAATTCTAGTAAATCCAAATGATATTTTATGCTTTGAAACTTTTTTGCAATTTTTCGATTTTGAAATTATTTTTATATTTTTAGCTGCTAATTTAAAATTAATTTATATATAAAGAATTAGTTTTTTATTTTTTAAGAATATCTTTACTAATAATATTATATTATGAAAAGTAAAACTAAATTTTCATAATATATTTGAATTAATATAATTTATTTCAATAATAAATTTATTCAAATAATTTTTTGAAAAATAACAAACTATATATAAAAAATATTTTATCACTGCCAAAAATTATCACCAACTTAATTCATTACACATAAAATGATGAGCCTATATTTAACTAAAGTATCGTATTATATATATTTTAAACTATATTTATCTATTCAAATAATATATATTAATTCAACAAAAAAATGATTTTTAATTACAGAGCCATATTGAACTTAAATGTTATTGATAAAAAAAATTCTATACATACACAAAACCAAATTGACTTGTGGTAATATTATTTGCACATCAGAATCATCGCCTAACTAAGAATAAATAATATATGCATATAATAAACATTGTGATTGAGGATAAATAATAATATTATGGATAGTACTATGCAGTTAAAGCTCCGCTAAAGCCTTGCCAAATCTCTGCTACTAACTTTCCTTCATGAAGGAGACGAATCTTCTCTTGGGTTTCATTCTAAGTAATTCAATGTATACCCAAATATAGTCATAACGTGATCGAGATGTCATGTGATTGACCATAATTAAAGTATACTCTAGTTACTCAAGATCAACAATAACCTAAAATTTGAAGATTATTGTATGCAATTACCATTAGATCTTCTATTTTGGCTTAGTTGTATGAATCTATAGAAGATTCTCATCTAGTTGTTCTTTGATTGTTACAAATAACCACAAGTGCCTAATCCCTTAGTGCCCACAACAAGCATGAGCAATTCACCGTCCACCATATGGAGAGGGTTATGTACACTAGTCTCAACAGATCTATTAATATCATTTTCTCGATACATATTGACTAGGAACATTTAAGGGATTTATACATATATAGTGATTCAATATTCATGGTTATGAACACATTCATAATTGCAATTGATGAAACGCTTCTTCTAAGGATTTTGTACTTATATATGTTCAATGTAAAGAATTCAATATTTATATCTCTATATAACAACGCATATAAAAAAGGAAACTAAAGCATACTTTATCTCGAACAAGATTGTTTACAGAGTTACATTTATAAAACTCTTTACATAATTGCATCTGGGGGACATCCTTAACCGTATCAGTCTTCCATTTGCACTTGGGTCAGTTATGGAACCTTATCCTCATGCCTTCGACCAATTTTCATAATTAGACAGACAAAACATCTTAATGGATGGATCTACAATGTTAACTTTGGTATCTACTCCTTTGATAATGATCTCTCTATCATCGATAAACTGCCTTGCCATGTTGTACTTATGGAGGATGTGCCTTGACTTCTTATGATCTTACGGTTCCTTTGCAATTTGCATTCCACATTATTGTCATAACAAAAGATCACCGACCCATCGATACTTGGATCATTCCTAGCTCCTTAATGAATTTGTGCACCCGCACAGCTTCTTTTGCACATCATTTAAAGTAATGTACTCATCCTCGTGGTGGAATTAGCCACAAATTTATGCTTGGAACTTTTCTATCTAATGGCCCTTACATTGAGGGTAAACAAAAAATTGACTTATTATCGTCAACATCATTTAAGAAGCTTGATTCTGAATACCCCTTCATAAGGGTTTTGTTGTTACCATATATGAAAAACAAATCCTTAATACTTCTTGAATACTTAAGGATGACATTAATTGTTGACCAATGATTTTTCTCCCTATTTTAATGGAAATCGGCTAATTGCACCTAGTGCAAAAGTGCTATATGGCCTTGTACGTAGCATAGCATGCATGTTTGACATTATTATTAAAGCATAAGGAATATGACTCGATTCCTTTCCTTATCCGTAGATGGAGCTCTTCTTAGAAATAACAATCTCATGCCACACTGGAACATTTCTATGCTTGGACTCGTTCATATTAAATCGTCTTAGTACGGTTTATATGTAAAAAGATTAGGACAGTCCTAGTATCCTCTTAGATCTATATTTATACCAATTATATAGGATGCCTCTCCTAAATCTTTCATCAAGAAATTATTAAATAGTAAGCTTTAATTGATTGTAATAATAGTACATCATTATCGATCAGTAGCAAGTCATCGACGTATAATACAATAACGACCCGTAATTTAGTCACTTAGAGTATTAATATTTAAAATATTTTTTAATAGTTAAATAATGGATTTTATAACTCAAATAGACCTCTTTTAAGTGATAACTAATGATAGTAAAGTTATTTTAAAATTTTATTTGCAAAAATAGTTAGTTCGGAGAAAAATCGAAAATTATTATTTGTATTTGCAACTTTTCATCGTTTAAAAGTTATCGAAATGCGTTGTGCACACTGGTGTAGATATACACACTTATTCAAATAACAATGACTTTTACTAATGCAATAGTTTTGATAAAACAAGTTTAAAAATATACTTAACTTAATAAAGTAAAGGTAGTCTTTTCTTTTATAATTTAAAAAGAAGTAAAGTACAATATCTAATAACAAAAGTACAGAAAAATAGAGAAGTGATGACTTTGAGTGACAAGGAGGGGGCAAGCATTAATGATGGAGGGAGAGGTGTGTTATCAAACTTTGGATGAGGTTATTAGCTTAATTTGGGGAGGGATAGTTTGGTAAATTACCAATTTACATTTTCTATAAAAAGAACACTACATTTCCACTTTCCACTTTACTGCATTATTTTCATTTCAAAACCCTCTTTCTCTCCACTCTCTTCACTTCTCGTCTTCCTTGGCTTTCTAAAATGAATTAATTCCAAAAGTCGCTTCTTTTATTTTTAAATCCTTAAACTAGTTCCTAAAATCATTTCTATTTCTCTCTACATCACTCATTTACCAAAAATCAAACCCAAAACTTCCCTCTTAAGGCATGGTCGAGCCCACCCTAGCCATGCCCGAGCCCAAACTTGATCCCTATAGTCTTAAAAAGCAAGTTTAGTAAAAGGAAGCTAGGTATGTGTGTGTTTGCAAGGTCATGGTAGCATTGGTTGAAGTTCGCGTTTGTTTTTGTCAGTAAAAAGGAAGTTTGAAAATTCATTATTTTATTGTAATAATTTATGTTATTTTCTTATGCGTGTAGGTGTATGTAATTATTATTTTTTGGCTTGTTTTTCACTTGAAAACAAATGAAACATAGGATTTAGACATGGGACTTGAATGGAAATCGAAGTGGTCATAGCAAATAGGTCACAACAATCCACTTTGGAGTGCATATGAAATGATTTACAAGGCACATTGTAAAGAGGGACTCAAAAGACTTCCTCGCCTTTGTGGTTTTTATATATGTGCTTGTGTATATAAATGTTGTTAATGTTGCGTAGTATAGTTAACACACTTGAGTTGGTTTTTATTCGACATCGAAATCCTGTGTTTCTTTAAAGAAGTTTACTACCTTTCTTTTGAAGAATGTTTATAAAGATTTTCCAAACTCGATTCTTGTTTTCAAGCCTCTTTATAAAAAGGTTGGAAAGTGGTTTGGAATTACTTAAAAAGTGTTTTCTTTTGTAAATAAAAATGTTATTTTATTTAAAAATCAAGCTTTAGTTTGAAACAAAGGATTTTTGAAAAAGTTTTAAATTACTATTTTGAAACCAAAAAACTAGAATTAAGTTTCCAAGATGATTTTTTGATAATTTTTGAAAGGTCATAGTTTTCAAAACAAGGGATTTCTTTGTCTGTGTTATTAAGTAACACAAAACCAATATGATAAATAGCGTCAAAAGGTTGGCACGTTTATAGAAAATAAGTCGTCTTATATTTAGCACTAAAAGCCGATGAGTAGACTTTCCTTTATCCATGAGATCTAGAATCAGAGTATTATAATGAAGGCAATGAAGGGTACAACTAGTACCCAAACTTACCTTACTTCGATTCTGGGTGAGCGACGGAGAAGTTGATATATGAGAAACGTGATAACAATAAGAGGCACTACTACAAAACAGGCCATTTGCATCGGTTGTTTACCCCCCTTTTGCATCAGTTCAACAGCCGATGCATATGCAACCGATGCAACAGGCTTAACACTTTTGCATCAGTTCTGAAACCGATGCAAAAAGGTCCTTTTTGCATCAGTTGTTACTAACAACTGATGCAAAAATATCATGGTTGGTTGCTTGGACACAGCCCACTTGTTGCATCTGTTTTTTATAACAACCGATGCAAACTAATCTCTTTATTGCATCAGCTATTTATATCTGATGCAAAAAAGCCATTCTCAAAAATCATTATTACAGTTATCAAATAAACAATATATATATATATATATTATTGATTATAACAAACAATTATTGCATGCAATATTACAATCATTCAAAATTAGATTTGATGGCAAATACAAACTGAATAACATAATACCAAAATAAGCATATATCAATTATAGTGTTAATAATCTACACAAAATAAGTGTGGATACATCATTCCCTTACATCCAGCAACAATTGTAAAACTGCCTCAACTACATTTACAAACCTCTGTTGCATACAAACTCCAGTGCAACCCATCTCCAAACCAAACCTCATCAAATTTTTCATGAAAGAAGTTCTGTTATCTGTTTATTATAATTTACATTCTCTACTACTATAACACTGAGCACCTCTATCCTTCACTGTCTCTACAGCTACCAACATCTGCAACAACTTCTCCATCATCCTTACCACATCAAACTTCAATTTCACACACTTCAACAAACCAAACCTCCTCACATCACTATCACCAGAATTTCACTTCACATTCTCTCTGTCAACAACCATACACATCCACCACATTTCCATTCACACTGTCAAACATTACTCTCGACCAAATCACAACCTATCACAAACGATCAACCACCTTCAAAACTTCTGTTATTTCATTGCACTGCCGCCATTTGCAAATTGCATCACTACTACATATTCTTCTCACTGCATATTCGGTTCGACAGCCTACAACCACTCTTTTACATCTACAGATCAGTGAAATTGCTATACAACTATTGTTACAACTCCACCATCAAAAAAAATGCCATGTCATCAAAGAAGGAAAAAACTGCTCTCCACCATCAAAAACTGCTCTGTCACTTCCACCACCAATCCGCCTTCCCTCTGCAGATAACTTTCTTGCCACAAACAATACAATACATAACATCTCCACTGACCATCACAGAACCCATCATCAGTTACACCACCCATAGTCTGCGACCACCACTTCATTCACAATTCCTACCACCATCTCACGCTTCATTACTTCCAGCCTCATCAGTAGTAGGCAGCTTACCCATACATATCAACATACAACTACAGACCATTGACCACCACAGTGCAGTCAATACAACAACTACAACTTCATATTCCACTGTTAAAACTGCAGCATCAAACTACACATTCAACCTGCACATATTGCCTGACCTATTACTACTACCAACTCTCCATTGCCACATTACTGACCACCTACATGCACAAGTGAAATTGCCTGACCTTAATTTTATGGGACGGTTACCAACGTATTTACCTGGCAAATTTGGGCATATATGTGAGCTAACCATTCCAAACTTTTCTTCAGATACCTCTCATATAATTTACAAATTAAGTACCAATAATTTATTTCCTTCAGTGCTAAAGCAAGATCTGCCGCATTTGCAAAACTGACAAAACCATAGCCCTTCGTTTTCCCTGTGTGCTTATCTCTTACCACCTGAACAAAGTAAAACAATTAACAACACACACTTCTTGCACATTTACATATGAATTAAACAGCACAGCAGAACTATCATGGTAACAAACAAATGGCAAGCTCTGGAAAGCATAAACTGAATGTAGAGAGTCAACCAATTTTATACGCACATTAGAGGGAGGGGGAGAATTGCATGTTCCTTCAGATCACAGACATGTACATGACAATTATCAATTTAATGAGCTCATGCATCAAGGTCTTCTTAATCTAATGTTAAGAAGCTCTTATAGTTATTCCACTAGTCAATCAATGACAGTATAAATAAGAGAAGTATCACATGACTTTAAATTTAATGGTAATATCAAAACTTGGCTGGTGTATAGTTACAACTATGGTTGTTATGACAACAAAATTGACTCAATCATAAGGAATGGAAGCTGGTATCAAGAGAGAAAAGGCCACCGGGTCGTTTACAAAATTGTCTGATGTATTCTTATTTATCAAAATTTAGATAATAAATGACAAAAGGACCTTGAACCCAAATAAAGATGGAAACTTTTCTACGAAATCAGCATGGCAAGATATAAGAACAAACCATGAAATCAAAAATTGAGCATCTGCAATATGATCGAAAACAGAAAACCCAAAGATGGGATTTTGTACTTATAAGACAGTCAAATTTATATGTTAGCTTCAATGCAAAAAGGATAAATTGACAATCAAGCTTAATAACTGTTCTAGATTACTTGAAAAGAAAGTAATGTTGAAAAGGATAAATAACCATTGGACTAAATGAACTTACTTGATTTTTTGCTTGTCTCATATCTTCCATATTTAATGGTCTAAGAACGACTGCTGGTTCGGAGAGAACTTTCTGACTGTTATCACGCTTCCGTAATACCCAACAATGCTACTCGTCTACTGAATCGAGCACCTGAAACCTCTTCTGCAGAATGCCTAATTGCAGGAAAATGAACGTAGGCACCAAGATCGGCTGACCCGGGATTATCCAGTATATTTACAAATTTATGCTTCTAAATAGCCTACACAATCATATGCTTTGATGTTGGTCACATGTATTTATCTAAGACATTCACTCAAATTCATTAACTGATAACATAATGATTGTAAATATTCCAATAATTCCCACTATTCAAAAATCTGCACAATCTGCACACTTTTAACAGGTCATATTTTGAACCAACATCGAGTCGTGTAAAATGCAAAATGTTTACACACTAGTGTTATGTTCATCCTGATATATTTCAGATAAGTGTAATAATGTAAAAATCCTGTATCAAAAATTAATTCGGCCACTATAACTTTTATATGACCAGGTATAACCATGATAACATAAGAACCTACAAGGATATAATGAGCACACAAACCTGTAGGCTATCTGAGATGATCTCATTTTTTCCATAGTCGATTACTAGGGCACCTCCACCATCTGAACTGATTCTTTTTGCAATTTGATTTGTCAAATCCATTTCTTTTGGGCATACTTCCATATGTTCAAGCTTTGCTATTTCTTCCTTACTAGCCCATCTGCATATTTTCATCAAATACAATAATGTTGCTGGAGTGGGCTGTGGGGATAACACAAAGCGAAACCTATTATATGGTTTGTTTCGTCGGTATTAATATTAATTAAAAAAAACAAACAAAAAGACCAGCATTGGATGTATTAAGAACACTCACGATGAATCATCTGAAACATCAATCATCTTTTCGCACCAACCACGCGGTGTTTTCTGCAATTAAATATAGTGGAACATCTTCATTATTTGAAAACCATAACGTTCAAAGCGTAGTATGTGACCGAGATGCATTGACTTTTCTGTTTACAGAACAATAAATCAGGAGTGCGGTGACATATACCATAATTTATGGCGCATATATGAACTTACATTATATAGTAGGTTACAATCTTGGAAATTTTATCAAAATGGGGCACCTTTAAAAACTGATTTCAATTTAAGACCAATTTGAAAGCTATGAAGTACAGGGGCTTAATTTCTTTTATAGTAACTATTTGGAGTGGTGGACAGAGCATATGTAGTGCAGGGGCTTAATTTCTTTTATTATTTCCACTGCTGAATCATTAAAAGTATTACAACCTTTATTTTTCCTCTATTTATTATTATTATTAATCACCCTTTTATAGTAACTACACAAACGTATAAAATACTCATATATATATATATATATATATATAGAATACTTCATTATTACATTAATGTAATGGATCATTTTACTAATACATTATATATCTAGTTGTCAAAGGCCTAATTGATGACCACGCTTGTTTTGTGGTAAATGGGGATAAACATCATATCTGATACAGGCGCAATGTTGAACGATTTTTATTTTTAATAATGCATGTGCATGTGTATAATTTAACAATATTAACCATGGCCATAAAATTTGAATAGGAAGGAAAATTGTGTCTAATAAGATGTTCAACTTTGATAGCGGTACGAGAAATGTGTATAACTAACAGATCATATATAAAGTGATTCTTATAATAGCTTTAGATGCAAAAAAGTTTACAAGGCTTCTACTAGATTACAAACCTTTCCCTCCAAAGCTTCAACTGCACTGAGTGCCTTGACAGATAATGCACCACGCAAGCCCTTCGCCACTGTAATGCAAAAATGGATTAATTGAGAGAGGAAAACAAATATACTTATGTGAACATTTATGGTGATAACAATACACAGAGAGATAGAGAGAACAAATTTTCCATACTAAAGATATCCTATTGGCAGAATTCAGTGATTCTGTGTCCAGGCTTTCGCTCTCACTAACTTCATCCCCACTGTTCGGTTTATTATCCTCTACCTGGGAAGAATGAATTATTAAGAAACACATATCCTTTGATTTAGCTAGAAAAGGTAAAGACAATGGGTCTGCAGAGATGCACACAAGCAAATTCAAAAGTTGATACGATAAGTGGGCATTTTTCAGATTACGTGCAGATTCTTTGCAAGTAATTATTATTCACCAAAAGGAACATAACAAAGTGAATGCACCATCAAATTTTCATGTTTGTTCCATTCATGTGAAAGTATAAGTTTGAAACAACGCCAATCAATATAAAAATAATTTATCTTTACCAAAGCCAAAAGTAACTTGTCGAAAATTGGAGTAGCCATGGTCTTGAGCAGATGCTTGTGTAAAGAGCCTGTACAAATAAAACAGATTCATGTACCAAACTTGGCGCAAATGTTGACAATTCTTAAGCAAAAGAAAAGGGCCAATTTACTTACGAATGTTGAAGAATCATCTTCAAATAGAATGAGAGATTTTTCATAAAGCTGCAACTCCAAGAGAGCCTGAAAAGTGTAAACAGTACTGAAATTAGTCTGAAAAAAAATAAAAATTGTATTTGTTTTTATCCAGCATCCCAAAGTTAAGCAGATTTTTGAATGTTATATTCTAATAAACTAGAATATGCAATAACAAACTTATACCGTGGCACAAAAAATCACCTAATAATAATTTCATAGCTCGAAGGAAGCAACCGCATTAAGACATATTGGTAACAAGGAAAACAATAAAAAGATGACTTACTCTAAAAATCAATCGAAACTAATTTTCATGTATCATGTATCAAAAATTAAATAATTATACTGAAAACATAAGTTTTTGATGGTTTTTAAGATGTTTTCATCAGTGCCTGAACAATGAGACTTATTGAAAACTTCTAATCACAGCTTTTCAAGTAAACAAATGTTGTATAAATGTTAAATAAAATCCAATAAGTTCACATCACTTTTTAATGAAGAATCACGTAAACAAATGTTGTATAAATGTGCCATATATAAACTTGAATGCCTGATTTTTATTATTTAGTATTAATATGAGATTATAGAGAACTAAACCTTAAGTGGGCATGACAATATTTAAATTAATTAACTAACCTCTGCATTGAGTACCACAATTAACTATATATAATAAAATAAAATAGCAGTTATGATGCCAGAGAACCATAATTTGTTATATCAGATATACAATCCTTAATGCTACGATATATTGTGATGAAACAAACGTAGCAAGAAGCTAAAAATATATAACGGTATGATTTTTTTACACAGTCAATAATTTAGTGCATGTTAATCTTAGTATATATAGTTAAAGTCAGAATACTTGCTATAGTTATGAACATCTACCTTTGTATATTCAATCATGGTAGGTTTTAACTTGTCAATTTTGGGCCACTCGTGTTTGAAACTGCTTGCAGCTCTTCTCTAGATACCCAGTTAGTTTCATTCAATTATATAGCTAGCCTATAGTAATTTTAACATTCATATAACGTAACAGGGTGCTATGTACCACCCATACTCTACTTATATATACCATGCAAAACTTAAATAAAATCTCAACCGACTCACTTAGTTTCCCAAGTAAAATGCACAAAACTACTTTCTAAAAGGGAAAAAGAAGAGTACTAATTTCAAGTGGTTAAAAAGCTGTGTTAGGTATAGATTGTGATGTAGAAACATCTTAAATTTATCCTTACCGATTTCAGATGTAAACTATTTTATACCTATTTCACTCGAAGTATAATCAAAATCTTATTACAAAATTTAGTTTCTACGTAAATGACAACTCCAACCAAATACAGTATTCTTTTCAACTTCAAATAAGTGATTGTTATGTATAACTTTCTTGATATATATTATTCTATAATTTCTAGATGCATGTGTATTTGATAGAGTATTCCTACTAACTGATAATGATAGCACAAATTAATTGAAAGAAAATCAATTTTTTAACAAACCACTTATCCCCAAACCTGTAACCTATTCATCAGCATTGAGTGTTCTAGAAACCACTAATTACATATATCAATATATGATAAGCTTTCAATCGCATGGAAGGTTGAAAAATTATACGAAATTTGGACATGAAAATCCATCATTTAACATCAACTCACATTAACCATCCACCTACTTTCATTGTCTTGTACCCACTTTGCCTTCAATACAACTCCATTTTCCCCACTGCCTTGCCTCTGCAATACAACACTCCCACGAACACTACTGCCACCATTCACATTTACCGAACACTTCTAGACCTGCCACCTCCTCTCCTTTACCCAGTACCAATACTACCCATCAACCTCCAATACACGTGAACCACCCTGAACCTCCACCACAAACTCACTAATCTTCGAAATTCGCGCTTCAATCTAAACCGCAACTCCAAATCACTTCAATCGCCTCCTTCAAACATCCACTGCCCAGCGTTCATCGACCAAATCCCCTCGACCAACTCAGTAACATCCACCACCGAGATTTCCTACTGCCATCAATCGCGACCGAAATTTCCCCCCTTTCGAAAATCGAATCGCCTGCTAAAGTTAGGAAATTGAGTCGAATTTTGGTTGCGGATTGATTGTTAATTTGAGATTGTAAGACGTACAAATTGATTATTGAGGACTATTGTGTTTAGTATAAGACAATTGTAGACTGAAGTAGTTTTTTTATTAGAAATAAAATGAAACGTGGTCAAACCGACCTCTGTCTTTGTTCAAAGTAAACTTTGGAGCCAATCTTTCATTATTTTCCACCTAAATTTCATATTTCCATCAACAAGTAGTTGCATCGGTTGACTTTAAAACTGATGCGACTAAAACTATTTGCATCGGTTGTTGGTGAGAACTGATGCAAATTTGATTTTTTTTATTACCTATTACTTTCCACGTACCAATTGCATCGGTTATTATGATAGACCTGATGCAAATAGTTCTATTTGCATCAGTTTTTACTTCAACCGATGCAAATGAGGCGAAGCAATATGCACTTTTTGTACTAGTGAGGGATAATTTCGATAAATGGGTCATGATTAATTAAATATATGGAAGTACATCATCTTATACTTGATGCTAAATTCTAAGGTATGGAAACTTATTTTCTATCTATGAGAGTTCAAGAATGTACGTCAAGGCAAGGGTAGTTCTCTAACTTGTTCAACTTCGTTGTTAATCGAGAGATGGTACGAGGTCGAGATCGAAAAGTGGTGATAAGTATATAATGTCCAATTTTTCATATGAAAACTAATTACTTGCACTAGATAGTGGGTTGTCCACTATTCACAACTTGACCTATTTTTGACTTGAGAAGTGTATAAAAGCTTCATGATTTCATAAAGTTTGATATCCTCTGGGGAGGACTACTTTCAATGAAACGTAGTTCGCTTTTAAGAATACATATTCGAGATTTTCCCAAAGAAGACTCTTATATTTGTTTGCATACTTTTAAAAGAACCGAAAGTGAGTTAGCCAAATATTTATCACTTTATTTTGGGGGCACCGATTTTGAATAAGTATAGTTTATCCAAAACACTTCGAACTAACAACGCTTTGTATTCTGAATCATTGTAAAATATGTTATGGAGTTGTACAATTTATCCCGAGGGTAATCCCAAAATGAAAGGTAGTAAGGTTTGTGTGTTTGGTCAATCTTGGAACAACTTGTATATATGAAAGTTGGCATTGCATTGGTTACCTAAAGGGCGATGTTATCATCCCAAGATAGGTTTGCTAGAAAGAGGTAATCATTGCCTCAAGCCTCACTCCCTAAAATGACTAAAATAGGGAAGATGCAGCGGGGCAATGCAGTTCACTATCATTAGGGTATGATCATTCCTGATCTGGATTGATAATTTTGGATGAATGCTTCGGTCCCAGTACGGCTGTTGATCGCAACCGAGGGATGATTATATTCAGTACAATCTAGGAAGGGGTAGGCCGGTTCTGTGTGGGTAGACGTGCATGGTTTATAGCCTCGGTACATTTTCTCTAGAGGTGTATCGTAAAGAAGGTAATCTCTTACCTTGTCATTGTAGAAATCCATTTTCCACCACATGCTTTATGAGTTTGGATATATACTAAATATGCTGGAATGTAGTTAATGTAACCATTTTGGCTATGTTAAATATACATTTTAAACCTTAAAAATTATAATAATATTACTGAATTTCTAAAAAAATATTTTGTTATCATAAGGCAAAAATCATCTCGTGTTTATGTATGGCGTGGTCTTACGTGGTACCTTTATTTTTGAAGGGTTTTATAAGTAAAGAATCATATGTTTTGAGTTTACTCACACCAGACCTATGTCCGACCTAGAGTTTTCTATCTTTCCCTTAATCTCTTGGGTGCTCTAATTTTTGAGTAGCCACGAGTCCAGATTGTTACGAATGCATTTTGGAGGAGCATGGAGTAGGAGGCTTCATCATTATCTGGTTATCTATTTTATTTACTCTATATGTATAGTATGTATCAGCATTGTGGGGGCTGGCAGTTATAACTTTCTCTGGCTAAAATTAGTATCGATTGTAACTCTGATGTTTCGGTTGCAAATGATTATATGTACTATCATATGTTCTATTATATATGACTTCTTAGAGTTATGAGATTCTATGTTTCTTTCTTCTTATCTTATCTTTTCTTTAATCCTAAAGATCTGTCTTTCAGACATTTAGATGATCGGCATACAAATACCGTGGGTATATTAAGTGTCGTCTTTAGGAATAAGAAAGGCGAACCATCATAAATGGTATCAGAGCTTTAGTTGAGCGAACACCTAGGATTTGGATGGGGTTAACTAATTACAGATAGGGTTAGTAATACCCTAGAATGAGTTTAGCTATGAGAGTGCGTATTTATTATTTTATCCAAATATATAGATTTGAGTTATTTTGACCATTAATAGGTTTGATTTTGTATCCTTTTCCATAGGATAATTTCGTCTGTGCATCCTAAAGTTATCTTATTATATTTAGCGTAATGAGTAATAGAGGAAGGGTGGGAGAGGATCTAGCAATACTACAACCACCAATGTTCGAGCTTCAAATGTTGGAAGGGTAAGAGTGGTAGAAGAGGTGCCACCTATGCAACCCTTATGTTTACTTTGAAGCCTTTGCAAAGACTATACCGATTTAGGTGGATACCCATTCAAGGGCATAGAATCTATTATTAAAGTCCATGCTTGGCTTTGTTCTTGTGAGAAGATCTTTAAGGGGCTTGGCATTTCTTATGAGAAAAAGCAATTATTGGAATCTTGGCAATTGCAGGCGGGAGCTTCAGCATAGCGGGATTCAGTAACAGCGAATGTCCCAAAGGATGATTTTCTTATTCAAGATTTAAAGAGGTATTTGAAAATCAGTTTATGCCTGTAGCAGGGAAGTCCTGTCTTTATAGAATTTTTGGATCTTAAGCCAGGCGAAATGACAGTAGCCGAATATGAAACTAAGTTCAATGAGTTATTGCACTTCGGGCGGGGACTTATTGATATCCCTTTTGAGAAAAATGAGATGTTTGTAGTCGGGATATTTCATAAGAAGATAACTATCCACCTGGAAGGATCTTTTGTAGACCTTGTAGATATGGCTTTGCATTATGAAGTTCTTGATAAGAAGAAGCCGGCAATAGCACCAAGCAGCAACAGTAGCAACAATCCGAACAAGGGAAAGTTCAACCAGCAAGGAAAGAAGTAGTGGGGAGGAAAACTAAAAGGGGCCCAGGAAAACCATCACAAGGACTACATTTGCAATGTTTGTAAACAGAAGGGTAATATTACAAGATTCTGTAGGAATTCCGGAGTTTTGAAGCAGCGGGTCGGTCCTATTTCTCTAGTGGTACAGAAGACACTCTGCTTTAATTGCCACCAACCAAGGAATATAGTGAAGGAATGTCTACTGATGAAGATATGAGAGTAGGTCAAAGCTTATCTATCAAGGAGGAACATCAATTTCAAAGGATGTGAAAGGGAAAGGAGTTCTTGAAGTTACTTTATGTGTTAATGGAATTTTAGTTCAAGTATTGTTTGAAATTGGGGCTTCCCATAGTTTTATTTCCAAAGAATTTGTAGATAGATTGCTACTTCCCTCAAGAATTGTAGAAACCCCTATTTGTGTGTCTAACTGCATAGTTGGTGCAACTAATCTATGCATGATTTGTGAAGATATAAAAATTTCTTATCTTGCCTTTCACTTTTCATGTGACCTGTTTGTTCGAGTTTTAATGAATTTGATATTTTACTCGGTATGGATTGGATGTCAGAGAATGATGTTGTCTTAGATTGTGTTGGGAGGTCGATATTTTTAAAAACTAAACTTGGAAAATTTGTTGAAGTATCGTGTGGTGAGCTAGAAAAACTAATGGGCGGTTTCTTTTATGCACTTGAATCGTCCCAAAATGGGTAGGGTCAATATTAATTGTTAAAGACGTCTCACATATTTTTAAAGAAGTTAAGAGTCTAACTCCATATAGGGAGATCGAGTTTCTTATTGACTTAATTCCCGGTTGGAAACCCATTACTCATTTATGCATAAGATGGTTCCAAGAGAGAAGGAGGAGTTAAGAAACCAGATAGATGATTTGTTAAGAAAGGAACTGATTGGGTCAACTCTCTCAATTTAGGAGAAGCTATAGTCTTTGTTGCAAAGTCAGATGTTTCATTAAGGCTTCGTGTTGATTACGGTGAACCAAACAAACAAATGGATCAAAAAAAGTATTCCTTACCCTGTATAGATGACCTATTTGACCAACTTTATGGTGCTTGGATATATTCATTGATGGTTCTTGCTACACGATTTCACCAGTTAAGAATAACAGAGGATAGTATACCCTTAATAGCATTTAGAGGTTCGGATTGTTTTTATGAGTGGTTGGTTATGCCTTTTGCGCTGACTAATGAACCCACCTATTTTGTAGGTATTATGAATCGATTTTTTAGAGATGTGCTTAATAAATTTGTATTGGTCTTTATAAATTATATTCCTATTTACTCCAAGATAGAGGAGGAACACAAACGCCATTTGAAAGTTTTGCTTGAAACGTTAAGGAAACACGTTTTAAGAGATAAATTCTCTAAGTGCCATTTTTGGAAATCGAAAGTAAGGTACTTCGGTTATATTATGTTGGGGATGGTATTTCGGTTGATCCAGAGAAAATAAAGGTTGTTCAAGATTTGAAGATAGCGTAGACTCCAATAGAGATCTGAATCTTCAGAGGCTTAAAAGGGTATTATAGGTTATTCATTCAAGACTTCTTTAAGATCTCCTTGCACCAACAAAGTTGAAAAAAGTTTATTTGGAATTCAAAATGTAAAGAAGCATTCATTGAGTTAAAAAGAGATTGATCAACGATCCCATCTTAGCTACCAGAAGGAGGTTAAGGGTTGGCGGTATATATGGATGTTTGTGGCATAGGTTTGGATGTGGTTTTGATGTAGCATGAAAGAGTGATCGCTTATGCCAGTAGGCAACTAAAGTCTCATGAGCGTAATTATGCAACGCATTACTTGGTATTATATGCTGATGTGTTTGCATGAAAGATGTGGAGGCATTACTTATTAGGTGAAAAGTTTGAGCTCTTCACGGATCACATTGGTTGGAATTTCCGACGGCATATGACTTGGATATTTTATACACACTTGGGAAAGCCAATGTGGTGGTTGATGCTTTGAGTAGGAATGCAGTTTTGGATCATTTGGAAGTTACTCTAACTCTACATGATAGAATTTCAAGCAAGTAAACATTGCACAAGGTTTTAGATTGGTCAACAGGGAATATTATGAATGAATAGAAGGATATGCATACTAAATGTCGATGGTACTAAGAAAGAAGTGTTAAAAGAATGTCATCAATCCAAATTAAGTATCCATCCTTATGTTATGAAAATGAATTGGGATATGAAGCGATTATTCTGGTAGAAGAGAATGAAGAGGGACATTTCAATTTATGTTAGCATATGTGTAAATTGCCAAAAACTCAAAGATGATCGTCAGAGGACTGCTTGGCTACTACAACTGTAACGACCCCAATTTTGGAATTGATTTTATTTAATAATTAATTTCATTTTTGGATAAAAAATTGTGAAATAATTTGGTAATTAATATTTAACTTGTATTTGAATTCGGATTTATAGTAAATAATAAATAAAATTTATAAGTAAAAGCATAGAAATAAAATACATTCACATATGAACACTTATAAAAGAAAACAAAAGAAATAACATACAAGTAGAAACAACATATTTATAAAATTATGTAAAATATAAAATAAAAGAAAGAAAACAATTAATACAAAGTAAAATATGAACAAAACAAAGATATTCAATTGTACAATGTGAATTAATGAAGCCACCAAAAATCATCACTTCAGCCGAAATAAAGGCAAGAACAAAGTAAGAAAATAAATTACAAAGTACATATGTAGCCTGCATTGGTAAGGCAAGGCAAGTATAAACAAAATAAAGTATAAACAAAAGTGCACTGGTACAAACATAAACAAAGCAAAGACTGCATACACCAATTTCTTCAGCATAGGGAACAAGTGTACATAGTATAAACAAGGTACAAAATTATATTCAAATATATACACTTGAACATATAAACAAGTACAAACAAGAAAACATAAAGGACCAGGGCATTAAATGCCATATTCTCTTGCATGCAAAAGAAGATACTATCAGCCGAGACAAAGTGAGTGATAAGGCAAACACAGTGTAAAATATAACCTAAAAGCATAAGGACCAAAGCAATAAATGCATCAGCCACCATATGAAGAAACATATCTCTGTTTTGTACAAAATATTATCACTATTTTGAATATAAAATATGTGCTCTGTACAGATCCTATTTTATATCCCTGTCTTCTTCTTCCTTTCTATAATCTTCATATCAGTTCGTCCACAAACCAGAGAAACTATAAAACTTAAACAATTCATTCCACTAGAAAAAAAAAGGGCTTTGTAAACCTGTAAAAAAAGTAATGCAAATAAAATACAAGTTCAAGCTTCGGTTCAAAGCCTAGGAAGCAAACCAAAAATAATAGTAGCCAAAAACAAAAGGAAATTTAAAGTCTTCAAACCTGGAGATGAAGATCTGCAGTTTTTAAACCAGTGAGCTCTGTTCTTCTCCTGACAAGGTGAGTAACTTCATTTTGAAATGAATTTTAAGAGCACTTTAAAATCTTGGTTTCATCTTGTTCTTGTGAATATATCTGGGTGTTATCTGAATGCTTGAATTAAAATTTGGATGTATGTTTGGAATTGAGTATATTTAAATACTGGGTAGTTTAAAATATAAACTCTGTGTGTTTATTACAGAGTGTATATCTGTTCAGAACCCCATATGATTTTCATTTGATCATCTCTAAGTTTAAGTTTTCAACTAAACCAAATTATTAAACTTATATCAAGATTTTAAAAGCTAATTTAAATCATGATGTGTAAAATATACACTGAAACTTTGGTTTACAGGCAAGGAGGTAGAAAAGTGATAAAATCAATTGTCATAAGTTATAAATTCAAGATTATATATTGAATTCCTACAAACAAGTCAGGATTTTTAAGACTAAAATCACATTTTTTTTGTTAAGCATTGAATGAGCGAATTTTGGTTTTGAACGAAATATGAAATTGGGTTTCCCTGATGATCGTGGCAACTGGAGGGGCCGAGCTTTCTTCTGGTGATGGAGGTGCAATCGGAGGGTCGGGGAAAAATGGGGTCAGGTGGTCCGGTTGGTCGTGGTAGCGGCGGTGTGGGGTATTATTTTTTTTAACCTAGTTTTAACCACGCGAGAAATTTGCGCACCGCTGTCTCGTGAAAGCACCGAGCTGCATGCGGGTTTGGGGAATGGTAGAGGGGAGATAGTCGAGTTCGTGGCCGGAGTTTAGTGGCGAATGGTGGTCGGTGGTCGGAGAACTTGGCGTTGCCAGGTATGGGTGTGGAGGAAGACGCGGTTTCCAGGTTTGGGTTTTTTGCTCATTTTTTTGAATTCGAAAAAAAGAAGGGTGATGGCAACCTGGAAGTGGTGTGAGGAAGATGGCCGACTTGTTCGACTTTGCAACGAAGATCGGAGGCGATCATCGGTGTTGTCCACGTGCAAGTGCACGAATCTGATGGTGTTGTGTTACCGAAATGTTTTGTTTGCCTAGGAAGGAGAAGTATTGGTCGCACGATTTACCCGTGTAGCTCGAGTTGTTGTTCGAAGCGTTGCTTCAATCGACTCGAAGAAAAGAAGAGAAAATAAAGGGATCGGGTTACTATGTGTTACAGGCTTCAACCCGGAACTGTTTGTTCTGGGAATGTTAAGAATCAAATTTAAATTTATGCAGAATGGGTTTTAAACTGAGTTTAAATCAAAATGCAAATAAATTCAAGTTCAAATTAAAATCTAGTTTGAAAACAAATAAAGTTTCAAATCAAATTTATTTCAAAAATTTAAAGACAAATTAAATGTAGGAGGAGGGGGAAATTTGAATTCAAAATAGAATTGAATTGTAGATGGGAAATTCAACAAGTTAAAAATTGAAAGTATAAACCTGGAATCAATTCCCAAATCAGATTTCCAAAATTTTGAATTTAATTAAGTTTTAAAACTTAATTGTTTAAAAATAAGTTTAAGCGTGTTAAATTTAAAGAGGAAAATCGATTTAAATTATATTGTAAATGGGAAAAGAAAATCAAATCATAAATATAAATGAGTTTACCGTAATTAATGAAGATTTATGATTTATAATTTAAAGTTAAAATGATTATATAAGTAAATTTTCTTTAGAAAAGGGTAATTAAAAAAATTTAATAGTTAAGAAAATCATTAACTAAGATTATTTGAATAAATAATCAATATGATTAATTTTAAATAAATTAGATTAATTAATTTAATAATAATCATTTATGGAATTGTGAAGTGAAATTACTTAATGACATTGATTAAAGAATTAATTAATAAATATAATTAAGTGAGTTAATTGGATTAGTTCAGATTTATCACTTAAGTTAATTAATTCAGAATAATCACCTGAATATTTTAGAAAATATAATTACTTAGAAAAGTAATAAATTGATAATTACCGGATGTAACTAATTTAAATGATAATCAGATAATTGGATTTATCCTACCTACGGATGTTTGGATTATACTGGATGATAAATTGTTTGATATCTCTGATATTGATGCTTTATGATTATCCTGATTTGTGTTGTGATCTGAGATAAAATTTATTATCTGTGATATATATATATATATATATATATATATATCTGCGAATCTGTGTATGAAAGATAAGTGTTATAGTTTATATCGCTTATCGAATATATTGCCGTATTTGATCTGTGATGATTGAATGGTTGTGCACTATTGTGTTAAACCCCTGGACCGCACTATACACACACAATTATGGATTTCACGAGGAAATCGATTAAGTCACAGATTTTAAAATGATTTTTGAATTTGAATTTTTAAATTCAAATGTTTTGGAAATGGAATCAGAATAAATGTGAAAAGCTTTTGGAATGGAATTTCAAGATAAAACTTATTTTAATTTACTTGATTTAGTTTGGAATTTAAGTAATATGATTTACATTTGAATTCAAAATTAGAAATTGAATTCTATAATTTGAAATTAGAGATTAAAGATGTTATACCAGTTATATATGAGTTAAACCATTTTAAATATATTGATTTTGAGAATTAGAATTTAAATTCAAGGGCTTTAACTCGAGCAAATATAATTGGATTTTTCTGAAACGAAAACTGTTTGTTTTCAATTAATAAAAGCTTTCACATAAGAAATGAACTTCAAATTTGAGTTAAAATGATCTCTAATTTGAAATGAAGATAATTTCCAAGTTATGAAAACGATTTGAAAGCTATAAGTTAAATCTTTAATTTAAAGATTTAATGGGTTGATCCTATAGAAATGAAATTGTTTTGGAAATCTATGAATTGATCTTTGTGAGATAAATCTTTTTGTTTAAAGATTTGAAATGGTAATTTGTTTAACCATTTAAAGAAAATTTTGGGTTTTAAGTTGTGACTTAATTGAAATCCCAATATCCATATGTTTTTGAACTATTTCGCTCACTATTCGGTTTAACCGGGAGAGGACCTTTGTGTCATATATCCCATTCCGAATATGTGATTCGACGTTATGGATAGCATTTGAAGACTGGTGTTGAAGACCGGGTATTTGCGAGAGCGATAGGATGACCTATCGATTGTCTCTGCACTGGGTAGCTCCCGGTATAGAGATTCCCTAAGTGATGGGAAATCCGATCGGGATTGTGAATACCCGGATTTGCAAGGGCTTCGTAAGAAGTGCCTTCGGTTCTGTTCGAGCCCGGAACAGACTTGTATGGATTGTGTGTCTGACATTACATTTTGAGATATAAAGCAGATTTCTTTCAAATACATTTCTGTTGGTGGCGGAGAATTTATTCTTTTAGCTTAACACCCTTCTCTGAGACGTACGAGCTCAGAGGTTATGTAGTTGAAGGTTATCAGCGATATATTCCCAATTTGATAATGTGACATGCTAAGTGTTGCTGTGAAATGATCATTGTTTGATCATTTGTGATATGATCATTTGTTTGATCATTTATCTTTGTGATCATTACTTTGATCATTTGTTGACCCAAAGCATAGCTTTGTACCAAAGCGTAGCTTTATGGACGAGACTTCGTCGAACCTCACACCCCGGAATGGTCAAAACAGGAAAGATGCAGCAAGGTTATTAGGGGGTAGCGCCCCTTTAGGGTATGTACATCTCCTTCTGGATAGAAGTGGTATCATGGTATGGAGCCCAGATACTTACTTATGTGGATATCACAAATATATATATGTCTTATTTTGTGATTTGATGTTGGGGCCCCAGTTAAAGGTTGTTACAACCGGGAGGTGGCATACTCGTGTCAGTAGTTACCCAGTTAGGGGTAGCCCGACCTTGTGTTGGCAGAGATCCGGTTAGGTTCTCGGGACGTCCTTCCAGAGGCGTTTCCATGTGGCAATGGGAAGTTCCTTGGCCTGACCATTTGTTGGAAATCCAAAGAAACAATACGAGCCTTGTACGGTTTTAGTTGTAGAACCTGTCTCCTCAGGAGGCAGCTATAGCGGGCATAATATAATGGTATCTATGCTGGCTAAGATTTATATTCTACTTTCGAAATTGTTTTCTACACTATGCACTAATAATAATATCAAATGATTTGATTTTGCATAGTAAGCATGTTTGACTATCATAAGAAGAAATCTCCTCCAAGTCTGCGTTTGCATTGTGTGTGTGGTGGGAGGTCTTATGGTAGTTTCATTTTCAAAAAGCATTGCGAATTTATTTTAAAATTCTCTTGTTGATTGTTTTAAAAGATAAACTGTTTTTGTTGCTCACACCAGTCCCATGACTGATCCGGAGTTTATTGTTCCTTTCCTAAACTCTGGATGCTCATTATTTTCCACACGAGCAGTCTAGAGTTGGGTTTTTCAGATAGTTAGATATAGTGGATTATCTGGAGTTAGTTCAGTCTTTGGTTCACACCAGTCTTGCTTGTCTTAGTGAAATGTGATGGGGGATTCTCGCTTCGCGGTTTGGTGGCGAACGGGAGACTCTTACCCCCACACGGCCTCTTTACGGGATTGGTTAGGCGTAAGCCGTGACAGTCGAGAGGCTGGCCGTAAAAGCAAGGTCTGGGGTACCGGTGTAAGCCACGGTGGGTTGGGATGGTTGAAAAGCCTACCGGTCGCCACTGCCGGAAACGTTACATTTGGTATCAGAGCTAAGGTTGAACTTTAGCTCAGGAGTATAACACATTAAGTAGCTCATTAGAGATAGGGTGAAGTGTCCCTAGAATGAGTAATCCCTAAGATATCCGTTCGTATGCCTCAGTAAATTCTCTTACTATCCACCGATAGTAGATATGAGTGCGAGAAGAGGACGCGATAGGGGACAGGGAAGTATCACTATAAATGGTCAATTTCTTGCAACAGTGGAAACGATCTTTTCTCTATCAATCTCTTTTGTTCAGCGTCTCTTTTCAATTCTTTGATAGTTCCTGGTAGATCCAGGAAGGAAATTCGATATATTAATATGGGACATAAACTCCAATTTGGCCAGAATTGTTTGTTTGGATGAATTGGTTGCTTTGATTGTTATGGTTGATAGGTATACTTCAGTTTTAAACTAAATTTTTTGAAATTGTATCCATATATCTTTCTATTTTTGGGTCCCAATATATTCTATGAATGGTTAGTTATCCCTTCGAACTGACCAATGCTCCTGCATATTTCGTAGATTTTATGACCCGAGTATCCTATATAGTATTGTATGAGTTTGTGCTCGTATCATTGATATTCTAATTTGGTAAGCCAAATGCAGAATACATATCTAGTTTGACATGGAGAATTGTTCCTCTATCTTTCGTCTATCTTCGTTATCTCTCTCTGGCGAATTTCGAGGACGAAATTCTTTTTAAGGGGGGAAGTCTGTAACGACCCCAATTTTGGAATTGATTTTATTTAATAATTAATTTCATTTTTGGATAAAAAATTGTGAAATAATTTGGTAATTAATATTTAACTTGTATTTGAATTGGTATTTATAGTAAATAATAAATAAAATTTATAAGTAAAAGCATAGAAATAAAATACATTCACATATGAACACTTATAAAAGAAAACAAAAGAAATAACATACAAGTAGAAACAACATATTCATAAAATTATGTAAAATATAAAATAAAAGAAAGAAAACAATTAATACAAAGTAAAATATGAACAAAACAAAGATATTCAATTGTACAATGTGAATTAATGAAGCCACCAAAAATCATCACTTCAGCCGAAATAAAGGCAAGAACAAAGTAAGAAAATGAATTACAACCTTATCTTGAACCCACTTGATCACCAGAATTCAACAATAACCCATATATTGATGAACCCATAACCTCACTTGAACCTCTTTACTAAAAATAGTGATTTTGTTTTCAAAAATCAAGTTTTAGTCTTAGCATTCGGCTCATATATCTAAATCCATGAATTATAATAATTGAGTTTTAACTTATTTTAGTTTCTACTGTTATTTTATATTTTCCCAAACTGTTTTACCCTTAAACAATTTTTAAACTCAAGTCTCTGTTAATCCAAGCATTTTATGTTCAAACTTATGTCTTGCTAAAGCTTGAATTAAGAACAAAATGAAATTTTCATGAGGATTTTAAACCTGGAACTAAAGTCAGATAGAAACACAAAGATGCCCATCACAATATTCATACTTAACACAGAGCTATACAACTGAATTCCAGAGAAAACTTTGCAACAGAACCAATATATATTTAAACCATTCAATTGTGATGTTACTCACCTGAAAATAAACAGAAAGAAACTTTGAAACTGGAAAGAGTATTTGCATGCTTTTGTTTTGATTCCAGAAAACTTGAAAACTTAGTCTTGCCTTTGTTGTTATAATGCTTCAGTTTTATAAAAATGGAACTATTTGTTACTTATTTTCTTGTTCCGATTTTGTTATGTTTAGTGAACGAACTAAAAATAAGAATATGTATATAAAGAAGTTTACAGGGGAAGGTGGCATCTGGGTTTTGCAAATGCTGGTACACTATTTGTTTTTGTTTTATCAGGCAAGATTTACCAAATGGGGGCTGAGATGATTTTCAAATTTGACCAAATGTTTGCTGAGATGATAAAACATTTAATGTTAATGTACTTCATGTCTACAACCTCATCTTATTTGTGTATATTGATATTTCACATTGCAGCATATCTAATCTAATCTTCATATATAAGGTTCTTGCCCGATTTGTTTTGAGCTGAGATGAAAACTTTTAAATGTTGATGTACTTAATGTCTAAAACCTTATCTTATTAGTATATGTTGATATTTTTGTGTTTAGATATTTTACTTTTACTTAGCTTTGCATTTCTCTTACAGGCAACCTGCATATTTTATTTTTACTTTGATCTTGCCTTCATTTCTAAGCTTTACAGTCAACATACAAATATACAAAGCCTGATTTGCTTTTACTTTATGTTTTCATACTTGTCTTCTTTTCTATTCTTGCCTGCATACTACCTTACAGGCAACATTTCTTTTTGCCTGGCTTATTACTTTACATAACTATGTGTTTGTGTATACAAAGCTATTTTTTAGTTATGTTTGTATACTTTATTTACTTTGCCTTTGTTACAAACTATTTGTTTATAAAGTTTTAACTTATGGATTTAGTTTTATTTCTAATACAAGTGCGTATTATTATTTCACTTATAATTTTAAAACTTAAATTATCAATACTAAATTTACTTATTATTATTTCAAACTTATGTTAATTTTTGTTATAAGACTTATTTTATTTAAAATTTACAATCATAGCTTTCCAAAATATGTGTGTGTGTATATATATAAACATAAGTTTAAAATAACAATTCATGTTTATTTAAAATCCATTGTAAAGATATTACATTATTATTATTGTTTACAAATAAATCATTATTAAAATAATTTGTAAAAGAAATTATCACTTAAGTACTTATTTTCATCAAGCTATATTTAAAACAAGAACAAAACAACCTTTGTTAAATTTAAATTTAAGTTAAAATCATTTAAACAAATTTTAACCTTATCTTGAGTATATTTAAACTATATTTTTATCAAGATATACTAAAAGAAAAGAAAACAATCTTTTTGTTAATAAATTTTAAATTTAAACTTAAGCTAGAATAAGTTCTAACTATTAAACATTTATCTTAAATATTTAAAACCATATAGTTATTTATTTAATAGCTTAATACTAAATTAAATCAAATTTCCAAGTTATCAAAAATATTAAAATTAGAAACATGTCTTTATTTATTAATTTAAAACAGAGCTTAACTATTTACAATTTATACAAATATATATGTATATACATTATAAATAGAAACAATTTAAATTAGCTTTTAAAAGATAAATCATCAGTTAAATATTTATTTAAAAGAAGATTATTAAATCAATTTAAATCTTATTAACAATTATTATCAAATTAATTTAATTTTTAACACAGATTATTAAATTGATATTGGCAAAATTTCCTGAATATCACAAAAAATATACTTATGTTAATAAGGTAAAGGTGGGCTTTTCTTTTATAATTTAAATTGAAGTAAATCACAAAATCCAATAACAAAAGAACACTAAAAAGAGAGAAATGGTGGCTTCGAGTGACAAGGAGGGGGTGCGCCTTAATGATGGAGGAAGAGGTGTGTTCTCAAATTTTGGATGGAGGGTATTAGCTTAATATAGGGAGGGGTAGTTTAGTAATTTACAAATTTTCATTTTCTATAAAAAGAACACTATCTTTTCACTTTCCACTTTACTTCATTATTTTCATTTCAAAACCTCTTTCTCTTCACACTTCACTTCTCTTCTTCCATGGCTTTCGAATTAGTTCCAAAAGTTTCTTTGTTTCTCTTTAGATCGTTAAACTTGTTCCTAAAACCATTTCTATTCCTCTCTACATTACTCATTTACCAAAAATCAAACCTAAAACTTCCCTTTCAAGACATGGCCGAGCCCACCCTGGCCATGGCCGAGCCCTATTTGGTCCCTATGGTTTTAAAAAGCAAGTTTAGAAAAATGAAACTAGGTTCTTATGTGTTTGTAAGATCGTGGTAGCATTGGGTGAAGTTCGTGTTTGCTTAAGTGAATAAAGCTCACTTAAAAGCTTGTTTGAAGATTCATTATTTTGCTGTAATAATTTATATTGTTCGCGTATGTGTATAAGTGTATGTAATTATTATTGTTTGGTTTGTTTCCTACTCAAAAGCGGATGGCACATATATTTAGACAGGGGACGTGAATGGTAGTCGAAGTGGTCATGGTGAAAAGGTTATGACGATCCACTTCTAAGTGCATATGAAATGATTTACAATGGACTTTGTGTAGAGAGACTCAAAGGAGCTCTGCTCCTTTGTAGTTTTGATATATGTGCATGTGTATGTGAATGTTGTGAATGTTGCTTAGCATAGTTAACATAGTTGAGTTTGTTTTTATTCGACATATAAATCCCATGTTTCTTTAAAGAAGTTTACTACCTTGTTTTCGAAAAATGTTTTAAAATATTTTCCAAACTCTTCTTGTTTTCAAAACTCTTACAAAATGGTTGGAAAGTGGTTTGGGATTTATTAAAAAGGTGTGTACATTTATAAAGGAAAATGTTATTTTGTTTAAAATTCAAGCTTTAGCTTTAAACAAAGGATTTTTGGAAAAGGTTACTAATTTGAAACCAAAAAATTCAAATTAAGTTTCAAAGATGATTTTTCGATAATTTTTAAAACGTCTTGGTTTTCAAAACAAGGGATTTCTTTGTCTTTACTGCTGAGTAACACAAAACTAATATAATAAATAGCGTTAAAACGTGTCATGGAAAGTAATTGTCTTATATTTAGCACTGAAAGCCAATGAGTGGACTTTCCTTTATCTGTGTGATCTAAAATCGGACTATTGCAACTAAGGCAATGTGTGGTCTAACCAGTGCCCTAACTTACATGACCTGGATCAGAGATAGAGAAGTCGAAATGTCGAAAACATGATAAGTATAAGAGGATTAATTTTGATAAATGGGTCATGATTAATTAAGTGTATGGAAGATACTACATCTTATACTTGACACTAAATTTCGAGATATAAAAGCCTGTTTTCTATCTGCAAGAGTTTAAGAGTCGAGGCAAGAGTATTTCTCTAACTTGTCCGTCTTAATTGTTAATTGAGGGATAGTCCTGGGTTGAAATCTAAAAGTGGTGATAAGTATATGATGTCCAATTTTCCATATACAAGCTAATTACTTACTCCAAATAGTGGATTGTCCACTATCGACAACTTAACCTATTTTTGACTTGAGAAGTATATAAAAGCTTCGTGATTCCATACGGTTTGGGATCTCCCTGGGGGACTCCTTTTTTATGAAATGTAGTTTGCTTTTAAGGATATATATTAGCGATTTCACAAGAGAAGACTCTTATATTTTTTCGCATACTTTTAAAAGAACTGGAAGTGAGTTAGTCGAAAATTTATTGCTTTAGTTTAGAGGCACTACTTTTAAATAAGTATGGTTTATCAAAACCACTTCAAACTAACAACGCTTCATGTCTTTAATCATCGTGAATTATGCTATGTAGTTTGCACTACTTATCCTGAGGGTGATTCTAAAATGGAAGGTAGTAAGGTTTTTGTGTTTTTCGATCGTGGAACAACTTGTATCAATGAATGCTAGCATTACATTGGTTGTCTGGAGGGAAATGTTAGAATTCCAAGATGGGTCTTCTTGAAAGTGGCAATCATTCCTCCAAACCTCACTCTAGGAAATAACTGAAACATTGGAGATGCAGCAGGGCTATATGATTCGCTACCATTAGGGTCCTGATCTAAATGATAATTGTTTATGAATGCTTTTGGTCCAGTATGGTCATTAATTGCAACCAAGGGATGACTATATTCGTTACTATTCAAGAATGGGTCGGTCGGTTTGTGTTGGAAGAGGGGCAAAGTTTGCAGGCTTGATGCATTTCCTCTAGAGATGTACTGTACGGAAGGTTGTCCTTACCTTGGTATTGTGGGAATCCATTTTCCACCACATGCTTTATGGATTTGGATGTTTACTAAAAATGATGGAATATAAGCTATGTTAGATATTTATTTTAAACCCAAGACATTATAATTACATCACCAAATTTCGAAAAAAATATGTTTGGTTATCGTAAGATAAAAAACCATTCGTGATTATGTGTGCCGTGGTCTTAAGAGATACCTTTATTTTTGAAGGGTTTTATAGGTATAAAAATTCATATGTTTTGAGTATACTCACACTAGACCTATATCAGACCCAGAGTTTTTCTTTCTTTCTAATAAACTCTTAGGTACTCTAATTTTTTGAGTAGCCAAGTAGTCCTGGTTATTACAAATGCATTTTGGAGTACGAAGTGGGAGGCTTCATCGTTATCTAGTTATCCATTCTATTTCCACTTTGTGTATATTATGTATTGTCATTGTGGGGGTAGGCAGTTATAACTGTCCTTGGCTAAAGTTAGTAGCTATTGTAACATTGATGTTTCATTTTGGAAGTAACTGTATGCATAATCTTATGTTCTATTTTATATGATTTCTAGGCATTGTGAGATTCCATGTTTCTTCATTCTTATCTTTTCTTTAATCCTAATGGTCTATCTTTCGGATACCTAGATAATCAGCACACGAATACTATGGATATATTAAGTGTCTTCTTTAGGAGTAAGAAAGGCGAATCATCACAAATACTAAAAAAGTTACAGCACCATTTTGTTCTTTCCTTTATTCACACTCCCTCTGTGTTATGTTAGAAAACAATTTGTTTGATTACTTATTAAGAAAATTCTTTTTGAATCATCAATGCTTTCTATAAACCAAAAATTGATCTTAAAAGTCTACATGTGTTATTGTCAATTCCACTTATCTCGTAACCCTCTTGCTGTGATATATAAACAGTCACTTTTGAATCATGATATAAAAATGTTGTTTTAATGTCCATATACCATATTTCATTATCATAATAATCAATAACAACAAGTGGCATCCAAAAGGAATTATGGAGATCGGTGAAAGCGCTTCATCATAATCATAATCTTGAATTTGATGGAAGCCTTTCGCTACAAATTTTGCTTTATAAGTCTTAACCTTTGCATCTGCATAGATCTTTTTCTCAAAGATGCATTTGAATCTGATGGGTTTCACCCCTTCTGGTATATTTTCCCAAGTTCATACTTTATTTTAATATACGGGATCCATAATGTAGGGTCCTTACTCTCAAATTCTTATTCGTATGTAAGGGGATCATCGTCATGAAGATGCAATCTGTGTTGTAGCCATCAACAAGAAACCTATGTCATCTCTTTGGCGTGCGATATTCCCCGCTAGACCTTATAATAGGTTGTGTATTTTCTATGAGGGTTGAATTACTATCTAAATACTTCGTTTATATAGAAATTTCTTGGATCTCATCCATATCGATCTTACTTCCACTAATATCTTGAGAGATAAATTCCTTTTTCGAGAAGGTGGCATGTCTCAAAATAAATACCTTTTGTTCCATAATATGATATGATAGGTATCCATGAGAACTTACATACCTATAAACTACAAAAACCTAACCTTTCCTCAAACTTAGTAGGTTTACATTCTTAACATAAGCTAGACAACCCCAAATCTTAAGACAAGATGAAGTTTCTTACCAGTCTGTTACTCATATGGAGTCTTAGGGATAGATTTACATAGTACTCTATTCAACATATATCCTACCGTTTCTAACGCATATCCCAAAAAGGGAAGAGGCAACTCAATGCCACTCATAATTGATCGAATCATATCTAACAAAGTTCAATTTTTGCTTACTAAAATACATTTTCATTAAGGAGTATAAGAATGTGTGACTTGAGAGCGAATCCCATTCTCTTTTAGGTACTTTTGGAGTGCTCACCACCTCGATTAGAATAAATTATTTTAATTTTCCTATCAGTTTGGCTTTTTGCTTCATTATTATATTCTATAAACTTAGCATATACTTTTGATTTGTGTTTCATAAGAAACACATATTCATATCTAGATAAATCATCGGTGAATGCAGTAAAGTTAAGGCTTAGTATTAGTAAAGGTAACTGACTAACACCTTGATTTATAAATGGAAAATAAGGAAATAAAATGCAAAAATTAAAAAGAACATAAGATTTAGAGTGGTTCAATCAAAGTTGATCTACGTCCACTATGAGGGTTTTCTTATTACTTTTTTCTCTTATAAGAGTTATGATTACAAGAGATAATAATAAGAAAATACAATGCTTGAGAGCTTGGGATGTTTAACCCTTGTTCAAATGCATGTCTTGATGTCCCTGTAGCTGCTGCAATGAATGATGAACAGCTGAGATGGTGCAACTATGGTCCAGAGTTCACTCTTGGCCATAGATGGTGTCGTGCGATTGAGACTAGCGCTAGCTAGGATGTCGTTGGTTAGCAGAACCTAGATGTTTGTAGGTTAGCAGTCTAAATATTGGCATGCCTTGGTCAGGAACATGCGACATGGAGTCAAGGAGTGGTTGTGCGGAGGTACTTTTCCAAGTTGGCAGCAAAGTACAAGGAGTGGGTATTGTAGTGCCACTTCCGTCGGATATATAGCACCATATGTGTCAATCTCTTAAGAGAAATAGTACATGCAAAGTTTCTTTATGCAAGGGCCATCTAGCGCCTATGGTCAGAGCTAGTTATGTTAAGATATAACTTTAGAATGTGTGGGCAGTCGAGATGAAAGAAAGGCGGGGGACTTTATTGAAGAGTACGTTACCTAGGTTGATCAAAGTATGGGTGAGGCATGCTACCTAAGTCGCTTGCTTGTGGACTATCATTCATGTTTCAAGCCATATCTTCCATATTTTATTGATGATGTTGTTGGCTTGGTACTGTTTGCGCATGTACCGATGCCAGTTGAGTTGTTTTCCGTAGTTGAGGTGACACTTTGAGCATGTGGGCCATTAGAAACATGGCCAAGATTTTGATAGTTGGAACTATGAAGGAAAAGGCGTGAGCTGAGGTGTTGGCTATTGAAACCATATGGGCTAGAATGTGGCCAAGATGCCATACGGCTTATATTACTTGCGAGAAACTTGACTCGCACTCTACCTCCTAAATTCTTGCATATAAGAAGGGATGGACTTTTCATTTACGCATTTAATGTTGTTGACATATGTCCTTATATGATTGGAGCTAGCAGTTACTTTCTCGATACATTGCAGAAATGACTTAGTGATTGATTTGATGGTTTAATTAATGAAACGTAGAGAGTCCAGATCGTCTCCCACCTAATGAATCTCATAGTTCAGTTCGAGCTGAATCTAATAGTTTAGATCGAGTTTTTTTTGCTGTAATACCTCCTCTGCTCTCTCACTCTTTACCAAATTATCGCAAACTATAACCATTAATGAGGGAAAAAGCTTTTGACTTCTTCATCTTCATTTAGCAACCGTATTCACGACCTTGATCAGTGAGCGTCTTTTATTTTGACTTCGATTTTGCTTTGCTTTTCATTTTTGATGTCATATTGAATTATGGATTTTTGGGTAGTTTTTTGTTGTAATGCCTTGTTTTTCAGTGTTGCTTCTATTTAGTTAATATGAATATCATTTTCTTTATAATCAACATTAACTAAGCATAGCATCGATGATCTCATCGTAACACCAATGCTCATCGAAGGATGTTGCATACTTTCTTGATTACTTGAAAAACTCACATACAAGTGTCAATATTACTGAACATATACACTAGAGAAGGTAGAAGGTTCATTGGGACTTGGCTTGCAACTATGATTTCTATAGTTTTGGCGCTACTAGGAAGGCTTGAACCTCCATTACTCTGCATATCCTATATGGACTTTCCTTGCCTTATATATAGAGGACTCTCCCAACTTGCACGTAGGGGATATAGATAACCTTTTAAATCCAACATAGACCATTGGACTACATGATGAATATTTTTGAACAAGGGTTTTATAAACCTCAGGCGGTTAGACCAAATTATCAAATCACTTCTAATAGTCAATTTCATGAAAAGCAAATGTTAAGAACATTGGACCTACAAATCATGAAAGAAAAGAAATAAGTGGCTCTCTATTATCCTGATAAGTGGAGTATGAACCCATTCCACATAGGGCTTACTCCAATCTTTGCTTTAGATAAAAAAAAACCCTAAGAAAGATAGTTATTCTTAAAGATAAGGAGGTCCATACAATTATTATATAAGGGAATAATTTTTGAAAAGGAAATAATAAGAGATTTTGATAAGTTTGCCCAGAAATGGAAAAGAATAATTGATCATTCTCTTGTGCCAGTAAAAATTCAAAAGAATTTTTTTATAGATGATGCTAATATACCTATTTGATGGCACAAGAAAGTCAAACTGGAACAAAAGGCAACATATCCTAAGAATTCTTGGATCCATTCTCTCACTACTTCTTATGAATATATCTGTCTTCTAACTAAGATAAAACTAAATTATCATCCTTCAAAGAAGAAACCGCCTAAAAATAAAAGGAAACTTAGAGGTGCTTATTGCCAATATCATCAAGCGAATGGACATGAAACCAATCAACGTCGAGCCTTAAAGGGAATGATTAAGAAAGGAAAGCTCAATGAGTTTGTAAGCCAAGTTTGTGTCAATCTCCAATAAAGTGAAATTCTTGATGGAAAGGTTCATAAAATAAAAGAAAAAGTACAAATCACTACCTAAGATGGTAGTAAGGGGAGAAATAAAGCCTTTGATCTCGCTATTAGGGCCTGGTTAAAGCACCTTCTAGACAAAGGCTAGACCAAGCCTGTGGTCCCATTTATAAGGTCTGGCCAAAGCACTACAAGACTTTGGTCCCATCTATATAGCCTGGTCAGAGCGCCTCCTAGAAGGTGGATGAAGTCAGCCTTTGGTCCTGCCTAAGATGGCCTGGCAAGATCATTGACCAGCCTTCAATCCTACCGATAAGGCCTATTTGAAGCACCTCCTAGAGGGAGGATGGAGTAAGCTTTTGGTTCTGTCTAAGATAGCCTGGCCAAAGTACAACCAACCTTCGATTCCGTTTACAAGGCCTGATCGAAGCACACTCTAGAGGGAGGATGGGTAAGTCTTTGGTTTTGCCCAAGATTGCCAACCAAACAAACCGACCAAAACCTAAATCATCTTCTAAGAGGTGATAAGGATTCGACCAGAGTTTAAATCATTACCTAAAGATGGTAACAAAATAAGTCAATTAATGCCTAAATCACTATCCAAAGAGTAGTAGAGGCAATCTTCTAGAGGAAGATCAATTGAATATAAAAGCAAATCAAACTATGTCATAAGAAAAGGATCGAGACAATATTCTAAAGGAAGATAAGTTAAACACATTTAGTTCTGCACGAAGTCAAAGTTGAGGCAACCTTCAGAGGAAGGATCAAAAGTTATATATCACATAGAATAAATTTAATTCAAATTATCTAATAATGGGAATCTTTGTTATCATTCAAAATTCTAGTTCCCCACTAGTTGAGAATAGATAGTTTTCTGATCTTTTATTCAAGTTATTATCAGATGATTGCCAGACGATTTTCTGGTCATCTATTCAAGAGATACCTTTGCTAGGTGATTTCCTGATCTTTTATTTCAAAGTTTTTATCAAATGACTTTCTGGTCCCTTATGCGAATAACATTATGGCCAAAGGATTTTTTTGTCTTTATGATTATCAGATAGATTTCCAGATAATGCTTCTTCGAGACTTAAACTACAAGTGTAAACTCCAAAGCTCCAAGTGATGAGGGAAAAGATATAGTTATTAAAGGTTTTATTGAATCCTTCTAGAACAGAGTTCAAATTTTCTAATAACGAGAATCTTTGTTACTAATTCCCAATTAATTAATGTGAGGATTCTTCTGAATTTTTGATTAAATAAGTTATTAATCTCTTAATCAAAATAGATATTAGGTTTTAATGATAGGGCTTATATTAATAGACCAACCAATATGCAATCAAAGGAGTCACGACAAATTGCATCAAATTAAAGCTTTGGAAAACAAGATGCATATCTCAAACAATTCAAGGCAAAAGTAATGAATGATATGTGAAGTTAAATCAGCATGATAGCCATTCAGGTACAAATATATTTACAATTTTATACTTTACCAGTTATATGCAAAAGTTTCAAATATCAAAAAAAAATTAATTAAAACCTCCTAAGAAGGAGGAGGAGGCTGAGGAAGTGGGTAATGATGGTGCACTATCTCTTTTCCTTTATCCTTAACCTTATGAGGGTAAGGATGACTTTCACTTGAAGAAGGACCATCTCTAAGTAAACATGGAGGGCCTCTAACATCTTTAAGATAGTTAGCACATCCATACCAAAAGAAATGTTGGCATCCTCGATATCTCACTTTCGTTGCTTTGCGCAGTCTCCTGTTCATATCTAGGCCCAAAAAGAAGAACTCAATCTCTAGTCCAAAAGCAACTATTACTTCAAGTAGGTAATAGACAAGAGGCTCGAGTCGATAATTTTCAAGAGACATCACCTCGGTTACTTTCAGTTGAGATTCAAGATCTTGCACCTTTTCTTTTATAACTTCAATGGCCTAAGAGGGTTCAATAATGTGATGAACTGCTACATCTGATAGTTCTTTAAGCTTCTTTTCCTTTTTTTGAATAATGTTAGTGTCACCAATAGAACCGATCTCAATGTCCAACACACGACTAGGTGTCTTGTTAGCTGTTTTGGGAGTTTTAACTTCACTCTGAAGATTTTTAACCTTTTGCTCAAGAACACATTTGTCGCGACCCGGTTCTTCGATCTGACCTTGAAAATCATTAAGATGTTATGAAACTTTCTCATCCTATTTTCCTTTTAAAAACTATAAACATTCATATTTAACCCTTTGTCACCATCTATAAATTTCTCCATGGTCTAGACCTGGAGAGGGATTTAACAAAGAAGGAACGCCTCCTCGCTGGCTAAAGATCAAGATTTAGTTATTCTCCTAGGAGTAGGAGTAAAAAGGCGGGATTTGCCGCCACTTGCGATATGCTCCAAAGATTGACAAGATACTTGACTTTTCAGCAAATCCACCTCAAGGTCGCTTACCCATAGGTACAATTTAGCGATTCTGCATCAGCTTCGATCCCTTGGACAAAAGGCCTAGATTGACTAATCATATCCATTTACGCTTTCAACGCTTAAATTCCTATATCTCTTTCTCTTTGATTTGTTCCTCTAAATTGGAGGTTATTTCCTTTAAACTACATAGTGTGAATCTCAATCAATAATACACATCGTGCCATTTCTGTGCATTCGGATTATCCGAAAATCATAAAGTTGAATATATTGAGAAGAAAACTTTTTCCCGAATTTCGACCTGAACTTAACTTTAATGATGTCCAATTGTCGAGGAATTCTGGACCATAAGACATGAGAGTTAGTGATTTTTCCTAAATAAAAATAAGTAAATGAGAAAAAGAAATCAATACGAAGGAAATGCTTTCCTTATAAACAAATAAAAGGATTACAAGCAGAATCAAATTCGAATTTCAATAGCAATACAAGTTTTATGTGTTTAACTCTTCAAGTTTAAGGATGGTAGTTTGAGCCTTGTTCAGTGATCCAGCGAACAAAGAGAGGGTCGAATCAAAAGGAACATTAAACCCTTAAGTGGTAACCGAAGGGAGTTATGATAATCTCATTTCCTGACCGAAGAGCCAATCTCACCACATAACAAAATAGCTTGAGTGGTTCATTTCTCACCAAGTAATTTATCCTTTTCGTCTCCCATAAAATCAAAGCGAAAGTGCGAAAATTGTGTGTAAACTTTCTGGAGATCTCTAAGGAAGCAATATTTCGCTAACCGAAAAGTTTAAGAGTTAATGATTTCTCTTTAAAATCCATCTTTGATTTGATAAATTTACTCAAAAGTTCTATGAGGACAGGACTACTCGGTGGTTCCTTAATCTATATGATTTATGAGAAATAAACTAGTTACAAAAATGAGAAACGAAAATACTAAAATTCATAAAGCTGTCTAAATTACACGTTGAAGACAAAATCACTGGGTTCATACAATATTGATCAATTATAAAATTCAGAAATAAATCTCTCCTTGTTGAATTTATCTTTCTTAGGAGGAAGAGTTTTTGGGGTAAAGGGAATAGTCGCAACCTTGGGAAGATTCCAACATACCCCACGATCTGGTTCGGATCAATGCTCATCTAGATATCTTTTATGGAGACGTCTGATCAAACCTTCACTCTTTTGTTTTAAGAAAGAAAAATCAATGATAAGACTTCTACAGTAAATTTTGTAAAGAAATTATGCTAAGGCATCTCTATCTTCGATGAGCATCCAGAGTGTGGTAGCTTTACATTTTCTCTCAATACCCTTTCCCTATGAAGATGAGATTTTCTTAAGAGCCAAACAACTTGCTTTTCCTTAAAATCCCTTAATTATTTGGTGTGAAGGTAGAGGTGCCCGTACTTATTGGATAATTCGTTATGCTCTTTAACTAACATTTCAATTTCTCTATTCAAGAGGTGCACTTCCCTCACACTCTTCTCATAAAGAGTCTCATAATAATACTTGGATCTTTTCTTTGACTAAATTAATAAGCTTATTAAATAAAGACTAGCAGGTAATCTTAAGCATTTAAATAATGAAATCCATACCTATGTGACTGGAAATTGAGAAGCTAAAGCTTGAGTTTTTTCCTTTGGATGTTAGCAAGTGAGGCAACATCTTTTAGTGGAATATCCTCTCATGAAGAATCCTAAGAACCAAGCAAATTAGTAGAGCCCGCATTATGAAAAGATGAATCTAAGTTGTGATTGCCTGATCCATCTGCCCCATCTCTTGATCCTTCTGGACTCTTTCCATCACCATCACCTCCATGACCATTATTGTCATTATCATCATTCACATTGCCATAATTATCATCATTGTCATCATTATTAATTTTTCATTTATCAGAATCTTCATCCTCATCGAGCGAGGGGTCATCAAAAGATAGCATCTTCTTAGGGTCGACCTATTCGTCATCTGGGAACTCTTCTTGAACAAACCATTGGACCCTTCACAAAATGAGACTAAACTTTCTTTTGAACTTTTCATTTAAAGCCAAGATAGAAGGAAAATCTAAATTCATGCATTGTTAGATGTTGTCATAATTTGCTATGAACAAAGCGTCTTCATAGCATTTTTCAATAATTGTGGTATGAGCATGATCAAGGAAAAAGGAAAATTTCTTCTTGGCATCTTTAATAACGTTGTTTGCATAAGTTTGGATGGCACTGTTGGTTTTTCAGCTTATCCTTTAGAGATATCCTCTTATCAGCTAATTTGGCCTTTTCTTTATTGGCCTTCTCAGAATCCGCTCTCAGCATTTTCACTTCCTCCTCCAGTAATTGTTTAGACTTTTCCTCCTCATCAAAAGAGGAAGCAAGTTTCTTCTTTTCAGTAATGGCTTCATCTCTTGCTGCAGTAATATCAATCACACTATTCATAAGTGAAGAAACTTACACCTTAAGCTCGGCCGCCTCACTAAAAAGACCTTAAGAAGCCTGTTAAAGAAAAAACATATGCTTAGCCACCTGAAACGTATAGCGAACGTATGTTAATTCAGGATGTACAAAGCGAAAGGCCTAGGTTAACCAAACAAGAAAGAATGCATACCAGAAGAAGCTATTGAAATATAACATAAAGATGATCTTTTAAGTAAATCGAAGGCTGTTATGGCATAAGAGAAGCCAAAGTAAGAGATTGAATAGTCAAATGAAGAAAATTATCAAAGCTCACAATAGGGGTCTGAACTTAAGCCTTCGAAGGAAATGGATTATTCAGAAGAGGAGACAGACTAAGCTCATCATGTAGGCGACGAATGGCCATTGGAGAAATAGGAAGGAAAATATTAAGGAAGGAAGCAAAAGAATGAGTCTCCTTAGTTCTCTTTTAAGCATTAAGTGCAGGAAAATCTAAATTTATTACATCAAGGTTTTGAGCCGCCGGATCAATATTTACTTGTGATTTCTCGACAACAACAACAGAAGTTTGATCACCCCAAGCTTAGGCATTTTACTTGGGGAAGGAATTGATATATCAACTAGAGCACAAGCGCTCACTTTCCTTTTTAGCTCATCAACCACCTTAGCAATAGATTCCTTAAAAGGACCAAGTTTAGTCGGCTTAGTAAACGCAGGAACATGATCTTTGGCCTCTTTCTCCTTAGAAGCAACAACGAGTACAAATGAGCCTAAATCAAAAGGAGAGATTTTACGAGATAACAACATAAGGAATTTCATTTAAGTTGTAACGTAAACTTACCAAGAGGTTCAAATTGGACAAGAGAGGAAATCGGGAAAGCCTTATTGTTACCAATGACCAATGATCGTTTTCCTTAAGCATTCCCCTTCATCAATGAGGGTTCTCTCAATATCCTATGGTGATCCAGAATTAGAGAATAATTATGGAGATTTGCCTTCGTCAAGAGTGTAAGCCTATCACCCATACTCTTAGACGCTTGAGTCAGGGACTTAACCGTATCGTCGATAGAAGGGCTAGTTTGTTTAGAAGCAGAATCTAAAAGAAAATATTCATCATAAGAGGATGACATATGTAACATGAGTTATGAAAGACAAAAACTTACTGATTACAAAGAAAGTTCCCTTAGTCTTAAGGGAGCAGCATTGAAAAATTGGTTCTCCCACTTTATTGTCTTGTTAACAGGATGAGTAATTAAGCTTTTCAATAAAGGACGGAGATGGTACAACGAACTATCTAGTTATTCGCCAATTCTTACAGGATTTTCCAAAATATAAAGAGTCTCAGTGCTCAGAGAAGGAAGTTTAGCCTTCCTAGCAAGGACTTCTGGATAGCTCAAATAAGTGTATGAATTGTGGGTCAGCTGGATCGGAGTAATATTCAAATGCTTTAGGAATCATAAGAGGAAATCTGGAAAAGGAAAATACCCCAAATACCAGATATGGATAGGAGTATAGGTGAAGAATCCCTCTGGAGGGTTGCCTTTCCTGCCAAAGGGATCGGCAGGCATGGCCACTTTATTTGTAATCCCAAATTTTTGGAGAATCTGTCTACTTTCTCCTTGGTAACAGAGATTCGTTGAGTCGGAAGTCCTCTTTCTTTACAGAAGGAGTTGGTTTAGAGCTCTTACTTGATTACTTGCTTTCCATTTTCCTACCAAGTGATGCTGCACAAAGTCAAGAAAGTACTACACATTTTCGAATGCTTATATATGCAAAATAGACAATTAAATGCCTAAATAAAACGTAGTTAATTAATTTGAAATTACCCATGGTCCAATAATAAAGTGTTGAAATTCATAAAATGGTATTACACTTACAACAAGTCAATAACCCATACAATAGCTCATGCCAAATTGATGAAATACTTGGAAAGTTTTTAAGTAATTAAGGTTGTGTAAACAACTGTTAAATCCATAATGAAATGGTAAGTTTCTAGTAAAATAGGTCTAATTTAAATATCATGTTAACATCATCTTAAATGGGATATGGAAACAATGACCTAACATCAAATTGGGAAATGGTCGAAATCAGTAAATAACGTTGAACAATTTACAAATACTGTAACAATTGTTAAACTCGGAAAAATATCAAATATACAAGTAATTTATAAGTTTGTTGTATGATAAATACATGGTAACTAGTGACAGCGTATAAGATTTGAACAAGAATAATAAAGTACCAATAATTTAAGTTGTTGTCTAAGAGGGATAAGAGCTCACGATAGAGTTATAAAATCTATACAGCGACCCTCTAAAATGTATGTCCAATTCTTGAATAGTTATCGCACTCCTAATTGGTTACCGACATTATTAGGATCTCGTATTCTTATAATTTCCAAGCTTTGAACTAATGGTTGAAATAATGATGTCGAACACTAGGTTAAATATTAGATTCGATAGGGAAATAGCTTTGAAATCAAACAAATTAGTGAATTCTGGAGCAGTTTTCGGGTTCTTCATAAACATTCCACTTTTAACTAAACCAGAAAGTCCCATGTTTTTAAATTGACACCGATGATCTTTAGTTAATCATTTAAGCCCAAATGATATAATAATTTAATGGTTAAATTCACCCATATGCATAACACATCTATGATCTAACTTATAATTCAAGGATCGGCAACAAAACTAGATATTGAAACATAATACCAATTTGAAATCGAAAATGCCCACATAAAACCCAAATTGTAATTCAAATTCAAAATTTCTCAATCTAACTTGTCGATTCAATTGGTTAAAATGAAAATCATCTCTATTTAAGCCGGGATGCCGAAGGATTAGAGCATTTTGAATAAAATTCAGGAAATTAAAAACTTTGCTTCGAGTTTGATGTTGCAAGTAAAAGAAGAATGGAGAAGAAGGACCGGTGTTTATAGAGAGAAAGAGGAAGCACAAGAGTCATTGATCTAAATTCAAATAGATGGCCTAGATTTAATAGGAATATCAAATAGGCAACAAGTGCTAATATCGAGGGATTGACTTGAAAAGAACATTTTCTCTACACTATGGAGAAATTTTACTACAAGTCATGATGCCAAAAGTATGAAAACATGTCAAAGACCATGATGTCGAAGAAGAGAAAAGAAAGCATGCAAGAAAGGATGTCACACAAGGATATCGGGTCCCAAAGGATGACAAACTGCAAAGATTATTAAAGATAAACAATAGAAAGCAATGATGTCGAATACCATCAACATAAGAGACATAAATATTGTATATTATCAACAAAGTAAGAGTGTTGTATGAGTGATGATGTCATAGATTGTCTACAAGGCAGGATACCACACTTCATTGATATAAAAGTTAATGTCAAATATTAGCAAGTGGAAGGACTCTAAGCTTTATAAGACAATACGTGAGTGGATCTCGACTGATGGCAATGTAAAGAAAGATATCAGAATTCTTCTATATACCCAGGAGTTGAATGCTATCAGCATAATAAACAATATCGAATCTCAATAATGCAATTGGGATACCACATGTCGAGTGAGGAATATCCCCTTCCATCAATATAAATGAAGGAGGTTGCCGCATACCAACAGCGCATGAAAGCTTGTCTCATACCATCAATTCAGCAAGGGATATCAAATATTAGTTAATCCCGTAGATCACTATCCTTCAAAGGATGTCGAAATGCAACCTTATGAATAAGGTGCCATATCTCGAGGGCTGTCGCAATTCATTAATGTGACATGGATGTTGAAGATAATCAAGATTCAAAGTTAATATCATAGATTACCGATGAAGAAGGACGTTGCATGTCAACAGCCTACTAAAGTTTGTCGAAAATCATCAATGAACAAGGGAATGCTGCATGCCATCAACATGATGAATGATTTCGAATGTCGGGCATCTCGAAGTGCCATGTGGCAACCATGCTGCCAGCTCCAACCCTTATAAATACGAACCTCATAGCATTGTAAAGGGGCGACTCATTCTCTTCTCTTTCTTACATTTCTAAAGTTTGTAACCCTAAATCAATTTAGGGATTTTAGTGCCTATTGTAATCTTGTAATCTTATTGCAAATAAGGGCTCGTGCAATTAACAATTGCAGAGCATATCAATAAGGAGATTTGACTTTTGACTTATGTTGGACTCTCATACATGTGACATGACTTTAGTTTTATCATGGGATACACACACCTCCTACACAATGGTTTTAAGGTTTTTTAGCCAATTCTTAACCAAGTATTGCTTACTTTTCACATTCCAGGGTTAACAAAGAAATTTGTCACCTCCAACAAAAGGTTGTAAGGTGTTTTTAACCAATTCTTAACCAAGTCTTCCTTATTCTTTCATTTTGAAGTTAACAAAGAAATTGGTTAATACACAGTGAACATACAATAGATATGGACGACATGACTCACTTAGATTAGGGCTAGGATTAAATTGGTTAGTGGTTTGCTCCTAATTCCTAGTAAGTCTGGGTGGTTCGGTAAAAAGGATGTTTGTTAATTATAGATGTCCGGGGTTGCATCTTCGAGTAGGTTAACCTTCTACACTGGCTTTTCAAAGGTGTAGGAGGACCGTATTAGTCTAACTAGGTCATTAGCTCGCTTTGGAGCCGAAGGTATAATGCCTCTCTATTTCTTACTTATAAACGAGGCCATCCAGCCTCGGATGTCTATTTCATGTAGTTGCTCGCTTATATATGATGCGAGACGATGCTTTCCCTATACCCATTTTTTGTTCGATTTCTTAATGCCAACTGATTGGCGCTTGGGCAACTTTCCCCTGATAGCTACAACCTCTTAGCCGGGTTGTTCGTAGTGTGCTTCGATCCCGGCCTTTCGAGGCTAGATCTTACCTCCATCGGATTGGTCTTTAGGTTGCATAAGTAGGCAATACCTTGCCAGGCCATTAATATCACCTTTAGAGATATGACTAGTCTCGCCTCTTCTTTGGTCTTTCAAGCAAAGTGTCATGGTACCAAGATCATTTTTCCTTTGTGTTGGCCACTGCAATCCAATGCTCACACCATGGGCTTTTCGAACCACAAGTATGCCTTACCTTTGGACCTTTCTCCTTTACAACCTTTATTGGTAATAATTGCCTTTTTGTGGTAGCAAATCCCACTAGAGTCGGCTTGGGCATGGCCATTTATGAGGACTATCTACAGTAGGTTAGGAAGACGCCCGATGATGCTTGAAATATGGCTACGATTTTGACAGATGAGAACCTATGCTGAGTGGGGCTATTATGGCCAAATCGGTCGAGAGGGAAGGAGTGTGACCTAAACTCAAGCTAGGCTGTCGAACTGGCCATTAGAAGTGGTTATTAGGAAAGCAGCCTTTCCAGTTCTAGGGTTGGTAGTAGATGTTGACGAGGAGGCTAACAAGTCTGATTTAGAACACTATGATGGTGAGTGAGAGGCCTATGATCCAAGGCTTTTGGAGGATGTGGTGATTCTTGACCGGACGATTGCATTATCTTCGAGTTACTCTAGCATACCTGGGAAGCGCGAGGTGAAGAGGATGGGTGGACGGGCATATGGGCCATATACATTGTCGAATGTGGGCTCCTCTTCCTAGACTCCTCCAACTCGAGGAACTTTAACCCAAGAACACACGCCATGCTCCCTAACACAGACTCATCTGATGGAGCACACTTTGTACAACTCATACTTTTAATGATTGGATATTTAAATATTAAATTATTAATTAAGTGATGGCCCAAATATGATTTCTTTTTCTTTCATACAGTTAAATCAGGACTTAAGGCCACTTTCGTTGAGTTCGGATTGACATTACGAATTAAAATGAGTATAAGCATCACTATATTTGAAAATCGGGCGATTTAATGGAAAAAACAAACTCGAAATGCATGAAATTATCATCCCCGAGCGCGGTCTCGGATATTGATGAGATTTATACCATTAGGTTTGGAAAAATGAGGTGATGTACGTAGATGAGTTTTGTTGCGATCAAATGGGTCGTTTGGTTGTACTGGCTCGAAACGCATGATGATTTATTTGAGAATTCAAAACGATTATAATATAATATCAATATAAATATCATCAAACCCTTCGCTCTTTCAAAAATTCATTTCACTATTCCTTGCCTGTAACAAATCATGGCTACTCCGCAAACTAATTCAAAAATCATATCCAATGATTTACTCAATGATAAACTATGAAACCAGATTCGTTAAGATCGGAGTGAGGAGAGCTTCGAATCCATATACTTGACCTATTATGTGATCACCATTAGTGATATCGACGTTCTTGAGCCTAAATTAGGGTTTTCATTTTTGGTGGAGCTAGAGGTAGATTTAGGCAAATCGGAAGATGTCGTTGGATTTCTCTTCGTGAATAGCACCTTCCTATAAAATCTCACTGAATGCGGCCAAGGAATGCAAAACGTGATATGATGATGGGGCTAAACATGCTTTTAGGTCGCAATCTATGGGAGGAGTGCGGTCGTGATGGCAATGGGTCCAAGGAGGAGGGAATGTGAAGTGGAGCACGCTGGAATTGATGGATCTTCGTTTCGTCGAGCTATCAAGGAGGAATCGAAGAGAGATGGATATGGATATGCACAGCATGCACATGCAGGTGATTGGAGAAGAACGATTAATTTTTAGTAAGGTAATTAATGTTGTAATTAGAGAATTAATTATTTAATTAATTCAAAATCATAGTTAATCCATTTCTTTTGCATTTGAGGTCTATTTAGGATGCGATTTCTTTAGTTGCGTTAATGATGGAAAGCTCCACGCATTAGCATTGGTTTGGATAGCTTTTGTTAAGGTGAGTGATATTATCTCTTACCATACTATGATTGTTGGTACAGTATTAAAATGATGTATTGAAATGTTTTCTAACTTTAAAATGTGATTTTATTATACCTAAACACCTACTTGATTATTATAAAGGAAAATAAAGGTGTTTTAGTGTGACGACCCGGAATTTTTGAGCATTTTAAAATCGGACTATTTAATTTATTTTAAGTATTCAATATAGTAATTTCAACCTGAATTACGAATATCACAATTTATTGGATAATTAAATTATTGAATAGAATAATTTGAAGTTGTGTAAAATGTTAAATCTGGAGTTCTAAGCTCGTTAAAAATAATTTGAAGGCTGGGAAAGGTTATATTGATAATGCCGAGGATAATAGAAGTTTTAAGATTTGAATTTAACACTGATTCGTTCGGTTTTGAAATTTGTATCGTTTAAATTGAATTTGAAAATAGCTTTCCGGGGGACAGTCTCGAAATTCGACGAAACCAGTTCCATTGGATCTGTAATATTGAATTATTATCGGATTTCATTTTTCGTAGTGATTGGAGTTGTTATGCGAGCATACGATATATAAGCGCGTTGAAATATACAACGATAATTTAATTTAAAATTTTTTAAGTATATTATCACTTAAGCCATCACTAGCCGAAATCTTCCCTGAACAAACCGATTTCCTTTCCTATCCTGTTCCCTTTCTCACCTACCCAGTAAGCTTCCTATCTTTTCTTTCTAATCATGGTCGAACGAAGGAAACCAAAGAAAATGAATAAATTCATATCACCCCTCCCTTCTTTCGAACGCAAATCCCCTTTCTTCCTTTCTAAATCATCGTCAACTCAAAAAAAAAAGTAAATAAATAATCATGGCCGCGTTTTCTTTTCCCCTTCCTACTTTTTTTTTCCATCTCTGTTCGAAAAAAAAACAAAGAAAAATTTCGATTTGTATTCCGTTTACTTCTTTCGAAATCACGGAAGAGATTCATGCCTTCATTCGAATCCCTGGATCCCTACTTCTTTTCAGAATCGCGACCTTGTCGCGATTTTGTTCTGGAGCTTGGCGACTGTGTAAGTGGCGGAAAGGGGGAAAAGCTCGTGCGATCGAATGGCGATGGCAAAGCTCGGTGAAGTACTGTGATTGTGGCTGAGAAGAAGGGATTGCGCTGCGATTTTTGAGCTTTCAAATGATGGCAGCGCGATTCATTTTGGGTTAGGGTGGCCGGTGATGGCTGCTGCGGTGAGGAAGTGGGTGAGTGCCCGTGGGTTGGGTAGGCGCAGGGAGCAACGATGCAGGTAGCGGCTAGAGGTGAAGTCGAGTCAGTGAGGTATCGATTTGTTGTTTTTTTTATTTTAAATTAATACATATGAATTTAAGCTGTAAGAAAAAAAAAATTGTTGATTCCAGAAAAGAAAATGATTACAGTAAGGATTAAAACCCATATTTGTTTTGATTCTTAATACATATATACGGGAAGAAAAGAAAGGTAATTTTAGCAGATATATATACACACACACACAATTTATTTAATTAACTTTAATATTTTATGCACACATTTTTAACTTACTAAATTTATTTTTAAATAATGGATTATGGGGTCAACTCGTTTAACTCACTTGTTCAATTATTTTAGTCATCAGAAAACAATTTATCTAGAGGGAAATTGGTCAAATAAAATTCTTAGTTAATTAGATTATTAAATGGGAAAAATAATGTGTGGGTGATTAATGTGTTTAACTAATTAAATTTTTAGTTGTAGTTACCGGAAATTTATTATCTTAAGGGGATTAGTTTAAAATAAATTTACTTGTTTAAAATATAAAATCACGGGTTAATCAAGTTATAAATGGAAATTTAATTGTTCCAATTGACTCGAATGTTGATCAAAAAATTATGAAATGTTTATACAAGGTTATAAACCGGGAAATCAAGGCAAAATTGAAATGGATTGCAAACAGCAAAGCAAAGGTGAGTTAATCTCACTCAGTTAGATTTAAAGTTGAAATTTAAATAATTGTTTGAATGGTTGAATTGATTGTTGTGTTATATAGTAGTATATATTACACCTAGAAATGATTGATTTCCCTCATTTTATAGTGAAGATATTTTACATTGTGCTAACGTCTATGGATGCAGGACAAAACAGGTTGGAGGGATCCAACTGGATCCCTCAATATTTATTTAAATTATCCTGTTATGATGATTTGATATTTTATGATGGATTATGTTGAAATATTAAATGCTATGGTTTGATTGGATAATTGGGTATAATGAATTTCCAGAAAAATATATAACTTGGATGTTGGAAAGAAAAGAAAAGAAGTGAATATGCAAGTAAAATAAATATGGAAATTTGAATGAATTTAAGAATGAAATATAAATGAAATAAAGTGACATAAGAATTCTAATTAATAAATCTTGGATATAGAAAGGAGATTTTTGAATTAATAGAAAGTTAATGAATTGTAAACTCCAATCCTAATATCTAGAAGAACAGAACATTTATTTTAAATTTAAGATTTTAAATTTTGAAAGGAACAAAGAAGGAAATGGGAAAAGCCTGAAATTTGTATATTTCAGTTAAAAGATTTAAAAGCAAACAGCCAATAATAATAATAAAAATAAAGTCCATAATTAATGAATTTTGAAAAGAACCGAGTAAGTAAAGAAATTTATTTCAATAGAATAAATTGGAAATCAATTTGGGGGAATTGATTTAAGTGCTTGAAGTTGGAATTTTCTCTGGGTGGCCAAGTACATGTTTTTAAAAGTAAATTTGTAAATGTAAATTAAATGTTTAAAGTTGTTTTTTTAAAGAAAGCAAGTTTTGTAAAATTATTATTTCTAATATTTAATTTCTAAAGCAAGTATTTCCTTTTAATATATTATGGCATTAATTATTTAAAAATGACTTAGCATTTGTTTTAAAGGTGAAAACCTGGTTTTATATTTTATATTGTAACCTTATTTTCTCATATAGTATGTATTTTTAACAAATTATTTAAGTAGTTTTATCCTAAATGTTTTAAAGTATATATTTCGAAGTAAAGTGTTTTAAATTATTTTAAAAATCTATTTTTGTGCTTGGTGATTTCAGAGGAGATATAAAATATTTGGGAAAGTTGATTCTGAAAAGAAAGATGGATTTGAAACTGTTTAAAAGGATTGAAAATAGAAATATATCTTGTGAAGATATTTTTGGAGATTAATAAATAATTTGGAAAATTATTTGAAAATTATTTGTTGGTTGATGGTTGTTTTGTGAATATAATTAATAGTTAAATAACCGACTATCAATATTGGACAATGCGTTGATCGTTTCGAAGAGACCGGGATCGAGATTTATTTCTCGAAAACCACTTCGATCCGATTTGTACGTTTCGTGAAAACGATTTTGGATTCGAAGATGGATCAGTGAAGTGCAAGGGCTAGTCGCTACTAATCCTGAGGATATTTCCAAAATGGATGTAGTAGGAATAGTGCATTCGGTTCCGTTCGAACCCTGGACGGACTTGTATGGATGAATGCTTGCGAAACATCGTCAGTTGGACAATGGGCATTCTAAGGGATATATTCTATAAAAGGTAACGCTTAGCCTCAAGCCTCATCAAATGGGAATGACTGAAAATCAGGGGTTATGCAGAAGGCTAGGTGGGTAGCACCCAAGCAGGGTGAGGTCATTCCAGTCTAAATGTCCCTTTTTATTTCGGCTTAGTGGGCGGTTGCTGATCCCAACCGCGGGGTGATCTCACTCGGGATTATCCAGTAAGGGGTAGTCCCGGCCTTGTGTTGTAGGGGAGCGGGCGTACTCCTCGGTACGGTGATCTAGGCCCCGTACTGTGACAGGTGGTACCCAGTGCCTAGTCATTAGTTGGAAATCCATCCTCCCTACGAGCCTTGTACGAGTTTTGTTTGTGTTACCCACTTTGTGGCCAGTAGCTGGAATTTAATAATGTAACAATTTCGGCTATTTTATAAGTATTTGTATATAGACCCTATTATAATATCAGAGGATTTCTATAAAAATTTGGTTTAGCTATCGTAAGGTAAAAACCCGACATGTTTATTTGTGGCGTGGTCTTACGAGATGCTTTTGTTTTCCAAGAATTTTTGAAACTTTAATAATCAATTGGGTGTGATTTTCTCACGCTGGTATTCCAGACTGACTAGGGTGTTATTTAACTGTAATGCTCGGGTCAGACCGAGTATTATAGAATACAGGATGTGATGCTGTGGAACTCAGGAGACGAGCTGGATGACGATACGTATATTCGTACTTGTTTTTATATATATATTCCGCTGTTGAGTTGTTGCGTATCCGTTGTATGTTATTGATGTGAGTTGTGACTGATGTACTCTGATGATGTAATATATGTAAACGGTTATATTTGATTTTGAGTAAAGATTATTTATTATCTATTATATTTTACTCCGCTGCGATGGTTAGATTCTGATGTTGTTTTCTATTTTCTTCTTCTACCTCTTCTTCTTTAACCCAAATGGTTCATATTTCTCTACAACTTGAGTTGATTTAGGTAGAATAGTGTTGACTCAAGGGGTACGGATTTGCGGGTCATTACACTTGGTATCAGAGCTTAGGTTGGTGATAACCTTGGCTCTGGTGGGAATTACTCATTTAGAATAGAGTCTGTAGTACTCTATAATGAGTTTGAGCGTATTAATAAATATGAGCGCGTATTTGTTAGTGGATATAAATTGTTTAATATGGTGTTGATTGGTTTATTGAGTGGCATATGAACCTTCGTCGACACAGTCTGCGCAACTGTATTGAAGGGGTTTCTAAACACTTGAATAGAACAATCGACACGATATTGTTTTAAATATGGGTAAATGAAATAATTTTACCCAAAAACATATTTTGATATAAAGAATAGCTTTTGAAAACTATTTAGCTAATATATGGTTGCTTGGATGTTAGAAATAAGGATATTTAAATTATTATCCTTATTGTATGGAAAATTTAACTAGAAATTGAAAACGTAACCAAAGGTCAAGAAAATAAATTCATTATAAAATGGAAGTTATAAATATGAATTGTAAATGGAATTTATAAATTGAAATATAATCAAATAAGAATTTGTATGAGCATAAGCTATGCAAATGAATGATAGTAAAATGGATTTAAGCAGGATTTGGAAATTTAAATCCCGGGGATTTCGGAAGTGTTTTGAAGATAAATAATAGCACAATTGTTTTGGAGATATTTCTGAAAGGAAATTGTTTTAAAGGGATTTTGAAAGTGATATAGCATTGAAATCACTTGGATTATTGGAAAATAATTCTGATGATGACGGCCGCATCATCAGTATTCATTTTCGAATTTCTAAGTGACAGATTGCTACCAAATTGATTTGTTCAGAAAAGCTAGTTATTTTTGAAAATCTCAAAAGAAATTTGTTGGGAATAAAAACAGGGTTGGTTTGATTTTTGAGAATTTTGTTTTTGAGATGTTGGAGGTTTCAAAATGTTTGAAAACAATAACCGGGTGTTTGAAAAATCCTGATGAAATAGGTTATAAGCTTATAGATTGTGATGATTTTTAAATCAGGAAGGAAATATTAGCTTTGAATGTTGGGAATTTAATTTTAAGTGAAAATGTAAAAATGAAATAAGCTTGGATTGGAGAATAAAATTTAACTGGATTGAAATAAATCGAATAATCTGAAAATAATATCCAGTTGTATTCGAATCAAATTGAAATCGAATTGAGATAAATAAATCCGAGTTAGAATAAAAATGAAATTGGAATAAATTTCAGTTGAGTTATTGAATGGAATTGGATTCTTACCTGAAAAAATGGAAAATAAATTGGATAAGGATTGGAATTGGAATAAATAAATAAGAATAACGTGTAAAAGAATTATAATGCATGAAATAAAACATGCTTGGGATATAAATAAGCATAAGGCTTGAGTTAAAATAAAAGATGAATATATTTAAGCCTATGATGAATGGAATTGTGTAAATTATAAGTGGAGACTTATAAAATTGAAATGGAATGCAAAATCCAAAATAAATATTGTTTGATGAATTGAAAGTAAAAAGAAGATCAAAACTTGAATTATAAAATAAATTGAACTAAGAAAATTAAATGAAGTGCTATTTGGATTTAAAAATCAGATATTGAACTATAAATAGGGGAGAACTAATTGGTTAATAAATTAATTAATGAAATGTGTAAATAGAGTTCAATGTAGTTAAATAGAAGCTGAATTGTAAGCTAATAATGATGATTGGAAATAGAACTCAAGTTATAAATCAAATTCGACTTGAATCATTAGTGAAGAAAATATAATTGATGTGGCCTTGCAATTAATTAAATGATTTGCGAATGAAATTGCAATGTAAGTTAATAAATTTGGATGGTAAATTTAAAAGTGAAGGGTGGAATCAGAACTTGAGTTATTAATTAAAATTTAACTTGAAGTGTTAACAAATTAAATATAATTGGAAAGATATCGAATAAAAATGAAATTAGATTAAAATACTAATGGTATGAATTGCAAATAAAATCCAATAAGTGGAAATGAATGGGAAATGGCCATGTAATCAATTGAATGAGTTAAATCTGGAAAGTTAAATTTTATAATAGCTAATCAAATAATATGAGTTTAAGAATAAAATTGGAATGAATTAAAATAAAAGGGAATCTAATTGGGAATGAAGATGAACCTAAATTGCTAATGGTTTTGAATGACCTGGTTTGGATAATAAAATGAAATGCAAATGAATGGATTCAAATCTGAAATGCAATGAAAATGAGAATATATGGATTGTGAATAAATTTAAAATGGAATAGAAGTAAGTATAAATGGAGTTGAAATCCATTTAAATTGATTACAAGACATGAATATTTGTTTATTCACATAAATCTCGTTGAATTGCATAAAATAACTTGTCATTTGGTGTAAATATGAGTAATTAAAATTCTACGAGTTGATAGAAGTAAAATAAATTGATTTTGAGAGCAATTGAACTAAATATGAGTTCAGTTTGCTTAAAAATAAATTAATGTAAGTGATTGAGTTGTAAACCATTCGGATTGAATGAAAATGGGTTGTAAATTGATTGAAATAGTTGAATTAGCATGGAAGTTATATAAATTGCTTACGGAAAAATGTTTGGTGTAAATTTCTTTTTAGAAGTCATGTGTTTTACTATTGCAAATAAGTGAAATAGAATTGATTTTGAAGTCAATTGAATTGACTATGAGCTTGTTTGGGGTTAAAATTAATTGAAGGTAAGAAATGGTGTTGTAAACCATTAAAATTAAATGAAATGGCATATAGGTTAGTTAAAAAAAATGCGTAAGTGTTAAAAACCATATAAGTTGCTTATAAACATTGTTTAGCTACATTGTTTCTAATATTCATGTGTTGTAGTTGCTTAAATGGAGTGGAATGTCAATAAACTTCATATATTTGGCACTTACATGTTTAAATTGAGTAAGTACAGGTACCTGAGAGCCGTGTGGCTGGATTGGGTTGCGCTAATTGCTAAAATTATAAGCTGCTTGCTTAAAAATGCTAAATAAGGTACGCCTACGCAATAAAAATAGGAAATATGAACTGTTTTTGATTTTTCCGACCGTGTGGGTCGATGTATATATATTTATCTCTTTTGTCAAACTGCAAAAGCTCCTCCGTACAAAGGGGACTCTGCCAAAAAATTTCAAAAATTTTGGGAGTTAGAAAATTTTTGAAAATTTTGGAAAAGTTTGTTAACGACAAAACAATTTTCAAACTGGAAATTGAAATAAGTTAGTAAATGAAACTAATTAAAGTAATGACATGAATTAGTAATAAATGACAAATAAAATTTATATATGCAGAGTTAAAAATAAATTGAATCCATATGGAAATGAAAGAATCAATTTGAATAGAGATAAATATTAACTAAAATGGTAAAGTGAAAACAAACAAAGAAGCATATAGAATGCTTATACTAAACTTAAGAGGGAATGGTGAATTCTTCAATGAAAATTGATACTACTAATATAATTTATGACAATATTGGAATGAATAGATGTTGATATTTTGTGAGAAAGTCGATAAAATGTTTTGGAATATTGTGTTTGGATATTAGTGCTAAGCAGGGTATGCAGGTAATATCAAGAAAAGTGAATTGGTTTTGACTTCATAAGGATAAAAAAATTGAATGGCCCGACCAAAAAGGTATGTGTTTAAATTTTTGTGAAATTTGATTGGGATTTTGATTGAGCCACTTGGCTTTTTGTTTTCTTTTTGGATTTGGGAGGCTGTAGAGCCATTTTATAGTTGTACCGAGCCAGCCGCGCAAAGGAGACGCTGGCAAAAATTTTCGGGAATTTGGGGAGTTAGAAAAATTTTGAGAAAATTTTGATAATTCAAAATTTGGTTTTAAACTGAAACTCGAATGATTAAAACAAATGGTATAACTTGAAACTAGGGAAGGTTTAGAGAAGTTAGTTGAAGTAATAATGGGTCTTTATAAAGGATAGTTGGAAGAATGTTTAATTGTTGGTTTCGGGAAAAGTAAGCGGGTACTGGACCATTCCTCTTGACTAGTAATTTCGGGGACGAAATTCTTTTAAGGGGAGAGGAATGCGACGACCCGAAATTTTTGAGCATTTTAAAATTGGACTATTTAATTGATTTTAAGTATTCAATATAGTAATTTTAACCTAAATTACGAATATCACAATTTATTGGATAATTAAATTATTGAATAGAATAATTTGAAGTTGTGTAAAATGTTAAATCTGGAGTTCTAAGCTCGTTAAAAAAATTTGAAGGCTGGGAAAGGTTATATTGATAATGCCGAGGATAATAGAAGTTTTAAGATTTGAATTTAACACTGATTCATTCGGTTTTGAAATTTGTATCGTTTAAATTGAATTTGAAAATAGCTTTCCGGGGGACAGTCTCGGAATTCGACGAAACCAGTTCCATTGGATCCGTAATATTGAATTATTATCGGATTTCATTTTGCGTAGTGATTGGAGTTGTTATGCGAGCATACGATATATAAGCGCGTTGAAATATACAACGATAATTTAATTTAAAATTTTATAAGTATATTATCACTTAAGCCATCACCAGCCGAAATCTTCCCTGAACAAGCCGATTTCCTTTCCTATCCTGTTCCCTTTCTCACCAACCCAGTGCGCTTCCTATTTTTTCTTTCTAATCATGGTCGAACGAAGGAAACCAAAGAAAATGAATAAATTCATATCTCCCCTCCCTTCTTTCGAACGCAAATCCCCTTTCTTCCTTTCTAAATCATCGTCAACTCAAAAAAAAAAAAGTAAAAAAATAATCATGGCCGCATTTTCTTTTCCCCTTCCTACTTTTTTTTCCATCTCTGTTCGAAAAAAAACAAAGAAAAATTTCGATTTGTATTTCGTTTACTTCTTTCGAAATCACGGAAGAGATTCATGCCATCATTCGAATCCCTGGATCCCTACTTCTTTTCAGAATCGCGACCTTGTCGCGATTTTGTTCTGGAGCTTGGCGACTGTGTAAGTGGCGGAAAGGGGGAAAAGCTCGTGCGATCGAATGGCAATGGCAAAGCTCGGTGAAGTACTGTGATTGTGGCTGAGAAGAAGGGATTGCGCCGTGATTTTTGAGCTTTCAAATGATGGCAGCGCGATTCATTTTGGGTTAGGGTGGCCGGTGATGGCTGCTGCGGTGAGGAAGTGGGTGAGTACACGTGGGTTGGGTAGGCGCAGGGAGCGACGATGTAGGTAGCGGCTAGAGGTGAAGTCGAGTCAGTGAGGTATCGATTTGTTTTTTTTTTAATTTTAAATTAATACATATGAATTTAAGCTGTAAGAACAATTTTGTTGTTGATTCCAGAAAAGAAAATGATTACAGTAAGGATTAAAACCCATATTTATTTTGATTCTTAATACATATATACGGGAAGAAAAGAAAGGTAATTTTAGCAGATATATATATACACACACAATTTATTTAATTAACTTTATTATTTTACGCACACATTTTTAACTTACTAAATTTATTTTTAAATAATGGATTATGGGATCAACTCGTTTAACTCGCTTGTTCAACTATTTTAGTCATCAGAAAACAATTTATCTAGAGGGAAATTGGTCAAATAAAATTCTTAGTTAATTAGATTATTAAATGGGAAAAATAATGTGTGGGTGATTAATGTGTTTAACTAATTAAATTTTTAGTTGTAGTTACCGGAAATTTATTATCTTAAGGGGATTAGTTTAAAATAAAATTACTTGTTTAAAATACAAAATCACGGGTTAATCAAGTTATAAATGGAAATTTAATTGTTCCAATTGACTCGAATGTTGATCAAAAAATTATGGAATGTTTATACAAGGTTATAAACCGGGAAATCAAGGCAGAATTGAAATGGATTGCAAACAACAAAGCAAAGGTGAGTTAATCTCACTCAGTTAGATTTAAAGTTAAAATTTAAATAATTGTTTGAATGGTTGAATTGATTGTTGTGTTATATAGTAGTATATATTACACCTGGAAATGATTGATTTCCCTCATTTTATAGTGAAGATATTTTACATTGTGCTAACGTCTGTGGATGCAGGAAAAAACAGGTTGGAGGGATCCAACTCCCTAAATATTTATTTAGATTATTTAAATTATCCTGTTATGATGATTTGATATTTTATGATGGATTATGTTGAAATATTGAATGCTATGGTTTGATTGGATAATTGGATATAATGAATTTCCAGAAAAATATATAACTTGGATGTTGAAAAGAAAAGAAGTGAATATGCAAGTAAATAAATATGGAAATTTGAATGAATTTAAGAATGAAATAAAGTGACATAAGAATTCTAATTAATAAATCTTGGATATAGAAAGGAGATTTTTGAATTAATAGAAAGTTAATGAATTGTAAACTCCAATCCTAATATCTAGAAGAACAGAACATTTATTTTAAATTTAAGATTTTAAATTTTGAAAGGAACAAAGAAGGAAATGGGAAAAGCCTGAAATTTGTATATTTCAGTTAAAAGATTTAAAATCAAACAGCCAATAATAATAAAAAAAATAAAGTCCATAAGTAATGAATTTTGAAAAGAACCGACTAAGTAAAGGAATTTATTTCAATAAAATAAATTGGAAATCAATTTGGGGGAATTGATTTAAGTGCTTGAAGTTGGAATTTTCTCTGGGTGGCCAAGTGCACGTTTTTAAAAGTAAATTTGTAAATGTAAATTAAATGTTTTAAAGTTTTTTTTTTAAAGAAAGCAAGTTTTGTAAAATTATTATTTCTAATATTTAATTTCTAAAGCAAGTATTTCCTTTTAATATATTATGGCATTAATTATTTAAAAATGACTTAGTATTTGTTTTAAAGGTGAAAACCTGGTTTTATATTTTATAAAGTAACCTTATTTTCTCATATAGTATGTATTTTTAACAAATTATTTAAGTAGTTTTATCCTAAATGTTTTAAAGTATATATTTCAAAGTAAAGTGTTTTAAATTATTTTAAAAATCTATTTTTATGCTTGGTGATTTCAGAGGAGATATAAAATATTTGGGAAAGTTGATTCTGAAAAGAAAGATGGGTTTGAAACTGTTTTCAAAGGATTGAAAATAGAAATATATATTGTGAAGATATTTTTGGAGATTAATAAATAATTTGGAAAATTATTTATTGGTTGATGGTTGTTTTGTGAATATAATTGATAGTTAAATAATCGACTATCAATATTGGACAATGCGTTGATCGTTTCGAAGAGACCGGGATCGAGATTTATTTCTCGAAAACCACTTCGATCTGATTTGTACGTTTCGTGAAAACGATTTTGGATTCGAAGAAGGAGCAGTGAAGTACAAGGGCTAGTCGCTACTAATCCTGAGGATATTTCCAAAATGGATGTAGTAGGAATAGTGCCTTCGGTTCCGTTCGAACCCGGGACGGACTTGTATGGATGAATGCTTGCGAAACATCGTCAGTTGGACGATGGGCATTCTAAGGGATATATTCTATAAAAGGTAACGCTTAGCCTCAAGCCTCATCAAATGGGAATGACTGAAAATCAGGGGTTATGCAGCAAGGCTAGGTGGGTAGCACCCAAGCAGGGTGAGGTCATTCCAGTCTAGATGTCCCTTTTTATTTCGGCTTAGTGGGCGGTTGCAGATCCCAACCGCGGGGTGATCTCACTCGGGATTATCCAGTAAGGGGTAGTCCCGACCTTGTGTTGCAGGGGAGCGGGCGTACTCCTCGGTACGGTGATCTAGGCCCCGTACTGTGACAGGTGGTACCCCAGTGCCTAGTCATTAGTTGGAAATCTATCCTCCCTACGAGCCTTGTACGAGTTTTGTTTGTATTACCCACTCTGTGGCTAGTAGCTGGAATTTAATAATGTAACAATTTCGGCTATTTTATAAGTATTTGTATATAGACCCTATTATAATATCAGAGGATTTCTATAAAAATCTGTTTTAGCTATCGTAAGGTAAAAACCCGACATGTTTATTTGTGGCGTGGTCTTACGAGATGCTTTTGTTTTCAAAGGATTTTTGAAACTTTAATAATCAATTGGGTGTGATTTTCTCACGCTGGTATTTCAGACTGACTCGGGTGTTATTTAACTGTAATGCTCGGGTCAGACTGAGTATTATAGAATACAGGATGCGATGCTGTGGAACTCAGGAGACGAGCTGGATGACGACACATATATTCGTACTTGTTTTTATATATATATTCCGCTGTTGAGTTGTTTTGTATCCATTGTATGTTATTGATGTGAGCTCTGACTGATGTACTCTGATGATGTAATATATGCAAACAGTTATATTTGATTTTGAGTAAAGATTATTTATTATCTATTATATTTTACTTCGCTGCGATGGTTAGATTCTGATGTTGTTTTCTATTTTCTTCGTCTTCCTCTTCTTCTTTAACCCAAATGGTTCGTATTTTTGTACAACTTGAGTTGATCTAGGTAGAATAGTGTTGACTCATGGGGTACGGATTTGCGGGTCGTTACATTTTAGAGTGGTTTTATATTGGATATCACATTTTCCCATTTACATTCCAATTCTAGGGAATTACTAAATTTGGAGTATTTTGATATAAATTCCCTCATTGGTTTTATATCAAAGTACATTATATGTTGTTTTGGTTGAAAATGTAGATTTAGTGATGATCGAGTGTTCGGGAAATATCTCATGCATTGTGATTTCGTACACATTGATCGAGAACCCAACGAACGGGATAAGTTGTAGAAGAGGGCTATAATACATGCTGACTGATTTAACGGTAGAAGATGACGGATTTAGATGGGCTTGGACTTTGAGGTGGATGCCATACATTTCACTCTGGTTTGTACTTATCCATTTATGGTTAAACACATGACCAAAGTGGTTGGTATTGACCATAGTTGGATGGTCAGTGCCTATAAGTTATTGATGACGGTTGATTAGGCCGATCTTTAGCATAGACAATGAGGAGACTTTGAGGTGCACAATCTAATGGTTCGTTCATGCGACCAACTTAGGTCTTGATGTTATTGCTCCACAACAAGTGATTTCGATGATGAGGCGATGATGTGATGCTTCGATATGGTAGTTTTAGTACTTCGAATAGTGACTCGATGGTGTATGGAGTTAGGTTTTGAGGTTGATAGTTTTAGGACTTCGTAGATCATGCTGGAGGTGTTGGCTCATTTACATCAGGGGTGGATGGTGATGTAACAGCATGATAAAAGTTTGGTATCCTTGGTTTGTGACTTGTGGTAGGAGTAGATACCAAAGATAGGTGCTCGATATTGGAGAGAGCCATAAATGGTAATGTGGTGGATTGGATAATGGAAATTGTATTGAGCAAGAAGGGCTCGGATCTGAATTGAGCAAAGAGGAGGGCTCAGATGGATGTGCATGTGCTAAGGGATTGTTGATAACTCGAAGTGTTTTCTATTGTACTCGAAGAAGAGGTATTATAGGTAGGGATGCCTATGGATCATGTAGGGATCTGTATACCTTAGACCTGTGGCTTTGGGTCTAGTGTCTAGCTTTGGGCTACGAGACATTTATCTAGCTTTGGGCTACGTGATATGAGAGTATTCGTATTACTGAAAAATGGGATTTTCCATTAGTCTCTAGCATGGAGGCCATAATAGTTATCATATATCTAGAGGCACTTAGTGACAGTTAATATTGTTTGATGGATGCTATGTTTGTTATGGTTGCTTTGGTAAGCACCTATCACTCTAGGGATATCAGATGACGTAGGTATTGTGGATAGGGATACCTAGGCACCTTGACATTTTATTTAGTGTGGAGTACCCCTTTATGATGTTGCTGATTAGCATGTTATCAATCTTATGTGCCGACTCTTTGGTTGCAGGGACATATCAGGTATGATTTGTATACCCTTTGTTCCATATACCATGTCGACTTTTATAGTATTTTGAAATTGTTTATCACTTACTTAAGACTGATGTCTGACCCGAGGTTTAATGCTTTGCTACTTATTATTTCGGGTACGCATAAATGAGTAGACTAGAGAGCAGGTATGGATGGCATACGAAGCACTATAGATGGACTGGTAGGAGGTGATGTTTGCTCATACTTATATTCGAGTTGTTATTGCATATTCCATTATTTGACACTATGTAGTCTTGATAGTCTTTGTCTTACTATTACTAGAGACGGTTTATCGGTTGAGTTTATTTATCATTTGTATAAATTATATCACTATTTTTTTAACTGTATGAGCATAAGTATAATGATTTTGTGGTTCACGTAGTTATTATTGTCTCGCCTGTTTTATAACCGTGATGACTATTATATTTTATTCGATGTGATGTTAGATTTACGGCGGGTTATGTGATTGATTGATGTTCCTTTCTCTTTTCTTCTCTTCTATTGCTCTTTTTTACTTCTTTTTATTTCCCTTGTCAACTGTCCTACATATGAGGTGTGGGGCAGTAATTACATTTGGTATCAGAACATAGGTTACGTGATTAACTGAGTTGATACCGCGATCTGGTAGAGATGGTGTAGGAGTTATAGCCTTAAGCTGGATCTGGAGTGTGTGTGTGTATGCGGAAGTTCATATCTGTTATATATTTTGGTTTCCAAAACTATATAGTACTATGTATAGTATATAAGTTGTATTGCACACACGAGCACTATTGATGTAGTTTTCTTTATGAGAGATTGATCATCCTTATTATAGAATAGTAATGATCGGGCATACGAGAAATACTACTATTGACTCCATCTATAGAGTTGAAGAGTGGTGTAATGACCGAGATTTTCGACCTTCGAAAATCGACATCAATACATCCTCTATATTACATTCCATGCAATCAAATGCCAAAAATACCATATCGTTAGGGAAAGAAGAAAGAGGTAGAAGAAGAAAATAGAAATAACAACATAGAATCTAACAATCGTAGCAGGACAATATATAGATAACAACTGCTCTGTATACCAAAAGAACTATAACTCGTTATTTATACATTGCACCATCAGAGTACAATACATCAATAACTCAATAGTAGACAGTTATGCAACTTGTCTGTAACGACCCGTAATTTCGCTACTTCGAAAATGAGAGATTTCGTTTGTTTTAAAGTTAAAAAAGGTTTAAAACCTAAATAAACAAGTTATATATAGACAATGATAGAGAAGTTATTTATTCTTATAGATAATAAATTAAAAAATATAAATTTGGATTTTAGAACAAATCAACAAAAGTTAAGTTTTGCTAAGTATAAATAAATGCTTAAATAAATAGGTCTAAATGTTTATTTAAAAATATAAATCTTATTGAAAACATCTAATAAAGATAATAAAAGTATATTAAAATACTTATAAGTATGTTAATAATTGTTTTACAAAAATAACCAAATTTTGTCGCATTTTGTCAGTTTTACATACACCGTAAAATTAGAGATTTTGGTATTATTTAAATATGATTTTAAAATATAAAGAGACTTGTTTTAATTTATTTAAAGAAGTAAAAAGTTCATTTTTAAATTTGGTTTACATAAATAAATAGTTTAACTAAAACGTCAAAATATGACCGTAAAATATTTTGTCGGAAAACGACGTTTTGTCGATTAAAAGTTGTCGCAACGTCGCCGCATCTTTATTTTCTTATATAGGAACATATATTCAAATAGTATAAGTATTAATTAATTTACTAATTAAGTTTACTTTTACTAAATAAGGTTAGAAACTTCTAGAAGCAATTAAGAAAAGTAAGTAAGAATTAAGAAAAGTAAGTAAGAAAAGTCAAAAGTAAACATCAAATCAATATCAAATCAAAGCCAACATAATTATGATATTCTTTACTTAATATCTAAGTGAAAATGACATAAAGTAATGATTTGAAATGTGATGTTAAGTGTTGAAAAAAAATAAGAATGCTTAAGAAGTAAGTAAGGGTATTTTGGTCTTTTTACAAAATATTATTTTAATCCAAAACTTTTTCTATAAATAAGACCACCATTCTTCCACTTTATTTTACACCATTTTCTATCTTCTTCTTCTTTCTTGAAGCTCTCTTTAATGGCTTCTTCTTCTCTTCCAAATCCTTACTAACTTTTTCAAAACCATATCAAATCAACTCCAAACACCACCAAACCTTGCCAAAGACCTTAGAATACCATTAGAACATGGTTTAGCATCTAAAAAGTGAAGAAACAAAGAGGAAGAGGAGGAGGAAGGTGTGGCCGAACCTATAGTGGAGGAGGAGCAAGTTGTGAAGCTTCGAAGCGAGAAAAAGGGAAGGAAGTGTTGTCGGAATCAAAAGGAAAGTCTACGGAAAAGATTTGGTGAAGATAAGAGAGTTTAAGTGAAGTGTTGTTTGTAAATGAATGTTGGTAGGAAGTTAATCTTTTGGTCAAAAAGTGAGTACTCTTATTTACTAATTAATCCATAAGTTATTTCAAGTATAATGATTTGAAAGTATAAACATGTTGAATGTTTGAATGTTTGATAACTTGGTTGCAAAATTGGTTGATTATATGATTGTTTATGTGATTGATAACTTGGTTTGATAAATGATAAGAGAAATGGTTAGTAAGCAAAGTTAATTACATGAGAATTAAAATCCATACAAATGTGTGTGGAAATATTTAGCCTCTTAATGATTTTAAATAAGTTAAAAGAGTTTAAATATGGTTTAAAAAGAATTCGAAGTGCTTCGGACAAGTTCCGAAGCAATTCTCAAAATTGGTCAAAACCGAGCTTGTCGCGTAGTGGCGGTTCGTAAATTTCGACCCGTAACTTCAAATTGATGTAGAGAATGATTTATAACTCGGATTTCTTCGAAATAAAAATTATTTGGTTTACAATGATAATAGTTTTCCAACGAAGAAAGAAAATCAAGATTTCGTCAAGTAGATTTTAAAATATGTCCAAAACAATTTTCTAAAAACATCGCGGTTTTGCAGTTCGGAATCCAAAACGGGATTTCTTTATAAATGATATTTTTAAAGTATTAAAAATATGAAATAAATTTGATAAATCTATTTAAATGATTTAAAAGAGATTTGGATTGGAAAATATGAATTATCGAATGTTTTAAAAGTTGTTAAATCAAATAAGCTTATATAGCACTTTCCGCAGCACTTTTATGCTGTGAATTCTATAACTTTTGGAATATGAGTTTAAATGTAACGACGTTTCCCAGAATCAATTGTGAATGTTTTGGAAAGGATAATTAAGAATTTTGAAAAGATAATTTGGAATATTTATAAGCAATTCTAAAATAAAGCTGAAAATCTGAGTATGCGGAAACGACTAGTACATTTGTCCCACCTGTGAGATCTGGGAAGGTAAACAAGGTGTTTAACTAAGGTTAGGGATGGAGCAACCAGTGCCCTGAACTTACCTGGCCTATGTTTTCTCTTCTTAGGCGAGGGGTGGAATAGATCGAAAGGAAAGCCCGGATGCTCTAAAAAGATCATATTTAAATTTTTCTAAGATAAAAGAAAAGAAAACCCCTTCAAAATAATTTTCGAGATAAAATATATCGAAGATAAAAATAGTTAAAGACAAAGATATTCAAAATGTAGGATTACTTGCCACTAGTCCCTAGAGGTGAAACTTGCCATTAGTCCCTAGAGGTGAAACTTGCCATTAGTCCCTAGAGGTGAAACTTGCCATTAGTCCCTAGAGGTGAAACTTTCCATTAGTCCCTGGAGGTGAAATTTACCATATTTATGATGGCAATAGTGCTCTATTATGAAAATCTTTGATTAGCAAGAATATGATTTGAAGTTAAGAAAGAAATCTTTGATTTAGATTTAATGAATGATTTGGGAATATTTTCCCTAAGTTAAAAGTTATAACTTAAGTGTAAGAAATCTTTGATTGAGATTAAACGAATGATTTGGAAAGATTTTCCTAAGTAAAGAAGAAAATGATTTAGAATTATTCCAAGATTTAAGAAAGGTTTAAATAAATCAAATGATTGATAAATGAGGCTTAATGATTCCATATACATTTGAAATGAAAATGGAATAAATTGAAAAGATTATATCTGAGATAGATATTTGATTTGATAAAAGATGAAGTAATTGATTGATGATTGATATCCACTTATGAACTTAACATCTTTTAAAGCGATGATTGGTTTCGAAGGAACCGGAGTCGGATTTGGTTAATTCCTATCCGAAAACCACTTCGAACCAATGTATACGTTCGAAAGTGAAGACATGTTGAAGATGATGATTATTGAAGACCGTGGATCTTTATAGCGTGAAGACTGCTTGTTGAACATGCTCTGGTTGGCCACCATTATAGAGTTATTTATAGCAGTGGTCTCCTCGTGATGGAGATTTTTTTGGATTGCAAGGGCTTCTCGCCTAGTAATGGCCGAGGAAAGTGCCTTCGGTTTCGTTCAGTCCTAGAACGAACTTGTATAGATGTTTGTCTGACATTGTATTCTAAATCACATTTGAGTGGTTTCTATAAATGTATATCAGTTGGTGGCGGAGAAGGCAACTTCTTTTAGCTTAACACCCTTTCCCGAGACATACGTGCTCAGGAAGTTATACTTTTCTAGAAATCAGTCGTGTGACGTGGAATGACAATGTGGCATTCAAAGTGGAACTTGTTATGAAAAAGCGTGGCTTTGTATGAAAAAAAAAGCGTGGCTTTGTATGAAAAAAAGCGTGGCTTTGTTTGAATTGAGCGTAGCCTCGCGAGCCTCACACCCCGGTTATGATGGGATTCTATGTGGTCAGATGTATGCTCGCATTTCAGGTAGTAGTGATTTGGGTTATCAGATGTTCTGAGCCCTAGGTACCAGATGCATCTGGGCCTCATGGCAGGGATGTGCGAAGTCTGAGTCATTGGATGTTATTCGCAGATTGCATCCACTTTTAGCCATTTATGTTGTTGTATAACGGCGTCTGAGTCATGGACGTAAGCCGTGGATACAGATTGATCTTTCCACTAGTTTCCTATCATGTTGGAAATCCAAACCCAATACGGTACATACGGTTTTGATTGTATTCCCAAAATAGCTGTAATGACTTGCAAACATTTCAGCTACCCCCTTCTGGTATCATATATTCCGTTCGGTATATTCCGTTGACCCAGTCCGGATATATTCTGTTAGACTTAGTCCAGATATTGGTACCTTATTTGAATAAGTTTATTTGAAAAGTGTTTTCAAAAGAATGTCATTAAAAATAATATCAAGTGATTTTTGGTATGAAGCGTTTTGGTTATCATAAGGTAAAAACCCGTCCGTGTTTATGTATGGTCGTGGTCTTATGAGATACCATTCTTTTCAAAGGTTTTGATAATATAGTCATTTAAACTTCGAGTATCTCACGCTGTTTTATCAAGCCTGATCCGGGTATTTTTAATACTCGGGTCAGATCCGAGTAGTTTCAGGTTTAGTTGAAGACGGTTGGAGTTTCCAGAGGAGAACTGGAGATCTTCATCATCGTATGGACGTATTCTATCTTTATCCGCTTTGCTTAGTGTATTTTGTTTAATGTTTGTCAGCAATTGTAAGGACAGATGTTTATAACTGTCCAAGCTGAATTTAGGTTAGACTCTGATATTGTATTTAAAATTTTCCGCTGTAAAGATTATTATTGAAATAATATATGTTATTCCATTCGTGTGAGATTCTGTTCTGTCTTTATTTTCTTTCTACCCTTAATGATCCGCTTATTCGTGCAATTTGAGTTTGACATGTGTGGTTTATTGTCGATTCAAAGGGTATGGAAAAGTGGTTCGTTACATTTGGTATCAGAGCTGAAGGTTAAGCGAGAACCTTGGCTTTGTTGGGGTAAAGACTCATCAGAGATAGGGTTAGAAATACCCTAGGATGAGTAACTCATTAGAGATAGGGTTAGTAACACCCTAGAATGAATTTGAGTGTATTATATATATATGAGTGCGTATTTGTTATTGGATATAAGAAAATGTTTTGTGTTGATTTATCGGTTGAGCGGTTTATAAATTCTGGTCGATATGGGAAGTACAACTATATCGGTAGGTATTTCTAAACTCTTAACAAGGCATATCGACACATTGTTTGGAAAAGATTATATTTTGCATATAAAGAAATGTCTTTCAAAAGATATAAAATTTTGTGTGGTTAGGGAAATTTATAAGATACGTTCCCTTAGGAAGTCCCATGGATAAGGTCTTAATTCATCTAGTGATGATTAGAATAATCTTCTAAGTATCAATCATATGTTGGCTTGGGCAAACGGTATTGAGCACTTGGTAAATTATTCTTCTTATCATTGGAGGATGAAGGCAAGTTCAAATCCAAACAAGTTGAATTAAGTATTTGGATAAAAGATGTTTGAATAAGATGAAATGGAAATAGTATAAACACTTCTAATCTTATCTTGAAATATCACTTAGGGGCAGAATGGCTTATTTTATGTCAAGTAATGAGTTTTGGATGAGTCCAAAGCAGGCACGAAGAGCACGTGCAGAAAGAGAAGCAGAAAAGAAACAAAAACTAGGAGCGTATGTTGGCATCTACTGCTTTAGGTGTTTTCAAGAAGGGCATTATGCAGTTTGTTGTGATAGGAAAATAAAGAAACAGAAGGAAGAAAAACCTGTTCGAAAAGATATATGTTGTTTTAAGTGTAAGAAGCTAGGACATTTTCTACATGATTGCCCTAGAGCAAAGAAGAAACCCAAAGCGCCGAAAGGGAAGGAAAAGTGTTGTTATCGGTGCAAAGAATTAGGACATATAGTCAAAGATTGCAATGTAAAGAAAGGAGAAAAGTCGGCTAAGGCGCATACCATTCAGACAGCCACGATTTCATGGCCTTGCAGATCATGTGGTAAATATGGACATTCGGAGAAGGACTGTCCAAAGGAAAGGTCAGATGGCTTAAGCCCCAAAGATAGAGCACCATCTACCTCAAAAGGAATTCAAGAATAATATATTATAGTCTAAGTATCTATATAATGGTAGTATGTGATAAGGCTGTATTTCCTAGGAAAGTTATCTCTAAAATTTTGTAATGCCAGTTAGAGATTGAAATAGATGTATGAATATGATGTTAATTAATAAACTTCCTTTTGATTATCCTCTCGATGCACTTCTTCAATCTTATATCTGGTCAAATCTAAGAAGATATTTAAAAATAAAAAGTTCAAAGGAATATTAGAAAGAAATAGCTTTAAAAAAAAAGGGTGTTAAAGTTTAGAAAATTATTTAAAATATATATCTTGTAAGAATATATTGTATAAAATAAAGAAAAGAATGAAACTATTGAAATTTTATCATAGTCTTTTGAAAAAAAATAAAGGAAAGTTATTTAAACTTAAGATAATTTTGGAACTAAAATCTATAATAAGATGTAATAGCAAAAAGAAAAAATATATAGAGAGCTTAAATAAAATTTTAATGATATTTTCCAAATAAAATTGATTTCTTTAGAAAAGAAGTTATAACTATTTTGCATAAATATTTTGGAAATAAATAATTAAAGGGATTATATAAAGAAGCACCTTTATAAAATGTTTGTACTTAAGATAAGTTTTTATGAAAGTTTTGAGAGGTAATAAATATATATTATATATAGATTATTTCGTCACACAAATGATGATTTAATATCCGAGTTCGGAACTTTGAGGTGTTTACACCGATCCGAAAAAGGATTTATCACTCGATTCTTGACGACGAACATTGATTAGGGTTTATGATTGGGTACTTGAGTTTTCTATCATAGTTTAGCACTATGCAAGGAAAGCAAAGGTTTTTGAGCAAAGAGCCTGATTAAAGTCCGCACTAGAGGATCAGGGGATCGATACTAGTTCGGAAATAAAGTTGTGTATTCGAATAGGAGATCGAATAAGATATTTTCATACGGATAATCTGTGTATATTATATGGAATTAAGTTTAAAGATAAATGGTTTAGGCAAACTTTTGTTTGGGCAATTTCGAGGACGAAATTCTTTTAAGTAGGGGAGAATGTAACGACCCGTAATTTCGCTACTTCGAAAATGAGAGATTTCGTTTGTTTTAAAGTTAAAAAAGGTTTAAAACCTAAATAAACAAGTTATATATAGACAATGATAGAGAAGTTATTTATTCTTATAGATAATAAATTAAAAAGTATAAATTTGGATTTTAGAACAAATCAACAAAAGTTAAGTTTTGCTAAGTATAAATAAATGCTTAAATAAATAGGTCTAAATGTTTATTTAAAAATATAAATCTTATTGAAAACATCTAATAAAGATAATAAAAGTATATTAAAATACTTATAAGTATGTTAATAATTGTTTTACAAAAATAACCAAATTTTGTCGCATTTTGTCAGTTTTACATACACCGTAAAATTAGAGATTTTGGTATTATTTAAATATGATTTTAAAATATAAAGAGACTTGTTTTAATTTATTTAAAGAAGTAAAAAGTTCATTTTTAAATTTGGTTTACATAAATAAATAGTTTAACTAAAACGTCAAAATATGACCGTAAAATATTTTGTCGGAAAACGACGTTTTGTCGATTAAAAGTTGTCGCAACGTCGCCGCATCTTTATTTTCTTATATAGGAACATATATTCAAATAGTATAAGTATTAATTAATTTACTAATCAAGTTTACTTTTACTAAATAAGGTTAGAAACTTCTAGAAGCAATTAAGAAAAGTAAGTAAGAATTAAGAAAAGTAAGTAAGAAAAGTCAAAAGTAAACATCAAATCAATATCAAATCAAAGCCAACATAATTATGATATTCTTTACTTAATATCTAAGTGAAAATGACATAAAGTAATGATTTGAAATGTGATGTTAAGTGTTGAAAAAAAATAAGAATGCTTAAGAAGTAAGTAAGGGTATTTTGGTCTTTTTACAAAATATTATTTTAATCCAAAACTTTTTCTATAAATAAGACCACCATTCTTCCACTTTATTTTACACCATTTTCTATCTTCTTCTTCTTTCTTGAAGCTCTCTTTAATGGCTTCTTCTTCTCTTCCAAATCCTTACTAACTTTTTCAAAACCATATCAAATCAACTCCAAACACCACCAAACCTTGCCAAAGACCTTAGAATACCATTAGAACATGGTTTAGCATCTAAAAAGTGAAGAAACAAAGAGGAAGAGGAGGAGGAAGGTGTGGCCGAACCTATAGTGGAGGAGGAGCAAGTTGTGAAGCTTCGAAGCGAGAAAAAGGGAAGGAAGTGTTGTCGGAATCAAAAGGAAAGTCTACGGAAAAGATTTGGTGAAGATAAGAGAGTTTAAGTGAAGTGTTGTTTGTAAATGAATGTTGGTAGGAAGTTAATCTTTTGGTCAAAAAGTGAGTACTCTTATTTACTAATTAATCCATAAGTTATTTCAAGTATAATGATTTGAAAGTATAAACATGTTGAATGTTTGAATGTTTGATAACTTGGTTGCAAAATTGGTTGATTATATGATTGTTTATGTGATTGATAACTTGGTTTGATAAATGATAAGAGAAATGGTTAGTAAGCAAAGTTAATTACATGAGAATTAAAATCCATACAAATGTGTGTGGAAATATTTAGCCTCTTAATGATTTTAAATAAGTTAAAAGAGTTTAAATATGGTTTAAAAAGAATTCGAAGTGCTTCGGACAAGTTCCGAAGCAATTCTCAAAATTGGTCAAAACCGAGCTTGTCGCGTAGTGGCGGTTCGTAAATTTCGACCCGTAACTTCAAATTGATGTAGAGAATGATTTATAACTCGGATTTCTTCGAAATAAAAATTATTTGGTTTACAATGATAATAGTTTTCCAACGAAGAAAGAAAATCAAGATTTCGTCAAGTAGATTTTAAAATATGTCCAAAACAATTTTCTAAAAACATCGCGGTTTTGCAGTTCGGAATCCAAAACGGGATTTCTTTATAAATGATATTTTTAAAGTATTAAAAATATGAAATAAATTTGATAAATCTATTTAAATGATTTAAAAGAGATTTGGATTGGAAAATATGAATTATCGAATGTTTTAAAAGTTGTTAAATCAAATAAGCTTATATAGCACTTTCCGCAGCACTTTTATGCTGTGAATTCTATAACTTTTGGAATATGAGTTTAAATGTAACGACGTTTCCCAGAATCAATTGTGAATGTTTTGGAAAGGATAATTAAGAATTTTGAAAAGATAATTTGGAATATTTATAAGCAATTCTAAAATAAAGCTGAAAATCTGAGTATGCGGAAACGACTAGTACATTTGTCCCACCTGTGAGATCTGGGAAGGTAAACAAGGTGTTTAACTAAGGTTAGGGATGGAGCAACCAGTGCCCTGAACTTACCTGGCCTATGTTTTCTCTTCTTAGGCGAGGGGTGGAATAGATCGAAAGGAAAGCCCGGATGCTCTAAAAAGATCATATTTAAATTTTTCTAAGATAAAAGAAAAGAAAACCCCTTCAAAATAATTTTCGAGATAAAATATATCGAAGATAAAAATAGTTAAAGACAAAGATATTCAAAATGTAGGATTACTTGCCACTAGTCCCTAGAGGTGAAACTTGCCATTAGTCCCTAGAGGTGAAACTTGCCATTAGTCCCTAGAGGTGAAACTTTCCATTAGTCCCTGGAGGTGAAATTTACCATATTTATGATGGCAATAGTGCTCTATTATGAAAATCTTTGATTAGCAAGAATATGATTTGAAGTTAAGAAAGAAATCTTTGATTTAGATTTAATGAATGATTTGGGAATATTTTCCCTAAGTTAAAAGTTATAACTTAAGTGTAAGAAATCTTTGATTGAGATTAAACGAATGATTTGGAAAGATTTTCCTAAGTAAAGAAGAAAATGATTTAGAATTATTCCAAGATTTAAGAAAGGTTTAAATAAATCAAATGATTGATAAATGAGGCTTAATGATTCCATATACATTTGAAATGAAAATGGAATAAATTGAAAAGATTATATCTGAGATAGATATTTGATTTGATAAAAGATGAAGTAATTGATTGATGATTGATATCCACTTATGAACTTAACATCTTTTAAAGCGATGATTGGTTTCGAAGGAACCGGAGTCGGATTTGGTTAATTCCTATCCGAAAACCACTTCGAACCAATGTATACGTTCGAAAGTGAAGACATGTTGAAGATGATGATTATTGAAGACCGTGGATCTTTATAGCGTGAAGACTGCTTGTTGAACATGCTCTGGTTGGCCACCATTATAGAGTTATTTATAGCAGTGGTCTCCTCGTGATGGAGATTTTTTCGGATTGCAAGGGCTTCTCGCCTAGTAATGGCCGAGGAAAGTGCCTTCGGTTTCGTTCAGTCCTAGAACGAACTTGTATAGATGTTTGTCTGACATTGTATTCTAAATCACATTTGAGTGGTTTCTATAAATGTATATCAGTTGGTGGCGGAGAAGGCAACTTCTTTTAGCTTAACACCCTTTCCCGAGACATACGTGCTCAGGAAGTTATACTTTTCTAGAAATCAGTCGTGTGACGTGGAATGACAATGTGGCATTCAAAGTGGAACTTGTTATGAAAAAGCGTGGCTTTGTATGAAAAAAAAAGCGTGGCTTTGTATGAAAAAAAGCGTGGCTTTGTTTGAATTGAGCGTAGCCTCGCGAGCCTCACACCCCGGTTATGATGGGATTCTATGTGGTCAGATGTATGCTCGCATTTCAGGTAGTAGTGATTTGGGTTATCAGATGTTCTGAGCCCTAGGTACCAGATGCATCTGGGCCTCATGGCAGGGATGTGCGAAGTCTGAGTCATTGGATGTTATTCGCAGATTGCATCCACTTTTAGCCATTTATGTTGTTGTATAACGGCGTCTGAGTCATGGACGTAAGCCGTGGATACAGATTGATCTTTCCACTAGTTTCCTATCATGTTGGAAATCCAAACCCAATACGGTACATACGGTTTTGATTGTATTCCCAAAATAGCTGTAATGACTTGCAAACATTTCAGCTACCCCCTTCTGGTATCATATATTCCGTTCGGTATATTCCGTTGACCCAGTCCGGATATATTCTGTTAGACTTAGTCCAGATATTGGTACCTTATTTGAATAAGTTTATTTGAAAAGTGTTTTCAAAAGAATGTCATTAAAAATAATATCAAGTGATTTTTGGTATGAAGCGTTTTGGTTATCATAAGGTAAAAACCCGTCCGTGTTTATGTATGGTCGTGGTCTTATGAGATACCATTCTTTTCAAAGGTTTTGATAATATAGTCATTTAAACTTCGAGTATCTCACGCTGTTTTATCAAGCCTGATCCGGGTATTTTTAATACTCGGGTCAGATCCGAGTAGTTTCAGGTTTAGTTGAAGACGGTTGGAGTTTCCAGAGGAGAACTGGAGATCTTCATCATCGTATGGACGTATTCTATCTTTATCCGCTTTGCTTAGTGTATTTTGTTTAATGTTTGTCAGCAATTGTAAGGACAGATGTTTATAACTGTCCAAGCTGAATTTAGGTTAGACTCTGATATTGTATTTAAAATTTTCCGCTGTAAAGATTATTATTGAAATAATATATGTTATTCCATTCGTGTGAGATTCTGTTCTGTCTTTATTTTCTTTCTACCCTTAATGATCCGCTTATTCGTGCAATTTGAGTTTGACATGTGTGGTTTATTGTCGATTCAAAGGGTATGGAAAAGTGGTTCGTTACATTGTCCTAACAAATTTTGAATATACAGCATACCATACACAATGGAAAAAAACCAAGTACGTGTGATACGTCTCGTGATCAGGCTCGTCTCTTGAGCTCCATAGCATCCTGTCCGGTATTTGTAACACTTGGTCCGACCCGAGCATTATAAATAAATAACACCTGAGTCGGTTTAAAAAACCAGCTTGAGAAAACACATCAATTTTGAATTATTAAAGTTGTCAAAAAAAATCCTTTGAAAATCAAAGGTATCTCATAAGACCACGCCACATATAAACACGACGGGTTTTTACCTTACGATAAACAAAACATCTCATATCAAATCCTCTGATATTAGAATAATGTCTAAGTACAAATACTTATCCAGAATAGCTAAAATGCTTACATCTTACGTTCCAGCATAGATGGGCACAATCAAAATCATACGATGCTTACTTGAGAATGGATTCCATACGAATGACTAGGTAGTGGGGTATCACCTGTCACGGCACACGTCTAGAACAGCGTACTGAGGACCACGCAAGGATCCCCCGCCACACAAGACTGGTCTACTCCTAACCTGGATATCCTGAATATGTTACCACCTCGGGTGTACCCACCTTTTTCCGAGCTCCTTCCATAAATCATAGTAATAATATCCGAGGGTCACTGGAAAGGTGATAAACATACCCAAATTGGGTGCTACCCACTTAGCCTTTCTGCATCTCCCCTACTTTTTAGTCATTCCCGATTGATAAGGTTAGAGGCTACGATTACCTTTTAAGGAATTTTCACTTAGAATGCTCATTTCCCTCCAATGACAATGTACTGATAGCATTCATCCATACAAGTCCATTTTGGGTCTGAACGGAACCGAAGGCACTATTCCTACTACATCCATTTTGGAATGATTCTCAGGATTAGTAGCAATTAGCCCTTGCACTTTACTGCTCCATCTTCGACTCCATGCTCTTGTTTTCTTTTCGAAAACGTATTCGCTAGATTGAAGTGGTTTTTAGATAACTTATCTGATCTCGGTCTCTTCGAAACAATGTTCGATGTTTCCGGTAAACTCAACCCCGTAAGATTGGAGATCACCTCCTAACTGTTTGTGGACGGATTTTCTTATAAACATCTTAGAAGAACGAAATGAGTTTATACGTACGGTATAGCACCTCGAACTGTGATTGTACAATATAAATCCCGTATTTCTCCTAGATATTTAAAAGTTATATTTTTGGTCCAGATTTTGATAGTTGGTTATTTAACTATCAGATAAACAATCATTCAACCAAATACTTCATTTTTCACTGAAAACACCAAGTCTTATTTTTTTAGTTTAATTATAATAAATTAAATCTCTTTATCCAAAATATATACTTATCTTGCCAAATTTAGTATATTCACAAAACTATTCTTTTCAAAAATATTTGAAAACCTTTAAAATGATCTGAAAACTACCATTTCGGTATCAAACCATGGATTCACAGCTCAATGGTTACCTCAATATCCTAGAGAAATCCAAAACTTAACTACAGGCACTCATTGCTTCCGATTTTGCCATGCGAGTATACCGCATTCACTTCCAAAAAACTTCATTTAAAAAATTTCAAAATAATACTTATGAAATTTCCATAATAATTTTCCAAGTAAATTCTAGGCTGCTACTCTTTTAAAACAAAAGTTATTATAAACTAATATTAATATAGAATAATCTATCACTTAAAATAATAATACGGGTTAATTCTTAAATAATAATTAACTTAATATCACCGATTTATATACTACTTAATTAATACTTAAATATGCTTTAAACAATGTTAAACAACTAAATAATTAATTTTTTTGAAATATTCTTAATCAATTTTAAATTACCCGGTTAATAATTTAGAAATCCTTCTTTTTAATAGAAACCCAATTTTCGGATAAAATATATTTTCCACTCTCAAATATACCCAGCCTAACATTTAAAAATCTCTCTTGATTCATTCCCAACTGATTTACGTCCCAATTCCATAAATCCTTTTTCACATTCAAAGAAATAATCTACCATTTGTTCTTAAACCGTTTCACCTATCTCATTGTAAATTCTCACGGTGAATTTATTACTCCAATTTTATCCACTAACAATCACCTACTTTACTTAGAAACTTCGTTTATAATTCCATAGTCTCATTTTCCATTTTAAAACGGTTTCACAACTCTTATCAATTTTAAATCGATTTTCTAAATTAAATTCCATTTTTAATTTAATTTCTTAAATAACTTAAATATATTCCAAAGCCCACTAATTCCAGATCCCACTTCCTTTTCATGATTTAAAATCTTATTTAAATCTGGAACAACAATTTCATATTTTATTTTAAAATTTCTTTTTTTCCCAAACTACTTTAAATCTCGATTTAAAAATAAATCCCTTTTTCACCTAAATAATATTGCTTAAGTTCTACTATTTAAAAAAAATCTTTTTGTTTATATTTTTACAAAATCCCGATTTTCCATATTCCAAAAATTTATCAACTATAAATGCTGAAACCAAACAGTTCAACTCACCCAAAATTCATTTCTTTTAACAAATCCAAATTTCACCAAAATATTTTTTACTTTAGATTTTTCCTTTTTATTTTCTTTCCAAATTTCAAACATTTTTCATTGGTATTTAAAAAATATCAGTATCTAATGAGTAATTTCATGGTACCAAATAAATTCAAATCGTGTTATAGTCTATCACAAATTATTCAATATATCATATCACTGAATATGAAAATAAATTCAACATTTTTGAGGAATCCAGTTGGATTCCTCAAGCCTGTTTTCCCTGCACCCACAGATGTTAGCACAATATCAAAATACCAATCCCACTTCGAGGGGGATATCGTGGTATATAAGGTCATCTCCTATTACGTGGGGTGTATAGGGTCTCATCCGCTACATATATGCGTGAATATCAATCACTCCAATATATATATATTCTACTATATATAATATCACATTTAATTAATAAAATATATCAATTTAACCAATCAATAAATAATTAATTTTAACTACTTAAAAGTAATTATAGTAAATCCAAAATTGAGTGAGATTAACTCATCTTGATTTTTAATTTTGCTAATCGAACCAATTTGACTTTATTGCACATACTTCGCTCGGTTTTAACCTCGCATAAGCAAATTTGGTGTATATAAGTTAATGATTTCAATTTTAATTATATAATTAATTCGATATTTCTTCTTCTTCTTTTTCTACAACATTAAATAATATAATCATAGACCAATTATATTCTTAAGTTAACTAACCTCGGCTTAATTAACTACCCTATGACAAACGGCCGAGCTACCCAAACCCTGATCGACTCCACATAACTGCCACCTCACTTCGCTGCTGCTTGCCTACTAGAAAAACCCATCCTCCATCGAAGCTTTTGTTTCCATTTCCATCACCGCCACCCTTGACGTTACAACCAAAATCACCTAAAGTCATGCTCTTTTTGCATACGAGCTCCAGTCGCTATCTATCACCAATCGTCGCCTCCCTGCAGTTGAACTCCCTCCCCGGCCCAAAGTCGATCATCACGGAATGTCGACCTTCCCTCTCACGTCGATTCCAAACAACCATACCCAAACCCCACGTAGTAGTCGCCTGCCCCTAACCGACCCTAGTCTTGTGCCTCTACGATTACTTAAAACCCTCCAAACGCACGTGATGCCGACCACCCTACCCTATGCGACTGCAATTCCACCCAGTTCGAGTACGAGCTCGCGACTTCCTCTCGTTTACTCTTTTTTTTCACGAGGCTCGATTTGGAATTGAGGAACCTGATTTTTTTTTCACTGTTAAGTAAGGAGCCAAAAAGAAAACGAAGCAAACAATGTAGAGTGCAAAATTTTTGAAGCAGCGAATACTTTCTTTTTTATGAAATTTGAATTTTTGAAAGAAGGCTCGGCTGTTTTAAAATGATGAAGAGGGAGGGGATGCATGATTTAAAGGAGATGGATATAGGCATGTACGTATAGGGTGGCTTTAAGAAGAAATAAAGCACCTGATGTGAAGGGAAGTCGGCTGCCTGTCAAATCGACGAAATAAATCATTTTAAATTCATAAATGTCCAGGTATCAACTTCGAACCCCGATCGAGGCGTACTGCTAGGCGTTTATAATGTTATATCCCTATTCCAAATGCAATGAAAAATGTTTCAAGTCCTAATTTAATCGTATGAAGAAGATAGCTTTTTGGACTCAATTATTATATTGAATTTTCGATATAAATTTTAGCGCGTTTCTAAGCCATACAGCCAAATGATAACTCCAAACGTTAAGAAATTTGAAATCCGATAATAATACACTATTATGGATCCATTGGAACTGGTTTCGTCGAAATCTAAGACTGTGCCTCGGAAGGCTATTTTTAAATGTCAATTTAAACAATATATTTTTAAAACTAAACAAATCACTTTTAAATTCAATTTTAAAACTTTTATTATCTTCAATATTATTAATAAAAAATTTATAGGCCTTTAAATTATTTTTATCAGGCTTAAAACTCCAGATTCAATATTTTGCCTAATTTTCAATTATTAAATTCAATATTGATTATCTAATAAATATTTATATTTGAAATTCAAGATAAAAATTAACTTTTAAATATTTAAAATCAATTATATATTTCAATTTCAAATAACCAACATTTTGGATCGTTATAAATGGGTAAGATCAGGGTCACTAACCCTGATTGATAGGATATGTTCGTAGAGATGGTGCGAATCATTTTTTGAAATTCCTAAGTTGATCTAAATGATTATAATGCTTAAATGCAAATGGCTAGAGTTGACTTTGCCAAGCTGTATAAAGACTACGTGAGTCTAAGAGGCAGATTGTTCCTTGGAACAGAGTTGGCTATTGAGATGCAAGATTGGATGGTTACTTGCAAGTGGATCTTCTATGACTTGGAGTTAATTGATGCAATGAGGTAGAAGTTGACCTCTAGATAACTCTAGGGACGAACAATGAGCTAGTGGTTGCTTGAGATCGGTTCATAGTTCACTTCAAAGAAAATTTATCTAAACTTCTCCAAAGTTGGTGCTAGCTAGAGAGTTCGCTGATTTGAAGTAAGCGACATGTTTGTGTCAGAGTATGCAGCCGAATTCGACGTGCTACCGAAGTACGTCTATTTTCCGCTGATGCCACATACACAAAGAATGGAAAGTTTAACATTAGATGATGAACATCTTGGGAAGCGATTGATTGGCTGTATTGACGAGAGCTTCGAGAAGTTAGTCGAGATGGCTTTATGATGAGAGCGCTTATACCTAGTGTAGAAGGACTATCCTAAACCAGCTGAGCAAGGACAAGCCATGGAAGCATATGTGATTGATTTCGTTTAGATTTCGTCGAGTGCTTCATCGAGGAAGGAAAAGGAAATGACATTACCATTTAAGGTATGCTTTCCACTTATGAAATTTCCATATGTGTTTTATTTGAAGTTGAAATTTCATATTCCTTCATATTCGATGATTTGATAGATAGATTAGGATTGAGACCCGAGATAGTTAACAAACCTTAATTGTGATGAACCTAGTTAGTGGCTAAACTAGCCCATGCATGGTTTGTCGAAACTTTGTCTTATTGCATCATGGATGTTTGTTTGTCTGCTATTGAATTTTTTTGGGGTTTAAGTGGGTTCGGTATTATAGTTTGGGAATGAACAGGCTGAAGGGGTATGGAAAGGTGGTGTACCGTGAGAGGCCATTGGTGATGGTTGGGGTTGTGGAGGAGAGAACGATAGTGATTGGCTGCCTACAAAAGATGGGGTTATGATTAGTTTTGTATATTCGCTCGATATCCCATATGATGAGTTGTTATCTGTGCCTATAGCTAAAGAGTGTTCGAACATATTCGATGAGGTGACCGGAGTACCACTATATAGGATTGGGTTTGGCATTGATTTGGTTAGAAGTGTTAAACCAATAGTTATGCCTTTAAGGCATATGATGTTCAAAGAGAAAAGAAATTTAGAGGTGTGAGTGGATGACCTATTGAGGCGAGGGTTCATTCGTAGGAGCATATTTGGGTAAGATGCACCTATTGTGTTCGCCACTAAGACGGATGACTCTTTGAGGTTGTTTGTTGATTGTTGTAAGCTGAAAGAGACGATGAACAAGCTTCCAGACTTGCTTATTGATGGCTTGTTCGAATAGCTCTATAGTGCGAGGATGTTCTCTTAGTTAAACCTTATGATGGGATTTCACCAAATGAGTGTAGCTAGGGAGAGTGTGCCGATAAAAATGTTTCATATGCTACATTGCTTTTGATTGGTTGGTTATGTCGCTCGGGATAACCTACGTGTCGGCATGCATTTTTAATCTCATAGACCATGTTTCGAGAGACCACTTGAGTAAATCTGCACTTATGCTCATTGATGATACTTTCGTCTATTTATGGACGAAAGAAGCACACAAGGCACCATTAATAATTGTACCGTAGGTGTTGAGAAGACACTGATTGATGATGATATTTTTAGAGTATCACTTCTGGAGGAGGGAAGTGAAATGCCGGGTCATGTTGCCTCAGATTAGGATATTATTATTGATTCTACAGAGGTTATCGTAGTCCAATATTTGAATAGGCCTATGGTAGCAGCACGTTAACCTATTTGATGAGAGAGGATTAGACTTTTATTTGAGACACGAGATGCAGACATGCATTAGTGAGTCTAATAGAGGGATTGATGAGTGCATCGATGTTGCTCATTCCAAGCAGGAATGAGGAGTTGATATGCTTGTGGTACTTAACTGGTGCGGTACTGATACCAAAAGATGAGGTTGTCGCATGTTAGTCAATAACTGAAACTGCACAAGAAGAAGTATCTGACTCTTGATTCAGAGTTGGTGGCGATGGAGTTCATTTTGAAGAATTAGAGGTGCTATCTATTAGGAGAGAGGTTCGAGTTATTCATTGATTCCACGTCACTGAAGTATCTCCTCTCTGAGAAGGATCTCAACTTTCGCCAGTAGCGATGGTTGCTTAGCCTATTATGGCTTTGACATTTCCTATATGTCTATAAGGGAAATGTAGTTGTTGATGCTTTGAGTTAAAGACATACTAGTTTAGGAGCAATACTTCTAGAATGGGCGTTGCTCGAGTTTATCGCTGGTTATGACTTCAAAACTCAGTGAAAGTTGCAACCAAGGATGATGGCTAGTCCGACCATCGGACCTACTTTGATTTAGCAGATCGATACTAGTCAGAGGTGTGAAGCTAGGAAAGCGAAGATCATGGCTAAGTTAGAGGAACGAGTAGTGTTTGTACAAGTGAAGTAGTGCGGACCTAATTGAGGCTTTTGGTTTCGTAGGAATGAGAGACTGTTTTTTCTCATGTATTTGGAACAGATATCTACAGGCTGCATCGAAGGATTGCCGATGACTGAAGATAGTGTGATAGCATTTGAGTCACAATCGATTGATTGTTGAAGAATGCTAGATTTGTATTCCTTAAGTATAGTGGAGCGGCATACAAATTTGTCGAGGTTATATGTGGAACGGATAGTATGATTTCATTGTGTGCCAAGAGCATTGCATGTGGCCAAAACCCATTATTCATTAATGGGTTTTGGGAAAACTTACAAGAGGTACTAAGAAATTTGATGCTGAATCGACTAGGTGATATCGAGACTGAACCAGGGACTTCGAGACCTCGTAGGCCTATTTGTACCGATAGACATGGCACAAAACAGGTTAGGACGAAGACAGTGGAGTAGTAAAAGTTTAATGAAGTGAAAGCGAAGGCGATAGGATACGGGAGACTGAGAAGAGCATGAGGACCACTTGTCCAGAGCTCTTCAGATGGCGAGATTACATTTTATAGTCAGCTTTTATATTAGATACCATATTTGACATTTTATATACTAGATTGTTTAGTATCCTACATATTAGGATAGGCAAAGTTGTTACTTTTTGATGTTTGATCTTATGTATGCTTGTTTGATGTTTGATTGTTAGGATTTGATATGATAGCCTATGCTTATATGGTTGTTAGGCATGAAGGATGGTTATAGTTTGATATAGCATACTTATTTAAGATGATTGCTATATATAATCTAGTTATTTAAATACATAATGATGTTACATTTGTGTTCAATCCTCTTTGTTGAATGCATATTTAGGTACATGGAGCAAGGGTTGGTTATTTGGATGCTTACTCACTTATATTTGTATCTAAATGGCATGCTCTTGAGATACATAACATATGTAGTATAGATTTGGTGATATATGCTTGGTTGTCCTCGAAAACGAGATGCCTTGGATATGAGATGTATAAATATTTTATTGTATTGGGATTTTCCTCGGACCTAGCCGTGCAAAGGAGCTTTGAAAGCCTACGGGTTATGAGACATTCTCTTTATTTTGTGATTTCGGGGACGAAATCCTTTAAGGATTGGAGGGAGTGTAACAACCCGTATTTTTTAACGATAAAATATTTAAATAATTAATGTAAATATTAAAACGTTAATTAAGTGAAGGCCTAAAAATATCATTTTTTGCATAAAGTCGAATCAAGACTCAAGACCACTTCCTTTGAGATCGGATTGACGTCGCGGATTAAAATGAGTATAAGCATTGCTATATTTGGGGATTAGGTGATCTGATGGAAAAATGATCTCGAAATGCATTAAATTATCATCTCAGAGAGTAGTTTCGGATAACGATGAGATATGTAACATTAGGACGGGAAAAATGAGGTAATATAGGTAGGCGAGTTTTGCTGCGGTCGAACCGTCATGTGATCATACGAGCTCGAAACGTATGACAATTTATTTGAGAATTCAAATAAACCATAATATAATATTAATATAAATATCACCAAACCCTTCCATATCTCAAAAATTCATTTCACTGTTCCATTGCCTTGAACAAAATCGTGGCCACTCCGCAAACTAATTCAAAAATCAAAATCTAATGATTTACTCAATGATAAATTATGAAACCAAATTCATTGAGATCAAAGCAAGGAAAGCTTCGAATCCTTATGCTTGAACTATTATGTGATCACCATTAGTGATACCGACGTTCTTGAGGCTAAATTAGGGTTTCATTTTTGGTGGAGCAAGAGGCAGATTTAGGCAAGTCGGAGGGTGCCATTGGATTTCTTTTCGTGGATAACACCTTCCTGCAAAATCTCGTCGAATGCAATCAAGAAATGTAAAACACGACATAGTGTAGGTCACGATCTATGGGACGAGGGTGGTCGTGATGGCATAGGTCCAGGGAGGAGGGAACGTGAAGTGAAGTGTGCTAGAATTGATGGAACTTCGTTTGTCAAGTAATCAAGGAGGAATTGAAGAGAGATGGATGTGGATATGCATGGCGTGCACATACGGGTGATTGGAGAAGGAGGATTAATTTTTAATAAGGTAATTAATATTGTAATTAGAGATTAGTTATTCAATTAATCCGAAATCGTATTTAATCCATATCTTTTGCATACGAGGTCTATTTTTGATGCGGTTTCTTGTGTTACGCTCGCGATGGAGAGCTCTATTCCTTGGCATTAGTCTGGATAGCTTTTGTTGAAACGAATGATATTATCTCTCACCATGCTATGATTATTAGTATGGTATTAAAATGATGTTTTAAAATGGTTTCTAACTTTTAAAATGCGAGTTTATTATACTTAAACACTTATTTAATTTTTAAAAAAGAAAATAAAAGTATTATAAAATAGCTTTATATAGGATATCACATTTTCCTATTTATGTGCTATTTTTAGGGAAGCACTAGATTCAGAGTATTTTTAGTATGAATTCCCCAATTGTTTGATATAGACATGTTATACATGTTATGTGTATACTATGTTGGATGTATGTATGCTTGTTGGTTTCATGTTTGCTTGTTTTGGTTGAAAACGCCAATTTAGCGATGATCGGATATTGGAGAAATATCTCATGCATTGGGGTTTCATACATGTTGATTGAGAACCCAACGAATGGGATAAGTTGTAGAAAAGGGTTAGGATACATGCTGACCGAGCTGAAGGTGGAAGAAATTGATTTGGACGGGCTTCGAACTTCAAGGTGGACATCAGACGTTTCCATTTGATTTGTACTTATCCATTTTTGGTTAAGCACACAACCAAAGTGGTTGGTATTGACCATTGTAGGATAGTCATTGCCCGTCACTATTGATGATGGTGTGATGGGAAATTTGGCCGATCTTCGGCATGGACGATGAGGAGACTTTGAGGTGCATGATGTGATGGTTTGTTCATGCGACCGACTTAGAGTCTTGATGTTATTGCCCCATAACAAGTGATTTCAATGATGAGGCGATGCTGTGATGCTTCGATATGATAGTTTTAGTACTTCAAATAGTGACTCGATAATGGATGGAGTTAGTCTCCAAGGTTGATAGCTTCAGGACTTTGTAGATCGTGTTGGAGGTGTTGGCTCGTTTACATCAGGGGTGGACGGTGATGTAATGCCATGATAAAATCTTTGTATCTTTGGTTTGTGACTCGTGGTAGGAGTAGGTACGGAAGATAGTGGCTTAATGTTTGAGGAAGCTATGAATGGGAACATGGAGGGTTCCTGGGTAATGGAAATTAGATTGAGCAAGAAGGGCTCAAATCTAAATTGAACAAAAAGGAGGGTTTGGATGAATGTGCATATGTTAAGGGATCATTGATAACTCATAGAGTGTTTTTTGTTGTACTGGAAGCAGTGTATTGTAAGTGGGGACACCCATGGATCATGTAGGGATCTATATACCCTAGACCAGTGACTTTGGGTCCAGTGTCTAGCGTTGGGCTATGAGACGTGTCTGGCTTTGGGATACATGATATGAGAGTAAAATTGAACACTGAGATTTTTCACTGATCTTTGGCATGGGGTTCATATGAGTTATCATATATCCAGAGCACACTGTGTGACAATTAGTATTGTTTGATGGATGTTATGTTTGTTATGGTTGCTTCACTTACCACCTGTCACTCAAGGGATGTCACATGATGTAGTTATTGTGGATAAGGATACCTAGGTATCTCGATATTTTACTTAGTGTGTAGTACTGCTTTATGATGTTGTAGAGTAGCATATAATCGATGTTATGTGCTGATTATTTGGTTGTAGGGACTGGTCAGGTATGATTCGTATACCCTCTATTCCATATAATATATTGACTGTTATAGTATTTTGATATTGTTTATCGTTCACACCAGACTGTTGTTTGACTCAAGGTTTTATATTTTGCTTCTTATTATCTTGGGTACTCTTAAATGAGTAGACTAGAGAGCAGATATGGAAGGCATATGGAGTTCTGCAAATGGACTAGCAGGAGGTGACGTTTGTCTATACTTATATTTGAGTTGTTATTGCATTTTCCATCGTATGACACCATGGAGACCTGATAATATTTGGCTTACTATTACTAGAGACAGTTTATCAGCTAAATTTATTTATCGGTTGTGTAAACTCTATTACTATTTTGTATTTATGATGACTGTTATATTTTATTCGATGTGATATTAGATATATGATAGGTTATGTGATTAATTGATGTTCCTTTCTCTTTTCTTCTCTTCTGTTTCTCTTCTTTACCTTTTTTCTTACCTTAGACAACCATTCTACATCCGAGGTGTATGGCGGTTGTTACACACTCTAATATTAGTAGCACTGAATCCCCTTGCCCGCCTTTAGTTAGGAGGCGGCCGAGGAAGCTGCCCAATGACGGTAGCTATAACTCATGTTGTATTCTTTTTTCCTTTAAAGTCTTATCGCCTTTTCCTTGTTTTCTTATTAGTCTAGTAGTGGAAGGCATGAACTTAGCCCAACTGGTGGATACAACCGAACTAAGGAGGATTTCACAACCAACTTCATAATAAAAACCCCCCGGACTTCCCAGTTATGCCATTCTAGGGGGTGCATTTTCCCATTAACCGACCTCACACTACAAATGTAGCTTCTAGAAATTCAACCCTCCTAGTTGGGGATAAGGTTGGCTTGTGGGGGTGGCTTCCAAAGATGGCTAGGATACATGAGATAGAGAGCTCCGAGGGTGGTTCGTCCTTTAGGTTTTCAAAAGAATTGGACATTATTGGGCCCTTACAAGGGGCAATGGTATGGGTTCATGGGTTGGTCTACTTTGAGGATGGTCAAAGAGGTGGATGAGGCCAACCTGGAGCCATTATGGAGTAATTGGGTAGAGTTGCTTCATAGGCCCTAGCTAATATGGGTTGACTAATGGCTAGTTGGGGATCCTACTCTTTAGAGGCGGCGGTGGATGCCCAATTGAAGTGCACCTACTTGGTAAGGGTTCCTAAACTTAATTATCTCCTTTAATTTTTCTAACTTCACATTTTTAATCTATGATGCAGGGCGAATCTCGTGCCCTTCGCATACACATGGGCTATAGGCTTTGATGAAGTAGGCTAAGGATGAGGTGGTGACTTGTTGGTAGGTGGAGGAAAAGGTGGCTGGGCTGGAGAAAAAGGTGCTTAAGTCCTAGGGGATAAGGCATATGGTTGAAACTAAAAGGGGAACGATTGCCTGAAAGCATACGTAGGAGAAGGAGAAACTTAATATGGGGCTGAGTCGACTATGGGTGGATTAGGAGGCCAGCCGTAAAGAGGCGATGAGATGATAAGATGCTTTAGCGGCATCTTACTTGTGTGATCTAGGAGAAACTAGCCGCGACGAAGGCAGCCCTGGGAGAGGAGTTGAGATATAAGTTGATGGTCACGCTAGTGATGATTTTTAATGCTAACTTTCATCTTCCCCTAGTCATGCGGTTCCTTCCCCTAACAGATTCTAACGAAGTCCACCAAGAAGTAGTAGAGGAGATGGCCAAAACTAGAAGGACCTACCCCTCTATACTGACTTCGAAGAAGATTTCCTCTCTAATCGACGCCACTAGCGAGCCTTCCACCGATCATGCCTTGGTGATGGAGAAGTAGATGGCCAGCCTTTTGCTTCTCTTTTGTACAGGTTTGTAGGTCAGGGGGAGTCTCAAATTTTTATTACTTAAATACAGTTATAATTTGATTCGCTTGTTTTTGTGTTTAAGCTCTGCATATGTTTCTTAATTTCTGTTAAATTTTTACATGCATTCCTGCTTGTCACCCTTATCTTTATTTGTGTTTTATTTCATGTTAGAGGGCTCATATAGCCCCTGACTTTGTTAAGAAAACACGCAGACTCAAGCATTTATGTGCCATGTAGCAACTGAAGAAAGAAAACAATGACATAAGTTACCAAAGAATAGGCTTTATCTTTTTATGGAGGTAGGCTATCCCCTACTAGCATACATAGGAAGACCATCGTTTGGCGGTTGTCCGACGCACATGTTGGCTTTCCTTCTCTTCACAGACAAGTTGCTGGGAGGGGCCCGACTTTTCTATAACGAGGACACCTTGTTTGCTTAAGGTTTATAGCACTAAGAATGTTAGATTTAGGGTTACAGTATGGGTAACTACGTTCATCTTAGCACCAGTGCCCAACCCCATTTGGGGGAAGGATAGTATCATAGGCAAACGAATCAAGACCGTGGCATGTGTGGTCACATCATCTATTTTTTGATGCCTTCATATAGAAGTGGGCATCAATTAGCATGTGCATCCTCATCGATCAAAACATTGTAGATGTAGGATTTGAGACCACTGTGTGGTTGGTCATGCTATCTCTAAGACAGTGTCCCTGGTATGGATGGAGCATCGAGTAGCTCATCAATCCATATGGAGTAGCATTATAGATTCCAACTTCGGGTTACAACATGGGTAATCATGCCATTATAGCACTAGTGTCCTACCTCGTTGGTAGGACGTGCATCATCATGGGTGAATCGAGACTACTACATGGGTGGTTTCTCCATTTGTTCGTTGATGACTCTACATGGAAGGGAGCATTATCGGCTCATGCATCTTTGTGGATGCAAGAATTAGGACCATGGTTAAATGGTCGTACCATCTCTACAATGATGACATATTTATGTAAGGGAGCACTGATCGGCTCACGCATCCATATGAGGCAACACTATGGATGCTAGCTTTGGAGTTATAACATAGGTAACCACGCCCATCTTTGTACTAATGCCCTGCTTAGTTGGGGAGATAGGCAACAGCACAGGCAATCGAATGGTCGTGCCTTCTTTTCGTGGATTCCTCCACATGAAAGAAAGCATTAATTGGCTAGTTAATCCTCAAGGAGCAAAATAACATAGACATAGGAAACATGTCCATGGCATGGGGGGTTATGCCATTTCTACAATGGTGTCCCCCGTATGAGAGGGAAAGTTGAGTTGCTCGTGCATCCATATGGAACGACACTACAGATGCCAACTTCAAGGATAGACCATGGGTAATTGTACCCATCTTAGTATCAGTGTCTCACCTCATTGAGAGGGGGATAGACAACAACATGGGAGAATGAATTGGGACCATAACATAGATGGTTGTGTCATCTATTCATTAATGTCTCTACATGGAAGGAAGCTTTGAGCGACTTGCACACCCTCATGGAGAAAAACACGATGAATGTAGGAATTAGGAACATGGCTGGGTGATCATGCCATCTCTACAATGATATCTCTAATATGGAAGAGGTCATTGTGTGGCATATCTTTATCAAATAGTCTATTGCTTGGATTGTGCGATGGTTGTTCGGGAAGTTTTCTTTCACATTTCTCATGGCTAAAATATTACAAAATGCTCTTGCCTTATAATTTTGGTTTAAAAAGACAACAGGGTCAGAGATTCTTCAGATTCTAAGTGCAAGGGACATGAGTTCTATCTAGGTTCGAGAGACGGTGTGCCCCACTGGCTAGTATGGCACGACTACATACGAGCCTTCCCAATACTCCATCGATTGGGTTTTTTGTATTTGCAAAGACACAATGCAGAACTAAGTCTCCGATGTTGAATTGGCAAAGCTTTACCTGGCATCGTAGTGTATATCTATCTTCCTTTTGTGTACTTCGGTGCAAAGCTCGACCGCTGCCTTTTTTCATATAGGGCATTGAGCTGAGCCTTAATAATTCTTCATTTTGCTCAGGGTCATGAGTGAGGTGCCCTGAGAATAGGATGTCTACCTCTAAGGGCAGCATGGCTTTATATCCGTAGGCTAGGGAGAAAGCGAAGCTTCTATTTGAGGTTTGACTTAAGGTCTGGTATGACCAAAGGACAAACAGGAGGTCTTCGACCCAGTTTCCTTTCGCCTTTGTGAGACGCTTCTCCAATGTTGACTTGATGGTCTTCCTTACCTCCTTAACTTGCCTATATGCTTGAGGTGGTGGCGACTAAGGAAATGCATTTCTCGGTCAAATTACTTTTGTAGAAATCTTGAAATAGACTACTTTCAAACTTTAAATCATTGTCAATGATGATTTCTTTGCATGCCCAAAGTGGAGGACAATGTTCTCGATTACAAAGTTTAGAATATTGGGTGCAATGACCTATGTGAGGGGCTTTGCCTCAACCCACTTTGTCGAGTAGTCTATAGCGATGATGGCATGATTGTATCCCCTTTTAGCATCAGGGAGTTTTCCTAAAAGGTCAATCCCATAGGTGTCAAACAACCAAGCGAATGTCATGGTGGTTAGAAAGCACGAAGAAGCTCTAGGGATGTTGGTGAACTATTGACATCGATCGCACTTCTTGACATAGTCAGTCGCATCTTCGATCATGATTGGTCAATAGTAACTTTGGCGGGCTTCCATTTTGCAAGGCCTTGCTCCATAGCCTAATATCCACAAAATCCTTCATGCAGCTCTTTAAATATTTGGTTGGATTTCATATTTTTTATGCAATGCTAAAGGGGGGACATAATAGCCCCAATGATATAGCTTTCCATCTATGATTGTGTAGTGGGGTGCCTGAGGACATTTCGAGCTTCTTTCTATTTGAGGGCAAGCCGCCGCCCATAAAATACTACAGTGGTGGGGTTATCTAAGTGTCAATTTGGGCTTCATCAATTTCCATGACAGTCGCCTTGATTTAAAATTAAGGGCGGTCTGCACCTCTCACAGGACCCAGTAGATACTTCTTTTAGGTTCACTTGCCGCCATGACTATCTGGTCCGCCTTCACTTTTTTCTCATGTGGAATCTATTCCAATTTAAAATCTAAGAACATGCTAATGAGATTCTTAGCTTCTATAACATACAACGCCAATATCGTGCTTTCAAACTAAAACCAATCACCGATCTGGTTGATGAGCAATGACGAGTCATTATACACATGTAAAGATTCTACATGTAGTTCTTTATCCATCCCAAGACCAACCATGATAGCCTTATACTCATCTTCATGGTTGGTATCATTAAAGCTAAGGCATATAATAAAGCAAAGTTCCTTTCCATCTGGAGTGACTAGGACCATGGTGGCCCCAGCTCCTTTATCATTTGATGCGCCATCGATATATAATTGTCATGCTTGTTCATTGTTGGTTATTTCTTCTTCTTCGTTAGTCGGGCTTGAGCATTCTACTATGAAATTGGTCATGGCTTAGCCTTTGATGGACATGTGAGGATGGAAGGTGATATGGTGTTGCCCGAGTTCCACTGACCACTTCAAGAGTCATCCCATTATATTAGGCCGGCTTGGAACTTGCTTCAATAGCTTGTTGATGCGGACTGTTATTAGATGAGCTTGAAATTATGATCGGAGATAGCGAGCTACCATTAGGAGGCAAAATGCTAACCGTTCTAGCCTTGCGTATCTTATTTCTAGGGTCGACAAGCTTTTTCTTACATAGTATATCGGCCGTTGAATTTTATCTTCATTCTGAACCGTTGCAACGCCGATCGCATTGTCATTAACTACAAGATATCATTATAGGTCTTTCCTATTTATAGGCTTGGACGGTACAGGATATATGGCTAGATGTTGCTTTTTTGAAGGCCTTAGTGCACTCATCACTCTAAATGAACAACTCCCCCTTCTTGACCAAGTCGAAGAGCGGTATACATCTATTAGTTGCTTTAGATACAAAGTGGTTGTGCGCAACAACCGTTTCATTCAGGCTTGCACTTGTTTGACTATGAGAAAACCCTACATTATTGGATTACCTAAATCTTGTTATGGTTGGTTTCGATTCCATTAGCACTCACTAGGACCTGAGGAATTTTCTCGATTGAATAGTGAACGAGCACTTATTCGGAGTAAGCTTCATGATGTACTTGTAGAGGATCACAAAAGTCTCGGTCAGGTTCTTTGTATGCCCCTATCCTTTTCAAACTTCATAAACATGTCATCCATGTATACCTCCATCGACTGGCCAATTTGTTCTGCAAACATTTTATTGATAAGCCATTGATAGGTCTCATCCGTGGTGTGAAGTTTGAATGGCATAGCTATGTAGCACTAGAACCTTATTATGATGAAAAAAGTGACTTCTTGATCTGATCCTTGCATCATGATCTGGTTGTATCCCGAGTAAGCATCCATGAATGTTAGGAGCTTGTTCCCACTAGTCACATCCACAAGTTAATCGATGCAAGGCAGTAGGAAATTATCTTTTGTATAGGCCGTATCGGAGTCGAAGCAGATTCCTCTGGCCTAACTTGTCTTGCGAACTAGTACTGCATTGGCTACCCACGTTGGGTATTCATCTTCATGAATGAAAAACATTGGCAAGGATCATTTCTACCTCTTCCTTAAGAGCTTATATCTTTCATGATTTAGGGGTCATCTTTTTTGTCGGATAGGATGATCTTTCTGGTCAATGTTAAGGGCATGACAGATGATATAGGGGTTATGCTAGTCATGTCAACGTGTAACCAAGTGAACACATGTTTGATTTGTTTTAAGAAACTTATCAGCTCATCCCCTATTTTTGGACACAGTTATGTGCTAATTTGGATGATCTTATCAAGATCATCATTGTTAATCTGAATTGCCTCTAGTAGAGTCACCGGCCCACCGTCGGGGTTTGAATCTCCCATACAGGTTTAAAGCGGGTTGTTATTGTTTTCCTTCGCACTCGCTTCCAAATCACACTGATCTAATGCATATATCATATGCACTATGACTTCCTCAATTAGAATAGACATCTATGCTCGAACCTATGAGCTAAGATCTCCCTCGGCATTAAAGATGAGTCTACCGACATTGAGAGGGAAGGATTTGTTGTATAATCAATTCCTACTCGACAGTAAGGGCGAACATGTTCGTTCCATGCTGTTATAAGCTATTCAGTCCTATGCGGGCTGGCTAGGGAAAGATTGTCCTCGCTAACGTGAATGTCTTGGCCCTTAGAACAAATGGGAGTGTCGAGTGGCTCGTGCATTCTTTTGAGGGTGGTGTTTGATGATGCGTGCTTAATGTCTTCAAACTTTTGGGTGTCCCCGGTATGAATGGGAGCATTGCATAACTCATGTGTTCTCTCTCATTCCACGTCGATGTATGTGGCTAGCTCTTGTTGTAGAATAAGGGATCCTTTATTGGCTTGTTGCAATGATCTGCTTTAACCATCTCTAGCGGCCTACTAATTGCTATGGATGCACCCTATCCCTCCTCTAATGAGGAACTTAATTGTGAGCCATTGATAGGCTATGATTGCATCTAGTTCTGCTAGCATTGGTCTACCTATTAAGATATTATAAGTCGATGGGTAGTCCACCATAATAAAATTTACCCGAATCTTGGCCATAAGAGGTTTTTGGTGACCATGGGTAAGGCTATCCCCAAGGGTATTATACCACTTCGAATGAATCCACGGACGAATAGTGCACAAGGAGTAAGGATGGAGGTAGGAAGCTATATCTTTTCAAGCATAGACTTTGACATTACATTGACCAAGCTACCCTCGTAAATGTAGATTTGATATACTTTAGTGCTGGCCACATTGACTACGATGACTATAGGATCATAATGGGGGGAAGCCTACTCCTCGTTTATCCTCAAAAGTGAAAATTATGTCTGCTTCCTCTGTTCCAACTTGGTGGGCCATTTGAACTCTGAGCTTGACCAATTATATTCGATTAATCAAACTGAGTTCTCTCCTGTAGCGGTCTCGGGCTCCCCTACTAATTCGAGCCACATGTGGACCTTGCAGATGGAAATACTTCGGTGTGTTTAGCTTTATTCTCACAATTGATTTGCATGGTGTAAATGTGTGAGAAGTTTGTAAAGAAAAAAAATGAGAACTTTTAGGAGTGGCCCTCATTCTAGTGCTAAAATGTTGATTAAAAATTTAGCCAACCACAAAAGGATAGTTAAAAGAATGTTATTAATCGAGGTAACATACTAATACCTTGACTTATATATGGAAAACGATGAAATAAAATGCAAAAAGAAAAAAAGCCAAAAAATTTGGAGTGGCTCAATCTCAGTTTCTCTATGTCCACTATGAATATTTTCTTATTACATTTCTTATCCTATAAGATTTATGATTACAAGAGATAATAGCAAGAAAATACAATATTTCAGAAATTAGGACATTCAACCCTTGTTAAAGTGTATTTCTTGATGAACGTATAGCTGTTGGAACACATGATGAATGGTTGAGATGGTGTAGTTATAGTCTAGAATTCACTTCAGGTCGTAGATGGAGTCGTGCAGCTAAGACGCGAAGCTTCTTTATGCAGGGGCGGTGCGAGCATGTGGTCATAGCAGGCCATATTAAGACAAAACTTTAGAAGGTGTGGGCGGTAGAGGTGGAAGATGGACCGGGGACTTTGTTAAAGTGGACATTATCAGGGTTGATCGAAGTATGAGCGTGGCAAGCTGCCTAGGTCACTCGCTTGTGGATTGTTATTCATGCGTCAAGTCATTATCTACCTCAGTTTATTGACAACGTTGAAAGCTTGATATAGCTCGCACATGTATGATGTTGGGTGGGTTTTTTTGACAGTTGAGGCCGTGCTTTGAGCATGTGGGCTATCCGAATGATGTGAGCCAAGGTGCCGATAGTTGAAATTGTTGGATCATAGGTTTTGATTGCTGACATGAAACAACAATTCACGAATCTACGACTATGACAACATCCAGACTCTACGACTCAAAGTATGGTTCATATAGTTATATATTTTTTAACAAGGGTCATTAAATATGTATATAGAGTCTAGTTCGGTGCTTTATTAAAATCTTTCCTCAAGAATCATCATTCACTTTCAAATAAACTTGCATGCATATTTTAGTTAAAATCAAGTTTCAAAAAATGCATGGAGCGCACTAGTTTAGAAGGCAAGTGCTCTAATCAAATGAGCTATGGTGATTTTTGATTATCAACAGAATTCAGTCGACTGAATGAGTCATTCAGTCGACTGAATATCTATAAACAGCCTACTAAACCTATGTGAAACTATGCAAATTGCACAGAAAGTAGCGGGTCAGTCGACTGACCTGACAATTTTTGTGCAACATGCGCAGGTGCACAAATAATCAAATATTTATTTAAAATTCATTTGAATATTCAATCGACTGACCCAGAGATTCAGTTGACTGAATTTTTATAACAGCTATATTTTTCTGAAAAGACACGACCATTTGTGAAGAGTTACAAACTCTACAAAGAAATTTGGACACAACACTTCAACCGGAACTCTTGCCAATGGTCGCTGCTTTTTAACATCTATAAATATATATTCTAATTTGATTTCAAAACATAGAATCTACTTTTCTCTCTTATCTAAATTTCTTATTGTTGCATACTTATTGCTTAAATCAGATTTATATATTCTAAGAAATACTATTCCTTTCTAATCTTCATAAACTTCAAATATACACATCATAATTGAGGAAAAGATTATAGGAAGGGTGTACTACAAGTGACAAATCCGTGTTATCAGAACACACAAAAGTCAAAACTATTTTCTGTATTTGTTGAAGTCCTGTTCTGCTGCCCAGGCGAGTGAAGTCCACTCCGGCCATTGAGGCGAAATCCCCGTTCGGTTGCTCAGGGCCCCATTCGGCTGCTCAGGGGTGTATAAACCTGTTCCTTCGGGTTAAATGAGGGTTGTTATTTTAGTGAAATTCTAAAAGGAGTCTGAGACTGGACGTAGGACGGTGCTCCGAACCAGTTTAAAAATCACTGGTGTCATTTTACTATACTGCCTTTTATTTCGCACTATTTACAGTATTATTATCATCATTATACTGTATTATCATATTCCATATTACACGATCCATAGCACACTTTCAGAAATTATACAAGTAGAGATGTGAAATGATACATTGTCTCTTGAAATCATATAGGCCAAGATGCGGGTCAATATGCAAGGTGGCCAGTATTACTTCTAAGAAAATTGAGGAACAACATGAGTAATAAGTTTTATATTAAATCAAATTTAGTATTTATTAATCAAAGAGTTAGAGAAATATTTTGATTTATTTATTTATTTTAAATATTTATTTATTTTTATTGTTTAATAATAGTATTTTGTATTAATTTATTTAATTTTATGTTTTAATATCTAATACATAATACAAACATCATAACTATATTAAGGTATAATCCAACCTAGCAGTAATATGGGAACATGCACTTCTAATTAACAATTGTGGTCTATGGTTGATAAAAATGAAAGTGATGCCATATATTACTAAAGATGTCCAAGGAATATACATACATATACATATATATATATATAAAATAATTATTTTTTTTGGTCATATTATTTTGATTAATATTTATATAACCATATGCATGCCATATATGAGTATAATATTATTTAAATACAAATTTATTATTATATATAAATATTTATATTTATACATACGTATTAATATTTATATTTAGAGGCTTTTAGGCTTAAGGAAAAAGTTGAAGAAAAATTTAATTATGGGGATAAGAAATTTCCTTTTTAGGCTGAATGACACTTTTTAGTGTAAATCACAGAATGATAGTTGTAGCTATCATTTTCTGTTTATACTAAAAAGTGTCCTTCAGACTAAACAACAAACTTGTTGTCTCTGAGACTAAATTTTTGTGCAAATTCTTCCCTGTGTCTATCTTCTTGTTATATTTAAATATATTTTTAATTAATACCCAGATTATAAAATTATACTTTATTATTTTTAAAATTCAAATTTAAATATAATTGATTTTTTAAGATAAAATCTGTAATATATATAGGGGAATTAGTTTAAAGGACAAAAATTTGTATATTTTTAGCCTCAAGGATACGACCTCAATATTTTAACCACAAGGACAAACATTCTCCTAAAAATTATTCATAAGGACAAACATTCTTTCAAAATTATTCATAAGGACAAACATTCTTTCAAAACTACTATCAAACTAAAAACTGATACCTAAAAACTAATGCCGATAACTACAAACTGATACCTAAAAACTGCTATCAATAACCAAAAACTGATACCTAAAGAAAGTTGTCCTTTAGGCTAAAGTACTGAAGGTCTGTCCTTGAGGCTAAAATGCTGAGAAATTTTGTCCTTGACAATAATTTCCTGATATATATATATGTGTGTGTGTATAATATATTTTAATTGAACAACCATCGTCAATAAATATTTTATTATTATTTTTATTAATAAAATTTTGATTGGATTTTTATCTATTTGAAATTTGAAAAAATTTAAAATTTTACAACAAATTTGACCTTTTAAACAAAATAATTTTGCTAGAATCTGAAACCCTGAAAATGATATCTTTTAAGAAAATTCCATAAGAAAACTTGCATGTGTTATCTCTATCTCCACTATTAATAAAGAGAATTCAACAAATAGAATTTCCACGGTGTCATTTTGAAATTCCAAAATACCCTTATCCATTAACGGAATCTCACATTCGGTTTGCAATACCCATCGTCGTCCTCTTCCTAACCACGTTCATGTGATTGATACCAGTATATATAATAAATTTTCTATTAGTATCTAAAAACCAAAACATGGAAAAAAATATTTTATTTTAAACTCGAAAACTATTATAATAATTTAAAGAAAATATATTTATTTTTTAACGTATATATATAGGACTAGATCTGAAATAAAAATTAACTTTTTTTATCAAGTCCGAAAGTTGTATATAAGTGTTACGTACATATGTGTTTAAAATTGTTTTGTTTATAAATTAAACAATTTTTAAAAAAAATATTTTACAATTATTTTTTCTCATGATCAAACTAATCATGGGGGTATACAAGTACATTAGGAAGATAATTTCTACATGTATATATATTTGAATAATTAAAATAAGGAATTACTCTCCTTGTGATCTTATCAATTATTGAACATGTTGGTTGTTTAGTTCTCTCCTCTGTCTTCTTGGCTACAGGTTGTAATGTCATCACCTTGTCTTCTCCAATGTTAGCTTGAGGCTAGGGTTTGTGTTGATTGAGTGCGTATAGAATGAGAGTGGAGGCTACCTATTTATTGTCTCTAGATATCAAAAATCCCCTACGTTTTCCCCAAACCCCAGAGGACTAAGCCCCCAATGCCTCCGTCTTCTATATACGACCATCTTACCAACTTTTGCTTGTTCAAAATTCCCAATTGCTCCTTCAAATCAAATAATTATTTTATTTAAGATACTTTTTTCAACTAAACAAACGTTCAACTTTTATACATCGTTATAAGCGACTTTAAGTTTAAAATAAATAATTAAAAATCCATCAAATTTGTATATAACATTTGTATTAATTTTTTATTAATTTATAACTATAATAGATTAATTTCACATTGGTTGAATATAGAAATAACTACACTGCAGTTGTGTTGACTCTCTGGTGTAAACTCGACTCTTAATCAATATTTAAACAATTTAAATACCCGAGCATGTATGGATTTTGCTAAAATACAATATTAGGCACAAGTTCAATGCTTATCGATCATTTGGACAAAATTTCTAATCTATGATAAGCTCACTCATCAATGATATTTTATACATGTATTCTTTTCATCATCACTGTATCATTAGACATTTATAGTTTGGTCTAAGGTCAAAACCTCCATCAATATGCATATTTAATAATGTATATCACTTTACAGTCCTTAGTTCAATCCGATAATATTTATTGATTAACTGATGTTCTTTTGCTAAATATTTTAGCTTTTAAGCTAACTACCAATTATGATGATACCGACCTTTTATAATAAAGGAGTCGAATCCTTGCTTGAGTTGTGTTTTACTCTGAGTAATTTAATGTATGCCCAACTATGGTCATAACATAAATGTGATGTTATGTGATTAACCATAATCAGTATAGTATAACCAATCAAGTCGACATTACCCTCAAGTCCAAAGAATTATATGTTTTATCTCAAGACCTTCTATTTGACTTCATTGTATTAAACCATAGAAAACCCACATTGAGTCGTTTTGTGATTGTTCCAAACAAGTACAAGTGGGTAGCTGCTTAGTACCTCCAACAGTAATGAGTAAATCACCATCCATTATATGGAGAGTGTTACATACACTAGTCTCAACGGATGTACTGATATCTTTTTCTCGATACATCTTGACTAGGAACATTTAAGGAGTTGGTATTCATATATATTGATTCGATACTCATGGTTACACAATGAAACACTTCTAAGGATTTTGTATTTATATATGTTTGATGTTATTAATTTATTATTTACATCTCTATATAACAACACATATAAAAAAATATAACCAATAACACACTCGTTCCTATTTAAATAATAAAATTTTCAGTCCTCAAACGTAGCCCCTTAATTTCAACCACTCATTCCTATTTAAATAATAAAATTTCCTTTCAATTATTTAAATCAAGATGAGTGGATGAAATTAAGGGGCTATATTAAGGCTGAATAGAGGAGGTTGTTGATCCTTCCCCTATATACATACATACATACATACATACATACATACATACATACATACATATATATATATATATATATATCAACTTGCAACAACTACTCGTTATTCAATATGCAATAGCATGTAGGAGTTGTTAACTTGGGATAATATAAGGATTAGTCAACTTGCGATGGCTAAGGGGGATATTAACATGTGATAGCTAATGAAGTTATCAATCTACGATAGTTATACGAATCAACTTACGATAGCTATATGGGGCTCAATGTGCAATAGCTAGGGAAACTATCAAATTGCAACAGCTCATATGGGCTCAACTTGCGATAGCTAACCGAATTATCAACCTGCAATAGCTAGTTGAGGATAAACAAGTGATAGCCTAGGAAAATCAACATGCAATGGCTTAGAAAGTGACCAACTTATGATAGCTAGGCTTAATTTGCGGTAGCTAATGTGCGATAGCTTGGGAAGCTAAGTTTTCTAAGTAAAATAAGAGGTATTTGGTGCACTTTGGAAGCAGTTTCCAAGTGCCGACTGATTATTTCATAGGGATAAATAATGAAATAAATTTATAAGTTAAATTTGTATTAACTCATTTTGAAAATGGAAGAAAGCTTAGAGAAGCTAGGAAATGATAGGATATCATTTAATCGAAGATAAAAATGTTTTACCTAATAAATATATAGGGTACACAATAAATAAATGAAATAAAAAGGTTAAACCACGATTGTAAAGATATAAAAACTTGTAGAGTTATTAAAAGGCAGGGTGTAAAGACTACTAAGTCTAAAGTCTAATGGTATATGACAGGGCGCCACAATTGGTTCAATCCTAAAAGATTTAAATTCTAAAGGAGAGTTATGGCTAGATGTCTTGATAGGTGTAACATCCCTTATCTGGAGACAGGAAGCTAACTGCTACAAATGTTGCAATCATCCGTAGTATTAACTTTCGATGACCAAATACGGTAATGTTAACTGTATTCATAATATCAGCATCATGTGAACATGAAACAAAACCACAGAATTCAAAAACATCTTTTCACATTACATTTCCAAAACATGTTCCATATTCAAATTACATAATCCCATCGCTTTTCCCAGGTTTAGATAAATATTTATTACATAAATACACCAAGAACGACATATGAAGATGCCCCCTTGGTTGATCAGAGTCACTAAATAGTCATATCTGACTTAATACAAACACAATGGAAATACATCAAAATATAAGTGCAACTCCTAAATAGCTATTTGTAAGCCACCTACTCGTCTCTGGAATTTTTATTTGCGAACCTAATAAAACCTGCGAATCCTCAACCCTCGGCCTAGTCAAATCAATTTTGAGCACTCGAGAGTTTAAGAGAAAAAACATAAACTTCGAGTAAGACATAAAGCCTGGTGTGAATAATACTATACATCTCGGTATTTGATATTAAGTGAGACCACGTCGCCTAGCGGAACGAGTTTCCCATCACTAATATCCTTTTAAAACATATTTTTGCAAATCCATTTCTTGCAACCAAAACTGGTTAAAATTGTAAAGCATTATTATGTAAACATACATATTACGTAACAAATGGACTATCTGTTCGAACACTACTGTTTTTTTAGCTAACTACTAATCTTTGGCTGACTCGGGCCTGCCAGACAATAATAAAATAATAATCTAACAACTGTTAGATACTCCTCTTCTAGACGGTCTATCCTTAACTATCTTTATAATACTTCTCTTCTGCACGGTCTGACCCTAACTTAACATCTCCTAGGTTCACTTAATCCTAATGGTTTTGCAGGCTCACCAATAACCTATCTGTATACAAACATATATTCCTTTCTGTGTGTAACCTTAATTTTAGTCTTACTTGTGACAAAGCCCTACACGCTGGAATTTTGGACTAAATTAGCCGGGGCTAATAGCTAATGTATAGGACGTGACACTATACCAATCCCATCTGATATTCTAATATCTGGGACATTTTACTTAGAAAACCTTCCCATAAATTTTCCTTGAAAAACTTTTCAAACTGATTTAAACTTTTAAATCTAACTCACATAAGGAAAATACATATACTCTATGCTTTACTCAATGTCACCCTACCATGTTATATATATACTTGATCAAACCTTAGTTGATGAAAACATTTAAACCTTTGAAAGTACCCCTATCGAATCCCTTGAAAGTACCCTTTTCTAAACCATTGAAAGCACCTCTTTCAAAACCAAGTAAAATCCTTTATTTCGCCTAGGCCGAAAGGCCAAAACCTTCCTTTCAAAACCATACTCAAAGCCTTTCGAAACCCTTTAAAAAAACATTTCCTTCAAAAGCTATAAAACCTTAGACATCTTATCACAAAACACTTTAAAACTACCTTTCGAAACCATTGGAAAACCTTCCTTTTAGCCTTTTCGAAATAGTTGGAAAACTACCATTCGAACCTTTTGAAACCATTGGGGAATTACCTCTTTAAAACCTTTCGAAAGCATCAAAACTTTTGTAAACAACAACCTTTCGCAAGCAATTAGGTTCAATTTAAAACATGTGGAAAAACTCCTTTCGAATCCCTTTAAACCATCTCCTTCTAAATCATTTGGGTTATACTTCAATAGAGAAAAAGGGTCATTAAAACCATTTGAGTTGATAGCCTATCTTTCAAAAGCATTCCTAAGCAAAGAAGTGAAGGTGTCGAAAACACCCTTTCGAAAGCATTGGAGAAGTGGCTAAGTTTAAAAACAAAGTATACCTTTCAAAACTATTGACTTCGAAAGGTAGGAAAAGTGGCAGCTAGGGGTTTCGACCCCTTCGAAAGTATTTCTTAAAACAAAAGAGCATAACCCATTTGAAAGCATTCCTTTTGAAATTATTTGACCAGGTTGGAAGCCAAGCCAGTCGAAAGCTAACTCTTCGAAAGCAAAGTAGGCGCTTCTTCATTTAAAAACAAAGGCATGCTTGAACTCCTTTGAAACCCTACGTTTCGATCCTATACCTTCTGCCTCTATCTAATTCGCTACGCACCAAATGTATTGATACCATGAGCATTGGTTTCGAAAGTAATAGTGGTGAAACATCTAGGTCGGAACCCCTGGTACCAAAATTGGTGGAACATGCTAAAAGCATGTAAATTTTGTTTTTAACTTAAAAGAGAAACACTTTTCACCTAACTTGCTCTATTTATCAAATTTCCACTGCTTGCTAAATTTCTTTTCTTTTTTCAAAAGTGCTGTCAAGATTTCAGAAATAAACAACAATTTTATTTTACAAAAGATCCCTTCTTCTTTTATAAATATATAAAACATCTAAGTTTCATACCTTAAATAATTTTACATGTCTATGAAAACACTTAGGAAAATTCCATAAAAATTCGAGAAAATAAATTTAATATGTTTTCTAACATATATTAATTTCCGACTCAAAATATTTACAATTTAACCATAAATTATTTATAACCCAATAAATCATTTTCTTCACTAGAAAATTAATATAAAATCCACATTAATTCAAAAAATTGTGAAAATTGAAACCCCTCTCTAAAATATCATTTTTGATCTATATCTAAAATCGCAAGGCATTTAGATGTTATTAAATAGGGTTTTCACATCAAAACATATCATAAAATCTATATGAATAAGCATAAGTCATCAACAAGCATATATAAACATTTAATCATTCAAAACATGGAATAATCATGCAAAATAAGTTCGGATTAACCTTAAAACCGAAAACCATAAGAAAATGAGATGTAGTCATTATTCACATTAGCTTGAGATCAAAGAGTTTGAAATTTGAAATGAATTTGATGTTGATTAAGCTTCCCTTTTATCTTTCTTTCTCTTGCTCTTGAAAATGGTGGCTGACCTCTGCTTAGTTTTGATTTTTTGTAAATGAAATGAAAGTGATGTTACACGACTAAGGGCTTTGGGTATTAGGAAGCCCTTATTTCCTATTTTTCCCGTACTTATATCCTAACACATTTTTATCTTTGTTCATTCATTTACATGGCACGGATACCCTTTATTAATCACAAATCTCAATCCCCTAATCAACTTACATTATTTTTATTTAATTTAACTAATTAAATATCCTAAATGATGTTACTAAAAATATGGGGTGTTACAATCTCCCTTCCTTAAAGAATTTCATCCCCGAAATTACGATAAGGTACACATCAAAACAATCAAAGGTAAACCAAAATCTTCAAACAAATCAGGATAAGTGTCTCTAATCCTGCTCTCTATCTCCCAAGTACAGTCTCTACCATCGTCACTCCAATGGACCTTCATGCGACGACCCGGAATTTTGAGCAATATCAATTTAATAATCTTTGATAATAATTAAATTGATTTGATCATTTACATTATAAATTGACAAGTTAAAATTATTTCAAAGGCTGAAGATAATAATTTGTTAATATCTATAAACATTTTTCTTAACAATATATATAGGCAAGATTAATTCTTTTGAAAATTTATAACATTTTAATTTGGAATATTTATTTTGGTAATTGGTAAGACTTATTTTATTTTCTATTTATAATATATATATTGACATATTTTGTAAATAGGGAATGTTTTATGTAATAAGACTTTATATTCAAATTGTAATATATATAAATGTATATATATTGTGATTTGAGATTTGTTTTAAAATTTAATATGGAAATTAACAAATATAATATTGAAATGTTTTCTATTTGAAATGTGTATATATATATATTTGTATATATATGTTTGAAATAGGAATTTTATTAATCTAAATTTAATAAGTATTTCCAAACTTTATAATATATATAGTTTTGAAATTTGAAATGTTAATTTGATTTAATATTTTTGAAATGATATTTGGAATTTAAATTTTTATAACAAAGTTAATTGCTTATTATTATAAACATATAGTTTAACTTGAGTTAGATAAGATTTAAATTTTAAATTTCATTTGCTTAGTATCTTTTCATTTTAATTTTAACACAAGATAAATTTGTTTTAAAATTTTAAGAGTTAAATTAAAATAGATATTTTAAACATATAAACATTAAATTGAATCAAAATATAAGTTACATGAATTCATATGAATATTTATTAAAGGATAAGTATACACATTTTTTTTTAATCATATGAATATTACATAAACATTTATATAAGGCTTAAATAGATTATTAAAAAGAAAATAACATTTAAAGCATTTATTAAACATTAATTAAACATTAAAATAACACTTGTTAACTTGTTAATGTATATTAAAAACACTTGTAATCATATATGTATAGGTGTAAGTAAATTAGAATTTCATTGTGACAAATGTCATCCTCTTGTAAATATAATTTAAAATTAAACTTGTAAATATAAAACAAAAGTTTTTCTTCAGCTAATAAAGAAAATAATATTATCTTCATCTCAACCAAACTAAATGAAATCAGAAAGAAGAAATCTGAAAAAAATGCTAATAAAAAACAAAGTTGAAAAAAAAAGAAAAGAAAATCTGTAGAAAACCTGTAACAAGAATGAGATGCTGGGAATTTCAATCAACAATGCAAGATCATCTTCAAATTTATCAAGCAACTCAGTAATCAACTGCAAGTAGATTGATTTCAACATGCAATTCAGATTCATCAAGCAATAAAATCAACATGCAGTGAAATCAAAAGCCTGGAAAGCTATTCTGTCTTCTGAAAAATTCCAGGTGAGTAAATAAAATTTAAAAAAAACAGTTTTAAATCTTAAATTTCATCTTGTTCTTGTGTATGAAATCTTGATGAATTGACTGGATTCTTGGATTTAAATTGTTGCATGATTTAGTATGAGTGACTGATGATATTGAGATGCCTGTAATCATAAATATGCTCTGTAAACTATAACAGGTTTTCAAATAAATTCAATAACTTGGATTGGAATTCGAATTTGACTTTGAATTATAAATAGATGTTAAATGTAATCAAGAAAACTATCATCTAAAAATAATTACAAGTTGTAAAAATGAAAAATTGGTTCTAAATTTCGAATTTACAGTGAAATTTAAAATTGGGTCAAATCTTTATCAATTCAATTGTAAGTTTTGATTCTATAATTGGTTTACCATTAGGAAATCATGAATTTTAGGGGTTGAAACATGATTTTTACTTTGGTAGTTTAAGAGAATTCTGGGATTTTCATTTTTGGGCATTTTGGTCGATTGGAGGCGAGTGACGGCGATCTGTGCGTCGTGGTTGTGCAGAGAGGTCAAAGGGACGTGGGGGATCATCAGAAAAATGGAATTGGATTTTATTTGTGATTATGTTGGCTTGAATTGTTCGTGATAGGGTTTATCACTTGAGTTTTTTCGTCGTCGGTTATTTCGATTTTGTGGCGACATGGTGCAATCGGAGTTGTGCGCGTATGGTTAGGGAGATGGTGGGATGCGAGACGTAGCTTCTACAAGGAGGACGAGGCATCTCGTGGCGAAGTTCGTCGGCGGTGGTCGAGTTTAATGGTGGAGCTTTCGAGCAGCTTTTGGCTGGAGGGCAAAATTTCGATTTTCAATCGAAATAATTTTTCTGGTTGATGCATTTGGATGTGGAGGTCGAGTGTGACCTGGGGATGATCGGTGTGGAGTTCGCCGTTGGTCATTGACGTCGTGCACGTTTATATGCACGTTCATGGGCTTCTGTAGGGTTCTGGGAAGAGAGGTAGGAAGACTCGAAGATGGTCTCGGGAGTTTTGGGTTATTTCTCGAAGCAGGCTTGGGTAAGGGAACTCGGAACGAGCGCGGGGTTTTTGTTTGTTTTACTCGGGGATGACGCGAGTTTTTGGAGAGGGTTACTCGGGTTTTTATTATGCAGATCGTGTTGTTCGAGTTTTAAAAGGATTTAACTGCAATATTTATAAAGAAAGTTTTGGTACAGAAGTTTTGTTTCTGAAATGTTAATTAAAATTTTAAACAAAAATTCTTATATATTGAAATATATGTAGATTTTAACATAAGTAAAAATTTTAAAAACAAGGGTTGTATGAAAATTATTTAATAACTTTGAAAAGTTAGAAAGTTTTAATTTGAATGTTTAAATCACTTTGATTGCTAATGTATATTATTTTATTTTAAATAAAGTATAATGATTAAGAATTTGATAATCTATTATAATGAAGATTTATATTATGTAAATTAGAATTTTACTAAAGATAAATAATTATGAGAATAATTGTGACGATTCAATTATTATTTAAAATTAAGTGTTATTGCTTAATATAAATGATTTAATTAAGATGATGTTTTCTTAATCAAGAATCTTTATAATATAAGAAGTTAAGAATCATTTAAGTAAATTTAAATGATTAGGTTAAATAATTAATTAAATAATTAATTTGTGATTAATTAAGATAATCACTTATGGGTTAATCTAATATAATTACTTTGGAAAGTAATTAAGTAATTAAGTGGTTAATTACTAAAGGTAATTAAGTAAAGGATAATTACTTTATAAAAAGTAATTAAGTAATGTGATTAAGAGTTATTCACTTTAGTTATTAATTAAAGAATTAATTAATAATTAGTTAAAGATTTAAATTATTTGATTAATGATTTATGAATAAAAGAATTAAGAATAACTAATTAAGTGATTAATTACTTGTTAAAGTAATTAATTAAGAAAGAAATTTAATTAATGAAGTAATCATTAATTAAGGAAAATAATTAATTAATTATTAATTTATAACTTAAGAATAATTAGTTTATAATTAAGTTTTAATTACTAAATGTAATTAAAGTAATTAATCAAAGGTGATTAATTAAAAGTAATTAATTTAAATATGATTAATTAAAATTAATTAATCAAGTAGTTTTAATTAAAAGTAATTAATCAAGTGTGATTAATTAAAAGTGATTAATCAGGTATAATTAATTAAGGGATAATTAAGGAATAATTATCAGGATAATTAAAGAATAATTAATCAAGTATGATTAATTTTTAAAAGGTAATTAAGAGGTAATTACTTAGTATAATTTGGAAGTAATTAATCAGGAATGATATTTTAATATGGTAATTAAGTAATAATTACTTAAAGTAATTAAGTGATAATTAATCAGGGGAGATTACTTGAAATGGATAATTAAGAGATGTTAGTTAATTAATTAATTTGTAATTAATTAATGAATAGTAAAATGGATTGAAGATAATCCAAGTATTTAAGTAAGGATTAATTAAATTAATTAAGTTGGATCAACCTTGTGTATGAGTGATTACTGATTAGTGGATAAGTATCATTGAATGAGTTAATGATATTGGTTGTTATTGGATGACATTGATTGATATGTGATGATGTGAATATGTTATATCTAAGATGTGATTTATATGCTGTTTTGTGATATGTATGGATGCATGTGATAATAGATGATTATTTATCTGTGTAATATGATACATCCATTTATGTTAAGTGATATTTTTGAAATATCTATTGTTTAAATCCCTTAAGTATAACTTGGACATTAAAATGGCATTTGGTTTCCATGAGACCGGGATCGGGTTTCCATATTTGGATATCCGAAAACCACATCATTTCCAATTAAACGTTAGGTCATTAATCCAAGTGGAGCGAGTGAAGACTCGAGAGTAAGGGCTATACGTCAGTATAACTCTGTGGGTGATTCCGTAATGAGTTTGACGGAATAGTGCTTATAGATTCGAGATGGTGATTTAGAGTGCAAGGGCTATGGTCGTTGACTCTGAGGGTGATTCCAAAATGAGTGCAACGAGATAGTGCCTTAGGTTTCGTTCGAACCCGAAACGAACTTGTATGGATTGAATGCTTCCAGAACATCGTCAGGCGGACGATGAGCATTCTAAGATAAATGTGTCCTAAAAAGGTAATCGCAGCCTCATCAACCGGGAATGGCTAAAATAGGGGAGGTGCAGCAAGGCTTCGTGGGTCGCTCCCACTGGAGAGCGAGATACATCCCTGTCTAGATGTCCCTTTTTATTTCGGCTTTGTGGGCGGTTGGAACTGCAGCCAACTGCGGGGTGGTTTTGTTCGGGACTGTTCAGTAAGGAATGGTCCCGGCCTTGTGTTGCAGGGGAGTGGGAGTACTCCTCGGTACGGTGATCTAGGCCATGTACTGTGACGGGCGGTACCCCAGTAGCCCTGCCATTGATGGAAACCCATTTTCCCTACGAGACCCTACGGTTTTGTTTGTATTACCCACTTTTATGGCTAGTAGCTGGAATTTAATAGATGTAACAATTTCGGCTATTTCATATTTATTTGAAAACCCTAGACACTATTATAATATCACTGGATTTCCTATCAAATGTTTTGGTTAGCGTAAGGTAAAAACTTTTCCATGTTTATGTGTGGGAAGTCTTACGTGATACCTTTTCTTTTTAAAGGTTTTTCTAAAGTTAAGCAATCTTAAACCGTTTACTCACACCAGACCCCTGTCTGACCTAAGTGTTTATTTTCTGTTTTATTAAACTCTTGGGTACTCATATTCTATATGAGTAGTCAAGTGATTCAGGTTATCTCTTGACGAATTCTGGAGGAGCTTTGGAGCAGGAGGCTTCAGCGTGTAGATATATGGTTAGAGTTTCCACTGTGTGTTATTCTGTGTTGATGTTCTTGTATTGTATTAGACAGAAATGTTATAACTGTCTAAATTGAGATATATAGTTGTGTACTCTGATGTATATGATACTATGTATATGTTCCATATTATATTTTCAATCGTTCCGCTGTGAGATTCTGATGTGTTGTTTCCTTTTCTTCTCTTTCTTTTCTTCTTCTATCCCTTTCTTTCATAATTAGTGATGTGATTTTCTGGTGATAGAAAGTCGGGTCTCTACAGTTGGTATCAGAGCGAGGTTGAGTGAATACCTAGGCTCTGGAGTGGTGTCTACCTTGAGAGAGCGTATTTGTAATTTTTATATAAATATATATTTATATAACTACCTAATCTGTTGGGTTATCTGTTCGGATTTTCCAACATAGGTTATAGAGGTAGATAAGGTAGGAGTGTGTGGAACACGACTACTACTATTGGTTGAAGCTCATATGTTATGGTTGGAGATGTGTCTGTCGAGATTGTAGATCTAATACTGTCTCGAATAAGATTTGGTGGATTGTAGAAAGGATTACTTTATGTCCAGAGGAAGTCTTTTTCAAGAATTGGAGTATATTCTTGAAGTGTAAGGTTGATTTGCTCTCAAGTGAGCGGGATTTCTAAAGTTGAGTTGTCCGCTGAGGAGAAGCAAGTGGTGGTATCTTGATAGCTTCAAGAAGGATAGGTGTGTGATGGGATGCAGTATCCATTGATGGTTCTGAAATTTTCTTCAGGAAGCAAGATTTAGATGGTGTTGGAAGAGCAATTAATGCCTATTACAGGGAAGGTTCGGATGTTTTAGAGATTCTCTGGATCTCAAGTAAGGGTGTCTCATCTTTATTGAAGTTTGAGACTAAGGTTGATGAGTTACCTCATTTCGGGCATGGTCTCATTTGTTTCCTTAAGAAGATAAGTGGTTGGTGTTTGGTTTGGAGCCGAGTTTCTTGAGAAGATGTCGAGTCGTCTCAAGGATTTTTAGTGGAATTGGGTGATAGTTTTGAGTTCCAGGAGTTTGTGGTTAAGGAAGATCTTTTGGCTCAGTAGTATCATTGAGGTGAAATTTGGAAGTAGCAGCATGGATCTATTTCTTCGATGATTCAGTAATCTTTGGGATTCTACTATCGGCAGACTAGGCAGATGGTGAAGGCTTATCCATTTCTTTGGGAGGCTCAGCAGAGCGAGATATCTGTTGGAAGTGATCTATCAGTTTCTGATTGGTAAGCCATTCTTGAAGATTGGTCTTGATTAGGAAAAGCTGTTCTAGTTGGGAAGACAATTCTTTGGAATCTGAACTGAGTAGGATCGCAAAAGTGACTTGCGATTAGTTTGGGAATCTTTGAGTATTCTTGGTTTGAGATTGAGGCATCTCATATGGAGGTAAAAGATATGGAAGTAGTCGGAGGGTCTCCAGATGTTTTTGAGGGAATTAGAAGTTGACCCGAATTGGAGATTGAGATTTCTTATCGACTTGGATTTTAAGAGTAATTTTGATGGTTCAACCTTGTAGTGGGATGACTCTTGGAGCGAGAAGAGTTTGGTGAGGCAGCTCAGGATTCTTTGGATTGATCATCTTATTCTAAGTTGAGATTCTGCTGAGATGTTTTGACCAATTGGAATGGTCACTGAGATTTTTATGAGTCGAATGAACTGTGTATGAAGAAAGATTTTTCTTATGTTCTTCGATAGCATTCTTATCTTCTCTAGATCAGAGTTGCGTAGCGGAAGCGAGTTGGTAGTTATTTTAGTATGGAGCAACCGGATGTTGCAGTAGAGGATTTCTACTGGAAATTTAAGTATGAGGAAATTTTCTGGATTTGGAAGGTAAGGTTGTCAAGTGCAAAGGTTTGGCTATTCTAGATAGGAGAGGTAAGTTTGAAAACCACTGATGCTTGTAGTATAGAGTCGTATTTTGGATTTTAGCGAATTATTTTTGGGAAAGCCATTTTGTTGAGTAGGCTCTGGAGATTTGGTTTGAGTTGGTGCTGTTGTTTCTTGAAGAAATCGGCAAGGGTTAGGCTGATCAAGAATATTGAAGGTGACTCAAAAGCATCGGAAGAGTTATGCAGTTAGAATTGAGAAATTTGGAATGTGCAGTTAGAGTTTGGATATTGACTTGGTTTTATCCGATCAAAAGAGATTTGGATATTGCTTTAAGTTCTATCCAATCAAAGGAATTATAAGAGATTGGGTAAAACTGGAAAGTTAGCTTTGAAGGTATTTTGAGTTTTTCTATGTTCTCTAGAGATTAGATTTTGATATACAGGATTTAATTGCCAGTTTGGATAGCTGGAATTCATTGTATTTCACATATCTCTGAGGAATATGTGTATGATTCTTTGAGTGATAGAATCAGCAGTTCAGAAGGGATCTGGTAGTTGAGCTGTTTTTAAGTTTAGTCTGATATCTTGTTCAGATTTGTAGGATCAGATGAGGAAGTTCTTGGTATTAGTAATATAGTTACTTAAGATTTTGTAGAGCGAGTATTCCAGTATAGGCACCTGGAAAACTCCTGATAATATTAGTAAGTCCTATTCAGAATTTTTCTGGATAGATAAAATTTTTTGTTTGAATTGGTTGCTATGATTGATTGTGTGATTGCTGTTTGGAATTTAAATTCTTTAGCTGGGGTATTAAATTATCTTTGCTTTTAAATTTCGGGGACGAAATTCTTTTAAGGGGGGAGGAATGTGACGACCCGGAATTTTGAGCAATATCAATTTAATAATCTTTGATAATAATTAAATTGATTTGATCATTTACATTATAAATTGACAAGTTAAAATTATTTCAAAGGCTGAAGATAATAATTTGTTAATATCTATAAACATTTTTCTTAACAATATATATAGGCAAGATTAATTCTTTTGAAAATTTATAACATTTTAATTTGGAATATTTATTTTGGTAATTGGTAAGACTTATTTTATTTTCTATTTATAATATATATATTGACATATTTTGTAAATAGGGAATGTTTTATGTAATAAGACTTTATATTCAAATTGTAATATATATAAATGTATATATATTGTGATTTGAGATTTGTTTTAAAATTTAATATGGAAATTAACAAATATAATATTGAAATGTTTTCTATTTGAAATGTGTATATATATTTGTATATATATGTTTGAAATAGGAATTTTATTAATCTAAATTTAATAAGTATTTCCAAACTTTATAATATATATAGTTTTGAAATTTGAAATGTTAATTTGATTTAATATTTTTGAAATGATATTTGGAATTTAAATTTTTATAACAAAATTAATTGCTTATTATTATAAACATATAGTTTAACTTGAGTTAGACAAGATTTAAATTTTAAATTTCATTTGCTTAGTATCTTTTCATTTTAATTTTAACACAAGATAAATTTGTTTTAAAATTTTAAGAGTTAAATTAAAATAGATATTTTAAACATATATACATTAAATTGAATCAAATATAAGTTACATGAATTCATATGAATATTTATTAAAGGATAAGTATACACATTTTTTTTAATCATATGAATATTACATAAATATTATATAAGGCTTAAATAGATTATTAAAAAGAAAATAACATTTAAAGCATTTATTAAACATTAATTAAACATTAAAATAACACTTGTTAACTTGTTAATGTATATTAAAAACACTTGTAATCATATATGTATAGGTGTAAGTAAATTAGAATTTCATTGTGACAAATGTCATCCTCTTGTAAATATAATTTAAAATTAAACTTGTAAATATAAAACAAAAGTTTTTCTTCAGCTAATAAAGAAAATAATATTATCTTCATCTCAACCAAACTAAATGAAATCAGAAAGAAGAAATCTGAAAAAAATGCTAATAAAAAACAAAGTTGAAAAAAAAGAAAAGAAAATCTGTAGAAAACCTGTAACAAGAATGAGATGCTGGGAATTTCAATCAACAATGCAAGATCATCTTCAAATTTATCAAGCAACTCAGTAATCAACTGCAAGTAGATTGATTTCAACATGCAATTCAGATTCATCAAGCAATAAAATCAACATGCAGTGAAATCAAAAGCCTGGAAAGCTATTCTGTCTTCTGAAAAATTCCAGGTGAGTAAATAAAATTTAAAAAAAACAGTTTTAAATCTTAAATTTCATCTTGTTCTTGTGTATGAAATCTTGATGAATTGACTGGATTCTTGGATTTAAACTGTTGCATGATTTAGTATGAGGGACTGATGATATTGAGATGCCTGTAATCATAAATATGCTCTGTAAACTATAACAGGTTTTCAAATAAATTCAATAACTTGGATTGGAATTCGAATTTGACTTTGAATTATAAATAGATGTTAAATGTAATCAAGAAAACTATCATCTAAAAATAATTACAAGTTGTAAAAATGAAAAATTGGTTCTAAATTTTCGAATTTAGAGTGAAATTTAAAATTGGGTCAAATCCTTATCAATTCAATTGTAAGTTTTGATTCTATAATTGGTTTACCATTAGGAAATCATGAATTTTAGGGGTTGAAACATGATTTTTACTTTGGTAGTTTAAGAGAATTCTGGGATTTTCATTTTTGGGCATTTTGGTCGATTGGAGGCGAGTGACGGCGATCTGTGTGTCGTGGTTGTGCAGAGAGGTCAAAGGGACGTGGGGGATCATCAGAAAAATGGAATTGGATTTTATTTGTGATTATGTTGGCTTGAATTGTTCGTGATAGGGTTTATCACCTGAGTTTTTTCGTCGTCGGTTATTTCGATTTTGTGGCGACATGGTGCAATCGGAGTTGTGCGCGTATGGTTAGGGAGATGGTGGGATGCGAGACGTAGCTTCTGGAAGGAGGACGAGGCATCTCGTGGCGAAGTTTGTCGGCGGTGGTCGAGTTTAATGGTGGAGCTTTCGAGCAGCTTTTGGGTGGAGGGCAAAATTTCGATTTTCAATCGAAATAATTTTTCTGGTGATGCATTTGGATGTGGAGGTCGAGTGCGACCTGAGGATGATCGGTGTGGAGTTCGCCATTGGTCATTGACGTCGTGCACGTTTATGTGCACGTTCATGGGCTTCTGCAGGGTTCTGGGAAGAGAGGTAGGAAGACTCGAAGATGGTCTCGGGAGTTTTGGGTTATTTCTCGAAGCAGGCTTGGGTAAGGGAACTCGGAACGAGCGCGGGGTTTTTGTTTGTTTTACTCGGGGATGACGCGAGTTTTTGGAGAGGGTTACTCGGGTTTTTATTATGCAGATTGTGTTGTTCGAGTTTTAAAAGGATTTAACTGCAATATTTATAAAGAAAGTTTTGGTACAGAAGTTTTGTTTCTGAAATGTTGATTAAAATTTTAAACAAAAATTCTTATATATTGAAATATATGTAGATTTTAACATAAGTAAAAATTTTAAAAACAAGGGTTGTATGAAAATTATTTAATAACTTTGAAAAGTTAGAAAGTTTTAATTTGAATGTTTAAATCACTTTGATTGCTAATGTATATTATTTTATTTTAAATAAAGTATAATGATTAAGAATTTGATAATCAATTATAATGAAGATTTATATTATGTAAATTAGAATTTTATTTATCTAAAGATAAATAATTGTGAGAATAATTGTGATGATTCAATTATTATTTAAAATTAAGTGTTATTGCTTAATATAAATGATTTAATTAAGGTGATGCTTTCTTAATCAAGAATCTTTATAATATAAGAAGTTAAGAATCATTTAATTAAATTTAAATGATTAGGTTAAATAATTAATTAAATAATTAATTTGTGATTAATTAAGATAATCACTTATGGGTTAATCTAATATAATTACTTTGGAAAGTAATTAAGTAATTAAGTGGTTAATTATTAAAGGTAATTAAGTGAAAGATAATTACTTTATGAAAAGTAATTAAGTAATGTGATTAAGAGTTATTCACTTTAGTTATTAATTGAAGAATTAATTAATAATTAGTTAAAGATTTAAATTATTTGACTAATGATTTATGAATAAAAGAATTAAGAATAATTAATTAAGTGATTAATTACTTGTTAAAGTAATTAATTAAGAAAGAAATTTAATTAATGAAGTAATCATTAATTAAGGAAAATAATTAATTAATCATTAATTTATAACTTAAGAATAATTAGTTTATAATTAAGTTTTAATTACTAAATGTAATTAACGTAATTAATCAAAGGTGATTAATTAAAAGTAATTAATTTAAATATGATTAATTAAAAGTAATTAATCAAGTAGTTTTAATTAAAAGTAATTAATCAAGTGTGATTAATTAAAAGTGATTAATCAGGTATAATTAATTAAGGGATAATTAAGGAATAATTATCAGGATAATTAAAGAATAGTTAATCAAGTATGATTAATTTTTAAAAGGTAATTAAGAGGTAATTACTTAGTATAATTTGGAAGTAATTAATCAGGAATGATTAATTAATATGGTAATTAAGTAATAATTACTTAAAGTAATTAAGTGATAATTAATCAGGGGAGATTACTTGAAATGGATAATTAAGAGATGTTAGTTAATTAATTAATTTGTAATTAATTAATGAATAGTAAAATGGATTGAAGATAATCCAAGTATTTAAGTAAGGATTAATTAAATTAATTAAGTTGGATCAACCTTGTGTATGAGTGATTACTGATTGGTGGATAAGTATCATTGAATGAGTTAATGATATTGGTTGTTATTGGATGACATTGATTGATATGTGATGATGTGAATATGTTATATCTAAGATGTGATTTATATGTTGTTTTGTGATATGTATGGATGCATGTGATAATAGATGATTATTTATCTGTGTAATATGATACATCCATTTATGTTAAGTGATATTTTTGAAATATCTATTGTTTAAATCCCTTAAGTATAACTTGGACATTAAAATGGCGTTTGGTTTCGATGAGACCGGGATCGGGTTTCCATATTTGGATATACGAAAACCACATCGTTTCCAATTAAACGTTAGGTCGTTAATCCAAGTGGAGCGGGTGAAGACTCTAGGTGTAAGGGCAATACGTCAGTATAACTCCGTGGGTGATTCCGTAATGAGTTTGACGGAATAGTGCTTATAGATTCGAGATGGTGATTTAGAGTGCAAGGGCTATGGTCGTTGACTCTGAGGGTGATTCCAAAATGAGTGCAACGAGATAGTGCCTTCGGTTTCGTTCGAACCCGAAACGAACTTGTATGGATTGAATGCTTCCAGAACATCGTCAGGCGGACGATGAGCATTCTAAGATAAATGTGTCCTAAAAAGGTAATCGCAGCCTCAAGCCTCATCAACCGGGAATGGCTAAAACAGGAGAGGTGCAGCAAGGCTTCGTGGGTCGCTCCCACTGGAGAGTGAGATACATCCCTGTCTAGATGTCCCTTTTTATTCGGCTTTGTGGGCGGTTGGAACTGCAGCCAACTGCGGGGTGGTTTTGTTCGGGACTGTTCAGTAAGGAATGGTCCCGGCCTTGTGTTGTAGGGGAGTGGGAGTACTCCTCGGTACGGTGATCTAGGCCACGTACTGTGACGGACGGTACCCCAGTAGCCCTGCCATTGATGGAAACCCATTTTCCCTACGAGACCCTACGGTTTTATTTGTATTACCCACTTTTGTGGCTAGTAGCTGGAATTTAATAGATGTAACAATTTCGGCTATTTCATATTTATTTGAAAACCCCAGACACTATTATAATATCACTGGATTTCCTATCAAATGTTTTGGTTAGCGTAAGGTAAAAACTTTTCCATGTTTATGTGTGGGAAGTCTTACGTGATACCTTTTCTTTTCAAAGGTTTTTCTAAAGTTAAGCAATCTTAAACCGTTTACTCACACCAGACCCATGTCTAACCCGAGTGTTTATTTTCTATTTTATTAAACTCTTGGGTACTCATATTCTATATGAGTAGTCAAGTGATTCAGGTTATCTCTTGACGAATTCTGGAGGAGCTTTGGAGCAGGAGGCTTCAGCGTGTTGATATATGGTTAGAGTTTCCGCTGTGTGTTATTCTGTGTTGATGTTCTTGTATTGTATTAGACAGAAATGTTATAACTGTCTAAATTGAGATATATAGTTGTGTACTCTGACGTATATGATACTATGTATATGTTCTATTATATTTTCAATCGTTCCGCTGTGAGATTCCGATGTGTTGTTTCTTTTTCTTCTCTTTCTTTTCTTCTTCTATCCCTTTCTTTCTTAATTAGTGATGTGATTTTCTGGTGATAGAAAGTCGGGTCTCTACACTTCACTAATTTGATTGCCTTATTCCTCAACTTCTTCTCGTCTTTCGCGATTATCCGGACAGGCTACCTAAATATAGTCAAGTCTGGTTCCACTACTAAATCCTCTAACACATTCGGTACTATGGCAGTGTCTGGATCTCCAACATACTTCCTTAGATGAGATACATGGAAAACATCGTGCACTCCTGCCAAACTATTCGGTAACTCTACTCTGTATGTGAGTTTCCGAATCCACCGTAAAATAGGAAATGATCTTACGAACCTCGTTGCTAACTTCCCGGTCTTCCCGAACCTGATAACACCTTTCATGGACAATACTTTTATGAAAACATGATCTCCAATAGAGAACTCTAAATCTTTTTGTCTTCTATCTGCATAGCTCTTCTGCCTAGGCCGAGCTTCCTTCATTTTCGCCCTTATTAGCTCAATCTTTCCTACGGCTTCTCTTACCAAATCGGGACCAAGAACTAATCTATTTCAAGTCTCTAACCAACATGCAGGGGATTTGCATGGTCTTCCATACAAAGCTTCAAACAGTGTCATCCCTATATTAGTCTAATAATTATTGTTATACAAAAAGTCAACTAGGTGTAGATGGTCTTCCCATGATCCCCTGAAGTCTAATACACAAGCTCTTAACAAGTCTTCCAAGATCTTGTTAACCCTTTTCGTTTGTCTATCCGTCTACGGATGGTAAGCGGTACTCATCTTGAACTTGATTCCATAACTCTCCTGTAGACTCTTCTAGAAATCACTAGTGAATAAGGAATCTCTATCATTAACAATACTACCGGGAATTCTATGCGGTCTAACCATGTTCTTCATAAATAACTTAGCCAATATAGGTGTCGTCCTATTTGACTTAACGAGAATGAAAAAGGCACTCTTGGTCAATCTGTCCACTATGACCCAAATACTTTCATTTCCTCTATTAGATCTCGGCAATCCATCTATGAAATCCATAGAAATAGAATCCCACTTCCATACTAGGATATCCAATGGCTAAATTAACCCACTTGGATTCTGATGCTCGACTTTCACATGCTGAAAGTTTAAACACTGTCTTACCCATGAGCCTACATCTCTCTTCATTCCTTCGCAGAAGAATCTTCTCTTCATATCCTGATATATATTTATTCCTCCTGGATGAATAGTGAACTTCAAACAATGATATTCCTCCAGACCTTCTTTCCTTGTGTCTCCCACATCTGAAACACAATCTACCTTTCTTTCTCAACCATCCATTTTGGTCAAGACTGAAATCCTTCAAGTCATCGCTTTCCGTTCCATCCCTTAACTTCCTGATCCTTTCATCAAACACCAGATCCTCTTCTTGTTTAGAAGCAATCTTCTCAAAACCTGTCGGACTTCTAAACAAGATAACATAGCAGATTCTCCACTAGACCCAGTTTCAGATCTCCACTGCACTTTGTGTCGACAATGATTCCAAGTCTTTCCATTCTGCTATCATAGCCAACACTGCATCTTGATGCTTCCTACTAAGCGCATTTGCAACCTTTTTGCCTTTCTTCGATGTGTACTCAATTCCAAAATCATAAGCAGCAATAAACTCCAACCATCTCTGCTGTCTCATGTTCAGCTCCTTCTAAGAGAACAAGTACTTCAATGACTTATGATCCTATAAAGCTCAAACCTCTCTCATAAAAGGTAATGTCTCCGCACTTTCAAAGCAAAAATAACTACAGCTAACTCCAAGTCATGAGTCGGGTTCTAATCTCATGCGGTCTAAGCTGTCTAAAAGCGTAGGCAATCACTTTACCTTTTTGCATTAACATTGCTCCTAATCCAGTTCCATATGCATCTGTATAAACTACTAAATCTTGGTTTCCCTCCGGAACAACAAGTATAGGTGCATGGATCAATAAGTATTTCAAGCTCTAGAATGCTTCCTCACACTTATCGGTCCAAACAAGCCTCACATCTTTTCGCGTTAACTTGGACATCAGTGCTGCTATCCGTCAAACTTCCTTTATAAACCTCCGATAATATCCAGCCAATCTAAGAAAAATTCTTATTTTAGTTATTCTTTCTGGTCTCTTCCAACTATTCACTACTTCGATCTTAGTTGGAACTACTGACAATCCTTTTTCTTAGACTACATGACGAAGAAACTTCACCTCCTTCTTCCAGAAATGACACTTCAAAAATTTCGCCTTCAACTAATGTTCTCTCAAAGTCTCTAGAACCACTCTAAGGTGAACTTCGTGCTCTTTATCATCCTTAGAGTATATCAAAATATCATCTATGAACACCAACACGAATCTGTCTAAGTGCTCTCTGAAAATTTGATTCATCAAATCCAAAAGGAATGTCGGTGCATTAGTTTGTCCGAACGACATAACTAACCATTCCTACGATCTATATTTGGTCCTAAATGCCGTCAAAAGTATACTATCTTCTGCTATTCTAAGTTGACGAAAACCTATAGCCAAATCCAACTAAGAAAATATCTTAGCTCCACTCAAGTGATTGAAAAAATCATCAATTCTAGGCAATGGATAGTGATTATTTATCGTCCACTCATTCAACTTACGATAATCGATACATAGCCTCAACGATCCATACAGCTTCTTAGCAAACACTACGGTTGCTTCCCAAGGTGAACTACTAGGTCTAATAAAGCTCTTACCTTCCAAATCCACCAACTGCACCTTTAGCTCTTTCATCTTTATAGATGTCATCCTACTTGGCGGCATACTAACTGGTTCTGCTCTTGGCACCAAATCTGTTTGAAACTCAATGGCTCATTTCGGTGGCAACCCTACTACCAACTCGAATAAATCCACGTATTATCTAACCATGAGAACTCGATTTAACTCATCCTCTAACTCCATAACACCCAACAAAGCATTCACCTCACAACTAGGGCTTTCTACGGTATATACAATTCGGTCACTGCGATCAGGGTGTCTAAGTGGTATTTTTCGATCATGGAAAAATATCCTAGCATCGTACTTACTTAAGCAATCTATGCCTAATAAAATTTCAAACTTTACAAAGTCATATATATATATATATGCAAACTACAAACAATGGTGTAACCTAGCAAGTCAAACTCTAAGTGGTCTCACTTCATCCCAAGTGCTGCATACCTTGCAACTCTTAAGGAAGTAACTAAATACGTGGGGTCTAGGTTAAGCTTATCTACCAAACATCGAGATTAAAAGAATGCGATGTACCAGTATCAAACAAAATGCTAACAGACATATGATGGATCTAAAGCGTACCTCCTAATATTGATTTCCCTTTCTCTGTGCCTTTGGCCTCGAGATAGTTGGTTCCAATGCAAATACTTGGCCTTTATCTCCCTTAGCTGGCTCTTCGCATTGGTTCTTGTAGTGCCCAACTTGATCATAGTTGAAACATCTAACTCCTTTCTTCTCGGCAGCCTTCTTTCCTTTGCCCATCCGGCACTCATGAGCATAGTGGCCTTTCTTATCACACTTATAACTGACCACTTCAGACTTTCCCTTTTTTGTTGCTCCATCTTTTTGAGCACCCTTCTTATGGAAGGACTTCCTCTCCTGACCTTGCCCAACCAGGACCTCCTTCGCCTTACTTTTCTCTAGACAAGCAAGCATCTCCTCTTGTCTTAAAGCCATTCCCACTACAACATTACACATATATCTAATATGAGGTAATGTAGCCCTTGCCAACTCAGGCTTCAACCCTCTGATGAACTTCTTATTTCTCTTCAACACAGTATCTAAGTGGCATATCCATACCTAACCAACTCGTCGAACCTTCTAGCATACTCCAACATAGACATTTCTCTTTGCTCTAACTCAGCGAACTTTCTGAGCAAAGCAGACTGCACCATCACAGACATGAATCTCTTCTGAAACCTTCTTCTAAACTCAACTCATGTCATCTCCTCTTCATCTACTCCAGCCGTCATACTATTCCACCAAAATAAAGCTGCTCCTTGAAGCTGTCTCGAAGCTGCAAAGATCCTCTTACAATGCAACAACAAGTTCTCCACTTCTATAGCATCCTCAGTTCCAATAAATAGCTTTCCTCCAAGCCTAACATAATCTCTACTCAACATAGCATAATGGTCGACCACCAGAGCTTCCTGAACTCCTCCTACTCCAGCATTCCTCCAACCACACCAGCAACAATTCTCGTATTCACGAAAAACTGATACATAGCTCCCATATCCACTTGTGGGACTCCTGCACCAACATTTTCAACTTATGCCTGACCTTGGTTCCTTCTAGTACCCGGTCTGGCATTTCCAGTTGTGGTAGTGTTCCTCCAAGATTCACTCTTCTTGAATCCATATCGGTGTTCAAACATCGTGAGATATAGAAGAATAGCCTAAAAGAGATAGGAAACAAGGGATATAACGTATACTTATGTATAGCAATTACAAGTATGTTACAACAGCGTTATCCCATATCCCGATCTTAACTCTAATTCCTAAGGATTATGTTTTTCGAAAATCATTTTTAGTTAAAGTTTTTCATAAACTATGCTCTGATACCAAGTTGTAACTATCTAGAGACTTGAAGCTAACCGCTTCAGATGCTGCAATCATCCATAGTATTAACTTCTAGTGACCAGATACAGTAATGTTAATGGTATTCATAATATCAGCATCACATAAATATGAAATAAAATCACAGATTTTAAAAAAATCTTTTTACATTACATTTCCAAAACATGTTCCATATTTAAATTACATAATCTCATCGCATTTCCCAGGTTCAGATAAATAATTATTACATAAACACGCCAAGAGCGACATATGAAGATGCCTCCTTTATTGATTAGAGTCACTAAATAGTCATATCTGACTTAATAAAAACACAACTAAATTACATAAAAATAGAACTACAACTCCTAAATAGCTATCCATAAGCCACATGCTCGTCTCCGGAAGCTTTATTCGCGAACCTACTAAAACCTGCAAATCCTCAACCCTTAGCCTACTCAAACCAATTTTGAGCACCTGAGAGTTTAAGGGTCAAAACATAAACTTCGAGTCGAACATAAAGCCTGGTGTGAATAATACTATACATCTCGGTATTTGATATTAAGTGAGACCACGACGCTTAGCGAAACGGGTTTTCCCTCATTAATATCCTTTTAAAACATATCTTTTACAAATCCATTTCCTACAACTAAAAATGGTTAAAACTGTAAAACATTATTATGTAAGCATACATATCAGGTAACAATTGGGCTATCTGTCGAACATTATAGTTTGTTTGGCTAACTACTAACCTTTGGCTGACTTGGGCCTACCAGACAATATAAACAAAATAATCCTACACTTGTCAGATACTCCTCTTCTCGAGGCTCGTCCTTAACTTCTGATAAATACTTCTCTTCTGGATGGTTTGTCCCTAACTTGAGGGTCACCTAATCCAAATGGTTTTGCGAGATCACCAATAACCAATCTATATATAAACATATATTCCCTTTCGTGTGTGACCATAATTTTAGTCTTTCCTGTGACAAATCCCTACACAATGGAATTTTGGACTAAATTAGTTGGGGCTAATAGCTAATCCATAGGGCGCAATCCTATACCAGTCCCATTTGGTATTCTAATATCTAAGTAAAAAGACAAACCTTCCCATAAATTTTCCTTGAAAACCTTTTCAAATTGATTTAAAACCTTTAAATCTAACTCACACAACGAAAATACATATATTCTATGCTTTACTCAAAGCCACCCTGCCATGTTGTATATATACTTTACTCAAACCTTAGTTGATGAAAACATTTAAACCTTTGAAAGTACCCCTTTCGAATCCCTTGAAAGTACCCCTTTCTAAACCATTGAAAGCACCTCTTTCAAAACCAAATAAAACCGTTTATTTCACCTTAGGCCGAAAGGTCCAAAACCTTCCTTTCGAGACCACTCTCAAAACCTTTCGAAACCCTTGAAAAAAAACCTTTCCTTCAAAAGCTATAAAACATCAGACATCTTATCTCAAAACACTTTAAAACCGCCATTTGAAACCATTGGAAAAACCTTTCTTTTAGCCCTTTCGAAATAGTTCGAAAAATACCCGTTTGAACCTTTCGAAACCATTAGAGAACCCCCCCCCCCTTTGAAACCCTTCTTTAAAACCTCTCAAAAGCATCAAAAACTTTTGTGAACAATAACATTTTGAAATACTTGGGTTCAATTTAAAACACGTGGAAAAACTCCTTTCGAAACCCGTTAAACCATCTCCTTCAAAATCATTTAGGTTATACTTCAACAGAGCAAAGGGTCATTAAAATCATTTAAGTTGATAGCTTATCTTTCGAAAGCATTCCTAAGAAAATAAGTGATGGTGTCGAAACCACCCTTCCAAAAGCATTTGAGAAGTGCCTAAGTTTAAAAACAAAGTATACCTTTTGAAACTATTGACTTCAAAATGTAGGAAAAGCGGCAGCTAGGGGTTTTGATTCGTTCGAAAGCATTTCTTAAAACAAAAGAGTGCAACCTATTCGAAACCATTCCTTTTGAAATTATTTAACCAGGTGAGAAGCCAATCTAGTCGAAAGCTAACTCTTCGAAAGCAAAGTAGGCGCTTCTTCATTTAAAAACAAAGGCATCATTTAAAAACAAAGGCATGCTTGGACCCCTTCGGAACCCTCCGTTTTGATCCTATACCTTCCGCCTCTATCTAATTCACTACGTACCAAATGTATGATACCATGCGCATTCTTTTTGAAAGCAATAGCGGCAAAACGTCTAGGTCGGAACCCCGGTATCGAAAATGGCGGAACATGCTAAAAATGTGTAAATTTTGTTTTTGACTTAAAAGAGAAACACTTTTCAACTAACCTGCCATGTTTATCAAATTTCATTGGTTGCTAATTTTTTTTTTTCAAAAGTGTTGCCAAGATTTCAGAAATAAAAAATAATTTTATTTTACAAAATACCCTTCTCCTTTTATAAATATATAAAACATCTAAGTCTCATACCTTAATTTTTTAATATATCTATGAAAACACTTAAGAAAATTCTACAAAAATTCCAGAAAATCAAATTTAATATGTTTTCTAACATATATTAATATTAGACCCAATTTATTTATAATTTAACTGTAAAATATTTATAACCCAATAAATCATTTTTTTCAATAGAAAATTAATATAAAATCCATATTAATTCAGAAAATTATGAAAATTGAAAATCATCTCTAAAATATCATTTCCAATCTATATCTAAAATTGTAAGGAATTTGGATGTCACTAAATAAGGTTTTCACATGAAAACATATCATAAAATATATATGAATAAGCATAAATCATCAACAAGTATATATAAACATTTAATCATTCAAAACATGGCATAATCATGCGAAATAAGTTTAGATTAACCTTAAGACCGAAAACCATAAGAAACGAGATGTAGTCATTCTTCACCTTAGCTTGAGATTAAAAAGTGTGAGATTTGAAATGAATTTGATGTCGATTAAGCTTCCCCTTTATCTTTCTTTCTCCTGCTCTTGAAAACGATGGTTGGCCTCTACTTAGTTTTGATTTTTTGTAAATGAAATAAAAGTGATGATACATGACTAAGGGCTTTGGGTATTAGGAAGCCCCTTTTCCCTATTTTTCCCTTACTTATATCCTAACACATTTTTATCTTTGTTTATTCATTTATTTGGCACAACTACCTCTTATTAATCACAAATCTCAGTCCTCTAATCAACTTACATTATTTTTGTTTAATTTAACTAATTAAATATCCTAAATAATGCTACTAAAAATATGTGGTGTTATAATACGGTGCCAAAACATTAGGATGGTTATTTAAATAAAATGGATCAGCAACATGAAACGAAAGTGTTTCAAGACTAAGAGGGGCTATTGACACTTAGTAAGGACGTTTATTAGAATGTGTTTTGGATGGTTATATCCAACCTCTTAGGAGTATCAATGTGGTTCTAGTCAGGGTGGCCCCTATGATGGAATGAGTGACCATTTCATCAGATGACGCTGTTCGAGAAAAAATAAATTAGTGATAGACAAGCTTAGGGAAGTAATCCTAAAAGCAAGCTAATGATAATTTAAAGACGAACACCTAAAACAAGAGACTATGTGATGTTTATATAGATGATAGATGATTGTATGGCTTGGTTCATAATTGAATATTAAGGATTGGGTATACTTAATTTGAATTGACAATATAAATATGATATGGTTCATAATTGGATAACAAGTATAGGGTACACTAGTGAATTGAACGTGATGCAAATGTATGCTCATAGTGCGATGCTTATTTACATATATGATGTAATTGTTAGAATGATGAAGTGATGGAAAAGCTCGTTTCGTGCTATAACGGCGTTATCTCACTATAGTTGTTTGCTTAGGGTAACATTTTTACTCATACTAAGCTTTATGTTTGACCCATGTTTTTATTATTTTGCATAAACTCATGGGTACTCATTCCAGCAGGCTAAGTTTATGGTTTAAATAGGTATATATTGGAAAGACGAATAAAGATTGAAGGCGAAGCAGAAGGCTTATCTAGCAAATATATGTTATTTTTGAAAATCCTGTTATGTAAAACTAAGAATTATAACTAATTAAGTGTCGTGTTGGCATCTTCATATGTCGGACATGATACTATATTTATTTCTTATTATATTTACCCCTACGTGTGAATAAGATGAGTTAATATTGATGTAATGAATCCTATAAAACAATTTGATGTAATGAAAATTTATTTTGCTGCTCTATTTACTTAATGTTGTACAAAATAATGCCAAACTTACTTTGTCGCTTAAAAACGATGGCTGCAACATCATTAACATCTATTTTCGGGTCTTGGAGTAGGGATGTTACACCTGCGAACACATATACTACCTCAGAGATAGGATATCCAAAATGGAGCAACATTATGAAGACTTGTCCAACTTAATCACATCGAACCAAACAAAGTTCGTTGAGATGCAAGAGCGACAAAAGAAAGATGTAGAAAGAGCATTTGAAGTTCTTCAATTTAGATTTACAATAATTAGTAACCCCTGTAGCTTATGGAAGCGATCCAAAATGAATAGAATCATGTTTACCCGTCAAATTCTACATAATATGATCATCGAAGATGAAAGAGATATGTAAGAAGATCGTCACTGCGAATACGACAGTGCAAACCAGATGCCAAAATTACCATAACAAGATGTTCTACAAACCGAAGAACATTATAGCGCTTACTTGGACCAATAACTAGCATATTGAAACATATCGCTGCGTAAAAGGATACAAAAAGATCTATTGGATCATATTTGGAATAATTATGGAATTTTTTTGTTTACTTACGTGTTTATGCTAATTTACTTCATGTTTGTACTTTGTCTTTAAGGCGGGAAAATTTGGTTCTGACCGTATTAATCAATCATCTTGTGTCGTACCTTGTTTTTATTATATTCTAAAACAAAAGACCTTTCATTAGTAACTGTAATCTCATAAATTATTAAACTTAACTCAAGCTACATTACTACTTTTCTAGAAAATTATATTTCAAGGTGTACAAAGTAAACAGTTAGGAACAAATTGTTCGGTTCAAAACACACTACGATTTACCCAAGTTGGCAAAAGCAATGTGTCTTTTACGTTCTAAATTTGGTATAAGGTTTAATGGTTTTAATAGAAGAATTAATGTAACTTGTGATATATTTCGAACGTTGAAAGTAAATTCTTCAATGTTTGAATGAAAAGAGCCATTCAGAAAACTACTATTTTATGACCATTCAAGTCTAGGCACCTATTTAATAGACGTCTAGAGACAAAACAACTATTAAAGAGGCGTCTGTGGTTGATTCGTAAACTGAATTGCATTGGACATTTTTTCCTTCATCCTCTTAGTATTAACCTCTATTTCTCCACAATCATTGTTATTAAGACTCCAAATTTAATATTACAAGGGTTTCTTGTCGTATTTTAGTACACCAAAATTTCCTTTTGCCAATTTCAACAACAGCCGAATAGGTAAATCCAGCAAAAGACTATCGAAACTGAAAAACTAATATGACAACATGCGACCGTTTTACGATAATGTACATGACCTTTACCTACCATAAAACACATTATAATCATAATCCAAACTACAATCATTCACCTAAACAAAATTCGTGCCATCGATTAAAAAAAATGAGAAGGCAATTATACTATTTTAATTTCCACATGCTTTATGGATAATAATCATAATGTCATGAGGATGCCATAAGCAAAGCATGAGAAGCTTGTGACATTGCGTAGCCTTTCGAACATTTTTAACAATAACTATAATACTTTTGATGTCACATTTTTTGGATGCAAACGTAAACTTTCCAAAATGTCCTTTTAAGTTTAAATTATATCTTAAAATATATCTAAATGTACTCCCACCTTAATTATTAATTTTTTTATATTTTATTACCTGGTCGGTCACCTTTATCTTTTAACTGAAGCTTCTCCTACCATAATTAAACGTAAGATTTTTGCCTACTAAAGCCGAATCGATTAATTTTATATTTAAATTGCTCATGTCTTAATTAAAATGCAAAATTTTCATTAGTTAAAATACTATTTTTCATATGTTATAACCGAATGAATCAATTGTATCTTAATTAAATTTTAAATTATATCTTAATATCGTACATTTGTAGAAAGCAAAATTCACGAGCCGTGACGCTTGTTTTTAAAACGAGAATGCTAGGTCACCCAAATTCCATTTTGTTAAAACCTACACCATAAGACTAAATTATTGACAGACCCCATGATTAAGTTCCAAATTGCCACTATAAATGCCGCTGTATATGACCGAATTTGATTCGGTTATAATAGCATCACTATTTCAAAAAAGGAGTTAATTATTTTGTTTATGTGCTACTATTGACATTCAGAAAAGTGCTTCCAGCTACCAATAATTTTTTATTATTTATGGATTTTTTCCATATGCTTATGACCACCAAAATCATTTTTCTCATTCAACTCTAAACAACTGTAAGAAAAAATAACGTGAACTATCTTTAAACATCATTAGAAAATAATTTTTTCAAACCCAAAAGACAAAAGGAAAACCTTTTTTAACATATTAGCTGAAATTATGTGAAAGCTTTATGGACAATTCTGATATCGATGAACATAAAGATGTTGGTCTAATTTTTATTTCCTAAAGTCCATTTATCTTCTCTTATCAATTTTAGATTTGTTGTTTAGTACTTTTTTTGTAATTATATAATGCTTTAATGATTCTATCACTGATATAAATTCGGAGGATATAAAGTTTGATGATGTTGTAAATGAAATTTTTAATGTAATTTATTGAACTGTAATATTTTATCAGCACTTGTGTATTTTTTTCTCATAATTGTTAGATGGTTGAGAATGCACCTTGCTAGTAAAATACCCTAAAAAAGGATAGATAATGCCATATCGTTGGAACATTTAGTTGTTTGATTATCTTTAATAATAGTTGCAATACCTTTGGTGTCACACTTTTTTGGTACCAACGCGAACTACCAAAAACGCCCATCTATATGTTATTAAATCTTAATTACTTAAAAATAAGATCTCATATTAAACTTCTTTTAGAAATTCAAACGCGCATAATTAGGATCTTACACTTAAACATGTTTTACAAATTCAAAACACTTCTAAAAATATGATCTAAAATTAAACTTTCTTTACAAATTCAAAATACTTCTTTAAAAATATACAAATCTTAATATCACTTGAAAATAAAAATTATTTTTTTGACTGATTTAAACATACACAATTTGTAAGAAAAATAATTCACGCGCAAAGCGTGTGTCATAACACTTATTTTAATAATAGTTGTAATAAATTTGGTGTCACGTTTTTTTAGTGTTAGTATGAACTACCAAAAGTGCCCCTCCATATTATTAACAAATCTCGATATTCCTTAAAAATAGGATATAATAGTTAAACTTGCCTGATATTAACAAATCTTAATATCCCCTAAAAATAGGATGCAACAGTTAAACTTCTTTATAAATTCAAAAATGTCAATCTACACTAAAAAATAGGATCTAACAAATAAACATTTTTTCTTTATTTCAAACTAACAAAAAAACTTAGACGTTTCAACTTAGAAATAATAGTTTAATTTAACTACACGTTATTTTAACGTAAAAACATGGCTAAATATTTGCGCGAGACACATATCATTATCACACTTTTTTGGTGTCACGCTTTTTGGTATCAACGCGAACTACCAAAAATGCCACTCTATATATTATCCAACCTTAATCACTTAAAAATAGAATATAATACTAAATTTCTTTTAGAAATTCAAACGCTTCTAAAAGTATGATATAATAATTAGAAATGCTTCACAAATTCAAAACACTTCTAAAAATAAGATATAAAATTAACTTTCTTTAAAATTCAAAATACTTCTCTAAAAAAATACAAATCTTAATATTACTTGAAAATAAAAAAAATTATTTTTTCGGCTGATTCAAACATTTAAAAGAAAACAATAGATGGAATTAAAAAGCACGATAGCAAACTTCATTCTATGAGTTAAGGCATTTTATAGGTGCCCTCAGTAGCCTCCTTCCTCTCAAACTTGAGCCCAAAAATCATGGACTACAGTCTTGGAGCCATAAAAGTTCAATGCTCCGAACTCAAACACGCTCGTCAATCAGACGACGATCCTCTCAAACTGGCCCTCCTTGGCATTCTTTTCCAACGCGCTTGGATTCAGGTCCTTTTTATCTTTGGATTTGGTGAAAATTATCAATTTGCAATTTTAACCTAATTTTCTAAGTTTCAATGCAGTCAGGGTGTTTTGGTTTCCGATTTGGATGAAGGAACCTTCTTCATTGATGATGGATCTGATGTTGTTAAACTCATTATCGCTAACGAACCAAACCCTAGTTATTGGAAGAAAGGTGAAATTGAAACAGCACTTGTTTTTATGTTTTATACTGTTCATTATTTTTGGATTTTTTTTAATATTAATTTATACTGTTTATCGATTCTTCTATCCTATAGGGATGTATGTTATGGTTGTAGGCCTATATGCTCCAGCTTCTGAAAATGATTTTGGTTCCATTAAGGTTCGTCTTTACTAATTTTATTTATATATTGCGTTTAGGTTCATTATCACCTAGATGACTGTTGAACTATAGAATCTACATTTGAAGCAGGTGACGGAGATAGGTTGAGCATATGATATTTACTGTTGCTTATATTTGTCTGATTATATATGTATAACCATCAGAGTACACCTGTTATCTATTGTACTCTGTTATCTATTGTACTCGAGGCAGAGTAAATGGCCAAACACAGAGGAGGTTAATAGCATGTCTGTTAACAGCTTATTGGAAACAAAAATTGGCATTTTAAGGCTCATTCAGGACAAAAATGGAAAAACGGTCGGTGGGAGGTAGGCCCGAGTTATCTGAGTTACATCGGATGTATCTGTTGCGTCAGCGCTGCGTAAATAAAACGCTTAGCGGTTCCATAGCGGTGGAGGTGCAAAATGCTACAACCGGAATAAAGCGGGGATATAGCGGAAAACAATGAAGATGCAAAAAGCTTAATTAGATATAAAACCAAGTATTTAAAGTTAATTCATTCTCATTTTCACATCATTTATATAGGAAAAAGAAATATTGTTTAATCTTATATAACAAAACCGAAGAATAGGATTTGGTGGGTACAATAAATTTCTAACTTATATTGAATACTTTTGCCTTAAAATTAGGTCTTTATCCTAACTTTATTGATTTGGTTTAAAAAAGAACGAGTCAAATCAGCTTTTTATGTTAACGTTGCTATGTGCTAAAAAGCCTTGATTTAGCGGGCGTTGCGGAAAATAGTGGAGCCTAAAGCAGATCTACTGTTCACTAGTGCTATATTGACGAAGTATAGCTGTCAAATAGCGCTACGTGCTATAGCAGAGATTTTGCGGGGCTTTAAGTGCACAATATCAACGGTTCAATGGAAAACGTTTTGTGCTTTTCAAAACTCAACGGTTGCGGAGGATGCAACTTTTACGTTGGAAGTAACAGATAAGCCGATGTAGTTTCAGATATAAGCAAACCGGAGAGCAATACTTTCTATCTAACCTCTAATTCTTCCTATCCAATCTCTAATCAAATATTTGTACAAGAAGTCACAATATGTAACCTATAAACTCTAAACCAGTTAGTCCGCGAATGCACCCTAAATACATTAAAAAGATACTTAAAGCACACCAATAAAAGGGAAAGGAGAAAAAAAGCAGAAGTATACCTTAAAGATACCAAGTTTACTGGGTTGCAACAACAATTGATCATCGTTAAAAAGATTCCAAGTATAACATGTCAAATAACAAGTTAAAGACCACTAGTTTAAGCAATAAGTAGCGTGATGCTGTAGATTGAGATTCTAGAGGTTATAGGTTCGAGCCATTGAGACATCGAAATGAATACCTGGCTTGAAAAAGTACCACTTTTATTTTCAAAAGGAAAAAACATGTCAAAAGATAAACCATTGGTTAAGTTTATAAGGAGAAGACGTACTAGTTTAAACAAAAAACAAGCTCAAAGAATTTTTTATATACTTTGTTCATGACTGATGAACTTACCTTCACGCATAGTATACAGACATAAAACTAAAGGCAAATCCCAAAAAATGCATCATAATGCCATTCGTTTGTTAATGATGATTGCACATCTCTTGAAAGTCGCTTGCATATCATAACCTCTAGTATAAATGAGATTATGATATTTTTGAGTTCAAAAGTGGTGTCCTTTGAATAGTTTTTTAGAGTTTGAAAATGTCGTAGAGAGACAATGCAAGACAAAAAGAAGTTTAGATGGTAACTGTTACCGACAAATTTTGCACAGTCTCGGAATTGACTCAAATCAATGTCAAAATGTTTATAGTGGAAAATGATGAATGTCAGTCGAAACAACATCCAAATCCGAGTTACTCTAACTAGATATTGCAATTTGATGATGGGTCATTCGTTTTTCATAGTTAAGCCCACCTTGGAGAAGTCCTCTAGATATTCATAAGGTAATGCAATAGAGCACGTTGAGATGTTTTATACGATGATACAATATGAATGGTTTAAATTGTGTGATTCAGATTTGTTATGAAGAAGTTATGGGTGGATTGTCCTTTCTCTTCTAATCCGTTCTTATCACTCAACCCGAATTAATAAGTATGTCACCTTGGACAAGTACCCAAGACGATTATCAAATGAAGTAATGATGAGTGTTGAAGCATTCTATAAGATGGTACATGATGAATTGTTCAAGTCTTAGAAGAATTGGACTTAAAACGGAAAAAAATTTCTCTCTAGTTTGTTTTGGTGGATCACCACCAATCCATCAAAAAGTCATAATTTCCCAAGAGCTCCTGCACAACAGATATTTAAGCTAGTTGGAAAAAAAAAAGATGTTTTGAGTATGGATACTGAATCAGTACCGATCCATCAATAAAACGATTTTGTTGTTAAGCTTTTGTACCATGGATGTCTAGGCAAAGATGAAGAAAAAGACAAGTTTTGATCATGGTGATGGATGTATCGATCCATCAAAAAGACCATTTTGCTCCTGAAACTCTCAAGCATTGATGAAAAAGACATTTTGGAGCAAAATGCAAAGTTTTGTATCAAAGTCATGGATCGGTGCTGATCCATCAAGCCTTAAGAATTGATCCAGATTTGACCTGATCTCTCTTCTGTTATTGCGGATCTTAGCGACCGACGATTCAAACTGGATCCGATGAATTTATAGGCTTGGAGCAGCCCAATTCAGCTATAAATTGCCATCATCTTCAACAAAAACGACCTTTAGATCTTTTACTAACTTTGACTAAGGGAAACATGCCATTTTTATACCTTGAGATCGAATCTTGAAAATTAATCGTAAAATTGGTAGTTTTAGCACAAAGTAATCAATAAAAACATCAAAGTGAATGTAGACCAGAGATATACTGAACCATTATAAAAATCTCATATATAAATATTCTTTCTTGTTTTCTCTTTTTATTGCTTACATACTACGTTTTATCAATTGGGGGTGCTAGCCCAGAAAATAGACTAACATTTTTGGTGCTTTGATTGAGAACAACTCAGATCTAATCCATCGAAGATGATGAAACCAAGTACTAGGAATACTATAGCTAGAGCGAACCAATCAAAGCATAGCGACGGTTAGAAAGTGTCATTTGGTTCAAGCCCATTTTCAAATTTTATGATTAGAGATGGATTGAAAAAATTATGACAAATATGATGTTATTAGCTCAACACGAGAATTTGGTCCGTAAATGGTTGGATACAGATTCAGACAATGTCATATCTGTATCTGTATCATTTTCGAATCTCGGATATCCATTTCCGTAGATGCAGATGAATGTCGAATATTTATCGGATATTCTTTGACCAGTTCCTAACTAATAAATCTAAAAAGTAAATAGAAAATTATAATTCATTATTAATCTATTTTCGTATTAAAAATATGAAAAATAATAAATGTTCATAAAGAGTTTTAAGCAGCAAATATCGATTTTTATACAAATTAATTCTTTTTAATTTGGATAAAACAACAGACGACACTCATTTTACGTACTAAAATGCAAAAAATTATAATCTTGATAAAATCAGACGGATAATTATCGGATGTGGATATGATCATATTCGCATTTGTATTCGTTTTTTAGATATCAGATAATTTTTCATATTTCGGGTACGGATACAGACATATTTTAGATCTTTCGCATGCTCGGTGATATCCATAACGAGAAGAGACCGAACAACTTTTTTTAAGAATGGCGCAACAAACAGTGATGGGAGTTGTTGGAGGCCGAGGCCAAAGGAGGATAGAAGCTCGAGACAATGGACAGAAGGCTTGGGAACATGAGATGACGGCTACAACACAGGTTGGTACCCGGCTAACCCTATCGATCTGCACCGATTGACCGTTGGGTATCGGTACAAATCCATCCGAACAACTATCCATGGTTGATGCAGTACTTGACCAAGGATAGTGCATCAGGGGAACAACTTGGCAGTTAGGAACCAAGATTTGAATGCAAACCTATAGTGCATGAAGATGAACCTGAAGGTTCCTGCATAGTCGACCCAAGAAATAAGGGTTACGAGGAAACCTATGATCAAAGACGTGTTGGACCCCAAAGATTTCAAATGAATTGGGTAGATTGCATGGCTGAGATGATACAACGCGCACTTTGAGGAGGAAGCTCAAATCGAAGTTGGAATTTGTGAATCTAAATCCATTCGCCCTAAACATTCAATACGCTTCGAATCCACTTGATTTCGAACTACCTACATTAGAGTCTCATAATGGGAGACCGATCTTATAGTACGTTCGATTAGATACATCCAACACATGAGAGTATTCAGGCTACTGAGAAAGTAATGGGACGTTACTTTTCATTATACTTAATTAATTTGACGGCCAATGGTTTCGTCAAGTTGAAAATGAATCATTTAGCACATGAACCTTGAGAAGTTTATGAGTCAGTTTAGGATTTATATTATTCTACCAAATAGCATGGTGTCACTGCCAAATGTGAAATAGAGAGAAGAAATCATTGTAAAGTTATTTAATTAGGTTTAACGCAGCAGCTGCTGTTGTTCACAAATTAGATATATAAATAATTTTTATGACGGGTGTTCCAGGAGTTAATAATCAATCCGAGTTTATAAATGCATTGACGAGGGATCTACCAGTGATCAAGCAGATTTCTATTATCAGGCTGAAAGGTATTTACGTTTCAGCTTTCAAATTTTGGATTTCAGAAGAAATCTCAAGTTGACATCGTGATATATCTCAAGTTGAGATCTTAAGATCTCGAGTGAGATGTGTGTAACAATTAAAAACTATGTTTAAAATCTCGTATTGCTCAAATGCCAAAAGTTGATCTCGGATCAGATCTCAGACGAGATGAAGATATAAAACTATGTTTACATTAGGGATACACAGAAGTTGAAAGTCCGAAGCCAATACTATTGAGGATAAAGAACCATCCATAGCGTGCTACGACACCCGCCATGACACAAGGCGCGATGTTTGCACATTTCTTTCTTATGGTGCGGCTCACATGGAAAGACGTAGTGAATGACGTAAATGGCGCTTAAGGCGCAAAAATAACGCATCTTTACGTTATGTTACCGTCTTTTATTTTTTATATTATTTTTTCATTTTTCACATTCTAAACTGCATAAAAATTAGTATTTATCAAGCTCAAGCTAAACTAATCGTTAGGTACAATCAAGCACTAAAAAAAGTACTAACATCCGTGACGCCATCGATCTAATATCATTATAAGATATCGATGATTGTAATTAATGCTTAACGAGAAATGTAGATGATGCATTTGACGCTGAAGATGAACTTGTATTGAGGACGATAATGTTGATTTAACTTGGGGTATTGCTGCTATAGCAGCAGGCGTGAAAGAAGCTAGATATCTAAGTAGAAGAACATCCACATCGAGGGGTTTTTCAACACCCGCTTCGAACTTTTTTATGTCTTCACAAAAAAAAACAAGTCTACATGAGACAGACAAAGTAGATGTTGAAGTTTATGAATCTCATAATGCAGATATTGATTTGAAAAGTATAATTGTTGAATCATATTTAAACTTCTAATTTTGTCAATAATATTGTACTATCATCTTGGATTTTGGCTTTTGAGGACTATTATGTTTGAAATTCTATGTTTATGATATTATATTTAGGATTTTTTTTGCTAAATGTCAAAAAATCTTTGCTACATATATTTTAGTAAAAACAAACAAATTATAATGAATTTTTTAAATTAATTGGTATATATATTAAATTTATTAAAAAAAAAATTAAACATGTATAGTAAACTAAAAGCGTGTCTCATTTGCCGCATCGTGCGCCATTGATAACGATGAGACCATCCAAGGTAGATTCAAGAAAGGATGAAGGAAAGAGAAAAATTGACGATGGTTTTGAAGCTTTAAGGCATTTGACGAGGGGTCCAAAGTTTTCTATTACACCGACTTAATCATGACCCTAAAAGGGGATTTACTTCGAAACTAGCAAGTCCAATACCAAAAACCTAATAGGAGGGAGCCCACAGAACGGGAGAGGAGGATTGAGAAATTATGTTTATTGCATAAACTAAATGAACACGGGACAAATGAGTGCTGACACTTGCGAGATCTGATAAACTAGCAAGTTCAGAGCAATCAATTGCAATAATATCTGAGGAATTCAATAATCATAGACAAACTGTAGTGGTGCCACAGACACAACTTGTTACAACCAACGATCTCGGCCGCAGTTGAGATTTTGAACATCATATGATTATTCCATGATATAGATTAAGACTAGGTTTATTTTTTCATTTTACTCTGTTTTTGCCTTAGATAAACTATAAAAGTTTAATCTCGAATTGCTTACACATATGCACGATTCTCGATCGATCCTATAGACATGCTCTGAGTTTAAGCCGAAGCCGATCCTTGATTGGACTATTAGTTTTGGTTTCCATTTGGCGCAACTTGATTTAGATGTAATAAGCTTGTTCGAACAATCCGATTAATATTATTTTAGATTTGTTGATAGTGGACTCGATGAGATGCTACATTTGATATGAATTTGATTTTAACATTGACTTGAAATATTAATTGGTTTAAATTGTCCTTTATATTTGGCATGTAAACCAATAAGTTACAGTTCCCTTGACTGGGAAGACAAAACGATGAATCATGAAATACGAACCCCCTCGTCGGAGAATGGATAGACTTGCATATGATAGCAAATCCCCTTATCGGAGAGTGAGTGGATGGACTCGCCATAAACACCGAGCCCCCTCGTCGGAGTGAGTGAATGAGTGAGTGAATGAGCTCAATGTAGATTTACATCATCTTATCTGGAGAGGTCAAAACTTCACTTCATGACATGAACACATTCTGATTCGAAATGACTTGCTTATGATAATTAAAGGACTAATAGATATTAATGCTTTGATCCACCTGGACTTTACTTATAATAAGATGTAAGAAATACTAAATGATTCGTAATTAACGTTCAACTAGGGGCAATATGCTAACATCGCATATTGATACATGATATATGTAAATGATAATGCTTTTGTAATGACCCACCTTTTCGACTTTCAAAAGTCGACGCTTATACACCAATGATATTCATGTACCAAGCATCCAAGTGTCGGAAATACAGATTGTTGGGAAAAACGAAGAAAAGGCAACGGAATCTCACATCATGATGAGTAATATATAATATAACAGCGATCTTTACAAAAGTAAACTAAATTTATTATACATATAAATCCAAATCAATTAATCAATCAACAGCCTGGACAATTATAACAACATGTCCTCACAATTGCTGGTGAATATAAACAACCAATGCAGCGGAAAATAAAGAAATACGTAGATACATCTTGGACATCCAGCTCGTCTCCTGAGCTGCAAAGCAAATCTGAAAATATGCTCGATCTAATCCGAGCATTATAATAAAATAACATACGGATCAGTGTGATACACCAGCATGAGAAACTCATCTCAAATGGATTTTAATGTTATAAAACCTTTAAAATAAAGGTATCTCGTAAGAGCATGCCGTACATAAACAAGAACGAGTTTTACCTTACGATAAGCAGAACATTTTTATAGAAAATCTCTAATATTATAATAATATTTATGGTTTAAAGTAAATATTGAATCATAGTCGACATCGTTACATTATAAAATTTCAGCATAATAGGTACAATTAAGTCTAAAGTCTCGTGTTGAAAAATGGATTCCAACTATGAAAGGGTAATGGTTTACCCACCGAATTCCTGCATCTCTAGATAAAATATACGGAAGCTACAACACATTGCACCTCTGCTACTTAGGACCGGCCTTTGGTCACCCCTTTATTAGGTAGCGTCGAATATGCTCACCCCTTTGGTTGATCCACAACCTTAATGGGGCCCAAAGCATACATAAATATCGAGTCTATATAAGGGAAGATCACACCCTAATGGAATCGACCCACTTAGCTCTGCGGTACGTCCATGCTTTAATCATTTTACCAGTTGATGAGACCGGAGGCTACGTTTTACCTTTTTAAAAAACAATTTCACGTGAAATGCTAACACTGCCCTACAAGCAGAAAGGCAATGCAAGTATTCATATATACAAGTTCGTTCTAGGTCTGAACGAAATCGAAGGCATTACTTTTACTACGCCGTTTTGGGATCATCATCAGAATTAGTAGCAAATAGCTCTTGCACTTCAAAAACTCCGTCTTCAATCATCTTCAAGATGTTCTACTTCGAACGCTTATGCTGGTTCGAAATGGTTTTCGGATAATATATCTGATTTCGGTCTTTCCGAACCGACAACAATAATATAAACTGACCAAGTTTGATAGTCGGTTATTTAACTATCAAATAAAAAACAATCACATCGATGATTTAGTTTCATAAGGAAAATCAACTTTGGTTAAGCACATAAGCAACCACTAACATCTTTATTTAATCATTTCATTAATTAAAACCACCTTGTAAATACTTCTATCAAAATACTTTTACAAAGTTATACCTACAAAACTTTTTTACTCCTTTAAATACTTGAAAAAATATCCATATACTCATCTCAACGGTATAAGAATATTCACAAAAACATTACACTTTCACTACGTAGAAAATGTATTCATATACTTATCTCAACGGTATAAGTATATTTATAAAAATTGAGAAAGATTTTCTATTTGGTATTGAGTATGGAAAGATGTTTTCATACCACCATAATTATTCAAAGACCATTTTTGAAAATCAATCTCATCTTCTTTTATAAGTTCCCATTTTATGTAACTCAAAATCATTTATAAAATTTCTTTTATAAATCTCTAAAATCATTTATAATACTTCTTTTATAAATTTCTAAATCATTTATAAAGCCCTTTTGTAAATCCAAAAAACTATTTATAAAACTCCTTTATAAAGATCTTTTATAAAAATCCCTTCTAAAATTACTTTATAAAAATCCCTTCTAAAATCCCTTTATAAAAATTCTTTATAAAGTCTTTATAAAAATCATTTATAATACAAACTCCATTTTCATTTCTAAACTCTTTATTAAATGAAATTCCTTTATAAATCAATTTATTATTTGTAAATCCAATTAATTAACTTTAAACATCATAAGTAAATAATAAATTAACTTTTCAACAACATTAATAACATAGTCAATTTCCTTTCAAGCATCATTAGTAAAATAATCAATTTACTTCAAAACATTATATGTATAATAATAATCAACTTCCAAAATATTATTAATATAATAATTAATAGTTTCAAACATTATAAATATAATAATTAATACTTAACCTTTAAAAGCCTTATTATAGAAAATATTAACTTCCAAAATATTATTAATATAGTAATAGTTATTATGTTCAAACAATATCAATTATTTAAATAATAACTTTTCACAATATTAAAATATTAATAAATAACTTTTAAACAATATTAAAGAATAGTTAAACAATTTTAAATCATTATTAAATGATAGGTAAACAACTTTAAAACATTTGTAAATGGTTTAGAAAAAGCAAATAAAAAGGTTTGGGTAAAATAGAGAAGTTTAAAAACTGCTTGAATAAAAATATTCTAAAAAACTCAAAGATTAGAATTTGAAATCATTCTCCGAATCAAAAGTCAATTTCAAGCCAAACGATAATTAATAGTATTTTCAAAATACTAAATGAGGTCAATAGCTAGCAAAGCACTTAATCAATATTGTTATTGATTTTTATCACTACATGGGTTACGTTTTGAACATATAACAATGTCATAACTAGTAGTGCTAAACGATCAAGATTCAACAATTAACAACTTATATAACCGAGTTATAGCTAAAATAGAATAGATATGAATATAACTGGAAATTTAAAAGTAACTACATCAAGAGATTCAGATTTCTTAATAAAATTTCTATATTTTAAATTTAAATGTCAATCGTTGGTAAAGGGAATATTTAACCAAACAACCAATAATTTAAACCTAATAAAAAAAGTAAATTTTTATCTACTATATAACATACCAATTTGACCAAAAACGCGAGTTAAACTCACAGAAATTTCAGTTATTGCCAAATCGTTGAGATTCGGTCTAAAGTCGAACGTTCGACTATAGCTCGAAATTCCATAAGCTTCAATATCAACTGATCCAATTTCAAAGCATAGCTAACATTGATACGAGTCCAACACGACCGACCGCGTCCAAATTCGACTATGTATCAGCAAGTTATTCGATTTATAAGTTATCGATTTTTAAATATATTATTAAATACATTGCTAAACCCTTAATTACCGTATAAACCAACTTCCCAAATCAATTTCCCGCTTCAACCCCTACATTGCGCGACATCATCTTCCAGGCGCCGCTTCAAAGCCGCTTTGCCACCGCGTCAGAGCCATAATGACCACCAAACTCCGCCAATCACCTCTCCAGACTCAGCCACACCCTCTCTGACCTAGACCGACCCTTAAACGCCACACAGAAAGTTGCCCCAGTAAGGCGCCGTAACGTATCGCGATTGCCTATAGGTGCTTGGAGCTCCTTCGTTCGGCCTCCCTTGCAACACGCCGCCAAGACGAACTCAATGGCACTTCCCATTTCTACCAATTTTGCCTTGAATGACCCTCAACCCCAAGCCTAGTTGCTAAGTATTTGAAAATAAAACCGTCAAACTCTATAAGAAGAAGCCGCAACCTCCTATTCATGTATCAACTTGTAGATCTCGGCATCTGAAGTGGAAAGGTTCAACCTTTTTATTTTTTCTTGATTTTATATGATTTGATTTCGAATTTATTAAGAGGAAGATTTTTATTTCTTGCCTTTGAAATGAAAACAGATGGAACGACAATGGAAGAGTATCAAAGAAAGGATTGTACTGCGTTGTAAAATGTTGACTTATAATATATAATTTACAAATTTCAGCATCTCATCACACAGATTTCTGCTCTCGTACGAACCGCGAATGACAATAAAAATACGGTCGTGCTCAGAGCAGCGATTCGACCTCAAAACAATGATAATATACACTGATTTACTGATTCTGTAAAATCACAAAAATACTTTTGTTTGCGGGTAAATCGTCAAACGATAATTTAAATGATTTTCAAATTAAAAATTATGAAAAAGTCAAATAAATTAAATTAAAAATACGTAAATAAAAATCGAGTATAATAAAATTAAATTTCTTGATTATTTCTTTAAACCATTTATTATTGCAAAAGGCTATCAAAGAGAAGAAAGAATGCTATAAGTGCTTACACCATCTCAGGAGCGAGGACAACATGCAAAAGTACAAAACGGCAAAGAAGAACGCAAAGAAAGCGGTGAGTGAAGCACGAGGTCGGGCGTATGAAGATCTATACCATTATCTAAGTACGAAGGATGGTGAGAAAAACGTCTATAGGATAGCTAAGCTCCGCGAGAGGAAGACAAGAGACTTCAACCAAGTTAAATGCATCAAAGATGACAATAATAGACTTTTGGTGAAGGACGAGGAGATAAAAATAGATGGAGAGATTACTTCGACAAGCTATTTAATGAAGAAGATGATAGCACTATGATCGAGATAGACGACTCTTCGGATGACACCCGTAGACATTTTGTTCGGAGATTTCAAGAATCCGAGGTAAAAGAGGCACTAAAACGGATGAAAGCAGGCAAGGCATTGGGGCCTGATGACATCCCCATTGAGGTATGGAGATGCCTTGAAGATGCATGGATAGCCTGGCTAACTAAGTTGTTCAACAATATTTTCAAATCAAACAGGATGCCAGATGAGTGGAGGAGAAGCATACTAGTTTCAATTTTTAAGAATAAAGGAGACATCCAAAGTTGCAATAACTACAGAGGAATTAAACCTATGAGTCATACAATGAAGCTTTGGGAAAGAGTCATTGAACATAGATTAAGAAGAATAACAAGTGTTTCAAAAAATCAATTTGGCTTCATGCCTGAGAGGTCAACCACAGAGGCGATTTTCTTGATAAGACAACTTATGGAGAGGTTTAGGGAGCAAAAGAAGGATTTACACTTGGTATTTATCGATTTGGAGAAAGCTTATGACAAGGTACCGCGAAAGGTGATGTGGTGGGCTCTGGAAAAGAAGAGAGTCCCAACAAAGTACATTACACTTATTAAGGATATGTACGATGACGTTGTGACTAGTGTCAAAGTATGCGATGATGCAACTAGCGACTTTCCCATTAACATAGGATTACATCAAGGGTCAGATTTGAGTCCCTACATTTTTGCTCTAGTGATGGATGAGGTTACGAAGGATATACAAGGCGAGATTTCTTGGTGTATGCTATTTGCTGATGATGTTGTGCTAATTGATGAAAGTAGGATTGAGGTTGATAGACAACTGGAGTTGTGGAGACAGACTTTAGAATCGAAGGGATTTAGACTTAGCAGAACTAAAACAGAGTATATGAAGTGCGGGTTCAGCGGTGTCAGGTCGGAGGATGAAGATGTCACTCTGGCCGGACAATTAGTTCCCAAGAAGGAATCATTTCGATATCTTGGATCAATGTTGCAGTATAATGGTGAGATTGATGAAGATGTTAGTTTTAGAATTCGAGCGGGATTGGTGAAATAGCGACAAGCGTCTGGAATTCTCTGTGACAGGAAGGTCCCACAAAAGCTTAAAGGAAAGTTCTACAAAACGGCAATCAGGCCTGCGATGTTGTATGGTGCAGAATGTTGGCCTACTAAAAGCCAACACGTCCAAAAGATGAACGTAGCAGAGATGCGTATGCTGCGATGGAGCTGCGGTCATACAAGAAGAGACCGAATTAAAATGATGATATACGTGATAAACTTGGGGTAGCACCAATTGAGGAGAAGCTAATTCAACATCGTTTAAGATGGTTTGGACATCTTCAACGAAGGCCTCTCGAGGCACCTGTGAGTGTTGGAATTATAGGCCGCGTTGATTGCTCAAAGAGAGGTAAAGGTCGCCCAAGATTAACATGGGTGGAAGTAGTAAAAAGGGATTTGAAAGATTGTGGTATATCTGAAGAGCTGGTGACAGATCGGAGCGAGTGGAAGTTAGCGATTTACGTACCAGAACCATGAGCATTGAGTTTTAGATTATAGGACTAGAGAACATGAGCCTAAGACGTAGGTTTAGTCTTTGACCAATATTACTGTTAGTATCATTATTGCTATTAGTATTATTATTATCATTCCTCTTATATATACATATACATTTTTTATTTTATTTTACTTTACTTATTATTATTAATTTACCTATTCGACTTTTTTTTTAAGGGTTCCATCTTTAGCTGACCCCAACTTGTTTGAGAATAATGACTTTGTTGTTGTTGTTGTTATTGTATTATTGCAAATAAATTTACAAATAAATTCACTGTTATTATTTATAATTTACACGGAGTTAAATAGGACCATTTAATCAATTAAAATAAACATTCAATTATAAATCTCATTAATTGAAACACTATTCAAATATTAATTCTCAATTTAAATATTTTAAACAATCATTTTATTTGAATTCCAGATATTAAATTTTAAAATAGCCCCTATATTTGAATTTAAGTTAAATCCTTTTAAACCAATATTTTAATATTTAAAATCAATTAAATATTTCAAAATCAAATGATCAAAATTACGGGTCGTACAGCTTTGATTTGGTTTGACATGCTTGCAATGGGATGTTTAGAAATATCAACCTATTTGCAAGCTATGCTATGGTTAGGGGTAAAACTATAACCCTGCACACTAACAGATTATTTATACTGCATAATAACAAAATATATGATGTATCATATGTATATGTTATATGAACCCCAAGAGAATATGGTAAGATGATGATTTATATTGTTTAGGCAAGGATACAAGTCTTTTACCTAGATTCGTCCGGAACGACCTTTGATTTGTAGGTAAATCCAAAGAAACTGTATAATTATCACAACCGATTTGATAGATGATTTGTGAACCTTGCCGATAATTTGCCAGGATCGATGCATGTTCTTGATCATAGCGTGCTTTGTATTCACAACAGCATGCTTTAGAGAGCAACTCAAGTCGGTGGCAAAAAGCCTGCAATGAAAAATGATGAATCCTAGCTGAAACCGCATCCAGTCCGAATTACTGTGGCAAGATATTGCGGTTTGATGATGGATCATCTATTTTCCGTAGTGGGGCCCACCTTGGAGAAGCCCCTAAGATAAGATAGCAGAGTGATACAATATGAACGGTTCAAATCTCATACGAATCCGACAATGTTACGAAGAAGTTATAGATGGATCATTCTTTCTCTCCTTAATCTGTTCTTATCGATCAACCTCAATTGATAAGTGCCATGGACAAGTATATAAGATAATCATTGAATGAAATAATAGAGAATGATGGAATATTCTGTAAGATACAAGAAAAATGGTTCAGTCTCGGCAGAATCCGACCTAACCCAAGAAGTTATGGATCGATTATCCAAAAAAAAAAAAAAAACAAATTTGCTCTCGCACAATGGATTTTTAAGCCAAGTTGAAGGAAAATATATGTTTTGGGTATAGGGAATGGATTGGGATCGATTCATTTAAAATTGATTTTCCCCTAAGCTTTTGTATTATAGATATCTACACGACGATGAAGAAAAATAAAGTTTTGATCATGGAAATGGATGGGTGCAATCCATCACAATGACTATTTTTTCTCTGAAACTCCCAAGCACTAAAGATTAGGACATTCTGGAGCAAAACACGAAGTTTTGGACTGAGACCATGGATTGGTACTGGTTCATTCATCAGTATCGATCCATCAAGCCTCGGGAATTGGTTCAAATTTGACATGATCTCTCTCATGGTGTTGCGGATCTTATTGACCGACGATGCCAAACCAGATCTAACGAGTTTCTAGGCTTAGAGCAGACCAATTCAACTGTAGATAGTCAATATCTTCAACAAAGAAATGATTTTTGGATTTTTTGCACTTTGGCTAAGGGAAGCGCTGTCATTTTTATACATCGATATTGAATCTCAAAAATAAATTACAAAATTGGTAGTTCTAGTGCAAAGTAATCAATAAAAACATTGAAGTGGAGGTAGGTCAGTGATTTGTCCAACCACTGTACAAACATCTTGTGTTCTATTTTGCTCCCTCTTTTCTACTGTTTACGTTTCTCGTTTATTTACTATGTTTTTATCGATTGTGGGTGTTAACCCTGAGAATTGGGCAATAGTGACTTTGAAGTGGACGGAATAGTACATTGTGTGGGATGATTTGAGATATTTGCTTGTATCTAGATGGGTTGATTTGAGATATATGGCAAACTGAACAGTTTGAGATAGGGCTGAAATCCTTTCCCATTTTTTGTAAAAAGATACGAAGATCCCAGCTAGGGCATTAGCCTTACCAGGGTTGAATGTAAAATATTTGTGTTTAAAACGTGCCTCTGCCCTTGTTTGTGTTTTAATGTTCGTGGACAACCACTTATAAGAGGAGATATAAATTACTTATAAGTTGGTAAAGCATAAATAACAAAAATTTATAAACAACAAATAAGTTCCTACGAACCTTCTCAATTTTTAAATCAAATTTTGTTGAAATTTTCATTCATCCGGTCAAACACTTGTTGATATCCACCTAAATGCTTAAAATTTACAAACCAAACTTGAGTTTACGTACTTGTGAAAAAATAGTTTCTCAAACTGACTTAAGAACATTCAATGCATAACCCTACAAATTGTATACCATGAAATATGCATTAACAAGACAGTGCATTGAATAAGTATTACTAACCATTACAAAATCGTTCAATCATTAACAACTGTCCATATGTATTATTTACATGTCGTCTACCTCTGGTTTAATCTTAGCAATTCCTTGTTAGCACGGCAAGGACGATATTTGTTTTGCACATTGGTCTTGACAACATAAGAGCTGATTCTGGCTGTGATTTAATGTTCTAACCATGTATAACAACAAAAATATAGGCACGTATATTTTCCAACTATTGTCATGCTAGTGACTTGCTCAAATGATTATGGACCAGTTACATTTCATGTTGATTGCAGGTTCACAAGATTGTAGATCTATCGCCGTATCCTAACCGCGAAGCAATGTGGCATCTTGAAGTTATTGAGGCACACAGGCTCTTCTACATGCCTCCTCTGTGACATTGCGCATACATTATTTTGTCTCTAGGTTGCTCCTTTGTTATTTGGTTGTTGACCCTAACCACACCTCTTTTTCTTTCTTCAAATATATGTGCAATTCAAACTGGTTAATTTTCTAGATGTACCGATAAACATTACCATTTGAATGTGGAATTGTAAGTTTATGACCTTTTTTTAGTATGTAAACACTGAAAGTTATATTTCTATTTCTATTACTATTCTATGGATCATTTTTGTTTATTTTGTTTTAACACTTTATGAAGGCAAAATAATAAATTACTGATGATTTTATCATCTATTAGCTAATTGTTACCGTAAACTGTGAACGTATTCAAATTGCTGCACGTTTTAGCGGAATGAAATTCGCTAAAATGCACTGAACGTTTTGTGACCGTAAGATCGTAAATTTATCTAATGGTGCACGCAGATTTTGAGTTTGTTGAAGTAGTTTTTTGCTACAATTCCAGAACATGATAGCTTTGTTTTCTCAAAGTCAAACCGAAGTAGAAAGTGGCTTAACAATTGTAAATGCAGAAGAGAACATTTAAAAGCAGAAAATAAATGTAACTAGTATAACCGAACAACGGTGGAGAAACCGACCGTTCGATTGTATAACTTTGATAAGAAATATACATTTAAAAAATTTGTTAATATTACTTAAACATTAAGTGATAATATGTTGGAAAAGAATAAATTGAGATTTGAATCTGAAAATATGAATTTTAAATTTAAATATTAATCAAAACATTCAAAGTTGTCGATTTGAAATTGAAAATTTTAAAATCATAATAGATTTGAATTTGAAATCTTTGATGCGCAAAATAAAAGGAGAAAGTTTAGGGAAACCGCGATGAGACAAGATCCACGTTTTTCGAGAAACCGCGATGAGACAAGATCCACGTTTTTCGAGAAACCGCGATGAGACAAGATCCACGTTTTTTTGGCTTCAGAAAAATTGATTTTGGCTAGTAGAAGTAGGCAAACCTTCCTACGGTCGGTTTGATAAAGTAAGATACTAAAATTTATAGAGGTTTGAGAAAACCATTACGTTCACTGTCATTGTTAAGCTAATTTAGAGTTATGTTCAAACGTGCATAAATGAAGCTGGAAGCCTTTAATGAGTTCCCATTTTATCTAATCTGGAAAAGCATTCTTTTATCTTAGTACCTGAACCATTGCTTGTTGATTACCATGCGATTCACGTCTATTTGTAGTAGTTTTGCTGCTCTGTTATTGATATAGAGTTTCTACCGTGGTCATGTGGATTACCAATTTGGCAACTTGAACGGTTGCAATTGAGACACTTGTTGTAACCTGTTTATACGTTAATAACCCAGATTGATGACATGTTATTTGTTGATGTGTATCACTCATCTCTGGGAGCTTAGCCTAACGCTAACACTTCCATTTTCCTTGCGATTAGGATCTTATTTAGAAAAAAAAGAAATACCAAAATATCATAATTTACGATCAATTCATTCAATTTTTCCTTTTTTAGAGGACAAATTATTGCATTTAAATTATGTTTTAGATAAGACTTTATTGAATGGTTGAGATTAGGTGGCATGGAGTGTATCTTGGTAGAGGTTGCTTGAGGTCAATTCAAGGCAATCGACCCCAAAGCAATCTCAACCAGAGTGAAAGCACACTTCGTGTGCTTCTCCTTAGCCGGTCAAAATAAAAGCGGCTAAGGGGATAATGTGTAGATTGCAATCCACACCCGTTGGATTGCAATCCACAATTAAGAATGGATTGCAATCCACAATGAGATGTGGATTGCAATCCACACCGTCCACTTAGCCGGTCTTATTTTGGCCGGCTAAGGTGACAACACAGTCGCTATAAATTAGCCGATTGTGCTCATTTCTTCTCCACAACTTTCCTCCTTCCTCCGCTCTCTTTCCGCTCGTCATTTCTTTTGCCGCTCGCAAACATCCGCTTTTCACAAAAAAATGAGAAAAGTTTTCCCCAGACTTCGAGGTAGTGGTAGTCGCAGTGTAGAAATGTTCCACCTTCCGTGGAAAATGCGCCTTTCGGGTAGTGCGCCTGCACCGTCCGCGTTCGTTGGGCAAAGAAGCACGCGGTTAGACAAAGACTCCCAGAGAGAAATACAACAGCTGCAGTTTTGGACCCCCACATCGACCAAAATTTAGGTCTGGACAAAGATTTGGTCAATTTTCGGATACTGCCAGATGATAAGTATACGTTAGCACATGTGTTGATAATCCTGTAAGTTATCTATCTCTAATTTTTTTTTAGTTCAAATTGTATAATAATAATTTAATACGCAAAATGTTTTAACTTAGGCTCGTCGTGAGCGCAAACGTGGATCTTGGGTTAGCGTAATATGACTTTACAGCATTATCCAAGATTATAATACTGATGGCATTATATATGCTTTGCTGCGAGAGATAGGATTTGAAAACTTTCTGAGCACGTAATTATATAATTACTGTTTATTTTATTATTGATGCTTAGGGTTTAAATAATGCTAAATTGCTTTAATAGTATCGATAATTTATTAAATTCGAATGTTCAGTTATGCAGTGCTTTAGCCGCATGTTGGTGGGAGACCACTCATATTTTTCACTTTAGTTTTGGGTAGTTGGGTACCACACCATTAGACTTTACTATGTTGACCGGTATAGGCATTGGGAGGGGGGGGGGGGGCCTTACATTATGAAGAGGAATACCGGCATTTTCATCGTTTGTCTAGTGTTATTCCACATTTTGATTTGCATGACGGACTGTCATCCGGACTGCAGCTTAGATGCTCTTACGTTAGGCAAACAATAATGGAATCGATACATGTACATAGTTCTAATAACCGCTTGGAGACAAATCGACCTTTTATTCTGTACATGATGGAGAACCTATTCTTTACAAATGCATCGAACACCCTGTCGGCCGATTACGTAGCAACTGTAAAGGAGTTGTCGTTTGATAGTCCAGTCGCATATGACTGAAGGACTCCAATATTAGAGCATTTATATTGCTCTCTCAATCATCATTGTGTCGTTAGGGGTAGATCCTCATGCATTATAGGGTTTTGGGAGGTTTTACAGTACTGGTACTACGAGTACTTCCGTAACATGACTTATCTTACTTTGGACTCCACATTACCCCTTTTCTTTCCCCGAGTTAGAGCATGGGCACGGGATAACCATAGAATGGTGCAAGAAGGGGAGGCATGTTATATTTTTGCAGTGACCCGAAATACCACACGAGAGAGCGTTGTTTGACATCCGTATGATGGATCACCTTTTATGACCGTAGTGCATGCTGCTTTCCTATCAACGAGACGTTTTCCACTGGTTTCAGCGCCAACCAACCTAGGATGCTACTGGTTCCTCGGTGAGCATAGTTGGAGACAAACCTTAGATGGTGATTTCGTTCCCGATGATCCACATCCGAATACTCCTTTTTTGAGCGTTTATGATAGCGCTGCATTACAGCAGCATGCGGTAGAGTGTGGTCCGCAAATTACTTCATTATAATGAAGGTAGATTATGTATCCTTTTGGCGTCGCTTTTACACTCCATCATATACGACTTCATTTGTTCATGCTGCATCTGTTGATTTGGTTGGGCCCTAAGGTATACGTAGTGATGTTGCCCCTCTATTTTTCCCGACTTACACAGAGTACTCAGGTGTATCATGCTCCATAGCCCTTCCAAATAGGAGATTGTGGTTGAACAGTAGGTATTCCAACAACGTCTAGGGTTGATAGATATGTTGATATTCCTCGGCCAGAGATTTCCCTAGATCCAACAGTATTTTCGTATGAGGATTTGTTTCAGATGCAGTTGGGACTCCACCAGGTCATGTATGTCGAGCATCGACATATTATAGGTGAGTTGACTGCTCGTATTAACGAGCTTACTACAACTGATGAGCATCGATATCATCCTACGCCCAAAGTCGACGACGACGATGGCGAAGCAGCCAATCTTTTTTTATGATCGGTTTCGGTTTGATGAGCCTTAGTGTTAGAATGTACTATTGTATAATCATTGTTATGTATTATGTAGCAGAGTTTGTATAATTGCTATTTCAGTGGTTTGAATGCAGTAGTAGTTGTATATGAGTATTACCGTTTTTATGTATTGTGTATCAGAGTTTATATGATTGTATTATCAGTGGTTTGTATGTGATAGTAGTGGTTGTATTTGAGTATTATCATGGTTATGTATTGTGTAGTTGCTATGGGTTTAATATTTTGCTTGCATATGTGTAAATCACTATTTGAAAGAACAAACACATATGTATTTGTTATTTCAAACCTTTGTGGATGATTGACACGTGTGTGATTATAAGACACTTGATTCATGAGACGTGGATCTTGAACTTTCCATATAGGGCAGCTTTCTGTATTGAAAATTCACAATAACTTCATTTATTCTCACCTTCTTAAGTAAGCTTCAATGTCGAATGAAAACTGGAACACTGGTGATTATTTAGTTCTAATCAAATCTTACATAGAAACTAACCGTAGGCACATGAAAAAGGAGGTGGAGCAAGATTTTTGGGTCACTCTAAACAAGACTTTTACTAGTCATCCGGATTGCAGATTAATTCGAAGGATTTTGGAAACTCGCAGCATTTTTGTAACATTTGCAAGGGCATGTCGATGATATAGACAAGTTATAAATGCAGTGAAAGAAAAAAAATTATTTTAGCTAACACGAGCCATGTACGACTCTTGTTATTTTTAGGACTATCACATTGATTTTGTTAGACATGCTGCGTACAATCTCTAGGTTAGACATATTAGACAATTTGAATGAAGTATGGGTTGGTTAAGTATGTTTGTTAAGTTTGTTACCTTCTGCTTGTTACACTTAACTTAGGAAAAGAACAAATAACAGCTTTCACTGAGATCAAACATGACAACAAACTAAAGAAAAAAAGAGAACAACATATTAAAAGAACTATAAAACAAAGATGACAACAGATAATTAAAAAAACTACCATCGACCACTAGATAAGTTAATTGAACCCAACGTTCTTTGAAGCATCTGAATTTGGTTTTCATGTTCGTTAGCATAAACAACTACACGATGAGGAAGAGAATCGTCTAGCCATTGCCAAAGTCCACAACTATCAGGAGAATTGCGGCATCCATAATGACATCGACTAAAATCTATTCCGTTAGGTACAACAACGTATAGAACAGAAACCCCACAGTTATAATATATCTCATTAGAGTTAACCTCTTGATTTATGCGAGGCACTTGATGTTGTATTCCATTTCGTTGAGCTCTATTTCTGTTATGACTCTGTCGATCTTGTCTTTGACGTCGTCCATTGTCTAGCAACATGCGCTCCTGCACTTGCATCTCATGCCCTCTTACATCAGTGTTACGTCTCTCCTCCATTTCAATATACCACTTGGTAGGTGGTTGCGGAGATGAGGTATTCGGCGGGCTATTGTTCTCTAAAGGACCTTCGTATGAATATAAGGATGGCAATGAAATATGATTGTAGCCAACCATTTTTATAAACTAAAGCTACGATAATATTGAAGTGAAGATCGGCAAGTGAATTGATATTTATATACCAAATATCGGTGATAAAAGCATATGTTTGTGACATGACTAGACCTTGAAGAGAAGCATGACAAATGTTTGTGACAAGACCAGACCTTCTGACGACTGCAGCTTTAATCATCAAGAGCATCTTCAACCAGTACGATAGGTGGACCCGTTTGCTCTATCTCTGTTTGTGACAAGACCAGACCTTCTCACCACTGCGGCTTTAATCATCAAGAGCATCTTCAAGCAGTACGATAGATGGACCCGTTTTCTCTATCTCTGTTTGTGACAAGACCATACCTTCTGACCACCGCAGCTTTAGTCATGAAGAACATCTTCAAGCAGTATTAGAGGTGGGTCCGTTTGCTCTATGATTGTTTGTGACTTGACCAGGCCTCTTGAGCACCGCAACTTTAATCAATAAGAGAATCTTCAAGCAGTACGATAGGTGGACCCGTATGCTTTATCTCTGTTTGTGACAATACCAGATCTTCTAACCACTGCAGCTTTATTCATCAAGAGCATCTTCAAGCAGTACGAGATGTGGGTTTGTTTGCTCTATGACTATTTGTGACTTGACAAGGCCTCTTGACCATCGCAGCTTTAATCATCAAGAGCATCTTCAAGCAGTACGATAGGTGGAACCGTCTGCTCTATGACTGTTTGTGACATGGCCAAACCTTATGACCACCGCAGCTTTAATCAACAAGAACTTTTAAATAGAGGCCAGAATATTGTAAAAAATACTCATTCACAAACATAAAATATTACACACCTCTCTTCTACCAATATTCCATGAGTTCTTTAAAACTATTATGGTACTTCACATCCTCGTCATCTTCTTCCGACGACTTTGTTGAACATTGATTACTTAACAAAGAATGCTCACTGCCGAAACAATGGATTTAACGACCCATGAAATCGTTGAAGGCTCTACGACTTCCCAAGGAGGTAGCATTGTGGGCAGAAGAGACTCACGTTATGCACGTGGCTATGCTAGTGGGCATAATCAATTGATTAAGGATTATTTTACGGCAAACCCAGTCTACATGGACGTGGATTTTAGACGAAGATTCTGGATGTCGAAGAATATCTTTAAGAGGGTTCTCGACAAATTAACAGAAACAAACATTTTTTTTACGCACAGAAGAAAAGGAATAAATGAACTTGGTATTTTTCCCCTGCAAAAGGTTACGGCTGCTCTTCGCATGATATCATATGGAACTTCTGGAGATTCGCAAGACGAAAAAGCAAGGATTGTAGACTCAACGACAATATTATGTATGAAAGAGTTTTGCAAAACCATCGTTTGTATGTTTGGTGAAGAATATCTTCGATCTCCAACAACACAAGACATTGACAGATTGCTGATAATGGGATCTCAGCGTGGATTTCTAGGTATGTTAGGTAGCCTAGATTGTATGCATTGGAGATGGAAAAACTATCCAATTGCATTACAAGGATAGTATGACATTGCAAAAAGGCTACTTTGATCTTGAAAGATGTAGCTTTGTATGATTTTTACATATGACATGCTTTTTTTGGAGCGCCAAGTTCACTTAATGATATTAATGTTCTACGACAGTCATATTTATTTAACGACTTATGTAATGACCTCTCACTTCCATGCAATTACAAAACCAGAGACAAAGATCATTCATTAGGTTATTATCTGGTAGATGGAATCTATGCAAAATGGAAAACACCTGTGCAAGCTTACAAAAGGCCAAATAATGCAAAAGAAGTTAGGTTCACCAAACAACAAGAAAGCTTGAGAAAGGATGTGAAACGAGCATTTGGAGTGCTTCAAGGTAGGTTTCATATTTTACGAAAAGAGGTATACTACCATGATCCGGCGGTACTATCTGATATCATGTATTGCTGTATAATTTTACATAATGTGATTGTCGAAAAAGAACGAGGTGGGTATGAACTTCAATTGAGAAACTATCTAGACATTGTTGTAGCATTTCAAAAAAAAGCTTATGTGGACCCAAATACTTTTGCTGAATACTTGCAAAGAGTACAAGTTATTCGAGATCCACAAGCTCCTCTTGATCTAAGAGAAGAATTAGTGGAACACTATTGGGAACATATAGGAAACAATTAATAGAACTAATGTTTGTTGATGTTGACAGTTTGTATTATTAAGTGGTTGTTGACAGTTTGTATTATTAAGGCGTTGTCCACAAGCTTATCTGTTGTAATATTAAGTGGTTGTATCTTGTTTGTATTATTATTTGTGTTTGAACTTTTTATTTCTACTTTACTAAGTTGTTTTTGACAAATTACGAGTATTCAAGACTAACAATAGCAATAACAACTTAATTTACCATTAAAGTTACAACCAACACTTACATTGTTACTACCAACACTTTAACAACCAACGCTTATGATTACTATGACCAACACTTACATTAGCAATAACAATAGCAATAACAACAAATTAACTCGAACTAATACGAAGACATTAAAATTGACAACAACACTCAAATTTAACTTACAACCAACACTTACATCCCCCTTAACGTCTATTTACTCCTCAAGTTGCTTCTCCATATACATCCTCTGAACTGGATTAAGTTCATTTAAGTTGAAGTTAAAAGAGCCATATCATCAACTCTTTATTGTCAAGCTAATTCTTGGTTTTTTAACTCTAGCTCATCATTTCTTAACTTCTTTTTTTCATCGTGCCACCGTTGTTTTTCTATTTCCCTTTAAATTCTCTTTGTTTCTTTTGTTTATAGATATAATTTGTTTGCATCTTCCGCGGCCGTCATATGCTGTCCAATATTTTCGTAATATGCGTTGTAATCGGGGGCGGTTTTTTTCTTCCCCTTGAACTTTCCTAGAGGCCGACCACCTGAACTAGATGTGAAGGTGGTGTCCTCATGTGGATCAGAACTACCGGGGCTGGACTTATCGCTCATCTTTCTAGAAAGAAAGCCTAGCACTGAATGTTCTTGTAGTACTCGGCTCCATTTTTTCTCTTTTTCTAGTATGTCATAACAATGTTGAAAGATGAAAGGTTGATTGTTATGTTCAGATATACACAATGCATTTTCTTGATTGAGCTGTAGAGGATGAAGTGCTATTAGATGAATTAAATATAAAACTTGTTATTTCAAAGTCCAAACTTCAAAAATTTACCAAATCCAAGTTGTTTGCCTCGCTTTGATATCTAGAATGCAGGCAGCCATTATTCCTTTCCGACGTTGACAAGCGTCGTTTATTCTTTTCCACGACTGCTTCAAAGAATCTACCGATCTTGGGGGGTTGTTTGGATTTCGAAGGTTGAACAGATTGCATACAGCAGTCCAGGACGAGGATTCGCTTTGACTCGTACCTTTCTTATTATCTCTAGAGCATTCAACCCAACAAAATGCTAATTCAGCTTACCCATCCCTTTACCATTTTACCATTTTCCCATCTTTTGGTTCCGCGGTTCCAGATTCTAAAATATTGATTCTCGATGGTTGATTTTCCCAATTTGACTAGAAGATAAAGCAGGATTCCTACAATCGTCTTCTTCACTGGCTATTTCATTGATATCAAATCGCATTTCTTGATTTTCAAATCTGTTGCCTCCAAATTGCTTAGTGATATTTTTCGATATATTTTGTGAACGATAAGGCATAACTGACCGTCATTGACTATTGGAAGACATGTAGTTTTGATCGTACTGATAGTTTTGTTGAAACGAACTATTTTGCAAATAATTCGCATTTTGAGAATTTTGGTACTGATTCGAATTTTGTTGAGAATGGTAGATCTTGTGATTTTTTTTGTGGCTGATATGAAATTGGCGCCAATTGACAATGGATTTGATTATGATCGTGTTGAGAATTATACATATGCTGACTGAATTGCGCCAGATTTTGATTATCTGCCCTATGTAGAGGTAGAAATCTAGAAGATAAAGACTTCCGTGATTTTCCTTTAGAATTTTTAGACATTGCTAATATTGGTTGAAGAAACTGCGTTGAGAAGAGAGAAATTTGAAGTGGAAATGGTGTAAACAGAATGATGGAATGAACATATTATATGGGGTGGAGAAGCAATGATCACCTGAACAAAGTTAGTCGGCTATTTTTTGGCCGACAATTGCCCAACGGCTATAAAGTAGCCGTTGGTTTAGCTGACCAAAATAAGGCCGGTTATACTTAGCCAACCTTATTTTGGCTGGCTAAGAAGAAACCTTCAGGGTTGCTTTGACAAACTTCACGGTTGCCAAAGTAACCTTGAAGTGGCCAACCGACCCCCTTTGGGGGTCGGTTCCTTCCCATCCAACCCATGGTTGGGAATGGTCTAAGTATTTAATGTATAGCTCATTTGGGTTTCGACATTTGAGCTCCTACTATTATTTGTGATTTGAACAATAAAATCAAAACATTATTATAATCCTTCAGTATTTTAGGAAATCGATTAACATCTATTTACAATACAACAAACCATATGTTTGTACAATGAGGCAACTCAGTATATGATTCCCTCAGCATATCGATTATAAGAATAAAACACTTTTTAGCTTAGTTCTGGAGAGGTGAGAATGTTTTGTTCTTGATGCTTTGACACAAGAGGGATGATACACCAAAAATACAAAAATATACTCAATAAAATATAACATATTTTTCTAAAATCTCACTTTCACTAATGTAAAATAGATTTCTGCAGATGAGATGGTTTAGTACGACTGAGGTTAGTTTGTACCAATGTTCTACTATTCACATCGAAGCATTTAATACAATTTTATGTGTCCACCTATGATTTCCTAAACCAAACGTGGTTTTGTTTTCCATGTTAAAAACGATTAGTTTTCCAAGATTTATATCATTATATCATTATCTCTTAACAACCATATTTTAATCCACAGCTCAAATCAAAATTTGAGATTTTTTTTTTATAACATAAATTTAAGATTAAATTTGTCTCACTGTATATTCCTCTTCTCTTCTTTTCCCTTTTACTTGTTATTTCGAAGAATTCCACGATAAAAACCTTAGAATTTTCAAACATTGTTTCAAGTTTCTCCGTCCATGAACAATGAGTCCTTTGAATCTCTTATATTTAATTGCTTCTTTAAGATGATTGCTCATTTAATCTTTGCTTAATCATATTAATTTATATGTCGATTACCTTATTTGAATTTCCTTTTCGATTCTCATTCACGTATTGTTTTTTCATTGTTCCTCATGAATAAATTGACTTTTTTAATTAAAGAATGAACTTCCATTATTTATCTTTTCAAGTTATTTCTTTTGTTTTGTCTTTTCAAGTTATTTATTTTGTTCTTGAAAATTTGTTTTAGAGTTTATGTTAGTTGTTTGAGTTTACTGGAGATTTATTGTTATTTGTGGGCTTAGTAGTTGTTGATCATGGCTATTTATTCATTTAGGCTTTAAAATATACCTACTTATTACCGTAGATTAATTGTTGTATGCATAAGCAATGGCCAAAATAACTTCATTAGTAAACCTCGAGGCCGAGCTAATAGTATCTTGGATTGTCTAGGTATCATAGGGCTTGACATTATTTGTAGCGACCCATAAATTCGAACCTTTCATCTTTGAATATCGTGACTTTTTGAAATGTAGGTAAGTGTTATAAATGTGATTTTATAATCTTATTAAAAACCTTATAATTTATGACAATACTTGTTTTCGAAATTGGTTTGCAAAAATAAATATTTTGAAAAAATATCGATAATGTAGCCAAAATAGTTTTATCGAGAAACGATTTTTATTCAAAATAGATTGTCGAAACTTGATTTACATATCTAAATAACATAGAAAATCATTAATAGGAAATAAAAATATTTACACTAAGACACTTTAAGAAAGTTGTAGAAGCTTCTAGAAGGTTTGAGTGCCAATATTTTCTAAGGCATATTGAGGTGGGAAGCAAGCACATGGAGGCTTAAGGGGAGGGGGGGTTTAATGGAAGGGTATAGTGACCATCTTGTTGCCTATATAAGTGTGTGCACTCTTCTTGAATTTACTTTTACATTTTTACAAAGTTAAACCGAAGTTTGTCATCCTCTTCTCTCTTCATAATTTCCTAGGAACAAATAAATTCAAAACAACTCCAAATCAACACAAACTCAAGTATTATGCTTGCAACAGCATTACAACCACTCTTAGCAATTTGGAAGTAGAAAATTTGAAGCACATAAGCCCATACATCTAGAGGCCATATGTAACGACCCAGAATTTCTATTAATTAAATTTTGAATATTTAATTAATTTTAATTATTAATAAGTGGAATTTATAAGTCGAATAATTTATTTTCGAATATTGGATTTAATTGGATAATTAAATCGATAATTTAATATGTTAAATTACAGAAAAAATTGGAAATTGGGCAAAATATGATTGAAAATGATTTGTAAAATTTTATTTTATCATGTTGGAGTTAGAACAATATTTTAGAACTTTTAAAATCGAATTAGAAGTTAATTTGTGAAAATTGAATATTTTAATATTTAATCGACTAGTGAAATTAGTCAATTTTCGAAAAGTCTCAGAATTGGACGAAACTAGTTCCATTGGATCTGTAATAGTTTGTTATTATCGAATTTCAATTTTCGTAGCAATCAGAGCTTTCGTTTGACCGTGGCAGCTCGAAACGCATCGAAATTGTTTTAATATTAATTTGGCGAGTTAAAATAGTCATTTTTCAAACAGTCTCGGATTTCGACGAAACCAGTTTCATCGGATCCGTAATGTGATATTATTGTATGGTTTCAAATTTCATGTCAATCGGATTTACCGTTTGTCCGGTGCAAGCTAAAACGCCCAGAAATTTGATTTACCGATTTAATTTTAAATCGAACGTTTATTGCCATAACTCGCACAGATGATCGAATTAGCTTCCGAAACACGTTCCATTATGTTCGGAACGCGGGGTAAACCTTAGGAACGCCAACCGGCACGCTTCGTTTGGAGTTCGGAAATTCCGGGATGAATAGTGTTTGCGAATTTTTCTATATAAGCCCCCCTCTTCATAACTTTGCAAAAAATTATAACCCTAGGGTTTCATCTTCAGGTCGCCGCTTGTTTAATATTCAATGGCCGAAATTCTCTTTCGTTCTTCCCTCAATTACTTCCAATCCACAAACAATTTCAAGAAACTTTCAACACGAAAGTTGTAGATCTTGGCGAAAGCTTTAAATCCATACGGGCAAGATGTTGTTTAGTCGACCAGAGGGGGAGCTGGGGGGGCCGTCGGCCTGCAGTTCGGCACGCAAATCGAGAGAGGGGGAGAGGCCGAGCTTGATGATGCTCTGGCCGAAGGTGGAGTAGGCAATGGCCTTTCGAATGGTGCTTGCTGATCGTTGTCGAAGTCGTCGTGGATGCTCGAAAATTAAACCCTAGTTTACAAAGATGGGTTTGGCTATTACTGGGGATAGAACGAAGAAGAGAGGAAGAAAGGGGTGCGGCTAGGATCTGGGCAATGGAATTTGGACGGTGATGATAGATGTAGGGTTAGAAATATAATATAAGTTGTAATTTAATTATATTTTAATTAGTGTAAACTTTAAACGTGTATAACTTTTTCATACGAGGTCGGAAACGCACGAAACAAGTTGCGTTGGGTTCGTATCGACGAACACTACGTTATGGAATTGGATTGGAGTCGTTTGGAGCAAGTGAGAATTTTGGGTAAAATTAAACGCACGTTTAATTTTATTCGAAATAAAAAGCTGAAAACGAAATTGAAATCAAGGTGAGAACTTCTCACTCAATCGAATCGGTTTCGATTTTTATTTTAAATAGCTATATTTAAAATACTTGAATGCATATTTGAATGATGATTGTTATCTATTGATTGTTAAAGTAGACATTATGCGCCGTTAGTAAGCGGAGGTTATTTATTAAAAACATATACCGCGAATATTTCACAGTATAGTGAAACTGGTATTATTTATGTACTTGGAATTGATTTCCCGCATTATATAGCGGATGAGACCCTATTGCGCCGCCTATTAAGTGGATAATATTTTAAATTCCATATACCGCGATAATTCCGTACTGGAACTGAATTGGTATTGTGCTAATGTTTGTGGATGCAGGGAACAGGTTGGAGGGATCCAACTGGATTCCTCAACTATATTGATTTATTTACAGATATTGTGATATTTGTTGATTATCATATCGATATATGATCTTTGGATGTCGTGATTGACTATTTGGTGCTGTTGCATCATCGGATCCATTTTTGAAGTTTTAAAGTAATGATTTTGGTTTTTTTAAAAAAATTTTAAAGTGATTTTTGAAAGTATATGTTTTATTAAATTTTTGAATTGATTCATTTTAAATAATTAAAACGTTATAAATTTTTATGTTATAAAAATTAAGATTTCTGTGAAATATAACCAAAATGTGATTTTTGAGATAAGTAGTTAATAAATTTATAAAATAGTTAAATTGGGATTTTTGAATTATTTTAAAACGGGTTATATGAAAGATGTATAAATTTTATATTTTAAAATTAAAAATATTGGAATTATAAAACGAGTTTTTATAAGTGTTAAAAATGAAGTATAAATGGATTCATAAGTGGATGAAAATTTATAGATTCATGAATTGTGAAGTTATAAAATGAATAGATGTTGTAAGACAAAAGATTTTAAGGAATTAACTTGTAAATAGAAATGGAATTTATAGACATTGTTTATAAATTCGAAATCTATGGAATTTGATAAATTGAAAGTTGAAATTGGTTAAGGAAGTATATTCACGATTTTGGACAGTGAATATATTATCAAACAAAATGGATATGCTTGGAAAAATGAATATTATAAAATGAAGTTAATCGTTTTAACGATGTTTTAAAAATGTATTATAAATCGAATACATAGATTTCAACATTCATTGTTGAAATAGACGTTTTCGAGGAATAAGGAAATGGTGGACTATAACACTGTTGTTATAGTAAATGGTTTCCGAAAGGAAATGTTTTATATAGTATTGGGATTTATATATCTATCTAAATTTCGAATCCCTATACCAGTGATTTTGGGTTGTCGTAACGATGTTTTACGCAACATTCGTTTTGGCCCAAATAAATGCGTTTAAGAGAATGATTTCTTAAAGAATGAAATATATACTTAATTTCGATTTAAGTATATTGAATGTTTTCCAAATGTTGAAAATAAATGGATTTGTGAATTACTTATTATTAAATAAGTATGGAAGTGTTTTCCAATATGAAGTGAATATTTTGATATTTTATCTTTTAAAGATGATGGAAAATGAATATTAGAAATCAATTTGGAAATTGTATATTCATAGATATTTTGGAATTGTAAATTCACTATGGAATTTATAAATGAAAAGGGGAATTTGTTTAAAAATAAACGTTGATTTATTTTTGAAGTGTGGGAATTAATTTACGGATTTGGAACGTAAATATAAAGTAAATCGGTAAGGATTTATTTAATTGGTTTAAATGAACCATGTTGAAATGAAAGTATTTCGATAAGGAAAATGATTGAAATTTGTTTTCAAAAGTGGTAAAGGTGAAAAGTGATTTGAAAATTTGTTTTCAAATGTTGAAGTGTGAAAAATATATATCTTGTAAAGATATTTTGGAAAGTAAATAATTTGGGAAATTATTTGGAAATTTGGTGATGTTGAACACGCCTATTGATAGTTAAATAATCCGTCTATCAATATTTACCTTTAAATAGGTATTTGTTGTGATTGCTTGAATTTGAATGCCACACTTATTTTTGAATAAGCACTCACTATTCGGGTTAGCCGGGAAAGGACCTTGGGGTCGTATAACCCATTTCGAATATGTGATACGTCGTAATGGATTGCATTTGATGACCGGTGTTGAAGACCGGATATTTTTGAAAACGGAAGGATTACCGTTGAGTTACTCTGCATCGGCTGATCTCCGATATAGAGGTTTTATCACCCTTAGTGACGAGAAGTCCGGACGTGATTTGAAATTATCCGAAATGCAAGGACTTCTTTGTAAGTGCCTTCGGTTCTGTTCAAGCCCGGAACAGACTTGTATTGATTGTATGTCTGACATTACAAATTGAGATATAAAGCTGATTTCTTTAAAATATATTTCTGTTAGTGGCGGAGAATTTATTCTCTTAGCTTAACACCCTTCTCTGAGACGGACGAGCTCAGAGGTTATGTAGTTGAAGGTTATTAGTGATATACTCCCAATTTGGTAATGTGACATGTTGAGTGTTGCTGTGAAATGATCATTGTTTGATTATTTGTGATATGATCATTTGTTTGATCATTTATCTTGGTGATCATTACTTTGATCATTTGTTGACCCAAAGCACAGCTTTTGTATAAAGCGTGGCTTTGTGGACGAGACTTCGTCGGACCTCACACCCCGAAAATGGTCAAAACAGGAAGGATGTAGCAAGGTTATTAGGGGGTAGCGCCCCTTTAATGTATGTCATTCCTTCTGGATAGAGGTGGTATCATGGTATGGAGCCCAGATACTTAACCTATGTTGTTGCTGCAAAATTATTGCTTTGTGGTTGTTGGAAATCGAGGATCCTCGGATGTAGATCGGTTACGATCGGGGGATGGCATATTCGTGTCAGTAGTTACCCAGTTAGGGGTAACCCGACCTTGTGTTGGCAGAGATCCGGTTTGGTTCTCGGGACGTCATTCCAGAGGCGTTTCCATGTGGCGATGGGAAGTTCCTTAGCCTGACCATTTGTTGGAAATCCAAAGAAACAATACGATCTTGTACGATTTTAGTTGTAGAACCTATCATTCACTTATGGTGGCGCCCCACTGTTTGGATGGTAGCTATAGTGGCATACGATAATGGTCGTATGTTGGCTAAGATTTATATCTTTATTTTCGAAATGATTTTCCCTACACTATGCACTAGTAATAATATCAAATGTTTCTTTTTAATGCGTATCAAGCATCTTTGACTATCATAAGGAGAAATCTCCTACGATTCTGCGTTTGCATTGTGTGTGTGTGCGAGAGGCCTTATGGTAGTCTTATTTTTAAAAGCATTGTGAATTGACTTTAAAAATATTCCTCTATTTTGTTTTTGAAGATAAAAATAAACTGATTTGAGTTCTCACACCAGTCACATGACTGACTCGGAGTTTATTGTTTTCCTTCCTAAACTCTGGGTGCCCACCAATTTCCACACGGGCAATCAAGAGTTAAGGTTTATCAGGATATTCTAGAATTCAAGAGTTGCTGGAGGCAAGCTGGATGGCATGGCGTATTACTAGTATATAGTATTTCTTTTCCGCTGTTTGTTCTGTTTGTTGTTGTTTGATTGTTGTACACTCTGATAATGTAATGTAATATGATGTAATGTAATAACTGATATAGTTCTTTGTTTAAAGATTATTCATTTAATTATTATATGTTGTTCCGCTGCGATTGTGAGATTCAAATATTGTTCTCTTGTTTTCTTTCTGTTCTGTTCTATCTTTTCTCTTTTCTTCTATATTTTTTCCTTTTTCTTTTTCTTAAAACCCTGAGAATTCGCATTTCTATTCATCTTGAGTTAATCAATGGAGATTAGTGTCTATTCAAGGAGTACGGATTTGTGGGTCTTCACATCATAAGCAAAGGGGGGTTTTTGGGCAAGGCAGAGAGCAAAAGCAACAAAATGTAGGAAGTTTTGGTGTTGCAAGGTTGAGGTAGGAAGTGGAAGCTCGAACTTGATTGTTTGCTTGTTGAAGAGTGAGCTAACTCACTATTTGAATGAAGAAGAAGTGATAATACTGTCGTTTAAACTATTTTAAAGTTGTTTGAGCATATCTTGTTATATTAGATTTTGATTTTTTTCTTTGGAAAGAAATGACATTTGTAAATGATGTATATGGACTTGGATGACTTGTTGCATATACTTATGAAAAAATATAGAGTTTAGTTGAACATATGTTAAATCAGACCTGGGTTTGGAAGTGGTGTTACAGCGATAGTCGCTATAAAAGCACTTCGAAAATGCCTTGTGTTGGGCACTTTCTATGAACTTTTATAGGAAGATTCTTAGGGGTTTCACTCCCTAGTTGTGATATATAATGTATATATTAGTTGCTGTAAAAGGTTGGATGTTAAACGGTTTGTTTGCATACCGAAAATCGATCAAACTTGCAATATATCAAAACTGGCCTAGTTCATAGCCTTTTATTATAGTCAGCTATAACACTTTTAAAAGCCTATCTTTTCTCTAAACCATTTTCTAGAATTCTATAAACGTTGTCTTTTCTATTTGAGGCTTTAAATTACTTTGAAATGACTTTAAACTTAACTATTTCTCTTTAATCTTTTTATTAGTCTTTTCTAACATATATTAGAGTATTGTAAAAGTGATTTGGAATTATTATAAATTTTTAGTAATTTATTATAAAATTATAAAAGTAAGAGATTTATTTTTAAATAAAGGAAAACATGTTATTTTTAAGTTTTTAACTATATTATAAATTAGATATTTTAATAATATTTTAAGTAAATGTTTTAAAACTTATTATATGTATTTTAAAGTACATTTTAAGTATATATAGTTTTTAGAAAAATTAGTTAATTATTTTGTTAAAGTATTAAAAAGCTTTTTAATGTAAAATCTTTTGAATTGTTTTTAAACTATCTTAGCATTATAAATAAATTATTATACATACATATTTATCATTTTTAAAAAGGGTCTTAAATTACAAACAAATGCTTTGCAAAAGAGGTTTAGAGATGCCAAGTGGCTTAATCGTATTTGTTATGTTTACTCATTTATGGAATGTAATTAAGTTTACTTAGCACTACGAAGTAGACTTGTCTATCCATGAGAGCTAAGTATGTTGTATGAGTAGGGTTTAGAATCAATAGTGCTCTAACCTAACGGCTTCACTCTTGACCGATGGATAGTTTAATCGGAAATGTGTTAAGTAAACGAAAATTGAGTTTCATAAGCGATCATTTTTAGTATTAGATAGTCGATTAATCGAACTTGATCATTTAACATAGAAAGTATATGAAAGCTTCATGGCTTCATGCGATTTGAGATGCCCCAAGGAGGATTCACTGGTATGAAACGTCTCTAGCTTTAACAATTGTATATTTATGAGATCCTCCGAGGAGGACTCCTATATATACCATTCGCTTACTTCTAAAAGAACTAGAATTGAGTTTATAGGAAAATTTTCGATTTAGGTTTGAAGAGTTCGAGATTAGTATGTGTTTTACTTACCAAATACCACTTCAAAACTAGTATACGAGTTTATGTTTTGGGTGCGGTCATGAAGTGGAATGTTATAGAGTTAAACTGTTTATCCTAACGTTAAGTCCATAGGAGAAGTAAGAATTAACATTTTAGACTATTGCTGTAGAATTAAACCACCTATCATAAGGTTAAGTCCAAGAGAGAGGTTGGTGTTAGCATTTTTCGGTCTACTTGTGCTGGAATCCATGAAAGAATTCATAATCTGTTCAAGTGGGAAAGACTCGCGTGAGAGATGCCAAACGTGACATCGACATCGAAAATTACTAAAGACGGAGTAGGCTACACAACCTGAGGTTTAGCTAACCCATAACAGGGTATTTTACCTCCATATCTAGAGTATGTTTATTGATGTTGCTAGCGCTCATTGGAAATCAAGGGACATCTAGATAGGGGTGATCTTGCCCTAATTGATTGCTAGCCACTTAGCCTTGTGTGCACCTCCCCTATTTTAGCCATCTCGGTTGATGAGGCTCGAGGCTATATGTTACCTTTTTATCACACATTCCCTTAGAATGCTCACCGTCCTTCTAACGATATTCTAAAAGCGTTCGTCAATTCTAGTCCGTCCCGGGTTCGAACGAAGGCACTACTCCTACTACATCCATTTTGGAATCACCCTCAGGATTAGTAGCGACTAGCCCTTGCACTTCACTGCTCTATCTTCGACTCCAAGCTCTTATCTTCCTCACGAAACATTCAAACTGGATCGAAGTGGTTTTCGAAAAATAAATCCCGATCCCGGCCTCTTCGAATCGAGCAGTGCATAGACCAATATTGATAGTCGGTTATTTAACTATCAAATAACATTCACAACACCCATCAGACATTAATAATTTTTCAAATTATTTATTATTCAAAATATCTTTGCAAGATATCTTCTTCACTTCAATCTTTTGAAATCAGTTTCAAATCCTTTTTCACTCGCGGAATAAATTCCCAAAATTGTTTATTTCCCACTGAAAATTACCAAGTCCAAATACTTTAGATTTTAAAATAATTTAAATCACTTTATTCTAAAATATATTGATACTTGGTTCCACGTGTTAGGGTGTTAGTCATCTGTATTTACCTTGTGGTATATTTTATTTAAAGATATACGACACTCGGAAGGTAGTTTTCCAATCCTTGTGCACGCGGTCCGCTTCAGTTTACTAGAGGTGCCTCCGTAGAAAATCCATATGCGAATGTACCTTGGTGATTTTAAATGTACTTCTAATATCTTTGTGTTGTGAGATGCAAGCAACATAGTGATTTTTTGATTTATATTCTACACTCTAGAGATTATCTATTATAACACTAGATGGCTTGGTTTCTTTTGAGAGGAAAACTATTATGGTGACCCATACGGTCTCAAAAGTTTACATGTATGCATGTATCTTGATTTTTCTTATATCAGACTTATGTCTAATACGTGGTTTTTGTTTTCCATAAATTAATCGTGTTGCTCTTTCAAGTAGGCTGAGTAAAACAGGTTTGTATCTAGGTGCTTCAAAACTTCAGGAGATGAGTTGGAGGCTTCCATCATCTATTTATTTATATTTCTGTTGCACTATTATTATCTATGCATAAGCATTACAAGGATAGGCAGTTATAACAATCTATGCTTATGACAATACTTAGGTTCCAAACTCTGAAATTACTCTATATTTTGGAACAACCCTTCGTACTATCTTTTTGGATATTGCATATTATCATTCCACTGTGAGATTCTAATATTATGTTCTTTCTTTATTTTTATATTTCGTTTTATTTTTAATTCACCTTAACTATACATCTTTCTGGCATTTGGGTGCTCAAAACATGAATACTGTGGATGTATAAGTGTCGATATTTGAGGGTTGAAAAGTTAGGTCTTTACATTATTTCCCCTAGTTAATCCACTACATGGCTCCAACCGTCGAGGGTTATTTTACATGAACAGTGGAGCATGTGGCATGTTACTATCGCTTTCACCTTATTTATCGGCCTATGCTAATACTTCGATGTTTATATATTCTAGTTTGACATAATAACTTACCACGACATATCTGCCTTAGAAGTTATGTATAACAGTTTGGCTTTTAATCTATCAATTGATGAGACAAATCACTTATATAATATTAATGAGAATGATTCTAGGCTGAAAATATTGCATTGTTTTTTGTCTAAATTCATAAAGGGCAACCCCTTTCTGATCCACTAAAATCTACATACATAAATTCTTCTATGTCTGAGCCATTGACCCTCGAATTATCACATCATTTAACCAAGTTAGTATTTATTTTATTACTATTTAATGTTATTTGTTTAATAAATGTTGGTTACTATTTTTATTATTATAGATAAACTCATCAATCCAAAAGTCACGGTGTATTTACCACATTTGACCAAGGTTCACAAGCTTTCTTCCAAGGCTCAGAAGGAGGTTTTGTTAACCATAGAAAACCTACGAGATTGCAACCTCATACATTTTTTGGTTAAATTTACCAAAATAAAATTCTTTAGGAGTCCTCAGAGATGACCAAACCCTAACATTGGTGTGACTTTGATAAAAGCCATGGAGAAAAGGAAGACAGCAATAGTCGAGGAGGACAACATTGAGATCGAAACCTCTTCCGCACTCTTGGATATGCCTCAAACCTAGAATCAACACACCTATCTTAGGGCATTATTTAGTTTGATAATATAGTTATTATCTTCGATATTTTCCTTGCTTTATCATTAGTTAATTCTGTTTATTCTTTATGGATTATAAAATTGGCAAGCTTTTATTTGGGTAAACCTCAGGGAGACCTATCTAAAGACCAAATAACCTACCATCCCCTTTCATAAAGAGGGGAAATTTAGACTCTTACTCCTAAAAATAAATAAAAAATTCTGGAGATTTAACCTCCAAAAAGTGATATTATTCAAGTGTCTCAATTTGCATCTCGACTCAATCTACTAATATCGGGGGTGTTGCTATTATTCCCCCTGAAGTAGTCAAGGCATCTTCTACACATGTTTCTCACTATGCCATCTTTTTTTAACCCTTACTAGAAGGAATTTAAAACTCTTTTTTCTTAGAATAATTTTTTTCATCAAGTTAACAACATTCGTTTCAAAATTAATAAGAGTATATACATACACACATTGCAGAAACTTACTCGAGGTCTCTCCATTTGAATGAGGTTTCAAGATTCTCCCCTAAGGCCTTAGAGATACACTAAAGAAGGCAAAAGTGGATAGTTTAGAAACTAAACTCTTCCAAAAAGACGTGAAGGCATTAAAAGGTAGACCATCTGATGCCAAAGAGCCGGTAACAACTACCTTGACGTTGCTGAAAAGAAACTAGCAGAATAAACTGCTGCTCACAACTAGAACATCTCATATCTTCAAATTTCCCACAAGGAGGATCACAAAGCTTAAGTCTAAGATGGTTGCAAAGGATGAGGCTAAAAACACTAATGTTGATAATGCTTTTGATGTCTCCTCTTAGCTTATCGTCTAGCTCGCAATGCTAACAAGGAACTAAATAGTTCTTCCCTCAACAATAATGGAGAACCGGTTTATATTTACTTTGCTAAGAAATGCGAGGAAGATAAGAAGAAGACCTAGGAAAAGTTCATCTTCCCAACAATTTACCCTCGATCGAAACCATCTTCATAAACTTTGAGGGGTGATGGAACAAATGTCGAGGGAGAAAATATTTCGATAAAATCTTGAAATTTTATTGGTTACTTTGTAATTTTTTTATATTTTGTATTTAAGTTTTAAACCTATAAAATAAAATATTAATTCCTCTTTGGACTAGATTAAGCAACTATTCATCATTATTGGGTAATACCCTTGGTGAAGCTAGATGCATTTTTGTTTGAAATACATTGCACATATCAAACACCTACTTTATGGTAGTAGACTTTGTAACATATGCTTGATCAACCAAATTGCTAAGATTAAATATAACTATAACAAACAATAAGCTCAACAATTTAAACATATTAGGTTAAAATATCATGGGTTAAGCAATCAAGTTATAAGTCTTGTAGTTAAGTTAAAATTATTTATCACGATCGAGATAATCTTTACTGTGATTGTTTATTATTTTCCTCACTCTTTTCAATGATAAGACTCTTAGACAAAAAACCTAGAGTTTTCTCAAACAGTATAAGGGGGACTAGAAGTTATTGTATCACCTTTGGCATACATGATTTCCCTAATAATGCAAGTCCTTACACTATAAGCGAACTAAATATTACTTATAATCCTATTCCTATAGCAATTGTTATGGTATCTAAGTCTAAGGATACCTCATCATCTTCATCAAGATTTTCTGCTTTTAATGTACCTATAGGAAAGCAAAAATATATATCCCAATATCAAAGATTAAATCCTTGTTCGAACTTCCTTGGCCCTCATTAAGTTCTCATCCTAGATCTCTTAGGATTATCTAAAGAGCAACAAGCAGCAATTTTTTATATTTTGTTCTTTTTTTCTTTTTTCATTTCTATTACTTCTCTACATATTAATGAAAATTATATTTTTTCATTTCTAATATCATTGCTATAGTACTTTATTTTTAGTTTACTAAGTTCGATACCACTGAAAACATAAACAAAACATACATCTAAGTGTTCAACAAAGAAGCATATAACTATAACACCAAACATATAAAGCTGTTAGAAAAATTCAATGCAATACTGCAAGCAAAAATAAGTCTGCACCAATCAATTTTACATGCACGTAATTACAACATATGGCTAAAAAATGAAAATTCTGAACTAAGGCTTCATTGAAAAACTTAAAATACTGAGGTAAATCATATGGTGAGATTGTTCCTGCAACTGATTAATCCTCGATACAACTTACCTTGGAGTTGTTAATACCATTCTTATGAAGCAAGCTTTATAAAGCTTGAAAAGAACCATCAAAAGTTAAAGTACTAGAAATAAACGATGATGATAAGTTGATGGTGCGAGTATCGATAATATCCCAACAACCTACAAAAGTAAAGGAAGAGGAAGAGCTGGAGGGTGTTAGGGGGTGGGGTTGACGTCTCCACCCTAGCCTTAAAACAAAGCTTGCACCCCTAATCAACTTATTTCCCAAAGTCAAACTCCTCCTTTGGTAAATGTTCCTTAACAAAAAATAAATATTCTCTTGGATGTGCTAGTAATAAATAAAAGGTAAAATCATGCCTCTCATGAAGTACATTGAGGAACATGTATTAAAAAAATGTGCACAACTTGAGAAGCAATAGTTGGAAATATTTGATAATATTGAAACTAATGTCGAAAAGAAAGACAAATCATGGATCGTCTTTTAAGCACCAAAGATTATTATGAGTAAGTCCTTGAAGCCTTGACTGGTTATGAAATTTCTTTGGAGAGTCCCTGAAGCCTTGATTGGTTATGAAATTCCTTTAGTTCTCTCATTCATAATGGAAGAGGACTGAAAATGACCTTCTTCTTCAAATTTCTTCACGACATCAGTTATGCATCACATCTTATGACCCGTATAAGAAACATTTTCCTTTACCCCATAGGGTTGGGCATACAACTATTACTCGAGATAGAGAAGTATTAAAGATTTCTGGGTGTTCACATCTTGAGTCTGGAGAAGACATAGAGAGAAGAGACAAAAAATAAGAGAAAAATAACGTCATCTCTATGACTATATCTCTTTTGTACAAAGTTTTTATTTTATTTGGCATTTGTCATATGATTATCTTGTAATATTTGTTCATGAATGAATATCTAAAATTCAGAAAGTACCATTTGTCAGAATTGTTCTAGAAAACATGATTATAAATACTTGTGAAAAATATTTTGAAATAATAATCACTAAGTAACCTTTTGAAGATATTTGAAACTTTAAATTATGTTTGGCAATGGCCATAATTTTAGAAATACTTGTACAAGCTTTATTTGAATAGCTTCAAAAAAAATACTTTTTTGGACATTGATTTAGAACCATAGTTCGTTTTTGAAAATAATTGTAAATGTTTTGCCAATACCTTTGAATACTTTCATAAATCATACTTTCATAAATCAGAAAATGTCAAGTATTTCATTCTAAAATTGCAATCGGCTCTTTGGAAAATTTTAATAATAGAGACCATAAGAGATTTTTGAAAATTATTGCAATATTCGAAACTATAGTAGGATTTCTTTTGAGTAAAATGTGTGATCCTCCGAAGGATAAGAGCACTCATATATTTTTATTCTACATTCAACAAAGAAGCTATCAACATGCCTGATAGGCTGTAGAATCCCCTCGTACAATGAGGTAAATAGAAAACCCCCCACATAAGTCCTTAGACCTAGATAGTGTAACCATGGTAAGACCAAGGCCAATAGCTACGTGGAAGTATACATTAGCCAAGATGAAAAAGGAAGATAAACTACCAAAAGCAACCGAATGCTACAAGAAGAGTTAATTAAATATACCATACCCAAAACCCATGATGAAGCAAGAAAAGATGACCGATCCTAGCAATGAAATATCTATCAAGTATTCTATAACACCTTGAACACAAGCCTAAAAAATCAAAGCCCAAAGTGGAACAGGAAAGGTTAACCAATCCTAGCAATCCAACATCTAGAATCCATCGCCATAAGCGGTCTAGTCCTCGGCACCCACTAAGGATGTAAAAAATCAATGAAAACGTTAGACCAATACATATATATTTATATAATTTGCAAATTATATACATATACACGTGTGACAAAATAAAATGGTAACATAGAGTAAGCCTAAGTCAATTATCAATCAAGAGTAAAATGTTTGAAGAGTTATATTCATCAACATAATCTAGTGGGTCGTTACTTAAGGCCATATCATGTCTCCTTCTATTATAAACTATTTTTGCCTTTAAGATATCAATATGATATTTACCCTTTTTAAAAAGATATCCGAAATAATTCTTTTAATCATAACTAGTATTCACAATCCACTGATAAACGGACAAAGCGATAGCGTAAATTAGGTTGTCAGAAGGAGTGTTAACATCATTATAAATATTTTGATTCCTTTCAAATAATATGTACCAACATATAATAGTGTAGATAAAATTAGGTAAAATTTTGTAAATTTTACTCCAATGGAATCAATGATTGTTCTGGTGCTTGCAGTTAAAATTGACGTTAGACATGTTCAAGCTAAAATAAAATTGTTTAAAGTGTCTACACGAATAAACTTATTTACGGGACAATAGTAGTATAATTTTACTTTGTTTTCTAGTCTAAATTGCAAAAAATACATTTTTATTCATTTATGAGTAAGTTCTTTTTTTAAGAATTCAGTTGTATTAAATTATTGAGAATGCCCAAACATATAAAGTTCTCGAGAAATTTTTTTGATTTAGTCCTCGAGAAATTTAAAGTTTTGTGCTTCGATTTTGGGGAGTATATTTTACTTTATTCCAACACCAAGTTTTGGCGTCACTCTAAATATTTAAGCTATAAAGTTCTAATTTGGTATATAGTAAGAAAAATTGAGTAAGGGTGATGTCTCTAAAAGCTTGTTAAAGGTAAAGTTCTAAGGAAATTCGTTATAGAGTCTAGAGACCTCTAAAGTCAGCGCATGAAACCGCAAATATTAAATAGCTCTTTGAATTCAACTCTAAGGAATTTTGCAGAAATTCAGTTATAGTGCAAAACGATGTGTTGTTGACTGAGTGAACTATAATATTAATCCCATGATTATAAATTTAAATTTTTTTAGGATGGATTTCCTGAAGCAAGACATGTTGTTGGAATTAGAAGTGATGCGGTGAAGGTTGTAGATTCAATCGTAATATTGGTTTGAAATCATTTCTTTCCTAATAAGATATCTATTTTTTTTTATTAAATTTCAAAAGCCATTTACCTAGTAAAGACACATAAAGATTTTGTAGATTAATAATTCCTAATTCGTCATTTTTCTTTTGATTTGCAAACCATTTCCCAATTGACTAGAAAGTATGTACTATTGTTGGGACCCGGCTAGTCGGAAGCAAGTAAAATAAGTTGATTTCAAAAAACTTCCTACTTTGGACTTTTGGGCCTATAAAGTCTAAATGTATATTAGATCCAATCTAATATAGTTTTAAGTAAAATCATATTTTAGTTAAATTGTTTAAAATGGAGTTTGAATATAATTTAAATTTAATTGTATGAGCGTATCAAATACAACCATGTATGTAACAGTTACTTGTTACTTTAGGTAGGAAAACCATTCTTTTCTTTCTTTAAAACTAGTGCAATTAACAGAGGGAAGTTTTTGCTTTATTTGAGAGAGAAATATTTCATTTTTGTCTCTTTAATTAAATTGAATGATTTATTAAATATCACTAATTAAAAATTTAAACATAACATAAATTGTGAGTATATCAAATATACTCCAGTGAACATTGTGTTGTTGCAATAAATAGATAGTGTACATGGTTAATGTAGCCATGTATATATGCTGGGATTTACACTGCAGCATACCCATTTGTCCCTCTGTATTGCCTTTGTTGTCCAAAGTTATGACTTTAATATATATATATAATATTATATAAGTTAACATATATGAATGTTAAAAATAAGTTTCCCTATATTATATGCATTCAAATCAAGAATGAACAATTATAACACTAATCTTAATTAAGGAAGAGTTTGAAAATAAATTTTGCAGTCTTACACAAAAGTCCATTTTGACTTAAGTTAAAATAACATAAATACAGTCTATATATATATATATATAATTGCAAGTTATGTTTTAAGTTTAAAATAACATTTGTATATATTAAATTGTAATTCAAGTAACATGTACGTTTAAATTTAACGTTACCAAATTTAATTCAATCTTTTAACTTAGATAGGAAATATAAAAATTTATAACTTTAGATAAAAGTCCACTTATGAATTCTAGAAAAATACAAAACTTTTACCTATATGGATATTGTAACCAAAAGAACTATTTTCTTAAAAATAACATATAACACATGAAACTGGTTTTCTAGGTAAGTTTAAACCATCAAAAAATATTATTTACTTGTGTTTATTTATACAAATGCTACATAATTTTATATAACATAATAAAATAATTTTACCTATTTTCACAAAAAATAATTCCAAAACAATGACAAAAGTAGTCGGACAACTTTGACGCATATAAATACATTGTAAGTTGATAAATACATATTATGCTGCATTGAGAAACAATTTTGTTTCAAGAAATGCCAGCTTCATTGTTAAGGAATGTCTTTTAGAAATTATTGGTGGTTAAATGGATTTGAATACAATCCAAAGATAAAAATGATAATGAAGGATGGAATGAAATTGATCAAACTAAATAGACATGATACTTTAGAATGTCTAATGATAAATCTTGCACACTAAAGAGAAATATGAATTTTATTAATGTTGAGAAAAGAAATTCCTCAGTCCTAAGGAGGATATCAAGAGTACTGACTCTACTATGTGCAAATCTGCAACAGATTTTAAGTATGTTATCAAAATATGATTTTAATATTGGTACTCGAAAGGATATGGTCCGTCATTTGCAAAAGTGTCTTCAAGAAGAAGAGCAATGTAGTTGAAATATAAGCCATTTTGATAAGAATAACATCATAAATTTCTGCTATTGAAACTAACAAAACATATTCATTATTTAACATGCTTTGGTTAATTCAGATTTTACTCTTAAAATTTATCCCTCGGCATGATTTTGAATTTTGGTACATATATTTGAGTTTTGGTATATACATTGAAATAAATATTGTAAATAATAATTGGAATAGACTGTTTGCACATTACAACCAAAATATCTCAAAGTCGGCGGGAGTGGTAGCTAAGTTTGTGGGTATTGGATATGATTCAAGAAATGGTACGAAAGTGCTATTTTTGATGAGAAACAAAGTTAAGTAAGTATTTTGTCAAACAATTCAAATAATCATATCAATAGACTTGATTATAGAAAGTCTATTAATATACAGTTTTATATATATGTTTTAGTATGAATAGACTTTGATGTTCATTAAATATACATTTTAGCATTAATAGACTTGTTAACTGCGTGCATCTTTATATATCAATCTGAAGAGTGTACAAGCTCTTATATCGCTCCCACAAAATGGGTGATTTGTCCTTAATTCCAAAATAGTTAAAATAAATTATAAATACTTTTGTGCTATTTAGCTAATTCAACAAATATCACTATTCTAATAGGCAATGAATATTCAAAACATTCATAACAAGATAAAATCATATTCACTTTCAGTCAATATTGAAAATAACTATTATTTCATAAAAAATATATGGTATATTCACGTAAACAATTTTTGGTACCTTAATACACCCACTCATAAGTATATATGGTATGCTTCTACTATGTATGCCAATAGTATAATAGCATGTGAAATATGAGTCTCCATTTAACTACTTATTATGGGATATTTATCTCTTTTACTGTAATTAGCTTATGGTCAAGAGTTTTCTATCAAACTTCTTAAATCAACATAAATGATATTTTGTACAATTCTCATTTTCGATGTCACTTCATGAAGCAGAGTTGACTATTCACTCTCTTTATCCCAACCATTCTTAAGTTACATCTTCTTTGCAAACTAGATCTGGACGAAAGTTTTCCATATCAAAGATGCTTCCTACTGAAACTCCACCTATCCCCTTCCATGCCTTCAATCTTGAGTTGCCTTTGTACCAGTTATCTTCTTTGCCTGTTGTCATGGAAGTCATAAGCTCGTCTAACTCACTATCGAATCTTGCTACCGATTTAGCTATTTCTTCACCTGCTGTTGTCCCACTCTCAAGTATTTACATCATATCTCCTTCATCGTTGATTCTCGAACTTAGTTCAACTTGTTGGCAATTGGATTAGTTCTGAATGCAATATTATTAATGGGGATGTATATACTGTTATGATTAATGGAGGAATTGAGACGGTTTTGAGTGGCTCTATTACCCCTTATTCTGGTGATAGACATATCGTGGAGGAATGTAATTCGTACGATGCCGATGTATGCGATGTTGCTTCTAGGCAGCGAATGGTCTCTGCCTGCATTTCACCACTTCTAGAATCATGTATGCCCAATCTGTTGATTTGAATGGAGGATTAGATCATGTGTTGTATGGTTCTGTTTCCACAAGAAATGATGATAGTAATATCGAGGGAATTATCGTTCGCATGATACTGCTTTCTGTGATGTTGTTTCCAGGCAGCCTATTTTATCCGTTGTTATTTCTCCTCTAACAAAAACAAGAAATGATAATACCATGACAACTATCAATGGCAAGTCCAGCTCTAATCCTGGAGATGTTTGTGTTAATACTATTAATTTCCCTGTCGTCGATAAACCAGCTTGGTCTTCTTTGTTTAAATCATTGCCTAGAGATGTCAATGCATACTCCCCATAGAAATTTAGCACACAGGTTATAGATGGGATTAACGTGCTCCTACCTGAAGTGATCAAGGAGCCGGTGAGCCGCTGGTCTGAACACCTGGTTGGTTTTTTCTAGATTCTTCATCTTCATATTCGGTTGTTCGTGAGCAATGTCGGCGCATGTAGAAACTGAAAGGTACTCTTTATGTCCAATATATAAATACCTTTTTCTACTTTAAATTTGGAAACAACAAAAATATACTTATAGCTCTTAAAGACTAGCCCTCTCATTATAGAGGGGAAACCATTTATTGTGACTCCTTGGAGCATTCGAATAGATAGAGCTAAAGAGAAAATTTTCTCGATTCCAGTTTGGGTCACTTTCTCTAATATTCCGTCTGTCCTACAACCTCTGATTGGTCTTAATTGGCTTGCGAGCCTTATTGGTGACTTCAAATGCTACGATGCTAATACTGTCGCTTGTAATAATTTATTATTCGCTAGAGCTTTGATGAAATAACCCCAGCTAATCCACTACCGTTGATATTGAAAGTAAGAATCTTGGAAGGCCACGAAGTGGAGATAAATGTTAATTACAGCTAGAAAACTTATATTTGTGCAATCCGTCACTCATTTGGACATTCTATGGAGAAGTGTTCTATTAATACTCCTCTACCTCTTGCCGACAAACTCCCCCTCCCTAGGATGGAAATGAAATGGGTCCCCAAGTTTAGATTCTCATATGTCTCTGATCCTGTTGTTTCTAATTCTCCCACTGTGGAATCATAAATATAATCACTAGGAGTTAGCATATCCGATGATGAGGTTATTGTATGGGAACTTAACGAGAGTTCTTGGGTACACGAGGTCACAAAAACGAGGTATGACCCATAGATGCATAGTTATCACATGTTCTTAGGTAATCCTGACGATACTAGGAGGCTATTGTATCATGTTGAGGGTAAGGGTCTTTCTCTGACGACCAATGGTATTGATGATGCAAGATATTGGTGGCAATTCTTAGATCCTACATGGAACCGGATTTATCTCTACTCTTCTCTCTCAAGGTTTTATGATCTGAATCTGGCTACGTACTTTTCTACTGTTTAGCATGTTATAGGACCCGGTAGTGACGTGGATATCAGTAATGATAAGGGGACATGCGCCCTACCAATTAGTCTAGTCTTATTGTCTAGCTCCTATTTTTCTTTTTCCTTTTGTTCTAAGTGGTATGGCCGCTATAAAACTAGATTTTAGTTGTTCTGTGCATGTATAGAACACCTGTTCCTTATTTATATTCATAGTGGCACAGCCCACTTTAGAGTGGCTAGCTTTGTGTGACGCCCCACCTCTATACCCACGCTAGCCAAGGACACTACATGGTAATGCCGTCAACTAACACGGAGAATAAGGCTGGTTGGGAGCGACCATCAATAGCTTTGATCTAACTATCTATTGAATACATCGACAATAAAAATATCAAGCAGGTCAACATACCCAATGAATACTTAAAACAAAACCATAGGTGGTTGAAGGATCTATCAAAACAGAATATGATAACTCAAATGTAATATACATCACAGAACAGTAAATCATCATATACACATATACTGATACATCGCAGAGTGTACAAAATAATACATGTCAAGTGGTATAGCAGACCACAATATACAGACGAGTTCACAAGAATAAATATCAGAGTTACAATATGATAGGACTACACAAAAGCTATGACAAAAAGAAGCTAGCGGAGTAGTCCATGCGGAAGAAAAATAGGCTAAGTCCAAAAGTACCTAACCTGAAACATCTCGGTCTGACCCGAGTATAAAATACACGGGTCAGTCTAGCTAAACAAATCAGTTAGATAAACTGAACAACAATAAACCTGTAAGGTTACAAGGTATAACATATATCTCTAAGGGAGATAACACAATCATCCAACAAAAGATGAATCATATGATAACAAGCCTCATATCATCGGCAACATATAGAAACAAAGGATGCAAATATCCCAAATCAAGCCAAAAAGGCAATAACAAATACCAATAAGGTATACAAGTTCCACAAGGTAAACGTTACTCATCATGCGGCTCAAAAAGACCAACACCGAAGGCCGATAACAAGGGAATATACATATGAATGAAACATCAGAAAATTGCTCTAGCTCAGTACTGTACAAACAAGGATCCATGAGCCTGAAGACTCCGAACCCAATATCACCCATGCGGCTCATAACGACCAACATCGGAAGCGATACTAAAGGGCAACCCAATATCACCCATGCGGCTCATAACGACCAACATCGGAAGCGATACTAAAGGGCAACAAACCCGAAGGCACAAACCCGAAGGTACAAACCCGAAGGCAACATACCCGAAGGCAACAAACCCGAAGGCAACAAACCGTAGTGGTGAAGGTCAGAGACCCAGTACTGGACACCACTAACTGGCGGAATGTATCATAACTCTCAAAAAGGAATCCGAAAAGTGTTAACGTATGTCCCATAACCACTCGTTCGCACTAAATGGTTTACTATCCGTCAGCCACTTTCACACTCAAAGCAGTACAAAGTTTACCTCATATCATCGATAAACCAAACCCGAAGGTCAAAACGACCAATCGAATAGGTCGGGGACTAATCGGAAAGATAAACACACAGATTCATGGTCCGTGTTTTGCCTAACCATTTAATCACCCTTCCATTTCGCTCGAAGTGCGAAATTGTGCGTGTATTTTAAATAGAATTTATAAATCGAAGAAGCGAACTTTTAATACGATTTGAAGAAATCATTTACAAAACCCATGAATGAAGTCAAAAAGGAATCATCAAGGTCAATATGCAAAAACAACTAATTGGAATCAATTTAAATCGATAAAAGTGAAAATCACAAACAGATGGGCACACTGGACAAAATGAAGCAGGTCAGTCGACTGGCCTACTGCAGTCAGTCGACTGAACCACAACCCGAGAGTTTTTACTCTCTGCAGTCAGTCGACTGACTGCAGGGGGTCAGTCAATTGGCTGTAGCTGGAAATGTTTTCCAGCCTAGCAAATGGAGGAGCAACTCACCCCATTTGCAACATATCGAGCAATGGACTTAAGAGGATTTTGCCAATCGATAACCCAACACCATTGACTCCGATTCACCACCAAAAACCATGATCAAACATCAAAGTTATGATTTTCAAGGATTTGACTCGAAAACTCCAAAAATGAAATGTTCACCAATTCAATTCAAACTAAAGGCAAATGTATATGAACAAGGTGTTAGGAATTCGTACCCAACATCAATGAAATCAAGAGAAGTAGATGTGAGTTCAAAACTCACCTTTTATCTCAAAACAAATAAGAAGGAGTTCAATTTGCAAGGAGAAGACCAACAAACACTACTTCAACTCAACAAGCTTCAATCTAAGAATAAAACACATATTTCCCAATTTAGGTTTAGGAAATTTTTCTGAAATTGAAGAGGAGAAGAGTTGGAGAAGATGAAGAAGAACTTACCAATGGATTCTCTTTGATTTTGGAGCAAGAATTTGGATTTTTGCAAATGGATTTAGGGCTAGGAGTTTCTAATTTCCTTTCTCTTCCCCCATTTCAGTTTTTGCTTGAGAAATGAAATGAAATGGAGATGAATGAAGAGAAGGGGCTAAGCTAGAGGGTTAAGTGGAGATTGGGCTGAACCCAAACTCAAGCCCAAGTAGAAAAAGTAGCCAAAATTTCACTTACTCCAAACATATCAAAGCTTACACTCAAAAAGATCGCAAACGCCATTTTGGAATCAATGGAAATGGTTTCGAGTCCCAATTCGGCCGTTTGCAAAAAGTAACATTTCGGACCCAAATCCGACTAACGACGCTATATTTAAATTAAACATTTAAATATAAAATCGTTAAATATGCGGGTTGTTACAGATCTCCCCTCCTTACAAAATTGCGTCCCCGCAATTCCTAGAGACGATATTTGTAACAACTACATACATAAAACATTCCAAAGAAAAGGAAATAAGCTCGAGATAAAAAGACATACTCACCGTTTCAAAGCGAAGAAAGAAAACCCGGATAAGATCGCTCGTTATACTCTCTGGTTTCCCAAGTACAGTCATTGGGATTAGCAGACCATTGAACTTTAACGAGCGGCACGTCCTTGTTCCGAAGGTGTCGCACCTCCGTGTCAAGCACGCGAATAGGTTGCTATACAATAGATAAGTCCGGTGAGATCTCAAGCTCTTGCAAATCGGGAGTAATAACAGAATCTGACTCCCGAAGACACTTCCGAAGTTGCGAGACGTGAAACACGTCATGAATGCCAGATAAATGAGCTGGAAGTGAAACTCTATAAGCCACAGGGCCAATACGTTCAGTAATAGAAAATGGTCCTATAAAGCGAGAAGCCAATTTCCCAGTCGCACTGAAACGCATAACCCCCTTCAAAGGAGAAACACGAATAAAAACAAGATCGCCGATCGAGAACTCGAGAGGCTTCCTACGGTTGTCCGTGTAGGATTTCTGACGACTCTGTGCCTCTTTCATTCTCAATCGAATAAGATCAATCTTCTCGGAAGAATGACGAACAAAATCTGGACCAAGAATAAGCTTCTCTCCAGATTCTAACCAACATGAAGGTGATCGACATGGTCTTCCATATAAGGCTTCGAAAGGAGCCATGCCGATACTAGACTGAAAACTATTGTTGTAGGAGAACTCTACAAGAGGTAGGTGATCTTCCCAACTACCACCAAAATCAAAAATACAAATACAGAGAAGATCTTCCAAGATACGATTCACCCGTTCAGTCTGTCCATCAGACTGCGGATGATAAGCTGTAGAAAAATTAAGCTTTGTTCCCAAAGCTTGCTGAAGACTCTTCCTAAAATGACTCGTGAATAAAGGATCACGATCACTCACAATAGAAGTAGGAACACCGTGAAGTCTCACGATTTCCTTGACATATAACTTAGCCAAATGCGAAGCAGTTCTATTAGACTTAATAGGGACAAAATGAGCAGACTTAGTGAGACGATCAACAATAACGCAGATGCTAGAATGGCCCGATCTCGAACGAGGTAGGCCGTCAATAAAATCCATAGAAATTTGATCCCATTTCCACAATGGAATCTCAAGGGGCTGAAGAAGACCCCAAGGACGCTGATGCTCGGCCTTAAAACGCTGACAAGTTATGCAATTGCTCACATAACTCGCCACATCGCTCTTCATGCCTTCCCAATAATAAAGACGACGCATATCGGCATACATCTTGCTACTACCGGGATGAATGGTATACTTAGAATGGTGACAGTCATCAAGAATATCATGTCTAAGTGCAAAATCAGAAGGCACAAAAAGACGGTTCTTCTTGCGAAGACACCCATGAGAATCAATGCTGAAATCTTGCAACGCCTCATCACAAGATCCAGACTCACAAAGTTGAATAAGATGCAACAATTCAGGATCACGCCGCTGACCATCGGCAATACGATCCAATAAAATAGGTCGAGCTCCCAAACTAAATAATAGAATAGGAGAATCAGAAGATGAACCTCGATCACGAATTTCACAAAAAGATAGAGTCTCAAGAATATTCCATTCGGCAAGCATCATAGAAATAACAACCGAATGTTTGCGACTAAGCGCATCTGCAACACGATTACCCTTACCAGGGGTATACTCGATATCAAAGTCATAAGAAGCAAGATACTCGAGCCAACGCTGTTGTCTCATATTGAGTTCCTTCTGAGTAAACAAATACTTCAAAGATTTATGATCGGTATAGAGAATGAAGCGCTCGCCCAATAAATAATGTCGCCAAATCTTCAAGGCAAAGACAATGGCGGCAAGCTCAGGATCATGAGTGGCATAGCGAACTTCATTCGGACGCAGTTGCCTAGAAGCATAAGCAACTACCCGATCCTTCTGCATAAGAACAGCACCGAGACCACTACCACAAGCATCGGTGTAGACAACAAGATCATGATTCCCTTCGGGAACCACAAGAATAGGAGCATTAGTGAGAAGTTCCTTTAAAGTCAAAAAGGAAGCTTCGCACTTGTCGGACCAAATAAAATGAATGCCTTTACGAGTAAGGCAGGTGAGAGGAAGCACAACACGGGAAAAATCCTTAATGAACCGACGGTAATAACCCGCCAATCCAAGGAAACTACGAATCTCATATACATTCTCAGGCCTCTTCCAATTCTGGAGGGCTTCGATCTTTGAGGGATCGACAAAAATGCCATCGAAAGATACAACATGGCCTAAGAACTTAACCTTATTCTCCCAAAAGTGGCATTTGGAGAATTTGGCTCTAAGTTGATGATGACGGAGAGTACTCAAGACAATCCTTAAGTGATTAGCATGCTCAGCTTCAGACTTAGAATAAATAAGGATATCATCAATGAACACAAGGACGAACCTATCGAGATATTCCCAGAATACCCGATTCATGAGATCAACAAAGAAAGCAGGAGCGTTCGTCAAACCGAACGGCATAACGAGCCACTCGAAAGAACCATATCGAGTGCGGAAAGCTGTAAGAGGTATGCCATCCTCCGCGACTCGTAATTGATGAAAACCTGTGGCAAGGTCAAGCTAAGAAAAGACCTTAGCACCACTCAAAAGATCGAGCATACCATCGATCCTAGGCAATGGATACCTATTTCTGATGGTCAACTCGTTAAGCTTGCGATAGTCAATGCAGAGCCTAAGAGTTCCATCAGACTTTTTCACGAAGACGACCGCGGATCCCTACGGAGAAAAACTGGACTGAATTAACTGCTTGGACTCAAGCTCTAAAAGCTGCTTCTTGAGTTCCTCATTTTCCTTTGTAGACATCCTCGTGGGAAGACGACTAACTGGCTGCGCGCCTGGAATGAGATCAATGCGGAACTCAATTGCCCGCTTGGGTGGCGAACCCAATACAGGCTCAAAAACATCAGAAAAGTCACAAGCAACAGGAATACGAGATATATCATCATCATCTCGCGAGTCAAGAGAATATAAAGCCATCTCGGAATTATCTACATTCCGAAGAACAAGAGATAGCTGAGTGGGCGAATCCGGATGTCGAAGATATATAGTTCTCTCCGAACAATTAATCCTAGCATCATATCTCACTAGCCAGTCCATACCCAAAATCATATCAAATCCCAGACAAGAAATAACGTGCAGATTCGCACGAAAAGAAAAGCCATATAAAACAATCTCAACATCATCACAAAGCAAACTAAGGATCGCGGATCCCCCAATTGGATTCGCAATCCTTAAAGAAGTAATCAAACAAGAAACATCCAAAGATAAATCATCAACGAGCTTTTTCGATACGAAAGATTGTGATGCACCCGTATCGAAAAGAACTCGAATACTATGGTCGTGAAATAAAATAGAACCTTCCAAAATAGATGAAGATATACCTTTGGGCTGAGAAGGACCTTCAGAAGCCTTAGCAGCATAAAGCCTGCTAGACTTGGCACCAGCCGGAACAGTAGGGCAAGCTGAAACATGATGACCTTCCTTCTTGCAATAACGGCAGAAGAGAGGCTTAGGACAAGCTCGAATAATATGATCCGGAGAACCACAATTAAAACACTTTCGAACGAAAGATGTTCCGGAAGACTGAGGCTGAGAACTAGGACCACCAGTTTTCTTCTTCTTAGAAGGAAAAGGCTTCTTCTGAATTGAAAACGGCCTCTTGTTGGGGTTCTTGGAAACCTCAACATCAACATTACTACCACACTCCTTCTCGACGGTCTCGAGATGAAGTGCCGAATCAACCAACTCCTCAAAAGAAAGTTTTAGCTGGAGCAACAAAGACTTCTTAAGATATTTCTTAAGACCAGAAACAAACTTCAAATTCTTCTTATAAGAAGTGCTGATGAATTCAAGACCATACTGAGATAAAGCCTCGAATGATGCAACATACTCATAAACAGAAGATTTCCCTTGCTTCAACTCAAGGAAGCGACGGGTCAATAAAACTTTTTCAGATTCAGGAACGAACTTGTGTTCGAATCGTCCCCGAAACTGAGTCCAAGAAAGAGTAGGCTCATCAATCTCGGCTATAAGAAGCTCATACCAATCAAGAGCACGCTCTTGTAATAAACTAGAAGTCACAAGAACTCTATCATGGTCGGAAAGATCCATGCGAGAGAAGATACGCTCGCACGTACGAAGCCAAGCTTGGACTTCAAGAACGGACTCGGAGCCCTTAAACGGCTTCCCTCCAAGATGAGAAAAATCACTGCACTGACGTGCAAAAGCAGACTTGCGAGGTGGAGATACTCGAGGAGGAACTAGAGGCTGAGTGCTCCTAAACAATTCCATAAACTGATCGGCAGACATATAAACGCCATCCGGATGTGAGCCGCTGGATTGCCCAGCATCCGAACGTCGTCCTCTGCCTCCTCCAGCCATATGCTAAAAGTTAAGATAAGAATAAGATTATTCACAAGGTAGATAATTCAATATGGAATACTACGGAATAAAATGCATTCCTAGACGTATTCCCCAAATTCTATCTAACCTTGATGGAATAAAGAAACACGATGATTCAAAGATTTGTATCACTTGTACACTTTGATGTATCGTAATATGTGTTTCTATTCTGTGTTTATCATACTTTGTTCTGAACTCAGCTCTGATACCACGCTGTGACGCCCCACCTCTATACCCACGCTAGCCAAGGACACTACAGGGTAATGCCGTCAACTAACACAGAGAATAAGGCTGGTTGGGAGCGACCATCTATAGCTTTGCTCTAACTATCTATTGAATACATCGACAATAAACATATCAAGCAGGTCGACATACCCAATGAATACTTAAAACAAAACCATAGGTGGTTGAAGGATCTATCAAAACAGAATATGACAACTCAAAAGTAATATACATCACAGAACAGTAAATCATCATATACACATATACTGATACATCGCAGAGTATACAAAATAATACATGTCAAGTGGTATAGCAGACTACAATATACAGACGAGTTCACAAGAATAAATATCAGAGTTACAACATGATAGGACTACACAAAAGCTATGACAAAAAGAAGCTAGCGGAGTAGTCCATGCGGAAGCAAAATAGGCTAAGTCCAAAAGTACCTAACCTAAAACATCTCGGTCTGACCCGAGTATAAAATACACGGGTCAGTCTAGCTAAACAAATCAGTTAGATAAACTGAACAACAATAAACCTGTAAGGTTACAAGGTATAACATATATCTCTAAGGGAGATAACACAATCATCCAACAAAAGATGAATCATATGATAACAAGCCTCATATCATCGGCAACATATAGAAACAAAGGATGCAAATATCCCAAATCAAGCCAAAAAGGCAATAACAAATACCAATAAGGTATACAAGTTCCACAAGGTAAATGCTACTCATCATGCGGCTCAAAAAGACCAACACCGAAGGGCGATAACAAGGAAATATACATATGAATGAAACATCAGAAAATTGCTCGAGCTCAGTACTGTACAAACAAGGATCCATGAGCCCGAAGACTCCAAACCCAATATCACCCATGCGGCTCATAACGACCAACATCGGAAGCGATACTAAAGGGCAACCCAACATCACCCATGCGGCTCTTAACGATCAACATCGGAAGCGATACTAAAGGGCAACAAACCCGAAGGCACAAACCTGTAGGTACAAACCCGAAGGCAACATACCCGAAGGCAACAAACCGTAGTGGTGAAGGTCAGAGACCCAGTACTGGACACCACTAACTGGCGGAATGTGTCATAACTCTCAAAAAGGAATCCGAAAAGTGTTAACGTATGTCCCATAACCACTCGTTCGCACTAAACGGTTTACTATCCGTCAGCCACTTTCACACTCAAAGCAGTACAATGTTTACCTCATATCATTGATAAACCAAACCCGAAGGTCAAAATGATCAATCGAATAGGTCGGGGAATAATCGGAAAGATAAACACACAGATTCATGGTCCGTGTTTTGCCTAACCATTTAATCACCCTTCCACTTCGCTCGAAGTGCGAAATTGTGCGCGTATTTTAAATAGAATTTATAAATCGAAGAAGCGAACTTTTAATATGATTTGAAGAAATCATTTACAAAACCCATGAATGAAGTCAAAAAGGAATCATCAAGGTCAATATGCAAAAACAACTAATTGGAATCAATTTAAATCGATAAAAGTGAAAATCACAAACAGATGGGCACACTGGACAAAATGAAGCAGGTCAGTCGACTGGCCTACTGCAGTCAGTCGACTGAACCACAACCCGAGAGTTTTTACTCTCTGCAGTCAGTCGACTGACTGCAGGGGGTCAGTCGACTGGCTGTAGCTGGAAATGTTTTCCGCCCTAGCAAATGGAGGAGCAACTCACCCCATTTGCAACATATCAAGCAATGGACTTAAGAGGATTTTGCCAATCGATAACCCAACACCATTGACTCCGATTCACAACCAAAAACCATGATCAAACATCAAAGTTATGATTTTCAAGGATTTGACTCCAAAACTCCAAAAATGAAATGTTCACCAATTCAATTCAAACTAAAGGCAAATGCATATGAACAAGGTGTTAGGAATTCATACCCAACATCAATGAAATCAAGAGAAGTAGATGTGAGTTCAAAGCTCACCTTTTATCTCAAAACAAGGAAGAAGGAGTTCAATTTGCAAGGAGAAGACCAACAAACACTACTTCAACTCAACAAGCTTCAATCTAAGAATAAAACACATATTTCCCAATTTAGGTTTAGGAAATTTTTCTGAAATTGAAGAGGAGAAGAGTTGGAGAAGATGAAGAAGAACTTACCAATGGATTCTCTTTGATTTTGGAGCAAGAATTTGGATTTTTGCAAATGGATTTAGGGCTAGGAGTTTCTAATTTCCTTTCTCTTCCCCCATTTCAGTTTTTGCTTGAGAAATGAAATGAAATAGAGATGAATGAAGAGAAGGGGCTAAGCTAGAGGGTTAAGTGGAGATTGGGCTGAACCCAAACTCAAGCCCAAGTAGAAAAAGTAGCCAAAATTTCACTTACTCCAAACATATCAAAGCTTACACTCAAAAAGATCGCAAACGCCATTTTGGAATCAATGGAAATGGTTTCGAGTCCCAATTCGGCCGTTTGCAAAAAGTAACATTTCGGACCCAAATCCGACTAACGACGCTATATTTAAATTAAACATTTAAATATAAAATCGTTAAATATGCGGGTTGTTACACTTTGCTAAAAAAAATCATGTAAATGATCTTTCCTTTTTTAGATGGTCAAACAATTCGAAAGGAAATCTTAGTGTAGTCAATCATTTTGATGCATAATTTCATTTATGTTTTGTTTGCTCATTTCAAATGAACTAATTTTATTGAAATTTCGTACATTAGAAACTACGACCGTTCATTATATAACATTTATATATGATTGAGTATGGACCAAACATCTATAATATTGTATTGTTTTAGAGTTTGAAACTCACAAAAGATAATACATGGTCTTGTACAAATAAAAAATTAAGCGACCAAGACTTAAAGGTAAGTATATCTTATATTTATTTTTCTATTTTCAATTTATTTCATTCATATATCTTAACTGATAAGCTTCATCAATTTTATTAGTTGCATAAATTTATTGATGTAGATTACTTTAACTTTATATAGCAGTTGTTCTTACGATATTAGAAAGGTTAAATGTGATGACCCGGTATTTTGGCAACTTTATTTTAATAAATATTTAATCCAATTAAATAAAAAGGTGAACTTATCATTTTAAAAAGTTAAGGCTTTTGGAAATATTTGCCATTGTTTATTTAGATTTGTATTTTGAAAAGGAAGATTTGATTTGAAAATTTGAAATAAAATCTCTTAATAATATGTATAACAAAATCTACCTTATATAACTGAATTAAAATACTTTGCCTTGTTAATATTTGATAAATATATATAGATAATAATGTTTAAAATAAAACAATTCTATCCATATTAAATATAAAATATAAAATATAAATATAAATATATGTTATAAATTAAATGTTTGTAAGTTAAATTACAAATAGAAAACAAAACTAAGTAACTATGCTAACAATAATTATTATAATTTTACATATACACATAGGATAAGTTTAGAATAGGGCGTTGCTGTGTAACATACATATGTACAATACAAAGAAGACAAATTTATTTACATATACAAAATACCTTGGTACAAAAATAGATAAATACCAGGAACCATAATTTTGTAAACATATATGAAGACATGTTCATTAAATGCTAGCACACATTTGTCATTTCAAATTTACAAAGAAAACTTTTCAGTACAAATAAAAGTCCAGCCGAAATGTAGGATCATTTCAAAATTTTAGTAATTAAAACACAAAATCTTGTTTGAACATAACAAGCTGAAACTTGTACCAGAAGCTACCCCTGTAAAACTTTTCTTCTGTTTATATATACAGACTCTTAGTTGCTGCTGGTTCACAAAAGCTAAGCAAGATCAGAAAATATAGTAAGTATTTTCATTTTTACAAAACTTAAACAAACATCTTAACTAAATAAACAAGAACAAAGGATTAAGCTAGTAGTTTTTCTCAAACCAGAAAGTTATTCTCTGTTCAAGGTTTTCTCAGGTGAGTAAATAATTATTTAAGATTTAAGTAAATCTGTGTGTATGATTTATGAAGAATATTGTGTTTTGCTTGAGTGTCCTCTTTTCAGTTTTAACTTTGTATATATACAAATATGTTTGTGCTGTGTATTCCTTTTGATTTTTCCTGTTTTCTAGGTTACAGGGTGAGTAAACAATTTTATAATACTCTGCATAGATATGTAGTGTTTGTGTATATATTTTAAGTATAAGCTCGGCACATACATGTTCATATTGACTGTGCCGAGGAATCCTTTCTTCTCCTCTGTTTTCTTGAATTTTAAGGTAGGAAACAATAAGAAATTCAATTCCCTACTATCCAATCATTGTTAGACTTTGGTTTCAAAGAAGTATGTGTGTTTAAGTATGAGTTATAATTTAAAAATAGTTTCAAGAAGAAAAGAATATACAGTGTGCAAAGAAATTGTTTTTTTCAGTGAAAATTCAAACTTTGGATAAATTCGACCATAATAATTTGAGGATTCAATCATATAACTTGAAACCTTACTTAAAAATGGGATTTTTAAGCTTTGTTTGGTGATTTTTAGAAGTGTGGTTTATGAGCAGTTCTTAGATGATCAAAATATGGTTTTTAATCAATTTCCGACGATCGATCAGATATTAAATGCTGAAACTTTGCTCGAAGCAAGATTAGCAATCATTTGTGTCGGGAAAATTGTTGATTTATTTTTCTTTTGCATGAGATGATGAGACGAGGGAGATTTAGGGTTTAATTCATGGTTTTGTCGAGGTCTGGAAACAAGGTGATTTCATCACCACTGACCAATCGAGTTGCGCATGCTTTTGAGGGATGGTGGCTCGGAGGGTGACGAGTTCGTGGCCGGGGACGTTGGGCTTCTGGTGGCCGATGACGTGATCGCGAAGAGGATTTTGGTCGGAGTTTGGTTCAGGTTCTCGAACAAGAAAGGAAAGATCGATCTGGAACTTTAGGCTTCGAGCTTATCGTTGTAATCGAATGTGATAGTGAATCACGACTTGCCGGAGGTATCGCCGATCGTCGGAGCGCCGTCGAAGGCTTGTGCACATGTACGGTGGTAGTTTGGTGTCAGGTTGAGTGTTTGCGTGTGTCTCGAAGGCGTTCTCGTGCAGGTGGGTTCGTGCCTCGGAGTGGAACTTGGGATTTGTGAAGAGCTTTGAGTGGCACAATTTTATACTTAAAATAATAATAATATAATAACAGTGAAGAAGAATTGAACACAGGGATGGAGCTCGGGAAAAGATGAAAAGGAAAAAAAACTCGAAGTCCAACTAGCGTTGTCTGAGTTTCTGCTCGGGATTGTTTAAATTTGAGAAATTTTAAAGTTATTGAACTTTAACAGATTTTTGTTTAATACAAGATGAAAGGTTTTGAGTTTAATTAATGGCAAAGAAATTAAGTATATTAAGTAATTTAAAATTTGAAATTTTAGAACAAATAAAGTTGTGATTAAGAAATTTATTAATAATTAAATGTTAATTAGTTGTAATTAAAAAAATAAATGAACTAATTAAAGTTAATCTAAAATTAAGAGTTAACTAATTTAAAATTTAGTTAAGAATTAATAACTAATTAATTAAGTAATTAGTGAATAGATAAATGAGCAATTAAGCTTTAAATAAATTAATAATTAAGGATATTAATTGATAATAAAGTAGGATTAATTAATTGATTTAAATATAATTAAGAAGAGATTTATGTAATTGTCTAAAATTACGAAATTAATTAGCGAATGATTTATTAATTAAGATTGTGATTAATACTTAAGAAAACAATTTAAATTAATATAAGTTGATTAAACCAAGTATACTAATACCTTGATGATTCATGTTTGATTTACTTTGAATATCTGGTTTGTGATGACGATTTAGTGATATTCTAGGATATATCTGTGATGATTATGTATGATTTATCTGTGATGCATGCCTTATCAATTAAAGTATTAAATTCCATTGTTAAATTTAATTAAACAACTTGGCTATTAAAACACGTTTGGATCTCGACGAAACTGGGATCGAGAATCAGTAATACCCGGACCCACTTCGATATGTGACCTGCAATGATACTTTACGGATGGGTATATCAATGGGCTGAAATAGAATAATTGAAATGACCGAACCATTTAAAACTAAGTTGGAGTACTTAGACATTTAGTGTAGTTTATAGCAAGTTGTGAACTTGAAGTGATGAACGAGTTACCTTGGGTTTTATATGTATTGTATGCTGTTGTATTCCATGTTAGACAAGTTTACTCACGCTGGTTTCCAGCCTGACTCGGGTGTTACTCTAATGTAATGCTCGGGTCAGACCGAGTATTATAGATTTTCATGTAAGGACGTTCTGAAGCTCAGGAGGCGAGCTGGATGGCAAGAACGTATAGAGTATTTCCGCTGTATTATATTGTTGAACATCTGAGACATGTTGATTGGTATATGCCCAGTGTTTGAGTATATGTGTAACCTTGATGTATTTAAAATGCAATCGACAGATATAATATTCTTTTGTAAACTGTTATTGTTATTATTATATTTTATCCGCTGTGAATGTGATATGTTGGTGCTTCTGATTTTCTTCTTCTTCTATCTCTTTCTTCTTTTTCATAACTATCTGGAATTTTCGGCTTCGAAAATTTTAGGTTGTTACATTAAATGTTAAGGCTCTTAATGCACTTTTATGTTACTCAAAACCCTGAGAGAAATAAAGAAATCTTTCAACTTCTTTATTGGGTGTTAAGACTCGCTTTCCTTAGGATTTTGATCTTGAGGAATATCAATAAATCATAGATCCACAAGTGATAGCTAACACATTATCAATTGTATCATATAACTTTTAACTCATGATCTTTGTCCTAATCACATTTTGACCTTGAGGGATATCAACAAATCGAAAGAGATTATTCATTTATACCCACCATTTCAAGATGACATATGTATAAATGAACGTACCTTGAGGAATATCAACAAATACACACACACATATGTATGTACATACATATCATACCTCGTATATTCAATATTTTAATAGTACTGCATAAAACATCCTTAGCTTGAGAAATATCAACGACTAAGAAGTATGAAAGTAATATATCAATATATAAATATAGAGGACAACTTTATATTAAAGATTCATAATCTTTAATATAATTAATTAAGTGAAATCAACTTACTAAATAATGTACATTGTTAACGATAAAAATCATTGACACCCCAAAAGAGTATGCAATATAGCTTATTTTTGGGAGTTCCATAAACATCCTTGAGGTTTATTGTAAATTACGAAATGGTTTGAATTAAAATTACAAGATGTAAAAGAATAAACAAAAACTCAAGCCATCCTCTTTATTCATATTTTAATTCTATTACAAGAGAAGCCATATGAGAGAGAGAAAGAAATTCAAGTCCCTTTTTATGATTGGGTGCATTTGTATTTATAGAGATAGGATGAGGACAAGCTTACTCCAACCCATGATTTGGGACTAATAGTTTCATAAAAGTTGTGAAGGAATATGAAGGCTTTGGAAGCTTCGTGAAGGAAAATGAACCACTTCCTCTTGAACTAACTATTGTAAACAACTTTATTCCTTCTACCTTTGCACGATCTTCACCATCTTCGATTATGGACGTTGTACAAATACGGTAATCATGAAATATGGTCTCGATTGATAGCATTCAGCATGCGGCCTTCTTATCATGTCATAAAAGTGCAATGTTAATGTTGAAAAAGTGTAATGTCGTTGCATTATAGCTTCAATGGAGCACAGCATAGATTTTCATCCTACTTGCTTTGGAAAGGTTAAATCCTATGTTTTTGTTAATGTTGGTGCTTCCGCAACTATTAATGCCTTCGTGGATGTTGAAGGTATTCACCTTCAACACCGCTTCATAGTGATTTTAACGATGAACTGAATATTAATGCACCACAAGAAAAGTGGATTTTCACAGCACCAATACATAGCGTTTTATTTTATATTGTTATTGTGTGGGTCAGTTTATTCCATTTAAAGAGAAATTGGCTAGTAACACATTGTAAGCGGGCATTTATTTTCATTGCCACCAGTTCCTAAATTATTTCTCCATATCCCTCTTCCTCAACCCCAATCCTCAAAGCATAATTTCTCTATCAAACTGTCACCACCCAGACCCGCTTCCCTGTCATCTTCTATTTCCAAGGCAGCGGCCTCATCCTCTACAACACTTCTATCTCCTTCAATTTCACTGTCTCACAACCTCCAAGCATAGGCAAGAGCGACCTAGGGAAACAACAGAAGGTGATTTGGTTTTTAGGTGTTTCCATCGCCACTTTTGTGCAGTTGCTGAGGAGGCAAGGCTAATCTTCATAAGCTTGGACTAGGTTGAGGGATTCGATTACAACATAAACCTACAGTGCATCCTAGGAATTGCTAAGAGAGTGATTTGCTGAGAGATTTCGTTTGTTGGAGTCACAAATATTGAAATTAGCCATTACAAGTTTTAGGTGAGATTTTGGATTTATATTCAAGTTGTAATTATAAGAAAACGAAATCAATATTTTGAATCGTTACCATTTGCATTTTATGATTTTTTTTTTTGTTATAAATAATTGATTGATCAAAAATGATATATTAGAGTTATATTTATAATCCTTCGTCAAAATTATGAAGTTATATCGAAGACAAATACATCATCATCTCCAACAGAAAAAAGGTAAAATACATACTTCTTTGTTACTGAACTTATTGCAATCAAATATTTTATGTTTTACAATCGCCATCATATCATGTTGAATATAGAAATGAGCCACAGGGTATTATAGGAGTAACTATGATAATACCCATTTTTGCAATGACTGGGAAATGTAAAGAAATTTCTATACGGATTCTTTGCCTAGGTGAAAGATGAGGATAGTAGTTGGAAAGGCTGGTGCAACTATCAAAGAGATAGATCAATCTTTATTTACTAGAATTCAAATTAAGAATGTATCTAATGCTGAAGTATGGATTATTAATGTCTCATTTAGTGAGGTCAAATTTTACCTTTTGGGTTAATTGAACAAATTAATTTCTTTGTAGAATTAATAATTAATCACATCAACACCAACCAAAATATTTATTTGCACCACTAGAAGCATCAAATTGATATTTATCTTACCTAGATTGATCCTCTGACATTTACATTATGCCATGTTGTCGTTGAAATTTGGTATGCAAAGTTGATTTAGATATAGATTCATATTGGCTATATAATTAAATTTTATACATTATAGTCTAAAGGCTAAGTAACAGTTACCTGTCAGCTAAGCAATGCTATGGAACATTGATTGGCAATGAAGATCATTTCTTTTATACTGCAAGTACTTATGTCTAGGAAAATAATTTTGTTAGGTCTGTGGGATCGAATATCACCAACAAATGAGGTTGTTCAACGCTTAAGATTAGAACATGTAATACTTCCAAAGATGGTAAAATCGCAATTGTTTATTGTTTTATCGAGCAAAGCCAGTTGTCTTCTTAGGCATATGGTAGTATAATCAACGAAATGAGAAGAGTTACAAGTGTAGATATTACAAACCACAGGTATGGATATTACTAATGTAGATATTACAATTTGAAAAATTAGATATAGATATCACAAGTCTACAGATATTAAAATATACTTATTATGATCTGGTTACATGATTTATCTAGTTAACAAATTACAACTTTGAATATATTATAGCTATTTTTTCCACAAAGAAGATAAGATAATGCGTAAGTAATGTCATTGCTAACTATTTAATGCAGGTCTGGAAACAAGACACCTAAATTTACAATTTTCTGAGCAAATGCTTTATCTAGAGGAGATGCATTAATAGCTTAAATGAAGAGATGAAAATGGAGTTCCTAATGCACTAAACTAGCATGTACTGACTAAACCAGATTGCACGGTTTTGGAGCATGGCAATGAAGTTTTGAGGCATGAAAATACCGCCAGATTAGCTTAGATAAGTAAGGACAATGCATAACTATTTTATGTGCTGGTTGAAATGTTGCTAGCTGAACTGTTAGATTCTCTATTATTCTTTTATTTCTTTATATGAGAGAGTTTCTCTACTTGATATACATATACATACACGCATGCATATATACATGCATATTTTTTATGTTTTCCAATGTCAATATAAAACCTAACTTGTAAATAATTATAAATTATGATAATATTATATTCTCTTCCTTATATTGGATTTGTCATATACTCATAAATATGCACTTCGAACTTGTAAATAATATACGCCGATAACTAAATTCTATTATATGATATAACCTCGTGCTCGCTCTACTTAATTCTCATAACCAAGGTTCCACATTCCGTCCGGAGTGCCGGAACTCCGGCCATCTCGGCCCGGTTCCGGCGATGACCGGAACGGAATCGTCGAAAAAACCCGTTCCGTCATCAGCAGCAAAAAAAAACTGTCACGAAAAATCAAAAAATAAAAAACTGTCAAAAAACTGTAAAAAGAATCATCAGTAAAAAACAGTAAAGTTAAAATCGAACAAAACAAAGCAACTTTAAATCATATCATCCATAAATCAAGCATCTTAGCAGGCTTCAATCAATTCAAGTTTAACATTTTGCTCAAAAAATCAGACAACAAATCACGGTCTCAACTTTCAAACTTGCAAAGAAATCAAATATTTAGCTATAAAAAAGCATAACAATCTCAGAATAATACACAAAAACTCAACAATTCGTAGCCGTGAGCAACTGATACTCTAGAAGAAGGCATTTGATTTTGGAATTCGCAGCCGTGTGGAAAGCTTCGATCAAATTAAGCACGCGACTTGAAGCAGGTATTCATTTTTTTTTCTTTTTTCTTTTTCGCATATGGTGTCTGGAAACGTGAATTGAATAGGAGTGAGTTGAATAGAAGACTTCGAACGGTAAAAACTTAGGGCAAATGATTTGGGGATAAGTAATGAAGTGGGTTGGGCTTTAAAGTTTGATAAATTGGTTGTTGGATTAGTTAACTAAAATATGACTAACGGAAGATTGAAAAAATGTGGGTTTTTATAACTACAGTATATGACTAAGAGGAGAATTTATTAACTAACCCTTAGTCAATGCATTAGACAAGCAAAGTTGCTTGTGTCATTTTTTTGTGCAAAAATATTCTTAAATAATAAATGAATTTTAAGAATGCATTAGACAGCAAAGTTGCTCTTGTAGACTGGATACGTTTTCATATGAGCATATGTTTTGGATACGTTTGCCAGCAAAAATGTAGATTATATACCTCGGCTTCTTTTGAATATACTACATCACTTGCAGTACACCCATGTTTTGAATATGTCATATGAGCATATGTTTTGAATAATGTAAGTTTCTGGTCTATAGACGTGAATGTAAGTTTTCATGTGCATGTTTACTTTTAATTCGAATAACTCAAAACATACATGTAACTCGATTATTTTATATAATGTTCATTGTTTTTTATTATAAAATTTTTAGTTAATTGAAGTTGATATTAACAAATTTATGTTTGTATAATTTATGTTTATTATTTAGGTGCTTAAATATGGCAAATCGTGATATTGTATGGAATTACTGTACGGCAGTCGGTATCAATAAAAAGAAAACGAAGTGCAATTATTGTCATAAAGAAATTTTTGGTGGAGGTATAACACGTATGAATGAATATTTGACAGCAATGGCTGGCGATGTTGCACCATGTCCAAACGTTCCTAAAGAAATCAGAAAACTGATACGGGAACATCTAATCAAAAAGAGAAACGAACGAAGCCAGGGAACCTTGAAAAACAACGCGTGCAAGAAGAATTGATGAGCATGCCCGAACAACAAAATTCAGACGTTGGAAGTGATGGAAATGAAGATGATAGAGATATTCAACATGCCTTTCAAGCAAGCAAAGAATCTTATGTTAGTGATGAAAGACGACGTTCAGGCGTAGGATCCAGCGGAGTAAAGCGCGCCGATCGTTCTTAATCCTTAAGAGTGGATAATGATTTTGAGATACGTGCAGCTTACATGATAGATTCATATGTTCAATCACTAGGAGGTAGATCTCAATCTTCAATTAAAACTGCAATAGAAGGCATTAAAGATGCCAAAAAACATATTGGACGTGCAATATCTAATTTTTTTTTTTTTAACCATATTGCCCATAATGCTGCAAGTAGTCCTTATTATCAAACAATGGTTGATGCCATTGCAGAAGCTGGTCTTGGAGTCAAACCACCCACTCCGGGGGAACTTTCGAAAACTTATTTAGATTTACAGTGCGCTGAAATCAAACAACGTATTAATACTTACTCCAAATTTTGGGATGAGTATGGTTGCACATTGATGTGCGATGGTTGGAGCACACAAAATAGAAGAAAAAACATAAATTTTCTTGTATACTCCACTCAAGGAACCGTCTTTCTTAAATCTGTAGACGCCACTGACAAATTTCAAAGTGCTCAGTATATTTGTGGTCTAATGGATAATGTCGTTAATTTTATTGGAGAAGATAGAATTGTGCAAATAGTAACTGACAATGGAGCAAATTATAAAGCTGCTGGTCAATTACTAATGGAAAAAAGAAGACAATTATATTGGACACCATGTGCAGCACATTGCATCGATTTGATTTTAGAGGATGTTTCAAAAGAGCCGAGGTAAAAATTATTTTGTCAAATTGCCAGTCAATAACATGATTCGTATACAATCATGGTTGGCTACTTACAATAATGAGAAAAGAAACAAACAATAAAGAATTAATTCGACCAGCGGTAACCAGGTTTGCTACTCACTTTATTGCATTAGAATCCATACACACACATAAAGAGAATTTGAGAAGGATGATCTATTCGAGGGAGTAGAGTGCAAAGATTTCAAAACTCAGTCCTAAAGACAAAAAACAGCAATTCTTGTCTATAATTTGATTCATTGCGATAAATTTTGGGCTAACATTGCTGCCATTATTCTCGTATTTGGTCCACTTGTAAAAGTTTTAAGAATGGTGGACAATGATGATAAAGCAGAGATGAGATATTTGTACGAAGCAATGGATCGAGCGAATGAACTAATTAAGAAAATTGTTGGTTCAAGACAGTATCAAAGATGGTGGAATATAATCGATAAAAGATGGGAGAGACAGTTGCATCACCCTATTCATGCAGTAGGTAATTCTTTTAGCTATTACATAATTATACGAATGCATATCATGTCAATACCTTCTTTTAACCATTCAATTCTTTAAGGTTATTTTCTCAATCCCCAAATTCAATATGACAATAAAGCAACAAATGATGATGAAATTTTAAATGGATGGACAAACATCCTTGAAAGAATGGTACCAGATATTGCTATGCAAATTGAAATTTCGAAAGAGGTAATAAAACATAATACTCAACTACTTATGATTCTTTTTCAAATTATGACAGGTCTATTAATAAATGTTGTGTAGGTGGAAAAATACAGAATGAAACTTGGCGCGTTTGGTTCTACAAAAGCAAAACAAGCAGTTAAGTCATGTCTTCCCGCTATGTGGTGGTCAATAATTGGCAGAGAAGCTGCTCCAAATTTAACACATTTAGCAATGCACATTCTTAGCCAAACGGTCTCTTCTTCAAACTGTGAAAGAAACTGGACAACATTTGCAATGATTCATACAAAGCTGAGAAACAGAATAAAAATGAAGAACTTAGAAAAAATGGTATTCGTACATTATAATATGCGATTAAGAGTACGACATGCTAAACGCCAACAAACAACCGACCAACTTATTGATTTGGATTACATCTTTCATGAGGAGGATCCACTTGTAGAATGGACTAGAGAAGCTGAGAATCCACTACTTGATAATGCAAGCGATAATCCTTGGTCGGACAATGATAATGTATCTGCAGAAAATACTGAAAATGATAGTTCATCAAATGATGATTCAGGTAATGCTGGTGGTGACGGTATTGGTTCTAGTGGTTATGGCGTTGGTTCCACTTTTGATGATTCTCAAAGACATATCCAAAATTATGAAGTAGATGACTATAGTCGACGAAGAGATAGAAATTTGAATATTGTACATGAAGATCAAGGGGATTATGATGACAGATATACTTCTAACAATGTCTCGAGTTTTAGATATTCTACGTCTGACTATATCGGAGGTTATTTGTATTGTGGGTTAAATCAACCGTATGCTGCTGAGCCATCAAGTAGTCAAGATGAACCCTCACCGTTTGATAATTTGATGACGACATTTTTAAGTTCGGATCAGATACTACGTATACTTCTAACAATGTTTTGTAACTTCTATGTCATTTGAATAATTTAGTGCAATTGACTATCAGTGTTGCATACATATTTGCGTATTTATAACAAAAATGTACCGTAATTCACAAACCGGATTTCAAACGGAATTTCCGGAAATCCCGAAACGGAACCGGAATTTTGAATTTTTCAAATGACCGGAACGGAAACGGAAGCCGGAACTTTGAACCTTGCTCATAACTACATATACTTATATTATAATAATGATGTTAGTGAGCTCCCCCATATTATAATATGGTACCGCACTGTAGCCAACATTCTAGTCCCTCTCTTCCCCCTCTATCGACCCATCTTTAGCTCAATTTGCATTTCATATTTTGTAGCAATATAATTGACTCTTTGCTACAGTTTAAATTTGAATAGTTTGGTATGTTTTAATTACTTCATGATGCCTTTGATTCATTGTAGTATTCCACATTATAACGTATTAGTTCAGTCTTCGATTGATCACTAAATTATTCCAATCTTCGTATCAGTGCGCAATTCTAGTTGTAATGCATTGGTGTGGTATTCTAGTTCATGTGGTAATATATTAGAGTAGTTCGGTTCAGATCCTTCCTTAAGCCCATGAGGTAATGTACTAGTGTAGTATTCCGGCCATCGTTGCTGCTGCATTGTATTGACCACTTCCATTCTGCCATTAAACAAGAACAACAGGCCATAATGCATACAGCCTATCCACGTCAACAATAACTCTATCATGTTACCTCAAGTAAGTGTCTTCACTTCTTTAAGAAGTTCACTTTTACCTATAAATTACTTTTTTCAAGGTTGTATCACACTATTTGATCATCAAATTGATGATCTTTTTATTGTGGTTCATTTTGGTATAACATAGACATTTATTTTTTTATATTATTTGTTAGCTATCGGCCTAGTTGGAATTAAAATTTGGTACATGTAGTACTAGAACTAGTATAATAGAGTTTCCATTAGCTTTGAACTATTACAATTCAAATATGTTATCCTTATTTCACATTTCTTGGTCGTAGGACAGTATTCTGAACATACATTTTCTCCAATTCAAACATATACCTTGAACGCATCCCTCACTCTATCTTTTACGTTTGTGGCTCTACATTTTTTTCTTAGCTGTTGTTACATATTAAGATCGGCTCATGCAGAAGTTTCAAGGCACGATGATTAGACAAAGCAACTGCATAAAAAAATGGAAAGTCTATTAAATTAATTAAAGGTTAATAAAAGATAAATAATTCACCTATGTGCTCATTGTACATATAATTACTCAATTTTATGTTACAAGTATTGAGCATGATATATTTATTTGCACCAAAGATATATTGATCACCTATTTTTTAACACAAAGTTCATAATATGACAATGTACATTTGTATTTTCCAGAATTCCATTTCTAATATTATTTACATCTTTACATTCTTCGTACTTTGATTTTAGAGTTATGATGTTTTTGTACTGAATTTGTTTCAATGATTACAAAGATCCGATGATTCTTAACCTAAAGCCTTTTATTTTGAGCCATGATGGAAGCATATTGATTTACTTTTGATATGCTTAATTTTGTTGAATATTTGCATGTCTGCATCAATCAGTCTGGATTTAATTTTCTTAATAATGAACAGTTCCTCTATCTTTTCCATTATTATAATATATAAATAGTAGCAATCTATTCAATTATCATACTAATTTTGTTCCAGGCACATCTCGAAAAAATTTCACTTGCAAACTAGCGCTTTCCCTCACGCCATCTGTAACAAAAGACTCCTCTTTCAAGCTTTTGTAAACTCATAGCGAAAAGCTCCAAATTTGAAAACTCTGGTACATAGTTTCCATCCATAATTAAATATCTTACCTCACAGTTTTAACTATATGGTTTCAAAGTCTTGCTTGTTACGGCAATTCTTTAATTTAAACAATGTCGAGGATAGCTAGGCTTTTAGGGAGGGTCGGTTTTAATGGTTATTCAACAAATTTTATGAAAATTGAACCTGAACTAGGACCCACCGGGTCTGGTTAATTATGTCTGAATTATCTTAGTTTGCCGGTTGCTGCTGCTCTATTTTTCTTAGGTCTGTTTGAGCTAGTCTTGGTCCAAATTATCAACCCCGTCCAAGAGTCTGCTGAGGTCAAACATACGTAGTGAACTAGTGATGATGATAAATTTAGCATCCTTGGCATTTACAGTATTAGAGTTACCTTTATTGCTGCTTCTCATTCTCAATATGTCGAAGTTGGAGAGCCCAGACATGGAGATCATTTTCTTCTTTTCTTTTCTTTCTTTCTGCACTTATTAAAATTGAAAAAAGATGGCGGGAGCATTCCATATATTTAAAATTCTAGGCCTATGTAGTTTTAACAAAGATTGGGAGATGGTAGGAGCATTCCACTAGCTAGATCGTTGAAGTTGTGTAGTTAAAGTTTCTGCCGCTCCATAGCGTTTGAGGTGCGAAAAGTTGTAGCGGAGATATATCGAGGATATAGCGTGTATAGCGGGCGACTTTAAAAAGAGGAATGATGAACATTAACAGGTATTACTTATTATTTCCCATCAAGCAAAACAAGTTATAATAAAGTAAAGATAAATAAAGTTGACACTTAAAAAGTAAGAACTAGTTATAATAACCAACAACGTATATCATTCTTACATCAACTTTGAAGTTACCATATAATTTAAAAGCAAGACATCAAGCGAAATGCTTATTTATAAGAAAGGGGATATAGCAAGGCAAAAAAATCGGGGATATAGCAGATTATTGCCCCAATATCAGAGATAATAGCGGAACCGTTATATTGAGCCGCTTTATAGGAATATCGTTGCCCCAAAAGTCCGCTACAGGACATATCGGAGATATATCGGGGCAATATTAGGGAATTGACTACATAGCGTTGAAGGATAAATCAAAGAATTCGCCATTACTTTCGGCTACCTTCGTCCTTGTGGGTTAGATCGGATTTTCTGTGTTTGTTTTGACTTTTTTTCCTTTATATATTTATTTCACCTTGCTTATTAATCGATTGGTAACTATTAAACTAACAGGCACGGTTTTTACAATGGGATATTTTTATAGTTGATCAGGTTTATGGAAGTGCCTTTTTGTAGTTAATGTTTTTCCATGGTTAGAATCAAAATTTTATTTTGTTTTTAACACAAAAATGGTAAAATGAAGATGTAGCATGATCTATTGCGTTGGGTGCAATGAATTTATTGAAGATGCTATCTAAAAAGGAAATGCTTCATGGTTGCTCTAAAGATAGAGTAATTTCTATGGCTGAAGCACTATGGATGTAAGCAGCATTGAAAGAGTTAGTAGGTCAAACTCGGTCCAAATCCATATGACAACTGAAGCTTTGCTCTAGATGTGATGATGAAGCACTATTGTATTACGAGAGGAAAGGTTGAAAATCTATCCATATTTGAAAGAAACTCTGGGCAAAACACCGACTCTTATAATTGAAGGTATAAAGACAAAAAACCAAGATATTTAATATCCTTACAAGTATATAGTTGATAAAATAATGCATGTAGCCGACATGGTAGAAAGTATAAATATATTATGCATGAATAGTAAAATGATATATCAATGACCATAGCACTGACTATTGATGCAGGTTAGATTACAAAATCAAGTGTAGTGGCATGGATGATCAAGTACTTATATGAAAATCAGGAAGTTTAAAATCAGCTTAGGGTAAGTCAAGGTGATATATTGCAGATATATCATGCAATAATCAGTAGTTATAAAAGCGTACATACAGGCAAACATTGCAGATGGGGTAAGCTCATTGTTCTGAGAATTCATCTCTTAGTATCGAAGCACTAAATGAGAGGTTATATGCTGCTAATTATCGTTGCAATTTTCAGATGAATCAATCGTAAGTATTATCTTTATTTGATTAATGTGTCTACCCCTTTCATATATATAGTAAGAGAATCACTAATAATGGAAACAATTATATCTTGGTTTCCAAGAGTTGCTATGAAAGATTTCAAAATTGAACGTTAGATATTATATTGGGTCAAATACAGGATCTATTGTCGTTGTTATATCCGAAACATTTATATATTTCAGTAATAACTGAGTTTCGTATAAAGAAAGGCTAGGTAGTGAATAAAGATGCAACGAATATACACTTCAACTCGGACCTATATTTTGAACCATTGCAGTTCAAACCATCATGATTCGATGTACATACCCATTTTTGCATACGTGGTAGTTTTTAACCGATGATTTGAAATAAGAAGTGGAGATTTTTCCTTCATTTTTTGTTCATTAGAAAGATCCAAAATCATATAACTACTTTGCTTTTGGTGTAGGGGGAGGACTTGCTTAGCAATGAACTTGGAAAAAAAATATGATGTTGATATTCCTGCATCGACTAGTTACAACTTACAGGTATGTTTTCCTAGTTTTTCAATCTGGTCAAAACTGTGAACCATTCCTCTTTTATTTTTTCTATTTTTTCCTTTTTTTAATAAAAACATACCAGCAAGTTGATTTTATCAACTCGGACATTCCACGAGTCGTCAAATACTTAAAATCACACTATAACTCCATAAGAGTCTAAAAGTTAGAAGTTTTTTCCTGATACCTTTGTTTCTTGGATGAATTTTGTTAAAGATCGTAATACCAAGGTAATTTTATTTCCTTGTTTTAGGCATTGCTCCAGATTAGTCACGTAGTCAAATTACATTTTTAATATTTGTTTATGCTATGTTATTTGGACATTAGGAAACATGGAAGAATCTATTGTATTTGCAAAATTATATTCTAATTTGCAAGTTAGGATTACATAAAATTTTGGCAGGTGTGTGATATGCCAGATGGAGTACAGAAGAGGGGATCACCAAATCACTCTGCCTTGTAAACATATTTATCACTCTTACTGTGTATCTAAATGGCTCAGTATAAACAAATTACACTATGCTCGTTTCCCTTGCCTTCACATATTCTTTCATTTATTTGTATTTTCTGATTTAAGGTTGTTGTATATTCAGGCTTGTCCCGTGTGCTTTGCTGAAGTATTCGTAGAAGAGCCCGGTAACATTAAAATTTCAACACAACCAATACACAACTTATCTTTACAGTTAGTTTCTTACCGTGTAGACTTTGCCTTGTCGAGAGCTCTTTAGTCATATTCAACCTTGATAGTGCTTTGCAAATGTATACTTATCATTTTATAAACTTAGTGATAAGAATAAAATTTCTAGATTTATATAATAATAATAATAATAAATATATTTAGCTAAGTTTTATAAAAAAATAAACTAAATTTATATAATTAATAATAATAATAATAATAATAATAAATTAACTATGATTATAAAAACTAACTTTGTGTATTAAGTTATATAAAATATAAATAAGCTTATAAAAATAAGTATTTTGATAGTAACAATAATAATTTAACTAATGTTTATAAAAATTAACTAAGTTTATAATACTAATACTAATAATAATAAAATAATAAAAATAATTAACTAAGTTTATAAATATAACTAAGTTTATTTATATAATCATAAAATAATAATTATTAATGTTTATGAAAATTAACTAATTTTATAATAATAATACTAACAACAACAACAATCATAAATACTAATAATAAATTAACTATAAGTTTTATAAAAACTAACTTAGCTAATAATATTAATGATACTAATAAGAATAATAGTAAATTATAAAATATTAACTAAGTTAATTAAGTTTTATAAAAATTAACTAAATTTATATAATAACAGAATAATAATTACTAATGTTTATGAAAATTAATTAATTTTGTAATAATTGTAGAATACAGTAGCCTATAATTTTTGTTTGATGATAATAAACATATATATATATATATATTTAAATGTATTTGTTGTTGTACTATTTTATTTTGTCACAGGATTAAATAAATATTTATTGAATAAAATAAATAACTCAGAATTCATATTCAAACAAATATTTTATTCAAACAAATATTTTACTACAAATTCAAATAATACAAATTTGAGCTCTTACTACATTTGTACATTTTTCAATTGTAGTACAACTTCGATTATAACACATTTTTACCTTAAAGATTTTCATACATAATCCACCTCATTGCATAATGCACTCAACACTCGTATTTTATCTTCAACTCCGTTCCAGCCTATATTCAACATCTGAGCTATCTGCAAAATAAACACCGACGTGGTAAAATAGAAAAAGAAAATATTTTGCAGTGCAAAATAAAGTGTGGCAAAATAAAGTGTGTGTTTTTGAAAATATTATTTGCCTCGGTATATATGTTGTTCGTCGTCATTTTTCCTTTTAATTCATCATACAAGAACAACTTATGACATGTACGGTATATCACTGTACATGCAACAAGGCCGTGCACACCGATATACACTTGCTTGTTAAAACTGCAGGGACGGTAAGCATAAGGTCAAACCCAATCTAAGGCTGGATTCAACTCAAGTGTGGTCTCAAGATATACAGAGACACAAGCAACAGAACACAGTCAACCAAAAAGACCTCATATGATAATGCATATGGCATAAGGGCAAAGAACATTGAAGACTTCATCCATATGAATCCATGAACAAGAATAACCAGGCTCGAGTGAACAGAGGTAGATTCACAACACACTTCAAACGAAAACAAAATGTACAAGTGCCAAGCAAAATTCAGACCAGTCTCCAAAATGAACACTACAGTTACACATATAAAATCAGAAGCTAAAAGGCACAAACACAAGACCAGATTCATAAGCATTGGTGAAAACAAGTGGAACCATAGACCACACGCAACAAGCCAATGCAACAACAACAGACCAAACTTCATGTCTAAAAAGGCAACTCAACACAACCAGAATAGTCCAGTTCAGAGAACCACACAAGCATGAATGTGCAAGTACAAGTCAAGGCATGAAGCAAAATGCAACTACATGAAGATCAAGATGAATGCAAATCCACACATGCAACCAGACTTGAAGCAACAGGGCAAGCATGACTCAAAGTAATGCTATGGCCAGGCTCACAGCAAACAAAGGCAACTAGTCAACATACATGAAGATACACATATATGAATATATACATACACTTGTCAGTTCAGTACACATGAAGTATCAACCAAACCAGACCTCATAAATACAAGTTCAATGACCAGTTCACAGGCAACCAGATGTGTAATGCTCACATCAGCACACACATGAATACATGAAGATGGAAACAATGACAGTGATCATGTGCAGACACACATACAATAAAAATCAAGTTAAAGAACATGAATGCAAAGCTTCCACCAAACCATAGCATCATGTGTACCAGACTTAAACTTGAAACAGAGGAAACTGAAGGAATGAACACATACAAGTCTATACAACCAGACCATGACTCGAACAAAACTGATGTACACTAGATACAACAAGCAAAATGACATGTATATATGCATATGAATGAAGAAATTCAAAGCCATGGGTCATGAGCAAAGTCAAGGGGATTTCAAAATAAACAGGTTAAGTTTATCTCAAATTTAAATGTCGAAGTCAATAGCGGAAAAAAATGAAATAAATGAACAAGTCGTAGAAGAAAGGAAAAAAGAGAGGATAAAATTCAAATGCCGAAGTCAAAGGAGCATAGAATGGAACCAGCTCCAATAAAATTTCAAATGTATTCAACGATGATTATATGAACAAGTCAGAATTATCACCATCGTTTAAGCAATAATCGAATGGCTAAGCAAAGTAACTGAATAATTCAAGCCAAAAATATACAAATGAAAATTTAGGGATTTTATCCCTATTTATACCCATTATAGTTATCGGCAAGTAATCACGAGTTCGAAAGCAAATCGAAGTCAAGCATAATCAAGTTAATTAGAACAGCAAATTCAAAACATACCAAAGCCATAATCGAATTCAAACTCGACAATTGAAGCTACCGAGTGCAATTAAAGCTAGAGATCGATTGGCGAAGTAAACCAGAGTTGAAATCATCAAATCAATCCAATTTTATTTGGCGGCATCAAGTGGTGAAAACTCCTAATTTTTGAAGAGGAACAAAATGAACGGCCTGGACATACGAAAAGGAATAATAGGATTATCATTTTTTATTTTGGACCGTATAATTTTACTTTGGTCGGTTTCCTTTTAATTGTATTGGTCTTTATTTTTTAAAATATAGGGTTTTGTTTAGTTTTAGTTTTATTTTTTTAAATTTTCCTTTTAAAAACATGTCATCTTCTAGTTGTGTAACTAGATACAAACTACTGGACGCAGTTTGAGAATTCACAACTCAGTGGCGAATTGTGGTAGAGTTTTGAGCTTAGAGTAGGTTAGTCAAGTTAGCGGGTGCCACAAGTGTATGTGTGTTTGTAAGCGTACGACTACTTAATCTCTAGTAGAAACCTTGAGGGCAGCACGTAGGCCGGTTTTTGCTGAAGCTGGGTAAATCTGTGTGTGGTTTTAACTACATTACTTTCTGTTATTATTTCCATATTATTTTTTAGTATCACCATATTCATCCGTCCTTCAGGACGAAAACGATCCTACAATAATAATACTAACAACAACCATAAATAACAATAAATTAAATATAAGTTTAAAAATATAACTAACTAAGTTTATAATGATAATGACATTAACAACAACAATAATAAATTATAAAATATTAACTAAGCTAACTAAATTATATAAAAATTAACTTAATTTATATAGTAATCATAATTAACTAACCTTATAAGAATTAACTAAATTTATATAATAACAACAATTAACTAAGTTTATAAGAATTAACTAAATTTATGTAATAATACATTAATGATAACTAATGTTTATGAAGATTAATTAATTTTACTACTACAACGACGATGACGAAACAGTAATAAATTAACTATAATTTTTATAAAAACTAACTAAGTTTATAATATTAATAATAATAAATTATAAAATATGAACCAAGTTGACTAAGTTTTACAAAAATTAACTAAATCATATAATAATTATAATAATAATAAAACTAAAGTTATAAAAATTAACTTCATTTATTATGTTATATAAAAATTAAATAAGCTTATAAACATCAACTAAGTTGATAATAATAATTTAACTAATGTGTATGAAAATTAACTAAGTTTGAAATAATAATACTTTATTTTGTATTTATAAAGTGTATCCTAGCTTCGGTATATATGATTCATAGTGTTTCTTTAGCACATGTTGGATGATAGCATGTTGTTATTATTTATGGTGTACGTGAAATATATTGTTTTGTTTTCACCTATGGACTGGGTTAGTCGTTGTTCTTTGACAATTTTTGTACAAATTTTGAACTAGATGGTGTTTCTTTTTATTAGGTTTTTATTTCAGTGTTCTCTTTGAAACAAATAGGATATTAATCATATTACTTGTCATAGCTTGTTTAGTCTATAGCACCGTATAAGTTTAACTTTTTTGCTATATGGTCTTGAATACAACTGTATTTCAATGGATTAGTTAAAATTCAGTGCTCTTTCTCCTTTAGTTCGACTGATGTAATATTTTTAGAAGTAAATTATGGTGATCTAGTTTTACATGGAATGATTATACAACACACATTTTGTGTATTTTGTAGGTGATAAAACCATCTTACTATGGTTTGGAGGATGCTGAAGGTGAGACTGTAAATTCATGTCTATCAAGGTATTACAATAATAGTAAATTATCAATTGACGTAATATTTTCACCCTCTTTTAATGCGCTCATAAGGAATATGCAAAATGTTTTTTGTACATTATTTATTATTTAGGCTAGTGCAAACCGCATTAGAAGATTTGGAGGATAGCAGATGCATCAAAATGACCGAAAATTCCATGGAGTCGATGATGTTAGGGTTGTTTATTAGTGACATACATATGTTTTTGTTTTGTGGTTTAAATTATGAGATATTATATGTATGAATATTTTGTATGTTTAGTATAACGTTTTACATCTCTATGTTTATTATCTTCTATGATTCTTGCATTATTTAAATTATTTTATGTTAAGAAAGATTATTATTGCACATTTTGATATAGCATTGAATATTGTAATTTATAATTAAGAAGCAGAAAACATTAGAACTATGAAAAGAAACAATAACGCTTAAAAAGTGTTATAGTTAGTTTGAATAATGACTATTAAATCTATCAATATTACATGCATTTAACATAGAAAACACTATGATATCATAATAAGCGCTATAAAAAAATAACGTATAACAGGTTCATAACCGCTATAACAGAACTTATCACAACATAGTATAAGCGGTACCATTGCTAATGTTTTATAGCAGATTATTAGTGCTGTGAAAATTCTGGCATCTACGTTAACATGTCAACGTACAACGTTTAGAATAAGCTATAAACTTGTTTTACAGCGGATTATCAGTGCTATATTAGAAAGAAAGATAGCGCATGATTTGTGCTATAATATGCAAACTTTTTATAGCAGTTGATTTAGCGCTATGAATTGTCCGCTATTTTTATAACATGTTGTTGTACAACGTTTGTCAAACCACTATCATAGACTTTAATAGCGTTTTCTCTACGCTATCATAGGGTCGTTTTGTTGTAGTGATGGAAAGCTCGATCATTCAATACTGCCAAAAGGGAGCTCTTTAACTCTTTCAGAAGGCTTGTTATAGTGGAATCTACCATTATGAAAGATTGATGGTTGCGAAGAGTTGATATGCGGCTTGTTATCTCATGCAAAAGGAATGACTTTGGGTTATTGAATCAACTCTTGTGGAAGATTTCCCTCTGACCTATGCAGTGGCCCTTTTTTAATTATATCGAAGGCCTTTCTTCAATGTATGCGGAAGTACTTACACTGATGTTCGGGGAAGCTACTTCGATGCTTTCAGAAGCTATTTCAATGCCTTTAGAATCTACTTTAATGCTTTCGAAAGCTACTTCAATACTTGTGAAACCCCTTATAATGCTTGTGAAACCCCTTTTGACCCTGATGAAAGCACCTTGTTAAATGGTTATGGAAGGCATAGTCAACGTTTAAGTCAATCCAACTTAACACTTATGGTAGCCCTCACAACAATAAATGTGGAAACATCCCTGAGTCAACAAGTGTGAAAGCTCCAACAATCAACAGATGTGGAAGCCTTAGTCAATGGATGCAGCATGCAAAAGGAGCAGTTCCTTTGATGCTTGCAGAAACGCCATGTCAAAACTTGCGGAATCTTCCTTTCGATTCCTTTGGAAGCCGTCTTTGAACACTTACGGGACCCTTATTTCGGTGCCTTCGGAAGCCTTCTTCTTTCATATCTTTATTCTTAAGTGAATTTTATAGTTAACATTTAATCCCCCTTGTATGAAAGAAGCTTTTGTTCTTTAGGATAATAATCAAGAATACTCTTTTATATTGTTTCATCCTCATTGATGTTCCTTATCAATCTTATTTACCTACAAATCACGAAGTAGATAATATTTCTTATCATTAATTTGAAATCTATGTAAAAATTTGTTTAATAGTTTGTCCATATTATTAGAGATGGTATTAGAATTCCTGATAATAGAATTCCAGAAATCTAAATTTAGCAATAAAGGAAATTAATAGATCTTCATCTGAAGATGATATGTGATGAGAAATCCACTGTTGGGAACGATTAAAGGTTGGACATTCTTGTTTGACAATAATAGAAGTCCTGAAATCCAACTTTGGTAATGATGAGAGAAGACCAGAAATTTGACTTTGGTTACATTAATAGAAGACCAGAAATCTAATTATGGAATTAATAATAGAGGGATGGAAATCCAAATCTTGCATTAATAATAGAAGTTTAGAAATCCTCTTCTTGCAATAACTGATAGAAGACCAAGAACAATCGTATGGTAATAATAAAAGCCTGGAAATCATCATCTAGAAATAAGTCATAGAACACTAAGAATCCTCATTTGGGGAGAAATAATAGGAGTCCAGAAATTCTCACCTGGAATTAGTAAAAACCCTGAAACCCAAATTCAGGTATTGATAAGTGTAGTCCAGAAGTTAATAGTAGAAGATCGAAGACCCAGAGTCTGGTATTAGTAAGAGAGACCTAGAAATTATCATTTGGAAGTTAGTAGAAGACCAAAGATCCATAATAACAGAAGACCTGAAACCCAGATTCGGGAATTAATGGATGAAGTCTGGGAATCAATGGTAGAAGACCTAAAACCTAGATTCAGGTATTAGCAAGCGAAGTCCAGAAATCATCTTTTGGATATAGTGGAAGATCACGAATTCATAATAGAAGACTCGAAACCCAGATTCAGGCATGATAAGTGAAGTTCAAAAATCATCTTCTGGAAATTAGCCGAAGGCTATAAATTCATGTCTAATAATGAATGCAACTTGGGAATTATCGTCCGAAAATAAGATTAAAAATTCGTTCTTCGTAATAAGAAAGAAAGTTTAGAAATCATATTCGAATAATAGAAGTTCATGAATTCTTATTTAAGCCTTTTTTTCTGCACCACCTTTGGACTTTTATTGTTCGAATCTTTTGCTTTATGTTACCTTTTGGTTCTAGGTAACTAAGTCTTTGAACATGCACCACCTTTAGGCTCTGTATATTGTTAACACTTTGTGTGCCACTCCTTGGGCTTGGACGCCTTAGTCCGTTGTTGTCTGATGTGCTTGGTTGGCTTATCCATAAGCAAGACCCAATGACTTACCCGACCTCCCTCCAGGAGGTGCTCCTGCCAGGCCTTATAGGCGGGACTGAAGGCCTATCCGTAGGCCAAAGCGTGTCGCGATCAAGGGCTTACTCTGTCATCCCTCCAGAAGGCGCTCCAGTCAGGCCTTATAGGCGGAACAGAAGGCTGGTTGTTTCCTTGAACTGGCCATAGCATGGCGTGTTCAAGGGCTTACTCCGTCTTTCCTCCAGGAAGTTCCTTGACCCGGCCATATAGGCGCGGCCAAGGGCTTGCAGATGCTTTAGCCTAGCCATTTTTGATGGGTTAAAGGCTTACTTTGACCTCCTTCCAAGAGATGCTTTGAATTGGCCATCTCGGCACGGACGATGATTTATGACCATTTAAGGTAATTTCCTATTTTAAGAAGAATCTTATCCTAACCATGTAGATTTTCTTAAATAGGTGCTTTATTCATCAAATGTTGAAAAATACAGTCGCAAACATTTTGACATCCTTTTCTTCTTATCATGTCATCCTCTTGTCAATGTAGTTAGTGAAATCCTAATGGGATTATTCCAAGCATGAAGTTCGAAGTATCTGATCTCATCTTAATATAGCCTTTTCAAAATTTGTGATCACTGTATCTCAATATCTCTTATTGATACTTGGATTTTTACTTGACCATTTGATATCTTAACTTTAGCAAAGACACCATTTATTATGCACGGAGAATTCATCTTGTAGTGGCTTGACATTTCTATAGGGTAAATAGTAGTTCTTGACCAATGTGCCTTTCAATAAAAGTTAGTAATCTCTTCTTTTAGTGAATTCATGTCTCTTTGGGTGGGGGGAGGGGTGATTTTCCTTTTATTGGCCCTTAGGATTTTATCGGTAGCTGACGGTTTTTACTGTTAGTGATAAGATTCTATAAGCATTATTGATGCGTCGTAATTACGAATATTTTAGAATCTAATTCAAGCTGTGACGTCGATGTAATCCAAGATGCTCTTTACTGATATTTAATCTCACTTTCCCTTTTTGGATGATCCGTGTAGATCTAGAATTGGATTTGCTTCCATGTTCTTGGGTCGCTTCATTGTTTTATCTTGCTTTATTGATCATCTAATTGATGATTCTTTATTCTTTGCTCTTCTATGAAGATTCTGTGAAAATATTTTCTTAAGAATATGTTCTTTTATTTGAAATAAGAGTATCCCATTTAGAATTCTTATGCTTTATTTAGCTTTCTTGTCTATTTTGGGCATCCATAGTTACTGCTCTTGACGAACTCCTTGAAAGTCATTTAGAGCGTTGTTATGGCATATGCAGGAAATTTTATTTCTAACATCCAAAGAGAACTTTCATGGGACTTGAATCCTTATAGGGGAAATATGGTCTTTAAATAAAGGGCTTGATGGTCAAAGTTCTTGAATCGGTAGTTCTTCAATTGAAAGTAGGGCCTTCTGACTGGAGTAGCAGTAGTGTAAATGGACCTTGGTAAAAATATTTTTTAAAAAGGCATTATTTTCAATAGTTTATGTTTTTAAAGATCTTTTAGACTCCTTTTCGAAATAGATAATCATATAGATAAATGAGGGGTGGGCATTTAACCGAGTTAACCGACCTAACCTACTTAACCGATCCAAACCGAACCGATTTAACCGAAAAATTAAATTAACCAAACTTTCGATTAACCGACTAATGTTAACCGATCATGATCGGTTTGGTTAATGGTTAACACATGTTAAACCATGGTTAACCGAAACTATTTAATAGCCCAAAATCAAATCCGCTCAATTCTATTTGCAACCCGGCCCACCTATTCCCTAACCCTAATCGTGCTCCCTCCTTTGCCAGCCGCATTTCACAAAATAATTCACTCTATCATTCCCAAAATAAATAAACGAATCTTTAAAATTTGTTGCCTCGACTAAACATTCAAATCCAAATACAAATCGATCCTCCTCCACCTTTATCTTCGTTCCTTAATATCTAGAATGATGATTTGAGCAATAACGAATGCTAACAAGAAGAGGAAGAACATGAATATGATTTTTTTTTTTTTTAATAGGCTTTTTTTGTTTAATTAATTTTTACTGTGTCTAATTCGTATATTCTTAAACAAGATGCACATATTATTTTTATATGTTTTATCTGTTTTATTTTAATATTTAATGTGCCTGTTTAGTTCATATGAACTGATCTTTTTAGTTATCTGTTTATTATACATCACGTATAAACTAATTATTTATAACTTTGAGCCATCTTTATATCTCATGATAGCATTTGGAGTATTTTTGTCCCTATGACTCTAAAAACATGTCTTTGTAGTCCTGTAGGAAATTGGTGTAGGGGATCCTTTATAATTGCTTGTTTTTGTAGTATTATGGCAGAAAAATCTAGTAGAATTAATGAATAATTGGATATGATAATGCAATAAAATTTTCAAGTCCTTAACGTCTATTCATACTTTTGAGATGTTTTCCTTTAATTGATAACTAAATCTGACACAATAACTCATACCACTAATAACAAATGCGTAAGGTGGACTGTTAATACTTACTTAAAGTATTTTAGTTAAAAGAGTTGATTATTCTCAACATAGTTATGTATATGCTTTAATTTTAGTAAGCTTCATATGCTTCAGCAACCGTATTTTAATAAGGTTTGGTACTAACTAACATTCAAAAAGTACACCGAGTAAAAAAAAATTGTTGCAACGATTTATTTGCAAGTTGAATGCAACAAGAGTACAAACCAAAATGCAATCCAACTCAAAATAAGCTTTATTTGCATATAAAAACTAGCCAAAAAAGGAAAAAAGAGAAAAAACTTCAGACTGTAGAGTTCATTTTGGATTGACAAAGTAGCTGTTGATCGAGGGTATTATTTCATGGTTTTTGTTGCGAACAAACATCCTAACTTTATGCTCTGCATATTTCTTCCCTTCGCTAAAATTGTCAAGCGCTCTTGTACTTCTTCCTTCTTTGTTCATCCTGCATCCATTTACACATACATACACTGATCCATACTCTATTGTGTGTTTGTACTCACATTTTACACTAAAATAATCAAATCAATGATGATTCCTGTAAGATATTGAACATGAAAACTAACCTTACCTACAGCTTGATGCATCTGAAGTCATTAACAGCATGAGGTGGTATCATCTTATCTACCTACAGTTGGAACTTGCATTATTCCACCATGCATTTTTTTACATAACAGCCTCTATACTTTGCGTTTGAACTTTTATTGCATCTCTCATTTCTCCATATTCCTTAATCTCAATGTGTTGACATACATACTATAGATTGGGATAGGACAGAGCGATTATATTAAACAAAATAATTGAAAAAATGACAAAATATACAAGTTTCAACGAGCCTTGTTTTATTTAAAATGCATAAATATATTGTAAGCTAGGAAGGAACCATAGCTAATAACAACCATCAAGAATGCACATAATAAAGCAGTAATTAAAGTCAAACCAAGAATTTTTTGTGAAACAAACTAGTTTTCTCCATCGATACACAACGCCAATGCTGCATATCCATCTAGTAGTACAGAAATTGCATTTGTAAATTATATTGCTAGCTCTAATGCCTTGCACGTCTTAAGAATCTGTATTCCATTGTCTTGGCTTTTGTAATGCAATATTTCCCAGCAAAAACCAATACTGTATTGCGTAGGCAGGCATGGATAGAAAGAAAATATAATGAATTGCAAATATTTATTGATGTATGGCAGAACTATTTAGCTAAGCTAAATGAAGTAAATGGCTCTTGTAAAGGTGATATTTTATGCAAAGTTGTAGTTTGTACTATCCTAGAAACAATGATGATATTCATCTTAAATAAAGTAATTTTGTGATGTCCCGGAATTTTAGGCAATATCAATTTAATAATCCGTGTTAAAATTAAATTGATTTGATAATATTGTTAACAATAAATTTGAATTGAGTTAATAACCTTCTTAAATAAATATTTAAATGGGTGATTTTATCTTTTAAAAGCTGATTTAATTGTTTTCTATTTATAATGTATATATATTCGTATATATTGTAAATAGATAAACTTTGTTTTAAATTTAATAAATAAAGGCATGTTTTCTAATTCTAATATTTTTGGTAATTTGGAAATTTGATTTAATTTAATATTAAGCTATTAAATAAATAACCATATGGCTTTAAAATACTCAAGATAAAAGTTTAATTTTTTTTTTAAAAAATGATTCTAGCTTAAGTTTAAATTTAAACAAAAAGGTTTGTTTGTTCTTTTTAAATACAGCTTGATAAAATAAGTGATTTATTAATAAAGAGATAATTTCTTTTATAAATTATTTTAATTTAATAATGAGCTATATTTAAACAATGTTAATAATGTAATATCTTTACAAATGGATTTTAATATAAATAGAAATTGTTATTTCAAATTTATTTCTTTAAATATATGTGTGTATTTTGGAGAAAACTATGATTTGAAAATTCAAAATAAAGTCTTTCAAAAATATTTAAAATAAAATAAATCTTATAAATATTAAACATAAGTATAAAACAAATATATGGTTATAAAATAAGTCTAAAGAAATAAACATAAGAAAACTATGATATTAACATAAGTATAAAAATAAATACATAAGTTAAAATTTATAACAAATAACTAAAACAACTTCATATTGCACATGTAGGACTAAAAGCAATCCAGGCAAAGTAATATGTATGTTGCTGTAGAATATATGCAAGAACAAGTAAAAGGAAATATTACGTACATAATGTATGAAAAGAAATAAGACAAAAGAAATATGTATGTAACCTGTAGAGTAGTATGCAAGGAAAAATAAATAAAGTATAAAAGAAATATCTGCATACATAAAAATGGGATGAGTAGAAACATAAAGGACTCAGGCATTTAATAACATCATCTCAGCACAACATTTAGTCAATTCGAATTTGTTCAAAAGATCATTTCAGCCTCCATAACAAATCTTGCCCAGTAAGATAAAGAAAAAATCTCTGAACGAATTGAAAATACATAAACCAGTGACACCTACCCCCATAAAAACTCTTCTTTATATATACAAAATCTGTCTTCTTTATATTTGCAGTGCTTTTTGTTCTAATTCGTTCAACATAGCAAACCAGAAAAATAGTAAGCTTTTCTTTTTACAAACTTAAATAACTTCAACAATCAAAAGCAAGGTGATTTTAAAGGAAGATCAAAGCAAAACATTTTACAGTTTTAAAAGTTCAAAACTGTTTTCAAAGCTAAGGGGTGTTCTATCATCTTCTCAATGCTGTGATTAACTTTTAAAAATCTAAATTTTATCTGGTTGCATGCTATTTCTATGATAAATATTGTAATGTGCGTGTGTGTGTATATATATATATATATATATATATATAAATTTAATCTGTTGTATGCATGTTTATATGAATGTCCTATGTTTATAGTTTCCAAGTTTCCTGTTTGTTTTAAATTCATATTCTTTTTGACTCAATTACTGTTAGGAATTAGTTTACAGACAAAAATTGTTTGTTTAGTTATAAAATAAGTTTAAAATTGAATTAAGTTAATATACACTTGGATTGGCTCTGGAAAATCAAACAACTGAGCAAGTTCAAATTTAATTGAAAATTCAATCATCCTGTTTTCTGGATTCATGAATATAAATTGAATATTAAAATCAAAATATGATTTTTAAAACAAAAATTATAATTTTTAGTGAAAGGATGGGAGAGCAGTTTTGGTATGAACTGGAGATGGAAATTTGTGATTTCCTGGTGCTGTACTTGAAGGAGGAGGTCAGGTTTCTTCTTGATGATGGACGGGTGATCAGAGATGCTAGGAAAAATAGTTGATGGTGATGAAATTCATCAGGGAAGTTGCAGCAGTGGGATTCCTTTTAGAACCCTAGTTTTAGCCGTGCTTAGTGTATTGATCACCACGGCTTGCATAGTTGATCGAGTGCTTTAAGTTTTTGGGTAATGATAGCTTGGCCGTAGTCGAAGTCGATGCCGGAGTTTCAAAACCTACGGTGGTCGGAGTTGTGAAGACGAGGTGATTTCAGGTTTTGGGTTGGTGATGTCCAGTTTGTTCCACGCTTTGGAATTGGGCGCTCGATTGTGATTTCTGGGTGTTGGACACGATTTGATGATCGTGGTGGGTTGTAGAGTTGATCTCTAATGTGTTGCGATCATCGTTGATGATCAATGGTGGCCGGAGCCACCGTGCATATGCACGGTGTAGTGATTTGTCTGGTGATGTTTTGGTTAGGTTTTGAAAGCAAAGGAGGTTGCTCGAGTTTAACTCGAGTGATTCGAGTGTTGGACTCGAAGTAACCTAGGGTTTTGCTCGAGGAAAATATAGATTGTCTCGGGTAAATTTTTAGTTACAGGTTTTAACCTTTAAGTTTTTAAAAATTTAAAACTGGAATTTAAAATGTGAACTAGAGATTTAAGCTAGATTTAAATCAGAGTTTAAGTTTGGATTCAAATGTAGTTTGAATCTTAGTTTTAAAATTTAATAAAATTTTTAAAATTTAAATTGTTTGAACAACTTTAAAATATTAAATTGTTTGAATTTAAAAGTAAAGCTTTAAATAAAATAGAGATTTAAACCTAAGTTTAAATCTGGATTCAAATCTAAATTTGAATCTTAGTTTTGAAATAAAAGAAGACGTTAAATTGTTTTAAACAGTTTAAATGATAAAGTGAATTTTTAAATTGATTTGAATTTAAAATGAAATTGTGTTTTAAATTCTTTAACTTGTGAAATGAAAAGGGTTTTGAAATTGTTTTAAACTTGCTAAAGCTAATTTGTTTTCATTCTAAATCTTAAATTTAAAATGACAATTTTAAAGTAAAGTTTGAAATTAAATTGTTTTTTAAATACCTTGTTAATGACAATTTGATCATTAATAAGAAAAATGTTTTTATAATTGAAGATTTAATGATTTGTAATTATTAAGTTAATTAAAATGGATAATTAATGATTTGGATTAATTTAGTAATTAAAGGTTTAAATTAGTTAATTAAGGTATAAGTTAATTAATTTAGGATAAATTAATTGGTAATTAAGGATCATTAATTAAATAAGATTTGATTTTAAATTAATGATTAGTAATTAATTGATTATGTAATTAAAGATTAATTAATGGATTATTAAAGACTAATTAATTGGTAATTAATAATGGTTAATATAAGTTAATTACTTAAGAAAGTAATTAAAGAATTGTTAATAGTTAATGAAGGTCATTAACTAGGATTATTTAATAATGAATTAATGTGCTTAATTTTTAATAATTAATTAAATTAATTAATTTAAGATAAAATTATGAATTGTTTAAGTATAATTACTTAATGGAAGTAATTAAGGAATTAATTACTCATTGAAATTAATTCAGTTTAATATGAATTGTTTAAGTTAATTAATTAAGTTTAATTAATTTAAATAACCATTTGATGATGTGATAAGTATAATTACTTAGGGAAGCAATTAATGATAATTACTGGATGTAATTAACCGAGGATGATTAATAATGAAAGTAATTCGAGTATAATTACTTTGTATCATTAATCAAGGGATTAATTTAGAGAAAATTAATTAAGGTGTAATTAATAAATTTAATGAGTAATTAAGGGTAGTTAATTACTGAATGGTATTAATCAAGGGTGATTAACAATTTGGTTTAATTGAAGATTAATTACTTAATGTAAGTAATTTAAATAGAAAATATAACTATTATGTAATTAATAAATGAAAGGATTTATTAATAAAGAAGTAATATAATTAATGTTAGAAATTTAAAGGTTAATTTCTATATTTGGTTAAAGATAATTAATTTGTGAAAATAATTAAAGGATAATTACTTGAATGTAATTAAAGGATAATTAATCAAGGGTGATTAATTGAAATGAATAATTAGTGAATGATTTATTAATTAATTGGTAATTGATTAATAGTTATATAAGCAAGATTTATAATGGTGAAATAATTGATTTAATTTACTTTAAATTAATTAGAGATGCAAGTAATAAATTTAATTCATTTTAAATTAATTATATAGTGTGATTACTAGTCATTGCTTATGTATGAATGGATGATATTGTTTACCTTGAATGGTTTGAGATCTCAGATATGAGATAAGTGATGTTGTGTGATGTAGATGCTTTGATTAAGATATGATGATAATATGGATTATCTGTTTTTGATGATAATATGGATTATCTGTTTATGATGATAATATGGATTATCTGTTTGTGATGATAATGTTGATTATCTATTGTGATATTGTGGATTATCTATCTGGGTGTATATAGATAATATTGAATTGAATTGTTTTAAACTTTAAAACAACTTGACCTTAAAAGATGGCGTTTTGGATTTCGATGAGACCAGGATCGGGTTTCCATATTTGGATATCCGAAAACCACATCGATCCAAATTAACGATAGGGCGTGAATCTAAAGTGAAGATGAAGATTCAGAGTGCAATGATTATCGTCGTTAACTCTGAGGGTGATTCCAAAATGAGTGTAACGAGATAATACCTTCGGTTTCGTTCGAACCCAGAACGGACTTGTATGGATTGAATGCTTTCAGAACATCGTCAGGTGGGCGATGAGCATTCTAAGAGATGTGCTCTCTAAAGGTAATCGCAGCCTCAAGCCTCATCAACCGGGAATGGCTAAAATAGAGGATGTGCGGCAAGGTTAGGTGGGTCATGCCCAAGCAGGACGAGATTTTTCCCTGTCTAGAGGTCTCTTTTTATTTCGGCTGTGTGGGCAGTTTTGAGCTCCAACTGCCGGGGTTATCTTGTTCGGGACTGTTCAATAAGGAATGGTTCCGACCTTGTGTTGTAGGGGATTTAGGGTGGATCCTCGGTATGGTGATCTAGGCCACGTACTGTGACGGGCGGTACCCCAGTAGCCCTGCCATTGTATGGAATCCAATCTCCAATAAGTGTCGTACGTATTAGTTGTGCCCAACTATGTTGGAATGTGAGATGTAAGCATTTCAGCTATTTCCTTATTTTACTTGAAAACCATAGACACTATTATAATATCACTGGATTTCCTATAAAATGATTTGGTTAGCGTAAGGTAAAAACTTACCCATGTTTATTTGTGAGAAGTCTTACGTGATACCTTTATTTTCAAATGTTTTTCAAAGTTAAGAAACTTTAACCTGTTACTCACACCAGACTCATGTCCGACCCGGAGTTTATTTCTGTTTTTCCTGAACTCTCGGGTACTCAAATTTTTACGAGTAGCCAAGGGATTCAGGTTTGCTTTGACGAGTTCTAGAGGAGCAATGGAGCAGAAGGCTTCGGCGTTGTAGATATATATAGTGTTCCGCTGTGTTGGTTTCTCTGTGTTATTTTCTCTGAGTTGTATTGAAATTTAATCACTAGATATGTGTTTATAACTGTCTAGTATGTGATATATTATCTGTGAAACTCTGATTGATGTTGTATATTATGTAATACTTATGTAATTAATATAATTTATTCGTTCCGCTGTTGAGATTCTGATGTTGTTTCTTCTTTCTTCTCTATCTTTTCTCTTTTCTATCCCTTTCTTTCTTCAAGATGATACGACTTTTTGAGGCTAGAAAGTCGGGTCGTCACAAATTTTCTATACCTTAGTAATTATCGTTAATGCATATCTAGAAATAAAAATTTAGTTTTATGATTTATCTTCAGGTTCAACCTATAACTGGACAGTCTAAGAGAATAAGAAAGAGCCAAAGTGGAGAATAAGAAAGTGCCAAAGTGGAGATTGAAGTGCGTATCAGCTAAAGCATGGACATAGAGAGTGTAGTGTGAAGGCTGAAGTGAGTCAAGCGACCATGAGTTTGACTTTTTAGTTTGTAGATTGACATGCTATATCAATGTAATGTAATATGAATTTGAGTTTTTATGAACTATTAATGTATGAAGTAGAAGTGAGTATGTAGGGCTAGACTGGTAATGATTCAGTATTTCACTACATTGTAACTGAATTTATCATGTATGTCAATAGATTGACATGCTGTATCAATGTAATTTACCGATTAACCGACTAATTTGACCGGTTAACCATGAACGGTTAACCGGTCAACGGTTAACCGGTCAAATTAGTCGGTTAACCGATTAAATAAACTGGTTAACCGCGGTTAATTTTAACCGGTTCGGTCGGTAGACCAGACCAGAAATTAACTGAACCCGGTTAACCGAACCGCACCTACCTTAATGGTTAACCGTAAATTTTAACCGATTAGGTCGGTTAACCGACCGTGTCTACCCTTAGATAAATCAGTTAATCCTCTTAAGTTTCAAAGACTGATTTTTCTCAAAGATTGATATGATAAAATCATTTATGTAAGACTACTTGTTGAAATTGATATGGGTGTATATCACCATGCTTTCATAAGTTATAAAAATATACTTCATCGGATCTTGCTTAACGAAAAGAAATATCTTGTTTATGAGTCTGAAAAGTTACACAAACTACAGAGGAATTAAGCTTATGAGTCATACGATGAAGTTTTGGGGGAGAGTCATTGAACATCGATTAAGAAGAATGAAAAGTGTTTCAAACAACCAATTTGGTTTTATGCCTGGGAGGTCGACTACAAAAGCGATTTTCATGCTACGCATGGTATTTATCGATTTGAAGAAAACTTAAGACAAAGTACCGCGAAAGGTGATGTAGTAGGCTCTGAAAAAGAAGAGAGTCCCAAAAAAGTACATTACCCTTATCAAAGATATGTACGATGATGTTGTAACTAGTGTCAGAGCATGCGATAGTGTAACCAGTGACTTTCCCATTAACATAGGATTACATCAAGGATCAGCTTTTAGCCCTTTCATTTTTTCCCTACTTATGGATGAGGTTACAAAGGGTATGCAAGGGGAGATTCCTTGGTGTATGCTATTTGCTGATGATGTTGTGTTAATTGATGATAGTAGGATTGAGGTTGATAGACAAGTTGAGCTGTGGAGGCAGACTTTAAAATCAAAGGGATTTAGGCTTAGCAGAACTAAAACAAAGTATATGAAAAGCGAGTTCAGCGATGTCAGGTCAGAGGATGGAGATATCACTTTTGCCGGACAAATAGTTCCCACGAAGGAATCCTTTCGATATTTAGAATCAATGTTGCATTGTAATGGTGAGATCGATAAAGATGTTAGTTTTAGAATTCATGTAGGATGGCTGAAACGGCGAAGGCGTCTAGCACTCTCTGTGACAGGAAAGTCCCACATAAGCTTAAAGGAAAGTTCTATAGAACGGCAATCAGGCCTGCGATGTTGTATGGTGCAGAATGTTGCCCTAGTAAAAGCCAACATGTCCAGAAGAGAAACGTAGTAGAGATGCGTATGCTGCGATGGAGTTGCGGTCATACAAGAAGGGACCGAATTAGAAATGATAGTATACGTGAATAACTAGAAGTAGCACCAATTAAAAAGAAGTTGATTCAACATCGTTTAAGATAATTTGGACATCTCCAACGAAGGCTGTCCGAGGAACCTGTGCACGTTGGAACTATAGGCTGCGCCTTATACTCAAAGAGAGGTAGAGGTCGACCAAGATTGACATGGAAGGAAGTAGTAAAAGGGGACTTGAAGGATTGAAATATATCTGAAGAGCTAGTAAAGGATAGAAGCGCATGAAAGTTAGCGATCCACGTACCAGAACCATGAGTTATGAGTTTCGTAAGTTTTAGATTATAGGACTAGGAAAAAGGAGCCTAAGACGTAGTGTTTGGTCTTTGATCAATATTACTATCAACATCATCATTATTATTATTTGTACTATTATCTTATTTATTTATTTATTATACATATATATTTATTTTTATCTTTATTTTTATTTTACTTAGTTACTATTATTTTTAATTTACTTATTTAACTTTATTTTATTATTGCTATTGTTATTGTTATAACCTTTAAATTAATTTTGCCATTTAGTTTTAAGTTCTATCTTTAGCCGACCCCAACTTGTTTGGAAACAATGACTTTGTTGTTGTCGTTGAATCAAAAAAGTCATGGTTTATGAACCGATAGGCTCTGTAGACAAGAGCATAATCTTCTGTAAGAATCTCCCTTGGTAAAATAATCTTTTCGAAAAGAACACGCTTATCATATAAATAATTAGAGCTCCATGCATATTAAGAAATACATTGGTATAAAAAGATTGAGGTATATGTATGTATGTATGTATATGTGTATATGTATATACATCTGTATATGTGTATATATATATGTATATGTATGTATGAAACAATATCATACAAATTTTAATACAAGAGATTATATATATATATATATATATATATATATATATATCCAAGGCCATGTCCGATAAGTTGCTGAATTTCTTCGGAGCAGCTGGCGTTCTTTGACGTTATCTGATGTGGTCGACGTTGCTTGTTGGTTATTGCTTCTTGTAATGTTCGTATGGTTAACCACTACAATCATATCCTCTTTGGCATCATCCATCATTGCCTTGCTGGTCTTAAGATCTTATATAGCCTTACTTATTCATGCTTACCCATATATATGAAATAGTGGGTATTTTCGAAATTAATATATAACACCATATGTATATTCGAAATTCAATCACGTTTTCAAAAGCAAAACATTTCAACAACTTTAATGTTTCTAGAACCAATCAGAAACTTCATTTTTATAAAATCACAAACATGAAATCCACTTTATGAAGCCTGATATGCACTTAACCTATATCTGTTAATAAAATCAAACTAAATGTATGAATGAAACCTTTATATACGTAAGGGCCTACATGTTTGTAATGTGCCTGCAGAGTCTCCAATTTCCAAAACCGATTGTTTATACACAAAATACATATACAATAAAATCTAAAACATATGAAATGAATATACATGATGCATACACGCAAATATACGGGAATAGAAATGCTGTTATGTATTTAAGAGAACTGATGCACATGGAAATCAATATGCATGTTAATAATCATCTTCTCCACAGATCGGCAACATACATGCGGCGTGTCCATTTTTGTATGGACGAAAATCCAAAACTAAAAACAACAGACCAAACACTACCTAAACGTCTGAAAAGTTGATTATTCATATTTGAGATCTTAAATATGTGAAATTCTTTCCAATAACATTAATTTTTTTCGAAGTTATACATCTACATTTGATACTATTTTTGTTCAAAGCTTCTATATGTATGATGATATGAATTAAACATATGTACATGAAAGTATTTTCGTAAGAAACTTTGTGTACAAACTTGAATTCAAATGCATTTAAAATGTAACATTCATTGAAATTTGAGATGAATTTACACAACTCAAACATGATACACATGTGTTTCAATTGCCAAACATAGATACAGGCCCAGTCCTTAGTCTAGGCAACTAAGGCAATGGAATTGGGCAACCCCTCTTTGCAGGGCAACCACGTAGCAAAAACCGTAATTAAGTCTTAAGCCACAAAAACAAAAACGTTAAAATAAAAAGGGAAAAAAAGGGTAAAAGTATGATAGTTCATTCATGTTAGTTTGTTTCACTGTACAACTTAGCATTAGTTAATTTTAAATATTGAAAAATTCTAACCGTAATTTTTAGTACATAAAAAATCAATAAGTGTGGTAATATACATTAATAATAGGGATGAATATGCTAAATATGAAAGGACATTATTGTAATCTGCACTGCATAAGTAGTCTATAAATATGAAGTTTGATTGTATTGTAAAGATATCTCTCAATTCAATAGAATTGTTCTCTCTCTAATTGCCTTCATTCTCTTTATTCTGTAACACGTTATCAGCACGAAGGAATGCGAATTAATTATTGACCTCAACCTGTTCACCTTCATACTTTCCAACTTCTCAGCAAGTAATTAAATATTAATTACTCTGACTGTTTCTCTTCTGACCATTCTAATTCTAAGGCTATTTATATTCAAAATCCTATTACATATATTAGTGCAGACGAGTCTTTTAGAATATATCTACATACATTTTATTTCTTATTTCCTTTAAAACAGCAGGTAAAGGAATTGCTTTTGCATTTCTTTATAAACTCGTTACTTTTCCTCTCTCCAAAAAGGTAATTGTCAATATCATTTTATTTTTTGATAAAGCTATCAAGTCAGCACATGCTAGTTTGGGTTTCGCTTTTATATTTTTCATGTCTTTTCTTGTATCACTCTTATTTTTATTCTTTGGCTTCTAAATTCATTATTATTATTATTTTTTCCTTTGCGGATCTATTGCCAAATAAAATTCAAAAATTTGGAATGGAATATACGCAAAAACTGACTTTCCTTTCTTATTTGATAAATACATGAAAGTTGCAAAATCCAAATGTTTGGTTTTGTTGATACAATTTTTTTTGGTATAGTTGTTTGATATCATGAATGAAGACTTTCCTTTTTTTTCTTCTTCTTTTTAGTTGGAAACAAACAAATAGTGAATGCTGTTGTGGCGAATATTTTCACCTTATGCAATTTATCTTATGAACAGTTCACAAATGACAAATATCGCCAAGCTTGAATTTAAAGCTTTGGATATATCTGGAGACAACTATTTATCATGGATACTGGATGCTGAGATTCATTTGCAATCTCAATGCTTAGAAAATGCCATTAAAAATGGCAATACTATGTCCCAACAGGACAAGGCAAAAGCTCTAATATTTTTAAGACGTCATATCCATGACGATCTAAAAACGGAATATTTGACTGAAAAAGACCCTCTCCACTTATGGAACTCCCTGAAGGAGCGTTATGACCACCAGAAGACGGTCATACTTCCAAACGCTAGGCAAGAGTGGTTGAACCTGAGGTTTCGGAACTTTAAGTCCGTAAGAGAATATAATTCTACAATGTTTAGAATCACTTCTAAACTGAAATTATGTGGAGAAAATGTGGATGACGCACAAATGCTTGAAAAAACTTTCTCAACATTTCATGCCTCGAATATACTCCTGCAGCAGCAATATCGGGAGCGTCATTTTACAAAATATTCTGAACTCATAGAATGCTTACTAATTGCTGAACAAAATAATGAATTGCTTATAAAAAATCATTCCTCAAGACCAGCTGGTTCAACTGAATTACCTGAAGTTAATGCTAATTTTTCCCACTCTAGAAGAGGTAGGGGTCGAGGTCGAGGTAGAGGACATGGTCGTGGACATAGATATAACTCTAGCAGAGGTGGTTATGGTGGTTTTAAAGGTAACAAAACCACCAACTTTAAAAAAGCAACAAAAGAAAATTGAGCCTATAAAGAACAATGATTCGGCTTCAGAAAATAAAAGGCATTATGAGGAAGTTTGTTATAGATTTGGACGATTTGGTCACTGGTCCCGTACATGTAGATCATCAAAGAAAACAGTTGAAGAATATCATCGCTCGAAGAATTTTAAGGCAAATAATGTCGAAAAGTTACCTGAAAACACTACCTGAAGTTAGATGATTTCTTCGAAGATGACAACGGAAATTTCATTAATGATGAAAATCTAAGTGCAATGATCAATGATATGACCGAGTTGACCAATTAGAAATGTCTTGAAGTTTGTTAAGTGACTTTCGTTTTATTTCATTAGCTTGCATCAATAAATCAGTTTGAAGTTTGTGTTCGTTTAATAAATCATGGAAAATACAATTAAACGAACACAAACTTCAAACTGATTTATTGATGCAAGCTAATGAAATAAAACGAAAGTTACTTAACAAACTTCAAGACATTTCTAATTGATCAACTCGGTCATATCATTGATCATTGCACTTAGATTTTCATCATTAATGAAATTTCCGTTGTCATCTTCGAAGAAATCATCTAACTTCAGGTTAGTGTTTTCAGGCAACTTTTCGGCATTATTTGGCTCAATATTTTTCGAGCGATGATATTCTTAAACTGTTTTCTTTGATGATCTACATGTACGGGACCAGTGACCAGATCGTCCACATCTATAACAAACTTTCTCATAACGCCTTTTATTTTCTGAAGCCGAATCATTGTTCTTTATAGGCTCAATTTTCTTTTGTTGCTTTTTAAAGTTGGTGGTTTTGTTATCTTTAAAACCACCATAATCACCTCTTCTAGAGTTATATTCATGTCCACGACCATGTCCTCTACCTCGACCTCGACCCCTACCTCTTACAGAGTGGGAAAAATTAGCATTAACTTCAGGTAATGCAGTTGAACCAGTTGGTCTTGAGGAATGATTTTTTATAAGCAATTCATTATTTTGCTCAGCAATTAGTAAGCATTCTATGAGTTCAGAATATTTTGTAAAATGACGCTCTCGATATTGCTGTTGCAGGAGTATATTCGAGGCATGAAATGTTGAGAAAGTCTTTTCAAGCATTTGTGCGTCATCCACATTTTCTCCACATAATTTCAGTTTAGAAGTGATTCTAAACATTGCAGAATTATATTCTCTTACGGACTTAAAGTCCTGAAACCTCAGGTTCAACCACTCTTGCCTAGCGTTTGGAAGTATGACCGTCTTCTAGTGGTCATAACGCTCCTTCAGGGAGTTCCATAAGTGGAGAGGGTCTTTTTCAGTCAAATATTCCGTTTTTAGATCGTCATGGATATGACGTCTTAAAAATATTAGAGTCTTTGCCTTGTCCTGCCGGGACATAGTATTGCCATTTTTAATGGCATTTTCTAAGCATTGAGATTGCAAATGAATCTCAGCATCCAGTATTCATGATAAGTAGTTGTCTCCAGATATATCCAAAGCTTTAAATTCAAGCTTGGCGATATTTGTCATTTTGTGAACTATTCATAAAATAAATTACATAAGGTGAAAATATTTGCCACAACAGCATTCACTATTTGTTTGTTTCCGCTAAAAAGAAGAAAAAAAAAAAAGGAAAGTCTTCATTCATGGTATCAAACAACTATACCAAAAAAAAATTGTATCAACAAAACCAAACATTTGAATTTTGCAACTTTCATGTATTTATCAAATAAGAAAGGAAAGTCAGCTTTTGCGTATATTCCATTCCAAACTTTTGAATTTTATTTGGCAATAGATCCGCAAAGGAAAAAAATAATAATATTGAATTTAGAAGCCAAAGAATAAAAATAAGAGTGATACAAGAAAAGACATGAAAAATATAGAAGCGAACACCAAACTAGCATGTGCTGACTTGATAGTTTTATCAAAAAAAATATGATATTGACAATTACCTTTTTGGAGAGAGGAAAAGTAACGAGTTTATAAAGAAATACAAGAACATTTCCTTTACCTGTTGTTTTAAAGGAAATAAGAAATAGAATGTATGTAGATATATTCTAAAAGACTCGTCTGCACTAATATATATAATAGGATTTTGAATATAAATAGCCTTAGAATTGTAATGGTTAGAAGAGAAACAGTCAGAGTAATTAATATTTAATTACTTGCTGAGAAGTTGGAAAGTTTGAAGGTGAACGGGTTGAGGTCAATAATTAATTCGCATTCCTTCTTGTTGATAACGTGTTACAGAATAAAGAGAATGAAGGCAATTAGAGAGAGAACAATTTTATTGAATTGAGAACTATCTTTACAATACAATCAAGCTCCATATTTATAGACTACTTATGCAGTGCAAATTACAATAATGCCCTTTCATATTTAGCATATTTATCCCTATTATTAATGTATATTACAACACTTAAATATTTTAATCAAGATATAATATATAGCATTGATTTGATTTATTTAAAGTTGTATCAGGCTTATCTTTTTTGAAGCTCTACGAATTGAAAAATGGACGATCTTTATTAATTTGTCTTCAAATTTTCTAGTTAAGGGCAACAAAAACGGTAACCGTCTCGAGCAATCCAATTTTCAGGGCCGGTCCTGCATAGATATATGACTCAACACCCCAAGCTTGATATGTAATAAAGTTGCCTAAATTGTTTTATGCAAAGTAATTCCAAAATCCTATTCATATATATACACACACACTCACTTGAAGCAGAATTTGAAATGCTCAGAATACGTGCATAAAATAGGTGTGTATCTCATCATTCATATATACAACAACCTTAAGTTACTGAAATTCGTATGTCAATTATTAAAACAAACATGCATCAAAGTATACTTGAGTTGAAGTTGCATATATTCAAAATTCTCTAAATATTCAAAGTCAACTTGACATACCTCAGCACTCTAAATCTATACTCGTTTGAATCTAACCGAAGCTTCGATACTGAAATTTGCTCAAAACTCTATTAAATAAGTGTGGATTCCAAATCTACGTGTATTGGAATTTGGTTCTATTGTATCCAAAATCTATACGTGTGCATTCATATTAAGACTCCCTGCATTGCAACACTCCAACCAATATGCAAAAAGTTTCATTTTCACCGATATTCAAAGCTTTTGTTAAAATCTTTATTTAAAACTAGTTTAGATCTGGAAGTATTCGAAGACTCTTTACTCGGGAAATTAAATATCATAAACTTGAGCTTTGATGTTCCCTAAATCATGTTCATAACAGGATGCACAATCAACATTGACATAGTAAGGGATCGCGTGAGTTTGAAATCATTTGACTGTAGAGTTAGCAAACTGAAAGCCCCTCGAATTCACATCTTCAAATCAAATCCTTCTCGAATCGGATACTTTCAAAATCATTTTCAGTTTTGAAATTTCATTCATATATTTCTCGAAAGGTTGAAACCACTGCAAAGATTCTGAAGCCTTTTAAAATTATGTTAATATTGATTTTTTCCAAAAATCTGTTAATCTTTAAAACTGAATCAAAAGATCGGGTAATTGTCCCAAACCTTGGATTCTTTGTTTTGAAAAGGTAATTGATTCTCGAAAGCAGGGTTCCGCAATGATCCTTCTTACCAGACTTAGGTACTCAATTCTTACGGCAACAAGCGATCAATTGTGAAAGCTTCAAATTAAATACTGTGATACCTCAAATCAACTGCTTCAGCACCCCAATTTCATCACCACGGCACCCTAAAATCAAATACTATGGCACCCTAAATAAACTGCTGCGGCACCCTAAATTCCATCACCGCGGCACCATGAAATCAACGACTGCGGCACCCTAAATCAACTGCTTCGGCATCTCAATTCCATCACTTCAGCACCCTTCCACACTTTTGACATAAGTTCAATCAACTTTGGCACCCATATTTTGATGAAAGGCAAAAATGAACTACTCGAATTCCATCTGCAATCTTCGCTTCATCAATGGCAGAAGGGTCCAATCGATTGCGCAGCATCCAATTGGAAACCGTCGAAACTGTCTCCAAATCAAGTGATGGCGGAAGGAATCTCTTTAGATACTGATGGAAATGAACTAATACTTGCGGAATTTTCCTGATTTAATTCCCTTTCAAATGAGTTAAAAACAAGAGATGGACTAAAATCACGGAAGTGGGACGAAAGGCAACACCACGTGATGGTCTCGACGTCTCGTGACGAGCATGTGATCGCGTGTACATTGGAATGAATTCGTTCTTTAACATATTCGAAGTCGATTGTACCCCTTTGCAAACATTTAAACACGTGATTAATCTCAGAATTTAAACTGAGAATAAGTTTTAATTTTAAAATATGAAATTCCAATCCCCACTGGGTGTTTTGGTCATTCAGAGGTTTGAACACTCCTAGCACCAAAAATATTAATGATTATCGTTAACACCCTAAATGAGTGTGCAATATTATATAGCTTATTTGTAGAAGTTTCACATATTCCCTTGAGGTTTGTAATAAATCACGAAATCGTTTGAATTAAAATCCAAAGGTGTAAAACAACACAGTAGATAAAATTCAACTAAGCTCAAGTCATCCTCTTTATTCATATTTTAGTTCATTACAAGAGGGACCATGTGAGAGAGAAATTCAAGTCCCTATTTATAAGGGATACATCTATATTTATAGATGTAGGATGATGAGAAGCTTGCTTCAACCCGTGATGTGGGGTTGATAGCTCCATAGAAGTTGTGAAGGAATATGAAAGCTTTGGAAGCTTTATGAAAGAAAATGAACCAATTCTTTTTGAATTAACCGTTGTAAGCAACTTTATTCCTTCTATTTTAGCATGATCTTCACCATCTTCGATTATGGACGTTGTACAAAGATGGTAATCATGAAATATGGTCTCGATTGATAGTTTTATGCATGTGGCCTTCTTATCATGTCATAAAAGTGCAATATTGATATTGAAAAAGTGTAATGTCGTTGCATTATAGCTTCAATAGAGCATAGCATTTATTTTCATCCTACTTGCTTTGGAAAGGTTATATTTTCTATGTTTTTGTTGATGTTGGTGCTTCCGCAACTATTAATGCCTTCGTGGATGTTGAAGGTATTCGCCTACAACGTCGCTTCATAGTGATTTTGACGATGAACTATATATTAATGGTAAGCTTGATCGTTGAATGCTTGCGAAAGGGAGCTCTTCAACCCTTTCGAATGGCTTGTTCTAGTGGAATCTACCCTTACGGAAGATTGATGGTTGCTGGGGGTTGACATGCAACTTGTTATCCCATGCGAAAGGAATGGCTTTGGGTTATTGAATCAACTCTTGTGGAAGCTTTCCTTCTGACCGTCTTTAATTCTATCGAAGGCATTTCTTCAATATGTGCGGAAGCATTTACAATGATGTTCATGGAAGCTACTTCGATGCTTTCGAAAGCTATTTTGTGCCTTCGGAAGCTACTTCAGTTCTTTCGGGAGCTACTTCAATGCTTGTGAAGCCCCTTATAATGCTTGCGAAACCCCTTTTGTCCATAACAAAAGCACCTTCTTCAATGGTCACGGAAGGCATAGTCAATGTTTGATTCAGTCCAACTCAACATTTGCGGTAGTCCTCAAAACAATAAATGCGGGAATATTCCTAAGTCAACAAGTATGTAAGCACCAACAATCAACAGATGTAGAAGCCTCAATCAATGGATGCGACATGTAAAAGGAGCAGTGCCTTTGATGCTTGCGGAAACTCTATGTCAACACCTGCAGAATCTTCCTTTTGATGCCTTCGAAAGCCTTCTTTGAACACTTACGGAACCCTTCTTTTGGTGCCTTCGGAAGCCTTCTTCTTTCATACCTTTATTCTCAAGTAAATTTTATGGTTAACATATATATTTTGAAATACCCTCGTGATTCAAGTGTCGGACACATCTTAAATCACAATATACGTGTTACATTATGTATTTATTTCTTAAATCTAATTAAGGTTACTTATTGTTTCATCTTTTGTTATACATTCATATTATATAAGTTTTAATTATTATATAACTTATATAATTTAATTTACTTTTAAAAGTCTTATGTGTAATCTTATGTTAATATTATTAATTAAATCTTATTTAGTTAAATAACATTTTACTTTATTTTATATTATTTAATTAAACATTTAATATTGAATATGTATACTATAAAATTTATAGGTTTACAGACATATCTTTGTATATGTGTATTGTATTATTTATTAATTAACATTTAATTAATTAGTTTAATTAAACAATTTTAATTAATTAGTTTAATTTTTAAAATTTCATACATATTTACACCACCTTAGACAATTTTTTTTAGCAAAGCTAGCCGGCTTTATAGTGGGTCGTGCCACTGTATAAATAATGGAAAACGGGTGTTCTACCAATGCAGAAAACAGCTAAACGGGCGCAAGGACCCCAAACCAAAGAAAAAAAAATAAAGCATATGAGCTAGGCAAATGAGCCTAAACTACTAAACATCTACGGCAATTCGAAGAAGAACAACCACTACTAATATCAAACGATGGGCCAATAACATGAACATACCCAAAGAAAAGAGTAGCCAGGTTTGGATCATAACCTTTAGATGAAGGAGAGTAAATAAATTTCCTATCCTAATTGATGTCACAAAACTTACTTTTATTCTCCTCACCAATCTCACCAACCCTAGCAAGGGACAGACCATCACCCTCAATATGATATATAAGATATTGACTCTCACCCTCAATATCACTGATATAAGCATAAAAAGTGTTAGTCTTCGGCAAGTATCGCATCTTAGATGGAACATGGAGCCAGGCCAGCTTCTCAGAATTCCAAATAATAGAATCAGACAAACCAGAAGAAGCATGCTCAAGCTGGGCCCCACCAACAGGAGCATCAACAATTGGAGCAACTCCTACAGAAGCATCAATAACTGGAGCAACACCAGGAGTAGCGATGGCAGAAGGGGCAGGGGAGGAGCAACCTTTGGGACCCACTTCCTGGTAGGAGGGTGAGGTGGAATCTGATCAGATAGTGGAACAGGGTCAGCAGTGGTCGATCTAGAACATGCATCCGAAAGATGCCCAAAGTAGTGACAGAACGTACAAATGTACGGTTTCCAATTATAGCGAACTCCAACCTCAGTAAAGTGGCCCTCATCGAGTTTGACTTTTAACACCGAAGGTAAAAGCTTGGCAGGTGTAACATTCCCAATTTTAGGCTAATTTGAATTGGCAATCAATTTAAACTTTGAAATTAAATTGTGAACTAATTTGTTATTTTCCAAAATTTAATAAGTATTTGTTTGTTTATTAATATAAATATGATTTTTAAATTGAATCTCTAATTGGAAATTCAGAAATAAATGTTTTTGAATAACATATTGGATTTGAAACTCAAATATAAGTATTTTTGATATATATCGAATGCTGAATTTTAATTTAATTGGGAATTTGAAATTCTAAATTAAATATCTTATAAATAAAAATTTGAATTTGAAATTTGATTTGAAGTTCAAAAATAAATATTTTTAAAATAAAAAAATGGATTTGATAAAAATTTTAATATTCTTTTCAAATCTTATATATGGTATAGTTTTAGTTTACATATATGTATACATCATAAAAATATAAACATAGATTTTATAAAGGGTTCATTTCTTTTGCTTTATTTTAAAATGAACATAGTTGTACATATAAAAGCATATTTTTATAAAATCAAAATGTATACATGTATAAAACATAAATACTTAAATTAAAAGGTTTGAGCATAATTTTTAAATTAAATGAAGATGAGAATTTAAACATAATTTAATCTAAAGTGACATTTGTAAATTGATAATGTCATCCTTTTACAAGTGTTAACATAAAAACAACAAGTGGCATTTAATTCTCTTAAATTTTTATTAATATGTATTAAAAGAAAAGAAAAATTCAAGCTTCTCAATAATATTCTCAGTTCATATTTCTCAAAATCATCTCAACTTAAAGCAAGAATTCAACTTAGAAAACAAGTTCAAGTTCTTAGATTCAAAGCAACAAGATCAAAGTAAAATCAAAGATCTGAAAGCAAGCTTCAGATTTAGGTTCAAAGCTAAAACAATTGAAGCAAATCAGAGAAATAGATCAGAAATTAAAAGCCTTAACCCATAAAATAAAATCTGGATGTAATTAAAAAAATCAAACTACAACAAGATGGATTCATATTCAAAGATCAGATTCGAAATCAAGTAAATCAAAACCAAAGAGAAACAAAATCTGGAAGCATTTCTGAAATCAGAACAGAATAAAAGCAATTTAAGTCCAACACAAGACCAGATTTAGATTTAATTCAAAAACATCAAAACCCAAATCAATTTTAGGCAAGAACACTCCCAGACCGTTCTCTGCTCTGTGCAACCCATCAGGCGAGCAAACATTTGACCCTATATATATATATATATATATTCATATATATGAATCTTGATCTGTCTGTGATAAATGTTGTTGTGTGATTGTAACATGTTGTGTTGATGAAAATATATATGTAGATAGATATATACAAATATATCATTATGCATGTCTGTTCACAGGCATAAATGCCTCTGCTTATACATGGCAGGGTTGATAAATCTGTTCAAAAATATATAACATCTCAAACAATCAAAATTAGGCTTTGATCTCTAAAGAGCAAATGTTTGAAACATTGTAATTTAAATTTTAAAAATATTTTTAAAGCAAAAATATTTAGTTATATTTTGGAAAATAAGATATAACAGTAAAAATCATTTTTTGTCAGGAATCAATAATCATAGTTTCAAGTTTTAATTTTACAACCTGATTTGTTCTTGCAAACGATGAATTTTGATCATAGTTTCAAAAATTTTAGGTATATATACATTGTGAATCCTCGAATTGAACGAGAAGTCATTTTTAGTCAATTCCCGATGATCAATAGGGAGTGGGAGGAAGTGTAACGACCCGAAATTTTCTAACCCGAAAATTCCAGATAGTTATGGAAAAGAAAAAGAGATAGAAGAAGAAGAACAGAAACATCAACACTCACATTCGCAGCGGATAAAATATAATAATAAATAATAATAGCTTACAAAAGAATACTATATATGTCGATTACATTTAATATACATCATAGTTTCACATTACATACAGTCACTGTATATTTACAATTATCATGTCTCGAATTAACCATAATATAGATACACCGGAATACTCTATAAGATATTGTCATCCAGCTCGTCTCCTGAGCTCCAAAACGTACCTACCTGAAATATGTAATACTCGGTCTGACCCGAGCATTGCATCCAGTAACACCCGGGTCAGGCTGGAAACCAGCGTTAGTAAATCCAACTAACATGGAATACAAAGCAAACAACTTAAATAAACCCGGGTAACTTTTATCAATTTAACCAATTCACAATTTGCTATAGACAACACTTATTTCACGTATAAATTCCTAAGTACCAGACTTAGATAAAATAATCCCATTCACTTAAGTCATTTCATTTCATCGTATTGATTTCACGAATCAATTTATATAAATTCGAAGGGGTTTCGGGTATTTCTCAATCCCCGATCCCGTCCACTTCGCGACTCATACCATCATATCTCAAGTTATCCAAATGAAAATCACAACATTTCATATTAGAAACATCAACTTATTTCAAAGCATCCAATACCACTCAATCATTCATAAGCAAATTTTATAGCTTCCAAATTAATTCGATTGATTCTAATTGAATTTCAATCCTCAATCACTTAGGTCTCTTCATTAATTAATTCCAAATCAATTAATTAATCAGCCTTCCTTATTTCATATTAATTAATCACCGTGGATTAATTATCCTCCAATTTCATTCAAGTAATTATCTTTAATAACTTTCACCATATTAATTATTCTTACCAAATCGATGAGTAGTCTTTAGTTACTTCACAAATTAATTAACTATAATCAATTACTCAAATTCTTAATTACTTATATTAATTAATTTCTCATGGGTCACTTTGGTTAATTTATCCTAACTAATCAGTCTTTAATTACATCGTTGATTATATAAATTAATGCATTCCAATTATGCTTTGATTTGTTCTAATCTAAATTAATTACTTTAATTCAACCCCAAAATTAATCATTCTTGATTAATCTCTATATGTAATTAACTATTCTTTTATTTACTCCATTAATAAATTAATTATTCCATAATTAATTATCTTAATTTATTCTCTTGACCAATTTCACTAAGCAGTTATATTTTATTAATTACATTCAGTAATTATTTATCACACCATCAAATGATTGTTGGAATTACTTATACTTAGTTAATTAACTTACAGCTTGATTTATATTTATTTAAATACCTTTAGTTTCTGAATTAAATAACCAAAATCATTAATTAATTAAATTAATTAATTATCCATTTCAATTTACCCTACTAATTTAATGTATCACAAATCATTAAGCCTTTAGTAACTTTTAAACGGAAACATTTTCTTATTTATTGTTTTAAGTTTAAAACAACTTAAAATTTCCAATACTTCGAGTTAAGTAACAATTAACTCGAGAACCATTCAATACCAAAATCACCAGATCATCAATTCACAGTGCATATCAAATAAATTTAATCATCCAACCAAATATTTAAGTTTAACCATTCAAATTTTACTAAAAATCCAATAGAGTGAGATTTGCTCACATTTGCCTCACAATTGGCAATCCACTTCATTCAACTAATTACATCCCGTGATTATTTATTTATTTCTTCCCAATAGTTTTTTAATTCATTATTCCCTAGCCATTAATTATTAACCTTCATTTTTTTTCCATTTTTCATTTTTTTTATTCCTAAATCAATTACTTAATTAATCTTTAACTTATTTCATAAGTGACCAAATCTTAAATATACCCAGGATAAACATGTTCTTTGTTAAATACTAATCACAATAACATTTAACTTAATTTGTAAAATAATTAAGTTTTAAGTATCCTTTATGTATTTAACATACGCCACTTAACAATAAATCAAACTGTCTTAATTTAAGCTTGAAGAGCAGTTAAATCACAGGGTTCATAAATGATTTTAAACAATTCCAAATTTTTTTTTACCCAATGTTTAAAAACAGACAGAGATAAAATAAGTAAATAAAAAAAATTACTCACAATCGATCATCAACCCAACTCAGATCGTGCTTCCCCCTCCTTGAACGCATGCTCGCAGCCTTATCATCGTCCTACAATACCCCCTCCATCGCTTCGTCCCACACTCACTTGCCCAGGCAGCACAGCCACGAGCTTCAAGACAACGCGACCCCTCAAATCGAACAATCCGCGACGTGCTTTGAGTGAGAGCGAGATGCCGGAGCCCTTTCCATCACACGATCGACGCCATGGCCTCCCCTATGCCGACTCGAGTGTACATCATGACAATCGAAACCCTAAAACCCCCTATTACAGCGCGCACGCAGGCCGCGTCGCCTTCCATTCTCGACCGCGAGCCCACCTTCGAACGCGATTGATGCTGCTCGACCCTCCTCAACCCGAGTTTGCCGCCTCGACTTCGAGCGTCGATCGGCCATGAAATCCCCTCTTCTAGTTGATGAATTCGATTACAGGAAAGAGGCTTAGCCCCTTTTTTTCCTTCTTTGATTTTTTTTTCGATTTTTTTTTCTTTTTATTAGATGCGGTCGATCTGCTTTAGAATAGAGGGGAGACGGGAACATATATAGAGTTAGTAGTGGCTTCCTGAGTATGCTGATAAAATAATTTAATATTGAAAATATCTCGCTACATAACGCGAAATTCCAAACCCCGAATCAGACATGCCGACAGATGTTTATAAGGTTTTACCCGCATTCCGAACACGATGGAACGTGTTTCGGAGGCTAATTTGATTGTATGCGCGAGTTACGGAAGTAAACGATCAATTTTAAATTAAATTGATTAAAATAGTTCTAAGCGTTTCGAGCTGCCAAGGTCAAATGACAACTCCGATTGTTACGAAAATTGAAATCCGATAATAACTAACTATTACGGATCCAACGGAACTAGTTTCGTCGAATTCCGAGACTGTGCTTCGGAAGGCTATTCTTAAATTCCAATTTAAACGATATACTATCATCAATATTATCATTATAAATTTTATAAGCCTTCAAATTATTTTAAACAGGCTTAGAAATTTCCGATTCAACTATTTACCCAATTTCCAACTATTAAATTCGATATTTAAACTATACAATTCAATGATTTAATTACCAAGTAAATATTGATATCTGGAATTCAAGTTAAAATTAACTTTTTAAATATTTTAAAATCAATTAATTATTCCAATTTAATTTTTCAAAATTTCCGGGTTATCACAGGTAGGGTGAAGGATGTAGATCATCAGAAAAATAGTTAGAGAATTTATAGATGAGCGAGGCGGCGGTACGGTGGTTTTGTAGGGTTTAGCAACTCATTTTTGGTCAGGTTTCAAATTAAGTCGATTTCGTCATCAATGATGGATAGGGTTGGATCGCACTAGGGGAATTAGAGGCGTAGGCGTGTGAAGCGACTCTGGTGTGGTTCGCGTGACCTCTGATGATCGAAGGTGGATGCACGAGGAAGATTTGGGTGATCGAAATCTGGTTCCAGTTTGGGTTAGATTGCTTTTTAGCGAATTCATCGTAGTTTATGGTTCCTGGGTTGTCGTGGTGACTCAGGGGAGGATCGGTGACTTGTAGAGGGTTGGAACGATGGTCGGATTCTCCTTTTCAGGCGTACATGTGCACCGGTGCATGTATATATCAGGTGATTGTTTAGTTGGGGAAGATGAAGGGGGAACTCGGGTTTGTGCTCGAACCCTTTGTTGTTTGTCTTGAAGTCTGGTGAAGAATGTCTCGGGATTTTCGAAGGTCGAGTCAGGGTCGTTAGACGGGGGTATTTCAATCAAGGTTTTGGCATAAATTAATCTCTTTCTGGATACAATGTTAGCGTCATAACAAATCACCTTACCAACAAGGACTGTTAGCCAATCAATCCCGATCAACAGCTGAAGCATAGAGGGAAATGGGAAAAGTGGGTCCAGACTGGAGTAAATGATACCTGATCCTTAGCGCTATCAACAGACGGACTCCGGGTTGTAATAATGAATGGTTTCCCATCAATGAGAATAGGGCTGGCCTCAAGAATACACTGCCTTTCATCACTACACGGGAATTTAAAATAGAACATTGCTTTATCGAAGTGAACATTTAATCCCCTTTAGGCTTCCATATCTGATTGCAACTCGCCTTAACAAGCTGGTATGCAGGATTGGATTCAAGGAAAAAACCCACCAAGTATTCCTTTCGAAAATCAATACCGGCCTCAATTACTTCCACTGGAGGAATAAAAACTCTGTTGATCTCTACTTTTTCAAAACAACGGGGAGAGTGCACACCCGCATTTTTTTAGCAAGTTGATAAACAACGACGACCACTGAGTTATTGACCGAGGAGGAGATAGTTCCACGGGTACACATGGATGTATACAGGAAGAGGGGACTGTGTGCTCGACATTTACTCAAGCACTAAGCATGCAGCTTCGAACCAGGTCATTGTCAGAAGAAACGAAACCAACTGCCTCAACTACACTAGCTAATTCGTCTCTGGCAAAAACGCTCACACCACATGATAAGATATCAACTTGCTCAATTTCAACAATACCCAAATTAGAATCGAAAAGCATCCCAATGTCAGTTTTCAACCAAGGATTATTACAAGCTGAAGCTAAATACGGAGACAGTGGGTGCCCACCAGATGACAATAGATAGGCAAGCAAAGGAGGCAATGAAATAATTTCCTTCATCAAACCAGAGAGGGGATTAATGCTTTCCGCGATTGGCAAGGCAGGTTCACCCATGCATTGAGAGGTAGCAGAACTAGCAGAGCCAACACCAGGAAGCCCCCACGTTCTGATAGACGAAGATGCGGCTTTAAAATGCACGCCAAAGCTCGTTTGGGAAAACTCCAATTCTGGTACACAAGAGGCGATCGGTGAGCGCTTCTTCTTGGGCATTGAGGTAAAGACAAGGCAATAGTGAGGAAAAGTAGAGATGAGGTAACAGATGATGGGAGGAAAGGTTGGACAAAAGAAAAAACGAACGAAATCGGCAGAGATGTCATAAGAGGAGTCACCATTTTATCAAAAATGACTAGATTTTTCCTTGAACAATTCTGGATAATGTAACATATATAATTATATAAGTTATATATAATTATATAACTATTTAATTAGCTAATTTAATTTATTTATCTAATTAGTAATTAATTAATTTTCAAAATTAGTTTATAAATTTTTGAAACAAATTTTAAAATCACATTATAACATTTATAATATTCTTCTAATTTTAGATTTATAATTTTATTTTTTAATTCCAAAGAGATTTTTAAGTTAGACCAAGGTCTAAATTAAAATTGGGCCATTTCTATTATGGATAACCTTTGGGCTCTCTTCACCTGTTGGGCCAGGCTGGTATCCACGTAAAGTAGGGTACTTGATTACCTAAACCCAACGTATCATCTTAGATATTACTTTTCTATACACCCTACTAAACGGATAAACTTAATTAGCTGGTCCTATATGAATAATATAGACCGCATAGACTATTGGGTTATAGTACCATTGTTGGAACCGGGATAATCGAAAGCGGATAAAATAGAAGAATTAAGAAAATAATTTTGCTTTGGATCTTTTAAGCCTTTGAAGTGTAAAGGTATATTTGTTTAAATCTAATAGAGTTTTAAATAAAATCATATTTTATATAAATTGTGTAAAATAGAGTTTGAATATAATACAAATTTAGATGTATGAGTGTACAATACACCTATATGTCTAACAATTACTGATTAATTTATAGAAGGACACCATTCGTTTGTCTCTCTAAAACTAATGCGATTAATTGATGTAAATTTCTGCTTTATTCAGAGAGAGAAACATTTCACTTCTCTCTCCTCGATAAAATTGAATGATTTATTAAATGTTATTAGTGAGCAATTTATACTTAGCATTATTGTTGGTATATCAAAATACACTATAATGAATATTAAGTTGGAAATGCAGACTACGGATCTTAAGGTTGGATTAACACTAGGGCGGATGAATAATGTTTAATGGATTTTATGGAATTTTTGAAATCTTTTGAAATTAAACACACACAAATGCAATTGACAAACACAGAGACAATCACGGAATCAGACATATATTCAAATAGTAAATAAAAAGCAGTAAAGAAAAGAACACACCAAAATTTTATACTGGTTCGGAGTTACCCTACATCCAGTCCCACACAATTTCTTGTGGAGATTTCTTTTCAAATATAATGTCGATATTACAACCTCGATTTTAAGGCCACGAGACACACCCTCCTATCTTCGAGTCCAGGGCAAACTCTCTTGATTTAACCAGGCTACAAGATCACACCCAATTGATTTACGGGCTCCAATCACAGCCAATTGATTTGCGGATCACAATCACACCGTTTCCAATATCACTTTGATAGATAGAGAGACTCGATACACTTCTTTGATTACAAATGACCATATGACTTTGAATAGCCCGAGATCTTTAAGAAAGAGTGGTAGAGAATCAAACTAGAGATGATCAAGTTTGATTCACTTAGGACGACAAAGTTTTTTTAAAATATAAGAGAATATTTGAGTGGATAAGAAGTAGTGAATAAGTGAAGAAATACTAACTTAAAATTCATTGAGAACAACTGGTATTTATAGAAGAACAATAGTCATGTCCATTCGTGAAAGGTTATGACGAATAGAAACTTTATTTGAAAATTTGAATGTTAAACTATGGCTGCCATGTCGGCATGGGAGATGGGGTATGTCGACATGCCTTAGTAAATTTTGAAAATTGATTTTTGTTTTTAAAAGAGATTTTCTTTCTCAACCTTGTTAAAACAATTTCTTTAGTTTATAAACCATTTTTAATATAGTTTAAACTTATAAAAGAGATTTAAAAAGTAATCTTAAAAATATATAATCTATAGTATAAAAATAATATTAAAAACTAAGTATAATCTATTTTTAAGATTTAAAGCTTATAATATTAAAACCAGGAGATAGTTTAAAAACAATATATGATTTTGAAATCAAAATATAAATGATAAAAATAGTTTAAGGCTAAAATATTTAAACTGAGAGAGATAACTTTTAAAAAGGTTATGGATTTTTTTTTTAAATAAATCATTTTGAAAATTTCATGGATTCCATTCCACTGAAGACGGTCGTGGGTTCTATCCTACTAAAGAGGTCGTAGGTCTCATCCCACTATTAAAGCAAGAAGGTGGATTCCATTCTACAATTCAAATCCGAATAAAGATTTTAGTGCTATTATGAAGTTTAACATAAATCTAGACACTATTACTTATCTTGATTCTTAAACTCTTGAAATCTTGAACTCTTGATACTCATGAGTCTTCAATCTTGATTTCTTTAATCTTGAATTCGTCGGGCTTGAATCCCTATACTGTACGGTCTTCATTCTTCAGTACCTGCATATATATCTTGCATATGCATATATATGTAGACAATAATATTGGTATTTATATTTTGTAACAAGTCTTACAGTTGTTGTCATCAAAACCATCATCTCAAGAACTAACAATCTCCCTCTTTTGATGATGACAACCTTTGTTTATAAAAGCTTCTCCACAAACTTCAATTCTACTCTGACTCTCCCTTATTCCAACAATTCCCCTTTGATCTACTAACTCCCCCTTATTCTAAGCCTATCTAACCTAATTTTACAATTCTCCTCCTTTGTCATCAAAAAAACTAATCCTAAATTACATAACTCCCCCTTAAACTAATACTATGAAACTAAATACTAATAACGAAGTATAATTAAGCGAAATGTTAATATAATTTTATTATGTTGTTATATTACACATATAAACATAAATATATACAAATTCACACAATATATAAAAACATTATCATAAGAACAATCTAATGAGAGTCTTTGATAATCGGTGACTTATGAATCGAAAAATTTGGATAATAGAGACAAAAGTTTCCATGTTGTTCGACCAAATTACCATCTTTATCAAAAGAAACTTCCCCAACGCAAATAACTTTATCGTCTTCATCCATTTGCGCTTCTTCTTCTTCGTCGTCTTCCTCTAATGGATTATGAATATGAATGTTAGAGGAGTCATCTTCAATCACGATCGGATCTGCATGATTATCCATTAATAATTTTTTCAAATTTCTAAGGATCTTTCCTTGTTTCTCTTGTTCCTTTGTCATCTTTATTTGCATGACATGCAACTCAGTCATTATTCGCAGAGAGTCCTTCAAAGTTTCCTCTATCTTCATGAATCAGGCCAGTGTTGTTCGTTGAAATAGACCAGCGATTAAGATAAGGGAAAGAAAAGGTTGCATTTTGGTTTGATTTAGGAAAGGAGGCCATTATTTTATATTTTCAGAAGTTTATTACAAAGAGAAATGAAGTGGAAGACAGAAGAATTTGAAATATAAAGAATATATAACTACCAAACTAATTTTAGAGGAAAAATCAAAATTTCAAATTTTACCTTTGTATGTCGACATGAGGGGTAGGGAGATGTTGACATCCTTATGGAAATTTTGACAATTTTATTTTTCTTTATTTATTTAAATATATAGGTTACTATATCCATATTATATATCTCAGTTATAGAGCAAATACCAAGTTCTCTTCTAAATTTAGTAAAGGTTGATTGATTCAAAAGTTTGGTCAGAATATCAGCTATTTGATTCTCGGTGTTGATAAATTCAAGAGAAATAATCTCTTTACTTATATTATCTCTGAGAAAATGATGTCTGATATCAATATGTTTGGTTCTCGCACGATGAGTAGGATTTTTGGATAAATTTATTACACTTGTATTGTCATAATAAATTAGCGATTTTGAAATATTTAATCCAAAATCCTTTAGGGTCTGTTGCATATAGATAACTTGAGAGCAAGCGAAAGCAACAAAGATATATTCTACTCCAGTTGTTGATAGTGAGATAGTATTTTGCTTTTTCTAAACCAAAAAACCAGAGAATGTCCTAAAAAGTGACAAGTTCCACTTGTACTTTTTCAGTCTGATTTACAACCAGCATAGTCAGCATCAAAATATGAGATTAACGCAAATGAATCATTTTTAGGGTAAAATATGCCATATTTAAAGTGTGTTTAACATATCTTGGGATACGTTTAACAGCTTTCAATGGGTCTCTTTGGGTTGAGGTTGGTATCTTGCACAGAGACAGACACTATGCATGATATCAGGCCTACTCGTAGTTATACAGTAGCAATCCGATCATTTCCCCTGGATAGTTTTTGGTCAACATCTTTTGACATGTTTTCTTTATTTAAGGCTTCATTGGTTGCCATGGGAGTGGGTTTTCCACTCGCAGTGGTCATACCAAACTTATTAACTAGATCCTTAACATACTTTTCTTGACCAATGAAAGTACCACTATCTAATTGTTTTATTTGCAATCCTAAAAAGTAAATTCACCCAGACTCATCTCAAACTCTTTTATCATTATTTTAGAAAACTTTTTGTTCATTTCATTGTTTATCGATACAAAAATTATACCATCTACATAAATTTGTACTAATTGGATATTATTTTTATTTCTTTTAATAAAAAGAGCACTATCTACTTTACCAATTTCAAAATTTGATTGTAATAGGTAAGATCTTAGTCTATCATACCAGGCTCTAAGAGCTTGTTTCAGACCATATAAAGCTCTCTTCAATTTGTAAACATGATTTGGAAACTTTTCTTCTTCAAAAAGGGGGGTTAATCAACATAAACATCTTCTTTAACAAAACCATTTAAAAACGCGCTTTTGATATCCATTTGAAATAGTTTGGAATTGTTGTGATTTGCGAAAGCAAGTATAATTCTAATAGCTTCTAATCTTGTTACGGATGCAAAGGTTTCATTATAGTCTATACCTTCTTCTTGATAATAACTTTGCACGACTAACCGAGCTTCATTTCTAATGACCTTACCTTGTTTATTCGTTTTATTCTTATAAACTCATTTAGTTCCTTTATAGTTTTGTCCTCAGGTCTAGGAACAAGTTCCCGTACATCATTTCCGGTGAATTGATTCAGTTCTTTTTGCATAGCAAGAATCCATGAATCATCAGATGATGCTTCCTTTGGATTTTTGGGTTCTATAGTTGATATAAAAGCTACATTACTCATCTTGTTTAGTTGATTTCTAGTTATAACAACAGATTCAGCATTTCCTGGTATATTTTCTACAGGATGATCTTTTAAAATCCCGATCCTTTTGTTAGGATGAATAGTTACACTATTTATTTCATTTGATTCATTATTTAAAGTAACAAAATCATCTTCATCATTTATTTGAACAAAATCTTTGAAATTTTCATCAAAAGATACATGCATTATTTCTTCAACGGTGTTAGTTTTTAAATTGAAAACTCTGTATGATTTACTTCTATTAGAATATCCGATAAAGATTCCTTTGATGGATTTAGGATCAAATTTATCCAAATTGTCCTTTGTATTTAGAATAAAGCATTTACTTCCAAAAACTTTAAAATAAGATTCCTTTAGTTTCTTATTGAAAAGAAGTTCATATGGTGTTTTATTGGTTAGAGGTCTAATTAAAATCCTATTCAAAATGTAACAAGCTGCAGCAACTACTTCAGCCTAAAAATTTCTTGGTAATTTACTATCTGAAAGCATATTTCTTTCACACTCTTGAATCGTCCTATTTTTACGTTCCACCACTCCGTTTAATTGTGGAGTTCTTGGAAATGAAAAATTATGAGTCATTACTTTTTGATTACTGAAATTCTCAAAATTTTTGTTTTCGAACTCTCCACTGTGATCACTACGAATAGTTTTGATTTTTAAAGAAAGTTGATTTTGGAATTCATTTTGCAAAAGTTTTAAATAAGTCAAAAGCATCACTTTTAAGTTTCAGGAAAATTGTCCATGCAAATCTAGAATAATCATCTACAATTACAAAAACATATTTACTATGATTTATTGACTGAATTTTAGATGGGCCAAAGAGATCTAAAAAAAAATTAACTTAAGAGGTTTTAAAGTTGAAATCATATCTTTCAATTTAAATGAACTCTTCCTAAGTTTTCCTAATTGATAAGCGTCACATATACTATATACTTGATAATCCATTTTAGGGAGATCTCTTTCTAAATCAAGTTTTGATAGTCTAGATAAAAGTTTGAAATTCAAATGACCAAATCTTTTATGCCAAATCCAAGGTCACTTGTATTAGCCAAAAGACATAGGTTATCATTTGAGATTTTCATACTAAGTATATAAATATTTTTCTTCCTAATTCCTTCAACGATAATATTTGATTTATCATCTTCGATGTGACACTTATCCTTTTCAAATTTAATTTTGTACCCCTTATCACATAGTTGACTTATGCTAAGTAAATTATGTTTTAGATTCCTAACTAACAAAACATCAGAAATAGTAGGAGTTTTAGAGTTACCGACATTGCCGATGCAAATCACATATCCTTTTGAGCTGTCTCCAAAGTTGGCCAGTCCTCCATCTTCATAAATTATGTCAATCGGTATCTCCGGATTACCAGTCATGTGTCTTAAACATTCACTATCAAGTATCCATTTATTTTTCTTGATTTGCACCACTTGTTAATTGAGTGTTGATTCATCAAAAGCCACATAACACATTTATTCCTGCACAACATACCAATTCGGTAAATAACTTGATTTTCTATAATAATAGTATGCAGACTTATGAAACAATGATGATACTAGTGTTTACAAAATCTCCAAAATTTTCATTTTAAACTTTTTCAAAATTCAGATTATGATAACTTTTAAAACCAATGCTCTGATACCAAATGTTGGAAATGCTGATTATGGATCTTAAGGCTAGATTAACACTAGAGGAGGGGTGAATAGTGTTTAATGGATTTTATGGAATTTTTGAAATCTTTTGAAATTAGACATAGACAGATGCAATTGACAAGCACAGAGGCAATCACAGAATCAGATACATATGCAAATAATAAATAAAAAGCAGCAAAGAAAAGAACATACCGGATTTTTATACTGATTCGGAGTTACCCTACATCCAGTCCCACACAATTTCTTATGCATATTTCTTTTCAAATATAATTTCGATATTACAACCTCGGTTTCAAGGACATAAGATACACCCTCCTGTCTTCGAGTCCATGACAAACTCCCTTGATTTAACCAGGCTACAAGATCGTCTAATTGATTTACGGGCTACAATCACACCCAATTGATTTACGGACCACAATCACACTGTTTCTAATATCACTTTTCTCGATAAAGAAACTCGATACACTTCTTTGATTACAAATGATCCTATAACTTTGAATAGTACTAAGATCTTTGAGAAAGAGTGGTAGAGAATCAAACTAGAGATGATCAAGTTTGATTCACTTAGGATTTCGACAAAGTTTTGTTCAACTATAAGAGAATATTTGAGTGGATAAGAAGAAGTGAAGAAATGAAGAAAAGCTAACTTAAAATTCGTTGAAAACAACCGGTATTTATAGAAAAACAACAGCCATGTCCATTCGTGATAGGTATGATGAATAGACACTTTATTTGAAAATTTGAATTTTAAATTCTATGGCTACCATGTCGGCATAGAGGGATGGGGTATGTCGACATGCCCTTGTAAATTTTGAAAATTGACTTTTAAAATAAAAAGATTTTCTTTCTAAAACTTGTCAAAATAATTTCAGAAGTTTATAAACCATTTTGAATATAGTTTAAACTTATAAAAGAGATTTAAAAAGTAATCTTAAAAATATATAATATATATTATAAAAGTAATATTAAAAACTAAGTAGAATATATTTTTGAGCTTATAATATTAAAACCAGGAGATAGTTTAAAAACAATATATGATTTTGAAATTAAAATATAAATGATAAAATAGTTTAAGCTAAAATATTTAAACTGAGAGAGATAACTTTTAAATAGGTTTTGGAAAAATATTTAAAATAAATCATTTTGAAAATTTCATGGATTCTATTCCACTAGAGAAGGTCATGGATTCCATCCCACTAAAGAGGTCGTAGGTCCCATCCCACTAAAGCGAGAAGGTGGATTTCATTCTACAACTAAAATCCAAATAAAGATTTTAGTAATATTGTGAAGTTTTAATATAAATCTAGACACTATTACTTATTTTGAACTTGAAATCTTGAACTCTTGATACTCATGAGTTTTCAGTCTTGATTTCTTCAATCTCGAATTCGTCAGTCTTGAATCTCTATACTGTACGGTCTTCATTTTTGCATACAAATATATATATATATATATATATATATATATAGACAAGAATATTAGTATTTATATTTTATAACAAGTCTTATGGTTGTTGTCATCAAAACCATCATCTCAAGAACTAACAATCTCTTTCTTTTGATGATGACAACCTTTGTTTATAAAATCTGCACCACAAACTTCGATTCTACTCTGACTCCCCCTTATTCCAACAAATCCCCTTTAATCTACTAACCCCCTTAATCTAAGCCTATCTAACCTTATTTTACAATTCTCATCCTTTGTCATCAACAAAAACTTATCCTAAATTACATAACTCCCCCTTAAACTAAAACTATAGAACTAAATGCTAATAACGATGTATACTTAAGTGAAATGTAAATATAATTTTATTATGTTGTTGTATTACACATATAAACACAAATATATACAAATTCACACAATACATAAAAACATTATCATAAAAACAATCTAATGAGAGTCTTTGATAATTGATGACTTGTGAATCGAACAATTTGGTAATAAAGACAAAAGTTTCCATGTTGTTCGACCAAATTACCATCTTTATCAAAATAAACTTCTCCAATGCAAATAACTTTATCATCTTCGTCCATTTGCGCTTCTTCTTCTTCATCGTCATCTTCCTCTAATGGATTATGAATATGAATGTTAAAGGAGTCATCTTCAATCACGATCGGATCTGCATGATTATCCATTAGAAATTTTTGCAAATTTCTAAGGATCTTGCCTTGTTTCTTCTGTTCCTTTGTCATCTTTATTTACATGACTAGAAACTCGGTCATCATTTGCAGAGAGTCCTTCAAAGTTTCCTCTATCTTCATGAATCGGATCAGTGTAGTTTGTTGACATGGACCTGCATTAGGAGAAGAAGTAGTGAAGAAATGAAGAAAAACCAACTTAAAATTCATTGAAAACAACTGGTATTTAAAGAAGAACAATAGTCATGTCCATTCGTGAAAGGTTATGACGAATTGACACTTTTTTTGAAAATTTGAATTTTAAATTATATGGCTACAATGTCAACACGGGGGATGGGGTATGTCGACATGCCCTAGTAAATTTTAAAAATTGATTTTTGTTTTTAAAAGAGATTTTCTTTCTAAAACTTGTCAAAACAATTTCTGAATTTTATAAACCATTTTGAATATAGTTTAAACTAATAAAAGAGATTTAAAAAGTAATCTTAAAAATATATAATCTATATTATAAAAGTAATATTAAAAACTAAGTATAATATATTTTTGATATTTAAAGCTTATAATATTAAAACCTGGAGATAGTTTAAAAACAACAGATGATTTTGAAATTAAAATATAAATGATAAAACTAGTGTAAGGCTAAAATAATTAAACCGGGAGAGATAAATTTTAAAAAAAAATTGAAAAATATTTAAAATAAATCATTTTTAAAATTTCGTGGATTCCATTCCACTAGAGAAGGTCGTGGGTTCCATCCCACTAAAGAGGTCGTGGGTTCCATTCCAGTATTAAAGCGAGAAGGTGGATTCCATTCCACAATTAAAATCCGAACAAAGATTTTTGTGCTATCATGAAGTTTTAACATAAATCTAGATAATATTACTTATCTTGATATCTTGATACTCATGAGTCTTCAGTCTTGATTTATTCAATCTTGAATTCGCCAGTCTTGAATCTCTATACTTTACAGTCTTCATTCTTCAGTGCCTGCATATATATATATATATATATATATATATATATATATATATATAGACAAGAATATTAGTATTTATATTTTACTACAAGTCCTAAGGTTGATGTCATAAAAACCATCATCTAAGGAATTAACATATTATGCAAGTGCAACAAATAAGTAACGTACAGGGCTAATATGACCGTATATTGGTGCTGAAATTTCATCACAACGGACCCATTTTTCCTTTTGTATATGCCTTTGATGTCCAAAGTTTTGAATTTAAAATAGTTATTTATAATAATTGATAAGTTTACATATATACATGTTAAAAATAAGTTTTGTATAATGTAAAGAGTCGTATTTTTGACTATTTTAAATGATTAAATTTAATATGGTTATTGAATAAAAATGGTTAAAAATAATATTTAATGATTTATTAATGTTGTTTATCGAATATGAATTTGAATAAAATTTTAAAGTAACTAATTTCGAAGATTTAGGCAATAACAAGTATTGGAATGAAATTTTATGTGTTGAATGTGTTTATAAACAATAGCTGGAACTGAATAATAACAGTTGAATTACTTAAATGAAATAAAATAAATGTTTGATAACTATAATTCATTTGAAATTATAATATTGGAAATTATTTAAATAATTGAACCCTAAATTTAACATGAATGAAAATGATGTCGAAAGTTGATTTAAAATTTTATTTAAATAGGAATGAAGATTGTTTACTTTTAAAATTGAATTTAAAAGTGAATAAATAGAAATTGAAAATTATATATTTTAATCAACTGTAAAAATAGTCTTTTTGATCACAGCCTCCGATTTGGACAAAATCAGTTTCATCGGATCCATAACAATGAATTGTTATAGGATTTTAAGTTTCATAACGATCGGACTTATCATTTGGTCATGGGAGCTTGAAACACGTAAAAATTAATTAAAGGATTTTAATCAATATAATTTGGTTTGAAAAGCCATTTTCTGAATATAATGGAATTAGCTCCCGATACCTATTCCATTATGTTCGAAATAAGGGTATAACATATAGAATGTCAGGCGTTGTGCTTCGTTTGGAGTTCGGGAAATTTATATGTGAATCGGGTCGAAAACTTATATAATAGGCCGTTATATTTCATTTCATGTAACCAAACTCTAGCCTAGCAACGCAGCCGCTCTTTTATACGTTAATGGCCGAAATCGCTTGACCTTTCTCCCTCATTTTCTCCAAATTCACTCAACGAAATCAAATGCTACCCAAAGCAAAGACGTAGAGCACAGCGTGCTCTATAAGATGGATGGTTTGATCGAGCTGGTTCGTCATGTGGTGGGTGATTTTTGCTTGTGTTCGACAGCAAGGTTTTTGGGTTTTTCCTACGCTTCGATTCACGCGCAATGGAGTTAGGAAGCACGATAGCTGTAAAGGCGGAGGGCGCGGCGTGGGGTTCGTCGATGGTGGGCTTTAGTGATCAATCGATATATAAAAAAATAAAAAATAAATAAATAGCAAAGTCGCGATTTCGCTCAGCCTGAGGAGGAAAGGAACGCACACGTGATTAGGGGAAAGGTTATTGTTTTTAATTTTTAGTTAATCATGCTAATTATAGTTTTAATTATTTCAAATGTTAATCATCGTATAACCTTTTCATACGAGGTCCGATTCGAACGAAATAAATCGCGTTGCAATCGTATCGACGAAGGCTACGATATGGAATTGAAATGGAATTTATTTGAAGCTAAATGTTTTCGGTTATAAATAAAGGTGAGTGTTTTAAATGCTCACGAAATACTAAGATATTTCTGATGTTCATTAAATTGATATCATGTAGTAATTTAATTTTAGTAATTTAATTTTATTGACTATTGTTTGGTAATTTACTTGATATTTAAAATTAACATATGAATTGACTGTTAGAAATTAAAATTGATAGTTAAATTTAAATTGGAATTAAATTGCTAACTAAACTCTTGATTACTGATAACTAGTTAACTGTTATGCCTTATTGGCTGAGTTGGATGTCTATGGTTGATGTATTGGATTGATTTGGGTGTTTATTTATTTTATATATATCCTGTTATCACCCTATATATTATTTGATAGTATAAACCGTTATCTAAATTATTTCAAATAAATTAGGAAATAGATTGAAATTATATATCTATGACATTTATTTTGGATTGAAATGATATATATCCATCCTCGAAACTAAAATCGAAATAATTGATCACTTGGTCATTGGATAGAAAATTATATATGGACACTGAATTGGTTAAATCAAATAGTTTTAAAATTCTTGAATTTGAATCTATTTAAATGATTTTGATTTAAAGGAATAAAAATTGAATTTATAAAATATTAAATTAATTTTGAATTCGAGTTTTGAAATGTTGAATTTAAAATTTGTAAAAGAAATTATTTAGAGAATTTACTTTGAAATGTGAAGTTAAAATCAAAATATGACTTGAATGAAGGAAATTGAAATCGTTTTAGAGGTTTGAACTTTTACTTTAACTTTGAATTTATCTAAGTAAAAGTGACAAAAACGCATATTTCTACTTTGAACTCGGAATTGAATTATTTTAAAAGATTTGAACCTTAAATTAAACATCGAAGTAAGATTTGATTTAAGTGATTTAAATAGGTATTATGAAATCAAGCTTAAATCAATATAAATTGAAATAGTTTAAAAATAAGAATTGAATTGAAATTGGAATTGAAATTAATTCAAATTGATATTGAAATTAATCTATATTGATATCAAAACTGAAATTAATCCGAATTGATATTGAAATTGAAATTGATTTGAATTGAAATCGAAATTAAGTCACTTTGAATTGAATTGAGATTGAAGTTGATGAGAATTGAAAGATTCGAAATTGAATCAATTTGATTGAAATTTGGACCTGGGTCCAGATTTGTTGAAATGGAAAGAGACAGTTTGAGTTGAAATTATTTTCAATGAATTTTAATATAAACTATTTAATTTATTTTTTTAATATTCAAATTATTTTGATTTTCAAAACTATTTTACTATATAAACCATTTTAATACTCAACCATTTTATATCAAACTATTTTAACTATGTAAAACTATTCAAACTGTTCAAGTGGGAACTGTTTATATTTAAATCATGGATTTAAATGCAAATATGGTTAAATGAAGTTTTAACCTAAGTTGAAATTCGAAACGATTTTGGAAGTGAAATTGAGATATTGAAGTGTAAATGATTTTAAAGCGAAATTGACATATCTAAGTAAACATGATATTTTTAAGTGAAAAATATTTTTTGAAGCGAATATGATATCTTGACATCAAGTATGATTCGTTTTCGGAATGTAAGAGAACCAACCGGTATGTAAAACGACGTTTGATTGTTAAAGAGGTCAGTGCCTCTTATTGGCATACTCTCTATCAATATTGGAACCACTTTAACAAATGTATATATGGAGAAGACTCTAGAATGTAGTGGTTGGATTTGGCGTACGTTTGTTGGATTTAAAGAAAGAGAATGATGATCGATAGACTCTAGCACCGGTGCTAATTTAAAATGACTAAAATAAGACATCTTGATAGGGTCAATGAGGGTCTTTCCTCTAGGTACATCCGTTCTTCGATTTCTCTTTTGGACTTGGTCTATACTATTATCTTTGATGTTGGTTTCAATTGGTGCACCTTGATTTAGGATGTTTGACTCAATATGGGATGGATGGACGTGATGAGCGGTCGAGGCTACAATGCGTTACCACCAGCCCTGCGATTCGAACTGGTAACATCCTACCTTGGAAATTGCTTCACATGTCTTTTCATACTTTTATCGTTGTACGAGATGTAACATCCAGCCTTTTTGCATGCTTTAAATCAACGATGAACCACACACGTCACACTTAAACCATACAGAAGGGCGGATTGTTATGGGGTAAATAAGTTACAGGCAGAGAAAGAAAACAAAATAGAATCTTGCAGCGAAACGATAAAATATAATAATCAAATAAACAGTTCATGTAGCTGTTTACAAAATATTCTATTATATTTATACAATACATATCAGAGTTACACATACCATAGAATAAAAGTTTATGCAGCGGAACAGTATGAATGTAGTGGGATACTATAATAAATAATTATAATGGATCTTCGTCTTTGTCCTCTAGAACAAGGTCTTCCAAATCCTAAAAGACTCAGGCTGACCCAAGCGAATTGAAAGACAAAACACTCGAGTCAGAACTAAAATATCTTATGTGAGTTAAATCAACATAAATAAATATGAGAGCAGTAACTTAAGAGATGCTCGGAATTCACATCTCCTAAGGATCCGTTAAACTATTTTCTATGTTGTAATATTTTGCTATTATAATAATGTCTATTAATAAAATAAACTTACTTTTAAATAGCATTAAGGCTTTACATTTTCCACCTTAACACGTAATAGTCCCAGTAGTCCGTCCAATATAATGGTCCCTCCTGATCGGAAAGCCACCAGAGGATACCACACAGGCTACGGGAGAAAACCAAACTCGTACAAGGCGTGCTAGGTTAGGCGACACGGCACAACTAGGCAATGTCAGGGTAGATATACCAATTACGCTTCTGGGTCGGTGGTAACGTGTAGCAGCTACTACTGCCCACCTCGAGCCACAACCCCGAATCAAAAATCAAAAGTGTCCACCGAATCAACTCAAAGTCAGAGTTGGCAGAGAGTATGACAACTTCCGATCCCCGTCTCTTTAACAACCAAACGTTATTATAACACCGCGGTCTTTTCAAAATAGTTTATACTTCAAAACCAGAATGTAATATCCATTTCAAAACCATATAAATACAATATCATTTCCATTTCAAAACCAAACCAATATAATATCATTCTAAAAATCATAGTATTTCAAAGTTATAAAATTCCGAAACCAAAAACTTAAAACTATAACACTTCCAAAACGTAATACTTTGAAATTAATAACTTTGAAACATAACTTCCGCCCTTACATGGATTAAAATATTTTATAAAACAAACTAGCCTCTTAATTTCACAAATCAATTCCAAAACAACCCAAATTTCTAAATTTTAAATTTAATATTTTCAAAGCTTAAAAATGCAATATTTCAAAACTAAATTTTATAATTCATATATATACCAATTTCACGTTTAATATTATTTAGTTTTGAAATATTTGCTTACTAAATCCAATATCCTTTAAATAAAACTTCAAATTTCAATAACTGAAAATTCCTCAATTTATTCACTTAAATCACCTTAAAACCGAATCAAGTTATAAAACCATATTCTTTTAAAATCTCAATTTCAATTAGTTCCAAATGGATTCTTATTAAATATAATTATTAATTAGATAAATCTCAAATCAATTTCAAAACTATCTTTTCAACCTTGATTTATAAAAAAATCAATATAATATCTATATTAAAATATAACTTAAGTAAATACTCATCCACATTATATTTTAATAAAATCAAACTTTATTATTAAACTTATTTTATACTTTAAACAAATTTTATTCATAGCTTAAACCAAGAATTTAACTATATATAAAAGAACCTTTATAAAATATCCAAACCAATATCTTCAAAAATCATATATTCCTTTGCAAACCATAGAAATCCTTTCAAATATTTTTGTATATGGACTACGGTGTCTGTATATAATTCTCTATCATATGGTCAAGTGATACAGATATTTACCATTCCAATCCGTAATTTAAAATAAAAATTACGGTTATATCATTTCAAACCGCAATCCCAAATGAAATAAAATTTGATAACAACTTGCAGTTTATAGCAATATAATAAAACATCCATTCGTCCAATACCAATCACCAAACATTATCACAATCATCATCCAATTCAAACCATAACATTGATATAGAACATTTAATAAATAACAGGTAGTTATTGGCAGTTACATACAATAATAAATTAATTTAAATGGCAGTTTATTTGCAATAATAAATTGAATAACAATTTAACTCAATAAATTAAATTTAAATGGAATGATGATAAAAAATATACCAAACAGCAATAAATAAATTTCTAAACACATAAAAAATTAATTTAACAGATATAAGAAATTTTAGAAGTTGTGAGTGGATTAAAACACCCACCTTTCGAATTTAAATTGAATTTAAATCCAATTTAAATCCAAAATTTGAACAGTCTCAGAATCCGTACAAACCAGCGTCAAAATGAATAGAATTTCAATACGATCCTAACAAAAAAACCGCGCATAAATCGGATATCGTATGTAAAATTTATTGCATTAAAACGAGTTGAACTCGAATTAAAATAAAATAAAACAAACATTCATATACCTTGCCACGTCATATCGTCTTCAACAGCAGCCCTATACGCACATGTTCGAACCAAAACAGCTGAACCCAAATTTTGACCGTCTTTGACCACGTTTTGCCATCGCCACCAGTCGTCATCACGTTGCCGACCGCCACCGCTTCGATGCCAACGACGCGCCGAGCGCACCGACCCGGGTCCGGCCCCTCCTTTCTCGACCGACCGCCGCTTATATCTAGGGTTTTTGAACCCTAATCACCATTTTCCTGCCGCCTCAGGCCAAGTTAACCCAATCGATCACCATCCCATGACTCCACGCGACCATCTCCACAAAACCGCTCAATCAATTTCGCCGATTGATGACGAAATCGAAACCCCTAATTTTAGCTTTGACCGCTATTTCTGGTTGACTCGAGCGTCGATTGCCTAAACAGACAACAGACGCAGATTCGCATCGCTGAGATCTTCGATGTATAATTTTCCTGAATTTTTTTTGAGAAGTTTGAAATTTCAATTTGATTTTTGAATTGCAATTGGATTTGGAGTTGTCTGCCATTGAAATGAGGAGGTGAAGAGGAATTGTACGTACAGATAATTTACAATGAGGAACAATTAGGATTTATAACAGGATATTTATAGACAATGCTGAAGGTAGAATAGATGGACCAGGTTGATATACGCGTTGAACGATTAAAATGGCCCGAAAAGCCCGTTCTGACTCCGAAACGAAATTGGGTCAACCCATATATCAAAATAGATGTTTTAAATTTTTTTAAACGCGATGGAACATGTTTCAAGTCCAAATGTCATCGTATGAAAAAATTATATTAAAATCAATATTTTTCAAATTGATTTCAATTTCATCGATTTCAAGGCGTTTCGAGTTCATACGATCAAACGACAAGCCCGATCGCTACGAAACTTGAAATCCTACAATAATTCACCGATACGGATCCGATGAAACTTGTTCGTATGTCAAATTGGCTTGTCATACCTTGCCACGTCATCTCGTCTTCAACAGCAGCCCTATACGCACATGTTCGAACCAAAACAGCTGAACCCAAATTTTGACCGTCTTTGACCAAGTTTTGCCATCGCCACCAGTCGTCATCACGTTGCCGACCGCCACCGCTTCGATGCCAACGACGCGCCAAGCGCACCGACCCGGGTCCGGCCCCTCCTTTCTCGACCGACCGCCGCTTATATCTAGGGTTTTCGAACCCTAATCACCATTTTCCTGCCGCCTCAGGCCAAGTTAACCCAATTGATCACCATCCCATGACTCCACGCGACCATCTCTACAAAACCCCTCAATCAATTTCGCCGATTGATGACGAAATCAAAACCCTAATTTAACTTTGACCGCAATTTCTGGTTGACTCGAGCATCGATTGCCAAAACAGACAACAGACGCAGATTCGCATCGCTGAGATCTTCGATGTATAATTTTCCTGAATTTTTTTGAGAAGTTTGAAATTTCAATTTGATTTTTGAATTGCAATTGGATTTGGAGTTGTCTGCCATTGAAATGAGGAAGTGAAGAGGAATTGTATGTACAGACAATTTACAATGAGGAACAATTAGGATTTATAACAGGATATTTATAGACAAAGCTGAAGGTAGAATAGATGGACCAGGTTGATATACGCGTTGAACGATTAAAATGGCCCGAAAAGCCCGTTCTGACTCCGAAACGAAATTGGGTCAACCCATATATCAAAATAGATGTTTTAAAATATTTTAAACGCGATGGAACAGGTTTCAAGTCCAAATTTCATCGTACGAAAAAATTATGTTAAAATCAATATTTTTCAAATTGATTTCAATTTCATCGATTTCAAGGCGTTTCGAGTTCGTACGATCAAACGACAAGCCCGTTCGCTACGAAACTTGAAATCCTAGAATAATTCACCGATACAGATCCGATGAAACTTGTTCGTCGAAATCCGAGTCAGTGCCCAAAATGGCTATTTTTCCATTAATTAAATAAATTAATATTAATTAATTAAATCAAATTTCCAATTTCAATTCTAAAATTGACAATCCTTATCACTTTTATATTTCCCAATCATTTATTCAAAATTTAAACAAATTTAGATGTCACTTAAATGTTGATTCAATCATCAATTTCAGTGTTAAATTACAATTTCGTTAAATTCAAAAATTATAAATTAATTCCCAATAATCACATTTAATTAAATAAATTAATGATTATTACATTCATTATTGTCAAAAGATGGATTTAACATTGGATTCAAAACTATCACATTAATATTCTCACCTTCCATCTTAATTTCTATTAACGTAATAGTTATATGTTAAATTTCATTTATTTGCAATTAATTCAATTATTGAATCTTATACTTAAGTTAAATTAATAAATCTTGATTTCCATTCTTTAAATCAACCAATTGCCATATTATAAATAAAATTGACATTATCACCAATTATTTCCTTAATTTATACTAACCTAACTTCGAATTTAGATTTATTGCAACTTATTACCAGTTTTAATTTCACATACTAATAAATGGTTAACTTACAATACTTGTTACCATTTACGTTTATTCTCACCTATAAGCTATTAATAACAAACAAATATTGCAACTGATTTAGATCTAATTCAATAAATTAAATGAATGGGTAACAATTACTAATTATCACCATTGCCAAATTTACTCACCTTCATACTTTAATTATCAACTCACAATTATTATATTTACTTATCTAGTATTGATTCAATCAAATTGCCATTTATTACATATTATTTCATTAATTAATACAACTTTTGCATTTATTTCTCCATTCACCAATTTAAATCAATTATAACCTTACAATTTATTTCCGTTAATTGGTATTGCATTGAAATTTTTATTTATTAGCTTACATCAACATTATTACCTTTAATTGCAAATTGATTACCAATTTTATTCAACACCCTAAATAACTAACATACATTAATTCAATAATTACATTTGTTTACCTATGTTTCATTTATAAAAAAATATATTATTCCCACCATTTCAATTAATTTGAATTCCATTCTAGTACCAATTTATTACTTTATACATACATTACGTTTCTATGAAATCTATACTTTCACACGTTCCGTTATTATATTAATTATCATTAAAGAAATGTTCATTATTGGTCACCAATGATTATACTAACTCATATCACACTAATCCTATTCAATTCCCATTTATTACGCAGATTTATATTAATAAATCAACATTTACATTTGTTACTTACATTCAACTTATAACCAAGTTATACTATTTTACATTATTTCATTTATTGAAATTTCATTCAAATAGTTAATAATTAACTTTGGTTAACCTTGTTACTTTTTATTTAAGTTATTAACTCCTTATTAATTAACAAATTTTTCATTCTTTCAATATTAAATTACCAAAACTTTATCAAATTAAAAAATTTAAATCATTGAAATTTACGGGTCGTTACACTCTCCCCCACTCAAAACTTTTCGTCCTCGAAAAGGAAAAAGAAGAGAAAAGAAGAATTTAGAATTCGATATATCTTACTTAAAATATTAACTTTTGTAAACAAATAAATTTACAAAATTAATTAATTTAAATAAAATATACTAATTTATAACCATTAAATCTTTTTATACTCAAATAAATAAAGTTTGGAAAATATTTTTCAAAATTTTTCTAAGTCCAAAATTTTACGGAAAATTTCGGCAGAGTCTCCTTTGTACGGAGAGGCTCGGAAGAAAATATAATATCAAATATACCAATATACAACATATAATTCCCAAAATAATATATCCTAACACGGGAAATCAATATAATAACGTTATAAACCGTAATCCGAGAACGTACCTATTCGTCGGGCAAACAACGCTTAAATTATGAAACCAAAAGCAGTAGCAATTGCTTTCATAACCTGAATTTCACTTATATAATCCAAAAAGATTAACAATTATATAAAATGAAATGTTTAAATTGTTTCACCTACTAACACAAATCAATACAAACATCAATCACTTGCAACAAGGCATACAACCATCACATAGAATCAACACAAATCAATCGTTCATTCATATCAAACACAACAAATAGTTGTTCGGGTTCAAAAACTTTGAATTGTACGGAATGAAAAATAAACTACCAAGTGTACCCTTCACTCAATAGTCTTAGGTGAAACTAAATAGATTATTCATACATCCAAACAAATTTAAGTATCCTTGCCCAAACAACCATAATTAAACAAACAATAATTTCAAACAATAGATCAACTTCATTCTTATTAATTTCATTTCATACATTTGTTATTTGATTTCTTTTTCATTCATATACTGATTTATCTTTTTATTTTACATTTACTTCTTACAGCCTTTTACTTCTATTCATTGGTTCAATGTTTATTTCATTTATTTTCATTTATTACTTGCAAATCATATTTCATTTACTAATGCAATCATTTATTAATTATTACATAATTTCATTTATTAATATTCATTTATTACTTAATTTCATTTATTTATAATACTTACCTTTATAACAATTATAACATCCAATTCTTATTTATTAAAGAATTTCATTAAACACTTTCATTATTTCAAATTTTACCTGTAAAATTTCCATTACATTTTCTTTTAACAATTTAACTTTTTATAGTTGGTAAGTTATATATATGTTAAAGAATCCAATTGACAATTATACAAGTTTATCTTATTTCTTTTAACTAATTAAACGTTCAATAATTATATCTTTTGTTCTATAGGTTACAGTTTCAACCTTCTTTTAATTTCCTATATAACTTAGCATTAAATCTATTATTTCATTTTTTTAGGTTTCAATTATTAGTTAAATTCCATTTCACTAAAGCAATTGAAACCATTAATTAATGGAAACTTACGAATTTAAATCCCGAGTTTAATTTCAAATCATTTTAAAATAACAGATAAATGTTTATACTTAAAACTTATATGTCCAATTATACTTAAAACAATTAGAAATTTATATTTGGTTTTCAAAATAAATCCGTAGTAAAAATACTACAGTGGCCTTCCCACTTCGAAACTCGAAAATGAATGTCGATGATGCGTGCACTCATCACCGAAATTATTTTCCAGCGACAGAGAGGGGAGCACAGAACTTACTTCTTTTCAAGGTTTCTTTAAAACAATTCTTTCAAATTATATAGAAATATTTATATCAGAAAGTACCTTTAAATAACATTATTATATTCCAAAATCCTTTGAAAGAAATTTCAAAACCCCGGAACTTAAGTTCTAAATTCCTAATTTTTATTTATTTTATTTTCAATCTCAATTCGACTATAATTTAAAAAAATTATTGCCTAACAACCAATATATTGCAACCAAATATATATCATTTATAAAAAATTTATTTTATATATAGAAAATATAATAGGCAAAATTATTTCATTCATCTATATTCAAAACAAATATTTTGTCGTCTGTCCTGTTAAGCATTTAGAAGCCCCTATTGATGTCATAGCATCCCATGCACCAACCAGAATTTATAAATACAAAACGGAACAAATTAACACAATATTAAAACCTTTTTATAACACTAACAAATACGCTCTCTCATATATACATATATACACTCAGCGACTCATCATAGGGTATCACTACCCTATTAATAAAGACCCACAAAGCTAAGGTTTATCGCTAAACCTGACTCTGATACCAGATGTAACATCCAGCCTTTTTGCACGGTTTAAATCGACGATAAACCACACATGTCAGACCTAAACCATACAGAAGGGCAGATTGTTATGGGGTAAATAAGAAAAAGGTAGAGAAAGAAAACAAAATAGAATCTTGCAGCAGAATGATAAAATATAACAATCAAATAAACAGTTCAAGAAGCTGTTTACAAAATATTATATTATACTTATACAATACATACCAGAGTTACGCATACCATAGAATAATAATTTATGCAGCGGAATAGTATGAACGTAATGGGATACTATAATAAATAATAATAATGGATCTTCATCTTCGTCCTCCAGAATAAGGTCTTCCAAATCCTGAAATGCTCAGGCTGACCCGAGCGAATTGAAAGACAAAACACTCGAGTCAGAACTAAAATATCTTATGTGAGTTAAATCAACAGAAATAGATATGAGGGCAGTAACTTAAGAGATACTCGGGATTCACATCTCCTAAGGATCCGTTAAACTATTTACTATGTAGTAATATTTCACTATTATAATAATGTCTATTAATAAAATAAACTTACTTTTAAATAGCATTAAGGCTTTACATTTTCCACCTTAACACGTAATAGTCCCAGTAGTCCATCCAATATCATGGTCCCTCTTGATCGGGAAGCCACTAGAGGATACCGCACGGGCTATGGGAGAAAACCAAACTCGTACAAGGCGCGCTATGGTAGGTGACACGGCACAACTAGGCAATGCCTGGGTAGATGTACCAATTACGCTTCCGGGTCGGTGGTAACGCATAGCAGCTACTACCGCCCACCTCGAGCCACGCCCCCAAATAAAAAATCAAAAGTGGCCACCGAATCAATCCAAAGTCAGAGTATAATATCGAAGGGATGTGTCCGATAAAAGGTGCTACCTTCTTAATCCGTCAATCACTCCTGTTTTAGCCACCTTATGCCAACTCATGGAAGTCGGGTCCACGTATTTACCTCAAAGGAAATGCCGCCACCATCCTACTTCATTCTAGAATCTCCAGCGCGTACATGGTTGTTAAAGTGGTTTTCGGAGTTGGCAGAGAGAATGACAACTTCCGATCCCGGTCTCTTTAACAACCAAACGTTATTATAACACCGCGGTTTTTTCAAAATAGTTTATACTTCAAAACTAGAACATAATATCCATTTCAAAACCATATAAATACAATATCATTTTGATTTTAAAACCAAACCAATATGATATCATTTTAAAAATCCTAGTATTTCAAAGTTATAAAATTCCGAAACCAAAAACTTTAAACTATAACACTTCCAAAACGTAATGCTTTGAAATTAATAACTTTGAAACATAACTTCCACCCTTACATGGATTAAAATATTTTATAAAACAAACTAGCCTCTTAATTTCACAAATCAATTCCAAAACAACCCGAATTTCTAAATTTTAAATTTAATATATTTCAAAGCTTAAAAATGCAATATTTCAAAACTAAATTTTATAATTCATATATATACCAATTTCACTTTTACTATTATTTAGTTTTGAAATATTTGCTTACTAAATCCAATATCCTTTAAATAAAACTTCAAATTTCAATAACTTCAAATTCCTCAATTTATTCACTTAAATCACCTTAAACCCGAATCAAGTTATAAAACCATATTCTTTTAAAATCTCAATTTCAATAAGTTCCAAATGGGTCTTATTAAATATAATTCTTAATTAGATAAATCTCAAATCAATTTCAAAACTATCTTTTCAACCTTGATTTATAAAAAAATCAATATAATCTCTATATTAAAATATAACTTAAGTAAATACTTATCCATATTATATTTTAATAAAATCAAACTTTATTATTAAAATTATTTTATACTTAAACAAATTTTATTCATAGCTTAAACCAAGAATTTAACTATATATAAAAGAACCTTTATAAAATATCCAAATCAATATCTCCAAAAATCATATATTCCTTTACAAACCATAGAAATCCTTTCAAAATATTTTTATATATAGACCACGATGTCTGTATATAATTCTCTATTCTATGGTCATGTGATATGGATATTTATCATTTCAATCCATAATTTAAAATAAAAATTACGGTTATATCATTTCAAACCGCAATCCCGAATGAAATAAAATTTGATAATAACTTGCAGTTTATAGCAATATAAACAAAACATCCATTCATCCAATACCAATCATCAAACATTATCACAATCATCATCCATTTCAAACCACAACAATAATATAGAACAGATAATAAATAACAGGTAGTTATTGGTAGTGACATACAATAATAAATTAATTTAACTGGCAGTTTATTTGCAATAACAAATTGAATAACAATTTAATTCAATAAATTAAATTTAACTGGAATGATGATAAAAAATATACCAAACAGTAATAAATAAATTTCTAATCACATCAAAAATTAATTTAACAGACATAAGAAATTTTAGAAGTTGTGAGTGGGTTAAAACACTCACCTTTCGAATTTAAATTGAATTTAAATCCAATTTAAACCCAAAATTTGAACAATCTCAGAATCCATCCAAACCTTCGTCAAAATGTCTGGAATTTCAATATGATCCTAACAAAAGAAACCAATCGGATAACGTATGGAAAAGTTATTGCATTAAAACGAGTTGAACTCGAATTAAAATAAAATAAAACAAACATTCATATACTTGTCATGTCATCTCGTCTTCAACAGCAGCCCTATACACGCACGTTCCAACCGAAACAGCTGAAATCAAATTTTGACCGCCCTTTGACCACATTTTGCCATCGCCACCAGTTGTCATCATGTTGCCGACCGCCACCGCTTCGATGCCAACGACGAGCCGAGTGCACCGACCCGGGTCCGTCCCCTCCTTTCTCGACCGGTCGCCGCCTATATCTAGGGTTTTCAAACCCTAATCCCCATTTTTCCGCCGCCTTAGGCCAAGCTAACCCAATCGGTCACCATCCCATGACTCCACGCGACCATCTCCACAAAACCCCTCAATCAATTTCGCTGATTGACGACGAAATCAAAACCCCTAATTTTAGCTTTGACCGCAATTTCTGGTTGACTCGAGCGTCGATTGACAAAACAGACAACAGAAGCAGATTCGCATCGCCGAGATCTTCGATGTATAATTTTCCTGAATTTTTTGAGAAGTTTGAAATTTCAATTTGATTTTTGAATTGCAATTGGATTTGGAGTTTTTTGCCATTGAAATGAGGAGGTGAATAGGAATTATACGTACATAAAATTTACAATAAGGAACAATTAGGGTTTATAACAGGGTATTTATAGGCAAAGCTGAAGGTAGAATAGATGAACCAGGTTGATATACGCGTTGAACGATTAAAATGGCCCGAAAAGCCCGTTCTGACTCCAGAACGAAATTGGGTCAACCCATATATCAAAATAGATGTTTCAAAATATTTTAAACGCGATGGAATAGATTTCAAGTCCAAATTCCATCGTATGAAGAAGTTTTGCTAAAATCAATATTTTTCAAATTGATTTCAATTGATTTCTATTTCATCGATTTCAAGGCTTTTCGAGTCCGTACAATCAAACGACAAGCCCGATCGCTACGAAACTTAAAAACCTACAATAATTCACCGATACGGATCTAATGAAACTGGTTTCGTCAAAATCCAAGTCAGTGGCCAAAATGGCTATTTTTCCATTAATTAAATAAATTAATATTAATTAATTAAATCAAATTTCCAATTTCAGTTCTAAAATTGACAGTTCTTATCATTTTTATATTTCCCAATCATTTATACAAAATTTAAACAAATTTAGATGTCACTTAAATGTTGATTCAATCATCAATTTCAGCGTTAAATTACAATTTCGTTAAATTCAGAAATTATAAATTAATTCCCAATAATCACATTTAATTAAATAAATTAACGATTATTACATTCATTATTGTCAAATAGATGGATTTAATATTGGATTCAAAACTATCACATTAATATTCTCACCTTCCATCTTAATTTCTATTAACGTAATAATTATATGTTAAATTTCATTTATTTGCAATTAATTCAATTACTAAATCTTATACTTAAATTAAATTAATAAATCTTGATTTCCATTCTTTAAATCAACCAATTACCATATTATAAATAAAATTGACATTATCTCCAATTATTTCCTTAATTTATACTAACCTAACTTTGAATTTAGATTTATTGCAATTTATTACCAGTTTTAATTTCACATACTAAATAAATGGTTAACTTACAATACTTGTTACCATTTACGTTTATTCTCACCTATAAGCTATTGATAACAAACAAATATTGCAATTGATTTAGATCTAGTTCAATAAATTAAATGAATGGGTAACAATTACTAATTATCACTATTGCCAAATTTACTCACCTTCATACTTTAATTATCAACTCACAATTATTATATTTACTTATCTAGTATTGATTCAGTCAAATTGCCATTTATTATATATTATTTCATTAATTAATACAAATTTTGAATTTATTTCTCCATTCACCAATTTAAATATATTATAACCTTACAATTTGTTTCCATTAATTGGTATTGCATTGAAATTTTTATTTATTAGCTTACATCAACATTATTACCTTTAATTGGAAATTGATTACCAATTTTATTCAACACCCTAAATAACTAACATACATTAATTCAAATCTTACATTTTTTTACCTATGTTTCATTTATAACAAATTATATTATTCCCACTATTTCAATTAATTTGAATTCCATTCTAGTACCAATTTATTACTTTATACATACATTACGTTTCTATGAAATTTATACTTTCACACTTTCCGTTATTATATTAATTGTCATTAAAAATATGTTCACTATTGGTCACCAATGATTATACCAACTCATATCACACTAAACTTATTCAATTCCTATTTATTACGTAGATTTATATTAATAAATCAACATTTACATTTGTTACTTACATTCAACTTATAACCAAGTTATACTATTTAACATTATTTCATTTATTGCAATTTCATTCAAATAGTTAATAATTAACTTTGGTTAACCTTGTTACTTTTCATTTAAGTTATTAACTCCTTATTAATTAACAAAATTTTCATTATTTCAATATTAAATTACCAAAACTTTATCAAATTAACAAACTTAAATCATTGAAATTTACGGGTCGTTACACGAGACCATTACGAGTTTGGTTTAGTGTTGTCGTATCACGGTGCATCCCTGTACCCCGACGTGCTACTGATTAAACATTACATATATTGTGTATTATATACTATATATAAATATTTTGATGAATCCTTAAGAGATGGAATGTAACATCCCGGAATTTTATTAAATTAAATTCGTTAAATTATTTGAACTTTGAATTGAATTTGTGAAATTTCAACAGAAATAAAATATTATTAAATAAAAGAAAGAATATGAATATAAATAAATAATATATAGTTTAAGTTTTACATAAATAATCAATAAATTATATAACAAACAAGTTGCAAAAGAAATATACAAACCAGTGAACTAAAATATGTAGGCAAAAGAAAAAAAACAAAATAAAAACAAAACATTAGCTAATAAAATAAGAACAGTACTTACAAAATGAATCAAATGAATATGTTACTAAATCAAACCAGGTAAGTGTAAGAAACTAAAACAAAACTCTTTCAATTAACAAAGTAAAGCAAGTTGTATTTAATAAAAATAAGAAAATTGAACAGCACAAGGCTGTAAGTATTCAAGACTAAGAAAAATCTATGAACAAAATAAAGAAGTACTTTCACAACTATAAAATAAGAAGGCTGCAACATGAAAAGGAGGCATGAACATTACACTACATGCTTCCAATAAATGCTCTCATTTAATGCCCTTTACTCCAGTAACCTCAAGCAAGATATCAACTGTAAATCAATGCTTCATTTAATGCATTTACTGTCTAGCATGGATAAAGATCACGTCAACCTGTGTAAAGCAACTATACAGGATAATGTTTCAAGTACTATATTGAACCTGTACACAATATCCTCTATAAACATGAACGTTTGTTTCAGTTTTATTTTCGTTCAACAAATTTTTGCAAAAGATCAGAAAAGGAAATAAAAAGAGAAAAGAAAATAAACTTAGAAGAAAAATATAAACAAGTTCAAAAAAAATAAATTACTGAAGAAAGAAGAAAAGAGAAGAGGATCAAACTGCAGGCCTTCAAAAGAGAAGAAAAAAAAGTGTTCTTTGTTTTAAACATTTGCCATGTGAGTAAAACTCTAAACTTGTTGAAATTGCGTATGGTAATCCTTGAAATAAGATATAAATCATGTGTGCATATACTTGAGTTAGCACATGATTTTAATATGCTCTGTGTTCTTTGAGAATTGGTACAGACTTTATCTTTCTGTTCAAAGATTCAAACTAGTTTGTTTAAAAACATTTTGTAAGCTTTGATTCTCAACTAAACCAGTTATCAAAAACTTAAAAATAAGAATTTTTAAAGGTTGATTTAAAATCCTCTTTATCAAGCATCACTGAAAACTTGTTCTACAGGTTTCAAGTAAAGATTTGGTAAAATATTAATCGTTGTAAAATATTAATCCAAGATTATAAATTGAATCTATACCGCAAAGCATGAATTTTAAAACAAAATTTAGATTTTTAAATTGGTATTCACAGAATAGTTAGTTTTTGAACAAAAACCACTTTTATTCGAATTTCCAGTGATTGAGTTAATGATAAATGTTATAATTTGAATTGAAGCTAGTTTGAACTTCTATAATGACAAGAAAAATATTAAATAAATTTTCGAATGTATGAAGTTGATGTTCGAACCCAAAATAGGGTTTAAGCTCGAAGTTGCAGTACGTTAAAAAATGGTGATTTTGTCGAAATGAATTGATCGAGCTCCATGATATTGAGGGAAATGGAAAAGCATCGGGTTAACGTGCTATGGCCGGAAGCATGGACTTTTCAGGTGGACGGTGCGAGGCGGAGAGGCGATTTCGCTTGGTGGGTTTAAGTTACAGGTTTCGAGCTCGAACTCAAATTTCGAATTCGAGATGGTGAAGGAAATTAGGTGATCGGGGATTGGATTAGGGAGGATTATTGACTTACTCGTCGATGCAGCGACGCCTGAAGATCATCAACGGCGTCGTGCACGTATACGTGCACGAATTGATGACCTGAAAAATTTGATTGCCTGAAGCATTTCAGGTTGGTTTTCTTATGGGTTGTACTCGAAGCTTGACTCGGGGAAAAACAGGGCAGAACTCGAAGGGAGACTCGGGAAGTTTCAGCGTTGTGTCGTGACAAATTTGGACTTAAATAAATTTTGAATTTTTTTTTATTACACGGGTAGCATTGGGTTGAAACTCGAAGCAGGGAGCGTTCGAGCTCGGGCGTGACTCTGGGGGAGCCTCGGGTTGGCCACCTGAAACAACATATTCAGTTTGAAATTGTCGAAAACTTAAGTTTAAACAATTTTTATAAGCATTCTTTATAAAATGATGATTGTTGTTAATGGAATGTGAAGTTAATTAAATAATGATTAAATAATTTATGATTTATAATTACTTTGTAATTAATAATAATAAATAAATAAAAGCAATTAAAATTAAAATTGTAAATTAAGAATCGTTAATTTGATAATTTAAGTTGATTGATTCAAAATTGATAGTTACATTAAGATAATTTATTAAGGAATAATAAATTAATATAGTCAATTGAGATTTAATTAAATTGTAATTATAAATAATAAATCATCGATTTAAAGTAATCAAGAAAAAAATAATATTTATATGGTTAATTTATTAAATCCCATTCACTTTGATTGGAAAACGATTAACTATCGCTGTATTGATATTTCTATTCTGATTGTGATGCTGTGTTATATAAATTGCCATGTACTGCATTGTGATTGTGATTCGTTCTGTATTGATGTGAAAACCCTGTTGCCCGTAAAACGGCATTTAAACTTCGATGCGACAGGGAATCGGATTTCAGTTGGTTATCCGAAACCCACATCGAACCTGTGAATATTTGTGAATGACATCCACATGTTTTAAAAATTTGACACTCACTATTCGAATTAGCCGGGAAAGGACCTTGGTGTCGTATAACCCATTTCGAATATGTGATTCGACGTTATGGATAGCATTTGAAGACCGGTGTTGAAGACCGGGTATTTGCGAGAGCGATAGGATGACCTATCGATTGACTCTGCACCGAGTTGCTCCGGTATAGAGTTCTCCATATGTGATGGGGAATCCGATCAGGATTGTGGATATCCGGATTGCAAGGACTTCTTTGGAAGTGCCTTTGGTTCTGTTCGAACCCAGAACAGACTTGTATGGATTGTGTGTCTGACATTACAAATTGAGATATAGAGCAGATTTCTTTCAAATATATTTCTGTTGGTGGCGGAGAATTTATTCTTTTAGCTTAACACCCTTTTCTGAGACGTGCGAGCTCAGAGGTTATGTAGTTGAAGGTTATCAGCGATATATTCCCAAGTTGGTAATGTGACATGTTGAGTGTTGCTGTGAAATGATCATTGTTTGATCATTTGTGATATGATCATTTGTTTGGTCACTTATCTTTGTGATCATTTCTATGATCATTTTTTAACCCAAAGCACAGCTTTTGCATAAAGCGTGGCTTTGTGGATGAGACTTCGTCGGACCTCACACCCCGAAATGGTCAAAACAGGAAAGATGCAGCAAGGTTATTGGGGGTAGCACCCCTTAGGGTATGTGCATTTCCTTCTGGATAGAAGTGGTATCATGGTATGGAGCCCAGATACTTAACTTATGTTGATATCGCAGATATATATATATATATATATATATATATATATATATATATTACTTTGTGATTTGTTGTTGGGGCCCCGGTTAATGGTTGGTTACAACCGGGAGATGGCATACTCGTGTCAGTAGTTACCCAGTTAGGGGTAACCCGGCCTTGTGTTGGCAGAGATCCGGTTTGGTTCTTGGGAACGTCCTTCCAGAGGCGTTCTCATGTGGCAATGGGAAGTTCCTTGGCCTGACCATTTGTTGGAAATCCAAAGAAACAATACGAAACCCTGTACGGTTTTAGTTGTAAAACCTGTCATGCAGCATGGCGGTAACCTGCCACAAAACATGGTAGCTATAGTAGGCATACGATAATGGTCGTATGTTGGCTAAGATTAATATTCTATTTTCGAAATGATTTACTTCACTATGCACTAGTAACAATATCAAATAATTTCTTTTCTCGTACCAAGCATATTTAACTATCATAAGAAGAAATCTCCTCCAATTCTGCGTTTGCATTGTGTGTGTGGCGGGAGGTCTTATGGTAGTTCCATTTTTAAAAGCATACCGAAAATTCTTTTATAAATCTTGTTTTATTTAAAAGTAACTGTTGTTTTGTTTACTCATACCAGTCCAATGACTGATCCGGAGTTTATTGTTTTCTTTCCTAAACTCTGGGTGCCCATTATTTCCACACGGGCAGCCTAGTAGCAGGTTTCTGTATTTTGGAGTAGCAGTATTTTGGAGCTTTTATCTGGGTGATATCTTAGGAGCTTTTGGAGATTTCAGATGTTAGCTTTTGGGAGTTCGTTATCACCTCTTTCATTTGAGGATCTTTTGGATATATGATCACTGTTGTATTAGCATGATGTTGTATTTGGAGTTGTGGTGTATGTATTATATACTCTGTTGTAGTATGGATATTATGTTGATGTTGTAACTGTGATGATATTTATGATATTGATTCTGTTCCGTTGTTTTTACATTCATCTAATTGTTGTTATAAGCTCCGGCGATGCGAATTTGATGTCGTTTATCGGACATCGAGTTTGGGTCGTCACAAGTGGTATCAGAGCTGTTGGTTGAGTAAGAACTTTAGCTATGGAGTATAACACATTAGATGGCTCATTAGAGATAGGGTGAAGCATAACCTAGAATGAGTATAACCAAGACTGAAACTTTAAATTTTCTTAGTCTATTTCTTTTTACTGCTGATATTCCTTAAGATATCTCGTCTGTATATCTAAATCAATTTTCTTACTAATCTCAGATGGTGAAAATGAGTGGACGCAAAGGAAGAGCTAGGGATCAAGGGAATGCTGCAGCACCTAATCAAATTCCCCCAGCCACAGAAGCAGTAATAGAAATTCAGCAGCAGCCGGACTTGGCTGATTTATATAAGAAGTTCGAAAAGCTTGGTGGCAAACCGTTCACCGGCAAGGAGTCAATTATTGAGGCTCAAGCTTGGGTAAGATCGTGTGAAAAGATTTTTAAAGGGCTAAAACTGCAGGATGAGCAGAAAAGACTTATAGCTTCTTGGCAACTCCAAGGAGAAGCTTCAGCTTGGTGGGAAACCATCATTATAGATGAACCCGAGGAAGATTTACTTGGGATCGTTTTAAGGAAGTGTTTGAGAAACGTTATATGCCATCGGCGGGAGTTTCCAGAATGTATCAGGAATTTCTGGATTTGAAACAAAGAAGTTTGTCGTTTGAAGAATACTTGAATAAATTCAGCGAACTATCTCGGTTTGTCCCGGAATTGCTAAACACACCTCTTAAGAAAAACGAAAGGTTTATCCGAGGAATGAACCAGAAATATCATGAGAGAATGACGGGACACGTTAAAGAATCTTTTTCAGATTTAGTAGATATGGGGTACAGATATGCTACTCTTGATATACAGGAAGCAACTGTGGAGAAAGGTAATTCAGGTAGTCAGAATTATAAAAAGCGGAAATTTGGAGGCAAGAAACCTTGGCAAGGCAACGAGAAGAAGAGGAGCATTCAAGGAAGCGCAACAGAAAATGTCACTTGTTACAACTGCAAAGAGAAGGGCCACTATTCAAATGACTGCACAAAACCGAAGAAGCCAGCTAAAGAATGCTACAATTGTCATAAACTGGGACATTTAGTTAAAGATTACCCAGTGATGAAGCCAGCGCAGGTGGCAAAAGTTTATACGATAAAGAAGGACCCCTCATCTTCAAAAGCTGATAAAGGGAAAAGTGTTTTGGAAGGTAACCTTACTATTAATAATAGAACTGTTAGAGTTTTATTTGATACAGGAGCTTCACATAGCTTTATCTCCCAACAAACCGTAAATGAATTAGGACTTGAAACTAAATTTGCTAAAGATCTTATTTGCGTGAAAAATCCGGTTGGAGGTCCCGCAAATCTTTGTTCATATTGTAAGAGAGTTCCTATTTCATATGCTAGCTATAAATTTCCTATCAACCTTTTTGTCCTTGAATTTAATGAATTTGAAATCTTACTCGGTATGAACTGGTTATCGAGATACGAAGCTATATTGGATTGTAATAATCGGACAGTTTTAATCAAAATGAACCTTGGAAATTTTATTGAAATCTCTTGTGAGGATCCAAGTCCAAGGAGAGATAGGTTGATGTATACTTTGGGAAATCTTGAACCCACTTTGTAGTCTATACCTGTTGTTCGGGATTTTTCCGACGTATTTGAAGAAGTGAAATCTTTACCTCCTCATCGAGAAATAGAATTCCGAATCGATCTTGTACCTAATACTCGTCCTGTTGTTCACGCAAGTCGCAGGATGGCACCCAGGGAAAAGATTGAATTGGTTCATCAAACTGATGAACTACGAGCAAAAGGATTAATTCGACCCAGTGTTTCTGAATGGGGCTCAGCCGTCGTATTTGTTGCTAAATCAGACGGATCTTTGAGATTGTGTGTAGATTACCGCGATCTAAATAAACAAACTCTCAAGAATAAATTCCCTCTACCAAGAATTGATGATCTATTCGACCAAATTCATGGCGCTCGTTTCTTTTCAAAAATGGATCTAGCCCAAGGATTCCATCAATTACGAATCGCCGAAGATTGTGTCCATCTGACCGCTTTCAGAGGTCTTGATATGTTCTATGAATGGTTAGTTATGCCTTTCGGGCTAACCAATGCTCCAGCATACTTCGTAGATCTTATGACTCGTGTGTTTCGGGAAGTTTTGAATAAATTTGTGCTCGTATTCATTGATGATATTTTGATCTATTCTAAGACTAAAGAAGAGCATGCCGAACATCTTAAAATCGTATTGGAAATATTGGGGAGAAATGTTCTATTTGCAAAATTTTCCAAATGCCACTTCTGGGTCAATGAAGTCAAATTCCTTGGCCATATTGTTAATGAAGAAGGAATTTCGGCAGATCCTAGCAAAATTTCCGCTATTCTTGATTGGAAACAACCCACTACTCTAAGAGAAGTTCGAAGCTTTTTGGGTTTAGCAAGCTATTACCGGAAATTCGTTCAAGATTTTTCTAAGTTGGCTAGCCCATTGACTAAGCTAACGATGAAAAATGCAAAGTTCATCTGGACTTCAGAATGTGAAGAAGTTTTTCAAGAGTTGAAAAAGAGATTGACCACTGCTCCTGTTCTCACTATTGTTAACGGAAACCAAGGCTTATCTATCTATACTGATGCATGTGGTGAAGGGGTAGGTGCAGTATTGATGCAAAATGGAAAGGTAGTTGCCTACGCGAGTAGACAATTATGTCCGCATGAGAAAAATTACCCAACGCATGATTTGGAACTTTTGGCTGTTGTTTTCGCTTTAAAAATATGGCGACACTATCTTCTGGGTAAGAATCTTTTTAGCTTTCCTAACAATTTATGAAACTAATTTGACTAAAGAAATATATCTAATAAACTCTCTTTGTTTTAGGTGAAAAATTCGAATTATTCACCGATCATAAATCTTTGAAATATCTTTTCACCCAGAAGGATTTGAATTTGCGACAACAACGTTGGTTGGAATTTCTAGCATCATATGACCTAGATATCCAATATACGTCGAGAAAAGCCAATGTGGTTGCCGATGCTTTAAGTAGGAGACATGCTGTTCTCGCATATCTTGTTATCACTCCTACTCTCCTTGAGAAGATCGCGAGCAGGCAAACGGAAGACAAGTTTCTTCGAGAAATGCATAGAAGAATAGATCAAGGAGAGGATACTACTTTTGAAATAGATAATAGAGAAGTTATAAGGATGAAGGGCAGAATTTGTGTCCCTGACATTCCAGAACTGAAACGTGAAGTATTGGATGAATGCCACAAGTCCAAATTCAACATCCATCCAGGAGTCAACAAAATGTATCGAGATGTTAAAAGAACATTCTGGTGGAAGACGATGAAGAGAGACATATCTATTTATGTGAGTCGCTGTGCTACTTGTCAGCAAATTAAAAGCGACCAAAAGAAAGTGGCCGGTTTACTTCAACCTTTGGAAGTACCGAAATGGAAGTGGGATCAGGTATCGATGGATTTCATCGGCGGATTTCCCCGAACCAAGAAAGGCAATGAAACGATTTGGGTTATTATGGATCGTCTAACCAAAAATGCTCATTTCATCCCAGTTAAATCCACTCGGACTGCGGCAAGCTTGGCAGGTATATATATAAAGGAAATTGTTCGCCTCCATGGTATTCCTAGCAGTATAGTGAGTGATCGAGATCCGATCTTCACTAGTAGATTTTGGGAAGCATTCCAAGACGCATTGGGAATGAAATTAAATTTCAGTACTGCTTATCACCCACAATCTGATGGGCAGACTGAGAGGGTCAACCGAATTTTAGAAGACCTACTGCGTGCTTGTGTGCATGATTTTGGTGGTTCTTGGGAGGACCATTTTCATCTGGTTGAATTCTCATATAATAACAGTTATCAGGCCAGTGTAGAAATGGCTCCTGTTGAAGCTTTATATGGTCGTCCGTGTCGATCACCTACATGCTGGATCGAATCAGGTGATAGACTTATTCTTGGACCGAATATGATAAAAGAAGCCACTGAGAAGGTAGATTTTATTCGAAAGAAGTTATTAACTGCCCAAAGCCGTCAAAAGAGCTATTATGACCGACGAAGAAGAAATTTGGAATTTCAAGTTGGAGATTCTGTATTTCTGAAAGTATCTCCAATGCGGGGTGTATTGATATTCGGGAAAACTGGAAAGTTGGCACCGCGTTATATTGGTCCTTTTCCTATTCTGGAAAGGATTGGTCCTCTAGCATATAGAGTGCAGTTACCCAGCTGGTTGTCTGGCGTACATGATGTGTTCCATATTTCTAATCTTCGAAAATATGTGCACGATCCAGATGATATTATTGAAGAAGCTGCTCAGCAGGATCTAGAAATCACTCCTAACTTGGCAGTTAGAAGGGAACTGATAAAAATTGTAGATCGTGATGAGAAGCGATTGAGGAACAAAGTTGTGAAATTGGTCAAAGTTCAATGGAGGGGCGATCCAAAGGACTGTACTTGGAAGACCGAAGATAATATGAAGAAATCGTATCCCAATTGCAGAATTGACATCTCGGCTTAATCTGTAAGTCATTTCCTTGTTTTTCTGAATTCATATATTCTTTGTTTGCGTTTCTCTCTCTCTTTCAATTTCGAGGACGAAATTTTCTAAAGGAGGGGATATTGTAACATCCCGGAATTTTGTTAAATTAAATTCGTTAAATTATTTGAACTTTGAATTGAATTTGTGAAATTTCAACAGAAATAAAATATTATTAAATAAAAGAAAGAATATGAATATAAATAAATAATAGATAGTTTAAGTTTAAAATAAATAATGAATAAATTATATAACAAACAAGTTGCAAAAGAAATATACAAACCGGTGAACTAAAATATGTAGGCAAAAGAAAAAAAATAAAATAAAAACAAAACATTAGCTAATAAAATAAGAACAGTACTTACAAAATGAATCAAATGAATATGTTACTAAATCAAACCAGGTAAGTGTAAGAAACTAAAACAAAACTCTTTCAATTAACAAAGTAAAGCAAGTTGTATTTAATAAAAATAAGAAAATCGAACAGCACAAGGCTGTTAGTATTCAAGACTAAGAAAAATCTATGAACAAAATAAAGAAGTACTTTCACAACTATAAAATAAGAAGGCTGCAACATGAAAAGGGGGCATGAACATTACACTACATGCTTCAAATAAATGCTCTCATTTAATGCCCTTTACTCCAGTAACCTCAAGCAAGATATCAACTGTAAATCAATGCTTCATTTAATGCATTTACTGTCTAGCATGGATAAAGATCACGTCAACCTGTATAAAGCAACTATACAGGATAATGTTTCAAGTACTATATTGAACCTGTACACAATATCCTCTATAAACATGAACGTTTGTTTCAGTTTTATTTTCGTTCAACAAATTTTTGCAAAAGATCAGAAAAGGAAATAAAAAGAGAAAAGAAAATAAACTTAGAAGAAAAATATAAACAAGTTCAAAAAAATAAATTACTGAAGAAAGAAGAAAAGAGAAGAGGATCAAACTGCAGGCCTTCAAAAGAGAAGAAAAAAAAGTGTTCTTTGTTTTAAACATTTGCCATGTGAGTAAAACTCTAAACTTGTTGAAATTGCGTATGATAATCCTTGAAATAAGATATAAATCATGTGTGCATATACTTGAGTTAGCACACGATTTTAATATGCTCTGTGTTCTTTGAGAATTGGTACAGACTTTATCTTTCTGTTCAAAGATTCAAACTAGTTTGTTTAAAAACATTTTGTAAGCTTTGATTCTCAACTAAACCAGTTATCAAAAACTTAAAAATAAGAATTTTTAAAGGTTGATTTAAAATCCTCTTTATGAAGCATCACTGAAAACTTGTTCTACAGGTTTCAAGTAAAGATTTGGTAAAAAATTAATCGTTGTAAAATATTAATCCAAGATTATAAATTGAATCTATACTGCAAAGCATGAATTTTAAAACAAAATTTAGATTTTTAAATTGGTATTCACAGAATAATTAGTTTTTGAACAAAAACCACTTTTATTCGAATTTCCAGTGATTGAGTTAATGATAAATGTTGTAATTTGAATTGAAGCTAGTTTGAACTTCTATAATGACAAGAAAAATATTAAATAAATTTTCGAATGTATGAAGTTGCTGTTCGAACCCAAAATAGGGTTTAAGCTGGAAGTTGCAGTACGTTAAAAAAATGGTGATTTTGTCGAAATGAATTGATCGAGCTCCATGATATTGAGGGAAATGGAAGAGCATCGGGTTAGCGTGCTATGGCCGGAAGCATGGACTTTTCAGGTGGACGGTGCGAGGCGGAGAGGCGATTTCGCCTAGTGGGTTTAAGATACAGATTTCGAGCTCGAACTCAAATTTCGAATTCGAGATGGTGAAGGAAATTAGGTGATCGGGGATTGGATTAGGGAGGATTATTGACTTGCTCGTCGATGCAGCGACGCCTGAGATCATCAACGGCGTCGTGCACGTATACGTGCACGAATTGATGACCTGACAAATTTGATTGCCTGAAGCATTTCAGGTTGGTTTTCTTATGGGTTGTACTCGAAGCTTGACTCGGGGAAAAACAGGGCAGAACTCGAAGGGAGACTCGGGAAGTTTCAGCGTTGTGTCGTGACAAATTTGGACTTAAACAAATTTTGAAATTTTTTTATTACACGGGTAGCATTGGGTTGAAACTCGAAGCAGGGAGCGTTCGAGCTCGTGCGTGACTCGGGGGGAGCCTCGGGTTGGCCACCTGAAACAACATATTCAATTTGAAATTGTCGAAAACTTAAGTTTAAACAATTTTTATAAGCATTCTTTATAAAATAATGATTGTTGTTAATGGAATGTGAAGTTAATTAAATAATGATTAAATAATTTATGATTTATAATTACTTTGTAATTAATAATAATAAATAAATAAAAGCAATTAAAATTAAAATTGTAAATTAAGAATCGTTAATTTGATAATTTAAGTTGATTGATTCAAAATTGATAGTTACATTTAGATAATTTATTAAGGAATAATAAATTAATATAGTCAATTGAGATTTAATTAAATTGTAATTATAAATAATAAATCATCGATTTAAAGTAATCAAGAAAAAAATAGTATTTATATGGTTAATTTATTAAATCCCATTCAATTTGATTGGAAAACGATTAACTATCGCTGTGTTGATATTTCTATTCTGATTGTGATGCTGTGTTATATAAATTGCCATGTACTGCATTGTGATTGTGATTCGTTATGTATTGATGTGAAAATCCTGTTGCCCGTAAAACGGCATTTAAACTTCGATGCGAGAGGGAATCGGATTTCAGTTGGTTATCCGAAACCCACATCGAACCTGTGAATATTTGTGAATGACATCCACATGTTTTAAAAATTTGACACTCACTATTCGAATTAGCCGGGAAAGGACCTTGGTGTCGTATAACCCTTTTCGAATATGTGATTCGACGTTATGGATAGCATTTGAAGACCGGTGTTGAAGACCGGGTATTTGCGAGAGCGATAGGATGGCCTGTCGATTGACTCTGCACCGAGTTGCTCCGGTATAGAGTTCTCCATATGTGATGGGGAATCCGATCAGGATTGTGGATATCCGGATTGCAAGGACTTCTTTGGAAGTGCCTTCGGTTCTGTTCGAACCCAGAACAGACTTGTATGGATTGTGTGTCTGACATTACAAATTGAGATATAGAGCAGATTTCTTTCAAATATATTTCTGTTGGTGGCGGAGAATTTATTATTTTAGCTTAACACCCTTTTCTGAGACGTACGAGCTCAGAGGTTATGTAGTTGAAGGTTATCAGCGATATATTCCCAATTTGGTAATGTGACATACTGAGTGTTGCTGTGAAATGATCGTTGTTTGATCATTTGTGATATGATCATCAGTTTGATCACTTATCTTTGTGATCATTTCTATGATCATTTGTTGACCCAAAGCACAGCTTTTGCATAAAGCGTGGCTTTGTGGACGAGACTTCCTCGGACCTCACACCCCGAAATGGTCAAAACAGGAAAGATGCAGCAAGGTTATTGGGGGTAGCACCCCTTAGGGTATGTGCATTTCCTTCTGGGTAGAAGTGGTATCATGGTATGGAGCCCAGATACTTAACTTATGTTGATATCGCAGATATATATATATTACTTTGTGATTTGTTGCTGGGGCCCCGGTTAAAGGTTGGTTACAACCGGGAGATGGCATACTCGTGTCAGTAGTTGCCCAGTTAGGGGTAACCCGGCCTTGTGTTGGCAGAGATCCGGTTTGGTTCTCGGGAATGTCCTTCCAGAGGCGTTCTCATGTGACAATGGGAAGTTCCTTGGCCTGACCATTTGTTGGAAATCCAAAGAAACAATACGAAACCCTGTACGATTTTAGTTGTAAAACCTGTCATGCAGCGTGGCGGTAACCTGCCACAAAACATGGTAGCTATAGTAGGCATACGATAATGGTCGTATGTTGGCTAAGATTAATATTCTATTTTCGAAATGATTTACTTCACTATGCACTAGTAACAATATCAAAGAATTTCTTTTCTCGTACCAAGCATATTTAACTATCACAAGAAGAAATCTCCTCCAATTCTGCGTTTGCATTGTGTGTGTGGCGGGAGGTCTTATGGTAGTTCCATTTTTAAAAGCATACCGAAAATTCTTTTATAAATCTTGTTTTATTTAAAAGTAACTGTTGTTTTGTTTACTCATACCAGTCCCATGACTGATCCGGAGTTTATTGTTTTCTTTCCTAAACTCTGGGTGCCCATTATTTCCACACGGGCAGCCTAGTAGCAGGTTTCTGTATTTTGGAGTAGCAGTATTTTGGAGCTTTTATCTGGGAGATATCTTAGTAGCTTTTGGAGATTTCAGGTGTTAGCTTTTGGGAGTTCGTTATCACCTCTTTCATTTGAGGATCTTTTGGATATATGATCACTGTTGTATTAGCATGATGTTGTATTTGGAGTTATGGTGTATGTATTATATACTCTGTTGTAGTATGGATATTATGTTGATGTTGTAACTGTGATGATATTTATGATATTGATTCTGTTCCATTGTTTTTATATTCATCTAATTGTTGTTATAAGCTCCGACGATGCGAATTTGACGTCGTTTATCGGACATCGAGTTTGGGTCAACACATGGAAAATCCTATAAGGTCTCTTGAGTTATTGCAAGCACGTTATACACTGGATAGGAGATGTAAAACGTCGTAAACATCCTTGACGCTATTACAATCCTGTTATATGTGATATCGATTTGACTCACATAAGGATATTTTAGTCCTAACTAGTGTTTTACTTTATGCTCGGGTCATCCTTGAGTTTTCAGCGCACTGAAGATTATTTTCTGGAGGACGAAGACGAAGATTGGTATATTATTACTAGTATTATCTCCTTGCATCATGTTGTTCTGCTGCACCATTGCATTCTATTGTTCTGTTGTATATATAACTCTGATAGTTGTTGTGAAACTTTAATCAAATGTATAGCATAAACAACTTCAAAAATTGTTTATTTGATTATTATATTTTTCCATTCCGCTGCGAGATTTTGTATTTGTTTTCTTCTTTTCTTATTCTTCTTAATTAACCCCCTTGATTATTTGTGTTTCAGATTGTTTGAGTTGGATATGGTTGGATTGTTATCAATTTAACCCTCCTGAAATGCGGTTCATCACAGTTGGTATTAGAACTTGGGTTTAGCAATAACCTTAGCTTTATGGGGTTTGACCCATTAGAGATAGAGTAGTAATACCCTAGAATGAGTTTGTTTGAGTGTGTATATATATGAAAGCGCGTAGTTGTTAGTGTTATAAAATGTTTTATATTATGTTTACTTATCCATTGAGTTGTTTATGAATTTTAGTCAGTGCGTAGGATGCTCTGTTATCAATAGGGGTTTCTAAACACTTAAATCAGGCAAGTCGACATAATATTGTTTTAAAATAGGGCAAATGAAATAATTTTACCTAAATTATATTTTATTTATAAAAAATAAATAATCTTCCATAAATAACCATACAGGTTTATGAAGATATGAATTTATTTATGGATGTTAGTTGTCAGGAGATGATAATATTTAGTTATCATCGATTGTTGGTTAAATTAAACTAAAAATGAATACTTTGTGAACTCTATGTCACAAAGCGTTCGATAATTAAATTAAATTGAAATCTAATTACAATAAGAATTGTTTGCAATAACAAAGATGTAAATTAACGAAATATTTTCATAATAAGGTAATGGAACTGTATAAGTATATTTATAATATAGCTTATAAATAGAAAGGATTTAAAAGCTAAGAATTTGAGAACTTGAATCCCAGTGCTTTTGAAATTGTTTTCTAAGATTTTGAAAATAATAATTAGTATTATTTAAAAATATTTATGAATAGAAGTGTTTCAAAAGGAATTAAAAGGAAATAAGTCATGTACTCCCTCTTTTGTCGCTAGAAATAATTTCGATGATGACGGCCGCATCCTCGACATGCGTTTTCGAATCTCAAAGTTAGGGAGGCCACTTAGTAGCTTTGCTAAGCTTTCGATTTGATAAAAAAAATTTGATTTAAAATTTATTTATATGATTTGATATATATAAAAGATACAAGTATGTATATTATTTCGAAATGATTTGAAATGAATTCGGTATGTGAATTCTTAAGTTCCTATTAATTAATGATTGTTAGTTGTTGGAATAAGTGAATTTTTTAATAGTTGGAAACTTCTAAAATAAGAAATAAGAAATTGAAACCAAGTGTTTATATGAAATATGAGAAGTTAAATATAACTCTTAAATTTCAAGATAATGAAAATTTAAACATGTGTAAATTATTGAACATTCATGTTAACTAAAATGAATAAGACAAATTTGTATAACACTCGATTACATTCTAAAAACATATATAAAACTTAGCACAAATTTTTGAAAAGTTGAAATGTTAAATATGAATATGTAATACAATATTATACAAGTTTGAAGATAAGTAATAAAAATATTTTAAATTGAAATTGTGTTTTAAGAAATGTTAAATTAATAATTTAAGTAGAAAAAAAGAAAATACTATTTAGATATGAACTTAAGAGAAGGTAAACAAATAATAAATTAAATCATATCTTTGTAAATTGTTTGTAAAATAAAAAATAAATTAACAAAGGAATTTTTAAGATTTAGTTGTAACTTTCTAAGATAATTATAATATGAATGATATTGTGTAAAAGAAGATATATCTGTATAAAATGATTATAAATTTAAGAAATGATTAATGAAATAAGAAAGTTGAAATTTGAATTATGAAATGAAATTTTAATTAAGTCAAGTTGAGTCTAATGAATTAACAAAATAAGTTAATGAAATAAATTATAGGATGAAAGTTAACTTAAAAAAAGTTGAATGAAATTGACAATGATATAATGAAAAAATATATTATTAATATGAATTTGAGTTATAAAATAAATTTTACTTAAGTAAAGTTGTAACATCCCGTATCTATGAGGCCAAAAGCTAAACACTGCAGATGTTGCAGTGATCTATAGTATTAACTTCTAGTGACAAAATATTGCAATGCTAATGGTATCCATAACCTCAGAAACACTTGAATATGAACAAAATCACATATTCTAAAAAACAACTAATTAGTTGATTACATTTCAAAATGATATCATATCCATGTTACACAATCCCTTAACCGTTTCCTAGGTACTGATTAATTATAATTTACGATAATACCCCAAGAGCGACATATGAACGGTGACCCCTTGGATGATCAGAGAAATATAATCATAACTGACTTAATATACACAGTGGAATCAAAACAAGTAAAACTAAAACTCCTATTTAGCTACTCGACATCCACCTGCTCGTCTTTGGAAGCTTTATTCGCTAAAGGAAAAAAACCTGAAAACCTCAACCCTCAGCCTACTCAAATCAATTTTGAGCACCCGAGAGTTTAAGGAAAAACAAAAACTTCAAGTCAGAGATAAAGCCTGGTGTGAATAATATTGTTTATCTCTATTAATTTATGTTAAGTGAGACCACGCCGCTTAGCGGAACGAGTTTCTCATCACAAACATTTTTTTAAAACATATCTTTTGCAATTATTTTCCTGCAACCAAAACCGGTTGAAATATCTATAAAGCATCATTATGTAAACATACATAAATATATTAGGTAATAAAATGTACTATGTGTTCATGCATAAAGTTTTGTTTGGCAAACTTTTAACATTTGGCAGACTCGAGCCTACCAAAAAATATCAAAATTTATCTAACATCTTTTAGACACTCATCTTCTTTTAGACGATCTGACCTTAACTGTCAGTTAAATACTTCTCTTCTGGACAGTTTGTCCTTAACTTATCATCTTCAGGTTCACCTGATCCTAATTTTTTTTTTGGGGCTTGCCAATAACCTATTTGTATATAAATTATATTCTTTTCTGTGTGTATCCATAATTTTAGTCTTACTTGTGACAAAGCCCTACAGACTGTAATTTCAGACCAAATTAGCTGGGGCTAGTAGTTAATGTAAAGGGCGCGACCCTATACTGGTTTCATCTGGTATTCTTATACCCGAGTCATTTTACTTAGGGATTTCCCAAAATTTTCCTTGAAAACTCTTTCAAAATAAAATAAGATCTTTAAATCAAAATCAAACAAGGAAAATAGATAATCTCTTATGCTTTATTCAAAACCACCTTGCCATGTTGTGTGTGTGTCTATATATATATATATATATATATATATATATATATATATATACACGCACTTTTCTCAAATCTTAGTTGATGAAAACATTTAACTTTTGAAAGTCCCCCTTTGAAAGGTTTTAAAAGAGGTTAGAAAGCACTTCCTTTTGAAATCATTCAAATCATCTCTTTAATATGTTTCGACAGAGAAGTTTTCCAATCATCTCTTTAACATTTAAAAATGATTTGGAATGATTTACCCAATTTAAATGATTTCAAAATTCCTTTCAAAACCATTCAAAGTAAAACCTCTTTAATATGTTTTCTAATATATAAAAATTTCAGACCCAAGTCATATATTATTTACCCATAAATAACTTATAACCCAATTTATCATTTTCTTTAGTAGAAAATTCATATAAAATTCACTTTAGTTCCAAAAATTCTAAAAATTGAAAATCATCTCCGAAATATAATTTCTGATCTTCATAAAAATTTGCAAGGCATAAAGTGTCATTTAATAGGGTTTTTACCTTAAAACGTACGATAAACGGTAGCAAATAGTTATCTATTAAGAGGAGGAAAGAGTACTATAAAGAAGCAAAAAGGTTATGTTCCTATTCTTGAAAGAACGGACTAACATGGTCAGCTACCTAGCTAACTTTCATAATTAAATGCCGTCACTATATGGATAACCCTTTTGTGAAAAGAACTATTACTGATTGGTAGAGCTAAACTAAGGAGTGTGAATATAAACATGTATAAATCATCAACATGCATATATATATAAACATTCCATTATTCAAAACATGATAAAACGTTGCAAATCAATTCAGAATCATCTTAAAACCGAAAACCATCAAAATAGAGATATAAACATTATTCACCATAGCCTTTGTGATTAAAGAGATTGAGATATGAATATATATATGATTTGTTTAATCTTCTTCCTATCTTATCTTCTTTCTTTTCTCCTTTTCCTTATTAATGGTGGCTGACCTTAGCTTTGAAAATTTGAGAATGAGAAATGAACATGTATGAAGTGTACATGGCCATAGGTTAAGGGATATAGGTATGACTTTCCCATTTTACCCCTCCTCTCATTCATTTTTAATATTCTTTTAATTCTTTAAGTACATGGCATGGATGCCCCTTTTATAAAATAAAATCCGAACTCCCTAATCAACACATTATTTTATTTAATCCGTTTAATTAAATTCCTAAGTAATGTTACCAAAAATCTTGGGTGTTACAGACTCCCCTCCTTAAAGAATTTTGTCCTCGTAATTACAATAAGGTATGCACAAATCAAACAAAAAGGTAAAACATCCATCAAACAAATCAGGATAAGCATATCTAATCCTGCTTTCAACCTCCTAAGTACAATCTCTTGTTATCGTCGCTCCACTGGACCTTGATTAATCTGACTGTCTTGGTTCAAAGCCTCTTCTCATCTCTCGAAACAATGCGAACTGGATTTCTCACTATGGTCAAGTCCTGGTCTACCACTAAATCTCTAGCATAGTCGGTACAATAGTAGTCTCTGGGTCTCTAACACACTTTCTAAGATGAGAAACTTGATAAACATCGTGGATTCCTGCCAAACTGCTCGGTAACTCAACCTAATATGAGAGTTTCCCGATCCTCTCAGTAATAGGAAAAGGTCCAACGAATCTTGGTGATAACTTCCCTGATTTTCCAAACCTAATTACTCCCTTCACCGGTGTCACTTTGACGAGAACCTGGTCTCCAATTGAGAACTCTAGATCTTTCCATCTCTTATCTGCATAAATTTTCTACCTAGACTGAGCCTCCTTCATTCCAGCTCAAATGGCCTTAATCTTTTCTGCAGGTTCTCTGACTAAATCTGGACCAAGAACCAATCTATCCCCGGTCTCTAGCCAACATACGGGAGAATATCATGGCCTTCCATACAAAGCTTTAAACGGTGCCATCCTAATTCTAGTCTGATAATGTCGTTATATGATAACTCGACCAAATGCAAACGGTCTTCCCATAATCCCTCGAAATCTAGAACACAAGCTCTTAACAAGTCTTCCAAAATTTTGTTAACTCTTTTCGTTTTTCCATCTGTCCGTGGATGGTAAGCGGTACTCATCTTAAGTTTGTTTTCCAAAACTTCCTGCAGACTCTTCCAGAATTCGCTAATGAACAAGGGATCTCTATCACTTACTATGCTACTAGGAATTCCACGCGGTCTAACCACATTCTTCAGGAATAATCTTGCTAAAATAGGTGTCGTTCTGGTTGATCTAAAAAGAATGAAACAGTCACTCTTGGTCAATCTATCAACTACGACCCATATAATTTCATTTCCATTGTTCGACCTTGGCAACCCGTCAATAAAATCAAGGGATATAGAATCCCACTTCCATACTGGAATATCTAATGGCTGAAACAATCCACTTGGTTTCTGGTGTTTGGCCTTTGCCTGTTGGAAAATCATGCACTGCTTCACATGCAAACCGATATCTCGCTTCATACCTTCCCAGAAGAAACCCCTTTTCATATCTTGATACATCTTAGTACCTCCTGATGAATGGTGAACTTCAAATGATGGCATTCCTCTAAGACCTCTTTCCTTATGTTTCCTACACCCAAAACACATAATCTTCCTCTCTTTCTCAACCACCCATTCCGGTCAAGACTAAAATCTTTCAAATCATTGCTCTAAGTTCCTTCACTTAGCTTCTTGATCCGTTCGGCTAACACTGGATCCTCCATCTATTTAGAACAATCCTATTGATTAACAGTAGTTGAACTTCCAAACTAGATAATACAACTGTATCTCAACTAGACCCATCCTCGGATCTCCTCTTCACTCTATAATCTGCTAATGCTTCCAAATCTTTCAATCGGAAATCATTGCTAATACTGCATTTTGATGTTTCCTGCTAAGTGCATCTACAACCTTGTGGACTTTTCTCGATGTGTACTCAATCCAAAATCATAAGCGGCAATAAACTCTAACCACCTTTGCTGTCTCATGTTTAACTCCTTCTGAAGGAACAAATACTTTAATGACTTATGATCTGTATATAACTCAAACCTTTCTTCTAAAAGATAATGTCCTACGCCTTCAAAGCAAAAATAACTGTAGCCAATTCCAAATCATGCATCGAATATCTGACCTCATGTGGTCTAAAATGTTTAGAAGAATAGGCAATCGCTTTACCCCTCTGCATCTGCACAGATCCTAATCATGTTCCATATGCATCAGTATAAACCAACAAATCCTAATTCCCTTCTGGAACAACCAACACAAGTGCATGGGTCAATAATCATTTCAAACTCTTGTATGCTTCCACACACTTATAGATCCATGCAAACTTTACATACTTTCTCGTTAGCTTGGTCATCGGTGCCGCTATCTACGAAAAATCATTAACGAACCTTTGATAATAACCAGCCAACCCAAGGAAACTCTTTATCTCGGTTACTGTATTAGGTCTCTTCGAACTATTTATTTCCTCAATCTTAATCGGTTCTACGGACAACCCTTCCTTTGAGACTACATGACTAAGAAACTTCACTTCTTTCTTTCAGAAGTGACACTTCGAAAACTTCATTTTTAGCTGATGCCGCCTCATCGTCTCAAGCACCACTCTAAGATGAACTTTATGCTTTCTTTCATCATTAGAGTAGTTCAAGTATCATATATGAAAACAAATACAGACCTATCCAAGTGCTCTCGAAAAACTTGGTTCATCAAATCCACAAAGAAAACCAGTGCATTAGTCAGTCCGAACGGCATAACTAACCATTCGTACGACCCATGCCTGGTCATAAAGGCCATCAAAGGTATACTATCCTCTGCTACCCTAAGGTGATGGAAACCTATCGCTAAATCCAACCGCGAAAATACCTTGGTCTACTCAACCAGTCGAATAAATTGTCAATTCTTGGCAATGGATATCGATTCTTCATCGTCCTCTCATTCAACTTACGATAATCGATACAAAGGCTCAATGATCCATCCAGCTTCTTAACAAACACTGCTGCTACTTCCCAAGGCAAGCTACTCTACCTAATAAAACACTTGCCTTTTAAATCCACCATCTGCATCTTCAACTCCCTAATCTCTAAAGGGGTCATCCTACTCGGCGGCCCACTCATTGGTTCTGCTTCTGAAACCAAATCTATCCAAAAATCAATGGCTTGCTTCAGTGGCAATCCAACTACAGGCTCAAAACCATCTGCGAATTCTCTAACCATGAAAACTCAACCCATCCTCTAAATCCATAGCACCCAACAAAGCATACATCTCACTACTAGAACCTTCTACGGTATAAACAATCTGGTCACTATAATTAGAGTGTTTAAGAAATATCTTCCGATCTTGGCAAAATATTCTAGCATCAGACTCACTTAGCCGATCCATCCCAAGAATAATTCCAAACCCCACAAAATCAAATACATGCAAACTGCAAGCAAAAAGATGACCTGACAGGTGAAACTCTAAGTGGTCACACCTTAACCCTAGAGTTGCATACCCTCCTATTGGATTTGCAACCCATAAGAAAGTAACTAAATTTATGGGTTCAAGGTTAAACTTATCTATCAAACATCTAGATATAAAAGAATGCGATGCACCGGTATCAAATAAAACACTAACAGACAAACCACGAATCTGAAGCGTACCTCGCAAAACTGCCTTTTCTATCTCCCAAGCTGTCGGTTTAGAAGCAGCAGGCTCCAATGCATAAAGCTTACCCTTTCCATCCTTAGCAGGCTCCTTGCACTATTTATTATAGTAGCAAACTAAACACAATTGAATCACCTGATGTTCTTCTTTCCGACCACTACCTTAGCCTTCCCAAAATGACACTCATTGGCGAGTGCCCCTTCTTGTCGCACTTAAAGCAGAAAACTTTAGATTTTCCCCTCTTAGATGCTCCACTCTTCTGAGCACCCTTCTTATGAAAAAACTTCCACTTCTGGACCTGCCCAACCTGGACTTCCTTAGCCTTACTCTTTTCTAAAGAATTAAGAATCTCCGCATGCCTCATGGCTATCTCCACAATCACATCACAGGGATCTTTGATATGCGGTAAAGTAGCCCTAGCTAACTCAAGCTTCAACCCTCTGATGAACTTCTCGTTTCTCTTCATCACGGTATTAACAACCGCTTAACCATACCAAGCCAACTTTTCAAACCTTCTGGCATACTCCACCACTGATCTCTCTCTCTTCTTTAACTCGGCAAACTTTCTTATCAAAGCTGACTGTGCCATAACAGACATGAACCTCTCTTGGAACCTCCTTTTGAACTTTGCCCATTTTATCTCTTCCTCATCTACTACCACTATTATGCTGTTCCGCCAGAACAAAGTAGCTCCTTAAATTTATGTAGATGCCAACCTCCTCCTCTGCTCATCATTAAGCCCCAAATCTGCAAAAATCTTTTCGCATTGCAACAATCAATTCTCACCTCAATGGCATCCTCCGTTCCAACAAACGGCTTCCCTCCAAGCCTAATGTAATCTCCACTCAACTTTGCATAATCCTGGACAAATGGAACCTCCAGAACTCCTCCTTCCACTACTCCAGCAACAGCACCTACTTGCACCATATTCACAAAGAACTGCTACATAGCTTCCATTCCAACTTGCAGGACCCTAGCACCAACGTTCTTTACCTGTGCCTGGCCTTGGGTTCTCTTGGTACTAGGTCTGGCATTTCCTTCGGTGTCTTCCCCTCCTAGGTTAACTCTTCCTCTTCTTCCTTCTATATCTATATTCAAACCTCATGAGATATAGAAAATAACCTAACAAATATAGGAGACTAGAGATAAAGCACATACTTATCTACAGCAAATATAAGTACATTACTTTAGCATTATCTCATACCCCAATCTACTCCAACTCTTTAGGAATATGTTTTTAGAACCATTTTTAGTTTAAAACTTTCCATAAACCTATGCTTTGATACCAATTTCTAATATCCACTATCTAGAGGCCAAAAGCTAAGCGCTACAGATGCTGCAGTATTCCATGATATTAACATTTAGTAACAAAATAGACATGGTATCTATAATATCAGAAGCACTTGAATATGAACAAAATCATAGATTTTAGAAAACAACAATTAGTTGATTAAATTTCAAAATGATATCATATCCAAGTTACATAATCCCTTAACCATTTCCCAGGTACGGATTAAATATAATTTACAATAATATGCTAAGAGCGACATATGACGATGCCCCCTTGGATGATCAGAGAAATATAGCCATAACTGACTTAATATACATAAAGGACTCAAAATAAGTAAATATGAAACTCCTATTTAGCTATCCGATAGCCACCTACTCGTTTTCGGAAGCTTTATTCACCAAAAGACAAAAACCTGAATATATCAACCCTCAGCCTGTTCAAATCAATTTTGAGCACCTAAGAGTTTAAGGGGAAACAAAAACTTCAAGTCAGACATAAAGCCTGATATAAATCATATTTTTCATCTCTGTTGGTTTATGTTAAGTGAGACCACGCGGCTTAGCGGAATGGGTTTCCCCTCACAAACTTTTCTTTTAAATATATCTTTTGCAATTCTTTTCCTATAACCAAAACCGGTCAAAATATCTATAAAGCATCATTATGTAAGCATATATAAATATATCAGGTAATAAAATGAACTATGTGTTCATGCACGAAGTTTTGTTTGGCTAACTTTTAACCTTTGGCTGACTCAGGCCTACCAGACAATATCAAAAAATTTCTAACATCTATTAGACACTCCTCTTCTTTTGGACGATCCGTCCTTAACTATCTGTTAAATAATTCTCATCTGGACGGTCTGCCCTTAACTTATCATCTTCCAGGGCCATCTGATCCTAATGGTTTTGTAGGCTCACCAATAACCTATCTGTATACAAAATATGTTCCTTTCTGTATGTATTCATAATTTAGTCTTACATGTGACAAAGCCCTAAACACTGGAATTTTAAACTAAATCTGCTGGGGTTAATAACTAATGTATAAGGCACAACCCTATACCGGTCCCATGTGATATTCTAATATCCAAGTCATTTTACTTAAGGATACCGCCTTAAAAAATTTCTTGAAAACCTTTTCAAAATGATTTAAGATCTTTAAATCAAAGTCAATCAAGGAAAATATATAATCTCTTATGCTTTACTCAAAATCACCTTGCCATGTGATATATACATATACATATATATATATATATATATATATATATATATATGTGTTTTTACTTTACTCAAATCTTAGTTGATGAAAACATTAAGATTTTGAAAGTCCCTTCAAGTTAAACCTTTCGAATTAATATGAACTTAAGTTACAAAAGTTAATGAACTCAATTAATAAAATGAACTAATGAAGTGAATCAATGAATTAATATGAACTTAAGTTATGAAGTAATAATAAACATGAGTTTCGTTTATAAAATGTTTTCAATAAACTTAAATGGTTTTACGAAATATTTTATAAATGATATTAGTATTAAAGAGAATATAATAAGTAGTAATGAAATAAAACTTAACCTAAATAAGCATAAATAAAATTATTTATAAAATGGTCCGTAAATGAATTTGTATGAAATATGTTAAATAATTGAAATTTGAATAAAATGAATGTAAATGAAATAGATGTGAATAAATTAGAAGCAAACCAACTAAATGTTAACAAAGAATGAATACTCATAAGAAATGAAGTGTATAAATTAACTATGAACATTGGATAATGTGATTTGATGTTGTTATGAATTAATTGGATGAATATTAATTGTCGAATGGGTTCATTTGTTGTAAATCATTGTTATTACTTCTTTTGATTGAATATGAATGTTGTATGTTGCGTATTTGTGCTTATGCTTATGATTTGGATTTGGAATTTTTGTTATATGGTTCTATTAAGCTCATACATGGTTTATATCTTTTATATGCAATTAATATTCTAATTTGGGTTGATATACGTACATACGAAGGCCGTTTGGACATATATGTGGATTTGACTTGCTTTTGCTTACTTAATATGAGTAAACTCCCTCATATTAATAGTAATAAGGTACATATCTCGGATTACATACCACACTTTTCTATTTTTCCCCACGGGATGCCTCATCATTGGGATGAGATGTATATTTGGCCGTATATCTATGTTGCAAGTTTTTACGATTGAGCCCGCAAAGGAGACGCTGTCAAAATTTTCCGTCAATCCAGGTGATAGAATTTTATTTTGAGATTTAAAACTTTTATAACTTGTTTTTATAAATAAGTTGTAATTTCCATAAAGTCGATATCAGAGTGGCATGGTGGAAGCATAGTAAAGTTTTTCAAATGAGATTTTATGTTTTATATGTTGATTATTTTAAGTAAAATATGTCAAATATTAGATTCCTTACTTAACTCATTTTCGAGGATGAAAAGTTTTGAGTGGCGGAGATTGCAATGACCCATATATTTAAATATTTTAAATAATTAAATTTATTGAATAAATATGGTTAAAAATAAAAATTTAATGATTTATCAATGTAGTTTATTGAATATAAACTTGAATAAAATTTTGAAATAACCAATTTCGAAGATTTTGGCAATAACAAGTATTGGAATGAAATTTTATGCGTTGAATGTCTTTATAATCAATAGATGGAACTGAATAATAAATGTTGAATTATTTAGATGAAAATAAAATAACTGTTTGATAACCAAAATTCATTTGAAATTCTAATATTGGAAATTATATTAAGGGATAGTTTGGCTCACATCCCTATTAAGTTTCAAAAATAGAGAAAAGATCCTCCCCGAAATAAACTTGTCATTCTAGTTCGTATTTTCAAATCTGCTTGCGCCAAAAGAACCAAATACCCTTTTCGTTTTTAACATTTCAAATGCACATAACTTTATGCAAAAACATCGGATTAGCATAACGTTTTCACTAAAAAATAACAAATTTTACATTCTTTAAAATGAGATCCATTGTTGATACAAAAAAAAAATCATATTTGCAAGAAGGCTGCAATTATTCCACATATTTGCCGAGAATTCTGCAGTTTTTGAAAATCAAATTTTCTTTAAATGTTAGCAATTATTCCGTATAATTGCCGATTTTTATGCAATTATATGGAATAACTCTAGACTTTTAAGCAATTATACGGAATAATTGCAGACTTTTTTGCTATTATTCCATATAATTGCCGACTTTTCAATAATTGTTCCGTACATTTTCCATTCTCTGCAATTATATGAAATAATCATTAATTTTTCTTCAAATGTCAGCAATTATTTCATATAATTGTAGATTTTTAGGAAATTATATGGAATAATTGCAGACTTTTATGCAATTATATGGAATAACTATAGACTTTTCTGCAATTATTTCGTACACTTGCAATTTTCTGTAATTATATTAATCATCATTTTTTCTTCAAATGTCATTAATTAGTCCATATAATTGTTGACTTTTATGCAATTAAATGAAATAACCGCAGACTTTTCTAGCAATTATTCTATATAATTGCGTGCTTTTATGCAATTATATCGAATAATTGCAGAAAAGTCTGCAATTATTCCAAGTAATCGTAGAAAAGTGCAACTATACCATATAACTGCAGAATCTTCTGCAATTATTGCATATAATTGCAGAAAATTTGTGATTTAATGGTGAAAGCTTGGGCTGCCATTTTTCTTACATATGCATAATGCCACGCATAAAAAAATAATAAAATTTGTGATTTAATGGTGAAAATGGTTTGTTAATCCATATTTTTTAAGTTATTATGTTTTAAAGATTGATAATTAATTGGGTGCAAATTTTAGTTATGGATGCGAGAATAACATACACATACGTAGAACCAATATTTAGCCAAGGAGCATGGGGTATTTTAGGGAAGAAAATTGCAGTATTTAAAATAGGGATGTAATTTATTTATTTTTTGTGGAAGATGTTTTATGTAATAAGTTTAATTTTAGGGATGTGTCCCATATTTTCACTTATTTTAAAAAATTGAACCTTGAATTTAATATGAACGAAAACGATGTCGAAATTTGATTTAAAATTTTATTTGAGAATGAAGATAGTTTACTTTTAAAATTGAATTTAAACGTGGATAAATACAAATTGGAAGTTTTATATTTTAAGTAACGTTTAAAAATAGTCTTTTTGATCACTTTCTCGGATTTTGACGAAACCAGTTTCATCGGATACGTAATAGTGAATTATTATAGGATTCAAGTTTCATAGTGATCGAACTTATCGTTTGGCCGTGCCAGCTTGAAACACGTAGAAATTAATTAAAATAATTTGATTTGAAAAATTATCTTTTAAATATGATGGAATTGGCTCCCGATACCTATTTTATTGTGTTCGGAATAGAGGTATAACATAAAGAACGCCAGGAGGTATGTTTCATTTGAAGATTGAAAAATTTATGTGTGAATTGGGTGGGAAACTTTTATAATAAGTAGTTATATTTCATTTCACGTAACCTAACCCTAGCCTAGCAACGTAGCCGCTCTTTTATATGTTAATGGCCGAAATCGCTCGAATTTCTCCCTTATTTTCTCCAAATCCACTCAACGAAATCCAATGGCACCAAAAGTAATGATGTCAAGCACGACGAGCTCTACAAGATGGATGGTTGGATCGAGCTGGTTCGTCGCATGAGGGTGATTTTTGCTTGAGTTCGACTACAGGGTTTAGGGTTTTCACTCTTCAATTCACGCATGATGGAGGCAGGAAGGCACGACGGTGGTAGAGGCAGAGGGTGTGGCATGGAGTTCGTCGATGATGGGCACTGGCGATATACATACACATACACATACACATACATATACATATACATATACATATACGTATATATAGACACACACACATAAACAGCGAAGTCGTGATTTTTTTCAGCCTGAGGAGGGAAGGAATGCACCCGTGATTTGGGAAAAGGTTATTGTTTTTAACTTTTAGTTAATTATGCTACTTATAGTTTTAATTATTTCAAATGCTAATTATCATACAACTTTTCCATACACGGTCCGATTCGAACGAAACAAGTCGCATTGCGATCGTATCGACGAAGGCAACGGCATGGAATCGAAACGGAATTTATTTAAAGCTGAAAATTTTTGGTTTCAAATAAAGATGAGTGTTTTAAATGCTCATGAAATACTAAAATATTTCTAATGTTCGTTAAATTGGTATCATTAAGTAATTTAATTTTATTGGCTGTTGTTTGGTAATTTAGTTGACATTTGAAATTGACATATGAATTGACTATTAGAAATTAAAATTGACAGTTAAATTGAAATTGGAATTAAATTGCTAGTTAAACTCCTGATTATTGATAACTAGTTAACTGTCATGACTCATTAGTTGATTTGGATGTTGATTGTGATGGATGTCTATTGGTTAATGTATTGGATTGATTTGGGTGTTTATTTATTTTATATATATCATGTTATCACCATGTATATTATTTGACTGTATATAAATTGCATATGAACTATTTTGAATAAATTAAAAAATATATTGAAATGATATACGCATGATATTTATTTTGGATTGAAATGATATATATCCAACCCTGAAATTAAAAATCGAATTAACTGATCACTTGGCCATAAGATAGAAAATTATATACGGACACAGGATTGGTTAAATTAAATGGTTTTAAAATTCTTGAATTTGAGTCTATTCAAATGATTTTGATTTAAAGGAACAATATTCGAATTTATGAAAGATTGAATTAATTTCCAAATTGAGTTTTGAAATGTTGAATTTAAAATTTGTAACAGAAATCGTTTAGAGATTTTATTTTGAAATGTGAAGTTTAAATCGAAGTATGATTTGAATTAAGGAAATTGAAATTATTTTAAAGGTTTGAACTTTTACTTGAACTTCGAATTTATCTAAGTAAAAGTGATATAAATTGATAGAAATGAATTATTTTAAAAGATTTGAACCTTAAATTGAACATTGAAGTAAAATTTGTTTTTAGTGATTTAAATTGGTATTTTGAAATCGAGCTCGAAATTGATATAAATTGAAATGGTTTAAAAATAAGAATTAAAATTGAAATTAATTCGAATTGATATGGAAATTGAAATTAATTCGAATTGACGTTGAAATTGAAATTAATTTGAATTGAAATTGAAAGTGAAATTGATTTGAATTGAAATCGAAATTAAATTGATTTTTTGCGATTGAAGATGATGTGGATTGAAAGATTTGAAATTGAATCAATTTGATTGAATTTTTGACCTGGGTCCAGATTTGTTGAAATAGAAAGAGACAGTTTGAGTTGAAACAATTTTCAAAATAATTTTTTTAATATAAAATGTTTAAAAATTTATCTTTTTAAATATTCAAATTATTTTGATTTTCTAAACTGTTTTACTATATAAACTATTTTAATACTCAAACCATTTTATATCAAACTATTTTAACTACTCAACTATCTAAATTATTTTAACCTTTTAAACTATTTAAAACAACTATTTTAAAAAAAAATCAAACTGTTCAAGTAGGAACTGTTTATATTTAAATCATGTATTTAATTTTGAATATGGTTAAATGAAGTTATAACGTTAGTTGAAATTTGAAATGATTTTAGAAGTGAAAATGAGATATTGAAGTGAAAATGATTTTCAAGAGAAATTGACCTATTTGAGTAAACATGATATTTCAAAGTGAAAAAAGATTGTTTTGAAGGGAATATGATATTTTAATATCAAGTATGAGTCGTTATCAGAATTTAAAAGAACCAACCGTTGTGTAAAACTATGTTTGGTTGTAAAAGAGACCGCGACCTCTTATTGGCATACTCTCTGTCAATATTAGAACCAATTTAACAACTGTTTACATGGAGGAAACTCCAGAATGAACTGGTTGGATTTGGCATATGTTTGATGGATTTGAAGAGAGAGAATGATGATAGATAGACCCCGACACTTGTGCCAATTTGAAATGACTAAAATTGGACGGCTTGACAGGTCCAATGAGTGTAGCTCCTCTAGTGGACAACCATTCTTCGATTTCTCTTTTGGACTTGGTCCATACTATTACCTTTGATGTTGGTTTTGACTGGTGCACCTTGATTTGGGATGACCTCCATTTGACTTGATTTGGAATGGATGGGTGCAGTGGGCGGTCGTGGCTATGATGCGTTTCCACCAGCCTTGCGATCCAAGCTGGTAGTATCCTTCCTTGAGCATTGCCTCACATGTCTTATCATACTTTGATACTTATATGAGAACACTATGAGTTTGGTTTAGTGGTGTCGTATCACGGTGTATCCTCATCCCTCGACGTGCTATTGGGGCGTTATATGCAAACTGTACGACAATGCTTAAAAAAAAAAGAGGGATTAATGTAAAGCCTTAATGCCAAGAAAATATTTACTTTACTTATTAGACATACAATTATAGTGTATTCTACTATATATAAATATTTTGACGGATCCTTAAGAGATGGAAAATCCCATAACATTTGTTGAGTTATTGCACACACGTTATACATTGGATAGAAGATGTAAAATCCCGTAAACATCTCTGACGCTAATTCCTCCTATTATATGTGATATCGCTTTGACTCACATACAGATATTTTAGCCTTGACTCGAGTGTATTGTTTTTATGCTCGGGTTACCCCTGAGTTTTCAACACGTTGAAGATTATTTTCTGAAGGACGAAGATTGGTATATTATTACTAGTATTATTCCCCGCATCATGCTGTTCTGCTGCACTGTGGTATTCAATTATTCTATTGTATTTCTAACTCAGATAGATTTTGTAAACATTTAATCAAATGTATAGTATAAATAGCTTCATGAACTGTTTATTTGATTATTATATTTTGTCATTCCGCTACGAGGTTTTGTATTTGTTTTCTTCTTCTTTTTTTAATTAACCCCATTGATTATCTATGTTTCGGATTGTTTGAGTTGGACATATCTAGATTATTATCAATTTAAACCTCTTGAAATTCAGATTGTCACATATAGTATATATTTTCGAATCAAGAATTTACAATTATAACAATGGTTTTAACTAAGAAAGTGTTTGATAATAAAAATTTTAGTTTTACACAAAAGTCCATTTTAATTTAAGTTAAACTGCATAAATACATGTGTACATACACACAAATATATATATATATATATATATATATATATATATATATATATATATATAACTGCTAGTTGTGTTTTAAGTTTAAAATGTTATATGTATATATAAAGATTGTAACTCAAGTAACATACAAATTTAATTCAATCTTTTAACTTAGGTAAGAAATATAAAAGTTCAAAACATTACACTAAAGACCACTTATGAATTCTAGAATAAAAGGAAACTCTTACTTTTATGAATATAATAACTGAAAAGAGTTATTTTCTAGAAAATAACCATGTAACACAAGAAATCAATTTTCAAGGTAAGTTTAAACAACCAACAAATACAGTTTGTTTGTGCTTATGTTTACAGATATTACAAAATTTTATAAAACATAATAAAATAGTTTTACAATTCTTTTATAAACTGTAATTCTTGAAAATGACAAAACCAGTTGGACAACTTATGTATATAAAAATTCATTGTAAGATAACCAGATCTAACTGTATAAAGAATATGGATAAACAATTAAACTAGATAAAGAACTTAAATTATGTCAATCATAATAAGCATATATATGTCAATGGATATGTAGAACAAAGGGATATCTAATATAAATCAACGTGATGAACATCAAAAATAAATGTGATGAATATATAATTAAGTTAAACTAGAATTACCTATAAATGAAACCAATGACTTGCACCCCGAATGGTGAAAAAAGATCCTAGATTCAATTAAATCAATCTCTAGATCTTGCAAGGATGAAGAGACAACACCCACCTTATAATTTTTGTTTCAATTTATATTTGATTTTGAGTTTTTAGACCTGTACCATCATGACAATTTAGCTATTAATTACTAGGAGGAAGAGAAAAACTTTTGCAAGACAGAATGAATTAAATGAAAGAAACGAAGGGAGATTTGTTTTAAAGGAATGATAGAAACCTTTCTAATTCCTTCCTTAAAACCTTCTCCTTTAATTCTTCATTAAATCTTAATAAAATCCTCGCTCTCTTCTACATATATGTAGTCATAGATGGTGCCACACGGGCCCTCTAAATTTCCAAAATCCCAGTAGTATTAATTCCATTTAAATCCCGCTTAAACGTACTGTTAACCTGCCTTTGGCAAGGCCATGGATAGGAGGATTTAACTAAATCGAGTACTCATTTGTCGAGGCTTGAATATGATGGGATTGAGTCAACTAGATGGACAGAGGATCAATCACGGATGATAAATATGATTACGAAGCCGAGTTTTGGGATAGCATGGTTCGGTCATTGGAGTTCTGCCAAGTGATTCGGTCAGGATAGTGTGGTTCGGTCTTAGCGGCACGGCTCGGTCGTACACGGCTCAGTGTTGGAGTATGGTCCAGTCAAGGTAGGTCGGCTTAAGTCGATCAGCATCTTGTTTTGGGTTCGACAAGCATTGGGAGATAGGCTCAGTATTTTGGTCTTGGATCGGTCATGAGCGTTCGGTCGTTTGTGGTTCGGCATTTCTGGATCGGTCATTTTGGAGTCGATCGGTAGGAAGGCAAGGAGATGACGAGGATTGGTTCGAAATTAGTGGATCGGCCATGTGTGGATCGACCAAGATAGTTAAGTTGAGGTGGTTCAGAATGTTGAAGTGGATCGGTCTCAGTGGTGTGGCTTGACATTTGGATGGGTCGGTGAATTGGTCTTAGAACGGTGAACATGGAATCAGGATGGGAGGAGCACTTGGGTTGGCACTGATTCCTACTTCAGGTCGGTAGGCAGTAGGCTTCGGGACAACACTCGAATATGCTCGGTCATCAACTTGGGTTTAGAGTCGGTTGGTATAATGGAGTGGGAGTTATTTGCTTTGGTCGGTCTGTGCATATCCCTGGGTCGGCATAGGGGAGTAGGTCAGCAATAAAATTATAAGTCGGCATGTTAAAGGATGTTGGCTCGACTATAGTCTTGATGGGCCCGTGCTACTAGGAAGCCCAGTAACTCGGGTTTTGCCTATAAATACAGCATGTGGGGATTTAGAAAAGGAATCTTCATTCTGTTTCCCTTCATCTTCTATACTAAAGCTGCTCTGCCATTGTTATTCCAAAAACTTTGGATTGTAACTATAATCGATTCTAACATCAATAAAAAGAAAATTTCTGGAGTGAACGTAGGCCAGAGTCGGCCGAACCACTATAAATCCTCTGTTCTTACTGCTTTCTTTTTAATTTTACTGTTCTTCATATTTAGACTCTCTACATACATTCTATCTATGTTCTGTGATAGTGATTTGGTGCTTTCATCTGGATTTGGGTGTTAGCGACCAATTTTGGCACTAAAATTTTGGTGCTTTCACTGAAAAAGCTAGCACTCAGCGATTCTGAAGCTTGGATTTGGATTTAAAGGTTAGGAACTTGGATTATAAATACTGTGGAAAAGCAATCAACTAGGAGATAGAGGACGAAATGAAGTCAGCAAGAGGGAAGTCAGGAGGCTTCTTCTGGAGCTAATCAAGCCTCCATCTACATCACTAGAGATGAGATGCAGGTCATGATGAATTTCATGCAGGAACAGTTGAAAAGGTAAGAGGAAATGATGCAGGCACTTTTTAGACAATTTGAACAAGCATGAACCACAGGAGCTCAGATCCATGGAGCTGGATCAGAAGGACTCGACCCGCAAGTAGATGGAGTGGTACAGCAGGGGCATCCCCCGCTCAGCAAACAACTATCAATCCAGGTGGATCTAGGCTCCGGGGCATGCCACCAGGTAATGCTAGACCAACCCATGAAGGGATACCGGATGACGCTGCACATCCCGACGCCAATAGGAATGCAGGAGTGCATGATGAGAAGTATGTATCAGAATTCCCTCAAAGACTTGGAGGGCGCTTGGGAAATGTAAATAGGGGCAAACCTTGGCAGGAAACACTGGATTGCCTATCATCATCAGGAAAACTATTCGTGGGGGTCTGGCAAACAGGGATTTGGAAGATGTAAATAGAAGTCTGTTTACCCTTAACATCAGGATGGCTAGAAATCCACCCGATTTTAAGTTGCCCACTCTGGATGTATACAACAGTAAGACGGTTCCCACTGACCACTTGATGAGGTACACAAGACATATGGAGGTTGCTGAGGGCATCAGAGGAGGTTACGGCTCAGTATTTCCCCCGTACTTGATCGATATAGCAGCTATGTGGTTCAGACAGCTATAGGATGGATCTATTGGAACATGGACAGAAGTAGTGGATAAGTTCTTAAGATAGTTTCGAGTTCACATAAAAAGGCCAAAGAATGTGATGACACTGACGTCAGTTAAGCAGAGGGTAGATGAATCGCTCGGGACTTTCTTAACTCGGTTTAATGCAGCAATTGCCTCGGTGGATCGGCTGGATCCATCAATGGTTTTGATGGTGACGGTGTCAGGAGTTAGGGATAATTCAGATTTCAAAGTATCATCGATACGGGACCCACCAATAGATCTCGAGGAATTCTTCCACGAATCCGAGAGGTTTCTTCGACAAGAGGATGCATATTTGGATATAAAATCAAAGGAAATAAACATGGTTAAGGATGGAGGACAATCCGGTGAAATTTAGAGTAAAGACAAGGATAAAGGGAAGAGGATGCGCTGGGGAGAACCAAAATTCTCCACTTATGAAGGATTGAATGCAACATTGGAGCAGATATTCTTTGATACTTGGGATCGCCTCCCTTATCGAAGGCCGGCAAGGAGGGAACCCTCAGAATGAGAAAGGGCATCAGGAAGGCACCGTCTCTTTCATGACCTAGACAGGCATGATACTAACAGCTGCCGACGTCTAAAGGATATGATCGAGGAGCATGTGAGGAATGGTCAGTTGCGGCAATATGTAGAAACTCGGAGTGCGACAGTGGAACAGGAGCAGCCATCGCCTAACTTGAACCACAATGGCATGAGGCCTAGGAATGGTGGCCGTTTGGTTATCAACTAACCGTGATGGTTTGGAATAAGTAACAAAATTCGAGCAAGCGGCTAAATCACTTGCTCATGTACGGGGTCGAAGATATCCCTTAGGCATGCTCTGAGATGATGGTTTACTGAGACGCTCCGGTTTGTGAAATCTTTTTTTTCCTTTTGGCTTGAACATTTGCTTTTTCTGCTTTAATTTTGGAGTTTAGTTTGAACTCCTGGTTTTGTTGGTTTCTTGGTTTGGATTTTGATTGGATGCTTGATTTTTGATTTGGATTTTAATTTGGACTTTTGATATGGATTTCTGGTTTCTTGGTTTGCATCAGGATTTCAGGTTCAATTTTGATTGACTTTTATCTGGTTTTTGGCTAAAAGGTCACTAAGTAAGGACTATGCTCGGCAAGGGTCCGGAGAGACCAGGATTCGGCCTAGGAGTTAGGCCCCATATTATCTATCGGTTACTATTTCAGGTCGTCGAGTGTGGACTATGCTCGGCAAGGGTCCGGAGTGACCAAGATTTGGCTTAGGACTTAAGCCATGACATTACTCAACATTCAGGAACATTGAACCAGGAACACCATGGCATTACCTGACATAGGTCGTCAGGTGCAGGTTGCGCTTGGCAAGAACCCAGAGAGGTTACGAGTTTGGATATTGGCTATTGACAGCTAAGGATTTGGGAATGGACCCGGAGCGGTCCCGAATTTGGATATTGACCCGGACGGGTCATGAATGTGGTCATTAGTTATTGGATATGGATAGATTAGAACTCGGTTATCGGGTTCAGATGGATGTGGAATTAGATAAGGATTTGATTACTGGATAGGAATCGAATATCGACTCGGAGAAGTCGTAGATTTAGATAAGAATACGGCAATGGCAATTGGATAAAATAGATTGGATTATGAATCGGAAGATATGGCTAGGGATAACATATGGATTTTGGATATCAGATTTTTGGCTATTCAAAACACACCTTCCAATAGCAAGCATATTTTGGGAGGAAAATGTTAACCTGCCTTTTGACAAGGCCGTGGACAGGCGGATTTAACTAAATCGAGTACTCATTTGTCGAGGCTGGAATACGATGGGTTTGAGTCAACTAGATGGATACATGATCAATCAAGGATGATAAATATGATTACAAAGCAGGGGTTCAGCATAGCATGGTTCGGTCATTGGAGTTTTGCCAAGGGTTCGGTTAGCATGGTGTGGTTCGGTCTTGATGGTGTGGTTCGATCTCAGTGGCATGGCTCGGTCGTACATGACTCGATGTTGGAGTATGGTCCAGTCAAGGTAGGTCGGCTTGTGTCTATCAACATCTTGTTCTGGGTTCGGCAAGTATTTGGAGGAAGGCTCGGTATTTTGGTTTTGGATTGGTTATGAGCGCACGATCGTTGTGGTTCGGCATTTTTAGATCGGTCGTTTTTGAGTCGATCGGTAGGAAGGCTAAGAGACGATGGGGAGTGTTTCCGAATCAGTGGATCAGCCATGTGTGGATCGACCAAGATAGTTAGGCTGAGGTGGTTTGAAATGTTAAAGTGGATCGGTCTCGGTGGTGTGGCTCGGCATCTAGATGGCTCGGCGAATTGGTCTTGGAACGGTGAACATGGAATCGACATGAGAAGAGAAACCTTGGGTCGGCACCGATTCCTACTTCAGTTCGGTAGGCAGTAGGCTTCGGGAGAGCACTCGAATATGCTCGGTCGTCAACTTGGGTTCGGGGTCGGTCGGTATGATGGAGTGGGAGTTATTTGCTTCAGGTCGGTCTGTGCATATCCCCGGGTCGGCATAAGGGACTAGGTCAACAACAAAATTGTGGGTTGGCATGTTAAAGGATGTTGGCTCGGCTTTAGTCTTGATGGACCCAGACTACTCAGGAAACCCAGTAACTCGAGTTTCGCCTATAAACATAGCACGTGGGGCTTTAGAAATGGGATCTTCATTCTGTTTTCCATCATCTTCTATACTAAGGCTGCTCTGCTATTGTTATTCCAAAAACTCTGGATTGTAACTACAATTGATTCTAACCAATAAAAAGGAAATTTCTAGAGTGGACGTAGGCCGAAGTCAGCCAAACAACTATAAATCCTCTGTTCTTACTGCTTGTTTTACCATTCTTCATATTTATACTCTCTATATACATTCTATCTGTGTTGTATGATGTGATTTGGTGCTTTCAACTGATTTGGGTGATAATGACCAATTTTGGCGCTAACACGTACTATTGATATCGTTTATCGCTGTATGCGGTTGTAACTTTTGTATACCCATGCTATTAAATACTAATTGTATTAAAAAATTCAATAATTAATATTTTATAAATATTAATTAATTTAATTAATTAACAATGATTATAAATTAATTAAATTATACGTTCATTCCGAGTATTCATCATTTTAGTTGTGCGACTTAAAGTTGTAAATTCAGCTAGCGATTAATATCGAACAATTCAAATATTGATGTTCACATGCGACCTTAGCTAGTGGTGTGATATTTAGTTTAATTTATTACGTACACATCTTTTGGTAATATCCAATTATATACTTATTATAAGCGATATAAGACAGCGAGGATTATTTTACATTAACTCTTTTCGTCAAAACTATACCCATTAGGACTTATGGAATTTGGTTTTAGTCAAAATTCCAACATTATTCACATCCAACATTGCAAGTCCAAACACAATCCTTGGTTCAATAGTAATAATAATAATTATCCATCATGCTCTGGCTAGAGACTTTGACTTTAAGTTAACTACTGTTGACCACGATACTAACCTTATATAATCAAGGAGACGGATTATCTATTGAATAGTGTTTCACTTCCAATGCTTCAACTCAAACCCATGAAGCCATAACATGACTCAACTATAATTTAAGTGGAGCATCCACATTGAAGTTCCACCATATTCTTAAGTCGAGAGAACTATGTGATAGAGTTAGGGGTATGCTATAAGGGCAATCATGTAATTTATTACATATATCTAACTCAATAACCAATAATGTTCGAAATAAAAGGTGTTTTCATTCTATGATATACTTGATATAACGTGTTATATATTAATTAATTTAATTAAAAGTATAATTAATAGAAAATCTAAAATGGTATGCTTTGTGATAATAGTTATAATGTGTTGTATTCATGTGTGATTTATCAATAAACATACCTTTTTAAATATTTCTAGTCAAGAGATGTATCAAGACTGGATAAGGATACATTCGTTAAGACTAGAGTATATTTCTAGTCAAGAGATGTATCTCCAAAAATTGGGCAATTTATTAGTCATGGATGTTGGGGGAACCTAGATATTATGTACTGATGGTTATTGAATACCTATGGAATGCCTCACTCGATACTTTTCTGATGGTTAGTAAAAATAAGATTAAAAAATATATTAATGTAACGACGTTACATGGTTCACTTGACTTAAGAATATTGTTGAACTTCAATATGGAAGCTTCACTTTGGTTATAGTTAAATTATGGTATGACGTCTATCAAATGACTGTAATTGGGTTGAGTGGAAGCATTGGAAGTGAAATACTATTCCAGAGAGGATTCGCGTCCTCGATTATGTGAGTTAGTATCAAAGTCAATTGAAGTTAACTCAAAGTCAAAGTCTCTAGCCAAAGTATTTCAGCTAATAATAATAATTGTTTTAGTGAACTAAGGACATTATGTTTGGAACATAAAGTTGAATGTGGACGTATTAGAATTTTGACCATTACACGATTCCATAAATCCTAAGCGATATAGTTTTGGCAAAGAGAATTGGTGTAATTAATTAACATACTAGGTAATGCTTAGTAAACTAAAATTGGATTATATCGAACCAACTAAACGATAAATTTGACCGTAATGTCACACTACCGGCTAAGGGAAGTGTGAACGTTAATACTCATATTGTTCAATATTAGATTGTTATCCAGCCTTTGACCCGGCTATTCCAGATCGACTGGACAAGTTATACTCGATGATAGACAAGGAAAGTAATTTAGTAAGGTGAACATTGAGTCCAAAGATCAAACACATACAACATTATGAAGTAACGATCAAGAAAAGTTAAGAGATAGACTCTATGGGACATTCTAAGTATGGATTAGTGCCTCCGCTGGGAAAGGTATCAGTATTTGTCCCTTCTCCTAGGAAGGGGATCAGATCAGATCACTATGGCTATGAACATCATGAACAGTAGTTCAACTCAGCGGAATCGATCGATATCTCCAAAAAATATGTAGGCGACTCTACGAACAAAACTTAGAAACATGAAGCCAACATCAAGATGGACCTACATAAGGGATTACATGACCCCTAGCGGTGATTTAGAGCAATCAGCCTCGATTGCTCCCGTTTGGGAGTTGTGCCTTGAAATTTTCTGGGTGACCTCGTCCGCATTTATTGATTCTGTCAGTGAATTTTTAGACAGATACTCGGTAATCTACCCATATAAATATAGTGTTCATTATTTATTTTAGGGATCTTTATGATGTTTTTTGTACTCCACTGTATTTGATGATTCTAATCGGATCCCTCTTGTACTTATAAATTCAAGTGATTGATAAAGCTATTTCATCAAAAAGAACATAGGTATTCAACATCTAACCACTATAAATATGTTTGCTATTTTTTTACTTATTTTTTACCTTCTCCCTCTGTTTTATTTTGATTTATTTATTTTTCCACATATAATCAATTAGGTGTTTGTGCCAACTTTTGATGCAAATCTTTTGGTGCTTTCACTTAGAAATTGGTTCTCAGCTTGATGGATCTCATCATCTACTTATGGATTCCAACATTCGCGATATAGATGTAGATTTCTACCAACAATTGTTTGTTTCTATTGAGATTTGAAGAATACCTAAAAAGAATCTATTAGCATTGGCCAGAGGAAAGTCTACTACTTTCCGTGCTGTTGAAGGCAATAAAGATACTAGCGTTCAACGGGTTTATCAGAGCGCACAACCGGTAGCTGCCAATCCCCAGAATACAGCTAACTACATCACAAGGCAGAATTTGAGGTCCTAATGAAGGAATTGATGGATATCGTTAGCAACTCAACTAGCAAATCTAGGTTAACATCGACCCAGTGAACCAATTGAAAGATCAATGTGGAAAGACAAGGAAGGAGTCCACTCGATATTTAGGATCAAAAAACTTCTCCTCATATGATGACTACCAAGGAAATAGACGCTGCAAAATGGATTTATATGCAATTGGAACATCATAATGGAACCAGGCAATCGACTATGGCCGATCGGCACGGAATCCTCGAATCGTAAGGCCATTCAGCTTGCAGGTAGAGGAGCTCACTATAGAGGTGCCACGATTAATAAAGGCATCGGAGCTCATGCGAATGTGGTTCAATCGTAGCTGAGAGACAACCAGAGAACCGCTACTTAGGAAATAGATCAAGAGCGAGAGAAGCCAAGGCAATGTGGTGCTGCCCAAAGGCATGGATCGGGTCGCTCATATGAGGTAGAACACGACTACCACTTGGAATCAACTCTCCAAACATCAGACCTAACAACTATAGCGAGACAGCTAATGAATTAAAGTCAAGGCTTTGATCAACGATGATTGTGGACTCTCTAGAAGTCGTACTCCTTTCAATAACAACATTCTACATGCCGAATATCCTAAAGGTTACATGCCTACGATGCATGTCAACGTTGGAAAAACCGACTTACGACAGCATCTCTTGAAGTATGAATGGCACATGAACTCTGCTCGAGCCGCTGATGCAGTCAAGTGTAGGTTTTTCCCCATTTTTCTAGAATATATTGCGACCATGTGGTTTACCAAGTTACCAGCACAATCAATCTTTTCATTTGATGAGCTGGCAAGAAGTTCTTGGAGCAGTTCTGCATGCATATGAATCAACCCAAGAATGTATCGTCACTCCCCAACTTGGTCCAGGCACCGAGGGAGTCATTGAATGATTTTCTAGAAAGGTTTAATACAGGTATTACAGATGTCAGTGATTCAAATAATGGCGCAATTCTCATGGCACTGATCAAGGGAGTTGACCCTGATTCTGATTTTGGTGATTGGCTAGCAGGAAAGCCTCATTCTACATCGTATCGTTTCTTTACAAAGGTGGTTCAGTTTCTAAGGAAGGAAGAGGCAAAGCGAACCAGGAAGAGAGAAGTTGAAGGCCTAAGCCCCGAGATAGTACAAAGTAATGTGGCAGTGAAGTAGTCCAATGATAGTTCTAGGAAATTTCAAATCAATGTTCAGAACACACAGAATCAGCAAAAGAAAGTCAGTGATAGAAACCATGGCCGAAAACGGGATTCCAGAGAGGGAAGTTGAGGATCCATTGTTTGATACATACATGTCGTTGAATATGTCACTAGAGAATTTTTATCTATCAACTTGTAACACTATGCAATACAGGAAACTACCTCCAAAGGAACCAAGCAGGAGCAGAGATAGTCCGAAAATCACTGTAGATTTCATGAAAGTTATAGAAATACCACGGACGAGTGTCTCTACCTTTGTGACATTATTGGGATGGTAATTCGAGAAAGAAAGTTGTAGCAATTTGTTAATGCCCCATAGGACGACAAGCAGGGGACATCCCCCTAATCGAGGACAAGCTACACCCAGTGCTGAGGAACCTCGACGGACAGCAGGGAGATTAGTTATTTATACCATTATTGGAGGACCACATCCAACCGACAAAAAATGGAATAAAATGGATCTTTACATGAACGCTATCAGACATGTTGACATTGAATGTTGCTCAAACACGGAAGACGATGCTCTAGCAAAGCAGCGACTTATTATGATAGATGACATCGTAAGTCAGAGTAGAGATGCGTACAAGGTGGAGACCTCTATGATCGACCCAATGGTGATCTCGGCCAAGATCAATCTCGCTTTGATGATGAAAATTCTGATTGATTGTAGAAGTTCTGTGAATATCATTTTCAAGAAGGCATACGATCAGATGTTATTGAATGCCAAAGATCTAAAACTGTGCAAAGCCCGTGTTCATGGCTTTAGCAGTATTGCAACTAAAGCAATAGGCTATATTGAGCTAATGGTGGAGTTAGGAGATGGAAGCCAAATAAGAGTTTGGGTGCTGACATTTGTTGTGATGGATGCGAACTCTCCTTATAATGCTTTTTTTGGGCCGACCGACCCATGATAAATTCAGGTCAGCTATCACCCTTTGGCATTTAATGCTAAAATTTATAACAGAGAACAATATGGGAAAGGATGTAGGGAAGCCTCTCTACATAATAACTAATGAAATTTAGCAATCAAAGTCTGAGCGTTGACTCAGGCACCACAGTCGGTTCTATAAAGATGTAGATCCCAGAGATGAAGAAGAGGAGCCAAATAAACCAAGGCAGTATCCACTAAGCTAATGATCGACATCACGGTCAGTCACACGACCTATCACAGGCCCTGAAGATCAGATCATAGCTTAGTGCAACGGTGATAAAGGAATTAGCTGGCTTCCTTCGAGCGAATCTTGAAGTGTTCGCTTGGACCCATTCCAACTTGTGTGGGATCCCATCGACTATCTAGAGCCTTGCATTGAATATCGACCCAAGGCATGTTCTGGTGAAACGAAAAAAATAAAGCACGAATTTGAAGAGATTTGCTACACTTAAATGGGAGGAGGATGAATTCAAAAACAATGGGTTTATTCACGATACCCTCTACCCAAAATAGGTATCTAATCCTGTTCTTGCGAAAATAGAATGTGTCGGACATGCGTCGACTACTCAGCCATAAACAAGACATGCCCGAAAGACAGCTTTCCACTTTCGAGGATCAATTAGCTGGTAGACTCAAATGCTATACATAAACAACTTTCACTCATGGATACTCCAGATACAATTAGATCTCAATGCACATCCTAGACCAGGAACACACCAGCTTTATTACCGACCTTGGATTATACTGCTATTTTGTGATGCCTTTGGACTAAAGAACGCTAGTGCTACTTATTATAGATTGGTCAACCGAATGTTTAAAGACCAAATCAGTCGATCAATGGAAATGTATATGGACGATATGATCGTGGAGTCATGGTGATCAAATGACCACATCGGTGAGTTGGCAGAGATGTTTAGTGTTCTTCAAAAATATGGAATGAAACTCAATCCCCTGAAATGCTCATTTGGCATTGTGTTAGGGTTATTCTTTGATTTCATCATTAAATCTCGTGGAATTGAAACCAATCCTAAGAAGATTCAAGTGATCAAAGATGTTCAAGTACCAAAGACAATTTGGTTGGTACCGAGCCTAAAAGGGAAGGTCATCGCCTTGAGTCGATTCATTTCCAGGGCCACCGATAAGTGTATTCCTTTCTTTGACTTGATCACGAGAGGGAAGAGGAACTTTGAATGGATATTGTAGGATCTAGATTAACCCTAGAGGGGGATTGAATGGGGTTAATGCAAATCTTCTCGAACTAAACGCAAAAACAAATTGCAGAGAAATAAATATGCTGAAAAGTAAATCACACACAAAATTTACCCAGCTTCGGCAACCCCTGCCTACTGCTGCATTCCCAGATTTCTATTAGAATTAAACAGTCTCCCGCTTACAAACACTCTAACAGACTCGCACACCCTGCTACCGCGTATAGAGTTTTTGCAAACTCGCACACCCTGCTCACTGAACTAATTCTAACTAGACAATCTGACACTACCTACAACCTAGGTGGTGATTTACCAAGGTTTGACAACCTTAAAAAGAGAATTTAAATTTAAAACAAATTTAAAAACAAATTAAAACTAAAACCCCTAATTAAATATAAACTAAAGCCCTCTTTTATAAACAAGGCCGACCCATTTGTTTTGCCCGTTCCTTTTTCTTTTGGCTTGTGAAGAGATAATGTCGGCCGATCCTCTTTCTACAGAAATTAGGGTTTTTCTGAAATTTAATTCTCTGGTTTGTGTTGTTCATGCTCGCGGCTTCTCTGATGATCAATTCTCTGGTTGCTTTTGCTCACGCTCGTTCGTAGCTGCTCCTCTGTTGATCGTTTTGTGAAATTAGGGCTTGGTTGCTTCGAAACGATCGAATCTGATTTCCAAATTCTGGTATGTTATTTGTTGCTTTCTGGATTGATTGCTTGAATTCGATTGTTCGCTCATGCCTATGATGATAATTGGGTGCTGGTATTTATATGAATACCGAGACACTTGAGTTTGTTCGTATCAATTCGATACTTTCCAAATTTTTGCTTTCCTGATATATTTTTGCCTTGATGCGCACGACTTTGATTTTGAAGCGTTCAATTTATTCTTGGTTGATATGGCAAAAACTTTCCTCTTTTACTTTGTGACTTTTTCAAAGATACGTTTTTGATTTTTGACAGTATACATTCACAAATCCCCTTCTTGACTTCTGTATGTTTCCATGATTTCGTCTTGGACTTGAGACCATTTCTGCACTGTTGAATTTTGTTCATCCACTGTGGCTTTCGACTTTACATTCTCTGATTATTTCTCGACATTAACCACTGTCTTCATCATGCTGCATACTCTGCTGTTGAGTTCCAGTAGTTTGCTGTACATATGAACTTGCATTGCTTCGAGTTGTATTTACACCCCTTTCTGTTGCATTCATGTACACTGCACTTGCTTGAGTTACTTCGTTGTCACTGGTTCATTGGGCTGAGTTGTTTCACTGGTGCATTGCCTTTGTGGTCTGCATTTGCATTGAGCACTTTGTCATCTGGATGCATTCTGTTGTTCATTGCTTGAGACATTCATGTTGCAACTGGTTTGAACCAGATTTTGTTTTAGCATACTCTCCATTTTGCATATTGTTTCATTGTGTACTTGGTCTTTGTTGTAACTGGACATGTTGCTTGAGTCACTTGCATTTGTTTGCTGTGATGTCATATCTTTTGGTCATGTTTGGTTGAAGTTTTGATCATTTGTATACATACATACATGAATGTATATATGTGTATGTCTGCACTTATATTGCCTCTGAGCTTGTATTGTTTGGTTCATCTTCTAGTCAGTTTGCATCATTGCAGTGGTTTCTTGATGGTGCTTGATCATTTCTTGTTCAAAACTGCTGGAGTTGTTTCACTTTAACTTGTTGTTTCAATTGTGTATCCTGTTGCACATTCACCTGTTTACTCAAGACTATATATGTGCATACAAACATATGTATGTGTGTATGCATATATTCTTGGATTTGTACTAAGCTTGAGTTATTTGAATTTGATGTTGTGTACACTGATATTCCTCTCTGATTTGATTTGCATTTCATCACTGAGTCTTGATAGTCAGGTTGCACACTTGCTTGTTAACTACTGCTTCAACTTGTCACTTGATCTGTTTCATTTGAGTTGTAGCTCCCTGTATTTGTAGTTGTGTAGTTGCACTGCACTGTTGCCTTGAGTAGATGTTGACTGCATCACCATATATCAGTTTCTCGGCCCAATCTTGATTCACTATTGAGTTGTAATGTGTACTTGGTCGAGTTCATTTGCATTCTGCAGTTGCATTGTACGCTTGATGTTTGTCACTGTTACAGTCGCTATGCAGTTGCTATGCCTTGTGTTCTTCACTATTGTCTGGTCTTTGATATTCATTCATATTGATTTTTTAAATTTCACTTGAGTTGAATCCAGTTTCAAAACTCGAGTTTGACCTTGTGCTCGCGTCGTGATATATTGCACGTGAGTTGAACCCGCCTTTTCATTTGGGTTTGACTTGTGCTCACCTGTCCCTGTAGCATTATCAAGTGTATATCGATGTGCACGGCCTTGTGGCATGTACAGTGATACACTGTGCATGTCTTATTGTTCGTGTGTGATAAATTCAAATGTGAATGATGACGAACAACCCAAATAACTGAGGCAAATCATATTTTCAAAAATCATATTTCATTTTATACTGCAAAAATATTTCCTTTTCAATTTTACCGCGTTAGTGAATATTTTTGCAGATTTCTCAGATGCTGGATTATAACTGGAATGAAATTGAAGATAAACTACGAGTGTGAGTGATATGTAGTGAGGCATTTATGTAAACTGAATTGTGATGTAATTACAATCAAAATTGTATATGTATAGTGAAAGCTTGAATTTGTACTATTCAATAAATATTTGTTTGAATAAAATTTCTGTTTGAATTCAAATTCTGTGTATTTAATTTTATTCAGCAAATATTTATTTAATCTATGAAAAATAAAATAGTACATTATCAAACACATTTAAACGTATATATATATATATGTTTGTTATCATCAAACAAAAATCATATAAGCGCAAAGCGCATATTCAACAGATATAGGATTGTAATGATGTGTTTCAAGTTCTCTACATCACTTAGAGAGACCCCCCATCTTATCCAAGCTACTAGATCATTAGGAGTAGTTTATTTGCTTGGTAGTGTCGGTACATGCCATAAGTGCCGCATTGCTACGCAAGGAGGATCGGATCAAGATGCAGTGTGTTATATTAGCAAGTGATTGACAGGTGCTGATAGGAACTATCCAAAACTAGAGAAGCTCGCGTACTGCCTATGGATCGCGTCAAGAAAGTTTCGCCCTTATGTTTAGGCTTATCCCATCAATGTCTTTACCGACCAGCCATTATGATAAGTCCTATAACGACCTAAGACATCAGGAAGGTTACTTAAATGGAACATCGAATTAAACTAGTTCGATATCACTTATCTTTCTCGGAGGGTATCCAAAGACAAGCACTAGCAGACTTCATAGCTGAATTCACCGCACAGGATGACTCTTTGGAGAGAAGTGGTGAACCTACTATCTGATGGAAGATGTACATGAATGGAGCATCCAACGATAGGTGTTTTGGCGTCGGGGTCATACTGGTAACTCTTGAGGAATGCTCGATCTACCATGCCTTGAAACTTCACTTCCGTGATACGAATAATGAAGGTGAATATGAAGCCTTGATTACGAGGCTTAAACTTGGTAAGAGCGACAAGTGCTGGATATCTACAAAGATTCCGAGAGCTTCACCTATGAAACTCACTCAGATGGTCAGTCCATAGCCGTTTGCTTCTTGTGGTATTGACATCTTCGGCTCTTTGCCAATTTCCAACGGTGGTGCAAAGTCTGCCATCGTAGAGTTTGATCACGTCACTAAATGGGGCCGAAGTTGAACCTCTGGCTATGATCACAACAAAGAAAATAATCAATTTTGTGTTTCAAAATATCATCTGTCATTTTAGTCTCCCTAAGAAATCGTGAATGACAATGGACCAAATTCGATAGTGTTGAATTCAAAAGCTTCCATCACTGCCGTCATATAGACAAAAGATTTGTGGCAGTTGCTCACCCTCAAACTAATGGATAGGTCAAATCTGTTAATAAAATCGTAAAGTTCATTCTAAAGAAGCGTTTGGAAAAGAATAGAGGCAAGTGGATTGATGAACTCCCATTAGCATTATGGGCATACAGAACCACCCATACGTCTGTGGCTGGCCACATTCCATCCACCCTTGCTTGTGGCTCTGTAGTCGTTATTCCCATAGAACTTGATGTCCATTCTCATCGAGTGATTTACTATGACCCCAGAACTAACAGAGATCTCTTTTTGAATTTCTAGACATGGTTAATGAGAAGCGCGAAGAAGCTGACTTGGAGGCAGCTGCACACCAACACCGAGTCGTCCGGTACTACAATTTTAAAGTCCAACCTAGGACCTTTGAAATTGGCCAACTTATCCTAAGATTGATCATTTGTAGCTCCACAAACATGGATCTGAGATGGAAATGACCGTATGCCATCAATTAGAAGCTTCGAGATGGAACTTTCAAGCTAGCAACCATCGAATATATCACACTCCCTAGAGCATGGAATAGTGAGCATTTACAGTGCTATTTCACTTAGTTTTGTTCATTTGGTTTTATTTCATTTAGAATTTACTTCTGTGGTTGAATTCAAAGCCATATAATAAGATAGACTATGTCGTTTCATTTTCAGTTTGCAATAATATTTGAAGTTTTCTTCATATTTGTGTATTGCTTATGCATAACATAATAGTTGTGATACATGACCAACTTACATCCATATATGCCTAATGTAAACTAACAAGGACCCAGAGTTTAGTGTTAACCAAGTAGGCGGGTCCATAATCGAATTAAATGAGATGAACATGACTGAACCATTCATCCATTAACTCTCGCCTGCAATTCGATGGGCTGAGTATAAATAAGAGAATGGGTGTGACTCGACCATCTATTAACTAATTTCATCTCCCGATTTGATGGGAAGAATGTAAAGTAAAATTGGTCATGATACGATCGACCATTCCTTGATTTTTCCCCAGACATAGGAGCAAAGGAACCAACCAAAGGAAATGTGATTCGACCGTTTCCCAAAAAAATTCAGTTCGCAAAGTGTGGGCTAGATTATGAACATCAAACAGGTGTGATTGACCACCCATCGACTAATTCGATCCCCAGAGTGCTGATAAGAACATAAACAAAACAAATAAGTGCGATTCGACCCTTCATTCTCTAACTCTGGCCTGAACTCGATAACAGGAGTATGAACTCATCATGGATAGGACCCGACCATCCATGAACTAACTCCGCTAACCCAAGGCTGGGGGCAAGAATATAATCACTTAACCGCTAAACATGAAAGCATAACACTATGGCTTGCATAAGGTGTTTGATACGACATAAGGCCATGATCGAAAGGAGGCATTGAGATGGATTTTTGGATCGACGCCCGAAACAATGGGTGACCGAGAGACATTGCAACTTGAACAACAAGTGATGAATTTCAAGCACATTGAACGGAAAAGTATAGCTAGACATTGCAGCTTAAATGACAAGTGATGAATTACAAGTACATTGAATGGAAAACTTATAGCTCAAACACTTAAACAAGTTTCATACAAAAGCTGAATAGAAACAAAAGAGTTTTTATTCGCATACTAAAACTTGGAAACGAAGTACAATTTTATTTCAGAAACTAAAAGTCAAAAGCGAGGCCCATACCCGCACAACCATGGCGAACAAAAGGAAACTAGTTAAGCCGGTTCAATGGCTATTTCTCATCTTTTTTGGGCTTCTTCGAGGTGTTCTTCAGAGTGGAATCTCCAGAGCTACCGCCTCATCCTCTCCTCTTTGACCCACTTTTTCCCTTGCTACTCTTAAGAGAAATGCTTTCATAGATAGAAGCAGAAGTAGTCTCAGTTTGGGATATAGAAGGACCTACCTCCTCAAGAGTGACATCACTCAACAGTATAAATTGAAGCGGAGTAATATCTACTTTAGCACTTACCTTCTTAGCTTGCAAATCTAGCTTCTCCTTTTCATTGCGCTCCTTCATGCTAAGTTTACCCATGCTGTTCAGAGGCATGATTCACTATGACGTCCTTTGTTTTATCTTGGCCCTGCTAGTCATTAGTCTTTTCTTTATTTAGAGCCCTTATGACTTCAACATTCGGGTAGGTAGTCTCAGCAGGTTGATTGGTAGGAGCCACATGTACATGACGGTCGTAGTGGACCCTATGGTCAGCGCCTGTTGTTCTAGGGTAACATCATCAGGGGCATAGATAGATGCAGATGGACCAGCAATTTCATGAAGACCAATGGGTAAGCCCATGACTATCGAGCGTGAGACATAAACCTTCTCCAATGTCGGAAAAGTAAGAGATATACCTTCGCTATACTGGCCTTCGGTCGTAGCTAGAGTGCCACCTTTCAAAATAAAAGACAGCCCAAAAGATTTTGCATCCCTGGATAATCTGGATCATATCCCGCATCCTTTTTTAAGGCATGATAAATTAAAGCACTAGTTGCTTGAGTAGTAGGAGAGTCTTGGGAACCAGATCCCAAGTCTTCATTGCCATCTTTTCCCTTTTAGGTAGCCGTTGGACCGCTGTGTAAACTGAGTCAAGCAGCCCTAAGTTCATTGGGCTCTTCATCATGCAAGATTTCACGCATGAGCTTCTCTTCATCCACTTTAATCCCGCTAAGGGACTTCTTTTTTAGATCTATAATATGGCCCAAGGCTTCAACGAGCGACTTGTGACACCCCTCTCCAACGAAGTAGAGGTTATGATTCATGAGGATGCATGCATTGTAATATATCAAAAATGAATCGAACTCATCCTTTATCTCTGTCAAACCAGCCTCCCTATCTTCTTCCTTAAATGCCTCTATCTGCGCAAGTTTCTATGAGCCTTTATTTTAGTTTCGTGATCCTTGACGATTTCCATGCAGTATCGTTGAGACTCAAACCGAGCCTCAAGTTTCTCTTTCTTTTCCTTCTCAAGCTCCTCCTTAAGCTGTTTAATACGAAGGACCAATGCATCATTTTATTTTTTCAACACATCCTTTCCCTTTTATAAGTCGTTTTTATCAAGGGCTATAGTACCACTATGACAAATGGTAGTGTCCAATTCAGCTTGGTGCACTTTCATTAAACGCTCGATGGCTTCAAAAAATTCACTGGCTTTTTCTCAACATCGACTAGCTTTGTACTCAACTGCTTTAGCTTCTCATCCAAGTGCTTAATAATGGCTTTTTCATGGATAACGTCAAGAGTTAAGCAATTAATTTCATGTTTCCTTTTCATCGACATCTCGGAGATTCTCTCAGTCATACAGAGAGTTGTACTATGCTAGGCATAGACATCAATAACATAAGAGAGCACTGTGTCCTTGGCCTTTGGAAGAATCAAATGCAAAGTGGGAACAATTTTTTTAACTCAACAAACATAACATAGGAAATGTGACCTTGAGCTCGACCATCTTCTCAACAACAGTGGCATTTAGAGTAGTCAGGGCTGAGAGGCCCCATTTGTCGTGCTTCCGGGATGAAGTATCAAGACCTACTACATCAGACTCGCGTTCCATAGGTCGACGTACGTCAAAGGAACCCGAGTGCTGTTGAGTGTAGTAGACGAAGTGAAAGCATAAGGCAACAACTTTCTATTACTATGTATAGTGAGGTATTAGCCGACACCCTTGTCATGTGAAGACTGAGATTTTGGCTTATGTTTGGAGGACGAGTCCTTGGGTTGGTGGCTTCGGTCTCGGTCTTCTCTTCCTTTGTGACCTTCTCTATATCGACCAGGGTCCAAAATTCGACTGGGACCAAAATAAGATAGCTAGGAGTAGATGAATCTCTTCAAGAAACACAGTTATGAGGGTGTCCCATCGATGCAAACAAAATTAAAGTGTATAAGAAACATTGAAATTAAAGGTTGATAAGTGTAGTGTGCTGCAGTGCACATGATCATGAGTTCCTCGTCTCCTCCCCAATGGACCAGTTATTAAAGCTTTGCTAGGTGGAGTAATCACTCCCACACTAGTTCGAGGAATGTTAGTGCTAAATTGAAAGGAAGATTTGGAGCCTCCGAGGCTTAAATTGACAAAATCATAATTCCCAGCATCATTTGGAATTGGGATGCCCGATAGCCCGGCAGAGAGCTAGATTGATTTATCGCAATAGAGGTTGAGTTGGATTTCTTAAAGACCTGCTCTTTGCGAAGCTTATAAACAAACCTCTTTCTTCTTCTCTTCTCTAAGGTGGGAAGTTATGGGTCTTGGGAGGATCTAACTGCAGGCACATGACCAGGGCTGTCAATTTCCAGCATGACCCGAAACATGACTCGGAGATTACATGGAAATTAGCAGGTTGACTCGACCCAGTTAAGTTGGCGGCTCATTTTCAGGTCAACCCGAATTTGACCCGTTTATAAACGGGTGGGTTTCAAGTTGATCCGTAAACCCGAATTTGACCCATTTATAACCCATTTATACTTATATGGGTTGACCTGACCTGATTCTGACCCGTGAATCCGAATTTGACCTGTTTATAACCCATTTATACTTATATGGATTGACCCGACCCGATTATGACCCATGAACCCGAATTTGACCCGTTTATAACCCGCTTATGACCCATGTATAACCAATTTATACCTTATACGGGTTGACCCAACCCATTTACGACCCGACTCGACCAGACCCGTTTATAATCGGGTTGGTTGGGTCGGGTCGGGTTCCGGTTGAACTTTTTTGACATGTTTAATAAATGGGTTGACCAACCCATTTAAAATCAACCCGAACCCGACTTGACTCAACCCGTACCCGACCCGACCCATTGATAGCCCTATTCATGACCTGAGCTCACATCATCACGACAAGGCTTATTAATATCGCCCCTCAACCCACCCTCCTCGGTGACATCCTAAGCTGCTTCGTTTGGGAGCATGACAAGATCAACTTCGTCACCTCCCTACCTAAAGGCACCTTACATCTCTACCACCTCACCCTCAATTGTTCTTGGCAACCCGACAGTACGACCCTCTTCTAATAAGCCCAAGATAAAAAGGCACTCATCGATAAGAAGAGATCTGATGTCCCTATCCACCGCCGGTATATTTTTGAGCGTTGAAACCACCTTCGAGTACATGTCATCGATGGGATGTTGATGGCTACTTGTATTGTTTAATAAAAAGCTACTTAGTTTAGGATATGACTTGAACAAAAGCACTTAAATTTAAGTTTAAAGTGACGCTTACGTCCTTCTGGCTACCGTCCTGCAAAACCAGGTGGGCAACGCATATGGAACCATTCATTCTTAAAAGCGCTCAATTCGTTCCAAGCACCTATTACGACCTAGTAGTTAGTGACTTACTCGGGGAAAGTGTATGAGAGACTTCCCATTCATTGCTTGAGATTTAAAATGAATATGATGTCTTTTGGAGTTGGTTCATGATATAAGAATTCGAGAAATATTATATACGTGCAACGTGTAAACGTTTAGCTGTTCGGATGCAGATAAGCCGGTGCCAATCTTAAATAATGTAACATTTTCCGAATGAATGGATTGAAAGGTGGAATGCAACCTGCCCAGCACATAAACTTATTGCATGTAGTATACCCCTCGAGAGGTAAGTGAGTCCTTTTATTATGAAACGAGACTCAATCCTTGTACGGAATTCCATGTATAATGCACCGTCTACGGAGAGGGGCCATATCGACTCTTGAAGCCACAGAATCCTCTGGTCATTTAAAAATATGGCATTTTATAATGTGTCAAGAACTAGCTCGATTCTACTTCTAAGTTCAAAGGTATTTCTGGCACATGTCGAGAACTTTTAGGTTGTTTAGATTGATGGCCTAGAGAGCTTCGAGTGGATATTGTTGTAGAGCTTGACTCAGCGTTTGGATTATTATTAGAAGAAGTTTGTTTAGCGCCCATAGCAGTTAAACACTCCAAGTGTCTGGAACCCATAGGTATCAAACTAAGCAGATAGTCGTTGTTAGAGAATATAAACATGTCCTCCCATAAAAAGTGTAAACTAGTGTAAAGTGGTATAGTGTTGTGTAGTGTAATGATAAATGGTTCGAACTTAAAATGAGAGCTATAACGAGACTCTAGGATTCGACCAAAGTGACCGTCATCGTCGACCATCCCAACATGCTTTCACATCGGTGGTTGTGGATTTTATCTAAACTTCATGATCAATCATCGACATATTAGAGTGCGATATTTGCGTTCAGGTTCATATGTCATGCATATTGAAGCTAGACTTCATGTTTGGAGTTCATGCATTCAATCAAATATGTCGAATAAATTCTAAGTCATATACATTGGTATTCAAGTCAAAGTGCTAAAATCATGTTCGAGTCCTATTCCAAAGTTCAAATGTTTAAGTTTATGTCCAACATTGCATATGCATACGTTCACATCTAAATTTTTTCACATGTTCATGCTTATATGGAAGGGTTCGGGTTTGGTCATATATGCAAGTCTATGTGGTCAAGTCCAAAAGTTCAAGTGTTCAAAAAATGGATAAGTCCAGTAGGTGAGGGGTCATGATCCCTCTCTTCATTGATCTATTCCAAAAAATCATCGATCCATTCACCTCGTATCCATAGCCACTCCTTCTCCTCCGCATCCACACCGATCGTGTTTCCATCTTCATCACTTCCCTTCTTCTATAGAACCCACTTCGAACCTTCCGTGCTAACAAATGACTAACATAAATCCCAATCATCTCATTACATAATCGTATGCATCTTAAATCGAACCTTCCTACGTAATTGAATGGCCAAATTTGGCTATAAAGGGCGAAGGAAGGATAAGGTTGATTTGAGTTGCAAAGTTAGGTATTGGGGTTAGATTAGTAAAGGCGGAGGGCTGATTGATGGGGATGGAAAATGATTTAGGGAAGGAGGAAGTTTGAACTAGCAGAGATTTATGATTAGCGGTGGTAAATTTTGAAGACTTGCTAATGGAGAGAGGAGAATAAAAGATTTGGATCGATTCAGTTATGAAAGTAAATAAAATAAGTGAAGAGAGTAAGCTTAGTCCCTAGCTTATATTGTATATGGACCGAACCCACAAGCCTGAAATCGACCAAGTCCATATAAGTGAAGGAATATGATACGATCCTATGCCTAGGGTATTCATACCAATCCCTTACCAATGTTTTATAAAAAAAAGGGAATATAGCAATGCAGTTGTGTTTGAACTACATGAAATCGGCAATGACCCATAAACCTGTGAACGTGTCCAGAGGCCATTAATAAAACATGTACATGAATGAACATAACATTCGATTTCTTAAATCGATGGAAGTTAAATTCTCATCTGAAATTCTTAGAGCGAGAACAATTTCATATAAATAAGGCTTACTAGTTCGAATAATTAGTTCAACGGAACCAAGCACGGAATGTTATTGACAAGTTACAATCTTATATTTATACTATCATACATCGACAAAGCGTCACAATGAATAGAGAGAGAGATACGACTCTTTGAAAAGACAATTCGATGGAAGGGTAATGACTATTTGGGGAATTGAATGGAATCCTTCATAGCAACTATAACATCGAAGCAAGATGTACTTTGGAGGGCAGGTGTTATCTGGCCTTTTGACCCGGCTATATTTAGACTGACTAGACAAGTAAGACTCAATGATATACAAGGAAAGCAGTTTAGAGAGGTGATCATAGAGTTCAGGGATAAACACAGACAACAATATGAAGTAACAATCAAGCGAAACTAAGACATAGACTTTACTGAACATTCTGAGTATGGACTAGTGCCTCCCTTAAGCAAGGGATCAACACCTATCCCTTCCTCTGGGTAGGTGATCGGATCAGATCACCATAGCTATGAATAACATGAATCTGCAACTCAACTCAATGAGAATTGATCGATATCTCCAGAAACCATGTAGGTGACTATGCAAAAATAAACTTTAGAAACATGAAGCTAACATTAAGGTGGACCTACATGAGGGATCTCATGAACCCTAGTAGTAATTTAAACCGATTGACTCCGTTCGATCCCCTTTGGGAATTGGGCCAGTAATTTTCGGGATGACCTCATCCACATCTGGAGGTTCTTCCGGCAAATTTTGATGAAGATATTCAGTTGTCTACCCCTATAAATACAGTGTTCATTATTCATTTTAGGGATATTTACACTATTTTTTCCCCTATACTCCATTGTATTCACAGATTCTGATCTGATCCTCCTTGTATTAAAAAATTCAAGTGATTAATAAAGCTATTTCATCAAAGAGGACGTAGTATTCAACATCGAACCACTATAAATCTATTTGTCTTTGTTTTTTGCTTGTTTCCTCTAGTTTAATTTTGATTTCTTCATTTATTTCTCTACATATAATCTATTGGGTGTTTGTGCCAACTTTAGTGCAAACATTCACTGACTAAATTTACACCTAAGGGTCACACAACCAATTTAACTAAATTATAGTTCTTATGAATTAATTAAATTAATTAATATTTGTGAAATATTAACTATAAATTTTTATTTTATGCACTAAACAATAATAAATAATGTATTTATAATATTATAGATATACCGATTGATATATGATATGGTGCTTAATTTACATTTAAATGCAGCAATTATTATTTGGGATTGAACTGGTCTTGAGGCTCGTAAGATTCTTGGTACTTAACCACTTGATCTAACATTATGCTCTTCAAGTAATTTTTTAAGATCTAACCATTGGATCTCTCCAAATCCACAATAGTAAACTAGATCTAAACCTAGGTTAAGATTCTGAGTGAAAGCACCAAAACGTTGACAATAAAAGTGCCACAACACCCAAATATGACACGTAGGATTAGATCACATAGAAATAATAGAAAAAAAATGCAAAAGAGCGTAGAAAAACGGAGACACAAGATTTTTATAGTGGTTCAGCAATATATGGCATACATCCACTTATAGTTTTATTGATTATGGATTTAAGAGAGAACTAGAGTCACTAATACAAGAGGTTGACAGGTCGATAAGCCTGGAACTGCCCATAATATCTGCCTACGTAACTATTGTAAGGAGAGATAGAAGATGAAGGAGAAAAGTCCAAGATCCTTCATTAGTTGCAGTAGGGTTGATATTTATAGAGAAATAGGTGTACAGCTTCAGGAGCCCACTTGCACTGCTATCTAGAAGTGAGCCCAATGTCGTACAAGTGAATACGTAGGGCCTAATAGCTATAAAACCTCTGGTACCGAGAGTAACCTCTCAGCGTCAAGTGGTTTTTCTTTATGCAAAGTCACTTCTTTTACTAGTGCCATCCTTCTATCTTATATTTGATGTGTTTCAAGCTCTTTTTCATAGACTTTGTGTTGATTCCGATGATTCTTCCGATAATACTAGCATTATCCTACTTTCTTTGCTTTCTTCTCATCAATCCTAAGAATTTCTCCTCCAAACTCTAAGAAAAGCACTTGTCAATGAGTGATTTAGGTAGAATATAAAGCATATGGATTTTGTAGGGCTGAAATAGTTGGAAAAATCTCTCGGTACCGAGAGATTACCTCTTAGTATCGAGTGGTTTAGTTACCCCAACATTGATGGTTTCTTTTAGACATGCTTTTCCATTCCTTCTAAGTGCATTTCTGAGTTTTTGAGTCGTTTCTTCTTCATTTTGACCTTCTACTTCCGGTTGAAATATGCTTGGTTAAAAACCCGGTTAACAATTAGTTTAGAGTGTTCTCGAGTATTTACGAACTATTAGAGAATCCTTTACAGAAACAACAAACTCCTCATGAAGGAATGCTTGGACGAGAACTCTATAAGTGACATCGAGTATAATATATCAATTTTAAATTCATATTCAAATTTAGTTCAGAGCCTTAAGTTGGAAATGTTTCAAATAGGAGGTTGTGGCTAATTTAGCGACAAGCCTAAGTATATCGTCGTGAATGGCACTACGATAAAAGCAATGTATAGATATAAATACATAGATTTATGAATTGGTTGACATGATTCCAAGTATTAATATATCATTGTTATATGATAACAGTGTAATAAAAGGAGCTCATTATAAGTCAAGAAACATACTCTGAATAGTTCCACAAGATAAAGGTAGTTTATCATTATCAGAAAGAGTTGATTGACAAAGTAGATAATTAAAACAACACAGAAAATCCATTTACGAATGGTCTATCTTGGCCAGTTTTGATCAAACTGATCAAAGGGACGAGATTAAGATTCTATAATTGGCCCAAAGTGCAAGTTGGAGATTGACAGAGTTAGGAGTATGCCATAGGGACAACTATATAATTTGTTACATATATCTCACTCGATAGCCAATCTTGTTCGAAATAAAAGGTGTTTTCTTTCTATTATAAACTTGTTATAATGTGATACATATATAAATATATATTAATACTTAATTTAATTAAAATTATATTTAATTGAAAATTCGTAAATAGTATGTTTTGATGTTGTAGTTACAATACGTTGTAACCATGAGTGATTTATCATAATAAAATAGACATACCATTTTAGATATTCGTACTTAATATTGATCTAGACCGGTTGTCGATACATCTGTTGAGACTAGAGTACGTAATACTCTAAAAATGTTGGCGGTGTATTACCCATGGTTGCCGTAGGACGCCTAGAGGTTACATATTGATAGTTATTGGATAATTATGGAATAACACACTCGATACTTTTCTGTTAGTTGATATAACCAAGGTCAAACAGAAAATATCGGTACGACAAAATTGTACAGTTCTCTTGACTTGAGAGTGCTATTGATCTTCAATGTCGAAGCCCCATTTTAATTATAGTTGTATCATGGTATGATATCCATCGAATGACTACAATTGGGTCGAGTGGAAGCATGGGAAGTGAAACACTATTCAAGAGAGAGGATTCATTTCATAAGTTATATGAGGTTAGCATGATGATCAACTGAAGTCAATTCAAAGTCAAAGTCTCTGGTCAAAGCATTTTCATTAATAATAGTTGTTATTATTAAACCAAGGACTTTGTGTTTGGAATATAAAGTTGAATATGGATGATATTGTAATTTTGATCATTACCAATTCCATAAGTCCTAAGTGATACAGTTTTGATGAAGAGAATTAGTGTGATTAATTATCACTACCCGATAAAGGTTGATAAAGTAAACTTGGATTTTACTGATATAAAGCAAGCGATAAATTTGGCTATGATGTCAAACTACCTGCTAAGTGAAGTGTGAACGTTAATACTCGAATTCTTGGATATTAATCGCTGACCAAGTTTACACCTAATAGTCACACAAACGAAATGTTGAATACTCCTATTACCATTCGATTTAGTTAAATCATAATTTTTAAAATTTAATTAATATTTATTAAATATTAATTATAAAAATTTATTTGATACGGTAAATAATATTTAACAGTGTATTTACAATAGTTATAAATACACTGATCGATATACGATATCGGTGCGTGTTTAAATTGGATTTAAATGCAGAAATTATTATTTGGGCATGGATTGGTCTTGAGGCTACGAAGGGCATATAATGGTAAAGAGGAAAGGAATTTTGAATTCAAAGAGAGAGAAATAAGTGGTTCATTATCCTTATTTCACTCCCTAGTCTTTCTGTGACGACCCGCCCTCCTACGCCCAGGAAGACGTATCGTCTTTAAGAAAGAAAGGGATGAGAAAATAGAAAAGATAGAGAAGAAAGAACAACAACATCAGAATCTCACAGCGGAACGAATAAAATATAATAATCACATAAATATTTACATAATATACAACATCAATCAGAGTTATACAGACAATACATCACATACTAGACAGTTATAAACACCCGTCTAGTTATACAACTCAACTCAATACAACGAAAACAATACAGAGATACTAACACAGCGGAACTATATATATATCTATAACGCTGAAGCCACCTGCTCCATTGCTCCATCAGAATTTGTCAAAGCTAAACCTGAATCCCTTGGCTACCCGTAAAAATTTGGGTACCCGAGAGTTTATGAAAAAACAAAAATAAACTTCGGGTCAGACATGGGTCTGGTATGAGTAACAGGTTAAAGATTGCTTAACTTTGAAAATCTTTTGAAAATAAAAGGTATCACGTAAGATTTCCCACACATAAAATGGAAAAGTTTTTACCTTACGCTAACCAAAACATTTGATAGGAAATTCTGTGATATTATAATAGGTCTAGGGTTTTCAAGTAAATAGAAAATAGCCGAAATTGTTACATCTATTAAATTCCAGCTACTAGCCACAAAAGTGGGTAATACAATCAAAACTGTGGGCACTTATTGGATTGTGGATTCCATACAATGGCAGGGCTACTGGGGTACCGCCCGTCACAGTACGTGGCCTAGATCAACGTACCGAGGATTACTCCCTTCATCCCCTGCAACACAAGGACGGAACCATTCCTTACTGAACAGTCCCGAACAAGATACACCCCGCAGTTGTTTGCAACCAACTGCCCACACAGCCGAATAAAAAGGGACATCTAGACAGGGGAATATCCTTGTCCAGCTTGGGCATGACCCATCTAGCCTTGCTGCATCTCCCCTGTTTTAGCCATTCCCGGTTGATGAGGCTTGAGGTTACGATTACCTTTAGAGAACATAATTCTTAGAATGCTCATCGCCCGCCTGACGATGTGTTGAAAGCATTCAATCCATACAAGTTCGTTCCGGGTTCGAACGAAACCGAAGGCATTATCTCGTTACACTCATTTTGGCGTCACTCTCAGAGTTAACGACGATAACCCTTGCATTCTGAAACTTCATCTTCACTTCAGATTCACGACCTATCGTTAATTTGGAAACGATGTGGTTTTCGGATGTTCCTAATGCGGAAAACCGATCCCGGTCTCATCGAAATCCAAAGCGTGTCTTTTAAGGCCAAGTTGTATATTTAGTCTTAACAGTTTAATTTAATATAATCAACATACACACAGAAGGATAATTCATAACATCACAACAGATAATCACAGATAATCAAATATTATTATCTAAACAGATAACCAAATATTATCATATTTAAACCAAGCATCCATGATACATAAATATAATTCATGCCAGATCACAATCATCAAATGAAATATCAATATTATTCATCCATAAGCAATGATTTGTAATCATACAATTCGTAATTAATTTAAAATGAATTAAATTAACTACTTCTATCTCTAATTAATTTAAAATAAATTAAATTAATTAGTTCATCAATAAATTCTGCTTATACAACCCTCAATTAATTATAAATCAAATTAATTAACCATCCTCTAAATATCCATCTTGATTAAACACCTTTGCTTAATCATTTTCTAATTACAATAAGTAATTAGTCTTTAATAAATTTTACAAATTAATTATCCTAAATTATTTACAGAAATTAATATTTAATTACTTTATTTATAATTGACTACATTTATTCTTAATTAATCACAATAATTAATCACCACATTATTAGTTATTTCTTAATTAAACAATTCTTAATTTTCATCATTAATTATATGAATTAATGATCTCTAATTCAGATTAAATTAACTTTATTAATCACATTAAGTGATTAATTTTTAATTAAACACAATTATTAATCACCCTTGATTAATATCATTCCAGTAATTAACTATGCTTAATTACTCATATAATTTAATTAATTATCCCATAATTAATTATCTCCACTAATTAATCCCAAGATTTATTTAAAAAGTAATTATCCAAATTACTTTATTAACACATTATTTTCATTAATTACATTCAGTAATTAACGTTCATTACTTCTTAAGTAAATTCTGCTCCATTGAATACACTAAGTAATTATACTTATCAATTTATCAAATGATTTCCTTAAATTAATTAACTAAAGTAAATTAAAATTAATCACTTATCTCAATTAATTACAATAAGTAATTAATCCCTTAATTACTTTCACCAAGTAATTTCATTTAACAAATTACAATAGATTATCTAAATTAATTAATCTAATTAATTATCAAAATTAATCGCATTAATTAATTATGTAATAATCATTAGTTAATTAACATTTCTTTAATTACTTCCTTAATTTATTTCTAATTCTAATTCATTGATTTCAAATTAGATAAATAAGTCATTCTTTAATTAACTTACTAATCAAATCACTTTAATATCTTAATTATCTATAAGATAATCCATTTCTTTATAAATGATTTCATTATCATTAAAATGTAAAACATTTCGCATTTGAATCTAAAGTTTAAATTACATTTTGAATTTAAGATTCAAAATGGTTATTCTTTTAAACATTTATCCAATTTAAAGTTCAATTATTTATTTGAAACTAATTCCTGTTAACAACTATTTGATTTATGCTGGTTTCTACAATATTCAGATTTAAAACTGATTAAGTTCTCAGATTTGAATACAAGAAGAACTTGAATCCAATAAATTAACTTTGATTTAAAATTTTGATTTAAACTTTCCTTTAAAAACTTGAATCAAAACTTGATCTTCAAATCCAAATCTATTTTAAAACCTTAAGATTCAAATGTTCATCTGAATTTATACTGTAAATTTTTGAATTTAAATCACAGTTTAAATTCTGTTTTTCAAACCTTAAATTAATTAAAATTTTGAAAACCTGTCAGGTTTTTAAACCTGAAAACCCACCTTTAAACACTTAAAACTTTTATTTCATTTCAAATTTGAATTTAAAAAAATAAACTTAAATTCAAATTGCAAACTGAATTTAAACTTGAATTTGTACTTAACTTTTATTTAGATTTCAAAATATAGGTTTGAACTCTTACTGCAAGCTGAATTTGAACTTAATAATTTTTTTTTGTTTTTTTTTTACAGGTTTCAATTGAATTTGCAGTGAACAAATGTTGCTGCCAGGTTTACAAAAAAAAAAAACTGGAAGCAACACTGACTCGAGAGAAATCAGATTTGCTTCGAGTTCCTCCCTCCTCTGCTTCGAGTCAACACTCGAATAAACTTGAGTCTCCCCTCACCAAAAACCTGCACACAGAAAACAACAACCCCAACTTCATTGGCACGGTGCACGTGCACCGTGGCCCCAACCAACGCCGACCATCCACTTAGGCACCCAACACATCGCCGACTACCTCTAGACAGCGGCACGACCACCCAAAATTCATCACCACGTCCAAATCAAAATGGAGTAATACAAGCTAAACCTGGGAATACCCTTTCACTCCCCTTCCCAAACTTGTCACTGCTTCGCCCCTCCTCCTCCGACCTCCAGAGAACCACCACCTCCGGCATCGGCTTCATGAGTGCTTCGACAACCACTCCCCAAATCCCTATGACACTCGATCATCTATAGAAGGAGAAATGATCGAATTTTCCTAGCTTGAGAAAACTAGGGTTCAAAACCAAGAATCCACCACCGCACTCTCCACCAGCCACTGATCATGTAACGATCCCGAATTTTAATTTATTTTAAATTGATAATTAAATTAATTTTTAATTTAAAATTGTGAAATTAAATGATAATCGATTGGAGTTTTCCAAATTCAAATGGTTTGTGTTATTTATTAATAAGAAAATGGTTTCTTTTGTAAATTATTTTAAATCAACAAGGAGTTATTTTTATAACAATAAGTATAATAGCTTTATATTTATATACATGGAGTATAAATTCAAACAACATAATTAAAATAGAAATTTATTTGCAATACAAAGCTAGCTAAAAGAACATAAAACTAAAGACAAAGTTGTAAATAAATATGCAAAGTACTTAGACAAAGGCAGGTAAAATATAATGTAGACTGTAAAGTAGATATGCAGGCAAGTAAAAAAAGAAAAAAAACAAATGTATGCATATGAACAAATACAAATATAATAAGTGTAGCCACCATGTTAAAGCAAAAGAAAGAGATATACTCAAGTATATGACCAAGCAAAGGCAAGTAAAGGAGTAAATAAAGTATAAAACAAGTACTGGAGAAGAAAAAAATAATATCTTTGCAGCAACCTACCTCTAGCAATTAATGCAACATGCAAGATATCTCAGCAATACTTGTTGTACAAACATAAGATATAATATGAAAACAGTATAAAAATCTTTAAGATTATAAAATAAAACAAATATGAAAAGTAAGTAAATAAACAAAACAAACCAGGTACACTTAAACAATAACAAAGCAAATATATTCAAGTATAATAAAGGCCAGCATCCATTACATCAACTCAGCCGAGTAAAAAAAAAGATGTAGGCAAGCATGGAATAAGTACACATGCATTTAATGTTTACACCTCTAGCCCATAACTAAAGTCAGTTCCTTGCTATTTATCAAACAACAGTATATCACCACCCTATACAAGATTTGTATACCCTGTATACTTTAACTTCATATACACATCAAATTATCATTACAGTTTCATTCTTCAAAACTGAGAAAAGAAAAAAAAAAGCAAAAGCAAGTGTCACTCAAAACTTAAACAAGATTCAAACAAACAAACAACTTAAATCAATTCAAAACTGAAGACTTAAAAGCTTCAGCAAGCGAAGAACTCAAGCCTGTTCAACATTATCAACTCTGTTCTTTTCCTGGAAAAACAGGCGAGCAAACACTTGAACTCATTTGTTCATCTTTGTGGTTGGCATCTGATGATCTATGAATGAATGACATAAAGGATGCTTGCATGAATATGAACTTTTGTATAGAGGGGTATGTTTGTGCCTGTCTGTGATATATGTCTCTGTTCTAAAATATTACTGAGTTCAATCCTGTTTAAAAATCGAGAACTTCCCCTCTAATCAATTGTTGATCTTGATGTTCAAAGGAAACTTGGTAGAATTGCCAGGAACTCTTCCCTAAAAATATTTGGGTGCACTGAAAATGAATAAGTTTTCTAGAAAATATCAAACACGGTGGAATCTCATGTTTTTGCGAAAATGTAATTGATTAAATTTTAAGTTTCGAGTGTATGGTCTTGTTTACCTTTACGAATCATGATTTTTAAAACAAAAATCCCGATTTTTAGTGCGATTTCGAGTGAGAAATTGCGAGTTGAATGGATACGACCATTTGGGCAAACTACGGTGGTCGGCGACTTTGTTCGCCTCGTGATTGGAGCTGTAGTTATCTGAGAGGTTGTAGAGTCTAGGAAAAATGCTCGCTAAATTTTCAGATCACCGTAGTGGGTGATTGAGGTGGAATTAGGGTTTAAGGCCAATGATTTTGGATTCCAGGAAGCCTCGTCAACACCACCACGTCGATGCATCGGAGTTCAAAGGACCGGTGGGGATAGCGACACGTGATCAAGGCGAAGCTTCGGTCTTGATGGCGAGCCCTCTGGTGGAGGTGGGCGGCGTTGTAAAGCAATTTTCTGGTTATCATTTAGTTCCAGTGGGATGTTATCAGGCTCGATTTTGAACCACGGCTATAACATGGGTTCTGGATGCTCAGAGGAGTTGAAGGGATCATTGGTGACTCGTGGGTGTTCGCGATGTTGGTCAGAAATGGCTCCGGTGATCGTGCAAGTGCACGCGTGCACTTTTGTATATGGTCTGGGGTGTGAAATTTGGAGAAGATGGTTTGTCCTCGGGTTTGAACTCGAAGGGGATGGTGGATTTTCTCGAAGTCAGGTAGAAGCGTGAGTGTCTCGGTGATGACACGGAATGGAGTAGGGTTATTCCCAAAGCAAATGTTTGAATAGTTTTCAAGCCTAAACAAAAGCAAGTTTTAAATTTTTTCCCAAATAAATTTCTTTAATACAAAATAAATGTCTTGATTCAACTTAAATTTTGTTAAAATAAATCTTTAAGCTATTTAGGAAAATAAAAGAGACTGTTTTAAATTCGAAGGTTAATGATATTTAAGTTTATAGATGATAATTGATAATTTAAATGCTTTAGTTCGTTTTGTTAAAGTAAATTATACATTTTTCAATTATATTTGATTTCTAAATATATTTTTCTAATAAGTTTAAATGTTGTGATTAAGTTTTACATTAAGACAAAAGAAGTTATCTTTAATCAATTAGAGATGGAGGTAACTGAAGACAAATTAATTAATAAAATTTATTTATAAGTTAATCACTTTATGAGATTGAAAAGATTAATTTATTAATATTATGTAAATTACTTGGTACAAGTAATTAGTGAATAATTAATAATTATCAATTAATTAAAAAAAATCATTAACTAGTGATCATGAATTGATTTATTTAATGTGATTTATTAAGGACTAATTAATTAATTAAGGGGTCAATTAATTTTGTAATTGGTTTAAAGGTTAATGAACAAATATGATTAATTAAGAATAATTCAATTAATTAAGTTGATTGATAAATTAATTTATATCAAATGATTTGTAATTAATAAATTAGAAATTGATAATTAATTCATAAGTAATTAATTTACTTGGAAATAAATTGAATTGATTAGGATTAAAATGATTTATAAATCTAACTTATAAATGATTATTGAATGCTTGACCTTACCTATGAATGATTGTATTGTATGAGATGCCTAGAATTTATTGTCCTGTCTAATCTGTGATATTTTGTTCTGTGGATTTAGATGTGCATAATTTATTCATTTATTTACATTTGTATATTACCTGTGAATCTGTGAATGGACGATAAGCTTTATAGTTATATCGCTTATCAACTATATTTCTGTGTTTGATCTGTGATAATTGAATAATGTTGCACTATTGTGTTAAACCCTTTGACCACACTTATATACACACAATATGGGTTTCACAAGGAAATCGATTAAGTCACAGATTTTGAAATGATTTTTAAAGTTGAATATTTGAATTCAAATGTTTTGGAAATGGAGTGGGTTTAAAGTGAAAAGCTTTTGAAATGGAATTTCAAAGATGAAATATATTTTGAATAACTTGATTAAGATTTGAAATTTAAATATTTTGATTTAAATTTGAATTCAATACTTGAAATTGAATTCTATGATTTGAACTAGGGATTATAACGATATTATACTAGTTATATATGAGTCAAACCATTTTTAAAGTATTGTTCTCTTGACAATTTGAATTAACCCAAAGATTATAACTTGTATAAATGAAATAAGGTTTTTTCCGAAATAACACTGTTGTTTCTAAATGATAAAAGAAAGCTTTCATAGGAGAAATGAATTTCAAATTGTATTAAAAGGATTTCAAGTTTAAACTGAAATAGTCTTCCAAGTTATAGATGAATATTTGGAAATAAATTTTGAAAGAGAATATTTGGGAACGAACTTTGAAAGATATAAGTTAAATCTTAATTTAAAGATTTAATGAATTAAATCCAATTGAATTGGAATTGTTTTGAAATCCAGGAATGAATCTTTGAGAAACTAGGTGAACTTTATGAAATAAATCTTTTGTTTAAAAGATTTGAAATGGTAATTGGATTAAACCATTTGAAAGAAAGTTTTGAGTTATTAAGTTGTGACTTCACTGAAATCCCAGTATCCATATGTTTTTGAACTATTTCGCTCACTATTCGGTTTAACCGGGAGATGACCTTTGTGTCGTATAACCCATTTCGAATATGTGATTCCACGTTATGGATAGCATTTGAAGACCGGTGGTGAAGACCGGGTATTTGCGAGAATGATAGGATGACCTATCGATTGTCTCTGCACCGAGTAGCTACGGTATAGAGATTTCCTAAGTGATGGGAAGTTCGATCGGGATTGTGAATACCCGGATTGCAAGGACTTCTTCAGAAGTGCCTTCGGTTCTGTTCGAACCCAGAACAGACTTGTATGGATTGTATGTCTGACATTACAAATTGAGATATAAAGCTGATTTCTTTCAAATATATTTCTGTTGGTGGCGGAGAATTTATTCTCTTAGCTTAACACCCTTCTCTGAGACGTACGAGCTCAGAGGTTATGTAGTTGAAGGTTATCAGCGATATATTCCCAATTTGGTAATGTGACATGCTGAGTGTTGCTGTGAAATGATCATTGTGTTGATTATTTGAGATAAGATCATTAGTTTGATCGTCTATCTTGGTGATCATTTTTATGATCATTTGTTGACCCAAAGTACGGCTTTTGTATAAAGTGTGTTTTTGTGGACGAGACTTCGTCGAGCCTCACAAACCGGTAATGGTCGAAACAGGAATTGTGCGGCAAGGTTTTCAGGGATCGCTTCCCTAGGGTATGACCATTCCTTCTGGAAAAGGGTAGTATCATGGTATGGAGCCCAGATACTTACTCATGTTGAAACACTTATTATTATGGTGTGATGTTGGTTAGAGAGCTCTCGTTTAAAGGTCCCAATGGACCGGGGGTGGCATATCTGAGGGTTTGTAATATCCCTTGGGAAAAGGGGTTCCCGGCTTTGTTTAGCAGAGAACGGTTTGGTTCTCGGGGCGTCCTTCCAGAGGCGTTTCCATGTGGCAATGGGAAGTTCCTTGGCCTGACCATTTGTTGGAAATCCATTCTTCAAATACGTACCTTGTATGGTTTTAGTTGTAGAACCTATCATTCACTTATGGTGGCGCCCCACTGTTTGGATGGTAGCTATAGTAGGCATAGTTCGAAATGTCTATGTTGGCTAAGATTTATATCTTTACTTCCGAAATGATTTTTACTACACTATGCACTAGTAATAATATCAAATGTTTCTTTTTAATGCGTATCAAGCATCTTTGACTATCATAAGGAGAAATCTCCTCCGATTCTGCGTTTGCATTGTGTGTGTGTGCGGGAGGCCTTATGGTAGTCTCATTTTTAAAAAGCATTGCGAATTGACTTTGATAATCTTTTGTTGAATGTTTTAAAAGATAAACTGTTTTTGTTGCTCACACCAGTCCCACGACTGATCCGGAGTTTATTGTTTCTTTCCTAAACTCTGGGTGCTCATTATTTTCTACACGAGCAGTCTAGAGTTGGGTTTTTCAGATAGTCAGGTTTAGTAGATTATCTAGAGTTAGTTCAGTATTTGGATCACACCAGTCTTGCTTAGCTTGGTGCATCGTTATTGGGGGTTCGAGCTATTGCTGGATTGATTCTTGGAGATGGAGTTGCAGTTCTCGGAGTTCTTCCTTGAAGACTATCATAGAGTTATATTGTTCCGCTGCTAGATGTCATCTATTTTCTTTTCCGCTGCTATTTATTGTATCATATCTCTGATGTATATTGATATTCATTGTACCATTCTGTAGTACCAGATGTTGTATCAGTATTGTATATCAATGTATTATTCTTTTATTCCGCTTTGTTATTTACTTAATGTTGTTATAAGCTCCGGCGAATCGGATTTGAACGGTTGAATCTATGGCATTCGAATACGATATGAAGTATGGATGTCGATTTTTGAGCGGGCAAAATCCGTCTCGTTACAGATCAACCACCACGCAATTTTGTCAAACACTCCAGTCACTCCTCCACCTTCATGAAAGACCACGGCCACTCTAATTAAGTACACTGGCCGAGACAACCCAAACTTCCCAAAATGAACAACCCAAAATGCCAATTCAATACTTAACTATAAAATGTGAATTTACTTTTAAAAATCCTAATTTTAGATAAGTATTCAAGTTTTAACCCTGAATTAACAATTTATGATGTTTGAAATTTTACTAATATCAACATTTGCCAGTTCTTTTAGTTTTTTTTTACAGAGCCTCTCCAACTAGCAAACAAAAATACAAATTTTAAAATTTTCTTTATGATCCAACAAACCAAACTTGTTTAGATACTAGGTCCAAACAATCACTAGATCAAGCAGAGTTAAATTTTTAAGTAAGGTATGAACTTGATAGTCATAAACAGGATGTCTACAGGGTATACAATATACAGATACTTCATTTCACCAATGCACAGAGAAATATAAATATGCATACAAATATTTTAAGCATTCAAATACTAACATATAACAATTTTAAACTTAAGTTATTTTAAGAAAAATGTTACTCACCAGAAATTTGAAGAACAGAGCCTTCTTTTGTTTTGAGACAACTTGAACTTTAAAAACTGGAAAGTTGCTTTGCTTTGATTTCCTTAATCTTCTTGCTTATGTTCAGTTGTAAATATTATTTAAGTTTGTATAAATGGGAATGTTTACCATTATTTCTTTGTTTCAGGTTTGATATATTTAGTGAACGAACTAAACAAAAACATTGCATGTATAAAGAAGACAGGATATGCATAAAGAAGGTGTTTACTGGTTTAGGCAAATGCAGGTACAATTATTATTATTTTTGTTTGTATCAGGCAAGATTTTTTTTCAATTAGGAGGCTGAATTGTTTTTATACATTTCGAGTTGACCTATTTGCTGCTAAGAAATGAAAAGCATTTATTGTTTAAGTACTTATTGTCTCCTACAAATCTTAGGTTTAGATATTTTTTACATTTACTTTGTTTTGCATTTTATTCCTTTTTCTTGCCTGCATATTTTATATATATTTTTTGTTTGTTCTTGCTTTCCAAACTTCCCATACCAGATTCTTGCCTGATTTGTTTTGAGCTGAAAAGATAACTTTTAATGCTAATGTACTTAATGTCTCAACTTTAACTTATTTTATGTTTATATATTTGGCTTTTACTTTGTTTCTTAGCTTTCTAAACTTTGCATATAACATACAAATACAAGCCTAGTTTGTTTTCATTCTTTAGATACATAGATATTTATTTTGCTTTGTCTATTCTTTTACTTTGATCTTGCTTAGTCTTTATCTATAAGCTACAACATTTATTTTATTTTGTTTATTTAATTTTATTTTGTTAAATTGCTAACATAATTATAGTACAGATATGATTACATGTTTCCTTTTCTCAGCTTTGCATTTTATTTTTTTACTTTATTTTGCTTATATTCTTGCTTGCATGATATATCTCATTTTTGTTCTTAGCTTATTCTAATTATTATTTATAAACTTTAGTTATGTTAAATATCATACATTTAATTTATTCTTAAGTTTAATAATTATAAAGTTTACTTTATTTTAAATTTGCAAATCATAGCTCTCCAAAATACTTATATATATACATGAATTTAAAATAACAATTTCTTTTATATTACAATCTATTTATAAAAATATTGCATTATTTTTATTGTTTAAAAATCACTCATTACTAATTTAAAATGATTCATAAATGAAATCACTACATAAATAAGTTACTTATTTTATAAAGTTGAAGAACCAAAACAATCTTTTATTTAAATTTTAAACCTATACAAGAATTAATTTTTAAACAAATTAAATTTATATTGAGTATTTTTAAGATCATATTATTATTTATTCAATATTAGATTTCCAAATTATCAAAATAGTAAAATTAGAAAACACAGCTTCATCTATTAAATTTAAAAACAAAACTGATCTATTTATAATATATACCAATATACATATATACATTACAAATAGAAATAATTTAAATTAGCTTTTAAAAAGAAAATTTATCAGTGAAATATTTATTTAAACAAAGATTATTAATTCAAATTTAAATTATGATCAAATCAATTTAATTTTTAATGCAGATTATTAAATTGATATTGCCCAAAATTTCCGGGATATCACATTCTTCCCCCCTTAAAGAATTTCGTCCCCGAAATTTAAAACAAAGATAATTTAATAATCTAGTTAAAGATTTAAAATTTGAACACAAGCATATATCCATCATAAGCTAACAATCATAGCAACAAATTCATCCAAACAACCAAATCTAACTATCCAGACTAAATTCCGGATAGAATTTGCTCGAGTTTCCCCAAGTATAAATACCGGGTTACTCGCTCTATAGAATCCAAACAAACAATACTACTAAGCTACAGAATTTCTACTCGTCTAGATCTACAAAACAAGACAGGATATCAGACTATAGACAAGTCTGAATCAACAACCAAAACTCCATGAACTGCTGATTGTACAACTAGAGATAAATCTTACACGTACTCCCCCAGAGATACGTGAACACAACGGATTCCAGTTATCCAGACTGACAATCCAATTCTGAAGATCAAACACTTATCCAAAATCAAATCTTCGACTTCGAAATCCAAATTCCTTCGTATCTTATCTACAAAACTCCTCGGACGATCCTGGGCTTCCTTCATCTTTTCTGATCAGCTCAACTCTTGCTGATGCTCCTAGAAATAAACTGGACCAATAACAATCCAACAAAATGATCTTTCCAAGATCAACCAAACTCAGAACACAAACTCTATTCCAAATCAGAAAACAGAACTCACTTCTCTCATCTGAAAGAGATAAAACAGGTGCACTCCAATCTGGCCTCAGATTCTGAAAAATTTCCTGTAGAACTCTCTAATCCAAACACTGCAATATCCAATTGCTTCCAAACTAAAACAGCTGCCACCATGCTTCCGCTACGCAACTCTGATTAAACAGATGATAATGCTGAAGATGAACTCAAGCACAGAATGGACAACACATTCCCAAAATAAAGTTCACATGTCCAAAAGAAAACTCCGCAGTTTCTCCAAAATTCTGAACTGCTTTACCAAACTCAATTTCCAGATGTTAACAAAACTCTAACTCCTTGATGAAATCCAGAAAATGTCTAAAACACAAAAGAACACTCCAACTATCGCAAGTTACTTTTGCGATCAATCCAGCCTAATTCCAAAATACTGCTCTCTCATTACAAATCAGAACAGCTTACGCTCATATGGCCAATCCATCAAAGAAATGGAACTAGTTTGCTGCTTCTGAAGTTATCTCAAGAAAAATAGCTAAGCCAGAAGACCTCCTAATCCAAAGCTCTTCGAGAAACTCGAACTCCAAAGCAAACAGGAACACCCAACTGAACACAGCGACAACATCGAACAGATACACTTCATTAACTTGTCCCAAAGAAACATCTTCGGAGACATCCATCGTCACTATGTCTCATCACATAGCTATTACACCTTGATGTATCAAGATATCATGACTTGCTTCTGCCCAACTGACAGATTCAAATTCTAGCACATCCAAACTACACCTCAAAGATGAACTCCGAACCTTCACAGGTTTCCTTCAGAGATCGATGAAATCCTTACACCATCCAAAGTTTAGTCGAGACGGTATTAGACCTACAGTCTCGTCAAATACACTTCCAACCTCTGACATTCAAACTCCAACCATTGGTAGTTGTGTCACACACCACTACCTATCTACCTTTATAGCTCATTGGAAAACCTGAAGAGGTAACCCAACAAATAGGTAGAAACAAATATATAAATAAATATATATATATATATATAATTACAAATACGCTCTCTCAAGAAGAAATCACTCAAGAGCCTAGGTATTCACTCAACCTAGCGCTCTGATACCAACTGTGACGACCCGCCCTCCTACTCCCAGGAAGACGTATTGTAACAACCCGCATATTTATCGAGTTTGTATTTAAATATTTTATTTAAATATTAACTCGTTAATCGGATTTTGGTCCGAAAAGCTACTTTTTGCAAACGGTCAAATTAGGACTCGAGACCACTTCCATTGAGTTCGAAATGTCGTTTACAACTTTTTAAGTATAAACATCGATAGGTTTGGAGTTAGTGAAATTTCACTAACTTTTCCCGCTTTGGACTTTGGGTTAGTTTAGCCTATTAAGCCCAAGTTCCAACCCTCTTCTCCTCACTCTTCATAAATTTCCTAACTAATCAAGCTTTGGCATTAATGGTGGAGGGAATGGGAAATTAAAACTCCAAGCACAAATTCAATTGCAAATCCAACATTCAACTCCAAATTCAAGTAGAAGATATTGGATTCAAGCTTTGGATTGCTTCTCCTTGCTTTCAAGCTTCATCTTCATAAACTTTAGTGCAAAGGTGAGATTTTTGTCTCACAAATCTAGTCTATAACTATATTGGACTGTTGGGAATGATTCCCTATCACTTTTGCATGCACATTTGCATTTGGTTTGGATTGGATTGGCGAAAAACTCCAATTTTTAGCATTTTGGTGAATTTTCTGCACTTAGGCCGTTCTGGCCATTTTTAGGTCGTTCGGAGTTAAGTCGTTAGGTCGCTCGCGAGTTAGTACCATAGGTCGCAGGGCTTTAGGTCATTCTGGAAGTATTGGCACTTCGGAGTTAGGTCGCTCGCGAGTTAAGCCTTAAGTCGTAGGTCGCTCACGAGTTTGGCCTTAAGCCGTAGGTCGCTCGCGAGTTAAGCTTTAAGTCTTAGGTCGTTTCCGACCTATAATCTCTAGGCAAACGTTAAGTCGCTCGCCCTGGTTTATCTCGTAGGTCGTCTCCGACCTAAGCTCCAGATAAGTCGTTCGAGTTAGGTCGTTGGACCATTTACCTTAGGTCGCTCGTCCACTAAGTCGGCCTGGTTTATCTCGTAGGTCGTCTCCGACCTAAGCTCCAGATAAGTCGTTCGAGTTAGGTCGTTGGACCATTTACCTTAGGTCGCTCGACTCTGTTAAGTCGGCCATGTTGGGTCGTGAGTCATCGTTAGGTCGCGAACACCTCTAGGTCGCAACCACTAAGTCGCTTGACCCCTTAGACCCCTAGGTCGCAGCCGTTAGGTCGTATGACCCTTGAGTCGTTAGGTCGTTAGACCTCATTTTGTCTTCACTAGGTCGTACCGTTTTGGTCGGGGCGCTGCCCCCTGGACCCCCGCGACCTGACCGGGCAGGTCGAACCCCGTAAGCGGTGGCGTTGCCCCCGCACCCCCACCTTGGGGGGTTGCCACCCCCCCCGGACCCCCCCTCCGTAGGGGATCTTATCTGAAAAACATTGAGCTGATTTCCTTGGATTTTATTCGCATCTCCGTATGCGATCTTTGTGACTGATTGTTTCTACACTTGCTTATGTGTTTTGTCACTTTATAATACAAAGGTTTCAATACTAGTAGTAAATATCAAAACTCTTTTAACAAACAATTTCAACTCTATTTTTAATAACAAAGCTCTTTTCTTAAACCGTTTTCCAATCTATTAGTATATACAAGCCTTTACCTCACTCGGATGAGAAATCTAATTAAACGACTTAGTAAAACAAGTGGTATGAAACGCTTGCGTTCACTTCGTCGGTTAATTCTTGGACTTGTTCGATTGAACCTCTTGTGACAATTTTATTAGTGAAGATTTACAGTTTGTTCGTAAATATTTAAGTTAAGCAAGTGGTTATGGGACATGAAGCTAAACTTCTATATTTACTAGCTTAGTGTAATTGACACTTCTCGTTGATCTTGATGATCGCTTTATGAATTAGACTAGCAATTGCGCGATGTCTCTTTCATTGCAAGGTTAGACTAGACACCACTTGTGTGATTCCATTCACACATACCTTTCTGCTTTTTGGTTAGTCTTGACCTCAATCTGTGTGATTCCACTCACACATGTGGGGTAGCTCCCCATGGTCTTCGGACCGTCATGTGATAGGCCTCTTTCCCTTTTTATGATTTCTGGATTTCTCGTGTTGATTTCTGGAATTTATGTCATTGACTTGTTATGAGTACAAGTTTAGGGTATGATGCCCTCTTCGAATCTTTGAGAAGATTCTTGTGATATTGATTATCTCTTATTGATTGATCTTCTGTTGATCATTATTTACATACTTATAGTGGTATGTCGTTATGGATATTTATGTTTATGCCATATCTTTTATGTTATATCATGTCATCTGATATTTATAGCTAGACTGATCCGTTTATTATTTTCTTAAATAATACTCGGGTCAGACCGAGATGTTACAGGTGCTTCTGCTTGACTTCTTCCCAGGGATTCATCACTCTGACTTTTGGCTAACTGTTTAGATTAGCAGTTTTTGTTGTATACACTTGAGATATAGACTCATAGTTGTATTCTTTTGTATAGCACGTGTTGCTATTCTTTTGTATTATCGTGGATCTTACTGACCACTACTCTGATGTACACTTTCATGTGTTAGTTATATATTCATATCTTCTTCCGCCTTTGTGATATGGATATCTATGACTGATTTGTGATATGATTATTTCTATGTTTGTTTCCGAAGATTATTTATAGCCACCGTGTGATAAGCAATTACATGGATGGTCGCTCCTCAACAGCCTTATTCTCCGTGCTAGTTGACAGCACTACTCCAGAGTGTTCTTGGCTAGCGTGGGTATAGAGGTGGGGCGTCACACGTATCGTCTTTAAGAAAGAAAGGGATGAGAAAATAGAAAAGATAGAGAAGAAAGAACAACAACATCATAATCTCACAGCGGAACGAATAAAATATAATAATCACATAAATATTTACATAATATACAACATCAATCAGAGTTATATAGACAATACATCACATACTAGACAGTTATAAACATCCGTCTAGTCATACAACTCAACTCAATACAACGAAAACAATACAGAGATACTAACACAGCGGAACTATATATATATCTATAACGCTGAAGCCACCTGCTCCATTGCTCCATCAGAATTTGTCAAAGCTAAACCTGAATCCCTTGGCTACCCGTAAAAATTTGGGTACCCGAGAGTTTACGAAAAAACAAAAATAAACTTCGGGTCAGACATGGGTCGGGTATGAGTAACAGGTTAAAGATTGCTTAACTTTGAAAATCTTTTGAAAATAAAAGGTATCACGTAAGACTTCCCACACATAAACATGGAAAAGTTTTTACCTTACGCTAACCAAAACATTTGATAGGAAATTCTGTGATATTATAATAGGTCTAGGGTTTTCAAGTAAATAGAAAATAGCCGAAATTGTTACATCTATTAAATTCCAGCTACTAGCCACAAAAGTGGGTAATACAACCAAAACCGTGGGCACTTATTGGATTGTGGATTCTATACAATGGCAGGGCTACTGGGGTACCGCCCGTCACAGTACGTAGCCTAGATCAACGTACCGAGGATTACTCCCTTCATCCCCTGCAACACAAGGACGGAACCATTCCTTACTGAACAGTCCCGAACAAGATACACCCCGCAGTTATTTGCAACCAACTGCCCACACAGCCGAATAAAAAGGGACATCTAGACAGGGGAATATCCTTGTCCTGCTTGGGCATGACCCACCTAGCCTTGCTGCATCTCCCCTGTTTTAGCCATTCCCGGTTGATGAGGCTTGAGGTTACGATTACCTTTAGAGAACATAATTCTTAGATTGCTCATCGCCCGCCTGACGATGTGTTGAAAGCATTCAATCCATACAAGTTCGTTCCGGGTTCGAACGAAACCGAAGGCATTATCTCGTTACACTCATTTTGGCATCACCCTCAGAGTTAACGACGATAACCCTTGCATTCTGAAACTTCATCTTCACTTCAGATTCACAACCTATCGTTAATTTGGAAATGATGCGGTTTTCGGATGTTCCTAATGCGAAAAACCGATCCCGGTCTCATCGAAATCCAAAGCATGTCTTTTAAGGCCAAGTTGTCTATTTAGTCTTAACAGTTTAATTTAATATAATCAACATACACACAGAAGGATAATTCATAACATCACAACAGATAATCACAGATAATCAAATATTATTATCTAAACAGATAACCAAATATTATCATATTTAAACCAAGCATCCATGATACATAGATATAATTCATGCCAAATCACAATCATCAAATGAAATATCAATATTATTCATCCATAAGCAATGATTTGTAATCATACAATTCGTAATTAATTTAAAATGAATTAAATTAACTACTTCTATCTCTAATTAATTTAAAATAAATTAAATTAATTAGTTCATTTATAAATTCTGCTTATACAACCCTCAATTAATTATAAATCAAATTAATTAACCATCCTCTAAATATCCATCTTGATTAAACACCTTTGCTTAATCATTTTCTAATTACAATAAGTAATTAGTCTTTAATAAATTTTACAAATTAATTATCCTAAATTATTTATAGAAATTAACATTTAATTACTTTATTTATAATTGACTACATTTATTCTTAATTAATCACAACAATTAATCACCACATTATTAATTATTTCTTAATTAAACAATTCTTAATTTTCATCATTAATTATATGAATTAATGATCTCTAATTCAGATTAAATTAACTTTATTAATCACATTAAGTGATTAATTTTTAATTAAACACAATTATTAATCACCCTTGATTAATATCATTCCAGTAATTAACTATCCTTAATTACTCATATAATTTAATTAATTATCCCATAATTAATTATCTCCACTAATTAATCCCAAGATTAATTTAAAAAGTAATTATCCAAATTACTTTATTAACACATTATTTTCATTAATTACATTCAGTAATTAACGTTCATTACTTCTTAAGTAAATTCTGCTCCATTGAATACACTAAGTAATTATACTTATCAATTTATCAAATGATTTCCTTAAATTAATTAACTAAATTAACTTAAAATTAATCACTTATCTCGATTAATTACAATAAGTAATTAATCCCTTAATTACTTTCACCAAGTAATTACATTTAACAAATTACAATAGATTATCTAAATTAATTAATCTAATTAATTATCAAAATTAATCGCATTAATTAATTATGTAATAATCATTAGTTAATTGTCTCAATTAACTAATCACATTTCTTTAATTACTTCCTTAATTTATTTCTAATTCTAATTCATTGATTTCAAATTAGATAAATAAGTCATTCTTTAATTAACTTACTAATCAAATCACTTTAATATCTTAATTATCTATAAGATAATCCATTTCTTTATAAATGATTTCATTATCATTAAAATGTAAAACATTTCGCATTTGAATCTAAATTTTAAATTACATTTTGAATTTAAGATTCAAAATGGTTATTCTTTTAAACATTTATCCAATTTAAAGTTCAATTATTTATTTGAAACTAATTCCTGTTAACAACTATTTGATTTATACTGGTTTCTACAATATTCAGATTTAAAACTGATTAAGTTCTCAGATTTGAATACAAGAAGAACTTGAATCCAATAAATTAACTTTGATTTAAAATTTTGATTTAAACTTTCCTTTAAAAACTTGAATCAAAACTTGATCTTCAAATCCAAATCTATTTTAAAACCTTAAGATTCAAATGTTCATCTGAATTTATACTGTAAATTTTTGAATTTAATTCACAGTTTAAATTCTGTTTTTCAAACCTTAAATTAATTAAAATTTTGAAAACCTGTCAGGTTTTTAAACCTGAAAACCCACCTTTAAACACTTAAAACTTTTATTTCATTTCAAATTTGAATTTTAAAAAATAAACTTAAATTCAAATTGCAAACTGAATTTAAACTTGAATTTGTACTTAACTTTTATTTAGATTTCAAAATATAGGTTTGAACTCTTACTGCAAGCTGAATCTGAACTTAATAATTTTTTTTTTTACAGGTTTCAATTGAATTTGCAGTGAACAAATGCTGCTGCCAGGTTCACAAAAAAAAACTGGAAACAATACTGACTTGAGAGAAATCAGATTTGCTTCGAGTTCCTCCCTCCTCTGCTTCGAGTCAACACTCGAATAAACTCGAGTCTCCCCTCACCAAAAACCTGCACACAGAAAACAATAACCCCAACTTCATTGGCACGGTGCACGTGCACCGTGGCCCCAACCAACGCCGACCATCCACTCAGGCACCCAACACATCGCCGACTACCTCCAGACAGTGGCACGACCACCCAAAATTCATCACCACGTCCAAATCAAAATGGAGTAATACAAGCAAAACCTGGGAATACCCTTTCACTCCCCTTCCCAAACCTGTCACTGCTTCGCCCCTCCTCCTCCGACCTCCAGAGAACCACCACCTCCGGCATCGGCTTCATGAGTGCTTCGACAACCACTTCCCAAATCCCTATGACACTCGATCATCTATAGAAGGAGAAATGATCGAATTTTCCTAGCCTGAGAAAACTAGGGTTCAAAACCAAGAATCCACCACCGCACTCTCCACCAGCCACTGATCAACCACCACGCAATTTTGTCAAACACTCCAGTCACTCCTCCACCTTCATGAAAGACCACGGCCACTCTAATCAAGTACACTGGCCGAGACAACCCAAACTTCCCAAAATGAACAACCCAGAAATGCCAATTCAATACTTAACTATAAAATGTGAATTTACTTTTAAAAATCCTAATTTTAGATAAGTATTCAAGTTTTAACCCTGAATTAATAATTTATGATGTTTGAAATTTTACTAATATCAGCATTTGCCAGTTCTTTTAGTTTTTTTTTTAGAGAGCCTCTCCAACTAGCAAACAAAAATACAAATTTTAAAATTTGCTTTATGATCCAACAAACCAAACTTGTTTAGATACTAGGTCCAAACAATCACTAGATCAAGCAGAGTTAAATTTTTAAGTAAGGTATGAACTTGATAGTCATAAACAGGATGTCTACAGGGTATACAATATACAGATACTTCATTTCACCAATGCACAGAGAAATATAAATATGCATACAAATATTTTAAGCATTCAAATACTAAGATATAACAAGTTTAAACTTAAGTTATTTTAAGAAAAATGTTACTCACCAGAAATTTGAAGAACAGAGCCTTCTTTTGTTTTGAGACAACTTGAACTTTAAAAACTGGAAAGTTGCTTTGCTTTGATTTCCTTAATCTTCTTGCTTATGTTCAGTTGTAAATATTATTTAAGTTTGTATAAATGGGAATGTTTACCATTATTTCTTTGTTTCAGGTTTGATATATTTAGTGAACGAACTAAACAAAAACATTGCATATATAAAGAAGTTAGGATATGCATAAAGAAGGTGTTTACTGGTTTAGGCAAATGCAGGTACAATTATTATTATTTTTGTTTGTATCAGGCAAGATTTTTTTCAATTAGGAGGCTGAATTGTTTTTATACATTTCGAGTTGACCTATTTGCTGCTAAGAAATGAAAAGCATTTATTGTTTAAGTACTTAATGTCTCCTACAAATCTTAGGTTTAGATATTTTTTACATTTACTTTTTTTTGCATTTTATTCCTTTTTCTTGCCTGCATATTTTATTTTATTTTTTGTTTGTTCTTGCTTTCCAAACTTCTCATACCAGATTCTTGCCTGATTTGTTTTGAGCTGAAAAGATAACTTTTAATGCTGATGTACTTAATGTCTCAACTTTAACTTATTTTATGTTTAGATATTTGGCTTTTACTTTGTTTCTTAGCTTTCTAAACTTTGCATATAACATACAAATACAAGCCTAGTTTGTTTTCATTCTTTAGATACATAGATATTTATTTTGCTTTGTCTATTCTTTTACTTTGATCTTGCTTGAGTCTTTATCTATAAGCTACAACAGTTATTTTATTTTGTTTATTTAATTTTATTTTGTTAAATTGCTAACATAATTATAGTACAGATATGATTACATGTTTCCTTTTCTCAGCTTTGCATTTTATTTTTTTACTTTATTTTGCTTATATTCTTGCTTGCATGATATATCTCATTTTTGTTCTTAGCTTATTCTAATTATTATTTATAAACTTTAGTTATGTTAAATATCATACATTTAATTTATTCTTAAGTTTAATAATTATAAAGTTTACTTTATTTTAAATTTGCAAATCATAGCTCTCCAAAATACTTATATAAATAAATGAATTTAAAATAACAATTTCTTTTATATTACAATCTATTTATAAAAATATTGCATTATTTTTATTGTTTAAAAATCACTCATTACTAATTTAAAATGATTCATAAATGAAATCACTACATAAATAAGTTACTTATTTTATAAAGTTGAAGAACCAAAACAATCTTTTATTTAAATTTTAAACCTATACAAGAATTAATTTTTAAACAAATTAAATTTATATTGAGTATTTTTAAGATCATATTACTATTTATTCAATATTAGATTTCCAAATTATCAAAATAGTAAAATTAGAAAACACAGCTTCATCTATTAAATTTAAAAACAAAACTGATCTATTTATAATATATACCAATATACATATATACATTACAAATAGAAATAATTTAAATTAGCTTTTAAAAAGAAAATTTATCAGTGAAATATTTATTTAAACAAAGATTATTAATTCAAATTTAAATTATGATCAAATAAATTTAATTTTTAATGCAGATTATTAAATTGATATTGCCCAAAATTTCCGGGATATCACATTCTTCCCCCCTTAAAGAATTTCGTCCCCGAAATTTAAAACAAAGATAATTTAATAATCTAGTTAAAGATTTAAAATTTGAACACAAGCATATATCCATCATAAGCTAACAATCATAGCAACAAATTCATCCAAACAACCAAATCTAACTATCCAGACTAAATTCCGGATAGAATTTGCTCGAGTTTCCCCAAGTATAAATACCGGGTTACTCGCTCTATAGAATCCAAACAAACAATACTACTAAGCTACAGAATTTCTGCTCGTCTAGATCTACAAAACAAGACAGGATATCAGACTATAGACAAGTCTGAATCAACAACCAAAACTCCATGAACTGCTGATTCTACAACTAGAGATAAATCTTACACGTACTCCCCCAGAGATACGTGAACACAACGGATTCCAGTTATCCAGACTGACAATCCAATTCTGAAGATCAAACACTTATCCAAAATCAAATCTTCGACTTCGAAATCCAAATTCCTTCGTATCTTATCTACAAAACTCCTCGGACGATCCTGGGCTTCCTTCATCTTTTCTGATCAGCTCAACTCTTGCTGATGCTCCTAGAAATAATCTGGACCAATAACAATCCAACAAAATGATCTTTCCAAGATCAACCAAACTCAGAACACAAACTCTATTCCAAATCAGAAAACAGAACTCACTTCTCTCATCTGGAAGAGATAAAACAGGTGCACTCCAATCTGGCCTCAGATTCTGAAAAATTTCCTGTAGAACTCTCTAATCCAAACACTGCAATATCCAATTGCTTCCAAACTAAAACAGCTGCCACCATGCTTCCGCTACGCAACTCTGATTAAACAGATGATAATGCTGAAGATGAACTCAATCATAGAATGGACAACACATTCTCAAAATAAAGTTCACATGTCCAAAAGAAAACTCCGCAGTTTCTCCAAAATTCTGAACTGCTTTACCAAACTCAATTTCCAGATGTTAACAAAACTCTAACTCCTTGAAGACATCTAGAAAATGTCTGAAACACAAAAGAACACTCCAACTATTGCAAGTCACTTTTGCGATCAATCCAGCCTAATTCCAAAATACTGCTCTCTCATTACAAATCAGAACAGCTTACGCTCATATGGCCAATCCATCGAAGAAATGGAACTACTTTGCTGCTTCTGAAGTTATCTCAAGAAAAACAGCTAAGCCAGAAGACCTCCTGATCCAAAGCTCTTCGAGAAACTCGGACTCCAAAGCAAACAGGAACACCCAACTGAACACAGCGACAACATCGAACAGATACACTTCATTAACTTGTCCTAAAGAAACATCTTCGGAGACATCCATCGATGTCTCATCACACAGCTACTACACCTTGATGTATCAAGATATCATGACTTGCTTCTGCCCAACTGACAGATTCAAATTCTAGCACATCCAAACTACACCTCAAAGATGAACTCCGAACCTTCACAGGTTTCCTTCAAAGATCGATGAAATCCTTACACCATCTAAAGTTTACTCGAGACGGTATTAGACCTACAGTCTCGACAAATACACTTCCAACCTCTGACATTCAAACTCCAACCATTGGTAGTTGTGTCACACACCACTACCTATCTACCTTTATAGCTCATTGGAAAACCTGAATAGGTAACCCAACAAATAGGTAGAAACAAATATATAAATATATAAATATATATATATATATCAAAATTACAAATACGCTCTCTCAAGAAGAAATCACTCAAGAGCCTAGGTATTCACTCAACCTAGCGCTCTGATACCAACTGTGACGACCCGCCCTCCTACGCCCAGGAAGACGTATCGTTTTTAAGAAAGAAAGGGATGAGAAAATAGAAAAGATAGAGAAGAAAGAACAACAACATCAGAATCTCACAGCGGAATGAATAAAATATAATAATCACATAAATATTTACATAATATACAACATCAATCAGAGTTATACAGACAATACATCACATACTAGACAGTTATAAACACCCGTCTAGTTATACAACTCAACTCAATACAACGAAAACAATACAGAGATACTAACACAGCGGAACTATATATATATATATATCTATAACGCTGAAGCCACCTGCTCCATTGCTCCATCAGAATTTGTCAAAGCTAAACCTGAATCTCTTGGCTACCCGTAAAAATTTGGGTACCCGAGAGTTTATGAAAAAACAAAAATAAACTTCGGGTCAGACATGCGTCTGGTATAAGTAACAGGTTAAAGATTGCTTAACTTTGAAAATCTTTTGAAAATAAAAGGTATCACGTAAGACTTCCCACACATAAACATGGAAAAGTTTTTACCTTACACTAACCAAAACATTTGATAGGAAATTCTGTAATATTATAATAGGTCTAGGGTTTTCAAGTAAATAGAAAATAGCCAAAATTGTTACATCTATTAAATTCCAGCTACTAGCCACAAAAGTGGGTAATACAATCAAAACCGTGGGCACTTATTGGATTGTGGATTCCATACAATGGCAGGGCTACTGGGGTACCGCCCGTCACAGTACGTGGCCTAGATCAACGTACCGAGGATTACTCCCTTCATCCCCTGCAACACAAGGCCGGAACCATTCCTTACTGAACAGTCCCGAACAAGATACACCCCGCAGTTGTTTGCAACCAACTGCCCACACAGCCGAATAAAAAGGGACATCTAGACAGGGGAATATCCTTGTCCTGCTTGGGCATGACCCACCTAGCCTTGCGGCATCTCCCCTGTTTTAGCCATTCCCGGTTGATGAGGCTTGAGGTTATGATTACCTTTAGAGAACATAATTCTTAGAATGCTCATCGCCCGCCTGACGATGTGTTGAAAGCATTCAATCCATACAAGTTCGTTCCGGGTTCGAACGAAACCGAAGGCATTATCTCGTTACACTCATTTTGGCATCACCCTCAGAGTTAACGACGACAACCCTTGCATTCTGAAACTTCATCTTCACTTCAGATTCACGACCTATCGTTAATTTGGAAACAATGTGGTTTTCGGATGTTCCTAATGAAGAAAACCGATCCCGGTCTCATCGAAATCCAAAGCGTGTCTTTTAAGGCCAAGTTGTCTATTTAGTCTTAACAGTTTAATTTAATATAATCAACATACACACAGAAGGATAATTCATAAGATCACAACAGATAATCACAGATAATCTCATAAACAGATAATCAAATATTATTATCTAAACAGATAACCAAATATTATCATATTTAAACCAAGCATCCATGATACATAGATATAATTCATGCCAGATCACAATCATCAAATGAAATATCAATATTATTCATCCATAAGCAATGATTTATAATCATACAATTCGTAATTAATTTAAAATGAATTAAATTAACTACTTCTATCTCTAATTAATTTAAAATAAATTAAATTAATTAGTTCATCTATAAATTCTGCTTATACAACCCTCAATTAATTATAAATCAAATTAATTAACCATCCTCTAAATATCCATCTCGATTAAACACCTTTGCTTAATCATTTTCTAATTACAATAAGTAATTAGTCTTTAATAAATTTTACAAATTAATTATCCTAAATTATTTATAGAAATTAACATTTAATTACTTTATTTATAATTGACTACATTTATTCTTAATTAATCACAACAATTAATCACAACATTATTAATTATTTCTTAATTAAACAATTCTTAATTTTCATCATTAATTATATGAATTAATGATCTCTAATTCAGATTAAATTAACTTTATTAATCACATTAAGTGATTAATTTTTAATTAAACACAATTATTAATCACCCTTGATTAATATCATTCCAGTAATTAACTATCCTTAATTACTCATATAATTTAATTAATTATCCCATAATTAATTATCTCCACTAATTAATCCCAATATTAATTTAAAAAGTAATTATCCAAATTACATTATTAACACATTATTTTCATTAATTACATTCAGTAATTAACGTTCATTACTTCTTATGTAAATTCTGCTCCATTGAATACACTAAGTAATTATACTTATCAATTTATCAAATGATTTCCTTAAATTAATTAACTAAATTAACTTAAAATTAATCACTTATCTCAATTAATTACAATAAGTAATTAATCCCTTAATTACTTTCACCAAGTAATTTCATTTAACAAATTACAATAGATTATCTAAATTAATTAATCTAATTAATTATCAAAATTAATCGCATTAATTAATTATGTAATAATCATTAGTTAATTGTCTCAATTAACTAATCACATTTCTTTAATTACTTCCTTAATTTATTTCTAATTCTAATTCATTGATTTCAAATTAGATAAATAAGTCATTCTTTAATTAACTTACTAATCAAATCACTTTAATATCTTAATTATCTATAAGATAATCCATTTCTTTATAAATGATTTCATTATCATTAAAATGTAAAACATTTCGCATTTGAATCTAAAGTTTAAATTACATTTTGAATTTAAGATTCAAAATGGTTATTCTTTTAAACATTTATCCAATTTAAAGTTCAATTATTTATTTGAAACTAATTCCTGTTAACAACTATTTGATTTATACTGGTTTCTACAATATTCAGATTTAAAACTGATTAAGTTCTCAGATTTGAATACAAGAAGAACTTGAATCCAATAAATTAACTTTGATTTAAAATTTTGATTTAAACTTTCCTTTAAAAACTTGAATCAAAACTTGATCTTCAAATCCAAATCTATTTTAAAACCTTAAGATTCAAATGTTCATCTGAATTTATACTGTAAATTTTTGAATTTAAATCACAGTTTAAATTCTGTTTTTCAAACCTTAAATTAATTAAAATTTTGAAAACCTGTCAGGTTTTTAAACCTGAAAACCCACCTTTAAACACTTAAAACTTTTATTTCATTTCAAATTTGAATTTAAAAAAATAAACTTAAATTCAAATTGCAAACTGAATTTAAACTTGAATTTGTACTTAACTTTTATTTAGATTTCAAAATATAGGTTTGAACTCTTACTGCAAGCTGAATTTGAACTTAATAATTTTTTTTTTTTACAGGTTTCAATTGAATTTGCAGTGAACAAATGTTGCTGCCATGTTTACAAAAAAAAACTGGAAACAACACTGACTCGAGAGAAATCAGATTTGCTTCGAGTTCCTCCCTCCTCTGCTTCGAGTCAACACTCGAATAAACTCGAGTCTCCCCTCACCAAAAACCCGCATACAGAAAACAGCAACCCCAACTTCATTGGCACGGTGCACGTGCACCGTGGCCCCAACCAACGCCGACCATCCACTCAGGCACCCAACACATCGCCGACTACCTCCAGACAGTGGCACGACCACCCAAAATTCATCACCACGTCCAAATCAAAATGGAGTAATACAAGCAAAACCTGGGAATACCCTTTCACTCCCCTTCCCAAACCTGTCACTGCTTCGCCCCTCCTCCTCCGACCTCCAGAGAACCACCACCTCCGGCATCGGCTTCATGAGTGCTTCGACAACCACTTCCCAAATCCCTATGACACTCGATCATCTATAGAAGGAGAAATGATCGAATTTTCCTAGCCTGAGAAAACTAGGGTTCAAAACCAAGAATCCACCACCGCACTCTCCACCAGCCACTGATCAACCACCACGCAATTTTGTCAAACACTCCAGTCACTCCTCCACCTTCATGAAAGACCACGACCGCTCTAATCAAGTACACTGGCCGAGACAACCCAAACTTCCCAAAATGAACAACCCAGAAATGCCAATTCAATACTTAACTATAAAATGTGAATTTACTTTTAAAAATCCTAATTTTAGATAAGTATTCAAGTTTTAACCCTGAATTAATAATTTATGATGTCTGAAATTTTACTAATATCAACATTTGCCAGTTCTTTTAGTTTTTTTTTTTTTTTTTACAGAGCCTCTCCAACTAGCAAACAAAAATACAAATTTTAAAATTTGCTTTATGATCCAACAAACCAAACTTGTTTAGATACTAGGTCCAAATAATCACTAGATCAAGTAGAGTTTAATTTTTAAGTAAGGTATGAACTTGATAGTCATAAACAGGATGTCTACAGGGTATACAATATACAGATACTTCATTTCACCAATGCACAGAGAAATATAAATATGCATACAAATATTTTAAGCATTCAAATACTAACATATAACAAGTTTAAACTTAAGTTATTTTAAGAAAAATGTTACTCACCAGAAATTTGAAGAACAGAGCCTTCTTTTGTTTTGAGACAACTTGAACTTTAAAAACTGGAAAGTTGCTTTGTTTTGATTTCCTTAATCTTCTTGCTTATGTTCAGTTGTAAATATTATTTAAGTTTGTATAAATGGGAATGCTTACCATTATTTCTTTGTTTCAGGTTTGATATTTAGTGAATGAACTAAACAAAAACATTGCATATATAAAGAAGACAGGATATGCATAAAGAAGGTGTTTACTGGTTTAGGCAAATGCAGGTACAATTATTATTATTTTTGTTTGTATCAGGCAAGATTTTTTTTCAATTAGGAGGCTGAATTGTTTTTATACATTTCGAGTTGACCTATTTGCTACTAAGAAATGAAAAGCATTTATTGTTTAAGTACTTAATGTCTCCTACAAATCTTAGGTTTAGATATTTTTTACATTTACTTTGTTTTGCATTTTATTCCTTTTTCTTGCCTGCATATTTTATATATTTTTTTGTTTGTTCTTGCTTTCCAAACTTCCCATACCAGATTCTTGCCTGATTTGTTTTGAGCTGAAAATATAACTTTTAATGTTGATGTACTTAATGTCTCAACTTTAACTTATTTTATGTTTAGATATTTGGCTTTTACTTTGTTTCTTAGCTTTCTAAACTTTGCAGATAACATACAAATACAAGCCTAGTTTGTTTTCATTCTTTAGATACATAGATATTTATTTTGCTTTGTCTATTCTTTTACTTTGATCTTGCTTGAATCTTTATCTATAAGCTACAACATTTATTTTATTTTGTTTATTTAATTTTATTTTGTTAAATTGCCAACATAATTATAGTACAGATATGATTACATGTTTCCTTTTCTCAGCTTTGCATTTTATTTTTTTACTTTATTTTGCTTATATTCTTGCTTGCATGATATATCTCATTTTTGTTCTTAGCTTATTCTAATTATTATTTATAAACTTTACTTATGTTAAATATCATACATTTAATTTATTCTTAAGTTTAATAATTATAAAGTTTACTTTATTTTAAATTTGCAAATCATAGCTCTCCAAAATACTTATATATATAAATGAATTTAAAATAACAATTTCTTTTATATTACAATCTATTTATAAAAATATTGCATTATTTTTATTGTTTAAAAATCACTCATTACTAATTTAAAATGATTCATAAATGAAATCACTACATAAATAAGTTACTTATTTTATAAAGTTGAAGAACCAAAACAATCTTTTATTTAAATTTTAAACCTATACAAGAATTAATTTTTAAACAAATTAAATTTATATTGAGTATTTTTAAGATCATATTATTATTTATTCAATATTAGATTTCCAAATTATCAAAATAGTAAAATTAGAAAACACAGCTTCATCTATTAAATTTAAAAACAAAACTGATCTATTTACAATATATACCAATATACATATATACATTACAAATAGAAATAATTTAAATTAGCTTTTAAAAAGAAAATTTATCAGTGAAATATTTATTTAAACAAAGATTATTAATTCAAATTTAAATTATGATCAAATCAATTTAATTTTTAATGCAGATTATTAAATTGATATTGCCCAAAATTTCCGGGATATCACACTTTCTCTTATACAATCCCTCTACCTATTAGTTTTCAAACAGTTTCAGCACCCTTCCTTTGCTATTCATATTAGACCGACCTTACCCTATAACAAGCCAACAAATCTAAACACTAATTCACATCAATTTGCTTCGAACCGGTCGTAGGTGGTAAGAAAATTCGAAAGCTAGCGACTTTGGGATTAGGATTGGATTCAAGGAGCCTATTTCTTTGTTTCAACATGAGAATTTTGAGCTTTGGTGAAAGGCAATATATTAGTACATTATTATGTACCGATGTTCATATACTTATTGTTCAGAACGTTGTTTAGTTAGAAATATCACGAATAAGTATGACGATGGATTGTCACATACGATGGTTATGTATATAAGTGAATACATATATATTAATAAATAGATAATTTTTTTAATATATATTAACTTTCTACTCACGGTTTACAAAAAATTTGATTAAAGTGATTTTTGTAAATGTTTTTAATTAATTAAATTAAATACAAAAGATTAAATCATATAATAAAAATATTTTAAATTATGTATAAAAAATTCATATTGAAAAAGCTTACGACATTAAAATAAAAGAAAATTCATAGATATACATATACATTATATATAGTTTGATTATTTACCTAATTAAAAATTGGTTATACAAATAAAATAAATGCATACACATTTATAAATAACATCGGTTTTACAAAAAATTACATTATATAAAATAAACATTATGATTTCGAAAATAAATTTTTAAATATCTTTTAATTATTTCCATTTGATTTTAAATTTATTACATTTTTTAGTTAATAAGTTATTTTAAATAAAAATTAAAATTAAAGTAAAGATTATTTTTTTACTTGGTCGAATGCAGCTGTAATATATATATATATATATATATATATATATATATATATATGTATATATATATATATATAATAAATATACATATGAACATATATGTGATTAGCTATATGTTTATATGTAATATGTATACATTAACATATAATATGTCTTTTAATAAATGCTTTATGTGAATTATTTACAGCCAATATTTTATAATAATTATAAAATTATATTATATAAATTGTAATGACCTATAAATTTATCACTTGGATAAATTATATTTATTTTTAAAATATTCAGACATGGGTCTAAAAGTAAGAAATACTGACGTTTTAAGTGGTAAATAATAATATTAATTTTGTTTGGGAAAAATATTTGCGGACAAATTACCGAGGAAAATATTGATAATTTGTAAATATTGTCCTAGGCAAAATATCGATAAAACAACTGGAAATCGTTTTATCGATAAAACTGCTTTTAAACAATAAGAATCGTGCACGGCTCTAGACACATGCACTAATATATGTATTCAAACAAGATTATGAATTAAAATAATTTATTTTATTCTTGGAAAATAAAATGTATTTATGACATCAACAGTTGATATCATCGGTTTTATATATTTCTTTCGAAGTTTAAGTTAATTTAAATATTAAATAAATGGTTTTTTATTTATAAATGAACCCATTTTAATTATTTAATAATGATGGCAAAATAGGTTTTAAAATTTGTTTACCAAAATAGATAGTGTAGAAAAATAGAAAATGTGACCGAAGAACGTTTTTCAGAATTTCGACTTTTCGGCATCGGAAAGTTGTCAGGAACATTGTTCGCCTTTATGCACTATATATACATGTATATAGTAGATAATTAACCATATAATAATAAATTTAAAAATATATTTTCTTATGTTAATTATGTTTAGGAAGTGATTCAACAAGTCATGGTTTTCAAAATTGTAACGACCCGCTATTTTCAACCATTCGCATCCAAACATGCCGGAATTGAATTGCTCAAAATACCAGATTGTTAATTTATATTTGGCAAAACCAACATATATAGTTAATAAATAACCACAGAATCACAGATACAGAGTAATATAACAATATGCAGCGGAAATAGAAGAATAGTAGTTCATGAAGCTACTATATATAACAGAGTTAAATAAGACACAACAGAAGTCTCGAATACAATAGTCAAATACAACATCAGAATATGTCACTAGAATCAACTGAATATCTGAAAGCTGGATAGATAGCTGGACGTCCATGCGAAGCTCCAACTCCAAAGGTGTGTCTCAAAAGTTGTATCACTCAGTCTGACCCGAGCGTAAAGAAAAACACAAAACACTCGAGTGAGGATTAACATTATTATATCAATAAATCCAACTTAAGCGAAATAAAAACTGAAATATAAGTAACTCAAGGGATGTTTGGGATAACCATCCTTTAAGGATCTGTTAAATAATCTATTATGTAGTAATATACGCTATTATAATAATGTCTTAAGAAAAATAAACTTACTTAAAAATAGCGTTAAGGCTTTACACTTTCCACCTTAATACATATATAGTGCCAATAGTCTATACATTACCGTAATACCTCCTGATCGGGAGGCTACCGGAGCATACTCCAGAGGTACGACACAACTCAAAACTCGTACAAGCCGCGCTAGGGTAGGTGACACGACACAACGAGGCAATGCTAGGGTAGATATATCAATTACGCATCCGGACTGGTGGTAACGCGTAGCAGCCACTACCGCCCACCTCGAGCCACACTCCCAAAAATCAAAGGTGCACCCATCAATCACAAAGTAATAGAATGGTATCGAAGAAGTGTGTCCGATCACAGGAGCTACCTCCTTCGCCCAGAATCGCTCATGTTTTAGCCACCTTATGCCAACTCACGGGAGTTGGGTCCACGTATATACCTCAATAGGACGTTGCCACCATTCTACTTCATTCTAGAATCTCCACAGCGTACACGGTTGTAAAGGGTTTTCGGAGTTGGCAGAGAGTATGACAACTTCCGATCTCGATCTCTTTAACAACCAAACGTTATTATAACACCGTGGCCATTTCAAAATAATTTATACTTCAAAACCAGAATATCATATCCGTTTCAAAACCATATAAATACGATATCATTTCCATTTCAAAAACCAAATCAATACGACATTATTTCCACTTCAAAACCAAATCAATATGATATCATTTTTATTTAAAACAAATCAATATAGTATCATTTTATTTCAAATATATTCACTTCCAAAATCATAGTACTTTCAAAGTTATAACACTTTCAAAACCAAACCCTTGAAAATATAACATTTTCAAAACATAATACTTTGAAATTCATAGCTTCGAAACTATAACATTCACCACTTAAACAATTTAGATATTCAAATAGTATATATAATAAAATAGTTTTAAATTTAAAACTACTTTATAAATAAAATAATTTCCTCAACTTCACACATTGATTCAAATCAACTTAAAATTCAATTAAAATCAAATTTCGGTTCATAAATTTCAACTCAATTCAGTTTTCAATAATCTATTTCAATTTATATCAGTTTCAAATACAGATTTGAACCTTAAATAAACCATTTCAAATTCCATATATTTCAAACTTTTAAATATTCTATAATTTCAAAACTGAATTTTATAATTCCATATATATATATATATATATATATATATATATATATATATATATATATCTCAATTTACTATTATTTAGTTTGAAATATTTACTAAATAAATACAATATTATTTAAAAAAAACTTTCAAACTTCAAATAACTGAATATTGCTTCAATTTATTTAACTTGATATATTCATTTAAATCACTTTAAACAAAAATCAAGTTATAAAAATCATATCCTTTAAAATATCAATTTAATAAATTTCAAATCAAACTTATTTGAGTATAATTCTTAAATAAATTTAATTTCAAATCAATTTCAAATTTATCCTCCAACTTAATTTGTTTAAATCATTATAAATTCTATATAAAGATATAATTTTAAATAAATATTTAACCATAATATATTTTAATAAAATCAAACATTGTTATTAAACTTATTCTATGTTAAAACACATTTATACATAACTTAAAATCAAGAATTTAACTATATATAAAATAACATTTATATAATATCTGAAATCTACAATTATATAAAACTATATATTTGTTTCTAAAACCATAGAAATCATTTCCAAAAATTTTATATATAGACCAACGGTGTCTGTATATAATTTCTATCCTATGGTCAAGTGATACAGGTATTTACCATTTCAATCCGCAATTTAAATATATACATGTATATATCATTTCAACCCGCAATCCCAAATTCAATGCAATGAAAATCGCATGGGTTTATCATTTCAACCCATAGTGATTTTCTCCTATTCTAAAGTCCGTTCGGGTATGTATCATTTCAACCCATAGTGATTCTATATTAACAGGGAACTTGCATAGTGATAACAGGGAGGATAATAATAATATAACAGGCATATATTATCAATATAAATAACAGATAATGGTGTCAAATATCGCAGGTGAACAGATAGCATATACAACAATGTAAATAACTAACAATAGCAATATTTCAATTGTCGTTTCAACTGAAATTAAATTTAATAAATATAAGAACGTTAATCATGAGTGATTGCTCACCTTTAAAGCCTAGAGATAGTTGTCAATGGAATGAGTTAAAAATCCAGGCATGAATTTCGAAGCAAAGCACGATGGAAATAAGTTTAACGAATAAAGCTGATAGATTGGAAATCAAAAACCAAAAATCAATTCGATATAATAGAGGCCAGACGTATATTATGTTATTATTATTACTACCTTATGAAAGTAATTTTAAATTTAAAACACTTGTTAACATTCAAAATCTTTATATATAATATTTTAAAAGTCAATACCAAAATCCATAAACCAATCAATATATGTGCAGACTCTAAACAAAAATGCAACTAAACTTATACAAAATACAAGTAATCCATCTGTACCATTTTATACGCAAAACAATATATATACATATAAATCCGGCTATAGCCACTATATGCAGACTGCATTTCTAACAATATATATATATATATATATATATATATATATATATATATATATATATACACATATATATACATACATACATACATACATATATATATATAAACTATGAATAGACAAAACTATATTACAACTTTATTTAAGATATTATACAAATGAACTGTAAACATAGAGCATATACGAATGGATAAATATGTATAAAATATGATTAGAAGTCTGTATTTCAGTAACCTATATACTAATATCTAGACATATATATATATATGGTTATATAATAAATACTGTACTTACTGAAACAATATTTTAATAACAAATATATATATATATATATATATATATATATATATATATATATATATATATATATATATATATATATATTACTTTAGGCACGTCAAATATATATACATTTAAAATCCCGTAAATATAATGTTGCAAAAAAGTATCCGAAAAAAAAATTACTTTACAATATTTATAACATGTAATGGCCGAGCAAGCTAAAGGGAAAGTGACAGGCTCAGACTTCATAATACGTATAAACTTACAATACTGCAATATATCTATACTTGAACGTACATGAAAACCGCATCTTAAAATTTTATATATTAAAGTACTATATATAAAATACTTTAGTAGCTCACGCATGTTGCAGATTTTATATATAATCCTATATAAACACACACATACAATACTTTGACAAATTATAATTATATACCTCGAATTTTCTTTTTAGACAAATATATAACAGCTATGTAAACTACAGCCAAAAAATGCTTATATATATAAATTAATTAAAAAAAATTATACCGTCACATTCAAAAACAAATATGCGAATACTTATATAACCGAACATATAACTACAAACATATTATAACTATAACGATATATCTTATAACACCAGCTTATATATATACGTTTATGTATATTATAAAATGAAACATATACATATTGAGAATACTTAAGATATACAATAAAATATATGTATGCATTGCATTCAACAAGATGCACGCCTTATATATATAATCAAAATATACGCAGATCCAAGTATATAAATGTGCAGACACCAAAATTCAAATTATATATATATAACTTTATAACAATATATATACTTACACATTAGATCTATATAGCTTAGTTAGACCAGATTATATGCATATAAATTTAACAGTAAAATGATACATATAAATTTATATATACCTTCAACTCAAAGCAAGCCGAGGTTGTGTGTTGATCTGAGTTAAAAGCCAGGCGGACCGAAGCGAAGGTGGCAGAGGTGATTCACGTGATGAAGGGTGAGCAGTGGAAGGTGACAGGGGAAAAGAAGACGATTAGCTGTGTCGATTGGAAGGCTCGTCCGGTCGTATTTATGGTGGAGACATGTTTGGGATTTGGGCACCGAAGTCAGGGAAAAGTGAGGAAGATGAGGAGGCCTGGTGACGTGGGTTGGTGTTGAGAAAGGCGGAGCATGTCAGGGTTATCATGGTGAGGCTGAGCGGTGATCTCGGCAATAAGGAGGAGGGCGAAGGTAGCAGGGAGAACGGTACAGGAAATGCAAGGGGTTCAGATGAGCTAGTGGGCGGCTAGAGGTCCGGTGGCGTAGGACGTGTCATGGAGGAGGGAAGGGCCAGTTGGGTTGCGGCTAAAAGGGAGGAGGGTTGAGAATCAGGTGAAGGAACATGGAAAAAATATGAGCAGCATCACAAATATAAGCAACTTTGATTAATAACTTATTATATTTAGTTGAATCAAATAAAACCAACGCAACGAAAGGGTGGAAAGAAAGATTAAGATGAACTAGTTATATCATAAATTAAAGCTAGAGGAAGATGACGAGTTACAAAAGGTGAACAGTTAGCCACAGAGAAGAATGTACAGGCTAAGTAATATATACTATTCATATATTTATTTTTAATTCTTCACAGAGGTACGAACGAAAGCAAAGCGAAACGTTACAATAATAAATATAAAATTAAATGAAATGTCAAAGGACAGCTTTGGTTTCATAATTTAATAAGTGCAACGGGATAGAATGTTGGGCAATTGAAGAGACAAGAGAAAGCAAAAGACACAAGATACAGTACCGATACAATAAAATACTTCGTCATTTCCGTCGTGTACCAGACATCAAAATATAGAATTGAACATATCATAGAGATCAGCACAACAAGACGATCAAAACGGTATACAGATATCAGTGGTACGATCATCCTGTCAAAAGTCGATAATCGGTACCGATATACGTCGCTGTTCCATATGAAAAAATTCCAAACGGAGCTAGAAACGTCCGAATTTCGCGAAACGAATTTCGCAATCTAATTCAGAGTGTTCTAAATAAATTTTCTCATGTTGACATATTTAGGTTTCGGAATACTTTTAAATTCAACTGTCATTAACTGATTTAAATTGAATTTTTAGCGACTGATAGAACATCTATATCATTCGGCAAAAATTTGCCATTTGCTATGTCTAGATAGACGTATTACAAATATTAAATTTTTATTTCAAAATTAAATTATTTAAAAATTTTCAAAAAATCAATTACTAAACTAAATAAAACAACTAAAATTTTCGGGTTTTTACACTCCCCCCACTCAAAAATTTTCGACCTCGAAAAGGAAGGAGGCAAGGGAATAGAGACAACAAGAAAGAAAATAGCTTGAAATACAAATAACACAATTAATTTAAAACATATAAATGCCAATTTAAATTAATTAATATTCAGTAGTTGATTTTTGAATTTAAGGTATTTCATTTAGTTAATTTAAATTTATTGATGTTACAAAATTTCTTTAAAACAATTTTTTTATACATTATCTTATTATTCAATTTTTTATCCTCAATTAATAATTTCAAAAATCAAAATTTGAATAGTCATTTATTATAATCATATTTTATTCAACAAGTTTAATTCTTTTCTTTTCCAAATTATTATTAGATTTATTCCACTTAATATATCTTATCACATATATTAAGTAGCTTGAAATTTATTATAACCATTCAAATTATTTATAAATTCCTTTAATATCATTTTATACCATATATTATTCAATTACGTAGTTAACTTCTAAAAAATTTAGGTAAGTTATATTGGAATGAAATTGGTTGGTATACAAGTAAATTTTCCCATCCAATCATTTCAAGTTCAAATATTTAATTAAGAATTTAAGAGTTGAATTTCTGATTTAATTCAAACAATTTTAGATATATGTATATATATTTTCAAATAAATTTATAAATATATACTTATATATACATTATAAATCAAATCATGCCTTAGAAATTTAAATCAAATTCAATTTCCAAAAAAAAAGTTTAGCAAAGCTACTGGGTGGTCTCTCCACTCTGAAACCCGAAAATGAATATCGATGATGCTACAGTTATCATCGAAATTATTTTCCAGCGACAAAACAGGAGTGCGTTGATTTAAACATTTTAAAAATTCTTTGGAAACAATTTCTATTGGAATTTTTTTTAAATAATATACATTTTAGAACTTTAAAACCAAAGTTTGGAATTATCGAAATTAATTTTTTTTTTTTTTTTTTTTTTTTTTTTTTTTTGAATTATCGAAATTAAATTCTCAAATTCTCCATTTAAATCTATTTCAATTTCAAATCAATTTATAAACCATGCTTATAATTCATTTATTTATGTTATGCAATAGTCAATGATTTACAAAACAATAAATAGAAATCAAATATTATCATTTTTGGCAACAAATTTATTAACAATTTAATTTCAAAAAATATATACTTATATATAACATAATCATGCAAAATTATTTTATTTACCAAATTTGAAAACAATATTGTGTCAGTTTGCCCTGCTAAAGTGTTTTGGAAATCCTATCGATAGTGTTGATCAGACGAATCGATCGAAAACCCAAATCAACATCAACAACTCAAACAACACAATATATATATAAAACGTTTAAAAATAAATTTACAAATACACTTTCTCGCTCGACGATACAAGAATGGATTTCAAAACAAAGACAGAGATTCAAATTTGATGGACTCAAATAAAAGAGAATTTTGATTCAAAGATAGGTTTGAAACAAAGATAAGATGATTAAATAACAAAATAGGAATCACGGGCAACCTTAACCGGGTAAACCGTGACTTCAAGAATAAAATCGATGTAGAATTCCGAGGCAAATTAGCATTAGATATCAAAGGATAGGATTCAGGCATAGCAGGAGATAGATAGCATCGTAAACCGTGGATACAGAAATCTCCGGTAAATCAATGCCTTTTGTAAAGGAGTTTCACTCCTTTACAAATCATTTGAAGATTGGTGAGACCGCCGATTTATTATAGATATTGTTTGAAGTGGAGTTATGCGATACTCTAGAATCCGAATAGGTAGAGATAAGGATGTATTTTGGAACCGAGGGGAACGTTCCAAAATTCATAGGAAACTAGGTCAAAGAGGAAGAGATTTAAACACGAATGAAAGTGATTCCGTAATTAAATTCACCTTATATGTTGAGTTTTTCTTAAAACAAAAGCTTTGATACCAAATGTTGTCAGAATTGAATTGCTCAAAATACCAGATTGTTAATTTATATTTCGCAAATCTCAGCATATACAGTAAATAAATAACCACAGAATCACAAACACAGAGTAATATAACAATATGCAGCGGAAATAGAAGAATAGTAGTTCATGAAGCTACTACATATATAACAGAGTTAAATAAGATACAACAGAAGTCTCGAATACAATTGTCAAATACAAGATCATAATACATCATTAGAATCAACTGAATATCTAAAAGCTGCATAGATAGCTGGATCTCCAAGAGAAGCTCCAACTCCAAAGGTGAGTCTCAAAAGCTGTATCACTCAGTCTGACCCGAGCGTAAAGCAAAACACAAAATATTCGAGTCAGGATTAACATGCTTATATCAACAAATCCAACTCAAGTGAAATAACAACCGAAATACAAGTAACTCAAAGGATGTTTGGGATAACTATCCTCTAAGGATCCGTTAAACTATCTACTATGTAGTAATATACGATATTATAATAATGTATAAAGTAAAATAAACTTACTTAAAAATAGCATTAAAGCTTTACATTTTCCACCTTAAGACGTATATAGTGCCAATACTCTATACAGTACCGTAATACCTCCTGATCGGGAGGCTACCAGATGATACTCCATAAGTACGACACAAATCAAAACTCGTACAAGGCGCGCTAGGGTAGGTGACACGGCACTACGAGGCAATGCCATGGTAGATAAACCAATTACGCATCCGAATTGGTGGTAACGTGTAGCAGCCACTACCGCCCACCTCGAGCCACACTCCCAAAAATCAAAGGTGCACCCAATAAATCACAAAGTAATAGAATGGTATCGAAGAAGTGTGTCCGGTCAGATAAGCTACCTCATTGGACCGCAATCGCTCCTGTTTTAGCCACCTTATGCCAACTCACGGGAGTTTGGTCCACGTATATACCTCAATAGGAATTCGCCACCATCCTACTTCTTTCTGGAATCTCCACCGCGTACACGGTTGTTAAAGTGGTTTTCGGAATTGGCAAAGTGTATAACAACTTCCGATCCCTGTCTCTTTAACAACCAAACGTTATTATAACACCGTGGCCATTTCAAAATAATTTATACTTCAAAACCAGAATATCATATCTGTTTCAAAATCATATAAATACGATATTATTTCCATTTCAAAAACCAAATCAATATAATATCATTTCCACTTCAAAACCAAATCAATATGATATCATTTTATTTAAAACCAAATCAATATAATATCATTTTATTTCAAATATATTCACTTCCAGAAACCTAGTACTTTCAAAGTTATAACACTTTCAAAACCAAACCCTTGAAAATATAACATTTTCAGAACATAATACTTTGAAATTCATAGCTTTGAAACTATAACTTTCACCACTTAAGCAGTTTAGATATTCAAATAGCATATATAGTAAAATAGTTTTAAATTTAAAACTACTATAAATAAAATAATTTCCTCAACTTTTGATTTAAATCAACTTGAATCCAAAAATTCAATTAAAATCAAATCTTAGTTCATAAATTTCAACTCAATTCAGTTTTCAATAATCCATTTCAATTTATATTAATTTCAAATACAGATTTGAACCTCAAATAAACCATTTTAAATTCCATATTTTTCAAAACATTAAATATTACACGATTTCAAAACTAAATTTTTATAATTCCATATATATATATATATATATATATCAAATTCAATTTACTATTATTTAGTTTGAAATATTTACTTAATAAATCCAATATTATTTAAATAAAACTTTCAAACTTCAAATAACTGAATAGTGTTTCAATTTATTTAAACTTGATTTATTCATTTAAATCACTTTAAACAAAAATCACGTTATAAAAATCATATCCTTTAAAATCTCAATTTAATAAATTTCAAATCAAACTTATTTGAGTATAATTCTTGAACAAATCTAATTTCAAATCAATTTCAAATTTATCTTCCAACCTTAATTTATTTAAATCATTATTAACTCTATATAAAAATTAATTTTAAATAAATATTTAACCATAATATATTTTAATAAAATCAAACTTTATTATTAAACCTATTCTATATTGAAACAAATTTATACATAGCTTAAAGTTAAGAATTTAACTATATATGAAATAACATTTACATAATATCTGAAATCTATATTTATGTAAAACCATATATTTCTTTCTAAAACCATAGAAATCATTTCCAAATATTTTTATATATAGACCATCGGTGGCTGTATATAATTTTCTATCCTATGGTCAAGTGATACAGATATTTATCATTTCAATTTGCAATTTAAATATACATAGGTATATATCATTTCAACCCGCGATCCCAAATTCAATGCAGTGAAAATCGCTTGGGTTTATCATTTCAACCTATAGCGATTTTCTCCTATTCTAAAGTCCGTTCGGGTATGTATCATTTCAACCCATAGTGATTCTATACTAACAGGGAACTTGTAGAGTGATAACAGACATGATAATAATATAACAGGCATATATCATCAATAAAAATAACAGATAATTATGTTAGATATCACAGGTGAACAGATAACATACATAGCAATGTAAATAACTAAAACCAGCAATATTTGAATTGTCATTTCAATTGAAATTAAATTTAATAAATATAAGAACGTTAATCATCGGTGATTGCTCACCTCTTGAGGCTAGAGGTAGTCGTCAATGGAATGAGTTACGAATCCATGTATGAATTTCGAAGCAAAGCACGATAGAAATAAGTTCAACGAACAAAGCTGATAGATTGGAAATGAAAAACCATAAATCAGTTCGATATAATAGAGACCAGATGTATATTATGTTATTATTATTATTACCTTATGAAAGTAATTTAAATTTAAAACACTTGTTACATTCAAAATATTTATATATAATATTTTAAAAGTCAATACCAAAATCCATAAACCAATCAATATATATGCAGACTCTAAACAAATATGCAACTAAACTTATGCGCAAATATATGTAATCCATATATACCATTTTATACGCAAAACAATATATATATATATATATATATATATATATATATATATATATATATATATATATATATCCGGCCATACTCCACTATATGCAGACTGCATTCCTAACAATATATATATATATAAACTATGAATAGACAAAACTATATAACAACTTTATTATAAAATATATAATACTTTTTGTAAGATATTATACAAATGAACTGTAAACATATAGCATATACGAATGGATAAATATATATAAAATATGATTAGAAATCCATATTTCAGTAACCTATATACTAATATAGACAAATATATATACGGCTATATAATAAATTCTATACTTACTAAAACAATATTTTAATAACAAATATATATATATTACTTTCGGCACGTCAAATATATATATACATTTAAAATCCCGTATATATAATGTTGCAAAACAGTATCTGGAAAAAAAATGACTTTACAATATTTATAACATGTAATGGCCGAGCAAGCTAAAGGTAAAGTGACAGGCTCAGACTTCATAATACGTATAAACTTACAACACTGCAACATATCCATACTTGAACGTACATGAAAACCGCATCTTAAAATTTTATATATTAAAGTAATATATATAAAATACTTTAGTAGCTCACGCATGTTGCAGATTTTATATATAATCCTATATAGGCACATACTTTAACAAATTATAATTATATACCTCAAATTTTCCTTTTAGACAAATATATAACAGCTATGTAAACTACAGCCAAACAATGCTTATATATATAACTTTAAAAAAAATTATACTGTCACATTCATAAACAAATATGTGAATACTAATATAACCAAACATATAAAACTACAAACATATTATAACTGTAACAATATATCTCATAACACCACTACTAGAAAAAAGCGAAATAGCGACGGCTGGGGGCGACGGCTTCCGACGGCGAATTTCCGACGGCTTCCGACGGGCCGTCGGCGGCCGTCGGAAGCCGTCGGAAATTCGCGAATACCTGCAGCCGGCCGAGCCTTTCTTCCTCATTTTCCAGCTTCCCCCAATCTCACCAAAAACCCCCAAATTCACATTTTCCACCTCCATTCGCCAATTTCGTGATTTTTTCTCCTTCCACACTGCTGATTCAACACCTCTTTCTCTCAATCTCAGGTATAATCTCTTATTTTTCTGAAAATTTCAGTTTTTATCCTAATTTTAGATTTGCATAAATTGATAAATTAGGGCGAATTAGCGATTGAAATTGTTTGCATTAGCGTAACAATGGTTTATAGCATCACATGACATACATATTTCATCTTTTATCGTGAAATTGTGAAAAATACGTATACTTTGTGGTTGTTCATGTATATGTAAATTGTTGTATATGTCCTGATTCGACGATTGTATACGTTATTTGGCATACGATAAAATGATTGAATGAACTAGGAGTATTATATTGTGCACGTATTTACTTATGAAACAAAAAAATGCATTACTCTAAATTATAATTGTGCGTATTAAAAAAAAGACAAAAATGTTAAACCAGCCTTTTTGATGCGTAATACGTCGAATAACTGTGTTAAATTTTTATATATTTTTGTAAATGTGAACAGTGAGTAAAACTGTATTTTTGAGTAAAATGCGCGCATGTTAACCGACAAATGTCCCTTAGAGAGTTTTTGGCCCCGTCTGACGAGTGTTGTACATGATCGTTGTATAAATAGTCGTTTTTTTCGAAAAACGACCATTTATATTCATCTGGTACAATGTTTGTCGGATTTGTCCCTGTATTGGACAAGTTATGAACACAGTAAGAATTTACATTTTGTATACTACTTCGTCTCAAACGGTTCATAAAATTTCGCCCTAACTTTTCTTTTTTGTTTCCTGCGTACACGCATTTGTGTACAATGCAGGGAACAAAAGGGAAATGCTGCCGAAATTTTATTGAATCGTTTGGGACGAAGTAATATACGAAATGTAAATGCTTACTGTGTTTGTAATGGGAGGTAGGATGTCTGACCAATGAAAAAAAATTATATATTTTTAATCGTTACGTACGTTAAAAAATGAAATGTGCCCTATTTGAAAATATTTTTAAATTTGTGAAGTTGTTCTTTAAATTCAAAATATTATACGAACATGAAAATAATCTTTTTCGAATGTGTATTCTTCAAAATAAATATTAAATTTTGAACTTCTCATTTTGTCAAATAGGAAAAATGATTGATTATTTTGTTGATCGAAGGAGATGGATGTACCAAAGAAAAGGAATGAGGGGCTCAATAAAAGAAGATTTTTATAACGGTATAAACGTGTTTGTTGAATTCGCCTTAAGTAATAACGGAAACGATCCAGAAATTCGTTGTCCGTGTAGTAGGTGTAGACATTTGAAGTTTTTGTTACCAGATATTGTGAAAGTTCATTTGTGCCAACACGGTTTCACACCCGAATATTATGTTTGGGATCGGCATGGAGAAGTTGTAGCAAATACTTCTGTAGAGTCTGAAAGTGTCGTTAACGAAATAGTTTCAACGACCCGTATAGAAAATATGGTCGAAGATGCAGCACGATCAATGTTTCCTATGGTTGAAGTTGACGACGATGATGTAAATGTTGAAGAACCAAATATTGAAGCTAAGAAAATTTATGATTTACTAGATGCAGCTAAAAAACCTATTTGGGATGGTTGTAAAAGCGGCACGCAGCTGTCAGTAATCGCAGAATACATTGCGATGAAGTCAAAATACAACATCACTGAAGCTGGGTTTACGGCTGTTGTACAAGCTGCAAAAAGACATATGCCGCCCGATAATCTAATGTGTGAAAATCACTACGAAGTTAAAAAACTTATGTCGGCTTTTGGTTTACCGTATCAGAAAATAGATACATGTTTAAAAGGATGCATGTTGTTTTGGAAAGAAGACGCAAACCTTAGAAATTGTAAAGTTTGTAACCAGGAGAGATACAAACCAAGAAAAAAGAAGGGTAAGGAAGTTCCGTACAAGCGTATGCACTACTTACCCATAACTCCAAGACTTCAAAGATTATACGCATCTTCTGTAACTGCGTCTAATATGAGGTGGCATAGCGTGAGAACGGAGGAAGAGGGTACGTTGACACATCCGGCCGATGGAGAAGCATGGAAGCATTTCGATAAAACGTATCCAAATTTTGCAGCGGAGAGTCGAAATGTTAGATTAGGATTATGTACGGACGGTTTTTCTCCATTTTCTCAATTTGGTTCTAAATATTCATCCTGGCCCATTATCGTCACACCGTATAATTTACCTCCATGGATGTGCATGAAAACGCAATATATGTTTCTTACTGTTGTCGTTCCTGGCCCCGACGATCCGACACAAGGAATCGATGTATATTTACAACCGTTGATTGAGGAGTTAAAAATACTGTGGAACGAAGGAGTAGAAACATACGATGTGTCAAAGAAGAAAAATTTTCGTATGTTTGCTTCTTTGTTGTGGACTATAAGTGATTTTCCTGCCTATGCAATGCTTTCGGGATGGAGTACTGCCGGTCGTCTAGCATGTCCATATTGCATGGATGAAACACGAGCGTTTTCTTTACCTCATGGTAAGAAAATTTCATGGTTTGACTGTCATCGATATTTTCTCCATGTAAATCATCCCTTCAGAGGAGACAAGAAAAACTTTTTAGCTAATAGAGTAGAAAATAGACAACCACCGACGATATGGTCAAGCGAAGACATATATGAACTTGTTAAGGACTATCCAAAGATATATGAAACGGGGGAGCAAACAGAAATTGAAGGCAAATCAGTTGTTCATAACTGGTGCAAACAAACTATTTTTTGGGAGTTGCCGTATTGGAAACATCTTCTGCTTCGCCATAACATAGATGTGATGCACAATGAGAAAAATGTATTTGATAATGTGTTTAACACAATTTTGAATGTGAAAGGGAAGACGAAGGATGATTTGAAATCAAGACGTGATATAGAAGAATTATGCAAACGTCCCGAGCTTCATATGAAACCAAATGACAGTAAAAAACCAAAAGCTTGTTACGAATTAGATAATAATCAAGTTAAAGCTGTGTTAAAATGGGTGGAAGGGTTAAGATTTCCTGATGGGATATCATCAAATCTTCGTAGATGTGTTGACTTTAAAAATAGTAGATTGAGCGGAATGAAAACTCACGACTGTCACATAATGATGGAAAATTTATTTCCCGTTATGTTTAAAGAACTACTGCCGTTAAAAGTTTGGAAGGTAGTAACGGAGCTTAGTATGTTTTACAAAGAGCTTTGTTCGACTACTTTAAAAGTGCAACGTTTACGTAAACTTGAAGTGGACATTCCTATATTGCTTTGCAAATTAGAGAAAATATTTCCGCCAGGTTTTTTTAATGTGATGGAACATTTACCTGTTCATCTTCCATCTGAAGCACGACTTCGAGGTCCTGTCCAATACGGATGGATGTATCCATTTGAGAGGTATGTAATATGTTATAACGTAATTTAATTGCATTTGAAAGATGAAGTTAATATAAATTAATGTTGCATAGATATTTGAATCATCTGAAGAAAAAAGTGAGACAAAAAGCACGAGTTGAAGGTTCGATATGTAAATCTTACATCGAAGAAGAAGCTTCGTTCTTTTTCTCTCACTATTTCAGTGACCATGTGAATATTTCATTTCAAAGTGTTCCTCGTAATGATGAAGGCGACGAACAAGAGTCCTCTCAAGCAATGTTATCTATTTTTAGACAACATGGTCGGCCTTCTGGAAAATGTGTGGAAATATGGCTAGACGATAGAGATCTTCGTGTAGCACACACTTATATTCTTCTAAATTGTGCCGAGGTTGCACCGTTTGTTAGGTATTCTGAAATAATAATTTTTGTTTTATTCTTTTCTGTAATGCATGCGCGTGTATAACCTAATGTAATAATTTGTTTATATAAACAGTGTTTATGAACGGGAACATCCGAACGGAGATCTCAGTAAAGAATTTTCCCGTTGGTTTTCAAATTACGTTTATGAGCCGAAAAATTGTGTTGTTGACGAAGGGTTGAAACATCTTGCAATGGGACCAAAAAGAGTGGTCAAGACATATCCAATATATTTCGTCAATGGATACAAATTTAACACTAAAGAATACGGTGCAGAAAAATTAACAAATAATACTGGTGTATTTGTTAAAGGTAGTGACGATCCAGAAAACCATTTAAATGATTTTTATGGCGTTCTAACACAAATTTTGCAACTGACATATTTCTCAAGACCCGCGGAGGAGGTGTTTCTATTTAGATGCAATTGGTTTAGCAATGTTCCAGGTTCTGGAATTAATGTGCATAAGGATTATAATCTTATCGAAATAAAGCATACATCGCACTATCACAAGTATGATCCTTTTGTACTAGCCAAACAAGCATTGCAAGTTTATTACGCTCCTTATCCGTCTCTAAAAAGAGATAAAGCAGATTGGTCTGCAGTTTTTAAAACAAAGGCCAGATTCACATTCGATGGGAAGAATATTCCGGACGAACAAGCTTATCAGGCAGATCTTGAGCAAAATAACGAAATAATAATTACAGACGATCATACAGATTTTGGTCCTTTGATCGATGAATCAAATGTTTTGGTAGAAGCGTTTGACAGTGCAGAGGAAAATATCGTCGAAAACGAGACCGAATCTGAATCAGAAGACGATGATGACTGATATAAATTTGAATCTGTTTTTTTGCAATTGATGTAACTATGTTGAATTCTTGATGTATTATGAAATTGATGTAACTATGAAACTAAATCCGTTTACTATTGTTTTATGTTATTTCAATTTGTCATTTATTTAGCAATTTTTATTAAAAATGCAATGAACTCTGCTTATCGTAGGAAGAGTACACCCATCATGAATCAGGTATAACAAACTTACATGTCTATTTACATTTCAGTCATTATAATTAAGCAATTTATACCATTGATGTCATGTTCATATGAAATATATTTCATTATCATGTTTTTATTCTCTTATATAATGATGTGTAAACGTCACAGGTTTATCATTATGTCACATAGAGGGAGGAGCTCTTCCCGTTCTTCAGGAGGCGATGGCAGTGGCCCATCGCAAGCGCCACACCGTCCAGTTGTTACGTTAGCCCCCAAAGCAGATGGGTAAAAATTAAATCTTATTCATCATCTTATTTTTTCTATACTATACGTATGTACTTATCTGTATCGTACTTAAAAACAGGGGGTTCGAGCTACTACCCACTAAGGTAGTGTTGGACGTCTCCAGAGCAGCATATCGTAGTAGGATGAGTGCGTGCTGGCCAAAGTGGGATACCATCCCTCCGCACATCATAGAGTGCATATGGCAGGATGTCCTAGTATGTGTAATTTTTATGTTTTCCATTTTTAATTCGTTTTTGTCGTTTTTCTACCGTTTATCGTTTAAAGTGTAATCTTTTTTTAACACAGGCTGAGATAGACATCCAGACAGATGATATGCAGCTGGCACGAGCATACTGGATGAGGAAGATGCGAAAGAACTACAGAGACACGATATCTGAGGTTAAGAAATCCGGGAAGAGACCACGGTGGATGGGGGAGAGCGTGTGGCAAGCTTGGTTGAGCTACTGGGAGACGGACGAGGCGAAGGCAAGTATACTAATTTTTTTTCAATTATTAATTTAACGTGATTGAAAAATAATGTATCAAATTTTGAATGTACAGGCAGAGTCAGATAGAAACTCTGCAAATAGAAATAAGAATCCCGTTACTCATCGCGGAGGATCGAAGTCGTTTCAGCAGTATCGGCAGGAGTTGGTAAATTTAATTACTGAATAATAAATGTAAATAGTTTATGCTATATGATTTTAAATGTATAATAATTGTATGTAACAATCAACTTCAGGAAGCCGAGGCACATGGTCCTGTCAGCTATATGGACGTGTTCACCCGTACGCATGCTGTTGAGCATGTTAATCCAGACGGGACTGTTTCGTACACATGGCAGGACGATAAATCCAGTAAAAGCCATGTAAGCATATTTCATTTTATTCAGTATTAGTAATTGTTTTAGTTGTCAAATTATTATGAAATAAGATATGATATTATTAATTTGTCAATGCAGGAGATGTTTATGGAGCAGCGACAGAAACTCCTTTCTGATACGGGTCGAGAGCAGCTGACGACCGATGAAGAGGACATTATTTTTGAGTCCGTTATGAGTCCACCAGAGCATGGTCGACGATACGGATTTGGCAATTTAGCGGTAAATAATTTAATTTTTCTTAAAATACTTAAAATATGATATTCTTACCTTTTCAAAACAATAAACTTTGATTTTATTTATTTTTCAATTATTGCAGTCCAGTAGTCAGAGTAGGAGACGGCGGAGTAGACCTCAGAGCGAGCTAGCAAGTATAGAAGAATTACAGACTAGAGTTCAGCAGTTGGAGGAGCAGAACCGCCAACAGGCCATGCAGACGGCACAGTTATTTGAGTACATGCAGCAGTTTGGTGGCCGCTTCCCTTCATCGGCTGGCTCTGGATCTGGGGCAGATTGATTCATTGCTTTCTAATTCGTTCGTGCAGGTATGTTTAGTTTTAGTTTACAATGATTTGGTAGAAGGAACAATTAATTGTTGATATGTATAATTATGTATAATACACTTGGTTCTGTAGCTGTATCAGGATATGCATGATTAGAACAGTTATTGTTAGTATTATTGTTAATGTTGGAATGTTATGTATATTTTGTATTTTATTTTTATTCTAATTTAGTTTATTTCTGTGTCTATTGAATATTTTGGAGTATTGGTTTGCATGTTTGGTTGGATTATTGTTTATTTGATTGTGCAGTATTGATATTGTAGTGTTTGGAAGAGAAATGTGGTTGGAAGGCTCTATTTGCAGCAGATTTTAAAAAAAAACAACAGGTTTCCGACGGCTTCCGACGGCTCTCGACGGCTTACTGGTCGAAATTTTCCGGCGGTTTCCGACGGGTTCCGACGGCTTATTGGCCTGATTTCCGACGGTTTCCGACGGTTTCCGACGGCCGTCGGAAGCCGTCGGAAACCGCCGGAAACCGCCGGAAACCGTCGATAATGTATACGGCATCACCCGTCGGTAGCCGTCGGAAATACTGCTTCCCGACGCCTTCATTTCCGACGGCTTTTTCCGACGGCCGCCGACGGCTTCCGACGGCCGCCGACGGTTTTCAGCCGTCGGAAATCCCCCCTCCCCTTGTAGTGCACCAGCTCATATATATACACGTTTATATATATATATATATATATATATATATATATATATTATAAAATGAGACATATACATATTGAGAATACTTAAGATATACAATAAAATATATGTATGCATTGCATTCAACTAAAAGAAGACGCACATCATATATATATATAAAATCAAAATATATGCAGATCCAAGTATATAAATGTGCAGACACCAAAATTCAAATTATATATATACACACTTTATAACAATATATATACACTCATACATTAGATCTGTATAGCTTAGTTTGACCAGATTATATGCATATAAATTTAACAGTAAAACGATGCAAATAAATTTATATATACCTTCAACACAAAGCAAGCTGAGGTTGTATGTTGATGTGAGTTGAAAGCCTGGTGGACCGAAGCGAAGGTGGCTGAGGTGATTCACGTGATGAAGGGTGGGCAATGGAAGGTGGCAGAGGAAAAGAAGGCGATCAGCTGCGTCGATTGGAAGGCTCGTCCGGTCGTATTTATGGTGGAGACATGGTGGGATTTGGGCACCGAAGTCATGGCGTAAGGAGGAAGACAAGGAGGCCTGGTGACGTGGGTTGGTATTGCGAAAGGCGGAGCATGTCAATGTCATCACGGTGAGGTTGAGCGGTGATCTCGGCAATACAGAGGAGGGCGAAGGTAGCAGGGCGAACGGTACAGGCGATGCAAGGGGTTCGGATGAGCTAGTGGGCGGCTAGAGGTCTGATGGCGGAGGACGTGTCATGGAGAAGGGAAGAGCCGGCCGGGTTGCGGCCAAAAGGGAGGAGGGTTGAGAATCAGGTGAAGGGACATGGAAGAAATATGAGCAGCATCACAAATATGAGCAACGTTGATTAATAACTTATTATATTTAGCTGAATCAAATAAAACCAAGGCAATGAAAGGGTGGAAAGAAAGATTAAAACGAACTAGTTATATCATAAATTAAAGCCAGAGGAAGATGATGAGTTTCAAAAGGTGAACAGTTGGCTACAGAGAAGAATGTACTGGCTGAGTAATATATACTATTCATATAATTATTTCTTCACAGAGGTACGAACGAAAGCAAAGTGAAACGTTACAATAATAAATGTAAAATTAAATGAAATGTCAAAGGACAGCTGTCATTTCATAATTTAATAAATGCAATGGGATAGACTGTTGGGCAATTGAAGAGACAAGAGAAAGCAAAAGACACAAGATACGGTACCGATGCGACAAACTACTTTGTCATTTCCATCGTGTACCAGACGTCAAAACACGAATTGAATATACCATAGAGATAAGCACAATGAGACGATCAAAACGATATACAGATATGATACGATCATTCTATCAAAAGTCGATAATCGGTACCGATATACGTTGCTGTTCCATACGGAAAAATCCAAAAGGAGCTAGAAACATCCGAATTTCGTGAAACGAATTTCGCAGTCTAATTCAGAGTGTTCTAAATATATTTTCTCATGTTGACATATTTAGGTTTCGGAATACTTTTAAATTCCTCTATTATTAACTGATTTAAACTGAATTTCTAGCGAATGATAGAACATCTATATTATTCGACGAAAATTTGCCATTTGCTATGTCCAGATAGACGTATTACAAATATTGAATTTTTATTTCAAAATTTAATTATTTAAAAAATTTCAAAAAATCAATTAACTAAATAAATAAAACAACTAAAATTTTCGGGTCATTACAAAAATAATAACATATATATAGATGTACACTTATATATATGCAAAATACATACCTATCTCTTGTCATTTCTTCTGTACCATCATCATCATCCAAGCATGCACCTAGAAGATGTGACTAGAGAAGAGGGACGTGACTAGAGTGGGAGGAAGGATGGTGATATGACCTTACAAAATCATGACATGTTATGTTAATTAATTCAAAGGATAGTTTACTAATTTCCTTACTTTCTTTTATCTATAAATACACATCCACTTCACCATATTTTCATTTACTTCTCCATTTCCATTTTCCTAAAGCTTTCTTCACAATTTCATGGCTTCTTATGTTATTTTTAAGTTTTTTTTAAAAATCAAAAGATTTAAATTGTTTTAAAGATGTTAACTTGTTTTAAAACTCTTTCATCTTCATTTTTCCTCTAATTTATTTGGCCATAACTTCCTTTATTTTACACCAAATCAAGAATTTTTTTCAAATGGTATAAAATTTCAGTAGCTACAACTCTCTCTTTTAACATTTTTTCTAATTTCAAGCTTACGTATGTCAAAATCTCATTTCTTTGCAGTGTACTTTTTAAACTCAGAAATTTAGGTTCGAAAATAGCTCTCCTTCTTTTGACCATGTCTACCTCTAATGGAATCTTATTCGAGAGATTCTTTTTTTGTTTTGTAGAGAAAAGAATTTCTAAAACTTTTCTTTTGATAACTTTTTCAAAGTTCGAGAACAATGTGTCCAAAAATCATGTGGAAGATGACATGTTTTTGGGATGATTTGTGTGCATCTAAGGAAATTCAGGTTTCAAAGATTTTCGGCGAGTAAAACTATCACAATTTTAGAAAGAAATAATTTTATTTCCATAGACTATATATCGTGGAAATCCATAGTTCATGTTGTTAAAATATCATGCTACGATAATAATATATGTTTGCAATTTTTGGTTAGCCTAGTTTGAATGTTAAACACTACAAGAAAAACCATTTATAGTTGTAAAATTGGTGGCGTTTCTTTCTAAATGCAAACAAAAAGTATTTCCCTAAAAAATAAATGCGGCTAAAAAGATTTCACGTTCTCGCTTTGCACCCGCGTAAAGTAAAAAATATTTCACGAATTTTTTTATTTACTGTCACGTTTCCCTTCCTCTTCATTATTTAAAAACTTTTCTCCTCACGCTTTCCTTTTCGCTCCAGCAAAATCTACCTCACCCTCCAACAAAATCCACCTTGCTTCGTTATCATTGTTGCGGTAGACGTCCTTCATTCTACTCCTCTCCACATCGTCGCAGTAGCCCTTCACAGATCTCTCGTCGCGGATTAGGTATGAAATTTTATAAACCAATTTTATGAGTCTACTGGATTTTATATGATTATGTATGGATACTCTATGCGAATTTCTATGTAAACCCTAATTGGAATAGTCGATTTAACCCTAATTGGAATAAATCCTAACTGGAATAATTGATTTTATATGATTATGTTCGAGCTATTTTTTTTATAAATTTTACTTATATTCTAATCATTTCCTATTATGTTAGTGCGATGTGCTTGCTTTAATTGTATCCAATTTATGTTATTTTTTTATTTGCATTTACATGGTTTGCCTCTGAAAAAACTATCATTCCTCTTCAAGTTTCTTAACGAAGAGCTTACTGATCCTTTAGAGCTTTTCTTCTTCATAATTCTGGATGAATTCATCATACTCCAACTATTATTTTTCAATGCTTTGATCTTCTTATTTGATGGGTTTTCAGTTTTGATTAGATCCTCCAAACTCTTCACGCTCGATAGTGATGTAAATGACTGTGATTTTCCTTCGTAGTGTTTTGATAAACCTCTCCTGAAATTCAAATGATTTGTTAGACAACTTGTATATGAAAACTTATGTATACGTGTTATGAATGTTATGATACCATAAATTATATACGTATCATTAATGTTTTAGACATAAAAAATAAAAAATAAAAGAAAGAAAGAAATTAAGAAAAAGAAATCTGAACAAAAAAATGTTCTATGTATGAAAAGAAGCAAAATCAGAACACAATTGAACAAAAACTTACTTCAAAGGAAGATGTGAAATGAGAGATGACATATCATAAAGTGATGAATTCGATGATGATAAGGAGCAATTCAAAGAACATGAAGACGAATTCAAATCGTCTATAAAATCTTCATCTTTAGATGAATTTTCGCCAATTGAATTACAGCTATCATCATCTTCTTCTTCTTCCGATAAAGAGCTCAAATATTCATCATAACCATTGTTTTCTTGATATTCTTCTTCATCACCAATATGAGGATTAATCATATTCTCATGCTTTACTTGTGCCATTGCGAAAGAAACTGTAAGTAAAACTCAGATATAACCTCTATACTTGATTATAATTTTAGAAGCATGTCACTGAATGTTGAAATGAAGCATGTATATTTATATGTATAAAATATACAAATGATAGATAAGAATGAGTTTAAATAAGAAAAACGTATGTGTTATTTTTCTATAAATAATTTTTCGACAGATGCGTTTACATGGTCACATGGAGTTATCTCACTGATACATATCTATATGCGTTATATTTTCAGCAAATGCGTCATAATTTCAGTCACCAAACGAAGAAAAACAAATTTATGTAACCTTGTGAACGGGGTTTGATTCATGTGTGCAGTATCTTAAAAATAAAAACTATCTCTATTATTTCATTCATTACAGCACTTGCTATCTCTGTTATTATTCATTTTATGTGGTTTATTGTAGTTTATTATCCTTACTATGGGCATGTTACCAATGTTCTAGATAGTGCATTATTTATAAGATGCTTGGATGTTTTTTTGAGTAATAACTTCAACGTCTAGTTATCTTTTTGATTACAACAGATAACCAATTTATACGTCAAAGATTGGAAACTTATTTGCCTTCATATGTCGAAAATGGAAAAAGACTGGGTTTTTTTAAGCAGGTGATAAATTCATGATTAACTTAATATGTATTTTGAGAATTATAACATATAATCTAATATTAAAGCTCAATTTTTTTATTTGTTTTACTTTTTTCATAGAACTAGTATAGAGTACAGACAAGGGGCAATGAATTTTGTGAATGCTGTAAAGAGGAATGCAAGAAGTGTAGAAATAATTTTATGCCCTTGCAAGGATTGTCGGAATCTTAGTCGTCATGATGAACAAATCATCGTTGAATATTTAATTATAAAAGGAAGGGATCCTAAATACATAGGTGGTGTATGGTTTAACCATGGTGAAGAGATAAATGTAGAGAAGAAAACAAATACGTTTGATGTATATGATCTATTCAAGATGATTCACTATGAAGATAAAGATTTTTTTGATGATGATAAAGATAATGTTAATTCTCATAGAAAATAGGATGAGTTACTCAAGAACTTGGAAGATGCAGAAACTCCATTATATCCTGGTTGCATAAATCACACAAAATTATCTGTTATCACCGTCTTGTATAATCTTAAATGTGAGACCGACTTGTCTGATAGTGGATTTGATAAGCTTTTAACTATGCAACATTTATTTATGCCAAAGGATAACGTGCTTCCCAAAAACTTATATGAAGTAAATAAATTTCTTAGAGCATTCGACATGGGTGTTGAAAAGATACATGCTTGTGAAAATGACTGTTGCATTTACAGAAAAGAATACAAAGATTTAGAAAGTTGTCCAAAATGTGGTTCTTTAAGATGGAAGAAAAATCAAGATACTAAAGAGGTTATACAAAGTATTCCAGTTAAAGTATTGAGATACTTTCCAATAATTCCGAGATTTAGAAGAATGTATAGATCTCAAAAGATGGCAGAAGATTTAAGATGGCATTTTAATAATACAAGCAAAGATGGAAAAATGCGTCATCCCGTGGATACTATGATATGGAAAATGGTGGATGAAAAGTATAAATCTTTTTCATCTGATCCACGCAATCTTAGGCTTGGTCTTGCTACAGATGGATTCAATCCGTTTTCCATGTTGAGTTCGAAATGTAGTTGCTGGCCGGTGAAGCTTGTGAAATACAATCTCTCGCCTATGTTGTGTATGAAGAAGGAAAATATTATGTTAAAACTACTTATTCCAGGCCCAAAGCAACCCGGGAATGATATTGATGTATATTTGGCGCCTTTGGTGGAAGACTTGCATCATTTGTGGTGTAATGGAGTAGATGCTTATGATGCATTTAGTAAAACTTTATTTAAACTGAATGCAATTTTTCTATGGACGATTAACGATTTTTCGGCTTATGGAAATCTAGCTGGATGTCGTGTGAAGGGGGGAAAAACTTGCCCATTATGTGGTGTCAATACCCATTCTCGTTGGTTGAATCATAGTCGAAAGAGCGTTTACAGGGTCATAGAAGATTTCTACCTGCTTCAGATTCACAGAGGAAACAAAAGACATTGTTTGATAACACCATAGAGAAAGGTAGTGCTCCTAGAATACTAACTGGGAGAAACATTCATGCATTGTTGAAGGATTATCCAAATGATTTTGGAAAAGAAAAAGAAGAGAAAAGTAAGAAGAGAAAATGTGTTTATGATACAGAAGATGAAGATGATAATACTAACGATTCTACAAAATGAAGCTATCGAGGTGGGAAAAAAGATCAATTTTCTTTGATTTGCCTTATTGGAAGGTTAGTGGTTAGTTTATTTATTTTTCATTGTTTTAATAGAAGAAAAACCCAATAATGCATTATAGTTTTGGTTTTCGCGGGAGCTTCCATTACGTCGCAATATAGATGTGATGCATGTGGAGAAAAACATTGGTGAAAGCCTATTGGGCACGATGTTGCATGGTAATAAATCAAAAGATGGAACCAACTGTAGAAAGTATTTAGAGGATTGGGGAATTCGAAGTGAGCTTCATGCATAACCTCGAGGGAATAAAACATATCTTCCACCGGCTTCATACATGTTGTCAAAATCCGAGAGAAAAATATTTTGCAAAAGATTGTACGATTTCAAAGGACCAGATGGCTATTGTTCAAATTTGAAAAATCGAATTTCGTTGCAGGATTGCAAAATTAGCGGATTGAAGTCACTTGATTACCATGTATTAATGCAACAGTTATTGCCAGTAGCATCGAGAGGATTAATGGCAAAGAAGGAAAGAAAAGCAATAATTCGCTTATGTTCTTTTTCAACAAATTATGTCAACGTGTTTTTGATAGAGAGACGGTAGAACAAATCAATGTTGAGATTATTGAAGTTTTATGTGAGCTTGAAAAATATTTCCCACCATCTTTTTTTGATATAATGGTACATTTATCCATTCATCTTGGAAAAAAAGCACTAATGTGTGGACTAGTTCATTTTCGTTAGATGTACCCATTCGAAAGATACACGAAGACACTTAAAGACTATGTCAGAAACTATGCACGACCAGAGGGATGTATTGCAGAATCCTATCTTGCAAAAGAACCCATGATGTTTTTCGATGAATTTTTGAAAAAATCAGGACATATAGAGGAGAAAGAAGCTCGAAACGAAGATTATGAAAGCAGTGTAATACTCGAGCGACGTCCGATTTCAATATCCAAGACAGTTAAACTGTCAGTTAATGATAAAGAAAGTGCTCATTTAGCCATGTTAATGAATATGGATGTGGTGGAACCATTTATAGAGTAAGTGTATGTTATATTGTTTTAATTATTTTGATGTGTTCGTAATGCTATATATAACTTATAATCAATTATTCAATACTAGTTTGCATTCGGAGGAATTAGAAAAGTCAGACCCACGCATGACAAAAAACGCGACCTTACTTTGGGAAACACATACAAAAAATTTTGCCGATTGGATTAAAAGAAAGGTTAGTTAGATTTCAAATATAATCTCTTTTGACTATTAATCTTACTATAAAATATACATGCTAAATAAAATTTGTTATAGATACCTATTACTTCCAAGGATCATGATGACATGTTAAGATGGATTGCTTTTGGTCCGAAGGATAATGCCATGTCTTACAACGGATATATCATCAATGAGCAACGTTTTCATATACAATATGTAGGGAGAGAAACTCAGAATTATGTAGTGACTTTTGATGCGACTACTATGTGCAGAGCAAGTGCAAAAGATATGTCCCAAGTGGTTGACGTGGTCACTTACTATGGAATATTGACAGATATAATTTTATTAGATTATGATACGTTTTATATTCCAGTTTTTAAGTGTCGTTGGGCGTATAAAGGAAATGGAGTAAAAGTTGATGATGATGGGTTCACTCTTGTTAATTTACAGCAAGCATCGTTTTCACGAGATCCATACGTACTTGCATCTCAAGCAAGACAAGTATTTTATTCAAGAGAGAATGATGTTTCTAATTGGTATGTTGTAATGAAAGCACCATCAAGAAGTTTTAATGATTTAGAGGATCACGATTGCATCGAGGAAGACATCCAAGTCGTGGAAGGTAATGAAATAACCAAAATGGATGATGAAGATGTTAGTTATGTTAGAGAGGATTGCGAAGGCATACTTGAGTAGATTATATGTTCTACTTGAATAGATTATAAAATTTGTTGTACTATCATTTGAAAAATGTATTACAATCAAGTAGTTTCTTTTCCTTGTTTCATGACAGCTTTGACATTTACCACCTTTGTTCCGTCTACTACTCAAGAATCAAAACCTAGCATTAAACCTTACATATATGTCATTTGAAGATGTATGGTCGGCTTTTGATTGAGGATCTTCATTTCTACTCTAGCATGCATCATTTCTACATATAACTCATTTTTTCTGTTTTAATTTTGTAATATATTTCTTTTTTGTCTGACTCTATTTGGATTTGATATGTCAAATCAAATTTAATATTATGTTTATGTTGAATTTGATTCCATTCCTATGCCAAGTTTGTTCCCTGTTGCATAATTGTCAAAAGATACCTTTTTCCCTTGTAATAACATCTTAATTGCACCTTACTTAATTTTGATGAAAAATATTTTGTTTCCTCAAAAGGAAAGAAGTAATTTTATGTTTATCTTAACTTCCAAAGGATTTCTACTTTAGCTTAGGAAGATGTGCCAAATGGTTTCATGGATGTCAATAGGGTTAGATAGCTTGGGAAGATGTGTCTAAAGGATTTGTACTTTAGCTTGGAAATAATCTATAGTTATCTTTTTGCTGATATAAGAACAAATTAAATTATGAAGTGGACACATTTATTTTCTAGCATTCGATTATATTTTTCGGTTATAAGCATTGCTATGTTTTGTGTTTGTGAGAGGTTGCAAATTTTGTTGAGTGTGTTGTGCTTTTTTTATTAGATGTTAGGTGCCTTCATTTGTAAATGCAAGTATAGAAAACATATTAATATACATTTACAGAAATTATATGTTTTGATTATTCCATTATTAAGTATTAATGTGATTATTTACACAGTTTACATTATAGAGTTCATATACATGTATTAATAACTATTGTATTCAAGGTTACATAATAGATACTGTTAGCTGTCCTTTATATGAAGTATTCTCAAAATAAGTTACTGTTTTTTGTTTCATTTGCAGAAAAAAGATGCATTCAAGCTTTGTACGTACTCGCAACCAGAGAAAGGTTGAGGACGAAGCTCAGAAGTATAAGTCAAAGCGGAAGTATAATCTAAAGAAAAAGGTTAAGATTCCAGCTGGTGCTTGCACCGACGGTGAAGAACCAATAGTCAACGCTAAGAAGCAAGCCATTGTTTGTAATGAAGACAAAGAACAAGAGCCATCTGTTACCCCCTCCGACCCAAATGAAGAAGGACTTCGCTCAGAAAATGAAATCCTTCCTGAACAAACTGAAGAGCCGAGGGAGAAATTGGGAGAGCAAGTGAAGCTGAATCTAGAATTACATCTCTGAAAAGAGGCGGTAGAGGTCCAACAAAAGCAAAAGGACTCCCGTTAAGCAGTCAGGATCGAATTGAAGTTGAGTTCAATGATATAGGTATACTAATAGGGAAAGGGTCAGTACATTTATCCTCTTTTCTTGGACCGCTTGTGCGGGAGCTGGTTCCATACACACTTGATGATTGAAGGAATCTAAGTGATGAGTTAAAAGTTGTTTTGTGGCAATCGATTCAGGTATGACTTAAAAATTGTTTTTGTTGTTTATACATCTGTTTGCAAGTTGCTACATTTCTACATTGTTACATCATGTATTATAGTTATGGCTGGAAAAAATTGTTTGATGCATACATATGGCTGTTGTTTGATTTTAATATCATGTTTTCATGTATTGTTGCAGATTAGATTTAAACTGGAAGAGGATTGGCAAAGAAAAGCTGTATTTCAACAAATGGGAGTAATTTGGAGATCGTCAAAAAGTAAATTGGTTCGAAAATTAAATAAAGCGGAGAACGAAGAGGAAAGAATAAAACTGAAACCTACCAACATCAAAAGCATGAACGAATGGAGAAGGTTTGTGAAGGCAAAAACAAGTCCGGAGTTTAAGGTAACACTATTCACTATTTTATTTGCTAGAACACTTTAAAAGTTAATGATTGGGATCCAATAACACATATGGCTATTTGCATAGCAGAGTTGATTATCATTTTCAAAAGAACAATTTTATTATCCAATATCACACATGGTTTTGTTTTAGTCTCAAAAAAAATAAACCATTTTGCGTTTCATTTGTTTTGCATTTATGTTCACTGTGCATTTTTGTTCTTTGTTCTTGTGTGCATGTCAACTCAACACTTTCCATTTTAACTTTGCTCATTCTGTACAAATTTCTTGTTCACTTGAATTTAGTTCAGTTTAGTGCTGTGTGTTTGGTTTTGTATTGTGTTATCTTGCATTAAAAAAATTGTTGGATTTGGTTTCATCTTGCATTGGAATTTTCAACTAGTTTGCTATTACATTTCATTTCCTGGCTTTTGCATTTCGTTTTATGTTTTACATTGTTGTTGCATTTCATACTTCAACAAGCTTGCATTACATATACCCAAAAATAAAAATAAAACAAAAAACATTGCATTGCATCTTAGATTTTAGTTTTCATTTTTACATATCTGTTTCTTGTGCTCACTGTTTTCACTTGATATTATGTTCACTGTTTTATTTCATTTGTCTTTTAGTTTCCGATACATTGAATTTTCCTCTACTATAAGCAACTATTTTCAAGTTTTTGTTCTCTATTTACAAAACAAAATATCCATGTTTCTTCTTTACATTGCCTTTATCAAACACTTCTCAAACAACTTCTCTTTGTCACTCTTCACTTCCTCAACCAAGCTGCCATTATCCTATAACAATATATCAACTTCTCTCTGTCACTCTTCACTTTCTCAAACAACGAAGCTGCTATTATCCTATAACAATATATCAACAATATATCTTTCTATTTTACAGAAATGAAGTGAGAAATATTCGGCCCTTGGGGATAAACAACTTCCACACACAACTGTCGTAAGGGAATGGCTAGATTGACCGAAGACATGGTTAGTTAATTAAGTATAGCTTTATTAAATATTATTTTATCCCTGTCTTGTTTTTTATTTAATGTTATCCTAAATTTAGAAAAAAGAAAGTCCAAGTCCATCGTCCATAACTAGAGCTGATGTTTGGATTAAATCTCACATAAAAAAATGGTGAACCAGTGACCGCGGAAGCTGGAAATGCTATTGTAAGTTATTTTATTTTATCTGTATATAAAAAGTTGTCCGAAAGTGCGATAATTTTACCATTGTACATTATCTATTTGTATTTATTTATGAAGAGGAGATTAAAAAATTTGGTAGCCTATCACATTCCAGTTCATCACAGAATGTCAGTGGAGATGCTTTTGTACATGTACTCAGACAAGATAAACCAGGACGGTTAAGGGCATTGGGAAGGGGTTGCACTTCAACCAAGCTAGTTGTGGCCTAGTCTAGAGATAAACAAGTATCGCAGTGTCGAGAGGAAATAGCAGAAATGAAGAGTATGCTGCAGGTTCTAATGAACCAGAAGGCAAACTATTAAAAGTAATTTATATATGTAAAAAAAATTCAAAGCGCCATATAATTTAAAGTACTAAAAAGAACAAATTTATTCTCTCTTACAAACTTATTATATGTTCTCTTCCATTTTAAGTATGGTCATTTTAATTTTAGCAACTCAATTTTATTTTTTTCACTTGCTGGTTTTGGTAGCCATATTAATTTCATCCCATCATTTGTAGCTGTAAAATACATTAACTGATCAAAGTCCATTTAGTAGTTTTCGATAGTCAATTAAACGCCTACATTACATTTAATTGAGTGCTTTTAAGATTAAAATATCCTGATATTAGAGCTTTGCTGCAGGGTGTAGAAGTTCGAAAAAGAGCACATCTGAATTGGTAAAAATAATAATTACATTACTCAAGAAATAACATTTATATTTTAAATTTTGATCCAGCGATTGCTATAATTTTTGGTTGAATAATTGCAGAGCAATGATGATGTATGTTCGATGTTGAATTGGGATGGAAACCGTGAAGTTGTTGCCAATGGGAGGGTGTTGTCCAGGGACCCAACTACGGTTGTCAATGGCATTCATCTTGGACCAAATGCTGTGAGCGTTATTGTAGATATCGTGGACAAACCAGATACTTAGTTATGGAGGCCTACACCTAAAATGACAGCATTAGCAGACGCTGTGAATAAGGTAGTAGCTTGGCCATCAACTTGCATTAAGATGGCGCTGCGAGTAAATTTGAACGACGTCAGTACGGTAAATTTTACACTTCTCATACTAAACTGTTGAATTACACTTCTCATTGAAACATACTAAAGTTTTAGTTTTAGTTTTTAGATATTAGTACCCCAAATTAATCCATTTGTATATTTATTTGTTTGTTAAAATCTTAATAAAAATTTGAATAATTTTTTTTATTAACAGCACTGTCCACAATATTATAGTTGGAATTACACTTCTCATTTTATAACCTGTGAATGAATTGCTAAGTAATTTGCTAAGTAGAAATTTATTTATTTGTTAAAATAAACCATCTTTATATTTATTTGTTTGTTAAAATTACACTTCTCATTTTATAACCTGTGAATGATTTTCTAAGTAATTTGCTAAGTAGAAATTTATTTGTTTGTTAAAATAAATTATCTTTATATTTATTTGTTTGTTAAAATTACACTTCTCATTTTTAGAGTAACAGCACTGTCCAAGACGACAAATGCAAGATTTATGGTTGGAATGAGGGTGAAGGGGTAGTTGTCGAAGGAAGAGTCTACTCCAGAGAGCCACAATATGTTGTTAATGGTATTCCACTCGGTCCGTCTTCCGTTGTGATTTCGGTCGATAAAGTAATAAATAAAGATGCTTATTTGTGGCGACCCACATGTGATATGTTGTGCATTGGAGATGCAGTTGGTAGGAAAGTAGCATGGCCAAAATCAAAAGTTGAAGTTAATAAAGAAAATATAAATGACAGTGTAAATTATGCGACTTCTCGCATGAAATCTACACCCGTGGTCATGAAGAAATCAGAGCATGTAAGTATTAATTTTCAAAATTGAAGAAATTACCTATGTGTGAAAGTTTATTTATTATGTGTATGTATATATTCTGCATAATAATCTCTTTTTTCCAGCCAATTGCAAAGTGGACAAAAGATAGCAAATGCCAGTTGATCGATTCGGGTGGAACAAACGTAGTGGCTGAAGGAACTGTTGCATCAACTGATCCGATAACGATGGTCCATTGTCATCCATTGGGACTTAATGCTGTAAAAGTTTGGGTTGATATTGTGAGAGATGCAAATGCAGAGCTATGGAGACCAACATCGGCGTTGACGTGCATGGAAGATGCACTAGACGTTCCCATAGCTTGGCCAACGGAAAAAGTCATTCTGAAAACAAACTGAAAGGTATATAACTTGTTCATCATAAATGTTTTCAAACTTTAATTCTAACACCCTGACAATATTCCTAGATAATCGACTATAAAAATTAGTTATATTACTCAATAAATATTGGTGCAGAGCTAGAAAGTGATTGAATTGGTGATTGAATGTTGTCAGTTTGGCTGAGGTTGTTGATGGAGTTAGGCTAAAATTCAGTGAGGGGGGCTACGGTTTAGGTCAAACAATGGCAGGACTGTCAACTTGTCTTTAATTTTAACTTGGCATATAGTGGATTTTTTTTATGGTATGAAGGGGGAGGGGTTGTTGCAAGGCAGTTGATGGAAACTGTGTTGAAGTAGGAAAGTGATGCTTGTAGCAGACAGAACTATAATGACCGAGGTTGTTTGAAGGTGGAACAGTTCAAGTGAAGGTGAAGTTTTTAGAAGTAAGAGTGATATTGGTGGTAGGTTGTTTAAGGGATAGGGAGGGTTGTATTGTTTGTGATTGAGAAAGGAATGATTTTGACTTGATGTTGGAGTGGCGGTTTGAGGAAGTTGTGATGATGGTTGTTATCAGGTTTGGGTGAGGTTATAGGGAGGAGGAAGTGTTGGCAGTGATGATCCAGAAGTCGGGGAACTGTCGGGGATGTTAGCAGTTTTGTGGTGGAGTTTTTGTGAAGTTGAGATGGTGGACAGTTTGGCTATTGTCGGATTTGGATATGTTGTGGAGTTAGAGTTTGTATTCAAGGGTTTGGTGTTGATATGTTGGCAGTGTGTTGTTTGGATGTAGGGTCGTATATGAAGCAAGTGTTAAAGAGGAGTGACTGGAAGATTGAAGGGGAGATTGCTGAGTGGTCGAAGTGTGGAGATGATTGAAGTGTGGTCGAAGTGCATTTGTACTGAACTATAGAGATATGCAATGCATGAAAGGTTAGGTTGCAGTAGGTCTGTTGAGTGATCAGAGGAGTTGCGGTTAGGTTTTAGAATCACGGTGGTTCGATTGTACCAGTGATGAAGAACAGGAAAGATGGACGAGTTGTTTGGCAGGTTCGAATTTTTTTAGGTTGTGTTGTGGGACGAGTTGTGGGTATGGTCGGAAGTTTGTATCAAATATGATTGTGAGGAAGTTTTGGTGGAGAAGTTGACTGTGTTATGTTAGAAGTTGGTGTGAACAAGTAGTGTACAGGCAGAGGGAATGAAGAAAGGAAATGGGGATGTTATCAGGTGAACTTGCTGTTTTGAATGGAGTGCATGGTTGAAGAGGATGGTTGTCGTATAGCAAGTCTAGTGCACCGACTTCACAAATATGATGTAAAAGTTGTTGGACGATTACAATGTGCTCACATCAGTGGTTAATATGCAGAGGCTTATTTTTTTGAAGTATTATAGTCTAATAACTTCTATATTTGTCCATTTTTGATCTTTGATACCTGCACCTCACAAATATTTAGTAACATGATTATTATTGTTTACAGGTAGATAAACGTTCGTGAAGAATTCAAGCAGCAGCACTGGTTTTTGGTATGGTAGCAGCACATGTATGTAGTTAGGTTGATTAAAACTGTTATGAAACTAGTATGTACGGTAGCAGCACTACTTTAGCTGCATGTACTATTATGAGACTGGTTATGGTAGTTTGGTTGTGTAAACGTATGGTTAACCTTTTGTCTTGACACTAATGTTATGATATAGTGGTGATTATGTAATTGCTTTTGTTTGTGTTGTTGTGGTTCATTGAATATGTTATTTTTGAATGTGTATGTGTTTATATATTACGTTATTGTATTAGTTTTGAAGTACTTGAATTGGAGGCGAAATCAGATGTAGTCGTGGAACAGCAGGCAATAAAACCGAAACATACGACGGCGGAGAAAAACACCGCCAAAAATATTTTTTGTAGCGTTTAAAAAGCGCTATAGAATCAGCAATTATAGTAACTCAGATAATCTCCGTGACATTCAAAAAATGCTGCAAAAAATAATAATAAGTGCAACAAAAAAATAAGATAGTAAACGGCACCTTTTCGATGGCGTTTCTTAAACGCTGTAAAAAAGATCTTTAGTAACATTTAAAAAACGCTGCCAAAAATTCATTTATAGTGGCGTTAAAATAAATGCAACAAAAAAATCATGGATTTTTAGTCGCATGTTTTCTAGCGGCGTTTATCAAAACGCCACCAAAACTTTTTATAGCGTTTTTTCAGCGCCACTAAAAATCAAATTTCTTGTAGTGAAATATCGTGTTTGGATGTTAATCATTATGTTTGGATGTTTAAAGTGTTAAGTTAGGTTGTAAGAATGTAACATTGGCGTATGTTATGTTGATGGCATGGCTGTGATCAAAACTAGTTGTATATTGTGTAAGAGTTACAAAGTTTATACCTTTGTATGTTGGGACGGACGTGGGATCCGACTTGGAATAAAACTAAGTTTTCTAGTTTTAAATTTTGGAAATGGTTTCAAAGTTTTATCTTTGTTTTGAAGTTTCAAAAACTTTAAAAATTAGGTTTCCAAACTTGTAATAGCAAGGAATAATCATAGTATTTCTCTTAAAGTAAGTTCAAGCGATCTACGCTCATAGCGATTGTAGCTATGGACGCAGTTCGACAAAATTATCGATTTTCGTTTTAAAATGTTTTCTTTGAAATGTTTTGCAAATGTTTTTCGAACTTGATTAGTAACATAAATAGAGTTAAGTTTAGATAATTTAATAACTTATTTATTTAATAAATTAATCAAAAGTAATTAGTACTTAATTAGTAATTAAGTAAGTGATTAAGGTTTAAGTAACACTTAAAGAAGGTTAATGATTAATTAGTGATTAATAAAGTTTTTATTTAGTGATTTATGAAGTTAAGAAGTAATTAAATAGTTAATTATTATTTATTTGATTAAATTAGTATATCAATGTAACGACCCGTAAATTTAACCGGTTTTAGTAATGTGTTTAATTGAAATTCTATGTAATTTTAAAACGATAAAATTTTAAAATATAAATTTGATATTTGAAATGCGTCTAGTTAAACATAGCAACTGGTAAATTTTCGTCCAAAAATATGAAAGTTTATTTCGTGCATTAATTTACTTCAATTTAATCAGTTAAAAAGCGACGAAAATAAAACGTTTTCAAAATCAAAATATTTTTATATAGAAAAATTTTAAAACATCTTTTGAGCAAGTTGTCAGTTTGTCGTTTTTCCAAATTCGGACATCTTTGGCACCGTCGATCTTATTTTTCAGCGATTTTTATGCATTTTCCGATAGTAGAAAATTCAAATTTTTACAATTCGATCGTACCACTGATATCCGTATGCCGTTTTGATCGTCTCGTAGTGCTGATCTTTACGGTATATTCATTTCTGTGTTTTGAAGTTTCGGTACGCAATGCAATCTACGAAACGTTTAGTGTATCGGTTCTACAACCGAATCTTTTGGTTTTTCTACCCTTGCATTTCCAACGGTTGTTTGAATGATTTCTCCTAAATTCTCGTGCGTGACTTTTTTTTTTCGATGGTTCCAATGTTTACATTAATGGTTCATATTGTTTCCTTTCTGACTTTCAGTCTTTTGATGCTATTCATTCAAAAAATTAAAAAAAGATACGAATGAGTTGCCTGGACCACTTTATTTCTTCTCCATTGAAACATTGCTGCGTCAAATACCCATCACCAACCTATTCATTTACTTTCATTTTTCCATCTATTATTTTTTTTAGTTCATATCCAAACCTTGTTCTTGAAATATGAATAGGTCTGTCACCCTCCATCTCTCCCACCTCTTTTCTCCTCATACCGAGCCCACCTCACTCGTCCGACCACCGTGGCTTCAATCTCTACCACCAGCCGCCGGTCATCTCATCACCGAGACAAAGCGCGCCTACCCATATACACCGTCTCCGATCCATAGCCTTCCTCCGGCGAACTTGCAACCCAAACACCGGCCGTGCCCATCCCCTTCGCCTATGTCGCGTCACCGCGGCTACCTCCCGTCTCTCTAGCCTTCCTCCACCTAACTTCGCCTCCTTTTCTTCCCCGCTGCTGCGTTCTCCCTCCCGCCTCCTCCGATCCACTGCCTCCACATCGCCAGCTCACCTCGGTCAACCCCTCGGCCTCCACTTATGGCCGAGCTTTTCCCTGTGGTACATGTCAGTGTGTATTTATGTGGTTAGTGTAATTCATATTTATGTTTATATTATGTGATAAAGTATATTATATGTTATGTAATCTGAGACATTCAAGTTTACATGAGTTTGTTTATGTTGTTCTAAAATAGTTGGTTCTGCATATGTTTAGTGTCTACATGCAAATTTGTGTATTATTTCAGCTATAGTGTATAAATGTAGTTAGCATAACCATAGTATGTTTAAGATGTTATGATTATATATAATGTCGGCCTGTTAGTCTGCATATACTTATTGATATATATGTGCTGTTGTGTAATTTTCAGATAGGCATATATAGGAGTACACGTGAGTCTAGTTTTCAAATATAAAATAGGGCTCTCCAATGCATTTTTCAAATGACCAGCATATCTAGTGTTTGCATGTTTATACAAGGCCTGATATAGACTACATTTAGTCGAAGTTTTGATGGTCTGTGTATTGTTTTAAACGACATAGTATATTTATACTTATATTTTATTTACTAGTATGCCTATGTTTTGTGAATTTCGAAATGAATATATGGAAGTTGATTTGTATTCATGTAGATATGTTGCATTGAAATGTTGTGTTGAAAGTTAAGGGCTTCATGTCAGTAAGTACATAAGTTAATATTACAAAGTATTAATGTTTACCTAACAGTGGGTTAGTTTGCATGTTTTGTCTTGTTTTATGATTTGCTGGGTAAGTATCGGTTCTAAGCTAGGGTATATGTATATTATATTATAAGGGAAGTGCGTACGTATTCTATTCATAATTACTATTTTTCTATACAGTGCATATTGAATTTTCTTAAAACGATTATATATGAGTAGTATATGTTTTATTGATATAACTGTATTTTATGTTGTATAGTATATATAAGCTAATTTTATAGTAGTAAGGTTCAGTTATATATGTGCGTTAACTGTTAAGTTGATGTTTAAATTTATAATAGATTGTTTTATATATGAGATGCTATTCACAGAGATAGTGTATATGGTTCAATTTTCATATTTGTAAAACTTATGAATTCGAATTTGTTGTTCATATATATATATATATATATATATATATATATATATATTCACTTATACCACTTGTCATCATTGATCGGTTCTAATTTGATTTCGTCGATTCTTTATCAATCAGCTTTTGGTCGATCATGTCTGTTTCTTCATCGAATTCATACCCATCTCACTTTGCGCTGGATTCGAAACTCATTTCTGTGTGAAATTTATCTAGCCTCGAAAGGTGAGCAACCACTCACTATTATTGTTCTTTTATTTATTAAATTTGATTTCAATTGAAACGACAACCGAAATATACTGCTGTTATTTATTGCACTGTTATCTATGTATCAGTTCACCCTTGACATCTGACGCCATTATAAGTTATTTATGCAATGATAATTCAGTTTGGTTGATAAATGATTGATCGTGTGATGTTATAATTGGGCGTTAAATTGTTAATGTAGTAAGTGATAAATAAATTGAAATTGACGTAGAACAGTTAACAATTTGCAATTGATATGTGTTGAAGTTGATTAGTTAAATTTGTATAATATGATCTCTTTGAATGTTAAATAAATTGACACGTAGAAATAGTGTTAACGACACCTTGAACCATTTAAATGTATGTTGTATAAATTGGTGTATTTTGAAATTGAATAATAAATATCGTGAAAAACCGTAATGTAATAATCTTAAATCTAAATGAAATGATAGTGTAGATTCTAGAGATAATTATATTAATTCGCACAAACAACAATGCGAATTAATACGATTATTTCGGGATTATTTGAATGAATTATTGAATTGTTATTGATTGTTGTTATTGCTTGTTTATTTACTTTGACACCATCCATGTTATCACACTGCAAGTTCCCTTTGCTATGCTTTGATTTTTGTATTGAATTGGAATTGGGTTGAAATGATAAATACCCAAATGAACTTGACTTAGGATAGAGAATTAAATAAAATCCGATTGGTCAATAATTTGATTTAAAAATAAAATAATGATTTTATTCGAGCAAAGAATAAGTTTTGAAATGAAGTTGGAATTTGAATTTTTGAAGGGAAATGTAAAGATTGAAATCTGAAACAAATATTAACGTAGTAATTGATGAAGGAACGTTGTTTGAAAATTTGATTTTCTAATAATTGAATTTGGAATTATTAATAAAAATTTGGAATTAGTAATAATTGGGTTTTGAAATTATTAAGTTTGAAATCATTTAATAATTAAAATTGAATTTATAATTAAGTTAAAATGATTTGATAATGAAGTTTGAATTCATAATTAAGCGGAAATGATTTAATAATTAAGCTTGAATTTATAATTAAGTTTGGGATTATTAAGTTTGAAATTATTTAATAATCATGTTTGAAATTTTTTTAATAATTGAATGAGATTTAATTATTTGATAATTGAATAAAAATTGAATTCTTTGATAAGAGAAATTGAACTTTTGATTAAGTGAATTTAGACTTTGTTAATAAATGAAATTGAGTTTCATTATTTATTAAAGTTTTGGAAAAATTATTTAAGTTAATAAGTGAAATTGAAACTTCTCGATTGTGTGAAATTAATTCTTTATTAATTGAGTTTGAAATTTGTAACGAAGTCAATAAATAAGTGACAATTGAATTTCTTTAACAAGAAATAAATGTGATTTATTGAAACGAATGAGATTTATTGAAATTAACGTAAGACTTGTAATTTAAAGAATTGATTTGACGAATTTAATTTATTTTAATTTGATGTTTCGATATAATGAAGTTGAACGTAAGTAATTGATTTAAATGAATCGGAATTTATATAGAAGTTGTTTTGAATGACAAATTTACTTAATGAATATTGAATGAAATCGATAAATGAATATAAATTGATTTGAATGAAAATTAAACCATTTTAAATGATTTCGGAGTGAAACTTACATACGAACTTGAATCAATATTTGAAGTGTTTAAATAAAAATTGAGATTGAATTATAAGATTTTGAAATGGTGATTTGAAAGTTTTGAAACGTAAATTTTGGAAATTGATTTAGAAAGACAAATGAAATGTTGGTTTATGAATTGAAATCGAAATTGAATTGGATTTGGTCTTGAAATTTATTAAACGACCAATCAGTGTAATAATTACGAAAGTTATTAAAGAAACCGGAATCCGTTATGGATATACTCTCTATCTAAACCGAAAACCACTTTAATAACTATACGCGGAGTGATGATCCAGAATGAAGTGGTTGGAATGATGTACGCGATGATTGAAGAAAGAGAACGATAATGGATAGCCTTGACACTTGTGTCAAATTGGAAATGACTAAAATCAGGAGCCGTGCTGGGCCAAATAGGGTTAGCCACCTCGAGCGAACACACTTCTTCGTAACTATTACTCATTACTTCTTGTTGATTGGTGCACCCTTGGAATTTCAAGTGTGTTGTTTCGCGGTGTTGCGATCGCTGCGGCGATGCGTTCTCACCAGTCCGGATGAGGCGAACGGTAGTTTCACTACCTTGAGTATTGCCTCATGTGCCTTGTCATACTTGTATCCTGATATACGCGACCACTACGAATTTGCTTTGTGTTATACCTATGGAGTACTCCCTGATATCCCACCAGTTTACGGTGGAGTTTACAGTGCTGTATAGACTATGACGCTTATAAAATGTGTTAAGGGGGATAATAGTAACGCCTTAACACTATTTTGATACTTTATATTACTGATAGACATTATCTATTTGGCGTATATTACTACATAGTAGATACTTTAACGGATCCTTAGAGGATGGTTATTCCAACATCCTTTGAGTTACTTGTATTTCGATTGCTATTTCACTTGAGTTAGATTTATTGATATGAGAATATTAATCCTGACTCGAGTGTTTTGTCTTTTGCTTTACGCTCGGGTCAGACTGAGTGGTTCAGCTTTCGAGACCCACCTTTGGAGTTGGAGCTTTGCTTGAAGATCCAGCCATCTATTCTGCTTTCTGTATTCGATGATTCCAGTGATGTATTTTGATTTGTATTTGATATATCGTGTTACTCTTCTGCTGTAAACTCTGATGTATCTTATATATTTATATAGTAGCTTCATGAACTACTATCTCTTTTACTTCCGCTGCATATTATTACTCTGTGTCTGTGATTCTGTGATTATTTATTTACTGTATATCTGAGTTTGCCAAATTTAAATTAACAATTCGGTATTTTGAATTATTCAAGTCCGACATGTGCGGATGCGAATAGTCCAAAATAGCGGGTCGTTACAGTTGGTATCAGAGCTTTGGTAGCTCTACGCAAAACTTAGCATATATGATAAATGTATTTATAGAACCACTCTCATTTGAGTTTCAATCTCATCCTTTTGACTCAATTCCTTTGAATTTTGGGACATTCCCCGGTTCCGAAATTCATTCTTGTCCCTCACTATTCGTCTTCTTTCGATTCTAGAGCATCCCATAACTCCACTTCGAATAATCTTTATAATGAGTCGGCGGTCTCGCCAATCTTCGAATTATTTGTAAATGAGTGAAACTCCTTTACAATAGGCATCGATTTACCGGAAATTTCTGTATCCTCGGTTTACGATGCTATCTATCTCCTGCTATGTCTGAATTCTATTTCTCGAGATCAAATGAAGATGTGCCTCGAAATTCTGCATCGATATCATTATTGAAGTCACGGTCTATCTGGTTAGGGTTGCCCGTGAATTAAATGAGCTTATCCATCTCCCGATTCGGTTAATTGAATTATCTTATCTTCTGTTCGAACTTATTATCGAATCAAAATTCTCTTTGATTTGATTTCCATCAAATTTGAATCTCTATACTTATTTGAAACCAATTCTTGTATCGTCGAGCGAGGAAGTGTATTTGAAAATTAAAATTTAAAATGTTTTATGAATCTTGTGTTGTTTGAGTTGTTGATGTTGATTTGGGTTTTCGATCGATTCGTCTGATCAATGCTATCGATAGGATTTCCAAAACACTTGAATAGAATAAACTGACACAACAGTATTTTCGAATTTGGTGAATAAATAGTTTTGTATGATTATATTATATATAAGTATAAAGTTCTGAAATTAAATTGTTAATGAAATTATTGCCAGAAATAATAATATTGATTTCATTTATGGTTTGTAAATCATTGACTATTGAATAATATAAAATAAATGAATTTATAAAACTTGGTTAAATTTGATTTGGAATTTAAATAGATTTAAATTAAAAATTTGAGAATATAATTTTCGGTAATTCCAAACTTTGGTTTTAAAGTTTAAAATGTATATCATTTAAAATATTTTCGAATAGAAATGGTTTCAAAGAATTTTAAATGATTAAATTAGAGCTCTTCTCTTTTGTCGCTGGAAAATAATTTCGGTGATGACGGCTGCATCATCGATATTCATTTTCGAGTTTCGAAGTGGAGAGACTATTCTGTAGCCCTGCTACATTTTTGTTTGGAAAAAATAAATTGATTTAAATTTCTAAAGTAAGACTTGATTTAATATATATATATATATATATATATATATATATATATATAAGTATATGATTATAAATTTGATTTGATACATAATATTTACATTTATCTCTAAAGTGCTTGAATTTAATCGGGAATTTAATTCTTAATTTTCTTAAAGGATGATTTCAATTATTAAATGAATCAAAATTTTGAATTAATATTTAAACTGGAGAGAATTGAATTAGGAATTTTATTTGGATAATACTCAATTGCATTCAATATAACTTACCTAAATTTTCACAAGTCAACTATGTAATTGAATATTATACATTATAAAATGATGTTAAAGGAGTTTATAAATAAAGCGAGTTGTTATAATAAATGAAAACATACTTAATATATATGTGACATGATATATTAAGTAGAATGAAAATAATAATAATTTGGAATAAAGAAGAATTAAATTTGTCGAATAAAATATGATTATAATAATGGACTATTCAATTTGTGATTTTAGAATTTTTAAGAAAATTGGATAATATATAATATAAATTGTCTTTATAAATAAATGTGAGTGCGTATAATAAATGTTATTCACTTAAACTTTAAAATTTAAAATGTTAAGTTAAGTGAATAATAGGCATGATTAATAGAAGAATGATTTGTTTTGAAAGTTAATAAATTGAATTAAATCAAGTTAAAGGAGTATCTTGAATTAATTGAATTTAAATTGAATTTCATTTGAAAGAAACCTTTTGTACCTAATAAATGCGAAATCAAATCAATTTAATGAAAATCTTGAATTAAAAACAAATTGTTGAATATAAATTTATTTAAGTTGAAATTTATATGGTTTAAATTAATTGTTTATAATGAAATTCAAGCCCATTTTCTTTTGAATGTTTATATTCTCCCACTTCCTTCCTTTTCGAGGACGAAAAGTTTTGAGTGGGGGAGAATGTAACGACCCGTAAATTTAATCGGTTTTAGTAAAGTGTTTAATTGAAATTCTATGTAATTTTAAAACGATAAAATTTTAAAATATAAATTTGATATTTGGAATGCGTCTAGTTAAACATAGCAACTGGTAAATTTTCGTCCAAAAATATGAAAGTTTATTTCGTGCGTAAATTTACTTCAATTTAATCAGTTAAAAAGCGACGAAAATAAAACTTTTTCAAAATCAAAATATTTTTATATAGAAAAATTCTAAACCATCTTTTGAGCAAGTTGTCAGTTTGTCGTTTTTCCAAATTCGGACATCTTTGGCTCCGTTGATCTTGTTTTTCTGCGATTTTTATGCATTTTCCGATAGTAGAAAATTCGAATTTTTACAATTCGATCGTACCACTGATATCCGTATACCGTTTTGATCGTCTTGTAGTGCTGATCTTTACGGTATATTCATTTCTGTATTTTGAAGTTTCGATACGCAATGCAATCTACGAAACGTTTAGTGTATCGGTTCTACAACCGAATCTTTTGGTTTTCTATCCTTTTATTTCCAACGGTTGTTTGAATCTATTTCTCCTAAATTCTCGTGCGTGATTTTTTTTTTCAATGGTTCCAATGTTTACATTAATGGTTCGTATTGTTTCCTTTCTGACTTTCAGTCTTTTGATGCTATTCATTCAAAAGATAAAGAAAAGATACGAATGAGTTGCCTGGACCACTTTATTTCTTCTCCATTGAAACATTGCTGTGTCAAATACCCATCACCAACCTATTCATTTACTTTCATTTTTCCATCTATTATTTTTTTTAGTTCATATCCAAACATTGTTCTTGAAATATGAATAGGTCTGTCACCCTCCATCTCTCCCACCTCTTTTCTCCTCATACCGAGCCACCTCACTCGCCCGACCACCGTGGCTTCAATCTCCACCACCAGCCGCCGGTCATCTCATCACCGAGACAAAGCGCGCCCACCCATATACACCATCTCCGATCCATAGCCTTCCTCCGGCGAACTTGCAACCCAAACACCGGCCGTGCCCATCCCCTTCGCCTATGTCGCGCCACCGCGGCTACCTCCCGTCTCTCTAGCCTTCCTCCACCTAACTTCGCCTCCTTTTCTTCCCCGCTCCTGCGTTCTCCCTCTCGCCTCCTCCGATCCACTGCCTCCACATCGCCAGCTCACCTCGGTCAACCCCTCGGCCTCCACTTATGGCCGAGCTTTTCCCTGTGGTACGTGCCAGTGTGTATTTATGTGGTTAGAGTAATTCATATTTATGTTTATATTATGTGATAAAGTATATTATATGTTATGTAATCTGAGACATTCAAGTTTACATGAGTTTGTTTATGTTGTTCTAAAATAGTTGGTTCTGCATATGTTTAGTGTCTGCATGCAAATTTGTGTATTATTTCAGCTATAGTGTATAAATGTAGTTAGCATAACCATAGTATGTTTAAGATGTTATGATTATATATAATGTCGGCCTGTTAGTCTGCATATACTTATTGATATATATGTGCTGTTGTGTAATTTTCAGATAGGCATATATAAGAGTACACGTGAGTCTAGTTTTCAAATATAAAATAGGGGTCTGCAATGCATTTTTCAAATGACTAGCATATCTAGTGTTTGCATGTTTATACAAGGCCTGATATAGACTACATTTAGTCGAAGTTTTGATGGTCTGTGAATTGTTTTAAATGACATAGTATATTTATACTTATATTTTATTTACTAGTATGCCTATGTTTTGTGAATTTCGAAATGAATATATGGAAGTTGATTTGTATTCATGTAGATATGTTGCATTGAAATGTTGTGTTGAAAGTTAAGGGTTTCATGTCAGTAAGTACATAAGTTAATATTACAAAGTATTAATGTTTACCTAACAGTGGGTTAGTTTGCATGTTTTGTCTTGTTTTATGATTTGCTGGGTAAGTATCGGCTCTAAGCTAGGGTATATGTATATTATATTATAAGGGAAGTGTGTACGTATTCTATTCATAATTATTATTTTTCTATACAGTGCGTATTGAATTTTCTTAAAACGATTATATATGAGTACTATATGTTTTATTGATATAACTGTATTTTATGTAGTATAGTATATATAAGCTAATTTTATAATAGTAAGGTTCAGTTATATACGTGCGTTAACTGTTAAGTTGATGTTTAAATTTATAATAGATTATTTTATATATGAGATGCTATTCACAGATATAGTGTATATGGTTCAATTTTCATATTTGTAAAACTTATGAAGTCGAATTTGTTGTTCATATATATATATATATATATATATATATATATATATATATATATATATACATATTCACTTATACCACTTGTCATCATTGATCGGTTCTAATTTGATTTCGTCGATTCTTTATCAATCATCTTTTGGTCCATCATGTCTATTTCTTCATCGAATTCATACCCATCTCACTTTGCGCTGGATTCGAAGCTCATTTCTGTATCAAATTTATCTAGCCTCGAAAGGTGAGCAACCACTCACGATTATTGTTCTTTTATTTATTAAATTTGATTTCAATTGAAACGACAACAGAAATATGCTGCTGTTATTTATTGCACTGTTATTTATGTATCAGTTCACCCTTGACATCTGACGCCATTATAAGTTATTTATGCAATGATAATTCAGTTTGGTTGATAAATGATTGATCGTCTGATGTTATAATTGGGCGTTAAATTGTTAATGTAGTAAGTGATAAATAAATTGAAATTGAAATTGACGTAGAATAGTTAACAATTTGCAATTGATATGTGTTGAAGTTGATTAGTTAAATTTGTATAATATGACCTCTTTGAATGTTAAATAAATTGACACGTAGAAATAGTGTTAACGACACCTTGAGCCATTTAAATGTATGTTGTATAAATTGGTGTAGTTTGAAATTGAATAATAAATATCGTGAAAAACCGTAATGTAATAATCTTAAATCTACATGAAATGATAGTGTAGATTCTAGAGATAATTATATTAATTCGCACAAACAACAATGCGAATTAATACGATTATTTCGGGATTATTTGAATGAATTATTGAATTGTTATTGATTGTTGTTATTGCTTGTTTATTTACTTTGACACCATCCATGTTATCACACTGCAAGTTCCCTTTGCTATGCTTTGATTTTTGTATTGAATTGGAATCGGGTTGAAATGATAAATACCCAAATGAACTTGACTTAGGATAGAGAATTAAATAAAATCCGATTGGTCAATAATTTGATTTAAAAATAAAATAATGATTTTATTCGAGCAAAGAATAAGTTTTGAAATGAAGTTGGAATTTGAATTTTTGAAGGGAAATGTAAAGATTGAAATCTGAAACAAATATTAACGTAGTAATTGATGAAGAAACGTTGTTTGAAAATTTGATTTTCTAATAATTGAATTTGGAATTATTAATAAAAATTTGGAATTAGTAATAATTGGGTTTTGAAATTATTAAGTTTGAAATCATTTAATAATTAAAGTTGAATTTATAATTAAGTTGAAATGATTTGATAATGAAGTTTGAATTCATAATTAAGCGGAAATGATTTAATAATTAAGTTTGAATTTATAATTAAGTTTGGGATTATTAAGTTTGAAATTATTTAATAATCATGTTTGAAATTTTTTTAATAATTGAATGAGATTTAATTATTTGATAATTGAATAAAAATTGAATTCTTTGATAAGAGAAATTGAACTTTTGATTAAGTGAATTTAGACTTCGTTAATAAATGAAATTGAGTTTCATTATTTATTAAAGTTTTGGAAAAATTATTTAAGTTAATAAGTGAAATTGAAACTTCTCGATTATGTGAAATTAATTCTTTATTAATTGAATTTGAAATTTGTAACGAAGTCAATAAATAAGTGAAAATTGAATTTCTTTAATAAGAAATAAATGTGATTTATTGAAACGAATGAGATTTATTGAAATTAACGTAAGACTTGTAATTTAAAGAATTGATTTGACGAATTTAATTTATTTTAATTTGATGTTTTGATATAATGAAGTTGAACGTAAGTAATTGATTTAAATGAATCGGAATTTATATAGAAGTTGTTTTGAATGACAAATTTACTTAATGAATATTGAATGAAATCGATAAATGAATTTAAATTGATTTGAATGAAAATTAAACCATTTTAAATGATTTCGGAGTGAAACTTACATACGAACTCGAATCAATATTTGAAGTGTTTAAATAAAAATTGAGATTGAATTAGAATATTTTGAAATGGTGATTTGAAAGTTTTGAAACGTAAATTTTGGAAATTGATTTAGAAAGACAAATGAAATGTTGGTTTATGAATTGAAATCGAAATTGAATTGGATTTGGTTTTGAAATTTATTAAACGACCAATCAGTGTAATAATTACGAAAGTTATTAAAGAAACCGGAATCGGTTATGGATATACTCTCTATCTAAACCGAAAACCACTTTAATAACTATATGCGGAGTGATGATCCAGAATGAAGTGGTTGGAATGATGTACGCGATGATTGAAGAAAGAGAACCATAATGGATAGCCTTGACACTTGTGTCAAATTGGAAATGACTAAAATCAGGAGACGTGCCGGGCCAAATGGGGTTAGCCACCTCGAGCGAACACACTTCTTCGTAACTATTACTCATTACTTGTTGTTGATTGGTGCACCCTCGGAATTTCAGGTGTGTTGTTTCGCGGTGTTGCGATCGCTACGGCGATGCGTTCTCACCAGTCCGGATCAGGCGTACGGTAGTTTCACTACCTTGGGTATTGCCTCATGTGCCTTGTCATACTTGTATCCTGATATACGCGACCACTACGAATTTGCTTTGTGTTATACCTATGGAGTACTCCCTGATATCCCACCAGTTTCCGGTGGAGTTTACAGTGCTGTATAGACTATGACGCTTATAAAATGTGTTAAGTGGGATAATGGTAACGCCTTAACACTATTTTGACACTTTATATTACTGATAGACATTATCTATTTAGCGTATATTACTACATAGTAGATAGTTTAACGGATCCTTAGAGGATGGTTATTCCAACATCCTTTGAGTTACTTGTATTTCGATTGCTATTTCACTTGAGTTAGATTTATTGATATGAGAATATTAATCCTGACTCGAGTGTTTTGTTTTTTGCTTTACGCTCGGGTTAGACTGAGTGGTTCAGCTTTCGAGACCCACCTTTGGAGTTGGAGCTTTGCTTGAAGATCCAGCCATCTATTCTGCTTTCTGTATTCGATGATTCCAGTGATGTATTTTGATTTGTATTTGATGTATCGTGTTACTCTTCTGCTGTAAACTCTGATGTATCTTATATATTTATATAGTAGCTTCATGAACTACTATCTCTTTTACTTCCGCTGCATATTATTACTCTGTGTCTGTGATTCTGTGATTATTTATTTACTATATATCTGAGTTTGCCAAATTTAAATTAACAATTCGGTATTTTGAATTATTCAAGTCCGACATGTGCGGATGCGAATAGTCCAAAATAGCGGGTCGTTACAATCAATTATCATTTAATTAATTGTTTATTTAATTAATTTTTAATTGTTTAGGGTTTAACTACTAATGAATTGTTTATACCTTAACTAAGATACATTAGGAAGTTAATTAGGACTTAATCAAATTCATTAAGTTAATTAAAGGTTGATTTGTAACTAATCCTAATTTAATTAAGATATTATTAGGGTTTAAGCTAATTGAATATACTTTAATCTTTTTAAAGCTAATTTTTAATTCAATCAGTTATGTCTTAAATCAGTTTTCTTTTAAGGTTAATTGATTTCAAATCAAGGGATCTCTCGTCTGGCCCGTTAATTAGCCAAATGAACTAAATTAGTGATTATAAAACATTGATACGTTTTATGAAAAGTAAGTTGACTTGTGTTTAGCACAAATGTCAAATATCGGTAACGTGATAAACACAAGGAAGTTTATTACAAAAAGCGGGTCATGGTAACTTTAGCATATAGATTATACTTCTCTATGTACATTTTTCAACGATAATGGATGTATTTATATTCGTAACTTGGACATCTACCTATGATTGATTGTATGTTATGTGTGAATCCCTTACATATATGATGTTAGGAAATACCCATGATATAACTTGGATAAGTAAACCCAAATTTAACGATCCATTGTAGTCAATAAGCCTTCATTTGGTTTTGGAAAGTTAATATTTCCTTTTCTTTTAAAATGGTTTTCAAGATTATTCTATTTTGAACAAGATATTTGTTGAATGATTTGACAATTGTTTTGAATATTATATAAAGAAGTTTATGAATAACTTTGGAGTATTCATAAAAGAAGTTTTAGAAATAATTTTGAATGTTTATAAAAAGATTTTACAAATGGGTTTGGATGTCTATAAAGGGAAGTTTTATACAATGTTTGGAAGTTTATAAAGAAGTTTATATAGACGGGTTTGAATATTTATAAAGAGTCTCATAAATGAGTATGGAGGTTGATAAATGTTTTTATAATGGGTTTGGGTTAAAGCAAAAAGGATTTCATGGGTAAGGGAAATTTATAAAAGGATTTATTTAAGATAATTACAATATGAATTCAAGGTTTGGGTTTCTCGAGGTTGACCTTTTAAAAAAATGAAGGTGTGGAACATCCATTCCAAACTTAACACTGAAGAAATAGTGCTTAGAGTTATCCTTTTCTCCAATTTAATGTTGCTAAATCCATTTAGGAGATATGGAAACGGTGGATCTTATAAATGTTATGTGAATATACTTATGTGAAGGAGATAAGTATATGAATGTTGATAAATGTTTGGGAAAGGAGATTTATAAATGAAAATGGTTTTGAGGCTTAGCGATAGCTTTGGGTAATTAAATCTGTAGATTTTATTGTTGTTATTTGATAGTTAAATAACCGACTATCAAATTTGGCCTAATTCGAATTAGGAAGTGTGAATGTAAAATTCGAGTTTTTGGCAAGGACTTGAATATTTACTTCCAATAGAACAGGGAATGAGTCAAGCGGAAATTATTAGTTGTTAGTACGGAGAGACCGAGATCAGATTTATATAACCAAGAACCACTTCGAACCAACACGTACATTCAAGTGGAAGACATCTTGATGATGATTGAAAACGACGCTCTTTGAAGAGCAAGAGCCATTGTTATTAATCCGGAGGGTGATTCCAAAATGGATGTTGTAGAGTTAGTGCCTTCTGTTTCGTTCAGACCCTGAGCGAACTTGTATGGACGAATGTGGCATTGCACTGACTCTTGGAGGGCAATGTTAGCATTCCAAGATGAATTGCTATTCATAAAGGAAAAATGTAGTCTCAAGCGTCATCAACCGGGAATGACTAAAACAAGGAATATGCAATAGGGTTGTGTGCGTCGCACCCATTAGGGTATATCATCCCCTTCTAGATATATACATAATCATAAATGAATTCATGCATATAGGAGCTCTCGATTAAAAGTAGTAAAGCAATCAGGGTGATTATATATTCGGTACTATCAAGTCAGTAGTAGGCCGGTTCTGTGTTGGCAGGGGTTGTTAGGTACGGCCTCGGTACATTTTTCTAGAGGTTTACTATGGCAGATGGTACCTCAACAGCCCAATAATTAGTTGGAATCCAACCTCCAATACGTCCCTTATGTTTTCGATTATAGAGCACACTACATTGGAAAGTGAGATGCAAGCATTTTGCTATTTTATCTATTTACTTTAAACCTAGACACTATGGTAATGTCACTGGATTTTAATATAAAATGTTTTTGGTTATCATAAAGTAAAAATTCGTCCGTTTTTATGTACGGTGTGGTCTTACGAGATACCTTTTGTTTGAAAAGTTTTCAAATGATGAAATCAGTTTTGTTGTTGCTTGTTATCGAGTTTTACTCATGTTGATTCTGTGAAGTTAATGCCCCATTATTACCCCGCTATAACCTTGCTATATCTCTTAGCGGATTTCTACCACTATGATTTTTCCGTATATCCCCAAATATAGCCTTTTCGCTTTAAGCCCCGTTATTTCCGCTATCCGTCATTCCCGCTACATTCCTCTATTTTCGCAATATATTCTTTAAAAGAAATGAATTGAAAAATGACATTTATATATTATAAAAATTTGAAAAATTAATTTTATAACAGCCTGGTATTTTCAATCATTTGCATCCACACATGTCGGACTTGAATCGCTCAAAATATCAGATTGTTAATTAAGATTTGGCAAAACTCGGCATACATAGTAAATAAATAAATCACAGAGTAATGTAACAATAAGCAGTGGAAACAAAAGAATGGTAGTTCACGAAGCTACGATATATAACAGAGTTAAATAAGATACAACAAAAGTCTCAAATACAGTAGTCAAATACTAGATGAGAATACACCCCTGGAATCAACTGAATACCTGCAAGCTGAAAAGATATAGATGGATCTCCAAACGAAGCTCCAACTCCAAAGGTGAGTCTCAAAAGCTGTATCACTCAGTCTGACCCGAGCGTAAAGCAAAACACAAAACACTCGAGTCAGGATTAACATTCTTATATCAATAAATCCAACTCAAGTGAAATATCAACTGAAATACAAGTAACTCAAAGGGTGTTTGGGATAACCATCCTCTAAGGATCTATTAAACTATCTACTATGTAGTAATATACGCTATTATAATAATGTCTGTAGTAAAGTAAACTATTAATATAGCTTTATGACTTTACATTTTCCACCTTAACACATTTTATAGTGTCAATAGTCTATACAGTACCGTAATACCTCCAGATCAGGAGACTACCAGAGGATACTCCGTAGGTACGACAAAAATCAAACTCGTATAAGGCGCACTAGGGTAGGTGACACGACACGACTAGGCAATGCCAGGGCAGATATACCAATTACACTTCCGGATCGGTGGTAAGCATAGCAGCCACTACCGCCCACTTCGAGCCACACTCCAAAAAAACAAAGGTACGCACCAAATCAATCACAAAGTAATAGAATGACATACGAAGGCGTGTGTCCAATCGGAGGAGCTACCTCACTTGGCCCGTCGATTGATCCTGTTTTAGCCACCTTATGCCAACTCACGGGAGTTGGGTCCATGTATATACCTCATATAGGATCGTTGCCTCCATCCTACTTCATTTTGGAATCTCCACCGCGTGCACAGTAGTTAAAGTGATTTTCGATATTGGCAGAGAGTATGGCAATATCCGATCCCGGTCTCTTTAGCAACCAATCGTTATTATAACACCGCGGTTATTTCAAAATAGTTTATACTTCAAAACCAAAATATCATCGCCATTTCAAAACCATATCAATACGATATCATTTCCATTTCAAATATATCCTTTTCAAAATCATAGCACTTTCAAAGTTGTAACACTTTCGAAACCAAACACTTGAAATTATAACACTTTCAAAACATAGTACTTTGAAATTCATAACTTTGAAAACATAACTTCCACCACTTAAACAGTTTAGATGTTAAAATAATATATATAATAAAATAGTTTATAAAGTAAAATAGTTTATATAAAACAGTTATAAGTTAAAATAATTCATATTAAAATAGTTAGTATATTAAAAAAGTTTATATTAAAAATAGTTTATATTAAAAATGATTTATATTAAACTAGTTTATATTAAAATAATTTATAAAATTAAAATACAAATAGTTTTAAATATAATTTAAAAATACTTTATATAATACAATAGCTTCCTCAAATTTCACATTTCGATTTCAAATCAACGTGAATTCCAAAATTCAAATTTTATTCAATCGCAATTCATCAAATTCAACTCAATTCAATTTTTAAATAAACCATTTCAAATTTTATCGATTTCAAATACATATTTGAACCACAAAATAAGCCATTTCAATATATTTCAAAGCTTTAAATATTCAACACTTTAAAACTAAATTCAATAATTTCATATATATATATATATATATATATAACAAATTCACCTTACTATTATTTAGTTTTGAAATATTTACTTAATCATTCAAATGACATTTAAATAAAACCTCAAATTTGAAATAACTGAATATTTCTTCAATTTATTTAAACTTGAAATATTCATTTAATCACCTTAAACCAAAATCAAGTTATAAAATCATGTCCTTCAAAATCTCAAATTGAATAAGTTCAAATTAATTTTATTTAAATATAATTCTTAAGTAAATACAATTTCAAATAAATTCAAATTTATCAATCCAATAATAACTTATAAAATCATTTTAAAATCTATTTTAAAATATAATCTTAAATAAATAATTAAACATCTTATTAAATTTATTTATACATTAAATCTATTTATATATTCTAAAAATAGTAAAATCATAAATAAATTCTTAAAATTTATAATTTCAAAATTAACTTATAACTATACCATTTTAAAAAAAAAATTAAAAATCTGAATTTTAAAACATTATAAAAAAACTTTTATATATAATATCTTGAAATCAATATTTATTAAACCATATATTTCTTTCCAAAACCATAGAAATCATTTTCAAAATATTTATATATAGACCAACCGTGTTTGTATATAATTTTCTATCCTATGGTCAAGTGATACGGATATTTATCATTTCAATCCATAATTTAAATATATAAGGGTATATATCATTTCAACCCATAATCCTAAATTCAATTCAAATGAAAATCGCTTGGGTTTATCATTTCAACTCATAACGATTTTCTCCTATTCTACAGATCGTTCGGGTATATATTATTCCAACCATAGGGAATTCTATACTAACAGGGAACTTGCAGAGTGATAACAGATATGATAATAATATAACAGACATATGTCATCAATATAAATAACAAATAATAGTGTCAGATGTCACAGGTGAACAGATACAGATAACAGTGTATATATAGCAATGTAAATAACTAACAGCGGCATATTTTAATTGTCATTTCAATTGAAATCAAATTTAATAAATATAAGAACGTTAATCATGAGTGATTGCTCACCTTTCGAGGATAGAAAGATTCGACGATGAAACGAGTTACGAATCTAAGCGCGAATTTCAAAGAAAGCTAGATTGGCACAAATTTGATGATGAAGCTGATAGATAAGAATCAATGAGAACAAGATATATTACATCTATTTATTTCTTTCAAAATAAATATTCAACTTAAACACAAATTAAATAAAATAAAATCAATACATATATTTTAAACCAATTTATTACAAAATCTTTATATTTAAATTCAGAACCAATGTCACTAATAATATTGATATAAACTTGTTTAATTACTACTATTATTACAGCATATATATATAAAAAGTAGAAATCTTCTTATATAACACATGCTATAAATATTACATACTTTGTATAAATATATGTTATAAAAAACTTTATATACACTATATATAAATATGTACCATATACGTTTTAATACAACTTTAGAACACAAATAACTATACAGCCAAAACTACCTTATATATATATCAGCAAATCAGTATAAACCAGTACTTACTTATATATAAAATAAGACAATACAAAACAACAATTTAAAACAATGTTTATATATGCACATGTTAAACACAACAGACAAATAAATATCCCTGTAAATAATTATACAGACTTCATACTTCATATAAAGAATATGTATGAAATCAAACAGCTAATGAATCCCTATACTAATATATATATAATATAATTTATATAACAGATAACATTGAAACTATTACATACATATAAAACACACATTGTAGACTTGAAAGTTTGAAAATAATCATATGCAAACCAGCATATATATACACTTTGAAATCAAATAATGGTTTATATAAACTTTTATAACTTATATACTTTATAACATATATAAACTTCAACGGCCGAAATGATATATATGACCTATACAGCAACCTTATATATAGATAGATATATAATATAAGATAACGCTTACATAACTTTATATACAATATATATACAGCTTTGATTAAAACTAAATATATATACTGTATAAACTTTTAAATTTTTATCAACTTTATAAACTAATATAAAATAAAATCTTATATAACTACATAAACTAGTACACATCCTATTAAAATAAATTTTCAATAGATAATATAAATCTATAAAAGTATTATATACGTCAACCAATTTATATAAAACTTTCATATAAAATATATGTGTACTTCACAAGAGAGGATGATCGGCCCAGGTAAACTCGGGTGGTTCGGCACTTGCAGAGGTCGGCGCGGCCAATCGGGGAGGAGCATCGGCAAGGCTGACATGATTGGGGAGTGACATTCAAAAAATGCTCGGGTATGCTTTGGCCGATCATAGGAGGGGGTTGCTGCAAGGATTGCCAACGTGGGGTGCATGTTGACGATATTAGCATGGAAGTAGGTGATGTCGGTAGTGGAAGATGGTCTTGGGTAGGTGGGTTTCGACGACTGGTTGAAGGGGTGCTCGCGTGGATCTGAGAAGATGAAAAGAAAAGGAGAAGATGGCAGAACAAAAATTTTTAAAGAGGAGAGGAATAGGTGAGTTTGGTCGAAATGCTCCGGAGCTGGAGATGGGCATGTAAGTGGAAGAGAGGAAGATGAATAATTTTCTCAGGTAACATATTGCTCTGGTTTAAAAAAAATTATATTTAATTCCTTTATACAAAGAAAGAAACAGAGCACAGAAAAGTGGAGATAATGAAAGGACGAATGACAATATATTCAAAAAAAATTATTGGGGAATAGTAAAGGACATCGGTTGAAATCAGAAGTTATTAAAAGCTACTGACTATTCGATTTAGCTAAGAGAGAACAAAAGGATATACTGAAACCAAAACGAGCGCTGGTATGGCTATTTATTTCGTAGATTCCTCCACGTAGCGGAAGTCAAAACGCACAAATGAATATACTGCTGAGATCAGCATGACGGTACGATCATCCTATCAAAAGTCGACAATCGGTATCGAAAATGCTGCTAATTTGCCAGAATTAAGATAAACGGGGAAATAGCAGTTCAAATTTGACGAAATGAAATATGATGTCTCACTCAAAAGAAGATTTACAAATTTATTATATAAAAATATTCAGGTTTGGAAAACATTTTATCATCATCAAAAATTAACTGATTTGAATTGAAATAAAATTACACAATGAAATAAACTTGTATATCATCTGATGAAAATTTACCATGTTCTATGTTTAAATATACGTATTCCAAATATCAAATTTTTATTTCAAAATTCAATTATTTAAAAATTCACAAAATTTCGGTTAAATATATATTAAAACCATTAAAAATTTACGGGTTGTTACACTGTCCCCCACTCAAAACTTTTGGTTCCCAAAAAGGAACGAGGTAGGAGAATAAAAACAACCAGAAAGCAAAACATATTGAAAATAAAATAAAACGATTAATTTAAACCATATAAATTTCAAGTTAAATCAATTGATATTCAACAATTGGTTTTAAATTCAAAGTATTTCATTCAATTAATTTAAATTTATTAATGTTTGTTACAAAAAAATTTCAAACAAAATTTTTATTTTATTTATCTCATTTATTCATTATCTTATTATTCAATTTTATCTTAATTAACATTTCTATAAGTTATAAAATAAGTGTTTAAACATTTATTATAATCACTCAAATTTATTTATAAATTCCTTTAACATCAATTTACATTGTAAATTATTCAATTAACTTATTATTCTATTTATCCCTATTAACAATTAAATTTTAATTATAAAATCTTTTATATTGTATATTATCCAATTTCATATCCAAACTTCTGAATGATTTAGGTAAGTTATAAGAATGTAATTGCGTATTATACAAGTAAAATTTATCAACCCAATTATTTCAAGTTTTTAAATATTTATTCAAAGATTTTAGCTTTATTTATAATTGAAATCACCCCTTAACATAAATTTAAGAATTAAATTTTCGATTAACTTCAAAGAATTTAGAGATAATTATATATACATAATATATATTTTAAATCAAATCAAACCTAAAATCATATACTTATATATATAATAAATCAAATCACACCATAGAAATTCAAATCAAATTCATTTTCCAAAACAAAGTGTAGAAAAGCTAAAGAATGGTCCCTCCACTTTGAAAAACGAAAATGAATGTCGATGATGCGACCGCCCTCACCGAAATTATTTTCCAGCGACAAAAGAGGAGAGCACCGACTTATTTCTTTAGAATTTTTGGAAATGATTTATATTCGGAAATACTTTAAATAATATGCATTTTAAAACTTTAAACCAAAGTTTGGAAGCACCGAAAATTAAATTCTCAAATTCTAATTTGAATTCATTTAAACTCCAAATTAAATTATAAAATATTTTTGATAAATTCATTTATTCATATATTGGAAAAATCAATGGTTTACAAAACATTAGATGAAAATCAAATATTATCATTTATAATAACCAATTTAATTGACTATTAAGTCTTAGAAAATTATACTTATATAGATATATTGTAATCATACAAAATTTAATTCATTTGCCAAATTTTGAAAAGAATATTGTATGAGTTTGCTCTGTTCAAGTGTTTTGAAAATCCTATAGATAGAATTGATAAGGCGAATCGATCGAAAACCCGAATCAACATTAACAGCTCAAACACAATGTATAAAACATTTTTATATTAATTACAAATACACTCCCTCACTCGATAATACAGAACGGATTTCAAAGAAAAGGTAAGGATTCAAATTCAAGGGGACCTTAATCAAAGCGAATTCTAACTGGAAGATAATCTCGATAGGGAGATAATAGATTACAAAGAGAGAAAAGAATGGATTGACTTATATAAATCGCGGGTGACCTTAACCGGGTCAACCGTGACTTCAAAAATAAGATCGATGTAGAATTCTGAGGCAAATCGGCATTAGATCATAAAAGATAGAATTCGGTATAGTAAGAGATAACAGCTTTTAAACCGACAATACAGAGATATCCGGTGAATCAATGCCTTCTGTAAAGGAGTTCTGCCCCTTTACAAATCATTCTAAGATTGGCGGGACCGCCAATTCATTATAGAGATCAACTGAACTAGAGTTATGGGATACTCCAGAATCAAGAAGAATACGAATAGGAAGAGGCAAGAACGGATTTCAGAACAAATGGGAGAGTTCCAAAATTCAAAGGAAATTCAAGTTAAAGAGGAAGGAATTCAAGCTTGAATGAAAGCAATTTTGTAATTGAATTTATTATATATGCTAAGTTTGCCTAAAACCAAAGCTCTGATACCAACTATAACAGCCTGGTATTTTCAACCATTTGCATCCGCACATGTCGGACTTGAATCGCTCAAAATATCAGATTGTTAATATATATTTGGCAAAACTCAGCATATACAGTAAATGAATAAATCACAGAATCACAGTCACAAAGTAATGTAACAATAAGCAGCGGAAACAAAAGAATAGTAGTTCATGAAGCTACTATATATATAACAGAGTTAAATAAAATACATCGGAAGTCTCAAATACAGTAGTCTAATACAAGATGGGAATACATCCCTGGAATCAACTTAATAACTGCAAGCTGAAAAGATGTAGATGGATCCCCAAACGAAGCTCCAACTCCAAAGGTGAGTCTCAAAAGCTGTATCACTCAGTTTGGCCCGAGCGTAAAGCAAAATACAAAACACTCAGTCAGGATTAACATTCTTATATCAATAAATCCAAATCAAGTGAAATATCAACTGAAATACAAGTAACTCAAAAGATGTTTAGGATAACTATCCTCTAAGTATCCGTTAAACTATCTACTATGTAGTAATATACGCTATTATAATAATGTCTATAATAAAGTAAACTATTAAAATAGCGTTAAGGCTTTACATTTTCCACCTTAACACATTTTATAGTGCCATTAGTCTATACAGTACCGTAATACCTCCAGATCGGTAGGATACCAGAGGATACTCCATAGGTACGACACAAATCAAACTCGTATAAGGCGCACTAGGGTAGGTGACATGGCACAACTAGGCAATACCAAGATAGATATACCAATTACACTTCCAGGATGGTGGTAACGCATAGCAGCCACTACCGCCAACCTCGAGCCAAACTACAAAAAAAAGGTGCACACCAAATCAATCACAAAGTAATAGAATGACATACGAAGGAATGTGTCCGATCAAAGGAGCTACCTCACTTGGCCCGTCGATTGCTCCCGTTTTAGCCACCTTATGCCAACTCACGGGAGTTGGGTCCACGTATATACCTCATATAGGATTGTCGCCACCATCCTACTTCATTCTGGAATCTCCATCGTGTACACAGTTGTTAAAGTGGTTTTTGGCATTGGCAGAGAGTATGACAATATCCGATCCCGGTCTCTTTAACAACCAATCATTATTATAACACTGTGGTCATTTCAAAATAGTTTATACTTCAAAACCAAAATATCATTGCCATTTCAAAGCCATATCAATACGATATCATTTCCATTTCAAATATATCCTTTTCCAAAATCATAACACTTTCAAAGTTATAACACTCATGAAACCAAACACTTGAAATTATTACACTTTCAAACATAATACTTTGAAATTCATAACTTCGTAAACATAACTTCCACCACTTAAAAATTATAGATATTAAAATAATATATATAATAAAATAGTTTATAAAGTAAAATAGTTTATATAAAAGAGTTATAAGTTAAAATAATTTATATTAAAATAGTTAGTATATTAAAAAAGTTTATATTAAAAAAGTTTATATTAAAAATGATTTATATTAAACTAGTTTATATAAAATAATTTATAAAACAAAATATAAATAGTTTTAAATATAATTTAAAAATAATTTATATAATACAACAGCTTCCTCAAATTTCACAAATCGATTTCAAATCAACCTGAATTCCAAAATTCAAATTTTATTCAATCTCAATTCATAAAATTCAACTCAATTCAGTTTCTAAATAAACCATTTCAAATATTATCGATTTCAAATACAGATTTGAACCACAAAATAGGCCATTTCAATTTCAATATATTTCAAAGCTTTAAATATTCAACATTTTCAAAACTAAATTCAATAATTTCATATACATATCAAATTCACCTTACTATTATTTAGTTTTGAAATATTTTTTTAATCATTCAAATGAAATTTAAATGAAACCTCAAATTTCAAATAACTGAATTTTTTTTCAATTTATTTAAACTTGAAATATTCATTTAATCACCATAAACCAAAGTCAAGTTATAAAATCATATCCTTTCAAATTCTCAAATTCAATAAGTTCAAATTGATTTTAATTAAATATAATTCTTAATTAAGTACAATTTCAAATAAACTCAAATTTATTAATCCAATATTAACTTATAAAATGAATTTAAAATCTATTTTAAAATATAATATTAAATAAATATTTAAACATCTTATTAAATTTATTTATACATTAATCTATTTATATATTCTAAAAATAGAAAAATGATAAATAAATTCTTAAAATTTATAATTTCAAAATTAACTTATAACTATACCATTTTTAAAACATATAAATTTAATAACCTAAATTTTAAAATTTTATAAAAATACATTTATATATAACATCTTGAAATCAATATTTATTAAACCATATATTTCTTTCCAAAACCAAAGAAATCATTTTCAAAATATTTATATATGGACCAACGGTGTCTGTATATAATTTTCTATCCTATGGTCCAGTGATATGCATATTTAACATTTCAATCCGCAATTTAAATATATATGGATATATATCATTTCAACACCCAATCCCGAATTCAAGTCAAATGAAAATCGCTTGGGTTTATCATTTCAACCCATAACGATTTTCTCCTATTCTACAGATTGTTCCGGTATGTATCATTTCAACCCACAGGGAATTCTATACTAACTGGGAACTCGCAGAGTGATAACAGATATGATAATAATATAACATGCATACATCATCAATATAAATAACAAATAATAGTGTCAGATGTCACAGGCGAACAGATGCAGATAACAGCGTATATATAGCGATGTAAATAACTAACACCAGCATATTTCAATTGTCACTTCAATTGAAATTAAATTTAATAAATATAAGAATGTTAATCATGAGTGATTGCTCACCTTTCGAGGCTAGAGAGATTCGACGATGAAATGAGTTACGAATCTAAGCGTGAATTTCAAAGTAAAGCTAAATTGGCACGAATTTGACGACAAAGCTGATAGATAAGAATCAATGAAAACAAGATATATTACATCTATTTTTTCTTTCAAAATCAATATTCAACATAAACACAAATCAAAAAAATAATATATATACATATATTTTAAACCAATGTACAACAAAATCTTTATATTTAAGATTCAAAACCAGTGTCCCTAATAATATTAATATAAACTTACTTAATTACTACTATTATTACAGCATATATATATATATATATGTGTGTGTGTGTGTGTGTGTGTGTGTGTGTGTGTAAAACTAGAAATCTTCTTATATAACACATGCTACAAACATTATATACTTTGTATAAATGTATGTTATAAACAACTTTATATAAACTATATATAAATTTATACCATATACGTTTTAATGCAACTTTAAACCACAAATAACTATACAGCCAAAACTACCTTATATATATATCAGCAAATCAGTATAAACCAGTACTTACTTACATATAAATAAGACAGTATAAGACAACATTGTAAAACAATGTTTATATATGCACATGTTAAACACAACAGACAAATATATGTCTCTGTAAATAGTTATACAGACTTCTTACTTCATATAAAGCATATGTATGAAATCAAACAGCTAACGAATTCCTATACTATATAATATAATTTATATAACAGATAACATTGAAACTATTAGATATATATATTAAGAACATTGTAAACTTAATAGTCTGAAAATAATCATATACAAACCAGTATATATACACACTTTGAAATCAAATAAAGGTTTACATAAACTTTTATAACTTATATACTGTATAACATATATAAACTTCAACAGCCTAAATGATATATATGACCTATACAACAACCTTATATATAGATAGATATATAATATATGACAACATTTACATAACTTTATATACAATATATACAACTTTGATTCTATATATACTTACAATATAAAACTAAATATATATACTGTATAAACTTTTAAAATTTTATCAACTTTATAAACTAATATAAAATAAAATCTTATATAAACATAAGCTGGTACACATCCTATCAAAATAAATTTTCAATAGATAATATAAATCTATAAAAGTATTATATATATCAACCGATTTATATAAAACTTTCATATAAAATATATGTGTACCTCACAAGAGAGGATGATCGGCCGAGGTAAACTCGGGTGGTTCGGCAGTTGCAGAGGTCGGCGTGGTCGATCAGGGAGGAGCATCGGCAAGGCTGACATGATTGGGAAGTGACATTCAAAAACTGCTCGGGTATGCTTTGGTCGATTATAGGAGGGGGTCGCTGCAAGGATTGCCAACGTGGGTGCATGTTGACGAGATTAGCATGGAAGTAGGAGATGTCGGTGGTGGAAGATGGTCTTGTGTAGGCGGGTTTCGGCGACTGGTTGAAGGGGGTGCTCGCGTGGATCTAAGAAGATGAAAAGAAAAGGAGAAGATGGCAGAAAGGAAATTATTAAAGAGGAGAGGAACATGCGAGTTTGGTCGAAATACTTCGGAGATGGAGATGGGCGCGTAAGTGGAAGAGAGGAAGATGATTAATTTTCTCAAGTAACATATTGCTCTGGTTATTAATTTTTTATATTTAGTTCCTTTCTATAAAGCAAGAAGCAGAGCATAGTGAAAGGACGAATGACAATATATTCAAAAAAAATTGGGGGAATACTGATGGACATCGGTTGAAATCAGAAGTTATTAAAAGCTACTGACTATTCATTTCAGCTGAGAGGGAACGAATGGACATACTGAAACCAAAACGAGTGTCAATATGGCTATTCATTTCATAGATTCCTCCGCATACCGAAAGTCGAAATGTACAAATGAATATACTGCTGAGATCAGCATGGCGAGACGATCAAAATGACACACAGATATCAGGGGTACGATCATCCTATCAAAAATCGATAATCGGTACCGAAAATGCTGCGAATTTGCTAGAATTAAGATAAACGGGGCAATAGCAGTTCAAATTTGATGAAAAGAAATACGGCGTCTCACACAGAAGATGATTTACGAATTTATTATATAAAAATATTCAGGTTTGGAAAACATTTTATTATCATCAAATATTAACTGATTTGAATTGAAATAAAATTACACAATGAAATAAACTTGTATATTATCTGATGAAAATTTACCATATGCTATGTTTAAATAGGCGTATTCCAAATATCAAATTTTTATTTCAAAATTCAATTATTTAAAAATTCATAAAATTTCAGTTAAATATATTATTAAAACCATTAAAAATTTATGGTCTTTACAAATTTATTTAATTGAATTGTTAATATATTTTCAAAAATGAAAATACTCTAATATTCTACTAAATTCAATTATGACGTATATCAGTTTTACGTTTATCTATAGTATATTCACACGTGTTTTTATTTAAAATTGTTCATGTATTAATTCTAATTCAAATGAATGTTAATTTTTCATTTAATTACCATTTATATATTTGTAAAAACATTAGGAATGAGTTTTATCTGCTAGTTTAGAGCCATCCGCTATATCTCTATATCCTCGTTGTATCCCTGCTATGATTTTTTGCACCTCGACCGCATCGAATCTGTCGAGCGCTTTAACTGCACAACGCTAGTTTACTAGACTGACCCAAGCTGTGACACCCCACCTCTATACCCACGCTAGCCAAGAACACTACGGTGTAGTGCTGTCAACTAGCACGGAGAATAAGGCTGTTGAGGAGCGACCATCCGTGTAATTGCCTTGTGCGAGCACCGATATGCCAGATAGTAAAGACGTGCATTTCATTTCGGGAGGAAATCCGACATGCCGATGCAAACTCAAAGCTACTACACAGTGGCTATAATAGTCTAGGACAAAATATAAACTAATAACACAGATAATATGAATGCGGAACACAGATGAAACAGAAAATCTCATATACATATATAATAACTGATGTCAGTTACAATACATTTACACGGTACATGTGATACAACTACAACAGTCGACTCAGGAAGTTATATATATACAAGTACATTAACGACTAATATACATGAATACATTCAACCTATACTATGACTCGACAACTCCAAAAGATATGAAAAGTCTTCATAGCTCAAGCAGCATCCCAAAGCAGAATATCTACAACCTGTAAATACTCGGTCTGACCCGAGTATTACATTCAAAAGAAAATAATACTCGGGTCAGTCTAATTCAAACTCAGTTATTAATGCACAGAAGCAATAATAATTAAATAATGAATAGATGACAGTCACAGAAATAAATTTACCTATCCGATTCTTAAGTAAGAAATCGGATAACGGTAAATGTAACGCGAACCAATTCAAAACAATTGGAACATCAATTAAAAGGTCAACACGAGTAGGGCTGCAGTATACGCACGCGTATACTGCCTCGCCACTACAACATATGGAATACGAAATAGGTCCATAAATCAAAAGCAAAAGAAATAACACCAAAACCAATACCGTGTGGCTGCAGTTCACGCTTGCGTGCACTGCCGTGCCACTACAGTGATGATGTACCCATTGAATACCGTGTGGCTGCAGTTCACGCTTGCGTGCACTGCCTTGCCACTATAGTGATGATGTACCCAATGAAAATTCACAAGCATCGCCACGAATGTCATAAGGCCAAGTGTCGATTAAATTGCAGAGACAAATGCGAAAACGGTCAAGAAAAGATGACAACAAACTGCAGACGAAAACCCAATTACAACAATCAAACGAATGCAGCAGGGGTACTGCACAGTGTAAATGGTGAGCAAACAAAATGCCACCAAGTGAATAAAACAACACTGCAACATTCAGGAAGTAGCAAATGTAGTAAACAAGTGATGCAGGCAACGAGTGCACCAGCAAAACAAGTTGAAACAAAGTGTATAGAAACAAGTCAAGGTGAACAATGGCAAATACTGCAATGAAGACTACTGCAAATTTCAGAAAACACCACTGAACCATCAAAGAACATGTGTGCAGGCCAGGTACACAGTAAAGAACAAGAATGTCACAAGTAACAGTATGGTTCAATGTCACAAACATGAACAACCCAGTATGGAAAATGAATGGAGCAATGAGCAAGTGACTCGAAGCAGTGAGTCAAATACAGTTAAGACAGTGGTAAATATGCAGCACCATGCAACACAAAGTAAACTCATGTGAACATGTACATGGGGACTCAAATCTGGACGAATGTTCAAGAAAACAAAGACCAGGCTACTCAATGCATACAACATGCAGTGCAACAAAACTCTAGTTAAACTGAGTACAGTTCAATGCAAAAATAGGACCAGACCAACATATGAAATATGAATATGTACATGGAGTAAACATATACACATATGTGTGCAGTCAGTTCAAGTCTAACCACACAGTGAACCTCAAAATCGAAATGAGACAATAATGCAAGCAATGCCACAATATGTCTCAGAAATTATCCATATGCAATGAAGATTGAACTGCACGTGAATTAAATGAAGGTGAGGGCACCAAAATTTTGGCACCACAGCACACAACCAATTAAATACAATGGGCCAAATGCAAATGAATACAAGGCATTGATGCAATGTATCAAACTCGAGCACTAACAAAGGCAATATAATTCCAACTACGCAAACTGGCAACTATCAAATGGTTTTAACTAGGCCTTAAATGAAGTTATGACCAAAACAGTAACTACTCATAAATACAGCAAATTCAATGTGCACAGAGAAATGTACACAGGGGTGTACATCAATCAACTACCCTATTCTAAACTCAATACAGAAACTATGTGATGGATGGGTAGGCTAGTGAATGCATTTTGAACCAAATGAGGCACCAGTAATCAAATACAGGAAACTGGATAATGCAAGCATCATAACCAAAAACAAAGCATATTGCCGAAGCAACAACAAAGGCCAGCAACTAACAGAGCACGAGGCGATAACAACATAAAATGAGGACCAGACTACAATATACTCAAGTGAAGTCAACAGCATCTAGGTGAATGTAAGTCAATGATCGAGCAAATCGAACCAGTTATACTCATGAATGAACACTGGTGGTAAACGAGGTAAAGACAGACAGAATTCGAAACAAAGTTCAGTGCTATGCAAGTGCAAACCCGAAATAACAAGAAATCGAACCAAACCAGATCAAAGAGTCGAACAAGTCAAGCCAAAATCAAAAGCAGACCCAAAATCAACCCAAGGCAGAAAAGCATCAACACGAATAAATATCAAGTCGAAGTCGAAACAACCACGAAAACAAAAAACGAACGAAAATCTCATATTTTGAGTGAATTAGATGTGAGAAAGTCTCACCTTTAATCGGTCGCAATTCGAAGAATCATGAAGTTAAGCCCTAGCTGCAGAAGCGATCGATCGATCGGAGACTCCCAGTACCACGAAGTCGAATTCGACTGAATTGAAGAAGCTAGCATCTTCGACTCTGAACGCGCCCTAGCTTTGGAGAAGAGGGACGAACGATTTTGGAGCCGCCATTTATTTCGGTCGTTCATTTTAAGGTAGGGTTTTCGAATGAGAGAAATGAATGAAAGGGGAAAGGGTTTTTACTTAGCAAATTATCACGGCCAACAATTGAAAACGTGGGCCGAGAATTCAAAGTCCATTAAAAAAAATAAGAAACACGGACCACTATTAAATTTTCAAAAGAGTTTCAAACTGGTTTTAAAAATTTCAAAACAGCAATTAGCTGGGAAAGGTAATCGTCCAGATATGATAATTAATCGGTACGAAATACCGGGTTGTTACACAAGCTTTATTCCATGTAATGCTCAGGTTAGACCGAGCATGTTTTTCCTAGATTTGGCTAGATACTTTAGAGCAGGGAAGGAGCTGGATAGGCAAGACGTATTCACATATTTTTACTTCCACTATATTATAGAGTCTGTATGTTTGTCAATGTGAGAACAAGTTTCTATAAGTGTCCAAAAATTTAGGATAAGTCTAATGCAGTCTGAGTTGTATATATGAATAAAGATGTTTTCTTTCTGTAAAGATCATGGTTGTATTATCTATTATTTGTTGCGTTGTAAGATTCTCTTTTGTTTTAGTATTCCCTATCTTCTACCTTCTTCTTTCACCCTAACAGATTGGCATTTTTGGCACTTGAATATTTGACATATAATATAGTGGACGTATTAGTGTCGATTTTTTAAGGTCGAAAATTCAGTTCATTACATAAATATACACACATAAAAAATATTTTGAAACACATATACACACACAATATTTAGGCAATCCATTCGTATACATGGAAGGATGACATTCCATTGCATTGTAAATCTCAACATCTTAAACTGACCGTGTACACATTATCTTATTGTATGTGCATGCACACACATGTATGTATATGTATATGATACTCATATATAAAATATAATAATATTATACAAAATAAAACTTTATTTATAAATTTTAATTTTATTTAATAGAAAACTTAGAAAGTTCCTAATGAATTTAAACCATATATATCCAATAAAGATCCAGAAGGTAATTTTTATTGAAATTTATCCAATTACTCTGCTGCAGGCTAGCCCGGTTCCGACTATGGTATTAAAGCCAGATAACATACATGGTCCAAATTAGAGATATTAGGGCTAAATTATTAAAGCCTATCCATATAGGAGGGTGTTTAGAAAAGTACTTTCTAAGGTTGAGTTTGGATAATCAAATACTATGCCCTACCTAGCTGCAAACCTGGCCCAAAAAGATGAGGTAAGCCCAAAGGTTATCCTCAATATAAAGATCCAAATTATTTTGGACATTGGGCTAATTCCAAAATTGTTTTGAAATTAAAATAAAGGTTTTAAATTTAAAAGAAAACACATATTATAATAGCTGTAACATAATTTCTCAGAATGTTTGAAAATGTTATAAAACTAATTTAGAAAATATTATTTATTTATAATATTAATAAAATAGGTGAATTAATTAAATAAGTCAATTAATTATACACACACATATATATAATATATAAGGATATATGTTATATTGTCTTGAACTGTTTGAGACAAAAATGTATACATGTGTGTAAAAAGAATTTTCAAAATTAATAAAATTTAATTAAAATTGTTTAACAAAATAAATTATTTAAAAGTTAATTAATAAATTAAAATACAGAAATATAAGACATATGTGTATTACCATAAAGATTATAGTACATATACATTCAATATAATATGTTATAATTGAATAATTTGATTAAAGTATTAATTAATTAGTTTAATTAATATTTAATTAATATAACGTTATACATAAAATATTATATAAGTTGAATAATGTATAAATAAAACTTCTATAATATAAATTATAGAACTAAAGGTGGAATATTAAAGTAGCCATAAATAGAGTTAAGAAATAAATACGTACATAAAAGTACGTAAACCGTGATTTTTGATGTGTCTGATACTTGAATAACAATGGTATTTCATAGAAATATATTATTTCATAAGTCAATATCACTCAATTAACATATTAAAGATTATGAATCATTAAATGTTGTCCTCTATCATTTATATATAAATAAATTACTTGCATACTCTCTATTTGTTAAGAAAACTCATGCTAGAGATGTTATGTGTAGTATTATTAATATATTGACTAAACGTGGTAAAATAACTATATGTATCAGTTGAACAAATTCAAGGAGCATATATTATACTTAGGCCATCGCAAAATGGTAGGTAAGAGTGAATAATTTCTTTCTATTGTTGAGCATACTCAACTTTGAAATGAGATTAGGACGAGGAATCATGAGTTAGGAGTTCTGTATGATACAACCGATAAGGAGTTATCCATCATTTGTAGGGCAATGGGTTATTGAACAAACTCAAGGTCAGAATCCTAAAATAAATGAGTCCTGATACCCATTATTGAAGTTGAAAGACTTCTAATTTTTGTCTTAAGGTTTAGAAAAACATAAATGACTAGTGAGAGCCTTATTAGAAAAATGAAATGGTAACATTTACCCTTTCTAATATTGTAAGAATATCTGCTATATAAAGCAATAATAATCTATATCGTTAAATTTACGCAATTAGTATAATTGATAAAATGTTTATCAATTAAAATATACAAATGAACTAAATTAATATTGAAAAATAGAAATATAAAATATACTTACCAATAAATTTTAGCATGTTGACCAACACAAATGCCTAATTATAAAACTACTAAATAGTTTGTAACTTGGTCATTTACGAGTTTACTTACCCAAGGCTGTTTACGTCTTCGATGAGTTTCATACTTTTGAAGCAATACAACAGTATGGATATTTGATCCATATACAATCATATATAAATGTTATATGGTGAATGATCACAATTTGTAATGTACATAGCCTTAAAGAGAGATTGTGTATTGAATTTGACCGATTGTAATAATGATCTTGTTGTATTAAATATAACACTAAACCATAGGCTACAAGATAAATCTGAGAATTTGATCCTTAAAATATCAGTTTGATGAGTTTATGTAAAGTGCAATTTATTTGATATCCTTAAAAGTAAAGGATAACCAAATGCAATTTTATAAAGAACTTTTATGATATTATAGTACGAGTTTCCTTTGAATGGTTTGACCGTTTAGGAAGGGAATCAAATATACAAGAATGGTGTAACCTAAGGCACAGTTAGGATAAAGAGAGTAGATGGTGTTTTCCGCTTTATAATGAAATTCAGATATGAGAATGATAAAATAATAATAGATACTTAACATTAGAATGAGAAATATTATTTCTATTCCAAAAGTATTTCACATAGAAAATTTCTTTCTGTGATGTTTGTTTCTTTGAATTTAAGACACTTGATCTAAATATTTTAGATTGTAAACTAGTTATGGTAAATAACTAGCTTATATTTAGTGGTCGAATAAAGCTTTGTATTTTATATGCTATTATAGCAATGGAAAAATAGTGGGAGCATGCTATATAACACTTATTGGTCGAATCAAGTTATGAAAATTATTTTTGTAAAACATATCAAACAGTATTTATGAAATAATAAATTTTTTCAATGTTGATTGAAAAATAGACATAGTTTTATTTCAACGTTAATACTATGGATATTCGTTATAAAATAAAACTATAATAATGGTATTTTTAATGCATTGAAAACAAGAGAAGTATCTAAATATATTTGCAATTGTTTTGGAATTATGGACTAAGCCAAAGTTTGGAGAAATAATTATTTGATTATATGACTGTAAATCATATGGTACTAGTGAATTGTATCTTAAATAATTAAAAGTAAAGCACTCATTCAGTGGCATCATATGAGTTAATGAACTCTTTGGATTGATACATATTGATGTATGCAATCATAAGTCTAATAATATCAAAATGTTTCTGCATACTTCATTGTGTCCATCTACGAGTTATCTCATACATGAACATGTGCATTTGATACACATGTAGTGTGTCTACAATAAGCTCATAGAATACAAAATGGAAGTTTAAAACTTAATGTGAAATAGAAAATAAACATGATTTGATTTGATTGAATAGGTGAGTATGTTAGAAAGTGTTCCGAACTTACCTATAAAATGAATAAAGACTTAATCTTAAAAGTCACTCTTTCTTATGATATATAATGATGTATCTATAAAGTGTGATCAAGCTTTATTGAAAAAAATACAATTAATGATGAGCAAAGTTGGGTTAATTTGAGAGTAGTACACAAGGTTAAAAGTAATTTCATCTAAAGAATAGTTTACAAAATCATATAAGATAAGGGTTTATAAGAAACATCAACATATCCTAAATTAAGGAATTGGCAGGTTGTGTGATTTGAAAGACTACACATAATGATTGTATATGAGGGATCTTATATGAATCGCACCAAAAGAATTTTGGAAACGATCGTCATTGGATGAATAACTTATGTTTTGAACATAAGTACCTAAACTAAAACCAAACCAATTTTATATATAAGGCAATTCATAAAGTTTTTATTAACATCTATTCTATTGCACCTAGAAACAACCATTGTTTCAAGAAATACCTACTTCATAGCAAAGGAATTCCTTTTAGAAATTATTGATAGTAAAATGAATTTGGATACGATCCAAAGTCAAAACTGATTACGTTGGATGAAATAAACTTAACCTAAACTAAACAAACAAATCGCATTAGAATGTCTAATAAGTATTCTCACACTTGGAAGAGAAACTATGAGTTTCTTATCAATGTTGAGAATAGATAATCCTCAATTGTTAGTTAATCCATTAATAGACTAACTCTATAATATGGTATGATGTACAAATCCAAAATGAATTCCAAGTATGTTATCAAAAATATGATTTTGGTAGTTGTACGCGAAGGGATATGATCCATTTGTCGCCAATGAGTCTTCAAGAGCAAGGCTAATGCAGTTGGAATATAATACGCAACATCAATAAGAATATTTTCATAAATTTCAATTATTGAAATTTGCGTAATAGATTCGTTATTCAACGGGCTCAAGTTAATTCGGATTTATTCATAAAACCATTGCTTGGTATGACTTTGTGTTTGGTACGTATGTGTTGATATGGAAAATTATAAATAATGATTTAGAATGGACTGTTTGAATATAACTACCAAAGTGTGTTGAAGTCATGAGGAGCAATATTGAGTTTGTGGGTTTTAGGATATGATCCAAGAGATGATATGAAATTATATTTTATAAGCATTCAAACTGGATAATATTTTTATAGAAATGTCGAATAGTTTGATTTCTGAAAAATATGCAGAGGAAGCATGTATTCATAAGAAAGAACCACTAAAAGGTACATAGATATTTTTAGACTATAAGTAGATAACATATTGCTGATTGTTAATGATGTGCTTATGTTAAAATCAACAATAGTTTGTTTGTTTAATAATCGATACTGAATTTGTAAATTATATCTCTTATACAAGTATAAAGGACATTGGTAATGTCCAAAATGATATGCAAAGACATCTTATTAAAATGATTAATATAGAACATGTAAGATGGATTCATTATGTATCGACAATTATTATCATACAAAATGCATTGTCTACAATATTGTATTTTGCTTACATACTTGATGCATAAAGAAAATATGAAATTTGAATTAAGATCACTAAATGGTAATGTTGAAGCCAAAAGTGGCACAACACCCTAATATGACCAGCTGTAGGATTAGATCTATTAGTAATAACAGAAAAAATGCAAAAGAGCGTAGAAAAGAAAAGTGATATAAGATATTTATTATGGTTCGACAATCTCTGGCCTACTTCCACTTTATAATTTTATTGATTATGGATTTGAGAGAGAATTATAGTCAGTATACAAGGGATTGATAGGTTACTAAGCTTGGGATTACCAATAGTATCTACTTAGGTGTAAGAGAGGGATAGGAGATGAAGAAGGATAAGAGTCCAAGATCCTTCTTTAGTTGTAATAGGATTGATATTTATAGAGAAACAACTATACAGGTTCAGGAGCCTGCTTGCATTTTAGTCTAGAAGTGAGCCTAATGTCATATAAGCGAACATGTGGGGCCCAGGAGCTGTAAAAACCTCTCGGTACTGAGAGAAACCTGTAACGACCCAGAATTTTTATTAATTAAAATTTGAATATTTAATTAATTTTAAATATTAATAAGTGAAATTTATAAGTCAAATAAATTTTAATTTGAATTATTGGATTTAATTGGATTATTAAATCGATAATTTAATACGTTAAATTATGGAAATAATTGAAAATAGAGTTAAATATGATTGAAAATGATTTGTAAAATTTTATTTTATCATATGGGAGTTAGAACGATATTTTAGAACTTTTAAAATCGAATTAAAAGTTTATTTGTGAAAATTGAATATTTTAATATTTAATAATTGACTGTAAAATAGTCAATTTTTGAACAGTCTCAGAATTGAACGAAACCAGTTTCATTGGATCCGTAGTAGTTAGTTATTACCGGATTTCATTTTTCGTGTCAATCGGAGTTATCGTTTGATCGTGGCAGCTCGAAACGCATCGAATTATTTTTAATTTAAATTTGGCGAGTCAAAATAGCCATTTTTCAAAAAGTCCCAGAATTCGACGAAACCAGTTTCATCGGATCCGTAATGTGATATTATTGTAAGGTTTCAAATTTCAAGTCAATTGGATTTACCGTTTGTCCGGTACAAATTAAAACGCCTAGAAATCGGTTTAAATCGGTTTAATTCAAATTGAGCGTTTTCAGCCATAACTCGCACATACTTCCGAATTAGCTTCCGAAACCTGTTCCATTGTGTCCGGAACGCGGGATAAACCCTAGGTACGCTGGTTACGGCGTCTAAATCGGAGTTCGCAATTCCCGGGATGAATAGTGTTTACGCTTGCTTTTTCTATAAATAGAAGTTAAAATCACAAAATTTCTAAAATTAAAAACCAAAACCCTAATTTCCTATTGCTAGCCGCCAGTTACAATTCAAAGGCTGAAAATGATCTTCCTTCCTCCCTCAAAATCTCTCAATCCATTCATCGATTCACGAAGCCATCAACTACAAAGTTATAGAGCACATCAAGATCTACAAGATCAACGGTCAAGATCGAGAATAGTTGAGCGGATTGATGGGAAATGGAGCATGAACGTGGGCTGTTCTCATGCGTGCGCGCGCGCCTATGGGGGGCCGAGCTGGCCATGGTGGCAGGTGGAGGTAGCATGCGTCGTGCTCTTCGACGTGGTGGTAGTATGATGAGGTATTAGCGAGAGATGATGGAGTAATATTTAACCCTAATTTACTAATTGGGTTCGGCCTCAATATTGGTTTCCTGGAGATGAGGACGTGAGTTTGGGGAAGATGATATGTGCGGTGGAGATGCAGTGAAGTGGGATCCAATGGCTCTCAATAGGTTTAGGTTTAAAATTATTAAAGTTTTGTTGTAATTGTTAATATAAATACGTTCAAACTTGTAAAATGCATAACTTTTTCATACGAGGTCGAAAAAATGCAAACTCAGTTGCGTTGGAATCGTATGGACGAGCACTACGCGATGGAGTTGGTTTGGAGTCGTTTGGAGTTAGTGAGAATTTCGGGTAAAATTAAACGCGCGTTTAATTTTATTCGAAATAAAAAGCTAAAACGAAATTTAAAATCAAGGTGAGAACTTCTCACTCAATCGAATAGATTTCGATTTTATTTTAAATAGTTAGATTTAAAATATTTGAATGCATGTTTGAATGATGACTGTAAATTATTGATTGTTAAAATAGACATTATGCGCCGTTAGTAAGCGGATGTTATTTAATATAAACATATACCGCGAATATTTCATAAACAATGAAATTGGTATTATATATAATATCAATATATATATATATTGGCATATGTATATATTGCAGTTATTGATTTCCCGCATTTTTTGTTTAGCGGATGAGACCCTATTACGCCGTTATTAAGCGGATAATATTTAATAAGAACATGTACCGCGATAATTTCGTACTGGAGCGAAATTGGTATTGTGCTAATGTTTTTGGATGCAGGAAACAGGTTGGAGGGATCCAACTGGATTCCTCAACAGTTTTTATTTTATTTCAGATATTTTGATATTTGATTGATTATCATATCGATATATGATGGATCGTTGTAGTCGTGATTGACTATTTGGTGTGTAGCATCATTGGACCCAGATTTGGGATTTTAAAATGATTTTAAAGTGATTTTTGAAAATATACTATATTTTTGGAATTGATCCATTTCAAATAAATAAACGTTATAATTTTTAATGTTATAAAAATTATGATTTTTAAGAAATATAGTTAAAAGCTGATTTTTGAAAATAAGGAATTAATGACTTTATAAAAGAGTTTAAATTGGGATTCTGAACTTGTTATAAAAAGTTTAAATATAGGATTTATAAAATTTAATTATTTTATAAATCAGCATGGTGAAGTTTTTAAAAGAATTTAAAGACGTTTTAAAGAATAATATAAATTAATTTATATTAAGAGATTTATAAATGGATATTTATAAATTGAAATATGGACATTATAAAACGAGTTTTTATAAGTGTTTGAATGTAGTGGAAATGAATTTCATAAATGAATGAAATTTATAGAATTATAAACTGTGAAGTTATAAATGAAAATTATAAATAGCAAGATTTATAAATTTAGTGAAATTATTTGAAGAATAGATTGGTTAAATAAATGAATCTTATAAGTTATAAAATTTATAAATTGGAAAGTCTTTAAAAGAACGATTTTGTAAAATAATCGTATTGTAAGCATTTGACTTATAATATGGACTTTAGTTCATAATTGAGATATAAAGTAAATAGGTTAATAAAGAAAATTTATAAAGAAAGAAGTTATAAAACAAATAGAAATGGAGTTTATAAACGTTGTTTTATAAATTCGAAAACGACTTATTTTGATAAGTTAATTGTTGAAACCTATTAATGGAGTTATATTCACGTTTTTAGACAGTGAAAAATCCTTAGAGTAAAATGAATAAAAGGATGAAATTTGTTAAAGAAGTATATTCACGTTTTTGAATAGTGAATGATATATTAAAGAAATTGTTTTGAATGAGATGTTTTAAATAGAATTAAAACGATCCAACGATGTTTTAAAAGGTATTGAGATTCGAAACCATAGATTTCAACATTTATTGTTGAAATAGACGTTTTCGAGAAATAAAAGGAAATGGTGGACTATAACACTGTTGTTATAGTAAATGATTTCCGAAAGGAAATGTTTTGAATAGTATTGGGATTTATATATCTATTTTAAATTCGAATCCCTATACTAGTGATTTTGGGTTGTCGTAACGATGTTTTACGCAACATTCGTTTTGGCCCAAGTAAATATGTTTAAGAAAGGATTTTCTTAATAGAATGAAATATATACTTAATTCGGTTTAAGTATATGGAATATTTTCTAAGTGTTGAAAATGAAAGATTGTGAATTACTTATTTATGAATAAGTATGGAAATGTTTTCCAATATGAAGTGAATTTATAGAATTTATCTTCTTGAAGATAAATTGAAAATGAATAATTGAAATCGAATATTCATTGATATTTTGGAATTATAAATTCACTAAGGAATTTATAAAGGAAGTGGAATTTGTCTAAAAAAAAATAAATATTGATTTATTTTTGAAGAATTGAAATTAAATATCTTGTAAAGATATTTTGGAAAATTATTTGGAATCTGGTGATGTGTGCATATCCATTGATAGTTCAATAACCGACTATCAATATTTCCCTTTGAATGGGTATTTGATGTGAATTGATTGAATTTGAATGCACACTTATTTTTGAATAAGCGCTTACTATTCGGGTTAACCGGGAAAGGACCATGGGGTCGTAAAACCCATTCCGAATATGTGATACGTCGTTGTGAATTGCATTTGAAGATCGGTGTTGAAGACCGGATATTTGCAAGAGCGATAGGATGACCTATCGATTGTTTCTGCACCGAGTCGCGCCGGTATAGAAACTCCATATGTGATGGTGAATCCGATCAGGATTGTGAATATCTGGATTGCAAGGACTTCTTTGTAAGTGCCTTCGGTTTTGTTCGATCCCGGAACAGACTTGTATGGATTGTATGTCTGACATTACAAGTTGAGATATAAAGCCGATTTCTTTCAAATATATTTCTGTTGGTGGCGGAGAATTTATTCTTTGCTTAACACCCTTCTTTGAGACGTACGAGCTCAAAGGTTATATAGTTGAAGTTATCAGCGATATATCCCATTTTGGTAATGTGACATGCTGAGTGATGCTGAAATGATCATTGTGTTGATTATTTGTGATAGGATCGTTTATTTGATCGTCTATCCTTGTGATCATTGTGTTGATCATTTGTTGACCCAAAGCATGGCTTTTGTATAAAGTATGTTTTTGTGGACGTGACTTCGTCGAGCCTCACACCCCGTGAATGGTCAAAACAGGAAAGAAGCAGCAAGGTTATGAGGGGTAGCACCCTTTAGGATGTGTCCATTTCCTTCTGGAAAAGGGTGGTATCATGGTATGGAGCCCAGATACTTACTCATGTTGAAAACACTTTATGATTGTGTGAATTGATTACGAGCGCTCGGTTGAAAAGGTCCCAAAGGACCGGGGGATGGCATATTCGGTCAGTTGTTGCTCAGTTAGGAGTAACCCGGCCTTGTGTTGGTAGAGATCCGGTTTGGTTCTCGGGGATGTCCATCCAGAGGCATTCTCATGTGGCAATGGGAAGTTCCTTGGCCTGATCATTCGTTGGAAATCCAATTCCCAATACGAAACTTGTACGGTATTAGTTGTAGAACCTGCCATTCACTTATGGTGGTCACCACTGTTTGGATGGTAGCTATAGTAGGCATAGTTCGAAATGTCTATGTTGGCTAAGATTTATATTCTACTTTCGAAATATTTCTCTACACTATGCACTAGTAATGATATTAAATGTTATTTTAAATGCGTATCAAGCATCTTTGACTATCATAAGGAGAAATCTCCTCCGATTCTGCGTTTGCATGTGTGTGTGTGCGGGAGGCCTTATGGTAGTCTCATTTTTAAAAGCATTGCGAATTGATAAAAAAAATATTCCTCTATTTTGATTTTAAAGATAAATAAACTGTTTTGAGTTCTCACACCAGTCACATGACTGACTCGGAGTTTATTGTTTTCCTTCCTAAACTCTGGGTGCCCACCAATTTTCACACGGGCAGTCAAGAGTAAGGTTTATCAGGATATTCTGGATATTCTGGAGTTGCTGGAGGCAAGCTGGATGGCATGGCGTATTACTAGTTTATATAGTATTTCTTTTCCGCTGCACTGTTTATTGTTGTATGTTGTTGTACACTCTGATGATATGATATGATGTAATGAAATATAATGTGATGTAATAACTGATATAGTTCTTTGTTTAAAGATTATTCATTTATTATTATATGTTGTTCCGCTGCGAATTGTGAGATTCTGATGTTGTTCTGTTGTTTTCTTCTGTCCCGTCCTATTTTTAAAATTCTTCTATCTTGTATTTTTCAAATTCTCTGTTTTCTTTCTCTGTTTTCAAAAAAAATTGTCTATCTTCTTTTCCCTCTATTTCCTATCTCTTCTTCTTGTTCTCTCTTCTTCTTTTCCTAAATTTTTTTTTTAAAACCCCATAACTATTCGGTTTTTCGGCAACGAAAATCCGTATACGTTACATTTGGTATCAGAGCTGATGGTTAAGCTGATGGTTAAGCGACAACCATGGTTCTGTAGGGTATTACTCGTTAGAGATAGAGTCAGCAGTACTCTAGAATGAGTTTGAGTGTAATAATAGTTATGAGAGCGTATTTGTTAGTGAATAAAATTGTTTTATATTGTGTTAACTTATCGGTTGATTGTTTATAGATTCCCGTCGATCTAGTCTAGCTAACTATCGTAGATAGGGGTTTCTAAACTCTTAAACAAGATAATTCGACACAGTATTGATTTTAAATTGGGTAAATGAAATAATTTTACCTTGATTATATTTTATATATAAAGGAATAATTTTTCAGAATTATTAAAGTGTATATATAAGTGATTGTTAGGTTGTTTGAATAATCTAAATTAAAGAACAATTGTATAAGTAAAAGAATTATAAGAATCAAATTATAACTAAAGTGTTTACAATTGTGAAATAAACTTATATATATAAGAAGTGAAACTATATAAAATATGAGTTGTAAATAAAGGTAAATTTAAATTTAAATGGAATATAACTTAAATGTTGTTGAATGGAATTGATTTTGGTATCGAAGTAAAAATAAAGCTAAGTGATAAATGGGAACTTAAGTTATGTAAATGAAATTCAACTTTAGAAATTGAATTGAATGAATGAATTGAATAGTGAATCAATTGAATGGAAAATAGAATTGATATGAAATAATGAATGTAAGTGTAAATTCATTGAAACCTAATGTTATTGAAAGTTGAATAATTGAATGAAAAATCAATTTAATAAAACCAATTGGAAAGTAAAGATATTAAACCAAAATGAATGTAAGTGAAGCAAAGAAATTTGGTTGTAATTGATATACATTGGTTGTTATATGATTGCTAGTTGATTGTATATAATTCATTAAGTATAAATGAAATTGAAAGCTAATGTAATTGGATTCAAATTAGAAGTAAATAAATTTGAATAGAATTGAATGCGAATTAGATTTAATTAGTAAATGAAAACTAATTGAATTGAGAATGAATGTTAGTAAATCAATTGTAAATGAATCAAATGTGATTAAATTGAAAACCATTTCATTAATATTAATGAGAATATAAATGAATATATATTGATTATGAATTTGTTGGATGTTAGTTGGTTGATGGTTGAATATATATTGCTATTGTTGCATTTGTTATGTGATATATATAGTTGTTATGTTGCTATATGTTGTATATTGAGATTATTTGCATATGTGCATGTTCTCATGTGTTTGTTGAGTGATTAGTAGGTGCGGATCGCGTTTGCTTCGCATTTGGAGTTCGCTTTAGCGCTATATTAGCCGTATATGCTTGCTAATAAAATATAAGGTACATATCTCGGATTAAATATCGTACTTTTATACTTTTTTTCCCTTCGGGATGCCTCATTACTTGATGAGATGTATATTTGTGATATATATACTGTCATTTTTTTTTCGGATCGAGCCGCGCAAAGGAGACTATGGCGAATTTTTCCGGAGATTTAAGGCGTTAGAAAAAATTTAAGAAGTTTGGAAATTTTTGAAAACTTTAACTTTGTTTTAGAATTGAAAGTTAAACAATAGTAATTGTTTTTGAAAAGATAACTAAGTATGATTTGAAAACTTAGTAAAGATTGTAAAAAGTTTAACTATAAATTTTGGAAAGTTAATAAATTCTGTAACCTTTCTTACTTGTAATTTCGGGGACGAAATTCTTTTAAGGGGGAAAGATTGTAACGACCCAGAATTTTTATTAATTAAAATTTGAATATTTAATTAATTTTAAATATTAATAAGTGAAATTTATAAGTCAAATAAATTTTAATTTGAATTATTGGATTTAATTGGATTATTAAATCGATAATTTAATACGTTAAATTATGGAAATAATTGAAAATAGAGTTAAATATGATTGAAAATGATTTGTAAAATTTTATTTTATCATATGGGAGTTAGAACGATATTTTAGAACTTTTAAAATCGAATTAAAAGTTTATTTGTGAAAATTGAATATTTTAATATTTAATAATTGACTGTAAAATAGTCAATTTTTGAACAGTCTCAGAATTGAACGAAACCAGTTTCATTGGATCCGTAGTAGTTAGTTATTACCGGATTTCAATTTTCGTGTCAATCGGAGTTATCGTTTGATCGTGGCAGCTCGAAACGCATCGAATTATTTTTAATTTAAATTTGGCGAGTCAAAATAGCCATTTTTCAAAAAGTCTCGGAATTCGACGAAACCAGTTTCATCGGATCCGTAATGTGATATTATTGTAAGGTTTCAAATTTCAAGTCAATTGGATTTACCGTTTGTCCGGTACAAATTAAAACGCCTAGAAATCGGTTTAAATCGGTTTAATTCAAATTGAGCGTTTTCAGCCATAACTCGCACATACTTCCGAATTAGCTTCCGAAACCTGTTCCATTGTGTCCGGAACGCGGGATAAACCCTAGATACGCTGGTTACGGCGTCTAAATCGGAGTTCGGAATTCCCGGGATGAATAGTGTTTACGCTTGCTTTTTCTATAAATAGAAGTTAAAATCACAAAATTTCTAAAATTAAAAACCAAAACCCTAATTTCCTATTGCTAGCCGCCAGTTACAATTCAAAGGCTGAAAATGATCTTCCTTCCTCCCTCAAAATCTCTCAATCCATTCATCGATTCACGAAGCCATCAACTACAAAGTTATAGAGCACATCAAGATCTACAAGATCAACGGTCAAGATCGAGAATAGTTGAGCGGATTGATGGGAAATGGAGCATGAACGTGGGCTGTTCTCATGCGTGCGCGCGCGCCTATGGGGGGCCGAGCTGGCCATGGTGGCAGGTGGAGGTAGCATGCGTCGTGCTCTTCGACGTGGTGGTAGTATGATGAGGTATTAGCGAGAGATGATGGAGTAATATTTAACCCTAATTTACTAATTGGGTTCGGCCTCAATATTGGTTTCCTGGAGATGAGGACGTGAGTTTGGGGAAGATGATATGTGCGGTGGAGATGCAGTGAAGTGGGATCCAATGGCTCTCAATAGGTTTAGGTTTAAAATTATTAAAGTTTTGTTGTAATTGTTAATATAAATACGTTCAAACTTGTAAAATGCATAACTTTTTCATACGAGGTCGAAAAAATGCAAACTCAGTTGCGTTGGAATCGTATGGACGAGCACTACGCGATGGAGTTGGTTTGGAGTCGTTTGGAGTTAGTGAGAATTTCGGGTAAAATTAAACGCGCGTTTAATTTTATTCGAAATAAAAAGCTAAAACGGAATTTAAAATCAAGGTGAGAACTTCTCACTCAATCGAATAGATTTCGATTTTATTTTAAATAGTTAGATTTAAAATATTTGAATGCATGTTTGAATGATGACTGTAAATTATTGATTGTTAAAATAGACATTATGCGCCGTTAGTAAGCGGATGTTATTTAATATAAACATATACCGCGAATATTTCATAAACAGTGAAATTGGTATTATATATAATATCAATATATATATATATATATTGGCATATGTATATATTGCAGTTATTGATTTCCCGCATTTTTTGTTTAGCGGATGAGACCCTATTACGCCGTTATTAAGCGGATAATATTTAATAAGAACATGTACCGTGATAATTTCGTACTGGAGCGAAATTGGTATTGTGCTAATGTTTTTGGATGCAGGAAACAGGTTGGAGGGATCCAACTGGATTCCTCAACAGTTTTTATTTTATTTCAGATATTTTGATATTTGATTGATTATCATATCGATATATGATGGATCGTTGTAGTCGTGATTGACTATTTTGTGTGTAGCATCATTGGACCCAGATTTGGGATTTTAAAATGATTTTAAAGTGATTTTTGAAAATATACTATATTTTTGGAATTGATCCATTTCAAATAAACAAACGTTATAATTTTTAATGTTATAAAAATTATGATTTTTAAGAAATATAGTTAAAAGCTGATTTTTGAAAACAAGGAATTAATGACTTTATAAAAGAGTTTAAATTGGGATTCTGAACTTGTTATAAAAAGTTTAAATATAGGATTTATAAAATTTAATTATTTTATAAATCAGTATGGTGAAGTTTTTAAAAGAATTTAAAGACGTTTTAAAGAATAATATAAATTAATTTATATTAAGAGATTTATAAATGGATATTTATAAATTGAAATATGGACATTATAAAACGAGTTTTTATAAGTGTTTGAATGTAGTGGAAATGAATTTCATAAATGAATGAAATTTATAGAATTATAAACTGTGAAGTTATAAATGAAAATTATAAATAGCAAGATTTATAAATTTAGTGAAATTATTTGAAGAATAGATTGGTTAAATATATGAATCTTATAAGTTATAAAATTTATAAATTGGAAAGTCTTTAAAAGAACGATTTTGTAAAATAATCGTATTGTAAGCATTTGACTTATAATATGGACTTTAGTTCATAATTGAGATATAAAGTAAATAGGTTAATAAAGAAAATTTATAAAGAAAGAAGTTATAAAACAAATAGAAATGGAGTTTATAAACGTTGTTTTATAAATTCGAAAACGACTTATTTTGATAAGTTAATTGTTGAAACCTATTAATGGAGTTATATTCACGTTTTTAGACAGTGAAAAATCCTTAGAGTAAAATGAATAAAAGGATGAAATTTGTTAAAGAAGTATATTCACGTTTTTGAATAGTGAATGATATATTAAAGAAATTGTTTTGAATGAGATGTTTTAAATAGAATTAAAACGATCCAACGATGTTTTAAAAGGTATTGAGATTCGAAACCATAGATTTCAACATTTATTGTTGAAATAGACGTTTTCGAGAAATAAAAGGAAATGGTGGACTATAACACTGTTGTTATAGTAAATGATTTCCGAAAGGAAATGTTTTGAATAGTATTGGGATTTATATATCTATTTTAAATTCGAATCCCTATACTAGTGATTTTGGGTTGTCGTAACGATGTTTTACGCAACATTCGTTTTGGCCCAAGTAAATATGTTTAAGAAAGGATTTTCTTAATAGAATGAAATATATACTTAATTCGGTTTAAGTATATGGAATATTTTCTAAGTGTTGAAAATGAAAGATTGTGAATTACTTATTTATGAATAAGTATGGAAATGTTTTCCAATATGAAGTGAATTTATAGAATTTATCTTCTTGAAGATAAATTGAAAATGAATAATTGAAATCGAATATTCATTGATATTTTGGAATTATAAATTCACTAAGGAATTTATAAAGGAAGTGGAATTTGTCTAAAAAAAAATAAATATTGATTTATTTTTGAAGAATTGAAATTAAATATCTTGTAAAGATATTTTGGAAAATTATTTGGAATCTGGTGATGTGTGCATATCCATTGATAGTTCAATAACCGACTATCAATATTTCCCTTTGAATGGGTATTTGATGTGAATTGATTGAATTTGAATGCACACTTATTTTTGAATAAGCGCTCACTATTCGGGTTAACCGGGAAAGGACCATGGGGTCGTAAAACCCATTCCGAATATGTGATACGTCGTTGTGAATTGCATTTGAAGATCGGTGTTGAAGACCGGATATTTGCAAGAGCGATAGGATGACCTATCGATTGTTTCTGCACCGAGTCGCGCCGGTATAGAAACTCCATATGTGATGGTGAATCCGATCAGGATTGTGAATATCCGGATTGCAAGGACTTCTTTGTAAGTGCCTTCGGTTTTGTTCGATCCCGGAACAGACTTGTATGGATTGTATGTCTGACATTACAAGTTGAGATATAAAGCCGATTTCTTTCAAATATATTTCTGTTGGTGGCGGAGAATTTATTCTTTGCTTAACACCCTTCTTTGAGACGTACGAGCTCAAAGGTTATATAGTTGAAGTTATCAGCGATATATCCCATTTTGGTAATGTGACATGCTGAGTGATGCTGAAATGATCATTGTGTTGATTATTTGTGATAGGATCGTTTATTTGATCGTCTATCCTTGTGATCATTGTGTTGATCATTTGTTGACCCAAAGCATGGCTTTTGTATAAAGTATGTTTTTGTGGACGTGACTTCGTCGAGCCTCACACCCCGTGAATGGTCAAAACAGGAAAGAAGCAGCAAGGTTATGAGGGGTAGCACCCTTTAGGATGTGTCCATTTCCTTCTGGAAAAGGGTGGTATCATGGTATGGAGCCCAGATACTTACTCATGTTGAAAACACTTTATGATTGTGTGAATTGATTACGAGCGCTCGGTTGAAAAGGTCCCAAAGGACCGGGGGATGGCATATTCGGTCAGTTGTTGCTCAGTTAGGAGTAACCCGGCCTTGTGTTGGTAGAGATCCGGTTTGGTTCTCGGGGATGTCCATCCAGAGGCATTCTCATGTGGCAATGGGAAGTTCCTTGGCCTGATCATTCGTTGGAAATCCAATTCCCAATACGAAACTTGTACGGTATTAGTTGTAGAACCTGCCATTCACTTATGGTGGTCACCACTGTTTGGATGGTAGCTATAGTAGGCATAGTTCGAAATGTCTATGTTGGCTAAGATTTATATTCTACTTTCGAAATATTTCTCTACACTATGCACTAGTAATGATATTAAATGTTATTTTAAATGCGTATCAAGCATCTTTGACTATCATAAGGAGAAATCTCCTCCGATTCTGCGTTTGCATGTGTGTGTGTGCGGGAGGCCTTATGGTAGTCTCATTTTTAAAAGCATTGCGAATTGATAAAAAAAATATTCCTCTATTTTGATTTTAAAGATAAATAAACTGTTTTGAGTTCTCACACCAGTCACATGACTGACTCGGAGTTTATTGTTTTCCTTCCTAAACTCTGGGTGCCCACCAATTTTCACACGGGCAGTCAAGAGTAAGGTTTATCAGGATATTCTGGATATTCTGGAGTTGCTGGAGGCAAGCTGGATGGCATGGCGTATTACTAGTTTATATAGTATTTCTTTTCCGCTGCACTGTTTATTGTTGTATGTTGTTGTACACTCTGATGATATGATATGATGTAATGAAATATAATGTGATGTAATAACTGATATAGTTCTTTGTTTAAAGATTATTCATTTATTATTATATGTTGTTCCGCTGCGAATTGTGAGATTCTGATGTTGTTCTGTTGTTTTCTTCTGTCCCGTCCTATTTTTAAAATTCTTCTATCTTGTATTTTTCAAATTCTCTGTTTTCTTTCTCTGTTTTCAAAAAAAATTGTCTATCTTCTTTTCCCTCTATTTCCTATCTCTTCTTCTTGTTCTCTCTTCTTCTTTTCCTAATTTTTTTTTTAAAACCCCATAACTATTCGGTTTTTCGGCAACGAAAATCCGTATACGTTACAAAACCTCTCAGTATGGAGTGGTTTTACTTTGTTCAAACTCACTTCTTTCACTTGTGCCATCCTTATATCTTCTATTTCATGTGCTTCAAGCTCTTTTCCATCAATTTTGAGTTGCTTCTACGATTCCCCTAATAACACTTGTATCGTCTTATTTTCTTTACTTTCTTCTTATCAATCCCGAGAATTGCTCGTCCAAATATGAGAAAAGCGCTTAATAACAAGTGGTTTAGGTAGAGTATGAAGTATGTGGATTTGGTGGGGCCAAAATAGTTGGAAAACCCTCTCAACGCCGAGAGAAACCTCTTGGTATCCAGTATTTTACTTAGCCCCAATATTGACGGTTCCTTTTGGACATGCTTTTCCATTCCTTCTAAGTGCATTTCTACGCTCTCGAGTCATTTCGTCTTTGTATTGACCTTGTACTTTTGGTTGAATTCTACTTGGTTAAAAACCCAGTTAATACTTGCCCCCTAGAGTATGCTTTCATTGAAAATGAAGTGTGCTCTGGATCGATACAAATACTGACTTGCTATTCGGTGATTCCAGTTGACCATTCAGGCATTGCTTTGAAATGTTGCTTTTATTGGGCAGACATTCCTTCAATTGCTTTGCATAGTTACAATTCCATCCTCTGTACCAAGGACATGCCCTTCTCTTTAGATATCGCTTAGTGCCCTGGACCTGTATTCTCTTTTCTCTGCCATGTATGCTACGCATTTTTAGGGTGGACAAACCTCTCAGTACCGAGAGAAACCTCTCGGTATCGAGACCTCTTCTCTTCCCTAAATTCTTACTTAAGTCTTTGGGACTTAGAAAATTTTCACACTTGATTTCACTTGTGCCTTTGCTCTTCATGTTGACTCTTTTGACCCGAGACCTTTTTGCCTTCCACCACCATCCCTTCAAGTCTTCAAGATTCAACTTACCGTAGTCCATCCCTACAACACTGCTCTACCACCATAGCCTTCGTTAACCTTCGTGAACACCGCCATCAATTCGCTTCCACGGCCATGCTCTAAATTACCACCAAAAGTATTTAGGCTTGAGGTCTCAAAAGCTTCAATTCACCGATCTAAAGTCTCAATTACTTAAGACCTACGATTGGTGGTTGACACAAGATGGTGATGGTGGAGGTATGGTCGATTGAAAAGAGATAGTATGAATTTTTGTTGCATATGATCTATGGTGAACTAGGGCTTTGCCTTGGTCATGTGCACACCATTTCAAAGACAAGTCTAACTCTGTGACTTCGGCTAACTTTTTTCGAAACTCGGCTAAGCCGTCCTCGTCATTTGAATCCCAATAGGATGCTTGATCTCAAGAACAATCATATTGGATGGTTCCATCACATCGCTTTTCCTTATTACTGCACTTCTTTGGTCCTTAAAAAAATAGCTTCCGCATTGCTCTGGACAGCGACTCCGTTATCGATTATTTATTGATAACGGAATAAGTTTTGATATTGTTTCATCATACGTCATGGCTTGTTTTTCTAGCTTGAGCGAGCTATCTACACATGATGGTTTGTTCTTCGCTTACGGAACACGAAACTCACACTACATAGATTAACACTTCTTATTTGCCTCGATCTACATTTGGAGTCTATTTGGCCAACAAATGTCAGCATCCTTTAGATTTCGGGCATTAGCCGTATGGACTAGTTACCCAGAATAAACATACTTGACTATATTGAATGCCAAGTTTTCGATTTTAGAATGATTTGTCGATCACTACACGTCAAGGCTAGTGAAGGCACATCCCTCCTCCTAAAGCTAGATCCTCTATACCTCAAGATTCACTAACTGTTCCCCTGTTTGGGTCATCCTATAACTACAGAATCACAAAGCTCAATGATTCTAGTAAAGCCGGTAGAGGACCAACCACCTCTGTTAAACGAATTTATCAGTCTGAGAATATTAGATGATCTGCTATAGTAAGTGCCTACGATACCGATGGCTAGAATGTTCCAAAACATTTGTCATCAACATGGAATACCTAAAGATGATGTTTGTATCCTAACAAGCGCTGGATTTGCACACAAAACCCCATCCGGATACACAGTGTGCAGCCAGTTCATGTGCCTAGGTGATGCCAACCCGCCTTTCAATCTATTTCTTCAATGGTTCTTGAAGAACTTTGGTTAGCTCCGTCCCAAATTCATCTTAACAGATATGCCCTTCTAAGTTCTCTCCATGTCCATTTCATGAAATGGCTCAACCAAGCTCCTACTTTTAGCAAACTTTCTTATATATTGCACTTCAAGTAATGACCAGATTCTAATTCTTACATGATTGTTAAATCCTATTGCTGCTCCAAGGTCATCGAAAAGCTTCACAATAAACGCTCATACATCAAAAATGAGTACTTTTTGTATGATGTCCCTACGGCTTCAATTGATTCTAGCTGTATGGAACTAGGTTTTCTTTTATGTGTCCTTTCCATACTTAGTTTCCTTGGCTCAAGTCGTCAACCTAACGTTTATTTCTTCATAGGCATTACAGCTTGAGATGATTGTGAGGAACACAAGACCATGCTCAATGGCCCGAGAGAAGTTAGATTCCACTAACCTACCATCGCATTCCTTTCAACGAATGAAAACCTATGACGATGTAGTTTGCTATATTCTGATAAATTCACCACCATGGAGTCACCTATACCTAGTAGCTCTAGAGCTTGTACATGTTGTTCCATCACCACTCGTTGCTCCAGGGAAAATATTCCGAGGACATCGTGGACCATCAGACATAGCACATGCAAAAGAGCCAGTTCGAGGAGATTTGGAAGTACAAACTGCTAAGGTCGCCCCAGGCAACCAAGTCGAAGGAGTCAAGATGTAGTCGATTCCTGAGGAGAGTGAGAATGAAGAGAAGTAGACAGGAAAAGAGCCAATGGTTTAGAACAATAAAGATGGCTCAAGCAATAGCAACTATCATGCTAGTGCACAGGGTGGGTCATTTGGAGAGACTCCACATAGAAGCCTATACTTCCTAGCTTGCCTCATCTGAAGCACAATGACATCGAAGCTTCAAATGGAAAGGAGATAAAACTATGCTACCCACATAGGAGATAATGCCCTAACCCTGCTTTTTTGGCAGCATTTGTAATGGTTTGAGCAATATCGATGAAATTGATATCTCAATTCATGACGTTCTAAATGAAATAGGCTTAGTATTCAAATTCTCACTTGAAGGATTAATAAGCGAAAGTGGAGAGACCCCAACATTAGTTCCTTGCCAATATAGTATGTAGAGTACTTAATGTAGTCACTGGCACTATTATACACATCACTAGGATCATGCACATGCTTTCTTGCACTCCATTATTTTTTGAAGTCCTAATTCTTATACTGTCTTTTTCTTGTTTCAGGTTTCATGGGTTATGACTAATACGGAGCTCTTTCACATGTGGAGATAATTATAGAAGGAAGACACCCAATCCTTATCTGCCTTGCTCCAGCTATTAGGGTCATCATGAGACTAATAAGGAAAGGCGAAGGAAGAATCGGGAGGTAGGCAATGCATGCTGGGTCAGTAGAGAGAGGAAGAAGGGAAAAGAAGGGGAGGGGAAAAGGAGAGAGGTAGAAGAAGAGCCATCGCGTGATCTCACCAAACAACAAAGAGAATTTTATAGACATCATGGCCCTTCTTCTGGTGACGTTGCACCATATTTCGAAGCTCAAACTTCTCCACTGCAACAGGTTCCCGCTTCCCATGCTTTAATTACAATAGTTCCACCTTCTTCCAAAGGGGTTTCTACTTACTCGTTTACTCTTTCGGCTAGTTCTCCATGCCTGCATGCTGCATTTCCGAACTTCTTCTTATATGACGTTAAATTTTATTATGACATCAGGTACATCCATGAGGAAATGGCAGACTAAGATGCTCAAAATGTCCAAAAACATATTAACAAAGGATACAAATGGAAAAGGCCGTGCAAGGCTCTCTCGGATGTAAATAAAATCAATTCTAGTCCTTTGGTTTTGGGAAGGTGACTTATGAGAGGATTTTAAAGGAAAGGGAAGAGGACCTGATGAGGGTCACTAGAGATAGATGCAGCCCTTGAAGCAAAGGGTAAATTTGATAGATTGAAGGAAGAGAGATGAAGCTTGCCTAAGCCACTATTAAGCTCATGATGAGGAACAAGTTAAAAGATGCCCTTACTTAGCGAGTTCAAGAAGCAAGTAGACGAGAAAGCCCAGGCTCTCACACACAAAGGCAAGATTATAAAGGCCAGGGACCAAAATATCTCGGAGTAGGAAGCCGAGCTCTAGAGGCTTCGAGGGGAGAACCAAGAGCCCTATAAAGAGAATGGCATGCTAGTTGTAAGCCTAGAGCAGTTGAAAACTAATAAGCTCAGTAATGACATAGGGCTTGCCTTCGCTCAAGGGGAAGTCCAAGACCTCCAAGAAGAAAGGGTTCATAAAAGAGAAGAGTTGAAGTTGAATCTCCAACACTTCTATGCTTGTGCCGTCATGTACAAAAAATTAAAGTTGTTGGGAAAGGACTATCCTATGACTCTTACAAATGCCTAAGAAGACGGTTGGATCGATCTATGCATGCTGGAGATAACCGCTTCAAGGAAGAGCTTATGGCATAGTAACTCAATATCGAGGACATTAAAATGCTCACATTTGGAAAAGCCATCCTTGTTGAGGAGGATGCCAATGCTGCTGATGTCGCTGTCGCCCAAGCTCTCACTAGTCCGAGCTCATCGGGTAAGCATGAAGTTACCATGAGCTATATGTTACTTCGTCCATAGGCCAAGCAGAGAAGTGTGAGACTAAAGAGGGGGAATTCATGATTTCCTTTAGTGAAAGAATCCTAGGCTCAGGTTCTTTTCTCGTTTTGCCGATCTTCAGGCAGTTTCAATTCTCTTTTGAGTCTATTACTAAACTTTACTACTCTACCCGTCAACTTGTACGTCAACCATACCTTCCTCCTTCGCCTTAACTACTCAGGGTTCAGGCACTACGGTTATATTCTCAGAGTCAACTTCTTTTTCTATGGGACTTGTCTCTCCTATCCTACCCTTCGGTTCATGGCCCAGTTTAAGCTTCTAGAAGATTGTGGCTTTAGAGGGGCTGGACAACATTTTTGTGTCTCATGAAGAAGAAGACGTCACTATCATAGGGGCTATAGACCCCACCAATCATACCAGGATGGTGAAGAGATTGAAGTTTGATTTTGCAAATATCCATGTGAAGTCTAAGTCGGGTATCATGAAGCCCACCAGTTCTACTCTTACAAGCCCCGCCTCCAAACTTCCGAAGCTCAAGATCAGGTCTCCCCAGACTAAGCCCGGTAAAGCTCCTAATGGAAAATCTAACGATCCTTATACCGTGATCGGTGAAGAATCTATCCACTCGAAGGGCGATACTCCTCCAAGTAGGGTGATTAAAGATGAGAAGCAAAAATATAAGACTCATCCTAGAGGAGATAATGGAAAAGGTGGCAAGAAAGGGAAGACTAACTAGGTGCTACTTAGAGCTTGTCAGCTGAGAGTTATCTCTTCTATGTTGTGGAGTTGGTACAGTTTTGCTTTTCTATTTTGAACAGGCAGAGATTGCGCGCGTACGACCCCTGCTTTGTGATGTACATAAAAGTTGCGGTAATGAAAGAATGATTTTTGTCCTGTAGTCTTTCTCTTGTTCACTTTTATGCACATTTATGTACTGTATTATTTATGTGACTACCTTTACTACAATTATGTATGTCTGTTTCTGTGCAATGTACTTATTTACTGCAACTCTACGCATATAAATAATATTTTTGCAATTGCTTTGGCTATGTCTTGTTACTTAGCCCAGTTTATAACTACCAGAATACTTCATTTGGCAAAATAGAATCATTATTTAACCACCTCTATGGTTATTACCGTCGATGTCTGGTTAGGTTCCTTTCGACCGGTTATGTGCATGCTTATCCCTATTCATGGATTTATTATTGCAGACACCCAACTCTAGGCATTTATAAGTTAATAGTGTTATGAGGCAAAATTTTCGATTGCCGCCCATTTAAGTGCGCTTTTCCGATCCTATCCTAGATCGGTCAAGCTTAGTAAAATCCTATTTTCGAGCCTTTGTGGCTATCCTTGACCAAACATATCCTACTTGGTTGTTAGCGCTTTCATTGAGATTCTGATCCGTATACCAGCTCATATCTCCAGGAACTAGTGGTTTTATTACTTAATTCCAAGCATTATTTTCTCGATGATACCAAACTCTAGGCTGCACTTGAATTTCACTATTTTTTGAGTAGGAAATCCGACTGTGCACTAATTTTTATCTTCGAAAATTAGTACATCGAAACTCCGTTCAGTGAATTATTTCTTTATCATTACCTATCTTCGGGAAAAGATGAAATCCTAAGGATGGAGTCGAGCGACTTGGTCGGCCCCTTGGATTAGGTCGAAGAACCTTCTCACTGTTGCCTATCACTGAGCAACAACGAATTCATGAAGGTTAGTTAAATCAACTAGCCTTCTTGGTGTTGACTATCTCCAGGCAGTGACAAATTCCTAAAGACTTTGTGATTTTCCTCCTTAACGTTACCTATCTTCGAGCAATGTATGATTCTTGTGGGTTAAGGTTTAGCCCTTCCCAACATTGCCTATCTCTAGGAAATAATGGGTTTTATAAGGTCGAGGATCGATTTTCACTATCGACCTTGGGGTTTGGACCTTCCCGACGTCGCTTGTCTGTAGGCAACATTGGTTCTCAAAAGGTTGAGAGTCGATTTTCATTATCAACTCAACAGTTTGAACCTACCTCGCGTCGCCTATCTTTGGGCAATGTCATTTCTTGGGATTTTGAGCATCGATTTTCGCCATTGACATGATGGTTTGGACCTTCTCGGCATAGAAATCACCGATAAATGCTGGATATCAGAAGGGTGAGGGTCGATTTTGACCGTTAACCCTGTAGTTTGAACCTTCCCAACATCACCTATCTCCACGCAACACCGGTTATCAAAAGTTTGAGGGTCAATTTTCACCATCGACCCGATGGTTTGGACCTTCTCGATGCCACCTATCTTCAAGCAACCTTGGTTCTCAGAAGGTTGATTGTCAGTTTTTACCGTCGACCCAGTGGTTTGGAAGTTTCCAATGCTGCCTATCTTCAGGCAACGCCAGTTCTTAGAAGGTTAAGGTCGATTTTCCCATTGACTCGGCAGTTGTAGTCGATTTTCCCCATCAACCTGGCTGTTTGGATCCACACATTCCGTTCATTGTCCCAGGATAAAGGAGCATTTCCTCAACTGTGTTGCTAATTGTGCAATGTAGGAGTTTTCCATATAAGAACATAGTTCCATTGGTTGTAGAAACTAGCTTTATTTATGAATGAAAAAAGTAGCAAGTCTTACCAAATTACATTGGCCGTAGTGTCCTTAAGTGGCTTAATTGCGAAAAAAATAGAGAAGAAACTAAGTGTAGTAATGCTGCAGCATGTCATTGTTCCAAGTGCGCAGATTCGGAATTCGACCAATGGTTGCTAGCTTGAAAGTTCCATATCCAAGCTTCTAATTAACTGCATAGGGTCCTTCCCAGTTCGATCCAAGTGCTCCTGTACCAGGGAGAACTTACTTAAAAATAAGATCTCCAACCTCAAAGGTGTAGTTGCGAACCTTGGTGTTGAAGTGTCACGCTACTTTTTTTTATGGGCAGAACCCTTAATTCTACTTCTTCCCTCTTTTCATCAACCAAGTCGAGAGACTCAAGCAAGAGCTCCTTATTCAACATCAAGGTGAAATACCTTCTACAGTGAGAGGGCACTTCTGGATTTACTAGGATCATTGCCTTTGATCCATAGGCCAAAGCGAAACGCGAGTGCCCAGTCGCAGACTTATGTATCATTCTATAAGTCTATAGTGTTAGTCGAAGCTTATCAACCTAGTAGACTTTGGCTTAAGTTAGTCACTTTTTCAAGGTTGATTTGATGATCTTATTCATTACTTCCACTTGTACATTCATTTTCGGATGTAGGAGAAGCTCTTCTCGATTTGGTAGCGCTTGTAGAAATCCTTGAACTCGCTACTCTCGAACTGAGTTCTTTTATCTGTGATGATTTTCTAGGGTACTCCAATCTTGTAAATAATATGCTTTGTTACAACAATTTTACCCTTTTCACTGTAATTGTGGCAATAGGTTCCGCTTCAACCCATTTCATAAAGTAATCCACTGCAATGATAGCATGTTGGCTCTTCCTTTCGCTATCGACCTAACACCGATATTGTTAATTCCCCAAATTTCAAACAGCCATGGGCTGACCATTTTTGTAAGTTCTAAACTAGGGCTCTTGGAACCTTCGCAAATCTTTAGCATCGGTCACAGCGTTTGGTGTAGTCAGATGCATCTCGGTTAATTATTGGTTAAAAATATCCATAGCGAAGTATCTTCTTTTCCAAATTCTATGTGTGATCACCACAACATCCCTTATGGAATTCCATAAGGATCTTCAAGCCTCATCCTTAACTACATACTAAAGTAGGGGAGTTGAGAATCCTCTCATGTATAACACCCCGTCTTGCATCATGAATCGTTGTGCTTTTCGAAGGAGTGTTTATTCTTGTCTCTTTGGACAGGTCCATTGATCAGGTAGCCTTTGATCTGATTCATCCATGACTCCTTCTTTGTATTCTATTAAACCCAGTCAACTGTCCATCTGATCAATGCTTAGAACTATTAAAACTACTACTGGAACCAATCCTATTAACCGTGCTTTCCTAGAGCTAGCTAGCTTAGCTAATGAATCATCCCCGTACAATGCTCTATGTCTTCAAGCACTTCAAGTTCTTTTAATAGGTAAGGAGCTAGTCTCGCACCCTTGGCCTGATACTCCTTCCTAATTTAGCAAACCACCAACTGGGAGTCACTACATATATGCAGTGTCTTTATCATCAATTCATTTGCTATCCTCAATCTTGCTATTAACGCCTCGTACTCAGTTTCGTTATTAGCCATAGGAAATTATAGCTTCAGCAAGTAATATATTGATAATCCTTTTGGTGTTTCAAACGCCACTTCTTCTTTTGAGCTAAATTCATTCGAAGCACCGTCTATAAACAAGTTCTAGTGAGGAGTTGCAACTATAGCATCCTCTTCTTCTTCACCATCATGCGCAGTAATTTAGATAATGAAGTCTTCTAATGCTTGCCTATTTATCGCTCTCTTTGGATGGTAGGTAATATCATATTAACTCAACTTGATATTCCATTTCAGAAACCTTCTCCAAGTCTCGGGTCGGTACAATACATGTTTCAAAGGCTAATCTGTCAGCACCTTGATCGTATGAGCCTGAAAATACATCGCAACTTCCTTGATGCAATCAGCAGGAAATACGTTAGTTTTTCCAGCTTTGGTTAATTCTTTTCTACTTCTATAAACCACTTGCTATTGTAGTAGACCGGTCTTTGAATCCTTGCCTCCGCACGTACCAATGCTACGCTCAGTGTATGAGCAGACACAGCTAAGTAAACAAATAGATCCTCCTCATCTAACGGTTCAGACAAGACCGTTGGCATAAACATATGCCTCAATAACTCTTTGAAAGAATTTTAGTAATCCCGATTCCAGTCAAAATTTTTTTTCCTTTCTTAAGTACGTCGAAGAAACGGATGCATTTATATATTGCCCTTGAGATGAAGTGGCTCAAAGGAGCGATCTTTCCATTCAGGCTCTGAAGTTGTTTCTTCGTGGTTGGGGCAATTTTACATTTCTTAAAGCGTTAATCTACTTTAGATTGGCCTCGATCCCCCATGCATTGACAATATACCCTAAAAACTTCACTGATGTTACTTTGAAAGAATTTTTTTTAATGGATTTAGCTTTATTTCATACTTCCATAGAATCTCGAACATCTCTGAGAGATCATCCAATTGGTTTCAAAACACCCATGACTTCACAGGCATATCATCCATGTACACCTCTATCGTCCATCTGATTTGATTATCAAATGTCATATTTACCGATCATTGGTATGTAGCTTCGACGTTTTTCAAATCGAATGGCATCACCCGATGTACTGCAATTCTAAATCCATGATAAAGGTAGTATTCTCGTGATCCGACTCATGCATCATGATTTGATACTATCAAAAACAAGCATATATAAACGAGAGCAATTCATGCCCCTCTATTCCTTCAATATGCTGTTCAATTCTGGGCAAATGAAAGCTGTCCATCGGGCAAGCTTTGTTTAGATTCGAGTAATCGATGCACGCTTGCCACTTTCCATTTGACTTCTTGACCAATATGGGATTAATTACCCATTGAGCATATAAAGCGTCATTAACAAAGTCGTTAGCTAATAGCTTATCCACTTCCTTCAACGCAGTGCATTGTTTCGGACCTAGGCTATGTCTTTTCTATTTCATTAGTATGAACTTAGGATCGATATTTAGTGCATGACACGCTGTCTTCAACATTATATCCCACACATATTAGAATGCGTCCAAGCAAATACATCCAAATTGCCTCGAAGGAAATTAATAAGTTCCTTCCGTAATCCAATTCCAAGTCGAGAACCAATCCTTAACACTCGAGTTGGGTCATCATATCAATAAAGACACTCACTGTAAGCTTTGTTAGTGCTGCAAGTACTTCCCCTGACATTCTGGGATCTATAGTCTTTTCAAATCAGCTATGGTTCCTGAGCCATAGGCTTCTATGTAATTTCTATGCTTGAGGTTCTTGAATATAGAGAGTTCTCCATACATTTTCCCCCTCTCTTGATGCTTATCTTCTCGTAGTTCTATAGCATATCATTCTCTTACCCCTCTTTGGTCTCCTTGCACTACTCCAATCCCGTCCTCTATAGGGAAATCCATTATCAAACACCATAGAGCCACAGCAATCCTAAAGTCAGCTAGGAGCGGTCGGCATAAGAAAGCATTATATGTCGAGAACTCATCGACAATAACAAACTTTTGAATGTGAACCACCCTATATTCTCTTTCACCAAGTTCTATGGGCAAGTCGATCATTCCAATTAGTTGTTTAGCTTCATTCATAACCCCTGAATCTTCATCTTGCAAGTATCACATCCTTCATACCGATTTTCATCTGGCCGAAAGTCTTCTTGAAAAGAATGTTGATTGAACTTCCATTGTCCACCAAAAATTGACACACAACTATCGCTCCAATCCCAACTGTTATCACCATGGGATTGAGGGTTGGTGCTTTAACTCCCTTAGAGTCTAGGTTTCTAAATACAATGTCATTCGTTATTATCTTTTGTTGCTAAGACAGAGTTCTACCTTCAACGGCATAGCAACTCTCCTGCAGCGCGTACTTCAGCGAGCTCACTACCTCTCTATCTCACCCTAGATTCTCTTTGCCGGTTGAGGTCCTCTAGTAATGGCATCAATTAGCAGTCTTCCATCAGTACATCTGGGCCCTTCATTACTGGGCCTAGGGATTTTCCTTGAGCCAGGGGTCCCTAGGGACCTGCAACCTGATCAGCATTATGTTGTTATTTAACATACTACTAGAGTTTGTTTTGCCATGTCGGTTCTTCAATTAAATCCTTTAAGTAATGGCATTCATTCTGTTGTTCCATGAGTTTCGTGGAAGTGGGAGAACTTTCTAGAATGTTTCATGTTCTCTATCGCCTCTCTCTTTAGCGGTTTTTTGCATTGCTTAGTTCCTTGAGCAGCAAGATAAATGTTTTCTAGTGTGTCATTTATAGGCATATAATCTTCTGGTCGCATATTCCTGGTGCTTTTGGTTCTTGTTACGCCTGCCATCCGAGTTCTGGTTCCTCTTTTTCCGATTCCCACAATTCCCTACATTACTTGCAACTCCAACAGAATTTTCTCCATCCTATTTAACCGCCACATTGCTCTTAATTACCACTTTGACTATCCATTGCTAACCTTTCCTTCAACCAGGCTTGCTGCATATAACCGTAGAAAATAGTTTTTCTTTCGATGAAATTCCATAGTAGTTGGTTGTTTCATCTTCAACCACCTACCAAAATTCATGTCCTGGTGAATGCCCTAGACACCAATGTCATGAATACAAGATCTTCCCTTAGATTGCTAACCTCCACAACAACGATGTTAAATCAGCTCAATAAACCCTTCAATGACTCCCTAGGTCCATAAGACATGCAAGATGGGGCCATCACGTCCTTTGGTCAGGTAGCATGGAGCCTAAAGTACTCTAAAAACTTCTTGGCTAATTCATCAAAAATAGATATGATTTTGGTGCGAGCCTAGTGAATGGCATAGAAGCAACTCCTTCCAAGAAAATAAGGAAACATCTACAACAAACATCATATATGGCTCTAGGCTCATCCATATGCCATTCTTACTTGAGTAAGTGTTTTTAAGGATCCACAGTCCTATTGTATGATGGCATTGTTGGCATCGTGAACTTTCTTAGGTACTCTTCCCTGAGAATATTTTTGATGGACGGAGTCTCACTTAGTGAGGAGCCCCAATCATAATTCGTTCTACCTACGCTTTCTTTCACCAACCATTTAACCATATCAGCTATGTATTCCTCATTAGCTTAATAATCCGATGATCAATTATCAAGGGCTATGCCAAATTGACTCTACAAACGATCTCGGTTTGTTGGTTGATGCCTAGGTCCTTCTGTCTTTTGGAGAACCACTCCTTCGATATTCCTTGGACAAGTAGTTTGGTTGTGATGTGGTTGTTTGAGCTCTATTCCCATTAGCATTGATATCTAACTAAAAAATATCATCATCAAGCTGCAGTTCCACTTCCTTATCAGAGACCACCGTTGCATCAACTTCTTGTGCATCACCTCCTTTAGATAACTCTCGATACTGAGAAAAATCCTCTCGGTACCAGATGATTTTCTTATGGGGGGGCGATTCTGCTTCCATTTGTAGGTCCATCAATAACTCTGGCAATCCCTACATTTTGTTTTTGCTTCCCGTCTCTTCTATTTTGGCCGAAAACAGAGGAATCTCTAGTTCTATCGTAGGTGAAGTTTCCCTTCTAGTTCTTTTGATTCTTGGTGGTTGCAAGGTTAACAAAGCATTCATCTTATCCATCAAACCTTTCTGGCTATTCAACATCTCTTGGTTAAGCTCTTGTATCATTTTATTAAGCTCTCTTCTGGTAACTATTTCATATTGAGCAGAGGATTCTGGTATTGCTCGTTGATTATTAACTTCCATATGGTGAGTATTTCCCTCATCACCACCAGCCACAACTCCTGATAACCTTTTTGATCTCTTTGGTTCCATGACTTTCTATCAGCAAACCTTTAAGTTCTTCAAGCAAGTTTTTCGAATCTAACCACTGGATCCCTCTAAATCCACAATAGTAAGTTAAATCTAATGCTGGGTTCAATTTCCTAATGAAAGCACCAAAATGTTGATGCCAAAAGTGGCATAACACCCAAATATGACTGCTGTAGGACTAAATCTAGTAGAAATAAAAGAAAAAATGCAGAAGAGCATAGGAAAGAAAAGAGACATCATATTTCTATAATGGTTCGGCAAGCTCGAGCCTACGTCCACTTTATAGTTTTATTGATTATGGATTTGAGAGAAAATTAGAGTCACTAGTACAAGGGGTTGGCATGTTCCTAAGCTTGGAACTGCCCATACTATATGCCTAGATGACTATTGTAAGGGAGAGATGGGAGATGAAGAAGGAGCAAAGCCTAATATTCTTTTTTAGTTGTAGTAGGGTTGATATTTATAGAGAAACGTGTATACAAGTTCAGGAGCCTACTTGCATTATAGTCCAAAAGTGAGCCCATTGTCATACAAGTGAACATAAGGCCCAAGAGCCGCAAAAACCTCTCGATCAAAGAAAAACCTCTCCGTACCAAGTGGTTTTGCTTTATGCAAAGTCACTTCTTTCACTTCTACCATGCTTCTATCTCATATTTGATGTGTTTCAAGCGCTTTCTACAGATTTTGAGTTGATTCTGACGATTCTCTTAACAACGCTTATATTATTATACTTTCTTTTCTTTCTTCTCATCAATCTTGAGAATTTCTTGTCCAAACTCTAAGAAAAGGACTTGAGTAGTGGTTTAGGTAGAGCATGAAGTATACGGATTTTGTGGGGCTAAATCAGTTGGAAAACCCTCTTGGTACCGAGAGAAACATCTCGGTACCGAGTGGTTTACTTATCCCTAATATTATTGGTTTCTTTTGAACATACTTTTCCATTCTTTCTAAGTATGTTTCCAAATTCTCGAGCTGTTTTGTCTTAATTTTGACCTTCTACTTTCGGTTGAATTTTTCTTGATTAGAAACTCGGTTATTAGGTAGTTTAGAGTGTTCTCAAGTATTTATGAAATGTTATAGAATTGTTTACAACAAAAAAAACTCCTTGTGAAGGAGTGCTCAGACTCGAACTCCATAAGTGATATCGAGTATAGTATGTCAATATTAAATTCATTTTCAAACCTTAGTTAAGAGCCTTAAGTTGGAATTGTTTCAAACAAATGGTTGTGGCTAATCTAGAAAAAAAGCTAAGTACATCGTCGTGAATAGTGCCACAACAAAAGCAATGTATAAATATAAATACATAAATTTATGAATTAGCTGAGGTGATTCCAAGCGTCAAGAATACCATATCATGTTATATGATAACAATCTAAATAACAAGGGCTCACTAGAAGTCGAGAAACATATTCCGAATGGTACCACATGATAAATATAGTTTATCAGCATTAGAGAGAGTTGATTGACATAGTAGATAATTAACACAACATAGCAGATCTATTCACGAAAAGGTCTAACTTGATCAGCTCTCATCAAACTGATCAAAGAGATGAGATTGAGATTCCATAATCACCCAAAGTGCAATTTAGAGATTGATAGAATTAGGGGTATGCCTTAGGGGCAATTATGTAGTGTTACATATATCTAACTCGATAACCAATCTTGTTTGAAATAAAAGGTCTTCTCTTTCTATTATATACTTGATATAATGTTCTATATACTAACTACTTGACTTAATTAAAATTATATTTAATAGAAAATTCATAAATTATATGTTTTATAATAGTAGTTATAATGTGTTGTAACTATCAGTAATTTATCACAATAAAATAAATATACCATTTCAAATATTCCTAGTTAATCCGTATCCAAATTAGGTATCGATACATTTGTTAAGACTAAAGTATGCAACACTCTCCAAATGTTGGGCAGTGTATTACTCATGGTTGCTGGAGGCATCTAGAGGTTACGTATTGATAGTTATTGGATAATTATGGAATGACACACTCGATAGTTTTTTGTTGGTTAATATAACTAAAGTCAAACAAATAATACTAATGCAAAAAAATTGCGCAGTTCTCTTAACGTGAGAATACAGTTGATCTTCAATATAGAATCCCTATTTTGATTACAGTTAAATCGTCGCACAACATCCATCAAACGACTATAGTTGGGTCGAGTGGAAGCATGGGAAGTGAAATACTAGGATTCATCTTCTTAGTTATATGAGGTTGATATAGTGGTTAACTGGAGTCAACTCAAAGTCAAAGTTTCTGGCCAAAGAATTTTGGTTAATAATAATTATTATTATTGAACTAAGGACTTTGTGTTTAGACTATAAAGTTGAATGTCGATGATATTAGAATTTTGACCATTACCAAATTCCATTAGTCCTAAGTGGTATAGTTTTGATAAAAAGAATTAGTGTAATTAATTATCATTGCTAGGTAACACTGAATAAAGTAAAATTAGATTTTATCAAAACCAAGTAAGCGATAAATTTGGCCATAATGGCACACCACCTGCTAAGTGAAGTGTGAACGTTAACACTCGAATTGTTCGATATTAATCTCTGATCAAATTTACATCTAAGTGTAACACAACTGAAATGTTGAATACTTTTGTTATCACCTGATTTAATTAAATTATAATTTCTATAAATTAATTAAATTAATTTTTGTGAAATACTAATTATAAAATTTCATTGGACGTATTGAAAAATATGAAACAGTGTATTTACAATAGTTATAAATACATTGATCCATATAGGATATCGGTGCGCATTTAAATACAACATTTATTATACGGTGTAACGACCCAGAAACTTGAACAATTTAAATTTGAAAATATTTAATTAATTTTAAATATTTGAATGATGATTTGAACTGAATTCCAAATTTTCATAATAAATTGGCGATAAAATTCTAAGATTTAATCTATTGAAAGTGAATAAAAATTGAATCTTCAATTTTAAGCTGATTTAAAAATATTTCGACAGCTTGTAAAATTCATATTGATAATACTGAAAATCATAGAGGCTTCAGAATCGAATTTGAAAGTAATTTGTTCAGTTTTGAAATTTTGTCGTTTAAATTGAATTTGAAAATAGCCGTCCGAGGCACAGTCTCGGAATTCGACGAAACTAATTCCATTGGGTCCGTAATATTGAATTATTACCGGATTTCAAATTTCGCCTTTTTAGGAGTTGATATGTGAACACGCGGTGAGAAAACGCATTGAAATTTAAACGAATTCAATTTAAATTTAAAAATATAATGGGTCAAGATCAAATCAACATCAGCCACCCTAGGTTTTGTAGGCAGACCTATTCCCTGCAAAGAAAAAAAAATCGCGTACCTCATGTCTCCCCATTTCTTTACAATACCACTCCACATCATTTCAGAGCAGGGGAAAGAAATGGAAATCGATCTCTACTCGTTTTAAAATAATAATGGCCGACACTTCTATTTACAGAAGCAAGCATCACAAACGAAAACAAATCATGGCTGAAGCCCTTCATCCTAAATCCAAAACCAAATCGAAGCCATCTCGTTCAAATTGAAATGCCCCTCTCTCTCAGTTCATTCACGAAAGAAAAAAAAAGGGAAAAAAAAATAAGCGATGAACGAATAATGGCCGAAGCCAAAAATAATCGAAGTCGATTTCGATTCAAAAGAGTAGGGGAGTTGCTTTCGTGTAGTTAAGGGTGGTCGCGTCCGAGATTGGGAATCTCGAGCACGATGTTGGAACGGGAAGAAGATCGTCGCAAGCAATTGGGTTAGGGTTGTGGCCTCGCGAGGTCGAGGCGACGGTGCCGTGAAGGGCGGCGGCGTGAAGGACCCAAGACTTCGTGGGTTGATCCGATGGTAGGGAGCGTGGTCGAGAGTTGATGGAGGTTCTCGCCTGTTGCGTGAAGGGCGTAGCCGCCGATACCTTCGTAAGTTTTAGTGAATCATGGACTTAGTTCGACACGAACTTTGATGCTTGCGTTTGACCTGAAGCTTGTCACCGCAGCCTGAAAGCATGACCGAGATCTGATGGAACTCGGCAAAGCAGCTGGATTTCGAGTTCCTGTACGTTGAGGTATTTTTACTTAAAACGTTTTGGGGTTTCGAAAATTTAATTAGCAGTTGCTGTAAAAGAAAAAAATATTGGTAGAAAATAGATTTTAAAATCTGCAGTAAAGTATATTTTGAATTTATTTAAATTACTAAATTTGATATATATGCAGAAAACTTTGTACACCATCTTAAGAAATCTATAGTGAGTATATAAATGGGTATTTTTTTTATATATAAATTATATGGGTAGATGTATAGAAAAATATGGTCAGTAAGTTTAAACAATTTAGACTCTCGAATTTTTCAGAAATCAGTATTTAAAGTTATACCATAAAAACAGAGAAGTTTAGAAAATAAATTCTTAGTTAATATTTTATTTTAAGAAACTAGAAAATTAGGTTATATAAAGAGAAGTTTATATAAAAGGAGAATTAGTTAAAATATAATTTTTGGTAAGAAAAAGAAATTTTATCATTAGTTAGATAAATTTATTTAAAGGAAGAAAATTTGTTTAAAAATTTAATTCTTTGTTTGAAATTTAATCATTAGCTTAAAATTGAAATATTTATTGAATTAAAATTTTAAAATGGTAAATTGAATAGTTCGATTTGATTCGAATATTAATAAATTATATAATCATTTATACAAGGTATAAATCAAGAAATCAAGTCAAGATGGAAATGGATTGCAAAATAAAAAGCAAAGGTGAGAACTTCTCACTCAAAAAGGGTTATTTTAAATTTTAAATAGTTATATTTAAAATTTGCTGATTGATTGATTGTTTGCTTGATTGTGATAGTAGATATTGTAGGATATATCTATATATAGCAATATATATATATTGGCATATGTATATATTGCAGTTGATTGATTTCCCGCATTATATAGCGGATGAGACCCTATTGCGCCGCCTATTAAGCGGATATATATTTTATAAAATCCCATATATCGCGATATCCCGTCTTGAAGCGGGATTGGTATTGTGCTAACGTCTGTGGTTGCAGGGAAACAGGTTGGAGGGATCCAACTGGATTCCTCACAAATATTTATTTGTTTATAAATATTGTGATGATTGTTGACTATCATATCGATATATGATGTTGTTCACGTGATTGACTGTTGGATGCTGTTGCATCATCAGATTCATTTTTAAAGTTAAAAATAACGATTTTTATTTTTAAAAGGATTTTAAAGTGATTCTTCCAAAGTATATGTTTTATTTAATTTTTGAATTGATTCACTTTAAAATAAATAAACATATAAGTTTTAATGTTATAAAAATTAATACTTTTATAAAATATAACCCAAAAGGAAAATTTTAAAATAAATAGATTTATAAAACAGTTAAATTTGGGTTTTGAATAATTATCATAAATAGTTATATGAGAGATTTTATAAATTGATATTTATAAATTAAATTTATTAGAATTATGAAACGAGTCTATTAAGTGTTAAGTTGATGTATAAAATGAATTTCATTAAAATTTATAGATTTATAAATCGTGAAAGTTATAAAATGAATAGATGTTGAAAATAAAAGTTTTATAAGTAATTAACTTATAAAAATGGATTTTTGCCATTTAAAGGGGATATTTATAGAAATTGTTAATAAAGGAGGTTTTTATAAGTTGAAAACTGTTAAAAAAATAAATAAAGGAATCTTATCAGTGATAAGATTTAAAAATTTGTGAAGTTGTAAAAGAACAGTTTAGTAAATAAATGGATTATAAGCTCTTAACTTATAATACGAACCTTTGGTATAGAAATTGGATTTATAAATTGAATTGGATTAGTAAAAGAGATTTATAAATTGAAGTTTATGAATAGGAATGGAATTTATAAACATTGTTATAAATTCGAAATAAACGGAATTTGATAAATTGAATATAGAATTTGTTAAAGGAGTTATATTCACTATTTTGAACGGTGAATATATTATTAAAGAAAATGGATATATTTTGGAAAAGGAATGTTTTAAATAGAATTTAAAATGATTTAAAGATGTTTTAAAATGCATCAAGTATCGAAAACATAGATTTCAACATTCATTGTTGAAATAGACGTTTTCGAGAAATAGAAGGAAAGGAAGTCGTAGATTTCAACATTCATTGTTGAAATAGACGTTTTCGAGAAAATAAGAAAATGATGGACTATAACACTGTTGTTATAGTAAATGATTTCCAAAAGGAAATATTTTTGTATAGTATTGGGATTTATATATCTATTTAATTTCGAATCCCTATACTAGTGATTTTGGGTTGTCGTAACGATGTTTTACGCAACATTCGTTTTGACCCAAATAAATGTAAATAAAAGAACGTTTTCCTTAAACAAATGAAATATATACTTAACTATGGGTTAAGTATATTGAATATTTTCAAATTGTTGAAAATAAATGAGATTTATGAATTACTTATTTTTAAATAAGTATGGAAATGCTTTTCCAATATGAAATGAAACGTTTTGAGAATTTATCTTCTTGAAGATAAATTGGAATTGAATAATTGAACCTATTGAAAACTGTAGATCAATAGATAATTTGAAATATAAATTCACTATGGAATTTATAAATGGAAAGGGAAAATTTGTTTTCAAAATAAACGTTGTTTATTTTCGAAGTGTGGAAAAATTTATATCTTGTAAAGATATTTTCGGAAAATAAATAATTTGGGAAATTATTTGGAATCTGATGATGTTGCGCATCTTTATTGATAGTTAAATAACCTACTATCAATATTTACCTTTAAATAGGTATTTGTTGTGAATTGCTTGGAATTGGATGCCACACTTATTTTTAAAATAAGCGCTCACTATTCGGGTTAACCGGGAAAGGACCATGGGGTCGTATAACCCACTCCGAATATGTGATACGTCGTTATGAATTGCATTTGAAGACCGGTGTTGAAGACCGGATATTTGTGAAAACAGATGGATTACCGTCGAGTTACTCTGCATCGGCTGATCTCCGATACAGAGGTTTATCACCCTTAGCGACGGGATGTCCGGACGTGATTAGTGAATATCCGGATTGCAAGGGCTTCTTTGGAAGTGCCTTCGGTTCCGTTCGATCTCGGAACGGACTTGTATGGATTATATGTCAGACGTTACAATTTGAGATGTAAAGCTGGTTTCTATCAAATATATTTCTGTTGGTGGCGGAGAATTTATTCTCTTAGCTTAACACCCTTCTCTGAGACGTACAAGCTCAGAGGTTATATAGTTGATGGTTACTAGTGATACATTCCCGAATTGGTAACGTGGCATGCTGAGTGTTGCTGTGAAATGATCGTTGAATGATCATTTGTGATAGGATCATTTGTTTGATCGTCTATCTTGATGATCATTGCTTTGATCATTTGTTGACCCAAAGCACTGCTTTTGTAAAGCGTGGCTTTGTGGACGAGACTTCATCGAGCCTCACACCCCGGAAATGGTCAAAACAGGAAAGATGCAGTAAGGTTATTAGGGGGTAGCGCCCCTTTAGTGTATGTCATTCCTTCTGGATAGAGGTGGTATCATGGTATGGAGCCCAGATACTTAACCTATGTGGTTACTGCAAATTTATTATTTTGTGGTTGTTGGAAATCGGGGTTCCTCGGATATAGATCGGTTACGATCGGGGAATGACATATTCGTGTCAGTTGTTACCCAGTTAGGGGTAACCCGACCCTGTGTTGGCAGAGATCCGGTTAGGTTCTCGGGACGTCATTCCAGAGGCGTTTCCATGTGGCAATGGGAAGTTCCTTGGCCTGACCATTTGTTGGAAATCCATTCTTCAATACGCGCCTTGTACGGTTTTAGTTGTAGAACCTGCCATCTAATATGGTAGCTATAGCGGGCATAATATAATGGTACCTATGCTGGCTAAGATTTATATTCTACTTTCGAAAATGTTTTCTACACTATGCACTAATAATAATATCAAAAATGATTTGATTTTGCGTAGTAAACATCTTTGACTATCATAAGGAGAAACCTCCTCCAAGTCTGCGTTTGCATTGTGTGTGTGGTGGGAGACCTTATGGTAGTCTCATTTTCTAAAAAGCATTGCGAATTTATTTAAAATTTCTTTCCTGTTCTGGTATTTGTTTTTCTGCTTTTCTTTCTTTCTCTCTCTTCTTCTACCTCTTTCTTCTTTCTTAAACCCTCATGGTTCGATTTTTCGGCCTTCGATTAGGCGGCATTTGATACAGTGGACGTATTAATGGCGATTTTCGGAAGTCGAAGAATCGGGTCTTGACATTCGGGCTTGGATGGTCTTGAGGATAATAAGGCACTTGGTATAGGCGGCTATAGGGCCGACCAAATGATGCTAAATTGGGATGGAATTTTGAATTCAAAAGAGAGAGAAATGGTAAGAGAAATAAGCGGATCTTGATCCTCATTTCACTCCCTATTCTCTCTCTTATATAACCCCTTTAACCCTCACTTTGAAAACACATTTTGCACTCTTCTTTTGCTACTCATATCAGGAAAGCGCTAATTCGCATAAATTTGCTTCGATTTGATCGTCAGTGGAAAGATAATTCGAAAGCTAGCAACTTCGAGATTGAGATTTGATTCAAGAAGTCGATTTCTTCGTTTCAACATGCAAACTTTGGGCTTTAGTGAAAGGCTCTTTTTTTGGTCTATTATTATATACCAATGTTTATATACTGGTTATTCCATGTTGTTCAGTTAGACTATATCGATAGATTGCCATATGTTGATGGTTGTGTATAGAAGTGGATATATATATATCCTAATAAATAAATAATTTTTTTATACTCATGATTTATATCAAAATTTAATTAAAATTTAATATTATTAAATGATTTTAATGAATTAATTTAAACACAAAAGATTAAATCATATAATAAATATATTTTGGATTATGTGAAAAAATTTGTTAGTACCAGAAATGCTTTTAGCATTAAAATAAAATAAAAAATATTTTTTTGTATGTATATATTTTAATTATTTACTTGATTAAAAATTGGTTAGATAAATAAAATAAATGTATACACATTTACAAATAATATAAAATTCTGTAAATTTTTTATATAATATAAAATATACATTATGGTTTCGAAAATGAATTTTTAAAAATATTTACAATTACTTTCTTATGGTTTTTAATTTTTTAAAAGTATTTAAGTAACATATTATTTAAAATTTAAAATTTAAAAAAATTAATTTTTTTACTTAGTCGAAAGCAGCAGCAAAATGTATATTAAATAATAATATATATAAGTATGTGTTTATATGTAGTATGTGCTTAATTTAATTTAATATATATATATATATATATATAATAATTTTAGTTTGGATTTCATATTATAAATTTTCTAAATTATTTTACAAACTAATATTAAAATAAATTTATACTTTAATTATATATGTGTATGTATGTATTTTAATAAACGCTCTATGTAAATAATTTACAACTAACACTTATAATAATTACATAGTTATATTATATACAGGCACACACATAATATTTTGAAACACACGCACACAAAGGCACACACATACTTAGACAGTCCATTTGAAACACGAGGGGCTAACATGTCCGTTGTAGTGTAAATCACAGCATCAATATCAGACATGTCAAACCATGTATACATTATACTGTTGCATATGCACGCACATACATATATGTATATGATACATATATATAAAATATAATACATATTATATAAAATAAAACTTCACTTATAAATTTAAATAAAATATTGATTATATTTAATAGAAATTTTATAGAAGTTCTATATGAATTTAGACTACATAGTCCCAATAAAGATCTATATGTTTTTTTAAAATTTACCTAATTACTGCAACACGAGTTGGCCAAGTTCCAACACTCACTAACATCGTCACTTTGAGATTCTTTGTTTAACCATAGTTATATAATCAATAGAGAACTCTCGAGTGAGTCATTTCACAATTATCCAATAACTATTAGTATGTAACTTCTTGGTGCCCCAACAGCCATGATTGTCCAATATTTGAAAAGCCTTACGCACTCTAATCTCCATGGACTTCTCATTCTCTCATCTCGAAATATCTTAAATGGGAATATTTAAAATAATATGTTATTTTTAATGTGATAAATATCCCATGATTACAACATATTGTAATCATTATAACATAATACATCATTTAAGGATTTTTTTATTTAATATATTTCAAATTACATAATTAATCTTTGAAACAAAATGGTCCAAACACCAAATGAATGTGGTAGAGAATAACAGTGAAGAAAGTAAAGTAAAATAGGTAAAAATAGAACATACAAAGTTTTATAGTGACTCGACAAACTCTAGCCTACGTCCACTTAATGATTTTATTACTTATTTCTGATTTGGAGGCGGAAGTTCTTAGGACTCAGTATAACTTCCACACTTATATTTTCAGAATTACAAGAACATAAAGTAGAGAAGAGATAAGGCCCAAAATGTCCTAAAAAATGAGCCTTAATTTCCTACTTATAGAGGTAGGGAGCCTAAAATCTTGCACCAAATATCTCATAGCCGTTAGCTATGATTTAGACAGTTACCCCTAAAAAGTAGGCACCACATCATTAGTAACAGGAGCTGTCAGTTGGTAGTCATCATTTGGGAGTCATCATTTGGGAGTCGTCATTCGGGAGTCGTCATTTCGGGAGTTGTCATTTAGGAGTCCTCAATTTAGGAGTCGTCATTTGGAAGTCGTCATTTGGATTTCATCATTTTGGGAGTCGTCGCCTTGGAAGTCGTCACTTTTGGAGTCATCACCGATCCCTAAGTTGGCCATATTTGCTTTCTTTAACTCTTTACCTCAGATCATCTTATGGTTAGCTTTGAGATTCCATGTTTGCACTAGTAATTGCTTGTTTCCCAGTCCAAAGTAATGTAGTTTTGTAAAAGAACAGATTTGCAAACTTAGGAATTCATGGAGATCATTAGATAATTGTATTGAAATAATAAAACAACTTTGGAAATAGGCTTTTGGCATCGAGTTAGGCATATAGGCAGGAGGGAGGGCCTACTAATTTATATTTAGGAGTCGGTACCGATCCCTAGGTAGAAGATAGTAACGATCCCCAACTTGGGAATCCTATTGTTTAGTTGTCTTGATTTGGGTTGTTTTGGATTTAGTTTAACTTGCTTGGCATCTGATCCAAGAAATTTGAGTGTTTGCTTGGGTTTCGACCTGAAGATTTGCTAAGATTTTCATGTTTTGAGTTTCCCTTCGCCTGCTTAGGGTCAAATCTAAGATTTTTGTATGTCTGACCCAAGTCCTGATATGTGTTCACATGCTTGGAGTCAAACCAGGGTTTTACATGTGTCTAACTCGAGTTTTTGGGACTCTGTACTGATCCCCAAAGTGGGGGTCAGTACTGACTCCTGACTTAGTGTTTTTGCATGGGCTGCTTTAGGCCTTGCTTGGAATTTTTTTCATGATTTTCTGGCTTTAAGTCAGATCTAAGGATTTTATGGGTTTGCTTCGAATCAATCCTTCCAAAAACTTAAACTTCCAAATTTTTGACCTTTTTTTTACTTATTTTTTATGTTTCTTTTTTTGTCTATTTATGATATTCACAAGGTCCTTGGATTATTGTTTCATCATTAGCTCATCCAATTTTAACGTTTAAGTATGTTCGAATACTGCCTGGTCAAAAGGAGGGATAACACTTGCCCTCCAATGCATAATTTGCGAATGGAAGGTGTGTTTTGTTTAAGAACACCTATGACGCCAATCTTTGATAGTTGAGCTCTTTAGCTACCTCAATCTTGATGAACCATCCAGTTCCTTTAGACTCTTTTGTTAATCATGGGTCGTTTCAAAATTGTTACAGGCTAAAACTCTAGAATCTACCTAAGTGTTTTCTATACATTATTATGTTTTTGATTTCATTCGGAGTCATTACATACCTATCAAAACCATCCCGTGATCATCCAAGATTTAAAACATTATCATTACGATTCCACTCGAAGTTATAACATATCAAAATCGTCTCCTGTTCATTTGGAACTTACTAACTCTATCTTAATTATAAGGCATTCAAACCCTTTTACCAAATCAAATATCTATTTAAAGGTTTGATCTTTCTAGGTCATAGTTAAATCTATGGCCATTCGAGGCTGATAATTAAGTTCATGATCTCTTCGGATTGTAAGTAGAATTCATGGCTTTCCAAAGCCGATAGTTAAGTCTGCGATCTTTCTAGATTGTTTATTAAGGTCGTGGTCATGGTCATTCGGGATGGGTAAGTAAATCCATGGTCTCTCCAGACCATTAACTAAGATAATCTCCATTTGATGCTGATAATCGAATTTGTGATCTTTCATGATCGATAGTCAAATCCTTGGTCGTTTGAGACCAATAGCCATTCGAGGTAGATGATGGTCATTCGGGACAGATATATGCATTCGGGGGAGGTGATCGTTCGAGGTCAATGTAACTGCTCGAGGCGAATTGTACTCATTTGGAAACCATAACTGTTTGAGGCAGATGATTGTCGTTCGAAACCGATAATTAAATTCGTAGCCATTTGAGGTTGATGGTCATTTAAGGCCCTTTCTAAGCCCAATCTGCTCTCTCTTCGGTAAGGGGACTCGACGACAAGAAAGCCTATCCACTCACTCTCCGATGATGGGACTTACTACTTACACCCTGTTCCCATCTTCCCAAATAGGACCTAAAGCAATCAATGTGAATTTTTACGTTCAAATGGGTTTTATAATCAAAGGCTCGTTTAACAAAATCAAAGTTCAAAAATAAAAACATAAAATCTAATATCTAGATTATTACCTCTCTAGGCATTACAGTCTAGCATCCAGCTCAGAGCGTGCCTAGGGACCATTTAGGATCTCATACACGAGTAAGTGTCCATATGGTATTATTGCATGGTTTATTAGAAAAGGAAACTAGAGTGCGAGAACCGAACCTGATTCCTTACTATCCGATCACGAGATGACCGGCTTTGACCTAATCAAGGGCCATTTCTAGTTACTATGGCCGTTAGCTGCTTCCGTTCCGTCATCGCAATTCGATTTCTAACATACCATTGCAGCTGGTTATCCCCGACATGTTCCTCTATCAGATCCTATAGATGCCTATATTCATTCATATTTTGCCTATCTAGCTCATGGAATAGGCAGTATTTTCCTGACTTTCTTTCATTATCTGTAGGCTCTCCCCCTGCTAGCCTCCGATAAACGATTTGTCCCATAGTATCTAGATAATTAGCTCTGGGGTCTCATTATTTAAATCGGTGTAAGAGGTGAATCTTGATTCTCTTTTTTTTTCATTTTGATCCTTCAAAGCTATCGTCTGTTTTTTGCTTGCCGCGTTGAATCTTGTCAGAAAACTCCTAAAGGTCTTCCCAGCCCATTGCTTCATGCTTGTCAACGTTATTGCATTCTTGCATCATGAGATATGGATCCGAAATTGCTTCACAAATATGTTCACCAACTCAACCCACATACTAATGGAATCATTTTCTAACTTCCTAAACCATTTTCTTGCCAAACCCATAAGATAAAAAGGGAAACACCATCCTATGACTTCTTCAGATGCCCCCAAAACCTCCATGTGCTGGATGTTCCTCATCGGGAGAGATATAGGGTCTGACATTCCGTTATATGTCTCCAATGTTGGTAGTTTGAATTTACGTGGGTTTCATGCAATCAGATTTTCAAGGTAAATGGACTTCTATTCACATCTTCTATGCTCTGAATAGGCAATCTACCCTTTATAACTCGTCTCATCATCTTCTATGCTTGTCCCATCCTTCTGAATAGGTTTTCCATCATCTCTTTTAATCGTTCTATTATCCTTTTCTGTAATTTGTTCGTCATAATTTCCATCTCATCCCTAGTTTTGTAGATTGATGGAGGGTGAGATCCTGAGGATGTCTCCTGGCTGCCCCCTTGTTGAATTCTAGCAGTCAGAGCCTTCCTAGTTGATTGTCTAACCATCTTCAATATCCAAGTTCTTAGATCAGCGATTTCAAGTATGCCCTTACCCAGCATGCCAAAATGTTTGAACCAAAAGCGGCCCAAACATCGAATGAAATGTATGTAGTAGAGTATAACAGTGAAGAAAGTAAAGTAAAATAGGTAAGAAAAGAACATATAAAGTTTTATAATGGTTCAACAAACTCTGACTTACATCCACTTAATGATTTTATTGCTTATTTCTAACTTGGTGTCTGAAGTTCTTAGGACTCAGTACAACTTCCACACTTAGATTTTCAGAGTTACAAGAATACAGAGTAGATAAGAGTTAGAGCCCAAAAGTTCATAAAAAATGAGTCTTACCTTAGTATTTATAGAGGTAGGGAGCCTAAAATCTCGCACTAAATATTTCTTAGCCGTTAGCCATGATTTAGACCAGTTCTTCCTAAAAAGTAGGTGCCACGTCATAAGTAACCAGAAGTCGTCACTTGAAAGTTGTCATTTTAGGAGTCGTCTTCGATCCCCAAGTTGGCAATATTTCCTATCTCGACTCTTTACCTTGAATGTCTAATGGTTAGCTTCGAGATTACATAGTTGTTTTAACCAATAATAACTTATTTTGGAGTCCAAGCGATGGAGTTTTATAGAAGAACAAAGTTGTAGACTTAGGAGTTCATGGAGATCGCTAGAGAATCGTATTAAAATAACAAAACAACTTTGGAAATAGTCTTTTAAAATCGAGTTAAGCATGTAGGCAAGAGACGGGGTCCGCGCAAGCTATACTTGAGAGTCGGTACCAATCCCTAGGTTGAAGTCAGTATCGATCCCCAACTTAGGGAATCCTATTGTTCTGTTTCTTGATTTGGATTTTGTTGAACTTGCTTGGAGTCTGACCTAAGAAATTTAAGTGCTTTCTTAGGGTTTGACCTGAATATTTTCTGAGATTTTCATGTTCTGAGTTTCCCTTCATCTGCATGGGGTCAAACCCAAAAATTTTGTGCGTCTTACTCAAGTCCTAATATGAGTTCGTTTGCTTGTAATCAGACCCGATTTTTCCGCATGTCTGACTTGAGTATTTGGGACTCGGTACCGACTCTTGACTTAGAGTTTTTGCATGGGTTGCTTTAAGCTGCGCTTGGACTTTTTTTCAAGATTGTCATGCTTCGAGTTATACCTGAAGATTTTGTAGGTTTCCGTCGAGTCAAACCTTCTAAAAACTTGAACTTTCAAATTTTCAACTTTTTTCACTCATTTTTTGATATTTCCTTTTTATTTTCTTTTTATGGTATTCCCAAGGTCCTTCGATCATTTATTTGTCGTTCGCTCATCCGATTTGATCGTTTGCTCTGTTCAAATATTTCCTGGTCAAAAGGCGAGATAATAATTAATTACATCACAATATAACAAGTATATAATAGAAATAAAATACCTTTTACTTTAGACAAGATTGGTCATCGAGTTAACATATTACATAATTTCACATAGGGCATATTCCTAACTCTATCAACTTTTAAGGAATTATCCCATCCAAAGGAAATTTCTTCTTATTTTATCTATTTTGTCGACGTTCCATTTTGGAAAGGGGTAAAAATACATCTATTAAATTGGTAGAGTTGAAAAGACAAAATTAACAAGAATGATTCTACGCGCTCTAGATAAAAACCTGTAATTCCAATTAGATAGTGTAATGTTAATTTTATTAAATATTATCAGCTAATCTTTTTTTAATTTAGTAGGTCTAATTTAAAACCCTAAGTATTGTAGAGAAAATTTCATGGTTTTTCAATTAAGAGTATTAGCAACAAGATTTTAAACATTTTCAACATGGTTCAAGACAAAAACAAAACTCTTGTCAAAATTAATCTTTAGCCTCAAAAGCAATTCAAAACTATGTAAATAAAATTTAAAAGCTGAGATGTGGTGAGGTAGATGGAAGGTCAAAAACATGGCATCGTTAGCAAATTGCAAAATCGAGAGACCGTCACTAATAAGAGATCCATTTGTAATAGAAAATTTTATGATCCTAATAAATATATCCATTGCTAAATTAAACAATAAGGGTGAAAAATGATCACCTTGTCTAAGGCCACATTTAGATTGTATTTTATTTTCTAGAATATTATTGATCATTATACTATAGTTCTCGATTTTAGCAGAGGCATAATCCAACCTATTCATCTAGAACTAAAAACCTCAATATTAGTAAATCTTTAAGAATCTTTCAGTCAATAGAGTCAAAAGCTTTAGAAAAATCATGTTTTAATAGGGCACAAATGACGTTATTTTTATAGTAATAATTTACGAGCTCTTGAACTATAGCTACCCTATATGTGATATTTCTACCCTTAATAAAAGAGTTTGCACTGTATCAATTAAACTATTCATTTATAAGTGCTTAATCTATTAGCCAAGACCTTTGAAACTTTTTATGCAAATAGTTTATTAATGATATAGGCTCAACAGCGTAATGTTTTAGTGCTTAAAAAAATCCCAAACCTAGAGATCTAAGGTTTAAATAAAAGTACAAGAAAAAACCATAAAATTTAGTAAAACACCGAAGCTCACGAAATCAGGTGAATCCATTCGAGTCAGAAAGCATACCTGAATCTGCTAAGAAACTAATAAAAAAGGAGTGCGCACAAGACATATATCATTGTGCTTGTTTGAATATCCACTATTTGGTTGGTCCACTCTTTAAGGTTCTCTGTATTGCATTATTAGAATATAATGCTAGTTAAAACAGGAAATAAAAAAAAATGTACAGTGCATTTGACTAATTAACATAGGCGACGTATTCATCCGAAACTAGTAAAACAGTCTCAATTTTACGTAACAAGGCAAACATTATCTAACTTATAATATTCCAAACAAAAGCAATTTGATAAAAAGAGGCGTAACTGCTATATAGAGATCTGTTTGTAGCCATCAAATAATAACACCTTTCAGAGTAGCCAAACAGAATAAAACTCCATGGAATATTGCAAATATTGAATCTGACAGTTTACGAAGTAACAATCAGATGCAATGTCTGCATTTATAGGGTTGAGAACTCTAACTGTTAAAAGAAACAGAAACCAGAACAATCAAGATGTGTGCATGACTTATGCCTATAATCAATATGAGTGTACACAGGCTCAATGTGAACGAACCACTGTGTAAAATAGCATATCAGGAAAGTCCTCCTTTCTCTGTTTTGTATACATTTACAGTTTTAACACTACGCTCTTTCTTTAACACAATAGAACTCTAAGATCATCACCAATTAAATCCAAATTCAATCAAAAATTGCTATATAGATTACATATTCCAAATCAACCACATAATTTTACCTCAGTTGTAGTAGAACTTCATGGAATCCTGACAAAAACTAGCAGATAATACATAGATTCCTCATATAAAAACCATAGCATAAGCAAAGACATTTAACCAATAGTTCCGAATACTAGAGCCATGGATAAAATTGCATCTAAAACATCACTAACAACTAGCTAAGATAACTCCAACCACCAGAAATATGACAATGAAAACAATAGCAATGTATAGTATATTGAACTTATTAACTGTATCTACTAGTACTAGAAATAGTTTAAGAAAATTCGGTGTATTCTCATTCGCATAATTGGTTAACACTATAACTGTCATTGTAATATTTTAATTTCTGAATGTTTTGTTCATGATTTTGAAGATCAAAATGTTGGCAACGTGGCATTATAATATTAACAGATTCCATAATAAAAATCCTTAACCAAGCCATTCATGTCTAGGACCTACTGGATTTTAGATCAGGAGTATAAAATCACAGTTGAATCCTAGCCAAATTTTCCACAAAACGAGCATAGTATGTACAATCTATTGAACAAAAGGTTGAAAATCATACTAAGTATCTAGAATTTAAATCAACAAAACATTGGTACTAAGGTAAGGAATGCAGGGAAAAATTCAAATTGCTATAACATAGACTTGACATAAACCATGGTCTATTAATGCTTTGGAGTTTCCAAAGCCCAGAAAGAACTAGAAAACAATTTGAGGAAACATCCATTGGATATCAAGAAAAAATTCAAAAGCAATTGGTTAAAGTATGGGGATGAAGGTAATAAGTTTATTCATGTAAAAATTAATTTGAGGAAGTTCAGTAAGTATGCTCAACCTGATTTCCAAAATTATAACGATAGTGAAAACTGAAGAAGTAGCTGAGGAAGCATTTAAATACTACGCTGAATTATTTAACAAAGAAATCAACTAGAAAATTTCCATCACATCACAACGAAAAAAATAATAGTAAAATATGGAAAAAATTATCTCAATGAAAATTCAATGAAACTGAAATAAAAAATGTCATTTTCTACATTGCAAATGAAATAGCCCTTGGTCTCGATGGATTCAACTCATGCATCTTCAACTATCATTGGGAAAAACTCAAAAGTCACATAATAAAACCAGTCCAAACTGGTTTGAGATATGGAACATAATAAGAGAATGCAGTCATACATTCCTTACTATTATTCCTAAATTTAAACCAAATATTAATTTCTCAATTTAGAACAAATAAGTAAATGAATGAAAAATTAACAGCAAAACTAAAATCCTAATAAAGACGAAGAACTAAAAGATACCCCAGACAGATTGTCTATGGAAGCTAAATTTAATACAGTACTGTCATGTTTCTATTATTAGGAATGTTTTTATTTTTTAATAAGTCAATATGAGATTTTATTTAAGAAACTCATTAAAGCTTAAATTTTTATTTAATTTATAACTGGGATTTGAAATCCAATTAAAACTGCATATAGAAACTACATATGTTAATTTATTTAAACCCATATTAAAATTATTATACACTTGACGGTTCCTTTCAAACCAAATATACCAACATATAATTGTGTAAATAGGGTCAGGTAAAAACCTACCGTGATCCTTATGATAAAGTCTAAGATTTTTTTTTCAATATAATTTACAACTAATATGTGCAAAATTATATTAAAATCAAATAAATTAAGGGATTTTACAAGGAGAAATCTCGGTATATGACAATCAAAATATAAGTGCATAATATGTTCCTTTTTATAATTACAAAACTAACATTTTTTGCTGTTAAATATATTCTTCCTTTTTAATAATTCTACGGTCTTCAACTTCACAAACAAAATTAACCACATGTGCACTTTAGCTTTAGGTGGAACATTAACTATCTAAATATATTTAACTATTTTCAATTTAATTCCCAAAAAATATATGAAGTTATAAAATGAATGAGATGTATATTTCTTACTAATATCTCAATACCAATTTTAATGTCTTTATCATTATCAAAAGTGTATAATTCAAGTTTAACACATAATAAAGCAAATTGTGCTAAAATATTTCCTGTTAGAATATGATTAAAAGTAAATTCCCAAGAAAAAATTAAGTTGGTCCTAGTTTTAAATGTTGATTTATTATAAAGCATCGCTGACTCACCTATTTTTATCTTTGATTGATTTATGCTGGTTTGATTTTGTCTTAGGCGTAGCATGCTTCTATAATTAGAGGGGTGTACAACCACCATAAAGAAAGGGTTAGGTTACGACACGCTATGGATCTACAATATGAAAACTCAGCTTTGATTATACTCAAATTATAACACTCATCCATCGAGACTATATTTGAGTTCAGTGGAAGTATTGAAAGTGAAGCACTATTAAAGAGAAAATTTGTCTCCTTAGTTATATTGGGTTAGTACCATGGTAACCTCAAAGTCAAGTCTTTGGCCAGAGCAGTTTAGTTGATAATAATTGTTATTATTAAACTAAGGACTTTGTGTTTGGACTATACGTTAAAAATGAATGATGTTGGAATTTTGACCATTACCAAATTCCATAAGTTCAAAGTGATATAGTTTTGACGAAGAGAATTGGTGCAAATAAAAGTCATAACCGGGTAATGCTTAATAAAGTGAAATGGGACTTTACCGAAACCAAGTACGCGATAAATTTGGCCAAAATGTCACATTAGCTAGTAAGTAACGTATGACGTTAATACTCAGATAGTTCGATATTAATCACGAACCAAATTTACAATTGATGAGTCACACAATGGAAATGATGGATTCACTTTTGACCAAAAGATTTAATTAGTTTATAATTGTTAAAAATTAATTAAATTAACTAATATTTACGAAACATTAGTTATAAAATTTTGATTTTGATTTAAGGAACAAATATTATTATATATATTTATAATAGTTATAAATATATCGATCGATATACGATATGGACAAGCGATTAAATTAGATTAGTTAAATAATATTTTCTATAGGCTTAAATGAGACCTTGGCCCATGCGATGGGTAGCTATTTTTGGCTGAAATAGGGGTTTAACGAGGCGACATAAAAAGGTTATGATTGTGGGGTTTTGGATGGCTCAGATTGAGAGAGAACCTGACCCCTATTACGTCAAGCTCAAATCAATTTAAGATCAATTTCTATCTGATAGTCAAAGTTATGCTACAATTGAAAAGCTTATACAAGGAGCGAGTTCATCATTACAAGGTATGCTACAATGCATTGATTCTTAGGTATATTATTCATTGTATTATAGCATATAATTTCGGATCAATATTTCATTGTGTGTGTATATATATTATATTGTTAGGTGAGATTCTTATATGTATTGTTGTTGTCACAATCTATATTGGTTATATGTATGTTTTCACTTAAAAAACACTTTACATACATACATACGTATACATACATACATACATACATACATACATACATACATATATATATGAGATATGTATACCCGAATTTAAATATAATAGTATCATTATTTTATTATTCTATATATATGTACATATATCTTTTAATTATATATATATATATATATGCATGCATGTATGTATGTATGTACATATATGTGTATGTGTATGTGTGTGTGTGTATGTGTATGTGCATGTGTGTGTATGGTTCATATTTAATTATAATATCATTCTATGGTAACAATTTATCATATAATTTTATACATGTATGTTTGCAGTAATAATAATTTTCGATAGTTATAAACTATTTTATAATTATTTAAATCAATATACTATCTAAATAAATCATATAAAAATAAAATATGTTTCAAAAGTTTCCTTTTAAATTTTATAAAATTATTTTATCATAAAAGCATCTTGGGTAGAAAATGGAAATGAAAAAAAATCAATTTCGCTATTTTTTAAAATTATTACAATTAATGATCGAAAAAAATTAATTAATAAAAAATTAATTTTGATCGTAAAAAATATGATTTTTTTTCAAACTTTAAAATATCATATTCTTTTTTGGAAATATAAAATTTGAATAAAACATTTAATAAATATATTTTTTAATATGTTGTCTATTTTCGAGTAAGAAATCAATCAATATATATTGTAAATAATCAAAATTAATAATAAATTTTTATAATTCTGTACTTATGATATGAAATTATAAAAAATTTATTTTATTAATTAATATATATATATATATATATATATATTATAACATGTTTATTTATATATAAATTGTAAAACAAAAAATTATTATTTTTTCGTTATAGATACACATATTTAGTTCATAATTTTTTTAAAAATATTATGTCTCTCTGTATATATTATTTTAATACATATTATAATAATAGGCATATATATATATATATATTATTATATATAAATTTATATATATACATATTCATGTAGGTAAATATAAATACATATTTTAAATAATTTCATATACATAAAATTATTTAAACAAAATTAACATATACTTATATATTTAAATTTAAATTTAATATTTATATAAGTATAAGTTTAAATACATACATCTATTTAGATGGCATATAATGTAAATTCCAATATCTATATATGGACATGTTATACCTTGCATGGGCTATCATGTTACATATGCACACACATACATATTTGTATATGATACATATGTGCATATTTATATGTATTAATATACAATTCAAATAAAATTATATAATATATAAATTTAAGTAAAGTAAGAGATTTTATTTAAATAAAATTTTGAAATGTTCTAAACAAATTAGACTTCATATGCCCAATAAAAAGGGCTGACAGTGAGTACCCAAAAAGTCCGATATCCGTCCGAATCTGTATCCGAAAATATAAAAAAATATCCATTATCCAAAAAGCGGATATGGATATCCGATATTCGTAAAGCTTTTCGGGTACGGATATGGTTATTGTGGTATCCGCATCCAAAAAATATCTGTCCAATTAACTGATGCATATATATATATATAATTAATATATGATTTTTCAACTATTTTCTAACCATTGGATGTTACTACAATATGATTTTTTTGCTTATTTTTAGTGAAAACAAACAATTTTAGTGTTTAATTTTTGAATATTTTTGGATACGCATACGGATATTGGTATAAAACAATGTTTTATCGTCACATTTTTTATTCCTTGTTTTTTTATGAACATTAGTACAAAAACTATTTTATGTTGATCCAAAACTTTTCATTCATACTTTTAAATTTATTGATTATGGACGGAGCGGATAAACATCCGATATCCGTCTGTATCTGGAAATTAAGTGGATATGGATATCTGATATCCGAAAATTAAACGGATATGGATATTCGATATCCGAAAATGATTTCGGATATGGATATGGATATGACACTATCCTTGTCTGAAATTATCCATTGACAGCCCTACCAATAAAGATCCAACGGGTAATTTTTTTTTAAATTCACCTATTACTTCCGCTGGGGGCTAGCCTAATTCCAACAGCAAGTAACATTTGCTAATATCATATCTCAATCATAATTTTGTGGTTGGCTAAATTTACAATCAATGGTATTGTTTAAACTATGTGGAATCTATTTGTGAGAATGTAATTGTATCTTTGTGGTTGTGCATATGTTTATAAGATTTCGCTTTGTAGGAATATCTACATGATCATGATCAACATTTTGTGAGAAATATGTCAGACTACTATATACTCTAAATTTATGATACGCTTTCTTCAATCTTGTTATTAAGGACAAGGGAAAGAAGAATATGAGCATATTAGTAAGGGAGAGCATGTAGTTTGGGGAAAGTGGAGGAGATCAATGCTTTTTTCTTCTTTGTTTTTTTTCCTTTATTTATGGTGCTTAAGCTTACTTTATAAGGAAGAATTATTTAAGAAAAACTTATTTTATTTATTTAATAACTCTCTAATACGTTTTGAGTTCGTACACCTTATAGGAGCTCCGTATCATAGTGATTTTCTAATGTCATGCCTCATCTCCTATTTTATTTTTGTGATAGCATATAATATGGCTCATTCATAATAGTGTCCCAGGATGTCGTTTTCATGCATCTTAAAGTCAGACTATCCATCGGATCGTCCAATTCCTTAAATTTTTCGGCCACATAGCTCAAATTGTTTTTCTGTTCCCAAAAATATAAACCGTCGCCATGACTCCATTGTTCCAACAGTGCATGTACATCCATACAATATAAAATCCTGAAAACAGCATAACATAAAATATATTAATTTTTTACTCAAAACTCATTTAGAGGATATTTTGGACTCAACGGGAGAGATCTCCAGTCCTAATTTTACATCTTCAAAAGTTAGCTTACTGGATGTTTGACATAAATTAATTTTTAATACGTAAACTTATAACTAAATCTTAAAGCATTTAAACATGGGTTATTACATAGATATATGCGTTAGATAGTACAACATATATGTTGAATATTATCCATTTTCTTTAAGATATAAATTGGAAAGAAACCTCACCTTATGAACGAATCGAATTTTCAACCCTAAAAAATCGACATTAATACGTCCATTGTATTACATGCCGAACATTCAAGTGCCGGAAATACTGATCTGTTAGATGAAAGAAAAAGGTAGAAGATAGAGAAAAATAAAAACAGAATCTCACAACACAGCGAATAATATATAATACAACCATGATCTTTACAGAAAGGAAACATCTTTATTCATACATCCAACATCAGAGTACATTAGACTTACCCTAAATTTTTGGACGGTTACAAAAACCTTTCCTCACATTGACAAACATACAGACTTTATAATACCATAGAAGTAAAAATACATGAATACATCTTGCCTATCCAGCTCCTCTCCTGCTCCAAAATATTTAGCCAAATCTAGGAAAAAACATGCTCAGTCTGACCCAAGCATTACATGGAATAACACCCAGATCAGTCTGGCAAACCAGCGTGAGTAAAACTCGGTAACAAGTAACAACCAAACTAATTTCTACATTTGATACAAACAAAGAGTATCTCGTAAGACCACACCCTTACAGTAACCATAACATTTTATATCAAAATCAGTGATATTATCATAGTGCCTAGGTTTAAAGTAAATAGATAAAATAGATGAAATGCTTGCGTCTCACATTCCAACGTACTAGGCTCAACTATCAAAAACGTAAAGCACGTATTGGAGATTGGATTCTAACTAATGACTGGGTTACTAAGGTTCCACGCACCATAGTACACCTCTAGAAAAATGTATCGAGGTCGTACCTAATGACTCCTACCAACACAAAACCGGCCTACTCCTTGCCGGGTAGTACCGAATATATCGTCACCTCGATTGCTTTGCAGTCTTCAATCGAGAGCTCCCACGTACATGAATTCATGTATGATTGTATATATATATCTCGAAGGGGATGATATACCCTAATGGGTGCGACCCACATAGCCCTACAGCGTATCCTACATTTTAGTCATTCCCGCTTAATGAGGTTTGAGGCTACATTTCACCTTTTTGAATAGAAATCCATCTTGGAATGCTAAAACTACCCTCCTGTATTAATGTAATGTCAGCATTCATCCATACAAGTTCATTCTGGATCTGAACGAAACCCAAGGCACTAACTCTTCAACATCTATTTTGGAATCACTCTCAGGATTAGTAGTAATAGCCCTTGCACTTAAGATATCTTCCACTCGAATATACATATTGGTTTGAAGTGGTTTTTGGATATACAAATCCAACCCCGGTCTCTCCGTACCAACAATCGATAATTTCCGGTTAACTCATTCCCTGTACTTTAGGAAGAAAGTATTTGAGTCCTTGTCGGAAACACGAATTTTACATTTATACTTCCAAAGTCAAATTAAGCCAAATTTGATAGTCGGTTATTTAACAATCAAATAACAACAAAAAAATCTAGAGATTTATTTACCTAAAGCAATCATTAAGCCTCAAACCATTTTCATTTATAAATCTCCCTTCCTAAACACTTATCAACATTCATATACTTATCTCCTTTACATAAGTATATTCATAAAACATTTATAAGATTTCCCATTTTCAAATCTCTTAAACGGATGTTCCATACCACCATTTATTAAAAGGTTGACCTCGAGAAACTCAAACCTCGAATTCCTGTTGTAAATTTTTTCCAATAAATCTTTTTATAAATTTCCCTTCCCTATGAAGTCATTTTTTCTTTAACCCAAACTCATTTACAAAACATTTATGAACCTCCATACTCATATACGAGACTTTTTATAATTTGTAACAACTCGTAATTTTCGATAATTAAAAATATTTAATTTAATAAGATGTTGGTGTTAATATTGAAAGAAATAAAAATCGGTGATTTATTAATAAGAGAAATGACTAGAATGAAATGTAATAATGTTAATGTAAGGTAATGGATAACTACTTTAATGCAATTTCAATTAACTGAAACGATTGTAAACATAAAATTTTGTTATAAATTGTAGACAAGGAAATATATCAAATGTTGTATTAATTAGTGAAATAATATGTAATTAATTTTAATTGGATAAATCAGTGTTGTGTAAGTGTTACAACATTTGTTTGTAGATAATAAACTTATAAATGCGATTAAATTAATTAAAAGGTGACATTTGTTATTTGTTACCTATTTATTTTACCTGTTGAATTTAATTGGAAATCAATTGCAATTAACCTATTTAAATATTGCAGTCAATGTGGATTAAGATGGTAATTGATAAAATAAATGGTAGACCAAGTTAACTATATCCATAAAGTAACGATTGAATAAAAAGATTGAAATCAAAATAAATCAATTTATTGGGATTTAAATTGTAATGAATGAATTTATTGCAAGTGAAATTGGAACGCTGTAATTAGCGCAATATTAATAATTGAATTGACATGGGATGTTTATCTTTAAGGATTTTAAATTACCAATTAACCAAAAATGATAAAATTTGTTAGTTATAAAATTTGAATTTGAAAAGTGATAAATTTAATTAATAATAATTTATTTAATTAATGTGAAAATAGCCATTTTGGCCACTGTCTCGGATTTTTACGATATCAATTTCATCAGATCCATAACGGTGAATTATTGCAGGATTTCAAGTTTCATAGCAATCGGACTTGTCATTTGATCGTATGGACTCGAAACGTGGAGATGTCAATTTAATGAAACCAATTTGAAATAAGCTAATTTTGAAAGCTAATTTCTTCATACAATGGAATTAGGACTTAAAACTTGTTCCATTAAGTTTAAAATTATCAAAAATATTTATTTTGATATATGTGATGACCTTCTTTCGTTCGGGAAGCTAAAGGTGCTTTTCGGGTCATTATTGTCTTTCGAACTAACTCGATATGCTATTCTTTCTTATCGGGCCTTGTCCATATGAATAGTCTTGTTTCGTAAACCCTAGCATTTTTTTATTATTCCTATACATACTGAAATTTCTGTCGTTCCTCCCTTCTCAATGGCTGAAAACCTAAATCCCCAAATCCAAATTCAAATCAAAATCAATTTCAAAAAATCAAACTTCTCATAACCTTATCGTATTATATACCGGTTTGAATCTCTCGATGAGTGCAACTCTAATCTACTGTTCATTTTTGCAATTGGGTTTTGGTTTGTCCGAAATTGGCCAAAACATTCACGACCATTCATTGAAGTTTGATCAACAGCGACGGGTCGTCGAGTCATGGGTACAATCGCATGGAGAGGGACGTGCGGAGTTCAACTGTGCTCGTCGTTTATCGGATTAGTGGCTAGATCGATGGGACCAATTGAACTAGGGTTTCATAATGGTGGCAGCGGTTGTGTATATGCAGCGATGATCGTGATTGTGAGTGTCTTGCAGGTGATTGCGTAGGCATAGGGGAGGTCGACGGCGATGTTTGGGTGGCCGTGATGGCCAGCGGCGGCGAAGAGGATCAATACATGGCGGCAGCTGTTCAAAAGGGGGGTTGCGATTTCATGTATTAAGGTTGGTTGTTGAGCTACAAGGAAGGTGACGTTGCTTGCTTCTATACGTCTATTATTTATTCATTTATTTGTTTTATTTAAATTTCAAATCGTTCTAATGTTAATAACTTTTTTATATGAGGTCGGATTCACACGTGATTTGTTTCATTGTGATTATATGAAAATTTTGGACATTATGGAACTAGTTCGGATAAATTCTAAGACTGTTGAAATTTGAGCCTTATTTTGGATTTCAAATCGATTTGAAATCAAAAGTGAGTGTTTTAACTCACTCACAACTACTAAATTATCTTATATTAGTTAAGTCAAATCTATGATGTGTTCAAAAATTAATTGGTTGATGTTTGGTATATAAAAATAGTCGTTCTAGTTAAATATGACTTTTATTGCATTTAATCGTCATTTAATTTAATACTGAATTTAATTGTCAATTGAATACCTATTGATGATAACTAGTTAATTGATGTTATTTATTGGTTGATTGAATGGAAATTTTGATGCATGTTTGATTATTGATATTGGATTGCTGGATGTTATATTTCTATATTGTTATAACATTGCAAGTTCACTATGTGTTGAAATGATACATACCCGAATGATCTGATAGATTATGGAGGGTTGAAATGATAGACTCGGGCGATTTCATGGATTTGAATTAAAATTTAGGATTGAGGGTCGAAATGATATATACCCGTAACTTTTAAAATTATTAAGGATTGAAATGACATATGTCCGTATCACTTGGCCATAGGATAGAAAATTATATATAGACACAGGATTGGTTAAATTAAACAATTTTAAACCCTTATATTTTGAATTTAGTTAAATGAAAATTTGATTTATATAAACTAAATTATTCTTGAAAACATGAATTTTAAATGTAAAAATTGGAAATTGGTTATAATTGAATTTTAAAGTTGAATTTGAAGTATAACTGAAATTTATCGGAATTGGGTTATTGAAAAAAATTTAAAATTGTAACTTTGAATCCATTGAAATTGGAGTAGCTTAAATTGATATTTCAAGATTTGAAATTGGGTTTTGGTTTGAAATTTGGATATGGTTCAGATTTGTTGAAATGGAAGAAAAACTTAAAATTGATGTTAATTTCAAATTTATAATTTTAATATAAACTGTTTGCAGATATATTATTTTAAAAATCCATATTATTAAGATTTTCAAACTATTAAACTATTCTAGACTATTTAATCTATATTAAACTCTTTAAACTACTTAAAGCTATATTAAACTACTTTATTCTATTTTTAACCTAATTTAAACTAATTTATTCTATTTTAAAATATATTAAGCTATTTAAATTTATTTTAAACTATTTAAACTACTAAAACTATTTTTAAAACTATTAAATCTATTTTGATCTATTTCAAACCATTTAAACTATCTTTAAAGTGTTTTAAACTGTTTTAAACAATTTATAACCATTTAAACTATTTTTAAAGTATTTTAAACTATTTTAAACCATTTAAACTAGTTTTAAAGTATATTAAACCTTTAAACTATTTAAAACCAATGAAAACTTTTTTAAAACTATCTAAACTACATTTTGAATTTTGAACAATGCAAGGTTGAACTAGTTATATATAAATCCTTGGTTTAAAAGCAAATATGGATTAAATGATGTTATAGTCTAAGTTGGGATTTGAAATGATATTTTCTAATGAAATAACATGTTCTAAGTATATATGATGATTTTGAAATGAGGATTAATTAACTTATCTTATCGATATAATTTCGAGAGTGAATATGATTATGAAAGTGAATATGATTTCGAAAGTGATATGGTTTGAATTGAATACGATATTTTGATATCAATTATGAATCAATTTTGAAAATTTTGAAGAACCATCCGACATGAAATAAGCATTTGGTTGTTAAAGAAACCAGGATCGGATATTGTCATTCTCTTTGCCAATACCAAATCCACTTTAACAACTATGTACGTGGTGGAGATTCCAAAACGAAGTAGGATGATTTAGCGAACGATTATATATGAGGTATTTACGTAGACTTGACTCCCTTGAGTCAGCTTGATGTGACTAAAATAGGAGTCATGCCGGGCCAAGTGAGTTCGCACCTCCGGTCAAACATGCTTCGATACCATATTATGACTTTGTGTGATATCCCAGAATTTCAAGAAATTTAAAATGTGATAACCTTCTTTATTTATTATTTTTAATTGGTAAAATTATTATTTTGAAATAATAATAATAATGTGTTGTGTATATATATAGACTTTAATGAAATTATTATATACAAATTGAATTTGGGTTTGTTTAAAATATATGTATATATATATATATATATCAAATTGATTTTTAAATTGGATTTGAAATTGAAATTGAATTTGGGTATTTAAAATTAGAAGTTCAAAATAAGAATCGTAAATTGAAATTGGATTTAAATATATATATATATATATATATATATATATATGAGAATGTGATAATTTATTAATGTATAAATTAGTATCAAAATTATTTTTCTTAAAGGTTATATAAGTACAAATAAAGGAGAAGTATAAATATGAATTTATAACATATATACATAAAAACATAAAACACTAATGATAAAATTTAGTTAATAACTTAAGTCTAAATAGGATTTCACAAGGATTATTACCTTCTTTAAATACATGTACAAGTTGTATATGTGTAAAAGTATATAGCATAAAAATATAAATATAATATAAAAACACATATAAATATAAAAGTAAATAGCAAATATTATATAAAAATTATATTAAGACATTTGTACATATTTTAACTAGTGTAGTTAGATTAATTCACGACATTACACGTTTGGATTAATATGTGGAAGCTAACAAAATAACAAGTGGCAATTAATAAAAAAATTAAAGAACATGTTTTGAAAAGAAGAACCAGTTTTCATATTTTTCTTTCTCTTATCTTTATTTTTTTTCTTTTTCAAATCTGAAAACCAAAAACAAAGCAGTTCAGGAAAAAGTTAACAACAACAAAAAACCTGAAGCAAAAATTCGAGTACAAAAATCAAGTTCAAATCAACATCAAAATTCCAGTCGCAGATCAAATTCAGATTCCAGATTTCAAATACTGTCATGTCCTCTATTCTTCAACAGTGAGTAAACAAAACCTTATAAAACTTTTGTATGGTTGAAACTTTATTGCATGTGATGAATGATTGTATTAGTGAAGTTTGCATAAGTATATGTATATGAATGAATGCATAAACATCTGATTTGACTGTAATATGCCTGTGAGTGTATATGTATATACCTCTGCTCTGTGTTATTCACATTCCCCAGTTTTCTTTTCAAAATTTATATCATTCCATTGAGTCATTGTTAAATCTTGATCATTGAAAAGAAAATGGTTATAACTACCTAATTTTGTTTTTAAAAATGGTTTCAGGATTTTATGTTTAGTGATTAATTCAAATTTGGAAATGATCAGTGAAAAATCAATTTGTGTCAAAAAAATAATTTTAGTTTTCTGTTTTAATTAGTCTATCTGATTTATGATAGTGAATGATGAATTTTAAAGGTAATAACTTGATTTTTAGTTTGCTAAATCATTGGGATGATCGAGTTGAGCGTTTTGGGATTTTTGGTTGTTTGTCGTTGATCGGCGTTGACTTGGAGGTCGAAATTTGGATTGGAGGTGGCAGGATTGTTGACTTCTCAGAAAAATTAGTGAAGCTACTTATCTCTAGCTACGGTGGCCAGCGACGGCGATATAGGGTTTTACTGCTGGTTTGGGTAGGTCTTTTATTCGATACTGTGGAGATGTCTAGGATGGATCGGAAGTGGTTGCATGATGGGGAGTCGAAGCTGGAGGTTATGGCAAAGCTTGGGAGAAGTCGGCATGGATTCTCGAGGCGTAGTTCATCAGTAATAGGGTGGTTTTTCGATCGGAGGTGATTCCGGTTTTTTATCGTTGGGTCAAATTTTGCTTTATTGGCTTAATCATTGATCTGAGAGATCGTGGGGATTGTCGAAGTTGTCGACAACTTGGAGAAGACCGAAGAGATGACCGGTGACGTGGTAGTTTACCGTGCACGTGTACGGTGCATTTTCTGTGCACCTTGTTTTGTCTGGCGATGCTCAAGTGTGACGACCCGTAAATCCGTACCCTTTGAATCGACAATAATCCACACATGTCTGACCCAAAAAGCACAGACTAATGAGAAGTTAAGAGAAAGGAAAGGATAGAGAAGAAGAGAAGAGAAGAAAGATAGAAGATAGAACCAAATAGAACAATACAGAATCTAACATCGTAGCAGAAAATATATAATATCATATCAATGATTTTTACAAAATAGAAACTGTATATATATACACATCAATCAGAGTTCAACAATCAATCAATAGTTATCAGCCTGAACAATTATAATAACCTGTCCTTACAATTGCCGATAATAAACAACAACTAAGCACAGCGGATAATCAACAATCAAAACAGATATGCGTATACGAAAATGAAGATCTCCAGCTCTCCTGCTGAAGCTCAAAAAGCATCAAATCTAGACCTGTAAATATGCTCGGTCTGACCCGAGCATTGAAAGGGAAGAAAGCCCGGATCAATCTGGTAAACCAGCGTGAGAAACACACTCATCTGAATTTATTAAATTACCAAACTTTTCCTTTATCAAAACAAAAGTATCTCGTAAGGCACGCCCACACATAAACACGGACATGTTTTTACCTTACGATAACTAAAACATTTCTTTCTTATCAAATCCTCTTATATTATACTAGTATCTAGTATATACAAGTACTATTAACCATAGTCGAAATGGTTACCCATATAGCATTTCGAGGCTATTCATTACGCATTTACAAAAAAATCGCAGCTCGTAGTGGGTTTTGGATTTCCATACAAATGACCAGGTGAAGGGACTACCTTCCAGCAGTACATCTCTAGAAGAATGTACCGAGGACCATCACAAAGGATCCTCTACCAACACAAGACCGGTCCACCTCTATAACTAGATGATACCAAATATATCATCCTCCAGTCATTACCGACCTTTACCGAGGGCCCTCTAGCATACAAACCACAATAATCAGATATATGACGTCATAGCGTGTAAAGATATATCTAGAAGAGGATGATCATATCCTACTTGGGAATGACCCACTTAGCCTTGCTGCATCTAACCCTGTTTTGGTCATTTCCGATTGGTGAGCCCTGACGAGGTAAGGATTACCATTCACAAACACATATCACATCACTTTGAATGCCACACAGCCATTTCCGTTGACTACTAATTGCCTTCCACAAAAATACAACCCTTAAGCTCATACGTCTCAAGGAGGGTGTTAAGCTAAGAGAAGTTGCCTTCTCCGCCACCACTGATGTACGTTTGTAAAAACCAATGTACGTAATCTTTAGAAATGTAATGTCAGACAAACATCCATACAAGTTGTCCAGGAACAGGACAAACCGAAGGTACCTTCCTACCACATCCTGTCGAAAAATCCCTAGGATTAGTAGCGAATAGTCCTTGCATTGGATATTTCATAACGAAGAGACTACTTCATAATGAAGAGACCACTATTATTGGATGTATATTAGGATTTTAACCCCAAATGATCAACAAGCAGTCCCCCACTATGGAACTCCAGAATATCAATATCATCACAAGTAACCTGCTCAATCGTCGCATATACGTCGGTCCGAAGTGGTTTTTAGATAAATCTGATCCCGGTCTCTTCGCACCAACAACGTAAAAGTGTTTCTCAACTTCACACAGAAACTAAGTCTCATAGACTTATCATGTCTCCAACTTTCAACTTGCTGTCCTTCGGGACAAGAAGGAAGCTCGATAGATTGGAATAATACCATGCACTATACGAATCATCATCCTCAACACAAACGATAATCAAGCCTACACGGAAGGCTACGTACTAAGAGTACGACTAAGTAGTTCCCACATCAAGTCAAGGAACTAAAATTTGGCTAATGTTTGATTATCGGTTATTTAACTATCAAAGCAAACAAACAAATATCCAGCACTATAACAATCACTGGGCCTTTTAATTAATCTTTTATTAATTAAATCACTTGCCAAATATTCACTTCAAATTATCTTTAAAAAAAGATATATTTCCAAACCATTTCAACTTCTATATTGAAAAACATTTCCATATACTTATTTAATAATAAGTAATTCACAATTCAAATTATATTTTCATCACTTTGAAAATATCAAATATACTTAAATTAGGATTAAGTATATATTTATTCTTTTAAGGAAAGTATTCTCTTAAACACATTTATTTGAGTCAAAACGAATGTTGCGTAAAACATCATTATGACAACCTAAAATCACTAGTATAAGAATTCGAAATTTATATAGATATATAAATCCCAATACTATACAAAAACATTTCCTTTCAAAAATCATTTACTATAACAACAATGTTATAGTCCATCATTTCCTTGTTTTTTGAAAACGTCTATTTCAACAATGAACGTTGAAATCTAGTTTCGATACTTAACACATTTTGAAACATCTTTAAATCGTTTTATTCCATTTAAAATATCACTTCCAAAACATTTATTTAATATATTATTCACTGTCCAAAATCGTGAATATACTTTATTTACCAAATTTAATGTTTCTACACATTTTATTAAAGATAATCCACTGTCCAAAATCGTGGATGTAAATCTCTAACCAAATTCAACAATTTTATATATTTAATTAAAGGATTATCCACTGCCCAAAATCATGGATATATCTCCTTTAATAAGCTTTCATATTTACTTATCAAATTCAATTGACTTTAAATTTATAAAACAACGTTTATAAATTCAAATTTTTATTTTATAAAAACTTCAATACACAAAATTCCTTTATTAACCAATTTCATTTATAACTTCATTATATACCAAAAATCCAATTTATAAGTTAATTCACTTATAAATCATTTATTTACAAAACCCATTCATTTTATAACTTGACAATTACAAATCTTATTCATTTGTTAAATCCATTTATAACTTCATTTTAACGCTTATAAAACTCGTTTTATAATTCCATTATTCCGATTTATAAAAATTCAATTTTATAAATCTTATTTATAAAGCATTTATAATAATTCAAAAATCTCAAATTATACTATTTCACAAAATAGTTAACTTCACATTTCAAAAATCATATTCTGGTTTTATTTCACAAAAACCATAATTTTTATAACATAAAAATTATAACGTTTATTTATTTAAATGGAATCAATTCCAAAATTCAATAAAACGTATACTTTCAAAAATTACTTTAAAATTCTTTTAAATTTGGAAATCATCACTTTAACAATTTTAAATTCCAAAATATAGGCCCAATGCTGCAACAGCACTAAATATAACAATCACGACATCCAAAACATCATATATCATATGATAAAAGAATATATCACAATATCTTTAAATAAAACAATACTGGTAAGGAATCCAGTTGGATCCCTCCAACCTGTCATCTGCAACAAATATACATATTATAAATATGTGTACAATGTCGGCTTCAAGGCAGATGCGCGTACAAAGGAACATCCGCTCATACACGGGAACGTACATGGTCATCTGCTCCACTAGGCAGGTATATATGTCGAAATACCAATCAATATATCATATATCAACCAAACAATCATCAAATAATCATATAATAAATTATTTTTTACTTATATAAAAATATCAGTGAGTCAGAAAGAGTGAGTTGTACTCACATTGCATCCAATACCAGTTGTAGTGTTTTGTTCCAAATAAAATTAAACGACCGTTTAATTATACCCAAAATTCACACTAGCTCCAAACAACTCCAAACTATCTCCATAATGTAGTGATCGTCTATACGAACCCAACGCAAGTCGTTTCGTGCGAAACGGTCCTCGTATGAAAAAGATATCAATTTTTAAACATTATACGAATTTATTATATAAACTTTACAACTTTTATTATTATTTCCTTTTAACCTTTAATCATGGCCGATGTTTTTCAAAATGGGATCGTGGCCACACGTTATACCCTTCTCCCCCCAGGCTAGTCTCATTCGAAGAAACCCAAAGTCGCTACTGAGCCTCAAATTTTCACTACCTCCACGATCATCTAGACGATGATGCATCACCACCACATCGAAGCACGTTGCCAACTCCATCACCATCAAAAATAATGTGAAGCTCAGTCGCCTCCTCATGTGTAAAAACACGTGCAAACATTGAACGAACGCGAGCAGTTTGTCATCAATCCGTAGCTCCATTTTCGATCACAGCCGTTGAATTTATCGAGCTCGATATGCTCTTTGATGTTGCAGTTGAAAGTTTTTGATAATTGTTAACGGATTTGGAGATAATTGAAGGGGAAGCAGGCGAATTTCTAGCCATTGGAGTGATAAGTGGCGGCTGCTCTATTTTATTTAGGGTTTGTGCCAAATGAAAAAAGTTAGGTCCTTATATAGAAAATTTTCGCGCACTATTCACCCGAAATTTTTCCGAACTCGAAACAAAGCGTGCCGCCTGGCATTTATAATGTTTTACCCTTATTCCGAACGCAATGAAATATATATCGGGAGCCAATTCGATTGTATTTGAAAGATAGGTTTTCAAATCGAATTATTTAAGGTTTAAAATTCACTTAAACCGATTTCTACACATTTTAGCTTGCCCCGGATAAACTGTAAATTCGATTGACACGAATTTTGAAATCATATAATAATTTAACATTACGGATCTAATGAAACTGGTTTCATCGAAATCCGAGACTGTTTGAAAAATGGCTATTTTTACCCGTCAATTAAATATTAAAATATTCAATTTCTACAAATTAACTTTTACTTCAGTTTTAAAAGTTCTCTAACATCATTCTAATCCAAATAAGATTTAATTCAACTTTATAAATCATTTTTATTCACATTTAATTCAATTTCTAATTATTTCAGCAATTTCAAATATTAAATTAACAGTTTAATTATCCAATTAAATCCAGATATTCGAAATAAAGGTTATTCAGCTTATAAAATTTACTTTTAAACATTTAAAATTAATTAAATATAGGAATTTCAAATGACTGAATTCTGGATCATTACATCAAGTTTTGGGAAGAAGCAACTGTCTCGGGTGGAACTCGAGTAAAAGTGGGGTTTGTCTCGAAGTGATGTAGTTGACGAGGAGCTTGGGTTTTGATATGAGAAAAGTAAGATCTAGCTCGGGTAACTTCGTTAGGGTATTAACTTTGAATATAAAGGTAAGACAAGTTTTGTAAGCAGTGAAATCTTATTAACCTGTTTTTAAAAAAAAAAGGTTTTAGTAAATTAAATTCCTAAGTATCACAAAATAAAATGAAGTGATGGAATTAAATATGTGTTTTAATAACTAGTGATTATGAAATGATTAATTAAAGAAATTAAGTTGAGAAAAATTAATTAGTTAATTAATTATGGATAATCACTAAGGAAATTGATTTAGTATAATTACTTATTCAAAATTTTAAAATATAATTACATAGGGTAAGTAATTAAAGAGTAATTATTGAAAGTAATGGATAAAAAGGAAATTTCTTAATAAAAAGGTAATTAGTGGTTAATGACTTAATGGAAGTGCTTAAGGATTAATTACTAAGTATAACTAAATTTATGTGATTAATTTAAGTAATTAACTAGTTTAATTGATTTAAGATAATCATTTAATGATTGGTTAAGTATAATTACTTAATGTAATTAGTGAAGTATAATTACTTAGTAATGGATAATTACTTGATGTAATTAATTAAAGGGGGCATTACTTGATGGACTTTATTAAGGATTAATTACTTAGTGCAATTAATTAGGAAATTAATTATGGATTAGTTAATTAATGAGTATTGATTAATTAAAGGATAATTAATCGATGTAAGTGATTATAGGATAATTGATTTGAGTAGTTAATTAAGGATAAATGTGATTAATGTGAATGAGTGAAGATTAATTAATTTGTGGTAAATTAATTAAAGGCTAATTACTGAATTGAATTAGAAAGGATAATTAAGGGATGAGTAATTATTGGTTTGTAACTAATTATTGTTAAGTAAGCAAGATTAAAAGTGAGTAAAGTAATTAATTTGATTTAATTAGGAACGGGGTGACTAATTAATCTTGCTTATGAATGATTGATTGATATTTCTGATATGAAATGTTTATGATATGATATGTTTGTCTCGAACAGAGATAATGCGGTTATCCATCGATGATGAATTGCTGTGTAAAAGTGACATCTTGTATTTAAAGGTTGAATTGTATTTCACTTGAATAACGTGGGTTAAGATGGTATTGAATTCAAAGAGACCGGAGTCGAGTATTAGTAAATACCCAAAACCACTTCATTTTGTAATCTTTGATAATTCTATACATATCTGATATGTGAAATCAATAGACTAAGTTTTGGTACTTAGAATTGATGTGTATAATAAGTGTTGTCTATACCAAATTTGTGAATTTGTAAAATTGATACGAGTTACCTCGGGTTTTTAAATAAGTTTTATGCTTTGGTATTCCTTATTAGATGGGTTTACTCACGCTGGTTTCCAGCCTGACCCGGGTGTTACTTTGATGTAATGCTCGGGTCAGACCGAGTATTACAGATTTTCAAGTAAGGACGTTCTGGAGCTCAGGAGGCGAGCTGGATGGAAGGAAGTATGGAGTGTATTCCACTGTGGTATATTGTTTGTATTTCTGGGACAAGTAATTTTAATTGCTCAATGATTGTGAAATATTGTAACTCTGATGTATTAAAATGTAACCGACTGATTCAGCTATTCTTTGTGTAAAGAATATTATTTAATATTATATTTTATCCGCTGTGAATGTGAGATGTTGGTGTTTCTGTTTCTTCTTTTCCTCCTATCTCTTTTCTTCTTTTTCTAACTATCTGGAATTTTCGGGATCGAAAATTTCGGGTCGTTACATTTGGTATCAGAGCAGAAGGTTAAGCGAGAACCTTGGCTCTCATGAGTTCACTCATTAAGGATAGGATCAATGGTACCCTAAAATGAGTTGAGTATAATATATATGAGAGAGCATACTTGTTATTTTCTTATGTAAAGGTTTTAAAATGGTTTCAAAAGTAAATGAATCTTATATAAGTTTATTAAGCAATAGATTTTCTGTTACATTAAGGAAATTAGTTGTTGTATTAATTGAATTAAAAGTAGTAATAAGAATTTAGTGGTAATAGTAATACAACCAAATTTAATTGAATAAAGGGTAGTTGAAATGGATTCAAACTGAAATTAAAATCTTGAATTTGGAGAAGAGTTTCAGAATAAGATAATAATGAATTGGTTTCCAGATATGATAATCTTGGTTATTATCATAAATGATTGTTGTGTTTAATAATAAAATGTGTATTAATGAGTAAGCAAAATAAAATGTTTTAGGGAAGTAAAACATTTAGGCAAGTATGACTTATAAATTGGAATTGAAGATGATCTGAATCGTGAAGTTTTAAATCTGGGTCCGGAATTTGAAATTTGTTTCAAAGTGATAAGGAAATAATAAATAGTGTTATCTTATGTATTTGAATGAAGGGTCATGTTTCAAACAAGAGTTGTTTGAAAATTTAAAGGAATTTTATTTTGAATTTAAAACCAAAGGTGGTTTAAAATTTAAAAGTAACTTGGTGTGTAAAAGAAGTAAATATGTATATATATTTGTTGATATACATAATATCAAAGGTGATTTGAAATAAACTCTAAAATGTTGAGTTTTGATTTTACCTGAAGTGTGATATAAAAACCCAAAGTGATATAAGTCTTTGAACTTATAAGTAAGAAAGAATATTGAAAGAAATTTAAAATTTGAAGGGGGAAGATTATTAATAAGAAGTTTAAATTTGAAATGGAAGTTCAAATTGAATAATATTGACTGAAGAAAATTGATTGAATTTGACATAGGGAAAGTTAAATAAGTTTAAGATAAACAATTTGAATTGGAAATTTTAAGATTAAATTGAGATTTAACTTGGGAAGTTAAATGGTCGATTTGAATTGTGAGTTTGTGTGATATCAAAATGGGTTTGAGATCTGGAAATTGGAAATGGATGTATGCTTTAAAATAATTTGGATGTTTTTATTAATAATTTTTAAACTGTGAATTGGATTTGTTTAAATGAATGAATGAAGAAATGGATTATGGTAATATATCCATTATTGAGGGAAATTAAACTTTAATTTGAAATTAAGGATATGGAATTACTTTGAATTTAAGATTTGAATGTTTAAGATTAATTGCAACAAAAATTTCTGAAATTTGATTTCAAAATTGAAATTTAGTGATAAATTGAATTTCAAAGATTGAGTTGTTTAAAAAGGATTTGAACTATGATGTGAACTTAGAAATAAGTTTATATGGAAGTAAAGGCAATTTAAAATGGAATTTTGAAATTTTGACTTAGAATTTAATTAAAGACTTTAAAAGTAAAGATAAATTTGATTTATGGGGTTAAATCAACAATTAATTTAACTCGAATTTATATAATTCGAGATGGTTTAAAGTCGAGATATAAATTTGTATTAGTTCAAATTGAATTATTTTGAAATAATTAGAATTGAAGATGGATAAGTTTAAAATTCAAATGGAAAATTTGAATTGGATTAATATGAAATGAAATTGAAGTTGAATGAGTTCAAATTCAAATGGGAATTGGGATTAATTCAAGCAAAAATTTAAATGATTTGAAAATTGAAGTGGGTTCAATTTGAAATTATTCCAAATTGATTTGAATAATTTGGAATGGTAATTAAAGTTGAATAGGTTTAAAATCAAATGGAATTTGATTTGAATTTGGAAATAAATTGAGAAGAATTCAACTTGAATTAGGATTAAATCAATTTCAATGGAAATTGAAGTTATTTAAATTGGAATTGAGTCAATTTAAGTGGAAGTGGAAATTCAAATTGTATTGATGGATTGGAGATTGAGAATTGAACAGTTTGGCTCTGGACTATTTTCAATATAAATTGTTTTAATTTAAACTTATTTTTCCATGTTATTTATATATACAACCTTTCTTTTTAAACCCTAAACTATTTTATACTTATTCTATAATCATTTTTGAAACTGTTTAACTATTTTACAACTGTTTTATAAACTAATTATTGTTTTTCAACTGTTTTATAACTAATAACTATTTATAACTATTTTACAATTATTTAACTATTTTATCATTATTTAACTATTTTATAGATATTTCACAAACTAATAATTGTTTTTCAACTACATATCTATTTTAAAACTTTTCAAGCTATTTTCTAAATTTAAAGTTGATCAAAATGCAAACTGTTTATGATTAAAATTCCAATTGAGATAAGAATTAAAGGGATAATCCAAATGGGATTGAAGCAATTATGAATAAGTGAATAGAAATCATTAGTGAATGTGGATAGAAAGGAGAAATTGATTTGGCTAATAATCAATGAGATAAATACGTAGGATATATGTATATTATTCTATTCGCATAGTGATTTGATCCAGATTCGAGCACAGAATTTCGAGATAATATATCGATCCGAGTTGGGATTTTTCCACTTGATTCTCGACGGCGAACCTGCATATGGATTATTGATTGCTCTAGATATTCTCTACCATAGTTATGGCTATGCAAGGGGAATGACGGTTTCTGATCAAGAAACCAGATCTGAGTCCGCACAAGGAAGTCGGGTGGACAATACTAGTTCGAAAGTGAGATTGTGTGATCGAGTGAGCGATCGGATTGGTATAGTGTACGGATGATATGTGTACATCGTACGGGTTTGAATGAAATTGATATTGAAAATTTATGGATAAGAACTGTAAAATGGTTTTTGAAATAAAAAGTATATTTTGTGAAATATATGATGAAATAAGGTGGAAATTGGGTATTTCTATGGTAGAAATTTACTTTATGGAAGTAAGTAATATGGTAAGTGACTTTATAGAACAATTAAGCTTAAATATTTTTTTGGCATAAACAAAGTTATATATCTTTATTATATAAGATAAATCTCCCCTTGTTGAATCTATAGCCAGAAGAAAAGAGTTTTGAAAGTTTTTGAAGTATAAAAAGGGAATTTATACAAGTTTGAAGTGATCCAAAGATTTTTTAAAGATATGTATGTATGTATATATATATATATGTAAAGGATCTTATGAGAATGATTTTGAGAAAAGGTTTCTGGAACCTATGGATTTGGAAAGGCTTTTGATTATTGGAGAAAAATCAATTTTGGAATTTGGAAAGCCTATTTTGAGAATTATCGATTTTTGGGATAATCGATTTTGCAAAAAAGATATTTATATGGGATTCATATTAGGTGTATGATTTGGAAGATACTATATGTGTATAGTATACTGTGTTTTGAAAATGGCTCTGGAGAAAAAGGCGCTCCCTTGGAATGAACTTCTCAGGAGTACCATAGGTTGGTACTGCCTTGAGCCTCAAAGAGGGAGGTTCTAAAGTTGATCCTGTAACGACCCGGTATTTTCAACCATTCGCATCCATTATAAGTGTATAGGTAGACACTCATGCCGGAATTGGATAGCTCAAAATACCGCGTTGTAAATAAAAAATTTGGCAAATCTCAAAATATACAGTAAATAAAATCACAGATCACACACACAGAGTATATAAAAATGCAGCGGAAGAAAAAGAGATAGTAGTTCATGAAGCTACTATATAAATATGAGATACATCAGAGTTAAATAAGATACAACAGAAGAGTAACAGGATACATCAGGTACAAATCAGATAATCACTGAACCACTGGATACTGAAACAAAATAGATGGCTGGATCTTCAAGGAAAGCTCCAACGCCGAAGGTGAATCTGGAATGCTAACTCACTAAATCTGACCCGAGCGTAAAGCAAAACACAAAACCCTCGAGTCAGGACATAAATACTTATAAAATGTAAATCAACTCAAGTGAACAGTAACAAAATGCATCAGTAACTTAAAGGATGCTTGGGACCGCCCATCCTCTAAGGATCCGTTAAACTATTTACTATGTAGTAATATACGCTATATACGGTAGTGTCTAATCAGTAAAGTATAATCATATAGAAAATAGCGTTAAGGGGATGGTGAACCTTAACGCGGTCGGATCTTTAAAACCAAAATCGTAGTGGGCTCGATATAAGGATATGACATGGCACGCAAGGCAATGCCAGGGTGGATACACCGTTTGCACTCCCGGACCGGTGGTGATGGCAAGCCAGCAGCTTCCGCCCACCTCGAACAATACCCCCGAATCAAAGTGGCGCCACCGAATCGAATCACAACAGTAATAGAATAGTTTCCGATGGAGCATGCTCGATGAAAGGGTGCGACCCTTTGTGTAGCCCGGTATAGCTCCTGTTTTAGTCATATATGCCAACTCACGGGAGTTGGGTCCACGTAACATACCTCGAGAATGTCGCCACCATCCTACTTCATTCTGCAATCTCCACCGCGTACACAGTTGTTAAAGTGGTTTTCGGTATAGTCCGGCTATAAGACAATATCCGATCCCGGTCTCTTTAACAACCAATCGTTATTATAACCCATGGATATTTATTTCAAATAATTTATACTTTCAAGACCAAAATATCATACTCATTTCAAAACAATATCACAATTGTATCATTTCCATTTCAAAAATAATTCAATATTATATCATTCAAATAAAACCCAAATTTTCAAATCATTGAATATTTCTTTAAATTTATTAAACTTAAAATATTCCTTTAAATTATCATAGCATTTTGGAAATGTTACCTTAAGGAATCATAGCATTTTTGAAATGTACTACTTTCCACTTTACATTGTATATAATCAAAGTATTGACAAGCTTAAAATTTTAACATGTCAATTTATCATAGCCTTATAGTTAAATAAACTTTCTTACTGTAATATACAATTTAAACCGAAATTATTATGTTAAGTTAAAAGCACCTTATTAACTTACATTATTATTACAATAAAGAAACTTTATTATTTTAATCATTTAAAGTATGTCATTCACATAAATTAAAACTTGCTTATCAAATGTACGTTATCAACTTACATTTTATTATTACAGTAAGTAACATTTATCATTTTAATCAATTTATAATACACCATTACATTGATTAAAATCTACGTGTCGAATGTACGTTTTAAATTTTATATTCCTATTACAATAATGAACATTTATTAATTAAATCAATACCACACTACTTAAAACTTTACATGTTAATTTCTTAATTAAAACTTTACATGTTCTTGCATTAATTAAAACTTTCATGTTCTTTCATTAATTAGGACTTTACACGTTTCTTTCATTAATTAAAAACTTATACGTTTCTTTCATTAATTAAAACTTATACCTTTCTTTCATTAATTAGGAATTTACGTGTTCCTATCATTAATTAGAACACCATACGTTCTTTCATAAATTAAAACCTATACGTTTCTTTCATAAATTAAAACCTATACGTTCCTTTCATAAATTAAAACCTATACGTTCCTTTCATAAATTAAAACCTATACGTTCCTTTCATAAATTAAAACCTAACATTTCAGATTTATATTACCATTTCACAAATTTAACTAAACTTCCAGTTTATTTAATTAATTTAACATCTTTAGTTAAAACTCAAATTTCACATTTTCAAGTCAAGTTATATTTTAAAATTTCATTTTCAACAGTCATTTATTCAACCACTTAAATTTATAGAAAATTAATAATTCTTTAATAAATCACTTAAATTCAAATATAAATCAATTTATCATATTTACCATTTTCCAAATAAAATTAAAGTCCATTTTATTCATGTAACTTAAATATCATTTTTAGTCAAAATTCCAAATTTCAAACATAAGTTATATTTCAAAAATCCAGTTAATCCATTCATAAATTACATTTTTAACACATAGAAAAATCATAATTTATTTATTTTAAAACCTTTCAAAATCTATTTAAATCAAATTTCATAATTTTATATTTTTAAAATACTTAAAATATTCAAAGCACTTTATAGAATAACCACGGGTCTGTATATAGTTTTCTAACCTAGGTCAAGTGATACGGATATGTATCATTTCAATCCGCAGTTTAAAAGGTAAAAATCCGGGTTCTATCATTTCAAACCCGCAATCCCAAGTTTAAATAAATAAATAAAATAACTCAGGCCTATCATTTCAGCCCATAATGATTTTTATCCTAACAGGGAACTTGCAGTGTGATCATAGACAGAAATAATGTAAACAATGTCAATATCACAATATACAGTCATGTATCAGATGTCAGGTGAAAAATTACAGTTTTAACATGGTAATAACACGGCATAGCATATCATATGATCATCATTAACTTGCATAAACATTTTACATTACTAAACACTTGTCATCAATCCACTTTTCATAAGTATATATGTCAGGGTGAGAAAGACTCACCTTTTTCAAAGCTAGAGACCAAAACAACAAACACAAGAGCGATTCCAAAAGCACGACAAACACGATTTGAATTGAATGAATGGAAAGCCTTGATAATGATCTTGTATAAAACAAATAAACAAGACCATATAAACATATGCATACAATATAAAGATTTGTTGAACAATAGAAAAGTAGAAGCAACAAATGACATTACCAAGCTTTTCAACCACTTTTGCTTGACCACACCTCCATGTATGCTCGGCCATACATGCTTAGGGCTAGGCCACACATGTTTTCAGGTGGAAAAGGATCTGGTTTGGCATCACAAAGGCATGGCAAGCACAAAAATGTGAAGTGGTAGGAGATGATATGAGGAGGTGTTAGGGTTAATTGGTGAAAGGTTAGGTTAAAAGTAAAAGGGTGGACTATAAAGGCCCATAGAAAGATAGAAAGTTTAAGGCGTTTCAAATTTCCTTTTCTATTTAATTTTATAAAAACAAAATAAACTATGACTTCAAAAATACAAGACCACTTTTAAAATAGACTATAACTTCAAAACAAAGGTGACAAAACAAATTTTGTTCATTTCTTTTTTTTTCAAACAAAAGGGCAGAGGGAATATAGACTAGAATGCCAAATTACAGAGGTGACAAAACAAATTTTTATTTTTTGCTCATTTCTTTTTTCCAGAACAAGGGCCAGTGGAAAAATAGATTATAACTTCAAAAATACAAAGTGACAAAAGCAACTTTTTTTTTTTCATTTCCCCCTTTTTTTTCAAAACAAGGCTCGGTGGCAATATTACTTCAAAAACAAAATACAAAGGTGACAAAAATGGAATTTTTTTCATTCCTTTTTTCTCAAACAAGGCTCGGTGGTCTGGCTGGGTAGGGTCGGAAAAATATGGTGAATGGCCAAGCACGGTGGCAGGCAATAGGATAAAGCAAAACAATGAAAGGAGAAAAAATGAAATAAAACAAGAGTGAAAAGAAGAAAGAAAGAAAAAAGAGAAGAAAAAAAATGAAAGGAAAAGCATGCGTCGGTTCATACCTTCAGGAGATGCTCACGCAAATTTTGATGGAAGCAAAATGAATAATTTGTGGTATGGAACTTTTGAACGTGAAATATATATTAACATTTGCTCACTAATTTATGTAGAGGGCAGGCAAGAGTAAAATGCTTGAACGGTAGAGGCAATTTAATTCTATCCAATAGGTGGAAACGTATGGGAGGCAAGAGGGAAAGAAATAATTCACACACGGAAATGATTTAAGGCAAGATTTGAGCAAGATTTTGGATTCTCAAAAGAGAATATACGGTTGAAAACTTTGCATTGTTAACGTAAGAAAAAATCAAATAGATAATGAAAAGGCAAGAGCAACAATTAAATATATGCCCAAAGTAACGTACAAATTATTTTGTTTCTCTTATTAAATAATGTACAAATTATTTTGTTTCTCTTATTAAATAAATTTAAAATACTAACGTTTCTATTAGGAAAATAAACCATCACTTTAAACCAAAATTTAATAGCTATTATACCATAATTAATAACATTTGATTTAGCTTCATCCAATTGATTGTTAAATATAAAGTTAAGAAACAGATGTAAACATATGTAAAAGAAATGTAAAGTTTATTTCCCGTTTCACACTAATTATTACTAACTTTTTTTTAAAAAAAAAAGTATACAACAAATCTGACCAAAACAAAAGTGAAACAAATGTTACACAATTGTATACAGTTCAAGATGAAAATTTTGCCTTTAGAATTATAAAATTTAGAATTTCTATTAAACTTACACTTTTTATCCAAATCAAATTTTCAGACATTGTATATTTTTATTTGGACAAATGATCAGAAATCATTTCAAGAAAATTTCCAAAATTAGATTTTTAAGAAAACAAAAGCCAAAGTCTTTAAATAAATGAAAAAAAATTAAATTTTTAAACTTTTAAAATTTTAAGTTGAAAGTCACAGTTTGACTATTTTGACCAAAATCAGCATTTCAGGCAAATATTCAACTTACACAAGTTTGGAATTATAACTCATAAAAATCAAGATTATATTTAAATAATAAATTTAATCATTTCAAATACGTAAAATAAGTTTTTCAATCAAAATCTTACATAAAAAAATTAAAATATACAATAAAATAATTACAAAATACAGGGTTGTTACAGATCCTGTGAGGATTCCGGACAAACTAGTTCCTGAGGATTATTGGGTAGCGAAAATCGAGGACGCTGATGCCTACAGGGGCATTTGGGTTATGTTGTGATGACAGTGTAACTCAATGTCGCTGTGATCTATTGCGGACCATAGCGGAAATCGTGTGGAGGTGAGTGTCAACGGTCTATGCTTGATTTTGCCAGGATGGCAACGTAACATCGGTAGACTGCGATCTATAGACGAGTGGAGTGGAGAAGTTTCATTCTTTTGGCAGCGAAATTCGAGGGCGTTGAGGCCTATAGTTATATGGGTATTTGCTGCGACGGCAACATAACCCTGGTTATAGCTGCGATCTATAGTGGGTTCCATGGCGTAATCGAGGGGCGTGGAGTACCTACAGTTATCTGTGGATTTTGCCGGGAAGGCAACGTAACCATCGGGTTAACTACGACCGTAGATGGGGGTGATGTTTTCCAGAGCATTCTCACCAAAGATATTTCCTCTATTTTCGAAATATTTTCTATATTTTCACAAGGTTTTCGATAAAATTATTTTTCAAAGTATTTTCACAGGGTGTTGAAAATGGGTCTGCTAAGTACTTATAGATTTTCAGTCGTACGCCTGATCAACGTATAATCGAATTTCTGTGAGAACAAGGATGGACTTGTGGAAACACCGAGTTATAAAAGTATTTTTACAAAAACTATTTTTGTAATACTATAATTTTTTAAGTGTTTTAAAAATGATTAAAAAGTGATTTATCTGATTTTAAGTATTAATGGCTTCGTTTCTTTTCGGGGACGAAAAGATTCAAAGGGAGAAGGAATGTGATATCCCAGAATATGAAGAAATTTAAAATGTGATAATCTACTTTATTTATTATTTTTAATTGGTAATTTTTTTTTGAAACAATAATAATAATGTGTTGTGTATATATATAGACTTTAATGTAATTATTACATACAAATTGAATTTGGGTTTGTTTAATATATATATATATATATATATATATATATATCAAATTGATTTTTAAATTGGATTTGAAATTGAATTTGAATTTGGGTATTTAAAATTAGAAGTTCAAAATAAAAATCATAAATTGAAATTGGATTTAAATATATATTTGAGAATGTGATTGTAACAACCCGCATATTTATCGATTCCATATTTAAATATTTTATCGTTAGTCGGATTATAGTCCGAAAAGCTACTTGTTGCACACGTTCAAATTAGGACTCGAAACCACTTCCATCGAGTTCAAAATGCCGTTTGCAATCTTTTTAAGTATAAACTTTAATATGTTTGGAGTTGGTGGAATTTCGCTACTTTTTCACTTGAGACTTTGGTTGGGACTTAGCCTATTAAACCCAAGTTCCAACCTCTTCTCTTCATAACTTCATCTTATTTCCTAAACATTCAAGCTTTATCAAAAATGGAGGAGGGAATGGGAAATTAAAATTCCAAACTCAAATTCTCTTGCAAATCCATCATTCAACTCCAAATTCAAGAAGAAGACCTTGGATCCCAGCTTCTTGTGTTGAGATTGAAGAGGGATTGATTCTTGCTAGCTTCAAGCTTCATTTTTCTTGATTTTTGGTGCAAAGGTGAAATTTTTATCTCACATTATTGTCTATAACTATCTTGGACTGTTGGGAATGAATTCCCATCACTTTAGCATGTACATTTGCAATTGGTTTGGATTGGGTCGGCGAAAAACTCCAATTTTTAGTGTTTTTGGTGAATTTCTGCACTTAGGTCGTTCTGCCTTGCTAGGTCGCTCTGCGTAGAAAAGTCACGGCCTACATATTTCGTTCGCCCTTAAGTCGTACTGGCACGTATCGTCGCCTCGGATTTAGGGCGTAGGTCGTTGGACTTTAGGTCGTTCGCGTATAGGTCGTTCCTGGCCTTGATTCACTTGGCTGCATTAGGTCGCGGGACCTTAGGTCGTTTACCCACTAGGTCGCGTCTTGGATTGGTGGTTCCACCCTTTAAATCGTTCCACTATTAGGTCGCAGCACACTAACTCGCTCGGCCTTGTTTCCTGTTAGGTCGCATGACCTATAACCTGTTAGGCCGCTCGACCGTTTACTCCTTTAGGTCGCTCAACCCTACTACAATTATTAGGTCGTATGACCTTGTTCCACTAAGTCGCTCGACCCTTAGGTCGTAACCCTTTAGGTCGCACGCCTTTCACACCATTAGGTCGCGAGTTTAATTAGGTCGCTCGGCCTTAAAATGTTAGCTCGCTTGGCCTGTGCAATTTCGTTAGGTCGCTCGCCTCGATAGGTCGTTGGACCTTAATACCGTTAGGCCGTTGGACCTTTAATCCTTTAGGTCGTTAGGCCTTTATACCGTTAGGTCGCATGACCTTATAACCAGCTAGGTTGATGACCTTTAACCCGCTAGGTCGTTCGACCAGTTTAATTTTAGGTTGTTCCATTTCACTTTAACTCGACCACGTTTGGTCGCATAGGAACTTCCACTTTAATGCATTTTGAGCTGATTTCCTTGGGTTTTTATTCACGTCTTCGAACGTGAATTTTATGACTTGTTGATTTTACAATCAATTTCTGTGATTTGTCACTTTAAAATATAAAGGTTTCAATACTAGTAGTAAATATCAAAACCCTTTCATCAAAATGATTTCAACTCTATTTTCAATACCAAACTTGTTTATAAAACCGTTTTCCAATCTATTAGTATATACAAACCTTTACTTCACTCGGATGATAAATCGAATTAAACGGCTTAGTAAAACAAGTGGTATGAAACGCTTGCGTTTGCTTCGTTGGTTAATTCTTGGACTTGTTCGATTGAATCTTTTGTGACAATTTTCTAGTGAAGATTTACAGTTTGTTCGTAAATGTTTAAGTTAAGCAAGTGGCTATGGGAAATGAAGCTAAACTTTTATATTTACTAACTTAGTGTAATTGACACTTCTTGATGATCATGACGATCATTTTTGTGATTTAGACTAGCAACTGTGCGATGTCTCTTTGTCTACGAGGGATACTAAACCCCGTTTGTGTGATGTTTCGCCATCACATATGTGGGGTAGCGCCCCACGGCCTTCGGGCCATTCGTGTGTCAAAAATTTAATGGTTAGCTACCATGAGATAGCGCCTCGTTCGTGTGATACAGCTGTTGGTGAGTTCTCATGCTCCCGTTCGTGTGATAGGCCTCCCCATTTTCATGATTTCTGGATTTCGTGTGTTGATTTCTGGAATTTGTGCTTCACCAATTTTAGTGATTTTCATTGATATGATTTATCAATTTTTGTGCATTGGTGAATTCGTGTGTCATCGACTTGTTGTGAATACAAGTCTTGGGTATGAAACCCTTTTTGGATCTTTGAGAAGATTCTTGTGATATTGATTAATCTCATGTTGATTTTCAATTACATACTTATAGTAGTATGCCATTATGATTATCATATGTTTATGCCATATCTCTTATTCTATATCATATCATATGATATTTATAGCTAGACTGATCCGTTTATTATTTTCTTATGAAATAATACTCGGGTCAGACCGAGATGTTACAGGTGCTTCTGCTTGACTTCACTTCTAGGATTATCTTCTTGACTTTTGGCTAACTACTTAGATTAGTAGTTTTTGGACATATACATTTGAGATATAGACTCTATGATGTATACTTATTCTTTTGTATAGCACATGTTGCTATTCTTTTGGGTTATTGTGGATCTTTCTGACCACCACTCTGATGTACACTTTCATGTGTTATATATTTATATCTTTTTCCGCCTTTGTGACATGGATGTCTGTGGCTAATTTGTGTTATGTTCATTTCTATATTTGTTTCCGAAGATTATTATAGCCACTATGTAGTACCTTTGAGTTTGTATCGGTGTGTCGGATTTCCTCTCGAAATCAAATGCATGTTATACTATCCGACATAGCGGTGCTCGCTCAAAGCAATTGCACGGATGGTCGCTCCTCAACAGCCTTATTCTCCGTGCTAGTTGACAGCATTGCTCTGTAGTGTTCTTGGCTAGCGTGGGTATAGAGGTGGGGCGTCACAGCTTGGTATCAAAGCCAAACTTCGAAACAATGTAGAATAAGTTAACAAGGATCATCGTCCTAAGTCCATCTTAGGAGTCGTACCTTAGGATTTAATTCGTGTCTTCATACCGATTCATCCTATTTTCTTTATGACTCCTTGCTTTGTCTATCAAGATTGCTTGATATTCATCTTGTGAATAACCTTTTTCTTCTTCTTTCTTTCTTTCTTTCCAAAGGAAGAGAAATGGTTAGACCTGACCGTCCCAGCGCCGTTCAATCTAGCACTCCTCCCCAGGATGGAGTTTTTATGACTGCTCAACAGCTTCTTGATTTAGTAAAGAATGCTCAGGAAGGTGGACCTAATCAGGAACCTACCCATCCTAAGTCTGGATTTGCACGCTTGTGCAACGATTACTCCAACTTGGGACGGAAACCATTCAAAGGTTCCGAAACTATTATCGAGGTCCAGGCTTGGTTGAGAACTTGCGATCGAATCATTGCTCGCATGAATCTTATTGACCTTCACCGAGTTCAGGTGGCTTCGAGTATGCTCCAAGAAAGAGCATTGGACTGGTATGAATTTCTTATTTCTGAGATTAATGAAGCGGATCTCACCTGGAAGCAATTCCGGGAACGCTTCGAGTTAAAGTTTGTACCAGAAGCTGAGAAAGTAACTTTGACTCGACGTTTTATAGACCTTGTTCAAGGTGAATCCTCTGTGACGGATTATGTCGCGTCATTCGAGTCGCTTTCCAAATATGGGATTGAATACATCAACACTCCATTGAAGAAGAACCAGAGGTTCGTCTATGGCTTAAGAAAGAATCTCAAGAAGCTATTACTTCTAAAATTAGAAGTTCCCTTCGACCAACTCATTGATATCGCTCTTCGTCTTGAAGAAGCGGATAAGGAAAGTGATGTTGAAATGGTGAGCTCCAAACCAAACTTCAACAACAAGAAGAGGCTAAACAAATTGAAGGGTCCTTATCCTAACAAAAAGGGTAAGCAAGCAACTCCTGCTGCAAAGGCTCCTTCTCCTAGTAGTGGGAAATGCTTCAACTGTGGATCTAGGGATTATTTTGCGAACAAGTGCTCAAAGCCCCGTTGTTGTCGCTATTGTAAGAGCCCGGACCATTATATACATCAATGCCTCAAACTTGAAGGCAAGAAGGAGGGAAAGTTAAACGTTGCTCGAGCCCCTGGCAACACATCTCGTGGCCAAGGTATTTCTCATTCCATTCTTGATGGTATTATTTTATTTTATGATCAACCTATTAGAGTTCTTTTTGATACGGGTGCATCCCATTCTTTCATTTCAAAAGAACTTGTTGATACTTTTTCTTTAAGTGTTGTTGCTTTAATGACTTCTTTGAGAATTTCGAATCCAGTTAGTGGATCCGCAACTCTTAGTCTGCTTTGTAAAGATGTCGAGATTATTTTGTGTGATTTTCCTTTCCTAGCCGATTTGCATGTCATGCGTTACTTAGGATTTGGAATGATTTTGGGAATGGATTGGCTTAACCGTTATGAAGCTCATATCCTATGTCTTGAGCGGACTATTCAACTTCGACATCCTCAATCTGTTAAGAAGATTTCTATTATTCTAAAAGATTTGGATTCCACTTTATCTACATCTTTATATTCTTTAAATCCTCGTGATGATGATAATGATGATGAGGAAGGCGTCATTTCTCTTATTCACGTTGTTCTCGAATTTTCTGACATATTTGAGCCTGTTTTAGGATTACCACCTAAGCGAGCAATTGAGTTCAGAATTAATCTTACCCCTGGAGCTCAACCTATTACTCATCCTCCTTATCGTATGTCCAATACGGAGAATGAGGAGATGCGCAAACAATTATCTGAATTGGAGACGAAGCAGTTTATTCGCTCTAGTTCCTCTCCTTGGGGAGCTTCGGCTGTTTTTGTGAAGAAATCCGATGGTACACTTAGGCTTTGCATTGACTACCGCAAGCTTAATGATCTTACTATCAAGAATAAATATCCTTTACCTCGGATTGATGATCTATTCGATCAACTTAGTGGTGCTAGAGTCTTTTCACGATTAGACTTAGCTACCGGTTTTCAACAGCTTTGTATTGCAGAGGATAGTATTCCTTTGACATCGTTCCGTACTCGTTATGGATCTTATGAATGGCTTATTATGCCATTTGGGTTAACGAATGCTCCGGCTTATTTCATTGACCTTATGAATCAAGTTTTCAAAGATTTCCTCGATCGGTTTGTTCTCATCTTCATTGATGATATTCTAGTATATTCTAAAACTGAGGAGGAACATGAAAAACATCTTCGGATTGTGTTGGAAACTCTTAGGAGTAATCAACTAAAAGCAAAATTTTCTAAGTGCCACTTTTGGCAATCTAGTGTGAAGTTTCTCGGTCATATTATTTCCGAATTCAGAATTTCCGTGGATCCTTCAAAGATTGAAGTGATTCAAGATTGGAAGAGACCGGGGAGTGTAACGGAAATTCGTAGTTTCCTTGGATTGGCGGGTTATTACCTTCGATTTATCAAAGACTTTTCTAAAATTGCCGTACCACTTACTGGCTTAACTAAGAAAGGTGTTAAATACATTTGGTCGGACAAATGTGAAGCTTCTTTTCAGAAATTAAAAGGACTCCTTTCTGATGCTCCTATTCTTGTTATTCCCGAGGGAAATCAAGATTTTGTTGTTTATACCAATGCTAGTCGCGTTGGTTTTGGGTGCCATTCTTATGCAAAGAGAACGTGTTATTGCTTATGGTTCTAGGCAATTAAAGCCAGCCGAGACTAGATATGCCACTCATGATTTAGAACTTGCGGCTATTGTTTTCGCCCTTCGTATTTAGCGTCATTATCTTTTAGGAGAATTTTTTTTCCTTTACACCGATCACAAGTCTTTGAAATATTTATTCTCTCAAAAGGAACTTAATTTGCGTCAGCAGCATTGGCTCGAATTTCTTGCATCTTATGATCTTAATATTCTTTATACTCCCGGAAAGGGAAATCGAGTTGCCGATGCGCTTAGTCGCAAGCAACAAGCGGTTGTTTCTATGATGATGTCCGAATGGAATGATCTCGGAATTCTCTCCACTTATGAGATTCGAGATCGTGTTCCCGATTTATGTTTATCTCTTGCCTTATGTAGTCTTGAGGCTCACCCTTCTCTTTTAGGCCGCATTATTGAAACACAAAAGCTAGATTCCGAATTGGCTCTTCTTAGCCAAAGATTGTGTGATAAAAATGATATTGAAGATTTGAAAGACTTTGATATCGATCCTCGTGGCGGCATTCGAAAATTTGATAGACTTATCGTGCCAAATATTAGTGATATTCGTAAAGATATTTTAGAAGATTCTCATCATTCTAAGTTTGCCATTCAACCCGGTAGTAGTAAAATGTACGCGGATATGAAGCGACTTTATTATTGGGAGGGAATGAAATATGATATTGCTAACTTTGTTAAGTGTTGCATGACTTGCCAACTCATTAAGGCCGAACATCAAAGGCCCGGTGGGTTATTGCAACCTTTAGAAATTCCAATTTGGAAGTGGGACCAAATTTCCATGGATTTTATAGATGGCCTTCCCCGTTCTCGTTCGGGTCATGATAGCTTATGGGTGATCATTGATAGACTTACTAAATCCGCCCATTTTATTCCTGTTCGGTCTAACCGAACCGTTCCTCTTTTGGCCAAACTCTTTATCAAAGAAATTATAAAATTGCATGGAGTTCCTTCTTCTATTGTTAGTGATCGTGATCCATTGTTTACTAGATGGATTTTGGAAGAGTCTTCATAAAGCTTTGGGAACGAAGCTTAATTTTAGCACCGCTTATCACCCCCAGTCCGATGGAAAAACCGAGCGTGTGAATCAAACTCTTGAAGATCTTCTTCGTGCTTGTGTGCTTGATTTCGGTGGAAGTTGGGAAGATCATATTTCTCTTGTTGAGTTTTCCTATAATAATAGCTTCCAATCTAGTATTGGTATGGCACCTTTCGAGGCACTCTATGGTAGGCCATGCCGATCTCCTTCTTGTTGGCTCGAGGCCGGTGAGAAGCTGATCTTAGGTCCAGATTTTATTCGTGATTCCACAGAGAAGATTGACCTTATTCGTCATAGGATGAAAGAAGCCCAGAATAGACAGAAGTCCTATGTCGATAATCGAAGAAGGAAATTAGAGTTTTCTGTTGGAGATTCTGTTTTTATTCATGTTTCACCTATGAAAGGAGTTGTACGTTTCAATCGATCGGGAAAGTTAGCGCCTCAATATATTGGGCCATTTCCTATCGCCGAACGTATTGGTTCCATGGCTTATCACCTTTTATTACCGGCTCAATTTTCCGTCATTCATGACGTGTTTCACGTTTCTCAATTACGGAAGTGCCTTCGAGATTCCGATTCTATTATTGAGCCCGGTGTTGTGGATGAAATTGAAGTTTCGCCGAATTTAACTTATAAGCAACATCGTATTCGAATTATTGCTTCGGAGGTCAAACAACTTCGAAATAAAAATGTTCCGCTTGTGAAGGTTCAATGGTCCTCAAATACTAAGGATTGCTCTTGGGAATCTAGAGAATTCATCGAGCGAAGACATCCGGACTTGCTTTCTCATACTCTTTGAGGTGAACTTCTTATTTCTAATTACTTTTGTGTTAATATACTTTTATGGTTGTTACTTTTTATTTCCATCTTATATATTGCGAGGACGCAATTTCTTTAAGGAGGGGAGTCTATAACAACCCGCATATTTATCGATTATATATTTAAATATTTTATCGTTAGTCGGATTATAGTCCGAAAAGCTACTTTTTGCATACGTTCAAATTAGGAGTCGAACCCACTTTCATCGAGTTCAAAATGCCGTTTGCAATTTTTTTAAGTATAAACTTTAATATGTATGGAGTTGGTGGAATTTCGCTACTTTTTCACTTGAGACTTTGGTTGGGACTTAGCCTGTTAAACCCAAGTTCCAACCTCTTCTCTTCATAACGTCATCTTATTTCCTAAACATTCAAGCTTTATCAAAAATGGAGGAGGGAATTGGAAATTAAAATTCCAAACTCAAATTCTCTTGCAAATCCATCATTCAACTCCAAATTCAAGAAGAAGACATTGGATCCAAGCTTCTTGTGTTGAGATTGAAGAGGGATTGATTCTTGCTAGCTTCAAGCTTCATTTTTCTTGATTTTTTGTGCAAAGGTGAGATTTTTATCTCACATTCTTGTCTATAACTATCTTGGACTGTTGGGAATGAATTCCCATCACTTTAGCATGTACATTTGCATTTGGTTTGGATTGGGTCGGCGAAAAACTCCAATTTTTAGTGTTTTTGGTGAATTTCTGCACTTAGGTCGTTCTGCCTTGCTAGGTCGTTCTGCGTAGAAAAGTTACGGCCTGCATATTTCGTTCGCCCTTAAGTCGCACTGGCACGTATCGTCGCCTCGGATGTAGGTCGTAGGTCGTTAGACTTTAGGTCGTTCGCGTATAGGTCGTTCCAGGCCTTGATTCACTTGGCTGCATTAGGTCGCGGGACCTTAGGTCGTTTACCCACTAGGTCGCGTCTTGGATTGGTGGTTCCACCCCTTAAATCGTTCCACTATTAGGTCGCAGCACACTAACTCGCTCGGCCTTGTTTCCTGTTAGGTCGCATGACCTATAACCTGTTAGGTCGCTCGACCGTTTACTCCTTTAGGTCGCTCAACCCTACTACAATTATTAGGTCATATGACCTTGTTCCACTAAGTCGCTCGACCCTTAGGTCGTAACCCTTTAGGTCGCACGCCTTTCACACCATTAGGTCGCGAGTTTAATTAGGTCGCCCGGCCTTAAAATTTTAGGTCGCTTGGCCTGTGCAATTTCGTTAGGTCGCTCGCCTCGATAGGTCGTTGGACCTTAATACCGTTAGGCCGTTGGACCTTTAATCCTTTAGGTCGTTAGGCCTTTATACCGTTAGGTCGCATGACCTTATAACCAGCTACGTCGATGACCTTTAACCTGCTAGGTTGTTCGACCTGTTTAATTTTAGGTTGTTCCATTTCACTTTAACTCGGCCACGTTTGGTCGCATAGGAACTTCCACTTTGATGCATTTTGAGCTGATTTCCTTGGGTTTTTATTCACGTCTTGGAACGTGAATTTTTATGACTTGTTGATTTTACAATCAATTTCTGTGATTTGTCACTTTAAAATATAAAGGTTTCAATACTAGTAGTAAATATCAAAACTCTTTCATCAAAATGATTTCAACTCTATTTTCAATACCAAACTTGTTTATAAAACCGTTTTCCAATCTATTAGTATACACAAACCTTTACTTCACTCGGATGAGAAATCGAATTAAACGGCTTAGTAAAACAAGTTGTATGAAACGCTTGCGTTTGCTTCGTTGGTTAATTCTTGGACTTGTTCGATTGAATCTTTTGTGATAATTTTCTAGTGAAGATTTACAGTTTGTTCGTAAATGTTTAAGTTAAGCAAGTGGTTATGGGACATGAAGCTAAACTTTTATATTTACTAACATAGTGTAATTGACACTTCTTGATGATCATGACGATCATTTTTGTAATTTAGACTAGCAACTGTGCGATGTCTCTTTGTCTACGAGGGAGATTAAACCCCCTTTGTGTGATGTTTCGCCATCACATATGTGGGGTAGTGCCCCACGGCCTTCGGGCCATTCGTGTGTCAAAAATTTAATGGTTAGCTACCATGAGATAGCGTCTCGTTCGTGTGATACAGGTGTTGGTGAGTTCTCATGCTCCCGTTCGTGTGATAGGCCTCCCCCTTTTTATGATTTCTGGATTCCGTGTGTTGATTTCTGGAATTTTTGCTTCACCAATTTTAGTGATTTTCATTGATATGATTTATCAATTTTTGTGCATTGGTGAATTTGTGTGTCATCGACTTGTTGTGAATACAAGTCTTGGGTATGAAACCCTTTTTGGATCTTTGAGAAGATTCTTGTGATATTGATTAATCTCATGTTGATTTTCAGTTACATACTTATAGTAGTATGCCATAATGATTATCATATGTTTATGCCATATCTCTTATTCTATATCATATCATCTGATATTTATAGCTAGACTGATCCGTTTATTATTTTCTTATGAAATAATACTCGGGTCAGACCGAGATGTTATAGGTGCTTCTGCTTGACTTCACTTCTAGGATTATCTCCTTGACTTTTGGCTAACTACTTAGATTATTAGTTTTTGGACATATACATTTGAGATATAGACTCTATGATGTATACTTATTCTTTTGTATAGCACATGTTGCTATTCTTTTGGGTTATTGTGGATCTTTCTGACCACTACTCTGATGTACACTTTCATGTGTTATATATTTATATCTTTTTCCGCCTTTGTGATATGGATGTCTGTGACTGATTTGTGTTATGTTTATTTCTATATTTGTTTCTGAAGATTATTATAGCCACTGTGTAGTGCCTTTGAGTTTGTATCGGTGTGTCGGATTTCCTCTCGAAATCAAATGCATGTTATACTATCCGACATAACGGTGCTCGCTCAAAGCAATTGCACGGATGGTCGCTCCTCAACAGCCTTATTCTCCATGCTAGTTGATAGCATTGCTCTGTAGTGTTCTTGGCTAGCGTGGGTATAGAGGTGGGGCGTCACAGTGATAATTTATTAATGTATAAATTAGTATCAAAATTATTTTTCTTAAAGGTTATATAAGTACAAATAAAGGAGAAGTATAAATATGAATTGATAACATATATATAGAAACATAAAACACTAATGATAAATTTTGGTTAATAACTTAAGTCTAAATAGGTTTTCACAAGGATTAATACCTTCTTTAAATACATGCACAAGTTGTATATGTGTAAAAGTATATAGCATAAAAATATAAATATAATATAAAAACACATATAAATATAAAAGTAAATAGCAAATATTATATAAAAATTATATTAAGACATTTGTACATATTTTAACAAGTGTAAGATTAATTCATGACATTACATGTGTTTGTTTGGATTAATATGTGGAGGCTAACAAAATAACAAGTGGCAATTAATAAAAAATTAAACAACATGTTTTGAAAAGAAGAACCAGTTTTCATATTTTTCTTTCTCCGATCTTTATTTTTTTTCTTTTTCAAATCTGAAAATCCAAAAACAAAGCAGTTTAGGAAAAAGTTAACAATAACAAAAAAATCTGAAGCAAAAATTCGAGTACAAAAATCAAGTTCAAATCAACATCAAAATTCCAGTAGCAGATCAAATTCAGATTCCAGATTTCAAATATTGTCCTGTCCTTTGTTCTTCAACAGTGAGTAAACAAAACCTTTTAAAACTTTTGTATGGTTGAAACTTTATTGCATGTGATGAATGATTGTATTAGTGAAGTTTTCATAAGTACATGTATATGAATGAATGCATAAACATTTGATTTGACTGTAATATGCCTGTGAGTGTATATGTATATACCTCTGCTCTGTGTTATTCACAGTCCTCAGTTTTCTTTTAAAAATTTATATCATTCCATTGAGTCATTGTTAAATCTTGATCATTGAAAAGAAAATGGTTATAACTACCTAAATTTGTTTTTAAAAATGGTTTCAGGATTTTAGTTTAGCAATTAATTCAAATTTGGAAAAGATCAGTGAAAAATCAATTTGTGTCAAAAATAAATCATTTTGTTTTTCTGTTTTAATTAGTCTATCTGATTTATGATAGTGAATGATGTATTTTAAAGGTAATAACTTGATTTTTAGTTTGCTATATCGTTGGGATGATCGAGTTGAGAGTTTTGGGATTTTTGGTTGTTTGCCGTTGATTGGCGTTGACTTGGAGGTCGAAATTTGGACTGGAGGTGGTGGGATTGTTGACGTTCTCAGAAAAATTGGTGAAGCTACTTATCTCTGGCTATGGTGGTCAGGCGACGGCGATATAGTGTTTTACTCCTGGTTTGGGTAGGTCTTTTATTCGAGACCGTGGGGATGTCTAAGATGGATCGAAAGTGGTTGCGGATGAGGAGTTGGAGCTCGAGGTTATGGCAAAGCTTGGGAGAGGTCGGCATGGATTCTTGAGGCATAGTTCGTGAGTAATAGGGTGGTTTTTCGATCGGAGGTGGTTTCAGTTTTTGATCGTTGGGTCAAATTTTGATTTGTTGGCTTAATCATTGATCTGAGAGATCGTGGGGATTGTCGAAGTTGTCGACAACTTGGAGAAGACCAGAGAGATGATCAGTGATGCGATAGTTCACCGTGCACGTGTACGGTACATTTTCTGTGCACCTTGTTTTGTCTGGCGATGCTCAAGTTTTGGGAAGAAGCAACTGCCTCGGGTGGAACTCGAGTAAAAGTAGGGTTTGTCTCGAAGTGATGTAGTTGATGAGGAGCTCGGGTTTTGATACGAGAAAAGTAAGATCTAGGTCGGGTAACTTCGTTAGGGTATTAACTTTGAATATAAAGGTAAGACAAGTTTTGTAAGCAGTGAAATTTTATTAACCTATTTTTTAAAAAAAATAAAGTTTTAGTAAATTAAATTCCTAAGTATCACAAAATAAAATAAAATGATGGAACTAAATATGTGTTTTAATAACTAGTGATTATGAAATGATTAATTAAATAAATTAAGTTGAGAAAAATTAATTAGTTAATTAATTATGGATAATCACTAAGGAAATTTATTTAGTATAATTAATTATTGAAAATTTTAAAATATAATTACTTAGTGTAAGTAATTAAAGAGTAATTATTGAAAGTAATGGATAAAAAGGAAATTTCTTAATAAATAGGTAATTAGTGGTTAATGACTTAATGGAAGTGCTTAAGGATTAATTACTAAGTATAATTAAATTTATGTGATTAATTTAAGTAATTAACTAGTTTAATTGATTTAAGATAATCATTTAATGATTGGTTAAGTATAATTACTTAATGTAATTAGTGAAGTATAATTACTTAGTAATGGATAATTACTGGATGTAATTAATTTAAGGGGGCATTACTTGATGGACTTTATTAAGGAGTAATTACTTAGTGCAATTAATTTAGGAAATTAATTATGGATTAGTTAATTAATAAGTATTGATTAATTAAAGGATAATTAATCGATGTAAGTGATTATAGGATAATTGGTTTGAGTAGTTAATTAAGGATAAATGTGATAATGTGAATGGGTGAGTATAAATTAATTTGTGGTAAATTAATTAAAGGCTAATTACAGAATGTAATTAGAAAGGATAATTAAGGAATGAGTAATTATTGGTTTGTAATTAATTATTGTTAAGTAAGCAAGATTAAAAGTGATTAAAGTAATTAATTTGATTTAATTAGGAATGGGGTGACTAATTAATCTTGCTTATGAATGATTGATTGATATTTCTGATATGAAATGTTTGTGATATGATATGTTTGTCTCGAACAGAGATAATGTGGTTATCTATCGACGATGAATTGTTGTGTAAAAGTGACATCTTATATTTAAAGGTAATTGTATTTCACCTGCATAACGTGGGTTAAGATGGTATTGAATTCGAAGAGACCGGAGTCAGGTATTAGTAAATACCCGAAACCACTTCGATTTGTAATCTATGATAATTCTATACAAATCTGATATGTGAAATTAATAGAATAAGTTTTGGTACTTAGATTGATGTGTATAATAAGTGTTGTCAATACCGAATTTGTGAATTTGTAAAATTGATACGAGTTACCCCGGGTTTTTAAATAAGTTTTATCCTTTGGTATTCTTTGTTAGATGGGTTTACTCACGCGGGTTTCCAATCTGACCTGGGTGTTACTTTGATGTAATGCTCGGGTCAGACCGAGTATTATAGATTTTCAGGTAAGGACGTTCTGGAGCTCAGGAGGCGAGCTGGATGACAGGAACGTATGGAGTGTATTCCGCTGTGATATATTGTTTGTATTTCTGGGACAAGTTATTTTAATTGCCCAGTGATTGTAAAATATTGTAACTCTATTATATTAAAATGTAATTGACTGATTCAACTATTCTTTGTGTAAAGAATATTATTTGATATTATATTTTATCCGCTGAGAATGTGAGATGTTGATGTTTCTGTTTCTTCTTTTCCTCCTATCTCTTTTCTTCTTTTCCTAACTATCTGGAATTTTCGGGATCGAAAATTCCGGGTCGTTACACTTTGTCATTGTTTTGGTGGCCACCTCTCGATTTTGATTATGAAAGTGTGTTCCGAGGTGGGCGGTAGTAGTTGTTATGCGTTACCACCAATTCAGATCCGCAAAACGGTAGTATCCTACCTTAGGCATTGCCTCGCATGCCTTGTCACCTACCTTATCGCACCTTCTACGAGTTTGGTTTGTGTCGTACCTATGGAGTGCTCCCTGATAGCCCACCAGTTTACGGTGGAGTTTCCAGTATTGTATAGACTACGACATTGTATAAAATTTCTTAAGAGGGATATTGGTAACGCCTTATGGCTATTTTAATACTTTACTTTACTGTAGACACTATTATAATAGTGTACTGTACTATGTATGTAGATAGTTTAATGGATCCTTAGGAGATGAAAATCTAGAACATCTCTTAAGTTATTGCACGCACGATAGACACTTGATAGGAGATGTCAGAACCCGTGAACATCTCTAATGCTGTTACACTTATATTTATTTACTGTTGATTTAACTTGCATAAGATCTTTTAGTTCCGACTCGAGTGTTTTATCCTTTCATTGCGCTGAGGTCAGTCTGGGCTTTTCAGTATATCGAAGACCGCTTTTCTAGAGGACGTAGATGAAGATTTGCATACTATTATTAGTTATTATATTTATTCCACTGCATCATGTTGTTCCGTTGCATTTATTTATTTGTTCTTGTTGTATGTAACTCTAATCTGTATTGTAAAAGTGTAATCAAATGTTATTTGTAAAACAGCTTCGTGAACTGTTTATTTGATTATTATTGTTGTCATTCCACTGTGAGATTCTATGTTTGTTTTATTTCTTTCTCTGCTTTTTCTTATTTACCCCATAACAATTCTCCCTTTTGAATCATTTGAGTCTGACGTGTGTGGTTTATTGTCGATTTAAACCGTCCAAAAAGGTGGGCCACTACATTTGGCATTAGAGCTTTTGTTTAGTGATAACCTTAGCTTTATGGGATCTGACTCATTAGAAATAGGGGTAGTAATATCCTAGAATAAGTCGTTGATTGTACGTATACGACAAAGCATATTTGTTGGTGTTATAAAAGGTTTTTGTGTTGTGTTAATTTGTTCTGTTTAGTATCTGTAAATTCTAGTCGGTATATAGGACGCTATGACATCGATAGAGATTTCTAAACACTTAATATGACAGACCGACACAATATTGTTTTGAAATATAGGTAAATGTAATATTTTTGCCTAATATTATATTTTGTATATATAAGAATAATCTTTATTAATGTATATAATTGTATGTGATATGTTTGGTTGTTTGTTAAGAAGTGAAATACATGAATGTTGGTTAAAAAAATGGGATTGTAAATAAAATATAAATTGGAAATTTAGAACTTAAGTTCTGAGGTTTTGAAAAAAAATTCAAAGGATTTTGGGATATAATATTAGTAGTATATTGAAGTATTTTCTGATATGAATATTTCAATGTGATTTGGAAGAACTGTTTTAAAAGAATTTAAGGAAATAAGTTATGTACTCCCTTCTCTATCGTTGGAAAACAAATTCGGTGATAAGTGCATGCATCATCGATGTTCATTTTCGAGTTTCAAAGTGGAAAGACCATTAAAACTACAAACTTGTTTTGATAACAAATTTTAAATTTAAATTTCTAAATAGATTTGGATATATAAAGGATATGATTATACATTTTATTTTGAAATGATTTGAAAATGGAACCCTGTATTTAGTTCTTAAGTTCTGTAAATTAGAAATTTCAATTATTCTAAATTTGATAACTATTTTAATGATTGGAAATTTCTAAAATGAAGAAAATATAAGTAATTAGATATTGATTGATTTATGAAATATACCAGAAATTGTAAACTTGTAACCTAAAGCATAACGAAAATTTAGAAGATGTAATTATTGAACATTTTGTTAACTTGTGTAACATTCAATTGCATTCTTAGAACATTTATACTTAACTTACCAAAATGTTAAAATTTGTAATGTTAAATAGAAATATGTAATAAAATATTACACAATTAAACCTTTAATAATGAAGGTGTTCAATGGAATTACTTCTATAAATAAGAATTTTTATGTTATAAATTATTATGAACTTAAGTTAATAATTTGAAATGTTACTATTTAAATTTATAGAAAAGTGAATACTGTAAGTTAATGATTATGAACTTAAGTTAATATTGCAGCTATTTGAAATTAAAATGAATAGTAAAAGTGAATACTAAATTAATTGAATGATTATAACTTCAGAAACGTTGAAATGGTTTAGAAATGGATTTAATATTCAATAATACTATATTAGGAAGAAATGAATGTGAAAAGGAAATAATCTATTAATGGGAAATTAAATTGTAAAGAGGCTTACATGATAATGGATAATCTAATAATCGAAATGGAAATAACATATGTAAACAATGAATGTAAAGTAATGAAAGAGAAAATGGCATTGTATGAATGAGTAAGAAATGAATTTGTAAGTAATAAAGTTAAATTAATAAAATTAATCATTGCATTAATGAATGAAACTGAAGAACGGTAAATGATGTGAAAAAAGGTAATAAGAATAAACTCAAATAATATTTGGAATTCTTGGTTGAGTGTATGGTGTACTAAGTAGTTTATTTATCATTTTATACGATTAAAGGTTTCTCAGCTCGAACAAACCATTTGTTTTGGTTGTTATGGATGAATGGTTGATTACTTTAATTACATGTGATGATTGTATGGATTTGTTTGCAAGTGACTATTGTTATGTTGTGTTAATTTATTTTGTTATTAAATTGAAACAACTTAAATATCTCCCTTATACATAATTCTCACTCTTTTGGATTATATAAGTGAAATATAGGTTATGGAAGCAATAGCAATAGGTACATTTTCGGATTGCGATTTTATAGCAATATTATATTATTTTTCCATGGGTGGGATATTTTATTTTGAAATATGATACACACACACATACACACACTTGGCTATTATCGATATTATTATTTCCCTCGGAGCTCTCCGTACGAAGGATACTCTACCAAAATTTTCAGTCGATTTTGGACATAGAAAACTTTGTGAAATTGGAAATGTTTTCAAATTTTTATTTAACTTGAATATGAATTAATTCTTTATAAATTGATATTTTATTTAAATTATTTAATTATGTAAATTAATTGTTTATAAATTTAATACTTTGAATAAATTTTATTAGTTTCATAATTCCTTTTTTTCCTTTTCGAGGACGTAAAGTTTTGAGTGAGGAAGAGTGTAACGATCCGTAATTTTCGATAATTAAAAATATTTGATTTAATAAGATGTCGGTGTTAATATTGGAAGAAATAAAAATTTGTGATTTATTAATAAGAGAAATAACTAGAATGAAATGTAATAATGTTAATGTATGGTAATGGATAACTACTTTAATGCAATTTCAGTTTATTGAAATGATTGTAAACGTAAAATTTAGTTACAAATTGTAAATAAGGAAATAAATCAAATGTTGTATTAATTGGTAAAATAATATTTAATTAATTGTAATTAGATAAAACCAGTGTTGTGTAAGTGGTTATAACATTTGTTTGTAGATAATAAACTTATAAATGTGATTAAATTAAGTAAAAGGTGACAATTATTATTTGTTACCTATTTATTTAATCAATTGAATTTAATTAGAAATCAATTGTAGTTAGCCTATTTAAATATTGCAGTCAATGTGGATTAAGATGGTAATTGTAGAATATTGATGAAATAAATGGTAAACCTATGCTAACTATGTCCATAAAGTAATGACCGATTGAATAAAAAGATTGAAATCAAAATAAATCAACTTATTGGGATTTAAATTATAATGAATGAATTTATTACAATTGAAATTGGAATGATGTAATTAACGCAAATATTAATAATTGAACTGACATGGAAAGTTTATGTTTAAAGATTTTATATTACCAGTTAACCAAAAACGATTAAAAAAAAATTAGTTATAAAGTTTGAATTTGAAAAGTGATAAATTTAATTTAATAATAATTCATCTAATTAATGTGAAAATATCCATTTTGGCCACTATTTTGGATTTTGACGAAACCAGTTTCATCGGATCCTTAAATGTGAATTATTGCATAATTTCAAGTTTCGTAGCAATCAGACTTGTCGTTTGATCATACGGACTCGAAACCCGTAGAAATCAATTTAATGAAATCAATTTGAAATAAGCTGATTTAAAAGCTAACTTCTTCACACAATGGAATTAGGACTTGAAACCTATTCTATTGAGTTTAAAATTATCCAAAACATATATTTTGATATGTGGGATGACATGCTTTCATTTCGGAAGCAAAATGGACTTTTCGGGTCGTTATTGTCGTTTCGAACTAATTCGATATGCTATTCTTTCTTATCGGGACTTGTCCATATAAATAGTCTTGTTTCCCAAACACTTGTCGTCTTTTTCTTATTCCTATTCGTATAAAAATTTTGTCCTTCCTCTCTTGTCAATGGCTGAAAACCTAAATCCCCAAATCCAAATTCAAATCAAAATCAATTTTAAAAAATCAAACTTCTCAAAACCCTATCATATTATATACCGATTCAAAGCTCTCAACAAGCACAACTCTAATCTGCCATTTGTTTTTTCAATCGGGTTTTAATTTGCTTGGAATTGGTCAAAAAATTCTCGACCGTTCATTGGAGTTTGATCAACAGCGACGTATCATCGAGTCGAGGGTACAGTCGTGTGGAGAGGGATGTGCGGAGTTCATCTATGCTCGTCGTCTGTCGTATCAGTGGCTAGATCGATGGGAACAATTGAACTAGGGTTTCATAATGGCGGCGGTGACTGTGTATCCACAACGACGATCGTGATTGTGGGTGTCTCGCAGGTGGTTGTGTAGGCGTAGGGGAGGTCGGCGGTGATGCCTGGGTGGCCGCTATGGTCAGCAGCGGTGCAGGGGATCAATACGTGGTGTGGCTGTTCGAAAGGGGGTCGTGATTTCGTGTATTAGGGTTGGCTGTTGAGCAACGGTGAAGGTGAAATGGCTTGCTTCTATACATCTATTATTTATTCATTTATTTGTTTTATTTAAATTCAAATAGTTCTAATGTTAATAACATTTGCATAGAGGTTGGATTCACGCGTGATTTGTTCCGCTGCAATCGTATCGAAATTTTGAACATTATGGAAAAAGTTTGGATGAATTTTGAGACTACTGAAATTTGGGCCTTATTTTGGATTTCAAATCGATTTGAAAACAAAAGTGAGTGTTTTAAGCCACTCATAACTACTAAATCATCTTATGTTAGTTAAATCAAATTTATGATGTGTTTAGAAATTGATTGGTTGATGTTTGGTATATAAAAATAGGCATTCCAGTTAAATATGAATTTTATTGCATTTAATTGTTGTTTAATTTTATATTGAATTTATTTTCCAATTGAATACCTATTGATGATAACTAGTTAATTGATGTTATTTGTTGATTGATTCAATGGTGATTCAAATGCATGTTTGATTGTTGATATCGGATGACTGGATGTTATATTTCTATATTGTTATAACGCTACAAGTTCCCTATAGGTTGAAATAATACATACTCGCATGATCTGATAGATTATGGAGAAATCGTTATGGGTTGAAATGATAGACTTGGGCGATTTCATGGATTTGAAGTAAAATTCGGGATTGAGGGTTGAAATGATATATACCCATAAATTTTAAAATTATTGTGGATTGAAATGATATTTGTCCATATCACTTGACCATAGGGTATAAAATTGTATATGGACATTAGATTGGTTAGATTAAACGATTTTAAACCCTTATATTTTGAATTTAGTTAAGTGAGATTTTAAAGAATATTCGATTTATGTAAACTAAATTATTATTGAAAATCCAGGTTTTGAATGTAAAAATTAGAAACTGGTTTAAATTGATTTAAGTTGAATTTGAAGTATAACTGAAATTTATCAGAGTTGAGTTATTAAAAAACATTTGAAATTGTAACTTTGAATCTATTGAAATTGGAGTAGCTTAAATTGATATTTCAAGATTGAAATTGGGTTATGATTTGAAATTTGGATATGGTCTAGATTTGTTGAAATGGAGGAAATAGTTAAAATTGATGTTAATTTCAAATTTAATATAAAATGTTTAAAGATATTTTATTTTAAAAATTCAGATTATTAAGATTTTCAAACTATTAAACTATTCTAGACAATTTAACCTATTTTAAACCCTTTAAACTGCTTAAAACTATTAAACTACTTTAATCTATTTTTAACCTTATTTAAACTAATTTAATTTATTCTATTTTAAACTATGTTAAGCTATATTAAGGTACTTTAATCTATTTTAAACCATTTAAACTATCTTTAAAGTATTTCAACTATTTTAAACTATTTAAAACCATTTAAACTATTTCTAAAGTATTTTAAACTATTTAAAACCATTTAAACTATTTTTAAAGTATTTTAAACCCTTTAAACTATTTAAAACCATTTTAAACTGTTCTAATAGTATCTAAACTATATTTTAAATTTCAAACGATGCAAGGTTGAACTAGTTATATATAAATCCTTGATTTAAAAGCGAATATGGATTCTATGATGTTATAGTCTAAGTTGGGTTTTGAAATGATATTTTCTAATGAAATAACATGTTCTAAGTATATATGATGATTTTGAAATGAGGATTAATTAACTTATCTTATCGATATGATTTCGAAAGTGAATATGATTTCGAAAGTGAATATGATTTCGAAAGTGATATGATTTGAATTGAATATGATATTTTGATATCAATTATGAATCGGTTTTGAAAATTTAAAAGAATTATCCAGCTTGAAATAAGCATTTGGTTGTTAAAGAAAGCGGGATCAGATATTTTCATACTCTTTGCCTATCGAAAACCACTTTAACAACTGTGTACGTGGTGGAGATTCCAAAATGAAGTTGGATGGTTTGGCGAATAATTCTGTATGAAGTATTTACTTTGCCCTGACACCTGTGACTCAGCTTGATGTGCCTAAAACAGGAGCCACACTAGGCCAAGTGAGATCGCACCTCCAATCAGACATGCTTCTTCGATGTCATATTATGACTTTATGATTGTTTTGGTGGCCACCCCTCGATTTTGATTATGGGAGTGTGTATTGAGGTGGACGATAGTAGCTGTTATGCATTACCACCAGTCCGGATCCGCAAAACGATACTATCCTACTCTAGGAATTGCCTCGCATGCCTTGTCACATGCCTTATCGTGCCTTCGACGAGTTTGGTTTATGTCATACCTATGGACTGCTCCCTGATAGTTCACTAGTTTACGGTGGAGTTTACAGTACTATATAGACTATGGCATTATATAAGAAGTGTTAAGGAAGATATTGGTAATGCCTTAATGCTATTTTAATACTTTATTTTACTGTAAACACTATTATAATATTGTATTGTACTATGTATGTTGACAGTTTAACGAATCCTTAGGAGATGGAAATCGTGAACTTCTCTTCAGTTATTGCACGCACATTAGACACTAGATAGAAGATGTCAAAACCCGTAAACATCTCTTACGCCATTACACTCATATTTATTTACTGTTGATTTAAATTACATAAGATCTTTTAGTTCTAACTCAAGTGTTTTGTTCTTTCATTACACTCGAGTCAGTCTGAGCTTTTTAGTATATCAAAGACTGCTTTTCTGGAGGACGAAGACGGAGATTTATACACTATTATTATTTATTATATTTATTTCATTGCTTTATGTTGTTCCCCTGCATTTATTTATTTATTTATCATTCCTATGTAACTTTGATCTATATTTTAATGTATAATCAAATATTATTTGTAAAACAACATCTTGAACTATTTATTTGATTATTATATTAGTCATTCCGCTGTAAGATTGTGTTTGTTTTATTTCTTTCTCTGCTTTTTCTTATTTACCTCATAACAATCCTCCATTTTGAATAGTTTGAGTCTGACGTGTGTGGTTTATTTTCAGTTTAAACTGCCCAAAAAGGTAGGTCGTTACATTATTATTCAAACCTGGTTATATAAACTTCTTTATAAACTTTCAAACCTTATATAAAACTTCCCTTTATAAACATCCAATCCCATTTATAAAATCTTTTTATAAACATTCGAAACTTTCTAAACTCTGTTTATGAATACCCCAAAATCATTCATAAATTTCTTTATATAATATTTAAAACAATAGTCAAATCATTCTTCAAATGTTGTTCAAAATTGAACACCATTTTAATAGAAAAGGAAATATTAACTTTTCAAAACAAAACGAAGGCTTAATGACTACAATGAATCATTAAATTTGGGTTTAATTATCCAAGTATATCATGGGTATTGTCTAGTATCAAATATGTAAGGGATTCACATATAACTTACAATCAAACAAAGGTAGATGTCCAAGTTACAAATATAGACACATCCATTATCAGAGAAAAATGTACATATAGAAGTATATTCTATATGTTTAAGTTAGCATGACTCGCTTATTGAAATTAACTTCTTTGTGTTTATCACATTACTGATATACGATGTTTGCGCTTAACACAAATCAACTTACTTTCCATAAAACATATCAACGTTTTATAATCACTACTTTAATTCATTTGGCTACTTAATGGTCGAGACGAGAGATCTTTAATTTGAAATCAATTAACCTTAAAACAAAAATTGATTTAAAAAATAACCGATTAAGTTTGAAAATTGCTTTGAAAGGATTAAAGTATATGCAATTATCTTAAACCCTAATTATATAGCTAAATACAGATTAATTCATAATTATTATTTAATTAACTTTATGAACTTGGTTAAGTCCTGATTAACTTCCTAATGTATCTTAGTTAACGTTAAACAATTCATTAATAGTTAAACCCTAATTAATTAAAAACTAATTAAATAATCACTTAACTAAAAATAATTAATCAACTAATTAGCTAAATCAAATAATAATTAACCATTTAATTACGTCTTAACTTCATAAATCACCAATTAAAAAATTTATTAATCACTAATTAATCATTAACCTTTCTTAAGTGTTACTTAAAGCTTAATCACTCTCTTACTTACTAAGTAAGTACGAATTAATTTATTAAATAAATAAGTTATTAAATTGTCTAAACTTAACTCTTTTTATGTTACTAATCAAGTTCGAAAACTTTTGCAAAAAAATCCAAAATAAAACATTTTAAAATGAAAATCGACAATTTTGTCGAACTACGTCCATAGCGACTATCACTATGAGCGCAGTTTGCCTAAACATACTTTAAGCGAAGTACTTTGCTTATTTCTTACTCTTACAAGTTAGGAAACCTAATTTAGAAAGTATTTGAAACTTAAAAACAAAGATAAAAACTTTGAAACCATTTCCAAAACTAGAGAACTTAGTTTTGATTCATAGTCGAATCTAACGTCCATCGCAACATACAACGGTGTAAACTTCATAATTCTTACACAAAATACAACTAGTTTTGATCACAATGATACCATCAACATACCATACACCAACGTCACATTCTTACAACCAAACATACCACCTTAAACATCCAAACACAATATATAATATCCAAACTATGCTAACGACAAATCGCAAACGTATATCATTATCTTGGCATGATATTTTAAAAAAACTTTGGATTTCCATAACATATAATCTACAGAAATAAAGGTAGTTTTTTCCAAAAATGAGACAGTTTTACTCACCGAAAATATTGAAACCGAAAATGCCTTAGATGCGCAAAAATCATCACAAAAAATGTCATCTTCCATAATAGCGAAATGAGAGGAGCGGTTGATTGAGGAAGCGGCATTGTCTTGTTCATGTTCGAACCTGGGAGTGTGGATTCGAGGATGGAAGGCTTGGAAATGAGATTGGCTATGGGTTTAACAACGTGAGTAGATTAATCTTTTATTGTCAATTAATTTGTAATTACGGAATATCATTAGCCAAGTTAATTTTATTATTTAAAGTCGAATGCTTATAAAATTCATAACTAATTCGTTTAGGGTCGAAATCGGACGGAACCAGCAATGTTGGACTCGTAACGATATGAATTACAACTATTGTTTATTCGGAGTCGATTAGAGATAATTGGAATTTTGGGTTAAATCGAATAGCACTTCAATTTGATCTAAATTGAGCATTTGGAGAAATAAAAATCAAGGTGAGTAAACCTCACTCAATTTGGTTGACTGGTTTAAATTATAGCAATTAAAAATTTATTATTCAATGATTGGTTGAATTGATATATTATTATCAGTTGAATGTTATATTATATATATTAGTATATATATTAGCAGTTGGGTATATTACCCGTCGGTATATTTCTCGCCGTTGGAGCGGATGAGACACTATGCACCCTGCATAATAGCGGATGACCCTATATTACCACGATATCCCGCCTCAAAGTGGGATTGACATTTTATGTTATATAACATCTATGGTTGCAGGGAAATATTTTGGAGGGATCCAACTGATTCCCCAAATATATTGATTGTTTTTCATATATAGTGATATATGATGTATGTGGATAATCTGTTATAGATTATGTTGTTGGTTGAATTATGGGATGCTATAGTAGCACTGGCCTTAAATTTTAGTAATTTAAATACCATAAATATTATTTTTGAGTTTGATGGAATTAAAAAGAGATTTTGGATATAAAAATATTTATATTTAATTTGGATTATTTTAAAGGAAATTGATTTGAATATAACAATGATTTGATTTTGGGTGGTACTTAACTATTCGAAAAATGTTTTAAATGGAGATTTTAAAATAATTTATATAAAAAGGATTTTTAACAAACGGATTTTTAAGTGTTATTTTTGGATTGATGGAAAATAAGTTGAAATCAATATTAAAAATAGAATTGAAAAATAAATGGGATTTATTAAGGAATAGATTCATAAAACGAGATTTATAAATGAGATTAGTTTTATAAACAAGTGAAACTCAAAGGAGTTTATAAATTTATAAACGATGTTTATAAATAAGGGAAACTGATATCAGTTGATAAATTGAAAATATAAATTCATGGTATGAATTTATATCAGGATATGGAAATCGGTTTTGGAAAAAAATAGTGGATTCTATTCTTGAAAAGTGAGAATGGTTAGGGAATCGGAATGAAATCGATGTGTTATGAATCGAGAGGGATTTATAAATTGAAATTAGATAGGATTTTAAAAATACCGAAGTTAAGTTTTGATTTAAAAGAAAAAATTTATTTTCTTAAACTACGTAATTTAAAGATGTTTTGGTATTGAAATACTTCGAAAAGCAGAAAATTTTCAAATATCTAATATCAATTGAAATAAATTCTAATTTTTAAAATCAGCTTTGTAAATCGATTAGTTTTATTTAAAAATGAATTGGAAATGAGTTATCGATGTTTATTTAAATTGTTAGTATTTTAAATAATTACGTAAACGTGTTTTAAAAATAAATTATTATTATTTAAAAATAATTATTATGTACATTTATATAGTTTTGGAAAGTGATTAAAGTTTAATTATAAATACTCTCGAGATTTGTAAGTGGGTTTATTTAACGGATATGATTTTTATAAGAGAAATCTTGAAATGGAATTCTGGAAACTTAAGGAAACTTCTGAAATGTTGAAATACGAGAATTTGAAGATAAATTAGAATTCATAAAAGAAGCTGGAAATAGGTAGATGGAATTATAGACAAGTATAATCGATTTTGGAAATTTTAAAAGAAATTAATTTACGGATTTCGGGAACTTATAGAATCCGTTATAAGTGAGTTATGGAATTTTTGAACAAATGGTAGAGGATTTTGGAGAAGTATGAAATAAATGGAATATTTCTTTAGTATTGGAAATAAAATGATTTCGGGAAAATATACTGATTAATATTTCCTAAGTATTAAACAGGAAGGATTTGAAATATTTTAACTATGAGATTTTCATTATAGAAATATTTTCCAAAGTGTTGAATAAAAGTGGAGTTTGAAATATTTCTAAGTTTTTCGATATGGATATAAGAATTTGAATTTTTTTTCAAATATTGAAATTCTGGAAGGGATTGAATATATATCTTTTCAAAGACACTTTTAAATAGATGTTTTGAAGATTTATAAAATAGGACCTAGTGACTGCTTATAGATGTTATTTGATAGTTCAATAACCGACTATCAAATCTGGCCAAATTCGTTAATTATTTCGATGAGACCGGGATTAGATTTAATTATCCGAAGACCACTTCGATCTGATTTGTGCATTACGAATTGTGATATCGTGAAGTTAATGAAGATGGTGATTTTAAAGATCCGGTTTTTTCAGGCCCAAAACAACTTATATGGATGAATGCTATCATTTGTGTCATTGCCTAGAAGGCAGTGTGAGCATTCCATGTATGAATCCTATTTAAAAGGTAAAACGTAGCCTCGAGCCTCATTAACCGGGAATGACTAAAATAGGGGAGATGCAGTAGGGCAAAGTGGGTCGCACCTAAGTAGTGTATGTTATCGCTTTTCTAGATACCCTCATATATACATTATAATTTATGGATATGGTTGTGTATGGAAAGTGTGACGATCCGCCCTTCTACTACCAGAAAGACTTATCATCATTAGGAAAGCAAGGGATAGAAATAGAAAAGAAAGAGGAAGAAAGAACAACAACATCAGAATCTCACAGCGGAACAGAACAAAATATAATATATGACATAACTAATACATAGTTTTACATATATCAGAGTTATACTATATCAATACACATGACAGTTATACATACATCTGTCACTATATACATCAAAGATACAGTACATATCAACTAACACAGCGGAACTAGATAAATAGCTACATACGTCTGGAATCTCTTGCTCCAAGCTCCTCCAGAAATCGAATTCCAAAACCTATCACTTGGCTACTCATAAAAATTTATGTACCCAAGAGTTTATGAAAAACAAAATATAAACTCCGGGTCAGACATGGGTCTGGTATGAGTAAACGATTTAAAGTTGTTTAACTTTGAAAACATTTGAAAATAAAGGTATCACGTAAGACCCCCATAAATAAATACGGGTAAGTTTTTACCTTACGCTAACCAAAACATTTCATCGGAAATCCAGTGATATTATAATAGTGCCTAGGGTTTCAAGTAAATAGAAAATAGCCGAAATTGTTACATCTATTAAATTCCAGCTACTAGCCACAAAAGTGGGTAATACAAATCAAAACCGTAGGGTCTCGTGGGAAAATGGATCTCCAACAATGGCAGGGCTACTGGGGTACCGCCCGTCACAGTACGGGGCCTAGATCACCGTACCGGGGATCACTCCCGACCCCCTACAACACAAGGTCGGAACCATTCTTTACTGAATAGTCCCGAACAAGATAAACCCCGCGGTTGTAGCTAGCAACCGCCCACAGAGCTGAAATAAAAAGGGACATCTAGACAGGGGAATATCTTGTCATGCTTCGGCATGACCCACCTAACCTTGCTGCATCTCCCCTGTTTTAGCCATTCCCGGTTGATGAGGCTTGAGGCTGCGATTACCTTTACAGAACATATCTCTTAGAATGCTCATCGTCCGCCTGACGATGTGCTGAAAGCATTCAATCCATACAAGTTCGTTCCGGGTTCGAATGAAACCGAAGGCATTATCTCGTCACACTCATTTTGGAATCACCCTCAGAGTCAACGACGATAACCCTTACATTCTGAAAACACCATCTCGGTCTTCATTTCATAATTCACAACCTAACGTTTAAATTGGATCGATGTGGTTTTCGAAATATCAAATGGATACCCGATCCCGGTCTCATCGAAATCCAAACGCCATTTTAAAGGCCAAGTTGCCTAATTAACTTAAACAGTTTTAATTCAAGTTATAATTCAAACAACATTTATCACAGATAAACATATACAGTCATCATAGATATATCACAACATATCAGAGAGCATCACAGAATATCATCAATTTAAACATCACAAACCAGTCATTCTACATACACAACAATCCATAAGCAATCATTTAAATTCTCATTGCAATTAATTCAATTTAAAATCAGTTACTTGAGAATTAATCGCTTAACCCTGTTTAATTAATGGTTAATTAGTTATGTCCTTTCAAATAATTTGAGTTAATCAATCATTTCTTAATCAATTATTAAGTCTTAATTAATTAATTTCTTAATTATTTTATTTCATCATTTAATTTATTACTTCTTAATCCAGTTGTTTAACTCTAATTACATAATTTACTATTCCTTATTCATTAATTAGGTATCCTTAATTATTTATTAATAAGACTTAATTACCCATTTAACTGCTAATTACTTAATTAATTAATTATTAATTCTAAATTAAATACTTAATTAATTAACTATTTATTTATAATTAAATTACTTGATTAATTAATGATTAATTCATTTATTTATTTACTTAAGTAGTTAATTACAAATTTACCTTATTTCTTAATTATTTATCGATCTCTAATTATAATTATAAAGTAATTACTCTCAATTACTTTCCGAATTAATTAAAATTAATTATTCATATTAATTAACATTTAAAAAGAAATTTTCTTTAACTTGAAAATCAATTTATTACTAACTACACAACTTAAATGTTTAGTTAACTTGTACTTAACTTAGATTAATTGCTTAATTAAAATAACAACTAAATGTTTTAAAACATCGTTTCGTATTGACTAAAATCATCATAACTTGAATCCAAAATCCTCATAGTGGTTAAAAATTTATGGGAACCAAATTTTAGTTATCTTCAACACTAATGCAATACTGCAATTTTTCAAACCCGAGACTCCCTGTTTTTGAACTCGAGAGTTACTTCGAGTTCCCACCTCTTTTTCCCTGCGTCACCCTGAATCGTCTTCTTCTTCTCCTCTCTTTTTTTTGTAAGTATAAAACTTAAACTAAGTATAAATGAACACAGAAGCTCACACGATCAGGGCAAGAAACAAACCCGAAGTCTTCCCCCATTTCACTCGTGCGCGACTCGAGACGACACGCAACAACACCCCTCGCCGACACAGACACGACCATCCACCGCCGTACACATGCACGGCAGCACCACTGCACTACGGCAATCACCAACAACCTCAACACTCTCGAATCATCTCAAGGAAGCTCGAATAAAAAAATGCCTTTTTGCTCGAGAAACAAAAACTCACCTCTGTTGATAAAACGGCCTCGCCATCACTACAGAGACCACCTGAGCCCCTCCACCCTTGACCACACCACGACAACACGGCCTCTACCACCCCTTCGAAATTCATGGAGCTCGATCACGCGTGGATGCCGTACGCGATTTATTAACAGAGAAGAACAAAACTTCTAGTAAAACCCTAATAAGGTCTCGTGTTCAAATTTCACTCAATAGAAAAATTAATCCGCATTTTTCCCGAGTTTATGGATGTATAAACTTGCTTCAATTCAAGTTTCATTAATTAAAATTGAATCAATCACTTGAATAGGAAGAAATGAAAATTTACTTTAATTCCAAACTGCTCTTTGAATATTAATTTATAAGTCTTGATTTTTGTTTTTTTAAATCATATTTTGCAGTATGAATTGAATATAAAATCTTGAATCAGTATTTTACAACAATCGAATAATTTCAATTATTACTTGGTTTCATGTACATCAACATTACAGTGAGGTACTTGATAAAGATGATTTAAAACAACCTTAAAAAAAACTTTAATTTAAGTTTAGAAATCAAAGATTTAAATAAGAATAACTTGAGTTTAGACCCAAATATGAGACTTGTACCAAATTCCAGAAACACAGAGTATCTCAACACATATGCAAACAGAAGCATATACAATCAGTTTATCAAGTGAGTTTGAACTATTTAAATTAACTTAAAACTTTTAAGGATTAAGTTTACTCACCTATAACATTCCTGAACAAAGAATAAATTTGATGTTGATTATCTGAAACTTGAAACTGTTTTGAATCTGCAGTTGAAACTGTTTTTATTTGAATTCAATTTGAGTTTGCTCTTCTTTTCCTGCTTTAGTTTTCTCAAGTTTTGTTATGTGTTTGTTGAAAGAACTACAACTAAAAAGCAACTGCATATATATATATATATATATATATATATATATATATATATATATATATATATATAAGATAACAATAGTATGAAGGAGGTATTATCTGGACAAGTTTTATTTGTTTGACCAAACATGACTTGAATTAAATTACTGCAATATGAAAAGATATTGAGATTTCGGCTGAAAAATTATTTTGTAACTTGAAATGACAAATTGTGTACTTAGCATTAATGAATATGGCTTCAATTTTGTTAACATATAATTAATGTTCCCTGATATTTGTAATTTGTACACAGATATTTGTAGGAAGACATATGCTTTCAGGTAGGCTTGTGAATGAAGCCATTGAGTATAAAGATGTTTTTATTATTTGCTTGCTTGAATAACATAAGATTATTTTTGTGCCAGGATTAATTTCATTTTAGTCTGGTATTACTTCCAACTTGAACTTGCAGGCAACTCTGTCATATATATGAAGATATTTATTTAAATATTTGTTTTGTTATTATGTCATACTTGTTTTTGTTTCATTTTATACTTAGTGTTTCATTTAACCCTTGTTTATATTTACATTTATATTTATATATTTTGACTATCAATGTTTTATCTGACTTCTATTTGAATAGTTTTGATATACATGTTTGTTTTATACATAAATGTGTTAGTTTTACCTTTATACTTTGTGCTTATTTTTATTTTATACTTTACTTATTTTTTTTATTCTTTGTGTACAAATTTAAAGTTATGTTTAACTAATAAATTCTTGCTTTACATTTATATTTTATATTGCTAGAATTAGATTTTTAATTTTAAACATTATCAAGCATATGTATTTATTTAACAAATGTTAGCAATGTATAGCATTTTAATTTAACTATATAAGGTAAATTTTATTATTAATATTGTTAAGAAACTTTATTTTAGAATTTCAAACATTATTATCTATATGTATATTTACTAATGAAAACAAAGTAAAGTATTTTAATTAAATTATATGAGATAAATTTTATCGTAAATATTATTAAGAGATTTTTATTTCAAATTTTCAAATCAATTCCCCTTTTAAAATACCAATCCATATGAACAAATGACAGTTATTTCCAAAATCATATTCATTTTAATATGACCAGTTCGCTTTTATTTAATTAGATTAAATATTTATTAAAATAAACGGGGCCAAAATCCAGGGTCGTTACAGAAAGGAGAGTGCTCGATAGAGTGGGAACACCCATGGTGATAACATTTTTGGTACTATTCAGTAAGGGGTAGGCCAGTCCTGTGTTGGTAAGGATCGTTAGGTACGATCTCGGTACATTTTTCTAGAGGTGTATTGTGATGTACGGTACCCCAATAGCCTAGTCACTGTATGGAATTCAATATTCACTACGAGCCTGTACGGTCTTGATTGTGCCCGACTATGTTGAAACGTGAGATGCAAGCATTTCAGCTATTTTATAGTTTATTCTCTATAAACACTATTATAATATCAGATGATTTTGAAAAAAAATATTTTAGTTATCGTATGGTAAAAGCCCGACGTATTTATGTGGATGTGGCCTTACAGACTAGGATGTTATTTAATTGTAATGCTTGGGTCATACCGAGTACTGTAGTTTTAGGTTAGGATGCTATGGATCTCAGAAGACAAGCTGGCGGAGTCTCAGGCATATTTCACGCATTTTATTATAGTCTGCTATGTGTGTGCGCGCTGTATATTTAGCACCTGTAAGGATAAGTTATTATAACCGTCCAGATTGATTTGTTGATTATTGTACTCTGATGATTGTGTGTGCATTACAGTTACAGATTCTTTTTTATAAGATCAGTTATTATATATTATATGTTGTTCCGCTGCGATTGTGAGATTCTGTGTTGTTGTTTCTATTTGTTTCTATCTCTTTTTCTTCTTCACCCTAATGATCTGGTATTTCTGACACTCGATTTCTCGGCATGCTATACAGTGAACGTATTGATGTCGATTTTCGAGGGTTGAAAATCCCAGGTCGCTACACTTGGTATCAGAGCAGAAGGTTAAGCGAGAACCTTGGCTTTGGTGGGGATTACTCATTAGAGATAGGGTCAGTTGTACCCTAGAATGAGTTTGAGGCTACTATAGATATGAGCGCGTATTTGTTAGTGAATATAAATTTTTTATATTGTGTTAACTTGTCGCTTGACAGTTTATGAATTCTGATCGGCACAGTCCACAAAACTGTATCGATAGGATTTTCTAAACTCTTAAACTAAGCAAACCAACACTGTAACGACCCAGAATTTCTATTAATTAAAATTCGTATATTTAATTAATTGTGAATATTAACAAGTGGAATTAAACAGTTAAATAAATTTTATTTCGAATAATTGGATAATTAAATCGATAATTTAATAGTTGAAGTTACAGAAATAATTGAAAATTGGGTTTAATATGATTATAAATGATTTGTAAAATTTTATTTAATCATATTGGAGTTAGAATAATGTTATAGAACTTTTAAAATTGAATTAAAAGTTAATTTGCAGAAATTGAATATTTTAATATTTAATCGACTAGTTAATATTTATCTATTATATGTTGTTCCGCTGCGATATGTGAGATTCTAATATTGTTTCTGTTCTGTTTCCTTACTTCTTCTATCCTTTTCTTCTACCTCTTCTTTTTAACCCTCAAGGTTCGGTTTTCCGGCATTCGATTGCTCGGCAGTTGATACAGCGGACGTATTGATGTCGGTTTTCGAAAGTCGAAGAATCGGGTCCTGACAACGTGGTATCAGAGCTTTTGGTTAAGCGACAACCATGGCTCTGTTGGGTGTTACTCATTAGAGATAGAGTCAGTAGTGCTCTAGAATGAGTGTGAGTGTAATAATAGATACGAGTGCATATTTGTTAGTGAATATGAAATTGTTTTATATTGTGTTTGCTTAGCCGTTGAGCTGTTTATGAGTTCTGGTCGGTGCGGGGTGTACAACCGTAATCGATAGGGGTTTCTAAACTCTTAAATGAGGCAAGTCGACATAGTATCATTTTAAATTGGGTAAATGAAATGATTTTACCTCGATTATATTTTTATATAAAGGAAATAATTCTCCAGAATTATTAAAGTATATATAAATGGATTGTTTGGTTGTTGAAAATATAAATATATATAAGTCAATAAAAGTTGTTTGAAGAAGTTAAATAAAAACAAAAGTTGTAAAAGAATGAATTGTATAAGCAAATGAATTACAAGTATGGAATTATAATTAAAATGATTTACAATTGTAAAATGATCTTATATATAAATAGTGAAATTATATGAGGAAAAAAAATTATAAATATGATTTATAAACAATGAAAAGAAAATTTTTGAAACAATATTTAGCACTGATTTCACTATTGTTGCTGGGAAATAATAAAGGTGATGACTGCAGCATCATCAGTATCATTTTCAAGTTTCTGTGTGATGGATTTGCTACCATAGTAAATTGAAATTGAAGTTTTGTTGTGATAAACAAATTTGAAAATAAATAAAAAATCCAAGTTGAAATTGATGAATATAAGTGAAATGAATTTTGAACTTATAGTATAAGATAATAAATTTAGCTTTGGATAAGTAAATAGATTTGAAAGTTTAAATATATAAGTTGTATAACTTAGAAAATGAGAAAATGTAAGTGAAACCAATAGTTAAAATGGTTAAACAATTTTGTTAAGTAAAATGAAATATGAATTTGATAGTGATATGAAAATTTGACTTTGGTAAAAGTTAAATAGAATGTACTATAGAATTGAAATCTGAATTGGATTTGGAATTTAAGTGAGTTTAACAGATGATGTTTAAATGGAATATAACTTAAGTAAAATTGAATGAATTTGATTTTGGTATCGAAGAAATTAATCAAGAGAAGTGATGATTTTGAACTTGAGTTATATAAATGAAATTCAACTTTATTTGTAAAATGAATTAGCCATTGAATTAATGAATGAATTGGATGTAAATCAATTGAATGTAAATAGAATTGATATAGAATAATGGATGAAGTGTTAATTCGTTAAAAGCTAATGTTATTGGAAGTTGAATAATTGAATGAAAATCAATTAAATGTTAAACCAATTGAAACTAAAAGTGTTGAACCAAATTGAATATTAAATGTAAATTTAATAATTTGGTTATGTTGAATATACATTGGTTGTTATTTGATTTTTACTTGATTGTGTAAAATTCATTAAGTGTTAATGAAATTAAATTAGTGAAATTGAAAGTTATGTAATTAAGTTCAAATTGGAAGAAAAATGAATTTGAATAGAATTGAATTTGATTTGGAAGTGAACTAAAATGAATGTAAATTAGTGAATGTATACTAATTGGAAATGAATAAATGAATATTTATAAAGCCCAATGTTAACAAATCAAATGTGATTAAAATGAAAAAACCAATTCATTGAATGTTAATGAGAAATGAAAGAATATTGATTTAGTTATTGATTGGTTGGATGTTAATTGTATGATAGTTGTTTGATGGTTGCATTTGTTGTTTTTGTTGCATTTTCCATATTGGCATATGTAGTTGTTATGTTGCTATATGTTGTATATTGATATTATTTTCATATATACATGTTCTCGTTTGTTTGACTGAGTGTATAGTAGGTGCGGATGGCTTATGCTTCGCATTTGAAGCTCGCTTTCGTGCTATATTAGCCGTATATGCTCGCTAATAATATATAAGGTACATATCTCGGATTACATACCGTACTTTTACACTTTTTCCCTACGGGATGCCTCATCACTTGATGAGATGTATATTTGTGATATATATACTCGAGCCGCGCAAAGGAGACTATGGTGAATTTTTCCGAAAATTTAAGGCGTTAGAAATTTTTTGGGAATTTTGGAAAATTTTGAAAACTATAACTAAGTATGATTTGAAAACATAGTAAAGTTATTGTATGAAGTTTAACTATGAATTTTGAAAAGTTAAACACTTAAGAGATTTGAAAAATTCAATTCGAACGAATTGTTTTGGAAAGTTAATGGATTCTGTAACCTTTTCTTACTTGGTAATTTCGAGGACGAAATTCTTTTAAGGGGGGAAGTTTGTAACGACCCAGAATTTCTATTAATTAAAATTCGTATATTTAATTAATTGTGAATATTAACAAGTGGAATTAAACAGTTAAATAAATTTTATTTCGAATAATTGGATTTAATTGGATAATTAAATCGATAATTTAATAGTTGAAGTTACAGATAATTGAAAATTGGGTTTAATATGATTATAAATGATTTGTAAAATTTTATTTAATCATATTGGAGTTAGAATAATGTTATAGAACTTTTAAAATTGAATTAAAAGTTAATTTGCAGAAATTGAATATTTTAATATTTAATCGACTAGTTAAAATAGTCATTATTCAAATGGTCTCGGATTTCGATGAAACCAGTTTCACCGGATCCATAATGTGATATTATTGTAAGATTTCAAATTTCGTGTCAGTGGGATTTACCGTTTGTCCGGGGCAAGCTAAAACGCACAGAAATTTAGTTAACTAATTTAATTTAAAATCGATCGTTTATTTCCGTAACTCGCACAGATGATCGAATTAGCTTCCGAAACCTATTCCATTGTGTCTGGAACGTGGGTTAAACCCTAGAAACGCCGATCACCGCGCTAGATTTGGAGTTCGAAAATTTGAAGTGAATAGTGTTTTTCGTTTAAATTCTATAAAAGGACCCCTAACTTCACAAATTTCACAAACTCCACTCAGAAACCCTAGCCGCCGTTCTCTACACCAATGGCCGAAATAGTTCTTCTCTTTCCCTTCATTTTCTTCAAATCCATTTACATTTACAAGGAATCGTCAACTAACAAAATGAAGAGCTATGTGTGATCTATAGATCCAACGGTCGAATTTTGTTGTAGTGGCTTAGATCGACGGCAAATCGAGAGCAATGTGCTGCTGTTCGCATGTGTTTTTCACGGCCATAGGTGGACTGAGCTCTGACATTTTCTGGCTGTTGGTAGCTCTCGAGTAGTGCTTTGAGGTGGAGTATCCTGATCGAGCTAGAAGTCATCGGGGTGGGGTGCGAAAATCAAAGGAAGAGGCGGCTTTGGGTTCGTTTATTTCGGAATTGAACGCGATGGGGGGAGATGGAAGCAGGGGCCGTGATTTTGCAATAGGAGATGAACGATCCAGATTTAGTTAGGGTTTGAAAATTTTAATTTTAATTGAAAATGAATTGTATAATAATTCGTTAAACTTTGTAACACTGTATCTCTTTCATACGAGGTCGAAAACGCACGAAACGAATTGCGTTGCAATCGTTTTGTCGAGCACTACGCTATGGAGCTAGATTGGAGTCGTTTGGAGCTAGTTTAAATTTCGGATAAAATAAAACGCTTGTTTAATTTTATTCGAAATAAAACGCTGGAACAGAATTAAAATTAAGGTGAGAACTTCTCACTCAATCGAATCAGTTTCGATTTAAATTTTAAATAGTTAGATTTAAAATTGCTTGAATGTATGTTTGAATGATGATTGCTATCTGTTATTGATTGGAATGGACATTATACGCTGTTAGTAAGCGGAGGTTATTTATTAAAAACATATACCGCGATAATTCCAACCTGTATGGAATTGGTATTATATATGTACTTGGAGTTGATTTCCCGCATTATATAGCGGATGAGACCCTATTGCGTCGCATAATAGCGGATAGTATTTTATAAACCCCATATACCACGATATTTCACCTCGAAGTGAAATTGGTATTGTGCTAACATCTTTGGATGCAGGGAAACAGGTTGGAGGGATCCAACTGGTTCCTCAAACATTTGAATTGATTTCAATGTTGTGTGTTGATCTATTTATAATCTTTGTGATTGAAATCGTTAAAGGCTAAAATTTAGCCGAATATATTTTTGGTATCATTAGATGCCGAAAATAAATAAATTTGGATTTTTTTGAAAATTTAAGTTGAGAATTCATAATAAAAATTTAATTTTGGAATTTATTCATTTTAAATAAATAAACGTTATGATTTTAATGTTATAAAAATTATGATTTTTGTGAAATATAACCGAAATGTGATTCTTTGAAATAAGTATTTGATTAATTTATAAAATGGTTTAAATTGGGATTTTTGAATTATTATAAATGATTTATATAAAAAATTTATAAAATTGATATTTATAAATTAAAAATCATTGGGATTATAAAACGAGTTCTTATAAGGTTAAAATGAAGTATAAATGGATTTCATAAGTTAATGAAATTTATAGATTTATAAATTGTGAAGTTATAAAAGTGAATAGATTTTGTAAAATAAAAGATTATAAGTAATTAACTTATAAATTGGATTTTGGCATTAAATGATATATAAATAGAATTTGTCCATTTAGGGATTTTATAAGTGAAAGTTTTTATAAAATAAGTGGAATTTATAAACATTGTTTTATAAATCCGAAAATGACTTATTTTAATAAGTTTAATTATTATAACTTATTAAAGGAAATATATCCATGATTTTGAACAGTGAATAATCCTTTAAATAAAATATGTAGGAATTGAATTTGGTTAATGAAGTATATTCACGATTTTAGACGGTGAATAATATATTAAAGAAATATTTTGGAAAAGTGATATTTTAAATAGAATTAAAAAGATTCAAAAATGTTTTAAATTGTGTTAAGTATCGAAATCATAGATTTCAACATTTATTGTTGAAATAGACGTTTTCAAGGAATAGAAGGAAATGGTGGACTATAACACTGTTGTTATTGTAAATGATTTCCGGAAGGAAATGTTTTATATTGTATTGGGATTTATATATCTATTTTAAGTTCGAATCCCTATACTAGTGATTTTGGGTTGTCGTAACGATGTTTTACGTAACATTCGTTTTGACCCAAATAAATGTGTTTAAGAAGATGTTTTCCTGAAAGAATAAAATATATACTTAATTTAGATTTAAGTATATTGAATATTTTCAAAATGTTGAAAATAAATAGATTGTTGAATTACTTATTATTAAATAAGTATGGAAATGTTTTTCCAATATGAAGTGAATGTTTGAGATTTTATCTTTTAAAGATAAATTGAAAATGAATACTAGAAATCGATTTGAAAATTGTATACCAGTAGATATTTTGGAAATATAAATTCACTATGGAATTTATAAAGAAAAGGGGAAATTTGTTTAAAAATAAACGTTGATTTATTTTTGAAGTATTGAAATTATATATCTTGTAAAAATATTTTTGGGAAATAAATAATTTGGAAAATTATTTGGAATCTGGTGATGTTGTGCATACCTATTAATAGTTAAATTACCGACTATCAATATTTACCTTTAAATAGGTATTGGTTGTGATTTGCTTGAATTTGAATGCCACACTTATTTTAAAAATAAGCGCTCGTTATTCGGGTTAGCCGGGAAAGGACTTTGGAGTCGTATAACCCATTCCGAATAATGATACGTCGTAATGGATAGCATTTGAAGACCGGTGTTGAAGACCGGGTATTTGTGAAAACGATAGGATGACCTATCGATTGTCTCTGCACCGTTAGCTGCGGTATGGAGATTTCCTTTGTGATGGGAGGTTTTATCGGGATTGTGAATACTCGGATTGCAAGGGCTTCTTTTGAAGTGCCTTCGGTTCTGTTCGAACCCGGAACAGACTTGTATGGTTACGTGTCTGACATTACATTTTGAGATATAAAGAAGATTTCTTTCAAATACATTTCTGTTGGTGGCGGAGAATTTATTCTCTTAGCTTAACATCCTTCTCTGAGACGTACGCGCTCAGAGGTTATGTAGTTAAAGGTTATCAGCGATATATTCCCAATTTGGTAATGTGGCATGTTGAGTGTTGCTGTGTGATGATTATTATTGTTCATTTGTTGATCAAAGCGTGGCTTTGTGCCTAGCTTTGTGGACGAGACTTCGTCAGACCTCACTCCCCGGAAATGGTCAAAACAGGAATATGCGACAAGGTTATGAGGGTCGCGCCCTTTAGGGTATGTCATTTCCTTCTGGAAAGGGTGGTATCATGGTATGGAGCCCAGATACTTACTCATGTTGACACACTATATTTATTACTGTGTGATGTTGGTTATCGAGCGCTCGGATAAAGGTCCAAAGGGACCGGGGGATGGCATATTCGTGTAGTAGTTACCTAGTGACAAAGGTAACCCGGCCTTGTGTTGGCAGAGAGCTGGTTAAGTTCTCGGGACGTCCCGCTAGAGGCGATCCCATGTGGCAGTAGGAAGTTCCTTAGCCTGACCGTTTGTTGGAAAATCCAAAGAAACAATACGAGCCTTGTATGGATTTAGTTGTATTACCTGCCATGGAATGTGGCGGTAACCTGCTATTGAACATGGTAGCTATAGTAGGCATACGATAATGGTTGTATGTTGGCTAAGATTTATATCTTTACTTTCGAAATGATTTTTTTTCTACACTATGCACTAGTAATAATATCAAATGTGTTCTTTTTTTTAATGCGTATCAAGCATCTTTGACTATCATAAGGAGAAATCTCCTCCGATTCTTCGTTTGCATTGTGTGTGTGTGGGAGGCCTTATGGTAGTCTCATTTTCTCAAAAGCATTGCGAATCTATTTTAAAAATTATCCTGTTCTTTGTTTTAAAGATAAACCGTTTTAGTTCTCACACCAGTCACATGACTGACTCGGAGTTTATTGTTTTCCTTCCTAAACTCTGGGTGCCCACCAATTTCCACATGGGCAGTCTAGAGTCAGGTTTATCAGGATATTCTGGATTCAGGAGTGCTTTGGAGCTCAAGTGGCAAGCTGGATGGCATGGCGTATTCACTAGTATATAGTACTTCTTTTCCGCTGTTTGTTATTGTTTTGTTGTTGTATACTCTGATGATAATGTAATGTAATAACTGAGATAGTTCTTTGTTTTAAAGATTATTCATTTATCTATTATATGTTGTTCCGCTGCGATATGTGAGATTCTGATATTGTTTCTATTCTGTTTCCTTACTTCTTCTATCCTTTTCTTCTACCTCTTATTTTTAACCCTCAAGGTTCGGTTTTCCGGCATTCGATTGCTCGGCAGTTGATACAGTGGACGTATTGATGTCGGTTTTCGGAAGTCGAAGAATCAGGTCCTGACAAACACAATATTGTTTTAAAGATGGGTAAATGAAATATTTTTTGCCCAAATTATATTTTGATATAAAAGAAATAATTTCCTAAAATTATTATAGTATATTGGAGTGTTTAGTTAATATTATTATAATTTAAACAAGATTATAAAATTGAAACGGTTATATATATAACCGAATGAAAATTATATAAGTATAAATTATACAAATGAATTATAATTAAAATGGATTCAACCTCGCATTCAGAAATTAAATCCCAGAATTTTGGAAATGTTTTCCAAGGTGAGTTGGGATAAATAATAGTAATATTATTTGGAATATTTTTGGATAGAATATGTTTTTGAATGGATTTTGGAAGTGATAAAGCATTAAACTTACTTTAGTCACCGGAAAATAATTCCAATGATGATCACGACATTATCGGTGTTTATTTTCGAGTTTCTAGGTGATGGATTGCTATAATTGTAATTTGATATGGAGATTTTTGTTTGTTAAACAAGTGTTGTTTTGGAAATTCCGAAGGGAATTTGGATTGGATAAAACCAAGTTGATTTTGAAAATTCCAGGAAATAATTTTTTGAACTCATAAGTTGAGAATGATATTAACAAGGAAAGAAAGTGTGAAAATTGAATTTTGGATTTAGAATTTAAATTGAGTAAGTTAAATGGATTGAATGAATTGAGATTTAACTTGAGATAAGTTAAATAGAATTGAAATGGGAAGTAAGACAATATCAAATTGTATTATACATAAATATGAGTTGTAAAATGATTATATAACTATAAGTTCAAATTATTGAATGGAATCAACTTGTATAGAATTTATGAAAATGTGAAAAATAAGTTGTGTAACTTATAAATCGAAAAGGTGAAATGGTAAAACCAAAATGGAAGTGGTTTGATATTTTGATGAAGAAATGGAAACCCAAACTTGAATTATAAAATGAATTCCAGTCATTTGAAATTCATATATTTAATTAATTTTAAATATTCACAAGTTAATTTTATAAGCTGAATAACTTATATTTCAAATATAGTGATTTAATTGGATAATTTAATTGATAATTTGAAATTTGAAATTGTGTAAATAATTGGAATTTTGATTTAACGTAAATAAAAATGATTTATAAAGTTGAATTAAATTCTATTTGAATTAGAATGATGTTACAGAACTTTTGAAATTGAATTAAAAGTTAATTTGTATAAATTGAATATTTTAATATTTAATTAACGTGTAAAATTGCCATTTTTTAAACATTCTTGGATTTCGACGAAACCAATTTCATTGGATCGTAATGTGATATTATTGTAGGATTTAAATTACATGTCAATCGGATTTACGGTTTGTCCGGGGCAAGCTAAAATGCATAGAAATTTATTTAAGTGAATTTGAAATTTAAAATAGTTGATTCAAAAACCTGTCTTCCAAATATGATCGAATTGGCTCCCGATATATATTCCATTGCGTTCGGAGTAGGAGTAAAACATTATAAATGCTAGGCGGCATGCTTCGTTTCGAGTTCGAAAATTTTTCGAATGAATAGTGTGACGAAATTTTCTATAAAAGGACGTTATAATCTTCACTTTGCATCAAAACCTTAGCTAGGGTTTCACAGCTGTCACATATATGATCAATGGCTGAAAACTTTGAATCTTTCTCCCTTAATTTCTTCTAATCCATAAATCAATTCAAGAAACTTTTAACTACAATGATGTAGACCTAAGTGAGATCTTCAAATCCATATGGATGCGATCATTTTTGATGGCATGGATCATCGGCAATTTTCATTCAAAGCCATGCATTTTGTTTGCGATTTTTGAGGCCATCTTGCGACTGGAATTCAAGGCGTTTAGGGCGGTGGCGCTTGGCGGCAGAGGCTTTTGAACGACGTCATCTAATCGTCATGAAGCCAAGCGATGAGGTCGCGTTAATTGGTGGTAGATGGCGGCTTCAATGGGTTCTTGCACGCGTTGCTAACCGGGGGGAGGAAAGCGATTCGCGGCTATGATCTAGGGAGTGAAAACAAATGGCCGTGATTTACTAAGGTTAAAATAAAAATAAAATTGAAATAATTATATTATATACATTCGTATAATGTTTAAAATTGCATATCATTTTCATACGAGGTCCGTTTCTGACGAAACGAAATGTGTTGGGTCCGTATTGACGAGCACTACGTTTTAAAGCTAGTTTGGAGTTGATTGGAGCTAGTGTAAATTTTGGGTAAAATTAAATGCCTGTTTAATTTTATTCGGAATAAAACACTGCATGTAACGACCCAATTTTTCGACCCCCGAAAGTGGACATCAATACGTCCACTGTATCGAATGCTGCACAGTCGAATTGTGGAAAACCGAACCGTTAGGGTTTAAAGAAGAAGAAGATAGAAGAAGAAACGGAAACAATAACAGAATCTCACATTTCGCAGCAGAACAAATATAATAGATAAATGAATAATCTTTAAAACTAAAGCACTATATTAGTTTATACATACATCATCAGAGTTTAAAATGACACAATACAATACTGGCAATTATAATAACTTGTGTACAAGAAAAATTTGACTCGCAATTACCCAAATGCATTGGACACTACATAGTATAATGATACGCTTCGCCATCCAGCTTGCTCCTGATGTCCACAGCATCTCTTTTCTGACTTCGCTCCAGAATAATGATAACTTGACTCTAGGCTGCCCGTGTGGAAAATTATGGGCACCTAGAGTTTAGAAAGGGAACAATAAACTCCAGGTCAGTCATGGGACTGGTATGAGATCTTAAAACAATTATTTTTCATAAAGAAAGCGAAAGAAATCCGCTATGCTTTTTGGAAAATGAAACTACCATAAGGCCTCCCGCCACACACACAATGCAAACGCAGAATTGGAGAAGATTTCTCCTTATGATAGTCAAACAAGCTTGATATGCAAAATCCTTTGATATTGTTATTATTAGTGCATAGTGTGGAAAACATTTCAAAAGAATAATATTAATCTTAGCCAGCATAGGCATTTCGCACTTACGCCTACTATAGCTACCATGTTCAATAGCAGGTTACCGCCACATTCCATGGCAGGTTATACAACTAAAACCGTAAAGGACGCGTATTGTTTTTTTGGATCTCCAACAAATGGTCAGGCTAAGGAACTTCCTACTGCCACATGGGTACGCCTCTAGAGGGACGTCCTAAGAACTTAACCATCTCTCTGCCAACACAAGGCCGGGTTACCTCTGTAATTAGGTAACTACTACACGAGTATGCCATCCCTCGGTCGTTTGCGACCTTTATCCGAGGATCCTCAACCACAAAGCAACAACCACAAAGTGTAATAGATTTGCAGTAACCACATAGGTTAAATATATGGGCTCCATACCATGACACCACCCTTTTCCAGAAGGAAATGACATACCCTAAAGGGCGCGACCCTCATAACCTTGCTACATCTTTCCTGTTTCGACCATTTTCGGGGTGTGAAGTCCGACAAAGTCTCGTCCACAAAGCTACACTTTTCACAAAGTCATGCTTTGATCAACAAATGATCAGCAGCACTTCGTATACCATATTACCAGTTTGGGAATATATCACTAGCAACCATCAACTACATAACCTCTGAGCTCGTACGTCTCAGAGAAGGGTGTTAAGCTAAGAGAATAAATTGTCCGCCACCAACAGAAATGTATTTGATAGAAACCAGCTGTACATATCAAAGTGTAATGTCAGACACACATCCATACAAGTCTGTCCGGGATTGAACGAAACTGAAGGCACTTCAAAGAAGCCCTTGCAAATCCGGGTAATTACTAATCACGTCCGGAATCCCCATCACAAAATGTGATAAAATCTCTATATCGGAGCAACCCGGTGCAGAGACATTTGACAGGTAATCCTTTCGTTTTCGAAAATACCCGATCGTCAACACCATCTTCAAATGCAATCCCATTTCGTTGTATCATTATTCGGAATGGGTTTTATGACACAAAGTCATCTCCAGGCTAATCCGAATAACGAGCGCTTATTTTAAAAATAAGTGTTACATTCAGATTTCAACAAATCACAATAAATATTCCACTTTGATCTTTTAAATAAAAGATCCATCACAATCACAAAGGTTCGATGTGGTTTTCGAATATCCATTTGGAATTCGACCCCCGGTCGCATCGAAATTCAAATGTCATTAAAAGGCCAATATTGATAGTCGGTTATTTAACTATCAATCAACATTCACAATAACCACTATTAAACAATATTCCTAACAACCGCCCAGATTTAAATAATTTTCTCAAATTATTTATTTTCAAAATATCTTCGCAAGATATATATATATATATATTTACAACTTCAACACTTTGACACAAATTTCAAATTACTTTCCACATTTCAATCCTTTGAAAACAAATTTCAAATCATTTTCCTTAGGCGGAATATATTTCCAAATATTTATTCATTTCCACTAAAAACTGGCCGAGTTCAAATACTTTAAAATAATTTAAATCACTTATCCAAAATATTCTGGAAAACATTTAAAATAAAACTACCTTTAGTTAAATATTAGTTATGAAAATATTATACTAATTATCACAAATATAAGACTTCAAGTCCAAACTAATTTTAAAATAAAATTAGTAGATAGGGTATAAATATTTAAATAACTATTTGCTAAATCAAATATCAATTTAGTCTTTTAAAAAAAATCCCTTATATAATTAATTAAATAATTTTTTACTCTAAAGTTTTAAAACAATTTTCAAAATTAATTTCTCCAACAATATTATTTTAAAACCAAATCTCGAACTTTTAATTTTATTTCAAAAGCCATTTTAAAAATATACTCGGTTTTCCAGAGAAGAATCCTCTTTTTCTATTACAAAATGGTCTATTCAAATAAATTAATAAATTTTCTCGATTTATTTTAATTTACATTCTAGATTTCTTTTCACATTTTTAAAATAAACCGATATTTATTTTTAAAACAAAATTCCCTTTCCTTTATATAATTTCCATTGTGAATTTTAAACTTTCAAAATATCCACTGACATACGATTTTCAAATCATTTTCCAAATATTCACTTTCAACACTAAATCAATTTCAAATTTATTTTCAAATTTATTTCAATCACCAAATCAAATTCCAAATTGATTTCTAAATTTATTTCAATTAACAAATCAATTTTTTTCATATCGATTTCCTAAAGATTTATTTTAAAATCCCAAAACAAATTTTCAAATCGATTTCTAAAATTTATTTTAACTCGAAATTAAATCCCAAATCGATTTCTAAAATTAATTTCAACCCCAAATTTAATTTCTAAATTTATTTCCTTTTTAAATAAATTCTTTTATCTCTTTCAAATATTTAAAATCTGTATCTTAAATAATTTCTTCAACTATTAAACAATATTACTCGAAATTCCTTTATAAAAATATTTTCCCGTATTTTTTGGAATTTATTCAATAATTTTTCAAAATAAAACTTTATCTATTCAATTTCTTCTTTTTAAATTCACCCAATTCTTCAAATGAATTTGTTATAAATTTTCTACCCAAATTTCAAAATCCAATTTTATTTATTTATTGCTGGGATCCTACGATACCAAAAATATTTTCGGCTAAATTATAGCCTCCAACTATTTTAATCACTAATATAATCACACAGAGATTATAAATAAATAAACACACAACATATGAAACAAAATCAAATGTTTAAGGAACCCATTTGGATCCCTCCAACCTGTTTCCCTACATCCATAGACGTTAGCATAACAATTAAATACCAATTCCACTTCGAGGTGGAATATTGCGGTATATGGGATTTATAAAATATCATCCTCTATTATGCGGCGCATAGGGTCCCATCCGCTATATAATGCGGGAAATCAATCATTCCAAATACATATATAATACCAATTCCACATCGAGGTGGAATATCGTGGTATATGGGTTTAATATAATATCATCCGCTATTATGCGGTGCATATGGTCTAAAATAATATAACTAATAATAAATCAATCATCCAAGCACACAGTCAATCAATTTAAAACTAACTATTCAAAATTTTAATCAGAACAATATTTGACTGAGTGAGAAGATCTCACCTTTTCTCCTTTATTTTGCAATCCATTTCCATTCCCGTTAGTTTCTCGATTTTAGACCTTGCATAACAATTGTATGATTTTAATTAATATTTGAATAAATCGAATAATTAAATTCTTATTGGATAAGTTAAATTAACCAACAATTTTTATTTTAACCAAATCATTAAATTGTAAACAAATTTTTCTTATATAATTAATTTGGTAGCTAAGAAAATTTAGATCCAATTAAACAAATAAATCTTCACCATAAAAATTGAATCCATAAATGAATATATATATATATATATATATATATATATATATATATTACAATATGACTGTTTATAAATTGAAAAACTGCATATATATATAATTAAATTAATAAAATTACGTTTACATCTTACTGTAAAAGTGCACATATATATATATATATATACATTATCCTATGCGTAAATATAAATTTAATAAAAAAGGGGGAAAATACATCATCGCTAAGCATGAATCCAGACCCACACGACTTGACTCCGGCCTCACTTGCCTCGTGCGACCCCTGCACTGATCACTGTCGCACGCGCACTGGCACGAAACCCCACCGTGGTCATGTATTCGAACTTGAGATTACACCCAAGCCACAGTCGAATCATCAAAACTTCCATTTGCTCGCGATAACTACCTTCGACATCACAACTCATCCTCGTGAGCGCACCGCTTCGAAATCATGCCATTTCTCGAGAATCGAAATCCTTGACGAAAACCCCCCTGAATTCCTTAATGAACGCGGCCGCCAGTAGCCTCGCGATTTAATCCTAAAATACGACTACAAAATGAATTGAATTGTTCACCGACCCATGACTTTGATTCATTCAAATTTTCGATTTCATTTGAGACAGAAAGGAAGAATAAATTTGGTCGTGAATTCGAAAGGAAGCTAGATTTCGATCGGCTTCGGGTTTGAAGATTCACTGCTTGTTATTTCGAACAACATAAGAAGGAAAGGGATGAGGAAGAAAATGAAGATGCGATTCATTTATGAAAAATTTCTTTCGGTCTGCCATTAATTCTTCGAGCATCTACTTTTATTTTATATATTTTTTATTTCTGGAACGAGACTTTATTTTCTTTACTGTATTTTTATCGAATATTTTAACTTCTTTCTTCCACTCGTGTGGATTTACACAGAGAAAAGGGAACACCTGTTTGAAAAGGCATATACGTGTCATTTGCCTTATGAAAAGATTATTAAATCCACATATATATATATATATACTTAATTTAAATACAAACTCAAATTCAAATCCAATCGTCTCGATAAATGCAACTTACAATCTAGATCTCCAATCGAGGCGTGCCGCCAGGCATTTATAATATTAAACCCCTATTTCGAACGCAATGGAAAAGGTTTCGAGGCCTAACCCAATCGTATGGAGAAGATAGCTTTTTTAACCAAGCAATTATATCAAATTTCCAATATAAATCCAGCGCGTTTGCTTATCGTACGGCCAAACAATCACTCCAAATGTCACGGAAATTGAAATCCGATAATAATATAATATTGCGGATCAAATGGAACTGGTTTCGTTGAATTCAGAGACTGTGCCTCGAAATACTATTTTTGAATATCGATTTAAAAGATATAAATTTCAATACCGAACAAAACAGTTTCAAATTCAATTCTGAAGCTTCTATTATCTTCAGTATTATCGATATTAATTTTCTAAGCCATTAAATTATTTTTAACAGGCTTAAATCCGAAGATTTAAAATTTTACCCAATTTCAATAAATTAAATTCAATAACTAAATTGCCAAACTCATAGTTAAAATTGAAATTCAAGTTAAACTAACTTCCAAATATTTAAAATCAATTAAATATTTTGATTTCAAATGTTCAAAATTCTTGGTCGTCGCATCCTTCCCCCTTAAAAGAATTTCGTCCCGAAATTATTAGTTGAGAAGAATGATCCTTAACCCATTCGCTATCTTTCCAAAACCAATTGGTTTTATCATTTTTTGCAATTCAAATAGTTTTTAACAACAACCAAAATAAATCTTTTTATCAAAGACCCATTATCACTTCAATTAACTTTTCAACCTTAACCATAAGTTCCAAACAACATTGTTTTCTTTAACAATTCAAATTTAAATTTCAATTTAAATTTTAAATTTCAAAAATTTCTCAAAATATTTCTAACTCCCTAAATTTTCGAAAAATTTCGCCAGCGTCTTCTTTGCGCGGCTCGCTAGGTACGACTGCAAAATGCTACAACAGGCCCCAGATTCAAAAAAAAAAACAAAACGCTAAGTGGCTGGACAAGAAAATCATCAAATTTCATACTGGAATTTAAATACATACCTTTTCGAGAAATTCAAACTTTTATCTTCGAAGTCAAAATCCAATTCCCTTTTCATTTAAATCACATGTATATCCTACTAGCAATAATATCAAATTACCATTTCACAAATTTCCAGTTTAATCTTTACTCAATCATCAACTTAGAATATTTCCTCAATTCAAAATTTACTTAAGAATTTTGCCATTTACTTCTCAAGTTCAATGAATATTGTATATACACCATATATTTAATTTCGTTTACTTGTATTTCAATTACATTTAAATCCAATTCACCACTTTGGTTTATAACTTATTTATTTAAACTGGAACTTTTTTAATTCCATATGAATTTAATTTACCTTTCATTTATAATTATTGAATTCAATTCATTTCAAACCATATCTAAATTTTTCATTCTTTCTATTAGTTCTAGTTACTAATTTTATTTTAATACTTCGCTTTGTTTATCACAAATCAAATTCAATTCCATAACTATTTTTATCTGATTCCGGAGTCTTTCCAACATTTCATAATCAACTTTGAAAATCAATTCAAATTATCTTTTGAATTCCAAAACCCAAACCAGTTTTCCAAACAATTTCCTTTTTTTAAAATAATTTGGTAGCAATTCCTCTCCTGGAAACTCGAAAATGAACATCGATGATGCTGCAGTCATCACCGAAGTTATTTTCCAGCGACTGAAAAGAGTTTAGAACTTTTATCCCTTCAAAACATTTTTCCAAAACCTTTGAAAACAATTTTCAAACTCAAGGGAATTTAAACTTTTCCAAATTTCAAAATTTTCAAATCCTTTCAAAAACATTTCCAAATAATCCTCTGGAATTTTACTTCAAATTATAAATCACATTTACAATTTATATTTATAAATTCCATTTGTATATAAATTTATTTCTTAGCTGTTTGTTATCATCTCAATTTCTTATTCAACAATAATGATAATACTTCATTATTATCACTTCCTAACAAACAAGAAACCATATACTACTATAATAATTTACGGAAAATTATTTCCTTCATATACGAAAATAGTTTGGGTAAAATTATTTTATTTACCCTAATTTTAAAACAATATCGTGTCGATATATCTTGTTTAAGAGTTTAGAAACCCCTATCGATACAGTTGGCCAAACTGCACCGACCAAAATCTGTAAATAATCAACCGATAAGTCAACACAATATAAAATAATTTTATATTCACTAACAAATACGCGCTCATATCTATTATTACACTCAGACTCATTCTAGAGTACTACTTACTCTATCTCTAAAGAGTAACACCCAACAGAGCCAAGGTTGTCGCTTAACCAAATGCACTGATACCACATTGTAACGACCCAATTTTTCGACGCCTGAAAGTCGACATCAATACGTCCACTATATCGAATGCCGGAAAACCGAACCGTTAGGGTTTAAAGAAGAAGAAGATAGAAGAAGAAACAAAAACAATAACAGAACCTCACATTTCGCAGCAGAACAAATATAATAGATAAATGAATGATCTTTAAAAAAAGCACTATATTAGTTTATACATACATCATCAGAGTTTAAAATGACATAATACAATACTGGCGGTTATAATAACTTATGTACAGGAAAAATTTGACTCGCAATTACCCAAAAGCAACGGACACTACATAGAATAATGATACGCTTCGCCATCCAGCTTGCTCCTGATCTCCACAACATCTCTTTTCTGACTTCGCTCCAGAATAATGATAACCTGACTCTAGGCTGTCCGTGTGGAAAATTATGGGCACCCAGAGTTAGAAAGGGAACAATAAACTCCAGGTCAGTCATGAGACTGGTGAGAGATCTTAAAACAGTTATTTTTCACAAAGAAAGGGAAAGAAATCCGCTAAGCTTTTTGGAAAATGAAACTACCATAAGGCCTTCCGCCACACACACAATGCAAACGCAGAATTAGGAGGAGATTTCTCCTTATGATAGTCAAACATGCTTGATACACAAAATCCTTTAATATTATTATTATTAGTGCATAGTGTGAAAAACATTTCAAAAGTATAATATTAATCTTAGCCAGCATAGGCATTTCACACTTATGCCTACTATAGCTACCATGTTCAATAACAGGTTACCGCCATATTCCATGGCAGGTTATACAACTAAAACCGTACAGGGCGCGTATTGTTTCTTTGGATTTCCAACAAATGGTCAGGCTAAGGAACTTCCTACTACCACATGGGTACGACTCTGGAGGGACGTCCCGAGAACTTAACCAGTTCTCTGCCAACACAAGGTTGGGTTACCTCTGTAACTATGTAACTACTACATGAGTATGCCATCCCCAGGTTGTTTGCGACCTTTATCCGAGGATCCTCAACCACAAAGCAACAACCATAAAGTGTAATAGATTTGCAGCAACCACATAGGTTAAATATCTGGGCTCCATACCATGATACCACCCTTTTCCAAAAGGAAATGACATACTCTAAAGGGCGCGACCCTCATAACCTTGTCGCATCTTTCCTATTTCGACCAATTCCGGGGTGTGAGGTCCGACGAAGTCTCGTCTACAAAGCTACACTTTTCACAAAGTCATGCTTTGATCAATAAATGATCAGCAGCACTTCGTATGCCACATTACAAGTTTGGGAATATATCACTAGTAACCATCAACTACATAACCTCTGAGCTCGTATTTCTCAAAGAAGGGTGTTAAGCTAAGAGAATAATTTCTCCGCCACCAACAGAAATGTATTTGATAGAAACCAGCTTTATATCTCAAAGTGTAATGTCAGACACAAATCCATACAAGTCCGTTCCGGGATCGAACGGAACCGAAGGCACTTCAAAGAAGCCCTTGCAAATCCCGGTATTTACTAATCACGTCCGGAATGCCCATCACAAAGGATGATAAAATCTCTATACCGGAGCAACCCGATGCAGAGATATTCGACAGGTAATCCTTTCGTTTTCGAAAATACCGGTCTTCAACACCATCTTCAAATGCAATCCCATTTCGTCGTATCATTATTCGGAATGAGTTTTATGACACAAAGTCCTCTCCCGGCTAATCCGAATAACGAGCGCTTATTTTAAAAATAAGTGTTACATTCAGATTTTAACAAATCACAAAAAAAATTCCACTTTGATCTTTTAAACAAAAGATCCATCACAATCACAAAGGTTCGATGTGGTTTTCGAATATCCATTTGGAATTCGACCCCAATCCCACGAAATTCAAATATCATTAAAAGGCCAATATTGATAGTCGATTATTTAACTATCAATCAACATTCACAACAACCACTATTAAACAATATTCACGATAATCACCCAGATTTAAGTAATTTCCCAAATTATTTATTTTCAAAATATCTTCGCAAGATATATATATTATATATATATATATTACAACTTCAACACTTTGAAACAAATTTCAAATTACTTTCCGCATTTCAATCCTTTGAAAACAAATTTCAAATCACTTTCCTTATGCAGAATATATTTCCAAATATTTATTCGTTTCCACTGAAAATCTGCCAAGTTCAAATACTTTAGAATAATTTAAATCACTTATCCAAAATATTCTGGAAAACATTTAAAATAAAACTACCTTTAGTTAAATACTAGTTATGAAAATATTATACTAATTATCACAAATACAAGACTTCAAGTCCAAAATAATTTTAAAATAAAATTAGTAGATATGTATAAATATTTAAATAACTATTTTCTAAATCAAATATCAATTTAATCTTTTAAAAAATCCCTTATATAATTAATTTAATAATTTTTTACTCTAAAGTTTTAAAACAATTTTCAAAACTAATTTCTCCAACAATACTATTTTAAAACCAAATCTAGAACTTTTAATTTTAGTTCAAAAGCTATTTTAAAAATATACTTGGCTTTCCTGAGAAGAATCCGCTTTTTCTATTACAAATGGTCCATTCAAATAAAATAATAAATCTTCTCGATTTAATTTAATTTACATTCCAAATTTGTAAATTTATTTCCACATTTTTAAAAATAAACCGATATTTATTTTTAAAACAAAATTCCCTTTCCTTTATAAAATTTCCATTGTGAATTTTAAACTTCCAAATATCCACTTATATACAATTTTCAAATCGTTTTCCAAATATTCACCTTCAACACTAAATCAATTTCAAATTGATTTTCAAATTTATTTCAATCACCAAGTCAAATTCCAAATTGATTTCTAAATTTATTTCAATTAACAAATCAATTTTTTTCATATCGATTTCCCAAAGATTGATTTTAAAATCCCAAAACAAATTTTTTAAATCGATTTCTAAAATTTATTTTAACTCAAAATTAAATCCCAAATCGATTTCTAAAATTAATTTCAACCCCAAATTAAATCCCAAATTTAATTTCTAAATTTGATTCCTTTTTAAATAAATTCTTTTATCTCTTTCAAATATTTAGAATCCGTATCTTAAATAATTTCTTCAACTATTAAACAATATTACTTTAAATTCCTTTATAAAAATATTTTCCCATTTTTTTTGGAATTTATTCAATAAAGTTTTCAAAATAAAACTTTATCTATTCAAATTTCTTCATTTTAAATTCACTCAATTCTTTAAATGAATTTATTATAAATTTTCTACCCAAATTTCAAAATCCAATTTTATTTATTTATTTCCGGTATCCTACGATACCAAAAATATTTTCGGCTAAATTATAGCCTTCAACGATTTTAATCACCAATATAATCACACAGAGATTATAAATATATAAACACACAACATATGAAACAAGATCAAATGTTTGAGGAACCCAGTTGGATCCCTCCAACCTGTTTCCCTGCATCGATAGACGTTAGCACAATAATTAAATACCCATTCCACTTCGAGGTGGAATATCGCGGTATATGGGATTTCTAAAATATCATCCGCTATTATGCGGCACATAGGGTCTCATCCGCTATATAATGCGGGAAATCAATCACTCCAAATACATATATAATACCAATTCCACTTCGAGGTGGAATATCGCGGTATATGGGTTTAATATAATATCATCTGCTATTATGCGGCGCATAGGGTCTAAACTAATATAACTAATAATAAATCAATCATCCAAGCACACAGTCAATCAATTTTAAATCTAACTATTCAAAATTTCAATCAGAACAATATTTGATTAAGTGAGAAGATCTCACCTTTGCTTCTTTATTTTGCAATCCATTTCCATTCCCGTTTGTTTCTCGATTTTAGACCTTGCATAACAATTGTATGATTTTGATTAATATTTGAATAAATCGAATAATTAAATTCTTATTGGATAAGTTAAATTAACCAACAATTTCTATTTTAACCAAATCATTAAATTGTAAACAAAATTTTCTTTTATAATTAATTTGGTGGCTAAGAAAATTTAGATCCAATTAAAAAAATAAATCTTCATCATAAAAATTGAATCCGTAAATGAATATATATATATATATATATATTACAATATGACTGTGTATAAATTGAAAAACTTCATATATATATATATAATTAAATTAATAAAAATACATTTACATCTTACTGTAAAAGTGCACATATATATATATATACATTATCCTATGCGTAAATATAAATTTAATATAAAAAAAGGGGAAAAATACCTCTCCACTAAGCATGAATCCAGACCCATCCGACTTGACTCCGGCCTCACTTACCTCGTGTGACCCTTGCCCTGATCACTGTCGCGCACGCACTGGCACGAAACCCCACCATGGTCACGTATTCGAACTCGAGATTACACCCAAGCCACAGTCGAATCATCAAAACTTCCATTTGCTCGCGATAACTACCTTCGACATCACAACTCATCCTCGTTAGCGCGCCGCTTCGAAACCATGTCATTTCTCGAGAATCGAAATCTTTGACGAAAACCCCCTGACTTCCTTAACGAACGCGGTCGCCAGCAGCCTCACAATCTAATCCTAAAATACGACTGCAAAACGAATTGAATTTTTCACCGACCTATGACTTTGATTCGTTCAAATTTTCGATTTCGTTTGAGACAGAAAGGAAGAATAAATTTGGCCGTGAATTCGAAAGGAAGCTTGATTTCGATCAGCTTCGGGTTTGAAGAATTACTGCTTGTTATTTCGAACAGCATAAGAAGGAAAGGGATGAGGAAGAAAATGAAGATGCAATTCATTTATGAAAAATTTCTTTCGGTCTGTCGTTAAGTCTTCGAGCATCTACTTTTATTTTATATATTTTTTCTTTCTGGAACGAGACTTCGTTTTCTTTATTGTATTTTTATCGAAAATTTTAACTTCTTTCTTCCACGCGTGTGGATTTACACAGAGAAAAGGGAACACCTGTTTGAAAAGGCATATACATGTCATTTGCCTTATGAAAAGATTATTAAATTCATATATATATATATATATATATATATATATAATTTAAATACAAACTCAAATTCAATTCCAATCGTCTCGATAAATGCAACCTACAATTTCGATCTCCAAACGAGGTGTGTCGCCAGGCGTTTATAATGTTAAACCCCTATTTCGAACGCAATGGAGAAGGTTTCGAGGCCCAACTCGATCGTATGGAGTAGATAGCTTTTTGAACCAAGCAATTATATTAAATTTCTGATATAAATCCAGCACGTTTGCTTATCGTACGGCCAAACGATCACTCTAAATGTCATGGAAATTGAAATTCGATAATAATACAATATTACGGATAAAATGGAACTGGTTTCGTCGAATTCCGAGATTGTGCCTCAAAAGACTATTTTTGAATATCGAATTAAACGATATAAATTTCAATACTGAACAAAACAGTTTCAAATCCAATTCTGATGCTTCTATTATCTTCAGTATTATCGATATAAATTTTCTAAGCCATTAAATTATTTATAACAGGCTTAAATCTGAAGATTCAAAATTTTACCCAATTTCAATAAATTAAATTCAATATTAAATTGTCAAACTCATAGTCAAAATTGAAATTCAAGTTAAACTAACTTCCAAATATTTAAAATCAATTAAATATTTCAAATTCAAATGTTCAAAATTCTGGGTCTTCACACTACAACTGCTATTGGCAATATGAGTACAACTCACTCTTTCTGACTCATTGATATGATGATTGATGATTATTTGGATGATATATAGTATATTATCTATGTATTGATTGGTATGTGGATATATACCTGAATATTGGAGCAGATGACCCTATACGTTCCCGTGTATGAGCGGATGACCTTCGTACGTGTGTCTGCCTCGAAATGGACATTGTACATATATTTCTAATATGTATATTTGTTGCAGGTGACAGGTTCGAGGGATCCACCTGGATTCCTCGCCAGTATTGGTTTTATTTACAGATATTGTGATATATTCTGTTATCATATGATATATGATGTTTTGGATGCCGTGATTGATGTATTTAGTGCTGTTGCAACATTGTGCCTATTTTTGGAATTTTAAAAATGTTAAAGTGATGATTTCAAATTAAAAAGGATTTTTAAGCGATTTGAAAATATATGATTTGATTTGTTATAAAGGAAACTATTTTAAATAAATAAATTTTATAATTTTTATGTTATAAGAATTATGATTTTTGGGAAATATAATCAGAATGTGATTTTTGAAATGTGAAGTCAACTATTTTATAGAATAGTTTAAATTGGGATTTTCGATTTATTATAAATGGTTTATATATAAGATTTATAAATTTGATATTTTATACATAAAGACGGAAAAATAAAGGAGTTTGGTAAATGTTAAAATGAAGTATAAATGGATTTTATAAGTGAATAAGATTTACGAACCGTGAAGTCATAAAATGAATGAATTTTGTAAGTAAGAGAATTATAAGTAAATTAACCTATAATTTGGGTTTTTTCATATAAATGAGATAAACAGAATTGGTCAATAAAGGGATTTTATGTATGTAAGTTTTTATAAAATATAAATGTGAATTTATAAACATTGTTTTATAAATGTGAAATCAACTGAAATTGATAAGTTAAACATGGAAGTTTATTAAAGGAATTTCATCCACAATTTTGGACAGTGGGTAGTCCATTAATGAATATATAGAAGCAATGAATTTGGTAAATGGATTATATTCACGATTTTGGACAGTGGATTATCCTTTAATAAATGTGTAGAAATATTAGACTGGGTAAATGAAGTATATTCACGATTTTGGACAGTGAATAATAAATCTTTGAATTAAATAAATGTTTTTGGAAAGTGATACTTAAATGAAGTTAAAATATTTGAAGATGTTTTAAAATGTGTTAAGTATCGAATACATAGATTTCAACATTCATTGTTGAAATAGGCATTTTCGAGAAGTAAGGAAATGATGGACTATAATGTTATTGTTATAGTAAATGATTTTCAAAAGGAGATGTTTTGTATAGTATATGGGATTCATATATCTATCTAATTTTTGAATCCATATACTAGTGATTTTGGGTTGTCGTAACGTTGTTTTACGCAACATTCGTTTCGACCCAAATAAATGTGTTTAATAAGAACGTTTTCCTTAAAGAATAAAATATATACTTAATCGTGATTTAAGTATATGTAATATTTTCTAAATGCTGAAAATAAATAGAATTGTGAATTTCTTATTATTAAATAAGTATATGAAAATGTTTTCCAAAAGTTGAAATGGTTTGAAATATATCTTTTTAAAGATAATTTGAAGTGAATATTTGGCAAGTGAGTTAATTAATAAAAGATCAATTAAAAGGGCCTAGTGATTGTATATGGTGCTAAATATTTGTTTGTTTGCTTTGATAGTTAAATAATCGACTATAAAATTTGGCCAAATTTTAGTTCCTCGACTTGACGTGGGAACTATTTAGTCATACACTTAGTACGTAGTCTTCTGTGTAGGCTTGATTATCATTTGTGTTGAGGATATATAATGTGGAGTATTACTCCAATCTATCGAGCTTCCTTCTTGGCTCGAAGGATAGCAAGTTGAAAGTTGGAGACATGATAAGTCTATGAGACTTAGCTTCTGTGTGGGGTTGAGAAATGCTTTTTCATTGTTGGTGTGAAGAGACCGGGATGAGATTTATCTGAAAACCACTTCGGACCAACGTATATGCGACGATTGATATTCCGGATTTTCATAGTGCAGGACTGCTTGTTAATCGTTTGGGGTTAAAATCCTAATATATATTCAGTAGCAGTGGTCTCTTCATTATGAAATATCCAATGCGAGGACTATTCGCTACTAATCCTAGGGATTCCCCGACAGGATGTGGTAGGAAAGTACCTTCGGTTTTTCCTATTCCTGGACAACTTGTATGGATGTTTTTCTGACATTGCATTTCAAAAGATTACGTACATTTGTTTCTGCAAACGTACTCAGTAGTGGCAGAGAAGGAAACTTCTCTTAGCTTAAACCCTCCTTGAGACGTATGAGCTCAAGGGTTCTATTTTTGTGGAAGGCAATTAGTAGTCAACAGAAATGTCCATGGGGCATTCAAAGTGATGTAATTGTGATTCATGAAAGGTAATCGTTACCTCAGGCCTCATCAACCGAAAATGACCAAAATAGGGTTAGATGCGACAAGGCTAAGTGGGTCGCTCCCATTAGGGTATGATCATCCTCTTCTAAATATATCTTTACACGCTATGACTTCGTGTATCTGATTATTGTGGTTTGTATGCTTAAAGGCCCTCGGTAAAGGTCGGCAACGACCGGAGGATGACATATTCGGTACCATCTAGATATAGAGGTAGGCCGGTCTTGTTTTGGTAGAGAAACTTTGTGATGGTTTCTCGGTACATTCTTCTAGAGATGTACTGGCGGAAGGTACACCGGATCATTTGCATGGAAATCCAAACTTCACTAGGTGCTTGCCATTTTGATTGTATTATCCAATTGGGCTATATGCTGGAATTTAATCAATGTAACAAACTCGGCTATGAGTAATTATTTGTATACTAGGCACTAGTATAATATAAAAGGATTTTGATATGAAATGTTTTAGTTGTCGTAAAGTAAAAATATGTCCGTGTTTATGTGTGGACTTGTCTTACGAGAAACTTTTATTTTGATAAAGAAAAAGTTTGGTGATCTAATAAATTTAGTTGAGTGTGTTTCTCACACTAGTTTATCAGACTGATCCGGGCATTTTTCCCTTTCAATGCTCGGGTCAGACCGAGTATATTTATAAGTTTTAATTTGGTGCTTCTGGAGCTTCAGCAAGAGAGCTAGAGATCTTTATTTACGTATATGCGTATCTGTTTTGATTATTGATTATCCGCTGTGCTGAGTTGTTTATATTATCGGCATCTGTGAGGACATTTACTATAACTTTCCAAGCTGATAACTATTGATTGATTGTTGAACTCTGATTGATGTATGTATATACAGTTTTGTAAAGATCATTGATATGATATTATATGTTTTCCGCTGCGATGTGAGATTCTGTATTGTTCTATTTGGTTCTATCTTCTCTCTTTCTTCTCTTCTCTTCCTCTCTCTTCTTTTCTTTCTCTTGACTTTTCGTCAATCTAAGCTTTTTGGTCAGACATGTGTGGTCCATTGTTGATTCAGAAGGTACGGATTTGCGGGTCGTCATATATGGTTGAAAATAAACGAATTAACTTAAGTTAATATTTTTGGATGGAAGCTTGGATCAAATAAATTAATGAAATGGTTCATAAATAAATTGGCATGGATGAGATTGTTGTTGATTATAAATCGAGCGAATAAGATTTTTGTGAATAAGTTGAAGGTTGATTAATAAAAAGTTGATAAATTAATTTAGGATCAATTTCAAATAGCTATAAACTGGAATGGTCATTTTATTAAATGAATATCAGCGAATTTGCATAAAAGGAAAAAATTGTCATTTGTCGTAAACGGAAGCAAACAAAATTTTATGAATCAATGGAAAGTGAATAAATTGATTTAGAATCAATTTGAAATGGATATGCATATGTCGTGTGTAAATATGAATTGAATGTTAATAAATGTTATGTGAATCATTTGGAATTGAATGAAATGGCGTGTAAATTGAATTTGTAGTGAGTAACTAAATGTTGGAACCCTATATATGCATGTACCTTCTAAAATACATGAAATACCATGTTGGCATTATGAAATCATGTGTTTAAAGTAGTTAAAGGGATATAAATTTATTAAATTTCATAAATTATGAAACCGATGTGTTTATTTGGGTAATTACAGATACATGGAGCTATTTGGCAAGATTTTTGTTATGCATATTGCATATAAATTAAGCGAACTCGCATAACAGCGGTAAAATAAAGTATGCTTACGAATTTAGCACACAAAAATAAAAATATTTATATATATTGTGTTTTTCGACCATGAGAGCTGATGTATATCTTTTATCATTTTTGTCATATCGCAAAAGGCTCCCCGTACAAGGAAGGCTCTGCCAAAAAATTTCGAAAATTTAAGATGTCAGAAAATTTTGGAAAAAAATTGTTAACTAAATTCAATTTGAAACTATAACTTGAAATAATGGAATTTAATAAATAAATAGAAATTAGTGGATGTGGGTGAGTCTAAAAGACTTAACAAATGGAAATAATGGAAGTTTAACCAAATGGGTTTTGAGAAGCCAGTGGGTTGGAGCATTTTTCCTACCTTGGCAATTTCGGGGACGAAATTCTTTTTAAAGGGGGAAGAATGCAATGATCCGAAAAAATTCAATCATTTATTTTGAACATTTGATTTATTTTAAATATTCATTTTGAAATATTTATTGATTTCGAGTGTGGAGATTTTGGTTGAATTGGTGAATTTGATTTAAATTTCAAATATAGCAATTTATCATAATACAGAATTGGTGAATAATTGAAATTTGAATTGAATATGAATCGTAACGTTTTATAATGCTGATATAAATTCTATTTGAATTAGAATTGAGTTAAAAGATTTTTAAAAGTGAAATTTCAAGTGATTTCGTCAATTTTTTGAATTGTCAATTTAATCGGCATGTTAAAATAGTGATCCCTTGAACAATCTCAGAATTTGACGAAATCTGTTCCATTGGATTTGTAATAATGTCTTATTATTGGATTTCAAATTTCGTAGCACTTGAAGTTACCATTTTATTGTACGGGATAGAAATTCGTTTGAAATTAATTTTGAAAATTTAGTATAATAATTGGATTCAAAAACCTATCTTTCACATACGATCGAATTAGGTCTCGAAACTTGTTCCATTACGTTCGGAATAGGGTATAACATTTGGAATTCTAGGCGGCACACCTCGATAGGGGTCTTGGTTTTTGAGGTACGTAAACAAGATATTTTTGAATATAAAAATATAAAATTTTAATCGCAGCTGTTTAAACATCTTATCAGCCACCCCTATCCTACGTTCAGCCAAACTATGTTGACTTTTTTTCTCTTTCAGTTTAAAATGTGGCCCGTTCATTTGTCTTCCTCAAGTCGATAAAACGATTTCTAAAAATAAAAAAAAAAGAGTAAGCAGCGATTGAATAAATAGAGTCGAGATGGTCGCGCGGACCTGGGAGGTGATGGCGGCATTCGCAGTGAGATAGGGGTGATCAACGTCAGTGAAAAGGGGGATCTAGGCACATTCTCGTGCATGCGAGGGAGGGGTGGCTCAAATACGGTGGCGCGGCATTCGATTGGAGGCACGACGAACTTTGATGGCATGAGGGAAGGAGCAGTTGGTTGAGGAAGTGACGTTGTCTTGCTCACGTTCGAACCTGGGAGTGTGGATTCTAGGATGGAAGGCTTAGGAACGAGATTGGCTATGGTCTTAGCAATGTGAGTGGATTAATCTATTATTATCAATTAATTTGTAATTAAGAAATGTCATTAGCTAAGTTAATTTTACTATTTAAAGTCGAATGCTTATAAAATTCATAACTAATTCATTTAGGGTCGAAATCGAACAAGACCGGCGACGTTGGACTCGTAATGATATGAACTGCAACTTGGAATTTATTCGGAGTTGATTAGAGATAGCTGGAATTTTAGGTTAAATCGAACGGCGGTTCGATTTAATCTAAATTGAGCATTTAGCAAAATAAAAATCGAGGTGAGTAAATCTCACTCAATTTGGTTGACTCGTTTAAATTATAGCAATTAAAAATTTATCATTGGATGATTGATTGAATTGATATATTATTATCAGTTGAATGTTATATTATATATATTAGTATATATATACTAGTATTTTGATATATTTCCCGCCGTTAAGAGGATGAGACACTATGCACGCTGCATAATAGCGGATGATCCTATATTGCTGTGATATCCCACCTCGAAGCGGGATTGGTATTCTATGTTATATAACATCCGTGGTTGTAGGAAAATAGGTTAGAGGGATGCAACTAAATTTCTCAAATATATTAATTGTTTTTCATATATAATGATATATGATGTGTGTTGTAATCTGTTATAGATTATGTTGTGGCTTGAATTATGGGATGCTATAGTAGCACTGGCCTTAAAAATTTTTTTTTTTTTTGGCAAGGCCGACGGGGTTGGATGGTCCCCGATCATTTTATTGCAACACCGATGAGAACATCACAGAACAACAACAAAGAGCATAAGCTCGAAGAAAATGGAGAAAACACGGTGCTACAAGCACAAAGGAAAAAATACAAAAACGGGAAAAGAAAAACATTAAACACAGTCAACTACAAAGAGATGGACGCACTTATTCCAGGGTCAAATGCGAACAGCATCTTCAGGGAAGACTCAATTTCATGCATGATCCACTGCTTGAGATTAGCAGCAGATTTTGCATTCACAACATCAAATACTCTACAGTTACGTTCTTGCCACACCGCAGTTATACTACTCTTCAGCACAGCACAAAATATCCTTCCATAGGGTGATTCGTCGAGATTGTGAATAAGCTTCCAACCCGAGTTTATATATTCAGCTGCCTTAAAGGATAAGGTCGGATTTGGTTTTGTCTCAAGAATTGCCAGCACTGAAAACTGGTGAGAAGTGATAAGTTGTATCCATTGATCTTGTTTAATGACTTGGTGTGCCCCCTATTATTCCATGCTCCAATGCGTGACATCATTGAAGTACTCTGCCATTAAGTAGTTCAATCTTCATTCTCCTTGTTACTGCCTGCGTAGAAGACAAGTAATTTGGAATCGTTGCTGATAGGGGGGTGATTTCATTGCTATCTGTACCATTATCCATAGGGGATGTAGCTATTTGGGTTAGATCATGGATGGGTGACCTGGATTGTTGATTGGATGGAGTTTTGGAAGGAGATGAATTGGGAGGAGGTTTGTAAGCTGATGGTGGTTTAATGTTGGAGTATATGTTTGGAGGAATTGCAATTTGAGGTCTTACATTATCTGGGGGATTATTTGAATTTTAGTAATTTAAATACCATAAATATTATTTTTGAATTTAAAGAAATTAAAAGGATATTTTGGGTATAAAAATATTTATATCGAATTTGGATTATTTTAAAGGAAATTGATTTGGATAAAACAATGATTTGATTTTGGGTTGTACTTAACTATTCAAAATTGTTTTAAATAGAGATTTTAACATTATTTATATAAAATATTTTTAAGAAATGGACTTTTAAGTGTTATTTCTGCATTTATGGAAAAGAAGTTGAAATCGATATTAAAAATAGAATTGATAATAAATAGGAATTATTATGGAATGGATTCATAAATTGAGATTTTATAAATGAGATTAGTTTTATAGTGTGAATTTATATTAGGATATGGAAATCAATTTTGAATAAAAATGGTGGATTTTATTTTTAAAAAGTGAGAGTGGTTAGGGAATCGGAATGAAATCTATGTGTTATGAATCGAGAGGGGTTTATAAATTGAAATTAGTTATTGGGAGTTTTTTCAATTTTTTTAGAAGTTATGTTTTGATTTAAAAGGAAAATTATATTTCTTAAACTATGTAATTTAAAACTGTTTTAGTATTAAAATACTTTGAAAAGTGGGTTTGTCAAATATCTAATATTAATTTAAATAAATTCTAATTCTTAAAATTAGCTTTGTAAATTGATTAGTTTTATTTAAAAATGAATTGGAAATGAGTTATCGATGTTTATTTAAAATGTAGATATTTCAAATAGTTAAGTAAATGTGTTTTAAAAATAAATTATTATTCTTTAAAAATACTCAATATATATATATATAGAGTTTTGGAAAATTATTAAAATTTATTTATAAATATTCATAAGATTTGTAAGCGAGGTTTATTTAACATATAATGTTTATAAGAGAAATCTTGAAATGGAATTCTGAAACTTAAGGAAACTTTTGAAATGTTGAAACACGAGAACTTCGAAGATGAATTAGAATTCATAAAAGAATTTATAAATAGGTAGTTGGAATTATAGACAAGTATAATCGATTTTGGAAATTTCAAAGAAATTAATTTATGGATTCTAGAAACTTATAGAATCCGTTATAAATGAGTTAAGGAATTTTCGAACAAATTGTAAAGGATTTTGGAGAAGTATGAAATAAATGGAATGTTTCCTTAGTATTGGAAATAAAATGATTTTGGGAAAATATACTGATTAATATTTTCTAAGTATTGAACTGGAAGGATTTGAAATATTTTAACTATGAGATTTTCATTATAGAAATATTTTCCAAAGTGTTGAATAAAAATAAGAGTTTGGAAATATTTCTATGTTTTGATATGGATTGAAATATCCTATTATGGGTATAAGAATTTGAATTTGTTTTAAAATATTGAAATTATGGAAGAGATTGAATAAGTATACATATCTTTGCAAAGGCATTTTTAAATAAATGTTTTAAAGATTTATAAAATAGGACCTAATGACTGCTTATGGATGTTATTTGATAGTTAAATGATCGACAATCAAATCTAGAAAAATTCATTAATCGTTTCGAAGAGACCGGGATCGGCTTTAATTATTCGAAAACTACTTTGATCTGATTTGTGTGTTACGAATTGTGATATCGTGAAGCTAATGAAGATGGTGACTTTGGAGATCCGATTTGTTCAGACCCATAACAACTAGTATGGATGAATGCTATCATTTGCTTGGTTGCCAAAAAGGCAGTGTGAGCATTTCAAGTATGAATTCTATTTAAAAAAGTAAAACGTAGCCTCGAGCCTCATTAACTAGGAATGACTAAAACGAAGGAGATGCTGTAAGGCTAAGTGGTGTGCACCCAAGTAGGGTATGTTACCACTTTTCTAGATACCCTCGGAATATATTATAATTTACAGATATGGTTGTGTATGGAAAAGAGAGCGCTCGATAGGATGGGATCACTCGGGGTGATAACGTATTTGGTACTATCCAATCAGGGGTAGGCTAGTCCTGTGTTCGTAGGGATCATTAGGTATCTCGTAACATTTTTCTAGAGGTGCACTACGATGCCCGGTACCCCAGTAGCCCAGTCATTGTATGGAATCTAGTGTACACTATGAGCCTATACGGTTTTGGTTGTGCGCAACTATGCAAAAACATGAGATGTAAGAATTTCAGCTATTTTGTAGTTTAGTTTCTATAGACGCAATTATAATATCTGATGATTTTGAGAAAAAAATGTTTTGGTTATCTTTAGGTAAAAATCCGGCGTATTTATGTGTGACATGGTTGTTAGTTTGATGACAACAACCTTTTTAACTTATCTTATTATAAAATATATACTAACACTATTGTCTAGATAGATATGTATATACATAAAATACATATATATGTATGTATGTATGTGTGTGTGTGTGTGTATATATATATATGCAGATGTTGATTACTGAAGACTGATTAGTATAAAACTCAAGATTCAGAATGGAGATATCAAGATTGAAGACTCAAGACTATCAAGATCAAGATTTCAAGATAAGTGTACCTAGTTTTTGTTAAAACTTCATAATAGCATGGAAATCTTCATTCCAAATTTCATTGGGGATGGAACCCATTTCTACCTTCTTAATGGCTTACAAACCCACGATAAGTGGCTACAAACCTACGACAAATGGCTTACAAACCCACTAACATCCTGGTTTTGTACAAGTTCTCGAGTCCTGATGTGATGAGATATTTTGTAGGAAGAAGCTTGCAAAACTACTTCAAAATGGTTTTTCAAAATGATTTTTAAAACTTCTTTTCAAAATGTTTTAACCTTAAAAATTATCTTTTCAAATGATTTTCAAAAAGATGTTTTAGCCTTAAAATATTCTTTGTTTTTGTTTTTTAAATAAACTCTTGTTTTAAACTTCGTTCTTCTTTAAAACTATCCTATGATTTTTAAATCTTCTTTATAATATATATACACACACTTGAGATTTAAAATCAAATTTATATATACATTCTAAAAATATATTTTTCTACTCTTCTTTATTTTAAAACATAGGAAAATTAGTTTATTTTACTCCAGAATCATTTTATCTTTTTTCCCTTTCAATACCATTTTCAAAACAAATTTTACATTGTTTTTAACTAAGGGATGTCGACATCATGGGATAGCCCATGTCGATATGGTGACTGTTAAATTCAAAAGTTTTAATTTTTAAAAGAAGTATCTATTCGTTTAAATCTCTACACAAATGGTTATGACCATTGGTGGTCTATAAATAGCCTTCACAAATAAAAAATTTTAACCAACAAATTTCTTATTTTCTTCTCTCATTTTTCTTCACAAATTCATATTCTAAAATTTTCATATTTTTAAGATCGTGCCAAAATTCTGCCAAATTCTCAAGTGAATCAAATTAGAATTTCATTCTTGTTTGATTCTCTGCCCTCTCTCGAAGTTCAAAGTGCTATTCAGAGTGACAGGATCAATTTGTAATCAAAATTTTATCGAGTCTCTCTATAAGGTGTAGTTGTACCTGGAAATCAATTGGGTGATCTTGTGTCCCGTAAATGAAGAGAGTATGCACCGCACTTGAGAGATAGGAGGGTACCTCAAGGCCTTTAGAAATTTAGCATTGTAATCTCGACATTGTATAATAAAAATCTGTATTAGATGTTTGCCTTGTACAGGACTGGATGTAGGGTAACTTCGAACCAGTATAAAATCCAGTGTGTTCTTTCCTTTTACTGCTTTTTATTTACTTTCTGCATTTGTGTTTTATTCTGTGATTGTTTTATGATTAAGTTGTTTATATCATAAATTTAAATTAGTCCATATAAGTCTTGGAATCCATAAAATACTATTCATCCCCCCTCTATTGTTAAATTAGCCATAAGATCCTTAATCCACACTCTCTTTCAATCGGTATCAAAGCATATGTTTTCATAGTTTTCATAATCTGAAACTTGAAAATTGTTTTAATGGCTACCGAATGGTAATGTCAACTCTGGCACTAGTTCTGTTAACACTAACACTAGTTCATTTGTAGAAGATCAGTTACTGTTAGACCTCCATTTTTCAATGGCAGTAATTATGCATATTTTGCTTATAGAATGAAAATTTATTTACAATCAGTAGGATTAGACACTTGGAATATCACACAAACTGAGTATGTTGAACCAACTATAAATTTTACCCAGTGGATTGCTGAGCAAAAGGGTGCTGCACAAAATAACTCAAAGGCCATGAATATATTATTTTGTTCACTAGATAGGAATGAGTTTAACAGAGTGTCTGTTTGTAAGTCTGCATTTGAAATCTAGAAAACTTTGCAAGTTACTCATGAAGGAACAAGCAAAGTTAAACGTACTAAAATTTCAATATTAACTAATCAGTTTCAATTGTTTAAAATGCATGCAAATGAGTCCATTTCTGACATGTATTATCGATTTCAAGATATTGTTCATTCACTAATTACACTGGGAAAAAGCTTTTAGGAGGAAGACCAAGTCCGAAAAATTCTAAATTCACTCACTCCAAAATGGGATCAAAAGGCACTTGCAATCGTAGTAGCAAATGATATCAGTCTAATGAAAATAGAAAAACTGATTGGAATCTGATGTCTTATGAAATTCAACTGCAAGGAAGAAGAGAAAACAAGGTTATAGAAAATAAGTCATTAGCATTCAATGCAACAACTGAAGATTTGGAACCAGACAGTGATGATGAGATTGCTTTCATGACAAGAAACTTCTGAAAATTCCTAAAATATAGAAAAATGAATAATTACAAAAGAAATGATCAAAGGAATTCCAAAAAAATAAGGAGAACGTCAACAATGATAGATGCTACAATTGCAATAAAGTCGGGCATCACAGGAAAGATTGTCTGTACCCAGATAAACAGTTGATCCCTACAAATAATGATTCGTCAAGGAAAAGAAAGAAAGCATACACAGCAACTCTTGATGACTCAGACTTATCATCCAGTGATGATGAAAAGAAGATGGATAATTCAAATCTATGTTTCACTGTTATCCAAGAATCAGACGATGGGAGTATAGATCTAAAAATAGGTACGCATTTACATTAGTTTTAATTTTTCTTGTTTGAATGGATGCTTGTTTGTTTGCTCGATTTTTTTAAAATTCCTTGAATTTTAAATTCAAATTAATCCCTAAAATTTGAATTTTAAATTCAAAAATAATATTATTTTAATAATATTTTAAATATTAAATTATTAATATTTAAGTATTATTATATTTAATGTTATCATAGGAATTATATAAGTAGAATATAAGATATATTATATACATTTATTAGAAATTAGGAATAGACACTTGTCCTTTGATTCAATAGGCACATGTCGACATAACCGGATACCCCATGTCGACATTCCCTTTAGAATTTGATTTCAAAATTTGAATACAAACTTTTGAATTTCCCTCCACCTTTTCACCAACTTCAATGCTTTGGAAAGATGCCTCTTGACCAGAGAACATGTCTATAGAATCTCTATTTAATTCACTCTCATTATCATCACTTTTCAATTTTATTTCAAATTTCAAATTTATCTTCATTATCTTCAACTCCTCTCAAACTTCTTCAATGGCCTCTTCAAGCACTCCTAATACCATTTGGCTTCCAAAAGCTATCAAAAACTTTCTTTTTAATGACCCAGAAGCTATCAAAACTTACATCAATTATGTAAACTTTGGTAAAATTCATATGGGAAAATTTGCTATATTTGAAGATTTTCCTTCTTATGAAATTGAAACTTTTTCAACATTGTTCTATTCTTACTGTAGTAGATAACAAAAAAAATGATTTTATATGTTATCCAAATCTTGTTAAGATATTTTATGCGAATTTGAATCATGGTTTTTATGATGGGCAAGATGGACAAATTTGGAGTAGTGTTAAAGGAACATAAATAGTTTTGGATTGTGAAATTTTAGGAAATATTTTGGGATGCAAGTATATCGGAATGAATCTCTCGTAATTTTAAATAAATAAAAATGATTGAGAGACATTTCATTAGGGAGATGACAACTTTGAATTAAAAAATCGTTATTTTCGTCCAAAAGAAAGAATTGTTAACCTTCTTATTCAACACATTCTTATACCAAGATCGGGAAACTACAACAACCCAACTTTGAAAGTTTGCAAAGCCCTTTTTGCAATTTTTGGAAATTATGATATTAATTGGGCTCAAGTTATTTTAGATGAGCTAAGGCCCAAGAATTTTCTATGGGTGAAAACACATTATATCATGGAGTTTATCTCACTCAGATTTTTAATTACTTTGGAGCTAATTTCAAAAGGGAAGAATTTATAACTAGAAAAGTGTTCAACCATGGAAACATTTCCCTTATGAAAATTCCATTAGTGTTTCAACCATATGAAACACTTATGAAAAAGGAAGAAAGGCTTGCTCACGAAGAGATGGAAGAAATGGAGGAAGAAGAAGAAGAAGAGAAGGAAGAGGAAGGGATGGAAATTGAAGAGGAGGAAGAGGAAGATCAAGAAACTTCCTTAGAGAGTATTGAATATCCTACTAATCCTGCTAGTCCAATAATCAAAAAATTATAGTGTAAAATCAAAAGACACCAAAAGATCAATGAGTAAGAAAATGGATAAGATTTCCACTAAAATCGACAAGTTCTTCGGAAAAGTTAGTAGAAAGCTTGGACTATCATCTTCTTCATCTCCATCTAATTATTTTTAGTTCATGTTATCTTGTTTACTTCAAGTTCTATTTTTCCTTTATTTTAGTTAATATTATATTATTATATGTAATGTTGACTAAAATCATTTATTTCCTGTTATTCAGCTTCACTTGTCTCTGTAATTACTTATTTTTATATCATACAAATGTTAGTTGCATAGATTTGTTCACAATATTAAAAACAAAGCAAATTTTCACTTTAGGCAGAGGCATGTCGACATCCACCATCCTCCCATGTCGACATACAACGGGCAAAAAGTAGTTACACTTTCAAATTTTAATTTCGTGTAACTAACTTATGTCCATTCATTTTAATCGACTTTCTACCCCTATTTATACCTATTTCTTCTAGAATAAATTATCAAACTTCATTTCTAATCACTCCCTTTCATATTTCTTCCTATTTCTTGAATTATGACTTCTCCGATTAAGAATCTAAGTGATGATCTTAAGGAAACTCTCACTTCCTTCAAGAATATCCTTACATTCATACTTCTTAATCAGCGCCACTTAGAATTGAGTCAAATGCAGATGATCAAGGAGCAAGAGAGACATTTAGACGTCCTTCATTGGATGATCTTAGCTCTTAACAAGGACGATCTCGAAGGAAATCCACCAATCACTCTCGACAAAGATAAAGGAGAATGGGATGCCATAAAAGTAGACCCTATCTTTAGAGAAGATGGATGGGTGGAAGTACCAAGGAATGTCTAGTCATTCTGTATGTTGTTTGTTTGATTTGATTGGTGTGTTTTAAACTTGATTGACTTGGCTTATTTAAAACATTTGGTATGGTTTGTATATGTGATTGGATTGAATAATTACTATAAATATGATTGAATGATGATTGATTTACTTATGGATTACACTTATGATCACATTCATGATCACATTTCACATTTATGATCACATTACATACTTAGCACTTATTACACTTATATACGGATTACTCTATTGTATTATGGTTGATTATCATATATCAAGTTCAGGGGATTTATTAGTAAAAAGTTTATGTTGATGACAAAGGGGGAGATGTTATAAAATAGTAGTTGGCTTGGAGTAAGGGGGAGTTATGATTAGAGTGAGGGGGAGTCATGGAGTAAGGCGGAGTTATGGTATGGTAAGTATATTTTATAAATACAGGTTGTCTCATCAAAAAGGGGGAGATTGTTAGGAACTAAGATGTTGGTTTTGATGATAACAACCTTTTTAACTTATCTTATTATAAAATATATACTAACACTATTTTCTAGATAGAAATGTATATGCAGGATACACACACACACACATATGTAGGTATTGATTACTAAAGAATGATCAATATAAAGACTCACGACTCAAGATTCAGAATGGAGATATCAAGATTGAAGACTTTAGAGTATTAAGATCAAGATTTCAAGATTAGTGTCTAGTTTTTGTTAAAACTTCATAATAGCATAGAAATCTTCATTCCAAATTTCATTTGGGATGGAACCCATTTCTACCTTTTTAGTGGCTTACAAACCCACAACAAGTAGCTTACAAACCTACGACAAGTGCCTTACAAACCCACGAACATCCTAGTTTTGTACAAGGTCTCGAGTTCTAATGTGATGAGATATTCTGCAGGAAAAAGCTTGCAAAACTACTTCAAAATGGTTTTTCAAAATGATTTTCAAAACTGCTTTTCAAAATGTTTTTGCCTTAAAAATTATCTTTTCAAATGATTTTCAAAAAGATGTTTTAGTCTTAAAATATTCTTTGTTTTTGTTTTTAAATAAACTCTTGTTTTAAACTTCGTTTGTTTTTCAAACTATCCTTTGATTTTTAAATATTAGCATATATATATACTTGAGATTTAAAATCAAATTTACATTTACATTCTAAAAATATATTTTTCTACTCTTCATTATTTTAAAACATAGGAAAATTAGTTTATTTTACTTCAAAATCATTTTATCTTGTTTTCCTTTCAATACCATTTTTAAAACAAATTTTACATTATTTTTAACTAAGGGATGTCGACATCATGGAATACCCCATGTCGACATGGTGGCCGTTAAATTTAAAAGTTTCAATTTTCAAAAGAAGTGTCTATTCGTTTAAATCTCTTCACGAATGGTTATGACCATTGGTGGTCTATAAATAGCCTTCACAAACGAATTTTTTTAACCAACAAATTTCTTATTTTCTTCACTCATTCTTCTCCGCAAATTCATATTCTAAAATTTTCATATTTTTAAGATCGTGCTGATATTCTGCCGAATTCTCAAGTGAATTAAATTAGAATTCCATTCTTTTTTAAATCACTGCCCTCTCTCAAAGATCAAAGTGCTATTCAGAGTTATAGGATCAATTTGTAATCAAAAGTTTATCGAGTCTCTCTATAAGGTGTGGTTGTGCCTGGAAATCAATTGGGTGATCTTGTGTCCCTTAAATCAAGAGAGTTTGCCCCGGACTCGAAAGACAGGAGGATACCTCAAGGCCTTTAGAAATTGAGGATTGTAATCTCAACATTGGTATAATAAAAATCTGTATGAGGTGTTTGCCTTGGTATAGGACTGGATGTAGGTAACTCCGAACCAGTATAAAATCCGGTGTTCTTTCCTTTTACTACTTTTTATTTACTTTCTGCATCTATGTTTGATTTTGTGATTGTTCAGTGATTAAGTTCTGCATTTGTTTATATCATAATTTTTAAATTAGTCCATATAATTCATAGAATCCATTAAGCACTATTCACCCACCCCCTCCCCCATTCCCCGCTAGTGTTAAATTAGCCTTAAGATCCTTAATCCACACTCTCTTTCAATGGTCTTACGAGATACCTTTGTTTTTCAAAGGATTTTGATAACAGTAATAATTCAAATTGAGTGTGTTTTCTCACGTGGGTTTTCCAAACTGGCTTGGATGTTATTTTTTATTTTATAATACTCGGATCAGATTGTGTATTACAGTTTCAGGTTAGGATGCTATGGAGCCTAGGAGGTGAGCTAGAGGAGTCTCAGGCATATTTCACGTATTTGATTATAGTCTGTTGTGTGTGTGTTTTGTATATTCAGTACTTGTGAGGATAAGTTATTATAATTATCCAGATTGATTCATTGATTGTTGCACTATGATGATTGTGTGTATATTACAGTTATAGATTCTTTTTGTATAAGATCAGTTATTATATATTATATATTGTTCCGTTGTGATTGTGAGATTCTGTGTCATTGTTTCTATTTATTTCTATCTCGTTTTCTTCTTCACCCTAATGATCTAGTATTTTCGGCACTCGATTTCTTGGCATGCTATAGAGTGAACTACTGATGTCGATTTTCGAGGGTCGAAAATCCTGGGTAGCTGCACTTGGTATCAGAGCAGAAGGTTAAGCGAGAATCTTGGCTTTGATGGGGATTACTCATTACAGATAGGTCCAGTAGTTCCTCAGAATGAGTTTGAGGGTATTATAAATATGAGCGCGTATTTCTTAGTGAATATAAATTATTTTATATTGTATTGACTTATTGATTGAGTGTTTGTAAATTATGGTCGGCACAGTGCGTACAACTGTATCGATAGGAGTTTCTAAACTCTTAAACTAGGCAAACCAACATGGTATTGTTTTAAAGATGGGTAAATAAATTTTTTTACCCAAATTACATTTTGATATAAAAGAAATAATTTTCTAAAATTATTATAGTATATTGGAGTGTTTGGTTGATATTATTATAATCTAAACACGATTATAAAATTGAAATGGTTATGTATAACTAAATGAAAATTGTATAAGTATGAATTATACAAATGACTTATAATTAAAATGGATTCAAACCCGAATTCAAAAATTAAATCCTAGAAATTTTGGAAATGTTTTCCAAGGTGAGCTGAGATAAATAATAGTAATATTATTTGGAATATTTTTGGATAGAATATGTTTATGAATGAATTTTGGAAGTGATAAAGTACTGAACTCATTTCAGTCGTTGGAAAATAATTCCGATGATGATCGCGACATCATCGGTGTTCATTTTCGAGTTTCTAAGTGAAGGATTGCTACCATAGTCATTTGATATGGAGATTTTTGTTTGTTAAACTAGTGTTGTTTGGGAAATTCCAAAGGGAATTTGGATTGGATAAAACCAACTAGATTTTGAAAATTCTAAAAAATAATTTTTTGAACTCATAAGTTGAGAATGATATTAACAAGGAAAGAAAGCGTGAAAATTGAATTTTGGAATTAGAATTTACCTTGAATAAGTTAAATGGATTGAATGAATTGAGATTTAACTTAAGATAAATTAAATAGAATTGAAATGGGAAGTGAGATAATATCAAATTGTATTATATATAAATATGAGTTGTAAAATGATTATATAACTATAAGTTATAATTATTGAATGGAATCAACCTGAGTATAGAATTTTTGAAAATGTGAAAAATAAGTCGTGTAACTTATAAATTGGAAAAGTGGAATGGTAAAACCAAAATGGAAGTGGTTTGATATTTTAGTGAAGAAATGGAAACCCAAACTTGAATTATAAAATGAAATTGAACTCAAATCAAACTAATTGAAGTGATTTTTGAAATAAAAATCAGATATTGAATTATAAAATGGAAGTGAAGTAGTTACATAAATTAATTAGTTAATTGAATATAGAAGTGGAACTTAACTTGGTTAAGTATAATGGAGAGTGGATTGAAATTGAAATTGAATATGGAACTTGAGTTATAAATGGAGTTCGACTTATATGTAAGCGAATTAAATATATTTTGGAATGTTGTCGAAAATAGATTGAAATGGTGATGACTTAAGTTATAAATAAATTTAATTTAAGTGTAAATAAATTGAATATGGCTTTGGGATGTTGTTTAAATGAATTCGAATACGAAATTAAGTTTTGAAGTGGAAATGAATATATGTGTTGCATAAAGGGTTACAACAAACCTTATTATTAATTTTATGAAAAGATTTTTAGGTAATATAGAGTAAATTAAGATACACCGAGTAAATGGTAATGCGAATCAATCAAAGGTAAATAAATTGAATAACAATAAATTTTTGGATATGATTGAACTTAAGTTATATAGTTGATATGATTGAAAGTAAACGAATTAACTTAAGTAATATTTTTGGATGAAAGCTTGGGTCAAGTAAGTTGATGAAATGGTTCATAAATAAATTGGCATGGATAGGATCGTTGCTCAATGTAAAATTGAGTGAACAAGATTTTGTGGATAAGTAAAGGTGGATTAATAAAAAGTTGATAAACTAATTTGGAATCGATTTAAAATAGCTATAAACTGGCATGGTTATTTTATTAAATGAATATCAGCAAATTTGCATAAAAGGAAAAAATTGTTGTTTGTCGTAAATGGAAGTAAATAAAATTTTGTGAATCAATGGAAAGCGAATAAATTGATTTAGAATCAATTAGAAATGGATATGCATATGTCGTGTGTAATATGAATTGAACGTTATTAAATATTATGTGAATCATTTGGAAATGAATGAAATGGTGTATAAATTGAATTTGAAGTGAATAACTAAATGTTGGAACCCTGTATAAGCATGTACCTTCTAAAATACATGATATACCATGTTGGCGTTATGAAATCACGCGTTTAAAGTAGTTAAAGGGATGTAAAGTTATCAAATTTCCTAAATTATGAAACCAATGTATTTATTTGAGTAAGTACAGGTACATGGAGCTGTTTGGCTAGATTTTGGTTGCGCAAATTGCATATAAATTAAGCGAACTCGCTCAAGAACTTTAAAATAAGGTACGCTTACGAATTTAGCATGCTAAAGTAAAAATATTTACATATTTTGTGTATTACGACCATGAGAGCCAATGCATATCTTTTTAACATTTTTTTATATTGCAAAAGGCTCTATGTACAAGGGAGACTTTACTGAAAAAATTCGAAAATCTAAGGTGTTAGAAAAATTTTGAAAAAAGTTTGTTAGTTATATTTGATTTGAAATTATAACTTGAAATAATAGAATTTGATGAATAAATATAAATTAGTGGATTTTAACGAGTCTAAAAGACTTAAGAAATGAAAATAACGGAATTTTAACCAAATTGGTTTTGAGAAGCTAATGGGTTGAAGCATTTTTCCTACCTTGGCAATTTCATGGACGAAATTCTTTTAAGGGGTGAAGAATGTAACGACTCAGAAATTTCAGTCGTTTTATTTTGAATATTTGATTTATTTTAATTGTTGAGTTTGAAATATTTATTTATTTCGAGTGTGGAGATTTTGGTTGAATGGGTGAAATTGATTTAAATTTTAAATATAGCAATTTATCGTAATATGGAATTGGTGAATAATTAAAATTTGAATAGAATGTGAATCGAAATAATTTCTAATGTTGATATAAATTCGATTTAAATTAGAACTGAGTTAATAAGTTTTTAAAACTGAAATTTCGTGTGATTTCATCAATTTTTGAAATCGCCAATTTGATCAACATGTTAAAAAAGCGATCCGGGGCGCAATCTTGGAATTTGACGAAACATGTTTAATTGGATTCGTAATAATGTATTATTATCAGATTTCAAATTTCGAAGCATTTGGAGTTACCGCCTGATCGTACGGGATAGAAATGCGTTGAAATTAATTTTGAAAATTTAATATAATAATTAGATTCAAAAAGCTGTCTTCTATATACAAACGAATTAGGTCCCAAAACTTATTCCATTGTTTTCAGAATAGGGGTATAACATTAGGAATGCCAGGCGGCACGCCTCGATAGAGGTTCAGGATTTCGAGGTACATAGATAAGATATTTTTGAATATAAAAATATAAATTTTTAATCGCAGCCGTTTAAATATCTTATCAGCCACCCCTACCCTGCATTTAGCCATACTACGTTGAAATTCACCATCTCCTTCAGTTTAAAACACGAATCTTTCTTTTTCTTTCCTCATGTCGAGCAAACGATTCTAGAATAAAAAAAGGAGTAAGCAGCGATCGAATAAATAGGGCCGACATGGTCGCATGGACCTGGCAGTTGATGGTGGCGTTCGTACTGAGATGGGGACGATCAGCATCAGAGAAAAGGGGGATCTAGGCGTGTTCTTGCATGAGTGAGGGATGGGTGGCTGAACTGTGGCGGCGCGGCGTTCGGTTGAAGGAACGACGAACTTTGGTGGCAAGAGGAGAGGCGTGGTTGATTGAGGAAATGACATTGTCTTGTTTGCGTTCAAACCTAGGAGTGTGCAATTAAGGACGGGAGGCTTGGGAATAAGATTGGCTATGGGTTTAGCAATGTGAGTAGATTAATCTATGATTATCAATTAATTTGTAATTAAGAATGTCATTAGCTAAGTTAATTTTATTATTTAAAGTCGAATGCTTATAAAATCCATAACTAATTCATTTAGGGTCGAAATTGAACGAAACTGGCAACGTTGGACTCGTAATGATACGAAATACAACCTAGAATTTATTCATAGTCAATTATATTTAACTGGAATTTTAGGTAAATCGAACGGAAGTTCAATTTATTCTAAATTGAGTATTTAGAAAAATAAAAATCAAGGTGAGTAAATCTCACTCAATTTGGTTGACTAGTTTAAATTATAGCAATCAAAAATTTATTATTAGATAATTGGTTGAATTGATACATTATTATCAGTTGAATGTTATATTATATATATTAGTATATATATTAGTAGTTGGATATATTTTCCACCGTTGGAGCCAATGAGATCCTATCCACCTCGCATAATAGCGAATGACCCTATATTACTGTGATATCCAACTCGAAGCGGGATTGGTATTTTATGTTATATAACATCTGTGGTTGTAGGGAAATGACTTGGAGAGATCCAACCAGATTACTCAAATATATTGATGTTTTTCATATATAGTGATATATGATGTGTGTGGATAATCTATTATAGATCATGTTGTGGGTTGAATTATGGGATGCTATAATAGCACTGGCCTTAAATTTTAATAATTTAGATACCATAAATATTATTTTTGAATTTGAAGGAATTAAAAGGAGATTTTGGATATAAAAATATTTATATCAAAATTAGATTATTTTAAAGGAAATTGATTTGAATAAAACAATAATTTTATTTGGGGTTGTACTTAACTATTCGAAAAATGTTTTAACTAGAGATTTTAAAATAATTTATATAAAGGATTTTTAACAAATATATTTTTAAGTGTTATTTCTAGATTTATATAAAGAATTTGAAATCGATATTAAATATAGAATTGAAAAATAAATGGGATTTATTATGGAATGGATCATAAATTGAGATTTTATAAACGAGATTTGTTTTATAAACAAGTGACACTCGAGGAGCTTATAAATTTATAAATGATGTTTATAAATAAGGGAAAATGATATCAGTTAATAAATTAGAAATATAAATTCATAGTGTGAATTTATATCAAGATATGGAAATCAGTTTTGAAAAAATAGTGGATTCTATTTTTGGAAAGTGAGAATGGTTAGGGAATCAAAATGAAATCGATGTGTTATGAATCGAGAGGGATTTATAAATTGAAACTAGTTAATTGGATTTTAGAGAAAAAAATTAGAAGTTATGTTTTGATTTAAAAGGAAAATTTTATTTCTTAGACTATAATAATGCTATTTGGAAAGAGATCATTTCTAAATATTACTATAATGGTAATAGCAATTTATATCAAATTCCTTATCCAATCATCCAAAATTTATCTAATTTTTGGAAAAACGTTTTAAAATGTGATGAAATTTTTAACTTAGGTATTAATACGATAGTTCATTCTGGTAATTGTACTTCTTTCTGACACGACCGTTGGATTTCAGTCTTGCCTCTAAAGTTAGAATTTAAAGAGCTTTATGAAATCTATAACTTTAAGTTTATTATAACTATTGAAGTTTATTCTCTTGAAAGCGATCCTTCTTGGAATTTTAGTTTTAACAGAATTTTAGTAGATTCAACCCTTAGGCAACTTTCTTTGTTTTATGCTAGATTAAATCTTTATAATATTGATAATGATAATGATATTATTAGTTGGGAATGGGATAAGAGTAAGAAATATACTTCTAATTCTTTTAATAGATTTATTAATTTTTTGGGTAAACAACTCTTTTAAATATATTTAGAAATGTAATTCTCCTCCTAAATCCTAAATTCACATGTGGTTAATACTTCATGGAAAACTTAATACAATAGAATTTTTAAAGAGAAAAATTATTCAAAATGATAATAAATGTTATTTTTGTAATCTGCATCTTGAAGACAATAAACATATATACTACAATTATATGGATTCTAAGTACATCCTAATTAATACTCTTAAAAATTTTAACTTTAATATAATAACTAAAATTTCAGATTGTGATTTCTACTAGAATAATTTTAGATTTAGGTTCAAAAAGAATATTAGATTTTTACTAGACACTTTATTCATTATTATTAGTTGATATATTTGGTTTGAAAGAAATCAAATAATTTTTTAATAATAATAATAGTCATTTTAAAAAATTGATTTTTACAATTTCTTCTTTTTGTTTTAATTGGATTTCTAACCCCAAATATAAATTAGCTAAAAATATCCTTTTCAAAGGGTATCTTAACAAGGTTAGTCATAATATTAACTTATTTAAACCCAACAATAATATATTTAACATTAATAATAGTACTATTAATTTTTTTTAGATTTATATGATGATTTCACTTTTAATCATAACTTACTTATGATTAAAGGTTCATAAGAAAGATCTATCTCAATTTTTGTACTAGTCACTGTATGGTATTAGTTTACAGGTAATATAAGTCTCTTGTAATTGTCTAGATAGTCTTATTTAGTTTTTTATTTCCTACCTTATAAATACATATATGTGTATAAATTATATAAATATATAAATATATATGTATGATTCTAACTATTTTCCTTAGTCATCCTTCAGACACAGGTTTGGGCGATAGGATATCAGGTTCATTTTGCAGGTACTCATGTCTTCAGATTGCAGGATATCAGATTGTAGAGAGGTCAACAGAGCAAAGTTTTCCACTCAGGACTACTAGCAGTTCCACCACAGATATAGGATACTTTCATCTTCATCGTGGCGTACTATTTTCAAAAGGATCTATTCTTCTGTTTAGCACTCCTTCCTTTTGCACAGAGCCTTCAAAGCAGTTTTTCTATTCAGAAGATCCACTTCAGAGTAGATGCTTATCCATTCCTTCTAATCAAGATGCATGGAGCTTCCTCATTAGTTTGTGACGACATCCAGTAGTTTTGGTTTTTTCTTTAATTTTTTAGGTACTTCTAACACCTTAATATCGGGCGGTAGCCATGCCGGATCTCGATATCAGGGTGTGATTGGTGGTGGCCTTGCCGGAACTCATCTTAGGAGTATCCGAGTTTTGATATATATATATATATATATATATATATTTATTTATTTATTTAGTTTTTGTTACCTGCCAGGCATGTTGGCAGCCCCTTATGTCTGATATATATATATATATATATATATATATATATATATACACACACACACACACATACACACACATGTGTGCTGTCCTCTATTCATAGAGGATCACACATTTTCTCAAAAGAAATACTTTAAAAAGTCGATTTTTAAAATATATAATATTTTAATTGAAATAATTTCTAATTTTTAAAATCAGCATTGTTAATCAATTAGTTTTATTTAAAAATGAATTGGAATTGAGTCATCGATGTTTATTTAAAGTGTTAATATTTTAAATAATTACGTAAATGTGTTAAAATTATTATTCTTCAAAAATACTTATTATATATATAGAATTTTGGAAAATGATTAAAATTTATTTATTAACACTCTCGAGATTTGTAAGAGGGGTTTATTTAACGGATATGATTTTTATAAAGAGAAATCTTAAAATGAAATTCTGAAAACTTAAGGAAACTTTCGAAATGTTGAAATACGAGAACTTCGAAGATGAATTAGAATTTATAAAAGAAGTTAGAAATAGGTAGCTTGAATTATAGACAAGTATAATTGATTTTGGAAATTTGGAAAGAAACAAATTTATGGATTTCGGGAACTCGTAGAATTTGTTATAAACGAGTTAAGGATTTTTTGAATAAATAGTAAAGGATTTTAGAGAAGTATGAAATAAATGGAATATTTCCTTAGTACTAGAAATAAAATGATTTTGGGAAAATATACTGATTAATATTTCCTAAGTATTGAACTGGAAGGATTTGAAAATTTTTAACTATGAGATTTTCATTATTGAAATATTTTCCAAAGTGTTGAATAAAAAGTGGAGTTCAGAAATATTTCTAAGTATTGATATGAATTGAAACATCCTATTATGGATATTAGAATTAGAATTTGTTTTAAGAGAGTAAATGTCTATCTTTGCAAAGACAATTTTAAATTAATGCTTTGAAGATTTATAAAATAGGACCCAGTGACTGCTTATGGATGTTATTTGATAGTTCAATCACCGATTATCAAATTTGGCCAAATACGTTACTCATTTCGAAAAGACTAGTATCAGATTTAATTATTCGAAAACCACTTTGATCTGATTTGTGCGTTATGAATTGTGATATCATGAAGCTAGTGAAGATGGTGATTTTGGAGATCCTGTTTGTTCAGACTCAGGACAAATTGTATGGATGAATGCTATCATTTTTGTTTCCTAGAAGGTAGTGTGAGCATTCCAAGTATGAATGCTATTTAAAAGGTAAAACATAGCGTCGAGCCTCGTCAACCAGGAATGATTAAAACAGAGGAGATGCAGCAGAGCTAAATGGGTCGCACCCAAGTAGGATATGTTATAACTTTTTTAGATACCTAGGATATATATATATATGTATATGTATATATATATATGTATATGTATATATATATATATATATATATATATATATATATTATAACTTATGGACATAGTTGTGCATGGAAAAGAGATCGCTCGATATAACTTATGGATATGGTTGTGTATGGAAAAGAGATCGTTCGATAGGGTGGGAACACTCAGGGTGATAACATATTCGGTGCTATCCAGTAAGGGGTAAGCCAGTCCTGTGTTGGCAGGGATTGTTAAGTATGATCTCGGTATATTTTTCTAGAGGTGTATTGTGATGGGCAATATCCTAATTGCCTAGTCATTGTATGGAATCCAATACCCACTACGAGCCTGTATAGTTTTGATTGTGCTCAACTATGCAGAAACGTGAGATGCAAGCATTTCAGCTATTTTATAGTTTATTTCTATAGACACTATTATAATATCAAATGATTTTGAAAAAAAAATGTTTTGGTTATTGTAAGGTAAAAACCGTTCATATTTATGTGTGACGCGGTCTTACGAGATACCTTTGTTTTTCAAAGGATTTTGATAATAGTAATAATTTAACTTGAGTTAGTTTTCTCATGCTGGTTTTACAAACTGACTCGGATGTTATTTTATTATAATTCTCTGGTCAGACCGAGTATTACAGTTTCAGGTTAGGATGCTATGGAGCTTAGGAGATGAGCTGGAGGAGTCTCGAGCATATTTCACGTATTTGATTATAGTCCACTGTGTGTGTATGCTATATATTCAGCACTTGTGAAGACAAATTATTATAACTGTCCGAATTGATCTGTTAATTGTTGTACTTTGATGATTGTGTGTGTATTAAAGTTACATATTCTATTTCTATAAGATTAGTTATTATGTATTATATATTGTTCCACTGCGATTGTGAGATTCTGTGTTGTTGTTCTGTTTGTTTCTATCTCCTTTTCTTCTTTACCCTAATGGTCTGGTATTTCCAACACTCGATTTCTTGGCATGCTATACAGTGAATGTATTGATGTCGATTTTCGAGGGTCAAAAATCCTAGGTTGCTACGTTTTATATGATTTGAAAAGAAAAAAAATCTTAATTTAGTGTAAACAGAGGAAGTTGTAGCTGAAAAAATTGAAGGAAAAATGGAGAAGGAACAGTTTTTAAAATAGGTTCGCATCTTTAAAACAATTTAAATCTTATGATTTAAAAAAAATTAAAACTAACAAAAGAAGCCATGAAATTATGAAGAAAGATTTATGGAAATGGAAATGAAGAAGTAAATAAAAATATAGTGAAGGGGATGTGTATTTATAGACATCAGAAAGTAAGGAAATTACTAAACTATCTTTTGAATTAATTAACATAACATGTCATGATTTTGTAAGGTCACGTCGCCACATACTTCCTCTCTCTAGTCACGTCCATCATTCTTCCTCTTGTTTCTTCCCTTTAGCCATGATTGCATGCTTAATAATGATGATGATGATAAAGGAATGACAAGAGATAAGGTGTATTATATATATATATATATATATATATATATATATATATATATAATGCATGTGTATATATATGTAATAATTTAAACTATGACTTGTTACATCACTATCTAAACATATTTAACATAAGATGATCTATAATTAAGTGTATTATTATATGGTTAATTATCTTTTATTTATGTGTACATATGGTGCACAAAGGCGAGCAATGTTCTCGACAACTTTTCAGTGCCGAAAAGTTGAAATTTTGGAAAAAGTTCTTCGGTCACATTTTCTATTTTCCTACGAACTATCTATTTTGTTAAACAAAATTTAAAAACTATTTTACCATGATTTTTAAATAATTAAAATAGGTTTATTTATAAATAAAAACCCATTTATTTAATATTTAAACTTAACTTGAATTTTCAAAGAAATATATGAAACCAATGACATCAACTATCGATGTCATAGATACATTTTATTTTCAAAAAATAAAATAAATTATTTATTTCATTATCTTGTTTGAATACATATATTAGTGTACATATCTAGAGCTATGGAAGATACTTATTATTTAAGAGCATTTTTATTGATAAAATGATTTCGACTGTTTTATCGATATTTTACCTAGGATGATATTTACAAATTATCAATATTTCACCTCGGTAATTTTTTCCGCAAATATTTTTTCTAAACAAAATAACTACTATAATTTACCACCTAAAACATGATTATTTCTTACTTTTCAACCCATATCTAAATATTTTTAAAATAAATATAATTTATCCAGCTGATAAATTTGTCGGTCGTTGCACCTTAATTACTGCAAATATCAAGTTTTCTACCCTATGTTAAAAACATAAGCCCTAGTAAACTTGAATCAAGATCTATTTTTTTATTAGTTATAGGTTACTATAGAAAGTAACATGAGTGCCTATTCTATCATATTAGTATAATCTAACACTCAGGATTATGATTCATAAATAGTTGGCTAAATACTTTGACTTACAGATTTTTATTTATATGTTATCAAACATTACATATATTTGTAGATACAATAGAAATAAAACCAAAATCATACTTTTATCTCAAATAAGGTTCGATGCAAGATATAAATAAATAATATGATAAAGTTACATAATTACCCTTAAAACACCCTTTTATTATACTAGTCCAAAAAAGTTATTGCTTCGTTAAGGTCTTTGTAAGAGAAAAGACACTTAAAATAAATTATCATTGAAGAGATCAAACCTTTCGTCCAATATGTAATATCATTGCATCCTCAATGAAAAATAATTATGCCAACTCCAAATCATGATTAACATATCTCTTCCTATACAACTATAACTATCTACTATAGTATCCAAAACCATTCCTTTTTGCATAAGTGTAGCTCCTAATGCAAAGTCACATTCACTATGTACATAATTGACTCTTCATTACCATTTAGTATGGTCGACACATGTGCATGCATAAAATTTTCCAATCTATAAAATGAGTAGTCACACTTATCATGCCAAAATTATGTTTCATTCTTCCTCGTCATCTACATCAATGGTGCATTAGTCTTTGAGAAGTATTTAACAACCTGTCCCTTATAATTTGTCCAACTAAGTGAATTTATCATTTTAGTCATAATCTTTTTTCTCTTCCAATCTTGAATTGTCGTTCCCATAGATTTATCTATAAATATACACTTCTTAAGTACAACGGGTACAAAAGGCCCAAGAAATCTCACCACTTACCGTTAGAAGTGACAAATTGTAAATTTTATCTTTAGTTAGTACATCATACATTTCCTAATAATTCTATATGATATTTTCATGCTCTTCCTCGATCCTAGGTTAAACAAAGATGGCATCCACGAACACAATAAATTTATTCAACAAATGTCTAAAAATTCTAGTCATTATGTCTGTTTAAGCAGGATAATGCATCTGTCAATCAAAATAGAAGCAATAATCATTCATACAAGTGTAAAGAAGTTTGAAATCTAGTAAGCGATAAGCAGTAAACCATCCTTTGCCACTCTTTCTTAGCGGAATTCCATAAGCAAATCCACTTGGGAATATGCATGCTCTAATAAGTTGATTAAACAAATCATCAATTTGTTGTAATGGATAGTTTCTCTTCACTACAACCTGTTGAGTTCTCTATAATTCACAAATAAGGTAAATTAACCATCTACTTTAGTTGCAAATACCAACTAATTTTCACCGACCAGGAATTCTTTTAATGAACTATTTTTTTGATAATTATTGAGTTTGGGCCCCGGGTTCCACTTTCTTCTTAGGATTAATTCTCCTAATCGCAATCACTGCTAGTTTGCAACATGAACCAAACCAATGTGAACCTCAATATATTAATGCGGAGGTAGACCATTCACCTCCTCAAACACAATAGCATACTCTTTCATGAAGTTTATGAATGCCAATTCATCATGTGTGAAATTAAGTGAATAAAGAAAACTCTACATCATCGATCAACCCAACTCGCGGTAGAATGCTAATTTCCACCTTCCCTATCTCAATAAACTAATTTACCTTCTAACATCGAGTACCACTATGTATTTCCTAACCAATCCATATCAAGTATAGTAAAAATCTAGAAATCTATGAACATACATACCACACAAAAATGTACAATCAAATATATTAATTATGACATACAAACAAGCAAGACTCAAACTAATCAAACCTCCAACTCAATACAACGCCCTTACAAGTACGTTTAATAGGTAGGTTTTACTTCTAACATTCTACTGAACCAGTAGATAAAGATGAGTGAAATGTTCTAGCATCAAAAAAAATTTGACACAAATATCTTAACAGTAAACATACCCTTGACATTGCACCTTTTCTCTTATCCAACCGAGGAATAAATGAAACTAGTAAAAAAAAAAAATCACAAATCCCTTTGGCGACTAATGAACATGTGAAGGAAAAGTATATTTTTACAGTCGCATTTGTATTCTTTCATGTAAGTAAATGCTAAAATAAGGGTATATCTATGGATTTTGGTGGATTTACGGAAATGTTTTCGATCTCTATGCATGCATTTAACCCAATTTGGGTCAAACAAATTTGTTTTGCATACAATAATTTTGATGAAATTAAAACGTACATTTCGGTTTATCATGGTTGATTTCTTGTAATACTTATTTTTTTCAATCTTTCGAGTGCAAGGTACGACATCAACATTTCCTGAACATATGTATAAGAAAGTGTTGTAGATGAGCCAATCGAAAGTGGGTAAAGTACGTCGATTTTGAATTCTTTTCCTATTTTGGATCTGTTGAGGCTATAAAGTCTGAAAGATTATTAGATTCAATCTAATAATGTTTTAAATAAAGCCATATTTTAGTTAATTTGGTTAAGAAATTTTATATTTAATTTAAATTTGTATGTAATATAATGAATGCATCAATACATTGATGTGTTTGAATGGTAAGGATAAGTAATACATATGTATGCAAATAAACATGTAAAAGTCTAGAGAAATGACCATTTACTTCTTTCTCTTAATATAACAAATTAATTAAGGAAAGGTGAGACTATAAATGTAGAGAGAGAAACCTTTCAGTTCTCTCTCCCTTTAGTTAGATTAATTGACATATTAAATAATATTTACTATTGCATTCACAAATGTCTTTATTGTCAAAATTTTGACTAAGAACATATGCATATGTATTTGGTCTTCTACATATACCTATACATATATGTACATACATATATTGAAATTAAGATTAACTAGTTAACACACTATCAAATCAAAACTTAAAACAATATCTAATTTGACAAGATTTTGAAACTATGTTAAAGATTACATATAAGAATCTATTTTACTAATTTTAAGTCAAAAGGACTTGCAAATACATATACATACATACATACATACATATACATACATACATACATACATATATATATATATATATATATATATATATATATATATAAATTATGGTTAGTAAAATAAATCCAACCTCAACAAAAACGGTTAAAAGGTACAAGTGAAATTTTGCATAAAAGTTCACTCGTTATTAATTTTTCCCTTTTTTTCAAGTGTATAATGATGAAAATATTTATATCCAAATCAAAAATCATATAAAACTCATACTCATGTTCCAAATTGTTTCAAATAAATAACTTGTATTATTTTTCAAGTTTGGATTTTTATATAATAATCAATAAAAAATATTTAGCCAATCTAATATTAGGTTTCAACACAACAATAAAATACCCATTTCGCAACTGACAATGCCAATTGTAATGGGCCTATTATAACTGTCAACGCCAGTCTTAACATTTGAAGTTGTAAGAAGAACAAAGCATTTTATAACTGTTTAGGACCATTGCAGAGTATCGTTGTAATAAAGCATTTTACAACTATTTTTGCAAGTTGTAATAGGTCTTTTGCAACTGGTTTTGTCCATAATAATATGTCTTCAAAAACAGTTTTTTTCATTACTAAAAGAATATAAAATATTAAAAAATGCATTGTTGCAATGCACACTTATAGATTTAGCTTCATTTTGTAACTCAAAACCAACATTTAACCAATAAGGAACCAAAATCATTCACATACATATATTTCTTATCGAATTTCACAAAGTTGTATGTGAAGCTTCAAAATATATATGACTTCAAAACACATACAACTTCAAAATATACTACTACAAAATGTATGACACATTGGTCCTTCGCCTCGTAAGTACTGCATCTAGACTCATTGCATAAAAATATGGTACCTCTATTTGCTCATTCGTCAACAACAAACACTTATCCTTCTTCTCCTGCATATCAAACACCATTTTTAGTATCAATCACATATTGACAATCCATAGTAAAATGGTAAAAACTTTCTTTCTCATATGCAAATTTACTCTACTCTCACCAAATACTCCTCGTGATTCTTTGCATCCACTTATGTTCCAATTGAGTGACCAATTTGACTAACCAAGCATTACATTTACATAATGCAAAACTTGACATTTTCAAATTTTAAGTAACTATTGAGACCAATTAGCTTCATTAACATTCGAAAAATGGTCCTTATAAATCCTTTCACAAGAAACACAGATTTAAGCCCAACGGTTTACCTACCCGACCTTTCATGTTAAATAATAGAAAGAACATATTGAAAAATGATCTTTAAGATAAAAATCGATTTAGCCTTTTGTTAACCACATGACAAAAAAATCAGAATAAACATACAAATATTAAATAGAAAAGGATTGAATTTCAATCACATAGCTCGATTCTGATGCTTCCCGCCCTTCCAAAAAGCATAAGCCATAGTGAATTGATATAAATTGATCAAAAGCAGGTTGGCCATCGGATTAGTCGCACTCCAATCGCTGCCAGAAAGCCGTTCAATTTCACTACCATCAATTTGAAGGTCGCTATTGTGAATCCATCTGATTTGGTTTCCATGTCTAGCCCCAAAAGCTATTGTTATTTATTTTTCATATGAATTTAGACTCTACTGATTGGTATTTGGAAGTCATATAAATTTGGCGGAGAAACCTCATCAAACTTGCAAGCAATTAAAGCACATGTTATGTTAAATTGATTCTATTCTTAATTTATTTAAACAACATGGAACTACAACCAGTCCAAAATATAAAAACACCTGAATATGAATGAAACCAAACCAAAGCTGCAAAGCTTCAGGCAGAATAGTGGATCCACTCTCAATGTCCCACATTGCAACTATCATCTCAAACATCGAGTATACCTCTACTTTGCATTCTACAGAAAGTATGAAAGTCATATAAGATTTAACATGATATATCCTTGGATTTGGTCACGGTTCAAACTAATTAACATATAATATTTGTTACCATACATTTAATAGTGCGAAATTGCCTTTTGTTTTAATCCAAAAATCACCTACCACCGTTACATGCCAAAAATCATTTGTTTTATTGAATATTGCAAGAACTACTGAATATTGGGGTTTTGTAGACTAATATCTTTTAGAATCTACAGTTGGATTTTAGTTTTTAAATAAACGATAGAGTGATTTTTCTATCTATTGAATAATAAAAAGTGGGTGCAAATAGTTTGAAATTATAGAAGTGAATGTACTTTGACAATGGTTTATTTTGAACTGCAAAATAGAATTCATTGTAAAATCTGAGAATATTGACTTTTTCTATCGTAATTAAAAATATTATTGGACTAATTAATTTGTTTATATTTTTAACAAATGTTAGGGTTCCCTAATTTTTTTTTCAAACAAACACAGGAGTTTGTGCATAATATTAAAATTAAAATGACATGTTTTATTACTTGATCTACAAATAACTAGCTTCAATTTTGCGAGTTCACAATGTAATAATTACTGATACCATAAACAACAGAGGTGGCTTTCCTTTTTTATAAATTCTCACATCTTATTCAAAACTTTTCATATCGAAAATATAATATCAAACAAACTTCTATCTCTTATTTTCTATTGTAGCTCTATATCGTGAAATATAAAGATTAAATATACATGAGTTGCAAAATCAAGGAATGTATTCCTTTTGAAAGACCAAGAAAAATTACGAAAAATATATTTGCTAATGTACAACATAAAGGGGAAGGAGACACCATTCAAAGAAGCATTGGAAGGTAGTCGAATTTATCATCTTTAAACTTCAAATGTAATCAGCTTAATACCAATCAAATCAGTTTTATTGCTTGGTTTGCTGCTAGGCCGAAGCCAAAAAAATCTAGATCCATTTCTTCTGCTGGATGAATTCATAGGTAAGACCGCATTATTTGATTTTAAATTGTTTTTCTTTATTTTGTTTTACTATACCTTAATTGATATACTTGGAATTTCAGTTTCTTCTCCTACGGAATTTCCCGGTCACCCTCACAAAGGTTATTCATAGTTGGAACAAATAATGTTAATTTATTTATTAAAGTATATAAAGGTGGAAACTTACAATTTCAAGTTTTCTTCTCAGGTTTTGAATCTCTTACATATATGCTGGAGGTATATTTTTACTGCAAATTCTTTTAAAATTCACACAACTTGTGGCTCAAAATAAACTAAATCAATATTGAATTTTAATGTATTTTAGGGTTCATTAAGTTACCAAAAATTTTAAGGCCATATTTGCATGGTCAGAGCTAATGATGTCCAGGTATTTGTAGTTTTCATAATTAAAAAATAAAATGAACATAGAATTCAAATTTTGAATTTCGTGCACCAAATACACTATGAGACATATATATGTGTGTGTGTGCGCGCGCGCACACACGCGCGCGCGTGTGTATGTATATGTAAATATGTACATATATATATGTATATATGGATATGCATGTAATTTTGAATGCTTTGACGGAAGCATGAAAAGTAACTCTAGTTGACTACTTTTATGTTTTGATCAACCTGAAATAATAATAAAAAGTCCAAAAGTCTGAATAGTCGAGTAAGAGTAATAACTTAAATTAGAAATAATAAAGGAGTCCTCATTTTTTGTGAATTTTGGAGCTAAAACTATGATTACATACTAGGTTTTTCATCAATTATAATCTAATCCATATATTGTACTCTTTATAAAGTTAACTTATTCATAGATATCCACTGTAAACCTATTGTTATTTGGCTTTACAGATAGGTGGATTTTCACTGGAAAAAGAAGGTCAAGATGAAGACGGAACGATTCATGAACTTGACAATATGCTTTGAAGGGCGATAGGATCATACTCAAGAAGTTGCAAAGGCAAAGGACAAAGTGGACAAATTGGTACCGTGTCCTTTTCCTCCTCCTTAGACTTCGAAAATTACTTGTACATGAAGATATGACTCTAGTGGTTTCTATAGATTGATTTGCTTGAAAAGTAGAATAATAACTCTAAGAATTCTCGAGAAGAAAGCAAAGAAAGCAGAGATGAACGAAGCGGTGTCATGAACTACCGAAAATAAATCAATTTTCAGCATAAAGTGTTCGCGACATAATGAATCAGAGAAAGGAAGAAAGATAGAATAAAGTGAGAAGAATCACCCACAAAACCTATCGATATCGAGAGAAAACTCTTGATATCGAGTGGTTATTATTGGGATTTGGGCGCCATAGCTTACTCATGTACCCTTGGGCTTGGATCTGGACCTCATATCTCATGTGTCCCCGACTCTACTAGATGGTTCCTTTATAAATACAGACCATATAACTGTTGGAAAAGGATTTTTGGTACTTCATCTTCTAACCCTCCTTCATTAAAGTAACTAAGAAAGCTATTATTTATTTTTCTAGGATTCAGATCGGTAAATCCCTTGTAATAGTGACTCTACATCTCCCTCTAAACTATAGTGGATGTAAACCAAAGATTGCCAAACCATTATAAAATTTTGATGTTCTCTTTACTTCTCGGTTAATTTTTTCTAGATCTTAATATATTTTTATAAGTTCTTGGGTGTTGATCAACTTTTGGTGTCAATATTATAGTGCTTTCATTAAGAACTTAATCCTCGCAATCAGATCTATCTTGCTATTTTGGGTTTAGAGAGATCCGACGGTTAGATCCAGAAGATCTGCTTTAAAGATTTTAGAAACTTGCTATAAAAATCAATGGTGCCTAGGAGATCCGGATGATCCTCAAAAGCAGTAGTTTTCGATGATGAAGGATACACTCACCAATTGAAAGTTAGTAATGAATAAGCAGTACAGCATCATCTTCTTAGTATGAGATGGTTACCATAGCTGAATTCAACAAGATGATGCGGGAGATCAACCAAAATTTGGTGGATAATCAAAAGGCTTTATTGGATAGGATTAATGCTAGCATAGATCTATTAACCCAACAAACATAAAGGCCAAGAAGAAGCAGGATGGAGACTTCACTTGCACGATCTAGTGGAGAAAACTCATATGTATCTGGTTAGAATAGGCAGAATGACAAGCAGAAGCAAAAGGAGTTGATGGAGGAAGTTAGCATGCTCTCCCTATAAGGAGACAACTCGGTTCCGACCATAACCAGGTTGGTACTGGGAGGAATGTTGGTAGGAAAGGGTAGTTGGAAGTTAAGACCGTGGACTTGTCAAACTCATAGGATGATCTATAGTATGATGGTTATTATTAAGAGTTGGATGATGAGTTAATGGAGTTGAAGTCCAAATAGCTACAGCGGAACCAATCGGGCCTCATTAGAAGCATGAAGGAGTGGTTCTCCCAGAGCCTTGAGAACTAGATGTAAATGGTTGAATCGAGAGCATTTGCGGAGCCAAACACCCGCCCTTAATAGTCGTCCTTCGGAATATTGTGCCAGCGAGGAATACATAGCATACATGGTTAAAACGTTGGTAGAGGAAAGCAAAGGTAGGAAGAATGAGAATTAAGGTTCTGTGCCCATCAGTACTCTGTTCATGGAAAATATTTTAAGAGAAGAGTATCTCAAAAAATTTACGATGCCGATTATGCCATCATATAATGGGACTACTGATCCTAGGCAATGTTTACTCAAGTATGAATGGCATGTGGGCGACGTTACAGCGACGGATGTTGTTCGATGTAGATGTTTTCCTATCTTTCTAAAAGTAGTTGCATCAATATGGTTCAATAGGCTCGCTCCGAGATCCATATCAGCTTTTGATGAGTTAGCTATAAAGTTCATGGAGTAGTTTTGACTCTATACTGCTCAGTTTACATCCTTGTCAAGCCTGTCTCAAGGACCCAAGAAGTCCCCGAAGGGGTTCGTGAATCGGTTTAATATTGTTGTTATAGAAGTAAGTAATTTAAAGAAGGATTTGATATTTATGGAGTTGGTCCGGATCATACACCTAAACATGAATTTTGATATATCGTTGAAAATGTAGCAGCCTATGACTACGGAAGGGTTTCATTGAAAGGCTAATTAATTTCTATGATTAAAAGAGGCGAGTCTATCCTCAGGAAAGACCGATGATGGACAATCTAAAGAAGTTATCCAGAATAATATGGTGATTAAAAAAGTCGGGGAAAGCTCTAGTGACGTGGCAGTTAAAATTGGAAATCCTAGTAACTAGTAGAAAAGCAATCAAGACCCTGGCAGCAGGCACAATGAAAACAAGAAACCCCCAAGGAATATGAAACTAGAAGACTAAATTCCCCTAATTAATACACCACAAAACATATATCTTGCTACTCCATGAATAGAATGATATAAGAAGCCATCCCGAAAGGAGGCGACCGAGCAGAAAAGGTGCTTCGGAAAGTTCTGGCATTTCCATGAACTCATGGACACAACATAAATGAGTGCTGGCATTTGAGGGATCTCATCGAAAAATGTATAAGGGAACATAAGCTCCAACGGTATGTTTAAGAGCCACTGGAAGGTTGTCAAGCTGAAAGACCCTAAGGGCTGCCTTCCTAAGGGAATCCATCTGGACCAAGCAGTGAAGGGCCCAGGTAAAATGATAGGAAATTAATTATCAGCCCCATAACTGGAGGACCTCATCCAACAGAGAAGATTTGGAGGGAAATGGAATGGTATGCGAGCTCACTAAAGCTCGTACCACAGGAGGATTGCTTTGTTGTAGAGATGGAGCTTTGACTAAGCAACATAGGATGATGACCGCTGATATTGCATTTAGGAATAGGGATAAGATGGAGTCAAAGCATTAACTTTCGACCCTATGATAATAACAACAGGTAGAAGACCGGAAATAGTATGTCGGGTCTTCCTAGATACCGGGAGTTCTATGAACATACTATTTAGGAGGACATTTGATCAAATGAAGATCAACATGAAGGAGGTTACATCCTCTAAACCAAAATTCAAGGGTTTACGGGTGAAGTGAAATAGCTAATTGGGACGATTGATCTGCCATCGAATTGGATAAAGGAGATTGCAGAATCGTCCAGATTTAGAAATTCATTATAGTAGATGAATACTCGACATATAACACCTTTTTAGGTCGATTTTATCTTGTTGCTTTTAGAATAGCACTGGCGCCTTGGTGCTTGGTGATGAAATTCCCCAAGGAAAATGGGATCGAATCAATAGAAGAAGACCAGAGTCTTGAAAGGGAGTGTTATGTTGCGAAACTGAGAGAAGCGAAGGGACGCGAGAAAGGAAAGAATATGGTGAGGACTCTCCAGATCAAGGATTCGTAAGTATAGTAATTAAAGCCTATACCTTGGCTCAAGAACTATAGTATGTTTGATAAGGCTATGGATTCTGGGAAGAAGTCAGGGAAAGGGCGATCAGCACTAGTTAAGCTATCGATGAATGTTCCAAATGACATGGACGATCCTACTCAGGTTCTGAAGGTTGGATCTATCACAATACAATCTTAAGGAAGGAATTGGTTAATTTCCTTTGAGGAAATTTGGACTTGTTTGCTTGGGTGCATTCGGATACGTATGGTACCGGAGTTAGCATGCCATGCACTGAATATCAATCCAAAGTTTACACCAGCCAAACAGAAAAGGTACAGTATGGATTTGGAGCGATACGCTACGTTGAAGGAAGAAGTGGATAACCAAATAGCAAAAGGCATCATCCAAGATTCTTTATACCCTAAGTAGGTATCCAACCCAGTATTGGTTAAGAAACCGAATGGAAAATGGTTATCATGTATTTACTATTTATATTTGAACAAGGCTTGTCCAAAGGACAGCTTTCCTTTTCCAGGATTGACCAACTGGTGGAAGAGATTGTAGGACATGAGTTGCTTTCATTTATGGATGCTTATTCGGGCTATACCAAAATCTTAAGGCATATATCTGATCAAGAGAATAGTAGCTTTATAACGGATCTCGGGCTGTACTACTACCTAATAATGTCGTTCGGTTTGAACAACACTAGAGCTACATAGAAAAAGATTGGTAAATTCTATGTTCAAGAATCAAATCAGATGGATAATTGGAGATGTATGTGGATGACATGCTTGTGAAGTCAGGAGTATCACAAAACCATTGGATAACATTTCGGAGATGTTTGAAGTTTTGCAAAAACATAGAACAAGTTGAATCCATTTAAATGTTCTTCCTGGGTAGCATCAGATTTTTTTTTGGGATTTACCGTTAATACAAGGGGAATCAAGGATTATTTAAAGCGAATTAACACCTTCAGAAACATAAACTCCCTAACTACAAAGAAATAATTACGAAGCTTGAATGGGAAGATCGTTGCCTTAAGTCGATTCATCTTAAAGGCAACAGATGAATACATACCCTTCTTCGACGCCTTTAAGATGGGCAAAAGAACTTTGAATAAAATTAGGATTGTCATAATTCTTTTGAAGAATTATTAAGGCATGTGGAGACACCCACTAGTCGTTTCCAAGCTGTTAGTTAGGGAGAATTTATATGTTTATTTGATAGTGTATGCTCGCACTAAGTGCGACATTAGTACGTGAGGAGGCAAGGATTCAAAGACCGGTTTCCTACTTCAACAAGTTGTTTACCATAACTGCAAAACTATCCAAAGTTGGAGAAACTTGCGTATTGCTTGTCGATTCCCTTTAGGAAGTTGCACCTACAATTTCAAGCTCATCCAATCAAGGTATTGACAGATCAACCTTTAAAGCAGGTATCGTGCTGACCCAAAACTTTAGGAAGGCTACTGAAATAGAACATAAAGTTAAGCCAGTACAATATCACTTTCCCTCGATGGAGAGCAATAAACGACATGCATTGGAAGATTTCGTCGCTGAGTTTATAACACAGGACAGTGAGCAGGAGTATAATACAGATACAACCACACTCTCTCATTGGAAGTTGTTCATAGATGGAGCTACAAATGAACATAGTTCGGGCATAGGAATAATGCTTCAAACTCGAAAAGGACGTTCATTTGTTACGCATTGAGGCTGAAATTTCCTACAAGAAATAATATGGCTAAGAATGAGGCATTGATAGCAGGATTAAGGATAACAAGGAGCTAAGGATAAGGATGTTGCAGATATTCGACGATTCTCGGCTAGTGATTTACCAAGTAAGAAACGAATACTAGGCTAAGGGCGCAACACTTGCTCCCTACCTAACAAAGGCGTTGGAACTGTTAGAAAACTTAGAACACTATACAATTACACATAATCCCAAGAAAAGCACAAAGGCTGATTCATAATCTAAACTGGCTAGTTCTAGGGAGGCATAGATGATGGGTTTGGTTCCAATGGAGGTTCTAGTAGCTTCAGGTATCGATCGGATGGATACCGACTAGATTCTAGAAACCATGAAAGAAGAGGAGTCGTGGATAACCCTGATTAAGGACTAACTACTCAAGGGAACTCTCCCAAGAGAGAGGAATGATAGGAAGAAACTCTTTCAAAAAGAACCTTGGTTCATGATGCAAGAAGGAGTGTTATACAAGAGATGATTCTCTACCACATGCTTCGGTGTGTAGCCAAGAATGAGGCTAGGAAGATCCTTATGGAAATCCATGAGATCAGCTATGGTGGTCACAATGGGGGCCATACGTTGGCAAAGAAGATATTTCGCTACGAATATTTCTAGCCAATGGTTAACCGAGAAGTTGCCAACTACACCGAACAATGCGACCGCTACCATAATTTTGCAGAGAATATCAGGTGACCCATCTTTAGAACTTATGCAAATAGTTAGCCTATACCATTTGTGGTTTTGGGAATCGATCTTATTGGGGTGCTACCGATTACAAAGGGAGAAGCTAAATATGCAATAGTCCCAGTAGACTACTTCACGATGCCACGATCACAATGAAAAAGGTGATCAACATCGTTATGAAGAACATCACTTAAAGGTTTGGAGCGCTTTAGCAGATTATCACAAGCAATAGAACTCAATTCAAGAGTATCGAGTTCGAGGATATTTGTAATCGGTATAGAATCGAGAAAAGCTTCTCCATATTACCATATTTGTAGACAAACGGACAAGTAGAGGCGGTGAATAAAATTATCAAGTCCACCTTAAAGAATATATTAACTAAAGCTAAAGGCAATTGGATTGATGAGTTTCCATTGGCATTATGGTCTTATAGAATGCCCTATTAGTCTACGATTGGACATATACCATTCGCTCTGGTATACAGATCAAAGGTTATGATCCCAATAGAATCGAAGGTCCCTTCTCATCATTAAAGGCATTATGATCCAAAGATAAACGAGGAACTCTTGCTTAAGTTTCTTAATTTAGTTGATGAGAAAAGGAAAGAAGCGGAATTAAGGGTAGCTATTCACTAGAGAAGAGTAGCACTACATTTCAATGCCAAGGTCCGAAACCATACCTTTGAGGTAGGGGATCTCATTTTGGACGAGTTCTCCTAGATACGGGGGCACTTGGTCTATTTTCACAAATAAGCCAACTAAGATTCTGGAGGCAGTGTAATTAGGCAAGACTTGCCATGTCTTCCTTTTATAATTATGAAGTAGCTCCTCCAACCAGTGGAACCGCTTTCTTGTAAACAAAATTTCCATACCACGCTATCAGCAGTAAAACAAGGAACATGCTCCTTAAGCGTCGAGTAATGATCGAGGAGCATAGTTTCAGGGGTCGATCGGATAATTCGACCCCTAATCTTCAAGAATCCGGCATTGCCAGGAGACGGGCACCATAAGGAAGGAAAAAACCCATACGTTGGTTGATCGGATAATTCGATCCCCACCTTCAGGATTTGGCATTGCATGAAGATTGACAACATTGGGAAGGAAAAAACCTATATAAGGGTTAATCGGATAATTCAACCCCCACCTTCAGGGACCTGGCATTTCTCAGAGATTGGAAACATTAGGAAGGAAAAAACGCATATAAGGTTCGATAAGATAATTCGACCCCAACCTTCACGAATCTGGCATTGCTCGAAGACTAACAACATCTGGAAGGAAAACCCATGTAGGGGTCGATCAGATAATTCAACCCCAAACTTTAGGAATCTGATATTGTTTAGAGGTTGGAAACATCACAAAGGAAATACCACACAGAGGTCGATTGGATAATCCGACCTCGTCTTGTAGGCATCAGCCGTTACCCCAAAGCTGGCGACGTTAAGATGGAATGCTCAAAATTGAGCAGTTAAACCACCGGTTCTCGAAGAAAGGAACTAGAGTCCAAAATGGATTTTTACAACTGCACTAGTGTCCTAGCAAGAAATGATCGAATGAGGATAAGCAATGAGAGCCATTGAAAACCAAAAAATAGGCATTAATGGACTTTTTTGGTCCATGATTAAGAATTGGGAAAGTGCATTCGGACTGGGGAAATCGAAAAAATTTCCCTACGATGTTTGTCTCTTACTTATACCCCAATTTTAGCATTTGGAAAAGTAAGCTCTATGAACAAGGTTTGGTTCGCAACATAAATATATAAATAGGAAGTAAATAGTGTAGTTGATGCTCCTCGATGATAGGAAGTAACACAAAACTTGAACTATTTCTGGCAAAAGACGGTCAAACGAAACTTGACACAATATGAATGGAAACAACCACAAAGTTGGTTAAATGGTGGACTAGTTTCTTCAAGTGAAACACTCTAGCGACTTGATTATGGCAAATGAATAGTGCAGTTGTAGGAATTTTATTTATATGCAAAGAGTTGTAGTTAATAAAAGCATTGCACGAGAATAGGCATAAATTGTAAAAGTCCAAAAAGTAAAATGGAAAAAAAATTCAAGACAAACAATCTTTCATTACTTACACTTTTCTATACAAGATAGTGGGGTCGCTCCCACACAAACGTGGCTTGCTTGCAACAAAAAGGAAAAAAACACAACCAAAAGAGCCACCGCGCCCATAAGCTTTAGAAATGCCCTACTTGTTATTCCCTTTCCTTCTGCCCTTGTCACCAGAATCACCAGCACGCCTCTTGAGTAACCGTTCATCCTTAATTACCTTTACTTTAGGAATGTCACCCTCAGGCTGCAAACAATAGCGGTATGAGGCCCATCGGACTTCTCGACGAGGTATTAGAAGATTTAATTTTTTAGATGCCTCGGCTTGATTGAGTGAAGCTAGGAACTTAGAGAGGTCAATCTTTGGTCTTCCCGCTATATCAATCTAATCTATCGGGTCTATGGCACTTGCAATAGTGACTTCTTCCTCTAGGGATAGGGAAACATCCTCCAAATTCTCCAAGGCAGCTATCTTCTTGGAATCAGGCCCTGGACCGAAACTAGGGATATGACAAGAGCAATAAGTCATGTGGAGATCGGGATGACATAGTGAAGATCGTCGAAGGACCCAAACCTTGAGTGACTGGGAAGGAGGATGTCGATGACCTACAAGCTAACAAATAGAGTGATAAGGATTATAGATGGATTCACATAAGAATGGAGTTTCTTGAATACCGATGAAACAAATTATGTACCTGCACTTGGAATCTTCTGAGTGGGAGACATAGAGATTTCCCTCTCTTTGATAGAATGCTAGACCGACCGGACTATAGAAAGGGAATATATGGCTCTTCAAAAGTAGCCGCGACGGATGCTGGAATTAATTGGGCGGCCTATGAGTTGGCTCCTGCTTTCTTAGAAATACCTATTATAGGCTCCTAGGATTTTGAAATAGAATCAGCTGGACCCGATGCACTTTGGCTAGTAGAAGTTCGACAGCAGCAGCAGCAACGTCCTCTAAGCGAGTATAGCCTTTCCTTATTTAAGTTTAGCGATGTCATCCATATCGAGGTACTTGGTCATTAATTCTTCTTTGGTGTGGCCTTCACCAGCTCCTTTGGAGTGACGTAGCACCTCCTTTCTGATGTCTAAAGGGTTTCAGTGTGTGCGCTCCCTAGCCACTTCAAGTTCTTGTGTGTAACTGTGCTTGCAAAGAAGTGTTAGTGAGTATTATTCATCTTTTCTTGCTCCTTAGTTTTCTCCTCCTTGAGCTCTTTTAGCTCTAGTGCAACTGTTCAGTCTCATCATCTAACTTCGCGACCTTTAGAAGTAGCAAGTTGTTGGCGAGTTTCTCATTCTCTGCATGGAACTTTTGGAGTTCTGCTGCCTGCTCTTCGATGGTCATGTCCTTGGCCTAAATGGTTTTATTCTTTACAATGAGAGCCAGTTCCTTCTTGGCAGTCTGCATTTTCAAGACGGCATCCTCCTCATGAGCAGATTTTAGCATGTTTTATAACGTGATCACAACATCATCAAGGGCCTTCCTTATCTCCGACATCAAGCTATCAACCTTGGCCTTGGATTCTAAAGTTCTATTCCTCTCGGTCTTCATCTTCTCCAAGTCCTCGTTATACCCCTAAACAATGTCTTCGTAAGTTATCTTCTCAGATTCAAAGGATTGGATGTTTATGTAGTTAATTTTGTTGACCGTGGAGAGAGCAGAGCAGAGCTTCTTTCATTAATAGCCTTAATCAATAAGCTTTTGAATCCCCTAGATATCCCGGTGTGCTTCTTCCTTTGGAATGTTTTGGATGTCGTGATCGAATATAACACATTTAAGGAAGAGATCAGGAAAAGCAAACTGAAGAAGTGGTGAAGCAGCAGGGAGAGAAGTCGATGGAATGGAAATTCCCTTGGAAAGAAGGGGCACGGTAGTAGTTACAGACTTTGAAATGGGATCTTGTTTATAGGGTGGAAGATGAGCTCCAGTACGGGGTAAAGGAATGGTGGAAGATGAACCACAACAATCGAAAGGATCCATATGTCGTCTACTTTGATCATGGGACAATCCCTCTTTGGCTCGCTTTTGTTTTCTTTCCCTTTTAGCTTTGTGAAAATCTTCCACATCACGCTCCTCTTTCCTTTGAAATCTTTCTTCGTTACCTTTGTGACGACCCCAATAGTTGGAGTGAGATAGATATAGTTTGGGAGTCTGCCCTCTAAACTCATCTGTACTATGTCAAAGCTTTATGTATTTATATCCATGGAACCTACAACGATAAGAAAAACATAAGAATCGGAATTTCGAAATACAAATGGACGCATGAATGTATGTTCGTGATCCTAGTGAGGTGTATAGTGTCAATGACCCTCGAAGTACTATACAAATCATGCTAGCGTGGAATTAAGGACGGAGTCTCGCCGCCTTTATCTAGGATTCCTCCAGGTGAGAAGCTAAAATTTGGAGAACCCTAAGTGAGGAGATCGCCTACAGAGATATCAAAACCACTTAAGTCGTCGAAGACATCTACAAAGGAATAAGCAATGGAATTTTCATCGCCTGAAGGCAGTGAACTTGTCTCTGCATTCTTTTTAGGATATTCGACAACATCATGCTTAGGATGAGGCGAAGCAAGAAGTTAAGGGACTTTGGGAGATGTCTCACCATATGACTCATCTCCTCTTGAACTTGCAACATATTCACTATCGATGCCATTAGAGCTTTCTTATTCCTCATTGCCTTCCTCTTTCACCATTTCTTCCATCCTTCTCTTCTTCCCATGCTTTCACTCTACTTCAAAATTGAGGGCATTCTAACCCCTTCATCCCTACCCCTCAGGGTTCGTTCGCAACTGGCTCTTTTGTTCCACTTCCAACAGGCTCTTCAACACCTTCCATGTCTAAACATACCCATGAATTTTCTTGCCAGAGCTGCAAGTGTGGGCGAACTATCGGGCATGCGCTCTGGAGCTGTTTGGTAGAGGAGATTCAAGATTAGCGAATCTATTAGGGAGCAAAAGATCACACGTTTGAGGTTCTCGTTGGTTAGGAGATTTGCGATGGTGCGATGCTGGAAGCTATTCTTCTTCAATATTTTTTGAATATCGGCATGCTTATCATAACCATCTCCGGTGAGAATGTCCATAAAGGAGAAAACGGTAAGTTAAACACTTGAAATAAAGGAGTTCAAGTATGGAAAGAGCTAGAAAGAAGGGATCTTACGTCTAAAGAGCCAGTGCCCATTGAAGCCGTATGGGAATCAAATGAAGAAATACTCATTTTTTAAGTATGAGCCTTTATTGTCAAGCATCTCTATAACTTTTCATCGACACTAGGCCTCAACGGTAATATAAAATGGTGAGTCTTGTCAATGCTTGAAGTGTAGAAGTTAGGTTAGCTCATTGAAGTTCGGAGGCCGTTGACATTTATTCATGAAGAGCGTGAACAAGGTGCTCAGGAGAGCATCCCGTTGGGGTTAAATTGGGACAAAGCCAGCCCAAACTCTTAAAGAATCTTGCATAAGGAAGGAATGAAGGATGGGATAGCACCACCTAGACACATTTATCAATTACATGCCGTGTATCCCGATGGAGGATGTAAGCTCATTCACCTTTATGTTAGTCGAAGTACATCACTTTCAGGAATGCTGTGTTGGCGACAAATGTTCTGGAGCATCTTCAAGGTAAGAATTGAAAGAGGCTATGCGGTAGGATCGTGTAATATGGAATAACGGAATAGTCTAGGTAGAAAAAGTAAATTAAAGCAAGATAGACACCAGGATTTTATACTGGTTCGGACCTCTAGTCTTGCGTCTAGTCCCTAAGCTTTACTTAGGAATTCCACTAAATAAAACCCTCACTTAATCCGGAGGAATAGGTTTACAACTTACCCGAACAACCGAACGGGATTTCTTGCCTCAACTACCGAAGAGGACTTCAACTCAATTACTAAAAAACAATATTCGACTTGTTGAGTTCTTGTCAACACTAGTGAGTCTAATGTAGTACAATATTCCTATAATCTTATCCTCGAGAGTATGCAATGCGTTTGTGAAGATTTAGGAAATGTGAATTGCTATGAATCAAAAGAATGTTAAAAACAAAGCAGTGATTCAAACAATAGATTTGTGATTGCTTTGAGAATTACTATATAATATGTTTAAGAAAATAGTAAGATTAAAGCAAGAGAATTCGGTGAATTGAAGATGTTAGAATCATGTATTTATAATTGTAGAAGAGGTGCATCTGTTGGCTAAGGGTGCAGACAAGAGATGCTTCCATTTCCATTGGAGAATGGTTGCAACTCTTGGGAGGAAGAAGGTGTCCATTCATAGAAAATTCGCAGGTTCAAATTCAGTCGACTGAACAGGGAATTCAGTCAACTGAAAATATGAACTAAAATTTTCAGGAACAAATTCAGTCGACTGAGCAGGGTGTTTCAGTCGACTGAAACTGTACATGTTTGTATATATGTAACAGGTTCAGTCGACTGGTCATCCATGTTCAGTCGACTGAACTACTAAATTGTGCACAGTGAATGTTTATTAAAAAAAATGAAATTTATAAAATGTGTTCTAGTGTTTGTGCAAGCCTCTTGAGGATAGATTTTAACAATAAATCTAAACTAAGACCTATATAAAAATCATACTTATGTTTATCCTTGGTCTTCATCGTTCTTTCTTTAGCTTTACACATATCCCTTCCTTTTTGTTGAAGTACATTGTCATTGATCAAAATCTTAGCGTATCAACATTCTCCCCCTTTTTGATTGATGACAATACTCATGTGTGTAGAGATTATTTCCTCCCCCTGAATATATGCACTATCTTTTCTACAAAAACAAAGTTAGTATCATAGATTTTCTCCCCCTTTGTCATCGACAAAAAGAACGTAATAATCGCAGAAGTATATTGTCAAAACAATCACTGATATGCACGTCTATAGTTTAAGAATGTAGCATAGAATATAGCATAAAAATGTAGCATGAGAAATAAAACATAGAATGTTGCAGGAATGAATGAAACATAAAATGTAGCATGAATGAAACATAAAAGGCTATTTATGCAAGCCTTTTGATTAGTGTTTTTGAAATAAAAAACCATAAAAGAGTTATTCATCTTTATCCCAATCATACGAGGCTTCTCTCCCTCCCCTTGGTTCGCGGATAACGGGTCCACCTGTGGGTGGTCTATAAGCTCTTCCACCTTGACCACCGCTATTCCCACTTGTGCTGCTGCTTGGATTTTCTTCGGATGATGTCCATGTGAAAGTAGGTGCAGGACGCTTACCGCATGATGTTGAAGCGGTAGTGGAAGTTGAGCATGAGATGGCATCCCATAATTTATTGAAGAATCCTTTAATTTTATCAAGTTTGTGATCTACCTTCTTGAGGCGATTATCAAGAATTTATTGATTTCTTGATAAAATTCCTAACGATTGATTGGTAGTAAAACTTGGCTCAATGATATGAATTTCATCCTCTCGGTCGAAAGGTTCTTCATGTGGAGCTTGTGGTGGTTGTTGCTGTTCTTGATGTCTAGCTTCCCATTCGACAAGAGATATGATGCGAGGAGGTCTATACGGGAGTTGCATAAGGCTTATAGTCCGTTGGTTAATTTGATGGACCATTGTATTTTCGGACTCGGGTAATGGCATATCAACATTGAGGAGAAGTCTCATGATATATTCTCCAAAATATATAGTTCGCATTTTGCCATTATTAAATGTGAGAAATTCATCAAGAATTAGTTGGACCCAATTGACTTGAATATTGCCCCAAATAGCATATAGAGCTCGATAATTGATTGGGTAGACAATTTCATATGAACCCGTTCATGGAGTAATTGTTCTCGTAAGAGCTTTGTGAATCGTAGGGAAGTGGATTTAAAATCTCGAATGTTAACATTATCATCCAGAAATTGATGGTTTATGTTATCTCGAATTTGTGGATTGAATTCTACCTCGTCAAACTTTCTCCCTACATTAGGTGATCCTAAGATGTGTGCAATTCGATCTAAGGAGAACCAAACTTTCTTTCCGCACACCATACTCCAAACACTATCATTTGGATTTCCTGTAGTTTGGTGTCCAAGATTAAGGTTTGCATAAAATAGTTTGAGCATGATATGATTTATTGCATGGTCCTTTCTTTTTAAATCCAAGAGAGAAGTTAAACCTGCCCGATCCGTTAATGCTTGGATGTTGTATGTCTGAAGGCTTTGAAAATCAACGAAGGAGTGTTCGAAAATGCGAGAATTCTTCATTTTATTCCACCTCATTACAGCTACTCCATCATAGAGCCATTGTGCAATTTGAGCATCAATTGGCTCGAAGGATGATGAAGAAGAAGCTCTTGATATTTTTGAAGCCATTTGTTGTGAGATTTGAGAATGATTTGTCGATTGTGGGCTAGGGTTTTGGAAAACAATGGGGAAGAGATGCAATGTAAAAAGTGAAGGTAAAAAGGTGAAAAGTGATGGATAAAAGGGAAAAGTTGCTTGGGAATTGGCGTTCAGTCGACTTAAAAGTCTGTTCAGTGGACTGAATTTTTGGCCGAAAATTTTCTGTGTTAAATTCAGTCGACTGAACAGAGTTTTTAGTCGACTGAACTATTGTATAGTTGTTTTCTGCCTTGTGTTCGGTCGACTGAGCAGTAAGGTTCAGTCGACTGAACCTTTAGTTTTTGGAGTTCTAAATTTTGAAAAAAAATTCAATAAACGATTACAATTGTATAGACATAATACAATATAACAACATGATTAGTCACCGAAATAATCATTTCTTTGAAGATGGACTATTTTTCTTTTTGCATTTTATTTCCTTCATTCGCCATATAGTTTTTGTCCCATGAATTTGGACTGTATTGAGGAGTTTTTGGCGACATCCAAGGACTCACGGGATCGACTGGTGTACGGTATGACGAAGATGGATCATACGAACTAACTGGTCGAGGTAGAGGCTCAGTCACATCGTTTTTCTTTGAACTACAAAAAGTAAAACGATTTGCTCAAGAAAGCTTAATCGTCTAGCCGTTACTTTTTGTTCAAAATATAATTCTCGTTGAAGATCAATTTGTTGTTGTTGAAAGTGATGAATCTCATCAATCTTTCTTTTTGTATCTGAAGATATAAAAAGTCCACGTTTTGCCTTCTTTGATTCAGGTGTGTAGCCAGTTCGATAGTTGCCCCATTTATAGACTGGCTCATGCTTTGGTGTTGGAGTAGAAAGTTTTGGTGATGTTGGTGAGTTATCGACCGAAGAGGTGATGTTGATTGGGGAGTATGAGTTGTTTGAGGACATTTTTATATCGACTTTTCAATCTTTTGTAAGTGAAAATGAGTTGTGAAAATGAAAATATGTTTAAATGTGTATTGAAAGAGGCTATGCGATAGGATCGTGTAATATGGAATAACGGAATAGTCTAAGTAGATAAAGTAAGTAAAAGCAAGGTAGACACTAGGATTTTATACTGGTTCGGACCTCTAGTCCTACGTCCAGTCCCTAAGCTTCACTTAGGAATTCCACTAACTAAAACCCTCACTTAACCCGGAGGAATAGGTTTACAACTTACCCGAACAACCGAACGGGATTTCTTGCCTCAACTACCGAAGAGGACTTCAACTCAATTACTAAAAAACAATATTCGACTTGTTGTGTTCTCGTCAACACTAATGAGTCTAATGTAGTATAATATTCCTATAATCTTATCCTTGAGAGCATGCAATTGTTTGTGAAGATTAGGAAATGTGAATTGCTATGAATCAAAAGAATGTTAAAAATAAAGCAGTGATTCAAGCAATAGATTTGTGATTGCTTTGAGAATTTCTAGATAATATGTTCAAGATATAGTAAGGTTAAAGCAAGAGAATTCGGTGAATTGAAGATGTTAGAATCATGTATTTATAATTGTGGAAGAGGTGCATCTGTTGACTAAGGGTGTAGACAAGAGATGCTTCCATTTCCATTGGAGAATGATTGCAACTCTTGGGAGGAAGAAGGTGTCCATTCGGAGAAAATTCGCAGGTTCAAATTCAGTCGACTGAACAAGGAATCCAGTCAACTGAAAATATGAACTAAAATTTTCAGGAACAAATTCAGTCGATTGAGCAGGGTGTTTCAGTCGACTGAAACTGTACATGTTTGTATATGTGTAACAGGTTCACTCGACTGGTCATCCCTGTTCAGTCGACTGAACTACTAAATTGTGCACAGTGAATGTTTATTGAAAAAATGAAATTTATAAAATGTGTTTTAGTGTTTGTGCAAGCCTCTTGAGGATAGATTTTAACAATAAATCTAAACTAAGACCTATGTAAAAATCATACTTATGTTTATCCTTGGTTTTCATCGTTCTTTCTTTAGCTTTGCACATATCTCTTCCTTTTTGTTGAAGCACATTGTCATTGATCAAAATCTTAGCGTATCGACATTCTCCTCCTTTTTGATTGATGACAATACTCATGTGTGTAGAGATTATTTCCTCCCCCTGAATATATGCACTATCTTTTCTACAAAAATAAAGTTAGTATCATAGACTTTCTCCCCCTTTGTCATCGACAAAAAGAAAGTAATAATCGCAGAAGTATATTGTCAAAACAATCACTGATATGCATGTCTATAGTTTAAGAATGTAGCATAGAATATAGCATAAAAATGTAGCATGAGAAATAAAACATAGAATGTTGCATGAATGAATGAAACATAAAAGGCTATTTATGCAAGCCTTTTGATTAGTGTTTTTGAAATAAAAAACCATAAAAGAGTTATTCATCTTTATCCCAATCATACAAGGCTTCTCTCCCTCCCCTTGATTCGCGGATAACGGGTCCACCTGTGGGTGGTCTATAAGCTCTTCCACCTTGACCACCGCTATTCCCACTTGTGCTGCTGCTTGGATTTTCTTTGGATGATGTCCATGTGAAAGTAGGTGCAGGACGCTTACCGCATGATGTTGAAGCGGTAGTGGAAGTTGAGCATGAGATGGCATCCCATAATTTATTGAAGAATCCTTTAATTTTATCAAGTTTGTGATCTACCTTCTTGAGGCGATTATCAAGAATTTGTTGATTTCTTGATAAAATTCCTAACGATTGATTGGTAGTAAAACTTGGCTCAATGATACGAATTTCATCCTCTCGGTCGAAAGGTTCTTCATGTGGAGCTTGTGGAGGTTGTTGCTGTTATTGATGCCTAGCTTCCCATTCGGCAAGAGATATGATGCGAGGAGGTCTATTCGGGAGTTGCATAAGGCTTATAGTCCGTTGGTTAATTTGATGGACCATTTGTATTTTCGGACTCGGGTAATGGCGTATCAACATTGAGGAGAAGTTTCATGATATATTCTCCAAAATATATAGTTCGTATTTTGCCATTATTAAATATGAGAAACTCATCAAGAATTAGTTGGACCCAATTGACTTGAATATTGCCCCAAATAGCGTATAGAGCTCGATAATTGATTAGGTAGACAATTTCATATAAACCCGTTCATGGAGTAATTGTTATCATAAGAGCTTTGTGAAACGTAGGGAAGTGGATTTAAAATCTCGAATGTCAACATTATCATCAAGAAATTGATGGTTTATGTTATCTCGAATTTGTTGATTGAATTCTACCTCGTCAAGCTTTCTCCCTACATTAGGTGATCCTAAGATGTGTGCAATTCGATCTAAGGAGAACCAAACTTTCTTTCCACGCACCATACTTCAAACACTATCATTTGGATTTCTTGGAGTTTGGTGTCCAAGATTAAGGTTTGCATAAAATAGTTTGACCATGATATGATTTATTGCATGGTCCTTTCTTTTTAAATCCAAGAGAGAAGTTAAACCTGCCCGATCCGTTAATGCTTACCAATTGAAAGAGGCTGTGCGGTAGGATCGTGTAATATGGAATAACGGAATAGTCTAGGTAGATAAAGTAAGTTAAAGCAAGGTAGACACCAGGATTTTATACTGCTTCGGACCTCTAGTCCTACGTCCAGTCCCTAAGCTTCACTTAGAAATTCCACTAACTAAAACCCTCACTTAATCCGGAGGAATATGTTTACAACTTACCCGAACAACCGAACGGGATTTCTTGCCTCAACTACCGAAGAGGACTTCAACTCAATTACTAAAAAACAATATTCGACTTGTTGTGTTCTTGTCAACACTAGTGAGTCTAATGTAGTACAATATTCCTATAATCTTATCCTCGAGAGTATGCAATGTGTTTGTGAAGATTTAGGAAATGTGAATTGCTATGAATCAAAAGAATGTTAAAAACAAAGCAGTGATTCAAGCAATAGATTTGTGATTGCTTTGAGAATTACTAGATAATATGTTCAAGAAAATAGTAAGATTAAAGCAAGAGAATTCGGTGAATTGAAGATGTTAGAATCATGTATTTATAATTGTAGAAGAGGTGCATCTGTTGGCTAAGGGTGCAGACAAGAGATGCTTCCATTTCCATTGGAGAATGGTTGCAACTCTTGGGAGGAAGAAGGTGTCCATTCAGAGAAAATTCGCAGGTTCAAATTCAGTCGACTGAATAGGGAATTCAGTCAACTGAAAATATGAACTAAAATTTTCAGGAACAAATTCAGTCGACTAAGCAGGGTGTTTCAGTCGACTGAAACTGTACATGTTTGTATATCTGTAATAGGTTCAGTCGACTGGTCATCCCTGTTCAGTCGACTGAACTACTAAATTGTGCATAGTGAATGTTTATTAAAAAAAATGAAATTTATAAAATGTGTTCTAGTGTTTGTGCAAGCCTCTTGAGGATGGATTTTAACAATAAATCTAAACTAAGACCTATATAAAAATCATACTTATGTTTATCCTTGGTCTTCATCATTCTTTCTTTAGCTTTGCACATATCTCTTCCTTTTTGTTGAAGCACATTGTCATTGATCAAAATCTTAGCGTATCAACAAGAATTGTAGGCACCTGCTTAGGTGAGTCGTCTAAAACTCGAAGACTGATGTACTAGTTTGTCAGAGGAGGCATCTCTTAGAGTGGGACAATTATCCTCCATAGCCCTACGGTGATCGTATGCTTAGGCACAATTGGCGTGGAAGTGCAGGTTTGAGTTGTGGTAGACGCGGTTTTGAGAGGAGTGGACATCGCAGCAATGGTCTAGAAGCGAGGAGATTGATGAGTCATTCTAGACAGGAAAACTTGACGTTCAGTATGGTGGGTATGTTTTAATTCGAATAATCAGCTCGTGTGACTAACGTCCAGAATCCAAACGATGTCGACTTGTGTTAATCGATCGAATTCTGAGCGTTGGTAGGGTAATTGAAAGTGATAATCTATGTAGTGTGAGTCTCATGTCCTGCATACAACAAATGGATTATTGGTGTATATAGCTCACTCGTGCTAGAAAAATGAGCCATGCCGCATGGCAGAACTATTCATCGGATCTTACCCATTCATATTGGAAAAATAATAAAGAAACCATTGTTCGCAGTTCTTTTACAAAAATATAGAAAGTGCAGTTATTAGAAATAATATGCAATAAAATCATGTGGATATCAGAATTGATGAGCAATAGCTTGTGAATCAATCAGCTATTGGTGGTGTGTGTTCGCAAGTGTCGAGGAATAAGGACTTTAGATCGGGAAAGCACTATTATTATGCAATTTACATTCAACCCCAAACCATCATTCATCTCTTCTATAAGCCATAGGCAAACCCCAGACATGGCCACCAGCATTCGCGACCACATCCACTATGCTATGACCATGACAAGTCAACAACCCACCTTGAATTTTTGCGGGTTTAAAAAATTACAAATTGGATCGGAATAAACAACCCGATAGCAATTTGGAGTTGGCAGAGACAGTCATGGGCAATGATTAAGCGGTGGAAAACTCAGGCAGTCTACGGAGACCCGAAAATGATGACAGCAAGCGATTTGGCCGAGGAAGAAGAAATCACGAGGAGTCGGTGGTCGGTAGAGGGAACTCGATGAAACAAGTAGTTAGACAGGGGCAAGTAAAAGTGAGAAATAAAATTTTCAATGTATCAAATATATAGGTCGATGTCGATAAAATGGGCGTGGTACCGAGTGGTACATTTGAGCCTAAAACTAGAGGAGAAAAAGCAAGCTTGACTAAGGCATGGAATGATTTACAGAGCGTAGTCCTTAGCATAACGAAAGGAATTTCTGCTATGTAAAGTAGTTAAAAGGATATCTATAGAATGAAGGCAATGCTTCGAAGTGAACCACCACTCTTAACCGAGAGATGGTAGACAACAGTCATCTTATTCTAGAGCATGCTCTGTTTTAAATGAAAGTATACTATGTGGGCAAGTGTTAGCTGGCTTTTTAATGAAGTAGATTTTCAATGGAATTAAAAGGTTAAGATGAAGACGAAACGATTCATGAGCTTGAGAATATGCTTAGAAGGGCGATGTGATCATACTCAAGAAGTTGCAAAAGTAGAGGAACAAAGTGGATAACTCGATATTGAGTCTTTTTTACTTCTCATTAGACTCCCAAAAATACTTGTACATGAACTATGGCCCAAGTGATCTCCATGGATGCTTTTCTTGAAGAGTAGATTAACAACTTTAAGGATTCTGGAGAAGAAAGCAAAAAAAGCAGAAATGAATGAAGGAGTATCAGGAACTATAAGAAACAACTCAATCTTCAGCATAGAGTGTTGTGCACAATAAATCAAAGATAGGAGGAAAGAGGGAAGGGAGATGAGTCACCACAAAACCCATCGGTACCAGGAGAAACCTCCCAGTATTGAGCAATTATTCTTAGGATTTGAGCCCCGTAGGTTACTCCTGAACACTTAGGCTTGGATCTGGATCTCATATCTCATGAACTCTTGGCTCTATTAGGTGATTCCCTTGTAAATACAAATCCTATAGCTAAAAGAGGACTTTTGACACTTCATCTTCTTCATATCCTATCCCTCCATCAAAGTCACTAAGAAAGCTGCTATTTATTGTTCTAGAGTTCAGATCAGTTAATCCCTTATATTTGTGACTTTGATTCTCTCTCTAAACTATAATCAATAAAAACTCTGGTGGACGCAGGCAAAAGATTGCTTAAAAAAATTAAAAATTCCAGTGTTCTCTTACTTCTCTGTTAATTTTTGCTAGATCTCAATATTTCTATAAATTCTTGGGTGTTGATCCATTTTTATTACCAACACCTATGATAATAGTTTTGTAATTTTTATATGAGGTGAACATAAGTTAAATTAAAATCTATAACTTACATCAAATTTTCAGTATTAACCATTAAAACCTGGTATAACTCAAGAAATTATACCATGTATCTTTCTAAGTTAACCGACTTGTCTTTCATCAGTTTTTGAGCTGGCACTATTGCTTGGGCCAACCGAGGGACATACTGCCACGAATGAAATGGTAAATAATTATCAAAACGATTGTTTGATTTTACGTTTAGGGACTCAGAACAACTAAACCAAAACAATATACAAGACACCATTAACAAAATGAACTAACTACATATGATAGAAACGATGTCATTCTGAACAAACTTTATCCTTTTTAATTACATCAATTAACAGACTTTATCATTTTGAAGTAAGATATGAGCTAACTTCACTATTAAAAAAAATGACTAACTTCATATGATTCAAATGGCGTCATTTATTTGATTTAGTTACAACTAGCAATTATTTGATTAACAACCACAACAATTTGAACTTGTATATCAGATATTATTAAAATGCTCTTTCTTATATTTAGGCAACACTATCCAGTAGTGTGTGAAGGTTTGAACCTCTATGGAGGAATAACTTTTGAGAAACAATTATTATTACAAAATTATCAATTGGATGCAAATAACATATAAGAATCCAACCTGGATGAAAAAATTCATATGTCAAACACTAATTAAACTTTGACACTCATACTTCGTACTCAGTATCTATGAATTTATAAATTCATCAAGACATTCTTGCAAACTTGACAGACCCCAAAAAAAATCCTCTAGACCTGCAACAACCTAGATCTAAAATACCACAATCCTAGACAAACCCGAACCCAACTCCAAACCGCCCCAACATTTCGAAACTTTCACGACCCTTAAACTTAACATCGAAACTCAAAACCAAAGACAAATTCGGGTAGAGAAGAATTGAAGGAAGTGATAGAGGATGGGGTAGAGAGATGTTATGTAAAGATGAAGAAAGTGGTAGATGTTGTTTACTGTTGGATCTACAAGCAAATGTAGTGGAGAGAAGAAAGTGGTTGAAGATGTTGAGGAAGTAGAGGAAAGTGATGAAATAGATAATTGGTAGAAATGAATGAACTGAGTTTAACCAAGCGGAAGGAGAGAAAGAGGGCTTGGAGCCACAAAAATTTTTGATTGGAGCCACAATGCTTGGAGCCAAAATAAAAGCTGAAAATGCCAAAGAAAAAAGTTACAAACAAAAATATCTATATGCATATGGATGTAATACTTTGTATCAAACGTAAGATGCAATACTTAAACATTTCTAAATTTATATTAGAAAAATTCAAATTTTTTGAAATATGAAATATAGTTATTAAATATTAAATAATAAATATTATTTCTTGATTCCAAAATATTACTTATGAATTATTAAATATTAAATATCACTCTTAATTATTAATTATTTAATAATTATTAATAATTATAAATGCTAATTATTATTTATTAAATATTACTTTTATTTATTAATTATTACTTATTACTTCTTAATTATAATTGAATATTAATTATTAAATATTAATTATTATATATATTAGATTAATTATTAATTACTATTATAATATATTCGATACAAATTATTAAATGTTAATTTTTAATTATTTAATAGCAGTTATTAGTTAATACCTAATATTTATTAAGTATATTAATTATTAAGTATTAAATATTAAATATTAACTTTAATTATTGCTCATTAAATATTAAATATTAAAATATTACTTATATTATTATTAATCATTGATTATTACTTATTACATCTTTATTATTGTTGAATACTAATTATGATTATTATGTATATTTTATTAACTATTATATATTTAATATTAGTTATTAAAGATTATTTATTAGTTATTATTTATTTAATGACATTGATTGTTTTCAAGAAAAAATCTTAACCACCAAATAACTTAATAATATCAATTTTTCAATGTTTTTATAAACTTTGGAGAAATATCAATATTTACAATAGTCAAAACTAATAAGTTGTTATGGATCTCCATTACAACTGGCTAAAACAAACGGTTGTTAAACTTACGTTTACTACAACTGTTAGGAAAAACCAGTTGTTAAAAATACGTTTATTACAGCGGTCTAGAAAAATTAGTTATTATAAACATGTTTAATACAACCGTTAGAAAAAACTAGTTCTTAAAGTCTCTTTATTACAACTATAAGAATAACTCAGTTATTAAAAACCCTTTATTACAATTGGCATTTGACGAATATTGTAAATAACTAGTTGTAGTATGGTCATTTTCTTATAGTATAATCAAATTGAAAGTTCAAGTCCACCTTAAAAAAATTATGTAAATAACAAATAAAAATTGTTTCAAAACAACTTGAAAAAGGATCTTCAATTTTCAATTTTACAATATGAAACTAAACTTTATGTAAACAAATTATTTCAGAATATTATTTTAATAAGAGTTTCTATATGAAAAATTGGACAACATGGGCATGCATAAATTATGGCATTGAAAGGAAGATCTAATTAAATACATAACATAAATAACCAAATAAAATAGGTATAGATCTAAAATAATTATCATTGGTGACATGTGAAAAACAGAAAATGTAAACAAGATGATTTTAATTATATTAACATGATGAGGATAAAGCTGGTTCAGGTGAATAAATAAAATATCCAAAAATTGTTAAAATACATACAAATTAATGAATGGAATAGGTGAAGAATAGAAATATAGATCGAATAGATTGATCTCCAGATTTAAGAACTAAAGAGATGGACCATCTTATATATTTTTATTTTGTCTTGTTTGATTTTAGAACTTTTTACCATTTCCACGTTGAATATTTTCATCCCATATCCCAAAATTTGATGAGAGAACAAAAAATGATAGAGGCTAATCTAATAAAGGAGGAAATAAAGCTCTCATAAAGATACACCAATTCACTTATCCTTTAATTAGAATTAGCCTTCAACTAACTCCTTCTCTCTCTTAAATCATGTACAGTAAACATGGCTTGTTTGGGCCCTCAATATTTTACAAAAACAAATTAGTATTATTCCTATTTAACTTCAATTTAATTTTTTTTATCGATATGGGCGTTTACAACTTTTATATATGCAAAATACTAATGCTTTCCGGACAAGTCAAATAAAATTTAATAGTTAATATTTCATAAATATTAATCGATTTATTTAATTTTTAATGATTGAAAATTAACTGAATTATATGGTTCATACAGAATATTCATCATTTCGGTTGTGCGACTCAAAGGTGTAAATTTAGTCAACAATTAATGTTGAACAATTCAAACATTAACATTTACACGTCACTTACGTTATTTTGGTTGAATTTATCGCTTATACATATTTATTGATAAAATCCAATTTTACTTATTTAAGCGTTACCTAGTAGTGATAATTATTTACACTAACTCTGTTTGTCAAAACCATATCACATTAAGACTTATGGGATTCGGTTTTTGTCAAAATTCCAACATCGTCCATATTCAACTTTATAATTGAAAATACAAAATCTTTGGTTCAATAATAACAATTATTATTAATTATATTGCTCCGGCAAGAGACTTTGAATTCGAACTGACTTAAGTTGACCCGGTGATACTAACCCCATATAACTAAGGAGACGAATTCTCTCTTGAACGGTGTTTCACTTCCAATGCTTCCACTTGACCCAACTATAGTCGTTCGATGGACATCGTGCCACGATTTAATTATAATTAAAGAAGAGTTCCACATTGAAGCTCGATGGAATTCTCAAGCTAAGGGAATTGTGTAAAATTATCTCATTAATTTTCTCTATTTGACCCTAGTTATATTAGCCAATAGAAAACTATCGAGCGAGCCATTCCATAGTTATCCAATAAATATAGGTACGTAACTCCTTGGTGCCCCCAACAACCATGAGTGAATACACTGCTCAACGTTTGGAGAGCGTTACGCACTGTAGTCTTAACGGATGTATCGATATCCAGTTTTGATACATCTTGACTAGGAATATTTAAAACTATATATTTACTTTATTACGATAAATCACTCGTGATTATAATATATTGTACATATATTTATGGATTTTCTATATTGAATATACTTTTAATTAAATGAATAATTAATGTAACATATTATATCAAGTATATAATAGAAAGAAAATAATTTTTATTTTTAACAAGATTGGTTATCGAGTTAGATATATATAAAAAAATTATATAATTTCCTCTAAGGCATACCCCTAACTCTATCAGAATGGATGATTAACAACATTGAAGGAAAAACAAATTTAAAGAAGATAGATAAACATGAATATTGTGCAAAAATAATCATATACATGAATTATTGCATAAATCTATGATTTTCTCAAGTCTAAGAATAATAAAATGTATTATCTTCTACATGGATGATCCCCACAAGTATGCCTGTCAATGAGCAAAATTTAGTCATGGTAGCTTAAAACATAACTTATTTACTATAAGTATAACCCAAGCCCAACATGGGCCTATCGAGTTGTAAAGACTCGAAATTTTACTGCTTTGATTTGCGAATATTTAATAAAATTTAAATACTCAAATAATAGATTTTATAAATTAAAAATAATATGATTCTTTTAAATAATAACAAATGATGGTAAAATAGATTTGTAACGACCTAGGATTTTGCCACTTGGAAATAGGCTATTTAAATATATTTTATAATCAATAAATGAATTGTTATTAGCAAATAAACCTATTTTAGATTACTTAACAATGATGATAAACTAGTTTTCAAAATTTGTTTGCTGGTATAGGTAATTCAAATAAAAATAGAAAATGTAACTAAAGGACGTTTTTCGACTTTCCGACATTGAAAAGTTATTGGAAAACATTGTGCATATTTGTTTAAAACATACACACACTTATAAATAAGGGTTTGACCAAAATTACAAACAGTATACATGCATACATACATGAATATTTAATAATATATACATATACATTTATGATATGACTATTTATGCATATTCATATACATACACACATACACACACACACACACATATATATATAATATAACCTAGGTAAGTACCTAAACATTACCTGAAACACCAATATTAGTACGTGGGAGTATGGAGGGGGGAGGACATGTGGAGAGAGATGGAGGGGAGGTATGGCAAGCATGTTACATGACAACATTTAATTTATTTTAAATGTAATGTTAATTTTCATTTCATTGCCTATAAATACCTCCTATCTCTACACATTATTCCTTTACACCATCATTTGCATATTCATTCTTATCCTCTTCTTATCTTCGTGTATTTCCATGGCTTTCACCTCTAAATTTCTAAGAGAAAAAGTTGGTTTATTCACTCAAAAATCTAGTAAAAACTCCTCCATTTCAATTCAAACCCATTCTCGACTAAACAAGGCCCTATACTCCACAAATCCACCAAGACCGAGCCTTGTTATAGCCATGGTCGAGCCAAATTTGTTCAAGGCTGAGCCCATTTACCCTTCCAAAGCTCCACATCTTCACTTTGTTGAGTTAGGAGCAAGGGAGCTAGGTTGAGAGCAAGTTTAGTTTGATTTAGTGAAAGTTTGGTGAGTAAAGTTCATGCTTTGAAACTCAAGTTACTAACTTTTTAAAGTTGTAAAATTTACACGTTAAAATGTTGCTTAAGTACGTGGTGTTGTTATATGTTGTGTATGCATATGTTATCCTGCCTCCAACATAAAGAGGGTCTTCTTCTCCAGATTGGCTGCTGAAACTCTATTGGAAACTTTCTTCACTCTCTACCTCCCTCATAATAATCTCCAAAAGGGATTCACTAAGACTCTCCAATGGATTCCAAGTATGGGGATTCAATCTAGATAAGGATAACCAAAGGCTTTGTAGTCGCACATTACTTGTAACAAAAATCAGTCGTAATAAAACTATAAAGTGGACGTAAGCTTCATTAACAGCCGAACCACTATAAAGGTTCTCTGTCTTCTTTCTTTTACTATTCTTTTTCTATATCTTTGATATGTGATATTACTCTGTCAGAACAGAGCTGGTGCTTTCAAACTCAAACCAAGACGTTGATCCATTTTTTGAGTTAACAGAATGCATATATGTTGGTTTGGTGTTGATTGCTTATGCTGAAGTTTGAGTACGTGATAATGATTATACCTTGAATATTGAAAAAGTTGCTTAGTATTTTAAAGCAATATTCTTGCTTATGATTGTGACGTAATGTTATGATGTGGTATTACGACTGAATGTTGTATGTGTTGTATGTGGGTTCATGACACAAAGGTAGCGATTCACTAACCAAAAGCGACATAGGAATTTGCTCTTTGTCGCAAGTTTGATTTTTATTTTCAATGTGAAAAGTTTTCAAATATAAATCTACGATTTTACTTTCAAAAGTTTATTTTCATGTTTTAAAGAAGACAAGAGTTCAAAGTTGAAGTTTTTAAAAGTTATAAAATCAAAATATCAAGTTTTGAAAATTACGGGTTCGTATAGCGATAGTCGCTATACGCATAGTTCGGAAAATCTAACTATTTTTCTAATCTAACTTGTTTTGACTTGAAATATTTTATGAAAAAAAAATTCTAACTTTGATTTAGCAATTAGAGAACAATAATTTATTTGTTTATTTAATAATTAATTAATTAATAAAGGTAGTTAGTACTTAATCACTATTAATAATGGTTTTAATCTTAAATGTTAATCAATTAATTTAACCATGATTTTCTACTTAATTAAAGTTAATTATTAGTTAAGGATTTATTAATTATATTTTAATTATTTATTTAAGATAATTATTAATTAGTTTATTTATTTAAGATAATTATTAATTAGTTTTTATTTTAAAAGAGGGTTTTATTTAATTAATCTCCAGTTAAAGTTAATTATGTTTAAATAAGGTTTAATTATTTTTAATTAGAGTTTAATTGCTATTCAATAAGGATTTGATTCTCATTTACAAGGGTTTTAATTTATTTTAAATCTCTTTGAGTTTAAGTAATCAGTTTTGTTTTAAACTGTTTTCTTTTCAAGTTTGTTTAAATCAAGGGATTTCCGTGTCGCTTACCCTTAAGTAACCCCATATGATTAGGAAAACTAAATGACATCTATTAGCAGAACAAAACACCATTCTAGGTCATTTGAAGGGGATATAATCGAAAGGAAGCAATAGGCGGAGCTCGAAGAATCATTATAGAAGAAAACGTTAACATTCCACCTACTGCAAAGGCACTGGCTACAAACCCGAACTTATGGGTGAAAACCCCACGGAAGGATATAAGGATGGCTCTCTCCGGCTCTGAAGATGAATTTTTGTTTTTGAGGAAGACAAATTAGACAAAAATGTCAATGTGCAAAACGCTAGAACAAGCTCTAAAACCCGTCCGTAGCATAGTTCCAAGCATAGATGAGGAATTGCTACTTAAACAGTATTCTTAGAGGAATGAGAACGAAGAGAATATGACACAAACCCAGATCGCTTACATGGCTAGGCTCCTGTGGTATATTATGACCACTCCCAACTGACTAGTCTCCAATCCCATCATGGAGCTCCCATGGCCGAATCACGTCGTCGTTGAAAATTATCAAAAATATTTAAAATAGTTATTGAAAAACCCACTTCAGGGTTGATTCAAAGTTGAACTCAAGTAATCGACTATTTGACTCGAAGCAGATTCTGGAAGTCCTGACTCGAAGTCAAACTCGGGTAACCACCCATTTGATCCGAAGTAAACCTAGGAAATTCTAGCCCAAAATCAGACTCGGCTGAAACCATGATTTTCTCCAAACAAACAAGCAAATGGATCCAACCAACGTTTATCACCAACCCAGCACTTCAAATTCTGTGACTGCAAGCAAACCATGTGCTGATTCCTAGCAAATGGCAAATTTTCTTAGGTCGGACTTCAAGCAAAATACCATTGATCCATAAATGCCGGTCCATCTTCTTTTGTCCATAACTCGAACGTGCGAACTCGACTACCTTGAAATTTAGAATGTAACTTTATGGGATCTTCTTCATCACCCCAGATCGATCTTACCTAGTTTCAAATTTTTTGGGATCGTCACTGATCCATGGCCCCTTCATAAGTGATTTATCATTCATCGGCATTTCCAATCATTCAAGTATAAAAAATCATGCATATATCATTCTCAAGCATTATAAACAGCCGTAACTTGAAAATGGATCGATCTAACAAGGATTAGAGCACCTTCCCCAATCGAAACCCATTCACCGAAGCCGTTCAACATGTAGAATATCCGAAGAAGTTTAACATGCCAACTATACCTTTTATACAACTTTACAACTGATTCGAAATTGCTTATTTACAGGTATGACTAGCATATGGATGAAGCAAAGGTGACAAATGAAATCTGCTGCAAGGCCCTCAAGAGTCATTAAAGGATGAAACGACTGCTACCCTGGAGGAATTCTATGGGAAGAAAAACCGGTTCTAAAGACTAAAGGTAGTGAAATTAGAAGAAGACAAACCCAGTAGTGTGCCAAAGAACATACCAAACGATGAAGGAGCTACAGGACCTTAGGGACCTTTTACCCAAGTAAGGCTACTAGGATCCAGTAGAAAAGCTCCTCAGCTAACTGGCGGAATCAAAGGAAAAGATGATTATCAAATAACACTCTAGCTAGCTAGCAACTAAGGAATGAGATAGAAACCTAAAGTGATGCCTTCTCATCCATACTTGTCTACTCTCCTTTTCCAAATGAGCCGTACAGAGACACTAGGAGCATTGCAAACAGCATGGAAAAAGAAATGCTTTTATGTCCTCAATGAGTCATGTCAATCCCTTTTGAGAATCGGCGTTGTTAGTGGCATCGAGAAGTCTTGCCCAAAGGATCGTCGAACAAACAGTTCCAGAACCTTAGCCTACAGGAACCGATAAAACTGTGCTAATCTTAACTACCCATCGGGTCGACAAAAGCAAATCGACTAAAACCACTAGATCGGCGGAACCTGATCCTTGCCTTCTAAAAACTGGTATTGCTTCGAAAACATTAGGAAGGCCCAAAATTACACTCCTCATGTTGCCCGAAGATAGGCAACATCGAGGAGTACCAAAATCCGCACATTTCATAAGCCGTGTCGTAACATACGCTCCTGACGTTGCTCGAAGATAGGAAACACCGAGGAGTACCAAAAGCCACGCACTTCATAAGCCGTGCTAAAACATATGCTCCTCGCGTTGCTTGAAGATAGGCAGCTTCGAGGAGTACCAAAAAGACCCTTCGCGATCATGAAGGTGTTTCATGTTCTAAAGCATTGTGAAGGTGAACCGGTAGATCAACGTCATCTGATCCAAAAAACTCTTTGTGAATCACGAAGGTAAACCAGTAAATCAGTGGTCATTTGATCCAAAAAACTCTTTGTGAATGTGAAGTTCTTTCATGAACTAAAGCGTCATGAAGGTGAACTAGTAGATCAACGGTCATCTGATCCAAAATACCCTTTATGAACGTGAAGATCTTTCATGAACTAAATTATCCTAAAGGTGAACCGGTAGATCAATGGTCATTTGATCCAAAAAAAACCTTCACGAATGCGAAGGTTTTCATGAACCAAAGCGTGGTGAAGGTGAACTGGTAGATCAACGGTCATCTGATCCAAAAAACTATTCGCGAATGCAAAGATCTTTCACAAACCAAAGCATCGTGAAGGCTAACCAATAGATCAGCGAAATTTTTATATGACTTATATCCACGAAGGTGAACTGGAAGACCGGTAGTCGTCTAATCCAAAGCTCCGCTAAGTCAACGAAGTCACGCTACGAGGCCACAAATTGACAATCATACCAGTCACTCCGCAAAATTAATGGAATCACTTCCAACGACCAATGAGGCAAACGGTGCTAAATTCTAGAGCTTCAAAGTCGCTCAAAGAAACTAAACCAAAACCGAACCGACCTTGTGATCAATTGAAGGCCAACTCAAATAAAGCCAAGATTTGTCATCTGGAAAAACCGCACCCACTGGACCGAGGGCTACCAAATGAGTTGTGGGAAACCATGGATACAGTTCAAGCATGCCAACAGCCCTATGGCATGGGGGCACCGCATACACTTGAATAGCCATGAGAAAGGCCGAGACTAATCATACCGTAGTTCTATTAAGCCCGATTTTGACAACCGCGCACTTAAGGACCTAGCTAGTGCAACAAATGAAATCCTAGCATAATCCTTGCCCACTGCTTTCAAACTACTATTTTACCGCTCTCGTGACCAATTCATCTTCCTTTTAGACGTATGTCAGTCAAAGACCCATTCATTAAAGGCGGTTTGGACCAAGAGCTAAGTATCATGCCCTAAACTCTCATAGGCCCTTTCTTCAATCCATTTTCTTGTGGCCAGCAATAGATCTCTCTACCATGGTAGCCCGATCTATTTGGACGTGTACATCTTCCAGAAAAACATGGAAGGATCATCCAAGCCATGGTCTTCCGAACCAAAAACTGTTTAGCTTCTTGAACCAATAAAAACCATGTTCATGTAAGCAACCTGCTGAGTTGATGGGGCCAAATTGACTCAAACCGCTAGATTGGTGGAACCCGATCCTTGCCTTCTAGAAACCGATGTAGCTCCGACAACATCGGGAAGGCCCAAAATTACACTCCTCATGTTGCCCGAAGATAGGCAACACCGAGATGTACCAAAAGCCGCGCATTTCATAAGTCGTGCACTAAAATAATAACTCCTCACATTGCCCGAAGTTAGGTAACACGGAGAGAAAACAATAGTCGTGCACCTCATAAGCCTCACACTAAAGTAATAACTCCTCACGTTGCCCGAAGATAGACAACACTGAGGAAAACCAAAAGCCGCGCACCTCATAAGCCGCACACTAAAATAATAACTCCTCATGCTACCTGAAGAGAGGCAGCATTAAGGAAAATGAAATGTCATGCACTTCATAAGCCACACACTAAATTCCAAAACACTAACTCCTCCTGTTGCCCAAAGATAGGCAGCGGAGAGGGTCACCAAAAACTGCGCATCTCATAACCAACGCCAACCACTTCTATGATTGGGAATAATGGACACAGCTACAACAAAATTGGAGCACTACAAACCAACAAAAAAGTTTCAACTGACGACACTTAATGATTAAAACTGCCCTCAGTTCACCCATGCAACATTCTCCGCTCAAACACGCATATATTGCATACTTACTAAAATATCACAAGAAACTTGGATTACATGCTAAAGTTGCAAAACTTACGAAAGAAGGAAAATCAAGTTGTGACTTAGCCAAATTTCAAGTCTAATATGAAAATTATCTAATCTATAAGTTACGACCATTTGAAGTAAACAGCCCTGTGAAATAAGGGGCATGCACCGGTACTTAAATAAAAACAATTGAAAACAATAAGTTCACAAGTTCTATTACTCCGAACAAAAAATTGTTGCTCCAAATAATTTTTTTGGCGGCAATCACAAAATTGGATAAGTGTAAACAAAACAAGCACAAGTGCATAGAACACATATGAACAGACATATATGAATATAGTCAAAATATCGATGTATTTCTTATAATTTTCTTTACATAGGGCCAAAACGTGGAGGCTGTACCTATACAACACTGACCATCAAAAAGAAAATACTGACTCTACGATAAGAACACCAAGTGCAGACTCTGCACTTGAACAAAATGACTCAAAAAGAACCAAAATGAGACCAGTCTCCACACAAGCTCATCGGCCCTTCCTTCCACCGCTCCTCTTTCCCCTTTTTATTTGCAGTTTCCGCCTCATCTCGGGATTAGCATCGCTGTCGGTAATATCAACACACTCCTCGGTGGAAACATCATCCCTTGCTCCACCGCCTTCTCAGAAGATTCTCCCTTTGCTTTGCACTTCCGTGATTTGCAAGAGCTCTTTGAGGCTTTGATTGCTTCAACCTTCTCCTTCTTGATAGCAACCAATTCATGTTGACTCTTACAAGGCTGCTCCTTTTGAGCTTCATGCTCCTTAAGTTCTGCCGCTGTTACGTCACCCTCCAAAGACATAGAAGGGTCATCCAAGCCATGAAGTGCAGCTATATTTTCGGACTCTAGCCCCGACTGCGAGTTAGACACGGACATGGATCAAGGAACAAGAACAAAAATGAGCATGGTGGCTATGGAAATAGCAGCAGGTCCGGGCACTGAGGAAGCTGGCACATCAACATGAAATATCGATCCTCGAATTTTGAGAACTAGTGTTGCTCCGGCAACATCGGGAAGGCCCAAACCCTCGCGCATCACTTCTTGAGCCATGGAACCCGCTCTTCAAGCATGCACTCCTAATGTTACCCAAAGATTGGCAACGTCGAAAAGTTCCAAACTGTTTCAGATCAATGGGTCATATCGATCTCATAAACTGTGAAATTCGTAAGCCGTGCACTCCCAAAAGCCGTGCATCCCATAAGTCGTGCACTCTCATAAGCCGCACCATCAATAAGCCACACACTCTCGCAAACTGTGAACTCTCATAAACCACGCATCTCATAAGCTTTGCGAACAATATCCAATGTTGCTCCAGCATCATCACCGGACCATCAAAATTCTCTAAGTATAGGTATTGTCTTGACAACACCGGAAAATTTGTTTATCTCAAGATTAAAAGGAACTGATCCATGCCATCCAAAAGGGCCTACATTGCTCCGGCAATGCCACAAGGTCCTCAAACCAAGATTTCAACAAAGAATTTTGATCTTTGACCAAAATATCTAAAGTTAAGACATTCAAATCACGAGCTCCCAAAGATAAAAGCTGTAACACAACTTTGAATAGGGGCATCCAAAGAGCTGCCAGGAACATCAAGTCTCGCATTAAGTGTTTAGAGTAATCAGCCCTATGGACTGGCGACACATAACACACTAACACTTGGTCGGGACCAAAAATCACTCCATGGTTCTGTTATGCTGAAAGAGAATTTCGACAATCACAACAAAACTAAACAGTATAGTAGGCAGGATGAATGTGGAGTTAAAAAGGAAAATGCTCCAATCTTCTAGACATCGATATTTCCTCAGCAACATCGAGAACACTAGACTGTCATATCAACAAGAAAATCGAACTCCTTAAAGTTCACCGTCACTCGAAAAAGGGATAAAAGGAGGAAATTACCAATGACCAGAGGTAGAAAATGATGGAAGATGTTTCAAGGATCAAGTCATCGACCCAGTGGCTTCCAAAGACAGAAGCAAGTGCTCGAATAAGGTCTCAAACCCTAACTTGCAGAAAACTAGCTGTTATCCAAAGACAGACAATGGCAAGGAGAAAACGCTCAAAATCGAGCAGCTAAACCATTTCTTCCTGAAGAATGGAACCAATGAATAAGGTTGATATCCTCAACAATGTTATTAGTCCAGCATAATGCATATGGCCTGAAACAAGCAAGGTCAAATGTCTGGGATTCAAGACAAACACTACCAAACTCTACCGGTCCATGAACAGTATAGGAATGAACGTGGTCATTCTGAGGGCAATGTGATGACTTGCTCCACAATTTCAAATTTTCTACAAGAACTTGGAGTTTGAGACCTAGAAATGAAGTGTTCCGCCTGTAGTCATCAGATCATAACAAAAACCGGTCGAAGGAAGTTCGATTTTTGTAAATAGGAATAATTGTGGAACTGGTTATGCAATAGCCTTGCATTTCCAAGGGTAATACTTGACGGTTAAACAAAGCTAGATAATGAAAACGCCTAGGACTCTCACTCTCCCAGAACATGGCGTATCCCATAAGCAACATTGAGAAAACAACCATATTGGGTTAAAAGGAATCTACTCAACTCTACAGGATCCGATGAATGTTTCAATCCTCAGTAACGTGACTTTAACACTACCTGAAGATAGGCAAAACTAAGAAAATACTTCTATAGTCCAATCATCGAAGTGCTAGTTTTTGAAGATCGAAATTAGTACCCAACTGAACTAAAGTACTGCCGAATCGACGGGAAAAATCAATCTCAAACTCCTGAGTGTCGGTGTTGCCTCGATAATGTCAAGGCCTTCTTTTATCTTTCAAGTACTAATGTTGCACTGGCAACGTTGGGAAAATTTTCTATTTTCTAAGTACCGGTGTTTCCCCGACAACGCTGGGAAACTTTCTATTTCATAAGTACCTATGTTTCCTCGGCAATTTTAGGAAACTTTCGACTCACTAAGTACTGGTATTGCCCTAGTAATGCCAGGAAAACTTTAATCTATAGGGTTAATGAGAAACACTCATCGTAGCAACCCATCGATGCACAAGCTTTCAGAGATAGTTACCGGACCTCAACTGAGTTTCTACCCCTGTCTTTAGAAACCTACTGTTGCCCAATGACAGGCAACGACTGGAAGACATATCCTTTCATAGGTCAGTCGGATGGTTCAACCCGACGTCGCAGGAATCAACCACTGCATGGGAATAGAGCTGTGTAGAAAGGAAAACCTAGGATCGAATTGCTCCTATGCTAATTTCTAAGGATGAAAGACGTTGGACAGTCGAATTTCCAAAATTAAACCTAGAAAGAATTTAGATACAAACAAAAAATAGACAGCCTTGAGGAGATGTGGTTCAGAACTAAGTAGCTAGGTTATCAATTCAAAAGGACAGGAGTTGAAATATGAACAAAACTTCCATGACAATGTCAGCAACCAAGAAAACATCCATGGCTAAGGATAGGCAAGAACAAATATGTATGGTCGAAAATAAAATCCCCAAACTTCCTCGATTCCAAAATGGAATCGGGATCCAGACTGGGGACAATTCACCCCACAGATCTCCATCTCTCACAATCGCCCAAATACAGGCGTTCGAAATAGCTATCCCTCAAGAAGGGATAGATACATAGATACTTGAACGAAAGCAATGTTTCATAGTCCAAACACGAATGAACGCAAGGTTGGTTAGATCACGGTTCTGTATCACAAAACCTCTAGCAAGAAAAAGGCCGACAAAGAAAATGAAGGATTTAACGTTCGAAAATCAATCGTCACTCATAGTATGGTGATGATGAGAAGGGTTAATGATCTACTTACGAAATAACTAGATCATTTACTTCTAACTTGCAGGAATATGCAATTACCCAAAGTTTGGTTATGCTAGGATGAAAGCCCAAATTGAAACTATTGACACATCAGCTTTCGGAAATGGAAGCAAGAGCTTCATTAAATCATCAGCCCTACCTTCTGGCATCTCATGCTATTTAAAGATTCACAACATCTAGGAAGAATCCATAGAACTGAGTCATACGTATATGAGTTTTCAAAGATAAAAACCAATACATGATTAGGATCTCAACATCGAACTCAAAAGAATTTACTTTAGAAAAAGATGTCAGAAACGCATCTTTTTAATACATACCATCATCATTATAAAATTCAGATCTTAGGATCAAGCAACAAGGTCCTTAATTCTCGAAGATGTGAGCTATCGTGTCAATTGGACTGGGGCAATCGAACTTATAGCTTAGGAGATCTAGTCTCCCACAGCATGTTGGTTCGGTAGTCAAAGTAACCAGCCCCACGAACTAAGGCATTTACACCAACACTTTGCAGAAACGAACTCAATTGAGCATAAGTAGGGATTAGCTATCGAACTGGCTAGATCAAGCTACTTCATAGTTTTGGACAAAGCTATGAAATAGAATATGCTGAAATAATCGCAGAAGTATTACTTACATGTATAGAATTACAGTAAACGAGTATGCTGCACATGAGCACAAGAAGTGCAACAGCGAGAAAAATAAATGCTCGGAATCGAGTAATTAAGCCAATAATCCACGGAGATAGAGGCTGGTGTACATTGAATTTCAAAAAATGCAAAGAAAGGACAATCGCACTCGGACAACTCACGTGCTAGTTTCCAAAGGCTAAAACTGTGCCGGATCGAACTCTAACTACAACTCTATAAGAGCAACAATGCCTTTTAATTTAACCATAATCAATCATCACGATGTGATAGGGATAATAAGCGAAGCCTAAGTTGCGAAGGACCCAGCTTCTAGAGGAGTGGGAATGCCTCCGCCAGACAAAAGATTGGATAACCGAAAAGTCATTTTCAATGATGAAACTAGGCCTTCAACCTGTCAGGTATGTTTTACTTTAAATAATATCCTCATATAACCAACTCCCGAAATTCAAGGGAAGTAGATGTATGTTGACCAATCGAGTCTCGAGCGTTGACCGAGGCAGATGAAGTGTGTTATCTACATGAGAAGAGTCCAGTATCCTGAGTACTACGAGCAAACAATCAAGTGTAGATAGCTTGCTTACATTTGAAAAATAATCCATATCATCTTTTGAAATTATCTCTTCCACACTTACCCATTATCGATCAATGATCGATAATGGAGCCGCTGTCCGAAGCGACACGGGAAGCTTTTCTTTTTAGGATCACTGGAATATAAAAATAGAAAAAGCAATACGATTGAATCATCCACTATATCCATTTTGGAATAAATCATCGCATTGGAATTCAAAAACATCGGCGGGAAGCTAACAAATTCTCGAAAAGAAGAAGTTAAAGACCAACAGCAAGACTTCACACCAGAATGACATAAAATTGTTTGAGACAAAGCATAGCTTCACCGTCGGTCGAACTAAAACTATACAGGACAAATCCATACCTACATCACGCACCCACTTACCAACCTAAACCCTTGTGTAAACTACGGAGAAAAGAATGCATCATCAATACCAAGAATTGAAATTCAGATCGAAATCAAAAAACGAACGGCTATCAGAAGTCAGTCAATTGAGAACAACATCTTGAGGTGGACTCTGACGATTCACATCGAAAATTCAATATTCAAGCCAAATTTGCATGGTAACCTCGACAAGATCAATTATATTCCACAAAATGAAAACTCAAAAGAAATTACTTCCAAAGCAGCCCCTGTTTCCAATGAAGGCATACTCTGGAGGCAAATATTATCGGGTTTCTAACCCAACAGGACCCAACAAGAAACAAAATGAACTCTCATATCAGAATGGTTTAGAAGTTATCCCGAAAGGCTAAGGCAAGGAATAAACAAGAGCCAAACTATGTTGCTAAGACAACAACTGAGATTGACTAAACCAAGAGACCAACATTCCTTCAGTCCAACAAGCAGTTGAGTGCAAAAGCTAGTAAATTGCCATCAAAATGGAACAACGTATAACGAGACTACGCAAGTAACGACGATACAAAATCATGAAAACATTCCAAACTCCTAAAATATCCTAAGTGCTTGGATAGCCAACGACCCATACCCTATGGATCGCTAGTGATCCATGAAAATGGAAGGTCACTGTGATGCAAAAAAGAAGAGAAGAAGGAAGGAGGTGCTGAAAAATGCTAAGTGTATGGGTCGCTAGTGACCCATACACCATGGATCACTAGTGACCCATGCTTCCACACGAATCTTCAATGAGCCAACCAAGCAATGCAATGGCTAGGGATCCATGTCCTTAGCTCTTGCACGAGCCAACTCTATGGGTTACTAGTGACCCATAGGCCATGGGTCGTTAGCGACCCATGATTTTGCCTCGGATCGTGAGCTAGACCTCCCTAGGTTGTTCCCTACCTACCCGCGAGTAGTTGATGAAGTGACCCGGTCCAAAATCTCTCTGACCTCTATAAATACCATCCTACCTGCAACATAAAGAGGGTCTTCTTCTCCAAATTGGCTGCTGAAGCTCTGTTGGAAACTTTCTTCACTCTCTACCTCCCTTAAAATAATCTCTAATGGGATTCACTATGACTCTCCAATGGATACCAACTCTAGGGATTCAATCTAGCTAAGGATAATCAAAGGTTTTGTAGTCATGCACTACTTGTAACAGCAATCAATCGTAATAAAACTATAAAGTGGACGTAGGCTTCATTAATAGTCGAACCACTATAAAAATTCTCTGACTGCTTTCTTTTATGGTTCTTTTTCTATAGCTGTGATCTGTGATATTTCTCTGTCAGAACAGAGTTGATGCTTTCAAACTCAAAGTGGGGTGTTGATCCATTTTTTAGATTAACAGCATGTATATATGTTGGTTTGGTATTGATTGCTTATGTCGAAGTTTGAATAGGTGATAATGATTATACATTGAATATTGAAAAATTTGGTTAGTATTTGTAAAGTAATATTCTTTCTTATGATTGCGATGTAATGCTATGATGTGGTATTATGATTGAATGTTATATGTGTTGTATGTTCATGACACACAGGTAGAGATTCACTAAGCAAAAGCGACGTAGGAATCCGCTCTTTATCGAAAGTTTGATTTTTTTTTAAAGTTTAAGTTTTCTAAAGCTAGAAAATCAAAATTTCAAGTTTTGAAAATTACGGGTCTATATAGCAATGGTCGCTATACGCACTGTTCGGAAAATCTAACTATTTTTCAAATCTAAACTTATTTTAACTTAAATTTTTTTACCAAATGTTTTCGAACTTTAGTTTAGCAATTAGAGAATAATAATTTATTTAATTAATTAATTTTTAATAATTAATTAATTGAATAATTAATTAATAATTAATTGATCAAATAATTAATTAGTAAAGGTAGGTAATACTTAATCACTGTTAATAATGGTTTTTAAACTTAAATGTTTATCAAATAATTTAATCATGATTTTTTACTTAATTAAAGTTAATTATTAGTTAATTTTTAGCTAAGGATTTATTAATTATTATTTAAGTATTTATTTACAATAATTATTAATTAATTATTACTTTAAAAGGGGGATTTATTTAATTAATCTTTGATTGAAGTTAATTATGTTTTAATAAGGTTTAAATAAGATTTAATTATTTTTAATTGGAGTTTAATTACTATTTAACAAGGATTTGATTCTCATTAAAATGGTATTAGTTAATTTTAGATCGCTTTGAGTTTAAGAAATCAGTTTTGTTTTAAATTGTTTTCTTTTCAAGTTTATTTTTAACTCAAGGGATTTCTATCTCGCTTACCCTTAAGTAACCCTATATGATTAGGAAATTAAATGACATCTACTAGAAGAAGAAAACACCATTCTGCTATTACAATTAACTTAGACATTAACTCAAGTTGATTGATTGTTATGTGTCGATCTCTTATATACCTATGGTTATGCGATGCCATATGAAATTTGATAAGTAAAACCAAGTTAAAGCACTATTATGTTTGCAAGTCACCGTTTGATTTTGTAAAAATAAATATTTCATTTTCTTTTTGAAATGGTTTCAAATTTATTGCATTTTGAACGAGATATTTAAAGAATGATTTGGCAAATGGTTTTATTAAAGATGATTTTTTAACTAATGGGAATGGTTTTCCATGTTATAAAAAGAAATTTTATAAAGAGTTTTATAAAGGAATTTGGAAATTTATAAGGTGTTTTGGGTAAATGGATTTGAGATTTTAAGCAAAGAAGATTTCATAAATAAGGAAGATTTATAAAATGGACTGCTTATTAAAGGAGGCTAATTTGATTAAGCTTATTTAGAAAATTGTTTAAATAGGGAAGGTTTATAAAGAAGTTTATAAATGATTTTGGGGTATTTATAAAAGAAGTTTCAGAAAATGATTTGGATATTCATAAAGGGAGTTTATAAAAAAAGTTTGGATATTTATAAAATCAATTTATATAAATGATTTTGAATATTTATAAAAGGGCTTTATAAATAAATTTTAAAGTTTGAAAAGTATTTTGAAATGGATTTGGATTTTAAGTGAAGAGATTTCACGAATGAAATAGATTTGGTTAAAAACGATTTATCAAAAGAAATATAATTTTTTTTGAGATATGGGTTTCTCTAAACTAACCTTTTAAAAATGGTGGTATGGAAGATCCTTTCCATACTTAACATTGAGGGAATAGTGTTTAGGGTTGTCCTTACCTTTAATTTAAGTAACATTTATTTAATCATCTTTAACATGATTTGGAAGTAAGAAGTAACTTGCAAATATTTTGTGACTATACTTATGTCAGAGAGATAAGTATATGTATGTTTTAGACAAACATTCTAAAAAGAGATTTACAAAATAAAGATTTGCTTTGAGGCTTAGTGATTGCTATGGATACATAAATCTCAAAGGGAATTGGTTGTTGTTTATTTGTTTGTAATTAAATATCCAACTATAAAATCTAGACTTGTTTTTGACTTAGAAGGTATGTCGGATATATTCGAGTTCCGTGATGAGGACTCGATTGCTTAGTGCATACTTCCAAAAAAACTAGAATTGAGTTAGCCGAAAACCTCACTTAGTTTTGGAGACACCAGTCCTTGGATTTATCTGACCCACTCCAAAACTAATAATGAACAATGTTAAATCATATTAAAGTATGTTGTGGAGTTATACTATTCTTTCTAAGGGTGATTCCAAAATGAAAGATTGTAACGTGGAATGTTTGTTCGATTCCGAAACAACTTTCATGAATGAATCTTGGCATTGTATCTCTGCTTAAAGGGCAGTGTTACCATTCCAAGATGGTTGGAATGACTATGTAATATATTGTGTTGAGTAATATATATTGTTCCTTTGTGTTATGAGATTCTGTGTTGTTTAATTTCTTCTCTTCCATCTTTTCTTTTTTTCAACCCTAATGACCCATCTTTCGGACAACTAAATGATCGGCACACGAATACCAAAGATGTATTAAGTGTCATCTTTGGTAGTAGGAAAGTCGGATCTTTACATTTAGTATCAAACCTCAGGGGATAAACTCATTGTTGATAGGATCAGCAATGCCCTAGAATGAGTCTGAGTGTAGTATATATATGAGTATGTATATTTAGTGAATAAAAATATTTCATATTGTGTTGTTTGACCTGTTGAGTGGCTTAAGAATTCCGGTCGATGCGCCCGATCAACGTTATCAATAGGGATTTCCTTAACCCTTGAACAAGTTAAATTGACATAATATTGTTTTAAATTTGGTAAATGAAATAATTTTACCTAGGAACATATTTTCTATATACAAAAAGGATGATTTTCAAAATCTATATAGTTACATATGAGGAGAGTATTTAGGAGTTAATAATATTTAAAGATAAAATATTTTTTATTAATTAACTCGACTATCTTGGAAATGACTAAAAATAGGCTAGAGATGTGTTCGGATGGCAAACACTTCTTTTGGGTATTACTCTTCTTATTAAAGGGGTATATGATACTAATTGGTAGCACCCAATTCCTTGACATCGTTTTGAAGTTAGTCGGGCTATATGTATGTTTTTAAAAGGTTTTCGAAATAAAACCCGGTTATTGTGTTCTTGGATCCCTTAAAAGGAAGAGCTTCAAAATAAAAGGATATTTTGATTAAAAAGGTGGATTAATAAATGAAGTTTTAATTAGGTTAAATTTAATAAGGAGGTTTAATAAAATTTGTTTATTTAAAACTGCGTCTTTTGATTTTAACATCTAGGATGTAAAGAATTATTTGATGTTATTAGAGGTTAATAGACATTTTTAATTTAATAGTATTTATGAAAAAGTAGAATCTAGGATGGAGTTTGGATACCAGCATCTACTCTCCTTAGCTACTTAGGATACGAATTAGGGTAAAGAGATTGATTTGGTCGACTTAGTTTCAAGATCCAAATTATTTTTGGCCTGCATCTATAGTTAAAATAAAGTAGAATTGACAATCAGATGTTTGAATATACTCTTAGGATGTAGAAGAGTATTATACAAGTTAATAAATTTAAAAATCGATTCTTATGAAGCATGGTTGGAGGGTAGAAAATAGTTAGATAGTATGAATCGTTAGATCAATACGTGTGTTATATAAAGATCATTTCTCCTTTTCATATAATTCTCAACCCTATATTCGAGTATATGACTGAAGGTGTTTTACACCATTCCGAATAAGGATTTATCACTCGATTTTTGAATGCAAGCTTTGATGAGGGTTCTTACATGGAACCAAAAGTTGTATATCATAGTTTATGGCTATGCAAGGAGAACATAGGCTTTTAAACTAAGAGGCCTGATCAAAGTCCGCACTAGGAAGCCGGGTGAGCGATACACTAGTTCGGAAGTGAAGTTACGTGTTCGAGTGAATGATCAAAATTAGATTTTACATAGGAATATCCATGTAAATCGCACGAACTGATGAATAGCTTAAGTGTTTATGGGAACCAGGATTGTGATATAATATCAAGGACGAAATTCTTTTAAGGGGGAAGAGTGTAACGATCTAAAATTTTATCGCCTTGATTTGGGAATATTTGATAAATTTAAAATATTCAAATAATAGGCTTTATAAATTAAAAATAATATGACTTTTTAAAATAATAAAAAACGATGGTAAATAGATTTGTAACGACCCAGGATTTTGCCACTTTGAAATAGGCTATTTAAATATACTTTTATAAGCAATAAATGGATTGTTATTAGCAAATAAACCTATTTTAAATTATTTAAAAATGATGATAAAATAGTTTTCAAAATTTATATACTAATATAGATAGTTCAAATAAAAATAGAAAATATGTCTGAAGAACGTTTTTCAAATTTTAGACTTTTCGGCACCGAAAAGTTATTGGAAAACATTGTGCATATTTGGTTAAAACATGCACACTTATAAACTAGGGTTTTGATCAAAATTGCAAATAATGTACATGCATATATATATGTATGCATACATGAATACTTAATACCGTTTACATATATTGATATGACTATTTATGCATATTTATATACATACATACATACATACATACATACATATATATAAAATCTAGGTTAGTACCTAAACAGTACCTAAAACACCTAGGTTAGTACATGAAAGTATGGAGGGGGGAGGACATATGGAGAGAGATGTGGGGAGGTATGGCAAGCATGCTAGATGATAATTTAATATATTTTAAATGTAAAGTTAATTCAAATTATTAATTCTTTTCATTGCCAATAAATACCTCCTATCTTTACACATTCTTCCTTTACACTTCTAAATCGATTCTCTACTAAACAAGGCCCTATACTCCACAAAACCACCAAGGCCGAGCCTTGTTCTAGCCATGGCCAAGCGAAATTGGTCCAAGGCCGATCCCATTTAGCCTTCCAAAGGTCCACATCTTCACTTTGTTGAGCTACGAGCAAGTGAGCTAGGTCGAGAGCAAGTTTTGTTTGATTTAGTGAAAGTTTGGTGAGTAAAGTTCAATTTTTAAAAATCAAGTTACTAACTTTTTAAAGTTGTAAAATTTACAAGTTAAAATGTCGCTTAAGTATGTGGTGATGTTATATGTTGTGCATGCATGCATATATGTTGGTTTGGTATTGATTGCTTAGGCTAAAAATTGAGTAGGCGATAAAGATTATACCTCGAATATTGGAAAAGTTGATTAGTATTTGCAAAATAGTATGTTGCTTATAATTGTGCTATAATTTTATGATGTATTATTGTGATTGACTGTTGTATGTGTTGTATATGGGTTCATGACACAAAGGTAGCGTTTCGCTAACCAAAAGCGACATAGGAATCTTCTTTTCGTCGAAAGATTGATTTTTGTTTTCAAAGTGAAAAGTTTTCAACTTTAGATCTTTGATTTTGGTTTTAAAATTTTATTTTCATGTTTTAAATAAGACGGGAGTTCAAAGTTGAAGTTTTTAAAAGTTATAAAATCAAAATTTCAAGTTTTGAAAATTATGGATCCGTATAGCGATGGTCGCTATACGCGCGATTCAGAAAATCTAACTAATTTTCTAATCTAAACTTGTTTTAACTTCAAATATTTTTTAGGAAATGTTTTTCTGACTTTGATTTAGTAATTGGAGAAAATAATTTAATTATTTACTAATTAATTAATTAATTAATTAAGGTAGTTAGTACTTAATCATTGTTAATAATGGTTTTTAAACTTAAATGTTAATCAATTAAGTTAATCATGATTTGTTACTTAATTAAGTTAATTATTATTTAATTTTTAGTTAAGGATTAATTAATTATTATTCAAGTATTTATTTAAGATAATTATTAATTAATTATTATTTCAAAAAGTGGTTTTATTTAATTAATCTTTGATTAAAGTTAATTATGTTTTAATAAGGTTTAATTACTATTTAACAAGGATTCAATTCTCATTTACAAGGGTTTTAATTTATTCTCAATTGCTTTGAGTTTAAGTAATCAGTTTTGTTTTAAAAAAAAAATCTTTTTTAATTTGTTTTAAAATAAGAGATTTATGTATGGCTTGCCCTTAAGTAACCCCGTATGATTAGGAAAACTAAACGATGTCTATTAGCGGAATAAATAAAACTGGATAAGTAAAACCAAATTAAAAGCACCATTGTAGTGGCTAAGTTTACGTTTTATTTTGTAAAGATAAATTTTTCATTTTATTTTTGAAATGGTTTCAAAGTTATTACATATTAACAAGATATTTAAAGAATGAAATAAATTTGATTAAAAAGAATTTATCAAAAGAAATATAAAAAGAAGTTGAAATCTGGGTTTCTCTAAACTGACCATTTTGAAATGGTGGTATGAAACATATGTTCCACACTTAACACCGAGAGAATATTGTAGGTTGTCCTTGCCTTCAATTTAAATAACATTTGTTTAATCCTTTTTAACATGATTTGGAAGTAAGAAGTTATTTGCAAATGTTTTATGACTATACTTATGTCAAAGAGATAAGTATATGAATGTTTTAGATAAATGTTTTAAAAAGAGATTTATTAAATAAAGATTTGCTTTGAGGCTTAGTGGTTGCTATAGATAAATAAATCTCAAATGGAATTGGTTGTTGTTTGTTTATTTGATAAATAACCGACTATCAAATCTGGACCTGTTTTGACTCAGGAGGTATGTCGGGTATATTCGAATTCCCGACGAGGACTCGATTTCTTAGTGCATACTTCCAAAAAGAACCGGAATCGAGTTAGGTAGAAAATTACAGTTTAGTTTTGGAAATACCGATCCCTGGATTTATCCGAACCACTCCAAACTAATAAGGGACGAAGTTAAATTTGAAGTATGTTGTGGAGTTGTACTATTCTTCCCGAAGGTGATTCTAAATTGGAAGATAGTAATGTGGAATGTTTGTTCGATCCTTGAACAACTTGCATGGATGATTGTCAGCATTGTATCTCTAGTTGGAGGGCAGTGTTAGCATTCCAAGATGGTTTGTTGGTACGAAAGAAGGTAGAGCATAACCTCAAGCCTCATAACCAGGAAAATGGGAAAAATAGGATGTGCAGCAGAGTTACGTGGTTAGGTACCATTAGGGGCCGCCATCCCATTCTAGATTGTCTATGTTCGAATTGTTTTGCATGCAAACACCATAGTAGTACAAGGCCTCGGTGTCAAAAAGGGATGAGGTAATCCAGTTAGCCATGTTAAAAGGGGCAGCCGGCTCTGTTTAGCAATGGTAAAAGAAGTTCTTATCGGACTTGGTTCATTTTCTAGGGGTGTACCATTGGAAGGTAGTCCCTTACCTTGCCATAGTATGGAATCCATTCTCAGAAATGTGCCTTTACGTCTTTGATTTTATATCCTAGCATGCTGGAGTTTAATATGGTAACAATTTCAGTTATTTTGATATTTATTTTAAACCATATACATCATTACAATATCATTGGATTTTTATATACAAATGTTTTGGTTATCGTAAAGTAAAAATCCATCATTGTTTATGTGCAGCATGGTCTTACGAGATGCATTTGATTTAAATTTTTTATAAGTTAAAAACTTATGTTTTACACACACCAGATCCATGTATGACCTGTAGTTTATTTTCTTTTCCTAAACACTTAGGTGCTCAAAATTTGAATGGGCAGCCAAGTAGTTTAGGTTTTCCGCAGATTCATTTTGGAGGAGATTGGAGCAGGTGGCTTCATCGATAGCTAGATATCACCTTGTCTTTCCGCTGTATTATATGTATGTTGTAACAGTTAGATAAGGATAGACTATTTAATCATCCTTGGGTAGAATTTGTATTAGTATGATTTTGATGTAAAAAAATTGAAATGACTTTGTAATATGTTATGTTGAGTAATATATATTGTTCCATTGAGTTGTGAGATTCTATGTTGTTTAGTTTCTTCTCTTCCATCTTTTCTTTCTTTCAACCCTAATGATCCGTCTTTCAGACGACTAAATGATCGGCACATGAATACTAAGGATGTATTAAGTGTCATCTTTGGTAGTCAGAAAGGCAGATCATTACACGGGTACTTCAAATCCTTTACCCAAGACCAGCCCATCATATTTTTAATCCCACCGGGTATAAAATCATATACCCAAACTGAATATTAATGCCAATATATATTTTAGCTCAATTTTTTAAACATTGCACACAGCATAATTTACATAAAAAGTGGATCATGATGAAACCAAGTTTACAAACACATAACGGTAAGTAAATAATATACGCACTCATATTTTTGGTACTACGGACAACTAATAATCGGTTCGGGCCCAATTAGGTTGAATAGTGATGAAACTGTATGTGACCATAATAAAAATCTAGTTGGGCTTGGGTCAGGCTAAGGTAGTCAAAGTTGACACCACTACACGTATTAACAAGCCGGGTTCGGATCGGGTAGGGCCAAAACCCATATTATTAAGAGGCCTACCCACAAAACCATATGAAAATGGACCAAAATCAATTAAATTGAAACTCATTTAATGGAGTATAAATTACATGTTATAAAAATACTTAGAGACTATACAACTTAATGATCATTTTGGGTATCGCTAAAGAAATTTTTAGAGTTTTATCATGTATAAATACATCTTCATATAGCTTTGCACAAAGAAAAGAAAATCATAGATAATGAAATAGTTTTCTCTTATATTTACTCCCTCTTTAGTTTATTATCTTCCTCTTTTATTTTATGTACATTATGCAATTTATAGTTTGCCTTGTTCTCTTAATTTATGCAACTTTAGTTTATCTATCTTTATGCTTTTTTAATCTAATCTCTCTTTAATGCAATTTCTCTTTTGTTTTTAGTTATTAACATGTTTATTTTTTACTTTTTTTTAGTCTTAAAATTAGTTGTGTTGATATGAAACAAACATGAATTGGTTAAAAAACTTTAATCTAGTGGTGATAATGCTACCATGGTTTATATCAATTCAACATAGAATTATTATATGATTTTTTTAGGCTAATGTTGATTTGGATAAAAATGAAATATTAATGTTTGTAAATAACATTGATAAACAGATCACAAACATGTATCGCTCAAAACATTCATCATGATGTAAACTAATTAATTTTGGTGACAATATTAGAAATAAAATTGAAAGGGATGGTTTTTGTTGTTTGATATAAGATCATGCTCAAACATGTTTTTTAGTATACCAGTCATTTTCCTAATATTCTATGGGTGATGCCAATTTTTGTATCATAATTAAATGGTTTACGCAACTCTATTTAATAACATGTCTAATGTTCAAAATAAATACATGAATTAATTCCATTCATATTAAATGTAGTCAAAATAATCATTTGCTGATTTGAATTGATTAGCGGATTCCATCCCATCACTATTATTTTATTTAGTAGATTTTCTTGCTTTAGATTTCATCGTTCATAAACGTTTTCAAAAGTTTTGGGTTTAGTTTAATTGGGTAAACTGAAAATTAACAATAATTTTCTTTATTTTGATTTAAATTTTCACTACTAAACTTTTTAAGTCTTAGTTATGCACATACTAGTTGAAAATTTTATCAATTTCTATTTAATATGTATCAAGGAATAAATAAAAATGTGGCGACTTGGAAATTCGAACACTTCATCTTCGAATATCGAAATGTTTTGGAATATAATTAAGTGTTATAAATATGATTTTATAACCTTGTTAGACATCATTTAATTAATGAATAATGATAAAAAACATATTTTTGAAAATTATTTAGAGAAATATACTTTTCAATGAAAAATCGATAATGTGACCGAAAATTGGTTTATTGGTATACAACTTTTTGATTGATATAAGTAGTTCGTACTCTTTTGCACCAGTCTAATGATAAAATGAACAGATTAGCAACTAATTAATACACAAACCTCTTCGTAAAGCATGAAACAGTCTAGAAGCTTCCATTAGGATAAGAGACATATAATGTTAAGGGAACAAGCGTAATTAGCATAAAAGAGAAGTGATGTAAAGAAAAAGTGATGTGCGGTGAGTCTTCCATTGCATGGTTGGGAGGGAGAGGGGTATGAAGTCAAGCTTAGGAAGCACTGTCTTGAGCCTATAAAAGGAGAGGAATACCCTTATTTTATAATCACAAATTTACAAAGCAAAGTAAGCTCTCTTTCCACGTCTTCTTCTTGTTCCTCTTCATAATTTCCCAAAGCAAAATAATTGCAAAACAATTCCAAATCAACTCAAATTTAGAATGCAGCCTTACTACAATATAAAAACATCTTCTACCAAGTTAGATTGTAAAAAAGTGAAGCACATCCCCTTCCCCCACACATCCTTTGGCCGTGAGTAATAAGTAAGAGGAGAAGGCAAGAGCAAGGTGAAGCAAGGCGAGAGAAGGAAGGAAAGGAGCTTGCTAAGTTGGGTTTGGACATGGTTTCTCGGATCTTGATTGTTTTTTAGATAAAAGATGAGCTAACTCACCACCTTGATTAATAAATATTATGCAAGTATATTGGTGTTTGATTTTGTTAAAGTTGTTTGAATTGACCTGGACATATGTTGAAATAGTGATTTTGATTCTTTTTTGACAGCAAGTGGCATATGTATGGACTTGAACGAACTTGAATGGACTTGTATGACATATAGCAAGGCCTTGGAACAGATAGGTTATAGATGGACTTTGGTTTAGGTTGGACTCAAATTTAAAACTGCACTTAAATAGATACCGCTATAGATGCAGTTCTGAATTGCCTTGTTTTTGGCTATTTCTATGGAACTTTGTAGAGAAATCCTTAGAGGTTTCTCACCATATTTATAATGTTTTATATGTATGTTTGTTGCTATAAAAAGTTTGGATGGTAAAAAGTTAAGTAACATCTCAAAAACGACAAAAACTTCACTTGTGCAAAACTGCCACATTTAAACTTGATTTTTGAACTTTAAAAGGGTTGAAAAGATATTTAAATTTAAGTGTTTTATTTCATTCTTTTTATAAGTGTTTACTGACTTCGAGTATTTAAAAGTGGTTGGAGATTATTATGAATTTTAAGAGTTATTAATGAACTTTTAAAGAAGATGTTTTATAAGGAAAACTTGTTTTGTCAAGTTTTAAAATTTTTATAAACTTGTCATATTAAAGTAATATTTTGGATAAATGTTCTAAAATCTATTGTAAGTACTTCAAAAGTATAAACAAATAATTTCAAAAGGGATAAGAATTGCTTAGTGACTAAATGGTTTTATTATGCGATTACTTATTAAAAAGTAATCAATTATGCTTAACACTAAAAGCCGAGCGCGGTAGACTTATCTATTTGTGAGAGTTAAAAATTGATGTCGTGTAGGGACGAAGCAATAAAGTTTTAACCTACCGACTTTCCTCTTAACCAATAAATAGTTAAGTTGGAATGTCGAAAACATGTTAATCTTGTTGATTTCTTACTTATTTATGGAGATCATTAATACTATATTTAACACTAAAAGCCTTGTCGTTTTGTGAGATTCAAGAATGAAGTGCCTAGACAAGGCTTTAACATGCAACCAGTGATCTAACTTACCTGACTTCATTCTTGGATGAGAAATAGTTAAGTTGAAATGTCGGAAATGTGTTATGTATACGAACATTGATTTGTATAAGAAAACTTTTAAACTGGATAGTCGATTAGTCGACTATCAAAGTTGACCGAATATTAACTTAAGAAGTAATCATAAGGCTTCGCGATTTCATACCAATAAGAACCTCCGGGAAGGAGTATTGGTACGAAACATCTCTAGTTTTCACTTAATTTTAAAAGAACCAGAATTGAGTTAAGTGGAGATTCATTGATTGGTTTTAAAGAGTTCAACATTGTAAGTGTTTTACTTACTAAGTATCACTTCAGAACCAGTATACGGGTTTTATGTTTTGGAAGCGGTTGAAAAAGGGAATCTATGTGGAGATTCGAGATCGGTTCGAGATGCTAGAATCCATGTAGTGATTTGTTTTAGATGCGGAAATCCATTTGGAGATTCTCATTCCGTTCGAGTGATGAAGACTCGTATGAAAGATGCCGAACGTAACCTCGACATCGGAAATGTCTAAAGACAGAGTAGGCTACACAACCTGGGGTTTAGCTCACCCACGATAGGATATTATCAACTCCATATCTAGAGCATGCTTATTGATATATTGGTACCGGGGTCGATGGTATTTGGTACCATGTGGTACATGTTTATGTTCAGACGTGAGCCTTTGTGTTTTCCTTATGGTATAATTTATCTAGAGGTATACGACGCTTAGAAGTTGACTTCTGATCTTTGGGCATGGAGATTGGATTTTGGCTTGACTGAAGGGATCTCCATGGAAAATCCATTATGCAAATGTACCTTAGCAGTTTTGGATGTACCCTATATATGTTGTGGTGTGACCAATAGAAGCATCACAGCTATTTGATATGATTTACATTCTACACCCCAAACATTATCAATCATATCACTATATTAAACGTAATGAATGGTTGATTTCTTTTGAGTGGAAACTGTTATGGAAATCTCTATGGTTTCAATAATTATTGTTACATGTTGCATGTATTTTGAGTTTTCTCATACCGGATTCATGTTTGACGCTTGGTTTTTGTTTTCCCTAAATTCCTCATATACTCTTTCTAGTAGGCTGAGTATGATAGGTTTTACCTTAGACGCTTCAGAGTTCAGAAGACAACTAGAGGCTTTCATTACCTACTTATTTCCATTATGTTGTTCCGTGTTATCCATGTATGTATCATAACTGTCTAGGCTAATGATGGTACGTAGATTTTGTAACTCTGAAATTCCTGTATTCAGAATAACATTTGAATATTCTTTTGATTTTATATATTATCGTTCCGCTGTGAGATTATAATATTGTGTTCTTCCTTTCTTGTCTATTCTTTATTTATTTTACCATACTTTCTGTCTTTTCGACACTTGGATGTTCGACGCACGAATACCGTGAATGTATTAGTGTCGACATTCAACGATCGAAAAGTAAAAAGATGAGTTAGAATTATGTACCTAATCAATCATATACAGTGTCGATTAACTTCAATAATATGAGCCAAAATATTTCTAGAGGGGTCAATGTAAAACCACTTTATATCCAAAATTCGAGACAATCCAAGCATATTTCAACAACCAAAGTTGAAACAATCACAAAACATTTCAATGTTATCAAATGATAAAGCATAATGAATTAGGAAAAAAACCCGTAAAATACCTTTTCATTTTTAGAACTGAAATATCGACCACATGTGGAAAATGCTGGACCAACATCTTGAGCTCATTAGGCAAGCATCAGGACTATTCTGGGTTTAAACTGTTCCGGGTCCAGTTTGGGGGAGGAGGTCCATTCTTACTAAATTTTAATAAAAAAAACAGGAAAATAGACACAGGGAAAAAGTTCCAAAAAAATTTAGTCTCAAGGACAGCAAGTTTGTTTTTTAGTCTGAAAGACACTTTATAGTGTAAACAGAAAATGATAGTTGCAACTATCATTCTGTGATTTACACTATAAAGCATCCTTCAGACCAAAAAACAAACTTACTGTCCCTGAAACTAAATGTTTTTGCAACTTCTTCTTTGTGTCTAAAAACCCCTAAAAAAATATATACTATAGCTTCAAATCCTATTTGTCTACGTAGATTGTATGGAAAAAGCTTATTTCTTTTAATTACAAATGTCAAAAGTCCAACTTTTATATTATAATTGTACAGGCTCCAATTTGCATTTGGCCGGGCTTGGCAATCGCAATATCAAACTCTGGAAACCAGAATTTCTCATTTAGAAATATATTTTTACAATCATTATAAATAAAAGTTTTTTCACGAAGCAAGGACTTCCTTAGGTGGTTGCCTAATGGGCCTTTCTCTTCAACAGGCCTTGGCAAACAGCAGCCCTCCATTTTAATTCGCCGACATCAAAGATGGGGAAAATAGCAAGCAAACGACTTCTCATGTCAAACAGTGTGCAAATATTTCCAGTAATTTTCTTTAATCATGGAAAAAAGAAAAAAAAGAAAAAGAAAAGGAGGGAAAATAAAACATGTGGTGCTCTTCTTCTCTAAATTGTGCATTGCGTACATCCTTCTTATTCTCTCGATCCCAAACGAATCTTCCCTTTCTCTTATTCATATCAAATAATATTCCACTGCTTATATCATTCTTCCCATCTCATCTTCTTATCAATAAAGTAACAGTAATCCCACATCGCCAAATTAACTCTATATCATCCATGGAAGCACTAACCTTCACTTCTGTCTGCTGCATCAACAGCCCTCGTTCATCTTCCCATTTCCCGAACTTCAAATCACGTAATAACGGCAACAAACCCTCATTCTCCATCCCCGTCCAATCTCAGCCGTCCGTTCGCCGCCCCGATGTCGATCGTTGGTCCAACCCAGCCTCCACGTCAGCACCTTCGTACAGCAATGACAGAACTAGTAGGTTAGCTAGGAAGAATGTGGATAGTAGCCATTGTAGTAACTACAACAATGAATTGGAAATGTTTCTCGATTTGGTACCATTAAGAATGAGAAGAGAGCTGGTTAACCATGGCGAGATTGGAGAGTTGATCGAAGTTGTTATGGATTTAGGAAGGAAACCGATCGCCCGGTTTCCTTCTGGTGATTTTGTGATTTCGGAGCAGGTGATTTGTATGGATGATTTGAAGCATGCGATATCCAAGGTATGATGTGGTAATTTGTAAAAAAAAAAAAAAAAAAAAACTGTTGACGCCTTGTCTTGAACAATTATTTCCAGTCCAGTAATATTAATTTGTAACTTTAGCATATTGATGCCAGTTACAACTGGTACCAAATGTTATAGGTAGAAAAGAAAAGAAAAAAAAAGCTTTCTCACGTTACACAATAGCTAAGTTGAAAAGATAGTTCATAAGTTACTGCTTTATTTGAATGGTCTGGAAATTTGTAGGAAAAAAAAAAAAAAAAACTGTTGACAGCTTGTCTTGAACAATTATTTCCAGTCCAGTAATATTAATTTGTAACTTTAGCATATTGATGCCAGTTACAACTTGTACCAAATGTTATAGGTAGAAAAGAAAAGAAAAAAAAAAGCTTTCTCACGTTACACAATAGCTAAGTTGAAAAGATAGTTCATAAGTTACTGCTTTATTTGAATGGTCTGGAAACAATTATTTATTGTTTACTTAAAAATGACAAATATGTCGGTAAGTCATAAGTAAGGAATACTCGTTCTGATGGCTTATTCAATAATCCACAACTAAATTTTACTAGGATTTCATTCTATCGAAACATTCTACTTTTTAGTATTTGCTTAAAACCACTTAGATATTACAAGTTAAAGCTCAAAACTGTTTTTAAGTAGCTAAAAGAAAAGCTGTTACCAAACATGCTTTAAGAAAACTTAAGTGAATTGTAGGTGGTATAAGTTTCTTTCTTTCTTTCTATATTTGTTTTTTTATTGAAGTTTTTTTTTTAATTTGTTTCTGTTTTGTCGTTGTAGTAAAGTTGGTAATTGATTTTATGGGAATGTAAACGATAGAAGTGTTTGAATAGACAAGTGGAAATTTGGATAAAGGGTGCGTTTTCTATGAAGCGAACGAAGCTGTCTAATAGGGTATTCCAAACAGGGTGCAAACATATAAAGTTCAACGAAAGAGAAATGAGACAAAGAAAGAGAAATGCGTTTTTGTACTGCAAATGGGGCGATGAAAGGAGAATGATTGTTCATAATTGTATTGTAATAATTGTTGCTAGCGGTAATTAATTGTTGCTAATGATAATTAGTTTGTAATTAAGAAATAGCACATTTGATTAGGTAATCCAATAGTAAAAACATCACAATTTATAACAAAAACAAATGAAATAGATACAATAAATTAAAAATACCAAGTAGTTACACATGGATACGATAATACAAACTAGACAATACATTTAGCAAAGTCCTATAGCAATAAGTTTATTCCTTATCTTATCTCAAACTAAAGCCATATTATTTTCGATACTTTTTTCGATTGGTTCATTTTCTTTTTCATCGGTCTCATGAATATTATAGCATTCTTCAAGCTATTATTCTAGAATAAGATCATGATCATCGTCGTAGGACATAAAGTCTGGATCAAGGCTATTGTTTTTTCTATGAGATTTCTTTAACATGAATTGGATACTTGAAAGTCAGCATATTACTTATGATTGCAATTTTCTCTCTCCATATTTTGAATGTTCTTTCGATTACCATACGTAAAATTGAATGGTAAAAACTAAAATTCTCATTATTCGATTTTGGTTTATTTCAAGTTTCATGAAAAATGGATGTGATATCTCGCATTTCGATATGGAGGCATATAAAACCATCCGTTAGCAAATATTCCGATAATAATGATGATCCGGTGTGGACATGGAAAGTTTGAGTTCCGATCATTTATTGCAGAATTGAAAACTCTATTATCATGCGTTGTTCCTTCTCAACTAGCCATGACATATGAAAAAGTCATATTAAATGAACATATAGCCAAAATATTTCGTGTGACATATCATTTTCACTCAATATATGTTTGTGCACTGCTACGGGTAAGTGTGTAGCTATGCATGTACCATCTATATTGTGGATCATCTAGTTTAACTATATCTTCTAGCGTTAACGTAACATCTTTTAGAACAATATGAAAATAAACACAAATTGTGCACATGCTCATTAAAACCTTTCCGCGACCTGACAGTTTGGAAGAGACAAAGCGATGATATATAAAAATATCGCAATCATTTCTTTAACGCAAACATTCTTTATGGGCTTCAAAATGTAAGATCTCAGACGCTCGCACAATATAATGAAACATGGTCTTTTCATTCGGTAGTTTCTTTGACAATGCTTTTGACGTCCTGAAAAGATATCGCTAATCCAACGCATGCCGATGGAAGTTGAAGTGTGAATCCGCGTATTTTGTGTTTTCTTCCATTCAAAAATTCATTTATCACAATCATGTCTTCAAAATACTCAAAGTCGGAATCACTCTCTGCCATTGTTTTTTTAACTGTAGCATATAGTGCAGAGAGTGTGGAAGAAAAAGCTAAATGTGGTTAATAAAATGATTAAGGTGCGAAATTAGATCATTTGAGCTCGACACGTCGGACACGTTAAACTCAAATGGCCCTTTTTTCCTACGCTCTTTCAACTGGCTAAGAAGACCGTTTGCCTAGTTCAAAACATCCAACGTGTCGAACATGTTGAATGTTTGAACTGGACAGTTCGATGAATGCGAACACACCCTAAATATACTTGAAAGAAATGACATAAGTCTTCATACACAAGTAATTTGACTCGTAAACTTCTAAGCAACTTATTTCGTCTACTTGTAAGTTGTTGCTAATCCTACAAATATTAATAAATAATTTCTAAGTTGTTTGGGCTATACATAAGTAGTTACCAACCTTACTATGAGTAACTTACGAAATTCAATTTGTGTGTAGGTGGGTAATTTTTCAGATGATAATAGGTCAGGGATAAACCATTCTTTGCATAGGATAAGTGCAATAAGGAACAGGAAGATGCAGATTATAGGTTTGACTTGTCGTGTTGGTAGGGCTATTTCGGGGAGTGCTGAGATGTTGAAGGATTTGGTGGAGAGTCAGAGTTCGATTTTGGTCATTGGACCTCCAGGTGTTGGGAAAACAACATTGATCAGGTAATTTTTTTTTTTTTGTGAATGTGCTTAGGCCTCCTTCGGCAACCAAAAACAAAAGTGTTTTTTGTTTATTTGAAAAGTCCTTTAGCTTTTAAGAAATTAAAATGTTCAAATGGCAAAATTTTGACTTCTACTTTAAAAAAAAAAAAAAATCAAACTGAAATAAAAAATTATGAATTTAAAAATTCAAATAGTGAAAATACAAATTTGGAAAATTCAATTTTTGAAAATTTTGAATTTGAAAACGTGGAGACACAAATTTTGGGAACTCAAATTTTAAATTTTGAAAATTTGATGATTTAAATTTTGAAAATTTGATGATTCAAATTGCACTGATTGATCTGGTAAACTAAAATTTTGATCTGAATGCTACAATTCAATGAACTCCTACTTTAATGTTCAACCCGAGCAGGTGAACCAAATCCTTGCTAGTGTTACTAATTAACGAATAAGCAATAAGATTATGCATTCTAGCTTATGATAATTATACCTTCTTTTTTTGGCAAAAAGGGGCAACCCCAAAATTTTCTTTTTCACATATATTTTTTTGACTGTGTTTACCACAAGGTTTGCATACCACGTACCGTAGGAGATGGGGATATTAGATCAGTTCCATACACCTTTTCATAACAATGATTTTTATTTTCTTTCTCTTCGACATTAAACTGAAGCTTATTCTTGACTTTTTTAGAACCACAATACCAGATCATATAGCTTGTTGCACTGAATTTTTCCCTTTGGCAGAGACATAGCTAGAATGCTTGCAGATGAACGGTTGAAACGTGTGGTCATCGTCGACACATCTAATGAAATTGGAGGTGATGGTGATGTACCTCACTCTGGAATTGGCCGTGCAAGAAGAATGCAAGTTCCTAATGTTAGCATGCAACACAATGTGAGTTTTTATTGTATATATTTGTTTGTTATACACAGTTATATACATCAGTGATCCACGATATCTCTTTTTTTAGAACTATTTAGCAACTTTATTATATTCTGACTTGTACGATCTCAAATGCTACAAAATTCTGAAAATATAAATTATGAATACGATCTCTGTAAAAAATGATGCCACTTTAAATTTACCAGCCCAAAAAGTATGAGTTAATATTAACCACTAAAACATCTGTTTTAATGTTGATTTACAATATCAGTTCTATTGTGTCCAAAATATTCAAGCGAGTCAAATTTTTATGGAGATGAATTTGAGTAGAACTGTGCTAGAACAACCGGGGGATACATGGCATGCGGAAAAGGGATAAACAGTCGATATTAGGAGGTGAGAAAAAATTATGCGGGTTGGATGCCCGTATCAATCGGTTGATTAATTAGCCGGTTGAAGGGATATTTTCATTTTGAGTATGATGTGAAAATATCCATAAAATTTTGTTGTCTTGGGAATATTATAGTGAAATGCATGATATAGTGCTAAAAGGTACCCACACTAACGAGGTCTCATGTACACATGCACACACATCTATACATACATATTATGTACATAAATACACATACATGTACGTGTGTGTGGGGTTATTTTTATTTGTTTATCTATTTATTTTTTTGGGGTGGGGAGGGGGGAGGGGTGTGATCTTCCAACAGTCCAAGGGAATTTTTTTTGTTATTTAACAAATTTATTAAACAAACTTATAGGTTATGATTGAAGCAGTTGAAAATCACATGCCAGAAGTCATAATAATCGATGAAATTGGAACAGAACTCGAAGCTATGGCAGCAAGTACTATCGCTCAAAGAGGAGTTCAACTAGTTGGAACAGCTCATGGAGTGACAATTGAGAGTATCATAAAAAATCCATGTTTGCAGTCCCTTGTTGGTGGAATAGAGGTTTTTATTTACAATTGCTATGAGCACCTCATTTTTTCATTCTTAATACCATACTTGAAAATATTTATACTATCGCAATTTTATGCTTCAAAACCTCTATTGAGTGAATTCATTCTGCAGTATTATACCAAATGTAAAAATTTATTAGAAAATGTTGCTGCATGAAATTATTTATGCTCATTCATAATGTATTCTGAATGTATAACAATTCATTCAGTGAAATGTTGTTGAATGAGTTTTTCGAGATTTAAATCAACATTTGACCGGTCGGTATTAATAAGTATTGTTAATCTAACAATTGATTTTTGTAGAACTGCTGTTAGTATCCATAGCTGCACTCTCTCCGTGTATGTGTGTATACACATAATAGTTGTAATATCAATAGAAGTTCTAATATGCTTTATACAAATGATGTCATGGGTTTGAATCCCAATCATGACAAAATTCATTTTTATTTTTAATTAAAGAAATTAGTAAAAAAAATGAGGTCAAAAGTTAGCATCTTATTCATGAGAACACTTTGTAGCTTTTCGTCCTTTTGTTATTCGGATTTATTTATGTTTCTTATTTTTACAAAATCAACACACAGTTTTAGAAAAATTCATTTTTCCCGGTTTGTTTTACATTTATAAATCCAATACTTATTTTATTATCTAGTTTCATATAAAATAAAATTCTTATCAAGAACTTTATGCAAAATTAGATTGATGATATGCAACTATACTATGTTTTCTCAATGATATTTTCGTTCATGCATGCATCATATGTGCTAAAGTACTAGTCTTATCGTCATTTATCATCGTCGTTCTTGCCTTTTTCCCCAACGAATGTGGTTGGCAACATGAATTTCATTTTTCATAAGTTTCTATCTTGAGCAATATCTTTAGTTAAATTTGATCTTTTGAATTATTTCTGATATTTTCATTGCATATTAATTTAAATCTTCATTTCTGTCCTTTTCCCCCAATGCTAGTATCTCATCTCCTCATGAGGCATCTCTCTTTGTCATTTTTATAGGTTGTTACTATTTACATCCACATAAACATTTGCTAACGTCATTTAAACATTAATTATATTAAATCATGAAATCTACTTCAAAAACCCACCTTAAGTTTAAAAGATGATTTGAAAATAAGAAATAATCGAACAGCATATAAAGTATAAACAATAAAATCTAATACTCGAACATAATTATTTTCAATCCTCTTAATTATTAATGACAAAAGAAAATGAGATAAAAAATGTAAGTAAATTTTCTTTTATGAATTTCAGATTAGAAGTTGATTAGTTAAGATATTAATTTTTGTAGAATATGAATGTAAATCAATATTTTTGTAAACATGTTAAATTTCCAGTGAATGGATTATCATAATTAAATATATTTGACTATATCATATTGTTTTTTACTAAAATTGGTTTCATCGTTTGTTTGTTCAATCAACATCTGAAACAATAATAATTGGAGATTTTTGATCGAAAGTAATGAATGTTTATTAATATGATACATCATAACACCTAATTTAAACTGCAAATTATTCTTAACTATGTTAATCTTAGTTAGGGTTACACAGTTAAAAAAAATGGGAATTCTACTTACAATTAAAATCAATTACAACTTAACTGTAAAAAATTAGTTGGATTAATAAATCTTGGTGTAACATAAAATTAAAAAAAGATCGGCTATGAAGAAATTTTGATTTTTTTTTGTTTGAACAAAGATTGAGAGGAGATCTGTTTTTCAGAAAATAGAAAGGTATGGAAAGATGAGTGTGAAAGTGTGGGTGAGTGAAGATGATAAGTGGGTGAGAGGATAGGTGGGTGAAAGAAGAGTTTATGTTGATGGAAATAGTAACAACTTTTTTATAAGTGTACATACTGATACCATCCAAGTTTTTTTTTTCCTAATTTGTTCATTTATAGGCGTCACTTCTATTATCTCTCACACTCCATCGTTTGTGACCCTATATTTTCTATTAATTCCTACGATCTCTCATATAGTATATATACAGGAAAGACGTATAATGGAATTTTTTTTAGCTTCCTTATTATATTTTCAGTTACACTATTTCTAGTGTCATTCAAAGGTTTTGGTTTTTGATTTACATTTTGAACATCATTTATGCATAAAATGAGAACTACAATTTCCCTTGTCACTTCCAAATTTATATGACAATTATTAACCATTCAACCGTTGATTTGAACTATCAATTTTACTGTAGTTTGAAACATTTAATATAATTTTATTAGAGATGATCTTAAGTATGAAACGAACATATTCTCACAATTTTTTAAATTTGGGTTTAGCGTGGCTTGAAATATGGTAGAAGTGTATATAAGAAGGATCCAGATCTCTTTTCTTTGATCAACCTTAAATTTGACATATTTCTAAGTTTTAAAATGCAGAAATATTTTATGGATGTGATCTTGTTACTATAAAGATCATCCATCAATAATTATGTCATTTCGAAACTTTATCTCAGCCTAAAGTATAAGTCAACATGAATCATTAAAAATATTTATTTTAACAGTTGATTTCAAATGTGATTTTAAATGTCCTAGAAGTGTCAAAAGTCATATAATTTTTTTGGAGATATCTTGATAGCAAGTGAATCAAACAAAGTTTAGTGTTATTTAAAAAAATTGACACGAAAAAAACGAAGAGAGGATTTTGAGGGGATAAATAAGAGATGATGTAGAGCTCTGTGTGTAAGAAAAAGATAAATATACAAACAAAATCGAGATTAGAACATTAATATGCATCATTAGTGAAAATATTATGCGATCAAAGTTATTGTGAAAGATTGAATTGCTTGCATTATGTGTTCCCCAATCCTTGAAACTGTCTAAGTGGAGAGCTTACTTTCGTTCTTCTTTCGAATGCATGATTTAATGTAGAGTTTTCGTGCAAATCCTAACGATGCACATTATCCAACGTATAATGTTGGTCAAGCTATTACCAAGAATATGCACTAAATTTCTTTATATACATGTTATATTGAAAATAGAGTTAATTACAAAAACGGACTTATTTAGAAGTGTATTGTAGAAAGATTCCTCATTAAAAATTATTATAAAAATAGGCCTCCTCTGGTTCCATTACATGTCCTTTTACAGAATCCACACTTTTTATTCTTTTTATTTTACACAGTGTATTCATAAATGAGCATGTAGGTTTCATATTTACACACGTGCATTCCATAACTATGCGCATTTTCCCTTCTGCCTCAATACTAGGTCATGTTTATAATCAGTTGTAAAGTAGATGTATTTTTTTCTTTTGAAACCCAGGATGGGAGCAAATTCGTAGCCTATAAAATTATCGTTAAAAGTGCAGTTACATCCAACAAAAGCAACCCAGCACTTACAAAGTCAAACAAAGTAGTTGTATAACATATACTTGATCTGTAAAATTATCATAACATGAACCTTGAAAATATGATAGTGCAGAACATAGAGACATAAAACATGTACTTATTGTACCATATTTTAAGATTTATCTGTGTTTATGACAGAGTGTTACACTTGGAGATGATGAGGCAAGGAAAAGAAAAGTTCAAAAAACAATACTTGAGAGGAAAGGGCCCCCTACATTTACATGTGCAGTTGAAATGGTCTCGAAAACTGAGTGCAGAGTTCATCACAAACTTGAAGCTACTGTTGATGCAATTCTTTCAGGTAACGCAAAGTAAATCTGCTCCAAAATGGTAGGATTTGATGCAACACTATAGCAATTCATAACTTTTTTCTAAGAACTTTTCTTGACAAGCATTTTTGGAAATAACTTGCAAGTAAAATGGGAAAATAGCATGTATGTTACTTATGTAACTTCAGCAACAATATATGTAACTTGTTAACGGCCTATATAATATTTTGCAATCAAATTTCTTCAAATTTCAATTATCTATCCATACACTTCTACCTTTTACTATTTAAAAGTTAACTCAATACTGCTTTTAATGAGTTTTTAGAAAAGTTGTTGCCAAACGGTACAATTATTACCAATAGTTGCAAAGTTTATAATATTTTTCCTGATCTAGACATTCTCTGAAAGAAAATTTGAAGAATTTTCCATGTTTTTTTTGTACAAACAGGGAAATCACCATTGGTTGAAGTACGTCACATGTCCCCAAAACCTATTGATTCTGATGATATTCCTATAAAACACATCAAAGAAGAACTTTTGATCATGAGCAATGAGGACAAAAATATCGAGATAGAGACTATTGAAGATATAGAGAACAATGTCGTAGAGGATAACAATAAATCAAATAGAAAACCAACTACAGGAAAGAGTTCACCTGTACGCGTGTATACATACAAGGCAAGTATTAGTTTACTCTATATATTTGAAACTGTGACTCATTAAAATATTTTTACACTCTATGTTTTTAAAATTGGATTAAAATCCTAGATTTGTAATGTTGAAATTTGAAATTATAGCTTGATTTAAAACATAAAACTTAGATTAGAAGAATTCATATTTTAATATGTACTAGAAATTTTACTTTATGTTAGTTGTTAAATAACATTTATGTATGTGAAAGCAATTCTTCTTTCCTAGCCATGATTTATGTTTCTAATATTGTTTTTGATGTTTAAACTTTTCAATTCAAACTTAATTTTCTCTGCTGTTTTATTTTGTTTTGTATGTGTAAACAGCAAAAGTTTGAATTGTTTACTGAAATAAATATCCTGTTTTGAATGATTTTTCTTGATTGTAATTTGAATTGAGTTCTGAACTGGAACTTGCAAATCAAAATGGGAAATATTCAATTTGAAATGAGATTCATATTTTATGAATTTTATAATCTTTGCTGATCACTTGATTATATGTTTCAGATCTTAGAAGCTGATCTACTTCAGGTAGCACAAGTGATGGGACTTGAGGATGATATAGATGTGATTGATGACATTGCTACTGCTGATGCAATTCTTGCATCAAGTTCTGAGATGAAGCAGAATCCTTGGATTAAAAGTGTTGCAAAATATCACAAGCTACCAGTATTTGTTATCAAGGTATCAAAAAATATATCCATACAGTGTAATCGTCAATGACGCTGAACAATCTCCCTTGTGTTATGTATTGCAGGCAAATACTATGGCACAAATGGTAAAGGCAGTGCGTATGATTCTTGGAATGAATTCTTTTGGTAGTTTGCAGAATGGAAGAACTAATTCCGAAGATATCAGAATAGAAGATGAAGCACCCAAAAGACAGCCTTCTTTGGAGGAAATGGATGCCTTGGAAGTGAGTTTTTTTTTTTTTTTTTTTTTTTTTTTTTTTACACTATCGTTCTATACAATAGTTGCTAAACAAGTGTATATAAAATTTAATGCTGAATATATTTTACAATCTTCTAGACATTTGATATAAGAAATTTATGAATTATAAGTTGTTTGTCAGTTTTCAAATAAAAAACAGAGCTGCAAGACTCAAACCATTACAATTTCATAAATCTTAAAAAATCAAAAAAATTCTTCAGAATCTACAATAATACCATTGCTGGATAAAGAGCCACACGTTAAATCATTATATATTGTTAATTACATTACATGTAATAATAATAGCGGAGTTAAACGATTAGAGTTTGCATTCGTCTATATTGCATTTGCACATACTAATTTACCATTTTTATAATCTTTCTCACTAACTACTGAGAATAAGATTCAAGTGATAAAGAATAAGAGTTTTGTATTGAATTCTTATATTGCATTTCCAACAAACTTTAAAAATTTCTTCAAATTTTTGAAGAATAAGATTAAAGAGTAAAGAATAGTCGTTATACCATTATATATTTCATTTTCTTTATATTATATTACATCACGTTACTTGTAATAACAACTTAGTTGAAATGATTGTAATACTTTTAAGGATCCACTAGAGACTTTCTTTAAACATTGTCATGTTTTTTCTTTCCAAGCGAGATCTTCCATAAGTTCATTTGTTTGCTGTTTATACCTTTATCAGCTATAATTAAATGATTTATTTTTCTTACTAGGAGGTTCGTCTAGCAATAGAATACATAGTTATTCCAGGAGGTGAAGCAGTAGAACTTTTACCGCGATGCTCGGAAATAATTGCACGGCAACTCGAACTAGTAGAAAGTTATCAGCTAGCTGCAGAGACATCAGGCACAGAATCGAACTCAAGGTTGCAAATTCTTCCTCAAAAGTTGAGCAAGAGAAATGTTAGTTGCACTGCATCTTCAAATTCAAGTAAAAAACCGAGTATTAATTCACCGACTAGTGGAAATGCTGGCAACGGCGTCTCTAGGCTTCCACTTTTACCTGAATAGTCTTGATTTACCCTAAAGGTATATTGATTCACACAACTGTACAGTGCTGTAAATTATGTAAGTTATTCTTTACTGTATATAGTCATTGTAAGCGAATCTCATTGTCTAGTTTAAATATTTATGGAATGAATGTACATTTTGTAAATTTAATAAATGGTTTAGTTGGTACAATTTCTTGATGCTGAGTGATGTGGTTGTGATTTTGACCTTGGACTTTTATGCACATGGAAGGAATAAATGTTCATCAAGGGAGATTAATATTGAAATTATATATGTATATATACTATTTGTCTATCAGTGGAAACTTGATTCAATAGCATAAGCCTTCAATTATTGAAAAAATTATATTACGAGGATCCTTCATTTATTGGCTATCCCTTGACAAAGACTGAAGAAGACTATCATGCTCAAGATGGGCCTGACCCTAGAGCAGTCATTATTATTCTCCATTTGTAAGTCAATTTTCTGAAAAGTAGTAAATTTAATTTTTTTTTGAAAAAAGGAAGTCTGACATGTTTTTAGAGTTCGCCAGCCTATAATTCGTTATTTATAGCTGGCAAATTTTCATAACGCACCAGGTAACCATTCAGCTGTAAAAACATTTTTATATTGTGGTATATTTGGTGTCGTTTAATAATTTTTCAGTTATGATAACAACTTATACACCGATGAATTCTGAAAATGCAGTAGACTGTTTTTGTTGTTAAAAAATAGTCTGGGGGCATTTTGAAATGTTGCCAAAATAACTTTATATATATATATATATATATATATATATATATATATATATATATATATATATATATATATATATATATATATGCCGACATTTGGAATATTGTCTGCCTCTTTTGACCAGCAGCTGGGCTAGCCAAAACTGGTTTATATGTGTAAATAAATAAATCTTGAAACCGGCCTATATGTACACATAGTTTTTGAATATATTGTTAGATAAGTTATTCGGCCAATTTGTATTTTTCTTTTAAAGTCAAACCATTCTATCCTCCTCGACTTTGTCATACAGTCAATTGCCCTTAGAGCATCTTCGGTGGTTCAGATTCAGTCTTGAATATTACGAAACATCCACTAGTCGTTAGTTTAGCTTTGAATATTAAGCTTAATATTCAGTTTTCTGACTTGGACGTCCATTAACGTCCATTTAATGAGCGCCAAAAGCCTGACGTTCATTAAATGGACGTCTGGACCACCCTCCAGCAGAAAAAAAAGGTAAAAGAAGAGGGAGCTGGTATCTATTTAATGGACATCTGACATTCAGACGTCCATTAAATGGGTGACGGACCACGGGTTATCCCAACCTCGTTATGTTATGGGCTGAATATTCATTCATGGCCGTAGCACACTGGATGCCCTTACCAATGATACCACACATTGAACTTGAACAAAAGATATTCCCTTTAAAGATCTCTATTTAAGTAGCAAACAAAACTAGAGAAAGCATTAGTTGAGTGTATTATGCAAACACTAAAGAAAGAAGTCCAATTTTCATACTTTTCTTCTCATTATTGTACCGTCTTTCTAGTGTTAGGGTTTTCTTTCTATTGCAGTGCAGAGATTGAGCCCTGCTCTTATGTTAGAAAAAATCAGAAGGCAATCGATTTGCCTTTGGATAGCGATGTCTTCAAAGTTCCTCCTGGCTACAATGCTCCTCAACAGGTACTATATCATCATAGCATCATATTACGTAGTTGAATTTTAATATTTGCACAATTACTCTCAGGTTCATATAACTCAAGGCGACCTTTATGGCACAGCAATGCTAGTATCATGGGTAACTCAAGATGAGCCCGGTTCGAGCAAAGTCCTCTATGGCATATCTGAGGATGATCTTGACCTTTCAGCTAATGGGGAGATTACTAAGTATAAATACTCGAATTATACTTCGGGTTATATCCATCATTGCTTTCTCCGACAGTTAACGGTAATTTTCATTAAATATGTGAATTTTAGTTAGGTGCTAAAATTTTAATGTTTGCAGCATAATACAAAGTATTACTATGAAGTTGGTGTCGGTCAGAATCCGAGGAAATTTTGGTTCGAAACCCCTCCACAAGTTGGCCCTGATGTTCCTTATACTTTTGGCCTTCTCGGTAATTCTTCTTTGTGTTTGATTCTCATGGTATAACTCAGGGGTCCTTTGGATAGCCTAAATTAAGTTTTAAAAATTACTTTATGCCTTAGTTTAGATGTTTCTTTTTTTCTTCCATATTTTCCTTTTTCGTTTAAAAAAATAGATATGACTAATGCTAATTTAATTTTTTTTAACCTGTATATATTTATTTGTCAATTGAAGCTTCAACTTTTTTATATTTTTTAATAGCTAGTGGATTATAAAAAAGCAAAAGCAACTCTATATTTGATTGACAAAGGGGTCCATAGGATTTTTCACGGGTCAATCTGCAAAACTGATGACAAAAATAATCTTATATGAAAACTAATAGCAATTGCAAACAACTTTTTTTCAGAAGTGGCCTAAATGAACGGAAACAAATTCCGGTATATGAAAAATTAAACAAACTACATTTGGACAGTCTATTATGATCCAGTTGGCAGAAAGTGAATTGTTTAATGTAAACAATTATCAAATGTGATTGCTTTGTAATTAGTTTTATAAAATGGTTCAAAATGATTAAAAATCCTATTACTAACAATTAGATAAATGGAAACAGCAACATTTCATAAACACTATCTTAAATTAGGGGATTTGGGGCAGAGCTACGACTCAAATAGTACACTCACTCATTACGAGAGAAATCCATCAAAAGGCAAAACCGTGTTATTTGTCGGTGATCTGTCATATGCTGATAACTATCCAAATCATGATAATGTAAGATGGGATACATGGGGCAGATTTGTTGAGAGAAGCACTGCTTATCAGCCTTGGATTTGGACTGCTGGAAACCATGAAATTGATTTTGATCCTGATATTGTAAGTTTTGTGAATATCATAATACAAATTAGTCTAGTTGAGAATAGTCCTAAATTGAACAAGTAATGTAATGGATCATGTATAAATATTAAGGGACTGGTTTTTATATTGCCAACTGGTATTGTGATATTAATAAGTGACTTCCTAATATGGTATCGGAGCTGAATTTAATTTGCATTTTCTCTTAACATGTGTTTAGAACTGTGCATCAATGAACAACTAATATTATTGATCATGCATTAATGTTGACTTATTGATTTATCACTTTTCACTAGGCCAATTGATTTTGTAATAATAAGTGATTATTTAATAACTCATTTATTTCTTATGAATGAACCACCTCAATTTGCAGGGTGAGACGGAGCCATTTAAGCCATATAGCCATAGGTATCATGTCCCGTATAAAGCTTCAGGAAGCACTTCTCCATTTTGGTATTCTGTTAAGAGAGCTTCATCACATATCATCGTTCTTGCATCATACTCGGCATATGGTAAATTCTTATAGAAACTTATGAAAAGCTTGTTTTGTAGATAAACATATGATTTAAATTCTTATGAGCTATATGATTTTGTAAAGCGCTACAATGGTACAAATTAGGGTGCATTATAAATTTCCTGTTATTAATAATATGTAGACTTTTACATGCCCTTAGTTTGTACTAGTGATATAAAAAACAATCTATACAGTTGGTACACATTTCTTTTTCTTCAAATATATTTTCTTTGATCCAGGAAAAATGGATTTCTTTTTTGGTTAGTTTGATTCAAAATTTCAAAGTTATTGCAGATCTATCAATGTTCTAAAGCATATTAGAAACGTACACTTTCTATTAGTGTGATAGAAATTGACTGTTTGTACTGGCTCTAGTAAAAATAATTTCTTTTCAAAAATTGTGCTGTTTCTATTTGAAGCAGCACCAGTATAATTTTTTATTTTTATTTAATTATTTAGAAAATGCACTGGAGATACTTGAAACAGTGGTGTAATTTTCTTGTAGTTTAAAAGAATGTACTCGCCCCGTTTGCAACTTTACATACAGCCATTTTCCGCCATGCTAGTACAACATGAACCATGTTTTTAATTAGATTACTATGCAGTCGAAATTTGTCATAACTTCTCGAAAGCAACGTATATTGGATTAAAATGCAGGAAAATATACTCCTCAATACAAGTGGTTGGAATTGGAGTTTCAAAAGGTAAACAGAAGTGAAACGCCATGGCTAATTGTTCTGATGCATGCTCCATGGTACAACAGTTACAATTATCATTACATGGAAGGCGAATCAATGCGAGTACTGTATGAACCATGGTTTGTGAAATACAAAGTCGACATCGTCTTTGCCGGTCATGTGCATGCTTATGAACGCAGCGTAAGTATTGGTTCACAATACGCTTCGTTCCAATTTGTGGTATCAAGTTTCACTTATGTCATTGTTTGCCACAGAAACGTGTGTCGAATATTGCTTACAACATAGTGAATGGTGAATGTGCTCCGGTTATTGATAGGTCGGCTCCTGTATATGTGACTATTGGTGATGGAGGAAATCTTGAGGGACTGGCCACTAAGTAAGGGCTCGTTTTTCATTCATATCATACCATCTTTTTATAGGGTTATTTCTTCTTCTTTTTATTGGTTTTTGGGGAAGGAAAAGGGGGGAAGGGGGGGGGGGGGTGGGTTTGGAGGGAGGGGGTTGTTAGAAGAGAATCAAGTTACAATTTTTTTTGGGGGTGGGGTGGGGGGTGATTTGGATCCGTTCTTTTGAAAATATGATGACGGTTAAGAGGGGGTCTTCGCAGGATGGAGTCTCCATACAAAAACTAAATAAAATTATTTTTCTTATCTTTTTACATTTTGTTTTGGATGTCATTTCTTAGTTTAGGGCTTCAACTTCGATAGGTGTGTTGAGGAAGATGTTTATTTTTGGTAGCTATCTACTAATTTAGGGATTTTAAGTTTTTTTTTTTTTTTTTTTTTTTTTTTAGAACTAAAATTCGGCAGGACATGCTGTTTTGTTGAGTTTTTTGACGGATCCCTATCGAGTATGACCTTTTGTGGATAACAGTCCATCGAATATTGGTTTATGCTTAAACTCGATAAGCTACCCATTGAATCTTCTTTTAGACGATGAGGACCCCATCAAATTCCAATATGGCAAAATGTTGATTTTTTTTCCCAATTCTCGATAAGGGGGTTGCTGAATTTGCTATTAAATGGTGTCAACCCTCGTTGAATCTTTTTAATTCTCTTCTATCATCACATACAAACATGTACTCACAACACAACATGATACTTTTTCAAAATTACGTTGACTTGTTGTGCTAATAATGCCAGTACAGTATACTTCTTCAAAATTACATCGACTTCATTTAAAATGTAGCCAATGTATTTTCCATAAAAAAATGTAGTAATGAGATTTCAATATTCCTGAAGTATAGATAATGAATGAATATTTTTTTGCCATTTGAGTACAGAGTGGTTTCTATTATTAGTGTGTTTTCAGACTGATTTATTCTTTGCTAAAACTTAGCAAGTTTGCTTTAAAATAGTAAAAAACAATCTTTAGTTTTATTATCATTACTTTTTGTTATCATTATATTTTGGTGAATGATAAGAGAGTAAAATGTTATTTAGACTTAAAAGGTAAATAAATTTTACCAGTAACCTTGGAATATCTTATGAGTTATCAATTGTTATTTTGTCAAGTTCAGAAATAGTTTTATTTTGGTCCATATGAAAGAGAGAAAAAAAAACCCACTTTTGTTTCACAAAGAAATAAAACAAACAAATAATAATAGGTGGAACGTTTGAACTTTTGACGAACACTCTTATTATGTTTCAAAAACCACAGAACATCTTTCCCGATCAAACCATACAAATCCAACTTCTATTTTTCAAATTACCCTCAAGTAACTTAAATTACTATACCCTTCTCACACAACTTCATTTCTCTGTTTTTTTTGTTCTACGGTCAGGCAATTATTAACTTAATTCGCCAAAAATAAAAACAATCATCAAAGGCCAAAGGCAGAAATTCAACGAAAATTACCAAGAGAGATTTGGTTGTAATCAAAAGGAAATGCAAAAGTGAAAACACTACGGTTTTTTTATTAATGCGTATAAGATATTTTGAGAGAATATGCACATTTCTGTAATATTTGCAAAATGAACAAATAGAGATATTTTCTTAAAGAATAAGTATTTGCATATAGTAAAATGATACAGTTTATTTTCATTCATTTTGCAAGTATCTTGCAAAAATGAATGTATAATTCTGCAAGTATCTGCAAAATGAAGGGATATACAAAGAATGCACAAATGGAATTGAAAATATTACAAAATATGTGCAAATTTTTTCAAAAATTAGTAAATTAAGGAAATGTTTTAAAAAAAAAAATTACTGCTTAAAACAACACATCTGATAGAACTCATTAGATGGATAAAAAAAAAAGCTCAAAAAAAAACCTTTATAAAATCAGTAGATTTTACAAGTCAATCAAATTAGGATTTGTGTATGAGAAAAAATAAAATTAGAGGTTAAAAGATTGCGTATGAGAAAAAGGGCAAAATCAGAAAACAATATTTGGAACTAATTACTAGGGATTGATTTTATAAATTTTGATTGGATGTTGGTTTTTTAAAGATGAAATCTACAATTAAGGGCGTCGCTTGTGTCTTGTGTGATGGTACTTTCTGGAACTTTGAAAAAGGCTTCATCATGTGAATATTCTTTTTTATTATTTATTAATGAAGACAGCCAATTTAATTCGTTTGAGCAGAAAATTATATATCATAAAGTTCAGAGTAATGTGAATTTTGTAAAATGATCATATTTCATATGAAATAATAAGAACAAACATATTAGTAAATGGTATATACACATTGGTGCAGATTAAATTTATTTATAATAATACATAAATTGTCATAAACATATGTAGTAATGAAACATCTACGAATTCATGACGAGCTGAACATATTTACGTTAAAAAAATGCTACTCTTCCCACTTTTTAGACGAGTCCATCTACCGTGTGGGGTCCATATGTTCACTTCTCTGGCAGTACAATGTTACCTTTAAACATTATTTTGATGCCAACATCATCCTTAGGACCAATAACAAAGTTCTCGTTCTCCATTGTGCAGCATGAGTCAGCCTAAGCCCGAGTACTCTGCATACAGAGAAGCGAGCTTTGGTCATGCAATCTTCGACATAAAAAACAGAACCCATGCTTATTATAGTTGGCATAGAAACCAAGATGACTATGCAGTCGAAGCAGATTCAGTGTGGTTCCATAATAGGATTTGGAACTCTGTCGATGAACATGATTCATCCACTTCAACTTGCTGAACATGATATTGCTTGTTTACACAATAATTTTGGAGGAACTTGAACTATTATGACCTGCATTTCTCTCTTGTTTATTTAATGTTGGCAATATCGCCCATATACCAGAAAATTCAGTTCAAAAGAGTTACAAGGGTAAATTTGTCTAGTGCAGAAAAGAATGACGGATAAACTCCTCATTTTTTCTAATAATTCATCTTTTGATGCACTTTTATATCTGCATTTCTGTACTGGCAATATTGTTCCTAGATCAAGAGCATTCAGATTATAATAGTTATAAGTGTGAAATTGTCTAATTCAAAGCAAAATATAGATAATGCAGGAAAAAGTGACGTGTGCTCATTTTCCTAATTATTGTTTTTCTCTTGACTGATACGTTGAAATGGAAGCTTCTGTGATTTCAGACTTGGTTTTGATTTGTGGTTGGAATAACTTGTGTTTAGTTTTGAATCTAAGGTTGTTGAGGTTGTTTGCTGTTACACCAATATTTTTGGGTACTTGGAACATTCAACCGCCGGGTAGGAACCAAATTTTTTTGAAGCCAATTTTTTTCGCACGCACAATCTTCCTTTCCACGAGTAACATTCCAAATTCCACGCAAAATTTTCATGCTGAAATTCTACTCTCCGCCAAATATCGCTCCCTTAAGTCTCTCAAATTCCCAAATTTTCTTCAATCTTAAAGTTTTAATCCTACTTGCTTCATCTCATCCCCAAGTCACCACCCGCTGCTGCCTTCATTGCAATGACAATGGATTGATTGCCATGGTTGTGAAGAGAAGAAGAGCTGCCACTTGCTTCCTTGAAATTGGAGATAAAATTGTTTTCTGGCCATGTTCATCTGAGATGGGCATAGATTCATCTGAGGTGATGCTAGAAGGTGCCAGGGATGTTTCAGAGGTAGTAGCTGCTGGAACCTAGGTCTGAGCAGTGATGTATTTGAATGTATTATTGTGTGCATGTGCACACTTGATACTTGCTGAGTTTTTTCTTTTTTGTCATTTGCTGCAGTAAGTATATGCAGTTATTTGGGCTTGTATATTTGTGAGTGCAGTCTGCGTTGAATTAACCTAGGATGAGTTGAGCCAAGTACCGGATGAGTTGAGCCAAGTACCGTTTGACTGTGTATATATAAGTGCATACAGGCAATGTAATGGGTGTGATCAAATGAAAATCAGTTTCTCTTTATCTTAGTTTGCAATTTCTTCTTTTCTTTTCCAGTTATCATTTCAATATATCATTTCAGTTCTTATTTTTGTCTTAGGTCAGTATCAGTACTTTCTTGCACCTTTATTTGCAATTTCCTTTCCTGTTTTCAATTCTGCAATTACTTTATTCTAGTTCCTGTATCCAGTTAACATTAGTGGTTTAATTCCAGTTCTTTTATTTGCTGCCATTAGCTTATAATCCTTTATGTTATAATTTGCAATTTCAATTTCTGTTGTTCTTTTCACTTAATTCTTGCACTTAGATTTTCTTTCCTGTATCTCTAGATTTAATCACTAGTTCAAACTTTGAATTCCCTGTTGCATTTTATTTCATTTCTTGTTCATATTCACTGCCTATATAACAAGCCGCCACCATTTCATCTTCTTCATGTAACAAAAAACATCATATTATCTTTAGCAATTCAACTCTACACCATGAACAGAGAAGCTTAACTATCTAGGCCCTTCCAATTGGTATCAGAGCTGATAACTGGGACAATCTTTAACAACAAGTCGGATCCAAACTTCAAACACCTCTTCAACACCACATCAAATTCAAGAACATGATCAGTCTTGGATCAGGCAAGAAGAAAGATGTATGAACCATCCCCTCCATCCTCTTCCACAACCACCTATGCACTATCAAAATCCATTTCTTCCAAATCCATACCCTATAATTTCTATGCCAGTTGTACCTCCGCCACCAAAATTCTGCAGCATCACCTGGACCATATCAAGATCACCATCACCTATATCCATAGCCTATGCAAGCGCCTATATATCCAGAGGCAGCACCTCCTTCAAGAATGCCTGCAAAACCTCAAAGAAATCATCGAATTCTTCCAAATCATCCTCAAGAACCTCAACTGCCACCCTATGCAGTGTGACCACCCTATCAAAATCATAGTTATCCCTACCCTTATCCAAGAAACACACCTTTGACAACCCTAAAACTAGACTTCCCAGTGTTCTCTAACGAAGAAAGAGTGACAGACTGGTTGAGACGGGTTGAGCAATACTTCAGTTTTCATCAAACAGATGAAAGATTTTGGATGGATATGTGTTCCTTTTATGTCAACAAGGAGTCAATGTGATGTTATATCTGGTGTGCTGAGAATGTGCAAAATCATAGGTCATGGTAAGTATTCAAGGAAGGAATCACGGTTAGATTTAATCCCAAGGAGATGGAGAGGCCGTGTGAGGCATTAGCAGGTCTGAAGAAAACCACCACTGTAAAAGCATATCTTAGCAAATTTGAACAAGCTGGATGGAAGCAAACCTCCTGTGTTGCTGCAGCCAAATGTGTACATGCTGATTCATCTTTATGTCAAAATGATTTGTCAAGTCCCCAAAACCCTGATGATCTGACTGCTAAGGATAACTCGCTGTCTGATGTCCGTTGCCTAGCTGAAAACCACTAGTATTATTCAAACAACCCAAGAGGCGGTATTGTTATCTGTAGTTGAGACAGTGGAAGAAGAAGTTGCATTGTTTGCCACCGAAAATGATGAATATTTCAAATATGTTACAGGGAATGAAGTAGATGAGGATACACATGCAAATAATTCACGTGATGTGTTTTTCCAACCATCAACGGCTGTTCTCAAATCATATAATATGATTATAATAAGGACAGTTGATACCATTAAGGGTTTGAAGTGAATTTTGCTTGCGCATTGAAGTGAATTTCTTTTTTCCTTTATTTCGAAAGCTTATTTCGCTGAAGAGTTTTTTGCTTATATTTCATGGTGGTAACTAATATATATATATGTGTATATATATATGTATATATATGTGTATATATATATGTATATATATATATATATATTAATTGGTAATACACCTTTGGTGTGGTTGATGTCGCAGAGGTTGATGGGTGTTGCAATATCACGTCTAAATGATCTATTTGCGAGTGTGCGAAAAGTGTTTGCACCGTCTATTATTTCCATTGATGCATTCATGCAAAAGGCAGCAAATATGGCGGGGCTTATCTTGGTGGGGCAAGATTACATGCTTTTTTGGTCAACTTTTTGGATCAAGGTTAACAAGAAGATGAATGAAAGCTTGACACTACTAGAAAAAGGCCAAATAGCGACGGACGGGAGCGACGGCTTCCGACGGACCGTCGGCGGCCATCGGAAGCCGTTGGAAATTCGCGATATCTGCAACTCGGCCGAGCCTTTCTTCCTCATTTTCCAGCCTCTCCATTTCTAAAAAAACCCTCCAAATCCCCATTATCCACCTCTAATCGCTGATTTCATGATTTTTTCCCCTTCCCCGCTGTTAATTCAACGTCTCTTGCTCTTAATGTCAGGTATAATCTCTTATTTGTGAAAATTTCAGTTTTTATCCTAATTCTAGATTTGCATAAATTGATAAATTAAGGCGAATTAGTGATTGCAATTGTTTCCAATAGCGTAATAACGGTTTATAGCATTACATGACATACATATTTCATCTTTTATCGTGAAATTGTGAAAAAAAAGTATAATTTGTGGTTTTTCATGTATATGTAAATTGTTGTGTATGTCTTGATTCGATGATTGTATACGTTATTTGGAATAAGATAAAATGATTTAATGAACTAGGAGTATTATACTGTGCACGTATTTACTTATGAAACAAAAAAATGCATTACTCTAAATTATAATTGTGTGTATCGAAAAATGACAAAAATGTTAAACCAGCCTTAAGATGATGCGTAATACGTCGAATAAATGTGTTAAATTAATATATATTTTTTTAAATGTGAACAGTGAGTAAAACTGTATTTTTTCGTAAAATGCGCGCATGTTAATTGACAAATGTCCATTAGAGAGTTTTTGGCCCCGTCTGACGAGTGTTGTACATGATCATTGTATAAATAGTCGTTTTTTTCGAAAAACAACCATTTATATTCATCTGATACAATGTTTGTCGGATTTGTCCCTGTATTGGACAAGTTATGAACACAGTAAGAATTTACATTTTATATACTATTTCGTCTTAAACGGTTCATAAAATTTCGGTCTAACTTTTTTTTTTTTGTTTCCTGCGTACACGCATTTATGTACAATGCAGGGAACAAAAGAGAAATGCTGCCGAAATTTTGTTGAATCGTTTGAGACCAAGTAAAATACGAAATGTAAATACTTACTGTGTTTGCAATGGGAAGTAGGATGCCTGACCAATGAAAAATAATTATATATATTTTTAAATCGTTACGTTAAAAAATAAAACGTGTCGTATTTGAAAATATTTTTAAATTTGTGAAGTTGTTCTTTAAATTCAAAATATTATACGACTAAAATAATCTTTTTCGAATTTATATTCTTCAAAATAAATATTAAATTTTGAACTCATTTTGTCAAATAGGAAAAATGATTGTTTATTTTATTGATCGGAGGAGATGGATGTACCAAAGAAAAGGACTGAGGGGCTCAATAAAAGAAGATTTTTATAATGGTATAAACGCATATGTTGAATTCGCTTTAAGTAATAACGGAAACGATCCAGAAATTTATTGTCCGTGTAGTAGGTGTAGACATTTGAAGTATTTGTTACCAGATATTGTGAAAGTTCATTTGTGCCAACACGGTTTCGCACCCGAATATTATGTTTGGGATCGGCATGGAGAAGTTGTAGCAAATACTTCTGTGGAGTCTGAAAGTGTCGGTAACGAAATAGTTTCAACGACCCGTATAGAAAATATGGTCGAAGATGCAGCACGATCAATGTTTCCTATGGTTGAAGTTGACGACGATGATGGAAATGTTGAAGAACCAAATATTGAAGCTAAAAAAATTTATGATTTACTAGATGCAGCTAAGAAACCTATTTGGGATGGTTGTAAAAGCGGCACTCAGCTGTCAGTAATCGCAGAATGCATTGCGATGAAGTCAGAATACAACATCACTGAAGCTGAGTTTACGGCTGTTGTACAAGCTGCAAAAAGACATATGCCGCCCGATAATCTAATGTGTGAAAATCACTACGAAGTTAAAAAACTTATGTCGGCTTTTGGTTTACCGTATCAGAAAATAGATGCATGTTTAAAAGGATGCATGTTGTTTTGGAAAGAAGACGCAAACCTTAGAAATTGCAAAGTTTGTAACCAGGAGAGATACAAATCAAGAAAAAAGAAGGGGAAGGAAATTCCGTACAAGCGTATGCACTACTTACCCATAACTCCAAGACTTCAAAGATTATATGCATATTCTGTAACTGCGTCTAATATGAGATGACATGGTGTGAGAACGGAGGAAGAGCGTACGTTGACACATCCGGCCGATGGAGAAGCATGGAAGCATTTCGATAAAACGTATCTAAATTTTACAGCGGAGAGTCGAAATGTTAGATTAGGATTATGTACGGACGGTTTTTCTCCATTTTCTCAATTTGGTTCTAAATATTCATCATGGTCCATTATCGTCACACCGTATAATTTACCTCCATGGATGTGCATGAAAACGCAATATATGTTTCTTACTATTGTCATTCCTGGCCCCGACAATCCGACACAAGAAACCAATGTATATTTACAACTATTGATTGAGGAGTTAAAAATACTGTGGAACGAAGGAGTAGAAACATACGATGTGTACAAGAAGAAATTTTTTCGTATGTTTGCTTCTTTGTTGTGGGCTATAAGTGATTTTTCTGCCTATGCAATGCTTTCGGCATGGAGTACTGCCGGTCGTCTAGCATGTCCATATTGCATGGATGAAACACGAGCGTTTTCTTTACCTCATGGTAAGAAAATTTCATGGTTTGACTATCATCGATATTTTCTCCATGTAAATCATCCATTCAGAGGAGACAAGAAAAACTTTTTAGCTAATAGAGTAGAAACCAAACAACCACCGACGATATGGTCAAGCGAAGACATATATGAACTTGTTAAGGACTATCCAAAGATATATGAAACTGGCGAGCAAACAGAAATTGAAGGCAAATCAGTTGTTCATAACTGGTGCAAACAAACTATTTTTTGGGAGTTGCCATCTTGTCTTCGCCATAACATATATGTGATGCACAATGAGAAAAATGCATTTGATAATGTTTTTAACACAATTTTGAATGTGAAAGGGAAGACGAAGGATGATTTGAAATCAAGACGTGATATAGAAGAATTATGCAAACGTCCTGAGCTTCATATGAAACCAAATGACAGTAAAAAACCCAAAACTTGTTACGAATTAGATAATAATCAAGTTAAATGTGTGTTAAAATGGGTGGAAGGGTTAAGATTTCCTGATGGGATATCATCAAATCTTCGTAGATGTGTTGACTTTAAAAATGGTAGATTGAGCGGAATGAAAAGTCACGACTGTCACATAATGATGGAAAATTTATTTCCCGTAATGTTCAAAGAACTATTGCCGTTAAAAGTTTGGAAAGTAGTAACAGAGCTTAGTATGTTTTACAAAGAGCTTTGTTCGACTACTTTAAAAGTGCAATGTTTACGTAAACTTGAAGCGGACATTCCTATATTGCTTTGCAAATTAGAGAAAATATTTCCGCCCGGGTTTTTTAATGTGATGGGACATTTACCTGTTCATCTCTCATCTGAAGCACGATTTCGAGGTCTTGTCCAATATGGATGGATGTATCCATTTGAGAGGTATGTAATATGTTATAACGTAATTTAATTGCATTTGAAAGATGAAGTTAATATAAATTAATTTTGCATAGATATTTAAATCACCTGAAGAAAAAAGTGAGGCAAAAAGCACGGGTTGAAGGTTCGATATGTAAATCTTGCATCGAAGAAGAAGCGTCGTTCTTTTTCTCTCACTATTTCAGTGACCATGTGAATATTTCATTTCAAAGTGTTCCTCGTAATGACGAAGGCGACGAACAAGAGTCCTCTCAAGCAATGTTATCTATTTTTAGACAACATGGTCGGCCTTTTGGAAAATGTGTAGAAATATGGCTAGACGATAGAGATCTTCATGTAGCACACACTTATATTCTTCTAAATTGTGCCGACGTTGCACCGTTTGTTAGGTAATCTGAAATAATAATTTGTGTTTTATTCTTTTCTATAATGCATGAGCGTGTATAACCTAATGTAATAATTTGTTTATATAAACAGTGTTTATGAACGTGAACATCCGAACGGAGATCTCAGTAAAGAATTTTCTGGTTGGTTTTCAAATTACGTTTATGAGCCGAGAAATAGTGTTGTTGACGAAGGGCTGAAATATCTTGCGATGGGACCAAAAAGAGTGGTCAAGACATATCCAATATATTTCGTCAATGGATATAAATTTAACACCAAAGAATACAGTGCAGAAAAATTAACAAATAATACTGGTGTATTTGTTAAAGGTAGTGACGATCCAGAAAATCATTTAAATGATTTTTATGGCATTCTGAAACAAATTTTGCAACTGACATATTTCTCACGACCCGCGGAGGAGATGTTTCTATTTAGATGCAATTGGTTTAGCAATGTTTCAGGTTTTGGAATTAATGTGCACAAGGATTATAATCTTATCGAAATAAAACATACATCGCACTATCACAAGTATGATCCTTTTGTACTAGCCAAACAAGCATTGCAAGTTTATTACGCTCCTTACCGTCTCTAAAAAGAGATAAAGCAGATTGGTCTGCAGTTTTTAAAACAAAGGCCAGATTCACATTCGATGGGAAGAATATTCCGGACGAACAAGCTTATCAGGCAGATCTTGAGCAAAATAACGAAATAATAATTACAGAAGATCATACAGATTTTGGTCCCTTGATCGATGAATCAAATGTTTGGGTACAAGCGTTTGACAGTGCAGAGGAAAATATCGTCGAAAAGAGACCGAATCTGAATCAGAAGACGATGATGGCTGATACAAATCTGAATATGTTTTTTTGCAATTGATGTAACTATGTTGAATTCTTGATGTATTATGAAATTGATGTAACTATGAAACCAAATCCGTGTACTATTGTTTGCATGTTTTATGTTATTTCCATTTGTCATTTATTTAGCAATTTTTATTAAAAATGCAATGAATCAGGTATACCCATTATGAATCAGGTATAACACACTTCCATTTCTATTTCCATTTCAGTCATTAATTAAGCAATTTATACCGTTGATGTCATTTTCATATAAAATATATTTCATTATCATGTTTTTATTCTCTTATATAGTGATGTGTATATGTCACAGGTTTATCATTATGTCGTATAGAGGTAGGAGCTCTTTCCGATCGTCAGGAGGCGATGGTAGTAGCCCATCACAAGAGACACAACGTGCAGTTGTATCGTTAGTCCCTAGAGCAGATGGGTAAGAATTAAATTTTATTCAGCATCTTTTTTTTTCTATGATATACGTACGTACTTATCTATATCGTACTTAAAAACAGGGGGTTCGACCTACTTCCCTCTAAGGTTGTACTCGACGTCTCTAGAGCATCTTATCGCAGTAGGATGAGTGCGTGCTGGCCGAGGTAGGATACCATCCCTCCTCATATCATAGAGTGCATATGGCAGAATGTCCTAGTATGTATAATTTTTCTGTTTTTTAATTCGTTTTTGTCATTTTTCTATTGTTTATCGTTTAAAGTGTAATCTTTTTTTTAATACAGGCTGAGATAGACATCCAAACAGACGATATGATGCTGGCACGAGCATACTGGACGAATAAGATGCGCAAGAACTATAGGGACACGATATTTGAGATTAAGAAATCTGGTAAGAAACCACGGTGGATGGGAGAGAGCGTGTGTCAAGCTTGGTTGAGCTACTGGGAGACGGACGAGTCGAATGCAAGTATACTATTTTTTTTTGAATTATTAATTTGACGTGATTGAAAAATAATGTATCAAATTTTGAATGTAAAGGCAGAGTCGGATAGAAACTCTGCAAATAGAAATAAGAATCCCGTCACTCATCGCGGAGGATTGAAGTCGTTTCAGCAGTATCGGCAGGAGTTGGTAAATTTACTGAATAATAAATGTAAATAGTTTATGCTATATGATTTTAAACGTATAATAATTGTATGTAACAATCAACTTCAGGAAGCCGAGACACATGGTCCTGTCAGCTATATGGACGTGTTCACCCGTACGCATGCTGTCGAGCATGTTAATCCAGACGGGTCTGTTTCGTACACATGGCAGGACGATAAATCCAGTAAAAGCCATGTAAGCATATTTCATGTTATTCAGTATTAGCAATTGTTTTAATTGTTAAATTATGATGAAATAAGATATGATATTATTAATTTGTTAATGCAGGACATGTTTATGGAGCAGCGGTAGAAACTCCTTGCTGATACGGGTAGAGAGCAGCCGACGACCGATGAGGAGGACGTTATTTTTGAGTCTGTTATGAGTCCAGCAGAGCATGGTCGACGATACGGATTTGGCAATTTAGCGGTAAATAATTTACTTTTTCTTATAATACTGAAAATATGATATTTTTACCTTTTCAAAACAATAAACTTGAATTTTATGTATTTTTCAATTATTGCAGTCCAGTAGTTAGAGTAGGAGACGACGGAATAGACCTCAGAGCGATTTAGCAGGTATAAAAGAATTGCGGACTAGAGTGACCCAATTGGAGGAGCAGAACTGCCAACAGGCCTTGCAGACCGCACAGTTGTTAGAGTACATGCAGCAGTTTGGTGGCCGCTTCCTTTCCTCGGCTGGCTCTGGATCTGGAGGAGATTGATTTATTACTTTCTTATTCGTTCGTGCAGGTATGTTTTGTTTTAGTTTAGAATGATTTGGTAGATGGTGCGATTAATTGTTGATTTGTATAATTATATATGATACACTTGGTTCTGTAGTTGTATGAGGATATGTATGAGAATGTTGATGAATTTGTGTATTAACAACATGGTAGAACAGTTATTGTTAGGATTATTGTTAATATTGGAATGGTATGTATATTTTGTATTTTATTTTTATTCTAATTTTACCCATTTGTGTGTTTGTTGAATATTTTGTAGTCTAGGTTTGGATATTTGGTTGGATTATTGTTTATTGGATTGTGCAGTATTGATATCGTAGTGTTTGGAAGAGAAATGTGGTTGGAAGACTCTATTTGCAGCAAATATAAAAAAAACAGCAGATTTCCGACGGCTTCCGACGGCTTACAGGTCAAAACTTTCGACGGCTTCCGACATTTCCCCGCGGCCTGTAGCTGCATATTTCCAGCGACTTCCGACGCCCGTCAGAAGCCGTCGAAAATCGTCGAGAGCTGTCGAAAACGTGCTCGGCAGCACCCGTTGGAAGCCATCGGTAATACTGCTCCCCGACGCAGTCTTTTTCGACGGCTTTTTCCGACGGCCGCCGACGGATTCTGGCCGTCGAAAAATGCGTTTCCCCTTGTAGTGAGAACGAGGAAACGTCGACCATAAAAAGTTTACAATATTGCTATTTTGTTGATGGCATTAAATATGACTAAGGAGGAAGTTTGTGAAGAGTTACTTGAAGGCTAGCATCTTGGTTTTCAGTATATTCATTTGTTGTGATCAAATTTGATTTCGTTGCTTTAATTCAGTTTAATTCTGTTTAAAAATCTAAAACAGAACTCAACAAGTCATTTTAAGTTTAATAAATGGCACAATGTTCTAGTTATGCGTTCTTATTTTATTTCTGTTTATAAGGTCAAAGCTTCCTACTTGTTTGCCTTTGATCTTAATACGTGACCTGTAACGATCCCAGCTTTTGACTGTGTTTAAATTAATAATTAATTTAATTTTGAATGGAAAATTTATGGAATTAATTGGTAATTAATATAAGATTCTGAATTAATTGAGAATCAACCTGAATATTTAAAAATAAATATGTATATAAAATAATTTTTCAAACGATGTTTAAAGTTAAATTTTATGTTTTATAATATAGAATATGTGTGATTATTTTATCAGAGTATAATTAAGTTTTAAAAACAATTTCTTTTAAAAGTTAATATATATATATATGTATGCAAAATGTAAATTAAATAGGAAAGTTAAAATAAATCTTATAAATATTACCATAAGTATGAAAATAATAACAAGTAAAAAGAAGTATTTAGTAGTTTAAGTTTAAAAATAAAAGAAAGATAAAAATAAGTATATATGATTATATTTGATGTACATAAGATAAATTGTATAGTTTTATACAATATAAATAAATATATGTGTAGGCAAATTAACTAAAATCTAACAACATATAAAAAATAGAAATTTATTTGTATTGTAAAATAATAAGGCAAAGCAAAAGAAAAGAAAGTAATACATTCAAATATGTACAAGCAAAATATAAGTATGTGCACTTGTAAAATAAAGAAAACAAAATAAATTTGGGTAAGTATGTGAGCTTGGAACATAAGAAAATATATGTGACTGAGATTGCAAAGGAAGACCGCAAATGTATTCAAGTATTCAACTAAGTATAAGACTAAAAGAAAGAAAGATAGATATGAAAGTGTATAAATAGAAGACAAATGTATTTAATGCTAGTATCTTTAGCCACCACAATATCATCTCAGCAAACATAGAAGTCAACTTGAGGTGTTTAAATATCATTTCTGTGTTTACAAATTCTCTGGCCGAAGATAGATAAAGAGTATAATCTTTGATCCTATTGTACAAAAAAATATAATTTGTACAAAAAAAATATAACATCACCCTGTATTGTACAATAAAAATGTGTACCCTGTAAGCTTCATTTCTTAATATATCAAGCTTCCTCAATTCAGTTTCGTCCATCAAAGCTGAGAATTTTTTTTGTAGTAAATAACATCTCAAACTTAAACAAAACAGAACTTCAAGTTTAAACACAATCAAATCAAACAGAGGATTAAAGAAGAAGTTTTCAGCTTGCATAGTTCGAGTCTGTTTCAAACAAATGAACTCTGTTCATTCTTCTGGAAACATCTATGAGTAAACATCAAGTTTTGAAGCTTCCAGTTTAAAATTTAATTGAAAATAGTTCAGGGGATTCATTGATCATATTGTATTGCATATGCTTTAACTTGAGTATACTTCTGTGTTTCTATATATCTCTGTTTATGGTTGCAGGGTGAATATGTTTTTTTCAAATTTCAAATTATTGTTTGCTAATCATTGTTAGGTTTAAATTTTCAATCAAACTAGATATTTAAACTTAGACTAAGATTTTTGAAACTGTTTAAAACATCTTTGAAAAGTATACTACTTCTAAACTGTTTTACAGATAATCAAGTGATTAGTTGATAAAATTGATTGTTGTAAAATATTGATTCAAGATTTTATATTGAATTCATACTGCAAGACATAATTTTTAAAACAAAAATCAAGATTTTTAGATTTATATTTAAAGAGCAGCTCGTATATAAACAAAGATTGCATTTTTGCAAAATTCTGGTTATCGATCAAATTTAAAATGTTGAAACTTGAATTAAAGCTAGTATGAACATCATTGATCTTAGGAAAATTATCGGATAATTTTTCAATTGTGTATATTGTTGGGTCGAACCATTTTTAGGGTTTTATTTCAAATTTTTGCACTTATCTGTAATTGGTCGAATTCGTCATCAACGCGCGTTCGAGCCGCACGAAGTTCTGGAGGGTGGAAGAGGAGTGCATTGTCGTCACGTGGGCGAAGTTTCAGTGAATTTGGTGGCGTAAGTGACGGTAGAGAGGTGGAAGTTTGACTGTGGTGAGCTTCATTTTTTCGAGCAAGAAGACTATATTTCAATTCGCGTTTTTTGTAAGCGAATTGGGTTTTGATTTTCAAGTCGTGGGTGAATTTGTGACTTGCTGTTGATGTTGGCGTTCGCCAGAGACGACCCGCGCCGCCGTGCACGTGTACGGCAGTGGTGGTGTATCAGCGTCATTTAGGGGAGTGCAGTCTCGAGTCGTGCTCGATTTTTGGGATTGGATGCTTCGGGTTTTTGTCGAGTTCGAATGCAAGATACCTGATGCTTAATTTATAACATAGTTAAAACTAACTACTGGAAATAAAAAAAAGGAGGGAAGAAGAAGAAGGTGTATCAAGGTATACTCGTATGTGTCTCGAGTGTTTACCCGAGGGAGCTTCATTTTGGCTAGAGGGAATCATGGAAGGGGATCGGGTAGATGGTTATCCAGGCTTAAAGCTGGAAGCCTGTTCTGTTATATGATTGAGTTTTACAATTTAGTTTCAAATCATATACCAAAGCTTAAATTTGAGTTTTAAAAATCAAAGGTCTTAGTATAAATTCAAATTAAGATTGTACAATTAGATTTTTAATAAATAAAATCTTGTTTTTAATTCAAACTTGTATAATGACTTTAAAGTGTTTATTGAAGTTAAAAAATGGAAACTGAAATTGGAAAGGAAAGCTTAAATCAAAATTTTGTAACCTGGGCTTAAGTTTAAATTTAATTCCAGGTTTTTGAAATAAAAGAAAGTTTATAAATTTAAATATTTTAAATAAGTTTAAGTATTTGAATTTAAAGGGAATTTGATTTCAAAACGCATTTAAACTTCTTTCATAACAAAAGTATTGTATGAATCTGTAATTTAAAGATTTTGAAAGTGAGTTTTTAAAATTGATTTAAAGATCAATTGGTATTCATTTTAAAACTTGAAATTTGAAATGAAATTTCAAAAGTAAATTTAAAATAAATGTTTCAGACATATTTATGAATATTAATTAAATCATTATTCATTAAATTAGTAAGATAATTAAATGGATCATTAATTAATTTATTTGATTAAGAAATTAAGGGTTTTAATTAATAAATTAAGGTTAAGATAATTAAATTGTAATTAATAATGGTTAATTTGAGTAAATTACTTAAGAGAAGTAATTAATGAATAGCTAATGAAGGTCATAAAAAAAATTAAATAAGATTAATGTGATTAATTGTAACAATCAATTGGATTAATTAATGAATGATAATCATTTATGAAATTGTGTAAATGTAATTACTTTATGGTAAGTAATTAAAGGATTAATTTTTTCAAAATAATTAATTAAGGGGTTAATTAATTATGTAATTGGTTTAAAGGTTGATTTAATTAATATGATTCATTAAAGATAATTTAATTTATTAAGATAATTGATTAATTAATTTATATCAAATGATTTGTAATTAATAAATCATGATTGGATAATTAATTCATAAGTAATTAATTTAATTGGAAATAAATTGAATTAATAAGGATTAAACAATTAATTAATCCCGTTTATAAATGATTATTGAATGCTTGACCTTACTTATGAATGATTGTGTTATATGAGATGCCTTGAATTGATTGTCCTATCTGATCTGTGATATTTTGTTTTGTGGATTGAGCTTTGTGTAATTTATTCATTTATTTGTGATACATTCATATTTTCTATTTGTGAATCTGTGTATATAGATAAGCATTATTGGAATATACCGCTTATCGATATTGTTGTGATTGCAAATTTGCGATGATTTATGATGTTGCACTATTGTGTGAAACCCCTAGACCACACTTATACACGCACCAATATGGATTTCACGAGGAAATCGGTTAAATCACAGATTTCTAAAAGTCGAATATTTAAATCCAAATAGTTTTGGAAATGGGATCGGGTTAAATGTGAAAAGCTTTTGAAATGGAATTTCAAAGATAAAATTTATTTTTGAATAACTTGATTAAGTTTTGACGTTTAAATAACTTGATTTAAATTTAAATTCAGAATTTGAAACTGAATTCTATAATTTGAAACCAGGGACTAAAGATGTTATACCGGTTATATATGGGTTAAGCCATTTTAAATGTATTAATTTGGAAACTTGAATTTAATGCAAGGGCTTTAACTCGTGCAATTGTAATTGGATCCTTCCGAAATTGAGAACTATTTGTTTTCAAATAATAAAAGCTTTCACACAAGAAATGAACGTCCAATTTGTGTTAGAAGGGATTTCTAGTTTGAAATGAAAATGATTTCCAAGATATGGAAACGAGTTTTGAAAGCTATAAGTTAAATCTCGATTTAAATATTTAACGAGTTAATCCAATTGAAATAGAAATTGTTTTGAAATCCATGAATGTATCTTTGTAAAACTGGGTGAGCTTTGTGGAACAAATCTCTTTGTTTAAAAAAGATTTGAAATGGTAATTGGTTTAAACCATTTGAAAGAAAGGTTTGGGATATTAAGTTGTGAATTAACTGAAAATCCCATATCCATATGTTTTTAAACATTGCACTCATTATTCGGTTTAGCCGGGAGAGGACTTTGTATCATATAACTCATTTCGAATAATGATACGTCGATATGGATAGCATTTGAAGACCGGTGGTGAAGATCGGATATTTGCGAGAGCGATAGGATGACCCATCAATTGCCTCTGCACTTAGTCGCGCCGGTATAGAGATTCCCTAAGTGATGGGAAGTCCGATCGGGATTATGAATACCCGAATTGCAAGGGCTTCTTCGGAAGTGCCTTCAGTTCTGTTCGAACCCGGAACAGACTTGTATGGTTGTATGTCTGACACTACACTTTGAGATATAAAGAAGATTTCTCTCAAAACATATCTGTTGGTGGCGAAGAATTTATTCTCTTAGCTTAACACTCTTCTCTGCGACGTACAAGCTCAGAGGTTATGCAATTGAAGGTTATCAGCGATATACTTCCGATTTGGTACTGTGGCATGCTAAGTGCTGCTGTGTGTTGATGATCATTTGTGATCAAAGCATGGCTTTTGTGAAAAGCGTAGCTTTGTGGACGAAACCTCATCGAGCCTCGCAAACCGGTAATGGTCAAAACAGAAAAGATGCGGCAAGCTTTCAGGGGTAGCTCCCCTAGGGTGTGACCATTCCTTTTGGAAAAGGGTAGTATCATGGCATGGAGCCCAGATACTTACTCATGTGGGCACTGTAATATATTTTATTACTGTGTGATGTTGTTGGTGTAGAGCATCCTCGTATAAAGGTTCCAAAGGACCGGGGGTGGCATATTTGTAGGAATTACTCCCGGACAGAGAGGAAACCGGCCTTGTGTTGGCAGAGAGCCGGGTAGGTTCTCGGGGCGTCCCGCCAGAGGCATTCCCATGTGGTAGTAGGAAGTTCCTTAGCCTGACCATTTGTTGAAAATCCAAACAAAACAATACGAGCCTTGTACGGTTTTAGTTGTAGAACCTGCCATTTAAAATGGTAGCTATAGCTGGCATAATATAATGGTACCTATGCTGGCTACGATTTATATTCTACTTTCGAAATGTTTTCCACTACGCACTAATAATAATATAAAAAGAAGAATTTTGCGTAGTAAGCATGTTTGACTATCATAAGGAGAAATCTCCCACATGTGTGCGATTGCATTGTGTGTGTGCTGGGAGGCCTTATAGTAGTTTCATTTTCAAAAAGCATTGCGGTTTTAAATTCCTTTGTTGCTTGTTTTAAAGATAAAAGATAAAACTGTTTTTGTTACTCACACCAGTTTTATGACCGACCTGGAGTTTATTGTTTCTTTCCTAAACTCTGGGTGTCCACTATTTTTCACACGGGCAGTCTAGAGTGAGGTTTTTAAGATAGTCAGGTTTAGTAGATTATCTAGAGTTGGTTCAGTCTTTGGATCAGGATGAGACTTGCTTATCTAGGTGAAGCATGATGTTGATTCGAGCTAGCTATGGATTGGAGCATTAGATTTGGGGATGCATTCTTTTGGAGTTATTATTTCGCTGTTGGCATTATCTATTCTTTCCGCTGCTATTTTGTTGTGTCATATCTCTGATGTATATCGATATTCGGTTGTATCAGTTTATTCTATCATCATTGTATCTGGATACTAGGTGTGTATATAATATTATTCATTTTCTTCCGCTGTGTTGTACTTAATGGTGTTATAAGCTCCGACGAACCAGATTTGACGTTTGGATCTGCGGCATTTGAATATGAGTGTCGTATTCGGTGCCGATTTTCAAAGGTCGAGTCGGGATCGTTTCATGACCAAACGTGATAAACCATCACAATTTTACATCAATTTGTTTTTTTGCAAGATTTTGATATAATAGTGGTCTTTCATATTATGAACCAAACATAGCAAGACAGTAGTGGCATGTGTCTATCATGCACTCTAATACCGTTAATGGTCAAGGCATCTGGCTGGTTTAAGATGTGTGTATTTTTAGTTTTGATTTCAAATCTTTGCATGTTGCATTAAAAATGATGTTTGTTTTGCACCTAAAACATTGTCCTTGCAAAACATTAGAATAAGATTGGGCTTTTTTGTAAAGTACGTTTGCTGATTTCTATCTTACACCTAAAAAATTATACATATCTTCATTTGTGAACTTATTTACTTTGGATACTAGTTAATAAGATTAAACAAGTACCTATTTGATTTCCCCTTCATCAAACCGTCGGCAGTAAACTCCTAGGTGTATTTTTGGATGCATTAAGCTCAAATGAAAGAATAATATCCTAAATCTGCATGTAAGCCATGTATAAAACTTAAGGCCACTCTTTCGAATGCTTGCTCAATAATCACTTCTTCCTGATTTTACATATATTTTATAGTAATAATTAAAGATAATGACTTATCAAGCTTTCAATATTTAACTACCAATCCATATTTCATATCAAACCACTTGTCTTCATCAGTTTATAGTTTCTTAGATCCGCAGAATTGGTTGAATTATTAGATCCACGACATGTAAATTCTATGTAAAAGCTTTGAAAGAATGTTTGTCCTTTTGAATAATTTTTAGAAGAATGTTCGTCCTTGTGGTTAAAATATTGAGGTCGTGTCCTTGAGGCTAAAAATATATGAATTTTTATCCTTTAAATTAATTTCTTCTATTTAATATTAGTAATTAATAATTACTACTAAATAATTAACAATTAATGAATAAGGCTAATATTTAATGGCTAATAATTAATATGTAATTAATATTTAATAACTAAGAGGTAATTTTTGTTACAGGAAATTATTGTCAAGGACAAAATTTCACAGCTTTTTAGCATCAAGGACAGACCTTCAATATTTTATCCTGAAGGACAACTTTCTGTAGGTATCAGTTTTTAGTCATTGATAGCAGTTTTTAGGTATCAGTTTGTAGTTATTGGTAGCAGTTTTTAGGTATCAGTTTTAGCTCGGTATCATTTTTGTTGTCCTTATGAATAATTTAAGAAAATGTTTGTCCTTATGAATAATTTTTAGAAGAATGTTTGTCCTTGTGGTAAAAATATTGAGGTCGTGTCCTTTAGGGAAAAAATATACAAATCTTTGTCCTTTAAATTAATTCCCCCTATTTATTATTTAGTATTTGATATCTAATGATTATAATTAATAATTATATTGAATATTTATTATTTCAAAAAATTTAAAATTAAAATTTTTCAAAATAAATATAATAATATTCACAAAATTTTGAAATTTTGAAATTAAAAAACAAATGTTTATAGTAATGCCCTTGATCCCACTATAATTTGCTCCTAATTATCATTTTCTCGCTTCCGCCCATTTTTAAACTAAACATAATTCAAACTCCATCCCACCAAAAAAGTCGAACTAAATTTTTTTTCCTCCCCGTTCTTCACCGCAATCGATCTAACTACCACTGCAATCGGGCTGATAAAGTTTTATCGTGAGTTTTCAAGAAAAAGTGAGCTGCTTCTACCGAGGAACCGACTACTGCTGGAAATGAACCGAACCAAAGATGCATTATGTGGCCATATTTTTGGGAAAGACGATGGATTGATCGATGGGGAAGAGAGCCGATTAGGTTGAGGTTCATATTTTTGGGAGAGCTAATTTCTGTATAATTTGTCTCTAGTCTTAAATCATTGAAGAGAAATATGATGTTATACGTCTAGTATACCAAAACAGAGATGAATCAATAATAAACTTGTTACACAAGTTTACAACTCAGATTTCTACTACTCTGGAATTCTGTATTATTTATTTTAATACTAAGTATGTTGTAATTAATTACAACAACAAACTAACAACTATAGCAATAATAAGTATAGTGATAAATCAAACGTTATACTGTTTAAATAAATAGTACAACGCAGAAGGAAAACGATATATATAAATCAACTAGAAATCTAAAAGGCTTGCCGTAACAATTTTCTTAAGACTTTAATCGAATTTAATCAAAGTCTTAAAAAATCAGTTTTTCTTCTTATTTATAGTCCAATTTCCAATGCCTACACCCATTCGCCAATATAAGAATTGAGAGTATACCATATAAACCAAAAAATTAACATATTTTTGACAACGTGGAACATATTTCATTCACCAATTTTTTAGAATTCTAACATATGATGGTTTGAACTTTGAAAGGTAAAGAAAGACTTGTACTCATATTTTATGGGTGTATTCTTCCTTCAGGCTGCTTGCGACTATTGATTGTTACAGTGCTGTTCCACTTTGGGTGTGGATTGGAAATTGGAATTTGCGGTATCCAACATGGTTCATTTAATTGAGGTCAGTAGTTTAAGTTGATTACTCTTTTTCCATCAACATTTCTTCCCCTAAATCCCTAATGTACTAGCTGCTTATCATAATCATCAACGAGATAAAACAAATTAAACTCACTCTTTTGCTTTTACTCTGTTATACCCTATTTTTAGGGACAATTATCATTTAGCATCTGTTGATGAGGATTAATTGATGTTACATCATAAAGTTTACTTATAATTATACTTCCTTAGGTTCATGTTAGAACTCAATTACTAGCAGGGATGGCACTGTGTGCATGGAAAGTGATGTAGAAAATCTAGACACAGTTGGAAGTAGCATATCAAATTTAGGCCCTATTTGTTTTCATTTTTAGCTTTCGGTTTTTTGTTTTTAAACCTCATTTTCGGTTTTTCATTTTGAGTGTTTTTAATATTTTGGAAAATATATTTGGTTCTAGAGTTTTGAAAAATAATTTTTAAACTAAAAATAAAAAATTCCATTCCAAAACAAAAATACCAATTTCAAATTTGGTTAGAATTTGATCATTAAATATAGAAATAAGATAAGATAATTGACGAAACTAACAAAAAATGTCATGAAAGTAGAAAAATCATAAATTGACATAGATAATAAAATGATAATGACTATTGGTATGTGAACCATATCGAAATGAGACTAACTTATGCCATACAATAAATTAATCATATCTGAACTCAAAATCAACAAAATAGATAAGATATACCAATTGTATCAGTACAGAATGAGAGAAAAAAAGTTTTGATGTATCTGATAGACAAATAGTCTTTACTTTTTTCTAACCCATACATAACTACTACAAACTACTACAGACCCAAAATAACATCCACACCACCCCCAAAAAGAAAATATACTAACCAAAATACACCCTTTAAGACAGCCCAAACTATAAACTGAAGCAAAAAGTACAAACTGAACCTGATTTTATACCATGACCACCACTAAACTAACCAACCGCATATTATCTTTCAGAGTCTTCAGTATCTTCATTCACTTCAGCCACTCTCCTTTTATAAGCCACTCTACAACCCAACCTACAAATTTAATCAGATTTAACATTTGTCGATAACAACTAATAGACATGCCCTCCAAATTAAAAAGATTTGTCGAAATAATAAGAAATAATCGTATATTCAAATGAAACACATTAAACAAACTTCTATGTGTTTTGATTTAAAAAGAATTGTGGAATTGAATAAATATGGACAACCAGGGTCAATTAGACATTTACAAATATTTACCTCCTTTGCAGAGAAGAGATATACGCTCCAAAAGCCATAACCTGCATCATTACCTGCATCGTTAAATTTATTATCACTAGCAAAGCACGTTCCTATTAAGAAAGGATAAAAAAAGACAAATTTCCATACTTAACTATGTTTATGGATGAGTTGTTGTATAATCATTCCACATTTGTATAGCAATTTGATCCCTAATATGTCCCATTTGAGTTGTTTGACTAACATCAAATTGTATGATTTCTTGATTTTGATTTGCCTCTAATGCATGTTCAAATACCATATTCTCAGATGAGTATTGTGTGAAAAGAGCATCCAAAGCATGTTCTTGTAGAATAAAGTTATGTAATGTGCAACAGGCAATAGGAATTTGTCTTTGCCTACGAAGTGGATAATTGGTCATTAGTTTTAGAATTGGAAATCTTGCTTTTAGAACACCAATACAACGCTCGATTACGACACGATGAATGCTTATAATTGAACAAATCTTCGTTTCCACATAGTCTTCCTCGTCCGTTATAATCACATAAATGATATCTACGTCCTCGATAAGGAGCCAGAAATCCAGGCATGTTTGGGTATCCGGCATCAACAAGGTAATATTGATCTATAAAATAGTGGCCATGTATTATATAAAGATTATAAAGATAAGTATTATGTAACTATAAAATAATATTTGATGATGACATTTTATACGATAAAATATACCTCCTTTTGGCATTGGGAAATTATTTCCGGTTCTTGTAACTGCATCAATGAATACTCGAGAATCGTTAGCAGCGCCTTCCCATCCAGCGTATACAAATACGAATTTCATATCAAAATCACATGCGACCATGACATTTTGTGTTATATTGGTTTTCCTTCCACGAAAAGATGTTTGTCTCGATGCAGGCACCCATGCAGCAACATGTGTTCCATCTATTGCACCAATACAATCCTATAATAAATAATACTACAATATTATTTGTGTTTATTATTCGATAAATATAAAAGTTGTGCTAAAAAAATGACCTTAAAGTAGGGATACTTGTTTACAAGACGTTCATGTATGACATCTCGATTCGTTGGACGTATTATCTCCGTGCCCAAAGAACAAACAGCTCGTAAAACTCTTCTGAACCATTTTAAAATAGTTTGGTGTGAATGCTGAAAACGATCGGCAATAATACTATATCTTGTTGTGTGTCCTATTATCATTAGAAACATTGCCACACCCTCTTCCATGCTTACTTTTCTTCCATCATTTAAAAGTCCTCTCCCTTTTAGAACATCACAAAAATTCAAGAATACATGTTTTTGCATTCGAAAAATTTGATGACATATAGAAGGATTTCCATTCAATACATCAAGTAAGAACATTCTTCCTGTAAGTGTTGATGTTCTACAAGGTATTCTATTCATGATACTCCTTTGATTAGCAACAAAGTAATTAATCATTAACATATCACCGAACTCTTCATCACAGTAGTCCGTAAATATAAAATCATCATCAGAACTAGAGTCATCATCGGATTCATACGAAATGATACTAGATCCAGTAGACATTACTCTGCATAAAATTTATATTAACTATTTATCGTTAAAAATATTGCTATGCTTATAACAGTGATCAACAAAAGAGAAATTCCTCTTATGGGCTATCAAGAACTATTTGCTACAATCAGGCCATGCAGAAATTAAAGCATTAGGATATGACTATATCTGGATAAGAAAGGGAGTGGAGAAAAATATAGATAAAATCATTGTCAATAATATATATTTAAAAAAATTCTCCTATAATAAGGAAATAACTCCATCTTAACTTTCTAGTGGTCATAACCCATTACTTTTGCACTTAATTCAAGTTTATAAAGATTAAGGATACCCCTTCATGTATGATAATGAGTGGCGCTTAAGGAAGGTTATGACATATGCATATCGAGGGGTTTGAGTAGTAATACATGGAGATTTCCATGTTACAACTTTCAGTATAAATTACAGGCTTGCAAAAATGAGACCTTACCGAGGATTTGGCCATGAAAGGTATTTATACTTACTTTTCGTTGTTTGCAGTACCACAACATTTCATTTGTTGCACAAGCATTCAGAGAATAGTTCATCAAAACATTAGTCAAAATTTCTTCATAGGTTATGAAAATATCACGCGACAGGTTTTATAAACTTTTTATTCGTACAAACAGAATTTTTGATCAGGAAAAAACTATCTTTCAATTAATTAAAAAAATCTCAATATTCTTAAATGAAATACCATTAAGTTTCCTTCTACTGTTAGAATGTCTGAAAAATGCACTTGCAATAAAGCTATCGATACTTATCAAAATTCATAAAAATGCAATACCTATTCACAAAACATTACAAAATTTTGATTGATCTGAGTCGACAAAGTCAGAATCATGAAAAAGGTATTTTTAAAATACCTCATTTTTGTAAACAAAGAAAAATAAATAGTAGATCATGATTAGTTAGTATAAATTACAGGCTTGCAACAAATGAAATGTTAAGAAAAATACCTATCTTGAATAGGCTAAAAAAACTAAAAGCTCTGGAATTAGCAGTAGATCATGATTCTGAAAACCTGAAATTATGTGAGGAAATGTTATATCAGACAATGTATTTAGTTAGTAGGCATCATATTTCTCTGTTGTGTTAGCCATGCGCATAGTTCAGACATATATTATGTTGTTTCACTACATATATATTATGTTGTTTCAGTAGCTTGTAATTCACTACACATACAGTGTTGTGCTAGCTTGATGATTCAACAGCCTGTAGGATAATTTGCTACTCATCCAGTTGTTGTGTTGTGTATAACTTGTTTGGGATATATTGAACAATAATATATGCTTGCTGAAGCAAGTAATAATATGTATTTCAATTTTCATATATTAATGAATACAGTAGCATGCTTCCTTGATTTAAGACACAGCAGCATGTATTCATGTTAGAAATCAAATAGTAGCATGTATTCAATAATGGACAGTGTCACAGTGTCACAAACAAAGCAATTAGCATAACAAACTAATTAGTCTGCAAATTGAAGAGCATTGCAACCAGTCCAACCAAGACAAGCAAAACAATCAAATCAAGTAACTAATAAAGGTCAAGGAAAAGTTGACTTCCTAACTAAAATTAAACAAAACACAACCTACAATAAAGATACCACAACACACAAGCTAATAAAATTATTCTAGAAGTTCTAAAATTGGTAGTCTTCTACGTTCCGGCATCATAACAAATTGCATCCTAAAATCGAGATCTTTAAAAGCCTTCATTGCCTTCATGTAGACGTCATTAGAAACACCATCAATACCATTTAATATATTCATACACACCAAATCGGAATATGGATCCGATACGTCACTTTGACTATCATTTGGGTTGGGCGACTTTCCTTCAACTTTTTCAATTTTTCCTTTTAAGTATCGCACTCTTAGTTCGGCTTCTTCATTACGCATTTCAATTGAAGAAGACCACTTTTCCATACACGACTCAAGCTTTTCAACATTATTGGCTTTATGTTTTTTGCGCCGTCGTTCATTTGTTGACGTGTCATCACTTGGACGAGTACTCGTTTTCTCATCATCATTTACCACATGAACATGCACACCCTTGTTCAGAAAATTTTCTTCTAATTGTCTTTCATCATTTGAATTGAGAGGAAGTTTAGTTGAAGCATTACTTAAACCTCCAGTAGCCGTAGTTCCACCAAAAATCTCTCCCAAAAGTTCATAATTCTTGCAACCATCTTTTTTAAATATCTTAAACTCGGTCTTGTTGATCTACAATAATTTAACAAATATTAGTTCAATATGCACTTACATTCATAAATTATATTTTCAAACGCATACCGTATAGAAGTGTTGCCAAACTTCTTCTGCAGCGTTAACCTTGTTGGTATTTGGGTCCCATGTAACGCCAGTATGTCCTAATAGTTGCGAAAACAGACGATGTATAATACGCAAGCGGTTCCACTTTCCCTTTAATCTCTCTATCCCATAATCGGATTTTGTTGCTTTAATCATCTCTTGATTAATTTTTCCCCATTGGTCTTTAGTGAAAGTTGAGCATTGCAATTTTCCCGCTTTTACGTATTCATAGAGTATTCTAATGAAAACGCGTTCATTCTCACACGACCAAGACATTGGTTCCTTTGCCTTACTATGACCTCCCATATTCTGTATAAATAATTAAATAAAGATAAATATTTTGGACAACCATGGTTAAAGTTAGAACTACAAAAAATATTTTAGTTTTTTTTTGTTTTTTTATAAAACTGTGCACAGTGCAACACTCAACTTTGAATATAACATACTTCATCCACCCTCACATGCCCACTGTCATACATAACTTCATCCCAGTGCATTTCTTCCATCTCTGCCAAACTGCCCCTGCTCCATAACTGCATACATACATCCCCGTATTCATCGACATACACACCGACCTGACTTCATATCACAGCAAATTACCACCTGACTGCAACTCCTCTATCAACTTCTCCATCACATCAACTTGAAAGACCATACAGCAAACCAATGACCATACTTCTGACACTCCCCTGTTGCCATTGTTACATACAAAATCTCATCATACCGCTCCTCTATCAACAGTTGTTGCACTACAACAACTACACAACCAATACAATACCCAATAACCCTATGCCATATACTATGCACATCCTCTGCAACCACTCTCACCTTCATCACCCACTGCTGCCACTTTCTCCTTAACAGCCTTCATACCACAACACCCACTGACCATCATCCAACATACCCCACTGCCTTACTGTCAAACTACTCACACTTGACTTCCCCTCACAAACCATACCATATCCATATATCACCACACACTACCATACAAGAAAAAAGGTGCATTTCATACTCCAAACTTTACCTCTTCTCATTACACATTGCTCATTGCTTGTGCACAACCCTGCGATCAGTTCACCAATTCCCATCACCTCTGAAATTCATACAACAGTCACTGTGACAAACTTCATCTACACAACTCCACCACCATCATCAAATCAACAAAACTGTGTCAATCCTCTACCAACAACCTGCTATATCATCCACTACAATATCATTTACTGCCTTCATAGTCCAACAAACCAACATCCCCACTCATTACTGCTGAATCATCCCTCTGCAATTCCAACACACTGTCACTGCTTCATTCAGACCACCCACACTTCCTCAATTTTAACATGAAATGAAATGAAGTGTTTCATTTTTGGTTGTTCATATTTTATGGTACAGGTTTCTTGTTATGTTTTGGTGATGATGTAGATAAATCAACGTACACATACCAATTTTTGGATAATGATGATGATGCTACATCATATTATGAACAGGGGAAAGGATGTGAGCATAGAAAACATGCATCAAGACTTCACTCATGTGTTTGAATCAACATTCGAAAGCATGGAAGGCATTGCTGAATACATTGCACATCCAGCTCATGTACAATTTGCGAATGAGTTCCTGAATGCACTTGACAAAGTTATTGTGCTTGATTACAAACCCACTGTTGTTAGATTGTAAAGCAGTTATGTCTGAAAAAGGTATCCTTTTCCATTTACTATGATTGTATCTTTCGGAGACTTGTATGTATTTGATATATTTACTTTCCTGTGGAAATATGTCATTCTTGTTTTACCTATTTTGTATTTTTTATACATCTTATGTAAAATCTTGATAAGGCATGGGTTAAGTTTAGATGGGCTACACTGAACATTAAGTTCATGTACTCCAATAACAAGAGGAACAGGCTTTGACAGCATTCTTCCAAAAGAAGGCATATGTGTTGGTAATGGTGACCGAGTTGAGATCAAAACGTTTTCCATATTAGTGATCCATTTTATCCAGAGTGGTTTATGGTTATACTATCCACATCAAACAGTATAGAAGTTTTAATCAAGACCATGATGAAAACTTCCTTTCAAATAATTCACTTGTAAGACTTTCTACCAATCAAACACGGTTAAGTTAACATGAAATGAAATGAAATGCAAGTGATAATAACTCAGGGACACTCACTCATCGAAAATGCAATGACTGTCATAAATTTTTCCAATAGGAAAATCCTGCGTTGCTCTCATTACCTCATATAACGTTTTTGGTTGCATTGTCTACGCTTTTTGACGTTTCAAAAAAAAAGAGAGAGGAGAATCACAGGGCCTAATACAAATTGTTTTGTTAATTTCAGCTTCGAATTTCCATTCAAACAAAAATGTGCAAAACCCTTTTCTCTTTTTTTTCTCTCTTTTTTCTGAAATTGAACAATTTAAGAAATAACAAAAACATGATTAATAAAACATGTCTTAAGCAGAGATTCAAATAAATATAATCATCTGAATCTGAATCTCAGCAATAATTTTTCATTGCTACTCTTGGGAAAATAAAGCATGTTTAAAGCAAACAAATCCAACTATGTAACAAGCAAAACCCGAATTCACTAACAAGCAAACCCTAATTCACACAAATAAATCTAAGAGATCATTAAATCATTCACGTTCAACCTTAGATATTGCTAGAGTGAAGAATTGAGATAAGAAAGTAATAAAAATTGAATTTACCTGATTTTCGATGATTTTGGGACAATCCAACGAAGAAGACGATGACGCTCACGCTATAATTTCAGAATTTTGCGGCCGGAGAAGAGAAAAAGGGTTTCTGCGCGTTTATTTTCTACTTCGGTTTTGGATTTTCGTTGGGCCGAAAACTTGGAAAATAAAGAAAATTTGTTTTCAATTCTCAATGTTTAGCCCATTTTGAAAATTGGTTGTTTTCAAAAACAAATTTTGCAAAATAGTAAAGCAAACGGATTTTCATTATTTTTTAAAATCGAAAACTGAAAATAACCTGAAAATGGTAAACCAAACAGCCCCTTAACTTTTAATAGTGGATTTTCCACTAAAGGCCGTAAGCATCTGTTTTGGCACTGGAAGTTGCTAATACGGCTGTTATAGGCTCTAAAATACCAAGATTTCTAACATGCGACAACCCTTAGAGAAGACACTTCAAATGTGAAGGCATAAAGCAACTACAAGTAACTTGATTATGTGTGAACTTTGTCATCAGTCTCCAATTTTAAAATATCGCTTCTGCATATCATTGGTATTTTGCTAGCCATGAATATTTTATGATGTATACCTCATTTTCTAATATCTGTTCTTTTGTTAGTCATAGGAGCAAGGTTGCTTTGTATAAAAAAAATGTTGTTTTATTAAACTTGGTTTATTACTACTTCTATTTAGATGTGCAGCAATTTTGTTCAACCTGGTTCATTGGTTGGTGTCTTTAAAACATTATTATCTTCTGCTGTGCTACAGTGGATGCTGCTGTTGAGCAAGCACGTGCTGATTTTTACGTGACACGTGTCTTATCATCCCTTCCATGGGGAAGTGCAGCGCTAGTTGAGGTAAATCATTTATGCTGCAATCTTCATGACATCTTGTTATAATATCATTTTTACCCTGACATGTTCAGAAGCTGCTTTGCACATTGTTACACTTAGTTGTTTTTCCTTCATTGATTAGTATATGGTTTTATGGGATCCACATTGTGATCAAGTATAACATGGTGACCCCCTTCTGTTTAAACTTTGTCTATCAGTAGGGTATCACATTGTTCTTCCTTTGCCATCTACAATTCTGAACTAATAGATTTAGTTCAACATGGCTGAATATCCTCTTTCTTGGAATCTTCTTTGAAATAAAAGAATATTTCTTTATTTATGTAACGACCTGTATAAATTCGATGTTTAAATGAATTAAATTAATAAGATTTTTTTAATTTAAGTTTAGAAAGGAATAAAAATCTTATTTATTCATATGAAAGAGAATGTTGAAATTTGATGTATCAAGGGTACTTAAAAATTTACAAATTTAATTATATATTGCAATTAATTGTAATAGTGGAAATTGTCGCATTTGGATATAAATATTAAAATGAAGGCTAAAATAAATTTTGTAAATGGTGACTTAAAACCTATAAAATCCAAATGAATTAAGTAGGAAAAAAGATTCTTACCTGGATGTAAAATTTAATATGAGAAATTTATGAAAGTATTAATTTGATATAATGCAATAAAAGATTGTGAACGGTGATTGGAATAAATTAAGAAATCATATTAGTGCAAGTTAATAATTTATGACTTGAATAAGATTCCAATTCAAATAAATCATTTAAATGTTACGATTTGATTTTTAATGAAACATGAGAAAAACAAATGTAAGGATTTGATTAATATATATGTTATTTGTTCAGGGTATTGAATAAAAATTGGGAATCCAATTGTAATTAATGATATAACGTTGGTATTAGTTAATAAATTAAATTTCAATGCAATACCCATAAATGAATGAAATGAATGTATGTAAATGTATACTAGGTTATTTATCAAATAGGAAGAAAAGTAAATATCGAATTGATTGATGAATAAATATGCATTGAATAGTAATTGAATGTAAGTAAATGGTAATTGTATAAAATCAATATAAGATAATGAATTGCAATAACTGTGGGTTGATATTAAGTGTTGAGATATTATATAGATAAGGATTTAGATGGAATGGATTAATTTATGAAATAAAGGATAGCAACCATATAAAATGTTAAGTAAGTTAATATTGTCATTAATAAAAACGTTACTTTAAGGATAATTAATGTAGTAACGTAAGGTGTAAATGTAAATTTCAATGGAAGTGTAACCTTATTTCTAGGTAGAAATTGCAATGAAATGGAGGTTATGAAATAAATGAAATTGAATATTTCGTTAGTATGAATTTAAAGGAAAATGGGTTAATTTGATTAAATCAATAAAAGACAATAAATACAATGATGTTGGGTTATTAATAAAGGTGGATAGGGAAATGATTGTTGTAGTAAGAATGGAATTCCAACTTGTTGGAATGGAGTAAATACACTTAGTAATAAATTTAGTATAGGAAAACGAAATGGAAATATTGAATTAATTAATCCGTATATATATATATATATATATATATATAGTAAATGGTGATTATTGGATTGTAAATAATAAACTTATTAAAGGTGATCAAGAGTTGTGACCACCAGTTATTATGAGTGATACATACATATTTAATTCATTTAATTGATTTGGAAATCATTGCAATAAAAATAAATTAAATGTTACGTTAAATAAATTTAGGTAATAATGGGGAATAACGTATATAAATTCTTCATTAAATGATGATTTGTGTATATAAAGATGGGAATAAAGTTTATTAATATATCGGAATTTAATTTTGATAAAAGGTTAAATGCAATCAAATGATAAATGCTCAAACGGGAATTAAGCTTTATTTATTCATTTGGATGTAGAATATGATAATTTGAATACATTGAATTTATTTGAAATTGAATAGAACATTTTATGTTGATTGAAATTAAAGTTGGAATTTGGAGATGTTTTAGTAATAGAGTATAAATCCAAAGGAATTCCCATCTATTAGGTAGCAATAGATAGGACAATTGAATGAAAGGTCAACTAAGGGATTTTTGCAAAGTTAATTTATAATTTGTAGATATAATGAAATTGAAATTTTACACTGAAGTTAATAATTTAATCAGAATTTAAGAAACATCTTCAATTGTCTAAATTTGGATAATCAACGAAGGATTATTAAGTGATAAAATTTTTCCAATACTAAAACCAAAATATAAAAATTTGGATTTATTTACTAATTCTTAATTTTATTAATTAGTATAAAAATAGCCATTTTTGTCACGGACTCGGATTTCGACGAAACCAGTTTCATCGGATCCGTAACAGCGAATTTTTGTAGGGTTTCAAGTTTCGTAGCAATCGGGCTTGTCGATTGATCGTACGAATGCGAAACGCCTTGAAATCGATTTAATTGAAATCAATTTGAAAATATTGTTTTCAGCATAACTTCTTCATGCGATCGAATTTGGACGTGAAACTTCTTTCATCGCGTTCAGAATATTTTAAAATACCTATTTTGATATATGGGTTTACCCGATTTTGTTCCAGGGTCAGAACGGGTTTTTTGGGCCACGTTAGCGTTAGCACGTTTGGTTATCCAATCCATCTATTCAAATTCTGACCTACCTATATAAATTCAGTTGTAAACCCTAGCTCATCTATTCCCATTTTTTTGTGCGTTCATTTCATCAGTTCCTTCTCTTCTTCCAACGACTAGAAACCCTACATCTATGTTCAATTTCAAAAAATCAAATCAAAAGCTGAAAATTCAAACACCTTAGAAAATTCTGAAAATAATATATGTTGATGATCTCGAGTAGCGTATTTTACTAGTGGTACTCGTTTTTCCATTCGATGCCCTGTTTACCCCAAAAAAATTGAAACAATTCGTGGTCGTTCATCTCACGATGATCAAAGTTCGTCAGATCGTCAAATCAAGGTTACAGTCGCGTGGAGGGGACGAGTGGAGTGCATGAGGTCGTTCATCTTGTCGATAGATGGCTGGATCGAGCAGATAAATTCAATTAGGGTTGGATTTTACCGGCGGCTGCAAGGTTCTGGAGGGGGGGGGGGCGGCCTCCTGGCCATAGGCCTGCCTCGGCCTGTGGAGGAGGATGGTGGTACTCGGGGGGTCGAAACTCTGGGGAGAGGCGTGGCGATCGGTGGTCAAACTTGGGGTCAACGGTTGTGTTGGGTTTCGGTTTCGTGAAGTTCCCTTTCGGTCGCGTGCCGGTATGAGGGTGAGAGAGGGTTGATGACGTGGCACTGTGTTTGGTGAGAATGTGTTCCATTTTATATTTTATATTTTTATGATTTCATTCGCAATTTTTGACATAACTTTCTCATACGGACACAGTTTCAAGCGCGATTTTTTTTGTTAGGATCGTAATAAAATTCCAGACGCGTTGACGCTGGTTTGGACAGATTTGGAGACCGTCCAATTTTTGGGTTTAAATCGGATTTAAATTCGATTTAAATTCAAAAGGTGAGTGTTTTAACCCACTCACAACTTCTAGAATTTCTTATGTTTGTTAGTTTGACTTAAGATATGAGTAAAAAATTTATTTATGACTGTTTGGCATGTTTTATTCGTTTTCTCAGCTAAATCGCATTTATTTAACTTAACTGTTAATTAATTTTATTTATTGCTTATAATTTGACAGTTAGAATTTATTTATTTGCATATTAACTGCCTGTCATAGTTATGTTTATTTTTATTTCATATTAACTGCCAGTTAAATTTACATTTATTTTTGTATATAAACTGCTAGTTTAACAGCAGTTAAATTTATTATTGAATATAAACTGTTAGTTAACACATGTTATTTATTACCTGTATAATTTATATGCTCTATATTGATGTTGTTTAAATTGGATGATGATTGTAATAAATGGTTGATGATTGATATTTGGATGAATAGATGCTGTATTTTATATTGTATAATCTGCAAGTTATCATGCATTTCTTTTCATTCGGGATTGCGGTTTGAAATGATATACAACCGCATTTTTATTTTAAATTGCGGATTGAAATGATAACCATCTGTATCACTTGACCATAGGGTAGAAAATTTTATACAGCCACCGCGGTATATATATATAAAAATATTTTGAAATGTTTTTCTATGATTTTGTAAAGTTATATATATATGGTATGAGATATTGATTTGGTTATTGATAAAGGTTATTATATATATAGAAATTTTCGGTTTTTAAGCTTTGTATAAATTTGATTTGAAGTTTAAATAAAGTTTGATTTTAAGATCAAATAAGATTAAGCATTCATTTAAAATTTAATTTCTGGAGTTTCATTGATTTAAATGAGAATAAGGCTGGAAGATGAATATTAAGTTGAATTGGAATTAAATAAAAAGTTAGAATTTTTAAAGGATATGATTTTACAACTTGATGTTTGTGTAGAGCGATCTAAATGAATATCAGTTTGATTTAAATGAATATATAACAAATGGAAAGGTTTTCCAGTTATGTGAAGTTAAAGGTTTTTCTTAAATTATATTGAGTTCATTAAGTAAATATTTCAAGCCTATATAATAAGTAATTGAATTTAATATATATGGGATTGTCAAATGAGTTTGTTTTGAAATGGTGAAATATTTAAGCTTTGAAACATAAGAATTAAAATGGTATTTGGAAGTTTAAATCGATATTTGGAATTGATTTGTGAAATGTAAAGAAGCTATTTTGTTTTATAAAAGAAATTTAATATTTAACCATTTGAGAGATGGAAATTTGTTTCAAAGTTATGATTTTCAAGGTAGTATAATTTGGAAATATTATATTCCAGAGTTTTGATTCTAAATATTTTACTTTGAAAACTCTATGATTTTTGGAAAGAATATATTGGAAAATAAAGATGATATCATATTGTTTTGGTTTTAAAAGGAAATGATATCACATTTATATGGTTTTGAAATGGATATCATATTCTGGTTTTAAAAGTATAAATTATTTTAAAGGACCGCGATGTTATAATAACGTTTGGTTGTTGAAGAGACCGGGATCGAAAGTTGTCATACTCTCTGCCAACTCCGAAAACCACTTTAACAACCGTGTACGCGGTGGAGATTCCAGAATGAAGTAGGTTGGTGGAGGCGTTTCCTGCAAGGTAAATACGCGGACCCGACTCCCGTGAGTTGGCATAAGGTGGCTAAAACAGGAGCAATTCTCGGGCCAATGAGGTCATTCCTCTGATCGGACACTCCTCTTCGATATTATACTTTGACTTTGGATTGATTCAGTGGCCACTCTTACTTTGATTTTTAGGGGAGTTTATTTCGAGGTGGGCGGTAGCTGCGGCTGCGCGTTTCCACCAGCCTGGATAGCAATTGGTATATCTACCCTAGCATTGCCTAGTTGTGCCGTGTCACCTACCCTATCGCGCCTTGTACGAGTGAGTTTCTCCCGTAGCCCGTGTGGTATCCTCTGGTGGCTTCCCGATCAGGAGGGACTATGATATTGGATGGACTACTGGGACTATTACGTGTTAAGGGCTATATGGGTAACCCCTTAATGCTAAGAAAAAGTAAGTTTATTTTACAATTAGACACTATTATAATAGCGCAATATACTACATAGTAAATAGTTTAACGGATCCTTAGGAGATGTAAATTCCAAGCATCTCTTGAGTTACCGCACTTATATTTATTTCTGTTAATTTAACTCACATAAGATCTTTTAGTTCTGACTCGAGTGTTTTTGTTTTTCTAATTCGCTCGAGTCAGTCCGAGCGTTTCAGGATTTGAAGACTTTATTTATGGAAGACGAAGACGAAGATTTCATTAATAATATTATTATATTATATGGTTCCACTACATACTGTATTCCGCTGCATTGGTATTTATTGGTATGTGGACTCTGATATTTATTGTATAAAGAAGAATCAAATGTTTTGTAAACAGTTTTATGAACTGTATATTTATTATTATATTTTAATCTTCCGCTGTGAGATTCTGTTTAGTTTTTTTCTCTTCTCTATTTTTCTTATTTACCCCATAACAATCCGCCCTTCCGTATGCTTTGAATTGGCACGTGTGTCGATTTAAAGCGTGCGAAAAGGTGGGACGTTACAATTTATTCATCAAATATAAGTTGGATTATCTTTAATAATAGTTGTAATACATTTGATGTCACACTTTTTTGGTGTCAACGTGAATTACCAAAAATACATTTCAGCAGATATTTATCAAATCCTTAAAACTAAGATCTAACGAATAAACCCACTTCACATATTAAAATTGTCCTCTACAAATATGAACAAATTTTAATATCACTTAAAAATAGGATCTAATAAATAATTATTATTTTTACAACAAAACGTCCTCCACAAATATTATGAAATCTTAATCATTTTAAAATATGATCTAACAAATAAATTTCTTTTACAAATTCGTTGTCTCTTAATAATTATATGAATAAAAATTCAAACTAAAAAAAATAGATACTGGAACTTAGAAATAAAAATTCAAACAAACTACACATTATTTCAAAGCAAAATATGATTAAACATTTGTGTTTTTTTTGAATGTGTTGACACATATACAATTTGTAGAAAAATAACTCACGCACGAAGCGCGTGCCGTAACGCTTGTATGAATAATTACACTCGCTCTTTATTTCACTCTCTCCCTCCACTCACATTCACATTAAGAGTGTCGATCACTAATCCTGTTTCTATGCAAACTACTAATTTAGTTGAAACCAGCAAGGCGGCTTACTCTTCTTCTTTCGTGCAAGTTCTCTATTTTCCATATATTTATCATACCCATACAACTTGTTTTATATTAAATGATGATTGTTTCCTCTATATTAGTTGATGAACTAGTCTAGTTTTCTGTTTACGGACTAAAACAAAACTAAGTTAGAATCACTGTATCCACTATTTATGAGTGCAGAGTACTGTCGAACCTTCTTTGCTCTCTGGATCTGTGTAGTCCCTTATTGATAATCATTATTTGATTTGTTTTTAGTACCCATGATGGTTTGCATATCAAATAAGGAGTTTAAATGTAAAAATGGATGAACAATACACTGGTCTTTCTGTGAAACAAATAATAAGATGGAAAACATGATTGGAATGAAGTCTCATATGAAAACAACAAAACTGTATGCTAAATTTGTATACTTTCGCATTTTGCAGATATTTCATAGTAGTAAACGTACTCATGTTCATATACTCAGTTGCATCACTTGTTTCACTTGCAAACAAAGCAAAACTAACGCAAATTGAGATAGCATTCAAAATATCAGACTTGGTTTTTCTCGTTATTCTTTATTCAAGCAACGGTGTAGCAATTTCAACCAATATAGCAATTCACGGTGGAAACAGAAACGTAGGAATATATGTTGGAAATTTGGTTGTATTGCATTGAGGTTTTGGCTTATGGGTTATGCGTTGTACTATATTTATGTAGTATGAGCGTTGCGGCACACATGGGATATTTTTCAATAAATTTAATACGTTATATTAAATGGTATTGAGATTTGGTAATATTTGTAGAGCAAAGTTTTGAATTTGTTAGATCTCATGTTTGAAGATATTAAAATTCGGTAATATTTGCAAAGGAGAATTTTGAATTTGTAAAAGAAGTTAGATCTAATTTTTAAGTGATATTACGATAGAGAATCATTTTTGGTAATTTACGCTGATACCCAAAAAATCGTGACACCAAAGATATTACAATTATTAATAAAGAAAGATGTATTGCGTTAGAACATTATGAATATAACTTTATCTAGCCTTTTGGAGTATATGTCACAAACTTGTGAATGTAATTTTATTTAGCTTTTTGGAATATGTGTTTTTGGGTATTTTATGATCATATTTGTTTCAGTCGTTAAATTATTAAATACTGTTAAATGTGTATTATAATATATAAGCTGTATTTAATTGACTTTATTTTGATATTTGCATTTATTTTGCAACTGTCAAAAATAGATGCAAAAGATCAAATGACAACGGGAACTTAAAGTTGTAAAAAAATCTATTGCAACAGTTCTTAATTGTTGTAAAAAAGTGTTGGAATTCCTAATACTAGATTGAATGAAAATAACATTGTCCCGCATCGCCAAAAATTGCAAAGCTATTCTAATATATTAATAGCTTTGCAATGAAGGGGTTGGGGCCTTGGAGCACTTAAATGTTTGCTTCGTTGTGAGTAGCGAGATCATACATCACCACCATACACGCGTGCGCCGCTGTCCTTCGTTCGACCGAACCAGGCCGGATTTGGATCTAATATGATTCTATTTTTACTGCAAAACTGGATCGGGTTTTTTGATAGTTGCAGGCTATACGAACAAGTGCAGATCTGTTCAAAAGCGGACGCGGGCGAAGGCGAACAGAAGCAGGTGCGACCCGACTAAAAAAGCGAGGGCGAACAGAAGCAGGTGCAATGCAAGCGGGCGCGACCCGACTAAAGAAGCGCGGGCGAATAGAAGCAGGTGCGGCATGAGCAGGTGCGATCCGACTAAAGAAGAACGGGCGAACAGAAGCTGGTGTGACGCGAGCGGATGCGAGTAGCAGGTGGGTGCGACCCGTTATCGAGCAGTAGCAGTTAAAAGGCAATGGGTGCAACCCATCAAGCAGACGCGACTGCTTGAAGGGATGCAGACGAAATTATAAATACGAGAGAATACCGATCACATTCTCATTCGATTTCAATTCTATTTTCTTCTGCTTCTTCTTCTCTACTGCTCTATACAATAAATCACAGAGTTGGCATATTCATTATAATCTCGAGCAGATTACGTCTGTTGTACCATGGGAGAACTTGAATAAAAATTCTTAAAGAAATTGTTATGACAAATCTCGGACGGAATTTTCTTAGTTAACTAGTTAGATTCTAGTCTATTTGTATATTCTTATACATCATTCTTTTATCTTTCCGGTTTCTACGTTGTGCTATTTTTTTACGATTGTATAACGTTGTTGTTGTAATTTAATTACGACATTTCTATTGCTTAAATTAGCTAATACAGACTTCCAGAGTAGTGGAAATCTGATTGATAAACTTGTGTGACAAGTTTATAATTGATTATTCTCTGTTTTGGTATACTAGATATATAACATCTTAATAATTTTTCTGTTTTTACTGAAACTAAGATGGCAACAACTGAACTATCAACAAAGACTACTACACACAACGGGCCCGATCCTTTCAAAGGAGACGGTGACGATTTTCTAACATGCCAGAATCAGATGTTGTTCTATCTCACTACACTCGGTCTGCAATGGTATCTCGAGAAAGAGAAACCAGTGCCTACACCAGGCCAAACTAGAGAAACACACAAAGATGCGTTTCTAGCTGATACATGGAAGCATTCGGACTTCCTGTGCAGAAACTATATTCTGAACTGTTTGGACAAAATGCTGAACAAAGTGTATCAGCCTCTAAATACAGCAAAGATCTTCTGTAATGCACTTGCCGCAAAGTACAAGACACAGAATATCGGTCAGAAGAAATTCATTGTAGACCAATTCATGGACTTCAAAATGATAGATTCCAAATCTGTGACTACTCAACTGCATGAACTCTAAATTATTATTCATGAACTTGAATCAGAAGGCCATAAGGTTGGAGAATCTTTCTTGGTTGAAGCCATAACAGGAAAGCTGCCACCATCATGGAGAGACTATCGTAACTATCTAAAACATAAAAAGAAAGAGATTTCTCTGCAGGACCTCATCGTACGATTAAAGATTGAGGCAGATAACCACGGAATTACTAAACAAAGCGAGGAGGCGTTGGTAACAGAAGGGTCGAGGAACAAGAATAAATGCCACTTTAACAAAAAGAAGAACTTCTCAAAGAAGAGGAAATCTCCTGATAACAAACCCAAAGATAATAAAAACAAGAAGTTTAATGGCGAATGTTGGATTTGTGGCAAAATGGGAGATGCCGCTACAGATTGCAGACACAAGAAGGAACGCAACTCAGAGGCAAATATAGTAGACAACATGGAAGTAGACGAGTCCAACTTCTTGGCAGTTGTATCTGAATGCAATTTGGTTCAGAATCCTAACCAATGGTGGGTAGAAGCAGGCGCTACTCGTCATGTCTGCTCTGACAAATCCATGTTTTCTACATACTAGAAATTCGATCACGAAGAAAAACTCTATATGGGTAATTCTACAGTATCCATGATCGAAGGCAGTGGCATAGTAATCCTCAAGTTTACTTTTGGAAAAACTGTCAAATTGAATGACCTGCTTCACGTTCCAGACATACACAAGAATCTGATCTCTGACTCAGTACGATCAAAGAAAGGATTCAAAATGATGTTTGAGTCAGACAAGATGGTTCTGTCCAAAGCTGGAATGTATATCGGGATATTTATGGGATGACCTATTTAAGGCAAATGTAGCCGTTATCGACAATAAAACTATGTATTCTGATTGTGCTATTAATAAAATTGAAGTTTCTTACTTGCTTGAGCACGAAATTTTACTATGGCATGATAGATTGGGACACATAAATATTTAAAAAATAAAAACATCATCAAACTTGGGATTAATTCCGAAATTCCAAGTAGATAAGAACTACAAATGTGAGACATGTGTAGAAGCAAAAATGGTTAAAAAACCATTTCAATCTGTTAGTAGAAGCACCGAACCACTAGATTTGGTTCATACAGATTTATGTGATTTCAAATCATTACCTACAAGAGGTGCAAAAAAGTATTTTATCACTTTTATTGATGACTATCCACGATATTGTTATGTATATCTTTTAAATAGTAAGGATGAAGCAATTACATCGTTTATGAAGTACAAAGCTGAGGTACAAAATCAGTTAAATATAAAGATCAAGATATTGAAATCTGATCGAGGTGGAGAATATGAATCACCATTTGAACAGTTCTGTGCAGAAAATGGTATAATTCATCAAACAACAGCTCCATACTCACCACAACAAAATGATGTAGCCGAGAGGAAAAACAGAACGTTAAAAGACATGATTAATGTCATGCTTTTAACCTCTGGTCTACCGACGAACTTGTGCGGGAAAGCCTTAAATATGTCTGATCACATATTAAAAAAAATCCCTCACAATAAAACAGGAACAGTTCCATATGAGCTATGGAAAGGACAAATACCAAGTTTTAAATACCTCAAAGTGTGGAGGTGCTTGGCAAAAGTTCCAGTTCCACCTCCAAAGAAAGTCAAACTTAGACCAAAAACAGTAGATTGTTATTAATTAGGCCCAGCCCAAAATAGTAGTGCCTAAAGATTTTTGGTATTCAAGTCTGATATAACTGATGTTCATGTAAATACAATCATGGAATCAAAAGATGTTTCGTTCTTTGAAGATGTGTTCCTACATAAAAGAAACAATGGAAATCTTGTCCCAAAGAGGACAAGAGATAATAGAGATAGGACATATGAAGATGAAACTCATCAAAACAAAGATGAAGTTGAAACAAGAACAAGCGTAAGGGCAAGAACTTCCAAAACGTTTGGTTTGGATTTTTTAACTTATATGTTTGAACACGAACCTCAAACGTAAAAGGAAGCAAGTCATCTTCTGAATCTTCATGTTGGAAAGAAGCAATCCAAAGTGAGATTGATTCAATTCTAAGTAATAAAACTTGGAAAATAGTTGATATCCCACCTGGAATAAAATCAATTGGCTGCAAATTGATTTTAAGAAGAAATGAAACCAGATGGCTCTATTGATAAATATAAAGCCAGATTAATAGCCAAAGGATATCGTCAAAAAGAAGGTATAGATTTCTTTGATACCTATTCATCGGTTACACGAATAACCTCTATAAGAATGTTAATAGCAATTGCATCCATATATAAATTAGAGATTCATCAGACGGATGTAAAAACAACATTCTTAAATGGAGATCTCGATGAGGAGATTTACAAGGAGCAATCTGAGGGTTTTGTTTCCAAAGGAAATGAAAACAAAGTATGTCGGTTAGTAAAATCACTATACGGACTCAAACAAGCTCCAAAACAATGGCATGAAAAATTTGATAGTGTCATGATGAAAAATGGTTTTCGTACAAATGAATGTGATAAATGTGTTTATTACAAACAAGTTGAACAATCATACGTTATGATTTGTTTATATGTATACGATATGCTATTCTTCGGTCCTAACACTAAAGTAATAGAGACCATAAAAAAGATGTTAATCAAAAAATTTCGATATGAAAGACTTAGGAGTTGCAGACGTTATTTTAGGAATCAAAATAATAAGAACACCTAATGGAATTGAATTGTCTCAGTCACACTATGTAGACAAAGTGATTGAAAAATTTCAAGACTATGGAATTAAAGCAGTGAGAACACCGTATAATCCATCAGAAGTACTGCATAAAAACACTAATGAGAGTATAATGCAACTGGAATACTCTCATGTAATAGGATGCTTAATGTATCTCATGAATTGTACTGGACCAAATATCGCTTACGTGGTAAGTGGACTAAGCAGATATACAAGTAACTTAGGGAATGAACACTGGAAAGCACTAATGAGAGTGTTATGATATTTAAAGAATACCACTAATTTTTTCTTACATTATGGAAAATATCCGACGGTCTTAGAAGGATATTGTGATGCAAACTGGATCGCAGATTCAGAGGAATCAAAATCCACAAGTGGTTATGTCTTTACCATTGTAGGAGCAGCAGTGTCATGGAAATCTACTACACAAACATGCATAACTCGATCCATTATGGAATCTGAGTTTATCGTATTTGATAAAGCAGGCGAAGAAGCAGAATGGCTTCGTCAATTCTTAGAAGATATTCCATTTTGGTCCAAACCTGTAACAGCCATATGTATTCAATGCGATAATCAAGCAGCGCTAAGTAGAGTGAAAAATTTTGTGTACAATGGCAAATCACGACACATTCGTCGTCGCCATAACACAATTAGGCAGTTACCCTCTAATGGAACTATTTCCATTGATTATGTGAGAACAGATGATAACCTAGCAGATCTATTTACTAAAGGTTTATCGAGAGAGAAAATTGACTGCGCATCGAGAGGAATGAATTTAAAAGCCTAAACCAACAAGAGTTTTCTTATATGGAAACCTATTCTAGCAACTGGAGAACCCACAGACTAGGATCAATAGGCAAACCAGTTATGAGTAACTCAAGAAGCAATGCGTTTATTTGGACTTAGTCCTACTCCATTCCTATGGTGCAAAATATAGTGCATGCTACAGAAGTAATTAAAGGTTAAAACTATGTTTTTTTAATGATGACCATATCTTGAAAATAAAAGGTGAGGTATATGTAGGATACTCTTAATGGTTGCGATCACCTATGTTAGTGTGAGCTGAGTCGGCTCTATTAGAATATTAAAGGCTTAAATTCTCTATAACACTCGCAAAATCAAAATGTGTTTAGGACCAAAATGAACACAACCAAGAGATTGGATGAGAAGGGAATCAATGCTTCATAAAGCTTATTGTCTTGATATGCAATAAAGGCCGACGGTTCAAGATGAAACAATTCACCGATTAACCAAGTAGATCCGATAAGTTTTACCTAGGGAAAGTTCAAAGTGAAATATCTACTTATCCACGATAAAACATTATTCCATATGTACTCTGTGATATTTCGCTTTGTGTGGGGGGTATGTATATTATCATTCATGTGGGGGATTGTTGGAATTCATAATACTAAATCGAATGAAAATAACATAGTTCCACATTGCCAAAAATTGCAAAGCTATTCTAGTATATTAATAGCTTTGCAATGAAGGGATTGGGGCCTTTGGGCACTCAAATGTTTGTTTCGCTATGAGGAGGGAGATCATGCATCACTACCACACACGCGCGCACCGCCGTCGTCCGACTGACCGGGCCGGGCTCAGATTTGGATTTGGATCTAATATGATCCTATTTTTACTGCAAAACTGGACCGGGTTTTCTGACAGTTGCAGGCTATATGAACATGTGCGGATTGACTGAAGAGGCGCAGACGAACAGAAGCAGGTGCGACGCGAGCGGATGTGAGTAGTAGGCGGGTGCGATCCGTTAACGAACAGTAGCAGTTAAAAGGCAACGGGTGCAACCTGTCAAGCGGACACAACTGTTCGAAGGGATGCGAACGAAATTATAAATATGAGAGAATACTGATCACATTCTCGTTCGATTCCAATTCTATTTTTTTCTGCTTCTTCTTATCTACTGCTCTATACAATAAATCAGAAAGTTGACATACTCATTACAATCTCGTGCAGATTACGTCTGTCGTATCTTGGTAGAATTTGAATAAAAATTCTTAAGGAAATTGTTACAACAAGCCTCAGACAAAATTTCTTTAGTTAACTAATTAGATTCTAGTCTATTTGTATATTTTTACACATCATTCTTTTTTCTTTTCGGTTTTTATGTTGTGCTATTTTTTTACGATAGTATAACGTTGTTGCTGTAATTTAATTACGACATACCTATTGCTTAAATTAGCTAACACAGACTTCCAGAGTAGTGGAAATCTGATTGATAAACTTGTGAGACGAGTTTATAATTAATTATTCTCTATTTTGGTATACTAGATATATAAAAAAAAACACTACTGCAGCGATCACTTGCAACTGATATAAACAATTGTAACATATAATCATCCTACTGCGATTTTGCATAATAAGACTAGCGGCTGTCAGTTGAAATAGGCATATTGCAACTGACATTGCCAGTTGCAAAATGAGTATTTTGTTGTAGTTTTCCTTATTGTAGAGCTCCGGACGAGCTGTCCTCATACTCTTCTCGGTCTTTCGTTTGCTATCGTCTTTGCATTCACTTCACTGAATCTTTACTACTTCATTGCCTTCCTTCTAACCTGTTTTGTATCACATCTATCGTACGAAATGGTCTATGAGGTCTCGAAGCTACTGATTCAGTCTCGATATCATCTAGTCAATTTAGTATCAAATTTCCAAATGCTTCTAGTAAGTTCTTTTGTGTAAGTTCTTTTTTTCCATATATTTTTTTAGTCATAACCATGCAACTTGTTTTTGTTTTGTTTTTTGAAACACACGCGCACACGATTGTTTCCTCTATATTAGTTAATTTGTTGACAAATCTAAAAAGTGAATGAAATATACTTTAGTCCCACATTGGCAAAATGAAAGATTCAATTGGGTATATATATAGGATCCTTATTTCCTATATCGGCCCTTAGGGTCAGGTAATTTTGTGCGAGGGGGAGGACCCAAATCTAATGAACACACACGCGCGCGCGCCGCCCGCCCGTCCCGTACCGAATCGAACCGGGCCGGGCTTGGTCTTGGGTTTGGATCTACTATGAAATCTTATTTTTGCTACAGAAAACACTGCAATTTTCGGCGGGTTTTTGTTTTGTTTTGCTGGCTACAGTAACGGATACGGGCACGGCCCGTTTGAATTGAATACGGGTACGACCCGTTGGAAGAGCGTTCAGAAACTATAAATAGGTGACAGATCCTGATCAAATCTCTCACTGGTTTACAGTTCTTCTTCTTCCCCGACGTTCTTTCTTTGGCCAATTCACTTCTGCTGCCATCATCATCTTGGACTGACGTGCTCCTTACAATCCCACGCAGTTTCGTCGGTTGTACCCTGAGAGACTTCGAATAAAGTCTTAAGGCGATTGTCACGGCAAGCCTCCGACGAACTTTTGGTATTATTCTTGCTTTCATTACTGATATGTAGAATACCATTGTTGCATTGCAACGTTTTATACCTCTGTTGTTTCTGCTTTTGTAACGCTTTAAACTGTTGCACTTTGCTGTTGTAACATATTAAAGTGTTGCAGTTTGCTGTTGTAACATATTAAAGTGTTGCAGTTTGCTGTTGTAACATATAACAGTGTTGCATTGCATTGTGTAGTAACGCATTTCGACTGTTGCATTCTGTTTTCAACCGAATTAATCTACATCTTAAGACTTTCTGTTTTGGTTAAAACAGAGATGGCAGCAGAACAAATGTCCATCAAGACAGCAACTTTAAACAAACCAGACCCATTTAAGGGAGACGGAGATGATTTTCTGACATGGCAGAGTCAGATGCTCTTTTATCTCACAACCCTTGGTCTGCAGAAGTATCTTGATGAAGATGAACCAGTGCCGCCTACGCCAGGCAAAACCAATTCAGCAAATGAGATTTCTGCAATTGACGCATGGAGGCACTCGGATTTCCTGTGCAGGAATTACATCCTAAACTGTTTGGATAAGGTTTTGTACAAGGTGTATCAGCCACTGAAAACTGCAAAAGCTCTCTGGAATGCGCTTAATGCAAAGTACAAAACGCAAAACGTTAGCCTGAAGAAGTTCATAGTTGACAAGTTCATGGACTACAAAATGATAGATTCAAAATCTGTAATTGCGCAATTGCATGAACTTCAGATTATTATCCATGAATTGCAAGCAGAAGGCCACGAAGTTGGTGAATCTTTCTTGGTTGAAGCAATTACTGGAAAGCTACCACCATCTTGGAAGGACTACCGCAATTACTTGAAGCACAAGAAGAAGGAGATATCCTTACAAGACCTCATCGTCGGATTGAAGATCGAGGCAGATAATCGCGGAGTCACTAAACCAAAAAACGAAGAGGCTTTTGTTGCAGAAGGGGCAAAGAAAAAAGGAAATCCCAACAAAAACAAAAAGAAAAGGAAGGCGCCAGAAACCAAACGAAATGATCAAAAACCGTCCAAGAAGTTCAATGGGCAGTGTTGGGTTTGTGGCAAGACTGGACATCAAGCAAAGGATTGCAGACACAAGAAACAGAATAATTCTGAAGCAAATGTGGTGGAAAACATGGACATCGATGGGTCTAACTTTTCTGGAGTTGTGTCGGAATGCAATCTAGTTCAGAACCCTTCTCAGTGGTGGTTTGACACAGGTGCTACACGACATGTGTGTTCTGAAAAGACCATGTTCTCCACTTACAACAAACTCGATCATGAAGAAAAATTGTACATGGGCAACTCTGCAGTATCAATGATTGAGGGAAGCGGGAAAGTGATTCTCAAGTTCACATCTGGTAAGACTATTACATTGAATGATGTGCTTCATGTTCCAGACATTCGCAAGAACTTGATCTCTGGACCAGTACTCTCGAAGAAAGGTTTCCGAATGGTCTTCGAATCAAATAAAGTTGTTCTGTCTAAGGCTGGAATCTATATAGGGAGAGGATACTTGTGTGATGGCCTATTTAAGGCTAATGTGGCCGTAATTGGCAATAATAATGTATATTGTAAGTCTGAAATGAATAAAAAGGAAGTTTCTTATGTTGTCGAGTATGATGCTCTATTATGGCATGAAAGATTAGGACATATAAACTTTCGAAAGATGAAAAAACTAGCAAATCTGGATTTAATTCCAAAATTTTAAGTAGATAAAAAATACAAATGTGAGACATGTGTAGAAGCAAAAATGGTTAAGAAACCATTTCATACTGTTGACAGAAGTACTGAACCATTACAAATGATTCATACTGACTTATGTGATTTCAAAAACTTACCTACAAGAAGTGGGAAAAAGTATTTTATCACATTTATTGATGATTATACACGATATTGCTACGTATATCTTCTCAATAGTAAAGATGAAGCAATTACATCGTTTATAAAATATAAGGCTGAAGTAGAAAATCAGCTAAATAAAAAGATCAAGATATTGAGATCTGATCGAGGTGGAGAATATGAGTCGCCGTTTGAACAATTCTGTGCAGAAAATGGAATAATTCATCAAACAACAGCACCATATTCACCACAACAAAATGGTATAGCCGAGAGAAAGAATAGAACATTAAAAGATATGATTAATGCCATGCTCTTAACCTCTGGCCTACCAACAAACTTGTGGGGGGAGGCTTTAAATATGTCTAATCACATATTAAATAAGGTTCCTCATAGTAAAACGGGAAATATTCCATATAAATTATGGAAAGGATATCTACCAAGCTTCAAATACCTCAAAGTGTGGGGGTGCTTGGCAAAAGTTCATATCCCGCCCCCAAAGAAGGTCAAACTTGGACCAAAAACTGCAGATTGTTACTATTTAGGACCAGCCCAAAATAGTAGTGCATATAGATTTTTGGTATTCAAGTCTGATATACCTGATATTCATGTAAATACAATCATGGAATCAAGAGATGCCTCATTCTTTGAAGAATTGTTTCCACACAAAAAGAATGAAGGGAATAAAAGGACACGAGAAGAATCAAATAGCCCACATGAAACTTATCGTGAAAGTGATGAAGTAGAGCCAAGAAGAAGTGTAAGGGCTAGAACTTCCAAATCATTTGGTTCGGATTTTTTCACATATGTGTTAGAACACGAACCTCATTCGTACAAGGAAGCAATGTCATCTTCTGAGTCTTCATGTTGGAAAGAAGCAATACAAAGTGAGATCGATTCAATCCTAAGTAATAAAATTTGGGAAATTGTTGATATTCCACCTGGAATAAAACCTATTGGCTGCAAATGGATTTTTAAGAAGAAAATGAAACCGGATGGCTCTATTGATAAATATAAAGCCAGATTAGTAGCCAAAGGATATCGTCAAAAAGAAGGTATAGACTTCTTTGACACATATTCACCAGTTATACGAATAACCTCAATAAGAATGCTAATAGCAATTGCATCTATCTACAATCTAGAAATTCATCAAATGGATGTAAAAACAGCATTCCTAAATGGAGATCTCGATGAGGAAATCTACATGGAGCAACCCAAAGGATTTGTATCCAAGGGGAATGAAAACAAAGTCTGTAAATTGGTAAAATCACTATACGGACTCAAACAAGCTCCAAAACAATGGCACGCAAAGTTTGACAGTGTCATGATAAGAAATGGTTTTTGTATAAATGAGTGTGACAAATGTGTTTATTGTAAACAAGTTGGACAATCATACGTGTTTGTTTGTTTATATGTGGACGATATGCTACTCTTTGGTCCTAACATTAAAGTTATAGAGACCATAAAGAAAATGTTTATCAATAATTTTGATATGAAAGATTTAGGAGTTGCTGACATTATTTTGGGAATCAAAATAATAAGAACGCCTAATGGAATACAATTATCTCAGTCACATTACGTAGACAAAATAATTGAGAAATTCCAACATTATGGAATTAAAGAAGTAAGAACACCTTTTAATCCATCGGAAGTACTGCATAAAAACACTGATGAGAGTGTAATGCAACTGGAATACTCTCGTGTAATAGGATGCTTAATGTATCTGATGAATTGCACCAGACCAGATATAGCTTATGCAGTAAGTCGATTGAGCAGGTATACAAGCAATCCAGGGAAGGAACACTGGAAAGCACTAATGAGAGTGCTTGGATATTTAAAAAATACCACTAACTATTCCTTACATTATGGAAAATATCCTGCCGTCTTAGAAGGATATAGTGATGCAAACTGGATTGCAGATTCAGAGGAATCAAAATCAACGAGTGGTTATGTTTTTACCCTAGCAGGGCTAGCGGTGTCATGGAAATCAACGAAGCAAACATGCATAGCTCGATCCACTATAGAATCAGAGTTCATTGCATTAGACAAAGCAGGAGAAGAAGCAGAATGGCTTCGTCATTTCCTAGAAGATATTCCTTTATGGCCTAAACCTGTAACGACCATATGTATTCACTGCGACAATCAAGCTGCGCTAAGTAGAGCGAAAAACTTTGTGTATAATGGCAAATCACGACACATTCGTCGACGCCATAACACAGTTAGGCAGTTACTCTCTAATGGAACTATCTCCATTGATTATGTAAGAACAAATGATAACCTTGCGGATCCATTTACAAAAGGGTTATCAAGAGAGAAAATAGACTGCGCATCGAGGGGAATGGGTTTAAAAGCCTAAACCAACAAGAGTTATCTTATACGGAAACCTATCCTGGCGACTGGAGATCCCACGGACTAGAATCAATAGGCAAACCAGTTCTGAATAACTCAAGACGTAATGCATTTGCATGGACATAGTCCAACTCCATTCCTATGGTGCACAACATAAATGCATGCCTACAGAAGTATTTAAAGGTTAAAACTATGTTTTTTAATGATGACCATATCTTGTAAAATAACAAGTGGGGTATATGTAGGATACTCTTTATGGTTGCGATCACCTATGTTAGTGTGAGCTGGGTCGGCTCTATGAGAATATTAAAGGCTTAAATTCTCTATATACACTCGCAGAACCAAATTTGTTCAGGACCGAAATGAACACAACCAAGAGATTGGAGGAGGAGGGAAACAATGCTCTGTTAACCTTATTGTCTGGTTATACAATATCGGCAGACGGTTCAAGATGAAATAATTCACCGATTAGCCAAGTATATCCGATGAGTGTTAACAAGGGAAAGTTCAAAGTGAAACATCTACTTATCCTTCAAAAAGCATTATTTCACACGTAGTCTGAGATATTCCACTTTGTGTGGGGGAAAAGTATATTGTCATTCATGTAGGGGATTGTTGACAAATCTAAAAAGTGAATGAAATATACTTTAGTCCCACATTGGCAAAATGAAAGATTCAATTGGGTATATATATAAGATCCTTATTTCCTATATCGGCCCTTAGGGTCAGGTAATTTTGTGCGAGGGGGAGGACCCAAATCTAATGAACACACGCGCGCGCGCGCCGCCCGCCCGTCCCGTACCGAACCGAACCGGGCTTGGGCTTGGGTTTGGGTCTACTATGAAATCTTATTTTTGCTACAGAAAACACTGCAATTTTCGGCGGGTTTTTGTTTTGTTTTGCTGGCTACAGTAACGGATACAGGCACGGCCCGTTTGAATTGAATACGGGTACGACCCCTTGGAAGAGCGTTCAGAAACTATAAATCAAATCTCTCACTGGTTTACAGTTCTTCTTCTTCCCCGACGTGCTTTCTTCGGCCAATTCACTTCTGCTGCCATCATCATCTCGGACTGACGTGCTCCTTACAATCCCACGCAGTTTCGTCGGTTGTACCCTAGGAGACTTCGAATAAAGTCTTAAGGCGATTGTCACGGCAAGCCTCCGACGAACTTTTGGTATTATTCTTGCTTTCATTACTGATACGCAGAATACCATTGTTGCATTGCAACGTTTTATACCTCTATTGTTTCTGCTTTTTAAACTGTTGCACTTTGCTGTTGTAACATATTAAAGTGTTGCAGTTTGCTGTTGTAACATATTAAAGTGTTGCGGTTTGCTATTGTAACATATAACAGTGTTGCATTGCGTTGTGTAGTAACGCATTTCGACTGTTGCATTCTGTTTTCAACCGAATTAATCTACATAATTAACTAGTCTAGTTTTCTGTTCGCGGACGCTTGTATTGAATTCATGTTTCTGCATTGATGCTTAAAGCAGAACTAAGTTAGAATCACTCTCTACTATTCATGAATGCAGAGTACTGTCAAACCATCTTTTGCCCTCTGGATCTGTCCAGTCCCTTTCGATAATCATTATTTGATTTTATTTTTGGTAGCCATGATAGTATACAAATCAAATAAGGTGTTTAAATGTAAAAAAGGATGAACAATACACTGGTCTTTCTGTGAAACAAATAATAAGATGGAAAACGTGATTGGAATGGAGCCTCATATGAAAACAACAAAACTGTATGCTAAATTTGTATACTTTCATTTTTTGTTCATAGTAGCAAAGTACTCATTTTCGTATACTCAGCAGCATCACTTGATGTTTCACTTACAAACAAAGCAAAACTAAAGCAAATTGAGATGGCATTCCAAATATCGGACTTGGTGTTTCTCGTTCTTCTTATTCAAGCAACAGTGCAGCAATTTCAACCAATATAGTAATTCACAGTGGGGACAGAAACGTAGGAATATATGTTAGAAATTTGGTTGTGTTGCGTTGAGGTTTTGGATCATGGGTTATGTCATATTTTGTGTTGTATTGCGTTGGAACTATGTGAATGTAATTTTATCTAGCCTTTTGGAATACATGTTACAAATTTGTGAATGCATTTTATGTAGCTTTTTGAATTTTTTTTTGTTGTTTTATGATAATATATTTGTTTAGTCATTAAACTATTAAATACTATTAAATATGTATTATAATATATAAGCTACAGTTAATTGATATTTTTTCATTTTTGCATCTATTTTGCAAGTGTGAAAAATAGATGCAAAAAATCAAACAACAACTGGTACTTACAGTTGTAAAATAACATATTGCAACACTTTTTAATTGTTGTAAAAAATCATTACTCCAACGATCACTTGCAACTGACATAAACAATTATGAAATGTAATCATTCTACTGCAACTTTACATATTAAGACTGGCGGCTGTCAGTTGCAATAGGCCTATTGTAACTAGCATTGCAGTTGCAAAATTAATATTTTGTTGTAGTCTCCCCTAGTGAAGAGCTTCGGACAAACGGTCCTCATGCCCTTCTCCGTCTTCCATATGCTATAGCCTTTGCTTTCACTTCTTTGAAACTTTACTACTTCATCACCTTCTTTCTAACTCATTTTGTATCACGTCTATCGGTACAAAACAGCCTATGAGGTCTCGAAGTTACGGGTTCAGTCTCGATATCATCTAGTCAATTTGGTGTCAAATTTCCAAAACGCTTCTTGTAAGTTCTCCCAAAACCCGCTAGTGAACAACGGGTTTCGTCCGCTTACAATGTTCTTAGCATAGAAGGGAATCACACTATCCATTCCATATATAACTCGACAAATTCGGATGTTTTTTATTAGACTTAACGAATATAAATCTAGCATTTTAGTCACTCTATCGACCGTGACTCAAATGCTATCATATTCACTTCTAGTCATTGGCATTCCATCGATGAAATCCATCTCATCCTTGTGGAGCCAACCGTCTCGGCCGAGTCTGTACTGCATCACCACTACAGACACTACTTCTTCCTCTAATTTACGCATGATCTCCACTAGTCTTGTTTCATGCCTTTGACTAGTACCTTTCTGCTAAATCGAAGTATATCCGATAGTCAAACTAGCTATCATCTTGGCACTAGCTCACATCGAGTTTTGAAGTCATAGTCAAAACTAAACTCAAGCAATGTCCACTCTAGGAATATTGCTGCCAAACTGGTATATCTTCCACTCAAAGAAAACATTACAGTTGCCAACTCCAATAATGAGTCGGGTACTTCCTCTCGGACGGTTTCGGTTGTCAACAACCATATGCGATAACCTTACCTTTCGACATCAATACTGTACCAAGTTAAGTACCACAAGCATGTTGTACCATCGACTTCTCATTCCCGCTCGGAATGGGTAACATTGGTGCACTCGTCAACTCCTCTATCAAACTCACTAACACGTGTCTACACCTCGCGTCTCAAATAAAAGTATGATATAAACTTGTCAAATCGGTTAATGGTGCTGCTACCTTTGAGAAGTCATTGGTAAAGCGTATGTAACATCTTGCCAATAAAAAAAACTTCTTTTTATCAGTTGGTGTTTTCTCATCGCCTCTAACACAATAATTAATCATGTCTTGTGCTCATCTTTCGTCTGTGGGTAGATAGAAGTATCATCAGCGAGCACAAGGACAATCTACTCAAGTGATATCTCGAAATATGGTTCAAGAAATCAACAAAGCTTGTTGACGCATTGGTTAGCTCGAACGACATAACCAACCAATCAAAAATCAAAGTAGCATATGAAGCGCTGTGATCGGCACGTTCTCTCTAGTTACTCTCAATGGATGAAACCCCATCATAAGGTCCGACTGAGATAACACCTTTGTGCTATAGAGATGATCGAACAAGCCATCAATAAGTGGGAGTGAATACTTGTTCATCAGCTCATTCAGCTCACGATAATCAACATATAACCTCAAAGTGACATCGGTCCTAATGGCGAACATTGTAGATGCGTCACATTCAAATATGCTCCTACGAATGAACACTCGCGTCTGTAGGTCATCCACTTGCATCTTTAGTCTCCTCTGCTCTTTGGGTATCATCTGCCTTAAATGCATAACTACTGGTCTAGCATGTCTAACCAGATCGATACAAAACTCAATCCATATGTAGTGGTAATCCGGTCACCTCATCGAATGTGTCCGGACAATCTCGAGCTACCGGCACAGATGACAACTCATCCTATGAGATATCGAGCGAATATTGAAAGCTAACCATCACCTCATCATCAGGTGGGCAACTAAACACTACCTTTTGCTTATCGTGAGTCCTTATTATCAACAACAACATCTAGCAATCCACCACTATTCCATACCCCTCCAGCCAATCAATTCCCAGACTATAATACTGAACCTATTTAAATCTAAAGCAATTAATAGCAAAAAAAACAAACATTCATGATTCGATAAGATAGAGTTTCGACAAAACATGTATAAACTAAGTATGTACAAACCATGTTATGATACTTTCCATTTTGAGGTCTGAAACTAAGCACTACAGATGCTGCAATCGTCCACAATATTAATTTTCGATGATAAAATATGGGATGTTACATATGTATAGTCTGGCTGAACCCCCAACAAAGTTCGTCATAATTTAAAGGTTAGTCAACTGTTTCAGATCTCAATTCCAATCATCTACAAAGTACTAAATATGAAGGAATGTGAAACCTCGACGTCAAATAAAACAAGTATGGAATCACTATAAATGGAAAGCATATTTCAATATGGTAATGGTGTTCCCCTTCTCGTTCGTCGATGGATCACTCGACGAAATCGAAATGGCATTCGGCGCATATGCTTCCATTATCTCCCCAACTCAACCCGTTCGAGACTATCTTTCACACTGGGTTTAGGCTCTTACATCATTAAGCCTTTTCGATCAATTTCTTGAAGCTCTCGTCAATATGACCAATCAATCACTTCTCGAGATGATCTCTTAACCCAATGATAAATTCTCTAATCTTCTTGTGTGGAGTATCAATGAGAGATGGACCATTACTTCGACAGTACATTCAATTCAATTGCTTACTCCCATCTAGGCATATCGCTTTATTTCAAATCGGCAAATTTCCTAAACAACACCGACTTTTGAAAAGTTGAGATAAATTTCTCTTCGATGCGAACTATGAACTAATCCCATGTAAAATGATCCTCGAGAATCAAAGCTATAAGGATAGTCCATCAGTTCATTGTTCGTCCATGCCGTTATCTAGAGGTTAACTTATATTTTATTGCATCATCTAACTCTAAGTCATCGAATATTCTTTCGCAAATATCATCCCATCTTGCATCTCAATAGTTGACTCTGTTCCAAGGAACGGTCTGCCTCCTAGACTCGCGTAGTCTTTATATAGCTCGGTAAAATCGACTCTAGGCGTTTGCAATTGAGCACTATAATCATTTGGAGTGACTTAGGCATTCCAGATAATGATTCACACTATCTCTATGAATATTTTATAAATGGAGGCAAGCAGTCCTCGATCCTACCTACTCTCAACTCCAGAGATGGAGTCAATAGCAGCATTTCTCATATGCTAGATCACTCCTATTATATAATAAGAACGGTTGGTCTCTCATAGAGAAAAACTAAATCAATAGTGCTCGTATGTGCAACACAACTTATATATTATATATACCACTATACAGTTTTGAAAATCAAAATATATAACAAATACACACTCGCTTGTATGTACCTATACTCTCGATTCAGTCTAGGGTGGTACTCCTACCCTATCTCTACTTAATCAAGGTATCAACTCGGGTTAATCACGCAACGTAAGCTTTGATACCAAATGTAACGACCGCCTTACACCATCGATACTCATGCAACTGAATAGTGCGCTGCTGGAGCATCCGGTCGATGTAGGGCAATTGTCAAGGGAAAAAAAAGTAAAAAATGAGGAGTAGAAAAGAAGGGAAGAGAATAGAAAAAAAGAGAAAGAAATAAAACATCACATAATCACATAACCTATCGTATATCTCACAGCACACAGCACATCGAATAATATATAATAGTAATCACAGATATAAAATAGGAAAGGCAATATAAACCACATAATCAAAGTACATAAACTCATACGGTTATACAAAACAGCAACAGAGTTTATACAGCTGATAAATAAACTCAGTTGATAAACTGTCTCAAATAAAAATAAGTCAACACCGTCAAGGTTCCATGATGCCACATAGCGGAATAAACAATAATAACTCAAAATATAAATATGGGAAAGCATCACCATCTGTTAGTCCATCTGTAAAGCTCCAAGTGCTATTTACACCTACTACACAGTCTACTCATTTAGGAGTACTCAAGATAATAAGAAGTAAAGCATAAAACCTCAAGTCAGACAACAGTCATGTGTTATAGTACATGGGATATATGGTATGAAGAATCATACCTGACATATCCCTACATCCATAGAGTTAGCACATAACATCACATATACGCTATTCTATGGTAGTCATCGTGAGTGTAAAATACATCAAAGTACTAAGGATGTGTAGATATCAACATCGTTAATATTTATACCGTGTGACATCCATAAGGTGATAAAATAGTTAAAAAACATGGTATCCATCATCCTTCCTCATATTCTCTTACTTAGTGCGTTGGATATATGATATTCGTATGAACCCCCTGGCCAAGGATTACTCAACGTCCCGGTCTCTTGGTATTCAATCCATACCACTCAGAAGGCTAGGAACTAGACTACCCGACCTGGTAGTCCAGGGTAAATGAATTCATCGTGTGATCCAAGTGTGCGTTCCCATGCCCCTGCTCTACAAGTGGGCTCTAAAATCTATGAATATCAATGATCCATGTGCACACATCATCCATAGCAGAGCTCATCCCTCAATTGTCCTTACGACTCCCATTTGAAGTCGTCGCGGTTGGAAACTATTCTAAACAGCCATCGTCATTCATAGAATGTTATCTGTGTCCTCCGACTTGGGAACTATTCCAGATAGCCAATGACAGTCGTAAAATGTCATCATGTGTCTATAACCCTTCTCGAATAGTTCCATCAATCCAACTCGTCGTTGCCCTCTCTACATCCTGAGTATAGCTTTTCATTGTTGAAGCCATCACTTTCCATCATGGAATCATCATCGTCGAATCATGGATCATCGAGTCAAATCATGAAGTCATCGCGTCGAAGCACCACATCCTCACTTCGTAGCCAAACCACTCATCGAAAAACAGTAACATTAAAATCAAACGTGGATAGGACGAAAAAACCATTGTCGCATGCTCTTCGAAGCCTCCTCGTCGTCCACGTCAAAATTGGCCAAATTGACCACCATCAATAGTAGTAGATATCGACTACTCCAGAGTAGTCGATAATGACTACCGTGGTCGTGTACTTAACCAAAAAAAAATTAAATACAAACTAAACAAAAACGTCAGGTGTCTTCACTAAAGTCCGTAGCGTATCTCCAAAGTCCACCGTGCTTCTTCTTCAGATCAATTGATGTGCGCGATACACTATGCACGAAATCCCATCCTATGGGATATATTCTAATCATATAGTGTAACAGCCCGCAAATCCGTACCCCTTGAGTCAACACTATTCTACAACAATCAACTTAAGTTGTACAGAAATACGAACCATTAGGGTTAAAGAAGATGAGGTAGAAGAAGAAAATAGAAAACAATAACAGAATCTAACCATCACAGCGGAATAAAACATAATAGATAATAAAGGATCTTTACACTAAATCAAATATCTCTGTTTATATATTACATCATCAGAGTACAACAATCACAGCTCAACATCGATACCATTCAAATGGATATACAGCAACTCAATTAAGCGGAATATATATATAAACAAGTACAAGAGTAAGTATCGTCATCCAGCTCGTCTCCTGAGCTCCACAGCATCATATCCTGTACCCTATAATACTCGGTCTGACCCGAGCATTACAGTTAAATAACATCCGAGTCAGTCTGGAATACCAGCGTGAGAAAATCACACCCAACTGATTATTAAAGTTTCAAAATCCTTTAAAAACAAAAGCTTCTCGTAAGACCACGCCACAAATAGACATGTCAGGTTTTTACCTTACGATAGCTAAAACAATTTTTATAGAAATCCAATGATATTATAATAGGGTCTATGTACAAATACTTATAAAATAGCCGAAATTATTACATGATTAAATTCCAGCTACTATCCACAGAGTGCGTAATACAAACAAAACTCGTACAAGGCACATAGGGAGAATGGATTTCCAACTAATGACTAGGCACTGGGGTACCACCTGTCACAGTACGGGGCCTAGATCACCGTACCGAGGAGTACGCCCGCTCCCCTGCAACACAAGACCGGGACTACCCCTTAATGGATAATCCCGAGTGAGATCACCCCGCGGTTGGGATCAGCAACCGCCCACTAAGCCGAAATAAAAATGGACATCTAGACAGGGATGACCTCACCCTGTTTGGGTGTTACCCACCTAGCCTTGCTGCATAACCCCTGATTTTCAGTCATTCCCATTTGATGAGGCTTGAGGCTAAGCGTTACCTTTTTAGAACATATCCCTTAGAATGCCCATCGTCCACCTGACGATGTTTCGCAAGCATTCATCCATACAAGTCCGTCTCGGGTTCGAACGGAACCGAAGGCACTATTCCTGCTACATCCATTTTGGAAATATCCTCAGGATCAGTAGCGACTTGCCCCTGCACTTTACTGCTCCATCTTCGAATCCAAAATCATTTTCACGAAAACGTACAAACCGGATCGAAGTGGTTTTCGAGAAATAAATCTTGATCCCGGTCTCTTCGAAACGATCAACACATTTGTCCAATATTGATAGTCGGTTATTTAACTATCAATTTCTATTCACAAACATCCATCAAACAATAAATAATTTTCCAAATTATTTATTTATCTCAAAAATATCTTCACAAGATATATTTTCACTTTTCAAACTCCTTTGAAAACAGTTTCAAAACTATCTACCTTTCTCAGAATAAATTCCAAGTATTTCTATTTCCACACTGGAATCACTAAGCACAAAACTAGATTTTCTAAATTAATTTAGAACACTTTACTTTTTAAAAAAATACACTTTAAAACATTCAAGTTAAAATTACTTTAATAATTTATTAAAAATACATACTACATGAATATTTGAAAATAAGGTTACTTAATAAAATATAAAACTAGATTTTTTTTTTTAAACAAAATACTAAGTTACTTCTTAATAATTACTGCTAGAATAGATTAAAGAGAATACTTACTTTAGACTTTAAATAATAGAAATAATAAATGTTACGAAACTTGCTTTCTTTTAAAAAAACAACTTTAAAACGTTTACTTTATATTTCAAAATTTACTTAAAAAAAACTGTACTTGGTTATCCAGAGAAAAATTCTAACTTCAATCACTTAAATTAATTTTCCAAATTGATTTCCAATTTATTCCATTTGAAATAAATTTCTTTACTTACTCAGTTTATTTTAAATTCATTAATTATGAGTTTTATTATTATTGTTATTATCTTCCGTTTGATTTTAAATCCTTTAACGGAAATTTACAAATTCCAGATTTTCCCAATTTCTTCCTTATTCTTTTCAATAATTTAAATCTTAAATTTTAAATAAATGTTTTCTTCTTTTAATTAATATCACTGAAGATTTAATATTCATTAACTTTCTATTTATTCAAATTTTCCTTTCTATACTCAAGATCTATTTATTAGAATTTTACAGTCACTTCATTTCTTTTCCAATTCATTTTTTTAAATTTATTCTATAATTATTTTATTCACAAATTCACTTCTTTTAATTTCTTTCCAAAATCCAATTTATATATTTTTGGCAATTCATTATACCCAATCATAACCAATCGAACCATAGCATTCAATATTCCAATAAAGTCCATCATAGGATATCAAATAATCACAATAGAGGGTATAGAATAATTTAAATAAATGTTGAGGGATCCAGTTGGATCCCTCCAACCTGTTTTTCCCTGCATCCACAGATGTTAGCACGATATAATATGCCAAATTCAAAATATCTCATACTATAACACATCAATCAATTCAACCATTCAAATAATTATTTAAATTTTATCATTTAAATTTAAGTTTAACTGAGTGAGATTAACTCACCTTTGCCTCTTAAATTTGCACGTCCATTTCAAAATTGCCTCGGATTCTCTGATGTTTAACCTTAAATAAACAATTTATATAATTTTATTAATATTCGGATCAATCAAGAAACAAATTTTCGTTTGGTAATTTTAATTTAATTTTTTTCCAATGATTTCATTTTAACCCAACTTCTTTAATAAATTTTATTTAACTAACAATTAGATTCAAAACTGGATTTCCATTTTTTTTTAAAGATCTTTTAATCACTAAGATAATTAATAGGTTAGCTAAACATTTTTTTTTCCAAAATCATTTTTTAAAATAACTAGTAGATTAAAATAGATATCGGTAAAATAATTTCTTTTTAGCTTTATCACCAAATTCCTTATATAATTTTCTTCCAAAATCTTATATAAATTTCTTGTACATGCATACATACATACATACATAGATATATATATATATATATATATATATATATATTTAAACTCTGGCATTTTAAAACTTAACAACAAACATTTTTTTAATATATTTACACATGAAGTTAAACTGAAGTTAGAAAATAAATAAATAGATTATCACCTACAGAATCGAACCCATCTCACCCACGAAGATTCCAGACTAGGCCTCGCCTTCTGGCTTCGATCGTGACTCCTCTGCCACTTGCCTCGTCGCCTGCATCTTCCTTCAAGCGAGGATCACGCGAACTGCAGTTACAAGAGCCGCGCGAAACAAACGAACACCAGCGCGAAGCCCCCGAACACTGTCATATACATCATCCTCCTTAATCCCACAGTAATTGCCAAGCATCACCAAGATTCAACAACTTCAACATATTCGACACAACAATCTGCAAATACTACCGGCCTTCGAGCACCGATCGTGATTAAGCACCACCACACAACTGCGACTTCAACTTCACAACCGCTTCCTCCCCAAATCGTGAATTCCAATCGCCAACCAAATTCGACCCCCCTCAACATCGCGTTGCCGAAACCCTAGCGTGCGCACCCTCAATCGATGACCCAAGCCCCTCAGGTTGTCATGCGATTTAGTCGCAACCCCTCCCCCCCTCCCGCATCGAAGTCGAAATCGACTTCGATTCTTCATTTCATCATTTTTTTTAAAAGATGGACGAATGATTTGAAGGGATAAAGAAAACGGGTTTTGATTTTGAACGAGGCAACGCGATTTTTTACTTTCCCTTTTTTTTATATATTCGGCCATTGATTTTTTTTTCTCTCTGGCTATCGATTTGAGGGAATGAAATGAAAAGGAAAAGAGATGTGAATTTTTTTAAAGGTGATAGTAGCATGTAGAGGAATGAATAAAGGATGGCGTATAAGAGAAGCTTGACTAAGTAAATTTCATTAAATTATTATTAATTAAGTTTTCAGCTTGACTAATTAAATTTCATTAAAGCAAGTACAAAGCCTGAACGAAAAAGTCGCTGCGCTGAGTCGATTCATGTCTAGAACGACAGACAAGTGTATTCCCTTATTCTATGTAGTAAAGAAAGGAAAGAGAAATTTTGAATGGATGTCTGACTGCGAGGATGCATTTCGAGCTCTGATAAGGCATTTGGAAATTCCCCTGGTGTTGTTGAATCCTATAGACCATGAAGTATTGTATGTATACTTGGCTGTATCTCAAATGCCATCGGTACGGTTTGGTTTGCGAGGATGACTGAGTTCAAAAGCCGGTGTACTATGTCAGTAAACGTTTAACGGAGGCAGAAAGAAATCATTCTAAAATTGAGAAGCTAGCCTGCTGCTTGGTGTTTGCATCACGTAAGCTTCATCCATAATTTCAGGCACACCCGATCAGTGTTTATACTAATCAACCCTTGCGACAGGTACTCCAATGACCAGAGACTTTTGGAAGGCTGTTAAAATGGTATATAGATTTGAGTCAGTTCGATATCACCTACCTACCACGAAGGGACATACAAGTGCAAGCGCTAGCGGACTTCATCGTCGAATTCACCATACCGGACGAACCAAACAGTGATGATGTTATTTCCTCTATTCGATGGAAACTATACACCGATGGGGCATCCAACGACTGTTGTTCTAGGGTTGATGTAATTCTTGTAACTCCCGTAAACCAATCAATCTTTTATTCTTTGAAGCTCGATTTCTCAACTACAAATAACGAAGCCGATTACGAAGCATTGATTGCTGGCTTAAAACTTATCAGGGAACTTGGAGTTAAATCACTTGAAATCTTTTGTGACTCACAATTGGTAGTGTACCAGGTGCCGGGAGACTATAAAGAAAAGGGGAAAGGATTTGCCCCATACCTTGCTCGGGTTCAAGAGCTGTTGGCAGACCTCTAATATTACGACATTTCGCACATCCTATGTGTGCAAAATGGGAAAGCTAATTCATTAGCAAAATTCGCGAGTACTGGTGATGCACAGCAGGTGGGATTGGTTTCCGTCGAAATCTTGCATGCTTCGGGTATAAATGAGATGGAAGTAGATTTTGTGCTAGAAACAGATATCGAGAAGGAGTCATGGATAACCCCTTTCAAGCAATGCCTGCTACATGGGTTTTGCCCGAAAGAAAGAACAAAAACTGACAAGTCAATCACAAAGCTTCGCGATATGTAATGCAGGATGGAATAATGTATATGAAGGGATTCTCGGTCCCCTTACTTCGGTGCATTGCCCACGGTGAGTTAAAATGAGTCTTGAAGGAAGTTCATGAAGGAGAATGTGGTGACCATATCGGGGAGCAGACACTAGCAAAAATGATCCTCCGCTATGGATACTATTGGCCAACTGTAAATCGGGATATTGCAGACTACGTAAGAAGATGTGATAAATGTCAAAAGTATGCGAAAATCCCGAGAGCTCCACCAACGGAACTCACACAAATGGTCAGTCTCGGGCCGTTTACAATATGAGGAATCGATATAATCGGGTCCTTGCCAATCTCCAAAGGTGGTGCAAAATACGCAATAGTTGTAGTCTATTACTTTACCAAGTGGGTGGAACCAGAGCCCTTAGCTACAATCACCACCAAAAAGGTCATTAATTTCGTTGTGCGAAACATCATATGCGTTTTTGGCCTCCCGCGAACTATCATTACGGACAATGGAACTCAGTTCGAAAGTAGGGAGTTCAAAGAATTTTATCAAAGTATGGCATTGAGAAAAGGTTTGCAGCAGTTGCTCATCCAAAAGCCAACGGACAAGTAGAAGTCGTAAACAAAATAATCAAATTCATATTGAAAAAACATTTCGGAAGGCTAGAGACAAGTGGATGGATGAGCTTTCGACAGCACTTTGGGCTTATAGAACAACCCACAATTCTGCGACTGGCTACACTGTTCATTTTAGCATACGCACTGAAGCTGTGATACCCATGGAACTTGAAGTTCCTTCTCATCGGGTTACTCATTATGATCCCAGAATGAATCATAACCTCCTATTGGAATCACTGGACTTTGTTGACAAAAATCGTGAGAAAGATGATTTAAGGGCAGCTACATATAGGCACCGGGTTGCTTGATATTAATGAAAAGTTCGACCGAGATTTTTCAATGTGGGTGATCTGACTTTGAAGCGAGTTTTTCCAACCCTATCACATATGAGCCCCACATAAGAAGGTCAGTATGTCATTGAACGGAAGCTTGGAGAAGGAAACTTCAAGCTAGCGACTGTAGACGGTGTGACACTTCCCCGCACATGGAATAGCAAGCAATTGCATCGTTATTACACTTAGTCAGTTTCTTTTCCATTTTAGTTGTAATTATTTTCAGTGTATGCTTATTTTGTTGTTATTATTTTTTGACATATAATAAGACAATACAGTTTATTTCCATTTGTTATGATTAATAAAGGCTTGAAGCCGTCTTTTCCATGAACTGTTGATGTTTCCGTATGTTACAATTCCATACAAAAATTAAACTACACTGCTCTGTCATGCACATGAACGCGCACACAAACTTAAAAATCTCCGAGTCCCCAGAGTGCGGACTGGAGTACTCTGAGTCCCCAGAGTGCGGACTAGAGTATAAACGACTTAAAAGTCACCAAGTCCCAGAGTGCAGACTGGAGTACTTTGAGTCCCCAAAGTGCGGACTGGAGTATAAACGACTTAAAAATCTTCAAGTCTCCAGAGTGCGGACTGGAGTACTCTGAGTCCCCAGAATGCAGACTGGAGTATAAATGACTTAAAAATCTCCATTCCCAGAGTGCGGACTGGAGTACCCTGAGTCTCCAAAGTGCGGACTAGACTATAAATGACTTGAAAATCTCCAAGTCCCTAGAGTGCGGACGGGAGTACTCCGAATCCCCAGAGTGTGCACTAGAGTATAACGACTTAAAAATCTCCATGCCCCTAGAGTGCGGACTGGAGTACTCTGAGTCCCCAGAGTGCGGCCTAGAGTATAAATGACTCAAAAATCTCCAAGTCCCCAGAGTGTTGACTAGAGTACTATGAGTCCCCAGAGTGAAGACTGGAGTATAAATGACTTAAAAATCTCTAAGTACCCAGAGAGCAGACTAGAGTACTCTGAGTCCCCTGAGCGCTGACTAGAGCATAAACGACTTAAAATTTTCTAAGTCCCCAGAATGCGGACTGGAGTACTCTGAGTCCCTAGAGCGTGGACTAGAGGATTTACGACTCCAAAAATTTCCGAGTCATATAGAAGTGAACTGGAGCTTGTGTAACTCACAAGATTTTGAATTTCGGCTACGAGTCATATAGAAGTAGATTTTTAATTTTATATTTATAATTACACACGCAGATGTACATACACGAAAAAAACATGCATACAAGATGGTGAGATAACTCAACAAAATCCAAGCTGAAGCGCACCAAACCCAAGAACATTTTTTACCATCACCCAAAAGCCTAAATATCCAACCATCGCTGCAAAAAGTGCTCGATCACCTTCCTTCCTCTCAAAAGTGCTCAAACCCCAAAATAGAAAAGGAGTTTTTTCAAACGTGCTTCCATCTTTGAATTTAAATACATGCTTTCCAAGGTTTTTAAGATGTTGTCAAATTTTAGCGGAGTTTGGAGAAGAATCGAATTAGTTAAAAAAAGACTAGTAAAGAACAAAGTGGACTAGTGTTAATCCACTTCAACCATTTTTGATCCTTTTAATTTTCTCAAGCTTTATGAGATTATAAAGTGTAAAAGGATCCTAAGGCCCCTCTTTGGCCACCCACAAAGTGCCTCTCCCGTCTTTTTTGCATGCTTTTCACATGTGCCGCTTACACCTCATCACTTACATGAAGATATCTCCTTCCTTTCACACTCAACCACTTAACTTTTAGAAGATTCTTTTTAATTTTTACATAAATATTTTAGGTTGCTAATTACCTAAATATTGATTAATCAGACAAGCATAAAACATTCAAACAACTTCCGTTAAGAAAAAATTGTTTATCAATAAAATAATTTTAGGTCATTTTATCGGTATTTCTTCGAACTGTATAGTTTTGTAGAAATTTTTTTCTAAAACAAGTTAACTATAATTAGTTATTACTTAAGGGGGTTAACATGGTTACTAAATCACTTTTATCACATTTAATCTACGATTGAAACATGTAAATAATTCAAATATTTAAATACAACGCATCCGAAATTCCAGATCATTGCAGTAATTTGTTAAGACCGATAAGGGACGAAGGGCCAAATAGCGGCTTAGGAAGGGAAGGGAATGCCATCCTACATGGGGCATCCAGTATGGGTGTGAAACGGGGATGAGCGTTGGGATATCATAGCCTTCCATGGGTTACTCCCCACTGGCTGCTTTGTTAGAATTTTGACACCGTGTTTATATAGCCGCTTGTATTTCAAATGGATGCTTTGGCTTTCTCGTTTTCATATGAATTTTTCTTGACAAAGGGTGCTGCCCCTTAGGGCTTCTGTACTAATGTTGGACGACACTGACTTGGCTAAACTATCTATTAGTTATGGGTTAAATATAAGGGTGGTCGTTATGCCAATCCCAACGAAAGTCCACATTTACCACTAACGAGTCAATTTGCATTCTTAATCGGTTATCTTAAGGTAGGGATTATGCTGCCTCTTTAACCTTTCATTGTATCTACTCTTAACTCATACTAGTTTACCTTTAGGCAGTTGATGCCAAATAAATATTGATTTCTGCTATATATTTACGCTACTTATGTTCCTCTAGATCTCTAGAGCCCAACGCTAATCTTATTGTGTTAGCCTTCGGGCTACAGATGGATACCAATTATCTTATCGGCATCTTATCATTTTTAGGCCATCACTAAGCCTGCGATTGTGTCGACCATCCTTAGCAAGCCAGCCCATGGCTGGTCGACGAATTACTTCTTTTTTCGACATGAGGTTAATTTCGACTTAGAGAATATTACCTTCCATTCCCCTTGTAAGTCGACACCTTATATTTTTTATTTCTTTTTTGTTACTTTTACCATGTCTATTGATGGGAAACACCGAATACCTTAGCATCAGACTTTCCACCTTGACCTCTAGCCTATAGAGGTTGAAGAGGGCTAGCTTCCAACGTTTGGACTTGAGGCTGTTGTTGATAGACAACAATCTTCGAAGGGTCAGGCCATTGAGGCATGGCTAGAAACGGTTGAAAAGCCATAAAGGAGGAAGCAGTCGAGATAAGCGGCCGAGATGAGGAATTTGACCAAGTGGAAGAGGAACTGGTCCCATATTTGGTTCAATAATATTGACTCAGGGTTAATAACTAATGCCAACTGGGAGTATGATGACCTAATAGGAGTGATGAGATAGAAAAGTGACAACACGTAGATCCTGATAAGTTCACTTGTGTAGGGGCAGCACGAGGAAATTGACCCTTGATAGCTAGTTGACATTTCTATCCCTCGTCGTCAAACATCCCTCATAGATTAGGACATTGAGTCTAGTTCTGGTGGAAGCCGTTCTGAGAGAGAACAAGGGTCAAGTGTCAGTGTGGATGTAGGTCCTTCACCAGAGCTAGTCTGCATGTATGATCCCTTACACCATGGATAAGAAGGGGGACTGCAAATGAGCATTTAATGGGGATGGACATGACTAGTGTTGATAGCTCAGCCTCATCATGCCGGCTCCTTATAAGAAATAAGGGTCGGGCCAGTAGAAATGGTTATTTTGCTTTGCACTTCAACTTGTTTTTTCCTTTGAATTATGGCTTAACCTTATCTTCTTTGTTGATGCAGTGGTCTAGAAGTTTAACTTAGGTGATTCGATCAGTTTGCCTTTATTCCTAAGGTTGTGAGACTACCATTCCTTTGGAGAACAAGGATAAGGAAGGGAGAATGGGAGAGAGGAGGAGGTGATCATGTCTCTTCGAGTGAGGAGGAATATCCCCGGACGAGAGGTTCAGGATGAGGAAGAGGGTGAAGGAATCCAAGCACAAAGGGCGCCTTACACCCTTTTCCAAGAAGGCGCTCATTTATACCATGGAGGGGCTCTATCGGGAAGAGGAAGGGGAACCAGTAGGGTGTGTGTTTCAGGAGCTTGACATCATCCGGGAACATGGTGACATAGATCGCTTGTTGTGGTCATTTTAAGAGATGTTGGTGGAGCTTCTGGGGACTTCCCATTGTGTTTGATTTTTGTGGGTCTTCCATGATGAAGAAGAGGTCATGTAGCAACCGCACTTTAGGAATACCCAAAAAGACGGACCGTCGAGGTAAAATTAGAAGAAAATACTAAAACAAGACATCGATAGGATCTCACAACGAAATGATAACATATAATATAATGAATATACATAAACAGAATGGAATAATAACATATAAAAGACCACAATGGCGGAAGCAGCTGATAAATAAATATTTGTATAGAAAGTCAAAATACATCAACTCCTAACAACATGGAGTTCTGAATAAATATCAGATACAATAGTCTTATATACATATAACGATCTGTCATGTACTACTAAAAATATTTAGTATACACATCCAAATTATCAATGCCATGCCTCCAAAGTACTCCATCTGCACATCTTGATAGCATATCTCCAAAAGCACCTAACTTATGAACTACTCAACCAAGTACCCAGGAGTTGTCATGACAGAAATAGACAAAGGCAAAATGCGAGTTAGACTTAAAGTCTGGTATGAAGTGAACTATCTCAAAATACTATATGTCAAAACTACATACAATAATCAAGAAACAATTAAATCACAGTCGGCCCTTTCCACAAATATGGCTTGATGGTAATCAGGACTGTCCATAAGCAATTAAAGTAAGCCTAGCCAAAGGATATGAAGTCATATCATATCCCTCTCTTCTCCTGTAATCAACGAGTCAGCACAACTAATATAATATAACTAATACATAATAGTGTGTGTGTGTGTGTGTTTATTGACAAGGTAATGTAATATACAGATGCAATGGCAATATAAATATCACCGTATAAGCATGCCCTAGAGTACACGACAATATTATAAAACAACTAATATAACACACAATATAACTATAAGCGGGAAACAAAGAATATAAATTGATACTCATCATTGTTGATGAATGAAGTCTGCCGTAGACTCGTCCAAGATAAACAGTGTCAGTACCTCAGTATACCATAGACCCTTAGCCATCCAGAGTTGTCGAGCTCATGTAGGTCTCACCATACCCATATCGAGCATAAGTGATATATGACCTATTCTATATATCTAAAACTTGAGTCTATATTAGATGCCTACAACAATCCAATGATTCCCATCAAGGGTTCAAAATAAATAGAGCCAGTACCTCAGTGTACCATAGACTCTGAGTTGCATCTTGATTAAACGAACTCATGTTGATCACATCATACCCCATATCGAGCATAAGTGATATGTGATCTACTCTAGATATCTAAAACCTATGTGGACCTCACCATACCCCATATGGAGTATAAGTGATTTATAGTCTACCCACAGATGATTGTCATCATCTCCCTCGGCCATCAAGGATTTCTTAATAAATTCACATACTGTCTCTAAGAAAGAGAATGACGGGCATATCCCTATATAATATGTCATCGGGAATACAATGGAACACAGATGTCATCTAAATATATAGATATATCAAATATAAAGTTCGTATAGTCAAATACGTTTATCACAGATGAAGACTAATATCACATCATCGTCTGTCAATATGGATGGTCTATGCTATTAGACTAATAATGGACATGGCCACTAATGTGAGGCTCATACGATATGCGATCACTAATATAAGATAAATACTATGTACGGTTACTAGTATAAGACCGATATAGTTTATCTAACTATACGTACCCCAGGGTTAGCCGTGAGAGTATGAATTCAATCCATTTGATCATACACGCTCATAGGACGTAATTAAGCAACCAATTTTCATACCGATCTCGTGCCTAATTTTTATTGATTCCAAAGGAATTATTTAACATTCTTACCCAAATCATGAGCTTCGCCATGCGTCCTGCCTCCTCGAGTAGCCCAAAGCATTCCCGGAGTTAAGCTAAGATACCACGAAAAATCAAGCTCGAACGGGGAAGAAATTCCCCGAAATTTTTCGCCATCCCAGTATTCATTTGATTGGGTTTTTTTAGTCGAATGAATTCACTCTACTATGATTTATCCCCTAATTTTATGTTTTGGGGCTTTCTCCTAGGACCATCTATTTTACTTACGTTCAGTCAACTGAATGTTTCGTTCGGTCGACTGAAACCTGTTGTTCTCAAGCAGTGAACTCGGGACAGGGAGAAAGCTCCCCTTCGGCTATCAATTCGCGTGTCGTTTCTTTTGATGCTTCGCCCAATGAGTCGCCTTGCTTCTAGTGCCCACTTTTATCCCATCAGACCTATACCAAGGTTCGTCTGTTAATGTTTTGGAAGTAGTTTCTTAAGTATTCGAAAACCGATTTTGATACCAAAACCCACTCTTTCACATCTAGAGTTCTACGGGCAAATATAATGACCTGGCCGTTTCCACTCGCCAAAATGAACCCAATTGATATCTTCGCCTCAGTTATGCTTATACGTGTGTCTATACGCCCACTCATGCATGTATATATACACATGTATATGCAAATATGTAAAACTTCACAAATCATATTTCAAGCTTCAATGGAGCAATTAGTCAACTCGGAACTCTCTCATGCAATTAGCACACCCGATGGTCAATGTGGCTACATGAGATTGCTTGTAACTTGATTAAACACACATACCGATATCTATATCTTTATAAATACATTATAATAGACAATCCATTTTTTTAATAATCACATCACACTTTTATTTACTAAATTATTTTAATAAAAGTCAAATCTCTTATTTATAAAATCATTTCCTTATTTTATTGTTAATGATAAATCCATTTAAGAATAAAGGTATGAAAGAAGGCTTCCAAAGGTGTCGAAAGCAGGTTTTGCATGTGTTAAAGGGAGAAGTCTTCTAAAGACGTCAAAAGCAGGTTCTTCATGTGTTAAGGGGAGAAAGCTTCTAAAATCATTAAAAAGTGCATCCGAAAGCTTTAATATCTTTTCGAAAGTATTAAAACGTAGTTTCAAAGGATTTGGTAGGTTCCGCAAGCATCGATGGATACTTTCGCAAACATCGTTTCCTTCCACAAGTGTTAAGGGAGTTGCTTCCGACGATATTAAAGGAGTTGCTTTCGAAAGAAACATAAGAGATGCTTCCAAAGGCATCGAAAGAAAGGTCCCGCATCCATTAGTTTAACTCCTGTCACTACCATTGATTGTGATGGTGCTGCTTCCATTGATTAGGGCTTTCGCAGGTGTTAATCTACCGTAAGTATTCTAATAGCTTTCGGCAAGGTCGAAATGGCTTCCATAGGCATTCAACAATCAAGTTTGCCACTAAAATTTAGGTCAATCAACAACGTCAGTATGAAGCGACGTTGAAAGAAAATACCTTCAACATCCACGAAGGCATTAATGACTGTAGAAGCATCAACATTAACAAAAACATAGGATATTACCCCTATGTAGCAATTGAAACCATCACCATGTCTCCTTAATAATGCACAATATCAAATTTGTAAAGAAATGGACTAAAGTCCCATTAAAAACCACTAAGTAAGGTCATATCCAATGATTATTGAAGCCGCACCACTTCCAAGCTATAAGGCGTTAAAGGTCATGTAAAGAAAGGAAGATTGGAATCATTAACAAAGCAAATTCAAGAGGAACCAGTTCATTTTCCTTGATAAGGCTTCTAAAGCCTTCACATTCCTTTATAATTTTGATGGTGCTGTTAGTCCCACATCGTAGGATTGAGCGAGCATGTCATCATCTTATCTCTATAAATATGAGTGCACCTCCTCATGAAAAGGGGGATTTTCTTTCTCTCTCTTTCTCACATAGCTCCTCTTGTAATAGAATCAAAATATGAATAAAGACGATGGCTGGAGCATATTCAAATCTCATCTACTTCATTCTTCAAATTTATGAATTTAAATTCGAACCATTTCGTAATTTATTTTAAATCTTAAGGGAAGTTGTGGAACTTCTACGAACAAGCCATATCGCACACTCATTGGGATGTAAACGATTTTACTGTTAACATTATTAGCGCTAGAAGGAGGGCTTGAACCACTGAACGACCAGTATACCCTAATGAGGATTTGTATTTCATATTTCAAATTTTTTAATTCAAACATATTTTTGTTTTAAAATTCTGGAACTAACTGCCGCCCATCTTTAATATTTCGAGGGAAATGAAGATAATTTCTTCTACCAAAACATCCAAACTGGTGATAAGCTTATAAGCAATTAATAGTTGGTGATAACGAAAGGTGTTTGAGAATCTAATTTTGCTTCCATCAATGTCAAAACTTGATGAGTACGAAAAAGGTTAGGGAGGTTAACCTTGCTTTCGACGGCGTTGAAGATCAATAAGTTTCAAAAAGACGCTACAAGGATTGAAGGATCTTCCGCCGCTCATCAATGTTGGCTCACATATTTTTTATTTGTAAAGCTTCCGTCATCGTTGAGTTATAGCTTCCGCATTGTTATTGAAAGGGAATTTAGTGCCGCAGTTGTTCAAGAACTTACTTTCATCAACATCAACGAAGGGAAGTTCCTTCAGCAATATTGGCTTCCGTAGTTGTTCAAAAAATTGGTTTCGCCAACATCGAACAAAGCAAATTTCTTCTGTAATGTTTGCTTCCTCGGTTGTTCAAAAAAAGTACTTTCATCAACCTCAACAAAAGGAAATCCCTTCCGCAATATTGGCTTTCGCAGTTGTTTAAAAGCTTGCTTTTGTCAACATCGATGGAAGGAAGTTGCTTCCACAATTGTTCAAAAGTCACTTTCGTCAACGTCGACGAAGGGAGAGGAGTGTCAAAGCCATAATAGGTCGAAGATAGTTTAAATTGGACCAAATCATTGTCTACGGAAGGAAAGAATTCACCATCTTTGATTAGCAGCATTTCAGTTTGACACTTATTATTGATTTATAAGTGCGAACTATCTTTATGAAGCATAGATCTAAAATTATGGGACTTTATTTCCTCCTACATTGTTCAAAAACCACCTGCGAGAAGGTTAGTTTTCAGGTGACTACAAAATCGATTTTAAAGTTATTGACCACTCATTGGTTTTAGTCTAATGATAGTAATAAGAAGTTTTTAAATTCATTGATTTCGAGGAAGAGGGGTTTCAAAGAGAAATGATTTCGAAGGAACATAATTGCAAAAATCTTTCATTTGTAAAATTGATTTCAATAAATTTTCAGTTGTTTATTCCAAATGATTTCAGACCCATTCGATTCTTAGTTATGCATTTAACTTCAAGCATATCAATTTTAAGTACATATATATTTCTGCGTAGTTTTAGATAAGATTAAACTAAGTTTTAAATATGGTGCACCTCATTAGTTTAAAGATTTTCACTTATATCCGGTTCTAATTTTATTAAAAGATTTCATATAGACTTGCATATGATTTTAACTATGTAGGGACTCATATATTTTATGTATGGTGAATTATTTATACGAAGACTTTTGAGTATATTCGAATTTAGATCAATTGCGAACAGTTTCATATACATAAGTTTTCAAATGTAGCTTGGTTTCTATAAACATGGACTTTGAGCATGTTCAGGATATTCTAGGTATTTCAGAAAGAAAAATAAAGTTAATTACCATGGTAAAAATTTCAAAAAAGTGCACTAGATTTCTGATATGTTTGCTCTAGACATAGTTTCAAATACACAGTTTCAAACATATAGAGTTTTTTTAAATATGTATCATGTTCCTACACAATAAAGTTTCAAAGGTGTTAAATTCCAAATACAAGTAAGTCTAAAGTTTTCGAATATGCAATTTTGTGTGTGTATGTGCATATCTTTGTTTTTGAAGTGTACATGGCAGCAACGCTTGAAGTTTGAATGCACAAATGAGAAAACTTTAAGATGCTTCTAGTTTTCAAAGAAACATCAAGTTTATATAAAACTGTTTCAAGTACCAGAAACTTTTAGGAGATGGCATTTATGAGTAGACTTTGCAAGCATATTTGATTCAGGTATTTTTGAATTTTCAAACATATTTGAATTTATATGATGATTTTAAGCAAGTGATTTTGAATCACTTTAAATAATGAATTTCATAAGAAACTATAAGCCTCATAAATACATTGGATTAGAGTTTATTGATCCTCCTTTCATGAGCTATTTTTCAGGTGAACAAAATTCTATGAAGTTAATCTTTGTAGTATATGCAATTTTGATTATAAAAACAATTTTTATATCGTAGTTTGACATACTTCATATTTTTACTAACACATTTCTAAATGCTTTCATTCAATTTATATTTTCTAATTTTCAAGAAGTTGGTGTTGAGGAAAATCCCTTTAGATGATTAGTCTAGGGGTATAAAAAACCCAAAGCAGCGGAAAACAACCGGATCGTGACTGTAGTAAGATGGAACAAACAAAAGATGAACACCAGAACAGACAATCACAGATCTATGCAATGCAGAAAAATAAATAACACCAGTATTTATAGCGGTTTCACTATCGCTGTGCAGTGTACGTCCACTTGAGGGGAGAATATTTTATTAACCACTGAAAGATTAGAGTTACAAGATTGATTCACTTTTGGAGGCTATACATAAGAAGAATTTATAATACAGCAGCTCTCTAGGATGGCTTTGAAATTGGCTGAAATTAGCTCTGAATTTCGGCTGCCATTATTGTCCAGAAACTCTACTATTTATGGAGTGAAGATATGAGAAGGGGCAGCTGCTATATGTAAGCTCAGGATTTGGTTTGGCATCTTGGGTCGACATGTTTGGTTCGACATATGGCACTTAGCATTTAGTTCGGCATAGCACACTTCAAGTCTGGACTGGCATCTCCCAATTGCCGAACGAGAAATCTGGCCCGGTCTTCCTCTTCACCTACTTGGTTCGGCAAATACCGAACGAAATATATCATTCGGCATCACCGAACGACAAATTTGGTTCGGTCTTCTTTCACTGCTCCAAACCAATGCCGCTCCACTTCTCTTCTTTACCGAACGAAATTTCTCATTCGGTCTTCTTCAATCACCAGACGAAGTCGCCACCGCTCCAGAACTCAGGAGCGGCAAATCCAAGCAACATCGGACCACTTATTTGGTCCGGCAAATCAGCTTCCTCCACCGAACTACTTTGCTGGTTCGGTCTTAAAATCTTACTCATAGGGCTTCAGCTTACTCGTCCATGAGCTTCTCCAATGGCCTCTTCCCAAATTCAGGTATCATCTCTAATAATGTCCAACTTGATACTGAATTCCATACAAGCATTCCAACTTCATCTACGCCTTCATACTCGAAGCAATGGATACTTACCCAATAGCTTCGACAATGCCATCACCCATTGCACTTTGTCAACGAACTCCGACAAGGCCCACATCCGTCAACAAAGTATTCGAAGTACCCAGTCTGTGTAGAATTTAGCAATCTTCACCATGAAAACAAATGTCTTCATAAACCATCTCAACTCTCCCCCCATGTCATCCCGTGGCACCTAGCACTTCATTAAGCGAATCAAGTCCGAACAATGCTCGAACTTAGCAACTGTCAACGACTTGGTAAACATGTCTGCTGCGTTCTCCTTTATGTGAAATTTCTAAATACGAACTAGCTTCTCTTCATTCATCGAGACAAGGAATGACTCTCTCACCTCAAAATGCTTCTTTCTCGAGCTGAAAGCCATATTTTCATTTAAGTGAATTGTACTCTGACTATCATAGCACATATCCGCTACTTCGTATGCGAAGCCTATATCACACAATAGTCGCCTCAAATAAAGCGCCTCGTTAGCTGCTTCAATCGCAGCTATGAGCTCTGCCTCTGCAGTAGACAAAGCCATAATTGTCTGAAACCTTGCTCTCCAACTGATCATTGTCTCACCAATGATGAACACATATTCGAATGTTGACTTCCTTCGATCTCGATGACTGGCATAGTTGGAATCGCAAAATCCAACCAAGCAGAAATCTCTTCCTATGCCGCCAAAGAAAAGTCTGTGGTTTGGAGTTCCTCTAAGGTATCTAAAGATACACTTCATTGCTTCCCAATGCGTCTTTCCTGCATTCGCCATGAATTTACTCACCAATCCAACACCTATGCAATGTCAGGCCTAGTGCAGACCATGGCATGCATCAAGCTGCCAACTGCACTTGCGTATGGGACCTTCATCATGTAAGCCTTGTCCTTTTCCTAGATCGGAGAGCCTTTACTAGAAAGCAGTATGTGCAACAACATGGGAGTGTTGATTATCTTTGCCCCTTCCATGCTAAACTGAGAAAGCACCTTTCGAATGTACTCCTTTTGAGAGAGGCTCAAAAGTCCTACCTTTCTATCCCTTTGGATTTCCATACCCAATTTTTTTTTGCTTCTCCAAGGTCTTTCATTTCGAATTCCGCTTTTAGCTTTCGCTTCAAACTATCAATTTCAGCCTTATGCTTGGAAGCAATCAACATATCATCCACGTACAAGAGTAGGTACATCCTTCTACCATTCTTTAAATGCTTGAAGTACATACAAGCGTCTTTGATGCTACGATCAAAACCAAGTGAAAGCATAAAAAATTCAAACATCTTATACCATTTTCTAGGAGACTGCTTAAGTCCATACAAAGATACCTTTAATTTGCAAACCCAATTTTCTTTCCTATCTATAACGTATCCTTCTGGCTACTTCATGTAGATGGTCCAAGTCTTTTTTCAAGAAAACGGTTTTCACGTGTAGTTGCTCCATCTCCAAGTCATGAGCTACGACGATAACGAACAAAATGCAAATGGACAAATGTCTCACTACTGGAGAGAATATCTCATCATACACCAATCTCTTTCTTTGTGAAAACCCTTTAGCGACTAGTCTAGCCTTGTATCTCTCATCACCCTTCACCTTGAACATCCACTTGCATCCTATGGCTCGGCTTACTTAAGGAGGTGGTACCAAATCCCATGTCCTTTTCTTATTCAACGACTCTAACTCCTCTTCCATAGCGCACAACCACTTCAACTGTCACATGACTTCAAAGCTTCATGAAGGTCAAACAGCTCCTCAAGAACTGCATATAGAGCATAGTCAAATTGATCATCAAGGCTAAGGTTCGCAAACCGCCAATCACATACCTTTTGGGCGTCATCATAGTCCTACGACCAACCTGGGTAGGTACTGCTTCATCTAAATTTCTTTCAGCTCCACCTTGAACTAAACTTCCTCTAGATTGATGGACATCACCATCACTACTAGAAGGAACTTATGGACTATCCTATGATGTTTCATCAAATGCTTTTTCTCCGATAGCATCAATAACAACTCCACTCCTTAGTTGGAACATAGGAACTTCTTCCATCTCCTTTGGCTTATCAGAATCTTCTGATGTGGTAGATGGTTTCTCCTTCAGATTGAACATAGCAGACTCATCAAAGGTAACATGTCTAGAATGAACAATCTTCCGATCAACAGGGTTTTAAATTCGATACCCTTTAATACCATCAGTGTATCCCATTAGTACGGCCTTGTATGCGCTAGCCTTCAACTTGTCATCATTTGTATAGGAACGTACATACGACAACCAAAAGTTTCAGAAGTAACCAAGATACACTACTTTACTTCTCCACTTTTCCTATGTAATCTACCCATCTATGGTTGAGCACGGAATTCGATTCATGAAATGCGTCGCAATTGATAATGCCTAAACCCAAAAGCCTCTAGACAACTCGCCATCAATCTCAAGCAACGAGCCTTCTCCAATAGAGTCCGTTCATCCTTTCTGCAATCCCATTAGATTATGGATCTCTGGGTGTAGTGAAATGTCTCTGAATGCCATGTTGTCTATAGAAATCGAGGAAATCCCTAGAGACAAATTCATTGCCATTATCAGATCTTAGCACCTTCAAGCTTGTAACAACCAGAGATTTCCAGCCATTCGCATCCATATATGTCGGACTTGAATTGCTCAAAATATCGCATTGTAAATAAATTTGGAGCAAATGAAAACAATCACAGAATCACAGGCATAGAAATATCAGAATAACTTGCAGCGGAAATTAAAATACCATAGTAGTTCATGAAGCTACTACAACAAAAATCTCAAAACAGATTACATAGTATCAGTCTAAAATATATACAATAGAAATCCCAAATACATAGAAGTTTATAAATATAAGAGCTAAAATAGACAACTGAAACTGAAATGGATAGATAACAAGATAAGCAAAATCTCCAGCGATTTCTAGCTCCAGAAAAAGAAATCCAAAGCTAAGCTGTAAACAGTCGGGTTGAACCGAGCGTAAAGTAAAACACAAAACACTCGAGTCAGGACATACATACTTATATAATGTAAACCAACTAAAGTGAACTGTAGTAGTAATGCACAATAACTTAAAGGATGCTTGGGATCGCCCATCCTCTAAGAATCAGTTAAACCATAAATTAAATTCATCCCGTGGTTAAAATTCCAAAATGGTATTTTATACTTCGAAATCAAATATCATTTCAAAATTCAATATCATTTCAAATTCATTTCAAAATATCAAAATATCATATCCTTCCAAAACCTCATTCATTTTTTTTATTTAATTTAAATACCATTCCAAATCACACTTCAAAATAGTCTATATTTCAAATCAAATATTCCAATTAAACCATTTAAAAATGAAATTATTATGTTTAATAATCAAATATTAAATTTCCAAAAATTTAGCCTTTTCAGAATTCACTGATTCCCTTAAACTGATTAAAACGGTGAAATTTCAGTTTTCACAACATTTAGAAAATGCTACGATAAGTTACTTTTGAAAACAATTCAATTTAACAAAGACAGTATTTACAGAAATGCTGTAATAGTTTGGGTTTTAAATAAAAGCTTTAGTTCAATTTTGCAACTACAGCACTTACAAAGTGCTGTAATAGCCCTTAGTTCATTTTTGCCTTTTTGTTCATTCGTATCAACTACAACACTTAGAAATGTTGTAATATCCTTTACATTAGAAATGATAGAATTTCTGAAATGCTGTTAATTAAATTCCAAATTTTTAATACAATTTCATAAACAATTAAACTTAAATTTTAAATCATTTAACTTATAAAAAATATATTTTCTCACTCCAAAATGATCTTTTAAATACCCTTTAATTTATGATTTTATAAAGTGAAATTTTCATACAAAATCAAATTTCTTTAATAATCCACTTATAAAAATTAATGTACAAATTTCATAACATTTCATTTACTTTATATTTTAATTTAATTTACCATTTCATAAATTAAATTTAAATTCCAATTATTTTTCTTAACTTAACTTTTATTTTTAAAACACATTTCACGTTTTCCAAGTTAAGTTATATTTTAAATTTCAATTATAAACATTTAGTTATTTGACTATATTTTTAATTTATACAAAAAAATCAATAACACTTTATAAAAATCATTTCAAATTCAAATTTAAATCAAATTATCATATTTTCTTACTTAATTTAAACTATATTTATAAACAAAATCATAAATTTCAAAATTAACTTATATTTCATATTCTACTTTACCATTTATTTATTTCACTTATTTAACTCGTAGAAAATCACTAATATTTTATAAAAATAATTTTTTAATTAAATTTAAATCAAGATATCATAATATTTACATATTTATAATAATTTATAAATTCAAAAATATATATATTAACCATGGGTCTGTATATAATTTTCTAACCTAAGTCAAACGATACGGATAATATATCATTTCAATCCGTAATTTACAAGGAAAAGTCCGAGTTCTATCATTTCAAACCCGCAATCCCAAGTAAATAAAAATAAATAAAAATTGTTCAGGCCTATCATTTCAGCCCATAATGATTTTTCCTATTCTAAGGTCCGTTCGGGTATGTATCATTTCAACCCATAGTGATTCTATTCTACAGGGAACTTGCAGTGATAAACTGATATAAATAAACAGCGTAGCATTATATAACAGTAACAGATAATATGATAGGTGAATAAATAGGGGTGAACATCATATGATCATATCACAGTCAGTTATAACATGATAATAAAATTTACAGATTCAAATGGGGTCAAATTACTAATTATATAAGTATAGAATGCCTTGTGAGAATTACTCTCCTCTACAAGCTGGAGATAATAGATTCAGCACACAAACAAAGACCCCAAAAACACGAAAGAATGACTACGTATTCAAGTGAGGGGAGAGCCAAAATGGTTAACTTGTACATATCAAACAAAACAAGATATTTCACATAAATATACAACCCAAATATTACGTTGAACAACTTGAAATATGCACACAATAAAGGACCAAACAACATGACCTTGCTTTCACCCATCACATGCTCGGCCTAGGGATTAAAATGCACGGCGATGGAAGCGTGGGTGGGTCGGATATGGTCCTTGTGAGCTCGGCTAGCAAGGAATGAAGAAGTAGTGGCTTATGGCATGAAGATACAAAGGTCAAGGCAACAAAGTAAATTTTGTCACAATCACAAGGTTCGGCCATGGCTCCAAGTGGCACGGCCATGCTTGCTGGAGGTCAGGAGATGGTACATCAATGGCCTAGGGTCAGGTAGGGGATGGAATAGGTGGTGCAAGTGGTGGCCGAGAGGGGTATATGGAGTGGTGATGCATGTAGAGGTCGGCTATGCTAGATTTCAAGTGGTGCATGCATTTTTTTGTGAACTTTTGCAACTTCGGGGTGTACGGCCATGACTGGTCAGTGGAGTTGGAAGGGTTTGCAGCCTAGAATGTGGTGGTGGAGGGCTATGGTGATGGAGGAGCTCAAGGCCGAGCATCATAGGTGAAAGCAAGGCAAGAAAAATAAGTAAAACAAGAAGAAGAAAAAGTAATAAAAGAGTAGAAACCATTACCAAAAGTTTTTGTTCAGGAATGAAGGTCGAATATTTTGGAGATGAGAAGCTTTTATTTTGCATGAGAAATGAAAAAAATGCGGCTGAAGGAAATGATATAGTCGGCACAAATTCAATGCAAGTGGCACTTGAAATGAAAGGGTAAAAGGAGATGAAAAGGTTAGGGTAAATGAAAGGTTAAGGCTCTTCATATTTCTCATTTTCTTTTTACATTATAAAAAAATGAAAATGTGTGTAAATAAAATAGGAAACAAAAAAAATGAAATAAATAAATAAATTTTAGAAAAATATAGAAAAATATAAGAAATGGTTATTTATATGAAACTAGTACTGAAAATTGAAAACAAAATATAACTAGTTTTTGAAAAATAACTACAATACTTTAACATGTTTTAAAAATAAAAATATATACCTAACATGCCATATAACACATATTAGAAAATTATATGACAATTAAAAATATTATTTTTATAAATTAAAACCAATAATTTTGTTAAATAAAACAATTTATATACAATATTGTAGAAAGCACGACTTTCACAATATAAATCGGATTTCAACGAAACGAAAAGCAGTATTCTTGAAATTTAATTTATTTTCATAATAAAAGATAAAAAATCAAAATTTCAAATTTTTAAATTTTAAATTTTGAATTTTAAATTTTAAATTTAAAAGTCAAAGTTCGACCAGATTGACCAAAAATCCACTGCTCAGGAAAATATTCTATTTATTCATGTTTGGAATTATAATTCATAGAAAAATTAAAATTTATAATTAAAATAACAAATTTATCCATTTTAATAAATAAAATAAAGTTTTTAAATTAGGATTTTTAATTTAAATAATTAAAGCATACAATTAAAATTTTCACAAATACAGGGTTGTTACACTCTAGAACCAGATTGGTTCTCAATAAGCGCTTTTCAGTCTTCGAACTTCTCAAAACTTTCTGATTTGACCTTCATCACATACACGCATGCTTTTGAAGAAAAGTCATCAATGAAAGAGATAAAGTACTTTGCTCCTCCAAAAGAAGGAGCAGCAACTGGCCTTCAAACATCAGTATGCACGTGCTTAAGTACTCGTCTCGATCTATGGAGTCCAACTCCAAAAGATGCTTTACTTTGCTTGCCTAACACACACTCCTAGCAAAAGTCCATCTTGTCGATGCTTTCTCCCTTGATCATCTTCCATCTCCAAAGCAACTCTAAGCTCTTCTCTAAAATATGACCCAATCTGAGATGCCAAAGCTTGTGACATCCAATGCACGAGAACTATCTACTCAAACACACGACTCTACAAGAACCGCGGTTCCTTTCAGCAAATATAGATTTCGAAACACATCTCTATTCATAAGAACTAGTGCACCTCTCGAAACCTTCAGTCTATCCTTCTCGATAGTTACCTTGCATCCCAAAGATGCTAATTGTCCTAAAGAAATTAAGGACTTCCGAAGACCTGTAACATATTCGACACCTGTCAAAGTGCATATCACTCCGTCAAACATGCTGATTCTCACTGTACCTTCACCCATTGCTCTATCGCTAGCATCATTGCCCATGAGAATATAGTTTCCCTCTCGTCCAGCAAAAGAATTGAAGTAATCCTTATTAGACATCATATGAAAAGACGCCTCTTAGTCCAACACCTAATGGTCTGAGACATCCGACGCTGCTGCAGACAACACATCGTCAGATACAGACTTTTCCACCACAAATGATGAAGATCCGTCTTCTTCCTTCTTCTTTAAATCTGGACAATCTTTTTTCGAATGACCAGGTTTCTAGCAGATAAAGCACTTTCTGTCCTTAAACTTTCCTCTCCTACCCTCTAGAGCGTCAATTCTTCTTATCTTTTCTACCTCTTTCAACAAACAGGCCGTGACTACTACTTCCACCTCTACTCCCTTCACTTATCTCTTTCATCTGATCTCTCAATCCCTCAGATAAAAAGTCCGAATTCACATCTTCCACTGTCAGTATGTCTTTAGCAAAGATAAGGCTGTTAGTGAAATTTATGTATCGCTCCAGAAGAGAACACAAATGAATCATTCTCATTTTCTCCTCATCCATCTTCAAGTCAACAGTCTTCATCTTCATCACGAGATCATCAAAGAAATTAAGATGTTTCTTCACTGAAGTACCCTCTCTCATCCACATAGTGAAAAATGTCTTCAGCAATATCAAACGATTAGTCAGAAATTTCTTCAAGTAGAGATATTCTAGCTTGGTCCAAATGCCCCTAGCAGTGGTCTCACTGCTAATATCTGAGATAACATTCTCTCACATAACTAGTTGTAAAATAGAAAATGCACATTTCTCCATCTCCTTCTTTTCCGCGATTGAGATGTCAACCGTCAACTCCTCAAGGGCAAACACTACTGGATGAACTTCATTCCTCATTAGAACAGTCTTCATCCTCCATTGCCATATCTCGAAGTCTTTATCCCCATTCAATTTCTCAACTATTAACTGTGATCCTGACGCAATATAAATCCCTCCAGTATAGGGTCTTCTAACAACTGGAGTCACTTCATCTCCTCCCATAGCGTCTAACACTCCTCAATCGACCTTGCAGCTCTAATACTAGACTATTGAAGAACATCCCTTCAGATGATCAGTTGAAGAGAACAAAAAACCCAACGCATCGGAAAACAACAGGATCAAGATTGTAGTTAGATGGAACAAACAGAAGATGAACAGCAGAACAGACAGTCACAGATCTATGCAATGCAAAAAAACAAATAACACTGGTATTTATAGTGGTTCCACTACCGCTGGGCAGTGTACGTCTACTTGGGTAGATGTGATTTTATTAATCACCGAAATATTATAGTTAGAAGATTGATTCACTTTTGGAGGCTATACATAAGAAGAATTTACAATACAGACAAAATTCTGCAGAGTTTCAGCACTCTAGGATGGCTCTGAAATTGGATAAAATTAGCTCTCAATTTCGGCTGCCAGAATGTATAGAGTGAAGATATGAGGAAGGGTAGTTGCTATATGGAAGTTCAGGATTTGGTTCGACATCTTGATCCGGCATGTTTGGTTCGGGATATGGCACTTGACATTTGGTTCGGTATAGTACACTTCAAGTCTGGACCGGCATCTCTCAATTGCCGAATGAGAAATCTGGACCAGCCTTCCTCTTCACTTACTTGGTTCGGAAAATACCGAACAAAATATTTCGTTCGAATCACCAAATCACCGAATGACAAATTTGGTTTGGTCTTATTTAACCGCTCCAAACCAATACCGCTCCACTTCTCTTCTTTACCGAACGAAGTTTCTCGTTCTGTCTTCTTCAATCACCGAACGAAGTCACCACCGCTCCAGAACTCTGGAGCGACAAATTCTAGCAACACCGAATCACTGATTTGGTCCGGCAAATAAGCTTTCTCCACCGAACCACTTTGCTAGTTCAGTCTTTAGCTTCTGCTCCTAGGGCTTCGGCTTCCTCCTCCATGAACTTCTCCAATGGCCTCTTTCCGAATTCAAGTACCATCTCTAACAGTAGAAAGTTTTGATTTTTTTATTTTTTATTTTTTTTATATATATACAGGCAACTTTGTTTCGTACAGATAGTCATGATTTTAAAATGGTTATAAAACCCATTTCTAAAGGTTTTGCAAACTAATCAATTTCAAGTATATCTAACTTCATATACCCATGGGATTTTGAATAGTTACACAAACTTCATACTTGTTAGTTTTTGAATGCATGAGATTTTGAAATACATAAGGATGATTTTGAGCCTGAATATAATTCTGTGTATATCTATTGGGAGCCTCAAACACATTTTGTCAATGCTTCAGATAATGCAAATTTTATGTGTGCGTAATGATTTAATGCGTGTATATATATAATGTATTTGAGTGATTGTAAAATTTAATTTTAATCCATGTTCTTGTATATGCATAATTTTGTGAAAACATAAACAAATTCATGAGAGCATGCCAGCTCCGTAGGTGCTCTGTTTTTCAAACGAAATGTCCTATGATTGTCAAGTTTGAATGCACCCACTTTCAGGGACCGCTGAAGTTACAAATATGCGTTCAGTTTGATTTTAAAATGTACATAGTGAGCTTTAGTAATGTGCTTTTTCAGCTTTAAAAGCAAGTAGATTTGAGTGTGTGTGCGCACACACACACACTAAGTCACAAAGCGTATGTAATTTCCAGAAAGTATACATACCCATTTTCAAGTTATTAAAGGAGTCAAGTTTTATATTGAATCTTGTTAGAGCGTGTGTACTAATTTCTAAAGATATACATTCTCACACTTATGCGTAGATTGTGGGCTTTTTAATATAATGAATATTAAGTATGAAACTACTTCACATATGACGTAAAACAGATTTCTCATATGCATGAGTTTCAAGGAGTTAAATGAGCTTAAAGCAAGGTGCAGGTAATTCATAACCGAAATTCAGGCGAATGTCAGATGGTGAAGGAAAATGCGTACAAACTTCAAGGTTCTGAGTTTTGCGATGAACAAGCGGTGCTACAAAGAAACTCAGTGATTTTATGGACATGGCCTTGGATATAAGTAATTTCTTGTATTAAAATTTGCATGATATTATTTCATATACGAAAATTTCTATAACCCGAACTTTCCAATTCTAATATACTTCTCGATACACAGACTCTAATTTTTTATATGCTCGTATTATCTCCTGGAAAATATTGTCTCCTAAAGAAAGAAAGAGATTCTTATAGAAATGTGTTTTCTTAAGCCTATCAGTTCATAAATCATGATTTTTCAAGCTCATAAACAAGATGTTTCTTTTCGTTCGAAAAGACTTGAAGAAATATAATTTTATGACTTACAAAAGTAAAGTGATGTGCATTCATATTAATTTCAGCAAGTAGTCTTACTCGAATAATTTTACTATGACAATTTTTGAGAACACTTCTTGAAAAATAAAAAAGAATTCTACAGATTTTTTTTCATATGACTATTTATATCAAAACGGAGTTTACAAAATCTCTATAAAAAAATAGTAAATTGAGAATTATGCTTTTTCAAATATTTTTACTAAGATCCATTTGCACCATTTACACTTAAATCAGAGGAATCTGCTTACGATTAAAGAACTATTGATTCAAGAATCATGACTGTTAAGCCTCCTATTTAAATACCAGATTTCTCTTATAAAGATTTAAGCACCACACAAGCTTCTTCTAAACTTCAAACATTAAAAATAAAGTGTTTTATCCGAATCATTATGATGTACTGAACAACTTGCAAATAATTCATCAAAAGCAATGGTCGATGCATCCAAAGAAGGCATGGAAGTCAAGTAGACAATTGGTTCAAGGAGGACAATAAATTTTGAAAAGGAGTTACCATTGACTCAAACAAAGAAAGATTTGAGAAGGAATTGGTATGAATCTTCCTATTAGATAAGAGCAAAGGATAAAGAGTCACTAACCAGAAAATTGATATACCGAGGGAGCAATCTAAGGACACAAAAGTAAAACCATAATCCTCGAGCTACAAAGTCTAGTTCAAATCTAAGTGGATCATCCAATAAAATAATGATGAGGCTACATATCAAAAGATATCTCAGGGCACAACTATAACATAGCTCAATCCAGATTCTAAAACATTCGCAACTTCAATAAGGAGCACCTAGGATAATTATAGAAGCGTCAACTACCAATGAAATCCCAAAGATCGGTGAAGAAAATTACTCCCAACAAGGCATGAGATTGTAAAATCTAGTGGAAGGTGCATTAGTCAAGAAGTACTATCCAAATTTTGAAAATATCAAGCCGCTACAAGATGAATTTTTCATGCATAATAAACAATACTTTCGTCAAAAATAAGATATTGAGACGGTTGAGTAAGAATCCGAGTATTGACAAGAGATATTAAGATACAACGATAGCAAGTTCAAAGAAGTATATATTGGATACTATGAAATTTATGCTTGGAACAGTCTCACCAAAAATCCGCCGACTACTTTAATGATAAGATAATAAGATATGCAAAAGGTGACACAAAATGTTTGTAACCATGTTTCCAACATTGGACGGATAAAACACCTCTTTCTTAAAAAAAAATTACATTGTTGGGAGTAAAATTCTCCTTACTTGGAAATTACCTTAAAAGGTCGAAGCCTTTGTCCGTGCCGAGTTGGCCAGGTCAAAGCGCCTCCTGGAGGGAGATTAGAGTAAGCCTTTATCTGCGTCACGCTATGACCAGGTTAAAACATCAACAAGCCCTTGATCACGCCATGCTATGACCAGATCAAGGCGCCTCCTGGAGGGAGGTTAGAGTAAGCATTTATCCGTGTCACGCTATGGCAAGATAAAGCATCGACAAGCTCTTGATCATGACACGCTATGACCAGATCAAGATGCCTCCTGGAGGGAGGATGGAGCCTTGGTCCCGCCACGTTATGGCCTGACCAAGGCACCGAATAAGCCTTCAGTCCCGCCTATAAGGCCTAGCTGGAGCGCCTCTGGAGGGTGGTTGGGTCAGGTCCTTGGGTCCTGCTTGTGGATAAGCTAACCAAGTGCACCACACAACAATAGACTAAGATGTCCAAGCCCGAGAAGCGGCATATCAAACAATGACAACAACAGACTAAAATGTCTGAGCCTGAGAAACGACATATCAATCAACGATAACATACAAGACCTAAAGGGTGGCACATGTCAAAAGAATCAAAACCCAAAGAGTGATGCAGAACAGAAGCCTCAAATAAGAATTTACAGCCACTGACTAGTTTCCAAAAGTGAATTTCAGAACTTCACTTATTAATAGTCAAATCAGGGTTTGGGGTCTCTTACTATTACTTTATGGACTTCACTTATTAAAACCCGAATCAGGGTTTCGGGTCTCATACTGTTACTTTCTGGACTTCAGTTATTAATACCTGAATCTGGGTTTCAGGTCTTTTGCTATTAATTTTTGAATTTCATTCACTAATTCCCAAATATGGGCTCTAAGATAGTTGATATTGAGATTTCAATGGACTTCTGATCTTCAATTACACTTTGGATCTATCTTACTAATTCTCGAATTAGGGTCACCAGTTTTCCACTACTAACTTTTGGGCAATACTTATCAACACCTGAATCTGGGTGTCAGAATTACTATTACTTCCAATAGGATTTCTAAATACTCATAATTTATCCCCAAATAAGGATTCCCAGTCTTCTATGGCCTATTTCCAAATGATGATTTCTGGACTTTTATTATTACCAGACAAATGTTCTTGGTCTTCTATCAACCATTTCCAGAAGACGGCATCTAGACTTCTATTATTATTTCCAGAAGAGGATTTCTAAACTTCTATTATTAATGCCAAATTTGAATTTCTGGTCCTCTGTTATTAATTCCACAATAAGATTTCTTCTCTTTTATTAAAATAGCCAGAGTCGGATTTCTGGTCTTATCTCGTTAGTACCAACGTTGGATCTTGGTACTTCTATTATTGCCAGACAATAATTTGCGGCCTTCAGTTTTTCCCAACCGTGGATTTCTCATCACTTATTATTTTCAGATGATGATTTGTTAATTTCTATTAATCCCAGATTCAGATTTCGAGGGTTTTATTATCATTGTTAGCACCAAAATTGGTCACTAACACTCTTGAGTAGAGTTATGTAGAGAGATTAATGAAGAGAGTAAATTAGAACAGAAAAATAGTGTGATTCAATGCAAAAAGAACAGCAAAACGAGAACACTAGATTTATAGTGGTTCGGCGTAATTGCCTACGTCTACTTTGAATAAAATCTTTATTACTTTCTCAATCACTTGAATACAGATACAATCCGTAAACCAATCATTTGATTACAAGTTTGAATTAAAAAGATGATAGTATCAAAAATGGTAGGATCTCCCTAGTGTTCTCGGAATCAGGTCCTTTTCACTGCACCCGTGCCCCTCTATTTATGGACAAAGATAGGCTGGACTTCCTTCTCAGGCCTAAAGAAAAGATACCTCGGCCCACAATAGACAACTTCTGTATGCCGAACCAGGCATACCGAGCGGTAGTTGCCGAGCGACTCTTGCCGAGCGAGGCCTTGCCGAGCCGAAATGACCAAGGCGTCCATGCTGAGCGCCCCACGGACGGGCCGCTTGATCTTTCCTTCAATGCCGATCGAGGGGCCATCAAGCCACGCGGCCTTCTTCACCGAGCCGTGTAACCGTCTCTTTATGGCCGAGCAGCATGTGACTAAGGCATTCATGCTGAACGCCCCATTGTCAAGACACCCTTGTCGAGCGATGATGGTCGAATAAAGGATGCCAAGCGATGACGGTCGAACGAAGGATGTCGAGCGATGATGGCCGAGTTACTCAGACCGAGCGACACACACCGAACCATACCTACCGAACTGCACATAAACGCCGAAACATGTCGATTGTATCAAACTCTTATATCTTTAGGCTCTTCTTAGTCAGAATCTTGTCTAGTGCTAATAATAATATCTTCAACTGTCGTTTTGTAGCCGGTCTAAGGTGTCGGGTAACATTTGCCCCCCAAAGTGTGTCGTGTGAAGCAACACGACACGCTTTAAATCAGCGAGTATTCCTTTTTTCTAGAAAGAAATCCATCACGTTTCCTTAATAGCCATTATCCTTCAATTTTATCCTCCCATGATGTCATATCCTTCTTTGGTCGTCATGACTCTTGGTCGATTCCCAATATTATAAATCCAGGGTTGTAGTTCATCAGTGGCGGTACGATTTCGGTTCTACAGGACTAGTAAGCTTCGGATAACTGATCCAGTCTTTTCTTAATGACCTTAAGTGAGAATTCAATTTCTGTCCATTTCAAGAAGTCGGACTTTTCCGGATGTACTATGCATGTTCGGGTACATGTTCTTGCCATTGGCTCTCAGATACGTTTTATATGCTCATAAGTCATCACCAATTTCATCTAGTTTAATTGCAATTCAATTGTGATTCCTTGTTTGTATTTTTTTATGAAATGAGGGTTGTAATCAGCCACTTGATGAGGGGAGACTTCACGTTTTACATGGATGACGACCTCAGAGTAGTAAGCAAGGGCGAATGGAGTACGGTCAGTCACGGACCCATGGGTAGTTCTATAATCCCATAATGCTGTTGGGAGTTCATTTACCCATTAACCTCTAGCCTTTTCCATACCTCTATTCAGAACAGACTTTATGATATTGTTCACAGCTTCAACCCTTCCATTGCAATTATAATGGATCACGGAAGGTCATAAGGACAGATGGCATTACAAATAATGAAGTTGATTATTTTCTTCATCTTGGTCATGGTTAAAAGTTCTTCATCTGTCCATTTGGTGAAGTAATCAACTGCTATGATGGTGTATTTCACACCATCTTTAGGATCGGTAAGAAGATGGTGTCAATGCCCTTAAGTGGCAAATGGCTATGGACTAGCCATTTGAGTAATTTCATCAGTGGGGCTTCCGGATTTTTTGCAAACATCTTGCACTCGTCGCATTATCTAGCATGATCAACCGCATCTGGATTGATAGTTGGCCAGTAATACCCGTAACAGAGTATTTTCTTTATCAAGGTTTTCCACCTGATGTAATCGCCGCATTCTTCTTCATAGACTTCGCTCAAGACTCATTTGATATCATCATGGGTGATGCACCGAAGCATGGGAATGGATAAACTCCTTTCTACACATGACTTCTTCTTGGATGATTTGGTGTGAAGCTTTGAGGAGGATCTGTCGTTTTTCATTCCTTCGTTCAGTAAGAATTCCTCATTGTAGATAGTTTTTGATAGGAGTCAACCATGACCCCATTTTTGGCTCTGTCTCCAAGATCTAGCCGATCTCCATCTGCCAATGCTTGGAATATTAAGTATTTCAACCGAAATAATGTATGTTTGTTGCGCGTCCCTAAAACTTGCTAGCTTGGCCAGTGACTGGACTCTTTTCGCTGAGTATGTGTGTAATGATGTAATACGCGAAGTCGGCTAGTAGCTCTTGGACCTGGCCGAGATAAGGAGCAAGACAATGCCCCTTGCAAGATTAACTTCCTTAACTATGCATACTATCAATCAGGAACCACAAAAGATATGTAAAGTTTCCACTCCAAATCCTCTAGCAAGTTTGAGGCTGGAGGTCGAGACTTCATACTAAGCATCGTTGTTTGTTACAGGGAAATCGAGTTTCAGGACGTAGCAGATCGATCGTTCCTTAGGAGTCATTATCATGACTCCTGCGCCATAACACTGATCATTGGATGCTCCATCCACGTACATTTCCCATCTGTTGGTTGGTTCTCTACTACTCTTCGAGTAGTCATCTGATGTAGTGAATTCAGGTATGAGGTCTACTAATTTCCATCCTTGGATAGCCTTCGAGGGAAATAAGTGATATCAAATTGGCTTAGTTCGGTATTCTATTTAAGTAGTCTTTCAAACGTTTCAGGTCGTTGTATGCCATGTCGCAACGGCTGGTAGGCATAGACGTTGATGGTTACTCTTGTCGAATCCTAGAGTCTTGTCATGAGTTATTAATTCTAATAGTGAAGGGTTCTGGATGCTTTAATTGATTATCTGCAAATGGCCAAAGATCAGGCTTAAAAGCACGTTGAAGGAAATGTCGAGTAGGGGTCGGCCTCGAGTTGCGTGCAGCTGCATAGCTGGATCTTGCTATGAGTTTGAATTTGCTTGTATATTCGAGTAACGCACTTTCTATTCAATGCATTCATGATCCTTTACCCATGCTTCGGGTTGGAGTGACATTTAGTTGCCCACGAGCTTAGGTATCGATTTAATGATTCTATCTCTAGGCATTCTTTCGATCGTAGCCTTGAGTAGCTGTAAGCACTATATATAAGTTTCAATATTGAGCTATTACCACTACAAGAAAAACCATTTTTTATAGCACAGCAAAATACTAAAATATAGCGTTTGGTCAGTAAATGCTATTTTAAATTACTGGGGAAAACACAAATTAACGTTTAAACTCTATATGATCACATAACTGGGCGGGTTATCAATAAGATTAAAAAAAGGCGGGATTGTGCAGCTCATTTTACTTTTCGTTCCCTCCTCCCCTTCATAACTCCTGCTCTTCATTTTTCCCTAAAACTTGAAAAATCAAATGATGAATTCATCTCAAAATTCAAATCCTAAATTAAACCTATGTTTCACTAAAGCACGAAATCAAATCACGAACAATATCATGAATTCTCCTCCACTTTTGCAACCTAAGGTTTCTTTGTGTCCTTTCTCCTTCTCAATCATCGTCCACAGAAACAAGGGAGAAGATTTCTCTCGGCTTTTCCTCCTTGGTTGCATGTGCTAACAAATTACCTTTTCCATTCTACTAATTTGTTTAGCATGGTTTCAATCTAGCATGTTTATTTGCTATTGAATTCTCTTTAGTTGCTGGTATTACTGATTAGTCTTTGCTAGCAGGTACTCACGAATTTCACTAAAACCTTTTCCTTTTGTTCTTTCAGAAAAGCATATGAATATGTTACTTCGATTACCATTTGGTAACAGCCTTACAACATCAGACAATATGTTACTGTCATCTGTTGGATGTTCGGTTTCAACAACATCGTCAACGATTTGAAGATCGGGTAACATCTTAAAACTTTTCATTTTGATTACATTGAAGTAGGAATCGTGTTAATGTTATTTGTTATTCAAATTGAAAGTTGACAGTGAGACGTGCCTTGATTTGATAGCTTATTCCCTGTAGCAATCTCTTTGTAGTTTGCTATTTTACGCTCTATCAGATAACGCAATCTCCCTTTGCTATGTGTATGTTATAACAAATTCTGCAACATATTTAACAAGCAGGTATTAAGTTTTGGTCTGGTCAAATAGGATTTCAAAGAATGCTGACAGTATTCACCACATTAGTTGATTATAGGGCAATTATGTAATGTTTTGATGTTACTTGCCTGTGACATTGATAGTCAGCAGATATTTATGCCCATGGTTGAAAGATTATTCTACTGGGTAGATATTTGTTTGTACGTTGGTTCATTTCTGTGATCAAGTAACATATTCTGCCTTTTTGCTTTATGTGTACTAGCGATGTCAGTTGTTGCTGTTGACAGCAGACGCAAATGACTTCAATTACTTCATTCTAGGTTCAACTAATTTGTAATTCAGTTTGTAGTAAGTTCATCTGAGTTGCTGTTTAGTGTTGCATCTAGGGCATATCAACTAGGGGTATCAATATTTTAAACTTAATTAGTAAGTTATAATAACTTGTGCATGTACATATTTTTTTCCTTTGTCTTAGCACGCTCCCATTTAAAAAAAAAATACTTCAGGACTGGTTTTAGTTTTCTAACTCATGTACAGATTAAGACACTTATTTGGTAGACGTAGTATATGAATACTATACAATGCCAGAATATGCATCTTCTCTTTCATTTTTGAATAGTTGTGTTGCATTTGACGAAGGGTATCAATTTTTAAAGCCTGATTAGTAAATTATCGTAACTTCGCTGTGCAGTTGCATACTTTTTTCCCTGTCTTAGCATGTTCCCATTTTAAAAAAATTCATGGCTGGTTTTTTATTGAACTCATGTACGATCGAGACACTTCTTTGGTACAAGTATTAGTATATACTCTTTTTCTTTCACTTTCGAATAGTTGAGTTGCATATTCTACGTTGTTCATTTGACAAATTCCCATTTTAATAAAATATTATGTCCATATTGAATGTTTGTTACTTGATCTTAGTATTATTTGTAAGAATAATGTATAACTTTGAGTATAAGAAGTCATATATGAGATTATGTAACCAATTAAACTGTACACTAAAATTTATTTATTCTTCCTCCTACATTTTTAACACCATGTAGTTCCTAACCTTCATGTAATTTAAATTCTTTTGGTAGTGAAGTTATCATTCTTTTTATACAAAAAATTCATACAGGATAATGTATTTACTTACAATGTACACTATTTTATTTTAACGGTGTTTCTTATATGAACAGTCAGAGTCATGCTTTTAATGTCTATTCAAATTTTGGTTTGGTACTTCATTCATGTATATACATTAATGATATCTATATATTAATCAACATTAAATAACATTTATTATTCTACAACGAAGAATGCAAAGATATTAATATGCACCTTCACTGCCGTTAGTTCAAACAGTTGATACAAAGTTAAAATTAATTAGCCTTTGTATAAAATGTATGTGATCACCCATTGTTATTTTCATCATTATCAACTGCAACATTTTTATTGTCTCTATATACTTCCATTACATAGTAACTTTTGGAGAGAATTTCTCTTAGACTTCCTGTGCCTGAAAGAAAAAACTTCTATGACCATGTTAAATCACTCTTTTATTCCTTTCGGTTGAGCTAGAGGACCCTATAGAGAACATTGGTTCTAAATTAGTAAGACAAGTTGCTGCAAATATATTTGATTCAGTGGGGGATGGTATTGCAATTGTTGTTCTTGCCCAGTGTATAATTGGTGAAGGTGCCAAGAAATAATATATGTTTCATTTGATTTTGTCATAAACATATGGATTAATTTGTTATTGGTATTAACAATTGCTTAATGCATTAACTACATTTCTTGTTGCAGCTGGTGCTAATTCTATACAAGTCACTCATAGCTTTGAGGAAACTATTAAAGCTTTGGTTTTCAGAACCCAAGCTAATGTCAAGGGGGGTAAATTTTGTTATTTATTCTATGTTCTATGCCTAAAGTTTTAAATACAGTTAGCGAATAAGTATCATACAGTCAGTAAAGTAAATAAGTATTGTTTACTATAATATTTGCATACAAAATTTCAAACTGTCAAAAAATTAAATGTAAAAAAATAGAACAGCATCCCTAGAGTCAATATATAAATTCTTTTGAGTAGCATATTATAGCCATTCTTTGTTTTTCATGATTCATCACATATCAAATAATTGTACAGAAGTTAAAAAGAAAAAAGAAACAAGTACATATGTTTGGGAGGAGAATAATAATGATACTATAAAATATTTTGAAGAAGAGTATAATGTTCCGGAAATAAAATAATATTTCGAGAAAAACTATAAACAATGTTTTGAAAAGGATTTTTTTGTTTGAAACGGGTTAAATAACATTTTGACAAAAAAAGGTCTTATATTTTGAAGATGTTATAGTGGTATTATGATTACAAAAAATTCTGAACTAATTAAATGCTTCTTGCCATTGAGAATATATCTCCAGTTACAAATTAAATTCTACATTAAGATGACACCAAAGCTTATTAAAATCTTACTTCCTAGTGTGTATAGAAAATGAGTTAAGGCCATAAGTTAACTATTATTTGTATCCATGATGTCTCTGTAGTAAAAGTGCAGAAATGGAATTAGATTTCAATTATAGTCTGAAATGTGCAAGAGGTCGAAGTTTACTTGAGTTTAGAGAAATTTTAATTTTGGAATTGCTGAATAATCAAAGGCTTGATTGGCAAGAAGTCTGATCTGATTCTATTTTTATGAGTAGTGAGGTGGATAGATTGAAATAGAAGCCAACTTCTGGAGGCAAAAGTTAGAAATAACCAACAAATTTTGATAGTTTGTGAAGGGAATTCACAGTAACGGGAAAAAAAAGAAATACATTTGCTATGGACCTAAATTGCAAAATCAGGGAGCAGAATGCACAACATTAATTCCAAATCTTAGATTGATGAAATCATTAGCTGAAACATGGCATTCTGCAAAAACATTAATGATGTATTCCTACTTGAAAGAGACTACAAACAAGCTCTGAGAATTGCGCAAAGATGAAAGAATTTTATATAAAAAAAGTAAATGAATGTCCAGTAAATTAACATAAAAAGGCTCCTGAGATCTTTGTCACTTGTATTTGCAAAAGTAAAGCAGTGTGTTTTAAATGAAAAACCAAAAGGAAAAAAAATTGTTTGATGTTACAATTAAATAAAAACGTGAAAGGAAAAAATATATCAAGGTCTGTTAAGAAATTTTGTTTAAAGTACAAAGTTAAAAAGCCTGTATATCAAGATTTGTATAGGTTCAGTATCAAAATATTGGATATTCAAGCAATGAAGAAATATAACAAAACCCGATGAATCAACTAATAGGTTAAAGGAGATAGAAACAAATGGAGCATTAATACACAGAAAAAATAGTTCACATGATTGAGGTATACTGGTAGGTGTTTCAGTTCGCAATACTCTCATAAATTAAAATGATGTCTGTTGCTGTTTTTATTTTATTTCAGTTTGTTTATTTTATATGATGACAATTGTATTATATCTGGGTTTGGAATGTTAAATTTTGTATAAGATATATTCCAGTGTGCTGGAAAATGTATCACCCAACAATTCTTAATTCAGTGAATTGGCAAACAATAAGATATTAGATATTATCTTATCTCCAAAACAATTATTCAGTAATTATTTAACTGGCTGATTCAAAGTGCAAGATTTTAATAGGTATGAATGGACTAATTGTTGATTTTGGGAAAAAAGAAAAGAAAAGAAAAAGAAATAGTAATTCTAAAATTTACAACCTTGTTTTGTGTGCTTTTATAAAATTTTGTTGTCTTCAAAGTGGAGACTTTAAGTTGAAATAAGAATCAAAGTTTAAGATTAGAGTTCGAAAAAAATTGTAGTGCTTTACTAACTCTTAGTTAACATAGTTACTATATTTAGATAGTTTATCATTGTTCATTGATGATTTCAAGATAGCTTTATCATGCAAATGTTCTTACTTCACCTTTGTAATCTCATTTTGACAAATCATGATCTTGCAACTTATATCCAGCCCAGAAGCATGTGCAGCAATATTATAGAAAACTGCGAAAGCTTCTCCAAAGGTATCAGTATTGATATATGCATTGTATGATGAGATGCACGACTTCTAAATTTTGATATTATATCATAAATTGTATATACCTTGAACTTACAGGCCACTGAGAATTTGGAGATAACTGCAACAGAGCTATGCTAATTAAAAATTGCTGATGGAGTTATACCTGTAATATTCTCACAACCTCTATTTTCTTAGATTGAACATAATAACATCACATTCAATCTCGATAAACTTTCAACTTTTGTAATATTAATTTGTTATTTTTTTTATTTTGTTTTGCAAGTTAGCATCCATGATGCCTGCTGCGTCATTGAACCCTACAATAGTGTTTTTTAGATCCTTTTGATGCTTCTCATTTAAATTTGAAATTTCCAATCTTTGTTTTTTATATAACGTCATGTACATGATTAATTATTGTACACAATACCTTGTACTTATAAGGTTAATTAACTAAGTTTATATGATTTTTTTACACCCAAAGTTGGTATAGTAACCATAGACATATTTTAAAGAGAAGTTCTATGTATTTGGTTACCATACTACTTATTATACCCGACTTTTCCCAAAATCGAGGCTTATATTTAACATATAGATGTTGAATGGCATTTCAGTTCACGGTATTTCCTAATATAAGTAAAAAATTGTGTTAAACTTGAATGAGTCATATGTCAATAACGTTTGCGGTCCTTATTGGATATTATATACTTCTGACATGTGCTACATCACAAATGAAATTGCTTATTAATATAGAATATGAATAGCTTGAATATACTAATAACTGTATCGTACATTATTAATACCATTAAACTTCTGGTATTTTATATTTCAGTTCAAACATTAATTGCATTTTTTATTAAGGTTAAGAAACATTTAATGAATATTCATGTTGAATTTTATTTTAACCGGGGTTAGGAAACATTTAATGAATATTCGTGTTGAATTTAAAATAACATATCACCACAAAAAAAATATTCGTATTTAATAGTACAAAGTGATCCTTTTGTTCAGAATATATGTCCGTAGATTTCCTCAATAGTAAAGTATTTGGTCATAGTCTATGTTACAATGTTGATAATTGAACTGTCAATACAGGCAAGAAGAGTAATGGTAGCATTAGCAGGATTAGTGAAGCTTCAACCTTAGTTGGTGGCAACATAGTCAGGAAACAAATAGTTGAAACTTTCAGGTGCATTCAAGCATTGATCAAGGTACATGCATGAGCTCGTGCTTCTTCAATTCACTCAAAGAGAATTCATTGTAAATTGAGGTCACAAGCTGAAACAGTAATTGCTTTTTTTTCTTCGACAACTAATTGCAGTTGTTTTATATTTGAAGTTATGTTTGAAAATAGTATTGTTTGGTATATTTAGGATCCAAATACACTAAAAAAGGAAGCGAATAGTGGCTTTGTGATGTACACAGTGATGGTTGAAGGCTGTGCACAGGGTGGATGGCTGAAATGAACAAGGTGGTATTTCAGTATCAATGTCTGAGGCTAACAACAAGGAGGTGAAGGGGATGCAGGAAGTACAGTGTCAGTTTGTAAATATGAAAATTTGTAAAAATGTGAAATGCGAATGTATTCGAAAATGGAATAAAAAAAAATTCTTTTTCGAATGAAATTGTGTGTATATTTTTTTTTTAATAGAAATGCTAGTAGAAAAACAACAAGCACTCGATTCAAAATGCAAGCAACAACCACAAAAAAAATGCTGAAAATTAATATTATATAGAATAGCGTTTTAAAAACGCTATTGATTCATCAAATGCTATCGCAGCTCTATATGAGATGTAAGATTTATGCATCAAAAACGCTATTATAGAATCAAAAAATCTATAGTAGAAAATAAAAACGCTATACAAACATGACAAGAAATGCTATCGAAAAACATTGTAACGCTATAACATGGTTTGATGAAACGCTATAAAATGTGCTCAAAAACGCTATAGAAGTTAAATGAAGGATTATATTCCCTATAGCGTTTAAGTTTAATAACAGAGAAAAAACGCTAAGGTAGGTTGCAAACGCTATGCCCTTTTGTAAACGCTATTAGCTATTATAGAGTTTTCCTTCCTGCTATGTAATGCTGCCGGCCTACCATAGCTTGTGGTTCCATGGCGTTCTCTGAAACGCTATGGTAGCCTGTTATAGCGTTTTTCAAACGCTATAAAATCCATAAACTGTTGTAGTGTACAGCCAGTCTTTGGATGACCATGCGTTTGTTCCTAATCCCCGGTTGAAAAATGCACTGCATGGATGGTTGAGTCTCGCCCTAGCAATGTTTATATTCTCACCTAAACTCCAAAGACACAGAGTTGATCGGTGAATAGTCGGTTCATATTCATCTTGCTTCTCACTCATGCCTCTAGGTCTGGGGCGTATACCGATAAGTAGGAAGGCCAGCCATGCCATTTTAGCTTTACTCTCTTTCCCGTTGAATTGTGGGATCAGGTTAGTTGATGGGAGGCTGGGTCTCGCCTATCTTGGATTGTATTGTGGTTTTTCGTTCCAAGAGGAATACTTCGATGCCTCGTCAGTTTCAAGCCGTAAGTTGGACATTGGACGGTCATCCACGTCCACTTTGGTTCATGCTCTGTAATCAGATCTCGGGGTAAAGTTGGCTCAAATACAGTCGGGTGATGCTCATCCAGTTTCATACTCCTCCTGATGGATCTAAGGTGGGTGCTGGTGAATTTTTGACCAAGTCTTCATGGTTTACTCCCATTTCCACACTCTGGAGGTCATAGTTTTTCAAGGAACATCCGAGGCATATTTGTATATGCTTGGTGCGGATCAATATTGACCCTCGATCTGAGGTATGATATAGTCGGTCATCCACGGCTTTGGATGCCGTTTCGATTGGTTCTGTATTGAGGCCTCCATGTAGTCGTTGCCTTAAGTTGTAAAGAACGCCAAGCTAGAGCTATAGTAAGCTATCGTATTCAGCTTTTAGTGATTTGTACTCCTGCTCCAAGCATTGATTTGGCCAGGCCACTAATCAGATGGTTGAACTCCATCCTTAGCAAGTTAATACTCCTCTTGTCGGTTTTAGGCTAAAGTTTGCGCAATAGAGAACAGTCGGAATCCACTCGTCTATTTATCGAAGTTTATACACCACTCTGCATTCTGGTGACTTAGTGTTATTCTCCCCTTGGTTGACTCACGTCCAATTTGTGTTCATGCTTCGGTCCACACTCTGGAGACTTGGAGATTTGTCGAACGGTTTATGTTTTAGTCCACAGTTTGGGACATAGAGATTTTCGTCAATTCGTTTATACTCTAGTCCGCACTCTGGGGACTTAGAGTACTCTAGTTCGCTTCAGGAACTTATAGATTTTTCTCAAGTCGTTTATACTCTAGTTTGTGTTCTGAGGATTCAGAGTACTCTACTCCACTTCAGGGACTTAGAGATTTTTCTCAAGTCATTTATACTCTAGTCCGCACTCTGGGGACTGATAGTCCGCACTTTGGGGACTTAAAGGTTTTTAAGTCGTTTATACTCTAGACCACACTCAAGGGACCTAGAGTACTGGGACTTGGAGAACTCTAGTCCGCACTCTGGGAACTTAGAGGTTTTTAAGTCATTTATACTGTCCGCACTCACGGGACTGAGAGTACTCTAGTCCACTTCAGGGACTTAGAGGTTTTTAAGTCGTTTATACTCTAGTCCGCACTTAAGGGACTTAGTGTACTCTAGTCCACACTCTGAGGCTTAGAGGTTTTTAAGTCGTTTATACTCTAGTCCACACTCAGGGAACTGAGAGTACTCTAGTCCGCTTCAGCGACTTAGAGGTTTTTAAGTCGTTTATACTCTAGTCCTTACTTAGGGGACTTAGAGTACTCTAGTCCGCACTGTGGGGACTTAGAGGTTTTTAAGTCATTTATACTCTAGTCCACACTCTAGGGGCTTTGAGGTTTTTACGTCGTTTTTACTCTATTCCACACTTAGGAGACTGACAGTACTCCAGTCCGCATCAGGGACTTAGAGGATTTTAAGTCGTTTATACTCTAGTCCGCACTCAGGGGACTTAGGGTACTCTAGTCCGCACTCTAGGGACTTAGAGGTTTTTAAGTCGTTTATACTCTAGTCCGCACTCAGGGGACTGAGAGTACTCTAGTCCGCTTAAAGGACTTAGAGGTTTTTAAGTCATTTATACTCTTTTCCGCACTCAGTGGACTAAAAGTACTCTAGTCTGCTTTAGAGACTTAGAGGTTTTTAACTCATTTATACTCTAGTCCTCACTCAGGGGACTTAGAGTACTCTAGTCCGCACTCTGGGGACTTAGAGGTTTTTAAAGTCATTTATACGCTAGTCCGCTTCGGGGACTTAGAGGTTTTTAAGTCGTTTATACTCTAGTCCGCACTCAAGGGACCGAGAGTATTCTAGTCCACTTCAGGGACTTAGAGGTTTTTAAGTCGTTTATACTTTAGTCCGCACTCAGGGGACTGAGAGTACTCTAGTCCACTTCAGAGACTTAGAGGTTTTTAAGTCGTTTATACTCTAGTCCGCACTCACGGGACTTGGAGTACTCTAGTCCGCTTCATGGACTTAGAATTTTTTAAATCGTTTATACTCTAGTCCACACTTAGGGACTTAGAGTACTCTAGTTCGCTTCAGGTACTTAGAGATTTTTGTTGAGAGCAGTCGTATTTCCACCCGTTTAATTTGTATTTCATTTACCCTATCAAGGCTAATGTTGTCGAATGAACGATCGGACCACGTTTGCTCATAGAATGGGACTATGCCCCCAGCATAAAGGACGAAACTTGAAGAATGGATGGTCGATTCTCGTTTGCTTGGTGATTATGGTTCTTCCAATCAAGTCAAGGAAGGAGGTACATGGCAGATGGTTGGATCACATCCATGATGGGTTATATATTCAAGTTTCATACAATTTGCTTCGTATCTCTTTCTAGAAAATAAGGATAATAGATTATTGAGTAGACAAAGTAAGTCGCATATGTTTCAAGGTGCAGTTGTATCCATGTATTGAAAGCGATGGTTGACGAGTAGGTAGCCATCACAGCTACTCCAAGTCGGGCTTTTGAACAACCTTTTGTGTTCAGGGTAGGATTTGATGTGTAGATGATCAAATCACGTCTACTCTAGATAGATCCCGACGTCACTTAGCTTTAGGAGAGGCATTTGTATTTTGTCGAACTTTGTTTTATGACTCAATTTGAGTGGATAATCGGTCTATATTCATCCAAGCCTTGCTTAGCTCTTCAAGTCAAATATGGAGGTCGATGAATGGACGGTCGGTCGTGTTCGCTTTGTATTGGGCTCTGATCGTGATGAGCTTTTCAATCTCTAGTCCATAGCCCCAAATCAAAGGTACATGGTTGATGATGAGCAGTCGAATCATGCTCGTCTTGATGAAACTCCACAGGTCCGATCACAGTCTGCGTGGATTGGTTGGTGGCCAAATCTGACTACTTGATCGCCTACATGGTTTTGAAAGAAGTTTAGTTCAAGTCGGTTGTAATTCAAAGCATAATTGAAATCAATATATCCAAAGAAGATTGGTATAAATCTCATTGATAAAGGAGGGCAGTATCGTGTGCTCGCTATTCAACTCTCCCCCTGGCCCCTTCTAGCGGGATGTCGACTACCAACGGTCCAATTGATAATTAGAGTTCTTTATTAATAGGCATCCAAAGGTCCTGGCTCTCCATTCTGCAAGGCTTGCACGTACTATTAAAGCTTTTCTTTCTGAATTTTCTTTTTAATGACACTTCAGAGGTGTTCGTAATCGCCAGTGTTAGGATCAGTGTGCATCTTGGAATATACAACATTCCCCTGATTCCCTCTGAACTTCAATGGACTCTCTTGAGGTTAGTTTTCAGTTCCACTTTGAGTCACGAGTCTCCAAATAGAGGTTATCGATTGAATCTTTCAAAGAGCATATGAGTCGAATTTTGAGATCTTTTTTTGTTTATTGGAATTAGTATCCTTAGCCGACGGGCCTTCATTGTTATTTTTCCTAGTCAGCTCCACTCCTCCTCACTTTGGTTTTGATTCATTTTGTAATAGAAACAATCCATGGTCGTAGGAGGCTCTCCAGCTAACTAGCTGTTAAAATATATCTGGAGGTCGACTCTCCTCAAACGTGATCAGTATGATATCCTTGTTAGCATTTGGAATAAATTGCTTAGAGCCAACCATTGGTCTGCTTGAAGTCACTAAATTTGAAGTGCTGGGTCAGTGAAGAATGGTGCTTGGAGTCATCTTGGCATTTGCCTAGAGTCATATCATCTATGTTCTTCCAACCTTTAGGAGTATCATTTGAGTAGCGGTTGCTTGTCCATTCCCTTGTTGTCGTTCAGAAGCTGTCGCTAGATCGTATGTACCTTGGTCGATCATGGGATGTAAGGGAAGTGGATAGAATGTTCCATTATTAAGTTGAGTTTTGAATTCACTATCTGGAGGCACTGTGCTGCGGCTAGGGTTTAGGGAGAAAATTTGGGTCGTACCCGAAATTTTTTTTTGAAAATGGGGGTCGTATAAGAGACCGATGTAACTTAATTTTGGATCAGCCAAGCATGGCTCGGCCTGGATGTTGTTTGTCATAGACGTATGGATCGGCATGGATGTCATTCGGCATAGACGTATGGCTCGTCCCGGATGTCGTTCGGCATAGACGTGTGGCTCGTCTTGGATATCGTTCGGCATAAACGTCTGGCTCGGCCTGGAGTGGCTCGGCATACATCGTTTCTGGAGCAATCGGCTGAATTGCCTCTAGAGGAGGGTCGGCCTTCATTCAACTTGAGTGCAAACTTCAACGTCTAATCCTCAGATCTTGCGTACATCAGTGAATCCAATCCTTTCAAATGAGCATGAACACTTGATTAACTCTAAACAAGAAAATTAGCATAATCAAATCTTCCAAAAACAGGGGCAGTAGATTTAGTTTCTCTGACTACGGCTATCAGCTTCCTTTATATTTCTTTCAAATCTGAGTAGAATAGGAAGTTTCTAGTAAACAACGGACATATCTCGTGAATATGGAAATCCACTAGTAAAGATGAGATCCAATTAAGCTTAGAATTCAATTCCCAGTGAAAGCACCAAAATATTAGCATCAAAATTAGTCACTAACACCCTTGAGTGGAGTTACGTAGAGAGATTAATGAAGAGAGTAAATTAGAACAGAAAAATAGTGTAATTCAATGCAAAAAGAACAACAAAACGACAACACCAGATTTATAGTGGTTCGCGTAATTGCCTACGTCCACTTTGAATGAAATCTTTAATACTTTCTCAATCACTTGAACACAGATACAATCCATAAACCAATCACTTGAATACAAGTTTGAATTAAAAAGAGGAGAGTATCAAAAATGGTAGGGCCTCTCCAGTGTTCTCGGAATCAAGTCCCTTTTCACTGCGCCCATGCCCCTTTGTTTATAGACAAAGATTGGCTGGACTTCCTTCTTAGGCCTAAAGACAAGATACCTCAGCCCACAATAGACAACTTCCGTATGCTGAACCAGGCATACCGAGCGGTAGTTGCCGAGCGACTCTTGCCGAGCGAGGCCTTGCCGAGCCGAAATGACCAAGGCATCCATGCCGAGCACCCCACGATCGGGCCGCTTGATCTTTCCTTCAATGCCGATTGAGGGGCCACCGAGCCATGCAGCCTCCCTCATTGAGCCACGTAACTGTCCCTTTGTGGCCAACATGTGACTAAGGCATTCATGCCAAACGCCCCAATGTCGAGCCACCCTTGTCGAGCGATGATGGTCGAATAAAGGATGTCGAGCGATGATGGTCGAACGAAGGATGTCACGCGATGATGGTCGTGTTACTCAGACTGAGCAGCACACACCGATCCATACCTACCGAACTGCACATAAATGCCGAAATATGTCGATTGTATCAAACCCTTATATCTTCAGGTTCTTCTTGGTCAGAATCTTGTCTAGTGCTAATAATAATATCTTCAACTGCCGTTTTGTAGCTGGGCCAAGGTGCCGGGTAACATCAGGAATTCTAATACTATGTCCAATAATATTATAAACAAATAATTGAACTTATTTTTACATAAATTTAAAATTAATGAAAAATCTATTTTGTACTTTGTAGGAAAATAAAATTGATAAGGAAAATCATTGAGGACAATATAATGCAAAAGAGAATTCTTGGATTTTTTTCCTAAGGAACAGAAGCTTCTTTTATACAAGGGGGCTAAATGTTAACCATAAATCCGACTAAGAATAAAGGTATGAAAGAAGGCTTTCGAAGGCATCGAAAGGAGGTTCCACATGTGTTAAAGGAAGAAGGCTTCCATGGACATTGAAAGCAGGTTCCGCATGTGTTAAGGGGAGAAGGCTTTCGAAATCATTAAAAAGTGCCTCCGAAAGCTTTAATATGGTTTCGAAAGTATTAAAACATGGTTCCAAAGGCTTCAGTATGGTTCCGCAAGCATCGATGGGTACTTCCGCAAACATTGTTTCCTTTCACAAGTGTCAAGGGAGTTGCTTCCGACAGTATTGAAGGAGTTTCTTTCGAAAGAAACATAAGAGATGCTTGCAAAGGCATCGAAAGAAGGATCCTGCATCCATTGGTTTAACTCCTTGCACAACCATTGGTTGTGATGGTGCCGCCTCTATTGATCAGGGCTTCCGCAAGTGTTAATTTGGTTCCTACCGTAAGCATTGTAATAGCTTCCTATAAGGACGAAATGGCTTCTGTAGGCATTCAACAATCAACCTTGCCACTAATATTTAGGTCAATCGATAACGTCAATATGAAGAGATGTTGAAAGGAAATTCCTTTAACATCCACAAAGGCATTAATGACTGTAGAAGCATTAGCATTAACAAAAACATAGGATATAAACCCTCTAAAATAGTCGAAACCGTCACCATGTCTCCTTAATAATGCATAATATCAAATTTTGAAGAACATGGACTGAAAGCCCATTAAAGACCACTAAATAAGGTCATATCGAGTGATTCTTAAAGCCACACCACTTCCATGCTATAAGGCGTTGAAGGTCATGCGAAAAAAGAGAGATTGGAATCATCAAAAAAGCAAATTCAAGAGGAATTAGTTCATTTTCCTTCATAAGGCTTCCAAAGCCTTCACGGTCCTTTATAATATTTATGGTGCTGTTAGTCCCATATCGCGTGATGGAGCGAGCATATCACCATCTTATCTCTACAAATACGAGTGGACCTCCTCATGAAAAAGGGATTTTTCTTTCTCTCTCTTTCTCATATAGATCCTCTTGTAATAGACCAAAATATGAATAAAGAAGATAGCTTGAGCATACTTGAATTCCATCTACTTTATTCTTTACATTTATGGATTTAAATTCAAACGGTTCCATAATATATTTTAAATCTCAAGGGAAATTGTGGAACTTCTACGAATAAGCCATATTTCACACTCATTTGGGATGTAAATGATTTTTATTGTTAACATTTATAAAATACAAAATTAGGTTGGGGATAACACCTATAGGGCAGCATCCGCATATATGGTTTTCGATGCAATACCCCATATTCGAATCCTATCACCTTCGCAATTTAGGTTGACACAAATAAATCCGTAACAGTTCATACCTTAATGGGACTAAATTTTGGAAAAAATCAAAATCCAAGTCCATTAAAGTACAGACCGTTGGATTTAATACATACAAATAAGCATAAGCATTATCAGAGTTTAATAGAAATCTAAACTCATAGCGCAAACAGTAATAGAATAAGAATACTGACTATGATAACTACCTTAGAATTTACGGTATTCCTTGGATAACATATTGTCACATCATCATCTAGCATGAAAGAAAAGAAGACTTCTTCAACAACTAAACACATCCAGCTCCAGTGACATGTTTCTCAAATCTATCCTGGGGGTAGTAATGAGGAGGGGGTTAGAATAATGTTCTGCTACTGGAAAATCTATAAACAGTCCATAACATGAATTTATACTTACTGGTTTCCATTTAATTATTATGTCCATTGAGGTTAGCAACTCTAACCTTGCATTGCACACACGATTACTTACCTATCCCTTTCTTAGGTATAAAATATCGATGAAGCCTTATCAATCACCCAATACTTTCAAACCCATAGCCACTTAGTACTTGTAAATATGAAGCAGGCTTCTATAATCATCACAAAATACTTTTGAAAGAGAAATAGGCGGACTCTTCAATTTTAAGACCTCAATCATGGTAGACTCCGTAATTTAACGTCTATTCCCAAGGTGGTTTTAAACAATGTTGCCAATGGTCAGTAGGTCCTAGCTACAATGACCTCTAAGCATTATTTAAGGCTTTCGACATTTAATGTCCAACTATTACCATGTCTATCGCCAATAAAATCGTAGCTACGTAAAAGACGATACCAAAGCCACTTAGTACCTTTAAAAAGGACTAGGTGGACTTCTAACCAATTAATACCTATAATCTAGGCAGGTCCTCATCACTTGATACCGATCCCTATGTGCACACCTCAATAGTACTATTGTTATTACGGCCTTAGCAATGTGAAAGACTATACCCAAGCCACTTAATACATCATTAATAAGGACTAGGTGGACCTCTGACCATTTAACACCTATTTATAGGTAGGCCTTTGTCGTTTAATACCTAACCCAAAGGCGGGCTCCTCATTGGTACTTTCTAGCTAACATCGCTTGGAATCTCACTGGTCACTTAATACTTCTTTTTAGAAGAGAGAGGCGAACCCTTAGATCGGTCACTTAATACCTCAAACCTAAAGTGAGCCATTCCAAAGATATCCTCTATCATTCTTAATTATAAATATGGAATCTCATTAGGTTACTTCTTTCGGTAAGGAGGCGGGCCCTAAAATAGCCACTCAATACCGAAGTAAACCCTTTTAGAGATATCCTTATTTGTTTAGAATCTCACTAGGTTACTTAATACTTCTTTTTAAGAGAGAGGTGGACCCTACAGCCACTTAATACCTCAAAACAAAAGCGAACGTCTATGGAGATATCCCTTGTCGCTTCTAATTCCAAATTTGGACCACTTAATACTTTTCAATTAAGAAAGAATGCCCAATATCTCACTCATCATGGGTCCTAGGATTAGTGATATCTCACATCAGTAGTAAGTGCACCTGGCTGCTGGTAGCCTCAAAGTGAAGGGCGGATTTCTGTCGAATGACTCTACTGACTTTGCAGCACTAACCTACTAATTCCAATTAACCATCCTAAGTCTTTACTTATATTATCTTAGGTAGATATTGGACTTGGCTTACTTTTTTATTTAAGGAAATAAGATTTACCTTAAATGCTTATTTACCATGAATTCCTTTTTTAATGCTCATAAACATCAATCTGTCCATAAAATCCCAATGGACGATTCCTAAGACATTTATGTATGATTATCTAATTTGAAATTAGTAACCTTTTTAACTATTCCATCGTAATTAATTCAACTCCTTTATTTATCAGTCCCAATAATCCATTTACACTGTCAGATTACTGCAACTCCGGTATTTATTGACATTTATTTCTCATTTATTGGAGTTATAACCTTTTCAAATTCCTTCCCCATTAGTTGATTATCCTAGACGCGAATATTATGTTTAAGTGTCGTTATTAGTAAAGTTTTATTTAATTATTATAAACACAATAAATTACGTACAAATATCTACCTTTATCAAATATATTCTAGTTATACATCTTCATTAAAATATTCTTTTCTACGTACTATTGTTGAAATCATATCTAAATGGATTATCTGTTATAATTTTCAAAAATTAGTCCAAAATAAAAGATTTAACTTTAAATTATAAAAGATTACGTCGTTTGAAATCACAAGGAATAATCATTTCTTTTTATTACAAAAATAAACTACAAACTACAATGAATTCATACTTTGCACATCTTTTTTCTTTTTATTTGTACCTATTCCTTGTTAGATCAAACGCTGTACTTTTCCAAAAAGGGAAAGAAATCAAACTAATTTACAAATATTAAACGGATCTAAATTCTAATAACTCCAAACATAGAAAAATTTACATTCCAACAAGACTAGGGTTATAATCCAAATTCGTAACATTATTATATAACCTATTTTCAGATCTGCAATAAATTCCATTCAAATCGATATTCTAAATTTATACTTTAAGGACCGAATTTTAGATCATGTTGCAAGCAATTCTAAATCAATTCATAAACAAGAATATGTAGGCGATATTTATTATATTCAGATTGTATTCAATTTGTTTCCTACAACTCATATATACTATCTAGTTAGGCATAAATCAAATATACACCAATGAAATAATTTTCATATTATAACAATCTATAAAATTTTCCAGTCACCTTTTAAAAGCGATCCAAATCTCCAGATCAGAAGTAGAACCTTTGATTCATCTCCAAATTCTTTTTAATCTAAGAAATATATATAAAATGGTATATACATACATTAGAATTACAGATCTAAGAAGAGATTTTAGATTAGGAGAGAAAATAGATACAAATATATAAATTACCTCAAATACGTGTATAGTCGATTCTCTTCTCTCTTTTTTAGATTTCTATTTTTCTCTAATTTGTATGAATATAAATACAAATATCTTTATTTCATAATTTAGAAATAAAGTAGAGAAGAAGAAATGTTAGAACTTCACTACTACCTCCAGAAAAGTATGAGAAGAGAAGGGAGGGTTAGGCCTGAATTTACAGGTGTAAGAATGAACCTCAACCGTCAGATCTAAATATGTTAACTCTAGGTCGTTGGGCCTAGGCTAACCCTAGCCGCCATAAAGGGAACGGTCGCCGCCCCTACCTAGGGGTCAACCGCCCCTGGTCGACCGCCTATGACGATGGGTTGACCTATAGCCCGGGTTAATTTAGTTTTATTATTATTATTTATTTTTGTTGTGAATTCATTTTTCATCCGTAACTTCTTCGTTTGCACTCCGATCGCTAAACACTAAATATGAAAGTTGCTCCGAATTTCACCCCAAACGTAATGGTGCAAGTTTCACGGTCAAATTCTGTTGTTTGCACAAATTCCATTTTTGGGGATAAATTAATCAAATAACTAATGTCAAATTACTGGGTGTTACATTCTTTCCCCTTAAAAAGAATTTCGTCCTCGAAATTTCACCAATGACTAAGTCATGGTTTTGGCTCCTGATTATCCTAAACTGCACAACCAATAAGTGTACAACTAATTTTTTAACCAAACGTGCACAAGTGCACCTTGTATTACTATATCACCACATAGAAAATATGTATGCAGAATGATTCCATATAGGATCCTCATATATGAAGGCGTTTCTTTTTGAAAACATAATGCAAGCAAACTATATATACTGGCAGTTCTATATGCATATAGCTTTTGAAAAATCTTTTCAATCAAAACCCACATACTCCTATAAATAGAAGTATGAAGCAACTCATTTCGCATCCACACTTTATCATCCAATAATCTAACGCATTTAAAAATCGCTTTTTAAACTTTACTCCTATACCGGAAAAAGGAATTTAGGTAGAGAATTTAACATTCTTAACACTCTATAATCTTCATATTTCCATAGTACAGTGAAGTTTCCTCACTGCCTCGGATTTACTTCAAATTTTTCATGTACAAAACGCACAAGGAGACTTATTTTCAAGCTCTAAAATGGAATTAAATCTAAAAACAGAATCGCGTATGTCATCGACAAGGTATGGAAATAGAAATTCCAAGACTAAAATAGTTTTTACCTTGTCACTGCTTGCATTTATCGCGTCGTCGATCCTAACGCACTACTATATTCGCAATTTCTAACTCTATTTTCTTTCACTACACCTAACATGTGGCCATCAAAATCAAAGAATTAACAAAAAAAATTCTCACTTCTCAAATTCGTATGTCAAAATAAGATCTCAAAATATTTAGATGCACATCTTTCCTTGAATTCAAATTTTTGGGCAAAAATTCTAAAATTAATTTAAGAGTCAAAAATAACTAAAACCTAAAAACTTTTTTTTACCAAAGAAGAACTTTTCAAATCAAGGGAAACTTTTTGAAATATTTTCCTTCTCAAAATTTTTGATAAATCAAGCCACACTTCAGCGTATTTGGAAGTCGGTTATGTGCTAAACGCATAAACCAAATTTCAAAATTCTACAACTAACCTTTACCCTTAAAACTTGACACTTATATAAAGAAAAATGTCACCACATATATTATTCAAAACAAATAGCTATTAAGGAACATGAGCAGTGACCCGTGATACTAAAATAACTTTATCATGTCATTCGCTAAAAAAATTCAGCTATTCTGAACTTCCAGTCTTACATTGCATTTACTGTTAGTTAAGTGTCTTCATGAGATTCCCATATTTATATGGCTTCTTTACTTTGCATATATATAAGAGCAGTTCGCATGTCTAGAAACAATAACACGGTAAATGAATAGAAACTCATAATATCATGTATGCCTTTTACAGAGACAACTAACAGTTTTACAACCCAAACAAACCTATAGAAAAAGGACAAATGCTGGAAATAAAAAGATACAACAATCCTAAATAAAACACCACCTACGAACTGTGAGAAGGTCTCACTCCGTGGCTAAATCTCAAGCCATTGCCGCGATCGCGAAATGGTCGTAGCATCGCGGCTATACACCCAATCTCATCTTTCTAAGGAAGGTTCTAATGATGGAAGAAGGAACCTTCTACTAAACTGCCTCTTTATGGAGGTTCACCCATATTACCAAAATATGAGAGTGGATATGTGAAAATACGGAAAGCGATTCTGTGGATTGCTAATCCTAGATACATAAGGGTGCAGGTCCAATTAATGGGGATGTCATCGATATCAGCATAGGTGGTCTTCTGAACCACGGGATGAATCCTGTCGTAACTTACCATCTTAGGGATGACGTTGTGCTGAATGAGGCGCAGAATCAGATGGGTAGTTGGACGTAGATTATCTTTCTTTTCAAACATCAATATCCTGGAAAAATATTTGTTGCAAAAACTTTGAGTCGGTCACTTTGAAAGCATTCAAGTCTGCGTCCTTTATGGAGGCCTTCAAAATCTCTATAAGATCATCATTAGTCAACTAAATCAAGACACCCTTCACCTTCGAGTGAATCAAAATGCTGCCTCCACTAAAATTCTGCATCAAAAGGACATCGAGAAGGTAGATGTAGCAAAGGTAACATTCCCGCTCGAAGATCTCGAAGTAGAGGATCGGTGAAAATCCTACCGCGACGAATAGCGCTTCCAGACTAAAAACGATGAAACCTTCTGCTCATTCCGGTTCAGTAAGGTGGCCTCATGAGGGTTTATACCATAATGGTGCAAAGAAAAACTAGCAGGGAGGAATGGTATCTTGGGCTAAGAAGTGGTTGGAAGGAGGGAACATGGTTTAGATCTGCAGTGATGGTGGAAAGAGATCTAACATGCGAAACCGGCATGAGGAGGTGAGGCTGCTGCTCCTAAGGAAAAATAGTGTTGCTTAGGGGAGGAATGGAAGAAAGAGGCCGATACTTTAATGAGGAGGAGGATGGAGATTGGGTTCGGCATGTTAAGGAAGGAGGAACGAAAGAGGGCAACAGGAGAAATTTGGACATGGCTTTTATAGTCCCGTTCTAGGTTCAAGTTGTGCCAAAACACGTTAACTGGTATACCACTATAAGTTTACCATTAGGTGGTCAACCGCCACATGGGCTTTGGACGTTAATCGAACCAAGACCTAATCATGGTCAGATTAAACAATAATGATCGTTTCGCGCCTTCTCCTTCGATTCGACATGATCCGAAAAATTCCTGTCCTTATCACGGCAGTGTCAAAGCCTACCACCTAGTCTTAAACCATGCTCCAGCAATTCATAGTAGTCCCAACAATACTGTCGCGACCAACAACATTTCCAAAGACTCGAAAATATTCTAGCTGCTAATTTCTACCTAATTCGCATGAAAATATATTTTTGAATAGCAGGTGGGTACAACAACACTTCAAACTACAAACCCCTGATAAAATTAAATTGCATTCCTATTTTGTCTATGCCTTAAAAAGGGAAAATCTAAAAATCTTGATTTTATAAACCGAAAAATCATTGAGCTAAATATATGCTTCATTATACTTTTTAAATAATAAAAGCTATTTCATACAAAAACTTCCTTTAAAATCATACTTATATTTGCCAAAAATCAAAATCAAGCCTTTGCTGATATATATTTAAGGATTTTCCTAAAATATAAGACATTTCAAAAATATACTTTATAAAAATTATCTTACAGATTTTAGACTAAGGAATTGACATTAATTCTCTAAACAAAAATTCGAATTTCCATCAAAGAGGTGATCAATTAATGCACCTTAGCTAAACTTGCCACGGACAATTACGACATACAGACTCTAATTTCCTGCCCATCTGGAAATGCTTGTCTCCGACTTGAACTCATCATCAAAATCCAAAATCACTAGGTAGCTAGAATCTCAACCATCAAGTTGAACAACTTACGCCCCCATGATTCAGCCATATGTCGAACTCATGATCTTCATTAACAGTGCCTTAATCATCGCTAGCACTCCATGAGGTCTTCAAAATCTACATGAAAATCATAACATTAAGATATTTCCAAGTCATAATTTCTTTGTCCACTCCCTCGGAGTGAGTCTACAACTACTTCTATAGTTGGAACTCTTAGAATCTAATATAAAAATATAATATTACTAGATAGGAAAGTACAAATACGTTCTCTCAATTTATCTTAATTCCTCTTTCTACTAACATAGGTTCTGATGCCAAATGTAACAACACATATGTTAATGGGCTAAATTTCAATAAAAATTGAAAGCACAGAGTGTTGGATTTGGTACCTACAAATAAGCATGCATGATTAGAGGTTGATAGAAGTCAAAACTCATGGTGGAAGTAATTATAGGATAAGAATACTGACTAAGACCATTATCTTAGAATTTATGGTATTCCTTAGATAATATATTGTCACATCAACATCAAGAATTAGAGAAAAGAAGACTTCTCCAACAACTAAACACATCCAACTCTAGCGACCCGTTCCTATAAATGTATCATGTGGGTTGTAATGATGAGGAGGTCAGAACAACATTCTGATGATCGGAAAATCTATAACTATTCATAACATAAATTTATACTAATTGGTTTCTATTTAATTATTATGTCTATTGAGGTTAGCATCTCTAACCTAGCATTGCACACACGATTACTCACCTCCCCTTTCCCAAGGCATAAAATACCGATAAAGCCTTATCAACCACCCGATCTTGCAAACCCATTCGCCTCATAATATTTCTAAATATGAAGTGGGCTTCTACAATCATCGTAGAATACTTTTAAAAGAGAAATAGGCAGAATCATCCATTTAAGACCTCAATCAAGTAGACCCCGTCATTTAAGACCTATTTCTAATGTGGTTTTCTAACAATGTTGTCAATGGTCAATGGGTCTTGGTTACAAGACCTCTAACCATTATTTAAGGCTTCCCCGACATTTAATGTCCAACTATTACTGCGTCTATTGCCAATAAAATCGTAGCCATGTAAGAGATAATATCTAAGCCACTTAATACCTTTAAAAAGGACTAAGCGGACTTCTAACCATTTAATATCTATATTCTGGGAAAATCCTCATGACTTAATACATATCCTGAGGTGGGCTCCTCACTGGTACTATCGTTATTACGACGTTAGCAATGTGAGAGACTATACCCAAGCCGCTTAATACCTCATTAATAAGGACTAAATAGACTCCTAACCATTTAACACCTATTTATAGGTAGGCCTTTGTCATTTAATACCAAACCTCAAGGCAGACTCATCGCTAGTACTACCTAGCTGACATCGCTTGGAATCTCACTAGGTTACTTAATACTTCTTTTTAGAAGAGAAGCAAACCCTTAGATCAGTCACTTAATATCTCAAACCCAACGAGAACCCTTCCTCGGATATCCACTATCACTCTTAATTATAAATATGGAATCTCATTAGAATACTTCATTCGGTAGGGAGGCAGGTCCTAAAATAGCCATTTAACACCTCAACACCAAAGTAAACCCTTTCAGAGACATCCTTATTTATTTAGAATCTCGCCAGGTTACTTAATACTTCTTTTTAGGAGAGAGGAGGACCATACAGTCGCTTGATACTTCAAACTAGAAGCAAACCCCTATGGAGATACCCCTCACCACTCCTAATTATAAATTTGGACCATTTAATACTTTTCAATTTAGAAAGCAGGCCCAATCTCTCACATTGTCACGAGTCATAGGATTAGTGATATCATACATCAGTAGTTAGTGTACTCGATTACTGGTAGCCTCAAAGTAAAGGGCAGTCTTCCGTCAGGTGACTCTATTGAGCTTACATCATTAACATACTAAGTCCAATTAACCATTCTAAGTCTTTAATTATATTATCTTAGGTAGACATTGGACTTAGCTTACTAATTCCCTTTTAATTTAAGGCAATAAGATTTACCTCAAATGCTTATCTATCCATAAATCCCCTTTTTAATGCTCACAAATTTCAATTTATTCATAAAATCCTAGTGGACATTTCCTAAGACATTTAGGTATGGTTACTAATTTCAGATTAGTAACCTTTTTTAGCCATTCCATAGTTATTATTCCAACTTCTTTATTTATCAGTCCTATTAATCCATTTACCCTATCAGATTATAGCAACTCCTATATTTATTACCATTTATTTCCCATTTACTCGAGTTACAACCTTTTTAAATTCATTTCCCATTAATTATTATCCTAAACGCGAATATTATGTGTATGCATAGTTATTAGTTAAGTTTTGTTTAATTATTATAAGCGTAGTAAATTACGCATAAATATCTACTTTTTTCAAATATACTATGGTTATATATCTTCACTAAAATATATTTTACCATGTTAAATTGTTGGAATCATGTATAAAAGATTATTCACTATAATTTCCCTAAATTAATCTAAAATAAAACTTTTAATTTTAGAATATAAAAGATTTATTCGTTTGAAATTACAAGGAATAATCATTTCCTTTTATTACTAAAATAGGTGGTGTAAACTTCAATGAATGCCTACTTTACACATCTTTTTCTCTTTTTATTTGTATATATTCCTTGCCTGATCAAATGCTGTATTTTTCCAAAAAGATAAAGTAATTAAACTTATTAAAAAATATTAAACGGAACTAAATTCGAGACAACTCCAAAAATAGAAAAGTTTACATTCCAACATGATTAGGGTAATAATCCAAATTCATAACGTTTTTATACAACCTATTTTCAGATCTGGAATAAATTTCATTCAAATCAATATTTTAAATTAATACTTTTGGGACTGATTTCCAGATCAGGTAAATAGGCACAAGGAAGAAGTTGTAAAAAAAATTAGTCTCGGGGACATCAAGTTTGCTTTTTAGTCTTAAGGACACTTTTTAGTATAAACTGAAAATGATAGTTACAACTATCATTCTGTGATTTACACTAAAAAGTGTCATTCAGCCTAAAAAACAAACTTCTTGTCCCTGAAACAAAATTTTTCTCTAACTTTTTCCTTGAGTCTAAAATCCCCTTTCCAGATTGAGTCATAAATAATTCCAAATCAATTCATAAACAAGAATATGTAGGCGATATTTATTATATTCAGATTATATTTGATTTTTTTGCCTACAACTCATATATAATTATTCGGTTAGGCATAATAATCAAATATCAGCCAACAGAATAATTTTCACATTATAACAATCTATAACATTTCCCACTCACCTTTTAAAAGCGATCCAAATCTCCAGATCAAAATTAGAACCTTTGATTCATCTCCAAATCCCTTTTAACCTAAGAAATAGGTATAAATGAGCATATACAAATATTAGAATTACAGATCTAAGAAGAAATTTGGGATTGAGAGAGAAAATAGATACAAATTCATAAATTATCTCAAATACGCATATAGTTGATTCTCTTCCCTTCTCTTTTTTTTATTATATTTCTATTTTTCTCTAATTTGTATGAATATAAATACAAATATCTTAATTTTATAATTTAGAAAGAAAGTGGAGAAGAAGAAATTGTAGTACTACGCTACTGCCTTCAGAAAAATATGAGAAGAGAAGGGAGGGTTAGGAAGGAATATATAGTTGTAAGAATCAACCTCAACCGCTAGATCAAAATATATTAAATTCGGGCCGTTGGGCCTAGGCTAACCCTAGCCGCCATACAGAGAACGGTTGACCGCCCCCACCTAGGGGTCAACCGCCCCTGGTCGACCGCCTATGATGGTGGGTCGACCTATGGGACCGGGTAACTTAATTTAATTTTTCTTATTTACTTATTTTCATTTCAAATTCATTTTTCGTCCATAACTTCTTCGTTTGGACTCCGATCGCAAAAATCCTAATATGAAAGTTGCTTAGAATTTTGCCACAAATGCAATCATGCAAGTTTTGCAATCAAATTCCATTTTTGGGCTAAATTAATTAAAGAACTAATGCCAAATTACCGGTGTTACAAAATCCCCTGACCCTAATGGATTAAAATGGCCATAGGAAATTGTGGGGCAGCTTGTCGATTTCCCTTTGGAACTTCAACAACTTGTTTTACAAAAAATATAAAAAATTAGCTTATAAATCATTTTAAGCCCTTTAACTTATTTTTCAAATTCATATTCTTATTCTGCAATTAGTAGTAAAATATATAATAGTATTTCTACTACTAGTATAATGATAATTTAGAGTCTAATTAATTTATAATCATGTTATAAATCAATATCATTGTTATCTTGCTCTATTCTATATGAATAGAACATAATATAAATATACGGGATTTTAGTCAAATATCCTAAATATCTATTTAATTAAATTCAAGTGGGGAAATAATTTCATATATATTTATTTTCTACCCCCACTGGGCATTTTATATATATATAAATATAAATATAATTACGAGAATTTATATTGAAATACAAATTCAAAGTTATAATTCTACACATGTGAATCGTAAAATCTAGAGTTCCCGAATCTAGTCCAAACCCATAATATATTGTAGATGATCTCACTACGAGTGCAATGGTAAAGACTGCTTCTCGATTGGACCTTGTATGCAAGAGATATGGATTTTTATAAGACTATGGATTATAAATATTAATTAATCAACTTAATAATAAATTAATTTACATAATCCCCTTTTAATCACCTTCTCCAATCCATATTTGCATGCAGGTGTGCATAAACCCAACCATGCCTCCTCTCATCCACCGCACATACCTTAGTCCACAGAATCATGCACCGTCAGTCGCATCACATCACACGTTGCGTGCTCTTCATGACCCGCCCCTAAATCCCCCTTCGAATCTCGACCTATAGCCCTAATTCACCTCTATAGGTCGCATTTCATTTAGGTATGCTGGAGCTTGAATGGTTGGTGCAGGGAGGTGCATACAGCTAAAAGAAAGATGATGGTACCCACGTTTTTCCTAACTCCATTGTTCCTCCTCCACGACACAACCCTAGGTCCACGCCCTAACATGACCACCACCCCTATCACCATCGTGCGTATCACAACCACCACCGATGCGAAGCTTTCCACCTCACGAGCATAATGGATCCGGTCTTGTGTTCTAATACGGCCTGAAGCGTTCGATTTGATTTTTACAAGGTGAAGGCTATTTTCATTTGTTGATGATGCGGAGAAAATGAAAAGCAAAAGGGGAGAAAAGTTATGGAGAATAGTCTAAGTGTAGAGGAATATATACATTTTAGTACATACTTTTTATTCGTTTTCTCAGATAAATTGCTACGCATTTTGAGCTCGTACAATCATATAGCACATCGGATCGCAATGAAACTCTTCGAAGCACATCGTCTTACTTATTAGTTCCAATGGTATAAATTTCGTCACTATCGGAGACAATGCTTTGGGATGATGATTTCATGCATCTCGATGCTTTTTTGGCCATCGGATCGCCCAATTCAAATATAGCAATATTTATACATACTTTGATTCACAGCATCGATATGGACTCAACGGATGTGGTCTCAAGTCATAGCTCAACCACATGTGAAAAGTCACATTTTGGACCTTTAATTCAATAACAATTCAGTATTTAGATTAATTATTTAAATATCTTATCGTTAAATGCACAGGTTGTTATGTTCTCCCCTCCTTAACATAATATCGTCCTCTAAATTCCCAAAGTAAGAAAATTTCTTCCAACCCTTAGGATCTTAAATCCCTTCACGCTTCGGAAAAATTCGACAGCACCACATTTGCACGGCTAGGTCCAAAAAATCCTAAAACAGCAATTTAAGCCCATATTTGGGACCTCCCATATCTGGAACAACACAACAGTAATATATACGTATGATATACCTTATGTAGTATGTATGTCACATAGAAAACATGCCCATTAAACATAAATACGTACTATACCGCAAGCGAGTTAACTCGACTCATGAAACTATTAGAAACAAGCAAGACTTTGCTTCTATGTACCTACACTTCACTTACATAACTCAAAAGAGAGTAAACATGACAAATGAAACACTACAGCAACTTATTCATTGTATCATGAATCTAAGCATGCTAAATCATATATAGCAGTCGTCTCAAATAAACATGTTATACATTACTATGCAACATGCATCTCTAATACGACAGGCATTTTTTATGCAAGATGCATAAAATTTAAATATGCACTGTTTTGGTATAGTAACTGATACAATCACAAATATACGTAACTATCAATTAGAGAGTAAGTTCAAGTGAGTCGGTACAAAATATACCACTGATTCTGAGTCGTATCAAAAGGCAGTAGACTCGTATAGATCTCATCTCGACCCATAGTGGGAATGGATGAAATGTGATCTATTCCAGATAACTATAGCTATCACTCTCAAAATCATACTTTGAATTATGAAATTCTAACTATCATGCAAGAAATCAAACACATAAGACAAGTAGCAATCAAACAACAACATCCAGACAACAGGTAATAATAAGCAACAAAGCAACGATCAAATCATAGCTAACAAGAATAAGCAACAACAATTAGCATACAAATTATTAAACATGCAAGCAAAGTAATCAACAATGATCAACAACAACCAAAAACCATCCAACATCAAAATAAAAAACAATACAACATCAAACAACAGCAACAACAGCAATAACTAACCAACAAGCAACAACAAGCATATAAAACAACAAAATATTTAAAATGAGTCTATACAAACACACACGTTAACCAATCAAATGTCAAATGTGCATTGAACCATAAATTACAATAAGTCTGTTCGATATCCAAAGCATATGCACCTAAGAAGTGTAATGCCTTTCGTGAATATAACACATGAAAGAACATTATCTGTGATATCCCAGAATTTCAGGCAAATAATATGCGATAATCTTCTTTTATAAATTATTTAAAATTGACAAATTATTTTTTTAGAACAAATAATAATGGGTTGTTTATATGTATAAATATAAGTACATTTTAAATAGAATTATTATTTTTCAAACAAATAAATTATATGTTGTTTATATATGTATATTTATGTGAGTTAATTTTAAATTGAATTTGAATTTGAATTTGAAATTCAAAAGATAAATATCTTAAAATAAATCGGATTTAAAAATATATATAATTTTTATTAGTATACAATTAGTTTATATTATTTTCTTTAAAAATACTTTATAAATATAAATTAAGAAATGTATTAACTAAATAGAAAATTAAATATAAATATTTATAGAAAAACATATTAAAAATAATAAACATATGCATTATACAAGTGTAGAGTAATTAGCATGTAGTTTAACAAATGTAAGCAAATATTATCATGCAAATTACAAGTGTCATGTAATTTGTTTTCTTTTATTTTTTTTTAAATCATAAAACAAGGATATAAATATATCTATACTTTACTTTCTCTATTTCTTTCCTATCTTCATTTTTAAACCCAAGAAAACAAAACATGTTAACAACTTAAAACTAGAAGAAAAAAATTAAAATCAAACCTGAATCATCTAGCAAAATGATCTCAGTTTTTAAAGCTTAGATCATCTCAACAACCAAATATCCAGTTTACAGGTTTCAAAAAGATTAAGTACTTTTCCAGTTTTCAAAATCAAAAAGGCATACCAGTTCAAAGCTCTGTTCAAACATCTTTTCCTGGTGAGTAAACAAACTAATACTTGTTTTAATTTGTTGCATGTGATGGATATATGAAATAATGATGTGAAAATTGTTTGCATGAGTGAAAATTAGGCTTGCTTGTTATAAATATGCAGATGGTTAAGTGTGCATGTCCGTATACATGTATAAATCCCCTGTTCTTATTTTACAGGATTTTAAACAAAGTAAAAATTCAAAATCTCCTCATTTAATCTCTTATAGGTTATGATATTTAAACAATTATGTTTGTTTAAACATAAACTAAGTTTTAAAAACATTTCTAAGTAAATATAGTTTGAATATTATTTGGAAAATTAAGAAAGATGGTGGAACTTAAAAACATGATAAATTCAAACATTATGATTCTCGAATTCACCTATATAATCTGAATTGTCTTTGAAAACTAGGATTTTTAAAAGAAAAATCACGATTTTTAGTGTTGGTTTGAGTGAGGATTCGAGGGTTGAACAGATTTGGTGTTTTGAGGCTTTTCTGGTGATCAAAGGGCTTGGGGTGGTCGGGGTCTCTGCTGGAGGTAGCGGGGAGTTAGGCGATCTCGGAAAAAATGGTAGGTGGTTTTTTAGACCACCGTGGTGGCGGCTAGGCGTCGGAGTAGGGTTTAATACCCAATTTTGGTCGAGGTTTGGATTTTAGTTGATGCATCGTCTCTGGAGCATCGGAGTTCATCAGAGTCGGGGGATAAGTTGAGTGGTTGGTCGAAGAAGGTAGGGACGAGGTTTCGTGGTTGCTGGTAGTCGGAGTCGTCGGGACGAGGAGGTTCTTGGTCGTTGTTTTTCGGTTCCTGTTCGATCAGTTAGCTCGATTTTGATTTTGGGTTTGTGATGAAGTCTGGGTGGTTGGGATCGAAAGGGAATGTCATCGACGACTTATCGACGATGGATTGGGTGACCGGAGCTCTGGCGATCAGTCGTGCACGTGCACGAGGTTTGTCGTGTATCAGTATTCGTTTTCGAGGAGGAAGAAGCATCTTCGGGAGGGAACTCGAGGAAAGGCAGGGTTTGCTCGAGGTTTGTTTCGGGTGAACGCGAGTATTAATTCATGTTAACAGTTTAAAGTTTTAACATGTTTTTAAAAAAAAAGGAAAAGGGAAGTTTTGGGGATGGATTTGGGTAAGAACCGGGTTGAACCCAAAGTAAATATTATAGCAGTTTTTAAAATATAAATAAAAGCAAGTTTTAATTTTTAAAATAAATCGTGTTTAAACTAATTTTAATTTTCTTTAATATTTTGTTTAAGAAAAGTGGTATGATTTGTTTAACTTAAATTTATTAAGTTAAATTCTTAAGTTTCAAACTTAATTTTAAAATGTAATTAAGTAGTTAATTAAAAGGTAAAATTTTAAATTTATATGTTAATGATAATTAAGTAATCAATAAAGATAAATAGTTTATCTTAAAGTTAATTAAGTCATTGGTGATTAAAGATTAAATTAAATTAATAAAGTAATTAAATAGAAATGAATTAATTAATAATTAAGGATTGATTAATTAATAATTAGGGTAATAAATTAATTAATTAGAGATTAATTAACTTGTAATTAAGGATTAGTTAATTAGTAATTAGAGATTAATTTATTTGTAGTTAGAGATTAATTAATTTGTATTTAGAGATTAATTAATTTATAATTAAGGATTAATTAATTAAAGATTAATTAATTTGTAATTAAGGGTTAATAAATTAATAATTAAGGATTTATTAATTAATAATTAGGATTAATTAATTATTGATCAAGGATTAGTTACTTAATAGTTAAAAGATTATTAATCAGTAATCAAGATCAATTAATTAATTTATAAAAGTAATTAAAGAATGATTAATTAATTAGATAATTAATTAAATGGTTGTAATTACTTAACCTAGCGGTGTTAGGTAATTAATTCTTAAGTAATTAATTTAATTTGAGTTAATTAAATTAATTATAATTATACGATTAATAAATCTTGCTTATGGATGATTGATTATATAGAATGTCTAGATTGACTGATATTTATAGTATGATAATCTGTGATGTTCTGTGATGCGATATACTTTGGATATAGATGTGATAAATGTGAGTTGTTTACCTGTGCTGAATTGTTGTGTGTATACAAAGTTCTGAATTGAATTAAATTATTTAAACCTTAAACAACTTGGCCTTTAAGAAACGTTTGGATTTCGATTAGACCGGGATCGGATATCAAATTTGTTATCCGAAAACCACATCGATCCAAGTTAAACGATAGGTCGTGAAATTCCAATTGAAGGTCGAGATGAGAACTCAGAGTGCAAGGGATATTTTTCGTTAACTCTGAGGGTGATTCCAAAATAAGTGTAGCGAGATAGTGCCTTCAGTTTCATTCGAACCCAGAACGAACTTGTATGGATGAATGCTATCAGACCATCGTCAACGGAGGACGATGAGCATTCCAAGATAAGTGTTCTTAAAGGGTAATCATAGCCTCAAGCCTCATCAACCGAGAATGGCTAAAACAGGGGAGGTGTACACAAGGCTAAGTGGGTAGCACCCAAGTAGGATAAGATTTTCCCCTGTCTAGAGGTCCCTTTATTTGGTTGTATGGGAGGTTGTTGGCCACAACCGCGGGGTTGTCTTACGCGGACTATCCAGTAAGCGATAGCTCTAGTCTTGTATTGCAAGGGATCAGGGTAGGTCCTCGGTACAGTGATCTAGACCACATACTGTGACGTGCGGTACCTTAGTATCTCTGCCATTGTATGGAATCCAATCTGCAATAAGTGATCTTGGACTTGATTATATGCCTATGTATGCTGAAATTTAATATTGTAACAATTTCGGCTAAATATTTATTTGAAAACCCTAGACGCTATTATAATATAACTGGATTTCCTATCAAATGTTTTGGTTATCGTAAGGGAAAACTTATCCGCGTTTATTTGCGAAGTGTCTTACGAGATACCTTTTATTTCAAAGGTTTTTTTCAAGTTAAACAACTTAACCGTTTACTCACGCCAGACCCATGTCTGACCCGGAGTTTAATCTATTTTTCTTAAACTCTTGGGTACTCAAATTTTTATGAGCAGCCAAGTGATCAGGTTTGGTTGACGAATTTTGGAAAAGCTTGGAGCAAAAGTCTTGACGTATCTATGTATATCTATTTCCGCTGTGTTGGTATCACTTGTATTTTGGAATGTAATAGATAGATAGGTCTTCACGACTTTCTACTGTGATATTATAACTATATTGACTCTGATATGTAATGACTATGTAATAGTTATTTGATATATTATATTTTTTCCATTTCCGTTGTGAGATTCTGATATTGTTGTTCTTTCTTTTTATCTATTCTCTTTTCTACCTATTTCTTTCTTAATGATGATACGTCTTTCTGTGGAAAGAAAGGCGGGTCGTCACGGTTGGTATCGGAGCGCTAGGTTGAGATAATACCTAGGCTTTGGAATAGTATCTATCTTGAGAGGGCGTATTTGTAATTTTTATATATCTGTATACCTATCTAAATTGTTGGGTTACCTGTCCAGGTTGCCAACAAGAGTTCTAAAGGAAGGAGAGGCAGAGTTGTGGGCAGCATGATGACCACTAATGGAAGAGGTCCGACTGCTGACGAGGTTGTAAATCCAATGCCGCCTCGAGTAAGTTTTGCTGCTTTGTGTAAGGATTCCCCCAATCTAGGAGGAAGGCCTTTTAAAGGATCAGAGTCCATCATTGAAGTTCAGGCTTGGTTACGCTGGTGCGAGCGAATTTTTAAGACTTTGGATCTGTCAGATAAGCAAAAGAGAGTCATGGCATCGTGGCAACTTCAAGAAGGAGCTACAGTTTGGTGGGATGCAGTTACAGTGAATATTTCAGAGGATGATATTTCTTGGAGCAAGGTTAAGGAGCTATTTGAGGAACAATTCATGCCTATAGCTGGGAAGACTCATCTGTATAGAGATTTTCTGGATCTAAAGCAAGGAAGTATGTCTGTATCCGAATATGAGACTAAGTCCAAAGAATTATCTCACTACGGACCTGGTCTGATTGATACGCCCCTCATGTAGAATGAAATGTTTGTGCTCGGAATGAGGCCCAAGTTCCATGAGAAGATGTCGGCTCATCTTATGGGATCATTCGTGGAATTGATTAATATGGCATTGAGGTATGAGGAGCTTATGAATAAGAAACCATTAGCATCTGCAGCAGCACCAAGTGGAACTTCTTCCAATCCAAACAAAAGAAAATTCAACCCAAATTGGAAAAAGCAAGGCAAAGGGAAACATGGAGGAAACAACGGAGCTTGTAAGTGTTATGTGTGTCAACAAGAGAGTCATTTGGCTAAGCAGTGTCCCAGAGGTAGAATTCAACAGCAGCAACAGCGTCGGAATGGACCTGATTCAGCATTGGCTCAGAAATTTTTGTGTTTCAACTATCAACAGTTAGGGCACATGGTGAAGGCTTGTTCGCTTCTTCAAAGAGCTCAGCCAACTATGGTGTTTGTTATTCAAGAATTATCCTCAACTTCTTTGGATAGGAAAGGCAAAGGCGTTCTGGAAGGTACTTTGCTTTTAGATGGCATTTTTATTAGAGTTTTGTTTGATTGTGGTGCATCTCTTAGTTTTATTTATTTGGATGCGGTAGAGAAGTTTCAACTTTCCCCTAGTGTGGTAGACCGTCCTATTTTTGTATCTAATCCTATAGGCAGGGTGACCAAGATAGATAAGATCCGTAGAGGCCTAAGGATTTCTTATATGTCCCATAGTTTCTCTTGTGACCCATTTGTATTGGATTTCAAAGGGTTTGACCTTATTCTGGGAATGCATTGGTTGGATAAGCATAAGGTTGTTTTGATTTGTGAAGAGAGAACTGTAACTTCGGAAACTTAGTTGGGAAGGATCGAAAAAGTGACTTGCGATAATTCTAGAGTTCACTCGAGTAATCTTTTGCATGGAATCGAGGCATCTCCAAAAGGCGTAGAATCCATCGAAGTGGTCCAAGATTTTCCAGATATCTTTAAGGAAGTTAAAGGTTTTCCCATGCATCGAGAGATATAGTTCCGGATCGATAGTTTCGAAAGCAATACCTGTTGTTCAAACAAGTAGAAGGATGGCGCCAAGAGAGAGAGAAGATTTGGTGAAGCAGACCGAAGATTTCTTAGAGAGAGGTTTGATCCAGCCTAGTTTTTCTAGTTGGGGTACTGCTGTAGTCTTTGTGATCAAGTCGGATAGGTTATTGAGATTCTGTGTGGATTATCGGGAGTTGAATAAGGTTACTATTAGGAATAAGTATCCCCTGCCCCGTATAGACGATCTTTTTGATCAACTCCATGGAGCTTCTGTTTTCTCTCAGTTGGATTTAGCTTCGGGTTTCCACCAGTAAATGGTAGCCGAGGACAGTATACGCTTGACTGCGTTCAGGGGACCCAACTGTTTTTGTGAGTGATTGGTTATGCCTTTTGGGCTAATCAACCCTCCTGCTTATTTTATTGATTTGATGAACCGAGTTTTCTGAGATGTGTTGAACAAGTTCGTGCTCGTGTTCATCGATGACATTCTCGTCTACTCTAAGTCTAAGTAGAAGCATAAGTGGCATTTGGAGATAGTTTTGGAGACTTTGAGGAGGCATGTCCTGAAGGCTAAGTTTTTGAAGTGCCATTTTTGGAAGTAGGAAGTCAGATTTTTGGGGAATATTGTTTCTGGTGAGGGTATTTCTATAGATCCGACTAAGGTAGCAACTATTCAAGAGTGGAAGCAACCGTAGGCGCCTACAGAAGTCTGCAGTTTTCTGGGTTTGGCAGGGTACTACAGGAAATTTATCAGTGACTACTCTAAGATTTCTTCGCACTTAACCAAGTTGACTAGGAAAGAATCAAAGTTTTAATGGACCCCCGAGTGTGAAGAGGCATTCCTGGATTTGAAGGCAAGGCTGACCAATGCGCCTGTTCTAGCTATTCCAGATGGTAAGAGTAAGTTCGAAGTCTACACGGATGCTTGTGGTGTTGAGATGGGTGCAGTGATGATGCAGAATGGGAAAGTGATTGCGTATGCGACCAGGCAATTGAAGCCACATGAAAAGAATTACGCTACGCATGATCTGGAATTGTTGGCCATCGTCTTTGCTTTGAAGATTGGAGGCACTATCTGTTGGGAGAGAAGCTCGAGCTTTTCACAGATCATAAACCTTTGAAGTACCTTTTCTCCCAAAAGGATCTGAATTTTAGGCAGTAGGGGTGGGTAGAATTTTTGGCATCTTATGATCTGGATATAACCAGGGAGAGCGAAGGTAGTGGCGGATGCTCTAATTAGGAATTAAGTTTTGGCTATCTTGGAAGTTGTTCCGTCTCTTCTTGAAAGGATTGCGAGTAAGCAAGGATCAGATAGAAGACTGGGTGAAATCATTGGGAGAGTCAAGAATGGTCAGTGTTCCAGTTTTGAGATTGATGACCAGAAAATTTTGAGGATCAACGGGAGGATTTGTGTTTCGAATTTCAAGGATATGAAGCAAGAAGTTTTGTCAGAGAGTCAACACTTCAGGCTGAGAATTCATCCAGGAATTTCAAAAATGTATAAGGATATAAAGAGAGTTTTTTGGTGGCCGAAAATGAAGAAGGATGTTGCTACTTTCGTCAATGGATGTGCGATCTATCAGCAGGTGAAGGGTGATCAACAGAAGACCGCAAGATTGTTGCAGCCTTTGGAAGTCCCTAAGTGGAAGTGGGAAATGATGGCTATGGATTTCGTCAACGGTTTTCCAAGTACTAGAAAAGGAAATGAAGGAATTTGGGTAATCGTAGACCGGCTGACCAAGAGCGCCCATTTTATTCCCGTGAAGGCGACCGGAACTGCAGCGTCTTTGGTAGACATTTTCTTGAAGGAGATCGTCGGGTTGCATGGAAATCCTGCCAGCATAATAAGTGATCGTGATCCAATCTTTACCAGTAAATTGTGGGAGGCTTTGTAATCAGCTTTAGGTATAAGATTGAGTTTGAGTACAGCCTATCATTCCCAGACCAACGGACAAATGAAAAGGCTGGATCGAATTCTAGAGGATATGTTAAGGGCTTATGTTTCGGGTTTTGGTGGATCTTGGGAGGACCATCTACATTTAGTGGAATTCTCGTACAATGATAGTTATCAGTCAAGTATTAAGATGGCACCCTATGAAGTTTGTATGGAAGACCTTGTAGATCACCGTCCTGTTGGGTAGAATTGGGAGATCATCTTGTTCTTCGTCCAGATTTGATCCAAGGGGCATCTGCGAAGGTGGATCTTATCAAGAAGAGAATGAAAACAGTCCAGGATCGCCAGAAGAGTTACGTGGACAAGAGACGAAGGCAAGTGGAATTCGAAGTCGGAGATTTGGTTTCTGTCAAGGTTTCCCCGATAAAAGGAGCGATTAGATTTGGAAAGACGGGAAAGCTTGCCCCAAGATATATTGGACCATTCCGAGTGCTCGAGAGAATAGGTGCTTTGGCCTCCACGATTGAATTGCCAGTCCGGATGGTTGGAATTCACAATGTTTTTCATGTATCTCATCTAAAAAAGTACGTGTTCGACCCATCTTTAGTTGTGGAACCAGCAATGCAAGAAGATTTGGAGATCGAATCGGACTTAACGGTAGTCAGGTATTCAGTCCAGATAGTTAATCAAGATGAGAAGCAGCTCAGAAACAAAGTGGTGAAGCTGATCAAAGTTCAGTGGAGTGAGGATCCCAGAGACTGTACCTGGAAAACTCTGGATAGTTTTAGGAATGCCTATCCGGATTTGTGTCCGGATAGCTAGTAATGTTTGTTTGAATGAATTGTTTGTTTAGTAGTTAATGTATGACTAATATGTAAGCTTGAATGGTAGGTGGTTTTTTAGACCACCGTGGTGGCGGCCAGGCGTCAGAGTAGGGTTTAACACCCAGTTTTGGTCTAGGTTTGGATTTTGGTTGCTGCATCGTCTTTGGAGCATCGGGGTTCATCGGAGTTGGGGGATAAGTTGAGTGGTTGGTCGGCGAAGGTATGGACAAGGTTTCGTGGTTGCTGGTGGTCGGAGTATTCAGGACGAGGAGGTTCTTGGTCGATGTTTGTCCGATTTAGCTCGATTTTGATTTTGGGTTTGTGATGAAGTTTGGGTGGTCGAGATCGAAGGGGAAGGTCATCAACGACTTGTCGACGGTAGTTTGGGTGACCGAAGCTCCGGCGATCAATCGTGCACGTGCACGAGGTTTGATGTGTATCAGTATTTGTTTTCGAGGAAGAAGAAGCATCCTCGAGAGGGAACTCGGGGAAGGTAAGGTTCGCTCGGGGTTTGTTTCGGGTGAACGTGAGTGTTAATTCATGTTAATAAATTAAAGTTTTAACAAGTTTTTTAAAATGAAGAGGAAAAGGGAAGTCTTGGGGCTGGACTTGGGTAAGAACCGGGTTGAACTCAAAATATTATAACAGTTTTTAAAATATAAATAAAAGCAAGTTTTAAATTTTAAAATAAATCAAGTTTAAACAAATTTTAATTTTCTTAAATATTTTGTTTAAGAGAAGTGGTATGATTTGTTTAAATTAAATTTATTAAGTTAAATTCTTAAGTTATTTTAAACTTAATTTTAAAATGTAATTAACTAGTTAATTAAAAGGTAAAATGTTTTAAATTTATATGTTAATGATAATTAAGTAATCAATAAAGATAAATGGTTTATCTTAAAGTTAATTAAGGTTTTTGGTGATTAATGATTAAATTAAATTAATGAAGTAGTTAAAGAGAAATTAATTAATTAATAATTAAAGATTAATTAATTAATAATTAGGGTAATAAATTAATTAATTAGAGATTAATTAACTTGTAATTAAGGATTAGTTAATTAGTAATTAGAGATTAATTCATTTGTATTAGAGATTAATTCATTTGTAATTAGGGATTAATTAATTTGTAATTAAGGATTAATTAATTAATTAGATATTAATTAATTTGTAATTAAGGGTTAATAAATTAATAATTAAGGATTTATTAATTAATAATTAGGATTATTTAATTATTGATTAAGGATTAGTTAATTAATAGTTAAAAGATAATTAATCAGTAATTAAAGATCAACTAATTAATTTATAAAAGTAGTTAAAGAATGATTAATTAATTAGATAATTAATTAAATGGTTTGTAATTACTTAACTAAGCAAGGTTAGGTAATTAATTCTTAAGCGATTAATTTAATTTGAGTTAATTAAATTAATTATAATTATGGGATTAATAAATCTTGCTTATGGATGATTGTTGTATAGAATGTTTGGATTGATTGATATTTATAGTATGATAATTTGTGATGGTCTGTGATGTGATATACTTTGGATATAGCTGTGATAAATGTGAGTTGTTTATCTGTGTTGAATTGCTGTGTGTATACGAATTTCTGGATTGAATTAAATCTTTTAAACCTTAAATAACTTGGCCTTTAAGAAACCTTTGGATTTCGATGAGACTGGGATCAGATATCAAATTTGTTATCCGAAAACCACATCCATCCAAGTTAAACGATAGGTCATGAAATTTCAAGCGAAGATCGAGACGAAGTTTCAGAGTGCAAGGGCTATTGTAGTTAACTCTGAGGGTGGCTCCAAAATGAGTGTAGTGACATAGTGCCTTCGGTTTCCTTCGAACCCGAAACAAACTTGTATGGATGAATGCTATCAGACCAGAGGACGATGAGCATTCCAAGATAAGTGTTCTTAAATGGTAATCATAGCCTCAAGCCTCATCAATCGGGAATGGCTAAAACAGGGGAGGTGCACGCAACCTAAGTGGGTAGCGCCCAAGTAGGATAAGATTTTCCCCCTGTTTAGAGGTCCCTTTATTCGCTGTGTGGGCGGTTGTAGGCCACAACCACGGGGTTCTCTTATTCGGACTATCCAGTAAGGGGTAGCTTCGGTCTTGTATTATAGGGAATCAGGGTGGATCCTCGGTACTGTGATCTAGACCACGTACTGTGACGGACGGTATCCCAGTAGCCCTGCCATTGTATGGAATCCAATCTCCAATAAGTGATCTCGGACTTGATTATATACCTATATATGTTGGAATTTAATAATGTAACAATTTCGGCTATGTGAATATTTACTTGAAAACCCTAGACACTATTATAATATAAGTGGATTTCCTATCAAATGTTTTTATTATCATAAGGGAAAAACTTGTCCGTGTTTATTTGTGGAGAGTCTTACGAGATACCTTTTATTTCAAAGGTTTTTTTCGAGTTAAACAACTTAATCGTTTACTCACACCAGAACCATGTATGACCCGAAGTTTATTATGTTTTTCTTAAACTCTTGGGGACTCAAATTTTTATGAGTAGCCAAGTGATCAGGCTTGCTTGACGAATTTTAGAAAAGCTTGGAGCAGGAGTCTCGGCGTGTGTGTGTATATATATATTTCCGTTGTGTTGATATCACTTGTTTGTTGTATTTTGGAATGTAATAGATAGACAGGTCTTCACGACTGTCTACTGTGATATTGTAACTGTATTGACTCTGATATGTAATGACTACGTAATAGTTATGTGATATATTATATTTTTTCCGTTTCCGCTGTGAGATTCTGATATTATTTTTCTTTCTTTTTATGTATTCTCTTTTCTACCTATTTCTTTCTTAACGATAATACGTCTTTCTATGGAAAGAAAGGCGGGTCGTCACATTACCCCTCTCGCTGCGAAAGGAAAACTTATATGGTGTGAAGGAACATCAAGTCTTAAAAATCTCGAATAAATCGAGCATTCAATGACTTAACTCTCCTTTTCTTCCAAATAAAACTCGTTCTCTAAAGGAGAGAATTATACTAATCAAATCATCATAAATTGAAAACCAACAATTGCTTGGGCTTGCTCGAGTTTAAACTAATTTTGATCGCATAATGTTAATAAAGACAATATACTAAGTGCACTACGACGCACACCTAAGCAAGTATCATCTTGTCACTTAGAAGATTATCCAAATTGCCACACAACTAGTCAAGAAATCCTTCCCCGAACTGTCCTATGCAATAATAATTACACTACACTAAAATATTAGAATAACTTAAGATCGTCCCAAATGACATGATGCCCGTTCCAACCCTTCTTTTGCTCGTAGGATTTCACTATTAAATTAGGGTCGGTCTCCAATCTAATTCCTTGATTAGACCATTGAATTCTCCTCACACGACTAAGGTTATGCTTCCGAAATCTCTCGGTCATCCCAAGAATCATACTCAAGTGCTTGTCTATCAAAGTCAAGTGAGAAACCCTTTCCTAACTGGAGCAAATCACCTAGAAACTATATGCTCAAACTATAGGTTAAGAACTGGCATGTGAATGGATCAATCTTTAGAGCATGTCCCTTTTGGCATATGGGATCACTCCAATCACTCAAGGTTTACAGACATAAAGAAAAACAATTATAGTATGAATGACTCTAGGAAAATGCCTATAAGTAATCTACTCCGTCTCTGCTCATTACCGGGCATCCACCAAACCTTATTTGGATATATGTCCATGTGACACCCTCATTTTAAGCCCCGAAACTAAGTGCTATGGATGCTACAGTCATCCATAGTTATTAATTTCTAATGACAAAATGCAGCTATGTTAATCATTTCGATAATACCAAAAACACTTGTATGTGAAAAATTAAACACGGTTTTTTAAATAAATTTTCTCATTTCATTTCACAATACGATTTCAATTTCATTACATAAACCCAATACACAAACCACATTAAAAGAAAATATAATTATTACAACATATTGCAAGAGGGACATATGAAGATGCCTCATTGGGTGATCAGAGTCAAATATTTTGCATTTAACACAAGTTGCCATTACAACACAAAAGAAGAATCAAAGCATAGTGGAAAATAGTTATATAGTTTCTACTAGCTAGATTGCCTGTCTCTGGAATCGACTAAAGAGAACCTAAAAAACCCTTACTCTTGATCTATTCAAACGAGTACCCGAGAATTCAAGGGAAAATACAAAAACTTCAGGTCAGACAATAATCTGATGCGAATAATAACCTACCTTCTCGGACTAAATAGATATCTATTGAGACCACGCCGCTAAGAGGAATAGTTATTCCCCTCACTGTATCTTAACCATAATAAAATGACCATATACTGTGCACCTACATCCACAATGATTAAAACAAAACATAATATGATAATATTCAAAGCTGCAATATGCCTTAGATTTCCCATCTCGATTTATCCGACTATCTGTCTCGGTTTATAGTTTATAGGGTTACTGTTAACCAATTAGTTTTTATAGGTTGATTAGTAACCCGTTCCAATCTTATGGACCATCTATCCGATTTCATTATTTTCATGGGATCACTAAGAAACTATTAGTTTCTACCAATAACTTTAACTAATCATAGTTTTCATAGGACCATTATGAACCTATTGGATTCTACAATAACATCCTTCAAATCATAGTTTTCATGGGATCGCTATTAATCAATTGATCTCTGTCAATGACATACTCCGGATATAGTTTTCATGGGATAACTAAGAAGCTATTGGCCCCTACCAATAACATATCTCAAACATAGTATTCATGGGCTAACAAAGAAACTGTCTAACTTAGTAGTCTTTTAATCAGTTCTAGGCATCTTATATTCTGGTCTACCTGACCTTCTGGATGCAATTCTACTCACATAGAAGTTAAGTAAATTTATATTCACTATTAGGTCAACCTAACTGGTTATTCTACCCTTAGTACGCCCAAAATGCAGTTACGGGTCAACAATGAAGTGAATATGATAACAACAACATTTATAATGACTGATCAAATGCACATAATAATATAAACATCCATAATTTAGTTTCTTGTAATCATTAAATATGGTTAATACCCTTAACCACAAAATTAACATTTCTCGATGACAATAAAGTCACCGATCCTCAAGATATATAGATCATCCGCCTATTTAAAACTCGAAGACTAGTTAAAATCAGCCTGTGGTAAACTCGGTGACAAATTTAAAGCGATCAATCTAGGCTCGACGACAATTTAAAGCGATAAGGGTTAAGCTCGATGACAATTTAAAGAGATTAGGGTTAGGTTCGATGGCAAGTTAAACGCGGCCTAGAGTTGGCCTGATGAGCATCTAGTCGGCAAGGTTGAAACTAGAAGTCACTTATAAAACAGAGCAACCTCGAAGTTATAAAGGTTGGCGACTCATTAAACATATGCGACGACTTGCCTCTTAGGAGAAAAGCGACATGAATAAACATCGACATGCCTATGTCGAGTCCTATATCTTTATCTTTATTACTTTGGCCTCGGTGAGGTTCATACCCAACCCACTTCATGCCAAGCTCGTTGGCATCATGCAGCATTGTTCGATGTTGGCATGGCAGAGTTGTAAATAACTTAGAAACTGCAATATTACTATGAAAAGTTGTTTCACCGACCTCTACAATTTGTCAAAATATGATTGATTATAAAAACTTTACAGCTAAATTTCAGCTATGCCGCCGCACTTACCTTTCGAGGCCTAAAATATATGTAAAAAACGTTAATTTACATAATTAAATAATTAAACAATTAAACACTAATCTTTCTTATTTAATCTATATCTCTTCAAATATATTTGAGAAAAATCTCAAAAATTCATATAAATTCCAAAATGATAATTTCTTCACCATACAAAATTTTCAAGTCGATAATCATTATTTAACTACCTAATTAAATTTAGACTTGAATTAACATGTTTTCCACCTTTAAAAATTCATAAAATATTCCTTAGGCTTAGGAAAATTATGAAAATGAAAACCCATTTCCAAATTCATCTTTAAATATCATACTAAAAAATCATAGCATTTGGAGAAATACTTCTTTGATTTAAATCTTAGAACCAAAAAATCATGTTCATAATTATTCTTATAACTTATCATTTGTCAAATATGGTAAAAACAAACATGGCATATCATAAAATCATCAATACATACTCGATATCAAATTCAACCCAAATCTAGATAATCACCAGATAATAAACATGAGATGGTTTGAGCTATTATTCACCTTGGTTTGATAATGGATTGAGATTTGGATATTTTTTAATCTTCCTAGCTTTCCTTCTTGAATTTCTACTTGATTTTCGTGATTTAGATGGTAGTCAATGGTCGGCCATGCTTGAGCTCTTTGATTGTTTTTATTTTTATGAAAACGTGAATGAGAAAGAATAAGGGTTTAAGGGTTTTGTTGTCTTATTTATTCCTATATTACACTTTTCTTATTCAACCATATGCTTAAGTTGTAAAACAAGCTTATAGATTTAGTTGATTAAGGCATGGCCTTACTTATTTTCAAATCTCAATTCCCTTATCACTCTACTCATCACATTATACTATTTAATTTATCTAATTAAATCTCCTTAATAATATTAATTAAAATTAGGGATGTTACAAGCTCACCTCCTTAAAGAATTTCATCCTCGAAATCCAATAGGGACAAAATACTAAACAAACTAACCATGCAACCATTTATAACATTACCTGATAACAATAATAGCCTATCTGACTAGCAACCTATATATATACATACATATATACATATATATATCAACTATAGAACATACCCTCATAATAGATCTGGATAAGTTCTCTAATCCCGTCCTCTGACTCCTAAGTACCGCCTTTCTCATTGTCGCTCCACTGAACTTTCATCAACTTGACTGTCTTGTTCCTTAACCTGTTCTCATCTCTCACTACAACTCAAACTGGTTGCCTACCAAAAGTCAGATCCAGTTCCACTACTAAATCTTCCAATGTAGTTGGAGTGATAATAGTCTCCGGATCGTGCACATACTTCAAAGATGAGAATATGAAAAACATTATGGACAGCTGTCAAACTATTCGGTAATTCTACTCGATACAAGAGCTTTTCAATCCTTTATATAACTGGGAATGGTCCAATATATTTCGGTGCTAACTTTCATGCCTTACTGAATCTCACCACACCTTTCATTTGGTGATACCTTATGAAGACTTTGTCTCCAACTGAGAACTCTAGATCTTTACACCTTTTGTTCGCATAACTTTTTTGTCTTGATTGAACTTCTCTCATCCTACCTCGGATTAGCCCAATTTTCTCTGTTGCTTCTCTCACCAAATCTGAACCTAAGATTAACCTATCTCTGGTTTTCAACCAACATGCTGGTGACATGCATGACCTCCCATACAAAGCTTCGAAAGGCTCCATTCCTATACTAGTCTGATAACTAATATTATAGAAAAGCTCAACCAAGTGTAGATGGTTTTCCCATGATCCACCAAGATCTAATACGCATGCTCTTAACAAATCTTTGAGTACCTTATTAACCCTCTCCATTTGCCCATCTATCCAAGGGTGATAAGCAGTACTTATCTTAAGCTTGGTACCCAATAATTCTTGTAGACTTCCAGAATTCACTAATAAACAATATATCTTTGCCACTGACTATTCTATTAGGAATCACGTGTAGTCTAACTATGTTCTTCATAAATAACTTAGCCAAAATAGATGCCATCCTGGTTGACATAAGGAAATGAAATGGACGCTCTTGGTTAATCTGTCCATTATGACCCATATACTCTCATTTCCTATATTCGAACTTAGCAACCCGTCAATAAAGTCCATAGATATCGAACCCCACTTCCAAACTGGAATATTTAAAGGTTGAAGTAACCCACATGGCTTCTGATGTTCGGCTTTTACTTGTTGGAAATTCGAACATTTCTTTACGCATAAGCCAACATCCATCTTCATACCTTCCCAAAAGAAACTTCTCTTAATATCCTGATACATCTTGGTTCCTCGAGGATAAATTGTAAACCTTGATTGATGACATTCCCTAAGAACTTCTTTCCATAACTCTCCAACATTCAGAACATACAATCGTCCCTTTTTTTTCAACCATCCCTTCTTGTCAAGTCTAAAAATGTTCAAATCATCAGTCTCAATTTCAATCTTAAGTATTCTAATCATTTTGGCCAACAATGGATCATATCTCTATTTAGAAGCAACCTTTTCAATCAAAACTAGTCAAACTTCCTATCAGGATAACATGGCAGTACTCTGATTAGAACTAGCAGTCGACCTTGACTGCACACTACACGTAGTCAATGCCTTAAGATCCTTCCATTCTGCCAACATAGCTAACACCACATTCAGATGTTTTCCATTAAGAGCATTCGCTACCTTATTTCCTTTTCCCAATGCATACTCTATAAAAAAAATCATAAGCTGTTAAAAACTCCAACCACCTCTGTTGCCTCATATTCAACTCCTTTTGATAGAAGAAATACCTTAAAGACTTATGATCCATGTACAACTCAAATCTTTCTCCTAAAAGATAATGTCTCTACACTTTCAATGTGAAGATCACTGCTGCCAACTCTAAATTATAGGTCGGATATCTTACTTCATGCGGTCTGAGCTATCAAGAAGCGTAGGCAATCACTTTACCTTTCTACAAAAACATAGCTCATAATTCAGTCCCACATGCATCTGCATACACTACTATGCCTTGATTAACAGGAGTGCATAGGTCAGTAAATGCTTTAACATAAGGAACGCTTCCTCGCATTTGTCACTCCAAACAAACTTAACGCCCTTTTTGTTTAGCTTAGTCAGGGTTGTTGCTATCCATGAGAAATCCCTGATAAATATCCTATAATATCCAGCCAATCCAAAAAAGCTTATTATCTCGATCATTGCCTCGGGTCTCTTCCAACTATTAACCACTTTGATATTAGCTGGATATGCTGATAATCCTTCTTTTGAGACTATATAGGCAAGAAAATTTACTTATTTCTTCCAGAAATGACACTTCAAAAACTTTACTTTCATTTGATGTTGTCTCGGTGTCTCTAACACTATTTTAAGATGAACTTCGTGGTCTCTTTCATCCTTAGAATATATTAAAATGTCATCCATGAACACCAATATGAACCTATCCAAGTGCTTTCGGAAAACCGGGTTCATTAAATCTATGAAGAAAGCTGCCACATTAGTTAACCCGAATGGCACTACTAACCACTCGTACAAACCATATCTTGTTCGAAACGCCGTCAACAAAATACTGTCCTCCGCCACTCTTAGCTAATGGAACCCTGTAGCCAAATCCAACTGGGAAAACATTTTGGCTCCACTCAACTGATCAAATAAGTCCTTGATTCCCGGTAAAGGATACATGTTCTTTATAGTCTTCTCATTCAACTTATGGTAGTCGATACACAACCTTAATGATCCATCTGGTTTCTTCATGAACACCACGACCGCTCCCCAAAGTGAACTGCTTGGTCTAATAAAACTCTTTTCTTCTAAGTCCACCAGCTGTCCCTTAACTCCTTCATCTTGGTAGGCATCATTCCGCTAGGCGATCTACTCACAGTATATGTTCCAAGTACAAGATCAATTCAAAACTATATAGTTCACTTCGATGGTAGTGCTTTAATTGGTTCAAAAACAACTGCAAACTCTCTGCTACTAAAACTCGATTCATTTCTTCTTCTACTTCCATAGCATTAGGCAAAACAAAAATTCCTGGACTCGAATTCTCAACTGAGTATACTATTTGGTTACTACTACTAGGATGTCTCAATGATATTTCCATATCCTAGCATCATATCTATTTAACCAATCCATACCAAATATGATCTCGAAGCCTAGGAAATCAAAGACGTATAAACTACATGCAAACTTATGACCTAACAAATCAAGTTCTAACCGGTCACATCTCATCCTAGAGTTACATACACTTCTATCGGATTCGCAACCCTTAAGGAAGTAACAAGGTAAAATGGTTCTAAGCATAATCTATCCATCAAATACTAAGGTATAAATAAATGTGATGCACCGATATCAAGTAGTACCCTAACTGATATACTATGAATCAAAAATGTACCTTCCATTACAGACTTTCCTTCTCAATAGTAGTTGGCTAGAATATAATGGTTACGAAGCAAAAACTTTTCCCTTGCCTGCTCTAACTAGTTTTGGACATTGATTCTTGTAGTGCCCCATCTGGTCACAGTTGAAGCATTTCACTGTTAGCAACTTTCTTCCCTTTTCCCGACCGGCACTCATGAGTAAAATGTCTCTTATTATCACACTTGTAGCAAACCACTAGCCTTCCCTTTCTTGGCCGCTCCTCCTTTCCGAGCTCCTTTCTTCTAAAGAACTTTCTCTTCTTACCTAGGGAACTCTATGTTTCACCCTACTTCTCTTTTCCAAAAGTAGAAAGCATCTCTTCATTCCAGATTGCCATCTCCACTATAATATTGCTCGGGTCTCGAAGATGTGGCAAGGTCGCCTTAGCAATCTCTGGCTTAAATCCTCGAATAAACTTTTCATTCATCTTAACGATGATGTCAATGGTAGCATATCCATGTCTGGATAGCTCATCAAACTTAGCGGCATACTCAATCACCAACATTGCTCCTTACTCCAAGTCCATAAATTTCTTAGCAAAACCGACCTCGCAACTTCATACAATAATCTTTCTTCAAACCTCCTTCAAAATTCTACCCAAGTCAACTTCTCCTCAAGCACACCCATGATGACTCCATTCCACTAGAATAATGTTAATCCCTGCAATTGCTTCGAAGCTAGTCTCCTTTTCTGCTCATCGTCCAAACCGAGATCAGTAAAGATTCTCTCGTAATGCAACAGCCAATTCTCCACTTCTACCACATCATCTGTTCCAAGAAAAGGCTTTCCTCCAGGACTGGTATAATCCCTTCTCAACTTGGCATAATTATTGCCAATTGGCACCATGGGATTTGCTCCTCTCGCATTCACAACATTTCCTCTAGCTACTCCTACAGCGCTCCAGCTTGCATCAAGTTAACGAAGAAATGATACATCATCCCATATCTACTAGTGAGGTTCCAACATCTACATTGGCATTTGCGTTTTGATTGGCATTTGCCTGTCGATCCTGGTTTCTCATGGTATTTGGTCGATCATTTCTGTTAGTTGTGGTGCTTCCTCCACCTAGATTCACTCTTCTATTTCCTGCTTCCATACCTTTTTCTCTCGTAAATCTGCATACAAGCCTTAGTAAGATATAGAAGAACGGTCTAAGAGAAAGGGGAATACATACCTATATATAGTAAAATACAAGTACTTTACTATCACGTTAACCCAAACCCCAGTCTTATTCTCTAATTCATTGGATTATGTTTTCAAAATCTTTTAGGTTTAATTTTCTTCCTTTAAGTTTACATAAACCCATGATCTGATACCAAACTATAATATCCCTTATTTGAGGCTTGAAACTAAATGCTACGGATGCTGCAATTATTCATAGTTATTAATTTTCGATGACAAAATGAAGCTATGTTAATCATTTCGATAACACCAGAAACACATAAATATGGAAAATTCAACACAGTTTTTAAAATAATTTTTCTCATTTCATTTCATAATAAGATTTCAATTTCATTTCATAATCCCAATTCGCGAACCACGTTTAGTGAAAATATAATTATTACAACATATTCCAAGAGTGCCATATGACAATGCCCTTTGGATGATTAGAGTCAAATATCTCGTACTTAACACAACTTGCCATTAAAATACAAAGGCAGAATCAAAACATAATGGAAAATAGTTATATAGCTCCTACAAGCTAGATTGCCTCCTGCACGTCCCCAGAAGCTTATTTGTCTACAAAGAACCTACAAAACCCTTACTCCTGATCTATTCAAATGAGTACCTGAGTGTTTAAGGGGAGAGATAGAAACTTTGAGTAAGACAAAAAGTATGATGTGAATATTAACCTACCATCTTAGACCAACTAGATATCTAGTGAGACCATGCCGCTAAATGGAATGGGTTTTCCCCTCACTAGTATCTTAAACATTATACAATAACCATATACCATGCACCTGCATCCACAATAGTTAAAATATAACATAATATGATGATATTCCAAACTGCAAAATGCCCGAGATTTTCCATCCCAATTTATCTGAATATCTATCTCAGTTTATAGTTTCTAGGGTTACTATTAACCTATTAGTTCTTATGGCTGACTAATAACATATTCCAATCTTACGGACTAACTATCTGATTCATAGTTTTTATGGGATCACAAGTACTTATTGGTTTCTACCAATAACTTTATCCAATCATAATTTTCATGGAACTACTATAAGTCTATTGGACTCTCCAATAACATCCTTTAAATTATAGTTTTCACAGAATCACTATGAACCTATTGATCTCCGCCAATAACATATTATGGACATAGTTTTCATATGATCACTAAGAACCTACTGGCCCCTGCCAATAACATATCTCATAACATAGTTTTCATGGGCTAACTAACAACCTGTCTAACTAAATAATCTTTTGATCAGTTCTGGGCATCCTATATTATGGCCTACTTAACCTTCTGAATGCAATTCTACTCACACAGGAGTTAAGTAAATTTATATTCACTATTGGATCAGCCTGGCTGGTTATTCTTCTCTTAATACCCCAAAATGCAGTTATGAGTCAACAATGAAGTACATATGATAACAATAGCATTTATCAAGACAGATCAAATGCACAAAATAATATAAACATCCATAGTTTAATTCCTAATATTCATTTTCGTAAGGAAAAACGGTTAATACCCTTGACCCCAAAATTAACAGGGAAATCATATTTTCACATTCTCAAAGTTTAATGCCATTTTATAAAACCCTCTTTATATTGTCATGTACATGATTGAAAATGATATAAGGTTTATTACTTTCAAAATATCTTAGTTTGATCAACATTGGCATCATGTCATGTCAATGTAAAAGCATAAGGCTTTCCGCCAATTAAAACTCGAAGACTAAACATACGACATAATGCCTCGATGATAGTGAAGTCGTCGATCCTCATGATACATAGGTTATCCACCTATTTAAAACTCTAAGAATAGTTAAAATCGGCATAAGGTAAAATCCGCACAGGTTTAAAAGCAGCCTGTCTTTATGACAATTTAAAGCAATAAGGGTTAGGCTCGATGACAAGTTAACTAAGGCTTAGAGTAGGCTCGATGACCATCTGGTCGGCGAGCTTGAAACTCGAAGTCACTTATAAAACATAGCGACGTCGAAGTTATAAAAGTTGGCGACTTATTAAACGTATGCAGCAACATGCCTCTTTGTAAAAATGCGACATGAATAAACATCGACATGCCTATGTCGAGTCCTATATATTTATCTTTATAACTTTAGCCTTCACGAGGTTCAAACCCAATCCACTTCATGCCAAGTTCGTTCACATCTTGCGACATTGTTTTATGTTGCATCGAAGACAATGAAGTGTGGTGAGATGTGGCTCGACATGGCCGATGTCGACATGGCAGAGTTGTAAATAACTTAAAAACTATAATATTACTATAAAAAGTTGTTTCATTTCACCAACCTCTATAATTTATCAAAATATGATTGGTTACTAAAAAATTTACAACTAAATTTTAACTATGCTGCCGCACTTATCTTTCAAGGCCTAAAATATATGTTAAAAACATTAATTTACATAACTAACTAATCAAACAATCAAACACTAATCTTTCTTATTTAATCCATATCTCTTCAAATATATTTGAGAAAAATCTCAAAAAAATCATATAAATTCCAAAATGATAATTTCTTCGCCATATAATTTTTTTGGGTCGATAATCATTATATAATTACCTAATTAAATTTAGACCCGAATTAACATGTTTTCCACCTTTAAAAATCCATAAATTATTTCTTAGGCTTAGGGAAATTACGAAAATAAAAAATCATCTCCAAATTCATCTTTTAAACATCATACTAAAAAATCATAGCATTTGGAGAAATATAGCTTCAATTTAGATCTTAGAACCGAAATAATCATGTTCATAATTATTCTTATAACTTATCATTTATCAAATATCGCATATCATAAAACCCTCATTACATACTCGACATCAAATTCAACTCGAATCTAGATAATCATAAGATAATAAACATGAGATGGTTTGATATATTATTCACCTTGGTTTGATAATGGACTGGGACTTGAATATTGCTTAATCTTCCTAGCTTTCCTTCTTGAATCTCTGCTTAATTTTTGTGATTTAGGTGGTAGTTAATGGCCAGCCTTGCTTGAGCTCTTTGATTGGTTTGATTTTTATGAAAACTAAATGAGAAGGAATAAGGATTTAGGGGTTATGTTGTCTTATTTATTCCTATATTACCCTTCCTTATTCAACTATATGCTTAAGTTATAAAACAAGCTTATAGATTTATTTGATTAAGGCATGACCTTGCTTATTTCCAAATCTCAATTCCCTTATCATTCCACTCATCACATTATTTTATTTTATTTATCTAATTAAATCTCTTGAATAGTGTTAATCAAAATTAGGGATGTTACAATCCAAGTCACACTTCATCGACCAAACCTACTTAACCTAAAAGCTCATGCATCAAGTTTGAATGGTTGCACTTTCACTCACTTAAACTCAGTTTTGCAACTAAGGTTGCCCATACAAGGTTTATCTCTACTAAAGAATTTTACATATTATGAAAGATTCTAAGTTTAGCCTATCCACCGAGTAATTAGCAACATATAAAATATACCGCTCAAGTATCGGAAAAAATAGAAGTGGGTTCTAAAAAATAGTGCATACCTCACTACATAAGCTCTTTTCGATTTTCCTGACCCGTAAGCCCACCAGTACCCAGTAATGCCTAAAAGGTATAAGTCATCATCACTTACATACGTCTCAAAAATGTAAGACAGTACTTCTTCAAGTGACCAAGCTGATCGTAATTGAAGCACGTATGCTTCTCTTTACTTGATGGAATTTCATAGCGAAATGCCACCTGTATGCTACGGTAGTGACATACTAGTCCAACTTTTCTTTTTCAAACAAGTTTGATCTTCATTGTATCGTGGTCATTCTGCCTCGATTGGAGTTTTGGTTACTTTCCACTTTCATTACCCCAACGGTATCTCATAGTACGCTATCACCGAGGAGAACCATCCTAATGAGATATTCAAAATCGGGCCTTAATAAGGATAAGGCTAAGCAATGAACCCCCAACCAATACTTAAGACCCAAGGAAAATTTCTTTAACCACAACAACGGAGTATCGACCACCTTAGATCCCAAAAACAAAAGGCTGAGTTGGTAAACACTTCTTCACTGACAAGCTACCCTGCTCAAATTGAATGTAATACCTAAGCTACACATTCTTCTCGGTCTCAGGAATGAACTAGGAAACAAGTGATGCCTGAATTAGTTTCAAGTGATAAGCCTACTTATCAACCACACAAACTTGCTTCCTACCTAGCCAAAGTCTTCCTTCTTCGAATGTCGAGAAACAATCTTCCTTTTGAGAACATTCTCTAGACCCATCGATAGAAACCTTTCCATGAATATTTCCAAGATTGTGTCTGAGCAACAGTCATAGGACTTAGATATTGCTTCCCTCTATGGCTAAGAAATTTTGATGTTGCTTCAAAGAGTCTAAAGCTAGTGGTGCTAGGTATACTAGTGCCACAAGGGCCACACTACTTTTGACGCTAACCACATCTGTCGGAAATGTTCATAGGCAGTAGAGCATCTTTTGCGATAGATAAACGGTCTCTGAATGAATCAAGCATCTCAGTATGCCTATCTGTCGTCGCTTATGCACTTCATCTGCTAATACCGATGCTTGATGAAGTTACCTTAGCAACTAGTGGTAGAAATAATCTAAGTCCAGAAGATGAGCAGTGCATACGGTATAATATAGTAGTAAAATTCAAGTATGTTCTCCTTACATTTCTCCTTTCACCAGATTGATTAACTTAATCTGGTCTTCCATCTGTTGGGCCTAAGCTTTGATACCAACTGTAACAACTCGCCCTTCGAGATTACCCATAAAAGGGGACCGTCAGGATAAAATTAGAACAAAATACTAAAGCAAGACACGGATCTCATAACAGAATGATAACATATAATATACTGAATTTACATTAACAAAATAAAATAGTAATATATACGAGACCGCACTAGCAGAAGCAGCTGAAAAATAAATATCAGTACAGAAAGTTAGAATATATTAACTCCTAACAACAAGGGGTTCTAATAAATATATGATATAACAGTCTCATATACATATAATCAGTCCATCTTGTACAACTAAAAATACCAAATATACATATCCAAAATATCGATTCCATGCTTCTAAAGTGCTCTAGCTACATATCTTGATAGCGTATCCTCAAAAGCACCTAACTTCAATGTTACTCAATCGAGTACCCAAGAGTTTTCATGACAAAATAGACAAAGACAAAACGTGAGTCCGAATAAATTCTGGTGTGAGAAGAACTATCTCAAAATAATATATATCAAAACTATATACAAATAATTAAGAAACAACTAAATCGCAGTTGGCCCTCTCCACAAATGTGGTTCAGCAGTAATCTGGACTGTCCATAAGCAAGTAAAGCAAGCCTCTCTAAAGGATAGGAAATCATACCATAACCTACTCTTCTTCTATAATCAACAAGTCAGCAAAAATCATATAATTTGACTGATACGTAACAGTATATATATATTGATAAGGAAATATAATATACAAATGCAAAGGCAATATAAATATCACAATATAAGCATAACATAGAATACACGACAATATTATCAAACAACTAATATAACACATAATATGTGACGACCCACCTCCTCAACCCTCAAAAATCGACGTCAATACATCCTTTGTATTCACGTGCCATAAATCCAAATGCCGGAGAAGAATATTATCATGTAGTAAAGAAAATAAAGATAGAAGATAAGACAACAATGAAATCTCATATCGTATTCAACACATGGTTATACATATGAATAGTACATGCAATTACTCCAAATTGCTCCATCAGAGTACTAGTAAGTACTAATCCAGCCGAGATAGTTATAATGACCTATCCTTACAAGAGATGGAAAATACATAATACATGCATAGTGGAAAGTGATAGACAACTTCAACAAAAAGGCCCAAAATTTTCCATGCTCCATGCTTTCTTCCAAAGTGATCCAAGATTACCTAACTACTTGGCTGCCCGTAGAAAATAGGGCACCTAGATTTTAAGAGTAATAGAAAATAAACTTCGGGTCAATCATGTGACTGGTATGAGAAACTCAAAATAAGGATATTTGGAAACAAATGGTATCTCATAAGACCACACCGCGCATAAACACGGAATGAGTTTTTACGTTATGATAACCAAAACCTTTGCTACGCAATATATAGGAATGTTATTTTTTATTGACATTCTTTGAAAAATGTTTTTCCAATAAACATAAATAAATATCCGAAATTGTTACATTAGTTAAATTTGATGGTATAATAGGTTTACAACTAAATCCAAACACACCTATCAGAGAATGGATTCCATACAATGACAAGGTAAGGGAATACCTTTCGTACAGTACATAACTAGAGAGATGCACTGAGGATACACAAACAATCCTCTGCATCTGGAAAGACTGATCTATCCCTTTTTGGAACTGAAACATAGCCTGTGTAGAAACCGAATATGTCATTACCACAGTCGTAACTGACCTATCTACGATCCCATAACATACACCACATACTCTACATGTATAGAGTTATCTAAAAAGGTGATGATCATACTCTAATGGTTGCAAACCACATAGCCTTACAGCGTGACTTGTTTAAGCCATTACGGGGTGAGGCCTGAGGTAACGATTAATTTCACCAAGCACATTCCATTTTGAATGCCACGTTGCCAATTTCATCACACACCATTGATTTACACAAATCTACAGCCTTTGAACTCGTACGTCTTAGAAAATAGTGTTAAGCTAAGAAAAGTTGCATTCTCCGTCACCAAACAGATGTACGTTTGTAAAAATCAATGCACATGCGTTTTAGAAATGCAATGTCAGATATTTGTACATACAAGTTATCCAGGAACAAGATAAACTGAAGATACTCAACTACCACATCTTATTGGGAATTACCTCTAAGATGAGTAGCGAGAAGTCCTTATATCGAAGATATCAAATGAAGAACTACGGCCACATATATATGATATGGGAAATTTCCCCAAGGGTCGGTGACAAGAAGCCCTTCATTCCTTTACTATCATCCCATGTCTTCACTTCGAATACGTAAATTGGTTCGAAGTGGTTTTTAGATAAGAATCGCTTCAAATCCTACCCGGTTCTTTCGAACCAATCATCGATAAAAGTTGTTAAGTGCATAGGGAATTATTATTTTATTGATTAATTAAAATATCTTCCAGAGAAATATATCTTTAAAACATTCTTTTTGGTATATGCGGAAACATTAAACCTCTCTTTAACTTTGGAATCACCAAATCATTCTCATAAATAATTTTAGAAAACATTAATGAGTAAATAGGATCATGGAAATTATACTAATTCTACTCAATCTCAATTTCTGTATTCAACCTTTACTATCCGTCGAACAACGATGAGATCCCCTTTTAAATTCTGACGAATAGTACTGAGTCCCTCCTCGAAATTTAATATCAAGTATAAGAAGATTATTCCTATGCAACCCAAGTTGTTTGAATTTGGAAAATTATATGTTTTATACTTTGCGGGAAATTTTGATCCGAGTAAATCAAATTTACTATCCCCTCCGTAGGGCCAGTCCGGGTAGCTAAGGAGGGCAGACAACTGGTTTTTCAAAACCAAGCCTAAAGACTACCTTCTGTCACCCATAAGATAGTCAAGTTATTTGATCGACTCTAAATCTTTTAACATACTTAATTTACTTTTAATTATTTTAGAGCATTCGAGCTTTCCCTCTGTTCCATTCCTTGGTCGGATTTTTCATGACACTCACAAATGGAGCAAATGTACTAGTCGTTTTCGTAGTCTTATTTTTAAACCTCTTAATCACATTTAAATTAACGAATTATTTATTTGAAAATGTTCCCAAAAGATTCGGGAAAGAAGAATTAAGTTAAAACCATTGTTTGCAAAAGTTGTTAAAAAGTGCCGGGAAAAAGTGTTGCAAATAATGTTTTAAAAGCTTATTTGTTAAAAACAACTTTTCTATCATTTGAAAGTCCATGTTTATAACTCAAATTCCTTTTAAAATATTTTAATATATTTATAAAAAAAATTCCACATTTTTAAAGAATATAAAAATATAAATTTTAAAGAATCCCTTTTGGATTTCGAACTGCAAAACCGCATTTATTTCGAAATATTTTGCTTATATTTCAAATTTTACTAAACCAGATATCAAACGTTTTCTTTTGTTAGAAAACTATGATTATAAAGGTTTAAAAAGTTCTTATTTCAAAGAAATCTGACTTCGAATCCATCGTTTAAATGGATTTAACTTTCTACGGTGTGAAATCGTGAACTATCATTACGCGACGCGCCTATTTTTGACTCAATTTTTATAACTGGTTAAAACATCATTAAATTGGATTTTAAATGTTTATAAAACATTTATGAATCAATTTAGACCATTTTCAAGAGGTTTAACAATCTCATATGCACAGTTTCATTTATTAAAGGAAAGTGATTTGCTTTGTGATTTTCGACGTGTATTAAACGTGACGTGTTAATACAATCAAACAATATATAATAAACATCCAAAATTGATGATCAAGCATAATAAATAACCATAACAATCATATCGAATCATCATATTATATATGAGTATAAATATAGAGTTTCTCACATGAATTTCAATCGGACTAGCTTTAAATCGGCTATAGCTTCGCTAACTTGAACTCAAAGTTCACGAAAACTTGGAATTTTGCCTTTGGAAGGCTCTTTCTTGACCTTGGAGAGGAGGAAGACTCGTGGCTTAGGATTGCAAGGGTGTGGCCGTGGGTAATAAAGGAAGAAAGGAGGAGTTGCTTTAAGTTTTTGTAGTGGTTTATATATGTATGTATGTATGTATGTATGTATGTATGTACTATATAATTTAATTTTTAAACTATATTTGCCATTATTTCTCTAAGTATGGAATACATGAAAGTAGATAAAAAAAAGCTTAGGAAAATGAAGAAGAAGAAGCGGAAGAGGATAGTGGGTATTTATAGGCAAATGGAAGGAGTTAAATATCAAATTTTAAGTGCATATCATTATTACTTCACCACCACCATCACATCTCCCTCCATCATCATTATGCTCGGCTAAAACATGACCCCCATGTGCTTGGCTATGTGCATGCACTTATGAGTTTAAGTTTTGAATTTGTGGTTGCTTAAGAGGTAAGGACGTAGATAATATCTTGAATATTTTTAAATATATGTACAAATATATGTATATGTGTATATGTGTGCATATATGTGTGTTCATGTGCATGTGGGTATCTTCATGTATGTGTACATGTATATATACATATGTATGTCACATATAATCCACAATGTTGCACAACCTCTTCCAGTTGAATTGTTACGTATTCCGATTCCAATTTCCGGTCATATTTTCTCTTCTTATTTAACATACATATATTTGTAAAAAAATTGATAATAATATTTCTATTATTATACAATAATTAAAAGGGCTCATTTAATAATTAAAATAATTATTAAATCATTTAAAGTTAATTTAAATTCAAAAACCAATTATTCAAAATAGTGACATTATTAACAATGTCATATATACTTTTATTTTCCAAAATAGAATAAATTAATTTATTACATATTCTCACTTATATAGATAAACGAGTGTATGTATCCAGCTCCGTGCACGATGTCGAATGGTTATCGATATATCTTCCAAAGCATATATTTTTGCAGATATTTATTCAAAATAAGATTACCAATATTATTTATTGTTCAAAACATTATAATTTATGTTAAAATAACCTATATTTGAATATTTCAAAATAATAATAATTAAAGTGATGAATTTGCGGGTCGTCACATAATATAACTATAAGCAGAAAACGAAGAATATAAATTGATACTCATCACTGCTGATGAATGGAGTTTCAGTAGACTCACCCAAGATAAATAAAGTCAATGCCTTAGTGTACCATAGATCCCTAATCGCATCCAGAGTGATCGAACTCATGCAGGTCTCACCATACCCTATATCGAGCATAAGTGATATATGGCCTACTCTATATACCTAAAACTCGAGTTTGTATTAGTCGTCGATTGTAATCCAATGGTTCCTGTTGAGGGTTTAAAATAAATTGAGTCAGTACCTCAGTGTACCATAGACCCTTAGTCACATCTTAATTAAACAAACCCGTGTAGATCTCACCGTTCTCCATATCAAGCATAAGTGATATTTGATCGACTCTAGAATTTGGAACCTATGTGGACCTCACCGTACCTCATATCAGGCATAAGTGATGTACTTTCCACCCATAGATGATCGTCATTATCTCCCTCTCGGCCATCAACGATTTCTTAATAAATTTGCATACCGTCTCTATGAAAGAGAACAACGAGCATGTCCCGTAAAATATGCCATCAGCACTACAAAGGAACAATGGTGTCATGCAAACATATAGATATATCAAATATAACATCACGTAGTCAAATACATTTATCATAGATGAAGACTAATATCTCGTCATCGTTTGTCAATATGAACGGTCTATACTATAAGACCAATAATAAACATGGCCACTAATGTAAGGTCAATATGATGTATGATCACTAATACAAGATCAATACTGTGTACGATCACCGATATAAGAATGATACAGTCTATCTAACTATACGTACCCTAGAGTCAACCCCCGAGAGTACGAATTCAGATCGTACACGCTCGTCAGACGTGACGTGCAACCAATTGCCATACCGACCCCGTGCTCGATCATTATTAGTTCAAAGGAATCACTTGACATTCGTACCCGAATCACGATCTTTTTATTACATCCTACCTCCCCGAGTAGCCCAGAGCCTTCCTGAAGTCGAGCCAAGGCACCACGAAGAATCGCTCTTGAACAGGGAAGAAATTTCTAAAGTTATTTACTGCCCCGGTATTCAGTAAATTGTGTTCTTTTTCAGTCGAATGAACTCAGTCGATTGAGATTTACCCCCAGTCTTTTGTTTTTGGAGCTTTCCCCATGGACCATCTATTTTACTCACGTTCAGTCGACTAAATGTTTCATTCAATCGACTGAAACCTATTGTCCTCGACCAGTAAACATGGGACATGGAGAAAGGTCTTTCCAGCCATCGATTCATGTGCCATTTCTCCTGATGCTTTGTCCGATGAGTCACCTTTCTTCTACAGCTTACTTCTATCCCATTAGACCTCTATAGGGGTTCATTTGTTAAGTTTTGGAAGTAGTTTCTCAAGTATTCGAAAATCAATTTCGATATCAAAATCCACTTTTAACACATATAGAGTTCTATAGGCGAATATAACGACTTGACCTTCTCTAACACACCAAAACGAACCTAATTAACCTCTTCATCTCACGTGATGCTCACATGTGTCATACAATCGCTCATGCATGCATATGTACACATGTGTACGTAAACATGTAAAACTTCACAAATCACGTTTCATGCTTCACTTGAGTGATTAGTCAACCCGATACTCTCTTACGTAACTTAGCGCACCCGAGGGTCGCTATGGTTATATGAGATTGCTCGTAACTTGATTAAACAAACATATGGATATCTCCATATTTACACGTACATTATCATACGCAATCCAATTGTTTAATAATATAATCTCACTTTTATTTACTAAATTATTTCAACAAAAGTTAGATCTCTTTTCTATTATTTTATATAAAATCATTTCCTTATTTTATAAAATATAAAATTAGCTTATAGATCATTTTAAGCTCTTTAACTTGTTTTTCAAAGTCTTATTCCTATTTTTCGATTAGTAATAAAATATATAATAATATTTCTACTACTAATATAATGATAATTTGAAGTCTAATTAATTTATAATCATGCTACAAATCAATATCATTGCTATCTAGCTCTATTCAATATGAATAGAACATAATATAAATATATGGGATTTTAATCAAATATCCTGAATATCTACTCGAATAAAGCCAACCAAAAGGGGAAACAATTTTAGATATATTAATTTTTTACCCCTAATGGTAATATTTTTCTATGTTTAAAATTACGGGGATTTATGTTGAATTATAAATTCAAATTTATAATTCCAGTTACTTAAACCGTAAATTCTATAATGTTCGAATGTAGTCTAAACCCATACCATGTCGTAGATAATCTCACTATGAGTGCAATGACAAACATCGTATCTCGATTGGACCTCGCATGCAAGAAATATAGGTTTTATAAGAATATGGATTTTAAATACAAACTAATCAACTTAAACATTGTTATCCCTCCTTTTGACAAGGCCGAGATACCAAGGAACTGGCTGGAAAATAAGGGTCACATGTCCTCAATTTTGAATGATTGTCGGTTTACTACAAATATCGATGGATTTTGTCCAAGTCTGGATCGGGCTGCAATTGATAAGACACGTCAAGCGAAGCCGTGGAAACCAACGTTCCAAATTTCGAGGCAATCCGAGTTCGTATGCCCAAGTTATCGCCGATGGAAAGTGGAGGAGACAACCTCAGTTCGAGTCGATCATAAGGAGTATAGGTTCGAATCCATGAGAAAGCCTCACAATCGAATCGATAAACCATACATTGGTTCGAACCCATCCTCCCAGAGCCTTGCCTCGAACCCATAAAGAGCTCCTTTGCTTCGACTCCATCGGACAAGCCTTTCCTTCGAATCCATCCAAAGCTTTCCCTAGTTCGAATCCATCAAGTCACCCCTTCCTTCGAATCCATCCCAATGGCCTCGCTTCGAATCCATCAAGGAGGAAACATTCGAATCCATGCAGTTAGTACACTTCGAATCCATCGTTGAAGCGCATGATCGAATCCATCGTTTTTCCCCCGCTTCGACTCCATGAATTCTGCCTCGAATCCACTAAGTCAAGACGGCTAAAGTTATGGATTCGACCCTAAGGAATCGATTCGAACCAAACTTGTTGACCGAAAGCGCAATCTTGAATCGATCATAACTTGAGATCTACAAGTCCAAATGCTATGAAATTTTCACAGAAGCTCGCATATACATAGAAGAATGTCCATGCCAATTTTCATCACGATTGGACACTTTTTCGATCGATTCGAACCAAGGGTCGAATCGATCCCAAAGTGGGCCCGGATCTCCAGAATTCGGCCATGTGGGCCCCCCACACGTGCCAGAAGTGGTCTCCCCGAATTTTAGGAGAAATATCAGCCTCCAACACCTATAAATAGAGCCCCTGATCATTCAGAAAAGGGATGGGAGAATTTTAGAGATAAAGCACGTCTAGACGCTGCCAGAATTGCTTCAGAGCACCACCGCTGCCTTTGATTTCGAATTTTTGGCTTACTACTTGCTGTACTTTGACATTAAAGAGTTGTATTCTCCGAATATCAAGCAATAAAGTAACAAAACTTCATAGTGGACGTAGGCAAATCGCCGAACCACTCTAAATCGTTGTCTCTTGTGCAATTTACTTCCTGCTATTTGGAGTTTTTGTTAGATAATCCACGTTTTAATTTACTTTCTTCATTTATTATCTCTTCAAAAACTTCCGACGAGTGTTGTGCCCAATTTTGACACAAACACTTTGGTGCCTTCACTGAGAAAAACCCAGTTTTTTCTCCTGCTCCTTGGATCCATCTTCGATACCAGGTTGCATAAAACTAAGAGAGAGATCCGGACCTCATATCCAAATTCCTTCCGTTCTATTCAGATTTGTTAAAAGTCTAGGAAAGAATTCAACGCTTCAAAATGGTGAGTACAAGGACCACTTCTAACATTGGTGATCAAGAAGGTCGGGATAGGCAAAATCCCACACAGCTACAGTCCACCAATCAAGATGCTGCTGGGCATACGGATCAGTCAGGTTCGGTCACAAGACAAGAGTTCCAGGCACTACTCCAGGAATTAACCCAAAGCCGACAACAGCTAACTGAGCAGTTGCGCGCTAATGCTGAATTGACCAATCAATTAAATCGCCAAAAGCGAAGAAGATCCAGAAGGGATCAAGTTCTTCACTCTTCCACCGAAAGCTCTGCTTCATCTGACTACAATAACAGATCTATCCGTCCTAGGCTAGACGGAAATCATACGCAAGCTGCTGACTATCAACAAGCGTTAACCGTTGGGCAAATAAGGGTTGGCCCATCAACCAGCTTCCATACTGGACCCTCATCCCGAGGAGGCACCATTCCACAACACACTGCAGATGATCGAGCCGCTACAGCCGCTGCAATTGACATAGGAGTTGATGCTCGAGATCACTCCAATAAAAATTGTCATCAGCAGGGACAGGCTCCAGAGCCATATGTCCAAGAAGACATCGAGCCAAGGAGGCGAGATGCGGATCGTCGACAGCGCCCGATCCCACCTCGCACTATGGAACCCGACCATACCTTGGCTCACCACCCACAGAATTTTCCGATACCAGACTTCTCAGCCATGGTACGACGAATGATTCGCGAGAGTCAAGGCCTAACAAATGACGATTGGGGAATCTCCCAGAGTCATACCCCATTTACTGATGACAAATTGTATGCTGAACCTCCTCGGCGATTCAGAATGCCAACCCTTCCCATGTATGAAGGAAATTCCGACCCAAATCAACATATTCTGAAATATGAATGGTCGATGACTGCTGCGAGAGCTGATGACACAGTAAAGTGCCGCAGTTTTCCCATTTCCTTAGGGGGAATTGCGACAATATGGTTTATGCGATTGCCGCCACGATCTATTTCTTCGTTTGACCAGTTAGCTACTAAATTTGTTGAACAATTTCGCATGTATATTGCCCGACCTAAAGATGTTAATACCCTATCAAGTGTCACTCAAGCTCCCAGAGAAACACTTAGACGATATTTGGAGAGATTCAATGCTGCATGCGCAGAGATCACCAACCCCAATGATAATTCCATTCTAATGGCTTTGACTAAAGGAATCGACCCTGATTCCGAGTTTGGAAATTGGTTAGCCGGAAAACCTCCCGCATCGTTGGACTGTTTCTATTCCAAAGCCGCTCAATTCTTGAGGCGAGAGGATGCGAAACAGTCTAGGAAGCAAGACGATGCAAGGCCCAGCAGTGAAGGGATTCAGAGTAATGTTGCGGTTAAACAATCCGCAGAAAGTTCAGGAAAAGTCGAATTGAATATCCAAAATAAACAGACTCAACGATCAAGAAACGGTGATAACCGAAACAAGAAGCAAGACCAGAACCGTGGTCCGAGACGTAGGGCCGCAATGTTTGACAGTTATACACCGCTTAACACGTCACTAGAAAACGTATACTTACAGACTTGTAATACTATGCAATACAAGAAGCCTGCTCCGAAGCCTTCGTCGGAGAGGCAGATTCAGACAGGGAAGTTCTGTAGGTTTCATGAAAGTTATGGGCATAATACCAATGAGTGTAGACATTCGCAAGACCTCATTGAAAAGTTGATCAGAGAAAGAAAGTTGGACCAGTTCGTTCGGGCGCCGCAGTCTGGTGGAGCGGGCCCATTTAATCAAAATCGAACGTAGAATCAGGAAAGACAAGGTGAACCCGCTCGCACGGGTGGAAGGTTGGTTATCAATACAATAAGTGGTGGTCCCCATCCAACAGACAGAAGCTGGAGAGAAATGGAGTCATATGCTAGCTCAATCAGGCATGTGGACTTTGAATGCTATAGTAACTCGAAATACGGAACACTGACTAAACAACAAAAAACAATGGCTGATGAAATTGTGTTTAGAAATCGAGATGCCGATAGAGTCGAGGCTCCCACAATTGACCCGTTGGTCATATCCGCTCAAGTTGGTCCTGCTTGGATGAAGATGATCTTAGTAGACAGCGGAAGTTCCATAAATATATTGTTTAAAAGAGCATATGATTTAATGCAAATGGAAGCTAAGGACTTAAAGCCTTGTCAATCACGAGTCCACGGCTTCAACGGGAGTGCAACGATACCAACCGGAATAGTTGAATTGCCAGTAGAGTTGGGAGCGGGAGAATGCCGAAGAGTTCGGATGTTGCAATTTGTTGTCTTAGATATTCCTTCCCCGTACATTGCTTTTTTGGGCTGACCGGCCCTTGCTGAATTTAGGGCTGCTATTGCCCCATGTTGTTTAACTCTGAAGTTCCCTACTGACCACGGGATAGGAGTTGTACAAGGAGATCAGGCTGCTGGAAGAGCCTGTTATGTTGCTGAGCTGCGGAAGGCGCAGCGAAAAGAGAAAGGAAAGGGCGTAGAGGAATCTCTCTGCGTCCGTTTTACTGACGATTGACAATTAGCGCCTGGGCCTCGGCCTGGGCACCACAACCAATTCCAAAAGGATCTTGATCCAAGGGACAACGATAATAAAGAAGAATCTACGGAAAGTCAGGCTTCTCCGGCCGAGCTAACCATTGATGTCCCGATTGACGATGATTACGATGACTCGAGAATGTTGAAGATTGGGTCTCAGCTTAACCAAAAGACACAACAGCAATTGGTTGACTTTCTCCGGGCGAATCTTGACGTGTTCGCCTGGACACACTCTGATATGTGTGGAATCTCACCTGACATCGCGAGCCACACCTTGAACATTGACCCACGGTATATCCCGGTCAAGCAGAAAAGACGTGGTATGGATCCAGAGAGATCTTCCGCCCTGAAAGAAGAGGTCGATAAGTTGAAATCAAATGGGTTCATTAGAGACGCTTTATACCCAGAATGGGTGTCCAATCCCGTACTTGTCCGGAAACCAAACGGAAAATGGAGAACATGTATCGATTACTCCGACCTGAATAAAGCCTGCCCGAAAGACAGCTTTCCACTTCCCCGGATCGATCAACTGGTAGATTCAACCGCCGGACATGAATTGTTATCCTTCATGGATGCTTACTCAGGTTACAACCAGATACCCATGCATGTACCGGACCAAGAACACACAAGCTTCGTAACCGACTTGGGGTTGTACTGCTACAAGGTCATGCCTTTTAGATTAAAGAATGCTGGCGCAACTTATCAACGCTTAGTCAACCGAATGTTTGCCGATCAGATTGGAAAGACTATGGAGGTCTATGTAGATGACATGTTGGTGAAGTCACGATACTCTGGTGATCATGTCAAAGACTTGGAATCAATGTTCGATATCCTCCGGAAATATGGGATGAAGCTTAATCCACTAAAGTGTCATTTCAGAGTTGCATCCGGAAAATTCCTTGGGTTTATTGTCAATGCCCGAGGAATAGAGGCCAACGCCGAAAAGATCTGGGCTATCAGAAATCTCCAAACTCCAAAAACCGTAAAACAAGTTCAGAGTCTTAATGGAAAAGTTGCAGCACTGAGCAGGTTTATCTCAAAATCAACCGACAAATGCATCCCCTTTTTCGATTTGATTCGAAAGGGAAAACGAAATTTCGAATGGACTGCAGAATGTGAGGGAGCATTTCAATCGCTAATCCAACATCTTTCCATACCACCAATCCTTTCAAAGCCTGTAGATCATGAACAGTTATATCTTTACTTGGCAGTATCAGAGAATGCAATCAGTGCTGCATTAATTCGGGAGGAAGACCAAGTGCAAAAGCCGGTCTACTACGTGAGTAAACGATTGACCAGAGCCGAGAGAAATTATCCAAAGCTTGAAAAGTTGGCATATTGCCTAGTCATTGCCTCGAGGAAGCTCCGTCCATATTTCCAGGCTCATCCTATTACTGTGTACACCGACCAGCCGTTACGACAGGTCCTTACGCGGCCTGAGACGTCTGGTAGGTTGCTAAAATGGAGCATCGAACTGAGTCAATTCGACATCACTTATACTCCAAGGAGAGCCATTCACGACCAAGTCCTAGCAGATTTTATAGCCGAATTCACTATCCCTGAAAACTTGCCCGAGACCAGCAAATCTCCCGAATACATCTGGAAGTTGTACACCGATGGTGCGTCAAACGATCGGTGCTCAGGAGCTGGGGTAGTGCTTAAAACCCCCGAGGGACGATCCATATGTTATGCTTTAAAGTTCGAGTTCCGTGCAACCAACAACGAAGCCGAGTACGAAGCCCTACTTACCGGGCTAAAGCTTGCCCGTGATCTGAAAATCATTGCTGTAGAGATCTACTGCGATTCCCAGTTGGTAGTATGCCAAGTTCGAGGAGAATATCAGGCCAAAGACCGAAGATTAGCTGCTTATCTAACTCGAGTTCTGGAGATTCTTAACCAATTCGATTACTATGCCATTTTCTACATACCCCGAGAACACAATCAAAAAGCTGATTCATTGGCAAAGTTAGCGAGTACGGGTGAGGCTCAACAGTTGGGGGTTGTTCCGGTTGAAACCCTATCCTCTCCGAGCATTGATCAAAGGGAGACTGATTTCACATTTGAAGCTACCTCCAATAAGGAGTCGTGGATGACCCCTTATCGAGATTATATCGAACGTGGTGTATTGCCCGAGCAACGAAGCGAGAAAAGACAAGTTCTACGAAAGGCCTCACGATTTGTTATTCAAAATGGAGTCATGTACCGGAGAGGATACTCTGTTCCTCTCCTTCGGTGTATCGCGCACAATGAAGTCAGACGAGTATTACACGATGTACACGAAGGAGAATGTGGCGATCACACTGGGGGCAAGCGCTCGCAAAGAAAATACTTCGATATGGGTATTATTGGCCTACTGTTAATCGCGATGATGCAGACTATGCTAGGAAGTGTGACAAATGTCAGAAACACGCTCGAATTCCTTGAGCTCCTCCTACTGAGATAACCCAAATGGTCAGTCCTTGGCCATTCACGATATGGGGAATAGATATCATCGGCACATTGCCTCTGGCCAAAGGTGGCGCGAAGTACGCCATCGTCGCAGTTGATTATTTCACCAAATGGGCTGAAGCTGAACCCCTTGCGACAATTACAACAAAGAAAGTAATCGACTTTGTAGTGCGTAACATCATCTGCCGTTTTGGTCTCCCACATATTATCATCACCGATAACGGAACTCAATTCGATAGTGCTGAATTCAAGGATTTCTGTCAACGATTCCACATCCATAAGAAATTCTCCGCAGTAGCGCACCCTCAAGCAAATGGTCAGGTCGAAGCCGTTAATAAAGTTGTCAAGTCCATTTTAAAGAAGCGACTGGAAAAAGCTGGGGGCAAATGGGTCGACGAACTTCCTATGGCACTATGGGCCTATCGAACGACTCATAAAACTGCAACCGGTCATACCCCGTTTTCTCTATCTTATGGTTATGAAGTTGTTATTCCAGTTGAAATGGAAGTGCATTCTCATCGTGTAACGTATTACGATCCGAAAACAAATGCCATATTACTTGCTGAATCTTTGGATTTACTCGATGAGAAGCGCGAAGAGGCTGATTTGAGGGCATCCGCATATCGAAATCGATTCGCCCGACTGTACAATGCCAAGGTCCGTCCACGAACCTTCGAACTCGGCGATCTCGTACTCAAAAGGGTTTATCCGGTCCCTTCACACATGAAGCCAAATTGGGAAGGGCCGTATGTGATTTCACAAAAGCTCGGAGATGGCACGTTCAAATTATCGACAGTTGACGGTCTTACCTTGCCGAGAGCTTGGAATAGCGAAAGTCTTCGTCGCTACTACATATAAAAAACTTTACTTATTTATTTTCTGTCAGTTTATTCCTTTGCATTTTATTCTAGAATTTCGAGATTTAAATTTGTAATAAGGCAACTGACTTTGCCATATTTTCTCGTTTCAGCAATAAAATGTCATCTCTTCAAGCTAGAGCTGTGATTTACTGGATATGACATACAATATCACAATGCATGGAGAGCTAAGTTCCATCACGCGGTGGGATTTATTCAAATAGGGAGTGACTGTGATACGACCGGCCACTCGCTAGGTGAAACCCGAGCTCGGGGGCAGAACACTACATCAACATTCACAGGGATTGATACACGACAATCCCTCCTCCAACTCCAAATTCCCAGAGTGTGAATTGGAGCATAAACTTCAACTCTTGGTTCCCGAAGCGTGAACCAGAGTATAAATCCATCGCTCCCGGAGTGTGAGCCAACTCCAAATTCCCATAGTGTGAATTGGAGCATAAACTTCAACTCTCGGTTCCCGAAGCGCGAACCGGAGTATAAATCCATCGCTCCCGGAGTGTGAGCCAACTCCAAATTCCCAGAGTGTGAATTAGAGTATAAACTTCGATTCTCGGTTCCAGGAGCGCGAACCGGAGTATAAATCCTTCGCTCCCGGAGTGTGAGCCAACTCCAAATTCCCAGAATGTGGATTGGAGTATAAACTTCAGCTCTCGGTTCCCGGAGCGCGAACCAGAGTATAAGTCTGAATTCCCGGAGCGCGAATTGGAATATAAAACTCTATCTCTAAATTCCCGGAGTGTGAACTGGAGTATAAACATTAAGTACAAGTTCCCGGAGAGCGAACTAAGTCATAAACACTGATGATTAATAAGTTCCCGGAATATGAGCCGAACTGTTAATTACAAATTATGTTAAGTCCCCAAAGTGTGGACATGTATTCAAGGCTTATGACATATGTGAACACGAACTAATCAATGTGATACTTGAGTAAAAAAAAAGAAAAAAAGAAAAAGAAAGAGCTGTATTTTATGTTATTAACAAACAAAAAAGGAGTTTGATTACATGATAAAACTAAAGACATTTCATAAAGTGGGTGCCGAATCCCCACTTATACACGGCCTACAAAAGGAGAAGTAGAAAGAATTGCCCTTTCACAGCTACATGGAAAAACAAGAAGTTCACTCTTTCTTCTTCCGGGGCTTCTTCTTCGGGGTTGAGCCACTAGACCCACTACCCGGCTTCTTGCGGGATTTCTTGTCTTTCTTTGGAACATCCTCAGGATCTGGCATGATATCCACGTCTTCCTCAGAGCTGGAAGGGATAGAGATCCTTTTGTAAGGACGAACCGGAGGCGGGGAAGCTGTAACAGGTGGCGAAGCTTCGACGCTAGAAGTTATAGCTGTGCCGGTGAGAGAAGTGACCATTGAAGGAGTTAAGCTTGGTGGAGCAACATCACCTCCGGAACAACCAACCGTCGTCACCGTAGCCATTTCGGCGCTTATCTCGGCAAGAATTTCTTCTTCTCGGGAAGATCGAGCAGCGCTGGAAACACTGACGGTCGGCATAAACGAGCTAAAAGTTGGAGTAACTCCACCCATTGTAAAGGAAGGATCGGAAAAAGGTTCACAAGGTTGCTTGAGAAGCTCCTTAATCATCTGAACATCAAATGACATTGAACTCCCCTCTCCCATCTCGCTGGTCACGGCAGTGGTTGTGATGGCCTCAGTAACAACGGCTCCTTGCATTGGCTGCGAAGTTTGTAGTATTGGAAGTACTGGTGCATCACTTTCAGTCACTGGTTAAAAAGAAAAGAGAATAATTAGTCAAATGATCGGCTCCAAGTTCAAAATTCCAGAAACACTTAAGCAACATTTAGAATACCTTCTTTGCCGCGGCTCAGTGGTGGGACGAGTTCAGAAACGGTAGTTGTACCGAGAGACAGTTCCGGTCGATCCGGATTATAAGCAGGGATAACATGTGGACCGACTGTAGTGGTGACTCCAGATGAGGTTGGGGCATCAACTGAAACATTCTCACTATAATGTGCGGCTCCAGAACCCTCACCAGTCTCCACATGGTGAAAACCAAGTCTCTCTCTCTCAGCGGAGATCATCGCATCATGGAGAAGTTTCCTTTCCTCTTCGCTCAACAAGCGAGATTCAAGTTCAAATTCATCTACGGCGCCTTCAGGGAGAGATGCTCTTTTGTTCGCCACCAATTTTTTCCAAGCACTGAGTAGAAGCGTGGAATAATCTCCGAGCCACGAGAGATTCCTGTGCTCAAGTACATTAGCATTATAAGTGTCGAGAAGATCATCAAACTCGGCTTCTACTCTGAATATCTCTGGTTGAACTCTCCCTTCTACCTCTGCCTCCACCGCTTCAACTTTAGCAACCGCCGCGTCTCGCTCAGCTCGGAGACACAGCTTGCTCGCACGCTTCCTGTGCGGCCGTATTAGCGTCATCTTTTTCCTTATTTAAGTTGGCGAATTTAGCCTTTAACTCCTCAAGTTCTCTGACCGCCGCATCTCGCTCGGCCTCAACATTTTTGTACCGATGGCCTAAATCTTCAACTAAAGTACAGTGCGCTTGTTGCATTTTCGCCATCTCAGCTAGTGTCTCGTCGACCTTCTGTAGCGACTCCAATTCGACCTTGCGAGAAGATTCCGTTTCAGATTGAAGTACGTCAACAATACGGTTCTTCTGAGCTAAGTCCGCTTCCAGTTTCTCAATAACTTTGGCTCGTTCGAAGGCTACTTTAGAGGCTTTAACAGCCGCCCTGTACCATTCTTTATACTGAGCATAAAAATCCCAGGTATAGCTGAGGGCGGTGTTCACGGCCTCTTTGGGAATTCTTTTGAGATTGGGTGGAAAGATATAGGCATCAAAGCATATTTCTGGAAAGTCTTTTTTCAACTGAGAAATTCTAATAGCCCCTTCACCAGATGGTTCAAGAGGTGCCTCCTCCACAGTTACGTTCGTAGCCGTATCAGTCCTTGAACGATGTGGACCAGGTTTAGAAATTTGTTGAGATGGTTGTTGCCGCGAAGGTTCGACTGCAGGTGCCTGGCCCCTGGATGGCGGAGGAGAACGAGAGGGTGAACGATACCTTCGGTCCCTATCAGAACGCTCCTGGCTAGAATAATATCAAGAATGGTCCCTATCGCGATGCTCTTGCTCATAATACCTTCGCTCACGATCTCGGTCAAATTCCCTACGGCGAGACTCATAATAGGATGAAGAATGGTGTACTCGCCGAAGTTTATCAAGTGTAGAAGGACGATTCGACATGGCACCTGTAAAGAAGGAACAATTCGATTAAGTACCAAGAAAAAGCACTATAATGCATGTGGAAGTCGTGAAGTGTTGTGAAAAGTGTATAAATGCGTAAACCCCCCGACCAACCAGAAGCGTCGATTACACTAACGGGTAAAGATTCGCTTATATCAAGCGCTCCCCGGAGCTCTTCCAACCCGGACCCGTGGTGGAGAGATACGTAGTCCGGAATGGGAATATCGTCCAACCCTGTGAAAAGGTCTCCGGACTGGCAAGGAGAGGCGCTGGAAACAGTAACCCCAGGTTGGGAACGGGTTACGACTACAGACTTCCATCTCTTAAACTTAGGTACAGCAGCCTTGCTTGTCTGACCCTCTTCTATTCGGGAAAGGTCGGCTGCTATCTCAGTGTCTGTGGGCGTTCTTTCGTCATCACTCATTTCTCTTATCACAACGCCAGGTTTTCTTCTTGCCGCTTTCTTCTTCTTCCTCGAGGCCGATTTCGCCAAACCTTCGATTACAATACTCTGGCCCATCTCAATCAAACCCAACGTCCTTAAGTTATCATCGGTCAACAACAAATCTATGTGACTTAAGTCATGGGGAACCCTTTGTAAGCTTTGAACGACGCCTCTATAATGCCCACCAGTAGGTCTCGAAATGATAGCTGCAAGAATAGCAGGGTATTAGCGTAAAGTATTAAAAGTGACCATTCAAGAACGAATTATGATACTTACGTCTGGATAACCATCTCCTGGCAAACCTTGGGGGGCATCGAACAAAAAACCACTCGTTCTTGAAATAACTAAGCCTGGTCCAGGCCCCAGTCACGACCTGACAGTTCCTAACCGCCTCCAGAAAAGTAAAAGAAGGGCTATCACCCCTACTCTTAAAGTTGAAAATGTGCCTGATCTCATTAGTCTTGGCGGGCGAAAAAGGCAATCCATAAATATGACGAAGACGCTGTTTAATAGTGCATGCCCGTTGGGATGAAGCTGTGAAGGAGCGATTCCTAAATACGACAGCATCTCTCTGATATATTGGTTAAAAGGAGGAAGAGATCCAGCCGCACAGGCATGACGGTAGAAGGCAGTATATCCTTCAGGTGGGTTGTGTGGTCTGTCACTAGCGCTGGGTAATAAAACATCGTCCAGAGATATGTTATGTTTCGAACATATCCGGCCCAACAGAGACTCTGAGATATTGGACTGAACAGAATCGACAGGATCTTCGATAAATATGGCCTCCGACAATTCATCCGGGGCCGGATCTACGACTTCAGGAAGGATGTCCGGAATCTCAAGCGCTGGAAGAGGCGAGCTTTGTGCTTCTTGTTGTTGAGAACTCGAAGACTCCATAATTAACTAACTCACCAGAAAGCGGCGTTAAATACGTAAAAAACCATGCATTCCCCCGGTGCAAAGTGTATGAGTGTGTCGTGTGATGCAAGTGCTATGCAAAAAGTTTAAGCAGATTCCACAAGATAAAACTAAATGTCCGAACAATGAAACTTTGGAATTTGAGAATGAAAACGACCGTCATCGCTGACCGTCACTTTCATGCCACCCAGATGCTACTGACCAATCCAAGTATAAATTCGTTATATTTTGTTTAAGTCATGGTGCCATCGACGAGCTCCAAAGGGACGGTCAAGTAAAAATTCGATTATGCAAGGCCGAAGCTCGCCGGAGTCAAGTATATTAAAAATTCAGTAAGTTCGTCAAAATTCAGCTTGAAATTGGTCGTAGTTCAGATACTGAAGCAAATCAGAAGAGTGGAAGTCCCAGGAGCAAGAAGGTTCGAATCGATCGACTCGAATCGGCACGAGTCGAATCGATGAACTTCGAATCGGTACGCCCCAACTCCATGTAGTTCGACTCGATGAGACTCTGGGAACAAAGCAGCAGTTCGAATCCATGAAGCCCTACATACTTCGAATCGATCAAAGTTGGACTCTTTCGAATCGATCACCATATCATTACTTCGAATCGATCCATGTAAAGCTCCTTCGAATCGATCAGAATGTCGCTATTTCGAATCGATCGCCGCGCCCCTTTTTCCTTTGCAACCATCAATTCGAAGCTATGCATTCAAAATCAACTCAAATTGCTCATTCTCGGATCGATGCGAAGCAATGAGAGACTACACTTTGATCGATACGACTCGGATGACCTCACTCCTCAGTTCCATTGAGTCGAACCACCTTGTCCAGATCCCACCACTCCTCGCAATTTTCAAAAAGGAAAGGTTGAATCGATGTCAAAAACTTCCAGTTCCATCATTCCTCACTCGGCTTGATTCACCAATTACCTGACTTGGTAAAATCACGAGGGAAAGCCTAAAGAATTCGATCGATTCGTGGAAGAGCGCTTGTCTTAAGCTCTGGAAGATCGATTCGAAGAAGAAGCTACAGCAACAGTTAAAAGTGAAAAGTTAAAAAAGAGCCCGGCCTCACGTATTTATATGGAACCCAGGGGAGAAACGGGACGATTCGTCTCCCGGTCAAAATGACCGACCTCAATAGGTCACATGTTATCGATTCGAACAAGCCACGTTCGAATCCATCACGTTCGAATCCATCGAATACGAACCCACTGCGTTCGAATCCATCCCAACTCAGTCGATGCGAGGAATCATCGGTTCGAGGAAACACTGAGCCGATGCCAGACAATCGATTCGAACGAGCATGACTTCGAATCCATAAAGACAACATCGATGCGAAGCGTCATCGATACGAAGCGCATAAACAAGGGCTAAATTGAAAAATCCTATTGATTCGAAGTACCTATTCCATAACCATCAATTCCATCGATTCGAAATCCTATCGGTTCGAACAAGCATGCTTCGAATCCATTAGACACCATCGATGAGAATGAATGCAGTGCTTCGATATGAAAAATTACTGGTCTACCTTTTACACCGATTCAGGAGAGGATCGATACAAGAGGATGATCATAGATGATTATAACAACAATACTTTAACCCGAATCTCAAATCGGTTCAGGAGAGGGCCGATGCAAAATTCGATAACAAACCAAACTGACAACAACTAGCAATCGCGCAACGTTAACCAAAGCCAAAGCGGTACATATATCCACATGCGTAGGACTAACACTTGATCTTTAACGTTTACAGGGATCAAATGTTCACCTCGTTATAGTTACGACAGCTGATGACTTTCAGAAGAGCAAGTCCTGATTGTCCAACGTGAAATTGCAGCTTTTCAAAGCACGTCATGTTTAAACAAGACGTACTTTGGGGGGCAAATGTTATCCCGCCTTTTGACAAGGCCGAGATACCAAGGAACTGGCTGGAAAATAAGGGTCACATGTCCTCAATTTTGAATGATTGTCGGTTTACTACAAATATCGATGGATTTTGTCCAAGTCTGGATCGGGCTGCAATTGATAAGACACGTCAAGCGAAGCTGTGGAAACCAACGTTCCAAATTTCGAGGCAATCCGAGTTCGTATGCCCAAGTTATCGCCGATGGAAAGTGGAGGAGACAGCCTCAGTTCGAGTCGATCATAAGGAGTATAGGTTCGAATCCATGAGAAAGCCTCACAATCGAATCGATAAACCATACATTGGTTCGAACCCATCCTCCCAGAGCCTTGCCTCGAACCCATGAAGAGCTCCTTTGCTTCGACTCCGTCGGACAAGCCCTTACTTCGAATCCATCCAAAGCTTTCCCTAGTTCGAATCCATCAAGTCACCCCTTCCTTAGAATCCATCCCAATGGCCTCGCTTCGAATCCATCAAGGAGGAAACATTCGAATCCATGCAGTTAGTACACTTCGAATCCATCGTTGAAGCACATGATCGAATCCATCGTTTTTCCCCCGCTTCGACTCCACGAATGCTGCCTCGAATCCACTAAGTCAAGACGGCTAAAGTTATGGATTCGACCCTATGGATTCGACCCTAAGGAATCGATTCGAACCAAACTTGTTGACTATGAAAGCGCAATCTTGAATCGATCATAACTTGAGATCTACAAGTCCAAATGCTATGAAATTTTCACAGGAGCTCTCATATACATAGAAGAATGTCCATGCCAATTTTCATCACGATTGGACACTTTTTCGATCGATTCGAACCAAGGATCGAATCGATCCCAAAGTGGGCCCGGATCTCCAGAATTCGACCATATGCGCCCCCCACATGTGCCAGAAGTGGTCTCCTCGAATTTTAGGAGAAATATCAGCCTCCAACACCTATAAATAGAGCCCCTGGTCATTCAGAAAGGGGATGGGAGAATTTTAGAGATAAAGCACGTCTAGACGCTGCCAGAATTGCTTCAGAGCACTACCGCTGCCTTTGATTTCGAATTTTTGGCTTACTACTTGCTGTACTTTGACATTAAAGAGTTGTATTCTCCGAATATCAAGCAATAAAGTAACAAAACTTCATAGTGGACGTAGGCAAATCGCCGAACCACTCTAAATCGTTGTCTCTTGTGCAATTTACTTCCTGCTATTTGGAGTTTTTGTTAGATAATCCACGTTTTAATTTACTTTCTTCATTTATTATCTCTTCAAAAACTTCCGACGAGTGTTGTGCCCAATTTTGACACAAACAATCATTAATTAATTTACCTAATCCCTTTTTATCATCTTCTCCAATCCACGTTTCCTATACATGCACGCATGCACAAACCCGACCGCACCTCCTTTTCTTCCACCGCACACAACCTAGTCAACTAGAATCATGCACCATCAGTTGCATCGCATCACACGTCGTACGCTCTTCGCGACCCAACTCTACATGATACGACCGACTCCCCCTTTCGAATCCCGACCTATAGCCCTAATTCTCCCCTACAGGTCACGTTTCATTTGAGTGTGCTGGAGCTTGAATAATTGGTGTGGAGAGGTGCATACTACCGAAAGAAAGACGATGTTACCCTCCATTTTGCCTAACTCCGCCTATTCCTCCTCCACGACCCAACCCTAGGTCCACGTCCAAACACGACCACTACCCTTATCACCATCGCATGTGTCACCGTCACCACTGATGCAAAGCCCTTCTCCTCACGAGCACAACAGACCCAATCTCACGTTCTAATACGGCCTGAGGCTCACAATTTGAATTTTGAAAGGTGGAGGCTATATTCATTTGTTGATAAGGAGGAGAAAACGAAAGTTAAAAGGGAGGAAATTATGGACAATGGTTTAAGTGTAAAGGAATATATAGATTATGATACACACACACATATATGTATGTATGTGTAGATTCAATTTCTTAGATAAATCGTCACACATTTTAAGCCTGTACGATCACATAGTATATCGAATGACAACGAAACTCGTCGGTGCTCATCGCCTCACTTTTCGGTCTCAATGGTATAAATTTCGTTGCTATTTAAGACAACGCTTCGAGATGATACTTGCACGCATCTCAATGTCATTTTGGCTATCGGATCGCCTCGATTTCGAATATAGCGATATTTGTACACATTTTAGTTCGCAACATCAATCCGGACTCAACGGAAGTGGTCTCTAGTCCTAATTTTATCGTATGCAAAAAGTCACATTTTGGACCTTCAATTCAATAATATTCAATATTTAGATTAATTATTTAAATATCTTATCGTTAAATACACAGGCTGTTACAGTACATACCCAGGAAGCTTTGCTTGTAAGATTTTCCCTCCCTTTTTTCTTCGAACCCTCTACATTATGCGAGATTTTTTAATCAGTTTATTTTTGTAGATTGCCTATCACTCCATTCGCCTTCGGGACAACTTTAAGGCGCTTAAGGACGAAATTAAGATGTGCAAGTGATGCAGCGCATCATGCTTTAGGTCGTAGGTCGTGTGCCTTAAGTCGCCAGCGACCTAGCGGGTTACGGACTAGCGAGATACGAGGGAAGGATGAAGCAGTGCACCAGGATAATGAGTTATTCCTTGAGTCGCACCATTCCTTATGTCGCCGGCGACCTAGCGAGTTAAGTCGCTCCAGTATGCCGCTTTCTCTATAAGTCGCTCAGTACCTTATCTCGTTAAGTCGCAAGTTCTTATGCCGCTTCTTCTTATGCCGCATTGTTTACTTTTGTCACAAGCTCTTATGTCGCTCAATCTAAGGTCGCTCAAGCTTAAGTCGCTCAAATAATGCCGCAACTGTTATGCCGCTCTAGTGTTATATCGCTCCAGATGTTAAGTCGCATAAGTCGTTGCTGAAGCTACTTAGGTCGTATCTTCTTAAGTCGCGAGTTGTTATGTCGTGTGATGTTATGGTTTCTTTATGTCGTTGGTTGTTATGTGTTGTAACATGTTGCTGTAATTTCTTTATGTCGTAGGTCGTAAGTCGTGTTGATCTGTTAAGTCGCGTGTGAGTAGGTCGTAGGTCGTAGGTCGGCCACCTGTTGAGTCGCTGTTGTTAGGTTGGCTGTGTGTGTGTGTGTGAGTTGTAAAGTGCTATAAATAGGGGTGTTGTATCACTTGTAAAGGGAGTTGATTTTTGAATAAAATTTGTTTGTATGCTTTTTGCCACTTTTGTTGAAGTTGAGTGTGATCTCCTTCTTCTTCCATCTTTGGATATTCGAGTGCGCTCGAATCAACGAACTTGAAGCCGATTCACGGAATCTCGTGCGCGAGATCAACGTCAAAGAATCGTAGATCTTCTAACGCGGAATCGTTCGCGATTAACGTGTTGAAGATAGCTAGAATCCGGTATCTCGAGAGATCAACGGATTTAGGCATTTATCTTGTTTTACTTGACACGAAATCATTTCGTGAGGAAGAAACTTGTGTCAATTTGTATCGAAACATTATTAACACGTCAAGGTGTTAAATCCGCTGCGTCACTTATTTGGTATCAAATCCGGTATCTCGAGAGATCAACGGATTTGGGTACTTATCTTGTTTTACTTGACACGAAATCATTTTGTGAGGAAGAAACTTGCGTCAATTTGTATCGAAACATTATTAACACGTCAAAGTGTTAAATCCGCTGCGTCACTTATTTGGTATCAGAGCTTGAAGATTTAGAAGAGCTAAGTAAGATCAAGACCGAAGTTAAAGTCGAAGCCGAGCTAAGTTAGGTCGAAGCCAAGTTAAAGTAGAGCCGAGCTAAGTGCAGAACCAGGTTAAAGTCGAAGTCAAGGCCAGTTGAAGCGAGTTAGAGCCGAGACAAGATTGTTTCAATTTGTATCACTTTGTATCAGTTAGAGATTGTGTATCATCATGCCTCCGAGACGTGCTAATCGCTACCAGCAAGTTGAAGATGTATATAGAAGACAAGAAGTTGAACATATGGAGCAGCATATCAATGAAAGGTTCGATGAAGGTATTGAAAAGTTAGAAAAATTGATGAAAGACATGAATCAAAGTCAAAGGAGAACTTCACCAGTTTGTCACCAAAGTGGAAACAGGGTTTCATCATCGGTGTCGGAAGAAAGGAGAATGTCACCACAATCTTATCGAGATAGGAGAGAATCTTCAGTTTCAATGAGAAGAGAACACCATGAGTACCGAAATGAAGAAAGAAGAACTCATCGTGGATTTGAAGATGATCCATATCTTGATGTTGAAAGACATGATAGAAGGGACATGCGTGATCGTAGAGACATGGATGGACGGGATCGATATCGACATACATATGATTTTGAGGAATATGGTGATAGAGGAAGTGTTCATTATCGAGATCGAGTCTAAGTGCGAAATCAATATCTTGATTCAGAGAATGATCGTAAATGGGAATCAGATATGCGGATGGAAATTCCAGAATTCAAAGGTGGTATGCAAGTAGAAGAACTTCTTGATTGGTTGTAAAATGTTGAAGAAATTTTGGAATTCAAGGAGGTTCCAGAGAATCGCAAAGTTCAGTTAGTTGCTACAAGGCTAAGGGGAAGAGCTATGGCTTGGTGGCAGCAAACTAAACTAACTCGGGAGAGAATGGGAAAATCAAAGGTTGTCACTTGGGAGAAGATGAGAAAGATGATGAAAGCAACTTTATTGCCGTACAATTATCAATCTCTTATGTATCAACGTTTGCAGAATTTGAGACAAGGGACGAGGACGGTGAATGATTATGCAGATGAATTTTATCAGTCGATTGCAAGGAATGATATTATGGAAACAGAGGAATAGCTAACAGCTAGATATATTGGAGGGTTACGAATAAAAATTCAAGACATGGTGAATATGTTTAACCCAATGTCTGTTGCTGAAGCACATCAGAAAGCTCTAGCTTGGGAGAAATAAGGAAGACGAGGAGGTGGTGTGTTTACAAGTTCCAACAATCAGAATAAAGGTGCTAGTAGCAGTGCTAATGTTTCCAAGGCAGTCCGTAAACCAATTGTCAATGAAGCCGCTAAAGCAAAAATCAACAACAGTATCAAGTGCTATAACTGTCAAGAGTTTGGTCACAAAATCAATGAATGTACAAAGTCAAAGAAGAGAACCTTAGTTGCAGAGGAATGTGAGTATGAGGATGTGGAAGCTGAAGTTGACTATACTCAACCATCGAAATTTGATGAAGATGAAGAAGTTGTGTCAGGAGATGAAGGATATAACTTGATGATAAGGAGATCTTGTTTAGTGCCAAAGCATGAGAATGATTCTAGTTGGCTAAGAAGCAATATCTTTCAGTCTACATGTACTATCTTGGGGAAGGTTTGTCGATTTGTTATTGATGCGTGAAGCTGTGGTAACATTATTTCGGAAGAAGCCGTTACGAAGTTAGGGTTGAAGACTGAAAAGCATCTTAGATCTTATAAGCTGGCATGGCTAAAGAAAGGTGGAGAAGTTACAGTGGGAAGAAGATCTTTTGTTACATTTTCTATTGGTAAGAAGTACAAAGATGATATTTGGTGTGATGTTGTGGATATGGATGTGTGTCATTTATTATTGGGAAGACCATGGCAATATGATAGAGCTGCACAACATAATGGTCGCACCAACAGCTACAGTTTCATGTTTGAAGGTACTCAAATTACTTTGGTTCCTAAGAAGCGTGAGCAAAGTGAAAGCAAAGCAGAGAAGAAGGTGGAATCAACTAGCCTATTATCTTCGAAAGAATTTGTTGAAGAAGTGACGGATAGTCCTGAAATGTTTATGTTGATTGGGTATAAAGCAAGTGAAGATGTTGAAATTCCTGAGGAGGTTAGACCAGTGTTGGATGAATTTGAAGATGTCTTTCCTACGGAATTGCCCAAGGAATTGCCGCCACTGAGGGATATACAACATCAGATTGATTTAGTGTCAGGTGTTGTGTTACCGCATAGGCCACATTATCGTATGAGTCCAAAAGAGCATGAAGAGTTGAGGAGACGGTTGAGGAATTGCTTGAGCAAGGGCATATTCGAGAGAGTCTCGGTCCTTGTGCTGTACCAGCTTTGTTAGTGCCAAAGAAAGATGGTTCGTGGATGATGTGTACGGATAGCAGGGCACTCAACAAAATAACTGTCAGATACCGATTTCCTATGCTAAGGCTTGATGATCTATTGGATCAACTTAGTGGTCTGTAATCTTTTCGAAGATTGATCTTAAGAGTGGTTATCATCAGATTCGCATTAGACCAGGTGATGAATGGACAACATTCAAGACATGGGAAAGATTATATGAATGGCTGGTCATGCCGTTTAGTCTATCGAATGCACCAAGTACATTTACGAGGGCGATGAATCAAATTTTCAGACCTTACATTATAGGAAGTTTGTTGTTGTTTACTTTGATGATATCTTGATCTACAGTGCAAGCACATATGAGCATATTCAATACCTGCGAAAGGTGTTAACTATTCTTCGTCAAGAACAATTCTATGTAGCGACGAAGAAATGCATGTTTATGACGTCAAGTGTTTTATTTTTGGGATATGTCGTGTCCAAGGAGGGAATATAGGTGGACCAGAGTAAAGTAGCTGCAATCAGAAATTGGCCAAAACCCAAAACTCTAACAGAAGTCAGAAGTTTTCATGGGTTAGCTTCATTTTATCGAAGATTTATACCACACTTTAGTAGTGTGATGACCCTTGTCACTGATTGTATGAAGGGAAAGAAATTTTCATGGACGAAAGAGGCAGGATTTGCTTTTGAGCAAATCAAAGAACTTTTAACCTCAGCACCGATTCTAGTGTTGCCAGATTTTCAGTTACTTTTTAAGTTACATACAGATGCATCGAAAGTTGGAATTGGAGGGGTGTTGAGTCAGAAGGGTCGTCCAATTACTTATTTCAGTGAAAACTTTCTGGAGCAAAGATGAGATGCAATACTTATGATATTTATGCAATTGTGCAAGCTGTGAAGCATTGGAGATATTATTTGTTCCATAAAGAATTTTTTCTGTATACGGACCATGAAGCATTGAAACATTTGCAAGGGCAGGATAAAATTGCAGCTAGGCATGCATCGTGGATAGCTTATTTGCAGCAATTTATACTCGTCGTGAAGCACAAGTCTGGAGTAACTAATCGCGTTGCCGATACATTGAGTCGAATGAGTAGTTTACTAACAACTATGCGAGTAAAGGTGGTGGGTTTTGACTTACTTCCAGATTTGCTTACATCAGATTCTTATTTTTCCAAGATCTTAGACAAAGTCAAGCAGGGAAACATGGATGGATATGTGTTAGTTGATGGTTTACTATTTAAAGGAAATCAATTGTGTATTCCAGATGGCAGTTTACGAATGAAGATCATCAAAGAATTGCATAAAGGACATGTGGGCCGTGACCGTACTATGCAATTGATTTCAAAGTCTTATTTTTGGCCGTCAATGAGGAAAGAATTTGAAAGGTTTGTTCAGAGGTGCCATATTTGTCAAGTTTCAAAGGGCAACCGCGAAAAATGCAGGTTTAATTTACCGCTGCCTATACCTACTAAGCCATGGGTGGATGTTAGCATGGACTTTGTATTGGGTTTGCCGAGGATGCAACGTGGCAATGATTCTATCTATGTGGTGGCTGATCTTTTTTCAAAAATGGTATATTTTATTGCATGCAAGAAGACGGCAGATTCAGTTAATGTCGCACAGTTATACTTCAGAGAGATCTATCACCTACATGGGTTGCCGGAATCTATTATATCAGATAGAGACACTCGTTTTCTGAGCCATTTTTGGATGAGTCTACGGAGAATGGCCGGGACAAAGCTGAAATTTAGTAATGCTTATCATCCACAGACGGATGGACAGACAGAAGTTGTGAATAGATCCCTAGGTAATCTATTGAGATGCTCCGTGAATGACAATTTGAAGGGTTGGGATTCCAAGCTGTGTCAAGCTGAGTTCGCACATAACCATGCATTTAATCGTAGCACTGGGTTCAGTCCATTTCAGGTCGTTTACTCGACAATTCCTAAGGGACTATTGGATTTATCTACAGTTCCACAGCAGAAAGGAGTGATCAAGCAAGCTAGTGATTTTGTGAATGAATTGCAAGAATGCCACAAGGTTGTGCAAGAGCGATTGTTTAAGGCGAATGAGAAGTATAAGCAATCCATAGATATGAAACGACGACTTGTTGAATTCAAAGAAGGAGATTTTGTGTACGCAGTATTGACCAAGGATCGATTTCCTGTTGGTACGTACAAAAAACTAGCTGCTAGAAAGATTGGTCTTTTGGAAGTCGTAAAGAAGATTAATGAAAACGCTTATCAGTTGAGATTGCCGGATCATATCCATACTGCTGACGTTTTCAAAGTCAAACACTTGATTCCATATCATGAGAATAAGCGTGTCGAAGAAGAGGAAAGTGTGAATTCGGGGTCGAATTCTTTTCAACCAGGGGAGGATGATGCAACGCATCATGCTTTAGGTCTTAGGTCGCGTGCCTTAAGTCGCCAGCGACCTAGCGGGTTACGGCCTAGCGAGATACGAGGGAAGGATGAAGCAGTGCACCAGGATAACGAGTTATGCGTTGAGTCGCGCCATTTCTTATGTCGCCGGCGACCTAGCGAGTTAAGTCGCTCCAGTATGCCGCTTTCTCTATAAGTCGCTCAGTACCTTATCTCGTTAAGTTGCAAGTTCTTATGCCGCTTCTTCTTATGCCGCATTGTTTACTTTTGTCACAAGCTCTTATGTTGCTCAATCTAAGGTCGCTCAAGCTTAAGTCGCTCAACTAATGTCGCAACTGTTATGTCGCTCCAGTGTTATATCGCTCCAGATGTTAAGTCGCATAAGTCGTTGCTAAAGCTACTTAGGCTGTATCTTCTTAAGTCGTGAGTTGTTATGTCGCGTGATGTTATGGTTTCTTTATGTCGTTGGTTGTCATGTGTTGTAACATGTTGCTGTAATTTCTTTATGTCGTAGGTCGTAAGTCGTGTTGATCTGTTAAGTCGCGTGTGAGTAGGTCGTAGGTCGGCCACCTGTTGAGTCGCTGTTGTTAGGTCGGCTTTGTGTATGTGTGAGTTGTAAAGTGCTATAAATAGGGGTGTTGTGTCACTTGTAAAGGGAGTTGATTTTTGAATAAAATTTGTTTGTGTGCTTTTTGCCACTTTTGTTGAAGTTGAGTGTGATCTCCTTCTTCTTCCATCTTCGGATATTCGAGTACGCTCGAATCAACGAACTTGAAGCCGATTCACGGAATCTCGTGCGCGAGATCAACGTCGAAGAATCGTAGATCTTCTAACACGGAATCGTGCGCGATCAACGTGTTGAAGATAGCTAAAATCCGGTATCTCGAGAGATCAATGGATTTGGGCATTTATCTTGTTTTACTTGACACGAAATCGTTTCGTGAGGAAGAAACTTACGTCAATTTGTATCGAAGCATTATTAACACGTCAAAGTGTTAAATCCGCTGCGTCAGCATGTAGGCTAGTCATCGGTCGAACAAACGGTCAAGGAGGCGCTAAAGGCAACCAAGGAGGCAAAAGAGGCAACAATGACGACAATCGACGCTGAGGAGCGGGCAGAGAGGGAGGTGGTAAGCTTCAAGGAGAGCCTGGCCAAGCTTGAGGTAGACCTTGCTTGTCATACTGCAAAATGTAAGTATGATGATGAGGGAGACCCGACGCCAGTAAGGGTTGGTCGTGCTAAAGTAATGCTAAAGACATGTCATGTTTGGGCCAATCTTGCCTGATGTGCTGTCTGTTGGGACGGCCTCGGATGGGAGTCAACCGTTAGTTGATGTGATGCCGAGCGAATGTGTTAGCTTTTAACTGCAGTTGGAAGAAGTTCAATATAGAAGAGCTGGTCAGGACTGAGCCAGACTTGGCTGGACCGTAAGGGATTGGGTCTAGATCTTGCCTAAATGTGAATGTTTCTTTTGGATGAGATGGTCATGCCTCATCTTGACACCCTACTGAGAAGAAAGGTTGGTTTAAGATGAGCATGGGCTTAGAGCAGCTTTTGTGGGCGGTGACAGATCAACTGAGTTGACTTTGATTGAGCCGTATTTCTTTTAATCGGCCTGCTAACTACTAGAAAAAAAATGAGCAACGTAAGTCTTCAGATACATGTGCGCGTCCTTAAAATAAAAATAATTTAATTAGCGTTTGGAAAATTAAAAAATAACAAAAGTAATTACTTATAACAACTAATTAAAACTATCTAGGAAAATAGTGTGAAAGGCAAAATTCATCACATTTTCAACTTCAAGGACCGGCTCTCAATTTTTCAACGTGGAGGACAAATTTTACAATCATATTGAACGGCAAAACTTTTGTAAGAATGACAAGACACAACGCTATTAGATAGGATTAACTTTGTATTTGCTAATTAAAAAAAAAAGAATAGAGCATTTATATTTCAGTTTTATATGCAAAAGTTAACATTACGTAGTATTTTATGAATGATATAACTTAATACCGTTTTGTACTTAATATACATTCTTTATATCATTTTGTTATATACTAATACTAGTGTTATTTTTTATCCGTTGCTATTTAGAGTAAGACTTTGAGTTGCCAAAGGCTATTGGAGGTGGGAACTAGGAAAGAAAGCGACTAAGAGCAATGGCAGCGTGGTTGAAAGTTAGCGAGAAGGGTGTGGCGGATGGGATGTTGCATGAAAGCATGAGTGCACGAGGAAAGCGGGTGTTCTTTTGCCAAAATTTTGAAGGCGTTAACTACGAAATTTTGTATCTGAAAAAAATTCGCGAAAGCATTCTCCTTTCCTTTCCCTTTGGATGATACTATTTACACACCTAAAAACTTTTCTCATCCGTTTATCATCTCACTCAATCAATTACTTCACTCATCCACCCACACCCACCTTTTCATAACTTTTTTATTTTCTCAAAATCATAACTCATCTTCTTCTTTGTATCGTTCTTTGTATGAAAAAATTAAAATTTTTCCATCTAATTTCTTCATACCATTCTTTTTTTAATTTAATGCTTCACCGATACATATTAATCCAACTAATTTTATTACAACTAAGTTGTTATCGACTTTAATTATGAGTAGAACTTCATTTCTTTATAAACTATGGAATCCTAACTAAAATTAACATAGAAAAGAATATTTTATAACTCGATTCAGGTGCTCAATTTAGGTATTATGATATGATACGTTTAAGAATATTCGTTACTACTTTGATTAAAAAAAATGCAATCATTGTTTCTTTTGTTGTTGTTTGAATCCAAAAAATGGAAATTTAATGAAATCAATTGCAGTATAAAACAAGATAATAGTCAAATCAAAGAAATTGTGATAATCCAGTCCCTAGAAAATTAACGAGTTTGAAATACTGATTTAAATGCATATTCTAAATACAATTATATATCTTAATTAATCAACTTCTAATCTAATATCAAGAAAAGAAATTTGATTTATGTTGTTTATCTTATTTTCTTTTGTCATGAATTGAAAATAATTATGTTTAAGTGTTAAATTTCATTGCTTAAGTGGGTTTATGAAGTAAATTTGATGATATTTCATTAATCCGTGTGCCGGTGGACGTAAATAGGAATGCCCTTCCCATCGTTCCCCCACGTGCCCCCTAGATCTCTTACCGTCTTCCCAAAAGTTAAGAAAATGGCCGCCCTGAAATCAGTGATTCAAAACCTAAGAAAATACATAAAAAAGCCATGGGAAATCACGGGACCGTGCTCGCATCCCGAGTACAAGAACGCCGTGCCGAATGCTCTGGAGTACCGTCCCTACTGCCCAGCAACAGTTCCGGGCAGGGCCATCGTGCCCAACTCCGACCCCGAAACCGTCTTTGACATAAAGTATTTTCCACGAGATCAGCGCCGGAATCGACCTCCGATTAGGAGGTATTTGTATAAAAAAGCTGACGTGGAGAAGATGATGGCGGAGATGCGTTTTGAGGAGAAGGATTTTCCTAGGGTTTATTTGACGGATACTATTGTTGAGGATATGGACACTCATGGCGGCGGCTACCAGAAATGAGAAGGTGAGCTTTTGTTGTGGCTCAACTAGGGTTTGTAAATTGCGTCTTTAGAATTATACTTTTTCCTTGTCTTAGATGGTTTTGTGGTTAAAATAGATGTACAGGTAGTTTGGGAGAACAAATCGATCTAAACTTGAAATAGCTAAATTCAAAAGGAAAAACAGTGTCAGAGTTTGTAAATTACGTGTTAACTAAATTGTGTTTGTTGTTGTTGTTGTAGTGCTAGTAGTAGTAAATTTTGTTTTTAGGTTCTTAGGTGGATTTACGTTAAAATTGATGTATAACTAGTTAGGAAGAACAAATTGTATTAAACCTAAAGTAATTAAACAGAAAAATAGTTCTAGCTAATGTAAGCAGCTGGATTATATTTGAGGAAAATGATAAGCAAATAATAAATTTAAGTATTTAGAAAGATGGAGAATTTTCGTGCTTTGGGACTCTGATTTTGAACCTGCAAGCTTAGAAATTGTAAGAACATTTCACAAGATTGATTACTTAACATTTCTTACATCTGGTCAGGATATGACCTTTAGCAAGTTCTTGTTTGTTGATGCATAGTCTAGCCATTGTTTCTTAAATTTGCACAAGTATAGGAAAATTCTCTAGTATGAACTTTATAGTGCACGTGTGGCGACTTGAGTACTTATATTCTTAATAATTTTATCTGTCATTTTGGATCAGGGGATCATATATACTCAGTTACTTGTGCACGGATATCCGTACTTAACCTACCATAGAATTTGTGCTGTAAACCTTGCATGTTATAGGAAAACACGGTTCATTTGAAATTTGATGGGGAAATCAGAAATGTGCAAGCTTAGTAACTAAAAGAACGTTCCACTGGATTGATACACAAATATATTTTTCTCATGTGATGACGATGATGAACTTTTGTAAGTTCTTGTCCGTCTAGAATCTAACAATCATTTGTTCATTTGCATAAAGTCTAGGAAAACACTCCAATATGAATATTAGCAACAACATTACTACACTTGCAAGGCCACAAGAACACTTATATCCCCAATTACATTAGGAACTTCCATATTTGGCCTACCATAGTCAATTGAACAACACACCTGTTACTTGCTTAATAATAATAATCCTTCAAAATTTTCTTTTGCCTAATATATCACTTTGAATGATTTCTTTCATTTATGCTACCTTTCTTTGTATCAATCATCAACCTTGGACTATACGTACAATTATGCATGCTTTTTACTCTTACTTTGTCGGAAACTTGAAATGCTTGACTTTTTGACAATTTTTCTCTTCGTTGTAGCACTTAGTTTATGATTTCGAGGCAACCTTCTTCACTTGGTAGCACAAATGTTTTGATAAGGTCTATTTTATTTATTATTGTTTTGGCTTGAGCAAGTAATTGCGCGTTTGTTGGCATGAGGCCTCAACAAATGACCACAGGCATACTTAATTGTTTATGATACTATATTATCCTCTAAAAATTTAACCTAATAAACATTAAAAATACAATATAACTTAACATTACCCATTTATTCCATATTTTTATGCGTTTTGTTTTTCTCTCGTCAAAGTCCTAAAGCTTCCACATTACTTTAATCATTGATAATAATAAATCAGAATCTTGTTTCAATGAATATTGAGAAGAAGTTTGATGAGCAGCTACTCATTAGCTAGAAAATTGATTTAACACCCCCAACTGATTGATTTCGTGAATACAATTATCGCCAAAAGTTGTATCAAATCAAATAACGGCATAAATATAGGAAAAATGTAAAAATATGAAGTAGAAAAGAGAGAAACAAGGAACAAGAAATATATAGTGATTTGACTATGCCTACATCAACTTTAACGATTTTTTATTGTTGATTACACAATAGATAAAGAAGGAATATCAATTACAATCTCAAAATCCAGTTAGAAATTGCAACAATAGCACTTCTCATAAGATGTGTAACAGCAGTTAGCCAAAATCTAAGCCTTTTTTGTTACACGTAGTCCCATATTTATAATTGTACTTAGCTGTTATTAGGCCTTTTAGTCGTCAAGTCGGAGTGCTATTACATTAGAACTCATTATAGATCAGGATCCAAGGAGATAAGGGAAGAACATAGCAAAAACCGCTAAGTTGATGGATAGATCGATACCAATCTATGAACTATATCAGTTTTTTCTATATATTTTTAGTTGTTCTTCGTATTCGATCATCTTTGAGTCTAACATCCATTCATTCATCATTTGAGGTTCGATATCATTGGATAGTCGCTTGTGAAAAACCTTGAATAGCACTTGTCCTAAAATATGCTTTTGTAAATACAAACGCGCTTTGATCGAAGACCTGCGATCAAATCCTGATCTGTATACTTTCGTTACTCAGACCGTTTCCATGTAATGTCGTATTTTCAAAACATTTCATTTTCACATAGCCACTAAGACACTTCTTTTTGGCGGATCTAAATTCCATAGTTTCGTAGCTTCGAAAGCTCATCTAATCTACCTATCATTGGGAATTCTTTTGGTTGAAGGTCAATTTGATACATCCATTTCTTTAAATTTTATGGATTAGTACCGATTGATCCCAATATATAATACTCCAACACTTGGAATTTTTATATCTCGTCTTCATTACTGCCACCGCTCTTGCTTCGGCTTAGGGTTCACGCATCTTCCAGCTTGATCTTCACTCCAAATAATTAACATCAATCTTCTAGCAATCAAACCAAGGTATGTTGTTGCCATCTTCATGCCGTGCCCACATCTTGACATTGCATCCATCGCCGTTGACCATTTTTCCCCTTGGACCTCACCTTCGTTGATTCTAGGAAGTGCTGCTTTGGTTAGGAAAAATGGCTTGGTTGGTAGGGAAGATAGGGTCGGTCGAGTGCTGATGGCCATCATTCCTCCATCGAATCGATCTTAAACCAATTTTTTATGATTTGGGACCATTCTGCAAATTCTACACCGATCGATGTCAGGTGATGTTGGTAGAGTATCATGGATTTAGAGTTTGTAAAGATCCATCGGTGAAATGTCCAAGGATATATGTTCCATCGATATTCATCTTCAACAATTTCAGAATCTTGAACTTATATAAAATTACACTTCCTCTCTTAGAAGAAAAGACGATTAAGAGGTAGAGTTCCTATTTGTATTGGATCAATCCGGTACCATTAGCGTAGTCTTTACATTAAAGTTTTCATCTGACAGTTTTATCGCATGCCAGAACTCGTTTGTTGGCACGAGCGAGCATTCACTTTTTACAGTGAGCTTCCACACACCGGGTACAAGACACATCATATACACATACATAGGATATACATTCTCTAGTTGATCTACATATTATGATAGGTAATGCTCCATCCCTTTGCAGATACACCTAAACGAATTACCAGTAGTGCTCTTCGTCATATGGTCGTCCGTCGTAAAGCTGTTCCGGAGCTTGAATGTCGTACCTCCTTCCTTCTCACTGACATAAGGCTTCGTTTGTTCTGTCTCTTGTTCGACAGACGTTCAGTCTTCTACGAGCATTCCACACCCGGGACTTGAGATAGGGATCAACTTCCGAAACAAGCACCGGCTGATGCTAACACACCCAGACAAGCCCCATCTTAGAGAAGTGTGATCGTAGATGAAGACGAAGAAGAGTCGAAAAAAGAAGAGACGTTACGGTAACGGTAATGGTAAGCGTTACCGATACGAGACAACTATTACCGTATTGATACCACTATTAAGGCAGAAATGACTGATGATGATAAACTGGCAAACAGTTGACTAGTAACCATTGTTTTAATCGCGGCTATCTCGGTCGAGATATTGGTTGAAGGTTTGGACGAAACGAAACATGAGATATCGGTCGATATCTCGTTATTTATATCGGCTAAAATTTACATATATCGGCCGATATTTGGAGCGAAACGATATTCTGAGATATACTCGATGTTTTGTTTTTTTTTCAAAAAAATAGGCCCATCTCAGTCTGTCATAAAAATATAAATGAACAAAGTCCTTTTATTTCTGATTCAACTTCTCAAACGATCACGTTCCTCGTCAAAATATCGAACTCCCTCTTCTCCAGAGAAATAAATCGAATTCCCTTTTTTAAAAATCGAACTCCCTCTTCCAACATCCGACAGTTCGCAGTTGCTTCCAATTTTCGATTACTCGATCGCGCTTTTGACTGTCTGCAGCTACGTCTTCGACCAATCTCTCTACTCTTTACATGTATGTAAATTAGGGTTGTTTCTATTTTAATGAAATTCAATTTTTCAGAAATTGAATGTACAGTACAATTTAGAGTAGATTTGCAAGTAATTTTATATAAAGGTTTTAAACATCGGATTTTGGTCACATTTCGTCTCGGAATTTTTACACAAGTTATCTCGTATCGGGGGAGATTTCGGACGAGATGAGTACATATCGGGTGTACATCTCGGATTGACATCTCGGGTCTTAAAATGCATCTCGGGAATATATCGGATGTACTTATGTGTCTAAAATTGATGTGTCAAAAATTTATTTAACGGTTATAACTTTCTTAGTAAAAATAAAAATGGTAACATACTTGATTTATATGAAAAAGGAATATTTTTAGAAGAGTAGTAGCTTGATTAGCTTAATTGATTTGGTAATGATTGAATAATATCTTTTTATTTGAACATAATAAAGAAGTGAAATCTTTCGCTATGACTTGTTAGTTATTAAGATAAAAAGTAAAGAATATGTTTAAGAAGTTGGTAATTATAATTGGATTGAGTAGTTTCTTTCGAATCAATATGAAAATAAAAAATATTATGGAAAATAAGAAAAATGTATAATTTCGAGTGAGATCTCGGATTGAGATTTTGATCCATATATCGGGTGAGATTTGAATATCTTGGACGAGATGAGTGTCGATGGAGATATGGAAGAGATTTGATGTCTCGTCTCGTTTAAGTGTGAAAAGGAGATCTCGGGTGATATATAGAAGATTTAAAATCATGATTTTTTTATTCTTGCGGCATAACCTTGTGCAAGTAGATTGGCATTGCCTGAAGCCCTTTGATTCCTGATATCTTTTATATGCATTTGCTTTTATTTGCATCAGTTCCTGATACTGTTATTATGTTATTCTTATTGCATATATGTAATTGTATAGAACTCTTTTTTTTCCCAGTTAATTTGTCGCCTTTCATCTACTTATAGATCGCTAAAACTAATGATGTTTTGTAACTTTTGTTGAACAATTTCATATAGTTGAAGTATAGTCGCATTATTTTTTAAGTTAGAATAGTGGATATTAGTCGCAATAATTCAGTAAATGTTAAATAAACCGATTCCATGCATTTTTTGCTATAAATTATGTGATGTGTTATACTCCGATATGGTCTCGAGATGAACTTTAGGTCCGAGATGTAAATCCGATATTGGCGCCCGAGATGCATTCGTCTCGTTCGAGATTTCACCTGATACGATATCGAGTCACTAAAATCGCCGAGACGAAACATGCCCGATATCTGAGATTTAAAACCTTGCTAGTAACGGTACTTACCGGTACATAAATTGAAATTTTGATAATGATAAAAAGGTAAATATTTATTCCTTATTCTAACTCAATTAATATTTATATCAGTATTTTGACTTAATTTAGTTGACATAAATAATTTTCTTAATTAATCAGAACTTATATACAACAATATGAAATACTAGCTTCTAATATTAGGCTTCAAACCTAACAAAAATAAAAAAGAAACGTCATTAATAATAATACGAACTTCTTAAAATATGATATTACGTTTAAAATTATAAGCAGTTATGATTAATTTAAATACTGGAAAACAAAGTTAACATGACTGATAAATTTACCGTTACCACCGGTTTTCACGTTTCTTTACCACTATATTTACCGTGGGTAATGGTAAGTTTACCAATATCATACCGATAGTATTGATATACTGATGTAATTTAATATGGTTATCAATGTGTTGTTATTAGTACGATTATGGTGAAATTCTCATTACCATAACAACCCAAAAATCAATAATATACTATATAAAAGAGGAGGAAGAAGAAATTGAAGAAGAGTCAATAAGGGAGAAGTTACAATACCAGCTCCCCAGTTTAAGCATTTAAGAAAAGGACTTCCTGTGATTGACCTTAGTTTGTCGTCTAATTAGACCGAGATTAATTAGACCGAGATTACAACTCCCATGACTTGTGATATTGATGAGGCAGTCGGTCCTTCTAGTTATCCTACACTCGACGACTTAGCTAACCTTAACTCTGACTTAAGTGACGCGATGAGGCACGACAATCTTTTTTGGGACGTTGAACTTGCCCCATGGGTGATGAGCTAATCCATGCTTCTCCATTAGATGCTTCTCTAGCTTGCTTGCTCAGGTTCTTCTTAAGCTCCATTTGATCTGATCTTCTTGTAGGTTTAATTCGAATTTTATAATAGAAATCTAGCTCGATCTTCAAATTTATTAGTGGAAGCATCAAAAAAATATTAGCTACAAAATAGGTATAGCACCCTAGTTGATTGATTTCATGAATATAATGATATTTAATCGTCGTTTCAAATTAAATCTATAAAAGAAATGTTAAAATATGAAGAAGAAAAGAGAAAAAGCAAGATGTATAAGATTTATAGTGGTTCGGGTCAAGAATCATTAGCTCAAATGGTAAGATCTCTAGATTGTGTTCTGAAGATCTTGAGTTCGATCATCGAAACACCAAAAATGAGTGCTTCACTTAAATTAAATATTACCCTTTTATCAATAAAAGATTTATGGTGGTTCGGCTATGCTTCCACATCACACATTAGATCTGGAAGGAATATCAATTACAATCTCGTCAAAGACCACTAGCTCAACTGGTTGGTGGTATGACGTTTTAGGCTTTGGTTGTAGAGGTTGTGGGTTCGAACCCTGAAGCATCAAAATGAATGCTTTGTTTGAATAAAGTATCTATATAAAAATATATCAATTACAATCTCGAAATTCAGTTAGAAATTACAATGATAACACTTCTCCTGTAAGATGTGTAAGAGCAATTAGTCAAAATCCAAAAGTTTTTTTTTTCTGTTGCGTGTAGATTCATATTTATATCTGTACTTAGCTGTTATTTGGCATTTTAGTCTTTGGGTTGGGTTGCTGGTCCCTTGGAACCCATCTTAGATCAAGATCCAAGATGATAAGGAAATAACAGAGCAGAAACCGCTAAGTTGATGGATCGCTGCAAATCCTTGAACTCAGCCAATTTTCACGATATTTTTCTAGTTGTGCTTCGTGCTTGATTGCCTTTGAATCTGACATCCATTCCTTTATTACTTTGAGGTTCATTATCATCGAATTATCGTTTGTGAAAAACCCCGGATAACACTTACCGCAGGCAGTGATCTATAAACACCGGTTTTTCTTTCAAAAACCAGTTTGATGAATGTTTTCATTGATTATAATTCAAGTAAAATTATATTGTTAATTGAAGATTGTTGTTTGAAATTAATTCATTTTGAAATGACGGTGGATGGTGGCTCATATTAGAGATGCTATTTTCAACACCAAAACATTTCTGTCTACTTTTCATACCAGTAGTTAGCCGCTTCGATTTTGGTGTGGAAGATCTCAGTTTTAAAACTTGCATAACGTGATTCGAACCGCTTGACATATGTTGACATGTAGTATGTTGTACTAACATGTACTGCTATCTAAGCATCCAACTTCAAATAACAACAACAACAACCTTACGAGAGTGAGTTTAGCCGGTGTTTTTTAATTAAAATTTAAACAGTGAGTAAGGATGATATTAAATGCTTATGAGTAATATTTGAATATGGTAATTTTTAAAGGAAAATATAAGGTGCTTGCACTTCATCCTAGGGAAATTCTGAAGAAAAATGTTAATGCTTGTAAAAGTTTAAGATTGAGAAAACGTGCTTGTAAAAGATGTTAATGCTATCTCTTATAGTCCAGTATTTTGGTCAAACAATCACATCGATCTCATGGTTAAGCTATATAATATTGACACTCTCATATATGTATAATAGCAATTATCTGAAATTTAGCATCAGAAATCTCAACATAAAATGCTCGTTCAGGCGAATTATCCAAGTGGCGACATAATTTCTAATCACATGCATGTTTAACATTTATCAGTTACAATGATTTTCTTTCAAAGTTTGTCGTTTTCTGGTACATTCAAGCTAATAATATAATTGATCCATAATGCAATATTTTAAAGTGAAAAGATTTAACTGTTTTGCAAACAATGTGGAAACAGAATATTCTGTTCACCTCCACTTGATGGGGGTTGACACAACTCCTTAAATGTTAAAAGATTAACATGAACCATGTAGCTCAAATTTTAACCAGTAGAAATAAAGAGAAGCCCACTATGTCCAAAATTTGATGCATGTTTTTGTAAACTAGGTCATTAACAAATTTTCTTCTGTTTTTTCAAATAATTTGGTGTATATGATTTGATAAAATATTGAGCTATGTCAAGCCATGCTCAATAATTTGTGCTCATATTTTTTTTCAGAAATTTTATCTATAAGGTATCCATCAGTGTGTTCAATGACATAATTTATTTTTAGCATCTTAAATGCTCTTTAAATTTCATCGTTGGATTCATCAAATCAATGGATAAATTTGAAAAAAAACACGGGAGAGTAAAAACAAAATTTTTTCTTTTTTGCACTTGAAGTTTTTCATTCTCTTATATCCACCGACTTGATGAATCCAATGGTGGAAGTTAATAGACGGCGAAGATGATAGGGGTGCCATATTTATATAACCTCTGTTTTCGTCCATGCTAATGATATGCTAATTTTTCGCACTGTTTTAGTGATTTTTTTTCCTTGTAGTTTTTGGTACAATTATCTAACACATTTTAACGCTAGCAGGTTGTGCGAAGCTTGCAACTTCCATCCTATCAACAATGCAATTTGAATATTTGCCTTATCTTTAAGATAAATTGTGCGGTTTGAAATGTTTGTACTGTGTTATTTTACCTTTATTTATGACTGATATTGCTGTATAATTTCTTGCCAATAATCTGTTGAATCCCAAACTGTCAGACATATTGTAATTGGGTTGAAACTGCAATCGATTTCATTGCATCCTTCTATAGGCCAGCAGTTGATTTACAAGGAAAAGACATTAGTTGTTCATGGCACTTGGAATTTGGTTTGAGCTTGGATTTGATCAATTATAAGATCGGCTTACTAACCAATGAATCTGACTTGATTATTAGTTATACATAGCACTGTTGTCAAAATTCCTCCGTCTGGCCTTTAGACGAGGTTTACGGTTGACGATATCCTAGATAAGGTTTACCGTTTCATGCAAGAATCAAAACAAACATTTGACGCTAGTTATGCATTATTTAAAGTTTAATGCTGCATATACACATCAATGTGCTGGTTTTATGTGATTTTGGCTTTTTGACAACACTTAAGCATATTTTAAATTTCAAAATTCTACTTTATATCTAACGACGCTAAACAAAACAAAAAAATTTTGGTTAAAATTCACATTTTATTAAAAATTTCTGGCTTTGATTAATTCTTGATTAAACGAATAATCTAGTCCGTACCGAATGTCGGAGATTTTTACAACTTTGGTTTATAGTAGTAATAAAATATGAATGTATCATTTGTGTGTCATTCTATTTGTTTATAAAACTAGTTTATTTTTCCCCTATCTCTCTTCTCATATTTACAAAATTAGATTTTTTTGTGTGTTCTTGTTTCTAGAATAAACTTCGGCCCCCTATTTGTTGTTTCAAATGTAAAGCGGGTTCTCGTATATAATATTTTTGTAGATTAAGTACTTACTCTTTTAATATTAACATTCGACAAATATCATCATTCGTAAACTCATTTAAATTCAATTTTTGAAATGTGATAACTTATTGGAGATTACTCGGATTTAAGAATCTTTTTCATCGTTAAATCATAAATGAATAACCTTTTAATGATATCCATTGTTTATATCTAAACATAAAATTTAAAAAGTCATAACTTTACATTTTAGTTTAACTGCATTAAGAAAATGTAGTTATAACTAAAACTTACAATAAACTAATTTAGTTATTGCTTTCTAATTGGATAAAGAAAATGAAGTTTTAACTGCATTAAGAAAACACACTTATACCTGAAAAGATCAAAACTATGAATCGTGCATTGTAAAATCTGTTCAATGCATAGGCTCTTTTTTTATATGTAAAATCTATTCAATGCATAGGCTTATTTATTTTTTTATGTATAAAACAAAACTTCAATTAAATGGAAATTAACGAACACAAAAAATAGACAAAACCATACAAAGGTAAATTCTCGATTGCACATTTCAATGAACACTAAAATTATCAAACTGTCCCAATAGTGCGGGTAAGCAAATAAAATCTAAAACATTGTCAGTAAAAAAAAAAAAAAAAGGGAAGATGCATAAAATTAATGCTGCATCCTATGAACGTATAATTACAAAATAATTCAAAGCAACTTTTAAGCAGCGTTCTTAGGGAACTTAGGTGCTGCCTTCTTCTTTGGTGATTTTGTCGTGCCTTCTTCTTTAGCAGCAGTCTTTCTAGGCAAAATTTAATCAATTTTGGCTACATTGTGCGATGCGTTAATAATTTTGGCTGCATGTGATAATTTTATTCAATTTTAATGCAACTATAATATAACTGCATTAAGAAAATACAGTTAAATTTAAATGTTTTAGGAAAGTGAAATTATAATTTAACAATTTTTAAATTAATTTAACTGCATTTATTTAATACAACAATAATTTCAGTTGCATTTGATAATTTTATTCAATCTTAATATACTTTATAATTTAACTGCATTAAGAAAATGCATTTATATTCAATTTTAATGCATAATTTAACCGCATTAAGAAAACAGATTATATTCAAATCTTAATGCAGAATTTAACCGCATTACTATAATGCAGTTATAATTTTAACTGCATATCAAATGTGAAATTGACTTATCCATGGTATTCCAATGCCGAACATCCAATCGTCGAAAAGGCAAATTGTTAGGGTAAGATAAAAAGTACAAACATGAAAAACAGAATCTCATAGCGGAAACGACAACATATAATATAATAAAGATAGTATAAATTGTCATTCCAAGGTACATAGTACATTAGAGTAAAAACAATCCCCATCAGCTGATCGGTTATAAATTTATGACCTTACAATTGTCGATAGGTATGTATAATACAACGGTAAATAAAAATATTATGGTAGGTGAACATACAATTGTACTCCATGAGCTTCATGTTCCACCAACGACAACCTCAAAAATATTTGTCCGACCCGAACGTTATAATAAAATAACACTCGGATCAGTTTGGAAAACTAGCGTGAGAAAACTTGAGTAATATGATAATCAATTCTGTGAGACCACACCGCTAAACGTGGAACGAGTTTTTACCTCACAGAAACAACATTCATACATGAATAAATGAAAAATAAATACACCAATCCAAACAAGAAAGGATAAACACAGTCAAGAGCAAAATTCAAACTTAAAGAATGGACACAAATAATTAAAAATCGAGAAGAGCTCCAGACGCTTCTCGATGCAATTAAGAAAACAATTCAAAGATTTAAATCAAATAAGAAAACAGAAATTTTCCAATAATAACTAGGATGATACACCCTCTTACCGGAAGTATACCTCTGAACAATACACTTGAGAGGGTCATTTTCTCTGTGACTCTTTTGGAAATGTACAAGTCAGACCCGCCAACCTTATCGAGAATCTGAGTATTTCACATCTCCATGCATACAACCGAATCCAATTTGGTAGATGTGGAGATACCCTAATGGGAGTAACCACACATAGCTTGACGCTCACTCGCTATTTGGTTTTGGTCTTTTCCGACAAAGGATATCAACGCTCAAAATGAGCAACAAATCATCTCGGATGGATGAAATATAAAACAAGGAAAGATTAATTCCAAGGTTCGAATTGCAACAAGAAAATTGGATTTATCCAGCATGACTAGAAGGACGCGCCTCTCTACACCGAAAGTATACCTCTAGATAATATATACTTGAGAGCCCACGCCAAATGCGCATCACTCTCAGAAACTTTCAAGCTGGACCCTGCCTCACACGAGCATCCGAATATACTCACATCAATGTATACATGCTACAACCAACTTTCTAGATAAATGTGAATATATCATAACTGGTGCGGCCCATGTGGTTTGACTTCCATTCGCTCATTGGTTTTAGTTTTCCGCCTATTGGATGCTAACGCTCAAAATGAGCGAAAAACCGTCTTAAATTGACGAAACATAAAGAATGATATCAAAATTTTGTTAAGAAATCGACTATCGAAAGTAAAAGAATGATGATATATGGGAATTAAATCGCATACACTTGTCATCAATAAACGAATCAAGATTTAAAACATTTGATTTTTATTTGTGCTTGATTTTCACATCACTAATATTTGTAATATACTTTAAAACACTCTTTAAAAGAATATTTTTTAAAAGGGAAAATTATATTTCAAAGTGTAAAAAAGTTGCACCAAGCCTTGTTTTTAAACATTCATTTTTAAAGATTTCCACATTTATAAACTATCATCTATAAATTTAAAAACCACATTAATTAAGACAATAAATCAAGTTGTAATCTTTTTATGTATTTAAACATCATTAATTATCTCAAAAATAATAAATCAAATATATTATCATTTATAAATTTAAAACAACGTTAATTATCTTGAAAGATAATAAATCAAATTTTGTAATTATTTATGAATTTAAAACTACATTAATTACTCCAAAGGAAAATAAATCAAATTTATAATCTTTTATAAATTTAAACCATTCGTTAACCTAATGGATAATTAATCAAATATATAACCTCTTTTATTAAATTGATCAATTCTTATCATATATTTTTAAAATTCGCAAAATATTTGAGAATATAGTTTAAACCATTTTCAAAGTGCAAAAACGTGACCAAACATTTATTTAGTAAAAATACAAGCACAAGATCAACACACACAAAGGTTTAAAGAGATAGTATTTCATAAGCGACGGTATAACAAAAATTGCTATAACGACACTTACACGATTCACATGGCATGTCACAAAAATTTCAATAAAACATCAATATAAGCAATAAAAAAATATAATTAAGATGCAGATAACAGTAAATAAATAATGGAGAGAAATCCCTTTGGGTCTCTTTACAAAAGTCACATATATATCACATATATGTATGTGTATTTTCGAAGAAAGACACTACGACTTCTCCTTTTGGTCCCCTGAAACAAAATGGTTATTTATGTCATCCGCTATCAAGCAGGAATTCAAATCCAAACTAACAATCAATAATAATATTCTTTTTATTTTGCAAACATAGAACAGTGATTTATTCTCCTCAATAAATGTTCAAATAATCTATTCAATGTAATTATACCATAACGGGGTTTTATTCTGCTAAATAGATTTTTCAAACGAAGTATAACTAAGTTAAGCGTAATTAAATTTAATCATCATACTTTTATCACTAATTTATACTTCATCAAAATTTTCAACTATCATCCGAGTATTGAACAACAATCTATAACAACACAAGAATCAAATAGTTTATTCTAAAGCTGCGGCAACTCATTGAAGTTTCAGTTGATGCTTTCGCATTCCGGTTTAATCTAAAATCGAATGACGTTTATTTTCAGCCCATAATTCAGCTAGCTCCAAATTCAACGAAACTAGTTTCATCGCGTTGCTAACGTTTCTATGAGTCTGTATAGAAAGTTATTGAGTTTATTAGTTCTCGAATTATTTAAACATTTTAAATTCGCAAATTACTTCACTAAATCACAATTACCCAAATAGTACTCTTCTTCCCCCGTTATTCAAACTTGCCGCCTGAGACCAGAAATGCACGCCCCACTCCCGTGCACATCCACCTACGATACCAAGCTTCGGACCATGAAACCAAAAACGGACTTCACCATCGAACAACTCGCCCAAATCTCCACCGTCTCCACCCAAGATCGACACACTCACCGTCACCACCTGGATCATGACCTGGTGGTTCTCTCGTATGGCCTCACAGCGACGCGTTTTGCACTTTAAGGTGCTCCTCGTTAAGAAAAACACAATCACAACTATCTTTTCACAAATCGATGCCTAAATCTTCGCATAACCAAAACCCTAGCCCTCTACTCATGTCGACCGAAACTGTCCAACACACCAAACATCACCACGAACTTCAACAGCCCATAGACTTGTAGATTTAGGCTATACAAGTTCAAAGATTTATGCTTTATAATTTCTGGATGAGTATATGAATTGACTTGGATGTTTAACTTGGCGACCATTATTTTAATTTACTAGGAATGAGAAATTACTAGAAAGGAAAGGAAAAAACCAAAACGAAAAGCTAAGTATTGGTTTTCCCTTAGATTTTATAAACTATACTTTACTTCATTTTCAAGCATGAAAATATTCTCAAGCAAAATAATTTTTCCAAGCAACACTTCATATCAAAAATCAAATCAACATTGATGGATTGAAAATAATAATAATTAAATTCGATTTAATTTTTAAAAAGTTATGCAAAGAAATATTTGTGGTACTCCGCTATACAGTATTCCGTTCACATACGATCACGCGGACGACAAAAAAATAAAAGTACGATCGTGCACCAAAAAGCGACACGATCTCACATATTACTTTATTCTGTTAAATTTCAAAATACTATCGTATGTCGAAATATATGTCAAACGATAATTTAAATATTTTCCAAATCAAAAATTGTAAAAAAAATCAAATAAATTCATGTAAAAATATGTCAATAAAAATTAAGTCATTTTATTAACTATTTGATTTTCTTGTTATTTATTCAAACTATTTATTATTGTAAATAGATTTACAAATAGGTTCACCATTATTATTTATTAATTAAAAGGAGTCAATTAAGTCTATTTAATCCATTTAATTAATATTCAGTTCACAATTCAAATATTTAAATAATCACTACATTTGAATTCAAGTTATTAAACTTTAAAAACCAATTATTTAAATATTTAAACTTAATTAAATATTCAAAAATTAAAACGATAAAATTTCGTTATGTTATATTCTCCCCTCCTAAAAGAATTTCTTCCTCGAAATTACCAAAGGAAGAAAAATGTCTCATAACACTTGAGGGTCCAAAACTATTAATTAAAATGAGTTATTAAACTCCTAAAGTTTCTTATATTACGTAAAATTTTGGCAGCACATCCTTTACGTGGCTAGATCCGAAAAACTACAACTCACAACAACTAGCCCAAATCAACAAAAGAAAACAATATCCAAGTGGCCTTCCATATCTAGGTCATAAAATCATCTACCAATTATCAATATCTAAATCTAGTACGTACCTCTTTTGCGTTTGATTTATATTTTAGCAAGCAATTTACTGTCTCGATGCAATTGCATGTATGAAAGAAATCAAATAGTAATCTCTTGCTTCCCTGTACCTTTCTTGTATTTACATATTTCAAAAGAAAACCATGATGACAAAAGTGCAATACATTAGCAACATAAATAATGTACAACCAAATGCAACACAAGTACAGAGAATACTCTGAAATAAAATAATAAGCATGTAATCTTTTCAAAAGATAAATTTAGAACAAAATGCCCTAGTTTATATATTCAAAATATATTTTCAAATTCCTCCAAAGAGAAATAAATCAAAACCAAAATCAGTAATGACAAGGAGGGGGATCCTCCTACCATGGTATAACTCTAAAATAATACAACACGGAGCATCCAGTGGTAATCTGATTCTTCCTAAAGCAACAACTAGAGCAAACAAATGTACCTGGAGAGTCCTCCAAATTGAAAAACTCCCAATCGTCCAACTTAGTCATAACAAAAAATATATGAAAAATAACTTCACAAAATTCTTTTTCAAATATCTTAAAATAATAATACTCCACCCAAAGTTTTTCAAAATAATTTTATTATTATTTCTTTCACAAACCCTTTCCAAATCACCTTTTTAAAAGCATTGGAATTTAAGTCCTAATAAACACCGACTTTATAAACCATGGTCTATAAAATCACACTATCAATCAAATCCCATAAGGGAATAAACTAACACTTAACACTATTTAAAATGTTAAATGGCCATCAAACAAGATTTATAATTTTGCTTAGGTTCACAACTTTCTAAAGTCACATAACAAGTATATAAATATACTTATGCCCGTATGATGTACATACATCATCTATACATAATATCTGATCTGATCACTCGCTCAAATATATAGATTTTACTTTCAAACTAGTATTGCTCATTCGACCTCCCTAGTACAGACTCCAATCATGTTCCTCGATTAAAAACCTCCATTCTCCTTGCATAGCCGTATACTATGATAGAAAACCTCAGTATCATATCAATAATCCGAATCAAGTGTTCGCCGACAAGAATCAAGTGAGAAATCCTTTTTCATACTTGTGTGAATTACTGCAAGTTATGTAATTGAATCCTAGATCAAGAACCGTGCAAATAAAATGATCTACATATAACTTACGTACTTAATCCAATTGGTTTCTCAATTATACCAATCTCTTTCCAAAGCACTTTCCTTTTCATTTCTAGTATTTCATTTAATACTAAAATTATTTATGAATTATTTCAATATTTTTCACTTAAGTTTATAAACATTTTATAACGGCACAACTTTATAAAACATTCAATTAAAAATTTTCTCTACTATTATTTACTTGTATAATACTCTTCTATATCCTAAGAGTACATAAAAAACACCAATTTCATTTTACTTTTCAAAATTTAGATAGAGGCCCAAACAAAATATGGTCTTCAAAACCTTTACGGGTTGGCCTAATAACATCGAATAGTTTACTCAACTTCGATTGTTAGCAAAACTATGGTTTAATAAAGCAATGCTTATTAAAACCTTCCTATCCATTTAACCCATTTAGGTACTTGAATTAAGTTATCTCTTTTATATCCAAGAGTTTAAAATTTTCATTTACCAAATCATTATTCAAAATAACTTTTATTTTAAATCAATTTTCTTTAAGGAAACTTAAGACTAAACACCTAGTCTTTATTTCAAAATCCCTTATCATACTACATATATTCCTATATATATGTAATAATTTTAACAATTCATTTACTAGCACTCACTTTGGGTTCGTTCGGATTCGAACTCATCTCGTTCACCCAATGAAAAAGGGAATAATTTACTTAGTGTACTACTACGTTCGTCTAAGCAAACTTTTGATCGTCATTTAGAAGGTTATTCAGATTACTACAAAACTAATCGAGATGTTTTCCTTGAACTATCCAATGAAGATGTATTTTTATTAAAATTTCTTATGGAAATATTTAAACTGATAAATATTTCCAAGTAATACTACCATACCTTTTCTCAAGATCATTTTGAAATCAATTCCAACAATATCGAGATTTAAATTTCTCAAAAACTCTTTTTAAATCTTATATATCGTTTTATATACCACTCATATAAAATGTACCTTTAAAATAATCTAATATTATAATAACTTCCCTTTATTATAATAAATTCTTTTTTTTAAAAAAACACATTTTATAAACCAAATTCATATAAAATTTACTTTATATAAAATTATCTCATTTTATAATAATTCTCCTTTATTATAATAATTTTTTCTCAAATATTTATCCTCTAAATGCCTTATCTTCCCATTTAGATTAAATTAAACAAATTTGTTAAAATATGACTTTTAACTTAATATTTTCATTGAACACCTTATAATCAAATTTTGAAACTAATTCACAAGGAGTTCATTTTAATACACTCACAATTATCAAACAATAAATGCTCATAAACTGTCCGAGCGTAAATTAACAATCAACAATCAATAGTAAATGCTCTTAAACTACCTAAGTACGACAAATCCAAAAACAATGATAACAAGCAAATATTATCATTAACAAACAAATACACCATAATAACATATAAATTTGAAAATTATTCCTTTATATATAAAATATATAATCCTAGGTAAAGTATTTCATTTTTTTTTTCAAAAATCAATATCATGTATGTTGCTTTGTTCAAGTGTTTAGAAATCTCTATCGACATCACGTCATCCCACGTCTCGACTAGAATTCATAAACAACTCAATAGATCAATTAACATAATTTTTATAGCATTAATAAATACGCTCTCATATATATAATACCTTCAAACTCATTTTAGGGTTTCACTTACCCTATCTTTAACGAGTCATACCCTACCAAAGAAAGGTTCTCGCTTAAACTTCAGCTTTGAAACAAAATGTAACGACCCGGTCGACCATGGAAAGTCGATATCAAATACATTCATGGTATTCCAATGTTTAACATCCATCGCCGAAAAGGAAAATTGTTATGGTAAAATAAAACGAACAAACGAGGGAAAAGAATCTTACGGCGGAAATGCCAATATATAATATAATAAAGATAGTATAAACTGTCACTCCAAGATACAAAATACATCAAAGTTAAAACAAACCCAATCTGCTGGTCAGCTATTCCCGACCTTACAATTGCTAACAGGTATATATAATGCAACAGAAAATAAAAATGTTACGGCATGTAAACATCCAGCTCTACTCCATGAGTTCCATGTCCCATCAATGACAACCTGAAAAATACTCGGTCTAGCCTAAACATTATAATAAAATAACACCCGGATCAGTTTGGAAAACCCACGTGATGATCATTTAATAATTCTATGAGACCACGCCGCTAAACAAAGAATGGGTTTATGCCTCACAAGTACAACATCCATACATGAAAAAATGGAAAATAAATCAGAACACCAATCCAAACAAGAAAGAATAAACACATTCAAGAGCAAAATCCAAATTTAAACAATGGACACAAATAATTAAACCAAGAAGAGCTCTAGACGCTTCTCGATGCAATTAAGAAAATAATTCAAAGATTAGAATCAAATAAGGAAAAGGTAATTATCCAATAATGACTAGGAGTGTGCACCTTTTTACCGAAAGTATACTTCTAGACAATATAGTTGAGAGTCATTTTCTTTGTGACTCTCTCGAAAATGTACAAGCCGAAACCCACCAACCTTACCGAGAATCCGAGTATTTCACATCTCCGCACATATAACTAAATCCAATCTTGAGTATATGTGAAGATACCCTAATGGCAGTAACCCCGGCTTGACGTCCATTCGCTCTTTGGTTTTAGTCACTTCCAATAAAGGATACCAATCCTAAAATGAGAAATAAATCATTTTGGATTGACGAAACACAAAAGAAGGAAAAATTAATTTCAAGGTTCGAACTGAAACAGGGAAAATCGATTTATTCAACTTGACTAGGAGGGTGCGTCCCCCTACACCGAAAGTATACCTTTAGATAAAATATACTTGGGAGCCTGCATCAAACATGCATCGCTCTTGGAAACTTCCAAGCTAGACCCCGCCTTACATGAGCATCCGAATATACCCACGTCAGTAATTGCATGCTACCAAAAACTTTCTAGATAAATGTGAATGTATCCTAATGGATGTGATCCACATGACTTGGCTTCCCCTAGCTCTTTGTTTTTAGTTGTCCATGGTGTTAGACGCCAATGCTCAAAATGAGAGACAAACCATCTTAGATTGACGAAGTACAAAAAATGATATCAAAATCGATAGTTAAGAAATCAAATATCGAAAGTAAACGAATGATTATATGTTAAAATTAGATCGCATACACTTGTCACCAATAAACAAATCAAGATTTCAAAACATTTGACTCTTACTTGTGCTTGATTTTCACATCCCAAATATTTGTAAAACACTTTAAAAACACCCTTTAAAAAATATTCTTTTAAATGGGCAAATTATATGTCAAAGTGTATTATGAAGTTACACCTAGCCTTGCTTTACAACATTCCTTTTTAAAGATTTCCACATTCATAAACTGTCATTTATAAGTTTAAAAATCGCATTAATTAAGACAATAAATCAAGCTATAACCTTCTTATGTATTTAAACATCATTAATTATCTCAAAAATAATAAATCAAATTTATTACCATGTATAAATTTAGAACAACATTAATTATCTTGAAAGATAATAAATAAAATTTATAATTATTTTTGAATTTAAAACTACATTAATTACTTCGAAGGAAAATAAATCAAATTCATAATCTTTTATAAATTTAAACCACTTATAATTAACCAAAGGACAATTAATTAAATTTATAACCTCTTTCATAAATTTTAATTAATACTTATCCTGTATTTTCAAAATTTGCAAAATCTAGTTTAAACCATTTTTAAAGTGCAAAAACATGATCAAACATTTATTTAGTAAAAATACAAGTACATGATCAACACATACAAGGGTTTAAGGAGATGATATTTCATAAGTGACAGTGTAGCGAAAATTGCTATAATGTCACTAAACACAGTTCAAACAGTATGTCACAAATATTTCTACTAAACATCAATATAAGCAATAAAAGAATATAATTAAGATGCAGTAACAGTAAATAAATAATGGTGAGAAAACCCTAGTCTCCCCATAAAAGTCCCGTGTACATCACACATATGTATGTGTATTTTTTAAAGTGTTCCTTAGCAACCTATTCCCTATGAAAACACTCCAACTTCTTCTTTTGGTTTCTTGCAACAAAATGGTTATTTCTGTCATTCGCTCTTAAGCAGGAATTGAAACCCAAACAAACAGTCAAATAATAATAATCCTTTTACTTTGCAAGCACAGAACGGTAATTTATTCTGCTCGATAGGTGTTCAAGTATTCTATTCAATTTAATTACAGCAGAATGGGGTTTAATTTTGCTAAATAGATATTCCAAATGAAGTATACCTAATTTAACCACGTTAAGCATAAACTATACTTTTATCACTAGTTTATACTTCATTAAAATTTTCGTCTATCATCCAGGCATTCAACAAAAATCTATAACAACACAGGAATCAAATAGTTTATTTAAATGCGAGTTAACTCATCATAATTCCAATTAATGCTTTCGCGTTTCAGTTTGGTCTAAAATCGAACGACATTCGATTTTTGTCCAAAATTCAACTATCTCCAAATTCGATAAAATCAGTTTCGTCGTGTTGCTAACGTTCCTACGAGTCCAACACAACCAACTTCGTCCAAATCCAACCTCGTTTGGAAAAGTTATTGAGTATATTTGTTTTTGAATTAATTAAACATTTTAAATTTGCCAATTACTTCACTAAATCAAAATTACCGAAGCAGTACTCTTCTTCCCATATTATTCAAACTTGCCACCTGAAACCAGAATTGCACGACCACCTACGATACCACGCTTTGGACCAAAAAACAAAAAACAGACTTCACCATCGAATAACTCGCCCAAATCTCCACCATGTCCCCCAAGATCGACATGCTCTCCCTAATCACCTTAATCTCGACCCGGTGGTTCTCTTGTACGACCAAAGAAGGATGGATTTTGCAATTCGAGATCGCAATGGTTGTAAAACTTGGGGAAGGTGCTCCTCAATAAGAAAAACACAACTGTAACCTTCATTTTTCAAATGATCGCTTAAATCTTCGCGTAACTGAAATCCTAACCCTCTACTCACGTCGACCAAAACTGTCCAATGGGCCAAACATCACCGCAAACTCCAAAAATCCATATACTTATACATTTAGGCTATATTGGTCCAAAGATTTACACTTTATAATTTTTAGATGAGTATATGAGTTGATTTGGATGTTTAACTTTGTGGCCATTATTTTAATTCACCGGGAATGAGAAAGAACTAGAAAGGAAAAGAGAAAACCAAAATGAAAAGCTAAGTATTGATCTTCCTTAGGGCATCTACAGTGGATTCAGGGATGAATATTCGGTGGGCTGAATATTCAGCCCTGAAGGGCAGGGGGAACTCCATGGGCCAGGCGCCCATAAAATGGGCGCCAGCCCCCCTATCATATAACCATCTTCCCCTTCCCCTCCGCACTATCTACCTAATTTTTTACTTTTAAAATTTTTAAACTAGAAAAACTAAATGAAATACCACCGCGTTCAACCAAATTCACCCAAAGAACGGTTCATAGACATTCGGCGGAGCAAGGTGGACCATTACACGTTTCGTCGCCACTTGGAGTTTCAACAGACAATCTACATGTAATACACGAGCTTCCAGATGGTTATCGGCACAGAGCCGAAACCACTTTGACAACCGTACAGGTATAAATAGCACATTAATATATCTGGTTATTTTTATATATACATCACATAATCGTTTTAAATAATTGTTAGTCTATCCAGAATTATTAATTCATAAATTATCTATAGGACCATTACATTCATTGTCAGGGTAGTTGGGCTAAGTGCATCACCCAGTTTTATGACTCTCTTCCTGGTCCTATTATGGAGAGGCTACAGGCTAGCCCTTTTGGTCTTTTTTTATCGATTAGGCATGTCCAGTCCTTTGATTGACTTCTCATTTAGGCATTAGCTGAGAGGTGGTAGCCCACCACACATACATTTCATTTTTCAGATTTTGAGCTTGGTATTAATCCAGTTGATTTCTACATGTTCACTGGCATTGACATTGGATGACATGGCCGTCGACCTTTTCCATTTGATGATTTATACGAGTCCCCCAATTTGTTTACTGTTTTTCTACCACTGATAGATTTTACCTGCGTCACTAGTGGTTCTGTTAAGTTGACTTACCTGCAGCAGTACACCACCACTTATATAGGTAGAGCCGATATGATGGATGCAGTTACCAGATCATTTCTACTGTACTTGTTTGGATCGACCTTTTTTCCAAACCAAAAAGTTATGGTTAGACTAGGCTATTTAGCATCTCTTGCCAGATTAGACCAACTGCATACTATTGATTGGGGCATATCGATATTAGGCACCCTTTATACCGCTCTAAATTCATTTGCACATGGCGATGTAAAGCAGATGCATGCTTTTTGGTATATTTTTCCATTATGGTACTACGAGTACACGACAAACATGCATCCCCACATCCAGGACATGGCTAGTCAGGCTGCCGAGCAGTACTTCCGTAGGATGAGACGATGGGAGACTATGCAGTACGTACATCACGTTCCCTTAGGTATACGACATGACTTGATGTAGGCTAGGTCACAACTTGATATGCATAGTTGGGGTAACATCGTTCGGACTCCTTAGGCCTCACATTGGACTCATCTAGCAGATGCAGGTCTTATGGCAGACTACTATCCCTTGATGGTTGCGTATTCACTATCTAGACGTAGGGTTGCTTTGCATACACCTGCATTTATGCCTATGTGGTATCTGGGAGAGAGGGGTGCTTATCAGATTACGGATGATCGTCGTATACCATATGATCTTTTATCTTGTAAGGACATGTTTGGTAGACATAGGGTGATTGACGATCAGTACCTAGATGCTCTACGACAGGCTCGGTGGGTAGATAGTAGTACTTTCTTCATCGATGGAGATTACGATGCTTATTGGGCTAGAGTAGCACCCCGTAGATTCATCGTACCAGATTATGTTCGTGGGGTCAACTCTGATCATACAGGACCTCACATTGCAGCTGGTAGAGTTCAAGTACCGCAGGTTTAATTTTACCCGATTTCGTCACAGTTCTCCCATACTCCGATGCAGTTAGAGCCTAATACTACTTTTATAGCATATGACGTGACATGTACTCTGATTGAGCAAGCTTTAATCTTTCCTGATCACCCCAACTATCCTGGTGTGCCTTCAGTCGGGTTATATCCTCCGTATGAGGTATATTTGTTGTTTATTTCCATTTTCCCTTTATTTTATGCTTAGTTTTTATCTATGTCAAATATCATCTTTATGCAGTATGCTGCTAGATTGGACCGGGCCAGAGTTTCACTTAGTGTTTTTCGCGATATGACTCTTGCACATACACACACCATGCATGATATGTACATGCAACATACACAGATGCTAGAGGCGTAGATTGATCAGCTATCATCTAGACTTTCTATATATGAGCCTTTTGGACCACCAGGCGGAGGTGATGCTGGTCCCAGTGGGTACGGAACTGGTGGTTTAGATGAGCATGATGGGGATGAGGACGAAGGGGATGATGAGGATGAGGGGAGGATGGTGATGGGGATGACGACGACGACGACGGAGATAATGATGATGGTGGTGGTGGGGATGATGATGATGATGCTGATGACGACGACGACGACGTTGCATTCCTTTAGTTGTATGCCTTTTAATTTATGCATAGTGGCATTTTATTATATTTTGGAGTACCTATAGCTTATGTACTTATATCATTGTTTGAGTATACTGTGTATTCTTTATGTTTATCTCATTTCACTTTCCTTGATTTAGGATGATAATGTTCCAGTATACTATGAATTCTATATGTTTGAGTATACTATGAATTCTATATGTTTGAGTACACTGATGTAAATTAATTTGCTAAACCTATTACAATTGCAAACATACAAACATGGTACACTGCTATATTAAACTACTGATAAGCACCAACTAGTGACATACAAACATAAGGAAACTAATAATGACATTAGAATTGCAGATATACAAACATAGAACACTGGTAAAAAACAACACAGTAATAATAGAACACAAACATGAAGAAACTAGACGTGACGATTAAACTGCAACTCCTATAAAGAAAGTCTAAGATATCTTATCTCCTATTCTAGCTCGTTTGCTTATGTTATGCCCCTTGAACATAAAGGTTCATCCGACCATACCGCATAATTGCAACCACTCAGCCAGAATTGACATAGCTGGATTCGACGACCAATAATTTCTCCATCCGCACGTACTACAACTTCGACTCCATACCCGCAGTGACAACAAACTGGTTAAGGTTCAACTTCTTGCTCAGTGGGAGGTTGAACAACTTGAACCTGGTTATTAGGTTGTTCATATACCTGATGAAAAACCTGTTGTTCGTATGGTAGTTTAACCACCTTCTAAAGTCTCAACTGGTCAAGATCTGGAAACTGATCGAGGACATCTTCATAGTGTTGTTCTTAATAATTGATAAGCCAATCCCCATCAGTATGTGGATTTTCCGTAGGCACGTAACCTGTATCTGAATCGATAGAAGAAGGCCAAGAAGGCATTGCGATGAAGAAGTTGTTATTGTGATTGAGGAAGAAGATGATTATGAATGATGAAGAAGTAATTCAGAAAGCACATATATAAACAAACAAGTCTATTTATTGATGTGATACCACTACTTTTTAATCTAACAACAACAAACATTATTAAATGAAAAGAAAATTCAGAAAGCTCTCTACACATTAAAATATTCTTCATACAACACAATATTACTTAACCAACTACACATTAAAACATCTTCAAGTAAATAATACATTAACGACCATTACATAACCAACTAGTAATATTGTTATCTTAAGGCCATCCAAATCTTCCTAACCAATTTTGGCGTATGAAGTACGCATCATGGCCAATGAACAGAGCGCGGTATTTTAAATTATATCAACCGTCATAAGTCGAACGTGTAGACTCGAACACATTTTCTGATATTCCCTCATTAATAACCTTTGTGTAACGCGTGCATGCCCTAGTAAAGTTTCCCTATGCAGTCCTGACCTCTTGAGCCGTACGTCTGACTCGGCAGCCCACGTCGTTGTTGTAAAGTTCAGCCAGAGTGTTCCAAAATTGAATTACCATTAACTCCTGATTGTCGCACATCTCATCGGTTTGTATGTAGTACTGCATAAGCAGCTTCAATTCATGAGACGTAAATGTCATGTTGGACATTGTAGTTTGAATAATGTTAAGTTTTTAAATGATTTAAACAGATAATGATTTGTGGACTTATATAATGGATGTTCCTTGTCTCCACTCATTAAAGATATTAGCTATGGCCGGTAGTGGAACGTGGCTACAGTGTATGATTTGACCACACACTGAGCTGCCATGTATCCACTCGCAAAAATAGGGAATCTTGGCCGGCAAATTAACATGGCTATAGTATGTGATTTGACCACACACTGAGCAACCTTGTCTCCACTCATTAAAGATATTAGCTATGACCGACAGTGGAACATGGCTACAGTGTATGATATGACCGCACACTGAGCCACCTTGTCTTCACTTAAGAAAGCAAGGAATCTTGGTCGGCAAATGAACATGCCTACAGTATATGATTTGACTGCACACTGAGCCACCTTGTCGCCACTCAATAAAGATATTAACTATGGCCGATAGTGGAACGTGGCTACAGTGTATGATTTGACCGGACACCGAGCCGCCTTGTATCCACTGAAGAATTAGTCCTATATATATAATCGTATGGATCTAATACTTGTTCACCACAATTAAATCTAACAAAACATTCAAAAATCAAACAACTATCATAACAATGTCTGAAAATGTACTAAAAGCTATATTGCTATGCGATAGCGACTCTGAAGAAGAAGCATATGCATTAGCACATCAACAAGAGGAGGAGGAACTGATGGAGATATACCACGAAGCATATGATTCAACTTCTGAAAAACATGGCGGCTCAGTTGTGGGTCGGAAATACATCAATCGTAACCAGCAAGCATTTCACAAAACACTCACACAAGATTACTCTACCCATGATCCAACTTACAGTCCAGAGATGTTTAGATGACGATTCAGAATGAGTCGTCCATTATTTTTAAGAATTCTCGAAAGTATTCAGCAGAATAATAACTACTTTATTTACAAGCAAGATACTGCAAAAAAAACATGGTTTGAGTGGGCATCAAAAGACGACTGCAGCTTTGAGGATGTTAGCATACAGTATATTCGTCGATGCCATTGATGACGCATATCGTATTGTAGAGAGTACGACATTTGAAAACCTAGATCACTTTTGTCAATCAATTGTGGACATTTATGGGACTAAATATCTTCGTTCTCCAGATGTGGCAGATGTAACGCGGTTGCGTGAAATGCATGAAAGCAAAGGCTGGCCTGACATGCTTGGAAGTCTATACATTATGCACCGGGAGTGGAAGAACTGTCCAAAAGCTTTTCATGGAGCATATAAAGGCAAAGAAAAAACCTATTATCATCTTATAAGCAGTTGCCTCTCATGATTTGTGGATTTGGCATGCTTTCTTTGGAATGCCTGGTTCTCTTAAATACTTAAACATTTTCGAACGATCTCATTTTTAATGATTTGGTGCAAGGTAAGTCAACTCCTATATCATTTACTCTTGGTCATAACACATATGAGCATGGATACTATCTAGGAAATGAAATTCATCCCAAATGGAGCACAATTGTTAATACATTTGCAAGCCCAATGATGGAAAAACAGAAACAATTTGCTGCAATGCAGGAGGACAAAGGAAGGACGTAGAATGGGCATTTGGGGTCCTTCAGACAAGGTTTGCAATGGTCAGCAATCTATGTAGATTACGGAAGAGATCAAAAATGGCTACAATTGTGTTCTGTTGTATAATTCTCCATAACATGATCATTGAAGATGAACGCGGTATGGACTATCCTGATTTCGAGTATGATGGGGCAAGACAATCCCCTGAATTGTTCCGTACATCCACGTTACAAACTGAAGGACAGTATGCAATTCATGTCGATCATCATGAAGTATATCGTGATGCAGTTATTCATAATAGGCTCCAAAGGGATTTAATGGAGCATATTTGGAATTGTTACGGAAATCAGTAGTTCGTGGTGGTGGATCTTTATTTAATTACATGTGTTTGCCTTTTTATTTGTGTAACGAAGTGTAGAATGCTATAATTATGGTGTTTGTAATAGCATTTATGTTTGGTGAAGTAAATCTATAATGATATCTATAGAATGCATCGAAAAAAACGATATACCATTGAATATTTTAAAACTGAAAATAGTACATGATTGAAAACATAAACTGAAGGTACATGAATATTTAAACTGCAATAACTAAAAAATATTACATGAATATTTCAACTACATATGTTTCGTTCTTGATCTACTCTCAAAAATGCGTTATTTGTACTCCATCCAATATTGCATTGTAATTGGGTCCATTTCGGTGACATCATTTTCCATTACTAAGGTCCCTTGGTATTGACACTTTAGCTCAAACCGGCCCTTCTAAATCTCAGTCAGTTCTTTTAACACGACGAGCTTTTCTACACTCCCTCTTTGACGTTCTGCATTTTCTCTCGCATGTTTTTCATGCATTAGGGCTAAACAAGAATCGATTATGGATTAAACAATAATTTTCTTTTTAGCTGCTTGTTGCCCCATCGATCTAGCATCTTCATCCAATGCGGGTTCTGCTTCCTCGTCTTCGTTATCTGGGCTTACTTTGGAGTCCATATGAGAAGAAGTGCCTGGCCTAGAACTATAATTAGTTCGACTTGCTTTTTTCTTTCCCTTCGACTTCGTCTGGACATCTCTTAAGCTTTTTGCATTGTTTGAGCTCCATTTTTGCTGACTAACAAGCAAAGTCATAGCAGTTTGCAAACTAATAGTAATGTGGTTTCTTTGTACCATTTTCTCTTGGAAATAGTTTTAAAAATTCATCATTTGCCATTCTCTTCTACAAAAACAGAAACATAAAATGATATATTAACAAATTGATAAAATATGAATATAAAACTAAAATGATATTTTTCAAAACGTTACCAATTCAGCTTCGCCACCCATTCCACTCGGATTTGCTGTTCTTATTTTGTGAATCTAAGACTTGTAGAATTATGTTTATTGATTAATCTTTCTAAAACGACCAGTGATTGTAGACATTGACCTCATCTTTTCAACATGCTTTTTATTGTACGCAGTCATGACTTTCCCCCAAAACGCCTCTCCACTTTGGTTATTTCCCTTGACCTAGTCGTTAGAAAAATGACTGTAAATATAACACAAATCTATATCTTCATCGTCAGACCATGGAGCAGAAGAATGGAAGGATAGAGGGGGAGCGTTCTGGGATGAACATTTTGAACGGGCTGGAAATCAAAATCCTAGTTATCCATATTCATCGCTTCGGTATATGATTGAAACAGATGGGACATACTTTAAATATTATGGAACTGAGAATATAATTGCAGTAGAAGAAGATATGTGTGTATTACAATCTAAAAAATAGTACGATATATGTAAGGAAATGAGAAATATGACCGTTTATAACTGTTGTAGTTTAAAATATGACCATTTATAGCCGTTGGGGTCAAAATATGGCCGTTTATAGCCGAAGGGGGTAGGAAAAAGGAGTTGGAAACAACGGTTGAGGTCGAGGAAGGGGTTTGGAGGGAGGGAAGGGCTTGGGCGCCCAAGCCCAATTCCGGATCTTGAACGAGATCCTGAATTTTAAGCTAAATATTCAGCACTGAATCATCGACTGGAGATTTTATTTTCGATATTCAGTGTTGAGTACTAACCATTGGAGTTGCTCTTAGATTTTATAAACTATACTTTACTTCATTTCAAGTAAGACAATTTTATTTCAAGTAAGATAATATTCTCAAGAAAAACAATTTTTTCAAGCAACACTTCACATCAAAAAACAAATCAACATTAATGGATTGTAATAAAATTTAAAATTGATTTGATTTTTAAAAAGTTATAAAAAGAAATATTTGTGGTACTCCACTACATAATATTCTACTCGCGCATGTACCGCGAATGGCAGAAAAATAAAAATACGATTGTGCACCGAAAAGCAACACGATCCCAAAACAAGAATAAAAATTCTATGAAATTTGAAAAATACTATTGTTTGTCAAAAAATACATCAAACGATAATTTAAATATTTTAGAAATCAAAAATTATGGATAAATCAAATAAATTCTTTCAAAAATACGTCAAAAAAATCAAGTCATTTTATTAACGGTTTGATTTTCTTGTTATTTATTTGAACTATCTATTGTTGTAAACAAATTTACAAATGGGTTCACCATTATGATCTATTAATTAAAAGGAGTTAAATAATTCTATTTAATCCATTTAATCAATATTCAATTTACAATTCAAATATTTAAATATTTAAATAATCACTATATTTGAATTCAAGTTATCAACTTTAAAAACCAATTATTTAAACAATTGAATTTAACTAAATATTCAAAAATCAACACAATAAAATTCCAAGATGTTACAGTAGTAGATTGCAAAAGGCTGATGAAGCCAGGGACTTAATTTACACAAATTTACGAGGAATGGTATTTTGTGTACTAAAATTATTTGTAGGGACTTGACCTTTAAATTCTCGTATCTAGAATTAGATTTTATTGCTATAAATTTGTACTACTCCGTATTTCTTTCAAGGAATGACAAGCTAAAAAATGGCTTCAGCATCCATGTTTTCTTGAGGATGTTTACCCAAAGGGTTTCAACCTGCAAACCTATTAGTTTACATCCAAAGAAATTAAATTTAAATACTCAGCTTACAATGTTACCCTTTGCCCAACAATTTTTTTTCTAAGACCCAGTTTATTTGCACCCCATTATTTACGATCCACACCTCATCCATATTTCCACCATTTTTTGTTTTTTACATTTCCATTATACTCCTTCCCCTTTAACTCTTCGTTCATTTCTAAACCCATTTCCACTACCCTTAAACTCATTTCCTCTTCCTATTTTCACACCCATTCATTCATCAAATGAGTAGTTATACCAAAATCTAAGTGGGATGTCAAAGAAGGAGAAGGCATGAACTCATTGGATATCATATTTCATTGGTATTCACTTTCATTCATGCCCATTTTAATTTAAAAAAATGCAGTAGAATCCATGTTAGATGGTGGCATGGCTATTATTATAACCCAAGCTTGAACCTAAGTTGGGTATCATGAGTATCCTCGTAAGTTATTGGCATGGGTAATGTTATTTCCCCCGTTATTTCCGAACGTGGTCGATTATTTTTCAATTTATATTTTTTCAGTTAATCTCATATGCGGAGGCACCCAAAACAAACGAATCTGAGGAAGAAATTTTACTGGATTATGCTAATGAATTCACTACATATGATGTGGTCACTAGTTTTTATTTTTTCTCCAAAAGCTATTTATGTTTAACTTGTTCATTATAGATATTTTTGAATTACTAAAAATTTAAAGATTGGTTCACTGCAAGGGGTAGAGAGTTAGGATTCATTGTTATTGTATTTAGATTTGAACTTAGTACTAGAGGAAGGAATCCTCGATCTATATTTTCTTGCAAAAGGAGCAGTAAATATGGAAAGTATAAAGAAGGCTCCTTTTTGAACCCTAGATTGATCGGTACTAAGAAATATAACTGTCTATTTCAAATTAAGTGTCATGAAACTTCTTATTTAGGAGAATGGACAGTGGAGTTATTGATGAAGTTCTTAACCATTATGCGATGGAAAACAGTGAAGGTTATTCTTTTGTTGGAATACTGACAAAGTAAGAAATGAAAATTTGCATAGATATGTCGAAAAATATGGTAAAAGCAAAGTCAATTTTGCATACGTTAAACAAATGATCCAAGTAACTGTACTACGATGAAGACAATTCATAACGTTATCAGTCAACAGAAGGTAATTGAATGCGCTGGACGTTCATAGATTCAATATTTGTTAAGCAAGCTTACAGAGTACAACTATTTTGAGTGGCATTGTAATCAAGAGGACAAATCAAAAGTAATAATGGATAGGCTAATCCTATTAGTTTTAATTTTCTATGTACATTTCCTTATGGTCTTGTAATGGATTGTATGCATAAAATGAATAGGCATAAAATGCCGCTAATAGAGATTTCTGAAGTAACGTCCATACACCACACATTTTGCACAACCATTTCCTACCATGTTTCTGAGCAGGAGGAAAATTATACATGGGCATTGTAAAGATTGAAATCTCTTTTGAATGATTGCAAGATAGAATTGCCATCTGTCATTATAACGGATAGAGAGCTTGCTTTGATGAATGCAATGGAAAAAGCTTTTCTTGATTCATCTCATTTACTTTGCAAATGGCATATCGAGGAACAATTTTGACGTACGTTGAAAAATATGTGAAAAAATGGAGAAAGTGGTAAAGAAGCAATTTCTAAATGGTTAGAATACATTAGTACATTCTCAAACAATAGAAGTAATTTTTGTGGTATTTGAAACAATCGCATACAAACTACGTCAGTTTTCCATTGTTGTTGAAATATGTCCAAGAATCTTGATTAAACCCACAGAATAAGCATTTTGTTCATGTGTGGACCGTTAACTTTGTGTATTTTGGAAACTACACGTCTAATATTTATAATTTTTAAAGTTATTTCTTTATTTACATACTCATTATAATTAACCGTGTATTAATTTATGGAGCTGAAGAGGCATTCAACATTGAAACAACGTCTATAAACATGTCAAGGGAATTTTGAGAAAGCTTGGGAGAGTATGCATTCCCTGTTGTAGTTATCTTTTATTGAACTAAAAGCTTATATGTAGACAAGTTTGTTAAAAGTGAGTCATGTGTATGCAAGAAATGAATTTCGTTTATTATAAGGGGTAGTTTCTATAGTAGCCTTAGAGCTTTTTCATTCCAAACTGAACAGGGTAATGCATCTACCATCTACAAATTTGAATGTTTGTTAATGTAGCATAAGAAGAACACAAGGTATACCATGTTATCATGAGTTAGTTATGTTAGGAAATCGTGTGGAAATCTCCCTTCATTTAATTCACCCACATTGGACAATATTGAATGTAATTAGCACCAGTGACAAAAAGATACAAGTGTTGGAAAAAACTGAAGATTTACTGCATGAAATCAAGAAGAAGGACGTGGCTCATTAAATGGAGACCTACAAAAAATTTAGGGAAATTGTTTTGCCCCAGACATCTTATCTCCTCAATAAGCAAATCTAATTAGAGGTCGATTCTATACCGAAATCGATACCTCTACCAAAAGACAACTACCAGGACTTGTTACAACCCACCTTTCTAACTCCTAAAGACGATACTAAATACATTTACGGTATTCATGTGTGGATCATTTAAGTGTCTAAAAGAAGGATGTTTGGAGTACAAATAAATAAAGAACAGGAAGAAAAAATAGAACAACAGTATCTTACAGTGAAAGGATCATATATAATATAAACAACATGTAGTACATCTGGTTACTCTCAAAATACAAGGTTTATCAAAGTTACAAATATGTACCAACTTTATTGTAGATTATTATTACAGTTTATCCTTACACACACACATACACACACTAATAGCAATGGAAAACAAAATAGCCGATAACTTCAGAAGCCTCCTACTCACCATCTGTCAGCTATAAAACGTCAAAACCGTAACATGCCTTTCTCAACCTAATCAAATGAGTATTTGAGATTTAAGGAAAAATGGACTTAAATTCAAACAGTGTCTAGTATGAAAAACTCAAGATATATCATAAACATATAACTATAAATTGTGAGACCATGCCTCTAGAACGGAATAGGTTTTCCTCTCACTAGAACTAAAACCATTTTATTTTTATAAGTAAATAAGGTGGATAAATAGATAGTGTCTAATTTGTGGAAAAGAAATATATAAAATAGTTGTTATGCTTGCATATCGCATTATAACAGTATTTAGGTATACATATAAATTCTTTATGGCGACGTACAATAAATGAATTTCCAAGGAATTGCCACGGTACTTCGTGAAATAGTTCCAACACGACAATGGTAAGGGCCTCCCCACCGAATGCATAGTATATCTCTAGAGTATATATGTTAGAGAGCTTGTGTAATTTAGGTCACTATTGCGTTAGAAAATGGCACAACACCCCAAAATAGATAAACCCAAATCAAACAAGCAAATATTAGAAGAAGAAAAAAGAACACGCGAGCACTTTTTATAGTGGTTCGGAAAATTGGGGCCTGCATCAATTTAATCTTGTAATCATTTTTATTCTCATTTGAATACAAAGAAATACAACTCATATCCAACCACAATCTTGTAGATCTCAGATTTGATTGATTTTGAAGAGTAAAGATTGAAGAAGATATGATTTAGATCTCAAAAATGTCAATCCCATTTATAGTTGCAAGCGGCTTCATACTTATAAGCAAAATCTAGCATAGACCTTACCATCCCGGTTTGAATTCATCTAAGCCTTCAAGATCTGATAATCTAGCAGGTAGAACGGGTCATGCCATAGAGAACCCAGGAGAAAAACTAGGTCGATACCGACCAAAATCAGATTGGCACCGACCTGAATTTAAGCATCTTTAGCTCAATTTCTTTTCATGTTTAAGCTCCTTTCATCCATCTATTTCCATTTCAAGCCTCAGAATCAGGTCGGTGCTAATAAAATCGAGGCAGCACTGAACTGATTTGGCTCTACAGAATTCCATCAAACTTCCCGAGTTTCTTCATATCATTATTCTAGATAGTTCTAATCATATTGGCATAAATCATATCCGTACAAACATGAATCATGTCGGTATCAAACTGATTTTCATTTCAAAAACTTGACCAAATCTTTGATTTCTTCAATCTTGACATCTTCCAAGCTATTTGTGGATGAAACATTGCTGCACTAAAGTTTTGAGGTTAATCTGATCCAAGGAATTTCAAATCGGTACCAATCCATGAGTTTTTGGTCGGTATCGATTTAATTTCGGTCACACTCCGGGCCAATCCTTGGTTTGCTTCGAGATGAAATTTAGGCCAATTTGAGTTTGAGTTTCTCTTGTGTTTTTCCACCTACTTCGGGCCTGTTCTTGGTTTGCTTTAGGTCGTGCTTTAGGCCAACTCGACACGACTTAAGAACCCGACCAAAAAAGTGACTTTCAAAATTTTCAGCTATTTCGACTTTTTTTGTATTCCCTTTTTCTTACCTCTTTATGTAATTTCATAAGTCTTTAGGTCATTTTTTCATCGATTTTGATCGTTTAAGTACATTCGTAGACTATAGAAAATTCAACTATAACATTTGCCCCCTAAAAGCACACTTTATGAATGTAAGCTGTGCTTTGCATAAGAATAAGTTTCAGCAGCAGTCGACCTCTGACAGTCAAGTTTTCTAGCTATCTATAGATTCCAGTCGTGGTGAATCATCCGGTTCCTTCAGATTCACTTGCAAATCAAAAATCATTCTGAATCATCACACTTAAGGACACTAGTCCTTGCTTAAATGTTAGTCATAAATCATAATCAACCCGTGTTGATCCAAAGATATCGTATCATATGTCACTGTCACGATCATCCCGTGTTTTCTCAGGGTTAAATTATCATAAATCAATATTTATATCATAAGGCATTCAAATCATAAAGACATATCTAAACTCTCCGAATCAAACAATCAACGTCCAATCTAGGGTTCGATCTCTTCGGATCCATGCTGAGTCGAATTCGCTCGCTCTATATTGAGAGGGTCCAATGTCCAAGCAAGTCCATCCACTCACTCTCCTATGAAGGTATTTACTTTCCAAGCTAACCCATCCACTTACTCTCCAACGAGAGGGCTAGCTATTTGTAAATGTCCAACCACCCGCTCTTCAGCAAGTGGACTTGCATCTTATGGTCATCACCCTGTCTCTCTGGACAGGACTGTCATGTTCAATAAATATCAGTTATCACATTCCAATGGTTTTCAAAATCAGATATTCATTTGTAAAATCCAAATCAAAGCAACAGACAAATATCCTAAGTATCCATCCCAGACATCCAAATCAGAGCATGCTTAAAGACCAATCGAGGTCGCGTATACGTGTAAGCAGCCTGAGGTTATTATTGTCGTATTTATTCTAGATAGAAAGAAAAACTAAGGAATAAAATTTTACTCCCATCCATCCCAATCAAGGGATTAACATTCTCGACCCAGCTCCATGGTCGTATCCAGATGTATTCGTTGCCGATGGTGTCTTCTCCTGCACATCACTAAAATTTGGTTCCATGTATACTTTTATAGCTGGTTGTTATGAATCACAAAGGTGTCTGCACTCGTTCATTTCATGTCTGTCCATCTTATGGAAAATGCAAAATCTTCTTGACCTTTTTCCCCATCCATAGACTTTCTCTTAGTTGGCATCTAGCAGGGGATCTACCCCCAGTATTTATGTAAATCCTATATGGTCTTTCAATTAAATCAGTGCAAGAAGAGAATTTATGTTCCCTCCTCTGCCGCTTTGGTTCTCCGAAGTTATCTTCAGCTTTCCACTTTCCTTTTTCTTTACTGAATTTTGCTCTGGCTGGTCCTCTGTCATCTACAACATTAACCTTAGCATTCTCCGCTTCATCATCCTCTTGACGCAAGTATCTTACAACCTCATGGCAAAATTCCATAAGATCCATCGGTGGATCGCTTTCTAAAGAAATTTTGAAGTCAGTCTTATTGCAACTCCAATGACTCTAGTCATCAAAACAATCGATGTATCTGGCTTATAAACTACAGCAGTTGCAGCATTGAATCTAACTCCTTAGGGTCTCTTCGGCCCTTTTCTTCATGCTTAAAAGCATCATCACATTCATTGGTAGAGAAATATAAACTCTAAACTGTCTTAGGAATCAATCAACCAATCCGGCCCACGTGCTTATGGACCCATTCTCTAACTGCCCAAACAACGTAGCAGCCAGCTTCATCAAGTACAATGGGAAACAATGTCCCGTTACTTACTTATAAGCACCCAACACCACATGTTAGATATATCTCATCAAGTGAAAGGTCGGATCTGTACTACCATCATACTGTTTCATCTTTGGTAGCTTGAAATCACATGTATTCCTTCATATCGGATGTTAGGGGTGAATGAATTCATGTCTACGTCCTCCCGCCTCTGGTCTGGAGGTCCACTCTCAATATTTTTCTGATCATTTCAGTTCTTCTATTATTTCATCTATTGGAGGTCTCTAATCCATATCTACATTCTGCCCCTCGTTCCCATAAGGAAGTTCATGCACATACTCTTCTGGTTGCGCATTTGCATTCTAATTCGCATCTCTGGCTCCAATGTCATCCACTCTTGGCATCCCAACTCATTCCAAATCCAAATTGATGGTGTCCTTTATAAATTCATGTCGGTATCGACCTGATTTAGGTTAGTATCGATCTGATTTTGTGATAGGGGCACTGTTCCAATTTTCTCTGCTCCAGTTTCAAATGCAGCTGCATTGATTTCTAGCCATTTTTCTGAATTCCTACTACTCCGGCTGTCCTTCGTTGATCCATTCTTTTGAAAAATCCATCTAGCACCTCCTGCTGTCGAGCTATTATTCCACCTTGCATCTATTTCATTATCCTCTCTGGTCACGTTGACAGATGAATTTGAACTTTATGATACCTCCTGGCTGCCCTCATGCTCTCGTTGACTTATCCCTTTGATTGCTCTGATAAAAGGCTTCTTCATCACTTCCAAACTTCAGATCCAAGCTTTAGGTTGTCTAGTCTAGCTCTTTCTCGGTGAAAGCACCAAAAATGCTATGTTAGAAAATAACACAACGCCCCAAAGTAGATAAACCCAAATCAAACGAGAAAATATCAGAAGAAAATAAGAACATGCGGTTCGGCAAATCTGAGGCCTACGTCCACTTTAATCGTGTAATCTTTTTGACTCACTCCAAAATACAAAGAAATATGATTTAAATCCAACCACAATCTAGTAGATCTGATCTCAGATTTGATTGAGTTTTGAAGAGTAAAAGTTGAAGAAGATAGAACTTATATCTCAAAAAGGTCAATCCCTTTTCTAGTCGCAAGTAGCTTCCTATTTATGGGCAAAATCTAGCATAGATCTCGCCATCCAAGTTTGAATTCATCCAAGCCTTCAAGATTCAATAATCCTGAAGGTAGAACACGTCACACCACAAAGATCCCAGGAGAAAAGTTAGGTCGGTACTAACCTGAATCAGAATGTTACAGAGCTGAATTTAAGCATCTTCAGCTCAATTTCTTTTCATGTTTAGGCTTCTTTCATCCATCTAATGTTATTCCAAGTCTCAGAATTGGATCAGATCCAACTAATCAGGTCAGCATCGACCTGATTTGGCTCTTCAAAATTTCATCAAACTTCTCGATTTTTTCCATATCATCTAGATAGTTCTAATCATGTTAGCGTGAATCATGTCGATGAAAATCATGTCAATACCAACATGTCATATTAGTACCAAATCTGATTTGCATTTTTAAAACTTGGCCAAATCTTTGATTTTTTTCAATCTTGACATCTTCCAAGCTATTTATAGACGAAACATCGCTCCACTAAAATTTCAGGGTCAATCTTATCCAAGGAATCTCAAAATGTCTCGATCCATGAGCTTTAGATCAATACCGATCCGACTTCGTGTCACACACTGGGTCAATCCTTGTTTTACTTGAGGACGCGCTTTAGGCCAATTTGAGGTTGAGTTTCCCTTGTGTTTTTCCACCTACTTTGGGCCAATCCTTGGTTAGCTTCAGGTCTTGCTTCAGGCCAACTTGGTACCGAATTGAAGACCATAAAAAAAAGGTGACCTTTCAAATTTTAAATTATTTTTAACTATTTTATGATATTCCCTTTTTCTTGCCTCTTTATGATGTTGTCCAAGTTCTCGGGTCATTTCTTCATCGTTTGTTTTTCCAATTCGGCTATTTAAGTTTGTTCGATGATAGCAGAAAATTCGCATATCATAGTCACTCTCGGATGTTACCAAGCTGGCCCGCATCTATCGTATGTAGCTTTGAATATATCATTTCTGCACACATTTACAATCGAAATCCACTCTAGAAAAGATATAACATACCCCAATGGTAGCGATCCACGTAACTCGGCCTCCCTTGTGCCCTAGTTTAGTCATTTCTCGAGTCGAGGTCTACATTCAAATCGCCATTGCAAAAAACATATGAATGCTAACCCTACCCTCTCCCTAGGAATTACCATTAGGATACATAGTCTAATAGGTCTATCTAACCGAACAAGTTATGAGGATGTTAACCATATCCTCTCCTTTGGAATCACATAATGAATAGACAGTAAAACATGTCCAACATCCTAAAAAAGATCCTCTCCATAGCTATTTGAAAGTATCTTCGTTCGATTTAACATATTTTTAAGTTTTGAAGTGGGTTCGATTAAGTATATTTACATATACTTATTTGGCTTCATACTCTTTAGAATTTTATATGATAAATTTATAGTTAGCTCAATTTTTGTTCTTTTGAAACGGATGGGCAACATATAAGGTACAGCTTCACTAAGAGTATATCCCTATACTTTCCCCTTAAGGGAAAAGACGAATTTATATGTACGCTTGAGCCACATTGAGAGGTTATCCATATTGAAAAAGCTTCGTGTCTCTTTTATATGTTTCTTAAGTTAAAGGTCAAATGTGAAAGTTGAAAGATCAATTATCTGGTATGTTCTAAAAATTAACATATATAATTACTTTAATTTATCCATAAGATATTTTACTTACTTTTTGAACACATATACATCATATTCAAATATAAGGGTCAACCTTATTGACTTACTCTATTCTACGGGCCGGGCCAGCAGTCAGGGAGGGGATAATATTGGTTATCCAACCCCAAGCTTAGGCATTACTATTCTAAGATACCCATCAAATAAAGAAGTTTATTGGTTGCTCAATATTATCTTACTTATAAAATCATTTTTTTCCAAAAAAATGCTATTAAAATTTTTGTTACCAAAACATACGTATGTTTATTTTCAATTAACAATCGTTTTTCCAATCTTTTTTCATATTTAAAATTATTATAAGGTACTCTTATTAACAGTATAAGTATTTATACAAATTGAATTTCAGAGATAACACTCTTGACTAAATTTTCATATACACCTCCAAAAATCAAGCAAACACAAGGCATAGACCATAACACAAGTTTAGGAAGACGATATAATTAAAATTATAACATATAGATTTTTCATATACTTTTTAGAAGTAAGGTAGTCCAAAGTTAGCACATTCATTATTTAAGGTTTATACTACGATAATAACTTGCATATAAATCATATTTTATTAGTATAAAATGGTGAGAACCTCACTTATCCTCTAGTCAAGTCATAGACAAGCCTTCTAAGTCCCTAGAACCTTACTACCAAGTCCAAGAGTAAAGCAAAGATCACCTCCTTCCAAGATGTTCTCGTTCACCCTTTCAAGTCCTAATTTGGCTCCTTTTCTCCAAGAAAACGGATCCTACTTTTTTGGATGAGTAGATAATAGCTTAATGATAGGGGAAAATAAATGAAAATAACTTAACTATAATTCTTGGCTATTTATAGTTGCTCCAAGGGAGGGTACTTTGATCATTTCCTAACCTCCTATAGCTTAATCTGATTTGACCACTTTTTAATCCAATAGAAATCTTCTTTATCAACTATGGTCTAACCTGACTCGACCATCCATTGGTCTAATAGCAATCATCCTTATGGCATAACTTGATTTGACTGCTCTTTGGTCCATTAACAACTATCCTTATGGCCTAACTTGATTCGACCACATTTGATCCACTAGCAACTATCCTTATGACTTAACTTGGTTTGACTACATTTGGTCTAATATCAACCATCCTTATTAATCGCATATTTATTTTAAAACATGCACAAAAAATTTCGACAACTTTTAACGAGTTTAAATTCGTATATCAATAAACCGATTTTCCATCACATTATCGAGTAAACTTTTCTCTACTCATTATTGTAAAAATATTTGAAAATAGTATTTTACTTCATTTCTTAGATTTAAAAAGACATGCATTATGTTTATATAATTCACCATTCAAATAATCAAATATACAAATTTCTAAGCGATTAAATTACGGGTCGTTATAGGATTTGAGTTGGTTGAGAGCAAATCCATCTCTTTAGCCAATACCCAATGTAGTGAGAACAACATGGTAAAAAAGGCTAAGCTATAAATTTGCAAACCGCTTCTTTCATTTGATTTCTCTAATGCATCGACATTATATGATGATCAGATGCCATTATAGTTGATTCCTTGCATAAACCAAGTTGTTGATTTTGAACGTGATGTGAATTGTGGCTTTAGATGCGTTGCTTGTTTTTAGGAAGGAGGGAATCTAGTTGGCCCCAAGTTTAAAGGAATCTAGGAGCTATATGACTCTGTTATTGTTGAATGCGATCATATCGACTACTATTATGCACGATAATAGTCCTGCACTACGAGAAAAGAGGATGGATATGCCTAATATTGGCTATATCGTGGTGGCACATTATAATATTGTTGTTTTTAGTCTTAGCAAAAATATAAATTTCACCATTCCACCATTGAGGGGTAAGATTCCAACTCCAAAGCAATATGTGGAGTTTGAAATTGCTTTTGTCGATGGAAATTATTTCACGTAGGTTATTACCCATTAGCTTGTACTAGCTTTGGGTAAAAAATTTCTAATGCTTTAACTAATTAGTTCTGAAACAATTATAGGTGTTTCTCGGTTCAAAACATCCATTCCACCGATGTACAATAGATGGTTGCTCATCCCGACTCCAATTCTTGCAGGTGGGAGTTTAATCTATTGGACATGAGACAAGCATGGGAAAACGCATGAAGGTAGGAATGTTTGATCAAACTGCAACTATTTGTTGTAATTTCACATTTAAACAATGATGAGCAATTTTGATGCTTGGGAAGATATTTGAATTCGTGAACAATGATGAGTAAGTTTAAAGGTTTGATCTAATTGTATGATGTACTTTTGTAAGCAAATTGTAAATGTTTGAACAAAGATGAAGAAAATGATTTTATCTTTATTTCAGAAAGAAAATGATACAATCCTATGTCTCTGTACAAAGTTAGTCTGCTATATATAACAATTGTTTAACATAATGGGCTTTTGAAACAAATATAGCCCAGATCCTCAAGTTATAAGTTTGCTTTATATCTCTGCTGTTTGATTGAGATGCACGGTGAAGATTTATTCAGTGATGTATAACTTCATATGACTGCTTATCTCCTTTCATTTCCAATATTCCCCCTCAAACCCTATTGCGGCTAGGGTTTGCTGCGATAAGCTTAAAAATCTTCTTCTCCTAAATAACTTGCGAATCTGATGAAATTTAGTTGTGAGAGAAACGAAGAAGGTGAAGATAAAGAAGAACACCACACAAGGACACAACTTTGGTTGATTGTTGTTCGAAAATAACAATCAATCAGAGAGTCTAAAGCAGCTTCCTTCAATACATTATCTGATCTGAGATGAGATTTTAAAATTATCTTGAAGACGACGACATGGTTGTTCATATACTTTCAAGTGTGTGAACAGTCATTCAGATTTTCTGATTTTGGCTATCTTTGAGACAAGCTGTAAGCTTCAGATGCAAAGTTGAGGCCTTTTTTGTGAAGTCGACATTATGGTTGTTCTTATGCTCTCAAGCATGTGAACAGTCATTTAGATTTCTGAATTTGGCTATCTTTGGGACTAAGCTTCAGATTCAAATGCAAAGTTGAGACCTTTTTGGTCGAGGATCTGGATGTTGAAGAGATTTCGAGGCTTCTGCTCTCTTATCATACCTGTTGCCAGAATTTTCAACTTTCAGATCTTGCTTTAATCGAAGAAATTTTTTCTTTGACAAGGGTTTTGTCAAAATGTCTGCCCTCTAGTAAGCTGCAGGTACGTGACTAACATTTAAATTGCCTTTGATTACTTGTTCCCTGACGAAGTATAAATCTAACTCCATATGCTTTGTTCTGGAATGCAATACTGGATTTGCAGTAAGCGCTATTGTATTCATATTATCACACCAGATCGTAGCTTTATTATGAGTTTTGACCTTTAATTCATGTAGTAGTGATTCTATCCACATGACTTCAGCTGTAACACTTGCTACACTTCTGAATTCAGCTTCGGTACTAGATCTAGAAACAGTTGTTTGTTTTTTTTGAACACCATGATACAGGATTGTCACCTAAAAATACACAATAACCTATTGTGGATTTTCTGTCATCAATATCTGTTGCCCAATCTGCATCTGCATATGCTATAATATTAATTGTATTGCTTGATTGTAATGTTAAACCATGATCCAAAGTGCCATTTAGATATCTCAAAATTCTTTTAACAGCTTTCCAATGCTCATCTAAAGGATTTTGCATGAATTGACTGGCCTTGTTAACACTATATGAAATTTCTTGCCTTGTGATGGTGGTACATTGTAAAGCTCCAACTATACTTCTGTACTGCTTGACATTTGATATAGGTTCTCCCTTATTCTTAGATAAATGTAAACTGCTCATCATAGGAGTTGGTAGAGCTTTTGCATTTTCCATATTTGCTCTCATAAGAATTTCAGTAATATATTTCTTTTGACTCAACTGATTTTTTGTAGCAGAAATCTTGTTGACTTGTATTCCCAGGAAATAATTGACATTGCCAAGATCTTTTATGGAAAATTCTTTGTTCAATTGATTTGTAACATAGTCGATTTAAAAATCATCAACGTAGATTAGAATGTAAATAACATCATTATTGTAAAACTTAGTAAATACCGAGTTGTCTGATTTTGTGGAATTGTATCCCATTCTGGCCAGGGTTGATTTTAACTTGTCAAACCAAACCCTTGGAGCTTGCTTCAAAACATATATAGCTTTATTAAGTTTGCACACAAGCTTTTTTGTTCCTCCATCAGTTTGAAAATTCTTAACTTGACAGTTAGTTTGATTTTCAACTAAATTAATAAACTGAACTACAACATTGTAAGTCTCTGACTTAGATTTTAAGAAGTATATCCATACATGTCTAGAAAAGGCATCTATAAAAGAAATGTAATATCTGTAACCATAATCTGTGGTTACAGATGTAGGACTCCATAAGTCTGTTGCAATCAACTCTAATGGTTTAGTATAAACTATCTCAGAATCAGAAAAAACAAGTTTGTGACTCTTACCCATTTGACAGTGTGTACATACATAAGGCATAGAAATGTTAGAGAATGAAATATTATTATTCTTCAACACTTTATTTACAATGTTTGCATTTGCATGCCCCAGTCTGCTATGCCATATATCAAAAATCTTACAATTACTTGCTTGAGTTATTTCAGAACTGTTACACCATTTATCTCTATATGCTTGACTCTCAGAATTGTCAACACTAAATTTGTATAGTCCTCTACATTCTTTACCCTGCAAAAGAATTTCATTAGACTTAATGTCTTTGACTAGACAGTAAGTAGGAAAGAATTCAAAATATACTTGATTATCTTTAGCAAATTGTGACACACTAAGCAAGTTTTTTGTAATTAAAGGCACTCTTAATAGACTGTTGAGATATAATTTTCTTGCACCTTTAATACATGCACTGCCTGTGTGAGTAATGCTTATGGGCTTACCATTCCAATATGAATACATTGTTTACCTTTATATTCTTGGTTTCCAAGATTCAGATTCCCAAGATTATTTGTTACATGGTTAGTAGCACCAGAATCAGGAAACCAATTTTGATCTTGAGAATCATCTGTACTGATACTATTCTCTTTCTGACTGGATGAATCATGTTGAATGTTAATCATATTTGCACTTTGATAATTCTTTTGATTGTTATTTCCTGACTGAGATGGAACATATTTTGCATCAAATCTAAAGTAGCATTTGTTAGCACTGTGCCCAAACTTTTCGCATATTTGACATCTCAGTCTATTCTTATTATTATTGTGAAATCTGCCACCTCTGCCTCTTGATCTGTTTGATGAACCACCTCTATTGGATGACCCACCTCTTTGACTTTTGTTGCTGTATGTTTTCTCTTGATTTTTTGAAACATAGTTAACAGAAAATTCTTGAACAGATTTCTTTTGTTCCATTCTTCCTTCATGAGATAATATAATAGAACTAACATATTCAATAGATGGTGTTTTTTGTTGAGATGAAATTATTGCTACAACTGCTTCATAATCATCATCTAAACCACTTAAAATAGAGAGTACATGTTCAGCATCTGACAGTTTATGACTTGCTGCAGCTAATTGATTGCACAGATTCTTGATCTTGGTCAGATACTCTCTCATATTTAACCCATCTTTTCTCAAGTTCTGTAGCTGTCTTTTATAATAAAGAACTCTTGCTGCAGACTGAGTGTTGAATGTATGTTCTATTGAATGCCATATTTCATGAGATGTTTTACAACCTATGAGTTGAGGTAGAATGGTAGGACTAATAGAAGATAATAGCCAAGAACTAATAAGACTATCTTGCTTTTGATAGTTTAAGTAATCTTTATTGTTTACAAGTTTTCCCTCACAATCTGTGACATATTTTGCTGGAGTAATAAGTGTTCCAAACACATATTCTTCAACATCGTATCCTCTTTTAGCTGTTTCAATTTGAAATTTCCATAACATATAATTTGATTCATCAAGAATAGTTGTTACTAACTGACTCTTTGGTTTGATTAATGACTTCAATAGATTTTGTGAGTCAGACTGATGAGAAGTGGCTGTTCTTGAAGTATTGAGAGACTCTTAAACATCATTGACATTGTCTCCTGCCATATCAAGAATTTGTAGACCAAAACAACAAACGATCAGATGAAGAATCTTGGTATTCTGAGATCAACAAATGGTGCAGCCAGAGAATTATGATGATGAGAGAAAAAAAAATCTGAAGATGACCTCTAGGCGAGGCACTGCTGCATAACAAACCGAGGCAGAAAAACGCAGAATTTACAGTTCTTGATCAAGAACTGTAAGACACAAAACTGGGTAAGAATTCGAAATCAACAGCTTCCTCGATGATGACACTGATCTGAGAGAAGCTAGGGTGCAGCCACCATTAAATGATGATAATTTTCTGATAATGGTAAGTCAGGGCACTTCTTCTTTTGATTAATGGAAGCTAACAACCGTTAGGTTGATTTTAAAGCTTTGATACCATGTAAATGTTTGAACAAAGATGAAGAAAATGATTTTATCTTTATTTCAGAAAGAAAATGATACAATCCCATGTCTCTGTACAAAGTTAGTCTGCTATATATGACAAGTGTTTAACATAATGAGCTTTTGAAACAAATATAGCCCAGACCCTCAAGTTATAAGTTTGCTTTATATCTCTGCTGTTGGATTGAGATGCACGGTGAAGATTTATTCAGTGATGTATAACTTCATACGACTGCTTATCTCCTTTCATTTCCAATATAAATACTTTAAATTCATGGACATGATAGTTTTAATTTAATGGGTTGTAATTTATTTTAATGATATGTTGAGTACGCTTGTGTTTTAGTTTGTCATTGAAATTTATTAGATGTTGTATCGCAAGTTATCGATTATTTTGTGCAGTTGTTAGTACTTGAGCGAGGAACTTACGTGGGTTCAGAATGCCACCCCAAGAGCTCACATGGGACATTAAGAAACCGATGTAAAAATTTTGTGTGACATTTATATATTCCACTAACTCATTCATGATCCTAATGATGAACCACGCTCTGTTATTGCATGGGAGTTTCTATATATATTGAAATTTACCCCACACTACCACGCTAAGGTGGAGCATGGGTATTTAGAAGAACCACAACAGACTTTCATGCGACCATGACCAGTCAACAAAATATACTTCTGTGGTTTATTGAAATGTATAGAAAACACATCAGTGTTATGCAAAAATCCACATAGGTGTCATATGTGGGTTTCTTAGTACCCACGCATTGATTTGGCACGGGTTGATATAGTATTGGACATTCTAATCACAAGCAATTCACGGAAAAGTAGAGTATGGATGTTTTGATTTTCCATGCTTAAACCTTACGAGGAATCATTGAATTCCACGCTGGTGTTCAACATTCGGTATGTTAGGATAAATCCATCTCCCACGTACTAAAATGGCATGGTTAGATCAATATCCTTGTATAGCTTTGATGTGGGCGTTTTAAGAATTCACGCCATATTTTTATGTTGTTTATTCATTTATTGAGCTTGGTTTTCCCATTCAACCAACGTTATATCAGAACATGGATTTAAGCACCTTCCACTTTTATTGCTCATGCTAGGAAAATCATCTTGTGTGGTGTTAGTAGTTACCCTAGTTAATCTTTACCATGGAACTTTGCAAAACCCAATTAAACATACTTCATTAATATAATATGGCACTAGAGACTACATCGATGGACATAAACTGCTTCACAACTCCTAATTACGATAAGCACCACTCTTATACCATCCCATTTGCTCAATTTACGTTTCAAGATCTAGTACTTGCTGTTGAAACCGGTTTTTTTCTTTTATAAGCTCCAATGAAAATTCAATAGCTCATTCTGAGAATGGTTCATCAATCCACTAAATAAAAACAACAATTTCCAAGCGTACCATACCTTGAACATCCCAAGAAGTGCCGACTAACATTTGCACGCAGAAAGCATGTCCTTAGGATCAATGTAGAAATGACACTTAAGGGGCATTGATGCGACCTCCTCCTTTTGTAGTCTTCTTTCATCTTCCTTCCATATTTTTCACATCTCTCCATTTTGAATACTCATGACTGGTGATACAACGGGATTCACAATGAGGTTCACATTTAGCATTGCAAAATCCTAATGCAATTCTTCCTCCATTCTTTCGTATACTGCAAATTGGGTAGGTGCACAAGAAGAACCCAATGCAATGTATGCCACCATTTTCTCTTCGTAATTGGACGATGGCCTAGGGTAAGATACGTAGTTATTTTGTTCAATAAAGATGGAATCAAGTTAAAGTGTAAGCGGTAAAATGTAGGTGTACTTGATTTATTATTGGTCAACATTTGGAGGGAAAGAAAGTGAGGTTGAGGGGAAATATAAGGGAGCTGAAAAAATAAAAATAAAAGCTAAGCTAAAAAAAACCACGTAAGAAGCTAGGATGGCTTTTTTACAACATCCATATAATATAGGAGTTTTAAAGTGCAAGTAGAGGGCTAACATGGACTTTCTTCATACCCACACTCTAATGTAGCTTGGTAAGTTTGGGATAAATATAAAATATCCCCATTTCCATGCTAGAGAAGAGCATGGGTCTTTAAAACTTCCACGCAAAAACTTCATGTGGTTTTACGTAAGAACCAAGCAAACATTCGATAGGGATTTATGATAGAACTACGTAGAGCATTGATGTGGGTATTCATGTATACCATGTATATGGTTTCCCTGGGTTCTAGAAAATACAAGCTATTAAACAAGTGTCAATTCCACATCAAGTACGGAAAACTGCATCGAACTCCACATCAAATTGCTAAATGTTTCAAACCCAAATTACTACACAATCAACTACAACAAGCAAATTGTCAAATGTTTCAAACCCAAATTACTACTCAATCAACCACAACAAGCAAATTGTCAAATGTTTAAGCACATCATCAATCACAACAAGTAAATTCTTACCCTAAAACTTCCACTCAAACAAGAAATCAAAAAAGGTTTCAAACACAAATTACCACTATGCCAAAAACAAATAAACCCAATCAACTCAATGCCAAGTGAAGCACCCAACTTTATTTTTCGCTTCTTACAAACTCCTCCTTGCATTTTCAGGAATTTCAATGTTGATTGAGCAAAGCTGATTTCCAAGCATTTCAATCAATCTCTTCACCAACCCATGTGCACAATCCAAACTCTGCAAATTTCAATGTTAAATTTTAGTAATATAACATGAATGGTAGTATATGTTTATGACAATTGAAATATGCGGTAACTAATTAGCGAATCCACATTACCATGTAAAGTTGGTTGTAAGCTGGATCAACATTCCATGGGCCATACTCTTGACTAAGCATGACATGCGTAGGATTCTTTACCTAAAGCACAGTTCTTGGTCAATACTGATAGAGTTAGGGGTATGCTCTAGTGGCAATTATGTAATTTCTTATATATATATATATATATATCAAACTCGTTGATTAATCTTGTTTGAAATAAAAGGTCTTTTCTTTCTTTTGTATACTTAATATAATGAGTTATATTAATTACTTAATTTAATGAAATGTATGTTTAATAGAAAATCTATAAATGATACATTTTGTGATAGTAGTTAAAATGTGGTGTAATAGTGAGTAATTTATCTTAGTGAAAATAAATATACAATTTTAATTGTTCTTACTCAAGATTCATCGAGATTAGATATCGATGTATCCATTGAGACAAGAATGCATAACGCTCTCCAAACGTTGGCCAGTATACCACTCATGGCTGTTGGGGGGCACCTAGAGGTTATGTACTGATAGTTATTGGATAACCATGGAACGACTCACTCGATAATTTTCTGTTAGTTAATATAACTAAGGTCAAATGGAAAACATCGATATGACTAATTTACATTATTCTCTCGACATAAGAATACTGTGGATCTTCAATATGAAAGATTTGCTTTTATTATAGTCAAATCATGGCATAACGAACCATCAAGTGATTATAGTTGGGGTCAAGTGAAATTATTGGAAAGCACTATTCAAGAGAGGATTCGTCTCCTCAGTTATATGAGGTTAGTATCACGGTCAACTCAAAGTCAAAATCTTTGATCAGAGCATTTTTAGTTAATAATAATTAGTATTATTGAACCAAAGACTTTATGTTTGGATTATAGAGTTGAATGTGGATGATATTAGAATGTTGACCATTACAAAATTCTATAAGTCCAAAATGATATAGTTTTGATGAAGAGAATTTGGTGTAAAATTAATGTAACAACCGGGTAACACTTAATAATGTAAACTTAGACTTTGCCGAAAATAAGTAAGTGATAAATTTGGCTGAAATGTCATACCACTTGCTAAGTGACATGTGAACTTTAACATTCGAACAGTTCGATGTTAATTGCTGACTGAATTTACACCTGACAAGTCACACAATCGATACAATGATTTCTCTGTAGTCCAAATAATTTAACTAGTTTATGATTGCTATTAATTAATTAAATTAATTAATATTTATGAAATATTGATTATAGAATTTTAAATAAGGTTTGAGGAATAAATATTGTTATACATATTTATATTAGTTATAATATATAGATCGATATGCGATATCAACAAGTAATTAAATCAGATTTATTTAGTAATATTTATTTGGACTTAAATGGACTATTAGCCCATGATCTTGGGAAACTATTTTTGGCAGCAAACATGAGGTATGGGGCGGCTAAAATAGGTAGAAGAGTTTGGAGATGGATGGTTGAGATTTGGTCAGAAATGGCATAAGATGTGATCCACCTTTCTATCTATTTCAACCACAATAAAAATGCCCCTAATCCTAACTTCTGAAGAACTTTTTGGCTGCCTCCTATATCAATTTTTCTGGTGGATCCATGCCTCTAAGACTTCATTAATGTAACATCCCTTATTTGGAGGTTCGAAGCAAAGCGCTACAGATGCTGCAGGCATCCATAGTATTAACTTCCGGTGACGAAATACGGTAATGTTAGTGGTTTCCATAACATAAGATGCACTTGAATATGAAATAAAATCATTACAAACTAAAACACTTTTTCTGATTATATTTCAAAACAACATTTCATATCCAATTTACATAATCCCAAACGTTTCATAGGTTCAGATCAAATATAATCATTACATAAATACGCCAATAACGACATATGAAGATATCCCTTTGGATCACCAGAGTACTAAATAGTCATAATAGACTTAATACAACACAGCGGAGATAAAACAAAACAATTCCTAAATATAGCTAGCATCAGCCTCCTGCTCGTCCTCGTAAGCTTTATTCGTCCACCTACTAAAACCAAAAAATCCTCAACCCTCGGCCTACTCAAATCAATTTTGAGCACCCGAGAGTTTAAGGGAGAAAACGTAAAGTTCGAGACAGACATAAATCCTAGTGTGAATAATACTATACATCTCAGTTATTTGATATTAAGTGAGACCGCACCACTTTGCGGAATGAGTTTCCCCTCACTAATATCATTTTAAAGACTTATCCTTTGCATATCAAAACCAGTAGCCAAACTGGTTAAACAATAATATCAATATCATGTAAGCATGTAAATCAGGTAATCAATGGACTATCTGTTCGAACACTGTAGTGTTATTTGGCTAATTACTAACCTTTGGCTGACTCGGGCCTACCAGCAAAATAAACAAATAGTCTAACTTCTATTAGATACTCTTTTGGATGGTCTATCCCTAATTTACTTCTCCCAAAGTCAACTGATCCTAATGGTTTTGCAGACTCGCCAATAACCTATCCTCACTCTGTATATTCCTTTTCGCGCATAACATCATTTTAGTCTTACCTGCGACAAAGCCCTACATAGCAGAATTTTGGACTAAATTAGCCAGGGGCTAATAGCTAATGCATAGGGAGCGACCTTGTACCAGTCCCATTTTGTATAAAAATATCCGAATCATTTTACTTAGGGTTATCTTCCCTTTAAATTTTCCTTAAAAACCTTTTCAAATTGATTTAACTCTTTAAATCATACTTAAACAAGGAAAATATTCTATGCTTTACTCAAATCATTTTTCCATGTTACATATACTTTACATAAAACATTGTTAATGAAAACATTTGAAAATTTTGAAAGTACCACTTCAAAACCATTGAAAGTCCCACTTTCAATACAAGTAAGCTATTTTACTTTATAACCTAGGCCGAAGGTCAAAACATACCTTTTGAAACCTTTAGAAACCTACAACTTAAAACCTTTCGAAAACATTATGGAACCACCCCTTCAAAACCTTCAGTTAAAATATTTCGAAAGCATACATTTCCATAAACAAACCTTTCGAAAGCATTGAGTTCAAGTAAAACATGAGGAGTAGCCTTTCGAAACCACTTAAAACTATTCCTTTCGAAACCAGTTGGGTTTAGCTTTCAATAGCACATAACGACCATAAAACAACTAAGTCAAAAGCACTTTTCGAAAACAATTTCCTGAGTAAAAGAAGTGCATGGTGTCGAAACCGTTCCCTTCGAAAGCATTGGAGAAGCGGGTTAGGTTTTAAAACAAAGAAACCTTTTGAAAGCATTGCTTCGAAAGGTAAGGTGCGGCAGCTTGAGGTTTCAACCCTTCAAAAGCAATTTACTTAAAACAAAAAGGAGCAACCACTTTCAAAACCAATCCTTAAAAAAAAAATTGACCTAGTCAAAAGCTAATCAAGTCAAAAGCATTCCTTTCGAAAGCAAAGAAGACACATTTTCATTTAAAATCAAAGTAAGGCTTCGACCCCTTCAGAACCCCTTGTTTTGACCTAGTACTTTTCGCTTATGTCCAATTTAGTATATACCAAGTCTTTGATACCCTGTGGATGGAGATGGAAGTAAGGTATCGCAGGCTAGGTGTCGAAAGTGGCAAAACATGTAAAAAAAAACATGTATAAACCGATTTTTAACCTTCTAAAGCAATTTTTTTCAACTAATTTGCTTTGTTTGTCAATACATGATTGGTTTCTAATTTCTTTTTTAAAAGTACTGTCGAAATTTCTGAAATAAACAAATTAAACTATTTACAAAATGCCCCTTCTCCTTTTATAAATGTATAAAACATTTAAGTCCCATACTTATATAATTTTATATACTTATTAAAACACTTTAAAAAAATGTATAAAAATTTCCCTAAATCGTTTTTAATTTGCTTTCTAACATACATTAATTTATGACCCGAAATATACATATATTAGCCGTAATTAATTTTAAACCCAAATAACCATTTTTTCACTGGAAAATTAATACTAAATCCACATTAATTCAGAAAATTATGAAAATTGAAACCCAACTCTAAAATATCATTTCTGGTCTTATTCTAATTATTTAATAGGGTTTTCACATGAAAATATATCAAAAAATTCATATATATTAGCATAAATCATCAACAAGCATACACACACACACACAACCTGATAATAAAAAACATGGCAAAACCTTGCAAAATAGTTCAGATTTAATCTAGAACCGAAAACAATCAAAGACATGCGATGTAGTCATTATCCACCTTAGCTTTGTAATTAAAGAGTTGAGATTTAAGAATGGTTTGGAATTGATTAAGCTTCATTCCTTTGATTGCTTTATCTTCTCCTGGTTCTTCCTTAATGTTGATCGGCCTCTTATGTTCAATTTTGTAAATGAACATGTAGAATGAATGGCCTAAGAGTTTAGAGTATAAGCATATATTTATTCCTGTTTTACCCCTCATTTATTTGCCTTACCTATTTTATTTTAGTCCCCCTTTTAGTTCATTTGTTATATGGCACAGCTAACTTTCTATTAACACAAATCTCAATCCTCTAATCATCGTATTATTTTATTCAATTTAACTAATTATATATCCTAAATAATGTTAACCAAAATTAGGGTCGTTACATACTCCTCTCCTTAAATAATTTCGTCCTCGAAATTACGATAAGATACTCAAAAAATCAATCAAAAAGGTAAATCATACCATCAAACAAATTAGGATAAGTCTCTAATCCTGCTCTCAGTCTCCCAAGTACAGTCTCACTTATCGTCGCTCCACTAGATTTTAACTAGTCCGATTGTCTTGTTCCTTAACCTCTTCTCATCTCTCGTGACTATATGAACTGGCTTTCTAACTATAGTCAAATTCGGCTCTATTACCAAGTCCTTTAATACAATCAGTGCTATATTATTCTCCAGGTCTCTAATACGCTTTCTTAGATAAGAAATATGAAAAACCTCATGGACTCCTGCCAAATTGTTCGGTAACTCTACTCTATATGCGAGTTTCCCCATCCTTTCTATAATAGGAAATGCTCCTATGATTCTCGGTGCCAATTTTCTTGATTTCCTGAATCAAATTACACCTTTCATCGGTGATACCTTGACGAGGACACGATCTCCAATAGAGAACTCTAAGTCTTTCTGTCTTCTATCTGCATAATTTTTCTACCTAAACTAAGCTTCCTTCATCCTAGCCCGAATCAACTATATCTTCTTTGCAGCTTCTCAAACTAAATCCAAACTAAGAACCAACCTATCCCTGGTCTCTAACCAACAAACTGGAGATTTGCATGGCATTTCACACAATGCTTCAAATGGTGCCATCCTTATATTAGTCTGATAACCGTTGATATACGAAAATTCGACTAAGTGTAGATGGTCTTCCCATGTTCCCCCAAAATCTAACACACAAGCTCGTAACAAATCTTCCAATACTTTGTTGACTCTTTCCATTTGCCTATGTGGATGGTAAGAGGTACTGATCTTGAGCTTGGTACCTAAAGTATCCTGTAGACTCTTTCAGAACTCACTAGCGAACAAGGAATCTCTATCGCTTACTACACAACTAGGAATTCCATGAAGTCTAACTATGTTCTTCATGAATAACTTAGCCAAAACAGGTTCCTCCTAGTTGACTTAACGGGAATGAAATGGGCACTCTTGGTCAACCTATCCACTATGACCCATCTACTTTCATTTCCTCGATTTGATCTTGGCAACTGGTCTATAAAATCCATAGAAATAGAATCCCACTTCCGTACTGGAACATCTGATGGCTGAAGTAACCCACTTGGTTTCTGAAGTTCAGCTTTTACCCATTGACAATTTAAACACTGCTTCACCCATAATCCTAAATCTCCTTTCATACTTTCCCAGAAGAAACTCCTCTTTATATCCCGGTACACCTTAGTCCTCCCGGATGAATAATGAAGTTCGAACGATGGCATTCTTCAAGAACTTCCTTCCTAATGCTTCCTACATTCGGAACACATAACCTTCCTTTCTTCCTTAACCAACCATTCTGATCAAGACTGAAATATTTCAGGTCATTGCTTTTGCTTTCATCCTTTAATTCACTAGATCCTCCATCTGTTTAGAAGAAGTTTTTTTAATCATCATCGATCGAACTTCTAAACGTAATAACATTACAGTTTCTCCACTAGATCCAGCTTCAGATCTCTAATGTACCCTATATGTCGAGAATGCTTCCAAAATTTTCCACTTAGCTATCGTTGCCAACATTGCATTCCGATGTTTTCTGCTTAGTGCATCTACAAAAAAATTTCCTTTTCCTGACGTGTACTCAATTCTGAAGTCATAAGCAGCTATAAATTCTAACCATCTCTGCTATCTCGTATTTAGCTCCTTCCGAGAGAATAAATACTTCAATGACTTATGATTGTATATAACTCAAATCTTTCTCCCAAAAGGTAATGTCTCCACACCATAAGCGCAAAAATCACCGCAGCCAATTCCAAATGATGCATCGGGTATCTCACCTCATGCGGTCTAAGCTGTCGAGAAGCATAGGCAATTACTTTACCTCTTTGCATTAACACAGCTCCTAACCCAGTTCCATAAGCATCTGTATGTACTACTGAATCTCGATTCCCTTTCGGAATAACTAGCATAGGTGCATTAGTCAATAAGTATTTCAAGCTCTGGAATGCTTCCTCACACTTACCGGTCCAAACAAATTTCAAACCTTTTCGCATTAGCTTGGTGTTGGTGTTGCTATTCGCAAGAAATCCTTTATGAACCTTCGATTGTACCCAGCTAATCCAAGAAAACTCTTTATCTCAGTCATTGTCTAGGGTCTCCTCTAATTATTCACCGCCTGATCTTAGTCGGATATACAGACAACTCTTTATTTGAGACTACATGACCAAGAAACTTCACTTCCTTCTTCCAAAAATGACACTTTTGAAACTTCGCCTTTAGTTGATGTTGCCTCAACGTTTCCAATACCACTCTAAGATGAGGTTCATGCTCCCTTTCATCCTTGGACTATATCAAAATATCATCTATAAATACCAACACGAAGCTATCCAAGTGCTCTCGGAAAACTTAGTTCATCAAATATACGAAGAATGCTGGCACATTTGTTAGTCCGAATGGCATCACTAACCATTCATGTAATCCATATCTGGTCTTAAACGTCGTCAAATGAATACTTTCAGCCACTCTAAGCTGACGGAAACCTGTTGCTAAATCCAACTGAGAAAATACCTTGGCTGCACTCAGCCGGTAGAACAAATCGTCGATTCTAGGCAACTGATATCGATTCTTTATCGTCTTTTCATTTAACTTACGATCATCGATAGACAACCTTAACGATCCATTCTCTTCTTAGTAAACACTGCAGCTGCTCCCCAAGGTGAACTAGTTGGCCTAATAAAATTCTTTCCTTCTAAATCCACCAACTGCACCTTCAACTCCCTCATCTCAGTAGGTGTCATCCTACTTGGCGGTCTACCCACTGATTCTGCTCCCGACACCAAATCTATCCAAAACTCAATGGGTCATTTCGGTGGAAATCCTACTATGGGTTCAAAAACATCCATGAATTCTCTAACCATGAAAACTCGATTTAACTCATCTTCTACCTCCACAACACCCAACAAAGCATTCGCCTCATAGCTAGGGTTTTCTACGGTATATAAAATGTGATCATTACAGTCAGGGTGTCCAAATGATATTTTCCTATCATGGAAAAATATCCTAGCATCGTACTTAATTAACCAATCCATACCCAAAATAATTCCAAAGCCTACGAAATCAAGCACATGCAAACTACAAACATAGGTATTACCTAACAAATCAAACTCTAGGTGGTCACACTTCATCCCAAGTGTCGCATACCCTCCTATCAGATTTGCAACCTTTAAGGAAGTAACGAAATATGAGGGTTCTAGGTTAAGCTTATCTACCAAACAATGAGATATAAAGAATGTGATGCACCGCTATCAAACAAAACACTAACTGACATACCATGAATCAGAAGCGTACCTCCTAACCCATCTTTTCCCTTCTTCTCTGCTGTTGGTCTCGAGGTAGGTGATTCCAATGCAAACATCTTGCCTTTCCCATCATCGACTAGCTTCTTGCACTAGTTCTTATAGTGTCCAATCTGATCATAGTTAAAACACATTATCACTTTCTTCTCAGCAGCTTTCTTTCCCTTGCTTGTCCGAGACTCATGGGCATAGTGTCCTTTCTTATCACACTTGTAACAGACCACTTCTGCCTTTCCTCTCTTAATGGCTCCACCATTTTGAGCTCCTTTCTTGTGGAATAACTTCCTCTTCTGACTTTGTCCTCTTTGAGCTTCCTTGACCTTATTTCTTTCAAGAAAAGCCTGCATCTCTTCATTCCTCAGGGCTATCTCAACAACGACATCACTTGGGTCCCTAATATGCGGTAACATGGCCTTAGCGAGCTCGGGCTTCAACCCCCTGATGAACTTCTCGTTCCTCTTAATCACGGTATCAATCATAGTATAGCCATATCTTGCTAGCTCCTCAAACCTCATAGCATACTCAAGCATAGTCATATTCCCCTGCTCCAACTCAAAAAACTTCCTCAGCAGTGTGGACTTTGCAATCTCAGACATGAACCACTCCTCAAATCTCCTTTTGAATTCAGCCCATGTCATTATCTCCTCATTAACTCCAACTGTAATGCTGTTCCAACAATAAAACGCTGCTCCTTTTTAACTATATAGAAGCAAGCCTTCTCTTCTGCTTATTATTAAGACCTAGATCAGTGAAAATCATCTCACAATGAAGCAATCAATTCTCTACTTTGATTGCGTCTTCAGTACCAATGAATGACTTTCCTCCCAACCAAGCATTATCTTTACTCAAAATAGCATAATTGTTGACCATTGGAGCTTCTTGATTTCCTCTTCCAACTACTCTAGCAGCAACACCCACGTGCATCATGTTGATAAAGAACTGATACATTACGCCCTTGTCAACTGGGAGGACTCCAACACCCACATTTCCAGGTTGTGCGTGACCTTGGTTCCTTCTCGTATTTGGTTTGACATTCTAATTGTAGTGATGATTCCCCCTCTAAGGTTAACTCTTCCACTTTTAGCATCCATATCTGTATTCAAGCCTCGTAAAATACAGAAGAATAGCCTAAGAGAGATAGGAGAATAGAGATATAGCGTATACTTATATATAGTGAATACAAGCACATTACTATAGCATTATCCCATACCCCAATCTTATCTCCAATTCCTTTGGATTATGTTTTCAAAATTCATTTTAGTTTTCATTTTTTCATAAACCTATGCTCCAATACCAAGTTGTAACATCCTCTATCTGGAATCCCGAAGCTAAGCGTTACAGATGCTGTAGTCATTCATAGTATTAATTTCCGGTGACCAAATACGGTAATGTTAGTGGTATATATAATATCATAAGCACTTGAATATGAAATAAAATCATTACAGATTAAAACACTTTTCGGATTACATTTCAAAACAACATTTCATATTCATGTTACATAATCCCAAACATTTCCCAAGTTCAGATCAAATATAATTATTACATAAATACGCCAGGAGTGTCATATGAAGATGACCACTTGGATGACCAAAGTACTAAATAGTCATAACAAACTTAATACAACACAATGGAAATAAAGCAAAACAACTCCTAAATATAGCTAGCATTAGCCTCCTGCTCGTCTCTAGAAGCTTTATTCGTCCACCTACTAAAACCTGAAAATCCTTAACCCTCATCCTACTCGAATCAATTTTGAGAACCCATGAGTTTAAGAGGAATAACATAAACTTCAAGTTAGATATAAAGCCTGGTGCGAATAATACTATACATCTCGGTTATCTGATATTAAGTGAGACCATGCCGTTTAGCGGAACGAGTTTCCCCTCACTTATATCCTTTTAAAAACTTATCCTATGCATATCAAAACCTGCATCCTAATTGGTTAAATAAATGATATCAATATCATGTTAGCATATAATTCAGGTAATCAATGGACTATTTGTCCGAACACTAAAGTTTAGTTCGGCCAATTACTAACATTTGGCTAACTCGAGCCTACCAGAAAAAATAAACAAGTAATTTAACTTCTATTAGATACTATTCAGGACGGTCTGTCCCTAACTTACTTCTCCTAGGGTTAACTGATCCTAATAACCTATCCTCACTCTGTATATTCCTTTCTGTGTGTAACATCATTTTAGTCTTACCTGTGACAAAGCACTACACACTAGAATTTTCGACTACATTAGTTAGGCTAATAACTAATGTATATGACGCGACTCGATACCAGTCCTATCTGGTATACAAATATCCGAGTCATTTTACTTAAGGTTATTTTTCCTTTAAATTTTCCTTGAAAACCTTTTCAAATTGATTTAGCTCTTTAAATCATACTTAAACAAGGAAAATATTCTATGCTTTACTCAAATTACTTTGCCATGTTACATATACTTTGCACAAAACATTATTGTGAAAACATTCGAAACCTTTGAAAGTACACCTTTCGAAACCATTGAAAGTACCCTTTCGGTACAAGTAAGCTTCTTTACTTTATAACCTAAGACGATGGCAAAACATACCTTTCGAGACCTTTAGAAACCTTCAACTTAAAACCTTTCGAAAAAATTCGGGAACCACCTCTTCGAAACCTTTAGTTAAAATCTTTCCAAAGCATTCAAATACTTTTCTATAAACAAACCTTTCAAAAGCATTGGGTTCAAGTAAAGCACGCGGAATAACCTTTCGAAACCATTTAAAACTATTCCTTTCGAAACCAGTTGGTTTAACTTTCAATAGCACAAAAGGGTCATAAAACAACTAAGTCGAAAGCACACTTTCGAAAACAATTTCTTAAGTAAAAGTAGTGGATGATGTCGAAACCAATCCCTTCAAAAGCATTGGAGAAGAGGCTTTGGTATTAAAACAAAGAAACCCTTTCGAAAGCATTGCTTCGAAAGGTAAGGTGCGGAAGCTAGGGGTTTCAACTCTTTCAAAAGCATTTACTTAAAACAAAAAGGCGTAACCTCTTTTGAAACCATTCCTTTAAAAACAGATTGACCCACTCGAAAGCAAACCAAGATTCCTTTTGAAAGCAAAGCAGGTGCATTTTCATCTAAAAACAAAGTATGGCTTCGTCCCGTTCGGAACCCTTTGTTTCGACCTAGTACCTTTCGCCTATGTCCAATTCACTACGTATCAAGTCCTTGCTAACCTGTGCTTTGGTTTCGATAGAGATGGAGGCGGAAGTAAGGTGTCAAAGGCAAGGTGCCAAAAGTGGCGAAACATGTAAAAAGCATGTATAAACTGATTTTTAACCTTTTAAAGCAATTCTTTTCAACTAACCTGCATTGTTTGTCAAAACATGAATGCTTGATAATTTATTTTCTAAAAGTACTGCCGAAATTTCTAAAATAAACAAATTAAATTATTTGCAAAATGCCCCTTCTTCTTTTATAAATATATAAAACATTTAAGTCCCGGACTTTAAATAATTTTATATACTTATCAAAACACGTAGGAAAAATCTATAAAAATTTCCATAAATCGTTTTTAATATGTTTTCTGACAATATTAATTTTTGATCCAAAACATACATATAATAGCCATAATTAGTTTTAAACCCAAACAACCATTTTCTTCACTAGAAAATTAATATTTAATCCACATCAATTCAGGAAATTATGAAAATTGAGACCCATTTCTAAAATATCATTTATAACCTTATTCTAAAATCACAAGGCATTTTGATGTCATTTAATAGGGTTTTCACATTAAAACTATCATAATATTCATGTGAATTAACATAAATCATCAACAAGCATATATATCCAATATAACAATAAAAAACGTACCAAAACCTTGCAAAATAGTTCGGATTTAATCTAAAACCAAAAACAATCAAAAACATGACGTGTAGTCATTATTCACCTTAGCTTTGTGATTAAGGAGTTGAGATTTGACAATGGTTTTGAATTGATTAAGCTTTCTTCCTTTGATTGCTTTATCTTCTTCTTATTCTTCCTTAATGGTGACCGACCTCTTATGTTTATTTTTTGCAAATGAATGTGTTGAATGAATGGTCTAAGGGTTTAGGTATAAGAATTTACTTATTCCTATTTTACACCTCATCATTTGCCTAATCTATTTTATTTTAGTCCCCTTTAGTTCATTTGTAATATTGAACGGCTACCGTTTGCGTAATTGCGCCAAAAATGGTCACAAATACCTAATCGCAGATGAAAGCACCAATTCACAGTCACAGATCACAAATATAATATACGAAGTGGATTTAAATATAAAGAACAACAAAAATTAAAAAGAAAGCGGTAAAAAGGCGAGATTTATAGTGGTTCGGCTAACTACGACCTACGTCCACTCCAGAAATTTTCTTTCTATTGCTAGAGAATTGATTACAATTACAATCTAGGGTTTTTTGAAACAAAAATGGTAGAGTAGCCTTTAGGTAGAAGATGAAGGGAAACAGAATGAGAATCCCATTTTCTGAAGCACTGCCTGCCGTATTTATAGGCAAAATCATAGTTATCAGGCTTCCTAAGTGATACGGGCCCACCAAAACCATAGCCGAACCTAAACCCTTCATCACGACCAATCTCAAGTAGTATATATCTTGACCTGAAAATGTCTCAAGGATGACCCGAAGCCGATCCATTATTGACCCAAAGTAAGTGACCAATGACTCGAAGTAGTTCCTATGCCGATCCATCTCCACCTTCCCATGGTGCCAACCCGAGGTTGAATAAGCACCAACCCGAAGTAGCGATCCCATGTATTTTGCTGACCCCAAAACTTTTCCGACCTCTTGATGTCAATGCCGACCCGAAGTAGGAAGGATGCCGACCCGAAGTACTTGTAACCTACCAATCCCTTAAAGATGCCGACCCATAAGTGAAATGCCGACCTGAAGATTAGTATATGCCGACCTAAATTAAGTATGATGCTGACATGGAGTAGTGCCAAGCCCTTAGAAATATACCGATCCCAAAGCTTTAGGCCGACCCAAAGCTTGCTACTACCGACCCAAAGCCATTGCACTACCAACCTGAAGCCATTGTCGATCCCTTGCTTTATGCCGACCCTTCCAAGATTCATGCCGATCCCAGAATGACCCGAAGCAAGGCCTTATCTGACTAGAAGCAACCATCATGAAAACCCAAAGTAAATCCAAGTTTGACTCGAAGCAAACTCCAAACAGCCCAAAACAACTCGACTTTTGTCGAAACCCATATTTCATGTATCTGCTACCGTTTGTCCATCGACTATGCTATATCCTGGCCTCATAATCATGTTTATTATCCGTGATTAATCATCCATTCATTCATTCAAATCAGAACCAAGTTCATGACAATCCAGCTTCGATAACTATGCAGTCGATTGGGTTAAATCCACCTGTATGCTGCCCTGCCAAAAGGCCTTGCCAAAAGGCGGGTTAACACTTTGCCCCCCAAAAATGCCTTGCGATAGGAAGGTGTGTTTTGCAATGCCACAAGCCTTAACGACGACCTATAAAGAGATTGATGATCTTACCTGGTTGTGAATAGCTAATGTTCGAGACCGTATGCCGTTCGAGGCAATATGTGACCGTTCGTGATCAGGTGCCGTTCGAGGTGAATTGTGACCGTTCGAGGTCGGGTGTCGTTTAAGGAAAACTGTGACCGTTCGAGGTCGGGTCCCGTTTGAGGTGAACTATGCCCATTTGAGGTCGGGTGCCGTTCAAGGCGAACCGTGACTGTTCGAGGTTGAGTTCCATTCGAGGCGAACTATGACCGTTTGAGGTCGGGTTCCTTTTGAGGCGAACTGTGACCGTTCAAGGTCGTGTGACGTTTGAGGCGAGTTGTGACGTTTGAGGCGAGTTGTGACCGTTCGAGGTCGAATTTTGGAATTATAAACGTTAGATTTTGCACTCAAATGGGTCTTATAATTGAAATTTCCAACTAAGAAAATCAAATTCAGATACAAAGAAGGGAAAACAAAAGCAAAACAAAAACATCAAAGTGCAAGCATCTCCACAGTGGTGGTTTATAGTCATCTCAAAGCATGGTTGAGGACCGTTCGTGATCCTTTACATGTGTAAGTGACTTAACCGTTTTATTGTGGAGTTTATTACTTATCTTCGTCATTCTGATCAGTTGATGATAAGTTGACGCCTTGACATAGGGCCACCTTCATTTGATGCAGATGGTGGTCGCTCATTTTCACTTACTGCACTAACATGCCATTCCAGATATATCATTCGATCTCATCCTTTAAGTGGTTGCAATCGTTCTTACTATGGCCGCCTAGCTCGTTGAACAAGCAGTGTATTTCTGATTTCCTTTCATTATTGGTTGGCTCCCTCCCGATTGGCCTTCGGTAGGGAACCTACCCCCTGGTGTCTTGGTATATTCATTCTCGCTCAATACTGTATAAGAGATGAATCTTGGTTCCTTTCGTGGAAGCCTCGGTTCACTAAAGCCATTCTCTGCTTTTTACTTCACTTTATCCTTGTTTGAATCCTTCCTTGGCGGATCTCTGCCTTTGATTGCATAAACATCAGCTTCCTTCCCTTCCTCTCTTTCAACTTTCACATTTTCTTATCATGGAAACCTTTCTGCCTCGTGATAAAACTCTCCTAGATCCATAGGTGGATCTTGCATCAGTGAATTCTTGAATTTCGTGCCATCAGCGATTCCAGATACAGCTGCCAACAGAACCACGGATGGATCTGGATGATTCACTGAAGCTGCCGCTGCATTAAACTACGTCAAAAAATTCCTCAGAGACTCTCTAGTCCTCTATTTCAGTGTTTTCAAACTCATCACATTCTTAGGTCTAAACTGTCTTATAAACCTCTCGATCAGCTCGGTCCACGTTCCCATGAGCCGCTTTCCAATTGCTTGAACCACAATGCTGCTATATCCGTCAAATACAAGAGGAAAAACCAGGCCATGACCTCCTCTGATGCCCTCAGTACTTCCATGTGCCTCATATACCTTGTCAGATGAACATCAGGATCCGTCCTTCCATCATACGTCACCAGTGTTGGTAGCTTGAATTCCGATGGATTCCTAGTCTACCTAATTGTGGGAGCAAAGGGGCTCCTGTTGACATCCTCCAAATCTTTATTTACTAATCCTCCTCTCATGGCCTGTCTAACCCTTTTTTCCAATCTGTTATTGTCGCTAAGCAGTAATCTTTGTTCATTGTCTCCAACTTGCCCTCCAAGTTCTCGAGGGAATCTTGAAATCTGCTCACCTGGGCGAGCATTCATTCCTCTATCAACACCAAATTGCACAGCGCCGCCTGATATCCTTCTTGGAATTGGTCCAACATGATCGGGGAGCGTTCCCCCTAGTTTAGGGGCTGTTTCTGATGGTCCCACTCTATCCTGAATCCTGGTTGCTACATTTCCTTGGCTCTGGTTCTGGACTCTCTCTGCTCCTGCTGCTCCATTCTCTTGATTTTGCACTCCAGCTTGTCCAACATGTCGGAGTAGGTTCTGCATCATTTCCTCCTGCCTTTTCAGCATCCCTTCCTACATAGCATCCATCATCATCTCCATTTCATCTTTGGTGTGAAATCTAAGGTCTGATTAGCTCTTGAGGAAGTCTGCTGACTTCCTTCATGATGACTCCTCTCCGTTCTTTGTCTCCTTATTGATTTCTTAGCCATTGCTTTCTAGATTCAAGTTCCTAAGCCTTCAAAATCAAAATCCTAGTTTCAAAATCCCCGAGTGCTAGCTTACTCAGTGAAAGCACCAAAATGTTTACGCCAAAAATGGTCATAAACACCCAATCGTAGATGAAATCACCAATTCACAGGCACAGATCACAGATAGAATATATGAAAATGATGTAAATATGAAGAACAACAAAATTTAAATAGAAAGCAGTAAAAGGATTAGATTTGTAGTGGTTCAGCTAATTCTGGCCAATGTCCAATCCAGAAATTTCCTTTTTATTACTAGAGAATTGATTATAATTATAAACCTGAGTTTTTTGAAACAAAAATGGCAGAGTAGCCTTTAGGTAGAAGATGAAGAGAAATAAAATGAGAATCCCCTTTTCTGAAGCCCCGCCTGCCGTATCATAGGCAAAATCCTGGTTACTAGGCTTCCTTAGTGATACAGGCCCACTAAAACCATAGTCGAACCCATACCCTTCATCACAACCGATCCCATGTAGTATATGCTAACCTGAAAGCATCTCGAGGATGACCCAAAACAGATCCATCATTGACACGAAGTAAGTTGACCAATGACTAGAAGGAGCTCCTATGCCGATCCATCCCAGTCTTCCCATGGTGCCGACCCAAAGCCTATGCTTTGCCGACCCGAGGTTGAACAAGCACCAACCAGAAGTAGCCGATCCCATGTCTGACCCCAAAACTTTTCCGACCCCTTAATGTAGATGCTGACCCAGAGTAGGAAGGATGCCCACCCGAAGTACTTGTAACCTGCCGATCCCTTAAAGATGCCGACCCCAGAGTGAAGTTCCGACTCGAAGATTAGTATATGCCGACTTGAAGTAAGTATGATGTGACCCAGAGTAGTGCCGAGCCATTGGAAACATGCCGATTCCAAAGCTTTGTGCCAACCTGAAGCCTGGTAGCTGCCGACTCGAAGCCATTGTCGATCCCTTGCTTTATGCCAACCCCTCCAAGATTCATGCCGATCCCAGAATGACCCGGAGCAAGTGAAAGTGACTACTGTATGGCTAGCTATCACTTAGGATCATGTAATATGGAATATAATTAAATCTAAATGCGGAAATAGATGATAATAGCAAAGTAAATAAAAATGAGCACATCAGGAATTTTTATACTGGTTCGAACTTCCCGTTCTACGTCTAGTACTGGACTTCCCTCTAAAATTTCTCACAATAACCCTCTCCTAACCCGGAGGAATAGGTATACAACACCTGAACAACCGAACATGATTTTTCCGCATCTAACAACTGAAAGAGGACTTTACCCGCCTGAACAACCGAACAGTACTTCAACAGTTTCAGTAGAATTTCTTTGACACTATGTGTTCTTAATAACACTGATATTTCTTTGATAGTACAACCTTCCTATAATCTTTCCTCAATTATATATGTGTGTATAAAGATTTAGAAAGGAAAAATATTGCTTAGAATCAAAGAATAAGTTAATTGTTTTAGAGATTCAAGCAATATATGGAAGTTATGTTTGCTTTTTAGAATGCAGAGATAGTAGAAAGTAAGATCAGAAGGAAATCAGTAGATTGGTAATTTGTGAAATGGTTTTTTATGTGTTTATATAATAGGTAAAGAGATGCAACCGTTCATGAAGAGTTCTGATCAACAGAAGCAGCCATACCTCTTCATATTACAACGTGACTCTTGGCAAAAGGAAGTGTCTACTCAGAAACAATAGCTGTTGAAAGAATTCAATTGACTGACCCAAAACGATCAGTCAACTGAATATTCAAAGTTTTTTAAAAACAGAACGTTTCTGTGCACCTATACAGGTTCAGTCGGCTGGCCATATACAGTCAGTCGACTGACCTGACAGTCAAAGCATTATTTATAGATTTTTTTTAAAAAGTTTAAAGTTTTAAAACAACTTAACTACTTGAGGATAGATTTTAACATTTCTAAGACTAAAAACTTCAATAAATCAACATACTATACGCAGTTTTGTAGCCTTATCTCCTTTGTAGTTTGAACAGCATAATTCCTTTTCTTTTTGTCGCTTATGCATATAGTATAATTTATTGCTTTGTCATGAATCAAAATATGTGATTCAACAGCAAGGCCTTATCTGACTCGAAGCAACCATCTTGAAAACCCGAAGTAAATCCAAGTATGACCCGAAGCAAACTCCAAACAACCCAGAACAGCTCGACTATTGTCGAAACCCATATTTCAAGTATCCATTGTTGTTTGTCCATCGACTATGCTATATCCAGGCCTTATAATCATGTTTACTATCCATGATTGATCGTCCATTCATTCATTCAAATCAGAACCAAGTTCATGACAATCCAGCTTCGATAAATGTGCAGTCAATTGGGTTAAATCATCCTGTTTGCTGCTTTGCCAAAAGGCGGGTTAACGGCTACCTTTCCATTAACACAAATATCAATCCCCTAATCATCACATTGTTTTATTCAATTTAATTAATTATATATCCTAAATAATGCTAATCAGAACTAGGGTCTTACAGTTAATATTTGAATGAAATCAGTTCAAAACTGCAGCTATTTGATACAAAATTATGTACGAATCAAGGATTAGCAAACTGCCAAATTGAAAAAAATTCTAAGGAGGGATATTCATTATAGCGAGGTGTACTTTAAGGCATAGGTTTTTGTGTGGTCTTATTATTTCATATGACTTATAATTAACGTACAATATTCTATTGATATATATATATCATAATAATTATTATTATTATATTACTAGTCAGGTGAGATTCTTATGTATGAATGTTGTCACACATTGAATGGTTAGGTGTATGTATATAAAATAATAAAAAATTATATAAATCTTATGTATACCGGTCAAATAAATTTAATTTAATTTTTATTATTTTAGTAATTAATTCTATTTATACTAATATGTCATATTACATAAATTAAAAGACTTATAGTTAATTATATCATCATATCATGCTAAAATTGATTTTTTTTAAATATATGCAAATTTATACTAAATATAATTTTAGGAACAAAAAAATATTTTTTAATAATTATTTACTAATTTTAATATTATTTAAATCTGAAAATAAGTTGAATAGTTCATACAAAATAATATATGTTTCAAAATTTGCATTTTAAATTTCACAAAAATTCTACATGGCCATATTACTTTTAGGTAAAATTCTAGAATTACAGAACCAAAATTATTATTTATAAAAAATCATTTAATTATACGACCGAAATTAATTAAATAATAAAAATAAAATTTTGACTTGGAAAATTATGGAATTTTTTATGTAACCTTATAATATCATATTTGAATTTCAAAAATTTTAAAATTTGAAAATTATTTAATGAAAATATTTTTAATTTTAATTCTTTTTAGCTAATACACACACACACACACATATATATGTATATGTATAATTTATTAATATAAAATAATAATAAAATATGTTATGTGTTGTGTATTGGATCTGGAATGCCATAAAAATAAATATTAATTTTATTAAGTTTTCATATTTGATATAAGTATACACACACGCATTTATAAATACTTTAGATATTATAAATATAATATATATAGATACATATACATACATACATACATATATTAATTCCTTACTGTAAAATATACGTGCATATTATATTTTTTTTTAAACTTATTATACAATACGAGTATATATGCACGCCCTAATGGGCCTGTGTCTAATCACTTGAGTATTTGAAATTTATGCATTACAACATCTCTACTGTCATTTTCAATAACAACCCATATTATTTTCCCTTGATTGCTATTTATTTGATGATTATCGAATTTGCTGCTATTTATTCATATGTTGATTGCATTTTCCTTGTCTTAATATTACATTATTCCAATTAAGATTTCTCTTCTTTCTTAGTTATAGTCTTTGTGCAAGCAAAATTTTGCCCTCTCATTTGTATCTTTCATAAATAATAATGTGAAGAACCGTACTTAAGAAGTAAAAACATTAATGAATTAGCTATTTTCTTCTGTGTTCATTAACCTTAAATGAATGTATTTTAAAAAAAACCATATGTGTACTCTTCTTCAGATGCTACAAATGAAACTCAACTTACTTTATTTTACTACTGAACATTATGCTTTAGTACTGATTTAATGTTTCTGATAAAATATTGAAATCTATAACCAACTTTAATTTCATCTTTTTACTTTATTCTAATCTGTCTTGCATTCAAATATACTCATTAATCAACCAAATTTTATACTACTAATCATGTATAAGAAATTAATATTGATTTCCACTTAAATACCATGTGTGTGTGTCTGTTAAGTCTGTATTAGCATATCAAAAGGCAACATATAACATTATGTCTATATCTGATCCTGTTATATGCCATCCACATACTATAATAAATAAATATAAACATTCATCTTCCAATTCGTACTTATTTCACTGTTGCTTTGCATTGAAAAGAAATGGAAAGAAGCCCTAAAATAAATCTTGCTCTTACGTTGATAATGTTTCCAAGCTTCATTGGCATGTTTACAATATTTGTGCAGTCCAAAATTCGCATAGGTGTTATCCAGTCCTATTATTCTAACTTACTAAAAAGAGAACTATTCTCAAATGATGACAAAGAAGCAATTCAAGTCAGGTTTATTAACAGTGATGAAATGAAATTATCCATTGATTACCGAACAATTAAGTTTATGCAGTGTGATGAAATTATCCAATGAGTTAAATACATAACTGGAATTAGTATGTAATAGCTGAACAGATACCCCACAGCAGGTATGAATCTAATTATCCAAAATACCAATGACAAATTTTCGATGACATAGAAGATTAATTTGGAGCTGGACCTGGTGCTAACAGTGGAAGTACAGTCTTTTATATAGATTTGAGTGCAAATTTTCATGCTTGGTTTGCAATTGTAAGAAAGAAGACTTTGAGCAGAGAAGTCAACCTAATTCATTCCTACAAAACAGAACGGGAAGAACAGTGTATTAGAAAAGGAGCATGTGAATGTAATAAAAGGCAAAATTTGTCAGTTTGAACACTTATGTTATCTTCTCTCCAAAGCAATTGAGAATTGTGTTCTAACCTAAGGGTTAGAGAATAGCAGTATTGGAGTAAGCAAATTATTTGAAGTCATGTACTGCTTAGTTACATTGACAAATCCAGTTGAGGAATTAGCTGCCTTGCTCGATCTCACAGCAAAAACCCCAAATACAGATCCCAAACAAAGTAATAGCAATTCTGTATGTAGAAAAGAACAGAGGAAGTAAATTAATGTAGTAAAGATAGAAGAGTGAGAACAAATAGAGAGCCTCTTGTTTACCATAAACTCACAGCACATTATTATTAACTGTGGCATATTACCCTTTATTGAGTTTTAATTGAGGCATAAAAGCCTCAGTTAAATCTGATGTAAATATGCCTCAGTTACTTAGTTGAGCTGCGGTTCAATTCATCAATAGAGGCGCATCATGCACATGAAAGTAACAAAAACTAAACCGAAACTGAAGTTGGAATTGTTCATTAACAGAGTACCAAAAAGTACAACAAACTTCAAAGTCAAAATTGAATCAGGGCAAACTCAAATATCTGAAAAAATTAATATGACTGCAGCATTTACTATGATTTTTTTCCATATATATATATATATATATATATATATATATATATATAGTTCCTAAAGATTGGTGAGTTCTTTATTGTTTTAATATCAACAATTATACCATTTAGGGAATAATAATTTTGTAAGCATAATTTTTTTTTGATGAATGTAGTATTTGCTAAATATGAAAGATAAAATGTAATTTGGTTGGTATAATTATTTTTTGGAAAACATAATTAGTGAAGTGATATAATAGTTTTTCTTGCATATACCAATCAAGTGATGTAATCTGGATTTAATGCTTATTTAGAAATCATATAGTAAATTTGTTCAAATAAGAACATAATAACAGTTGATATATATATATATATATATATATATATATATATAACTTACAAACATGCATATGTGTGTACAGATGTACTTATGTGCATTACGTATGCATTTATGGAAAACCAAGGTGTAATGGAGCAAGATGTTGGAGAAAATGATGGTTCAAAACAACAAATCTGAAACCATAAAGAAACTTTATGTAAAAGGCACTATCATAATCTTGCATGCTATATTTGCCAAATTTAGAGTATCATTAATGAAAAGAATATAATACGACCGTTCAAGAGTAGGATATGATACTTTGGATATAGTGGTGTTGCCTCAGTTTTAACTGCGGAAAATATGCCTCGGTTAAAAATGAAGCTTATTGCCTTAGTTTTAACTCAAGAAACATACCTCAGTTTTAACTGAGGCATATTTCCCTTGATTGAGATTTAACTAAGGCATAAAGGCCTCAGTTAAATCTGATGCAAATATGCCTCAATTACTTAGTTAAGCTGCAGTTCAATTCATCAATAGAGGCATCATGCGCATGAAAGTACCAAAAACTAAACCGAAACTGAAGTTGGAATTATTCATTAACAGAGTACCAAAAAGTACAACAAACTTCAAGTTCAAAATTAAATCAGGGCAAACACAAATATCTAAAAAAAAAAATATGACTGCAGCATTTACTATGAATTTTTTCCATGTATGTGTGTGTGTGTGTGTGTGTGTGTATAGTTTAGCTAGTGCTCCAATTGTGTATTGTGTATATTGCTCTTTTGAATCATCATATTAGTTAAAGTTCTACATGATGCATTGGATTTAACCACCTAATTTAGGTATTATCGTTTATTGGGCCCAATAAAGAAGACCATCATATATGTATATGCGCAATATGTAAATTATCGTGTCGCTTTTATGTAAAAAGAACACAAAAGCTTGTATTGTTAACAACGCAAAGTATTTATTCTTCTTAACAGTACATCCACACCTAATTCAGTGATGTCAATGAATATATGCAAAGGTATGAACTATGAGATAGATGGATATTCAAGTTTATAGGCAGTCTGTGCATTTATAAGAATATCAAAGAGGAAGAATTGCATCATTTTCTGTTATCTTAATTTTTTTGGAGAAGGTGCACAAATTAAAGCATATCGTTTTAGCTACCTAACTTGAAAAGATGTACATTGACTTTCTTTAAACCTCTTAATTCGGCAGACATTTGTGGCGATAGCGATCACGATGATACGACATTTTGTGTTTGCTTGGAAGAATACAAAACTGCAAGCCTAAATTTTACTTGAGCATTCCAATTTTCCTTTCATGACTGTTATTCCTCTTAAAGTTTGAATTTGGTTCCAATTTACATGGGCCCAATGAAATCTTCTTCTAATCATACGTAGACGTCCTTCCACTGAATATGTATGTACTGTGCATTAGCCGTTAGTGGAAAGAAGAAGCGATTGTATACATTAATTTTCAGATTTTTCCTATGATTTAATTTTTAGTTTCGACGTATGACGTAAAAATTATTGTATCTGTGTACGTAATACTGTTATTTAGTCTTGGAATTTCTCTGACGCAATTTGTATTATAAGTGAACATCAGCATTTAAGCCTTAAGAGCTAAGTTGCATATATTTATTAGTAAAACTAAAATACCTAATATAAGTAATAATATGTTTCATAGTAACAGTTGGACATGCTTTACAACATGTAGATGTAGTAGAAAATATGTAAAAGAATCTTTCACAGAATGGGAAGCAATTGTAGTTAACAAAATAATTATTTAACAAAAAAATATTTAACTTATATTATGCAGTTAGTAGGTGGGACATGTAATTATGAATAGAATATAAAAATACATATGTTCCACAAATATCATCGTATGTAATGTTTGGATAAGCTAAAAGAATATGAGATATCAACAAACTAAGTTGCTTTCGCTATTCAATTTTTACCAAATTTGAATTTCCAAGACGTACCTCTTGAGTAACAGTCAAAGTTGAGCGATGAAGACGAAAAAGTTCTTTTGATAATATAAACTGCAGAACAAACAAATTGAAAGTAAGACAAAAAAGAAAAATGCAAGAGAACTTAAAATATAATGATGCAATAATAAGAATAATAAGTTTTTAACAATGCAATAATAAGAAACGTAAGATTTTAACAATGCAGTAATAATCAAGTGTAAGCAGTATCACAGAATTTTTAATCGCAATTTCTGTCTTATATAATTGACTGTAAAAGAAGATGCATGTTAAAAATAAGTATAGCTGTTTTTGGTGAATGAAAGATATTTGGTTGTCTTAGTTGTTAATGTCCAAATGCCTCTGTTAAAATGCATACAACTCCTTCCTTATGTCTAAAACAAATTAAAGCCTTTTGAGACTAAAAGCTTTAATTTCGACAGCACTTTACTTTTTTTTCGTCTATGCATAACTTTGCATCCAAGGGATATATTCATATCGTGTTTTCTAAAATAAATTAAAGTCTTTGGGACTAAAGACTTTAAATTTTGTTGTTGTATTTTTTAAAATAATATTTAATGGTTAATTTCATAAGTCAATATATATATATATATATATATATATAACACTAACAATGAACTATATATTTGTTCAAATTTGGATAATATATGATTATTAAAAATTGGGTTGCGCATAAATTATGGTGTGGATGTGATTTTTTATTCATCTGCAACTTATATCATTATACGCTGCATGGATGTAAAGTTTAGTTGGTTCTAAGTTTTTCTATTTTTAGAAATATAAAAAAATTATATTTGGTATAAAAGTTGTCAGAATAAATGACTCTCTATGTACTAAATTTGAAAATCTTTTATGAGCATATATAATACATATATTCATGCTACTTAAATCGTCACATTTGTATTTTTTCATTGTGAAATGACTATAAGTATTTTATAAAATGGATATTTTATAATATATAATATCCTCATAAATAAACTCATAATGATAATTCATTGATATGCAACATATTAGCAAGTTGTGTCAAATGGTTATTCATATCGAATGGTTTGAATTTGAACTATTGACAGCTTCCAAAAAATAAAAGACTGCTGATACACAGTGCTCAATCTATGAGATAAGTAAGAAATTATCCATATTGACATAGCATCGCATTTTGGAGCTTAAATTGGCAATGGATATGTTAACTAATGAGATGTAATCATCGATTTCTAATTTTCTATTCAAACCTTTTGCTTGAATCCCGTGAAACATAAGCTAATATAAAAAAACTCATTCATTCAGTTTCAATGTAATTGTGATTTTTGTTTAAACCATTATTCTAAACACAAAAAAGACAGCAATTTAAAGTAAAATATAAACAAAAGAATAAAGTTTGAAGTTGTAACTTACATAGCTGAGCAAGTGGAAACTCTTTTTTTTTTGGTTCTCCACACGACTTGGAACCTCCTTTGCTTTCCTTTTACAACACATACTGGTTATGAAGATGATGAAGTATTACCCTGGTTGTAGCATCAAAAACAACTTTCATGGTTTATCAAGCCAAAATAAAAACAGTATAACCAAAGTATTGTTACTATTTGCAGCGGAACAATTAAATTAAACACAGGTTTAGAGGAATTTTTCCCCTTATTAGAACAATCAGTTCTTGCATAAATGTGTAATCAATATCATCTTCTTCCACTCCATTCTTTCGTTCACTATAAGCGTCTATCCAATTTTGTTAATTAAGACTAAAATCATTATCAAACTATATGCATATCGACTGGTCAATGATGTACATATTTAAACAGATGCAATGGAATCATACTCCCGGTTTGCGTTTGAATAACAGGTAAGCAAAATTTTAGTTCTCCATACAATTAATTTGGAACTAAAAACACATGTAAATTACCTCAATAAAGATCTATCTTCAACTTTGCCGCTAGTTCTTTTGACGTGTCTTATTATTGATCGTTTATTACAAAAGTGTTTAATTCGATTGAACGAACAAAAAACAATCAGATCTGCACTGCATATTACGAATCAGTTGGATCAGAAAGTAACAGGTATATTGGTCACCGCGGTGACGATGATGAAGATGCCAATGGCGAAGATGAGGAGGCGGCGGTCCAGACGGTTGGGGTTAGGGTTTAGGGTAAGGGTGATGTTGGTGATTGGTGGGTTATAACTTAGATTCGGGTTATAATTAGGATTATTACTGTAACTGGGGTTGGGGTTGTAGTTGTGTGCAATGGGGTAAGGGCAGGCGACGGTAGCAGCGGGGTAGTCAGTGATGGTGGAGGACACATCGTGTGTGTTTGGGATCGTGAGGATTGCTCGTAGACTTATCATTTTTCTGTTCGAAGGAAATTCTCAGATTTGGGAGGAAGGGGATGGTTTGGGATAAAGGCAAAAATAGGAAAAGGGGAAATGCGTTAAAACAAAGTTTAATGGGCCGCATTTGGCTATGCATATAACAGACGCAGATTACCTTATTTTCACAGGAGACGGAAGATGCGAAAGGAAGGGTAATTTTGGTATTTCAAAAAGACACCGAGTAAAGTTATTCAATGAATTATCCTTATTAGTAGTAAAGATATACAATATATATATATATATATATATTTATATATACGTAGTCATATTTAATTAATATCTAGTTTAATATATATATATATATATATGTTATTAACATTTTACATTTATGCAATATTATATATATAAGTAAATACTTAAATATTTCAATATTTATTTAAATAACATGTTTATATATACATACATATATTTGGACAACTACAATATATATGATGTACTAACATGTCCATTGCGATGCAAATCCCAACAATTATATAGAAGCATGTTATACCTTGCACGGATTATTATGTTACATATGCACAGACGTACATGTATGTATATGGTACATATATCTACCATTATATTTAATTAATCTTGAATCAAATAAAATTCCATTCATTGTTTATAGATTTAAATGAAATAAAAGATTTTATTTAAATTAAATTTAGAAATGTTCTAAATAAATTAGATTTCACATGCCCAATAAAGATCCAATAGGATAAAATAATTTGAAATCCACTCATAACTTCCGCTATGGGCTGACCCAGTTTCAACAATGGTATCAGATCCCCATAGTCTATGTGTTCTAAACTAGCCATTTTAGGGCTCACTATTAAGCTTACAGCCCATTAATTGTCCCTAATGGAAAAGGCCCAAAATTGAATTGGGCCTTGGACTAATTTTAAAAATTGTTTGAAAATTAAAATATAAGATTTCAAATTTAAAATTCAAATTTAAATCACGATATACATATATAATAAAGTTATAATATGATAAAACTAATATCAAATATTGAAAATATTAGAGATTAGTTTCACAATTTTAAATTTATTAATAAGACTAATAAAATAAATAAATTAATTAAATAATTTAATTAATAAAAAATTATATACATGTACTATATATGCTATGACATTTTAAAATGTTTAAGCATCATAAGTATACATGTATGTATATAATATGATTTTCAAAATCAGTATAATTTAATTAAACAATTTTAATTAAATTAATTAATTCAAGGATAATTAATTATATCAATTAATTAAATAAATAAAAACACACATATATGAGATATATATGTTATACTATAAAGGTTATAGTATATAATAAATATTTAATATAAATGTTATATTAAAATAATATAAAATTAATTAAATAAGATTTAATTAATATATTATTATATATAACATAATTTTATAAGTAATATAAAATATAAATGTAATATAATAATAAAAACTTACATAATATAAATGTATAATAGAAGGTAGAATGGTGAGAAACCCAAATAAACATAGTGGTTGAATACATATGTATATTACTCTATGATTTCAGAGGTATCTGACACTTGAATCATGAGGTTATTTTATAAGAAATACATTATTCCATAATTTGATATCACTCTATATAATATATTGAAAATTATGAATCTTTAATAATGTTGTCACCTACCATATATATTAATAAATTACTTGCCTACTCCTTAGTTGTTGAGCAGACTCAAGTTGGGGATGTCATGTGTAGTATTATTAATATATTGAATAGACAAGGTAAGATAACCATATGTATTTGTTGAGTAGACTCACGGTATATATACTATAATTAGGCCATCTCGATATGGTAGATGCGAGTGAATAATTTCGTTACGATTTGTTGAGCAGACTCAAGGTTGAAGCAGAATTAGGATAAGGTACCAAAGGGTTAGGAGTTATATATGATACAACCGATAATAAGTTATCCACCGTCCATGGAGCTATGACTTGTTGAGCAAACTCAAGAGTAGAATTTCAAGATGGATGAGTCCTAACTCCTACTACTGAAATCGAAAGACATCTATGTTTCATTAAATTCTATTGGGAGCCTTATTAGAAAAATGAAATGATAACATTTTGCCTTTCTAATATTGTAAGAACATATGTTGTATAATGTTATAATAATCTACATTCATAAATTTGTGCATTTAATACCATTGATAAAATATTTATCGATTAAGACATACAAATGAATTGAATTAAATATTGACAAATAGAAATATAATACACACACACACACTTACTATTAAATACTTCTTGCATGTTGATGTTTTCTATACCCATGCAAGTACCTAATTTTACAACTACTTGCCTTTGTTTGGTCGAGACCATTTACATCATTCAATGAGTTTCTAACTCTAAAATAAATACAAGACTATGGATTTTTGATCCATATATTATCGCATGTAAGTGTTAAATGGGGAACAGTTGCAAATCGTAATGTACGATATTTCAATGAATTTAGTTCATTTGAAATAAGCCAATAAATAGTACTACAAGATCGAGTATTCAATTTTATTAACTACAAAAGGACCATATTGTGTTAAATGTAACATAAGACCAACACTACAATATAGATCTAAGAACTCGATCACTGAAGCGTCGGCTTGATCAATTTACGCAAGGTGCAACATATTTGATGTCCTTAAATGTTAAGGATAATCGAGTGCACTTTTGTAAATAGTTCATTATGATATTATAGTAAGGACATTCTTTTGAATGGTTCGACTATTTGGAAAGAATAACGAACGTGTCAAGTGTGGATTTGATTTAAGGTACATTTGGGATGAAAAGAGCAAATGGTCACTTTTTCTTCATAAGGAAACATTGGAAACGAGTATTGTAATAATAATTGATATTTAATATGGAATAGAAAATATGATTTCTACTCTAAAATATATTTTCATATAGAAAATTATTCTCTATGAGATATATTTCTTTCAGTGCAAGATATTTGATTAAAGAATTCTCCGCTTTAAAATAATTATAGTACATGAAATAAATAATCTATATTAAGTGCATGATGGACCTCTGAATTTAGTACTTTATTATAGTAATGGAGAAAATAGTTTCAGCATGCCATATAACACTGATTGATTGCATCAAATTATGGAAATTGTTTTTTAAAACATACCAAACATTATTATGAAGTAACGACTATTTATCAGTGACGATTGAAAGATGGACATAACTATATTTCAATATGAATATTATGAATACCTGTTATGAAATAAAAATATAATGTGGCATTTGTTTTCGTAACAAAAGAGATGCATTGGAAAATACAGAAGCATCTAATACTATTTATAGTTATTTTGAAATTATAGATTAAGCTACGGTTTTGAAAAATAATTTTATTATATGATTATGAATCATACTATAATGGTTAACTATATCTCAAAAAATTAAGGGCAAAGCACCCATTTAGTGGGAGGATTATAGGAGTTGATGAACTCTTCTGATTGATACATACATATGTATGCAATTGTAAGTCTATTGATACCAAAATGGTCCACGTACTTTGTTATATTCATTGATGAATTATCACTGGCATGGACTTGTGTATTTAATACATATGTAGTATGTCTAAGATAAACTCATAGAATATAAATGAAAGTAAATAATATAACATGCAATAGAAATGATTCAATTTGATTGAATATGTGATTACATTGGAAAGAGTTCCGAATGTACCTAAAAACGAATAAAGATTTAATCTCAAAAGTCACTCCTCCATGTGACACATAATGATGTATCAATAAGGTGTGATCAAACTTTGTTGAACTAAGTACGATTAACGGTGAGTAAAGTTGAGTTAATTTCTTTTTATAAGGTCGTGTACTTAAGTGTGGTACATAAGGTTAATGTTATTTCATCTAAGTAATAGTTTACAAACTCATAAAAGATATGGGTTTATAATAAAACACAACATATCCTAGGCCAAGAAGTTGGCAAGTTGTGCGAGTCGAAAGTCTGCGCATAATAATTGTTCATGAGAGATCTTGTATGAGTCTCCCTAAAAGGAGCTTGGGAAGGACTGTCATTGGATGACATATTTATGTTTGAACATAAGTTTCATAAACTAAAACTAAATCAGTTTTAAATAATAGGCAATTCATAAAATGTTTATGAATACATGTTCCATTGCATTGAGAAACAATTTTGTTTCAAGAAATACCAACTTCATAGTGAAGGAATTTATTTGAGAAATTATTAGTAGTAAAATGGAATTAAATACGATCCAATGATAAAACTGATCATATGAGATGAAATGAAATAAACTAAGCTAAACAAACACATCACATTAGAGTGTCCAATAAGTATCCTTGCATATTGAAGAGAAACTACAAGTTTCTTATCAATGTCGAAAATATATAATCCTCGGTTGTTTAAATAAACCATTTAGAGTGTTGACTCTATAATATGGTATGATGTGCAGATCTGAAATAAATTTCAAGTACATTTTCAAAATATGATTTTGGTAGATGTACCCGAAAAGGATATGATCCATCTGCCGTGAATGTATCTTTGAGAGCAAGAATAATGCAGTTGGAATATAATGAGCAACATTGGTAAGAATAAAGTTGCAAATTTCAATTGTTGAAATTAGCGTAATAGATTCAATATTCAACGTGCTCAAGTTAATTCAGATTTACTTACAAAATTATCACTTAGTATGACTTTATGTTTGGTACATGTGTATTGAAATAGAAAATTCTAAATAATGATTTAGAGTGATATTTTTACACATAATAACAAAAATTTCTAAAAGTCAATAAGAGCGATATTGAGTTTATGAGTCTGTGGATATGATCTAAGAAATGATAGAAAGTATCATTTTATAAGCATCGGAATTGAACAACAAAATAGTTTGATTATCTATCAAACTGCAGAGGAAGCGTATGTTCATAGAAAGAATGTTAAAAGGTACATTAATACTTATAAACTTTAAGTAAACATCATATTGCTGATTTTAAAATGTACTTGTATTAAAATCAGCCTTAATGTTTTAATACTCGACGTTGAATTTGTAAATGATGCCTTTTATGTGAGTATAAAAGATATTAAGAATGTCCCAAATCACCTTATTAAATTGTTTAATACAAAACATGTGAGATGAATTCCTTATACATTGGAAATAAGAATTATCATACATGTTATATTGTCTACGATATCGTGAGTTGTTCATGTATTTGATACATGAAGAAAATATCAAATCCAAATTGATATCACCGAATGATAGTTTGGAGCATTCTTGTGTATTTATGAAATACTAGAGAATTGTTTATAGAAGCAACAAACTCTTTATATGGAAATGTTCAAACTTAAAGTTTCATAAGTGATATTGAGTGAGATGTGTCATTAATAAATTCAAGTTCAGAGTCTATAAGTTGGAAATGTTCCAAATGAAAGACTGTGCTTGATTCAATGAAAAATGCTAAGTACTTCGCCTTGAATAGCGCCTTAATAAAATGGTGTATATAAATACAAATGTAAAAATTTATAACTGGGTTGAAGGTAATTCCAAATGTTGACAACCTTACGACACTGTTATATGATAACAATGTTATGATATAATTCATATCATAACTTAAAGCTCACTGGAAGTCGAGAGACATACTCTTAATTGTTCTACATGATAAATATTGTTTATCACTATCCGAAAGAGTTGATTGACAAAGTAGATAAATGAAACATAATAGCATACTCGTTCACTGATGGATTGACCCAATCCATTTAGAGGAATTTTTTGAAGAAGTTGGAATAATATTCCATAGTTGACCCCATGTGGAAGTGGGAGATTGATAGAGTTAGGGGTATGCTCGATGGGAAATTATTTAATTTGTTATATATATATATATATATATATATCTAACTCGTTGACTGTGATGACCCGGTATTTTGACAACATTATTTTAATAAATAATTTAATCTAATTAAGTAAAACACAATTTATAAACTGATAATTTTTTTGGACAATTAACAGTTATATATGTTTTGGTAAGGAAATTTTGATTTTTGAAAATCTAAAATAAATTCTTTCAAAATATTTATACTAAATATGTTTTGTTCAATAAAATTTAAAGATTTTATATTATTAACATTTGATAATATATATACATGAATATTAAACATAAGTATAAAATAATATATGGTATAAACATAAATATATAAACATAAGAAAACTATAATATAAATATAAGATATAAATTGTAATATAAAATATATAGATATAAACATATGTTATAAATCAAAGGTTTGAAAATTTAATTACAAATAGAATTAAAATGAATAAGCCAGCATACCACATAAACTGAAAATTTGTAACAACAAAAGTATAAATAAGATAAAGTATATATATTTATAAGTTCAAGCTAGAAATTAATAAAACAAACATCCATAAAACAAAATAATCTTTATTCACAAGAACATCTACCTGCAAAGTATAAAAAGTTAAACCAGTGAAACAAACATGTATATATAAATTATTGAAGCTAGAAGACAAGATGTTTACATACATAATATCTATGTTCATAAAATAAAGATAAAAACAAAATATCTTCATCTACAAGGCCAAAGTCTACCTGAAAATGAATATCTTTATACAGATATCTATCTACAGCAAACAAAATTATAATAGTGTAAACATATTAAGGAACAAAGCATTTAATTGCTATCATCTCAGCAAAAATTTTGTCATCTCAAATCTTTCCATCTTCAGTAAATAAATTCTGAGCAGAATAAAAACAAAATGAAGAAAGATACTTAACCAGATAATACCTCCCTTCATACATACTGGTATCTTCTATATATGTGACCATCTGTTATTTAGTTTGTTCAAAAACTTAGCCAACTATAAAATAAGAAAATTAGCATCTTAGTTTTCTTTTAAAAAAATAATAATTTAATTCAATCAAGAACAGAACAAGACTCAGGCAGATTCAAACTGCAGGCTTCATCACATCAGAGTGTTCTTGTTCAACAACCCTTTCATCTGAGTAAAATTTAAATTTCAAATTTAAATAACAAATGTCAGTTGCATATGGGTTACTGTGTTAGTGGTCGCATTGAATATCTGTTTATATGCAAGCCTATGTGTGTTTCTGCTGAGTTTAACATATCTGTGCCGAGTTTATGCCTCTGATTTTTTTTAAAAAACTGTAAACATAAATCACCTTCAGATGGATGCGTGGGACATATGCAAACTGGTGATGGGTGTTTGAGATGTGATTGCATGATGGATTTATGATGAAACAGGTTTGTGTGTATGAATATGCTGTGTAAATATTTGGAATGACATTCTTGTCTGTTTAAAGCTTTCAAAGATGTAAACTTGGATTAAAATTTAAATTCTTCACAATAAAATTCCTTTTAGGCTGAGTTATTTAAACAAAGTTTGTTGTTTAAGACTAAACTAAGTTTTACAAAGATTTTTAAGAAAAATAAATATAGATATCATCTGGAAGAAATAAAAGCACAGAGAAGTTTAGGAACATGTTAAAAATCAAAGTCAATGATCTTTAAATTCATCTATACAATCTGAATTCTTTCTCTAAACTAAGATTTTTAACAACGAAATATTGATTTTTAACTTTGAATTAGATGAGAAATTCAATACTTACTGGAAAGGGGTTTTAGTGAGTTTTCTGGTGATCAAAGGGATTTGGGTGGCCGAGGTTCCTTCTAGAGCTAGCTGGAGGGTTTGGTGGTCCGGCAAAATTGTTGAAGCAGTTTACAATACAGTGTGGTGGCTGGTACGAGATGAAATAGGGTTCGACAATTTGTTTTGGTCGCGATGTTTACTGAGCTTTGCTCGACGACGGTGAAGCGCCGGATTCAACCGCGGCAAGTGGGAAAGAAGATGGGGTTCGAAACGAAGCTGGGGCGAGAACGGTGAGGCTCTTCAAGGACTGGATCGGCGGTGAGGGATGGGATTCCGATCAAAATTTGTTTTAGCTAACTGGGTCGAGAGGTTCAAATTTGTTTGGCTTTCATAATTGCTGATTTGGGTGGTCGGGGTTCATGAGAGGGACGACAATGACTCGGGATGGGGTCGTAGGCGATCGCCGCCGCTCCGGTAGGACGTGCACGTGTACGAGCTTTCAGCTGTACATTTGGTATTGTTTGAGGTTGGGAAGATTGAGGGATGAGAGGAAGCTCGAGAAAGATGCGTGTCGTCTTCGAGTCAAACTCGAAGTGTATCGAGTAGTAGAACGTGAGTTGGCATTGGGAAATTGAGGTGTGTCTCGGGTCCAGTTCCTGTGAATTTGCCTAAAACACCTTTAAGTATTTTGTTATACAAAGTTTAATATTAACTTATAAATATTGTTGGTTAGTGTTAAGTTAAGATTTGATTTAAAAATTTATTAAAGAAAGGATTTGCAAATGTAAGATAAATTAATTAACTTGAAGTATAAATTGATTTAGAATGTAAATTAATTTTATAATGGTAATTAACTAAGCAGTTGAAGATTAAATATAATTAAAGATTGATATTATTAATCTTGTGTTTAATAAATTTAAACTTAAGGACTTAATTAACTACTTAAAGTTAATTAATAAAAATTAGTTAACTAATTAAGAAATTAATTAAGGATTAAATTGTTAATTAATGGATAATTAATGGGTAATTGAGTTCTATTAAGTAATAATTAAGATCGTTAATTAATAATAAGAACTAATTAATAACTAATTACTTTGTGTTAAAGAAGGTTAATTAATAATTGAGGTATTAATTGATAATTAAAGGATCATTAATATATGATTAGAGATTAATTAAATATAAATACTTGATGAGATTTAGTGAAGTAATTCATAATTATAGGATGTAATTACTTAATGGGAAGTAATTAAAGGGTAATTACTTTGTAGAAGTAGTTATGGATAAATTACTTGGTGTAATTTAATCAAAAGATAAATAATTAAGCAAGGGGTTAATTACTTAAGTAAGTAATTGCAGAAGGGTAATTACTGTTTATGAAAAATTGGGGTTGGTTAATGGATGCAATTAATTAAGTTTAAGTGATTAATTAAGGGTAAACATTCATGGAGTTGGGTTAAGTATGATTACTGAATGAAAATAATTAGAGAGTGATGTTATTTTAAAGTAATCAAGGAGAATTAACTAAGATGAATGATTATGGGATGGTGAATCATTTGGGTCATAATTAATTTATAAGCAGGATTTAAAGGTGATTGATTTAATTCAATTATGACTAATTAAATTTTTTTCGAGATGGTGTAATTGATTTATCTTACTTATATATGATTATATAATACCCTGGATTGATTGATACCCTTGATATGAAAGGGTTCATGATATGATGTGCTTGGTGGGCAATGATAATGTGGTTATATGTCAATGATGAATTACAGAGTAAAAAAAAAGGGGTGACACCTTTAATTTAAAGTTGAGTTGCATTTCACTTGAATGACATGTGTTAAGATGAACTGAATTCGAAGAGACCGAAGTCGGGTATTAGTTAATACCCGAAACCACTTCGATTCTTTACAAATTGATACGTGAAATCAATAGGGTGTAATGGAATGATTTAAGTGAAATTGGACCATATAATCAAAGTTCTGGCACTTAATTGTTTTGTGAAATAAGGGATGTCTATAGAAAATTACGAAGTTGAAAATTTGATATACATACCCCGGGTTTATATGAGTTGTATACTTTTGTATTACATGTTAAATGGGTTTACTCACGCTGGTTCCCAGCCTGACCCGGGTGTTACTTGGATGTAATGCTCGGGTCAGACCGAGTATTACAGATTTTTAGGTTAGGACATTCTGGAGCTCAGGAGACGAGCTGGTGGCAATATCGTATAGAGTATATCCGTTGTATTTATATTATTGTTAATCTGTGTCATGATAATTGTAAATATTCAGTGACTGTATATTATGTGAAACTCTGATGTATATTAAATGTAATCGACAGATATAGTATTCTTCTTGTAAACTGTTATAATTTATTATTATATTTTATTCGTTGCGTATGTGAGTTGTTGATGCTTCTGTTCTTCTTCTTCTTCTTCTTATTCTATCTCTTCCTTCTTTTTCATAACTATCTGGAATTTTCGGGTTCGAAAATTTCGGGTCGTTACATTTGGTATCAGAGCTGAAAGGTTAAGCGAGAACCTTGACTCTGTTGGGATTAATCATTAAGGATAGAGTCAATAGTACCCTAGAATGAGTTGAGTGTATATATATGTATATATATATATATATATATATATATATGAGAGCGTACTTGTTATTTTCCTATATAAAGATTTTAAATGGTTTCATATAAGATTATATTTTGATATATAAAGCAATATTTCATTCTAATAAAAATTAAGAAAATTGGTTCTTAAATGATTAAGAATTGAATTAAGAAGTAATATAATACAACCAAACTGAAATTAAATAAAGATAAGTTTGAAATGGATTCGAACTGAAATTGAAATCTTGAATTGAAAAAGTATTTCAGAATAAGATGATAATGGATGGTTTAGATATGATAATTTTGGTTATTGTCATAAATGATAAATAAAATGTGTATTGATGAGTAAGCAAATGGAATGTTTAAAGGGGTAAACATTTAGGTAAAATATGACTTATAAATTGAAATTCAAAATACTTAAATTGTGAAATTTAAAATTTAAATTTGAAATTTGTTTCAAAGTGCTAAAAAGGATAAACAAGTATTATTTGAATAAAAGAGACTTGTTGCAAACAATGGGTTGTTTGAAGATTGGACTTGAATTTAGAACCAAAGGTGGTTTAAAATTTTAAAACATGGCTGGGAGGGCCAAGAAATAAATATGTATATATGTATGGATATACATGATATCAAAGATAATTTGAAATAAACTCTAAGGTGTTGAGTTTTGATTTTCCCTGAAGAGTGATGTAAAAACCCAAAGTGATATAAGTTTTGGACTTATAAGAGAGAAAGAATTTTGAAATTTGAAGTGGGAATTCAAATTGAGTAAGGTTGATTGGAATAAGTAAATTGAAAATTTAACTTCGGGAAAGTTAAATAAATGTAGAACAAGCAACCTAAATTGGAAATTTCCAGATGAAATTGGAATTTAACTTGGAAAGTTAAATGGTTGATTTGAATTGAAAATGGATGGACGTTTTAAAATAAATTGGATGATACCATCCTATTGTTAATGAAAATCTTTAAATTGTGAATCGGTTTGGTTTAAATGAAATAGAAATGAAGTGTGGTGATATATCCATTATTGAGAAAAAGGGAAGTTAAACTTTCATTTGGAATTAAGGGTATGGGATTACTGAATTAAAAATTTGAATTTGTAAATTAAACTTGTTTAAGAACCGGCTTCAAACTGGAAGATAAAATTTAGTAATAAATTAAAATTTTAACAAAATAAAAAAATAAAATTGTATTGAATTCTTATTTGAACCCTGAAATACATAAGTAAAGATAATTTAAAATGAAATTTTGAGAATTGGACTTAGAAATTAATTGTTTTAAAAAAAAACTTTTAATAAAGGTTAATTTGGTTTAAAGGGTTAAACCAATCTTTGAGAATTTAACTCGAATTTAAATAATTCGAGATGGTTTAAAATTCAGATTCAAATTGAATTAGTTCAAATTGAATCTGATTTGAATTAATGGGATTTGAGATTGAAGATGGGTAAGTTTAAAAATTTTCAATGGGAAATTTGGATTGGATTAAATTGAATTATTGGGGAAGTAAACAGTTTGACTCTTGGCTATTTTCAATATAAATTGTTTTAATATAAACTTATTTTTCTAAGCTATTTAATATATACAACCTTTCTTTCTTAAAGCCAAATTATTTTATATACTTGTTTTATGATTATTTTTGGAGCTATTTAACCATTTTTCAACAGTTTTCTAAACTAATTACTATTTTTCAACTATGTTACAAATTAATTACTATTTTACAATTATCTAAAATTTTTGAAACTATTCAGCTATTTTCAACTATTCTACGATTAGTTAACTATTTTCTAACTATTTTACAAAACTAGTAATTATTTTTCAACTACTTATCTATTTTTAAAATTTTCAAGCTATTTTCTAAATAAACTGGTCGGAGTTCAAACTGTTATTGGTTAAATACCCAACTGAGATAAGAATTGAGGTAATAATCCAAATGGGGATTAAGACAAATGTGAATAAGGGCATGAAAATTTAAGTGAATGTGAATGAAAAGGAAATTGATTTAGTTAATAATCAATGAAGTTAAATACGTAGGATGTACGTATATTATTCTATTCGCATAGTGATTTGATCCAGATTCAAGCATAGAATTTCGAGATAATTTATCAATCCAAGTCGGTATTTTTCACTCGATTTTCGACGGCGAACCTGGATATGGATTGTTGATTGGTTCTGGATATTCTCTATCATAGTATAGCTATGCAAGGAGAATAACAGTTTCTGATCAAGAAACCAGATCTGAGTCCGCACTAGGAAGTCGGGTGGACGATACTAGTTCGAAAGTGAAATTGTGTGATCGAGTGAGCGATCAAATTGGTATAGCGTACAGATGATATGTGTACATCGTACGGATTTGAATAAAATTGATATCGGAAATTTTTCAATAAGAAATGTGAAATGGTACTTTTGAAATGAAAGAATATCGTGTGAAATAAAGGTGAAAATTGGATATTTCTACGGCTTTTGGAAGTGTTTGAAGTATAAAAGGAGTTTTATACAAGTTTGAAAGGATCCAAAGTTTTAAAAATTATATATATCTGAATATATATATATATATACATATATATATATATATATATATATATAAATGATCTTATGAGGATTTTCAAAAGGTTTTGGGAACCTTTGGATTTGGAAAGGCTTTCGATATTTGGGTAAAATCAATATTGGTATTTGGAAAGCCTAGTTTGAGAATTATCGATTTTGGAATAATCGATTTTGTGTAAAGAAGCCTTGTATGAGATCATACTAGGTGTATGATTTGAAAGATACTATATGTATAGTATAAAGTGTTTTGATGATGCCTCTGGGGAAAAAGGCGCTTCCTTGAAATGAACTTCTCAGGAGTGCCACCGGGTGGTGCTGCCTTGAGCCCCGGGGGTTCTAAAGTTGATCCTGTGTGGAGTCTGGACAAAACTAGTTCCTGAGGATTATGAGTAGAGTATACCATAGCGGAAGTCGTGTGTGCCGCTGAGAGCCAACAGTCTGCGTTTGATTTTATATCGGTAGATTGCGACCTATGGTATAACATAGCGAAAGTTGTGTGTACTGCGGAGAGCCAACAGTCTGCGTTTGATTTTATATCGGTAGACTGCGACCTATGTAGGAGTGGAGAAGTTTCATTTCGACAGCGAAAATCACAGGCCGCGGAGAGCCTGCAGTTACATGGACTTTTACTGTGACGGCAACGTAACCCTGAATGTAACTGTGATCTGTTGTGTGGGATCCATGGCATAATTGAGAGGCCGCGGAGAGCCTGCAGTTGCATGGACTTTTGCTGCGATGGCAACGTAACCCTGGTATGTAACTGCGACCATGGATGGGGGTGATGATTTCCAGAGCATTCTCACAAAGAAATTTCCTCTATTTTCAAAAAAAAAAATATTTTCTATATTTTCAATAAAATTATTTTCACATGTATTTTCACTGGATGTTGAAAATGGGTCTGTTAAGTACTTATAGATTTTCAGTCCTATGCCTGATCAAGGTATGACCGAATTTCTGTGAGAACGAGGATGGACTTGTCAAACATCGAGTTATAAAAGTATTTTTATAAAACTATTTTAGTAACATTACATGGATTTTTTTAAAAGTAGTATAAAAATGACCAAAGAAATTTATCTGATTTTAAGCATTTTAATAAATTTTGCCTCATTCCTTTTCGAGGACGAAAAGATTCAAAGGGGGAGGAATGTGATGACCTGGTATTTTGACAGCATTATTTTAATAAATAATTTAATCTAATTAAGTAAAACACAAGCTTTTCAATTTATAAACTGATAAATTTTTTGGACAATTAACAGTTATATATGTTTTGTTAAGGAAATTTTGATTTTTGAAAATCTAAAATAAATTCTTTCAAAATATTTATACCAAATATGTTTTGTTCAATAAAATTTAAAGATTTTATATTATTAACATCTGATATTATATATACATGAATATTAAACATAAGTATAAAGTAATATATGGTTATAAACATAAATATATAAACATAAGAAAACTATAAGATAAATATAAGATATAAATTATAATATAAAATATATAGATATAAACATATGTTATAAATCAAAGGTTTGAAAATTTAATTACAAATAGAATTAAAATGAATAAGCAAGCATACCACATAAACTGAAAATTTGTAACAACAAAAGTATAAATAAGATAAAGTATATATATGTATAAGTTCAAGCTAGAAATTAATAAAACAAACATCCATAAAACAAAATAATCTTTATTCACAAGAACATCTACCTGCAAAGTATAAAAAGTTAAACCAGTGAAACAAACATGTATATATAAATTATTCAAGCTAGAAGACAAGATGTTTACATACATAATATCTATGTTCATAAAATAAAGATAAAAACAAAATATCTTCATCTACAAGACCAAAGTCTACCTGAAAATGAATATCTTTATACAGATATCTATCTACAGCAAACAAAATTATAATAGTGTAAACATATTAAGGAACAAAGCATTTAATTGCTATCATCTCAGCCAAATTTTTGTCATCTCAAATCTTTCCTTCTTCAGTAAATAAATTCTGAGCAGAATAAAAACAAAATGAAGAAAGATACTTAACCAGATAATACCTCCCTTCATACATACTGGTATCTTATATATATGTGACCATCTGTTATTTAGTTTGTTCAAAAACTAGCCAACTATAAAATAAGAAAATTAGCATCTTAGTTTTCTTTTAAAAATAATAATTTAATTCAATCAAGAACAGAACAAGACTCAGGCAGATTCAAACTGCAGGCTTCATCACATCAGAGTGTTCTTGTTCAACAACCCTTTCATGTGAGTAAACTTTAAAATTTTAAATTTAAATAACAAATGTCAGTTGCATATGGGTTACTGTGTTAGTGGTTGCATTGAATATCTGTTTATCTACAAGCCTATGTGTGTTTCTGCTGAGTTTAACATATCTGTGCTGAGTTTATGCCTCTGATTTTTTTAAAAAACTATAAACATAAATCACCTTCAGATGGATGCATGGGACATATGTAAACTGGTGATGGGTTTAACATATCTGGAATGACATACTTGTCTGTTTAAAGCTTTCAAAGATGTAAACTTGGATTAAAATTTAAATTCTTCACAATAAAATTCCTTTTAGGCTGAGTTATTTAAACAAAGTTTGTTGTTTAAGACTAAACTAAGTTTTACAAAGATTTTTAAGAAAAATAAATATAGATATCATCTGGAAGAAATAAAAGCACAGAGAAGTTTAGGAACATGTTAAAAATCAAAGTCAATGATCTGTAAATTCATCTATACAATCTGAATTCTTTCTCTAAACTAAGATTTTTAACAACGAAATCTTGATTTTTAACTTTGAATTAGATGAGAAATTCAATACTTACTGGAAAGGGGTTTTAGTGAGTTTTCTGGTGATCAAAGGGATTTGGGTGGCCGAGGTTCCTTCTAGAGCTAGCTGGAGGGTTTGGTGGTCCGATAAAAATGGTGAAGCAGTTTACAATGCGGTGTGGTGGCCGGTACGAGATGAAATAAGGTTCGACAATTTGTTTTGGTCGCATGTTTACTGAGCTTTGCTCGACGACGGTGAAGCGCCGGATTCAACCGCGGCAAGTGGGAAAGAAGATGGGGTTCGAAATGAAGCTGGGGCGAGAACGGTGAGGCTCTTCGAGGACTGGATCGGCGGTGAGGGATGGGATTCCGATCAAAATTTTTTTTAGCTAACTGGGTTGAGAGGTTCAAATTCGTTTGGCTTTCATAATTGCTGATTTGGGTGGTCGGGTTTCATAAGAGGGACGACAATGACTCGGGATGGGGTCGTAGGCGCTCGCCGCCGCTCCGGTAGGACGTGCACGTGTACGAGCTTTCAGCTGTACATTTGGTATTGTTTGAGGTTGGGAAGATTGAGGGATGAGAGGAAGCTCGAGAAAGATGCGTGTCGTCTTCGAGTCAAACTCGAAGTGTATCGAGTAGTAGAACGTGAGTTGGCATTGGGAAATTGAGGTGTGTCTCAGGTCCAGTTCCTGTGAATTTGCCTAAAACACCTTTAAGTATTTTGTTATACAAAGTTTAATATTAACTTATAAATATTGTTGGTTAGTGTTAAGTTAAGATTTGATTTAAAAATTTATTAAAGAAAGGATTTGCAAATGTATATAAATTAATTAACTTGAAGTATAAATTGATTTAGAATGTAAATTAATTTTATAATGGTAATTAACTAAGCAGTTGAAGATTAAATATAATTAAAGATTGATATTATTAATCTTGTGTTTAATAAATTTAAACTTAAGGACTTAATTAACTACTTAAAGGTAATTAATAGAAATTAGTTAACTAATTAAGAAATTAATTAAGGATTAAATTGTTAATTAATGGATAATTAATGGGTAATTGAGTTCTATTAAGTAATAATTAAGATCATTAATTAATAATAAGAACTAATTAATAATTAATTACTTTGTGTTAAAGAAGGTTAATTAATAATTGAGGTATTAATTGATAATTAAAGGATCATTAATATATGATTAGAGATTAATTAAATATAAATACTTGATGAGATTTAGTGAAGTAATTCATAATTATAGGATGTAATTACTTAATGGGAAGTAATTAAAGGGTAATTACTTTGTAGAAGTAGTTATGGATAAATTACTTGGTGTAATTTAATCAAAAGATAAATAATTAAGCAAGGGGTTAATTACTTAAGTAAGTAATTGCAAAAGGGTAATTATTGTTTATGAGAAATTGGGGTTGGTTAATGGATGCAATTAATTAAGTTTAAGTGATTAATTAAGGGTAAACATTCATGGAGTTGGGTTAAGTATAATTACTGAATGAAATAATTAGAGAGTGATGTTAATTTTAAAGTAATCAAGGAGAATTAACTAAGATGAATGATTATGGGATGGTGAATCATTTGGGTCGTAATTAATTTATAAGCAGGATTTAAAGGTGATTGATTTAATTCAATTATGACTAATTAATTTTTTTTCGAGATGGTGTAATTGATTTATCTTACTTATGTATGATTAAATAATACCCTGAATTGATTGATACCCTTGATATGAAAGGGTTCGTGATATGATGTGTTTGGTGGGCAATGGTAATGTGGTTATATGTCAATGATGAATTACAGAGTAAAAAAAAGGGGTGACACCTTTAATTTAAAGTTGAGTTGCATTTCACTTGAATGACATGTGTTAAGATGAACTGAATTCGAAGAGACCGAAGTCGAGTATTAGTTAATACCCGAAACCACTTCTATTCTTTACAAATTGATACGTGAAATCAATAGGGTGTAATGGAATAATTTAAGTGAAATTGGACCATATAATCAAAGTTCTGGCACTTAATTGTTTTGTGAAATAAGGGATGTCTATAGAAACTTACGAAGTTGAAAATTTGATATATAAACCCCGGGTTTATATGAGTTGTATACTTTTGTATTACATGTTAAATGGGTTTACTCACGTTGGTTCCCAGCCTGACCCGGGTGTTACTGGGATGTAATGCTCGGGTCAGACCGAGTATTACAAATTTTCAGGTTAGGACGTTCTGGAGCTCAGGAGGCGAGCTGGTGGCAATATCGTATAGAGTATATCCGCTGTATTTATATTATTGTTAATCTGTGTCATGATAATTGTAAATATTCAGTGACTGTATATTATGTGAAACTCTGATGTATATTAAATGTAATCGACAGATATAGTATTCTTCTTGTAAACTGTTATAATTTATTATTATATTTTATTCGTTGCGTATGTGAGTTGTTGATGTTTCTGTTCTTCTTCTTCTTCTTCTTCTTCTTCTATCTCTTCCTTCTTTTTCATAACTATCTGGAATTTTCGGGTTTGAAAATTTCGGGTCGTTACATTGACTAATCTAATTTGAAATAAATTGTCTTTTCTTTCTATTATGTTCTTGATATAATGTGTTATATTAATTAATTAATCAAATTAAAAGTATATTTAATATAAAATATATAAATGATACATTTTGTGATAGTAGTTACAAGGTGTTGTAACCGTGAGTAATTTATCACAATGAAAATAAATATACCATTTTAAATGTTCCTAATTAAGATGTATCGAGACTTAATATCGATGTATCCATTGAGACTGAAGTACGTAATGCTCTCCAAATGTTTGGTGGTATATTACTTATAGTTGGTTAGGGCACCTAGATGCACATACTGATAGTTATTGGATAACTATGGAATGACTCATTCAATAATTTTGTTGGTTAATATAACTAAGGTCAAATAGAAAATATCGATGTGAATGATTTACATAGTTCCCTCGACTTGAGAATATTGTGGATCGTCGATATGAAAGCTCCGCTTTGATCATAGTCAAATAATGACATGGTGTTCCATTGAGTGACTATAGTTAGGTCGAGTAGAATATTAAAAGTGAAGCATTATTCAAGAAGGATTCGTCTCCTCTGTTATATGGGGTTAGTATCACGGTCATCTCAGATCAACTCAAGGTCAATACTCTCCAAACAGAGCATTTTGGTTAAAAATAATTGTCATTATTGAACCAAGGACTTTGTGCTTGGACATAGAATTGGAATTTTGACCATTATAAATTCCACAAGTCCAAAGTGATATGGTTTTGACGAAGAGAATTAGTGTAAAATAAATGCAACAATCGGGTAATACTTAATAATGTAAAATGGGATTCTACCAAAACTAAGTAAACGATAAATTTGGCCAAAATATCATACCACCTGCTAAGTGACATGTGAACCTTTACACTCGAATAGATCGATGTTAACGGCTGATAGAATTTACACCTAACGAGTCACACAACCAATATGATGATTCTCTTTGGGCCAAATATTTAATTAGTTTATAATTATTATAAATTAATTAATTTTTATGAAATATTGGTTATAGAATTTTTAATGTGATTTTAGGAATTAATTTTATTGTATATAAATTATAATAATTATATCGATCGATAGCGATATCGGCAAGCAAATTTACTTAGCAAAATTTATTTAGACTTAAATGAGCTATTAGCCCATGATGTTGGGAAGCTACTTTAGCTTCCGACTGCAAACATGAGGTAAAAGGTTATAAGGATTTGGAGATGGGTGGTTGAGATTTGGTTAGAAATATCATAAGACGTGATCCACCTTTCTCTTTATTTCAACCACTATAAAAAGGCCCTTAACCCTAACTTTTGAAGAACTTTTTGGCTGGCTTCTATCTCTATTTTTCTGGCCAATCCATGCCTCCAAGAGCCCATTAATGTTCAAATAAAATCAATTCAATGCTACAGCTATCAAATAGCGAACGGTCTACGGTTCAAGGATTGACAATCCATTGAATTGAGAAGAGTTTTTAGAAGGGATATTCATCATAGCAAGATGAACTTCAATGCATAGGTTTTGGTATGGTCTTATTATTTCATATGACTTATAATTATGTACAATATTCTATTGCTTATTTATATATATCATAATTATATTGTTAGTTAGGCGAGATTCCTATATGTATGAGCGTTATCACATAATGAATGATTATATGCATGTATGTATAATAATAATTTTTTTGTATAAATCTTATGTATACATGGTTAAATAAATTTATTTTAATTTTTATTATATGATTAATTAATTATATTTATATTAATATGTAATGTTACATAAATTAAAAGATTTATAGTTAATTATGTCATCACATCATGTTAAAAATTGATTTTATATTTTTATACATGCAGATTTATACTAAATAAAATTTTAGATAACAACAGAGTAAATTTTAATGATTATTTATTAATTTTAATATGATTTAAATTGAAATATAAGTTGAACAATTCATACAAAATAATATACGTTTTTAAAATTATATCTTAAATTTTACAAAAATTCTTCATCACCATGTTATCTTTCAGCAATTATGTACAGAACGAAATTTAGGGTTTCCAATCAGCCATGGGGAAATCAATATTTCCTCAAAATTCTGCATCTAAGATCTCTAAAATAGCTCTAATAGGTAGACCACCTGATAAATATCAATCATTTCATATCAAAAAGCCATTAGGAATCAACATTAATGAAGAACGCTATCAAACCATTCAATCTAGATCTCAAAGGATAAGAGAGATCAAGAATAGATAGGAGTTTCCTCTGGCTCCGAATTCCAATTATTCAAGAGGCAAAGAAATGCCAAGTATACCGCAATAACGCAAATATTTCCAAGAACTACAAAAGCCGATAGCCTTCTCACTGAATAAAGAACAAGGTCTGAAACGTGGGTACACATACTGGCGGCCGAGTCAGATGAACCACCAGAGGAAGAATGTAATTTTGTCCAATAATGATTAACAACAAGAAGTATGGAGTGATTAAAGAGACAGTTTTTAAAAGAACCAGAGAATGCTGGAGCAATTTTGTTCTTGTTTATGTGGTAAGCTCCAAACCATACTACTTGTTTTTTAAATCTTACATTCAACATGTGTGGAAACCAACTGGGCAATTTGAAGTGTATTCAAGAGAGAATGGTTTCTTCCTCATCAAATTTGAAATTCAAAAAGATTGTGAATCAGTTTTGGAAAATGGACCATATTTCTACAATGGCAAACTCATCATCATGAAAAGATGGTCTGAGTCATTAAAACTAGATAGAGATCTCTTAACAACGATGCCAGTAGGGTAAAATTACCCAATATGAATCTAAGGTTATGGGACAAAAAGGCGTTCAGTGTCATGGCTAATATTATCGGTAAACCCATCAAAATGGATGCAACAACCACTTTGAAAACGAGATTGAATTATGCTCATCTTCTAGTAGAAGTTGCGGCAGAAGATGAACTCTCAAATGAAATTAATGTAACAATGTATAATGGAGAAAATATAACGCAAAAGGTGGAATATGAGCGGATTCCACCGAAATGTAATGCATGTAAATGTTTTGGACATGTCAGAGAACAATGCGACTTGAAAAAAGCATGGGTTCCGAAAGAAAATATTCAAGAATATCAAGATAATAAGCATCAAGAAATGGTGATACATCAATGCTGGTCAGAAATGAAATTATTGAAAATGTAGGGATTGGTGCATCCAATAGTAATGAAAAGAGGATCATCCTAAAAGGAGTCATCCCCGATCAAGAAAAGATGCTCACTGATCAAGAAAATCAGATCATAGCAGAGCGAGTTCATCAAATAGAGAAATCAATAAAGAACAAAATAAAAGGCAGTCAAATAATAGAAATGGAGGGAGATGCAAATGTAATGGTCTTAGACTCTGGAACCCCTCCTGTTACAGAATCTTGTTTAATCACAGACAATCTTGGGAAAGCTAACAAAGATAAAATTCTACATAATGCCAATATTTCTGATGCTATGTCAATGGAGGTCGATCCTCCTCCAGAGAAGGCTGCAGAGACAAAGGAGATTCTTAATCCTGATTCATCCTTGCCTCTCACATCTCCTGAATTCGATATCTCCTTGATCCAAATTCCAGAATCAGTGGATATGGGATGTAGTATCTCAGTTCTGCCTCAAATATTTGAGCAGTTTGATATTGCACAACTGCATATTGCAAAGAAAGGTAACAGAGGTAAGAATAAAGAAAAAAATCCGATTTTAAGCAAAAATATTTTTCTAGCAATCCAGAATGGACAGAAATGTCAACCAGATTAAAAGCAAAGAGCTCTGAGTGCAAAAGAAAAGGTAAGAGTACCAATGTGTCTGGTATAATTTAAACCCCCCTTTTTTATTTTAATTATTCTATTATGAAACTTTTTGCATGGAATGTTAGGGGGATGAATTCCTCAGCCAAGCAGATTGATATTTTACATATGATTAGGATTTATAAGCCTACCATTATTGCTCTTATTGAAAATAAGATGAATAATGATAGTATGGATAAATTTAGTATGAAACTTAATAGACACTGGAGGTATATTAATAATAATAATTGTGGTTGTAAGGGTAGAATAATGCTAATTTAGGACTCTAACATTTGGTCTCTAACATTTGGTCTATTGATAATATTACTAAAGACTTACAGTTTATAAACAACAGATTTAAAAATGTTGGTGGATTTTCAATTCAAGTCACTAGTATCTATGGTAGTACTATTGAAAATGAAAGAAATTGGTTATGATGTAGACTTAAAGCTATGAATCATGTTATTGATTTTCCTTGGATTATAATGGGGGACTTTAATATAGTTTCATTCTTATGAAAAATATGGACGAAGTCATATACCCCAAGTAAATTAGACAGGATAAATAAATTTATGATTGAAACCTGTGTTTCTGGAAATAAATTTACCTGGAAATCCGGCGTTGAGAAAAATATTCATTGTAAACTTGATAGGGTGCTAGTTAAAAATGAATTTTATAAAACTTTCCCAAATTTTGAATGTAGTACCCTAGAACAGAATGCTAGTGATCATACTCCAATCTTCATAAAGTTTTTAATGAAATGGATAATCTTGACCCAATGCCTTTTAGATTTAAAAATGGATGGGTTTGTGATGAAAAATATGATGATTTAATTAAAGAATGTCTTAATTTTTCTTGTGATGGCAATAAATAGTTTCATTTTAGTTTGTTTTTGAAACATGCTAAATATAACCTAAAAGTTTGGAATAAAACTCATTTTCAGGATAAAAACATTTTGATCAAACTTAAGGAAAAAGGGAAATCCTTACAAGATTTTGCTGATAAAAATCCTAAGGATCTAAATTCTGTTAAAATGTTTTTTGAGAATAAGTAAAATCTATCTAGAGAAATGTACATTAACTCTGTTAATGCTAAACAAAAAGCTAATGTAGATTGGCTTACCTTGGGGGATGACTGCACCAAATATTTTCATGCTAAAATGTCAATCAGGAAACATATGAATAGCATAGGAAATATTGACAGTTCTGGTAAGTCTACCAACTCTTATAGCTCTATTTTTGAAGAAGCTTTGAAATTTTATAATGAACTTTACTTTTCTGAAAACCAAATTCGTAATTTTCCAAAAATCATTTGCAAACATAAGTTGAACAATGTGGCAGAAGAAATTATTCTAGCTCCTGTGTTAGAAACTGAAGTTAAAGCTATCATTTTTAATGTTGGGGATAATAAAAGTCCTGACCCAGATGGTTTTAATGCTAAATTCTACAAAAACATTGGGATAGCTTAAAAGGACAGGTGATTGAAGTAGTTAATGAATTTTTCGAAAAAGGTTAACTTTTGAAAAGTTTAAACCATACTTTATTACTTTAATCCCTAAAAATAAAAATCCATCTTGCATTGGAGACTATAGACCTATATCTTGCTGTAATGTTATTTATAAGATTATCGCTATTGTGCTTAGCAATAGAATTAAGGTGTTTTCTGCCCTTTCTAATCTCAAAAAATCAAAGTGCTTTTGTTCCTAGTAGGTTGATATATGAAAACTCTATGTTAGCCCATGAGATGGTTATGAACTTCAATACTAAAAGAGGGGATAATATGTGCCTTAAAATTGATTTACAGAAGGCATATGATAAAGTTAATAGATCATTTATCTGCCATATGATGATAAGTTTGGGTTTCCCCATTAAATTTTGTGATTTGGTATATGAATGTATTAGTACCCCTACTTTTTCTATTCTAATTCAAGGTAAACCAGTGGGTTTTTTCAAAAGTAATAGGGGTATTCGACAAGGTGACCCATTATCGCCCTATCTTTTCACTATAGTCATGACATATTTCTCCATTCTGACCGAGATATAACTTTTAAAGGGTCATATTTCTCTTATAAACAGAGTTCAACCTACTATTCCTCATTTAATATATGCAGATGATTTGATGCTCTTTACAAAAGTAAATGAACAGAATGGCTATGTTACTTCACAAATTCTTATGAATTTACATAAGTATGCAGGTTTGCAGGTGAATGAGCTTAAGAGAAAATCATATTTTAGTAAATGCAGTAAATATAAAAATGAAATGTTAGAAATACTGCATGTTTCTGAGGGTAAGTTGCCAATTAAATACTTAGGGTTTCCACTTTCAGTTAATCAAATTAAAGATAGTGACTGTTCTGTGCTTATTGAAAAATTTTCAAGAAAGAATGGAGACATGGGTCATGTAAACTCCTTTCCATAGCTGAGAGAATGGAGTTGATTAAAACTGTTATTTATGCCATTATTTTATACTGGCTTCAAACATTCCATATCCCAGCTGCATCTATTAAGAAATTAGAAAGTAGATGTGCTGATTTCCTTTGGAAAGGGGTACCATAAAATCAGTTGGAAAAAAATTTGTAAACCCAAAAAAGAAGGGGGATGAGTATTAGAAATCTGAATGATTTAAGTATCACATGTCATTTAAAAATGTTCTAGAGATTTTTGAGTACTGACTCATTATGGTCTAAATGGATGAAGGGTAAGTATCTCAAGCAAGGTAATTTTTGGAACATTTTACCTAAAGATAATCAATCAAATGCTTGGAAACAGATTTTAAAATGCAGAAGCATTGGAAAACCTCTTTTAGAAAGGATTTTTAAATCAAGAAATGTAACTAATTTATGGTTTGACCCCTGGTTTCAACATGATTCCTTTGTAAATAGAATTGGCTGGGATATTTTAGTTATTTTTGGTAATGCTAATGCAACTATTTCCATGATTATCAAAGGTAATCGATGGCATCCCCAACTACACCCCATTACTAATCCACATAGGAATGTTGCCAAAAGTATTCCCATTGATTCAAATGTTGAGACTGATTATTGGGAATTGACTGCTAGCTGTAAAGGGAAGTTCTCTTTTAAAAAAACTTAGGAGTGTGTTAGAAATAAGAAGTCTACAGTAGACTGGTATCATTGCATTTGGAACAAAGTAAACAATCCCAAGATGGCAATCTGTTCATATTTTGCTATAAATAGCAGATTGCCAACTTGGGATAGAATAAAAAAGTGGGATAAAAATGCTAAATCAATTTGTTCCTTATGCAACAGTGAAGATGAAAGTATTAATCATCTATTTTTTGAATGCAGTTATGCCTACTATATCTGGAATCAAATTCAAACAACATTGAGAATTCAGAACAATGGGCTTATGGATCTTAAACAGGCAGTGCAACATATGCAACGACTCGCTATTTTGGACCATTCAAATCGACAATAAAACCATACATGTCCGACTTGAATAATTCAAAATACCGTGTTGTTAATTTAAATTTGGCAAACTCAACATATACAGTAAATAAATCAATCATAGAATCATAGATACAGAGTAGTACAATAATACGCAGCGGAATAAATGAATAGTAGTTCATGAAGCTACTATATAACATCTGAGCTAGAAATAAAATACAACAGAATATCTCAGATGCAGTGAAGTCTCCAGTACGAGCAGATGACTTCTCTGGACCAATCAACTGGATGATCGAATGGATAGATAGCTGGATCTTCAGGCAAAGATCCAACTTCGAAGGTGAGTCTCAAATGCTGTATCACTCAGTCTGACCCGAGCCTAAAGCAAAACACAAAACACTCGAGTCAGGATTAACATTCTTATATCTATAAATCCAACTCAAGTGAAATATCAACTGAAATATAATTAACTTAGAGGATGTTTGGGATACCCATCCTCTAAGGATCCAAGGAACTATCTACAGGGTAGAAATATACACTATAACACCGTGGTCATTTCAATTTTATTTATATTTCAAAACTAAAATATCATTTTCATTTCAAATATCTCTATTTTCCAAATTGGTATATATATCCAATAATTTATGAAGTAAAGTATTTTTATTTCCTCAAACTTCACAAATCGCTTCAAAATCAACATGACCTTCCCTTTCAAATTTAATTAAATCAAAATTTATCAATTTCCATTCAATTTAGTTTCTGACTAAACTAATTCAAATTTTATCTATTTTAAATACGGATTTGAACCATAAAAGAAACCATTTAAATTTCAATATAATTCGAAGTTAATATATTTCGGAGCTTTAAATATTCAAGATTTCAAAGACTAAACTTTGATAGTTGCGTTTATCTCCCAACATGACTTCACTATTATTTAGTTCTGAAATATTCACTTAATAAATTCAATATTATTTATACGACCTTAAATTTACAGTTTCTGTATATTACCTTCGATTTCTTTAGACATGAAGCATCCATTAAATTTCTTAAATAAAAATTCAAGTTATAGGATCATATGTTAAAGTTTCGAATTTAATAGTTTCAAATTGATTTAACTAAATAAAATCCTTAATTAATGACAAATTCAAATAAGTCCCAAATATATCTTCAAACCTTAGCTTATATAATTTATTCCATAAATCTGTTTCAAAAATACAAATTTAATATAAACATATTTCATATTAATAAAATCAATCTTAATTAAATTATCTTAATATTAAATCTATATATAAAATAACCTTTATATATAATACTTTAAATCAATATTCATTAAAACCATATATTTCTTTTCAAGAACATAGAAATTATTTTCAAAACATTCATATAGACCACGACGTCGATGTAAAATTTTCTATTCTATGGACAAGGGATACAGATATTTATCATTACAATCCATAAGTTAAATATATACGGGTGGATATCATTTCAACCCGTAATCCTAAATTTAATTCAAATGAAAATCGCTTGGGTTTATCATTTCAACCCATAACGAAATTCTCCTATTCTAAAGTCCGTTCGGGCATGTATCTTTTCAACCCATAGTGATTTCTATACTAACATGGAACTTATAGAGTGATAACAGATATGAAAATAATAATAACAACAGGCATATATCATCAAAAATAAATATAAACAATATGATATGGTGTCATATCCCATAAGTGAACAGTTATAGATAATAGCATATATAACAATTTAAATAACTACAACATCATATTTCAATTGTCGTTTCAATTTAATCAAATTTAACAAATAAAAGAATGTTAATCGTGAGTGATTGCCCACCTTTCGAGGCTAGAGAATACAGAAGATGACATGGATACGCACACTGATACGGACACTGAAATTTGAAATATAAATCCGAGCACGAATTTCAAAGCAAAGTAGGATTGGCACGAATTGGACGAACGAGGCTGATAATCCAGAATTTATGAATTGAATCAGAATCAGTCTGATATATACAGAAATTATTGCTATTTTAATAAAAATCAAAATTGCATCCCTAAGAAAATTTTTAAGTCGAATCACATACGTATACACACACATATATAATTTACCTTTTTTTCATACATAAACCAATAGTTTTAACATTTGAAATAAAACATATATGTTAAATAAAAATCCTTATAATTTTTCCATACCATTTTAATTTTTACACATAGATCAAAATTTCTATTTACAAATCTAAGACCCAAACCTCCCCATACGACCTATGTATATAATATCATTAAGATTTATATTTTAAAATAAGATTAATATATAAAACTTCAAAAAATTACACTGTTCAAATCTCATTTATAAACTACTATATACATATGGTACAAAATCCACTTCACAATACAATTATAAATTTTAAACACTTTACCTATATATATATATATATACTAATATATAACTACCCATACATAAACAGTAAAGCCTATACACAGACTTATATAAAATTTTAGACAACGGATGTACGAATTACTTATATAACTTATATTATAACTTATTTTATAAATATATATAATGCTGTAACCTATGCAGACCGAAAGTATAAGTTAGAATGTAAACTTTATACAATATATATAAATAGCAACTAATATAACTTTTTTATTTTTTTGCGAAAGCAACTGGTCTACACTAAAACACATATACACCTGCCTACTCCAAATATAAAACAGACCATATATATTAATAATATATGTATATAATGCAGACACTACTATCCTTTACGTAATTATATAGAAACAAATAAACAATGTATAAATATAAGTTATAGTAACGCGTACACAAACACGAATTCACTTACGCAATAGCCACTAGAACCAATTTTGTTGTTTCCAGTACATTGCATTAAGAAAGAGTAATATATAACAAAACCAACAAAACCCCAAAAAGATTCAAAAACAAAAATAAGTATATATATTTTTAAATCACCTTATATTATTTCATTTAATAACATGATACGAAAAGATTCACTTAAATCAAATTCTCGTTTAAAATAATGATAAAAAAACAAAATACTAAGCTTAAACAAATTAGAACAAAAAGCATCTTTACATACATCAGCCAAAAAAGGAAAATTTTATTTTATAAACTAATATAACAGCATATATACATATATACACAAATACATTTATATATATAAAAGAATAACTTTGACATATATATATATATATATATAAACCATATAATAGACGCTGCAAAATTTGTATAATATATTATTAAACTGGAAACAGGGAAACCCAAGATAATATAACCCATGTAACAAATTCACTGATATATATATATATATATATATATATATATATATATATATATATGCTAACAGACAGAAGTACCATACCTAATATATGCAAGCTAGTGGTGACGAGTGTCTGATGGGTGATGGCGATAGGGGTATGCGGTTATGGCCTTGAAGAGGCGCTGTAACAACTTGGGAAAGAAAGAAAATAGGCTTCAGGGAGGAAGAGGAAGCAACAGTAGGTATAAACCCAAAATTATAAAGGCAGAGGAAAAACGCTTTTGCACAATTTAAGGTGAGCTTTAAATTGTTAATAAATACAAAATGTATCTAAGTTTATACGTTTATAACTTTTCAGCTTAGTGTATATATATAATGAACGGTCATAATGAAAGAAGTGGAAACAGGGAGCGTAGGAAAGGAAAGGTTAGAAAAATAAAATTTTCACCCTTAAATTCCGGAGATTAATAAGGTAATGTACCTCTTTAATGAAATGTACAACAACGGTCACAAGCTAAAATTTAGCTGAAAGTTTAAAGAAATGAGGGGAAGATGGGTTTTTTTAAATTAATCACTTCCCAGAATTAATATGTCAATGAAAAAAGGAAAGGAGATGAATCAGGGAAACGTATTATAACTTATATATAACTATTAAACGGATAGATGGTAGAAAAGGTGAGCAGGTGAGTAAAAGTGGAAACTGATTTATGAGCGAAATGGAATGTGAGTTGTTGCCTGGGAATAAAATGGAACAGTTTAAAAATTAAAGGCAGTGGACTGCTGAAATTAAATGAGTATAAAACGTGTAAAAGTTATATACTGAAACAGCTATAAATTTCAATTATTATTATAAAACGGGGAATAACGGAAGGCAGGGACGATGATTTCAAAGTTTATTAGTGGCTAGGAATGGGGAAGTTTATCTGTGAATTGGAAAAATCATTAAGCAATTGAAATCGGTAGAAAAAGTAACAGCTACACACTGTTTTAGAAACAATCAAAGCAATCAATAGCTTGATTGGACAGCAAGAATAAATATGGAAGGACCTGTTATAAAGGCAAAATGAACCGTTTGAAAATAAATAAAAGAAATAATGGCAAATAAAACAGCTGTGCCTTGAATTTTTCAAAATAAATTATTTTATGAACATCAATTATTTCTGACTTAAATTGAACAGAAGCACACCCTAAAATATACTTTCTTAGTTTTTGATGAAAATTCATCATTTGCCACATTTAACTATACGTAATCCGAATGTAAGATTTTATTTCAAAATATTATTATTTAAAATTTCTCAAAAATCAAATTAAATACGCTAAATAAAACCATTAAAAATTAACAAAATTTTACACGTCGTTACACTCTCCCCCACTCAAAACTTTTCGTCCCCGAAAAGGAAGAAGGTAGGAGAATGGAAACAACCAGAAAGATAAATAGATTAAAAGACAAGGATAAACAATTAATTCAAGACCATATAAATTTTATTTGAAATATTCATTTTAAATTAAATTTTCTTTAATAATTAAAAAGTATTTTCAAACCCATTTGTAAAATTTCTTGTGTGACAACCCGGAATTTTCTAGCAATATCAATTTAATAATCTACATTAAATATTAAATTGATTTGATATATCTTTGTTAATTAGATCTGAATTGATAATTTTCTTTTAATAAATATTTAATTGGTAAATTTTATCTGTTAAAAATTAATTGATTGTTTTCTATTTATAAATATATATACTTGTATACATTGATAGTTGAGCTTTGTTTTAAAAGTTTAACTAATAAGTTATGTTTCAAATGCTAATATGCATTTTAGTGAATTGGAAATTATGATTTATTTAATATAAACTTTTCAAATCTAATTAAATAAATAAATATGTGATTTTAAATACATAAGATAAATGTTTAAGTAGTTTAAAAACTTATTTTAACTTAAGTTTAGATTTAAATTTATTAGATTTGTTTTCTTTTCTTTTTAGTATAGCTTGATAAAAATCTGGATTAAAATTTTTGTATGAGTTTTAATGCAATTTTTTTGTCAAATGGTACATTAATAAAATAAGCAGTTTATAATAAAAAGATAATTTATTTTATTAATCATTTCAAATTGATAAATATGTTACTTTTAAATAATGTTAATAAATAAGAAATACAAGACTATAAGATAAATTGGGAAAAATATAAAGTAAGAACATTGGCTAAATTTAATAACATAACAACTATAAAATTCATTTAGATTTCAAACAACAAAATAAAAGAAATAACATTCACATACATTTCAAAAATATAATAACAAGACAACAATTAAACAAGAAACAAACAAATTTTCAAGTTTGTAAACTATCATAAGAAAAACTGCAGCATATGTATAAGTTTAAAGCATCAAGACCAATATGTGATTGTACAAACAAAATCAAATATGTGTGCAGGCTGAGATTTCAAAAAGGAAATAAAAATATACTAGATTTGTACAAACAAATAGAAATGCAAATATCTATTGTACAAACAATATTTGATTAAATGAGTAGGCTGTTTTGAAGCAAACAAAAACAAAATAAGAAAATAAATATATTAAAGACAATAACATTTAATGCTTGCCTCAATGTTCTTGTCTCAGCCACCAAAATAAAAATAAGAGTATTTGTAGGCTTGCATAAGTAATATACTCTAGTGTGATAGGCATGAACCCGAAAGTAAAAAAAAAAAGGACAGTGACAAAAATATATATACTAGAATGTATAGGATAGGTATGCAAACAAGTCAATCATCAAGTGTTAGCTACAATAATATACAACACTGAAATATAAAATAGATACCCTGTCTTCTTTCTTTTCCACATATCTTCATATCAGTTCGAATATAATCTGGAAAGCAAGATAAAAAAAAAAAATTATGTGAGGGCTTGCTAAGGAAGACTGTGTTATGTATTCTTAAACAAACAAACAAAAGTAATTAATGTAAATCTTTCTAGCACACAGTAGATTTCATATCAGCCTCCAACCTAAACAAATATCTCTGTTTCAGATTTGTACAAACAAGATTTTTATGCTGTATTGTACAAGTATTGTCTCAGTTGTATGAAACATAATAATATATCCCTGTCTTCTTTCTTTTCTATAAATCTTCATATCAGTTCGAGCTAGGTAAAGACTAAAATAAACATCATTAAAAACCTATTTCAAACTAAAACAAGCTTTACTTGAACATAAATCAAGATGCAATCTAACAGTGGATCAAGATGAAGAAGTTAGCCTGAGAATTTTCAATCCCGTGTCCTTTAGAAGGCTCTGTTCTTTTTTACCTGTGATTAACATTTTTCTTATTTGTTATTTTTCAATTATAACTTAAGTTAAAATGGTTGTATGTGTTTTCTGTGATGATATGTAAGGTAAACATACAAGTATATGCTGCTGTGAATCATCTGAATGTAGATATATGCATTGTGCACTGCTGTAAAATTTGAGAAATCCTGTTTTAGTTTTCAAGCCCAAACTTGGTTCAAAAATTTATCTGATCTTGTTCCAATCCATGTTAAGCCTTAAGCCTTGAATAAAACATATTTGTGACACTATAAAATTTTGTTTTTAAACATTTGTTTTAAGTAAATAAATTTGTGTTGACACTGGAATGGCTTAAACTACAGAATCATCTTCAAACATGTAAAAATTCGAGTTTATTAAATTACAAATTCATGAATATAAATTGAATGCGTATACAAAAATATGATTTTTAAGGTAGGTTGGGGAATTTTTAATGGTGTGATATGAGTGCGGCTTGCATTTTTCTGTTTGGGGTTTTTCGAGTTGTTGTGGGTGATCACGTTGATCTGGAGGGTCGAGCTTCTGTTTGGGGGTGGGGGAGGCTACCGTGGATCAAGGAAAAATGGTAGGTGGCGGCGCAGTGGGTCGTGGAAGCGGCGGCGTGGGTTTAAAATTTTTAAACCTAATTTTACTGTGTTTTGATTTTGAATACCACGACCTGTACAAGTGTTCGAGTGACACACCGTTTTGAGGGAAGGTAGAGGGAAGATGGTCGATGTTGTAGCCGGAGTTTGGTGGCCTCCGATGGTCAGTGTATCGTACACGAGATGTTGACAGGTTTTGGGGGGGGGGGGGGGGTGAAGTTGTGTTTCCAGGTTTGGTTTTTTTTCAAATTCATTTTCGCGCATGGGGGAACTCGAAGCAAGTTGATGTTTTTCTCGGGGAACTTCGTATGTTTACTCGAAGTAAACAAAAGGGGGCTCGGGTTGTAGTATTTCAGGTTTTTAAACCTGTAACAGTTTATCAGGTTTTTCAATTTTTTTTTTAAACTAAAATCAAAGTCAAGCCTAGTTCTAACTCAAGTTTAAATAGTGAATTTAAGTTAGTTTTGAAATAGAGTTGGAAATAATAAAGTTCCATAATTTAAATTATTTTAATAACTTAAAAGTGCTTAATGCTTAAGTGTATTCAAAAGAGTTGAATTTCAAAAATGAAATATAAATTGTTAAGAAAAGATTTAGACAAGTTAACTCCAAAATTGAAAACCAGAACTTAGATTTGAAATTCTAGATTTGGAACTAAAATAAAGTTTTATAATTTAAATTGATTCAAATAAGTTTTAATGCTATTAAACATGTGAGTTTAAAGGGGTTTTGGGAAAAAAAATTAGTTTTCGAACTTTATTAAGGATAAATTGGGATTTATTTAGAAAGTAATTTAAAATAAATGTTTAAAACATATTGGAAGTGAAAATTTAATCAATAATAAGACGGTTTACTTTAAGTAATGAAGACTTAGGATTTATATTCATTAACCTTTAAGTTAATTAAGTATGAATAATTAATGATTGATATTATTTAAATTAGTAATTATAAATTTAAATGTATTAATCAAAGTTGAATAATGAATTAAGTAACTAATATGTGATTAAGAACCATAGATTAGATTTTTATTTAAATTAATAAATTTTAATGGTTAATCAAACTTATAATTAATAATGATTAATATAAGTTAATTATTTTAGAAGAAGATAATTAAATAAGTGTCAATGAAGATTATTAACTAGATTATTTTATAATTAACTAATGTGATTGATTTTTAATAGATTAATTGGATTAATTAATTCAATAATAATCATTGAAATAGTTTAAATGTAATTATTTATTTGGAAAGTAATTAAGAAATTAATTACTTATAAATTGAGTAAATTGATTTCATTTGAGTTAATTAATTTAGTTTAATTAACTGATATTTTGGAAGTAAATTACTTAGAGAAGTAATTGATGGATAATGACTGGATGAAATTAATTGGATGATGTTGTTAATGGATGTAATTGGAGTATAATTACTTGAAATTAATCAAGGGATTAATTAAGCTTGTTATTGAGAAGTAATTAATTTAGGACTGTTAATTACTGTATGTATTAATCAAAGAGGTTAATATATGTGATTTGAAGATTTGTATTCTTAATATAATTAATAAAATAACAAATGAAAATGTAATTAGAAATCATTAATTAGTATAATTAATGATGGAATTAGAAATTGATTAGTTTGGGAATAATAAATCAACAAGATAATTAAATGATAATAAATCGATATAAATGTAATTAATTAATGATTTATTCAAAGATTAATCTCTGTAAATAAATTAAGGAAACTACTGGAATGTAGCAAAAGATATTTAAATCAAGATCATTACTTTGAATATATAAGCAATTGATTATAAGATTTAAATTAAGTTAATTAATTTTAATTAATTTAAGAGATCAATTGATGATTTGGTATGTGTAATTACTTAGTGTAATTAATGGAGTATAATTACTTAGAAAAGTAATTAGATGACAATTACTTGATGAAATTAATATAAGATGATTCGTAGATGAAGGAATTTGAGAAATTTCTTTTGTAATTAATCAAGGGATTAATTTATGGAATTAATTAATCATGGAATGATTAATAAGTAATTAAGGGTAATTAAAAACTAGTTTGTTATTAATCAAGGGTGATTAATAATTGTGTTTAAATAGAGATTTATCACTTAATGTAATTAATTTAAATAAAGAAATTTAATATAAATGGAAGATCATTAAGTAATAAAATTAATGATGTAATTAAGAATTGTTAATTAAGGAATAATAAATAGGGAAGTAACTAAATGTTAATTGCTATGAATGATTTAAAATAATTCATTTAAGAAATTAATTAAAGACTAAATTATTTCTTATAATTAGAGAATGATTAATTAATTTGATTTATAATTAATTAATGGTTGCGAGGGCAGGATTTATGGAATGAGTAATTAATTTAAATTATTTTAAATTAATTAAAGATGGAAGTAGTTAATTTAATTCATTTTAAATTAATTATGGATTGTGATTCATAAATCATGCTTATGGATGATATTGATATTTCATTGTTTGATTGTGATATCAGATATGAGATGGATAATATCTATGTGATATGGATGTAGGGTTTAAGTATGATAATATTTAATTATCTGTTTGGATGATGATATTAACTATCTGTTTATGATGATAATGTGATTATCTATTATGAGATGTGAATTATCTATCTGTGTGTATATTGATATTATTGAATTCACTGTTAAGACTAAATAGACAACTTGGCCTTAAAAGACACGTTTTGGATTTCGATGAGACCGGGATCGGTTTTCCACATTTGGAACATCCGAAAACAACATCGATTCCAAATTAACGATAGGTCGTGAATCTAAAGTAAAGATAAAGATTCAGAATGCAAGGGTTATCGTCGTTAACTCTGAGGGTGATTCCAAAATGAGTGTAACGAGATAATGCCTTCGGTTTCGTTCGAACCCGGAACGAACTTGTATGGATTGAATGCTTTCAACACATCGTCAGGCGGACGATGAGCATTCTAAGAGATATGTTCTATAAAGGTAATCGTAACCTCAAGCCTCATCAACCGGGAATGGCTAAAACAGGGGAGGTGCAGCAAGGTTAGGTGGGTCATGCGCAAGCAGGACAAGGATATTCCCCTGTCTAGATGTCCCTTTTTATTCGGCTGTGTGGGCAGTTGGTCTGCAGCCAACTGTGGGGTTATCTTGTTCGGGACTGTTCAGTAAGGAATGGTTCCGGCCTTGTGTTGCAGGGGGTCGGGAGTGATCCTCGGTATGTTGATCTAGGCCACGTACTGTGACGGGCGGTACCCCAGTAGCCCTGCCATTGTATGGAATCCAAAATCCAATAAGTGCCAATGGTTTTGATTGTATTACCCACTTTTGTGGCTAGTAGCTGGAATTTAATCATGTAACAATTTCGGCTATTTTCTATTTACTTGAAAACCCTAGACCTATTATAATATCACTGGATTTCCTATCAAATGTTTTGGTTAGCGTAAGGTAAAATCTTTTCCATGTTTATGTGTGGGGAGTCTTACGTGATACCTTTCTTTTCAAAGGATTTTTCAAAATTAAGCAACTTTAACCTGTTACTCACACCAGACCCATGTCTGACCTGAAGTTTATTTTATGTTTTCCTAAACTCTCGGGTACCCAAATTTTTACGGGTAGCCAAGGGATTCAGGTTAGCTTTGACGAATTCTGGAGGAGCAATGGAGCAGGAGGCTTCAGTGTTGTGTGTATATATATATAGTTCCGCTGTGTTGGTATCTCTGAGTCATATTGTTTGAGTTGTATTGTATTGAGTTGTATTAACTAGACGGGTGTTATAACTATCTAGTAAGTGATGTATTATCTGTCTAATTCTGATTGATGTTATACATTATGTAAATACTTATGTGATTATTATAATTTATTCGTTCCGCTGTGAGATTCTGATGTTGATGTTCTTTCTTCTCTATCTTTTCTATTTTCTCACCCTTTTCTTTCTTAAAAACGATACGTCTTCCTGGGCGTAGGAAGTCAGGTCGTTACAGTGGTATCAGAGCGCTAGGTTGAGTGAATACCTAGGCTCTTGAGTGATTCCTTTCCTGAGAGAGCGTATTTGTAATTTTGATATATATATATATATATTTGTTTCATCTATTTGTTGGATTACCTGTTCGGGTTTTCCAATATAAGTATAAGGGTAGATTGGGTAGTGGTGTGTGTAACACGACTACCTGCGGTTAGAAGTATATCTGACGAGACTGTAGACCTAATACAGTCTCGAGTAAATTCGTGATGTAAGGATTTCACCAAATCTCTGGAGGAAACCTGTTAAGATTTGGAGTCCATTTTTGTTGTACAAGTTTGGATGAGTAGAATTTGGATTTTGTCAGTTGAGCAGAAGCTAGAAATATTATCTTGGTAACTTAAGAAGTAGTAGTTGTGTGTTGAGATGCAGTAGTGATGGATTGTTTTCGAAGAAGTTCTCAAGGATTTTTGGATAAGGAAATGTGTCTGCATTAGTTTTGAGGTTGAGTTCAGCTGAATGTTGTGTTTGGCTTTGAGGCCTGAGTTTTTCGAGGAATTTTGGATTAAGGAGTTTTGGCATCAGTAGCAGTGTTGCAGCTCAGATTGTTATGCCGGCACGCGAGGAAGTCATCTGTCAGCAGTTCTTTAGAGGTGAAGTTCAGAGGCAGTTTTGTGGATCCATTTCTTCAATGGATTGGCTAAATAAGCTTAAGCTGTTCAGATTGGTAAGGAGAGAACAATTTTCTTTGGATATTAGCCTAGGTGGATCGCAAAAGTGACTTGCGATAGTAAAGTATTCTCTGGGATGGCAGAAATCTTTTCTTGGATATCTTGGAAGAGGTCAGTAGTTTGCCTTAGCATCTGAGGATTGAGTTTCATATAGACCAGATTCCAGAAGTAGTGCCGATGGTTCAGCCTAGTTGTAGAATGGTTTCTAGAGAAAGGAATTGGTATTAGAGTGGATCTGCGAACCATATTTTTTTTGTAATGTGTTGTCCAGTTTATGCTTATGTGCATCATCAGCATTTTCTTCTACTCCAGATCAGAGTTGTGCAGCGGAAACAGTTGGAAGTGCATCTGTTTTTCTTTTCGGGAAAGGAGAGGTTGTTTTCTATTGATGATAAAGGTTGAGTTCTTGGTTTTGGTTGATTCTGAGAAGATCATTCTACTGGATTGTTTTTGGATTTAGATTGTTTTAGGAATTATCAGCAAAGGTTGAGCTGATCAGTAGGGATGAAGGCAGCTCTGGATCATCAGAAGAATTTGGTGAGTAAGTGACGGAGGAATTTGGATTTCGAAGTCGTAGATTTGATTTGGATGAATTTTCTCTATTTCAAAGGAGCTCTGTACATTAGTAGTATAGACTGTTTGGATTCTATATATCGAGTATTCCGGTATTATACTGGGAAACTCTAGGGAGCTCTATCCAGAATTTTGTCTGGATGGTTAGCATTGTTGATTGAGTAGATTGGTTGTGATGATTGTTAGCATACGATTGATATATGAGTGTGATTTAAAATTTAAATCTTAAATAGATTAATAAATTGCCATTTCTTTTAAATTTCGGGGACGAAATTCTTTTAAGGGGGGAAGAATGTGACAACCCGGAATTTTCTAGCAATATCAATTTAATAATCTGCATTAAATATTAAATTGATTTGATATATCTTTGTTAATTAGATCTGAATTGATACTTTTCTTTTAATAAATATTTAATTGGTAAATTTTATCTGTTAAAAATTAATTGATTGTTTTCTATTTATAAATATATATATATATATATATATATATATTTGTATACATTGTAAATAGTTGAGCTTTGTTTTAAAAGTTTAACTAATAAGTTATGTTTCAAATGCTAATATACATTTTAGTGAATTGGAAATTATGATTTATTTAATATAAACTTTTCAAAGCTAATTAAATAAATAAATATGTGATTTTAAATACATAAGGTAAATGTTTAAGTAGTTTAAAAACTTATTTTAACTTAAGTTTAGATTTAAATTTATTAGATTTGTTTTCTTTTCTTTTTAGTATAGCTTGATAAAAATATGGATTTAAAATTTTATATGAGTTTTAATGCAATTTTTTTGTCAAATGGTACATTAATAAAATAAGCAGTTTATAATAAAAAGATAATTTATTTTATTAATCATTTCAAATTGGTAAATATGTTACTTTTAAATAATGTTAATAAATAAGAAATACAAGACTATAAGATAAATTGGGAAAAATATAAAGTAAGAACATTGGCTAAATTTAATAACATAACAACTATAAAATTCATTTAGATTTCAAACAACAAAATAAAAGAAATAACATTCACATACATTTCAAAAATATAATAAAAAGACAACAAAACTAGAAACAAATTAATTTTCAAGTTTGTAAACTATCATAAGAAAAACTGCAGCATATATATAAGTTTAAAGCATCAAGAACAGTATGTGATTGTACAAACAAAATCAAATATGTGTGCAGGCTGAGATTTCAAAAAGGAAATAAAAATATACTAGATTTGTACAAACAAATAGAAATGCAAATATCTATTGTACAAACAATATTTGATTAAATGAGTAGGCTGTTTTGAAGCAAACAAAAACAAAAGAAGAAAATAAATATACTAAAGACAATAACATTTAATGCTTGCCTCAATGTTCTTGTCTCAGCCACCAAAATAAAAATAAGAGTATTTGTAGGCTTGCATAAGTAATATACTCTAGTGTGATAGGCATGAACCTGAAAGTAAAAAAAAAAGGATAGTAACAAAAATATATATACTAGAATGTATAGGATAGGTATGCAAACAAGTCAAGCATCAAGTGTTAGCTACAATAATATACAACACTGAAATATAAAATAGGTACCCTGTCTTCTTTCTTTTCCACATATCTTCATATCAGTTCGAATATAATCTGGAAAGCAAGATAAAAACAAAAAACAAAAAATTATGTGAGGGCTTGCTATGGAAGACTGTGTTATGTATTCTTAAACAAACAAACAAAAGTAATTAATGTAAATCTTTCTAGCACACAGTAGATTTCATATCAGCCTCCAACCTAAACAAATATCTCTGTTTCAGATTTGTACAAACAAGATTTTTATGCTGTATTGTACAAGTATTGTCTCAGTTATGAAACATAATAATATATCCATGTCTTCTTTCTTTTCTATAAATCTTCATATCAGTTCGACCTATGTAAAGACTAAAATAAACTTCATTAAAAACCTATTTCAAACTAAAACAAGCTTTACTTGAACATAAATCAAGATGCAATCTAACAGTGGATCAAGATGAAGAAGTTATCCTGAGAATTTTCAATCCTGTGTCCTTTAGAAGGCTCTGTTCTTTTTTACCTATGAGTAACATTTTTCTTATTTATTATTATTCAATTATAACTTAAGTTAAAATGGTTGTATGTGTTTTCTGTGATGATATGTAAGGTAAACATACAAGTATATACTGCTGTGAATCGTCTGAATGTAGATATATGCATTGCGCACTGCTGTAAAATTTGAGAAATCCTGTTTTAGTTTTCAAGCCCAAACTTGGTTCAAAAATTTATCTGATCTTGTTCCAATCCATGTTAAGCCTTAAGCCTTGAATAAAACATATTTGTGACACTATAAACTTTTGTTTAAAAATTTGTTTTAAGTAAATAAATTTGTGTTGTCACTGGAATGGCTTAAACTACAGAATCATCTTCAAACATGTAAAAATTCGAGTTTATTAAATTACAAATTCATGAATATAAATTGAATGCGTATACAAAAATATGATTTTTAAGGTAGGTTAGGGAATTTTTAATGGTGTGAAATGAGTGCGGCTTGCGTTTTTCTGTTTGGGGTTTTTTGAGTTGTTGTGGGCGATCACGTTGATCTGGAGGGTCGAGCTTCTGTCTGGGGGTGGAGGAGGCTACCGTGGATCAAGGAAAAATGGTAGGTGGCGGCACAGTGGGTCGTGGAAGCGGCGGCGTGGGTTTAAAATTTTTAAACCTAATTTTACTGTGTTTTGAGTTTTGATTACCGCGGCCTGTACAAGTGTTCGAGTGACACGCCGTTTTGAGGGAAGGTAGAGGGAAGATGGTCGATGTTGTAGCCAGAGTTTGGTGGCCTCCGATGGTCAGTGTATCGTACACGAGATGTTGAAAGGTTTGGGGGGGGGGAGTGAAGTTGTGTTTCCACGTTTTTTTTTTCAAATTCATTTTCGCGCACGGGGGAACTCGAAGCAAGTTGATGTTTTTCTCGGGGAACTTCGTATGTTTACTCGAAGTAAACAAGAAGGAGCTCGGGTTGTAGTATTTCAGGTTTTTAAACCTGTAACAGTTTATCAGTTTTTGAAATTTTTTTTTAAACTAAAATCAAAGTCAAGCCTGGTTCTAACTCAAGTTTAAATAGTGAATTTAAGTTAGTTTTGAAATAGAGTTGGAAATAATAAATTTCCATAATTTAAATTATTTTAATAACTTAAAAGTGCTTAATGCTTAAGTGTATTCAAAAGAGTTGAATTTAAAAAATGAAATATGAATTGTTAAGAAAAGATTTAGACATGTTAACTCCAAAATTGAAAACCAGAACTTAGATTTGAAATTCTAGATTTGGAACTAAAATAAAGTTTTATAATTTAAATTGATTCAAATAAGTTTTAATGCTATTAAACATGTGAGTCTAAAGGGGTTTTGGGAAAAAAAATTAGTTTTCGAACTTTATTAAGGATAAACTGGGATTTATTTAGAAAGTAATTTAAAATAAATGTTTAAAACATATTGGAAGTGAAAATTTAATCAATAATAAGACGGTTTACTTTAAGTAATGAAGACTTAGGATTTATATCCATTAACCTTTAAGTGAATTAAGTATGAATAATTAATGATTGATATTATTTAAATTAGTAATTATAAATTTAAATGTATTAATCAAAGTTGAATAATTAATTAAGTAACTAATATGTGATTAAGAACCATAGATTAGATTTTTATTTAAATTAATAAATTTTAATGGTTAATCAAACTTATAATTAATAATGATTAATATAAGTTAATTATTGAATAATTAATTAAGTAACTAATATGTGATTAAGAACCATAAATTAGATTTTTATTTAAATTAATAAATTTTAATGGTTAATCAAACTTATAATTAATAATGATTAATATAAGTTATTTATTTTAGAAGAAAATAATTAAATAAGTGTCAATGAAGATCATTAACTAGATTATTTTATAATTAACTAATGTGATTGATTTTTAATAAATTAATTGGATTAATTAATTCAATAATAATCATTGAAATAGTTTAAATGTAATTATTTATTTGGAAAGTAACTAAGAAATTAATTACTTATAAATTGAGTAAATTGATTTAATTTGAGTTAATTAATTTAGTTTAATTAACTGATATTTTGGAAGTAAAATTACTTAGAGAAGTAATTGATGGATAATGACTGGACGAAATTAATTGGATGATGTTGTTAATGGATGTAATTGGAGTATAATTACTTGAAATTAATCAAGGTATTAATTAAGCTTGTTATTGAGAAGTAATTAATTTAGGACAGTTAATTACTGTATGTATTAATCAAAGGGGTTAATATATGTGATTTGAAGATTTGTATTCTTAATATAATTAATAAAATAACAAATGAAAATGTAATTAGAAATCATTAATTAATATAATTAATGATGGAATTAGAAATTGATTAGTTTGGGAATAATAAATCAACAAGATAATTAAATGATAATAAATCGATATAAATGTAATTAATTAATGATTTATTCAAAGATTAATCTCTGTAAATAAATTAAGGAAACTACTGGAATGTAGCAAAAGATATTTAAATCAAGATGATTAATTTGAATATATAAGCAATTGATGATAAGATTTAAAACAAGTTAATTAATTTTAATTAATTTAAGAGATCAATTGATGATTTGGTATGTGTAATTACTTAGTGTAATTAATGGAGTATAATTACTTAGAAAAGTAATTAGATGATAATTACTTGATGAAATTAATATAAGATGATTCGTAGATAAAGGAATTTAAGAAATTTCTTTTGTAATTAATCAAGGGATTAATTTATGGAATTAATTAATCATGGAATGATTAATAAGTAATTAAGGGTAATTAATTACTGGTTTGTTATTAATCAAGGGTGATTAATAATTGTGTTTAAATAGAGATTTATCACTTAATGTAATTAATTTAAATAAAGCAATTTAATATAAATGGCAGATCATTAATTAATAAAATTAATGATGTAATTAAGAATTGTTAATTAAGGAATAATAAATAGGGAAGTAATTAAATGTTAATTGCTATGAATGATTTAAAATAATTCATTTAAGAAATTAATTAAAGACTAAATTATTTCTTGTAATTAGAGAATGATTAATTAATTTGATTTATAATTAATTAATGGTTGTGAGGGCAGGATTTATGGAATGAGTAATTAATTTAAACTATTTTAAATTAATTAAAGATGGAAGTAGTTAATTTAATTCATTTTAAATTAATTATAGATTGTGATTCATAAATCATGCTTATGGATGATATTGATATTTCATTGTTTGATTGTGATCTTAGATATGAAATGGATAATATCTATGTGATATGGATGTAGGGTTTAAGTATGATAATATTTAATTATCTGTTTGGATGATGATATTAACCATCTGTTTATGATGATAATGTGATTATCTATTATGAGATGTGAATTATCTATCTGTGTGTATATTGATAATATTGAATTCACTGTTAAGACTAAATAGACAACTTGGCCTTAAAAGACACGTTTTGGATTTCGATGAGACCGGGATCGGTTTTCCACATTTGGAACATCCGAAAACCACATCGATTCCAAATTAACGATAGGTCGTGAATCTGAAGTAAAGATGAAGATTCAGAATGCAAGGGTTATCGTCGTTAACTCTGAGGGTGATTCCAAAATGAGTGTAACGAGATAATGCCTTCGGTTTCGTTCGAACCCAGAACGAACTTGTATGGATTGAATGCTTTCAACACATCGTCAGGCTGACGATGAGCATTCTAAGAGATATGTTCTATAAAGGTAATCGTAACCTCAAGCCTCATCAACCGGGAATGGCTAAAACAGGGGAGGTGCAGCAAGGTTAGATGGGTCATGCCCAAGCAGGACAAGGATATTCCCCTGTCTAGATGTCCCTTTTTATTAGGCTGTGTGGGCAGTTGGTCTGCAGCCAACTACGGGGTTATCTTGTTCGGGACTGTTCAGTAAGGAATGGTTCCGACCTTGTGTTGCAGGGGGTCGGGAGTGATCCTCGGTACGTTGATCTAGGCCACGTACTGTGACGGGCGGTACCCTAGTAGCCCTGCCATTGTATGGAATCCAAAATCCAATAAGTGCCAATGGTTTTGATTGTATTACCCACTTTTGTGGCTAGTAGCTGGAATTTAATCATGTAACAATTTCGGCTATTTTCTATTTACTTGAAAACCCTAGACCTATTATAATATCACTGGATTTCCTATCAAATGTTTTGGTTAGCGTAAGGTAAAATCTTTTCCATGTTTATGTGTGGGGAGTCTTACGTGATACCTTTCTTTTCAAAGGATTTTTCAAAATTAAGCAACTTTAACCTGTTACTCACACCAGACCCATGTCTGACCCGGAGTTTATTTTCTGTTTTCCTAAACTCTCGGGTACCCAAATTTTTACGGGTAGCCAAGGGATTCAGGTTAGCTTTGACGTATTCTGGAGGAGCAATGGAGCAGGAGGCTTCAGTGTTGTGTGTGTGTGTGTGTATATATATATATATATATAGTTCCGCTGTGTTGGTATCTCTGAGTCATATTGTTTGAGTTGTATTGTATTGAGTTGTATTAACTAGACGGGTGTTATAACTGTCTAGTAAGTGATGTATTATCTGTATAATTCTGATTGATGTTATACATTATGTAATACTTATGTGATTATTATAATTTATTCATTCCGCTGTGAGATTCTGATGTTGATGTTCTTTCTTCTCTATCTTTTCTATTTTCTCACCCTTTTCTTTCTTAAAAACGATACGTCTTCCTGGGCGTAGGAAGTCGGGTCGTTACATCTTGCTTCCTTTATAAATACCATTTATAAGTTTTAAATAACACCTTTATAAATATATATGAAAACTATTTGAAAACAGTTATTCACATCCTTGGTTATATTTTCAAGGAAGTTATTGACAACATTAAATCCATAGTTTATAAATTTACTAATTTATCTTAAGACACTTTCAACATTATAGATAAATTAATACTCATTTCTTAAATATGTTATATTAAATTAATAACTTCTGAAATATTAATGACACTAATGTTTTACTATTAAACTATGTAGTATATAAATAAACAATATTTTAAAGATTATATTCAAAAAAGGAAAGGAGGGTAGATTCGGAAAAACGGAATATAGGTGAATAAATAAAGCTGAGCAGATAAGGTAGGTTCAAAGGGATAGTATCGGGCTCGAATAATTAAATCAAGCCATAAAATTTTAATCTCAAATATTAAGACAAAATTTCTTTGTTGGAAATACCTTTATAATAAAATACTTTTATATCGAAACGAATTTTCCTTTCAAAAATACTTTTATAACTCGATGTTTCAACAAGTTTATCCTCGTTCTTGCAGACTCTAGCCATGCGTTGATCAGGCGCAAATCTAGAATTCTTCAAGTACTTAGTAGATCTGTTTCAACACCCAGTGAAAATACTTAAAAGACCTGCAAAAAACAGATATGGAAAGTACAATCCAAACAAAACAACCATACCAAAACCTTTGTCCAACCATGGTTCGTAGATACACAATGGTTACGCCTGCATCCCCAGGAAACAATCCGTATCCGTAAGATTTATCAGCCCTGCGAGTTACGCCATGATGGCTAGTAAGGTGCAGGATACACAATGGTTATGCCTGGGTCCCCCAGGAAACAATCCGTACCCCTAGGCCATCTCAGCCAGGCAGTTTCGCTACTAATGCGACCTACACAGATTGAAGGATACATAATGGTTACGCCTAGATCCTCCAAGAAACAATCCGTACCCCTAGGCCAGACTCAGCCAGGCTGTTGCGCTATGCAGTCGCGAGAGATAAAAAAACCATGGCTTACGCCACGGTGGGAACACTCGAGTATCACATCCGGAAAACCAAAAATCAGAGAGAATAATATCGATAGAATGAATCCACAATGTGACCACAAAGCGGATATTAAGCAGAAGGCACTTTCCATATCTTTACTTCAAAAAAATATATATCATATAGTACCTTTCCAAATACTTTCAAATATCATACTTATATAAAGTTCATTATATATAGGATTCCTTTTCCAAATCGAATACTTTCCAAATCAATAGTATATCAAATCATACTTATATAGACTTCGATTATAAAAAAATTCTCTTTCCAAATTGAGTATCTTTCAAATCAATAGATTTAAAATCAACTTCATTCTTATACAAATCCATTTTATATAAGTTCGACTACACCCGAATCAAGTATTTAGTAAATCAAGGTTCTCAAAAATTTTCTCATCTCAATAACATTTCAGTTTCAAGATCATATATGATTTCACCAAATTTTCTTCCAAATTAAATATATTCAGTTTCAAAGTTTCTTAAACAATAGGTTTAGAAAATAATCCAAATTTCCAAATCAATAAAATTTAGGTCAAACAAATTCATTTCCAAAATCACCATATATGTACTGGTTTTAATTCCAATCTAATTTCAAAACCAAATATTCTTCTCAAAATGGTTTCCAAATTTATAATTATCCCTTTAAAACCCTTAAACTATTTATTTCTATTTGAAATATTCAATCTACCTTTTTGAAAACCATTATTTAAAACTAATTTTTTTTAAAACATTTCAAAACTAAATTCCATATTAGTATAATTCAAAATATTCATATTCGTTTACTTAACAAAAGGTTTCAAACTTAAACATACAAAACTAAACTTATATGCTTTATCAAATATTTTATCCTCTTCGAAATTTCTTAGTTTTAAAATTTTAAACCTTGATTTGGAAGTGCTCGAACATTAAAAATAGCGGGTGAAATCAAATTTCAAATCCAAGAGTTGGAAATCAGCAACAAACCAGTAAATCAAATTTTTTTCTTTTTTTTTTATAAATAGAGTTATACCAAATCAAATCGAAAACTAGAGGATAGAACACCGACTTCCTTTAAATCATTTTAAATATATATACATATATCTTTCGAATATCGAATTATACTTCGGAATTTGAAATCAAAAATTTGTTTCACAATAGTCACTCTCATAGCAAAGCTATTAAAGTGGCCTCTCCCCACTCTGAAACTCAAAAATCAATGTCGATGATGCATGCACTCATCACTGAAATTATTTTCCAGCGACATAAGTGAGTTTCTGGACTTCTATTTTCTTGAAAACTACTTTGAGTTTTTTTTGAAATCCTTGGAACTCATTTGAAGTCATTTGAAACATTTCTTATTCAGAAAATACTTTCAAATCTTATTATTATATATTTCAAAAATCTTAAAACCAATTTCAAAATACCGGATTTTAATTCCTCGAAATTAAAATTCAAAATCCCTCAGTTATAAATCCTTTATATAATCGAATTCCTTATAAATTTCCAAAATTTCAAATCCTCCCAAAATTTCAGACTTTCGTTTATAAAAGATATATAGTCCTTATCGAAAATATTTCACTTTTATATATAGAATAAAATCATACTTATCAAAATAATAATTTCGATATATAAACCAATTTCAAAAATGCAAACATACCTGATTTTCAAAGGGTGATTCACGGATGGATTTCAAAACAAAGCTAGAGATTCAAATTAAAGGAACTCCAATCAATCGAATCTTGATTCAAAGATAGACTCGGTCGAAGATGAGGAAATTAAAATTTTAAAATAGAAGATGGATATAAATCGCGGGCGACCTTAACCGGGTCAACCTTGACTTCAGGAATATGATCGATGCGGAATTCCAAAACAAATCGACATTCAATCGCCAGAGATAGAATTCATCATAACTAGAGATAGCAGCATCTAAACCGAGGATATATAAATCTTTGGTGAACCAATGCCGATTGTAAAGGAGTTTTCACCCCCTTTACAAAACATTTAGTGGAGTTATGGAATACTCCAGAATCAAACGAATATAAATAGAAGAGACAAGAATGAATTTCGGAACCAAGAGACATTCCAAAATTCAAAGGAAATCGAGTCAAAAAGGAAGAGATTCAACTCGAACGAAAGTGATTCTGTAAATAAATTTACCATATATGCTAAGTTTTTCCTAGAGCCTCGCTTTGATACCAACTGTAGTGGCCCGCCATTTTGGACCATTCAAATTGACAATAAAACCATACATGTCCGACTTGAATAATTCAAAATACCGCGTTGTTAATTTAAATTTGGAAAACTCAACATATACAATAAATAAATCAATCACAGAATCACAGATACAGAGTAGTACAATAATACGCAGCGGAATAAATGAATAGTAGTTCATGAAGCTACTATATAACATCTGAGTTAGAAATAAAATACAACAGAATATTTTAGATGCAGTGAAGTCTCCAGTACGAGCAGATGACTTCTCTGGACCAATCAACTGGATGACCGAATGGATAGATAGCTGGATCTTCAAGCAAAGCGCCAACTTCGAAGGTGAGTCTCAAATGCTGTATCGCTCGGCCTGACCCGAGCGTAAAGCAAAATACAAAACACTCGAGTCAGGATTAACATTCTTATATCTATAAATCCAACTCAAGTGAAATATCAACTGAAATATAATTAACTTAGAGGATGTTTGGGATACCCAACCTCTAAGGATCCAAGGAACTATCTACAGGGTAGAAATATACACTATAACACCGTGGTCATTTCAATTTTATTTATATTTAAAAACTAAAATATCATTTTCGTTTCAAATATCTCTATTTTCCAAATTGGTATATATATCCAATAATTTATGAAGTAAAGTATTTTTATTTCCTCAAACTTCACAAATCGCTTCAAAATCAACTCGACCTTCCCGTTCAAATTTAGTTAAATCAAAATTTATCAATTTCCATTCAATTTAGTTTCTGACTAAACTAATTCAAATTTTATCTATTTTAAATACGGATTTGAACCACAAAATTAACCATTTAAATTTCAATATAATTCGAAGTTAATATATTTCGGAGCTTTAAATATTCAACATTTCAAAGACTAAACTTTGATATTGCGTTTATCTCCCAACTTGACTTCACTATTATTTAGTTTTGAAATATTCACTTAATAAATTCAATATTATTATATGACCTTAAATTTACATTTTCTGTATATTACCTTCGATTTCTTTAGACATGAAACATCCATTAAATTTCTTAAATAAAAATTCAAGTTAAAGTTTCGAATTTAATAGTTTTAAATTAATTTAACTAAATAAAATCCTTAATTAATGACAAATTCAAATAAGTCCCAAATATATCTTCAAACCTTAGCTTATATTATTCCACAAATCCGTTTCAGAAATACAAATTTAATAAATCCTCAAACATATTTCATATTAATAAAATCAATCTTAATTAAATTATCTTAATATTAAATCTATATATAAAATAACCTTTATATATAATACTTTAAATCAATATTCATTAAAACCATATATTTCTTTTCATGACCATAGAAATTATTTTCAAAACATTCATATAGACCATGGCGTCGATGTAAAATTTTCTATTCTATGGACAAGGAATACAGATATTTATCATTTCAATCCATAAGTTAAATATATACGGATGGATATCATTTCAACCCGTAATCCCAAATTTAATTCAAATGAAAATCGCTTGGGTTTATCATTTCAACCCATAATGAAATTTTCCTATTCTAAAGTCCGTTTGAGTATGTATCATTTCAACCCATAGTGATTTCTATACTAACAGGGAACTTGCAAAGTGATAACAGATATGAAAATAATAATAAAAACAGGCATATATCATCAAAAATAAATATAAACAATAGGATATGGTGTCATATCCCATAAGTGAACGGTTACAGATAATAGCATATATAACAATTTAAATAACTACAACATCATATTTCAATTGTCGTTTCAATTTAATCAAATTTAACAAATAAAAGAATGTTAATCGTGAGTGATTGCCCACCTTTCGAGGCTAGAGAATACAGAAGATGACATGGATACGCACACTGATACGGACACTGAAATTTGAAATATAAATCCGAGCACGAATTTCAAAGCAAAGTAGGATTGGCACGAATTGGACGAACGAGGCTGATAATCAAGGATTTATGAATTGAATCAGAATCAGTCTGATATATACAGAAATTTTTGCTATTTAATAAAAATAAAAATTGCATCCCTAAGAAAAATTTAAAGTCGAATCACACAAACACACACACACACACACACATATAATTTACCTTTTTTTTTCATACATAAACCAATAGTTTTAACATTTGAAATAAAACATATATGTTAAATAAAAATCCTTATAATTTTCCCAAACCATTTTAATTTTTACACATAGATCAAAATTTCTATTTACAAATCTAAGACCCAAACCACCCCATACGACCTATGTATATAATATCATTAAGATTTATATTTTAAAATAAGATTAATATATAAAACTTCAACAAATTACACTGTTCAAATCTCATTTATAAACTACTATATACATATGGTACAAAATCCACTTCACAATACAATTATAAAATTTAAACACTTTACCTATATATATAAACTAATATATAACTACCCATACATAAACAGTAAAGCCTATACACAGACTTATATAAAATTTTAGACAACGGATGTACGAATTACTTATATAACTGATATTATAACTTATTTTGTAAATACATATAATACTGTAACCTGTGCAGACCGAAAGTATAAGTTAGAATGTAAACTTTATACAATATATATAAATAGCAACTAATATAACTTTATTTATTGCGAAAGCAACTGGTCTACACTAAAACACATATACACCTGCTTACTCCAAATATAAAACAGACCATATATATTAATAATTTATATATATAATGCAGGCACTACTATTCTTTACGTAATTATATAGAAACAAATAAATAATGTATAAATATAAGTTATAATAACACGTACACAAACACGAATTCACTTACGCAATAGCCACTAGAACCTATTTTGTTGTTTCCAGTACATTGCATTAAGAAAGAGTAATATATAACAAAACCAAGAAAACCCCAAAAAGATTCAAAAACAAAAAAAAAAGTATATATATTTTTAAATCACCTTATATTATTTCCTTTAATAACATGATACGAAAAGCTTCACTTAAATCAAATTCAGGTTTAAAATAATATAAAAAAAACAAAATACTAAGCTTAAACAAATTAGAACAAAAAGCATCTTTACATACAGCAGCCGAAAAAGGAAAATTTTATTTTATAAACTAATATAATGGCATATATACATATATACACAAATACATCTATATATATAAAAGAATAACTTTGACATATATATATATATATATATATATATATATATATATAAACCATATAATGGACGCTGCAAAATTTGTATAATCTATTATTAAACTGAAAACAGGGAAACTCAAGATAATATAACCCATGTAACAAATTCATTAATATATATATGCTAACAGACAGAAGTACTATACCTAATATATGCGAACGTATGCAAGCTAGTGGCGACGAGTGTCTGATGGGTGATGGCGATAGTGGTATGCGGTTATGGCCTTGAAGAGGTGCTGCAACAACTTGGGAAAGAAAGAAAGTAGGCTTCAGGGAGGAAGAGGAAGCCACAGTAGGTATAAACCTAAAGTTATAAAGGCAGAGGAAAAATGCTTTTGCACAAAGGTGAGCTTTAAATTTTTAATAAATACAAAAGGTATCTAAGTTTATACGTTTATAACTTTCCAGCTGTAGTGTATATATATAATGAACGGTCGTAATGAAAGAAGTGGAAACATGGAGCATAGGAAAGGAAAGATTAGAAAAATAAAATTTTCACCCTTAAATTCCAAAGATTAATAAGGTAGCGTACCTCTTTAATGAAATATACAGCAACGGTCACAAGCTAAAATTTAGCTGAAAGTTTAAAGAAATGAGGGGAAGTTGGTTTTTTTTTTAAATTAATCACTTCCCAGAATTAATATGTCAATGAAAAAAGGAAAGGATATGAATCAGGGAAACATATTATAACTTATATATAACTATTGAATGGATAGATGGAAGAAAAGGTGAGCAGGTGAGCAAAAGTGGAAACTGATTTATGAGCGAAATGGAATGTGAGCTGTTGCCTAGGAAGAAAATGGAACAATTTAAAAATTAAAGGCAATGGACTGCTGAAATTAAATGAGTATAAAACGTGTGAAAGTTATATACTGAAACGGCTATAAATTTCAATTATTATTATAAAACGGGGAATAACGAAAGGCAAGGACGATGATTTCAAAGTTTATTAATGGCTAGGAATGGGGAAGTCTATCTGTGAATTGGAAAAATTATTAAGCAATTGAAATCGGTAGAAAAAGTAACTGCTACACACTGTTTTAGAAACAATCAAAGCAATTAATAGCTTGATTGGACAGCAAGAATAAATATGGAAGGACCTGTTATAAAGGCAAAATGAACCGTTTGAAAATAAATAAAAGAAATGATGACAAATAATTTTCCAAAATAAATTATTTTATGAACATCAATTATTACTGACTTAAATTGAACAGAATCACACCCTAAAATATACTTTCTTAATTTTTGATGAAAATTTATCATTTGCCACATTTAACTATACGTAATCCAAATGTAAGATTTTATTTCAAAATATTATTATTTAAAATTTCTCAAAAATAAAATTAAATACGCTAAATAAAACCGTTAAAAATTAACAAAATTTTACAGGTCGTTACAACATATCAACAATAATTTCAAGGGAAAATCATTAGAGAAAGACTTTGCAAATATTCTGCTTACTACTGCTATCTACCATATATGGAAAGAAAGGAACAATCGCAATCACAACAAAGCAAAACTTATTAAAGAGCAAAGATGGTTACTGATAGAGTCGGGCAGTAGAATTATGCTTTGTAAATCAAAGAAAAAAGTTAAAATTCAAACCATGTATGCCCTTCTAACTGAACAATGTAGCAGAGAAGCGGGCAACAAGCATATGGAGTGGTATTTGGATAACCTGAAAGGCATTTCGAACAAGTCAGAGCTTCATTAGAGCAGTTCTGATAAAGCTGGCAACTTTCGCCTTTCCAAAGCTCAAGAATCAAATTACTGGAAGGATTCTTCATTTTTAGGCAATCGCGAGCTCAGATCTAATTATCAAATCAGTGATCTGAACAATATAAGCTTAGATAGTGGTAAGGAAGAGAAGAGAAGCAGATTCATGAACGTTATGTCATATTGGGAAAGAGGGGAGAAGAGTGGAGCTAAAGAATTGGTTGAAGCTACGAGCTTCCGCCATTTTAGAGTATTTTGAGTATGCTAGGGTTTCCTTCATCTCAGGGAGGAAACCCTTAGTATAGAGTAATTTGTAGAATACGGGTTTGTACCAGGTTATTATTTCTGTTCTTGGCCCATGGGCCTTGTACCTATTATTTCAAAAAAAAAATCTTTTAGCCAAATCCCATCTATTACTTTTATCTTAAAGCAGGAACTTCTCTCTACTGATGTGGACTTCCCAGCATTCCTCATTTCAAAATCCTGCTCTCTTATCTACTTCCGCCTTTTTTAACTCCCGTCAAACTGTTCCACCACGTGACTTTCACCCCATCTTTCTTCTTTTTCGCCACGATACTGTCCATCCAACTTCCTCTTTTCCTCGTTCAACCACCTCTCATGTTTACTTCCTTTCTGCATCTGGGACTGCAATTCCGTCAAGCTGCTCCACCTCCCTCTCCAACTCCACCCCTACTTCCCCTCCCTCCGCTAATATGCTCTTGGAGAAAAATACCCCCAACTGTACATCCCCTATCCCAATCGAGGTCCAATTTTACCCCTCGACCGTCGTCATCTTCCGATTTCGTGCAACCAGGCTTCCTAAGGCTAGCCGGTCGAAGTCGAAGTGGTTTGTCAACCTCCTCTTACCCGTCGCTCAGTCAATGATATATATAGGCTTTCCTATTACTTAGCAAAACTTCTTCTACTTACAAATGAATTTTCTTATTACTCAGAAATACGTAGGCTTTCCATATACCATGTGATTCTTAAGTTCACAACATTTCCAATTTTGTCCATTTTATTTATGAATCCTTGGTCTGAAAAATTATGCACCTACTACCCGAAGGTTCAACAGAGTTGTTTATCATACATCATCACAATTGGTTGTGTAATGTTATTTATCTTTTTTGTACTATTGTTCAATCACTTGTGTACTATTACAATTAGGAAGCCACTTTTATATAGTCTGATTCAGTAGTTCACTTACAGAGATAATTTGTAAGATCTATGCGAATTCTCAGAATTTAAAAGAACACGTCATGTTAAAGTTGGCTGTTTACTCCATGTCTTTATGGCGTCATTATACGCTTTTTTGTGTATCCATGTTATATATTTTGCTCTTTTTGTATATGTGCTCAAATTTATACTGTTCTAATTTAAATTTTAAAGATTGATGAATTCAAGAATACTATTCTTTTTATCTTCTTTTAGATATAAATTATAGCCTATGTTGTTATCTAATCTTCATTCAAAATATGGCATTTTGATTATTCAGTCAATAATCAAATTGGTCCTAAGGTGCTACCCATGCCATATAGCACAGAAGATGACATTTGGAGCATAGGTGTGATAACATACATATTGTTCTGTTGTTCAGACCCTTGTAGGCAAGAATAGAGTATAGAATATTTCGTGTTGTATTGAGAGTAGACCTTAATTTTGGTTATTCCCTATGGGCTATTGCTCATGAAGCTAAAGCTTTTGTTAGAAGACTTACTAAAAAGGATTATAGGAAAAGAACGATAGCAGCGTAAGCTCTAAGTAAGCCAGTGTTTTTACCTATATTTTTTTTTCATGTTTTAATCCTTTCTTTTAACTAATGTATGCAATTATTCATATTTTGAAATTGAATAGTTTTTTTTTGTAACTTTGGTAATGTCGGATCATCCATGGTTGAGAAATCATAACCTATAAATTCTTCTTGATTCCTAATATATAACTTACATAAAGGTATATCTGCGCTACTTCTCTCAAGTGTGAACCATTAAATGTATATTTTATTTTCCATGCTTTTCTTCATGTAAATATATTCTTCCTTCAGTGTTAATTCAGTGGCATATAAAAAGTTGTAGTGGATGTGTTAAAGGGTTGAAATGTGTAAGATGACTTTGAAATCGACCATTTGGTGCACATATTTTGATGTGAAATTTGCTGTTCTATTTTCATCCAGTACCATAATGCATGTATGCTTCTTTTATACATTAGTTCTTCAAGTCATTTGTGCTCACGCACTCTCACTCGCACACACAGTTGTTCATTCACAACGTTTTCCAAAACATTCTTAATTTGATTTTCTCTAATGCATCTAATTTAGTTTACCATGTTTACTTAGTGAAGACCCTATCTAAAGCACTGACCAAAGATGAGCTTTCATACGTTAAATCTCGGTTCATTTTATTAAAACCAAATAAAGTTGGTTATAATATATTGTAAAATTTCTGAAATGTATCCAATTTCATATTTTTTAGTGACTTTATCATTTTTAACGATCGAAGTGGTTTTGCTGACAATATATTATGCCATTCATTGCTCATGATATGTTGCTCGATTCACCCTAATTGTACATGTGCTAAAGTATGAGCTATAACAACAACAATAAGGAGAGACTCTTGAGAAAGATTACATAAAGAAGAATAATCCTTTTTACTTTTCTGACGAGTAACAATTCTATCAATAATACTGTATTCATGTCTTAATCCCCTCTGGTTTTTGAAAAGCTGTTAGTTTTGTACAAAACATTAAAACGTTAGGTGCACCGTTCATTTTGTCCACTACAGGTACGTTCCACAAAGTTACATATATAATCTGCTATAACTATTGGAAATCATGGTGCATAGCAGTTCATCATTTGTCCATGTTCGTCGCTGTCGGTTATCGGTAACAGTTATTAGTTTTTTGTTAACATGTTACAACCCTTATTTGTGAATAACTAACTTCTTTGTTGCCATAAAGTTTTTGCTTTTTTTAGATAAATATTTATCGTGTTAAAATGTATGAACCCTTTTTGGTCGTATTACTGAATTACTAATACTTTTTCTTCAACTATTTGTTCTTTAAACCATACATTCGAAAAGAAAAGATTGAAGGTTTAACATGTCTGGTTAGCTGTGTTTTGATTTCCACAATGTTTTTAATCATCTGAATTTTATGTCCTGTTTAGTGTCTACATATTATGTTCTAGGTTTGACGTTCTTACCATATCTGGTACTATTACATACCAGGACAGAGTTTTTATAATTAAATGAAAGGTCATGATGGCTTCATTTTAAAAATATAAAAGTTTGGATCTTCTTGTAAGTACCGATGTTTCATTATGTTTGTTAAATCTTTTTGACTGCATTTGCTTATGTGACCACAAAAATGATTTTAGAACTATAGTGGGTGTTAGTACGAGGATCTTTAAATATGACAATAGATTTCTTAGCCTGGCTTATTTATAAAATGTTTTTATCTCTGTGTATGGAACAAATTATATGGAATACCTAACTATTTCCTATATTTAGCCTTTTGTTCCATTTAACAATTTACTCTTTCAATTCAAATTCAGTAGATTTCATAAGCTTTGGGTTTAATGGGAGTGGAATTCTATTTTTCCAACATTTTTGTTTTGGTTTTTTTCCTTTTTCTTTCATAAAAAAGAATATAGTTCACAATCTGGTAAGCAGGATGTTGGTTAAACTTATTGTATAAACTAGTGAGCCTCCCGTGCTAACCACACGGGCAGTGTTATACTCCGTGAATTATAATCCTAACATCAGACATACAATGTTAGGATGGAAGAGTGACCAAAAGACGGTAAACTGTACAACCAACTTAGAAATAATTAGCAAGTGAAGAGAGTATAGTTGTAAATAGTAAGTTAATCAAAAGATGGTCAGAGCATGATCAACCGCTGTAAAAATAAATCTAAAATACCAGGTTACATAGAGTTTGAGAGAAAAATCATTTTTCTAACAGTATAAATGTTTTCGAGTACCGAGATCGTATGAAAGAAAGTAAGAATAAACTTAAAGAATCATACGTCTTCTTTTTCCATATATATATATACACCAAAGAAATAACTTTATAGTCACCAGTCAAAATGGATATGGAATAGTGGTTTGTACAATACCTACAGTAATAATTTGAATAATAAATTTAAAATATTATACAATAACACTTATCAATCTTTCTAGGTTTACAATAATAATTCTGTCAGTAATAATTTTGGATAATAAACCTATAATGCACAACATCTCGATATTAAGCAGCAGTTTGGAAGTCACAAATTGAATAGTAAACTCAATATGAAGCATATTACGACGTGACCTTGACCCTTAAGGTCAACAACGCACAAATCAACAATTGGTCCAAGATCTAGGTATCTTTCAAGCATTTCAATATAGAAACCATTTGCATCAGGTTGCATGTTCCGTTTTATGAGATATGCAGTTGAAACTACATTTAGTTTCAGTATTTAAAGAAATGAAAATTGTCAAAGTATAAAAAATGAAGAAAAGAGCCAGTTGAGTAACATATTAGGAAAAGACATTATTAATTTTGTAATTTACATTCGATTGGATTGGACCATCTGAAACTTCCAAGTAGATAGTTTACAGTGCACACGTATGTTGGGCATTTTAGGCAAATTGTCATTATGTATAAATAAAATAAAATAGTACAGTTTCAAGTCGTGAGCTTTATAATACTTCAAGATGATTGACATGGTGAGCTTTTAAAATATCTTCATTTTTTAGATGATTGGTTGAACAACTTCGACATGCATATCAAAATATGTAGTAGTAGTGGAGTAAACATAGGCGTCGAACAAATGGAAAATAGTGTGCAGTTAAAGACTGAATATCTATGAGTTGAACAAAAGTATAATACTGCATTGTTAGGGTAAGATATCGTTGATGCAATATAGGTCGACACCAACAGTTTTTTGAGTACAGTTTGCATTTATTCGCATTGCAGACCATATCGGCAGAGAAGTTTATTTACAAAGCTCCTGCTACGATTCTGCAACATTTTTTTCTGACATAAGCATGTTTTTTTTTGCCATTGTTAGAATTATCGTAAATGGATATATAGACTATAAATGATGGTTTGTTCAAAAGTCACTCCTATACGAACACACGAAAAAGAATGGCAAATCGTATCCTTTCCGTTAGCAGTTAGACACAATTGAGTAAATAGAATGAAGGAAAAAATAAAGGGACCCGATGGTCACAATCGCAACATGAATGAAGGATTACCTTTTGGATGTTGCTCCTCCTGCTTCTTTGGATATACACTGCTGCTTCTGAAATATACAGCAATTATATTAGACATAATAATTTCCACTCTCGCAAACTAGTACGGTGTCAGGAAATAGTTTTGTTAAACTTTATTATGATATTGTTTATGCAATATCCAGAAGTCAATAAATTCAAACAATATGTATTCTACACTTGTTACGACAGTTTATAGTGTTGCAAACATGCTGAAGGTAGGGACAGTACTACACATCAATCAAAACAAATGAAATGCAACTGTAATATGATTTTCTAGCAACTTTGATATATAAAAGTCAACGTGAAAGAAAGTTTATTTATCGCGGAAACAAAAAATACGAAAATCAGATGCCAAATAAATGGTACTAAAAATCATCGGGTAACGGTCAAGTGGAAGGTAGTGTGCTAGTTTCTTGCAAGTCACCAGGAACGATGAACTCGTACAACATCAAATATACACCTTATGAAAATTAAAGACCAAATCAGATTTCGACACATATTTGAACAATTGATATAATATCTAGACAAATAAATGGACACACTCAGGTATGCTAGCTCATTGTCAGTAATATCAACAGACAGGAAGAAACATAGTCCCGCATATCTCCTATAAATCAGTTTATGCGTGCGGGTCCGGACAAAGTTTGTGAACTTGGGATATCTATCGACTGCCAAAGATGAACCTCATATTCACCCTTACACTTCTCCGACTCTTTAAGTGTAACATAATTCTCGATTCTTCCCTATACTTATGTCAAGCAAATAGGAAGCAGTTCATTTACAGTTTGAAACTACTTGGCCAGGAGGATACAATAGTGAAGAAAACCAAATGTACATCTTCTGATAATCATTTTCATATAAACAACACTCGTAACATGGTTTTAAAATAATATGATTAGAAAATTGAAGACTACGTGGCATTATAGAGCATATTGTTTCCACATACTCGCAATTCAATTTACAATTCTTTTTTATAGTTTCCTCTAATGCTAGATCAGCCATAAAGTCAACTGTAGTGTTACAACCATCAAATTAACATGGATATCACAACAAACGAAAAAGCTGAGAAAATATTTTATACAACCTAATTGTACGTAGGACCTATAGAAAACTAAAGCGGAGGCCAAAAAATAAAATAGTGGATAATCTGCATTATACTTTATCCCATTACCTGTTAAAAATAGACAAATAATTGTAATGATGAGGTCACTATATACAAAGGCTTTGTCAAATGCATGTTTTTCTTGCTTTATTTCTGAGTACATAGCCGAATTGTTTTCCATACTTAATTTGTAAGGGTCTCTTTTTCATTCATATTCGCAAATTAATACAACAAGTTTAACCAACATCCTGCTTAGCAGACTGTGAACTATATTCTTTTATGAAAGAAAAAGGAAAAAAACCAAAACAAAAATGTTGGAAAAATAGAATTCCACTCCCATTAAACCAAAAGCTTATGAAATCTACTGAATTTGAATTGAAAGAGTAAATTGTTAAATGGAACAAAAGGCTACATATAGGAAATAGTTAGGTATTCCATATAATATGTTCCATACACAGAGATAAAAACATTTTATAAATAAGCCAAGCTAAGAAATCTACTGTCATATTTAAAGATCCTCGTACTAACACCCACTATAGTTCTAAAATCATTTTTGGGGTCACATAAGCAAATGCAGTCAAAAAGATTTAACAAACATAATGAAACATCGGTATTTACATGAAGATCCAAACTTTTATATTTTCAAAATGAAGCCATCATGACCTTTTATTTAATTATAAAAGCTCTGTCCCAGTATGTAATAGTACCAGATATGGTAAGAAATTCAAACCTAGGAACATAATATGTGGACGCTAAACAAGACATAAAATTCAGATGATTAAAAACATTGTGGAAATCAAAACACAGCTAACCAGACATGTTAAACCTTCAATCTTTTCTTTTCGAATGTATGATTTAAAGAACAAATAGTTGAAGCAAAAGTATTAGTAATTCAGTAATACGACCAAAAAGGGTTCATACATTTTAACATGATAAAAATTTATTTGAAAAATGCACAAACTTTATGGTAACAAAAAAGTTAGTTATTCACAAATAAGGGCTGTAACATGTTAACAAAAAAGTAATAGTTGTTACCGAACAACCGACAGCGATGAACATGGACAAATGATGAACTGCTATGCACCATGATTTCAAATAGCTATGGCAGATTATATATGTAACTTTGTGGAACGTACCTGTACTGGACAAAATGAACGGTGCACCTAACGTTTTAATGTTTTGTACAAAACGAACAGCTTTTCAAAAACCAGAGGGGATTAAGACATGAATACAGTATTATTAATAGAATTGTTATTGTTAGAAAACTAAAAAGGATTATTCTTCTTTATATAATCTTTCTCAAGAGCCTCTCCTTATTGTTGTTGTTATAGCTCATACTTTATCACATGTACAATTAGGGTGAATCGAGCAACATATCATGAGCAATGAATGGCATAATATATTATCAGCAAAACCACTTCGAACGTTAAAAATGATAAAATCACTAAAAAATATGAAATGTTGGATACATTTCAGAAATTTTCCAATATATTATAACCAACTTTATTTGGTTTTAATAAAATGAACCGAGATTTAAGGTATGAAAACTCATCTTTGGTCAGTGCTTTAGATAGGGTCTTCACTAAGTAAACATGGTAAACTAAATTAGATGTATTAGAGAAAATCAAATTAAGCATGTTTTGGAAAATTTTGTGAATGAATAACTGTGTGTGCGAGTGAGAGTGCGTGAGCACAAATGACTTGAAGAACTAATGTATAAAAGAAACATACATGCGTTATGGTACTGGATGAAAATAGAACAGCAAATTTCAAATCAAAATCTATGCACCAAATGGTCGATTTCAAAGTCATCTTACACATTCAACCCTTTAACACATCCACTACAACTTTTTATAAGCCACTGAATAAACACTGAAGGAAGTATATATTAACATGAAGAGAAGCATGGAAAATAAAATATACATTTAATGGATCACACTTGAGAGAAGTAGCACAAATATACGTTTATGTAAGTTTAAATATTAGGATATCAAGAAGAATTTATAGGTTATGATTTCTCAACCATGGATGATCCGACATTACCAAAGTTACAAAAAAAAACTATTCAATTTCAAAGTATGAATAATTTCATACATCAGTTTAAAGAAAGGATTAAATCATGAAAAAATATCTAGGTAAAAATACTGGCTTACTTAGAGCTTGCGCTGCTATCGTTCTTTTCCTATAATCCTTTTTAGCAAGTCTTCTAACAAAAGCTTTAGCTTCATGAGCAATAGCCCATAGGAAATAACCAAAACTAAGGTCCGCTCTCAATACAGCACGAAATATTCTAGACTCTATTCTTGCCCACAAGGGTCTGAACAACAGAACAATATGTATATTATCACACCTATGCTCCAAATGTCATCTTCTGTGCTATATGACATGGGTAGCACCTTAGGACCAATTTGATAATTGACTGAATAATCAAAATGCCATATTTTGAATGAAGATTAGATAACAACATAGGCTATAATTTAAATCAAAAAGCAGATAAAGGAATAATATTTTTGAATTCATTAATCTTTAAAATTTAAATTAGAACAGTATAAATTTGTGCACATATACAAAAAGAGCAAAATATATAATATGGATACACAAAAAAGCGTATAACGACGCCATAAAGACATGGAGTAAACAACCAACTTTAACATGACGTGTTCTTTTAAATTTTGAGAATTCGCATAGATCTTACAAATTATCTATGTAAATGAACTACTGAATCAGGCTATATGAAAGTGGCTTCCCAATTGTAACAGTACACAAGTGATTGAACAACAGTATAAAAAAAGATAAATAACATTACATAACCAATTGTGATGATGTATCATAAACAGCTCTGTTGAACCTTCGGGTGGTAGGTGCATAATTTTTCAGACCAAGGATTCATAAATAAAATGAACAAAATTGGAAATGTTGTGAACTTAAGAATCACATGGTATATGGAAAGCCTACGTATTTTTGAGTAATAGGAAAATTCATTTGTAAGTAAAAGAAGTTTTTCTAAGTAATTGAAAAGCCAACATATATCATTGACTGAGCGACGGGTGAGAGGAGGTTGACAAACCACTTCGACTTCGACCGGTTAGCCTCAGAAAGCCCGGTCGCACGAAATCGGAAGATGAGGACGGTCGAGGGGTAAAATTGGACCTCGATTGGGATAGGGGATGTACAGTTGGGGGTATTTTCTCCAAGAGCATATTAGCGGAGGGAGGGGAAGTAGGGGTGGAGTGGGAGAGGGAGGTGGAGCAGCTTGACGGAATTGCAGTCCCAGATGCAGAGAGGAAGTAATGAGCGGTTGTTGAACGGGGAAAAGAGGAAGTTGGATGGACAGTATCGTGGCGAAAAAGAAGGAAGATGGGTTGAAAGTCACGTGGTGGAACAGCTTGATGGGAGTTAAAAAAGGCGGAAGTAGATAATAGAGCAGGAATTTGAAATGAGGAATGCTGAGAAGTCCACATCAGTGGAGAGAAGTTCCTGCTTTAAGATAAAAGTAATAGATTTGCGAACATGAATGAAAAAGCGACCGTTACAAATTAAGTATGGAAAACAATCCGGCTATGAACTCGGAAATAATGCAAGAAAAACATGCATTTGACAGAGCCTTTGTATATTGTGACCTCATCATTACAATTATTTGTCTATTTTAAACAGGTGATGGGATAAAGTCTAATACAGATGATCCACTATTTTATTTTTTATTTTTCGGCCTCCGCTTTAGTTTGATATAGGTCCTATGTACAATTAGGTAGTCCCATGTTTTATTTCCATATTTATATAAAATATTTTCTCAGTTTTTTGTTTGCTGTGATATCCATGTTAATATGATGTTTGTAACATTACAGTTGATTTTATGGCTGATCTAGCATTAGAGGAAACTATAAAAAAAGAATTGTAGATTGAATTGCGAGTATGTGCAAACAATATGCTCTATAATGCCACGTAGTCTTCAATTTTCTATTCATGTTATTTTAAAACCATGTTACGAGTGCCGTTTATACGGAAATGATTATCAGAAGATGTACATTTGGTTTTCTTCACTATTGTATCCTCCTGGCCAAGTAGTTTCAAACTGTAAATGATCTGCTTCCTACTTGCTTGACACAAGTATAAGGAAGAATCGGGAATTATGTTACACTTAAAGAGTCGGAGAAGTGTAAGGGTGAATATGAGGTTCATCTTTGGCGGTCGGTAGATATCCCAAGTTCATAAATTTTGTCCATATCCGCAGGCATAAACTGATTTATAGGAGATATGCAGGACTATTTTTCTCCCTGTCTGTTGATATTACTGACAATGAGCCAGCATACCTGAGTGTGTCCATTTATCTGTCTATATATTATATCAGTTGTTCAAGTATGTGTCGAAATCTGATTTGGTCTTTAGTTTTCATAAGGTGTATATTTGATGTTGTACGAGTTCATCTTTCCTGGCGAGTTACAAGAAACTAGCACACTACCTTCCACTTGACTCTTACCCGATGATTTTTAGTACCTTTTATTTGGCTTCTGATTTTCGTATTTTTTTTCCGCGATAAATAAACTTTCTTTCACGCTGACTTTTATATTCAAAGTTGCTAGAAAATCATATTACAGTTGCATTTCATTTGTATTGTTTGATGTGTAGTACTGTCCCTACCTTCAGCATGTTCGCAACACTATAAACCGCCGTAACAAGTGTGGAATACATATCGTTTGAATTTATTGACTTCTGGATATTGCATAAACAATATCATAATAAAGTTTAACTAAACTATTTCCTGACACCGTACTAATTTGCGAGAGTGGAAATTATTATGTCTAATATAATTGCTGTATATTTCGGAAGCAGTAGTGTATATCCAAAGGAGCAGGAGGAGCAACATCCAAAAGGTAATCCTTCATTCATGTTGCGATTGTGACCATCGGGTCCCTTTATTTTTTCCTTCATTCTTTTTACTCAATTGTGTCTAACTGCTAACGGAAAGGATACGATTTGCCATTCTTTTTCGTATGTTCGTATAGGAGTGACTTTTGAAAAACCATCCTTTATAGTCTATATATATCCATTTACGATAATTCTAACAATGGCAAAACAAACATGCTTATGTCGGAAAAAAAATGTTGCAGAATCGTAGCAGGAGCTTTGTAAATAAACTTCTCTGCCGATATGGTCTGCAATGCGAATAAATGCAAACTGTACTCAAAAAACTGTTGGCGGCGACCTATATTGCATCAACGATATCTTACCCTAACAATGCAGTATTATACTTTTGTTCAACTCATAGATATTCATAGTCTTTAATGCACACTATTTTCAATTTGTTCGACGCCTATGTTTACTCCACTACTACTGCATATTTTGATATGCATGTTGAAGTTGTTCAACCAATCATCTAAAAAATGAAGATATTTTAAAAGCTCACTCTGCCAATCATCTTGAAGTATTATAAAGCTCACGACTTGAAACTGTACTATTTTATTTATACATAATGACAGTTGGCCTAATATGCCCAACATACGTGTGCAGTGTAAACTATCTACTTGGAAGTTTGAGATGGTCCAATCCAATCGAATGTAAATTACAAAATTAATAATGTTTTTTCCTAATATGTTACTCAACTGGCTCTTTTCTTCATTTTTTTTTATAATTTGACAATTTTTATTTCTTTAAATACTGGAACTAAATGTAGTTTAAACTGCATATCTCATAAAACGGAACATGCAACCTGATGCAAATGGTTTCTATATTGAAATTCGTGAAAGATACCTAGATCTTGGACCAATTCTTGATTTGTGCGTTGTTGACCTTAAGGGTCAAGGTCAAGGTCACGTCGTGATATGCTTCATATTGAGTTTGCTATTCAAATTGTGACTTGCAAACCGCTGCTTCATATCGAGATGTTGTGCATTATAAGTTTATTATCCAAAATTATTACTGACAGAATTATTATTGTAAACCTAGAAAGATTGATAAGTGTTATTGTACAATATTTTAAATTTATTTTTCAAATTATTACTCTAAGTATTGTACAAACCGCTATTTCATACCCATTCTGACTGGTGACTATAAAGTTATTTCTTGGTACATATATGGAAAAAAAGACGTATGATTCTTTACTATAGAATATGTGAGTCATAAGTTTATTCTTACTGTCTTTCATACGATCTCGGTACTCGAAAACATTTATACTGTTAGAAAAATGATTTTTCTCGCAAACTCTATGTCACCTGGTATTTTAGATTTATTTTTACAGCGGTTGATCACGCTCTGACCATCTTTTGATTAACTTACTATTTACAACTATACTCTCTTCACTTGCTAATTATTTCTAAGTTGGTTGTACAGTTTACCGTCTTTTGGTCACTCTTCCATCCTAACACTGTATGTCTGATGTTAGGATTATAGTTTATGGAGTATAACACTGCCGGTGTGCGTAGCACGGCCCACTCACTGGTAATCAAAAAATCAAAATTATTATTTAAAAAAAAAAAAATCATTTAATTATGCGGCCGAAATAAAAAAATGGCGTCTGTCTACTACGAAGATTTTTGCTCTTCCTCTTTACCGCAATTCTACAATCCACAACCCTATTCCTTCTTTCCTTCTCTCTCAAGTGTAACTCTCCCTCATCCTACACACCATTAACTCGTTTATATGCACAATTTGTAAAGGCAAATCTGGAACCAACTTTTCATTCCAGTCAGAAAACCAAGAACCAGATCGTTTTCAAAAAAGGGTTTTTTTACTGTTATAGATGTGGAGGTGGGGAACATTTCACTAGAGATTGTAGTGAACCCATGCAGTGTTTTAGTTGCGGATTATTCGATCATAAGAGGAATCGGTGTTTGTCAAAATGAAGAGATGAGCTATAAGCTTTCAAGAATCAATCTCCCCAAAAAAAAAAAGCTAAGCATTACCGAGCACGGCTAATTCTTCTTTATTTTGAAAATCACGAAACTTAAACATGTTCTCCTTGACCATCTTTGGATATAAAGAATCGAGGGATTAGAATTAATAGAAGAATTGTGTTCTCACTTTGATGTTGTAAACTCGGTTATTATTGGCAAAATTTTTGAGAAAAAGTTTGGGTTCAGATCAAACAACCTGAAGTCAGTGTTGTTTCTGACAATAAAAAATGGAGTTTGCTTAAGCGAGACGGGGGATGTTATCTCGGCTCACATAAGGGGAGAAAATCCTATAATTTTGTTTTTGGATCCAATGTTATGTGACCTAATAGTGTTATTGTTAGATACCATTAACAGTAAGCAAAATAATGACCCTGATAATGATATTGTAACGAAACATAAGTCAAATATTCAAAGCCATGAAGATGCGTCAGCCTCAGGCAGGGACAACCAAGTGTAGAGGATCGATCTTGATTTTTATAATTTTGATTATACCAAGAATAGAAAACACATAATATGAAGTTGCAGTAATCCGTGTTTTGTAATTACCACCACAAACAGATTTGACGGTCTAGATGGTTTGGATGACATGAGATTGAATTCTGAGTTGTATCATGGGATAGATTGTACAGTTATGTAGAAAAAAAGGATGTTGATGAAGATTCAGTGTGTTTTGCCTGCGTTGATGTTGTTACAGTTGATGATTGTACGGGCATGGAGAGAGAGAAAAGGATGTTGTTAGCGTGCATGATGCCGATACTGTTGATGATGTTAATGTGCATGAGGACGTACACAGTTCAAAAAATATGGACAGAGTAGAAATATAAAATTTGCACAGCTCAGAAAACGTGCACGGAGTTTTATTTCATATACCTAGTTTCTATACGCACGACAGTATTTCGGAAGTATTGCCTGATAAAGCGGATGAAAGTGCAATCGATTTAGTTGATTCAGTTTCTGTGATTAAAAACTCTGTTGAGAAGGTTTGCCTAGGCTTAAACGATGCATGTTGTTCGATTGGAAAAAGGAGATAATTTAGGCTGTTGTTAATAAGTGTTGGCAAGTAGATGATAAAACATGAGATGATATTTTTAATAAGCAACTAATTGTGTTCATTGACTTAAAAGGAGTGGTTGAAGCATATTTGTCAAAGCATGGTAGGTTTGGGTAATAATATATGTTATTCGTAACTACACAAAAGTGTCACGAATCCTGAAATAACTTCAATAATGTTACTAAACCAGTCGTCCGAGTGCAGAAAATATATGTTTCCTTGAATCAATATTGGTCCCCTTAACACGCACACGAGGATACGATCAATTTATCTCCCAGGATGAAACGGACCGGCCCCGATATGCTGTGCGTGCAGAAGGAGCGACGACGACCAACGGAAGGAATTATAAACTAGTCGTGACTGTTGGAAATGTTGCGACCCTTTAATCGACGGACACATGCGCAGATGCGCAACTTTCTAATTTTGAATTTCAAAATTAGCTGTTTCAGCGCAGCAGGCTCATCTAATCACAAGACCCTAAAAGCCCTAAGGCCCAATCTTTGACATTTTAATATTAATATGAAGGCCCATGTAACGACCCGTTAAATTAATAATATGTAATAAATTAGATTAGTATAATTTCTAATTTGTTAAGGAATAAATGTAGAAATTTGGTATAATAGTTGCGTAACTTAGTGTAACAATAAAACATTATGACAATAGGTTTGGTTAATGTAGATGGTCACATTTTGTTGAAAGTTAGTGATAAGAAACGAATGAAAGTTGAATTTATAAAAGTTAATATAAATATTAACTTTAATAGTATTCATGTATACAAAGATGCAATAAGTGTAGATAGTAAAATTCAATGTCTGTAGAAAAAAAAAAATCTAATAGAAACATAAACTTTAATTATATGAGAAAGAGTATAGATCTGAACAAATATATGAAGATTGGTAAGAACAGTGTATGTAATCAGTTTGGTTATTAATATTTGAAAGATAGAGATGTGTAATACGTAAATGAATTTATAATGGGAAGAAATGGTAAGAATGAAAATATAATAATAAGCAGTTGATTCAATTAAGGGAGTTAATTATAATAAATGGTCATTTAATAAATTTAACGTTCTGTGAGAAATCATAATAATTGTGTAAAATCAGTACAAGTTGGAAATGCATAAACCTTAATAAACATTCTAACTTAATAAATTTATGCAAATGTGGGAATTAGTTATAAGCGTGTAATTATGGGTATGATAACAATTAATATAAAATACCTATATATTGGAAACACATTTGTAAAGCATAATTAATTGAGTTGGTGAATTGAGAATGAATTCAAAGTATATGAACATTTATGTTATATAAATAAGAATTAATGCAGTAGCTAAATTTGTGAAATCTAAATCTATGGAACAAAGGGTGTAAGATCTTTACTGATGGAAATTAACGTTACAGGTAGTGTAAATTCCTATTTTAATAAGACTATGGGTTATAGTAAAGATTTTAAATCAAGATTTAGCTACGTGAATAAAAAGAATGAAGGTAATTGAGTTATTGCAATTAAGAAAATTTAAACGTTTATTGATACGTTAAGTAAAACTTAAGTTGGGATTTAAAATATTTGTGTATATAAATTTCATGCATTTGGCTATAATGGATTTAATAATAAAAATGAAACGGTGAAATCAAATGGATATAAAGATTTCAATTATACCTTGAAATTCATATTCACCATAAAAGGTTAATTGGAACCAAAGTAGTTAATATAGGAATCAAGCCTTATTTATCAATTTGGATTTATTGCAATAGTTAATTCCATAAAATAAAGTTAAAGCTAATTCAAATTTAGTTGGACCATTGTTGATATAACTTTAGAAAGCAAGATTTTATTTATAATTTGAATATTAAATCCAACAAAGGGTATTTACTACAAATAAAATAAAATTAAATGTAAAATATTACGTTATTGAATTTAAAATGGAATTTGTAAACAATTGAGTGAATTTAATAAATTTATCAAACTTATAATGTTGAATTCATTAAGATTGGAATTAATAATAGTTAAGAAAAATGAGGGGATAATAATTTGAAATCATAGCAATAGATATTAATGTAAGGTTACCTTAAATAAGTTAAGGCAAATCAATGGAAGACACCTTTATAATACGATAATTGTGTGTAAAGGAAATGGGAATAAAAGTTTATTAATAATTTGGAATTTAATGTATGGTAAAAAGTTTATTTGCAATAAAATGAGTTGGAATGGAAATCAAATCTATTTATCTAATTGGATTCAAGTTGAGAGTATAAGAGTATAAGACTTAATAATTGAGTTTTGAGAATAAAGATTTTATGTCCAAATAATAAGAAAGTGCAGATATTAACACTGCAAATTGATATATTTATAGATTTTAATTCACATCCAAGCTTGCTAAATCATTTGGAATTGATTGGATTATATAAGTAATGAAATTTGACCAATATTAGGGGTTGATAATAAGGTGTGAATGGAAATTTGATTTGTTATATTAAATGAATGGGATTCAAATTTATTGGAAAAGGTAAATGGATATTTGGTAATAAATATAAACGGACTTCAATAGTGAATTTAGTTAATTTAAATACATAATAAATAATGATTTAATGGAAACATATACTCCGTATATATCTATAAGATTTGAGTGGAAATAATATATACTTACAAATGTGGAATTTAGAGTCTTACAACAATTATTAGGAGTGATATAATTAGTACATTCAATCAATTTGAAAACATTGCAATAGATGTAAATTAAGGGTTGTGTTAAATAAAGTAATAAATGGGAAATAACGTAAATGTCTGCATAGTATGATGATTTGTAATTATTACGTTAATTTAAATTATCGTTCAGCGCGTTTGTTTATCAGATCCATCTACTCTAATTCTAACCTATCTATATAAACCCAAATATTAAACCCTAGCCTCCATTCTATGCTCATTTGCTGTACGTTCATTTCTTCAATTCTTTCTCTTCCTCAATGGATGCAAATTTCAGATCTAATTTCAAACCAAATCAAAAGCTAAAAATTTAAAGTCTTCGGAAAAATTCACAAAAAATTATGTGTTATAGATTTCATCGATACGAATCTGCATCTGCTGTTCGCTTTCCAAGATGGTGACCGGATTTACCAGAAATCACGGTCAAACCTTGAATTTCGAAACCCTAAAGGTTGAATTGGGGCTTTTTGATTTCTTCATCTTTTTGCGAAATTGGAACATGGGTTTGGTGAGATTAGTCACTAGGGGTGCACAGGAAACGCTGACATGGCAAGTGGTAATAGGTAGGTTTATTTTGTTTGAATTTAATTTAATTTTGATTTTTCGAACACGTTAATACATTTAACTTCCACATACGAACTCCGTTTCACACGAAATTTCTTTTGATCGTAATTAAATTTCAGATCTGTTGGCGCTAGTTTGGACAGATTTGGAGACCGTCGAATTTTGGGTTTAAATCGGATTTAAATTCGATTTAAATTCAAAAAGTGAGTGTTTTAACCCACTCACAACTACTAGAAGCTTTTATGTTTGTTAAATTAATTTTAGAAATGAATAAAATTTATTTATGAGTATTTGGCATGTTTATTTCATTCGTATCTGCTGAATTGCATTTATTGAATTTAACTGTTAATTTAATATATTTATTGCGTATTAATTGATAGTTAGAATTTATTTATTTGTATATGAACTGCTAGTTAACAGTTATATAATTTATTACTGAATATAAACTGTTAGATTAATAGTTGTTAAATTTAATCTGAATAAAATTGCCAGTTATTACCTGTTATATATTATCAAATATAAATTGTTATTGATTGATATTGCTTGATGATTGGTGATTGGATGATGGGTGATGTTGATGGATGTTTTATTGTATATCATTTAATTGCAAATTATCATGCATATTTCCTTTCATTCGGGATTGTGGTTTGAAATGATATACAACCGCAAAATTTTATATCTTTTAAATTGCGGATTGAAATGATAGATATCCGTATCACTTGACCATAGGATAGAAAATTATATACAGGCATCGCGGTCTATATATAACTATTTTTATGTGATTTCTATGGTTTGGATGTGATACGATTTATAAAAATTAAATTTTGATATTTTATAAATATTATTCTTCCATTTATATATATATATATATATATATACATATGGAGTAAATTTTTAATATGAAATGTATACGAATCCCTTTAATAAAAATGGAAATTTTAGGAAAATAGTGTTTGATAATTTATACTGTATGTTAAATGTTTAAATTTGGAAATTTTAAGATATAACTGGATTTTTCCAATATAAGTATAAAATGAATATTCTAGTATAAATTAAATTGAAGAGATATTTAATTGCTAGAAATTGGGAGTTGTTTATGAATTTATGTGAATATTCAAGACTAAATAATAAACATCAAATTTGTTGAAAAAAAAATTAAATTCCATCTTTAGTTTTGAATATTAATACTCCAAATGATTTATACACATAGAAATTTAAGGGGTTTTAGAACTTAAAGTGATTATGGTTTAAACTTTAATAAAGGACCATATTTGTAAAGCCATGTAAATTATTTTCTTTACAAAGTAACCATAAAGTTAATTCACTTATTTTATATATTGTTGAATATCCAAACCATTTAGTTTTGAAAGTAATGGTTTTAAAAACTATGAATTTCGAAGTATTATGTTGAAAGTTAATATTCAAATATTTGGTTACAAGGAGTTATAAATTTTAAAAGTGGCATAATTTTTGGAAAAGATTTATATTTGGGAAATGATATCATTGATTTGGGTTTTATAAAAATAATATCAAAATGAATCGTTTTGGGTTTTAAAGAAGAAATGATATCGTAATATTATGGTTTTGAAATGGATTATATTCTGGTTTTAAAGTATAAACTATTTTTAAATGACCGCGGTGTTATAATAACGATGGGTTGGCAAAGAGACCGGGATCGGATATGGACATACTCTCTGTCGATACCGAAAACCACTTTGACTAACCGTGTACGCGGTGGAGATTGCAGAATGAAGTAGGTTGGTGGCGACGTTTCCTGTAAGGTAAATACGTGGACCCAACTCCCGTGAGTTGGCATAAGGTGGCTAAAACAGGAGCGATTGACGGGTTAATGAGGTCATTCCTCTGATCGGACACTCCTCTTCGATATTATACTTTGACTTTGGATTGATTCAGTGGCCACTTCTATTTTGATTTTGGGGGAGTTTGTTCGAGGTGGGCGGTAGCTGCGGCTACGCGTTACCATCGACCCGGAAGCGTAATTGGTATATCTACCCTGGCATTGCCTAATTGTGCCGTGCCACCTACCCTATCGCGCCTTGTACGAGTTTGGATTTCTCCCGTAGCCCGTGTGGTATCCTCTAGTGGCTTCCCGATCAGGAGGGACTATGATATTGGATGGACTACTGGGACTATTACGTGTTAAGGTGGAAAATGTAAAGCCTTAATGCTATTTAAATGTATGTTTATTTTACTATAGACACTATTATAATAGCGCAATATACTACATAGTAAATAGTTTAACGGATCCTTAGGAGATGTAAATCCCGAACATCTTTTGAGTTATTGCACTCATATTTATTTCTGTTAATTTAACTCACATAAGATCTTTTAGTTCTGACTCGAGTGTTTTTGTCTTTTCAAATACGCTCGGGTCAGTCCGAGCGTTTCAGGATCGAAGACTTTAGCTTTGGAGGACGAAGACGAAGAATTTGTATTATTATTATTTATAGTATTGCACTACACTCACAGTGTTCCGCTGCATTGTTATTGGTATGTGTAACTCTGATATGTATTATATAAATGTTTGTAAACAATTTTATAAACTGTATATTTTCTTATTATATTTTATCCTTCCGCTGTGAGATTCTATTTGTTTATTTCTTCTCTGTTTTTTTTTCTTATTTACCCCATAACAAATCCGCCCTTCCGTATGGTTTGAATCGACATGTGTGTCGGTTTAAAGTGTGCGAGAAGGCGGGATGTTACAGTTGGTATCAGAGCTTTGGTTTAACGATAAACCTTGGCTTTGTGGGGTTTGACTCTTTGTTAATAGGGTAGAAATATCCTATGGGAGTCGCTGAGTGTATATATATGAGAGAGCGTATTTGTTAGTATTAATAAAAAGATTTTTATATTGTGTTAATCTGTTCCGCTTTGTATTTATAAATTCTGGTTGATGCATGGGACGCTATGTCATCAATAGGGATTTCTAAACACTTAATAGGACAGACCGACATAATATTTGTTTTTAATATAGGTGAATGAAAGAATTTTGCCTATTATATTTTCTATATATAAAAATATTTTTATAAAGATATATATATATATATATATATATTTGGTTGCTATAGATTGGGTGTTAGGAAATAAAATATTTATAATAACTGAAGCTAAGTTGAAATTATGATAAATCAAATTGGAGATTTTAGAACTTAAGTCCGGGATTTTTCCAAATCTGCTTTCAAAGAATTTGTGAAATTTATTGATTTGGTTTATAAGCAATTTCTTATATAAATATTTCGTATAATTTGGAAGAATTGTTTTAAAGAAGATTTGGGAAAAAAAAAATTAAATTCTGTACTTTCCTCTCTGTCGCTGGAAAATAAATTCGGTGATGACGGCCGCATCATCGACTTTCATTTCGAGTTTCGAAGGGGAAAGGCCACTGTAGTAAATTTTACTGCAGATTTATTTTGAACTTTTCTAAAAATTTTCTTTTATTGCTCTAACTATAATTAGAGATATTGAGTTGTAAGAACTTATTTATCTATTATTTTGAAATAAATTGAAATCTGACCCGGAATCCAATTCTAAAATTCTCCATTAATTAATTAAGTGTTAAATTGTAGTGAAATAAAAGTTAAGTAATAAATGAATTGAAACCTCTAATTGAAATAAGAGAATAATTGCAAAGCTATAATGAGGAATTTGCATACATATGAGGCAAAGAGTAATATGGATAAACATTAAATTTAATTAAAAGAATGGAGATTAAACTTGTATAAGTTCAATTGCAATTTCCTTAACATAAATAACTTACCCAAATATAAAAGTTGAAGTGTTAAATGAGAAACTGGAATTGAATATTTTACAAGTAGGAATTTAGGAAAAATGAAGTATTCAATAAATTACTGTTATAATAAGAATTTAATGGTATAAACTTAGGTTATAATTGAAATTTTACTGAAAAAGGGTTAAGAATTATTAATAGATGATATGAACCTAAGTATATAAAATGAAATTCAAAATAAGAATTGATTGTATGATTATTGACTTAAGTATGTTTTAATCTCCCCTATTCTAATATAATGGAAAGTAGGAAAAATTGAAATGTCTGCAATCCATAGTTAAAGAGAAAATAAAAACTTCCACTTATAAGAATGAATGGTAGCAGATTTAGAATTTAAGGGAAATCTTACAAGTGAAGAGTAAGGAAATGAAGATATTCAAAATATTTGTTGTTATTAATGAGAATTTATTTTATAAACTTAAGTAATAAAAGGAAATACAAATATAATGAATTTTGTGATAGTTGGAAAATAAAACTTGTAAGAAACAAAGAAATTCCTCCATAAATGAAGGAAAGAAAATCAAACCACTGAATTATGAAATAAATGTAAATAAACTATTTTGGTGTTGGTTTGGATTGTTTGGTTGATGTATGTTTGTTGGGTAAGGAATTTTGGAGTTATGGGATGAACAAATAATCTATCTTTGTTCCATCTAAGACTGTTGAGTAACGGATGCACTTGATAGTTATTTTTCATTCCGTACAATTTCAGAATTTGAACCCGAACAACAAATTGATTGTTTGATTGAATGATTGTCTGTTGGTGGCATGTGCTGTTTGTTAAAATTTATGGTTGTTGCATTTGATTGGATATGAATGATTGAATCTACCCAAACATTTCACTGTAATATAAATATTTAACTTTTAGACTATATAAGTGAATACAGGTGATGGAAGCAACTGCTACTGCTTTTGGTTCCAAAATAAAAAACGTATAGTGTCCGATAAATAGGTACGTTTCCGGATTACGTATAAAGCGCTATTTTATATATTTTCCCGTGTTGGGATATTTTATTTTGGATAATATATGTAATATATTTGTATATTTGGATATTATATTTTCTCCAGAGTCCCTCCGTACAAAGGAGACTCTGCCAAAATTTTCCGTAAATTTTGGACTTAGAATTTTGTTATAAATATTTTTCCTACTTTAATAATTCAAGTATTAAAAGACATAATGATTATAAAACAAGTGTATCTCACTAAAGGAAATTAATCCAGTAAAATATTGTTTATAAGTTAATATTTGAAATAAGATGTACTGTTTATTCTTCCTTCTCCATTTTTTTTCCTTTTCGGGGACGAAAAGTTTTGAGTGGGGGAGATTGTAACGACCCGTTAAATTAATAATATGTAATAAATTAGATTAGTATAATTTCTAATTTGTTAAGGAATAAATGTAGAAATTTGGTATAGTAGTTGCGTAACTTAGTGTAACAATAAAACATTATGACAATAGGTTTGGTTAATGTAGATGGTCACATTTTGTAGAAAGTTAGTGATAAGAAACGAATGAAAGTTGAATTTATAAAAGTTAATATAAATATTAACTTTAATAGTATTCATGTATACAAAGATGCAATAAGTGTAGATAGTAAAATTCAATGTCTGTAGAAAAAAAATCTAATAGAAACATAAACTTTAATTATATGAGAAAGAGTATAGATCTGAACAAATATATGAAGATTGGTAAGAACAGTGTATGTAATCAGTTTGGTTATTAATATTTGAAAGATAGAGATGTGTAAATACGTAAATGAATTTATAATGGGAAGAAATGGTAAGAATGAAAATATAATAATAAGCAGTTGATTCAATTAAGGGAGTTAATTATAATAAATGGTCATTTAATAAATTTAACGTTCTGTGAGAAATCATAATAATTGTGTAAAATCAGTACAAGTTGGAAATGCATAAACCTTAATAAACATTCTAACTTAATAAATTTATGCAAATGTGGGAATTAGTTATAAGCGTGTAATTATGGGTATGATAACAATTAGTATAAAATACCTATATATTGGAAACACATTTGTAAAGCATAATTAATTGAGTTGGTGAATTGGGAATGAATTCAAAGTATATGAACATTTATGTTATATAAATAAGAATTAATGCAGTAGCTAAATTTGTGAAATCTAAATCTATGGAACAAAGGGTGTAAGATCTTTACTGATGGAAATTAACGTTACAGGTAGTGTAAATTCCTATTTTAATAAGACTATGGGTTATAGTAAAGATTTTAAATCAAGATTTAGCTACGTGAATAAAAAGAATGAAGGTAATTGAGTTATTGCAATTAAGAAAATTTAAACGTTTATTAATACGTTAAGTAAAACTTAAGTTGGGATTTAAAATATTTGTGTATATAAATTTCATGCATTTGGCTATAATGGATTTAATAATAAAAATGAAACGGTGAAATCAAATGGATATAAAGATTTCAATTATACCTTGAAATTCATATTTACCATAAAAGGTTAATTGGAACCAAAGTAGTTAATATAGGAATCAAGCCTTATTTATCAATTTGGATTTATTGCAATAGTTAATTCCATAAAATAAAGTTAAAGCTAATTCAAATTTAGTTGGACCATTGTTGATATAACTTTAGAAAGCAAGATTTTATTTATAATTTGAATATTAAATCCAACAAAGGGTATTTACTACAAATAAAATAAAATTAAATGTAAAATATTACGTTATTGAATTTAAAATGGAATTTGTAAACAATTGAGTGAATTTAATAAATTTATCAAACTTATAATGTTGAATTCATTAAGATTGGAATTAATAATAGTTAAGAAAAATGAGGGGATAATAATTTGAAATCATAGCAATAGATATTAATGTAAGGTTACCTTAAATAAGTTAAGGCAAATCAATGGAAGACACCTTTATAATACGATGATTGTGTGTAAAGGAAATGGGAATAAAAGTTTATTAATAATTTGGAATTTAATGTATGGTAAAAAGTTTATTTGCAATAAAATGAGTTGGAATGGAAATCAAATCTATTTATCTAATTGGATTCAAGTTGAGAGTATAAGAGTATAAGACTTAATAATTGAGTTTTGAGAATAAAGATTTTATGTCCAAATAATAAGAAAGTGCAGATATTAACACTGCAAATTGATATATTTATAGATTTTAATTCACATCCAAGCTTGCTAAATCATTTGGAATTGATTGGATTATATAAGTAATGAAATTTGACCAATATTAGGGGTTGATAATAAGGTGTGAATGGAAATTTGATTTGTTATATTAAATGAATGGGATTCAAATTTATTGGAAAAGGTAAATGGATATTTGGTAATAAATATAAACGGACTTCAATAGTGAATTTAGTTAATTTGAATACATAATAAATAATGATTTAATGGAAACATATACTCCGTATATATCTATAAGATTTGAGTGGAAATAATATATACTTACAAATGTGGAATTTAGAGTCTTACAACAATTATTAGGAGTGATATAATTAGTACATTCAATCAATTTGAAAACATTGCAATAGATGTAAATTAAGGGTTGTGTTAAATAAAGTAATAAATGGGAAATAACGTAAATGTCTGCATAGTATGGTGATTTGTAATTATTACGTTAATTTAAATTATCGTTCAGCGCGTTTGTTTATCAGATCCATCTACTCTAATTCTAACCTATCTATATAAACCCAAATATTAAACCCTAGCCTCCATTCTATGCTCATTTGCTGTACGTTCATTTCTTCAATTCTTTCTCTTCCTCAATGGATGCAAATTTCAGATCTAATTTCAAACCAAATCAAAAGCTAAAAATTTAAAGTCTTTGGAAAAATTCACAAAAAATTATGTGTTATAGATTTCATCGATACGAATCTGCATCTGCTGTTCGCTTTCCAAGATGGTGACCGGATTTACCAGAAATCACGGTCAAACCTTGAATTTCGAAACCCTAAAGGTTGAATTGGGGCTTTTTGATTTCTTCATATTTTTGCGAAATTGGAACATGGGTTTGGTGAGATTAGTCACTAGGGGTGCACAGGAAACGCTGACATGGCAAGTGGTAATAGGTAGGTTTATTTTGTTTGAATTTAATTTAATTTTGATTTTTCGAACACGTTAATACATTTAACTTCCACATACGAACTCCGTTTCACACGAAATTTCTTTTGATCGTAATTAAATTTCAGATCTGTTGGTGCTAGTTTGGACAGATTTGGAGACCGTCGAATTTTGGGTTTAAATCGGATTTAAATTCGATTTAAATTCAAAAGGTGAGTGTTTTAACCCACTCACAACTACTAGAAGCTTTTATGTTTGTTAAATTAATTTTAGAAATGAATAAAATTTATTTATGAGTATTTGGCATGTTTATTTCATTCATATCTGCTGAATTGCATTTATTGAATTTAACTGTTAATTTAATATATTTATTGCGTATTAATTGATAGTTAGAATTTATTTATTTGTATATGAACTGCTAGTTAACAGTTATATAATTTATTACTGAATATAAACTGTTAGATTAATAGTTGTTAAATTTAATCTGAATAAAATTGCCAATTATTACCTGTTATATATTATCAAATATAAATTGTTATTGATTGATATTGCTTGATGATTGGTGATTGGATGATGGGTGATGTTGATGGATGTTTTATTGTATATCATTTAATTGCAAATTATCATGCATATTTCCTTTCATTCGGGATTGTGGTTTGAAATGATATACAACCGCAAAATTTTATATCTTTTAAATTGCGGATTGAAATGATAGATATCCGTATCACTTGACCATAGGATAGAAAATTATATACAGGCACCGCGGTCTATATATAACTATTTTTATGTGATTTCTATGGTTTGGATGTGATACGATTTATAAAAATTAAATTTTGATATTTTATAAATATTATTCTTCCATTTATATATATATATATATATATATATATATATATATACATATGGAGTAAATTTTTAATATGAAATGTATACGAATCCCTTTAATAAAAATGGAAATTTTAGGAAAATAGTGTTTGATAATTTATACTGTATGTTAAATGTTTAAATTTGGAAATTTTAAGATATAACTGGATTTTTCCAATATAAGTATAAAATGAATATTCTAGTATAAATTAAATTGAAGAGATATTTAATTGCTAGAAATTGGGAGTTGTTTATGAATTTATGTGAATATTCAAGACTAAATAATAAACATCAAATTTGTTGAAAAAAAAATTAAATTCCATCTTTACTTTTGAATATTAATACTCCAAATGATTTATACACATAGAAATTTAAGGGGTTTTAGAACTTAAAGTGATTATGGTTTAAACTTTAATAAAGGACCATATTTGTAAAGCCATGTAAATTATTTTCTTTACAAAGTAACCATAAAGTTAAATCACTTATTTTATATATTGTTGAATATCCAAACCATTTAGTTTTGAAAGTAATGGTTTTAAAAACTATGAATTTCGAAGTATTATGTTGAAAGTTAATATTCAAATATTTGGTTACAAGGAGTTATAAATTTTAAAAGTGGCATAATTTTTGGAAAAGATTTATATTTGGGAAATGATATCATTGATTTGGGTTTTATAAAAATAATATCAAAATGAATCGTTTTGGGTTTTAAAGAAGAAATGATATCGTAATATTATGGTTTTGAAATGGATTATATTCTGGTTTTAAAGTATAAACTATTTTTAAATGACCGCGGTGTTATAATAACGATGGGTTGGCAAAGAGACCGGGATCGGATATGGACATACTCTCTGTCGATACCGAAAACCACTTTGACTAACCGTGTACGCGGTGGAGATTGCAGAATGAAGTAGGTTGGTGGCGACGTTTCCTGTAAGGTAAATACGTGGACCCAACTCCCGTGAGTTGGCATAAGGTGGCTAAAACAGGAGCGATTGACGGGTTAATGAGGTCATTCCTCTGATCGGACACTCCTCTTCGATATTATACTTTGACTTTGGATTGATTCAGTGGCCACTTCTATTTTGATTTTGGGGGAGTTTGTTCGAGGTGGGCGGTAGCTGCGGCTACGCGTTACCATCGACCCGGAAGCGTAATTGGTATATCTACCCTGGCATTGCCTAGTTGTGCCGTGTCACCTACCCTATCGCGCCTTGTACGAGTTTGGATTTCTCCCGTAGCCCGTGTGGTATCCTCTGGTGGCTTCCCGATCAGGAGGGACTATGATATTGGATGGACTACTGGGACTATTACGTGTTAAGGTGGAAAATGTAAAGCCTTAATGCTATTTAAAAGTATGTTTATTTTACTATAGACACTATTATAATAGCGCAATATACTACATAGTAAATAGTTTAACGGATCCTTAGGAGATGTAAATCCCGAACATCTTTTGAGTTATTGCACTCATATTTATTTCTGTTAATTTAACTCACATAAGATCTTTTAGTTCTGACTCGAGTGTTTTTGTCTTTTCAAATACGCTCGGGTCAGTCCGAGCGTTTCAGGATCGAAGACTTTAGCTTTGGAGGACGAAGACGAAGAATTTGTATTATTATTATTTATAGTATTGCACTACACTCACACTGTTCCGCTGCATTGTTATTGGTATGTGTAACTCTGATATGTATTATATAAATGTTTGTAAACAGTTTTATAAACTGTATATTTTCTTATTATATTTTATCCTTCCGCTGTGAGATTCTATTTGTTTATTTCTTCTCTGTTTTTTTTTCTTATTTACCCCATAACAAATCCGCCCTTCCGTATGGTTTGAATCGGCATGTGTGTCGGTTTAAAGTGTGCGAGAAGGCGGGATGTTACAGCCCAAAGCCCACATCTCTAGTCTTCATGTTCCCTTCTTCTTTTCTTTTGATTTAGTATATTGGGTTGTATTATATATGGTGGTATTGAAATAAATATTCCACTATGTGGGACTTTGTTTCAATACACACAATACCCAAATTCTCTCTTTCTTCTCTAACCACTTCCTCATTCATTTTTTCTAACAATCCCCTACATGAATGAGTAGTTATTCATAGTTTCATGAAACATTTATCAGATTGGTTTAAAGTAGCACGTGTGCCTTGAACTTTCCTAGTGATTACCTATTTGAATTACGGGCAAATCAGTAGACTTATAATGTCCTTGAACTGTAAGCCTTTTGTGTAGTTCTAAAATAGATAACACATGATAAATGTTTCTTATAATCCTTCGTTCTCTGTTTGTATTCATTTCTGCCTTGAACACCTGCCTGGTCTCCTAAGTGCTTAGAGAATTTGGACTTATAATTCTCTTTGAAGCGGCGCCTTCGCACTTACGTAGGTGATTTTGTAAGGGGTATTCGTAATTTCTCAAGTACATACATCATTAAAAGTATCAATACTTATCCTATTTTCCATCAAATAATGCACTGACTTTATCATAGGAATGGTTTGTGTGTAACAGTGCCGTCAAGTTTCTCTTAAACTTAGTTGTCCCTTTGAACGTAGATCTTGGAATCTCCAGTCAACTAGGTGGGGTTTCTATTAAATTTTTTATTTATTCTATGGGTCTTGACTCCATTCACATCGATAAGTTTTGAACTTTCTCTCTTGGCAAGCCTTTTATTAGTGAATCCGCTATGTTATCTTTAGACTTTATGTAGTCTATAGTGATAACTCCATTAGACAGAAGTTATCTTATTGTTTTATGTCTACGACGAATATGCCTAGATTTATCATTGTATAGTGTACTATTAGCTTTTCCAATTGCTGATTGACTATCACAATGTATACATATTGGAGGCACAGGTTTGCTCCAATTTGGAATATCTTCCAAGAAACTTCGAAGCCAGCCTACTTCTTTTGCGGTCTTATCTAGTGCAATAAACTCCGATACCATTGTCGATCTAGCTATACAAGTCTATTTGGATGATTTCTATGATATTGCTCCATTTCCTAATGTGAACACATATCCACTTGTAGATTTTATATCTTGTGATCCAGTTATCCAATTGGCATCACTGTATCCTTCCACTGTTGAAGGATAGTTTGTATAGTGTAGATCATAGTTCTACGTATACTTTAGGTATTCTAGAACTCTGATTAATGCTTTCCAATGATGTTTACCAGGATTGCTGGTAAATCTACTCAGCTTACTTACAGTGTATGCAATATCTGGCCTAGTGCAGTTCATAACATACATGATACTTCGTATTATACGAGAGTATTCAAGCTGGTAGATACCATCACCATTGTTCTTCATCCAACTTTGGTTCATATCTACTGGTGATTTTGCAATAGTTATATTATATTGCTTGAATTTTTTAAGTATCTTACTGATGTAATGTGATTGGGATAATGCATATCCCTATGGTGTTCTCAAAATTTTGACACCCAATATCACATCAGTCAGTCTTAGGTCTTTCATCTCGAATCTAGAGGATAACATATTCTTTGTAGATGTTATTATGGCCTTGTTATTGCTTAGATTAGTAAATCATCAACATAAGGACAAACAATGACATATCCAACATGTGTGTGTTTTATGTAGACACATTTATCTGATTCATTTATTGTGAATTCATTTGATAACATAGTTTCATAAAATTTCTCGTGCCATTGTTTTGGAGCTTGTTTAAGGCCATAAAGCGGCTTTACTAATTTGCAAACTTTATTCTCATTTCTAGAGCTAAGAAATCCTTTAGGTTGCTTCATATATATTTCTTCCTCTAGTTCACCATTCAAAAATGCAGTTTTTACATCCATTTGATGTATTTCTAACTCAAGTATGGATGCGATCGCAATAAGCATCCTAAATGATGTTATCCTCGTCACCGGTGAATATGTATCAAAATAGTGCAGGCCTTCCTTTTGTCTGAATCCTTGGACTACAAGACGAGCTTTGTACATGTCTATTGAACCATCGGGTTTCAATTTCTTTTTAAATATCCATTTATTATCCAAGGTTTTGCATCCTTGAGGTAAATCAACTAACTCCCAGGTATGGTTAGCCATAATGGATTCAATCTCACTGTTAATAGCCTCTTTCTAGTAAGGGGCATTGTTGGAGGACATAGCTTGTTTGTATGTCAACGGATCATCTTCCAACATAAAAGTGTAGAAGTCTGGTCCAAAGGTCCTAGAGGTCCTTGACCTTTTGCTCCTTCTTGGTTCCTCCACTTGTTGATCAGCACTAGTGTGCTGAAGTTTATTTTTTTTCAGTATTCTCAAGTGAATCAGTAAATTCATCTTCTCTTGGTCTCTTTTGAGTATCATTGTCAGTACCCTGTTTTAAAGGGAATATATGTTCGAAAAATCTTGCATTTCTCGATTCGATGATGGTATTTTCATGAATATCGTCAATTTCAAATTTGTGTACTATAAATCGATAAGCGACACTATTTTGTGCATATCCGATGAATACACAGTCGATTTTTTTGGGTCCAATTTTGACCTTCTTTGGTTTAGATATCTCTACTTTAGCAAGACACCCCCACACTTTTAAGTATTCGTAGGATGCCGGTCTATTTTTCCAAAGTTCATGAGGAGACATGGATGTTTTCTTTCGTGGTATTTTATTTAAAATATGGTTTGCCGAAAGAATATCTTCTCCCCAAAAGTTATCTGGCAAGCCAGAACTGATTAATAAAGCATTCATCATTTCTTTAAGAGTTCTATTTTTTCGTTAGGCTATACCGTTGGATTGAGGTGAATATGGTGATGTAGTTTAGTGTATAATGTCGTGCTCAGTGCAGAATTCCTCAAAAGGAAATTCATATTCTCCTCCTCTATCACTTCTTAAAGCTTTAATTTTCCTGTTGAGTTGATTCTCAACTTCTGCTTTGTATGTTTAAACATGTCGAATGCTTCATCCTTGCTTCTAAGGAGATACACATAGCAGTGCCTAGTACAATCATCAATAAACGTAATGAAATACCTTTTTCCACCTTTAGTTTGACACATTTTCAAATCACATACATCAGTGTGTATAAGGGATAGAGGTTCAGTTTCTCGTTCACCATGATGAAACGAGGTTCTTGTCAACTTTGCTTCTGCACAAATTTGACATTTATAGTTGGAGTCTATGTTACATTTTGGTATACATTCTAGATTAATCATTTTTAGTAGTGTATCTAAATTCACATGTCCTAATTTAGAATGTCATATGTTAGAAGAGTCAACAATATAAGCAGAAGATTCACTTTTATTCATATCAATGTTTAGTACAACAGTTGTTATATTTTCTTTGAATAAACCATCACATACATATCCTCTTCCTACATACACTCCATTCTTTGATAATACAAACTTATCGGCTACAAAGGTTAATTTGAAACCATGCTTACTAAGCAATGACCCTGATACCAAATTCTTGCGGATTTCTAGAACGTGAAGAACATCACTCAGAGTAAGCTCTTTTCCAGAAGTTAGTTTCAGCACAACTTTTCCTTGCCTTTGACCTTTGATGCAGATGAATTACCGATGAAAAGTTGTTCATCATCAGTTGCAGTTTTATAAGTTGTAAACATCCACTTATTTGCACATATGTGTCGAGTGGCACCTGTGTCTACAAACCGTTCCTTTGAATTACCAACAAGGTTGCATTATGATATTACTGCACATAAATCCACATCAGAAATGCCATCTGTAACTTCAGCCATATTTTCTTTTGATTTCTTCTTTTTGGGAGCGCGACATTCGGCTGCTTTATGCTCCTTCTTTCCACAGTTATGACAAGAACCTTGAAATTTCTTCTCTGACTTCTGAGGCGCATTCTCACGTTTTCTCTTATTGGGTTTATCTGACTCAACAACATTTGCTTTGGCAGTCATATTCTGAGAGATCTTTTTCTCAAAATTTCTATTATCTTCCTCAATTCGCAAACGAACTATGAGTTCTTTGATTGTCATTTCCTTACGCTTATGCTTAAGGTAATTCTTGAAGCCCTTCCATGATGGAAGAAGTTTCTCGATGGCTGCAACAACTTGGAAAGATTCTCTAAGCATCATCCCTTCATCTTGTAGTTGACGGATGATCAGTTGTAGTTCTTGAGTCTGGTCGATCACAGTCTTTGAATCTACCATTTTGAAGTCGAGAAATTTACCGGCGATGAATTTTTTTCATGCCTGCATCTTCAGTTTTGTCTTTTCTGTCCAAGGTCGTCCAGAGTTCCTTGGATGTTGCAACAGTACAATAGACATTGTAGAGGCTATTATCCAGACCATTCAGAATATAGTTTTTACACATAAAATCTAAATTTTTCCAGACATTTGCGGCCTCCAATTTGATTGCATCGGGTTCGAGTTCGCAAACTTCAGAAGCATCTTCGGTTAGAAATTTGGCGAGGCCTAATGTTATTAGATAAAACAACATCTTCTTTTGCTAACGCTTGAAGTCCATCCCGTTGAACTTTTCTGGCTTTTCTCCATGAGACAGTGCCATTGTCGGAAGCAGAGACGTTGGCTGAGCATTTGTCACTGTCTGCGTTGGTGCAGGGTTATTGTTGTTGCTATTTTGAGACATCTCGTCCACAACAATCAATATTGTTTCAAGAATATTATTCGTAACTACATAAAAGTGTCACAAATCCTATAGTAACTTCAATAATGTTACTAAACCAGTCTTCCGAGTCCAGAAAATATCTGTTTCCTTAAAACAATATTTCCTACCTTTATATGCACAGGAGGATACGAGCAATTTGTCTCCCATGATGAAACAGACCGGCCCCGATATGCTGTGCGTGCAGACGGAGCGACGACGAACGAAAGAAATTATAGAACCGAGAACAGAGTTCTAGGAAGAGGAACAGAATGAGAAGAAGTATTTTTGAGTGAGTAATCTCGTTCTGCAGTCCCCTATATATATGCTAGAGGAGGTGCCTATTCGAAGCAGTCGTGACCGTTGGAAAGGTTGCGACCCTTTAACTGACCGACACGCATGCACATGCACAACTTTCTAATTTTGAAGTTCAAAATTTGCCATTTCAGCGTAGCAGGCCCAAGTGGCAGACGGAGGCCCATCTAATCACGACACCCCAAGAGCCCCAAGGCCCAATCTTTGACATTTTAATATTAATATGAAGGCCCAAAGCCCACATCTCAAATCTTCATGTCTCCTTCTTCTTTTCTTTTGATTTAGTATATTGGGTTGTAGTATATATGGTGGTATTGAAACAAATATTCCACTATGTGGGACTTTGTTTCAATACACACAATACCCAAAATCTCTCTTTCTTCCCTAACCACTTCCTCATTCATTTTTTCTAACAATATAAACAATGTTGATCATGATAGGGTGTGGAAACTGATTGTTATGGTGTCGATGATTCAGATCAGACAACTGCAATGGATAACAAGAGCGCTGATATTAAAGAGGAATTAACAATCTCTTTTTAGACCGGGCCTATAAAATTTATTATGTACCATTGTCTCGAATTTTTAAGAAGATCTACGCCTCCTCTATCCATGCTAGTTGTTCTACTCATGCTTATAAATATGCAGTTTCTGATAAAAGAAAAGTTAGGAGTAATTCAACAGTTAATATTAGAAAGAAATCCTAGATTGTTAAAAGTTAAAGCTTTTATTTGTATGCAATCCTATGCATGAGGTCTAATGGTAATAAGGGGATTAAAACTGGTAATGGTGGAAGATGATATTGAGGATGGTGACATAATAGTACACAGTAGATATATGCATGGGATATGAATAATATGCAAATACAGCCTGTGTTATGTAACCCATCTCTAAATCACCTATGATTCAACTGATGTTTGTGTGAAAATCTTGATAAAAATGGTGTTATTGATGATGGAAATGTTGCAGTTTCACTAGATATATTTTGGCTATTGATGAAACAACAAATGAAAATAAAATGGATGGAAAAAATGAGAGGTCAACGTATATTTATGGTAAGGAATTAATATATGTATAGGAGAGAAGGGCACCTGAAATGGTGGTGAATGTAGAGATGTCTTCAGATTCTTGCGTAAGAAACAGGAAGGACGTGAATAAGTGTATACATGCACATGGAACTTGCTTGCTTTAACTAATAATACATGTATAGGTAGCTCAAATGCAAAAGAACTAGAATTGGAATAAACTGATACTTTTGATGGCATTGAAAATAGAGCAAGGCAGGTCAGGTTTTCGGATGTTGAATTTGTGGATACGCAAGACATTAATGCACATTGTAAGCAAATAAAAGTGCCTCAGGCATGTGAATGTGCAACCGATAAGTTGTTACCCGGCTGTTTGGCTCGGTTACGAGAGGCTCAAGCACATCTTTGCCATTGGCATGTGGCTCGGCCTGAATGCCGTTCGACATAAACTTGTGTCTCGACTTGGATGTCGTTCGGCATAGGCATATGGCTCGACTTGGATGCCGTTCGACATGGACGTGTGGCTTGGCTTGGATGACGTTCGGCGTGGACGTATGGCTCGGCTTGGGTGACGTTCGACATAGGAATGTGGCTCGGCCTAGATGACGTTCAACATGGACGTATGGCTCGGCCTGGATGACGTTCGGCATGGACATGCGATTCGAACTAGACATTTTGGTTCAGTTTGGATGTCGTTCAGCTTTAAAGGGAAGATCAACACTCAACCTTGAAGAGGGTGTCGTCGTTCATCATATGCCGCTTGGTATACTTCACTCGGAAAGCGTCGCCCGACACAGTAACCTTCGGCATATCTCGTTCGACGTACGTGGCTCGATGTGCAAGAGTCATATACCGTGGGCCAAATACTTTGTCCCCGGGCCAGTGAAGGAAATCCATCCTATCTTCACCTATAAATAGAGGGGCGGGGGCGCAGTGAAAAGGGACCTTTTTTCGAGAACACTGAGGAGATTTCTCTATTTTCAAGATTTATTCTTTTTCAGTTAGAACTTATATTCAAGTTGTTGGTGTACAAATTGTATCTGTATTCAATTACTCGAAAAAGCAATAAAGATTAAACTCAAAGTGGACGTAGGCAGTTACGCCGAACCACTATAAATCTGGTGTTCTAGTTTTTGCAATTAATTCTACATATATTCCTCTATTTTAATTTTCTATCTTCATTAATCTCTCTACACAAATCCTTCTTTGGGTGTTAGTGACTAATGTTGGTGCTAATATTTTGGTGCTTCCACTGAGAACAACATTCTCAGGTTATTAGGATCTACTTTGTGGCTACTGGATTAAAGAAATCCCCCAAATGAGATCCAAGTCATTCATAGGAAGTCCGTTAATTCTATTCAGAGTTCCTACCAATAACTCTACAATGGGAAGACCTCGTACAAGATCAGCCTCGCACAACGCAGACATCAACGAGAATACTAGCGTCCAACAAGTAGGACTCAATAATCAACAAGTTAATCCAGGCGTAGGAACTATCGTCGACTAAAACCAAATGGAAGTTGTCACAAGAACAGAGTTCAACGAGCCGACGAGAGATCTCATGGAAAGCAGGAGAAAAATTAACGAACAAATTCAAGCTAATGCCAACCTCATGACTCAGTTTACTCAACAACAGCATCAGAATGCTGGAGGTAGCCCCGCTCCTTATCCTTATATGACAACTCAACTTCATCCGATAAACCTCCCAAGCGTAGATGCCATAGAACTGAAACAATGCAAGAAGGTGTTGCTGATCGATCAACCAAGGATGGTCTAGGACCCCTACCTGGAGCCATGGCCCCTTACTTACATCAAGGAAACCACACCCAAACTGGGACAGGAAACTTAGGATCTGGAGCACGAGTGGAAGCTGGACGGCCGCCTCACCAAGGTCCAAATAAAGCTGGTCCTTAGGACACACGTCTGGTAGACCGCCAACAAAGGAGACACCAACTAGAATGGTCTCGTAGGACAGATTCCAGCCTTCCATCCTCCATACAAACCCTAGACCTATCGGCTATGGTCAGACAGCTGATGAGAGAAAATCAAGGCTTGACTAATGATGATTGGGGGATATCCAGGAGTCATACTCCATTCACAGATACTATTCTACAGGTCGAGTACCCCAGAAAGTTTAACATGCCAACCATTCGGGCCTACGAAGGGAAGACTGGTCCCTGATAGCATGTGATGAGATATGAATGGATGATGGATTCAGCTAGAGCAAATGATGCAACTAAATGTAGATGCTTCTCGATAAAGTTTTTCGAAATTGCGACCATGTGGTTTACCCGACTTCCTCCATGGTCTATCTCCAACTTTGATGAATCAACGACAAAATTTATGGAACATTTCAGGATTTATGTCACTTGTCCCAAGGATGTGATGCCCTTATCCAGCGTGATTCAAGCTCTAGGGAAGTCGTTAAAGGAGTACTTACATAGATTTCAAGTTGTAGCTGAAAGACGGTGTGTATACAATTATATGTGCTAATATAGTATACACGGATCGTGTAATATGGATTACAATACAAATGCGGAAATAGATGATAATAGCATAGTAAATAAAAAATAGAAAAATCACACCAGATATTTTTATACTGGTTTGGAGCACCGTCCTACGTCCAGTCCCAGACTTCTATCTGGATTTTCACTATTAACTTCCTCGCTTCACCCGGAGGAACAGGTTTACAACACCCGAACAGCCGAACAGGATTTCACGCCTCTAATACACTGAGGACTTCAACACTTGCCTCTTACAACACAGAGGACTTCAACAAAAGAACAAATACAATTGTTGTTGACAACTTATGCTCTTGAAAACACGGATTTGTCACTAGCAATACACCCTTCCTATAATCTTATCCTCAAAGTATGCGAATGATGTTTTGAAAAGATTAAGGAAAGTATATTACTTATTGAATCAAAAGATATGAAATAGTTTCAATGATTCAATAAATAATCGAGAGCTTTTTAGAATGCAGGAGTATAAAGTAAGATCAGAGATTAGATTAAAAAGAATATGTGAAATTGTTATATCTTAATCAACGAATTGGATGAGTTTATATAGAAAAGAATGGTTGTAACTCTTTGCCATTAAGAGATATGATCTTTGGTGAAAGGTAAGAGATGCAACCTTTGGAGAAGAGAAGTGTCTTTTGGAAAAATTGCTTTCTATTCAAAAAAGGTCGACAGGTTAAAAAGTGACCAGTAGACAGGAATTTAAAAATATATATACGTTATGTGCATGTGTGCACGTTCATTGTGCATTTTACACAGAAACGGTCGACCGTATGATTATTAACCGGTCGACCGGTCCCTGTTAATTTGCACAATGAATGTGCAATGCTATTAAAACGTATATATATCGATTATATTGAGGTGCATGATTATTTGAGGATAGATTTTAACAAGTTTATCACTATTACAATATCAAATAATCAACCTATAATCTATAGTAACATATGTAGCTCTAATGACCTTGTTTTGTCGATCGCCTTATTTGTCAGAAATCAAAACTTTCATAAAACTTGTGACTCAACATTCTCCCCCTTTTTGATTGATGACAATATATATCTGCAAATCTGAATCTCCCCCTGAGTATGTGATCTCTTTCTCTTTGAATTCTTATAAATGTATGTTCCTGCAAGCAATTGTTAGCCCTTTCTCCCCCTTTGTCATCGACAAAAAGGAGTAACAGATACTAGAATAGTAGAATGAATATGATATGCATAGAAAAATAAATCATTAACATATCAAAAACATAACAGAGTTTACTACAGAACATAATGTCAAATGAAAAACACAAATAACGACACTATTTAGTACAAGTGTCGATGAATGTTTTTAAAGAGCTAAACCATAATAGAATCTAGGATGAAGCAGATCGTATCTCCTCTTCATCATCATCATCGTCGTCATCATCATCATCTTCTTCTTCCTCATCATTGTGCCTTCTAGACGATTCTCCATGTCCATGACCACTCATTCCTGTAGACTCCTCAGATGATGTCCAGGTGAAAACTGGAGCAGCGGGACGTTTTCCTGGGTCTTGTGCTTGAACAGAGGTGGATGTGGAACGTGATATAGCATCCCATAGCATTCCAAAGAATGACTTGACCTTATTGAAACGCTTATCGATTTTAGAGTCCATGCGCTTGAGACGTGATTCAAGCAAAAATTGGTTACGCGCGATTGTTTCAAGTGATTCTTTTGTTGATGACTTTGATTTTAAAAGTTTTACTTCATCAGAACGAGGACGAGAGGAAGTTGCTCGTTGTTTCCTTGGTCCTCTTTGTTGCCATTCTTCAAAAGGCATAATCTCAAGATAAGGTGGAGGAAGCTTCATTCGCTTGATGGTGATGGAATCAATGCATTTTGGTTTTGAAGTTGCAGAATCAGGAGGATTGACCCCACAAGCTAACAAAAGTCTCATGATATATTCATTGTAGAAGAAATGAGGCCGTGTTGAGTTATTTACCTTGAGAATTTCATCAAAAAGCATGTGAACCCAATTGATTTGAATTTCACCATAGATAGCATAGAGTGCCTTGAAGTTTTCTTTGTACACTGCATCATAATTTCCAAGTCTAGGAAAAAGAGAATGCATCAAAACCCGATGAAGTAGTCTGGCTGTCGGTCGAAGTCCAATAGACTTAGTGCCATCACTATAGTCTTCTATGAACTGATGACTGGTATTATTTCGAGTGAAGACTTCGCAGAAGTTAGATGAAAACTCTTCGCCTCGATTTGGTATACCAAGTATAGAGGCAATTCTAGCATGAGTAAGAAAATTTTGCTTACCACAGACCACAGACCAGATGACGCCGTTTGGATTATCAGGTTGATATTCATCAAGATTCATGTTGGCGTAAAACAATTTGATCATCAAATGATTTATCTCCACACTATTTTCAGAAAAATCTATTAATGGAGCAATGTTGGCATTATTGGCTAACCTCCGAACTCCATAAGCCGTGAAATCATCAAATTTGATGAAAGAGCCTGGATGAAACTTGTAATTTGTCATCTGATTCCATCTTGTTACAGCAATTGGAGTTTGAAGCCATTTTTTGACGGAGATGGTAGGAGATGAAGTTTTAGAGGTTGCTCCTTTCTTGGATTTCTTTTGAGGAGGAGCCATTGTTGGAGGATTTGAGATTTGGGAATTGAAAATTGGAAATTAGGGTTTGTGATTTTGGGTAAAGGAACAACTTGAGTAAAAAGTAAAAGAGGGGAGAGGGAAGAATGACGCATAGGTTTATATAAAAAACTGAAAATACGTCAACCGGTCGACCTACTAATTTTGGCCGGTCGACCGTTTTCAACCAGAGAGCAAACGGTCGACCGGCTAAAACAGGGGCGGTCGACCGGTTTTGGTCTGCTGTGAAATTTAAGTTTATTTTTCAAGTTTTTATCATATATCAACCTATATATATATTATATTTTATACGTAATACAAAATATAACCGTCATTACACAAGAGATAGATAAAGATATAATACTATATATAAATCTAATGAGAGAATTCGTCATTAGAATTATCGTTGTTTCCTTCAATACGTTTCGACCATGGACTCCATTGTTTCTAAGCTCCTTCATTCTTCTCATAGTTCCGATCCCATGAGTTAGAACTTTTAGATGTTGATGGCCTAGATGGCATTGGTTCATGCACGTCATGCTTGTTGGAACCGCAGAAAAATGTGGCCAACTTTTCTAAAACGGACAATTGTGCCGACGTCCGTTGTTGCTCGTGATAAAGTTGACTTTGCCCGTAATGGAGTTGTCTCTGAAGGTCTATCTGATGTTTCTGGTAGTGGTGTATCTCATCGATTTGAGCTTTGGTACGAGGAGAATAGAATAATGTCCTCTTTACTCGTTTTGAATTTGGAGTTTTATCAGACATACAAGAGCATTGATGATGACAACTTGATTTTTGTTTTGGAGTTGTAGGAGAATAAAATTCCTCCGACTCAGAACTCGTAATTGAAATGTATGATTCTTGAGCACATTTATCACAAATGCGAGCCATAGTGTATGTTGTATAGAATATTATGGTTAGGAAAAAAGAAAAGATGAACAAAATATAAAATTTTTGCAAGCTTATATACAAGTTTTTTGTGTATAAACTTATGGATGTGAGTTAATGATAAATGTTATCCAAGAAAACATAAGCAGAAATTTTATTGTAAATCGAAAAATAGCTTTCTTTTTAAAACTGAATTTATAAAATGAGTAAAGAGAATTTAACCATTAAATAAAGCAGTGGCTTATATTTAATGTAAGAAAAATATAGTTTATGCAATAGTTAAAGTTAAAGGATAACTAGAAAGAATAACTAAAGGATAACTAACAAGAAGATGTTCTTTAGAAATTACTTAGTCAAGATTTTTTCTTGAAATTAAACCAAGCTCTCTTCGTAATCTAATAAAATTAGATTCGAGCAGAGGCTTAGTAAAAATGTCTGCTAATTGATTGTCAGTATGAACATATTCAAGACATATATTTCCTTTGTCAATATTATCTCGAAGGAAATGATGACGGATATCAATGTGTTTGGTTCTAGAATGATTTACTGGATTTTTAGAGAGATTTATAGCACTAGTGTTATCATAGTATATAGTAGAATTTGATAAATGAATATCAAAATCTTGAAGTGTTTGTTGCATATATAGTACTTGAGTACAAGCGAGAGCTGCTGATATATATTCAGCTTCGCATGTTGATAGTGAAACACAGTTCTGTTTCTTACTGAACCAAGAAACAAGTGATTTTCCAATAAAATGGCACGTACCACTTGTACTTTTTCTATCCGTTCGTGAACCACCGAAATCAGCATCACTATATGATACTAATTCAAATGGACATTCTTTTGGATAAAAAAGACCGAAATCTTTGGTATTATTAAGATAACGAATTATACGTTTCACTGCTCGTAGATGTGATTCCTTTGGATCGGCTTGAAAACGAGCACATAAACAAACACTCATTATTATATCTGGACGACTAGCTGTAAGATAAAGAAGAGAACCAATCATGCTTCGATACAATTTCTGGTCAACATTCTTACCACTTTCATCTTTGCCAAGATGTGTAGTTGTACTCATAGGAGTTGATTTACCAGATGTATTTTCTAATCCGAAGCGTTTGATAAGGTTTTCACAGTATTTTTCTTGATTAATAAAAATGCCGTTTGGAAGTTGCTTTATTTGAAGTCCAAGAAAATAAGATAGTTCTCCCATATGAGACATTTCGAATTCTTTGGTCATAATACTTACAAATTCTTTGCAAAGTTTATCGTTTGTTGAACCAAAGATGATATCGTCTACATATATCTGGATAACTAGAATATCTTTTCGAGAATGTTTAATAAACAAGGTTTGATCGACTTTGCCTATTTGAAATCCTGAGCTAATAAGATAGCTACATAGTCGTTCATACCAAGCACGAGGTGCTTGTTTTAAACCATACAGAGCTTTCTTAAGTTTGAACACATGGTCAGGATATTTTTCATGTACGAACAGAGGAGGTTGTTCGACATAGACATTCTCTTTGATAAATCCATTGAGAAAAGCACTTTTGACATCCATCTGATAAAGTTTGAAATTATGGTGACAAGCAAAAGATAATAGGATTCTAATAGCTTCTAGTCGAGCAACTGGTGCAAAAGTTTCTTCATAATCGATACCTTCTTCCTGATTATATCCTTGTGCTACTAATCTTGCTTTATTTTTGGTGATATTTCCTTGTTCGTCAGCCTTATTTTTATAGACCCATTTAGTACCAATTACTGACTGATCAGTTGGTCTTGGAACAAGTTCCCAAACATCATTGCGCTCAAACTGATTTAGTTCTTCCTGCATGGCAATGATCCAGTAATCATCTGTAGCAGCTTCTTTTGGATTCTTCGGTTCGATATTTGAGAGAAAAGCGACATGACCCATTTGATTGAGTTGACTCCTTGTTCTGACATGTGATGTTATTTCACCGATTATATTTTGAGGCGGATGGTCTCTTAATATTCTTGGTGGTGATTGTAACTCACATATTTGAGGAATATTCTCAATAATTATTTCCGAGTCAGAATCAATATTTGTGATGATTTGATTGTCAGTGACTATTGATTCGTCATCATCTGATATAGTGTGAGGGTGCTGATAGATTTCATCAAAAGAGACATGAAGTGATTCTTCAATAGTTTTGGTTCGTTTATTAAATATCCGATAGGCCTTACTTCGTTCGGAATAACCGACAAATATTCCTTCATCGGCCTTTGGATCGAATTTGCCAAGCTGGTCTTTCGTATTTAAAATAAAGCACTTGGAACCAAAAACTTTGAAGTATGAGATTTTAGGCTTCCTTTTGTTAAATAATTCATAAGGAGTATTCTTGGTAAGAGGTCTTATGGATACACGATTTAAAACATAACAGGCAGTTGCCACAGCTTCCGCCCAAAAATGTTTTGGTAAGGTGGTTCCATTCAATAATGTTCTTGCACATTCTTGTAAAGTTCGGTTTTTCCGTTCTACATCTCCGTTCTGCTGTGGAGTTCTGGGAAACGAAAAATTATGATATATACCTTTCTTTGTACAAAAATGTTCAAATTCATTATTTTCAAACTCTCCGCCATGATCACTTCTTATATTTTTAACTTTAATCCCTTTTGATTTTTGAATTCTTTTGACGAAAGATTTGAAATGATCGAAAGTATCACTTTTATTTTTTAAGAAAATTGTCCATGTATAACGAGAGAAATCATCAACAATTACAAGCACATATTGACTGTGATTTATTGATTGAACTCTAGTAGGTCCAAATAAATCCATGTGTAGTAACTCAAGTGGTTGTAATGTTGATATGACTTTCTTGGATTTAAAAGATGATTTGGTCAATTTTCCTAATTGACATGCATCACAAATGTTGTTAACTTTAAAACTCATTTTGGGTAGTCCTCTTACTAGATTGTTTTTGGCTAGCTTGTCAATAGTTCTGAAGTTTATATGACAGAAGCGTTTGTGCCATAGCCATGGATCATTGTCATTAGCCACAAGACACATATCTGAATTATGATTAATATTCATATTCAGAATATATATATTTCTGTCTCTATAACCTTCGAAAACCAAATTATGGTTTTTATCTAAAATACTACACTTATTATTTGAAAATGAAATTATAAAACCTTTGTCACATAACTGACTAATACTTAGCAAATTGTGTTTCAAATTTCTAACTAGCATGACATTAGTAATAAGAGGTAAGTTAGATGTACCGCAATTGCTCACATCGCCTTTGCCGATGATATAGCCTTTTGAATTGTCTCCAAAAGTGACGGAGCCACCATCTGAATATGTAATATTTGTTAATAAACTCTTGTCTCCCGTCATGTGCTTTGAGCAACCACTGTCCAATATCCACTTTCCTCTTTTCTTAAGTGGGACCTGCAAAAAATAGAATTAAGTCCATGGTACCCACTTTTTATAGGGTCCTAAGAGTTAGGTCTTAGGAGTCCAAACCCATTTGGGTCCGGTATCCCCTTTATATATATAATTCTTATTAAAATGCACAGTATTCATGAATTGCTGAATGTATTTGTTCCTAATCAAATAGTTATTTGTTTTAGGAACCCATATTTTGATAGTCTTGACATTTTTCTTTTGAAATTTCACAACTGGTTTTGGTTTGGAATATAATAAACTAAGATTTTTCTTAGCTTCAGTTTTTTGTACTTTCTTTTTCCTTTTATTTCCAAGATGTTTCTTGGTTTCTTGTTTGTTATATCCCAATCCTTGTTTGTCTGAAATAGATTGTGAACTTTCAATGATTTTTGTCAAATTTTCTCGACCTTTGTTAAAGTTAGAAACATTTTGAGTAATGTCATCAAACTTTGTTTGTAAGCTAGCTTTTTCTAGGTCTAGAATTTTGACTTTTGCTTTAAGCTCATGATTTTCAGTAGTGAGAGCATTATTTTTCTCTTTTTGAGTTTCTATTTCTTGACTCAAAAGAGATATTTGAGAATCAACATTAGATGATGATTCTTGAATATTTTCAAGTTCCTCTTCTAATATTTTCTTCTCATCTTTTAACATATCTCGTTCAAGCTCTGTTCTACTTAAATCTGCTTTGACTACTTTTAATTGACGTTTTATGTCTTTATATTTGACTATCAATTCAGCATTAATATCAAGTAATTCATCAAATGTAGGAATATGTACCTCATCTTCTGTTGCCATAAAACAAACATTAGCTTGTTCATTCTCTGAATCACTTTCACTTTCTGATGAAGATGATTCTGAATCATCCCATGTTACTGAGAAGGCTCGTTTCTTAGATTTGTCCTTCTTATATTTGAATTTGTCATTTTCTGACTTCTTCTTTTGTTCTGGACAATCTTTCTGCATGTGTCCCTTTTTGTGACAGTTGAAACATTCTATAGCAGATGAAGATGGTTTATTTGATCCAGGTTTCCTTTTATTGTAACGACTGGCTTTTCGATATTTTAAGAATTTTTTGAATCCTTTCGCAATGAATGCCAAATCTTCGTCTTCAGAAGCTGATTCATTTTCATCTTTCTCAACATGAAATGCTACATTTTTCTTTTCTTCTTTCTGTTCTTTTCTAGCCTGCAGATTTGCTTCATATGACATTAAATTTCCTATCAATTCATCTGGCTTCATGACGGAAAGGTCATTAGCTTCTTCAATTGCTAATACTTTTCCTTCCCATTCACTAGTCAGAGAGTGTAGGACTGTTGAAACAACATCGAAATCAGAATACTTTTGTCCTAAGCCAATAAGTGCATGGTGAATAGTTTGAAACCGTGAATACATGTCATTGATTGTCTCGTTTGGTTTCATTTTGAAATTTTGAAATTGACTTTTCAGCATGGCTATTTTGGCTTGTTTAACCTTGTTAGTACCTTCATGAGTGATTTTTAGTGTTTGCCAAATTTGATATGCAGTAGTGCAGATACTAACACGATTATATTCATTTTGGTCTAATGCACAGAACAACATATTTATTGCTCTTGCATTTACGGCTGCTGCCGTTTTCTCAGCTGCAGTCCATTCTGAATAATCAGTTGTTGGATTCACTATTTCTCTTTGAGTGGCATTCCAAGCATCATAGCTATTTGATTGCATAAAGAATGACATACGTGTTGCCCAATAACTATAGTTAAGACCATTGAAAAATGGAGGTCTTTGTGTCGATTGACCCTCCGTGTAAGTAGTGTTTTGAGTGCTAGTACTTACGTTATTTGCCATATTACTATAATATATCAAATAACTGTGTTACGGTTATATGATGACCGTGCTCCGATACCAAATGAAAGACGGTGTGTATACAATTATATGTGCTAATATAGTATACACGGATCGTGTAATATGGATTACAATACAAATGCGGAAATAGATGATAATAGCATAGTAAATAAAAAATAGAAAAATCACACCAGAGATTTTTATACTGGTTCGGAGCACCATCCTACGTCCAGTCCCAGACTTCTATCTGGATTTTCACTATTAACTTCCTCGCTTCACCCGGAGGAACAGGTTTACAGCACCCGGACAGCCGAACGGGATTTCACGCCTCTAATACACTGAGGACTTCAACACTTGCCTCTTACAACACAGAGGACTTCAACAAAAGAACAAATACAATTGTTGTTGACAACTTGTGCTCTTGAAAACACGGATTTGTCACTAGCAATACACCCTTCCTATAATCTTATCCTCAAAGTATGCGAATGATGTTTTGAAAAGATTAAGGAAAGTATATTACTTATTGAATCAAAAGATATGAAATAGTTTCAATGATTCAATAAATAATCGAGAGCTTTTTAGAATGCAGGAGTATAAAGTAAGATCAGAGATTAGATTAAAAAGAATATGTGAAATTGTTATATCTTAATCAACGAATTGGATGAGTTTATATAGAAAAGAATGGTTGTAACTCTTTTCCATTAAGAGATATGATCTTTGGTGAAAGGTAAGAGATGCAACCTTTGGAGAAGAGAAGTGTCTTTTGGAAAAATTGCTTTCTGTTCAAAAAAGGTCGACAGGTTAAAAAGTGACCAGTAGACAGGAATTTAAAAATATATATACGTTATGTGCATGTGTGCACGTTCATTGTGCATTTTACAAAGAAACGGTCGACTGCATGATTATTAACCGGTCGACCGGTCCCTGTTAATTTGCACAATGAATGTGCAATGCTATTAAAATGTATATATATCGATTATATTGAGGTGCATGATTATTTGAGGATAGATTTTAACAAGTTTATCACTATTACAATATCAAATAATCAACCTATAATCTATAGTAACATATGTAGCTCTAATGACCTTGTTTTGTCGATCGCCTTATTTGTCAGAAATCAAAACTTTCATAAAACTTGTGACTCAACAGTAGCTACCGAAGTCAGCAACCCAAATGACCATGCCATTCCGATGGTTGTCATGTGAGGGGTAGATTCAGATTCAGAGTTTGGTGATTGGCTAGAGGGAAAACCTCCAACTACACTAGAACGTTTTTATTCCAAGGCGTATCAATTCATAAGAAAAGAGGAAGCAAGGTGGACGAGGCGAGACAATGCACCGGGCCTGGTAAGGACACTGTGAAGAGCAACATTGCTGTAAAACAATCTGTTGATAACTGGAAAAAAAAAACAGGTCAATGTCCAGAACAAGCCAGGGAAATCTAAAGGATACGGAGGATCAAATCCCAGAAAGAAAAGGGAAGAGGGAAAGTGGAAACCAAGGATTCATCTTACAACGAATACACTCCCCTAAATGCATCTCCGAAAAATATCTGCCTATCAACTTGCTATACTTTTCTATACCGAAAGCCACGCCTAAAAGAGTTCATAGAGGAACAAAACAGACTGGGAAGTATTGCCGCTTCCATGAGACTTACAGGCATAATACAGAGGAGTGTAGACACCTCCACGGTGCCATTGAAAAGCTAATTCGATAGAAATAGTTGCAGGAATTTTTCAAGAAGCCAAAAGAAGATAGACAAGGAACATTAGACCCAGGTCGTAGGCAAGCTCCATGCCATACTAAGGAAACTACTCGGACTGTGGGAAGACTAGTCATAAACACGATAGTCGGTGGGCCTCACCCGGCGGACAAGAATTGGCAGGAAATGGAGCGGTACACAAGTTCCTTAAAGCACGTAGATTTGAATGTTGTTCAAATACGGAAGATGGGTCCCCGGCTAAACAGCAGCAAACAATGATGGATGATAGTGTTTAGGAGCTGAGATGCTCATTAGGTGGAGGCACCTACCATTGACCCGATGGTCATCTCCACGACGATCGGGCCAGCATTCGTGAAAAGAATATTGATTGATTGTGGAAGTTCTGTTAACATCATCTTTAAGAAAGCATATGACCAAATGAAGATGAAGACAAAGGATTTAAAACCATCTAAATCCCGTAACCATGGCTTTAATGGTGCAACTACCGGTGCAGTGGGTTTTGTTGAATTGCCAGTGGAACTTGGGTAAGGTGAATGTAGGAGAGTATGAATCCTACCATTCGTCATTTTGGATGTCGACTCTCCGTACAATGTGTTTCTGGGTCGACCGACTTTGGAAGAGGTTAGGGCAGCTTTGGCCCCTTGGTATTTAACCTTGAAATTTCTAATAGACAAAGGAGTTGGTGTTGCGCATGGCGATTAGGCGATTGGTCGTACGTGTTATGTGGCTGAGCTAAGAGAGGCCCAGCGAAGTGAGAAAGGAAAGGTTGCGGGCAGCTCCATCCGTACCCGAGTCACTAAAAATTGACAAGTAACGCCCGAGCCTTGGCTCGGGCAATACGATCGGATCTATAGAGATATAGATCCGAGAGATGGTGATGAGAACCGAGGGAAGCAAAAGCAGCACCGATTGAACTGACGATTGAAACTGATTGAACTGACGATTGACATTCCAGTCAGCCGAGATGATCCATCGCGAGTACTTAAGATTGGATCACAACTCAGCCCCTCGATGACCGAGGATCTCACTGATTTCATCCAAGCGGATCTGGATGTTTTCGCTTGGACACATTTTGATATGTGTGGGATTTCTCCCGCCATTGCGAGTCATATAATGAACATAGACCCGAGGTATGTACCAATAAAGCAGAAAAGGAGAGGCATGGACCCGGGGAGGTCTGCTGCTCTCAGAAAGGAGGTAGACAAACTCAAAGCCAATGCGTTCGTCCGCAATGCCCTTTCCCCTGAATGGGTTTCTAACCCCGTGCTAGTGAGGAAAGAAAATGGGAAATGGAGAACCTGCGTAGACTACTCTGATCTGAACAAAGCATGTCCTAAGGATTGTTTTCGTTTACCCAGAATTTATCAGCTGGTCGACTCAACGGCAAGGCATGAGTTATTGTCATTTAAGGATGCGTACTCGGGGTATAATCAAATCCCGATGCACATTCTAGACCAATAACAAACTAGTTTTGTCATAGACGTTGAGCTGTATTGTTATGTGGTGATGCCCTTTGGATTGAAAAATGCGAGAGCTACTTATCAACGCCTAGTGAATCGGATGTTTAAAGATCAGATTGGTATAACAATGGAAGTCTATGTGGATGACATGCTCGTAAAGTCATGACAGTCAAACAACCACATTTAAGACTTAGCAGAAATGTTTGATATACTTAGATATTACGGAACGAAGATCAATCCTCTGAAGTGCTCTTTTGGTGTCATGTCAGGGAAATTTTTGGGTTTCATTGTCAATGCATGGGGAATTGAAGCTAACCTAGAAAAGATTCAGGCTATTTGAGCCATAAAAGTGCCCAAAACTATAAAGAAAGTACAAAGCCTGAATGGAAAAGTGGCCGCACTGAGTCTATTCATATCCAGAGCCACAAATAAATGTATTCCCTTGTTTGATGTAATAAAGAAAGGAAAGAGAAATTTCGAATGGACGCCCAACTGTAAGGATGCATTCTGAACTCTGATAAGGCATTTGGAAAGTCCCCCAGTACTGTCAAAGCCAGTAGACCATGAAGTTTTGTATGTATACTTAGCCGTATCCCAACATGCTATCAGTACGACTTTGGCTCGCGAGGAGGACCGTGTTCAAAAGCCAATGTACTATGTTAGCAAATGTCTGACAGGGGTAGAAATAAATTATCCTAAAATTGAAAAGCCAACCTACTGCTTGGTGATTGCATCATGCACACTTCGTGCGTATTTTTAGGCGCATTCAATCAGTGTTTATACCGATCAACCCTTGCGACAGGTGCTCCAACGACTAGAAACCTCTAGAAGGATGTTAAAATGGAATGTTGAGTTGAGTCAGTTCGATATTACCTACCTGCCACGAATGGCCATCCAAGGGCAAGCGCTAGTGGACTTCATCGCTAAATTTACTTTATCAGATGAACAAAATAGTGATGATGTTATCCACTCTATTCGATGGAAACTATACATCGATGGGGCATCCAACGACCGGTGTTTTGGGGTCGGTATAATTCTTGTGATTTTCGAAAACTGATCAATTTGTTACGCTTTGAAGCTCAATTTCCCAGCTATGAATAACGAAGCCGAGTATGAAGTATTGATTGCTGGCTTGAAACTTATCAGGGAACTTGGAGTAAAATTAGTTGAATTTTTTGTAACTCACAATCGGTGGTTTACCATATGCTAGGGACTATCAATCAAAATGGCAGAGACTTGCCCCGTACCTTACTCGGGTTCAAGAGCTGTTAGCAGATCTCGAATTTTATGATATTTCGCATGTCCCTCATGAACAAAATAGAGAAGCCGATTCATTGGCAAAATTTGCAAGTATTGGCGATGCACAACAAATGGGATTGGTTCTCATCAAAACCTTTCATGCTTCGAGTATAAATGAGATGGAGATAGATTTCATGTTAGAAACAGAAATTGAGAAGGAGTCATAGATTACTGCATTCAAGCAATACCTCCCACATGGAGTCTTACCCAGAAGAAAGAGCGAAAGACGACAAGTCATTCGCTAAGCTTCGCGATATGTAATGTAGGACGGAATAATGTATCAAAAGGGATTCTCAGTCCCCTTACTTCGATGCATTTCCCACGGTGAAATAAAATGGATCCTGTAGGAGAGTGTGGTGACCATACTGGGGGCAGACACTAACGAAAAAGATCCTTCGATATGGATACTATTGGCCAATTGTAAATCGGGATGCTGCGGACTATGTAAGGAGATGTGACAAATGTCAAAAGTATGCGAAAATTCCACGAGCTCCACCATTGGAACTCACACAAATGGTTAGTGGCCATTTTCAATATGGAAAATCGAATAATCGATTCCTTACCTATCTCCAAAGGTGTTGCAAAATACGCAATAGTTGCGGTCAATTACTTTACCAAGTGGGTTGAAGCAGAGCCCTTAGCTACAATCACCACCAAAAAGATCATTAATTTCATTGTACGAAACATCATATAGCGTTTTGGCCTCCTGCGAACTATCATTACAGACAACAAAACTCAGTTTGAGAGTAGGGAGTTCAAAGAATTTTGTCAAAGTATGGCATTGAGAAAAGGTTTGCACCAGTTGCTCATCCAAAAGCCAATGGACAAGTTGAAGCCGTAAACAAAATAATCAAGTCCATATTGAAAAAACGTCTGGAAAAGGCTAGAGGCAAGTGGGTGGATGAATTTCCAATAATACTTTAGGCTTACAGAACCACCCACAAGTCCGCGACTGGCCACACTCCGTTCACATTGGCATATGGCACGGAAGTAGTTACACCCGTGGAACTTGAAGTTCCTTCACATCGGGTAACTCATTATGACCCTAAGATAAATAGGGATCTCTTGTTGGAATGACTAGACTGTATTAATGAAAAGCGTGAAGAATCTGATTTAAGGGCGGCCGCGTATAGGCACCGAGTCGGTCAATATTATGACTAAAAGGTCCAACCGAGAACCTTTGATGTGGGTGATCTCGTTTTGAAGCTAGTTTTTCCGGTCCCGTCGCATATGAATCCTACATGGGAAGGTCCATACGTCATTTGAACGGAAGCTTGAAGAGGGAACTTTCAAGCTAGCAACCGTTGATGGCACGACACTCCCCCCGAGCATGAAATAACGAGCATCTGCGACTGTATTATACTTAGTCATTTCCTTTGCATTTTAATTGCAATTATTTCCAGTGTATTTTTATTTCGTTGATTCTTAGTTTTCAGCATGTAATAAGACAATTCAGTTTGTTTTCATTAATAAAGGCTTGAAGCCAACTTTTCCATGAATTATTAATGTTTCCATGTGTTGTAATTCTATGGCAAAAATTAAAGTTACATTATTCTATCTGGTGTATGAACGCGCATAAATGCTCTAAAATCTCCATGTCCCCGGAGTGCGGACTGGAGTACTCTGAGTCCCCAGAGTACGGACTAGAGTATGAATGACCTAAAATCTCCAAGTCTCCATAGTGTAGACTGGGGTGCTCTGAGTCCCTAGAGTGCGGATTAGAGTATAAACGACCTAAAATCTCCAAGTCTCCGGAGTGCAGATTGGAGTACTCTGAGTCCTCAGAGTGCAAACTGGAGTATAAAGCTCTAAAATCTCCAAGTCCTCGGAGTGTGGACTGGAGTACTTTGAGTCCCCAGAGTATGGACTAGAGTATAAGCGACCTAAAATATCCAAGTCCTCGAAGTGCGGACTGGAGTACTCTGAGTCCCCAGAGTGCGGACTAGAGTATAAACGACCTAAAATCTCCAAGTCCTCGGAACGCGGACTGGATTACTCTGAGTCTCCAGAGTGCGGGCTAGAGTATAAATGACTTAAAATCTCCCAAGTCCCCGAAGTGCGGACTGGAGTACTCTGAGTCCCTAGAGTGGGCTAGGGTATAAACGACCTAAAATCTCCAAGTCCCCAGAATGCGGGCTGGAGTACTCTGAGTTTCCAGAGTGCAGGCTAGAGTATAAATGACTTAAAATCTCCAAGTCTCCGTAGTGCGGACTGGAGTATTTTGATTTCACAGAGTGTGGACTAGAGTATAAATGACTTGAAATCTCCAAGTCACTGGAGTATGGATTGGAGTACTCTAAGTCCCCAGAGTGCAGACTAAAAGTATTCTAGGTTCCCGAAGTGTGGGATAGAGGACCTACGATTCTCGAAAGAAATTTCCAAGTCACATGGAGGTGAACTCGAGCTTGTGTAACTCACCAAATTCCGAGTCATGGCAACAAGTTAGACAATAAGCTGAAAAATGAAAGTCATCGAATAACAAAGAAACTAAGTTTTATTCATAAATCCCAAAACAAGGTTCTGCTACAATCCCTCATAAACTCGGAGTCAAGAGTCTATTTACATTGGCTACGAAACTAAATAGAAATAAATACATAATCCAGGCTAATTTTTGTTGAACGAGCATGATAGCTACTTCTTTGGCTTCTTCTCCTTTCTCAGTTTCTCAGATGACTTCTCCCCCACATGTTTCTTCTTGGATACTTTGCTTGCTAGGGAAGTGAAATCCAAGAAGGAAGAGGAACTTCCAGTGGCCTGGACCCACCAGGGAGAATGACTTTCAAAGGTCTGTTCAAAGGATCATCAGTTCCACTACTTCGGCCTCGACCTTGATTTCAACTTTCTTCTTCTTTTCCTCCATAAGTTTCCCCTTCATGCTCAATTTTGAAGTATGTTCGGAGGTGCCCATAATTTCAACCTCATCATGTTCTTCGATGGATAATGGATTCTCATATTTGTCTTCGTTACGCGCCTTGATCACTTGAGCGTCAGGTCTGCGAGTCTCTCCCATTTGAATTTCCTCTCCTATAATCTCCTCCTTCTCCGTGGTGACATCGCTCCTTGAAGTTGGCTCGGGATCAGAACGGCCTGCGCGAAATCATAAGAGACAAAGTTAGAATACATTAACTGCTCGTCGAAAATGACGACCCTTTGAACTTTGAGAAAAAAGTTATGTACCGGTATCTGGCTGACTCTCAACTGTCCAGGGAGTTTCACCCTCTAGAATGGAAGATAAAACATGAATATCAAGGCTAGGATCTTCTGGGTCGTAGCCAATGTGCTGCTCGAAGGGGTCAAGTGATGGGCGACCAGTCGGTTGAGTGGGGGAGGAACTGGAGACTCAGTTCCGGACACGTCGGCAATGTCATTCTTTCTTTTCGGCGAGGAGTCTCTGCTATAAAGAGCCTTCACTACAGACAAGTCCGAAGGCTCATTCCCCTAGAGAAATTCTTTCATTAACGCTTATTCGCCAACCTCTTAAGTTCCTTACTTTTTATCTTTATCAATGTCTCCCATGCTTCAGCCAAAGATTCAAGGTAACCCTCGCCAAGAAATATTAGGGCGTCATGCATGAGAACTCGAGCATTGTACTCGGCTATGAGAAGATCAAACATGCACTTAATCTCCTCCCTAACAGCCTCAGCAGCCTCCTCAAGGCGAGAATCAATCTCCGTGAATGCTATCCTTTTGTCCTCCTCACGGGCTTCATCTTTCAGCCTCTCAGCCTTGGAAAGTTCTTCATCAAGCTTTGTTTTCAGGGGTCGTGTAGCGAAAATCTTGTCGTAATATCGTTGCGACTCCTTCTGAACAGCAATTTTTTCTTCCTTTTCTTTGAAAAGTAGCTCTTCCAACTCTTTGACTCGTTGAGCGAGCGGATCTCTCTCTCATTTTGAACGGAGCCTTTCTTTAAGGCTAAGGCGCCGCAGCGTTGAACCGCTTCATCGATCTCTTGCTTATGTACGACGTCTATATGATTAACTGCCTCAGCTACGTCTTTAGCATTTTTCTAAGCAGTTTCAAGCTGAGACTTATATAAGGAAAGCTCTTTATCCTAGGCTTTGATAATGTCTTTGTCATGGATGGCTTCGAGTTTCAGGCGATCAATTTCATGTTGGTGTTCGATATATACTTTTTAAAACTTTTTCTGCCAATTGAACAAATGCATCATGTTGAACATAGGCATCATTGTTGCAAGCAATAGCACTTTGTTTAACAAGCCCCGGAATGTGATGAATCATTGGAATAAACTTCAGACCGTCGAAACATATTTTTAGGAACGTGGCATTAATATCTTCTAGCTATTCGGCTATCGACAGATCATGTGCGGGGGCAGAAGTAGTTTGTCTGGAGACTATAGATTTTTTCTGAGGTTCCTGTGATTTCCTGGTACTAGATAAGCCAGAGTGTTGGTCGTGAAGAGTCTCAGACTGGGACCTCTTGTGAGCGGATTTCTCTCGGCTTTTCTCTAGTTAAGAAGGAGGATCGTGGGAATATGAGGAGTGACTGTAAATCTTCTTTCAAGATGTTGAATCTCGAGGGAAATAGTCCCTATCGCTATCGTCATCTCTATCCTGACGTTTGCCGGACCCCGAAACCCGACTGAAATTATAGAAAGTAGAGGACCCGCGAAGGCGATCGAATCCATGAGAATGCCGCATATCACCTGCATAGAATTAAATGAACACGAGTTAGCAGGAATTACATGATGGCTGAAGTTTAAGTGCAAGATGAGGTGTAAGTGTTATTGTGTGTGTCCTAGTGTATCTCCCCGACGGACCAGTTTCTTTAGCTTTACTTACTGGAGTTTTTTCTCCTTGATTATAGGCTTGAACACCTTCGTCGCCTCTCGTGGGTGAATGCAGTCTTAGGACTTCCAGACCATTGAAGCCGTAATTGAGAAAGTGATAAAGAATAATGAGGTCAGATAAGCCTTTCAGTGAACCCTCTAAGTGTTCCGAAGATGGCTCTTTCTCCATTGGAGTAGTTATGACTTTTGAGGTTCCACCTACTGTCTTTTTACTCAGTTTGTAGGCCAGTTTCTTTTTTCCCTTTGAAGGGGGAGGCAGTTCATCAGTGCCACGTGCCTCAACCACCGTTTTCGGAGTAGGAAAACATTCTCGCCTGGTGCTTCTAACACCTCAGTTTCTCTAATCTCGCCCACCTTGGGGGTGTTGAGGGCACCACATGTTGAAGGCATCGAAGGCCCAACTTGTCTTTTGCCTTTGTCCAAGGCAAACCCAGTTGTAGTGGCGCTGTGAGGGAGACATATTCGGCGATCTTCTGCCAATAATCCAAACTTCGTGAGCGATTCATTGGAAATGATGGATCCGATCTCCCGGTCTTCTGTGGGAATAACTCGAATAGCTTCCACAGCCTCAGTGTATCCGAAACCTTCGGGACGTGGGATGATACCTGTAAAAGTCGAGAAAGGATTTAGAAAGAGTGAACTTCCTGCCACATACAAATATTGATCCAGAAAAGAAACTTACTCCCTTCTAACCATCTCCTGGCAAAGCCAGTGGGACAACACACGTAAAACCATTCCTACTTGTATTGGGTGAATTTGCTCCACGCCCCCGTCAGGATTTGACACTTGTTATGTGGCTCCAGGAATATGAAAGATGGGCTGTCGGATCGTCTCTTGAAATGTTAAATGTAGAGGATGTCACCGGGAGTGGGGAGCCTGAATAAAATGCTCATGAAAAGAATACACGTGCCATATATGAACGCATGACTCTTGGGATGTAGATGTGCTAGGGTGATCTCAATATACTGCAACACATCGTGGAGGAAGGAGATGAATGGTGGCATGCTACCAACCCAGCACATAAATTTATTGCAGGCAATATATCCAGCTGGGGGCAGGTGAGGACGATCTTGTCTCGATGGGACCAGTACATCATCGAAGGGAATTCCATGGATCGAGCATATTTGACGAAGAGCATTTTCATTAATTCTCGAAGCTGTTAAATATATGAGTATATGATTTTTTTTGATGATAATAAACATATATATATATATATTCATTTAAATGTATTTGTTAATGTACTATTTTATTTTTCACAGATTAACTAAATATTTGCTGAATAAAATAAATAACAAAAAGTTTAAATTCAAACAGATATTTTATTCAAACAAATATTTATTACAATTTTTGAACAGTACAAATTCATGCTCTCACTATATATACAAAATTTCAATTACAATACATTTCATTTTATACAACTGTCCTCACTACATATCACTCACTCACTCGTATTTTAACTTCAACTCTATTCCAGATTGATTCCAACATCTGAGCAATCTACAAAAATATAAACTGGCATAGTAAAATTGAAAAGGAAATATTTTTGCAATACAAAATAAAATATGGATTTTGAAAATAATATTTGTTTTAGTTATTTGGGTTGTTCGTCATCATTTAAACTTGAATTCATCATACACGAACAGCTTGTGACATGCACAGTGTATCACTGTACATGCCACAAGGCCGTGCACCCCGATATATACACTTGATAAAATTACAGGGACAGGTTAGCACGAGATCAAACCCAAATCAAAAGCTGGGTTCAACTCAAGTGCAATACAAATAAAGTCACAACATGAGCACAAGGTCAAACTCGAACTATTACCTGGATTCGGCATAGGTGCAAATTCAAATGGAATGGCCAAGACATAAAAATCAAGCCTCGACCAAAGTTCAAGTCAATCACCAGAAAACAGAGACTGGAACAGTTCTGACCAAACAATAAAGTTTAATATCCAGTCAAGTTCAAACATGGATTCAAATACAACATAGCAATGTACAGATTTCGAGATAACACTCCAGATTCAAACGAAAATAGTGTTGACACACACATACATCTAGCAACCAGAGGCAAAGCTCATACACAACATATAGTGACAATATGATTGCAGTGAAGACATCAGCTCGAGGCAATGACTCAATACATACACATGATACATGACTCGACAAAAAGACCAAATACAACATAAATTCAAGTGAAACACATACGGTCAGTCCGCACATTCAAACTGCAGCCACCAATGAAACTTGACCACAAACCAAAAATGCCAGAAAATCATGAAACCAGAGTGCACAACATCTATACCAGTCTTATATATGATACAGCTCTCAATCGAAGCCGTGTGAATCAAGTTACCAGAAAATATAAAAATTTGAACATATCAAATTATATGACATTGACAAAGTCAGAGAAATAATCAACATCCAAGCAACATTGAGTGGCCGAGATGAATTCAAGCAAAAATAATTGACGAATTCATATAAAATATACGAATGAAAATATAGGGGTTCGAACCCTATATAAACGAACATCATCGGCAAAATTAAGTATTCGAGTTCGAGAAAAACTGAGAACAAAAAACAAATAACTTGAATCATCGATTGAGTTCAAGCAATTAACCAGTAAAGCAAAAAGGAAAATAACATACCAATTTTAATTCGAGCTCGATCAGATTGAAGTAGCCGAAAGCAATTGACAGAGAGAAGAGAGGAATCGAAGCTTTAGAATTCAAGCGACGCCTTCAATTTTCACAAGCTTTAATTTCGCACAGAGGAACGAACGACAAAGGAAAATGATACAAGGAAGCGGACGGATAAAAGAATAAAGGGATAATATTTTCACTTAACAAAAGTTTGAGCTGACTTTTATAAGTTATATTTGAGCTTAATATTTAATTAGGGTTTTGTGTTTAATTTGATTTTAATTTTGTATTTTCCATTTTAAACAATTGTAGTGTCTAGTCGTGTGACTAGGGGACGAACTACGGTGGTGTAGTCCAAGAATTTGCAACTCAGTGGCTGAGTTGTGGCAGGGTTTTGAGCGTAGAGTTAAGGCTAGTCGATAGCGGGTGTCACAAGTTTACGTGTGTAAGCGTCTGACTGCTTAATTTGTAGAGAAACCTTGGGGGAAGCACATAGGCAGGGTTTTGTCGAAGCTGGATAAATTTTATTTCTACATTTATTATTCTGCTATTATCCATGCTGCTATAATTCTGGTATATCTGTGTTGAAAATATTTTATAAACTTTCGAAATAAATTTTTATAATTAATAGCATCACCCTATTCACACCCCTCTAGGGTGAAATCGATCCTACAAGTGGTATCAGAGCAAGGTACAAAAGCCATTTTTGTTTTAAAATTTTGATTTTTCAAAAACCAATTTTTATTTTAAAAATTTGAATTTTTAAAATTGCTTCTTTTAATACTACTTTTGCTGAGGGTCAGTCTATAGTTAGACCACCAATGTTCAATGGTGAATATGCTTACTGGAAAAATAGAATGAATTTTTTTCTAAAAACCATTTATGCTTGGAAAATAGTTGAGACAGGTTATAGATCACCAACTATAGTTGTAAATAATCAGGAAATAGATAACCGGTGGATCAATGGACAAATCTAGGAAATAAATTACAGAATGCTAATGCCAAAGCTATGAATTCTATTATTTGTTCATTAGATCAATTTGAATTTACTCGTGTCTCACATTGTCTAACTGCGTAGGGAATATGGCACACACTAGAAGTGACTCATGAAGGAACATCTCAAGTTAAGGAATCTTGCCTTGCCATGCTGAGTAGCGAATACGAGAATTTTACAATGGCCAAGTAAGAAAATGTTAAAGAGATGTACAGACGGCCTTCCAACATCGTATACAAATCAAAAGCTCTCGGAAGATCATAAATGGAATTGAAAATAGTCCGAAAAATCCTCAGAGTCCTTCCATGAAGTTTTGGAGCAAAAGTGACTGCCATTCAAGAATCGAAAGATTTGAAACAAATCAAAGTTGAAGAACTCATTGGAAATCTCACCACTTATGTGCTAGAAATGAAATTCAAGGAAGAGCGTGAAGAAGGAGATACTTGAAAGAAATCAATAGCTCTCAAAGGAACAACTAAAAGTGGTGATGATGACGATGATGATGGAGCAGCAGAGCTGGCATTGGTAATAAAGAGATTCAAAAAGTAGAATCGAAAATACGAAAATCCAGCTCTAAGTCAAAAATTAAAAAGCAAAATAATCAAAGTTCTAGATAGCCCAGAACAGCAAGAAATCATCTGTCATAAGTGCAACAAAATCGGACACATCAAGCCCAATTGTCCTCAAAATCGACACGACCTAGAAAAGAAATCAGAAAGGAGAAATTTTGTAGCCACATGGAATACAAGTGATGATGATAATAAAAGCACTAGTAGTGAGAGTGAGAAAGCTGATATGTGTCTTCGAGGTGATATAACTGATAGCAATGATGACGAGTCAAGCAAGGTATCAAAACTCACTCACTCAGAATTACTTATATATTTCCACGAAGTAAATGGCTGTTTTGAACGACTTAGGGAGAAGTATGCCAAACTTAAATCACAAGAAGATACTTTGATAGATTTAAATAAACTACTTGACCAATTAGTTAAAAACTATCAAAGTAGGATCCCTAAGTGTGATAAGTGTCCAAAATTTGAAGAAGAGATTAAAAAATCAGAATCAAAATTAAATCACCTAAAAATGAAATTCTAATTTTGAAAGAAAGTGAAATTCTCAGAGAGAAAATTCTATTAAAAAGTGCACACAATTATTGAACGAAAATGAATCTCTCAAAACACAAGTCCAACAACTGTCAATGACTTTAGAAAATTTTTCCAAAAGTGAAAGATCATTGAATATGCTATTAAGGAAACAAACTGTTAATACTGTTAGATAAGGACTTGGGTATAATCATTCTGAATGTGTTGAAAGCAAAATTAATCATGTAAAATCCGAGTGCACAATTTGTAGAAAATTTGGACATAATCAAAATAATTGTTGGTATAGACCCAAACCCGTGAAAACTATTCTAATTTGTGTTCCAAAAGGCACAAATATAAAATCCCTCAAAGTTAAACAAATTTGGGTGCCGAAAGGAACATATGTAAATAGTTTTAGGTCTCCACAAAATTATTTTTCAAAATCTGTTGCCACTAACAACCATGGACCTATAAAAACAAATAGGTCACAAATTTTTTTAATTGTGTAGGTATGGTGGCAGGCTAAGGAACTACAATAGTGTTACTTAGATTTTGGCTGTTCCAAGAACACAACGGGCGATAAAGTAAAGATTCCTTAGCCTAGTACAAAGGTGACTAATCACAATGTACAACAACGAAAAAATATCGTAAAGGTAAAAGAGGTAATGATATATTCATCTTGAACAATTTATTAAATGTGCTAATCTGCTCCATAATCTGAATTTAATTCAGCCAGTTATTTGATAGAGAAATGAATGCTGATTTTGATTCTGACTTTTTCAAAATTGTTGGCCAATTATATTATTATGCCAAGAACACTATAAAAATCTCTAGTCTTTGAATTACTTCATATATATTAGTTTGGACTAAAAATATTGTTTTATTGGCTAATGATAATACATTTGGTTATTTCATGGCTGACCTATATTCACAGTTTTTGATTATTTACAAAGCTTCAATTCAAAATCAAAATAACTTCATTTAAAAGTTGTTAAAAATGATTCTAAGGAATTTGTTGCACACTTCACGATCTGGTCTATAACATTCAATTAATGATAATCTCGAGTGAAAGAAAAATTCAGATGCAGATTACATTGGTAATCTAGTTGGTAGAAAAATCACCAGTGAAACGTGATTTATGTTGAGACATTCAGTAACTGCATGTTTTTTTTCAAAGAAAATATTTGTATATTTTTTTTCAATTCAAATATTTTCAAATAGCAGAAATTTCTTATAAAACCCCTTCTAGAAAATCATTTTTGACCTTGTTTCAGATTAGTCATTTTTAGAAAATTTGATAATTATTTTTGAATATGATTTTAAATGGCTATATTAACTAATCTGACTCCCTACTGATTATCTAAAAGATAAATTGTGATTGAAAAAGTGATGAGTGTTGATATTAATCATATATTATAACTTGAGATGGTATAATTAGTAAATTTCTTTAGAAATTTAAATAAGAGTTATAAACACTTTTTGTTGATAAAAATTCCATGATCATTTCTATTTCTATCATATTTCTGTCGGCCATCACTCATCATAACCCAATATAGTAATTCAATATGTGGTTATTTAAACAGGAACCATTCCTTTTTTATTTTAATTTTTTTAAAAATAATAATAAAAAAACCAAAGTATTCACTCTCATTTAAAAGTCCTCAAGGTTATGCATGGGTGAATTACTTGGAATTTTTCATGTGCTTCCTTGCTCATTTAAAAGTCCTCACGGTTATCCATGTATGGAACACATATTAAAATTGATTAATTAAATAGACAAGTTGATTCTAATCCCATTTAAAAGTCCTCACAGTTATGCGTGGTTAGAAGATACTTGAATTCATTTAAAAAATAAAATAAAATTGGAATGCTACTAATCTCATTTAAAAGTCCTAACGGTTATGCAAGGTTAGTAGACATCCAAATTCCGGACATAAATATACCACAAATAGACACAACTATATGGTTTTATATGGCGACATTATTCCTATCATTCTAAAGTGGAATATGCTTCAAACAGAGTATTTATGATTTTTGTTTGATTTTTTATTGAATTTAATATTTATATTCGATTAAGTTTTAATGTTGTATTAATGTCTATCACTTTATCTCTATTTTTCTAATGCTATTACTCTTTTGCTAATAACAAAAGGGGGAGATAAAAGTTAAGATTTTAACAAATAAAGGTCATATATTTTCTATTTGCATCTAGGCTTATTTGCATATTTTTATTTACATGCATATATGAAAGGGGAGCTTTGTGTAGAGAGGAAGCATTCAAATAGGGGAGCAAATTGAATGATCAAATACATTTAATAAATTCAAAAGCTTAAATATATGTTTGTTATCATCAAAAGGGGGAGATTGTTAAATATGCGAGTATATGATTTTTGTTTGATGATAATAAACATATATATATATATATATATATATATTCATTTAAGTGTATTTGTTAGTGTACTATTTTATTTTTCACAGAATAAATAATATTTGCTGAATAAAATAAATAACAAAGAGTTTAAATTCAAACAGATATTTTATTCAAACAAATATTTATTATAATTTTTGAATAGTACAAATTCAAGCTCTCACTATATATACAAAATTTCAATTACAATACATTTCATTTTATACAACTGTCCTCACTACATGTCGCTCACTCTCTCGTATTTTAAGTTCAACTCTATTCCATATTGAATCCAGCATCTGAGCAATCTGCAAAAATAGACACTGGCACAGTAAAATTGAAAAGGAAATATTTTTGCAGTATAAAATAAAATGGGGATTTTGAAAATAATATTTGCCTCAGTTATTTGGGTTGTTCATCATTATTTAAATTTCAATTCATCACACACGAACAGCTTATGACATGCACAGTGTATGATGAATTCAAATCCAAATAGAGTCATTTGCGCTTGGGGTGAGTACGACAAATTTGCGCTTGAGGTGAGTACGACAAATCTGCTTGAGTTGAACAGCTTATTTGAGTATGAGGTCAAATCCAAATCAAAATCCAGGTTCAACTCAAGTGCAATACAAATAAAGTCACAACACGAGCACAAGGTCTCACCCGGGCTATTAGCTGTATTTAACACAGGTGCAAATTCAAATGAAATAATCAGGACATAAAAATCAAGCCTCGACCAAAGTTCAAGTCAATCATCAGAAAATAGAGACTGCAATAGTTCTGACCAAACAATAAAGTTCAATATCCATTCAAGTTCAAACATGGATTCAAATACAACATAGCAATGTACAGACTTCGAGATAACACTCCAGATTCAAATGAAAACAATGTTGACACACACATACATCTAGCAACTAGAGGCAAAGCTCATACACAACATATAGTGACAATATGATTGCAGTGAAGACAACAGCTCAAGGCAATGACTCAATACATACACATGATACATGGCTCGACAAAAAGACCAAATACAACATAAATTCAAGTGAAACACATACGGTCAGTCTGCACATTCAAACTGCAGCCACCAATGAAACTTGACCACAAACCAAAAATGCCAGAAAATCATGAAACCAGAGTGCACAGCATCTATACCAGTCTTATATATGAATACACAAAGTAATGACAACATACACAATGCAGAAGTGATCATCACAAAAAGGCAACTAGACTTCGAGTCAAGTAGTGCACAGTGAAATAAAGAACAGTCACAACATTTCACAAATACTATAAGGATTGCTACCAAGCTAATGAACACAACATCACCAAAGACTGGTGCAAGCTCAACTGAATCAATATGTGCAGACTACACAGTGAAAGACTCAAGACTGCACAATTCAACTAGAAACCAGATCGAATTAATAAGGCCAGTGTTATGATACAAAAACAGAGACCAAAGAATGGCCAAAAGAAATAATCACACTGCAAATATCACAAAGGCACAAAGGCACATACCACACTCAAAAACAACTCAAGCTCAGTACAAATCCAATAATATATGCATACACACATATATCTATGTATGCACATATATGCAGACTTGAATAGGTGACAGAGCAAGGCCAAAATTCAGACCAAATTGAAACAGCAACAAAACTACAACAGTTTTGAAAACAATGCAACAGTGTCAAGCACATGTATGCAACATTTAAATGCACCAGCCTTCAAATTATGAACAACAAGTAACATATATATCCTGCAGAGACCTGAGAATCAAGCTACAGATTGAAGCATATGGCAGTGAAAATGCAGAGTACATATACTTAAGGCCGCGACAAAATTAGTCAGTGTCAACAACCATGTCAAGGCTAAAATCGAACAAGTATACATGTATGCAGCGACAACATTAGAGAGTATATGCAGAGTGTAAACAAAGCCAAGTTTAAATGCTGCAAGCAAATTTTATCACAATATCAAGTTGAACAAAGTCTGTTTGCAGTTATAAAATCATTTTAAATGAACAAAGTCGAACAAGTTCATATTTTCACAAAATCAAGTGACCGAAGTCAAATGCAAGTATCAGTTTTGAACAAGACAGAGAATACAAAGTCAAAATTTTACAAATTCAAATCACAGGTCGAATTCAAGTTACAGAGAAAAATTCAAACCGAAGTCAAAAGTCCGAACAATTCAAAGCCATGGTTGTCAATAAACGATACAGCTCTTAAACGAAGTCGTGTAAATCAAGTTACCAGAAAATATACAAATTTGAACATATCAAATTATACGACATTGACAAAGTTAGAGAAATAATCAACATCCAAGCAACATCGAGTGGGCGAGATGAATTCAAGCAAAAATAATTGACGAATTCGTATAAAATATACGAAGAAAATATAGGGGTTCTAACCCTATATAGACGAACATCATCAACAAAATTATGTATTCGAGTTCGAGAAAAGCTGAGAACAATAAACCAATAACTCGAATCATCGAATGAGTTCAAGCAATCAACCAGAAAAGCAAAAAGGAAAATAACATACCAATTTTAATTCGAACTTGATTGAATTGAAGTAGCCGAAAGCGATCGACAGAGAGAAGAGAGGAATCAAAGCTTCAAAATTCAAGCAGCGCCTTTGATTTTCACATGCCCTAATTTCGCACAGAGGACCGAACAATAAAGGAAAAGGATACAAGGAAGTGGGCCGATAAAAGAATAAAGGGATAATATTTTCACCTAACAAAATTTTGGGCCAACTTCTATAAGTTATATTTGGGCTTAATATTTAATTAGGGTTTTGTGTTTAATTTGATTTTAAATTTGTATTTTCCTTTTTTACACAATTTTAATTTCTGGTCGTGTGACTAGGGGACGAACTACGGTGATGTAGTTCGAGAATTCGCAACTCAGTGGCTGAGTTATGGTAGAGTTTTGAGCGTAGAGTTAAGTCTAGTGAATAGCAGGTGTCGCGATTCTACGTGTGTAAGTGTCTGACTGCTTAATTTCTAGTAGAAACCTTGGGGGCTGCACGTTGGCAGGGTTTTTCCGAACCTGGGTAAATTCTGTGTCGTTCTATTTCTACATTTATTATTCTGCTATTATCTATGCTGCTATAATTCTGGTATATCTATGTTGAAAATATTTTATAAATTTCTGCAACAAATTTTTATAATTAATAGCATCACCCTATTCACTCCCTCTAGGGTGAAATGGATCCTACAGATGCTTGAGAATCAGCCGGATCGTCTAGGATGATTGCTCCATCTATGGCATCAGGAGCCAAGTCAACAAACGTAGTTGTTGGACTCGGGATATTCTGTGCAGGAGTTGCCGATGGATTCGAAGTTCCCATCACCTCCTGTTGAGAACTTGGCTATGGTTTATCCGAGACTGTGGCAGAGCTCGACTTTCTAGACATCTTCGATGATCGTCGAATTTGGATAAACACCTGTTTGAACTATACTTGAAAGATAATCAATATTAGACATAACGACAAAATTGCTCCCCCGCGTGGTGTGTGGACGAGTGCAATCGTTCGAGTATAAGTGTAAAAGTATTAAAAGTCATAAAGCTGATAAAGTAAAAGTTAAGCATTGAACTGCCATCTTTGAAGACCGTCATCGCCGACCGTCTTCGAGAGCCTGCCCCCTGACGGTTTTAGTCTTGAACTTGGACATTAGTACTACATGTTGAAGGATATTGTTTGCTTTTATCAAGTTGAACTCAAGTTTATAATTGTTGAGACTGGGGAGTTATCAATCCGAATTAGTTCAATATGCTTGTTTGCTTAAGTCCTTGTCCTTGTTTACTGTCCTATGATTAGGCATGGGAGGTAAGTTAACTTGGCATGTGTTGTATTCAAGTTGGAACAATTTTGACTGTCATTGCCTACTTCAAGGATCAATGCCGAGCGATGCTCAAAACATACAACCGAACGACCTTCTAAACTAAGAAGCCGACCCACTCACTCTCACTCGCTTCCCGTTTCTCTAACAACCGAACGATGCTCTGGACGGAGACACCGACCCACTCACTCACCTCCACCACACTTCCGCAAATCGCCTCAACACTCTCTCTCCCTAGACCCAATGACATCCCATTCCTCTACCTCCTCGGCATTACAGACACAAGAGGATGACCAAATGATAGACATCCTCCCAAAATGCTATCACTGACCCGCTCATCCTCTCTTCTCTCTCACTCCCTAATTACCAAGCGGCTTCCACCAAACATTTAGCCCTATCTCAAAAACTTAGCAACCACTCTTCCTCACTCGGTGGATTAACAGGAACCTATGTCCAATCCAACCTCCCTCGTCTACATCATTTCGTGTTAAGAAATGCTTGCGAACTCGATCTTTGCACGAAACCCCTAATTCAGAAAAGTTGAGTGGATGAAGAATTCGTACCTAAGAGAGTGAATCGAAGCTTGGGGAGTTGTTGGATTTAGGATTGAAGTTTGTTTAGATTCGTTATCAGGGAAGCTATGGAGCAAATGTACTAGGCTCATGATGAGAGAGGAAGATCGAAGAGGTAACTGAAGTTCGGAGGAAGGAAGGTTGTGAGGTCCTGTAGAGTCGAAGTGAAAGTAAAGAGACAAAGAAGAGAAGTATTGGCTTTTATATATATGAAGAAGGGGAGGTGAACAGGCATCAACCAGTGGCTCGGTCAAGACATATCAGTGGGTCGGCAAGTAGTTGTGATGAGCGGCAGTAGACTTGCCGAACGAGTGGTTTGGTATCTATATGCCGAACGACTACTTGTTTATGTATAAAGAAAAGGAAGGGAGAGAATAAACTCGGAATGGCACAAAGGACTGTCGTGTTTTGACCTTTATTGAACACACTCAACTTTTGATAGTAGGAATCAGATATTGGCTCAAAGCGTGTCTTGTTACCTCACACGACACAATTTGGGGAGAAAATGTTACCCGGCTATTTGGCCTGGTTACGAGAGTCTCGTTAAGCAAGCACATCATTCGGCATTAGCATGTGGCTCGGCCTGAATATCGTTCGACATAAACGTGTGGCTCGGCTTGGATGCCGTCCGGCATAGGCATGTGGCTCGGCTTGGATGTCGTTCGGCATGGACGTGTGGCTTGACTTGGGTGATGTTCGGCATGGACATGTGGCTCGGCTTGGATGACGTTCGGCATAGGCATGTGGCTCGACCTGGATGACGTTCATCATAGGCATGTGGCTCGACTTGGATGACGTTCATCATAGGCATGTGGCTCGGCTTGGATGACGATCGGCATGGACATGTGGCTCGACCTGAATGACATTTGGCATAAGCATGTGGTTCGGACTAGACATTTTGGTTCAGTTTGGACGCCTTCAGCTTTAAAGGGAGGATCAACACTCAACCTTGAGGAGGGTGTCATCGTTCGTCATATGTCGCTCGATATACCTTACTCGGCAAGTGTCACCTGACACAGTAACGTTTGGTATATCTTGTTCGGCGTACATGGCTCAGTGCGCAAGAGTCATCTACTACGGGCCGAAATACTTTGTCCCTAAGCCAGTGAACGAAGTCCGACCTATCTTCGCATATAAATAGAGGGGCAGGGGTGCAGTGAAAAGTGACATTCTTTTCGAGAACACTGAGGAGACTCTGCAATTTCCAAGACTTATTCCTTTTCGGTTAGAAGTTGTATTCAAGTTGTTGGTGTACGGATTGTATCTGTATTCAATTATTCGAAAAAGCACTAAAGATTAAACTCAAAGTGGACGTAGGCAGTTACGCCGAACCACTATAAATCCGGTGTTCTAGTTTTTACAATTAATTCTGCATATATTCCTCTATTTTAATTTTCTATCTTCATTAATCTCTATACACAAATCCTTCTATGGGTGTTAGTGACCAATTTTGGTGCTAACATAAGTACATGCAGCAAAATGAATTAAGTATTGTACACGGTGATAAGGCTTTGATATACAGTATACTGGCGTTAAAAATCAAATTTCATGTGATAGACGGTGGATAGTAATGTGAGGAAGATTGACGTTGGTTTTACTATATGTGGAGATGCCGATTTTTCTACGCATAGAGGGATTGAACCTAACTCGAGTACGTCTAGATTGATGAGGAGGAGCGCTCATCTTCATAGAGCGGCCATTAGAGCTTCTACTGCCTCTAGCTTAGTCTTCTTCTTCTTCTTCTTTATTTTTTTTTAATTTTCTTCTTCTCCATCAGATCACTCATTTTTTTAGGAGTTATAGTGTTGTATTATTTTGTTATGGACCTTAGTACATTAGGATTAGAGGCTTTTTCATTTTTATTTTTTTTATTACTCTTTTACATATCATATGGGATGTGTATCGCTACATATCAAACATGTTGACAGATTTTTTTTTTGTGTAGATTAAAATTACGTGAGTACTCTCCTCTTATAACAAAGGAACGCCCATTTCTCTCAAAACTATCATATTTGAATTTCAAAAAATATAAAATTTGAAAGACACGTAACGAAAATATTTTTAATATTATATTAATGCCTTTCGTCGAAGATATGTATGTGTGTATAATCTATATAATAATAGTACAGCAGAAGAAATTAAAGCTCTTTTATTTATTCTAGGAATTTCCTCCTCTCTCCTTAGTTCTCTCTAGATATTTTATTTTCACATCCTCATAATTTATTGTTATTATAATTATTATAATGTTTCTACTGGTTCTCTCTTCTATCATTAAAATTTAAAACTAAATTTTACAATTAAGTATAGATTTCTTCCAAGTTTTTAATGTTATTTTACATTTAAGTCCATATATATTAAATTTAGTTAGGCGATCTTAAATTTAAGATTTTTAAATAAATACAATTAATGAATATTCATTAACAGGATATTATTGCCAAGGACAAAATTTCTCAGCATTTTAACCTCAAGGACAGACCTTCAGTATTTTAGCCTGAAGGACAACTTTCTTTAGGTATCAGTTTTTAGTTATTGATGGCAGTTTTTATGTATCAGTTTATAGTTATCGGTAGCACTTTGTAGGCATCAGTTTTAAGTTCGGTAGTAGTGTGGGAAGAATGTTTATCCTTATGAATAATTTTCGAAAAATGTTTGTCCTAATAAATAATTTTTAGGAGAATGTTTGTCCTTATGGTTAAAATATTGAGGGCCCTTGAGGCTAAAAATATATAAATTTTTGTCTTTTAAATTAATTCCCCCTATTGATTAATTGATCTAATAAATTTTTAAAAATAACAATTCGACATGTGCACTGCATTCGTATTGACAATGTAAAACTAATTTTTCATTTAAGTCCAAATAGTTTTAAATTTCTGCAATTATATACCAACTATTACAGTGTTCTACTAATATTCTATTCTATCATTTTGCATTTAAATAGCAACATTCAATAATTTTTACAATTATTTACGGATTTCTCGTAAGTTTTCATATATTATTTTACATTCAAGTTCATATATTTGAATTTATTAACTGATCTTGAATTTAATTTTTTTAACTAAATCCAATTAATAATTTTTTTATTAATCTAATAAATCATAAAAAGATAATCTAATGTGTATACCGCATCTTTGCTGACAAAAATAGTAAAACTATATTTTCACTCATGTCCGGATAATTTAATATTTTTACAATTATATACAAAGTTATCTTTGATACTTTTATATTTTTCTACATTTGAGTTCATAAAAAAATTTCTTTCTAAAATTAGTTATCTAACACAAAGAAATATATACAATTTTTTATTTGTAAATTTGGTATTTCATTACAAACAAATATATACAAAAAGTTTATTTTAAAAATTGGTATATTACTACAAATATATATAATGTTTTTCCTTCATAAAATCAATACGTCAAATGGACCTTTTATCATTATCAAATTATATTTTGTGAAGAATAACATTACAATTATTGATAAGCAATGAATGTTTGTATTTTGTAATATTTAAAAAGGAATAAATATTTTCAATCAGTATGTTTTTGTTCAAATAATTATATTTTAATTATTTATATTCTTAATTTGAGTTAATCGATAGACAAAAATTATACCATGTTTTGATAAGAAATATTTTTCTTTCATATTTTATCATCTTTTTTACATAAATATTTGACATTTTTTAAAAGTTTTATTATAAAGTAAAAATAGTAAGGTATGAAACAATGAATTAAAAATCATTGTTTTACATAACTAAAATGGCAATGTGGTTTGTAATGTTTCAGACCTTATTTTCACCTTATATTTATTTTAGTAGTTAAATAAATATTTTTTATCACCCTGATAATATCATATAATTATTTTGATAAATATGTGCTGCAAGGACTATAAATGCATACAAATACATCGAGTCTTTGATATTAGACTTATATTTTAGGTATTTGTCCTCATTCTCTCAAGTAATATTTGAAATTTAATGTATACACCATTTATCTTTTAGTCAAATGTATCAAAATCTAAATGTTAATTTTGGAATATATGTACATGAATATTTATTTATGAAATTTTATAAAAATATTAATTTCAAAATTTATTAAGAATACTTATTTTCATTTATTTGATTGATATATAACAAACCCTAAAAAATAATAAATTGGTATATAACTCATTTTTATCAACAAAAATGATAATTAAATTTTTATTCAAATATAAAAAATATACGAATCTCAAAAAAATATATACACAGTTATAAATGTAGTAATTTAAATTTACAAGTCATGTATCCTAACAAAATTCATCGGATATTGCATGATAAATTATACTCTTCAAAAATAGTTATATAATATTATTTTTTATAACATGCCGTGTGCAACGCACGAGTTATGCACTAGCATACAATTATAATAAAATAGCTTTTATTCTATGTATTAGATCTAAAATACTATAAAAATAAATATTTAATTTTATTTAGTTTTCATAATTGGTATAATTATATAAATACACACACATATTTATGAATGCTTTAGATCTTATAAATATAATTATATTTATATATACACACACACATATATTAATTTCTTACTATAAAATATACATATATGTTATATTTCAAACACCTTTGTATATAATGTTTGTGTGTATATGCATATATATATATATATATATATATATATATATATATATGTTTTTATTTATGTATGTGTGTATAATTAACATTTTACATTTGTGCAATATATAATATATATATATGTAAATATTTATATGTTTTAATATTTATATAAATAACATGTATATATATTTACATATAGTTGGACAATATACAATACATATAAGATGAGCTAATATGTCTGTTGCGATGCAAATTCCAACATTTATGTATATGCATGTTATACCTTACACGAATTGTTATGTTACACATGCACATACATACATGTAACTTATGATATGTATATGTACCATTATATTCAACTAAACTTGAGTTGAATAAAATTCCATTCATTATTTATAAATTTAAATGAAATAAAATATTTTATTTTAATTAAATTTAGAAACATTCTAAATAAATTAGACTTCGTATGCCCAATAAAGATACAATATGGCAAATAATTTAAAATTCATCCATAACTTCCACTGTAGGCCGACCCATTTCCAATAGATACCATTCAAAATAATTGGTTTTTTTGCATAAATAGACTCATTCAAGAGTATTGATCGATATATCTCTACTACAACATGACTTTTCCACTTTTCAAAAATGCTCTCCATGAAAACCTAATTGACCTTGTAACTTATGGAATCAGGGTGACAGTTGTTCCTTACCCTCCTCGGTTGTATTACAGGACCATAAATACACTTAATTCTTCCTAACTGATGCAAAAATCAAATTGCATCGTACGGTTCAATAATGTTGATGCATTATAATATTACGGAATACCATGCAATGTTATAAAATCGATGAAACGCTTTAGCTAATAAGTCAGGATCGAAAACAACATGATTTTCTAAAATTATATCTAAATGACTACTTAACTCAACCTGTCCCACCTCATGACCAACATTAAGGTCCTACTGAGCGGCTCTAGGTTATGATTCGTAATTCAAATTCATCCTGAGAAAAAAGCAAGGAAAATGCTTGTAAATCCAGCTTTGAATTAACGTAAGAAAACTGGTAATCTATTTCATGCCAGACCTACTAACTAAATCTAACTGTCTATATACAAAGTGTTAGTGTTGCCGAACACCATGAGTATATGTGAATTTCATCACATTTTGAAAAAATTCAAATATTCAATTGGTGCATGAGTTTTACTTTTGTCGGAAAATAATGTATTGCCTACGAAAAATACAAATAAGCTCTAACTGCCTGATCAATACAGTCACGGAGCCATCTATCATTAACTCCATAAAAACATCCTTAAGAGTAATGAATCTCACTTTAAATCCTACCTTATCATTCATTATTTGAAATGCGACACCACACATTATTCCGAATTATTCTTCAACAAGGTTAAGAGCTTGCCGGCTGTTAAATGTAGATGCACTAAGGGACTTTCCTTCAACAGGAATGTATAGTAAAGAGTGAACATCATCCAAAGTGATGGTCATTTCATCAAAAGACAAGTGGAAAGTGTTTGTCTCAAGGTGCCCACTCAACAAAAGTTGAAATTAAATTCCTATTTACGGTTCTAAAGGGGACTATAATTGGAGATTGTAAACTTGATAGTACAATATGACCACAGAATATGGAAGCATCTCGCGGTATCTCCCAATTCAATACACATGTTACAAAATTGACAACAGTTAGTGGGCCACGTTCCTAAATAAAATTGACGTTCTTGGTTATTTATATATTTCTACAACGAATATGACATATATGTAAAATATCAAAATATATACCTATCCAATCCAAATTTCATATGCTACAAGAGACTTATACAATGAGACAACATCGTAGATGGAAGGACCTCCATAATCAAGATTAATGCCTTCTCCACAAGCATCGCCTTTCCACTAGTATCACCTTGGTCATGGAATTCTAACATTTTGATTGGTTTTTCTTCTTCTATCTCTTCCTTAGGCTCATGTTATATAATTGGAAAGCGAGCACATCATTTTCTTTTTCATTCTCTTCATACAGAAGCAACCAAAGCATGTCCTTGAAGTAGTCTGTTTCTCAGGTTGATCAACTCTAGAACAGGTTTGGCCTCCCTTTCTAACTCTTTTCATTCTTTTCTTAATGGTCGACATCTACAAAGAATAATAATAGGCAATGCAAAAGGGGTTAAATTTTTTAACAGTCAGTGCTAAAAAATGGGGTATGTTAAAAACCACAGAAATGTTATACTAAGCTATAAGCCACAACCATGAAAAACATTATGTTGACGCACGCTCGAGTGAACTTGATGCTAGGAGGGTAATAAAAAATAACCATAAATAAATTTGTTTCACTTAATTAAATTATCGTCCCTCGCTAAAAACATATTTTTTTTTATTGTGTATAGCAGTCAAATCATGATAGCAGCATAGACTTACCTATCCCCTTAGTTGGAGCTAAATGCATGTTGCTGAGTTAGTATACGGAGGGAGAAGTGGTTGCAAAAGGAGAAATATTTTCTACAAATCCTACTTTCTTACTTCACTTCAAACCATTAGGGCTTTGATGCATGGAGGGCTTTTGTTGAGTTTGCAATGAGTGCAGAAGCTTTTTTATTCCAAACTAAAGATGAATTTAAGGTGGTTGGAGATGTTATAGGTTCTAAAGTTGTATGGAGCAAAGAGTATATCTCTTTTGATCTTTCACAATGGTTGCTTTTTAGGGATTCAACATAGTATTTCATAGTTTATGTAATGTACTTTTTATTTCAACATATGGATTTCTTCCGCTTTTCAGACATTTTAGTTTGTTATTATGAATGGACGATTCCTGCTTGTTGTTTATTTGCACACTTTGTAGCTTACTTAAACCCTTTTTAACACTGCCAATGTATTATGCATTGCCAGTCCTAAGACCGAATAAAGAAGGAGGGAGAAAGATGGATAATATTGATGATTAGCCGCATCTCATTTTCTGCCAATTTCAGATGTGCTTTTATTCATTTGTTTATTTTGAATTTTTTTAGAAACAGGTACTTTATTTACATAAGAAAACATATACTTCCATGATATGGCTCATTAAAACTTGATAAGCCCCTAACCTAGATGGTTGCCTTATCAGGAAAAAGAGTACATATCATGTCCATATATTAATAGTATAAAAGTGACAGGGGGTAGTTGTCTAAGTTGTCAAGTAGATGAAAGAGTAACATATAGAAAATACACTCAAAGTCACCTACATGCAAGACCACTTGAAGCAACAAAACAAAATTACATAAAGAAAAACAATAAAATGTGAAAACATGTGTAATCTTGCTAAACAGCAAACAGGGACTTTGTGATATGAAGGGGCACTTCACAAGCCACATCGAACTAGAGAGAGAAAGCCTATACCCACTTTACTAAACTTGATCTGAAACTAATATACTTCATTCATAAACTCAAAAATGGTGGAAATAGCAGTTCGAAATCTCAATCGAAGGAGGGGTCTACAACACTGAAGCTAGAGATCGCTAGCAGCAAGATCATGGAAGTCTAAAGTTTATGTCAAAGTTTAGTAAGCTAAGTTTGCTTTCTCTATTTAGTTTCTTATAATCGATTTTCCTCTGAATCAATCGAGTACAGTCTTGAACAATTAGCATGATCCTAACTTTAATTGGAAGATCAATACCCTTAATGTGTTGCGCTCACATCAGATATGCCATATAATAGTAGTGAATGCAATGTTCCTGAAGCTGTTTAGAAATTGGTTACTTGTCTGATTTTGTAGCAAGATTTGTAGAGTTTAGTTGATGTCCATTGAGTTTCCAGTAGTAATTTGAATCTTTTGCATTAGATTCTCTAGTAATTGTCTAGAATAATCGCATTGAAAATACAAGTGGTTTCTATCTTCACCGCTTCTTTTACACAGCATACACAATTCATCTAGTTCACTATTCCATTTTTTTCATTCTAATTTTTGTATTAAATTATTTGAAATTGCTAACAATGAACAAGTCGACATTTCAGGTGCACAATTGTTCTCCCATATGATTGTGGTCAATTCAAAACGTTTTGCCTGGTTCTAATATGATTCCATGCTGAATTGATGCTAAACTGCCCATTTTCATTAGGCAGCCAAAACCAAAAATCTTTATACTCATGATTATGAATTGTGATTGCTTGTATTGTCTTGTGCAACTGAATAGAAACATGATCAAGTTGTTCCTTCCATCTATCACCTGTTATTAGAGTAGAATCTTTTTTGTTAAAGCTAGCTGTTATGTTTATTTTGTTCTATCCATGTTTATCTAATAATGAATGCCATTTATTAGCTACTATGTTTATTTTGATTATTGTTTTGCTTAGATTTATAGAATTCCATTTTATTTTTCTTATATGAAACATGTGTATCAAACATGATTAAGTTATAAATGTAGATGAATTGGATTAATGAACAAATATGAGTAGTAGAGATTGACGCTAATACAATTTTTTCATGCATGTAGTCCATGGTGGCTAATGAGTTAGGTGATCTTACCAACATTTTTTTGGTATTGGTAACCATTTATTTATATACGTAAAAGACTTTGGTTTAAGCAACATTGTCCATCTTAAAATTTAGATGGAGGTTTAGTTTCTTATCCAGTAATGTATATTAATCAACATATCAATACTACAATTGTCAACAATATCTCATGTCAATTCTACTATATGCAATTTGATAACTTCATTAAAATAAGTTTATTTGCATATGGTTAGAAATGCCATTATATGATTAGAAACTTAGTTGTGAATATGTATGGTAGGATTGCTGCTGAACTACCTTTGTGGGGTCAATGTAGTTCTTAGATTTTTTACCACACAAATATCAATTTTATTCCCATTGATTTTGTTCTGTTTTGTGTTTATCGTATTGCATAAGCCTCAAAGGAATTATGCAGTAAAGTATGATGGACTTATTCTTAAGGTTGTTGGTAAATGAGGTATGAATTCTATGTTATTTCATTTTTTAGAAATGCCTAAAGTGATAGTGTGGGCTTTTATTAGTATATAGTCATATATAAATGCTTCTTTTAGGTTATTCAACTTGGTGCAATTACTCAAAAATATCAAATTTTCTTTTAAAAGAGACTTTCTTTCTTATCTTCATAGCATTCTTATAAAATAGTCATAGTTAATTTAAACAGTCAACTTGGTACAATTGCTTAGAAATATAAAAATTCTGTTCAAAAAGGATTTTCTCTCTTATCTTCTTATTATTTGAACTATAATGGGTAAGTCAAATAATATTCAAATAATAATATTGCTTTCCAAAGTTTATAATTCATTTTTTTTCAACTTTTACATTACATGAACTTTCGGGTAATTTGATATTCTCCGTTAGTCTATATGAATACATGTAATCTAGTTACAGTTTTACGTATTACATGCCTAAATGTTCTATTATGTGCAATTTAGTTCAAGTAAATGTATACATAATTTGATATGAAGCCTTCCTAATCGTATATACTATAGATTTTATATATGCAAAAGTACTTCAATTTTTTCAAAAAGAACAATCATTGCTTTTGTTGGTTTTTTTTTTGTAAAAAGTTGAAAGAACTAAAATTTTGTACATCTTATTGTTGTTTACACAACACAGGCTTGTGTCAATTTTTTTTTACTGTTGTTCTTACTATTTACTATTTGAATTTTTCATTGCATCTTAATTATACAGTTATGAATTTGTATACCATTATTCTGTATTAATAATATGGGATCTATATTTTAATTATTAAGTGTTGGTATTCAGATAGCCAGGCATACTCAAGCGATATTTTGTGAAGCCTGTAGGTATTTGGTAGTCATATAATTTATTTTGATGGACATTGAGGAGTGGCCTACCCATGTTGAGATTGTTGGACGTGCAAAAAAGGTAACAAAGTTTATTTATAAAGTCAGTTGACTTTTAAATCTTATGTGAAAGTATACTAAAGGTAGAGATTTAACAAGACCAGCAGTTACAAGATTTGCAACTTGATACTTAACTTTAAAAGTGTGTTAGAGCAACATGTTGGTTTAAGAAAAATGTTTACCTTAAATGAATGGGACATTAGTCAATTTTCTATAAAAATAAAGAAAAAGGAGGTCTAAGATATTATTTTGACCCAAAAAGAATTCTAGGATGAATAAAGTATTGCTTGAAAAGTACCATTTCTTTAGTTAAAGTCCTTAGACTAGTAGATGGCGATGCAAAACCCACAATGTGTTATATTTATGATGCAATGGATCAAGCCAAAGAAAAAATAGCATAAAATTTCCAGAATGTGGAGTCTAGATTCAAGGATGTGTGGGAAATCATTAACAAACGATGGAACGCGCAACTTTACATGCAGCATGGATGTTCTTGAATCCAAAATATCATTATGATGACAAATTTAAAATTGAATTGGAGGTGAAAAAAAAGGATCGTATGACACTATAGAAAGAATGATCCTAACCAAAAATGGAAGTGCCAAAATAGAGAGACAACTTGATATGTATTCATTGGCAGAAGGAGAGTTTGGAAGAGTCATGGCAATTAACAGTCATAAAACTGAACAACTGAGTGAAAATTATGAAATATCATAACTTTTTTTATTACTATTATAAAATATAAAATTATGTATGTAACAATTATGCATTTATTTGAATTAACAGCTTTGCGGTGGGGAAGCTGCGGTGGCAAATGTCCTGAGTTACAAAGGCTTGCAATAAGATTTTTGAGCTTGGCATGAAGTTCGACTGGTTGTGGGCGTAACTAGAGCACATTTGATCAGGTATAAGCATAATAAATTGCTTATTTTGTTGTATTTTTTAAATCAACATAACTTTCTAATTCGAAACATTAGATTCACATAATACGAAGAAACCAATTCGAACAAAAAAAGGCTCAATGCACTGGTTTTTGTAAAGTACAATATGTTGAATCTTGGTGACACTATATGTAAAATTGAAGAGGTCGAAACTAGATTTATAACGGTGAAAACAGTTCGTAGATCGAAGCTTGAAGGAGGAAGATATTGTGAAAAAGGTGGAGTGTTGTGGGAGCATCAGGCTATATATGTCAGTTATAAATTGACAAACGTCTGTGATTACAGGGTTTGAAACCAAAGAGTGTGGACAAACGTCCGTCATTTTGTGATTGGCATCTATGGTTTTAGGGGTGTTTTCCCGAGACCTATGACACACGTATGTCACTTGTGACAAACGTCTGTGTCGACCTTTTGACTATATTTTGACCCGGGTTTGGTGTGAAGATTTGTGATATTCAAATGGGCAATTTTGAAATTTTGTCTGGGTTTTATATTCTCCCATATGAGCTCTGGATTCAGATATGGAGGCAACTGAAAAGTGACTGCAATGGTTTTAGCCTCCATTAATTAGGGTTTTATCAAAACCTAATATTTTTTTCGATTCTCTTCTCCACAAGTCAATTCTATTACAATTTTGATCATTGTGATTAATCTCTTGTACTCTTCTCATTGATATTAATAAAAGCTCTCTCTCAAAGTGGATGTACACAAACAAGACGTCAGTGGAACCACTATAAATTGATGTGTGATTTATTTTATCATTATTTTTTTGATTATCTATTGCTTGTTTGAAGATTGTGTTTGGTCTTGGATTGGACTGGGTTTTGAATTAAGATATTGATTGGTTGTTTTTACAATTCTTACCACGATCTCGTTTTTCTACTGTGCTTTGGGTTTTGATTTGAGTGGTCTCGAGTTAGAATTTCCCACAACATTTGGTATCAGAGCCTTTGTTATGGTAGGTGGCTGTAGAATGCCGAAATAAAATAATACCTCAAGTAGTTTCTTAATGGTTAATCCAAGTGATGTAGTGCCTTACGTACGTATATCGTATGCAGATTCGAGATCATAAATTTTTATAGAAAAGTGGAATGGTGATAATGATTTTTAAGTGGCAATGGAAGATGAAAGCGGTTCTTAGGAGGAATCAGGTACATCGGGTAGTGTTTGATACACATTTGTTGTTGGCAGCATATTGGATGTTGAGAGAGAGGAAATGGAAGAGTGGGCATTCATTACACTTTAACTTGCTATGAGGGAGAATGTTACTTCAAAATTTGTGGTGAGACTACAGCTAAGGGTATTTGGGACATGTTGGAGGAGTTGTATATGAAGAAGTCACTAACTAATCGTTTGATCTTGTTGCGAACGTTCTTCACCTATAAGACGAAAGAAGGCACTTCACTAAAGGCACACTTGAATACCTTTGATGATATGCTAATGAAGATGAAGATGGTAGATTTTAAGATTGAGGAAAATCAAAAGACGATGATATTGTTATGTTCGTTGCTGGCCCGTTATACGGGTTTCTCAAATAGTTTGATCTATAGCCGGGATACTTTGACTCTGGATGATGTCAAAATTGGTCTTCTTAGCGAGAAGTTGAGGAATCAAATGAAAGAGTTAGGTGATGGAAGTAGTGGTGCTAGTAGTGGTCATGTTTATTTGTGGATAAGGAGAGATATGTTAAGAAGGAGAACCGTGGGCGTTCTAAATCAAGGAACCTCGGTTGGAGAGGAAGGCCGAAGGAAAGAAAGTGCTAGTGCTATATTTGTAAGAAGCTTGGTCATTGGAAGAATGAGTGTCTGGACAAGGAGTAGGTAAAGAAGAAAGTAGCATCTTCATCCGTAGCAGTGAAGTGTGGAGTTGTTAAGGGAGATGTATATGTGTTATCAATGGTAGCATTAGATGTTTCGAGTAGAGAATGGGTGCTCAATTCGGGGGCGTCTTAACATATGATGTTGAATAGGAATTTGTTTTTCTTCTTGTATCCACAAAGAAGGAAATTCAGCTGTTATGGGTAATGGTGCTATTTTTAAGTTGAAAGGCATTTGTTCCATGCAAACTCGGATGTTTGACGAAGTGGTTCATGGTCTCACTAATGTGCGCTATGTTCTAGGACTTCGGAAGTCTCATATCTTTTTGGAGCAGCTGGATTCTTTAGGTTGTAAAATCACAATTGAGAGTGATAGATTGCGAGTTTCGAAAGGAGCGCTTATGGTGTTGAAGGGTGTTAGGACTCATGATGTTTATTTGCTTCAAGGAGTGACTATACAGGATGAAATGTGTGTAGGAGTTGATAATTCTCGTGGCTTGGATGCGACTAGGTTGTGTCATTTGAGATTAGGTCATGTCTCGGAGAGGAGTTTGGATATTCTTCGGAAGAGGGAGACGATCGAAGGAGAGAATTTCAAAAAATTAGAGTTTTAAGAGGAATGTGTCATGGGGAAGCAAACTAAAGTATCATTTGGTGGAGGAAAACATGATTCAATAAATGTTCTTGAGTATGTTCACACAGGTGTGTTAGTCCTTGAGATGATGGTTTTGATGATAACAACCTTAGAATAGATTATAAAATATAAATACTAGTATTATAGTTTAGATATATATGTATATTTAGGATTTAACCATGCTGGTCCCAAGAATGAAGAATGTACAGTATAGAGATTCAAGATATCAAGATTGAAGACTCATGAGTATCAAGAATATCAAGAGTTCAAGATTTCAAGAATAAGTAATTTTAATTAGGAATTTTGTTAAAACTCCTAGAAAAGCACTGGCATCTTAAAATCCAATTTAATCGTGGAATGGAATCCACTTCGAGCCCGTTAAAGGGATGGAACCCTAAGTAGGATGAAACCTACGAAAAATCTAGTGGAACATTATTTTGTATCCGCTAACTTTTATTCAAATGATTTTACAAAATTATCTTATTTTCAAAACCTTCCTTTTAAAAGAATAAAAAACATCTATCCTGATTTTAAATACTTTTAGCCTCAAAATAATCTTTATTTTCAAAATCAAATTATCCTTAGTTTTAAAACTATCTTTAATAATAATATATTTAACTTTTAATATTTATACTTAGATTTAAATATAAAATTATAGTAAAATTATATATATATTATCCTCTATATTTATTTATGTATTTTATCTATAGTTAAGTATATTTATAAAAGTTTAAAATAGTTTTATTATAAGATAAAAGTCATTTTAAAAGAAAAACAAACCACCAATATTTCCTTTGGGATGTCGACATACTCAATATACCCATGTCGACATAGTCTTAGTTAATTTCAAAATTTAAATTTCAAAAGAAGTGTCTATTCGTCATATCTCTTCACGAATGGACATGGCTATTGTTCTTCTATAAATAAGGGTTGTTTTCAACGAATTTTCATTCATATTTTTCTAGTTTTCACTCCTCTTCTTCTTCCACATTTCTTTATACATACTCCTACCATTACTATGCCGAAATCAACATTGAATCTAACTAGATTATCTCTAGTTCGATTCTCTATCACTATCTCAATAAGATCTTCAGTGCTATTCAGAGTAATAGGCTTCTTTGTAATCAATTAAACGCGAAAAGGTGTGATTGTGGCCTTGGAAATCAATCAAGCGAGAAAAGGTATGATTGTAGCCTTGGAAATCAATTGGGTGAACTTGTTGCTCGGGAAATCAAGTATCACTATCCAGAGGATTGTGAATCTGAAGGGTGTACCTCGTAGCCTTGAAATCGAGGGTGTTATTGTACAATTGCTTTTGAAAGAAAATCCGTACTTGTGTGTGGGACTTGATGTAGGGTAACTCCAAATCAGTATAAAATTCGGTATGTTCTTTTATTGCTTTTACTTTATTTCCGCATCTGTATTTGATTCTGTGATCATATCTTTGTGTGAATATTGCATACATTTGTGTTCAAATTAACAAAAACTCAAAAAGATATAATAATTCCTTAAAGCACTATTCACCCTCCTCTAGTGTTTATCCTAGCCTTAAGATCCGTAATCCGTATTTCTCACATTTGGCATCAGAGCAAGGTTTTCAAAGTTTCATAACCTGAATTTTGAAAAGTTTTTCAAAATGGCTACCAACACTGGTACTGTTACTAACACTAGTATCCCTATCACTAGTTCATTTGTAGAAGGCCAGTCTACTATCAAATCACCATTTTTTAATGGCAGTAACTATGCATATTGGGCATGTAGGATGAAATATATTTACAATCTATAGGATTAGACACTTGGAATATCACACAAACTGAATATTTTGAACCCACAACTGATTTTGCACAGCGGATCATTGAAAAAAAGACTGTTGCACAAAATAATTATAAAGCAATGAATATTCTATTTTGTTCACTTGATAGGAATGAATTTTATAGAGTGTTAGTTTATAAATCTGCATATGAAATCTGGAAAACTATGCAAGTGACTCATGAAGGAACAAGCAAAGTTAAACATACCAAAATTTCCATGCTCACAAATTAGTTTCAATTATTTAAAATGAATTCTAATGAGTCTATTTCAGATATGTATAGTAGATTTCAGGATATTGTGCATTCTCTAATATCCTTGGGAAAGGAATTTTCGAAAGAAGATCAAGTCAGAAAATTTTAAATTCTCCTACTCCAGAATGGGATCAAGAGACACTTGCGATCGGAGAGGCAAATGACATCAGTACCTTAAAGATAGAAGAATTAATTGGAAATCTAATGTCGTTTGAAGTCCAAATGACTGGGAGAAGGGAAAGCAAAGCATATGAAAAGAAATCAATGGCATTCAATGCATTGACCGAAGGATCAGACTCAAACACCGATAATGATGAAGAGATAGCCTTTATGACCAGGAATTTTTGAAAATTTCTGAAATACAGAAAGATGAATAATCTCAAGAGAAATAACTAATAACTCTGGAAATCAGAATGTAGTGCCAAACAAAGTCAAATGTTTCAACTACAATGAACCAGGCCATATCAAACGAGACTGTCCGTATCCGGATAGGGAAAATCCTCCTATTAACAATGATTCAGTAAAGAAATAGAAGTGTGCATTTACTGCTACTCTAGATGACTCAGACTCGTCCTCAAGTGATGATGATCAGAAGATAGATAATTCAAATATGTGTTTCATAGCAGTTCATGGCTCCGACAAATTCAGAGAAACGGACTCAGAAAAAGGTACACATTTACAACACAAGTGGTTGAAATTGCATGCTTAGAATTGGATGCTCGATTGCTTTATTGATTGATTTTGAATTGGTGTGTTATTTGAATTTTAAATTTTTACTGTTATTTTATTTTTATTTTTATTTTTAATAGTATTATAACATTTTATAGAATATACTATAATTTCAGAATTATTCCAGATATATATATACATTAAAAATAATAAGTGTGTATATATATATATTAGAATACTTAGGAAAAATAAACCATAGAAATTCAAAGACACATGTCGACATGGTCCCTACCGTGATGTCGACATGGGTACAGAATTAGAAATTCAAAATTTGAATTCAAATGGTTGAATTTCCCTCCACCTTTTCACTTCATTCAATTCTCTGAAAAGACATCTTTTGTCCAGAGAACATGTCCTTTAAGAATCTATTTATTCACTATCTTTTATCACATCTTTTCACTCTCATTTTCAAATTCAAACTCTCTCTTCAAAACTTCAAGCTCTCTACTCTCTACTCTAATGGCTTCTTCAAGCAACCCCTCCACCATGAGAATTTCTAGAAAGATAAAACTGCAACTCTTGAATGATCCGGAGGCAATAAAAGCATATATCAATTATGCTAATTATGCAAAAGTCCATCTCGGAAAGTTTGCTATATTTCAACATTTCTCTTCTTATGAAATTGATTCTCTTTTTGCAAACAAGCAAATTCTTAGTCTTCTTAATGCTTCTCAAAATGATTTTATTTGTTATCCAAATATTTTAAAAATTTCTATGCAAATTTAAACCGTGGATTTTATATTGGAAATGATGATGAAATTTGGAGTAGTGTCAATGGCACTAGAATTGTTTTGAATTGTGATCTTTTGGTACCATTCTCAATTGCAAGAGTACGGGAATGGATCTTTATAGTTTTAAAATCGATGAAAAGGATCGTGAGACATTTCATCACATTTTCGAAGGAAATTGTAACGACCCAGAATTTTTATTAAATTAAAATTTTAATATTTTATTAATTTTAAATATTAATAAGTGAATTTATAAGTCAAATAAATTTTTATTTGAATTTTTGGATTTAATTTGGATAATTAAATCGATAATTTAATATGTTAAATTATGGAAATAATTAAAAATTGAGTTAAAAATGATTGAAAATAATTTGGAAAATTTTATTTAATCATACTGGAGTTATAGAAATATTTTAGAACTTTTAAAATCGAATTAAAAGTTAATTTGTGAAAATTGAATATTTTAATATTTAAATCGACTAGTAAAATAGCCAATTTTTGAACAGTCTCAGAATTGAACGAAACTAGTTTCATTGGATCCGTAATAGTTAGTTATTACCGGATTTCAATTTTCGTGTCAATCGGAGTTATCGTTTGATCGTGGCAGCTCGAAACGCATCGAATCGTTTTTAATTTAAATTTGACGAGTCAAAATAGCCATTTTTCAAAAAGTCTCGGATTTCGACGAAACCAGTTTCATCGGATCCGTAATGTGATATTATTGTAAGGTTTCAAATTTCAAGTCAATCGGATTTACCGTTTGTCCGGTACAAATTAAAACGCCTAGAAATCGAGTTAAATCGGTTTAATTTAAATTGAACGTTTTCAGCCATAACTCGCACATACTTCCGAATTAGCTTCCGAAACCTGTTCCATTGTGTCCGGAACGCGGGATAAACCCTAGGTACGCTGGTTACGGCGCCTAAATCGGAGTTCGGAATTCCCGGGATGAATAGTGTTTACGCTTGCTCGTTCCTTATAAATAAGCCTCTACCCTTCATTTAAAATAAAAAAAAAATTTAAACCCTAATTATATTTGCAGCCGCCACCATTATAATGTAAGGCTGAAAATCATTCTTCTTCATCTCTTAATCTCTTCCAATCCATCAAGAATTGGCCAAAGTTGTTAACTAAAGAATCAAAGAGCACGAGATGAGCTTTAATTCCATACGGTGATGATCGGAAATGGTGCAACGTAGAGGGAGCAATGGGGGCCGAAACCTGCAGATTTTCGCACGCTTTTCAAGGCCAATCCTAGGGCCGAGCTTCAGGTGGTTGGTGGTGGGAGTAGCTCTCGCGTAGGGCTTCGATTTGCAAGTGGTTTGATCGAGTTTCGTCGAGAAATGAGATCGAAAATTGGAACCCTAGTTCTTGGTTGATGGGTTATGTTGTGCGTGCTCCTTCCTGTACATGTTGCGTGCAAAAGGAGTTGGGGAAGAAGCAACAATGCACGGCCAGATGTGTTTGGGGATGTGATGGATGGCCTTGATTAAGTTGAGTTTGTTAACAAAGGTTATATTGTAAATTGTATAATAAAATACGTGTAACTTCAAAAATACATAACTTTTTCATACGAGGTCGAAAAAATGCAAACTCAGTTGCGTTGGAATCGTATGGACGAGCACTACGCGATGGAGTTGGTTTGGAGTCGTTTGGAGTTAGTGAGAATTTCGGGTAAAATTAAACGCGCGTTTAATTTTATTCGAAATTAAAGCTAAAACGGAAATTAAAACCAAGGTGAGAACTTCTCACTCAATCGAATAGATTTCGATTTTATTTTAAATAGTTAGATTTAAAATATTTGAATGCATGTTTGAATGATGACTGTAAATTATTGATTGTTAAAATAGACATTATTCGCCGTTAGTAAGCGGATGTTATTTAATAAAAACATATACCGCGAATATTTCATAAACAGTGAAATTGGTATTATATATAATATCAATATATATATATTGGCATATGTATATATTGCAGTTATTGATTTCCCGCATTTTTGTTTAGCGGATGAGACCCTATTACGCCGTTATTAAGCGGATAATATTTAATAAGAACATATACCGCGATAATTTCGTACTGGAGCGAAATTGGTATTGTGCTAATGTTTTTGGATGCAGGAAACAGGTTGGAGGGATCCAACTGGATTCCTCAACAGTATTTATTTTATTTCAGATATTTTGATATTTGATTGATTATCATATCGATATATGATATCGTTGTTAGTCGTGATTGACTATTTGGTGTGTAGCATCATTGGACCCAGATTTTGGGATTTTAAAATGATTTTAAAAGTGATTTTGAAAATATACTATATTTTTGGAATTGATCCATTATAAATAAATAAACGTTATAATTTTTAAAGTTATAAAAATTATGGTTTTTGTGAAATATAGTTAAAAAGCTGATTTTTAGAAATACGATTGAAAGTCGATTTTTGAGAAATATGAACTAATGATTTTATAAACTAATTTAGATTGGATTTTTGAATATAAGATAAAAGTTTAAATATAGGATTTATAAAATTTGATTTTTTTTTTTTATAAATCGAAATGATGAAATTATAAAGGAATTTAAAGACGTTTTAGAATAATAATATAAATTAATTTATATTAAGAGATTTATAAATGGATATTTATAAATTGAATTATGGACATTATAAAACGAGTTTTTTATAAGTGTTTGAACGTAGTGAAAATTGAATTTCCTAAATGAATGAAATTTATGAAATTATAAACTGTGAAGTTATAAATGAAATTTTATAAGCAATAGGTTTATAAAATTTATAAAGTTATCGAAAGAATGAATTTTGGATAAATAAACAATCTTATAAGTTAAGATTAATAATTTGGGAAGTTAAATAAACGATTTTGTAAAATAATCGTTTTATAAGTAATTAACTTATAATATGAACTTGTAGTTTATAATTGAGTTATAACTGAAATAGGTTAATAAAGGTATTTATAAAAAAAGAAGTTTTTATAAATAAATAGAAACGGAATTTATAAACGTTGTTTTATAAATCCGCAAACGACTTATTTTGATAAGTTAATTGTTATAACTTATAAATGGAGTTATATTCACGTTTTAGACTGTGAATAATCCTTTAAGTTAAAAAGTATAAAAAGGATGGAATTTGTTAAAGAAGTATATTCACGTTTTTAAATAGTGAATAACACGTTAAAGAAAATGGTTTGAATGTGAATGTTTTAAATAGAATTAAGACAATCTAGTGATGTTTTAAAAGGTGTTGAGATTCGAAACCATAGATTTCAACATTTATTGTTGAAATAGACGTTTTCGAGAAATAAAAGGAAATAGTGGACTATAACACTGTTGTTATAGTAAATGATTTCCGAAAGGAAATGTTTTTGTATAGTATTGGAATTTATATATCTATTTTAATTTCGAATCCCTATACTAGTGATTTTGGGTTGTCGTAACGATGTTTTACGTAACATTCGTTTTGGCCCAAATAAATAAGTATAAGTGAATGATTTCCTTAAAGAATGAAATATATACTTAATTCGATTTAAGTATATTGAATATTTCCTAACTGTTGAAAATAAAAGAGATTTGTGAATTACTTATGAATAAATAAGTATGGAAATATTTTCCAATATGAAGTGAATATTTTGAATTTATCTTTTTGAAGATAAATTGGAAATGAATAATTGAAGTCATATATGCATGAATATTTTGAAATATAAATTCATTATGGAATTTATATGTGAAAGTGGAATTTGTGTGAAAATAAATATTGATTTATTTTTGAAGTGTTGAAATTATATATCTTGTAAAGATATTTTGGAAAATAAATAATTTGGGAAAATTATTTGGAATCTGGTGATGTTGTGCATATCAATTAATAGTTCAATAACCGACTATCAGTATTTCCCTTTTGAATGGGTATTTGATGTGAATTGATTGAATTTGAATGCACACTTATTTTTGAATAAGCGCTCACTATTCGGGTTAACCGGGAAAGGACCATGGGGTCGTATAACCCATTCCGAATATGTGATACGTCGTTGTGAATTGCATTGAAGATCGGTGTTGAAGACCGGTATTTGCAAAAGCGATAGGATGACCTGTCGATTGTCTCTGCACTGAGTTGCAACGGTATTGAGACTCCCTAAGTGATGGGAAATCCGATCAGGATTGTGAATATCCGGGTTGCAAGGACTTCTTTGTAAGTGCCTTCGGTTTTGTTCGATCCCGGAACAGACTTGTATGGATTGTATGCCTGACATTACAAGTTGAGATATAAAGCCGATTTCTTTCAAATATATTTCTGTTGGTGGCGGAGAATTTATTCTTTGCTTAACACCCTTCTTTGAGACGTACGTGCTCAAAGGTTATATAGTTGAAGTTATCAGCGATATATTCCCAATTTGGTAATGTGACATGCTGAGTGATGCTGAAATGATCATTGTGTTGATTATTGTGATAGGATCATTTATTTGATCGTCTATCTTAGTGATCATTGTGTTGATCATTTGTTGACCCAAAGCATGGCTTTTGTATAAAGTATGTTTTTGTGGACGTGAATTCGTCGAGCCTCACACCCCGTGAATGGTCAAAACAGGAAAGAAGCAGCAAGGTTATGAGGGGTAGCACCCTTTAGGATGTGTCCATTTCCTTCTGGAAAAGGGTGGTGTCATGGTATGGAGCCCAGATACTTACTCATGTTGAAAACACTTTATGATTGTGTGAATTGATTACGAGCGCTCGGTTGAAAAGGTCCCAAAGGACCGGGGGATGGCATATTCGGTCAGTTGTTACTCAGTTAGGAGTAACCCGGCCTTGTGTTGGTAGAGATCCGGTTTGGTTCTCGGGGATGTCCATCCAGAGGCATTCTCAGTGGCAATGGGAAGTTCCTTGGCCTGATCATTCGTTGGAAATCCAAAGAAACAATACGAAACTTGTACGGTATTAGTTGTAGAACCTGCCATTCACTTATGGTGGTCACCACTGTTTGGATGGTAGCTATAGTAGGCATACGATAATGGTCGTATGTTGGCTAAGATTTATATTCTACTTTCGAAATGAATTTGTTATACACTATGCACTAATAATAATATCAAATGTTATTTTAAATGCGTATCAAGCATCTTTGACTATCATAAGGAGAAATCTCCTCCGATTCTGCGTTTGCATGTGTGTGTGTGCGGGAGGCCTTATGGTAGTCTCATTTTTAAAAGCATTGCGAATTGAATTTAAAAATATTCCTCTCTTTTGATTTTAAAGTTAAATAAACTGTTTTGAGTTCTCACACCAGTCACATGACTGACTCGGAGTTTATTGTTTTCCTTCCTAAACTCTGGGTGCCCACCAATTTTCCACACGGGCAGTTAAGAGTTAGGTTTATCAGGATATTCTGGATATTCAGGAGTTGCTGGAGGCAAGCTGGATGGCATGGCGTATTACTAGTTTATATAGTATTTCTTTTTCCGCTGCACTGTTTATTGTTGTATGTTGTTGTACACTCTGATGATATGATATGATGTGATGTAATGAAATGAAATGTAATAACTGATATAGTTCTTTGTTTAAAGATTATTCATTTATTATTATATGTTGTTCCGCTGCGAATTGTGAGATTCTGTTGTTGTTCTGTTTTGTTTCCTTTTTCCTCTATTCTCTTTTTCTTTCTATTTCTTCTATTTTTAAAATTTCCTATCTTCTATTTTCTTCTATTTTAAAATTTTCTGTCCTCTTTTCTATTTTCTTTTCTCTCTATTATCTATCTACCTTCTTCTTCTACCTTTTCTTTTCTTAAATTTTTCTTAAAACCCCTAAGGGTTCGTATTTTCGTTCATCTTGAATTAACAAAGGAGATTAGTGTCTATTCAAGGAGTACGGACTTACGGGTCTTTACATTTTGGTATCAGAGCTGATGGTTAAGCGACAACCATGGTTCTGTAGGGTATTACTCGTTAGAGATAGAGTCAGTAGTACTCTAGAATGAGTTTGAGTGTAATAATAGATATGAGTGCGTATTTGTTAGTGAATATGAAATTGTTTTATATTGTGATGATTGGTTTATTGAGTGGCATATGAACCTTCCTCAGCACGGTATGTACAACTTTGCCGAAGGGGTTTCTAAACACTTGAATAGAACAATTCGACATAATATTGATTTTAAAATTGGGTAAATGAAATAATTTTACCTTGATTATATTTTATATATAAAGGAATAATTTTTCAGAATTATTAAAGTGTATATATAAGTTGATTGTTAGGTTGTTTGAATAATCTAAATAAAAGAATAATTGTATAAGCAAATGAATTATAAGAATTGAATTATAATTAAAGTGTTTACAATTGTGAAATAAACTTATATATATAAGAAGTGATTTAAAGTTAAATGGAATATAACTTAAGAGATATTGAATTAAGTTGATTTTGGTATCGAAGTAAATAATCAAGTGGATTAAATGAATATGAACTTGAGTTATGTAATAGAATTCAACTTTGTAATTGAATTGAATGAATGGATTGAATGTTAAAACAATTGAATGTAATTTAAGTTGATAAGGAATAATTAATGAAAGTGTTAATTCATTAAAATCTAATCTTATTAGAAGTTGAATAAATTGGAATGGAAATCAAATTAATGTTAAACCAAATTGAATGAATATAAGTGAAAAGAATTTGGTTGTAATTAATATAAATTGGTTGTTATATGATTGTTATATGATTGTATAAAAGTCATTAAGAGTTAATGAAATTGAAAACTATGAAATTGAATTCAAATTAAAAGTAAATGAATTTGAATAGAATTGAACGTGAATTGGATTTAATTAGTGAATGCAAACGAATTAAAATTGAGAATGAATGTTGATAAAATCCAATGTTAATAAATCAAATATGATTTAGAGTGAAAACCAATTCATTGTATATGAATGAGAATATAAATGAATATTTATTTGATTGTGAATGTTAGTTGGTTGATGGTTGAATATGTATTGCATTTGTTGTTTAGTTGCATTGCTATGTGACATATATAGTCATTATGTTGCTATATGTTGTATATTGAGATTATTTTCATATGTGCATGTTCTCATGTTGTTTGTTGAGTTTAGTAGGTGCGGATCGCGTTTGCTTCGCATTTGGAGTTCGCTTTAGCGCTATATTAGCCGTATTTGCTTGCTAATAAAATATAAGGTACATATCTCGGATTAAATATCGTACTTTTACACTTTTTTCCCTTCGGGATGCCTCATTACTTGATGAGATGTATATTTGTGATATATATACTGTCATTTTTTTTTCCGGATCGAGCCGCGCAAAGGAGACATGGCGAATTTTTCCGGAAATTTAAGGCGTTAGAAAAATTTCGAGAAAATTGGGAAATTTTTTTTGAAAACTTTAACTTTGTTTTAAAGTTGAAAGTTAAATGATATAATTGTTTTTGAAAAGATAACTAAGTATGATTTGAAAACTTAGTAAAGATTTGTAAGCAGTTTAATTATGAATTTCGGAAAATTAATAGATTCTCTAACTTTTCTTACTTGTAATTTCGAGGACGAAATTCTTTTAAGGGGGAAAGATTGTAACGACCCAGAATTTTTATTAAATTAAAATTTTAATATTTTATTAATTTTAAATATTAATAAGTGAATTTATAAGTCAAATAAATTTTTATTTGAATTTTTGGATTTAATTTGGATAATTAAATCGATAATTTAATATGTTAAATTATGGAAATAATTAAAAATTGAGTTAAAAATGATTGAAAATAATTTGGAAAATTTTATTTAATCATACTGGAGTTATAGAAATATTTTAGAACTTTTAAAATCGAATTAAAAGTTAATTTGTGAAAATTGAATATTTTAATATTTAAATCGACTAGTAAAATAGCCAATTTTTGAACAGTCTCAGAATTGAACGAAACTAGTTTCATTGGATCCGTAATAGTTAGTTATTACCGGATTTCAATTTTCGTGTCAATCGGAGTTATCGTTTGATCGTGGCAGCTCGAAACGCATCGAATCGTTTTTAATTTAAATTTGACGAGTCAAAATAGCCATTTTTCAAAAAGTCTCGGATTTCGACGAAACCAGTTTCATCGGATCCGTAATGTGATATTATTGTAAGGTTTCAAATTTCAAGTCAATCGGATTTACCGTTTGTCCGGTACAAATTAAAACGCCTAGAAATCGAGTTAAATCGGTTTAATTTAAATTGAACGTTTTCAGCCATAACTCGCACATACTTCCGAATTAGCTTCCGAAACCTGTTCCATTGTGTCCGGAACGCGGGATAAACCCTAGGTACGCTGGTTACGGCGCCTAAATCGGAGTTCGGAATTCCCGGGATGAATAGTGTTTACGCTTGCTCGTTCCTTATAAATAAGCCTCTACCCTTCATTTAAAATAAAAAAAAAATTTAAACCCTAATTATATTTGCAGCCGCCACCATTATAATGTAAGGCTGAAAATCATTCTTCTTCATCTCTTAATCTCTTCCAATCCATCAAGAATTGGCCAAAGTTGTTAACTAAAGAATCAAAGAGCACGAGATGAGCTTTAATTCCATACGGTGATGATCGGAAATGGTGCAACGTAGAGGGAGCAATGGGGGCCGAAACCTGCAGATTTTCGCACGCTTTTCAAGGCCAATCCTAGGGCCGAGCTTCAGGTGGTTGGTGGTGGGAGTAGCTCTCGCGTAGGGCTTCGATTTGCAAGTGGTTTGATCGAGTTTCGTCGAGAAATGAGATCGAAAATTGGAACCCTAGTTCTTGGTTGATGGGTTATGTTGTGCGTGCTCCTTCCTGTACATGTTGCGTGCAAAAGGAGTTGGGGAAGAAGCAACAATGCACGGTCAGATGTGTTTGGGGATGTGATGGATGGCCTTGATTAAGTTGAGTTTGTTAACAAAGGTTATATTGTAAATTGTATAATAAAATACGTGTAACTTCAAAAATACATAACTTTTTCATACGAGGTCGAAAAAATGCAAACTCAGTTGCGTTGGAATCGTATGGACGAGCACTACGCGATGGAGTTGGTTTGGAGTCGTTTGGAGTTAGTGAGAATTTCGGGTAAAATTAAACGCGCGTTTAATTTTATTCGAAATTAAAGCTAAAACGGAAATTAAAACCAAGGTGAGAACTTCTCACTCAATCGAATAGATTTCGATTTTATTTTAAATAGTTAGATTTAAAATATTTGAATGCATGTTTGAATGATGACTGTAAATTATTGATTGTTAAAATAGACATTATTCGCCGTTAGTAAGCGGATGTTATTTAATAAAAACATATACCGCGAATATTTCATAAACAGTGAAATTGGTATTATATATAATATCAATATATATATATTGGCATATGTATATATTGCAGTTATTGATTTCCCGCATTTTTGTTTAGCGGATGAGACCCTATTACGCCGTTATTAAGCGGATAATATTTAATAAGAACATATACCGCGATAATTTCGTACTGGAGCGAAATTGGTATTGTGCTAATGTTTTTGGATGCAGGAAACAGGTTGGAGGGATCCAACTGGATTCCTCAACAGTATTTATTTTATTTCAGATATTTTGATATTTGATTGATTATCATATCGATATATGATATCGTTGTTAGTCGTGATTGACTATTTGGTGTGTAGCATCATTGGACCCAGATTTTGGGATTTTAAAATGATTTTAAAAGTGATTTTGAAAATATACTATATTTTTGGAATTGATCCATTATAAATAAATAAACGTTATAATTTTTAAAGTTATAAAAATTATGGTTTTTGTGAAATATAGTTAAAAAGCTGATTTTTAGAAATACGATTGAAAGTCGATTTTTGAGAAATATGAACTAATGATTTTATAAACTAATTTAGATTGGATTTTTGAATATAAGATAAAAGTTTAAATATAGGATTTATAAAATTTGATTTTTTTTTTTTTATAAATCGAAATGATGAAATTATAAAGGAATTTAAAGACGTTTTAGAATAATAATATAAATTAATTTATATTAAGAGATTTATAAATGGATATTTATAAATTGAATTATGGACATTATAAAACGAGTTTTTTATAAGTGTTTGAACGTAGTGAAAATTGAATTTCCTAAATGAATGAAATTTATGAAATTATAAACTGTGAAGTTATAAATGAAATTTTATAAGCAATAGGTTTATAAAATTTATAAAGTTATCGAAAGAATGAATTTTGGATAAATAAACAATCTTATAAGTTAAGATTAATAATTTGGGAAGTTAAATGAACGATTTTGTAAAATAATCGTTTTATAAGTAATTAACTTATAATATGAACTTGTAGTTTATAATTGAGTTATAACTGAAATAGGTTAATAAAGGTATTTATAAAAAAAGAAGTTTTTATAAATAAATAGAAACGGAATTTATAAACGTTGTTTTATAAATCCGCAAACGACTTATTTTGATAAGTTAATTGTTATAACTTATAAATGGAGTTATATTCACGTTTTAGACTGTGAATAATCCTTTAAGTTAAAAAGTATAAAAAGGATGGAATTTGTTAAAGAAGTATATTCACGTTTTTAAATAGTGAATAACACGTTAAAGAAAATGGTTTGAATGTGAATGTTTTAAATAGAATTAAAACAATCTAGTGATGTTTTAAAAGGTGTTGAGATTCGAAACCATAGATTTCAACATTTATTGTTGAAATAGACGTTTTCGAGAAATAAAAGGAAATAGTGGACTATAACACTGTTGTTATAGTAAATGATTTCCGAAAGGAAATGTTTTTGTATAGTATTGGAATTTATATATCTATTTTAATTTCGAATCCCTATACTAGTGATTTTGGGTTGTCGTAACGATGTTTTACGTAACATTCGTTTTGGCCCAAATAAATAAGTATAAGTGAATGATTTCCTTAAAGAATGAAATATATACTTAATTCGATTTAAGTATATTGAATATTTCCTAACTGTTGAAAATAAAAGAGATTTGTGAATTACTTATGAATAAATAAGTATGGAAATATTTTCCAATATGAAGTGAATATTTTGAATTTATCTTTTTGAAGATAAATTGGAAATGAATAATTGAAGTCATATATGCATGAATATTTTGAAATATAAATTCATTATGGAATTTATATGTGAAAGTGGAATTTGTGTGAAAATAAATATTGATTTATTTTTGAAGTGTTGAAATTATATATCTTGTAAAGATATTTTGGAAAATAAATAATTTGGGAAAATTATTTGGAATCTGGTGATGTTGTGCATATCAATTAATAGTTCAATAACCGACTATCAGTATTTCCCTTTTGAATGGGTATTTGATGTGAATTGATTGAATTTGAATGCACACTTATTTTTGAATAAGCGCTCACTATTCGGGTTAACCGGGAAAGGACCATGGGGTCGTATAACCCATTCCGAATATGTGATACGTCGTTGTGAATTGCATTGAAGATCGGTGTTGAAGACCGGTATTTGCAAAAGCGATAGGATGACCTGTCGATTGTCTCTGCACTGAGTTGCAACGGTATTGAGACTCCCTAAGTGATGGGAAATCCGATCAGGATTGTGAATATCCGGGTTGCAAGGACTTCTTTGTAAGTGCCTTCGGTTTTGTTCGATCCCGGAACAGACTTGTATGGATTGTATGCCTGACATTACAAGTTGAGATATAAAGCCGATTTCTTTCAAATATATTTCTGTTGGTGGCGGAGAATTTATTCTTTGCTTAACACCCTTCTTTGAGACGTACGTGCTCAAAGGTTATATAGTTGAAGTTATCAGCGATATATTCCCAATTTGGTAATGTGACATGCTGAGTGATGCTGAAATGATCATTGTGTTGATTATTGTGATAGGATCATTTATTTGATCGTCTATCTTAGTGATCATTGTGTTGATCATTTGTTGACCCAAAGCATGGCTTTTGTATAAAGTATGTTTTTGTGGACGTGAATTCATCGAGCCTCACACCCCGTGAATGGTCAAAACAGGAAAGAAGCAGCAAGGTTATGAGGGGTAGCACCCTTTAGGATGTGTCCATTTCCTTCTGGAAAAGGGTGGTGTCATGGTATGGAGCCCAGATACTTACTCATGTTGAAAACACTTTATGATTGTGTGAATTGATTACGAGCGCTCGGTTGAAAAGGTCCCAAAGGACCGGGGGATGGCATATTCGGTCAGTTGTTACTCAGTTAGGAGTAACCCGGCCTTGTGTTGGTAGAGATCCGGTTTGGTTCTCGGGGATGTCCATCCAGAGGCATTCTCAGTGGCAATGGGAAGTTCCTTGGCCTGATCATTCGTTGGAAATCCAAAGAAACAATACGAAACTTGTACGGTATTAGTTGTAGAACCTGCCATTCACTTATGGTGGTCACCACTGTTTGGATGGTAGCTATAGTAGGCATACGATAATGGTCGTATGTTGGCTAAGATTTATATTCTACTTTCGAAATGAATTTTTTATACACTATGCACTAATAATAATATCAAATGTTATTTTAAATGCGTATCAAGCATCTTTGACTATCATAAGGAGAAATCTCCTCCGATTCTGCGTTTGCATGTGTGTGTGTGCGGGAGGCCTTATGGTAGTCTCATTTTTAAAAGCATTGCGAATTGAATTTAAAAATATTCCTCTCTTTTGATTTTAAAGTTAAATAAACTGTTTTGAGTTCTCACACCAGTCACATGACTGACTCGGAGTTTATTGTTTTCCTTCCTAAACTCTGGGTGCCCACCAATTTTCCACACGGGCAGTTAAGAGTTAGGTTTATCAGGATATTCTGGATATTCAGGAGTTGCTGGAGGCAAGCTGGATGGCATGGCGTATTACTAGTTTATATAGTATTTCTTTTTCCGCTGCACTGTTTATTGTTGTATGTTGTTGTACACTATGATGATATGATATGATGTGATGTAATGAAATGAAATGTAATAACTGATATAGTTCTTTGTTTAAAGATTATTCATTTATTATTATATGTTGTTCCGCTGCGAATTGTGAGATTCTGTTGTTGTTCTGTTTTGTTTCCTTTTTCCTCTATTCTCTTTTTCTTTCTATTTCTTCTATTTTTAAAATTTCCTATCTTCTATTTTCTTCTATTTTAAAATTTTCTGTCCTCTTTTCTATTTTCTTTTCTCTCTATTATCTATCTACCTTCTTCTTCTACCTTTTCTTTTCTTAAATTTTTCTTAAAACCCCTAAGGGTTCGTATTTTCGTTCATCTTGAATTAAACAAAGGAGATTAGTGTCTATTCAAGGAGTACGGACTTACGGGTCTTTACAGAAATGATAATTTTGAATTCAAAAATCGAAACTTTCGACCAAAAGCTAGAATTGTCAATCTTCTTTTACAGCATACTTTAACCCCAAGAACGGGGAATTTTAATAATCCTACCTCAAAAGTTTGCAAATCACTTTTTGCTATTTTTGGAAATTATGATATTAATTGGGCGCAAGTTATTTTGGATGAACTTCGTCCCAAAGATCTTGAAATAGGTGAGAATACTTTGTATCATGGAATATATCTCACTCGGATTTTTAACTATTTTGGAGTGGATTTCAAAGGAGAAGAATTTGTTTCTAGAAATTTTTTCAATCATTCCAACATTTCGCTTATGAAAATTCCATTTGTTTTTCAACCTTATGAGACTCTTGCCGAAAAGGAAAAGCGTTTGGCTCGTGAGGAGATGGAAGAAGGGGAAGAGGAATAAGAAGGGGATGAAATGGAAATTGAAGAAGAAGAAGAAGGTGAAACTTATTTGGAAAGCATTGATTATCCTCCTAATCCAACCAAAAAAACCCTTCTCAAAAACCAAAAGACCATTATAGAGAATCAACAAATTCTTAAACAATCCGCTAGTAAGAAGTTGGACAAAATTTCATCCAAGATGAACAAGTTTATTTCCAAAGTCAGCAAGAAGCTTGGATTATCTTCATCGTCATCATCCTCTAACTAGTTCTACCTTTTCGTATCTCGTTGTATTTGTTTTAGTTTATTTTGATTTGAATGCTCGTGTAGTTCTTTGTTTTTAATCGTTATATCGTGTTATCATGTAATGAAATTAAATTCCTTTTCTGTTATCTAGCTTACCTTGTCTCCAGTGTAAATGTTAGTATTATACACACACACAATTATTCACAAAATCAAAATAAGCCATCAAAATTCACTACACCATGTCGATATCCTCCCTATGACCATGTCGACATGTACTGGTCAGAAATGACATTTCATTTTGAGTTTGAAATCTGAATAACTACCTTATGTCTATTCATTTCAAACGAATTTCTACACCTATAAATACTTCTTTCTTCCAGAATTCATCACTCAATATTATTTCTTATCTACTTTGTCTCTCATTCTTCTCACAAACTAAAATATGGCCAATCCAATTCATAATTTATCCGAGAATCTTGAAGAGACTCTTAATTCTTTCAAAAATATTCTTTCGTTCATTCGTCGAAACCAGCGACACTTAGAGTTGAGACAAATGCAGATGATTAAAGAGCAAGAAAGGCATTTCGATGGATGATTTCCTCCCTGCACAAGGATGATAACGAAGCACATCCTCCAGTCTCTCTCACTATTGATAATGAAAATTGGGATGCCATTAAAGCAGACCCTATATTTGGAAAAGAAAGATGGGTGGAAGTTCCTCGTAATGTTTGATTTGATTGGTTTGTTTGATTTGAATGGTTAGATTTGAATTGTTTGATTTGATTTGATTTGAATTGTTTGATTTGAATTGATTTGAATTGATTTGGATTGATATTTGGTGTGAAAAATGTGTATAAATATGCATTGACATTTATACGATCTTTAATTAATTATCATGTCTATCAGTATAATTATCTCTTAATCTATCTATTATATACTCCATTGTATAGTTTATTAATGCAGGTACTTTAGTCCAAGAATGAGGGGGAGTTATATAGTTTGGAGATTATATAGTTTGGAGTTAGTTTTTGTTGATGACAAAGGGGGAGAAATATAAAATAGGATAGCTAGGCATAGATTTAAGGGGGAGTTATTAGAATAAAAGTAATATTTTATAAACAAAGGTTGTCATCATCAAAAGGAGAAGATTGTTAGTCCTTGAGATGATGGTTTTGATGGCAACAACCTTAGAATATATTATAAAATATAAATACTAACTGTATAGTTTAGATATATGTGTATATGCAGGATTTAACCATGCAGGTACCAAGAATGAAGACTGTACAGTATAAAGATTCAAGACATCAAGATTGAAGACTCATGAGTATCAAGAATATCAAGATTATCAAGAGTTCAAGATTTTAAGAATAAGTAATTTTAATTAGAAATTTTGTTAAAACTCCTAGAAAAGCACCGGCATCTTAAAATCCAATTTATTCATGGAATGGAATCCACTTCGAGCCCGTTAAAGGGATGGAACCCTAAGTAGGATGGAACCTACGAAAAATCTAGTGGAACATTGTTTTGTATCCGCTAACTTTTTATTCAAATGATTTTACAAAATTATCTTGTTTTCAAAATGATTTCAAAACCATCCTTTTAAAAGAATCAAAAACATCTATCCTGATTTTAAATACTTTTAGCCTCAAATTAATCTTTATTTTCAAAATCAAATTATCTTTGTTTGTACCAAAATTGGGCACAACACCTTTCAGAAGTTTTTGAAGAGATAATAAATGAAGAATATAAGTTGAAAATGAGGATTATCTAACAAAAACTCCAAATAACAGTAAAATAAAGACAAAGATAAAGACAAGCAATTTTATAGTGGTTCGGTGCGTTGCCTACGTCCACTGTGAAGTTTTTGCAATTTTATTGATTCTCTTTCAACGTTTACAAGTGATTACAGCAAGAAACAACAAGTTACAATTGGAAATTCGAAATCAACAGCAAATGTATGATGTAGGATGATGAAGATCTCGATCCGGCAGAGTCTGGGCGCTTGAGAATCCAAAGATCCCTTTTCTGTTGGCCCTGGGGCTCTATTTATAGGCGTAAGATGCTGATATTTCATTAAAAATTCGGGAGACCACTTCTGGCACGTGAGGGGGCCCACGCGCTCGGCCTTGGGAAATTTGGGCCCACTTTGGCATCGATTCGAACTCCATTCGAATCGATCATAAAATCATCCAATCGTGGTGAAATTTGGTGTGAACATTCTTCAACATGTATGCAAGTTTCTGTGAAAATTTCATGGCATTTGGATCAGTGGATCATGAGATACGGTTGATACGAAATGAGGTTCTTCGAATGGCTGTCTGCTTCGAACCGATCCTTTTGAACCGATCGTTTCGAACCGATCAACTCACGTGGTCGTTCAATGACGTGGCACGCATATCTCGAGCCGATCCACCTATTTCTCCGGTTTGGCCACGTCGCATCCATATATCTCGCCCCATTTGAAATGACGACCGTTGCGTTAGACCAGGTCCTTTTGACTCGAACGAACCATTGGTCATGCGTTCGAACGAGGGTCTTTCGATGGATTCGAAGGAAGGTTCTCCGATGGGTTCAAGGAGCAAAGACCCGATGGATACGAACTTAGGCTTCTACGATGGGTTCGAAGCTATGACTATTGCCTTGTTTGATGGAAGCGAAGAAAGGGGGGCATCAATGGGTTCGAAAGCGATCGAGTCTGTAACGACCCAGAATTTTATTTAATTAAAATTTGAATATTTAATTTATTTTAAATATTAATAATTGAATTTATAAGTCGAATAAATTTTTATTTGAATTATTGGATTTAATTGGATAATTTAATCGATAATTTAATATGTTAAATTATGGAAATAATTGAAAATTGGGTTAAATATGATTGAAAATGATTTGTAAAATTTTATTTTATCATATGGAAGTTAGAATGATATTTTAGAACTTTTAAAATCGAATTAAGAGTTAATTTGTGAAAATTGAATATTTTCCAAGGTTTTAAAAAAAAAAAAAATCGTGAAAACGAGCTGAAATGGAAATAGACTGCAAACAAAAGCTAAGGTGAGAACTTCTCACTCAATCGAATAGATTTCGATTTTATTTTAAATAGTTAGATTTAAAATATTTGAATGCATGTTTGAATGATGACTGTAAATTATTGATTGTTAAAATAGACATTATGCGCCGTTAGTAAGCGGATGTTATTTAATATAAACATATACCGCGAATATTTCATAAACAGTGAAATTGGTATTATATATAATATCAATATATATATATTGGCATATGTATATATTGCAGTTGATTGATTTCCCGCATTTTTTGTTTAGCGGATGAGACCCTATTACGCCGTTAGTAAGCGGATAATATTTATTAAAAACATATACCGCGATAATTTCGTACTGGAGCGAAATTGGTATTGTGCTAATGTTTTTGGATGCAGGAAAACAGGTTGGAGGGATCCAACTGGATTCCTCAACAGTTTTTATTTGATTTCAGATATTTTGATATTTGATGGATTATCATATTGATATATGATATCGTTGTTGTCGTGATTGACTATTTGGTATGTAGCATCATTGGACCCAGATTTTGGGATTTTAAAATGATTTTAAAGTGATTTTTGAGAATATACTATATTTTTGGAATTGATCCATTTTAAATAAATAAACGTTATAATAGTTAAAGTTATAAAAATTATGATTTTGTGAAATATAGTTAAAAGTTGATTTTTGAGAAATAGGGGATTTATGATTTTTTAAAATAGTTTAAATTGGATTTTTGAATATATTATAAAAGTTTAAAAATAGGATTTATAAAATTTGATTATTTTATAAATTAAAATGGTGAAACTATAAAGGAAATTAAAGACGTTTAAAAGAATAATATAAATTGATTTATATTAAGAGATTTATAAACGGATATTTATAAATTGAAATATTGACTTATAAAACGAGTTTTTATAAGTGTTTGAATGAAGTGAAAATGAAATTCATAAATGAATGAAATTTATAGAATTATAAACTGTGAAGTTATAAAAGAAAATTTATAAATAGTAAGATTTATAAATTTGGTGAAATTATTTGAAGAATAGATTGGTTAGATAAATGGATCTTATAAGTTATAAGATTTATAAATTGGAAAGTCTCTAAAGGAACGATTTTGTAAAATAATCGTTTTATAAGTAATTAACTTATAATATGAACGTTTAGTTTATAATTTAGTTATAAACTGGAATAGGTGAATAAAGGAATTTATAAAAAGGAAGTTTTTATAAATAAATAGAAATGGAATTTATAAACGTTGTTTTATAAATCCGCAAACAACTTATTCTGATAAGTTAATTGTCATAACTTATTTAATGGAGTTATATTCACATTTTTGAATCGTGAATAATCCTTTGAATTGAAATGAATAAAAGAATGAAATTTGTTAACGAAGTTTATTCACGTTTTTGAATAGTGAATAACACGTTAAAGAAATTGTTTTGAATGTGATATTTCAAATAGAATTAAAACGATCTAACGATGTTTTAAAATGTGTTGAGATTCGAAACCTTAGATTTCAACATTTATTGTTGGAATAGACGTTTTCGAGAAATAGAAGGAAATAATGGACTATAACACTGTTGTTATAGTAAATGATTTCCGAAAGGAAATGTTTTGAATAGTATTGGGATTTATATATCTATTTTAATTTCGAATCCCTATACTAGTGATTTTGGGTTGTCGTAACGATGTTTTACGTAACATTCGTTTTGGCCCAAATAAATATGTTTAAGAGAATGATTTCCTTAAAGAATGAAAAATATACTTAATTCGATTTAAGTATATTGAATATTTTCCAAGGTTGAAAATAAAAAGATTTGTGAATTACTTATGAATAAATAAGTATGGAAATGTTTTCCAATATGAAATGAATATTTAGAATTTATCTTTTTGAAGATAAATTGAAAATGGATAATTGAAATCGTATATGCATGAATATTTTGGAATATAAATTCATTATGGAATTTATAAATGAAAAGTAGAATTTGTTTGAAAATAAATATTGATTTATTTTTGAAGTGTGAAAATTATATATCTTGTAAAGATATTTTGGAAAATAAATAATTTGGAAAATTATTTGGAATCTGGTGATGTATGCATATCAATTGATAGTTCAATAACCGACTATCAATATCTCCCTTTGAATGGGTATTTGATGTGATTTGATTGAATGTGAATGCCACACTTATTTTTGAATAAGCGCTCACTATTCGGGTTAACCGGGAAAGAACCATGGGGTCGTATAACCCATTCCGAATATGTGATACGTCGTTATGAATTGCATTTGAAGATCGGTGTTGAAGACCGAGTATTTGTGAAAGCGATAGGATGACCTATCGATTGTCTCTGCACTGGGTAGCTCCTGGTATAGAGATCTCCTAAGTGATGGGAAATTCGATCGGGATTGTGAATACCCGTATTTCAAGGGCTTCGTAAGAAGTGCCTTCGGTTTTGTTCGAGCCCGGAACAGACTTGTATGGATTGTATGTCTGACATTACAAATTGAGATGTAAAGCCGATTTCTTTCAAATATATTTCTGTTGGTGGCGGAGAATTTATTCTTTGCTTAACACCCTTCTTTGAGACGTACGAGCTCAAAGGTTATATAGTTGAAGTTATCAGCGATATATTCCCAGTTTGGTAATGTGACATGCTGAGTGATGCTGAAATGATCATTGTGTTGATTATTGTGATAGGATCATTTATTTGATCGTCTATCTTAGTGATCATTGTGTTGATCATTTGTTGACCCAAAGCATGGCTTTTGTATAAAGTATGTTTTTGTGGACGTGAATTCGTCGAGCCTCACACACCGTGAATGGTCAAAACAGGAAAGAAGCAGCAAGGTTATGAGGGGTAGCACCCTTTAGGATGTGTCCATTTCCTTCTGGAAAAGGGTGGTATCATGGTATGGAGCCCAGATACTTACTCATGTTGAAAACACTTTATGATTGTGTGAATTGATTACGAGCGCTCGGTTGATAAAGGTCCCAAAGGACCGGGGGATGGCATATTCGGTCAGTTGTTACTCAGTTAGGAGTAACCCGGCCTTGTGTTGGTAGAGATCCGGTTTGGTTCTCGGGGATGTCCATCCAGAGGCATTCTCATGTGGCAATGGGAAGTTCCTTGGCCTGATCATTCGTTGGAAATCCAATTCCCAATACGAAACTTGTACGGTATTAGTTGTAGAACCTGCTATTCACTTATGGTGGTCACCACTGTTTGGATAGTAGCTATAGTAGGCATACGATAATGGTCGTATGTTGGCTAAGATTTATATCTTTATTTTTGAAATGATTTGTTATTACACTATGCACTAGTAATAATATCAAATGTTATTTTAAATGCGTATCAAGCATCTTTGGCTATCATAAGGAGAAATCTCCTCCGATTCTGCGTTTGCATGTGTGTGTGTGTGGGGGAGGCCTTATGGTAGTCTCATTTTTAAAAGCATTGCGAATTGAATTTAAAAATATTCCTCTATTTTGATTTTAAAGTTAAATAAACTGTTTTGAGTTCTCACACCAGTCACATGACCGACTCGGAGTTTATTGTTTTCCTTCCTAAACTCTGGGTGCCCACCAATTTCCACACGGGCAGTCAAGAGTAAGGTTTATCAGGATATTCTGGATATTCTGAAGTTGCTGGAGGCAAGCTGGATGGCATGGCATATTACTTATAAAGTATTTCTTTTTCCGCTGCACTGTTTATTGTTGTATGTTGTTGTACACTCTGATGATATGATGTAATGAAATGTAATGTAATAACTGATATAGTTCTTTGTTTAAAGATTATTCATTTATTATTATATGTTGTTCCGCTGCGAATTGTGAGATTCTGTTGTTGTTCTGTTGTTTCCTTTCTGTCCCGTTCTATTTTTAAAATTTTCTATCTTCTGTTTTTCTAATTCTCTGTTTTCTAAAAATTGTCTATCTTCTTTTCCCTCTATTTTTCTTTTTCTTTCTTCTTTCTCTCTCTTCTTTCTTTTCTTTTCTTTTTAAAACCCATAACATCTCGGTTTTCGGCCTTTGATTTCTCGGCAGTCGACGAAGTGAGTGTCGATGTTGAATTTTCGAAGAACGAAAAATCCGTGACGTTACAGAGTCGAACCGTGGTATCCTGATGGATTCGAACTCGATCGATACGAACTGAATTTCCTCAACTGATTCGAAGTCGCTGTTTCTCTGATCGATACGAAAATTATGGGTTCGAAATGAAGCCCAGGGATGGATTCGAAACTGAAGCGTCTTCCCTCAAATTGAACCGATCATAACTCGAGCGTATGAACTCGGATTGACTTGAAATTTGAGATGCGAACTTCTATGATCTTTCTTGTCATGTCCTATCAATTGTAGCTCAATATGGACTCGGACAAAATTCATCGACATCCATAACAAACCCACGTATGCTCGATATCCAGGAAGAGTGATCCTTGGTATCTCGACCTTGCTAAAATGTAGGATAACATTTGCCCCCCAAAGTACGTCTTGTGGGAACATGACGTGCTTTGAAAAGCCGCGGTCTTTATTCTGGACAATCATCGCTCTATTGCCAAAGGTTGTGTTTTCTGCTGAAAGTTGCATCCCATATTGCTGTAATTGAATGCTATGATATAGAGATTAGCTGTTTGTTATATATGAATTTCGTGCCGATCCTCTCCTGAATCGACGTGAAATTTGAGTTGCAACAACGTTTGATAGTTGTTATATGGAGTCCCCTTGCATCGATCCTCTTCTGAATTGATATAGAAGGTTGTAAAAATTAACTTCGCATCGATAAATTAGGAGTTCGTTGGATACGAAACATTCGTTCGTATCGATGCGGATGTTCGAGTTGTGATAGATACGAAATCGCCGGTGTTCGTATCGATGGACCTGCACTGCTTGTTTCGATGGTTGCGAAGTGGATATTTTGAATCGATCCAGACTTTCTGGATTCGTATCGATGGACGTTGGTTCCTGGAGGCGAAGGCTTGCATGATTCAATCGATATGGATTACTTTGGTAGCTTCGGGGTGGAATCGAGTCGAATAGCGGCTTCAAAACGATGAGGTCTGGAAGCAACTTCGCCTCGATGTAAGCTGAGTCTGATGGGTTTGAACGAACCATTCGAACCGAGGCATGACTGGACTGGGTGCGGCCGGTCATGGAGACCGGGAGGCGAATCGACCCGGTCGCCCCTTCTTCCCCATATAAATACTTCGGGCTTTTTCACCTTTTACCTTTTACTTTTCACCGCCGCCTCTAATTTTTCGCATCGATTCGAAGTAGAGAGAAAACGAAACTGCATCACGTCCCTGACTCGATAAAATTCATTCCTTAACCTCTTTGAATCCCACATCCAAATAAGGTAATCAAACTCGAATCCGAACAACGAAATTGTTTTAGATCCACTTTCTCTTCATCGATCATCCACTTTTGGTACTTGGTAAAACCAGATCTAGTTCGGAGAAGAAAGAGTGGGAAGGTCGAGATCGAATCGATCTGGGGACTTGTGGTCGAATCGATGAAGGCGGCTATACTTGTCTTTGAATTTTCGCGTCGATCCTTGGAATGCTCTATTGAAAATGAAGCAGTTCGCACCGATGGCTATGGCAATAGATTGTATCGATACGAAGCAATCAATACGAAAAGCAAGCTAACGGTCGATTCGAGGTCCTGAACTTGAGATCGATACGAACAACATTTTTATGATCGATACGAAAGATGTCGATTGGAACGCGATCGATGTCAAGTTGAGGCCTTCCTGATCGGTACGAACCAGGCAACCAAGGATCGATTCGAAGTCATTCTAATTTGGTCGATACGAAACCGGCCTCTGATCATCGATTCAAAACGTGTCCCTCTATATCGATTCGAACTAGTACCTTGATGGATTCGAACGAGCTTCCTATAGTCGGTTCGAACTCCTCCACGATGGATACGAAAATTTTGACACTTTTTTAGCATACTTCCGATGAGCTTCATTCTTGCATATCTTGATTTGGTGGTTGAACTGCATACTTGACTGCCTTTCGAAGCTCGTCGATGGAACCGCAACAACTTTAATCGTTTGCATATTCTCTTTAACTCTGCAATATTTATCCAAGTAATGCATAGCACTGCACAACACAATTCATACACTTTACACCAGGGAATGCACGGGTCTTTATCGCCTAACGATAATTTCTTATAAGTTAGTCAGTTATGGAACCGTCAAGTTCGCAGCCGCAAGAAAACCTGCAAAAAATCCAAAATACAGTTCCTCCTAGATTAGAGGTTCCGGACATTGAGCCCGAAGTAGCCGGTCCAGCCCCGGATGAACTACCTGATGCATCATTCATTCCTAATCCACGAGATTCCGTCCCATCTCACATCTCTGAAGATATGTTGGGGAGAGTATGTTTGAGGCATGGCCTGTCGATGGATGACGTGTTATTGCCGGGACCAAATGACAGGCCACACAATCCACCAGAGGGGTACACCGCATTTAACCGTCATGCGTTTGCTGCTGGAACGTTGCCTCCATTTAATGATTACATAAGAGAAGCATTTTCATTCTTGGGAATCGCTCCATCTCAACTACACCCGAATGGGTATGCTTCGCTCAATAGCTTGTTTATCGTCTTCATGGAATACCTTCATCGGCCGCCAATCCCAACTGAGATCAGATATCTGTTCAACTTCAAAAGCCGAAATGATACTCCATCTTTTACATTTTTGGTAGCGGTTAGGAAATGCCAAGTGGTTACCGGATCCTGGATTAGGCTATGCTACTATAAGACAGAATGGTTTTATGTCCGATGTCCTCCAGGGTTCGCCCGACGATGGTTATTCAGACGTGAGTAAAGCTGAACTCTAAAATATTTACTAAGGTGTTTGCCGTTGAAGTAAAATTCATATCTTTTTCTCTTGTACAGTTGTAATTCAGCGACCAGAGGGTAGACATTTCGAGGAGATAGTTCGGGTGCTTCAAGAAGTCCCGAGTGAAGATAGGTACATTGAACTGCTCTTGACTGACAGGAACCTTCGGATCCTTGGGCTGATCGAGCGAAGACAAAGCATATTGCTCGATGGTGCATTAAAGACCGCCTCGAAAGAACGAGTTATGCGGAAAAAGCGCAAAGTTGTTGTGATTGAAGAAGCTGACTCCGAGAGGACTCATACCGATGAAGAACCTTTGGGGAACCTGCAGATGTTGCCCAGGATACTTATGAGCAGAGAGAAGGCAAGGCTGCCGTCTCTAAACCAACTAAAAAAGGGAGATGGAAATCTGTAGTTACGTCTTGGCCCGCCTCCGGAATTAGAATTTCGAAAATGTCTCCCTCTAGAACGGAGAATCTTCATGAAGGACTTGCCGATCTTCCGATTCCGGACGATATGTCCTTGCGGCAGGACGTCGGATTGGACGAAATCTCACAAGCCTTAGTTTTAAGTGAGTCTTTTCCCATTAGTGTGGTAGACACATCCGGTTGGTCGGGGGGTTGCACATTCATACATATTTCACATCACTGCATAACCTTTGACTGTAAACTATCTGTTTCGAAAGGTGATTAATTCTACTTTGTCTTGTTCTGCAGGTACTATGTCTGGGCGAGGTTCAATGTTAGGAAGTCTCTGACATGCTCGCAAGCCTTCACACCATGAGCCGCGCAGACGAGAAGGGGACATAGATTATGACCAGGGATGCTCTGGGTATTCTGGTCAAGAAAGATATGATAAAGATAGAGGCTACAAGCGTCGATCTCGATCGCGTACTCCTCCTCCTCCCAGAGATCCCATACAACCTCCTGCTTATGTCTCTCGTCCCTCTAAATCTTCACACTACAAGTCGGCTTCTCAATCTTCTAGGCATGAATCCCGCCATTCTAGAAGCGAAAAAATATCTGCTGCTGTTACAGAACAACCCCCCATGGAAATTACAGGGGAAGGAGCAATCAAGCTTGCTCAGTTAAAGAAAGATTTTCCAAACATCTGCTTTGATAACTACATCTTTCCTCCATATTTAAAAATGATCCCAGAGGAAGCCGAGAAGTTAGTACATGACTATGTGCATGATTTTTATGCCCAATACAAGGCGTGGGCGACAACGACTGATAAAGCATCGACGTTGGCCTTTGAGCGAGCAGCCATCATCGAGAAACTCCAAACCGATCTAGCTCACCGGGATCGTATCATATAAATGCTAACCGATGAGGTCGAGTCATCTAGGAAGTCAGAAACGGATGCTACAAAGAAAGCAGATGAGGCCCAGGAGGCGATGGACAGGATGAAGCGTGAGCATTACGCTACGGTGAAGGACATGGGCCACCGAAACACCATCGTGACCGCCGAGCGGGACGCGACCTTGAAGGAACTTAATGCACTCAAAGCTAAATTTGCCGAAATCACTAAAGACAGATATGACGCGCATAATACGGCCCAAGAAGCATGTGAACAAGCCGTAGTGCTTCGGACTGAAAGAGATGCGGCAGTGGCTAAAGTTCAGGCAGTTGAGGCTGAGGTTGAGGAGAAAGTTCAAAGGGCAGAGGCCAGGCTGGAGGCCGATATCGAAGATCTCCTCATTACTTACAATGCCAATGTGCTGAGGCACAGAAATTTGGCCTGGCTTCAGGATTATCCGGTTCATCTTCATAACGCTTGGATCCGATTGGTCGAGGAGGAAGGAGAAGCGCACCCGAATGCATTAATTGACCAGTTCGAGCTTGAGAACTGGTTGCTGACCGAAGACGAAAAGAAGATCCTTCATGATGCCATAATTTCTCATGAGAAGGAGATGGTTGGTGGCCAGCACCGGGAGACTGGGGAAGGATTGGGAGTTGAGCATCACGCTACTATTCTTGAAATTACTGCTCCACCTTCGTTAGAGCCTGTATCTGTGGTTGATTCGCAATCCGTTCCAGCTTATGACCCAGAATAGCCGCGACTATCTCCTATTCGGGAGCATATTTCCGAGGCCGCTCAGCCGTCAGCAAGCCAAACTGAGGAAGGTACTCTGAACATATCTCAAGTATGCTTCGAATAGAGAGTTTGTTTTGAAATGATTGCTAATAACTCCTTCCCTTCTTTTTCCAGTAACCGAAATTACGCCGACGTCCGCGGCTCAGGAGTCTACTCAGGGGCAGAAGGCCGTCATCACCGAAACGATCATTGTGACGGCGGCAGTGTTCACTGAGATGACGCAGGGGAGCTCCCTATCTCTCGATGAGTAGATGGTAAGTGAGCTACTTGGCCAGCACGGTGGCTCCTTCACAGACCTGTCGTTTATCGTCAGTGAGCTCCCGCCGGCTTCTAGTTCTATAACTCAGACCACAGTTGCCCCCAGCCAGTCCCAATCAGCTCGAGACGAAGAAATTTTTGCCAAGATTAACGCCGAACTGGAGGCTGCGGGACATGAAGGCAGCGTTGGAACTAGGACTACGGTGCATAGTCCAGCACCTATAAATGTAATATTGTCGAGTGGCACTGTGGTCGATACCCGGGTGTCCGCCCCGTCTTCTGTTGCAGATCCAGTTCCTCCTACTCCTCCGGTGGGAAGCCTTCATGTAAATTCATGCTCTGAGGAGGACGTTGACATTATGCCCCCAGCCGAAGAGCAGCCACCGAAGAGGAAGCACTCCAAACGAAGGATCTCTGTTTCTAGCGAGTCCGAGGACGAACCACTGGTAAGGAGGTCGAAAAACAAGAAATAGGTGGGCTACTTAAGCGGATCCTTTGATAGATAGGAACTTGTGTTCGTTTTCCGCCAGTTGGTCGTGTATAGACGCAGGTTCAGCCCCTGCTAGTAAGAATTCTTTTTTGGAAGAACTTATTTGCATGTAAATCTTCGTCTCTAGTTAGCTGAAATAAAATATTGCTTTTTTCATTCCAATTGTTTTTTCTGCTTAAGTGTTGCAATGATTGGTTTACAACCGCACTTTTTTGCAAATCTTGCGCGCACGTCCACGCTCCGGGGACTTAGAATAAATTGCGAGCAATAAATTCGGTTCATGCTCCGAGAACCCGATGATTTTCGACGCTTATGATACAGTTCGCACTCTGGGAACTTGGAGTTAAGGCTTGTACCCCAGTCCGCACTCCGGGGACTTAGAATTATTTCAACGTTTATACTCCAGTTCACGCTCTGGGAATCGGGAGTTAGTGATTGTACTCCAGTCCGCGCTTCGGGGACTTAGAGTTATTTCAATGTTTTGTATTCCAGTTCGCACTCTGAGAATCTGGAGTTAGTGTTTATACTCTAGTCCACGCTTCGAGGATTTAGAGTTATTTCAATGTTTTATACTCCTGTTCGCACTCTGGGAATCTAGAGTTAGTGTTTATACTCTATTCCGCGCTCCGAGGACTTAGAGTTATTTCAATGTTTTATACTCCAGTTCGCACTCTGGGAATCTGGAGTTAGTGTTTATACTCCAGTTCGCGCTCTGGGGACTTAGAGTTATTTCAATGTTTTATACTCCAGTTCGCACTCTGGGAATCTGGAGTTAGTATTTATACTCTAGTCCGCGCTCCGGGGACTTAGAGTTATTTCAATGTTTTATACTCCAGTTCGCACTCTGGGAATCTGGAGTTAGTGCGAGGATTGTCGTGTATCAATCCTTTTAGATATTAATGTGGTGACATGCCCCCGAGCTTGGGTTTCACATAGTGAATGACCGGTCGTATCACAGTCACTCCCTATTTGAATTAAATCCCACTGTATGACGGAACTTAGCTCTCCGTGCATTGTGATGTTTTGCGGCGTATTCAATAAATCACAGCTCTGGCTCGAAAAGATAGCATTTTATTGCTGAAATAAGAAAATATGGCAAAGTCAGCTGCCTTATTACATGTTCAAATTTCAAAATGCAAAGGTAATAACGGGCTAAAACAAATAAAGCCTGTCATGCATAGTAGCGACGGAGACTTTCGCTATTCCAGGCTCTCGGCAGAGTAAGACCGTCAACGGTCGATAACTTGAACGTGCCATCTCCAAGCTTTTGTGAAATCACATACGATCCTTCCCAATTTGGTTTCATGTGAGAAGGAACCGGATAAATTCTTTTGAGTACAAGATTGCCGAGTTCGAAGGTCCGCGGTCGGACCTTGGCATTGTATATTCGGGCCACTCGACTCCGATATGCGGCTGCCCTCAAATCAGCCTCTTCACGCCTCTCATCGAGTAGATCCAAGGATTCGGCAAGTAGTATGGCATTCGTTTTCGTATCATAATATGTCACACGATGAGAGTGAACTTCCATTTCAACTGGAATAACGGCTTCAGAGCCATAAGATAGAGAAAATGGAGTGTGTCCGGTTGCAGTCTTGTGAGCCATCCGATAAGCCCATAAGGCCATAGGAAGTTCATCGACCCACTTGCCCCCGGCCTTTTCTAGTCGTTTCTTCAAAATAGATTTTATAACCTTATTAACAACTTTGACTTGGCCATTAGCTTGAGGGTGTGCAACTGCGGAGAATTTCTTATGGATATGGAACCGCAAACAGAAGTTCTTGAATTCAGCGCTGTCGAATTGGGCTCCGTTATCGGTGATAATAGTATGCGGGAGACCGAACCGACAGATGATATTACGTACTACAAAGTTGATTACTTTCTTCATCGTGATTGTTGCAAGAGGTTTGGCTTCCGCCCATTTTGTGAAATAATCGACTACGACGATGGCATACTTCGCGCCACCTTTGGCTAAAGGCAATGCACCAATTATGTCAATCCCCCATACTGCAAATGGCCAAGGACTGACCATATGGGTTATCTCAGTTGGTGGGGCTCTAGGAATCCGAGCATGTTTTTGGCATTTATCACATTTTCTGGCATAGTCTGCTGCGTCACGGTTAACAGTGGGCCAGTAAAACCCGTATCGGAGTACTTTCTTGGCGAGTGCTTGCCCCCTAGTGTGATCGCCACATTCTCCTTCGTGCACATCATGTAATACTTGTTTGATTTCGTTGTGAGCGATACACCGGAGGAGAGGGACAGAATATCCTCTTCTATACATAACTCCATTCTGAATGACAAACCGCGAGGCTTTTCAAAGGATCTGCCTTTTTTCGTTCCTGCGTTCGGGCAGTATCCCGTGCTTAATGTAATTTCGATAGAGGGTCATCCATGACTCCCTGCTGGTGGTAGCCTCATATGCGTAATCAGTTTCCATCTGATCAATGCTCGGAGAAGATAGAGTTTCAACGGGAATGAGCCCCAACTGCTGAGCTTCGCCCGTGCTTGCCAATTTTGCCAACGAATCGGCCTTCTGATTATGCTCCCGGGGGATGTAGAAGATGGCATAGTAATCAAACTGATCAAGAATCTCCCGGACTCGAGTTAGGTAAGCAGCTAATCTTTGATCCTTAGCCTGATATTCACCCCAGACCTGACATACGATTAATTGGGAGTCACGGTAAATTTCCATCGCGGTAATTTTCAGATCGCGGGCCAGCTTCAACCCAGCAAGTAAAGCTTCATATTCGGCTTCATTGTTGGTTGCACGAAACTCGAACTTTAAAGTATAACATATGGATCGGCCCTCGGAGGTTTCAAGTACTATCCAAGCGCCCGAGCACCGATCGTTGGATGCACCATCGGTGTGTAACTTCCAGATGTACTCAGGAGATTTGCTGGTCTCAGGCAAGTCTTCGGGTACAGTGAACTCAGCTATAAAATCTGCTAGGACTTGACTGTGAATAGCTCTCCTTGGAGTGTATGTAATATCGAATTGGCTCAGTTCGATGTTCCATTTGAGTAACCTACCAGACGTCTCAGGCCGCGTGAGGACCTGTCGCAACGGCTGATCGGTGTATATAGTGATGGGATGAGCCTGAAAGTATGGACGGACCTTCCTCGAGGCAACGAATAGGCAGTAGGCTAATTTCTCTAGCTTCGGATAGTTTCTCTCAGCTCCGGTGAGTCGTTTGCTAACATAGTAGACCGGTTTCTGGACTCGGTCTTCCTCCCGAACAAGGGCAGCACTGATCGCGTTCTCATATACCGCCAAGTAAAGATACAACTGTTCGTGGTTGATCGGCTTTGAAATAATCGGCGGTGTGGAAAGATGTTGAACCAATGATTTGAATGCGTCCTCGCAGTCCGCAGTCCATTCGAAGTTCCACTTCCCTTTTCGGATCAAATCGAAGAATGGGATGCATTTATCGGTGGACTTTGATATGAACCTACTCAGTGCTGCTACCTTTCCGTTGAGACTCTGGACTTGCTTTATAGTTTTTGGAGTTTGTAAATTTCTGATAGCCCAGATCTTTTCGGGGTTGACTTCTATTCCTCTGGCGTTGACGATGAACCCAAGGAATTTTCCAGATGCGACTCCAAAATGACACTTATGCGGATTGAGCTTCATCCTGTATCTTCGAAGGGTATTGAACATTGAATCCAAATCTTTAATGTGATCAGTAGAGTATCGTGATTTCACCAACATGTCGTCCATATAAACCTCCATGGTTTTTCCGATCTAGTCAGCGAACATCCGGTTAACCAATCGTTGGTAAGTTGCTCCGGCGTTTTTCTATCCGAAGGGCATGACATTGTAGCAGTATAGTCCCAGATCGGTTACGAAGCGCGTATGCTCTTGGTCGGGCACATGCATGGGTATTTGATTATAGCCAGAGTAAGCATCCATGAACGATAGTAATTCGTGCCCGGCTATTGAATCCACAAGTTGATCAATTCGGAGAAGTGGAAAGCTGTCTTTCAGACAAGCTTTATTTAAGTCAGAATAATCAATGCACGTTCTCCATTTCCCATTTGGTTTTCGGACAAGTACAGGGTTGGATACCCACTCCGGGTATAGAGCGTCCTGGATAAACCCATTCACCTTCAGCTTATCAACTTTTTCTTTAAGGGCAGCAGATCTCTCTGGATCCATACCGCGCCTTTTTTGTTTGACCGGGATATACCGCGGGTCAAAATTCAGGGTGTGGCTCGCGATGTCCGGCGAGATTCCACACATATCAGAGTGCGTCCAGGCGAATACGTCGAGATTCTCCCGGAGAAAATCAACCAATTCCCGTTGCGTCTCTTGGCTTAACTGAGACCCAACCTTCAACATTCTTGAACCATCGTCATCATTGTCGATTGGAACATCAATCGCCAGCTCAGCCGGAGAAGCTTGACTCTCTGTGGATTCCTCTTTGTTGTCATTATCTCTCGGGTCAAGATCTTTTTGGAATTGGTTGTGGTGCCCGGGCCAAAGCCCAGGCACCAATTGTCAATTGTCCGCAAAACGGACGCAGAGAGATTCCTCTACGCCCTTTCCTTTTTCTTTTCGCTGCGCCTCGCGCAGCTCTGCAACATAACAGGCTCTTCCAGCAGCCTGATCTCCTCGAATGAATCCAATCCCACGATCAGTGGGGAATTTCAATGTTAAACACCATGGGGCAATTGCTGCCCTGAATTCAACAAGGGCCGGTCGGCCCAAAAGGCATTATACGGAGAGTGAATATCTAAAACAACAAACTATAGCATTCGAACCCTTCGGTGTTCTCCAACTCCTAACTCCACTGGAAACTCCACCACTCCAGTGGGTATATTAGCACTTCCATCGAAGCCATGGATTCTAGACTGACAAGGTTTTAAATCCTTGGCTTCCATCTTCATTTGACCATATGCTCTTTTAAAAAAAATGTTTACCGAACTCCCACTGTCCACCAGGATCCTCTTCATCCAAGCAGGACCAACCTGGGCCGATATGACAAGTGGGTCAATGGTTGGGGCTTCGACCGTATTAGCATCTCGGTTTCTAAATACGATGTCGTCTTCCATCGTTCTCTGTAGTTTGGCCGGAGCCCCTTCATCAAAACTACTACAACATTCAAAACCAATATGCCTGATCGAACTAGCATATGACTCCATCTCCTTCCAGCTTCGGTCTGCCGGGTGGGGACCACCACTGACTGTATTAATAACTAACCTCCCGCCTGTACGGGCAGGTTCCTCTCGTCTCTCTTGAGTTTGCACACAATTTTGATTGGATGGGCCCGCATCACCAGACTGCGGCGCTTGAACGAACTGATCTGGCTTCCTATCTCTGATCAACTTCTCAATGAGGTCCTGCAAATGTCTACACTCATTGGTGTTATGTTTATAACTTTCATGGAATCTACAGAACTTCCCTGTTTGGATCTGCCTATCCGACGATGGTTTTGGAGCAGGCTTCTTATACTGCATAGCATTGCAAGTCTGTAGATACACGTTCTCCAACGACGTGTTCAACGGTGTATAAGTGTCAAACATCGGAGCCAGACGTCGTGGGCCATGGTTCTGATCTCGTTTTCTACTTTGACTATCACTGTTTCTCGGCTGTTGAGCTTGTTTATTCTGAATATTTAACTGGACTTTTCCTGAACTTTCGCCAGATTGTTCAACTGCAACATTACTCTGAATCCCTTCATTGCTGGTTCTCGCGTCGTCCTGTTTCCTAGATTGTTTCGCATCCTCACGCCTTAAGAATTGAGCGGCTTTGGAATAGAAATGATCCAACGATGCAGGAGGCTTCCCAGCTAGCCAATTTCCAAACTCAGAATCGGGGTCAATCCCCTTAGTCAAGGCCATCAAGATTGAATTATCATTAGGGTTAGTGATCTCCGCACAAGCGGTATTGAACCTTTCCAAATATCGCCTGAGTGTCTCCCCAGGAGCTTCAGTGACACTAGATAAAGTATTGACGTCCTAAGGCCTGGCAATGTGCATACGAAACTGTTCAACAAATTTTGTAGCCAATTGATCAAATGAGGAGATAGATCGCGGGGGTAATCGTGTAAACCACATTGTCACAATTCCCCCTAAAGAAATGGGAAAACTACGGCACTTCACTGCATCATCAGCTCTTGCAGCAGTCATCGACCATTCGTATTTCAGAATATGCTGGTTAGGGTCGGAACTTCCTTCATACATAGGCAGGGTCGGCATCCTGAATCGCCGAGGAGGTTCAACATATAATATGTCATCAGTGAACGGAGTATGACTCCGGGAGATTCCCCAATCGTCATTTGTTAGGCCCTGACTCTCGCGAATCATTTGGCGGACCATGGCTGAGAGGTTTGTTATCGCTACATTCTGAGGGTGGTGAGCCAAAGTGTGGTCGGATTCCACAGTGCGAGGTGGGATCGGGCACTGTCGACGATCCGTATCTCGCCTCCTTGGCTCGATGTCTTCCGGGACATATGGTTCAGGAGCACGTTCCTGCTGGTGGTAATTCTGATTGGAGTGATTTCGGGTATCAACTCCTATGTCAACTGCAGTGGTGGTGGCATGGTTATCCGTGGTATGTTGTGGAACAGCACCTCCTCGGGAGGAGGGTCCTGTATGAAAACTAGCAGACGGGCCAACTCTTATCTGTCCCACGGTCAATGTTGGCTGGTGGTGAACGGCCTGTGCATAATTTCCCTCTAGCCTGGGACGGGTGGATCTGTGATTGTAGTCGGATGAAGCAGAACTTTCGGTGGAGGAACGAGGCGCATGATCCCTCCTGGATCTTCTACGCCCTTGGCGGTCTAGTTAGTTGGCTAACTCAGTGTTAACGCGCAACTGCTCAGCTAGCTGTTGCCGACTTTGAGTTAGTTCTTGGAGCAACGTCTGGAACTCTTCTGGTAACCGGACCTGATGGGTTGGAATGCCCGGTATCATCTTGGTTAGGTGGAGGTAGTTGCTCGGGATTCTGCCTATCCCGACCTTCTTGACCAGCGGCATAAGTGGTTCTTGTGCTAACCATTTTGGATAATGAACTCCTTTCCTAGACTTTGGCAAATTTGAATAGGACGAAAGGAATCTGAAATTGAAATCTGGATCTCTCCCTTAGATTTACGCAATCCGGTATCGACGACAGATCCAAGGAGCAGGAGAAAAACTGGGTTATTCTCAGTGAAAACACCAAGGTGTTTGTACCAAAATTGGGCACAACACCTTTCAGAAGTTTTTGAAGAGATAATAAATGAAGAATATAAGTTGAAAATGAGGATTATCTAACAAAAACTCCAAATAACAGTAAAATAAAGACAAAGACAAGCAATTTTATAGTGGTTCAGCGCGTTGCCTACGTCCACTGTGAAGTTTTTGCAATTTTATTGATTCTCTTTCAATTTTACAAGTGATTACAGCAAGCAACAGCAAGTTACAATTGGAAATTCAAAATCAACAGCAAATGTATGATGTAGGATGATGAAGATCTCGATCCGGCAGAGTCTGGACGCTTGAGAATCCAAAGATCCCTTTTCTGTTGGCCCTGGGGCTCCATTTATAGGCGTAGGATGCTAATATTTCGTTAAAAATTCGGGAGACCACTTCTGGCACGTGAGGGGGCCCACGCGCTCGGCCTCAGGAAATTTGGGCCCACTTTGGCATCGATTCGAACTCCATTCGAATCGATCATAATATCATCCAATCAAGGTGAAATTTGGTGTGGACATTCTTCAACATGTATGCAAGCTTCTGTGAAAATTTCATGGCATTTGGATCAGTGGATCATGAGATATGGTCGATACGAAATGAGGTTCTTCGAATGGCTGTCTGCTTCGAACCGATCCTTTTGAACCGATCGCTTCGAACCGATCAACTCACGTGGTCGTTCGATGATGTGACATGCATATCTCAAGCCGATCCACCTATTTCTCCGGTTTAGCCGCGTCGCATCCATATATCTCGCCCCATTTGAAATGAAGACCGTTGCATTAGACCAGGTCCTTTTGAATCGAACGAACCATTGGTCATGGGTTCGAACGAGGGTCATTCGATGGATTCGAAGGAAGGTTCTCCGATGGGTTCGAGGATCAAAGACCCGATGGATACGAACTTAGGCTTCTACGATGCGTTCGAAGCAATGACTATTGCCTTGTTTGATGGAAGCGAAGAAAGGGGGGCATCAATGGGTTCGAAAGCGATCGAGTCGAACCGTGGTATCCTGATGGATTCGAACTCGATCGATACGAACTGAATTTCCTCAACTGATTCGAAGTCGCTGTTTCTCTGATCGATACGAAAATTATGGGTTCGAAATGAAGCCCAGGGATGGATTCGAAACTGAAGCCTCTTCCCTCAAATTGAACCGATCATAACTCGAGCGTATGAACTCGGATTGACTTGAAATTTAAGATGCGGACTTCTGTGATCTTTCTTGTCATGTCCTATCAATTGTAGCTCAATCTGAACTCGGACAAAATTCATCGACATCCATAGCAAACCCACGTATGCTCGATATCCAGGAAGAGTGATCCTTGGTATCTCGACCTTGCTAAAAGGTGGCATAACAATCTTTAGTTTTAAAACTATCTTTAATAATAATATATTTAACTTTTAATATTTATACCTAGATTTAAATATAAAATTATAGTAAAATTTTATATATATTATTATCTATGTTTATTTATGTATTTTAACTATAGTTAAGTATATTTATAAAAGTTTAAAATAGTTTTAATATAAGATAAAAGTTATTTTCAAAGAAAAACAAACCACTAAAATTTCCTTTGGGATGTCGACATAGTCAATATACCCATGTCGACATAGTGTCAGTTAATTTCAAAATTTAAATTTGAAAAGAAGTGTCTATTCGTCATATCACTTCACGAATGGACATGGCTGTTGTTCTTCTATAAATAAGGGTTGTTTTCATCAAATTTTCATTCATATTTTTATGGTTTTCACTCCTCTTCTTCTTCCACATCTCTTTATACATATTCCTACCATTACTCTGCTTAAATCAACATTGAATCTAGCTAGATTATCTCTAGTTTGATTCTCTATCACTATCTCAAAAAGATCCTCCGTGCTATTCAGAGTTATAGGCTTCTTTGTAATCAATTAAACGAGAAAAGCTGTGATTGTGGCCTTGGAAATCAATCAAGCGAGAAAAGGTGCGATTGTGGCCTTGGAAATCAATTGGATGAATTTGTTGCTCAGGAAATCAAGTATCTCTACCCAGAGGATTGTGAATCTGGAGGGTGTACCTCGTAGCCTTGAAATCGAGGGTATAATTATGCAATTGCTTTTGAAAGGAAATCCGTACTTGTGTGCGAGACTGGATGTAGGGTAACTCCGAACCAGTATACAATCCGGTATGTTCTTTCCTTTACTGCTTTTACTTTATTTCTGCATCTGTGTTTGATTCTGTGATCATATCTGTGTCTGAATATTGCATACATTTGTGTTCAAATTAACAAAAACTTAAAAAGATTTAATAATTCTTTAAAACACTATTTACCCCCTGTAACAACCCTAGATTTTGACTATATATTTAAATTTGAATTTATTTCATTTTAAACTTATTTTAAATTTTTTGATTTGTGTGATATCATTTCTAAACATTTTTAAAATGATAATATAATTTTTCCAAAATTTACTGTATTTATTTCCTATTTTTAAAGGCTGTTTTCTAATTTTCTTCCATTTTCTTCATTTTTATATTTCTTTATTTTTATTTTAAATTTGTTTTATTCGTGAAAATTCATCTCTAAATATTTTTAAAATAATAATAGAATTTTTCTAAAAATTACTGTGTTGATTTCCTATTTTTAAGGGTTGTTTTCCCATTTTCTGCTATTTTCTGCATTAAAATTTTATATTTAAATTAAATTTTAAATATTTATTTTGTGAATATATTTGTATTTTATGTTATTATTTATGTTTAAAAATACTTTACAAGCTTATATGAATTTTCTAAAAATTATTTCATTTAACTTCAAATTTTGCTAGTCTAGTTCACTGTTTTAACTATTTTCCTTAATTTTACTTTACATAATTGATAAATATTATATATATTTGTATATTGGTTGAAAATTTCGAAATATTATCTGATATTATTATTATTTCAGCTACATAAATTTATATAAATAATAAAAGGTAAATTGAAAGGATTTGTGACCTTTTGTTTCCTATGGCTTTTGATTTTCCCACCTTTTCACATTTTAACGTTTCTTTTCACTCAAATGGCCATATCTCTTCATTCTTTCAGCTGCCACCCTCATTTCTCATTCACGTACTTCATTTTTTCTCTCATTTTCTCAAAAGTATTCGGCAATTTCTGATCTCAAGAGTTTGGTAAAATTTTCTTCTTCTTTTCTATAATTTTCTCTTGTTTCCATGTGAATTGCACTTGCTCTCATCACTTCTAGGATCGGCTCCTCTCCATTCCAGCACTGTGGCCGCCTCCACCACTACCACAACCAGTCACCACCACCTCCAGCACAACCCCAAGCCAGAGCCATGCTCCCTTGATGTGTAGATCCAACAAAATTTGCAAACACTTCACCTTGTAGCCTAGCCGAGCTCACCTCTTGATCCACCTCCACAAAACCCCACCTTGGCCGCCACTTCCATCACACCACCAGCCAAATTCCGACCTGACACCACTGCCACATCACCACATGACCTCAATTCTTGCCTCTGGCCATGACCACTTGCCTTGGCTGTGGCATGTTGGTGCTTTATTTTGCGTTGAAACCTTTGTTATGCCATATAGTTGAAATTCCAAGCACCTACCTCTTCACTATCATGTAAACCATGCTAGGCCGACCCTATGGACCCAAGACCAGATCCAAACACACCCCTTAGCCATACATTTCAGATCTAGAGTTGAAGCATAGGTGGTAGAAAGCAAGTGCAAACACTCCGGTGATATTTTGTGTATTCATTTCTAGCTTTGTTTAATTGAATTTGGGTTGAAAACTTATGTTATATTTATTTGTTTTGTCTCATGTATCCAAGGAGAATTAATCTTTGGCTCTTCCACTCATCTTTGTGTCGTGTTATCGTGCTTGTTTGGATCTCATTCGTGCATTCGTCGTTGTGTCTCCAGCTCAAAACAGTGAGTAAATCTCACCAGACTAATATGTACTTATATAGTGATAAACTGACATCACCTGAATCTGTAAATGCATATCATCCTGTTATAACTGCTATATTATATTCATATGAAGTTCACACCTATATTTACACTTGTTATACCATATGTTACTGTTATTTCATGTTATGCTGTTATTTTCATCAGTTTATCACACTGCAAGTTCCCTTTAGATTAGAATCACTATGAGTTGAAATGATACATACCCGAACGGAATTTAGAATAGGAGAAAATCATTATGGGCTGAAATGATAGGCCTGAATGATTTTCAATTAATTTCTTTTACTTGGGATTGCGGGTTTGAAATGATCAAACCCGGTTTTCTTTGTAAATTACGGGTTGAAATGATATATTACCCGTATCACTTCATCTAGGCTAGAAAATGAAATACAGACCCGTTGTTAAATTATGTTTTTCTAAAAATTTTAAGTTATTTTAGAAATGTAAATATTATAATATTTTGATTTAAATTTGATTAAAAATGATTTTTGTAAAGCATTATTGATTTTCTGAAAATTTATAAGTGAAATAAATAAATGGTAAAGTGAGGAAATCTGAAATGTAAGTTATTTTGGAAATTTTAATTTGGTGATAAATGGAATTTAAATTAAATATTAAAATATGATAAATTTATGATATTTTGAACTAAATGAATTAAAAATGATTTTTATAATATATTAATGATTTTTGAATAAAGTTAAAATGTGAAATGAATGAATATTTAGGTTGAAATTTGGAAATATAACTAAAATTGGAAATTTGTGAATTTATGTTAAAAGTGAATTTTAAGTTAAGTAAATAAAAATTAAATTAAGTTATGTTTGAAAATTTTACACTTAAATGTTAAGTTAAATTTAATTTAATGAATTTAAAATTTAATGTTGGAATTTAATAAGTGAATTATTATTAAATTTTGATTTTTGAATGGAGATTTAACTTTATAAAATCATGAATATAAGGGTATTTGAATGACTGTTTTAAAAGTGAAATTATATGATTTTATAAGCTAAAAATGATTTAAATAAAAATATAATTGTTTGTGAAATTATATTGAATACTTGAAGTTAATTAACTGCATTTCTGAAATGCTATTAATTCTAATGTAAATGATAATACAGCATTTGTAAATGCTGTAGTTGATAATAATGAACCAAATGGCTAAGTTTAATTAAAGTTTATTATAGCATTTTGTAAATGCTATAATTTTTGAGTTTAACTAAGTTTTATTTGAAATTAATGTAACCCTATTACAGCATTTTTAAATGCTATCTTTTGTTAAATTGAACTGTTTTGAATGTAACTTTCCGTAGCAATTTCTAAATGCCGCGAAAGTTGAATTTTCATCTGTTTTAATAAATTAAGTGAATAAATGAATTTTGATAGACTAAAATTTTGGAAATTTAATAATTTAATTATTAAATATAATAACTTCATTTTATGATTTAAAATGAAGTAATTTGTTTCGAAATATAAACTATTTTGAAATGTGTTTTGTAATGGTATTTAAATTGAATAAAAATGAATGTGGTTTAGAAGATATGATATTTTGAATGATATTGAATTTTGAAATTACATTTGATTTTGAAGTATAAAATACCATTTTGAAATTTTAACCACGGGAGGTAATTAATTTATAGTTTAACTGATTCTTAAAGGATGGGCGATCCCAAACATCCTTTAAGTTATAGTGCATTTCTACTACAGTTCACTTGAGTTAGTTTACATTATATAAGTATATATTGTCCTGACTCGAGTGTTTTGTGTTTTACTTTACGCTCGGGTCAGCCTGAGTATTCACAGCTTTGGATTCTCTTTCTGGAGTTGGTCTATGCTGGAGTTTCTGCTTATCTACATTTATATCTACTCTCTGTTTCAGTTGTTCTAGTTTATCTCATGTATTAGTGAACTTCTATGTAATTGGGATTTCTACTATGTTGTTTTCAGACTGTATTATGTATTTGGTTTGAGACTCTGCCGTAGTAGCTTCATGAACTACTATTTATTTTATTTCCGCTGCGAGTTATTCTGATATTTCTGTGTCTGTGATTCTGCGATTGTATTTCATTTGCTCCAAATTTATTTACAACGCGGTATTTTGAGCAATTCAAGTCCGACATGTGCGGATGTGAATGGCTGAAAATATCGGGTTGTTACAGTTGGTATCAAGCTTTGGTTTTAGGAAAACCTTAGCCTGCGGAGCAAAAACTCATTAGAGATAGGGTAGAAATACCCTAGAATGAGTAAAATCAATCTCAGAATCCTTTCTTTGTGAGAGAACGTATTTTCGAAGTATAAAATGATTTTTAAAAGATTTTCAAAGATTATTTTGGTATAAAAATGTTCTTATTTTGAAATCAAGATTTTCTAAACTTCATCCCTTCTGAATCCACCTTGTTTAGTAATCTCTTGGTTTGGATTCTTATCAATTAAAATTCCTTGAACTTTGGAACACTCCCACTTGTTCTGAAATCCAGTCTTGTCCCTATTTTATTCCTTTGATTTTGGAGCATTCCATAACTCCACTTTGGAATGACCTCTATAAGATTGGTATTCCGTAAATCTTCGAATGATTTGTAAAGGGGTAAAACTCCTTTACAATTAGCATTGATTTACCAAAGATTTCTGTATCCTTTACGATGCTATCTATCTCCTGCTCTACTCGGATTCTATCTCTGGCGATCGAATGTCGATTTACCATAGATTTCCGCATTGGTTATATTCCTGAAGTCACGGTTGACCGGTTAAGGTCGCCGCGATTTATATAGGCTTATCCATTTTCTATTTGTAATTAAATTATCTCATCTTCGTCCGAACTTATCTTCGAACATGAATTCTATTTGATTAGAGTCCTATAACTTTGAATTTCTGTTTGTTTGAAATCTATCATTGAATCATCCTTTGGAAATTTGTGTTTGGTTGTATTTTGAAATTGTGCATACATCGAAATTATTAAGGATGACCATATTTTGTATATAAAAAGTGAAATGTTTTCGATAAGGATTATATACCTTTTAAAATGAAAATTTAAAGCTTTGAAAGGATTTGAAATTTTGAAATTTATAAGAAACTTGATTTATACAAAAATGATTTATAACTGAAGGGTTTTGAATTTGAATTTCGAGGATTCGAACTCCGGTGTTTTGAACTCGGTTTTAAGATTTTGGAAAATATATAATAATAATATGATTTAAAGATATTTTTTTTTCAAATAAGAAATGTTTCAAATGTATTTGAATGAATTTCAATGATTTCGAAGGAATTTCAAAGAAGTTTTTCAAAGTTAATTGAAGTCGAGAACTCACTTATGTCGCTGGAAAATAATTTCGGTGATGAATGCATGCATCATCGACATTGATTTTCGAGTCTCTGAGTGGGGGAGAGGCCACTCTAGTAGCTTTGCTATGCGAGGGATTTTGTGAAACCAGTTTTGATTTCATATTTTGAGGTATGATTTGATTTTTGAAAGATATATGTATGTATATTTGAAATGGTTTAAAGTAAGCCGGTGTTCAGTTCTCGAGTTTCGGATTTGAAACCTATCTTTTGAAATTGATTTACTGATTTAGTGTTGATTTCCAACTCTTAGATTTGAAAATATGATTTCTTCAACTATTTTTAAGATTCGAGCACTTCCAAATCAGGGTTAACTTTTCAAAGCTAATATTTTTGAAAGGTATAAGTTATTTGATAAAGAATATAAGTGTAGTTTGTATGTTTCAAGTATGAAATAATATGATTTTTATAAGTTGAAACTGTTTTGTTAAGTAAATAAATAAGGCTATTTTGAATTATATTAATATGAAATTTAGTTTTGAAATGTTTTGGATAAAAATTAGTCTTCAAATGTTTGAGAAAATTTGGTTTTAAATGTTTTAACTTAGTAACATCTTTATGAAACTATTTATTTAACAAGTTGGAATAGGTACATAAGTTGTACGTATGCTGTTTTATTCGCATAATTAATTTGATCCAAGTTTGAGTACACAAGTTCGAGGTGAATTACACCATTTCGTGTTAGGATTTTTCATTTGATTCTTGATGGCAAATATTTGATATTGATTTTGGGCTTGATTCTAGAATTCTCTATCATAGTATATGGCTATGCAAGGAGACTGATGGCTTCCGGTCGAGAAACCATATCGAAATCCGCATTAGGGAAGTCGAATGGACAATACTAGTTCGAAAGTGAACTTGTGTGATCGAGCGAGCGATCGAATGTAATGTTGCGAAATGATGACATATGTACATCTTATATCCTAATATCATTGGTATACTTGACGCTGAAATTGAAAGTTGTTGGGTTGGATATCTTTGTAATTTAATTGGAATTTTTCTTTTATGAAAAACCACTATCAAATTTAAAACCATTTTTCAAAACTATTTTTCTTTTTCTCAAACTAACTATTTTGTTCTATTTTTCATAAAAATATTTTATATACAAAACTATTCTTAATTAAAAATCTTTTAGTAAGCAAAGATGTTCAATCCCATATGGCATTTCATGCAGCGAAATTTATTTTTTTGAAAATTTTGATCCTTATATAAGATAAACTTTATGTAAGTATAAGATGATTTTGAAAACCATTGATTTTGATAAATGAATAATTGAAGCTTGTATTAGTATGAAAGGATATTTGGTTTACCTGTAATTTGAGTTTATTTAAAAATAATGGATTTATGAAATAAATATCTCAACACTAAGTAATAATGAAGTAAAATTTGAGATATATGAAATTATGAAATTTAGTTTTGAAATATGGTATATTTAAGCCTTGAAACATATTTAAGATTTAATAGTTTATTTTGTAAATCAAATCTATATTTGAAATTTGATAATATTTGAAATGGTTTCGTTGGAAAACTAAATTGAATTGAAACTGATGGTTTGAATTGAATTAAAATTGGAAATTTTAGATTTTGGTTTAGTTGAAAGAAAATTTTAAATGTAAAGAATTAAGGGCATGTTTTATGATTTCAAATGTATGATTTCAAAATGTTATGATTTTCAAAGTGAAATGATTTCAAGTATTTTGGTTTCGAAAGATTCATAACTTTGAAAGTATTATGACTTTTGAAGTGAATATATGTTTGAAATGAAAATGAATTTGTTTGACCTAAATTTTGTAGATATGGAAATTTGGATTATTTTCTAAATCTATTGTTTTAAGAAACTTTGAAACTGAATATATGTAATTTGGAAGAAATGATTTGGTGAAATCATATATGATTTTTAAACTGAAATACTATTGAAATGAATTAAAATTGAGAACTTTTTTTTAATACTTTGATTTGGGAGTTATCGAACTTATATGAAATTGATTTGTATAAGTATGCAGTAGATTTGAAAACTATTGATTTGAAAACTGTTGATTTGAAAAGGTACCCAATTTTGAAAAGTAAAATCTTATATAATCGAAATCTATATAAGTGTGATTTGATATACTATTGTTTTGAAAAGTGTTTGATTTGAAATGAAATCTTATATAAAATGAACTTTATATAAGTATGATATTTGGAAGTGATTTTGAAAAGTACTATATGATACATATTTTCGAAGTAAAGATATGGAAAGTGCCTTCTGCTTGATATCCGCTTTATGGCCACACCGTGGATTCATTCTATCGATATTATTCTCTCTCTTTGATTTGGGTTTTCCGGATATGATACTCGAGTGTCCATCGAATTCCATGGCGATCTCCATGGTCTTATGATCGCGAGTACATAGCGCAATTTCCTGGCTGAGTCTTGCCTACGGGTACGGATTGTTTCCTGGGGGATCCAGGCGTAACCATTGTGTATCCTGCAATCTGTGTAGGTCGCGAAGAGTAGCGCAAGTGCCTGGCTGAGTCTTGCCTAGGGGTACGGATTGTTTCCTGGGGGATCCAGGCGTAACCATTGTGTATCCTGCATTTTACTCGTCATCATGGTGTAACTCGCAGGGCTGAGAAAGCTTACGGATACGGATTGTTTCCTGGGAGATCCAGGCGTAACCATTGTGTATCTACGATCCATGGTTAGACAACTGTTTCAGTTTGGTTGATTTTTTGGATTGTACTTTTCATATCTGTTTTTAAAAGTGTTTTCATTATTTTCACTGGGTGTTGAAACAAGTCTACTAAGTACTTGGAAAATTCTAGCTTTGCGCCTGATCAACGCACTGCCAGAATCTACAGGAACGAGGATAAACTTGTTAAGACAACGAGTTATAAAAGTATTTTGATAAAAATATCTTGATAAAGTACTATATAAAAAATATTTTGGTCAGTTATTTTCCCTTTTAAATTTAAAATGTTTTAAATATTGTTCACCTTGAACCATCAGATTTGAATCAAATGACTATTCATCATATTATAAAATGTTTAAAATGTCATGAAATTTTATTTGAAATGTATAATGGTTTAAATAATGGTTCACCCTTGTCTTCCAACATGCTTCCCTTCCTAGCTACCTTTTCCCTACCTTCTTTCGAGGATGTCTTCCAACCTATTGCTCTTTCTTGTTGTTTCTCCGCTTCCTTCCTTTTCGAGGACGAAAAGATTTGAGTGGGGGAGAGTGTAACAACCCTAGATTTTGACTATATATTTAAATTTGACTTTATTTCATTTTGAAATTATTTTAATTTTTTTTATTTGTGTGATATCATTTCTAAACATTTTTAAAATGATAATATAATTTTTCCAAAATTTACTGTATTTATTTCCTATTTTTAAAGGCTGTTTTCTAATTTTCTTCCATTTTCTTCATTTTTAAATTTCTTTATTTTTATTTTAAATTTGTTTTATTCGTGAAAATTCATCTCTAAATATTTTTAAAATAATAATAGAATTTTTCTAAAAATTACTGTGTTGATTTCCTATTTTTAAGGGTTGTTTTCCCATTTTCTGCTATTTTCTGCATTAAAATTTATATTTAAATTAAATTTTAAATATTTATTTTGTGAATATATTTGTATTTTATGTTATTATTTATGTTTAAAAATACTTTACAAGCTTATATGAATTTTCTAAAAATTATTTCATTTAACTTCAAATTTTGCTAGTCTAGTTCACTGTTTTAACTATTTTCCTTAATTTTACTTTACATAATTGATAAATATTATATATATTTGTATATTGGTTGAAAATTTCGAAATATTATCTGATATTATTATTATTTCAGCTACATAAATTTATATAAATAATAAAAGGTAAATTGAAAGGGTTTGTGACCTTTTGTTTCCTATGGCTTTTGATTTTCCCACCTTATCACATTTTAACGTTTCTTTTCACTCAAATGGCCATATCTCTTCATTCTTTCAGCTGCCACCCTCATTTCTCATTCACGTACTTCATTTTTTCTCTCATTTCCTCAAAAGTATTCGGCCATTTCTGATCTCAAGAGTTTGGCAAAATTTTCTTCTTCTTTTCTATAATTTTCTCTTGTTTCCATGTGAATAGCACTTGCTCTCATCACTTCTAGGATCGGCTCCTCTCCATTCCAGCACTGTGGCCGCCTCCACCACCACCACAACCAATCACCACCACCTCCAGCACAACCCCAAGCCATAGCCATGATCCCTTGATGTGTAGATCCAACAAAATTTGCAAACACTTCACCTTGTAGCCTAGCCGAGCTCACCTCTTGATCCACCTCCACAAAACCCCACCTTGGCAGCCAATTCCATCACACCACCAGCCAAATTCTGACCTGACACCACTGCCACATCACCACATGACCTCAATTCTTGCCTCTGGCCGTGACCACTTGCCTTGGCTGTGGCATGTTGGTGCTTTATTTTGCCTTGAAACCTTTGTTATGCCATATAGTTGAAATTCCAAGCACCTACCTCTTCACTATCATGTAAACCATGCTAGGCCGATCCTATGGACCCAAGACCAGATCCAAACACACCCCTTAGCCATACATTTCAGATCTGGAGTTGAATCGTAGGTGGTAGAAACCAAGTGCAAACACTCCGGTGATGTTTTGTGTATTCATTTCTAGCTTTGTTTAATTGAATTTGGGTTGAAAATTATGTTATATTTATTTGTTTTGTCTCATGTATCCAAGGAGAATTAATCTTTGGCTCTTCCACTCATCTTTGTGTCGTGTTATCGTGCTTGTTTGGATCTCATTCGTGCATTCGTCGTTGTGTCTCCAGCTCAAAACAGTGAGTAAATCTCACCAGACTAATATGTACTTATATAGTGATAAACTGACATCACCTGAATCTGTAAATGCATATCATCCTGTTATAACTGCTATATTATATTCATATGAAGTTCACACCTTTATAAAATTAAATTAAGTTATGTTTGAAAATTTTACACTTAAATGTTAAGTTAAATTTAATTTAATGAATTTAAAATTTAATGTTGGAATTTAATAAGTGAATTATTATTAAATTTTGATTTTTGAATGGAGATTTAACTTTATAAAATCATGAATATAAGGGTATTTGAATGACTGTTTTAAAAGTGAAATTATATGATTTTATAAACTAAAAATGATTTAAATAAAAATATAATTGTTTCTGAAATTATATTGAATACTTGAAGTTAATTAACTGCATTTCTGAAATGCTATTAATTCTAATGTAAATGATAATACAGCATTTGTAAGTGCTGTAGTTAATAATAATGAACCAAATGGCTAAGTTTAATTAAAGTTTATTATAGCATTTTGTAAATGCTATAATTGTTGAATTTAACTAAGTTTTATTTGAAATTAATGTAACCCTATTACAGCATTTTTAAATGCTATCTTTTGTTAAATTGAACTGTTTTGAATGTAACTTTCCGTAGCAATTTCTAAATGCTGCGAAAGTTGAATTTTCATCTGTTTTAATAAATTAAGTGAATAAATGAATTTTGATAGACTAAAATTTTGGAAATTTAATAATTTAATTATTACATATAATAACTTCATTTTATGATTTAAAATGAAGTAATTTGTTTCGAAATATAAACTATTTTGAAATGTGTTTTGTAATGGTATTTAAATTAAATAAAAATGAATGTGGTTTAGAAGATATGATATTTTGAATGATATTGAATTTTGAAATTACATTTGATTTTGAAGTATAAAATACCATTTTGAAATTTTAACCACGGGAGGTAATTAATTTATAGTTTAACTGATTCTTAAAGGATGGGCGATCCCAAACATCCTTTAAGTTATTGTGCATTTCTACTACAGTTCACTTGAGTTAGTTTACATTATATAAGTATATATTGTCCTGACTCTGTTTTGTGTTTTACTTTACGCTCGGGTCAGCCTGAGTATTCACAACTTTGGATTCTCTTTCTGGAGCTGGTCTATGCTGGAGTTTCTGCTTATCTACATTTATATCTACTCTCTGTTTCAGTTGTTCTAGTTTATCTCATGTATTAGTGAACTTCTATGTAATTGGGATTTCTACTATGTTGTTTTCAGACTGTATTATGTATTTGGTTTGAGACTCTGCCGTAGTAGCTTCATGAACTACTATGTATTTTATTTCCGCTGCGAGTTATTCTGATATTTCTGTGTCTGTGATTCTGTGACTGTATTTCATTTGCTCCAAATGTATTTACAACGCGGTATTTTGAGCAATTCAAGTCCGACATGTGCGGATGCGAATGGCTGAAAATATCGGGTTGTTACACCCCCTCTAGTGTTTATCATAGCCTTAAGATCCGTAATCCGCATTTCTCACAAGATTCTTGAGGACCGACACCGGTTGCTTCTTTGGAGGAAGCTTGCTATTATATTTATTTTATTGATGACTTTTCTTGAACGGTATGTGTGTATGTAATGAAGACCAAGTCAGAGGCATTTACAAAGTTCGAAGAATGGAAAGCTCTTGTTAAGAATGAGAGTGATAATTCTTTGAAGGTTCTAAGGTTCGATAATTGTGAAGAGTATGTTTTCGGAGAATTCTTGGAGTTTTGCAAGCATCATGGTATTCGAAGGCATTTTACTACATCGGAAGATCTGCAGTCGAATGGCATTGCAGTGAGGATGAACTGTGCTCTACTTGAGAAAACTCAATGCTTGAGATTGATATCGGGTTTGTCTAAGGGATTTTGGGTCGAAGCATTATCAACCGTGTTGCATATTGTTAATCGAATTCCATGCTTGGCTATTGGTAACAAAATTCTGGAGGAAGTGTGGAGGGGAAAGAGCATTGACTTAAGTTATCTTTATGTGTTTGGTGGTCCGGTTTATGTGCATGATCTAGGAAATGATAAGCTTGAACTTGGAGCTTTCGAGGGGATTTTGTTTGGTTATATGTACGGAGTAATAGGCTACCGGATTTGGAATCTGAAAGCGAAGAAGTTGTGAATTTTCAACATGTTACTTTTAGTGAGTCGGTTTTTTTCAAGGAGAATGAAAGCTCATCGTATGTTCTAAATTTAATTCATCGTGAATCAATGGAGAAGGAAATTATTTTTGAATTTTGTCAAGGAGTAGAGAGAGTAGAGCAGTTAGAGATGCTTGCGTGGAGTAAGCGGTTGATATTATATCACATAGCCCATATGGTGCCTCTAGTAGTGTGGTGATGTGCATGATTCTAGAGAGGATTCGGTTCAAGGTGGTGCCAAAAGGAGTTTGGGTGATAGTATTGCTACTCGGGTTGGTCGTCGGACTATAAGACCACCCGATAAATATGATGATTGAGACTATCTTAGCTTTTGCGATAACTTAGACTATGCTTTTCATGTAGTCCAAGATGAGCCAATGGACCTTGATGACGTCATGAAGTCGAGTGATAGCTTGAAGTGAATTTGTGCCATGGAGGAAGAGATGCAATCATTGTTGAAGAATCAAACTTGAGATTTGGTTCCACTTCCTAAAGGAAACCGTGCTAGTGGGTGCAAATGGACATACAAGGTGAAGAACGATGGGAGATACAAAGCTAGGATAGTGGTGGGGTTTGTACCAAAGAAGGAAAAGTAGTATGATGAGATATACACACCGGTTTTATGCCTTACTTCAATCCGAATATTACTTGCTATGGCTGCTATTCATAACTTGAAGTTGGAGCAACTTGATGTGAATTGTGTAGTTAAAGCACTCGATAGATTCAATGCGTCAGAGGTGTAGAAAGTAATAGCGGGGGTACAACGAGGATGTAGCGGGATACATCGTATGACTCTAAAATAGCATATAAAACTTGTACTTAATGTTTTAATAGATATATAAATGGTAATTAAATGAAAATTTAACATTCAATTGAATTATAATTAATACGTAAATAATCTTAAATAAAAACATGTGCAAATATACTGTAAATAAACGTAAAACTGTTGTATAACATAATTGAATGTAATATAATATCAGAGTATTTTATTTCTTAAAATATATTAAAAAATTAAATTGAATTAATTAATTTCATATATTTTATAATGTATAAATATCATTTTTTCAATTCATTTCTTTTAAAGAAGATATATCAAAAGTAGTGGAATATAGCAAGAATAACGGGATATAGCGAAAATAGCGGGGCTTAAAGCTGAAAGGCTATATTTGAGGCTATATAGAAAAATCGTCTGCTATGAGATATAGCAGGGTTATAGCGGGGGGATTAACTGAACAGGATATGAAAACCGCCTTCTTTTATGGTGATTTGGACGTGGACATCTACATGGAGCAATCAGAAGGTTTTGTTGTGGATGGTAATAAAATTTTGGTTTGCAAGTTAAAGAAATCACTATATAGTTTAAACAATCGCCTAGACAATGGTACAAGAGATTTGATCAAGTTACACTTGAAAATGGTTTTGATAGAAGCATCAAAGATGCTTGTGTATATTTCAAGAATTTGAAAAATGATTGTTGAGTGTATTTACTCTTGTGTGTGGACTATATGCTCATTACTTCTAAGGATAAGAATGAAACCAACTAGTTAAAACTAAGTTTAAAATCGGAGTTCGAAATGAAGGATCTTGGAGAAGCAAGGAAATATTAGGTATGGAAATAGAAATGGATCGAAAGTGTTTTGAGTTGAAATTAACTCAAAAATAAGTACATAGAGAAAGTGCTTTATCGGTTTAGCATGGAGAATGCAAAGGCATCAAATACACTTTTACCTTTGCCTATGAAGGTTTCGAGTAAGAGATTACATATCTTGAAGAAAGACAAGGCTTATATTGCAAATGTGCTATATGCTAGTGCCGTTGGAAGTCTAATGTATGCTATGGTGTGTACAAAAGCCCGATATTGCAAATGCCATCGGGATGGTTAGTTGGCATATGACTAATCTGGGAAATTTTCATTGGGAAGCGGTGAAGCTTATATGGAGATACCTTATATGTACATCATCTTATGGTCATGTTTTTGGCGATAATGATAGGTTGAATTTCAAGTTGGTTGATTATTATGATTCAGATTACGCCGATGATAGAGATCAAAGAAAATCAACTTTCAGATATATTTTCACACTTGGTGGCATGACCAGAAGTTGGAGACCAAGATTACAGACCGTAATTGCTTTATCCACTACGGAGGTGAAGTTAATGGCCACTGTGGAGGCCGAAAATAAGGCACTTTACTTGATGCGATTGCTATGTGGCTTGGGATATGAGCATGGTAGTGTCGATGTTCGATGTGATAGCTAGAGTGTTATTCACTTTGCAAAGAATTTGGCATTTAGCTCACAAACTAAGCATATTGAAGTGAGAGATTCATTTCTAGTAGCCATGGATGAAGATAAGCAATTATATCTTCAAAAAGTACACACAAAGGATAACTCGATGAATATGTTCACTAAGGCATTGGCGGTTGAGAAGTTCGAGCATTGCTCGAACCTGATTCGCTTAAAGAAGTGCTAGGTACCACAGGGTGGCACGATGGGGGAAGGAGCTCAGTTATGGATGATGAAGAGTATCAGTGAGAGAGTGTGGTTCTATCTTCTTGGTGAGTGCTAGTTTATACTCCTTAACACTTTAGTCTTCGATGAGACAGTTTAGGATTTGGAAGTTTTCAACACTTTATTAGCAGCCGGGGACTTTGCCCGAGCTTGTTGATGGAGTGCAATGGGCGGTGGGCTTGCCAAAGCTCATTAGGAAAGCATTCATATCTGGTTAAAGGTAGAAGTGATGATAGTTGTTGTTATCGATGGTTGGTGATGTTATGGTACCAATGGAGTTGGAGATGGATATCGTGTCGAAGTGGATTGTTGAATTTTGGTGACACTATATGAAGAATTGAAGATATCGAAAGTATCTTTATAACTGTGAAAACGGTTCGCAAATCAGAGCTCAAAGGAGGAAGATATGGTTAAAAAGTTGGAGTGCAGCGGGCAACATCAGGCGACAGACATTTATCATAAAGTAATAGACGTCTGTGACTACATGGTTTGGAACCCAAGAGTGTGGTCTGTGGTTCTAAGTTGTTTTCCTGAGACCTATAACAGACATCTGTCACTTATGACAGACGTTTGTGTCGACCATCTGCTTATATTTTGACCCGGGTTTGCTGTGAAGACTTGTGATATTTGAACGGGAAATTTTGGAATCTTGCATAGGTCTTCTATTCTCCTATATAAGCAATTTTCTGGTTCCAGATATAGGGGCGACTATAAAGCGACTGCAAGGGTTCTAGCCTCCATTAATTACGATTTTAACCTAATTTTCCTCAATTCTCTTCTCCACAAATCAATTGTGTTAGAATTTTGATTATTGTAATCAATCTCTTGTACTCTTCTCATTGGTATTAATAAAAGCTCTCTCTCTCAAAGTGAATGTACACTAACAAGACGTTAGTGGAACCATTATAAATCCGTATGTGATTTATTTTATCGTTGTTTCTTTGATTATCTATTATGAAGATTGTAGTTGGTTTTGGATTGGATTGAGTTTTGAATTGAGATACTAATTAATTTTTTATACACTTCTTAGCACGATCTCGTTTTTCCACTGTGCTTTGGGGTTTTGATTTGGGTAGTCTCAAATTAGAATTTACAACAATACAGTCTTCAACTTGAATTTAGGCATGGAAAAGGAAAGGCAATTGATAGGCTAGATCCAATATGTCTATCTGACATGGATATCGATGATGAAGGGATATGTGAGCTAGAGGATCCACCTCTATCAGTCGACACTGTTTGGATGGATGTACATGAAAGTTTCAAAACCTAAGAAGGAGAAGCAAGCCGCAAGATTCCAAAAAAATGAAAGCGTGATCCAGGGAACACTAAGTACAAAGGAAAAGGAAAGGAAGCTCTAGTCTATAAGAAGATGCTAGAGGAGAAGATGTTTATGGCTACTCAAAGGACGATGAGAATGAAGAAATGGAAATAAAAAATATAAAAAGGACAACGTTGGAACTGATGATGACTAGAAACATTTTTGTACTTTTCCTTTATTCACTTTGTTTTCTTCTTTCAAAGTAATGCTTATTTGATATTTTATTGTAAATGTAATGACGAAGTTCACATCAAAAAACATATCTCACTTTATTTTCTTTGCGAATTTGTACATTGTGTTTTTGTGTGTTAAATGAAATTCATAAAAATAAGTACATTAGATGAATCAAACAAGTGCAGTTCTTTCTTTCTTCTTATAAGCTCTTCCTTTCTTCTTGTAAGTAAAAGATGTAAACCATTTCCCAAATCGATAACTACTTTGAAGTGATCTTTGACGATGAAGCTTGTAAGATAAATAAGAATAATAATTAACTTGTGGTAAATGTATAATTTTTTTTAGATAAATATGAATTTTAACTAACATATATATGCTTAAAATTAAAATTTTAGATCTATGATTAACGATTTAAATCCTAATTCGATTTAATTTTTTATCTTTACAATTTAAATCCCAAACTGACAATCTTGATGTTGGGCATTATTGATTCCCATTTTCGCTTAGATATGAATGCTCATGAGAAGAATGATCCACTTTATTTGAGAAATTTTCTGTGGTTACTTATGATGTTGGGTTTGCTGTGATAATCGCTACCATTACTCATGTCCTTCTCTTCTATGAAAAGTACGATTTTATTTTGTTACTTCAAGCAATGTTGAATATGATAACTTTCAGTGGTATTAATTGGAGTGAAGAAACACTAGTCGTTAAAAGTCCGCTTAGTTTAAACTTTGAATTTTGTGTTCTTAGTATGCCTTTCAAATGACATAGTGGAAGGGGAGGGTGGAAAATGATTAATTCGAAGAAGATTTTTTTTTTTGACATATGATATTGAAAATGGTGGTCTTGTTTCCTATTTTTTGGGATAATTTGTTAGCTTTCGCATCATCGTTTATAGATGGGTTAAGTTGTTACATAAATCTTAGTGACTATTTGGTTTGTTCTTTGAAATAAAAATAAATAAATATATCATAAAGATCAGAATTTAATGTGCAACATATAAAACTACAAACCACTCAGATATTGGAAGTTACTAACCTGTTTATTTTACTTAATTACTCATTAGGCTAAAAATTTCGTATATATTTTCTTATATGAGAAATTGTGTATTGAAAGATAATTTATGTTAATTTTCTATATTAATAATTTCTCTTGAATGATTTAGTTGGAATTAACATTATATTTATTACTATTATCTTCAAATTCTATAATGTATATGGCGTGTGAATGTTCAGAATATAAGTTTTTGTTGTCCACAACCTTGATATGTCCATACCATGCCTAATCCTACTATTCTACTTTCATAACAATTTGTATAGCTTAATAGGACTGATTTTATGTAATACCTTATGGCTTCAAGAAAAATCAACCAGATTAGTGTTAGTATTTGAGTGTACTTTTTTTTCTCCCTTTTGTACTCATTTTTAGTTTACACGTTACTATATTATGCTTCATTAGTGCTTTTTTCCTTCTGTAACATATATTGTGAACTATTGGAGATACACAAATGCATTACTATGTTATTCTACCCTATTTTGACTTTTGTTAGGCTAAGACCGAAACAAATTTGATTACTTGTTTCATTATGAAATATGTTGTATTATATCGAGTATGTATAATATATTAGTGATATAAATGAAAATATGGATCCATTCTCTATTAATTAAATGAAATGGAGGCATATGGTTATACATCAGTGGCATATCATTTTGATGTGCACCTGCAATGTTTCCCTCCTTCCCATTGTTCCAATACTCATTTTTCCCCATTCATCACAGGGTTAAGATTGGAATACAGGTTGGTATTAGCAGGTGTAAGAGGCAACTAAAACAATGCACAGTCATCAGTTATGTTAGGCCACGTAATGCGCCATGGAGTTTTGGTTGTTGCATAACATGTCATTGTTGTTGGGACACACTACAAGCACAGGCTAAATATTAATTCAATTAGTATTTTGTATTTGATATTCTAAATCTATTCATACATTTATATAAGTGAAAATAAGGGATACATTTCTAAAATCAAACTTAATACACAAAACTTCTACTAAAAATAAGATATAAATTACATCCCTATTTTCAAATACTATAATTTTCTTCCTTACAATACCCCTCTCCTCCATTGTAGTAACATTGATTCTTCATATGTGGATGTTTTCCTCACATCCATAATTAAATTTTGCACCCCATTAATTATCAATCTTTAAAACACAATAACTTTTTGTAGAAATGACGGATTAACAAACCGTTTTCATCATTAAATCACAAATTTTATTATCTTTCTAATGAGTGGCATTATGCATATGTAAAAACAATGGAAGTACAATCCATTTGCAATAATTGCTCAAATGACTACAATTATGCACAATAATTGCTGAAATGTCTGCAATTATATAGTATGATTGCGGTTAATCCAGCAACAATATGCAATTGTTGTAGAAATTTCTGCAATTTTATACAAAAATTGCAGAAATGTTTGCAATTATATGCAATTGTTGCAAACAATTCAACAACTATATGCAATAGTTGTAGACATTTCTGCAATTATACGCAATAATTGCAGAAATGTCTGCAATTATATGTAATATTTGTAGATAATTCAGCAACTATATGCAGTAATTGCTGACATGTCTGCAGTTATACGCAATAGTTGTAGAAACGTCTACAATTATATACAATAGTTATAAGATATGTGACAAAAACATGTCAATACATCTTTATTTGCCAAGAATACTTAACTATGTAATCATGTCCACTTTATTATCACCGTATGTGTGTGTATGTGTATCCACATGCATGTTTGTTGCTATGGTCCATTATTTATGTGGCATCTGTAGGATACCGCGCATATTAAAACTAAAAGATGAAAAGAATTAGAGCTAGGCTCCAACTTTAGAAGTGAAAGTAAGAGCGTCGACATTGACATGATATTCATTCTATCTTGAATGATATAAGACTTCAGTTTCTGGAAGTATTTCCTTATAGCATAGAAAGCATTCAAATAATTTTGTTCAAGGCGTAGCTTTTGATGATAACACTAAATTCAGTTGCAGTGCCATGGTTAGTGGCAGCAAATCCAGTAAACGATGGCCGTCCATGTGAATTATCTTGTGTTGAAGCATTAGCAGCAGCACTGTCATATGGTATTGCCATTTATCTATATATAATTTCTATTATTTTCACCTTTCTTTGAGTATCATTCAGATTTAGAGTTATTTGCCATCAGCGGTAATATTATGTTAAAGGTGTTTATGCTTAAAGTTTGTAATTTAAGTTATATTCTTGCATAATGTTCTTTTTATTTGTTATATTATTTTACTACTACATCCACAGACAATTTAGCAACTATATACAATAATTGCATACATGACTGTAAATATAAGCAATAGTTGCAGAAATGTTTGCAATTATATGCAATAGTTGTAGACATTTCAACAACTATATGCAATAATTGCATATATGTCTATAAATATAAGCAATAATTGCAGAAATGTCTACAATTACATGCAATAGTTGCAGGCAATTCAGTAACTATATGCAATTGTTGCAGACATGTTTGCAATTATATGCAATAGTTGTAGACAAGTAAGCAACTGTATGCCATCGTTACGTACATTCGGAGAAAAATCGATGATTTTCAAAATTTGCAGAATTCTAAGAAAATATATGGAATAATTGCACTCTTACTTCAAATATGCTTTTTTGGTATCAACAACGGATCTCATTTTAAAGATCATAAAATTTGTGATTTTTTGGTGAAAACGGTATGCTGATCCGATTTTTCTACATAAAGTTATACACGTTTAAAATGTTAAAAAAGTAAAGGGTATTTGAGTTTTTTGTGCGCAAGAATTTGAAAATAGGGACCAAAAACGTAAGTTTAGTTTAGGAAGGATGTTTTTTCTAATTTGAAAGCTATCAAGGATGTGAGCCAAACTAACCCTTTATATAAAGCACATATATTTATACCAAAAAACAACTCAGTCAATTTTTGTGCCTCTAGATCTGTTAAAATTGTTTTTAACTAAATACTTTGCAATCATCAGAAAACTATTTACAATCAGTCATTACATGAGTTCAGAAATGATGCCAAAGCCTCCGATAAAGCTTTCATAGCCTTAACCTACACCTCCAAAGCCACCATGTAATCTGCCGCCACCTCCAGCAAACTCAGGAGCTTCCTACACCCCGAAACTAAGTTCTCCAATTTCCTCAATGTCTCTTATTAAAACGATTACAAATGAGAGGGTAAAAATAATAATGACCATTAATCATAGAATCAGGATGCACACTACTATTAAACTCTAAAAAATGTTTAGTAAATTCAACTAAAAAAAAACATTAAGTAATTAAATTTAGTCATAATTCATTTTAAATGAAATTGATTTTCAAACATCATGTTACTTCAATCTTTTTACAAACAATCATGTACTTCAGTCCTTTTATATATACATATATGATTGTTTGTAAATAGTGTATAGATAGCTACTAACCTATAATATAAATTGATTTTTCAATAAAGTTGCATAGTGGATAGTTCATGTACAAACATAGGTAGTATGAGAAGAGGGGGCAGAACTCGGATAGATATTTTTTTAATGTAGTACCTTGTGTTAAATTTGGTGACACTGTATGGAGAAATTGAAGAGGTCAAAAGTAGCTTGGTGATGGAGAAAACAGTTCGCAAATCAAAGCTCAAAGGAGGAAGATACGACAAAGTAGGTGAAGTGGTGCTGAAACAAAAACAACAGACGTCTGTCTCCGTAAGGTTTTGGAACCCAAGAATTGGGACAGACTTCCATCACTCTTGGCAGACGTCTGAGGCTTTAGCAGATTTTCCAGAGAGCTATGAAAAACGTCTGTCACTTTTGATAGACGTTTAAGGCTTTAGGGAAAATTTCCTGAACCTTGGAACAGACGTCTATCGCATTATGACAGACGTCTGCGGTGACTTCTTCCAGTCTTTTGGCATGCACTTAATATGAAGATTTGTGATTTTTGAAGGGGCAATTTTGGAATCTTTTCTATATTTTCTATTCTCTTATATAAGCTATTTTACAGATCTAGATTTATATGTGACAAAAAAGCAACTGCAAGGGTTCTAGCATCCCTAACTAGGGTTTATCTAAACCTAATTTTCTTGAATTCTCTTCTCCAAAAATCAATTCTAGTAAAAAATTGATCACTATAATCAATCTCTTATACTCTTCTCATCGATATTAATAAAAGCTCTCTCTTAAAGTGGATGTGCACTAACACAATGTAAGTAGAACCACTATAAATCGATGTGATTTATTTTTCATTATTGATCTTATATTATATTGCTTGTTTGGTGATTGTGATTGGTCTTGGATTGGATTGAAATTGGAGTTGATATATTGATTGGTTGTTTTTACACTCCTTACCACAATCTCATATTCCCCTATACTTAGGGGTTTTGATTTGAGCGGTCTTGGGTTAGAATTTCCCACAACATTTGGTATCGGAGCTTTGATGTTGGTACCAGAATCAGATAATACCTAAAGTAGTTCCTCAATGGGCAATCCAAGTGGAGTAGCGCTTTATGTACGTGGTTCGTATATGGCTTCGAGATCACAAGTGGTTATAGACAAGTGGAATGACGATAATGATTTTGAAAAGTGGTAATGAAAGGTGAATATAGTTTTAAGGAGGAATTGGGTACATCGAGTAGTGTTTGACACATATTTGTTGCCAACAAAAATCTCGGATGTTAAGAAAGTGGAAACGAAAGAGCGGGCATTCACCATACTTTAACTTGCTATAGGGAAGATTGTTATCTCTAAAATTAGTGGTGAGACTACCGCTAAGGTTATTTGGGACAAGTTGGAAGAGTTGTATATGAAGAAGTCATTAGCTAATTGTTCAATCTTGTTGCGAACGTTCTTCACCTATAGATGAAGGAAGGTACTTCACTAATGACGCATTTAAATACTTTTGATGATTTGCTAATGATGATGAAGGCGGTAGATTGAAGGAGGAAGAGCAAATGACAATGATATTGTTGTGTTCGTTGCCGAACCATTATACGGGTTTCTCAATTAGTTTGATCTACAGCCGGGATACATTGGCTCTTGATGATGTCAAAATAGGTCTTCTTAGCAAGAAGTTGTGGGATCAAATGAAGGAGTTTGGTAATGTAAGTAGTGGTGCTAGTAGTGGTCATGGTTTATTTGTGGAGAAGGAGAAACATATAAAGAAGGAGAACCACGGCGTTCTAAATCAAGGAACCCCGGTTGGAGAGGAAAGTCAAAGGAAAGAAAGGATAAGTACTATACTTGTAAGAAGCTCTATCATTGGAAAATGAGTGTACGGACAAGGAGAAGGCAAATAGGGAAGTAGCATCATCATCCATAGCAATGGAGAGAGGAGTTATTGAAGGAGACGTAGATGCATTAAAGACTGTAGCATCAGATGTTTCGAGTATTGAATCGGAGCTCGATTCGAGGGCGTCTTATCATATGACGCCAAATAGGAGTTTTTTCATCTTATGTTGACAGAGAAAGAAATTCAATTGTTATGGGAAATGGTGCTATTTTTAAGTCGAATTACATTGGTGCCGTACAAATTCGGATATTTGACGGAGTGGTTTATGCTCTCAGTAATGTGCGCTATGTTCCGAGACTTTGGAAGTCTTATATCTCTTAAAGGCGACTAGATTCTTTAGGTTGTAAGATCATTATTAAGAGTGATACTTGCGAGTTTTGAAGGATGCACTTGTGGTGATGAAGGGTGCTAGACTCAAGGTGTTTATTTGCTTCAAGGAGTGACTATAGGAGGTGAAACTTATGTAGGAGTTGATAGTTCTCATGGCTTGGATGCGATTAGGTTGTGGCATTTGAGGTTAGGTCATGTCTCAGAGAAGAGTTTGGATATTCTTTGGAAGAGGGATATGATCGACAGAGAGAGTTTCAACAAATTAGAGTTTTGCGACGAATGTGTTATGGGGAAGCAAACTAAAGTATCATTCGGTGAACGAAAACATGATTTGAGAAGGGTTCTTGAGTTTGTTTATATAGATGTTTGGGGACCAACACCAATAGCTTCTTTGAGGGGAGCTCGCTATCATATTTCTTTTATTGATGACTTTTCTCAAAAGGTATGGGTGTATATAATGAAGTCTAAGTCAGAGGCGTTTGCAAAGTTCAAAGCATGTAAAGCTCTTTTTGAGAATGAGAATGGCAAGTCATTGAAGGGTTTAAGATTCGACAATGGCGGGGAGTATTTTTCCGGAGAATTCTTGGAGTTTTGCAAGCATCATGGTATCCAGAGACATTTTACTACATCGGGGGATCCATAGTTGAATGGTGTTGCGGAGAGAATGAACCGTACTCTACTTGAGAAAGCTCGATACTTAGATTGACATTGAGTTCGTCTAATAGATTTTGGACTAAAGCTTTATCAACCGCAGTGCATATTATTAATTGAATTCCGTACTCGGCTATTGGTAACAAAATTTCGAAGAAAGTGTGGAAAGGAAAGAGCATTGACTTGAGTTATCTTCATGTTTCTGGTAATCTGGTTTATATGCATGATCGAGAAATGATAAGCTTGAGCCTAGATCTTTCAAGGGAATTTTGCTTAGCTATACGGACAGTGTAAAAGGCTATTGGACTTGGAATCCGAAAACAAAGAAGATTCTAAATTCTCATCATGTTACTTTTGATGAGCCGGTGTTTTTCAAGGAGAATAAAAGCTCATCGGATGTTTCAGATTTAATTCATGGTGAATCAAAGGAGAAGGAAATTATTTAGACATTTTTTCCAAGAAGTAGAGAGAGTAGGGTAGTTTGAGATACTTGCGAGGAGGTAGTGGTTGATGTAACATCACATAGTCCACAGGATTCCTCTAGTAGTGTTGGTGACATGCATGATTCTAGCGAGGATTTGGTTCAAGGTGGAGCCGAATGAGGTTTTGGTGATGGTATTGCTATTCGGGTCGGCCGTCATGCAATAAGGCCACCCGATAGATACAGTGATTGGAACTATCTTAGCTTTTGTGATAATTTGGACGATGCTCTTCATGTAGTCTAGGATGAGTCAATTGACCTTAGTGACATCATGGAGTTGAGTGATAACTCAAAGTGGATTTGCACCATGGAGAAAGAGATGCAATCATTGTTGAATAATCAAATTTAGGATTTCGTTCTACTTCCTAAAGGAAACCGTGCTATTGGATGCAATTGGATATACAAGGTGAAGGGTGATGGAAGATACAAAGCTAGGCTAGTGGCTAAGGGATTTGCACAAAGGAAAGAAAAGGGGTATGATGAGGTATTCACACCGGTTGTCTGCCATACTTCAATCCGGATATTACTTGCCATAGTTGCTATTCACGACTTGGAGTTGGTGCAACTTGATGTGAAAACCGCCTTCTTGCATGGTGAATTGGATGAAGACATCTACATGGAGCAATCAGAAGGTTTTGCAGTAGATGGTAAGTCAAATTTGGTTTGCAAGTTAAAGAAATCACTATATGTTTTAAAGCAATCACCTAGACAATAGTACAAGAGATTTGATCATTTTATGCTTGAAAATGGTTTTGATAGAAGCACTAAGGACGCTTATGTTTATTTCAAGAAGTTGATAAATGATTATGGGTGTATTTAGTCTTGTATGTGGACGACATGCTCATTGCTTCTACGGATAAGAATGAAATCAAAAACTAAAACCGAGTTTGAAATTGGAGTTTGAAATGAAGGATCTTGGGCATGGAAGTAGAAAGCGATCAAAACGTTTTGATTTGAAATTGACTCAAAAGGAATACATAGAGAAAGTGCTTTGCCGGTTTTGCATGCAGAATGCAAAGGAGTCAAATACACCTTTACCTTTGCATATGAAGCTTTTGGATAAGGGATCAGCTATGTTAGAGAAAGACAAGGCTTATATGGTAAAGGTACCATATGCTAGTGCGGTTGGAAGTCTAATGTATGTTATGGTATGTGCAAGGCAGGATATTATGAATATCGTCGAGATGGTTAATCGATATATGGCTAATTGGGGAAAATCGCATTGGGAAGCTATGAAGCTTATATTGAGATACCATAGAGGCACATCATCTCATGGTCTTGTTTTTCGCAGTAGTGATGGGATGAATTGCAAGTTGATTGGTTATTGTGATTCATACTATGCCGATGATAGGGATCGAAGAAAATCAACTTCTGGATATGTCTTCACATTTGGTGGTACAACCATAAGTGAGAGATTGAGATTGCAGACCATAGTTGCTTTATCCACTATGGAGGTAGAGTTGACAGCCACAGTGGAGACGACAAAAGAGGTAATTTATTTGAGGCGATTGTTGTGCGACTTGGGATTCGAGCGTGACAGTGTCGATGTTCGATGTGATAGCCAGAGTGCTATTCATTTAGCGGAGAATTTGGCATTTAGCTCACGGACTAAGCATATTGAAGTGATAGAATCATTTCTAGTAGCCATGGATGAGCATAAGCAAGTATATCTTTGAAAGTGCACTCAAAGGATAACACAATAGTTATGTTCACTAAAACATTGCCGGTTGGTAAGTTTGAGCATTGCCCAAACTTGATTCGCTTGGAGAGGTGCTAGGTGGCACTGGATGGCATGGTTGAAGGAGGAGATTGGTTAGAGATGAGGAAGAGTATCAGTGAGAGATTGTGGTTCTATCTTTTGATGAGTGCTACTTTACACTCCATTGCACTTTAACCTTTAGTGAGATAGTTTAGGATTTGGATGTTTTCGACACTTCATTAGCAGGTAGGGGTGCCTGAGCTCGTTGATAGAGTGCAATGGACGGTGCCTTTGTCGGAGCTCATTGGGAAAACATTCACGTTTGGTTGAAGGTAGAAGAAGTGATAGTTGGAGCTATCGTTTGTTGTTGATGGTACGGTACCACCGGAGTTGGAGATGGATACAGTTGTGAGGTGGAGTGTTAAATTTTTGTGACGCAATATAAAGAAAGTAAAGAGGTCGGAAGTAGCTTAGTGACGGAGAAAAAGATTCGCAAATCGGAGCTTGGAGGAGGAACATATGGCGAAGTAAGTGGAGTGGTGCTGAAACAACAACGACAGATGTCTGAGAGAAAGTGACAGACATCTGTCACCGTATGGTTTTGGAACCCCAAAGTTGGGACATATGTCTGTTACTCTCAATAGATGTGTGAGGCTTTGGCATATTTTCCAGAGAGCTATGATAGACTTTTGTCACTTTCGACAGACGTCTGTGGCTTCTGGGAAAATTTTCTCGAGCCTTGGAACAGACGTCTGTTTGTTATAGACGTCTGTGGCAACTTCAGCCAGTTTTTTTGCCTGGACTTGATATGAAGATTTGTGATGTTTGAATGGGCAATTTTGGAATCTTTCCTAGGATTTCTATTCTCCCGTATAATCTATTTTCCAGATCTAGATTTGTATGCGATAGAAAAGCAACTACAAGGGTTCTAGCCTCCACTAATTAGGGTTATTTAACCTAATTTTCTTCAATTCTCCTCTCCAAAAATCAATTCTAATAGAATTTTTGATCATTGTAATAAATCTCTTTTACTCTTCTCATCGATATTAATAAAAGCTCTCTCTTAAAGTGGATGTACACTAACTCAATGTTAGTGGATCCACTATAAATCGGTATATGATTTATTTTTCATTATTGCTCTTGTATTATATTGTTTGTTTGGTGATTGTGATTGATCTTGGATTGGATTTAAATTAGAATTGAGATATTGATTGGTTGGTTTTGCACTTCTAACCACGATCTCATCTTCCGCTGTGCTTTGAGGTTTTGAGTTGTGTGGTCTCGAGTTAGAATTTTTCATAACACCTTGCGTAATAAAGTTTAAGTATGTAATCATAACTTATAAGTAGTTTCTGTATGCCTACAAACTTTTTAACAAACTATTTTTTGTTATAACGCAGTTGAACTTACAAACATAATGGGTTTGGCCTATTATTCGAGAGAGAACAATTATAGGGCTTATATTTGACAATATGATTAAAAAAGGTTTAGGAAACAATACTTTGAAATGTTAGGTTGAAGAGTTCATGGAGTTTAATATAAGCAGTGCCACAAGAACAAAACAGAAATAAATTAGTATTGATGATAATGACAACAGCCTCTTCTTTGTCATCAACAAAACTGACTGTACTTATTCCCTTTTCAAAAGCTTTCATGTAGAACTCGAATTTTGTTTTATAAATAATGGCAAGGATCTACCAAAGCAAATGAATGGTCATTGATGATTTGTTGGATACTTACCATTTAAATACACTGTTTATGCATTTGAAAATAATATACCCTCTGCTTGTAATGGAAGGAGTGTTGCTATACATACATATACGAATAATCGTTATGGTTAAAATCATGTCCAAACCTAAAACATTTGATCACTATCCATATGTGTGATGCATCACACAATTAATATAAAATAATTTTGTTAATATACTAAACAACGAATACCGAAAAAATTGTGTTCATTAATTGACAACCACCATAAAAGAATGCTCACCTTCTTTTTATCGGATATAACATCTTTGAATAAAAAATACAATAAAAGTAAGCAATGCACATATTAATTTCTTCACTATATAAGATTATATACTAAGATATTTGTAGTTAAAAATCTAGCACTTCTCTCCAAATACCTAAGACATGTAGTACAACCATGTATCACTACCCTAAGTACCTAATTTCAAAATAGAAAATATATTTCACCAATTTCAGTTAGTAAGTAATAAATAACTAATACTAACCTTTGGTCCCCTCCTATTGAAATTATTGAATTTAGTATTCAGATTGAACATTCCATCATAACCTGTATATGGCTGCGGAATTAAACAAAAAAAGGTTTGGTCATGTTTAAATTTTAGTTAGCATATATAAATAATCCTATTTAAGCGTTAAATTAAAAATACATACATCAAAATCAAAATCAGCTTGGGCTTCAATGGTTGCACAGTTGGAAATAAGTTTGAGATTAGGATAAACCTTTCTAAATGCATTGTAGAACTATGGATATATAATAAAAGCAACATATAATCAATAAAAACAGAATTAGTTATTTCTTAATAAATATTGCATTTCATTAAAAGAAACCACTATTTTGTTAATAATATTTAAGAAAAAAACACATGTAACTATATAATATTAAAAAATACCTTCATAATATTGAGTATGATTTGTTCATTCTATTAAAAAGTTTTCACTTCCAATAGAAACATATTTCATGGTAAATGGTTCAAGATGAGCTATTTCTGCTTTTATTGAACTCCGTATTGAATTAATGCTTCCGATAGCTAACTCAACACCATCCAGAGCATCCTCGTAAGTAAAACATGATGTTTACCAATTAATGGCATAATGTATGTATTCTTTATAACTGACATAACTTGGATATTAAAATAGAATTCGTACATGCACTAGACATCTTTGGGTATTATAAGTGGAAAATCATCTCCATATAAATACCTCTTATTTACTTTTCATGATTCTCAAATCAGTCTTTGGTGTCTAGAATTCTTATATACCTTTCATGATTCTCAAATTAGTTTTCTATGTCTACAACAATGAATATTCCTGTAAGATTTATTCACTACTACATAAATAAAACATTGATATATGCAAAAGACGATAATTTAGCCGCACATTCAACAACCAACATATTTATGTCAAAGACAAATTAGCATAGCAACTAAAATAGGCAGAAATACATATGCATAATAAATAAATAAATAAATAATAAAAAAAGAGTGAAACAAACATTTACGTGAAAGGTACATAATAGTTACACCACAAATATAACTATAGAAAAGTAGGTTAATCTCAATATATTCATCATGTTTTTCTCTCTTTATTTTATCACTACAGATTCATACAAAATCATATCCTAAACATATATAGATTTTATTGTTCATTTGTCTGTCATATAACTGAAAGTATGTTGCTGACAAATAGGGAAATCAAGCAAAATGGAAGTGACAAATTAAAAGCAAAATGAAAGTTTATTGTTGACAAACATATATAGATTCTATAATTCATTTGGTCTGTCTATGGAAAACATTTTGTTCAACTAGATTTCAGTAAGAAAAGAATTGTGTCACGAGCTCCTGAAGATAAAGTTAGAGAGCAATAAAAGAATGTAGTCAGATTTCAAGAAAGGCATGGTTAAAAGCCTGAAATTTGAAATTTTCAAGTGAATTTAATACATTTTCTTCACAAAAATGGCATTGTATTCTGCAACAATTCAAGTAAAAAAATAAATTAGGAACATATACTATTGTCGCACCTCTCTGACTAAACCAATATTCCTAGTCTCTTGTTCCAATTCAATGGTTTAACTTAGAAACAACATGCGAATGCACAATATACCTAATTTCAAAAAATAAATTAACTTGAAGTAATTACGTGATTTGAAAATTAGTTTGCAGTTGATTGTCGAAATAGGACAAAACCCTAATCTTCCTTCATCTTCATCAGATTGGTAGAACAAAGGGCGGAGGCAGTGGCAAAAAATGTAGGCGGAGGCGGTGGCAGACATCGGAGGCGGTGGTACAACAAAGGGGCAATAACACTAGAATGAACGAAAGAGGAAAAACCTAAAAGGTTGAAATGTTCTTCGTGAGAAATGGGACAAGTAATAATAGAAGATAAAATTACAATCCTATCTATACTGCTTTTAATTGTTTACAAAATTACCGAATTTAGCAACGGTTATAACCATGATAAATGGTCGTAATGGAAATTACCGTTAGAAATTTATAACGGTTATTACCATTACAAATTGAAAGCGGATTTTTTTTACAAAATAGGCTGATTGGTGTAGTGACCATTGCTAAGTTACAGGCCTAGGTCGCACAACTTAGTGCCAATAAGACAACTGCTGAAGTTGAGAAGGCTGCCATGCAAGCGGAATACTTGGACGTCAAACATGCCTTCGATAGGAAGATGGAGAAGCTAGAAGCAACAATTCTGAATTTTTATGTTAACTCTTTGTTGCAATAGGGGAGTCTTAGCTATCTTGGCCCGAAGTACCCGTGTATTCTTGGCCTTGTTTGGGAGGAAATCTTATCCCACTTTACTAAGAGCAGTGACGTTTATTTAGATCAAGAGTTGCGAGATGCCTATCTTAATGGCGAATCCAAGAAGGCGTTACTTGAAGGTTAGGAAATTCTACGAGTTGAGAGAGAGAGAGTGAGGCCACCGACGCTGCCTTCACGATAGCCACTGACGTGTTTGCCCTGCCTTCTACTTCCGACGTAGGTGGACCATCAGAGAAGCTCCACGACTAGCCAACGAGTTCAGGACTTGACATTATTCCTCATGTGGTGAAGCCCTCAAAAGATGGTGAAGGTGGTGAGTTCGAGGTTGCCATTCGTGATCGTACCTCTGGTGCAGGTAACGTCCATGCTTCTCTCGAATTTGAGAGCTTCCAACTTACACCATAAGAGAAAAAGAAGTTTAATGCTTTCCTTTTTGATCTTATAGGTCCATCCACTTTCCTTGTTGACGAGCCAGCTACTTCGACGCCCGTTTCTGCTGCCATTTTTACATCCTCTGCGGGTGTATATGTTCCTGCTCCAGTTCTCACAGCTGCGTCTTGTTCGCAACTGGGGTCAGAAGCCGTGAAGATAGCTGCACTCTATAACCTAAATGGCCCTTTGGCATCTTTAGAAGGTGAATAACTACAGTGGAAGCCAAGGAGCAGGAAATGTAGATGGAGCAGCCATAGAAGACTCAGCACAATTTGATTGTCGTTAAGAAGAAAATGCTGTAGGTAATCAAGGCTTTAAAGAGTTTGTGAAAATCGAGAAAGCGCAAGGGGAAGAAAGGCTCTTCTAAGAAAGATTCAGAGGGAGAGGAGGAAATCGCCACCGAAGTGTTTGTTGATATTACTGGCAGTGGCACTACCCCTGAAAAGAAGCAGAAACTACCAATCAAAGGTGGAAAGGGCAGCGATAGCATGAAGCGTTGAGCGGCCGATGTGAGGATGGACTTGATTTTGGTATATAGCTTGCAGGAAGATTGACTTGTATTTCTTCTTTATGAGTCACTCCATTTAAATGCAGAGTCTGCACTTTGTGTCCTTACTATAGAGTCTGTATTTTCTTTTTTGTTGGCTGTTGTTGTGTAGGTATGGCCCCCACATTTTTATCATGTGTATTAAACTATAAGCAATACATTGATCTTTCGACTGCACTTTTAACTATTTGTTCATATATGTTCTGTGTACTTGTGCTTGTTTCATTTCATACTTTTCTAGTTCTATGATTATAGTCAAATCCCTTCATTGGAAGTTACAGAACATAGAGATTATCATCACATTTGAAGTCAACAGAACTGTAGAAATTAACAGAACTTAGAGAATTTTTGTTCATAAATTCATAAAACTTCTAAAAACTCTAGAACTTTGAAATTTTGTTTATAATTTTAAAATACATATAAAACTTTAAGGCAGAGCTTGAGGACTTGTTGTTTGGAGTAATAGAACTTGTGTACTTATTGTTTTCACGTGATTTTGTCTCCGTACGGGTATATGACCTTTAGTTCACAGGGCTTTTTACATTGAAAAATTCCTAAGTAGCCAATAAATTTAGGGTTTAGATAAGTTTTATCAAAAATTTGGCTAAGTCACAACTTGATTTTCCTTTTTCATTTTTTACTTTTAGAAGTTCTGCAACTTCAGCACGTAACCCAAGCTTCTTGCAATATTCTAGCGAGTATGCAATATATGCATATTTCAAATGTGCAAAGTGCATAAGTTAATTGAATGCAATTTTAACACTTAAGTGTCCATAGTTTAGGCTTTTCATTTTGTTTTTAGCATTCCAATTTTGTTGTAATTGCATTTATTATTCCTGGCTATGAGAGCGATTGGCGCTGATTGTGAAATGCGTGGTTTCTTACGCTCCTTGGTGTTGCCTATCTTCGGGTAGTGTGAGAAGTTGCTATTTTGTTGCGCGGCTCATAATGTGCATGGATTTTTGTTTCTCTTCGGTGTTGCCTATCTTCGGGAAACACGAGAAGCTACTATTTTGGTGTGCGGCTTGTGAGATGCGTGGCTTTTTTTTGTGTTGCCTATCTTTGGGAAACACGAGGAGTTATAATTTTGGTGCACAACTTTTGTTCTTCCTCGGTGTTGCCTAGATTCGGGCAACATGTGTAGTTAAAATTTTAGTGAACGGCTTATGAGATCTATTGCTTTTGTTTTTCCTCGGTGTTGCCTATCTTCGGGCAACACGGCGAGTTATAATTTTGGTGCGCGGCTTTTGTTTTTCCTCGGTGTTGCCTATCTTCGGGAAACACGAGGAGTCATAATTTTAGTGCATGGCTTATGAGATGCGCGGTTTTGTTTTTCCTTGATGTTTCTTATCTTCGGGTAACACGAAGAGTTATAATTTTGGTGTGCGGCTTATGAGACGCGCTGCTTTTGTTTCCTCGGTGTTGTCTATCTTCGAGCAACACGAGGAGTTATAATTTTGGTGCGCGGCTTATGAGATGCGTGGATTTTGTTTTTCCTCAGTGTTGCGTATCTTTGGGTAACATGAGGAGCTATAATTTTGGCCCTCTCGATGTTGCTGGAGCCACATCGATTTTAGAGGGTAAAGATCGAGTTTCGCCGATCCAACAGTTTGAGTCGATTTGCTTCCGTCGGCTCAATGGGTAATTATTATGAACACAGTTTGGTTGGTCCGAGAAGCAAACTTTATTAAGGAAGGCATGGAGAATTCTTTGCCTATTTACAATTCTCGGCATTTTTGAGATGGCTTATTTTCTAAAAAATAGAATATACATAAATTATTTTATCAAACGAAATAACGGCGGAGCGATTCACTATTCCATGCTCTGGGAATTGTGACCCTGTCAATGGTTCTCAGCTTGAAAGTACCATCTTTGAGCTTTTGATTAACGACATATGGTCCTTCCCAGTTCGGTTCGAAGGCCCCCGAAATAGGGTAAACTCGCTTCAGCACAAGATCCCCGACTTCGAATGTTTAGTTGTGAACTTTGGAGTTGAAATACCATGCAATCGTTTTTTGGCAGACGGCAATTCTCAACTCTTCTTCTTCTCTTTTTCCATCGACCATGTCCAGCAATTCGAGTAGGAGCTGATCATTATGCTTTTGATTGAAAATTTTCATTCGGTGCGAGGGGACTTCTAATTCACCGGGATTCATTGCCTTTGCACCATACGCTAAGGCGAACGGAGTGTGGTAAGTTGTCGCTTTGTGTGTTGTCCTATATTCCCATAGCGTGAATGGTAGTTCATCAATCCAATTTCCTTTTGCTTTTGTTAATCTCATTTTGATAGTGGATTTGATGATGTTATTTATCGTTTCCACTTTCCCGTTTTCTTGCGGATGAGCCACTACGGAAAAGCTTTTTTCAGTTCGGAAGCGCCCGTAGAAGTCTTTAAACACGGCACTTTATAATTGGGTTCCATTGTCAGTGATGATTTTTTGTGCCACACCAAACCTGCAAATGATGTTTGTAGTAACAAAATTAATAACATTCTTTGTGACTATAGTGGCTAACGGTTCCACTTTGGCCCATTTTGTGAAATAATCTATGACGACTATAGCATATTTGACTCCTCCTTTAGCTATTGGAAGGACACTAATCAGGTTGATCCCTCATATCGCAAATGGCCTTGGGCTGACCATCTACGTCAGCTCCATTGAAGGAGTCCTCTTAATTTTGTTGAATCTTTGACAATGATCGCATCTTCTGAAGTGATCTATGGCATCGCGAGTTATTGTTCATTAGAAGTACCCATATCGATGGACTTTCTTTGCCAATTTCTGCCCCCTAATGTGGTCTCCGCACTCGCCTTCATGTACTTCCTTCAGGATTCGTCATGTTTCATCATCGGTCACACACCTAAGAAGAGAGTTCGAGAATTCCCTTCGATAGAGTATTCCATCCTGTATCATGAACCGTGGCGCCTTTTGAAGGAGCTTCTTCCGTTGATTTCGGTTAGTTGGAAGGGTTCCTTCAAGTCGATAGTTCTTTATCAGAGACATCCATGTATCCGGCTCGACAGTGGTCTCCAGAATCCACTTTACATCCCTTCTTTCTATGCTTGGGTTGGTTAGCGTTTCAACCGGAACCAACCCTAATGACTGGGCTTCTCCTGAGCTTGCCTGCTTAGCTACATAATTTGCCTTGGTGTTTTTCTCTCATGGGATGTGAATTATGGTATAGTGCTCAATATTGCTTAACATCTCCTGTACTTTGGATAGGTATGGGGCGAGCTTTTCTCCACATGCTTGGTACTCCCCTCTCACTTGGAAGAGACCAGCTGGGAGTCACTATATATGTGAATTTTTTTATCCCGAGTTCCTTCACAACCTTTAGTCCAACGATTAGTACTTTATACCTCTTTATTTGTTGCTGCGAATTCCAAGTGCAAAGCATAGTTAATGGCTATCCCCTTGGGGGTTTCAAGCACTACCCCTGTTCTCGAATAGAAGTCATTTGATGCACCATCGACGATGAGCTTCCATAGCGTACGTATTTCCAATTGAACTTCCTCCTTGTCTTCCCTTATGGTTAGTTCGGTAATGAAATCGACTAACACTTGCCCATTGATTGCTTTTCGTGGATGGTATGTGATATCGTATTGGCTCAACTTAATATTCCACTTGAATAGTCGTACGAAAGTTTCTGGCCGATATAAAACTAACATCAAGGACTGGTCAGTCGATACTTTAATCGGATGAGCGGGGAAGTATGCAGTAATTTCCTGGACACAATCAGAAGGCAATACACTAGCTTCTCTAGTTTTGAGTAATTCTTCTCAGCTTTGGTGAATCATTTGCTAATGAAGTACACGGGTCGTTGGATTCTTGCTTCTTCCCGCACAAGAGCGACACTCAATGTGTGAGGGGAAATTGCTAAATATACGTTTAAGTCTTCTCCATCGGCTAATTTTTATAAGATCGGGGGAATTTCCATGTCTAGTAGCAATTCGTAGAAAGTTGTTTGACAAGCTTCACTCCATTTAAAGTCTTTCTTTCCCTTTTTTAGCGCATCGAAGAATGGTACACACTTGTCTATAGATTTTGAGATGAATCGACTCGGTGCTGTGACTTTTTCATTCAAGCTTTGAAGTTCCTCTTATTTTTAAGGGCTTGGACTTCCCGTAACATTGTTATTTGTTCTAGATTCGCTTCGATGCCCCAGGCACTTACTATGAATCCCAAGAATTTCCAAGAGGCTACTCCGAAGTGGCACTTGAGTGGGTTAAGTTTCATTTCATACTTCCGGAGTGTTTTGAACATTTCAGCAAGGTTGTTAAGATGGTTAGAAGATACCCGAGGTTTGACTTGGCCCACGTAAACTTCCATAGTTTTCTCGATTTGGCGTTTGAACATAGTATTTACTAGCCTTTGGTACGTTGCCCTTGCATTTTTCAAACCGAATGGCATTACTCGTTAGAAATACAGTCCTAAATCGGTGATGAAACTGATGTTCTCTTAGTCCGGTTCATGCATCAGGATCTAGCTATAGCCGGAGTATACATCCATAAATGATAGCAGTTTATGTCCTACCATCCCATCCACCAGTTAATCAATCCTAAGGAGTGGGAAGCTTTGCTTTGGACATGCTTTATTGAGGTCCGATGTGATAAGGGTCAATATTGAGAGCGTGGCAAGCAATTTCAAGCGATATCCTGCACATTTTGGAGTGTGTCTAAGCAAATATGTCGAAATTGGCGTGAAGGAATTTAGTTAGTTCTGACCGCATTTTGTTTCCAAACTGCAAACCAATTTTCAAGGCTTGTGTTGGATCATCCATATAGATTGGGACATATACCATGAATTTAGGTGATACTGCCCGATCCTCCCATGAGCTCTTCTTTCTAGAGTCCAAAGCCTTGTCAAATCGGCTCACAAGATAGGGGCGGTTCTGTAGTTTCCATTTGGAGGGTTCACAGATGTGGAGGGTTTTCCCTATTTCGTTCCCTTTTTCCTTTCTTCTTGACTCATGCAATTCTGCTATGTGGCATTCTCGGGTAGCGTTTTGGTCTCCTTCATAATTCCGACTCCATGTTCTGTAGGTAATTTCATTGTAAGGCACCATTGGGCCAGTGCTATTCTGAAGTCGGCTAATGCAGGCCATCCCTAGAAGGCATTCTATGCAGATATTTCATCCATGATCATAAAAGCCCGATGAGGGTGACCCTTCTCTCACCCTCTCCAACCTCCACAAGTAGGTCAATTATTCCCACCAGTTTTTTAGGTTCACTAGTAAACCCCAGAATCTTTGTTTGGCACGCGGACACAATTTTCATGCTCTTCATTTGACCGAAAGTGCATTTAAAGAGAATGTTAACGAAGTTACCACTGTCAACCAACACCCGTCGAACTTCGGCAGGTCTAGTTCCTATCGACATCATCATCAGATTGAGAGATAGAGCATCAATCCCCTCCGTGTCTTGATTTCAGAACACAATATCATCACTTAAGATCTTTTGCATCTTTACTAGAGTCTAGTCTTCCATAGCCAAACATGATTCCTTCGGAGCGTGTTTCAACTAGCTTGCATATCGCTCCATTTCCCTCCAACTTCTTTGTGTCGGATGTGGTACCCAGATATTGCTCTAATAATAAGCCTTTGGTCCGATTTCAACCCTTCTTTGCTGGTTCCAACTTGATTCCATCTTTCTCTTCAATGCCGAGGAGTCGCAAATTGATCGAGGTTTTGTGACTGTTTTACGTACTACTGTAGTTTGTTGTTCTGGATCAGTTCCTCAATGAGATTCTTTAGGTGGTGGCATTGGTTCGCATTGTGACCGTGTGTCTCGTAGAAGCGGCAGAACCTCCCCGAGCGCTTCTGCTACTCGGTCGTCTCCTTTTTGGGTAGATTTTTGCATTTCTCAGTTGCTTGAATTGCGAGAAAAATGTTTTTCGGTGTGTCACTAAGAGAAGTGTAGCCTTCGGGACTAAACCCTTTGAGATTTTTGTTGCTGCCATTACCATTCTTCTTATTGGAGTTTTGACCTTTCCTCTTTGAATTCCCATCTTTCACAGTGGTTCCTTCAGTAGTTCGACAAGTGTGTTCTTTTTGATTCATTGCTACGTCACTTTGCTCGGCATTTGCCGGTTGCATACTAGCAGACTTCCTTTCCAATTCCTATGGTTCCTCCAACTTATGTACCGACTTTCTTTGCAGTTGAAATCTTTCCTGGTGGTATGTTGCTTTATTTTAATCCACTTTTCAAATTCAATTTTCACGTGAATGGCATGAACTAGTGCCATAAAAACCATGTCTTCATTGAGTTTGCTTGCTTCCGTCATTGCGGTGTTAAAATTGTTCATGAAAGAATTCCGTGATTTGTTACGCCCTTAGAATAACCCAGATAGGGACATGACATCTTTTGGCTGGGTAGTATGGAGTCTGAACTGATCAAGGAACCCTGTCGCTAGCTGGTCAAAAGTAGAGATAGATCTTGGTGGAAACCTAGTGAACCATATTGACGCAACCTCTTCAAGAAAGATAAGGAAGAATCCACATCAAACAGCTTTAGAGGCATTCACTCCATCCATATGCCGACTATATTTGTACAAGTGAGGCTTCGGGTCCTTCATTCTGTCATAGGATGGGATAGTTGGCATTGTGAACTTTCCTAGATATCTCTCGTTCAGGATTTCATCGATGAATGGAGTCCGGCTTGGCGCAGATCACTAGTCATCATCTCTTCTATACTCTCATTAATTAATCACTTAACCATGTCCGTTACGTATGCCTTTGAGGTCTAGGAGTCCTGAGGGCGACGCGTCGAACATTTACTGCGCCAAGTGTTTGACTTTGCAAATGGTCTTTGTGAGTGGGTTGAGGTCTAGGCTCTCCTGTCTTCGAAAAAGCCACTCTGTAGGGTCCCGTTGGCTTGCAGTTGGTCTCGCTGGAGTAGTTTGGGTATTCCTTGCATCATCAAATGCATTGGCATCCTCTTCCAATTTTTCGTCTGGTTCTTCGTCCTATGAGTCAGAAAGATCCATAGTTGTGTCTTCTACGGGGGAATTTGCCCCTTGACCCAAATTCATAATAGGTTGCCTTATGTCATATGGAGTACTTGCATTTCCATCCAAGTTAAGCCCCATTGTTGCCTTTTTTTGTGGTTGTTTTCCATTTCTTCTATGTAGACCAGAAACGGAGGAATTCTTTTGTTCCATAGCAGCCGCGGGTTCGGGCATGGTCCTTAGACTGAGATTTGACTTTAGGGTTAAGAGAGCGTTAAACTTATCCGTTAAAGCCTTTTGTCTACTCTCCATTTTTTGGTAGATATCATCAACCATTTTACTTAACTCATCCCTGGTAACAACTTCATTCTGACTGGAGGAGGTAGGCGCCTGATTTCCTAAGTTAGCGCTATTCACTTCAGTTTATTGGAGATTAATATCTTTTCCAACTACTACTGCCCCTATAGACCTTCCACAGGAAGTTCTTCTTCTTTAAGGAGCCATTTATTCCAAACAGTGGATTCTTTAAGCAAAGATTAATGATCTAACTTTTGGACCTATAGGATCTAAAGTAGATAGCTGATCTGGATCTTGAGTTCAACTCTCAGTGAAAGCACCAAAATGTTAACACAAAAAATAGACCAACACCCTAGTTTGAATTTGAAAGCACCAGCCCTGTCCTGACAGAGCAATATCACAGATCACAGATATAAAGAAAGAACCGTAAAAGAAAGAAGATAAAGAATTTTTATAGTGGTTTGGCTATTAATGAAGCCTACGTCCACTTTGTAGTTTTATTATAGACTGATTGTTGTTACAATAGATGTTTGATTACAAGGCTTTGATTTTTTTTCTAGCTAGATTGAATCTCCAGAATTGTAATCCACTGGAGAATCACAGTGTATTCCTTTGGAGATAGTTGTGTGGGAGGTAGAGAGTAAAAAATAATTCCAACATAGCTTCAGCAACCAGTCCGGAGAAGATCCTCTTTATATTGCAGGTAGATTAGTATTTACATAGGTCGAAGAGCTTCTCAGCCCGACCACTCCATTTTCAATTACCAAGTAGGTAGGAAACGAACCTGGGGAAGTTTGGCATGCAAAATGAGGCAAAGCCATGGCGACCCAAGGCCTATGGGTCATTAACGACCCTTAGACTTGGCTCGTTTTACGAGCCAATTTCTTGGCCTCCTTTCATAGTATTCTTTGGCTGTCTTGTTAGAAGGTTTGTGGAGAGGTATGTGTTGCTGATGATCTAACCATTTAGGATTTTTTTGAAGTTTGGAATTGGAGGGTTTCCATAGTCTTTTATCATAGTTGTTTCGCTTTGATGGCAATTCACTTGCTATTTGCGCTTAGCTGTTTATTAAATTAAAAGAATGCTGATCCCTCAGCCTCGTTGATCCCAGTCGTTGCCTTTGTCATATAGCTTTTTTGGTTAAGTCCTGAACCATCCTGTTTACACGAGGTTTATATGTTTTCTATTGGTTCTGCTTGGTTAAAAACCTAGATAACAACAGCATAACCCGATCACCATTTTGATTATCCATAAAAAGTGAATGGTAAAAGTGTTGACAGGATTCATTAACTATAAAATAAAACAAACTAACCTTTAAATGTAGCTTTTAAGCTTACAATTTGAGAAAATGAGCAAGAGCACTTGATTCACTGAAGAACTTCTTATCTCTGACACAACCAAGTTTTGATGGAGAAAAGAAGGAGTCGTTGTTATATGAGATCAGGGATCCAATTATCTCTATTTATACACCACTATCCATCATCGTGGGTATTATCTCAAACGATAAAGCTTCTGATACGTTCTTCTAAGAACAACCGATTTTGAAATTATAAGAATGCTTCTGTCAGAGTGGTACCGTATATGCTTTTTTTAATATAATTTTAGCACAAGGGCCATTATCTTTAAAGAAGAAGACACGTGTCTAACATTCTACCATTTGGCCCATGGGCCACATCAAAAATGATTTCTCTCACTTGGCCCATACTAATAGCTTTCCTTTTCGGTGAAAAACTATATTTTCAATTCAAAAAAAATTAGTATAAAGATCATGGTGGAAAGTAAATCCATTTGAAAATATCACCTTCCATGTATCACAGTATAAATCATTGACTGAATGAAACTTTATTTGATAACTGGTTTATGAGTAAGCCAAAATATTCATCCAAGTCCACATGTAATTTAATAATAACTTCATGTATACAATTGAATCCATATATAAATGACAATCTTTTATTCTGCAAAATGCAAAGACGGTCCTTAAACATCAAAGCAAATAATTACAGACTAAAATGTCCCATATTCCCCACATGATCTTTATATAATTTGGGTGGTAACCCCTTAATCATGGGATCTGCAATCATCTTTGAAGTATTTATGTGTTCAATAGTTACTTCATTCTCTTAAACTCGTTCTCTAACAGCCAAGTACTTTATATCGATTGTTTACTTTAGCTCCCACTTTTGATATTATTAGGGAAGAAAACTGCAGCCGAATTATCATAGTAGAAACAAATTAGCTTAGAAATTGAGTCTTCTACTCTAAGCCTGTGATAAAATTCCTTGACCATTTTGCATGTGATGTTGTTTCAAAGCATGACACAAATTCTACTTCCATTGTTGAAGTTGCAATTAAATTTTTCTTAGTGCTTTTCTAACATATTGCTGCAACGGCTAGAAGGAAAATGAGCCTGACGACGATTTTCTAGAATCAACACAAGCAACAAATTCTGAATCCGAATATGCAACCACTTCCAAATGATTGGATTTCTTATATGTAAGCATATAGTCCTTATTTCCTTGTAGGTACCATAGTACTTTCTTTGCTTCTCTCCAGTGGTCCATGCCAGGATCACTTTGATACCCACCTAACATTCCAACTGCAAACGCAATGTCTAATATTGTATAGACGTAGGCATACATCAAACTGCCAATAGTAGATGCATATGGAATGTTCTTGATTTGTTCCTTTTCCACATCATTTCTCAGACAATGACTCAAACTAAATTTGTCTCCCTTGACTATGGGTGCTAAATTTGCTGAGCAATCTTTCATATTGTATCTTTCTAAAACTTTATTGATAATGTCCATTTGGGATTGTCCTGAATTCCTTTAGTTCTATCTTTATGAATCTCAATGCCAATAACGAAAGAGGCTTCACCCATATCTTTCTAAAATATCTTTCATATCAAACCTTTTAAAAAGATATTGCATAACTTCATGTAGTAAACTCAAATTACTACTGGCTAACAGAATGTCATACATGTAGAGAACCAAAAATATGCATTGCTTCCAATGACCTTAAGATATACACATTGACCAACATCGTTTTCTCTAAAATCAAATGAAGAAATAACACTGTGAAATTTGAAATACCACTTACGAGATGCCTGCTTTAATCCATATATTGATCTCTTACGCCTGCAAAAAAGATGACTCCCTTTATCTAAAGTAAATCCTTCAGATCGAGTCATGTAGGTTTCCTCTTTTAAATCACCATTAAGGAATGCCGTTTTCACATCCATTTGATGTAGCTCCAAGTCATAATGAGCTACAAACGCCATATTTATTCTTAATGAGTCCTTCTGGGAAACTGGAGGGAAGGTCTCATGCTAGTCAATACCTTCCTTTTGGGTGAATCCTTTTACTACCAGTCTAGCTTTACATCTTTCGATTTGTCCGTTTGAGTCGTGTTTGGCCTTATAGGCCCATTTACACCCAATGGGTTCGACTCCTTTCAGCAAATCAACTAGATCCCAAAATTTATTAGTAGACATAAAATCCATTTCTTCTTTCATGGCATTATACCAAGAACATAAGTTTTTCCCTTTAATGGCTTGTGAAAACAAGATCGGATCACTGTCGACATCAATATCATAGCGAGGCCTTAAAGGCACACATAATAACTGAAAGAAATCACACTTCTTCTATACCTCGAGGATCTCCACAATGTGGCTCATTTTGAGGTTGTTGAACTTTGGTGTCAACGTGTTCCTCATGGACCGAAAACTCGACTATCGGTTGTTCTTCTTGTTCAACATTTTCTTGAATGTTATGAAGAACAACAAAATCCTTTGGACTTTTAGGCATGTCCTCTTGATCCCGAAGTTCATCAAAGACTAAGTTTTGAGGTCCCGTGCTCCCACTAATGTTGCCATCCTTAAGAAATCTTGCATTTCTTGCTTCAACAATCTTATTATCATGACTTGGACAATAGAACTTATACGCCTTGGACCGTTCCACATAGCCAATGAAATAACCATTGACTGTTTTTGGATCTAACTTTCTTTCTTGTGGATTGCACACACTGACCTCTACTTGACAACCCCAAATGTGTAAATGCTTTAAATTTGGATTCCAACTGTTCCATAACTCAAATTGTGTTTTAGGAACTGCCTTAGTTGGAACTCTATTTAAAATATACATTGCGGTTTTAAAGGTGACACTCGACAATGACAAAGGGAGACAAGAATTACTAAATATACTTCTTACCATATCCAATAGTGTACGATTTCTTCTTTCAGCCACACCATTTATTTATGATGAGCTAGGCATCGTATACTAAGCAACAATTTAGTGTACTTCAAGGAATGTTGTAAATGGACCCGTTTTTTTCTTGTCTTTTGTATACCTACCATAATATTCACCACCTCGATCCGATCGCACAATCTTTATCATTTTTTATGTTTGTTTCTCTACTTCCACTTTATAAACTTTAAAAGCATTTAATGCTTCGTGCTTCTCGTATAGAAGGTAGAGATACATATATCTTGCGTGATCGTCAATAAAGGTTATAAAGTATTTATGGCCATTGAAATAAGGTGTTGAAAAAGGTTTGCATAAGTTCGTATGTATGATTTCTAATGTATTAGTTCTTTTGGCTCCCTTTTTATTCTTGTTAGTCTATTTCCGCTTTATATAGTCTAAACAGGTACTTAAATCAAAAAAATCAAGCGTTGTAAAACACCTTCATTTACCAATCTCTTTATTCTTTCTAGGGAAATATGCCCAAACCTTCTATGCATTAATAATATTCCTTTTCATGCCAATACAACTATTTGTTGTTAATAAACTGAAATTAAAAGTTGGATCTAAAAATAATTTAAATAAACCATCCTCAATTGTTCCACTACCAATTATTAGACCCTTTTGTAGAAAATCAAAACTACTTTCAAAGATATTAAAACTAAAACCTAAAAGAGTAAGTTATGGCACAGTAACAAGATTTCTAAAAAAATGAATGTAATTTTTTTTATTCAAATCTAACACGAAACCAGATTTTAAGACAAGTCTGAATCTGAATGTCTCAACTGCTTCCACATATGAACACATCCGGTAGCCTAAGTAGATGCATTGCTCACTTTTTGTCGGTTTCCTTAGGTTAAGAAATCCCCGACCAGAGTCAATCCACTAAATATTATTAAGAACATTAATTACATTAGATTCATAACATACTAAGGAGAGAGAATTACCTTTCTTCATGAGCCACGCCTTTTATTTCTCGCAGTTCCTTTTGAAATGCCCCTTCTTATTGCAGAAATAACATTTCAATGCTTCCTTATTGCTATTGGATTTCTTAACAGGTGGTCTCTTGTTCTTTCCTTTATTGTAAGAAATCTATGGCTTCTTTCCTTGTGCGTTTCCTTGACCATTTACCTAAGAAACTAGAATGAGAACCTTCCAATTTCTCCTGCTTCAATCTCTCTTCCTCTTGAGCACACATGATCAACAATTCATTAATTGACCACTTGTCCTTATATGTGTTGTAAGATATCTCGAATGAAGCATATTCTACAGGAAGGGAGTTGAGTATGAAATGAACAAGGAAAGAGTCTGAAATTTCCATCTTCAAGGATTTCAGCTGAGTTGAAATACCCCTCATTTTCAAGATGTGCTCTCGCAATTCTTTATCACCATGGTACTTTATTGATGACAGTTTGTTCAGTAGGGTGCTTCCAAGTGCCTTTTCAGAGCTTGCTAACTATTCTTCAACAACTTTGAGATAATCTTTAACCTTATCATACTTAAGAATGGAGACTCTAATATTTTTCCTCTTGTGAGATTGAATGAGATACATGTTAAGGCAATTGGGATCACCTCCACTATTCAAAATAATTCTTTAGAGCTTGGGTGCCAATTTCTATAAGAGCACCAGGCTCATCAGCACGCAAGCTAAATCAAGGTCCATCCACCCAAAAGTTAGAACAATTCATTCCTTCCATTTCGAGAAATTATGTCCATCAAGTGTGGGAATTTTATTTTTTGAAACTATAGCAGATTGAGGAACTATAAGCATAAATTAAAATCCTACATCTTTTATGAAAAATATCTTCACATGCAAAATAAAGCATCATTATAACCGTCCTTTGGGCAGCTACAAAATCATGCTAAACATTACAGAACCGGCTTTGCAAACAATAGTCAGATGTTTAATATGAACTGTAAGAAAAATCTTGTACCTTTGGGCATTAAGATAATTTCTAAACAATTATATATTTGACTCAGTTTACAGTCCAAAAACTCATGAAACTGACCACCTCCTTTTGGGGATGTACAATCGACTTTAAATGGAAAAATTATGATGTCATTTTTGAATGCACGGGTTTATAATTCATAATACTAATAATCATTGTATAAGATGATGTGGTACTCTTATGCAATGAAACTTCATTGAATTCATAGATGACATCATTATCTAAAATATGCATAGCTCAATATGATGTATACATGAATTGACAGAGGCAATCAAATTTAATCATGGATTATCAAGTTAACGACTTAATAAACTTCAGGAGATAATCAACTTAGTATACCAATGTATAAATCAAGATCCTTAAAGTTAACAAGTTCTCAACACAACATATACATAAGCAGCCATTACTATTATATTGATGTAATCATCATAATCTCGATATACAACTTTACGAGAATAATATGCAGGTTAAATTTTGGCGACAATATAAGGGGAAAGTGAAGAGGTCAGAAGTAGCTTAGCGATGAAGAAAATAATTCGCAAATCGAAGCTCGGAGGAGGAAGATATGCGATGAAAGGAGTGTTGTTACCAACATCAGGCGATAGACGTCTGTCATAGGGTGATAGACGTCTATGACTACAGGGTTTGAAATTCGAGAGTATAAACAGACGTCTGTCACTTTATGACAAACATTTTTGATGTCAGTGAATTTTTCTCGAGACCTATGATAGACATCTGTCCCTTATGACAAACGTCTGTGGCGCCTTTCTGCTTATATTTTGACCGAGGTATGGTGTGAAGATTTATGATATTAGAAGAGGCAATTTTGGAATCTTGCCTAGGTATTGTATTTTCCTACATAAGCTATTTTTTGAATTCAGATATGCGACAAAAAACAACTACAAGGGTTCTAGCCTCTATAAATTAGGGTTATCTAAACCTAATTATCTTCAGTTCTCTTCATTATAAATCAATTCTATTAGAATTTTGATCATTATAACCAATCTCTTGTACTTTTCTCATTGTTATTAATAAAAGCTTTCTCTCGAAGTGGATGTATACTAAAAAGATGTTAGTGGAACCACTGTAAATTGGTGTATGATTTATTTTATCGTTAATGCATTGATTTTATATTGCTTGTTGGGTAATTGTTATTGGTATTAGATTGGATTGAGATATTGATTGGTTGTTTTTACACTTCTTACCACGATCTCATTTCCCTCTATGCTTTGGCGTTTTGATTTGAGTGGTCTCATGTGGTTGTAGAAATGCCGAAATCAGATAATACCTCAGGTATTTCCTCAATTGCTAATCCAAATGGTGTAGTGCCTTATGTACCTGAATCGTATGCGGCTTCAGAATCAAAATTAGTTATAGACAAGTGGAATGGTGATAATGATTTTGAAAAGTGTCAATGGAAGATGAAAGCGGTCCTAAGAAGGAATCGGGTGCATCAGGTAATGTTTGATACACATTTATTATCAGTGGACATCGCGAGTGTTGAGAGAGAGGAAATGAAAGAGTGGGCATTCACTACACTTCAACTTGCTACGGCCTACGGGTGAGAATGTTATCTTCGAAATTAGTGGTGAGATCACCGCCAAGAATATTTGGGACAAGTTGGAGGAGTTGTATATGAATAAGTCACTAACTAATCTTTTAATCTTGTTGCGAACATTCTTCACATATAAGATGAAGGAAAGTACTTCGCTAAAGGATAACTTGAATACCTTTAATGATTTGCTAATGAAGATGAAGGCGGTAGATTTGAAGATTGAGAAAGAGAAAAAGCGATGATATTGTTGTGTTCGTTGCCAGACCATTATATGGGTTTCTCAAATAGTTTGATCCACAGCCGAGATACTTTAACTCGAGATAATGTCAAAATGGGTCTTCTCAGTGAGACGTTCCAGATCAAATGAAGGAGTTAGGTGATGGAAGTAGTGGTGCTAGTAATGGTCATGGTTTATTTATGGACAAGGAGAGATATGCGAAGAAGGAGAACCATGAGCGTTTTAAAATAAGGAACCCCAGTTGAAGAAGAAAGTCAAAGGAAAGAAATGGCAAGTGCTATATTTGAAGGAAGTCCGGTCATTGGAAGAATGAGTCTTTGGACAAGGAGAAGGCAAAGAAGGAAGTGGCATCTTCATCCGTAATGGTGGAGAGTGGTGTTGGTGAGGGAGACGTAGACGTGTTGACGGTGGTAGCATCAAATGTTTTGGGTAGCAAATGGATGCTCGATTCAGAGGCATCTTAACATATGGCGTCGAACAGGAATCGTTTTCTTCTTATGTCGGTAAAGACAAAAATTCAATTATTATAAAAAAAATGGTGCTACATGTAAGTCAAAGGGCATGGTTCCATGCAAATTCGGATGTTTGACGTAGTGGTTCGTACTTTCACTAATGTACGTTATATTATGGGACTTCAAAAGTCTCTTATCTCTTTAGGTAAGCTGAATTATTTAGACTGTAAGATCGCTATTGAGAGTAATATCTTGTGGGTTTCGAAGAATGTGCTTTTGGTAATGAAGGGTTTTAGGAATCATGGTGTTTATTTGCTTCAAGGAGTGACTATAGAAGGTGAAACTTTTGTGGGAGTTGATAGTTCTCATGGCTTGGATGCGACTAGGTTTTGGCATTTGAGGTTAGGTCATGTCTCGGAGAGGAGTTTGGATATTCTTTGAAAGAGGGAGATGATAGATGGAGAGAGTTTCGATGAATTAGAGTTTTGCAAGGAATGTGGTGTGGAAAAGAAAACAAAAGTTTCATTCGATGAGGGAAAACATGATTCAAGAAGGGTTCTTGAGTATGTTCACACGGCTGTATGCGGCACCGATAGATTCTTTGGGAGGTGCTCGCTACTATATCTCTTTTATTGATGAATTTTCTTGAAAGGTATGGGTGTGTGTAATGGAGGCAAGTCGGAGACAATTATAAAGTTCAAAGCAAGGAAAGCTCTTGTTGAGAATAAGAGTGGCAAGTCTTCAAAGGTTCTATAGTTCGATAATTGGGAAGAGTATGTTTCCGAAGAATTATAAGAGTTTTGTAAGCATCAAGATATTCGGAAGCATTCTACTACACCGGGATATCCGCAATCGAATGGTGTTGCAGAGACAATGAATCGTATTTTACTTGAGAAATTTTGATGCTTGAGATTGACATCGGGTTTGTCTAAGGGATTTTGGGTCGAAGCTTTGTCAACCGCGGTGCATATTATTAATCAAATTTCATGCTTGGCCATTGGTAACAAAATTTCAGAGGATGTGTGGAAGGAAAAGAACATTGACTTGAGTCACCTTTATGTGTTTAGTAGTACTGTTTATGTGCATGATCCGGAAAATGATAAGCTTGAGCCTGAGCTTTTAAAGGGATTTTGCTTGGTTATACGGATAAAGTAGCTATCGGATTTGGAATCCAAAAACGAAGAAGTATGTGAATTCTCGTCATGTTACTTTTGATGATTCAGCTTTGTTCAAGGAGAATGACTGCTCATCGAATGTTCCAGATTTGGTTCAGGGTGAATCAAAGGAGAAGGAAGTTATTCCCACATTTTGTCCAAGGAGTAGAGAGAGTAGAGTAGTTTGAGATGCTTGTGAGAAGGTAGCGGTTGATGTAACATCACATAGTCCATAGGGCTCCTCCAATAGTGTTTGTGATGTGCATGATTCTAGAGAGGATTTGGTTCAAGGTGGAGCCAAAAGGAGTTTAGTGATGTTATTGCTACTCGAGTTGGCCATCTTGCTATAAGACCACCCGATAGATATGGTGATTGGAACTATCTTAGCTTTTGTGGTAATTTGGACTATGCACTTCATGTAGTCCAAGATGGGACAATAGACCTTGATGACATCATGGAATTGAGTGATAGCTTGAAGTGGATTTGTGCCATGGAGGAAGAGATGCTATCGTTGATTAAGAATCAAACTTGGGATTTGGTTCCACTTTCTAAAGGAAACCGTGCTATTGGGTGCAAATGTATATACAAGGTGAAGGATGATGGGAGATAAAAGCTAGGCTAGTGGCTAAGGAGTTTGCACAAAGGAAGGGAAAGGAGTATAATGAGATATTCACAACAGTTGTGCGCCATACTTATCTCTGGATATTACTTGCCATGGTTGTTATTCACGATTTGGAGTTAGAGCAACTTGATGTGAAAACCACCTTCTTACATGGTGACTTAGATAAAGACATCTACATGGAGCAATCGAAAGGTTTTGTTATAGATGGTAAGTCAAATTTGGTTTACAAGTTAAAGAAATCACTATATGGTTTAAAGCAATCACCTAGACAATGGTACAAGAGATTTGATCATTTTATGCTTAAAAATGGTTTTCATAGAAGTATCAGGGATGCTTGTACATATTTTAAGAAGTTAAAAAATGATTGTTGGATGTATATACTCTTGTAAGTGGAAGACATGCTCATTTCATCTAAGGATAAGAATAAAATTAATAGGTTAAAACTGAGTTTGAAATCAGAGGTCGAAATGAAGAATCTTGGAGAAGTAAGAAAGATATTGGGCATGGGAATAGAAAGGGATCAAAGCATTTTGAGTTGAAATTAACTCAAAAGGAGTACATTGAGAAAGTGATTTTCCGGTTTAGCATGGAGAATGAAAAGGCTTCAAATACACCTTTGCCTTTCCATATGAAGCTTTCGAGTAAGGGATCACCTATCTTATAGAAAGACAAGGCTTATATGAAAAAGGTGCCATATGCTAGTGCAGTTGGAAGTCTAATATATGCTATGGTGTATACAAAGCCCAATATTGTAAATGTCGTCGAGTTGGTTAGTTGGTATATGGATAATATGGGGAAATCGCATTGGGAAGCTATGAAGCTTATATTAAGATACCTTAGATGTACATCATCTTATAGTCTTGCTTTTGGCGGTAGTAGGGGGATGAATTGCAAGTTGGTTGGTTATTGTGATTCGGACTATGCTGGTGATAAGGATCATATAAAATCAACTCCTGGATATGCCTTCACATTTGGTGGTATGCCATAAGTTAGAGATCGAGATTGCAAACCGTAGTTGCTTTATCCCCTATGGAGGCGGAGTTGATAGTCACGGTAGAGGCGACAAAGAAGGCACTTTACTTGAGGCATTGTTATGTGACTTGGGATACGAGCATGATAGTGCCGATGTTCGATGTAATAATCAGAGTATTATTCACTTGGCAGAAAATTTGGCGTTTAGCTTATGGACTAAGCATATTGAAGCGAGAGAATCATTTTTAGTAGCCATGGACAGAGACTAGAAGGTATGACTTCAGAAAGTGCACATAAAGAATAGCGCGGTGGATACGTTTGCTAAGGCATTGCCGATTGGGAAGTTCGAGCATTTCTCAAACTTGATTCGCTTTTTGAAGTGCTAGGTGCCATGGGTTGCCATGAGAAATTATGGTTCTATCTTCTTGGTAAGTTCTAGTCTTTGGTGAGACGGTTTAGGATTTGGATGTTTTCATCACTTCATTAGCTGGCGGAGGCCTTGGCTGAGCTCGTTGATGGAGTGCAATGGGCGATGGCTTTGTTATAGATCGTTGGGAAAGCATTCATATTTGGTTGAAGGTAGAAGTGGGGATAGTTGGTGCAATCAGTTGTTGATGATGGTGTGGTACCATTGGAGTTGGAGATGGATATAATGTCGAGGTGAAGTGTTAAATTTTGGCGATACTACGTAGAGAAATTGAAGAAGTCGGAAGTAGCTTGGTGACGGAGAAAACAGTTCGCAAATCAGAGCTTAAAGGAGGAAGATATGTCGATGAAAAGGGAATGTTGTGGACATCATTAGGTGAAGAGGTTTTTCACGTCTGTCATAAGATGACAGACATCTGTGACTACAGGGTTTGAAACCCGAGAGTATGGACAGACGTCTATCACTTTATAACAGACGTTTGTGATGTCAGGGAATTTTTCCAAGACCTATGATAGACATCTATCATTTGTGACGCCATTCTGCATATATTTTGACCCAGGTTTGATGTGAAGATTTGTGATATTAGAAGAGGCAATTTTGAAATCTTGCCTAAGTTTTCTATTCTCCTATATAAGCTGTTTTTTGGATTTAAATATGATGACAAAAAAACGAATGAAATGGTTTTAGCCTCCATTAGTTAGGGTTTTATCTAAACCTAATTTTCTTCAATTCTAATATTCACAAATCAATTCTAATATAATTTTGATCATTATAATCAATCTCTTGTACTACTATAAATTGGTGTGTGATTTATTTTATTGTTACTGCTTTGATTTTATATTGCTTGTTGGGTAATTGTGATTGGTATTGGATTGGATTGAGATATTGATTGGTTGTTTTTACACTTCTTACCACGATCTCGTTTTCCGCTGTGTTTTGAGGTTTTGATTTGAGTGGTCTAAATTCTTTGCAGCGGAAAAAATAGTCAATTGATGTCATTCTTTTAAAAAAATGAAATTTGGCCGTTAAATTAGGGGTTTTGAAATTCATAATTGGGAACTGAAATCTAATCTAAAGGAATGGCTCCGATACCAAAATGTTGATAGAATTTGTTAACTGAAAAATAAAACGAACTGACTTTTAGACATAGCTTTCAAGTTTGCAATCTAAGAAAATGAGCAAGAATACTTGATTAACCGAAGAACTTTTGATCTCTGACACAACTTGGTTTTGACGGAGAAAAGAAGGAGCCATTGTTGTGTAAGATCAGGGATCTAGTTATCTCTATTTATACACTACTATCCATCATCATGGGTATTACCTCAAACGGTAAAGCTTCCAATTTGTTCTTCTAAGAAAAACTGATTTTGAAGTTATAATAACACTTCTATCGGAGAAATCACGTATATCCTTTTTTTATATAGTTTTAGCACACGGGCCAATATCTTTAAAGAATAAGACACATGTCTAACAAAAAGAACTAGCTAAAACCATATGTATAATCATTTATGATTAAAAGCTAACCGAGATAGTGTGAGTGCAGTAAGGAAGGAGCCGTACGAACAAATCAGAGTAGGCCGGTTTTGGAGCACTACTATTACTGAAATAATCATGTCGAGTTCAAACCAGAAATGATGATAAAATATCACTCAAACTAGTGCAACCATCAAAGGGAAACCACTGAAAACTGAAGGGAAATCTTGTAGCAAAGGACTAGAGCAGAAGCACGAAGTGGCCGGGTGTACATGTCAGCTCTAAAGGCTGAGCTGATGCATCTGGATCCTAAGCTAATTCGAAAAAGATTGGGCTGATGTCACGATCCGAAATCCAATGTTCGAAAATTTGACACTAAATACCTCACTTGTATTCGACTGCTAAAGATTTTAACATCAAACTCCAGTCGGATGGAGCTTATAACAACATCAGATGGATATAAAATAGAGGAAAACAAAATGAATATCATGCATCACATCACAGATATAACATCATCATAATATCCATTACTACATCAGAGTATTCTTATACATATATCACAACTCCAAATAGAACATCATAATAGTACAACAAGCAATCATATGCCAGAAAAAGTCTTCAAAGAAATGGAGCGATAGCGAACTTCCAAAAACTAAGCACCTTGAAATCCCAAAAAGCTTCTAAAATATCTCCAAGGTAAAGGCTCCAAGATACTGCTAACACCAGAACACGGAAACCTGCTACTAGGCTGCCCGTGTAGAAATTATGGGCACTTAGAGTTTAGAAAGGAAACAATAAACTCCGGGTCAGTCATGGGTCTGGTATGAGTAAAAAAAAACAGTTGCTTTTACATAAAATAAGATTCATAAAAGAAAAATCATTATGCTTTTGGAAAATGAAACTACCATAAGACCTCCCGCCACACACACAATGCAATCGCAGAATTGAAGGAGATTTCGTCTAATGATAGTCAAAGATGCTTGATACGAGAAAAAATCTTTGATATTATTACTAGTGCATAGTGTAGAAACATTTCGAAAGTATAATATTAACCTTAGCCACCATACAGCCATTATTGTATGCCTACTATAGCCACCATGTTTTGTGGCAGGTTACCGCCACGCTGCATGGCAGGTTATACAACTAAAACCGTACCGGGCTCGTATTGTTTTTTTTTGATTTCTAACAAATGGTCAGGCTAAGGAACGTCCTACTGCCACATGGGTACGCCTCTAGAGGAACGTACCGAGAACCTACCCGGCTCTCTGCCAACACAAGGCCGGGTTACCTCTGTAACTAGGTAACTACTACTCGAGTATGCCACATCCCAATCGTTTGCGACCTTTATCCGAGGGCCCTCTACCATAAAGCAACAATCACACAGTAAATGAGATTGAAGAAACCACATAGGTAAATATCTAGGCTCCATACCATGACATCACCTTTTTCTAGAAGGAATTGACATACCCTAAAGGGCGCGACCATCATAACCTTGTCGCATTTTTCTTGTTTCAACCATTTTCGGGTTGTGAGGTCCGATGAGGTCTCGTCCACAAAGCTATGCTTTACACGAAAGCCATACTTTGATCACAAATGATCATCAACACACTGCAGCACTTAGCATGCCACACTACCAAATTGGGAGTATATCGCTGATAACCTTCAACTACATAACCTCTGAGCTCGTACGTCTCATAGAAGGGTGTTAAGCTAAGAGAATAAATTCTCCGCCACCAACAGATACGTATTTGAAAGAAATCTGCTTTATATCTCAAAGTGTAGTGCCAGACACACAACCATACAAGTCTGTTCGGGGTTCGAACAGAACCGAAGGCACTTCGTCCAATAAAGGAAGAAGCCCTTGCAAATCCGGGTATCGACAATCCCGATCGGACTCTCCATCACATATGAAGATCTCTATACCGGAGCAACTCAGTGACATTCGATAGGTTATCCTATCGTTTTCAAAGACACCCGGTCTTCAACACCGGTCTTCAAATGCTATTAATTTCGACGTATCACTATTCAGAATGGGTTATATGACATAAAGGTCCTCTCCCGGCTAAACCGAATAGTGAGCGTTCAATTTTGAAACACGTGGATATATCAATCACAAAGATTCACATTCAGGGTTCGATGTGGGTTTCGGATAACTAACTGAAATCCGACTCCCAGTCGCATCGAAGTTTACATGTCGTTTTACGGACAAAAAGGTTTTGACATCAACACAGAATTAAATCACAGTTCTGCACCGAGCAATTCACATCACATAGTATCACAACAAAAATATCAATCCAGTGCACAACAATAGTTAATTATTCTTAATTAAAGGGAATGTGATTTATGTGAATTAACCCCATAATTATTTTTACTGATTATTTGAATCAATGATTAATTATTCTTAATGATAAATTAATTAAATCCTAATCAATTTTGTTAATTAATTATTCCTTAATTAATTAATTTAATTAACTGTCAATTATAATTAATCCACTTAATTTATCTAATTAACAATTCTTAATTTACGAATTAATTAGATACTTAATTATTAACTTACCAATCTTTAATTACAACTAGAAATTAATCATTCTTAATTAATTTCCAACCCATTAATTAGTAGTAATTATTTATCTTAATTAACATTTTAAAATCTTCCTTACACTTTGAAAATCAATTTATTACAATTATAAAGAGCTTTAATGTTAATTAACTTTAATACTTGTCTAAAATTAATTATTTAGTTAAAGTACTAATTAGATTTTAAAACATTGTTCCGTATCCACTTAGTTAATTTAAAACTTGTAATAAGTTCTTAACTCAACATAATCAACATTAGTTACTTCATAAATACAAAAATTTACTTAACATTATTAACTTGAAATTTATTGGGCTTAACCCATTTTGAAAACAACCCGAGCAAACCCCAGTTTTCACTCGAGTTAAACTCAAGTTTCCCTCTTCCTTTCCCCGAGTTATTCCTCTCCTCCTCTCGTACTTCTTCTTCTTTTTTTTCTTTTTTTTCTTTCTTCGGTTAAGTTTAAGTTTTAAACTTTAATACAAGAAAACATACTTACGCACCCAAATCCAACTCGAAGCAAATCTACCATTTACCCAAGTATCAACTCGAGTTGTTCACAACAGAAAATCACCTAACACATTACAAGGCCGTGCACGTGCACGTTGCCTCGCCGCCACTCTGGAGAACCTCTCATCCTCTGGTGAGTCGCAAATCACCACTACACTCAACACCCAAAGTCGTTTCGATGCCAAAACCCTCATATCAAAAACTAACCTTTTGTTCGAAACTGGAAGTCTAACTTACCAAACAAAAATGCTTCGCCTCACCCACGTCGTCGACCTGAGGTGCCATGACTCCGGCCTCACCTTGCCAATCCTCCGCGCCACCACTTCCTTGAAACTCAAGCAACTCGATGCATTAAAGGCGATGAAATCACCTTGTTTCCAGACCACTACAAACTCGATCTTAAACCCTAAATTCGCTTCGTCCCTTCGATTCGTGCAATAGAAAATTTATTTGATAATTTTCCCGAGATAAACGATGTTCAACCCTGCTTCGTGCAAAATTCCGACATCCAGTATTGGATTGATCATCAGAAAATGATCAAAATGCATATTTTATTCACATACGAACTGCACTTCGAATCCTTAATTAAAAATCATCATATAAGTTTTAAAAATCCTATTTCCTAATGAAAAATCAAGTTATATATCTGAATTGATAATCCATGACATTCGAATTTTTCATATATTTGAATTTCCTCTCTAAAATCAAATTTCCAGGCTTTATATATCACTATGCTACTTAAAACTATTTTTTGGATCTTGACTCATTTATAAGTAAACTTGTTTTGTTTTAAATTATACGCTTAATAGTGATTAGATGGAGATGTATTGAATTTCTTAGTTATTTTCTACCCTGTTACCCAAAAAGTAGAGAAGAATATACACAGCCCAGTCAAAGTTAAAACTTAAAAGACAATACACAAGCAAAGCACCATATTACTCATGAATTATACACACAGATTTAATCATACTTAAGTCTTAAGAAAATTTGTTTACTCACTTGAAACGATTTTGAAACAGAGAGCACTTCTGTTGTGAAAACCTGTAGTTTTTTTTCGTTTTCTTTCAGCAGATTGTAATTTGAACTTGAAAATAAGGTGATGTTTATATATTTTTCTTTTCTCTGGCTTTACTATGTTATGTTTTAAAGGAGCAAGAACAATATGGATGTGCTTATATAAAGGAAGGCTTTGTACAAGTAGGTGTTTACTGGAACAGCTTGTTTCTCTTTGGTCAGATTTTTTTCTTCTGTTTAATCCTCCTGCTTTGACTAAGCAAGGTTTATTTTGGCTGAAATGATCTTATTTGTGCTGAGAAGATGGCATTAAATGCTTATGTTCCCATCTTAGTTTACATGCAATCCTATTTTCTTTTTGTAAGTACATTTTTTTGTTTTATTTGTAGATTTTTTTTTCATTATCTCCTAGCTTGTATAATGTTCATACACACTTGTTTGGTTTGCTTTGCTAAATAAAAGAAATTGTTTTAGTTATTTGTATTGGTTTGCTTTGCTCATATAAAATTCATTGCAACATACTTTCATTCTTGTCTTTTTTTATTTTATACCCATGTGCTTAATTTAAAAATTGTTATAATTATTGATATGTATTTATTTTATGTTGCGATATAACCATAAAATCTTATTACTAACATAAATTATAAATTTTATTTCTATTTAAAGTTTAACTATCAACATTTAATTTATCTCATGGTTCAACACAAATTCTTGTTTGTTATATATATTTATATAAAGCTTAAACTACCAAATATTTTATTTATATCCATATATCCTTGTAGTATTTAATATTAATAATATTTTATTTCTTTTGAAACTTTTCAAATTAAATTTCAAAAGTTCAAATAAGTCACCAAATTTAAATTAACAAATTTTGAGATGTTACAAATATCCCCCCTTAAGAAAATTTCGTCCTCGAAATTTGAAAGAGAGAGAAAAGCAAACAAAGAATATACGAATTCATAAAAGAACAGAGAAATGGCTTACCAGTTTAAACCGAGATATCCACTCTGCAATTGAGATATGATTTCTGCATATTATCTTCGGTTTCCCAAGTGCAGTCCTTTGGATTGCCACTCCACTGAACTTTAACCAGTTTCACAACTTTGTTCCTCAATCGCTTTTCATCATATCAACAATCTTTATCGGTTCTCAATTTGGAGTGGTTCCGAGATTCTGCTGAGCAGGTTCTTCAATAATACTATCTGGATCATGCACATACTTTCGAAGATTAGAAATGTGGAACACAGCATGCACGCCAGATAACCAGCTAGGCAACTGCACTCGATAGGCTTAAGAACCGATCTTCTCTAGAATAGGGAAAGGACCAATATACCGTGGTGCCAGCTTACCGGTCTTCCCAAATCTTAATATTCCTCGCATTGGAGATACTTTGAGAAAGACAGAAGTTCCAATCTGAAATTCCAAATCCCTTCTTCTACGATCATAATAACTCTTTTGACGACTTTGAGCCGTTTTCAATTTCTTCCGTATAAAATCAACTTTTTCTGTGGCTTCTTTAATCATATCCGGTCCAAGGACGAGTCTATCACCAGCCTCAATCCAACATGCCGGTGATCGACACGGACGACCATATAAAGCTTCAAAAGGAGCCATCTCTATACTGACCTGATAACTATTGTTATATGAGATTTCGACCAGATGTAAATGGTCCTCCCAAGAACCACCAAAATCAAGCATACGAGCACGCAATAGGTCTTCTAAGATTCGGTTAATCCTCTCAGTCTGCCCATCAGATTATGGGTGATAAGCAGTGCTGAAATTCAGTTTTGCTCCCAATGCTTCTTGAAATGCCTCCCAAAATCTACTAGTAAAGACCGAGTCATGTTCACTCACTGTGCTGCTGGGAGTACGATGGAGACGAACAATTTCTTTCACATATAACTTAACTAGACTTGCAGCCGTGCGGGTAGATTTCACTGGCAAAAAGTGGGTTGTCTTAGTCAAACGGTCTGCAATAACCCAAATTGCTTCATTGCCTTTCCGAGTACGAGGCAACCCATCGATGAAATCCATCGATACTTGGTCCCATTTCCACTTGGGTACCTCTAAAGGCTGAAGTAAACCCGCCATTTTCTTTTGATCGCTTTTGATTCGTTGACAAGTAACACAGCGATTCACATATATAGATATGTCCCTTTTCATTATCTTCCACCAGAAAGTTCTTTTGATATCACGATACATTTTATTAACTTCTGGCTGGATGCTGAGTTTAGATTTGTGACATTCGTCCAAAACTTCACGTTTCAGATCAGGGAAGTCTGGGACACATGTTCTGCCTTTCAATTTGATAATCCCATTATCATCAATTGCGAAACTAGAATCTTCACCTCGACATATTCTTCTACGAATTTCCCAAAGAAACTTGTCTTTAGTTTTCTTGCTGGCGACCTTTTCAAGAAGAGTAGGAGTGACAACAAGATATGCAAGAACAGCATGCCTCCTACTTAAAGCATCGGCAACTACATTGGCTTTTTCGGGCGTAATTGAATATCAAGGTCATAAGATGCCAGAAATTCCAACCAACGTTGTTGTCGTAGATTTATATCTTTCTAGGTAAAGAGATATTTCAAAGATTTGTGGTCGGTGAATAATTCTAATTTTTCACCTAGAGAAAGAGAGTTCATTAGATATATTGTTAAGTTAAGTTAATTTCGCTAAATGTTAAGAAAGATGAAAAGATTATTTACCCAGAAGACAATGTTGCCATATTTTCAAAGCGAAGATAACAGCTAAGAGTTTCAAATCATGGGTTGGGTAGTTTCTTTCATGTGGACGTAATTGTCTACTCGCGTAGGCAATTACCTTCCCATTCTACATTAATACCGCACCCAGACCATCACTACAAGCGTCGGTATAAATTGACAATCCCTGGTTCCCGTTGATAATAGCGAGAATATGAGCGGTGGTTAATCTTTTCTTCAACTCCTGAAAAGCTTCGTCACATTTCGGAGTCCAATTGAACTTTACATCCTTCATTGTTAGCTTAGTCAATGGACTAGCTATTTTAGAAAAGTCCTGAACAAACTTGCAATAATAACCTGCTAAACCCAAAAAGTTTCGAACTTCTTTTGGGGTAGTGGTTTTCCTCCAATCAAGAATAGCGGAAATTTTGCTAGGATCAACAAAAATTCCTTCTTCATTAACAATATGGCCGAGAAATTTAACTTCTTTGACCCAAAAGTGGCATTTGGAAAATTTTGCGAATAGAATATTTCTCCTAAATATCTCCAAAACGATTCTAAGATGCTCCGCATGCTCCTCTTCGGTCTTGGAATAGACCAAAATATCATCAATAAACACAAGCACAAATATATTCAATACTTCTCATAACACACGAGTCATAAGATCTACGAAGTATGCTGGAGCATTAGTTAGCCCGAAAGGCATGGCTAACCATTCGTAGAACATATTAGGACCCCTGAAGGCGGTCAAATGGACACAATCTTCGGCGATTCGTAGTTGATGGAACCCTTGGGCTAGATCCATCTTCGAAAAGAAATGAGCGTCGTGCAATTGTTCAAACAGATCATCAATTCTAGGTAGTGGAAATTTATCCTTGAGATTTATTGAGATCGCAGTAATCTACACACAATCTCAAAGATCCGTTCGATTTAGCAACAAACACAACTGCTGAACCCCATTCAGAAACACTAGGACGAATTAATCCTTTTTCTAGTAAATCCCTGGTTTGCTAAACTAATTCAACCTTTTCCCTGGGTGCCATCCTGCGACTTGCGTGGACGATAGGACGAGCATTGAGTACCAGGTCAATTCTGAATTCTATTTCCCGATGTGGAGGTAAGGATTTCACTTCTTCTAACACGTCCAAAAAATATCTAACAATTGGTATAGACTCCAGACTGGGTTCGGGATAACCCAAATTATACATCAATCCATCTCTTTTAGGACCAGGGTCCTCACAAGCAATCTCAATGAAATCTCCAAATTTTGTTTTAATCGAAATCAATCGATTATTGCAATCCGATTTGGCTTCGTATTTTACTAGCCAATCCATTCCGAGTATGACTTCAAACTCGTTAAAATCAAGAACAAAGAGACTAATAGGAAATTGGTGACAAGAATATGAAATAGGAACGTCTCTACATCGAAGACAAAGGTTCGCGAGACCTCCAACTGGATTCTTTACGCATATAGACTCATCAACAAAATCGGGTTCAAGATTTAATTCATTTATAGCTTGTTGAGAGATAAAACTATGTGTAGCGCTCGTGTCAAATAGAACTCTAACAATGCTAATAATGAGATTACCTTCCAGAACTCCTTTCCCTTTTTCTACTATGGAAGATGCAGGTTGGTCTTTGACTGCGTACACCTTAGCTTTCTGAGCTTGCTTCATGGTTGGGCAATCTTTAACATCGTGCCCCAATTTTTGACAATAATAACATTTCCTAGGTCTTGCTTGAACGGATTGATCTCTCTTTGGCTTCTTGCAACTGTTTGAGTAATGGCCTTTTTCTAGACAATTATAGCAAGTGACATTCTCTGCTGTGCTTCCCTGGTTTCTCTTCTTTTTCTCCTTACCCTACCATGATTTCTTGCCTCCAAATTTCCTCTTCTTCCAATTTTGATTACCCGAATTTCCTTTCTCCACCGGGGCTTCTTGCATATCAAGTGTAGCATATATGTATCCCATATCAACTAAATCTGAAAAGGATTCTTTGACATGGCCAGTCATCCTTTTGTGGAATTTTTATTCATCCCACGAATGAACCTTTCATTCTTCTTTAAAGGCGTGCTCACCAATTCGGGACCAAAACGAGACAATTCATTGAAATTGTTTAGATACTCCTCGAATGACAAACTCCCCTGCTTTAAGTCCATAAATTCCTGGTATATTCGAGAAATTCCAGGTGATGGCAGATAGCGCTTCTCAAATACTTCTTTGAATTTCTCCCAAGTAAACTCGTCTTCTGGCTTATCTACAGTGACTGTCTCTCACCAGGCTAAGGCTTCCCCTTGAAGTTGCCAAGAAGCTATGAGTAGCTTCTGATCGTCTTGCAGCTTTAGCCCTCTAAAGATTTTCTCACGTGATCTGATCCATGCTTGAGCCTCAATAATCGATTCCTTGTCGGTAAACAGCTTACCACCAAGCCTTGTGAAATTCTTATTCAAATCAACCAGATTCGGTTGATGCTGAATAAGTAAAGCTACTTCTGCTGTTAGGGGAACTTGACTAGGTGCTGTGGCATTTCCTTGACCCCTAGCTCTTCCTCTTCGTCCGCTCATTCTTACTATCTGTAATTAGCAAGAAAATTAGTTTAGATATTCAGATGAGATATCTTAAGGAATATCAGCAGTAAAAGGAAAACAGACTAAGAAAATTTGGGGTTTCGGTCTCGGTTATACTCATTCTAGGGTATACTTCACCCTATCTCTAATGAGCCATCTAATGTGTTATACTCCGTAGCTAAAGTTTTTACTCAACCTTCAGCTCTGATGCCATATTGTCACGATCCGAAATCCAATGTTCGAAAATTTGACACTAAATACCTCACTTGTATTCGATTGCCAAAGATTCAAACATCGAACTCCAGTCGGATGGAGCTTATAACTACATCAGATGGATATAAAACAGCGGAAAACAAAATGAATATCATGCATCACATCACAGATATAACATCATCATAATATCCATTGCTACATTAGAGTATTCTTATACATATATCACAACTCCAAATAGAACATCATAATAGTACAACAAGCAATTATATGCCAAAAAAAGTCTTCAAAGAAATGGAGCGATAGCGAACTTCCAAAAACTAAGCACCTTGAAATCCCAAAAAGCTTCTAAAATATCTCCAAGGTAAAGGCTCCAAGATGCTGCTAACACCAGAACACGAAAACCTGCTACTAGGCTGCCCGTGCAGAAATTATGGGAACTCAGAGTTTAGAAAGGAAACAATAAACTCCGGGTCAGTCATGGGACTGTATGAGTAGACAAAACAGTTGCTTTTACATAAAATAAGATTCATAAAAGAAAAATCATTATGCTTTTGGAAAATGAAACTACTATAAGACCTCCTGTCACACACCCAATGCAATCACAGAATTGGAGGCGATTTCTTCTTATGATAGTCAAATATGCTTGATACGAGGAAAAATCTTTGATATTATTACTAGTGCATAGTGTAGAAAAATTTCGAAAGTATAATATTAATCATAGCCAGCATACAACCATTATTGTATGCCTACTATAGCCACCATGTTTTGTGGCAGGTTACGGCCACGCTGCATGGCAGGTTATATAACTAAAACCGTACATGGCTCGTATTGTTTTATTAGATTTCCAACAAATGGTCAGGCTAAGGAACTTCCTACTGCACATGGGTATGCCATTGGAGGAACGTCCCGAGAACCTACCCGGATCTCTGCCAACACAAGGCCGGGTTACCTATGTAACTAGGTAACTACTACTCGAGTATGCCACTTCCTGGTCGTTTGCAACCTTTATCCGAGGGCCCTCTACCACAAAGCAACAAACACACAGTAAATAAAGATTGTAGCAACCACATAGGTAAATATTTGGGCTCCATACCATGACATCACCTTTTTCTAGAAGGAAATGACATACCCTAAAGGGCGCGACCCTCATAACCTTGCCTCATCTTTCCTGTTTCGACCATTTTCGGGTTGTGAGGTCCGATGAGGTCTCGTCCACAAAGCTACACTTTACACGAAAGCCATGCTTTGATCACAAATGATCAACAAACGATCATCAACACACAGCAGCACTTAGCATGCCACACTACCAAATTAGGAGTATATCGCTGATAACCTTCAACTACATAACCTCTGAGCTCGTACGTCTCACAGAAGGGTGTCAAGCTAAGAGAATAAATTCTCCGCCATCAACAGATATGTATTTGAAAGAAATCTTCTTTATATCTCAAAGTGTAGTGTCAGACACACAACCATACAAGTTTGTTCCGGGTTCGAACAGAACCGAAGGCACTTCGTCCAATAAAGGAAGAAGCCCTTGCAAATCCGGGTATCCACAATCCCGATCGGACTCCCCATCACATATGGAGATCTCTATGTGGGAGCAACTTAGTGCAGAGACATTCGATAGGTTATCCTATCGTTTTCGAAGACACCCGGTCTTCAACACCGGTCTTCAAATGCTATTAATTTCGACGTATCACTATTCAGAATGGGTTATATGACATAAAGGTCCTCTCCCGGCTAAACCGAATAGTGAGCGTTCAATTTTGAAACACGTGGATATATCAATCACAAAGATTCACATTCAGGGTTCGATGTGGGTTTCGGATAACTAACTGAAATCCGACTCCCAGTCGCATCGAAGTTTAAATGTCATTTTACGGAAAAAAAGATTTTCACATCAACACAGAATTAAATCACAAATCACAGTTCTGCACCGGGCAATTCACATCACATAGTATCACAACAAAAATATCAATCCAGTGCACAACAATAGTTAATTATTCTTAATTAAAGGGAATGTGAATTATGTGAATTAACCCCATAATTATTTTTACTGATTATTTGAATCAATGATTAATTATTCTTAATGATATATTAATTAAATCCTAATCAATTTTGTTAATTAATTATTCCTTAATTAATTAATTTAATTAACTGTCAATTATAATTAATCCACTTAATTTATCTAATTAACAATTCTTAATTTACAAATTAATTAGATACTTAATTATTAACTTACCAATCTTTAATTACAACTAGAAATTAATCATTCTTAATAATTTCCAACCCATTAATTAGTAGTAACTATTTATCTTAATTAACATTTTAAAATCTTCCTTACACTTTGAAAATCAATTTATTACAATTATAAAGAGCTTAATGTTAATTAACTTTAATACTTATCTAAAATTAATTATTTAGTTAAAGTACTAATTAGATATTAAAACATTGTTCCGTATCCACTTAGTTAATTTAAAACTTGTAATAAGTTCTTAACTCAACATAATCAACATTAGTTACTTCATAAGTACAAAAATTTACTTAACATTATTAACTTGAAATTTATTGGGCTTAACCCATTTTGAAAACTACCCGAGCAAACCCCAGTTTTCACTCGAGTTTCCCTCTTCCTTTCCCCAAGTTCTTCCCCTCCTCCTCTCGTACTTCTTCTTCTTTTTTTCCTTTTTTTCCCTTTCTTCAGCTAAGTTTAAGTTTTAAACTTTAATACAGGAAAACATACTTACGCTCCCAAATCCAACTCGAAGCAAATCTACCATTTACCCGAGTATCAACTCGAGTTGTTTACACCAGAAAATCACCTAACACATCGCAAGGCCGTGCATGTGCACGTTGCCTTGCCGCCACTCTGGCGAACCTCTCATCCTCCGGCAAGTCGCAAATCACCACTACACTCAATGCCCAAAGTCGTTTCGATGCCAAAACCATCAGATCAAAAACTAACCATCTGTTCGAAACTGGAAGTCGAACTTACCAAAAAAATGCTTCGCCTCACCCACGTCGTCCACTTGACGCGCCACGACTCCGGCCTCACCTCGCCAATCCTCCACGCCACCACTTCCCTGAAACTCAAGCAACTCGATGCATCAAAGGCGATGAAATCACCTTGTTTCCAAACCAAAAAACTCGAGCTTAAACCCTAAATTCGCTTCGTCCCTTCGATTCTTGCAATAGATAAATTATTTGATAATTTTCCCGAGATAAACGATGTTCAACCCTGCTTCGCGCAAAAATCCAACATCCAGTATTGGATTGATCATCAGAAAATGATTAAAATGCATATTTTATTCACATACGAACTGTACTTCGAATACTTAATTAAAAATCATCATATAAATTTTAAAAATCCTATTTTCTAATGACAAATCAAGTTATATATCTGAATTGATAATCCATGATATTCGTATTTTTCATGTATTTGAATTTCCTCTGTAAAATCAAATTTCCAGGCTTTATATATCACTATACTACTTAAAACTATTCTTTTGGATCTTGACTCATGCTTAAGTAAACTTGTTTTGTTTTAAATTATAAGCTTAATAGTGATTAGATGGAGATGTATTGAATTTCTTGGTTATTTTCTACCCTGTGACCCAAAAAGCAGAGAAGAATATACACAGCCCAGTCAAAGTTAAAACTTAAAAGACAATACACAAGCAAAGCACCATATTACTCATGAATTATACACACAGATTTAATCATACTTAAGTCTTAATAAAATTTGTTTACTCACTTGAAACGATTTTGAAACAGAGAGCACTTCTGTTGTGAAAACCTGTAGTTTTTTTCTTTCTCTTTTTCTTTCAGCAGATTGTAATTTGAACTTGAAAATAAGGTGATGTTTATATTTTTTTTCTTTTCTCTGGCTTTACTATGTTATGTTTTAAACGAGAAAGAACAATATGGATGTGTTTATATAAAGGAAGGCTTTGTACAGGTAAGTGTTTACTGCAACAGCCTGTTTCTCTTTGGTCAGATTTTTTTTGTTTGATCCTCCTGCTTTAACTAAGCAAGGTTTATTTAGGATGAAATGATCTTATTTGTGCTGAGAAGATGGCATTAAATGCTTATGTTCCCATCTTGTAATCCTATTTTCTTTTTGTAAGTACATTTTTTTGTTTTGTTTGTAGATTTTTTTTCATTATCTCCTAGCTTGTATAATGTTCATACACACTTGTTTGGTTTGCTTTGCAAAATAAAAGAAATTGTTTTAGTTATTTATATTGGTTTTCTTTGCTCATATAAAATTCATAGCAACATACTTTCATTCTTGTCTTGTTTTATTTTATACCCTTGTGCTTAATTTAAAAATTGTTATAATTATTTATATATATTTATCTTATGTTGCCATATAACCATAAAATATTATTACTAAAATAAATTCTAAATTTTATTTCTATTCAAAGTTTAACTATCAACAATTAATTTACCACATATATTTTATCTCATGGTTTAACACAAATTCTTGTTTGTTATATATATTTATATAAAGCTCAAACTACCAAATATTTTATTTGTATCCATATATCCTTGTAGTATTTAATATTAATAATATTTTATTTCTTTTGAAACTTTTCAAAATAAATTTCAAAAGTTCAAATAAGTCACCAAATTCAAATTAACAAATTTTGGGATGTTACAGCTGAGCTGATGCAATAATTGCTACCTAGCGAAATTACGAGCTTGAACAGTGTTTGTGACGACCCACCTTTTTGACCCCTGAGAACGACAATTAATACACCCATGGTATTCATGTGTTGTTTCCAAGTATTTGAAAGACAAGTTGTCATGGGGTAAAATATAAGAATAAAAAAATAATCTCACAACAGAACGGTCAAACATAAAATTAAGATAGTATATAAGTTTACACCCCAGCATAGAGTTATCACAGTTACAAAAAAAGTACTACTATCAATCTAGGTAGCTATAACAACCTTCTATTAAATATACATACATAAAACCAACATCTCATAAAGCCAAAATAAATAGATAGATAGATAAGGAGCCTCCTGCTCGTCCACTATCTTCAAAAAAGTCCAAAGAAACATGTCATTTTTGGACCGCTAATATAAATGAGAATCTGAAAGTTTAGAGAAAACAAACAATTCGGCTTAGACAATAAGTTCGGTATGAGTAAAATCCAAAAATAGAACACACAAAATAACTAGTGATACCACTTCGCAAAAACGCAGAATGTGTTTTCCCTCATAAGGACAACATCCAAGTATAAAAGAACGGACACAAATAATTAAATATCGCGAATAGCGTAAGATGCTTCCCGATGCAATTAAGAAAGAATCAATCCAAAAATTTGAATCAAAAATAAGGAAAGGGATTTTTTTTTCCAACAATGACTAGGAGAATGTGCTCCCTTTATCGAAAGTATACCTCTAGAAAATATACTTGAGATCTACGACGGCTGTCAGAAACCTCCAAGCCGGACCCCGCCAACCTTACCGAGTATCTGAGTATTTCACATCTCCGTGCGCATACAACCAAAACCAGTCTAGAGTAGATGTGACAATACCTAATGGAAGAAACTCCACAAAACTTGGCCCCCACTCACTCATTATTTAATCATTTTCGATAAAGGATATCAATGCTCTAAATAAGCAACAAATATCTTAGATTGATGAAACAAAAAAAGGAAGAAGGGTATCGAAATCGATAGTTAAGATATCAACTACCGGGGATATCAAAATGATCGTATGTGGAAATTAAATCTTATACCCTTTAAATGCTTGGAAAATATCCATATACTTATTTCACTGGTATAAGTGTATTCACAAAACCACTAAGAGGATTTCATATTTCAAAAGTATACCTAAACGGGTCGAAAACAATTGTCTACAAAAAATGCGAATGTTTTCCATTATAATTATAAAGATCATTTATGGAAAATAAATCTCCTGCACTTGTCACGTTTCCAATATTCGTAACTTACTCTACTCCTCATCGAGAAACAAAGCCAAATAAGTCAGGGGATTGGTTGCTCCTAGCCTTACCTAAACACTTCGGTTCCAGATCTCACAAATAGAGGATCAATCTACGCATCGGCTTTTAGTGCCAAGTATAGAATTACTTACTTTCCATAAATAACGCATTTAAATCATTATATAAGTTTTGAAGTTCCTTTAAAATACTTTAAACTATGATTTAAAACTTCCATTCAGATCATAACTTAAACCCATCATCATTAAATGATAATACGACCAAGAGGGGTGAAGCTCCCTCTTAATCAAATAACATAGCTAAAATGGGTGTTATTTCCTTTTAACCAAAAAGTCACTAAATGTCAATCCTAAGTTAAAAGGCGGTGTAAGTTCCCTTTAACTAAACATCAAAGTTATTGCTCATAAATTGGCCAAGCACAAATCAAACAACCAAACAAGAATAATAACAAGAATAATAACAGACTCATTGTTATTAACAATTTATAATCAATAGTTAACACGACATTCGTTAAAATGTGAATGAGTCAAAGGAAAGAGATTAAGATTACATAGACTGTAAAATAATTAAATAATACTCATAGAATAAGTTATACCCACTAAATTATGAAAACAAGGAATACACTCACATCCTATTTGCTTTGATGGAGACTTGGAATACTTCATCTTTGATAATGAATTTTAGTTCTTTTCCTTAGTTTGTGAATGAATTTAAATGAGATATGAACTTGGCTATTTATAAGTGAAGAGAAGTGTACTTTAGTCATTTCCTATAGCCTATATAGATTCGACCAGATTTTGGTCCAATAGAAACCAGCCTTATGGCCTAATTTGATTCGACCACATTTTAGTCCAATAGAAAACATCTTGAAGGCCTAACTTGAATCGACCACATTTTGGTCCAACTGAAAACACTTTGAAGGCTTAATTTGGTTCGACCACATTTTGGTCTAATAGAAAACATCTTGATGGCTTAATTTGATTCGACCACATTTTGGTCCAATAGGAGTCCTGCTTATCAACTATGGCGTAACATGATTCGACCAGATTTTGGTCCAATGGCAACCATCCACATAGCAGAACTTGATTCGACCAGATTTTGGTCCAATGGCAACTATCCGCATGGAATATAATAATCATTATGCTATTTTGTTTCATTAGGCAAGTAATTATCCAGTTCTGTTTTATTAGACATGTACTTACACTATTCTGTTTTATTAGGCAAGGTTAATAATTATCTCTTGTTTCATAAGGCAAGTAATTATACTATTCTATTTTATTAGGCGGGGTTAACAATTCTTTCTTGTTTTATTAGGCAAGTAATTATACTATTATGTTTTATTAGGCAAACTTATTCTTAAATAAATTGGTACCCCTAACCGCCTAATAACTCGAACCATCTTTAAACTAACATTTTATATTAGTTTAAAAAAATCCATTCGATACATTTTACCCTTATTTTTATTTTAGATATAAAATCCATTATTTAATCATTTAAAAACATATGAACTATTCAAGTTCAAAGTGATTAAATTATGGGTCACTACATCTTCCCCTCCTTAAAGGAAATTTCGTCCTCGAAATTAATCAGATAAACTCAAGATATCAAAGAAACCCAAACGATATCATATATATACCACATAAAGATACAAGGAAAGTGATCTCAACATAACTGGCGAGCACACTAAAAAGAAATAACAAAATACAAACAACAACTATATCAACTCGGGATAAGAATCCCTAATATAGTCCTTAGTTTCCCAAGTACAATCTCTAACATCGCCACTCCATTGAACCTTAACAAGATTCACAACCTTCTTCCTTAATCGCTTTATATCATGAGCAACAATACGAAAAGGCCGCCTAAGGTTAGCCTGAACCTCCAAATCAACTTGTTATCCCGGTTCTACTATCATTGAAGGGTCGTGTACAAACATACGTAAATGAGATACGTGAAATACATTGTACATATCTGATAGTCGATCTGGTAACTCCACTTTATATGCAAGTTTACCAATCCGGTTCAGTATGGGAAAAGGGAAAATATATCGAGGGGCTAACTTCCATGTCTTCCTAAACCTCACTACCCTTCTCAGAGGAGAGACTTTTACAAATACCAAGTCCCTAACTAAAAACTCTAGATCCCTACGCCACTGATCTGCATAACACTTTTTCCGATCTTGCACTTCCTTCATCTTTCTTCTAATACCAGCTATCTTCTCATTGGCTTCTAAGAACATGTCGGGTCCAAGAACAAGTCTTTCTCTAGATTCAACCCAACGCAAAGGAGAGCGACATAGATGGCCATAAAGAGATTTGAAAGGGGCCATACCAATGCTTGCTTGATAGTTGTTGTTGTAAGTGAATTTGACTAAGGGTAAATGATCTTCCCAAGAACCACCAAAGTCTAGAATGCATGCTCGCAATAAATCTTCCAAGATCCGGTTCACTCTCTCCGTCTGCCTATCTATTTGGGGATTCTAAGCTGTACTTAGACTTAGCTCGGTTCCTAAAGCAGTCTGCAGTCCCTCATAGAACCTACTAGTTAATATCGGGTCTCGGTCACTTATAATACTACGAGGAATCCTATAGAGTCTCACAATCTCCTTCACATATAAACTCGCCAGACTCATGGTAGTCCTAGTCAGCTTAATAGGAATGAAATGGGAACTCTTGTTTAGTCGATCGAGTATAAACCAAATTCAATTATTACCTCTTCTTGACATAGGAAGCCCATCAATAAAGCATAGAGATCTGCTCCCACTTCCACTTTGGGATCTCAAGTGGCTGAAGCAATCCAGCTATCTTCTGTTGGTCACTCTTAATCTGCTAGCAGTTTGCACAATGACTCACAAAGATTGAAATATCTCACTTCATCCCCTTCCAATAGAGTACCCTCTTAATATCTTTGAACATCTTGGTCACTCCTGGATGAAAAGATAACTTTGAATGGTGGCATTCAGCTAACATTCTTGCCTAAATCCATCAAAGTCTGGAATACAAATACGCCCATTCATTTTCAATATGCCTCGGAGATCAATCTCAAAGCTAGAAACAACACCTTCTTCAACATCCTTCTTAAGTCGAGCTAAAATAGGATCTGCCTCTTGACTGGATGCAATTCTCTCTATAAATACTGGCTTAACTTCTAGGTTAGCAACCATTGCTACATTCCTACTCAGTGCATCAGCAACGACATTTGCTTTTCTAGAGGTATAAAGAACCCATAGATCATAAGAAGTGAGAAACTCCAGCCATCTCTGCTGCCTCAAAATCAAATCTTTCTGGGTAAAAAGGTATTTTAAGGATTTATGTTCCGTGTACAACTTAAACCTTTCAGCCAAAAGAAAATGCCTCCACATCTTTAGTGCGAAGACAATAGCCAAAAGCTCCAAATCATGTGTAGCATACTTTTTCACATGCGGCTTTAGCTGTCAACTCGCATAGCAAATAACTTTCCCATGCCACATCAGAACTGCTCCCAATCTAGTTCCACAAGCATTTGTATACACAGTTAAACCTTTGCCTCCATATGGAATGGTTAAAATAGGAGCGCTAGTTAACTTCTCTTTCAATTCATTGAATGCTTGATCACACTTAGAAGTCCAAACGAACTTAACATCTTTCTTTGATAACTTCATCAGATGAGAAGCAATCTTCGATAAGTCCTTGATAAACCTACAGTAAAAACCATCCAATCCCAAGAAACTTCTAATTTTCGTCGCACTTTCGGGCTTCTTCCAGTCTTGAACCGTAAAACTTTAGCTGGGTCCACCGATATGCCATCTCCTGAAATAACATGCCCTAGAAATATAACTTCAGATTTCTAAAAATGACACTTGGAAAACTTAGCCTTCAACACATGGCTCCTTAAGGTATCGAGTACGACACGGAGATGATATTTATGTTCCTCCTCGGTCTTTGAATAGATAAAAATATCATCAGTAAAGATGAGAACAAATTTATTGAGAATATCTCGAAATACTAGCAGAATTTTTTTGGAATCCAAACGGCATAACTAACCACTCGTAGAAATTTTTTGGAATCCAAAAGCTGTTAAGGGAACCCTCTCCTCTGCCACTCTTAAATGGAGGAAATTGGTGGAAAGATCTAATTTAGAAAATATCCGAGCACCGTGGAGTTGGTCAAACATATCATTGATCCTTGGAAAAGGATGTTTATTCTTGATAGTCCTTTTGGTTAACTCCCGATAGTCTACGCGTAACCTTAGAGAGCCATCCGTCTTTGTAACAAAGACGATTGGTGATCCCTAACTCGAGGTACTACGTTGGATCAAGCCCTTCTACAACAAATCATAAGTCTGCCTTTCAAACTCCCTCTTCTCTTTTGGAGCAATCATTCGTAAGGGTTGTACAATAGGTCTGGTTCTTGGAATCAAATAAATACGGAAATCGCCTTCACGGTGAGGAGGTAAACCTTGCACCTTATCAAAAATATCTGTGAAATCTCGAACAATCGACGCATCTCCTAGCTCAGCTTTAGCCACTTCTAGTGAACAGAGAAAACTGCTCATTAACTTCTTAGTCTCTTCACAACTAATATCAACACCAACATCTCCAGCATCACTAACTCTGATGAGCCTTCTATCACAATCCAAGATAGCTTTAAACTTAGATAACCAATCCATTCCCAGTAACAATCCAAAACCCATAAACCCAAGAAAAAAGAAGTTAAAAGGAAAGCGATGATTTCGACAAGAAATAGGTACATTTAGACAAATAGTGTCAAGATTTGTCAGACCTCCAATTGGATTTGACACACAAAGAGGATTACTTATGATAACATATTTAAGATTTAGGTTTCCCATTAGATCATAAGAAATAAAACTATGGGAAGCTCCTGTATCAAATAACATCCTTATAGGAATATCATAGATGGATAATGTGCCTTGCAACACTTGCTTCCCTTTTTTATCTGAAGAAGTGGATGGTATCTCTTCAATGGTAAATGTCCATCCTTGAGATCCCTTTTTCAGAAAAGGGCGCTCATTCTTCATATGTCCTAGCTGGCCCCATTTAAACATGTGGCAATTGGTCAATGATTTGCAAAGTGGCCCATCTTATTGCACTTGAAACAAAGAATGTTGGCTAAGTTGGTCTGCTTCTTCTGTGCTGGATAGCTATCTTCGAGTTTCTTCCATGCACCCTGCTTCTTTCCCTTAAACTTATGTTTGAAGTCTGGCTTTCCTTCAGCTGGTATAACAGATAAAGGCTTGACATTTACTGCTAGTACAACACCCTTATGGACTCCTTCCTTAATATCAAGAGTCTCAAACCTCAAAGCCATGCTAATAATGTTGGTGAACATACCCATAAGATGATTGGTCATTTCACGATGGAACTTTGGTGGCATTCCATTCACAAACATTTAATTTTTCTTGAGCGGTGTGTCTATCAATCCAAGTCGAAAATGGGACAAAACATTGAATTTATGCTCATACTACGACACAGTCATATCACCCTACTTTAAGTCAATGAAACTTCCAAAAAAATGAGTTCTTCCAGCTTCTGGAATGAACTATGCTTCAAAAAATTCCTTGAACTGGGCCCAAGAACACTCTCTCTCTCCGAAGTACTAGCTGTTTCTGAATCCCACCAATCCATCACCGACATTTGAAGTTGTCGCGATGCCAACAACCGTTTCTCCGCATCTTCCAACCGAAGATCTTCTAATATTCTTTCACAAGTTCGAAGCCACATCTGCACTCCAAGAATGTCTTCAGTCCCATTGAATGGTTTTCCACCTAAAGCGGTAAAATTCTTACATAAAGCTACAAAGTTCATAGGGGTCTGAACTAGCACTAACATTTCCTCTATCGGATCTACAGCTGATATAGTAGCATTTCTCGGTACCCTGCCATTGGTAGCCGCGCTAGTTCCAGATCCTCTTCTTCCTCCTCTTCTTGTATTCATTTTCTATTATCTGAACAGATAAAAGGTATCTTTAAAATACAAAAATAGGATTAAAATGGTATAAGGAAATAACACCGAAGAATCTAAAACTAGACTTTAGAGGATAAATATTATTATAAAAACTACAAATACGAACTCTCAAGATTAACTCATTCTAGGGCATCACTTACCCTATCCCTAGTGGTTGTACCTCAATCAGGATAAGGTGTTCGCTCAACCTCGCTCTGACATCAACTGTGACGACCCACCTTTTTGATGCCTAAGAACGACAATTAATACATCCATGGTATTCATATGTCGTTTCCAAGTATCTGAAAGACAAGTTGTCATGGGGTGAAATATAAGAACAGAACAATAATCTCACAACAGAATGGTTAACCATAAAATTAGGACGGCATATAAGGTTATTCCCTAGCATAGAGTTATCAGAGTTACAAAAAAAGTACTACTATTAGTCTAGGTAGTTATAAGGACCTTCTTTTAAATATACATACATAGAACCAACATCTCATAATAGTGGAAATAAATAGCTAGATAGATAAGGAGCCTCCTGCTCATCCACCATCCTCAAAAGAGCCTAAAGAAACCTGTCATTTTTGGACTACTCAAATATAAATGAGTACCTAAAAATTTAGGGAAAACAAACAATTTGGGTCAGACAATAAGTCCGACATGAGCAAACTCCAAAAAATAGAACACACAAAATAATTAGTGAGACCACATCACAAAAACGAAAAATGGATTTTTCCCTCACAAGAACAACATCCAAGTATAAAAGAATGGACACAAATAATTAAACACCGCGAAGAGCGTAAGATGCTTCCCGATGCAATTAAGAAAGAATCAATCCAAAGATTTGAATCAAAAATAAGGAAAGGAAATTTTTTCCAACAATGACTAGGACGGTGCTCCCCCTTTATCGAAAGTATACCTCTAGAAAATATACTTGAGAACTACGATGGCTCTCGAAAACCTCCAAGACGGACCCCTCCAACCTTACCGATTATCCGAGTATTTCACATCTCTATGTGCATATGACCGAAACCAGTTTAGAGTAGATGTGACAATACCCTAATGGGAGCAACCCCACATAGCTTGGCCTCCACTCGCTCTTTATTTAATAATTTTTGATAAAGGATATCAATGTTCTAAATGAGCAACAAATCATCTTAGATTGACAAAACAAAGGGAAGAAGGGTATTGAAATCGATAGTTAAGATATAAACTATCAGGAATATCAAAACGATCGTATGTGAAAATTAAATCTTATACCCTTTAAATGCATGGAAAATATCCATATACTTATCTCATTGGTATAAGTATATTCACAAAACAATTAAGATGATTTCATATTTCAAAAGCTTATTTAAATGGGTCAAAAAAATTGTCCATAAAAATGCAAATGTTTTCTATTATAATTATAAAGATCATTCGTGGAATTCAAATCTCCTACTACTTGTCACGTTTTCGATATTCTCGACTTATTCTGCCACTGGCCCAAAAATAAAGCTAATTAAGTCAGGGCACTAGTTGCTCCTAGCCTTGCCTAGATACTTCGGTTCTAGATTTCACAGATAGGGGATCAATCTACTCATTGGCTTTTAGTGTCAAGTATAGGACTACTTACTTTCCATAAATAACATATTTAAATCATTATATAAATTTTGAAGCTCCTTTAAAGTTCTTTAAACAAATATTTAAAATTTCCATTCAAATCATAACTTAAACCAATCATCTTTAAAGGATAATACAACCAAGAGGGATGAAGCTCTCTCTTGATCAAATAAGATAGCTAAAAGGGGTGTTATTTCCTTTTAACCAAAATGTCACTAAATGTCAATCCTAAGTTAAAAGGTGGTGTAAGTTCCCTTTAACTAAACATTAAAGTTATTGCTCATAAACTGGCCGAGCACAAATCAAACAACCAAACAAGAATAATAACAGACTCATTATTGTTAACAATTTACAATCAATAGTTAACACAACATTTGTTAAAATGTGAAGGAGTCAGAGGAAAGAGATTAAGATTACACTAAATGCAAAATAATTAAATTATACTCATAGAATAAATTATACCCACTAAAATATGAAAACAAGGAATATACTCATAGAAAAAGTTACACCCACTAAACTACGAAAACAAGGAATATGCTCACATCCTATTTGCTTTGATGGAGACTTGTAATACTTCACCTTTCATAATGAATTTTAGTTCTTTTCTTTAGTTTGTGAATGAATTTAAATGAGGTATGAACTTGGATATTTATAGGTGAAGAGGAGGGTACTTTAGTCATTTCCTATAGCCTAACCAGATTTTGGTCCAATAGAAACCTGCCTTATGGCCTAATTTGATTCAACCATATTTTGGTCCAATACAAAACATCTTAATGGCCTAATTTGATTCGACCACATTTTGGTCCAATAGAAAACATCTTGATGGCTTAATTTGGTTCGACCACATTTTGGTCCAATAGGAATCCTCCTTATCAACTATGGCATAGCATGATTCGACCAGATTTTGGTCCAATGGCACCCATTCGCATGGCAGAACCTAATTTGACTGGATTTTTGTCCAATAGTAACTATCTGCATGGAATATAATAATCATTATGCTATTTTATTTCATTAGGCAAGTAATTATACTGTTTTGTTTTGTTAAGCAAGTAATTATACTATTGTGTTTTATTAGGCAAGGTTAATAATTCTCTCTTGTTTTATTAGGCAGGTTTAATAATTTTTTATTGTTTTATTAGGCAAGTAATTATACTATTCTGTTTTATTAGGCAAACTTATTCTTAAATAAATTGGTACCCTTAACCGCCTTATAACTCGAACCATCTTTAAACTAACATTTTACATCAGTTTAAAAAAATCCATTCAAGACGTTTTACCCAAATTTTTATTCTAAATATAAAATCCATTATTTAATCATTTAAAAACATGTTAACTATTCAAGTTCAAAGGGATTAGATTATGGGTCGTTATAGTATTGCTGATGATGCGATGAAGAATTGTTTAACCAATGAATTGAGCAAGTGCTATTAACGCATGGAACGGAAAACCAGAACTGTTGCACCAAGATAAACGTGCTACAAACTTAAGGAAATTAAGGGGTGTAACGCTGATGTTGAATGACAAGCTGCGGGTTGTTGCATTGGTCAGTCTTTCAAAGGTTATACATAGATGTATAAGCCTGCATAATATGTGATACTGCTGCGAAGTGAAGTTTGGAATGTGTCATTCATTGAAAGAGGACTAAAGGCTACCACTAGATCGAACTGTAGGTGAACCGAAGTGAGGGTTAAGCTGAAACAAGTAGTAGCTGGTGCGGTGCACAGGTGAGGTGTGCGGCTGCAGCAGTGAACATGAGAGCTGAACTGGGTTAAGAGCTGGTCTTCTGGTCATCGTTGCTGGCCATCTTAGGTCAGGGTTCCCCTGGAAAAGATAAACCTACTACGTATGTGTTTATATGCTTATACGCATATAAACATATAAGTACTGAACTGACAATATAAAAAAGAAAATGATTTAGGACAATTTAGAGTTATGGTAATTATAGGTTTTGAGTGTGGATATGAGTGTTAATATAAACCTAATGAGTTTTATTTTATCGTCGTTGCTCTACTTAGAGCATTCCCTTGGGGCCGATTTAAGGCAATCAACCCTATCAGCAACCCCAACCGGTTGCAAAAGCACAGATATGTGCTTTCCCTTAGCCGGCCTTATTTTGGCCGGCTAAGGAGCCAAGGTGTGGAATGCAATCCACAACATGATGGGGATTACAATCCACACCATCCACTTAGTCGGCCAAAATTTGACTGGCTAAGTGGATGCAATGTAAGTGGCTATATAGTAGCCAGTTATGCTGCTCCCTCCCCTCCCGGCTTCTTCTTCCTTCATCCTTTCATCTTCTGCCAACTATTTTTTAGCTTTCTGCAAACAACCGCCCACCGGAATAAAAATTTGAGAAGAGCTTTCCGGAGACACCGAGGCAGCGACAGCGGCATTGTAGGAAATGTTCTACCGTCTGTTGAAAACGCCCCTGTTGAAGGTAGCGCACCCGCACTACCCACATTCATTGAAGGGCGATGAAGCATGGTGGTTAGATGAAGATACGCAGGAAGAATTACAGCAGCTGCAGTTTTGGACCCCCAAATCGACCAAAATTTTGGTCCAGACAAAGATTTGGTCAATTTTCGGGTACTACCAAACGAAGAAGTACACATTAGCACGTGTGTTGATAATTCTGTAAGTTATCTACCTCCAATTTTTCTTATTAGTTCAAATTGTACAATAAAAATTGAAAATGCAAAATGTTTTAACATAGGCTCGTCGTGAGCGTACCTATGGATCTTGGGTTAGTGTAACACGCCTTTAAAGGATTATATAATCTTATGATGTCGACGAAATTATACATGCTTTGCTGCGAGAGATAGGATTTGGAGATTTTCTGAGTACGTAATTACATAATTACTGTTTATTTTATTAATGATGTTTAGGCTTTAAATAATGCTTAATTTCTTTAATAAGTATCGATAATCTATTAAATTTGGATGTTCAATTATGCAGTGCTTTAGCCGCATGTTTGTGCAAGACCACTCATACCTTTCACTTTATTTTTAGGGAGCTAGGTATTACACCATTAGACTTTACTATTTTGATCGGTATAGGCATTGGTCGGTGGGAGATCTTACCTTATGATGAGGAGCACCAGCATTTTCAGTGTTTATCCAATGTACTTCCACATTTTGATTTGCATGACGGACTGTCATCTGGACTGTAGCTTAGATGATCATACATTAGACAAGCAATAATGGAATTGATATAGATACATAGTTCTGATAACCGCTTGGAGATTGAAACGACCCTGATTCAACCTTCGAAAATCGGCACCGAATACATCACCCGTATTCGAATGCCGCAGATCCAAACGTCGAATCTGGTTCGCCGGAGCTTATAACACATTAAGTACAACGACACAGTAGAAGAAAATGAATATATCATATAACTCTAATGATACAATATCCAATGATATACAACAATGGTCACAAATACATATCAGAGGTCTACAGCAACACAGCGGAAACACAAATGCACCAGCATCGGAAATAACTTGAACTCCAAAAGGAACTCCAATATCTACAACTCCATCTCTAATCCAAAACTTCGAAGACTCCAATCCAATAAGCTCGAACCACCATCAAGTTGTATTAAGCAAGGTCGGTCCTGAATGTGGAAGAGAAGCACAAAGCGATGGCCAAAATCCAAAGACTTTGAAGGTTATCGAATCTACACCTATTATATGATTATCTAAAAAACCCAACTCTAGACAACCCGTATGGGCACCCAGAGTTTAGAAAGGGAACAATAAACTCCAGGTCGGTCATTGGACTGGTATGTGAAAACAAAAACAGTTTATTTTAAACAAACAACAAAGGAATTTAGAATTGAAAGCCGCAATGCTTTTTAGAAAATGAAACTACCATAAGGCCTCCCTGCACACACACAATGCAAGCGCATAATTGGAGGAGATTTTCCCTTATAATAATCAAACATGCTTACTACGCAAAAACCATTTTGATATTATTATTAGTGCATAGTGTAGAAAATCTTTCGAAAGTATGATATAAATCTTAACCAGCATAGGTACCATTATATTATGCCAGCTATATCTACCACCTGAGGTGGCAGGTTATACAATTGCAATCGTAACGGGCCCATATTGTTTAATTGGATTTCCAACAAATGGTCAGGCCAAGGAACTTCCCATTGCCGCATGGGTACGCCTCTGGAGGGACGTCTTGAGAAATTAACCAGCTCTCTGCCAATACAAAACCGGGTTACCTCTATAACTATGTAACTACTATACGAGTATGCCACCCTCCCGGTCGTTTGTGACCTCTATCCGAGGGCCCTCAATCACAAAGCAACAAATCATAAAGTAATGAATTTGAAGCAACTACACAGGTTAAATATCTGGGCTCCATACCATGATGCCACCTTTTTCCAGGGAATGACATACCCTAAAGGGCGCGACCCTCATAACCTTACCGCGTCTTTCCTATTTCGACCATTTTCGGGTTGTGAGGTCCGACGAGGTCTCGTTCACAAAGCTACACTTTTCACAAAGTCATGCTTTGATCAACAAATGATCAACAGCACTACGTATGCCACATTACCAATTTGGGAACGTATCACTAGTAACCATCAACAACATAACCTTTGAGCTCGTACGTCTCAAAGAAGGGTGTTAAGCTAAGAGAATAAATTTCCGCCATCAAACATAAATGTATTTGATAGAAACTAGCTTTACATCTCAAAGTGTAATGTCAGACACACATCCATACAAGTCTGTTTCGGGTTCGAACAGAACCGAAGGCACTTCCAAAGAATCCCTTGCAAATCTGGATAAATCCTAATCACGTCTGGACTTCCCATCACAAAGGGTGATCAAATCTCTATACCGGTGACCAGTCGATGCAGAGACATTCGAGGGTTATCCTTTCGCTTTCGAAAAAATCCGGTCTTCACCACCGGTCTTCAATTGCAATCCATAACGCCGTATGATTATTCGGAATGGGTTATATGACACAAGGTCCTCTCCTGGATAAACCGAATAATGATCGCAATATTTTAAAAATCATATGGACAATGGAACCTCAATTAAGTCACAACTTATTACCCAAAACAAATGGTTTAAAACAAATAACCATTCTCAAATCTTTTAAACAAAAAGATTTATTTCACAATGTTCACCAATCTTTCACAAAGATTCATTCACCATATTTGAAAAATCTCCCTTTCAAATTGGATTTACTCATCCAGTCTATTAAATCAGAGATTCAATTTATAGCTTTTAAAACCCTTTCCAAAGATTCATTCATAACTTTCAAATAATTCCCATTTCAAATCTTTTATACAAAAGATACACCATTTAAAATCCACTTCAATTTCAAAACAAAGTTCAACCATTTTTCGCAAAGATTTATTCATAGCTTTCGAAACAATTTCAATTCTATTTCAAACTTGAAATCTTTCAATACAAATTGGAAATCCTTTCTTCATATGAAAGCTATTATTATTTGAAAACAAATAGTTTTCGTCTCGGAAAAATCAGATTACATTTGCACAAGTTAAAGCCCTTCTAGTCTAAATTTTGGGTTAAATTCCAATTCTCGAAACAATACTTTTAAAATGGTTTAAAATCCCATATAAACACATTTATAACTTGTATAACCTTTTTAAACCATAATTTTCCAAACATAGAATTCAATTCCAAATCTTGAATTTAAATTTAAATCAAACTATTTAAAATTCAAAACTTTATCAAGTTATTAAAAATAACCTTTTAAACTCCTTTTCAAAACTTTTCATATTTAACTCAATCCTATTTCCAAAATCATTTGGATTCAAAATTCAATTTTAAAACCATTTCAAAAATCTGTGACTTAACCAATTTTCTCGTGCAATCCATATTTGTGTGTGTATGGTGTAGTCCAACGGTTTTACGCAATAGTGCAACAACATCAATCATCACAGATTCAAGCACATTAACATCGATAAGCGGTATAATCCTATAACTCTTATTATCATTCACAGATTCACAGATAGATATGTAAATGCATCATAGATAATTATGTAAATATATTACAGATAAATAATATACACAAATAGCTCAATCAAAACAATCCACATCATAGAATTATTATAGATCAACTCAAGGCATTTATACAATTCATACATCCATAAGCAAAATCAATTAATTATCTGATTAATTTAAATCAGATTAATTATTTTATGAATAAATACTAATCCTGGTTAATTAATATTAATTAATTACAAACCATCTTAATTAATTAACCTATAATAAATTAATCAACTTTAATTAATAAATTAATCAACTTTAATTAATAAATTAATCAACCTTTAATCATTAATTAATTTAGCCCCTAATTATTTAATTATCCTTTAAATCAATTACCCTTAGTTTATTAATTAATGAATTAATTAACCATTAATTAATTATCCTTTATTAAATTCACTAAGTAATTAGCTTTTAAATCAGTTACACAAAGTAATTAGCTTTAATTTAATTACATAAAGTAATTATCTTTTAAATCAATTACATTAATAAATTAACCATCAATTAATCATATAAACAAATTATTCTTTAAGTAATTAAGTAAGTAAACCTTTAATTAATTATCTTGATTAATCAATCAATTAATTATTCCTTTAATTATCCACCTTAATTAATTAAATATAAATCTTTTTATCTTAATTCATTACTTAATTACATCATTTAATTTAAATGCTTGAAATCATGTTATACAAAAATATTAATGAATTGAAGCTCAATACACTTACCATAATCACCTTCTTAATTCAAACATTATTAAACTCCATTTGAAAATACTTAGAAATTTATTCATTTTCATCATATCATTTCAAAATAAATTATTTTTTCAAAACAATTTAAAACATTTAGCCTTAACATTTTTTTTCTTTGAAATTTGTTTGAAAGCTTGTTAACATTTATATTTTATTAAAACTTATTAATACTTTACTTTGAAACTTGGTGATGTTCCTTTTGAAAACTTAATAACTTTAAAACTTGGAAATGCTTTAATTAATTTCTTTAACTTTTAAAAATCTAGTAAATTCCACTTAAAGAAAAAAACCCGAGTCAAGCGTTGAATATACTCGAGCTTTACTTCAAGTTTTCCCTCGTCTCACTCATCTTCGAGCCAAAACGTGATCAACTTCGAGCTGTAACTCGAGCAATTCATCTTCTTCCAAACCATCAACACGAACCAGATTTCAAAGCACACCTGTTTACCTGTGTAGTCGAACGACACACCTCCGACCATCTCTCCGACCCTCTACGCATCGTCGAAATCTTCACTAACCCTTACATCCACCCAGATTAACGAGAACGACCACCCATCGAAAACGAGTTATTCAACCCAAATACTGGAACCACCCGACCATCAACAATCAGCTCGTATCGCCAACCACGACTATTTGAGATTGCATCATTTTTACCAAAGCTACTCCACTGGCCCACAAACATTTTCCCCTCGGTGCGAAGCATTCTGGAGCAACGTCGGCGACGCCATTGCCTTACCAACACGGTTGACAAAATACAGTTCTTAAACCTTAGTTTAGCGATTTTCGACCACCACGATGATTTACAAATTCGTTTAGTAATTTTTTGATGATCACTAATGCTCCGGCTAACTTCACAAAGGATCACAACTCCCCAAACTTTGTCATTTGCTCAAATGGATTTGGATAATATTAATTTAATATTGGGAATTAAGATAATTGGTGAATCTGGTTGTAAATAGATATGAAAATGGTTTCTAAAATTTATTTTAAGTCTATTTGGATTTAAATAATAATATTTGACCTTTGGATGGAATCAAAAGTCGATAAGCAAAATTTGGGATTTTATATTAATTTAATAATGGAATTTAATAATATAATAATGCAAATAATCAGATTTTGATTTAAATTGAATCAGAATGATTTCTTATGTGATTATAGATTCTATATGATTTCTAATTAAGTTAGTAAAATTTTGAAAGTGAAATTTTAAGTGATTTCGACAATTTCGGAAATCGCTCGATTTAATCAACGAGTTAAAATAGCCTTCCGGGGCACAGTCTCGGAATTTGACAAAACCAGTTCCATTGGATCCGTAATAGTTAGTTATTATTGGATTTCAATTTTCCTAGCAACCGGAGTTATCGTTTGACCCTGGCAGCTCAGAACGCATAGAAACTATTTTAATCGATTTAATTTAAAATTGATCGTTTATTTCCGTAACTCGCGCATATGATCGAATTAGCCTCTAAACACGTTCCATTGTGTTCAGAATGCGGGTAAAACATTATAATTGCCTGTCGGCATGCGCCATTTGGAGATCATGTGAAAAAGTTGCTTTAAAATGGATTTAATATTAAAATAATATAGATACACGTTCATAAATTCACTCAAGCCAGAGAAACCCTAACTCTTCAAAATGCGGCCGTCGCTTATCCATTTAATGACCGAAATGCCTCGATCTTCTTCTCTCGATCTCTCTTTATCCTCTTAGTTTCAGGCTGCAACTTCAACTAGAGAATTGTAGATCACGGAGAGATCTACGTATTCAACGGTCGAGATCGTATATGGGTCGTTGAGGTGACCAGAATTTTGGCCGATTGGGGTCCTGTTCGTGTTCGATTTTAGGGTGAAGGGGGTGCCAATCTTGGTGTCTCTCTGTCTAGGGATGCGTGTTGCGATGGGCTTCGCGAGGGTGGGTTCTGATCGAGGTCCGGTCGTTGTTTGGAGGTGGTGGCGATCAGCTTTTTGCCGCGTATAATGGGTTCGTGGGTTTGTTTTGCTACTGGAGTTTGCGTTCGTGAGAAGGAGTTGAATCTTGCAGCCTGGATTTAGTTTGATAATAATAAAAAAAAAGAGAATTTTTTTTTAAAATGTTATACAAACTTTATAAATTCATATCTTGTGCATACTTTGTCAGAATTCAACGATACAAGAAGCGCCGCAATCCAAGCGACGCGATCTACGCTGCAGTACTTATATGGAGACTATCGGGGCTAGCGGAATTTCTGGGTTAAATCGATCACGGTCGATTTAATTCAGAAATTTAAACTCTCGACGAAATTCAAGGTGAGTTTATCTCACTCACATCTGGAATGCTAGTTAGTTTAAATAGTTAATATTTAAATGATTGGTTGATTGATTGAATGTGATAATTATTATCAGATTGGATTGATATTTATTTTTTGTGCTAATATCTGTGGATGCAGGGAAACGGGTTGGAGGGATCCAACTGGATTCCTCACAATATAGAAATTATTTTCATAATTGATGATGTATTTTATTTATATAGTGTGATAGATTAATTTGAAAATTAAATTGTGTTGTGCTATGATTGGGTGAGTACAATCTGCGAATTTAAAATATAAATAAAATAAATTGGGTTTAAAAGGAAATAAAAGAAATTTTTAAGTAAATAATTTAAAGGAATTAAATTCGAAAATTAGTTTGGGGTCTTTTAAAGTGTTTTTGAAATTTGATTTAACGGAAATGTGAAATGAAAATTTATAGACTGGGTTTATAAATAAAGTGAAATATTTATCGGGGAATAAATTTGAAAGTATAGATCTCCGGTGGTAACTTCTTTAAGAAGGTGCAAATTGTTTTAAAAATAATAGTGAGATTATTTTTAAAGGATGGAAAGTGTATTTTTTTTCATGGGAAATGAAGTATGTTTCAAAAGAGAAGCTTTCAAAGTATAAACCAGAAAGTTTGAAAATGTGTTTTAGGATATTTTAGAAAATTTATTATCTTTAATTATTTTTAGGTGAAAAGCAAATATTTAATTATGTAATTATGGTATTTAATTATTTTAAAGGTTAATTAGTATTATGTTTTCTAAAAGAAAATTTATTATAAGTATTTGATATAATAACTTTATATTAAAAAGAAATTTTTGATTTAAGTTACCCAAGCAAATTTCTATAGATTTTCAAAAGTATATTTTGAATAAAGAATTTAGTAACTTAATTTAAATAATTTCAGTATATACTTTGAAAGTGATTTCCAGGCAATTGAAAATGTGATTAGAAATAAAGGGAGTTTCATTTTTAAAGTGTTGGAAGAAATTTACGGGATTTAACGTAAATTTGAATTGAGGTAAATTGTGTAGGATTTGTAAAAAGAATTCTTTGGTTTATTCTGAAATGGAAGTATATTTCCTTGAAAAGCCAAGTACGTTTCAAAGAAGTTTTTTTTAAGTGAATGTTAAAAGTTTTAATTTTGTTTTTAAAGAAATGTTTTTAAGAAATTATTTAAGTTGTTAAGTTTAAGGGTAAATAGTATTAAAATAGTTATAGTAGTAATTATTTTAAAAGGTTCATGGGTAGTATGTTTAAAGTAAATTTTTAGTATTTATATTTTATAGAATAGTTTTATGTTAAGAACAAGTTTGGTTAAAGTATTATTTGGAACTTGAATAGAATTTCATAACTCCTATTTTCAAAAATTTAGTTAGCTTAACCTTACCTTAAAGAAAATATTTTATATTTTATAAAGCAGTTTTATTCAAAATATTTTTAAAAAGTATATACATTTTAAATTAAGCATGTAAATAGTTTTAATATAAATTTTTTAATGTATTTTCAAGAATAAAGGATTTAAATTATTTTAAATCTTAAGTATTGGTACTTGGATGTTCCAGAGGAAGTAAAGATTTGGGAATTTATTCCATAAGAAGAGTTGGGTTTGGAAACTGTTTCCAAAAGGTTTTGAAAATGGAAATATATCTTGCAAAGATATTTTTGACAGAAATAAATAATGTTGAAAAATATTTATTGTGTGATGGATGTTTGTGAATGTTAACTGATAGTTAAATCACTGACTATCAAACTTGCATGGATGAATTCTTTCGGAACATCGTCAGGTGGACTATGGGCATTCTAAGTGAAACGTTCTAAAAAGGTAACGCTTAGCCTCAAGCCTCATCAACCTAAAATGATTGAAAATCAGGGGATATGCAGCAAGGCTATGGGGGTAGCACCCATTAGGGTAAGGTCATCCCTGTCTAGATGTCCCTTTTTATTCGGCTTAGTGGTGCAGTTGTTGATCCCAACCGTGGGGTGATCTTACTCAGGATTATCCAGTAAGGGGTAGTCCTGGTCTTGTGTTGCAGGGGATTGGGAGTAATCCTCGCTACGCTGATCTAGGCCAAGTACTGTGACAGACGGTACCCCCGGTGCCTGGTCATTAGTTGGAAATCCATTCTCCCTACGAGGCTTTTACGAGTTTTGTTTGTATTACCCACTTTATGGCTAGTAGATGGAATTTAATAGATGTAACAATTTCGGCTATTTTAATAGGTATTTGTATATAGACCCTATTATAATATCAGAGGATTTTTATAAAAAGTGTTTTAGCTATCGTAAGGTAAAATCCCAACATGTTTATTTGTGGCGTGGTCTTAAGAGATGCTTTTGTTTTCAAAAGGATTTTTGAAACTTTAAAAATCAATTTGGGTGTAATTTTATCTGCTGGTATTCCATACTAACTCGGGCGTTATTTTATTATAATGCTCGGGTCAGACGGAGTATTATAGATTACAGGAAAGGATGCCGTGGAGATAAGGAGAGGAGCTGGAGATCGAGGCGTATTACCGTATTTGTTATATCCGCTGCTGTGATTGTTTGAAAATGTCAGGTTTGGAAATTGTTGTTTGTTTATGATACTCTGATGATGTAATATATAAAACAGATATAGTTTTCATTTTGTGTAAAGATCTGTTATTGTTTAGTTCCTTCTTTCTTCTATCTTTTTTCTTTTCCCTCAACAATCTGTCTTTTTCGGCACTAGATCGTCGGCATATTATACTGTGGCGTATTTTATTTCGATTTTCGAGGGTCGAGAAGGGTGGGTCGTCACATTTTGGGAAGGGTTTGGTCTCGAGCGAAGCAGCGAGGTAACGATTTCTCTTGTTTTTTTATGAGTGTTTTTACGCAGAGAAGAAAAATGTGTATATATATATATATAAATTTACAATATAATTTACAGTAATTTTTTAAAGCGAATTTTATTTTAATCTACATATAGATATGTTGAGACAGTATGTTTTTAAAGTTAATATAAAAATAGATTTTTTAAATCTATATAAATAATTTTTATAAGTATGTAAGTAGTCTCAGAAGAAATAAATATACATCTATACATTTTGAATTTACTAGTTTATTCTAAAATAATATATTCAGGAGGCTAATTTTTTTTAAATTAACTTATTTAAATTATTTAGTTACTAAAAGATATTTTAAGGGGAAAATTGGTTTAGACTAAACAATTAGTTAATTAAATAGTAATTAATTGTTCGATCAATTCAAATATTAATAAACCATATAAATGTTTGTACAAGGTCAAAATCTAAAAGAAAGTAAGCCGGATTGGAAGTGGGTTGCAAACACAATCAAATGTGAGCTAACCTCACTCATCTGGATTATTATTTAAATTTAAATAGCTAAATTTAAATTTTTGGTTAAATGATTGAATTGATTGGATGTGGTATATTATATATATATATATATATATATATTAGAGTGATTGATTTCCTGCATTATATAGAGGATGAGACCCTATGCCCCCCGTATAATAGCTGATGACCCCATATACCGCGATATCTATCTTAAAGTGGGATTGGTATTTATAAAATGGTTTCAACCATCAACAAACAATCAATACAAACATCAAACAATTGCAACAAGGCATACAACCATCACATAAAAATCAACACAAATCAAACATTCATTTATATCAAATAGTTGTTCGGATTCAAAACTTTAAATTGTACGGAATGAAAAATAAACTACTAAGTGTACCCTTTACTCAACAGTCTTAGATGAAACTAAATAGATTATTTATACATCCAAACAATCTTAAAGTATCCTCACCCAAACAACCATAAACCAAACAACAACAATTCCAAACAACCAATCAAATTTATTTATTATTTATTTCATTTCATACATTTGTTGTTTGATTTTTTTTAATATAATGATTTTTTATAATTCACATTTATTTCTTGCAAAATTTCATTTCATTCATTTATTTATTTTCATTACACTCATTTCTCAAATTTCATTTATTTAGCGCTTACATTTTTATTATATTAAATTTTAGAAATACTTCAATTTCAACTTAAGTTTATAACTCTATATCATCAATTTCTTATTTATTAAGGTGATTCATTTTTTTTCCTCTTAATATTATTTAACGTATTCATCTTTCCATTTATTTTATTATAAATAACTTCAATCCTTCTTAAACTTATTTCCATTTCTTTATAACTGTTCTATGATATTTAATAAGTGGCCTTTCAGTCATAACATAGATTTATAACAATTATAACATTAGATTCTTATTAATAACAGCAATTTATTGAACACTTCATTACATACTTTTACTTGTACAATTTCCATTACATTTCTTATTAAACATTTCAACTTTTTAAATTTGGTAAGTTATATATGTTAAAGAAAATGCAAATGAACTTATACAAGTTTTATCTCATCCTTTAATTAAATTTAATGTTCAATAATATTACACTTTGTTTCATATGTTACAAATTTCAAATTTCCTTTAATACCATTAATAACCTAGCATTAAATCTCTTATTTCATTTAGGGTTTCAATTATTAGTTAAATTCCGTTTCATTACATTAATTAAACTATTAATAAATGAAAACTTAAGAATTAAATACCGGGTTTAATTTCAAATTATTTTAAAATAATAGATAAATATACTTACAACTTATCCATATCCAAGTATATTTAAAACAAATTAAAAATTTACTTCTGTTTATCAAAAATAAATCTGTAGTAAAACTACTACAGCAGCCTCAAAAATGAAAGTCGATGATGCGTGCACTCGTCACCGAAATTATTTTCCAGCGACAGAAAGGATAGTACGGAAAATTTTCTTTTCAACATTTCTTTTAAAACAATTCTTTCAAATTATAACCAAATATTTATATCTGAACATACTTCTAAAATATTATTATCATATTCCAAAATAATTCAAAAGAAAATTTCAAAACCCCCGAAACTTAAGTCCTAAATTCCCAATTCGATTTATTCTTATTTCAAAATCTTATTTCAACTATTATTTATAAATTTCATTTCCTAACAACCAATATATTGCAACTAAATATATATATCCTTTATAAAATTTTATTTTTTATATATAGAAAATATAATAGGCGAAATTATTTCATTCACCTATATTAAAACCAAATATTATGTCGATCTGTCCTGTTAAGTGTTTAGAAATCCCTATTGATGTCACAGCGTCCCATGCACCAACCAGCATTTATAAATACAAACGGAACAGATTAACGCAATATTAAAACCTTTTTATAACACTAACAAATACGCTCTCTCATATATATACACTCAGCGACTCCCATAGGGTATTGCTACCCTATTAGTAAAGAGTCAGACCCCACAAAGCTAAGATTTATCGCAAAACCAAAGCTCTGATACCACATGTAACATCCCGCCTTTTCGCACATTTTAAATCGACAAACGTGCCAATTCAAACCATACGGAAGGGAAGATTGTTATGGGGTAAATAAGAAAACAGAGGAGAAAAAAAACAAAACAGAATCTCACAGCGGAAGGATAAAATATAATAATCAATATACAATTCATAAAAATGTTTACACAACATTTGATTCTTCTTTATACAACAAATATCAGAGTTCGCATACCAATAAATATCAATGCAGCGGAACAATATGAATGTAGTGGAATATAATAAATAATAATAATAGAAATCTCCATCTTCGTCCTCCAGAGCTAAAGTCTTCGATCCTGAAACGCTCGGACTGACCCGAGCGAATTGAAAAGACAAAACACTCGAGTCAGAACTAAATGATCTTATGTAAGTTAAATCAACAGGAATAAATATGAGTGCAGTAACTCAAAAGATACTCGGGATTCACATCTCTTAAGGATCTGTTAAACTATTTACTATGTAGTATATTTCGCTATTATAATAGTGTTTATAGTATAATAAACATACTTTTAAATAGCGTTAAGGAGTGACCCAATATTCCCCTTAACACGTAATAGTCCCAGTAGTCCATCCAATATCATAGTCCCTCCTGATCAGGAAGCCACCAGAGGATACCATACGGGCTACGGGAGGAAACCAAACTCGTACAAGGCGCGATAGGGTAGGTGACACGACACAACTAGGCAATACCAGGGTAGATATACCAATTACGCATCCGGGCTGGTGGTAACGCGTAGCTGCTACTACCGCCCACCTCGGACAAACTCCCCCCAAAAATCGAAAGTAAAAGTGGCCACCGAATCAATCCAAAGTCAGAGTATAGTATCGAAGAGGAGTATCCGGTAAAGGGCACTAACCCCCTTGGCCTGAGAATCGCTCCTGTTTTAGCACCTTATGCCAACTCACGGGAGTCGGGTCCACGTATTTACCTCAAAGGAAACGCCGCCACCATCCTACATCATTCTGGAATCTCCACCGCGTACACGGTTGTTAAAGTGGTTTTCGGAGTTGGCAGAGAGTATGACAACTTTCGATCCCGGTCTCTTCAACAACCAAACGTTATTATAATACCGCGATCATTTAAAAATAATTATACTTTCAAACCAAATTATAATATACATTTCGAAACCATATAATACGATATCATTTCTAATTTAAAGACCCAAATCAATATGATATCATCTTTTCAAATATATTTCTTTTCCAAAATCATACCACTTAAAAATTTATATGATCTCGAAACCAACATTTGGATTACAACCTTTCAAAACATAATACTTCGAAATTCATAGCTTTAAAACCATACTTCCAAAACTTAAATGGTTTGGATATTCAATAGTATATAAAATAAAACAGTTGAATTTAAAATTTCTTTGTAAAGTAAATAATTTCCACGCCTTTACGATTTTATTCACTTTAAATTCAGTCTAAACCCATAACTTTTAGATTCACTTTTAGTTTGAATAAAACACTTCAATTTCGATATTTTCAAACTTTGAGTATTTAATAAATTTCAAAACTAAGGTTAGGAATTTCTATTCAACAATTCATTATCCTATTATTTAGTTTGAAATGTTTACATAATAGATCCATAACCATTTAAAATAAAACTCAATTTATTAACACTAAATATTTCCTTCCATTTATTTATACTAGAATTATTCATTTAATTTATCCTGAATAAAAATCCAGATATAAATATCATACCTTTAAAATTTCAAGTTTAATAAGTTTTATATCAACTTATGGAGTTCAATTTTTAAATAAGCTCAATTCCAAATAAATTTCCAATTTACCTTCTAATCTTAATTGGTTTAAATCATTAAAACTCTATATATATACACCATATCTTAAACCTGTACTTGACCATATAATATAAATTATCAAACTCCATTATTCAACTTATTTATTTTATTTAACAGATTTATACATAGCTTAAATTCAAAAATTTAACTATATATGTATATATAAGATAATAATTATATAATACCAAAATTTAATATTTATTAAACCGTATCATATCCAAACCATAGAAATCATTTTCAAAATAATTATATATATAGACGACGGTGTCTGTATAAAATTTTCTATCCTATTGTCAAGTGATACAGATATTTATCATTTCAATCCGTAATTTAAAATAAAACTTACGATTATATATCATTTCAAACCGCAATCCCGAATGAAATGAAATGCATAACAACTTGCAGTTAATATAAATAAACATCCATTCATCCATCAAAATCATACATCCATTTATCACATCATCATCCAAATTCAAACAATACATCCATATATAACAGAGTTAAATAACTGGTACCAACTATCAGTTTATATTCAAAAATAAATTATAGCTGTTTAACTAGCAGTTTATATGCAATAAATAAATATAAATTTAACTGAAAATTAATATGCAATAAATAAATATAAATTTAACTGACAGTTAATATGCAACAAATAAATAAATAACAATTAAATTCAAATAAATGCAATTAACTGAGATGATGATAAAAATATGCCAAACAAATATGAACAAATTTCAAATCACATCATATATCAATTTAACAACATAAGAAATTTTAGAAGTTGTGAGTAGGTTAAAACACTCACCTTTTTGAATTTAAATTGAATTTAAATCCAATTTAAACCCAAAAATTGGACAGTCTCCAAATTCATCCAATCCAGCGTCAACAGATCCGGAATTTTATTACGATCCTAACAAAAAAATCGCGTGTGAAACGGATCGCGTATGAGGAAGTTATATTGATTTGAACGATTGAAATCTAAATTAAAAATAAAAATAAATAAAACAAAGTAAAACAACAACTCACCCTCACAGTCCTTTGCCACGTCACTCAACAGAATGTCCTCCCTGTAACAAACGTACGCAAGCAAAACCGAAACACGAACCCAACTCAGCCCTCTATTTACCACCGTTGACCGACGTTTTCCCAACGACTTCGGCCTCCAACTCGATGCCGACCACCACCATACTGCTTGCCACGATAAGCCGCCCCTATGGCCAAAGACCGGGCTTCCCCCAAGGCCGCCGCCGCCTCCGGTTTTTAAACCCTAATCCAAAAATTGACGCTGATCTAACCGTCAAATGGACAAACCAAATATAGAGATGTGATCCCCTCGGCTTCCTCTCCAAAACCCAAAAAGGGTTTCTCGATCCGACGAATTTTATCGCGGCGATGATGATCGGCCATGGATAAACCTTTAATTTCAGAGAAAACGTTAACTCGAATTGAAAAACAAACACCACCAGTGAATTACTCTAGTCGAGAGCTTCAACATATATTTTTTTCAAATTTTTCTGAGGGCTTTGAATTTTTGACTTTGATTTTGGATTGTAATTGGATCTTGGGTTTGCATCCATTGAAGAAGAAGAGGAGTTGATAAAATTTTACGCGCAGATAAATGAGAATAGGCAGAGGCTAGGGTTTAGCAGGATATATATAGATAAAGTTGGAAAAGAATGGACTGGATCCGAATTATAAACGTGCTAAACGATAATTGGCCCAAAAAGCCCGTTCTGACTTCGGAACGAAATTGGGTCAACCCATATATCAAAATAGGTGTTTTAAAATATTCTAAACGCAATGGAAAAGGTTTCACATCCAAATTCCATCATATGGAGAAGTTATACTAAATTCAAAATTTTCAAATTGATTTCAATTGCGTTTATTTCAAGGCGTTTCGAGTCCGTACGATCAAACGACAAGTCCGATCGCTACGAAACTTGAAAATCTACAATAATTCACCGTTACGGATCCGATGAAACTGGTTTCATCGAAATCCGAGTCCGTGACCAAAATGGCTATTTTCCCATTAATTAAATAAATTAATAAATCAATCAAATAAATCCAATTTTAATTTCACTTCTATAATTGACAATTTTTATCAACTTTATATTTTTAAATCATTTATACAAATTTATAAAAATTTAGATATACTTTAAATGCTGATACAATTATCAATTTCAGCGTTGAATTAATTTCGTTAAATTCAGAGATTACAAGGTAAATTTTCAATAATTCCATTGAATTAAATTTTCATTCTATTATTCTACCTATTAGTTTCAAATAGATGGAAATAACTTTGTATTCCTGCTTAATTGCATAAATATCTCCAAATTTAATCTAAATGTTTATTAACGTAAAATTTTAAAATGTTAAATTTTGTTTCATTACAATTGATTACCAAAATCAAATTTAATGCAATTAACTATGACCTTTACAACTTTAATACATTCATTGGTTCGTAGTTATTTCATAAATTTATACTAACTTATTACGTATTATTCCATTTACATTCACCTTTATCTGCATTAACCATTTATTTCCACTTATTGTGAAATAACTACTATAATTCAATTACATTGAAATTTATCAATTTCACCCATTAATTTAGATTTTAAATCCAATAATTTTTTTTTGCCTTGGCTCCATTCTTTATTACATCAATTGTTACATATCAACTTGTATCAACCTTATTACATAAATGTACATTCAATCACTATTCAAAATATATTAATTCATAAATTAATTCAATCTTTCCATTTTGTTTTCTTACACTTGATTTATAGCCAAGCCTTAACATTTACACTAAATCCCATTTCATTCAATCCACTAATTTATTATTATGAATTCATTTATAAATTCACTAATTGCCTTTGCACATTAATTCATTTACTAAAGTTTACAATCATTTATTTATTACTTATCTTCTTATTATATTAAATAAGTAGCATTTCCATTATACTTCTGATTATAACATTTCATTAGTAAATTTAATATTCCCGTTTGTTTCTGTAACAACCCGCATGTTTATCGATTTTTATATTTAAATATTTTATCGATACTCGGAATTTGGTCCGAAAAGCTACTTTTTTCATACGGTCGAATTAGGACTCGGGACCACTCTCATTGAGTTTAAAATGCCGTTTGCGATCTTTTTAAGTGTAAACTTTGATATGTTTGGAGTTAGTGGAATTTTGCTACTTTTTCGCTTAGGGCTTTGGTTTGGCTGAGCCCAACAACCCCACTTATGTATTCAGTCCCAACCCCTTCTCCTCTTCATTACTTCATTCCTCATTTCCTAATACTCAAGCTTTTATAACAATGGAGAGTGGAAGAGGAAATTAAAACTCCAAGCCCTAGTTTTCTTTTGCAAATCAAACTCTAGCTCCAAACTAATAGAAGAACCCATTGGTAAGCCTTCTCTTCTTCTTTTCCAACTCATTCTCTTATCAATTTCAGAAATTCCTAAACCTGACTTTGGGAATCTTCTTCTTTTAAAGCTTAGAATCAAGCTTCTTGAGTTGGATTTGAAGAGTGGTTGATTCTCCTTTGCTTTCAAGCTTCTTCTTCAATTGTTTGGGTTCAAAGGTGAGATTTTTATCTCACATCTTAGTCTATAACTATCTTCGATTGTTAGGTATGAATTCCTAACACTTATTCATGTGCATTTGCTTTTGGTTTGGATTGATTTGGTGAATATCCCAATTTTTGGTGTTTTGGGTTCAATTCTTTAAAAATCATAGCTTTGATGTTTTGATCATGATTTAGTGATGAACCGAAGAGCTTATATGGCCAGGTAGTCGATTGGCGTAAACCCTTAGTGTCGATGCTCAACCTATAGCAATATGGAAGAGTTTGGCATTCATTAGATTGGCTTGGGGAGTGCTGGCTACAGGTCCGGCCGACCGAACTCAGGGTCCGGTCGACCGACCTGCTACCCGAGCACTTCCCAGCCTCTGTTAGGCAGTGCAGGTTACAGGTCCGGCCGACCGAACTCAGGGTCCGGTCGACCGACCTGCTACCCCGAGCATTTCTATTTTTCTGGTCCGGTCGACCGAGCCCTGTAGCCGGCCGACCGGCCTGATGCTATTTTGCCTATTTTGTCTATTTTGCGTGGTTTCCAAATTTAATTGATTCGTGTTATTTCCCTATTCTTTGTTATCATTTATTATCGACTTGATGACTTCTTTTCTTTGGGATTTTGGATATATCCACTTTGATGGATTTGGTATCGATTTCTTTAGATTTTCATTCACATCTTCGAATGAGAATTTTAGTGATTGATTGTTCCTACAATCAATTTTTGTGTTTTTTCACTTCAAAATATAAAGGTTTTCTATACTAGTAGTAAATACCAGAACTCTTTCTTCAAATGATTTCAACACTATTTTATAACAAAGCTCGTTTTCTAAAACCGATTTCCAATCCATTAGTATATACAAACCTTTACCTCACTCGTATGAGAAATCTAATTAAACGACTTAGTAAAACAAGTGGTATGAAACGCTTGCGTTTACTTCATCGGTTAATTCTTGGACTTGTTCTATTGAAACTCTTGTGACAATTTTCTAAGTGGAGATCTACAATTTGTTCGTAAATATTTAAGTTAAGCTAGTGGTTATGGGACATGAAGCTAAGCTCATATATTTACTAGCTTACTGTAATTGACACTTCTCTTTGATAATGACGATCATTTTAAGATTTAGACTAGCAATTGTGCGATGTCTCTTTGTTTCGGTGTGATTTCGACTCACACATGTGGGGTAGCTCCCCATGGTCTTCGGGCCATTCGTGTGTCAAAAATTAATGGCTAGCTACCATGAGATAGCTTCTCGTTCGTGTGATACATATGTTGGTGAGCTTTAATGCTCCCGTTCGTGTGATAGGCCTTCCCCCCTTTCTTGTGATTTCTGGATTTCGTGTGTTGAATTCTGGAATTTATGCTTCACCTATTTTTGTGATTTCTATTGATATGCTTTATCAATTTTTGTGCATTGGTGAATTTGTGTGTCATTGACTTGTTGTGAATACAAGTTTTGGGTATGAAACCCCTTTGGGATCTTTGTGAAGATTTTTGTGATATTGATTAATCTCATGTAGAGTTTCAGTTTCATACTTATAGTAGTATGCCATTATGGATATTATATGTTTATGCCATATCTCTTATTCTATATCATGTCATCTGATATTTATAGCTAGACTGATCCGTTTATTATTTTCTTATTAAATAATACTCGGGTCAGACCGAGATGTTACAGGTGCTTCAGCTTGACTTCTCACTTGGGATTGATTTCTCTGACTTTTGGCTAACTACTTAGATTAGTAGTTTATTTTGTTGTATACACTTGAGATATGGACTCATAGTTGTATTCTTTTGTATAACACGTGTTGCTATTCTTTTGTATTACTGTGGATCTTTTTGACCACTACTCTGATATACACTTTCATGTGTTAGTTATATATTCATTTCTTCTTCCGCCTTCGTGATATGAATTATCTGTGACTGATTTGTGTTATGCTTATTTCTATATTTGTTTCCGAAGATTATTATAGCCACTGTGTAGTAGCTTTGTGTTTGTATCGGTATGTCGGATTTCCTCTTGAAATAAAATGCATGTTATACTATGTGACATATCGGTGCTCGTGCAAAGCAATTACACGGATGATCGCTCCTCAACAGTCTTATTCTCCATGCTAGTTGACAGCATTACACCGTAGTGTTCTTGGCTAGCGTGGGTATAGAGGTGGGGCGTTACAACTTGGTATCAGAGCCAAACTTCGGAACAATATGGAATATTATAACAAGGATCATCGTCCTAAGTCTTTTTTAGGAGTCGTGCTTTAGGATTTAATTCGAGTCTTCGTACCGATTCATCCTATTTTCCTTATGATTCCTTGTTTTATCTATCAAGATTGCTTGATATTCATTTTGTGAATAACCCTTTTCTTCTTCTTTATTTCTTTCTAAAGGAAGAGAAATGGTTAGACCTGGCCGTCCCAGCGCCGGTCAATCTAGTGTTCCACCCCAAGATGGAGTTTTTATGACTACCCAGCAACTTCTTGACCTTGTCACGAATGCTCAAGCAGATGGTTCTAATCCGGAACCTACTCACCCTAAATCTGGGTTTGCACGTTTGTGCAATGATTACACCAACCTGGGTGGGAAGCCATTTAAAGGTTCTGAAACTATTATTGAAGGCCTGGCTTGGTTAAGGACATGCGATCGAATCTTTTCTCGCATGAACCTCATTGATCTTCATCGAGTTCAGGTGGCTTCTAGTATGCTCCAAGAAAGAGCATTAGACTGGTACGAGCTTCTGATTTCTGAAATAAATGAAGCGGATCTCACTTGGGAGAAATTCCAAGAGCGCTTCGAGTTAAAATTCGTACCAAAAGCTGAGAAGGTGACTTTGGCTCGCCATTTTATTGACCTTGTTCAAGGTGAATCTTCCGTGGCAGATTATGTCGCGTCTTTTGAATCTCTCTCTAAATATAGGGTTGAATACATCAACACCCCATTGAAGAAGAACCAAAGATTTGTCTATGGCTTAAACAAAAATCTCAAGAAGCCATTACTTCTAAAATTAGAAGTTTCTTTCGACCAACTCATTGATATCGCTCTTCGTCTTGAAGAGGCGGATAGGGAGAATGATGTTGAAGTGGTGGGTTCCAAACCAAACTTCAACAACAAGAAGAGGCCAAACAAATTCAAAGGTCCTTATCCCAATAAGAAAGGGAGGCAAGCAACTCCTGCTGCAAAGACCTTTTCCTCTACTGAAGGGAAATGCTTTAACTGTGGTTCCAGAGACTATTTTGCGAACAAGTGTTCAAGGCCTCGTACTTGTCGCTATTGCAAAAGCCTGGATCATTATTTATCTTCTTGCCCCAAGCTTCAGGGCAGGAAGGAGGGAAAGCTAAATGTCGCTCAAGCCCCTGGCAACACATCTCGTGGCCAAGGTATTTCTCATTCTATCCTTGATGGCATTATTTTATTTCGTGATCATCCTATTCGAGTTCTTTTTGATACGGGCGCGTCCCATTCTTTTATATCAAAGGAGCTTGTTGATACTTTTTCTTTAAGTGTTGTTGCTTTAATGACTTCTTTGAGAATTGCGAATCCGGTTAGTGGATCCGCAACAACTAGTTTATTGTGTAAAGATGTCGAGATTATTTTGTGTGATTTTTCTTTCCAAGCCGATTTGCATGTCATGCGTTATTTAGGCTTTGGAATGATTTTGGGAATGGATTGGCTTAACCGTTATGAAGCTCATATCCAAAGTCCTGAGGGGACTATTCATCTTCGACATCCTCAATCTGTTAAGCAGATTTCTATTAATCTTAAAGATTCGGATTCCAGCTTGGTTGCATCTTTATATTCTTTAAATCCTCGTGATGACGATAATGATGATGAGGAAGATATTATTTCTCTTATTCACGTTTTTCGTGAATTTTCCGACATATTTGAGCCCGTTTTAGGATTACCGCCTAAGCGAGCAATTGAGTTCAGAATTAATCTTATCCCTGGAGCTCAACCTATTACTCGTCCTCCTTATCGCATGTTCAATAAAGAAAATGAGGAGATGCGCCTACAATTATCCGATTTGGAAACGAAGCAATTTATTCGCTCAAGTTCCTCGCCTTGGGGAGCTTTGGCTATTTTTGTGAAGAAATCCGATGGTACACTTAGGCTTTGCGTTGACTACCGCAAGCTTAATGATCTTACTATCAAAAATAAATATCCTTTACCTCGGATTGATGATCTATTCGATCAACTTAGTGGTGCTAGAGTCTTTTCACGATTAGACTTAGCTACTGGATTTCATCAGCTTCGTATTGCAGAGGATAGCATTCCTTTGGCATCGTTCCGTACTCGTTATGGATCTTATGAATGGCTTGTTATGCCATTTGGTCTAACGAATGCTCCGGCTTATTTCGTTGACCAGTTTTCAAAGATTTTCTCGATCGATTTGTTCTCATCTTTATTGATGATATTCTTGTGTATTCAAAAACCGAGGAGGAACATGAGAAGCATCTTCGAATTGTGTTGGAAACTCTTAGGAGTAATCATTTAAAAGCAAAGTTTTCTAAATGCCACTTTTGGCAATCTCGTGTGAAGTTTCTCGGTCATATTATTTCCGAATCCGGAATTTCCGTGGATCCTTCAAAGATTAAAGCGATTCAAGATTGGAAGAGACCGGAGAGTGTGACGGAGATTCGTAGTTTTCTTGGATTGGCGGGTTATTACCGCCGTTTTATCAAAGACTTTTCTAAGATTGTCGTGCCTCTCACTAGCTTAACTAAGAAAGGTGTTAAATACATTTGGTCGGACAAATGTGAAACTTCTTTTCAGAAACTAAAGGAACTTCTTTCTGATGCTCCTATTCTTGTTATTCCCGAGGGGAATCAAGATTTCGTTGTTTATACCGATGCTAGTCGCGTTGGTTTGGGTGCCATTCTTATGCAAAGAGAACGTGTTATTGCTTATGCTTCTAGGCAATTGAAGCCGGCTGAGACTAGATATGCCACTCATGATTTAGAGCTCGCGGCTATTGTTTTCGCCCTTCGAATTTGGCGTCATTATCTTTTGGGAGAGAAATTTATTCTTTATACCAATCATAAGTCTTTGAAGTATTTATTCTCTCAAAAGAAACTTAATTTGCGTCAACAAAGTTGGCTCGAGTTCCTTGCTCCTTATGATCTTGATATTCTTTATACCCCCGGTAAGGGAAATCGTGTTGCCGATGCTCTTAGCCGTAAACAATAAGCTGTTGTTTCTATGATGATATCCGAATGGGACGATCTCGAGATCTTATCCACTTGTGAGATTCGAGACCGCGTATCCGATTTATGTTCATCTCTTGTTTTATGTAGCCTTGAGGCTCATCCTTCTCATTTAGACCGCATTCTTGAAGCTCAAAGGCTAGATCTCGAATTGGCTCTTCTTGGCCAAAATATTAAGGATAAAATTGATATTGAAGGTTTGAAAGGCTTTGATATTGATTCTCGTGGCGGCATTCGGAAATTTGGTAGAGTTATCATGCCAAATATTAGTGATCTTCGAAAAGATATTTTAGAAGATTCCCATCGTTCTAAATTTACCATTCATCCCGGTAGTAGTAAAATGTACGCGGATATGAAGCGGCTTTATTATAGGGAGGGAATGAAATCTGATATTGTTAACTTTGTTAAGCGTTGCATGACTTGCCAACTCGTTAAGGCCGAACATCAAAGGCCCGGTGGGTTATTGCAACCTTTGGAAATTCCAATTTGGAAGTGGGACCAAATTTCCATGGATTTTATAGATGGCCTTCCACGTTCTCGTTCGGGTCATGATAGCTTATGGGTGATTGTTGATAGGCTTACTAAATCTACCCACTTCATTCCCGTTCGGTCCAATCGGACCGTACCTCTTTTGGCCAAACTTTTTATTAAAGAAATTTTTAAATTGCATGGAGTTCCTACTTCTATTGTTAGTGATCGTGATCCATTGTTTACTAGTGGATTTTGGAAGAGTCTTCAAAAAGCTTTGGGAACGAAGCTTAATTTTAGCACCGCTTATCACCCCCAGTCCGATGGACAAACCGAGCATGTGAATCAAACTCTTGAAGATCTTTTTGGTGCATGTGTTCTTGATTTTGGTGGAAGTTGGGAAGATCATATTTCACTTGTTGAATTTTCCTATAATAATAGCTTCCAATCTAGTATTGGTATGGCACCTTTCGAGGCACTCTATGGAAGGCCATGCCGATCTCCTCTTGTTCGCTTGAGGCCGGTAAGAAGCTAGTTTTAGGTCCAGATTTTATTCGTGATTCCACAGAAAAGATTGAACTTATTCGACATAGGATGAAAGAAGCCCAGAGTAGAAAAAAATCCTATGCCGATAACCGGAGAAGGAAGTTAGAATTTTCTATGGGAGATCTTGTGTTCGTTCGTGTGTCACCTATGAAAGATGTTGTACGTTTCAGTCGATCGGGAAAGTTAGCGCCTCGATATATTGGGCCCTTTTCTATCACTGAACGTATTGGTTCCATGGATTATCGCCTATCATTACCGGCTCAGTTTTCTGCCATGCATGACGTGTTTCACGTTTCTCAATTACGGAAATGTCTTCGAGATTCCGATTCTATTCTTGAGCCCGGTGTTGTGGAAGAGATTGAAGTTTCTCCTAATTTAACTTATGAGCAGCATCCTATTCGAATTATTGCTTCGGAGGTCAAACACCTTCGAAATAAAGATGTTCCGCTTGTGAAAGTTCAATGGTCTTCAAATCCTAAGGATTGTTCTTGGGAGTCTAGAGAGTTCATCGAGCGAACACATCCGGACTTACTTTCCCGTGCTCTTTAAGGTGAACCTTTTATTTCAAATTTCTTTTGTGTTGAATATGCTTTTATGGTTGTTACTTTATATTTTCTTCTTAAATATTGCGAGGACGCAATTTCTTTAAGGAGGGGAGTCTGTAACAACCCGCATGTTTATCTATTTTTATATTTAAATATTTTATCGATACTCGAAATTTGGTCCGAAAAGCTACTTTTTGCATACGGTCGAATTAGGACTCGAGACCACTCCCATTGAGTTTAAAATGCCGTTTGCGATCTTTTTAAGTGTAAACTTTGATATGTTTGGAGTTAGTGGAATTTTGCTACTTTTTCACTTAGGGCTTTGGTTTGGGCTGAGCCCAATAACCCCACTTATGTATTCAGTCCCAACCCTTCTCCTCTTCATTACTTCATTCCTCATTTCCTAATACTCAAGCTTTTATAACAATGGAGAGGGGAAGAGGAAATTAAAACTCCAAGCCCTAGTTTTCTTTTGCAAATCAAACTCTAGCTCCAAACTAATAGAAGAACCCATTGGTAAGCCTTCTCTTCTTCTTCTCCAACTCATTCTCTTATCAATTTCAGAAATTCCTAAACCTAACTTTGGGAATGTTCTTCGTTTAAAGCTTAAAATCAAGCTTCTTGAGTTGGATTTGAAGAGTGGTTGATTCTCTTTTGCTTTCAAGCTTCTTCTTCAATTGTTTGGGTTCAAAGGTGAGATTTTTATCTCACATCTTAGTCTATAACTATCTTCGATTGTTAGGTATGAATTCCTAACACTTATTCATGTGCATTTGCTTTTGGTTTGGATTGATTTGGTGAATATCCCAATTTTTGGGTTCAATTCTTTAAAAATCAAAGCTTTGATGTTTTGATCATGATTTGGTGATGAACCGAAGAGCTTATATGGCCGGGTAGTCGATTGGCGTAAACCCACAGTGCCGATGCTCGACCGATAGCAATATGGAAGAGTTTGGCATTCATTAGATTGGCTTGGGGAGTGCTGGCTACAGGTCCGGTCGACCGACTTGCTACCCCAGCACTTCCCAGCCTCTGTTAGGAAGTGCAGGTTACAGGTCCGGCCGACCGAACTCAGGGTCCGGTCGACCGACCTGCTACCCCGAGCATTTTTGTTTTTTTGGTCCGGTCGACCGAGCTCTGTAGCCGGCCGACCGACCTGATTCTATTTTTCCTATTTCGCCTATTTTGCGTGGTTTCCAAATTTAATCGTTTCGTGTTATTTCCTTATTCTTTGTTATCATTTATTATCGACATGATGACTTCTTTTCTTTGGGATTTTGGATATATCCACTTTGATGGATTTAGTATCGATTTCTTTGGATTTTCATTCACGTCTTCGAATGTGAATTTAGTGATTGATTGTTCCTACAATCAATTTTTGTGTTTTGTCACTTCAAAATATAAAGGTTTTCTATACTAGTAGTAAATATCAAAACTCTTTCTTCAAATGATTTCAACACTATTTTATAACAAAGCTCGTTTTCTCAAACCGATTTCCAATCTATTAGTATATACAAACCTTTACCTCACTCGTATGAGAAATTTAATTAAACGACTTAGTAAAACAAGTGGCATGAAACGCTTGCGTTTACTTCGTTAGTTAATTCTTGGACTTGTTCGATTGAAACTCTTGTGACAATTTTCTAAGTGGAGATCTACAATTTGTTCGTAAATATTTAAGTTAAGCTAGTGGTTATGGGACATGAAGCTAAGCTCATATATTTACTAGCTTACTATAATTGACACTTCTCTTTGATCATGATGATCATTTTAAGATTTAGACTAGCAATTGTGCGATGTCTCTTTGTTTCGGTGTGATTTCGACTCACACATGTGGGGTATCTCCCCATGGTCTTCGGGCCATTCGTGTGTCAAAAATTAATGGCTAGCTACCATGAGATAGCTTCTCGTTCGTGTGATACATAGGTTGGTGAGCTTTAATGCTCCCGTTCGTGTGATAGGCCTTCCCCCCTCTCTTGTGATTTCTGGATTTCGTGTGTTGAATTCTGGAATTTATGCTTCACCTATTTTTGTGATTTCTATTGATATGCTTTATCAATTTTTGTGCATTGGTGAATTTGTGTGTCATTGACTTGTTGTGAATACAAGTTTTGGGTATGAAACCCCTTTGGGCTCTTTGTGAAGATTTTTGTGATATTGATTAATCTCATGTTGAGTTTCAATTTCATACTTATAGTAGTATGCCATTATGGATATTATATGTTTATGCCATATCTCTTATTCTATATCATGTTATCTGATATTTATAGCTAGACTGATCCATTTATTATTTTCTTATTAAATAATACTCGGGTCAGACCGAGATGTTACAGGTGCTTCAGCTTGACTTCTCACTTGGGATTGATTTCTCTGACTTTTGGCTAACTACTTAGATTAGTAGTTTATTTTGTTGTATACACTTGAGATATGGACTCATAGTTGTATTCTTTTGTATAACACGTGTTGCTATTCTTTTGTATTACTGTGGATCTTTTTGACCACTACTCTGATATACACTTTCATGTGTTAGTTATATATTCATTTCTTCTTCTGCCTTCGTGATATGAATTATCTGTGACTGATTTGTGTTATGCTTATTTCTATATTTGTTTCCGAAGATTATTATAGCCACTGTGTAGTAGCTTTGTGTTTGTATCGGTATGTCGGATTTCCTCTTGAAATAAAATGCATGTTATACTATGTGACATATCGGTGCTCGTGCAAAGCAATTACACGGATGGTCGCTCCTTAACAGTCTTATTCTCCATGCTAGTTGACAGCATTACACCGTAGTGTTCTTGGCTAGCGTGGGTATAGAGGTGGGGAGTCACAGTTTCTTACATTAAACTTATAACCAAGTATGACAAAGATTCCTAATTTCAATTGATTGCAATTACAATTTGATTTTGTAAATCTTAATTTCAATTGCTACATTTAAATTTCTAAAATCTGCTTCATTATAACTTCTAGATTTTTTTTATTTCTTCCTAAATTAAACTGCAAAATTTAAATTAAACTAACAATTTATTAATCAAAATTTACGGGTCGTTACATTTTTAATTTTACGCAACTTATGTTCGTAACACAAGTTGTTTAATCAATATTAGTATGTCCTAAACTCCCTTGGGATGGTCCACATAAGATCCCTTATAAGCATGTTTTACATTAACCTCTCGACTCATGCAAACTGATAACTTCTTAGCCTAGGATATGTAGCGGTTTCTTATGAACTTTTATCTTTTATGATCTTGGAGACAGTGCATTAGATGAAATTAAATTAAACCTTAGGTACATACTCTTAAGTACATGTAACACCTCTAATTTTTATTGTATATAATTTAAATATTTAATTATGGAATAGTTAAATGAGAAGTTGAAATTGTTGGATTTTACAAAAAAAACAATTAACTAATTATAATGAGTTGGCCTTTAAACAAAGAGAATGGGTTTGATGAAATAAGATTTAATAAACTTCAGTTTGAAAGGGTAGAAGAGGAATGTTAAATATTATGTTATACTCTCCTCTCTCTTTCTTATTCACTTCCATTTCATCCTCTAAACAAATCCATAGAAAGTAAAAGGCAAGGTCGACCATAGCTAACCCAAGAAGAAGAGGGAATTCAAGAGGAAAGAAGAAGAAAAGGAATCTAAGGCAAATTTCATCAATTCGACAAGGGTTAAGATGAATAATGCATCCGTCTCAATTTTTTTATGTTTTAAATTTGTTTGATGTAGATCCAATTTTTTGGTGTTTATATCTTGCATTTTGATTAAATAATCATATATATGGATCCATGGGTGTTTGCATATTAATTATATAGTTTTTAGGAATTTTCCAAAAGGGTTTTCATGAGAAAACTAAGTTTTAATCTCTAAATGATCTAAAAATTTTAGTACAGTGTTTGAATTGTTATTTTTGAGATTGTTTTAGATTTTTTAATTTTGAAATTAATACGAATTTATTGTGAATTCTTTAAGTGATAGAATGGTTTATTTATTAAAAATATGGAAAATAATTATTTTTGTCCAATTTTTTTACATAAGGTAGAAAATGATAAAATAGTTTTTTAATGAATAACTAGGATTTTTCATCAATTTTCCATTTTATATGAATTATCTAGTGAAGGAAAATAGTAATTAATTATGAAGGAAATTAATTAATTAATTGTGTTATTTTCGAGAGTTAACATTTGCTGAAAAGTGAACTGAGAAGAATGAATTTAGTCAATAGAAATTCTATATCAAATTGTGTTTGGTAAAAAGAAGTAGTTTAAGAGGATAATAAATCAGTTTTTAATTTAATTACAAGACCATCATTGAACCATTTTTTACCAAGTAAAACTAATCGCCCAAGACTAAATTTTGTATTTGGTCAAGAAAAACTATGCCTAAATGTTAGAACAGAAAAGTGAACACTACATGGGAACCTAGTATGTTAATTAGCGAAGGCTTATTTTCAACTCAAAATGGGCCATATAAGTAGACATTGTTCATGACAGCTCAATGGGGATTCTTCACAATTACCATATAATAACAGGCAAAGAAATACATATAACATGTGATAGCAAGATGGATGCATCGCGAGGGCATGTGCCAACACACTAAACTTCACACTAAGGCTACAATATTCTTGATCAGGCATGCATGTGGGCCAAGCTAAAGAAAGTACATGAAATAATTAGAAAAGAAAATAATATATAAATATAAATGAAAAGGCCATGTGATGGCCTATATATACATATAACAACGCACGTTAGAGTTCATGCACACAAAGGAAAATGTGCTACGAAGGGAAATTGCATTCAAAGGCTTCAAGAAATAACACGCAAAGGCATATTACCAGCACATAAAGGCAGTGAAAAAAAGAATTGAAACGCATGCGATGACAAAGTAGGACACGTAAGATCATGCTGTTTTAAATGTTTCCAGGTGATAGTAGTAGTATGGAATTAAACACGAAAGCAGCTAAATAAAATGGTACGCGATGACTGCAAGCGTGTTTGAACGCGATGACCTCTGTTTTTATGCGATCACTATGGGTTTGTTAACATGGGACGGCAACTGGCTAAATCGTGCAATGACCTTTACTTTTAGTAGGCGAGGACTATGAAATTTTAAAGGCACGATGGCCCATATTTTAACGCGCAAAACGAAGTAAAATTTTAAGGCATGATACCCTATGCTTTTAAAAAGTGGGGGATAGTTATTTTATAACACTTGAAAGATTCTCACTCTATTTTGGGACTAAATTTTACTTAAATAAAAAGATGAATTTGTTAAGTATTTTATGAGATTTCAAAAGAAAGGAAAAATGTATTAGCCTATATATGAAATATTTTTAAGGACGAAGCTATTACTTTGGAAAAGTAATTTGTGTATAAATTGGCTATTATATCGAACATATATTTAATAAATTGTTGATATGTTGTATATTCATATTTTGATAAGGTATTATTCCATATATGGAATTTTTGACATGCTCACTTATATATTATATGGTATCGCTCAACATTGTGACCTTGATGATTTGGTGAACAAATGACCAGTTAGGGTTGTTCCAATAGTGGTTATGGTCAAACTTAAACTCCTGAGTGAGTAGAATTGCATTCAGGAGATCATTAAGATCAAAATTGTGTTAGGATGCTTGAAATGATCAAAAGATATGCCTCATTGACATTTTGAAAATATGATTTAAGATATAAAGATGGAGACTGGGTTAGGGCCACTCCCTATGCTCCAATTGCTTTGCCCCCATGGTTGGCCAGGTCCTCGGACTCCATTACCTAGGGCCTAGCCGAAGGACAGGCGAAAGTTGGATTATGCAAAGCAAGGAACTCATAATAGTGGTGATCGCCATTGTTTTCTTTTGTTGGATAGAAGCCGAGGTTATTTTCTCTCTTTGGATGAGAGATTATGGATTATCCTGTTATATTTTGGCCTAAGTTAGCCCGATAGGTTTCTAGTCAACATGCAAAACTACTATCGGATTCTACTCAGTCTGTAAAACTACTATAGACTTCTAATCAGCCTGCAAAACTACTATATGTTTCTAGTCAGCATGAGAAAACTAATATAGGTTTGCAGAGATCCTGAGAAAACTATGCCATTGACTATTTTGGGAATTGGGTAATTACGAGAATGTGTAACCCTTTGACCTTAATGAATACCGGACTATTCATTTTTATCATTATTGCATGATTATATTATGATTATGTTCTAATCAATTTGGTTATAGATATGATATGATTTTAATGCTATCAGTGAGGGAAAACTCATTCCGCTCAGTGGCATGGTCTTACTATCAACTATTTTGGTTTGAGATGGTATAACGTTATTCGCACCAAACTTTTTGTTTGAACTGAAGTTTTAGATTTTCCCTAATCTCTCGGATGCTCAATATGAAATTGGATAGTTGAGAGTAGGGCTATTTTAGGTTTAGAAAAATAAGCTTCTTAAGACGCGCAAGAGGCAAGCTACTACATAGAAGATAATATTTTGAGTCTGCAGCAGTTTAACTGCTTTTGATTTGTTAAAGGTATGTAACAATGTTTACCGTAACTGTCTAAGTAGTTAAAATACTGATTATCCAAGAGGCATCATCATATGTCACTCTTGAAACTATATGTAATTATTATTTGTTAACTGAAAGATGTATTCGTGGGGTTATAAAAGTGAAATGTAATGAATCTGCAAATTAATAAATGAAAAGTTTTGCTAAATTTTCCGAATTCTAGTGCTCTTGGTGTTAATGATTCAATAACGGATCTTATTCTATCACTGAAAAATAATGCTAACGATGACCGAAACACCAAAAATATCTATTTTTAAGCCTCAGAGTGGGGATCACTATAAGAACGGCACCAGATAGCGACGGCTTTTAGCCGTCGCCGGCCGTCGCTAGCCGACTCTAAAAGTCGTCGCTATATTGGTCGTCGTCCAATAGTATAGCGACGGCTTTAGCGACGGCTCCGTCATATAAATAGCGACGGCTCGCGACTGCAAATGTGCTATGTGGAAATTTTTTCAACGTCTAAATGACGTCGCTAGCCGTAGCTAGCCGTCGCTAACCTGAATTGGCCGTCGCTAGCCGTCGCTAAACGAACCAGATAGCCGTCGCTAACCTGGGTAAATTTCTGTGCATCTGCACAGCCCATATACACTTCGACCAATCTGAACCAAACAACCGCTATACACTATATTCATCAACTATAACCATCATATATCCATCATATAACATCACTATACATTCAAACAATATAAAATCCAACCAAATCTCATTTTCAAATCCAACCAAATCTATTAACCAGAATATGTACATAGTAAACTGAAATTTCTGCGTAATATCCTGACATATATATACATAATATCCAACCAAATCCATCAACTAGAAGTCACCAAAACATATACATAATATCCTGAAATATATATACACCAAACCAACCAAAATGTGTATATACCAAACTATAAGAAAACAAACATACCTACTCCTCGCCATCGCTGCCATCCTCTCCAGGCATCCTCCCATGCTGTTGCAAATAAGCCGCAATCCGCTCATCCAGCTGTTGCTCAAAGAAATTCTTCCTCCAATCATTTATTTCTTCCACTGTCGCCCTCAACTGAGCAATCTCCGCCTCTTGCTGCGACCTCGTGTATGCACTCTGCATTCTCATCGCCTGTAAAATAATTCATAATTATTTATATATTAGTATATATATATATAATATTATTAAAATTATTTAACTATTCATATGCATAACTAAATTTATATATTAGTACATGTCAAAATTTACCTCCACATTTCCATAGCTATACCGTCGACTGGTCCGAGAAGGCGGGTCAATAATAGCATCCCAAATATGGTTCTCCTCCTCTAACTTAAGCTCTTCCCGACCAGTGGACTGTGCTACACGAGCCCGCTCTGCTTCGTACCTCTCCTGCGATTACAAACAATTGTTTTACACGATAAAAACCGAATTTCAAAATTTTGAAAATAAAATAAGACAAATTGTTATTAACAGTAAATTAATTTACCATTACGGATTGTGATTTGTCATCCGTCCACTCGTACGAAACATTGTCCTCTTCGTCAGTCCTCTCTACGGCATGCGTGGCCTTGAACAGCTCGGCCATAGTGGGCTCGCGGTTGTATCTCGCGGCCTGAAAATATATAAATATTATTGCTAATCTGATTACAAAATATTGTAATAAAATGTAAACACAGTTTACAAATTTAATTACCAGCTCTCTCTTGTGCTCTTGAAAGGATTTGGAGCCACCACGGTGCAATGCAGGATTTTTATCCCTGTTTGCCCGGTTCCGCGCAGATAATTCCTACAAATTAAGATAAATTATCACGTATATATCTTGCGAGATTTATATAAGACTTAAATAACAAAGAAAACATATTTTACTTACTTTTATCGCCGGACTGTTCCAAAGCTGAAGAAATTCATTCCATACACCCTTACCCATCCAGTTCGGCTTTTTCCCTGCATTCTTAGCCTTGGATAATGTATCCCTGTAATTTTTCCTCATTCGTTTGTTCCAGTGATTTAAAAAATGTCCAAGTCATCAGGGTCAACGCGGACTGCAGCCTGTAAATTAAAATTATTTTAAGTTATATAGATTATATTAATTTACAACTGAAATTCAAACTACTACTTACAAGTAAATCCGCCTGTATAGCGTTCTTGACATGAGGGGGGATGTCGTCCCAGCAAGGACAACAACCATCCATCCGGCTCTGCAATGCCTTTCTCGAAACCTGTAAAATATAATCTGATGGTTCCACCTCAATGCCACTGCAAAAGTTATGATATACATGTTTAGTGAATTTTAAAACTTATACTTTAAATAAAATTGATACTTACCCAGCACTTCTAGGAACAACTTCTACAATCGGACGTAAGTCCGGTGCAGTGCCACTACCACCTGCACCGGGTGATGGGGATGGCGTGCCACCACCACCTACACTCCGTCTCCTGCCAGACATATCTGCTATAGAAAAACAATATCATCAGAGAACAATTATAGAAATTTACTACTAATCCATGCTTCACCGTCGGATGGATGTATCAAAGTCCCTTCTTCCGCTGTTCTCACACTATGTCATCGCATATGACATGCCGTAGCAGAAGATGCATATAATCTTTGAAGTCTGTGAGTGATGGATAAATAATGCATTCTCTTGTACGGGACTTCTTTCCCTTTCTTCTTTCTTGGTTTCTATCTTTCTTCGTTACATATTTTGCATTTTCTGAGGTCAACGTCGTCTTTCCAATACAACATGCAACCTTTCACACATGCATCTATCTTCTCGTACGGTAGACCGAAAGCGAACATCAATTTTTTTTACTTTATAATGACTATCGCACATCAGATTATTGGGTGGCATGTGTCGTTTTGCAGCTTGTACAACTGCTGTAAATGCAGCTTCCGTATTGAATTTTGATTTCATAGTTATGTATTTGACGGTTACTGAAAGTTCGGTTCCGCTTTTACATCCGTCCCACAACGGCCTCTTAGCAAAATCCAACAAATCGTATATTTTTTAGCTTCTGCAGTCGGTTCTTCTTCGACATTTTCGTCTTCATCGACAGCTTAAGTTGTAGGAAACATTGATCGTGCTGCATCATCCACCATATTTTCTATTGGATTCGTCATCATATTGCCATCCTCTAAAACTTAGTGTAGGTTCAACAAGTTCTCCATGACAATCCCAGAAATAATAATCAGGCACAAAACCATATTGATACAAATGTACTTCAACTATATCTGGTTTCCAATGCTTCAAATGTTGGCACTTACTACACGGGCAACGAATTTCTGTATTGTTTCGCTTATTAGATTTAGCAAATCTAATAAATTCGTGTACACCGTTGTAGAAATGTTGTTTTATTGATCCCTTCTTTCCAGTTCTGACTTCATACATCCAAGTACGGTCGAGAAAATAATTGAACATTTTTCCTGATTTGAAAATGAAAGTTATACAATTTAAATCATTAATTTTCAACCATTCTCCATTGTAAACAATTCATCGTTCCAGAAAATTCAAAATATAAATTTCACTTTATTTTTTTATTTTTTGGTATTTTGGTTTTTACTTCGGTGGTCAGTCATCCTACTTCCCATTACAAACACAATAATGTAATTACATTTTATAAATCATTTCAGATTAAACGGTTCAACAAAATTTCGGCAGCACTTCCCTTATGTTCCTTGTATCGTACACAAATGCGTGTACACATGGAACGTAAAGGAAGTGCTGCCGAAATTTTGTAGCCGTTTAAAATGAAATGATTTATAATATGTAATTACTTTATTGTGTTTGTAACTTGTCCAATACAGGGACAAATCCGACAAATATTGTATCAGATGAATATAAATGTCTGTTCTGTTACAAAACAAACATCCATATAACGATCATATACAACACTTGCTAGACGGGGCCAAAGCCAATCTAAGGGATAAAAAAATTTCTTTAAATTTTATCAAATATTGTTGTTCTTTTCAAATTTTGACAATATTTCAACTATTTATATTTTATTTCAAAAATTTGTGTATTTAAATTTTAGTTCAACATTCAATTAATAATTTTAGTTCAATATTCATTTCTTTATTTTTTTACGACATAGATTTTATGTGACTATTTGTTGTTGTTATATTCATTTCTTAATTTCTTTACAAAATCGATTTTAGTACAATATCAGTTGTTTTTAAAGTCGTTTCCTATTTTTTTTTAAAATAAATTAGATATTTGCAGAATTTTTAATGTTCTCATATTCATTTTTTAATTTTTTGTACAAACTTTATTTTTTACAATATATACAATCTTTTGCATTTTGGCCGTCGCCAGCCGTCGCTAGTCATCGCTAAAATTATTAAAATGGCCGTCGCTAGCCGTCGCTCAATCAACAGGGTAAATATAAGAATTATCAATAAATATAATTAGAAAACAACAAATTCTAATTATCAAATAGATAATTAGAAAACAATAAAAAACTAATTGTTAAATAAAAATTTGTTAATTTAAATTCACTTAACAACTTAAATTTGTAATTTATCAATTTCATAAACTATGAAATACTTTCATGTAAATTTATCAATAACCAAGTTAATCATTAATATACACTATTTTTTCACCTAAAACAACTAACCATGTTAATTGCCAACACTAATTATCTACATTAACCATTTATTCAACTTGATCATGATAAACTAATTAATGTAATACTTAATTCAAGTTCATGATAATAAACTAATTAATCTACCAAATCAACATACAACACTACTAATACCTAATTTAACAACACTACTAATACCCAATTTAACAACAAATCTCAATTTTACAACAAATCATAATTGAATTAGGGTTTAAACTAAACCTAAACACATCAAATTTACATTCAAACGAGAGATTATGAGCATACCTACACGAATTTGGGTGATTTTGAGGCGTTGAAAGGTGGAGCGGCGGCTGCGGTGACGGGGGGCAGCGGATTGGGGGAAAGAGATTGATTTTGGGGGAGGAAGGTAATGAATTTGATGCTCTCGGCTTGGATCTGTATATTGCATATAGCGACGGCTAACGACGGTCGCTTTTTTTAGCCGTCGCCAGCCGTCGCTAAGCACCGTCGCTATACGAAGCCTTTCTTGTAGTGGATGTTACAACTTGGAATACATAAAACTTGATAAAATTTTGAAAAGAACATTACCCAAATGAAATAAGAAAGAATAAATCGGGGCTTGGGAGAGCGTTATACTAACGTACTGTTATTTGCTACATATAAGTATATATATTATCTATACTCTCCCTTCTATCTTAGACCATCCTTTTATACCTTATGTAGACTCGTATACAGATTATGAGGAATGGATTGTGAAAGTGGAAGTGTTAACTTGGAAGACAGAAGCAACCCAAATAACGAACAAGTTCGGCCTAATGCTAGTAATGCTTATCTAAATACCAACGCAGCTACTCACACCAGTTGATATAGTAACAATGTATCAGTTCTTTGTCAACCTGATGCAAGATGGAGAAATACTAGGATTAGTTAGAGGATGACCTTTATTGGATACAGAGAATACTATCGGAGTGGTGGATAGGACCATGAGTTCCTAAGATAATAAAATAAAGACTGGAGTGGTTTGCTACATGTAGGGCAGTATACTAGTGAATGTTGATCTGGTGATAACAAAAGGTTCTTTAATAAAGGAGTAACGGTAGCGTTTCTAAGAAGGGAAGGTTGGATATTACTTGTCATAATGTGATAAGAAGGGACACTTTACTAATGAGTGTTATTCTGGTAAGGGCAAGAAGATTGCTGTTAGAAGAGCGTAAGGTGCTATAACTGCAACAGGACGGGGCATTTTAAGAGTGAACGTCCTAATGTGGCGAAAGCTAAAAAGAGAATAGTTTTTTCTTTGGAGCTGCAACTTTTGGAACATTAGCAAATGATGAAGGAGTGCGATGCTGTAATTGCGTTGAGATGGTCCTTTTCAAGAAGAGGTGTCCTGAACCGATCAAAGCTGCAAGAGGAAAGTTGACACTTCGAAATCTACAGCTCCCGAGTGACTGTAGAGGAAAAGTGGAAGACTATGTTGCTTCTGAAACATAGTATACACATATTTAAAATATTGTTTGACGCTGGAGCATCATCCTTTTACCTCTAGATGTGTAGTAGATAAGTTAAACCTAGAATTTACATACAATATTATTGACTTGTTAGGTCATATGTTTGCCAGCAATTTGTATATATTTGTTTTTGAATGATTTTGGATACTTTTGGATATGGATTGATTGCTGGGGTATTTTGTTGAGATTGTGTAATATCCTTAAAGCATTCTAAATGTCAGGATCAAATTATATACTCATTTGAGGACCCAAGTTTTGACACCTATGCAATGTTAAGTGCTATGGAAGACGTGAAGGTCAAATCAATTAGTATATCCAATACATTCAAAATGAACACTGCATTTTAATGACTAAGAGTTATCCTCTTTATCCATACATCATTTACACTGTAAATAATTGATTTCAATACATATAAATTTTCAATAATGATGTGTTTATTCCACCTTATTTATTTTTCTATACGCAATCACACATAAAATCAAATAACATAATTATGCACAAGGAGTTGGAATGATCTTTCCCATTTTAGTCAAATTGACATATTCACACTTAGATTTTGTGCTACCTCCACCTGCTTTAACCAAGTTAATTTCCTGTAGTAGTATCCTTTGACATGGAACGTTCTTGCTACATTCAAAAACCATGGCTATGTCTGAAGCGCTAGTTCCTTTAACGTTTATGTAGGATATGTCACTAATTTTTACCGCTGATTTCTGCAGGATGAATATATAAAATGGTTAAAAAAAACAATTATATTAAGATATACATGAAGTGGCAAACCGTTAAACTACATATATGTTGGGAAGTTGTGGATTCCAAACCTGTTGTTGACAAGGTTCATTGGAATCACAATAGTTTTGATCGATGATTATTGGATTTTTCACATTGTTCATGTTGATATTCTGGAATTTGATGTTTTTTGCATAGCCACTTCCTCCCTGTAAATTATAAAGACATTTCATATTCAGAAAATTGAAAAAGGCCTAATTCTTGGTGCGTGCATGTATGTGCATGTTGTACGGTGCACGCATGGGCTAATTATATTACTACCTCTAAATTTTATCGTAAATAAAAAAACATTCACGTAATAAAAGGTGATCATACAAAATTCAGCATCAAAATACAAAATAAATAAAAATCTTAGAAACTGGGTATTCTTTTCTTTGTTATTTTTGTTTTTTGTTTTTTTTTTGTTATTTTTTGTTTTGTTTTCTGTCTCCCTCTCTCCTCCTCTCCCACCCTCTCCGATTTTTATTTACTTATTTTATTTTTATTTTTTTTAGTTTGTTTTAAATATTACCTGCCAAGTCTTTATTCTTAATCCATTAGTTGTGCCTTTCAGCTGGGCGGTATCAATAGTCACGTCAGATACATAGTTTGCCTGCTTGTTAGCTCCAAGGCTCCCAATACTGCGCCATAACTCAGTAATTTTGATACCAATACAAATATGCACAACCTTAAAAACTCAAAATTTGTTCAGTTTAAGTAAAATAGAATTAGTGCCATACCTGATTCCGTGCCCTGGTCCACAAACTATGTTGCTTGCTTTCACTCCTTGGGCTCCATCAACTATTGATATGCAGTCATCACCTTCAGAAATTCAATTCTTAGTGGATAAAATTAGAAACTTAATGCTCGTAAGGCAGTTAGTTTCAAAAATATCTAAGAAAAATGAACCGATGTTGTAACATATATAATTACCTGTTGCAATGTTGCAATGGTCTACAACTATGTTTTGAGTGCTTGTGATGTGAATCCCATCGGTGTTAGGGCTGGATTCAGGTGCGGTTATGGCAATGTTCGATGCTTTTACATTTGAGCAATTCTCGATTTGGAGGTGAATTTGTTGGCTATTTTTTATGTTTAGGTTTGCGATTTGCAAGTTGTTGCTTGAATAGAATGTTATTGCCTGTTAAATCAAGTTTTTGAAGAGCTTATTACAAATGCAAGTGTTGGTTCCGTTAACGGTATTTGTGTATAAGAATGCAAAAAAACTTACTGTTGGAGCAACCGTGCATCTCTGCAAATTAGGAAAAGGTTAGTGAACTGAAAAGAACATCATTTTTAGGTAAACTGAAAAGCATAACAAAGGGTTAATTACTGTACTTTGGATTTATCAATTTTGCATGAATTCTTCCACCAAATTTGGCCATTTCCATTAATAATTCCTCCACCTCCTACGTAAAGATTATTTATACCTTCAAATAATATCCAATGCCTCGTGTTTTTCCCCCAAATTGATCGGTCTGTAGGAGCCTGTACTGTCCCCCTTATCTGTAGTTTTTCTCCATATAACTCAGTTATATATTCAAAATACACACACATACACATATATACTAGTTAAAACATACCGTTACAGTGACATTTGATTTGCAGGGACCGGAGAAGGTAATTGGTTTAAGAAGGTAAGTTTTCTCTGAAGGCACCACCAAAGTGGCTGGGGCTGTTGAGGAGCATACTTTTGACCAAGCACTCTGAAATGCCTGAATATTGAAGATACAGACATTAATCATCACATTTTACTCAACAACACTGCACTCTTTTTTGTTGAATTATGCCTATGAGAATCAGCTAAGCACCCAGTCTACATTCTTATCAATATAGGAAATGTTAGCCTCATACACCTAATATAAATATTTTGTTGTTGGTGGATATAACGAAAATCGACACTTCATTGATAAACCTCAGAAAGTATTTCCAGCAGTAGTAATCTGTGAGTTTGATGGTCATCCTCCTAAAAGAGTTCGAGCTTTATAAATGATAGAACAACAAAGAGTATTGCACTTCTCTTAGGAGCGTGACCACCAAATTCACTCCTCCGAGAAGTGCAAGCATTGCAATTTATCAATGGCCGTTGACAATGACAGCATATCACGATATTGTTGTAAATAGTATCACCTTAGTTGCATCACTTCCATCGCCTTTTGCACCATAATCATCCACGTTAACAGCTATTGATGTTAACTTGGAGTCAACAAGTCTATGATCTTGATTATTCACCATTTTTATGAGAATTGGTTTATCAACTCCGTTAGGTACTTTTTGGTTAATTACGTTATAGAAAGAAGCATCATTATTATCATTACTTAAACAAGAGGCGATGCAAAAAGAAAAGAAGAAAAGAGAGAGCAAAAGAAACCATTTTGAGCCCATATTCAGACGTGTGCTTGAAATTAAGAGAAAATTGTAAGTATGTAAAATTCAAAAGTTTATTTTTTTTATTTTTTATTTTTTGTTGTGGTACATAACAGAATGAAAAATGTTTATTTATAGACAACAGTTTAAAACCTGTTGCTTGTATCACATAAATATTTGATCGTGGCAAAACAAAAAGTTTGACATTTACTTCGATTTAAACTCTAAAGGAAGAGAATGAGATTTACATCTCTCTGAAGTTAGCTGTCTTTTCTTGTGGTTGATTTAAGTTATTCAACCGTATGCTTCTTATTTTTGTTCCATGCATGCATGCTACAAATTTTATGATGAATATTCTTCTATGTAATGTGAATAAATGATGAATACTGAAGTTATTTTCAGCATATGAAGGAAAAACCATGATATATAGAACATAACTTTAGATCAAAAGTGCACTAACTTTTTAATTACATGCCTTTTTACCTTACGTATGTAGTAATAACTTTTAGCTAATATTGATTTGGAGTTGTCAAATGGGGAAGTATGAAGCATGGATATGAATTAAGAGTATGATACGACACGAAAAGGGATTGAATTAATCATGTATGAATTACAAGTTAATGAAAATAAACCGAAAACCCTAACAACGACGTAGTTATTGCCATGAAGCAATGTTATAATGTAAGAAGAATCGGTGGTTAACTCTCTTATTATTTGTCTGTTTTTGTGAACATGAAGTTTCTTTAAGTTTAATGACAGTTTGAAATGTGTGCATGTTCTGTTCATATCAGAGAAAGATCGAAGAATAGTATATAAACAGTGTGGATTTTGTACATTAGTGATATGTGGTACATGGTAGAGAAAGAGAATCAGAATTACAGATCTGAGTTTACTTAATTGTGGACTCACCCAAAATGCCTGCATATCAAAGGGACACAGAATGCAAAACTAAACAGAATTAGACTGACTTTGCTATGCAGAATTAAAAAAATGTTCATTAATATGCAAAGCAAACAATCCAGCAAATATATGCCACAAATGTAATCTTGCGGACCCATATACTTATTCTTCACATCTGTGAGAAACTAAAATGATTTACTTGCATATGGGGAGAAAAAAAAATCATATTAGAGTCTACATCTTGATGAACATTCTACTTAAATGAAAATATAATTAGTTATGTTTGAATATTATCAACATGAGACAAATGGAAATGAAGTACTTATGTCAAAATCATCAATTTAAATTTGAAATAAATCTCATTTTTGTTTAGAATAAAACAAATATCAGAATGAGAAGCAGCCAACCAGGATATATATAAATCATCAATATTTTTCCAAAAGTAGCCTAATATCATGTTTAATTTTATCCATGAGACCAAAAAACATAAATAAACAGATATATGTTGTTTTCTCGTCATCTCAGTGGAATTTCAGGTTCTATAAAAAGACCCGCTGCAGCTTGTATATATGATGACATATAAATTAGCCATCATTCTCTAGAAACTATTCAGCCTATAACAAGTGATTTAGTAAGTTGAAATAAATCCGCAAGCACAATACTTATTATTGGAGTTGTCATTGTCCATCATTAGCCGTCATTTTGCTAATTTGGTTTTAGGAAGAGGAGTTAGATGAGTATTTGTCAAGATTAAGCAGCATAGTTAAGGCTATACGTTGACTTTAAATGCATATATCTAATCACTCTTCGTGTCTTCAAAATGAAGTGTCTATTGTCTACATGTCAGCTTGGACGCCTCACATTTAGATTAACTAGTTAATGAATGCAGAATATGTTACGCTGGTATTATATATATATATATATATATATATATATATATATATATATATATATATATATATATATTCTGGTATTATATATTCATTCTGATGAGAAAACATGACATCTATCTTGAGGTTGATCGTTAAATATAATGCAGAACTTTCCTGCTTAACATTGTAGCATATTCAAGATTTTGTTTACACTCATTTTTTAATGGCTTGATGATTGATAACAAACTCTATTCAATTTCAAATGCTATACTCTTTAAAAAAACGTTTGCATTGTTGTAATTTCCTTTTTCATTTGTTTTAATAGCTTATATATGAATTTGTTTAATTGTAACAGATTATGTGACTATATTTGTAAATTCAAAAAACAAGAAGAGATAATAAAAAAAGCAATAAATAGGCCAACAAGGAAAGCAAAGCAAAGCAAAAGAAAGCAGGAGAGCTAAACCCATGCAGCAGTGATATCATCTCCAAACTCAAAAGAAGCATTCCTTGTCCCAGAGGCAATTTCATGCCTAACTTCGTTCCAAATGCCAATACGAGAAATGTCGTGACCATTAAAAATCTTAATATTTCTATGCTTCCAAGTGGAGAAAATAATTTTTTTAAGAATCAACAGCGAAAGCATACTTTCACCATCCCTCCACCTCGTAGCTTAATAAATGTTACACCACTCAGTATTGCTAACTCCGGAAGTATTAGTTCGACCAAGCAACAGCATGAGATGCTGCCATAAGGGAAAATATAAATTTGCGGTTGAAATATAAGTGGGTGTTTGTTTCTGCATCCTCCAGACAAAAGACACATAATCAATATGCATATTGATATCAACAAGCTTTGCTCGAGTGAAGAGAGCATTCCTCATCACCTTCCAGAGCAGCGGATTATCCTTCTCCCTGACAATATTATTCCACACTCTATTATACCAAGCAAACTAGAATGAGTTAACATGCATCATCAGGCAGTTATTGACGCAGCGGATATACGAAAAATTAGATGGAACGGTGAGAGTAGCAATAGGTGGATTGAAAGATACTGAAATGCCCAAATTCGTTGATCCAAAGATACCAAATTCTAGCTATCTCTGACACGTTGATCGCGCACGATACCGTGAAGAGAGATCTACAATTCTTCGAGCGTTGATCAAGCGCACTTGATTCCGCGAATTGACTTCAACGAACGTTGATTCGAGCGCACTCGAATACCATAAGTGGAGATAGGAGACCACACTCAACTACCAATTTAATGAAAGCACAAAGCTAACAAACAAAAGTTTATTCCAAAATCAACCCCTTACAAATGACCACCACCATGCCTATTTATAGGCTTACAACTCACGCCTCACTAGGTCGTTCGCGTCCTATCAATTCACACGACTCAACTTAGATCGCTAGCGACCTATCCATATACGACTCAACTGATTACACGACTTAACAAACACACAACGACTCAATACAAAACGACCTACGAGTTACGACTCATCAACACTACAACGCCACAACATCAAGCGACTCAACCATATTTACAACATGAGTTACGACTTAAGAAAAAGGGAATTACAACACAATACACGACTTAACAAATATACGAGACACGACCTAACCAGTGAACGACATGACAAACAATTCTGGAAGCCCGACAGCGACCTTCTGGAAGCGACCTAAGAAAACCCGCGACTTAAGGAAGCTCGTACATAATTGGAACGACTTAAGTATGGAGCGACTTAAGTAGGTCGTTCTCGATCTAACGTCTTAAGGAGGTTCGCGACTTAACCAAACCCGCTTCAGGTTCCCTTCACGCGACTTAAGCTTTACGCGACCTTGAGCAATATCGTGCGGCATTGAGTAAGTTAATTTGTTAGGTCGCTCGCGACTTAGTATAGGTCGTTCCAACGACTCATCCCCCTGTTTGACCTCACTAGGTCGCTCGCGACTTAGTATAGGTCGTTCCAACGACTCATCCCCCTGTTTGACCTCATTAGGTTGCTCGCGACTTAGTATAGGTCGTTCCAACGACTTATCCCCCTGTTTGACCTCATTAGGTCGTTCCAACGACCTATGGTGCTCTTCCTTGCTTTCCACTGTGTTCTCTACGTTCTCTTCCTCGAGATTCTTCACGTTGTTAGGTCGCACGCGACCTTGGAATTTGTTAGGTCGCTCACAACCTAAGACCTCTTTAAACTGGGCTGCATCATCCTCCCCTGGTTGGGAAAAATTCGTCCTCGAATTTAAAGTTCTTCTCCAACGGATGATTCATCTCCAAAATAATGTACAAGATGTTTAACATTAAACACATCAGAAGTGTACACATCCTTCGGCATCTCCAACTTATACGCGTTTTCATTGATCCGTTTCACAATCTTTACAGGACCAATCTTTCGAGCTTTAAGTTTATTATATGTTCCCACTGGAAAACGATCATTCGTTAGTACAACATATACTAAATCTCCTTTGTTAAATTCAACACTTCTCCGCTTCAGATTCACGGATCGCTTATACTTCTCATTCGACTTCACCAATCGTTCCTGAACGATTCTGTGGTATTCTGTCAAACCATCAACAAAATCAGCAGCACGTTTAACTGTTCCCTTCGGTTGTGGCACTATCGTCAAATCCAATAGTCCCTTCGGCAAGCTTGAATATACAATCTGGAATGGACTGAAACCCATACTACGGTTGATAGCATGATTATGAGCAAACTCCGCTTGACATAACTTCATATCCCAACTTTTCAAATTATCCTTCACAAGACATCACAACAAATTTCCCAGCGATCTGTTCACAACCTCAGTCTGACCATCTGTCTGCGGATGGTAAGCGCTACTAAAGTTCAACTTTATTCCCACCATCTTTCACAAGCTTAGCCAAAAATGACTTAGAAAACGAGTATCTCTATCCGAAACAATAGACTCTGGCAACCTATGAAGTCGATAAATCTCTTTGAAATATAACTGAGGAACATGAACAGCATCCGCCGTCTTCTTACAAGCAATAAAATGTACCATCTTCGAAAAACGATCTACCACAACTTATATCGAGTCATTTCCCCTTTGAGTCCTCGGCAAACCCAACACGAAATCCATACTCACATCCACCCATGGTTTTGTGGGAATAGGTAAAGGCATATACAATCCCGCATTTGTAGCTGTCCCTTTCGAAACCTGACAAACATGACATCTACGCACAAACTTTTCAACTTCCCTTCTCATCGACGGCCAATAATAAGACTGAGAAATCAACTGAAATGTGCGATCCCGTCCAACATGTCCTTCTTCATGCAACTCTTTGACAATTTTCATTCTCAAGCTGCCATCTGGTATGCATAATCGATTTCCCTTGAATAAAAATCCGTCTACCAACACAAACTCATCAGTACTCCCATCCTTAACTTTCTCAACAAACTTTGCAAAGTAAAGAACCTCTTCAACCAATTTCGGCAATAGTTCAAATCCTGTCACTTCAACCTTCATCGTTGTCAACAAATGATTCCTCCTGCTCAATGCATCAGCTACATGATTCGTCACTCATGATTTGTGCTTTACAACAAAAGTAAACTGCTGCAGAACGCGACCCATGAAGCATGCCTAGCCGAAATCTTGTCCTGCCCTTGCAAATGCTTCAAAGCTTCATGATCCGTATAAAGAACAAACTCTTTCTGAAACAGATAATGTCTCCAGTGCTTCACAGCTTGAACAATTGCGTAAAACTCAACATCATAAGTGTTATATCTCAATTTAGCTCCAGACAATTTCTCACTGAAATAAGCAACTGGTGTTCCCTTTTGACTCAAGACTCCACCAATCCCAACCTTCTATGCATCAGTATGTAATTCAAACAACAACTGAAAATCCGGTAAAACTAGAATTGGTGCTGTCGTCAATAGTGTCTTGATCTTCTCAAAAGCAACCCCTGCTTCCTTTGACCACTCAAACTTCTTTCCCTTCATGCAATCGGTTACAGGTGCCATTACACTACTAAAATGTGGAATAAACCTTCGATAAAAAGATACCAACCCATGAAAACTTCTCACTTCAGTAATTGTCTTTGGCTGCGGCCAACTCCTGACAGCTTCCACCTTACTTTCATCTACTTGAATTCCTTCCTTTGACAGAACATACCCCAGAAATAGAACACTGTTCGTCATAAACACACATTTCTTTGCTGCTGCATAGAACTGTTCTTGTCGTAGAATCAACAATACTTCCCGCAAATGCTGGATGTGTTCTTCCGTACTCCCACTATAAATCAGAATATCATCAAAGTAAACTACTACAAACTTCCCAATGAATGGTCTGAAAATCTGGTTCATCGCCCTCATAAAAGTACTCGGAGCATTTGACAAGCCAAACGGCATAACCAGCCATTCGTATAAACCTTCCCTCGTTTTAAAAGCAGCCTTCCACTCATCACCCGGTCTAATACGAATCTGATGGTATCCACTCTTCAAGTCAATCTTTGAAAACACAACAGCTCCACTCAACTGATCAATCAAATCATCGAACCTCGGCATAGGAAATCTGTATCTCACAGTGATCTTGTTTAAAGCCCGACTATCCGTACACATTCTCCATGTTCCATCCTTCTTTGGTACCAATAAGGCTAGCACAGCACATGGACTCAAGCTCTCCAGAACACACCCTTGTTCTAACAACTCCTCCACCTGCCTTCTTAGTTCTTCATGCTCTTTAGGACTCATCCTGTAATGTGGCCTGTGAGGTAAAATTGACCCTGGCACAAGATCAATCTGATGTTGAATATCCCTCAAAGGCGGTAGCTCCCTTGGTAACTCTTTTGGAAACACATCACTGAATTCTTCCAATATCGGTTTTACTTTCTCTGGAACTTCAACGGATTCAGTAGCTTCATGTCCAACCAACAAAAACACCTCTGGATTCTCCTCTACTTCTTCGATGAATTCCTTCAAAGTCAACAAAGTTTTCAGCTCCTCGATTTCCTCTGATTTGCTCTCTCCTTGCTGTCTCTTCTTTGGAACCAAAATGATCTTAACACCTTCAAACATAAAGCTGTAACTATTGGTCCAACCGTCATGTCGCACTGCTCGATCATACTGCCATGGTCTTCCCAAAAGTAAGTGACAAACATCCATCTCCACAACATCACACCAGATCTTGTCTTTATACTTCTTCCCAATAGAAAATGGAACTTGAACTCGCCTGTCCACCTTCACCTCTCCTCCTTTTCTTAGCCATGCTAACTTGTAAGGATTTGGATGCTTCTCCGTTTTCAGCTTCAACTTTCTCACAGCTTCGGTAGAAATAATATTGTCACAACTTCCTGCGTCAATCACAAATTTACAAACCTTCCCCAGAATAGTGCATGTTGACTGAAAGATGTTACTCCTTAACCAACTAGCTTCTTCTTCATGCTTCGGTATTAAACAAGACCTCCTCAACGTTAGATTACATCCTTCATCTCCTGACGCAACATCCTGTTCATCCTCTTCAATTGGACTGGAATAACCTTCACCAACATCCTCAGCTTCAACTTCAGCAATCATAGTTCGTTTCTTTGGCTTCGGACATTCATTACTCTTGTGACCCACTTCCTGGCAATTATAACACTTGAAATTGTTGTTGACCTTCGCCTTTGCAACTTCATTCACAACTGGTTTATTGACAGCTTTAGAAACATTGGAACTCCCACTAACACCTTTGTTCAGAATATTGGAACTTGTAAACACACCACCACCTCGTCTTCCCTGCTTCTCCCAAGCCAACGCTTTCTGATGTGCTTCTGCTACAGATCTAGGATCAAACATATTCACCATATCTTGAATCTGCATCCTCAACCCTCCAACAAACCTAGCTGTCAATTGTTCCTCCGTCTCCATAATGTCATTTCAAGCAATCAGTTGATAAAATTCGTCGGCATAATCATTAACAGTCTTCGTCCCTTGCCTCAGATTCTGCAATCTCTGATACATGAGCGATTGATAATTGTAAGGTAAGAATGTTCCCTTCATCAGCTTCTTCATTTTCTCCCATGATTCAATTTTCGACTTTCCCATTCTCTCCCGCATAAGTTTAGTCTGCTGCCACCATGCTAAAGCTCTCCCCCTCAACTTAGTAGCAACCAACATCACTCGACGATTCTCCGGGACCTCTTTGAAATCAAAGATCTCTTCAACATTAGACAACCAATCCAAGAATTCTTCTGCAACCATTCCACCCTTGAATTCTCGAATTTCCATCTTCATACCCGACTCCCAACGTCGATCATTTTCAACATCCTGATATACATTTCGTACTTGGTCTCGATCTCGATAATGAATGCTAGCTCTATCACCATCTTCATCATAATCAAATGTACGTCTATATCGATCTCGACCATTATCATCCCTTCGATCACGCATGTCCCTTCTACTATGTCTCTCTTCATCTCTATATGGCTCATCTTCAAACTCACGTGGAGTTCTTCTCTCTTCATGTCCATAGTCATGGTGATCTCTCCTCGATGAAATTGATGTTTCTCTTCTCTCTCTAAAAGATTGTGGCGACACCCTCCTCGCTTCCGTAACCGATGGCGAAACTCTGTTTCCTCCATGGTTCGAGATTGGCGACCTTCTTCTTTGACCTTCATTCATGTCAATCATCAGTTTCTCTAACTTTCCAATGCCTTCATCAAATTTCTCATTAATGCGTTGTTCCATCTGCTCGGCTTCTTCTCTTCTATACAACGCTTCAACATTCTGATGGTGGTTAGCTCTGCTCGGCGGCATGGTTGAATCAAACTCAAATATTTCAACAATTCAGTCTTCAATACAAAGTTATGCTCGGCCTTCACTTCAACAAGTGATACCAAAATGATGCTTCAATTCTCGGCTCAAACAATTCAACAAGATGAACTTCAACTTCAAACTCCTTGGCTCCAAGACTCGGCTTAGCTATGATTGGCTAAACAGGCTCTGATACCAAAACTGACGCAGCGGATATACGAAAAATTAGATGGAACGGTGAGAATAGCAATCGGTGGATTGAAAGATACTGAAATGCCCAAATTCGTTGATCCAAAGATACCGAATTCTAGCTATCTCTGACACGTTGTTCGCGCACGATACCGTGAAGAGAGATCTACAATTCTTCGAGCGTTGATCAAGCGCACTTGATTCCGCGAATTGACTTCAACGAACGTTGATTCGAGCGCACTCGAATACCGTAAGTGGAGATAGGAGATCACACTCAACTACCAATTTAATGAAAGCACAAAGCTAACAAACAAAAGTTTATTCCAAAATCAACCCCTTACAAATGACCACCACCATGCCTATTTATAGGCTTACAACTCACGCCTCACTAGGTCGTTCGCGTCCTATCAATTCACACGACTCAACTTAGATCGCTAGCGACCTATCCATATACGACTCAACTGATTACACGACTTAACAAACACATAGCGACTCAATACAAGACGACCTACGAGTTACGACTCATCAACACTACAACGCCACAACATCAAGCGACTCAACCATATTTACAACATGAGTTACGACTTAAGAAAAAGGGAATTACAACACAATACACGACTTAAAAAATATACGAGACACGACCTAACCAGTGAACGACATAACAAACAATTCTGGAAGCCCGACAGCGACCTTCTGGAAGCGACCTAAGAAAGCCCACGACTTAAGGAAGCTCGTACATAATTGGAGCGACTTAAGTATGGAGCGACTTAAGTAGGTCGTTCTCGATCTAACGCCTTAAGGAGGTTCGCGACTTAACCAAACCCGCTTCAGGTTCCCTTCACGCGGCTTAAGCTTTACGCGACCTTGAGCAATATCGTGCGACATTGAGTAAGTTAATTTGTTAGGTCGCTCGCGACTTAGTATAGGTCGTTCCAACGACTCATCCCCCTGTTTGACCTCACTAGGTCGCTCGCGACTTAGTATAGGTCGTTCCAACGACTTATCCCCCTGTTTGACCTCATTAGGTCGCTCACGACTTAGTATAGGTCGTTCCAACGACTTATCCCCCTGTTTGACCTCATTAGGTCGTTCCAACGACCTATGGTGCTCTTCCTTGCTTTCCACTGTGTTCTCTACGTCCTCTTCCTCGAGATTCTTCACGTTGTTAGGTCGCACGCGACCTTGGAATTTGTTAGGTCGCTCACAACCTAAGACCTCTTTAAACTGGGCTGCATCAGTTATTTGGCTGAGTGATATTTTATTCAAGCATTGAACTCTTTTTATTGTTTTTGGAGCTAAAGGTCTTTGATAATATATATTACAATATTAATTTCCATAAAAAATTATATATATTGTTTAAGTATAAACTTGTATATAGTAAATAATGTGTGTGTGAGTATTTGTAATTAAAAAGCTTTCGGCCAAATTTTTTTAAACCCTAAACAAATTAAAAATACATTTTTTATAAAATTGCTAAAAAAAGATATTATATATATATATATTAATGTGGCCAAAAATTAATTAAATAAAATTATGTTTATAGTAAAGTAAAATCTGACTTTTCAATATAATTTATATTAAATAACATTTTCATATGATCGAGAATTAATATTGCATATATATATATATATATTTATTATTTTATTAATTTGTAATTTCGGTATGTTATATTATAAAAATTAATTTATAAGAATCATATATCTTAATCATTAGATGAATTATAGATGCATAGCAATATTTCATATACTGGTGTGTAGGAGATTATGTTGGATGTATGGGTTACTGGAACGCATAAATGCAGAATGGTTCTTAAGGCTATTAATACAGTAGAGGAGAGGTGGATAATGTAAACTTTTTAATGCTTTCCTCATAAAATTTTAAATTATTAACTCAGAATCATAGTGATAAGCAGATAAATAAATAAATAATTGTAGAACAAAAATAAAAGCAGTAAAATAAATGACACTATGAATTTTTATACTGGTTTGAATTCCCACATCCAATCTTGTACCCTGTATAGAATTTTCACTATAACCACTTGATTTTCACAGTTTTCAGGTACACCTTTACAATTCTGATCTTTAATGGGTGGTAACAAACACATAATGTAATGACCCGGAATTTTCGATCCCGAAAACTCCAGATAGTTAGGAAACGAAGAAAAGAGATAGAAGAAGAAGAAACAGAAAACCAAACTCAGAATCTCACATTCGCAGTGGATAAAGTATAATATCAAATAAAATTCTTTACACAAAGAAAGTTGTATCAGTTAATTACATTTTAATACATCAGAGTGATAACATATATACAAACACAGGGCATATACAATCAATTTGTCTCAAACATACAACAATATATCACAGTGGAAACACTGCATACGTTCCTGCCATCTAGCTTGCTTCCTGAGCTTCAGACCGTCCTTATCTGAAAATCTATAATACTCGGTCTGACCCGAGCATTACATCAAAGTAACACCTGGGTCAGGCTGGAAACCAGCGTGAGTAAACCCATCTAGCATGAAATACTAAAGCATACAACTTATATAAACCCGGGGTAACTTGCATCAATTTACAACTTCACAAGTTGTTATAGACAACACTTATTTCATATATCAATTTCTAAGTACCAAACTTAGATTAAATGGTCTAGTTTACTTAAATTATTCCATTCCAGCCTATTGATTTCACATATCAAATCTATAAGAATCATTGTACATTACTAATTGAAGTGGTTTCGGGTATTTTCTGATACCTGACCCAGTCTCTTCGAATCCAATATTATCTTAAAAACAAAACTGTTTATGTTTAAACAATTCCATTTATATCCAAAACTACATATTTATATAGCAATTCATCACAGATAGACAAACTACAATATCACAGTTCAATCCAAAACATATCATATCACATCACATAACATCACATATCAGAGCCATCAAATAATCCAGGGCATTCAATATCGTTCAATCATCCAAAAGCAAGATTTAAAACTTCCCAATTAATCTAATTAATCTCTAATTAAATTAAGTACTAACTTTAATCACTTAGATTACCTTTACTTAACATTAATTAATGACAAACCAATTAATTAATCATTCCTTAATTTTCCATCTTAATCAACCACCCTTGATTAATTACATTAAGTAATTAACCTTTAATTACTACCATTAATTACATTAATTAATGATCCTCTAATTGCCTCATTAATTAATTATTTTTCTAATTAATTACATTTAGTAACTAATCTTGAATTAATCATCTTCATTAGTCAACCATAATTAATCATATACGGTAGTTAATTATCCTTTTAATTACTTACACAAATTAATTAACTCCTTAATTAACAATATAAATCAATTAATCCCTTAATTAATTACACTAAGTAATTAATCTTTAATCATTAATTAATTAAATTATTACTCTTTATTAATTACTTAATTAATTAAATTAATCTTTGGTTATCGAAACCTTAATTATCTTTTAAAATAAACCATTATCTTCATTAATTGCTTAATTATCATTAACATATAATTTAAACATTTACCTTTTTATCAACACTTAACTATATTTCTAATTTAAGTTTTAAAGTGACTTAAAAAGAATTTAAACTTAACAATTTTTAAACAAATTATACAATCTTCCTCAAATCAATTATTTAAAAACATTTACTTTAAAAAGAATAGATTTAAGAAATAGTTTAAAACTAGATTTCATTTTAAATTTAAAACTTATTTTTATTTAAATTTAAAACTTGTTAAACTTACCTCGGGTTTGACCGAGCCTAAACTACAAAGCCCGAAACAACCCCGATCCCTTCTCTCCTATTCTTTTTTTTTTTCCAGTTCTCATTCACCTTTAATTTCTCATATTCCTAACTTTAAATTTAAATTATCATCTCATTTCTTATACCTGAATGCATCAACCCGAGACCGGCCCTGAACACTTCAAGCAAAATCCCGAGCACCACCCAACATATTTCCCAGAAAAATTCGAACCAAAAATTCTTTTTCCCCTCTTCCCTGTTCCTTATCTTCTACTTCCAATTCCAAAGTTTACCTGCCACCGTATGCACGCATCCCATGTGCACGTGCACATGAGATCGGCACTTCGCCGATCACCATTGGCCTCGTCGCCAAATCGCTGACGTTGCCCAAGTCCTTTCCGACCTCTTAGATCAACTTTATTCTGCTCGAAACCAAATCGAGCTGTTTACCACCACCATAGGAAAACTCAGATCCCCTCATTCATCTCGCAACGCCGACGACGACCCCTGAAACCACTGACACTTCCTCCTAGAAACTCGTTTGGCCTCTCTCCTCCGTTCCCTTTTGCACCGAAACCCTCCGATGCCATCATGACACAGGAATTGATCATCGAACTCTTCTCGCCCAAACTGAACTCCCAACCCTAACCCTTTGTCGATCCTCCACTATGGCGCACTAAAAATTAAACCTTCATTTTTCTCCTAATTGCGACCCATCCAGTCTTCTGTGACCAAAATCTCGTGGTCCATAAATACGGCGTTCGGTAGAAAAACCCTCACAACCAATTTCCGTTCAACCATTATTTCCTTCGCGAAATCAAGCCTAAAAATTATGATATGATTATCAAAAATCCTAAGTTTCTAGTAGGAATCAGATTATAAAGTTAAATTTTGGAATTTCGATAATCGATTTTATGACATTTGAAAAGATTATTACTGATATCCTCTTCTACCAGTAATTTATTTGATATTTATGCTTGGAAATATTTTTATAAATCAAATCTAATAGATACAAACAAAATTCTCTTAAAGATTTTAAAATAAAACTATATATATAAGGAAATATGAATTTTCAAAACTGGTTTAGTTTGTTACAAGCACAACAGAGACCAGACATACATGAATATACTTATATACCAAGAAATCCAAATATACTTCAACAATTTAAATCATGCAAAACACATTACTTCAAACATTTATTTCATGCAACCAGGTATCAACAGATTAAGCTAAAAGTGATGGTGGTTTACTCACCTCTTTTTTTGATCAGAGCAATTTTTGAAAGTATGTAAACTGGATTTGATGATCTTTGAATTTGTTATCAAAATTCATTATCCTTAAGTACGAATCTTGCTATGACAATAAAACACGAAATATAGATTACTGATTTTCAGACTTATATTAAATGATCACGGCATAGTACTGTTTATTCAAGAAGATATGAATATTTGAACTCAGTTTAGTTGATTAAAATCAACAGAGCCGGTTATACTCATTTTTAGGCATTCACAAGTATGTCTATACAGTGATTCAACTCTACTTCACAGATTACATCCATGTAAACATTGTTCACATATCTAGCCTAAGAAATTTCACATGCATCAAGAATAACATGTTGAGTTTTGTAGAATAGATGTTTACTCACAGCAATATCACTTATATACCCAGGCAACACATCCATTCACTCATGCAAGTAATAATTGAGACATTTCTATAATCAAATCTTGCATGCATTCAGTTATAAAGTAGAATTTGGTTTCCAAGAGGGTAGATTTACTCACCTGTTTTGTTTTGCACAGAAGATGTTTGATAAAACTGAATTTGAACTGCATGCTTTTGATTTTATTTTGTTTCTAGTTTTCAGATTTGCTTTTGCTGGATTATGAATCTGATCTCTATATGCTGAGTTAAACCTTGAATTTCCATGCTAGCTTGCTCGGTTTTTTTATATAGTTAAATTCTGCTCAGATTTCTCCTTCTGGTTTACCTTGATACTTACCTAATTTTTGATTTTTTTATTTATTTGAATCTGACTTTTTTTTAGATTAAAAAGATGAAGAACATAAGAATAGAGAGGAATTGAACTGAAAATCTCAGTTTTGTATTTTTTTTTATAGACATGTGTGATTAAATTAAAATTTTGTTTTAGATTAAAGATTAATTTGCCACTTGTTAATTTTTTTGCATGATACAAAGTTCACACATGTTATCATAATTTACAATTGTCAAAAGTATTAATTAAATATTTACAAGTGTCTAAACTTAAATTATATTTTACCTATATATAATTTTTCTATATATTAATATGAATTATGTCCTTATTTATGTTTGTAAATTTGACTAAATTTTATTTAGTATTTTTATGTTTATATATATTCCATTAACACATTTCTTCTTTATTTATGTAACCTTTTTTTTATAAAAAAATGAGAAACCCAATTATATACTTAGTTAATATCCAAATATCTATACATACTAGTTGTAATTTTATTCTCCAAATATAACTTTGAATTTTCTAATCCAAGTTTCATTTACATTCATAAATGTATGTATAAAAATAAAATAGCTATCATATGATAAATTTTGCATCTACCTATTACATATTTATTTATTTACTAAAAAGATTCATTGTTTTAATTTAACTATTATTATAGTTTTAAGTCCATTTATAACATTTTGATATTTTTAAATCAACAAAATATTATTTATTCAATCTATAAATCAGCATTTCTGTTAATTAACCCAGTTAATTATCAATTAACAGATATTTCAAAAATATGGGTTATCACATTTCTCCCCCTTTGAATCTTTTCGTCCCTGAAAAGGAACGAAGCCAGAATTTATTAAAATTATCCTTTAAACTCTTTTAACTATAAACTTCTTTTTATTCAAAACTTGAAAACACTTTAAAATCTATATAATATTACCAAAATAGTTTTATAAAAATACTTTTTATAACTTGATGTTTCAACAAGTCTGTCCTTGTTCTTACAGAAATTCGGTCATACGGTGATCAGGCGTAAGACTGAAAATCTATAAATACTTAGCAGACCCATTTCAACACCCAGTGAAAATACTTGGAATTTTTTATTGAAAAGATAGAAAACATTTTTGAAATCGAGGAAATATCTTTCATGAGAATACTCTGAAAATCATCACTCCCATCCATGGTCGTAGTTACATCCTGGGTTACGTTGCCATCGCAGCAAAAGTCCATGTAACTGTAGGCACTTCGCGTCCCTCGATTACGCCTTGGAACCCACAACAGATCATAGTTACATTCCAGGGTTACGTTGCCATTGCAACAAAAGTCCATGTAACTGTAGGCATTAGCGCCCTCAATTTTCGCTGTCAAAATGAAACTTCTTCACTCCCACATAGGTCGCAATCTACTGATATAAAATCAGACGCAAATTGTTGGCTCTCAGCGGCGAACACGACTTTCGCTATATTACCATAGGTTGCAGTCTACCGATATAAAATCAAACGTAGATTGTTGGCTCTCAGCAACACACACGACTTTCGCTATGGTCTGTAGTAGATCGCAGTGACATCGAGTTACATTGTCGTCACAGCATAACCCAAAGGCCTCTGTAGGCATCAGCGCCGCTCGACTTCCGCTACACACTACTCATAATCCTCAGGAACTAGTTTTGTCCGAACTCCTCACAGGATCAACTTTAAAACCCCCCTTAGGGTTCAAGGCAGCACCACCTAGTGGCACTCCTGAGAAGTTCATTTCAAGGGAGCGCCTTTTTCCCCAAAGCCATCCTCAAAACAGTTTATACTATACACATATAGTGTCTTTCAAATCATACACCTAGTATGATCTCATACAAAGATCCTTTACAAAAAATCGATAATTCTCAAACCAGGCTTTCCAAATTCCAATATTGATTTTACCTAAAAACCAAAAGCCTTTCCAAATCAAAAGGTTCCAAAACCTTTTTCCAAAATCCTCATAAGATCCTTTATATATATAAATATATATAAATTTTTTTAAAAAAAACTTTGGATCATTTCAAACTTGTATAAAACCCTTTTTATACTTTAAATATTTTCAAAAAAAACCATTTTCTTCTGGCTATAGATTCAATAAGGGGAGTTTTATCTTATATAACAAAGATATATAACTTTGTTTATTCCAAATCAAATATTCAAATTTGATTACTCATTACTTTTCTTCATAAAGTGAACCTTTAATCATAGAAATTTCCAATTTCCACTTTACTTCATTTTTATTTCGCAAAATATACTTTTCATTTCAAAAGCATTTTACAGTTCTTATCCACAAATTCCAATATCAATTTCATTCAAACCCAAACGATGTACACATATCATCCGTACGCTATACTAATCTAATCGCTCACTTGATCACACAATTTCACTTCCGAACTAGTATCGTCCACCAGACTTTCTAGTGCGGACTCAGATCTGGTTTCTTGATCAAAAACCGTCATTCTCCTTGCATATCCTAACTATTATAGAGAATATCCAGAACCAATCAAAAATCCGTAACCAGGTTCGCCATGAAAACTCCTAACTTGGATCTATATAACTATCTCGAAATTCTATGCTTGAATCTGGATCAAATCACTATGCGAATAGAATAATATAAGTACATCCTACGTATCTTCTTTATTGATTATTAGCCAAATCAATTCTCTTTTCTATTCACCTTCACTTATGATTTGTATTCACTTTTCTCATTTTCCTCAACCCTATTTGAATTATCACTAAATTTTTTTATCTCAATTGGAAATTTTTATCACAACAGTTTGCACTCTAACCTACTAAATTTTAGAAAATAGTTTGAATTTTTTTAAAATAGATAAGTGGTTGAAAAATAATTATTAGTTGTAACATAGTCATAATAATAGTTATGTAATTGTAAAATATTTGGAAAATAGTCAAATAATTTCAAAATAATTGTAAAATAGTAATAATTGTAAAATGAGTATAAAATAGTTTGGGGTTTAAAAAGAAAGGTTGTATATAGTAAAATACTTGGAAAAATAGGTTTATATCAAAACAACTTATTTTGAAAATAGTTCAGAGTCAAACTGTTCAATTCCCAACCTCCATTTCCAATCAATTCAATTTAAATTTCCACTTCCATTGAAATTGACTCAATTCCAATTTAAATAACTTCAATTTCCACTGAAATTGATTTAACCCCAAATTCAAGCTGAGTAAATCCTCGATTTCGTTTCTAAATTCAAATCAATTTCCATTTGAATTTTAAACCTATTCAACTTTAATCACAAATCCAAATTATTCAAATCAATTTGGACAATTTCAAATTGAACCCATTTCAATTTTCGAATCAATTCCAGTTTGAATTAATCCCAATTCTCATTTTGAATTTGAACTCATTCAACTTCAATTTCATTTCAAATTAATCCAATTCAAATTTTCCATTTGAATTTTTAAACTTATCCATCTTCAATCACAATTCCAATTAATTCAAATCAAATTCAATTTGAACTAATTCAATTCAAATTTCAAATTTAAACCATCCCGAATTATATAGATTCAAGTTAAATTTTTAAATGTTACTTAATCCTTTAAATCGAATTAACTTATATCTTTAAACCATTTAATTTTGAATCCCATTTCCATTTTTAACCTATTTCAAAGTTCAAATAATAATTCAAACCTTAAGTCCAAAATGATTCCATTTTATCTTAATAATGGATACATTTCCACACCATATTTCTTCATTTATTTAAGCAAATCCAATTTCATCTTGAAATTTCCAATTCAGGTTGCTTGTTAAATTATTTAACCTTTCAAAGTTAAATTCAATTTACTTAATCCAGCCAACGTTACCTAATTTGAATTCCTAATTCAAATTTTAAACTCCACATTAATAATTTTTCCACTTATTAAGTTCAAAATCTTATCACTTTGGGTTTTACATATCACATTCCAAGTAAAAATTTAAAACTCATCACTTAGAGTTTATTTCAAATCATCTTTGATATTACGTATATCTCTCATATATACATATTTATTCCTTGGCCCACCAAGCCAAAATTTAAAATTTAAACCACCTTTGGTTTTAATTCAAAACAAATTCTCTTTAAAATTTTCAAACATTTCTTATTTTAAAATAAGATCATATTCAAAATAGTTTGAATAATATTATTTCCTTTAACATTTTGAAACCAATTCAAATGTTTAAATTTGGAATTCAGAACTTCACAATTTGAAACCACTTTAATTTACAAGTTACTCTCATTAAATGGTTACTTCCTTAAACCATTTCGTTGTTTATTGGAAAATAATCATCCCATTATTAAACACAATAACCATTCTATTTCTCTGGTTTGAAACCAATTCTTATTCATCTTATTTTGAAACTCTTTCCCAACTTCAAGATTTTAATTTCAGTTTGAATCCATTTTAAACTTATCTTTAATTTAATTTCAATTTGGTTGTATTTCTATTACCACTTAATTTAATTCCAAAAATTTAACAACCAATTACCTTAATATTTATTAGAAAGAAATATTGCTTTATATATCAAAATATATTCTTATATAAAATCATTTAAAATCTTTATATAAGAAAATAACAAGTACGCTCTCATATATTTGTTCATATGCACCAGTGGTCTCCTATGATTGTTCATATGCACCAGTGGTTGATCTCCTTGAACTCCAAAAATCAGCAACTCCATTCATCCACAAACCCATCATTTGGGCTCAGAAACAAGCAAACAATGGTGCGACCAAAATTGAAATCACGAAGACAACCACGAGTCAAGCTAGGACAAAACATTCAAAACATCCTATTTGGCCATATCATGAATCTCCAAGATCATTGATCTGTACCAATCAACGAATCTTGATGAGGTGACCATCAATTTTCATGTGAACAACTTTATGGCACGGAAAACTATATGGAGAACGTGGGGATGAGATTTTAGGTTTCCTACAGCTATAAATATGATGGCAGGGGCTCATATTGAATCCTTTTCCAGCTTTCCTACTTTCTAACATTCTCTTAAAATCTCATGGATTTATACCGATCAATAAGAATTGTATTTGTAAAAGCAACGGTATAATAAAAGAAAACTTGAAGTGCACGTAGGCCAGAGTACGCTGAACCACTATAAATCTCTATGTGTCTACTTTTTCATTTTTCATTCGATTTTCATTACTTTATTTCTCTACTTGCTTTTCTTGGGTATTTGTGCCATTTTTGGTTCAAATACTTTGGTGCTTTCATTGAGAACCACTTAAATTCGCTGATTTGAGATTTGAAAAACTTTAAAATAACAGGACAATCTACTAGGACCACCATTGTTGGAGAAAATCAACAAGGAGGCGGGCACAAGGCATCCTTAGGAACCAACCCCCCATCCATTTACATAACCAGAGATGACATTGAAAAGACTATGACAGAAATACATAACAGACTGATAATCTGATAAGAGGAAATGATAAACGGATCCCTCTTAAGGATAGGATAACAAAGAAAAGTTGGAGTTGCCGCAAACTAGAGTTAAAAGCTGGAGAAAATGCACCTAGGAGTCGAGTAGATCAAATCAAAACGAACAGCGAACAAGTTCAACGGATCGGTACCGATCCATAGGTATGGACCGGTACCAATGCACAAGAACTCGAGGGGTACGATCGATTTGGATCTATGATGAGCTTCAATTTTTAAACTGGCAATGCTAGAGCTAGAAAGGAAAATTGAAATACGAATGTATGACAGCAAGAGATGGAACAAAAAGCCCGCCGTTGGAACGAGGGGCAGAATGAAGTTATGAATCTGAGACTTCCACTGAACAACCCCATGATCAAGATGGATGGAAGTCAGGTTTGATTCCTTCAACCTAACTTTAATAAATGATACAATATCACCTTAGGCCGCTTATGTAATTATGAGATCCCGAACTGTCCCTTGGCACGCTCTAAGTTGAATGCCGAAGATGGCTATTTAGAATTTTGCACAATATTAACCTCGGACTGCTTATACGCGTACGGGATCCTGATTGGTCCCTAGGCACAATCTGAGTTGGAAGTTTGATGGTGATTTTGATAGGATTATATGTCTACTAGATGCCCTAACTTAGGCTCCTTGAGTGATGATCGAAACTAATTAGGAAAGAACAATAGAGATTGGTTGCGCTCAAAATTGATTAAAATTTTATAAACCACTTGAACTTGATGACTAAAAATGATCTCTTTAAGTCCCGACCGGAGTTTCGGGACCAGAGTGCAAGGTGCAAGTTTCCTTACCATAGAACAAGTGGATGGACTTGTATAATATTAATCGCATTAAGTTCCGGCCGGAGATTAGTGATCAGTGTGCAAGAAGTAATTCACCTTGCATGAGCATGAGCAGATAGGTTTTCTTATCGTAGAACCCCATCACCAGAGAATGAGAGGATTGGCTTCAGTACATGGATATGATCGAGTTAAGTCTCGACCAGGGATCTGGACCAGGGTGCAGTGACTAGGCCACTTCACCGGAGAGCGACTGGGTAGACTTAATTGTTATGGATAGACTTACTTGTTGTTGAGTCCCCTAGCAAGAGAGTAAGCTAACTAGGATAAGAAAGGGTCTAGAAAGACCATGGATTCTGATTATCTACCCTTAATGGCCATGACTTCAATTAATGATCCGAAGAGATCGTGGATCTAACTATCGGCCTTGAATGACTATTGATTCAATGGATGATTCGAAGAGATCGTAAATTTAACTATCTGCCCCGAACGACCATAGATTTGATTATCAATTCAAAGAGATCGTCCACTCAACTTAAATGGTAAGCAATCTGGAGAGATCATCCTCTTAGCTTAACATTAAACTTAATATAAAATAATCCAGAGAGATCATGCATTAAATTGAACATACAATGATCTATAGAGATCTTGCCTTAGAATAGATATAGATTGATAAAAGGATTTGCATACCTTGTAATTAGAGTAGAATTAATAAATCCCAGATGAACACGGGACGACTTTGACATCTGATGTAATAACTTCAAATGAAACCGGAATGATGATGATGCATAGGCTACACTTAGGTAGATTCTAGAGTCTCAGGCTGTAATTGATTTAGAACGACACATGATTGACAAGTGAATCTAAAAGAACATAATGGTTCACAATAGCTTGATCGGTTGATAACTAGAAGATTCAATTTCTAATATTGTGTCAATTTTGACATTCGTTCTTAACCAAAGCACACTTTCATTTGCAAGGAATTCTTTGAGGGGAAAGTGTTATCCTTCCTTTTGACCAGGCAGTATATGAAAAAACTTGACAAGTTAAACTTCAAAGTTATCAAGACAAGAAGCCCGGAGAGATTTGTACGAAGCCCAGAACTCAATTATAACAAAGGTCACAAAGCAAGTACAAGGCCTTTCCAAAAATCAAGGACCCAAAAGGACCAACATGTGTCGGATTGGCACCGATCCAACTCATGGATTGGCACCGATCCATGATATTTCACCCTTTTGGCTTCCAAAATTCCTACACTCCAAAACCATGTCGCCTATAAGCGAATTCTATCCTCCTATGATCATTTGCATGCACCAATGATCGATCTCCTTGAACTCCAAAAATCAGCAACTCCATTCATTCTTAAATCCATCATTTGGACTCAGAATTAAGCTAATAATGGTTTAAACAAGATTGGAATCATGAAGCCAACCATGGGTCGAGCTAGGTCAAAAAATTCAAAACATCCTATTTAACCATTTCATGGATCGGTACCGATCCAAGACATGGATCGGTACTAATCCATGAATCTTGATGAGATGGCCATTAATTTTTCAAGAGAACTAGTCTACGAAGTGGAATACTATGTGGAGATCGTAGGGGTGAGATTTTAGGCCTCCTACATCTATAAATAGGACGGTAGGGGCTTATTTTGAAGGATCGTTTTCAAGCTCTTTGACTTTCTAACATTCCTTTATAATCCTACAGATTTATACTGATCCGTAAGAACCATACTTTTAAAAACAACAGTATAATAGATGGAAACTTGTAGCGGATGTAGGCCGGAGTACGCCGAAACACAATAAACCTCTGTGTCATTACTTTTTACATTTTTCATTTAATTTTCATCACTTTATTTCTCTACTTACTATTTTTGGACATTTGTGACATTTTTGTTTACAACAAGCACTTTATAAAATTATTTTTGATTTCAATATTTTAAAACTAATATTGTATTTTTATAAAATTTACTAGAGAAAAAAAAATTTAGTAAGAGAGAAAATTCAAAGATATTTGCTACGAGGTCCTAAACAAAAGTCTAGGACTCGACAAATACTTGTTTGACCACTTGTAATGAGTTTTCCTTGAATCTCTTATGTTTATTCTTCTTTGTCTTCTTATTTTGTTCTTGAGTTCTCTTACCGATTCCTTTTGATGTCCATCTGCATTTGTATAATTCTGTATTATAGGTGAACAGTATACCGGTGAGTTCCTGCATAATTATCCACAATTTGGAAAATCAATAGTAATAGTATTTATATGGTTATTTTCGTCAAAACCAATACTCGTGGTGTTAACACATAAGGATGTAGATTTAAAAAAAAGTTTATTATATCTAACTAGATCTCATTGTTTATAGCACTTTTATCTGTAATTGACTCCTTGGATCTCCTATCCACCACTCGAAGTTGCAACAAGACGAATGTTACTACTTAAGACTTTATATTTGGATGTTTAGGAGCTTAGGTGATTCGGCCAAAGGAGGATAGGGTCGGCTGTAAAAGTATGGTGGCTAGGTATGAAGCATTAAGTAGGAAAAAAAGTTTAGTATGAATCAGTATGTATAAAGGGAGAAACGGGGAAAATAACTTCCAACTTTTACTCGATCTTCAATATGAATTCAAACCCGATCCACCCTTATCTCATTCACCTATAGCCGACCTTACCTATAACTATCATTACTGCCGACTGAATTTATGCGTGCGAGTTGCACAATCATATTAGTGAATTTTCCTAAATACCACACGATTTAATCAATTTATAAATGTTAACAAATTAATCAAATTATTAGTACGAAATATACTATTTATATATTTGATGTTCGGGGGCAATCGATAATGTTCAGGGTGCCATTAGTAATCAGCTAGGTAGGCATATAAAAGTTGTATATATGAGTGTCAATGTATAATATCAATATATATTTAATTACAATTAAATGATGAATAGTATTTGATATATATTGGCCATAAAGTGTCCAATACAGGGTCGGTCATGGTAGAGATAAAGGGGTTTGAATTTTTAACCTAAATCAATAATGATTAGCTAAAGGAAAAGGAGTTAAAGGTGGAGAAGTTTTCACCCTTTTATCCTCTGTATAAATCAAAGCATGCTCATTCATTGGAGTTACCTCTCTCCCCCTCCCTCTGCTATGACCAAATTCAGCATCTTACTTCCATTTTGTCCGAAAATCCTTTGCTCAAAACACATCAAATTAATAAAATGCAATGGTACATTCTACTGTTGCATAATTGGGTGATTGATCTTAAGGAATCTTGGCGGTTCGCTAATCAAGTGCGTTCAATGGCATCATCTTTAAAAGAAAGACAATTTGATTTACATTTATACGCTAGTTAGTTGTCATTATAATAGCTTTATATATGAACTACCTCCTCATTATAATTATTATTATTTAAAAGAAATTAAAGAATTATTTTGTTTAAACAATTTAATTTATTCATAATTTCAAAATTATATACATACATACACATATATATATACACATACACATACACATACATACATACATATTTGTGTATTTACAAATATTTAATTCAGCCACACACACATATATATATATATATATATATATATCCTAAAATGTAAGTTATGGTTTCCTAAATATTATATGTATTTCTTCCTCTATAATTATTTATAAATTTTAAAACACTAAATACATTAATATATTATTTAAAAGTGTATATATATAATATAAATTATTTAAAATAGCTTTCGGCTATTTACTAATAAAAATTATTTTCTGACCTATTTTTTTAATATATTATATTATTTATTTATTTTTAATCGCTATTTAAAACAATGTTCACATTTAATAATATTATATATACAGACATCTATATAATCATTTATTATAAAATTGTTTTGAATTTTAGAAAAAAATTCTTGCTGGTTAAATGTATGTATGTATATATTTATTATAGACACATTTATTTATTTAGTTTAATAACTAAATAAATAAACAACTCTATTATTACGTAATAAATAATTTTATTTATTTAAATAAAATATATTATAACAATCAATTATAAATCATTATTGAGACACTTGGGTCGTTATGTGCAAACAATCCATTCCAAGTCATTATTTAGAATTTATGTTTCAACGTATATGTATCATAACTCAAAGTCATACCGGGAGATAATTTTGTGAGTTCAATCCAATTAAATTCAAGCACATTAAATGATGAATCTGTTAGATTAATTTCAAAAGTTGAAATTATGATGTTATTCTAATCAATGTTGTTTATTATATTCTAACTGCATTAGTCCTTTTCTCGAAGACTTATTTACAGCCGACGGTGTATTCGGTTATAATTACCAAAATCATATTTTGATAATGTATTTGGAATCCATTTCGGATCTGTGCATCATGTTATATAGAAGAGTCAATACTCTTAATGGCTTATTGAAAACTGAAGAAATCATTTTCTGGATATTGATAAGAAACTCATGGTTTATCTTTAATGTTTTTGAATTTTTATTAGAGTTCTAATGTGTTGTGCCTACTTAAGGCTTGGTTAATTTTATCTCATCTTACGTAATCGGTTTAATTTTTAGATCATATCCAAATCCAATTTACTATCAGCATTTTCAAAAAAAATTCCTTCATCATGAAATTGATTCTTGAAACAATAATTATTTCTCAGTGCAACGGAATGGGTGCTCATAAATATTCTATGAACTCTCTTTATATATATATATAATTAATTTAGTTTTAAGTTTATGAAATTTATGTTCATAAAATAAGTTGTTTAATCAATATTAGTCTGTCCCAAACTCCCTTGGGATGGTCCACAGGACCCCTTATAAGCATATATTACATGTAACCTCTCAACTCACATAACCTATCAACTTTTTGACTTAGGATATGTAGGGGTTTCTTATAAAATTTTACCTTTTATGATCTTAGAGACTATGCATTAGATAAAATTAAAGTAAACCTTAGGTACATACTTTTAAGTACATGTAACACCCTTAATTTTATTGTATAATTTAAATATTTAATTATGAACGATTAAATGAGAAGTTAAAATTAAGGGATTTAAAAAAAACGGTTAACTAATTAAAATGAGTTGGCCTTTAAACAAAGAGAATGGGTTTGATGAAATAAAGATTTAATAAACTTAAGTTTGAAATAGTGGAAGAGAAATGTTAAATATTATATTATACTCTCTCCACTCTCCCTCATTCACTTTCATTTCATTCTCTAAACAAAACCAAAGAAAGAAAAAGATAAGTTCGGCCATAACTAACCAAAGAAGAAGAGGGAATTGAAGAGGAAAGAAGAAGAAATGGAATCTAAGGCAAATTTCATCATTTCAATAAGGGTTAAGGTGAATAACATGCATCTATCTCATTGTTTTTTCATTTTAATTTTTTAATGTAAATCCAAATTTTTTGGTTTTTATATCTAGCATTTTGATTAAATAAGCGTATATATGGATCTATGGGGTTTTGGCTATTAATTATATAGTTTTTAGGAAACTTCCTAACGGGTTTTCATGTGAAAACTAAGTTTTAATCTCCAAATGATCTAAATTTTTGATATGGTGTCCAAATTATTACTTTTGAGGTGGGTTTTAGTTTTCATAATTTTTTGAATTAATATGAATTTATTATGAATTATTTAAGTGAGAAAATGGTTAAATTTTGGAATTTAATTATTAAAAATATGAAAAATAATTATTTTTGTCCAAAATTTTTACCTGAGGTAGAAAATGATAAATAGTTTTTAGATGAATAATTAGGATTTTTCCATGAATTTTCCACTTTATATGATTTATCTACGGAAGGAAGATACTTATTAATTATGGAGAAAATCGATTGATTGATTAATTAATTAATTAGTTGTGTTAATTTGGGGGTAACATTTTATGGAAAGAGAACTCAAAAGAATGAATTTGGCAAAAATAAATTTCACATCAAATTGGGTTTGTTAAATAGAACTTATTTAAGAGGGTAGTAAATCAGTTTTCAATTTAACTACAAGACTGTCATTGAACCATTTTTGACCAAGTAAAGCTAATCACTCAAGACTAAATTTTATATTAAATCAAGAAGAATTATGCCTAGAAGCTAAAATAGAAAAGTGAACACTACATGGAAACCTAGTATTTTGATTAGCGAATTTTAACTCACAATGAGCCATATAAATAAACATTGTTTATGACATCTCAATTGGGATTCTTCACAATGACTATATAATAACAGGCAAAGGCTTATATATAACATGCAATGGGATGCATGCATATTGAGGGGTCTATCAGCACACTAAAGTCCATACTAAGACTAAAATATTCTAGATTGGAAATGCACCTGGGCCAAACTAAAGATAGTAACTACAAAAGAAAATAATATATAAATATAAGTGAACAGGCCAGTGAAGGCCTATAATATATATAACAACGCATGTCAGAGTTCATGCACACGTAGACAAATGTGCTACAAAGGAACATTACATGCAAATGCTTCAAGAAATAGCATGCGAAGGCATATTGCCAGCACATAAAGGTAGTAAAAAATAAAAAATGAAATGCATGCGATGATAAAGTGGGACATGCAGGGACATGCAAGGACATGCTATTTTAAATGCTTCCAGATGATAGGAGAAGTACAGAATAAAATATGAAGGCAATAAATAAAACATGATGCAAAGTTATAAAACAATGCATGCCATGACTGATGCATGCGAGGACTAGTATACGAAAAGCATTTTCATGAAGGAAGCCAAACAAAATGGTACGCTAAGTGAGTTTGAACGCGATGACCTTTATTTTTATGCGATGACTATGGGTATGCTGACATGCGAAGACTTGGCTAAAACGCACGACGACCTTTACTTTTAGTAGGTGGCGACTATGGAATTTTAAAGGCGTTATGCCCATGTTTTAACATGCAAAGGCAAGTAAATTTTTAAGGAACGATAGCCTATTGCTATCCGGATTTTTAACCCAGCAAGAATCAAAAGGAAACAAAACAACCTTGTGTTAACAGGATGGTTCAGAACTTAACCAGAAGAGCTAAAACAAGGAATTAACGAGGGTCAAGCTATATGACTAAGGCAACGATTGGGATCAAGTAAACCAAGAGATCGACATTCTTTTATCCAAATCAACAACTGAGTGTAAATAGCCAATAAATGGCATTCAAAATGAAAAAAAAACGACAAAAGACTATGGAAACATCTCCAATTCCAAACTCTAGAAAAATCCTGAGTGCTTGGATCATCAGCAACCCATGCCGCTCCTCAAATCCTCAAATGAGCTAGCTAAGGATATGATGAAAAGAGGCTAAGACATTGGCACGCAAATGAGCCATGGACCATGGGTCGCCAACGACCCATCGTTTTGCCTCGTTTGTATGCCAAATCTACTAGGGTTGTTCCCTACCTACCTGTGACTAGTTGATGAAGTGGCATCACCGAGAAGCTCTCCGATCTATATAAATATCATCCTACTTGAAACATAAGCTGGATCTTCTCCGGACTGGTTGTTGAAGCACTACTAGAATTATTCTTCATTCTCCACCTCCCTCACAACAATCTCCAAAGGAATTTGCTGCTATTCTCCAATGGATTCCAACTCTAGCGATTCAATCAAGCTAAAGATAATCAAAGCCTTGTAATCAAAAAATTTCTGTAATAGCAATCAGTCTTTAATAAAGCTATAAAGTGGACGTAGGCTTCATTAACAGCCGAACTACTACAAAAATACTCTATCAACTTTCTTTTACTGTTCCTTTTCTACATATGTGATTTGTGATATTTCCCTCTCTAAACAGGGCCGGTGCATTCAAACTCTATCCATGGCGTTGATTAATTTTTTGGGTTAACATTTTGGTGCTTTAACTGAGAATCCAACTCAATATCCAAATCTAGCTATCTACTTTGGATCCCATAGGTCTAGAAGTTAGATCCCCAATCTTTTCTTGAAGAACTCGCTGTTTTAGGGTGATTGGCTCCTGGAAGAAGAAGAACTACCTCTGGGAGATCCATAGGGGCAGTAATAGTTGGAGATGGTGCTAGTCTCCAACAAACTGAAGTAAACGTTGCTAACTTAGGAAACCAGGCACCAACGTCCTCTAGTAAGCATGAAGTCGTCAACAAGGACGAGCTGAATAAGATGTCTGAGTAGATCAACCAGAGAATGGAAAGTTGTCAAAAGGCTCTAATGGATAAGCTCAATGCTCTGTTGACCCTACAGTCAAACCCCACTCCAAGGGCTGTGCCTGAACCAGTGAGTGTTGTAGAACAATAGAATTCCTTCGTTTCTGGCCTACATAGAAGGACAGGAAGCAACCACAAAGAAGGGTGATAACGGGATGTAACGTGGAGGAGAATGAGAATACTCCATCTGGTGCAAGGCAACCAATCTTGAATTTGAATCAAGGAGCCAGAACCCCGTAGGAAGATATAGCTGTCAATCTCTCCGATTCAGAAGATGGAGAGCGAGGCAATTAGATGGAAGAGAACGTCAGTGCATTCGAAGATGCTAGAAACGTCCAAACTGCCTACATCATGCAAACTGTAGGCCACTGGGGTCCTACGGAAGTGGCCCACCCAGAGACAGGAGGGCCTTGGCATTAACCTACGCGTCAAGACCGTTTGTAGAACCAAACACTTGGCGCAGTGACCGATTGCCGCCTCCAGGAATACCGAACATCAGAGGCATACATAGCAGACATGGTCACACGCTTGATGGACGAGTGTAAAAGCCGAAAGGATGATGAATGGGGATCTACCCCGAGTCGAACCCCTTTTACCGACAAAATCTTGAATGAAAGATACCCAAACAAATTCACTATGCCAACTATCCCCTCCTATGACAAACAAAGGACCCAAAGCTCCATTTATACAAGTATAGTTGGTATATGGATGGAACCAATGCTCAAGAGGTTGTTCGCTGCCGATGTTTCCTTAATTTTCTAGAAGGAGTCGCATCTATATGGTTCACCAGACCCCCCAAAAGATCTATTTCTACCTTTGAACAACTTGCAATGAAATTCCTTGACCAGTTCAGGATCCATACCGTGCAACCAAAGACATCATGTCCCTATCAAGATTGGTCCAAGAGCGCAACGAGTCATTGAAATCATTCATGAATAGGTTTAACACCGTGGCGACAGAAGTTAGCAACCCCAACGAGGGTATAGTTTTTATGGCGTTAGTCCATGCTATTTTCCTAGAAATGGAGTTTGGGAAATGGATTAGGATGAACCGACCTACCAATAGGAAAGACTTCAATCGTAAAGCAAGCCAGTACTTGAGATTGGAGGAAGCACATGAGCTGGAAAGAAAAACTGCTGGTATACAACAGATGAATACCGAGAAAATGACATGATGGCAAATCAAAATAGGCGCGATCCTGGATGTACTCAAGGAATCGTGGGGAAGAGTGGGAATTAGAAGAGAAGAAACAAGAACTCTGATAAACTAAATAACGGTGGCAGCAACAAAAGATTTATAGAGTTTGGACAGGAAGACTATACCCCTTGAATGATACTCTAGAGAATATTTATATAGCAACATAAGAGACTGAAGAATATAAAAAACCTCTTAGAAAAGAGGCAATGGAATAGATAACGCACTAATGGAAATTCTACCGCTTCCACGAGACACGTGGCCACAATACAAACGAATGCCGCCGCCTTAAGGACCTCATTGAACGATTGATCCGAGACATAAAGCTTCAAAAATACTTGAAAAAGCCACAAAAACCCAATCAACTTACGACCGCTCAACCTCCTAGATAATAAAGAAATCAAGCTGGAACTAGTGAAGAAGGGTTGAAACGAACCGACCAGAGGCTTATTATTGGAACAATATCCGGGGGACCACATCCCACACAAAGAAGTTGAGGAGAGATGGAGCGATATGCGAGTTCGTTAAAGCACGCCCCAAAGGAATCATGTTTATCAATAGATGATGAAACTCTGGTCAAGCCGCAAAAGGTTTTGAGTGATAACATAGTGTTACGAAAACGATACACCGAAGGGATTGAAGCTCCAACTATTGACCCAATGGTGGTGACAGTAGAGATCGGGTCTGTTGTAGTCCGACGGGAGCTGGTTGATAGTGGCTGTTCAGTTAACATACATTTTAGATGTACTTTTGATCAAATGAAGATTGGCATGAAAAGCATATCCACATGCCAAACAAAGATTCAGGTGTTTATCAGTGAACCCAAACAACCGGTGGGAACAATTGACCTACCTGTGGAGCTTAGAGAGGGTGAGCGAAGGGTCAGCCTAATTCTGACTTTTTTGATTGTGGATGAAATGTCAAGATACAATGCATTCTTTGGAACACTAGCTGAATTTAGAATAGCATTGGCCCAATGGTGCCATACAATAAAGTTCCCTACCGAGCACAGAGATGGAATTGTGAAAAAGATCAGAGCATTGCCCGAGAATGCTATATTGTGGAATCGCGCGAGTCAAGAAGAAAGAAAAACCGAATGGATGTAGGGAACGTCCTCCACACCCGTGAACCCTTCGAATAGCAACTACAGAGTCGCCCTGGCTTCGGGACCATAGCCGATTCAACTAAGCTTTGGACCCTATGAAGAAGAGCTCAGGAGAGGATCGGGCAGCACTGGCGAAATTGACGATGTTTGTCCCAATATATATTGATGACCCAACGTGGGTCCTGAAAATTGGGTCGCCGCTTGGAAACAAGATGCGGTCAGAACTAACCAAATTCCTTCTGCCAATTTTGGATGTATTTGCTTGGACTTACTCCGATATGTGTGGGTACTAACTGAAATTGTCTGCCACGCTCTCAATATTGACCCCAAATTCACACAGGTAAAAAAAAGGCGCGGCTTGGGTCCCGAACGGTCCACGACATTGATAGAGGAGGTTGACAAGTTGATGGCTAACGGCTTCATCTAGGATGCAGTTTACCCTTAATGTGTATCAACCCCAGTCCTAGTCAAGAAGTCTAATGGAAAATTGTAAAATTATATTGATTTCTCTGACCTAAACAAAACTTGTCCGAAGGATAGCTTTCCGCTCCCTATAATTGACCAGCTTGTGGATGGAATGGCGGGATATGAACTGCTATCAATTATGGATGCGTACTCATGCTATAACCATATCTTGATGCATGAGCCAGATCAAGAGAATACTAACTTTATCACCGATTTGGGATTTTATTGCTACAGGATAATGCCATTCAGCTTAAAAATGTAGGGGTAACGTACCAAGGGCTAGTGAATACTATGTTCAAACGCCAAATTGGAAAGACAATGGAAGATTACGTAGACGACATGTTGGTAAAATTTCGAGTAGCTTCTAATCATCTAGACAACCTCACTGAGATGTTTGAGATACTCCAAAGATACGGAATGAAGCTCAACCCGCTAAAATGTCACTTTGGAGTAGCCTTCGGAAAATTCTTGGGGTTCATAGTAAGTGCCCGGGGCATCGAAGCAAATCTAGATCAAATAACAACGTCATGGGAAGTCCAAGCCCCCAAAAATAAGAAGGAACTTTAAAGCCTGAATGGAAAAGTCATAGCACCGAGTCGATTAATCTCAAAAGCTACAGACAAGTGCATACCATTCTTCGATGCACTGAAGAAGGAAAAGAAAAACTTTGAATGGAGTGAAGCTTGTCAGACAGCTTTCGAGGAATTTCTAAGACACATGGGAGCTCTCCCAATCTTATCAAAGTTGATGGATGGAGAAGACATTTTCATTTATCTAGCAGTTTCCCCGCACGCACTGAGCGCCTCTCTCGTGCGATGCAAGACTCCAGCGACCCATGTACTACATTAGCAAACGATTCTCCAGAGCTGAGAAGAATTACCCAAAACTGGAGAAGCTAGATTATTGCCTTTTAATTGCATTCAGAAATTACGACCATGTTTCCAGGCTCATCCGATTAAAGTATTGACTGACCAACCCCTGAAGCAAATTTTATACCGGCCCGAAACCTCCGGATGACTATTCAAGTGGTATATAGAGTTGAGTCAATATGACATCAATACGACATCACATACCACCTAAGGAAAGTAATTAATAGGAAGGCGTTGGCCGACTTCATTGCCGAATTCACGATACGGGACGACGACGAGGAAGTTCAATCGGAAACTGACACACGATGGAGGCTCTTCGTCGAGGGTGCATCAAACAACTTATGTTTGGGCATAGGGGTAGTACTCGAAACACCCTGGGGGCAAGCCATTAGATATGCTTTGTGGCTGGAATTTCCAGCTACAAATAACAAAGAAGAATATGAAGCACTGATCGCAGGACTGAAGGCTGTGAAGGAACTCAAGATAAAATCGATCCACATATACAACGACTTCAGCAGGTCGTGCCAAGTGAAAGGGGAGTACCAAGCGCACGAAGAAAATCTTGCCCCATATCCATCCAAAGTACAAAAACTACTAAGCGACATCAAGAACTACACTATGACTAATATCCCACGGGAGAAAAACACTAAGGCAGATTAGTTGGCTAAGCTGGCAAGTTCCGGAGAAGCCCAGTCATTTGGATTGGTTCCAGTTGAAACACTAACCATCCCAAGCATAGACGAAATGGACGTAGAGTGGATTTTTGAGACCACTGTCGAACCAGACACATGGATAACACCAATAAAAGACTATCTACTTGCAGGAACCCTTCCAACTGGACGAAATCAAAGGAAAAACTCCTCCAAAAGACGCCACGGTTCATGATACAAGATGGAAAACTCTAATGAAGGTGGTTCTCGACCCTTCTTCTTAGGTGTGTGATCGACGGTGAAGCACGATGAATCCTAAAGGATGTACATAAAGGTGATTACGGAGACCACACTGAGGGGCCGACCCTAGTAAAGAAAGTCCTTCGATATGGATACTTCTAGCCCACAACAAATCATGATGCCGCATATCATGCCAGAAGATGGGATCGTTGTCAAAGGTTCAACAAAATTAAGAGAACTCCTTCAATGGAACTGACGTAGATGGTTATCCCATGGCCGTTTGCAATATGAGGGAGCAATTTGATTGGCGTCCTTCCAATAGCAAAAGGAGGAGCCAAATATGCTATAGTTGTTGTAGATTATTCCATAAGATGGGCCTAAGCGAAACTGCTAGCCACCATAACCACAAGTTATTAATTTTATTACTAAAAACATCATTTGCCGGTTTGGTGTGCCGCAAAAAATCATCACTAACAATGGAAACCACTTTGAAAGTGCCGAGTTCAAAGACTTCTATAGGAGCTTCCAAATCGAAAAGAGCTTTTTCATAGTGGCTCATCCACAAACAAAGGGGCACGTGGAAGCAATAAATAAGATCACCAAATCCACCATCAAAAATCGACTAGCAAAAGGAAATTAGGTTGAAGAACTTCCACTCGCACTATGGGCTAACAGGACAAAACATAAAGTGGCAACTGGCCACACTACGTGCGCCTTAGCATATGGTTCAGAAGCAATGATTCCTGTTAAATTAGAAGTCTCCTCACACCAAAGGTAGAATTTCAATCAAAAACAAAACTAGTAGGTCCTACTCGAATCATTAGACATGGTCGATGAAAAAAGAGAAGAAGCAGAGTTGAGAACTTCTGCCCACCAAAAAAGGATCGCATGGTACTTCAACTCCAATGTTCATAGTCAAACCTTCAAAGTCGAATATCTTGTGCTCAAGCGAGTTTACCCTGTTCCAGGGGCCTACGGACCAAACTGGGAAGGACCATATGTTGTTAATCAAAAGCTCAAGGATAGGACTTTCAAGGTAATAACCATCGGCAGGGTCACAATTCCTAGAGCTTGGAATAGCGAATCGTTCCTTCATTATTTCATTTATAAAATTACTTTATGTATTCTCTGTTTTTCAGCAAATAAGCCATCCCAGAAATGCCCAAGGCAGTGTAAATTGGCAAAGAATCTGCTATGCTTTCCTTAATAAAATTCGATTTGTTTTTTCAAACAGACAAAACTGTATCCATAATAAATACCCACCGGGTCGAAGGAAGAAAATCGACTCAAACCGTTGGAACGATGGAACCCGATCCTTGCCTCTTAAAAAATCGGTGTTGCCCTAGCAATGCCGGGAGCGTCAAAAACTTGCTCCTCGTGTTGCCCGGAGATAGGCAGCTAAGGGGCATCAAAAACTAACTCCTCGCGTTGCCCGGAGATAGGTAATGCCTAGGAGGCTCAAAATACTAACTCCTCGCGTTGCCTAGAGATAAGTAATGCCCAGAAGCATCAAAAACTAACTCCTCGTGTTGCCTAGAGATAGGCAACGTCGAGGAGCTTCAAAAAACTAACTACTTGCATTGCTCGGAGATAGGCAACATAGAGGATTATAGAATACTAACTCCTCACGTTGCCCGGAGATAGGCAACGCTAAGGAGTACCAAAAGTCATGCATCTCATAAGCCGTGCATCAAAAAGTAACTCCTCGCACTGCCCAGAGATAAATAATACGAGCACCAAAAGCCACGGATCTCGTAAGTCACACATAAAAAACTAACTCCTTGCGCTGCCCGAAGATGGGCAATGCCAAGGAGCATCTAAAGCCATTTACCTCATAAGACGCGCATTCAAATTTAAACTCCTCACACTGCCTAAAGATAGGCAATGCTAAGGAGAATCAAACATCGTGCATCTCATAAGCCGCACATCAAATACTAACTCCTTGCATTGCCTAGGGATAGGAAACACTAAAACCGTCCAAACATACACTCATTGCGTCACGCGGAGATAGGCGACGTAAAGGATCACCGAATGCCACACACCACACAAGCGACGTGCTAAATCCCAAAACAATAGCCCCTCATATGATCGGAATATGGGAAACATTGAGGAGCGTGAGGAACCACACACATATGGTTAGGAATATTGAGCACAACCCAGACAAAATTGGTGCTAGAAGAAAGGCACTCAGTGATGGGCAACAATTACCCATGCATAAATTGCATACTTACCTGAATGTTGGTGGAAACTGAGATTACATGCTAAAGTCGCAAAACTTTCGAAGAAAGGGAAATCAAGTTGTAACTTAGCCAAATTTCAATTTTGATATAAGAGTTATTTAACCTTATGTTTCTGGTCATTTGAAAACTGCTTGAAGTAAACAGTCCTGTGAACTGGGGGCATACACCGGGACCCGAACAAAAACACATGAAAGCAATAATTCACAAGTTCTATCATTCCAAACAAATTTTTTTGAAACAAAGAAGTTAATAAAGAAATTCTTAAGTTTTATTAACTTCTAGGGTTCTGTTAATTTATGAAGTGCTGTTAATTTCTCAATTATGTTGATCTCTAAGTTTTTTTACTTCAAATGAAGGGCTTTGGCCCTAATCAAAGAACTTGAAAAGTATGAAATGAAACAAGCACAAGTAAATAGAACATATATAAACAAATAGATAAGAGTATAGTCACAATATCATATTTCTTATAATTTTCTATACATTGGGTCAAAATGTGAGGGCCGAACCCACACAACACCAGCCAACCAAAAGAAAATATAGACTCTACAGTAAAGACGTAAAGTGCAGACTCTGCACTTGAACAGACTGACTCAAAAAGAAACAAAAACAAGTCAATCTTCCTACAAGATATTGACCAAAATCAAGTTAACCTTCACACAAGCCGCTCAACGTTTATTGCCATCGCTCCCCTTTCCACCCTTGATCGGCAACTTTACTTCTTCTCAGGAGTGGTGTCACTGTCGGTAATATCAATGAATAGCTCAGTGGCAATATCCTCATCTTCCTCTGAAGCCTTCTCAGAAGCATCTCCCTTCATATTTCGCCTTCGAGATTTGGAGGAGCTTTTGGAGGTTTTGATCACTTCGACATTTTCCCGCTTGACGGTAACCAGCTCGTGTTGAGTCTTCTGTAGTGGCTCCGTTTGAGTCTCCTACTCCTTGGTCTCTGTTGCCGTTACATTTCCTTCCAATGACATAGAAGGATCATCCAGGTCATGAAGTGCATCTATCATTTCAGCTTCTAGCTCTAGTTGCAAACTTGACGCGGATGTAGAAATCAAAATATAGATAGAACCAACAACAGAAGATGTGGACATGGCAGCAGGTACAGGCGCCAAAGCAGCTGGAATGTCAATGGGGAAGGTAGATGGACCTATAAGATCAAAAAATGAAAGCATTAAACTCCTCTTGCTCTTGTGGCATAAGCTGGAAACTCCCAAATTCGGAGGAGGCACGGACATTACCTGCATAAGAGGAATGCTCAAGAATGCCTACTTCATACTCACCACCTTCGCCCTCGTTTAATGGCTCCGCCGCCTGAGGAATGATTCCAATTCTGGAAATCGTTGGCTTGTCGTGGAGATGCTCTGATAATTCTCCCATGCAGGAGATAGACGGTTTGGTTAGCACGCCGGTGGCGATCGTCAACGCAGTATCGATGGCCTCCTTGTCTCTTTCAATTCGGAGAATTTCCTGGCCCTCAAGTAATGCCTTCTTGGATTCGTCGTTAAGTTAGATGTCTCGAAACTCTCGATCGGAATAAACATCGCAGCTATTGGCAAAACAAGATAAGATTTCTTCCCAAAATGAGCGAAGTGCGCAGGAACTTCGGACCGAGATAGTTAAGACTTCCTTGATGCAACAAAAAGTTAACATAGAAGTTTAGAATCATCACATCCAGCTTCTCCATTTTCTTGTCGAAGGCATTTTGGAGGTATAGGTAATCCACTTTCACAGCAAATTTCTCAACTTTAGCAGCAGTCTTGTCGGCATTGAGCTATGAGACCTAGGCCTGTAACATGGCAATGATCTCGGCCTTGTCTAAAATAGTTTTGTTGTGCCCTTCAACGATGAGGTCATGATCAGTTATAGTCCTTAGTTGAGCCTCAATTGTTGCGCTGCAAGCATTCACTTCTTGCTTTAACTTCTCCTCCTCCGCGTGAGCCTTTTTGATCTCGTCTCTGTAGACGATTTCTATTCGGTTTTGGGCTTCTCTCACCTCTTTCAGCTTATTGGCCTTTCTCTTGCTATCTTGCAGTGTCGCTGCTTTCTCTTCCTCTAATCGTTTAATCTTGGCATCATGCTCGACTAACGCCTTCTCAAGGTCAGCTTTCTCAGGTTCAAAGGAGAGGATCTCCTATTAATTATTTCTATTTGTATCTGTTAGTTGTTTATAGAGCTTCTCCCATTTTTCGGCCTTTTCTAGGTCACTCTGGATAGCTTAGAGATGTAGCATGTAGGAATCCTTAGGAACGGGGTGGAGATCCAGGTCAAACTTGACCCCCTTTAAGAACCAACTAGGAAGCGCTACATCAAGTTTAGGAGGGCCCGAAGGAAGGACATATGTAGATCTCCGGTGGGGGCGAGAAGCAACGAGGATAGCAGTGAAAATAGAAGATGATGATATATGAGTTGGAGGTGGAATCAGAGCAGAAGTGATGGGAATTTCATGGCCCACGAAAGAGTGTTTTGAGGCGAGCTCTGAAGAATGAGGGAGATGTTCAAACTTTGACTTTTTTGATAGTTCATATCTTTCCTCAAGAGACTTTTCTTCTCAGACCCACCTTTGAATGATGGAGCTCGGTCTCTTTCTTTCTGGCAATGGGTTTCAGCTTCGAGCTCTTTCCTCCGCCTGTTCCTCCTCTGTTTCTCGGACTTGATGGAGGTTGGAGGAGCGCTTGTGATACTGCTGTGAATCAGTGAAGTCTTCGAAGTCGTCATAAAAGCCTCGTCACCTTGTCATACCTAGCATACATAAAATGTTTCAAAAGCATAACATAAACTAAGAAAATGTATAAAGGGATGGAAATGAGTGTAATCCTAATGCAACGTGTAGTATGCTTCTAATATGGGCCTAAGACGTCGTCACGAACCAGAATGAACGGGCATAGTAGATGGGATCGGATTAACCTCAGTTATTGTGGGCGGAACCAGGCTAACTGTTGGTGCAATATCACCCAAATGGGGAAGCGTCATGTCAAATTTACAGTCTCCTTTTATGAGCTCATTGAAGTCAACATAAACATCACCGAAATCCCCGATCTCCACTCTGATGTATCTACTAGGAGAGTCTCAATGCGTTCCAAACCCTAGAGCTTTTCCTTTAACACTTATATCAGGGAGAGGTGAGCTTTGAACAATGAGACTCATAACTGGAGTTTCAACACAAGACTCTGAGTCCACTGTCGGATTCAGACAAGAAGTAATCACTGGCAACAGACTCATCATTACTACCTTCAAACTCTCCCTCTTCCTTTTTCGAATCCACCGCGGCCTTTCCCTCTCTTTGTTTGAACTCCTCTTCTGCTTCCTCCAGGATTAGAGGCATTCTACCTAGGCCGCTTAATCCAGTTACAATAGCCTCTTCCCTCGCACAGGCTTCGTCGATGGATCCTTCGGACGGGCTTTCTCTCTCTTGAAAGGCGCCTTCGTCGAAATCGTGGAAGGAGGAGATAGATCTCATATGAATCCTAGATCGAGTAGGAGAGGGAATTTCAAATTGAATGACAGATCTACCCGGAGCCAGCAGTCCGTAGCAACGTAATTTTTCGTCAGTCAGTAATTCTTTAACGCTTCTCTCCTCGGCATCGACTACCTTTAAAGTCTCACAAACTTCTTGGGGTGTTGCATCTATGTTCAGTCTTGGAATAACTGCAAGGGACATATAGTGGATTAGGAACTCCATGGCAATGCATAAAAAGCTTGATGAATAAAAAGAAGCTTACCCCCGGTCATCCACCAACGATTGAACCCCTCAGGGAATCTGATAAAGAAATATTATGTCTTGAACTGCGATAAGTTGCTTTGCAAGTGCTGGATGATTTTTCGGTTTCTCTAGGCTTCGATTATAATCAAGGAGGAATAATCATCTCTCTTCTTGAATGCCAGAAAGTACTGCAACTCGTCAAAGCATGGAGCATGGTTAAACGTCCATATGGAAAAAAACATGCAAGTATGTCAGGATGACATAGCCATTCAGATGAAGCTGAAATGGGGCAATACCCAAGTTTGAGAGAGTTTCACATAAAAAGTCATTGAAAGGATGCGCGGCTCCATTCAAACATGTTACGACCTGGCTTTTTGGATGTTTTAAGCAGACACACATGTCAAACTCAAAACATTCAAAAGGGCAGATTGTTATGGGGTAAATAAGAAAAAGAGAAGAAATAAAACAAATACAAAATCTCGTAGTGGAGTGACAAAATATAATAATCAAAATAGCAAGTCATGATGCTGTTTACAAAACATTGATTATACTTACACAACACATAATCAGAATTACATATATCAGAGATAAATAAATGACAATGCAGCGGAACAGTATGATGCAGTGGAATAATATAGTAAATAATAATACAATCTTCGTCTTCGTCCTCCAGAAATAAGTCTTCAAATCCCAAAATGCTCAGGCTGACCCGAGCGAATTGAAAAGACAAAACACTCGAGTCAGAACTAAAAAATCTTATGTAAGTTAAATCTATGGTAATATATGAGTGTGACGGCATCAGAGATGTTTACGGGGTTTGAAATTTCTTATTCAGTATCCAACATGAATGTAGTAACTTAAGAGATTTTTGGGATTCACATATCCTAAGGGTCCGTTAAACTATCTACTATCTAGTACAATACGCTATTATAATATGTCTATAGTAAAGTAAAAGCATTAAAATAGCGTTAAGGCGTTATCCATAACCCCCTTAACACATTTTATATATTCCCATAGTCTATACAGTACCGTACGCTCCTTCAAGAGGTTTGCATGGAGGGCACCCCATAGGTACGATAGAAAACAAACTCGTAAAAGGCGTACTAGGGCATGTAAGCACGACATTCGAGGCAATGTCAGGGTAGATATACCAATTGCACTCCCAGACTGGTGGTAATGCATAGCAGCTACTACCGCCCACCTAGAAACACACTCCCATATCAAAAATCGAGGGGTGGCCACCAAAATCAATCATAAAGTCAAAGTATAGTATTAAGAAATGTGCCAGGTAGGAGGAATGACCTCTCTTGGCCCAGTATAGCTCTTTTTTTAGTCACATCTAAGCTGGCTCATAGGAGTCGGGTCACGTCATACCTTATACAGAAATCATTCGCCAAACATCTTACGTTATTTCTGGAATCTCCACCACGTACACAGTTCTTAAAGTGGTTTTGGTATTGGCAGGGAGTATGACAATATCGAATCCGGGTCTCTTTAATAACCAAACGCTTATTTCACACAAGATGTTCTTTTATATTTCGAAAGTCAATTCACAATTTATACCAAAATATCATATTACCAAAACCATAATACTTCCGAAATCATATTCACTTTGAAATCATATTCATGTTTGAAGATCATATCGTTTCCAAATCATTATTTTCCAAAATAGGTTAAATCCTTACTTCAAAATCATCGTATTCAAATAAATACAACATTTAAATCCCAACTAAGGTTATAATATCATTTAATCATATTTCCTTAAAATCGAGGATTTCAAATATAAACACCTCTACCATATTTAGTTTGAAATTTAGAAAGATAGTCTTAGATAGTTATAATTAGTTATAAATAGTTATAAATAGTAAAAGTACTCTAATTTTTTTTACTAATAGATTAAAATAGTTAAATAGATTTGAAATAGATTTAATATAATTAACATAGACTAACTAGCTTTAAAATAGGTTAATTAGCTTTAATATAAGTTAAAAATGGTATAGTTGGTTTTAAAATAAATTAAATGGTTTAAAATAGGTTAAATTGATTTAATATAGTAAATATAGCTTAAACTGGTTTAATAATTTGAAAATCTTAAAAATTTAGGATCTTAAAAATAATATATTTTTAAACTGTCTATATTAAATATGAAATTTGGAATTCATATAAATTTAACTATTTATTTTATTTCAACATATCTGGACAATTTCATATTTCCAAATCACAAAATCCAATTTCAATACATTTCAAATTATATTTCAAACAATGTTAATAAATCAATTCCTGTAGATTTCAATTTACACATCAAAAATCTTTAAAAATCCAATTGAATTCCTTTAAACAATTCCTTTAAACCAATTCCAATAATAATTCAATTTTATATAAATCAAATTCTTAGTTCAAAATATCGTTCAATTAATTTCAAAAATTAAGGATTCAAGGATCATTTAATAACCAATCAAGTTTCCGTATATAATTCTCTGCCCTAGGGTCAAGTGATACAAATATTTATCATTTCAATCCGTAATTTAGAATTTTACGATTTTATATCATTTCAAACCGCAATCCCGAATTTAACAATAAAATCCCTAAAATCGCTCGAGTCTATCATTTCAACCCATGATGATTTTTCCCTAACCTATAGGTCATTCGGATATGTATCATTTCAACCCGTAGTGAACATGCAGTTTATAACAATATAAAATGCAACATCCATTTATCCAATATCAACAATCAAGCATCCATCACAATCATCATCTAAATCAACCAAACAAATATCAGCAATTAACTAATTTACAATAACAGGTATTTTAGTGGCAATCTAATTTCAATAATAAATTAAATAACGATTTGATTCAAATAAATTCAAATTAACTGAGATGACGATATAAAATATACCAAACAGTCATATGTAAATTTCCAATCACATCATAAATTTTATTTAACAAATAAGAAACTTTAGAAGTTGTGAGTGAGTCAAAACACTCACCTTTGAATTTAAATCGAACTTAAATCCAATTTAAGCCCAAAAATTGAACGGTCTCAGAATTCTTCCAAACCTACGCAAGAATGTCCGAAATTTCAATACGATCCTAGCAGATCAAACCGTACGTGAATCGGACCTCGTAAAGAAAGATACATACATTAGAACATTTGAAAATTGAATTTAATAAAAATAAACAAAGCAAAAATAAAATAAAATAAACAGTCATTACCGCGCTACTTCATCGCCTGCCTCAGGGTCCTCTCTCTCGTACGCCCGCGATAATCCTCATTCGAACCCAAAATGCGGCCTGTCACGCAACTTTGACTGGCCACTGACCTCGCCTCAGGCCACTGCACGACCACTGACCACCACCACTTCCACACTCTCGACGAGCCGCATCCACCAGTGGCCACCACGTGACCTCCACCTGCGCCAAACCCCATGCGTCGCCACCCAAAACCCTAGTTTCGAAACCCTAATTGAATAAAACCGATCAATCTAGCCGTCACATCACCCAGCAAACGACGCAGATGCAAACCCCCCGTCATTCTCTTCAATAAGGTATCAATGATTTGACGATCTGACGTAGTTCATCAGATAGTGATGAATGGCCTAGAATTCACCATCAAATTATGGGAACATAGTTACCTAGATCGAAAAACGAATCACAGATCTGACTTGCGCTCGTCGAGAGCTTCAAACTGATATATAATTCAGTATATTTTGAGGAGTTTGAGTTTTTGATTTCGTTTTGAAATTGAAATTGAGGATTTGGGAATCGGAGTTTGCTTTTGCCATTAGAAAGGAGGAGCCACATAGAAATGTACATACAGAAATAAGAAATAGAAAGACTTCTAGGGTTTATATTGGGCTATTTATAGGCAAAACTGAAAAATAGAATGAATGGACAAGATTTATTTGAACGTTGAACTATAAACGATCTGAAAAGCCCGTCCTGTCTCTGGAACGAAAATGGGTCATCCTATATATATCAAAATAGATGTTTTTGATAATTTAAAACTCAATCGAATAGGTTTCAAGTCCTAATTCAATCGGATGAGTTATGTTAAAATTAGCTTATTTCAAATTGATTTGTTGATTTTAATTAAATTCATTTCTAGGCGTTTCAAGCCCGTACGATCAAACGACAAGTCCGATCGTTACAAAACTTGAAATCCTAATATAATTCACTGTTACGGGTCCGATGAAATTTGTTTCATTGAAATCCGAGATAGTAGTCAAAATAGCTATTTTTACATTAATTAAATAAATTAAATCAAATTTTCAATTTAAATTCTATAATTGATAAATTTTATCATTTTGATTTCTTAACAATTACAATAATTTAAACAAATTTAGATATCAATTTAAAGTTAATTAATTCACCAATTATAGTGTTTGATCTCAATTTCAGTAAATTCAATAATTGTAAATTAAGTTTTCAATAAATTCATTTATTTGATTTTCAACTTGTTATTCCATCAATTATCATCTTATAGGTACAATCATCATTACTTTATACCTTAGTACCTTAATATTTTACCATTTCATCAAATCCTCATTAACGTAAAATTTAATTACAACTAATTGCAATAACTCCAATTATTTTAATTTAAATTCCAAAAATTGATTAAATTTGATTTCAGTCTTTGTATTTAGTCAATTATTACCGTATGAATAAAATTATATTTCTATTCCTTTTATTACATTCTCAATTTACAGTTATTGTCCTAACTAGAATTAATGTTACATTTAATTTCATTTAATTTTATAATTGATTTCCAATTAAATTTAACAGCCTAAATAAACAGATATCATATAATAATTGTTACCGTAAATTTTTAATCACACTTATAAGTTCTTATTTACAACCAATGTTACAATTGCATATACACCACTAACTTTTATTCAATTACCGTTTATTATATACTATTTCATTAATCAATCCCATATTTACATTTATTTTCCATATATTCAATTTATTGCCAAATATAACATTTACATTATTTCATTTATTGGAATTTCATTTCAATTTTTAATAATTACTTAATTTAGCATCGTTATGTTTCTTTCTAGTTGTTATTTCATTAATAACTCATCAAGTTTTTATTTCTCCCCAGGTTAAATCACAAAAAACTAATTAAATTGACAATTTTTAATTATCGAAAATTACGGGTTGTTACACTCTCTCCCACTCAAAACTTTTGGTCCCTGAAAAGGAAAAAGAAAGGAAAAAGAATTGTGTAACCAATATATCTTATTCAAAATATAAATTTATAAACAACTAATTTACATAATTAAATAATTTAAACAATGTATATCAATTTATAACAATTAAATCTGTTTGTACAAAAGTTAACAAAAGTTTGGAAAACATTTCAAAAAAATTCTAAGTCTAAAATTTTCAAATTTTTTTGACAGAGTCTCCTTTATACGGAGAGGCTCGGGAGAAATAATAATATCAATAATAGCAATATATCTCATAATTTTCAAAATAATATATCCCAATAGCGGGAAAAACAATATAATATTGCTAGAAAACCATAATCCATGAACATACCTATTTGTCGGGCAAATAATGCTTATTTTATGAAACCAAAGTAGTAGCTATTGCTTCCATAAACCTGTATTTCACTTATATAATCCCCAGAGATTAATAATTATATAAAATGAAATATTTAAAGTTTTTTCAACTAATAACAAAACAATTAATATAACATAACAACAACCTCTTGCAACTAAGCATACGATCGTCACATGAAATCAAACAAATCAACCATTCATCCAAATCTAGCAAAATAAATGGTTTTGTCCGGGATTGGACACTTTAATCGTATAAGATGACAAATAAGCTACTAAGTATACCATACACTCAACAGTCTTAGATAAAACTCAACAGATTATTCATACATCCAAATAATTTAAAGTATCCTTGCCCAAACAAACATAAACCAAAATAAACAACAACTTCCAAACATTATTTAAGTTTATGTCTACATATTTATTTTCATATCATTTATTGTTTGTTTATTTACATTTGTGCATTGATTATTTTCTTTAGTTTACTTCTATTTCTCACAAATTCAACTCCCATTCATTCATATAGTACTTAATTCCATTTATTTGCATTCATTTATTTATATACATTATTTATATTTTCTTACATATGTGACTCATATATAATTATTTAAACATATGTAAATCAATTCTTTAAAGTACTATTTAGGTTCCTTTGTAAATAATTTCACATTCATCCATTTGGTACTTATTTCCATTAATTTCATTTATTGCTTACAAAAATTCATTTTCCATTTAATTATATAATGAAAATTTCTTTTCATTGCTTTACATTCATTTTTCATTTACGCTATTTCCATTCAATTGTTATAATAATCACTGAATTCATTATTCAAGTATTTCATACATTTTATTACAGTTTAGTTCACATTAATTTATACTCTTGATTTTAATTAGACATCAATATTCATTAGTGCATAAGTTCATACCAAAGCTTCTTACTTTTTATTTACATTCATTTCTTTTCTTATATAATGTCATTGAATATTATATCCATTTTCGAAATCATTTCAACAATTTACGAAGCTATAATCATTAAACTTATTATAGTATTCATTTTTCTAATAACTTCATACCTTTACTTGAGTTTATAACCATTTACTTAAAATACTTACTTTCTATTACATTTTATTATAGTAACATTTCAATTTTACTTAACTTTTACTTGTATAATATTCTATTATATATTCTTTTAACATTACAATTTTTAATATTTTGGTAAGTTATACATGTGTTTAAGAATGCAATTGAAAATTACACAAGTTTATTTTATTTATTATTATTTTATTTTATGTTAACAATATGCTCAATAGTCATCATTTCTCATTTTCATATCCTCAAGTTTACTGGTTACAAATTCTCAAATTTCTTGAAATTTCATCTATACTTAGCTTTTAATCTTTTTATTTCCATTTCCCTTTTTATTTACAATTTCAAAAGATCAGTTTCCCATCTATTTCATTGATCATTTTAACATCAATTTCTTATTTTAATTTTAGAAGTTTCCAATTATTAAATAGTTATATTTTTCATCTTAATAGTTAAAATCTCTAATTTATATAAGAACTAAATCTCGGGTTCCATTTCAGATCATTTAATGTAACATTCCTGAAAATTTACCATGTTTAATTTCGTAATTAAATAAAATTTTGAAATTAAATTATGAATTAATTAGAGATCTATAGAATAAATAAATAATTTTTAATTATATTAATATTTGGAAGACGTAATAAATTTCAAAAGATTTATTTTTAAGATTTAATTCTCTTATATAAATAAATGTGACTATTTGTCAATATGAAATCAAATTTTTTAAATCCTTCTTTTCTTTTAAAAGTTGTACAAAAAATAATAATAAAAAGAACTGTATGAATGTAAATTGTATAAATATGTAAGTATACAAATATGTTGAGCAAAATTTAAGGTTGCAATGTGGAATTAATTGGGATAGAATTTTATTTGTGTAAATATAAATATAAAAGAAGTACATTTATTTATAGAATGAATATGATATAAAAAATTTAAAATTCTTTGTCTTGTAAAATTTCAAATGATAAACATACATCAAAACAGATGGAGTAAAACAATCAATATGTATTGGGATTTCATAATCATTTGTTTTTACACATGGCATTCAATATATTTAATTGAGTAAAATAATAGAATTTAAAATTATGAAAACTTTCTATCTTCCCATGCTCAATCATATAGTATCTCAGCAAAATCTAAAAAAAGTAACAATAGATTGAGTTCACAAATCTGAAAACAATGAAATATCTCATCAACAGGCTCTTGCAAGTTCTACTCAAAACAAAGTTCAATCAAAAAAAAAACTGTCATTCTATTTTCCAATCTGAAACAAAGATTCAAAAAAATCTCAAACCTGAAATAAGTAAAAGCTTCAACCTGTTGCAAATCAAAACTTCAACTGGTTTCAACTGCAATCTGGAAATAGATTGAAGACAGCAAGCAAAATTCCAAATTTAAAACAAAATCTGTTCAAAAGGATAGAACGTAAAAGTTTTCAACCTGGTATTGTAGATCACAAACAAACTAAATTAAAGCAAAGGAATTCAAAGCAAGCAAGGCTTCAACTTCAATCTTAAGCAAAGCAAGTTCCAGATCTTTCAAAACCAAAGCATTTCAAAGAACTAGAAAACAAAGCAGTCCAAAGCCTTAAACAAAAATCAACTGCAGAAATCTTCTCTGTTCTTCAATCATGACTGTGAGCAAACCATCTAACCCTGATTTTAATTTGATGTTTTCTGGAGTATGATATGAAATATGGTTTAGTGATAGTGTGAACTTGCCTGCATGTTTGAATATATAGATTGAATTATGCGTGTTGGAATAGACATAAATGTCTGTTCTTGGTTTACAGATTTTAGACCTGTTAAAGAAAATAAAGTATAGAAGAGAATCTAAACCTACTTCTCTGTTTCTACCCATCAATGTGAGTAAACCCAAATTTAAAAAAAAATCAGTTTAAATCTGTGTTCATAACTAGATGTTGTGATGTATTATGTAGAAACGTGGTTGCTTATGCAGGAATGCATTTGTCTGATGTGCTGTGTATAATATGGATGCATGCCTGTATAGTGAAGATGCTTCACTCTGTTTTGAATTAATAGGTCAGATTACAAGTTCAAATACAAAAATCTTTCTTCCAAATCTATATCTAGCTACGATTATTAAATAGAAAATGATTTCTACAATGTAAGTTCTTTTAAAAAAATAGACTCCAGGTGAACTATTCAGTTTATAGTTTAAAAAAACAAGTTTTACAGTAAAAAAATAAATTTAAATCAGAAAATCAAATGATTCAATTTCTTGAATTGAATTCATAAATTGGTTTATCATTACAAATGATGATTTTAGAGATGAAAATCTTGATTTTAAATTTGGGATTAAGTAAGACAATCTGGGTTGTTTAGTTTTGGGAGTTTTCTGCAATTGCCGATGATCTTTGTCAAGGAAAAGCTCGAGATTGTGATCAATGGTAGTTCTAGTGATGACGATCATTTGAAAAATATAGGTGGATTTTTCTGGTGAGTGTAGTGGTCAGGAATAGACGTAATAGGGTTTCGTGGGTTGTTTTGTGGAGTTGAGGATCGAGGTGATCTCGGTGTCAATAGAGGTTCGGCTCTATCGCAATGGTGGTGATCGCGACTTGATGATGGGAGGCAACTTTGGAGGGAGTACGGTGGGTTCTAGTCATCGTGATCGACGACGGCTGGGAAGTTGTGTGCGCTTTGTTTCAATTTCAATCGATTATCGAAATTTCGATTTGTTATTAAATTTTGATATCTGGGTGTTCGAATCGGAAGAAGGGATGACTGGTGACTTGTTGGTAATGGTCGCGATCGCCAGAGCATCGCCAGCGACCAGTACATGTGTACGTGGAATCACTTGTATCAGCTGTTTCCAAAAGATGGTGGAAGAAGAAGAACGCTCGGGTTCGAGCACGCGAAAAACAGAGTTCGACTCGAAGTAAGCTTGAAATTGAAATGGTTCGGAAAAAATAGTAGGTAGCTCGAGTACTTTTGGGGAATGACTAGTGGTTTTTTAAGGTATTGGAGTTTTAAAAGTAAAGTAAGTTTGTAAATCTGACTTTAAAGTATATTAAAAATAAACAAGTTTTAGAGTAAAATAAACCAAGTTTTCGAATATAATTTATAAACAAGTTTTGAGTCATGCTTCATGGATTCGATTTTAAATTAAAAATAACGAACTTATTTCAAAGATTTTTACTTAATGATGATTTTTGTAATGATTTAAGATAAGTGGATTTAAAGGACCATTAATTTGTAGCTAAACGACAATTACTTAATAATAAGGATAATTACTTTAAATGAAATCAAATGTTGATTTATTTATAAAATTTATCATTTAAAGATAATTACTTAATTAAAAGTAATTAATTAATGATTAAAGGTTGATTAATCAATTGATTAAACAATAATTAATTTAAGAATAATTGATTAAGGTGACTAATTGAATCAAAGTAATTTATTAAGAATAATTTAAAAACTAAAGGTTGATTATTTAATAATTATGGGTTGGCAAATTTAGAAATTTGAGGTTAATTGATTTATTAATTAAGGTAATTAATTTATAATTAAAGGGTTAAATAATTTATTATAAAAGGGTAATTAATTAAATTGGTTGGTAATTAATTAAGATAAAATAAATAAATGGTAGTTAATTAAGGGTAAGTAATTAATGTAATTAATTAAGGATTAATTCATTTATGTGATTAATTAAAGATAATTAATTAAATGGTTAATTAAATAATTAAAGGATAATTATTTAATAATTAAAGGTTGATAAATTAAGATTAAAGGTTAATTTATTTATTTATTTTATAGTTAATTAATAAACGATTAAAGATAATCGATTAAAATGATTTGTAATTTATTAATATTAGTTAACCAGGATTAGTAATTCATAAGTAATTAAATCTGATTTGAATTAATCAGACAATTAACCGATTCTATTTATGGATGCTTGGATTCTATTGGGTGATTGAATTGTTTGATACCCTGATATGTTCTGTTTTGATTTGAGCAATGTTTACTGTAATTTATTTTCTGTGCTAGATATATATCTGTGATTTGTGAATGAAAGATAAGCGTTATGGTTTATACCGCTTATCGGATATAAGAGTTATAGTTTATACCACTTATCAAATATATTGCCATATCTGAATCTGTGTTGATTAATGATGTTGCACTTTTATTGTGTAAAACCCTTGGACTACACTTATACACACACATACATGGATTGCACGTGGAAATGGGTTAAGTCACAGATTTCGAATTAGTTTGAAAGATTGAATTTTTGAATCCAAAATAGTTTTGGAATTAGAATTGAAAGCTTTTGAAAATGGATTTCAAAAATGAAAGTTATTTTAAATAACTTGATTTAGTTTAAAATTTAAATAATTTGATTTAAATTTTGAATTCAGTATTTGCAATTGAATTCTATGATTTGGAAACTATGGTTTAAAAAGGTTATTCAACTTATAAATGGCTTATATGGGTTTTGAGCCATTTCAAAAGTATTGTTTTGGGAACTTGAATTTAACCCAAAGATTTTAACTCGTATAAATGAAATCGAATTTTTCCGAAATGAAAACTATTTGTTTTCAAATAATAAAAGCTTTCACATAAGAAATGAACTTCCAATTGGTGTTAAAAGGATTTCAAGTCTAAAATGAAAATAGTTTCCAAGTTACGAATAAATCTTGGAAACGGGTTTGAAAGCTATAAGTTAAATCTTTAATCTAAAGATTTAATTGAGTTATTCCAAATTTAAAGGGAAATTGTTTTGGAATCTATGAATAGATCTTTGTGAAACTAGGTGAACTTTAGGAAATAAATCTTTTTGTTAAAAGATTTGAAATAGTACTTGTTTAACCTTTGAAGAAAAGTTTTGGATTTTATATGTTGTGACTTAACTGAAATCCCATATCCATATATTTTTAAATATTGCGCTCACTATTCGGTTTAGCCGGGAGAGGACCTTATGTCATGTAACCCATTCCGAATAGTGATACGTCCTTATGGATTGCATTTGAAGACCGATGGTGAGGACCGGGTGTCTTCGAGGACCATAGGAAAACCTATCGATTGACTCTGCACAGAGTTGCTCCGGTATAGTGTTCTCCCTAAGTGACGGGAAGTCCGATTGGAATTGTGGATGCCTGGATTTGCAAGGGCTTCTTCCTTTATTGGACGAAGTGCCTTCGGTTCTGTTCGAACCGGGGAGAGACTTGTATGGTTGTATGTCTGACACTACACTTTGAGATATTAAACCGATCTCTATCAAATACATTTCTTCTTAGTGGTGGAGAATTTATTCTCTTAGCTTAACACCCTTCTCTGAGATGTACGAGCTCAGAGGTTATGTAGTCGATATTTATCAGTGATATACTCCCAAATTTAGTAGTGTGGCATGCTGAGTGCTACTGTGTATCATTTGTTGATCGAAGCATGGTTTTTGTATAAAGCGTAGCTTTGTGGATGAGACTGCATCAGGATTTCACACCCGGAAAATGGTCGAAACAGGAAAGATGCGGCAAGGTTATGAGGGTCGCGCCCTTTAGGGTTTGTCATTCCCTTCTGGAAAAGGGTGGTATCATGGTATGGAGCCCAGATACTTACTCATGTGGATACTGCAGATCTATTACTTTGTGATTGCTTTGTGGTTGTTGGATTAGAGGAACCTCGGATAAAGGTCACAAAGGACCGGGGGATGGCATGCTCGTGTAGTAGTTACCTAGTTACAGCGGTAATCCGGCCTTGTGTTGGCAGAGAGCTGGTTAAGCTCTTAGGACGTCCCGCCAGAGGCGTGCCCATGGACAGTAGGAAGTTCCTTAGCCTGGCCATTTGTTGGAAATCCAGTCATCCAATACGTGCCTTGTACGGTTTTAGTTGTAGAACCTGCCATTTAATATGGCAGCTATAGTAGGCATAGTATCATGGTACCTATGCTGGCTAGGATTAATATTATATTTTCGAAAGGTTTTCCACTATGCACTAGAATAATATCAAAGAAATTTTCTCGTATTAAGCATATTTGACTATCATAAGGGGAAATCTCCGCCAAGTGTGCGATTGCATTGTGTGTGTGTCGAGAGGCCTTATGGTAGTTTCATTTTCTAAAAAGCATTGCGAATTTCAAATTTAAATTCTTTTGTTCGTTTTAAAGATAAACTGTTTTGTTTGCTCATACCAGTCTCACGACTGACCTGGAGTTTATTGTTCCTTTCCTAAACTCTAGGTGCCCACAATTTTCCCACACGGGCAGTCTAGAGTTGGGTTTTTCAGATAATCGGGTTAGTAGATTATCTGGAGCTAGTTCAGTCTTTGGATCAGGACTGTACTTTCTTATCTTTGTGCATCCTTATTGGGAGTTCGAGCTATTTCTGGATTGGTGCTTTGGAGATGGAGATCTACTGATGCTGGAGTTCTTTCATGAAGACCATATTGGAGATATTGTTCCGCTGTTGGTGTTATGTTTTCTTTCCGCTGCTATTGTCTTGTATCATATCTCTGATGTATATTGATATTCATTCTATCATTTGTTGTATCAGATATTGTATCAATGTTGTATATGATATATGTATTATTCTTTTCTTCCGCTGTGTTGTACTTAATGTGTTATAAGCTCTGACGAACCAGATTCGATGTTTGGATCTACGACATTTGAATACGAGTGTCGTATTCGGTGTCGATTTCCGAAGGTTGAGTCAGGGTCAATACTTCTGGTATCAGAGCTGAAGGTTAAAACTTTAGCTTAGGAGTATAACACGTTAAGTAACTCATTAGAGATAGGGTGAAGTATACCATAGAATGAGTAATCCCTAAGATATCCATTCGAATGCCTCGGTAAATTCTCTTACTATCCACTGATAGTGAGTATGAGTGCGAGAAGAGAGCGAGATAGGGGACAGGGGAGTGCCACTACAAATGGTCAATAACCTACAATAGCGGAAACAACTTTTCTCTATCAATCTCCTTTGATTCGATCTCGAATTCTTTGATATCTTCGTGACAGCTCCAGAAAGAAGTTTCGGTGTGATGGTGGCCCTACGAATCATTGCAGAAAATCCCTACTTTGTATCTTCATCGGTTTCTTATCAGCTTTTCGTTTTAAACTCTAATGAATTTGAAATTGAAAATTTTAAATAAATTGGGAATTTTAAATTAAGTTAAATTGGTTAATAGAATATATGGCTATTGTGATTTCTTGTATGGATCCAAATTGGTCAATAAAACAATGTCGATTAAAACCAAATTTGAAATTCTATTGTGATTTCTTGTATGGATCCAAGTCCAAAGGGGGACAAGTTGGTGTATACTTTAGGATATTTCGACCTGAATTTGGAATCCATATCTAGTGTTTGAGGATTATGGAAGATTAAATCCATCTATCTATTCTTTGGGATCTGATACATTCTACGAACGATTAGTAATCCCTTCGAACTAATCAATGCCCTTGCATATTCGTAGACCGGTGGACCCGAGTATCTTGTGAGATAATTGTATGAGTTTGTTCTCATATTATTGATATTCTGATTTGGTAAGCCAAACGCAGAATAAATATTTCGATCCGATCCGATCAACCATTTCTTTATCTATCATTTATTCTTTCTCGTCTCCCTAGCAAATTTCGGGGACGAAATTTTTTTAAGGGGGGAATCTGTAACATTGCTGAAAATTTACCAAGTTTAATTTGGCAATTAAATAAATTTTTGAAAATAAATTGTGAATTAAATAGAGATTTCTAGAATAAAGAAATAATTTTTAATTATATTAATATTTGGAAGATGTAATAAATTTCAAAAGATTTATTTTTAAGATTTAATTCTCTTATATAAATAAATGTGACTATTTGTTAATATGAAATCAAATTTTTTAAATCCTTCTTTTCTTTTAAAAGTGGTAAAATAATAATAATAAAAAGAAATGTATGAATGTAAATTGTATAAATATATATAAGTGTATAAATATTTTGAAAAAAATTTAAGGTTGCAATGTGGAAATTAATTGGGATAGAATTTTGTTTGTGTAAATATAAATATAAAAGAAGTACATTTATTTATAGAATGAATATGATATAAATTTTTTAAAATTCTTTGTCTTATAAAATTTCAAATGATAAACATACATCAAAAGAGATGGAGTAAAACAATCAATATGCATTGGGATTTCATAATCATTTGTTTTTACATATGGCATTCAATATATTTAATTGAGTAAAATAATAGAATTTAAAATTATAAAAACTTTCCATCTTCCCATGCTCAATCATATAGTATCTCAGCAAAATCTGAAAAAAGTAACAATAGATTGAGATCTCAAATCTGAAAACAATGAAATATCTCATCAACAACCTCTTGCAAGTTCTACTCAAAACAAAGTTCAATCAGAAAAAAAACTGTCATTCACTTTTCCAATCTGAAACAAAGATTCAAAAAAAAATATCAAACCTAAAATAAGTAAAAGCTTCAACTTGTTGCAAATCAAAACTTCAACTGGTTTCAACTGCAATCTGGAAATAGATTGAAGACAGCAAGCAAAATTTCAGATTTAAAACAAAATTTGTTCAAAAGGATAGAACGCAAAAATTTTCAACCTGGTTTTGCAGATCACAAACAAACTAAATCAAAGCAAAGGAATTCAAAGCAAGAAAGGCTTCAACTTCAATCTTAAGCAAAGCAAGTTCCAGATCTTTCAAAACCGAAGCATTTCAAAGATTTGGAAAACAAAGCAGTTCAAAGCCTTAAACAAAAATCAACTACAGAAATCTTCTCTGTTCTTCAATCATGACTGTGAGCAAACCATCTAACCCTGATTTTAATTTGATATTTTCTGAAGTATGATATGAAATATGGTTGAATGATAGCGTGAACTTGCCTGCATGTTTGAATATATAGATTGAATTGTGCGTGTTGGAATAGACATAAATGTCTGTTCTGGGTTTATAGGTTTTAGACCTGTTAAAGTAAATAAAGTATAGAAGAGAATATAAACCTACTTCTCTTTTTCTTCCCATCAATGTGAGTAAACCCAAATTTTAAAAAAATGGTTTAAATCTGTGTTCATAACTAGATGTTGTGATGTATTGTGTAGAAATATGGTTGCTTATGCAGGAATGCATTTGTATGATGTGCTGTGTATAATGTGGATGCGTGCCTGTATAGTGAAGATGCTTCTCTCTGTGTTGAATTAACAGGTAAGATTACAAGTTCAAATACAAAAATATTTCTTCCAAATCTATATCTAGCTACGATTATTAAATAGAAAATGATTTTTACAATGTAAGTTCTTTTAAAAAAATAGATTCCAGGTGAACTATTTAGTTTATAGTTCAAAAAGACAAGTTTTACAATAAAAAAAAATTAAATCAGAAAATCAAATGATTCAATTTCTTGAATTGAATTCATAAACTGGTTTATCATTGCAAATGATGATTTTTAAGATGAAAATCTTGATTTTAAATTTGGGATTAAGTGCGACAATCTGGGTTGTTTAGTTTTGGGGGTTTTCGGCAATTGCCGATGATCTTTGTCAAGGAGAAGCTCTAGATTATGATCAATGGTAGTTCTGGTGATGACGATCATTAGAAAATATAGGTGGATTTTTCTGGTGAGTGTAGTGGTCAGGAATCGACGTAATAGGGTTTCGTCGGCTGTTTTGTGGAGTTGAGGATCGAGGTGATCTCGGCGTCAATAGAGGTTCGGGCTCGGTCGCAATGGTGGTGATCGCGACTTGATGATGTGAGGCTACTCTGGAGGGAGTACAATGGGTTCTAGTCATCGCGATCGACGGCGACTGGGAAGTTGTTGTGTGCACTTTGTTTCAATTTCGATCGATTATCAAAATTTCGATTTGTTATAAAATTTTGATATCTGGGTGTTCGAATCGGAAGAAGGGATGACTGGTGACTTGTTGGTGATGGTCGCGATCGCCGGAGCATCGCGAATGACCAGTATGCGTGCACGTGGAATCAATTGTATCAGCTGTTTCCAAAAGATGGTGGAAGAAGAAGAACGCTCGGGTTCGAGCACGCGAAAAACAGAGTTCGACTTGAAGTAAGCTTGAAATTGAAATGGTTCGGGAAAAATAGTAGGTGGCTCGAGTACTTCTGGGGAATGACTCGTGTTTTTTTTAAGGTATTGGAGTTTTAAAAGTAAAGTAAGTTTGTAAAATCTAACTTTAAAGTATATTAAAAATAAATAAGTCTTAGAGTAAAATAAACCAAGTTTTCGAATATAATTTATAAACAAGTTTTGAGTCATGCTTCATGGATTTGATTAAAAATAATGAACTTATTTCAAAGATTTTTACTTAATGATGATTTTTGTAATGATTTAAGATAAGTGGATTTTAAGGACCATTAATTTGTAGCTTAACGAAAATTACTTAATAATAAGGATAACTACTTTAAATGAAATCAAATGTTAATTTATTTATAAAATTTATCATTTAAAGATAATTACTTAATTAAAAGTAATTAATTAATGATTAAAGGTTGATTAATCAAGTGATTAAACAATAATTAATTTAAGAATAATTAATTAAGGTGACTAATTGATTCAAGGTAATTTATTAAGAATAATTTAAAAATTAAATGTTGATTATTTAATAATTATGGGTTGACAAATTTAGCAATTTGAGGTTAATTGATTTATTAATTAAGGTAATTAATTTATAATTAAAAGGGTTAAATAATTTATTATAAAAGGGTAATTAATTAAATTAGTTGGTAATTAATTAAGTTAAAATAAATAAATGGTAGTTAATTAAGGGTAAGTAATTAATGTACTTATTTAAGGATTAATTAATTTATGTGATTAATTAAAGATAATTAATTAAATAGTTAATTAAATAATTAAAAGATAATTATTTAATAATTAAAGGTTGATGAATTAAAATTAAATTTTTATTTATTTATTTATTTTATGGTTAATTAATAAATGATTAAAGAATAATAGATCAAAATGATTTGTAATTTGTTAATATTAATTAATCAGGATTAGTAATTCATAAGTAATTAAATCTGATTTGAATTAATCAGATAATTAACCGATTCTACTTATGTTTGGATTCTATTGGGCGATTGAATTGTTTGATACCCTGATATGTTCTGTTTTGATTTGATCCATGTTTACTGTAATTTATTTTCTGTGCTAGATATATATCTCTGATTTGTGAATGAAAGATAAGCGTTACGGTTTATACCGCTTATCAGATATAAGCATTATAGTTTATACCGCTTACCAAATATATTGCCATATCTGAATCTGTGCTGATTGATGATGTTGCACTTTTATTGTGTAAAACCCCTGGACCACACTTATACACACACAAATATGGATTGCACGTGGAAATGGGTTAAGTCACAGATTTCGAATTAGTTTTAAAGATTGAAATTTTGAATCCAAAATAGTTTTGGAATTAGAATTGAAAGCTTTTGAAAATGGATTTAAAAAATGAAAGTTATTTTAAAGAACTTGATTTAGTTTAAAATTTAAATAATTTGATTTTAATTTTGAATTCAATATTTGGAATTGAATTCTATGATTTGGAAACAATGGTTTAAAAAGGTTATTCAACTTATAAATAGTTTATATGGGTTTTAAACCATTTCAAAAATGTTGTTTTGGGAACTTGAATTTAACCCAAAGATTTTAACTTGTATAAATGAAATCGGATTTTTCCAAAATGAAAACTATTTGTTTTCAAATAATACAAGCTTTCACATAAGGAATGAACTTCCAATTAGTGTTAAAAGGATTTAAAGTCTAAAATGAAAATAGATTCCAAGTTATGAATAAATCTTTGGAAACGGGTTTGAAAGCTATAGGTTAAATCTTTAATTTAAAGATTTAATTGAGTTAATCCAAATTGAAAAGGAAATTGTTTTGGAATCTATGAATAGATCTTTGTGAAACTAGGTGAACTTTGGGAAATAAATCTTTTTGTTAAAAGATTTGAAATGGTATTTGTTTAACCATTTGAAGAAAAGTTTTGGATTTTGTAAGTTGTGATTTAACTAAAATCCCATATCCATATATTTTTAAATATTGCACTCACTGTTCGGTTTAGCCGGGAGAGGACCATGTGTCATATAACCCATTCCAAACAGTGATACGTTGTTATGGATTGCATTTGAAGACCGGTGGTGAAGACCGGGTGTCTTCGAGGACGATAGGATAACCTGTCGATTGACTCTGCACCGAGTTTCTCCGGTATAGTGTTCTCCCTAAGTGACGGGAAGTCCGATTGGAATTGTGGATGCGCGGATTTGCAAGGTCTTCTTGCTTTATTGGACGAAGTGCCTTCGGTTCTGTTCGAACCCGAGACAGACTTGTATAGTTGTATGTCTGACACTACACTTTGAGATATTAAACTGATCTCTATCAAATACATTTCTTCTTAGTGGTGGAGAATTTATTCTCTTAGCTTAACACCATTCTCTAAGACGTACGACCTGAGAGGTTGTGTAGTCGATATTTATCAGTGATATACTCCCAAATTTGGTAGTGTGGCATGCTGAGTGCTGTTGTGTATCATTTGTTGATCGAAGCATGGATTTTGTATAAAGCGTAGCTTTGTGGACGAGACTGCATCAGGACTTCACACCTCGAAAATGGTCGAAACAGGAAAGATGCGGCAAGGTTATGAGGGTCGCGCCCTTCAGGGTTTGTCATTCCCTTCTGGAAAAGGGTGGTATCATGGTATGGAGCCCAGATACTTACTCATGTGGATACTGCAGATCTATTACTTTGTGATTTCTTTGTGGTTGTTGGATTAGAGGTACCTCGGATAAAGGTCCCAAAGGACCAGGGGATGGCACGCTCGTGTAGTAGTTACCTAGTTATAGAGGTAACCCGACCTTGTGTTGGCAGAGAGCTGGTTAAGCTCTCGGGATGTCTCGCCAGAGGCGTACCCATGGACAGTAGGAAGTTCCTTAGCCTGACCGTTTGTTGGAAATCCAGTCATCGAATATGTGCCTTGTACAGTTTTAGTTGTAGAACCTGCCATTTAACACGGCAGCTATAGTAGGCATAGTATCATGGTACCTATGTTGGCTAGGATTAATATTATATTTTCAAAAGGTTTTCCACTATGCACTAGTAATAATTTAAAAAAAAATTCTCGTATTAAGCATAATTGACTATCATAAGGGGAAATCTCCCCCAAGTGTGCGATTGCATTGTGTGTGTGCCGGGAGGCCTTATGGTAGTTTCATTTTCTAAAAAGCATTGCAAATTTCAAATTTAAATTCTTTTGTTCATTTTAAAGATAAACTGTTTTGTTTGCTCATATCATTCCCACGATTTACCTGGAGTTTATTGTTCCGTTCCTAAACTCTGGTTGCCCACAATTTTCCCACAAGAGCAGTGTAGAGTTGGGTTTTTCAGATAATCAGGTTAGTAGATTATCTGGAGCTAGTTCAGTCTTTGGATCAGGATTGTACTTGCTTATCTTTGTGCATCCTTATTGGGAGTTCGAGCTATTTCTGGATTGGTGCTTTAGAGATTGAGATCTACCAATGCTGGAGTTCTTTCTTAAAGATCATATTAGAGATATAGTTCCGCTGTTGGTGTTATCTTTTCTTTCCGCTTCTATTGTCTTGTATCATATCTCTGATGTATATTGATATTCATTGTATCATCTCTTGTATCAGATATTGTATCAATGTTGTATATGATATATGTGTTATTCTTTTCTTCTGATGTGTTGTACTTAATGTGTTATAAGCTCCGGTTAAACAGATTCGACGTTTTGATCTGCGGCATTTGAATACGAGTGCCGTATTCGGTGTCGATTTCCAAAGGTCGAGTCAAGTTTCGTTACTTTTAAAACAATAGATAGATGTATATACTTATAACTTATATATCCCTATATATTTAAAAAAAAATTGAATATATTTATTTATCAAAATAAATCTGCAGTAAAACTACTATAATGGTCTTCCCGCTTTGAAACCAGAAAATGAATGTCGATGAGGTGCACTCATCACCAAAATTATTTTCCAGCGACAAAGAGGGGAGCACAGAATTCATTTCCTTCCAAAATTACTTTAAAACATTTCCTTCAAATTATAATGAAATATTATATCAGAAATACTTTTAAATAATACAAATATTATATTCCAAATACTTTGAAAGAAATTTTCAAAAACCCTGGAAATTAAGTTCTCAAATTTCAGTTCATGTTCATTTTATTTACAAGCTTATTTTTCAACCAATACCCATAATACCTAACAAACAAAATATTACAATAAAATATATCATTCATAAAATTTATTATTTTATGTACAAAAGTATAATAAGAAAAATTATTTCATTCATATATATTCAAAACAATATTGTGTCGGTCTGTCCTATTAAGTGTTTAGAAATCCCTATCGATGGCATAGCGTCCTATGCACCAGCCAGAATTTATAAATACAAAACAGAACAAATTAACACAGTATAAAACCTTTTATAACACTAACAAATACGCTCTTTCATATATATACTCTCAGCGACTCATTCTAGGGCATTACTACCCTAGTTAATATGAGTCAGACCCCACAAAGCTAAGGTTATCGCTAAACCAAAGCTCTAATACCAACTGTAACGACCTGCCTTTGTGAACGTTTTAAGCAGACACACATGTCAATCTAAAACCATTCAAAAGGGTAGATTGTTATAGGATAAATAAGAAAAAGAGAAGAAATGAAAAAAATACAGAATCTCGCAGCGTAATGACAAAATATAATAATCAAAATAACAATTCTTTAAGCTGTTTACAAAACATTGATTATACTTACAGAACATAGAATCAGAGTTACACATATCATAGATAAATAAATGACAATGCAGCGGAACAGTATGATGCAGTGGAATAATATAGTAAATAATAATACAATCTTCGCCTTCGTCCTCTAGAAACAAGTCTTCAAATCCTGAAATGCTCAGGTTGACCCGAGCGAATTGAAAAGAAAAAACACTCGAGTCAGAACTAAAAGATCTTATGTAAGTTAAATCAATGGTAAAATATGAGTGTGACGACATCAGAGATGTTTACGGGGTTTGACATCTCATATCCAGTGTCTAACATTAGTGTGGTAACTTAAAAGATGTTCGGGATTCACATCTCCTAAGGATCCGTTAAACTATCTACTATGTAGTACGGTATGCTATTATAATATGTCTACAGTAAAGTAAAAGTATTAAAATAGCGTTAAAGCGTTACCCATATCCAAATTAACACATTTTATAAATTCTCATAGTCTATACAGTACCATACGCTCCTTCGAGAGGTTTACACAAAGGGCACCCCATAGGTATGGTACAAAACGAACTCGTAGAAGGCGTGCTAGGGCATGTGAACATAGCGCTCAAGGCAATGCCAGGGTAGATATACCAATTGCACTCCCGAACTGGTGGTAACGCATAGCAGCTCCAACCGCCCACCTCGGAACACACTCCCATATCAAAAATCAAGGGGTGGCCACCAAAGTCAATCACAAAGTCAAAGTATGGTATCAAAGAAATATGCCCGCTATGAGGAATGGACTCACGTGGCTTGGCATAGCTTCTGTTTTAGTGACATCTAAGCTATCTCACGGGGGTCAAGGTCACGTCATACCTTACACAGAATTTCGCCAAACGATCCTACTTCATTTATGGAATCTCCACACGTACACAGTTGTTAAAGTGGTTTTGGTATTGGAAGAGAGTATGACAGAATCTGATCCCGGTCTCTTTAATAACCAAACGCTTATTTCACACCAGATTGTTCTTTTATATTTCAAAAGTCAATTCACAATTTATACCAAAATATTATATTCCCAAAACTATAATACTTTTGAAATCATACTCACTCTGAAATCATATTCACCTTTGAAGATCATATCGTTTCCAAATCATTATTTTCCAAAATAGGTTAAATCCTTATTTCAAAATCATCATATTAAAATAAATACAACATTTAAATCCCAACCGAGGTTATAATATCATTTAACCATATTCCCTTAAAATTGAGGATTTCAAATTTAACAACCTAGTGTTTTGTGATTATTTCTATTTGTTTATTCTAATTATTTAAATTAAAACTCTTGATTTTAAAAAAATTTATTGTATTTATTAAAATGAATAAATTTTGTTATTTAAAATATAAATTTTTATTTTATGTGAATTATAATTTCAAACCTGAATAAATAGAATATTTTCCAAAAAAGTGGATTTTTAGTCAATCTGGTCAAACTTTGACTTTTAAATTTAAATTTTAAATATTTGAATTCTTGAATTTTATCTTTTATTATGAAAATAAATTTAATTTCAAGAATACTGCTTTTCGTTTCGTTGAAATCTGATTTATATTGTAAAAGTTATGCTTTTTACAATATTGCATGTAAATTGATTTATTTAATAAAATTTTCGATTTTAATTCATATAAACAATATTTTTATTTGTCTAATATTGTTCTATTTTGTATATATGTGTGTAATATGGAATTTTAGGTATGTATTTTATTTTTAAACATTTTTAAAGTGATGTTATAATTTTTCCAAAACTTATTGTATTTATTTTCAATTTTTATAACCTAGTTTCTATTTTTAAGCTATTTTCTTAATTTATTTATATTTATCTAAAATTTATTTATTTATTTTTATTCATACATTATTTTTGTGTTTTTATTTTATTTATATTCAATTTTCATTTTTTTTAAATTTTAAAAGAAATTAAGAAATTTGAAGAGTTTTAACCTTTCACTTGCCTTTGTCTTTCCACCTTCCTTTTGCCTTTTTAATTCCAATCAACATTTGCATTAAATTTTGGCTGATCATACCTCATTTCTTCATTTGCATATCAATTCTTTTACAGCACAAAATAAAGTTTCTCATCAAAAAAATTTCGGCCTCTATTCTGAGAAGAAAATTAGGTAAATGTTTTCATTTTTTGTTCATTTTCTTCTTTGTTTTTGTGTAAATTCTTGCCTTGCTTTCATTATGTGTGTTCGGCCTATAGCCTCCACCTTCGCCACAACCTTCATCACCACTTTGTTCTGCTGCAAACACCTCCATCTCCTCTGACCTACCTGGCCGTGGTCATTCCTGATGTGAAATTCCACATAAAATATGCAAAGCACCACTTAAACAATCCAAGCCGACCTCCATATGCATCACCACCCATGCTCACCCTCTTAGCCACCTTTGCACCACCTTCCACCAGCCCTACTTGACCCAAAGACCACCGCCACATCATTCCCTGACCCCATCAGGTCTGGCCGTGCCAAATAAGGCCTTGGCCGAAGCTTGTGTTTGTGCAAAAATTCACTTGGTTGCCTTGTACTTGTATTTTCATACACAACAACTTTCATACCTTCATTACCCTAGCTAGGCCGACCTAGGCTTGACCACACTTGACCAAATACACCCCATGGTCATGCCTTATCACTCTTTGGCCGAGCATAGTGAAGGTGAAAGCAAGTGCAAGCCATTTAATTATTTGTTGTTCCTTAATTTCTAGCTTGTTAGTGTGATATTTGGTGTTGTGTATTCATGTTATATATATTGTTTTGTTTCATATTAACAAGACAAATAGCATTGGCTCTCCCCTCACTTGAATCTGTAATCGCACCTTCGTGCTTTTCGGGTGTTTGTTGTGTTTCTTAATTTGTTATCTCCAGCTTGTAAAGGTGAGTATTTCTCACCCAACATTCTATACTTATATAATTAGTAAATTGACACCATTTGAATCTGTAGATTATATTATTATGTTATAACTACCTATGATATTATTTATATGATGATCACCCTGTTTATACACCTGTCATATCATCTGTTACTGTTATACAATGCCATTCTGTTTATTTATATCAGTTTATCACACTACAAGTTCCTTGTAGAATAGAATCACTATGGGTTGAAATGATACATACCCGAACGGACTTTAGAATAGGAAAAATCGTTTTGGGCTGAATGATAGGCCTGAACGATTTTTATTTATTTCGTTTAACTTGGGATTGCGGGTTTGAAATGATTAAACCCGGATTTTTCCTTTGTAAATTACGGATTGAAATGATATGGTAAGAAAAATTTATATACAGACCCGTGGTTAATATATATTTTCTTGAAATTATAAAATATGTTGAAAATGTAAATGTTATGATATTTTGATTTAAATTTAATTTAAAAAAGGTTTTTATAAAATATTAGTGATTTTCTACAAGTTAAATAAGTGAAATAAATAAATGGTAAAGTAGGATATGAAATATATGTTAATTTTGGAATTTATGATTTTGTTTATAAATGTAGTTTAAATTAAGTAAGAAAATATGATAATTTGATTTAAACTTGAATTTAAATGATTTTATAAAGTGTTATAAATTTTCTATAAATTAAAATTAGTTAAATAAATAATGTTTATAATTGAAATTTAAAATATATCTTAACTTGGAAAATGTGAAATGTGTTTTAGAAATAAAAGTTAAGGAAACAAAATAGAATTTAGATTTAATTTATGAAGTGGTAAATTTAATTAAAATGTAAATTAAATGGAATGTTATAAAATTGTGCATTCATTTAATAAGTAAATTATTAAAATTGGATTTTTTTGATAATCTCACCTTATAAATATCATAAATTAATGGGTATTTAATGATTGTTTTAAAGTGATAAAATATAATTTTTATAATTTAAAAATGGTTAAATTAAAAGTTTAATGGTCTATGAAATTGTATTGAAAATTTGGAATTTAAATTGACAGCATTTCAGAAATGCTATCATTTCTGAAGGAAAGGATATTACAGCATTTCTAAATGTTGTAATTGATATAAATGAACTAAAAGACTAAACTGAACTAAGGACCATTATAGCACTTCGTAAGTGCTGTAGTTGTTGAAACTAAACTAAACCTATTATAATATTTCTGTAAATGCTATCTTCGTTAAAATGAATTGTTTCAAAATGTAAATTTACCGTAGTATTTTCTAAATGCTGCGAAAGTTGAAATTCCACTGTTTTAATAAATTGAAGTGAATAAATGAATTCTGAAAATGGTAAAATTTTGAGAATTGAATATTTGATTATTAAATATAATAACTTCATTTTTAAATGATTTAGATGGAATATTTAATTAGTTTAATTGGAATATTTAAATGGTTTAAATGGAGTATTTTGATTTGAAATATAAACCATTTTGAAATGTGATTTGAAATGGTATTTAAATTAAATAAAAATGAGTGAGGTTTTGGAAGAATATGATATTTTAATATTTTAAATGAATTTGAAATGATATTGAATTTTGAAATGATATTTGATTTAGAAGTATAAAATACCATTTTGGAATTTTAACCACGTGATATATTTAATCATGGTTTAACAGATCCTTAGAGGATGGGTGATCCCAAGCATCCTTTAACTTATAGTGCATTACTACTACAACTCACTTGAGTTGGTTCACATTAAATAAGTATGTATGTCCTGACTCGAGTGTTTTGTGTTTTACTTTACGCTCGGGTCAGCCTGAGTATTTACAGCTTAGCTTCGGATTTTTCTAGAGCTAGGAATCGTTGGAGATTCTGCTTGTCTAGTTATATATTCCCTTTCAATTTCAGTTGTTCTATTTCAGCTCTAGTATTTATAAACTTCTATGTATTTGAGATTTCTATTGTATATGTTTTCAGACTGATATTATGTATTTGTTTAGAGATTTTTTTATAGTAGCTTCATGAACTACTATGGTATTTTAATTTCCGCTGCTAGTTATTCATATATATCTGTGTCTGTGATTTTATGATTGTTTTCATTTGCTCCAAATTTATTTAGAATGAGGTATTTTGAGCAATTCAAGTCCGACATGTGTGTCTGCCATTGCACTTGGAGGGTGCGGCATGATAGGGGGTTCTCGCTTCCTGGTTTGGTAGCGAACGGTTGACTCTTACTCCTACATTTCCCCACGGGGGTTGGTGGTGCAGTCGAGAGGCTGGCCGTAAAGGCAGAACACAGGTACCAATGTATGCTACGGTGGCCATTACCCCACTGGTGCGGCCTATTACATTTGGTATCAGAGCTTTGGTTTTAGGCAAAACATAGCCTGCGGAGCAAAAACTCATTAGAGATAGGGTAGAATTACCTTAGAATGAGTGAAATCAATCTCAAAATCCTTTCTTTGTGAGAGAATGTATTTTCGAAGTATAAAATGATTTCCAAATGATTTTTAAAGGAGATTCAAAGATTATTTTCGTATAAATTTTTTTTATTTTGAAATCAAGATTTTCTAAACTTCATCTCTTCGGTATCCACCTTGCTAGAAATCTCTTGGTTCAGATTCTTATCGATTAGCATACCTTGAACTTTGGAATGCTCTCACTGGTTTAGAAATCCAGTCTTGTCTTCCCTATTTTTATCCTTTTGATTATAGGGCATTCCATAACTCCACTGACCTCTATAAAGATCAGTGATTCCGCATATTTTGAATGATTTGTAAAGGGGTGAAACTCCTTTACAATTTGACACTGATTCACCGGAGATTTCTATATCCTCGGTTTACAATGCTATCTATCTCCTGCTCTATCTGGATTCTATCTCTGGCGATCGAATGTCGATTTGCCTTAGAGTTCTACATTTATTATATTCCTGAAGTCACGGTTGACCGGTTAAGGTCACCCGCGATTTATATAGGCTTATCTATCTTCTATTGAGTAATTAAATTATCTCATCTTTGTTCGAGCTTATCGTCGAACCATAATTCTATTTGATTAGAGTTTCTCTAAATTCGAATCTCTGCTTGTTCTGAAATCCATCCTTGAATCATTCCTTGGAAATTTGTGTTTGGTTGTATGTTGAAATTGTGCATACATCGAAATTACTATTTTGATAAGGATGACCCTATTTTGTATATAAAAGTGAAATGTTTTCAATAAGGATTTTATATCTTTTGAAAATTAAAATTTGAAGCTTTCAAAAGGATTATATTTTTCTTCTTTGAAAATTTGAAATTTCGAAAGGATTTGAAAATTTGAAAATTTATTAGAAATTTGACTAATGTAAAAATGATTTATAATTAAAGGGTTTTGAATTTGAATTTCGAGGAATCGAACTCCGGTGTTTTGAAATCGGTTTTAAGATTTTGGAAAATATATAATAATAATATGATTTAAAAATATTTTCTAAATAAGAAATGTTTCAAATGTATTCAAACGAATTCCAATGATTTCGAAGAGATTTCAAAGAAGTTTCAAGAAAATTAAGTCCAGAACCCACTTATTATCGCTGGAAAATAATTTCGGTGATGAATGCATGCATCATCGACAATTATTTTCGAGTTTCTGAGTGGGGGAGAGACCATTCTAGTAGCTTTGCTATGCGATTGATTTTGTGAAACCAAATTTTGGTTTCATATTTCTGAATTATGGTTTGATATTCGAAGGATATATATATATATATATATATATATATATATATATGAAATAATTTAAAGTAAGTCGGTGTTCAATTCTCGAGTTTCAGATTGTTTTGGGTATAACCTTATCTATTGGAATTGATTTAGTGATTTGTTGGTGATTTCCAACTTTTGGATTTTAAATATGATTCCTTCGACTATATTTTAAAGTTCGGGCACTTCTAAATCGAGGTTTAATTTTCAAAGCTAAGTAATCCTGAAAAATATAAATCATTCGATTAGGTAAATGAGTTCAAGCTATTTTGTTAATTAAGTGAATAAGACTATTTTGAATTATATTGATATGGAATTTAGTTTTGGAATGTTTTGAATAAAAATTTTGTTTTAAATAGTTTGAAAGGTAAATTTATCTTTTGAATAGAAATAAATAGTTTAAAAGGTTTTAAAGGTATTAAACTTGGAAATCATTTTGGGTATAATTGATTTGAGAAAGATATTTGGTTTTGAAATAGATTGGATAGGAAAACCCAGTATTTATGTGATGGTTTTGGAAATGAATTTGTTTGACAAAAATTTTGTTAATGTGGAAATTTGGATTATTTTCTAAATCTCTTATTTTGAGAAACTTTGAAATTGAATATATAAATTGGAAGAAATGATTTGGCAAAATCATATATGATTTTGAAACTGAATCGACGTTGAAATGAATTGAAATTGAGAACGTTATTTTATAAAATACTCTGATTTGGGAGTTATCGAACTTATATAAAATTGATTTGTGTAAGTATGAAGTTGATTTGAAAACTATTGATTTGGTAAGGTACTCAATTTGGAAAGATAAATCTTATATAATCGAAGTCTATATAAGTGTCATTTGATATACTATTGATTGTGGAAAGTATTCGATTTGAAATGAAATCTTATATATATTGGAATTTATGTAAGTATGATATTTGAAAGTGATTTGAAAAGGTACTATATGATACATATTTATGAAGTAAAGATATGAAAGCGCCTTCTGCTTGATATCCGCTTTGTGGCCACACTATGGATTCATTCTATCGATATTATTCTTTTGGATTTGGGTTTTCCGAATATGATACACGAGTGTCCATCGACTTCCATGGCGATCTCTATGGTTTTTCTTTTGAGCACGACTACATAGCGTAATTCGCAGGGGCTACGAGAGCCAACAGGTACGGATGTTTCCTGGGAGATCCAGGCGTAACCATTATGTATCTGCGATCTATTGGGTCGCTTGGTAGCGTAATCCGCAAGGGATGCGAGAGCCTAAGGGTAAGGATGTTTCCTGGAGCATCCAAGCGTAACCATTGTGTATTTACGGTACTACCAGTCTTCATGGCTTAATCGTAGGGCTGTGGTAGTCAGCCTACGGGTACGGATGTTTCCTGGGGGATCCAGGCGTAACCATTGTGTATTCGCGATCCATGATCGACATGTTTTGGTTTAGTTGATTTTTTTGTATTTACTTTTCATATCTGTTTTTAAAAGGTTTTTCAAGTATTTTCACTGGGTGTTGAAACAAGTCTACTAAGTACCTGGAGAATTCTAGCTTTGCGCCTGATCAACGCAGAGCCTGCAGGAACAAAAGTAAACTTGTTAAGACATCGATTTATAAAAGTATTTTGATAAAGTATTATATAAAGGATATTTTGATCATTTATTTCATTTTTATAAATAATTTAAAAATGCTTTACACATTGTTTACTTCGAACTATCAAATTTGAATCAAATGACTATTCATCATATTATAAAATATTAAAATATTGTAAATAAAATTTTTAAATTAAAATATAGAATGGTTTTAAAATAATGGTTCATCCTTGTCTTTCAACCTACTTTTCCCTTCTAGCTATTTCTACCTTCTTACTCTTCGTGGGTCCTTTCCGCATTGTGGAAAGAATGGTTCTTTGGCTTATCGTTTGGATTTTCCCGAGAAACATTCTGGAGTGCAGGATGTATTCCATGTCTCTCATCTTCACCGGTATCTTCATGATCCATCTCTTATTGTTCAGCCTTCTGCTCTTGATAGTTTGGATATTTAGCCTAATCTGACTGTCGAGAGGAAGCCATTTCATATTGTCGACAGAGGTACGAAGCAGCTAAGAAAGAAATTTGTTAGTCTGATCAAAGTACCGTGAAGTACTGATGATTGGGATTGTACCTCTAAAATGGAGGAGAGCATTCGTGCTTCAAATCTGGAATTGTTTTTCCATGTACTATTTGTTTGTCTATCTTGTTTTTCCTTATTTTCCTCGTTCGTTCTTTTTTAGGATGAAAAGATTTGAGTGGGGGAGAGTATAACAACCTAGTATTTTGTGATTTCTAATTGTTTATTCTAATTATTTAAATTGAAAATCTTAGTTTCAAAAAGCTTTATTATATTTATTAAAATCAATAAATTTTGTTATTTAAAATATAAATATTGATTTTATGTGAATTATAATTTCAAACCTGAATAAATAGAATATTTTCCAAAAAAGTGGATTTTTGGTCAATCTGGTCAAACTTTGACTTTTAAATTTAAATTTTAAATATTTAAATTCTTGAATTTTATCTTTTATTATGAAAATAAATTTAATTTCAAGAATAGTGCTTTTCATTACGTTGAAATCCGATTTATATTGTGAAAGTTATGCTTTTTACAATATTGTATGTAAATTGATTTATTTAATAAAATTATCTATTTTAATTTATATAAATAATATTTTTATTTGTCCAATCTTGTTCTAATTTGTATATATGTGTGTAATATGGCATGATAGGTATATAATTTATTTTAAAACATTTTTAAAGTGATGTTATAATTTTTCCAAAACTTGTTGTATTTATTTTCAATTTTTATAACCTAGTTTCTATTTTTATGCTATTTTCTTAACTTATTTATATTTATCTAAAATTTATTTATTTATTTTTTATACATACATTATTTTGTGTTTTTATTGTATTTATATTCAATTTTCATTTGTTTAAAAATGTTAAAAGAAATTAAGAAATTTGAAGAGTTTCAACCATTCACTTGCCTTTGTCTTTCCACCTTCCTTTTGACTTTTCAATTCCAATCAACATTTGCATTAACTTTTGGCCGATTGTCACGACCCGACTTTCTACTCCCAGAAAATCGCATCATGAATTAAGAAAGAAAGGGATAGAAGAAGAAAAGAAAGAAGAGAAAGAAGAAACAACACTAAAATCTCAACAGCGGAACGAATAAATTATATTAATAACATAAGTATTTACATAATATACAATACCAATCAGGGATACACAGCATACACATCACATATACTAGACAGTTATAAACACTTGTCTAGTATTTACAACTCAATACAACCACAACACAGAGAAAACACAGCGGAAAACTATATCTAACGCGGAAGCCTCCTGCTCCATTGCTCCTCCATTATTCGTCAAAGCTAACCCGAATCCCTTGGCTACTCGTAAAAATTTGAGTATCCAAGAGTTTATGAAAAACAAAAATAAACTCCGGGTCAGACATGGGTCTGGTGTGAGTAACAGGTTAAGGTTGCTTAACTTTAAAATCCTTTTGAAAAGAAAGGTATCACGTAAGACTTCCCACACATAAACATGGAAAAGTTTTTACCTTACGCTAACCAAAACATTTGATAGGAAATCCGATGATATTATAATAGTGTCTAGGGTTTTCAAGTAAATAAGAAATAGCCGAAATTGTTACATTCATTAAATTCCAGCTACTAGCCACAAAAGTGGGTAATACAATCAAAACCGTTGCCACTTATTGGATTGTGGATTCCATACGATGGCAGGGCTACTGGGGTACCGCCCATCACAGTACGTGGCCTAGATCACCGTACCGAGGAGCCACCCTAACTCCCCTACAACACAAGACCGGGACCATTCCTTACTGAACAGTCCCGAACAAGACAACCCGGGCAGTTGTTGCAATTAACTGCCCCACACAGCCGAATATAAAGGGACTTCTAGACAGGGGTAAATCTTGCTCTCCAGTGGGAGCTACCCACGAAGCCTTGCTGCACCTCCCCTGTTTTAGCCATTCCCAGTTGATGAGGCTTGAGGTTACGATTACCTTTATAGGACACATCTCTTAGAATGCTCATCGTCCACCTGACGATGTTCTGAAAGCATTCAATCCATACAAGTTCGTTCCGGGTACGAACGAAACCGAAGGCATTATTTCGTTACACTCATTTTGGAATCACCCTCAGAGTTAACGACAATAACCCTTGCACTCTAAACCACCATCTCGAATCTATAAGCACTATTCCGTCAACTCATTACGGAATCACCCACAGAGTTGTACTAACTTATAGCCCTTACACCTCGAGTCTTCACAAAGCTCCATTTTGATTCACGACCTAACGTTATTTGGAATCGATGTGGTTTTTGGATATCCAAATATTGAAACCCGATCCCGGTCTCATCAAAATCCAAAGCGTGTCTTTTAGAGCCAAGTTGTTTTAAAGTTTAAAACAATTCAATTCAACATTATCTATATACACATTGATAGATAATTCTCAACATTATAATAGATAATCAATATTATCATCACATCAGATAATCTATATTATCAACTCAAACAGATAAATCATATTATCAACTCAATGCAACCATAGCATCCAAATCACACAACAACATTTATCTCATTACTGAGATTTCAACCATCCAGGGTAATATCAATCATCATTCATAAGCAAAGACTTATCAATCCAATCTGTAATTAATTTAAAATGAATTAAATTAATTACTTCTTCCTTAAATTAATTTAAAATAAATTAAATTAATTACTCATCCAGATAAATCTTGCTTATACATCAAAGAATTATTCTTAACAAATTACCCTAATTAATCATCTTGATTAATTATTCTTTAATTACATTCAAGTAATTAACCTCTAATTAATTTCACAAATTAATTAATTCAAACCAATCCCTGTAATTAACCTGTAATTACTTCATTAATTAATTAATCATAATTAATTATATTAATCCTTAATTAATTACATTAATTAATTCCTTCATTGATTAATTGTTCTTATTAATCAATCCTTAATTATATCATTAATTATATAAATTAATGATTTCAAATTATTTTATTTAACTCCATTAAATTAATTATCAATTATCTCCATTGGTTAATCATACTTGATTAAGTAATTAATTACATTAAATTAATTACATCCTTAAATCATTTTCAAATAACTCAATTATCTAAACCTAAATTAATTACACAAAGTAATTAATTATTAATTACTTACTTAAGTAATTATTCAACATACTAATTACATATTAATTACACAAGTAGAACTCCTCCATTAAATTACATCTAGTAATTTATTTTCTTCACTAAGTAATTTCCATTTGTAATTACTTCTCAAATCAAATCAATGATTAATTTAAATTAATTAAACTTAATTAATTAACTTAATTGATCAAAATAAACTCAATTAATTACAATTAGTAATTAATTTCCTTAATTACTTTCACTAAGTAATTATACTTAAATAATTCAAAGGATTATCTTAAATTAATTAATCCAATTAATCATTTAAAATTAATTACATTAATTAATTATAAAATATATTAAGTTAATGACCTTCATTAACTCATAACAAATCTTTAAATATTTTCTAAATTAATTAACTGAATTAATCAATATTAATTCTTAATTTATTTAAAGAATCTCATTAATTAATCTTAAATTAATCAAGTGATAATTAAAACTTAATTAATTATTAGTTACTTGATTAATAATTTCAATTCATTAATTAAATTAATCAAATCTTATTTAAATTAATTCCTAAATCATACTTTAATCAAGTTTAATTAACTTACCTAATTCTTTAAATAATAAAGTCCTTAATTATTTAATTAATTAACCTTATTATTAATTAATTAAATTAATTAATTAAAATCTTAATTACCTTGATTAATTAATAAATCATTAAGTTCAAAACTACTTAATGATAATCATTAATTCCATTAATGATTTAATTATCATTATCAAAGAAATTTAAAAACAACTTGCTTTTAAATTTTCCTAAATTCCATTTTAAATTTTAAATTTAAAATGAAATCAAACTTAACAAGATTTAAATATTTAAAATCTCTTTAGTTCTCATTTTAAAGAATCATTTACCTCTTAAAGCAAATTTTAGAAAAATCATTTAACTTTAGCCTATATTCAATTATATTTAAAATATCTTAAATATTTCAAATGACATTTAAACATTAAAATTCAAATCTTATTTACATTACAACCAAAATTCAAATTCATGCTTCAGATTTAAATTCAAAGATTTAAATTTAAAATTCTGTTTTAAATCTTCATTTCAGATTTTATAAAATACTCAAACTAAAATATATCATTTGAATTTATCAACCAATTTTCTTTTTGAAACTTTCAGATTCAAATTCAAATTTTAATCCAGGATTTCAAATTCAGATTTAAACTAAATTTTTAATCTGGTTTAAATCTGAATTTCAGACATATAAATTCTTTTAAGAAAAACTGTGCAGGTTTTTAAGTTGCTAACTATTTCACCTTTTATAAATTTATTTATTTCAAAAACTAAAATTCAAATCTAATTTGAATCCATAACTTAAACTTGCTTCAATCCCTAGTTTAAATCAAGCTTTGCTTTTCTCTTTTTAAATTTAGTTTAAAAATTTTTAAACCTGAAACAGTTCAGGTTACAGAACACACTCAATAAAAACTGTGCAGGTTTCATGATTTATTAAATACTTTATTTTTTACTGCAATTTTATTCAAATATCTGGAATTCAAACCTATTTGAATTCATAGTTTAATATTACTTTAAGTTTATATTTAAACTTGCTTTACTATTTTTAAATTTGGTTTTAAAATTCAAAAACCTGAAACTGTTAAGGCTACAGGAACAAAACTGCAAATCTTGTGTATTCAAAACCTAAAATTCAAAATCTACTTGAATTCATGTTTTAATCTTGTTTAAAGTTTAGATTTCAACTTGCTTATTTTTTTTTTAGATTTAATTTAGTTTTAGAATTTGAAAACCCAAAACAGTTCAGGTTTCAGAGATCAACCTGAAACAAAATGTACCCGAGTTCAACACAATATTACTTCGAGTCATTCCTGCCTTAACTCCGAGCAAAAATTGGAATTACCCGAGACATACTCGAGCATACTACACCACTGCTAAAACCTGGAAACTACATTCACCCATAACTTCTCAAACCTGTCAACGATAATTTCACCTCCCTCCGACCATCTTTAGGGCTACAACTCCGACTAGTACCTCCTCTTAAACCCAGCAACCAAATCCCAGAGTTGCAAAACACTCGATCAATCCTAGTGGCTATATGATCGAATTCTTACTTTATTAAAAACTTAGGGCTACAGACACTTCCTCGCTCCCCTTGCAAATTCAAGAATCAATTTACAGATTTGCTAATTTTCCTGATGTTCCTAACCACACTACTACATACAAAAGAAACTACAAATTCCCAAAGTTCTAAAATCATCAGCATTTCCCAAAATCAATTTTTTTAGTTCATTCAAGAACTGCTTCCCAAATCCTCAATTAAAAATGGCGATACTGGTTTTAAAAATCATATTTTTACTTATGTAATCAAATTACAATACTGACTTTATAATTTAAACAGTTTGGGTTTTTTTTTTTAAATGCACTGAAGCTTTTAAATTTCAGAGACAAACAGGCTAATTCTTTATTTAACTTACTTAGAAATTTTACACATTAATCCATGATAAATCACAATTTTTGTTTGATAATCAAATCTCATCAAAAGCAAGATCAAGTGATAAGGAATTTAAATCAAATTTTGAGCCTAGGAATAACACAGAGCATAGCACATAAATAAACACAGCATACATCCTGTAAATAGTCATATTAGATTTAACTGGTATATTAATTCAAATATATTAACATGCAACCAAATTATGTTTTAAATTTTGAAAAGTTACTCACCTTATCTCTGAAGAACAGAGCAGCAGTGATATGCCAATAGAAATGAAGTAATACTGCTTCTTATCCCAATCTATATGCATGCAGGCCACTTTATTTTGCTCAAATTCCAGAGATAAATTGCTATGATCTTTAGGTAGATTGAAATGCAGACTTTATTTGATTTGTTCAAAATTTACAGAGAGGAAAATGCAGTATTTTGAATTGCAGAGATTTAAATTTTTTTACAGGTTAGAGGAGCTACAGGTTTTGTTTGCAAATGCAGGTTTTTGATTTGAGAAAATTTGATCTTATTTTTGAATGAGGAGTTTCAGATGTTAGAATTTCTTTTGAAATGAATTTGCAAATATGTTTTTGAGGGGTTTCAGATTTTTGAATGAAGTGTTTTTCTTAGATTTAGAAAAGAGGATGAATGAAAGAATAGTAAAAATGGTTAAGGCTGAAAATGTCTTAATTAAAATAAAAAGAAAATCAAATGACACTTGTCATGTAATTTAATTCTTACATTTACACATGTTATTAAGATTACTAACTTGTTAACACTTGTCTTTATTAAATTAAGTTATAAATTTAAATGTTTATAAAGAGTTTTCTTAATTTATTTTATGTTAGAATGAATATATATATATATATGATTTACTTCTTTTAAGAAAATCTAAATAAAACTATTTATAATTTAAAACTTACAAAATATTTTAAAGAATCAATAAATTTGAATTTCCAAATAAAATTGCCAAATCAAATTAATTCTTTGAAATAAAAATCAAAACAACTTAAAAATGAAGATTCTATTTTCCTTTGATATTTATGAAAATTAATATGACTTAAAAATAACTAATTAACATATTTTATATGATTTATAAAGAAATTATAAATCACTTTTATATTTAAATGAATTTAAATCATATGCCATCTTATATTTTAAACTTATATAAAATATACTCAAATCGTACTTAATCAAATAATGTTTTAAAAAGAAATAAAATCAACTTTTATTTAAATTTAAAACAAAAATTAAACTAAGACAAATTTTAAACAATATAACATTTATTATAAATATTATCATACCATAAAGTTATTAATTTAAATAGATTTTTAAAAGCCAAATATTAATTTAAAACATAATTTACTAATTACTCAATATTTTATTAGAATTTAAAAACAAACTTCATTTATTTATTTTCATGTAAGTTAAATTCCAAACAAAGTTAAACTATAATATATATACAAATATATACACATTATAATTTAAACATTTATTTTAGATAAAATCACAAATTAAATATTATTTAAATCTGATTATTAAACCAAAACATATTTATTAATCAATATTGCCAATTTCAATTTAATTTTATATAAAGATTATTAAATTGATATTGTCTAAAATTCCAGGATATCACACCGACCATACCTCATTTCTTCATCCACATATCAATTCTTTCTCACGCACAAAATAAAGTTTCTCATCGCTAAAATTTCGGCCTCCATTCTGAGAAGAAAATTCGGTAAATGTCTTCATTTTTTTTTCCATTTTCTTCTTTGTTTTTTGTGTAAATTCTTGCCTTGCTTTCATTATGTGTGTTCGGCCTGTAGCCTCCACCTTCACCACCACCTTCATCACCACTTTATTCTGCTGCAAACACCTCCATCTCCTTTGACCTACCTGGCCGTGGCCATTCCTGATGTGAAACTCCATAAAAAAATATGTAAAGCACCACTTAAACAATCCAAGCCAACCTCCATATGCGTCACCACCCATGCTCACCCTCTTAGCCACCTTTACACCACCTTCCACTAGCCCTACTTAACCCAAATACCACTGCCACATCATTCCCTGACCCCATCAAGTCTGGCTGTGTCAAATAAGGCCTTGGCCGAAGCTTGTGTTTGTGCAAAAACTCACTTGGTTGCCTTGTACTTGTATTTCATACACAGCAACTTCCATACCTTCATTACCCTAGATAGGCCAACCTTGGCTTGACCATACTTGACCAAATACACCCCATGGCCATGCCTTTTTACTCTTTGGCCAAGCATAGTGATGGTGAAAGCAAGTGCAAGCCATTTAATTATTTGTTGTTCCTTAATTTCTAGCTTGTTAGTGTGATATTTGGTGTTGTGTATTCATGTTATATACATTGTTTTGTTTCATATGCACAAGACAAATGGCTTTGGCTCTTCCCTCACTTGAATCTATAATCATGCCTTCGTGCTTTCTGGGTGTTTGTTGTGTGTCTGAATCTGTTATCTCCAGCTTGTAGAGGGGAGTATTTCTCACCAGACATTCTGTACTTATATAATTAGTAAATGGACACCATTTGAAACTGTAGGTTATATTATTATGTTATAACTACCTGTGATATTATTTATATGATGATCACCCTGTTTATACACCTGTCATATCATCTGTTACTGTTGTATAATGCCATTCTATTTATTTATATCAGTTTATCACACTACAAGTTCCCTGTAGAATAGAATCACTATGGGCTGAAATGATACATATCCGAACGGACTTTAGAATAGGAAAAATCGTTTTGAGCTGAATGATAGGGCTGAACAATTTTTATTTATTTCCTTTAACTTGGGATTGCGGGTTTGAAATGATAAAACCCCGGAATTTTCCTTTGTAAATTACGGATTGAAATGATATATTATCCGTATCATTTGACTTAGGTTAGAAAAATTTATATACAGACCCGTGGTTAAAGTTTTTTTTTTGAAATTATAAAATATGTTAAAAATGTAAATGTTATGATATTTTGATTTAAATTTAATTTAAAAATGGTTTTTATAAAACATTAGTGATTTTCTACTAGTTAAATAAGTGAAATAAATAAATGGTAAAGTAGGATTTGAAATATAAGTTAATTTTGAAATTTATGATTTTGTTTATAAATGTAGTTTAAATTAAGTAGGAAAATATGATAATTCGATTTAAATTTGAATTTAAAATGATTTTATAAAGTGTTATTAATTTCCTATAAATTAAAAATAGTTAAATAAATAAGTGTTTATAATTGAAATTTAAAATATAACTTAACTTGGAAAATGTGAAATGTGTTATAAAAATATAATTTAAGTTAAGGAAATAAAATGGAATTTAGATTTAATTTATGAAGTGGTAAATTTAATTAAAATTTAAAGTAAATGAAATGTTATAAAATTATGCATTAATTTAATAAGTAAATTATTAAAATTTTATTTTTTATGAAAATCTCACCTTATTAAAATCATAAATTAATGGGTATTTAATGATTGTTTTTGAAGTGAGAAAATATAATATTTATAAGTTAAAAATGGTTAAATTATAATTTTAATGGTTTATGAAATTGCATTGAAAATTTGGAATTTTAACTGATAGCATTCCAGAATTGCTATCATTTCTGAAGGAAAGGATATTACTACATTTCTAAATGCTGTAATTGATATAAATGAACTAAAAGACTAAATTGAACTAAGGGCTATTATAGCACTTCGTAAGTGCTGTAGTTGTTGAAACAAAACTAAACCTATTATAATATTTCTGTAAATGCTATCTTTGTTAAAATGAATTGTTTCAAAATGTAAATTTACCGTAGTATTTTCTAAATGCTGAGAAAGTTGAAATTTCACTGTTTTCATAAATTGAAGTGAATTAATGAATTCTGAAAATGGTAAAATTTTGAGAATTTAACATTGACTATTAAATATAATAACTTCATTTTTAAATGTTTTAAATGGAATATTTAATTGGTTTAATTGGAATATTTAATTGGTTTAAATGGAGTATTTTGATTGAAGTATAAACCATTTTGAAATGTGATTTGAAATGGTATTTAAATTAAATAAAAATGAATGAGGTTCTGGAAGAGTATGATATTTTAATATTTTAAATGAATTTGAAATGATATTGAATTTTGAAATGATATTTGATTTAGAAGTATAAAATACCATTTTGGAATTTTAACCACGGGATGTATTTAATTTATGGTTTAACCGATCCTTAGAGGATGGGCGATCCCAAATATCCTTTAAGTTACGGTGCATTACTACTACAGTTCACTTGAGTTGGTTTACATTATATAAGTATGTATGCCCTGACTCGAGTGTTTTGTGTTTTACTCTACGCTCGGGTCAGCCTGAGTATTTACACCTTAGCTTTGGATTTTTATGGAGATAGGAATCGCTGGAGATTCAGCTTGTCTAGTTATCTATTCCCTTTCAGTTTCGGTTGTTCTATTTCAGCTCTGGTATTTATAAACTTCTATGTATTTAAGATTTCTATTGTATATGTTTTCAGACTGATATTATGTATTTGTTTTGAGATTTTGTTATAGTAGTTTCATGAACTACTATGGCATTTTAATTTTTGCTGTGAGTTATTCTGATATATCTGTGTCTGTGATTTTGTGATTGTTTTCATTTGCTACAAATTTATTTACAATGCGGTATTTTGAGAAATTCAAGTCTGACATGTGTGGATGCGAATTGCTGATAATATCGGGTTGTTACATCAAATATATACACCTCTACCTTATTTAGTTTGAAATTTAGAAAGATAGTCTTAAATAGTTATATTTAGTTATAAATAGTAAAAGTAATCTAAAATAATTTAATAATAGATTAAACTAGTAAATTAGATTTAAAATGGATTAAATATAACTAACATAGATTAACTAGCTTTAAATAGATTAATTAGCTTTAATGTAAGTTAAAAAGGGTTTAATTAGTTTTAAAATAAATTAAATGTTTTAAAATAGTTTAAACTGATTTAATATAGTAAATATAGGTTAAACTAGTTTAATAATTTGAATATCTTAAAAATTTAGAATCCTAAAAATAATATATTTTTAAACAGTCAATAATAAATATGAAATTTGGAATTCATATAAATTTAACTATTTATTTTATTTCAACATATCTAGACAATTTCATATTTCCAAATCACAAAACCCAATTTCAATACATTTCAAAGTTATATTTCAAACAATTTTAATAACTCAATTCTGGTAGATTTCAATTTATACTTCAAAAATCTTTAAAATCCAATTAAATTCCTTTAAACAATTCCTTTAAACCAGTTCCAACAATAATTCAATTTTTTATAAATTAAATTACTATTTCAAAATATCATTCAATAAATTTCAAAGATTAAGGATTCAAGAATCATTTAATTTATCCAATCCAGTGTCCATATACAATTCTCTACCCTAGGGTCAAGTGATACGGATATTTATCATTTCAATCTGCAATTTAGTATTTTAGGATTTTATATCATTTCACACCTCAATTCTAAATTTAACAACAAAATCCATAAAATCGCTCGCGTCTTTTATTTCAACCCATAACGATTTTTTCCAAATCTATAGGTCATTCGGTTATGTATCATTTCAACAGCAATTTATAACGATATAAAATACAACATCCATTTTCCAATATCAACAATCAAGCATCCATCACAATGTTCATCCATATCAACCAAATAAATATCATCAATTAACAAATTTACAATAACAGGTATTTAAGTGGCAATTTAATTTCAATAATAAATTAAATAATGATTTGATTCAAATATAGTCAAATTAACTGGGATGACGATATAAATATACTATAATGACCCATAAATTTCCGATGATAAAATTTGTTATTTTAACAAGATTTTGTAATTTAATTTGGAAAGGATTAAAAACTTTATAATTTAATATTGAAATGAACGCTAAAATGAAATATAGCAATGGTAATTAAAACTAATTATTAACAATTTGAATAAAATTATAATTAAATGTGGTAGTGAAAGTGTTATACCTGGTAATAAATTGAATATGAAAAAATAACACCGCGTTGAATTTAATTTTGAAATAACACATTGTTAATAGTAATTGAATGTAAATTAAGGTAATAATGTTAATGCAAGTTAATAAATAATTAATTTAGTGCAATCCCAATTAATTGAAACCAATTGTAAGGTTATAATTGATTGTAATTAGTAAATTGGGAAATAAATTCAAAGTTACATTAATTGATGAAATAATACGTGATAAATTATAATTTAATAGAATCAATGTTAGATAAGTAATTATAATATTTGTTGTTTGATAATAAAGTATGAATGGGAATAAATTAGGCAAATGGTGATAATCATTAATTGTTTACCCATTTATTTAATCTACTGAATTAGATCTAAATCCATTGCAATAAATCGTAGTTAAAAACTATGTTAAAATGAATTTAGTTGATGATTGTAAAAATATTAGGGTAATTGCATGTATACTAATGTTAAATTTATGCATAAGATGATGATTGATTTAATAAAGAGATTGAATACAAATTGTATTAATTAAATTGAAATAAAAAAATATAATTTATTTGAATTTACATAAATTGGAGGTAAACACTATAAATTTTGCAATAAATCCTAATTTAATTGACATGGAAATTTTGGTTAATGAATTAGAAGTTTATTTGTAATCAGAAATGATAGAAATGGTAAATAATTAAATTTAAATTGAATAAGTGATTAATTAATTTAATATTAATATATTTAATTAACTGAAAAATAACCATTTTGGCCACTGACTTGGATTTCGACAAAACTAGTTTCATCGGATCCGTAACAGTGAATTATTGTAGGATTTCAAGTTTTGTATCGATCGGACTTGTCGTTTGATCGTACGGACTCGAAACGCCTAGAAATCAACTTGAGATAACTTGATCTTAGCATAACTTCTTGATACGATGTAATTTGGACTTTAAACATATTCCTTTGCGTTTAAAATATCTGAAAACATCTATTTTGATATATGGATTGATCTATTTCCGTTCTGGAATCGAAACTGGCTTTCCGGGTCAATTATCGTTCAATTAAATCATGTCCATTCATCTTTATTTTTGACCTACCTATATATACCTCGTTATAAACCCTAGCCACTCCTTATTCTCACTTGTCTATACGTACATCTCCTTCTCGACTCCTCATTTCAGTGGCAGACAAAACCAGTCCCCAAATTGCAAATCCAAATCAAATTACGAATAAAAAATTCAAACTCCTCAATATATATCGAATTATATATCGATTCGAAGCTCTCGACGAGAACATCTCAGATTTGTAATTCATTTTTCAATTCGATTAAAAAAATTCTCAGAATTCGCGAATCAATTCTGGTCGTTCAATTTGGATTCTGGATGATCCAACGGCGGATCTGTAGCCAATCGACGATCGGTGTAACGACCCTGAATTTTGAACAATTTAAATTGAAAATATTTAATTAATTTTAAATATTTTGACTTGAATTTCAAATTATCAGAATGAATTAGAGATTAAATTTTAGAATTTAATCTATTGAAAGTTGAATAAAAATTTGAATCTTCAATTTTAAGCTGATTTAAAATAATTTAAAGGCCTAGAAAATTCACATTGATAATACTGAAGATAATAGGAGCTTCAGAATTGAATTTGAAAGTGATTCGTCCAGTTTTGAAATTTTATCGTTTAAATTGAATTTAAAAATAGCCTTCCGAGGCACAGTCTCAGAATTTGACGACATCAGTTCCATTGGGTCCGTAATGTTGAATTATTACCGGATTTCGAATTTCGTATTTATCGGAGTTGTTTTGTGAACATACGACATATAAACGTGTCAAAGAAAATTTATAAAAGAAAAAAAATTGATGTTGAAAAAAAAACAAATTTGAAATTAAAAAAAATATATAATAAAATAATATGATATCTTTTCACCAGCATCCCAATTATCACGCCATAACTCACGCCTAAAATCACGAGATCAATCGTGCAGGTATGGCCGAAGATAAATTATTAAGTATCTCGTTCCCCTTCCTCCATCACTTCAAAATCAAACGAGTAAATAAAAAAATGGCGGCCTAAAAAAAAATCTTCTTTCGTTCGCCGTTCCTTTTCGTCCTTCGATCCAAATTTGGGCTTTCTCAGATCGCCTGTCTTGATCGATTCTCTGGCTTGCGTGTTGCCTTGCTCGATCGATTGTGTTGCTCTTTGCTTCTCTGATTTAGGGCTTTCGTGATTTCAAAGAGACCGACCTTTGGTTGCTCGATCGAAAATGGCTGCTATGGTTCACGCGTCTTTGTGATACCGCGGCTCCTTCTATTTGCGTTCATTAAACAAGGTGAGTGAATCTTTCCCTCACATCTAATTCAAGCATTTGATGATTTCGTACTTCTGCAATTTCGTGATTTTGTTGCTGGATTTCGTGGCTACCACGTATTTATTTTCAATTGTTGACTTCGGTCGTTTTGATTCTTTTGAAATTGCTTGCTGTGATGAGGATTTCTTGGCTCACTTGTTCGAATTTCTGGTAATTGATTTTTGTTGACTTCGATATTGCTTTGACTTCAGCCTTCACACTGATCTTGTTCACTTTGGCCATTTTGATTTCTTAACATGCTGGATAGTGTTCGAACTTGGTGGATCACTTTGTTGTTCCATAGCCTCGGCTTTAACTTGATTTTGTTCAATTTTTTTGACCTGCTGTTGATCATGTTATATCGACTTGTTTTGTTTTGTGCTTTAGTTGGCCTAACTATGTGCATACATTTTTGGTAGTTGAAATTTGCACGTGAGAGTTGCTTTGAGTTTGAAATGCTGCAGGCTTGAAGTCTCTGTACATTTACATTTTACTTGAGTTTACTTGGATTTTTACTGATACACTCACTTGTATCTCGCTGTCTTATGATTCTGGCCATTATGTCCTTGACTCGTTTTGAATTGGTCATTGATTTCGACCTCCGTGTCTTCGGCCACTTGTTCTGGTTTATGAATTTTTTTTGTACAGTTGGGTTGTTCTTTGGCACTGCTTACTGCTAGTTTTTCACATAGTTGCCTATACGTTTATGTAGCAGTAGTGCATTCCCTGGTTTTGATTTTTCTTACATTTTGGGTTCGAACCACGACTTGATGGAGTTGTTGCCATTACTGTTGGCCTTGACTTTGTCGTGTCTGCACTTAGATGATCAGGTTGCATACCTGAAGTGTTTGCTCACTCGAGTCTTTGTGAAGCATTTGTGTAGTAGTTGCTGTCCATTTTGATTTTGCTAGCTATACCTGTATATTTGAACTTGAATCATTATCACTGCGTCAATTTGTTTTAAATGGTGGCCTTGATCTGTCACCTGTTTGTTCAAATCTGCATATATACGCATACATATATTTGTATGTGTGTATGCATATATTATTGGATTTGTACTGTCTTGAGTCTTGTTTACTTGATGGCATTTGATACTGGTTTGCTCCTGTAGCCTGATTTTCACATGTTCAATGCCCATATACGTGTTCATGTTGTTTGCAACACTGCCCTGTGCATGTTGCAGTGATATTCCTTTCATTTTGATATACTCTATATTGCCACTGCCTGGTGGTTTCGAACCTGTAGCTTTAGAGCTTACCTGTTCGTTGAATTGTTGCATCACTTTTTCATGTATTTTTGTGCTGTGGTGCCATACCTCTGGTGCCCTCACCCTCCTTCTATTTTGTAGTTGTGCCACTGCTTTGTGCATTGGTGCTGCAGTTGCGTTGAGTCATTGACTTGACCTTTGCATTTTTGTTAATGGTTTGGCTTTACAATTTCATTTTATTGCAGTGAGTAACATTTTAAAATTTAAGCATATGAATCTTTTACATGATAACAAGCTTGTATGAGTATGCTTTATCTTCTCTGTGTGTACATATATATATATATATATATATATATAGATGCCTGGATAACTACATATTGTTTAAAACCTGAGACCTCTCTGTGCTTTAGTTTCCAGGTCATAAAAATTTAAAAATTCCTATTTTTCTTGCTCTAGTCTTGGTTAATATATTTGTTTACCCATAGTTTTAGTTTAAAATTTTATTCAAGATAAAATTTTTTTATACTTTGTTGAAAACCAAATTGTCCAGGCTTTCAACCTATCTGTTTTCCCAATCAAAGAATCTGATGGAAATTGTTTTAAAACCCAGGTTGGTCTGAGTCTTCTAAAGCAAGTCTAAACATTAACACCAAGTTATTATTATACTGAAGTCACTATTTACTAGTTTAAGCAAATCCAATTACAACAGATAAGAGGTCTGATCAGTTTGGTTGAGAAGTCGATCATCCTGGTTTGTTTATTGTTTTGCATTATTGGTTGTACCTGCTGTCCCATTAACCAATGCCTTGCCTTCATTATATTGTATGTGCACTTTTTAATGCAACGCTTGAGTCTAGTTAAAGCCTTCATGCCTTGTCCACTAATCACTTGTTTACATGCCCTTCACTGTGCTTGGGTTGAATTTTGAGTCGCAAATTGAGGCTGTGTGCACTTCACACTGTGTAGTCACTTGATAATACATATTGATTGTGTTTACTTGCGTGTTGGTCTTCATTTGCATTGTGCAGTAGCTTGAGCATTGAGCTTGTACACTTTTACTGCACCTGTGTTGAATCCAGTTTTAGACTCGGGTTTGACCTTGTGCTCGGGTGAGAACTTTCATTGTGCATTTCCTAATCTTTTGCATGTTTCACATGCCATAGTGGCGAGGCAGTACACGCGTGCGGGTACTGCAGCCCTACCCGAATTGGAGTTTAAAGTGATATTTCAATTGCTGGATTTGTTTTATGTTGCCAATTCAATATATTTTGAATCGCAGTTTGATTTGGTTTAGTTTGATGATTTTGTTGTTAATTGTCGTTTAGGCAATTTTGATTTTTTCTAAATTATCTTCATTAATAATCCCTTCATTTATCTGCGTTAATAATTTGAATCTACTAAATTTGTGACGACCCGTCCTTCTACTACCAGAAAGACGTATCATCATTAAGAAAAGAAAGGGATAGAAATAGAAAGAAAGAGAAAGAAAGAACAACAACATCAGAATCTCACAGCGTAACGGAATAAAATATAATATATCACATAAATATTACATAGTTTTTACATATATCAGAGCTATACAGATCATACATCACATACTAGACAGTTATTAACTCCTGTCTAGTTAACACAAGTCAATATACAATACAGATAAACAGCTCAGAGATATCAACACAGCGGAACACCATATATATACATATATCTACAACGTAGAAGCCTCCTGCTCCATTGATCCTCCAGAATTCGTCAAACCTAACCTGAATCCCTTGGCTACCCGTAAAAATTTGGGTACCCGAGAGTTTACGAAAACAAAAATAAACTCCGGGTCAGACATGGGTCTGGTATGAGTAAACGGTTTAAAGTTGCTTAACTTTGAAAAACATTTGAAAATAAAATAAAGGTATCACGTAAGACTCCCCACAAATAAATACGGGTAAGTTTTTACCTTACGCTAACCAAAACATTTCATAGGAAATCCAGTGATATTATAATAGTGTCTAGGGTTTTCAATTAAATAAAAAATAGCCGAAATTGTTACATGATTAAATTCCAGCTACTAGCCACGAAAGTGGGTAATACAAATCAAAACCGTAGGGTCTCGTAGGGAAAATGGATTTCCAACAATGGCAGGGCTACTGGGGTACCGCCCGTCACAGTACGGGGACTAGATCACCGTACCGAGGATTACTCCCTTCATTCCCTGCAATACAAGGCCGCCACCCACTAAGCCGACATATATAAGGGACATCTAGACAGGGGAAATATCTTGTCCTGCTTGGGCATGACCCACCTAACCTTGCTGCATCTCCCCTGTTTTAGCCATTCCCGGTTGATGAGGCTTGAGGCTGCGATTACCTTTAAAGAACATATCACTTAGAATGCTCAACGTCCGCCTGACGATGTGCTGAAAGCATTCAATCCATACAAGTTCGTTCCGGGTTCGAACGAAACCGAAGGCATTACCTCGTCACACTCATTTTGGAATCACCCTCAGAGTCAACGACGATAACCCTTGCATTCTGAATACACCATTTCGGTCTTCATTTCAGGATTCACGACCTAACGTTTAAATTGGATCGATGTGGTTTTCGGAGAATCAAATTTGATTCTTCCGATCCCGGTCTCATCGAATCCAAACGCCATTTTAAGGGCCAAGTTGTCTAATTAACTTACAGTTTAAATAATTTAAATTCAACAATTGAATTAACATAGCATTTATCACAGATAAAACATATACAAGCATCATAGATATAACACAGCATATCACAGTCTAACATAGAATATCATCACATAAATATTACAATCAGATATTCAATCATAACTGTCCATAAGCAGTCACCTTTAAGCTTATTTGAAGTTAATTAATTACATAAGAGTTAACCACTTAACTCTGTTTAATTAATCATTAATTATCAATTAATTACTTATTTCAAATTGTCTTAATGATTTCTTAATCAGCTATTAAATCCTAATTACATTCTATTTCACACTATTAATTACTTACTTCCTTAATCAAGTTACTTAACGTTAATTACCCTTTCCTCAATCATAAATCAATAACTTTAATTGTTATTTAATAAACTTAATTGCCCATTTGTTATTTACTAATTTCTATATTAATCATTATTAATTCTTAGTTAAATCACTTGATTTATTAACCGTTACCCATTCATAAATTAACTTAAATAGTTGACTGCAAATTCATTTATTAATTATAATCCATCACTAATTATAATCAAATTCATTATTCTTAATTAGTTCCTGAAAATAATCAATTTATATTAATTCCTCCACTTAATTGACCTTTTAAAAGGACACTTCTTAAGTTTGAAATCAATTTGTCTCTAATTACAAACCTGTATTAATAAGATTTATACTTATCTTATGTTACTTACCTAATTTGAATAATTATGAGCTTAAAACACATTAAAGCATTAGCTAAAGTAATTAGCTTGTATCTGAGTTTTAGCTTAAACTGTTAGCTACTACAAAGTTTTATAGTATTTAAAATCAAATGAAATTTTTTAGGAAAACAATCCTACTCAATCTCTATACCACTGCAAAACTGCAGTTTACCCCAACTCCAATAACCCGAGACCCTCCCTGCTTTATACTCGAGTATAACTTCGAGTGTTCCCCGCAACTTCCCGAGTCCCTTCTTCCTCGTTCCTTTTTGTTTTGAAAAGTAAAAACATTAAGTATTGAAACCTGTAAATTTAGCTCACGAACTCGAAGTAACTCTCGCGCAAAACCCTCCTGTGCTCGAGTTTCAACTCGAGTTTCCCTCTCGTTGCAACCGCCTGGCACAACGCCTACGCCGTGCACATGCACGGCAGCACGGTACGCCACCTGCGAACGCCATTCTGCCCAACAAACCCCAATCTCGTGACAACACGAGATCTAAACCCAAAACATTCCCAAACACTCGAAATCAAAATAACGCCCTTTGCTCGAAACCCAAACTCACTTCTGACAAAACAAACGGCCTCGCCATCGCCTCTCCACCCACCTGAAGTGCCCAAGATTTTACCCATACGACGTCATCACGTTAAACCACCATTCCACAAGATCTCGAGCCACTCGATCGCATGTAGGTACCGTACGTGATTGTTTTACAGAGAAGAACGAACTCCTTGTACAACCCTACTTCAGTCACGTACTAAATTTTCATTCAATAGAAAAATAAATTCGTATTTTTCCCGAGTTAATGGATGTACAAACTTACTTCAATTCAAGTTTCATTATTTATCATTGATTAATTTTTGAGAAATTGATAAAATTGCAGTTTTTATTCACATTCGAACTGTTCATGAACTAGTAATGTATAAATCCTCATTTTCAATTTAAAAATCATAAATTTCATCAAGATTTCGATTTATAAACCTGGATTAGATTTTTATAGCAGTTAAATTTTATCAATATATCTTTTGGTTTCTTGTAAAACTGTTTTACAATAGGAAGGCTTCATTTGCATATTTAAATCAACATCAACTTGCTTGAAACTTCAACATCTTGTTTGATAAAACAATATGAAATCCTACCATGATTCAGTTGAAAGCAAGAATTTGATTTTTCTGAATGGAATCAACCCATATGTATACACAGTGAAGCACAATATACAGAATCATGTTCAAGATCAAACAGAGACAAATATCTTATAAAAAAAATCATTTTACTGCTTTTTAAATTTAAACACAAAGCTTTAGCTTTTGTTTACTCACCAAGACATGCTTGAGCAGAAAGAGATTTCCTGAAACTCTCTTCTTTTCTTTCCTCTGTTTTTTTTTCCTGTTGCTGAATTTTATATGTTTGCAAAGCCAGAACAATGTTTTCCTCAGGATTGTGTTTTTAAGTTAAGGCTTGTATAAAATGAAATGATAATAGAAAGGTGGATATATATAAATGCTTGAGCAAAACAGATGATAAGTGGACAGCCACCATTTTTGACCAACAAGAATTTGGTATTAAATTTTACTGCAAATATGAAATGATATTGATCTCCGCTGCATGTACTTGTTTAAATAAGAAGTTAGGCTAATTAATTTTTTTGCTTTTAATTATGGTAGCAAGTAATAAATGTTTACTGATAGTTGAATTTTTTTTGTACAAAGATATTTATGTTATGTTCGGCCAACATGTTTTGTAAGCTACAGACTTTTGATTTATTATATTTGTACAAGATACTATTTTTTCCCAGGTTTGTCTTTTAGGTTTAGTTAAGTTTTATTATATTGAAGTAAAACTGTTTTGTCTTGTGCATATGAATTTTCCTGCAGCATATAAAATTTCCATTCAATTCATAGCATTGATTCAAAGATATTTATTTTATTCTCTTTCCTTCAGGTTTATACAACCTGGTTAAAGTTTTTGTGGTGTATAAATTCAAATTTCAGGTTATGCTTTGTATTACTCACCTTCATATAAATTTGGGTAAACTTATCATTGTCATTTTTTTTATAGTTTCTAAATTCTGTTCTATTCGTAATTTCAATTTCAAACAGTTATTTATAACATTCTATTGGTATACTTATATTTCTAGTTCCTACCTATACTTTATAATTATGTTCTTAGGTCCACTTTATATTTTATAATTTATGGTTTACTTATGTTTATAATTATGATTCATACTTGTTTTCCATGTTTATGTTTAATAATACTATGCTTATTTATTTAAATTTCATCATCTTACAAAATAACATTGTATCCATATAAACTATCAAATAACAAAAATATAAAGTCTTTGATTTGATTTTATTGAATAAGTCAGATTTATTGTAATGGTTTTGAAGTATTCTATTTAAATTTTCAAATCATAATTTTCTTTTATAAAACATATAACTATTAAATATCCAAGATCTCATCAATTTAAACATTGACAAACTTATATTTAATTTAAATTAGATTAAATATTTATTAAAATATGCTGTCAAAATTCCGGGTCGTTACAAAATTATTGTTTAACACTGTTAAGTGTTATATTTAACGTTATCCGATTTCTTTGTTAAAAGGGTCGGATAGACGAAAATTTATTGTGACTGTCGTCTAATTGTTATTTGATTATTATTGCCTCTATGCACTAATAACTGAGTTTGAATTAGACTGATCCGTGTATTATTTTCTTTTGAATGTAATACTCGGGTCAGACCGAGTATTTTACAGCTTGAAGATTTTCAGGCAGCAAAGTTAGAGAGAGAGGGGGAAAACGCTTCACTTTAGCTTTTCGGGGATTTTTTTTGTACTTAAAGAAATATTCCACTGATGAATCTAATTCATTGTATGAACTCTGAATATGTAAGAAAAATTCATTTATGTGAAATATCATTATTCTGTGATTCTGTGGCTGATTCTGTTTAAACTTTATAAACTAAATAACAATCCATCATTTTGAACGTTTCAAGTTGGTTTAATTACCGACTGGGGGCGGTTAGAAAGGCGGGTCGTTACAAAAATGGTATCAGAGCTTTGGTTTATACAAAGCTCAGTTTATGATGTTTAATATGAATAGTTACTAGAATCACTTTAAAGAAAACGTTTTTCAAATTTAAAGAATATAAAATTGTTTTTTTGAAAATAAAAGGTATTTTGAAAATTCAAATCCTTTTCGGAAATTCCCCTCTCTAAATTTAGGTTTACGATAGTTTCTCTTCGGTAAGGTCTCTTTAGATTTGAGTCCCGATCATTCGAAAACCCATTATCGAATTGCTGAGATTTATGAAAAATAAAACATATGTTAAGCGAATTAGTGAATTGGTTTGAATCAAATATTTTGAATATCTCCAAAGTAATAATTGGGAAATAAAATGACATGTCAATTTAGTTATAGCCAAGGGGATCATTGAACTATAATTTGGGAATTTGATTATGAATCCTTTTGAAAATTGATTTCAAATGTTTTGAAAAACAATACTAGTAGTATATACATGAAGAAAAATTTTCAAGTAATTTTTCAAAATATTTTCGTAACTAATAAAATAAAATAAATTTTGTTTTTATGTTTCAAGCAAAGTTAAATACGCAAGTATGTATATATATGTATATTTCAAATGTTTGAAAAAAATATCCGGAGTTGAATCTCAAGTTTGGTTGAATAATAATCCTATATATCAAGATAATGTAAATTTGCAAATTGTCTTGGGAAAATGATTGAATAATCCAACCTTTGCTAATAAGGATTATAAATTTTGATAGGAAACTTCGAAAACATCTTGTTAATTAAAATGGCAAAAACCGAAGCACAAAAAGAAGCACGCCGTGAACAAAGAGCAATTGCCCGTAGAGAAGCAGCAGTGGCACGTGCGGAAATTGAAAGGAAAATCAATGAAAGGCAAGCACCTGGTCCCTATGATGATGTTATCTGTTATCGATGCCATAAAAAGGGACATTTTGCCGTTATGTGCCGAGAGAAGAGAAAGAAAAGGAATGTGGATGACCGGTTTGCTCGTCCTGAGATTGTGTGTTTTAAATGTCAGGGGGAAGGGCATTTTCTTAGTCATTGCCCTGAAGTTAAAAGGAAGAAGCACGCACTCGATTTACCCGTCGACAGATTGACAATCTGCTACCATTATCGCCAGACTGGACATATAGCCAGAAAATGCACCGAAAGACAGCATGAAAAGCAAGCTATAGCCCAATCAGCTAGAGCGAAAAGTGTAAGGATGATAGACAAAGATGGAAACATCTCATATTTTTGCGGGAACTATAGGAATTGGTGACATGTAGATTTTGAATGTGTTAATCCTCCTTTAATACAACTTGAAATAGTGTAAATCGAGGAGGGAAGTTTGGCAAAGATGCGTACTACCGGACAGGAAGTCGATAGTCCTCAATAATTCTGAATCTTAAACCAATCGGTATATTTGAAGCTAACAATATATTTTGTAATACTATCTTTTGTAATCAAAAATCTTCTATGTACGTATTTTAAAAGTATTAAGCTATGGATAGTTGTACGGAATGAAGTATTTTAGTAAAATAGCGCCTTGGGAAGGAAATTTATTTGTTGATTTAATTGTTTGAATCAAACTAGTTTTGATGTAAAGCTTATATTTCAAGTTTAAACTAATGCCTAAAATAGTTATGTGGAGATATGAATCTAATGGAACCAAGTCGATGAATGGCTTAATAAAGAACTAATTGATTATTTTGGAAATAGAAAGCAAATGCAAAGTTCAAATGGAATGTAGATTTCAAATTTGAAGTTGTCAACATGATAATCTATAATAGGTTTAATAGATTCAGTGATGAATTTGAATTTGAACCTCATAGAATTAAGTTAAGTGAAAAACTTAATATTGAAAAGTTTGAAATCGGTTTAAAACCAATATTGTGAAACGTATGCGGAATTCAAACTATGAAATAAGTCCAAGTGTTGAATTTGGTAAACGATGTATATCCACGATTTTGTACAGTGGATAATCTTTTGATAAAAGTGTAGAAATACTGAATTGGGTAAATAAGGTATATTCACGATTTTGGACAGTGAATATATTATTGAATAAAAGGGTATGATTTGGAGAAGTGAAATTTAAAAGAATAAAGTTAATTATTTTAAAATATGTTTTAAAATGTGTTAACTATCGAATACATAGTTTTCAACATTCATTGTCGAAATAGACGTTTTCGAGAAATAAGGAAATGGTGGACTATAACGCTGTTGTTATAGTAAATGGTTTTCGAAAGGAAATGTTTTATATAGTATTGGGATTTATATATCTATCTTAAATTCGAATCCCTATACTAATGATTTTGAGTTGTCGTAACAATGTTTTACGCAACATTCGTTTTGACTCAAATAAATGTGTTTAAAAGAACGCTTTCCTTAAAGAATGAAATATATACTTAATTATGATTTAAGTATATTGAATATTTTCCAAGTGTTGAAAATAAATGGATTTGTGAATTACTTATTATTAAATAAGTATGGAAATGTTTTCCAATATGAAATGAAAGGTTTGAAATTCTATCTTTTAAAGATAAATTGAAAAGTGAATATTTGAAATTTGTTTCAAATGGTTAAGTGTGGAAAATTATATATATCTTGTAAAGAAATTTTTGAGAAATTTGAACAATTAGTTCAACTTGAAATTTTTCAAAAAGATTGAATCTTGAGTTAAATTGAGTTTAACTTCGACACCAAAAACAATATAAGTTGAGCTTTGAATTTCGGATAGTCGGTTTGGATTGTATGTCTAACATGGTGAATTGATGACATAGCAATTGATCTCTATTAAATATATATCTGTGATGGCGGCGAATTCATTCTCTTAGCTATATACACCCTTCTCTGAGACGTACGAGCTCAGAGGTTATATATCGGTAGACATCAATTATGTGTTGAGAATTGACGATGTAACGTGAAATCCAAATCGAGTGTGAAGTCGATAATGAATTGGATTATGAATGTGAATTGGGTTTGAGATAACCTTAAATTTTCAAATCGATTTAGAGGAAAAATTTAAATCGGTAACGAGATGGAAAATTTAGAAATCCTCTATTTGGTATGGGTATGGGATATTGTGGTTTTTGGAACTTATATATGAGATATGCAGTAAATTCAAAAACCATCAGTTTGGAAAGTCATTATTATGGAAATCCTATGTATGTTTACATAGGTATGATATGTACGAAATGTGAAATGATGTACTATATGTATATGACATTATGTTTTCCAAACTGAGGATATGGAAAAGTACCTTCCATTTAAAATTTGTGAAGGTGTTGGAACTCGGTGTGAGTGTCCATTTGAAATTCGTAGCTACGTAGAATTTCCATAAGTTGGAGTGTCCATTTGGATTAGAATCCCTCGTGATGGATCATCGTGATGGGATCATGTGAATTGATGATGATGTATGCTAGCGTAATTCGTGGGGCGTGATGCCTACAGTTACAAGCGATTCCACTGGGATAGTGGCGCAACCACCGTGTAAACTGCGATCTAGAGGCCAAAGCGTAATTTGAGGGGCGAGATGCCTACGGTCACAAGCGATTCTACTGGGATAGTAGCGTAACCGCCGTGTGAACTGCGATCTATGGCTACAACCATGGCGAAATTCAAGAGATGAGAAATCTATAGATTACAAGCGATGCTACTGGGATAGTAGCGTAACCGCCGTGTAAAGCTGTGATCCATGGAGGAACGTGCTTTCCATATCCATTTTTAAAAAGATTTTTAAGTATTTTCACTGGGAGTTGAAGCAAGTATATTTAGTACTTGGAGATTTTTAGTCCTGCGCCTGGCCAGCGTATGCCTAATGTCTGTGAGAACGACAATCGACTTGTTAAACTTCGAGTTAGCAAGTATTTTCAAAACTTTAGATAGCAAATCAATATTCTGGAATTAAAATTACATAATTCCACCCTAATGAACTAAGGAAGAAGATCTTTGAAATATCTTGAAAGTCCACAGCTTTGGGAAAAAAAATATGATATGCAAATCTCTAACATGAAGAATTTCAAGTTTAAATCTGAGTTTTGTAAGTCGAAAATTTTGGTAAAAGACTTTTGCGTCTAGATTTTAGAAATAATGAACAAAGCTAGTGAGATAAAACAAATGGAATGAATCCTATATTTATTTTTAATAAGTTTCGAACTTGGTAAAATTGTGTAGGATATAAATATCGGTGAGATTTTAACAATCGTTTTTCCTAACTTATAATTTCGGGACGAAATTCTTTTAAGGGTGGAAGATTGTAACGACCCTGAATTTTGAACAATTTAAATTGAAAATATTTAATTAATTTTAAATATTTTGACTTGAATTTCAAATTATCAGAATGAATTGGCGATTAAATTTTAGAATTTAATCTATTGAAAGTTGAATAAAAATTTGAATCTTCAATTTTAAGCTGATTTAAAATAATTTAAAGGCTTAGAAAATTCACATTGATAATACTGAAGATAATAGGAGCTTCAGAATTGAATTTGAAAGTGATTCATCCAGTTTTGAAATTTTATCGTTTAAATTGAATTTAAAAATAGCCTTCCGATGCACAGTCCCGGAATTTGACGAAACCAGTTCCATTGGGTCCGTAATGTTGAATTATTATCGAATTTCAAATTTCGTATTTATCGAATTTGTTTTGTGAACATACGACATATAAACGTGTCAAAGAAAATTTATAAAAGAAAAAAAATTGATGTTGAAAAAAAAAAAACAAATTTGAAATTAAAAAAATATATAATAAAATAATATGATATCTTTTCACCAGCATCCCAATTATCACGCCATAACTCACGCCTAAAATCACGAGATCAATCGTGCAGGTATGGCCGAAGACAAATTATTAAGTATCTCGTTCCCCTTCCTCCATCACTTCAAAATCAAACGAGTAAATAAAAAAAAATGACGGCCTAAAAAAAACAAAAGAAAAGAAAAATCTTATTTCGTTCGCCGTTCCTTTTCGTCCTTCGATCCAAATTTGGGCTTTCTCAGATCGCCTGTCTTGATCGATTCTCTGGCTTGCGTGTTGCCTTGCTCGATCGATTGTGTTGCTCTTTGCTTCTCTGATTTAGGGCTTTCGTGATTTCAAAGAGACCAACCTTTGGTTGCTCGATCGAAAATGGCTGCTATGGTTCGCGCGTCTTTGTGATACCGTGGCTCCTTCTATTTGCGTTCATCAAACAAGGTGAGTGAATCTTTCCCTCACATCTAATTCAAGCATTTGATGATTTCGTACTTCTGCAATTTCATGATTTTGTTGCTGGATTTCGTGGCTACCACGTATTTATTTTCAATTGTTGACTTCGGTCGTTTTGATTCTTTTGAAATTGTTTGCTGTGATGAGGATTTCTTGGCTCACTTGTTCGAATTTCTGGTAATTGATTTTTGTTGACTTCGATATTGCTTTGACTTCGGCCTTCACACTGATCTTGTTCACTTTGGCCATTTTGATTTCTTAACATGCTGGATATTGTTCGAACTTGGTGGATCACTTTATTGTTCCATAGCCTTGGCTTTAACTTGATTTTGTTCAATACTTTTGACCTTCTGTTGATCATATTATATCGACTTGTTTTGTTTTGTGCTTTAGTTGGCCTGACTATGTGCATACATTTTTGGTAGTTGAAATTTGCACGTGAGAGTTGCTTTGAGTTTGAAATGCTGCAGGCTTGAAGTCTTTGTACATTTACATTTTACTTGAGTTTACTTGTATTTTTACTGATACACTCACTTGTATCTCTCTGTCTTATGATTCTGGCCATTATGTCCTTGAAGATTTCGAACTCCGTGTCTTCGGCCACTTGTTCTGGTTTATGAATTTTTTTTGTATAGTTGGGCTGTTGTTCTTTGGCACTGCTTACTGCTAGTTTTTCACGTAGTTGCCTATACGTTTATGTAGCAGTAGTGCATTCCCTGGTTTTGATTTTTCTTGCATTTTGGGTTTGAATCACGACTTGATGGAGTTGTTGCCATTACTGTTGGCCTTGACTTCGTCGTGTCTGCACTTAGATGATCAGGTTGCATACCTGAAGTGTTTGCTCACTCGAGTCTTTGTGAAGAATTTGTGTAGTAGCTGCTGTCCATTTTGATTTTGCTAGCTATACCTGTATATTTGAACTTGAATCATTATCACTGCGTCAATTTGTTTTAAATGGTGGCCTTGATCTGTCACCTGTTTGTTCAAATCTGCATATATACGCATACATATATTTGTATGTGTGTATGCATATATTATTGGATTTGTACTGTCTTGAGTCTTGTTTACTTGATGGCATTTGATACTGGTTTGCTCCTGTAGCCTGATTTTCACATGTTCACTGCCCATATACGTGTTCATGTTGTTTGCAACACTGCCCTGTGCATGATGCAGTGATATTCCTTTCATTTTGATATACTCTATATTGCCACTGCCTGGTGGTTTCGAACCTGTAGCTTTTGAGTTTACTTGTTCGTTGAATTGTTGCATCACTTTTTCATGTATTTTTGTGCTGTGGTGCCATACCTCTAGTGCCCTCACCCTCCTTCTATTTTGTAGTTGTGCGACTGCTTTGTGCTTTGGTGCTGCAGTTGCATCGAGTCACTGACTTGACCTTTGCATTTTTGTTAATGGTTTGGCTTTGCAATTTCATTTTATTGCAGTGAGCAACATTTTAAAATTTAAGCATATAAAATAGCTATTTAATTCATTGTTTAATATAAACTGCCAGTAAATACCTGTTTTTTATTATCTGTTCTATATGGATTTTATTGATTGAATTGGACGATGATTGTGATAAATGTTTGATGATTCATATTGGATGAATGAATGTTTTATTTTATATTGTTATAAACTGCAAGTTGTTATTGGTTTTTATTTAATTCGGGATTGCGGTTTGAAATGATATATAACCGTATTTATATTTTAAATTACAGATTGAAATGATAAATATCTGTATCGCCTGACCATAGGATAGAAAATTATATACAGACACGTGGTCTATATATAAAAATATTTTGAAATGATTTCTATGGTTTTGTAAAGAAATATATGGTTTTAGATAAATATTGATTTTAGATATTATATAAATGTTATTTTATCCTTGATTTTAAGCTATGTATAAATTGTTTTAATATGGAATAAGCTTAATAATACGTTTGATTTCCATTGAGATATATGGACAAGTACTAAAATAAATTTTAATATAGAGTCTATAATAATTTAAATAAATTAAGGTCGGAAGATAAATTGGAAATTTATTCGAAATTGAATTTATTTAAGAATTAAACTCAAATAAGTTGATGTAAAATTTATTAAATTTGAAATTTTAAAGGTATGATTTTATGACTTGATTTGGTTTAGGGCGAACTAAATGAATATTTCAAGTATAAATAAATTGAAGGAAATATTTAGTTATTTGTAATTTGAGTTTTATTAAGATGATAATGGATTTATTATGTAAAATATTTCAAAGTAAATAATAGAAAAGTGAATTGTTGAATCGTAATTACCAAACTTAGTTTTGAAATTGTTGAATACCTAAAGTTTGAAATATAATGAATTTGATATGGTTTATTCTGTGGGTCAAATCTATTTTGAAATCGATAAATTTTGAATAGTTTAGTAGGAAATTGAATTGAATTGAAATTTATGATTTGAGATTTGGTTAAATATAAAATCTAGAAATTCGAGTTGTTTTGGAATTGATTTGTGAAATTGAAGAAGCTATTTATTTTATAAAGTATTTTAATATTTAAACCATTTAAGTGATGGAAGTTACGTTTCAGAGTTATGAGTTTCAAAGTATTGTGATTTGAAAGTGTTATATTTCAAGTGTTTTGATTTCGAAGTGTTATAACGTGAAAGTGCTATGATTTGGAAAGGATATATTTGATAAAAACAATATTATATTGATTTGGGTTTTATGGAAATGATATCATATTGATTTGGTTTTTGAAATGGAAATGATATCGAATTTATATGGTTTTGAAAGGGATATTATATTCTGGTTTTGAAGAATAGTTATTTTGAAATGACCGCGGTGTTACAATAATATTTGGTTGTTAAAGAGACCGAGATCGTAAGTTGTCATACTCTCTGCCAACTTCAAAAATCATTTTAACAACAATGTACGTGGTGGAGATTCCAGAATGAAGTAGGATGGCGGCGGCGTTCCCTTGAGGTATATACGTGGAGCCGACTCCCATGAGTTGGCATAAGGTGGCAAAAACAATAGCGTTTACGGGACAGTGAGGTAGCCCCTCTTATCGGACACACTCCTTCCATACCATTCTTTAACTTTGTGATTGATTGGGGCCCTTTGATTTTTTAAGGGTGTGGATCGAGGTGGGAGGTAGCTACGCACTATGCATCACCATCAGTCCGGATGCGTAATAGGTATATCTACACTGGCATTGCCTCATTGTGCCGTGTCGCCTACCCTAGCGTGCCTTGTACGAGTTTGGTTATCTCCTCTAGCCCGTGGAGTATCCTTTTGTGGCTTCCCGATCAGGAGGGACTATGATACTGGATGGACTACTGGGACTATTATTGTGTTAAGGGGAATATTGGGTCACTCCTTAATGCTATTCAAAAGTAAGTCTATTTTACCATAGACATTATTATAATAACAAAATATTACTACATAGTAAATAGTTTAATGGATCCTTAGGAGATGTGAATACCGAACATCTCTTAAGTTACTGCACTTATGTTAGATACTATATAGGAGATGTCAAATCCTGTAAATATCTCTAACACCGTTCCATACATATTTATTATGTTGATTTAACTCACATAAGATCTTTTAGTTCTAACTCGAGTGTTTTGTCTTTTCAATTCGCTCGGGTCAGTCTGAGCATTTCAGGATACAGAGACTTTATTTCTGGAGGACGAAGACGAAGATTGTATTATTATTATTATTATTTATTATATTTCACTGCATCATGTATTCCGCTACATTATTTATTATTCTCTGGTATGTGTAACTCTGATCTATGTTGTATAAGTATAATCCAAATTTTTATAAAACCGCTTCATGAACTGTTATTTGATTATTATATTTTATCATTCCGCCGTGAGAATCTATTTTGTTTTATTTCTTCCTCTGCTTTTCTTATTCACCCCAATAACAATCCGTTCTTTTGTATGGTTTGAGTCTGACGTGTGTGGTTTATCGTCGATTTAAAGGTACAAAAAGGCGGGATTAACATTTGGTATCTGTGATATTCCGGAATATCAAACCCAATTTAAATATGATAATCTTTTTAATAAATTAATTTAAATTGATAAATTTTTTATTTTAAACAACAATAAATAAATAGGTTGTAAATGTATATTGATTTTAATTAAAATTTATATATACACATGGAAATGGATTTGTTAAAATTGTATTCATATCAAATGTGATTTTTAAATTGAATTTGAAATTCAATTTGAATTTGAATTGTTAAATTAAAATTTCAGAATAAGGCTATTTATATTTTAAATTATATTTTAATTTTAAAGGTGTATTTATTTGATTTTATTTAGAATATAAAATTTGGTTTATATTTATTTCTTTAAAAAGAATTGATTTATATAAATTAAAAATGTATTTTAAATTTAGAAAATTTATTAAGAAAAACATTAAAAATCCTTTTTGCATGAATATTACACTTGTTTAAATTTAAAGCACACTAATAACATGTGTTAAGAAGATAACAATGTATAATGACAAGTGTCATAATTTTAATTCATTTTCTTTAATTTTTGTAAAAACAAAATTATCTCCATAAAAAGCTATTCCATATTCTTCCCCTAAATTTTCCCATTTTCTTTTTCTAATGCAAGAAAAATTACTCTTCCATTTACAAAATCTAAACTTCATAAATTTCTACTCTTTCAACTAAAATTAATCAAACATTCAAGCCTCATTTTAAAGTTTCAAATCTGCAAACAAATTACATAAAAAAATCTGCAAATAAATCAAGTTCCTGTAAAAAAAATCAAGTGTAAAGCAAATTCAAAGCTCTCCTCGGTATCTAAGCTCTGATTAAATTCAATATTTGAGAAGCAATCAAAGCAACATCATCAAGCAATTTCAAGTTTAAGATCTGCAGTCAGTTCTTTTCCAGATTTTTGCAAATTTTGGTCTCTGCTTGAAAGTAAAACAAGTGAGTAAATTTTTATTCAGAAAATTTAAGTAAAATTATTTTCTATGATGTGGTATGTCTTGCATGTAAATATATAGATGAATTTTTGTGTTTATTTTGTTTTTAAAATATGCATGTTTAAAATGTCCTGATGCTTCTTTGTATTTTCAAGTTACAGAGTAAATTCAAACAAAAATTTCAAAATTTACTTAACAAATCACTGTTAAGCATGAATCTTCAAATGCAGTAGGTTTATTTAAACATGAATTAAGGTTTAAATTGTTATTCAAAAAGAATTTGTTTAAAAATCTTCTGAATCAGGGTGTTACAGTGAATTTTTTTTAAAATATGATAAAGTCAAGTATTAAAACTTGCTGATTCAATTTTGCATCTTGAATCTACTTTGTAAAACATGATTTTTAAGGTAAAATTCAGAATTTTTAAATTGAATTTGAGGAAGTATTTTGTTGATGACCGAAATTGGTCTTTAGGCAAAATTCTGGCGACTGAGCAAATTCCAGAGGATTAGCTTTGGATTGAAGTTGTAGTGGAGATGGATTAATCTGTGATAAATAGTAGAATAGGAAATCATTCATCAGGGAATTAAAAATTTGGGAAATTAGGGTTTTTGTTCTGTGTTTGGTTGAGTCCGAAAGTTTTGTGACTGGGAATGTTTGAGTGGATCGAGTTACGAACAGTTTTGGGAGCATAATCGTGGAGGCCTTGCGGCGATGCGACCGTGATTTCGAGGCGAACGATGGTCGGCATCGTGGGATGACAGGATTTTTTTCCGGTGAGATGATGTTCTGATTTTGGGTTCGAGTTATTCTTTTTTTGATTTAGCTCTTGTAGGGATGGACGAAGGTCGGAGACGTGACTGTGGTCGACGTGGGGCTTGCGCGAGGTGTCGCAGGTGGCGGTGGCGGTGTTGGCGTGACGTGCACGTGTCATCGTTCGTGTCAGTGAGTGTTGGGGTTGTGGTGACTCGAAGCGTCAATCGTGAAGAATGGTTTCTGGCTCGTGTTTGTGCACGGGAAGTTGTTGAGCTGCTCGTACCTGGGTTCAAGTGTGTGGCCTCCTTCCTGTTCTTTGTTTTGAAGTTTGAATTTAGGTTGAAGCTTAGCTAAAGAAATAGAAAGGGAAGAAGAAGTTGGGTTCGAGTGATCTCGTGTTTGGGTCGGTCGTACCCATAGTTAGTAGTGTTTTAAAAGGTTTTAAATTTGTTTTAAGTTTTAAAACTTTAAAATTTTATTTAAACTACTTTGTAAAATGTATAACATTTTAATTGAAAGTATTTTATATTTTGATAGTTGAGTTTTAAGATGATTTTATATTCATTTAAATTTAACTTTTAAAAAGGTAATTAGTTTAAACAAATTGGAATGTTTTACATATGTAATAATTTTTAGTAATTAATGAAATTGTTTTGTTTTGAAAACTAATAAAGTTTACTTTAATTAATAAAGTAATTAAGATTTAATTAATTAATAATTTTAGATTAATTAATCTATTAAGGTTTAATTAATTAATTATGGATTAATAAATGGATAGTTAAGAATTAAATTAAATTATAATTAATAGATAATTAATTAATTAATTAAAGATTAATTAATAGGTAATTAGTAATTAATTAATTAAGTGATTAATGATTAATTAAATTAGTGATTAAGAATTAATTAATTAATTGATTAAAGTCAATTAATAAAGTAATTAAACATTATTAATTCATAATTAATAGTTAATTAATTAGTGGTTAAGGCTTAATTAATTAAATAATTAAGGTTAATTAATTTATAATTAATTAAGTAATTAAGATAAATTAATTTAAAATTTGTAATTAATTAAGCAATTAATTAAGATTAATTAATTGTACATTAAGGGTTAATTGGTAATCAATTAGGGAATGATTAATTTTTAATCAAGTTTTTAATAACGAATAATTGGAGTTATTAATTAATAATTAAAGGATTGTTAATTAACTAAAGATTAATTAATTGATAATGAGGTTAATTAAGAAGGATTAATCAATTAAATGATTGTGATTGATTAATTGATGATTGGTTAAGCAAGGTAAAGTGATTAATTCTTAAGTAATTAATTTAATTTGAATTAATTAAATTAATTATAATATGAATTAGAGATATGCTTGCTTATGGATGATTATTTTGAATTGAATATCTGGATTTGGTTGATATCTGTTTGATGATAGTTGAGATATTCCGTGATGAGATATTTTATATATCTGTGATAGATGTTTGTTATTATCTGTGGATAATACTGTGTGGATGCTATGTTTAAATTGAATTGAATTGTTTAAATCTTTAAACAACTTGGCCTTTAAGACACGTTTGGATTTCGATGAGACCGAGATAGGGAATCAAATTTGATTTTCCTAAAACCACATCGATCCAAGTTAACGTTAGGTCGTGACATCTCAAAGTGAAGATCGAGATGGAGTTTTAAAGTGCAAGGGTTACTGTCGTTAACTCTGAGGGTGATTCCAAAAAGAGTGTAACAAAATAATGCCTTCGGTTTCGTTCGAACCCGGAACGAACTTGTATGGATTGAATGCTTTCAGAACATCGTCAGGTGGATGATGAGCATTCTAAGAGATGTGTTCTCTAAAGGTAATCGTAGCCTCAAGCCTCATCAACCGGGAATGGCTAAAACAGGGGAGGTGCAGCAAGGCTAAGTGGGTCATGCCCAAGTAGGACGAGATTTTTCCCTGTCTAGAAGTCCCTTATTATTTCGGCTGTGTGGACGGTTGTTGGCCACAACTGCGGGGTTGTCTTGTTCGGGACTGTCCAGCAAGGGATGGTTCCGGCCTTATGTTGCAGGGGATCGGGAGTGGTCCTCGGTACGGTGATCTAGGCCCCGTACTATGACGGACGGTACCCCAGTAGCCCTGCCATTGATGGAAGCTCATTATCCAATAAGCGCCCTCGGATTTGATTGTATACCTATGTATGCTGGAATTTAATAAATGTAACAATTTCGGCTATTTTCTAGTTTACTTGAAAACCCTAGACCCTATTATAATATCACTGAATTTCCTATCAAATGCTTTGGTTAGCGTAAGGTAAAAACTTACCCGTATTTATTTGTGGGGAGTCTTACATGATACCTTTTGTTTTCAAATGATTTTAAAGTTAAACAATTTTAACTTGTTTACTCACACCAGACCCATGTCTGACCCGGAGTTTATTTTGTTTTTCATAAACTCTTGGGTACTCAAATTTTTATGAGCAGCCAAGTGATTAGGTTGGGATTGGCAAATGTTTTGGAAGCTGGAGCTGGAGTCCATACGTACTTATCTATCTCTATCCGCTGTAGTGACTTTTGATGTTGTATTTTGGGTTGTATGATTTGGCAGACTCTATAAATGTCAGATGTAATAAAGTCGTATTATTTTGTGTACTATGATACGTAAAACTATGTAATGGATATGTGTAATATTATATTTTGTTTCGTTTCCGCTGTGAGATTCTGATGATTGTTGTTCTTTTCTTTCTATCTTTCTATTTCTATCTCTTTCTTTTCTTATTGATGATGCATCTTTCTGGGTATTTAAAGATGAGTCGTCACATTATCAGAGCTTTGGTTTAGCGATAAATCTTAGCTTTGTGGGGTCTGACTCTTTATTTATAGGGTAGTAATACACTATGATGAGTTGCTGAGCATATATATATGAAAGAGCGTATTTCTTAGTGTTATAAAAGGTTTTAATATTGTGTTAGTTTTTCCGTTTTGTATTTATAAATTCTGGTTGGTGCATAGGACGCTATGCATCAATTGGGATTTCTAAACACTTAATATGACAGACCGACACAATATTGTTTTGAATATAGATGAATGAAATAATTTTGCCTATTATATTTTCTACATATATAATAAATTTTTTATAAAGGTTATATTTGGTTGTAATATAATGGTTGCTAGGTAGTGAAATTTATAAATATTGGTTGTAAAATAAAATTTACAAATAAATGAAAATTGAATTTTAGAACTTAAGTTCCAGGATTTTTGAAAATTTCTTTCGAGTGATTTTGGAATATAATAATAATTTTATTAAAAGTATTTTCTGATATGAATATTTCAGTATAATTTGAAAGTTTTAAAGAAACTTTGGAAGGAAATAAGTTCTGTAGTCCCTCTATGTCGTTGGAAAATAATTTCGGTGATGAGTACATGCATCATCGATATTCATTTTTGAGTTTCAAAGTGGGAAGGCCACTGTAGTAGTTTTACTACAGATTTATTTTGATAAACAAACATAAAATTCAGATTGTTTTAAATACAATTGGATATATAAGTTGTAATTATATACATTTATCTATTATTTTAAAATGGTTTGAAATTTAACCCGGTATTTAGTTCTTAAATTTCCGTTAATTAATAGTTTCAATTATTGTAGTGAAACGGAATGTAACTAATTAAAAATTGGAACCTCTAAATGTAATAAGAGATTTAATGCTAGGTTGTAAATGAAATTACAAGAAAGTTGAAATTAGTAACCTATAGAACAAAAGACATGATTACTGAACATTAAATCTATTAAAAGAAATGAGATAAACTTGTATAAATTTTAATTGGATTCTTGAAAAGCGCATATATAACTTACCAAAAGATTTAAAAATTGAAATGTCTAATAAGAAAATGTAATGGAATTTTTTTTACAAGTAAAACTTGAAGTAATGAAGTTGTCCAATGAAATTCTTTAATAAATAAGAATTTGATGTTGTAGTTGTTATAAACTTAAGTTATAATCGAAATGTTACTATAATAAAATATGATAGAAAGTAAGTATTGTAAGTAAGAAATTAGAAACCTAAGTAAATGAATTTAAATGCTAAGCCATTGTATGGAACATGAATCCTATTAATAAATGAATGTAAATAAATGAAATTCAGTAATGAATGAATGAACATAATGCAATAAAAAGAAAATTTACATGATATGAATAAATAAATAAAATGAATTTATGTAAGTATAAGTGCCAATAAGTGAAATAAACACTGAATCAACGGATGGAAATGAAAATTTGCAAAAAGATAAATGTAAATTAAAAAGATAAATCATTATATGAATGAAAAGGAAATAAAACAACAAAGGTTATGAAATGAAATTGATAAAAAATGAACTTGATCTATTGTTTGAAATTGTTGTTTGTTTGGTTTATGGTTGTTTGGGCAAGGATATTTTAAATTTGTTCGGATGTATGAATAATCTATTTAGTTTCATCTAAGACTGTTGAGTAAATGGTGCGCTTAGTAGTTTATTTTCAATGCTGTACAATTTAAAGTCTTTGAACCCAAACAACTATTTGTTTGTTTGATTTGGATGGATAATTGAATTGTGTTGATTCGGTATGATGATTGTATGCTGTGATTGTAAATTATTGTTATTTTATATTGATTTGTTTGTTAGTGGCTGAAATAAATTTAAATATTTCATTTTTTATAATTATTAACCTCTTTTGGATTATATAAGCGAAATACATGTTATGGAAGCAATTGCTACGGCTTTTGGTTTCATAATTAAGTGTTAATTTCCTGATAAATAGGTACGTTCTCGGATTTCGGTTTTATAGCGTTATTATATTGTTTTTTCCGTTGTTGGGATATATTATTTTGAGATATTGTGATATATATATAGTTATATTTGATATTATATTTTCTTCCAAGCCTCCCCGTACAAAGGAGACTCCGCCAAAATTTTCCATAAATTTTGGACTTAGAAAAATTTTGAAAAATGTTTTTCAAACTTTATTAATTTGACTATAAAAAGATTTAATGGTTATAAATTGGTATATTTTATTTAAATTAATTAATTTTGTATATTTATTTGTTTATAAAGTTAATATTTGAGAATAAGATGTATTGTTTACTCAGTTCTTTCTTTTTCCTTTTCGGGGATGAAAAGTTTTGAGTGGGGGAGAGTGTAACGACCTATAAATTTTCGATAATAAATTTTTTTATTTTAACAAGATTTTGTAATTTAATTTGGAAAAATAATAAATTTATAATTTAATATTGAAATGAACGCTATAATGAAATATAGCAATGGTAATCAAAACTAATTATTGACAATTTGAATAAAATTCTAATAAATGTAGTTGTGAAAGTGTTATACCTGGTTATAAATTGAATATGAGAAAATAATAGTAAGTATTGAATTTATTTTTGAAATAACACATTGGTAACAGTAATTGAATGTAAATTAAGGTAATAATCTTAATGAAAGTTAATAAATAAATAATTTAGTGCAACCCCTATTAATTGAAACCAATTGTAATTGATTGTAATTAGTAAATTGGGAAATAAATTCAAAGTTAGATTAATTGATGAAATAAAATGTGATAAGTTGCAATTTGATAGAATGAATGTTAGATAAGTAATTATAATATTTATTGTTTGATAATAAAGTATGAATGGGAATAAATTAGGCAAATGGTGATAATCATTAATTGTTTGCCCATTTATTTAATCTATTGAATTAGATCTAAATCCATTGCAATTAAATGTAATTAAAAACTACGTTAATATGAATTCAGTTGAAGACTGTAAAAATATTAGGGTAGTTGGATATATACTAATGTTAAATTTATCTATAAGATGATAATGATTGATTGAATAAAGAGATTGAATACAAATTGTATTAATTCAATTGAAATTAAAAATATAATTTACTTGAATTTACTTAAATTGGAGGTAAACACTATAAATTTTGCAATAAATACTTATTTGATTGATATGGAAATTTTGGTTAATGAATTTGAAGTTTATTTGTAATCAGAAATGATAGAAATAGTAAATAATTAAATTTAAATTGAAGAACTAATTAATTAATTTAATATTAATACATTTAATTAACTGAAAAATAGCAATTTTGGCCACTGACACGGATTTCGACGAAACTAGTTTCATCGTATCCGTAATAGTGAATTATTGTAGGAATTCAAGTTTCGTAGTGATCGGACTTGTCGTTTGATCATACGGACTCAAAACGCCTAGAAATCATTTTAATTGAAATCAATTTGAAATAACTGGATTTTAGCATAGTGTAACAACCCGCATATTTATCGATTTTTATATTTAAATATTTTATTTAAATATTTTATCGTTAATCGGATTTTGGTCCGAAGCTACTTTTTGCAAACGGTCAAATTAGGACTCAAGACCACTTCCATTGACTTCGAAACGTCGTTTGTAATCTTCTAAGTATAAACATTGATATGTTTGGGGTAAGTGGAATTTCACCACTTTTTCACTCGAGCCTTTGGTTTGGACTTTTAGCCCATTAGGCCCAAGTTCCACCCCCCTTCTTCTTCATTGCTTCATTTCATTTTCTAACACTAAAGCTTCAACAAAAAATGGTGAATGGAATGAGAAATTAAAACTCCAAAGTCTTTGTTTTGTTGCAACTCCAACATTCAACTCCAAATTCAAGAAGAAGACATCGGATTCAAGCTTGTGGTTGCTTCTCCATTTGCCTTCAAGCTTTGTTCTTCATTTTCATTGGGTTTTGGGGCAAAGGTGAGATTTTTATCTCACAATTCTAGCCTATAACCATATTGGACTGTAGGGAATGATTCCCTATCACCTTCGCATGCACATTTGCATTTGGTTTGGATTGGATTGGCGAAAAACTCCAATTTTTAGTTGTTTGGTGAACTTCCTGAGCTTAGGTCGCTCTGCCCAGGTATAGGTCGCTCGGAATCATTAGCTTGCGCGTGTGGAAAAGTCAAGGCCTGCATATTTCGTTCGCCTCGGATTTAGGTCGCCTCGGATTTAGGTCGTAGGTCGTTGGACTTTAGGTCGTTCGCGTATAGGTCGTTCGGCCTTGCCTGCCTCATTAGGTCGTGGGACCTTAGGTCGTAGGTCGTTAGGCTTAGGTCGTTAAGTCGTTCCCTCTGTTGGAAACGTCTCCTCGGTCTTAGGTCGTTAGACCTTAGCTTGCCCCCCCTAGGTCGTTAGACCCTGAGTTGTTCCGCCTTCATTTAGCTCGCGCACTTCTTTAGGTCGCATACTCCTTTAAGTCGCATGACTCCCATCCCTTTAGGTCGTTGGACCTTGTTTTCCTTAGGTCGTTGGACCCTATTTCCTTTAGGTCGTATGACCCACTAGGTCGCTTGGCCCCTTAGGTCGCGACATCTTTAGGTCATGTTACCTATATACCCCTAGGTCGAAAGACCTTAGGTCGTGCACCTTTAGGTCGCGAACCCTATTAGGTCGCGAACACCTTTAGGTCGCGAACCACTTTAGGTCGCATGACCTCGTCTCCGTTAGGTAGTGAACCTTGTTAGGTCGCGAACACCTTTAGGTCGCGAACCACTTTAGGTCGCATGACCTCGTCTCCGTTAGGTCGCGAACCCATTTTAGGTCGCATGACCTTTACCCTTTAGGTCGCTGGACCACTAGGTCGTGCCCCTTAGACCCCTAGGTCGCAACCATTAGGTCGCTCGACTCTATCCCTCTTAGGTCGTTAGACCTCATTTTGTCTTCACTAAGTCGTACCGTTTTGGACGGGGCGCTGCCCCCTGGACCCCCGCGACCTGACTGGGCAGGTCGAACCCCGTAAGCGGTGGCGTTGCCCCCGCACCCCCACCTTGGGGGGTTGCCACCCCCCCGGACCCCCCCTCCGTAGGGGATCTTATCTGAAAAACATTGAGCTGATTTCCTTGGATTTTATTCACATCTCCGTATGCGATTTTTGTGAATGATTGTTTCTACAATTGCTTCTGTGTTTTGTCACTTTATAATATAAAGGTTTCAATACTAGTAGTAAATATCAAAACTCTTTCAACAAAATGATTTCAACTCTATTTTTAATAACAAAGCTCTTTTCTTAAACCGTTTTCCAATCTATTAGTATATACAAGCCTTTACATCACTCGGATGAGAAATCTAATTAAACGACTTAGTAAAACAGGTGGTATGAAACGCTTGCGTTCACTTCGTCGGTTAATTCTTGGACTTGTTCGATCGAACCTCTTGTGACAATTTTATTAGTGAAGATTTACAGTTTGTTCGTAAATATTTAAGTTAAGCAAGTGGTTATGGGACATGAGGCTAAACTTCTATATTTACTAGCTTAGTGTAATTGACACTTCTCGTTGATCTTGATGATCGCTTTATGAATTAGACTAGCAATTGCGTGATGTCTCTTTCATTGCAAGGTTAGACTAGACACCACTTGTGTGATTCCATTCACACATACCTTTCTGCTTTTTGGTTAGTCTTGACCTCAATCTGTGTGATTCCATTCACACATGCGGGGTAGCTCCCCTTGGTCTTCGGACCATCATGTGATAGGCCTCTTTCCCTTTTTATGATTTCTGGATTTCTTGTGTTGATTTCTGGAATTTATCTCTTTGACTTGTCATGAGTACAAGTTTAGGGTATGATGCCCTCTTTGGATCTTTGAGAAGATTCTTGTGATATTGATTTATCTCTTATCGGTTGATCTCCTGTTGATCATTATTTGCATACTTATAGTAGTATGTCAGTATGGATATTTTATGTTTATGCCATATCTTTTATTTCATATCATGTCATCTGATATTTATAGCTAGACTGATCCGTTTATTATTTTCTTATAAATAATACACGGGTCAGACCGAGATGTTACAGGTGCTACTGCTTGACTCCTCCCCCAGTGATTCACTACTCAGACTTTTGGCTACTTGTTTAGATTAGCAGCTTTTGTTGTTTACACTTGAGATATAGACTCATAGTTGTATTCTTTTGTATAGCACGCGTTGCTATTCTTTTGTATTATCGTGGATCTTTTTAGACCACTACTCTGATGTACACTTTTATGTGATATATATTCATATCTCTTTCCGCCTTTGTGATATGGATATCTGTGATTGATTCGCATGTTATGCTTACTTCTATATTTGTTTCCGAAGATTATTTTATAGCCACCGTGTGATAAGAAATTACATGGATGGTCGCTCCTCAACAGCCTTATTCTCCGCGCTAGTTGACAGCACTACACCGTAGTGTTCTTGGCTAGCGTGGGTATAGAGGTGGGGCGTCACACATAGTTTCTTTATACAATGTAATTTGGACTTGAAACATATTCCATTGCGTTTAATATATCTGTAAACCTCTATTTTGATATATGGGTTGATCCATTTCTGTTCCAGAATCGAAACGGGCTTTCGGGTCAATTATCGTTCAATTAAATCGTGTCCATTTATCTTTATTTTTGACCTACATATATATATATATATATATACCTCGTTATAAACCCTAGCCACTCCTTATTCTCATTTGTCTGTACGTACATCTCCTTCTCAACTTCTCATTTCATTGGCAGACAAAACCAGTCCCGAAATTGCAAAACCAAATCAAATTACAAATCCAAAATTCAAACTCCTCAATATATATCGAATTATATATCAATTCGAAGCTCTCGACGAGCGCATCTCAAATTTGTAACTCGTTTTCAATTCGATTCCAAGTTTGCTCAGAATTCGCGAATCAATTCGGGTCGTTCATATTGGACTCTGGACGATCCAACGACGGATCTGTAGCCAATCGATGATCAGGTAGTGTCGTTGAAGAGGTAGTGTGGAGCAGAGAAAAGGGTAGTGACGCTCGTCGTAACTCGGTCTGGATTGGTGAGAAATCCAGGTTTGGTGGAAAATGTTCGTCCTCGGCCTGGGGACACGTTGTGGCGCCTTGGAGGTCCGGTCAATGATCTAAGGGGCGGTGTGACGAGGCCTTCGAGGTGGCACAGTCTGACCATGGTGGAAGGCTTCGTGGCAGCACCATTTTATTTTGTCAAATATTCAATCTGATCGTGGCTTCGATCGATTTTGCTCGTGCTAGGGTTTGGCTTGCGTTATGGAGACGCTGACGTGGCTATTTGTGATTGGTAATGGTTTGTTTTATTTTATTTATTTTTCGTTTAAATCTCATAACTTCTAAAATGCATAACTTCTAAAATGCATAACTTTTACATACGAGGTCTGTTTCATGCGCGGTTTTCTCCATTAGGATCATATTGGAATTTCTGACATTTTGGCGATAGTTTGGATGAATTTAGAGACTGTTCAAATTTTGGGTTTAAATTGGATTAAAATTTAATTTAAATTCAAAAAGGTGAGTGTTTTAACCTACTCACAACTTTTAAAATTTCTTATGTTTGTTAAATTGATTTATGATGTAATTAGTAATTTATTTATGACTATTTGGTATATTTTGAATCATCATCTCAGTTTATTACTAGAATTTATTTGGATAAAATAGTTATTTAATTTATCATTGAATATAAACTGCCAGTAAATACCTTTTATTTATTATCTTTTCTATATGGATGTTATTGACTGAATTGGATGATGATTGTGATAAATGTTTGATGATTGGTATTGGATAACTGGATGTTGTATTTTATATTGTTATAAACTGCAATTTGTTATGGATTTTTATTTCATTCGGGATTGTAGTTTGAAATGATATATAACCGTATTTATATTTTAAATTACAGATTGAAATGATAAATATCCGTATCACCTGATCATAGGATAGCAAATTATATACAGACACCGTCGTCTATATATAAAAATATTTCGAAATGATATCTATGGTTTTGTAAAGAAATATATGGTTTTATATAAATACCGATATTGGATATTATATAAATGTTATTTCATCCTTGATTTTAAGCTATGTATAAATTATTTTAATATAGAATAAGCTTAATAATACATTTGATTTCCATTGAGATAATATGGATAAGTATTTAAATTTTTTTTAATATAGAGTTTATAATGATTTAAACAAATTAAAGTTGGAAGATAAATTGGAAATTTATTCAAAATTGAATTTAATTAAGAATTAAACTCAAATAAATTGATGTAAAATTTATTAAATTTGAAATTTTAAAGGTATGATTTTATGACTTTATTTGGTTTAGGGTGAATTAAATGAATATTTCAAGTATGAATAAATTGAAGGAAATATTTAATTATTTGTAATTTGAGTTTTATTTAGATGATAATGGATTTATTATATAAAAAAATTCAAAAATAATAGAAAAGTGAATTATTGAATCGTAATTACCAAACTTAGTTTTGAAATTATTGAGTACTTAAAGTTTGAAATATATTGAATTTGAAATGGTTTATTCTGTGGGTCAAATCTGTTTTGAAATCGATAAAGTTTGAATAGTTTATTTGGAAACTGAATTGAAAATTATGATTTGGGATTTGGTTAAATATAAAATCTACAGATTCGAGTTGTTTTGGAATTGATTTGTGAAATTGAAGAAGCTATTTATTTTATAAAGTATTTTAATATTTAACCATTTAAGTGGTGGAAGTTATGTTTCCAAGTTATGAGTTTCAAAGTATTATGATTTGAAAGTGTTATATTTCAAGTGTTTTGATTTCGATGTGTTATGACGTGAATGTGCTATGATTTGGAAAGGATGTATTTAAAATAAAAATGATATTGTATTGATTTGGGTTTTATAAACATGATAACATATTGATTTGGTTTTTGAAATGGAAATGATATCGAATTTATTTTATTTTGAAAGGGATATTTATTCTGGTTTTGAAGTATAATTATTTTGAAATGACCGCGGTGTTATAATAACGTTCGGTTGTTGAAGAGACCAAGATTGGAAGTTGTCATACTCTCTGCCAACTCTGAAAACCACTTTAACAACCGTGTACGCGGTGGAGATTCCACAATGAAGTAGGATGGTGGCGGCATTCCCTTGAGGTATATACGTGGACCCGACTCCCGTGAGTTGGCATAAGGTGGCTGAAACATGAGCGCTTACGGGCCAATGAGGTAGCCCCTCTTATCGGATACACTTCTTCGATATCATTCTATTACTTTGTGATTGATTGGGGCCCTTTGATTTTTTAGGGGTGTGGCTCGAGGTGGGCGGTAGCTGGGCGCTATGCGTCACCATCAGTCCGGATGCGTAACTGGTATATCTACCCTGGCATTGCCTCGTTGTGCCATGTCACCTACCCTAGCGTGCCTTGTACGAGTTTGGTTTTCTCCCGTAGACCGTGGAGTATCCTTTCGTGGATTCCCGATCAGGAGGGACTATGATACTGGATGGACTACTGGGACTATTATTGTGCTAAGGGGAATATTGGGTCACTCCTTAATGCTATTTAAAAGTAAGTTTATTTCACCATAGACATTATTATAATAGCGAAATATTACTACATAGTAAATAGTTTAACGGATCCTTAGGAGATGTGAATCTCGAATATCTCTTAAGTTACTGCACTCACGTTAGACACTGGATAGGAGATGTCAAATCTCGTAAATATCTCTGACGCCGTTCCACTCATATTTATTCTGTTGATTTAACTCACATAAGATCTTTTAGTTCTGACTCGAGTGTTTTGTCTTTTCAATTCGCTTGGGTTAGTCTAAGCATTTCAGGATTCGAAGACTTTATTTCTGAAAGATGAAGACGAGATCGTATTATTATTATTATTTATTATATTTCACTACAACATGTATTCGCTGGATTATTTATTATTCTCTGGTATGTGCTGTGTTGTATAAGTATAATCTAATGTTTTATAAAACAGCTTCATGAACTGTTATTTGATTATTATATTTTGTCATTCCGCTGTGAGATTCTATTTTATTTTATTTCTTCCTCTGCTTTTCTTATTCACCCCAATAACAATCTGCTCTTTTGTATGGTTTGAGTCTGACTTGTGTGGTTTATTGTCGATTTAAAGATACAAAAAGGCAGGATGTTACATTTGGTACCAAAGCTTTGGTTTAGCGATAAACCTTAGCATTGTGGGGTCCGACTCTTTATTTATAGGGTAGTAATATCCTATGATGAGTCGTTGAGCATATATATGAGAGAGCATATCTGTTAGTGTTATAAAAGGTGTTAATATTGTATTAGTTTGTTCCGTTTTGTATTTATTAATTTTGGTTGGTGCATAAGACGCTATGACATCAATATGGATTTCTAAACACTTAATATGACAGACCGATGCAATATCGTTTTGTAAATAAGTGAATGAAATAATTTTGCCTATTATATTGTCTATAAATAAAATAAATTTTTTTATAGAGGATATATTTGGTTGTAATATATTGGTTGATAGGTAGTGAAATTTATAAATATTGGTTGTAAAATAAAATTTACAAATAAATGAAAATTGAATTTTAGAAATTAAGATCCGGGATTTTTGAAAATTTCTTTCGAATGATTTTGGAATATAATAATAATTTTATTAAAAGTATTTTCTGACATGAATATTTCAGTATAAGTTGAAAGAATTGTTTTAAAGAAACTTTGGAAGGAAATAAGTTCTGTACTCCCCTCTATGTCGTTGGGAAATAATTTCGGTGATGAGTGCACGCATCATGGACATTCATTTTCGAGTTTCAAAGTGGAAGAGCCACTATAGTAGTTTAACTACAGATTTATTTTGATAAACAAATGTAAAATTCATATTGTTTTAAATATAATTGGATATATAAGTTTTAAGTGCATACATTTATCTATTATTTTAAAATGATTTGAAATTTAACCCGGTATTTAGTTCTTAAATTTCAGTTAATTAATAGTTTCAATTATTGTAGTGAAATTGAATGTAGCTAATTAATAATTGGAACCTCTAAATGAAATAAGAGATTTAATGCTAGGTTGTAAAGGAAATTACAAGAAAGTTAAAATTAGTAACCTATAGAACAAAAGACATGATTATTGAACATTAAATCTATTAAAAGAAATGAGATAAACTTGCATAAATTTCAATTGCATTCTTAAAAAGCGCATATATAACTTACCAAAAGATGTAAAAGTTGAAATGTCTAACAAGAAAATGTAATGGAATTTTTTTTACAAGAAAAACTTGAAGTAATGAAGGTATACAATGAAATTCTTTAATAAATAAGAATTTGATGTTGTAGTTGTTATAAACTTAAGTTATAATTGAAATGTTACTATAATAAAATATGATAGAAAGTAAGCATTGTAAGTAAGCAATTAGAAACCTAAATAAATAATTTGAATGCTAGCCATTGAATGGAACATGAATCCTATTAATAAATGAATGTAAGTAAATGAAATTCAGTAATGAATGAATGAATGAATGAATATAATGCAATAAAAAGAAAATTTGCATGATATGAATAGATAGATAAATAAATAAATGAATTTATGTTAGTATAAGTGCAAATAAGTGAAATAAACACTGAATGAAGGGATGGAAATGAAAATTTGCAAGAAATAAATGTAAATTAAAAAGATACATCATTATATGAATGAAAAGGAAATCAAACAACAACTGTCACGAAATGAAATTGATAAAAATAAACTTGATCTATTATTTGGAATTGTTGTTTGTTTGGTTTATGGTTGTTTCGGCAAGGATGCTTTAAATTTGTTTGGATGTATGAATAATCTATTTAGTTTCATCTAAGACTATTGAGTAAATGGTGCGCTTAGTAGTTTATTATCCATTATGTACAATTTATAGTTTTTGAGACCGAACAACTATTTGTTTGTTTGATATGGATAGATAATTGAATTTTGTTGATTCTGTATGATGATTGTATGATGTGACTGTAAGTGATTGTTGTTTTATATTGATTTGTTTATTAGTGGCTGAAATAACTTTAAAATATTTCATTATTTTATAATTATTAACCTCTTTTTGATTATATAAGTAAAATACATGTTATGGACGCAATTGCTATTGCTTTTGGTTTTGTAATTAAGCGTTAATTGCCCGACAAATAGGTACGTTCTCGGATTTCAGTTTTATAGCGTTATTAAATTGTTTTTCCCGTTGCTGGGATATATTATTTGGAGATATTGTGATATATATTGTTATATTTGATATACTATTTTCTTCTGAGCCTCCACGTATAAAGGAGACTACCAAAATTTTCCATAAATATTTGACTTGGAAACATTTTGAAAAATGTTTTCCAAACTTTATTAATTTGAGTATAAAAAGATTTAATGGTTACGAATTGGTATATTTTATTTAAATTAATTAATTTTGTAAATTTATTTGTTTATAAAGTTAATATTTGAGAATAAGATGTATTGTTTACTCAGTTCTTTCTTTTCCCTTCTTTTTCCTTTTCGGGGATGAAAAGTTTTGAGTAGGGGAGAGTGTAACGACCCGTAAATTTTCAATAATAAAATTTGTTATTTTAACAAGATTTTGTAATTTAATTTGGAAAAGATTAAAAACTTTACAATTTATTATTGAAATGAACGCTAAAATGAAATATAGCAATGGTACTTAAAACTAATTATTAACAATTTTAATAAAATTCTAATAAATGTAGTAGTGAAAGTGTTATATCTGGTTATAAACTGAATATGAGAAAATAACATTAAGTATTGAATTTATTTTTGAAATAACACATTATTAACAGTAATTGAATGTAAGTTAAGGTAATAATGTTAATGCAAGTTAATTATTAGATTAACTTAGTACAATCCCAATTAATTGAGACCAATTGTAAGGTTATAATTGATTGTAATTAGTAAATTGGGAAATAAATTCAAAGTTACATTAATTGATGAAATAATACATGATAAATTGTAATTTAATAGAATCAATGTTAGATAAGTAATTATAATATTCGTTGTTTATTAATAAAGTATGAATGGGAATAAATTAGGCAAATGGTGATAATCATTAATTGTTTACCCATTTATTTAATCTATTGAATTAGATATAAATCCATTGCAATTAAACGTAATTAAAAACTGCATTAATATGAATTTAGTTAATAGCTATAAAAACATTAGGGTAATTGGATATATACTAATGTTAAATTTATCCATAAGATGATGATTGATTGACTAAAGAGATTGAATACAAATTGTATCAATTCAATTGAAATTAAAAATATAATTTATTTGAATTTACTTTAATTGAAGATAAACAATATACATTTTGCAATAAACCGTATTTGATTGATATGGAAATTTTGGTTAATGAATTAAAAGTTTATTTGTAATCAAAAATGATAGAAATGGTAACTAATTAAATTTAAATTGAAGAAGTGATTAATTAATTTAATATTAATATATTTGATTAAATGAAAAATAGCCATTTTGGCCAATGACTCGGATTTCGACGAAACCAGTTTCAACGTATCCGTAACAGTGAATTACTGTAGATTTCAAGTTTTGTATCGATCGGACTTGTCGTTTGATCGTACGGACTCGAATCGCCTAGAAATTAATTTGAAATAACTTGATTTTAGTATAACTTCTTCATACGATGTAATTTGGACTTGAAACAAATTCCACTACGTTTAAAATATCTGAAAACATCTATTTTGATATATGGGTTGATCCATTTCCGTTCCAGAATCGAAACGGGCTTTTCGCGCCAATTATCGTTCAATTAAATCGTGTCCACTCATTTTTATTTTTGACCTACCTACATATACCTCATTATAAACCCTAGCCACGCCTTATTCTCATTTTTCTGTACGTACATCTCCTTCTTAGCTCCTCATTTCAATGGCAGACAAAACCAGCCCCCAAATTGCAAATCCAAATCAAATTACAAATTAAAAATTCAAACTCCTCAATATATATCGAATTATATATCGTTTCGAAGCTCTCGACGAGTGCATCTCAGATTTGTAATTAGTTTTTCAATTCGATTCATAGTTTACCCAGAATTCACGAATCAATTCTAGTCTTTCATATTGGATTCTGGACGATCCAACGGCGGATCTATAGCCAATCGACAATTGGGTAGTGCTGTTGCAGAGGAAGTATGGGGCAGAGCATAGGGTAGTGATCACTCGTCGTAACTCGGTCTGGATTCGCCAGAAATCGAGGTTTAGTGGCAGATGTTCGTTCCCGGCCTGGGGATGCGTGGCAGCGTCGTGGAGGTCTGGTCGATGGTCTAAGGGGCGACGTGACGAGGCCTTCGAGGTGGCACAGTCCGATCATGGTGGAAGGCTTCATGGCAGCGCGATTTTATTTTGTCAAACGTTCAATCTAATGGCGGCTTCAATCTGTTTCGCCCATGCTAGGGTTCGGCTTGCGTTACAGAGACGCGGACATGGCTATTTGTGATTGGTGATGGTTTGTTTTATTTTATTTATTTCTAGTTTAAATTGTATAACTTCTAAAATGCGTAACTTTTACATACGATGTCCGTTTAACATACGGTTTTCTCCTTTAGGATCGTATTGGAATTTCTAACATTTTGGCATGGATTTGGACAAATTTGGAGACTGTTCAAATTTTGGGTTTAAATTGAATTAAAATTCAATTTAAATTCAAAAAGGTGAGTGTTTTAACACACTCACAACTTCTAAAATTTCTTATGTTTGTTAAATTGATTTATGATGTGGTTAGAAATTTATTTATGACTGTTTGGAATATTTTGAATCATCATCTCGGTTTATTTGAATTTATTTGGTTAAAATAGTTATTTAATTTATTATTGAATATAAACTACTAGTAAATACCTGTTATTTATTATCTGTTTTATATGGATTTTATTAATTAAATTGGATAATGATTGTGGTAAATGTTTGATGATTGATATTGGATGAATGGATGTTGTATTTTATATTGTTATAAACTGCAAGTTATTATGGATTTTTATTTCATTCGAGATTACGGTTTGAAATGATATATAACCGCATTTATATTTTAAATTACGGATTGAAATGATAAATATCCATATCACTTGTCCATAGGATGGAAAATTATATACAGACACCATGGTCTATATATAAAAATATTTTGAAATGATTTCTATGGTTTTGTAAAGAAATATATGGGTTTAGATAAATATTTATTTTATATATTATATAAATGTTATTTTATCCTTAATTTTAAGCTATGTATAAATTGTTTTAATATAGAATAAGCTTAATAATACGCTTGATTTCCATTGAGATAATATGGATAAGTTTTTAAATTTTATTTTAATATAGAGTTTATAATGATTTAAATAAATTAAGGTTGGAAGATAAATTGGAAATTTATTCGAAACTGAATTTATTTAAGAATTAAACTCAAATAAGTTGATGTAAAATTTATTGAATTTGAAATTTTAAAGGTATGATTTATGACTTGAATTGGTTTAGGGTGAATTAAATGAATATTTCAAATATAAAGAAATCAAAGGAAATATTTAGTTATTTGTTATTTGAGTTTTATTTAGATGATAATGGATTAATATGTAAAATATTCAAACTAATTATAGAAAAGCGAATTGTTGAATCGTAATTACCAAACTTGGTTCTGAAACTGTTGAATACTTAAAGTTTGAAATATATTGGTTTTATTCTATGGGTCAAATCTATTTTTAAATCGATAAATTTGGAATAGTTTATTTGGAAACTGAGTTGAATTGAAATTTATGATTTGGGATTTGGTTAAATATAAAATCTAGAAATTCGGGTTGTTTTGGAATTGATTTGTAAAATTGAAGAAGCTATTTATTTTATAAAGTATTTTAATATTTAAACCATTTGTGTGGTGGAAGTTATGTTTCAAATTTATGAGTTTCAAAGTATTATGATTTGAAAGTGTTATATTTCAAGTATTTTGATTTCGAAGTGTTATAACGTGAAAGTGCTACGATTTGGAAAGGATATAGTTGAAATAAAAATGATATTATATTGATTTGGGTTTTATAAAAATGATGTCATATTGATTTGGACTTTGAAATGGAAATGATACGAAATTTATATGGTTTTGAAAGGGATATTATATTCTGGTTTTAATGTATAATTACTTTGAAATGACCGCGGTGTTATAATGTTTGGTTGTAAAAGAGACCGGGACCGGAAGTTGTCATACTCTCCGCCAACTCTGAAAACCAATTTAACAACCGTGTACATAGTGGAGATTCCAGAATGAAGTAGGATGGCGGCGGCGTTCCCTTGAGGTATATACGTGGACCCGACTCCCGTGAGTTGACATAAGGTGGCTAAAATAGGAGCGCTTACGGGCCAGCGAGGCATCCCCTCTTATCGGACATACTCCTTCGATACCATTCTATTACTCTGTGATTGATTTGGGTCCCCTTGATTTTTTAGGGGTGTGTCTCTAGGTGGGCGGTAGCTGCGCGCTATGCGTCATCATCATTCCGGATGCATAATTGGTATATTTACCCTGGTGTTGCCTCGTTGTGCCGTGTCGCCTACCTTAGCGCGCCTTGTATGAGTTTTGTTTTCTCCCATAGCCCGTGGAGTATCCTCTGATGGCTTCTCGATCAGGAGGTACTATGATACTGGATAGACTACTGGGACTATTATTGTGTTATGGGGATTATTGGTCACTCCTTAACGGTATTTAAAAGTAAGTTTATTTTACTATAGACATTATTATAATAGCAAAATATTACTACATAGTAAACAGTTTAACGGATTCTTAGGAGATGTGAATCCCGAACATCTCTTAAGTTACTACACTCACGTTAGACACTGGATAGGATATGTCAAATCTCATAAACATCTCTGACGCCGTTCCACTTATATTTATTCTATTGATTTAACATACATAAGATCTTTTAGTTCTGACTCATGTATTTTGTCTATTCAATTCGCTCGGGCCAGTCTGAGCATTTCAGGATTCGAAGACTTTATTTCGGGAGGACGAAGATAAAGATTGTATTATTATTATTTATTATATTCACTGCATCATGTATTCGGCTGCATTATTTATTATTCTCTGGTATGTGTAACTCTGATCTATGTTGTATAAGTATGATCCAATGTTTTATAAAACAGCTTCATGAACTGTTATTTGATTATTATATTTTGTCATTCCACTGTGAGATTCTGTTTTTTTATTTCTTCCTCTGTTTTTCTTATTCATCCCAATAACAATCTGCTCTTTTGTATGATTTGAGTCTGACGTGTGTGGTTTATCGTCGATTTAAAGGTACAAAAAGGCGGGATGTTACATATGCCAAACAGTCATAAGTAAATATCCAATCACATCATAAATTTTATTTAACAACATAAGAAATTTTAGAAGTTGTGAGTAGGTCAAAACACTCACCTTTGAATTTAAATTGAATTTAAGTCCAAAACTGAACGGTCTCAGAATTCGTCCAAATAGCATCCGAATGTTCGAAATTTCAATATGATCCTAGCGGATCAAACCGCGCATGAATCAGACATCGTATGCGAAAGATACATACGTTAAAACATTTGAAAATTAAATTTAACAAAAGTAAACAAAGCAAAAACAAAATAAAATAAAAATAAACAGTCATTACCGCGCTACATCATTGCTTGCCTCGGGTTCCTCTCTCTCGTACGTACACAATAATCCTCGTTCGTACTCAAAATGCAGCCCATCCCGCAACTTTGACCGTCCACTAATCTCACCTCGGGCCACTACACGACCGCCGACCACCACTAGTTTCACACTCTCGACGAGCCGCATCCACCGGTGGCCTCCGCCTGCACCTAAACCCGTGCGCCACCACCCAAAACCCTAGTTTCGAAACCCTAATCGAATAAAACTGATCAATCTAGCCGTCACACCACCCACCAAATGACACAGTTGCAAACCACTTGTTACTCTCTTCAATACGGTATCGGCAATTTGACGATCCGACGTAGTTCATCGAAAAGTGATGAACGACCGATAATTCACCATCAAATTCTGGGCATATAGAAACCCAGATCGAAAAATGAATCACAGATCTGACTTGCGCTCGTCGAGAGCTTCAAATTGATATATAATTCGATATATTTTGAGGAGTATGAATTTTTTATTTGGTTTTAAAATTGAAATTGTGCATTTAGGAATTGGAGTTTGATTCTGCCATTGGAAAGGAGGAGCCATAGAGAAATATATGTACAAAAATAAGAAATAGAAAGATTTTTATGGTTTATATCGGGCTATTTATAGGCAAAGCTGAAAAAGAAAATGAATGGACAAAATTAATTTGAACATTGAACGATAAACGACCCGAAAAGCTCATTCTGTCTTCGAAACAAAAATGGGTCATCCCATATATCAAAATAGATGTTTTTGATAATTTAAAACTCAATGAAATAAGTTTCAAGTCCTAATTCAATTGGATGAAGAAGTTATGTTAAAATCAGCTTATTTCAAATTGATCTCAATTGATTTTAATTAAATTCAATTCTAGGCGTTTCAAGCCCGTATGATCAAACGACAAATCCGATCGTTACAAAACCTGAAATCCTATAATAATACACTGTTACGGATCCAATGAAACTTGTTTCATTGAAATCCGAGAAAGTAGTCCAAATAGCTATTTTTACATTAAGTAAATAAATCAATATTAAATAAATTAAATCAAAATTTTAAATTAAATTCTATAATTGACTGTTATCCCACCTTTTGACCAAGGCTATAATAATAACAAATTGGCAAGGTAGGATGGATATTAGGATTGGAGATCGATTGGAAACAAGGCTGCGATCGATATCATTAAAATTTGGCCGAGCTCCGATCAGGATGGAATTATTTGGAGGCGATGGACAAGGCTAGGGGAGGCTGCATTTCAAATTTCAGGTTAATCGGAGTTCGTATGATAGAGATATGATCGATACAAGTTGACGAAGATACACTGTTTGTATCCATCAGAGAGCCGCCATCACGTTCGAATCCATCAGGAGCTAGCGACTTCGAATCGATCAACTTCTAATCGATGAGGTACGAATCGATCCGTGGTCATGATGTTCGTATCCATTTAGTTCGTATCGTTCCAGAGAAATGTCGTTCGCACTCCATATGTTCGAATCCGTATCAATGCATTGGTATTATTTGGATTCCTTTGAAAACTACACAGTTCGTATCGATCCCCAGGCAAACAATTATTTCATATCGATCGGTCCATAGTCGATCGATGCGAACAGAACCACAATTGATCGATACGAACAAGATGAATGAATGATGCGACTACTATCGGTGCGAAGTCAACACGAACAGGATGAAATAACCGATGTGAATTAGGCTTCAATCTTGGAACGAACATGGTGCAAATGCGACCCAGTCAATTCACCACAAAAACTGGATCGATCCAGGAAACTCGCACCATGTCACTATATGCACGTGCTTCTGATCGATGCGAAAAGGATGGATACGAAATCATGGGTTCGAAATCGGCAGCCTTCGAAGAACAAAATATCGCATCGATCATATCCCCTAAACCACAAGTCCAAATGCTACAAAATTTTCACAGGAGCTTATGTACAAGATAAGAACATTCCTGCAAAGTTTCAGCTCGATTGGACAATTTTTTGATCCATACGAAATTGGTTCGTATCGGTCACGAGTCAAGTCAAAACTTTCCGGAATCGATCGCGTGGGCCCACTCACATGCCAGAAGGAGTCTCTCGAAGTTTGAGCGCGATATCAGCCTCCTACACTTATAAATAGCCCCCTAAAGCCTACAGAAAAAGGATCTTTTGGCTATCCGACGTCCAGACCCTGCCGGATTCAATTCTACATCTCGCCATTACTGTTATATTCAAGTTCCTTCATTGTAATTGCCGTAATCATCTGTAATCAGTGAAGAACATCAATAAAAGACAAACCTTTAAAGTGGATGTAGGCCGGAGATAGCCGAACCACTATAAATTTTGCGTTTCTATTCGTTATTTCTGGAGTGCTGCTAGTTGTAGCTTAGATCTGTGACTTGTTCTTGAATATCGTTGATTTATATTCATATATTAGTGCTTTCACAACACTTGGGGTTTGTGACCAATTTTGGCACTAACACTTTGGTGCTTTCACTGAGAACAACTAGCACCCGCTACACCAGATTCAGATTTCAGATTTGAAAAGCTTGAAGCGTTCAGATTTCGGAGACAATGACTCGACAAGCAAGTAGAAGACAAAGAGCTGAGAGAAGCCAACAAGGAGGGAGTAAAGAGGCATCCTCTGGAGCTGGAGAAGGACAAGCTTCAATCTACTTCACCAGGGATGAGATGGAGGCTATTGAAAATTCGATGCATGAAAGAATAATGAAGAGTCAGCAGGAGATGCTGCAGAATTTTTTCGAACAGATAAGAGCAGCGAGTGCACAGAACCTTGGACTGGCTACGGCGACTACAAATGTGGAATAAGGATCTAGGGTCGTGGAACTCAATGGAGGACAGAATACAGAGCCAGAGGGAAATCAACGAGGGCTTGGGGGCAGGCACAAAGGATCTGAGTCTGGAAGACCTTTGGATGGAGCCCAACAGGCTTGAGCAAGCGCTGACATTAATGAGCTGCACGAAGAATATGTACTAGAGTTCCCTCGGGGGCATGGGGGGCAAACTTTGGCAGACAATGCTTGATTAGCTGAGATTATTAGGAGAACTATGCATGGAGGTTTGACCAATAGTGATTTGGAAGGAGTGAACAAGAGTCCGTTTACTCGGGAAATCAGGATGGCTCGGAATCCACCCGAGTTCAAGCAACCTAGCATGGAAGTATACAATGGCAAGGATGACCCAACCGATCACTTGATGAGATACACCAGACACATATAAGTGTTGGGGGCATCGGAGGAAGTTATGGCCTGATGTTTCCCCCTAAACCTGATGGATATAGTAGCGATGTGGTTTAGGCAACTGGAGGAATGATCTATCAGAACATGGATGGAGTTGGTGGATAGGTTTTTGAGGAAATTTTGGGTTCATATTAGGAGGCCTAAGAACGTGATGATTCTAACGTCGATAAAGCAAAGAATGGATGAGTCGCTTAGAGCTTTCTTAACTCGATTCAATGCGGCGGTTTCTTCGGTGGATCGGCAGGATCCATTGATGGTTTTGATGGCAGGAGTGTTAGGAGTCAAAGGGGATTGAGATTTCAAGGTATCTCTAATACGAGACCCACCAATGGATCTTGGAGAATTCTTTCGCGAAGCTGAAAGATTCCTTCAGCAAGAAGACGCATGTATGGACTTAAAGTTAAAGGAGGTGAATGCGACTGAGGGTGGAGGACCATCCAACGGAGGCTTAGACAGAGATAAAGGAAAAGGGAAGCTGGATGACGATTCAGGAAAGCCAGGAAGCGATGGAAGGATCCAAAGTTTTCCACATAAATAGGATTAAACGAGACGCTGGAGCGGATATACATGAAAACCCGGAATCGCCTTCCTTACCCAAGGCCAGCTAGGAGTGAATCTTCTGAACGTGAAAGGGCATCAGGAAGGCACGGTCTCTTCCATGATTTGGATGGATATGATACCAACAGCTGTAGGCACTTAAAGGACATAATTGAGGAGCATGTGAGGAATGGGCAATTGAGGCAGTATGTTGGGGCTCGGAACGCAGTGGTGGAGCAGGAGCAACCACCGTCTGCCTCAAACAATGATGGTGTGCGACCTAGGAATGAATGTCGATTGGTTATCAATTTACTGGGATAATAGGAAATAAGTAGCAAGCTATTGGCAAATGGCAAAGTCATTTACTCATGTACGGGGACGGGGATAGCCCCTAGGAATGCTCTGAATGATGATAAACCACGATGTTATGGTTTGTGAAATCTATCTTTTGTTTTCAGATTGGACACTTGTTTTTCTGGTTTAGTTTTGGAGTTTGGTTTGAACTCCTGGTTTTGTTTGCTTTCTGATTTGGATTCTCGTTTGGATAATTGTTTTCTGTTTTGGATGTTGATTCGGATTTCAGATTTTCTGATTTGATTTGAATTTCAAACTGGATTTTAATTGGATTTTGTCTAGTTTTTGGTAAATGGTCGTCAGATATGGATTATATCTGGCAAGGGGTAAGTCTCTTCGTCCGCATGTGGCGAATTGGCTTATTCAGGTCGTTGAGTATGGACTATGCTCAACAAGGGTCCGGAGAGACCATGATTCGGCCTAGGACTTAGGCCCTGTATTAGTGGTTATTGTTTCAAGTCGTTGAGTATGGACTATGCTCAACAAGGGTCCGGAATGACCTGGATTCGACTTAGGACTTAAGCCATGGCATCGTACAACGTCCAGGGACATTGGACCACGGTCGTCAAATTTGGATTGCGCTTGGCAAGAGTCCGCATAGGTTAGCGCATCATCCAGGGGCACTGGACCATGGTCGTCAAGTGTGGATTGCGCTTGGCAAGAACTCGGAGAGGTTATGGATTCGGGTATTGACCCGGAGTGGTCATGGATTCAGTTGTTGGTTATTGGATAAGGATGGATTAAAACTCGGTTATCGAGTTTGGATGTATATGGAATTGGCTGTGGACTTTGGGTATCAGATTCGAAGTTATTAAAAACACACCTTCTTATCACAAGGCATATTTTAGGGGGCAAATGTTATGCCACCTTTTGGTCAAGGCTAGAATAATAATAAGTTGGCAAGGAAGGATGGATATCAGGATTGGAGATCGATTAGAAACAAGGCTACGATCGATATCATTAAAATTTGGCCAACCTTCGATCAGGACAGAATTGTTTGGAGGCGATGGTCAAGGCTAAGGGAGGATGGATTTCAAATTTCAGGTTAATCGGAGTTCGTATGATAGAGATATGATCGATACAAGTTGAAGAAGATACACTGTTCGTATCCATCAGAGAGCCACCATCACGTTCGAATCCATCAAGAGCTAGCGACTTCGAATCGATCGACTTTGAATCGATCGACTTCGAATCGATGAGGTTTGAATCGATTCATGGTCACGCTGTTCGTATCCATTTAGTTCGTATCGTTCCAGATAAATCTCGTTTGCACTCCATATGTTCGAATCCATGTCAACGCATCGGTATTATTCGCATCCCTTTGAAAACTACACAGTTCGTATCGATCCCCACGCAAACAACTATGTCATATCGATCGGTCGATAGTCGATCGATGCAAACAGAACCACAATTGATCGATACGAACAAGATGAATGAATGATGCGACTACTATCGGTGCGAAGTCAACACGAACAGGATGAAATAACCGATGTGAATTAGGCTTCAATCTTGGAACGAACAAGGTGCGAATATGACCTAGTCAATTCGCCACAAAAACTGGATCGATCCAGGAAACTCGTTCCACGTCACTATGCGCACGTGCTTCTGATCGATGCGAAAAGGATGGATACGAAATCATGGGTTCGAAATCGGCAGCCTTCGAATAACACAAGATTGCATCGATCATATCTCCTAAACCACAAGTCCAAATGCTACGAAATTTTCACAGGAGCTTACATACAAGCTAAAGAACATTTCTGCAAAGTTTCAGCTCGATTGGACCATTTTTTGATCAATACGAAATTGGTTCGTATCGATCACGAATCGAGTCAAAATTTTCCGAGATCGATCGCGTGGGCCCACTCACGTGCTAGAAGGAGTCTCCCGAAGTTTGAGTGCGATATCAGCCTCTTACACCTATAAATAGCCCCCTGAAGCCTACAAAAAAGGATCTTTTGGCTATTCGACGTCCAGACCCTGCGGATTCAATTCTACATCTCACCATTATTGTTATATTCGAGTTCTTTCATTGTAATTGCTGTAATCATCTGTAATCAACGAAGAACATCAATAAAAGATAAACCTTTGAAGTGGACGTAGGCCGGAGATAGCCGAACCACTATAAATCTTGCGTTTCTATTCGTTATTTCTGGAGTGTTGTTTGTTGTAGCTTAGATCTGTGACTTGTGCTTGAATATCGTTGATTTATATTCATATATTGGTGCTTTCACAACACTTGGGGTTTGTGACCAATTTTGGCGCAAACATTGACAAATTTTATCATTTTGATTTCTTAAACAATTACAATAATTTAAACAAATTTAGATATCAATTTAAAGTTAATTAATTTACCAATTACGGTTTTTGATCTCAATTTCAGTAAATTCTGTAATTGGAAACTAAATTTTAATAAATTCATTTATTTGATTTTCAACTTGTTATTCCATCAATTATCATTTTATGGGTATAATCATCATTAGTTTATACCTTAGTACCTTAATATTTTACCATTTCATCTAAATCCTCATTGACGTAATATTTAATTACAACTAATTGCAGTAACTCTAATTGTTATAATTTAAATTCCTAAAATTCATTAAATTTGATTTCAGTCATTGTATTTAGTCAATTATTACCTTATGAATAAAATTATATTTCTATGCCTCTTATTACATTCTCAATTTACTGTTATTGTCTTAACTAGCATTAATGTAACATTTAATTTCATTTAATTTTATAATTAATTTCCAATTAAATTTAACAGCCCAAATAAACAGGTAACATATATTAATTGTTACCATAAATTTTTAATCACACTTATAAGTTATTATTTACAACCAATGTTACAATTGCTTACATACCACTGACTTTAGTTCAATTACCATTTATTATATACTATTTCAATAATTAATCCCTTATTTACATTTGTTTCCATATATACAATTTATAACCAAATATAACATTTACATTATTTCATTTATTGGAATTTCATTTAATGTTAATAATTTACTTAATTTAGCATCATTCTAGTTGTTATTTCATTAATAATTCATCAAATTTTTATTTCTCCCTATATTAAATCTCAAAAATCTAATTAAATTAACAATTTTTAATTATCGAAAATTACCGTTTGTTACAAAACACATGTATCGGTGGCAAGCGTTACACCTCAGGGGAGGCATATAAGCGAATTCGTCCTTCTCTGACAGACGAACATCCTCTTCGGGAATTTCATGTTGCACATAGATGTTATGAAGGACCTTGGCGGAAACAACCGATGAAGCTCTCTCCGGCATATTAAGTAGAACTCTGAAGTTGGTAGGCGTGCGATCCACGAATGGCCCCATCTAGGACTATCTGGCCATATTAAGATTGCTAAGTGAATGATGACTATGCTTTTAAGAGCACTGGGCTTCCCTTGATTAACTTACGATACGTGGATGGCTGCTTTATTCTAAATGACAGAACTCGCGTTTGAAAACGTTTAGGTAAATCTATCCAAAACTAATAGCTTCCCCTGCCATGCTTGAGTTCCAAAGAAACATTAACTTATAATCGCCACGTTGGATTTCAAGTGTAGACCGGGGCAAGTGAAGTGTGCTATCTATATGGGATAAACTCGGTGCTCGATACACTGCAAACTCCCTATCCCATGTAGATAGTTCGCTTGTAGTGGAAGAGAAAAGAACTTCCCATGTCACTTCGTTTTCTACTTTTGTTTCTACTTCCTGTACACTTACTCATTATCGATCTATGATTGATAATGGATCCATGGTCTAAAGTGACGCAGAAAACTCTTCTCACTACAGGAACGCCGGGCGTGCAACAAGCAAGCAAGATAAGTCCAAATTCTACAAAAGAATCATGATCGACTTATGATGTGATGTACAGTAATAGCCGTGAAACTGGCCACAAGTCAATTCTGGTCTAATGGGCAAAGATAGCAAAATGTGTCAAGCACTGGGCCGAAGCCCGAATGTAGTTCCGAGAAACAACTCGAGACTCGATTTACTATCTTCCTTCATTAAACCGCAATCAACTCGAACTTCTCGCAATCAACATTGCAAATGGAAACCCATCATCAAATCATTACACAAACATAGTAATTAGCAAGCTAACTTATCAACCCCACTTCTAACTGAATTTAAAGACATAGGAAGAATGAAGACCACATTCTGCAAACTACAAAGTGGATCGGTGGCAAGCTGATAGCGGGTCAGCAACAAACCAATGGTGGGTTAAGGCGAGCTAGGGTTTTTCTCTGGAATGAGGCGAGGAATCACGGCGCGGCGATTGGAGATTACAGCCAAGAGCTTGGACTAGATGGATTCAAGAAGTGATTAATCGAATCGAACAAGCTAGGATTGGATCGTCTTAGGGCTTCAGATCTTAGGGATTTGGGTCACACGAGAATGATTTTGCTCGTATGAGAATAAAGGAACTAGGTCGGTTCGAATATGAGTAGGCTGAAAGAATGAGGTGTGAAATTTTCCTAAGGCAATGGGTCATCTACGACCCATAATTGGTCGCTAGCGACCTAAATCTCCAAAGGAGATTTTTACAATTGTATGGATCGCTAGCGATTTATACGTAATGGATCGCTAGCGACCCATAGTATTGGGGTTGCTTTTTCTCAAGCTTGTCCTATGACATTTTCTACCATTTCAAAGCATGCTGGGAAGCTATGAGTAGAAATGTAATCCATTGTGGCAAGCAATAGCAGTCGAAACCAAAGTGAGATGGCCAACATCATGATCGGCTACGTATTCGTAAAGTTCTAATGCAATCACTTGGAAATCGACAGATGGATATGAAAGGCGATAACTTTCAGAGCGTGCCTCGTTTACAACGAAGACATACTCTGGAAGGCTAATGTTATCCGGGTTTTTAACCCAGCAGGAACGAATAGGAAATAGAACAACCTTGTGTTAATAGGATAGTTCAGAACTTAACCAGAAGAGCTAAATACAAGGGATTAGCGAGGGCCAAGCTATATGACTAAGGCAACAACCAGGATCAAGTAAACCGAGAGTTTAGCATTCTTTTAGCCTAATCAGCAGTTGAGCGCAAACGACGAGTAAATGGCCATCAAAATGAAACAAGGATGATAAAAGACAATGAAAACATCTCCAATTCCAAACTCTAAAAAGATCCTAAGTGCTTGGATCATCAGCGACCCATGCCTCTACTCGAATCTTCAAATGAGCTAGTTAAGGATATGATGAAAAGAGACCAAGACATTGGCTCGCAAACAAGCCGTCTATGGGTCGCCAGCGATCCATCGACCATGGGTCGCCAGCAACCTATGGTTTTGCCTTAGTTTGCGAGCCAAACCCCCTAGGGTCGTCCCCTACCTACTTGTTAACAGTTGATGAAATGGTCTGGCTCAGAAGCTCTCTGATCCATATAAATACCATCCTACCTAGAACATAAATTGGATCTTCCCCGGACTGGTTGTTGAAGCTCTGCTATAATTATTCTTCACTCTCTACCTCCCTCACAACAATCTCCAAAGGAAGTCACAATGATTCTCCATTGGATTCCAACTCTAGGGATTTAATCTAGCTAAAGATAATCAAAGACTTGTAATCAAACATCTCTTGTAATACCAGTCAGTCTTTAGTAAAACTATAAAGTGGACATAGGCTTCATTAACAGCTGAACCACTATAAAAATTCTCTGTCTACTTTCCTTTACTATTCTTTTTCTATATTTGTGATCTGTGATATTTCCCTGTCTAAACAGGGTTGGTGCTTTCAAACTCTAACTAGGGCGTCGATCCATTTTTTGGGTTAATACCTATGATTTTAAAAAGTGGTGGATAGCTATTTTATAACACTTGAAAGATTTTCAAACTATTTTGGAACTAAATTTTACTTCAATAAAAAGATAAATTTGTTAAGTGTTTTATGGGATTTCAAAAGAAAGGAAAAATGCATTACCCCATTTTTGAAAGATTTTTGAAGGAGGAAGCTATTATTTTGGAAATGTAATTTGTGTGTAAAATTGGCTATCATATTGAATATATATATTTAATTGATTGTTGACATGTTGTATGTTTATATTTATATCTTGATCATTTATTATTGCATATATTGAATTGTTGGCATACTCACTTATATGTTATATGATATCACTCAACATTGTGACCATGGAGATTTGGAGAACAAATGACTAGCTAGGGTTATTCCAATAGTGTCTATAGTCAAACTTAAACTCTTAAGTGAGTAGAATTGCATCCAAGAGATCGTGAAGATTAAAATTGCATTAGGACACCAAAACTGATCATGCCCTATTGACCTTTTGAAAACCAGATTTAAGCATGGAGACTGGTATATGGCCGTTCCATGTGCTCCAACCACTTAGCCCACTATTTGTCAGGTCCACGGATTCCATTGTTTAAGGTCTAGTGGAAGGACAAGCAAAAGATGGATTAAGCGAAGCATGGAACTCGTAGCAGTGATACTCACCATTGTTTTCTTCTATTGGATATAAGCTAAGGTTATTTCCTCTTGATGGACTAGAGATTATGGATTATCTTGTTATATTTTGGCCTGAGTTAGCCCGATAGGTTTCTAATCAACTTGCAAAACTACTATAGGTTTCTATTACATCAGCAAAACTACTATAGGTTTCCAGTCAGCTGCAAAACTACTATTGGTTTCTAGTTAGCCTGAGAAAACTATGACGTGGACTATTTTAGGAATTGGGTAATTATGGCATGGTGTAAACCTTTAACCGTAATGAATGCCGGACTATTCATTTTAATCATTATTGCATGATTATATTACAATTATGTTATAATCATTTTAGTTGAAGATATGATATGATTTTAATAGTATTAGTGAAGGGAAAACCAACTTCGCTCAACGGCGTAGTATCACTATGTAGTTATTTATGATTGAGATGGTATAATATTATTCACACCAGAATTTTTGTCTAAACCAAAGTTTTAGAATTCCCCTAATCTATCGGAAGCTTAATTTGGAATTAAATAGGTTGAGAATAGGGCTTTTTTAGATTTAGACAAATAAATTTTCAAAAATGTGCAAGAGGCAAGCTACTACATGGAAGATTATATTTCCACTGTGCAGCAGTTTATCCGCTTTTGATTTATTGAAGGTATGTACCGACGGGTACTGTAATCGTCTAAGTAGTTAAAATTCTTATCATTCGAGGGGCATCATCATATGTTGCTCTTAAACTATACGTAATTATTATATTTTATCTGAACCATGTATTCGTGGGGTTATGATAATAAAATGTAATGAATTTGAAAATTAACAAATGAAATGTTTTGCTAAAATTTTGTAAATTCTCGTGCTCTTGATGTTATTGATTCAATAATGGATCTCATTCTGTCACTAGGAAATAATGCTAAGGATGACTGTAGCATCAATAATATCTATTTTTGAGCATCAGAATGGGCAATGTTACAACTTGGCATCAGAGCACGGGATTACATAAAACTTAATAAGATTTTGAAAAGAACATAACCCGAATATAATAAGAAAGAATAAATTGGGGCTCGGGAAAACATTATATTAACGTACTTATTATTTGCTACATATAAGTACATATAATATCTATACTCTCCCCTTTGTCTTAGACCATGCTTTCATACCTTATGAAGACAAGTATGCATATTATGGGGAATGGACTATGAAAGTAGAAGACTTAACTAGGAAGGCAGAAGCATCCTAACTGACGAAAATGTTCGGCCTAATGCTAGTAATACTTATCTAACTGCCAAGTAGATGCTCATATGGGTGTTGAAACCACACTAGTTGATGTGGCAACGATGTATCGGTTCTTTGTCAACCTGATGCTAGATGGAGTAGGTTAGAGGAAAACCATTAATGGATATGGAAAATACCATCAGAGTAGAGGATAGGATCATGAGTTCGCAAGATAAGAAAAGAAAGACTGGATGGTTTGCTATAAGTGTAATAAGAAAGGGTAGTATGCTAGTGAATGTCAATCTAATGATAACAAGAAGGCTATTGATAAGAACAAAAAGTTCTTTAATAAAGGAGAAGTTAAGAATGGTAATATTTCTAAGAAGGGAAGGTTGGATGTAACTTGTTATAAGTGTGATAAGAAGGTACACTTTGCTAATGAGTATCATTCTGGAAAGGGCAAGGAGATTGCCATTAAGAAGAGTGCAAGGTGCTATAAATGCAACAAGATGAGGAATTTAAGAGTGGATGTCCTAATGTGGAGAAAGCTCGGAAGGGAATAGTTTTTGCTCTGGAGCCTACAACTTTTGGACCATCTACAAAGGAGAAAGGAGTGCAATGCTTTAATTGCAATATGATGGGCCATTTCAATAGGGAGTGTCCTAAACTGATCAAAGCAGTAAATGGAAAAGTTAACACTCTGGAATCTACAATTCCCGAGTCGGCTATGGATGAAAAGGTGAAGGCTGCGTTGGAATCTACGCTTTTGTAACAAAGTATACCCATATTTAAAATATTATATGACAATGGAGCATCATCCTTTTATCTCTAGATGTGTAATAGATAAGTTAACCTAGAACTGACATACGATGTCATTAAATTGTTAGGACATATGTTTGCCTGCAATTTATATGCATTTGATTTTTTGGTTTTGGGATAATTCTGGGTATGGATTGGTTGATTCGATATGATGCTAGGGTGTTTTGTTGAGAACAAGTAATATCCTTAGAGAATGCTAAATGCCAGGAGCAAAATATATACTCAGTTGAAGATTCGATTTTTTTGACACCTATGATGTAACGTCCCTCCTTTTTTTTACGTTTTAAATCGACGATAAGCCACACACGTCAGACTTAAACCATACAGAAGGGTGGATTGTTATGGGGTAAATAAGATAAAGCAGAGAAAGAAAAAAAATAGAATCTTGCAGCGGAACGATAAAATATAATAATCAAATATATAGTTCATGAAGCTATTTTACAAAACATTTCATTATATTTATACAATACGTATCAGAGTAACACATACTAGAGAATAATAATTAATAATGCAGCGGAACAAATGTGATGCAGGGACTAATATAATATATAATAGTAATACAAATCTTCGTCTTCTTCCTTCAGAATAAAATCTTCAAATCCTGAAATGCTCGGACTGACCCAAGCGAATTGAAAAGATAAAACACTCGAGTCAGAACTAAAAGATCTAATGTGGGTTAAATCAACAGAAATAAATATGAGTGCAGTAACATAAAAGATGCTCAGGATTCACATCTCCTAAGGATCCGTTAAACTATTTACTATGTAGTAATATTTCGCTATTATAATAATGTCTATTGTAAAATAAACTTACTTTTAAATAGCGTTAAGGCTTTACATTTTCCACCTTAACACGTAATAGTGCCAATAGTCTATACAGTACCGTAATACCTCCTGATCGGGAGGCTACCAGAGGATAGTCCATAGGTATGACACAAATAGAAACTCGTACAAGGCGCGCTAGGGTAGGTGACACGACACAACTAGGCAATGCCAGGGTAGATATACCAATTACGCTTCCGGGCCGGTGGTAACGCATAGCCGCAACTACCGCCCACCTCGAGCCACACCCCCAAATCAAAGAAATCAAAAGTGGCCACCGAATAAATCCAAAAGTCAAAATATAATATCGAAGGGATGTGTCCGATCAAAGGTGCTACCTCATTAGCCCGTCGATCGCTCCTGTTTTAGCCACCTTATGCCAACTCATGGGAGTCGGGTCCACGTATTTACCTCAAAGGAACGACGCCACCATCCTACTTCATTCTGGAATCTCCACCGCGTACACAGTTGTCAAAGTGGTTTTTGGTATCGACGGAGAGTGCACCCATAACTGATCCCGGTCTCTTTGCCAACCAATCGTTATTATAACACCACGGTCATTTCAAAATAATTATACTTCAAAACCAGGATATAATATTCATTTTAAAACCACATAAATACGATATCATTTTCGTTTAAAACCAAACGAATATGATATCATTTATAAAACCCAAATCAATATAATATCATTTTTATTTCAAATATATCATTTTCCCAAATTCATAGCATTTTCAAATCATAATGCCTTAAAACCCAAAATTTTGAAACATAATTTCCAATACTTAAATGGTTTAATATTGAATTACTTTAATAATAAAATAGCTTTTTAAATTTCACAAATAAATTCCAAATACCGATTTGAACCTCCAATTAAACCATTTCAATTTCCATATAATTCAAAGCTTTAGATATTACATCATTTCAAAACTAATTCTTTGATAATTCCATATATATCAAATTTAATTACTATTCTTTGCATTTGAAATGTCTACTTAATAAATCCAATATAATTTAAGTAAAAGTTTTAACTTCAACAACTAGATATCCTTTTAATTTATTTAACTTGATATATTAATTTAAATCAACTTGATATTCATTTAAATCACTCTAAACAAAAATCAAGTTATAACAATCATACCCTTTAAAATTTCTAAATTTTATTAAATTCCAAATAAATTCCATATTCATCTTCCAACCTTATTCTCATTTAAATCATTATAAACTCCAGAAATTTAACTTAAATAAATGCTTAATCATATTTTATCTTTATAAAATCAAACTTAATTATTAACTTCTTTTATACTTCAAATCAATTTTATACATAGCTTAAAACCCAAAATTTAACTATATATAAAATAACATTTATAAAATATCCAAATCACTATCTCATAAAACCATTTATTTCTTTACAAACCATAGAAAATCATTTCAAAATATTTCTATATATAGACCATGGTGGTTGTATATAATTTTTTACCCTATGGTCAAGTGATACGGATATTTATCATTTCAATCCGCAATTTAAAATAAAAATACGGATATATATCATTTCAAACCGTAATCCCGAATGAAATAAAGTGCATAACTATTTGCAGTTTAAAACGATATAAAATACAACATTCATTCATCCAATATCAACAACAACCAATAATCACAATCATCATCCAATTCAATCAATAGCATCAATATATAACGGATAATAAAAAACAGGTATCACCTAGCAGTTTATATTCAATAATAAATTAAATGAAAATTTAACTGGTAGTTTATATGCAATAAATAAATTAAATAACAATGTAATCCAATTATATTCAATTTAACCGGGATGATGATTAAAAATACGCCAAACAGTCATAAATAAATTTCTAATCACATCATAAATAAATTTAACAAACATAAGAAATTTTTAAAGTTGTGAGTGGGTTAAATCACTCACCTTTTGAATTTAAATTGAATTTAAATCCAATTTAAACCCAAAAAATGAACGGTCTCATAATCTACCCAAAGTAGCGCCAAAATGTCTGGAATTTCAATATGATCCTAGAGGAGAAAACCGCGCGCGATTTTGACCTCGTATATGAAAGTTATAAGCATTAGAACAATTATAGTATAAGTTAAATTTAATAAACAATATCCTCTATCTCTCTTACCACGTCATCAACGCTCTTCACGCATGCAAACCCTACTTACAGAAACGCAATAACCCATCATCTGCTACTCGCGCACGATCAACGTCGTCGCCATGCCAACCACAGCCTGCCGCCCTCGACTCTGACATGCGCGACCCTCCTGCGTGATTTCCGCCTGCACTACGACCATCTGCAGCGCCATCGATCGCATGAACAGGGGTCGCCGCCACAAATTTCCAAAACCCTAGCGAATTATCCCGTGAAATCCAACCGTTGATACGACGAATGAATTTCATCGACGCACTACGCTCTGTGCCCTCTCCAAAACCCATATCTTGATTTGTCAGATCCGTCGACGTTCATCATAACGCGATGAACGGCCGAGGTTATTTCGTCCAATTCTGGCTACACCGCAACCCAGATCAGAAAACAAATCACATCTTCACCTTGTGCTCTTCGAGAGCTTCGAATCCATATAAAATTTGGCAGTATTTGATGAGTTTGAAATTTTGACTTTGATTTTTGAATTGCAATTGATATTAGGCGTTTGTCTGCCATTGAAATGAGGAGGTGAAAGAAACTGTACGTGCGAACAAATGAGAAATAGAGGTAGGCTAGGGTTTATAACAGGGTATTTATAAGTAGGGTTGAAATAGATTAGATGGACCCGATTTATAAACGCGCTTAACGATGAATGGCCCGAAAACCCTGTTTTGACTCCGGAACGAAATTGGGTCAACCCGTATATCAAAATAGATGTTTTAAAATATTTTAAATGCGATGGAACAAGTTTCAAGTCCAAATTCCATCGTATGAAGAAGTTATGCTAAAATCATTATTTTCAAATTGATTTCGATTGATTTCCAATTCTATTTATATTCAACGCGTTTCGAGTCCGTACGATCAAACGACAAGTCTGATCGCTACAAAACTTGAAATCCTACAATAATTCACCGTTACGGATCCGATGAAACTGGTTTCATCGAAATCCGAGTCAGTGGCCAAAATGGCTATTTTTACATTAATTAAATAATTAATAATTAATTAATTATATCCAATTTTTTTATTTCAATTCTATAATTGACCATTTTCAACACTTTTAATATGTTAATCGTTTACAATGATTTAAAAAATTTTAAATGTCAATTTAACGTTGATTCATCCTATATACTGTAGAAATTTAAAATCGTTTATAACAAATTCCCATATCAATTTAAAGTTAATCAATTTAGCAATTATAGTATTCAATTCCAATATATTGAAGTTGTCAAATATATACATTTATTATAATTAGAACTTCAACTAATTCATTCAAATAGGTTTCATTCCTTTACATTATCTTATGAATAAAATATGCATTCCCATTGCTTTATTACATTTACACTTTACAATTACTTACTCACATAAATGAGACATTTATATACATTTAAATGTAATTGATTTCCATTCTTCTTATCCAATCAATTGCTTTAATTAATTGGGGTTGCACTAATTAAGTCAATTACTACAATTGCTTTCAAATTAATTCTATGAACAAAACAAATAGGTAATTTGTAACAATTGTCACCATTTAAGTTTATTTCCTTCAAACAAATATTATAATTACTTCCAGAACATTGATTTTATTCAATGAACATTTATTAAAATTTAAATTCATTAATCTATTTCAATGCTTACATTTTGTTTTCATATATTCAGTTTGTAGCTAAGTATACATCTACATTATTTCCAGATTTGAATTTGATTCAATTTGTTCATAGTCAACTTATATTAACATCACTACCTTTAATTTTAATTATAAATTCATTCATAAACCACTAACCATACCTTATTAGCAAATATTACCTTAAATCTACACTAATGTAATATTTAATTCCATTTATTACAATAGGTTTCAATTAATATTGATTGCACTAAATTAGTTATTTATCAACTTGCATTAACGTTATTACATTAATCTACATCCAGTTACAATTAATACACTTAATAAATTATTTAGCTTTCGATTACACTAATTACTATCTTATAAATAAATTTTACATTTCCTTTTTAATTTACATTTACACTTTCCATTATTATATTAATTATCATTAAGGTACATTTAATTATCTTTATTTGTAATTGGTGAATTAATTGGTAACAACCATTTGTCACCATTATACCCTTTTAAATACTTGTATGTTCATTCTTCCCAACAAATTACCATCTATTATATTATAACTTTACAAATTTAAATAAATTCATTAATTGTCATTTAATTCAACCTATTAATTATTAACCTAAATTAGCACTGTTACGTTTTAATTTACTTATTAGCTTACAAAAAGTGCTACCATTATTTCATCCACTAATTCATTCCATTTCCATTCATTATACATTATTTTATTAGTAAGTCGGCATTTTAAATTATTAAATTACCTTTTATATCCCATTAAAAATTAATGCACCCATTAATTAAGATTTTAAATCAAATTAACCATCTCATCTTGGTAACATTCTTTTATTACAATAAGAATATAATTAACAATTAACTTACATTTATACTGTTACATTAAAGTTATTAAAAATTAACTAACCAATCTTATCCAAGTTATTATTTCCATTAATAATTCGCTAAATTTTTATTTCCTTCAATATTAAATTTCAAAATCTTATTAAATTAACAATTTTAATTATTGAAAATTTGTGGGTCGTTACATATGCAATGTTAAGTGATACTGAAGGCATGAAGGTGAAATCAATTAGGTTTCTATGATAAGGAAGTGTGTCGATATTTTTGAGCTTGTTACGAGACAACAACCAAAATGTGCCATAGAGTTTCGAATAGATCTTGTACCCGGTGTTGAACCAATCAGTAGACCATTTAGCAGAATGACACATTCCAAGATGAAAGAGTTAAAGGTGTAGCTGGTGGATCCGGAAGGGATGAATTCTATAAGACCAACCAATTTGCCCAGAGGAGCTGCAGTGGTGTTTGTAACGAAACCAGGTAGGTCATTAAGGTTGTGTATCGATTATGGAAAGTTGAATCAAAAGGCAATAAAGAATCGGTATCCTTTACCTAGAATAGAGGATTTATTCGATTATCTGAGTAGAGGTATGGTGTTCCCACAGTTAGTGTGATGACCTGGGAATTTGGACATTTGAAATTGGAATATTCAATTGATTTTAAATATTTAAAAGTTAGCTAACTTGGATTTAAAATACCACTATTTATTGAGTGATTTAATTGTTCAATAAAAAAATTAGATATTGGATAAATGGTTGAATCTGAAATTTTAAGCTTGTTAAAAAATTAATAATTTAAAGGCTTGTAAAATTTATATTGATAATACTATAGATAATAAAAGTGTTAAACTTGAATTTGGAAGTGTTAAGTTTTGAAATTATATCGTTTAAAATGATATTTAAAAATAGCCTTTCGAGGCACAGTCTCGGATTTCGACGAAACCAGTTCCATTGGATCCATAATATTGTATTATTATCGGATTTCAATTAGTGTTTGGAGTGATTGTTTGGCTGTATGAAAGGTAAATGCATTGAAATCTATATCGAAATTTAATATAGTAACTGGGTCCAAAAAGCTGTCTTCTACATACGATCGAATTAGGACTCGGAACCTTTTCCATTTCGTTCGGAATACGGGTGTAATATTATAAACGCCTGGCAGCATGCCTCGATTGGAGATCGAGATTGTGAGTTGCGAAAATCGAGATAATTTCAATTTGAATTTAAATTTAAATTTAAATATAAATAATTATATTGCATTAGCAAGTACAGACATGTAAAGAAAGTTTTAGGACACATGTTCGCCCTGTCAAACATGCGTGTCCTTCCTTCTGTAAATCAAAGTCGAGAATTTTAATTGTACAGATCAAATTCATTTGAAAACAAAAACTATTCATTAAAAATCAAATTAATGGCCGCAACTTCCTTTTCATCTTTTAAACAACTCAGCCGATCCTCTCCATTTTAAAAGCCATGAAAAAAATCAACTCTTCCTTCGATTTTAATTTAAGACAAATCGACCGGAGGCAAGGTCGATTCGATTTTTCTTTGTTGGAAATCGCAATTTTTCTGAGGCCATTCCTTTTCAATTCGAAGCTTGGGAAGCATAATCGAACCGCTTCCTCCTTCGTCCATTGGGCTTTAACCCATATTCCTATTGAACTCGCGAGTAGTCTTTGTTAACTAAGGAGGTAGGCATCGTGGCTCGGCTGAGCTCGATGGGAAGGGGATCGCGAGGCCGTCGATGTTCGTTTTGGGAAGGGTTTGGTATCGAGCGAAACAGCGAGGTAACAATTTTTTTATGAATGTTTTTACGCAGAGAAGAAAAATGTGTATATATATATATAAATTTACAGTATAATTTACAGTAAGTTTCTAAAGTGAATTCTATTTTAATCTGTATATAGATATGTTGAGATAGTAAATTTTTAAAGTTAATATAAAAATAGATTTTTTAAATCTATATAAATAACTTTTATAAGTATATAAGTAGTCTCATAAGAAATAAATATACATCTACACATTTTGAATTTACTAGTTTATTCTATAATAATATATTCAAGAGACTAATTTTGTTTAAATTAACTTATTTCAATTATTTAGTTACTAAAAGATAGTTTAAAGGGAAAATTGGTATAAACTAAACTGTTAGTTAATTAAATAGTAATTAATTGTTCGATCAATTGAAATATTAATAAACCATATAAATGTTTATACAAGGTCAAAACCTAAAAGAAAGCAAGCCGGATTGGAAATGGGTTGCAAACACAATCAAAGGTGAGTTAATCTCACTCATCTGGATTATTATTTAAATTTAAATAGTTAAATTTAAATTTTTGGCTGAATGATTGAATTGATTGGATGTGGTATATTATATATAGTAGTATGTATATATTGGAGTGATTGATTTCCCGTATTATATAGCGGATGAGACCCTATGCGCCCCGCATAATAGCGGATGACTCCATATACCGCGATATCCCACCTTGAAGTGGGATTGGTATTTTTATATTGTGCTAACATCTGCCGATGCAGGGAAACAGGTTGGAGGGATCTAACTGGATTCCTCAAAATTATTTTTGAAATATTCTGTGATATGGTTTACTTGATAACCTATGATAACTTATATTAGTAATTGTAAATATTTGATGTTATGGTTTGATTGAATATAATTGGGTATGCCGGGTTATCAAAAATTTATAGATTAGATTTTGAAAGGAAATAAAAAGGAAAATTCTTAAGTAAATAATTATAGGGGTTGGGATAAATGAATTGGGAAAGAATAAAAGTAGGTTTTTAAATTCTAATAAATAAATTCCAAGTATGGGAAAGTAGATTTTGAAAAAATACGAATAAATGATTTTTTTAAAACTTAAGTGTTATTGTTTAAGGGAATGAAGAATTTATTTTAAATTCAAGATTTAAATTTGTTTGGAAGAGATACAGAAGAAATTTGGAAAAGTATGAAACTGGTATTTTCAGTTTAAATAAGATTTTAAATTTATAACAAGGAAGTTAAATCTGAAATTAATGAATTTTGAAATAAATTGAGTAAGTAAAGGAATTTGTTTTAAAATGGAGTAAATTTGGAAATTGATTTAGTATTTGAAACTGTGTTTTAAAAGGGGAATATGATTAGGGAATTTATAAACTGGGTTTATAAAGTGGAATAAGATATCAGTGGATATTTGGAAGTATAAATTCACGGTGGGAATTTATAAAGGAATGGGTAATCTGTTTTAAAAATAAATAGTGGTTTATTTTTAAAAGGTCTGAAAGGAAAGTGTATTTCTCGAAAAAGCCAAGTTCGTTTCGAAGCCCATTTTTAAGTATAAGTTAAAAAATTTAAAGTTGTTTTTAAAAGAATATTTTTGAGGAATTATTATTTAAGTGGTTTAAAATTTTAAAGGTAAATATTTATTAAATTAGTATAGCAGTAATTATTTTAAAAGGTTAATTGGTATTATGATTTAAAAGCTTATTATTAATATTTATATTTTATAAAGTAGTTTCATTTTAAAAGATAGTTAGGCTAAATTTTTTGTTTGAAACTTGTATAAAATTTCATAATTTTTATTTTTATTGTAATTTTTTTGAGTTATGTCTTACTTGAGAATTTTTTTGAAAATTTCATAGTTTGTATTTTGAATAACGTGTTTTAAATAGTTTTTGTTTTAAGTTTTTAGAGTATATTTTTTTGGATAAAGTGATTTAAATTTATTTTAAATCTAAAGTATTAGTACTTGGTGATTTTCAGTGGAAATAAAACAATTGAGTGGAAATTTATTTCCGCGAGAAAAAGTGATTTGAAAACTATTTTTAAAAGAGTTGAAATGTAGGAAATATCTTGCGAAGATATTTTGGAATAAATAAATAATTTGGAAAATTACTTAAATCTGATGATTGGTTGGGAATGTTGTTTGATAGTTAAATAACAGACTATCAATATTGGCCAATGCGTTGATCGTTTCGAAGAGACTGGATCGGGATTAATTTCCCGAAAACCACTTCGATCCAATTTGAACGTTTTCATGAGGAAGACAGGAGTTTGGAGTCAAAGATGGAGCAGTGAAGTGCAAGGGCTAATCGCTACTAATCCTGAGGGTGATTCCAAATTGGATGTAGTAGGAGTAGTGCCTTCGGTTTTGTTCGAACCCGGAATGGACTTGTATAGATGAATACTATCAGAACATCGTCAAGAGGGCGGTGATCATTCTAAGTGAACTGTGCTAAAAGGTTACACACAGCCTCGAGCCTCATCAACCGGGAATGACTAAAACATGGGAGGTGCACACAAGGCTAAGTGGCTAGCAACCAATTAGGGTAAGGTCACCCTTGTCTATATATCCCTTTATTTCGGCTGTGTGGGCGGTTGCTGATCCCAACCGCGGGGTGAACTTATTCGGACTAACCAATAAGGGTAACTCCAGTCTTGTGATGTAGGGGATCGTGGTGGATCTTTAGTACGGTGATCTAGACCACATACTGTGACGGGCGGCACCCCTATAGCCCTGCCATTGATGGAAATCCATTCTCCCTACGTGCCTTTATGGTTTTGTTTGTATACCTATTATGATGGAATCTAATGAATGTAAATTTTTTGGCTATTTGAATAAGTATTTCTATATAGAAACTGTTATAATATCAGAGGATTTTATAAGAAATTTTTTGCTTATCGTAAGGTAAAAGCTCGGCATGTTTATTTATGGCGTGGTCTTACGAGATACCTTTGATTTCAAATGATTTTGAAAACATTAATAATTCAATTGAGTGTATTTTCTCACACTGGTTTTCCAGACGGACTCGGTGTTATTTAACCATAATGCTCAGGTCAAACCGAGTGTTATAGAGTACAGATTCGGGATGGACGACTATGGAACTCAGGAGGCAAGCTGGATGGCGAGACGTAGCATACATACTTGATGTATATTCCGCTTTGTTGTAAGTTGTGTAGTCAGTTTAGCGATGACAAGTTAATATAACTATCCAGTAATTGTTTTGATCTTTGGTGCACTCTGATAATGTAATGTATAAAACAGATATAGTTCTTTTTTTGTAAAGATCAGTTATTATCTATTATATTTTATTCCGCTACGATGGTAAGATTCTGTTGTTGTTTGTTCTCTCTTCTTCTACCTCCTTCTTTAACCCTAATGATTCAGTTTGCTGGCATTCGATTGTTCGGCATTTGATATAATGGATGTATTGATGTCGATTTTTCGGGCGTCGAAAAATCGGGTCATTACAGATTGGTATCTAAGCTGAAGGTTAAGTGAGAACCTTGGCTCTGGTGGGGATTACTCATTTGAAATAGAGTTAATAGTACTCTAGAATAAGTTTGAGTGTAGTAATAGATACGAGCGCGTATTTGTTAGTGAGTATAAAATTTGTTTTTTATATTGTGTTGACTTTTCGGTTGAGTATTTATGGATTCTAGTCGATATGTGGGACACCATGTCATCGATATGAATTTCTAAACCCTTAAATAAGATAAGCCGACACAGTATTGTTTTAAAATAGGGTAAATGAAATAATTTTACCTAAACTATTTTTGTATATAAAAGAAATAATTTTTCGTAAATTATTATAGATACATATAGTTGCTTGGTTGTTAGGAAGTGATAATATTAAATTATTATCATTGTTGTTTAAAAATTTGAATAAGAAATTGAAATCATAACTAAAAGCTAAGAAATAAATTCATATACAAATGGGATTTGTAAATTATAAATGTGATCTATAATTTGAAAAATAATTCCGGAGAAATATTTGAAAATGGTTTTCAAAGGTTTTGGAGAAATAATAGTGATATTATTTCGGAAATATTTTTGAATTAGATTTGAAATCTGGTGTGATTTGGAATTTAAAAATATTTGGAAAGGGTTTTTGGAAGGAATAAAAGCACAGAACTCACTTTGGTCGTTGGAAAATAACTCGTTGATGACTGCAACATCTTCGACATTCATTTTCAAGTTTTCAAGTAGGAATTGCTGCCTGGAGATTTTAAATTGGAGCTGTTTGCAAAACTGGGTATGGTTTTGAGATTAAAAGAAATAATTGATTTCAAAGGTGATTTTGAAATTTTGTGAAATGGTTAAAATTTCTAGAAGTAAATTGGAAATATTTATGGAGTTATAAATGGGTTTGATAACCTATAAATTTGGAATCCGTTAGAAAATTTTAACTTGAAGAAGAGTTAAAAAATTAAAGCAAGTAAGAAAACGAAATAAGATAGAATGTAAGCCTATTAACAAAAGTAAATTAAAAGAAGTAGTAATGGAAAGTAAATAAGTTGGGAAACTTAAAGAATTTAAAATTTTGAATTAATTGAAGTGAAACTTAATCCAGTAAAATAAAAGTGAATTTAAAAAGAATCTAAGAAGACTATGTAAAATGGCCATTAGAATAGATGTGGGAATGAAAACGAACTAATTTAAAATATAAGTAAATGGAATTTAAGCTGAATATTTGAAATTCAATTTGTATTGTGTTAAGTAAAGTAAAATTGAAAAATATAGCTAAGTTAGATTAAATAAAATAAAAGATTGAAAATAAAAATATTAGCAAGTAAACTAATTGATTAAGTGGGTAAGCAAATGAACTGGAATTGAATATTGGAATGATATTGTGCAAAGTAAAGTGAAGTTATAAAGTGGACTAAAAATAATTTAAGTTTGGAAATAAATCCATTGGGATTTAAAATAAATTAGTAAGTGGAACTAATTAAAGAAATGGTTAACTAAATATGGTTTGAAATAAGATGAATAAAATACAATATTTAAAAATGAAAGGTAAATTGAATTCAGATGAAATTGAAAATACAAAATTGAATGGAAATTGATATATAACTTCAATAGTGAAGTAAAATTAAATATTTAAGTCTAAAATATTTATATTGAGGTTAAGAAATGAATGGTGAAATTCTTGAGTAAATTTGGTATTGGAAATATACTAAATAATATTGGAATGGAGATTAAGTAAAGTTGTGAAATAGGATAATTATGGATAAGAGAATGGAAACCAAAATAAGTGTGAATAAAAAGAGAATTGATACAGTTAATAATCACTTGAGGAACAAAAATACGTAGGATATACGTATATTATTTTATTCGCATAACGATTTGATCCAGATTCGAGCACAGAATTTTGAGGTAGTTATACCGATCCGAGTTGGAATTTTTCACTCGGTTTTCAACGGCGAATCCTGGATATGGATTTTTGATTAAATCTGTAAATTCTCTATCGTAGTAAATGGCTATGCAAGGAGAATGATGGTTTCTGATCAAGAACCCAGATCTGAGTCCGCACAAGTAATTCAGGTGGACGATACCAGTTCGGAAGTGAAATTGTGTGATCAAGTGAGCGATCGAATTTTGTATTGCGTACGGATGATATATGTGCATCGTACAGACTTGAATGAAATAGACATTGAAACTTTTGTAAAGAAATGTATAAAACGATTTTGAATGCTGTGATTGGATATTATTGCTAAGTAGGATATACAGGTGTTTAAAAAGCAAAAGGATAAATTGGGATTTTTGATTTCAGAAGATAAATTAAATTGTTAGAAAAAGGTATGTATTTAAATTTCTGTATGAATTTGATGATTTTCTGGTCTAGCCACTTGACGTTTTGCTTTCTTTTGAACTTTATGAGCCCGTAGAGGCATTTTCTAGTTGTACCGAGCTAGCTGCGCAAAGGAGACACTGGCGAAATTTTTCAAAAATTTAGACAGTTAGAAATTTTTTGAGAAATTTGGATAAATTAAAATTTGGATTTAAATTTAAATTTGAATTATTGAGAAAACCATATTTTTTGGAAGTTATGAATGAGTTTATGAAGTTAGTAAGTGTGATAGTGTCTATAACAAAAGATTGTTTGGGTGTGTTAAAACTATTGATTTTGGGAAGGAAATTAACGGGTTGTGGGACATTTCTCTTAAGTAGTAATTTTGGGGACGGAATTCTTTTAAAGGGGGAGGAATGTGACGATCCGGGATTTTGGACATTCGAAATTGGAATATTTAATTGATTTTGAATATTTAAAAGTTAAATTTTAACTTGAATTTCAAATACCACTATTTATTGAGTGCTTTAATTGTTTAATAAAAAAATTGGAAATTGGGTTAATGGTTGAATCTGAAATTTTAAGCTTGTTAAAAATAATAATTTAAAGGCTTGTAATATTTATATTGATAATACTATAGATAGTAAAAGTGTTAAACTTGATTTTGAAAGTGTTTTTGTTAAGTTTTGAAATTATATTGTTTAAAACCATATTTAAAAATAGCCTTCCGAGGCACAGTCTCGGATTTCGACGAAATTATTTCCATTAGATCCATAATATTATATTATTATCGGATTTTAATTTTCGGAGTGTTTGGAGTGATCATTTGGCTGTACGATAGGTAAACGCAATTAAATCTATAACAAAATTTAATACAACATCCGGGTCCAAAAAGCTATCTTCTCCATACAATCAAATTAGAACTCGGAACCTTTTCCATTTCGTTCGGAATAAGGGTATAGCATTATATATGCCCGGCGGCATGCCTCGACTGGACATTGAGATTGTGAGATTTGGAAATCGAGACGATTTGAATTTGAATTTAAATTTAAATATAAATAATTATATTGCATTAGCAAGTACAGACACGTAAAGAAAGTTTTAAGACATGTGTTCATCCTGTTAAACATGCGTCTTCTTCCTTCTGTAAATCAAAGTCGAGCATTTTAATTATACAGATCAAATTCATTTGAAAAACAAAAACTATTCTTCATTAAAAATCGAATTAATAGCCGCAACCTCCTTTTCATCTTTTAAACAACTCAGCCGATCCTCTCCATTTTAAAAGTCACGAAAAAATCGACTCTTCCTTCGATTTCAATTCAAGAAAAATCGAACGGAGGCAAGGTCGATTTGATTTTTCTTTGTTGGAAATTGCGATTTTGCCCATGCCGTTCCTTTTCAATTCGAAGCTAGGGAAGCATAATCGAATTGTTTCTTCATTCGTTGTGACGACCCGAACTCGATGTCTGACAAACAACATCAAATTCGTATCGCCGGAGCTTGCAACAACATTAGATGATAAATAACACAACGGAAATAAAAGATGATATCATTGATACAACATGAATACAATATTCAATACGCTAATTTGATACAATGATCATCAACATCAGAGAATATACAACACAAAATACAGCGAAACACGACAAAATATGATATATGTCTTCACAGAACCCAATACTGCAACTCCAACCCAAAACTCCAAAGCTAGAGCTCCAACACTTCAAGCTCGACCCACCATCAAGCTTGCACTAAGCTAAGCAAGTGCAGTCGTGGACTCCAAAGACTCCAAAATGTATCAAACAGAAAGCTGAAGCTACCAAACGATATCTACTATCTGACTATCTGAAAAACCAAACTCTAGACTGTCCGTGTGGAAAATTGTGGGCACCTAGAGTTTAGGAAGGGAACAATAAACTCTAGGTCAGTCATGGGACTGGTATGAGCAAACAAAAACAGTTTGTCCTAAAAAAACAATCAAAAGATTTAAATTTGAAATCCGCAATGCTTTTTGGAAAATGAAACTACCATAAGGCCTCCCGCCACACACACCATGCAAACGCAGAATTGGAAGAGATTTCTCCTTATGATAGTCAAAAATGCTTGGTACGCGAAAACCATTTTGATATTATTATTAGTGCATAGTGGTAAACATTTCGAAAGTATAATATCAATCCTAGCAAGCATAGACATTCCGAACTATGCCTACTATAGCTATCATCCAAACAGTGGGGCGCCACAATAAGTAGATGGCATGTTATACAACTAAAACCGTACAGGACGCGTATTGGAGATTGGATTTTCCAACAAATGGTCAGGCTAAGGAACTTCTTATTGCCACATGGGAACGCCTTTGGAGGGATGCCTCGAGAACCTACCCGTCTCTCTGCCAACACAAGGCCGGTTACCCCCTTCCCGGGAAGTAAAACCTAAGATATGCCACCCCCGGTCGTTTGCGACTTTTATATGAGGATCCTCTATACCAACAACCAAAAATAAAAGTATATGTAGTAACCACAAAGGTTAAATATCAGGGCTCCATACCTGACACCACCCTTTTCCAAAAGAAATGGACATACCCTAGGGGAGCTACACCAGAAACCTTGCCGCATCTTTCCTGTTTCGACCATTATCGGTTTGTGAGGCTTGATGAGGTCTTGTCCACAAAGCTACGCTTTTTCACAAGCCATGCTTTGATCACAAATGATCAACAAATGATCATCAACACACAACAGCACTTAGCATGCCACCCTACCAAATTGGGAGTATATCGCTGATAACCTTCAACTATATAACCTCTGGGCTCGTACGTCTCAGAGAAGGGTGTTAAGCTAAGAAAATAAATTCTCCGCCACCAACGGATATGTATTTGAAAGAAATCTTCTTTATATCTCAAAGTGTAATGTTAGACATACAGCCATACAAGTCTGTCCTGGGTTCGAACAGAACCGAAGGCACTTCCGAAGAAGTCCTTGCAATCCGGGTATTCACAATCCCGATCGGACTTCCCATCACTTAAGGAATCTCTATACCGTAGCTACTCAGTGCAGAGACAATCGATAGGTCATCCTATCATTCTTGCAAAAACCCGGTCTTCACCACCGGTCTTCAAATGTTATCCATAACTACGTATCATTATTCGAAATGGGTTATACGACACAAAGTCCTCTACCGGCTAAACCGAATAATGAGCGTAAATTTAAAAACATATGGATATGGGATTTCAATTAAGTCACAACTTTAAAATTCAAAACGTTCTTTCAAATGGTTTAAACCAATCACCATTTCAAATCTTTAAAACAAAAAGATTCATTTCAAAAAGTTCACCCAATTTCACAAAGATCCATTCACGGATTTCAAAAAATCTCCGTTTCAATTTGATTAACTCATTAACTCTTTAAATCAAGATTTAGCTTATAGCTTTCAAACCCGTTTCCAAAGATTTATTCATAACTTGGATGACCATTTTCAATTCAAACTTGAAATTCCTTTAATACAAATTGGAAATTCATTCCTATATGAAAGCTTTTATCATTTGAAAACAAACAGTTTTATTTCGGAAAAATCCGATCTCATTTATACAAGTTAAAATCTTTGGGTTAACTCAAATTCCCAAAACAACACTAAAAAAATGGTTTAAAACCCATGTAAACTTGTATACCGTTTTTAAATCTTAAATACCAAATATAAAATTCAATTTTAGATATTAAATTCCAATTTAAATCAAATTATTCAAATTTCAAATCTTTATTTAGTTATTCAAAAAACTTTCATTTTTAAAACACCTTTTCAAAAGCTTTTCTCTTTAAACCCAATCCCTTTCCAAACCATTTGGATTTAAAATTCAACTTTTAAAACTATTTTGAATTAAATTCAAATATCTATGACTTAACCGATTTCCACGTGCAATCCATATTTGTGTGTGTATGGTGTAGTCCAGGGGTTTAACATAATAGTGCACAACATCAATCATAACAGATTCAATCATATCAATCTCGATAAGCGATATAATCCATAACGCTTATCTTCATTCATAGATTCACAGATAAAGTAAATTTATCAATCACAAAGATTCATCATTACAATGCGATGTGGGTTTCGGATAACCGACTGAGATCCGACTCCCTGTCGCATCGAAATTCAAATGCCGTTTTACGGGCAAAGGGGTTTTCATATACATAAAGAAACAAATAACAAATCATAGTTCAGCATAAAGCAATTCACATCACACAGTATCACAATCACAAACAGAAATATCAATCCAGTACACAACATTTGATGATTAACTTAAATTAATCAAATTAAACTCAATTAATTACAATGAGCAATTAACTACTTAATTACTTTCATAAAGTAATTACACTTACACAATTTCATAAATGATTATCATTAATTAATTAATCTAATTAATTATTAAAATTAATCACATTAATTAATTATCTAAATAATCTTAGTTAATGACCTTCATTAACTAATAACAATTCTTTAATTACTTTGCTAAAGAAATTACTTACATTAATCATTATTAATTAAAATTGATTAACAATTAATAACTCATTAATTAATCCTAATTATTTAATTAATTAAGTGTTAATCGTAACTTAATTAGTTCTTAATTACAATTTAATTATTCCTTAATTAAATTAAATTAACTTTAATTAACAAATTTAAACTTGTAATTACTAATTTAATTAATACAAACATTAGTTAACCATTCTAATTAACATAATAATTTATGAATTACAAATCAATAAGTTTCATTAACTTTAAAGAAAACTTATTAAAGATTTCATTTATCGGTCACAAATATGTTTGAAAACATTTATTTGAAGTTTACTTTTGAAACTTCATTTTAAATTTTCAAGTTTTAAAATGAATACCAATTGATCTTTAAATCAATTTTAAAACTAACTTTTAAAACCCTTAAATTACAAGTTAAATTAATACTTTTGTTGTGAAAGAAATTTAAAAGAGTTTGAAATCAAATTCCCTTTAAATTCAAAATATTTAAACTTATTTAAAACATTTAAATTTATAAACTTTCTTTTATTTCAAAATCTTGAATTCAAATTTTAAACTTAAGTCCAGGTTACAAAATTTTGATTTAACTTGTTTCTTACAATTTCAAACCCCATTTTAAATTCAAATTCCTTTTTATTTCACTTACTTACCTAAACCCCTTTATTAAAACAATTTGAATTTAAAACTTTATTTATTTCCAAACCAAGATTCAAACTGACTTGAATTCATTATTAAACTTTGATTTAAAAATTTATTTTAAACTTTGCTTTGAAATTTTAAATTCAGTTTTAAATTTAAAAAAAACAGGAACAAGTTTGTTTTAAAATATATACAAAATATTTACCCGAGTCACACCTAAAATTACTTCGAGCCAAACCGAAACCCTTCGAGTAAAACACTTTAACTACTCGAGTCAAATACGAGAATTCATCCCTGCTTCCACCCAAATCAACTAAATTTCCAGATGCCAGAACGTAAGCGTACCGTGCATGTGCATGTTGCCGTTGATCGCTTCCAGATGACACCACATTGTCGAGCAAGTTGACGATGCTTCACGCATCAATTCCCAATCGCCAGAACTTCACCCTCACCTCGAAATCGAGTTGGAGCTCAACATTGAAACCTGGAAACTTCATCACAGGAATCATCAAAACCTGGAAACAACTCGCCTCCGCACCCTCGACCACCAGAAGACCTGAAACTCCGGTCAAAACTTCGTCCACACTCTCACTACCATCTCCCAAAAGCCCATCACACTCGATCGACTGACGACGAAGAACGATTCAAAACTTGCACACTCGACAAAACTAGGTTTCCAGACTTCTCGATCTCGCCGCCGCCACCACAACCAACTACACTCCAGTCCAATATTTTTCTCAGAACCCCCGTTTGTCATTCTATCACCCGACGAAGCCCCGACTTCTTCAAGTCAGTGCATCACCATAAATCACCAAAAGAATGAAATTCGAACAAATCTAAACTGCTCCTCAATCCTAAGCCTAAAAATTATGATTCAAGCTTTAAAAATCATGTTTTAGTATGAGAATTCAGTTTATATACCTGAATTTGTGAATTAAGAAGTTTAAATTTTGACTTATTTAAAGCTATGCTCAGTTCTTTGATTTCCATAGACATTGACAAGTTGTTTTAACTTTAATAAAGTTTTAAAAATTAGTTTAAAATCAAACAACTTTTGTTTTAACCCTAAGTACTAATAGCAAGTAGAATAAGAGGAAGTGATTTTTTTTGAAGCAAAAGTTTTTGGTTTAGCATTTCAGACAGAAGATAACATGAACAACAGCCTGTACATAGTTCATCCATTCTCCAAATATACACAGAGAAACATATATATATACACACAAACATATTCATTCATAGATATATATATGCAACAGATTCAAGCTTTTAAATTTTAAAAACATATGTTACTCACCTTAGATTCCAGAAGAATGAACAGAGTTCTATTTGAAACAGGTTGTGAAAATGCAAGCTGAAGCCCTCTTCTTTAATCTCTGCTTGAGTTGATTTGTACTGTTGTTATAATTGAAGTTTTGTTTAAGTTTGAGTTGTAGTTCACTTCAAACTTTACTTAGCTTGATGGATGAACTGAAATGGATGGATTAATATATAAGAAATGAGTTACAGGATGTTGTTATATTTTTTTTCTTTTGTACAATCAAGGTTTAGAGATTTTTTTGTTGACTAGCCGATTTTCCTTGGTGGCTGAAATGATACATATGGTGTGCTAAGATATCTTGCATTAATTTCCATTTGTCTTTTCTTGTTTTGTTTTCTCAAGTCTACACTTATCTTCTTTTGCAAGCCTTTATATATAGTTTTGTTTCTTCATTTTGCAAGTGTACATATTTAACTTTATTTGCTTCTACATACTTGAACATATTTCTTTCTTTAATTTCCTATGTGTAGATATTTATATTCTTGTTGGAAGTACATTCATATGTATTTTTTTTCTCTTTTTTCATATTTGAATTTGGAGAAACTCAAATCAATTCACCAATTAATTTCACAATTTTTATTCAAAAATTAAATTAATTATCAATTTAAACTTAGTAAAAATCTGGGATCATTACATTTGTCCTTTGGGCTTTAACCCATATTCATGTTGAACTCGCAAGTAGTCTTGGTTTACTAAGGAGGCAGGCGTCGCGGCTCGGCTTAGCTCGAAGGGAAGGGGATCGCAAGGCCGTCAATGTTCGTTTTGTGTAATGACCTAGAATTTTGGTTGTTAGATTTGAACATTTAATTCATTTTAAACGTTGAATGTGAATTATAATTTGGTGTTGAAACACAAAAGATTTTGGTCAAATTAATGAAATTAGTTAAATTTCAAATATGGCTATTCAAATGGATTTGGATAATAATAATTTAATATTGGGAATTAGGATAATTGGTGAATTTGGTTGTAAATAGATATGAAAATGGTTTCTAAAATTTATTTTAAGTCTATTTGGATTTAAATAATAATATTTGACTTTAGGATGGAATCAAAAGTCGATAAGCAAAATTTGGGATTTTACATTAATTTAATAATGGAATTTAATAATACAATAATGCAAATAATCAGATTTTGATTTAAACTGAATCAGAATGATTTCTTATGTGATTATAGATTCTATATGATTTATAATTAAGTTAGTAAAATTTTAAAAGTGAAATTTTAAGTGATTTCGACAATATCGGAAATCGCTCGATTTAATCGACGAGTTAAAATAGCCTTCCGGGGCACAGTCTCGGAATTCGATGAAACCAGTTCCATTGGATCTGTTGAGTCACAGATTCTATGAAGTTTTTGATTTCTGACAAAGAAATAAAGGCGATCGACAAAACAAAGACATCATGGCTATAAAGAGGCACAAAAGAGCTACATATGGTACTCTAGATTATAGGTTGATTATTTGATATTGTAATAGTGATAAACTTGTTAAAATCTATCCTAAAAATAATCATGCACCTCAATATAATCGATATATATATACGTTTGAATAGCATTGCACATTCATTGAGCAATTTGACAGGGACCAGTCGACCGGTATTAAATCAGGCGGTCGGCCGTTTCTGTGTAAAATGCACAATGAACGTGCACACATGCACATAACGACTATATATTTGAAATCCTGTCTACTGGCCATTTTTTGGCCTGTCGACCGTTTTTAAACAGAGAGCAACCTTTTCCAAAAGACACTTCTTTCTCCAATGGTTGCATCTCTTACCTTTTCATCAATGATCATATCTATTAATGGTTACTGTTCACAAAGAGTTACAACCATTTTTCTCTATATAAACTCATCTAAATCATTGATTCAATATATATGAATATATATTTTTTACTACTCTAATTTCTGATCTTACTTTCTAAATACTCCTGCATTATATAAGCTCTCAATTATTTTAATTGCTTATTGAATCATTGAAATTATTTCATATCTTTTGATTCAATAAGTAATATACTTCCCTTAATCTTCACAAAACATCATTCACATATTTTGAGGATAAGATTATAGGAAGTTTGTACTACAAGTGACAAAACTGTGTTAGCAAGAACACATACCGTCAACAAACAATTATATTCATCTTTGTTTAAGTCCTCGGTGTTGTAAGAGGCAAGTGTTGAAGTCCTCGGTGTTGTAAGAGGCAAGTGTTGAAGTCCTTAGTGTATTAGAGGCATGAAATCCCGTTCGTTTGCTCGGGTGTTGTAAACCTGTTCCTCCGGGTGAAGCGAGGTAGGTAATAGTGAAAATCCAGATAGAAGTCTGGGACTGGACGTAGGACGGTGCTCCGAACCAGTATAAAAATCTCTGGTGTGATTTTTCTATTTTTATTTACTTTGCTATTATCATCTATTTCCGCATTTATATTATATTCCATATTACACGATCCGTGTGTACTATATTAGCACTTGCACTCGTACACATACTTTTCATTTGGTATCAGAGCACGACCATCATATAACCGTAACACAGTTATTTGATATATTCTTGTAATATGGCAAATAACGCAAGTACTAGCACTCAAAACACCACTTACATGGAAGGTCAATCGACACAAAGACCTCCATTTTTCAATGGTCTTAACTGTAGTTATTGGGCAACACGTATGTCATTCTTTATGCAATCAAATAGTTATGATGCTTGGAATGCAACTCAAAAAGAAATAGTGAATCCAACAACTGATTATTCAGAATGGACTGCGGCTGAGAAAACGGCAGCAGCCGTAAATGCAAGAGCAACAAATATGTTGTTTTGTGCATTACACCAAAATGAATATAACCGTGTTAGTATCTGCACTACTGCATATCAAATTTGGCAAACACCAAAAATCACTCATGAAGGTACTAACAAGGTTAAACAAGCCAAAATAGCCATGCTGAAAAGTCAATTTCAAAATTTCAAAATGAAACCAAATGAGACTATCAATGATATGTATTCACGGTTTCAAACTATCCACCATGCACTTATTGGATTAGGACAAAAGTATTCTGATTTTGATGTTGTTTCAACAGTCCTACATTCTCTGACTAGTGAATGGGAAGGAAAAGTATTAGCAATTGAAGAAGCTAATGACCTTTCTGTCATGAAGCCAGATGAATTGATAGGAAATCTAATGTCCTACGAAGCTAACTTGCAGACTAGAAAGGAACAAAAAGAAGAAAAGAAAAACATGGCATTCCATGCTGAAAAAGATGAAAATGAATCAGAGTCTGAAGACGAAGATCTGGCATTCATAGCAAAAGGTTTCAAAAAATTCCTAAAACAGCGAAAAGCCAGTCGTTATAACAGAAAGAAATCTGGATCAAATAAACCAACATCATCCTCTATAGAATGCTTCAACTATCACAAAAAGGGGCACATGCACAAGGATTGTCCGGAGCAAAAGAAGAAGTCAGAAAATGACAAATTAAGATATAAGAAGGACAAATCAAAGAAACGAGCATTCTCGGTAACATGGGATGATACAGACTCATCAGAAAGTGATAGTGATACGGAAGATGAACAAGCAAATGTATGTTTCATGGCAACAGAAGATGAGGTACAAATTCCTACATTCGATGAAATGCTTGATATTAATGCTGAATTGATAGTCAAATATAAAGACATAAAACGACAGCTAAAAGAAACCAAAGCAGATTTGAGTAGAGCAGAATTTGAACGAGATATGTTAAAAGACGAGAAGAAAATATTAGAAGAAGAACTTGAAAAATTTCAAGAATCATCATCTAATGTTGACTCTCAACTAGTTCTTTTGAGTCAAGAAAATGAAACTCAAAAAGAGAAAAAATGATGCTCTCACTACTAAAAATCATGAGCTTGAGGCAAAAGTCAAAATTCTGGACCTAGAAAAGGCTAGTTTACAAACTAAGTTAGATAACATTACTCAAAACGTTTCTAACTTTAACAAAGGTCGAGAAAATTTGACATAAATCATTGAAAGTTCACAATCTATTTCGGATAAACAAGGTTTGGGATATAAGAAACAAGAAACCAAGAAACATCTTGGAAATAAAAGGAAGACGAAAGTACAAAAAACTGAAGCTAAGAAAAATCTTAGTTTATTATATTCCAAACCAAAACCAGTTGTGAAGTTTCAAAAGAAAAATGTCAAGACTATCAAAATATGGGTTCCTAAAACAAATAATAATTTGATTAGGAACAAATATATTCAGAATTTCATGAATACTGTACTCTTAATATTAATTATGTTTATAAAGGGGATACCAGATCCGTATGGGTTTGGACTCCTAAGACCTAACTCTTAGGACCCCATAAAAAGGGGGTACCATGGACTTAATTTTATTTTTTGCAGGTCCCACTTAAGAAAAGAGGAAAGTGGATATTGGACAGTGGTTGCTCGAAGCACATGACTGGAGACAAGAGCTTATTAACAAATATTACATACTCAGATGGTGGCTCCGTCACTTTTGGAGATAATTCAAAAGGCTATATCATCGGCAAAGGGGATGTGAGTAATTGCGGTACATCTAACATACCTCTTATTACTAATGTCATGCTAGTTAGAAATTTAAAACACAATTTACTTAGTATCAGTCAGTTATGTGACAAGGGTTTTACAATTTCATTTTCAAATAATAAGTGTAGTATTTTAGATAAAGACCATAATTTAGTTTTCGAAGGTTATAGAGACAGAAATATATATTCTGAATATGAATATTAATCATAATTCAGATATGTGTCTTGTGTCTAATGATAATGATCCATGGCTATGGCACAAACGCTTCTGTCATATAAACTTCAGAACTATTGACAAGCTAGCCAAAAACAATCTAGTTAGAGGACTACCCAAAATGAGTTTTAAGGTTAACAACATTTGTGATGCATGTCAATTAGGAAAATTGACCAAATCATCTTTTAAATCCAAGAAAGTCATATCAACATTACAACCACTTGAGGTTACTACACATAGATTTATTTGGACCTACTAGGGTTCAGTCAATAAATCACAGTCGATATGTGCTTGTAATTGTTGATGATTTCTCTCGTTACACATGGACAATTTTCTTAAAAAATAAAAGTGACACTTTCAACCATTTCAAATCTTTCGTCAAAAGAATTCAAAAATCAAAAGGGATTAAAGTTAAAAATATAAGAAGTGATCATGGCGGAGAGTTTGAAAATAATGAATTTGAACATTTTTGTACAACAAAAGGTATATGCCATAATTTTTCGTTTCCCAGAACTGCACAACAGAACGAAGTTGTAGAACGGAAGAACCGAACTTTACAAGAATGTGCAAGAACATTATTGAATGGAACCACCTTACCAAAACATTTCTGGGCAGAAGCCGTCGCAACCGCCTGTTATGTTTTAAATCGTGTGTCCATAAGACCTCTTACCAAGAATACTCCTTATGAATTATTTAACAAAAGAAAGCCTAAAATCTCATACTTCAAAGTTTTTGGTTCCAAGTGTTTTATTTTAAATACGAAAGACCATCTTGGCAAATTCGATCCAAAAGCCGATGAAGGAATTTTTGTCGGTTATTCGAAACGAAGTAAGGTCTATCGTGTATTTAATAAACGAACCAAAACTATTGAAGAATCACTTCATGTCTCTTTTGATGAATTCTATCAGCATTCTCACACTATATCAGATGATGACAAATCAATAGTCACTGACAATCCAATCATCACAAATATTGATTCTGACTCGGAAATAATTATAGAGAATATTCCTCAAATATGTGAGTTACAATCACCACCAAGGATATTAAGAGACCATCCGGCCCAAAATATAATCGGTGAAGTAACATCACATGTCAGAACAAGGAGTCAACTCAACCAAATGGGTCATGTCGCTTTTCTCTCAAATATCGAACCTAAGAATCCAAAAGAAGCTGCTACAGACGATTACTGGATCATTGCCATGCAGGAAGAACTAAATCAGTTCGAGCGCAATGATGTTTGGGAACTTGTTCCAAGACCATCTGATCAGTCAGTTATTGGTACTAAATGGGTTTATAAAAATAAGGCTGATGAACAAGGAAATATCACCAAAAATAAAGCAAGATTAGTAGCACAAGGGTATAATCAGGAAGAAGTATCGATTATGAAGAAACTTTTGCACCATTTGCTCGACTAGAAGCTATTAGAATCCTATTATCTTTTGCTTGTCACCATAATTTAAACTTTATCAGATGGATGTCAAAAGTGCTTTTCTCAATGGATTTATCAAAGAGAATGTCTATGTCGAACAACCTCCTTTGTTCGTACATGAAAAATATCCTGACCATGTGTTCAAACTTAAGAAAGCTCTGTATGGTTTAAAACAAGCACCTCGTGCTTGGTATGAAAGACTACGTAGCTATCTTATTAACTCAGGATTTCAAATAGGCAAAGTCGATCAAACTTTGTTTATCAAACATTCTCAAAAGGATATTCTAGTTATACAGATATATGTAGACAATATCATCTTTTGTTCAACAAAAGATAAACTCTGCAAGGAATTTGTAAGTATTATGACCAAAGAGTTCGGAATGTCTGATATGGGAGAACTGTCATATTTTCTTGGACTTCAAATCAAACAACTTCCAGTTGGGATCTTTATTAATCAAGAAAAGTACTACGGAAATCTTATCAATCGCTTCGGGTTACATAACACATCTGGTAAACCTACTCCTATGAGTACAACTACACATCTTGAAAAAGATGAAAAAGGTAAGAATGTTGACCAGAAACTTTATCGAAGCATGATTGGTTCTCTTCTTTATCTTACAGCAAGTCGTCCAGATATAATGATGAGTGTTTGTCTATGTGCACGCTTTCAAGCAGATCCAAAGGAATCACATCTACGAGCAGTGAAACGTATAATTCGTTATCTTAATAATACCAAAGATTTCGGTCTTTTTTATCCAAAAGAATGTCCATTTGAATTAGTATCATATAGTGATGCTGATTTTGGCGGCTCGCGAACGGATAGAAAAAGTACAAGTGGTACGTGCCTTTTTTTGGAAAATCGCTTGTCTCTTGGTTTAGTAAGAAACAGAATTGTGTTTCACTATCAACATGTGAAGCTGAATATATATCGGCGGCTCTTGCTTGTACTCAAGTACTATATATGCAACAAACACTTCAAGATTTTGATATTCATTTATCAAATTCTATTATATACTGTGATAACACAAGTGCTATAAATCTCTCTAAGAATCCAGTGAATCATTCTAGAACCAAACACATTGATATCCGTCATCATTTCCTTAGAGATAATATTGAAAAAGGATATATACGTCTTGAATATGTCCAAACTGATAATCAATTAGCGGACATTTTTACTAAGCCTCTGCTCGAATCCAGTTTTATTAGATTACGAAGAGAGCTTGGTTTAATTTCAAGAAAAGATCTTGACTAGTAATTACTAATGATTGTCTTTTCCTTTGGTTATATTTTAACTATAGCATTTTTTTTAAAAAGCTATTTATTTCTTTGAATAAGAGCCTCTACTTGCTTTCACGGTCAAATTTCTTTATTCACTCTCATCCACAGGCTTATATATAAGGAATTTCTTTATAAGCTTGTCAAAATTTCTCTCTTTATTCATCTTTCCTTATCTGAGCATAAGGCTCTATACATAATTTTCTATGGCCCACATTTGTGACGAGTGTGCTCAAAAATCACACATTTCCGTTACAAGTTCTGAGCCAGAGGTGTATTATTCTCCTGAAACACCAAACCAGAAACCAAAGTATCATCACCAATGCATTCGTACTCCTGGCAGTACACCAACCTCAAAACGAGTAAAGAAGGCACTGTTTTGTTCTCCTCGTACCAAAGCACAGATCGACGAGATTCACCACTATCAGACACATCAAATAGATCTTCAAAGACAGCTCCATTATGGGCAAAGCCAGCTTTATCATGAGCGACAACGGAGATCGGCACGTTTATCTGTTTTAGAAAAAGTGGCATCATTCTTTTGTGGTTCAAACAAGCATGATGTGCATGAACCAATGCCGTCTAGGCCGTCAACGTCTAGGAGTCCTAACTCTTGGGATCGGAATTATAACAGGAATGAAGGTGCTTAGAAAAACTGGAGTCCATGGACACAACGTATTGAAGATAATAAAGAAAATTCTAATGACGAATCTTCCACTCCTCATTAGATTTATATATACATGTTGTATCGTTTTCTCTCTATCACTCATGTAGTATTTTATAATAAGAGTGAAATATGAATTGTATAGCTCGATATATTCTCAAAAATTGCAAAATAGACTGTTTTTCATCAGGCAACACATCCGGTCGACCACCTATAATAGAAACGGTCGACCGTTTAGCCTCTGGATGAAAACGGTCGACCGGGCATATTATAGCGGTTGACCGGTATACGTAAATTCTGTTTTTATATATACATTGCGTCATTTTTTTTCTTCCTCCTCCTCATTTGTTTCAACCGGTTATTTATCCCCAAATTCCAAAAACCCTATTCTCTCAATTTCAAATTCCAATTCTCCAAATTTTCTAAAAATGGCTCCTCCGCAAAAGAAACCCAAGAGAGGGTCATCCTCCGGAACTTCATCACTCAATATCTCCGCTAAGAAATGGCTCGAAAATCCGGTAGCTATCACATGATGGAATCAAATGACTAACTACAAATTTCATCCGGGTTCTTACATCAAGTTTGATGATTTCACATCTTATGGAATCCGTAGGTTAGCAAATAACTCCAATCTTTCTCCATTGATCGATTTTTCAGAAAACAATGTGGAAATAAATCACTTGATGATAAAAATGTTCTATGCCAACATGAACCTGGACGAGTATAAACCTGATAATCCGAACGGAGTCATTTGGTCTGTCGTATGTGGCAAACAAATTTTTATCACTCATGATAGGATAGCTTCTATACTGGGTATTCCAAATCAAGGCGATGAGTTTTTATCACTTTTCTGTGAAGTCTTCACTCGCAATAGCATCAGCCATCAATTCATGGAGGACAACAGTGATGGCACAAAATCAATTGGACTTCGACCCACCGCCAGACCACTACATCGCGTCTTGATGTTTTCTTTGTTTCCTAGACTAGGAAACTACGACGCTATATACAAAGAAAACTTCAAGGCCCTTTATGCTATTTATGTGGGTATCCAAATCAATTGGGTTCATATGCTATTTGACGAGATTCTCAAGGTGAACAACTCTACACGACCTCACTTTTTCTTCAATGAATATATCATGCGTATTTTGCTAGCTTGTGGCATAAGGCCTCCTGACTCTGCTCAAGATCCATACCTTCAGATAGAATGTTGCTAAATTCTCATATTATTGAAAACTAATGTGTTTGTGTATGTAAGTACAGGTACGGGAGGCAATCGATAGAGTTGGAGCGCGTATATGCAATATAATTAGCCGCTTGCTTTTAAAATGCTAATCTAAGGTACGCCTATGCAATAAAATTAGGAAATGGTATATATATTGTGGTCTATTTTGTTTTCCGAGCGTGTGGGTTGATGTATATATATTTATATCTATTGTGATATTGTAAAACGCTCTCCATACAAAGGAGACGCTGTCAAAAAATTTCCAAAATTTTGGGGGTTAGAAAATTTTTCGAAATTTTGAAAATTTTGGTTAACTAGTAAAGTTGTTTTTGAAAGGATAGTGAAAACAAAGCTTTTAGGTTAAAATAAGCAAATGATTTTGGAATTGAGCTAAAAATTTTGGTGAAGTAAATGTACGTGTAAGTAAATGAGTTTAGTATCATTTTCCTACCTTAGCAAATTTCGGGGACGAAATTTTTATAAGGGGGAAGGAATGTAACGACCCAGAATTTTGGTCGTTAGATTTGAACATTTAATTCATTTTAAATGTTGAATGTGAATTATAATTTGGTGTTGAAACAAAAAAGATTTTGGTTAAATTAATGAAATTAGTTAAATTTCAAATATGATTAAAATGTTTTTCTGTTCAACTCGAATTATCTCAATGCTCCCAAGCTTAAAATTTATGAATTTATTACCTAAAATCATCATTTCCTATTACAAATCAGAATTTGAAATCCAAACTTGAATTCATAAACATTGTTTTTTTTCTTGTCTTAATACATTGATTGTATTTTCAATTTCCCAGATAAATTACTTAATAATTTCCCTTGTATTTTTGTATTATATCAGAACAAACAATTTTCTTTTAAACATCATAGGTTAAAAGTGATCAAAGGAAGAAGATTAGAATTTTAAACTGAATTATCAAAACCTGTGAACTAAAACAGAAGTGTTACTCTTCTGTTTCCCGAAACATGCATACGAAAAACCTTATACACATATTCACACATGCATCATTCATATCAAATTTCAAAGGGAATCACATGCATCTATAGAAATAAACATATTCAACTCAAGATAGGTTAGTTTACTCACCTGAGAAAAGTGAATACAGAGAACCAAGTTTTAAACTTCTGGAAATTTGTTTTACTTTTGATTGATCTGGAATTTAATTGTGTCTACTTTGCTCGATCTAGAACATGATTTGTTTTAGCTTGAAATTTGTTTAGATTTCCAAGTTTTAAGACATAAATTTGCTGAGGTTATCTTGTCTGAACTCTGATCTTTGCATTGATTCTTTTTGTTTTGAATTTTCAGACTTGAAAACTGAAGCTTTGCATTCCAGTTTTGATTCATTGTCGATTTCCTTTTAAAGCTATTTACTGCTATATTCCCTGGTCTGTACTTCAGGCCTGATTTTGTTTTATTTCCTTGCTCTATTTTTGATATTAGTTTTGAACTTGATCCTTGTTTCTTTTGCTTTCCAGGTTTACATTTCCGGTTTCTTTGTGGAGTTTGTGTTTGTTTTCTGGTTGATAGGTTTTGAACTTAGGTTTCTTAGGTTTGAGAAAAAAAGAAAAAAAATGGCCTGGTTTCTTACATATGTTTATGTAATCTAATTTCAAAAGAAAAGAAATAATTTTTTCTCTTGCCACTTGTCTTTTTTCATGTTTATTAAGCCTACACTTGTATTAGCATGATTTAGATTAGGTGCACTTGTTAAATGTGAGCATTTTTTGTTTAAACCTTGCATCAAATTTAAAACTTTGTTTTAAACCCTCTCTTTATTTTAATTTATAAAACATGTTTTTAACCCTTTATAAATTTTTATTTAATTTCATATTTACACAAGTAAATGTTTTCAATTTAGTTTCATAATTACTTTTCCTTTTTAAATTCTTTATCCAAATCTTATTAATTTTTCAAAAGATGTATACGTTTTAAAACTTCTATTAAATTTTGTTTTCAAATCATATATACATTATACATACATTTTTACTTCAATTTATTTATAAAATATTTATTATTTGATTTTCGAATTTCTATTTTACAATCTCTTTCTATATATTGATTTTCTAAATATTAATTGAATTTGAAAATCAAATCCCAAATTAAAAATCCATTTATATAATAAATATACATCTTATGCAAACACAATATATATTTTTATTCAAATTTGAAATTAATTCATAATTGAATTTATAATTAAAATATTATTCAAAATATTTATGCTTGAATTTCCAATTAGAAATCCTATTTTTTTTTAAATCATATTTATATACATTTATATTAATAAACAAACAAATATCAATTTAATTTGGAAAATACCAAATCAATTTACAATTAAATTTCAAAAATTAAATTACTTACCTATTTAAATTTAATTTAAAAACAGGAATGTTACAGATTCCCTCCTTAAGAAAATTTCGTCCTTGAAATTTGCTAGGGAGACAACAAAGGATAGACACACAAAGATAGAGAAACAATCTTCTAGATCAAACTGAACATCTATTCTGTATTTGGCTTACCAAATCAGAATATCTATAATAGATATGAGAACAAACTCATTCGATACTACAAGAAATACTCGGGGCATCCGGTCTACGAAATATGCAAGGGCATTGGTTAGTTCGAAGGAATAACTTACCACTCGCAGAATATATCGAGACCCAAACAATAGATAAATGGATTTAATCTTCCACAACTCCTAAACACTAGGTATGGATTCCAACCTCAGGTTGGAATACCCCAAAGTTTACACCAGCTTATTTCTCTTCAAACTTGGATTCACACAAGAAATTACAATAGAATTTCAAATTTTGTTTTGATCGAAATCATTTTATTGATGCAAATCTTCATATTTAACTTCATATTTAATTTATCAATTTATTCAAATAAAATTTCAATTTAAAATTTCCAATTCATTTGAAGTTAAGACTAAAGATGAGAATACGAAATAGAACTTATCTACAACGATTCGCAAGGCCACCTCAACACCGAAGCTTCTCCCTCGAGCTGCCACGCAATCATCAAAGAACTGAAACTAGATCAAAGGAGATTGATAGATAAAGATATTTCCATTGTTGCAGGGTATCGACTGGTTGTAGTCGTACTCCCCTGTCCCCTATCTTGTCCTCTTCTTACACTCATACTTACTATCAGTGGATAGTAAGAGAATTTATAGAGGCATACAGACAGATATCTTAGAGATGTACTCATTCTATGGTATACTTCACCCTATCTCTAATGAGTTACCTAATGTGTTATACTCCTAAGCTAAAGTTTCAACCTTCAGCCTGATACCAAATGAAACGACCCTGACTCGACCTTCGAAAATCGACATCGAATACATCACCCGTATCCGAATGTCGCAGATCCAAACGTCAAATCTGGTTCACCAGAGCGTATAACACATTAAGTACAACAACACAGCGGAAGAAAATGAATATATCATATAACTCCAATGATACAATATCCAATGATATACAACAATTGTCACAAATACATATCAGAGATCTACAACAACACAGCAGAAACACAAATGCACCGGCATTTGAAATAACTTGAACTCCAAAAGGAACTCCAATATCTGTAACTCCATCTCTAATCCAAAACTTCGAAGACTCCAATCCAATAAGCTCGAACCACCATCAAGTTGTATTAAGCAAGGTCGGTCCCGAATGTGGAAGAGAAGCACAAAGCGATAACCAAGATCCAAAGACTTCAAAGGTTATCGAATCTACACCTATTATATGATTATCTGAAAAACCTAACTCTAGACCGCTCGTGTGGAAAATTATGGGCACATAGAGTTTAGGAAGGGAACAATAAACTCCAGGTCAGTCATGGGACTGGTATGAGCAAAAGAAAACAGTTTATTTTTCAAACAAACAACAAAGGAATTTAGAACTGAAATCCACAATGCTTTTTAGAAAATGAAACCTCCCCGCACACACACAATGCAAGCACATAATTGGAGAAGATTTCCCCTTATGATAGTCAAACATGCTTACTATGAAAAAACCATTTTGATATTATTATTAGTGCATAGTGCAGAAATTATTTCGAAAGTATAATATAAATCTTAACCAGCATAGGTACCATTATATTATGCCAGCTATAGCTACCACCTGAGGTGGCAGGTTTTACAATTGCAAAGGGCTCGTATTGCTTGACTGGATTTCCAACAAATGGTCAGGCCAAGGAACTTCCCATTGCCACATGGGTACACCTCTGGAGGGACGTCCCGAGAACTTAACCAGCTCTCTGCCAACACAAGCACGGGTTACCTTTGTAACTAGGTGACTACTACACGAGTATGACACCCTCGGTCGTTTACGACCTTTATCTGAGGTCCCTCAAACACAAAGCAACAAATCACAAAGTAATAAACTTGAAGCAACCACACAGGTTAAATATCTAGTCTCCATACCATGATGCCACCTTTTTCCAGTAGGGAATGCCATACCCTAAAGGGCGTGACCCTCATAACCTTGCCGCATCTTTCCTGTTCCGACCATTTCCCGGTTGTGAGGTCCGACAAGGTCTCGTTCACAAAGCTACACTTTTCACAAAGTCATGCTTTGATCAACAAATGATCAACAGCACTTCGTATGCCACATTACCAATTGAGGAAATGTATCACTAGTAACCATCAACTATATAACCTCTGAGCTCGTACGTCTCAGAGAAGGGTGTTAACTAAGAGAATAAATCTCCGCCACCAAACAGAAATGTATTTGATAGAAACTAGCTTTACATCTCAAAGTGTAATGTCAGACACACATCCATACAAGTCTGTTTCGGGTTCGAACAGAACTGAAGGCACTTCCAAAGAAGCCCTTGCAAATTCGGATAAATCCTAATCACGTCTGGACTTCCCATCACAAAGTGTGATCAAATCTCTACACCGAGGACTAGTCGGTGCAGAGACATTCGACGGGTTATCCTTTCGCTTTCGAAAATATCTGGTCTTCACCACCAGTCTTCAACTGCAATCCATAATGTCGTATCATTATTCGGAATGGGTTATATAATGCAAGGTCCTCTCCTGGCTAAACCAAATAATGAACACAATATTTTAAAAATCATATGGACAATGGAATCTCAATTAAGTCACAACTTATTACCAAAACAAATGGTTTAAAACAAATTACCATTTTCAAATCTTTTAAACAAAAAGATTTATTTCACAAAGTTCACCAATCTTCCACAAAGATTCATTCACCATATTTAAACAATTTCCCTTTCAAATTGGATTTACTCATCCAAATCCATTAAATTAGAGATTCAATTTATAGCTTTCAAAATTCTTTACAAAGATTCATTCATAACTTCCAAATAATTCCCATTTCAAATCTTTTATATAAAAGATACACCAGTCAAAATCCACTTCAATTTCAAAACAAAGTTCAACCACTTTTCATAAAGATTTATTCATAGCTTTCAAAACAATTTCAATTATATTTCGAACTTGAAATCTTTCAATGCAAATTGGAAATCCTTTCTTCATATGAAAGCTATTATTATTTGAAAACAAATAGTTTTCATCTTGGAAAAATCCGATTACATTTGCACAGGTTAAAGCCATTTAGTCTAAATTTTGGGTTAAATTCAAATTCTAGAAAAAATACATTTAAAATGGTTTAAACTCCCATATAAACACATTTGTAACTTATATAACCTTTTTAAATCATAATTTTCCAAACATAGAATTCAATTCCAAATCTTGAATTTAAATTCAAATCAAACTATTTAAAATTTAAAATTTTATCAAGTTATTCAAAATAAGTTTTTAAACTCCTTTTCAAAACTTTTCATATTTAACCCAATCCTATTTCAAAAATCATTTGGATTCAAAATTCAATTTTAAAACCATTTCAAAAATCTATGACTTAACCAATTTTCTTGTTCAATCCATATTTGTGTGTGTATGGTGTAGTCCAGGGGTTTCACACAATAGTGCAACAACATCAATCATCATGGATTCGAGCACATCAACATCGATAAGCGGTATAATCCTATAACGCTTATCATCATTCACAGATTCACAGGTAGATATGTAAATGAATCACAGATAATTATGTAAATACATTACAGATAAATAGTATACACACATAGCTCAATCAAAACAATCCACATCACAGAATCATTATAGATAGGCATTCATACAATTTATACATCTATAAGCAAAATAAATTAATTATCTGATTAACTTAAATCAGATTAATTTTTTTACGAATAAATACTAATCCTAGTTAATTAATATTTATTAATTACAAACCGTCTTAATTAATTAACCTTTAATAAATTAATCAACTTTAATTAATAAATCAATCAACCTTTAATCATTAAATAATTTACCCCTAATTATTTAATTATCCTTTAAATCAATTACCCTTAGTTTATTAATTAATGAATTAATTAACCCTTAATTAATTGTCCTTTATTAATTTCACTAATTAATTAGCTTTTAAATCAATTACATAAAGTAATTAGCTTTAATTTAATTACATAAAGTAATTATCTTTTAAATCAATTACATTAATAAATTAACCATCAATTATTCACATTAACAAATAATTCTTTAAGTAATTAAGAAAGTAAACCTTTAATTAGTTATCTTGATTAATTAATTAAGTAAGTATTCCTTTAATTATCCACCTAAATTAATTAAAGATAAATCTTTTTATCTTAATTCATTGCTTAATTGCATCATCTAATTTAAATGCTTGAAATCATGTTATACAAAAATATTAATTAATTAAAGTTCAATACACTTACCATAATCACCTTCTTAATTCAAAAATTATTAAACTCCATTTGAAAATACTTAGAAATTTATTCATTATCGTCATATCATTTCAAAATCAATTAATTTTTCAAAACAATTTAAAACATTTAGCCTTAACATTTTTTTTCTTTGAAATTTGTTTGAAAGCTTGTTAACATTTACATTTTATTAAAACTTATTAATACTTTACTTTGAAACTTGGTGATGTTCCTTTTGAAAACTTAATAACTTTAAAACTTGAAAATGCTTTAACTAATTTCTTTAACCTTTAAAAATCTGGTAAATTCCACTTAAAGAAAAAAAACCGAGTCAAGCGTTGAATATACTCGAGCTTTACTTCGAGTTTTCCCTCGTCTCACTCATCTTCGAGCCAAAACGTGATCGACTTCGAGCTGTAACTCGAGCAATTCATCTTCTTCCCAAACCATCAACACGAACCAGATTCCAAAGTACACCTGTGTACGTGCACAGTCGAACGACATAGCTCCGACCTTCTCTCCGGCCCTCTACGCATCATCGACATCTTCACTAACCCTTACATCCACATAGATTAACCAGAACAACCACCCATCGAAAATGAGTTATTCAACCCAAATACTGGAGCCACCAGATCATCAACAATCAGTTCGTATCGCCAACCACGACCATCTGAGACCACATCATTTTTACCAGAGCTACTCCACTGGCCCACAAAAATTTTCCCCTCAGTGCGATGCATTCTGGAGCAACGTCGGCGACGCCATTGCCTCACGTACACGATTGACAAAATATAGTGCTTAAACCCTAGTTTAGCTATTTTCGTCCACCACGATGATTTACAAATTCGTTTATTAATTTTCTGATGATCACCAATGCTCCATCTAACTTCACAAAGGATCACGACTCCCCAAACTTTGTCGTTTGTCCAAAATTGATTAAAATGTTTTTTATGTTCAACTCGAATTATCTCAATGCTCCCAAGCTTAAAATTTATGAATTTATTACCTAAATTCATCATTTCCTACTTCAAATCAGAATTTGAAATCCAAACTTGAATTCATAAACATTGATTTTTTTCCTATCTTAATAGATTGACTGTATTTTCAATTTTCCAGATAAATTACTTAATGATTTCCCTTGTTTTTGTTTTTAAAATTTGTATTATATAAAAACAAACAATTATCTTTTAAACATCATAGGTTAAAAGAGATCAGAGGAAGAAGATTAGAATTTTGAACTAAATTTTCAAAACCTGTAAACTAAAATAGAAGTGTTACTCTTCTGTTTCCCAAAACATGCATACAAAAAACCTCATACACATATTCACACAGGCATCATTCATATCAAATTTCAAAGGGCATCACATGCATCTATCGATATAAACAGATTCAACTCAAGATAGGTCAGTTTACTCACCTGAGAAAATTAAAAACAGAGAACTAGGTTTAAACTTCTAGAAATTTGTTTTACTTTGATTGATCTGGAATTTAATTTGCATCTACTTTGTTCGATCTGGAACTTGATTTGTTTTAGCTTGAAATTTGTTTAGATTTCCAGGTTTGAAGACTTAAATTTGCTGAGGTAATCTTGTCTGAACTCTAATATTTGCATTGATTCTTTTTTTGTTGAATTTTCGGACTTGAAAACTGAAGCTTTGAATTCCAGTTTTGTTTCATTGTTGATTTCCTTTTGAAGCTATTTGCAGGTATATTTTCTTCCTTGGTTTGTATTTCAGGCCTGATTTTGTTTTATTTCCTTGCTCTATTTTTGATATTAGTTTTGAACTTGATCCTTGTTTCTTTTGCTTCCCAGGTTTACATTTCTGGTTTCTTTGTGGAGTTTGTGTTTGTTTTCTGGTTAATAGGTTTTGAACTTAGGTTTCTCAGGTTTGAGAAAAAAAGAAAAAAAAAATGGCCTAGTTTCTTACATATGTTTATGTAATCTAATTTCAAAAGAAAAGAAATGATTTTTTCTCTCTTGCCAGTGATCTTTTTTCATGTTTATTAAGCCTACACTTGTATTAGCATGATTTAGATTATGTACACTTGTTAAATGTGAGCGTTTTTATGTCTAAACCCTTGCATCAAATTTAAAACTTTGTTTTAACCCCTCTCTTTATTTTAATTTATAAAACATGTTTTTAACCCTTTATAAATTTTTATTTAATTTCATATTTACACAAGTTTATGTTTTCAATTTAGTTTCATAATTACTTTTCCTTTTTAAATTCTTTATCCAAATCTTATTAATTTTTCATAAGATATTTACATTTTCAAACTTTTATTAAATCTTGTTTTCAAATCATATATACATTATACATACATTTTTACTTCAATTTATTTATAAAATATTTATTATTTGAATTCCAAACCAAATTTCTATTTTACAATCTCTTTCTATATATTGATTTCCTAAATATTTATTGAATTTTAAAATCAAATCCCAAATTAAAAATCCATTTATATAAATAAATAAACATACATCTTATTCAAACACGATATATATATTTTTATTCAAATTTCAAGTTAATCCATAATTTAATTTATAATTAAAATATTATTCAAAATATTTACTCCTGAATTTCCAATTAGAAATCATATTTTTTTTTTAAAAAATCATATTTATATGCATTTATATTAATAAACAAACAAATATCAATTTAATTTGGAAAATACCAAATTATTTTATAATTTAATTTCAAAAATTAAATTACTTACCAATTTAAATTTAATTTAAAAAAAGGAATGTTACAGAGATTGCTCGACTTTTTACTCTGTACATAATGGGGAACCTATTCTTTACAAATGCATCGAACATGCTGCCGGCCAGTTATGTCATAGTTGTAGCCGAATTGTCATTTGATAGTCTAGTCGCATATGACTGGGGGACTCCGATATTTGCATATTTGTATCACTCTCTGGATCATCAGTATGTTGTTAGGAGTAGATCCTCGTCCATTATAGGGATTTGGGAAGTTTTACAGTACTGTTACTACGAATACTTCCATAACATGACTTATCCAACATTGGACTCTACATTATCCCTTTTCTTTCTCTGAGTCAGAGCATGGGCATGTGATAATCGTAGATTGGTGCAAGGAGGGGAGGCACGTCATATTTTTTTGTGGCTCGAAATCAGATCGAGTTACGGACCACACGAGAGAGTGTTGTTTGGCATTCGTATGATGTTTGCCTTTTATGACCGACCCCATTGTAGTGCATGCTGCTTTCCTATCTATGTGACATTTTCCACTAGTTTCATCCCCAGCCGGCCTAGGATGCTACTGGATCCTCCGTGAGCGTAATTGGAGGCAAACTTTAGATGTTGAGTTTATTTCCGATGATCCACATCCAGATACATCTTTTTTGAGGGATTATGATAGCACTACATTATAGCAGTATGCAGGAGAGTGGTGGCCCACAAATTACTTCAACATCATGAATATAGATTATGCTTACTTTTGGCGTCGCCTTTACACTCCATCGCATAAGGCTACATTTGTTAATGCGGCATCTGTTGATTTGGTCGGTCCCTCAGGCATACGCAGTGGTGTTGCACCTCCATTTTTCCTGACTTTACATAGAGTACTCATGTGTATCACGCTCCACAACTCTCCTAGGTAGGTTTCATATATTACGAAAATATGTATACTACCATGATCCTGCGGTACTGTCTGATATCATATACTGCTATATAATTTTACATAATATGATTGTCGAAGAAGAACATGGTGGGTACGAACTTCAGTTGAGAAACTATCCAGACATTGCTGTAGCATTTCAAAAAATGGTTATAAGGATCTAAATATATTTGATGAATACTTGGAAAGAGAACAAGCTATTTGAGATCCACAAGCTCATCTTGATCTAAGAGAAGATCTGGTGGAACACTACTGGGAACATACAGGAAACAATTAGTAGAAGTAATGCTCGATGTTACTTGTCTATTGTAATATTAAGTGGTTGTTGATTATTTGTATTAAATTTTGTGTTTGAATTTGTTATATTTATTTTACTAAGTTATTATTGACAAGCAACGAGTATTAAAAAGTAACAATATCAATAACAACATATTTGACCATTAAAGTTACAACCAACACTTACATTAGCCATAACAATAGCAGTAACAACAAATTAATTCAAACTAATACAACAAAATTAAAAACGACAACAACACGAAAATTAAAGTTACAGCCAACACTTACATCCCCCCTTGACGTCTATGGTACTCCTCAAGTTGCTTCTCCATTTACATCCTCTAGACTGGATTAAGTTCGTTTAAGTTGCAAGTTAAAAGTGACATATCATCAGCTCTTTGTATTCGAGCTAGTTCTTTTTTTCTTAACTCTAGCTCATCATTTCTTAAATTCTGTTTTTCATCGTTCCACCATTGTTTTTCCATTGCCCTTTCAATTCTCTTTGTTTCTTTTGTTTCCAGATATGTTTGCATCTTCCGCGGCCGCCATACCCTGTTCAATATTTTCATAATGTGCGATGTAATCGGTGCTGTTTTTTCTTGCCCTTGAACCTTCCTGGAGGCTGACTACCTAAACTAGTTGTGAACGGGTGTCCACATGTGGATCAGAACTACAGGGCTGGATTCATCGCTCATCTTTCGAGGAAGAAAGCGTAGTACTGAATGTTCTTATCGCACCCGGCTTCATTTTCCCTCTTTTTCTAGTATGTCGTAGCAATGGTGTAAGTTGAAAGGTTGATTGTTATGTTTAGACATAGACAATGCATTTTCTTGATTGAGCTGTAGGGGATGAAGTACTATTAGATCAATTAAACATAAAACTTGTTATTTAAAAGTCCAAATTTTAAAAAATTACCAGGTCCAAGTCGTTTGCCCCACTTTGTTATCTATAATACAGGCCATCCATTATTTCTTTTCAATGTTACCTGTTAGCAATTATTCTTTTCCGCGACTGCTTCAAAGAATCTACCATTCATAGTGGACTGTTTGGAGTTCGAAGGTTGAACAAATTGCATACAGAAGTCTAAAAAGAGGTTTTGCTTCGGCTTATATCTTTCTTATTATCTCTAGAGCATTCAAGCTAGCAGAATGATAATTCAGCTTGCTCGTCCGAGGACCACTTTAACATTTTTGCGCCATTCGTTTCCACGGTTCCAAATTCTGAAATGTTGATTCTCGATGGTTGATTTCCCTAAGTTTTACCAGAAGACAAAATAGGATTCCTACAAACGTCTTCTTCATCGGCTATTTCATTGACATCAAATTCGGTTTCCTTATTTTCAAATCTATTGCCTTCAGATTGATTAGTGAGATTTCTCAATATATTTTGTGAACGATGAGGCAATACTAATCGTCGTTGGCTATTGGGAGACACGTAGTTTTGATCGTAGTGATAGTTTTGTTGAAACGAACTATTCTGTGAAAAATTCACATTTTGAGAATTTTGCTATTGGTTCGAATCTTGTTGAGAATGGTAGACATTTTGATTTTGTTGAGGCCGATAGGAAATTGGCGCATGTTGAGAATGAAATTGATTCCGACCGTCCTAAGAATTATACTTGAATTGCAACTGATTCTGATTATTTGGCCTTTTTAGAGGTAGGAATCTAGGAGATGAAGACTTATGTGATTTTGCTTTGGAATTTTTTGATATTGCTAGTACTGGTTGAAGACACTGTGCTGAGAAGAGGGAAAATTGAAGCGGGAATGGTGTAAACAGAAGGTTGGAATGAACAAGTTATATAGGGAAGAAGGAAACGGTTGGATTAAGAATTTAGCTGGCTAAATAGTAGCCGACAATGTCTCAATGGCTATAAAATCGCCATTGGCTCTCAGCTGACTATTATATAGCTAGCTTAGAGCCAATAGCTGTTTTATAGCCATTGGCTTAGCCGGCCAAAATAAGGTCGGCTTTTCTTAGCCGGCCTTATTTTGGCAGGCAAAGAAGCAATCCTCTAGGTTGCTGGTTGCTTTGGCAACCTTCCAGGCTGCCAAAGCAACCCAGAAGGCTTCAACTGAACCCCCGTTGGGGATCAGTTGCTTCCCAACCATGACCTGCTTGGGATTGCTCTTAGATTATTGCAATCTACCTCTTTAAAGTCTACTATTATGTACTTATAATAATACACTCGAATCAAAAACAAGCATGATATTGTCTAGGAATAATAATATGTGAACCCCATAATGAATGGACAATGACGTAAACCACATTTTTTCCTCATTTTTATCATTTTTTCTGGATTAATTTCTTTCCTTTTAAACTGCTTTATGCCTCGATTAATAGTTACACCTTTTATTTCAATGATTCTATTTGTTTTATTCTAATTGAAAAGCAACATAACCACTATGGCCTTTACATGTTTTGAAATAATAAAGTATTGTTGATAGGAATACCAATAAAATCATCTTATGGGCATGAAGCCATACAAAGTCATCAAGCAAGTTTAGATTTGAATCCTAAATATGACCATACTTTATGGGACGCGCCTTATGCACTTGTTAGTGACAGTGGCGATGATATGTGAGAAGTGCAACCAACTTTGTAGATATTTGAACACTTATAAAGAAGATCCATCTAATAATTGAAGCTAACAGTGCGAGTAGAAAAGTAATGGCCTTCTTCATGGTGTGTTGATTTACAAGCGTGTTAAAACGAAGCAAAAGAAAAATATGAGTTCGCCTTGACAGCAATTCAATTTTATATAACATTCACAATAACATTACATGATTCACTACTACTTGACTTGAATGTGGTTGTCTCTTAATACCCATTTGTTTTTCTTTACACTTAGGGATCGTTACGGACTTGAATAGATCAGCTTGCATAAATGGAAACTGGATATGATCATTTGATTTCATGTATGGAATATCTGGAATATTCAAAGTTATATTCATTTTTATTGTTCTCTAAATGCTTTTACATTCAACATCATTGGATGGTTGCAATATGGACTATTCAACATGCTTGTTAAACCGTTGTAAATGTTAAATAGATTATTTGTTATATTTGTATTAACAAATGTTATGGCGATTTCAACTCAAGGTCACTCAAATCAAAACCCCTATGCATAAGAAAAAAACAAGATCGTGGTAAATAACATAATAACAACCAATTGATATCTAAATCCAAAATCAATCACAACTACCAACAAGCAATATAAAACCAAAGGAATAACCAAAAATAAATCACACACTGATTTATAGTGGTTCCACTAAAGTCTTGTTAGGGTACATCAACTTTGAGAGAGAACTTTTATTAATATCAATGAGAAGAATATAAGAGATTGATTACAATAATCAATATTCAAAAATAAAATAGATTTGTGGAGAAGAGAGCCGAGGAAAACTAGGTTTAGATAAATCGTATTTTAATGGAGGATAAAACCCTTAATCTCTTTAATTGATCAAGTATTTTTAATCTGAAAATAGCTTGTATAGGAGAGTAGAAAACCTAAGCAAATTCCCAAAATGCCCTTGGAAGTTTCACAAATCATCACACCAAGCCCGGGCCCAAAGTAAGCTGAAAGTCATCACAGACTTCTTTCAGATTATGACAGACGTCTGTCATAAATTTCAAGAAAGCATTCCTTGAAACCATAGATGTCTGTCCCAAAGTGACAGACGTCTGTCCAAGGCCTTGGATTCCAAATCTTATTATCACAGATGTCTGCCACTTTATGACAGACATCTGTCGCTTGATGCTAGCCACAGCACTCCAACTTCATCGCCATATCTTTACGCCTCCAAGCTAAGGTTTGTGAACCGTCTTCTCCATCACCGAGCTACTTCTAACCACTTCAATTTCTCCATATAGTGTCGCTAAAATTCAACACTCCACCTCGACACTATATTCATATCCATCTCCAATGGTGCCATACCATCATCAACAACTGATAGCACCGACTATCATCACTACTACCTTCAACCAAACTTGAATGCTTTCCCAATGAGCCCCAACAAATCCACCGCCCATTGCACACCATCAACAAGCTCGGGCAAAGCCCTCGCCTGCAAACGAAGTGTTGAAAGCATTCAAACCCTGAGAATTAGCACTCATCAAGAAGATAGAAACACAATCTCACACCAATACTCCTCCTCATCTATAACTAAACTCCTCCCTCAACCGTGCCATCCCACGGCACCTAGCACTTCCCCAAGCGAATCAAGTTCGAGCAATGCTTGAACTTTCCAACCGGCAATGCTTTAGTGAACATATACGCCGCGTTATCCTTTTGTGTACTTTCCGAAGATATACTTGCTTATTGCCATCCATGGCTACTAAAAATGACTCTCTCACTTCAATATGCTTAGTTTGCGAGCTAAATGCCGAATTCTCTGCCAAATGAATAACATTTTGGCTATCACAATGAACATCGATACTATCATGTTCAAGCCCTAAGTCACACAACAATCGCTTCAAATAGAGTGCCTCCTTTGCCGCCTCTACTGCGGCTATCAACTCTGCCTCTATAGTGGATAAAGAAACTACAGTTTGTAATCTCGATCTCCAACTTATGGCCATTCCACAAAGTTGTTGAGACTTGGTTTTGATTCATGACATAGGAATATAATAACGACATAAAGATTTAACGACTGCTATGACAAAAAGAGAGCATATAGTGCAAGGAGACAAGACTTCAAAACTGGTGCATTAATTATATTATTTTAGTTTTGAGTCTTAGGTCAATTTTGTTAAAATCTATCCTCGTTTACATATATATTATTTAATCATCTTATTCTCAAATACTTTATACATATATAAGCATATAAAATATGTAAAAGTATTTTAAAGTTGTATATATTATTATACCTGTGTGAACTATTCAAATTGCATAGATTTTACCAGGTTAGTCGACTGACCCAGAGGTTTAGTCGACTGACCCTAGAAAATCTGTGCAACATGCACATATGCATAGATATATATTTAAAAATTTGTTTGAATATTCAGTCGACTGACCTAGAGGTTCAAATGACTGAATTTCTACACCAGCTATTTTTTGAAAAGACACGACTATTTGTGAAGAGTTACGAACTTCTATGAAAATATTTGGACGTAACACTTCAATCGAAACTCTTCACTAATAGTCGCTGCTTTTTAACCTCTATAAATACATGTGAGAAATGCGGATTAAGGATCTCAAGGCTAAGAATAAACACTAGAGGGGGGTGAATAGTGTTTTAGAGAATTGTTAAATCTTTTTTAGTTTTTATTAATTTGCAAACAAATGTATGCAATATTCAGACACAGATACGATCACAGAATCAAACACAGATGCAAATATAAAGTAAAAACAGTAAAGGAAAGAACACATCGGATTTTATACTGGTTCAGAGTTACCCTACATCCAGTCCCGCACATAAGTACGGATTTTCTTTCAAAAACAATCTTTACAATTACACCCTCGATTTCAAGGCAACAAGGTACATCCTCCAGAATCACAATCCTCTGGGTAGAGATACTTGATTTCCCGAGCAACAAGTTCACCCAATTGATTTCCCAAGGCTACAATCACACCTTATCTTGCTTGGTTGATTTCCAAGGCTATAATCACACCTTTTCTCGTTAAGTTGATTGCAAAAAGCCTATAACTCTAAATAGCACTGAGGATCTTGTTGAGATAGTGATAGAGAATCAAACCAGAGATAATCTAGTTAGATTCAATGTTGATTTCGGTAGGGTAATGGTAAGAATATGTATATTGAAATGTGGAAGAAGAGGAGTGAAAAACCAAAAAATCTCTGTTAAAATTCGTTGAAACCAACCCCTATTTATAGAGGAACAACAACCATGTCCATTCGTGAAGAGTTATGACGAATAGACACTTCTTCTAAAATTTAAATTTTGAACTCAACTGACACCATGTCGACATGGGGTGCTTGAGTATGTCGACATCCCAAGGGGGTTTTTTGGTGTTTTGATTTTCTTTAAAAATAACCTTTATCTTATATTAAAACTATTTTTAAACTTTATAAATATACTTGACTATAATTAAAATACATAAGTAAATAGAGAGAATAATATATATAGAATTTTACTATAATTTTATATTTTAAATCTAAGTATAAATATTTAAAAGTTAAATATATTATTATTAAAGATAGCTAAAACCATGGATACTTTGATTTTGAAATTAAGGATTATTTTGAGGCTAAGAGTATTTGAAATCAGGATAGATGTTTTTGATGCTTTTAAAAGGAAGGTTTTGAAATTATTTTGAAAACAAGATATAATTTTGAAAAATCATTTTGAATAAAAAGTTAGCGGATATAAAACAATGTTCCACTAGATTTTTCGTAGGTTCCATCCTACTTAGGGTTCCATCCCTTTAACAGGCTCGAAGTGGATTCCATTCCACGACTAAATTGGATTTTAAGATGTCAGCGCTTTTCTAGGAGTTTTAACAAAATTTATAATTAAAAATTAAATTACTTGAACTCTTGATAATCTTGATACTCATGAGTCTTCAATCTTGATATCTTGAATCTCTATACTATATAGTCTTCATTCTTGTTACCTGCATGGTTAAATCCTGCGTATACATGTACATCTAAACTTATACTGTTGGTATTTATATTTTATAACCTATTCTAAGGTTGTTGTCATCAAAACCATCATCTCATGGACTAACAATACATACTCTAACTTGATTCCAAATAATCGAATTTTCTTATCTTTCTAATCTAATTCTCTGGACTCTATTTGCTATTATACTTTCAATTATTCTACAAAAAAGCTACATTATACCTTTCTTGTGACAAACTGGAATTTTTAGATCTTGGAAATTGGAATATTTAATTTATTTTAAAATATTTGAAAGGTAATTTAGCTTGAATTTCAAATATCACCATTTATTTTACAATTAAATTATTGAATTCAATATCTAAAAATTGGTTTAAATGGTAAATCTTGGATTTTAAGCTGGATAAAAATATTTCAAAGGCTTGGAAAATTTATAATTATAATACTGGAGATAATAGAAGTTGAAAATTTAAATTTGAAAGTGTTTTGTTCAGTTTGAAATTTTATTGTTTAAATTGAATTTAATAATAACCTTCTGAGACACAGTCTCGGATTTTGACGAAACCAATTCCATTGGATCCGTAATAGTATATTATTATCGGGTTTCAATTATCGTGGTGTTTGGAGTGATCCTTTGGCCGTACGGTAAATAAACGCGCTGAAATCTATATCGAAAATTCAATATAATAATGAGGTCCAAAGCTATCTTCTCCATACGATCTAATTGGGACTCGAAACCTTTTCCATTATGTTCGGAATAGGGGTTTAACATTATAAACGCCTAGCGGCACGTATCGATAGGAGTTCAAAAATTTTGATTGGAAATTTCTAGACGGTTTAAATTTGAAATTTAAATTCAAAATATTAATAATAGTATTGCATTGAAATACTGGATCTTTACAAACACGTAAACAATTTTCAAGCACGTGTCTTTCTTAAGGGCACGCGTCATTTAAAAAATAATAATAATAAAATAAGATAAATACTTCGTCTCGTTCCTTTTCCCTCTTATTGAATTTAAGCCAAACGAAACTAGAAAAAAAATGGTATCGACTGTCTCCTCCCCAAATTTCTTTTCGTTCGAAGTAATAACCTTCTTCCTCCTTCTTACATAATTAATAATGTCTTCTGAGTCCTTGAAAGAATATCTGAGACCGTGACTTTTATACAACTCTCCTCTCAAAATTAAACTCCGAATCGAAGCTCGCAAGCCTTAATTTCCCTTTCCTCGTTCTTAGTTCTTACCAAATTGAAATCTAATCGGGTTTTAGGACGAGGGAATGCGATTTCATCGCAATGGGCAAGGCATCGTGCGCAAGGTTCAAGGCGGCACTGGTTCGAGCTTGTTCAAGCACGTGGGTTGAGGAATCGATTCGAATAGGTGTGTTCGTGGGTGATGACTTGAGGTTGGCACGACGCTTCGACATTGTTCGAAGGAGGCATGCACTTGCGATGGGAAGGCTAGAGCAACATGAAGGTGGCTGTGCATTTGGCAAGGCAGTGGAAAGGGGGGTCATGAGGTTTGGGTTAGAGCAGCTAGGTACGATCTTTATTCCAGTTTAATAATATATATACATTTTACAGAGAAGAGATATTGCTTTCAGTTTAATTTAATATAATGAATTTATATATTCTCATACCTATTTTAAATTCAAAATATTAATTTTAAATGTGGTTAATCCTAATTTAATTTTTATATATCTATTTACAGGAAATAGGAAAATTATTTTTATAAATTAGATTTAGAAAGAAAAATAGGAATTTGAAAATGTTATGTGAAAATAGATTTTTGGAAGTCTATAATTTATTATATATATATATATATATATGTAATTTCAAAAATAAAATAAGTATACAAATTTTTGAATGTTATTTTAAAATAATGGATTTAGTGATTAATTGTTTAATCTACTTATGTTAATTATTTTAGTTACCAAAAAGGTTTTTAAAAAGGGAAGTAGTTAAAACAGAATCCTTATTTAAGTAATTTATATAATGAGATAGATGGTTCAATTTATTTCGAGTATTAATAAATTATATAATGTTTATACATGGTATAAAACAGTGAAGAAATGGTCGAAATGGAAATGGATTGCAAAACAAAAAGCAAAGGTGAGTTAATCTCACTCATCTGGGTTTTATTTAAATTTAAATAGTTAAATTTAAATATTTGTTGAATGATTGAATTGATTGGATGTGGTATGTTATATATAGTAGTATATATATATTGAAGTGGTTGATTTTTCCGCATTATATAGGGGATGAGACCCTATGCGTCTCATAATAGCGGATGAGATAATATGGTCCCATATACCACGATATTCCACCTCGAATTGGAATTGGTATTATTATATTGTGCTAACATCTGTGGATGGAGGGAAAAACAGGTTGGAGTGATCCAACCGGATTCCTCAAAACATTTGAATTTATTTTATATATTCAGCGATATGATAATGCGATGATCCGTGATGAATTATATTGATCATATTAGGAATTGGAATTTGTTGAATACTCTGGCTTGGTAAAATATATATATTGAAATTTTGAGAATCGATATATATGTGTGTGTGTGTGTGTGTGTGTGTGTGTGTGAAGTTTAGATTTTTAAAGTAAATAAAAAGGTAATTTTAAATAAAATAATTATAAGGAATTTGGATAATCAAATGATTTGGAAGAATAAAAGTTGATTTTTAAATTTTAAATAAATGAATTCCGAGTAGAGGAAGTATATTTTGAATAAAGAAGAACAAATAAATTTTTAGACTTAATGATATTATTTGGAGGAATAAAGAAATTAGTTTCAAATTTAAGGTTTAAATTTGGAAAAGATAAAGAAGAAATTTGGAAAAAGTATGAAATTTGTATTTCAGCTTAAATAAGATTTTGAATTATAATAAAGAAGTTAAATATGAAACTAGTAAGTTTTGAAATGAAATTGGGTAAGTAAAGAAATTTATTTTAAAATGAGTGAATTTTGAAAATCAATTTGAAATTGATTTATGTGTTTGGAATTGGAATTTCAAAGAAAGATGAGACTATGAAATTTATAAACTAGGTTTAAAAAGTGAAATGGATATCGGTGGATATTCGGGAGTATAAATTCACGATGGGAATTTATAAAGGGATAGGTAATTTGATTTAAAAATAAATAGTGGTTTATTTTTAAAAAGTGTGAAAGGAAAGTGTATTTCCCTGAAAAGTCAAGTACGTTTTCAAAGCATATTTTTAAGTATAAGTTAAAAGTTTTAAAGTTGTTTTAAAAGAATGTTTTTGAGAAATTATTATTTAAATTGTCTGAAATTCTAAAGGTAAATATTTATTAATTTTTTTATTGTAGAAATTATTTTGAAAGGTCAATTGTTATTATGATTTGAAAAGATAATTATTAGTATTTATATTTTATAAAGTAGTTTTATTTTATAGATAGTTGGCTAAAGTTTTTATTTGAAAAATCATATAGAAATTTCATAATTTTTATTTTTATTTTAAATTTGTTTTGGCTTATATTTTACTTGAGAATTTTTAGAAAATATCATGGCTAGTATTTTAAATAAAGTGTTTAAATAGTTTTTATTTTAAGTGTTTTAAAATATATTTTTTGGACAAATAACTTAAATTATTTTAAAATCTAAAGTATTTAGACTCGGTGATTTTTAGTGGGAATAAACAATATTTGGAAATTTATTCCGCGAGAGGAAAGTGATTTGAAAACTGCTTTCAAAGGATTGACATGTGGAAGATATCTTACGAAGATATTTTGAATAATAAATAATTTTGGAAAATAATTTAAATTTGATCGGTGTTTGTGGATGTTATATGATAATGAAATAACCAACTATCAATATTGGCCAATGCACTGATCGTTTCGAAGAGACCGAGATCGGGATTTATTTCTCGAAAACCACTTCGATTCGGTTTGAACGTTTTTGTGAGGAAGACAAGGGCTACGAGTCGAAGATGGAGCAGTGAAGTGCAAGGGCTAATCGCTACTAATCCCGAGGGTGATTCCAAAATGGATGTAGTAGGATTAGTGCCTTCGGTTTCGTTCAAAACCGAAACGGACTTGTATGGACGAATGCATTCAGAACATCGTCAGGAGGACGGTGAGCATTCTAAGTGAATTGTGTGCTAAAGGTAACGCATAGCCTCGAGCTTCATCAACCGAAAATGGCTAAAACAGGGGAGGTGCACACAAGGCTAAGTGGCTAGCAACCAATTAGGGTAAGGTGACCCCTGTCTAGATGTCCCTTTATATTTCGGTTGTGTGGCGGTTGTTGATCCTAACCGTGGGAAGGACTTATTCGAATTATCCAGTAAGGGGTAGCTCCGGTTTTGTGTTGCAGGCGATTTAGGGTGGATCCTCGGTACGGTGATCTAGACCACGTACTGTGATATGCGGTACCCCAGCAGCCCTGCCATTGTATGGAATCCAATCTCCAATAAGCGCCTGCACGGTTTTGATTGTGCCCGACTATTGCTGAAACGTGAGATGCAACCATATCAACTACATTCTATTTTACTTCTGTAGACACTATTATAATATCAGAGGATTTTATAAGAAATGTGTTGGTTATCGTAAGGTAAAAACCAAACATGTTTATTTGTGGCATGGACTTACGAGATACCTTTGATTTCAAAGGATTTTGAAAACATTAATAATCAAATTGAGTGAATTTTCTCACGCTAGTTTTCTAGACTGACTCGGGTGTTTTTAACTATAATGCTCGGGTTAGACCGAATATTATAGAGTACAGGAAAGGATGTTGTGAAGCTCAGGAGACGGGTTGGATGGTGAGACGTAGCATATGTATTTGATGTATAATTCCGCTGTGTGGTAAGTTGTATTGTTAGTTTGGTAAGGACAAGTTAATATAACTATCCAGTTGTGTGTAATAAATGTTGTTGAACTCTGATTTTGTATTCTGATGATGTATGTATAAACAGATGTAGTTACTTTTGTGTAAAGATCAATTATTATCTTTTTTTATTACACTGCGATGGTTATATTCTATTGTATTGTCTACCTCCTTCTTCTTTTAACCCTAATGGTTCGATTTTTCGTGCATCAAAAAATCGGGTCGTTACATTTGGTATCAGAGCTGAAGGTTATGCGATAACCTTGGCTCTGGTGAGAATTACCCATTAAATAGAGTCCGTTGTACTCTAGAATAAGTTTGAGTGTATTAATAGATATGAGCGCGTATTTGTTAGTGAATATAAAAACTGTTTTTATATTGTGTTGATTTATCAATTGATTGTTTATGGATTTTGGTCGATGTGTGGGATGCCATGTCGTCGATAGGGATTTCTAAACTTTTAAACAAGATAAACCAACATAGTATTGTTTTAAAATATGGTAAATGAAATATAAAAGAAATAATTTTGCGTAAATTATTATAGTTATATATGATTTCTTGGTTGTTAGGAAGTGATAATACTAAAATTATTATCATTGTTGTGTAAAAATTAAATAAGAAATTGAAATCATAACTAAAAAGCTAAGAAATAAATTTATATACAAATGGAAATTATAAATGTTATTTATAAAATGAAGTAAAATTCCAGAGTAATAGTTGAATACGAATTGAAAGGATTTGAAATTTGAAATTTTTGGGAAAGGTTTAAGATTCCTTTGAATTTGAAAAGTGGTTTTCAAAGGTTTTGGAGAAATAATAGTGGTATTATTTAGGAAATATTTTTGAACTGGATTTGAAATCTGGTGAGATTTGAAATTTAAAAATATTTGGAGGATATTTTGAAGAGGTAAAAGCACCGAACTCTTTTCCTTCACTGGAAAATAACATTGGTGATGACTGCAACATCATCGATGTTCATTTTCGAGTTTCCAAGAGAGGAATTGCCGCCTGGAGATTTTTGAATTGGAATTTTTTGCAAAACTGGATTTGGTTTTGAAATTTAAAGAGATAATTGAATTTGCCGAAGGATTTTGGATATAATTGATTTCAAAAATGATTTTGAAATATTGAGTAATTTTTTTAAATGTAATTGTTCAAGACTCTGGAATCTTATTAAAAATGTAATTGTAATATAAATAAGCTGAAAAACTTATAGAAGCTAAAAATTCGAATTAAAATGGAATGTAATTGAATCTAGTAAATTAAATTAAATTTTTTTTTATTGGAAGTAAATTTGTCGGAAAACAAATTTATTTAAATTTGTAAGCAATAGAACTAGAATTAAAGTTGAATAATGGAATCAATTTAAATTGTGTTGAGAAAAGTGAATTGTAAGGGAACTAAAGGAAGTAAAAGTTTAGGAATAATTTTTTTATTTAAAATTGAAATTTGTGTAATAAGATTCAACTTGAAAGGGTCAAATAAAGTTAAGTGTGATTAGAAAATAAAGTTAGGAAGATAAGCCAATTAAAGAAGGTTGGTAAATGGAATGGAAATAAAATTATGGATAGAAAACGAAATTGCATTTGTAATAAATAGAATTGAAACTGAATATTGAGAATTAATTTAAACTGTGTGTAATGGATGTTAGTCAAGTATGACCAAATAAAATAAAGAACTGAAATAAAATTAGTGAGTAAACTAATTGATTCAAGAGGGTAAGCAGATAAATTGGAATTGTATGTTGAGGTGATATTTAATTTTAAATGTGTCGAGTAAAGTGAAGTTATAAATTAATTCGAAGTGAACTAAAATTATAAATGTTTGGAAATAAGAAATTGTTTGAGATTTGAGATAAATCAGTGAGTGGAACTGATTTAAAATAGTGATATGAACCAGTCGTGAATGGAAGATAGTTGATAAAATTCAATATTCAGAGTTTGAAGATGAGTTGAATTCAAGTAGATTTGGAAATGAAAATCTGGATGAAAATTTAGAAAAAGTATTGAGATTTTACATAAATTAGTAAATTGAAGCAAATTGAATCTATTTGGAATTAGGATCCAAATTGATTAAATATAGATAAAAACCAAGTGACAAAGTGAAGTTGAAAGATTAATTTGTAGTAGACTAAAAATAATTTAAAGTTGGAAATAAATCCATTGGGATTTAAATAAATTTGTAGTGAGACTAATAAAAGAAATGATAAATTGAATATGGCTTGAGATGAAGGTAAATTGAATTCATATGGGATTGGAGATCGAGCTTAAAAATAGGTGGATGTAAAGGCTAAAGTGGTAGAGTAATAATATAAGAGTATATAAAATGCTTATATTAAACTTAAGAAATGAATGGTGAAATTCTTAAGTAAGTTTGGTATTGGAAACATACTAAGTAATTTTGGATCGGAATTAAGGGAAGTTGTGAAATGGGATAATTGTGGATATGTGAATATAAATCAAAATAATGTGAATAAAAGAGAATTGATATAGTTAATAATCAATGGATATAAATATGTAAGATGTACGTATATTATTTTATTCGCATAGCGATTTGATCTAGATTTGAGCACATAATTTCGAGGTAGTTATACCGATTCGAGTTGGGATTTTTCAATCGATTTTCGACGGCAAACCTGGTTATGGATTTTTGATTGATTCTGAAAACATTCTATCATAGTTTGTGGCTATGCAAGGAGAATGATGGTTTCTGATCAAGAAACCAGATCTAAGTCTGCTGTGACGACCCGGAATATTTGAGCATTTGAAACTGGAATATATAATTGATTTTAAATATTTAAAAGTTAATTTTTAACTTGAATTCAAATTTCACTATTTATTTGATAATTAAATTATTGAATTAAATAATTTGAAGTAGAATAAAATGTTGAATCTGGAGTTTTAAACCTGTTAAAAATAATTGGAAGTCTTGTAAATTTTATATTGATAATACTAAAAATTGTAAAAGTGTTAAAATTGAATTTGGAAGCGTCTTGTTAAGTTTTGAAAATATATCATTTAAATTGAATTTAAAAATAGCCTTCCAAGACACAGTCTCGGAATTTGACGAAGCCAGTTCCATTAGATCTGTAATAGGGTATTATTACCGGATTTCAAATTTCGCAGCGTTTGGAGTTGTTGTGTGAGCGTACGATAAGTAAACGCGTTGAAATTTATATCGAAAATTCAATATAATAACTGGTCCAAAAGTTATCTTCTCCACACGGTCGAATTAGGACTCGAAACCTTTTCCATTGAGTTTGGAATAGGCGTATAACATTATAAACGCCTAGCCGCACGCCCGATATGATGTCATGATTTTAAGCTACATTAATCGAGACGATTTTAATTTAAAATAAATATAATTATATACATTGATTGATCTATATTCTCATATCAGCCGCCTTCTTTTATTTCAAATCACAGTAGCTTACCCTACATGACACCTACCACGTACGAAGGATACACTTTCATCTTTTAAATCGTGCCCATCCCCTTTATTTCAAATCACGCCTACCTCCTTTCTCTCAGTCAAAAAGAAAACACGAAATCATCTTCTTAAGAAAATCAATAAAATAATGGCCGAGCTTGATTTTCTTCTTCCTGTCGAAGTCGCGCAAACCTAATAAATAAATAAATAAATAGAGGAAAGAGAACTCGAGTGCGCGTGACCGGAGGAAGGAATTTCGTTGTCGCGAACTAGGGCTCCATCGTTGCATCTGTGGATCGGCGATTCAAGGAATTTCGGGATGGAGGTGAAGGCGACTGCTGGTGATATGCATCTTGGTGGTGGAGATTAGCGAGTTAATCTCCGATTTGGTGACATCGAAGCATCGGGCGACGCAAGTGGAGTTCGTAGATGGTGGGATATTTTCGTGTAGTCGTCATTGTCGTGGATGGCTCGTGCGCGAGCGCGGCGACTATCTAAAGGGAACTCGACTTGAAAGGGGGTTGCGGCGGCTTCTCGATATGTTCGAAGTCTAGATGTAGGGTAGGTGTGCTCGGGTCTAATCAATAAAGTAACTAAATTTTATTTTAGTTAAGTAGGTTTAAACTCATTGAATTTAATTTTTTAATTTATCAATTATCAGCATATATGTATATGTAACTCAGTATTTTGTTTTTTAGAAAAAGAAAAAAATGTTTACTGTTTAATTTTAAAATTTCAGAAGTTAAACTTATATATATACTAGAAATTTATATGAGACTTTGGAAGAAAATTTTACAAGGGATTGGTGATAAAATTTTATAATCGACTTATTTAATTTGTTTGGGTACTAAAAATAATTTATTCAAAGAAAAATTATTAGTTTAAAATTTAAAAATTAGTCAAGTAAATTTCATTAAATGATAGTGAACTATTCGATTTATTTCAAAAAAATTAATAAATCATATAAATTGTCTATACAAGGTCAAAAATAATGAAGAACAAGCTGGTTTAGATTGGATTGCAAATTAAAGGACAAATGTGAGTTAATCTCACTCAGCTGAATTTTAATTTTAATTTAAATGATTAAATTTAAATAATTGGTTGAATGGTTGAATTGATTGATGTGCTATATTATAGTATATATTACATCTTGGAATGATTGATTTCCCACATTATATAGCGGATGAGACCCTATGCATCGCATAATAGCGGATGTTGTTATATTTAATCCCATATACCGCGATATTCCACCACGAAGTGGAATGAGTATTTTATGTTGTGCTAACATCTGTGGATGCAGGGAAAACAGGTTGGAGGGATCCAACTGGACACCTCAACATTTATTTAAATTATTTAATATTCTCTGTTGTGATTATTTGATATTCTATGATGAATTATATTGGAATATTGAATGTTATGGTTTGATTGAATATATTTGGGTATAATGAGTTACCAAAAATATATAAAATTGGAGTTTTGGAAAGACAATGAAAGAATGGAGTTTTAAGTAAAATAATTATAGAAAATAAATTAAGAATGAATTGAAAAGGAATGGAAGTGATATTAAAATACTAATAAATAATTTCGAGTATGGAAAAAGAATTTTGAATAAAACAGAAATTAATGAATTGTAAACTTAAGTGATATCAATTAAAGGAATAAAGAATTATTTTTAAATTCAAAGTTTAAATTTATTTAAAAGGATAAAGAAGTAATTTTAGAAATCTAAAATTAGTATTTTCAGTTAAAAGTATTTTAAATCATAATTATGGATTTAAATCTGAAGTTAATGGATTTTGGAATAAATGGGGTAAAGTGGAAATCAATTTGAAAATTGATTTAAGTGTTTGAAATTGGATATTTGGAAGAATAAGTTCAACGTGGGAATTTATTAAGAGGAATGAAAAAATTTGTTTAAAGATAAATAGTGATTTATTTTTAAAGGATGTGAAGAGAAGTGTTTTTCCCTGGATAGCCAAGTACGTTTTCAAAATAAACTTTTAAATATAAGTTAAAAGCTTTAATGTTGTTTTAAAAAGCATGCTTTAGAAAACTTATTAGTTATTATCATTTAAATTCTTAAGTAAATATTTTTTCAAATCTATTATCGTAGTAATTATTTAAAAAAGTGACTTAGTATTTTGTTTTAAAAAGGTGAAAACCTAGTTTTATATTTTATAAAGTAACCTTATTTTCTAATATTCATATAGTATGTATTTTTAATCAATTATTGAAGTAGTTTTTAAAATAAATGTTTTAAAGTATATTTCAAAGTAAAGCGTTTTAAATTATTTTAAAAATCTAAAGTTTTGTGCTTGGTGATTTCAGTAGAAATAGAAAATACTTGGAATTTATTCTGAGAAAGGAAGGTAGTTTGAAACTGTTTGCAAAAGGGTTTGAAAAGTGGAAATATATCTTGTGAAGATATTTTTGGGATTAATAAATTATTTGGGAGATTATTTATTGTTCGATGGATGTTGTGAATGTTAATTGATAGTTAAATAACCGACTATCAATATTGGCCAATGCGCTGATCGTTTCGAAGAGACAGGGATCGGGATTAATTTCTCAAAAACCACTTCGATCCGGTTTGTACGTTTTCGTGGGAAAATGAGTTTGGATTCGAAGGTGGAGCAGTGAAGTGCAAGGGCTAGTCGCTACTAATCCTGAGGATATTTCCAAAATGGATGTAGTAGGAGTAGTGCCTTCGGTTCCGTTCGAACACGGAACGGACTTGTATGGATGAATGCTTTCGGAACATCATCAGGTGGGCGATGGGCATTCTAAGGGATATGTTCTAAAAGGTAACGCTCAGCCTCAAGCCTCATCAACCGAGAATGATTGAAAATCAAGGGTTATGCAGCAAGGCTAGGTGGGTAGCACCCATTCAGGTTGAGGTCATCCCTGTCTAGATGTCCATTTTTATTTCGGCTTAGTGGTGCAGTTGCCGATCCCAACTGTGGGGTGAGCTCACTCGGGATTATCCAGTAAGGGGTAGTCCCGGTCTTGTGTTGTAGTGGGTCGCGAGTGATCCTCGGTACGGTGATCTAGGCCACGTACCATGACAGGTGGTACCCCAGTGCCTAGTCATTAGTTGGAAATCCATTCTCCCTACGAGCCTTGTATGAGTTTTGTTTGTATTACCCACTCTGTGGCTAGTAGCTGGAATTTAATCATGTAACAATTTCGGCTATTTTATTAAGTATTTGTATATAGACCCTATTATAATATCAGAGGATTTTAATATAAAAATGTTTTAGCTATCGTAAGGTAAAAACCCGACATGTTTAGTTCTGGCGTGGTCTTACGAGATGCTTTTGTTTCAAAGGATTTTTGAAACTTTAATAATCAATTTGAGTGTGGTTTTCTCACACTGGTTTTCCAGACTGACTCGGGTGTTATTTAACTATAATGCTCGGGTCAGACCGAGTATTATATGATACATGAAAGGATGCTGTGGAGCTCAGGAGACGAGATGGATGGCGATACGTACTTACGTATTTGGTTATTATTCCGCTGTGTATACTGTTGTATGTGATTGATGTGGTATTCTGATGATGTACTCTGATGATGTATGTATAAACAGTTATAGTTTTCTTTTGTGTAAAGATATGTTATTATATATTATATTTTTATTCCGCTGCGTTGGTTAGATTCTGTTGTTGTTTTCTGTTTTCTCTTCTTCTACCTCTTCTTCTTTAACCCAATGGTTCGTATTTTTGTTTAACTTGAGTTGATTGATGTAGAATAGTGTTGACCCAAGGGGTATGGATTTGCGGGTCGTTACACTTGGTATCAGAGCTTAGGTTGGTGATAAGCTCAGCTCTGGTGGGGATTGCTCATAGAATAGAGTCCATAGTACTCTAGAATGAGCTTGAGCCTATTAATAGATATGAGCGTGTATTTGTTAGTGAATATAAAATTGTTTTATATTGTGTTGACTTATCAGTTGAGTGTTTATGGATTCTGGTCGATGTGTGGGACGCCATGTTATCGATAGGGATTTCTAAACTCCTAAACAAGATAAACCGACACAGTATTGTTTTAAATAGGGTAAATGAAATAATTTTACCCAAAATTATTTTTGTATATAAAAGAAATGATTTTTCGAAATTGTTATAGTTATATATGGATGTTTGGTTGTTAGTGATGATAATATTAATTTATTATCATTAATGTGTAAAAAATTGAATGAGAAATTGAAATAATAACCAAAGATGAAGGAATAAATTAATAAAACAAATGGGATTTGTAAATGTGATTTATAATTGAATAAGATATTGAAACCATAATTAAAAACTAAAAACAAATTCATATACAAGTGAAATTTGTAAATATAAACTATAAATGTGAATTACAATGTGATTAATAATTGAAGTAAGATAAAATTCCAAAGTAATGTTTGAATATAAATTTAAAGGATTTAGGATTTGAAAATTTAAAAATTTAAATTCCTTTGAAGTTGAAGATGATTCTCAAAAGTTGGGAAAAATAATATATATTTGAGAAATATTTTTGAAACGGATTTGAAATCTAGAGAGATTTGGAATTTAAGAATATTTGAAGGGTTTTTAAAGAGATAAAAGCATTGAACTCTTTACGGTCGCTGGAAAATAATTCCGATGATGATCGCGACGTCATCGGTGTTCATTTTTTGAGTTTCCAAAAGAGGGATTGCTATCGGGATGTTTTGGATTAATGTTTGTTGCTGAAATTTGGTTTGATTAATGCACGTTTTAGAAAATTTATTATTTCTTATCGTTTAAATTATTAAGTAAATATTTTTTAAAATCTATTATCGTAGTAATTATTTAAAAAAGTAACTTAGTATTTTGTTTTAAAAAGGTGAAAACCTAGTTTTATATTTTATAAAGTAACCTTATTTTCAAATATTCATATAGTATATATTTTTAATAAATTATTGAAGTAGTTTTTAAAATAAATGTTTTAAAGTATATTTCAATGTAAAGCGTTTTAAATTATTTTAAAAATCTAAAGTTTTGTGCTTGGTGATTTCAGTAGAAATAGAAAATACTTGGAATTTATTTTGAGAAAGGAAGGTAGTTTGAAACTGTTTTCAAAAGGGTTTGAAAAGTGGAAATATATCTTGTGAAGATATTTTTGGGATTAATAAATAATTTGGGAGATTATTTATTGTTTGATGGATGTTGTGAATGTTAATTGATAGTAAAATAACCGACTATCAATATTGGCCAATGCGCTGATCGTTTTGAAGAGACCAGAATCGGGATTAATTTCTCGAAAACCACTTCGATCGGGTTTGTACATTTTCGTGGGAAAATGAGTTTGGATTCGAAGGTGGAGCAGTGAAGTGCAAGGGCTAGTTGCTACTAATTCTGAGGATATTTCCAAAATGGATGTAGTAGGAGTAGTGCCTTCGGTTCCGTTCGAACACGGGACGGACTTGTATGGATGAATGCTTTCGGAACATCGTCAGGTGGGCGATGGGCATTCTAAGGGATATGTTCTAAAAGGTAACGCTTAGCCTCAAGCCTCATCAACCGGGAATGATTGAAAATCAGGGGTTATGCAGCAAGGCTAGGTGGGTAGCACCCATTCAGGGTGAGGTCATCCCTGTCTAGATGTCCATTTTTATTTCGGCTTAGTGGTGCGGTTGCTGGTCCCAACCGTGGGGTGATCTCACTCGGGATTATCCAGTAAGGGGTTGTCCCGGTCTTGTGTTGTAGGGAGGTAGGGAGTGATCCTCGGTACAGTGATCTAGGCCATGTACCATGACAAGTGGTACCCCAGTGCCTAGTCATTAGTTGGAAATCCATTCTCCCTACGAATTAGATTCTCTTCTTCTACCTCTTCTTCTTTAACCAAAATGGTTCGTATTTCCGTTCAACTTGAGTTGATTGATGTAGAATAGTGTTGACTCAAGGGGTACGGATTTGCGGGTCGTTACATCTGCACTAAGAAGTCGGGTGGACGATACTAGTTCGGAATTGAAATTGTGTGATCGAGTGAGCGATCAAATGGGTATTGCATATGGATGATATATGTGCATCGTATGGGCTTGATTGAAATAGATATTGAAATTTTGTAAAAAGTGAGGAGAATGATTTTAGAATATGTGATTGGATATCATTGCTTAGTAGAATACAGGTAATTAAAAGCATGGGATAAATTGAAGTCTTCAAATTCAGAAGATAAATTAAATTGCTCGACAAAAAGCTAAGTATTTAAATTTCGGTTTAAAATTCGATTGGGTTTCTGATCTAGCCACTTGACCTTTTGTTTTTCTTTTTGAAATCTAGGAGCCTGTAGAGGCATTTTGTAGTTGTACCGAACTAACCACGCAAAGGAGACGCTGGCGAAATTTTTCGAAAATTTAAGGAGTTAGAAAACTTTGAGAAGATTTTGATAAATTAAAATTTGCTTTTAAACTTAAAATTTGAATGGTTGGGTAAGTAATATTGGTTGGAACATATGGAGGAAGTTTGGAAGGTTAATAAGGGTGACAATGATTGTATTAAAAAGATGGCTTAGGTATTGTTAAAAACTGTTTGGTTTTGGAAAATTGTTAAAACTAGCGGATTTGGGAAAGATAAGTTAATGGGTATTGGACCATTCTTCATAACTAGAAATTTCGGGGACGAAATTCTTTTAAGGGGGAGGAATGTGACAACCCAAAATTTTCAGGTATTTAAAATTGGAATATTTAATTTATTTTAAAATATTTGAAAGGTAATTTAGCTTGAGTTTCAAATATCACCATTTATTTGACAATTAAATTATTGAATTTAATAATCTGAAAATTGGTTTAAATAGTAAATCTTGGATTTTAAGTTGGACAAAAATATTTCAAAGGCGTGGAAAATTTGTAATTATAATACTGGAGATAATAGAAGTTTAAAATTTAAATTTGAAAGTGTTTTGTTCAGTTTGAAATTTTATTGTTTAAATTGAATTTAAAAATAGCTTTCCGAGGCACGGTCTCGGATTTCGACGAAACCGGTTTCATTAGATCCGTAATAGTACATTATTATCGGATTCTAATTCTTGTAGTATTTGGAGTGATTGTTTGGACGTATGGTAAGTAAACGCGCTGAAATCTATATCGAAAATTCAATATAATAATGAGGTCCAAAAGCTATCTTCTCCATACGATCGAAATAGGACTCGAAACCTTTTCCGTTGTGTTCGGAATAGGGGTTTAACATTATAAATGCCTAGTGGCACGTCTCGATAGGAGTTCAGAAATTTTGAGTGGTAATTTCTAGATGATTTAAATTTGAAATTTAAATTTAAAATATTAATAATAGTATTGCATTGAAATACTGCGTCTTTACAGACACGTAAACAATTTTAAAGCACTTATCTTTCTTAATGACACACGTCATTTAGAAAACATAATAATAAAATAAGATAAATACTTCGTCTCGTTCCTTTTCCCCTCTTATTGAATTCAAGCCAAACCAAATCAGAAAATAATGGTATCGACTGTCTTCTCCCCTAATTTCTTTTCGTTCGAAGCAATAACCTTCTCCCTCCTCCTAACATAACTAATAATGTCTTCTAGTCCCTGAAAGATTATCTGAGACCGTGACTTTTGTACAACTCTCCTCTCAAAATTAATCTCCGAATCGAAGCTCGCAAGCCCTAATTTCCCTTTCCTCGTTCTCTGTTCTTACAAAATCGAAATCCAATCGGGTTTTAGGACAAGGGAGTGCGATTTCATCGCAGTGGGAGAGGCATCGTGTGCGAGAATCAAGGCGGCACTGGCTCGAGCTTGTTCAAGCGCGTGGGTTGAGGAATCGATTCGATGAGGTGCGTTCGTGGGCGACGAGTCGAGGTTGGCTCGACGCTTCGACATTGTTCCAGGGAGGCCGACACTCGCAATGGGAAGGCTAGAGCAATGCAAAGGTGGCTTGCGTTCGGCAAGGCAGTGGGAAGGGGAGTAGTGAGGTTTGGGTTAGAGCAGCTAAGTGCGATCTCTATTCCAATTTAATATATATACACACACACACACACACATTTTACAGGGAAGAGATATTTCTTTCAGTTTAATTTAATATAGTGAATTTATTTATTCTCATACCTTTTTCAAATTCAAAACAGTGATTTTAAATGTGGTTAATCCTAATTTAATTTTTATATATCTATTTACAAGAAATATGAAAATTATTTTTATAAATTAGATTTAGAAAGAAAAATAGGAATTTGAAAATGTTATGTGAAAATAGATTTTTGAAAGTCTATAATTTATTTTATATATATATACACATATATATATATGTAATTTTAAAAATAAAATAAGTATACAAATTTTTGAATGTTATTTTAAATTAATGGATTGAGTGATTAATTGTTTAATCTACTTATGTTAATTATTTTAGTTACCAATTTTTTTTCAAATGGGAGTAGTTAAAACAAAATCCTTATTTAAGTAATTTATAAAATGAGATAGATGGTTCGATTTATTTCGAGTATTATATAATGTTTATATAAGGTCTAAAACCGTGAAGAAATGGTCGAAATGGAAATGGATTGCAAAATAAAATGCAAAGGTGAGTTAATCTCACTCATCTGGGTTTTATTTAAATTTAAATAGTTAAATTTAAATATTTGGTTTGATGATAGAATGGATTGGATGTGGTATATTATATATAGTAGTATACATACATATACATAGATATATATATATTAGAGTGATTGATTTTCCCGCATTATATAGTGGATGAGACCCTATGCGCCGCATAATAGCGGATGAGATAATATGATCCTATATACCGTGATATTCCACCTCGAAGTGGAATTGGTATTATTATATTGTGCTAACATCTGTGGATGTAAGGAAAAATAGGTTGGAGGGATCCAACTAGATTCCTCAAAACGTTTGAATTTAATTTATACATTCAGCGATATGATTATGTGATGATCTGTGATGAATTATATTGATCATATTGGGAATTGGAATTTTTTGAATACTTTGGCTTGGTAATATATATAGATATATATAGCAATTTTGAGAATTGATATATATATATATATGAAGTTTGGATTTTTAAAGTAAATAAAAAGGTAATTTTAAACAAAATAATTATAAGAAATTTGGATAATTAAATGATTTGGAAGAATAAAAGTTGATTTTAAATTTTAAATAAATGAATTCTGAGTAGGGGAAGCATATTTTGAATAAAGAAGAATAAATTAATTTTTAGACTTAATGATATTATTGGAGGAATAAAGAAATTATTTTCAAATTTAAAGTTTAAATTTGGAAAAGATAAAGAAATTTTTTGGGAAAAGTATGAAATTTGTATTTCAGCTTAAATAAGATTTTAAATTATAATAAAGAAGTTAAATATGAAATTAATGAATTTTGAAATGAAATTGGGTAAGTAAAGAAATTTACTTTAAATGGAGTGAATTTTTAAAATCGATTTGAAATTGACTTAAGTGTTTGAAATTGGAATTTTAAAGAAAGATGAGACTATGAAATTTATAAACTAGGTTTATAAAGTGAAATGGATATCGGTGGATATTCGAGAGTATAAATTCACGGTGGGAATTTATAAAGAAATTCACGGTGGGGATTTATAAAGGGATGAGTAATTTGTTTTAAAAATAAATAGTAGTTTATTTTTAAAAGGTGTGAAAGGAAAGTGTATTTCCCTGAAAAGCCAGGTACGTTTTCAAAGAAGATTTTTAAGTATAAGTTAAAAGTGTTAAAGTTGTTTTAAAAGAATGTTTTTGAGAAATTATCATTTAAATTGTGTAAAATTCTAAAGGTAAATATTTATTAAATTAGTTATAGTAGAAATTATTTTGAAAGGTTAATTGGTATTATGATTTAAAAAGATAATTATTAATATTTATATTTTATAAAGTAGTTTTATTTTATAGATAGTAGGATAAAGTTTTTATTTGAAAACTCATATACAAATATCATAATTTTTATTTTTATTTTAAATTTGTTTTGGCTTATGTTTTACTTGAGAATTTTTAGAAAATTTTATGGCTAGTATTTTAAATAAAGTGTTTAAATAGTTTTTGTTTTAAGTGTTTTAAAATATATATTTTTGGACAAAGTAACTTAAATTATTTTAAAATCTAAAGTATTTAGACTCGGTGATTTTCAGTGGGAATAAACAATATTTGGAAATTTATTCCGCGAGAGGAAAGTGATTTGAAAACTGCTTTCAAAGGGTTGAAGTGTGGAAGATATCTTGCGAAGATATTTTGAATAATAAATAGTTTTGGAAAATTATTTAAATCTGGTCGATGTTTGTGGTTGTTATATGATAATTAAATAACCAACGATTAATATTGGCCAATGCACTGATCGTTTTGAAGAGACCAAGATCGGGATTTATTTCTTTAAAACCACTTCGATTCGGTTTGAATGTTTTCGTTAGGAAGACAAGGGCTGCGAGTCAAAGATGGAGCAGTGAAGTGCAAGGGTTAATCGCTACTAATCCCGAGGGTGATTCCAAAATGGATGTAGTAGGAGTAGTGCCTTCGGTTTCGTTCGAACCTGGAATGGACTTGTATGGATGAATGCATTCAGAACATCGTCAGGAGGATGGTGAGCATTCTAAGTAAATTGTGCGCTAAAAGGTAATGCATAGCCTCGAGCCTCATCAACCGGGAATGGCTAAAACAGGAGAGGTGCACACAAGGCTAAGTGGCTAGCAACCAATTGAGTGTATTTTCTCACGAGATACCTTTGATTACAAAGGATTTTGAAAACTTTAATAATCCAATTGAGTGTATTTTCTCACGTTGGTTTTCCAGACTGACTAGGCTATTACTTAACTATAATGCTCGGGTCAGACCGAGTATTATAAAGCACACGAAAGGATACTGTGAAGATCAGGAGATGGACTGGATGGCGAGACGTAGCATCCTTTGAAACTTTAATAATCCAATTGAGTGTATTTTCTCACGCTGGTTTTCCAGACTGACTAGGCTATTACTTAACTATAATGCTCAGGTCAAACCGAGTATTATAAAGCACATGAAAGGATACTGTGAAGATCAGGAGATGGACTGGATGGCGAGACGTAGCATACATATTTGATGTATAATTCCGCTATGTGGTAAGTTGTATTATCAGTTTGGTGAGGACAAGTTAATATAACTGTCCAGTTGTGTGTTATAGATGTTGTTGAACTCTGATGTTGTATTCTGATGATGTATGTATAAACCGATATAGTTTCTTTTGAGTAAATATCAGTTATTATCTATTATATTTTATTCCGCTGCGATAGTAAGATTCTACTGTGTTGTTTTCTCTTCTTCTTCTTTTAGGTTCGATTTTTCGGGCATCGAAAAATCGGGTCATTACATTTCTATTCTTCATAAACTTCAAATATATATTTATACTCAAGGAGAAGATTATAGGAAGGGTATACTACAAGTGACAAATCAGTGTTATTAGAACATTCAAAGTCAAACCAATCTTTTGTATTTTTCGAAATCCTGTTCTGCTGCTCGGGCGTGTGAAGTCCTCTTCGGCTGCTGAGGCGAAATCTTATTCTGCTGCTCAGGTCCCTGTTCGGCTGTTTAGGGGTTGTATAGACCTGTTCCTCTGGGTTAAGTGAGGGTTATTGTTTTAGTGAAATTCCAGAATGAGTCTGGGACTGGACGTAGGATGGTGCTTCGAACCAGTTAAAAATCCCTGGTGTCATTTTATTATACCGCTTTTATATTCAAAACTATTTACTGTATTACTATCATAAGTATACTCTGCATTATCGTATTATCATATATCCATATTACACGATCCATAGCACACTTTCATTTGGTATCAGAGCATAGCCACTGTCATTTGGTATCAGATCCTGGAATTCTACCGATCTTCACAACATCATAGATTAATGATCAGAAAATGATGCAGCCGAAATACAATAGGCAAAATCCCTGTCAAAGCCACCAGTAAGGACTGCAAAAAGGTACTTTCTGATTTACAAATTTCAGTAGAAGATAAGAATTAATTAGTTAGCATAAGCAATAAGATTTCAAAGCTTAATTTTATTATTTTAGAAAGGATGAAATCTTTTGAACTTGAAAATGAGAAATTGAAAAATGAGAAATTAGATTTAGAAAATCAACAGGGCGTTTTGAAAAATAATTTTGAGGCTCTTAAAGATTTTTTAGACCAACAAAATAGTATGTTTGAAAAAGAAAAAGAAATTTTTTCAAAATAAATTACGGATTTGAAAAGATAAAATGATTTATTACAATCATCTTTAGATAATTCTAAATCTCGAATTTTGCTTCTCGGAAATGAGAACTGTAAGTTAAAAAAGGAGAATTCTGAATTAAACATGCAAATTGATATTTTGAAAAACGGTAATATTTCTTTTGGAAATAATAATTGTGACTTTAAAGCTAAATTTGATAAACTTAACACTGAAGTCACAAAATTTAATAAAGGTCAAAACGATTTAAACATGATTTTATCCAGTTCTAGATCTTTACATGATAAAAGTGGTTTAGGATATAATGAAACTAAACACGGAAATAGCATTAGATACGCTTTCATATATAGTAAAAAATTTAATGCTAGTACTAGATTACGAGTAAGGTCTAAAATCCAATTTTTATAGAAATTCAAATACTGCTATGACCAATAATGTTTATAATTTCTTTAGAAGTGCAAAATCATTGACGGAAAATATGAATAAAAGTTATCTAAGTATTGGGGTTCCTGTTAATTGGAAAAATAGAGAAAATACATTGATGGTTATTTTGATATGGTAGATAAGAATGAAAATTATATTTATAAAGGTTCAAGCACACCCAAATGGGTATGCTTTTCTAAAAATTAGGAAATTATAAGAACCTTGGGTATCGCATGCTTTAAATGTGAACTTCTTTCTGATACCTTACATTATAAGTGTATTTATTTTGTTCTATACTATTCATGTTCTTTATTCCTTTTTGTCGATGACAAAGGGGAAGAAAATTATCACTAAAATTAAGAATGCAGGATATATATCGCTAAAGATTTAGGGGGAGTAAGTGTTTATATTACATATACAGTCGAAATCTATATCTATTTACAAGTTTTCATCGATCAAAAAGGGAAAGAATGTTGAGACTTGGTTTTGATCCATGACACAAAAATATCGCTATGACATTTGGATTTGACGACTGCTACGACAAAAAGAGAATATATACTACAGCGAGACAAGACTTCAAAACCGGTGCATTAATTATATTATTTTAATTTTGAGTCTTAGGTCAATTTTGTTAAAATCTCTCCTCGTTTACGTATATATTAGCTTATATATTTAATCATCTTATTCTCAAATATTTTATACATATATAAGCATATAAAATATATAAAAGTATTTTAAAGTTGTATATATTACTATACCTGTGTAAACTGTGCAAATTGCACAGATTTTACCAGGTCACTCGACTGACCTAGAGATTCAGTCGACCGACCTTGGAAAATTTGTGCAACATGCACAAGTGCACAGATATACAGATATATATTTAAAAATTCGTTTGAATATTTAGTCGACTGATTCAGAAGTTCAATTGACTGAATTTCTACTACGACTACTTTTTGAAAATACACTACTATTGTGAAGAGTTACGAACTTCTGCGGAATGATTTAGACGTAACATTTCAATCGAAACTCTTCACCAACAGTCGCTGCTCTTTAACCTCTATAAATACATACTCTAACTTGATTCCAAATAACCAAATCTAATCTAACTCTATGAAATCTATTTGCTATTATACTTTTAATTATGCTGCAAAAAAGCAATATTATACCTTTCTATTCTTCATAAACTTCAAATTTATATATTTATACTCGAGGAGAAGATTATAGAAAGGGTGTGCTACAAGTGACAAATCAGTGTTATTAGAACACACAAAGTCAAAACAATCTTTTGTATTTGTCAAAATCCTGTTCTGCTGCTCAGGCATGTCAAGTCCACTTCGGCTGTTGAGGCGAAATCCTATACTACTGCTCAGGTCCCTGTTTGGCTACTCATGGGTTGTATAAACCTGTTTCTCCAGGTTAAGTGAGGTTTATTATTTTAGTGAAATTCCAGAAGGAGTCTAGGACAAGACATAGGACGGTGCTCCGAACCAGTATAAAAATCTCTAGTGTCATTTTATTATACTGCTTTTATATTCCATACTATTTACTGTATTACTATCATAACTATACTTTGTATTATCATATATCCATATTACACGATCCATAGCACACTTTCATTTGGTATTAGAGCATAGCCGCTGTCAAAAGTGTGAAGACATATCCGAAAGTTGACTTTCTCGAATCCCTATCACCGACATAATTCAAATCACAGTAACCAACCAACTTGAAATTCATTCCCTCACTACCACCAAAAACATGACCATGAGATGACGTACTTCTAAGGTATCTCAATATTAGCTTCACTGCTTTCCAATGTGATTTTCCCGAATTAGCCATATACTGACTAATCATTCCGACGACATTCACAATATCGGGCCTCATACACACCATGGCATACATCAAACTTCCAACCACACTTGCATATGAAACCTTTTCCACATTAGCCTTCTCTTTCTCCAAGATAGGTGATCCCTTAATCGAAAGCTTCATATGCAAAGGTAAAGGCATATTTGGCGCCTTTGCATTCTCCAAGTTAAACCGGCAAAGAGCTTTCTTAATGTATTCCTTTTAGGTCAACTTCAACTCAAAATGCTTTTGATCCCTTTCAATTTCCATGCCCAATATCCTTCTTGCTTCTCCAAGTCTCTTCATTTCGAATTTTGATTTTAAAATCTATTTTAACTTGTTGATTTCCATCTTTGTCCATAAAATTAATGAGCATGTCATTTACATACAAGAGTAAATACACCCAACTATCATTTTCCAACTTCTTGAAATATACACAAGCATTCTTGACGTTTCTATCAAAACCATTTTCAAGCATAAAGTGATCAAATCTCTTGTACCATTGCCTTGGTGATTGCTTTAAATCATATAGTGATTTCTTTAGCTTGCAAATCAAATTCGACTTACTATCTACAGCAAACCCTTACGGTTGCTCCATGTAAATGTCTTCATCCAAGTCACTGTGACGGCTAGGATTTTTCAATGTTTAATTCAGAATATTTAAATGGTTTTAAATATTGAAATTGAATTGTAAATTGGTTTTGAATATGAAAAACTTGGATTTATCCATTCAGAATGTAGATACAACAGTTTGTTGAATAAAATAATTATTCAATTCAATAATTGAAGATTGAGTAAAATATTTAATCTTGAGTTTTGAGTTTGTGAAAAATATTTTAAAGGCTTGTAAAATTTATATTGATAGTACCGAAGATAGTAAAAGTGTTAAAATTGAATTTGGAAGTGTTTTGTTAAGTTTTAAAAATATATCGTATAAATTGATATTTAAAAATAGTCTTCCGAGGCATAGTCTCGGATTTCGACGAAACCAGTTCCATTGGATCTGTAATGTTGTATTATTATCGGATTTCAATTTTCGTAATGTTTGGAGTTGTTGTGTGAGCGTACGATATACAAACGCACTGAATTTATATCAAAAATTTAATATAATAACTAGGTCCAAAAAAAGCTATCTTCTCCATATGATCGAATTAGGACTCGAAACCTTTGTCATTGCGTGCAGAATAGGGGTATAACATTAGAAATGCCTAGCGGAACGCCTCGATAGGAGTTTGAACTTTTAAGTTGCATTTACGTTTGGAATTTAAATAAAAATATTTCTTAATAAACCTACTCTGCACCCATAATTATTTCACATCATAACTTTTTTATTTCATTTCGAAAACACTATTGCTTGTTAACTCGAGCAAGCTAACGTCTTCTCTTGTCTCCCCTACTTTTTCCTTAAATCACGAAGTTGTTCAAAATGATTTCTTCACCGTTCAGAAAAATAAAAATGGTCGCTTCTTCTTTTCAATCCAAATCAAATAGAATTGTCGCTTCCTTTTCATTACAAATCAAAGCCGAATCTCTCTCTGTTTCGAAATCGAATCAGTTTATAAAAAAACCCAAAGTCACGAAATCCAATTCTTGTTCTTCCCTTTCGTGCTAAAAAAGAGAGGAGAGAAACCGCGAACGCCATCGCGAGGGAAGACGCAGGATTATAGGGTGGTCTCGTGCGTGGCAGCAAGGATCGAAGGCGAGGCAACGCGTGGCGATAGAGGATTGGTTCGACTGCATTTTGAGGTGGAGGCGCGTGGAGTCTCAGGGAGGCGTTTGATTGAAGCTAGGGTTTCGGAAGCAGCGACATGGAGGACGAGGCAGAGTCGCGTACCAGGGGTCATACAATCTAGAAGTGGCAAACGTAGGAAGGCCTGGAAGCTCACATTGGTTAAAGGGCGGTGGGTCGGTCGCAGCGTGGATGGTCGATCGACGGTGTGGTTCATCGACGGCATCAACTGGTGGTTGTGGGCTACGCAGTAAGGTATCTGTGTGCAGTTTTTTTTCAATTTATATATCTATAATAATATTTTACAGTAAAGTTTCTATGAAAAAATAAAAAATAACTGCAGCAACGTATATATATATAGTTTATGTATTTTAAAATTTAATAATAATGATAATAATGTATATATATAGGTATATATGGTAAAGCAGAAAAATATAAGAGTTTATATAAAGATAAGATTTTTAAAACCCATATAGATTATTTTTATATATACAATTTGGAAATGGAAAAAAATAAAATACAATTTACTACTTCATTTCAAATAATTTATTAAGGTGATTAATTTGTTAAATTAAATTATTTGTTTAAAACCAAATTATTAGTTTAAATTAAATAAGTAAGTAGTAATTAACCGTTCGATCAATTCAAGTTTTAATAAATTATATAAATATTTATACAAGGTCAATAATCGTGGAATCAAATCGAGAATGAAGTGGATTTGCAAATTTAAGAGGGGCAAAGGTGAGTTAATCTCACTCTTCTGGATTGCTATTTAAATTTAAATGGTTAAATTTAAATAATTGGTTGAATGATTGAATTGACTGATATGCTATATCATATATAGTAGTATACATAGTATATTTGGAGTGATTGATTTCTCGCATTATATAGCGGATTAGACCCTATGCGTCGCATAATAGTGGACGATATTTTATAAACCCATATACCGTGATATTCCACCTCGAAGTGGAATTGGTATTTTATATTGTGATAATGTCTGTGTATGCAAGGAAACGGTTGGAGGGATCCAACAGGATTTCTTAAATTTATTTAGAATGTTTTAATATTCTATGATTTGGTCATTGCTAATCTGTGATAAATTATATTGGTAACAGAAATGCTGGATGCTATGTTTGATTGAAAATATTTAGGTGTACTGAGTTACCAAAAATATATAGATTGGATTTTTGAAAAGAAAATTAAAAGAGAGAATTTGTAAATAAAATGGTTACTGAAAATTTGGGATAAATTGAAGAATGAATTGGAAAAGAATGAAAGTGATTTTTTAAAATTCTAATAAATAAGTTTCGAGCATGGAAAGGGGATTTGAATAAATAGAGAAATAATGAATTTTAAAACTTAAGTGATATTATTTAAAGGAATAAAGAATTTACTTTAAAATTCAAGGTTTAATTTATTTGAAAGGATAAAGAATAAATTTGGAAAATATGAAATTGGTATTTTCAGTTAAATATATTTTAAATCATAATTAAGAAATAAAATCTGAAGTTAATGGGTTTTGAAATAAATGAGTAAGTAAAGGAAATTATTTAAAAATGGAGTAATTTGGAAATCAATTTGAAAATTGATTTAAGTGTTTGAAATTGGAATTTTAAAGGGGGATGGGACTATGAAATTTATAAATTGGGTTTATAAAAGTAAAGTAATATATCAGTGGATATTTGGAAGAATAAATTCACGGTGGGAATTTATTAAAGGAAAGGGTAAATTTGTTTAAAAATAAATAATTATTTATTTTTAAAAGATGTGAAAGAGAAGTGTATTTTTCTGGATAGCCAAGTACGTTTTCAAAGCAAATTTTTAAGGATGAGTTAAAAGTTTAAAGTTGTTTTAAAAAGTAGATTTTAGAAAATTTATTATTTTTAAATGTTAAAATTTAAAGTAAGTATTTTTTTTCAAATTTATTTTAGTAGTAATTATTTTAAAGGTGACTTGGTATTATGTTTTAAAAGGATAAAAATTTAGTTTTATTATTTTATTAAGTAGCTTTATCTTAAATATTCTTAAAGAATATATCTTTATATAAAGTATTAAAGTAGTTTTTTATTTAAATGTTTTAAAGTATATTTTATAATAAGTGTTTAAAATTATTTGTACTTGGTGTTTCAGTGGAAATAAATATTTGGGAAATCATTCCGTGAGAAGAGTGTGGTTTGAAAACTGTTTTCAAAGGGTTGAAAAGTGGAAATATACCTTGTGAAGTTATTTTAAGGTTAATAAATAATTTGGAAAATTATTTATGTTTGATGGTTGTTCGTGAATGTTAATTGATAGTTAAAAAACCGACTATCAATATTGGCCAATGCGCTGATCGTTTCGAAGAGACCGAGATCGGGATTTATTTCTCGAAAACCACTTCGATCCGGTTTGTACGTTTTCGTGGGGAAAACAAGTTCGGAATCGAAGATGGAGGAGTGAAGTGCAAGGGCTAGTTGCTACTAATCCTGAGCTGATTCCAAAATGGATGTAGTCGGAGTAGTGCCTTCAGTTCCGTTCGAACCCGGGATGGACTTGTATGGATGAATGCTTTCAGAACATCATCAGGAGGATAATGAGCATTCTAAGTGATATGTTCTAAAAAGGTAACGCTTAGCCTTGAGCCTCATCAATCGGGAATGACTGAAAATCAGGAGATATGCAGCAAGGCTAAGTAGGTAGCACCTATTAGGGTAAGGTCAACCCTATCCAGATGTCCCTTTTTATTTCGGCTGTATGGACGGTTGCAGATCCCAACCACAAGGTGATCTTACTCGGGATCATCCAGTAAGGGGTAGATTCGGTCTTGGGTTGCAGGGGATTTAGGGTTGATCCTCGGTACGCTGATCTAGACCAGGTAATGTGACAGGAGGTACCCCAGTGCCTAGTCATTAGTTGGAAATTCATTCTCCCTACATGCCTTTACGGTTTTGATTGTGCCCAACTATTGCTGAAACGTGAGATGTAAGCATTTCAGCTAGATTCTATTTTACTTTCTATAGACACTATTATAATATTGGACGGGTTTGATAAAAAGTGTTTTGGCTATCGTAAGGTAAAAACCCGACATGTTTTTTTGTGGCGTGGTCTTACGAGATGCTTTTGTCTTCAAAAGAATTTTGAAACTTTAATAATCAATTTGAATATGGTTTTCTCACGCTGGTATTCCAGACCGACTCGGGTGTTATTTTACTATAATACTCGGGTCAGACCGAGTATTATGGATTACAGAAAATGATGCTGTGGAGTTGGATGGCGATACGTACTTCCATATTTATATGAAATAATCCGCTGTGTATTCAGTTTTGGGAAGGAGAAGATATTATAACCGTCCTGAGTTGTGTTGTTGTTTGTATTGAACTCTGATTCTGTACTCTGATGATGTAATGTATAAATAGATGTATTTTTTTGTGTAAAGATCATTTGTTATCTATTATATTTTATTCCGCTGCGTTGGTAAGATTCTGATGTTGTTTCTATTTTCTTCTTCTACCTCCTTCTTCTTTAACCCTAACGGTTCGTATTTCCGTGCACCTTGAGTTGATGTGTTGGAAAATAGTGTTGATTTAAGGGGTACAGGTTTGCGGGTCGTTCAGTTGGTATCAGAACGAAAGGTTAAGCGAGAACCTTGGCTCTAGTAGGGATTACTCATTTGAGATAGAGTCAGTAGTACTCCACAATGAGTTTGAGTGTATTAAAAGTTATGTGCGCGTATTTGTTGGTGGATATAAAAATGGTTTTATATTGTGTTGATTGATTTATTGAGTGGCATATGAACCTTCGTCGGCACAATCTGGACAACTGTATCGAAGGGGTTTCTAAACACTTAAATAGAACAATTCGACACAATATTGTTTTCGAAAGCAGGTAGATGAAATAATTTTACCTAAAAATATATTTTGATATAAAAGAAATATTTTCTTAAATTGTTATATAACTTGGATGTTTGGATGATAATATTTTAAACAAGTAAGATTATAAAAAAAAATTGGAATGACTTGTATAATCAAATGGGAATTTGTATGAGCATAAATTATACAAATGAATTATGGTTAAAATTTGATTTAAATCAAATCTGTAAATTTAAAATCCCGAAGATTTTGGGAGTGTTTTCCGAAGTGTTTTGAAGACAAATAATAGCATTATTATTTTGGAGGTATTTCTAAAAGGAAATTTTTTCAGAAAAAATTTAGAAAGGGATATAGCATTGAGCTCACTTCAGTCACTGGAAAATAACTTCGATGATGACTGTAGCATCATCGATGTTCATTTTCGAGTTTCTAAGTGACGGATTGCTGCCAAATTTATTTATTCAGAAGAAATAGTTTTGTTTTTGAAATTTCAAAGAAAATTTGTTGGGGATAAAAGCCAGGATTGATTTGAAAATTTTAAGAAGTGTGATTTTGGGATAATGGTGATTTCAAAATGATTTGAAAACCAAAAGTCGGGTGTTTAAAAATCCTGAATCCTTATTTGAATTGAAAATCCTGATGAGATAGGTTATAAGCTTATAAATTGAGATGATTTTTAAATAAGGAAGGAAAGTTGGAGATGTGAATGTTGGAATTAAAATTTAAAGTGAAAAAAAAGAAGAGAGGTAAAATAAATTTAACTTGGATAATGGTGAAGGAATTAAATTGTCGAAAATTTAATTGATTGCGGTTTGAATGGAATTTTTTTAGCAAAGTAAATGAATTAAAAATTTTGGATATAAATTAGAATTGAATTAAAATGAATTCAGGGAGTTATTGATAATATAGAATGAAAAAAAATAATTCTTACTTAAATAAATGGAAGTAAGTTGAATTGGATTGGAATAAATAAAAATATACTTGGGTTAAGTAAGGATCTCCAGTTAAAATGAAATGGGGATGTGCTTAATTATAAATGAATGGAAGTATGAAATATAAGCGCATGACCTATGAGAATTTGAATAGTGAAACAAGGACCAAAAAATTTGTTTGGTATTTCGGAATGAAATAAAAATCCAAACATGAATTATAAAATAGATTAAACTCGAGAACATTAACTAAAGTGATTTTTGAAGGTAAAAATCAAATATTGAATTATAAGATGAGAGTGTACTAATTTGGAATAAATTAGTTAATTGAATTGTTAATGGGATTTAAATTTGGTAGTGAAAAAGTTGAAAGTGTAAATGAATACTGGAATTGGATTATAATAGTGATGGTTTGAATTGTAAATAAATCCAAGTGAGTAGAAATGAGATTGAAATGGTCTTGTTATTAATAAAATAAGTTGGAAGTGAATTGAAAATGTGGAACAAAGTTGAAAATAGATTGAATGAGTACACTAATTGAATTTAATAGAATGAAATTTAATTGGAAATAGAGATGAACTTAAGTTATTAACTTAAGTGAATTGTTAAATGGTTGTTAGTGAGCTTTATGAAATGGTTTTGAATGGAACCTATTTGAATAATGGAATGGGATAAATTAATGTAAATTAACTTAAGTTAAGAATAATTAGAAGCCCGACTTCGAGTAAGAATGGAAGACCATTAAATAAAAGCTTGGGTTGAATTAATTTGGGAATGGTTAGTAGTATATAAGCATGGAATGTGTCGAGCTAAATAAAATGGTTGTGAATGAACTAAAATGGAATGGAATTAAATATAAATTGAGTTGGAATCAACTTAAATTGGTTATAAAACTTAGTTAATTATTTGTTCACATGGATATCATCAGATTTCATAGAATAAATTGCCGTTTGACGTAAATGAAGGTAATTAAAATTCTATGAATTGGTAGAAGTAAATAAAATTGATTTTTGGAATCAATTGAAATAAATGTGAGTTGTTTGGGTTAAAAATGAATTGAATGTAAGCAATTGAGTTGTAAACCGTTTAAATTGAATGAAGTTGTATATGAGTTGGTTGTAAAATAATTAAAATTAATGTCGAAACCCTATAAGTTGCTTATAAATATTGTTTAACCTACATTTCTTATAGAAACTTGTATGTTTACTAGTTAAATATGTAAAATGTTCTTAAGTTACATGATTGTCGCACTTACATATTTAAATTGAGTAAGTACAGGTGCAAGGAAGCCGTGTGGCTGGATTTGGTTGCGCTAATTGCTAAAATAATAAGTCGTTTGCTAAAAAAATGCTAAATAGAGGTACACCTACGCAATAAAAGTTAGGAAATATAAACTATTATTTGTTTTTTTGTTTTCCGACTTTGTGGGTCCATGTATATATATTTATATCTCTTGTCAAATTGCAAAAGCTCCTCCGTACAAAGGAGACTGCCAAAAAAATTTGAAAATTTTGGGAGATAGAAAATTTTTGAAAAAATTTTTGTTAGCGACAAAATGATTTCAAATTGGAATTGAAATCAGAGATTTTGGAAATGGAATTTGAAACTAATTATTTAGTTGAAAACTAAAGGATTAGAAAGTGAATAAGGGATTTTCACTAAATGGGTTTTAGCATGTTAATGGGTTGAGGCATTCGTCTGGCCTAGCAATTTCGGGGACCAAATTCTGTTAAGGGGGGAGGAATGTGACGACCCGGATTTTTTAATGTTTAATTCAGAATACTTAAATGGTTTTAAATATTGAAATTGAATTGTAAATTGGTTTTGAATATGAAAATTTTGGATTTATCCATTCAGAATGTGGATACAGCAATTTGTTGAATTAAATAATTATCCAATTCAATAGTTGAAGATTGAGTAAAATATTTAATCTTGAGTTTCGAGTTCGTTAAAATATTTTAAAGGCTTGTAAAATTTATATTGATAGTACTGAATATAGTAAAAGTGTTAAAATTAAATTTGAAAGTGTTTTGTTAAGTTTTAAAAATATATCGTTTAAATTGATATTTAAAAATAGACTTCCGAGGCATAGTCTCGGATTTTGACAAACCAGTTCCATTGGATCCGTAATATTGTACTATTATCGGATTTCAATTTTCGTAATGTTTGGAGTTGTTGTGTGAGCGTACGATATATAAACTCGCTGAATTTATATCGAAAATTTAATATAATAACTAGGTCCAAAAAAGCTATCTTCTCCATACGATCGAAGTAGGACTCGAAACCTTTTCCATTGCGTTCGGAATAAGGGTATAACATTAAAAACGCCTAGCGGTACGCCTCGATAGGAGTTTGAAATTTTAAGTTGCATTTGTCGAGATGTTTGGAATTTAAATAAAAATATTTCTTAATAAACCTACTCTGCAACCGTAATTATTTCACATCATAACTTTTTCCTTTCATTTCGAAATCACTGTTGCTTGTTAACTCGAGCAAGCTAACTTCTTCTCTTGTCTCCTCTACTTTTTCTTTAAATTACGCGAGCTGTTCAAAAGGATTTCTTCACCGTTCAGAAAAATAAAAATGGTCGCTTCTTCTTTTCAATCAAAATCAAATAGAATTGTCGCTTCCTTTTCATTACAAATCAAAACTGAATCTCTCTCTGTTTCGAAATCGAATCATTTTATAAAAAAACCCAAAGTCACGAAATCCAATTCTCATTCTTCCCTTTCGTGCTAAAAAAGAGAGGAGAGAAACCGCGAACGCCATCGCGTGGGAAGAGGCAGGATTAGAGGGTGGTCTCGTGCGCGGCATCATGGGCCGGAGGCGAGGCAATGCGTGGCGATAGAGGAGTGGTTCGACTATGTTTTTAGGTGGAGGCCCATGGAGTCTCGGGGAGGCATTCGATTGGAGCTAGGGTTTCGAAAGCAGCGACATGGAGGATGAGGCAGAGTCGCGTACGATGGGTCGTACAATCTAGAAGTGGCAAACGTAGGATGGCCTGGAAGCTCGCATTGGTTAAAGGGCGGTGGGTCGGTCGCAGCGTGGATGATTGACCGACGAGGTAGTTCGTCGATGGCTTCAAGGGGTGGTTGTGGGCTACGCAGTAAGGTATCCGTGTGCATTTTTTTTCAATTTATATATTTATAATAATATTTTACAGTAAATTTTCTATAAAAAAAATAAAAAAATAACTGCAGCAAGGTATATATATACAGTTTACGTATTTTGAAATTAAATAATAATAATAATATATACATATATATGGGTATATACAGTAAAGCAGAAAATATAAGAGTTTATATAAAGATAAGATTTTTAAAACCCATATAGATTATTTTTATATATATAGTTTGAAAATGGAAAAAAATAAAATACGATTTACTAGTTTTTTTCAAATAATTTAATAAGGTGATTAATTTGTTAAATTAAATTATTTGTTTAAAACCAAATTGTTAGTTTAAATTAAATAAGTAAGTAGTAATTAACTGTTCGATCAATTCAAATATTAATAAATTATATAAATATTTATACAGGGTCAATAATCATGGAATCAAATCGAGAATGAAGTGGATTTGCAAATTTAAGCGGGGCAAAGGTGAGTTAATCTCACTCTTCTGGATTGCTATTTAAATTTAAATGGTTAAATTTAAATAATTGGTTGAATGATTGAATTGATTGATGTGCTATATCATATATAGTAGTATACATAGTATATTTGGAGTGATTGATTTCCCGCATTATATAGCGGATGAGACCCTATGCGCCGCATAATAGCAGATGATATTTTATAAACCCATATACCGCGATATTCCACCTCGAAGTGGAATTAGTATTTTATATTCTGCTAACGTCTGTGGATGCAGGGAAACAGGTTGGAGGGATCCAACAGGATTCCTTAAATTTATTTAGAATGTTTCAATATTCTATGATTTGGTCGTTGCGAATATGGATAAATTATATTGGTAACAAAAATGTTGGATGCTATGTTTGATTGAAAATATTTAGGTGTACCGAGTTACTAAAAATATATAGATTGGATTTTTGAAAAGAAAAATAAAAGAGAGAATTTGTAAATAAAATTGTTATTGAAAATTTGGGATAAATTGAAGAATGAATTGGAAAAGAATGAAAGTGATTTTCTAAAATTCTAATAAATAACTTCCGAGTATAGAAAGGGGATTTGAATAGCAGAGAAATAATGAATTTTAAAACTTAAGTGATATTATTTAAAGGAATAAAGAATTTACTTTAAAATTCAAGGTTTAATTTATTTGAAAGGATAAAGAAGAAATTTGGAAAATATGAAATTGGTATTTTCAGTTAAAAAGATTTGAAATCATAATTAAGAAATAAAATCTGAAGTTAATGGGTTTTGAAATAAATGAGTAAGTAAAGGAAATTATTTCAAAATGGAGTAATTTGGAAATGAATTTGAAAATTAATTTAAGTGTTTGAAATTGGAATTTTAAAGGGGGATGGGACTAAGAAATTTATAAACTGCGTTTATAAAAGTAAAGTAATATATCAGTGGATATTTGGAAGAATAAATTTACGGTGGGAATTTATTAAAGGAATGGGTAAATTTGTTTAAAAATAAATAGTGATTTACTTTTTTAAAGATGTGAAAGAGAAGGGTATTTTCCTAGATAGCCAAGTACGTTTTCAAAGCAAATTTTTAAGGATGAGTTAAAAGTTTAGAGTTGTTTTAAAAAGTATGTTTTAGAAAATTTATTATTTTCAAATGTTTAAATTTTAAAGTAAGTAATTTTTTTCAAATTTATTTTAAGAGTAATTATTTTAAAGGTGACTTGGTATTATGTTTTAAAAGGATAAAAATTTAGTTTTATTATTTTATTAAGTAGCTTTATCTTAAATATTCTTAAAGCATATATCTTTAAATAAAGTATTAAAATAGTTTTTTTATTTAAATGTTTTAAAGTATATTTTATAGAAAGTTTTTAAAATTATTTGTACTTGGTGTTCCAATGGAAATAAATATTTGGGAATTCATTCCATGAGAAGAGTGTGGTTTGAAAACTATTTTCAAAGGGTTAAAAAGTGGAAATATATCTTGTGAAGTTATTCTAAGGTTAATAAATAATTCGGAAAATTATTTACGTTTGATGGTTGTTTGTGAATGTTAATTGATAGTTAAATAATCGACTATCAATATTGGCCAATGCACTGATGGTTTCGAAGAGACCAGGATCGGGATTTATTTCTCGAAAACCACTTCGATCTGGTTTGTTCGTTTTCGTGGGGGAAACTAGTTCGGAGTCGAAGATGGAGCAGTGAAGTGCAAGGGCTAGTCGCTACTAATCCTGAGATGATTCCAAAATGGATGAAGTAGGAGTAGTGCCTTCGGTTCCGTTCGAACCCGGGACAGACTTCTATGGATGAATGCTTTCATAACACAATCAGGAGGACGATGAGCATTCTAAGTGATATGTTCTAAAAAGGTAACGCTTAGCCTCGCGCCTCATCAACCAGGAATGACTGAAAATCAGAGGATATGCAGCAAGGCTAAGTGAGTAGCACCCATTAGGGTAAGGCCATCCCTGTCTAGATGTCCCTTTTTATTTTGGCTGTGTGGGCGGTTGCTGATCCAAACCACGGGGTGATCTTACTCGGGATTATCCAGTAATAGGTAGTTTCGGTCTTGTGTTGCAGGGGATTTAGGGTGGATCCTCGGTACGCTGATCTAGACCAGGTACTATGATAGGTGGTACCCAGTGCCTAGTCATTAGTTGAAAATCCATTCTCCCTACGCGCCTTTACGATTTTGAATGTGCCCAATTATTACTGAAGCATGAGATGCAAGCATTTCAGCCATATTCTATTTTACTTTCTATAGACACTATTATAATATCAGACGGATTTGATAAAAAGCGTTTTGGCTATCGTAAGTTAAAAACCCGACATGTTTATTTGTGGCGTGGTCTTACGAGAGCTTTTGTTTACAAAAGAATTTTGAAACATTAATATTCAATTTGAGTATGGTTTTCTCACGCTGGTTTTCCAGACTGACTCGGGTGTAATTTAACTATAATGCTCGGGTCAGACCGAGTATTATAGATTACAAGAAATGATGCTATGGAGCTGGATGGCGATACGTACTTCCGTATTTGTATGAAATAATCCGTTGTGTATCCAGTTATAGGAAGGACGAGATATTATAACCGTCCTGAGTTGTGTTGTTGTTTGTATTGAACTCTGATGCTGTACTCTGATGATGTAATGTATAAATAGATGTATTTGTTTTTGTGTAAACATCATTTGTTATCTATTATATTTTATTCCGCTGCGTTGATAAGATTCTGATGTTATTTCTGTTTTCTTCTTCTACCTCCTTCTTCTTTAACCCTAACGGTTCGTATTTCCATGCACCATGAGTTAATGTGTTGGAAAATAGTGTTGACTTAAGGCATACAGGTTTGCGGGTCGTTACAGTCACCATATAAGCAGGCGGTTTTCACATCCATTTACTCTAACTCCAAGTCGTTAATAACTACTTTGGCAAGCAATATCTGGATATAAGTATGGCGCACAACTAGTGTGAATATCTCATCATACTCCTTTCCATTCCTTTTTGCAAACCGCTTAGCCACTAGTCTAGCTTTGCATCTCCCATCGTCCTTCACCTTGTGTATCCATTTGCACATGAGAGTACGGTTTCCTTTAGGAAGTGGAACCAAATCCCAAGTTTGATTCTTCATCAACGATTGCGTCTCTTCCTTCATGGCACAAATCCACTTCGAGATATCACTTAATTCAATGATGTCATCAAGGTCTATCAACTCATCTTGGACTACATGAAGTGCATAGTCCAAATTACCACAAAAGCTAAGATAGTTTCAATCATCATATCTATCGGGTGGTCTTATAGCACGACGACCGACCCGAGTAGCAATACCATCAACAAAACTCCTTTCGGTACCACCTTGAACCGAATCCTCTCTAGAATCATGCACATCACCAACACTACTAGAGGCACCATGTGGACCATGTGATGTCACATGTGATAACTCAAATTTTTGGACATCTGTTAATTTGTAATTAACGACATTTAACTTATTAAAATACTGATTTGTATATTAACAAATAAAGTTCTGATAAATATCTGGATATATATATAGAGAGAATGGAAACTATAATAAATATAGAAAAATAAATCTTTGGATAAATGAATAATATATTTCACTATTTAATTCATGATAATATATATAAAGATATATGCAAATTTTATAATGTGGAAAATTTTAAATGTACATAAACAAATATATAAGAGTGTAAATATATCTATGTGTATATATATATATATGCCATGAGAATTAGGATATTTGAAAGTTGTAAAAATATGGAAACATTAATATTTATCAAAAAAAATTCACATCAGGTATTTCTAATTATAATATATGTATATTGTGATTAGGAAGCTATTCTTTTGAGTTCAATATAATAATTTTTCAAAGCTATTTAAAGTAAATTCTATGTTTTCTAAAAAATAAAAAAATAGACCAATGGTTATATTTATTAATATAAAATATATAATAGTTCAATTTTAAAATAAGATTTAATAAAGGTCAATATTTCCTGTAAAATATGCATTAAATAAATGTGAGTTGTATATAAAAAAAAGTATTTAAACATAAAACTTAAACTAGTAAAAAAATAAGAATTTTTTATTTATTTTGACATGTGTAAGCTTAGAGTAACATGCATATTAACATGTGGCATTAGTTTTCTTTTAAAATAAAATATAATAACACGTTTAAAAGAAAGCTATTTTCAGTTCACAAGGAAGGACAGTCCAGTTTCCAAAAGCATTTTCATTCTCTTCTCTAAACTCTTTCATTCATCTTCTAAACTAAAAAAACAAAGAAATCAATTTGTTCCAAATTTTAACCTGAGCAAAACATAATAGATTCAAGAGCAAGCAAATACAAATTTAGATCAACTCAACAAAGATCAAATAAATTCAAACATCAAGCAAAGATTCAAGTTGATCAAAATCAGTTGCAGATCAAATCCAATTTTTTTCATTGGATTTGTCATCTGTTTTTCAAATTTCTGTGAGTAAACAAAATCATTTTCTCAAAACTTAATCTATTTTATATCTGGGTGCATGTATAAGTAAAGTTGTAAATGTGTTGCTTGAATATATTTTAGTAAAATACTATGGGTGCATATTTATGTATATTCATATCAATGCCTCTGTTGATATTAACAAACTAAAACAGGATCAAAAAAGTTCAAGAAAAAAAAATTCATATCTCCTTATGCAAACTGATTCATGTGACGACCTTTAGATGACAGTTGGTTGTTCTACCTGATTTAATTTTTAAAAACATATTTAAGCAAAATTAACAAATAGATTTCATGAATCAAGGAAGAACAGTGGAAACCATTTAGAGTCAGAAAAATCGAATGGTTAATTTCCTTGTTTTGATTATATGATCTTACTCGACAATAAAAACTATGATTTTTAGTAATTATATCAAGATTTTCAAGTGGGAATTTGGGGAGGAATTTGGTGTGAACAGAATTTGGGTTTTGTCCAATTTCAGGCAATCACAGGGTTAGGTAAGGTCAGGGTTTATGCCGGAGGTAGGTCGTGGTTCAGGGATCGTGTAAAAATTGGTGGTTCGATTTTTAGATCAGGATGGTGACAGCATGATGGTATTGTAGGGTTTTAGGACATAATTTGGTGGAGGGTGGTTCCAGGAAAATTATGGTGTCGCGGCGTGGATTTAGGGTGTGGTATGAGGGATAAAGTAAGGGAGGTTCACGGCGAGGCTTCTGGCGAAGTATGGAGTCGGCCAGTGATTGGTGATGATGGGTCAAGGCGGAGGACAGAAGTCTGTGTATCTCTTGTTTTGGTGGAAGATCAAGCTTTTCGTTTTAGTGGTTGCCGCATAGAACTGGGTGATCAGAGAATATGCGGGGATCGAAGGTGATGAGCAAGGATGGTCGGAGGCAAGGTCATCGTCCGGGAGAGGGTGTGCATGTGCACCGTATCTCTGTGTGCACAATGGAAGGAGGAGGTAGGAGTAGCAGAAGAAAACAAAGGAGAAGAAGAGGATCGGGAAATTTTAGTCTAGACTCGATGTCGTTCTCGAGTCATTCGCATAGTTCATCGAGTGAAGTAAGGATGGTGTGCAGAGTGCTTGCTCGGGAAATTTTGGACTGGGCTCAGTATTTGTTCAGGAAGTTTGTGTAGGCAAGAACTTGTTTGTTGATTCTGGGTTATTAAACGCAGGCTTTTAATTTTGAAAGTAAATTTGTACTGGGTATAAAACTAAAGGGGAAGTTTAATCAGGTTTTATAGTTGAAGTATTTGGTGAATAATTTTCCCAAAGTAAGTATTAAAAAAAGATTCCAAGTAAAAGTAAAAATTGTGACAAGTTTAAAAATAAAGAAATGAAGGTTGTCAAAGTTAAAAGGATTGTTAACAAGGTTTCAAAGTTAAATATTAAGCAATTTTCAAATATAAATTATAAGTCACATGTTCAAATTTTAATTGTTGATTTAATATAATTATATATAATAGCTTAACTGTTTAATTAATTCCTAGTGATTTCAAAATAAATAACATGATGGATTTAAATAAGTATTTGAGATAAGTAAATTGAATTTTAAATTAGTCAAAAAGGGGACTTAAGTGATCTTGTTTAAGTAATAATTAAATTAATTTAGATAATTAAGGAATTAATGGCTTATCTCTAAATTAAATTAGGAACGTAATTAATTAAAGGATAGTTAATGTAATTAATTAAAGGTTAATTAATTACTTTATGTAATTAAAGGGTAATTAATTAATGTAAATAATTAAGGAATGATTAGTTAATTTCTCTAATCTATTTAAATAATAATGATTGGATTAAAATTAGTTAATATTAATCAAGGAGGATTTAAAAGTAATTAATTAAATTTATTTAGTGATTAAATTTAATTAATTGGAAATGATGAGGATTTGCTTTTGCTTATGGATGATTGAATTGTATTGGATGATTGGATTAATATCTAGTCTAATAATTTATGGCGTACTATGATAACATATGTTTGAATGAACTGTGATAATGTGGGTTATCTATCAATGATAAATTGCCATGTAAATGCGACATCATGTATTAAAAATTGAATTGAATTCATTTAAAATAACCTGGATTAAAGATGGTATTGGATTCGAAGAGACCGTGGTCGGGTATCAGCAAATATCCGAAACCACTTCGATTAGTAATTTTTAGTAAATCTTTATAAATTTGAGTTCAGAATCAAATAGGCTAGAATGGAATAATTTAAGTAACTGGACCTTTTAAACTAAGTTGGTACTTTGATATTGATTTGTGAAATAAGTGTTGACTATACAAGTTGTGAACTTGTAGAGAAGTACAAGTTACCCTGGGTTTTTAAATAAGTTTTATACATTAGTATTTCATGTTCGATGGGTTTACTCACGCTAGTTTCCAGCCTGCCCTGGTTTTTACTTTGATGTAATACTTTGGTCAGACCGAGTATTACAGATTTTCAAGTTAGGACGTTTTGGAGCTCAGGAGGCGAGCTGGATGGCAGGAACGTATGGAGTTTACTGCTGTGTATAGAGTTTGTATTGATGACAGTACTTTGGGACAGGTTAATACAACTGTCTAGTCTATTTCTAAATGGTTGTAACTATGATGTATTGTTGTAATAGTAACAATTACAGCTTTCTTTGTAAATGCTATTATTCTGATATTATATTTTTATCCACTACAAATGTGAGATGTTATTGTTTTCTGTTCTTCTTCTACATTCTTCTTTTTTCTCTAACAATCTGAAATTTTCGGCATTCGATTGCTTGGCACTTCTGCCGTGAGCGTATTAGTGTTGAATTTTCGAGGTCGAAAATTTGGGTCGTTACATTTTAGTATCAGAGCCGAAGGTTAAGCAAGAACCTTGGCTCTGGTTGGTTTACTCATTAAGGATAGGGTCAGTAGTACCCTAGATTGAGTTGAGTGTGTGTGTATATATATATGAGAGCGTACTTGTTAATTTCTTGTATAAAGATTTTTAAAAAAATGGTTGATTCTTATATAAATTTTTATTTTGATATATAAAGAAATAATTTTTCTAATTGGTTGTTGAATAAATAATAAGAATAGGTGGTAATAGAAATACAACCAAATTGCAATTAAAAGATATGCACTAACAATAAGATAAGTTTGAAATGAATTCAAGCTAGAGAATAAAATCCTGAAACTTGTAAGAATGTTTTCAAAGTGCTGAATTAGTTACTCTGATTTTATTATCCAATAAATTATGAGAGAATATATATATTGAATTGGTTTCCAGTAATGTTAACCTTGGTTATTGTTCTAAAATGTTTGTTGTGTCTTGATAATGGAATGTTTGTTAATGATTAAGCAGAATGAAATGTTTTAAGGAATAAATAATGACTTTTAAATTGGAATCGAAGATAATTAAAATTGTGAAGATTTAAAATCTAAATCTTGAAATTTTGAAATTTGTTTTCAAAATGTTAAAAGGAATAATAAATAATATTATAATATTTTTGAATGTAATCCTATTTTTAAAATAAGAGATGTTTGAAAATCTAAAAGAAATTTGTTTTGAATTAAACCAAAGATGGTTTAAAATTTAAAGTATGTCTTTGGGTGCAAAGGAAATGGATATGTATATATGTGGAATATACATAATAACAAGTTGGTTAAAAGTAAACACCATGTGTTGAGTTTTGATTTTTCCCAGAAATGTGATGTAATAACCCAAAGTCAAATAAGTCTTTGAACTTATAAATGAGTAGGGATATTGATAAGGAGTTCAAAATTTGAAATGGAGTCATGTGTGATCGGGTTTGAGATCTAGAAATGGGTAGTGGATGCTATTGATTGGTGTTTGGATAAATGGGATGTTTATTTACCTTGGCTTATCCTGATATCATCCTGTTGTTATTAATAATCTATGGAACTATGAATTAGACTGTTTAAATGAATTTAAAAGTAGATTGAGGTAATATATATTCCGTTACTAGAATCTGATGGAATTAAAATTTAATTTAAAATTGTTTGACGGTCTTGATTATTAAAGATAAAGATTGAACCTATTGAGAATAAAATCACTTTGAACTTGAGATTCAAATGAACTTGCAAACTAACATTGTTAAGAATTGGTTTCAAAGTTTGAAATTAAAATTGGATAATACATTGGATTCTAAAGATAAATTTGTTTATGAATTCTTATTTGAACTTTGAAATAAGTTAAGTAAAGGTAATTCAAAATGGAATTTTGGAATTTGGACTCAGAATTAAATGGTTTAAAGATTTAAGTTGTTAATGTACAAGTAAAGGTTAATTTGATTTAAAGAATTAAATCAACATTTAAAGATTTAACTTGAATTTACATAATTCGGGATGGTTTAAAAGTTGATATTGTGATTCAAAGTTTATTCAAATTGAATTTGATTTAAATTAATTGAAATTGTGATTGAAGTTGAATAAGTTTATGTTCAAATGGGAATTGATTTAAATTTGGATAGGAATTGAAGGTAATTAGAATTGAATTGGAATCGAATCAATTTAAATGGAAGTGGAAATTGGAAATTGATTGGAATAGGAGATTGGGAAATTGGACCAATTCGACTCTGAGAACTATTTTCATATAAATTGTTATAATATAACTGTTTTTAAATCTATTTTTCCTAGCTATTTACTATATAATCTTTCCATTTAAAACTCAAACTATCTTATACTTATTTTACAACTATCTTTGAAACTAATTACTATTTTACATCTGTTTTACAAACTAATCACTACTTTACAACTACTTACAAAATAATTACTATTGTACAACTATTTTGCCACTATCTAATTATTCTATAAACTATTTAATTCTTTAACTATTTTATAATTACTTAACTATTTTATTACTATTTTACAACTACTTGTCTATTTTTAAAACTTTTAAGTTATTTTATTAATACAAGTTGGTTAGAGTGCAAACTGTCTATGAATGAATACCAACTGAGATAAGAATTCAAGTGATAATCAATGAAAATAAATACGTAGGATGTACGTATATTATTCTATTCACGGGATGATTTGATCCAGATTCGAGCACAGAATTTCGAGCATAGAATTTCGAGATAGTATATCAATCCGAGTAGGGGTTTTTCACTCGATTTTCAACGGCGAACCTTGGATATGGATTTTTGATTGAATCTGGAAATCCTCTATCATAGTTAGGGCTATGAAAGGAGAATGACGGTTTCTGATCAAGAAACCAGATCTGAGTCCGCACTAGGAAGTAGGATGGACGATACTAGTTTGGAAGTAAAATTGTGTGATGAAGTGAGCGATCAGATTTGATTTTGTATACGGATGGTATATGTACATCATACGTGCTAGAATGAAATTGATATTGAAATTTTGAAAGAAATGAGAAATGATTTTTGAAAGAAAATTATATTTTGAGAAACATATACGAGTAAAGGTGGAAGTTGGATATCTTTTGAAATTCACTTTATGAAAAGTAAGTGATATGGTAAGTAACTTTATAAAAGAAAATCAAAACTAAATGTTGATTTGGCATAAGTAAAGTTATATATAGATATTTGTTATATATGATAAACTTCCCTATGTTGAATCTAAAACCAGAAGAAAGGTTTTTGGAAAAATATTTGAAGTATAAAAGAGAATTTATATAAGTATGAAGTGATCCAAGATGTTTCAAGTTTATATATATATATATATATATGTATATATATATGTATATATATATATATATGTATATATATATGTATATATATATATAAAGGATTTTATGACAATGATTTTGAAAATGGTTTTGGAACCTAATGATTTTGGAAAGGCTTTTAATTTTTGAGAAAAATCAATTTTGAGAATTTGGAAATCCAAGTTCGAACTATCTATTTAGGATATCGATTTTGTGTAAAGGAGATTTTGATGTAAATCATAAAGGGTATGATTTGAAAGATACTATAAGTGCATAGTATAAAATGTTTTGATATTGGCTCTGGGGAAAAAGGCACTCCAATTGAAATGAACTTCATAGGAGATCCACATGGTGGTTCTGCCTTGAGCCCTAAGGGGGAGGCTCTAAATTGAATCCTAGGAGGAAGTCCGGACAAACTAAAGTTCCTGAGGATTTTGTGCTGTGGGTAGCGAATGTCGAGGGCGCTGATACCTACAAAGACATTTTGGTTATGTTGTGACGACAGTGTAACTCGATGTCACTGCGATCTACCGCGGACCATAGCGGAAGTCGTGTGTGCTGTAAGAGCCAACGGTCTACATTTGATTTTTCCATTGTGGCAACGTAACATCGGTAGAATGCGATCTATGAAGAAATAGCGAAAGTCGAGAGGTCGTGAGAGCCTAAGGCTACATTGGGATTTGACTGATGCAGTCTGCGGACTACATAGGAGTGGTGAAGTTTCATTTGGCAGCAAAAATCAAGGACGCTAATGCCTATAGTTACATGGATTTTTGCCGTGATGACGACGTAACCCTGGATGTAGCTGCGATCTGTGGCGGGTTCCATGGCGTAATCGAGGGGCTAGAGTGCCTACAGTTATCTATGGATTTTTTCGGGATGGCAACGTAAACATCGAATTAACTACGACCATGGGGGGTGATGATTTCCAAAGAATTCTCACAAAAAACGTTTCCTCTATTTTCAAAAAATGTTTTCTATATTTTCATCAAGTTTTTGAAATTTTTTTCCAATATTTTCACTGGATATTGAAACGGGTTTACCAAGTACTTATAGATTTTTGGTCCTATGCCTGATCAACGTATGATCGAATTTATGTGAGAACGAAGATGGACTTATTGAGACATTAGGTTACAAAAGTATTTTTATAAAGCTATTTTAGCAATATAATTAAAATTCTGGTTTCTTTCCTTTTTGGGGACGAAAAGATTCAAAGTGGGGAGGAATGTGATAACCCTGATTTTTGGACATCTGTTAATTTGTAATTAACGGGATTTAATTTATTAAAATACTGATTTGTATATTAACAAATAAAATAATGATAAATATCTAGATGTATATGTATAGAGATTGGAAACTATAATAAATACTGAAAAATAAATCGCTAGATAAATGAATAATACATTTCACTATTTAATTCAAGATATTATATATATATATATATATATGCAAATTTTATAATGTTGAAAATTTTAAATGTACATATACAAATATATAAGTGTGTAAATATATCTATGTATATATGTGCCATGAGAAGTAGGATATTTAGAAGTTGTAAAAATATGGATACATTTATATTTATCAAAAAAAAATTCACATCGGGTATTTCTAATTATAATATAGGAAGCTATTGTTTTGAGTTCAGTATAATAATTTTTCAAAGCTATTTAAAGTAAATTCTTGGTTTTCTAAAAAATAAAAAAATAAACTAATGGTTATATTTTTTAATATAAAAAATAGGATTTAGTAAAGGTCAATATTTCCTTTAAATATACATGAAATAAATATGAGTTGTATATATAAAAATTATTTAAACATAAAACTCAAATTAGTAAAAAAAAAATAATAAGAAATTTTTTTGGATTTCGACAAGTGTAAGCTTAGAGTAACATGCATAATAACATGTGGCATTAGTTTTCTTTTAAAATAAAATATAATAACATGTTTAAAAGAAAGTTATTTTCAATTCAAAAGGTAGGATAGTTCTGTTTCCAAATGCATTTTCGTTCACTTTTCCAAACTATTTAATTCATCTTCTAAACTAAAAAAAACAAAGAAATCAATTTGTTTCAAATTTTAACCTGAGCAAAACATAATAGATTCAAGAGCAAGAAAATACATATTCAGATTAACTCAACAAAGATCAAACAAATTCAAACATCAAGCAAAGATTCAAGTTGATCAAAATCAGTTCCAGATTAAGTCCAATTTTTTTTCATTGGCTCTGTCATCTATTTTCCAAATTTCTGTTAGAAAACAAAAACCATTTTCTCAAAACTTAATCTATTTATATCTGGGTGCATGTATAAGTAAAGTTGTAAATGTGTTTCTTGGATATATTTTAGTAAAATACTGTGGGGCATGTCTGTATATATATTCATATCAATGCCTCTGTTGATATTAACAGACTAAAACAGCATAAAAAAATTCAAGAAAAAAAAAATCATATCTCCTTATGCAAATTGATTCATGCGATGATCTTTATATGAAAGTTGGTTGTATCTACCTAATTTAATTTTTAAAAACATATTTAAGCAAAATTAAAAAATAGATTTCAGGAATCTAGGAAGAACAGTAGAAACCATTTAGAGTCATAAAAATCGATTTATTAATTTCCTTGTTTTGATTATATGATCTTACTCGATAGTAAAAACTATGATTTTCAGTAATTATATCAAGATTTTCAAGTGGGAATTTGGGAAGGAATTTCGTGATGGACGGAATTGGGGTTTTGTCCAAATTCATGCGATCGCGGGGTTAGGTGAGGTCGGGGTTTATGCTGGAGGTAGGTCGTGGTTCAGGGATCGTGTAAAAATTGGTGGTTAGATTTTAAGGTCTCGGTGGTGATGGCACTGTAGGGTTTTAGGACATAACTTGGTGGAGGGTGGTTCCAGTAAAATTATGGTGTTGCGGCGAGATTTAAGTTTGCGGTATGGGGGAGAAAGTAAGGGAAGTTCACGGCGAGTCTTTTAGCGAAGTATGGAGCCGGCCAGTGATTGGTGATGATGGGTCAAGGCGGAGGAAGGAGGTCTGTGTATTTCTTGTTTTGGTGGAAGATCGAGCCTTTTGTTTCAGTGGTTGCCGCGTGGAACTGGGTGGTCAGAGAACATGCGGGGCTCGAAGGTGATGAGAAAGGATGGTCGGAGGTAAGGTCGTCGTTCGAGAGAGGGTGAGCATGTGCACCGTATCTCTGGTGCACAGTGGAAGGAAGAGGTAGGAGTAGCAGAAGAAAACAAAGGAGAAGAAGAGGATCGAGAAATTTTAGTCTGGACTTGATGTTGTTCTCGAGTCATTCGCGTGGTTCATCGAGTGAAGTAAGGATGGTGTGTTCGAGTGCTTGCTCGGGAAATTTTGGACTTGGCTCGAGTATTTGTTCAAAAAGTTTGTGTAGGCTTGAACTTGTTTGTTGATTCCGGGTTTTTAGTCGTAGGCTTTTAATTTTGAAAGTAAATTTGTACTGGGTATAAAACTGAAGGGAAAGTTTAATCAGGTTTTATAGTTGAAGTATTTAGTGAATAATGTTCCCAAAGTAAGTATTAAAAAAAGATTCCAAGCAAAAGTAAAAATTGTGACAAGTTTAAAAATAAAGAAATGAAGGTTGTCAAAGTTAAAAGGATTGTTAACAAGGTTTCAAAGTTAAATATTAAACAATTTTCAAACATAAATTATAAGTCACGTGTTTAAATTTTAACTATTGATTTAATATAATTATATGTAATCGATTAACTGTTTAATTAACTCCTAGTGATTTCAAAAAAAAATGACATGATGGATTTAAATAAGTATTTGAGATAAGTAAATTGAATTTTAAATTGGTCAAAAAGGGGACTTAAGTGATCTTGTTTAAGTAATAATTAAATTAATTTAGATAATTAAGGAATTAATGGCTTATCATTAAATTAAATTAGGAACGTAATTAATTAAAGGATAATTAATGTAATTAATTAAAGGTTAATTAATTACTTTATGTAATTAAAGGGTAATTAATTAATGTGAATAATAAAGGAATGATTAATTAATTTCTCTAATCTATTTAAATAATAATGATTGGATTAAAATTAATTAATGTTAATCAAGCAGGAGCTAAAAGTAATTAATTAAATTTATTTAGTGATTAAATTTAATTAGTTGGAAATGGTGAGGATTTGCTTTTTCTTATGGATGATTGAATTGTATTGGATGATTGGATTAATATCTAGTTTGATAATTTGTGTTGTACTATGATAACATATGTTTGAATGAACTATGATAATGTGAGTTATCTATCAATGATAAATTACCGTGTAAATGTGACATCCTAGTATTAAAAATTGAATTGAATTCATGTAAAATAACCTGGATTAAAGTTGGTATTGGATTCGAAGAGAACGGGGTCGGGTATCAGCAAATACCCGAAACCACTTCGATTAGTAATTTTAAGTAACTCTTTATAAGTTTGAGTTTAGAATCAAATAGGCTGTAATGGAATAATTTAAGTTACTGGACCTTTTGAAAGTTGGTACTTGGATATTGATTTATGAAATAAGTGTTGACTATACATGTTGTGAACTTGTAGAGAAGTACGAGTTACCCTGGGTTTTTAAATAAGTTTTATACATTAGTATTTCATGTTAGATGGGTTTACTCATGCTGGTTTCCAGCCTGACCCGGGTATTACTTTGATGTAATGCACGAGTCAGACCGATTATTACAGATTTTTAGGTTAGGACGTTCTGGAGCTCAGGAGGCGAGTTAGATGACAGGAATGTATGGAGTTTACTACCGTGTATAGAGTTTGTGTTGATGATACTAGTCTTGGATAGGTTAATACAACTGTCCAGTCTATTTCTAAATGGTTGTAACTCTGATGTATTGTTCTGATAGTGACAATTACTACTTTCTTCGTAAATGCTATTATTATGATATTATATTTTGATCTACTGCGAATGTGAGATGTTGTTGTTTTCTATTCTTCTTCTACCTTCTTCTTTTTTCTCTAACAATCTGAAATTTCCGATGTTTGATTGCTCGACGCTTCTACCATGAGCGTATTAGTGTCGAATTTTCGAGCTCGAAATTTTGGGTCGTTACATCACATCAACTGCTTCATCATTTAAAGATCTTCAACTACTCTACTCTCCCTATTCCTTGGAGAGAATGTGGGAATAACTTCCTTCTCCTTCGATTCACCATGAACCAAATCCGGTACATAGGATGAGCTCTCATTCTCCTTGAACAACGCCAATGCAACAAAAGTAACATAACGAGAATTCACAACATTCTTCATTTTCGGATTCAACATTCGATAACTTTTACACCGTTCGTATATCCAAGCAAAATCCCTTTGAAAGCTCTAGGTTCAAGCTTATCATTACCCGGATCATGCATGTAAACCAGACAACTGAACACACAAACATAACTCAAGTCAATGCTCTTTCCCTTCCATACTTCCTCTATAATTTTGTTACCAATAGCCTAGCATGGAGTTCGATTCACAATATGCACCACGGTTGACAAAGCTTTGGCCTAAAATCCCTTAGACAAACCCGATGTCAGTCTCAAGCATCGAGCTTTCTCTAGTAGAGTATGGTTAATTCTCTCCGCAATACCATTCGATTGCGGATCTTCCGGTGTAGGAAAATGCCTTCGAATACCATGATGCTTGCAAAACTCTAAGAACTCTCCGGAAATACTCTCCACCATTGTTGGAACTTTGAATCTTGAAGGACTTGCCACTCTCATTCCCAACAAGAGTTTTCCATGCTTTGAACTTTACAAATGCCTCCGACTTGACCATCATTACATACATTCATACTTTTTAATAAAAATCATCAATGAAAAAAATATAATATATTGCTCCTCCCAAAGAAGCTACCGGTGCTGGTCCCCAAAAATCTGTGTGAACATACTCAAAAACACTTATCGAATCATGTTTTCCTTTACCGAATGAAACCTTTATTTGCTTCCTCATGACACATTCCTCACAAAACTCTAACTTGTTGAAACTCTCTCCATCGATCATCTCCCTCTTTTAAAGAATATCCAAACTCCTCTTCGATACATGACCCAACTTCAAATGCCACAATATAGTTGCATCCAAGCCACAAGAACTATCAACGCCTACACAAATTTCACCTTCTATGGTCACACCTTGAAGAAAATATACACCATGAGTCCTAGTACCTTTAATCACCATAAGCGCACCCTTTGAAACCCGCTAGCTATCACTTTCAATAGTGATCTTACAACATAAATAATCCAGCTATTTCAAAGAGATAAGAGACTTCCAATGTCCTGGATCATAGTGTACATTAGTGAGAGTATGGGCCACTCCGTCAAACATCTGAATTTGCATGGAACCAATGCCCTTCAACTTACAAATGGCACCATCCCCCATAACAATTGAATTTCCCTCTTTGTCGACAGAAGAAGAAAAATAATTCCTATTTTGCGTAATATGATAAGATGCCACCGAATCGAGCACCCAATAGCTACCCAAAACATCTGAAGCTACCGTCGTTAATACATCTACGTATCCCTCCCCAACTCCACTCTCCACCACAATGGATGAAGATGCTACTTCCTAATTTCCTTTCTCCTTGTCCGGACACTCGTTATCCAATGACCGGGCTTCTTCAAATATAGCACTTGCCCTTTCTTTCCTTTGACTTTCCTCTCCAACCAGGGTTCCTTGATTTAGAATGCCCACGGTTATCCTTCTTTTCATATCTCTCATTCTCCACAAATAAACCGTGACCATTACTAGCACCACTACCTCCATCACCTAACTCCTTCATTTGATCATGCAACTCCTCACAAAGAAGACCCATTTTGACTTCATCAAGAGTCAATGTAACCTGGCTATATATCAAACTATTTGAGAAATCTGTATGACGGTTCGGCAGTGAACACAACAATATCATCACATTTTTTTCTTCCTCAATTTTCAAATCTACAACCTTCATCTTCATTAGTAAATCATCAGACACATTCAAGTGCGCCTTTAGTGAAGTTCCTTCCTTCATCTTATAGGTAAAAAATGTTTGCAAAAAGATCAAATGATTAGTGACTTCTTCATATACAACTCCTTCAACTTGTCCCAAGTTCCCTTAGCAGTAGTCTCACCACTAATTTCGAAGATCACATTCTCCTCCATAGCAAGTTGAAGTGTAGTGAATTCCCACTCTTCCATTTAGTCTCTCTCCACATTCGAGATGTATCAAAAACTATCTGATGTACCTGATTCCTATTAAGAACATCTTTCATCTTCTATTGTCACTTTTCAAAATCATTATCGCTATTTCACTTGTCAAAAACCAACTGTGACCCTAAAGCCGCATACGAACTACGTACATACGGCGCTACACCACTTGAAATGACCATTGAGGAACTACTAGAGTAATCGACTGATTTCGGCATTCCTACGATCACCTACCAACACTAAAACTCTAATGCCAAATGTTATGGCAATTTTGACTCAAGACCACTCAAATCAAAACCCCAATGCACAAAAAAAATGTGATCATGGTAAATAGCGTAAAAATAACCGATTGGTATCTCAATCCGAACTCAACCAGTCCAAAATCAATCACAATTACTAAATAAGTAATATAAAACCAAAGCAATAACGAAAAATAAATCACACATCGATTTATAGCGATTCCATTAACTTTGTGTTAGTATACATTCACTTGAGAGAGAGCTTTTATTAATACTAATGAGAAGAGTACAAGAGATTGATTACAATCATCTATACTCAATAATAGAATAGATTTGTGGAGAAGAGAATTGAAGAAAACAAGGTTTTGAAAAACCCTATTTTAATGGAGGATAAAACCCTTAATCACTTGATTTGATCAAGTCCTTTTAATCTGAAAATAGCTTATATAGAAGAGTAGAAAACCTAGGTAAATTCCCGAAATGCCCCTTGAAGCTTCACAAATCATCACACTAAGCCCGGGTCCAAAATAGACTGAAAGTCTTCACAGACGTCTGTCACGTTATGAAACACGTCTATCATAAGTTTCAGGAAAGCATTTCCTAAAACCATAGACGTCTATCCCAAAATGATAGACATTTGTCTCATGCCCTGGATTCCAAATCCTGCTATCACAGACGGCTGCCACTTTAGGACAGACGTCTGTCGCCTGATACTAGCCATAACACTCCACCTTCAGTGTCATATGTTCCACCTTCGAGCTTCAATTTGCTAATCGTTTTCTCCATCACCAAGCTAGTTCTAGCCACTTCAATTTCTCCATATAGTGTCGCCAAAATTCAACAACAATATTTGCAAACTATTGTAAATATTAGAAAATATATTTAAATAAATTATTGAAATATATATATATATATGTAATGTTTGTGAAATGCTATGTTAAATGTAGATCTATTGACATAAAAATACAATACTTGAAAATAATTGTATTGACCTTTTTAACAATATTACAAATTTGTCGTCTAAAATTAACAATAAGAGGTTTATGGTGTTTTTTACAATATTTTGCCAGTGTTATATTAGTTATATTCATAACTTATGTAAAACATAAAAAAATTGAAATACGTCTTACCATTGTCGTGGATTAAGGTGTAATAATGTCTTACATATATTGTTAATACTACATTCAAAACATTTAAAAACCATTATAAGGAACCTTTCCAATTGATAAATGAGTCATATATGATGTTTGATAAGTGTTGTATGTATATAATCACTGATGTTTTACATGTATTGTCAATACTATATTCAAAACATTTAAAAACCATCATGTGGAGCCTTTCCAATTGATGAGTCATATATAATGTCCAATAAGTGTTGGTAGTATATAATCCATAATGTTTTACATGCATCACAGATACTATATTCAAACATTAAATACCATTACAATAAGCCTTTCCAATTGACAAATGAGTCATATAAAATGTTCAATAAGTGTTGTAAGTATACAATCCATGGTGTTTTACATTAATTGTCAATACTATATTCAAAACAGTTAAAGACCATTATGAGGAGCCTTTCCAATTGATAAATGAGTCCTATACAATATTCAATAAGTGTTAAGTACATAACCCTTAATGTTCTCTACAACAATAAGTAAGTGTTGTGGAAAACATCTATTTATAAAACTATGGATGTCACAACAACAACCACAACATTGTTGATGTGTTTCAACAATGTTTATTGTAATGCCCCACCTCTATAATCACACTATCCAAGGACACTAGGGTAATGCCGTAGACTAGCACGAAGATTAAGGCTGTTGAGAAATGACCATCCGTGTAATTGCTTTGTGCGAGTACTGATATGTCAGATATTATAACATGCATTTCATTTCAAGAGGAAATCCGACATATCAAGTACAAACTCAAGGCTACTACACAGTGGTTAAGCAGCCTTCGAAAACAAATATAGAAATAAGCATAGCGCAAATCAGTCATAGATATTCATATCACGAAGGCGGGAACAGATATGAATATATCACATAAAAGTGTACATCATAGTAGTGGTCATGTAAGATCCACTACATCACAAAAGAATAGGTGCGAGTGCCAGACAAAAGAATATGTATACATCAAGGAGTCTCTATCTCGACTTATAATAACAAAAACTACTAAGCTAAAGTAGTTAGTCAAAAGTCAATAGCTAGTCCCAGCTAAGAAGTCAAGTGGAAGCACCTGTAATACCTCGGTCTGACCCGAGTATTATTTAAGAAGAAAATAATAAACGGATCAGTCTAGCTATAAGTATCATATAAAATGAGATAGGGTAAGAGATATGACAAAAACGTATGATAACAATAATGTCATACTATGACAAGTATACATTAAATAACAACAACAATCATACAATATTTAAAAATCTCAAACACCAAAATGAATGTCATATCCTTTTAAATTATTCACCAAAACACAAATATTGATAGAGCTTATCAATGTAAACCACAAGAATAGGTGAAACACAAATTCTAGAAATCATCAACTAGAAATCCAAAAATCACAAAAGGGGGAAGGCCTATTACAAACGGGAGCATGTAAACTCACCAACACGTGCATCACAAACAGAATGATATTCTATGGTCGCTAACCATCCAAATTTGAGCCGAAGCTCCACAAACGGCCCGAAGACCTTCGAGCCGAAGCTCCACAAGCGGTCCGAAGACCTTTGAGCCGAGCTCCACAAATGGCCCAAAGACCATGGGTCGCTACCCCCACCAAATTGAGCCGAAACTCCACCGAATGATCATCATAGATCAATAAGTGTAAATTACACTAAGCTAGTAAATAAATGAGTTATGCCTCATGTCCCATAACCACTGGCTTAACTTAATTATTTACGAACAAATTGTAGACTTCCACTTGAAAATAAGTGTAAATTACACTAAGCTAGTAAATATATGAGTTTAGCTTCATGTCCTATAACCATTGGCTTAACTTAAATAGTTACGAATAGATTGTAGATTGCCATTCGAAAATAAGTGTAAATTACACTAAGCAAGTAAATATACGAGTTTAGCTTCATGTCCCATAAGCACTAGCTTAACTTAAATATTTACGAAAAGATTGTAGATTCCCACTCGAAAATTTTCACAAGAGTTTCAATCGAACAAGTCCAAGAGCTAACCGATAAAGTAAACGCAAGCGTTTCATACCACTTGTTTTGCTAAGTCGTTTAATTAGGTTTCTCAAACGAATGAGGAAAAGGCTCGTATATACTAATAGATTAGAAATCGATATTAAAAGCGAGTTTGATATTGAAAGTAAATGTTGAAATCATTTTGATGAAAGAGTTTGAATATTTACTACTAGTATAGAAACCTTTGTATTTCAAAGTGACAAATCAAAAAAATAATTGTAAAAACAATCAATCACCAAAAATTCACATACGAAGGCGTGAATCAAATCCATAGAAATCAATACAGAATCCATCAAATTGGATATTCCCAAAAATCCCAAAAAATAAATTATCAAAGTCAATAAATGTGATAACAACTAATCAGATCAACGAGAATCAATTAAAAACTGGAAATCCACACAAAACGACAATTTAGCTGAGACAAGCAGATTCAGTCGACTGAACGCAGTGGCCAGCCGACTGATACAGAACACAGAAACTTTCGGTTTCCAGGTTCAATCGACTAAACACAGTGGTCACTCGAATGATACTGGCTCAGGAAAATTTTTGGTTCCAGGTTGTAATGACCCGTAATTTCGCTACTTCGAAAATGAGAGATTTTGTTCAATTTAAATTTAAAAGGAGTTTAAATCTTAAATAAATATGTTATATATAAAAAAACCAATTATCTATTTTTATAGTTAATAAGTTTAAAAGGTATAAATTTGGATTTTGGAACAAATCGACAAAAGTTAAGTTTTGTCAAAAATAAATAAAGGCTTAAATAAATGGATTTTAATATTTGTTTAAAAAGGTAAATCTTATTTAAAACATCTAATAAAGATAATAAAAATATGTTAAAAGGTTTAAAAGTATGTTAATAATCATTTTACAAAAATAACCAAAATTTGTCGCATTTTGTCAGTTTTACATACATTGTAAAATTAGAAATTTTGATATTAATTTGATATGATTTTAAAATATAAAGAGACTTGTTTTAATTTATTTAAAGAAGTAAAAAGTTCATTTTTAAATTTGGTTTACATAAATCAATAATTTAACTAAAATGTCAAAATGTGACCGTAAAACATTTTGTCGAAAAACTACGTTTTATCGATTAAAAGTTGTCGCAACGTCGTCGCACCTTTATTTTCTTATTAGTGTAAGTGTTAATTAATTAACTAATCAAGTTTACTTTTACTAAACAAGGTTAGAAACTTCTAGAAAACAATTAAGAAAAAGTAAGCACAAAAAGACAAAAATGTCATTTCAAAGCAAAAGGTAAAACATCAAATCAAACCAAACATAATTATTATTTTACTTTTCTTACTTCTTAAGTGAAAGTGACATAAAACATGATTTGAAATGTGATGTTAAGTTAAAAAGTAAGTAAAGGGCATTTTGTTCATTTTACATAATAATATTTTATTCCAAACTTTTTCCTATAAATAGCCATGCATACCTCTTTCATTTTCACACAAATCTTTCTTTTCTTCTTCTTCCTTTAAGCTATTTTAATGGCTTCTCTCTTTAAGAGAGGTATGAGGGTTAAAAGTAGTGGAGTGCTTAAGCACTAATCCACTTGTTAATCTCTAACCTCTTCTTAATTCACTTCTTCTTCTTCTCTTCTTAAAAAGGGCCTTAGGCCGTGAGTTTGGGAGTGGATAAGGGGAGGGCGTGAGCAAAGCAAGTAGAGATGGAGATGGTCGAGCACTTGGAAGCATGGTTATGATTAGGTTTAGAAAGGTTTAGTGAAGCGTTGAATTAAATGAATGTGGTAGGAAGTTAAACGTTTTGGTTAAAGGTGAGAAATTCTCACCGCTTTTTAAATTATATTAATTATCATGCTAAATTGTTATGTTAAATAATCACTATTTGATGATATGAATGTTTGATTTATTGTTTGAATATGTTGGATAATCCGTAGTAATGTTATGACATTTACCGTATGGAAAATATTGATATTATATGGATGTTGTGTGGTTGTTATGATAATTTGGATATCAAATTCCTATTAGTTGAGTAACCACTTTGTTTAGTAAGAAAATATTTTAGTAATATGAGAAATTGTGGAAAAATAAATCTCTTTTCATTTAGAAGTGAAATTAAAGTTAAAATGAAAGAGAATTTGAAATTTGAAGTGAATCGGATTTGAAAAGGGTAGTTAATTAGAAATTGAAATTAAGATGAATAGTGAAATTGAAATTGAAATCGATTTTGAAAAAAGTGAAGTTTAGTTTGAGAATGAATTGAAGTTTAAATTGAAATTAGATTTGAAATCTAAGTTTTAAATGTGTTTAATTTGAGATTAGAATTGAAATTGAGTTGAAATTGGAATTTAAAATTTAATATTAAAATAATGTGAATATAATAATATTATAATATGGTAATAGTGAAAATTCATTTTAAATACTTATAAAAGTGAAAATATTGATTTAAAATATTTTCTAATGAATTTGTAAGTGTTGAAATCCAATTTGAATTGATTATTTCAAATATTGAAAAATAAGTTAAAACTGGACGCGTCGCGCAATGGTAGTTCGTGATTTCGCGTCGAAAAGTTCGAGTGTATAGAGTGGAATATAGCTCGGAATTCTTTGAGGTAAGAAAATTTCGGACTATTATATCCATATCACCTAAACGAAGAAAGAAAATCAAAGTTTCGATAAGTAGATTTTGAAATAAGTCCAAATCAATTTTCTAGAAAAATCGCGCTAGTGCAATTAAGTGACCATAACAGGAATTTGTTTAAATGGATGTTTTTAATTATGAAAAAATATGGAATAAATTTGATAAATCTATTTAAATGATTTAAAAGATATTTGACGTGGAAAATATGAATTATCGAATGTTTAAAAGTTGTTTAATTCAAAATAAGCTTATTTAGCACTTTCCGCAGCACTTTTCTGCTGCGAATTGTAAAACTTTTGGAATATGAGTTTAAATGTAACGACGTTTCCCAGAATCAATTGTTAATGTTTTAAAAAGGATAATTAAGTGTTTTGAAAGATAATTTGGGATATTTATAAGCAATTTCAAAATAAAGTTGAAAATCTGAGTATGTGGAAACAACTAGTATATTTGTCCCGCCTGTGAGATCTGAGAAGATAAAACAAGGTATTTAACTAAGGTTAGGGATGGAGCAACCAGTGCCTAAAATTACCTGGCCTATGTTTTCTTTTCTTAGGCGAGGGGTGGAACAGATCGAAAGGAAAGCCCGGATGCTCTTAAATAAAAAGACTGTAATAAGTTTTGAATTTAAGGAAGATTGGTATTATCCAAAAGTTAAGCAATCTCCAAGTTGAATGATTTCTATGATCCTATTTACTCAAAAATGTTTTTGTTAAGATTGACTTAGGGTTTATCGTAAACGGTGTCTTAAACAACATTGTTTTTGACCTGCTTAAAAATTAAGAAGTTTGGATCAAGAATTAAGTAAGGGAATCTGAGATATTTTCCAAAGCAAAAGAGTGAACTTCTTAGAAATTACTCTAAGTTAAAAGAGAGAGAATTTCGAAATCATCCGAAAAGAATTAAAGTGAAAAGAGACTTAATAAATCCTATATACTCATATTCACTTTTTATCGATGATTGGATTTCGAAGGAACCAGAGTCGGATTTGGTTAGTTCCTATCCGAAAACCAGTTCGAACCAATGTATACGTTCGAACATGAAGACTTGTTGAGGACGATGATTATTGAAGACCGTGGATCTTTATAGCATGAGGACTGCTTGTTGACTTGCTCTGGGTAGCTCCCGAGTCATATATAGCACTGGTCTCCTCGTGATGGAGATTTCACGGATTGCATGGGCTTCTCGCCTAGTAATGGCCGAGGAAAGTGCCTTCGGTTTGTCTTGTTCCTGGACAACTTGTATGGACGTTAGTCTGACATTGCATTTCTAATGATTATGTACATTGGATTTTACAAACGTACATCAGTGGTGGCGGAGAAGGCAACTTCTCTTAGCTTAACACCCTCCTTGAGACTTACGAGCTCAAGGGTTGTATTTTTGTGGAATACAATTAGTAGTTAAACGGCAATGGCAATGTGGCATTCAAAGATGTGATATGTGCTTTGTGAAAAGGTAATCGTAGCCTCAAGCCTCATCAAACCGGAATGACTGAAACATGATTAGATGCAGTAAGGCTATGTGGGTCTTTCCCAAGTAGGGTATGATCATTCCCTTCTAGATATATTTCTTCCCGCTATGACGTTCGGGATGTATATTAATGTGGTGCATGGAAAACGAGCGCTCGGTTAAAGGTCGGTAACGACCGAGGGATGACATATTCGGTACTATCTAGTTAAAGAGGTAGGCCGGTTTTGTGTTGCTAGAGAAGCTTTGTGGTGGTTTCTCGGGACATCCATCTAGAGGTGTACCCATTTCAGAAGGTAGATCCTGCGCCTGGTCATTTGTATGGAAATCCATTCTCCAATAAGAACCTACGGACTTGATTGTAAACCTATTATGTTGGAATTTAATCAATGTAACAATTTCGGCTAAGATTAATAAGTTTATTTGCAAATGTTTTCAAAGAATGTCATTAGAAATAATATCAAGTGTTTTGATATAAAAGTGTTTTAGTTATCATAAGGTAAAAACCCGTCCGTGTTTATGTGTGGGCGTGGTCTTATGAGATACTCTTTATTTCCAAAGGATTTATAACAAAGGCTGATATATGACACTGTCATTAATTATTAAGTTTTTCTTACGCTGGTTTATCAAGCCTGATCCGGGTATTTTCAATACTTGGGTCAGATCCGAGTAGTTTCAGGTTTAGTCGAAGACGGTTGGAGTTTCCAGAGGAGAGCTGGAGATATTCATCGATGTATGGAGATATTCTATTACCCGCTGTACTTAGTGTATTTTGTTTGATGTTTGTCAGCAATTGTAAGGGCCGGTTTTATAACTGTCCAAGCTGAATTTAGGTTAAACTCTGATATTGTATTTAAAAGTTTTTCGCTCTAAAAATATTTGTTCAATATTATATGTTATTCCATTCGTGTGAGATTCTGTTCTGTCTACTTTTCTTCATCACCCTTAATGATCCATCTTTTCGTGCAATTTGAGTTGGACATGTGTGGTTTATTGTCGATTCAAAAGGTACGGGAAAACGGGCCGTTACATTTGGTATCAAAGATGAAGGTTAAGCGAGAACCTTGGCTCTATTATGGGTAAAGTCTCATCAGAGATAGGATTAGTAATATCCTAGGATGAGTAACTCATTAGAGATAGGGTTAGCAACACCCTAGAATGAGTTATGAGAGTATTATATATATTGAGCGCGTATTTGTTAATTTTATAAAAATGATTTTGTTTTAAAGAAATTGGTAGATGAAATAATTTTACCTTGGGTTCATATTATAAATATTTAAGGGGATATTATTATCCTTTGGGTTAGAAATTAAGGATTGATTGTAATTTAGCTTAGTAAAACTAAAATATGAATATCTTGTGATTAGAATTGCACAATTTGACTATAAGATATTCTATATAGAATCAATTAGTTGGAAGATAGAATTTAAAATTTTAATCATATACACTTAGATACTTAGTATAAAGAAATAATAATGATTAAGTGATTATCATAATAGATGGGTTTAAAAGCTAAGTACAAATATCTTGTGAAGTAAAATTCACAATTTGAATATAAGATATTTGATGATAATACTGAAGCTAGAAGTGTAATTGGAGAAAGAAAAAAAAAGAATGCATACTTAGAAGAAAAAAAATTCTTATCAATAAGATAGAAAAAGATAAACCTAAATTGAGACTTTTTACTAAATATAATATAAAAAGATAAGTTGTATAACTTATAAAGTAGTTAAGTTGATATGAAATTTAGACACTATGATTAGGTTAAAAATTAAAGTAAAATTTAGGATTAAGAGATATAAGAAATATAATTATAATATAAAAAAAATTTGAATTAGTGATACATTTAGGGTAACATTTGTAATTCAAAATGAAGTAAGATTAAAAGAAGATAATTTTGAAAAATATGGTTAGTAGTTTGATTGTTGGATGAAAATGTTTAAGTAACAAATACCAAGTGAATTAAGTTTCACAATTTGACTATAAAGTATTTGATGGATTTAAGATTAAGAAATTTGATTTAGAAAATGGATAGATAAGTACACTTAGTAAAATTGTCTTATTAATATATGGATTAGATAAATAATTTTAGTTAAATTGAAACCTTAAGTAAAGAAAACTAAGGATTGAGTTTTATAACTTATTTATTTGGAATAATAGAATTCCACATTTGTTGAAGACCCTAATTGAAGTAACGATGGTTTGAAGATTAGGGATATGTATATATACTCTTAGGGAGTAAAGGTATATTATACAAGTTTAAGTCATATTTGTATGCTTAAGTAATAATGGATTTAGTAAATGGTAAATGGTTGTGAAATAAAGTTGGATTAAATGAAGTTTTGAAGGAATGTATTAGGTAAAGATGAATGTTACTATGTACATAAGTTAAATGTAGATCATTTTGGCACATAAATTTTGATCTAAGATTTGAGTACAGGACTTTGAGGTGTTTACACCAATCCGAAAAACGATTTATCACTCGATTCATGATGGCGAACATTGATGAGAGTTTATGATTATGTACACAAGTTTTCTATCATAGTTGAGAGCTATGCAAGGAAAGCAAGGGTTTGTGATCAGGAAGTCTGATCAAAGTCCGCACTAGAAAATCGGAGGATCGATACTAGTTCGGAAGAAAAATTATAGATTCAAATAATAGATCGAATCAAATATCACATATAGTATGATGTGTTGGGTCTGTCTACTTAGTAGTTGGATAGTTATCTTAAATAGTAAGCATTAAGATATAGTTGTTGAACTTGTGTTTTGATATATATATATATATATATATATATATATAGACCACAGATATAGTACATGCTCAGGACAGGGAATGAGTTATGTGGATGTATTCATTTATGTTGATATAGTATCAGTGTGGTTGTTTTGGATGCATAATCTTGTTTGGTTGTTGTGTATATTATCTTAAATATGCAGTATGCACTAGGATGGGTAGAATAAAAATTTAACTCAATGTATGTATATATAACCTTAAGTACATGATAAGTACTTAGGTTAGTGTGGAAAATCTTGGTATGTATGTTTGACATCATCTTTTTTAGTGTTGTGATGATATCGGCCTTCTTCTTTTCTATCATCGGTAGAAATAAGCCAAATTATTTGAGGAGATGAGTATGGGATAGATTCCTTTGTCTTTGATTTCATTTCGAAGACTAAATGCTTTTAAGTAGGGGAGAATGTAACGACCCGTAATTTCGCTACTTCGAAAATGAGAGATTTCGTTCAATTTAAATTTAAAAGGAGTTTAAATCTAAAATGAGTTTAAATCTTAAATAAATATGTTATATATAAAAAACCAATTATCTATTCTTATAGTTAATAAGTTTAAAATGTATAAATTTGGATTTTGGAACAAATCGACAAAAGTTAAGTTTTGTCAGAAATAAATAAAGGCTAAAATAAATGGATTTTAATATTTGTTTAAAAAGGTAAATCTTATCTAAAACATCCAATAAAGATAATAAAAATATGTTAAAAGATTTAAAAGTTTGATAATAATCGTTTTACAAAGTAACCAAAATTTGTCGCATTTTGTCAGTTTTACATACATTGTAAAATTAGAGATTTTGATATTAATTTGATATGATTTTAAAATATAAAGAGACTTGTTTTAATTTATTTAAAGAAGTAAAAAGTTCATTTTTAAATTTGGTTTACATAAATCAATAGTTTAACTAAAACGTCAAAATGTGACCGTAAAACATTTTGTCGAAAAACGACGTTTTGTCGATTAAAAGTTGTCGCAACGTCGTCGCACCTTTATTTTCTTATATAGGAACATATATTCTAATAGTGTAAGTGTTAATTAATTAACTAATCAAGTTTACTTTTACTAAACAAGATTAGAAACTTCTAGAAAACAATTAAGAAAAAGTAAGCACAAAAAGACAAAAATGTCATTTCAAAGCAAAAAGTAAAACATCAAATCAAACCAAACATAATTATTACTTTACTTTTCTTATTTTTTAAGTGAAAGTGACATAAAGCATGATTTGAAATGTGGTGTTAAGTTAAAAAGTAAGTAAAGGGCATTTTGGTCATTTTACATAATAATATTTTATTCCAAACTTCTTCCTATAAATAGCCATGCATAGCTCTTTCATTTTCACACAAATCTTTCTTTTATTCTTCTTCCTTTAAGCTATTTTAATGGCTTCTCTCTTTAAGAGAGGTATGAGGGTTAAAAATAGTGGAGTGCTTAAGCACTAATCCACTTGTTACTCTCTAACCTCTTCTTAATTCACTTCTTCTTCTTCTCTTCTTAAAAAGGGCCTTAGGCCATGAGTTTGGGAGTGGATAAGGGGAGGGCGTGAGCAAAGCAAGTAGAGATGGAGATGGTCGAGCACTTGGAAGCATGGTTATGATTAGGTTTAGAAAGGTTTAGTGAAGCATTGAATTAAATGAATGTTGGTAGGAAGTTAAACGTTTTGGTTAAAGGTGAGAAATTCTCACCGCTTTTTAAATTATATTGATTATCATGCTAAATTGTTATGTTAAATAATCACTATTTGATGATATGAATGTTTGATTTATTGTTTGAATATGTTGGATAATCCGTAGTAATGTTATGACATTTACCGTATGGAAAATATTGATGTTATATGGATGTTGTATGGTTGTTACGATAATTTGGATATCAAATTCCTATTAGTTAAGTAACCACTTTGTTTAGTAAGACCATATTTTAGTAATATGAGAAATTGTGGAAAAATAAGTCTCTTTTCATTTAAAAGTGAAACTAATGTTAAAATGAAAGAGAATTTGAAATTTGAAGTGAATCAGATTTGAAAAGGGTAGTTAATTGGAAATTGAAATTAAGATGAATAGTGAAATTGAAATCGATTTTGAAAAAAGTGAAGTTTAGTTTGAGAATGAATTGAAGTTTAAATTGAAATTAGATTTGAAATCTAAGTTTTAAATGTGTTTAATTTGAAATTAGAATTGAAATTGAGTTGAAATTGGAATTTAAAATTTAATATTAAAATAATGTGAATATAATAATATTATAATATGGTAATAGTGAAAATATTGATTTAAAATGGTTTCTAATGATTTTATAAGTGTTGAAATCCAATTTGAATTGATTGTTTCAAATATTGAAAAATAAGTTAAAACTAGACGCGTCGCGCAACGGTAGTTCGCGATTTCGTGCCGAAAAGTTCAAATGAGTGTATAGAGTGGAATATAGCTTGGAATTCTTCGAGATAAGAAAATTTCGGACTATTATATGCATATCTTCTAAACGAAGAAAGAAAATCAAAGTTTCGATAAGTAGATTTTGAAATAAGTCCAAATCAATTTTCTAGAAAAATCGCGCTAGTGCAGTTAAGTGACCATAACAGAAAATTTGTTTAAATGGATGTTTTTAATTATGAAAAAATATGGAATAAATTTGATAAATCTATTTAAATGATTTAAAAGAGATTTGGATTGAAAAATATAGATTATCGAATGTTTAAAAGTTGTTTAATTCAAAATAAGCTTATTTAGCACTTTCCGCAGCACTTTTCTACTACGAATTGTAAAACTTTTGGAATATGAGTTTAAATGTAACGACGTTTCCCTGAATCAATTGTGAATGTTTTAAAAAGGATAATTAAGCATTTTGAAAGATAATTTGGGATATTTATAAGAAATTTCAAAATAAAGTTGAAAATCTGAGTATGCGAAAACGACTAGTACATTTGTCCCGCCTGTGAGATCTGAGAAGATAAAACAAGGTGTTTAACTAAGGTTAGGGATGGAGCAACCAGTGCCCAGAACTTACCTTGCCTATGTTTTCTTTTTTTAGGCGAGGGGTGGAACAAATCGAAAGGAAAGCCCGGATGCTCTTAAATAAAAAGACTGTAATAAGTTTTTGAATTTAAGGAAGATTGGTATTATCCAAAAGTTAAGCAATCTCCAAGTTGAATGATTTCTATGATCCTATTTACTCAAAAATGTTTTTGTTAAGATTGACTTAGGGTTTTTCGTAAACGATGTCTTAAATAACATTGTTTTTGACCCGCTCAAAAATTAAGAAGTTTGGATCAAGAATTAAGTAAGGGAATCTGAGATATTTTCCAAAGCAAAAGAATGAACTTCTTAGAAATTACTCTAAGTTAAAAGAGAGAGAATTTCGAAATCATCCGAAAAGAATTAAAGTGAAAAGAGACTTAATAAATCCTATATACTCATATTCACTTTTTATCGATGATTGGATTTCGAAGGAACCAGAGTCGGATTTGGTTAGTTACTATCCGAAAACCACTTCGAACCAATGTATACATTCGAACGTGAAGACTTGTTGAAGACGATGATTATTGAAGACCGTGGATCTTTATAGCGTAAGGACTGCTTGTTGACTTGCTCTGGGTAGCACCCGAGTTATATATAGCAGTGGTCTCCTCGTGATGGAGATTTCACGAATTGCAAGGGCTTCTCGCCTAGTAATGGCCGAGGAAAGTACCTTCGGTTTGTCTTGTTCCTGGACAACTTGTATGGGCGTTTGTCTGACATTGCATTTCTAACGATTATGTACATTGGTTTTTACAAACTTACATCAGTGGTGGCGGAGAAGGCAACTTCTCTTAGCTTAACACCCTCCTTGAGACTTACGAGCTCAAGGGTTGTATTTTTGTGGAAGGAAATTAGTAGTTAAACGGAAATGGCAATGTGGCATTCAAAGATGTGATATGTGCTTTGTGAAAAGGTAATCGTAGCCTCAAGCCTCATCAAACCGGAAATGACCGAAACAGGATTAGATGCAGCAAGGCTAAGTGGGTCATTCCCAAGTAGGGTATGATCATCCCCTTCTAGATATATTTCTTCCCGCTATGACGTTCGGGATGTATATTAATATGGTGTATGGAAAACGAGCGCTCGGTTAAAGGTCGGTAACGACCGGGGGATGACATATTCGGTACTATCTAGTTAAAGAGGTAGGCCGGACTTGTGTTGGTAGAGAAGCTTTGTGATGGTTTCTCGAGACATCCATCTAGAGGTGTACCCATTTCGGATGGTAGATCCTGTGCCAGGTCATTTGTATGGAAATCCATTCTCCAATAAGAACCTACGTACTTGATTGTAAACCTATTATGCTGGAATTTAATCAATGTAACAATTTCGGTTAAGATTAATAAGTTTATTTGCAAATGTTTTCAAAGAATGTCTTTTAGAAATAATATCAAGTGTTTTGATATAAAAGTGTTTTAGTCATCATAAGGTAAAAACCCGTCTGTGTTTATGTGTGGGCGTGGTCTTATGAGATACTCTTTATTTCCAAAGGATTTATAACAAAGGCCGATATATGACATTGTCATTAATTATTGAGTTTTTCTCACGCTGGTTTATCAAGCCTAATCCGGGTATTTTCAATACTCGGGTCAGATCTGAGTAGTTTCAGGTTTAGTCGAAGACGGTTGGAGTTTTCGGAGGAGAGCTGGAGATATTCATCGACGTATGGAGATATTCTATTATCCGTTGTACTTAGTGTATTTTGTTTGATGTTTGCCAGCAATTGTAAGGGCAGGTTTTATAACTGTCCAAGCTGAATTTAGGTTAAACTCTGATATTGTATTTAAAAGTTTTCCGCTGTAAAAATATTTGTTCAATATTATATGTTATTCCATTTGTGTGAGATTCTGTTCTGTCTACTTTTCTTCATCACCCTTAATGATCCGTCTTTTCATGCAATTTGAGTTGGACATGTGTGGTTTATTGTCGATTCAAAATGTATGGGAAAATGGGCCGTTACACAAGTCCAGTCGACTGAACTGCATGGTCAGTCGACTGATATAGGGCTAGACAATTTTCTGTCCCCAGGTTCATTCGGCTGAGGTTCGGTCGACTGACCTTACAGTTCAGTCGAATGAACTTTCATTCCCAATATTTTCAGCCTAGCCCCAAGAAGAGAAAAAATCCTAACCGGAGGCGATCGGACGAGAAACAGAGATTAGGAATTTATGCCAAGCGACAACCCAGCCTTATAGGCTCTTCGATACACCCCAAAAACATGTTCAAACATCAAAGATAGGATTTTAAAGATTTTTGACTTCAAAACATCAAAATTGGAATATTCATCAAACAAATTCAATTCAAAGGCAAATGGACAAGGAATAGATGTTAGGAATTACAACCTAACAACTATCAAAGATATAGACATAGACTCGAGTTCAAAACTCACCTTTTAACTGCCAAATAATAAATGAGAAGCTCTAGAACAAGCAAAGATTGATCTTTCTTCAACAACACCTCTAGAATCTTCAATCTATTATCAAAGGTGATGTTTTTCCCAAGTTAGGTTATAGGAATTTCTGAAAATTGAAGAGGAATTGAGATGGAGAAGATGAACACGATGCTTACCTAAGCTTCTCTTGGATTTTGGACTTGAATTTGGGTTTCCTAAGAAAACTAGGGCTTAGGAATTTCAATTTCCTCTCCTTTCCCCCATTTTTACCTTAGCTAGAGAATGTTAGGAATGAGGAGTAAAATGAATAAAGAGGAGTTGAGTTAGAGTGTTTGACAAAGGAGTTGGGTTCTCATATTGGGTTAGTGGGCTGAAACCCAAACCCAAATCCCTAAATGAAAATCGCAAAATTCTACTCAACTCCAAACATATCGATGTTTATACTCAAAAAGGTCGCATATGCCATTTCGAACTCAATGGAAGGGGTCTCAAGTCCTAATTCGACTGTTTGCAAAAAGTGATATTTTGGCTTAAATTCGACCAACGATGCTATATTTAAATAAAACATTTAAATATACTGTGATGCCCCACCTCAATACCCACGCTAGCCAAGAACACTACGGAGTAATGCTGTCAACTAGCGTGGAGAATAAGGCTGTTGAGGAGCGACCCTCCATGTAACTTCTTTGTGCGAGCACCGATATGTCAGATAGTATAGCATGCATTTCATTTAAGGAGGAAGTCCGACATACCGATACAAACTCAAAGCTATCACACGGTGGCTATAAATAAATCTTCGGAAACAAATATAGAAATAAACATAACACAATCAGTCACAGACATCCATATCACAAAGGCAAAAAAAGATATGAATATATAACTAACACATGAAAGTGTACATCAGAGTAGTGGTCATGAAAGGACCACATACACAAAAGAATAGCAACACGTGCTATACAAAAGAATACATCTATGAGTCTATATCTCAAGTGTAAACGACAAAAAAAACTGCTAATCTAAATGGTCAGCCAAAAGTCAGAGTAGTAAATCCCTGGGGGAGAAGTCAAGCAGAAGCCCCTGTAACATCTCGGTTCGACCCGAGTATTATTTATAAGAAAATAATAAATGGATCAGTCTAGCTATAAATATCAGGTAACATGATATAAAACAATAGATATGGCAAGAACATATAGTAACCATAAAGACATACTATGATAAGCATGCAAATGAAGATCATCAAGAGATCCAACAATATCAAAAGAATCTTCTAAAAGATCCATATTCACCTAAAAAAAGGTGATGACACATAAATTCACCAAAACATAAAAGCTGGAAAATCATAACAATGAAAGTCATGAAAATAGGTGAAGCACAAATTCCAGAAGACTACGCAAGAAATCCAGAAATCACAATATAGGAGCATGAAAACTCACAAAATGGGAGCATGAAAACTCACCTACACGTGTAACACAAAGCGAGATGCTATCTCATGGTTGCAAGCCATTAATTTTGATACACGAATGGCCCGAAGACCGTAGGGTGCTACCCCACATATGTGATGGCAAAACATCACACAAATGCGATAGCAAAACATCACAAGAGCGGGGTCTAGTCTCCCTCGCAGACAAAGAGACATCGCACAGTTGCTAGTCTAAAACACAAAAATGATCGTCATCATCATCAAGAAGTGTCAATCACATTAAGCTAGTAAATATATGAGTTTAGCTTCATGTCCCATAATCACTTGCTTAACTTAAATATTTACGAACAAACTGTAGATTTTCACTAGAAAATTGTCACAAAAGGTTCAATCGAACAAGTCCAAGAATTAACCGACGAAGCAAACGCAAGCGTTTCATACCACTTGTTTTACTAAGTCGTTTAATTAGATTTCTCATCCGAGTGAGGTAAAGGTTTGTATATACTAATAGATTGGAAAACGGTTTAGGAAAAGAGATTTGTATTAAAATAGTGTTGAAGTCGTTTTGATGAAAGAGTTTTGATATTTTCTACTAGTATTGAAACCTTCATATTTCTAAAGTTGTTATCCCGCCTTTTTAGCAAGGCCATGATACCATAAAATCGACCGAGAAGCCAAAGATAGTTTGTCTCGAAGAATGGTCAACTCAGCATCTCAACAAAGCAAGTTCTGTTGAATGTTTTTCAGATAAGATCCCCTACGGAGGGGGGGTCCAGGGGGGTGGCAACCCCCCAAGGTGGGGGTGCGGGGGCAACACCCCCGCTACGGGGTTCGACCTGCCCGGTCAGGTCGTGGGGTTCCGGGGGGCAGCGCCCCCGGCGGGGTGCAGGGAAGCACCCCATCCAAAACAGTACGACCTAGTGAAGACCTAAGGGAGGATAGGATCGAGCGACCTAATGGTTGCGACCTAGGGGTCTAAGGGGTCGAGTGACCAAGTGGTTACGACCTAGAGGTGTTCGCGAGTTAGCAAAAGCGAGCGACCTAACAGAGGCAAGCGACTTAAGGGACCCGTGACCTAACAAGGTAATAAGGTCGAGCGACCTACGACCTAACGAGATAAAGGCCTAATGGCCTAGTGAAACACACGATCTAAAATGTACGCAACCTAATGCGGCCGAGTGGTTTAAGGTCGAAGACGACCTATGAATTATAAAGGTAGACGGTTGAGCGACCTAAAAGTAAGCAAGGCCGAGCGGTCAAGGGGCTAATGGCCTAAAGAGTAATACACGACCAAGAAGGTGCGACCTAAGGTACACGCGGCCTAAGGGAAAATCGCGACCAAACATGGCCGAGATAAGGTAAGGTGCGACTCAACCAGGTGAGCGACCTAAGAAAGACGAACGAGTTAAGGAACTCGCGGGGTAGAAGAGGCGAGCGACCTAAGGTCATACGACCTAACGGGGAAACGACCTAATGTCATACGACCTAACGGCATAAGGTCATACGGCCTAACGACCTAAGGTCTAAAACAAGGTCTCGCGACCTAAGGTCAGGAACGACCTAGTGGTTGAAGCGACCTAGCGTTGCCGCGACCTAACGAATAATGGATCGAGCAACCAAACGAAGAACAGGCCAAGCGACCTACGACCTAGAGGCCCACGACCTATGACCTAGCGAGCCAGAGCCGAGCGACCTAAGGCTGTAGAACGTTTTAAGGCCAGAAACGAGCTATTTAAAGGCCGAGACTTTTCCACGCGAACGACCTAGCATTGGCAGAACGACCTAAGTGCAGAATTTTACCAAAAACATTAAAAATTAGAGTTTTTCGCCAATCCAATCCAAACCAAATGAAAATATACATGCAAACGTGATAGGGATTCAATCCCACAGTCCAAGATAGTTATAGACAAGATTGTGAGATTAAAAATCTCACATTTGCACCAAAAATCAAGGAAAATGAAGCTTAAAGCAAAGAAATAACCAATCCCTCTCCAATCTCAGCACAAGAAGCTTGGATCCAATGTGTTCTCTTTGAATTTGGAGTTGAATGAAGGATTTGCAAGAGAATTTGAGTTTGGAGTTTTAATTTCCCATTCCCTCCTCCATTTTTGATAAAGCTTGAATGTTTAGAAAATAAGATGAAGTTATGAAGAGAAGAGGTTGGAACTTGGGTTAATAGGCTAAGTCCAAACCAAAGTCTCAAGTGAAAAAGTAGCGAAATTCCACCAACTCCAAACATATTAAAGTTTATACTTTAAAAGATTGCAAACGATATCTTGAACTCAATGGAAGTGGTTTCGAGTCCTAATTTGAACGAATGCAAAAAGTAGCTTTTCGGACTATAATCCGACTAAGATAAAATATTTAAATATAAATCGTTAAATATGTGGGTTGTTACATATACAATCATAAAATATGCGCGTTGTTATATTTATTCGCCATTGTAGTAATTTTTTATGTAGTGTTCACTCCTATCCTCTACCTCTCAAACACTGTAGAAACTTTATTGTAAATATGATATCCACTAGATCATGGTCAAATATGATATAATTCACTATAATGCGAAAAGAAGACAGCAAATAACAAATTATAAAGTGGGCATAGACCATAGATTGCTGAACCACCATAAAAAGTCTTATGTATTCTTTCTTTTTCCACCATCTTTTACCTGCTTGATCTGGGATTTATATCACTTTTACATTTATTTTAAAAGAAATGGGGCTTTCAACTGATTTTTGGGTATTGATCCATTTTTTCGGCTAATAATTAGCATGACCAAATTATATATATTCATCATATTAAATTTTGATTCAGCCTTTTAGCAGTACATTATATTTGTGGTAATGTATCATCTAGGTGTTATTTATGTCTTTTGTTCTTTTGTTAATCTGGTGTAAATAGAACTACTATAGAGTTAATATACTCTTAAGTTATCATTGCTTGATTTGTTTGGTACAAATGAACTATTTTCGTATTTTTTATTGTTGTTTTGCTGCAAACTGTAGATAAGTTAGCTAATATTTTGTCACACAATTGTTCCACTTTAGTTATTGATTAAAAAAACTAATCTGGGATTTTCTTTATTGTAGGCTTCTTTACCATTTTTCGACATTGGACTTTTATTTATAGAATAGAACAGTACAGTTCGAAAGGTGGCTTTGATTTCACTAGAAGATGGTGCAAAATATCCTCTAAGATATTGGATTAGCATGTTAAGACACACACATCCTAAGTTTTCTGCATAAGAGAACTATATTTGCATAGCTGTAGGATGTGTATGGAAACTAAGGCAGTGGTTGGTTAGAAAACACATTTTGTGTTTTACATTTTCAGTGTGCATGTGAAATGGCGTGGGAGAGAAAGAGGAGTTGAAGAATCCTAAATATTCCAACAAAAAGGAAAATGGTAAAATGGAAAATAGTTGTTGATATTTTCTAAAAGATGAAAAATAAGAAAAAATTATTTTCAATCTTATATGTTAAAACCGTTTTCTGAATCAACCATTTTCTATACCCTTCTAACCTTTTTATATGGACATAGCCTTTAACAAGTTAAGTGTGCAGTAAATTATGTTATTACAAAAATATGTTGAAAGGATAAAACTATTTAGCTTTTTCAACAAAAATATGAACGTAAAAAAATGTGGATACAATTGATTTAACAAAAGAAATTGAAGAACATTATTTTGACATAAAGATAAATTTATTTATCCTTTTACCTAAAGTATTGACTGTAATATAGTTTATTAAAATTTAATTTATTTATCTTTTTATTCAAAAGCTAAGTGCAGATAAAGGATCAAATGCACGTTCAAAAAGGGTAAATGCTAAAATGAGTAGATTTATGTTTTGGTTTCATAAGATTAATATAATTTATCTATTTTTGAATCCTTTATTCATTCATTTTTCATCCAATGTGTAGTTCACTCATCTTGTCGTACAACATAAATGTAGGTAAACTAACAAAAGCGCATATTTGAATCAAAATATAAGTTCAAAAGCAGTCTTAATCGTCGGGAGCGTTTGTTTGCGACACAAAATAGATATTTGAAAGGTGCACAAAAAGGGAAATGTTCACGAAAGAGGAATATGTTTTTGTATACTAAAGGGGCATTCTGAAATGGGCATTTCAATTTTTTCATTATAAATAATTGTTTCTGCTAGTTAGACAATATAATTAAATAAGACAATCTCATTAATCACTGGGAATTGAAATAAAAATGCAAATAAAACTATAAAAAAAGGAATACAATTAGAACTCAGGCAGTGGGAAGTGGGGTGGACGTTCCATCATAAATTGTTGGTATCTAATTCTGTGCTGCGAACATTCTATCTCTAACCAAAGCCAATTCCGGCTTTCTTCATCTTCCAAAAAAGAAAATGCGACCTTGTTCTCTCAACCTTGAGTACTGCTACGACTTCAGAAAGATGATTTTATTCAAATTTTCCCACGCGAACAATGACATCTTTGAATGTTGTAGACGAACAAGTGGATTGCATGTTTGGACAAGTATTAGATCGAGTAGTATATATGGAGGAGCTAAATGTTTTAGAACAATATTTTTTCAAATTTCTTTGATGTGCCATATCAACAATATCGTTTATCTTCCCATCGATCTCCATTTACCTTCTTCAATCACGAGCTTTGGAAGATGAACCTCCGCTACACACTGCTATGACAGAGGTAGGAGTATGCCTGGAGGTAGTTATATAATTTGTTTCATATATCTAGCATGATAAGCAATCTTGTTTAGAATAAAAGGTGCTTCTTTCTATTATATACTTGATATACTATGTTATATTAATTATTAATTTAATTAAAAGTATATATTTAATAAAAAAAATCAATAAATGGTAGTTTATGTGATAGTAGTTACAAAGTGTTGTAAGCATTAGTAATTTATCATAATGAAATTAAAAATACCATTTTAAATATTCCTAGTCAAGATGTATTCAGACTAAATATCGATGCATCCATTGAGACTACAGTATGTAACGAAATCCAAATATTGGATAATGTATTATTCATGACTGTTAGGGGCACCAAGAGGTTACGTACTGATAGTTTTTAGATAATTATGGAATGACTCACTTGATAGTTTTCTGTGTGTTAATATAACAAAGATCAAACAAAAAATACCAATGTAACAAAACAACACAATTCTCTTAACTTGAGATACTATTGATATTCGATATGAAAGCTCAGCTTTAATTATAGTTCAATCATGGCACGACATGCATCAAACGACTATAGTTGAGTTGAGTGGAAGCATTGGAAGTGAAAGATTATTCAAGAGATGATTCATCTCATCGATTATATGAGGTTAGTATCACGGTTAACTAAAGTCAACACCAAGTTAAAGTCTCTGACTATAGCAATTTGTTTAATAATAATTTTTATTGTTGAACCAAAGACTTTGTTTTTGGACTATAGAGTTGAATATGGATTATATTGGAATTTTGTCCCCTATCAAATTTCATAAGTCCAAAGTGATATAGTTTTGATGAATAAAATTAGTGTAAATAATAGTCACAATCAGGTAACGCTTAATAAAGTAAAATTGGATTTTACCAAAACCAAGTAAGCGATAAATTTGGCCAAAATGGCATGACACTTGCTAAGTGACGTGTGAATATTTATATTCGAATAGTTCAATATTAATCACTGATCAAATTTATACCTAAAGAGTCACACAATTGAATCGTTGAATACTCCTTAACCACATGATTGAATTAGTTTATAATTGTTATAAATTAATGAATTAATTAATATTTATGAAATACTAATTATAAAATTTTATTTTATTTAATGAACAATATTATTAAATATATTTATAATAGTTATTAATATAATAATCTATATATCATATTGATATGCGTTTAAATAGATTTAAATGTTGTATAATTTGTTCGGACTTTAAATGTGTTTGAAGCCTATATAGGGGCATATGATTTTCAACCACTATAGACCAGCATGAGGGTAGTCATAAGATGGCTAAAAGGGCTAGAATTGAATGGATAAGAGGAAAGAAAGAGTAAGAGAAAAATGTGGATCTTAATCCTAACTTCTCTCTGCATTTCGCCCTTTATATAGATTTCAATCCACTCTCATTTCTTACTTTCTTGAGCCTCCAATCCCTCTTAGTTCTGGCTGAATCGATCCCTACTCATCCTCCATTATCTAAGCACAAATCAAAAAAATTAAACATTATTCGATAGCATTTATATATTAATGTATACATATTTTTCATATGTTTTTATTTAAGTCTTAATATATATGTGACGCCCCACCTCTATACCCACGCTAGCCAAGAACACTACGGTGTAGTGCTGTCAACTAGCACGGAGAATAAGGCTGTTGAGGAGCGGCCATCAATAGTTGGCCTTACACTAGTATTGGTTATCTCGATAGGAGTGATTATATGTATATATTCTTTCATTTTTCATCTCTGATTTTTTCTCCCATCGAAATACCCCAATTCCAGTATGAAACGAACTACGATGGTTCATGATAGTTTAGAACAGTAAATATAAAATAACAACACAGATAATATAAATGCGGAACACAGATGAAACAGAAAGTCTCATATATATATAAAATAACTGATGTCAGTTACAATACATTCACACGGTACATATGATACAACTACAACAGTCGACTAAGGAAGTTACATATACAAGTACATTAACGTATTTAATATACATGAACACATATCTTCCTATACAATTTTACAGACTACTACAAATGACGACGACTACTCCAAAAGATATGAAAGAACTTCATAGCTCTAGCAGCAACCCAAAGCAGAATATCTACAACCTGAAATACTCGGTCTGACCCGAGTATTAAATTCAAAAGAAAATAATACTCGGGTCAGTCTAATTCAAACTTAGTTATTAGTGCACAGAAGCAATAATAATCAAATAATGAATAGACGACAGTAACTAAACCAAATCAGAATGCAATTCAGAATATTGAATTGAAATAAACAGAACAGTTCGAACCATTGAAATATCAATTAAAATATTAAGATGAGTAGGGCTGCAGTACACGCACGCGTGTACTGCCTCGCCACTACAGCACATGAACTACGCAAAAGATTAATAAATCAAAACAAAATAGAATATCACAAAACCATACCGTGTGGCTGCAGTTCACGCTTGCGTGCACTGCCTTGCCACTATCGTGACGATGTACCCAATGAATACCGTGTGGCTGCAGTTCACGCTTGCGTGCACTGCCGTGCCACTACAGTGATGATGTACCCAATGAATGTAAGATATGTACACAAGTGAATGTAAGATATGTACACAAGTGAATGTAAGATATGTACACAAGTGAATGTACATAACCAACTACACGTGGCAAAAAGAATCAGAAGAGCAACGAGAAACCGCACAACCCAAATGAGCAAGTGCACATGTGCAACTCGAGCTACAGGTACGAACCAGCTCAATATTAAGGACAGTAACAAGGCACCAAGGCAAGCCAATGTTACATGTACAAGACAATGAAAGAGGCAAACAATGATGTACAAATGAGTGCATCAGTGGCTAAAATGAATGCAATCTCACGTGCCACCAAATAGTAATGTAGCATGAAGGGAACATATAGAACAGTGTTCTACATGAGGACACAATCAAATGAAGGTGAGAGCATCAAGATTCAAAACAGTGGACAGAGCTGCCTCAGCAAGCAAGACAGTGAAACACAGTTCAATGCAACACAGAGGCAAATGGTAAATTTGAACATGACAGCAAATAAACAACAGCCTCAACATGTATGTCCAAAAGGTTAAACAATATGAAGTGCACAACATTGCAATAACATGCTACATAAATGTATGTATACACACAGCAATGAAGAGAAATGGGTGCAGACCAACCAAAGTGATACATGATACCGGTAACATGAAAATGAGACCAGGCATACATGATGACTACAAGATTGCAATTCTAGCCAATCCACCAATTTATTCATACACACATACATATGTATATATTTACATATGCACAAATATTTTTAAATATATAGTGATGAACAGATGGGACAACACTAACTCGAATACATCAAGCAATTGAATTCAACAGTGAATCAAGCAACTCGACCAAATCCAGCTACTATATGAAACCATAACAAAGTGAAACACTGAATCAGATGAACCAGCAAAGGGTAAAAAAAAAAACTCAAAGAGCATCAACAATGCAACAGGGTGCAGTGAAGATTACAATGTATGAATCAGTGCAGAAGCAAATGCTACCATGGCTCGAGTGCGTGCTACAGCAACAAAGAGCAAGGCTAAGGCACAGTGCTAACATCAGTGACACAACCTCAATAAAGAAATGGTTTTAAATAACCATATATGAATGCAGTCTCGACCATAACAGCACCAGCCTCAACGTGAATTCAATAGCCTATGTACTGCAAGAACATGACAAGTACACAAGGCATAGCATACACGAATAAGTATTGCAGCAAAGTGGACATGCAACTGATTTTAAATGACTGGCAACAAGTAAATGAAGTATACTTGTAAACATACTGGACAGTGCACCTATGATAAGGCAACATAGCTAGGCATCACGAATAACAAAATACGAGACAATGCCAATTGTGGAACAATGAAGCACAAAGACTACAAGTACAAACTGAACAAAGCAATGCAACTAGCAACAATGAATGCAACTGGCATTAATGAATGCAACTGGTAACAATGATGCTCAGGGACTATAAGTAAAACCAGTGAATGAAAAGTGGACAGCGACGCAAACCGAAACCGAAGCCAACATTATCGCAAGCCGAAGGCAGTTGATAAACGAATTGAAGCAGAAACAAAATTCACGTTAATACCAATGCCAACATAAATGCTCAAAATCAGTTGCAGTTCGAAATCAAAACAATGCCGAAATCGAAATAGTTCAAGCAATGACCGAAGTCAATATTCAAAGAAAATGCATAGTCGAATGGCCGACAAATCAAGGGGCGAATTCAACAATCAAATACGAACGAAAATCATCGAATTCGAACACTAGTAAACTCGAGATAGGAATTAGATGTGAGTGAAACACTCACCTTGTCGACGAATTGAAGCATCACAGAGACGAGCAAAGCCAAGGACGAACGAAACCCCAATTTGGGAAGAAGGGGTAGGAGCGATCGAACGTAGCCGCCATTAATTTCCTCTCGATCGATTAGGGCACGCGAATGAAAATGAAGGGGGATCGGGTCAAAGAACGTAAAGAGGGGGATTGGGTTTTTAAAATTTTTCACGGCCCAAAGAAAAAGGTAAAGCCAAATAAGTAAATAAAAAAAATAAAAATAAAAAGAAAACTTTTATTTAAAGTCCTAAATTTCTTTTATCAATTTATAAATTAATTTTAATTCAAAATTTAAAAACTTCAAATAGAAGTTTGTGTCAATATTAATCGTTTAAATTGTTGATTATAATTGACGCAAAATACCGGGTTGTTACAGACTCCCCTCCTTAAAGAAATTGCGTCCACGCAATCCTAAGGAATAGATGGACAAAAGGTAACAACCATAAGAGCATGAGAAGGTAAGCTTTTAATTTCATAAAAGAAATTCCCAAATTATCAACAAAGTTTGATTATCAAATAGATAATCAGAATAAAGAAATCTTAAAACAGCAAAATCAGCAAATCTAATTATCAACAAAGATAACTAGAAAACACAAATATCTAACTATCAAAAACGATAATCAGGAATTACCACAACGGTAATCAAATTTCAAATCACAAATATTTAATTATCACAATTGATAATCAAATCTCAAATCGCAAATGTTTAATTATCACAAACGATAATTAAACCACAAATATCTAATTATCACAAACGATAATTAGAAACAATAAATATCTGATTATCAAAAACTATAATCAGAAATCATAAATATTTAATTATCACAATTGATAATCAAATCTCAAATCGCAAATGTTTAATTATCACAAACGATAATTAAACCACAAATATCTAATTATCACAAACGATAATTAGAAACAATAACTATCTGATTATCAAAAACTATAATCAGAAATCATAAATATTTAATTATCACAATTGATAATCAAATCTCAAATCGCAAATGTTTAATTATCACAAACGATAATTAAACCACAAATATCTAATTATCACAAACGATAATTAGAAACAATAACTATCTGATTATCAAAAACTATAATCAGAAATCATAAATATTTAATTATCACAATTGATAATCAAATCTCAAATCGCAAATGTTTAATTATCACAAACGATAATTAAACCACAAATATCTAATTATCACAAACGATAATTAGAAACAATAAATATCTGATTATCAAAAACTATAATCAGAAATCATAAATATTTAATTATCACAATTGATAATCAAATCTCAAATCGCAAATGTTTAATTATCACAAACGATAATTAAACCACAAATATCTAATTATCACAAACGATAATTAGAAACAATAAATATCTGATTATCAAAAACTATAATCAGAAATCATAAATATTTAATTATCACAATTGATAATCAAATCTCAAATCGCAAATGTTTTATTATCACAAACGATAATTAAACCACAAATATCTAATTATCACAAATGATAATTAGAAACAATAAATATCTGATTATCAAAAACTATAATCAGAAATCATAAATATTTAATTATCACAATTGATAATCAAATCTCAAATCGCAAATGTTTAATTATCACAATTGATAATTAAATCTCAATTATCTGATTATCACAAGCGATAATCAGAAATCACAAATTTTCAATTAACGAGTCCGAAATTAACCGAAATAGCAAACGCACATGACCCATAACCACGAGTTTTACTAAATCGTTTAATTCACTTCATCGTTTCCTTGAAAGTGCAAAATTGTGTATTTTAAATAAATAACATTTTACGTTCTCAAACGGACAAGTCCGGAATTAAGCGAATCAGTAAAAGAAAGGGGTCATAGTCCTCGATTTTTCTGAAACGTTTAATTCGCTTCCTCATTCTTTTGAAAGCGCAAATCGTAAAGATTTTGAAAACAATTTTGATTTATATTTTGAAATATTTTGAAGAATAACAAATTTTTAAAACACGTGATTAAATAGCAATGTCAGTAGCAACTTCGACATACGTCAAAATTTCATCGAAATAATTGGCATCAAAATATAATACCAATGAATTTTCGTTCATCAAAAATGTCACAAGAATCTTCTCAAAGATAGAAAGGGATATCATACCCTAAACTTGTATTCATAACAAGTCAATAACACACGAATTCACCAATGCACAAGAATTGATAAAACTTATCAATAGAAATCACGAAAGTTGGTGAAGCACAAATTCTAGAAATCTACACAAGAAATCCAGAAATCACAAGATAAGAGTATGAGAACTCGAACGGAGTATGAAAACTCGAACGGAGTATAAAAACTCGAACGGAGTATAAAAACTCGAACAGAGTATGACATAGAATAAAAGATATGGCATAACATAAAATATCCATAATGACATACTACTATAAGTATGTAAATAATGATCAACAGGAGATCAACCGATGAGGGGTATGGCATAAATATGAAATATCCATACTGACATACGACTATAAGTATGCAAATAATGATCAACAGGAGATCAATCGATAAGAGATAATCAATATCACAAGAATCTTCTCAAAGATCCAAAGAGGTAATATACCCCAAATTTGTACTCATGACAAATTAATAACATATGAATTCACCAATGCACAAGAATAGGTGAAGCATAAAATTTCCAGAAATCAACATAAGGAATCTAGAAATCACAGAAAAAGGGAAAGAGGCCTATCACATGACGGTCCGAAGACCATGGGGAGCTACCCCGCATGTGTGAATGGAATCACACAGATTGAGGTCAAGACTAACCAAAAAGCAGAAAGGTATGTGTGAATGGAATCACACAAGTGGTGTCTAGTCTGACCATCAGAACGATCATCATGATCAACGAGGAGTGTCAATTACACTAAGCATGTGTGAATGGAATCACACAGATTGAGGTCAAGACTAACCAAAAAGCAGAAAGGTATGTGTGAATGGAATCACACAAGTGGTGTCTAGTCTAACCTCGCAATGAAAGAGACATCGCGCAATTGCTAGAGTAATTCATAAAGCGATCATCAAGATCAACGAGAAGTGTCAATTACACTAAGCTAGTAAATATAAAAGTTTAGCTTCATGTCCCATAACCACTAGCTTAACTTAAATGTTTACGAACAAACTGTAGATCTTCACTAGAAAAATGTCACAAGTGGTTCAATCGAACAAGTCCAAAAATTAACCGACGAAGTAAACGCAAGCGTTTCATACCACTTGTTTTACTAAGTCGTTTAATTAGATTTCTCATCCGAGTGAGGTAAAGGCTTGTATATACTAATAGATTGGAAAACGGTTTAAGAAAAGATTTTGATATTGAAAATAGAGTTGAAAACATTTTGATAAAAGAGTTTTGATATTTACTACTAGTATTGAAACATTTATATTTTTAAAGTGACAAATCACAAAAATGATTGCAGAAACAATCAACCACAAGAATTCACATACGAAGACGTGAATAGAATCCAAAGAAATCGATACTGTATCCATCAAAGTAGGAATATCCAAAAATTCCAGAAATAGAAGTTTTCAAAGTCGACAAAGAAGACAACAACTAATCGGAAAAGAAGAATCGATTGACAAATGGAATAATGAAACCAAACGAGCATAAATGCATAAATGACTTCAACAAAAAATAAAAATCAAGTCAATGCCGAAGTCAACAATTAATGGCCATAATAGAGTACAAAACGATTCAACATCATCATCAAAGAACTCAACGGCAAACCAAGTCAGAGTCTTGGAAATCAAGAATTTAGAAATTTCTCAAAAACAAAGTGACCGAAGTCGAATGGAAATCAAGCCGAAGAAAACATAAAATATCAGGTTCAGAATCGCTGAGATTCGAACAAAATCAATCATCGGCTAAATCAAATCAAAGCCGAAAACACAAGAATCAAAATCAAATGCATATGAATAAGCGTTAGGAATTCATACCTAACAATCAAAGACAATCATATGCAAATATGAGAGATAAAACGTCGACAAATAGTTGTAACACATGTACTATCTAAGTTACGTTTTATATTTGTTCTAAACCCCAGGCTCTGATACCAAGCTGTGACGCCCCACCTCTATACCCACGCTAGCCAAGAACACTACGGTGTAGTGCTATCAACTAGCACGGAGAATAAGGCTGTTGAGGAGCGGCCATCAATAGTTGGCCTTACACTAGTAATGGTTATCTCGATAGGAGTGATTATATATATATATATATTCTTTCATTTTTCATCTCTGATTTTTTCTCCCATCGAAATACCCCAATTCCAGTATGAAACGAACTACGATGGTTCATGATAGTTTAGAACAGTAAATATAAAATAACAACACAGATAATATAAATGCGGAACACAGATGAAACAGAAAGTCTCATATATATATAAAATAACTGATGTCAGTTACAATACATTCACACGGTACATATGATACAACTACAACAGTCGACTAAGGAAGTTACATATACAAGTACATTAACGTATTTAATATACATGAACACATATCTTCCTATACAATTTTACAGACTACTACAAATGACGACGACTACTCCAAAAGATATGAAAGAACTTCATAGCTCTAGCAGCAACCCAATGCAGAATATCTACAACCTGAAATACTCGGTCTGACCCGAGTATTAAATTCAAAAGAAAATAATACTCGGGTCAGTCTAATTCAAACTCAGTTATTAGTGCACAGAAGCAATAATAATCAAATAATGAATAGACGACAGTAACTAAACCAAATCAGAATGCAATTCAGAATATTGAATTGAAATAAACAGAACAGTTCGAACCATTGAAATATCAATTAAAATATTAAGATGAGTAGGGCTGCAGTACACGCACGCGTGTACTGCCTCGCCACTACAGCACATGAACTACGCAAAAGATTAATAAATCAAAACAAAATAGAATATCACAAAACCATACCGTGTGGCTGCAGTTCACGCTTGCGTGCACTGCCTTGCCACTATCGTGACGATGTACCCAATGAATACTGTGTGGCTACAGTTCACGCTTGCGTGCACTGCCGTGCCACTACAGTGATGATGTACCCAATGAATGTAAGATATGTACACAAGTGAATGTAAGATATGTACACAAGTGAATGTAAGATATGTACACAAGTGAATGTACATAACCAACTACACGTGGCAAAAAGAATCAGAAGAGCAACGAGAAACCGCACAACCCAAATGAGCAAGTGCACATGTGCAACTCGAGCTACAGGTACGAACCAGCTCAATATTAAGGACAGTAACAAGGCACCAAGGCAAGCCAATGTTACATGTACAAGACAATGAAAGAGGCAAACAATGATGTACAAATGAGTGCATCAGTGGCTAAAATGAATGCAATCTCACGTGCCACCAAATAGTAATGTAGCATGAAGGGAACATATAGAACAGTGTTCTACATGAGGACACAATCAAATGAAGGTGAGAGCATCAAGATTCAAAACAGTGGACAGAGCTGCCTCAGCAAGCAAGACAGTGAAACACAGTTCAATGCAACACAGAGGCAAATGGTAAATTTGAACATGACAGCAAATAAACAACAGCCTCAACATGTATGTCCAAAAGGTTAAACAATATGAAGTGCACAACATTGCAATAACATGCTACATAAATGTATGTATACACACAGCAATGAAGAGAAATGGGTGCAGACCAACCAAAGTGATACATGATACCGGTAACATGAAAATGAGACCAGGCATACATGATGACTACAAGATTGCAATTCTAGCCAATCCACCAATTTATTCATACACACATACATATGTATATATTTACATATGCACAAATATTTTTAAATATATAGTGATGAACAGATGGGACAACACTAACTCGAATACATCAAGCAACTGAATTCAACAGTGAATCAAGCAACTCGACCAAATCCAGCTACTATATGAAACCATAACAAAGTGAAACACTGAATCAGATGAACCAGCAAAGGGTAAAAAAAAAAACTCAAAGAGCATCAACAATGCAACAGGGTGCAGTGAAGATTACAATGTATGAATCAGTGCAGAAGCAAATGCTACCATGGCTCGAGTGCGTGCTACAGCAACAAAGAGCAAGGCTAAGGCACAGTGCTAACATCAGTGACACAACCTCAATAAAGAAATGGTTTTAAATAACCATATATGAATGCAGTCTCGACCATAACAGCACCAGCCTCAACGTGAATTCAATAGCCTATGTACTGCAAGAACATGACAAGTACACAAGGCATAGCATACACGAATAAGTATTGCAGCAAAGTGGACATGCAACTGATTTTAAATGACTGGCAACAAGTAAATGAAGTATACTTGTAAACATACTGGACAGTGCACCTATGATAAGGCAACATAGCTAGGCATCACGAATAACAAAATACGAGACAATGCCAATTGTGGAACAATGAAGCACAAAGACTACAAGTACAAACTGAACAAAGCAATGCAACTAGCAACAATGAATGCAACTGGCATTAATGAATGCAACTGGTAACAATGATGCTCAGGGACTATAAGTAAAACCAGTGAATGAAAAGTGGACAGCGACGCAAACCGAAACCGAAGCCAACATTATCGCAGGCCGAAGGCAGTTGATAAACGAATTGAAGCAGAAACAAAATTCACGTTAATACCAATGCCAACATAAATGCTCAAAATCAGTTGCAGTTCGAAATCAAAACAATGCCGAAATCGAAATAGTTCAAGCAATGACCGAAGTCAATATTCAAAGAAAATGCATAGTCGAATGGCCGACAAATCAAGGGGCGAATTCAACAATCAAATACGAACGAAAATCATCGAATTCGAACACTAGTAAACTCGAGATAGGAATTAGATGTGAGTGAAACACTCACCTTGTCGACGAATTGAAGCATCACAGAGACGAGCAAAGCCAAGGACGAACGAAACCCCAATTTGGGAAGAAGGGGTAGGAGCGATCGAACGTAGCCGCCATTAATTTCCTCTCGATCGATTAGGGCACGCGAATGAAAATGAAGGGGGATCGGGTCAAAGAACGTAAAGAGGGGGATTGGGTTTTTAAAATTTTTCACGGCCCAAAGAAAAAGGTAAAGCCAAATAAGTAAATAAAAAAAATAAAAATAAAAAGAAAACTTTTATTTAAAGTCCTAAATTTCTTTTATCAATTTATAAATTAATTTTAATTCAAAATTTAAAAACTTCAAATAGAAGTTTGTGTCAATATTAATCGTTTAAATTGTTGATTATAATTGACGCAAAATACCGGGTTGTTACAATATATATATATATATATATATATATATATATATATATATATATTAAATCATTTACATATATACTAGTGTATATGCATGCCTAGGCGGGTCTATTCTAATCACAATGTGAATGCATTAGTTCAACAACACACTTTTGTACGAGGTGTATTAAATATAGATGGTTATTGTCACATAGAAGGTAATTCTATACTATGCGTTGATGTCATACAAACAACATGTAGATAGTTATTACCCATATTGATATCATCATAGATTATATTATACAACACGGGTAACATTCTTAACATCATCGTACTATGGAAGCAACTTGAATGGACAATTGTCGTACACACCACAAGGTTAACATAACCGTCCTTCAAACTTGTGCTTTCAAAGTTGAAGGATTTGGAGAACGAAGAAGATATTTTTTTTCATGTAAATTTTGTCTTCTGTTTCTTGAGAAAAGAGAGACAATCCAATAAACATAATGTTTTCTTTCTTAAGCTTATCAATTACAATGAATAAGCATCTCATAAATAAATAAAAATTCTCATTAATAAAGAATGCAAGAGGTCAAATAATGAAAAGACTTTTTTTTTGTAATTATGCAACATCTGTCACTATACGTGTGAATTATATCAGTTTTCCGTCATAATCATATTTTTCCAATATTCTAAAGTTACATTATTTAAAGCCTTGACACTGCTGCCACTGCACCAGAAAAGGCCTTTGGTAGCGCTGAAATAACGTTACCAAAATTTTTAGAGTGTTTTGTTAAATGTTATGATTCGACATGCACCTAAAAGTCTGAAACTTTTTGTATATATAACAATTCAAATAAAATCCATAACCATTCATAAAAAGGTTTGCATAAGTACTAACAAAATATTACAGTATATATAAGAATTAAAGCCATGTTCATTACTTGATTAACCACAATTCTTTGCTAAAGTTGGTCTTTACTCCTAAAATGCCAATTATCCGTGGAAAAGTTTATCAGTCAACAGATGATTACGAAACTATTTTGCATATCTAGAATATATCAAACATCCTTTGTTAAACTTTTATTAATATAAATAATTTTGATAAAACTTAGTTTACATAGTTGAGTTTTTACAAAACCTTTTTTATTTTTATAATAAACTTATTTACTTTTTAAAAACTTATTAACTTAATTAAATTATAATAAAACTTTATTACTTTGTATAAATTTATTTAATTTTTATAAAACATAGTTGAATTATATAAAACTTAGTTAATTTTTAAAATTTTGGTTAATTTTTATAAACATTAGTTAAATTTTTATAAAGCTCGGTTAACTTATTTATAACGTCATTTTTATTAACTCAAACTAATAAATTATCTCAATTGCTAAAACTTAAATGTCATAACTTATATTTTAATTAACATAAATTTATAAATTATCTCAAACTTAAAACTTTATTAACTTAGTTAATTTTATAAATTATCTCAAACTTATTATTTTTTCATAAACTTAGTTAATTTATTATTATTATAAACTTAATTAATTTATTATAATTATAAATTTATTTAATTTTTATTAACTTATTTATTTTTTATAAAACTTAGTTAACTTAGTTAACCTTTATACACTTAGTTTTAGTTATTATTGTTGCTATTATTATTACTTAGTTGACTTAGTTAATTTATTATTATTATTATTATAAACGTTGTTAATTTTTATCAAACTATAGTTTATTTTTATTATTATAAACATAGTTAAGTTTTTATCAAACTTAGTTTATTATTATTGTAAATTTGTTAGTTTTTATAATACTTAGTTAATTTTTATAAATGTATTTAACTTTTATAAACTTAGTTAATTTGTTCAAGCTATTGTTTATTATTATTGTTAAGCTTATAAGTTATTTCAATTACTAAAGCTTAAAATGTCATAACTTATATTTTAATTAACTTAAACTTATAAATTACCTCAAACTTAAAATCTATTACGTAGTTAATTTTTATAAATTATGTCAAACTTTTAAAAAAATTCATAAACTTAGTTAATTTATTATTGTTATTATTATTATTATTATTATTATTATTATTATTATTATTATTATAAGGTTAGTTAATTTTTATAAACTTATTTAATTTTTATAAAACTTGATCAACTTAGTTAATTTTTATAAACTTAGTTTTTGTTATTATTGTTATTAATTATAAAACTTACTTGACTTAGTTAATTTATGATTGTTATATTATTATTATCATTGTTATAAACTTAGTTAATTTTTAGCAAAATATAGTTTGTTGTTGTTATGAACTTCGTTATTTTTTTTATCAAACATAGATTCGGTGGAAATATCTAACCTAAACTGAAATTACACCAAGAACTTGTATATATACTTACATATACAAACAAACCTTTTTTCCCTCTGGCAGGCACTTCAGAACAATGTCAAGTTTATGATAATGCAACCCACTATTCAGTTGGAAATTAAGTTCTCACTTCAACCTCCAACTGCAAGCCAATACTTCTCTTAAAAACTGTTGCATCTAAGTAGTGACCGTATGCTTTGCATGCACCTCTTCAGCATGGGCAGGTTCCACCTCAGCTTGTACAAACTGCAGTTCTTGTCTACATTCCTTCAGTTGTGGCAAAGTTGTGCCAATTCTAATGCAATTTGCAATGGTTAGTTTTCACTTCATCTTGTACAAACACTGGCACTTCAACCAAACCGATGCAGCAAACCCATGTTCACACCAGCTATGGAATATGTGTCATCTTAAGAAAAAGAAATATTTTCAAAATATTCAAGAGAAATAATAGCTTAGAGCTATGAAAAGTGATATGCAAGTTGAAATGGAAATAAAATATTTAAAATTTATGCAAATAACAATAATGAATGGGTCTTTTCCAAACATGTAAATGTTTCGTAGGAGAATTAAGCATCTAACATATAATACAAATAATACATGTCATTCAATATTTACTTTTTACTAATTATATTTTTAATCTAGTTACAAATCATACAATATAAATATCAAATACTATGTCTATAAGATAAATGTAGTAGGTGAATAAAACATTAAGTCTAAAGCCATCCTTTTCATATTATAGAGATAAGTGTTAAATGTGTACATTACTATTTTGTAGATAAGATCCACATACAACTAATAATAAAGCACATGATGTACAATTGAGGGTAAATTTGCTAGGACGCTTAGAAATGTACCAAATCACGTTTACTAAAACTCACATCAACTACCGTCCTTTGAGTTAATTGTATGTCGTGCTATACCTTTTCAAAAGTCAATGATTACAAAGATTAGAAGTTTGGAGGTCCTAAAATATAATGAAATGGATACCAAATTTACAATTACGTTGATGTGCTAACTTCTTGAATAATGAAGCAAATTTCACATATTCAAACTTATATTTTAATTAACTTAACTTAAGCAAATTTCACATATTTCTTGAATAATGAATAAGTTACCTAAATTGCTAAAGCTTAAAATGTCATAACTTATATTTTAATTAACTTAAACTTATAAATTATCTCAAACTTAAACTCTATTATCTTAGTTAAGTTTTATAAATTATCTCAAACTTATAAATTTTTCATAAACTTGGTTAATTTATTATTATTATAAGCTTATTTAATTTTTATAAACTTATTTAAATTTTATAAAATTTGGTCAACATAGTTAATTTTTATAAACTTAGTTTTTGTTATTATTATTATTACTTATAAAACTTAGTTGACTTAGTTAATTTTTATCAAATGATAGTTTATTATTATTGTTGTTGTTGTTGTTGTTATAAACTAAGTTTATTATTATTAATGAAAAAGATACCAAGACAATTTTGTGTAAAACTTGGTATTCACCCAGTTTATCATTAACAAGCATTTTAGCAAATGTGAACCCAAAATAAAGTTAATGTATGAGCAAGAATTTTTTAAATCAGAAGGATTAGTTCTAAATAAGGTGTGAAGTATTGGTTATGTGAGTTAAAAATCAAATGTTTTCTATTTCATAGTTTGAACAACTAACTCTGGTAGAGGGACGAGTAAGCCAAACCACTAGATCAACTAATAGTCAAGTAAGAAAACGATGGGTAACCATCTACAATATACCATATACTGATTTAAACAATGAATAAAGAAATCAAAAACCCTGCACTACTCCCTTGTTGGGGTTGCTTCAGTAAAGATACATCTATAATATGATTATATATTTTACAGTATGTTGATGCTGACATCGTTCCGGATGAGCTTAAAGAAGACGATGCTACAATTGGTGGTTTCTTGCCTATGCATGTGATTGTGAAAGGTGTTTATATTTATTAAATAGTTAGCATATCATTACATTCATTTGCTTATCTGGTTTGACCATGACTTAAGCTTTATGTATAAAAATGCAAAAATAAGTGGACAAGTAAATTTGGAGTCTATAATTAACCAAACTCTAAAATTACTTTTTGATTTTACATGGGAATGGATAATGATACGCTTTTTGACTTTGACAAGCAGAGGTAATACGTGGATTCGGATCACATGCTCTGGTGCAGTAACAGAGTATCATATGAGCAATGAGATAATTAATACTGATGTTGTTTCCCCATATATTTACATAGTAGGGAAAAGTTAAAAGCAAAGAAACAGTTATGAATTTTTAGTTTTGTAATGTAAGCTTGGGTACTTGGTTTTTGCAGCAAATTTTTTGAACAGGTTAATCTTATTCTCATACCATCTTCAACTAGTAGCTTTGACCACAGTATATAGCATCATAATTATAAAGGGAAGGACTAGTAGTGCACTATAGAACTACCTGCTATACTACTAAAAATTTTGCAATGACTCCACTATCTTTCTTCTAACTAAAACTTTGAAAGGCAAGTAGCATATGATTTTAATATTTACTATTAAATAAATCTTCTTATATTGCGTTTATAATCATTATTATTGGATAATTTCAAAACAAATTCCCCATCTTTCTCACTAGGAAAATATTTATAGAGCAATTATGTTCCAATTCTATATTACATCATTCACTACAGCTGCATGCTACAATATTTAAGAAATGTTTATTTTGAAAAAGTAATCACTTATTGAAAATAAAAATAAAAAATATCCTAGTATATGACATGCAATAAGTGTTCCATTTTTTTAAAATAGACATAATGAACCATGTAGTATGTAGACGCACTGAAAAAATTAACTCAAAATTCAAAAATGGTAGCTTTATAAATTTTTACCAAGTGGGCAAGATGGAATTTGTTCTAAATTTATCTAGCAATAATGATTATGAAAATAACCTGTCTAAAGAATTTTATTTAATAGCAAACCATTATGAGAAGGTCTGATAAAATAATTGGCTTAATGTTTCTTGAATTTTATGTTATATGGTGGCATACCTATAATTATTTAGTAATGTCGTGGGAAGTTTTGTAGTGCATTATTAGTCCATGTCATCATGATTGTGATGTGCTATATTTTTGTCAAGCAGTTACTAGTAGGAGAAGGTATGTCATAATCAAATGTGTAAAACAAAACTATAAATTTTTCTGCTAAAAATTTACAAGATCAGAAAACGCTGCTTTGCATTTCTTAGCACTTAGTGGAAATCATAAATGTGGTCAGGCAAGGTAACCATTGATATTTTTCAAGTTCTATAATCAAAAAACTTTTATTTCTTTAGCGAAAGTTATTTCCTTTTTATTGCTTTTGTTGCTTATTGGTAAAGGCTCTTGTAGTTATAAATATTTATAACTAATCAATATTGTTCATTTAACTCTTTTTTATTTAAAAATACAATAACAATTTATTTTAGCAAACACAACATAATCTTGTATAATTTTGCAAAAATAAATGCCTTAACCCAAAAAAAAATCTGAAACCGAAATTTCAGAATCCTTAGATATTGGCCAGAATTTATGAATGTTAAAAGACCAAAACTATGATTTTATAATTGAAATCTTGAACCACTCTAGGTTTACATACAAAGTACGGTATGTACATGTAAAATATAAAGGTGTAAAAGGAGAGAGAAAAGAAAGTGGAATTCTGCTATGTATAAGATAACAATTCAATGAAGTAAAATAGAAGTTTATTAGTGATATCATGATAGATAAAAGTGAATAGATCTTTCATTATGAAATTTAGCCAAGATAATTAAAAAAAAGGCAATAAGGTTACCTCCGTAATAAATCGTAGCCTGACCACTGCTATAATGCATAATAGATCCAAAAGGATTGGTATTATTCACTAATGCAGCCAACATGCCTGGAACGCCAACTGCTAAATGCATGACTAGAAATGCATAATACAACGCTCCAACATGCCCAGTTTGACTTGCGAATAGATAATGAATGGAAAAATATGATGCTTGAAGAATGCCAAATGCAGCAGGCCAATTCAAAGAGAAAGATTTTAGGAATTTCGCAACAGAACCAGACATCCATGTAACAATTCCTAGGCTTGTGAGTTGACTTGCCATTCCAACTAGAACTACAAACCAAGCTAAGGTGTCCCATGTAGATATTTCGCTTAAGCAATCATCCCAATCTAGTAACACCCAGTAGTAGGAGGATCGATAGGCCAAGCATAGCTGCCACTACACTAGCAATGCCAAGAGTTTTTCTGTAGGCAAAACATGAAAATAAATTTGAGAATATTTTTAATCTACATATATTGTCATTTATGTTACCTATTAAACTCCACAGGCTCTCTACAATTGCAATATTAAAAACACAAAATATATTGCAATCTGAATTATACATTCCTGTCGCAAAGTAATGAATTGATTTACTAATGGCAAATACCGGAAGACAAAAGATACTCTCCTGTAGAAGTAGTACTCAGGTTTTCTATTTTATTTTGAGAATAATATGTTGTGAAATAATGAACAATTAAATTCAAGTTATCAAGTATTTATAGGTTATGATGTCTATTGTATAGTAGAATGTTATGATTCCCCAAAGTCTAGATAAGTTCTACAACTCATCTTTCCTGATATAGATACTAATAATAGTTTGTATTAGATAACCATTAAAGGTGATCATAACTATCAAAAATCCAACTAATAACCAACTAAAAACATACCTATTAACTATTCGTGTGTGTAGCACATAAGTATTAATAACGAAGTCAAATAGATAGCATATACAACAAACTTTGTTGAAAGAAATTATCCAGCTGTATAACAAAAATATAGTAACCACACAAACATATCAAATACTCATAAATATAGGCAGTAAAGACAAACCTAAAGTCGACGCTGGCATCGACTATATAATGAAAGCTATGGAAGAATAACGAAACACGCTATTGATTTCACGCGAATTTATAATGCCCAAAATCGATGGTGACATCGACATCTCAAAATCTACGGTGACAAGAGATGATTCAACCCAAGGTAAGGCAGCTTCATGCGAGGTCGAATTTCTCTTAGCTCGACTCCAATTTGAAGGCAGGTCGCTCCGATCTAATGCAGCATGATCCGACTTTAAGGCATAATTTTTGAAGCAAACAGTTGAGTCAAGCGGCGAATGTTGTGATTGATAAACAAAAATTTGGTTTATTGTGTTGGGGAGGATCTCTGGATAGTAGATGTTTTAGAGAACAGAGAGGAGGAGTTGGGATTAGATAAATTTTAGGTTTTTGTTTTGTTCTGGCACTAGCAACCAAAGAGAATGAAAATTAGATGGCATGGTAAGGGGGAAAATGAAAACAAATCCCGCCTAGAACCTATACTAGAACATTGCAGTTATATTGGGACTAAAGAAATAGTTGCATTCGGCGTTCAAATGCTGCTATATAATACAACTAAAAGCACAATATCTTGTAGTGTACTAAAAAACTATTTATTTCTCATCCCAAGTAGATGGAAATTCTATTTTGATACACTTGCATGGTGACAACACAAGATGGTACGCTCTTCTATTTGTTGTCGATAGTTGCTTATTGCAACTATATTATACAACCGTTTGATATTGTGATCAGATGACACATCTATCCCTCATTTATAAACATCATTAAAGGAGCCATCTAGACAAAGAACTACTATAATAACAGTATGAACACACATAAAAAATGAACTATAAAGATAAACATTGTATAAAAATTTACATCAAATGCGCTCCTAACAGAAATTGCATAGCATATGCACTATATATTTAGGATGAGCCACATTTATAGAATTTCCAACACGATTTCCTAAACAACATTACAGTTTGTCAGAGAAACTTTCTAATATCTGCCAAAACCATACAATGATCATAAAGTCAGTATATATACTCATGCCACCTTAAAATTCCTCATGAGCACTCATCCACTACAAAAAAAATATAAAACAAACTTTTCATTTCTGTTGGAATAACCTGTTAGCAAAATGAATAGGATTCTTGCCCCCTCTTCACTAACGCCACGCTCTAACATGCTTGAAAGCTGCAGTTGCTCAAAAGCCCATTGTAAAGGCGGGATGGCGCTTATAAGCTCCAATCTAGAACTTGTGAAGCTACTTATGTCAATCACATCGGACTCTGATGAGGTATTTGAAAAGATTTTCTAATGGATAAGTGCTACTCTGTTCTGCTGCTGTATCAGTTGAGTTTCGGTTAGTGCATTGACAGCTGTCAGTTTGTTGCTTATCAGGTGCGACCGTACTATTGATAGCTCGGTTTGTAGCGATACCGCCTCATGGATAAATTTGTTAGAAAGCGTTCTACATTACCTTATAAGTAGGAGAAATAATGTCTAATTTACTCATACAACTTAATTTTGTTTCTGACAATAGTTTGATATTTTCACTTAGAGTTGCATTTGGGCAAAATTTGAACTTAGCTATCAAAAGAGATTACATAATTATTCATTTGAAATTACTTAAAAGATATATATTATAACTGCTTTACAAGTCGAAAGTGGTTACAAATAGGCATATATATATATATATATATATATAATTTTATGTCATGCGCAACTTTATTTATAAGTGCTAACCTCTTGAGATAGATTTACTATTTCACATGACTTATAGGTGAGAAAAAACTCGACCTATTTTATTCACCAATAATTGTTTTCGATTTGGCTTACACTAACTAAATTCATAAGGTTGATCGAATGTTATCATTAGGTTATTCCATATTTTTAATGATTAAAAGCCAACATTTATCTACGTGCAATGCAGTTATCTCTATTCTTATCTTGAATCCAGTTATATGCCTTCTGGTTTTAGAGCTGCGAGGAAGTAAATTAGATCAGGAGACCAAATTGCTAAATATGTTCCTGCATTTAAATCAGTGCATAATTACATTAAACACTATTATCTCTTCAATATTGATGCATCTATAATTACTTACACATGACATGATTGATGCACTTATATCTTTCGATATCATGAGATGATATATGGAAACATACAAAAATGTAAACATCAATTTACAAACTTGTTTTCATACCAAAATAAGAAGACTACTTAGTTACATGGAGTCTCAACAGTGTTGTAATTTTAGAATGACCTGCATAATTATTTAGTACTACAACCAGGCAATGAAAACAAACATTCTTTTGCTTCTCAGATCTAAAGAGACGTAGTAAGAATTTGCATCTCATTTTTCAATTTCTTATTGTTGTACTCTGCATTTAGTTTTAACAACAAATTCTACATCCTGATCTAGATCTGGTTTCCTCTCCCTTCCACAGTACATCGTGTTTAAACCAAATTGTGATAGTTAATGCATTTTCAAATATTATCCAACATCAAATATTTTGTTTATCTTATGCAACAAAATTCATTTGAACTTCAAAAAGGTAAATCTTTCACAAAAACTATTATCGTATATCAACTCAACATGCAGTTGTTGGAGGCACTGTTTGAGTTGAAAATTCAAAAACAAAAAAGTACATTGACATATATATTTTTAATTTTTAATTTGGATTATTTCTTCATTTTTTTAGTATACTAAAATGCATAATCCAATCATTTTTTTAAACGTTAGATTTTAAATTATACTATCATTTCCTGTATATTGAAGTTGGTGTACTTTCTTTTTGTCTATGTACATGATCAGCAACTTTTAGTTTGATTTTGCACTTTAACATACAATGGACACAGTTACATTAAGTAATTTCTTTGCAATGAAAATGAAAGGCAAAGAAACAACCATAGTTTAAGAGATCTCAAACATTTCTATTTGAAGATAAAAGTCTAAGCATTTTTCAAAGTAGTAATTATGGTAATGAAAACAAAACAGAGAAAAATTATAAGCATTTTCGTAGTTTCAATTAGAGATTAAAACGATATTCACATGAATATTTATCTTAAGATCTAACACCTTTTTGTTTAACCTAGCCAATGTATTGAAGATAGGCAAATAATTAAGTGTATTACTTATTATGATAAAATTTATAGTTTAATGGATTTTCTCCTAAAAAGCAATCTCATTTAGAATATTTGATGTTCAATAATTTATCTTTTCATTTCTAAGCATATACTATTGAAACATATATCATATAAAGACCTTTGAGCTCTAGTTATATGTTATCATACATAAGATGAAAAGACTTTGTTTACGCATGTGTACACATACACATATAGGCACGTTTTATAATCCAATTGTTAATATATAAATCTCATAATATCAGGTTACTACGAATTCAGAAAACTTTATACAAAATGGAAGTAAATCTGAGATATTTGTTCAAATAAATATAGCAAGAACATCCTACCATCAAGCTCATACAGAATATGTAGATAGGTAATAGTAGAAAGTAAACAACTATCCAAAGATGTAAATTCAAAATTGCTCACACACCTATGATTCTACATGAATGTCAGCACAATCATCCATGTCATATAAATAAATCATTAACACAAAGTAGTTATAAATTAACCGAATACTCATGGAAAATAGTCATGGCAGCATAAAGAGAAAGAAGTTGGTGAAAAACTATATCTTTTAGGACTCAAAATAAATGATAATAAGATTAGCACGCTAAGTGTGAAGCCTAGGAAAAGTCATGTTTTTCAATTTGGGCTCAGAAGCTCAAGGTATGAGTCCAATTGATTAGATAAGAGAAATGTGAAAAATCCTAATCCAGAGTAAAAAGTGGAAGTACGTTGATTCAGAACTCAAATGTGGGAAACATTTAAGTTATAAGCATAAGAAGTGATGGACTTTTCTCTAATAAGCCTCTCTAACAAAGATATACAAAAAAGGCATGTTTGTGATATTGCAATAGGTAAACAAAATCAATTAGAAAGTTCTTAAATGAAATAGTGTTAGCTTAAATACTGGTAACTAGGTTTAAAAATTTCAGGAAAATATAGTGAAGGATAGACTTAAGGGCTTTTTTTGCAAGCTAGGATAACCCACTAATATTTTATTCTCAAGGACAAAAGCGTTAAAATATTTTAAACAGCCCAAACTATCGCGTGTGCTTTCTCTTCTTTGATCTCGTTCTTTTTCCTCTTTAAGTCTTCTTCTCTTTTTTTTGTGTTCAAATTTGAATTTTCTTCCTCATTCTTTTTTATTGTGGTGCTCGATTCACTAATGTTGTCACGATTTTGATTTTGCTGGCTATCAATTCGATATTATAAATTCTCAGATTTAGGTATGATTCTATTTTTTCTTTTGATGTTTCTTCTATCAGAGTTTTAATTTGGTCGTTTCTAACATTTTTTGTTTTTCTTTTTGGTAATTAAAACTAGTTTTGTTGCTTTGTTTTCTTCTTTCATATTCTATGGAAATTTTAGGCAGTAGTAGCAAGTTCATTCTCTTTTCTTTTCTTTTATATGCAGCATCGGTTTTCAATTTGCTTTAAATCAAATGTTATTTTCTTTTTGTTCATTGATGTTTATGTTGGATTCTTATTGATTTGGATGAAAATTTATTACTGTATTAGTTCATTGTGGATCAGCGTTTAGATATCATATTTAGTTTTTGTTAGTATCATTTTTCACAATAATGTAGTTTTGAAGTGTTTTAATCTTTTCTCTATGTATGGATGATGATGTGTAGCAAATAATAGATGGGTTAAAATAGTGTTTTGTTAGTATCAAATATTTCATAAAGTATGTTTCTGTATCAGTTTTACTATAAATTTGAGGTTCAGATTTTAGATATCCGTTTTTTCATGAGTAGGTATCGGTTTTGTAAAAATTGTTTTATTTTGTTTATAATTTTTTTACTTTTGTTTTATTTTTTGTGGTGGTGGTAATAGCCTTCCTTTTTTGTTTGTATTCGATGATAATACTTTCAGCACTCGGTTTATGACATTTTTCGGTATTGGTCTCAATTATCTCCTTCATCCATTAAAATTTCTTATGTGCTTGAGAATAAAGTTATAGTGTTTGATACTAATTCCAATCTTCGAAGTATACTTTGTTTTCGATTGTGTAAGAAGAGCACATTCTTTCTTTTTACCGTTAAGATCAAGGGTTCTCAATTGGAAAATGCTTGTGGTGGTCATCTAATCTTCTTAGTTATTCATCTTCTAGTGGACCACTTTGTTCAAATGTTGTTGTTCATAGTAAAATTTATTTGAAGGATATGTTAAAGAGACGGCTTTACTATACCCTCCTCAGGAGTTTACCGGTCCGCCGGGTTCTCCTGGGTATTCAAAAAAAAATATGCTGAAGAGAGGTTTGAAATTATCCATTTTTGATTTTGTTGGGTATTTTTTGGAAGAGCCAATGATTTTAGGGAACTTTTGTTGGCATAGCAAATTCAAAAGAGATATGAATTTGTGTTTTTGAAAAACTATTTTAAAAGAATTATAGCTATTTGCTCTTCATCTGCGAATGGGTGTCTATTTAAAGTTCATGCTACTTGTGATTCTGAGCAACTTAATAGGTTTTTCATTAGAAGTTTGATTAGTGATCATTCTTGTGGGGTTGGTCTTAGAAATTTGAATAATCCACATCTTTCTAGTGCATTTGTTAAATCATTGATTACTGATAAGATTGGTGATTATCCTAGTAAAAAGTCTAAAGATGTAATAGAAGATTTTAGAAGAGAATACAATCTTAAGCTGTCTTACTCTTTTGCTTATTATGGAAAACAACCTGCTTTGATGGAATTGCATGGCAATGATGTTATGTCGTGCAATGATTTGAGCTGGTATTTAGAAGCATTGAAGAAGTGTAATCCAAGTAGTTGTGTTGGTACGGAAGTTAATGCTTGTACTAATCAATTTAAGAGAGTATTTTTTAGTTTTGGTGCTTGTACTAATCAATTGAAAATGGTTTTTGAGACATTTAAAACAAATGCTTCAAGAAAATCGTGATTTGGTTTTTATGTCAAATCGTCATCATATCTTCATATGGAGCAGAATCTACTTTCACAACTTAAGGCAAAGAATTTGAATATTTCTATCATTGATTTTTTCAAATTATGTTCTAGAGCTACTAATTTATATGAATTTGAAGAAGCGCATTTTAAATTTTGTGATCTTGGTGGTGTTGCTGCTGTGAGTTTCTTGAAGGATAAGCCTTTTGATAAGTGGGCTGATATTTTTTTTGGGTAAATGATATGGTAAATGTAGTTCAAATGTTGTCGAAAATTTTAATAGTTGGATTTGGATGAACGGGCCTTGCCTATTACAGTTGCTTAGATGGAATTTGAATTAAAGTTATGGAATAAATGGCTAATAGGAGAGAGGAGCGTCGATTATGGAATACTACTCTTTGTCCTTCTATTGAATCTTGTTTAAGTGAATTGATTGAAGAAGAAATTGGATGGGATGTATACAAGTCTTCAGAGTTTATTTTTAAAGTGAAATCGCCAAATTCTCATCATGTTGATCTTAAAGAGTGGAGTTGTAGATGCAATCAATGGAAAGTTATAGGATTTCCTTGTGCTATGCTATTAAGTGCATGTACAAGTAAAAGTTGTTCGTTTATGATTTTATTGAGTATTATTTCACTATTGATGCTTATCGTTCTTCTTATGCTAATATATTAATCCTATTCCTAATTTTGATAAGCCAATTGTTGACGAAAGCGTTGAAGATGTTATTAAGCCACCAAAGGAGAAATGAAGTGTTGGTAGACCTTCTATAAAATAGAAAGGAGGATTTGCATATTTTAAAAATAAAAAAATAGATATGGTGTATGCAAGCAATATGGTCACAATAAGCGTAATTGTCAAGCTTCTATATAATTTGACTGTCAAGCTTCTAATAAGATATTCTTGGTTTTTTCTTTTTTGGCAATTTTATGTAATTAAACATTGTTATGTAAGTGTGTTGGTTTATCATATACTAAATTTGACATTGACTTGATCTTTGTAGTTGAACTTTGTTATATGGTATCATTTTTAGTTTACAGTTGTGTGTTTTGGATATATATGTTTCATGGGAAGTAATTTGTATAATGTTTATATGCTGTTCAGTTTATTTATTTTTATTGGATATTCAGTATCAGTTTTTTGTTCTATTAGTTTCACTTGCAGGTTTGCAAAATATGTGGTATCAGTCGTTGTATTGTAATAATGTCAGTTTTAGGTATTACAAATTACAGTATTGGGTTTTGTGTGTTCTTGATCTGTTTTAGGTATACACGTATTCTCTCAGAGATACGTGAGATACATTGAATCCCAGCCATCCAAAATGGCAATTCAATCCTATAGACAAAAGAACTTATCCTATTAAGAACACAGATAAGAAATCCCAAATACCTCGGAGCTAGCCTTCCAATCTTATCCAAATTTACGGCTCTCTTAACCAGAGAAAAATTAACAACAACGAAGTCTCCAACTTCGAATTCCAAATTTATCCATCTTATCCACATAACTCCTTCTGACGATCCTAGGCTGCCTATTTTCTTCCTGATCAGCTCAACCTATGTTGATGCTTCCTTAAACAAACTGGACCAAGAACAAACCAATCCTGGATCCTACTCAACAAAAAGGTCTTCCAAGATCCGTCGAAATCCAGAACACAAGCTTTACTTCCCAAGCAATAGAAGACTGAACTTACTTCTCCAATCTGGAACAACCAAAACAGGTGTACTTACCAATCTGACCTTCAGATTTCGGAAACTTCCTGTAGAGACCCTTTAATCCATAACACTGCAATTTCTGGTTGCTTCCTCTGCACAACTCTGATTCTAAAATAAATGAGAATGATGATCAGGAACTCAAGTACAAACTTATTCAACATATCCTGGAAACTTTGTTCATCAGATCCATAAAATCTAAGTGACCCATCTAACTCGGTCACACAACTTACAGCAGAATTGCACCTGAAAACTAGATCTGACCAATCTATTTCAAAAAAATTCTAAGATGCTGCACCAACTCTTCTCTCTCTAAGAACCATCATACTACCAGGCTAACCACCGGTATCGCTTCTAGAACCAAATCGATATGGAACTCAATCTCTAGATGCAAACAAACTTCTGACTTCCTTGATGACATCCGGGAAAATATCTGACTACTTTGATAGCTCCTACTTCCTCATGAGAAGCCTCAATCTCAAACAAAAGATTACCCAAAATGAATTCCCAAACTAATCGCAAGTCACATTTGCGATCTTACCTAGTTCGAATTCCAAAGAAATTGTTCTCTCTTCACCAATTAGAACGGCTTTAAGCTTTTCCAAACAAGGTTAACCCTTCAAGAAAGTCTTCACCATCTGCCCGGCCTGCTGATAGAAGAACCACAAGGATTTTTGAATCATCGGAGAAATGAGTTCATACTGCTGCTTCCAAATCCTACTCTAGGACACTGCTAAGCAAAGAGACCTTCTTGTCGGCACAAAAGCATCTCCGAGCCGAAACTGCTACCACAGCTAACCAAAGAGATCTTCATCCAAAGGCTCCTCGGATCCCAAAAGCCATCAACTAACTTCACAAAAGACCCTTCGTGATGGGCAGACATCCTCAAAAGAAATTCGGGCTCAAAACCAAGCATCAACATCTCGCTCTCCTTATAGGGTGAAAATGAGATCATGTCGAAGTGAAGCAACTTATAGACCTTAGTCTCGTACTCTAATACAAATAAACCACCAAGCTAGAGATCTAGATAAATTCTACGCAGACGAGTCTTCCCTGCGATAGGTAAAGACTACTCTTCAACCACTTCTAAAACTGCTTCAAGAGAAAACACTTTCGAGAATACCCACAAATACTGCATTTCACCATGTAGCTTCTCCTTCCTGAAGATGTCAAGATACCATCACTTGCTTCTACACATCCGACGGATCCAAACTCCTGAAAATCCGCTCACCCGAGCGCAACCAAATCTACACTTCAAAAATGGACTTCGAATCTTTAAAAAGATTTCCTTCGGAGATCAGAGAGATCCTTACTCCAAGCTACAAAGCTCACTTGAGACGGTATTGGGTCTACAATCTCGACAGATACTCTTCCTACCTCCACATATGGACTTCTCCCATTAGTGGTAGTCGTGTTACCCACACCACTACTCCATCTACCTCTAGAACTTATGTTGGAAAACTTGAACAGATATCCCAACAAATCAGGTGTGTGTGTGTGTGTTACAAGTACGCTCTCTCAAGAAAGAAAGAAATTACTCCAAAGCCTAGGTATTCACTCAACCCAGCGCTCTGATACCAACTGTCACGACCCGTCTTTCTAAGCCCAGAAAGACGCATCATGAATTAAGAAAGAAGTGGATAGAAGAAGAATAGATAGAAAAGAAGAAACTCAATAACAATAGTTTCTCACAGAGGAACGAACGAAACATAATATATCACATAAAATATTATATAGTATCATATACATCAGAGTACAAAACTTATACTTCACAAATTAGACGGTTATAAATTTCTATCCATCATACAACTCAAGTACATCAATATGATACATCATCACAGCGGAAACTCTACATATCTACACGCTGAAGCCTCCTGCTCCAAATCTCCTCCAAATTTTGTCAAAGCTAACCTAAATCCCTCGACTACTCATACATAATATGAATACCCAAGAGTTTAACAAAACAAAAAATAAACACTTGGGTCAGACATGGGTCTGGTGTGAGTAAACGGTTTAAAGTTACTTAGCTTTAAAAATCCTTTGAAAAGAAAGGTATCATGTAAGACTTCCCACACATAAACATGGAAAAAATTTACCTTACGCTAACCAAAACATTTGATAGGAAATCCAGTGATATTATAATAGTGTCTAAGGTTTTCAAGTAAATAAGAAATAGCTGAAATTGTTACAGGATTAAATTCCAACATACTAGCCACTAAGTGGGTTATACAATCAAAATCGTAAAGGGCACGTAGGAAGAATGAGTTTCATTCATTGGCAGGGCTACTGGGGTACCGTCCGTCACCGTACGGAACCTAGATCACCACACCGAGGATCCATCCTAAATCCCCTACAATACAAGGTTGGAACCATCCCTTATTGGATAGTCCCGAACAAGACCACTCCGTGGTTGGCGCGACCAACCACACACTAAGCCGAAATAAAAGGGACCTCTAGACAGGGGTAAATCTCGTCCTACTTAGGTGCTACCCACTTAGCCTTGCTGCACCTCCCCTGTTTTAATCATTCCCGATTGATGAGACTTGAGGCTATGATTACCTTTATAGAACACATCTATCTTAGAATGCTCATCGTCCACCTGACGATGTTGTAAAAGCATTCAATCCATACAGGTTCGTTTCGGGTTCGAACGAAAGCGAAGGCACTATCTCGTTACACTCATTTTGGAATCACCCTCATAGTTAACGATCATACCCCTTGCACTCTGAATCTCCATCTCAAACCTGAAAGTATTATTTCCGTCAAACTCATCTCGGAATCACCCTCAGAGTTTAAATGACGAATAGTTCTTACACTTCGAGTCTGCACTTTGATCTTCACTTAGATTCACGACCTAACGTTTAAATTTGGATCGATGTGATTTTCGGATTTCCAAATTTGAAAATCCGATCCCGGTCTCACCGAAATCCAAACGCCATTTTAATGTCCAAGTTGTTTAAGGGTTTAAACAATTTAACTTATATTCAGAATAACATTATAGATAGATGATTCACATTATCACATATAGATAATTCATATCAACCAAATATTTCACAAAGCAGCGCAGAACTCGTACCAGAGATATCACATCCAAATCATGCAATATCAATCAATCATCCATAAGAAGGTTTGATTAACTCTTAATCAATTTAATTAACCTTTAATTAAATTAATTACTATCCTTTATAATCACATGGATTACCTTAATCCAGCTTACCTAACATTAATTAATTACAAATTAATTAATCAATCATCTCTCAATGATCTACCTTAATTAATCTTCCTTGATTAATTATCCTTTAATTACATTAAGTAATTATTCTTTAATTAATTACACAAATTAATTATCCTTAACCAATTACAGTAATTAACCTTTAATTGCTATCATTAATTATATTAATTAATGACCTTCCATTTACTACCATTTATTAATTAACTATAATTAATTACACAGATCCTTAATTAATTAATTACAATTAATTAATTATACTTTAATTAATTACTGCCATTAATCAACCCTGATTAATTTCATTAATTATATTAATTAATGATCCTTACCAATTAATTAACCCTTTAATTAATTAAATAATTAATCTATAATTAACCACACTCATTAATTAGTCTTAATTAATCATAAACACTAATTAACCATCTTGTAATTACTTGCTTAATTAATTAACTCCTTAATTAATTATATTAATCCTTTGTTTAATTACACTGATTAATTAATCCTTAATTACTTCATTAAATAATTATTAATTAATTACATTAATTAATAATCCTTAATTAGTTACTTCATTAATTAATCACATTTTTAATTAATTACATTTAGTAATTAATCTTAAATTAGTCATATTCATTAATTAATTATAATAAATTAATCACATTAATTAATTAATTAACTAAATTAATTACACTAAGTAATTAACTCTTAATTACTTCCATTAAGTAATTATCCTTCAATTACTTCATTAAATAATCCCCTTTAATTAATTACATCCAGTAATTATCCATTAATTACTCTACTAAGTAATTATACTTAATTAATTCAGAATTAAGTGATTATTTTAAATTAATTAATAAAAACATTTATCTTAATAAAAATATTATTTAAAATAAATTATTTACATTAATTAACTATTCTTATGTTAATAACAATAATTAATTAACCTTATTTATCTTCACGAATTAATTACCTTAGATTAGTCAAAATCTTAACTTCTTAAAGATAAACTCTTTATTATAATTGATTACCTAATTATCATTAAACCTTATTTAAAATAAACATTTAGAAATCAATTATAATTTAAAAACAATTTAAACATCTAATTAAACTTTTAAAAATTTTGAACCCTTTTCAAACATATTTAATTTAAATTTAACAAATATTTATCTTTAGAAACTTGATTACCACATCTTTAAAACTTAGCCATTTAAATAAAATTTGAAAACTTAGTTTTTAAACATTAATTTATAATTACTTTTGAATATAACTTTATAACTTGAAACATTCTTATTTAAAAACTTGTTTTGAAATACTTAAAACTTTTGTTTTAATATTTTAAATTAAAACCACCTTTGAATAAAGATTCAAAATTAATTTAGCTAATTACTTTTAAAATTAACTATCTTAAACATTTTAAATTTGAAAATATATTCAATTAAACACTCTTGAAAGATTGATTAACATTTATTTCAAAAGAACTAGTTTTTAAATTTGTAAACTTTATTTCCTTTTATAAAACTTAGCTATAGATTGAAATGTAAGTTCATCTCGGGCCAAACCCGAGTAAATTTCACTAAAAACTCGAGTCATACTCGAGAACACAAACCAAACTACTAACTTCGAGTCGCACCCCAAAAATACACGAGAACGACCCAAGTCGACCTCAATCTTCTCCAACCCAACTTCCAGATGCACGAAAACATGCACGTTCATGTGCACATCGTCCCTGATCGTCGATGAACCTTTTTGCAGCCTCTGACCAGTCGACCTTAACCTCAACAACACCACGCGAACACCCAGATGTCTCGATTCGATCGAGAATCGAAAAGGAGCCAAAAACACAACTTACATCACCAGAAATACGACCACCTCCGACGATCTATGCCTCGAGACACCTCGCCGTTCCCACCATAGCTTCGTATCGACTTCCTGCTCCTATTGCAGGCCTCGTGATCGCCTCTGATCACGCCTCATCACCGCAATTCCCATTGAAACGTCGACGACAATACCAAAGTGTAAAACCCTACTTTGACATTTTCTGGTCATCACGGCCATCAGAAAAATACGAGGCTATTCTTCCCATCATCGGCAACACTCCAGCTAGCTTCGACCAAGAACTCGACCTCCACCATCGTGTCGATGAACAAAAATCCACCAAATTACCAAGAACGTTCATCTCAAAATTCCTATTCGAATATCAAACTAAATTTTTTGAAATGTATATTAAAATTCGTGATTTCCAATCATGAACACATTCATGCCATCCAAATCAGAGATTAAGATCACTGATTTTTATCATAAATATGAATTTCACCGTTGTTTCAAATTTAAAAATAATTTGTTGATTTTTAAACCCTGAAACTATTTTTAGAATCATCATCATCCATTAACAAACAACTTTAATTTGAATATTAGAGGCTAATATGGGTTTGATGAGATATTTAAATTTTTGAAAGCCAAACAGAACTGTGAAACAACAGAGATTAGATATCTTTATATATTTACAGACTTGCTAACATATATATATATATATATATATGTATATATATATATCAATTCAAATAGATTCAAGCAGAAGAACTTCCATTCAAAACAATATCATCACATGCATTAGATATAAATCAAATTTAAACTGTTTTTAGAAGAAAATGTTTACTCACCAATTTATGAAATAGAGCTTAGATTTTCATGTCCAGGCTTTTGATCTGGAAAATGCTAATTTGAATTGCTGTTGAATCTGAAATCTTTGCATTCAATCTACAATTGCTTGTTGTTGCATTACTTGTTGAATTTTAATCTGAAGTTGATCTCAGGTTGCATTAGAGGATTTTGCATTGATGTTGAATCTAGCCTTTGATTTTCTTCTTGTCTCGGATTTAGTTTTCAGTTTCATTTTCTCAGATTTCCAGTTTTTATGTTTTCTTTTGATTTGAATTTATTTTTAGTTGAAATGAAGAAAATACGAATTGAACTGAAAAGTAAAAACAGATTTCTTCTTCATATTTTTTTAAAATTTTTAAATTTTAATTATCAAAGAGAAAAACAAATAAAGCCACTTGTCCACTTATGTGCTAATTAGCTTACAAATGCTGAAATCATGACTCTATAAGTTTTCAAGTGTTTTAACACTTCATTGTTTTTTTACAAGTGTCTTAAAAAAACAATATTATATAAATTTCTTATATTTATGTAGTATATTTACATGTATATAAAATGTTTGTCTTCTTATAAATAAGCTTTTGAATTTTAATAAATATACAAGTGTGAAATATTATAAACATTTGTTTATGAACAGCTTATGTTTTTAAATCAAATAAATGTACTTATGTTTATACGCTTGAAGATTTTATTTTAACTTCATATATTTTTACAAACCAAATTGTCTTATGTTTGAAAATTTTAAAATGAAAGAATATTGAAAATAAAGGACAATGAACTTTTAATTAAGTCCTATTTTAGACTTAAGCTAATATATATATATATATATATATATATATATATATATATTTTAAATAAATTAAGAAATTATCTTTGTTGATAATAAATATAAAGTTTAAATAGCTTTTGAAAAGTATTGTGCCAAAACATAATTTCTAAATTACAAACTATGTGTATATTTAAAGTTTGAAAACACTTTTATTAAATTCAAGCCAATATTTTTCCATTTCAATATATACAAATATATACATTTTAAATGGAAAACATTTCAACATTAGTTTTGAAAGTTATTATATTAAATTTTAAAACATAACTCCAAATCATAATATATATATATATATATATATACACACATATATATATATATTTTATAATTTGAAAACATAGCTCTTATTAAATTAAAGACTCCCTATTTACAATATACATACCAATATATATAAATTATAAATAGAAAACATTTTGATTAGCTTTGAAAGATAAATCTTACAAATTTTAAATTGTTAGGCAGGATCTAATATTACCAAATTAAATATTTGTTAACCTTTAAAAGAATAAAATTGCCAATTAAAATAATTATAAAAGAAAATTATTATACAATATAATCAAATTTTAAATCAAAATTATCAATTTAAATAATTTTTAAATGAAGATTATAAAATTGTTATTGCCTAAAATTCTGGGTCATCACATAATCCTTTCGTTTTCAAAAATACCCAGTCTTCACCACCGGTCTTTAAATTCCAATCATATCGTGGTATCATTATTCAGAATGGGTTATATGACACAAGGTCCTCTCCCGGCTAAACCGAATAATGAGTGCAATATTTAAAACATATGGATATATGGATCTCAGTTAAGTCACAATTTATTATCCAAAACCTTTCTTTCAAATGGTTTAAACTTATTACCATTTTCAAATCTTTAAACAAAAAGATTTACTTCGCAAAGTTCACCAATCTTTCATAAAGATTCATTCATATCCTTTCAAAAACAATTTCCATTTCAAATTGGATTAACTCCTCCAATCTTTAAATCAAAGACTCCATTCATAGCTTTCAAAATCGTTTCCAAAGATTTATTCATAACTTGGAAAACCATTTTCATTTCAAACTTGAAATCCTTTCAACACAAATTGGAAAATTTTCCTTTATATGAAAGCTATTATTATTTGAAAACAAATAGTTTCATTTCGGAAAAATCCGGTTACATTTGTACAAGCTAAAGCCCTTGGGTTAAATTCAAATTTCCAAAACAATACTTTTAAAATGTTTTAAACCCATATAAACAAATTTATAACTTGTATAACCTTTTTAAACCATAATTTCCAAACATAGAATTCAATTTTGAAATTTTGAATTCAAATTTAAATCAAATTATTTAAATTTCAAAATATTATCAAGTTATTCAGAATAAATTTTATCTTCAAAACTCCTTTTCAAAAGCTTTTCACATTTAACCCAATTCCATTTCCAAAATCATTTGGATTCAAAATTCAAATTTAAATCCATTTCAAATATCCGTGACTCAACCAATTTCCTCGTGCAATACATATTTATGTGTGTATAGTGTAGTCCAGGGGTTTTACACAATAGTGCAAAATCATCAATTATCACATATTCAAGCACAGCAATATCAGTAAGCGGTATATTCTTATAACGCTTATCTTCCATTCACAGATCCCCAGATAAATAATATACATTTATCACAGATAAATAAATTACATTCATCACAGTCCGAATCAAAATAACTTATATCACAAAGTATTACACATCAAGGATATCAAACAATTTCGAGCATTCGATACAATTCAAACATCCATAAGTAAGGTTAATTGATCGTGTGATTAACTGAAACCAGATTAATCACTAATCCAGGTTAATTAATTAATTACAAATTATTTTAATTAGTTAACCTTTAATTAACTAAATTTAAATTATTAATTAAACAACCTTAATTAATAAATGAATAAATCTTTAATCATTAAATAATCAACCCTTAATTATTTAATGATTCTTTAATTAATTATCCTTAATTAATTACATTAATTAATTAACCCTTATTTAATTATTCTTTAATTAATTAGTCCTTAATTAATTATTTATTTATCCTTAATTATTGATTAATTAAATATTAATCACCTTCATTAATAAATCGTTAATTAATCCTTAATTATAAATTAATTAACCTAATTTTTTTTAATTAAATCTTTAATCATCCTTAGATTGCTTATATACGTAATTAATTTAAAGATAAATCATTAAAATCATTAATTAAGAAACCTCGTAATTAATCATTATTAACCATAAATTTATTCTAGAGATTAAGGTTAATTAAAACAACATTTTATCTTGATTAACTCTTTAATTAAAAAAAATTAAGAATTAATTATAAATATTGATCACATAATCAAAGGACTTAATTACTTTAAACGTAACTTTCTTAACCCTTCAATTATCCAATTTTAAATCAAGACAATTATTTTTAAAAAACACAGGTTTGAAAATGTTTTAAAATTTAAATCTGGTTTTTTAAAGTTAAAACTATTTTGTAAGTCGAACTCGAGACTCGCTCGAGTGTTCCCCGAGTCAAAACATCACTTTGTTCGAGTCCCCCCGCGTCAAAACCCAAACTAACCCGTATGGTTTCATATTTTTGAAAATTTGGTTAAGTTTTTGAAAAAATCCGGCACAACATAAAATATACTCGAGTCAACACTCGAGCCTATGACCTGCTTCCCCGAAAATTACTTCGTGTCCTTCCTTTCTTTCCCAGGCTAATGTCTACTGACACAAACCAAGTGCTGTCCACGTGCACCAGAGCTCCAACGAGCTCTGGTCGACTTGGCCACCTTACACCAGTCAACGACTATCCACTTACGCCCTTTGACCACCCAAATCAATGAAACACCGCCGAACTAGAATTTCAACTTTCCGACCAAAATCTGGAACAACTACGATCACCAAAGATCGCCTCGAACTACCATCTCTGACCATCAGAGGTCACGCCAATGCACTCGAAGCTTCCTCTACATCCAATGTCTGGATTCCCTCAGGTCCGGTTGCACTCGATCCACCAGAAGCACCGTAGTAGCTTGATTTCCGACCTCGACCCAAACGAGACTTAAAACCCTTCATCACCATTGTCTCGACACTGCGATGGGTTATAAATTTATGTGACATTTTTTCCGAGATCCCTTAGTCTTCCTCCACCTCCAGGCAGAACCCCGACCACTCCAATTGTCTCGATCGCCAGCAATGCCTCAAAACCCATTTTCTGATCATCACTGAAATGCTCACTTTATACCGAATTTAAAATCTTTATTTTAATTTTAAAATTCAATGTTTTTGAAGACGTTTTAGGTTACATAATCAAATTTAATAATTAAAGAAATCAAATTTCAATCATGAATTGAATTTGTTGTTCTTCCTCGTTCCGGACCACTGCTACTTGTTTTTGTCTTTGAAATTATTTTTAAAATTAAGTTTTTTTGAATTCGAACACATTTTGTTTTGACATCCTAATCTAACAACAATTAGAAGCAGTGTTTTAGGATTTTTGAACAGGTTTCTGGAAACCAGGAACTTGTAATAGGGATGAATATCCCTATACATCAACATGCACAGAGGATGCATATACATATATTTATACACATTCAATCAAATTTTCAATCTCACTCAAGCATAAATTCAAACCACAGATCAAATTACAGAGTTCAAAAAGTTTACTCACAGGAATACTGATGAACAGAGGATCTGGAAGTTGTATTTGACCTGAAACTTGATCTTGTATTTGGTCTGTTGTTTGATTCTTGTTCCCAGGCTTGTAAATTAATTTGCAACTTAATTTTGAATCCTGAAGCTTGTTTGCTGTTGTTTGATTCAGGTTGAGGCTTGAATTGTTTTAACTCTATAACCTGATTGTACTTGCATGTTTCAGATTTGGAAATCTGAAAGTGGCTTTAGTTTAAAAAAATCTAAACTTGTTTGATTTTTGCTTTGAATGTTTTTCTCCGGTTTTGATCTGTGTTTTGTTTTCATATTAAGATGATTTTTTTTCTTTTTTCGATTTCAGATTTGATGTTGAAGATATGAGAAAATCAATATAATTTTTTTTTACTCTTCAATATATAAAATTTAATTCATTTTAATAAAAAGATTAATCTCACTTGTTCATTAACCCATACACTTGTTAATTCCTATCGTCTCCTCCTTACAAATGTTCATATGTAAAAAATTTGTGAACCTTGTCTTGAATTTATTTACAATTTATGTTTTTAGACCTTACTTTATTCCAATTTATGAAACATATTTTATTTAATTTATACAATTTGTTTTAAACCTTTATGCCATTATAACTTATGTAATATATTTTAAACACTACATATAATATTTCAAATATAACTTTATATCATATTTCCTATTTAAATAAATACATTTTCTTTATTAATCATTTATATAATCTTTTAAAGCAAAATGGTTTTAAAATTTAATTACACATAAATAAATATATTAGAATTTTATTCTTAATTAGCCTTTGAAAAAATTATTATATTAAATTCAAAATATCATTTTCAAATCAAAATGCATATTTTATAAAATTAGAAATAAATTCTTATAATCTTAAAAATAAAATTTTAAATCCAATTTATTTCCAATATATTTATTTTTGAGTTTTCAAATTCAAATTTCAATCAAAAATCGATATATACATCTATAAAAACAACTATTATTTCATTTTATTTCGGAAAAACTTTATTTAATTCACAATTTAATTTTAAAAATTAAATAAATTATCAAATTAAACTTGGCTAAAATCCAAGAATGTTACAGATTCCCCTCTAAGAAAATTTCTCCCTCGAAATTTGCCAGGGAGACAACCAAGAACAGATGAAAGATAGAGAAATATATTTTCCGATCAAATTGAATATCTGTTATGCATTTGGCTTACCAAATTAGAATATCAATAATATATATGAGAATGAACTCATTCCATTTCTTACAAGATACTCGAGTCATTGGATCTACGAAATATGCAGGGGAATTGATTAGTTCGAAGGGATAACTGTGACGACCCAGAATTTTCAACGTTTAAAATTGAAATATTTAACTGATTTCAAATATCTGAATTGTTAATTTAAGCTTGATTTTTAATTTTAAATATGAATTTGGCAATTTAATGGTTAAATATAATTTATAGAAATTTGGGTAAAATTGTAAATCTTCAATTTTGAGCCTATTAAAAATAATTTAGTGGCTTAGAAAATTTATATTGATAATACTGAAGATAATAGAAGCTTCAGAATTGAATTTGAAAATGTTTTGTTCAGTTTTGGAATTCTATCGTTTAGATCGATATTTAGAAATAGCCCTCCGAGGCACAATCTCGGAATTCAACGAAACCAGTTCCATTTGATCCGTAATATTGTATTATTATCGGGTTTCAATTTGCGTAGTGTTTGGAGTGATCGTTTGGCCGTATGATAAGCAAACGCGTTGAAATTTATATCGAAATTTAATTTAATAACTGGTTTGAAAAGCTATCTTCTCCATACGACCGAATTTGGACTCGGAACCTTTTCCATTGCGTTCGAAATAGGGGTTTAACATTATAAACGCCTAGCGGCATGCTTTAATTGGAGGTCGAGATTTTTTGTTGCGTGATTCGAGACAATTTAAATTTGAATTTTAAAAAAATATAAATCATATATATATTCACAAATTTAACACGTTATCTCTTCAAACACGTGTTTTACATTCCCTGATAAAAAATAAACACGTGTTCGTTCGGATCAAAATAAAAGAAAAAAAATAAACGAACGAAGCTTTTTATTCAAAATCTCGTCCTCTTTCCTTCACTACAAATTGAAAAATCAGGGAAAAAATAGCCGAAGCCTTTCTAAAGAAAAAAAAAACCTTCAGATCGAAATCTCACTAAACCCCACTCTTCTTTCAAAATTCAAAGGGAAACATCGCTTTGATTTCGAACCTAAAACGAAATCGATGTTTCGTTCAAATGGGAGATCGCGAGAGGTTGCTCGAACCCGAGCATGTTGAATTCGAAGCTTCGCTTTGTGATTTCGAGAGACGAGGTCAGGGCAGTAGTAAAGGTCGACCGGTGTGGGGTTTCACGAGCTCGAAGGCGCGTTGGAGGTTTGGGTGGCGGCGCTTCGAGGAGAGCTCGGGCTCGCGATCGACAAATGGATAAGGGGTAGGCGAACGCCTAGGGGAGTTCAGTAGAGAACGATGGTCGAAGGAAGATGAAGGAATAGAAGCAGCTCGCGCACGATGGCATGGCCGCGATTTCGTTCTAGGTTTGGGAGCATCGTCATTTCAATGGGAAGTGAGGTATCGGCATGTTCATTTTAAAATAAGTTATATATACATTTAAATAGGACAGAAAAAAATATGTATTGAATGTAGTATTGGAATTACAGTGAGTTTACAAATAAAATAAATATATATAACTCTGTAAAGGAATTTTTCAGTAAGAAGAAATTTTGTTTTAAATCTGTAATTATTTTATAAGTACATATATATATAGAGTCCAATAGAAGAAAAATAAATATACATTTACATATTTTAAATTTGCCAATTTATCTTTAAATTATTGGTTTGATGATTAATTTATTTATTTTAACTACTTAATCATTTTAACTACTGAAAATAAATTATTAAAGAGAATTTAGTTTTAATTTGAATTTTTAGTTAAACAAATTTATTTAAAAGAAATTGGTTTAAAACTTAATCCCATGATTCAAATTTAATCACTAGTTTAAAACTAAATTATTAGTTGATTGGATTTTTATTAAAAAGAAAATTTATTTACAAATTAATGATTAGTTTAAACAAATTCTCATTAACGTATAAAAATAAGTTACTGTAATAGTTCATATGTAAACAGTAAAGGGCTTTTTTTAAGGTATAAAATAATTTTGTTTTTAACTTGATAAAATCTACATGCATGTTCTATTTTAAAGACAATAAAAATATCCTTGTTTTAAATCAATATGGAAATAAATTTCTTGATAAGCTTATTTAAAAAAAATACTTTTAAAGGAAATTTAGTTTTAGATTTAATGTTTGGTTAAACAAAGATTTTAATTAAAAGGGAAGTTAGCTTTAAATCAAATTGTTAGTTTATTAAAATTATTTAAAAGGAAATAAATTATTCGATTAGCTCGAGTATTAATGAAATCTTATATAATTATTTATACAAGGTCTAAAACTGTGTGGAAATCAAGCTGGAAAGAAATTGGATTGCATGCACAATAAAAGGTGAGATCTTCTCACTCAAAATTTTAATTAAAAATTCTAGTTATTGATTGGTTTACGAATTGTGATAGTTAAATTAAGATTGGTTGATTGTGTGTTTGGGTAATTTATTTATTATTAGTTATATTAATTTAGACCCTATTCGCCGCATAATAGCGGGGGTTATTATATTAAACCTATATACCGCGACATTCCACCTCGAAGTGGAATTGGTATATATATGTATTTGAGTTGTTGATTTCTCGCATTATATAGCGGATGAGACCCTATTGCGCCGCATAATAGCGGATAATATTTTATAAATCCCATATACCGCGATATTCCACCTCGAAGTGGAACAAGTATTTAATTGTGTGCTAATGTCTGTGGATGCAACGAAACGGATTGGAGGGATCCAACTGGATTCCTCAAATATTTAATTTGTTTAGTATGTTGTGTGTTGATTATTTTTAATTCATGTGACTATTTGTGATTGAAACTGTTGAAGGCTGTAATTTAGCCGAATATATTTTTGGTATCGTAGAATACCAGAAATAAATAAAAATTTGATTCTGAAAATTGGATAGAAAATTTATAATAAACTCATTCAAAGGAATCGGGTGAATTTTAAAAGAAGGAAATTTAAATAGATAAAGTTTTATCTTTGGAAAACTTATTGAATAAAATTCCAAAAATATGGGGAAATATTTAATAAAGGAATTTCGAGTAATATTGTTTAATAGTTGAAGAATTTATTTAAGATACGTGTTTTAAATAATTAAAAGAGATAAAGAAATTTATTTCAAAAGGAAATAAATTTAGAAATTAAATTTGGAATTTAATTTAGAGTTGAAATTTATTTTAGAAATCGATTCGTGAATTAAGTTGGAGTTAGAATAAATCTTAGGAACCGATTAGGAAATTTGGTTTGGTGTGTTGGAAATAATTTTGGGAAATCAATTTGAAATTGATTTGTTATTTGAAAATTAATTTGGGAAATCAAATTGGAATTTGATTTTGCGTTTGAAATAAATTGGAAATCAAATTGGGATTTGATGTGGTTTGAAGGTGTTATTGGGAAGTCGATTTAAATTTATGTATCAGTTGATATTTGGAATATAAATTCACGACGAGAATTTGTAAAGAAAAGGGAAATTGTTTAAAAATAAATATTGGTTTATTTTTAAAGTGTGGAAAGAAATTTACAAATTGGAATGTAAGTTAAAATAAATCAAGAAGATTTATTAAGTTATTGGAATGGACCATTTGTAATGGAAAAAGAATTCTTCCCTGGAAAGCCGAATATAATTTTAAAATAGCTTTTGAATAGAATTTAAAAGTTCTAGATTTGGTTTTTAAAATAATATTGTTGGAGAAAATTAGTTTGGAAATTGTTTAAAGTAAAATTTTGTTTAATTGATTATATGAGGGATTATTTTAAAGATTAAATTGATATTTGATTTAGAAAATAGTTATTTAAATATTTATACTCTATTTACAAAATTTTATTTTAAAATTAGTTTTGGACATGAATTTTTATATGAGATATTAGTATAATATTCTTCATAACTAATATTTAAGCAAATATTATAAAATAGTTTATTTTAAATGTTTCCAAGTATATTTTGAATAAGTATTTTATATTATTTCAAAATATTTGAAATAGGAAGATTTTCAGTGGAAAAGAATAAATGTTGGAAATGTTTTCCGGGTAAGGAAAAATTTATTTGAAAATTTATTTTCAAAGGATTGAAGTGTGAAATTTTACCTTGCAAAGATATATTGAAAATAATAATAATAATTGGGGGGAAATTATTTGAAAATCCAACAACTATTGTGAATGATGATTGATAGTTAAATAACCGACTATCAATATTGGCCTTAATCGGCATTTGAATTTTGATGCGACCGGTAGTCGAATTCCAACTGGATATTCGAAACCCACATCGAACCTTTAAGATTGTGATCGATCTTTATTTAAAAAGATCGAAGTGGAATTTGTTGTGATTTGTTTGAATCTGAATGTAACACTTATTTTTAAAATAAGCGCTCGTTATTCGGATTAGCCGGGAGAGGACCTTGTGTCATAAAACCTATTCCGAATAACGATACGACGAAATGGGATTGCAATTGAAGATGGTGTTGAAGACCGGGTATTTTCGAAAGCAAAAGGATACTTGTCGAATGTCTCTGCACCGGGTTGCTCCGGTATAGAGATTTTATCACACTTTGTGATGGGGATTCCGAACGTGATTAGTGAATATCCGGATTTGCAAGGACTTCTTTGGAAGTGCCTTCAGTTCCGTTCGAACACGAAACGGACTTGTATGGATGTGTATCTGACGTTACACTTTGAGATGTAAAGCTGGTTTCTATCAAATACATTTCTGTTGGTGGCGGAGAATTTATTCTCTTAGCTTAACACCCTTCTCTGAGACGTACGAGCTCAGAGCTTATGTAGTTGATGGTTACTAGTGATACATTCCCAATTTGGTAATGTGGCATACGAAGTGTGATGCCCCACCTCTATACCCACGCTGGCCAAGGACACTACAAGGTAATGCCGTCAACTAACACGGAGAATAAGGCTGGTTGGGAGCGACCATCTATAGCCTTGCTCTAACTATCTATTGAATGCATCGACAATAAACATACCAAGCAGGCCGACATACCCAATGAATACTTAAAACAAAACCATAGGTGGTTGAAGGATCTATCAGAACAGAATATAACAACTCAAATGCAATATACATCAAAGAACAGTAGATCATCATATACACATATACTGATACATAACAAAGTTTACAAAATAATACATGTCAAGTGGTATAGCAAACCACAACATACAGACGAATCAAAAGAATACATATATCAGAGTTACATTAAAAGGACTACACAAAAAGCTTTAACAAAAAAGAACAAGCTGAATAGTCCATGCGAAAGCAAAATAGGCTAAGTCCAAAAGCACCTAACCTGAAACATCTCGGTCTGACCTGAGTATAAATACACGGGTCAGTCTAGCTAAACAAATCAGTTAGATAAACTAAACAACAATAAACCTACAAGGTTACAAAGTATAACAAATATCTCTAAAAGAGATAACACAATCATCTAACAAAAGATGAATCATATGATAACAAACAAGCCGCATATCATCGGCAACACATAGAAACAAAGGATAGGAATATCCCAAGACAAGCCAAAGGCAAATAACAAATACCCATAAGGTATACAAGTTCCACAAGGTAAACGCTACTCATCATGGGGCTCAAAAAGACCAACACCGAAGGGCGATACCTAGGGAATATACATATGAATGAAACATCAAAAAATTGCTAGAGCTCAGTACTGTATAAACAAGGATCCATGAGCCCGAAGACTCCAAACCCAATATCACCCATGCGGCTCATAACGACCAACATCGAAAGCGATACTAAAGGGCAACCCAATATCACCCATGCGGCTCATAACGACCAACATCGGAAGCGATACTATAGGAAACAAACCCGAAGGCACAAACTCGAAGGTACAAAACCCGAAGGCAACATACCCGAAGGCAACAAACCGTAGTGGTGAAGGTCCGGAGGCCCAGTACTGGACACCACTAACTGGCGGAATGTGTCATAACTCTCAAAAAGGAATCCGAAAAGTGGTAACGTGAGTCCCATAACCACTCGTTCGCTCTAAATAGTTTACTATCCGTTAGTTAATTTCACACTCAAAGCAGTACAAAGTTCACCTTATATCATCGGTAAACCAAACCCGAAGGTCAAAACGATCAATTGAATATGTCGGGGATTAATCGGAAAGATAAACGCACAGATTCATGGTCCGTGTTTTGCCCAACCGTTTAATCACCCTTCCACTTCGCTCGAAGTGCGAAATTGTGTGTGCTTTAAATAGAATTTATAAATTGGAGAAGCGAGCTTTTAATACGATTTGAAGAAATCATTTATAAAACTCGTGAATGAAGTCAAAAAGGAATCATTAAGGTCAAATATGCATAAACAACTAATCGGAAATCAATATGCATTTATCAAATTTGGAAAACTAAACGAACAAGGCAATTTTGGCAACAACAGCATATTCAGACGTCCGAAAGAAGGGATTCAGACGTCTGAATCTGGAAATCAATTTCTTTTTCAAAAGAGGATTCAGACGTTTGAACCCAAATTTTCAAACATTTGAAATAGGCAATATTCGGCCTATTTCCTTTCTGGTTGAAAATTAGCCAATTCAGACGTCTGGAATATAAATTCAGACGTCTGAATCTGGGGGTGAAAATGTTCCCCAGAACAATATTCAGACGTCTGAAATTGGGGTTTCAGACGTCTGAAACATGATGGTCTGGCATTTCCTGAACCTAAGCCATTATGGCCAAACAAATCGAAAGCAATCGGATGCGTGTTGATTTTGGGCTTACGTCAAACGACTACCCAAGCTTAACGACACACCCAAACATTCCGAACAACATAAACATCAACCATAGAAAGTTTTACATAGATTTGGCTTCAAAAATCATAATTTGGCAATTTCACCAAAACAAACCAAATCGAAAGCAAATGAACATATGAACAATTGTTAGGAATCCACACCTAACATTAATGATATCAAAAGAAGTAGATGTGAGTTCAAAACTCACTTTTAATCCAAAAACAAAGAAGGAGTTCAATTTGCAAGGAGAAGACCAACAAATCTCCACTTCAACTCTACTAGCTTCAATCTAAGAATAAAACAAGTATTTTCCTAAGTTAGGTTTAGGAAATTTCTGAGATTGAAGAGAGAAAGAGATAGAGAAGATGAAGAAGAGCTTACCAATGGATTCTCTTTGATTTTGGAGCAAGAAATCAAGTTGGAAGTTGAAACTAGGGCTTGCAATTTCTATTTCCTCTTCCCTTCCACCATTTTCAGTTTTCTTAAGCTAAAGAAATGAAATGAGGGTGAATGGAGTGGAAAGGGCTGAGTTAGGGGTTAAAAACTAACAAATGGGCTGAACCCAACCCAAACCCAACTAGAAAAAGAGTCAAAAATTCAACTTACTCCAAACATATCAAAGCTTATATTCAAAAAGATCGCAAACGCCATTTTGGAACTAATGGAAATGGTTTCGAGTTCCAATTCGTCCATTTGCAAAAAGTAACATTTCGGACCTAAAATCCGACCAACGATGCTATATTTAAATAAAACATTTAAATATATAATCGTTAAATATGCAGGTTGTTACAGATCTCCCATCCTTACAAAATTGCATCCCCGCAATTCCTAGAGACGATATTTGTAACAACTACATACATACAACATTCAAAAGAAAAGAAAATAAGCTTGAGACGAAAAGATATACTCACCGTTCCTAAGCAAAGATAGAAAACCCGGATAGATCGCTCCATAAACTCTCTGGTCTCCCAAGTACAGTCATTGAGATTAGCGGACCATTGAACTTTAACGAGCGGCACGTCCTTGTTTCGAAGGTATCGCACCTCTGTGTCAAGTACGCGAATAGGTTGCTGTACAATAGATAAGTCCGGTGAGATCTCAAGCTCAAGCAAATCAGGAGAATCAATCAACAGAATCCGATTCCCGAAGACACTTTCGAAGTTGCGAGACATGAAACACGTCATGAATGCCAGATAAATGAGCAGGAAGTGAAACTCTATAAGCCACAGGGCCAATACGTTCAGTAATAGAAAATGGTCCTATATAGCGAGAAGCCAATTTCCCAGTCGTACTGAAATGCATAACCCCTTTCAAAGGAGAAACACGAATAAAAACAAGATCACCAATCGAGAACTCGAGAGGCTTCCTACGGTTGTCAGCGTAGGATTTTTGGCGACTCTGTGCCTCTTTCATTCTCAATCGGATAAGATCAATCTTCTCAGAAGAATTACGAACAAAATCTGGACCAAGAATAAGCTTCTCTCCAGATTCCAACCAACAAGAAGGTGATCGACATGGCCTTCCATATAAGGCTTCGAAAGGAGCCATACCGATACTAGACTGAAAACTATTGTTGTAGGAGAACTCTACAAGAGGTAGGTGATCCTCCCAACAACCACCGAAATCAAAAATATAAATACGGAGAAGATCTTCCAAGATACGATTCACCCGTTAAGTCTGTCCGTCAGACTGCAGATGATAAGCTGTGCTAAAAATTAAGCTTTGTTCCCAAAGCTTGCTGAAGACTCTGCCAAAAATGACTCGTGAATAAAGGATCACGATCACTCACAATAGAACTAGGAACACCATGAAGTCACACGATTTCCTTGACATACAACTTAGCCAAATGAGAAGCAGTCCTATTGGACTTAATAGGAACAAAATGAGTAGACTTGGTGAGGCGATCAACAATAACCCAAATGCTAGAATGGCCTGATCTCAAACGAGGTAGGCCGTCAATGAAATCCATAGAGATCCCATTTCCACAATGGAATCTCAAGAGGTTGAAGAAGACCAGAAGGATGCTGATGTTCGGCCTTAAAACGCTGACAAGTTATGCAATTACTCATATAACTCGCCACATCGCGCTTCATGCCTTCCCAATAATAAAGACGATGCATATCGGCATACATCTTACTACTACCAGGATGAATGGTATACTTAGAACGATGACAGTCATCAAGAATGTCATGCCTAAGTGCAAAATCAGAAGGCACAAAAAGACGGTTCTTCTTACGAAGACACCCATGAGAATCAATGCTGAAATCCCACAACGCCTCATCACAGGATCCAGACTCACAAAGCTGAATAAGATGCAACAAATCAGGATCACGCCGTTGGGCATCGGCAATACAATCCAAAAAAATAGGTCAAGCTCCCAAACTAAATAATAGAATAAGAGAATCAGAAGATGAACCTCGATCCCGAATTTCACAAAAAGATAGAGTCTCAAGAATATTCCATTCGGCAAGCATCATAGAAATAACAGCTGAATGATTGCGACTAAGCGCATCAGCAACACGATTGCCCTTACCAGGGGTATACTGGATATCAAAGTCATAGGAGGCAAGAAACTCGAGCCAACACTGTTGTTTCATATTGTGTTCCTTCTGAGTAAACAAATACTTCAAGGATTTATGATCGGTATAAAGAATGAAGCGCTCGCTCAATAAATAGTGTCGCCAAATCTTCAAGGCAAAGACAATGGCGGCTAACTCAAGATCATGAGTGGCATAGCGAACTTCATTCAGACGCAGTTGCCTAGAAGCATAAGCAACTACCCGATCCTTCTGCATAAGAACAGCACCGAGACAACTACCACAAGCATCGGTGTAGACAACAAGATCATGATTCCCCTCGGGAACCACCAAAATAGGAGCATTAGTGAGAAGTTCCTTCAATGTCTGAAAGGAAGCTTCACACATGTTGGACCAATCAAAACGAATGCCTTTCCGAGTAACGCAAGTAAGAGGAAGCACAACACGGGAAAAATCCTTAATGAACCGACGGTAATAACCCGCCAATCCAAGGAAACTACGAATCTCATGAACTTTCTTAGGCCTCCACTACAAGAAAATTCACCTTCAACAGCAACATTTGTCAGCGTTTTTTAAGGAAATGCTGTCGATAATATTTTAAACGAACAATATTAATCAACAAACGCTGACATTTTAGGGATAGAGCTAAAAAATTAACGCGGGACTAAAATTTCTTTCTACCGCCTTTCCTTCTTATTCTCATTCCTCATTACAAAAAATATCAATTATCTTCTTCACCAAAATCTCCTGCATTTCATTCTTTGTCCCGATTTCTTCAAATCTAATCTCAGTTCTCTTGTTCATACTTTATTTGTTCCTTGAATCATGTTCATTTCATAATTTTACACCCGATATCCCCAAATACCAAGCATAACCCTAAATCGAAATCGCCAGCATCTGTCCAACCATCGCTTCAATTCTACCACCACAACATGCGAACGACTGCTTAGATGGTTGCGAATCTGTTTTGGTGTGCGGTTTTGATGGTTGCGAATCTGTTGGCTCAGAGTCGTCGATGTTCAGGAAGCTACGGTGAGACTGGCACTATTCTTTGGTTTGATTCTGGTGAATGGCAGTTGCGAATTTTTTTTGGGTATGTTGTCAGGAGATTGTTGGTGGTCAAGGGGCTAGGAGGTTGCGAGTTGAACTGTGGTGGGTGTTGGTTGGAGTTTTGTGTATGCTTGTGATGTTTGAGGCGATTGGGATTTCACAGAAATTAGCATTCGAGGATTGTTTAGATGGTTCTGGTGAGGCTTCGTAGTTCGACTTTGGGTTGTAGAGCTTTGGGTTATTGAAGTCGCTGTTGTGCTGGAATGTTGGAATGCTGGTGTTTGACAGTGATGTGTAGGCTGGTTGTCTGTGGTTCTGTTAACCGAGAAATGCATAGCAATGAAACAGTGTGATTGTTGTTTGATAGTAGTGGTTATTGAAGTTGTAGTTGGAGCTATGTAGTTGTCTCTGGCAAGTTGGCTGTTTGAATGGTAGGGGAAGATGACAGAGGAGGCAGCAGTGTTGTGATATTGGCAAGGTGGTTATCAGTGTTTAGCAATTTGGAAGCAGTGTTGTTGACAGTTGAGTGAAGTCAGTGGTCGGTAGTCGAAGTGAGAACAAGTTGAATATGTGACGGAAATGAAGTTGAGTTGATGTTGTATGACAGTGGAGTGGTTTTGAGGCAGGAAGCTGTGTGGTGGTTGTACTGTGGTATGAAGCAGTTTTGGAGGTGGTTGTCTTTTTCAGGCTTATCATGCTTAGAGGAACCAATGAGTCAGCATTTTATTGACAATGCAAAGTTTTCTATGGCATCTGCTTCATCAAATTCATGTTCCTCACAATCTCCTTCAAGTTCTTGCTTGAGTTGCAGGTGGGATCTTTGTCTTACAAACCAGTAGACCCTGTGTTCTTATAATATGTGGAAGTTTGCTTCTTTATAGTAATATATGTTAATGTTTTTTAAGAAAATAATCGATCCTGAGGCTCGAATGCTAGTCGTTTCCTTTACATCCAACATTCATTTCTGTCTAAATTGTTAAACCTCTGACCTTCCTTTTGTCTGTTATTAGTATTCAGTAGCAGCAGCAGCAGTTTAAATTTATTTCTAAAAGCACCCATTTCTACGCATATGCTTTTCTGAATAAACAAGTTTTCTTTAATGGAAATATCAAACTATCGAGGCAAAATTTTAGTAATTCATCGGATTTGGATTTAATTATTCATAATCCAGCGGATTGGGTAATAATGGTACATAATCCATTGGATAATGAATCTTAGTACTAAGGATATATGGATTGATGCTGTGATCCAAATCCTATCCATTCAGAAGTCTATGGAGTGTGGCCAAGTCGTATTACAAAATCAAATTACATTAACTAAGGTTTTCAAACTGAAATTATTTCCAATGCCACCCTTAAGATTCCGAACCAGCTCTAATTTCACACACACACACACACTGATAAGGCTTGAACCAATGGATTTAGGTTCACTTGAATGTGTGCTTTTTGATGATGCAACTATAGCCTTAGGTTATGATACACAATTTCACTATCACTTGATCATCTTCCCATTTTTTGGCTCCTAGGAAAACTAGTAGTTTATACACCAATTTGCAACATAGTTTTCATTTTACTTAATGACCCATTGGTCAACCACTCCCTTTTCTTTTCGGCCAAGGGTTTTATGGTTGATAAATATTTGATGATAAATTTACTAACTATAATCATGACTAAAGAGCAAGTATTTATGGTTGCAAATTTTCAATTAATACCTGTGATGATTTGATATTCATTTGAGGAAGGAGACGAGCAAGCCTAGCAATGTGCTCAAAAACATGGTTACAAGTACATTGCTGTATATTATTTTCTACACAATTATCAGTATCTTGATGACATTTATCTGATGTTTATTTGAGGGCATCATTTTCAGGGTAGAAGCAAAGTCATTGCATCATTTGTCAGCTAAATATTGCCCTCTTTCACCTCCTCCACGATCAACAATTGCTGCAGCATTTAGTTTGGATGGAAAGACAATTGCTTCTACACAGTGAGTTATTATTGTTTGTACTTGTAGTAGAAATTTTTTCATAAATAATTGTTATTATTCTCTTAAAGGCTAATGGCTGTTCTACAATAAGTTGCTAACTCTGTCTAGTTATATTCCAGTGGTGATCACACTGTTAAGATAATCGATTGCCAGACCAGGAGATGTTTAAAAATCTTGAGTGGCCATCGGCGGACACCATGGGTGGTATGCATAATACATCTATCATTATATTCATCACTTAAGTTTTTTCTATTTTTTCATATATCTGTCGATGGATATTTTCGTGTGTGCGTGTACACATACACATATGTATGTATGTGCACCTGCACACATGTGGACCACATACACTCTTTTATGCATGTATTATCGTGGTGTGTGTATTTCTGCTTCCGGCAATATCTTTATATGCTAACTGTTAATTGCGGTTATGTTAGGAATTATGATCCAACATATTATACCCAGTTATGACCACTCAGAGTGTTATATATCAACAATCATTTACATTCACCAAAAGTCAATTTCCATTGCAACGCACAACGTTTGGAAATTCATCTTTTTAGGCTAATAATTAAATCGCTCCAACAAGAATTTGAAACAGAACCAGAATCTTATTATTATGTCCAAGAAAGATATATTTCACTGAAGACCAAACAAATTACAAAATATTTTAGCCTATTTTTTTCCATTCTTGCAGGGGAGAAAGTCCTCATCTACCTTGACTGACATCCTTAAGCATTAAATACTTTGTTTGAAAATTAGATATACAAGGAAGATTGAGCATGTACTTTTTCTTACATTAAAAAACACATCATTTTGCGTCATTGTTTTTTATTTTTATTGCCTGAAAATAATAGATTACAACCTGAGACCTAACAAGATAGCCTAGTTTAATTTCTTCGATAGTGGATTCTGTTATCGAGTGGATAAAAAAATGTTTCCTGCATCTTGTTTATTTTTCCTCTTAATTTTAGGAAATGTGTATTCATGTATTATTTATTATTTAGAGTCTCAATTACTGATTCCCTGCAGGTAAGATTTCACCCACTGTGCATTGAAATACTTGCTAGTGGCAGTTTGGATCATGAAGTAAGGCTGTGGGATGCACAAAGTTGGGAGTATAACAACTTGAAAGAACAAAATCAACGGTAATTTTTTGTGATTTTTGACAAATTTAACAAACCATTTTTACACCAGGCTTATTCTAAAAGCTATATGCTTATTTACAGGATTTAACAAAAATAATAAAGTCAAGAATGATAAATATGTCGAGAATGATAAATATGGTAATATTTAATATAACTTCGAACAAAATTATGCAATAATTATGTGGTAGTAATCGATGATTACGATGATAAGATCATAATTCACAATTAAAAGTATTATAATATTAGTAAAAAAAATCAATAAGCAACTGTTACTGCAGTTAAATGTCCACGCTAATATTCACCATGCCCTTCAACTTTCCCATTATTACATAGTAAAAAAAATCAATAAGCAACTGTTACTGCAGTTAAATTTATTTTATAGATAATTATGCTTATATCTTTGGAAAAATTAGGCTTTTGAACTTCCATTCAGGAGTTGGAATTATTTTTACCATTTGATTTTCTTGCAAACAGTTTCTTACAAATGGTTTATTGTAAATTTGGCAAAAATCTCCAGGACAAATGTAGGTTTCCCAGCAAAATTTGATGCTGTTGGTCATGTTCATCAAATTACCATGTTGAAGACCTCTCAGGTGAAATCTTCTCAGTTTCTTCTACATATTCATCTTCCTTATGCTTTCTTTGACAGCTAATAGCCTTTTAGCATAATTTGATATGTTAAACTAAAGAGATATACAATATATGTAGTTATAGATATGTGAAAATACAGAATCTATTATGTGCATTTTTCTAGACAAAGAACCCATATATATGTTATCAAGTATACACAGATTATATATTAGGCTATTGTTATAGCAGCACAAAAGCAAAAATATTTTATATGATTTATATTGTCCTCCTAATTAATGATTATTAAGAAGCATTTTCCAGTTTTTATCTTTACTTTTCTAATTTGTAAAAATTATTATTGTTTCCACCACCATCATGGCCGCCATGACCACCGACAGCAGAACGATGGATATGCAAAAAATGGGTACTAGCAAACAAATTTAATTAATATCGTCAATATAGTATTACCGTAGAAGTTTATAGAAATTTATTAGAAACACGGTTAAAGTCTAGTATTTAAATTTAATATTGGATGGTCAACGGTAGACTCATGTAGTCTCTTTAGTTGAAATTTTACATTGGTATAGATACAATATTAGTTGTTTGGTTATTTACCGACTATATAGGGTAATGGGATTCCCTATTAACCATTCAACAATTACATATTTGTAGCCATAGTCTAAACATATTGGGGCTGGACCCCAAAGATCAGTTGCAGCTAATTCTAAAGGTTTAGAGTACATAGTTAATGAATCATTAAATGCTAATTTGTGGCTTTCACCCATCTGGCAGTATGAACAAATATATGGTGCAGATGTATTATCAAAAGGAATTTTATTTTCGCAAAGTACTTGTTTAACAATTTTTGCATTTGGATGACCAAGTTTATAATGCCAAAGATCAAATACATTTTTATCTCTCTGGCTGAACAGTTTCAGCCATGTTACAATACTTTTGTTTTCTTACAAATTTTGCCCTGACAGCAACACTGCAAAAGAATTTCTTTAATTCGTATGTCTCTAACTAAACAACAATTAAGGTAGAACTCAAAATAGACATTATTATCTTTAGCAAATTGTGATACACTCGCGAGATTTTTCTTTATTCTTGGCACTCTTAATAAATTATTTGAAAATAACTGCCTTGCACCTTTGATGGATGCATTTCTAGTATGAGTAATACTAATAGACTCTCCATTTCCCATGTAAATTGATTGTTTACCTCTATACTTCTTATTTTCAAGATTTAAATTGTCAAGATTGCTTGTTACATGATTAGTTGTCCTTGAATTTGGATATCAGCTTTCATCCTGAATGTGTTCTAATCTTGTAGTGACATCTAGGATTGCTTATCCTGTTATTCTCAGATTGAATACTTGTATCTGTTTGTACTTGAGCCATATTAACATTGATGTTCCCATTTCTTTGATTACTTTGGTTCTGATTAGGCACATAATTGACATTAAGTCTGAAATAGCATTTCATTGCATTGTGACCTAGTTTCTCACAGATTTGACATTTTGGTCTATTGTTATTACCACTCCATCTTCCTCTACCTCTAGCCCTGTTTGAGTATCCACCTCTTTAATAATATTGACTCTGTTTGTTGATGTTTTGTCCTTTGTTTTTGGAACTAGTTGCATAGTTGATTGATAAGTCAGAATCCTGTGGTTTCTTGTGATCATTTCTTTCTTCGTGTGTTGAATGAACATATTGTATAGAAGGTAGAGTTAGTTGATATGATATGACTGCTACAAATGCTTCATATTCATCACTGAGACCATTCAGATACACAGCCCAATTGGCTATATTATACCCGAACCGCTATTCTAAGTATTATAAAAATTTAAATAATAATAATAAAGTCAACTAAGATTTTTGAATATTAAGTAAGCTTATAAAAATTAATCAAGTATTATAAAAATTTAAATAAGTTAACTAAGTTTTATAAAAATTAACAAGTTTAATTTATAAAAATTATCTAAGTATATAAAAATATAATATACAACAAAATCTTCTATAGTAGTAGTAATAATAATAATAATAATTATTACTATTAACTAAGATTTATAATAATAATACTAAGTTAACTAAGATTTATAAATATTAAATAAGTTTATAAAAATTCACCAAATACTATAAAAATTTAACTAAGTTAACTAAGCTTTATAAAAATTAACAAGTTTAGTCTACAAAAATTAACAAAGTATATAAAATATAACTAAATCTTCTATCTTCTATATAATAATAATAATAATCGTAATAGTAATAATAATAATGGTAATAATAATAATAAACTAAGATTTGTAATAATAATAATAATAATAGGTTAACTAAAATTTATAAATATTAAATTTATAGAAATTAACTAAGTATTATAAAAATTTATCTAAGTTAATTAAGTTTTATAAAAATTAACAAGTTTAGTTTATAAAATATAAAATATAACTAAATCTTATATTATAATAGTAGTAGTAGTAATATTTATTATTAACTAATAATTATTATAATAATAATAAGTTAACTAAGATTTATAAATATTAAATAAATTTATAAAAATTTAACTAAGTTAACTAAGTATGATTATTATAAATTTTTTTTAACTAAGTTAACCAAGTTTTATAAAATTTAGCAAGTTTAATTTATAAAAATTAACTAAGTACATAAAAATTTAAAACATAACCAAATAATAATAATAATAATTATTACTATTAACTAAGATTTATAATAATAATACTAAGTTAACTAATATTTATAAATATTAGATAAGTTTATGAAAATTAACTAAGTATTATGAAATTTTAACAAAATTAACTAAGTTTTATAAAAATTAACAGGATTAGTTTATATAATTATAATATATAACTTAATATTTTATACTACTAATAATAATAAACTATGATAAATAATAATAATATGTTAACTATGAATTTCTTTGAATTCTCATTTTATTTTACATTTGCCTCTCTACATAAAAAAAAACAGACATTTCAAAACAAAAATACAAAAAAAAAGTTTTCATTTCAGTTTTTTTTACAATACAATTGCAATTTTGAATTTTCAGTGTTTTTATAGCACTTGCTTTGTGTGCATTTCTGTTCACTATTTCACACTGTGCATTGTGCACACTATTGCTCTGTTCACCACTCACAAGCCTGTTCACAATATTCAACCCATCGACAACATACCAGAATAGCTTGCTGACCAACCCTGCTTTACAGTCATCAGCTTCTCCTCACAACTGCATACACACCCCATCACCATACTTCATCCCTGTTACATTTGCCATCCACCACCAATTCTCTGGCCATCCCCTTGTCATCACTACCACAAACAGCCACGACAACACTTCAAACCAACTAACCAGAAACACTGCTTCCACCATCAACCATTGCTTGATTCTCCCATACAAAACAAACCCGATCATCCCACTCAAACAACAGTGCAACCTCCCATTTCAGCCACTTCAGAACAAGTCATACACCATTCAACTATACATTTCATTCCCCGAATAGCCTTCTGCCTTCTCACAACTAATTGCTGTACCACTACATCAGTGCCTTCCACTGTTTCATTGGCCACCACCGTTTCATTCATTCAAAATTGCCAACCTTCCATCCACTTGCTACTGACATAAAAAATTCAAGTCTACCACATACAAAACTTCTTCAACCCTGTACATTTGCATTCAAACTGCTGCCATCAATAAACATCCTCCTCCATACAAACGCTACTCACAACATTGTAATTTCTCCCCTACATACAAAAATTCAAGTCTCTTCATTCAACTACACTTTGCATTAAGCGATTGTCACGATGAATTCAACATTAAATTGGACAAGCAAATTCTAAAAGCTCTTTCATTCTCAGAAGTCCACATCTTTTTATCCGAGTCTCTTTGGTTCTTCAGATCTTTTCCTCGGGTAATAATCGCGTTCTCTTAAAAGTTTATTTTTCGGTTAACAAATTTTCTGCGTATATTTCTATGACGTGGGTACCGATTCTTAGTAGTTAAGTGTCATTTCTATTATTGTTTGGTGGATAATTTTTGATATGAAGTGATATCAGCTTGCAATTATAGATATGTAGCTTTGATCCTCTTGTTAATTGTTTCTTATAATTTTTATTTAGCTGGATTTATAGTTTTAGGAGCTCGATGATACATTTGTAGCTTGATGCAGTGTTGCTGGAAGTAGTGAACTGTGGGGATAGAGTGGTCGAGGAGAGTTGATGGTTATGTGATGGTCAGTAGTTGTTCTGTGCCAGAGGTGGAAGGATGGTTGTATGAAGTGGTTATGAGGGGTGGAGCACTGGTATGTTTGTTAGTTATGTATGATGATGTATTGGTTGCTCTGTGGAGATGTGTGTGAATTGTAGACGTGTTTGAATGCAGAAGTGCAGGAGTTCTGGTTTGTGTGGGTTGTGCAGATATGATGGTGTGGTCGGGTTGAAGCAAAGCAATGGTGGCAGTTTGATGGTATGTGGTCAGATGTGAAGGGTTGGTAGGTATTGAGAATGTTTTTATTTTGAACCGAAGTGGAGGGATAGGGGACTGTGTCAGCAGCGGCTCGAGTTTTGAACTGATGTTGATGAAGTATGTTCAGTGAAGGGTTGGTGAGTAAGAACTGTGGTGGTTTTGATGTGTTTGTGCACTGATATATGTGCACAGTTGGATGTTGAATGACAGTGGGGGTTACAGTGGAGCAGTTTAGCTGTAACGGTGCAGTTTAGTTATGTGATATGAATGGTAGTGGTGTGGGTGCACAGTACGAATGTGCAGGTGGGCAGAAATGAAGTGGTTGAGAAGAGGGGAAGCAGCAAGGCAGGAGTGTATTGGCAGAGGAGGTAGTGTGGTCAGTGCTGCTTGTTCGACAAAGGTAGAGTGGTATATGCACAGTGTGTGGTTGTATGGTCAGTGACGAATGTGTTCAGGCAAGTTGATGAGAAGATGGGTATGAAGTATCTGCAGTTGCATTTGTTGCCTTGGTTGTCGGTGCAGATATGTGCCTTTGTCCACTGTCGTAGGATATTAGTTTATAAATATTATCGTTGTTTATGGATTTATGTAAACTTTGTTTATGGATATTGTATTCAACTTAATTTATTGAAATGGTTGATTGTTATGTTTTTATATGATATTTTTTAGTTTGATTTGTATATGTTATGTATATTATCCGGTTGAAATATAATAAAATGCTATTTAGATTAATGATACCAGTGTGTAAATATTGCAATGGTGCAACGCTGTAAAAATAGTACAAACAAACAACAGCGTTTAAACCGTGCTGTCAATTCTATGAAAAGATAATGTACATTGCTCCAACAGCATAATAAAAATGCTGTGAAAAGGGGAGCAACAACTGTGGAACGGGAGTTATACAGCGTTATTAACAACGCTGTTATATCCTATTACAGCGTTTTTAGAACGCTGTTAAAAGCTTATTTTGGTGTAGTTATAAACGCTGTTGAAACATAATACAGCACGTCTGAAACGCTGTAAAAACATTATTGACAGCTCGTAATAAACGCTGTCACAGAGATGTTTCAACAGCGTTTATAGAAACGCTGTTGTAAGTTATGTATATACGACAGCATGTCGTTATACAGCGTTTCTAATAACGCTGTTGTATCATATTACAGCGTTTATCAAACGCTGTTAAAAGCCTTTTGTGGTGTAGTGCTCTTTCAATTCTGGATGGCTTCGATCTTTAAGGGATCGACAGAAATGCCATCGGAAGATACAACATGGCCTAAGAACTTAACCCTATTCTCCCAAAAATGGCACTTGGAGAATTTGGCTCTAAGCTGATGATGACGGAGAGTACTCAAGACAATTCTTAAGTGATTAGCATGCTCAGCATCAGACTTAGAATAAATAAGGATATCATCAATGAAGACAAGGACGAACTTATCGAGATATTCCCGGAATACCCGATTCATGAGATCGACAAAGAAAGCAGGAGCGTTCGTCAACCCAAACGGCATAACGAGCCACTCAAAAGAACCATAACGAGTGCGAAAAGCGGTAAGAGGTATGCTATCCTCCGCAACTCGTAACTGATGAAAACCTGTGGCAAGGTCTAGCTGAGAAAAGACCTTAGCACCACTCAATAGATCGAACATATTATCGATCCTAGGCAATGGATACCTATTCCTGATGGTTAAGTCATTAAGCTTGCGATAGTCTATGCAAAGCCTAAGAGTTCCATCAGACTTCTTCACGAAGACGACCGCGGATCCCCATGGAGAAAAACTGGACTGAATCAACTGCTTGGACTCAAGCTCTAAAAGCTGCTTCTTGAGTTCCTCATTTTCTTTCGTAGACATCCTCGTGGGAGGACGGCTAACTGGCTGCGCGCCTAGAATGAGATCAATGCGGAACTCAATTGCCCGCTCGGGTGGCAAACCCGAAACAGGTTCAAAAACATCAGAAAAGTCAAAGCAATAGGAATACGAGATATATCATCATCATCTCGCGAATCAAGAGAATATAAAGCTATTTCGAAATTATCCACATCCCGAAGAATAAGAGATAGCTGAATAGGCGAATCCGGATGTCGAAGATATATAATTCTCTCCGAACAAATAATCCTGGCATCATATCTCACTAGCCAGTCCATACCCAAAATCAATTCAAATCCCAGACAAGAAATAACGTGCAAACTCGCACGAAAAGAAAAGCCACATAAAACAATCTCAACATCATCACAAAGCAAGATAAGGGTCGCGGATCCCCCAATAGGATTCGCAATCCTTAAAGAAGTAACCAAACAAGAAACATCCAAAGATAAATCATCAACGAGCTTTTTCGATACGAAAGAATGTGAAGCACCCGTATCAAAAAGAACTTGTATACTATGATCATGAAATAAAATAGAACCTTCCAAAATAGATGGAGATATACCTTTGGACTGAGAGCGACCTTCAGAAGCCTTAGAAGCATAAAGCCTGCTAGACTTGGCACCAACTGGAACAGTAGGGCAAGCTGATACATGATGACCTTCCTTCTTGCAATAGCGGCAGAAGAGAGGCTTAGGACAAGCTCGAATAATGTGATTCGGAGAACCACAATTGAAACACTTCCGAATGAAAGGTGTTCCAACAGATTGAGGCTGAGAACTAGAACCACCAGTCTTCTTCTTCTTAGAAGGAAAAGGCTTCTTCTGAAATGGAAGCGGCCTCTTGTTGGGGTTCTTGGAAACCTCAACATCAACATCACTATCACACTCCTTCTCGACGGTCTCGAGATGAAGCGCCGAATCAACCAACTCCTTAAAAAAAAGCTTAAGCTGGAGCAACAAAGACTTCTTTATTTCTTAAGACCAGAAACAAACTTCAAATTCTTCTTATAAGAAGTGCTAATGAATTCAAGACCATACTTAGATAAAGCCTCGAATGGTGCAACATACTCATAAACAGAAGATTTCCCTTGCTTCAACTCAAGGAAGCGACGGGTCAATAAAACTTTTTCAGATTCAGGAACGAACTTGAGTTTAAATCGCTCCCGAAACTGAGTCCAAGAAAGAGTAGACTCATCAACCTCGGTTACAAGAAGCTCATACCAATCTAGAGCATGCTCTTGTAATAAGCTAGAAGTTACAAGAACTCTATCATGGTCAGAAAGATCCATACGAGAGAAGATACATTCGCACGTGTGAAACCAAGCTTGGACTTCAAGAACGGACTCGGAGCCTTTAAACGGCTTTCCTCCAAGATGGGAAAAATCACTGCACTGGCGTGCAAAGGTAGACTTGCGAGGTGGAGACACTCGAGGAGGAACTGGAGGCTGAGTGCTCCTAAACAATTTCAAAAACTGATTGGCAGACATATAAACGTCATCCGGATGTGAGCCACTGGATCGTCCAGCATCCGAACGTCGCCCCCTGCCTCTTCTAGCCATACGCTGAAAGCAAGATAAGAACAAGATTATTCACAAGGTAAATAATCCAAGATGGAATACTACGGAATAAAAATGCATTCCTAGACGTAGTCCCCAAATTCTATCTAACCTTTGGTGGAAGAAGGAATAGAGAGACATGATGATTCAAAGATTTGTATCACTTATACACATTGATGTACCGAAATATGTGCATCTATTCTGTGTTTATCATATTTTGCCCTGAACACAGCTCCGATACCACGCTGTGACGCCCCACCTCTATACCCACGCTGGCCAAGGACACTATAAGGTAATGTCGTCAACTAACACGGAGAATAAGGCTGGTTGGGAGCGACCATCTATAGCCTTGCTCTAACTATCTATTGAATGCATCGACAATAAACATACCAAGCAGGTCGACATACCCAATGAATACTTAAAACAAAATCATAGGTGGTTGAAGGATCTATCAGAACAGAATATAACAACTCAAATGCAATATACATCACAGAACAGTAGATCATCATATACACATATACTGATACATAACAGAGTTTACAAAATAATACATGTCAAGTGGTATAGCAAACCACAACATACAGACGAATCAAAAGAATTGGGATTGGGATTGGAAATCAAATTGGGATTTGATGTGGTTTGAAGGTGTTATTGGGAAGTCAATTGAAATTTATGTATCAGTTGATATTTGGAATATAAATTCACAACGAGAATTTGTAAAGAAAAGGGAAATTGTTTAAAAATAAATATTGGTTTATTTTTAAATTGTGGAAAGAAATTTACAAATTGGAATGTAAGTTAAAATAAATCAAGAAGATTTATTAAGTTATTGGAATGGACCATTTGTAATGGAAAAAGAATTCTTCCCTGGAAAGCCGAATATAATTTTAAAATAGCTTTTGAATAAAATTTAAAAGTTCTAGATTTGGTTTTAAAATAATATTGTTGGAGAAAATTAGTTTGGAGATTGTTTAAAGTAAAATTTTATTTAATTTATTATATGATGGATTATTTTAAAGATTAAATTGATATTTGATTTAGAAAATAGTTATTTAAATATTTATACTCTATTTACAAAATTTTATTTTAAAATTAGTTTTGGACATGAATTTTTATATGAGATATTAGTATAATATTCTTCATAACTAATATTTAAGCAAATATTCTAAAATAGTTTATTTTAAATGTTTCCAAGTATATTTTGAATAAGTATTTTATATTATTTCAAAATATTTGAAATCGGCAGATTTTCATTGGAAAAGAATAAATGTTGGAAATGTTTTCCGCGTAAGGAAAAATTTATTTGAAAAATTATTTCAAAGGATTGAAGTGTGAAATTTTACCTTTCAAAGATATATTGAAAATAATAATAATAATTGGGGGAAAATTATTTGAAAATCCAACAACTGTTGTGAATGATGATTGATAGTTAAATAACCGACTATCAATATTGGCCTTAATCGGCATTTGAATTTCGATACGACCAGGAGTCGAATTCCAACTGGATATTCGAAACCCATATCGAACCTTTAAGATTGTGATGGATCCTTATTTAAAAAGATCGAAGTGGAATTTTTTGTGATTTGTTTGAATCTAAATGTAACACTTATTTTTAAAATAAGCGCTCGTTATTCGGATTAGCCGGGAGAGGACTTTGTGTCATAAAACCCATTCCGAATAACGATACAACGAAATGGGATTACAATTGAAGATGGTGTTGAAGACCAGGTATTTTCGAAAGTGAAAGGATACCTGTCGAATGTCTCTGCACCGGTTTGCTTCGGTATAGAGATTTTATCACCCTTTGCGATGGGGATTCTGGACGTGATTAGTGAATATCCGGATTTGCAAGGACTTCTTTGGAAGTGCCTTCTGTTCCGTTCGAACCCGGAACAGACTTGTATGGATGTGTGTCTGACGTTACACTTTGAGATGTAAAGCTGGTTTCTATCAAATACATTTCTGTTGGTGGCGGAGAATTTATTCTCTTAGCTTAACACCCTTCTCGGAGACGTACGAGCTCAGAGGTTATGTAGTTGATGGTTACTAGTGATACATTCCCAATTTGGTAATGTGTCATACGAAGTGCTTCTAATCATTTTTTGATCGAAGCATAACTTTTATGAAAAGCGTAGCTTTGTGGACGAGACTTCGTCGAACCTCACACCCCGGAATGGTCAAAACAAGAAGGATGCGGCAAGGTTATAGGGGGTAGCGCCCCTTGGGGTATGTACATTTCATTCTGGATAGAAGTGGTATCATGGTATGGAGCCCAGATACTTAACTTATGTGAATATCGCAAATATATATTACTTTGTGATTGTTGTTGTTGAGGATCCTTGGATAAAGGTTGTTTACAACCGGAGGATGGCATACTCGTGTCAGAAGTTACCTATTTTTGCAGAGGTAACTCGGCCTTGTGTTGGCAGAGATCCGGTTAGGTTCTCGGGGCGTCCATCCAGAGGCGTACCCATGTAGCAATGGGAAGTTCCTTGGCATGACCATTTGTTGGAAACCCAATTCCCAATACGAACCTAGTACGATTTTAGTTGTATAACCTGCCATCTATTTATGGTGGCGCCCCACTGTTTAGATGGTAGCTATAGTAGCCATAGTTCGGAATGTCTATGCCGGCTAAGATTAATATTATACTTTCGAAATGTTTTCGACACTGCACTAATAATAATAATATTAAAGGATTTTGCGTATTAAGCATGTTTGACTATCATAAGGAGAAATCTCCTCCAATTCTGCGTTTGCATGTGTGTAGCGGGAGGCCTTATGGTAGTTTCATTTTCTAAAAAGCATTGCGGATTTCTTTTAAATTCTTTGTTTTCCTTTGGTAAAAGTGTAACTGTTTTTAAGATCTCACACCAGTCCCATGACTGACCTAGAGTTTATTGTTCCCTTTCTAAACTCTGGGTGCCCATAATTTTCCACACGGGCGGCCTAGAGTCAAGTTATCAGTTATTCGAGAGCAAAGTCAGAAAAGAGTTGCTGTGGAGATCAGGAGTTGAAGCTGGATGGCGACACGTATCTTTTTACTATGTAGTGTACGTTGCGTATGGTTAGTGAAAATCAGTTTTTATATAGCCAAGTTATAATAACTGCCAGTGATGTATGATGTTGTTGTAAACTCTGATGTTGTATTGTATTAACTAAGATGATTCTTTGTTTTAAAGATTATTCATTCATCTATTATATTGGTTCCGCTGCGAAATGTGAGATTCTGTTATTGTTTTTGTTCTTCTACCTCTTCATTCTTTAAACCCGAAAAACTCGTAGGTTTGTTCCTCTTCGGCTAAGTTGTTGTGGAAATTTGCCAGCTCAAAGGGGTACGGATTTGTCGGCCTTTACAATAACTAATCGTTCGTAGAATGTATCGAGTCCCACTGATACAGACAAAAATAGGTTCGACTATGATTTCAGATTCAAGATTTAACCCATTTACGATTTGATGAGAAATAAAACTATTTGTAGCTCCCGTGTCGAACAAGCTCGAACAATTTTATCATAAATTAGAAGGTTACCTTCTAAAATTCCTTTTCCTTTATCAGCCTTTGAGGTTGAAGGATCATCTTTGATTGCGTACACCTTCGCTGATTGAGCTTGCTTTAATGGCAATCCTTGATCCTATGTCCTGGCTTGTGGCAGTAATAGCATTCCCTAGATTTTTGTCCTGGTTTCATAAATTGCTCCCTTTCTCCTTGCTTCCTGGGATTCTTGCAACTGTTCGAGTAATGCCCTTTCTCCAAGCAATTGAAACAAGTAACATCTTTCACCTTATTATCCTGTGTATTCTTCTTTCCTTTTCCTTGCCATGGTTTCTTACCGCCGAACTTCCTTTTTTTCCAATTCAGGTTGCTTGCATTTCCCTTCTCCTCTAAAACTTCTTGTTCATCTAGAGTGGCATATCGATAGCCCATATCTATCAGGTCAAAAAAAGATTCTTTTGCATGAGCAGTCATTCTTTCATGGAATTTCTTATTCATTCCCCGAATAAACCATTCATTCTTTTTCAAAGGTGTATTCACCAACTCCGGACCAAACCGAGATAATTCGTTGAATTTGTTCAAGTATTCCTCAAACGATAAATTTCCCTGCTTCAAATTCGTGAACTCCTGGTACATTTTGGAGATACCAGCAGACGACATATATCGTTGCTCGAACACTTCCTTGAATTGATTCCAAGTGAACTCATCCGTCGGCTCATCCAATGTAACAGTTTCCCACCATGTTAAAGCCTCTTCCTGGAGTTGCCAGGAAGCTATCAATCGCATCTGATCATCTTCCAATTTTAGTCCTTTGAAAATCCTTTCGCACGATTGAATCTATGCTTGTGCTTCGATAATAGACTCCTTGTTGGTGAATGGCTTTCCACCAAGTCTTGAAAAATTTCGATATAAATCAGCCAGATTCGGCTGAGGTTGAGCGGGAATAGCTATTTCCGTTGTTGCAGGGCCTTGACCAGTTGAAGTGGTACTTCCTCGTCCCCTACCTCGTCCTCTTCTTCCACTCATTCTTACTATCTATAAATAGTAAGAAAACCGATTTAGGCATTCAAACGAGATATCTTAGGGAATAACAACGGTCAAAGAAAATAGGCTGAGTAATTTGGGTTTTCGGTTTCACGGGTTATACCCATTCTAGGGTATACTTCACCCTATCTATAATGAGCCATTTAATGTGTTACACTCCATAGCTAAAGTTCTTACTCAACCTTTAGCTCTGATATCAAATGTGACGACCGAACTCAATGCTCGACAATCGACATCGACATTCGTGTCGTCGAAGCTTGTAACATTAGATGATAAACAATACAACGGAAACAAAGGATGATTATATTGATACACAACATAGATACAATGTCAGTTACATCATGATACAACATATTCATAAATATCAAAGACCATGAACAACAGCGGAAAAGATAACAACGGAAGAGATAACTCTAATATGATCTTCGATAGAGAGTGAACCCATAATTTGCAACTCCAAACCAAAACTTCAAAGCCAAAGCTCTAACTTCAAGCTCGAACCATCATCAAACTAAACTTGTAGCAAATCCGTTCCCAAACGTGATTGCCAAATCAAAAACTTTAAAGATCCAAAGACTGAAGAAGATTTCCAAATGCTACCAAACCAAAGACTTCGAAAGCTATCGAATCTACACCTATTATTTGATTATCTGAAAACTCAACTCTAGACTGCCCATGTGGAAAATTGTGGGCACCTAGAGTTTAGGAAGGGAACAATAAACTCTGGATCGGTCATGGGACTGTTGTGAGCAAACGAAAATAGTTTTGAATAAAAACAAGCAACAAAAAGAATTCAAAATTGAAATCCGTAATGCTTTTTGGAAAATGAAACTACCATAAGGCCTCCCGGCACATACATCATGCAATCGCACACTTGTGGGAGATTTCTTCTTATGATAGTCAAACATGCTTACTATGCAAAATCCTTTTTGATATTATTATTAGTGCATAGTGGGAAACATTTCGAAAGTATAATATTAATCTTAGCCAGCATAGGTACCATTATATTATGCCTGCTATAGCTACCACCTAAGGTGGCAGGTTATACAACTGCATCGTAAAGGACGCATATTGGTGATTGGATTTCTAAAAAATGGTCAGGCTAAGGAACTTCCTATTTCCACATGAGTACGCCTCTGGAGAGATGCCCCGAGAACCTACCCGGATCTCTGCCAACACAAGGCCGGGTTACCCCTGCCCGGAAGTAACACCTACAAGTATGCCATCCCGAGTCGTTAACGACCTTTATCCGAGGGCCCTCAACCACAAAGTAATAAATTTGCAGTGTCCACATAAGCTAAGTATTTGGGCTCCATACCATAATACCACCCTTTTCCAGAAGAAATGGACATACTCTAGGGGCGCGACCCCTGATAACCTTGTTGCACCTTTCCTGTTTCGACCATTTTCAGGGTGTGAGGTCCTGATGAGTCTCGTCCACAAAGCAACGCTTTACACAAAAACCATGCTTCGATCAACAAATGATCAGCAGCATTTTGTATGCCACATTGCCAAATTGGGAATGTATCACTAGTAACCATCAACTACATAACCTCTGAGCTCGTACGTCTCAAAGAAGGGTGTTAAGCTAAGAGAATAAATTCTCCGCCACCAAACAGAAATGTATTTGATAGAAACCAGCTTTACATCTCAAAGTGTAACGTCGGACACACATCCATACAAGTCTATTCCGAGATCGAACAGAATCGAAGGCACTTCCAAAGAAGCCCTTGCAATCCGGGTATTCACAATCCCGTTCAGACTCCCCATCACATATGGAGATCTCTATACTGTAGCTACTCAGTGCAGAGTCATTCGACGGGTAATCCTTCCATTTTCAAAAATACCCGGTCTTCACCACCGGTCTTCAAATGTAATCCATATTGTGATATCATTATTCGGAATGGGTTATATGACACAAGGTCCTCTCCTGGCTAAACCGAATAATGAGCGCAATATTTAAAACATATGGATATATGGATCTCAGTTAAGTCACAACTAATTATCAAAAACCTTTCTTTCAAATGGTTTAAACTTATTACCATTTTCAAATCTTTAAACAGAAAGATTTACTTCATAAAGTTCACCAATCTTTCACAAAGATTCATTCATTTCTTTCAAAAACAATTTCCCTTTCAAATTGGATTAACTCATCCAATCTTTAAATCAAAGACTCCATTCATAGCTTTCAAAATCGTTTTCGAAGATTTATCCATAACTTGGAAAACCATTTTCATTTCACACTTGAAATCCTTTCAACACAAATTGGAAATCTTTTCTTTATATGAAAGCTATTATTATTTGAAAACAAATAGTTTCGTTTTGGAAAAATCCGATTACATTTGTACAAGTTAAAGCCCTTAGGTTAAATTCAAATTCCCAAAACAGTACTTCTAAAATATTTTAAACCCATATAAACACATTTATAACTTTTATAACCTTTTTAAACCATAATTTCCAAACATAGAATTCAATTTCAAATTTTGAATTCAAATTTAGATCAAATTATTTAAATTTCAAAATTTTATCAAGTTATTTAGACTAACTTTTATCTTCAAAACTACTTTTCAATAGCTTTTCACATTTAACCCAATTCCATTTACAAAATCATTTGGATTCAAAATTCAACTTTAAAACCATTTCAAAAATCTATTACTTAACCAATTTCCTCGTGCAATTCATATTTGTATGTGTATAGTATAGTCCAGGGGTTTTACACAATAGTGCAAAATTATTAATTATCACAGATTCAAGCACAGCAATATCGATAAGCGGTATATTCTTATAACGCTTATCTTCCATTCATAGATCCACAGATAAATAATATACATTTATCACAGATAAATAAATTACATTCATCACAGTTCAAATCAAAATAACTTATATCACAAAGTATTACACATCAAGGATATCAAACAATTTCGAGCATTCAATACAATTCAAATATCCATAAGTAAGGTTAGTTGATCATCTAATTAATTGAAACCAGGTTAATCACTAATCCAGGTTAATTAATTAATTACAAATTATTTTAATTAATTAACCTTTAATAATTAATTAACTTTAAATTATTAATTAATAAACCTTAATTAATAAATGAATGAATCTTTAATCATTAAATAATTAACCCTTAATTATTTAATGATTCTTTAATTAATTATCCTTAATTAATTACATTAATTAATTAACCCTTAATTAATCATTCTTTAATTAATTAGTCCTTAATTAATTATTAATTTCTCCTTAATTATTAATTAATTAAATATTAATCACCTTCATTAATAAATCATCAATTAGTCCTCAATTATAAATTAATTAACCCTATTTATTTATTTTTTAATTAAATCTTTAATCATCCTTAGATTACTTATATACTTAATTAATTTAAACATAAATCATTAAAATATTTAATTAATAAACCTCATAATTAATCATTATTAACCATAAATTTATTAAAGAGATTAAGGTTAATTAAAACAATATTTTTTCTTGATTAACTCTTTAATTAAAAATAATTTAAGAATTAATTATATTGATTACATAATCAAAGGACTTAATTACTTTAAACATAGCTTTATTAACCCTTTAATTATCCAATTTTAAATCAAGACAAATATTTTTTTCAAAAAACATAGGTTTAAAAATGTTTTAAAATTCAAATCTGGTTTTTTAATGTTAAAACTGTTTTGTAAATCGAACCAAAGACTCGCTTGAGTGTTCCTCGAGTCAAAACATCACTTGGTTCGAGTCCCCGCGCGTCAAAACCCAAACTAACTCGTATGCTTTTCATACTTTAAACAATTTGGTTAAGTTTTCGAAAAACCCTGGAATAACATAAAATATACTCGAGTCAACACTCAAGCCTATGACCTGCTTCCCCGAAAATTACTTCAAGTCCTCCCTTTCTTTCCCAGACCAATGTCTACTGACACAAACCAAGTGTTGTGCACGTTCACAAAAGCTCCGACGAGCTCTGGTCGACTTCTCTACCTTCCACCAGTCAACGACTATCCACTTACGCCCACTGACCACCCAGATCAATGAAACACCGCCAAACTCGAATTTCAACTGTTCGACCCAAATCTGAAACAACTGCGATCACCAAAGATCGCCTCGAACTCCTATCTCCGACCATCAAAGGTCATGCCAATGCACTCGAAGCTTCCTCTACATCTAACGACTCGATTCCCCAGGTCCGGTAGCACTCGATCCGCCAGAAGCACCATAGTAGCTTGATTTCCGGCCTCGAACAAACGAGACTTAAAATGCTACATCATTGTTGTCTCGACACTACGATGGGTTATAAATTTATGTGACATTTTTACCGAGATCCCTTAGTCTTCCTCCACCTCCAGGCAGAACCCCGACCACTCCAATTGTCTCGATCGCTAGCAACGCCTCAAAACCCATTTTCAGATCATTATTGAAATGCCCACCTTATATCGAATTTAAAATCTTGATTTTAATTTTAAAAATCAATGTTTTTGAAGACGTTTTAGGCTACATAATCAAATTTAATAATTAAAAAAATCAAATTTCTATCATGAACTGAATTTGTTGTACTTCCTCGTTCCAGACCACTGCTACTTGTTTTTGTCTTTGAAAATATTTTTAAAATTAAGTTTTTTGAATTGAACACATTTTATTTTGACATCCTAATCTAACAACAATAAGAAGCAGTGTTTTAGGATTTTTGGACAGGTTTCTGGAAACCTGGAACTTGTAACAGGGATGAATATCCCTGTACATCAACATTCACAGAGGATGCATATACACAAATTTATACACATTCAATCAAATTTTCAATCTCACTCAAGCACAAATTCAAACCACAGATCAAATTCCAGAGTTCAAAAAGTTTACTCACAGGAATATTGATGAGCAGAGGATCTGGAAGTTGTATTTGACTTGAAACTTGATCTTGTATTTGGTTTGTTGTTGTATTCTTGTTCCCAGGCTTGTAAATTAATTTGCAGCTTAATTTTGAATCCTGAAGCTTGTTTGCTGTTGTTTGATTCAGGTTGAGGCTTGAATTGTTTTAACTCTATAACCTGATTGTACTTGCATGTTTCAGATTTGGAAATCTGAAAGTAGCTTTAGTTTAAAATGATTTGAACTTGTTTGATTTTTTTTTTCTTTGAATGTTATGCTCAGGTTTTGAATTTTTTTTTGATATTGAGATGATTTTTTTTCTTTTTCTAATTTCAGGTTTGATGTTGAAGATATGAGAAAATCAATATAATTTGTTCTTTTACTCTTCAATATATAAAATTTAATTCATTTTAATAAAAAGATTAATGCCAATTGTTCATTAACCCATGCACTTGTTAATTCCTATCATCTCCTCCTTACAAATGTTCATACGTAAAAAATTTGTGTTTAAACCTTATCTTGAATTTATTTACAAATTATGTTTTTAGACCTTACTTTATTCCAATTTATGAAACATATTTTATTTAATTTATACAATTTGTTTTAAAAACTACAAATAATATTTCAAATATAACTTTATATCATATTTCCTATTTAAACAAATACATTTTCTTTATTAATCATTTATGTAATCTTTTAAAGCAAAATGATTTTAAAATTTAATTACACATGAGTAAATATATTAGAATTTTATTCTTAATTAGCCTTTGAAAAATTTATTTTAAATTCAAAATATCATTTCAAATCAAAATGCATATTTTATAAAATTAGAAACAAATTCTTATAATCTCAAAAATAAAATTTTAAATCCAATTTATTTCCAATATATTTATTTTTGAGTTTTCAAATTCAAATTTCAATCAAAAATCAATATATACATATGTAAAAACAACTAATATTTTATTTTATTTTGGAAAAACTCAATTTAATTCACAATTTAATTTCAAAAATTAAATAAATTATCAAATTAAACTTGGTTAAAATCCGGGAATGTTACACCATCCCTCATTCGATCGCTTCCATATCCGTTTGCCCATCATTGGGCTAGGCAAATTATACCCTGATCTTCAGCTCAGACGTTTGGGAAAACACTCAAACGTCTGAGGCTTAGGAAATAAAATTCAAGAACCTCGGGTCAGATGTCTGAGGTTCATCCCCAGACGTTTGAGCGACCTGGAATGAATATCCAGACCTTCAGCTTAGACGTTTGAGAAAACCCTTAGACGGCCGGCGTTGTCAAATTCTGCATATTTGCCTATTTTTATGCGGATTTTCAATTTTTATCGATTTATGATGATCCGATTAGTTATTGTCGTTCATTATCGACTTTGATGATTTCTTTTCTGGATTTTTGGTGTTTCCATTTGATGGATTTGATATCAATTTCCATATTTTTGATTCAAGTTATTGAAATGTGGATTTTTGTGAGAGATTGTTTTAACAATCGTTTCTGTGATTTGTCACTTTAAAATACAAAGGTTTTTATACTAGTAGTAAACGCTAAAAATCTTTCACAAAAATGATTTCAACACTACTTTTAATATGAAACTGGTTTTTAAAACCGTTTTCCAGTCTATTAGCATATGCAAACCTTTACCTCATTCGGATGAGAAATCCAATTAAACGACTTAGCAAAACAAGTGGTATGAAATGCTTGTGTTTACTTCGTCGGTTAATTCATAGACTTGTTCGATTGAAATCTTGTGACAATTTTCCAGTGGAAATCTACAATTTGTTCATAAATATTTAAGTTAAGCCAGTGGTTATGGGACATGAAGCTAAACTCATTTATTTACTAGCTTAGTGTACTTTCCAATTTTTGATCAAAAATGATCATTTTTGTGATTTAGACTAGCAAAATGCGATGTCTCTTTGTCTACATAGGGGACAATACTTTGTTCTATGGAGCTTCGGCTCATTTTTATAGGTTAGCGACCCATGGGATAGTGTCCCGTTTTGTGTGAAGGTTCGGCTTTTTATGGATTAGCGGCCCATGGTCTTCGGACCGTTTGTGGCGCTTTGGCTCATTTTGTGGGTTAGCGTACCGCGTTTGTGATACACATGTAGGTGAGTTTTCGTGCTTCCTTTTATGATAGGACTCCCTCCTTTTTGTGTTTTATGGTTTTCTAATTATTGATTTCTGTAATTTGTGTTTCACCAATTTTGTGATGTTCATTGATATATTTTATCAATTTTTGTGATTTAATGAATAAAATAAAGAATATGACTTTCTTTTTGGGTATTTGAGAAAACTTGAGATATTATATGATTTTATTTTTATCGTATATATTTGTTATATCACTTATTCTATCGTATCTTACATGCTAATTATAGCTAGACTGATCCATTTATTATTATTTTTCTTAAATAATACTCGGGTCAGATCGAGGTGTTTCAGGTGCTTCCACTTGACTTCTTAGCAGATATTAGCTTCTAACTTCTGGCTAACTACTTTAGCTTAGCAGTTTTTGTCTTTCATGTATACGAGATAGAGACTCTTTGATGTATAATTATTCTTTTATGTAGTATATATACCTATTCTTTTGGCATGTAGTGGATCTTGCATGACCACTACTACGATGTTCACTTCTATGTGTTGTATTCATATCTGTTTCCACCTTAGTGATATGAATATTTGTGAGTGATTTTATGTTTTGTTTATTTTATATTGATTACGAAGGCAACTTAGCCATTATAGTAAATTTGAGTTTGGATTGGACATGCTAGATTTTCTTTTGAAATGAAATGCATGATATACTATCTGATGTATCGGTTCTCGCTCAAATCCATTTCGTAGATGGCTACTCCTCAAAAGCCTTATTCTTCATGCTAGTCAACGGCATTACCCCGTAGTGTCCTTGGCTAGTGTGAGTATAGAGGTGAGGTGTCACAACTTGATACCAAAGCCAAACTTTGGAACAATGTAGAATAATCTAGCAAGGATCATTATCCTAAATGTCTCTTAGGAATCGTGCCTTAGGATTTAATTTGAGTCATAAAACCCATTCTATCCTATCTTATTTTATGATGCCTTGTTTAACCAATCAAACTTATTTGAATTCATTTTGAGAATAACATTTTTCCTCTTCTTTCTTTCTTTCTTTCTTAAAGAAGAAGAGAAAGGGTTAAAGCAGGCCATCCTAGTACTGGTAGTAGTCCTCCTTAGGATGTCATATTCATGTCTGTTCAACAACTTTTGGATTTTGTAAAGAATGCCCAAGCTACCAGTCCCACTCCTGAATCTGCTCATCCTAAATCTGGGTTTGCACGCTTGTGCAGTGATTACACTAATTTGTGTAGAAAGCCATTAAAAGGTTCTGAAAGCATTATAGAAGTCTAAGCTTGGCTTGGAACATGCGATCGCATTTTTCCTGCATGAATCTTTTGGATTTACATCGAGTCCAAGTGGCTTCTAGCATGCTCCAAGAGAGAGCATTAGATTAGTATGAGCTTTTGATTTCAGAAATTGTTGAAGCGGATCTTACTAGGAGCAATTCCGAGAAAGGTTTGAGTTAAAGTTTGTACTCGAAGATGAAAAGGTAACTTTAGCTTGACGCTTTAATAATCTTATTCAAGGTGAATCTTCTATGATGGATTATGTCTCATCATTCGAATCCTTCTCTAAATATGGGGTCGAGTACATTAATGCCCCTTCGAAGAAGAATTAAAGGTTTATCTATGGTCTGAATAAGAATCTCAAAAAGGCTTTACTTATAAAACTAGAAGTGGCTTTCCATCAGCTTGTATATATCGCTCTTTGACTTGAAGAGGGTGATAATGAAAGTGATGTTGATGTTGGGGGTGCCAAGAAGAACTTCAATAATAAGGAGAGGCATCTCGATAATAAGTTCATAGGCCCTGATCCCAATAAGAAAGGGAAGCATGCAACTTCTTTAGTAAAGACTCCTACCCCTGATCGTGCAGAATGCTACAATCGTGGTTCTAAGGACAACTATGCCAGTAAGTGTCCAAAGTCCATTACTTGTTGCTATTGCAAAAGTTCAAGTCATCTTATATCTTCATGTCCTAGATTTGAAAACAAGAAAGAGGGAAAGATGAATGTTGCGCAAGCTTCTAGTAACCCTTCTCTTGGTCAAGGTATTTCTCATTCCGTCCTTGATGGCATTATTATGTTTTACGATCATCCTATTCAAGCTTTTTTTGATACAGGTGCATCTCACTTTTTTTATATTAAAAGAACTTGTTAATACTTTTTCTTTAAGTGTTATGGTCTTCATGACTTCATTTAGAATTGTGAATCTGGTTGATGGATCCGCAACACTCATTTTATTTTGTGAGGATGTTGATTATGCTTTCCATACCGATTTTCATGTTATGTGTTACTTAGCTTTCGAAATGATTTTGGAAATGGATTGGTTTAGTCGTTATGAAGCCCACATCCTACGTCCCGAGAGGACTATCCATTTTCGACGTCCCTAATCTATTATGCAGATTTCTATTATTCTTAAAGATTTAGATTCCAATAAGGGAGCGTCCTTATATTCTCTAATTCCATATGATGATGATAATGATGATGAGGAAGATGTAATTTCCCTCATTCACGTTGTTCGTGAATTTCCCGATATATTTGAGCCTGTTTAGGATTACCACCTAAGTAAGCAATTAAATTCAGAATTAATATAATCCCTGGAGCTCTACCTATCATTCATCCTCCTTATCATATGTCTAATAAGGAAAATGGGGAGATGCGTAAACATTTATCCGAATTGAAAGCAAAATAGATCATTCGTTCTAGTTACTTTATTTGGGGATCTTCAGCCATCTTTGTGAAGAAATCCGATGGTACACTTTGGATTTGCGTTGACTACCGCAAGCTTAATGATCTTGCCATCAAGAATAAATATCCCTTACCTTGGATTGATGATCTATTCGATCAACTTTGCGGTGATAGAGATTTCACAATTAGACTAAGCTACCAGTTTTCATTAGCTTCAAATTGTAGAAGATATATTCCTTTGACATTGTTCCATACTCGTTATGGATCTTATGAATGGCTAGTTATGCCATTTGGTTTAACGAATGCGCCATCTTATTGCGTTGACCTTATGAATGAATTTTCAAAGACTTCATCGATTGATTTTTTTCTCATCCTTAAAGATGAAATTCATGTTTATTCTAAAACCGAGGAAGAGCATGAAAAACATCTTCGAATTGTGTTGGAAACCCTTAGGAGCAATCAATTGAAAGAAAAAAATTATATGTGCCACTTTTTGCAGTCCAATGTTAAATTTTTAAGACATATTATTTCTGAATCTGAAATTTTCATGGATCCTTCAAAGATTGAGGCGATTCAAAATTGGAAGAGACCGAAGAATGTGACAGAAATTCATAGCTTTCTTGGATTGGCGGGCTATTACCATCGGTTTATAAAAGACTTTTCTAAAATTTCCATACCCCTTTCTAGTTTGACAAAGAAGGGAATTAAGTATATTTGGTCAGACAAATGTGAAGCTATTTTTTAGAAATTAAAAGAACTCCTTTTCGATGCTCCTATTATTGTGATTCCCAAAAAGAACCAAGACTTCACAGTTTATACCAATGTTAGTCGTATTGGTTTAGGAGCCATTCTCATGCAAACGGAATGTGTTATCGCTTATGCTTCTAGAAAATTAAAGCTGTTGAGATTAGATATGCCACTCATGATTTAGAGCTCGCGGCCATTGGTTCTTAGATTTGGCGTCATTATCTTTTAGGAGAGAAATTTGTTCTCTACACCGATCATAAATCTTTATTGTATTTATTCTCTCAAAAGGAACTTGATTTGCGTCGACAACGTTGACTTGAATTCCTTACAACTTATGATCTTGATATTCTTTATACTCCCGAAAAGGAAAATCATGTTGCGATGCCCTTAGCCGTAAGCAACAAGTGGTTGTTTCCATGATGATATCTGAATGGAATAATCTTGAGACTTTGTCCACCTATGAGGTTCGAGATCGAGAGTCCAATTCGTGTTCATCAATTTTTGTTCGTAGCCTTGAAGCTCACCCTTCTCTTTTAGACCGCATCCTTGAAGCTCAAAAGCACGATCCCGAATTATCTCATCTTATCCAAAGTTGTAGGGATAAAAATAATATTGATGATCTGAAGGACTTTGAAATCGATGCTCGAGGAGGCATTCGAAAATTTGGTTGACTTATTATGCCAAATCGTAACAATCCGAAATTTAACCCAAAATAATTAATTCATTAATTAAATTATAAAATAACTTTGTAAAATTATAGGAATTGAGCCGCGGGAGTTGCACTATTGTGTCTGTAGTAATTTTTTGATCAATTTGCATATATAGAACGTCTGAATCCGAGTTAATATAAGCAAGGAACAAAATAGTCAAAGAAGCAAAAAATACATACATATGTGTATATATGTATATATATGTACATATGTATATGTATCTATGTACATATATGTATTTATATATATATATATGTATGTATGTGTGTGTATATGTATTTATATATATGTATGTATGTATGTATGTATGTATGTATGTATGTATGTATGTATGTATGTGTGTGTGTGTGTGTGTATATGTATGTATGTGTGTGTGTGTGTATATAAATATAAGGCCAGTTCGAGCGATCGGTCGACCTAGGCACAAGGGTGGTCCAACCGCCCGGTCGACCCGCTTGCCCATTTGGGCGAACGAACCAACGAACATTCATTTGAAAGTGAACACGTAATTTGCATTGTTTAAACTGATCTGATCCTTCTATTCTTGCATCCGATGGCTGCTATTCAGCCTATGATGTGGTTACATCCTATTCAATCCCCAAATCCAATGGTCCGAGATCCACTTCTACATCTATAAATAGAGCCCTAGGCCTAACACTTTTTCTCATTCTAGATTTTCTCCGCTTGGGTTCACCTTTACAGGAAGGACTCTAAAAGGAATAATTTCCCAAGGAGAGAATCTTTTAATAAAAATATTTTAATACCCTCAAGTGGATCCGTGAAGGCCTAAAGGGAGGAGCTAAGGACTAGAGGTGAGTGATTGTAATTATTTTAAATATCTTTAAGTAATTTGAAATAATAGGGTTTCCAATAGTTGTAGCTTAACTACGATTTTTGTAGTAACCTTTTTAATAATTTATTTATAGTTTCTAGAATTATTTTCAATCTATTCCTTCTAGCTATTCTTTTCAGTTAATTTCGGTTAATTTCTGTTAATTATAGCTTTCCCCATTTCGGTGCTCAGTAATCGCTATGAGTTCCAAGCGCTTAGTAAGTGTGTCTTTTGTTGACACTAAAGTCTACTATGTAGGGAAATGTCCGGTCCACAGTAGATTCTATGGAGTAGCAGGCCGATCAAAGTGTAGAATTAGGAATTCAGCCTAATCAAAGCAGTTATCAAGGACAAGTGCAAACAATCAAAGTAGACCTATCTTATTAATTGAGTACTAGCTAATTCGTATTTATTTCCAGTGTCTCTCTCTTCTATTTCCTTTGTTTCCTTATATATACTAGAACTGTTGTAAAGTCCATTACTTTTACTTTGCTTAAAGATTCTAGTAGTTACTATCATTCACCAGACTTTTAGTTTGACCCACTCCCCTATTTTTTCTTTTTTCCCCCATAGGCAATCAAGGGAGAGGGTAGTGGACTGTAGTTGCCCGGAGGTTTCTTAGATAAGATTCTACTATGTGTTTCCTACTTTCTTTTTCGTTTTCTCTCTTTGTGCTAGCGCTTGAGAGGGATATTTATACTCTGATTTTTGTTGAAACTATGAGTTTTTATTTCATGAGACATATTGGGTTTTAAGATATGTATGTTGTATTTGGTATTTGAGTTATTTGTTTTATGAAGTAATTATGAAGATTTTGTTTTGAATAAGTAATTATTTTAGTTTCCATTATTTTTTACCTATTTTGTCTTGTAAATATTAGTCTCCGTTAGTTTCAGTTACACCTACAATGGGCCAGCGCCCAATCCTACACCAACAGATGGGAACCCCATCACCTGCCTCCATCAATTTCTCTAAGCTTTGAAAGGATTTTGCGAGTTTGGACCGAAAGAATTTTTCTGGCAAGGAGACTTTTGTGGAGGCGAGAGCTTAGCTTTTGTGACACCGAGAGGATATTTGGTTTATTAGGATTGGAGGACCAGCAGCGGGTTCAGCTAGCCTTTTGGCATCTGAAAGAGGAAGCTTCTTACAAGTGAGAGGTTATTGAGTTAGAAGGAGAGAAGTCTATTGGAATGGGTTTAGGTAGAGGTTTGAGAGGAAGTTTCTGTCTCAAGCAGAATAAAGTATTCAATTGGAGAGGTTAATCAATTTGAAGCAAGGGTGTATGTCTGTTAAGGAATATATCAACCAGTTCAATGAATTGTCACGATTTGGTATGGAATTTGTGAATACGCTGCACAAAAAAGTTATGAAGTTCACGAAGGGATTGAATCAGCCCTTTCAAGGATTATTTTTGACTCAAGTACCGATGGGAGCTACTTATGAGTCTTTGGGTGAGATGGCACTTATGTCAGATGCAGTCAAGGAAGGAGAGTCTAAATAAGTGGTTAAGTCAGAAAGTTCAAAGAAGAAGTGGTGGAAAAACAATATGGAGAATAAGAAAGGTGATGACCCTCAAAAGCAAATTAAGAAAGGTTTGACGTACGGTAACTGTGGGATTGTTGAACATGTCGCCAAGGATTACAGAAGGGATAAGATGAAGGGAAAGTGCTTCAATTGTGGACAGTTCAGTCACTTGAGAAGGAAATTTTCCCCAATAGCAGGATAGGGGACTAATGCACCAGTCACGCAGATCTAGGCATTAGACGTAGCACCTTTGGGCAGCATTCCGGATGGAGATAGGAAAGTCACGGTTGAAGGTTTGATTTCTATATCTGATTTTCCCATTCAAAATTTATTCGATTATGGAGCATCACACTCTTTTATCTCTAGTTCTCTTGTATATTGTTTGGACTTAGACATTTCTTTAGTGGAAGACCCCACTGTTGTTTCAAACCCCATAGGTGGATCGGCACACTTGTCTATGGTTTGTAGGGGTTTGAAAATTTAAAACCTAGGCGTAGAATTTGACTGTGATGCCTATGTTTTGGGATTCTCGAGGTATAGGATGATCTTGTGTATGGATTGGCTATCCAAATATGGAGCTATTTTAGACTGCAAGAGGAGAGTCATCAGATTAGAGACTAGTAGTGGTAGGACTCTCGAGGTATCTTCCAATGCTCAAAGGTCAGTCATGTTGAGCTTTCTCTATTCCCTCGATTCATCTTCAGTAGAGTTTGATTTGGTTCCTGTCATTAGAGATTTTCTCAGCGTCTTTGAGGAGGTTAGGGCACTGCCCTCTAAGAGAGAAATTGACTTCAGAATTTATTTGACCGAGAATGCTAAGCCAGTAGCATTACCTGTGAGACACATGGCATCTACGGAGAGGAAAGAGTTGAGCAAACAAGTCAGTGAGCTTTTGGAGAAGGGTTTTATAAGAAGGAGCATATTGGAATGGGGAGCACCAATCATCTTTACTACTAAGACGGATGGTTCTATTTGACTTTGCGTTGATTATAGAGAATTAAATAAGCTCACCAAGAAGTACGGATATCCGCTCCCTAGGATTGATGATCTTTTTGACCGGTTAGTTGGCTCTTTGATTTTCTCTTATCTTGATTTAGCCACGGGATTCCATTAGCTTAGAGTCACCGATGACAACATAGATAAGACGGTGTTTAGAACTCTTGAAGAACTTTGTGAGTGGTTGGTTATGCCTTTTGGGCTAACCAATGCCCCAACCGACTTTGTTGATTTGATGAGCTGCATCTTTAGAAAAGTTTAAATAAATTCGTAGTGGTATTTCACTACACCAGAAATGCCATTTTGCAACGGCTTAGAGCCGTTGCAAATGAGTTTCGCAATGGCTTAGATCCGTTGCAAAATTGGCAGTGGTAAAAATTTAGCAACGGCCCTTAGCCGTTGCGAAATTAAATTCAGCAACGGCTCAAAGCCGTTGCAAAACTAAATTTTACAACGGCTAAGAGCCGTTGCTAAATTTAATTTCGCAATAGCTAAAAGCCGTTGCAAAACCTTGTTGTACATGGTTTGTTAATTTGGTTTTGCAACGGCTCAAAACCGTTGCTAATTTTAATATATTTTTTTACAAATGTACATTGCTTTTTTCTGCCCTCTTACAGTAGGAGTTAATTCGTTATCATACTCAATACAAACATTTGAAAATTTAACATAATATCATAAAAGAAAGATCATTAAACCAAATATTTTTCATAGATTCAGCACAAAGACCAAACATAACTAATCTTTTAATTACAATGTCAACAATAATACATTACACTACATAGTTAAGTGGCAACAACAACAATATTACAGTATACAGTACATAGTTTGGCAACAACAATAAAATGATTAGAACAACAATACTACATCATTGCCAACAATACTACATTATCATACTCAATATTTCAGTATACAACACTCAATACAATCGGAGGTATCTTTCAGGACAGAAGAGTTTACTGCAGTAATCAAACCTGAAAAACCTTCCACGTATATCTTTGAAACTTAGGAACCGAGACTCTTCAACTATGATACATATAAAGAAGCGAATTGTTACCTGTAAAAAGTAGCAAGATCAAACAAAATAAGATGACGTGAGTTGGATAAAAAGTTTACGAACAAGCACAAGAAACATAACTAATTCTATAATTTTCAGACCACAAAATTTAAAACTTCCGTTTTGTCTAATTCACAAATCGGTTAGCATCTTATTTTCTTCCATTTCAATATGAAGGCAAACTATAGAAACCAAACAGCATCTTATTTTCTTCCATTTTTTCTAAGACACTTGATTCCTATACAAAGCATACAACAGATCACTATAATTACACCTGTAATCATAATCTAACCCATGTAAATGAGGCGAATAGTTATAAACTACATGTTCACTGTAAAACCAATATCTATTACAAACATCTCTGTTAATAGAAATGTCTTATAACAATTATCCATCTAGTTATAAATTAATTTCATATAGTTGTTCAGACATGTATATTACCCTTCATACACTATAGATTGCATAACATACGACAACAAAATATACCGTACAAAATTAAAAAACTATAACACAAAGTCAGTATTAAGACAATATGTATTTTAGCATGTTCATAAAGAGCTACTTCTTACAAAAACAAACATGTGCCATTCCAAGCTACAAGGAAGCAGTAATAAGTTGGCAGTATGCATAATTTTTGTAGTAAATAACGCTCAGGCAGCAGTGTTGTATCATTTGATATTATCATGGAACACTGAATTATTATAGTTATATCATTTTATATTATCATGCCAACGTAGAAATCATCTTATTTACAGCCTGAATTCTTTGGCTATTCTGGGCATAACAAGTAATCATCTTATGTAATAGCCTGATCATATCCTATGTGAATCGTATTAATAGAGGTAGGCTCCTAACTAATAACAACTAGGCTTTAAGGTAAGGATTTTCAATCAGTTCCAGGCTTCCACAAATGCAATTAGTGCAATGCACTGAGTTAACAAACTCAGTGCAACATGAGTTTGTTGACTTAGTGAATCTGTAAAAGAAGAAAAATCAATACATGTGTCTTGAAGTCAAGCTACCCATGCCATTTTATCAAAAAACTGTTAACCTAACTTTATATTACATAATTTATCTAAGGGTGGTATAGTACATACTTCACTTTCATCATCGAGTACTCTTTCCATTAGATATATGTCGCAAGTTTTGGAGATTTCCGAAAGCACTTCCAAAGATGAAAGCTTAACAGTAGCTTGTTTCTGCGAAATCGAAATAGTTATTAATACATGTAATTATTCCAATTAGTAAACAAAGCCGCTGGAAGAGGCTAAATCAAAGACCTGAAGCTCTTCACTACTTGTCTCCTCAAGAATTGCACCTAATAGCTGGATAGTCATCTGCACAGATTTATACGCGTAGGTTTATTGACATACATTTGGCAGGATTTTAAAAAAAATCAAAATCACAATTATCACCTTTTTGTTTAAATAATTTTGATAGGAAGTAATTTTAGCTACAATATCTTACCTTCAAAAAAAAACTAAAATTGGAAAAATAAAAAGATGAGTACTACCAGAAAATAATTTAACATCTCAAAATAGTACATTACTTGTATGTTTGATCAAAGCAAACCTTTAAAGTCAACAATTGCAATGGAGCATGGTGACAAGCGAATAAAGCTCTAATCTATAGTAAAACAGTATAGATAAATTGAAATGGGGTATGGCCTAACAAGTATAGAAAAAATTCGATGAAACAAATGAGAAAATAAAATTAATTGTAAAAGAGGAGAAGTCGCTATTTATGGTTGTAATTCTAGTTTGGCATATGGAACAAAGAAAGAAGACAGATTGTGTGGAGTAAAAAAGATAAAAGAACAAAGTAGTCATCTATAACAGCATGGTGGATTAACATCTAAATGATAGGAATTGCCGATACATACAATTACTGCATTATTCAAATAATGCATGCAGTAATACGTTCAAAGAGTCTGATAGCCTTTGATGTTTCTTCGGTTATAGCTGATTGCACAAACAATCATCACCACAATACTGCAAAATAAGCCATATCCCCACCAATTTTCCAGATCATCGAATTTCCCTGCATTAATACACACACACACACACATAACATTCTCTACTGAGCTTATATATCTATGATAAAATAATTACAGTTCATGTAACAGATAGTAAAATATGCAGAAGAGGAACTTACATGGCATGGTTAAATGTTGAAAAATAGTATATTTTGCTTCTTGAGGCTCTTCTTCAGCGAATAGGAGATAGAATAGTCCCATAACTCCAATATGAAGTTGACTGCTGCCATATTTTGATACGTGAGTTAAAATTTCTCCATCTGAAATTTTCACTGAGCCAGGTTTAGGATAGCAAGTTGACATTCCTACAATGTATCCTTCTTCATTTCCAGCTTCCGTTCCACCTCCGTATGTTGGAAACGATGAACATAAAAGTCTTCCATCCTAATAATTTTTTAATACAAATTTAAAATCTTGTAACTATCCAACTATGAATTATGTAACGCAATGCAATGCCAATTATGTAACTGTAAGAATTTAGAATATGCATGTGGTAGCTAAGGATCACTGCTTTACCGAAACCATGTTGAATATGGGCAATGTACATATTCATCTCTTATAATGCATTATCAAATGGAATTAGAGCTTGATTCTAACGTCTTTAAAAGAACCTAGAACCCAGTGCATTTGAGGCTTTGTGCAAAGTAAAAGCTACTAAAATACACCAACTCTTCTCAAATACACAGAATTGGTTAGAGCATGTGATTTAATTGCAAATCTTTTAGAAGTATTTCTACACGGTTAGATTGTATCAACCATTCAATAGTTGGTTAAGTTGTAAGATTTATAGATCATGGTTATTTATGCAATTTTGTGCAATCACTGCAACTGTATTACTTCACATGTTTTTCATGCATCATGCATAAAATGGAAGAGTGTTGTGTTCCACACCGCATTTCCCTCTAAAAAATACCCAAATTTCGGACAGTTCTTAGCTTAAATTCAAAGATGTAGTGGCAGAATTAGTAGTTCTTAGCTTAAATTCAAAGGTTGAAATGATCAGTCAAAACTTTATGGAAACCAACAAAAGTAGTGACATCGCAAAATTAGTATTTTCAACCTCCATATGGAGCATTTGGCATGAGAGGAACAATAAATGTTCAACAAATATTTAACAGCGAGCAGACTGTATGTAAGCAAATCACAAAGTATGTATCTATCAGGGCAGTCAAATACAAATATAGGCACTTTAATAGCATCATTGATCATGATATATGCAAAGACCAAGTTTGTTAGAATGCTCACCAAACATCGTATAGGTATTATTCTTTGATCATAAAAAATGCCACCATTCAATTACTGTTATCCATCTTCCAATTGCAGGTTCGAAGCTTAACATGTTTTAAATTACATTACATTTTACTACACAAATTTAATTACAGGACCAAATAAATCGGATTTAACAAATCCAATGAAAGAGATTGCGGATCATGTCACTGAGATCTAACAATACCAGTGTTATAGGTACAACTATGTAACTCCAAAACAAGAGGAAATAATAATTCAGATATTTGATTTTAATCAAAAGATAATCTCATCTCTTGCTATCTAAAATAGCACCAAACAAATAAGCAGCAGCACCAAAATAAAAGAATCAAAATTGAAACAATAATTCACCTAAGATTCTTTAAAATAATTTTTAAAAAAGAAAGAACCTCACCTGAAATTAGTACCGGAACCAAAACACAACTACAACCTATAAATATAGCAAAAATCAATTCATACGAATTTCAAAACGTCATCCAATCAAAGGGAATTGTAGTACATCAGATATATAAACAAAACCGATATATACTAAGAAAAATACGCAGTCTTACGCGATTATTTTATTTCTAATGACAAAAATCGAAAGAGAACGAACCTTATACCTCAATTTCGAACAGCCGAGGGTTCCAACACTCGATCTCGATGATGATTTGCAGTCGTTCATTCGACGATGATTTGCGCGTGGTTAGGGCACACGGAGGGAAACGGTTTCGAAGGAGGGAAATGAAATTGAGGGCGTAAAGGTTTGGGAACGGGGGGAAATGAAATTGAGGGCGTATAGGTTTGGGAACGGGGGATTATGTGTATGTGGTCAACAGATGGGAAAAAAATTAGGAAAAGTATAGGACGGCTTTGAGCCGTTGTAAAATTACAACGGCCCTTGACCGTTCCTAAATCGTTTACAATGGCTTCAAACCGTTGCTACTTAGCAACGGCTCAGAACCGTTGCGATTCTTCCGCATGTGGGTGTTACAAAACTGCCAACATGGTGTAGTGTTTGTGGATGATATCTTGGTATTTTTCAAAAATACAGAGGAGCATGTTGTTCATTTATAGGAATTCCTTCGCACACTTTGTAGTCACCATTTGAGAGCTAAGTTTTCGTAGTGTCACTTTTGGAGAGCGAAGGTTCGTTTCTTGGGGCACATGGTCCCGAAGGAAGGTTTGGCTGTTGACCCTAACAAGGTTATTGCAGTACAAGATTGGAAGGCCCCCAAGAATGTCACCGAGGTTAGGAGCTTCCTTGGATTGACAGGCTATTATAGGAAGTTCATTAAAGACTTTGCCAAGATTTCAACACCACTCACGTGCCTTACTAAAAAGATTAAATCTTTCGTGTAGGACATGGATTGTGAGGATTCCTTCACAAAGCTTAAGAAAGACCTTACTAATGCACCAGTGTTAGTACTACCTTATGGCTAAGTCTTTTATTGTATACACTAACGCATGTGGGATGGGCCTAAGAGCGGTGTCGATGCAAGAAGGGACGGTGGTATGTTATGGTAGTAGGCAGTTAGGATGCATGAGAAGAACTACCCTACCCATGATTTTGCGTTGGCTGCCATAGTTTTTGCACTCAATTCTTGGAGACATTATTTGCTTGGAGAGAGATTAAAGCTTTTCACCGACCACAAGTCACTGAAGTACCTATTCTCGCAGATGGACTTGAACTTGAGGCAACATAGGTGGATGGAGCTTTTAGCCTCGTATGATTTTGAGATAGCTTATACCCCTGGCAAGGGTAATGTAGTTGTGGATGCATTGAGTAGAAAGAAAGCAAACCTTAGTCCTTTGTTCGTTGAGTGGAGGAGCTTGGAGTTTAGTTTTACTTTTGATTTTAAGCCCTTTACGGACATTACTCCCGGATTGTTAGCGGCATTAGAGGTGAGGCCTATACTTATGGATCAGATTGGCTCGAGGCAGCGAGAGGATTCAAAGCTTATGAATGTGATGGATAGGATTAGCCGAGGAGGGGTCTCTAGATATCTCCAATGTTATAACATTGATTGCAAAGAGTGGCTTAGGAGAGATGGGATACTTTGTGTTCCCCGCACCAATGATTTGTTGAGAGCGTTTTTGGAGGAGGCACACCATTGCTGTATGACTATTCATCTGGCTGGCGATAAGATGTATCGGGATATGAAGAGGATGTTTTAATAGAATGGCATAAAGAAGGACGTGACAGAGTTCATAGCTAAATGCCTCATTTTCCAAAGGGTAAAAGCGGAGCAGCAGAAGCCTAGTGGATTACTTCAACCCTTAGATGTGCCAGAATGGAAGTGGGACAGTATTTCCATGGATTTTATAGATTGTTTACCCCGTTCTAGAAATGAGAATACTAGCGTTTGGGTGATTGTTGATCGGCCGACCAAGAGTGCCCACTTTATCCCAGTTAAGAGTAAGCGCGCGATATCATATTTGGCATCCATTTATATTCGATAGATAGTCCGACTTCACAGAGTCCCTTCTAGCATGGTGAGTGATAGAGAACCTATTTTCAGTAGTGAGTTTTGGAGAAGCTTACAGGAGGGGTTAGGGACGCAACTTAAATTGAGTATGGCCTATCACCCACAAACGGATGGCAAAACGAAGAGAGTGAATAGAGTGCTTGAGGATTTGCCATAGATGTGCATTTTGGACTTTGGAGGAACTTGGGAGGAGCATCTTTCATTGGTTGAGTTTGTGTATAATAACAGTTACTAAACGAGCATAGGAATAGCACCATTTGAGGCTTTATATGGGATACCTTGCAAGTCCCCTTCATGTTGGGTGGAATCTACGGAGAAATTGCTACTTGGGCCTAACATGGTAAAGGAGACATCGGAGAGAGTGGATTTAATGCGGCAAAGGATGAAGACATCTCAAGATAGGCAGAAGTCTTATGCGGATAAGCGGAGGAGAGACATTGAGTTTGAGGTTAGAGACTTAGTTTTTATCAAAGTATCCCCGCTTATGAAGGTGGTAAGGTTCAGATCGAATGGAAAATTAGCCCCTAGATTTGTTGGACCATTTCCTATCATAGAGAGAGTTGGGAATATGGCTTACCGAGTGAAGTTACCAAATAGGCTCGTAGGTGTACATGACGTTTTCCATGTTTCGCACTTGTGAAAGTTCTTACATGACTCGGCGGAGGTTGTAGAGCCTAGTCAGTTAGAGGATGTAGAGGTAGAAAGGGAAGCATTTTTTCGGCATATCCCTATGAATATTGTTGGAAGAGACATCTAGCGACTAAGGAATAAGGAGGTTCCTCTAGTAAAGGTGCATTGGGGAGATAATGTTGCAGATGCCACTTGGGAAGCAGAAGGGAAGATTCGCAGAAGGGAAGATTCGTACTTCCTATCCTCATCTTTTCGATAGTAAGTTTTTAGAATTTCCTTCTTCCATCTTTAGTTTTGAGTAGGTTCTTTCCTTTATTATCCTTTGAGAGGGTAGAACTTAGGATTTAACCTATGGATGGTAGGATTAGATGTAAGCATGTTACTAGAACATGTTATGAATGATGTATGCTTATGGTTGCAAGTGTTTGCTAGTGGATGCTAATGGACGCATATAGGTACACTAGGCACTATTATTCTTTAGGGATCAGCCTAACTAGGACACTAGAGCATATGCATATGAATGTGTACGCATTTTTATTCTACTTTTTGTAGTTGCTATAAATGGATGATTATCACATGATTGTTGCATTTGAATGATGTTTGTAACACTCATGTAGAAATATCAGTTGTCATTAGGGAATTTTTGCATTCATTTGGATATATTGCAAGGACATGATTGCATAAAAGGAGGTCAACTGAATTAGTGGACCGCCTAATCTTTTGCATAAGATAGGAACATTTACACTACATTAAGTGCATAAGTATCATAAATTACATTAGAAAAATTTAATAACAATGGATGAATCATCATGATTGAGTAGTTGGTTGTAGAATTGGATGAAAATATTTAGTGCATTCTTTTATCCTTAGAGATTTCGAAGATGAAATCCCTTAAGGAGGGGAGAATGTAACAACTCAAAATTTAACCCATAATAATTAACTCGTTAATTAATAAAATAATAAAATAACTTTGTGAAATTATTAGAATTGAGCCATGGGAGTCACACCATTGTGTCTGTGGTAGTTTTCTGATTAATTTCCATATATAGAACATGAGAATCTGAGTTAATATGAGCAAGGAACAAAATAGTCAAAGAAACGAATATATATAGGCCAGGTCGACCTAGGCATAGGGGCGGTCGACCGCCCCGTCGACCTGCCTGCCCATTTAGGCAAATGAATTTTTGTTCGTAAGTGAACACGTAATTTGCATTGTTTAAACTGATTTGGTCCTTCTATTCTTGCATCTGATGGCTCCTATTCAGCCTATGACATGGTTGCATCCTATTCAATCCCCAAATCCAACGATCCTAGATCCACTTCTACAACTATAAATAAAACCCTAGGCCTAACACTTTTCTCATTTTAGATTTTCTCCGCTTGGGTTCACCTTTATAGAAAGGACCCTAAAAGGAATAATTTTCAAGGAGAGAATCTTTTAAAAATATATTTTAATACTCTCAAGTGGATTTATGAAGGCCTAAAGGGAAGAGTTAAGGACCAAAGGCGAGTGACTGTAATTATTTTAAATTCTTTAAGTAATTTAAAATAATAGGGTGTCTAATAGTTGTAGTTTAACTATGATTTTTAGAGTAACATTTTTAGTAATTTATTTACAGTTTTTAGAATTATTTTTAGTCTATTCCTTCTAGCTATTCTTTTCAGTTAATTTCAGTTTATTTCTATTAATTATAGCCTTTTCCATTTAATTACAGTTTATATAAAGTATTTTAATTTATTTACTATTATTTATGTGTTATTTACATCTTCTTCCTACGCTTTGGATTTCCTTCTATTTTCAGTTTTCTTTTATTTCTCCTTCTTTTTCGCGTATGGATTAGAGTAGAAATAACGTGAAATTGGATTAAATTATAAGAAATCTAAAATAATGTAATATGATATGTAAATCACAAAGATTGTAATATAATTGGAATAGACTGAAATTATGCCAAATTATGATATTAATTGACTAAATTAAGAAGATTGGTCTAGTTATAACTTTTTCTAAAAAGAATAAAAGAAGAAAGAAGCGTATTTTCACACTTAGACCTTGGATTAAGTAATATGCATGATTATAACGTAACTTATAAATTGATAAACTTTGGAAATTATGGTAAACTATGGTGCTTATTTTATGATTTAGGATAAATTAATAAGAAATAATAGTAATTGATAAAATAAAGGCTTATTTAAATAATTTATCTAAGTTAATAAGAAAAGATGAGAGTAAGACCTGTACCAAATGGCATTCCCATAATATTTCTATGGTTACGGTGTTACACATAACCCTGAAGTGAGGCGAGGTGCTTCACATAATCCTGAAGTTAGGCAAGGGGAACACTTATGCTTATAATGGTAGTAAACGGTCAATCTATGGTAGTTCAAATAAAGGGGGTTTGAATAAGGGGCGCAAATAGATTTTTGTTGGATAGGGACCAGTACCAGCAGCATTTCCCTTATTTTTCTAAGGACATGGTGTTTTACATAACCCTGAAGTGAGACGAGGTGCTTCATATAATCCTGAAGTGAGGCGATGGGCACGCTTATGTTGACTAGGGTAAATAAAAGGTCATGGACATGGTGGAAGTTACGCATGCGACTTGCATTTCCATGCTCAGTAATCGTTATGAGTTCCAAACGCTTAGTAAGTGTGTCTTTCGTAGACACAAAGTCTACTGTGTGGGGAAACATCTGGTCCATAATAGATTCTATAGAGTAACAGGTTGATCAAAGGGTAGAATTAGCAATTCAGCCTAATCAAAGCAGCTATCAAGGACAAGTGCAAGCAATCAAAGTTGACCTATCTTATTAATTGAGTACTAGCTAATTCATATTTATTTTTAGTTCCTCTCTTTTATATTTCCTTTATTTCCTTATATATACCAGAACTATTGTAAAATTCATTACTTTTACTTCGCTTAAAGATTCTAGTAGTTACTATCATTCGCCAGATTTTAATCTGACCCACTTCTCTATTTCCCTCCTTTTCCCTCATAGGAAATCAAGGGAAAGGGCAGTAGATTGCAGTTGCTTGGAGGTTTCTTGGAGAAGATTCTGCTACGTATTTCCCTACATTAATTTCTGTTTTATTTCTTTGTACTGGCACTTGAGAGGATATTTATACTCCGATTTTTGAGACTACGAATTTTTATTTCAAAAGACATATTGGGTTTTGAGACTTGTATGTTGTATTTGGTATTTGACTTATTTGGTTTATGAAGAAATTATGAAGATTTTTTGTGAGTTACCGCTGTTTTTACCTATTTTTGTCTTGTGGATCTTAGTCTCTGTTAGTTTCAGTTATACCTACAACGCACTACACCTTTTAATGTGTCATTTTGGGTATATTAAGGGGTGTGGGGGTGTTTCACTAATATTATTGATCTTCGTAAAGGCGTTTTAAAAGATTCTCATCATTCTAAATTTACCATTCATCCCAGTAGAAGTAAAATGTATGCGGACATGAAACGACTTTATTATTGGGATGGAATGAAATCTAATATTGCTAATTTTATTAAGCGTTGCATGACTTGCCAACTAATAAAGGCCAAGCATCAAAGGCTTGGCAGGTTATTACGACCTTAGACATTCCCGTTTGGAAGCGGGATCAAGTTTCCATGGACTTTATTGATGGTCTTTCCCATTCTCGTTCGAGTCATGACAGTTCATGGATGCTTTAGATAGACTTACCAAATCCATCCATTTTATTCTGTTTGGTCTAACCGACTGTACCTATTTTGGCTAAACTCCATGTTAAAGAAATTGTTAAATTGCATGGAATTCCTACTTCTATTTTATGTGATCATGATTATTTACTAATGGATTTTTGAAGGGTCTTCAAAAAGCTTTGGGAACGAAGCTTAATTTTAGCACCGCTTATCAACCTTGGTCCAATGGACAAGCCAAGCATGTGAATCAAACTCTTAAAGATCTCCTTCATGCATATGTTCTTGATTTTAGTGGAAGTGGGAAGATCATATTTCTCTTGTTTAGTTTTATTACAATAATAGCTTCCAATCTAGTATTGGTATGGCATCTTTCGAGGCACTCTATGGAAGGCCATGTCGATCTCCTTTGTGTTGGCTTGGAACTAGTGAGAAGCTGGTTTTAGGTCTAGATTTTATTTGTGATGCCATAGAAAAGATTGACCTTATTCATCATAGTATGAAAGAAGCTCAAAGCAAACAAAAATCCTATGCCTATAACCGAAGAAGGAATTTAGAATTTTCTATGGGAGATTTGGTATGCATTCGTGTTTCACCTATGAAGATTGTTGTGCGTTTCAGTCGATCAGGAAAATTAGCACCTCAATATATTGGCCCATTTTCCATCACCGAACGCATTGGTTCCGTGGCTTATCGCCTTTCTTTACTGGCTCAATTTTCAGCTATTCATGAAGTATGTCATGTCTCTCTACTATGGAAATGCCTTAGAGATTCCAATTCTATTCTTGAGCCTAGTGTTATTGAACAAATTGAGATTTCACCTAATTTGACTTACGAGCAACATCCCATTCGCATCATTGCTATGGAGGTTAAACGTCTTCATACTAAAGACATTCCACTTGTGAAAGTCCAATAGTCCACAAATTCTAAGGATTGTTCTTGTGAATCCAAAGAATTCATCGAGCGAACACATCCTGGTTTACTTTCTCCGTCTACTTAAGGTGAATTTCTCATTTCAATTTTTCCTTTTGTGATTGATATGTAATGAAATATTTTTTACTCTTTATTTCCTTCTTATATATTGCGAGGATGCAATGTCTTTAAGGAGGGGAGTTTGTAACAACTCGCATATTTTACGATTACATATTTAAATGTTTTATTTAAATATTGCATCGTTAGTTGAATTAAAGTCCAAAATGCAACTTTTTGTAAATAATCGAATCCGGACTCGAGACCACTTTCATTGAGTTCAAAACGACGTTTACAACTTATTTAAGTATAAACATTGATATGTTTGGAGTTGATTGGGATTTTGTTATTTTATTTGGGCTTTGGGCTGTGTTCTAGCCCACTAACCCAACAAGATAACAAAAACCTTCTACCAAAATACCTCTTCATTCATTCCATTCATAATTTTCTAATACTCAAGCGAAAGGAAAAATGGGAGAAAGAGGGGAGATTAGAAATTCCTAAGCCCTAGATTCTTAAGAAATTCAAGTTCAAGTTCTAAAATCAAGGAGTAGCTTAGGTAAGCATCCTCTTCATCTTCTCCATCTCAATATCTAAGCTTCATCTTCATCTTCTCCATCTCAGTACCTCTTCAATTCTTGATTTTTCCTATAACCCAACTTAGGAAAATCCTTGCATGTGATAATAGGTTGAAGATCTTTGAGGTATAGTTGAGGATAAATCAATCTTGGCTTGTTTTAGAGCTTCTCATTTCTATTTTTGGGTTTTAAAGGCGAGTTCTTGAACTCACGTCTAAGTCTATAGCTTTCATTGTTGTTAGGTATGAATTCCTAACACCAGTTTCGTATTCAATTGCTTTTGAATTGAATTTGTTTGGTGAATTTTTCAATTTTGGTATTATAAAGTCAAAATCTATAAAAAAAAATCCTCATTTGGATGTTTGGACATGTTGTTTGGGGTGTATTGAAGAGCTTATAAGGCTGGGTTATCGCTTGGCATAAATCCCTAGCCACCGTGGCTCATTCGATCGCTTGCAAATTCATTTGTCCATCTTTGGGCTAGGCAAATTCTACCCTAAGCTTCAGCTCAGACGTCTGGAAAAACACTCAGACGTTTGAGGCTTAGGAAATAAAATTTTAAAACCCAGGGTCAAACATCTGAGGTTCATCCCAAGACATCTGAACAACCTAGAATGAAATTCCAAACCTACAGCTAAGACGTCTGGGAAAACCCTTAGACGTCTAGCGCTATCAAAATCTGCATATTCGCCTATTTTTATGTGGATTTCCAATTTTTATCGATATATGATGATCCGATTAGTTATTTTCATTCATAATCGACTTTGATGATTTCTTTTTTGGATTTTTTTTGTTTCTGTTTGATGGATTGGATATCGATTTCCGTGGTTTTGATTCACGTTATTGAAACGTGGATTTTTGTGATAGATTGTTTTACAATCGTTTCTATGATTTGTCACTTTAAAATACAATGGTTTTATAGTAGTAATAAATACTAAAATTCTTTCACAAAAATGATTTCAACACTAATTTTAACACAAAACTCTTTTTTTAAAACTGTTTTCCAATCTATTAGTATATACAAACCTTACCTCATTCGGATGAGAAATCCAGTTAAATGACTCGGCAAAACAAGTAGTATGAAACGCTTGCGTTTAATTCGTCGGCTAATTCTTAGATTTGTTTGATTGAAATCTTATGACAATTTTAGTGTCGAAATCTACAATTTGTTCGTAAATATTTAAGTTAAGCAGTGGTTATGGGACATGAAGATAAACTCATTTATTTACTAGCTTAGTGTACTTTAAACTTATTGACCAATAATGATCATTTTTGTGATTTAGACTAGCGATATGTGATGTCTCTTTGTCCGCATGGGGGACTATTCCTCGTTCCATGGAGCTTCGGCTCATTTTTATGGGTTAGCGAACCATGGGATAGCATCCTATTTTGTGTGAAGCTTCAGCTTTTTATAGGTTAGCAACCCATGGTCTTCGGACCGTTTGTGGAGCTTCGGCTCATTTTGTGGGTTAGCGTCCTACGTTTGTGATACACATGTAGGTGAAGTTTCATGCTCTCGTTTTGTGATAGGCCTCCCCCTTTTGTATTTTTTTGATTTCCAATTATTGATTTCTAGAATTTGTGTTTCACCAATTTTTGTGATTTGCATTGCTATGTTTTATCAATATTTGTTATTTGGTGAATAAAATAAAGAATATGACATTCTTTTTGGTTATTTGAGAAAACTTGAGATATTATATGATTTTTACTGTTATCGTATATATTTGTTATATCTCTTATTCTATTTCATCTTAATGATAATTATAGCTAGGCAGATCCCTTTATTTTTTCCTTCTTAAATAATATTCGGGTCAGACCGAGGTGTTTCAGGTGCTTCCACTTGACTTCTTAGCAGGTATTAGCTTCTCAATTTTGGCTAACCATCTTAGCTTAGTAGTTTTTGTCTTTCTTGTATACGAGATGGAGACTCTTTAATTATACTTATTCTTTTGTGTACTATTCTTTTTGGCATGAAGTGGATCTTGTATAACCATTACTATGATGTTCACTTTTATGTGTTGTATTCATGTCGGTTTCTGCCTTAGTGATATGAATATCTATGACTGATTTTATGTTATGTTTATTTTCTATTGATTCGGAAGGCCACTTAGCCACTGTGTAGTAGATTTGAGTTTAGACTGGATATGTCAGATTTCCTCTTGAAATGAAATGCATGGTATACTGTCGGACGTATCGATTCTCGCTCAAATCAATTACTTAGATGGTCGCTCCTCAAAAGCGTTATTCTTCATGCTATTTGACGGCATTACCCCGTAGTATCCTTGGCTAGTGTGAGTATAGAGGTAGTGCATCACACAGTTCCTGCACACTGCTGGTATCAGTTTCATTTGTAAATAGAGACAAATTCATAATCATAATAGAACATCAATTGTGAGAGAAGATAAACAAAATTAATTTTTGCAATGTCTGAAATAAGTTGTAGTCTTTATAGCATTGACATAATCCCAAGAAGTGTTTTTATCAGCGATAAAAAAAATTCTATTATTTTTAACACGATATCTCAAATGTATATTCGGGCAAATGAACATAACAATAGGTTTTGCAAAAAAATTCACTTCTTTTGTTTTTTGTTCTTCTAGGCTTGAATGTACTTGGACAAATTCTAGCAGTGCTCATTGTCCGCCAGTATTGCATGCATAATTCTTGCTCTTGTTGACAATATTTGCTCAGTTTCCATTTTGATTGGTATTTTACTTCCATTGAGTGAAATGATGAATATCATTACGTATATGCCACAGTCAACCATGTTCGAACTAAAATAAATTATTAGTATCAGTTTGCATCACTTGTATTATCAGGTTTATAACTAATATGAAACATTGTATTTTAGAGATAATGGTACAAACAGATAGTATGCTTTCAATTAAAGTATTTACTAGTTTTACTACCACACTTAGCATTTATTTTAGTAAGAGTTTTAGTGCATATGGTATTGTTTTAAGATTTTTTTGGTAATTGTTTTGTTTTAGTTTTGATTGTGTATACATTTAACATCAATTTTGTGTATTCATGTTTCAGTTTTGTTTATATAGGTATCGGTTATGTTTATGTAGGTATCAGTTTAGTTTTGAACCAAATATTTATTGAACTAAAAGATAATATCTTCTTTATGAATCAAATTCATTTCAATGTAAAAGGCATACAAAGATGTATAGTAGTTTGTATGAAAGATTATAATGCAAAACGACAACAAGTTTTAATGATGAGTAACTGTCAGTTGAGTGTGACTACTAGTTTCAATTCTAATGTCAATTTTATTCTCAGAGGGTACCAGTTTTACTAGAAATAAAAATTGTATATCCTCTCCTTGCCCTGCACATTTGTTTTGATACGTTTCATCTGGCTTCACTACTATATCTTGTATATTATTCTTTTTCCAGACTTCTTGAAGCATTTCTTCTATTTGTTTTCTCTATTAAAGACAAAATGATAAAAAGTTAGGTTATGTTCACTTTCTTCAATTATATTATGTAATTTTTACCAATTTCATAGCTTCTTTTAAATTAGAGTTTTTTTTTTCATTTGATCTTCTAGGATGTCTAGAATCTACATGACACCATTACATTGTTGAAAGTGACTAACGTCTAATGGTTTTCAGAATGCAAAGGAAAATAAACATCTTCTACAAATTTGTCCTATACAATTTTTTCAAGCATAAGAAGAACCAAACTTTTTTTTACACCTCTTATATCGTAAACAACCCCTCTTTGTTGAATACAAAAATAAGTTACAATTTAATGCATGAAGCAATTATTATATGCTTGCATACTAAAGTTCTATTTACCGTCATCGTGATCGTGAATGCATAGTTATGTTCTACGAGCCCATATTTAGATATATACCAGTTAATTATCTGTATTGAAAATAGGGAGATCGTAAGTTTTTTGTTGGTGAAGCGATATTAAAAAATAAATAGTATTAGTAATGTTAACATTGCCTGTGTATATTGAAAAATATAAAAATAACAAAGCACCAATTCAATTCAAACAGCTCGTGGGTGTTAGTTTTTGCATTGATTTGTTATCAGTTTTGCTATAAATGGTACTCAAAATATTTTTCTAAAATTAAATATCATCATATTTTACGACCCAAAAACTAAGTATCATTTTTTCTTTTATTTTAGTATCAATTTTGATGTAAATTACAATGAAAAAAATTTAGAAAGCAAGCAAGCAAGCATCAATTCCAAACATATTGTTATTAGGTATCGGTTTTGCATTATTTAATATTATTTTGGTCATATATGAAAGTTAAATAAATAACTAAAATTTTGGAGCATCAACTTTTATCAAAACAGAAATTTGGTATCGGTTTTTCAAATATATTGGTACATTTTTTTTACACAATAACGAAAATAATTTATAAAATAATAAAGCATTAATTCTAATCAAAGAACTACTTGGTATCAGTTTTGCACTACTTTGGAATTGTTTCTGTCATATATGATGGTGAACTAAATAATTAAATTTACATAGCATCAACTTATAACAAAGAGAAATTATGTATCATTTTTGAATATATATAGGTATCAGTTTTGTTAAGAGTAACATAAAATAACCAAGCATGAATTCCAATCAAACAGCTATTAGGTATTGGTTTTTGTATTTGTTTTGATTGATATCAGTATTATTAAAGAAAAAAATTTATGGACCTTCCCATCTGTATAATTTCCTTCAAGTATATGTCGTTGTGCTTTTTTCGTTATCACATATCCTCCTTTGATTGTGTTATTATCCTCCCATGTTATTTCACTATTTTAACAGAAAAGATTTGTATCAATTAATTAAGTTATTTTCATATGTAACATTATTATAAATATTTCTAAACTTACTTTTGTGTTGATGTCAGAGAAAAGAAATTTTTGATTTCATTTTATTGTTCTATGTTAAAATATACCAAACATTTGCAGTGTCTAAGTCCTATCTCTGGAAGTGTTGGTTTAATTACTGGAAGCGGCTTTGGGAGGTCCTTTTCTGTACTTTTACTTTCATCATCTTTGTTTTTTTAGAATTTTGGCTAATTTGCTATTTTTCTGTTTTTGACCATAATCAAAGTTGTCGCTTTTATTTTCTTATTCTTGTTCTTGCTTTTAGTCTTTGGATATAAGAAGCTGTTTTTTTTTCATTGCTTTTTCGGCCAATTGATTTTTCCACTGTTGTTTTCCCTTTTCGACCACTAGCTTCCGTTGGTTCCTTTACATCACCGTGATTGGTTTTTCTGTTTTAAACTCTTGTGTGTCATACAGTATGAAAGTTGGAGACGTGAAGTCAAGTATTGAAACTATTAGATTCGATAAAATATTTCCATACTTAAGAAGATTTGAAAGATATTTGAGATAATTGCTCAAATATATTGCCTCTTTTATATGCATTAAAAAGAGCAATTTATTAGCTACACAAGAGGAAGAAATATTTTAAAAAGAATGAAGTAATTAATCAATTCTCTAATTAGATGGTTAAAGAAGAAATCTTACCAAACGCATAGAAATTGTGGGAAACTGAAAAAATAAAATGGTAAATATTTTCCGTATGATTTGAAGAATTGATTAGGAATTGATTTATGACCATAAATCAATTACTTCAACCTTAAGTAATAATTTCTACATAAAGGTAGGGATTAGGATGAATAGAAGCATCAAAGACGAATTATCTTCTCTTTTGTATTCCTCCATATTCTCCTTAGTCTCCATTATCAATCTTGTAATTCTTCTCTTTAAAAGCAATAAATATTCCTCTCCCTACGTGGATGTACACTATCTTGCGATAGTAGAACTACTATAAATCCATGTATGAACTCTCTATTTACTTTCTTATGTGATCTGCTGATTTGCCGTTTCATTTTCAAGTTTTGTTTGTTCTGTTGCACTACAACACGATCTTATTGCTTCCGTATATACTAGGGTTGATTTGAAATTACTTATGTAAATTCACCTCTATAGTTTGGTATCGTAGCTTTGAAGAATGTGGTTGAAGCCTAGAGCTAGGAGGTGTTCGATAAAATGGTAGGATCTAGAAATGTAGAGCTTAGACCTACCTAGGAATATGCACCCTACATTAGAGGTTCATATGTAGCATCAAGTTTGTAGTTGGTTATAGAGAAGTGGAACAGATATAATTATTTTGAGAAGTGGTAATAGAAGATGAAGACAGTGTTGAGAAGAAATTGCATTCATCAGGTAGTATTTGACACATAATCATTGCCAGCAGATATCCCAGAATTGAAAAAAAGGAGATAAAAAAATAGGCCTTTACTACCCTGCAATTGGCCATGAGTGAGAATGTCATTTCATAGATTAGTGGTGAAAATACTGCTAGAGGCTTATGGAAGAAATTGGAGGATCTCTACATGAAGAAGTCGCTCACAAATAGGCTGAATATATTGTAGACTTTTTTCACATATAAGATGCGGGAATGTACGTCATTGAAAGCACATCTAAAATTCTTCGATGATTTGATGATGAAGATGAAATCTGTTAATTTGAATGTGGACGAGAAGCAAAAGGCTATGGTGGTATTGTGTTCTCCTCCTAAGCGATACACGGTTTTCACAAATAGCTTGATTTATGACAGAAGCATGCTATCATTAGAAGATGTGAAGACGGGACTTATAAGTGAAGAAATATGGGAACGGATGAAGAATATTAGTGAATTTGGATATGCTTGTAGTAGTCAGAGGGGCTGTTTGTAGAGAGAGGAAGAAAGGAGAAGGAGAATAATTTTAGAGGATCTTGCAAGTCAAGGAAGCCTAGAAGTTGTTGGAGAGGTAAGTATGAAAACAACAGGTGTCATTAATGAAAGAAACATGGCCATTGGAAAGAAATATTGTCTAAATTTAAGGAGGAGAAATGAAGCAGATGGTTTTTCATCTATTGCAGTAGAGAAAGTTGTTTCTGATGATGTGTTAATTGCATCTATTTCTGATGTATCGGACTATAACGACCCGAAATTTCAATTTTAAATATTCAAATAAACGATTTTATAATGAAAATAAAACTCTTTTTAATAATAATGGTGGAATAGTTTTTAAAATGTGTTAAAAAAAATATAGTTCGATGAAAAACAGAAATTGTGGTCGGAAACCATTTTTCAAATTTTCATCATTTCATCTTTAAAACCTTATTTGAAATGTTGTGCACACTATTTTATATATATGCACACATATATAAAGTATATAATATGGTTTAAGGAACTATATTAAGGTTAATAAACTTAATAAAGTTAAGTTAAACATCGACGTAACGCATTGGCAACTAATAAAAAATTAAAAAAAATATCACATCAGGTTAGACACGATTAGACTTAATGGAAACTAAAGGACATTTGACCATTTTTCATGTTTTCCTGAAAATTTAGATATTAAGAAAGGGGGAGACAAGGAGACATGGCATGGTGAGGTGGAATAAAGAGGAGGAGGGTAGAGTACGAGGGGTAGTTTGGTAATTAAACATGTTAACATAATATATAAACTAATTTTCCAAATTTTTATTTCACTTTGTCATTCTCATTTCCATTTCAAAACTTTCCTAAGATTGGAAGCAAAACTTCCACGGCTTTTCTATTTAGTTTTTAGGTTTCAAAATTTTTAGAAATCAAAAATTCATTTGTTTAAAATGTTTTCAAAACTTGTTAATTTCTTCCATTTTACCTGAAATAGTTTCGGCCATAACTTCTTACGAAAACTCCCAAACTAGATTTGTTTTTTTCATACCATTTATATTCCTAGTGACCACAACTTTTTACTTTACCACTTTTTCTTATTTTGAGCTTATATGCTCCAAAACTTCATTTTCTGCAAGAGTGTTTTTGAACCTAGATTTTGATGTTTGAAAATACTCCATACTGTTTTGGCCATAATTTTATTAGAAATTAACTTTTTTGAGTAATTCTTATTTTGAAATGCTATACGAAATAATAATATAAAACTTTACTTTTGACCACTTCTCCATGTTCCAAGAGGAAAGGGTCCAAAAGTCGAGTGTAAAATGACTCATTTTCGAGGAAATTAGTGGTTTTCCAAGCTTTCCGAGCACTAAAGTATTTCAAGTTTTCGAAACCTTTGGTGAGTATACTAAGAATTTTTAGGGAATTTTTTACTTTTATGTTAGTTGATGTATTTTTTGATGTGATGGTTAGTATTGGTTAATTTAACATGTGATGGTTACACACACGCACACACCTATTGCTTGGATATGCAAGGACACTAGACTTGAATGTGGAGTCTAAATGGTTAAAGATTAGATCTTTCTTATGTTTGTAGCTTGATGTTACCCTAGATGTTATGGTTGTGTATGGAGTTGGATATGTAATGTATAAGATAAGAAGAAGTTGGTACCTTTGTAGGGTATTGGAGAATTGGAATCTTGTGTAAGAAAGTTATAGTTTATTTTTCAAAAATCGAATATGTGGTAAGATTTAAACTTATTTTAGTTTTTAATACTTATTTTAGTTTTTAGAAAGTTAGTAAGGTAAAGTGTTCAAAAGAAGAATAAAAACAAGTTAAAGCTTACGGGTATCCATAGCGATAGTCGCTATAGATGCAGTTCGTTTAAAATTTTGATTTTTGCAAAGTTTGGTTTTTGCACTTCAAATTGTTTTGTGAGTATTTTATAAACTGAATAATAATATTTTTAAGGTTAATTAAGGATTTAATGAATAATTTTTAATTAACTAGATTTTAGTAATTGACAATTAATTAAACGTTAATAAGTTTGTTAACTTTAATTAAATAAAGATTGGTTCTTAATCAATTATCTTTTAAAGTTAAGATTTATTTTAATTAATAATTAATTAAGTTAATTAAGTATGGGTTAAGTAAATTATTTATATTTAATTTATCATTAATTAAATATAGGATTAATTATTAATCAAGGGTTTAATTATTTGATTAATGATTTAATTTATAATAAATTATTTATTAAAGGCTTAATTTATTGTTTAAGTTTAATTAAATATTATTTAATTAATTAATTAAGACTAATTAACATTTAATTATTAATGAAGGTTTAATTAATTATTTAATAATTAATTAAGGATTAATTTGGGTTTAATTAATAGTTAATTACTGATTAACTATTTAATTAAATTAAGTTCAGATTCAATTAAAATTAAATATGATTTCAATAAGGTTTTAACTTATAACTAATTATTATTTTTTAAAAGTTTTTTCCCTTTGGTTTCCAAAAGTAAAATTGTTTAAAGGTACTTCTTTTCAAAGATGGACTTGAATATAAGTGATTCAAGTGACGATACCATCAAGAAACCATATAAATGTGAATGAGTTATAATGTAGATTTTTGGATTATTTAGACATGTGATAGCAGAATAAATTTCCATTCTACTTTAAATTGATTGATTGTTTTTTTGTGGACATGTGTTAGCAGAATAAATCCCCATTTTGTTATAAAATGTTTGTTTGCATTTTAAGAAGAAAATAGAAACAATAACACAGAATCTCACAATCATAGCGGAATAATATATAATAGATAAATAGGTTGTTTATTTTTTTACTTGTTATCCCACATTTTGGCAAGGCTGTGACACTAAGGAATTGACTGGAAACCGAGGACAGTTTGTCCTGGAGATCAATTATACATAGGTTCACTATGGATATTGGTAAATTTTGCCCGATTCTGCATTAAGCTACAATTAATATGACATGATAATCAAAGCTATGAAAGCTAATGTTTCAAATTTCAAGTCAATCCGAGTTCATATGCTCAACGTACGATCGATGCAAATCAAGCAGTGTACTCATTTGTATCCATCAGTCCACTTCCTTCGTATCGGTTTCATTCGAATTCTTCCAGGGCAATGTTCTTCATATTCATCCTCATTCACATCCATCCAAATTGGCCTCCTTCATATCTATCGAAATCAAACTCATTCACATCCATGGAACGCGCATGGTTCGTATCCATCCATACTCATATTACTTCACATCCATCATCCCCCAGCTTATTCGTGTCGATCCATCAACATCTACTTCGTATCCATCGAAGCCATAAAAAGCCGTTGCTTTTTACCGATCCACTAATGCACCCTATTCGTATCGATCGGTCAGTGATCAATGTGAGTAATGCAAGATGGACTGATACGAGCGACACTCCCATTAAATGATACAAAATGGAGCACCAATATCGATACGAACAACTTAGAAATAAATCGATATGCACGAGGTTAAGCTAGGTCGATACGAGCGAGGAGCGTCCATAAGAAAGACTCGGTCACTCGACATGAAAAGTGGATCGATCCTAAAAGATGGCGCCAAGTCATTGGTTAGCACATGCCTGGAAGCAACGCAAACTCGGCACCCTTCAACAAACTCAAAGTTGCATCGATTATAACTCAAAATATACAAGCCCAAATGAAAGTAAAATTTCATAGGAGCTTGCATACAACCCCAAGAATGTACCTGACAAGTTTCAGCCTCAAAGGACTATTTTTGGATTGATACGAACTCAATTCGTATCGCTCCCAGATCGAGCCGAAATCACCCAAACTCGATCTCGTAGGCCCACCTACATAAGAGAAGAAGTCTTCCGAGATCTAAATTAGATTTTTTCAGCCTATGCCTAAAAATAGTGACCCTAGACCTATAGAAAAAGGACTTTTACGTTTAGAATCTGCTGAAATTACTATTGTGCTGGATTATACTGTTGTGTCTCATTGTAACCAAGAAGCAAAAATCAATAAAAGTCAGCTATTCATAGATGTAGGCCATTCGTCAAATTCTGTACATTTTTCCTATTTATCGATTGGTATGTTTGTTAGATCTTCCTCATTTTACATTTGTCTTCTTCATTTTATCTCTTCAAACACATCCAAAGAGTGTTGTGTCCAATTTTGGTACAAACACTTTGGTGCTTTCACTGAGAGAACCCAGTTTTTCTCCTGCTCATTGGATCTACTACCGATATCGGATTGTAAGAATCTAAGGAGAAGATCCAGATTTCAAGTTCATAAGTTCTTCCATCATATTCATATCTATATCAAGTCTATGAGAGAGCTTTTCTATCCACCATAGTCAACGCTAGGACTACCTCAATTGCTGCAGACCCAAAAGGATGCGATAGACAGAACCCCGCGCAACTTCCTCTTACCGATCAAAATGCCGGCGGACCCTCGGATCCGCATTGTCACCAGGGAAGAGTTTAATTGCTAATACAAGAGCTGACGCAAAGCCACCAATAGCTTACTCAGCAACTCCGTACTAACGTGGAATTGACCAATCAACTGAACCATCAAAGATGAAGGAGATCTAGAAGGGATCAAGCTTCCTATTCATCCACTGAGAGTTTGGCCTCTTTCGACTACAATCACCGATCCACGCGCTCATGGCTAGATGGAAGCTATACACAGGCTACTAGACATTAGCGCACACTGAATCTTGGGCAGCCGAGGGTTGGCCCATCAACCAGTCATCAGACCGGACCCTCCTCCTGAAGAGGTACTATTCCTTATCACACTACTGACAACTGCACTACTACCGGTGCTATTGAATTGGAAGTTGACGCTCAGAACCGAATAGATCCAACCCACCATCAACGCAATTATACTCCTGAGCCTTATGCTCCTGAAAACCTAGAACTAAGGAGACGAGATATGGACCGTCGACCGTGACTGGCCTATCCTCGCATTGTGGAACCCGACCACACCTTAGCTCAAATGCCTAGAATGTCCAGATGCTGGATATCCCGACAATGATCCGTTAGATGATCCGCGAAAATTAGGGCCTCACCAATGGTAGCTAAGGAATCTCCTAGAGTCATACCCCTTTCACTGATGATATACTCTACGCTGAACCGCCTCGACGATTCCGAATGCTAACTCTACCTGTTTATGAAGGGAGCTCTAATCCTAACCAGCACATTTTAAAGTACAAATGGTTAATGAATGCTGCACGGGCTCATGAAGTGTCAAATGCCGAAGTTTCCTAATCTCCCAAGGGGTATAGCAACTATGTGGTTTACTCATCTACCACCTCGATCTATCTCATATTTTAACCAGTTGGTAATGAAATTTGTTAAACAGTTCTGCATGCATGTCACAAGGTCGAAAGATGTTAATATCTTGTCTAATGTCACTTAAGCCTCCGGAGAGACACTCAGACATTATTTGGAGAGGTTTCATGTTGCATGCGCTGAGATTAGTTATCCTAATGAGAGCTCAATTCTGATGGCACTGACTAAGGGAATCGATCTCGATTTCGAAATTGGAAACTGGTTGGCCGAAAAAACCCAGCGTCATTGAAACATTTCTATTCCAAGGAAGCCTAGTTCTTGAAAAGGGAGGATGCGAAATAGTCTAGGAAAAAGGATGATGTAGGGCCTAGTGTGGAAGGAATCCAAAGCAATGTCGCTGTAAACAAACCGGGAGAGTTCTGAAAAAGTGCAATTGAACTTACAGAATAAATAGGATCAAGAAAAAGGCAAAATCAAAACAGGAAACGGGATCAGAATCATAGGCCACGACGTAGGGCTCCTATGTTTGACAATTATACTCCTTTAAATACGTCGCTGAAAAATGCTTACTTGCATACCTGCAATACTATTCAATATAAGAAACATGCTTCGAAGAAATCGTCAGAAAAACGAATCCAAACGGGGGAGTTTTGTAGATTTTACGATAGCTATGGCCATAACACGAACGAGTTCCTCATTTATAGGATATTATTGAGAAGTCGATATAAGAGATAAAGTTGGAGTAGTTTGTTCGGGTGCCGCAGTCTGGAGGTGTGGGCCCATCAAATCAAAATCAAATACCAAATCCGGCGAGACTGGAGGAACCCGCTTGTACCGATGAGAGGCTAGTGATTAATATTGTCAGTGGTGGTCGTCATCCAGACGATCGGAGCTGGAAGGAAATGGAGTCGTATGCTAGCTCTATTAGACATGTGATCTTCGAATGTCGTAGTAATTAGGAAGACAGAGCTCCGGCCAAGCAACAGAAAACGTTGACAGGTGACATCGGATTTCGAGACAGGGATGCCGAAAGAGTCAAAGCCCCAACCATTGATCCTTGTCATTTCAGATCAGATAGATCCTGCATGGGTGAAGAGGATCTTAGTGGATAGTGGAAGTTCAGTGAAAATATTGTTTAAGCAAGCTTATGATCAGATGAAGATGGAAATGAAAGACTTGAAACCTTGTTGTATTGGATATAGACTCGCCATACAATGCTTTCTTGGGTCGACCGGCCCTAGCTGAGTTCAGGTCTGCCATTGCCCCATGGTGTCTGACATTAAAATTCCCTACCGATAATGGAGTTAGATTCGTTCAGGGAGACCAGGCTGCTGGACGAGCCTGTTATTTTGCTAAGCTATGGGAGGCACAACGAAAAGAAAAAGGAAAGGACGTAAAGGGATCTCCCTGCATCCGCTTTGTTGAAAATTAACAGTTAATGCCTGGGCTAAGGCTCGGGTACCCCAACCAATTCCTAAGGGATCTTGACCCAAGAGATACTGAAAGTGAAGAAGAAAGTAAAGACATTCAAGCTTCCCCGCCGAGCTGACGATCGATGTTCCAATCGACGATAATAATGACTCTAAAATGATAAAGATTGGATCTCAGCTAAGCCAACAGATGTAGAAGGAACTATTTGAATTTCTCCAGTCAAACCTCGACATGTTTTCCTAGACACATTTCGACATGTGTGGAATCTCACTGAACATCGCCAGCCACACATTGAATATTGACCCGCGGCATGCCTTGGTCAAGCAAAAAAGGCGTGGTATGGAACCAGAGAGATCTGTCGCGCTTAAAGAAGAGGTAGATAAACTCAAGTCGAACGAGTTTATCCGAGATGCATTATATCCAAAACGGGTGTCCAATCCTGTACTTATCAGAAAACCTAATAGCAAATGGAGAACATGTATTGACTACTCAGACTTGAATAAAGCTTGCCCTAAAGACAGTTTTCCACTTCCCCAAATCGATCATCTTATGGATTCGATGGCTAGATATGAACTCTTGTCCTTCATGGATGCGTATTCTGGTTACAACCAGATAACCGTGCACTTGATTAGGAACATATCAGCTTTGGATCTGGGACTTTACTGCTACAAATTCATTCCCTTTGGACTCAAGAACGTTGGGGCAACCTACCAACGGCTAGTTAATCGAATGTTTGCTAACCAGATCGGAAAAACCATGGAGGTGTATGTGGACAACATGCTTGTGAAGTCACGGTTCTCCACCGATCTTATCAACCCGTTGAAGTGCCACTTTGGTGTCTCATTTGGAAAATTCCTTGGATTTATCGTCAATGCTTGAGGAATTGAAGCCAGTACCAAGAAGATCTGGACAATCAGAAATCTTAAGACTCCAAGAACTATAAACCAGGTTCAAAGCCTAAATAGAAAAGTAGTAGCATTAAGCAGGTTCATTTGTGTTCCCTTCTTCGATCTGATCAAGAAAGGGAAACGAAATTTTAAATGGACTACAGAGTGCGAGGGTGCATTTTGAGCACTGGTTCAACACTTGTCCACACCATCCATTCTATAAAGCCTATAGATCATGAGAGATTGTACATCTAATTAGAGGTGTCATAAAACGCAACCAGTGCTGCCCTAATTCGGGAGGAAGATCGGATATAATCGCTAGTATATTACATTAGAAAACGACTAAGCGAAGCAGAGAGGAATTATCTAAAGCTAGAAAAGCTAGCTTATTATCTTGTCATTGCCTCGAGGAAGCTTCATCCGCATTTTCAAGCTCATGCTATTACTGTATATACCAACTAGCCATTACGAAAAGTCCTTACGCTGCCTGAGACGCCTGGTAGGTTACTCAAGCGGAATATCGAGCCGAGTCGGATCGATGTCACCTACACTCCAAGGTGAGCTATCCAAGGATAAGCCCTAGTAGATTTCATCGCTGAATTCACTATCCCGGAGGACTTGCCCGAAACTAGTGAATCTCTTAAATATGTCTGGAAGCTACATACTGATGGTGCCTCAAATGACCGCTGCTCGGGCGTCTGAGTTGTACTTGAAACACCTGAAGGCCGATCTATATGCTATGCCTTGAAGTTCGATTTTCGTACAACTAACAACGAGGCCGAATACGAAGCCCTACTTGCCGGATTGAGAATTGCTAGAGAATTAAGAATTATTGCTATGGAGATTTACTATTATTCACAATTGGTCGTGTGTCAAGTTCGAGGGGAGTACTAAGCCAAAGACCGAAAGATGGCTGCTAATCTCGCTCGGGTTCAAGAAATATTGGATCAGTTAGGTTATTATGCCATCTATTGCATACCCTGAGAACGCAATCAGAAGGTTGATTCCTTAGCAAAGTTAGACCGTACAGGGGAGGCATAGCATATGGGACTCATTCCCATAGAGACATTATCTTCCTCGAGAATTGATCAGATGGAAACAGACTGGGTATTTGAAGTCATTCCCGACAAGGAGTCATGGATGACTCCTTTCAGAAACTATCTTGAGCATGGAACCTCGTCGGAGTGTGGGAATGAAAAAAGACAAGTTCTTTAAAAGACTTCGCGGTTCACTATTCAGAATGGATTCATGTATAGAAGAGGGCAGTCTGCTCCTTTTCTCTGGTGTATCTCCCATGATGAAATCGAATGAGTATTGCACGATGTACATGAAGGAGAATGTGGTCATAACATCGAGGGGCAAGCCTTTGCCAAGAAAGTTCTCCGATATGGATATTATTGGCCGACTGTAAATCGCGATGCATCGGATTACGCCAGTAAATGTGACAGATGTCAAAACACGCTCGGATTCCAAGAGCCCCACCTACCAAATAACTTAGATGGTCAATCCATTGTCGTTTGTAGTATGGGCATTGACATTGTTGGTTCTCTACCTCCAGCCAAAAGGTGGTGCGAAGTACACCATCGTTGCATTTGATTACTTTACCAAATGGGCGGAAGCTGAGCCCCTTGCTACTATCACAACAAAGAAAGTGATCAAATTTATGGTATGCAACATTATCTATTGATTTGGTCTCCCACATGCCATCATCACCGACAAAGGAGCACGGTTCGACTATGTTGAATTTAAGAATTTCTATCAATGATTCCACATCCAGAAGAAGTCCTCCACAGTTGTGCACCCTCAAGCGAATGGATAGGTTGAAGCTGTTAATAAAGTTATAAAATCCATTCTGGAGAAACAACTTGAAAAGGCCAGGGGAAAATGGGTCGATGAACTTTCTATGACTTTATGGGCTTATCGGACAACCCACAAATCCACGACCGACCATACTCCATTCTTTCTTTCCTATGGTTCAAAAACCATTATTCCAGTCGAGATGGAAGTACCTTCTCATCATGTGACGCATTATGATCTGAAGATGAATGTTATATTACCTGCCGAATTCCTTGACTTATTGGATGAGAAGCGAGAATAGGCTGATTTGAGGGTAGCCGCATACCGAAGTCGAGTCGCCCGATTGTACAATGCCAAGTTCCGACCTCGAACCTTTGAACTTGGCGATCTCGTCCTCAAGAGAATTTACCCGATTCCTTCACATATGAAACCAATATGGGAAGGGCCATATGTTATCGAACGAAAACTCGGATACGACACATTTAAATTATCGACCATTGATGGTCTCACTCTGCCGAGAGCCTGGAACAGCAAGAGTCTTCATCGCTACTACACATAATAGGCTTTATTTATTTATTTATTTATTTAGTATACTTTTCATTTGCAATCTGTTTATGCATTTCGAAATTTGAATTTGTAATAAGGAAACTGACTTTGTTGTGTTTTCTTATTTCAGCAATAAAATGCAATCTCTTCGACCAGAGTAGTGATTTCTAAATGCATCATATGACCATTACAATGCACAGAGAGCTAAGTTTCATCCTACGGTAGGATTTATTCAAATAGGGAGTGACTGTGATATGACTGGTCACTCTTAAGTGAAACCCGAGCTTGCGGACAAGTCATTAAGCCAAAAAAGGATTGATACATGACAATCCTTTAGCTAACTCCAGATTCCCTGAGTGCAAACTGGAGTATAAACTTACAACTATGGTTTTGAGAAAGGTGGATCTGTCCACCTAACGACTTCGCCCATACTCAAACCAAGTTCGAGGAGGATGGACCCGTCCACCTAACAACCTCACTTGTTAACTCAGGGTGGATGTGAATCGACCATACACGATCCTGATAAATATATCATTCTCGGAGTGTGAACGAAATTCTAAAACTCAAAATAGATATGATTGATCGTTTGTTGACCAACTCTAGACTCCCAAAGTGCGAACTGGAGTATAAACATTAAAGTGAATATAACCATCGATTAACTCTAAGTTGCAGAGTGCAAATTGGAGTATAAACACAAGGCGGGTGTGAAGCGACCACCCGTAAGACAACTCTGATCCCCCGGAGTGCGGGCCAAAGAATAAATGCAAAGTGGGTGTGACTGACCACCCTCATATCAATCTAAGTCCCCAGAGTGCGGACGAAGCTCTAAATATCAAACGGGTGTGGCTGACCGCCCATAAAATTACTTTAAGTCCCCGGAGCACGGACATATCTCAAAAACCTTAAGCGGACATGACCGACCATCGATGCACAAGTGTGATCACCAACGTGTGGATGCAATCATCAATTGATGAGCAAGTGTAATTCGACCTCCCGAATTCGTCTTGTTTCAGTCTCGCTTCAACAGAGTTGAGCTTGATATATTAAAGGCGAAAAATGATGGCCTACCAATCTTTTCAATTTGTCCTCGAAACTGGAGGCATAACTTAAGTATCAACCAATGATTGAGACAGTGCAATATTCGAATTCGACTTAATGATTCGATCGTGACCCGAAGCCGTGACTCCAGAACTTAACGACTAAACCCGGGTCTGATTCGAAGGCTAGGACTCCACAAGTACATTGAATGGAAGTTCGAACGTTGAAACACTTAAGAAAATAAATACAAACTATGCTGAAGAAGAAATTGAATTTTATTTCAGATACTCTTTGGAAGAGAAGGATAAGTACAAAATTATTCCAAAAAATCCTACTAGAAGGGGCCGAACCCACACTATACATGACCTACTAAAAATAAAAGGATATTCCTATCTATCTACCTAAAATGAGCCGAGAAGACATGTCTATTCTCACGTCTTCTTCTTCTTTGGTGTAGACCTGCTGGAATAACTGCTTGGATGCCTCTTTGAGCCCTTGCCTTTTAGTGGTTGATCTCCAGTCGGGGGTGTTATGGTAACCTCCTCCTCCGAACTCACTTGGATTGGAATACTTTCTAAAGGTAGAGTCAGAGGGACATGATCGATATTGGAAGGCGGGAAAGGCACAATGGTGTCGACAACTGTGCCTTCAGGAGAAATCATCCGCAGAGGGGCTGGACCAAGGCCCACCATCCCACCTCCAATGTCACTGGCTTGCGCAGCCGCTTCCATTTCAGCAATTATCTCCTCCTCATGAATTGTTTGGGCACAGGGATACTAGCAGTTGGCCCCGAAGAACTGATATAGGTGCGCCTCCGCCCATTACAAATGGCAGATGAACAAAGGGTCGCTTTGGTGGCCAAGAAGCCTCCATCATCTACTCATCAAAAGTAAATGTACTCCCCTGTACTCCACCCGTCGGTGTAGTGGCCGTTGTCATGGTCGCTTCTGTTATGATGGCCTCCTACTCGTAATGCGGCTCTTGGGTTATAGGAGGCACGAAAGATGTAGCTCCTATCGTTGAATAGAGACAAAGAAAAAGAGTTAGTGATTACTTCAATCAACGTTTCCAGCTTTGAATAAGTGCAATAAATGTTCTGAATACCTTCCTCGGAATGGATTGCAAGCGAAGCTGGAGCAGTTTTAGTGATAAGCTCACGGACTGGAGACAACTTCAATTGATCAGGATTATATATAGGAACAGACTGAGGATCATCAGCAGATGTAGATTCGGGCTGGGTTGGCATAAGAGTTTCGGGACCCGCATCAGTACTCAACACCAGAACCTTCTCCAGCTTCCAATTGCTGAGTAGCTAGTCTCTCCTTTGCATGTGTGATAGTGATGTCGTGGAGAACTCTTCTCTCATCTTCGCTCAGCATCCGATTCTCCAATTCAAATCCATCTACAGATTCGGCTTGATTCTCATATTTTTCATCTTCTATTGAGCGGCACCAAGCGTTGTATAAGTGCGAAGGATAGTTTTCAAGCCAGTTTAGGTTTCGATGCTTCAAGATGTTGGCGTTGTATGTAATAAGAAAATCCTTGATATCAGCCTCCAACCTGGTCTCCGCGGCTTTTGCCACATTCTCAACCCTGGTCTCAGTTTCTCGAATATTAAGCGATGCCGCATCCCTCTCATTCCTAAACACCACAGCCTGCTCACATGCCTCTTGGGCAGCTTTGTTTGCATCGTCTTTCTCCTTGATGATTTTAGCAAATTTGGCTTTAAGCACTTCGAGCTCTTTAAGCGCCTCGTATTTTTTGGCCATGACTGTGGTGGTCCATACCCCGTCTCCTGAGCTAGAGATAAGTGCGTCGCCTTATCTCTTCCATCCATCGAGTAGCCTCATAACCCCTTGTGTTGGCCTCTGGCTTTGTGTTTCTCGTGGACTCGCTCTAATCGTAAAGAACCAAAACTATACGCTCTTTTTGAGCGAGATCAGTTTCTAATTTCTCAATTGTTTTCGCCCGCTCAAAGGCCTCCTGTCGATGCTGTATCCACGGTTTTCATCCATTCCTGGTATTGGCTATAAATGTCGTGGGTATAGTCATGCATTGTTTATTCTACCTCGACTGGAATTCTCTTTAAATGTGGAGAGAAGATGAAGCCATCAAAACAGATGTTCGGGAAATATTTTTTCAGCTGGACGATTCTGATCGCTTCCTCCTAAGTTGGCTCGGTGATAGCTTGCTCAGTGAAAGTGGGAGTTTCGACTTCGGTCCTCCGGCGCTGTGAATCAGACCTTGGTACTTGAGAAGGCGGTCTTTAGTGTGAAGGTTCCAAGGGTTGTTTACCATGACCGGAAGGTTGTGTAGGGGCTCGAGGTGGCGATGAACATGACTTGGAGCGAAGCCTATATTCTCTCTCTCCCCCTGTCCCTCTCCCTTTCATAATTCACCTGACGAGAATAATCGTGATCGCAGTCTCTATAAGCCTTCCTTCTGTGGGACTCGTAATATGAACTAGATGACTGGCGTGCCAAGCGAAGGCTACTGAGCATGGATTACCGTCTTGTCATCATATCTGTAAAATAAAAGGAGAAGCAGGGTTGGTAATCTCCAAAAATGAATAGCTTATGTTTGAAAATCGTGTAGTGCCGTGAAGTGTATATATGCATGTGCAACCCCCTGACCAGCCGGTTATATCGGCCATACTCGTACGAAGTCACTCGCCTAAGTCTAAAGCACTTTGAAGCCCTTCTAATCTGGTGTCTTGTTGGAGCGACACATAGTTTGGAATTGGAATGTCAGCGAGTCCTTCAAAGGGATTCTTTATTTGTAGGGAAGGAGCCTCCAAGATTCTAAAACTGGCGACTGGAAGGACATGACCATAGATTTCCATCTTGAAGACTTGTGAAGCTTATGAACAACTGCCTTGCCTTTCCTCTTTCCCTCTGTATGTCGAGGACAATCTGAGGGCCCGACTTTGGGTTCATCTTCAATTGGCATGTCCTCTTCATCGCCCCCCTATGCTTAGCCCGTCTTGCCAGGGTTGCCCTAAGAGCTCCTCTAGGTCTTATGCTCTGGTCTCGGTCAATTAGCCCAACGGCTCTCAGATTATCATCCGTGAGCACCGAGTCGATCTCCCTAATCTCAGCAGGCACCTCTTGAAGAATTCGAGCTATTTTTTTAAATCGAGCACCTTCCGGTCATGGAATTTCAGCTGTAAAGGAAAGAAAATATTAGACTCAATGTCAATTGCAACTATCTCGTTAGTCGCTAGAGAAATTATGGCACTTACGTCTAGCTAACCACCATCTAGCAAACCTTGGTGGGTACCAAACATAGAACCACTCGGTCTTGAAGTAGCTAAGCCTGATCCAGGCTTCGGTCACAACTTGATAATTCCTGACTACCTCTAGGAATGTGAATGAGGGATTATCTCCCCGACTCTAGACATTGAACAAGAATATGACTTCCTTCGGAGTCGAGGGCCGTAAGAGATGCTCTATAAAAATAATGAATAAACTGTTCAGCAATGCGTATCCATTTGGATGCAACTACGATGGAGCAGTTCCTAAGTAAGATAACACCTTCCAGATGTACTGGTTCAATGGAGGAAGTGTTCCAGCTGTGCACAAATGTCTGTTAAAGGCGGTGAATCCTTCTGGAGGGTATGTGGCTTGTCATTCGATCCTAGTAGCAGAATGTCATCTAGCGGAAGCCCATGTCTTAAACAGATTCTTCCGAACATATCTTCGAAGATGTTAGACGGTACAGAATCATGTGGATTCTCGATAAAGATTGCTCCTTGTAGCTCGTCCAGAGCTGGACTTATGACTTCGGCTGTAATGCCCGGCATCTCTATTATCAAAGGGGGTGGACTCTAAACCTCCTGTTGTTGTGAACTTCCATGTTTCATAACTAATAAACTCATCAAAAACCATCATCAGATGATAATAATCCCATGTGCTTCCTAGTGTGAAGTGCATAAATGTGTCGTGCAGTGCAGTGCTACAAAATACTTGAGAAATTCTAAAGAATTTGAGAAATGTTCAAACGATAAGACTTCAAGATTCGACCGGAGTGGCCGTCATCGCTGACCGTCACAACCCTACCATCCAGACTAAGGAAATCGATCCAAGTTAAAGTTCGCAAAAAATTTCAAGTTATAGTTCCATCAACGAGCTTCAAAGGGCGGTAAAATATGCAGTAAAACGGTTAAGTCCAATTATGCAAAGTCGAAGCTCGTCGGAGTCAAGTGTTCAAGTATGCGAAGTCTCTTATCAATCAAAGTCAAAGTTTGGATCGTTCCCAAAAGTCTGATCTCATATCAATCAAGAAAACTTAAGGTTTGTATCGATCCGAAACCCTAAGTTTCATATTGAACACTAGCCAAGCATTTCGTATCAATCACCAGACCCTCGTCTTCGTATTGATCACACGGCCAAGTTTCTTATCGATCGTTCCAAATTGATATGAACTTACGCCATCCTAGATCGATACAAAGCTTCTCCCACCATCTATCGGTTCCTGATCGATACGAGTTTGCTGTTCCAGATCAATGCAAAAGGGGCTTCTTCCATCCTTCACCGATATGAGATCAAAGCCAAGGATTCTTCCCATGACTAATTCGTATCCATCGATAGTTCTTCCCCAAGCTTTCTTTTTCTTGGTCTCTCTATCGATGTAAAGGCAAGAAAGGAAAATGATGGAAAGTGAAAAATTTGGCTAATTCTATAAAATATTTATATGGTTTCGTATCCAAGCAAGAAACGATTCGTCTCCCATTAGCATGAACCGGTTGAAGCGGTAGGAATCCGATCGATATGAAAGTAGTTAAGCAAACAAACCTGGAACAATCGCTTCCATCAATACGAAGAACCTTCTTCGTACCCATCTACCCAGACCGATCTGAGGTGTAGTTGTTCGTATCCACCATCAATCGGCCTCATATGTCATTGATATGAACGCCACCGCCAAGTCATATTTAGATCATTCAGTTCCATTGACAAGAAATTCCAATTTAGTATCCATCCCCCAGAAGATACAAGATCTCGTATTGATCTCCCACCATCGATATGAAGTGTTTCAAAGAACCAACTATTTCATATCAATAGCCATCGATACGGAGGATGCAGATCTACTTATAAAATCGATCCAGGAGAGGATCGATATGAAGGGATACACTAAAACGACTGTCAAGCATTGTTACAACTCAAATTTCACATCAATTCAGGAGAGGATCAATACGGAATTCGATGCAGAAAAACTGACAACAACTTGTGAGCGTGCTGAGGTTAACGAGAGTCAGATAAAGATACGTTCATTTACTATCATCCGACGCTCAGTTGCAATAGTACATAGTACAAGAATTGGCAGTTAACAATTCATTATTACTGAAGTCAACTAAAAGGTTGCATCACTTGACAAAAAAGACAGCAACTATCCAACGAGTTGGATAGAACTTTTTCAGAATGAAGATTTCAGCTTTTCAAAGCACATCATGTTCACCCAAAACGTACTTTGGGGGGAAAATGTTATCCCGTCTTTTGGTAAGGCCGTGACACCAAGGAATTGACTGGAAACTGAGTATAATTCGTCCTTGAGATCGATTATACATAGATTCACTATGGATACTGGTAAATTTTGCCTAAGTTTGGATCGAGCTACAATTAACATAACATGACAACTAAAGCAATGAAAACCAATGTTCCGAATTTCAAGTCAATTCGAGTACATATGCTCAAGATATGAACGAAGCAAATCAAGTAGTGCACTCATTCGTACCCATCAGTCCACTTCCTTCGTATCGGTTTCATTTGAATCCATCCAGGGAAACGTTCTTCACATCCATCCTCATTCGCATCCATCCAAAGAAACCTCCTTCGTATCCATCGGAATCAAGCTCGTCTGCATCCATGGAACACACATGGTTCGTTTCCATCCATACACATATTACTTCACACCCATCACCCCCAGCTTATTCGTGTCGATCCATCCACGTCTTCTTTGTATCCATCGAAGCCATCAAAAATCGTTGCTTCGTATCGATCCACCGACGCACCCTATTCATATCGATCAGCTAGTAATCAATGTGAGTAATGTAAGATGGAACGATACGAGTGAGACTCTCATTGATCGATACGAAATGAAGCAACAATGATCGATATGAACAACAAAACAATTAATCGATACGAACAAGGCTAAGCTGGGTCGATATGAACAAGAGGCGTCCATAAGAAAGAATTGGTCACTCGTCATGAAAAGTGAATAGATCCTAAAAGATAGCGCCATGTCATAGGTTAGCACATGCCTGGAAGCGATGCAAACAGAAGCCATGCGAACTCGGCAGCCTTCAACAAACTCAAATTTACATCGATCATGATTCAAAATCTACAAGTCCAAATGCCGCTAAATTTTCATAGGAGCATGCATACAACCCCAAGAATGTATCTGACAAATTTCAACCTTAAAGGACTATTTTTGGATCGCTATGAACTCAATTCGTATTGCTCCCACATCGAGCCGAAATCACCTGAACTCAATCTCGTGGAACTCCCACGTGAGAGAAAAAGTCTTCCGAGATCTGAATCAGATTTTTCTAGCCTACACCTATAAATAGCAACCCTAGACCTACAGAAAAAGGACTTTTGGCTCTTCTACATCCATACTTTGCCGAAATTATTATCGTACTTGGATTATACTATTATAACTTATTGTAACTAGCAAGCAAAAATCAATAAAAGTCAACCATTTCATGATGGACGTAGGTCATACACCAAATTCTATGCATTTTTCCTATTTATTGATTGGTGTGTTTGTTAGATCTTCCTCATTTTACATTTATCTTCTTCATTTTATCTCTTCAAACACATCCGAAGAGCGTTATGCCCAATTTTGATACAAATAGACATGTGTTAGAAGAATAAATCCCTGTTTTGCTATAAATTGTTCATTCTCTTGTTTAAGAAGAAAATAGAAGTAATAACACAGAATCTCAGAATCACATCGGAACAATATATAATAGATAAATACAAATCTTTGTACAGGCAAAACTATAGCTATTAATATACATACAATCATCAAAGTACAACAATCAACAAGTCAATATGAACAGTTATTATAACTTACCCTCACCAGTGCTGACTATACAACCTGATACACACAGAAAAATATAATCAAATACGTGAATTACGCCTGAAATCTTCCAGCTCTTCTTTTGAGCTTCATTGTATCCTAACCCAACAGTACTTGATTTGTCCCGAGCATTATAATAAAATAACAACCGAGTCGATCTGGAAAACTAGCGTGAGAAAACATACTCAATTTGAATTTAGTTACTTTCAAAAATCCTTTTGGAAAACAAAGTTATTTCGTAAAACCACACCATACATAAATACGATGGGTTTTTACCTTACGATAACCATACACTTTTACAGAAAATCCAATGATATTATAATAGTGTCTAAGTACAAATACTTATTAAAATAGCCAAAATTGTTACATTAATTAAATTCCATCATACTAGGCTCTACAATCAAAACCGTAAAGGCACGTATTGGAGGATGGATTCCATACTATGACCAGGTATGGAACTACCTCTGATGGGTGCATCTCTAGATCAATGCACCATGGTATGACAACAACATCTTTTACCCTATCACACAGAACCGGCCTAGCACTTGACTGCTAGCACCGAATATTTCAACATCCTGGTTTTCCAACCTTAATCGAGATCTCGCATGCATAAGCAAATCCATAAATATGTAGATGTACAGTATCTAGAAAGATGATGATATACCCTAATGGAAGTGACCCACTTAGCCCTACTACATGCCCTGTTTTAGTCATTTCCCGGTTGATGAGACATAAGGCTACGATTAACTTTCAAGAAATTTACACTTAGAATGATTAATACCCTCTAGTGACGATATGCTGATAGCATTCATCGATACAAGTTATTCTGGGTCTGAACAAATCGAATCTTCAAAATCACCATCTTCAATATCTTCACGATATCAAAATTTGTAACGCATAAATCGGATCGAAGTGGTTTCGGATAATTAAATCTGATCCTGGACTCTTTGAAACGATCAACAAATTTGGCTAGATTCGATAATCTGTTATTTAACTATCAAATTGCACACAAAAGCAGTCATTAGACCCAATTTATAAGTCTTTCAAACATTCATCTCAAAATATCTTTACAAAGATATATATTTAATCCCTTCCAATATTTCAATATTTGGAAACACTTTCAAATACAATATATGTAACTTGATATTTCCAAGCCATATCCCCCTTAGAAAAAATTCCAATTCCAATTTATAATCCATTACTTAGAAAAACATTTCTATATAAATCATTTCATAGTTAGAATATTTCCAAAACCATTTAATTCCAATACTTAGGAATATTCCGCTTTATCTCACAAATCTCCGGAATTTTATTAATTCCTTTTCTAATTTCCAAAAATTATCGATTATACTTATTTATAATCCATCTAACAATCTATAAGTCCTTCAATGAATTCAGATTCATTTCCTAAGTTCCCATATCTAAACATTTTTTTGAAATTCTCTTAAATTTACAAAATTCCCTTATAAGATACCCCTTATCCAATTTCATCCGTAAATTAAACCTGGTATACAATACCTCAAGAGGATTCATATATAAATTTCAAACACTTACTTTTACATCCTATATAAAGCAATAAGTATATTTAAAGAATGATAATTTATTTTCAAAACATTTTTAAGTAGTTATTTAAAACATCAAAACCCTTTTAAATCGACATCGATTGCGCATTCAAAATTCATTTTTACATAAAACTAATCTATTTACAAGGCCTATTAAAAAATTAATTTATTTTCAACTACTATTAGATATTTAAATAAAATATATTTCAATACTATAAACAGTTTTAAATTACACAGCTAAATAAGTAAAAAAAATTAAACAAATTTAACTTCTCGATAAAAATATATTTTTAAAATTCCAATATAACCAATCTAAAGTTATAAATCCCCCTAGATTTATCACAAATCGATTACATTTCCAATTCCATAACAATTCTCACATATCAAAAATTGAATCCACCATTTCTTTCAATAACCGATATCCACTTCTTGTTATTAATTCACCTTGTGATTATATTTCCCATTTATTAAATGTTGATCACTCATTTTATTTATAAGCATTGTTTACAAATTACAAACTCATTCGAGTTTCACTTGTTTCAAAAAATATTCTCATTTATAAAATTTCAGTTATAAATCCATCTCGTTATAAATTCCACTGTGTTTTTCCAAACTATTTCAAATCTCGATTTTAACTCCTTTTCCCATATTCCAGAAATATCACTTAAAATTCATTATACATATTCTTTATCCATCACGTAAAAATATCTACTTGAAATCCCTTAGGAAATTGTTAAGTAAAATCCTAAGAATCAAGTCATTTATTTTATACAATCATTTTCTTTTAGATAATCCGAGATTTCACTGAAAACACTGATTATTTCAAAAATCATTTTAAATTTCCTTTTTTAAAACTCAAAATATTACCCATAGTATTCCAAAATCAATCTTTAATTAAATTCAATTTCATCCCTTTAAAATAACTCTAATTTCCGTATAAATACTTTTATTTCCAAAATACCTTTTGAATTTCTCTTTCATAGATTCAAAATACTATCTATGGTATTTAAAATACCAAAATTAGGTCCAGTGCTATTATAGCATCCAATATAACAAATCACATAACAATCCATAATATATTATTTAATCACATCATATATCAATATATATAAAACAAATCAATATATTTTGAGGAATCCAGTTGAATCTCTCCAACCTTTTTCCCTGCAACTATAGATGCCATATAACATAAAATACCAAACCCGCTTTGAGCGGGATATCGCGGTAATATAGGGTCATCCGCTATTATGCAGAGCGCATAGTGTCTCACCCGCTCCAATCGGCGAGAATATACCCAACTATTAACATATACTACTATATATAATAAAATATTCAACTGGCAGTATAATTCAATATATTATCCAAATAATTAATAATGATTAGAAATAAATATCCAAACTTTCAATAAATGATACTTATTGACTATATAAATTTTCTAATTATGCAAAAAGGTGAGATTAACCCACCGAGATTTCCTGTTGTCGTCGAAGGATTTCGGTTTGGAACTAAAACCAGAAGACGTCCGATTTAAGCCTAAATTTCGACAGTCTCCAAATCCATACCAACTATTTCCATTGTGAAGCTCTCATTGTCACGATCGCAATGCAAAAAGGAGCGTCTCGATCGGACCTCGTACGAAGAAGTTATGAATTTTAAAAGTTATCAATGCATTTTAAATAAAATAATTAAACAATTTACACTTTATTATAATTACCACCCAGCCACTCCCTATATCTTCCCTAAATTGTGCTCTCCCTTTCCCTGTATATGCATAGCCGAATGTCTATAGATGTGCACGAATTTCTACCGACATGGAGCTTTGCTCCGAGAAACTCAATTCCGTCGATTCCATCAGAATTCTCTTGCGAAACTCCATCCTTCCATAGTTTTCGAGCTCATCCTCCCCTTCAAGATCACAACCACGAGCTCCGGTATACGGCTCCACCAAGTCACGTTTGACTTTCGACCACCGCACAAGCCCAAAATCCACTCGCAACTGCTAATCGCCGAGCTAAACTCGAATACGATCTCAAAATTAGCCAACGCTTCCTCGATCAAACAAAAACCTAAATGCTAATTCGAGACTGCTATTCGACTTCACTATAGAGAACATCATATCATTTTCGTACCTTTCAAAAACCCAACAGATCGAAGCTCTCTACGAAATTTGAATTTTGAAACTAATTTCAGATTTTACATTGAGTAAATTTTGAGAAATCAATTTTTGTATCCAACCCTTTCTTTTTTTAATCTTTGTTTGTTGTGTTTTACAAGAGGGAGGAACGTAGATCGTGGCTGTAGGGTGGTTGTTTCATGAGATAGGGCGACTGAGCTGAAAGATTAGGGTGTGCAAAAGTCAAATCAATGAGTGTATATATATATATATATATAATTTAAATTAAAAATATCTCACTTATAGTAACTTAAAAACCTGAACCCCTATCGAGGCGTGCCTCCTGGCGTTTCTAATATTACAACCCTATTCAAAATGCAATGGAACAAATTTTAAATCATAATTTGATCGTATGGAGAAGATAGCTTTTTGGACCAAATTATTATATTAAATTTTCAATATTAATTTCAAAGCCTTTCTATCTCGTACGACCAAACGGTAGCTCCAAACGCTACTAAATTTGAAATTCGACAATAATACACTATTACGGATCAAATGGAACTAGTTTCGTTGAATTCGGAGACCGTGCCTCTAAAGGCTATTTTCACTTGTTAATTAAGCGAGTAAATTTCAAAATTAGCTAAATCACTTTTAAATCAAATTTTAAAGTTTATTTATCTTTGTTCTTGTAAATAGAAATTAAATAAGCTTTCAAATCATTTTTATCCGGCATAAAACCCAATATTCAATTATTTAAATGATTTTCAATTATTAAATTTTAACTATTAAATTATCCAACAAATCAATATATTTGAAATTCGAGTTATTAAACCTACAAAATTAACTTTTAAATATTTGAAATCAATTAAATATTCCAGTTTCAAATAAACAAAATTCTGGGTCGTTACATTCCTCTCCCTTAAAGGAATTTCATCCCCGAAATTGTCAAGGTAGGAAAAATGCCCAACCCATTCTTTTTAAAATCAATTAGTTGAAATAACTTCCCAAATCCATTTATTGAAATCTCATTATCACTTTTACTAATTTCCAAATTCATCCGTAGATTCCAAATAATATTATCCATTCAATCTTTTCAACTTAACTTAAAAATAAATTTTTAGTCATTAAAATTTTCTTCAAAATTTCTAACTCTTTAAATTTTCTAAAAATTTAGCCAGCGTCTCCTTTGTATGGCTAGATCAGAACAACTACAAATCATCACTACGGGCTCAAATCCGAAAAAGAAAAAAAAGCCAAGTGGCTCAATAATAAAACCATCAAAACAATTTGAACATGTACCTTTTTGTCGAGCAACCCAATTTCTTATGATATCAAAGACATCAATTTAGCTCTTGCATTTAAATACCCGCATCTTATTTACCAATAAATCCAATCATATATTTCAAAGTCACGTTATTCAGCATTTTCAAATGCACAACATTTGTTTTACTTAATCCCTTACGATGCAACATATCATCCGTACACAATATCAAATTTGGTCGCTCGCTCGATCACACAATTTCACTTCCGAACTAGTATCGTTCGCACGACCACTCAAGTGCGGACTCCGTTCTGGTTTCTTGATTAGAAACCATCATTCCCCTTGCATTGCCATATACTATGATAGACAATCCTAGAATCAATCAAAAATCCATATCCAAGATTCACCGTCGAATATATGGTGAAAATCCTAGCTCGGATCGATATAAATTACCTCGAAATTCTGTGCTTGAATCCGGATCAAACTGTTATGTGATTAAAGTAATATACGTATAACTTATGTATTTATTATGATTGATTTCTTAGCTACATCAAATTCCTTTTATTCACATCCCTTATTTACTTAGCATAAGCACTTCTTTACGTAACATATTCCTTAATACTATTATCTCTTAAACATCACTCCATAGAATTTGTTTACTTAGCTTAATTATAAAACATTCTATATAACTTAAGTCTATATCCATTTTAATCAAATTAAATTCCATTTTCCAATTTCAACATTCAATTTATCCATCCACATTTCAATCAACTCACTAATTTATTTAATTAGTTCATATACTAATTCACTAAAATCTCAATCAAATTTATTCCAAAATCTATTTTATGTAATGTAACTTAAGTTAAATTCCAAAACTTGCTTTTCCCAACATTTATACTCAAAAATTTATAACATTGCTTCAACTTGCTAATTTTCAAATTTTATAAGCTATCGAACTTACTCATATTCAACAAAACATTTCAAACCAAAATCGTAGAGTTTAAACACCTTGTTCTAAGGTATTTCAAATCATTTTTGAAATCATACACACACAAAATATCCATTGATATATCAAATCATTCCTTTGGATTTTCAAAATAAAACTAGCTTTTCCAAAACAAAACTACAATGGTAACAATTCCTCTCTTGGAAAATCGAAAATGAATGCCAATGATGCTGCAGTCATCACCGAAATTATTTTCCAACGTTCGAAGTGAGTTCAGTGCTTTTATTTCCTTTAAAATCCTTCAAAAATATTTTCCAACAAATATCCCTATTATTTCCCTAAAACCCTTTGAAAACAATTTTCAAAACCAACAGGATTTAAATTTCCAAATTTCCAACGTTTACACCCTTTTACTTTATAAACTGCTTTTACAAACCATATTTATAATATACTTGTGAAATTTCATTTCCTTTCAATTTATAAATCAGATTTGTAAACTATATATTCATATACCCTTACTTTGGTTATATAAAATCGCTTCTTAAATGTTAGTCTTGTTTATATTACAATATTAATCCTTATTAGAACACAATGACGACAAATGTTAATCCAATATTATCATTCTCTAAAATCCAAGCACACCATATAATAATTTTTGAAAAATTATTCCTTCATACATAAGATATAATCGGGGTAATATCATCTCATTTACCCAATTTAAAAACAATATCATGTCGAATCGCTCTTTCAATTGTTTAGAGATCCCTATAAATAATGTTAATTACTCATATTGACTAGAATTCATAAGCCATTTGATAGATCAACCAACATAATATATAACAATTTTTATATCACTAATAAATATGCGCTCATATATATATACACTCAAACTCATTCTAGGGTGCTGCAGACCCTATCTCTAATGAGTTACCCCGACAGAGTCAAGGTTCTCGCTTAACCATCAGCATTGATACCAAATGTAATGAACTGGATATTTGACCCTCGAAAATCAACACTAATACGTCCACTGTTTTACATGCCGAGTAATCAAATGTCGGAAACCCAATTGTTAGGGGAAAGAAAGAAGTAAGAAGAGAAGAAGAAAACAGAAACAAAAGCACATAATCTCACAATCGCAGCGGAACAATATATGATAGATAAATACATATCTTTATACAAGAGAAACTATATCTATTAATATACATACAATCATTAGAGTACAGTAATCAACAAGTCAATATGTACAATTATTATAACTTGCCCTCACTAGTGCTAACTATACAACCTGATACACACATCGGAATGTAATCAAGTACATGAATTACATCTAAAACCCTCCAGCTCGTCTCTTGAGCTCCATTGCATCTTAACCTGAACCAGTAATAATTGGTCTGACCTAAGCATTAAAATAAAATAACACTCGAGTCAATCTAGAAAACTAGCGTGAGAAAACACACTCAATTTGAATTTAATTACTTTCAAACATTCTTTTGAAAAACAAAGGTTCCTCGTAAGACCACGCTACACATAAATATGATGGGTTTTTATCTTACGATAACCAAAACACTTTTGTAGAAAAATACAATGATATTATAATAGTGTCTAAGTATAAATACTTATTAAAATAGTCGAAATTGTAACATTAATTAAACTCCAGCATACTAGGCTTTACAATCAAAACTGTAAAGGCATGTATTGGAGGATGGATTCCATACTATGCACCCGGGTTTGACAAAAACATCTTGTACCCTGCCATACAGAACCGACCTAGCACTTGATTACTAGTACCGAATATGTCATCATCTCGGTCTTTCGATCTTAATCGAAATCTCTCATGCACAACCAAATCCATAAATATGTAGATGTAGGGTATCTAGAAAGAAGATGGCATACCCTAATGGAAGCGACCCAATTAACTTTACTACATGCCCTGTTTTAGTCATTTCCTGGTTGATGAGACTTAAGGCTACGGTTAACTTTCAAGAAGTTTACACTTAGAATGCTCATTGCCCTCTAATAACAACGTGTTGATAGCATTCAACCATACAAGTTTTTCTGGGTCTGAACAAATCAAATCTCCAAAATTAACGTCTTCATTATCTTCACGATATCAACATTCGTAGCGCACAGATCGGATCAAGTGGTTTTTGAATAATTAAATCTGATCCTGGTCTCTTCAAAACTATCAACGAATTTGACCAGATTTGATAGTTGGTTATTTAACTATCAAATTACACACATAAGCAGTCACTAGACCCAATTTATAAGTCTTTCTAGCATTCATCTCAAAATATCTTTCTAAAGATATATATTTAATCCCTTCCAATATTTCAATATTTGGAAAGAATTACAAATACAATATCCTAAACATGATATTTCAAACCATATCACCATAGAAAAATTCCAATTCCAATTTACAATCCATTACTTAGAAAAATATTTCTATATAAATCATTTCGTAGTTAGAATATTTTCAAAACCATTTAATTCTAATACTTAGGAATATTTCGTCTTATCTCACAAATCCCCAGAATTTTATCAATTCCCTTTATAATTTCCAGAAATTATCGATTATACTTATTTATAATCAATCTAAAAGTTTATAACTCCTTTAATGAATTCAGATTCTTTTCCTAAGTTCCCGTATCTAAACATTTTTATGGAAGTTCTCTTAAATTTAGAAAATTCCTTTATAAGATACCCCATATCCAATTTCGTCCGCAAACTAAACCTGGTTTACAATACCTCCTGAGGATTCATAAATAAATTTCAAACACTTACTTTTAAATCCTATATAAACAATAAGTATATTTAAGAATGATAATTTATTTTAAATACATTTTTAAGTAGTTAGATAAGACATCAAAACCCTTTTAAATAGACATCGATAGTGCATTCCAAATTCATTTTTACATAAAACTAATTAATTTACAAAGCCTGTTATAAAAAAATTAATTTATTTTCAACTACTATTGAATATTTAAATAACCAACTTTATGAAATATTTCGATACTACAAACAGGTTTAAATTACATAGCTAAATAAGTAGAAAAACTTTTAAACAAACTTAACTTCTCAATAAAAAAAATGTTTTTAAAATTACAATATAACCAGTCTCGATTTAGAAATCCCTTTTGATTTATCATAAATCGATAACATTTCCAATTCCTTAACCATTCTCGCATTCCAGAAATTGAATCCACTATTTCTTTCAATAACCGAGTTCCACTTCTCGTTATAAATTCACCCTATGAATTTATATTTCCCATTTATCTAATGATGATCACTCACTTTATTTATAAGCATTGTATATAAATTATAAACTCATTCAAGTTTCACTTGTTTCATAAAATATAAAATTTCAGTTATAAATCCATCTCTTTATAAATTCTATTGTATTTTTTCAAACTATTTCAAATCTCGATTTTAACTCCTTCCCCATATTCCTGAATTATCACTTAAAATTAATTATACATATTATTTATCCATTGCTTAAAAATATCTGTTTAAAATCCTCTAGGAAATAGTTAAGTAGAAATCCTAAGAATCAAGTCATTTATTTTATGCAATCAATTTCTTTTAGAAATCCCAGATTTCACCGAAAACACTGATTGTTTCAAAAATCATTTTAAATTTCTTTTTAAAACCCAAAATATCACTCATAGTATTCCAAAAATCATTCTTTAATTAATTTTAATATTGTCCCTTAAAATAACCCAAATTTCCATATAAATATTTTTATTTCCAAAATAACCATTGAATTTCTTTTTTTTAGATTCAAAAATACTATTTATGGTATTTAAAATACCAAAATTAGGACCAGTGCTACTATAACATCCAATACATCAAATCACACAACAATCCATAATAGATTATTTAATCACATCATATATCACTATATATGAAACGGATCAATATATTTTTTAGGAATCCAGTTGGATCCCTCTAATCTGTTTCCCTACATCCTCAGATGTTATAAAACATAAAATACCAATCTCACTTCGAGGATTGATAGCGCGGTAATATAGGGTCATTCGCTATTATGCGGGATGCATAGTGTCTCATCCGCTCCAATCTGCGGGAATTCACCCAACTACTAACATATACTACTATATATAATAAAATATTCAACTGATAATATAATTCAGTATATTATCCAAACAATCAATAACAATTAGAAATAAATATCCAAACATCTAATAAATAATATTTATTGACTATAAAAAAGTTTTGATTATCCAAAAAGGTGGTATTAACTCACCTAGATTTCCTGCTGTCGCCGAAGCATTCCGATTTGGAACTAAAACTGGACGATGTCCGATTTTAGCCGAAATTGACAATCTATAAATCTTTCCAAACACATTCCATTAGGTCTACCACTCAACTTAAGCACCAAAACTCCAAATCGCAACAAAAAAAGGTTTCGTCTCGATCTGACCTCATAGGAAGGAGTTATGAATTTTAAAAGTTATTAATGCATTTTAAATAAAATAATTAAATAATTTAAAATTTATTATATTTACCAACCTACCACTTAAAATATCTTCCTCAAATCATGCTCCCCTCCTCCGTGTACACGCATAGTTGAATGTCCATAGGTGTGCACAAATTTCTAGTGACACGGAGCTAATCTTCGCGCAACTCGTTTCCATCGATTCCATCGGAATTCTCTTACAAATCTCCATCCTTTCATACCAAAGTTTTCGAGCTCATCCTCCCCTTTAAGATCGCGACCACGAGCTCTAGTATACGACTCCATAAGGTCGCATTCAACCTCCAACCACCGCACAAGCCCAAAATCCACTCGCAATTGCTAATCGCCAAGCTAAACTCGAATACGATCTCAAAACGAGCCAATGCTTCCTCGATTCCTCGATTGAACAGAAACCTAAACTTTAGTTTGAAACAACTGTTCCACTTCACTAAGGAGATCATCAAATCATCTCGCACCATTTGAAAACCCACCGGATCGAAGCTCTCCATGAAGTATGAATTTTGAAACTAATTTTGGATTTTATCGTTGAGTAAATTTTGAGAAATCGATTTTTGAGTCCAACCCTTTTTTATTCTCTATTTGTTGTGTTTAAATACAAGAGGGAGGAACGTAGATGTTGGCTATAAGGTGGTTTTTTCAGGAGATAGGGTAGTCGAGCTGAAAGATTAGGGTGTGCAAAAGTCAAATCAATGGATATATATTATTTAAATTCAAAATATCTCACTTATAGTGACTTAAAATCCCAAACCCCTACCTGAGGCATGCCACCTAGGGTTTCTAATGTTATACCCCTATTCCGAATGCAATGGATCACATTTCGAATCCTAATTCGATTGTATGGAGAAGATGGCTTTTTGGACCAAATTATTATATTTAATTTTCGATATTAATTTCAACAAATTTCTATCCCAAACGACCAAATGATAACTCTAAATGCTATTAAATTTGAAATCCGATAATAATATACTATTACGGATCAAGTGGAACAGGTTTCGTCGAATTTCGATACTTTGCCCCGGAAGGAAATCTTCGCTCGTTAACTAAAGTGTAAATTTTAAAATTAGCCAAATCACTTTTAAATCAAATTTAAAATTTTAATTATCTTCACTCTTGTAAATCGAAATTTAATAAGCCTTCAAATCATTTTTATCTAGCTTAAAACCCTGTAGCGACCAATAAAATTTTATTAATTTTTTTTTTTGGTTTTATAACGTATTTAATTTGGATTTTGAGAAATTATTAATAATAATAATTTTGAAATAAAAATTTGATATTTGGATTACGTATAATTTTATAGTTTAAACCAATAAGTTGTAGTTGTATATGGCTTGCATCTTATTCTATAATAACCAGTGTATATTTTGCTGTCTACTAGTATAATACTATATGTTAGTTTATTTATGTGTATCGATCTAAACAATGATTTTAAAATAATAATAAAAATATACATACATACATATATATAATTGGATTTGCGTTTGAATTTAGAAAATGATTTTGATTCATATAAATAGTTATATACATAGTTATGCACATATATAGCCATAAGTTCAACTCATACCATATTAAATTTCTTTTAAAGGTTTTAGCTAAATCTATGGGTGAGCGTTGACACACCTTTCCACTTTATATTTAATTCTCTAACGTTTCAATTTGCATTCTATCCGTTCATAATTTCTTTTTTTTGTGTCAGCTGAATCAATGAGAGACTGTTACAATTTCATTTATTTGTGTACGTTTTCATTTTTATTATTGTACACATCACGGTACCTTTAAAATTGTGACTTCATTTCTTTTCTTCGGTCTCAATTATAGAAGCGTGCTGCGCACGTTATTATTAATTGCTTTGAATCTCACTACTCTATATTTATTCCTGTACGTTTATCTTCGCTTAAATTTCTCTCTCCATTCTTTTTTCCATTTTAATACCCTTGCCTTTCCATACTCACGTGCTTTCCAATCAAGCAATAAATTATTTAAATATCCACCTTATCAACTTGACCGTTGTTATTGCATCACACTAGTATATAATTCAAATCTATCATTATTCTACCATTCTTCTTTAACAAATTATATGTAACAGTATATCATAAATGGACAGCTCATTCTCCACCCATTCATTTCTCCTATTCAATTAATAATGGAATATAAAGTTATATATTTGGTATACAATTCAAACAACCGTTACCATTCATACCTCCTAAATTCTAGCGATTGACCCCTCTATTTCCATCGGTTCAAATTTATATAAACTTTATATTCGTTACACGTTACATTCATTTATTTGACCGGTCCTTTCCTTTGTTATTTCCCGAATTTCGTGCGTTACTAACCAATGCTCCATATTTATTTGCCTTAATGATTCAGCTAAATTTAAGGATCACCGTTGCTTTTACCTTTTTGTTTATATTACCATTCCCCTATTTTAGCCGGTTGCATTTGATATTTCCTTGATTTAAGCTTTCTAACTTTTAAATTTCCACTACTCTATATTTTTTCTGTACATTTATCTTTGCTTGAATTTCTTTGTCCATTCTCCTCTTTTGCATGTGAAGCTTCTTCTGTAGGTAAATGGCTGCACCATTTTTTTTTCTTCTTCTTATTTCTTTTCTTTTTCTTCTTCTTTTTCATCCTTTTCTTTTGTTTTCTTATTGTTTATATTGCTTTTCCTTTATTTTAAGCACAACATGTTTTTGTCTATTTATTTTTTTACATGTTTTGATTTTCAATGTAACATAAAAGTTTATAATTTAAGCGTATATATATATATTTAAAAAGGATCGCTTTATATTAAGGTCACATGGTATTTGGAGAAGTATTTTTTTTAAACTATTTTGTCACTTTTATTTATATTTTACAATCCCGGTCCTAAGAGCATTTGATTGTTGGCTATACAGTTTGGGTCTATGTATTTACATTTAAAAGATAATGTTTAAATTTATGTAAAGGAAGGCAAAATTATGATGTATAAACTGGGATAGTTTAACATATATAGGCGAGGACATCATTAATTCCTACTTTCTATTTTCATCAGTTTTGGTTTATGCATTTAGTAATGCTAACTAAGCTATATATATATATATATAATTGGTTTTGCAAGGTCTATAGTTATATAAAATAATATGTCGATTTTATGGATTTTTGTTTACAGTAGTGCTTCACTTTTGGTTTTAAAACATAAATAGTTATATGTTTGGCAAGTTCACATATTGCTGTTTTGTAAGATCACGTTTAATATGTATATACTTTTTTTATAGATGAGAACTTGGTTTTCAAATATATTTTTTTTAGTATGTTTTGGGATTAATTATTTAATTTAAACAAATATATTTATTTTAAGTTTATGTTTAATTTTTAATAAATGTAAGCTTGATTTGTTTATTTACTTATATGTTTGAAACGCTTGTAAATTTAATTTGCGGTGTTCAAACTTAGAATATAAATTCATATGTATATATAGTATAGGTCAGTTTTATGAATTTTTTTTATATACATATTTTTAAGTTTTATTTTATATAGTATGGTTTATATGTTAGAAAAAAAAAGGAGAGAGGTTTTATATCCATAGTTATATGTTACTGCATTGGGTAATATAGCTGTTAAGTGCTGTCTGCATTTGTACATTGATTTTTACTTGGACTGTATATATATTGAATAACAAGTGTTTGTAGCTTTCTTTGTCGCAGTTAATATAAGCTATGTTGAAAATGGGTCTCAACATTGTTTTTTTCTTTAAACTTGCATGTGTTTATGTACATTTCAATATGAAAGTTACAATATTTATTTCAAATTTTATTACATTTGATTTTTAATACAAAACAGTGATTTTTCGTACATACGTATTTTGTTTTGATATTGGTCTTAAAAAGAAATATTAATTTAATAAGAAAATAATATATTTATTTTGATTTATATATGTATATGTGCTTTAAATGGATATTGTTTTCAAATTCTCTTATACCAATTCTCTTCATCAAACCCGGTTCTAATTTGATTCCGTCGATTCCTGTTATCAGCTTTGTCCGTCATGCCCGTTTTCTCCATCGAATCGTATCCATCTAGCGTCGCTTGGAATTCGTAGCTCGTTTCCTTGTCAAATCTGTTTAGCCTCGAAAGGTGAGCAATCACTCACGATTAACACTTTTATATTTATTGAATTTGATTTCAATTGAAACGACAATTGAAATATGCTGTTGTATTTATTTTTAATTGTTATATATGCTATTATTTGTATCTGTTCACCTATGACACCCAACACCATTATCGGTTAATTATGTATGTGATAATAATACAGATTGGTTGATAATTGATTGTTTGATTGATTGTTGTTTAAATTGGATGTTAATTATTTTTGTTAAGTGATAACTAGTTTGCTAGTTTAATTTGAGTAGTATAGTTTACAAATTAAACGGATTATACATGATGGACCTTACTTTATTAAAACCTGACCCCGCCATATGTAAATTTGATTAGTTGAATTTGACCCATTGATTGTCGTAGAAATTGATAAATTATTCTTGAAATCTTTGAACGTAGTTTGGATTAATTGTTGTATTATTAAACTGAAAATGAAATGGAACGACAAGGGAAAACTGAAATGTAATAACCTTTAAATCTACATGAAATGATAGTGTAGATTTTAGAAATAATTATAAAAATAACAATGCGAATTAATACGATTATTTCGGGGTTATTTGATTTAATCTATTGAATTGTTATTGATTGTTGTTATTGCTTGTTTACTTACTTTGACACTATCCCTGTCATCACACTGCAAGTTCCCTTTGTTATGTTTGATTTTTGAATTAAAATGGGTTGAAAAGATAGGCCCAAGCGGGTTTCGTTTAATTAAATTTGGGATTACGGGTTGAAATGCTATCCACCCGTATACATTTAGTGTACGTATTGAAATGATAATAGCCATAACACTTTGACCATATGATAAAAAAAATCTATGGTCTTATTAAATGTAAATTCTTAAATACATCTATAAAGGGTAATGATAAATATAGAGTTAATTATATCTAGTTAATCAAGATTTGATTAAATACATAAATTATGATAAAAAATTTATGTAAATTTTATTCGGATAAATTTTGCAATAATATTGAAAAATTAAGGTTGGGAGATAAATTTGGGTTATTGTAAAATGATGTTTAGATAAGGATTTATTTATTTAAATCAATTTGAAATTTATCGAATGAGATATTTCACGTTTAATAAAATTTGAGAAATCTTGAGAAAGATGTAATTTAAAGTCACTAAAATGGTATTGAATAAGGGAAGGTTCAAACTAAATAATAATGATGTAAAAACCAAGAATCTATATGAAACTGTTAAATTTAACATCTAAGTATTTAAGCCATGAACTGTATTGTAATTAAATGGTTTAGAAATTTGATATGTATTTGGGACCAAGATAGTTGAATTTGTTATGTAGATAACTAATTGAATTTAAGGGAAATTGAGGTTGAACGAAATCTGGAAATTTGTATTTAGAAAACTAGATTGGGAAATTTAGGGGAAATATTAAATACTTAAAGTATGGAAACATATTGAAATGGAAAGGGTAATTAGGATATCAAATCCAGATTTGAGATTTATAATTGAGATTGAATTTAATTTAAATGGAAAGGTCAGGTTGATGTGAACGATTTGTTAAGTTAAGGAAATTGCAAGTGCTTTACCATATACAGCATTTAATATATATAAATACTATTTGGGAAATATAATTATTCGAAGTGAATTTGACATTTGGGTTTGAAGTATAAATTAAGTGAATGACCACGATGTAATAGTGTATATTTCTACCCTGTAGATAGTTCTATGGACCCTTAGAGGATGGTCATCCCAAACATCCTTTAAGTTATTTGTATTTCAGTTGATATTTCACTTGAGTTGGATATAAGAATGTTAATCCTGACTCGAGTGTTTTGTGTTTTGCTTTACGCTCGGGTCAGACCGAGTAATACAGCATTAGAGACTCACCTTTGGAGATTGGAGCTTCATTTGGAGATCCAACTATCGTTTCAGCTTTCAGTTTTCTAGATTGACTGGTTCAGAGAAGTCATCGGCTCGTACTGAAGACTTTTCTGTATTCAAGAGATTCTGATGTATTTTATTTTAAACTCTGATGTATATAGTAGCTTCATGAACTACTATTTTTCTATTCCGCTGCATTATATTACTCTGTGTCTGTGATCTGTGTTTGATTTATTTACTGTATATTTTAAGTTTTGCCAAATTAAATTAACAATTCGGTATTTTGAATTATTCAAGTCGTACATGTACGGTTTTAGTGTCGATTTGAATGGTCCAAAATAGCGGGTCGTTACAGTTGGTATCAGAGCTTTGGCTCTAGGCAAAACTTAGCATATATAGTAAATTTATTTACAGAATCACTTTCGCTCGAGTTGAATCTCTTCCTTTCGACTTGATTTCCTTTGAATTTTGGAATATCCCTCGGTTCCGAAATTCATCCGTGACTCTTCCTATTTATATTAGTTTAATTGCGGAGTATCCCATAACTCCATTGAATAATTTGTAAAAGGGTGAAAACTCCTTTACAATTGGCATTAATTCACCTAGATTTCTGAAGTCACGGTTGACCGGTAGATGTCGCCCGCGACTTATAGAAGGATATCCACCTTCTACTTTGTAATAAAGATTTCCTCATTTTGCTCAAGCCTTCACACTTTGTTTCGAAACTTCCTTTGATCAAGTTTTCTCTTAGAAATTGAACCTCTATCTGGTTTGATATTGGACTCCCTGAATGATAGGAAACTATTTTGTAGATGGCAAAATCGGAAGAGCAGAAAGCAGCTCGTCGAGCCCGGAGAGCACTAGCCCGTAAGGAACATGAGGAAGCAATGGAGAAGTGGGAAAAGATTTGGAGGGAAAGGGCAGGACCTGGACCTTATGACAATGTCATCTGTTATCGGTGTCAAGAGAAGGGACATTATGCAGCCATGTGCGGGAAGAGAGATGAAGGAAAGAAGAGTGAGGGCCAGCGTTATCGATCCAAGATCTTCTGTTTTAAGTGCCGTAGTACGGGACACTTTCCCAATCGCTGCCAAAAGGTGAAGAAAGTAAATGCTGCACCCACGGCATCAGTCGACCAATCAACCATTTGCTATCACTGTAGGCTGACTGGACATATAGCTAGGAATTGTCCTGTGAGGAAGTACGGAAGGAAGGCTGCGTTCCGCAATTCGTTAAGGAGGATGGGTGTGTAGTGCATTTATGTAAGAAATGCAGAAGTTGGGGCCATATTGAGGGGGAGTGTTCTGGACCGATTGAAGTCCCACCCGGTAGAATTAATACCGATGCTTTGTTTATGTAAGGTGGTTCTCGGTAGATCTGTTTGTTTCAGCAGTTGTTTGTTGCTTTCGATAAACTCTATTGTATCTTTTGCTTAACTGAAGTTCTCTAATAAAGTATTCATGTTCCTGTTTCGTTGATATGAAATTCAAATCTCTATCTTTATTTTGAAATCCATTCTTAGATTATCCTTTGAAAATCGGGTACGTTTGTATTTTGAAATTGCTTTATATATCAAATTTATATTTTAATAACTATGATTTTTCCTATATATAAAAAGAAATGTTTCGATAAGGATTATATACCTATATATAAATCAAATAAGAAATGTTATTCTATATAAAAAGTTTTGAAAGGATTTGAAATTTTGGAAAATTATAAGAAATTGATTTATATAAAAATGATTTATAACTGAAGTGTTAAATTTGAAATTCGAGAATTGAATTCCGGTATTTTGAAATTGGTTTTAAGATTTTGGAAATTATAGGAAAAATAGTACGATTTAAAAGTATTTTTCCGAATAAGAAATGTTTTAAACGAGTTCAAATGAATTCCATTAATTTTGAAGAAATTTCAAACGAGTTTTCAAGAAAATAGAAGTCCAGAACTCACTTATGTCGCTAGGGAATAATTTCGGTGATGAGTGCACGCATCATCGACATTGATTTTCGAGTTTCAGAGTGGGGGAGAGGCTCCTTTAATAGCTTCGCTATGCGAGTGATCTTGTAAAACCGTTTTTGATTTCAAATTCCGTAGTAATTTGATAGTTTCGAAAGAAATATGTATATATTTGAAATGATTTAAAGTATACCGGTGTTCGATCCTCGAGTTTGAGTTGACCTAGAATAACCCTATTTATAAAAAATTGATTTCCAACTAGTGATTTGAAATCTATTGATTTGAAAGGTACTCAATTTTGGAAAGAGAATTTTATATAATCGAAGTCTATATAAGGATATTTTGATATACTATTGATTTGGAAAGTATTCGTTTGAAAATGGAATCCTATATATATGGACTTTATATAAGTACAATATTTGAAAGTGATTTGAAAAAGGTACTATATGATATATATTTTCCAAATAAAGATATGGAAAGTGCCTTCTGCTTGATATCCGCTTTGTGGCCACAGCGTGGATTCATTCTATCGTTATTATTCTCTCTGATTTTGGTTTTCCGGATGTAATACTCGAGTGTTCCCACCGTGACGTGTCCCACGGTTTCTTTTTCTCTCGTGAATGCACAGCGAAATTGCCTGGCTGAGTCTTGCCTAGGGGTACGGATTGTTTCCTGGGGGAACCAGGCGGAACCATTGTGTATCCTGCAATCTGTGTAGGTCGCGAATAGTAGCGCAAGTGCCTGGCTGAGTCTTGCCTGGGGGTACGGATTGTTTCCTGGGGGAACCAGGCGTAACCATTGTGTATCCTGCACCCTACTAGTCATCATGGCGTAACTCGCAGGGCTGTGAAAGCTTACGGATATGGATTGTTTCCTGGGGGAACCAGGCGTAACCATTGTGTATCTGCGAACCATGATCGGACAAAGGTTTTGGTTTGATTGTTTTGTTTGGATCATACTTTCCATATCTGTTTTAAAGGGTTTTTCAAGTATTTTCACTGGTTGTTGAAACAAGTCTACTAAGTACTTGAAGAATTCTAGCTTTGCGCCTGATCAACGCATGGCCAGAGTCTGCAAGAACAAGGATAAACTTGTTGAAACATCGAGTTATAAAAGTATTTTCGAAAGAAAATTTACTTTGATATAGTAGTATCTTATTATAAAAGTGTTATTATAAAGGTATTTATTATAAAATATTTTTCCCAACAAAGAAATTTGCATTAATCTTTGGAATTAAATTCCTTTGGTAAATTGAAAATTCTTGCCCGATACTATTCCAGAATCTACCTTCCTTTCCTTTTTGAATAAAATCTTTTAAAGATTGCTTATCTATATGCTACATTGGTTAATAGAAAATTTTAGTGGTATAAATATTTTTGAAGTGAATGATTTATTAATAATGTTTGAAAGGTATCTAAAGACAAATTTATAAATTTATGAATTATGGATTTAATATTTTCAACAGCTTCTTTGTAAATATAACTAATGATGCAAATAATTGTTTTCAAATAGCTTTCATATATGTATATAGGTGTTAGTTAAACATATTAAATTTCAATGAGTTTTGGAAATTTTAAAGTATTAAAGATAGCTGAATCGCAAAAAAGTTTTCAAATGAATAATTCAAGTAAAATTATATAGTTTTAAATTAATTATTTACCCTTAACTTTCAATCTACCTTTATTTCTGGTTGTTCTATTCTCCTACCTCCTTCCTTTTCGGGGACGAAAAGTTTTGAGTGGGGGAGAATGTAGCGACCAATAAAATTTTATTAATTTTTTTTTTTGGTTTTATAACGTATTTAATTTGGATTTTGAGAAATTATTAATAATAATAATTTTGAAATAAAAATTTGATATTTGGATTACGTATAATTTTATAGTTTAAACCAATAAGTTGTAGTTGTATATGGCTTGCATCTTATTCTATAATAACCAGTGTATATTTTGCTGTCTACTAGTATAATACTATATGTTAGTTTATTTATGTGTATCGATCTAAACAATGATTTTAAAATAATAATAAAAATATACATACATACATATATATAATTGGATTTGCGTTTGAATTTAGAAAATGATTTTGATTCATATAAATAGTTATATACATAGTTATGCACATATATAGCCATAAGTTCAACTCATACCATATTAAATTTCTTTTAAAGGTTTTAGCTAAATCTATGGGTGAGCGTTGACACACCTTTCCACCTTATATTTAATTCTCTAACGTTTCAATTTGCATTCTATCCGTTCATAATTTCTTTTTTTTGTGTCAGCTGAATCAGTGAGAGACTGTTACAATTTCATTTATTTGTGTACGTTTTCATTTTTATTATTGTACACATCACGGTACCTTTAAAATTGTGACTTCATTTCTTTTCTTCGGTCTCAATTATAGAAGCGTGCTGCGCACGTTATTATTAATTGCTTTGAATCTCACTACTCTATATTTATTCCTGTACGTTTATCTTCGCTTAAATTTCTCTCTCCATTCTTTTTTCCATTTTAATACCCTTGCCTTTCCATACTCACGTGCTTTCCAATCAAGCAATAAATTATTTAAATATCCACCTTATCAACTTGACCGTTGTTATTGCATCACACTAGTATATAATTCAAATCTATCATTATTCTACCATTCTTCTTTAACAAATTATATGTAACAGTATATCATAAATGGACAGCTCATTCTCCACCCATTCATTTCTCCTATTCAATTAATAATGGAATATAAAGTTATATATTTGGTATACAATTCAAACAACCGTTACCATTCATACCTCCTAAATTCTAGCGATTGACCCCTCTATTTCCATCGGTTCAAATTTATATAAACTTTATATTCGTTACACGTTACATTCATTTATTTGACCGGTCCTTTCCTTTGTTATTTCCCGAATTTCGTGCGTTACTAACCAATGCTCCATATTTATTTGCCTTAATGATTCAGCTAAATTTAAGGATCACCGTTGCTTTTACCTTTTTGTTTATATTACCATTCCCCTATTTTAGCCGGTTGCATTTGATATTTCCTTGATTTAAGCTTTCTAACTTTTAAATTTCCACTACTCTATATTTTTTCTGTACATTTATCTTTGCTTGAATTTCTTTGTCCATTCTCCTCTTTTGCATGTGAAGCTTCTTCTGTAGGTAAATGGCTGCACCATTTTTTTTTCTTCTTCTTATTTCTTTTCTTTTTCTTCTTCTTTTTCATCCTTTTCTTTTGTTTTCTTATTGTTTATATTGCTTTTCCTTTATTTTAAGCACAACATGTTTTTGTCTATTTATTTTTTTACATGTTTTGATTTTCAATGTAACATAAAAGTTTATAATTTAAGCGTATATATATATATTTAAAAAGGATCGCTTTATATTAAGGTCACATGGTATTTGGAGAAGTATTTTTTTTAAACTATTTTGTCACTTTTATTTATATTTTACAATCCCGGTCCTAAGAGCATTTGATTGTTGGCTATACAGTTTGGGTCTATGTATTTACATTTAAAAGATAATATTTAAATTTATGTAAAGGAAGGCAAAATTATGATGTATAAACTGGGATAGTTTAACATATATAGGCGAGGACATCATTAATTCCTACTTTCTATTTTCATCAGTTTTGGTTTATGCATTTAGTAATGCTAACTAAGCTATATATATATATATATAATTGGTTTTGCAAGGTCTATAGTTATATAAAATAATATGTCGATTTTATGGATTTTTGTTTACAGTAGTGCTTCACTTTTGGTTTTAAAACATAAATAGTTATATGTTTGGCAAGTTCACATATTGCTGTTTTGTAAGATCACGTTTAATATGTATATACTTTTTTTATAGATGAGAACTTGGTTTTCAAATATATTTTTTTTAGTATGTTTTGGGATTAATTATTTAATTTAAACAAATATATTTATTTTAAGTTTATGTTTAATTTTTAATAAATGTAAGCTTGATTTGTTTATTTACTTATATGTTTGAAACGCTTGTAAATTTAATTTGCGGTGTTCAAACTTAGAATATAAATTCATATGTATATATAGTATAGGTCAGTTTTATGAATTTTTTTTATATACATATTTTTAAGTTTTATTTTATATAGTATGGTTTATATGTTAGAAAAAAAAAGGAGAGAGGTTTTATATCCATAGTTATATGTTACTGCATTGGGTAATATAGCTGTTAAGTGCTGTCTGCATTTGTACATTGATTTTTACTTGGACTGTATATATATTGAATAACAAGTGTTTGTAGCTTTCTTTGTCGCAGTTAATATAAGCTATGTTGAAAATGGGTCTCAACATTGTTTTTTTCTTTAAACTTGCATGTGTTTATGTACATTTCAATATGAAAGTTACAATATTTATTTCAAATTTTATTACATTTGATTTTTAATACAAAACAGTGATTTTTCGTACATACGTATTTTGTTTTGATATTGGTCTTAAAAAGAAATATTAATTTAATAAGAAAATAATATATTTATTTTGATTTATATATGTATATGTGCTTTAAATGGATATTGTTTTCAAATTCTCTTATACCAATTCTCTTCATCAAACCCGGTTCTAATTTGATTCCGTCGATTCCTGTTATCAGCTTTGTCCGTCATGCCCGTTTTCTCCATCGAATCGTATCCATCTAGCGTCGCTTGGAATTCGTAGCTCGTTTCCTTGTCAAATCTGTTTAGCCTCGAAAGGTGAGCAATCACTCACGATTAACACTTTTATATTTATTGAATTTGATTTCAATTGAAACGACAATTGAAATATGCTGTTGTATTTATTTTTAATTGTTATATATGCTATTATTTGTATCTGTTCACCTATGACACCCAACACCATTATCGGTTAATTATGTATGTGATAATAATACAGATTGGTTGATAATTGATTGTTTGATTGATTGTTGTTTAAATTGGATGTTAATTATTTTTGTTAAGTGATAACTAGTTTGCTAGTTTAATTTGAGTAGTATAGTTTACAAATTAAACGGATTATATATGATGGACCTTACTTTATTAAAACCTGACCCCGCCATATGTAAATTTGATTAGTTGAATTTGACCCATTGATTGTCGTAGAAATTGATAAATTATTCTTGAAATCTTTGAACGTAGTTTGGATTAATTGTTGTATTATTAAACTGAAAATGAAATGGAACGACAAGGGAAAACTGAAATGTAATAACCTTTAAATCTACATGAAATGATAGTGTAGATTTTAGAAATAATTATAAAAATAACAATGCGAATTAATACGATTATTTCGGGGTTATTTGATTTAATCTATTGAATTGTTATTGATTGTTGTTATTGCTTGTTTACTTACTTTGACACTATCCCTGTCATCACACTGCAAGTTCCCTTTGTTATGTTTGATTTTTGAATTAAAATGGGTTGAAAAGATAGGCCCAAGCGGGTTTCGTTTAATTAAATTTGGGATTACGGGTTGAAATGCTATCCACCCGTATACATTTAGTGTACGTATTGAAATGATAATAGCCATAACACTTTGACCATATGATAAAAAAATCTATGGTCTTATTAAATGTAAATTCTTAAATACATCTATAAAGGGTAATGATAAATATAGAGTTAATTATATCTAGTTAATCAAGATTTGATTAAATACATAAATTATGATAAATAATTTATGTAAATTTTATTCGGATAAATTTTGCAATAATATTGAAAAATTAAGGTTGGGAGATAAATTTGGGTTATTGTAAAATGATGTTTAGATAAGGATTTATTTATTTAAATCAATTTGAAATTTATCGAATGAGATATTTCACGTTTAATAAAATTTGAGAAATCTTGAGAAAGATGTAATTTAAAGTCACTAAAATGGTATTGAATAAGGGAAGGTTCAAACTAAATAATAATGATGTAAAAACCAAGAATCTATATGAAACTGTTAAATTTAACATCTAAGTATTTAAGCCATGAACTGTATTGTAATTAAATGGTTTAGAAATTTGATATGTATTTGGGACCAAGATAGTTGAATTTGTTATGTAGATAACTAATTGAATTTAAGGGAAATTGAGGTTGAACGAAATCTGGAAATTTGTATTTAGAAAACTAGATTGGGAAATTTAGGGGAAATATTAAATACTTAAAGTATGGAAACATATTGAAATGGAAAGGGTAATTAGGATATCAAATCCAGATTTGAGATTTATAATTGAGATTGAATTTAATTTAAATGGAAAGGTCAGGTTGATGTGAACGATTTGTTAAGTTAAGGAAATTGCAAGTGCTTTACCATATACAGCATTTAATATATATAAATACTATTTGGGAAATATAATTATTCGAAGTGAATTTGACATTTGGGTTTGAAGTATAAATTAAGTGAATGACCACGATGTAATAGTGTATATTTCTACCCTGTAGATAGTTCTATGGACCCTTAGAGGATGGTCATCCCTAACATCCTTTAAGTTATTTGTATTTCAGTTGATATTTCACTTGAGTTGGATATAAGAATGTTAATCCTGACTCGAGTGTTTTGTGTTTTGCTTTACGCTCGGGTCAGACCGAGTAATACAGCATTAGAGACTCACCTTTGGAGATTGGAGCTTCATTTGGAGATCCAACTATCGTTTCAGCTTTCAGTTTTCTAGATTGACTGGTTGAGAGAAGTCATCGGCTCGTACTGAAGACTTTTCTGTATTCAAGAGATTCTGATGTATTTTATTTTAAACTCTGATGTATATAGTAGCTTCATGAACTACTATTTTTCTATTCCGCTGCATTATATTACTCTGTGTCTGTGATCTGTGTTTGATTTATTTACTGTATATTTTAAGTTTTGCCAAATTAAATTAACAATTCGGTATTTTGAATTATTCAAGTCGTACATGTACGGTTTTAGTGTCGATTTGAATGGTCCAAAATAGCGGGTTGTTACAAACCCAATATTCAATTACTTAAACGATTTTCAATTATTATGTTTTAACTGTTAAATTATCCAATAAATCATTATATTTGAAATTCAAGTTATTAAACCTATAAAATTAACTTTTAAATATTTAAAATCGATTAAATATTTCAATTTCAAATAATCAAAATTTTGAGCCGTTACAAGCCTCATCAACCAACAATGACTAAAATAGGACAGCAGGGCTAAGTAGGTCACACCCGTTAGCGTATGTTATCATCTTTCTAGATTACCCTATTTTTATGAATTTTGTTGTGCATAAGAGATCTCGATAAGGTTGGAAGACCAGGGTGATGGCATATTCGATACTACTAGTTAAGTGGTAGACCAGTTCTATGTGGCATGGTGCAAGATGTTATTATCAGACCCAGGTGCATTATTCTAGAGATGTACCCATCGAAGGTAGTGCCTTACCTGGTCATAGTGTGGAATCCATTCTCCAATACATGCCTTTGTGGTTTTTATTTTAAAGCCTAGTATGCTGGAATTTAATTAATGTAACAATTTCACCTAAGATTAATAAGTATTTGTACTTTAGACATTATTATAATATCATTGGATTTTCTATAAAAGTGTCTTGGTTATCGTAAGGTAAAAGCCCATCCGTGTTTATGTGCGGCGTGATCTTACGAGATACCTTTGATTTTTAAAAGGTTTTGGAATGTAATAATCAAGTTGTTTGAGTTTACTCACAACAGACCCATGTCTGACCCAAAGTTTTATTTAGTTTTCTTAAAACTCTTGGGTGCTCAAATTTTTAAGAGTAGCCGAGTAGTTCAAGTATTTTCACGAATGCATTTTTGAGCAGCTCGTAGCAGGAGGCTTCATCGATAACTAGTTATTTTTTGATTCTGCTGTATACCATATACTTTATATCTTATGTATAAGGACATGCTGTTATAACAGTCCTAGGTTAGAAATTGTATTAGTGTAACTCTGATGTATTATTTTTGAAATGACTTTGTAAAGAATTATGTTGATTAATATATTTTATTCCGTTTCGCTATGAGACTCTGTGTTTTTTTTAGTTTCTTATATCTTCTATCTTCTTTCTTTTCCCCTAATAAATGGTGTTTCGGCACTTGAATGTTTGGCATGTGATATAGTGGACACAATAGTGTCAATTTTCGAGGGTCGAAAACCTAGTTCGTTACAAATTTTGTGCTAGATTCAGGGGAATCTTTCCATATGATGCCCATGTAGGAAGATTCATGTTCTTATGAAGAAAAGGAGGAAGTGACATATTAATGGAGAATGATGCTACTTGCAAGTCATTGGAAGATGGATCGGTGTGTATTCTCATGCACGACATGTTCCACGTTTAAGAAAATCTCTTCTGTCCTAGGGTCAGCTAGCATCTTTGGGGTGCAAGATTACAATAGAGTCGGATGGCTTGTAGGTGACACGTGGTGCTCTTGTATTGATGAAAGGAATGATGGTTCAGAATCTTTATCTGCTGAAAGGATCTACAGTTTTTGGAAAGACATGTGTTGGAGTTGATAGTTCACGAGCTTTGGATGCCACCAGACTCTGGCATCTTAGATTAGGTCGGAGAAGAATTTGGAGCTGCTTCGAAGAAGGAAGATGACCAAGGGTGAAAGCTTCAACCATTTGGAATTCTGCCAGGAGTGCGTGTTAGGAAAGCAGACAAAAGCTTCTTTCGATGATGGTAGACATGAGTCCAAAGGAGTACTAGAGTATGTCCATGCGGACATTTGGGGATCGATAGTTACAGCTTCTATTAGAAGAGCTAAGTATTTTATCTCTTTTATCAATGACTACTCTCGGAAGGCATGGTTGTATATGATGAAATCTAATTCGGAGTCATTTGAAAATTTTAAAACTTAGAAAGCACTGGTAGAGAATGAAGTAGGAAGGAAGTTGAAGGTGCTAAGATCCGACAATGGAGGTGAGTTTGTTTCTAAGGTGTTCACAAATATCTGTAGATAGCATGGAATTAGGAGACATTTTACTACACCCAGTGATCCGCTATCAAACGAATTTTTTAAAAGGATGAATAGAGCTCTACTGAAGAAGGCCCGTTGCTTGAGATTGAGGCAGGCTTGTCTAGAGGCTTTTGGGATGAAGCTTTATCAACTACAGCATATATTATCAGTTGGATTTCGTGCTCAGCCATTGATGGGAGGATTCCTGAGGAAAGGTGGAAAGGAACCTCTATACATATTAGTTATTTTCGTATATTTGGTAAACCCGTGTATGTTCACCATACAAGAAATGACAGGTTGGAGGTTAGAGCCTATAAAGGCTTTTTTTGGGCTATACAGACGGTATCAAACAGTATCGCATTTGGAACCCTATTGATAAGAAGGTAGTGCACTCGAGACATGTCAAATCTGATGAGTCCGCTAGATTCAATCCTAAGGAGAATCCACCTTGTTCAGTAGATTCAGAAGCTGAAAAGGCTAAGGAGACGGAAACTATTCCTATATGTCAGCGTAGTAGTAGAGTTAGAAATGTAAAAGAAGATAGAGTAATTGCTTGTTGATACATCACATGAAAGTCCATAGAATTCCTCTAGCAATGATAGTGATAGTCGTGAGCTATGAACTTACACCTATTCGGGCTAGCTCTAGAATTAGACGGCCACCAAACATGTATGGAGACTGGATTTATGAAAACCTTAACCTTGATGATCATTTTGATTATGCACTGCATATAGTGCAAGATGAGCCTTTCGACCTTGAAGAAGCTATGTATTTGAGCGTTAGCTCAAAATGGATCCATTGTATGGAAGAGGAGATGGATTCGTTGAAGAAGAATCAGACTTGGGAATTGGTACCACTCCTTCAAGAAAGCCGAGCCATAGGATGCAAGTGGGTGTATAAGGTGAAGGACAATGGCAGATACAAGGCTAGACTTGTTGCAAAGTTCGAGCATAGCTCAAACTTAATTCACTTGATTAAGTGTTAGATGCCAGCTGGTGGCACGGGGGAAGAGTGAGTCAGTATATGGGGATGTTTTTTTTGGAGATTGACGGATCCTACAAAAAAAGGGTATGATCAACGCTTTGTTGGCGGGCATTGGCCTTGCCAAAGTTCGTTGACCAAGTGAAATGGGGGATGGCCAAGACGAAGATCATTGGTAATGTATCTGTGATGCCTTGTTCGAGAGCTGCTTGGAGTAAAAGAATGTAGGTGGAGTTGGTAGGATTGCGGGGAAATATAATATCAAGTTGGAGATTATCAGATTTGATATAATATTTTCATACTTAAGAAGATTTGGAAGATATTTTAAATAGCTCAAATGTATTGCCTCTTTTATATGCATTAAAGAGAGCAATGGATTAGCTACATAAGAGGAAGAAATATTTTGAAAAAGAGTGAAGTAATTAATTAATTCTCTAATTAGATAATTAAAGAAGGAATTTTATCAGACGCGTACAAATTGTGGAAAAATGGAAAAATAAAATGGTAAATGTTTCTCGTATGATTTGGAGAATTAATTAGGTACTGATTTACGACCATAAATCAATTACTTCAACCTCAAGTAATAATCCATATACAAAGGTAGGGATTAGGATGAATAGAAGCATCGGAAATGAATTATCTTCTCTTTTGTATTTCTTCATATTCTACTTAGAATTCTATAACGACCTTGGTTCTGAGTTAAATTTGAATTGGTATTTCATTTAAATTTTTGGGAAAAAATTTGGAAAAAAATTGATAATTAATATAATTTTTGGATTAAATTGTGAATTTATTTGATTTTTTTCAAATAAAACAAGATATTTGTTTATTTATTATATATATATGTATAAATTGATTTTTAAATAGAATTTGGATTTGAGATTCAAAACAAATATTGAGAATAAATTGAAATTGTGATTCGAAATTCAAATATAACTGCGTTGAAAATATAAATTGGATTTAAAACTATATTTTAAAATAAATAAGAATTTGTTTTCTAATTTTAATGTACATATAATTAGAAAGTTATATATTGAATTAGATACAAATGATTTTCAAAACAATTGTTTAAAACTAAAATTCTATAATACATATGTGTGTTGTTATATATGTATATTCAAGTTGACTTTAAATTGGATTTTCAAATTTAATTTGGATTTAAAATTGGAATTCAAAATGGTAGATATTTTAAAATGTTTGGGATTTAAAATATATGAATAAGATTTTATCTGTATATATTTGGTTTTATTTTCTTTAAAGAAATATATATATATATATATATAAGATAAGTATTTATTAACTAATTAAATAAGTATAAAACTCTATATTTGAAAGTGCGGTGTGTATACAATTATATGTGCTAATATAGTATACACGGATCGTTTAATATGGATTACAATACAAATGCAGAAATAGATGATAATAGCATTGTAAATAAAAAAATAGAAAAATCACACCAGAGATTTTTATACTGGTTCGGAGCACCGTCCTACGTCCAGTCCCAGACTACTATCTGGATTTTCACTAATTACAACCTCGCTTCACCCGGAGGAACAGGTTTACAATTACCCGAACAGCCGAACGGGATTTCACGCCTCTACAACACTGAGGGCTTCAACAAAAAACAATTACAATTGTTGTTGACAACTTGTGCTCTTGTAAACACGGATTTGTCACTTGTAGTACACTCTTCCTATAATCTTATCCTCAAATTGTGAATGATGTTTGTGAAGATTATGGAATTTATATTGCTTATTGAATCAAAATATATGAGATAGTGTCAATGATTCAATAAGGAATGAAAGTAGTTTAGAGCTTTTTGAATGCAAGTGAATTCAAAGAATAGATAGAGAGCATATATAATCTTAATAAAACTTATTGTTTTAATCAATGATATTGATGTGTATTTATAGAGAGAAAATAGTTATAACCCTTGGTGAAAAGTTGCAGTCAAAAGTTATGATCATTGATGAAGAAGAAGAGACGCAACTATTGAAGAAAGATGTGTCTTTTGGAAGAAGTTGTTCTCTGTTTAAAAACGGTCGACAGGTCAAAAACTAACCGGTAGACAGGTTTTTAAAAATATAGTCGTTATGTACATGTGTGCACGTTTATTGTGCACATTCAACAGGAACGGTCGACCGTTCATTTTTGGACCGGTCGACCGGTCTCTGTTAAGTTGCACAATAAAGTGCACAACCTATATAAATGTGTATATATATATATATATTATATTTTGTGCATGATTATTTGAGGATAGATTTTGACAATTTTATTACTATTATAACATCAAATAATCAACCTATAATCTAGAGTACCATATGTACGTCTTGATTTGTCGATCGCTTTAATATTGTTGTCAGCAATCAAAATCTTCATAGAAGCTGTGACTCAACATTCTCCCCCTTTTTGATTGATGACAATATAAAAACTCAAGTATAGGATCTCCCCCTGAATATGTGATTTCCTGCAGACAATTATTAGCTTCTTTCATCCTGCAAACAATTATTAGCACCTTTCTCCCCCTTTGTCATCGACAAAAAGGAGTAAACAATAGAAAATATAAACCAAAGAGAACAATGCATACATTCAAACACAGGATGTTTTGATGAAGTACAATGCAAGTCATAGTCTACTACGAATAAAAAGATGGACAGTATTTAGTACAAGTGCCATATATGTTTTTAAAGAAATGAAAAGAAAAAACAAACTAACTTCATTCCGACTGAATCTCTTCCTCATCATCATCATCATCATCATCGTCGTCGTCATCGTCATCGTCATCATCATCGTCATTGTCCCCACGACCTTGTCCGCTTGTACCACCGGATTCCTCGGATGTCGACCAAGTAAAAGTTGGAGGAGCCGGACGTTTTCCGGGGTCTTGATGTTGGGTCGAGACGGATGTGCTACATGATATAGCATCCCATATAGCGCCGAAGAATGACTTTACCTTATTGAATCGTCTATCAATTTTCGAATCCATTCGTTTTAGTCTTGATTCAAGTAAAAATTGATTCCGAGCGATGGTTTCAAGAGATTCTCTTGTAGATGATTTAGATTTCAATAATCTAACATCTTCAGAACGACGACGAGATGGTGGAGCTTGTTGTTCTTGAGTATCGCGTTGTTGCCATTGTTCGAATGGCATAATATGAACATATGGAGGAGGAAGCTTCATCCGTTTGATAGTAGTGGAGTCAATACACTTTGGTGTAGAATATGCCGAATCCGGGGGTGTGACTCCACATGCAAGCAACATACGCATAATATACTCGTTATAGAAGAAATGTGGACGAGTAGAGTTATTTACCTTAAGAATTTCATCGAAAATCATGTGAACCCAATTTATTTCGATATCATCGTAGATAGCATAAAGAGCCTTGAAATTCTCTTTGTAAACGGCATCATAGTTTCCTAATCGAGGAAATAGAGAGTGCATTAGGACATGGTGTAACAACCTTGCAGTCGGTCGTAGCCCAATCGATTTGGTGCCGTTACTATCATCTTCTATAAATTTATGACTCGTACTATTCCGGGTGAAAACTTCACAAAATGTCGATGAAAACTCTTCACCCCTATTCGGTATTCCCAAAATAGAAGCAATTCTATCATAAGTGAGATAGATTCGTTTGCCACATACTACTGACCAAATAACTCCATTTGGATTTTCCGGAGTATATTCCTCTAAATTCATATTTGCATAAAATAGCTTAATCATCAAATGATTAATTTGTACGCTATTTACAGAAAAATCAATAAGAGGAGAGATACGAGATCTATTTGCTAATCTTTGAATACCGTATGCAGTGAAATCGTCGAATTTGATGAATGAGCCTGGATGGAATTTGTAATTTGTCATTTGATTCCATCTAGTTACTGCAACCGGAGATTCTAGCCATTTTCTAGCAGAGAGAGTAAGAGAAGAAGTTTCTGATGTTGCTCTTTTCTTTGATTTTTTCTGAGGAGGAGCCATTGAAGAGAATTTGAGAGTTTGTGAAGCTTGAGAATATGAACTAGGGTTTGGAAATGGGAAAATTTTCAGTAGAGAGTAGAAAGTAAAGAGGGTTGGTGGCAAAAATATATACGTGAAGTATATAAAAAAAAAGAAATAACTGCCGACCGGTCGACCGCTTGCGTATTGCCGGTCGACCATTTTCAACCAGAGAGCAAAACGGTCGACCGGTCATATTTCAGGCTGTCGACCGGTTTGGCTCTGTGTGCAAAAATGCAGAATTTGGCAAAAATTTTGAAAACGAGTCGAATGAATATATTATATATTATGTTATTATTGCAAAAATATACTGTATTACAAGAATTATATATGAAAGCAAAATAATATACATTATGGAATTCTAATGAGAAGGTGAGTTGTTATTAGAATTCTTGTCGTTTTCAATGCGTTTAGCCCACGGACTCCACTTATATCGAGCTCCTTCATTCTCGTTATAGTTTTTATCCCAAGAGTTTGGAGTTGTTGAAGTCGATGGTCTTGACGGCATTGGTTCATGAACATCGTGTTTGTTTGAACCGCAGAAGAATGAAGCCATTCGTTCTAAAGCGGATAAACGAGTTGAAGTACGTTGTTGTTCATGGTATAGTAGGTTTTGACCATAATGTAGTTGTCGTTGAAGATCAATTTGATGCTTTTGGTAGTGATGAATTTCATCGATTTGCGCCTTCGTGCGCGGAGAGCAGAATAGTGCTTTCTTTGCACGCTTGGATGTTGGAGTATGGCCAGGTGTGTGAAAACAATGGTGAGGGCATTCCGGCCTTTGTTTCGGTGTAATCGGAGAATATTGTTCCTCCGACTCCGAGCTAGTGATAGAAATATGAGATTCCTCTGCGCATTTGTCGCAAATGTGTGCCATGGTAGCTTGTTTAAGGTGATTTATAATTTTTAGCAAGAAGGTGAATGAATGAAAGTGTATTTTTCAAACGTTTATATAGAAAAAAGTTTGCCAATGAACTTGAGGATAGGATTTGTTAGAGATAATTAGCCGTAAACAAAAACAATGATAGAAAAAAAAAAGTTATAAAAATAGGTATAGTTTGTTATAGGCTGAAATTTAAGAATTATTTGAAAAATATATAGCCTAAGTTTGAAGGTTACTTATTCTATTCTAGATCTTTCCGAGATACTAAGCCAAGCTCTCTTCGTAGTTTAATAAAACTAGATTCAAGTAATGGTTTAGTGAAAATATCGGCTATTTGATTGTCAGTGTGAACATATTCAAGATGTATATTACCTTTTTCAATATTATCTCTAAGGAAATGATGACGGATATCAATATGTTTGGTTCTAGAATGATTTACTGGATTTTTAGAGAGATTTATTGCACTCGTGTTATCACAGTATATAATAGAATTCGATAAATGTATATCGAAATCTTGAAGTGTTTGTTGCATATATAGTACTTGAGTACAAGCGAGAGCCGCTGATATATATTCAGCTTCACATGTTGATAGTGAAACACAATTCTGTTTCTTACTAAACCAAGAGACAAGTGATTTTCCAATAAAATGGCACGTACCACTTGTACTTTTTCTATCCGTCCGTGAGCCACCAAAATCAGCATCACTATATGATACTAATTCAAATGGACATTCTTTTGGATAGAAAAGACCAAAATCTTTGGTATTATTTAGATAACGAATTATACGTTTCACTGCTCGTAAATGTGATTCCTTTGGATCGGCTTGAAAACGAGCACATAAACAAACACTCATTAATATATCTGGACGACTAGCTGTAAGATAAAGAAGAGAACCAATCATGCTTCGATATAATTTCTGGTCAACATTCTTACCACTTTCATCTTTTTCAAGATGTGTAGTTGTACTCATAGGAGTTGGTTTACCAGATGTATTTTGTAATCCGAAGCGTTTGATAAGATTTTCACAGTATTTTTCTTGATTGATAAAATACCGTTTGAAAGTTGTTTGATTTGAAGTCCAAGAAAATAAGATAGTTCTCCCATATGAGACATTTCGAATTCTTTGGTCATAATACTTGCAAATTCCTTGCAGAGTTTATCGTTTGTTGAACCAAAGATGATATCGTCTACATATATTTGGATAACCAGAATATCATTTCGAGAATGTTTAATAAACAAAGTTTGATCGACTTTGCCTATTTCAAATCCTGAATTAATAAGATAGCTACGTAAACGTTCATACCAAGCACGAGGTGCTTGTTTTAAACCATACAGAGCTTTCTTAAGTTTGAACACATGGTCAGGATATTTTTCATGTACGAATAAAGGTGGTTGTTCGACATAGACATTCTCTTTGATAAATCCATTGAGAAAAGCACTTTTGACATCCATCTGATAAAGTTTGAAATTATGATAACAAGCAAAAGATAATAGAATTCTAATAGCTTCTAGTCGAGCAACTGGTGCAAAAGTTTCTTCATAATCGATACCTTCTTCCTGATTGTATCCTTGTGCTACTAATCTTGCTTTATTTTTGGTGATATTTCCTTGTTCGTCAACCTTATTTTTATAGACCCATTTAGTACCAATTACTGACTGATCAGTTGGTCTCGGAACAAGTTCCCAAACGTCATTGCGCTCAAACTGATTTAGTTCTTCCTGCATGGCAATGATCCAGTAATCATCTGTAGCAGCTTCTTTTGAATTCTTGGGTTCGATATTTGAGAGAAAAGCGACATGACCCATTTGATTGAGTTGACTCCTTGTTCTGACATGTGATGTTATTTCACCTATTATATTTTGGGCCGGATGGTCTCTTAATATTCTTGGTGGTGATTGTAATTCACATATTTGAGGAGTATTCTCAATAATTACTTCTGAGTCAGAATCAGTATTTGAGATGATTGGATTATTAATGACTATTGATTCGTCATCATCTGATATTGTGTGAGGATGCTGATAGATTTCATCAAAAGATACATGAAGTGATTCTTCAATAGTTTTGGTTCGTTTATTAAATATTCGATAGGCCTTACTTCGTTCCGAATAACCGACAAATATTCCTTCATCGGCTTTTGGATCGAATTTTCCAAGCTGGTCTTTCGTATTTAAAATAAAGCACTTAGAACCAAAAACTTTGAAGTATGAGATTTTGGGCTTTCTTTTGTTAAACAATTCATAAGGAGTATTCTTGGTAAGAGGTCTTATGGACACACGATTTAAAACATAACAGGCAGTTGCAACAGCTTCTGCCCAGAAGTGTTTTGGTAAGGTGGTTCCATTTAATAATGTTCTTGCACATTCTTGTAAAGTTCGGTTCTTTCGTTCTACTACTCCGTTCTGTTGTGGAGTTCTGGGAAACGAAAAATTATGATATATACCTTTCTTTGTACAAAAATGTTCAAATTCATTATTTTCAAACTCTCCGCCATGATCACTTCTTATATTTTTAACTTTAATCCCTTTTGATTTTTGAATTCTTTTGACGAAAGATTTGAAATGATCGAAAGTATCACTTTTATTTTTTAAGAAAATTGTCCATGTATAACGAGAGAAATCATCAACAATTACAAGCACATATTGACTGTGATTTATTGATTGAACTCTAGTAGGTCCAAATAAATCCATGTGCAGTAACTCAAGCGGTTGTAATGTTGATATGACTTTCTTGGATTTAAATGATGATTTGGTCAATTTTCCTAATTGACATGCATCACAAATGTTGTTAACTTTAAAACTCATTTTGGGTAGTCCTCTAACTAGATTGTTTTTGGCTAGCTTGTCAATAGTTCTGAAATTTATATGACAGAAACGTTTGTGCCATAGCCATGGATCATTGTCATTAGCCATAAGACACATATCTGAATTATGATTAATATTCATATTTAGAATATATATATTTCTGTCTCTATAACCTTCAAAAACCAAATTATGGTCTTTATCTAAAATACTACACTTATTATTTGAAAAGGAAATTATAAAACCCTTGTCACATAACTGACTAATACTAAGTAAATTGTGTTTTAAATTTCTAACTAGCATGACATTAGTAATAAGAGGTAAGTTAGATGTACCACAATTGCTCACATCGCCTTTGCCGATGATATAACCTTTTGAATTGTCTCCAAAAGTGACTGAGCCACCATCTGAGTATTTAATATTTGTTAGTAAGCTCTTGTCTCCCGTCATATGCTTTGAGCAACCACTGTCCAATATCCACTTTCCTCTTTTCTTCAGTGGGACCTGCAAACATAGAATTAAGTTCATGGTACCCACTTTTTATAGGGTCCTAAGAGTTAGGTCTTAGGAGTCCAAACCCATTTGGGTCCGGTATCCCCTTTATATATATAATTGTTATTAAAATGTACATTATTCATGAATTGCTGAATGTATTTGTTCCTAATCAAGTTATTATTTGTTTTAGGAACCCATATTTTGATAGTCTTGACATTTCTCTTTTGAAATTTCACAACTGGTTTTGGTTTGAAATATAATAAACTAAGATTTTTCTTAGCTTCAGTTTTTTGTACTTTCTTCTTCCTTTTATTTCTAAGATGTTTTTTAGTTTCATGTTTGTTATATCCCAAACCTTGTTTATCTGAAATAGATTGTGAACTTTTAATGATTTTAGTCAAATTTTCTCGACCTTTGTTAAAGTTAGAAACATTTTGAGTAATGTCATCAAATTTTGTTTGTAAACTAGCTTTTTCTAGGTCTAGAATTTTGACTTTTGCTTTAAGTTCATGATTTTCAGTAGTGAGAGCGTTATTTTTCTCTTTTTGAGCTTCTATTTCTTGACTCAAAAGAGATATTTGAGAGTCAACATTAGATGATGATTCTTGAATATTTTCAAGTTCTTCTTCTAATATTTTCTTCTCATCTTTTAACAAATCTCGTTCAAACTCTGCTTTACTTAAATCTGCTTTGACTACTTTTAATTGACGTTTTAAGTCTTTATATTTGACTATCAACTCAGCATTAATATCAAGTAATTCATCAAATGTAGGAATTTGTACCTCATCTTCTGTTGCCATAAAACAAACATTAGCTTGTTCATTCTCCGAATCACTTTCACTTTCTGATGAAGATGACTCTGAATCATCCCATGTTACTGAAAAGGCTCGTTTCTTTGATTTGTCCTTCTTATATTTGAATTTGTCATTTTCTGACTTTTTCTTTTGTTCTGGACAATCCTTCTGCATGTGTCCCTTTTTATGGCAGTTGAAACATTCTATAGCAGATGAAGATGGTTTATTTGATCCAGGTTTCCTTTTATTGTAGCGACTGGCTTTTCGATATTTTAGGAATTTTTTGAAACCTTTAGCAATGAACGCCAAATCTTCATCTTCAGAATCTGATTCATTTTCATCTTTCTCAACATGAAATGCTACATTTTTCTTTTCTTCTTTCTGTTCTTTTCTAGCCTGCAAATTTGCTTCATAGGACATTAAATTTCCTATCAATTCATCTGGCTTCATGACGGAAAGATCATTAGCTTCTTCAATTGCTAATACTTTTCCTTCCCATTCATTAGTCAGAGAATGTAGGACTGTTGAAACAACATCAAAATCGGAATACTTTTGTCCTAACCCAATAAGTGCATGGTGAATAGTTTGAAACCGTGAATACATGTCATTGATTGTTTCATTTGGTTTCATTTTGAAATTTTGAAATTGACTTTTCAGCATGGCTATTTTGGCTTGTTTAACCTTGTTAGTACCTTCATGAGTGATTTTTAGCGTTTGCCAAATTTGATATGCAGTAGTACAGATACTAACACGATTATATTCATTTTGGTCTAATGCACAGAACAACATATTTATTGCTCTTGCATTTACGGCTGCTGCCGTTTTCTCAGCCACAGTCCATTCTGAATAATCAGTTGTTGGATTCACTATTTCTCTTTGAGTAGCATTCCAAGCATCATAGCTACTTGATTGCATAAAGAATGACATACGTGTTGCCCAATAACTATAGTTAAGACCATTGAAAAATGGAGGTCTTTGTGTCGATTGCCCTTCTGTGTAAGTGGTGTTTTGAGTGCTAGTACTTGCGTTATTTGCCATATTACAAGAATATATCAAATAACTGTGTTACGGTTATATGATAACCGTGCTCTGATACCAAATGAAAGTGCGGTGTGTATACAATTATATGTGCTAATATAGTATACACGGATCGTTTAATATGGATTACAATACAAATGCAGAAATAGATGATAATAGCATTGTAAATAAAAAAATAGAAAATTCACACCAGAGATTTTTATACTGGTTCGGAGCACCGTCCTACGTCCAGTCCCAGACTACTATCTGGATTTTCACTAATTACAACCTCGCTTCACCCGGAGGAACAGGTTTACAATTACCCGAACAGCCGAACGGGATTTCACGCCTCTACAACACTGAGGGCTTCAACAAAAAACAATTACAATTGTTGTTGACAACTTGTGCTCTTGTAAACACGGATTTGTCACTTGTAGTACACTCTTCCTATAATCTTATCCTCAAATTGTGAATGATGTTTGTGAAGATTATGGAATTTATATTGCTTATTGAATCAAAATATATGAGATAGTGTCAATGATTCAATAAGGAATGAAAGTAGTTTAGAGCTTTTTGAATGCAAGTGAATTCAAAGAATAGATAGAGAGCATATATAATCTTAATAAAACTTATTGTTTTAATCAATGATATTGATGTGTATTTATAGAGAGAAAATAGTTATAACCCTTGGTGAAAAGTTGCAGTCAAAAGTTATGATCATTGATGAAGAAGAAGAGACGCAACTATTGAAGAAAGATGTGTCTTTTGGAAGAAGTTGTTCTCTGTTTAAAAACGGTCGACAGGTCAAAAACTAACCGGTAGACAGGTTTTTAAAAATATAGTCGTTATGTACATGTGTGCACGTTTATTGTGCACATTCAACAGGAACGGTCGACCGTTCATTTTTGGACCGGTCGACCGGTCTCTGTTAAGTTGCACAATAAAGTGCACAACCTATATAAATGTGTATATATATATATATTATATTTTGTGCATGATTATTTGAGGATAGATTTTGACAATTTTATTACTATTATAACATCAAATAATCAACCTATAATCTAGAGTACCATATGTACGTCTTGATTTGTCGATCGCTTTAATATTGTTGTCAGCAATCAAAATCTTCATAGAAGCTGTGACTCAACAATATTAACATTTAAAGTAAAAAGAGATTACTTAAGGTAAAACTATAAAAGCTTGTTTATACAAGTGTTAATTGATTAAAAAGAGGAAATGACAATTGTTAAGAAATTAGACTAGTGTCATATATTATTTTTTATTTTTCTTTCATTTTTAAAATAAATCATTTTAACTAATTAAAACAAATGCTTCACACCCTCATTATCTTTTCTATCTTCCAAATTCAAAAGCCAAGAAAACTCAAACCATTTCTCAAACAAAATTTGAAAATCAGCACCACCTCAAACCATAAATCAAATGCTTTAGCCTGTTATTCATTTTCAAAATCAATAAACTACAAATCATTTGCAAGTTGAAAACCAAAAGCCTATAATTTTTCTTCAACCAGAAATTCAAAATCAAGAATTTAAAATAAAAATCTGAAAGAAAGTTTCAGATTCAGATTCATGTTGCTTGAAGCAATGCAAAACAAATAGGGATTAAAAAAAATCAAATGCAAGGATTCAAAATCAAATTCAGATCAAGAACCTGGAAGACATTTTTCAGACCAAATTCAAAAATCCAAATACCTGTCTTCAACTTCAACCTGGAGACTTAAGATTCAACTCAAACAAAACCTGATGCAAATTAAAAGTAAAGCTCAATATTCAATTCAACAAAAGTTTTGAAGTCAAAACAAATTTTAGCATCAGAGAAAACTAAGGCTTCCAAGCCCAAAAAATTCCTCTCTGTTCAAATCTTCTAGTGAATAAACTTTTGAACCTGTTTACTTGAATCTTTGATTTGTCTGTGATAATGGATGTATGATGATATTTTAGTTATAAATATAAATGCATTGTAAAAATAAAATAAAAATATGCATGTGCATGTCTGTATAAACATAAATAACATTACTCTGCAAATATACAAACTCCAAACCATCAAAATAAATTTAATTACTCATTGTACAATCGAATTTAGGCTTTAATTTCTAAAAGGAAAATGTTTGCAATATGTTAACATCATTTTAAAATAAATTCAAAAGGATTTATTGAGTAATTATCCCAAAATCTATGAATTACAGTAAAGTAAAACAAAGGCGGGGAAATTCAATTATCAGGTTTTTATGATTGGATTACATGATTAGAATCGTCATCAAAAATGATGAATTTTAGAAATAAAATGACGATTTTTAGTTTGTAATTGAGGGTGAAATTTGAATTTAACCAAAAAATGGATTTTTAAGTTTTTCTCGTAATCAATGAACTAGGGGTGATCGGGGTTCGTGCTAGAGGAAGATGAAGGTTAGGCGATCAAGGAAAAAATAATCAAAGCTTTTCTGGTTCGCCGTGGTTGCCAAGCGATGATGAGTTAGGGTTTAGCAGTTGTTTTGGTTAAGGATGTCAGCGAGTCGAATTTCATCGTCTCTGATGAACCGAGTTGCACTGGACTGGAGGGAAAAGGGTTAGTGAATCATGGTGAAGCTCTAACCTAATTTTCGTGGCCTCTGATGGCCTGAGGTAGCGATGCAACTGATTTCCTGATGGTCGAATTTGTCTGTGGGTATGTCGAAGTGCTCGATTTCAGGTTGCTTGGGTTTTCAAGGTTCCGGAGGATCGTTGGGATTGAGATGGTCGTGGATGACTTGTAGACGGTCACGACATTGGTCGAAGATGATCGGAGTAGTGTTGCACGTGCACGCGATCGTGAATATATCTGGGAGATTAAAGCGTGGGGGAAGAAGACGCATTCTTGAGTTCATTCTCGAGTTGTTCAAATGAATGGCTCGAAGAAAAATGGTGTGCGAGTTTGTTTGAATAGGATTTTAAAGATTTAATCAAAACAAGTTTGAGAACAAAAATATAAAAGAGAAGCTCGGGTGTTGTCTCGGAGTTGAGTTCGAGAATTATGTAGGTGGGCTCGGGTTTTTCCTGTGCAAGTTAATAAATTTTTCAAAAGCAAATCAAGCTAAGTTTTAAAGCAAAAGCAATACAAGTTTTAAAAAGTAAATTTTTAATAAGTTTTCTAAAACAAGTTTCAAACTTGAATTTAAAATTCAAATATGATTTGAAAATAATTGATGTGGTTTTAAAATAAATTATTTATTAAATTAATTATTAAATCTCTGAAAGTTTTCAAATGTAATTAATTGAAGTGATTAAATGGATAATTTAGTAATGATTTACTTTTAAATCTTGGGTAATTAAAGTTTGATTGATTACTTAATAATAAAAGGGTTAACTAAACAAATTAAGGAATAATTAATTGATGAAATTAATTAATTAAGGATAATTAAATGATCAAAGGTAAATTAATTTAATTAAAGATAATTAATTAAGGGTTTTTAATTACTTAAAGATAATTACTTAGTTAAAAGTAATTAATTAATGGTTAAAGTTAATTAAATAATTAGAGATAATTACTTATTTTAATTAACTAAAGATAATTAATTTGTGTGATTTATTAATAATCTGAGGATAATTAATCAATTAAAGATTTATTTAATGACAGTGATTAGGGATAATCACCTATTGTAATTAATTAAGAATAATTAATTAAAGGGTAATTAATTAAGGGTTAATTTATTTATTAACAAATTAAGGATAATTAAGTAAAGGGTAATTAATTAAGGGTTAATTAATTTATTAATTAATTAAGGATAATTAATTAAAGGGTGATTAATTAAGGGTTAATTAATTTATTAATTAATTAAGGATAAGTAATTAAAGAATAATTAAATAATTAAGGGTTGATTATTCAATGATAATTTTTTTATTCAATTATTAATTAAGGTTGATTAATTAATTTATAATTGATTAATTAACCTAGATTAGTGATTAATCTGGTTTCAATTAATCTGGAGATCAATTAATCGTCCTTATGAATGACTGTATTCTATTGAATGCTGTGGATTGTTTGATATCTCTACTGTGTGATGCTTTGTGATATGAATTGTTTTAATTCAAGCTGTGATGAATGTAATTTATTTTATCTGTGATAAATGTATATTATTTATCTATGAATCTGTGTATGGAAGATAAGCGTTATAGAGATATACCGCTTATCTATAATTGCTATGATCGAATCTGTGATTGATTGATGATGTTGCACTATTGTGTAAAACCCTTGGACTACACTATACACACACAAATATGGATTGCATGAGGAGATTGGTTAAGTCACAGATTTTTGAAATAGTTTTAAAATTGAATTTTGAATTCAAAATAGTTTTGGAAATGGAATTGGATTAAATATGAAAAGCTTTTGAAAGGCAGTTTGAAGATAAAAGTTATTTTAATAACTTGATAAAGTTATGAATTTTAAATAGTTTAAAATGAATTTAAATTCAAAATTTGAAATTGAATTCTGTGTTTGGAAATTATGATTTAAAAGGGTTATACAAGTTATAAATGTGTTTATATGGGTTTTAAACCATTTTAAAAAGTTTTTTTTGGGAATTTGAATTTAACCCAAGGTCTTTCACTTGTATGAATGAAATCGGATTTTTCCAAAAATGAAGACCATTTTTTTTCAAATAATAAAAGCTTTCATATAATGAAAAGATTTTCAATTTGTGTTGAAAGATTTCAAGTTTGAAATAGAATTGAATTGTTTTCAAAGCTATAAATGAATCTTTGTGAAAGATTGGTGAACCCTGGTTTCAAATTGAAATGGATTTTAAAGGGTGAATCATTTTGTTTAAAAAGATTTGGAAATGGTAATTTGTTTAAACCATTTGAAAAAAAAAGTTTTGGGTTTTAAATTGTGACTTAACTAGGATCCCAATATCCATATGGTTTTTAAATATTGCGCTCATTATTCGGTTTAGCTGGGAGAGGACATTTGTGTCATATAACTCGTTCCAAATAATGATACGACGTTATGGATAGCATTTGAAGACCGATGGTGAAGACCGGATATTTTTGAAAACGAAAGGACAACCCATCGAATTTCTCTACACCGACTGGTCCCCGGTATAGAGATTTTATCACTCTTTGTGATGGGAAGTCTGGACATGATTAGGGATTATCCGGATTTGCAAGGGCTTCTTTTGAAGTACCTTCGGTTCTGTTCGAACCTGAAACAGACTTGTATGGATGTGTGTCTGACATTACACTTTGAGATGTAAAACCAGCTTCTATCAAATACATTTCTGTTTAGTGGCGGAGAATTTATTCTCTTAGCTTAACACCCTTCTCTGAGACGTACGAGCTCAGAGGTTATGTAGTTGATGGTTAATAGTAATACATTCCCAATTTGGTAATGTGGCATACGAAGTGGTGTCGATCATTTGTTAATCGAAGCATGGCTTTTGTGAAAAAGCGTAGCTTTGTGGATGAGACTTCGTCGAACCTCACAACCCGGAATGGTCAAAACAGGAAAGATGCAGCAAGGTTATTTGGGGCTAGCGCCCTCTGAGGGTATGTTCATTTCCTTCTGGATAGAGGTGGTATCATGGTATGGAGCCCAGATACTTAACCTATGTGGTTGCTGCAAATTTATTACTTTGTGGTTATTAGTGAATCCCGAGATGAAGGTTGGTTACGAACGGGGAGTGGTATACTCGTGTAGTAGTTACCTAGTTACAGAGGTAACCTGGCCTTGTGTTGGCAGTGATCCGGTTAGGTTCTTGGGGCGTCCCTCCATAGGCGTGCCCATATGGCCCAGGAAGTTCCTTTGCTTGACCATTTGTTGGAGATCCAATCATCCAATATGTGCCCTTTACGATTGCAGTTGTATAACCTGCCACATTAGGTGTAGCTATAGTAGGCATAGTATAATGGTACCTATGCTGGCTAAGATTAATATTATACTTTCGAAATGTTTTCCACTATGCACTAGTAATAATATCAAAAGGATTTTCGCGTATCAAGCATTTTTGACTGTCATAAGGAGAAATCTCCTCCAAGTGTGCGCTTGCATTGTGTGTGTGGCGGGAGTCCTTATGGCAGTTTCATTTTCCAAAAAGCATTGCAGATTTCAATTTTGAAATCTTTTGTTGTTTGTTTTAAAGATAAAAGTGTTTTGTTTGCTCATACCAGTCCCATGACTGACCTGGAGTTTATTGTTCCCTTCCTAAACTCTGGGTGCCCATAATTTTCCACACGAACAGTTTAGAATTGGGTTTTCAGATAATCAAATAATTGGTGTAGATTCGATAGCCTTCGAAGTCTTTAGTTTGATAGCTTTCAGTCTTTGAGAATCTTCTTCAGTCTTTGGATGACTGACCTTGCTTAGTACAACTTGATGGGGGTTCGAGGTAGCTTTGGATTGGAGATGGAGTTTTTGGAGTTTGGCATTGAAGACATTGTCTTTCCGCTGCTGTTGTCTCTGTTATTGTCTTGTATCTATCTTTGATATATTGATAGTCAGTTGTATCAAATGTGTTGTATCAAATACCATTGTATATCAATAATATTATTCATTTTCTTCCGTTGTGTTGTTGTACATAATGTGTTATAAGCTCCGACGAACCAGATACGGCGTTTGAATCTGCGGCATTCGAGTACAAGTGAAGTACGGGTGCCGCTTTTCGAAGGTCGAGTCAGGGTCGTTATATCTTCATTATCAATCTTAATAATTCTTCTCCCTGAAAGTAATAAAATATCCTCTCTCTAAGTGGATGTGCACTATCATGTGATAGTGGAACCAATATAAATCCATGTGTGAACTCTCTATTTACTTTCTTGTGTGATTTGCTGATATGCCATTTTATTTTCAAGTTTTGTTTGTTTTACCGCACTACAACATGATCTTATTGCTTCCACATATATTAGAGTTGATTTGCAATCATTTGTGTAAATAGACCCCTACAGAAACACTGTAGGGTAAAGTTTGGCTTTTGATAGTGGTATCTTCTTCCATATTTTGAGCAACTTCTGTTTCTTTTTCTTGCACTTGATTTTCAGTTTTTACATCCACTTGTTGATGCATTTCAGTTGGTATTTGAGCTGGTTTTTCTACATTATGCTCCGGAATTCTTTGTTCATTTTTTGACTTATTTTCTTCATTTTCCACTTTTTTAAGCAATTCATTTTCTATTTCCATTTGCATATCTTTGTGCACTGCAGTTGCTCTTTGTTAATTTTTCTATTTCATGATCTACTATTCTTTCTTCATTTTCTTCATTTTTTCTGTTGTGGATATGTTTTTTGCGTTTTCGATTTCCATCTCTATATATGTATTTTTGTTCACCTCAGTTGTTGTATGGTCTTTTTGTACGTTGGAGTTGGCATTTGTCTCTCCAAATTTTTCTTCACTGTCATTGTTCACTTTAGTTTCAAAATTTTCTTCGCTGTCTTTAGTGTATGAATATTTTTGTTCATTCTCTTATAATTTTGACTTGATTTCTTATTTAATTTTTAGAATTTCTTACTTGGCTTTTATCCTCATATTCTTTTCTTTTTCCAGTTCCTTCTTTCTTTTTTTGGCTTCATCTTCCGAATCTTTTATGTGCATTTGGAAGACTCTAATGCTTATGTCTTCTACAAATGATCCAATACTTTCTTTAGCTTCTTTAAATTTTCTTTTTTTTCACTTGCTTTTCTTTTTCTTAGTTGCTTAATTGTTGTTCTATAGATGTTGTTTGAAGAAGTCTTTCTTCTTGTGGAAGAAGATTAGTTATTTCTTTCACTTGTATAATTGGTATGGGAAATTTAGTTTTATAATATGAATCTATGATATTATCTTATTACTTACAATGATAATTGAATTTTTAACATAAGCAAAACATGTACTATGTTGAGACAAAACTGGTACTATGCAGAGACAAAATTGATACCAAGTATTTAAACTGATACTATGTAGAAGCTAAACTGATACTATGAAGAGATATAAATTATATTAAGTTTTGAAACTGATACTATGCAAATACAAAAAATGATATCAAGTATTGAAATTGATACAATGTATAAGTTAATAACTGATAGTTGCATGGATTGTTATGTTATACATGAGGGCGCATGCGCGCACGCACACGCACATACATATATATGTATGTATGTATGTATGTATATGTGTATGTGTATGTGTATGTGTATGTGTATGTGTATGTGTATGTGTATGTATGTATGTATTTGATTAAGTATATATATAATATGATATTAACTACAAATATAAAATGATATCATCAATTTAAATGAAATAATAATTTTATTTAAAAGAAATTTAAAATTTTTCTAAATAAATTAGATTTCATAAACCCAATGAGGATCCAAAATGTTATTTTTTTTTTTGAAATTAACCCAAATTACTTTCGTTGCGGGCAAGCCTAGTTCTAATAAGGATATCAGAGCCAAATAGACTATGCAGTCTAAGTTATTCGTGTAAAGGTTAATTAATTAAGCTTACAACCTTGATAGTTCGGTGTCAAGAATGGTAGTATCTAAGGATTGGGTTTGGATAGTCAATTACTCTAACCTACCATGCTATCGAACTGGCTAGAATAAATATGTGAGCCCAAAGGGTGTTTGTAATAGAAAAGGACCAATTTGAATTAGGCTTTGGGCTAATTTTCAAAATTATTTGAAAATTAAAAGTATAAGATTTTAAATTTAATAAATTAACGTAAACTAAAATATATATGTATTATAAATGTTATAATATAATACATATTTTCAATATGTTTAAAATTAATATAGATTAATTTTGAAATATATAAAATTTATTAATGAGTTTGATAAAATATATTAATTAAATAAGTTAATGAATTAGTAAACATATACATGTATTATATATTATGATAGATGCTGTGTTGTTTTAAAATTTTAAATTAACATAAGTATACATGTATGTATATAAATGGATTTTAAAATTAATATAGATTTAATTAAAATTATTTAATTAAATAATATACACATATACATGATATTTAAGTTATATTATAAAGATTATAGTATATAATAAATATTTAATATAAAGTTCTATACTAGATTAATGTAAAATTAATTAAAATGTTAATCGACTAAAATTAATTAAATAATATTTAATTAATATAGTATTATACATAAGACTATTATATAAGTAATATTAAATATAAAAGTTATATGATAAAAAAAACTTATATAATATGAATGTATAAATTAAAGGTAGAACAATAATAAATCCTATATAGACTTAAGCAATAAATAAATAGGTAAATGTATGTATATCGTGATGTCTGATGTATTCGACACTTGAATCACGAAGATGTTTCATTAGAAATACTTTATTTCATGAGTTGACATCATTCAATATAATATATTAAAGATTATGAATCTTTCATATAATGTTGTCCTCTACCATATATATATATATATATATATATATATATATATATATATATATATATATTACTTAGATGCTCCTTAGTTGTTGAGCAAACTCAAGTTAGGGATGTTATGTATAGTGTTATTGATATATTAAATAGACGGGGTAAGATAGTTATATATATATATATATATTTGTTGAGCAAACTCAAGGTACATATATTATATTTTAGCTATCGCGATATGGTAGGTACGAGTGAACTCAAGGTGGAAATGAGATTAGAACAAAGAAAAATGGGTTAGGACCTGTATATGATACAACCGATAAGGAGTTATTCATCTTTTATAGGGCTATGAATTGCCAATAAAAATCAAGGTCAGAATCCCAAGATATACGAGTATTAGCACCAACTAGTGAAATTGAAAGACTTCTATATTTCATCTTATGGTTTGGAGAAACATCAAAGACTAGTTGGAATCTTATTAGAAAAATGAAATGGTAACATTTAACTTTTCTAATATTGTAAGAACATATGCTATATAATGTTATAATAATCCACATTGATAAACGTGTGAATTTAATATAATTGATAAAACTTTTATTTACTAAGATATAAAAATGAACTGAATTGAAGATTTACAAATATAAATATAACATATACCTACTAATAAATGCTTCTTGCGTGTTAATGTTTCAGTACCCATGCAAACACCCGATTTTACAACAACTAAATACATTCGTAATTTGATCGCTTATGTATTTATTTGGTTGAGACTATGTATCTCATTCTATGAGCTCCAAACTCAAAATTAGTACAAGTGATGGATATTTGATCCATATAAACTCACATATAAATGTTATATGATGATGATCGCGGTTTATAGTGTACGATATTTTGATGAAATTATGCATTCGAAATAAGCAAATAAACCATACTATGAGATTGGTTATTCAATTGGTTGATACAATAAAGATCGTATTATGTTAAATGTAACACTTGAACAAAACTACAAGATAGATCTAAGAACTCGATCGTTAAAATAGCGGTTTGATCAGTTTACGCAAAGTGTAACATATTTGATGTCCTTAAACGTTAAGGATAATCGAATGCGCTTTTATATTCGTTATGATACGGTGATAATGGCTTCTTTTGAATGGTTTGACCATTTAGAAAAAAAAGAATGTATAAGAGTAGATGTGATTTAAGATATAGTTGGGATAAAGAGGGTGAATAGTGACTTCCTCTTCGTAAAGAAACATTGAAACGAGAATTGTAATGATGATAATTGATACGTAACATTGGAATGAGAAATACAATTTCTATTTCGAAATGTATTTTTGAAACAACCCTCTTCAAAATGGACCTAATTTTCGACCAAATTAAAATTCGTCGAACCTTAGACCCATTACAAAACTGGTTGTCGGTTGGTAAAATTGATATAATGAACAATATATGGAGCTATATATCTATGCTTTCAAAATATCACAGTGGATGGGATAAAATATAATAACATAATTAGATACCCATTTCATGAATAATCAAATCTCAAAAATACAACATATCATCCTAAAATATCCATAATATAATATCTCAAATAGTATGAATATGTCCGAAATTATATACAAAATATCAATACATTGCTAAATAGATAAACTTCCACAAATCTTCACCATCCCCTCCTTCTTCTCCATCAACATTATTTCCCCAAACCTAGGTCCATTTCGAAGAGGGTTGTTACCTTTTTTATGTAGAAAATTATTTTATATGAGATTTATTACTTTGAAGTCAAGATGTTGATCAAAGAACTCTACACTATAACTTGTTTGTAGTATATGATATAAATAATTTATATTAAGTGAATGAAGGGCCTCCAAAATATGCTATTATACTAATGGAGGAAATAGTGGTGGCATGCCGTATAGTACCTATTGATTGCATCAAGTTACAAAAAATTTTTTCGTAAAACATAGCGAATATTATTTATGAAACAATGCTGCTTTTGGGGTTTGATTGAAAATAGACATAGTTATATTTCAATGTGAATATTACGAACATTCGTTATGAAATAAAACTATAATGTGATATTTGTTTTGATAACAAAAATAATATCTAAAATTATTTACAATTATTTTGAAGTTATAGACTAAACCATAGTTTTTAGAAATAATTTTTATTATATGGTTATGAATCATATGATGCCGGATAATTATATCTCAGACAAGGCAAAACACTCATTCAGTAGGATTGTCATAAGAGTTAATGAGCTCTTTGGATTGATACATATAGAAATATGCAATCATAAGTCTATTAGTACTAAAACGGTTCCATATACTTTGTCATATTCACCGATGAGTTATCATAGACATGTGCATGAGTATTTGATGCATGTAAAAGTCTATGATTAGCTCATATAATATAAAATAGAAGTAAATGAAATAACATACGAAAGAATGATTCGATCAAATGGGTTAGTATACTAAAGAGATATTCGGACCTAATACGAATAAAGATTTATTCCCAAAGTAAACTCCTCCTTATAATACATAATGATGTATTAATAAGGAGTAAATGAACTTCGTTAGATAAAGCCTGATTAATGATGAGTGAAGTTCAGTTAAATCCTTTCTGTAAGGCATGTACTTAATAGTAGTACACTAGTTTAAAATTAATATCATCCAAACAATGGTTTACAAATCCATAGAGACATGGGTTTATAAGAAACGCCTATATAACCTAGGCCAAGGAGTTGATAAGTTGTGCTAGTCGAAAGACTGCACATAATTATTATACGTAAGGGTAATAGAATTTTCGCAACGACAATTATCAGATGATTAATTTATGTTTATGGACATAAATATATTATGAGCTAATGCAAAATCAGTTTTATAAGGCAATTCATAAAATTGTACGAATTCCCATTCTATGACACTGAGAAATAAATGTTATTTCAAAAATACCAATTTCATAGCGAAGGAATTTCTTAAAGAATTTATTGGTATAAAATGAATTTAGATAAGATCCAGTAATAAAGCCGATTATAAGGGATGAAATGAAATTGACTGAACCAACATGAACACAAATACATTAGAATATCTAATGAGTATTCTTGTACATTAAAAAAAACTATGAATTTCTTATCAACGTTAAGAATAAATAATCCTTGGTTGTTTAATTGAACCATGAAGAAGACTCTATGATATGGTACGATGCACAAATCCAAAATAGATTCCAAATATATTGTCAAAATATGATTTTGATAGTTATATTTGAAAGAATATGATCTATTGGTTGCAAATATGTCTTTAAGAGAAAGACAAATGCAGTTGGAACATAATGCACCACATTGATAAGAATAATCCCATGAGTTTCGATTGTTGAAATTAACATAATAGATTCACTATTCGATGTGCTGAAGTGGGTTTGAATTTTACTCACAAATTTATCACATTGTACGACTTTATATTTTGGTATGTATGTGTTGAAATAGAAAATTCTAAATAATGATTTAGAGTAAACTATTTACATATAATAACCAAACCATCTCAAAGTCAGTGAGAATGATATTGAGTTTGTGAGTTTTTGGATATGATCCAAGAACATATATGAAAGAGTCGCTCGACAACATTAAAATTAAATAAATATTTTGATAGAAATGTCAAATAGTTTGATTATCAATTAAAATGCAGAGGAAGCATGTACTCATAAGAAAGAATGTTAAAAGGTACATAAATATTTTTAATAAGTAAATATCACACTGCTGATTGTTAATGATACATTTATGTTAAATTCAGCTTTAGTTGTTTTAATACTCGACGTTGGATTTGTAAATGATATCTTTTTAGTAAGTATAAAAGATATTGGAAATATCTCAACACCTTACTAAAATGTTTAATACGGAACATATAAGATGGATTCCTTATGCATTGGCAATAGATATTCTCATATATGATATATTGTCTATGATATCACGATTCATATGCTTAACTCCATTCCAACATTCTCAATTTAACCATACCTCATTCAAGGGTGAAGCTAGGTAAGTTTGGACACTGGTTGCTCCAAACCTTGCCATGACACCTCATTCTAAAATCTTACAAATGGATAAGTATACATCGTCGACTTTTAGTGTTAAGCATAGTATTAATGATTTCCATAAATAATAAGAAATCAACTCGATTAATAAGTTTTCAACAATTTCTACTTACCTATTCCTCGGTTAAGAGGAAAGCCCGATAGGTTAGAGCTTTATTGTTCCATCCCTACTCGGCATCAATCTTAACTCTCATAAATAGATAAGATTACTTCATCGGCTTATTAGTGTTAAACATAGTTAATTACTTTTCTAATAAGTAATTAAACAATTTAACCATTTGCCATTGTGCAATTCATAATCCCTTTCTAACCTTTTTTTTATAATCTAAAAAAAGATATTTATATAAGATAATATGTTTTTTTCAAAATCAATTCTGCTTTTCTCCTCTAACACGTAACCCACTTTTCCTTTCTCCTTTCCAATCCCATTCCATCAATTTAACATCAGCCGAAAGAAGAATTTGAAAAATAAATTAAAATAAATTCCTTACTCTCTTCAGTAACGAGGCCCCATTCTTTTTTTCCTCTAGAGGAATGAATTCGTTTGGCTAGTAAATCTAATTCGAGAAATAATAAGGCATTCGTGTGTGTAACAACCCTGAATTTTGAACAATTTAAAAATGAAAATATTTAATTAATTTTAAATATTCGAATGATGATTGACTTGAATTTCAAATTTTCAGGATAAATTGGCGATTTAATTTTAAAATTTTATCAATACAAAATACAAGTATAAAATCTAATTGTGAAACACGTTAATATAAATTTATGTTTGATAGTTGAACTGCAAAACATTTATATGTTTATTAAAGAAAATAATTTACAAAACAAAATTGAATTCAAAATAAAAATAAAAATATAATAATATATATAAAAAAAAAAGTACACTGCCTTACCTTATCACCTTGATCCACGCCGTTACACACGCCATAACTCACGCACCCTTCCTTTCATAAGCATGGCCGAAGTCTTCTTCAAATCATCAGGAAAAAAAATAAAACCAAAGAAATAAAAATAATGGCGGCCTCTCTCTAATTTTCGTTCGTCTCCTCTTCGTCTTCGATCCAAATTAGGATTTGCTTCGGCCTCAATCTCGCTCGCGTGCTCCTCGTTCGACAAAGGTGAGTACTTTTAGTAACTCACATCTAATTCAAGCTGTTAGTGATTGCTAACTTGTTCGAATTCATGATTTTGTTGCTTGATTTACTGCATTTCACGGCTTTGAAATTGTTGAATTCTTGTTGAATTCGGTCCTTTTGATTTGATAAAATTAGTTTGTTGTGATGACGATTTCCTGGTTCACTTGTTCGAATTTCTGGAAATTGATTTTTGTGTTGGCTTCGGCCACTGCCTTGCTTAGCATGAAACTTCTGCATTTATTTGATTAGAAACTGTAATAAAGCTTGATTTGAGTTTTTGACTTCGGTTTCTTAATTTGGCTTTTGTTGAATTTGTAACCTGTTGTTACATGACTTCGGTCTTGCACCACTTGCTATTTTCAATTCGAACTGCAGTTGTAAATTTTTAATTACTGCTTTGATTGTATTTTATTGAAGTCACCTATGATATCTTGGCCATTCGAATTTGTCCTTCCTGTGATGATTTGGGGTTGTTCGTCATTGACTTCATTGAACAGTGGTTTGTTAATTGCTTTGAGCATATTGTAGCTGGTCATTGCATTTGTTATCTTCACTATGACCTGTTTCGCTGTCATGTTTGCATTTGAGCTCCTTGATGTTGCACTGCTTCATCATGGCACTTGACCTATTTCGATGTGGGCATTGTCTTGTTAATCATATATGCACTCTCTTGAGTCTTTATTTGATAGTTGCTTGTAAATACACTAGACTCATTTTGATGGTTGTTGTGCCTTTGTATACCTGTGGTGGCTACATTTTATTGCAGTTTGCCCTTGAATACTTGTGTTGTTGGCTCTGGTCATATTTTTGGGTATACTTGGTTTGGGTTTCACTTGCATACTCTATATGCATTAGTGCAGTGACCCTGACTTGTTCATTGTCACTTGTCTATGCTCTATCTACTTATTTATTCGAGTAGTACCTATATGTATTTTGTGTACGTTTGTTTTGGTGTTTTGTTGGCCTGTAGCACTATGCTGCCACCTCTGTGTCGCTGCTGCATTTGCCTTATCTTTGAGCATTATTGTTATACTTGAACTTTACGTGTGCTGTCCCTTGCACCATTCATCAGTTGCATCCATTATGTTTGTTGCGATTTGTGACATTCAAGTCAGTTGCACACTTCATTCATGTGGTCTAGGTTCTTCCCTGACCTATACACTTTGATATTTTTAGACCACTGTCTTGCATTGGTCTGTTACTTTATTTCTTTGATGTTGTGACATTGTTGTCACATTTGTTCATCTACATATAAGTAAATATATGTATGCTGTTGTTGTGCATTGGCTTCAGCCTGTTGTGCACTTCATACTTGTTGTCCTTTGTAGTTAATCTGTTGGACTTCATGTACCTATGTACTCCACTGTCCATGTTTAATGATACTGTAACTTGGATTTGGTTCCATTTGCTTGGTGCCTTCTTGAATTTATGCGGTGATGTTGACTTTGCATAAGCTCGAGCTCTGTAGCCTTGCTTTGTTCAAGTCATACTTGTAGCCTTTGTGCCTTGTCGTTCCACTATTGCACTTCAATTGCTTCTGCTGGTTCATGTATACGTTCGTGTCATTGCCTTCGTGCACTGATGCTTACTGTCTTGTTGAATTTGAGGATTTTTTGAGTTGTTTTGAGTTTATTGCTGCATTACTTTCTGGACTCCCTCTGATTCATTTAATGTTTTGTACCTTTGCCCTTGTGTCCATGTGGTGACTGTAGTCTTGTTGCCGTTTGCCCTTGGATTCAAAGTGGGCTGCAGTTTCATTTTTATGAAAATTTTGCACTTGTTGAAATGTGCAGTAATAAGTTGTTTGGAACTTGTTTTCTTGGGTTTACTTGGGTATATGCAAAACAATTGCATTTCGACCTTGCCTTGTTGCATGGGTTTTGGTGTTGCAGTTGTGTTGAGTCACTGACTTGACCTCTGCAACTTTGATTTCTGATAGTATTCTATCTTGAGATGATTTCACATATCGTTGTGGCGAGGCAGCGCACGCGTGCATGCACTGCAGCCACGCAGTATCGACATTTTGAATCGATATTTGAACTTTCATTGATTTTGGTTCGTTGACCTTTTGCATATTTCATCACGATAGTGGCGAGGCAGTGCATGCAAGCGTGAACTGCAGCCACACAGAGTTAACATTTTAAATGTGGCGAGGCCGTATACGCGTGTGTGTACTGCTGTGACGAATCCGGATTTTGCCCGTTCGAAAATCGACATCCATACTCTACATCGTACTCGAATGCCGCAGATTCGATTGTTCAAATCCAATTCGCCAGAGCTTATAACACAATTAAGTAAACAACACAGCGGAAGAAATAATGAATATCAATATACAACATCTGATACAACATCCTGATACAACAGATGATACAATAGATATCGATATACATCTGAGATATAATACAATATAATAGCAGCGGAAAGAAAATAGATAACACTAACAGCGGAACAAATATAACTCAAGATAGTCTTCAAGAAAGAACTCCAAAACCACAGCTCCATCTCCAAGAACCAATCCATAACGACGAATCACATATTCGGAATGGGTTATATGACACAAAGGTCCTCTCCCGGCTAAACCGAATAGTGAGCGCAATATTTAAAACATATGGATATAGGAATTTCAATTAAGTCACAACTTAATAATCCGAAACTTACTTTCAAATGGTTAAACAAATTACCATTTCAAATCTTTCAAATGGTTAAACAAATTACCATTTCAAATCTTTTAAACAAAAAGATTTATTTCACAAAGTTCACCCAGTTTCACACAGATCCATTTACGGATTTCAAAACAATTTCCATTTCAATTGGAGTAACTCGTTTAAATCTTTAAATCAAAGATTTATCTTATGGCTTTCAAACCGTTTCCATAACTTGGAAAAATCATTTTCATTGTTAACTTGAAATCCTTTTAACACAAATTAGAAATTCGTTACTTATGTGAAAGCTTTTAGTATTTGTAAACAAATAGTTTTCATTTCAGAAAGATCAAATTTTATTTACACGAGTTAAAACCTTGGAATTTAAATTCAAATTCCCAAATCAATACCTTTAAATAATTTAACCCATATAACTCATTTATAAGTTGAATAGCCTTTCTAAACCCTAGTTTCCAAATCATAGAATTCAATTCCTAATTATTATTTTTGAATTCAAATTTAAATCAAATTATTTTAAATTACAAAACTTAATCAAGTAAATTAAAATAAATTTTAACTTGAAATTCCATTCCAAAAGCTTTTCATTTTAATCTCAAAACATTTCCAAAACATTTGAATTTAAAATATTCAATTTTTATAAATCATTTCAAAATCTGTGACTTAATCGATTTCCTCGTGAAATCCATATTTGTGTGTGTATAAGTGTGGTCCAGGGGTTTAACACAATAGTGCAACATCATTCAATCATCATAGATCAAAACACAGAAATATAGTTGATAAGCGGTATAAATTATAACGCTTATCTTTTGTTAACAGATCACAGATATATATATCACAGATAAATAAGTCACACAGCTCAAATCAAAACAAAGCATCACATATCAGGGTATCAAACATTACAATCATCCAATAGAATGCAAACATCCATAAGGAAGATCAGTTTATTGTTTGATTCATTCAAATCAAATTAATTACCTATGAATATTTAATCCTGGTAAATAATATTAATTACAAATCATTTTGATTAATTCTTTCTTTAATCGTTAATAACCATTTATAATTAATTAATCAACCCTTTGATTATAATTCACCAACTTTTAATTATTAAATAACTAATCTTTAAATTATTTAATTCACCATTTATCTTTAATTAATTGATTAATTACCATTTTATAAATTACCCTTAATTAGTTACAAACAATTGATTAACCTTAAGTTGATTTCCGGATTTATTAATATTAATTAATTTTAAACAAATTTGATTAATTATCCAATTCCAATTTATTAATCACAAATCTTTCGATATAAGTTAATTTATCAAATGCTTTAATTATTAATTAATAACTTTAATTATTAATTAATAACTTAACTACCCATTTATTTACCATTAACTACTTAGTTAACCAACTATAAATTCTTAATTAAATTCCTTAGCTAATTTACTATTAATTATGCATTAATTAAATTTAAGTAGTTAATTACGATTTGTTTATCACTTACTCATAAATTTATTCAAACTCTAATTATAATTAAAATGAAATTATTCTTAATTTCTTTCTAAAATGATTACATAATATTAATTATCCATTAACATTTAAAGGTCTTCTTTAACTTGGTGCAAATCGATGTATTACTAACTATAACTTAAATATTAATAAATTCCATACTTATCTTGAAGTGATCACTTAATTAAAGTAATTATAATTAATTGTTAAAACGTTGTTATGTATTAACTAAGATAATTAAACTTTTATTAAGTGTTCAACTTAAAACGTTAAACCTTAATAAGTTTTACAGCGTTCAAATTTTGATGAAAAACTGTTACTTAATCTTACTTTTAAATACGATGCTGCCGACTTGAAACTAACCCGAGAAAAACATCCAAATGAACTCGAGTGTTACTTCGAGCTAAGCCCCATACTACCCGAGTCATTTCCTGTAACACTTCTTCCCTTTTTTTTATAACTTTCTTATTAAAATTAATTACTTATTTAATTACTTTAAGTAATCAAATTTTCTCAATTTAATTAATTATAATTCCTAATTAATCACTTAAGTTAATTTCCATTTATTAACCTTTAAGTAATTTGCTAACTTTTGTAAGATTTAAATTGATTTAAACATATGATTTATTTTTAATTACAAAATTAATTTAAAGTTATCAATTTAATTTCAAATATAAATTAATTTACATTCTAATTACTTTATATTAATCAACTATCTTTCATCACTTACCTTATTAAACCCTTAAAACAAATATTAACCTAACTAACTAATTTCTTAATTAACTTAGTTATAAAAATACTAAAACAAAAAAAAATCATGCACGTTCAATTGGTAATGGACCCGAGACAGCTCCTCTTTCTACTCGAGTCGGTCTCGAGTTTCCCCCGTGCTTCCCTTGTGTCTCTCTCTTCTTCCCATCTTCTTCTTCTTTTCCCTGTTTCTTTTCTTCTTCTCATTTTTTTTTAAACTGTTAAATTATTAAGCAACTCGGGCCAACACACTTCACCCTGAGAACGAACGCAAGTTCCTCATCTTCGTTCAAAATATAAAATCCTCGTCTTACCTGAAGCACATCACTACCCAGATACATCGTGCACGTGGTGCACGTACCCCATTGATTTCGACCACCGTAGGTCAACGCAGTGACTCTCACCGATCACTCCTTCCTCCGCAAGCCCCTTCGAACATTCAGATTGAAAAATAAACACGCGAATCAAAATTGAGTAGTTCGATCGACCTAAAACCCAAATCCAGATCAGGGAAACCCATCGTTCTCGACATCAAGATCATCGGAATGGTCGAAACTCCGGTTATTGCTTCGTCAACGCCTCCTCCATCACCTTCCTGAGTATCATCAAACTCGATCCATCCCTCCCTCTACGCGAGCACGAGAATCATGCCGAACCCAAAATCCACGTTAAACCCTAAATTCGATTCATCACAAACATTCTTGCATTGGAAAAAATATGTAGCATTTTTCTTGACATCCACAAGTATCAAGCAAGCTTCTACAAGAATTTCAACTTCTAAATTTAATTGAATCATCAGATATTCTCAAATAAGCAATTTTGGTTCACTTTGAAACCGCACCTTTTATTCTTACTTAAAAATCATTATTTTCATGTTAAAAATCTTAGCTTTGAGTGTTTAATCAAGATATAAATTTAAATTAACAAATTAGAATATTTGAATTTTAACATATGATTTTCCTTTTACTATAAAAATGCTATTTTCACAATAGTTATATAATATTGTGACTCGAAATTATTTTTAAAATGAAGTTCAGGATGTGCAAACAACTTCTTTTTAGGAATCAAAGCTAAATTTGGTTTTGAAAGGAAGATAGGATTTTTCTTCCTTCTTCTTCAAGATGTTATTTTCATTCTGTTGATACTACAGAGTCATACCTGTACACAATATACATCTCATCATGTACTCACACAGACAAGCAAGCAAAATCACCCATCATTTCTAACAATACTTTAAGCATCAATTAAAAATATCAAGAGATACAGGGGAGTTTGCTCACTGTTGAAATGAAGACAGAGGACAATTTAATTATCACTCTGTACAGAACTTCCAACATTCAAGTATAAACAGAGAATTCATATCAATATAAATACCAACCTACATGTTCACAAACATATATATAACTGATCATTCCTTTCAATTTGGTTTAAAGTAGTGTTACTCACCTGGATTTGCAATGGACAGAGCCTTTTTTTTGAATAGAGACAGTGCTTTCTATGTCTTTAATCTAAAAACTTTGAATCAATGCTTGATATTTGATCTAGTTGCTTAATTGCTTTGCTTAGTCTTTGATTTGAAACTTGTTTTCAATGTTAAATTTTCTCTGATTTATACTGTCTCTCCAGGTTTGGTTTTGTTTAATTGCTTTTACAGTTTTTTTTTGGAATGACTAGAGCAAATATAGATATAATTATATAGAAAAATAACAGTTGTACATGGGGGAAGGCTAGTATCTGGTTAGGCTACTTCTTTTGCAAGCTATTGAATATAGTTACATTTTTTTCTTTCTTTGCTTGCTTTAACCAAACAAGATTTCGGCTGATAAGATGATGTTGTGTGCTAAAACATCTTGCATTAATTACCTTGATATGTTGCATTAATGACTTTGTACTTTAGGTTTCATATTATATTTTTTTCATTGTGTCTTGCATTACTTTGTCTCGGCTGAGATGTAATTATGCTGTGCACTAGGATATTTTTTTCTAGCCTACTTTCTTTGACCAGAAAGATTTTTGTTTTTGTTTGAATGTATACATAACTATCTTCTTATGCAAGCCTACATACTTTTGTTTCTTATTTTATTTACATTATATTTATATTTTACTTTACTTATTTTGTCAGTATATTTTGTTTCTTATTTTCTTCTTATATTACCTTTTGCTTTTAATGTTTAAGTGTACCTGGTTTATTTTTTGCAAGCTATTACATCTACTTGTTCATTTTTATTTTATACTTATTACTTTGAAATATGGATGAAGTTCTATATTAAACGAGATGTTAGAATTTATCTAATATGTTTTACTTTATATTTTGTAATTTATCTTTTATATAACTATAAACTTATTTGAGATATTTTTTTTATTTTTATTTAAAGACTTCATTATCGAATTTTTCAAATCAATTTATCAATAAATCTCACCATTTTAAGTCAAAAATTCATTTAATTGTCAATTTAAAATAATTTGAAATTCGGGATCGTTACAACTGCAGCCCTACCAAATCTAATGTTTTAATTGTTTTTTTCTATTGATGGAAATTTATGTTTTATGTTGCCAATTCAATATATTTTGAATCGCATTTTGATGATTTTGTTGTTAACTGCCATTTAGGCAATTCTAATTTTTTTTCTAGATTACCTTCATAAATAACCCCTTCACATATCTTCGTCAAAAATCTGAATCTACTGTTTTATTGTTTAACACTGTTAAGTGTTATATTTACAGTTATCCGATTTCTTGTTAAAGGATCGGATAGGTAAATTTATATTTGACTGTCGTCTAATTGTTATTATTATTGCCTCTATGCACTAATAACTGAGTTTGAATTAGACTGACCCGTGTATTATTTTCTTTTGAATATAATACTCGGGTCAGACCGAGTATTTTACAGCTTGAAGATTTTCAGGCCGCGAAGTTAGAGAGTTGGGGAAATTGCTTCACTTTAGCTTTTCAAAAAAAAATTTGTACTTGTAAAAGATATATTCCGCTGTATAAAAATTAAATGCATTGTACAAACTCTGATATTTGTAAGAAAAAAATTTATTTATGTGAAATATTATGATTATTCTGTGATTCTGTGGCTGATTCTGTTTAAACTCTATAAACTGAATAACAATCCGTCATTTTGAACGTCTCAAGTTGGTTTAATTACCGACTGGGGGCGGGCAAAACAGTGGGTCGTTACAGTGTGTCTTCAAAACCGCGATCGACGTCGCGATAGTGGAAGCGTATTTGGGGCGAGGCGATTCGATTTGAGATCGTATTCGATTCAAAATCATGGAAAGGGCTTAGGGTAGTGCTTCGGCATCGAACACGAGGCGCAAGCGAGCGCTTGGAGGAGCAAGGCCAGAGGGAGGAACTCGCGTGCGGCGATCGTTGGTGGAGCTTACCGAATCGAGCAGTTGGAGGGATCTTTGAACTTGAACTCAACTCGAGAGAAATGGTGAAGGCCGTGAAGGTTTCTGGTAATCCTTTAACCAAGTTATTTTTACCAAATCGAATTTTAGCTCTGAAAGGAAAAATGCAGAAGTAGAAGTTACAGAAATTTTACAAACAATTTATTCTCTTCAATTTATAGATTTACATGTAGCTATATTTGTACAGTAAAACAAACTACTATGTTATTTACAAAAATAGAAAAGGTTTACAATTAGCAAATTACAGTTTGTTATTTGCAGAATAAATTTTTTTTTTGACACATACTTATGTAATTTAAATATGCACAGATATACGGTAAACATATAAAAATTTGGGAATATAGGAATTTATACTAAAACTTGAGTTTTAAACTTAGAAAGATTATTTTTATATGCAATTTGGAGATGAAGGGAAGTAAAATACAATTTACTAGGTTATGAATTTTTTTATTAAGGTGATTAATTTATTTAATAGGCTTAATTAAATTATTTAGTTACTAAAGGATATTTTAAATGGAAAATTGGTTTAAACTAAATTATTAGTTGATTAATTTATTAAAAAGGGAAATTGATTGTTCGATTTGTTCGAGTATTAATAAATTTATATAGTATTTATACAAGGTCCGAATCCTGATGGAAACAAGCTGGTATGCTATGGATTGCAAATTTGAAAGCAAAGGTGAGTTAATCTTACTCATCTGGGTCATTTAAATTTAAATGGTTAAATTTAAATAATTGGTTGAATGATTGAATTGATTGGTTGTGCTATATTATATATAGTAGTATATATAGTATATATTGGAGTGATTGATTTTCCGCATTATATAGCGGATGAGACCCTATGCGCCGCATAATAGCGGATGATATTATATTATCCCAAATATCGCGATATTCCACCTCGAAGTGGAATTGGTATTGTGCTAACATCTGTGGATGCAGGGAAACATGTTGGAGGGATCCAACTGGATTCCTCAAAAATTTATTTAGATTATTAATATTCTCTGTTATGAATATTTGATATTCTGTGATGAATTATCTTGATAATTGGAATATTGAATGCTATGGTTTGCTTGAATATATATTTTGGTACACTGAGTTATCAAAATATATAGAATTGGATTTTGAAAAGAAAATAAAAGAGGGAATTTTTAAGTTAAATAATTATATAGAATTGAATAAATTGAAGAATGAACAGGAAAAGAATAAAAGGTGATTTTAAAATTCTAATAAATAAATTCCAAGTATGGGAAAGGGGATTTGAATAAAAAGGGAAAATAATGAATTTTACAATATAAGTGATGTTATTCAAAGGAATGAAAGAATTTACTTTAAAATTCAAGGTTTAAAATTTATTTAAAAGAATAAAGAAGAAATTTGGAAAATCTGAAATTGGTATGTTTCGGTTAAAAGATTTAAAATCAAAACGAAGAAATAAAATCTGAAGTTAATGGATTTTGAAAAACGAGTAAGTAAAGGAATTTATTTCAAAATAGATTAAATTGGAAATCAATTTGAAAATTGATTTAAGTGGTTGAAGTTGGAACTTTAAAAAGAGAAGTGGGAGTTTGGAATTTATAAACTAGGTTTATAAAAGTGAAGTAATATATCAGTGGATATTTGGAAGGAACAATTCACGGTGAGATTTTATTAAAGGAATGGGTAAACTTGTTTAAAAATAAATAGTGGTTTATTTTTAAAAGATGAGAAAGAGAAGCGTATTTCCCTGGATAGCCAAGTACGTTTCGAAGCAAATTTTAAGTATAAGTAAAAGTTTTAAAGTTGATTTAAAGGTATGTTTTAGAAAATTTATTATTTTTAAATGTTTAAATTTTAAGGTAAGTAATTTTTCAAATTTATTTTATTAGAAATTATTTAAAGGTGACTTGGTATTATGTTTTAAAAAGATAAAAATTTAGTTTTATATTTTATAAAGCGTCTTTATTTTAAATATTCTTAAAGTATATATTTTTAATAAAGTATTAAATTAGTTTTTATAAATTAAATGTTAAAGTATATTTTATAATATAGTGATTAAATTTTTTTAAAATCAAAAAGTGTTTGTACTTGGCGATTTCAGTGGGAATCGAAAATATTTGGGGAATTTATTCCGTGAGAGAAAATGGTTTGAAACTGTTTCAAAGGGGATTGAAAAGTGGAAATATATCTTGTAAAGATATTTTGAGATTAATAAATAATTTGGTGAAATTATTTATATTGGATGGTTGTTTGTGAATGATAATTGATAGTTAAATAACCGACTATCAATATTGGCCAATGCGCTGATCGTTTCGAAGAGACCGTGATCGGGATTAATTTCTCAAAATCCACTTCGATCCGGTTTGTACGTTTTCGTGGGAAAACGAGTTCTGAGTCGAAGATGGAGCAGCGAAGTGCATGGGCTAGTTGCTACTAATCCTAAGGTGATTCCAAAATGGATTAGTAGGAGTAGTGCCTTCGGTTCCTTCGAACCCGGGACGTACTTGTATGGATGAATGCTTTAAGAACATCGTCAGGTGGGCGATGAGCATTCTAAGTGAAACATTGTAAAAGGTAACGCTTAGCCTCAAGCCTCATCAACCGGGAATGACTAAAAATCAGGGGTTATGCAACAAGGCTAGGTGGGTAGCGCCCATTAGGGTGAGGTCATCCCTGTCTAGATGTCCCTTTTATTCGACTTAGTGGTACGGTTGCTGATCCCAACCGTGGGGTGATATTACTTGGAATTATCCAGTAAGGGGTAGTCCCAGCCTTGTGTTGCAGGCGATTGGGAGTAATCATCGGTACAATGATCTAGACCAGGTACTGTGACAGGTGGTACCCCAGTGCCTAGTCATTAGTTGGAAATCCATTCTCCCTACGCATCTGTACGGTTTTGATTGTGCCCAACTATTGCTGAAACATGAGATGCAAGCATTTTAGTTAGATTCTATTTTACTTTCTTTAGACACTATTATAATATCAGATAATTTTGATAAAAAGTGTTTTGGCTATCGTAAGGTAAAAACCCGACATGTTTATTTGTGGCGTGGTCTTATGAGATGCTTTTATTTTCAAAGGATTTTTGGAACTTTAATAATCAATTTGAGTGTGATTTCTCACGCTGGTTTTCCAAACTGACTTGGGTGTTATTTAACTATAATGTTTGGGTCAGACCGAGTATTATAGAATACAGGATATGATGCTGTGGAGCTCAGGAGACGAGCTGGATGGCGATACGTACTCCCGTACTTGATTTTTATTCCGATGATTATTCAGTTTTAAGGATAAGTTTATACGATTGTCCAGTTGTATGTTATTGATGTTGTTGAACTCTGATGATGTATTCTGGTGATGTATGTATAAAACAGATATAGTTTTCTTTGTGTAAATATTTGTTATTATCTATTGTATTTTATTCTGCTACGATGGTAAGATTTTGTTGTTGTTTTGTTTTCTCTTCTTCTACCTCTTTCTTCTTTAACCCAAATGGTTCGTATTTTCGTTCGTCTTGAGTTGATTGATGGAGAATAGTGTCGACTCAAGAGGTACGGTTTGCGGGGCGTTACAGTTGGTATCAGAGCCAAGTTGGTGATAACCTTGGCTCTGGTGGGGACTACTCATTAAATAGAGTTCATAGTACTCTAAAATGAGTTTGAGTGTATTAATTAATAGGAGCGCGTATTTGTTAGTGGATATAAAAGTTTTTTTTATATTGTGTTTGTTAGCACCAAAATTGGTCACCAACACCCTTAGGAAGATTTTGTAAAGAGATTAATGAAGAAAGTAAATTAAAACAGAGAATAGAGTGTAAATTTAAATGCAGAGAACAAGAACACCAAATTTATAGTAGTTCGGCGTAACTGCCTACATCCACTTTGAAGTTGATTTCATTGATTTCCTTGATGGGTGATTACAGATACAATCCATTTTTTATTACTATAATACAACTGCAAAGTAAAAGGAATAAGTCTGGAATGAGTCTTGAAATGGCAGAGTCTCCCCAGTGTTCTCTTAAATCTTCCCTTTTTCTGTGCCCCTGCCCCTCTATTTATAGACAAAGGTGGATTGGACTTCCCTAGTGGGCCTAGTAGCTGAATAACTCGGTCCAAATAGGACAAGTCCTGTACGCCGAACCGAGCGTGCCGAACGGTCGAGTACCGACCCATTTTCCTTATGTCGAATGACACATCTGTTGTGGGGAAGAGTAGGCCGAGCAGTGTTCGGACCGGGCATGCTGGAGAGAATGCCGAACCATCCTTGATTGCCGAACCTTTCTTGATTGATGTTCTGCCAAACCAGCCTTGATTGCCGAACGTCACGGGAGGCCGAATGACAATGCCGAGCCTTAATGGATACCGGACGCTCCTTGATGCCGAACGGTTTGGTCCCGAACGGTCTGGGTGTCGAACGAGGAGCTTGATGTTTGAACACTATCTTGACCGAAAGAGGCCTTTGGCCGAGCGATGCTCTTGGCCAAACGAAGTCTTTGGCCGAGCGCCATCTTTGGCCGAGCAATGTCTTAGGTCGAACGTTCTTTAGATGCCGAGCGTAACATGATGCCAAACCGATGTGGCGCCGATCCACCTTCAGGCCGAACGACCTTGGTAGGCCGAATACTAAGTTGCAATGCTATGGTGCCGATTCATCTACATGCCGAACGCCCTTGGTAGGCCGAGTACTAAGTCTCCCGGTCAATTCCCTGGGAAACACTTGTCCCCCAAAGTGTATTACGTGACCGAACGTGATACGCTTTGAATTACTCACCTTCCATGCTTTGCTTCAATCCTTGGTCATCACCCTTGGGGGTCGCATGATTCTCTTGGCCGAATGCAGTGTCGAAGGCCGAACGATCCACGTTACACCGAGTGACTTCGTATGCCGAACAACCCAGCCGAAGACGAGTGCCAAACGATCCATGTTAGCCCACGCCGAACGAACCGAGATAGCCGAATGATACCGCCTTGACCGGTAAAACCGGTCATAGTCTCTTCAACTTCTCCTCCTCCCTTATAAAACCCAACACCTTCTTCTTCCTCCTTTTTTCCTACTTTCACTTCTGCAACCTTGAACTTTCGAACCACCCCTGTCATCATATTCTAAAGTCTCCCAATCCTTTCTAAAGCTCGATCCACGAACTAGGTAAAATCCTTTTATCCGATTCCTTTTCCTGATTAAAAAGGTCTTGATTAGTAGCCCAAGTCCATAGATCAGAATTGTGGTCGGAAGAGCTACGTGGGTGGAGGATTCCAAGGCCAAACGTCGTGAGGTAGGGAGAAGTGGTCGGGGAAGATAATTCGTAGGGGTTGTTTGGGTGAGATATTGTGGTTCGGTACGGTTCCCTCGTATCGAACGAGGTTTGGAAAAAAGAACGGTGGAGGAGAGGAAAAATCGAAGGCTGTGCCGAGTGTTGAAGCTCGGCGTAACCATCGTTCGGCACGGCACACCATAGGCCGAATGATGGGTTGGAAGGTTAGGGAGGAAACATGAGGCAGTGGGGAGGCTGAGTGTTGTTTCGGCCGAATGGTGTTTTGGCCGAAAGGTACTCTACCGAACCATCGCAAGGACGAACACTCTTACGTGCCAAACCATATCAAGGCCGAACACTCATAAACCGAACAACGCATACACGCCGGACCAAACTTGTTGAATAATGTCGCAGCCGAGCAATACCTGGCCGAACAAAACATGAATGCCGACCGTATCCTATTGGCCGAACATAACTTAATCCGACCAAACAATTGCCTTGCCCAATTTCATAACCGAACAAGGACAGGAACTCCAGCATACTTGTATATCGAACTAATTTGGACTAATAACCTCCCCAGCAGATATAAACCTGAACTTAATTCGATGTAACCGGATAACCTCCTTTAACGTTTCCTGAACCTGAAACTATAATCGCCATTAGGGAGGCTTTTGGAGACGGTCAGCGATGACGGTCTTCGATGGCGATGATTTTAAGCTTAGTTTTTTATCAGTAACCCCGCGACTTCCAAATTTTCAATGCTTATACACGATTGATTGCACTAGTTCACACACCACGTGGGGGGATTATTCGTGTTGTTAATTCTGACATCGATCATTTTTCAAGTATAGTTCACATAGGTGTTTTGTCAGATCCGCTATTTATTGAAGATGTCTAAAAGATCCAGCTCTGCCACTATCTCAGACAGGCTCGGGCCGTCTTCCAAACAAGAGGGCGCAGACACTTCTAACCCGTCGACCACCCCCGCTCATGATTTTGCTCCTAATACCCTGGAGTCAACGTGTGACGACCCGGAATTTTCAAGCATTTAAAATCGGAATATTTAATTGATTTTAAATATTCAATAGAGCAATTTTAACTTGAACTACGAATATCATAATTTATTTGATAATTAAATTATTCAATTAAATAATTTGTAATTGAGTAAAATGTTGAATCTGGAATTCTAAGCCTGTTAAAATAATTTGAAGGCTTATAAAATTTATATTGATAATGCTGGAAATAATAAATGTGTTAAAATTTAATTTAACGGCGTTTTGTTAAGTTTTGAAATTTATATCGTTTAAATTGAAGTGAAAAAATAAAAAAAATAGCCTTTCGAGGCACAGTCTCGGAATTCGACGAAACTAGTTCCACTGGATCCGTAATATTATATTATTATCGGATTTCAAATTTCATATTGAAAGGAGTTGTTGTGTGAGCGTACGGCATACAAACGCACTGAGATTTTATATCGAAATTTCAAATCGGTTTCGTTCTTTCTCAACGAGAATAATAAAATAAAATAATAGCGTCGCATGCCTCTTTCCCTTCCTTTTTAAATCACGAAATTTCTTTTTATTCCAGGCTTCCTAATCGAATCAAATAAAACTTATAACTTCGTTCCTTCCCAAGCAAGCCAACGTGTGTATGACATTTTTTTTTAATTTTACACGCTACCTTATCTTCCTTCTAAAGCTTCCACGCGTCTTTAAAAGTAAAAATAATGGCCGAACGTTTTAGCTTATTTGCTGAACCCATCGAAATCAAATTTTTCCCTTCTCGTTTATGCTAAAAAAAAGGAGAAAAGAAATGGCCGCATGCGAATCGAATTTGAACCCAGATTAAATCGTTCGAATGATCCAAAATAACTTGGCTGAAACCCCTCTTTTTGCCCAACTGCCTCCAGTATTGCTCGCGTACTCGATTCATCGGTGAGAAGCAGGTGGAGGCGAGCGTGGGGTAGTCAAAGCCGCGGTGGTGTGGGCGATGGCTTCGCGTTGAATATGGGAGATGAACATCGGCGGCTAGGGCTTTCGTTAGGGGTCGCATTCGATCGAAGCTGGGTGGCCACGGCACTAACTGAAGGCTCATGCGCTGATGCCTATAGCATGATGAGGCGGAATAGTGTGTTAAAAGGAGGGTTCGAGTTTCTGGCGAGCGACGGGGGTGAAGGGATCGAGGCCGATGTTTTGGGGTAATTCCTTAATTATCTCAGTGAATATGTAAATTACAGATTATTATTGCCTTAGTTTATATATATATATAATATGATAATAACAGTTAGTTTTACAAAAACAGAAAATTCATACAGACATGATTTTGAAGAAGAAAAAAAAATATAGAAGTAGGAATTTTAAAGTATTTAGAAGTTTATATATGAATATAAAAAAAATATTTTTATTTCAGGAAAAGTAATTTATACCAAATTTTTAGTTGATTAGTTTATTAAGCAAGAAATATATATGTAGATAACCTCAGGAAAAATAGAAATTTTAAATGAGAATATAACTTACTTTTGTAGGCATGTATGTGTCTAGAAACAAATATACATATTAGACACTTACTAGTTTATTTTCAAAACGGATTTAGGTGATTTATTCAATTTCTTTAGTTACAAATGATTTATAAAAGGAAAATTTATTTAAAATTTAATTATTTGTTTAAAATAAAATCATTCGCTAGAAATTAAAATTTTTAGCCTAAATTAAATTTCTTAAACGAAATTTAAAGTGTTTGATTAGTGCAAATATTAATAAATCATATAAATGTTATACAAGGTCTGGAATTGTGGAGAGACAAGCCAGTTTGGATCGAATTCGCAAAACGGAAATCAAAGGTGAGTTAATCTCACTTAGTTGAAATTTAAATTTAAATGATTAAATCTAAATAATTGTTTGAATGATTGAATTGATTGATGTGCTATAGTATGGTATATTTTGAAATTGGTATTTTATATTGTGCTAACGTCTGTGGATGCAGGAAAAACAGGTTGGAGGGATCCAACTGGACCCCTCAAGATTTATTTAAATTATTTAATATTCTCTGCAGTGAATATTGATATTCTATGATGAGTTATATTGGAATATTGAATGTTATGGTTTGATTGGATATATTTGGGTATAATGAATTACCAAAAATATATAGATTGGATTGTTGGGAAGAAAATAAAGGAAGTAAACTTGTAAGCGAGGTAATTATAGGAAATTTGAATAAATTAAGAATGAATTGAAAGAAATAGAAGTAATATGAAAATAATAATAAATAACTTCGAGTATGAAAGGAATTTTGAATAAACCAAAATTAATGAATTGTAAACTTAAATTATATCAATTAAAGGAATAAAGAATTATTTTAAAATTCAAAGTTTAAATTTATTTAAAAGGATTAAGAAGTAATTTGAGAAATCAAAAATTGGTATTCTTAGTTAAAAATATTTTATATCATAATTAGGAAATAAAATCTGAAATTAATTGATTTTGAAGTAAAAGGGAGTAAATTGGAAATCAATTTGGAAATTGATTCAAGTGTTTGAAATTGAAATTTTAAAGAAGATTGTGAAGAGAAGTGTATTTCTCTAGATAGCCAAGTACGTTTAAAGTTAATTTTAAATATAAGTAAAAGCTTTAATATTGTTTTAAAAAGCATGTTTTAGAAAATTTATTATTTCTAATCTTTTAAATTCTAAAGTAAATATTTTCAAATCTATTATCGTAGTAATTATTTAAAATGGTAACTTAGTGTTTTGTTTTAAAGAGTGAGAACCTAGTTTATATTTTATAAAGTAACCTTATTTTTAACTATTCATATAGTATGTATTTTTAGCCAATTATTGAAGTAGTCTTAACTTAAATGTTATAAAGTAAATTTTAAAGTAAGTGTTTTGTTTAATCTATTATCGTAATAATGATTTAAAGGATGATTTGGTATTTTGTTTAAAGAAGAAAATCTAGTTATATTTATAAAGTAAACTTATTCTATTTATTTCTAAAGTATTATTTTAAATTAAGTACTAAAGTAAAATTTTCTAAATTAAATGTTAAACATATTTTACAATAAAATGATTTGAAATTATTTCAAAAATCTAAAATCTTGTGCTTGGTGATTCCAGTGGAAATAGAAAATACTTGGAATTTATTCTAAGAAAGGAAGACAGTTTGAAAACTGTTTTCAAAAAAGGGGTTTGAAAAGTGAAAATATATCTTGCAAAGCTATTTTGAGATAAATAAATAATATGGGAAATTATTTATTTTGGATGGATGTTTGTGAATTTAAATTGATAGTTAAATCACCGACTATCAATATTGGACAAATACGTTGATCGTTTCAAAGAGTCTGTGATCGAGATTATTTCTCGAAAACCACTTCGATCCGGTTTGTACGTTTCGTGAAACGAGTTTGGGATTCGAAGATGGAGCAGTGAAGTGCAAGGGCTTGTCGCTACTAATCCCGAGGACATTTCCAAAATGGATGTAGTAGGATTAGTGCCTTCGGTTCCGTTCGAATCCGGGATGAACTTGTATGGATAAATGCTTTCGAAACATCGTCAGGTGGATGATGGGCATTCTAAGGGATATGTTCTAAAAAAGGTAACACTTAGCCTCAAGCCTCGACAGCCGGGAATGGCTGAAAATTAGGGGTTATGCAGCAAGGCTTCGTGGGTAGCCCCCACTTAAGGGTGAGGTCATCCCTGTCTAGATGTCCCTTTTATTTCGGCTTAGTGGGCGGTTGCTGATCCCAACCGTGGGATGATCTTGCTCGGGACTGTCCAATAAGGGATGGTTCCGGTCTTATGTTGCAGGGGAGTTAGGGTGGCTCCTCGGTATGCTGATCTAGATCACGTACCGTGACAGGTGGTACCTCAGTGCCTAGCCATTAGTTGGAAATCCATTTTCCCTACGCGCCCGTACGGTTTTGATTGTGCCCAACTATTGCTGAAACGTGAGATGCAAGCATTTCAGCTAGATTCTATTTTATTTTCTATAGACACTATTATAATATCAGAGGATTTTAATAAAAAAATGTTTTAGCTATCGTAAGGTAAAAACCCGACATGTTTATTTGTGGCGTGGTCTTACGAGATGCTTTTGATTTCAAAGGATTTCGAAACTTTAATAATCAATTGAGTGTGATTTTCTCACGCTAGTATTCCAGATGACTCGGGTGTTATTTAACTATAATGCTCGGGTCAGACTGAGTATTATAGGATCCAGGATATGATGTTATGGAGCTCAGGAGTCGAGTTGGATGACGATACGTACTTCCGTACTTGTTTATATATATATATTCCGCTGTATTGAGTTGCTGTGTATCCATTTGTATGTTGTTTTTGTTGAACTATGATTGATGTACCCTGATGATGATGTAATATATAAACAAATATATTTGATTTTGAGTAAAGATCATTTATTATCTATTATATTTTATCCTGCTGCGATGGTTAGATTCTTTGTTGATCTCTATTTTCTTCTTCTACCTCTTCTTCTTTAACCCAAATGGTTCGTATTTCTGTACAACTTGAGTTGATTGTTGTAAAATAGTGTTGACTCAAGAGGTACGGATTTACAGGTCGTTTCACTTGGTATCAGAGCCAAGTTGGTGATAACCTTGGCTTTGGTGGGAATTACTCGTTTAAAATAGAGTCCGTAGTACTCTAGAATGAGTTTGAGCGTATTAATAGATATGAGCGCGTATTTGTTAGTGAATATAAATTGTTTTAATATTGTGTTGATTGGTTTATTGAGTGGCATATGAACCTTCGTCGGCACAGTCTGGACAACTGTATTGAAGGGGTTTCTAAATACTTGAATAGAACAATTGACGCAGTATTATTTTAGATGTGGGTAAATGAAATAATTTTACACAAAAATATATTTTGATATAAGGAAAAGTTTTGCTTAAACTATTTAGCTAATATATGGTTGCTTGGATGTTAGGAAGAATAATATTAAAGTATTATCTTTATTAAGTGAAAATTTAACTAGAAATTGAAAATATAACTAAAGTTTAAGGGAATAAATTCATTATAAAATGAAATTTATAAATATGAATTATAAATGTAAATTATAAATTGAAATATAATTAAATGGGAATTTGTATAAGCATAAACTATACAAATGCATTGTATTTAAAATTTGAATTAAAACAGAATTTGAAACTTTAAAACCCCTGAGATTTTGGGAGTATTTTGAAGAGAAATAGTAGCATTGTTGTTTTTGGGGTATTTCTGAAAGGAAATTATTCCAAATAAATTTTGGAAACGGATATAGCATTGAACTCACTTCAGTCGCTGGAAAATAACTTCGGTGATGACTGTAGCATCATCGATGTTCATTTGCGAGCTTCTAAGTGACAGATTGCTGCCAAATTGATTTGTTCAGGAAAACCTGTTTGTTTTTGAAAATTCCAAAGGAAATTTGTTGGGGAATAAAGCCAGGATTGGTTTGAATTTTTGAGAAATGAGATTTGTGATGTTGGAGATTTTAAAATAATTTGAAACCAAACGCCGGGTGTTTAAAAATCCGGATAAGATAGGTTGTAAGCTTATAAATTGAGATGATTTTTTTTTATCATGAAGGAAATATAAGCTTTGAATGTGGGAAATTTAAATTTAAAGTGAAAGTTAAAAATGAAATTAACTTAGATTGGGGAATAAAAATTTAACTGGATTGAAATTAATTAAATAGGCTGAAAATAATATCCAGTTGTATTCGTATTAAGTTGAAATCGAATTGAGATTAAATAAATCCGAGTTTAAAATAAAATTGAATTGGAATAAGAATTCAATTGAATTGTTAAATGGAATTAGATTCTTACCTGAATAAATGGAAAATAAATGGGATAAGGATTGGATTTAAATAAATCAGAATAACTTACAAAACAATTTAAAAAAAATGCATGGAATAAAAATATGCTTGAGTTATAAATAAGCAAAAGGCTTAAGTTAAAAATAAAAAAAGAATATATTCAAGCCTATAATGAATGGAATTGTGTAAATAATAAGTTGTGACTTATAAATTTTGAAAGTGGGATAGAAAATCCAAAATAAATATTTTTGATGAATTGGAAAATAAAACAAAAATTCGAACTTGAATTATATAATAAATTGAACTAAGAAAATTAAATGAAGTGATATTTGGAATTAAAAATCAAGTATTGAACTATAAATAGGGAAGAACTAATTGTTAATAAATTAGTTAATGAAATGTGTAAATGGAACCTAATGTAGTTAAATAGAAGCTGATTTGTTGAGTTAATATTGAAGTTTGGAAATAAAACTCAAGTTATAAATTAAATTCGACTTGAATCATTAGTGAAGAAAATATAATTGGAAGTGGCCTTGCAATTAATTAAATGAATTGAGAATGAAATTGCATTGTAAGTTAATAAAATTGGATGGTAAATTAAAAGTGAATGGTAGAATCAGAATTTGAGTTATTAATTAAAATTTGACTTGAAGTGTTAACAAATTAAATATAGATGAAAATGTGTCGAATAAAGAAAAATGATATTGGATTAAAATAGTAATATTGGTTTGTATTGAAAATAAAATCCAAATAAGTAGAAATACATTGGAAATGGCCTCGTAATCAATTGAATGAGTTAAATCTGAAAATTTAAATTTTATAATAACTAATCAAATGAAATTGAAGATTTAAAATGAGATTTAATCGAGAGAGAATTAAGTTGAATAGAAAAGAAAATTTTACTTGTAAAATGAAAATGAGCTTAAGTATAAAATTTGAATAAATTGAAGTAATTAACTTAAGCTGAATAGATGGAGGAGAGTTGAATTCAATTCAACTTAAACTAAGTTTAACGATATTGGGTTGGATTTAAATCAAGTGAAAATAAATTTTAATCGAAATAAAATTCGGTGAGTTATAGATTATATTAAATGGAATGAATTTCTTAATTAAATAATTGTAAACCATTTAAAATGTTAAAGAATTGAAATAACTTGGAGACAATATGAACAATTGAATGTTTTCAAGTTTAATAGAATAGTTTTAAATGAAACGCAAATGATTGGGTTGTGAATAAAATTGGAATGGAATGTGTCGAGCTAAGTAAATGGTCGTGAATGAATTAAAATAAAAAAGGAAATTTAATTGGTAATAAAGATGAACCTAAGTTGTTAATGGTTTTAAATGAACTGGTTTGGTTAGTAAAATGGAATGCAAGTGAATAGATTCAAATTTAAAATGCAATGAAAATGAGAATATATGGATTGTGAATAAATTTAAAAATGGAATAGAATTAAGTATAAATTGAGTTGAAATCCATTTAAATTGGTTATAAAACATAAATACATATTTATTCACATAGATCTCGTCAAATTGCATAGAATAAATTGTCATTTGATGTAAATGGAAGTAATTAAAATTCTATGAATTGCTTGGAGTAAAATAAATTGATTTTGAGAGCAATTGAATTAAATATGAGTTCAGTTTGCTTAAATATAAATTAAATGTAAGCTTGGTGAAACGATATGTGATTGGTTGTAAGCAATTAAAATTAATGTTGAAGTATTTAAATTGCTTATAAAAAGTGTTTAATGGGCATTTCTTTTAGAATTCATATGTTTTAACTATTGCAAGTAAATGAAATGTTGTTAAACTTCATATATATGACACTTACATGTTTTAGTTGAGTAAGTACAGGTACGTGGAAGCCGTGTGGCTGGATATGGTTGTGCTAACTACTAAATAAATAAGTTGTTTGCTTAAAAATGCTAAATAAGGTACGCCTACGCAATAAAAATAGGAAATATGAAATGTTTTCTGTTTTTCCGACCAGGTGGGTCGATGTATATATATTTATATCTTTTGTCAAATTGCAAAAGCTCCTCCGTACAAAGGAGGCTCTGCCAAAAAAATTTGAAAATTTTGGGAGTTAGAAAATTTTGCTAACGACAAAACGATTTCAAACTGGAAATTGAAACAAATTCGTGGATAAAACTAATTTAAAATAATGACATGAATTAGTTATAAATGAAAAATAAAATTTAAATATTCAGAGTTAAAAATACAAATTGAATTCATATGAAATGAAGATTCAATTTGAATAGAAATAGATATAAACTAAAGTGGTAAGATGAAAATAAATATAAGAAACATATAAAATGCTTATACTAACTTAAGAAAGGAATGGTGAACTCTTGATTGGAAATTTATATTCCAAATATATTCTAAGTTGATATTTGAATAAGTAAATATTGACATTTTGTGAGGAAATCGATAAATGTTTTTGGAAAGTTGTGATTGGATATTAGTGCTAAGCTGGATATGCAGGTATTATAAAGGGAAAAGAGAATTGAGTTTGATTTCAGATGATAAATTTGAATTGCTCGACAAAAAGGTATGTGTTTAAATTTCTATATGAAATTTGATTGGGATTCTGATCGAGCCACTTGGCCTTTTGTTTTCTTTTGGGATTTGGGAGCCCGTGGAGGCCTTTTGTAGTTGTACCGAGCTAGCTGTGCAAAGGAGACGCTGGCAAAAAATTCGAAAATTTAGAGAGTTAGAAAATTTTTGAGAAAATTTTGATAATTCAAAATTGATTTTAAGATTAAAACTTGAACGATTGGGCAAATAGAATTGTTTGCAAATTACGGGAGAGTTTGGGAAGTTAATAAGAAAGGTAATGTGTCTTTTATTAAAAAGATAGTTGTAGGATGTTAAATTGTTGGTTTTGGAAAAATAGTAACTGGTATTGGACCATCTTCCTAATTAGTAATTTCGGGGATGAAATTCTTTTAAGGGGGAGGAACGTGACGACCAAAATTTTCAAGCATTTAAAATCGGAATATTTAATTGATTTTAAATATTCAATAAAGTAATTTTAACTTGAATTACGAATATCACAATTTATTTGATAATTAAATTATTGAATTAAATAATTTGTAATTGAGTAAAATGTTGAATCTGGAATTCTAAGCCTGTTAAAAATAATTTGAAGGCTTATAAAATTTACATTGATAATACTGGAAATAATAATAGTGTTAAAATTTAATTTAACAGTGTTTTGTTAAGTTTTGAAATTTATATCGTTTAAATTGAAATGAAAAATAAAAAAATAATAGCCTTCCGAGGCATAGTCTCAGAATTCGACGAAACCAACTCCATTGGATCCGTAATATTATATTATTATCGGATTTCAAATTTCGTATTGAAAGGAGTTGTTGTGTGAGCGTACGGCATACAAACGCACTAAGATTTTATATCGAAATTTCAAATCGATTTCGTTCTTTCTCAACGAGAATAATAAAATAAAATAATAGCGTTACCTGCCTCTTTACCTTCCTTTTTAAATCATGAAATTTCTTTTTATTCCAGGCTTCCTAATCGAATCAAATAAAACTTATAACTTCGTTCCTTCCCAAGCAAGCCAACGTGTGTACGACATTTTTTTTAATTTTACACGCTACCTTATCTTCCTTCTGAAGCTTCCACACGTCTTTAAAAGTAAACATAATGGTCGAACATTTCAGCTTATTTGCTATACCCATCGAAACCAAATTTTTCCCTTCTCGTTTAAGCAAAAAAAAGGAGAAAAGAAATGGCCGCATGCGAATCGAATTTGAACGCAGATTAAATCGTTTGAATGATTCAAATTAACTTGGCCGAAACCCCTTTTTTGCCCAACTGCCTATGGTATTGCTCACGTACTCGATTCATTGGTGAGAAGCAGGTGGAGGCGAGTACGGGGTTGTCGAAGCCGCGGTGGTGTGGGCGATGGCTTCGCATTGAATCTGGGAGACGAGCATCGGCGGCTAGGGCTTTCGTTAGGGGTCACATTCGATCGAAGCTGGGTGGTCGCGGCACTAACTGAAGGCTCGTGCGATGATGCATGTAGCACGATGGGGCGGACGACGTGTTAAAAGGAGGGTTCGAGTTTCTGGCGAGCGACGGGGGTGAAGGAATCGAGGCCGATGTTTTGGGGTAATTCCTTAATTATCTCAGTGAATATGTAAATTACAGATTATTATTGCATTATTATATATATGTATATAATATGACAATAACAGTCAGTTTTACAAAAACATAAACTTCATACAGACATGATTTTGAAGAAGAAAAAAAAATATAGAAGTAGGAATTTTAAAGTATTTAGAAGTTTATATATGAATATAAAAAAATATTTTTATTTCAGGAAAATTAATTTACACTAAATTTTTAGTTGATTAGTTTATTAAGTAGGAAATATATTTAAATGAGAATATAGATTACTTTTGTAAGCATGTATGTGTCTAGAAATAAATATACATATTAGACACTTACTAGTTTATTTTCAAAATGGATTTAGGTGATTTATTCAATTTCTTTAGTTACCAAATGATTTATAAAAGGAAAATTTATTTAAAATTTAATTATTTGTTTAAAATAAAATCATTAGCTAGAAATTAAAAATTTTAGCCTAAATTAAATTTCTTAAACGAAATTTAAATTGTTCGATTAATGCAAATATTAATAAATCGTATAAATGTTATACAAGGTCTGGAATTGTGGAGAGACAAGCCAGTTTGGATCGAATTCGTAAAACGGAAATCAAAGGTGAGTTAATCTCACTTAGTTGAAATTTAAATTTAAATGATTAAATCTAAATAATTGTTTGAATGATTGAATTGATTGATGTGCTATAGTATGGTATATTTTGGAATTGGTATTTTATATTGTGCTAACGTCTGTGGATGCAGGAAAAACAGGTTGGAGGGATCCAACTGGACCCCTCAAGATTTATTTAAATTATTTAATATTCTCTGCAGTGAATATTGATATTCTATGATGAGTTATATTGGAATATTGAATGTTATGGTTTGATTGGATATATTTGGGTATAATGAATTACCAAAAGTATATAGATTGGATTGTTGGGAAGAAAATAAAGGAAGTAAACTTGTAAGCGAGGTAATTATAGGAAATTTGAATAAATTAAGAATGAATTGAAAGAAATAGAAGCAATATGAAAATAATAATAAATAACTTCGAGTATGAAAGGAATTTTGAATAAACCGAAATTAATGAATTGTAAACTTAAATTATATCAATTAAAGGAATAAAGAATTATTTTAAAATTCAAAGTTTAAATTTATTTAAAAGGATTAAGAAGTAATTTGAGAAATAAAAAATTGGTATTCTCAGTTAAAAATATTTTATATCATAATTAAGAAATAAAATCTGAAATTAATAGATTTTGAAGTAAAAGGGAGTAAATTGGAAATCAATTTGGAAATTGATTCAAGTGTTTGAAATTGAAAATTTAAAAAAGATTGTGAAGAGAAGTGTATTTCTCTGGATAGCCAAGTACGTTCAAAGTTAATTTTAAATATAAGTAAAAGCTTTAATATTGTTTCAAAAAGCATGTTTTAGAAAATTTATTATTTCTAATCTTTTAAATTCTAAAGTAAATATTTTCAAATCTATTATTGTAGTAATTATTTAAAATGGTAACTAAGTGTTTTGTTTTAAAGAGTGAGAATCTAGTTTATATAGTATCTATTTTTAACCAGTGGAAGTAGAAAATACTTGGAATTTATTCTGAGAAAGGAAGACAGTTTGAAAACTGTTTTCAAAAAAGGGGTTTGAAAAGTGAAAATATATCTTGCAAAGCTATTTTGAGATAAATAAATAATTTGGAAATTATTTATTTTGGATGGATGTTTGTGAATTTAAATTAATAGTTAAATCACCGACTATCAATATTGGGCAAATACGTTGATTGTTTCGAAGAGACCGGGATCGAGATTATTTCTCGAAAACCACTTCGATCCGATTTGTACGTTTCATGAAACGAGTTTGGGAGTCGAAGACGGAGCAGTGAAGTGCTAGGGCTAGTCGCTACTAATCCTGAGGATATTTCCAAAATAGATTTAGTAGGAATAGTGCCTTAGGTTCTGTTCGAACCCGGGACGGACTTGTATGGATGAATGCTTTCAAAACATCGTCAGGTGGACGATGGGCATTCTAAGGGATATGTTCTAAAAAAGGTAACGCTTATCCTCAAGCCTCGACAACCGGGAATGGCTGAAAATCAGGGGTTATACAGCAAGGCTTCGTAGGTAGCCCCCACTTGAGGGTGAGGTCATCCCTGTCTAGATGTCCCTTTTATTTCAGCTTAGTGGGCGGTTGCTGATCCCAACCGCGGGGTGATCTTGCTCGGGACTGTCCAGTAAGGGATGGTTCCGATCTTGTGTTGCAGGGGAGTTATGGTGACTCCTCGGTACGCTGATCTAGACCAGGTACTATGACAGGTGGTACCCCAGCGCCTAGCCATTAGTTGGAAATCCATTTTCCCTACGCGCCCATACGGTTTTGATTGTGCCCAACTATTGCTAAAACGTGAGATGCAAGCATTTCAGCTAGATTCTATTTTACTTTCTATAGACACTATTATAATATCAGAGGATTTTAATAAAAAAATGTTTTAGCTATAGTAAGGTAAAAACCCGACATGTTTATTTGTGGCGTGGTCTTACGAGATGCTTTTGATTTCAAAGGATTTTGAAACTTTAATAATCAATTGAGTATGATTTTCTCACGCTGGTATTCCAGACTGACTCGGGTGTTATTTGACTATAATGCTCGGGTCAGACCGAGTATTATAGGATCCAGGATATGATGCTGTGGAGCTCTGGAGTCGAGCTGGATGACGATACGTACTTCCGTACTTGTTTATATATATATATATATATATATATATATATATTCCATTGTATTGAGTTGATGTGTATCCATTTGTATGTTGTTGTTGTTGAACTGTGATTGATGTACTCTGATGATGATGTAATATATAAACAAATATATTTGATTTTGAGTAAAGATCATTTATTATCTATTATATTTTATCCCAATGTGATGGTTAGATTTTGTTGTTGATCTCTATTTTCTTCTTCTACCTCTTCTTGTTTAACCCAAATGGTTCGTATTTCTATACAACTTGAGTTGATCGTTGTAAAATAGTGTTGACTCAAGGGGTACGGATTTGCAGATCGTTTCACAACAATTCTCTTGGATAATCTGATCGATTCACAGGCTTCGAAGATTAACGAAGCCGCACTCCAGCGAATATGTTCGATTCACGGAATCCCTTTCGCCGACGTGTTGGTTCCATCGGGCCGTGATCGTCCACACCTGCCCCCAGTCGGATACACCGCCTGCAATAAGTTTATGTGTTGGGTGGGCAGCGTGCCTCCGTTCAATTTATTTCTTCGGGATGTATTGCAATACATAGACATCGCCCCGTCGCAGCTGCATCCAAATGGTCATGCGTTCATTTATAGGACCTACCTCCTTTTTATGGCTGTCTTCTCCAGGCCTCCAACTCCCGGCGACATCAGGTATATTTAAATGATCAAGAAGCGGAGAGATAGCCCCTCTTACGTGTTCCTCTAGTCGCACCACAAGTGCCAAATTCTAACCGGAGCGTGGAGCAAGTTTTCCCCATACAAACAGGAATGGTTCTACGTGCGCTGCCCTCCCGGTTTCACAAGGAGATGGGTTAAAGGAAGTGAGTCTTCTTTTTAGAGCGATGCTCATATTTCGGTTGAGGCGATGCTTTTTCTGACTCTTGTTTTATTTTTTCAGATATCAATCCACGTCCTGAGGGCCGCGGCTATTCAGAGGCTGTTGAGGCTATCAGGGCTCTTCCCGCCGAGGAACGAGACATCCGAACCCACATTTCAAATGAGTCACTGTCAAGGCTCGGGCTGTTAGCAGAAGGCCGTCGGGTGAGCCTTCCTGAGGGCGTCTCCATCCCCAAGCCCGCATCCGGTAAAGGGAAAAAGTTGGATGAATCGTCGTCACGCCACACCCCCGGTGCACATGAGGAGGGGGAAATCAGAGAGGGTGAAGCACCCGAAACACAAGGTGAGAATGTGGGTCCTACTCAAGATCCGCTGGTCGAAGTGCACGATATTGAAACGTCATCTTCCCCTTCGAAGGGGAAAAAGACATTGACATATAAGATTAGAAAGGAGAAGGTTGGAGGAACTTCCAAAGTTACGCTCATTCCGGCAGAGAAGGAGGCTTCTTCACAGCACGTTGAAAGTTCACTAAAGGGCCTCTCGAACCACTCCATTCCGGAAGATCTGCTCAACTATGATTTCGGCGATCCAGAGGCATTCAAGTTCCATTCGCCCCTCAGAGGCAATGTGGGCGTTCTGATCCAAAGTCAGGGAGTGAAAACTCCTGTCAGCAAGGCAACTGGTCCGTCGGAGGGAAACACTAGGACACACACGAACCTTTGCACTACAATCTGCACTTAAATTTTTATTGTCACATTTCTCCTTGCTAACTCGTTGTTATTTGAATTTCGCGCAGGTGACATGGGATGCTCGCACGGATTCGATCGTCTTCGTGATTCTTCTATTGTTCATCCGTCCGGACGGGACTCGGGTCCCGAGAGACGTCGAGATTGAGATGGTGATGGTGGTGGGGACCATCATTCTCGGGACTCGTCATCTCGAAAGAAACCGTATTACCAGTCCAAGCATCACCGACACCCCCCTTCTCATTTGGGGTAAAGCAAGGATCAACCTGGTTACAAGGGGTCCCAGTCTGATATCCCCCGAGATCAACGCCCTGATTCTTCTTCCACTCGACAGTCCCGAGATTCTCATAGAGTGGGCGAACTTGCAAAGCCGTCTCCTCCTGCTCCTGCATCGGATCCAACAGTATCAGAGAGACTGAGCGAGCTCAAGGCTACATTTCCCAAGATTTGCTTCGATGGGTTGAAGTTCCTTTCGGCGATTCATCCTATACCCGGAGATGTTAGGCAGAACGCCATTGCCTGTACCAACGACGTCTATGTTCAACATGACGCGTTCGTTCACCTAGCCGAGAAACTTTTCGAAGTCTTTGTGGAGCGCCAGCATGAAATAGATCATTTGAAGCTTAAGGCCACCCACGATAAAAACATCATTAAGGCCCAGGACGAAGAAATCGCCACTTATAAATCTGAACTCGAGGCCGCCCATCGGAGTGCCAGGGATACTGCTGAGGCTGTCACTCGCTTGGAATCAACTCATAAGAAAGAGCTTGACGAGGCAGTTCAACGATGTAGGGCTTTGGCCTTGGAAAAGGACTCCGTTCAAAAGGAGAGGGATGCGCTCAGCGCTCGGGTCAAGGAACTTGAAGAGCTTCTCCGCAGAGAGAGAGAGAGGAGAAAACGGCTGCCCTAGAAGAGTCACAGCGATACTGTGACGAGATCGTCGCCACCCGACTTTTAAAAGGACAACTCGAGGGCAAGCTCTCCAAGGTTGAGATGTTAAAGAGTGAGGCCCGTGAGGAGGGCAAGAGGGCAGTGTTGATGGATATTGATTCCCATCTTGAGGCAGCCAGGGAGGAAGGTAGAAAGGAGATCAAAACTGCGTTCGACCCACTCATTGCCGAATTCAACGCCCGTGTGCTCATGCACCGTGACCTAACTTTTCTGATCGATGGCTATCTTGAATCGTTGTTCGAGGCGTAGGAAACCTTAATTCAGATTAGGAAGGCCGAGCGCGGTGTCGAGGAGGTTGACGAGGCGGATTTGATAAAGGAATTTCTGAAGGGAAATGAGCCTTCGGACCTATCGACGGACAAGGCCCTTTACTGTAAAGGTTCCCCCTCGAGGAAAGGGAAAGAAGTTGTCACCAGTCCATCCGGGGCCGAGTCTCCTGTTAACGTGCCTTCCCAGCCGGCCGGTCAGCCGACGCTTGATCCCTTTGAACAGCACAATGGCTATGATCCGGAAGCCCCCGACCTGCGCGTTCATGTTTTGTCTCCTATCCCGGAGGGCGAAACTCCTTTGACGAAAGAGAGTTTGCCAGGGCCTGGTAGATAACCTTCCACTTTGAGATTTTGAAAGTCATCATTCTTTGTGAAGTACTATTGCATTCTAATGCTCATCTTTTCTGATTTTTTGCAGGTCGTTCCGACCCCAATCCCACTCCGAGGAGCGATGTCGCCAAGGAGGTGGAAAAGTCTGGTGGGGGTGCTCATGCTGGTGAGGTTCCTGGGCCAGATGCTCAAGTGATCGGGGCGCTTGACGAAGGCAAGTCCGATTCCTCCTCTGGGAGTTATGAAGTAGAAGTCACAGGCGCCTCTGAGCATACATCTGAATTGAGCATGAAGGAGCGGCTCGAAAAAGAGAAAAAAGATACAGTCAAGGTCAAGGTTGAGCCACGTGAGGTGGACCTAGACGATCCCTTGAACAAGCCATTGAAGGTCATCCCTTCTGGAAGGTCCAAGCCCTTGGACGTTCCCCCTACTTCTTCAGCTATTACTCCTATATCCAGGAAAGGTTCTAAGGGTAAACGCTCTAGGGAAGAGTCGTCCGAGAAGAAGTCAAAGAAACACAAGAAGTGACCACTATCCTCGTTCAACGAGAGTTAATCTAAGTCATGTAATAATTTTCGTAGATTTTGTAAATAGACTGTCGACTCTGAACTTTGGAGTGTTTTGTAGCGGAAAACTTTTCTTGAATAAAGTTTAGTTTCCTTTTCTGTTTTTTCAAAAGATTCGTATTATTCAGTTTTCTTCCATGCTTCAAGCATTTAGAATTTTCTTTTCAACTTGTGCCACGGGAACATAGAACATTCCAGTCTACATTCTGGGGACTTGGAGAATTTTAAATATTTGCAGTTGAGTTTGCATTCCGGGGACCTAGAATACTCCAGTCCGCACTCCGGAGACTTGGAGATTTTTATTCGTTTATACTCGAATCCGCGCTCCGAGGACTTAGAGTACTCCAGTCTGCACTCCGGGGACTTGGAGATTTTTATTCGTTTATACTCGATTCTGCACTCCGGAGACTTCGAGTACTCCAGTCCGCACTCCGGGGACTTGGAGATTTTTTTATTCGTTTATACTCGAGTCCGCACTCCGGAGACTTCGAGTACTCCATTCCGCACTCCGGGACTTAGAGATTTTTTATTCGTTTATAATCGAGTCCATGCTCCGGGGACTTAGAGTACTCCAGTCCTCACTCCGGGGACCTGGAGATTTTTTTATTCGTTTATACTCGAATCCGCACTCCGGGGAATTCGAGTACTCGAGTCCGCACTCCGGGGACTATGAGTACTCCAGTCCGCACTCCCGGGACTTGGAGATTTTTTATTTGTTTATACTCGAGTCCACACTCCGGGACTTCGAGTACTCCAGTCCGCACTCCGGGGACTTGGAGATTTTTTATTCGTTTATACTCGAGTCTGCACTCCGGGGACTTCGAGTACTCCAGTCCGCACTCCGGGGACTTGGAGATTTTTTATTAGTTTGTACTCGAGTCCATGCTCTGGGGACTTAGAGTACTCCAGTCTGCACTGTGGGGACCTGGTGATTTTTTTTTATTCGTTTATACTCGAGTCCGCGCTCCGGGGACTTCGAGTACTCCGGTCCGCACTCCGGGGGCTTGGAGATTTTTTATTCGTTTATACTCGAGTCTGCACTCCGGGGACTTCGAGTACTCCAGTCCGCACTCCGGGGACTTGGATATTTTTTATTCATTTATACTCGAGTCTGCACTCCGGGGACTTCGAGTACTCCAGTCCGCACTCCGGGGACTTGGAGATTTTTTATTCGTTTATACTCGAGTCCGCGCCCCGGGGACTTCGAGTACTCCAATCCGCACTCCGGGGAATTGGAGATTTTTTATTCGTTTATACTCGAGTCCAGTCCGCACTACGGGGACTTGGAGATTTTTATTCATTTATACTCGAGTCCGCACTCCGGGGACTTCGAGTACTCCAGTCCGCACTCCGGGGACTTGGAGATTTTTTATTCGTTTATACTCGAGTCCACTCTCCGAGGACTTCGAGTACTCCCGTCCACACTCTAGGGACTTGGAGATTTTGAACCGTTTTCAGCGTTCGTACGCCAGCCAGAATAATATAATTGTAATTGCTTGCCACAGGATTATCATACACAGAAACATTAATCATTCATGAAAAAGATGGCTTCAAGCCTTTATTAATGAAAGCACTAGATTGTTTTATTACATGACAAGAACTAGGAATGAAAACATACTGGAAATAGATGCAACTACTACATGAAGGAAACAGACTAGTTGTAATAACGCCGCAAGTGCTCGCTGTTCCATGCTCGGGGGAGTGTCGCACCATCGACGGTCGCTAGCTTGAAAGTTCTTTCTCCAAGCTTCCGTTCGATGATGTATGGACCTTCCCATGCGGGATTCATATGAGATGGAGTTGGAAAGACTCGTTTCAAAACGAGATCTTCCACATCAATGGTTCTTGGTTGGACTTTTCCATTATAATATCTAGCGACTCGGTGTCTGTATGAGGCCGCTCCCAAAACAGCTTCTTCGCGTTTTTCATCAATAAAGTCCAATGATTCCGGTAAGAGATCCTGGTTCGTAGTTGGGTCGTAATAAGTTACCCGGTGTGATGGAACTTCAAGTTCCACGGGTATGACAGCTTCTGTGCCATATGCCAATGCGAATGGAGTGTGCCCAGTCGCGGTCTGGTGGGTAGTTCTATAAGCCCTAAGCGCCGTCGAGAGTTCATCTACCCACTTGCCTCTAGCCTTTTCCAAACGCTTTTTTAATATGGACTTGATTATTTTGTTTACGGCTTCCACCTGTCCATTCGCCTTTGGGTGAGCAACTACTGCAAACCTTTTCTCAATGCCACATTTCTGACAAAATTCTTTAAACTCCTTGCTTTCGAATTGAGTTCCATTGTCTGTTATGATGGTCTGTGGGAGGCCAAAACGGCATATGATATTTCGTACAACGAAATTAATGACTTTCTTGGTGGTGATCGTGGCCATAGGCTCTGCCTCTGCCCATTTGGTAAAGTAATCGACTACCACTATTGCATATTTCGCTCCTCCTTTGGCTATGGGTAAAGAACCAATCAGTCAATTCCCCACATTGAAAACAGCCAGGGACTAACCATTTGTGTGATTTTCGTCGGTGGAGCTCTCGGAATTTTCCCATATATCTGGCATTTGTCACATTTCCTCACATAGTCTACGGCTTCACGATTCACGATTGGCCAAAAGTATCCATAACGGAGGATTTTCTTTGCTAATGTTTGCCCCCCGGTATGATCACCACACTCTCCCTCATGGACTTCTTTCAGTACCCGTTTTGTCTCGTCATGGGCCACGCACCGGAGTAAGGGGGTCGAGAATCCCCTCCGATACATTATTCCGTCCTGTACTACATAACGCGAAGCCTTACGAAGGAATTGGCGTCTTTCGCTCCTTTTTTCAGGCAAATCCCCGTGTAGCAAGTACTGTTTGATCGGGGTCAACCACGATTCCTTTTCGAGTTCGGTTTCCAACACGAAATCTATCTCCATCATGTCTATACTTGGAGCAAGTAGGGTCTCAACAGGGAAAAATCCCATTTGCTGTGCATCGCCAGTGCTTGCGAATTTTGCTAACGAATCAGCTTCTCTATTCTGTTCGCGTGGGACATGGGATATGTCATAATATTCAAGACTTGCCAGTAACTCTTGAGCCCGAGTGAGGTAAGGAGCCAGTCTCTGTCCCTTTGCTTGATAGTCTCCCCGCACCTAATATACTACCAGCTGTGAATCGCAGAAGATTTCAATTGACTTCACTCCCAGTTCGATAACAAGTCTTAAGCCAGCAATCAATGCTTCATATTCGGCTTCGTTATTTGTTGCTGCAAACCAAGCTTCAAAGCGTAGCAGATTGATCGGTCTTCTCGAGTTACGATGACTATGCCTACCCTCGAGCGATGGTCGTTAGATGCCCCATTGGTGTACATCTTCCATCGAACGGGAGGTATGACCCTGTGACTGCTTGGTTCATATGGCAGTGTGAATTCAGCGATGAAGTCAGCTAGTGCTTGTCCTTGTATGGCCCTTCGCGGTAGGTAGGCAATGTCGAACTAACTCAACTCAATATTCTATTTTAACATCCTTCCGGAAGTTTCCGGTCGTTGGAGTACTTGTCCCAAGAGTTGGTCAATGTACACACCGATTGAATGTGCTTGAAAGTAGGGACGAAGCTTGCGTGACGCAATCACCAAGCAATAGGCGAGTTTCTCAATCTTTGGATAATTCTATTCCGCCCCCGTCAAGCGTTTACCAACATAGTAAACTGGCCTTTGAACTCGGTCTTCCTCGTGGACCAAGGCTGTGCTGATGGCATGCTGGGAGATAGCCAAGTACGCGTAAAACGTCTCGTGGTCTACTGGTTTCAATAGTACCGGGGGACTTTCTAAGTGTCTTACCAGAGCCCGAAATGCTTCCTCACAGTCAGACGTCCATTTGAAGTTTCTCTTTCCTTTCTTTATAACGTCGAAGAAGGGAATACACTTGCCTATAGCTCTGGATATGAATCGACTTAGCGCAGCCACTTTTCCATTCAGGCTTTGCAACTGCTTTATGGTTCTGGGTACCTGTATATCTCGGATAGCCTGGATCTTCTCCGGGTTAACTTCAATCCCTCGCGCGTTCACAATGAAGCCCAAGAACTTTCCTGAAGCTACGCCGAATGAACACTTCAGAGGATTGATCTTCATCCCGTAGTGCCTGAGTATATCGAACATCTCTGCTAAGTCTCGGATGTGGTCGTTTGACCGCCGCGACTTCACAAGCATGTCATCCACATAGACTTCCATTATTTTCCCAATCTGATCTTTGAACATTCGATTTACCAGACGTTGATAAGTTGCTCCTGCATTTTTTAATCCGAAGGGCATTACTACGTAGTAATACAACTCGACGTTCATGACAAAGCTGGTGTGTTCTTGGTCCGGAATGTGCATCGGAATTTGATTGTAACCAGAGTATGCGTCCATAAATGATAGTAACTCGTGTCCGGCTGTTGAATCGACCAGTTGGTTAATCCTTGGTAATGGAAAGCTATCCTACGGACATGCTTTGTTTAAATCAGGGTAATCGACACAAGTTCTCCATTTTCCATTTTCTTTCTTTACTAACATCGGGTTAGATATCCATTCAGGGTAGAGGGCGTCGTGGACGAACCCGTTGGTTTTTAGTTTGTCCACCTCCTCTTTGAGAGCTGCGGAACTCTCTGGGTCCATGCCTCTCCTTTTCTGTTTCACAGAGACATGTTTTGGTCTAGGTTCAACATATGACTCGCAATTGCAGGAGAAATCTCGCACATATCAGAATGTGCCCAAGCAAAAACATCAAGGTTCGCTCGGAGGAAATCAATGAGGCTTTTAGCTGCTACGGGTCTAGCTGTGATCCTATTTTAAGAACTCGTGATGGGTCGTTGCAGCTAACTAAGATGTCAATGGTCAGTTCGGCTGGTGCTGCATTTGTTTCCCTGGGTTCCCCATCATCATCTCTCGGATCTATGTCTCTATGGATCCGAGATTGTCGCCCGAGCCAGGGCTCGGGCGCTAGTTGTCAATCATCAGAATTTTGAATGCGGACCGAGCTGTCTGCAACCTTTCCTTTCTCCCTACGCTGTGCCTCTTTGAGCTCAGCCACATAGCATGCACGACCGGTTGTCTGATCACCGTGCACTACTCCTACTCCTTTATCTGTGGGAAATTTTAACGTCAAACACCATGGGGCCATGGTTGCCCTGAATTTCGCCAGGGCTGGACGTCCTAGGAACACGTTGTATGGGGAATCGACATCCAGCACTATGAATGGTAGGATTCGCACTCTCCTGCATTCACCTTGCCCCAGTTCGACGGGTAATTCCACATATCCCATGGCATCAGTTTCCACGCCGTTAAAGCCATGGATCCTGGCTTTGGATGGTTTCAAATCCTTGGTTTCCGGTTTCATTTGGTCATATGCCTTTCGGAAGATTATGTTAATGGAACTTCCACAATCAATTAGAATTCTCTTTACGAATGTCGGCACGATGGACGCGGATATGACCATTGGGTCGATAGTAGGGGCCTCTACCTTATCTGCATCTCTGATCCTGAACACGATGTCATCATTCATCGTGCGATGCTGCTTTGTGGGAGTTCCATCCTCCACATTCGAACAACACTCATAATCCGCATGTCTCAGAGAGTTAGCATATCGTTCCATCTCCTGCCAATTCTTATCCGCAGGGTGAGGTCCGCTAGCAATCGTGTTAATGACCAATCTACCCACAGTTCGAGTAGGTTGTTCTGGTTGGTGTGGGGCTGGCCCTCGCCCAGGGTCCGATGTCTCTTGCCTTCCGTCCTGTGGGTCTTTTACAAATTCCTGTAGCTTCTTCTGCCTAATCAATTTCTCAATAGCGTCATGAAGATGTCTACACTCCTATGTGTTGTGCCCATAAGACTCGTGAAAGCGGCAATACTTTCCAGTCCGCTTCTGCTCCTCTATTGATTCCTTTGGGCGTGGTTTTCTGTATTGAAAAGTGTTGCAGGTTGATAAGTAGATGTTCTCAAGAGATGCATTCAGTGGAATGTATTCGTTGTAGGTTGGGATTCTTGACTTCCATCTCCCCGTTTCCTTCTTCTTTCCGGGATTTCCACCTCCGGATTCTGTAGACTGCCCGGGCTTGTTCTGGATGTTGGCTTGAGTCTTTCCAGGGTTATTGCCAGTTGTCTTCACGGCGACGTTGCTCTTTACAGATTCCTGAACGGGCCCTGATGCCTTGTCTTTCCTTGTCCATCGAGCTTCTTCCCTCTTTATGAACTGATGATCTTTCGAATAAAAATGCTCCAGTGTGGCTGGGGCTTTCCCACCAACCAATCTCCAAATTCAGAATCGGGATCCACTCCACGCATCACTACCATTAAAATTGCGTGGTTACTAGGATTTCTCACTTCGGTAGCAGCAACATGAAATCTCTACAAGTATGCTTTCAGTGACTCTCCTGGAGCTTGGGTCACGCTTGATAAGGACATCACTTCCTTTGGATGAGTGGTGTGTATCCTGAATTTTTCTATGAATTTCATTGCTAATTCATCGAAGCTGGATATTGATCGTGGGGGAAGTCGAGTAAACCACATGGTGGCAATTCCGGATAGAGTAATCGGGAAGCACCTGCACTTGGTTGCGTCATTGGCTCTTGATGAATCCATCATCCATCCATACCTCATTACATGCTGTCTAGGGTCAGTTTTCCCTTCATAGGCTGGAATGGTAGGCATGTTGAACTTTCTCGGATATTCAGCCTGTAGAATGGGGTCTGTGAAGAGAGTATGGCTTTTTGACACTCCCTAATCTTCATTAGTCAAGCCTTGATTCTCTCTCATCAACTTCCTGATCATAGCTGTCAAGTTCGGGGTTTGTATTGAAGAAGGGAGGTGGGGTTCCGTTCCACGGGCTTGATTTCTAGTAGATCGATCAGTGGCACCTGCTTATGCATTTTCATCCTTGCGGCATCTACCTTAGGCGGTTCATCAGCTAAAGTCGAACTATCATCATCAGAGTAAGCGACAGGGTTACCTCCAGCATTCTGATGCTGCGGCCGAGTAAGCCGAGTTATGAGGTCAGCATTGACTTGCATTTGCTCAGCAAGTTGCTTTCTACTCTCCTTAAGTTCTCTTATCAAGTCATTGAATTCCGCTCGGGAAACAACTTCTGCTTGGTTTTGGTTGGAGGGTCCTATAACTTGAACAGCTTGCTGATTGCTAGGCCCGAGTTGTTGCACACTAGCAGTTTCGTGGGCATCTGCATTTTGAGATGCTGATCTTGTCTGTGGTCTTCCCATGGCAGAGTTATTGGTTGTAACTCTGAGTTGAATTAACAAATGCCTACGAATGATTATGGATCTCCTTCGGGGGACTTATGCAATCCAGTAGCTACAAAGTAGATCCTAATAGCCTGAGAATTCAATTCTCGGTGAAAGCACCAAAATGTTAGCACCAAAATTGGTCACCAACACCCTTAGGAAGATTTTGTAAAGAGATCAATGAAGAAAGTAAATTAAAACAGAGAATAGAGTGTAAATTTAAATGCAGAGAACAAGAACACCAAATTTATAGTGGTTCGACGTAACTGCCTACATCCACTTTGAAGTTGATTTCCATTGATTTCCTTGATGGGTGATTACAGATACAATCCGTTTTTTATTACTAGAATATAATTGCAAAGTAAAAGGAATAAGTCTGGAATGAGTCTTGAAAATGGCAGAGTCTCCCCAGTGTTCTCTTAAATCTCCCTTTTTCTGTGCCCCTACCCCTCTATTTATAGACAAAGATGGATTGTACTTCCCTAGTGGGCCTGGTAGCTGAATAACTCGGTCCAAATAGGACAAGTCCTGTATGCCGAACCAGCGTGCCGAACGGTCGAGTACCGACCCATTTTCCTTATGCCGAACGACACGTCTATTGTGGGGAAGAGTAGGCCGAGCAGTGTTCGGAACGGGCGTGCTAGAGAAAATGTCGAACCATCCTTGATTGCCGAACCATTCTTGATTGTTGTTCTGCCGAACCAGCCTTGATTGCCGAATGTCTCGGGAAGCCGAATGACAATGCCGAGCCATAATGGATACCGGACGCTCCTTGATGCCGAACGGTTTGGTGTCGAACGGTATGGGTGCGGAACGAGGAGCTTGATGTTTGAACACTATCTTGACCGAACGAGGCCTTTGGCCGAGCGATGCTCTTGGCCGAACGAAGTCTCTGGCCGAGCGCCATCTTTGGCCGAGCAATGTCTTAGGCCGAACGTTCTTTAGATGCCGAGCGTAACATGATGCCGAACCGATATGGTGCCGATCCACCTTCAGGCCGAACGCCCTTGGTAGGCCGAAACTAAGTTGCAATGCTATGGTGCTGATTCATCTACAAGCCGAACGCCCTTGGTAGGCCGAGAACTAAGTCGCCTAGTCAATTCCCTGGGAAACAGTGTTGACTTATCGGTTGAGTGTTCATGGATTCTGGTCGACGTGTGGGACGCCATGTCATCGATAGGGATTTCTAAACTCTTGAACAAGATAAATCGACACAGTATTGTTTTAAAATAAGGTAAATGAAATAATTTTACCCAAATTATTTTTTTTGTATATAAGAGAAATAAATTTCCGTAAATTATATAGTTATATATGGTTGCTTGGTTGTTAGGAGATGGTAATATTAAAATATTATCATTGTTAAGGGAAAATTGAATAAAGGATTAAAATTTTAATCAAAGGTTAAGAAATAAATTTATATATGAATGGAAATTATAAATATGATTTACAAAATGAAGTAAAATTCCATAGTAATAGTTGAATATGAATTGGAAAATTTTGGAATCTAAAATTTTTGGGAAAGGGTTTAAAATTCCTTTGGATTTGAAAATGATTTTCAAAGGTTTTGGAGAAATAATAGTGGTATAATTTGAGAAATATTTTTGAATTGGATTTGAAGTCTGGTGAGATTTGGAATTTAAAAATATTTGAAGGGATTTTAAAGAAACAAAAGCATTGAACTCTTTTCGGTCGCTGGAAAATAATTCCGACGATGATCGCGACATCATCGGTGTTCATTTTCAAGTTTCCAAGAGGGGATTGCTTTCTGGATGTTTTGGATTAATGTTTGTTTGCGAAATTGGGTTTGATTTTGAAAATGAAAAGGAATGGTTTGATTTAGATATATAATTTTTCAAAATTGGATTTTGAACATTTTAGTAATGGTTTAAACTCTGGGGTTGGTTTGAAATGTTTGGAATTGAAACTAAACGTTGAAATTAAGTTTGAATGGAAAATTAGTCAAGTTGGACTGAATTAAATAAAGTTTTGAGATTGAAATTAGTAAGTAACTGATTGATTTATATGGCATGCAAATGAAATGAAATTTGAATATTGGATAATGTTTGATTTGAAATTGTGTAAAATGAAGTGTAGACTTAGTTCAAATGGACTAAAAATAATTAACGTTTGGAAATAAAATTTATTGGTTGAAAATAAATTTGTGAATGAAAAAATGAATTTATAAATATATTTGGTATTTTCGAAAGTGAAATAGAAATCTAAACTCGAACTATAAATTAGATTGAACTCAAGTAAAGTAATAAAGTGATTTTTGAAAATAAAAATCAAAGATTGAATTGTAAATTGGAAGTGAGCCAATTGTATAATTAATTATTTAATATGGAAATGGAACACTAGTTGGATAAATAAAAGTTGAAATTTGAGTTAATGATGGGTTTGTAAATGGAACCCGAGTAGTAAATAGAGATTCAACTTGGAATTGTAAGTGAATTAAAGTTGTTATGGAATTGGATTAAAATAAGAATGATTTGAGTTGCAATAAGTCCAACTCGAGTAAGGATGAATTAAATATAGCCTTGGATATTATTTGAACGAACTGAGAATGGAATAAATTGAAATTAACTTAAGTCAAAAATAATTAGAAGCTCAACTTCGAGTAAGAATGAAAATTCAGTAAATAAAAGTTTGGGTTAAATTAATTTTGGAAGTGGTTATTAATATAAGAATCGAATGTCGTCAAGCTCAATGAAATGATTTTAAAATATATGGTTGGTGAATAAACTAGAAATGGGATGGAAGTAAATGTAAAATGAGTCGTAAATGAATTGAATTTGAAAATTAAAATTTGTAATGAACGAAACAAAAGATTTAATCAAATAAATTTGTAGATTGAAATGAGATTTGATTGAAACAGAATCAAGTTAAAGTGAAAAAGGAAATTTATTCGCAAATAAAGTGAGCTTAAGTTTTGAAGTTGGAATCAATTGGATGTGGATAAAAACTAATATGGACATTCTATTAAGTGAATATTGTCAAATTGCATGGAATAAATTAGTCGTTCGACTTAAACGGAAGCAAATAAAAATTCTATGAATTGGTAGAGGTAAATAAAGTTGATTTTTGGAATCAATTGAAATAAATGTGAGTTCTTTGGGTTAAAAATGAATTGAATGTTAGAAATTGAGTTGCAAACCATTTAAATTGAATGAAGTTGTACACGAATTGGTTGTAAACAATTAAAATTAATGTCGAAACCCAATAAGTTGCTTATAAATATTGTTTAACATGCATTGCTTGTAGAAACTAGTATGTTTGCTAGTTAAATATATTAAATTTTGTTAAATTACATGATTATGTCACTTACATGTTTAAATTAAGCAAGTACAGGTACCGGGAAGCCGTTTGGCCGTGCTAATTGCTAAAATAATAAGCCGCTTGCTTAAAAAGCAAAATAAAGATACGCCCACGCAATAAAAATAGGAAATATGAACTGTTTTTGTTTTTCCGACCGTGTGGGTCGATGTATATATATTTATATCTCTTGTCAAATTGCAAAAGCTCCTCCATACAAAGAAGACTCTGCCAAAATTTTCCGAAAATTTTGGGAGTTAGAAAATTTTCGAAAATTTTTGGAAAAAATTTTGTTAGCGACAAAACGATTTCAAATTGGAAATTGAAATAAACTAGTGGATGAAACTAATTTAAAATAATGATATGAATCGGTTATAAATGGGAGATAAAATTCAATATTCAGAGTTGAAGATAAATTGAGTTCATATGGAAATGGGAAAACTAATTTGAATAGAAGTAGATATGAATACTTCTGTAAGGAAATATATAAAATGATTTTAAAAGCTATGATTGGATATTATTGCTAAGTAGGACTTGCAGGTATTATAAAGGGAAAGGAAAATTGGTTTTGAAATTGCTCGACAAAAAAATATGTGTTTAAATTTGAATTGCTCGACAAAAAAATATGTGTTTAAATTTCTGTATGAAATTTGATTGGGTTTTTGGATCTAGCCACTTGGCTTTTGTTTTCTTTTGGAATTAGGGAGCCCGTAGACGCATTTTGTAGTTGTACCGAGTTAGCCGCGCAAAGGAGACGCTGGCGAAATTTTTCGGAAATTTAGGGAGTTAGAAAAATTTTGATAAAACAAAATTTGGTTTTAAATGGAACTTTGAATGATTGAACAAATAGTATTATTTGAAAACTATGGGAGAGTTTATGAAGTTAGTAAGAATGATAATGGGTCTTCTATAAAAAGATAGTTGGTAGGATGTTGAATTGTTGGTTTTGGAAAAAGTAAACGGGTATTGGACTATTCTTCTTAACTAACAATTTCGAGGACGAAATTCTTTTAAAGGGAGGGGGGAATGTGACGACCTGGAATTTTTGAGCATTTGAAATTGGAATATTTAATTGATTTTAAATATTTGAAAGGTTATTTTTAACTTGAATTCCAAATATCACTATTTATTTGATAATTAAATTTTTGAATTTAGTAATTTGAAATTGGGTAAATTATTGAATCTTCAGTTTTAAGCTTGTTAAAAATAATTTAAAGGCTTGTAAAATTTATATTGATAGTACTAAAGTAGCAGAAGTGTTAAAAATTGAATTTGAAAGTGCTTTGTTAAGTTTTGAAATTTTATCGTTTAAATTGAATTTAAAAATAGCCTTCCGAGGCACAGTCTTGGATTTCGACGAAACCAGTTTCGTTGGATCCGTAATGTTGTATTATTATCGGATTTCAATTTTCGCAGTGATTGGAGTAGTTGTGTGAGCGTACGGTATATAAACGCGTTGAAATTAAATCGAAAATTCAATTTTATAACTGAGTCGAAAAATCTATCTTCTCCATACGATCGAATTAGGACACGAAAGTTTTTCCATTGCATTCGGAATAGGGGTATAACATTGTGAATGCCTAGCGGCAGGTCTCGATACGATGTCAAGATTTTAAGCTACGAATTCCTGACATTTTAAAACTTTAATAATATATTTTCTTTATTCCATTCACATCAGCTATTTTTTTTCAAATCAATTCCGCTTTTCTCCTCTAACACGCAACCCACCTTTCCTTTCTCCTTTCCAATCACATTCCATCGATTTAACATCAGCCGAAAGAAGAATATGAAAAATAAATTAGAATAAATTCCTTACACTCTTCAGTAACGAGGCCCCATTCTTTTTCTCCTCTAGAGGAACGAATTCGTTCGGCTAGTAAATCTAATTCGAGAAATAATAAGGCATTCGCGTGTCTTCAAAACCGCGATCGACGTCGCCATAGTGGAAGCGTATTTTGGGCGAGGCGATTCGATTTGAGGTCGTATTCGATTCAAAATAATGGAAAGGGCTTAGGGTAGTGCTTCGGCATCGAAGACGAGGCGCAAGCGAGCGCTTGGAGGAGTAAGGCCAGAGGGAGGAACTCGCGTGCGGCGATCGTTGGTGGAGCTTGCCGAATCGAGCAGTTGGAGGGATCTTCGAACTTGAGCTCGACTCGAGCGAAATGGTGAAGGCCGTGAGGGTTCTGGTAATCCTTTAACCAATTTATTTTTACCAAATCGAATTTTAGCTCTGAAAGGAAAAATGCAGAAATAGAAGTTACAGAAATTTTACAAACAATTTATTCTTTTCAATTTATAGATTTACATGTATGTATATTTGTACAGTAAAACAAGTTACTATATTATTTACAAAAATAGAAAAGGCTTACAATTAGCAAATTGCAGTTTGTTATTTGAAGAAGAAAAATCTTTTCACACATACTTATGTAATTTAAATATGCACAGATATACGGTAAATATATAAAACTTTGGAAATATAGGAATTTATATTAAAACTTGAGTTTTAAACTTAGATAGATTATTTTTATATGCTGTTTGGAGATGAAGGGAAGTAAAATACAATTTACTAGGTTATGAATTTTTTTTATTAAGGTGATTAATTTATTTAATAAGCTTAATTAAATTATTTAGTTACTAAAGGATATTTCAAACGGAAAATTGGTTTAAACTAAATTATTAGTTGATTAATTTATTAAAACGGGAAATTGATTGTTCGATTTGTTCGAGTATTAATAAATTTATATAATATTTTTGCAAGTTCCGAATTTGATGGAAACAAGCTGGTTTGTTGTGGATTGCAAATTTAAAAGCAAAGGTGAGTTAATCTCACTCATTTGGGTCACTTAAATTTAAATGGTTAAATTTAAATAATTGGTTGAATGATTGAATTGATTGGTTCTGCTATATTATATATAGTAGAATATATAGTATATATTGGAGTGATTGATTTCCCGCATTATATAGCGGATGATACCCTATGCGCCGCATAATAGCGGATGATATTATATTAATCCGATATACCACGATATTCCACCTCGAAGTGGAATTGGTATTGTGCTAACCTCTATGGATGCAGGGAAACAGGTTGGAGGGATCCAACTGGATTCCTCAAAAATTTATTTAGATTATTTAATATTCTCTGTTATGAATATTTGATATTCTGTGATGAATTATATTGATAATTGAAATATTGAATGCTATAGTTTGCTTGAATATATATTTCGGTACACTGAGTATAAAAGAGGGAATTTTTAAGTTAAATAATTATAGAGAATTGAATAAATTGAAGAATGAACTGGAAAAGAATAAAAGGTGATTTTAAAATTCTAATAAATAAATTCCAAGTATGGGAAAGGGGATTTGAATAAAAAGGGAAAATAATGAATTTTACAACTTAAGTGATGTTATCCAAAGGAATGAAAGAATTTACTTTAAAATTCAAGGTTTAAAATTTATTTAAAGAATAAAGAAGAAATTTGGAAAATCTGAAATTGGTATGTTTTAGTTAAAAGATTTAAAATCAAAACGAAGAAATAAAATCTGAAGTTAATGGATTTTGAAAAAATGAGTAAGTAAAGGAATTTATTTCAAAATGGAGTAAATTGGAAATCAATTTGAAAATTGATTTAAGTGGTTGAAGTTGGAACTATAAAAAGAGAAGTGGGACTTTGGAATTTATAAACTGGGTTTATAAAAGTGAAGTAATATATCAGTGGATATTTGGAAGGTTATTAAAGGAATGGGTAAATTTGTTTAAAAATAAATAGTGGTTTATTTTTAGAAGTTGAGAAAGAGAAGCGTATTTCCCTGGATAGCCAAGTACGTTTTGAAGCAAATTTTAAGTATAAGTAAAAGTTTTAAAGTTGATTTAAAGGTATGTTTTAGAAAATTTATTATTTTTAAATGTTTAAATTTTAAGGTAAGTATTTTTTCCAATTTATTTTAGTAGAAATTATTTAAAGGTGACTTGGTATTATGTTTTTAAAAAGATAAAAATTTAGTTTTTTATTTTATAAAGCGGCTTTATTTTAAATATTCTTAAAGTTTATATTTTTAATAAAGTATTAAAGTAGTTCTTCTAAATTTAAATGTTAAAGTATATTTTATAATATAGTGATTAAATTATTGTAAAATCTAAAAGTGTTTGTACTTGGTGATTTCAGTGGGAATCGAAAATATTTGGGGAATTTATTCCGTGAGAGAAAATGGTTTGAAACTGTTTCAAAGGGGATTGAAAAGTGGAAATATATCTTGTAAAGATATTTTGAGATTAATAAATAATTTGATGAAATTATTTATATTGGATGGTTGTTTGTGAATGATAATTGATAGTTAAATAACCGACTATCAATATTGGCCAATGCGCTGATCGTTTCGAAGAGACCGGGATCGGGATTAATTTCTCGAAAACCACTTCGATCCGGTTTGTACGTTTCATGGAAAAACATGTTCTGAGTCGAAGATGGAGCAGTGAAGTGCAAGGGCTAGTCGGTACTAATCCTGAGGTGATTCCAAAATGGATGTAGTAGGAGTAGTGCCTTCGGTTCTGTTCGAACCTGGGACGGGCTTGTATGGATGAATGCTTTCAGATTATCGTCACGTGGGCGATGAGCATTCTAAGTGAAACGTTCTAAAAGGCAACGCTTAGCCTCAAGCCTCATCAAATGGGAATGACTGAAAATCAGAGGTTATGCAGCAAGGCTAGGTGGGTAGCGCCCATTAGGGTGAGGTCATCCCTGTCTAGATGTCCCTTTTATTCGGCTTAGTGGTGCGGTTGCTGATCCCAACAGTAGGGTGATCTTACTCGGGATTATCCAGCAAGGGGTAGTCCCGGCCTTGTGTTGCAAGGGATTGGGAGTAATCCTCGGTATGCTGATCTAGAACAGGTACTATGACAGGTGGTACCCCAGTGCCTAGTCATTAGTTGGAAATCCATTCTCCCTACGCGCCTGTACGGTTTTGATTGCGCCCAACTATTGCTGAAACGTGAGATGCAAGCATTTCAGGTAGATTCTATTTTACTTTCTATAGACACTATTATAATATCATATAATATTGATAAAAAGTGTTTTGGCTATTGTAAGGTAAAAACCCGACATATTTATTTGTGGCATGGTCTTACGAGATGCTTTTATTTTCAAAGGGTTTTTGGAACTTTAATAATCAATTTGAGTATGATTTCTCGTGCTGGTTTTCCAGACTGACTCGGGTGTTATTTAACTATAATGTTCGGGTCAGACCGAGTATTATATAATACAAGATATGATGTTGTGGAGCTCAAGAGAAGAGCTGGATGGCGATACGTACTCTAGTACTTGATTTTTATTCCACTGAGTATTCATCTTTGAGGATAAGTTTATACAACTGTCCAGTTGTATGTTATTGATGTTGTTGAACTCTGATGATGTATTCTGGTGATGTATGTATAAAACAGATATAATTTTCTTTGTGTAAAGATCTGTTACTATCTATTATATTTTATTCTGCCTCGATGATAAGATTCTGTTGTTTTTTTTATCTTCTTCTACCTCTTTCTTCTTTAACCCAAATGGTTCGTATTTCCGTTCGTCTTGAGTTGATTGATGGAGAATAGTGTCGATTCAAGGGGTACGGATTTACGGGCCATTACATTTCGATAAGATTATAATCCTTGTGCACATTAATTTCAGAACCTAAAACATTGTTAAACAATTGCATCTAAATAGAAACACTTTCTCCGTGGATCGTGAGAAATATGTCAGTTGCAAAATTTGTCTTAGAACGCCAAAAAAACCATTTATGTGAATTTTTGGATCGTCACTACCTTTAACAAATACACCAGTATTATTCGTTAATTTTTATGCACCGTATTCTTTGGTGTTAAATTTATATCCACTGACGAAATATAATGGATATTTCTTGACCATTCTTTTTGGTCCCATCGCAAGATGTTTCAACCCTTCGTCAATATTATGACGAAGCAAGAAGACGTTTTTAATACGACAACTTCCAAAAAATATTTTATTTGCACCAGTTATGAACAATCGATTTGCCTTCAATTTCTTTTTGCACTCCAGTTTCATATATCTTTCTATAGTCCCTAACAAGTTCATATATGTCTTCGCTTGACCATATTGTCGGTGGTTGTCTGGTTTCTACTAGTTTTTTTTGTCTCATCTGAAGGGATGATTTACATGGAGAAAATATCGATGACAGTCAAACCATGAAATTTTATTATCATGAGGTAAAGAAAACGCTCATGTTTCATCCATGCAATATGGACAAGCTAGATGACTGGTAGTACTCCATTCTGAAAGTATTGCATAGGCAGGAAATTCACTTACAGTCCACAACATAGAAGCAAACATATGAAAAAATTTCTTCTTGGACACATCGTATGTTTCTACTCGTTCGCTCCACGGTATTTTTTACTCCTCAATCAACGATTGTAAATATACATCAATTCATTGTGTCGGATCGTCGGGGCCAGGAACGACAACAGTAAGAAACATATATTGTGTAATGGAGGTAAATTATATAGTGTGACGATATTGGGCCCGGATGAATATTTAGAACCAAATTGAGAAAATGGTGAAAAACCATCTATACATAATCCTAATTTAACATTTCGACTCTCCGCCGCAAAATTTGGATACGTTTTATCGAAATGCTTTCATGCTTCTTCACCGACCGGATAGGTCAACATACCCTCTTCCTCCTTTCTCACACTATGTCATCTCATATTAGATGCAGTTACAGAAGATGTATATAATATTTGAAGCGTATGAGTGATGGATAAATAATGCATACACTTGTATGGAACTTCCTTCCCCTTTTTTTCTTAGTTTGTATCTCTCCCGCTTACAAATTTTACAATTTCTAAAGTTGCGTCTTCTTTCCAAAACAACATGCAGCCTTATAAACATGTATTTATTTTCTGATAAGATAAATCAAAAGCCGACATAAGTTTTTTAACTTCATAGTGATTTTCACACATTAGATTATCGGGCAACATATGTCTTTTTGCAGCTTGTACAACAGTCGTAAACCCAGCTTCAGTGATGTTGTATTTTGAGTTCATCACAATGTATTCTGACTTCATCACAATGTATTCTGCGATTACTGACAGCTGATTGTCACTTTTATAACCATCCCAATTAGGTTTCTTAGCAGCATCTAGTAATTCATAAAAAAATTGCTACAATATTTGGTTCTTCAATATTTCCATCATCGTCGTCAACTTCAACCATAGGAAACATATTTTCTATATGGGTCGAGGTTTCTTAGCAGCATCTAGTAATTCATAAAAAAATTTGCTACAATATTTGGTTCTTCAATATTTCCATCATCGTCGTCAACTTCAACCATAGGAAACATATTTTCTATATGGGTCGTCGTAACTACTTCGTTAACAACACTTTCAGACTGTACAGAAGTATTTGCTATAACTTCTCCATGTCGATCCCAAACATAATACGTGGGTACGAAACTGTTTTGGCACAAATGAACTTTCACAAATCTAGTTACAAATACTTCAAATGTCAACACCTACTACACGGACAACGAATTTCTGGATCGTTTCCATTATTACTTAAAGCGAATTCAACAAATACGTTTATACCATTATAAAAATCTTTTTTTAATGAGCCTCTCGGTCCTTTTCTTTGGTACATCCATCTCGTCTGATCAACAAAATAATCAATCATTTTTCCTATTTGAGAAAATGAGTCACAAGTTCAAAATTTAATATTTATTATCAAGAATACAAATTCGAAAAAGATTATTTTTATGGTCGTATAATATTTGAATTTAAAGAACTATTTCACAAATTAAAAAATATTTTCAACTATGACACATTTTATTTTTTAACGTAGCGATATAAAATTTTGTACAAAAAGATTTTTTTTTCCATGGTCGGGCATCCTACTTCTCATTACAAACACGGTAAGCATTTACATTTCGTATATTACTTCGTCTCAAACGATTCAACAAAATTTCGGCAGCATTTCACTTTTGTTCCCTGCATTGTACACAAATGCGTGTACGCAGGAAACAAAAAAGAAATGTTAGGCCGAAATTTTATAAACCATTTGATGAAGTAGTATACAAAATGTAAATACTTACTGTGTTCATAACTTGTCCAATGCAGGGACAAATTCAACAAACATTGTAGCAGATGAATATAAATGATCGTTTTTTGAAAAAAACGACTATTTATATAACGATCATGTACAATACTCGTCAGATTGGGCCAAAAACTCTCTAAGGGATGTTAGTTAATTAAATGTGTGCATTTTACGAAAAATACATTTTTACTAACTGTTCACATTTATAAAAATGTATTTTAATTTAACATATTTATTCGACGTATTATATCAACTTAAGGCTGATTTAACATTTTTGTTCTTTTTCTATACATACAATTATAATTTAGACTCATGCTTTTTTTGTTGCATATGTCAATGTGTGCACAATATAATACTCCTAGCTCATGCATCTATTTTATCTTATTCCAACTAACACAATATAATGATAGCAGCGCTACACACATATACAATCGTAGAATCAAAGCATATACAACGATTTACATATACATGAACAACCACAAATTATACATGTTTTCACAATTTCACGATAAAAAAGATGAAATAGGTATACCATGAAATGCTAGAAACTATTATAACACCATTGGAAGTAATTTCAATCAGCAATTAGCCCTAATTTATCAACTTATGCAAATCTAGAAATAGAGTAAAAATTAAATTTTTCGCGAAAATAAGAGATTATACCCGAGCTAGAAAGCAAAAGAGGTTGAATTCGTAGCTTAGGAGGATGCAAAAATACGAAATTAGTGATTGGAGGCTTGGGGAGTGAAATTGGGAAATTGTAAACAGGTTTTGGTTTTGCTGAAATGGGGAAGAAGAGGCTCGGCTGGAGCCTGTAATACGCTATTTTTCGACGGCTTCAGACGGCCGCAACGGTCCGTCGGAAGCCGTCGGAAAATGGCCGTCGAAAGCCGACGCCCCCCTCCCCCTTCGTTCGTTATTTAACCCTTTTCTAACAGTGGAAATATCTAGTTTGCGTGAATATGTTTTAAGTTTGAGTGAAGGAAGATGACGACGATAAGAATAAGAGTAATCTTATAAAAAAAATAGTGCATATAAAGTAATTTTTGGTATATAAAGTTTTTTATATTTTATTGCGTATTCTAAGTAATTATGGTTGCATGAATAGAATAATCCAAACCTAATTAGTCTCCTCCGTTTTTCTGCCTAACCCTAATCTTCGAATATAAAAACGTATGCCCATGAAATGACCTGATTCTGACCAAGCAATAGATAGCTACTCTACTGCAATCGCGCATGGCGTGGGTTGTCGCCTAGGTGTCGATAGGTCGTTAGGGCAATGGAAAAATAGATAAATTGTCCCATTGTCGCCAAAGATTTTCTCTTCCACTTTTATGCTACCTCTCTTGAACTCGATTTTGTTACAGGTAATTTTAGCATCGACTACTATCAAATTTAATTCCCGACTCAATTTGATTATGTTGTTTCGTTTATATTGTGCAGTTGTTTCAATCTAGCATGTATGCTATCCTCAGGGTCGACCATTTTGATTTTGGTTCAGGTAATTCATGTTCCAGTTATTACATCTTAAAATACCATATTCTTATCTGTAAGTGCCAGTGGCAATTTATTTTAAGGTTTGTACATGAGATACTATAATGGGATATACATTGTTTAATTCGACAGATGAAAAGATGGCCGAGGGTATGAAGATTGATCCATAATGGTATAACAGGGTGGTGGTGATAATATTCATGCGATATTTTAACATCTATTAATTTGGACACCGGTAGTAGTAGAATTCAATATCAAAGAATATAACCAGCAACTTTGAAGTATCCCAATCATTCAGATATGTTATTGGAGACCAATAATTCATTATAGAGTTAATGGTAATCTTAACATGAAAGATTTAGTGTACTTATCAATATATTACAGTTATATTTATATTGAGATATCATACTTTTGTTACGTATTGTCTGATGTAGTTCATCAAAAGTTTATAGTGGATACGACAATGTTTTTGTTGTTCTAGTTCCAATTCCAGCTGCACTTAAAACGGTAAGTTTCCACCAGCTTTGAGGATTTTCATTTATCAGTTTACGAATATTAATGTGAATTTTTTAGTGAAACCTCTTCAATTATGAATAGGATGTATAGTGCAAAAAGTTTGCATAGATTAATGACTTTAAGTAGTTTGAGGCATGTAATTTGTTGGTCGAGCTGGAAGAAAGTATTCTAGAAAATATTTAATTTCACATGCTAAGCACGCTTACTAGATTCTTTTTTCAAAAAAATTGGACCATCAATTTTGATCATCCACTAACAGTCTAATTTAACGTTTGTATGAAAAATCTTAGATCAGAAATAAAAAATTGCTTACCTTTTAAGTTTGTAATATTCTTTTATTTTTCAACATAAATGAATCGAGATGGCGGTTCAGTGCAGTTGATTTTGATAGTTTTGATTCTCCATTTGTAGATGACTCATAGATTCAATCATGTAGATATTCTACAATGCACCTTTACAGGTTTGTGTATGTAGTTCAGAATATTTTAACATGTTGATTTAGCTTGGTGCAAATGGAAATAAATGCATTACATTTCTAAAGTCGAAAAAGTTTCTAAGGGATAAAATAATTAACAACAACATTATATTTTCTAAGGAGTGAATGATTAGATGTGTAATTTTTAAATACCTCTGCATTTGATCTGAATAAAAACTCATACCAAAAACTTATGGGAACAGGCTTAAAATTACTTGAACATCATTTTTTAGAAACAAAATAAAAGTAAAATCTACTAAGGTGTTGTGTAAAGATCCTCTTTTGAACTTTTTTGCAGCAAGAACTTTATTTAAGACCAGATTGATTCTATAGCTTTCTCCTGTGAATTCCCTAAGATGTATGCACTTATGCTCATAGAAAGAACTCTGTTTAATAAAATTCACTGAAATGTTGTACAGTTTCGCTCGCTACAAGAATTTTGTTTATTAGAAACAATATACTTCAAAAGCAATATATTCTAAGTTTACAATATTTTATATTCTCAAACTTATTATGAGAATGTAGAGTAATATTAAAAACTATTTCAAAATCATCTCCATTCTTATATTTTCGCCCTTCACAGTAAAACCGCTTGTGTGAATACAGGTCAACCTTTAACTTAGGGCATCTCCAGTGGATTCAGGGCTGAATATTCAGCCCGCTGAATATTCAGCGCTGAAGCTGGATGGGGTACCCAGTGGCCAGGCGCCCATTAATGGGCGCTGGCCCCAGACGCCCCAGGCGCCCATTAAATGGGCGCCTGGCATCAGGCGCCCATTTTATGGGCGCCTGATGCCTGGCTCCCATTTTATGGGAGCCTGATGTCAGGGCATGGGCGCCCATTTTATGGGCGCCAGAATTCTGGCGCCCATAAAATGGGCGCCAGGGCTTGGGCGCCCATTAAATGGGCGCCCAAGCCCAGTTCAGGATCCTGAATTGGATCCTGAACGTTCAGCTGAATATTCAGCTTGAATTGGACGACTGAAGAGCTTTTTTGAACAAATTCAGTATGTAACGCAACGATTGGAGATGCCCTTACTATTAGTAGACCTCTACTGCATTAATCGAATCCAAGTGGAGAGACTTATCCTTGCGTGCATGTGAAGTTCAAAGGCTAATTTTGTGAAGAATATCCTGGTGTTATGAAATTTTGGCACAAAAATTTATACTAGAAATCGATGATTTCATTGTTGCATAATTTTTTGACTGCTTTCATTCAATACACACTTTTTTCAACGGTAGAAATTGGCCGCCTCTGAATAGCGATTGAAATTGTGCTCGTGAAATTTGCAGTTATCTCTCTCCTGTTGCTTTCTCTATTTTCGCTACCTTCCCTCTGAGCATCTACAGTTTTGTTGAGTTCTGTTTTGCCTCCGATGTCGATTTCGACCGAAGGCGAGTTCGTACTCTCTGGCTCGTTCTTGCGTGATTGCTCTTCCTTCGCCGCTATTGCCTCTGCCATTTTGGCGGAGGTGGCTGGTCTCATGTCGGTAATTTTCACTGGTGATTGTTTGGTGGAAATTAGGGTTTTTTCGTTGGCTCAATTTGGGGATCTCTGTCGATCTCGCTTTCTGATGGTTGAGGACTATTTTATGGAGATTCTACCGGTTTTCGATGTTGAGTTAAAGGCGCGGCTTTATCCCCTCGGGCGATACTCACTGGTTGATGATTTGATGGTGGCGCCGGCTAGACCTAGCTTAAATGAGGTTGTATCGAGGCGGGAGTTCATCGCCCAATTCGAACCTGCTTTATCATTTTCTGCGGCGTGTGAGTTGTTGCCTTGTGGGGAGTGTTGAGTCACAAGTTTTATGAAAGTTTTGATTTCTGACAAATAAGGCGATCGACAAAACAAGGTCATTAGAGCTACATATGTTACTATAGATTATAGGTTGATTATTTGATATTGTAATAGTTAAAAACTTGTTAAAATCTATCCTCAAATAATCATGCACCTCAATATAATCGATATATATATATACGTTTTATAGCATTGCACATTCATTGTGCAAATTAACAAGAACCGATCGACCGGTTAATAATCATACGGTCGACCGTTTCTGTGTAAAATGCACAAAGAACGTGCACACATGCACATAACGTATATATATTTTAAATTCCTGTCTACTGGTCACTTTTTAACCTGTCGACCGTTTTTGAACAGAAAGCAATTTTTCCAAAAGACACTTCTCTTCTCCAAAGGTTGCATCTCTTACCTTTCACCAAAGATCATATCTCTTAATGGCAAAGAGTTACAACCATTCTTATCTATATAAACTCATCCAATTCGTTGATTAAATAACAACGATTTCATATATTCTTTTAATCTAATCTCTAATCTTAATTCTGCATTATAACAGCTCTAAATTATTTATTGAATCTTTGAAACTATTTCATATCCTTTGATTCAATAATATACTTTCTTTAATCTTTTCAAAACATCATATCGCATACTTTGAGGATAAGATTATAGGAAGGGTGTACTGCTAGTGACAAATCCGTGTTTTCAAGAACACAAGTTGTCAACAACAATTGTATTTGTTCTTTTGTTGAAGTCCTCTGTGTTGTAAGAGGCAAGTGTTGAAGTCCTCAGTGTATTAGAGGCGTGAAATCCCGTTCGGTTGTTCGGGTGTTGTAAACCTGTTCCTCCGGGTGAAGCGAGGTAGTTGATAGTGAAAATCCAGATAGAAGTCTGGGACTGGACGTAGGACGGTGCTCCGAACCAGTATAAAAATCTCTGGTGTGATTTTTCTATTTTTTATTTACTATGCTATTATCATCTATTTCCGCATTTGTATTGTAATCCATATTACACGATCCGTGTATACTATATTAGCACATATAATTGTATACACACCGCACTTTCATTTGGTATCGGAGCCCGGTCATCATATAACCGTAACACAGTTATTTGATATATTATAGTAATATGGCAAATAACGTAAGTACTAGCACTCAAAACACCACTTACACGGAAGGTCAATCGACACAAAGACCTCCATTTTTCAATGGTCTTAACTATAGTTATTGGGCAACACGTATGTCATTCTTTATGCAATCAAATAACTATGATGCTTGGAATGCCACTCAAAGAGAAATAGTGAATCCAACAACTGATTATTCAGAATGGACTGCAGCTGAGAAAACGGCAGCAGCTGTAAATGCAAGAGCAATAAATATATTGTTCTGTGCATTAGACCAAAATGAATATAACCGTGTTAGTATCTGCACTACTGCATATCAAATTTGGCAAACTCTAAAAATCACTCATGAAGGTACTAACAAGGTTAAATAAGCCAAAATAGCCATGCTGAAAAGTCAATTTCAAAATTTCAAAATGAAACCAAATGAGACAATCAATGACATGTATTCACGGTTTCAAACTATTCACCATGCACTTATTGGCTTAGGACAAAAGTATTCTGATTTCGATGTTGTTTCAACAGTCCTACATTCTCTGACTAGTGAATGGGAAGGAAAAGTATTAGCAATCGAAGAAGCTAATGACCTTTCCGTCATGAAGCCAGATGAATTGATAGGAAATTTAATGTCCTATGAAGCAAATTTGCAGGCTAGAAAAGAACAGAAGGAAGAAAAGAAAAATGTAGCATTTCATGTTGAGAAAGATGAAAATGAATCAGATTCTGAAGACGAAGATTTGGCATTCATTGCGAAAGGATTCAAAAAAATTTTAAAATATCGAAAAGCCAGTCGTTACAATAAAAGGAAACCTGGATCAAATAAACCATCTTCATCTGCTATAGAATGTTTCAACTGCCACAAAAAGGGACACATGCAGAAAGATTGTCCAGAACAAAAGAAGAAGTCAGAAAATGACAAATTCAAATATAAAAAGGACAAATCTAAGAAACGAGCTTTCTCGGTAACATGGGATGATTCAGAGTCATCTTCATCAGAAAGTGAAAGTGATTCAGAGAATGAACAAGCTAATGTTTGTTTTATGGCAACAGAAGATGAGGTACAAATTCCTACATTTGATGAATTACTTGATATTAATGCTGAATTGATAGTCAAATATAAAGACATAAAACGTCAATTAAAAGTAGTCAAAGCAGATTTAAGTAGAGCAGAGCTTGAACGAGATATGTTAAAAGATGAGAAGAAAATATTAGAAGAGGAACTTGAAAATATTCAAGAATCATCATCTAATGTTGATTCTCAAATATCCCTTTTGAGTCAAGAAATAGAAACTCAAAAAGAGAAAATTAATGCTCTCACTACTGAAAATCATGAGCTTAAAGCAAAAGTCAAAATTCTAGACCTAGAAAAAGCTAGCTTACAAACAAAGTTTGATGACATTACTCAAAATGTTTCTAATTTTAACAAAGGTCGAGAAAACTTGACAAAAATCATTGAAAGTTCACAATCTATTTCAGATAAACAAGGATTGGGATATAACAAACAAGAAACCAAGAAACATCTTGGAAATAAAAGGAAAAAGAAAGTACAAAAAACTGAAGCTAAGAAAAATCTTAGTTTATTATATTCCAAACCAAAACCAGTTGTGAAATTTCAAAAGAAAAATGTCAAGACTATCAAAATATGGGTTCCTAAAACAAATAATAATTTGATTAGGAACAAATACATTCAGCAATTCATGAATACTGTGCATTTTAATAACAATTATATATATAAAGGGGATACCGGACCCAAATGGGTTTGGACTCCTAAGACCTAACTCTTAGGACCCTATAAAAAATGGGTACCATGGACTTAATTCTATTTTTTGCAGGTCCCACTTAAGAAAAGAGGAAAGTGGATATTGGACAGTGGTTGCTCAAAGCACATGACAGGAGACAAGAGTTTATTAACAAATATTACATATTCAGATGGTGGCTCCGTCACTTTTGGAGACAATTCAAAAGGCTATATCATCGGCAAAGGCGATGTGAGCAATTGCGGTACATCTAACTTACCTCTTATTACTAATGTCATGCTAGTTAGAAATTTGAAACACAATTTGCTAAGTATTAGTCAGTTATGTGACAAGGGTTTTATTATTTCATTTTCAAATAATAAGTGTAGTATTCTAGATAAAGACCATAATTTGGTTTTCGAAGGTTATAGAGACAGAAATATATATATTTTGAATATGAACATTAATCATAATTCAGATATGTGTCTTGTGGCTAATGACAATGATCCATGGCTATGGCACAAACGCTTCTGTCATATAAACTTCAGAACTATTGACAAGCTAGCCAAAAACAATCTAGTTAGAGGACTACCCAAAATGAGTTTTAAAGTTAACAACATTTGTGACGCATGTCAAATAGGAAAATTAACCAAATCATCTTTTAAATCCAAGAAAGTCATATCAACATTACAACCACTTGAGTTACTACACATGGATTTATTTGGACCTACTAGAGTTCAATCAATAAATCACAGTCAATATGTGCTTGTAATTGTTGATGATTTCTCTCGTTATACATGGACAATTTTCTTAAAAAATAAAAGTGATACTTTCGATCATTTTAAATCTTTCGTCAAAAGAATTCAAAAATCAAAAGGGATTAAAGTTAAAAATATAAGAAGTGATCATGGCGGAGAGTTTGAAAATAATGAATTTGAACAATTTTGTACAAAGAAAGGTATATATCATAATTTTTCGTTTCTCAGAACTCCACAACAGAACGGAGTTGTAGAACGGAAAAACCGAACTTTACAAGAATGTGCAAGAACATTATTGAATGGAACCACCTTACCAAAACATTTTTGGGCAGAAGCTGTGGCAACTGCCTGTTATGTTTTAAATCGTGTATCCATAAGACCTCTTACCAAGAATATTCCTTATGAATTATTTAACAAAAGGAAGCCTAAAATCTCATACTTCAAAGTTTTTGGATCAAAGTGCTTTATTTTAAATACAAAAGACCATCTTGGCAAATTCGATCCAAAGGCCGATGAAGGAATATTTGTCGGTTATTCGGAATGAAGTAAGGCCTATCGGATATTTAATAAACGAACCAAAACTATTGAAGAATCACTTCATGTCTCTTTTGATGAAATCTATCAGCACCCTCACACTATATCAGATGATGACGAATCAATAGTCACTGACAATCAAATCATCACAAATATTGATTCTGACTCAGAAATAGTTATTGAGAATATTCCTCAAATATGTGAGTTACAATCACCACCAAGAATATTAAGAGACCATCCGCCTCAAAATATAATCGGTGAAATAACATCACATGTCAGAACAAGGAGTCAACTCAATCAAATTGGTCATGTCGCTTTTCTCTCAAATATCGAACCTAAGAATCCAAAAGAAGCTGCTATAGATGATTACTGGATCATTGCCATGCAGGAAGAACTAAATCAGTTTGAGCGCAATGAAGTTTGGGAACTTGTTCCAAGACCAACTGATCAGTCAGTAATTGGTACTAAATGGGTCTATAAAAATAAGGCTGACGAACAAGGCAATATCACCAAAAATAAAGCAAGATTAGTAGCACAAGGATATAATCAGGAAGAAGGTATCGATTATGAAGAAACTTTTGCACCAGTTGCTCGACTAGAAGCTATTAGAATCCTATTATCTTTTGCTTGTCACCATAATTTCAAACTTTATCAGATGGATGTCAAAAGTGCTTTTCTCAATGGATTTATCAAAGAGAATGTCTATGTCGAACAACCTCCTCTGTTCGTACATGAAAAATATCCTGACCATGTGTTCAAACTTAAGAAAGCTCTGTATGGGTTAAAACAAGCACCTCGTGCTTGGTATGAACGACTACGTAGCTATCTTATTAACTCAGGATTTCAAATAGGCAAAGTCGATCAAACTTTGTTTATTAAACATTCTCGAAAAGATATTCTAGTTATCCAGATATATGTAGACGGTATCATCTTTGGTTCAACAAACGATAAACTCTGCAAAGAATTTGCAAATATTATGACCAAAGAATTCGAAATGTCTCATATGGGAGAACTATCTTATTTTCTTGGACTTCAAATAAAGCAACTTCCAAACGGCATTTTTATTAATCAAGAAAAATACTGTGAAAACCTTATCAAACGCTTCGGATTAGAAAATACATCTGGTAAACCAACTCCTATGAGTACAACTACACATCTTGACAAAGATGAAAGTGGTAAGAATGTTGACCAGAAATTGTATCGAAGCATGATTGGTTCTCTTCTTTATCTTACAGCTAGTCGTCCAGATATAATAATGAGTGTTTGTTTATGTGCTCGTTTTCAAGCCGATCCAAAGGAATCACATCTACGAGCAGTGAAACGTATAATTCGTTATCTTAATAATAACAAAGATTTCGGTCTTTTTTATCCAAAAGAATGTCCATTTGAATTAGTATCATATAGTGATGCTGATTTCGGTGGCTCACGAACGGATAGAAAAAGTACAAGTGGTACGTGCCATTTTATTGGAAAATCACTTGTCTCTTGGTTCAGTAAGAAACAGAATTGTGTTTCATTATCAACATGTGAAGCTGAATATATATCAGCAGCTCTTGCTTGTACTCAAGTACTATATATGCAACAAACACTTCAAGATTTTGATATTCATTTATCAAATTCTATTATATACTGTGATAACACTAGTGCTATAAATCTCTCTAAAAATCCAGTAAATCACTCCAGAACCAAACACATTGATATCCATCATCATTTCCTTCGAGATAATATTGACAAGGGAAATATATGTCTTGAATATGTTCATACTGACAATCAATTAGCAGACATTTTTACTAAGCCTCTGCTCGAATCTAATTTTATTAGATTACGAAGAGAGCTTGGTTTAATTTCAAGAAAAAATCTTGACTAAGAAATTTCTAAAAGAACATCTTCTTGTTAGTTATTCTTTAGTTATTCTCTTTAGTTATCCTTTAACTACAACTATTACATAGAGGGCACAATGATGAGGAAGAAGAAGATGATGATGATGATGACGATGATGATGATGAAGAGGAGATACGATCTGCTTCATCCTAGAATCTATTATGTTTTAGCTCTTTAAAAAAAACATTCATCGACACTTGTACTAAATAGTGTCGTTATTTATGATTTTCAATTGACATTATGTTCTGTAGTAAACTCTGTTATGCTTTTGATGTGTTAATAATTTATTTTTCTATTCATATCATATTCATTCTATGCATATCATATTCTAGTATCTGTTACTCCTTTTTGTCGATGACAAAGGGGGAGAAAGGGCTAACAATTGCTTGCAGGAGCATACATTTATAAGAATTCAAAGAGAAAGAGATCACGTACTCAGGGGGAGATTCAGATTTGCAGATATATATTGTCATCAATCAAAAAGGGGGAGAATGTTGAGTCACAAGTTTTATGAAAGTTTTGATTTCTGACAAATAAGGCGATCGACAAAACAAGGTCATTAGAGCTACATATGTTACTATAGATTATAGGTTGATTATTTGATATTGTAATAGTTAAAAACTTGTTAAAATCTATCCTCAAATAATCATGCACCTCAATATAATCGATATATATACGTTTTATAGCATTGCACATTCATTGTGCAAATTAACAGGAACCGGTCGACCGGTTAATAATCATACGGTCGACCGTTTCTGTGTAAAATGCACAAAGAACGTGCACACATGCACATAACGTATATATATTTTAAATTCCTGTCTACTGGTCACTTTTTAACCTGTCGACCGTTTTTGAACAGAAAGCAATTTTTCCAAAAGACACTTCTCTTCTCCAAAGGTTGCATCTCTTACCTTTCACCAAAGATCATATCTCTTAATGGCAAAGAGTTACAACCATTCTTATCTATATAAACTCATCCAATTCGTTGATTAAATAACAACGATTTCATATATTCTTTTAATCTAATCTCTAATCTTAATTCTGCATTATAACAGCTCTAAATTATTTATTGAATCTTTGAAACTATTTCATATCCTTTGATTCAATAATATACTTTCCTTAATCTTTTCAAAACATCATATCGCATACTTTGAGGATAAGATTATAGGAAGGGTGTACTGCTAGTGACAAATCCGTGTTTTCAAGAACACAAGTTGTCAACAACAATTGTATTTGTTCTTTTGTTGAAGTCCTCTGTGTTGTAAGAGGCAAGTGTTGAAGTCCTCAGTGTATTAGAGGCGTGAAATCACGTTCGGTTGTTCGGGTGTTGTAAACCTGTTCCTCCGGGTGAAGCGAGGTAGTTGATAGTGAAAATCCAGATAGAAGTCTGGGACTGGACGTAGGACGGTGCTCCGAACCAGTATAAAAATCTCTGGTGTGATTTTTCTATTTTTTATTTACTATGCTATTATCATCTATTTCCGCATTTGTATTGTAATCCATATTACACGATCCGTGTATACTATATTAGCACATATAATTGTATACACACCGCACTTTCAGGGAGTAACCGGTGTCGGTGGGCTCGGTGCTTTGCGATTTTGGTTTTTTTGAATGTGTGTCGGCTGATGGGGATTTCATCGCCTCATTCAGCCCTGCGCATGTTGCTACATCTTCATCGATTCTGCAGTCCCCCACTTGCTTTGGGGCGAATGCATTGGCTGTGGGTAGCGTTGCTTTGGCTTCCTTTTCTTGGGACTGTTCATTGCTTAGTGACGTCCGGGCATGGTCGGCTGTTGAGCTTGATTCCCCATGTGTGTTGGCCGAATTGGATAGTGAGCAGTTGGTGGTAGATTCTTTAGTAAAGTGTCAAGCCTTGTCTCAACAGGGAAGTTCCGGTCTGAGCAGGCAGGTGAGTTCCTCGCCTTTGGTTTCTTATTTGTTCAATGTTGAAGGGTTAGCAGTGGCTGTTTGGTTTTTGGCTGATGGTGTTTATATTATGTTTCTGAGCCATGACACACCTAGGTGTGTGCTCCCTGACATTGTTGCCCAGTCATTGACTGGTGACGTGGCAGGTCCTATTGGCATTGAGCGCTTCGTTTGGAGCGGACAGTGCGGGTCCTTTAGTTGGTTTATGGTTTTGAGCCATTGCGAGGCCTCTTCTGTGTCGTTTATGGCTCTCTTGAGACTTCATTTTCTGGCTGGCCTTCTTTGGTCTCTACGGAGATTTCATTTAGCCTGGATCGAGTGGCTCGGGCGATATTCTAGGTCTGGTCGCATAGTGGCCACTGTTTCGGATCACTATGCGGACAGCCGGGAATTTTGCCAGCCTTCTTTGATCCGCTCTGATGATCTCTCTGACATGGCCGCATTGCGAACCACACCTGTCTCGCGGGGCTGTCTCATCAGTGACAGTCCGGCTTGGGTTAGGTTTCTACAGCACCGTGGGTTGCGTTTTATCAGCACCCCTACATTCTTCCGATTCTATTCGATTGACGAGGTTTCTTCTGTCATATCGTCTATTTGTTGTTCTTCTCTTTGCTCCCTTCCTTCTTCCTCTTTCTCTTTATCGATTTCCATTCCGATGCTTAGCGAAGCGGAGATTGCGATCATTAATGATCGCCTTACTCGTCTAACTACGAACTCGGCTCCTTTCAGATCTTCTTCTAGGCTGACGGGCTCGCTGGAGCCGACTGGAGTTTTTGCGGAGTCCGACCCTCGGAACTCGGCTTCGCTTCCACATCGACCCTCTCGTCGCAGATCGAGAGGTCTTCCAGACACTCCTCGCACTATCCGCACTCGCTCTATAGTGGCGACTGAGCAGACCGATCGGTCCGCTCTTTATTCCTTGTATCTTATCTGAGTTGCGTTTGCTCTGCGTTTTCTCTGCTTTTCCTTTGCTTGTTTCCTGCTCCTCAGTTGTCTCAGCGTTCATGTCGAACTTTCTTTTCTGGAATATTCGTGGTATTGGCAATGAAGCTTCTTCCGCTAGGTTGAAGTGCATTGTCCGGAAACATTCTGTTTGCTTGGTGGCTCTTTTAGAACCATTTGTGGGTCCTGGAGAGGTTACCAAGGTTGTCCTGTCGCTTGGGTTTGGCGGTGCCATGTCCAATGTATCGGGTAAGATATGGATTCTTTGGTCCAAAGGCTGTGTTGTTCGCCCTGTTTTTGACTCGGTCCAGCTTATCTCTGTGGTGTGTTCAGCTTCCTTCTTCCCTCAACCTTTTCTTTTCTCGGCGGTTTACACCAAGTGCGATAGGATGGAGAGATTATCCCTTTGGGATGACATTCTTTCACTAGCTGAGATGGGGTTTTCTTGCTCTGTTGTGGGTGGTGATTTCAATGTTGTCGCTAGTCAGGATGAAAAACTAGGGGGGTTGACCATCAATCGCTCCTCGGTTTCTGACTTCAATTCTTTCATTGTGAGCTCCGGTTTATCAGAAATCCCTTTCGTGGGCTCTGCTTATACCTGGTCTAACAACCAGGAGGGACCGAACCGGATCCTATCCCGGTTGGACAGAATTTTTGGTTCTCCTGATTGGCTGAATCTCCCCTTTTCCTTCTCGACCTCTCATCTCCATCGTTCATGTTCTGATCATGCCCCGTTGGTTTTGCGTTGTTCTCCGCGTTCACTATCGGGGCCTTCATCTTTTCGCTTCCTAAGTATGGGTGTTCCCATCACTCTTTTCTTCAGGTAGTGGAGGACTCGTGGTCCTCTCCTATTACTGCTTCTCCCTTGGGGGCTTTCTCCCAAAAGCTGAGATGTCTTAAGGCTTGCCTTAAGAACTGGAATACCCTTGTTTTCAAAAACATTTTCGATCGTGTTCGGGCGGCAGAGGAGTCCTTCATCCTTGCCGAATCTTTGTTCGACGAGAACCCTTCTGACGATAACAAGGAGAAATGGGCCTCTGCTCAACTGGCGTTCTCTTCGGAACTTCGTATCGGAAACTCCTATCTTCGCCAAAAGGCTAGGGTCAAATGGGTGGTCGAAGGTGACTCGAATTCAAAACTTTTCCATTCCTCAATTCGTAAGAAAGTCAACCTTCTTTCTATTCGAGAAATTCTAAGGCCGGATCTCTCTGTGGCTACAACCCCGGCTGAAGTCAAGGAGATCATTTTGACTCATTTTCAATCCTTTCTGGGTTCTCCGTCAGTGTCGGAACCGGATCTGGATCTCCTCTCCTTCATTCCCCGTCTGGTCCCTCCAGAGGGAAGTGACGCTTTAGCTGCTCCGCCTTCTCCGGAAGAAATCCGTGCCTGTGTCTTTGCTCTTAGCAAGGACAGTGTCTGTGGCCCGGATGGCTTCAACGGTTCCTTCTATTGGAGTGTTTGGCCTATCATTCAGCCAGACTTCTGCCTGGCAATCCAGCATTTCTTTTCCGGCAGCATTCTTCCCATTAGTTGGTCTTCCACTAACTTGGTCCTAATTCCGAAGTGTGATAACCCTCGGTCATGCGCGGAATTTCGTCCGATCAGCCTGTGTAATTTCTCCAACAAAGTGATTTCTAAGGTGTTGGCTAATCGTTTGGCTCTGTTCCTTGATCGTATCATCTCCTCCTCTCAGGCGGGTTTTGTTAAAGGCCGTTTAATCACTGATAACGTCTTGTTAGCCCAGGAACTGATTTCCCAGATTGACCGGAAGGTCAAAGTATCTAATGTTGTTTTCAAACTAGATATGGAAAAGGCCTACGATCGTATGTCGTGTTTTTTCGTCATTAGGGTACTGCGTGCTTTTGGGTTTCCTGAAACTCTTATCGATTTGGTTTGGAGGCTAATCTCCAACTGTTGGTTCTCCGTTCTCATTAACGGATCGACCAATGGTTTTTTCAGGGCGGGTAGAGGTCTTCGACAAGGTGATCCTCTATCTCCATCTCTTTTCGTGATTGCGGCAGAGGCTTTCATTCGAGGGATCCACACCTTAACGATTTTCGACCAAGTACACCGTTTTGGGCTTCCGAGAGGGTGCCCGCTCGTTTCCTCTTTATCCTTTGCGGACGACATTGTCATTTTCTCCAACGGCAGCCGGACCTCTGTTCGACGGCTGATTCACTTTATCCATCAGTACGAGCAGTGTTCGGGCCAGCTCATTAACTCTTCGAAGAGTTGCTTCGTTCACGCGAAGGAGATGGACCCTTCCAGGGTTTCTTGGGTCCATTCGTTTACCGGCTTCTGGGAAGCTTCCCTTCCTCTTCCTTATTTGGGTATTGTTCTCTACAGAGGTAGGAAACTTAACGCCCTATTCGATCATCTGACGGACAAAGTTAGGGGAAAGATTATTCGTTGGAATGCGTCGCTTCTTTCTCAAGCAGGAAGATTGGTACTAATCAAGTCGGTATTAGGCTCGTTGGGCACTCATGTCTTCGCTGCGATGTCCCCTACCTCTTCTTTCTTCCGGACTTTCCAATCTTTGGCATCGTCCTTCTTCTGGGGGTCGAAGGTTGACAACCACCGTCATCACTGGGTATCTTGGGACGTCGTGTGCCGTCCGAAGAACGAGGGCGGGATTGGTTTGCGAAACCCCAAGGACATATGCTCGGCCTTTGCTTGCAAGTTGTGGTACAGGTTTGGGACTAACGACTCCTTATGGGCGAAGTTCCTGCATGCCAAGTACCACAGGCTGGCGTCCGCTGGCTTTTCCGGTTCTCCCTTATTCGCTAGTGAGACTTGGAAGCACATGCAATCGATCAAATCGTTCTCTGATTCTCATGGCGGCCAATTCGGATGGGATGGTGGTTCATTTTCAATCTTGAAGGCCTGGAGCTCAGCTCGTAATCCAGCACTGGTTCTCCCTCTGTTCTCTTTCATCTGGGACGCTAGAATCCCTCCTAAAGTGTCTTTGTTCATGTGGCGAACCCTTCATAAGGGGTTGCCAGTTGATGAGAACCTTCAGCGGATTAGCATTCCATATGTCTCCCGTTGTAGATGCTGCGGCAACGGGGATTCGGAATCTTTGGACCATTTGCTTTTCTCAGGTTTCACAGCCAGATCCTACTGGAATTACTTCGGAAATCTGATTGGTATCCGAGGTAGCAACAGCTCGCCGGCTGATTTACACAGAACCTGGTGGAACGAAATCTCTGGTAAATCTCTACGCTCTATAGTCTTTCGTTTGATACCTTGTCTGATCTGTTGGCACATCTGGTGCGCGCGGAATAAGGAAATTTTTGAGGAATCTCCCATGGATCCCTCTTCCATTATTCGTCGGGTTAGAAATGATGTTTTCTTGGCATTTCTTGGTAGACCTTTCAAGGGTTTGGTTAGTTCCCGCTCTGGCCCCCTGGTGGTCCTGCTTTCTATTTCCTGTACTCAGTCGTCCTCTAGAGCGGGAATTGGATGAAGTCCGCTTTCGAGCCAGGTGGTTCTGGCTTTCCCGTCACCGTTAATCCCCCACCCCCCCTTTTTTCCTCTGATTTAGTGGCTCTTGTTTTTCAGGCTCTGGATATTCAGGTTTGGATCGGGGACTTCTTTCCTCTTCTTATATTGGATCTCGGGCGGAGGATATTCCGGAGATCGTTATCGTCGGTCTCATTATCGGCTGTCTTTTCAGGTTATCGACCTGTATGTTTTGCGTCTATCTCAGGAGGGCGTCTTTGCCAGCCCTCGCTGTTATTTTGGTCTTCTGTTTTTGTTTGTCCATCGCTAGCTTCGGCGGATTTTGTTTTTCATTCTTCTATTGGTTACCTGTCAGGCATGTTGACAGCTTTTGGTGGTTATTTATAAAAGTCTAAAATTAGTTTCAAAAAAAAAATGTCTGCTTTTGGTGCGAATGTTCTCCATTTCTTTTTGAAAAATTACAGTCGGTAATACGAAAAATATGTATTTATATTGCACAACAGTAAAACATATTTATTTTTAGCCATTTACTACTCTACCAGAAATGGAACTAGTAAACGCATTTTCCTAAAGCCCTTAATATTGATAATAGAGGCTAAAACAACAATCAAATTGCCTGCAAAAGTATGAGAGGCAAATTAATGATTGTCCCAAAAAGTGTTGCCTCTAAAAACATATAAGGGAAAATAATATTTTTAACTTGCCTCTGTTACTGAGTCATATTATGACGTGGATAGATACTCAAATCTGAAAGCAGGATCAACTATTGCCTTAAATAATTGCACTAAAGACAAATAAAAAAGCCTCTACAACTTAGTACAATAATTTATGGTAATGACAAAACAAACCGCTCTAATAATTATCAGATATTATTGTCACAGGTCTATACAATATACTTCTAATCATGAGTATGCTGAGCACAAGGAATATAAATGTAAAATAATATACACATAACATTTTACATTTATCTAGATACAAGCTAGTTCAGATATAATAGAGGAATGTGGTAAAAGACATAATTCACATGCCATACACTAAAAAAGAACACTGTCTATTAAATTAAAGTAATATAGTTTCATCCTTAAACGCGACAAACTAGCATTGAGCTGCAAACTGCAGCCTTATCCAAACACAAACTAGAAAAGAAAAAAAGTGTTCTTAAAGATACATGAAACCAAACATTCCAAAAAAAGAAGACATAATATAACCATCAACTCTGTTAAACCAATTTCTTATCTGAAGTTGAGCCTTGAGCCATGAATTATAGAAAATCCATATCATTAAGGGTTGTTGTAAAGTCTCTTGTAGGTTGAGACACTTGAGCATACAATAATGGATGATATGGATGCAGATAATAGATAGGTCCAAACGGTGGATACGGTAAATTTTGTTGGAAGAGTGGTTGTTGTTGGAAGGATGATTGTTGTTGACTGGGTGGTTGATACTGGTTTACTAGGTGCTGACTTGTGTGAAGAGACTCTTCTTGTGCAGATGATGGTTGTTTTGGTGAGGATCGAGAATTTGATGATAAATTTTGAGAAGATTGTATCATGTGTCGTAGCTCCTCTATCTCCTTCTCTTGTTTCTCATTGATCATTTGTTGATTTTCATACATTTCTTTTAGACTCAAGCATTCAGATTGCAATAAAGCGTAAGCTCGACCTCTGCGTGATCTACGAACCATTGATGCAGGTTGAGTTTCTTGAACCCAAGGAACCATGTCTGGCGTTACAACTTCTCCGTAACCGCGAACATTGCCCCCAGTCTCAACTCCCCTTGCTGATACATATGCTTGTAGCCTTACCTCTGGTGCAACCTCTCCATTAATATCACTTAGTTCAACCAACTTCTGTGATATGAGTGCCTGCAAAATATTGCATCAGTACAAAAGTAAATTCACTTTCATCATTCATGAATATATAATATAATACCATGAAAAGAATAATCTGATGGTATATCAATATGCTCATTGCTAGTGATGATGCCTATACTGTAGCAAAAGTTACTGACAAAGTACAAGAATGTATAGGGACGGGCCTTCTCTATCAAATATATTGTTCAAACTAACATTAAGATAGTTCCTGCCAGCTTTACATAAAGTCTTAGTTAAATAACTCTTATTAGTTATGATATTTTACAAAATGTAAACGTAAAATTTATAGCCATCGATATATAAAACGAAAATGTAATGACCCCTTGCAAAAACTAATTTCATGTTCTTTTGGAATGAACATTGCGTGTCTATCCACCAAAAATGCTTCAAAAATGCTTAGTTAAGAGATTCTCAAATCTGCAATATGGAATAATACATGTGGCCAAATACACAGGCCAACAAGACAAAATTACTACTAGGATAAAGATGAATAATACTATCAAATAGTCATCTTAGGAACTATCAAACATTAAACATAGAGCGTTAGGATCTGAATCTAATCATATGCTATCTTTTAATAAGAGTTATTGCCTATATAGAAAAAAAATTTAAGGAACTTCAAAAGAAAATACAAAATTGTATGGAAGTATGAAACAGTATTTTCATATTAATCGCATCAATTCAATTCACCCTATGAGCTAGCTAATGATATTTACCAACATTGAGATATTCCATTCAGTATGAAAGTGAATAAATTGAATATATATTCAAAAGAAGCTATTGAATTCCATTAAAAATATATCATTTAGTATCTTAAAATTTTGGGACTTACTCTGGAAAAACAGCTAATCATAATTATCTTTGAAACAGTATTGGTAAGGTACAGGAAATGAAATGGTACTGATTCAAGATAGGCACGTCTTAATTATTTAGCTAGCACCAACTCTGTTTTTGTATTGTATTGCACTGTAATATGGTTTTCAAAGGCAAAATGTTTAACAAAAGAAAGCTGAGAATTCTGGAAACGCAGTGAATCAAGTTGAACATTAAGATGTTACAAACAAATAATCATAAATAACCTTTGAAAATTTTATCATCAGATTGTATCTTTGATTAACTGGTAAAAATAAAAAAATAACAATAATAATAATCAAATAGTTGATATACCATTACCTGGAAAAGGATTTATATAAGATAGTTTTAAAAAACAATATAATTAGTAAAAAATATTATCAAAACTCTAAAAATGCATATGAGCATACCAAGGGTGAAACCATATTTTCAGAGTTCTCCATTATTGCCTTCCTTGTTTACAACAAAACCGTAACTATGTATCAGATCGAATTCAAATATTACACGTAAGTATTAACTGCATCACTGTGTACTTTACCTCAGTACAAAAGGCCTTTTATTTATTTTCCTTTTGTTGCCAGATTTCATGTAAAGCAAGTACTTTTAACTAAAGATAATACAATTCAGTGTGTATTTTAACTAAGGATAAAGATAATTATTTGCTGGAAAAATAATGCCAGATTCATACTGTAATGATGTCTTTATCATTTCTATAGAAAAAAATATTATTTTAAAATATAGATAATTGTTTGCTGGAACATATAGTTGAGAAAAAATTATTAATCTACTAATTAACTAATTATTTGTTTTGCAGATATTCCGCAACGAAGCATTTTTCTATGGACATGATAACGAAGATCTGCTTGTTAAATTTGCAAAGGTAAATTTTAGCTTTAGTATGTTTTAAATGCTAAGCTAACCATAACATCTACAAAGCTTATAATGCCTCCTTCGAGAATCTACCACAAGTATTTATAATATATTTGAAATTTGATATCAATTCATTTGTAAAAAAAATATTATACCTTACACTATAAAAATATTGGTCTTTATTGCAGTTCAACTAAGTTTTTACATGCTAAACTAAGAGACGCATGAACCTACTTGATAAAATCCATGAATTATTGTTCAATTGCAAATCGCACAGGAGTAGCAATAGCATTCTAGGAAACATTAAACAGACAACTTTGTTTTATAACGGTAATTTAAAAAATTATAGTGGTTGATCTTTTGATTGACTTACTATATAAAAATGACGCGATATATATAGCGATTAGCATAATCTAGAAAAAGATGAATAGTATTTTAAGAAACAACAAATTTAACCTCAAAGATATCATACTTACCCCCATTTGCTCAGAAGCATCATCGACCCAACTTCTTTGCTCATCCTTTCCCTTATGAACTAATTCATATGCCTCAATTGGATCGGGTTCGTGGTCATGCTCTTTTTCCTATTTCGACAAAGATACATCAACCGGCAATAAAAACTGCATGGTGAACTAAAAATTTAATCCAAGGAAAACTGAGGTTTTATAATGAAAGCTTAAGATTCATAAGTTATATAGTATATATTAGATATGTGACTTGTAATAGAACTTATTCTTCGACACAGAGAGAATAGAACTGAGGATTCAACGAACAGAATGCTGTTGCATTTATTAGAAAAATTGGAAACTACTTTTCCCTAGAATAAGCAATGGGTATTATATTTTTGTAATAAAAAGGTTAAAAGTTCATACACAATTATTTGTAGTTTGTTAAGTAAACAACCTAAAATGATCACAACAAGAGATATCTACAATAATTAAAAAAAGGGTAAACCATCTGTTCATATGAAAATAATATGATTAGCTCATTAGAATGATAGGAAGAATGCAGAAAACACGATTACTTACAAATCCATCATAGTGTCGCACGAAACACTTTGATCCACCTGTGTGACTCATTTTCACTTTCTTACGATTGTCAGTGTTTCTTTCAACCCTTATCTGATATTATTAACAATATTATCTAACAATTATATATCTTTATGTGTACATATGAATTTAAAAGGGATATATGTCTCTTACTTTATTTTTGGAATCATTATCCCAATAGTTTGCCATTTCCCTCCCTTGATCGTTGTCTACACGATCATCTCCACATGTAAAACGTGATGGTGACCCAATATGTGGAGTGTAATACTTGTCTTTTAAGTTGGCTCGGTTGTTACGTACTCTTTTGGATAGTCTCTTTAGCAATGAATGACGAATTTTAGGAATGTGAGGGATATCTTCAGGACGCCAATTAATAGTATCCTTGAAACAAACATAAATTGTATTACATTTACCAGTTATAGTTGCATATTAAAGCAAGAATTATACTTTTACGGGAAATAAAATTGACAGTAACGTCTGGTTTCATTTTAAATTAGCATGAAATTTCAAGTTACACCAACTTATCGATATTACTTTTCATAGTTTGTCCATATATGCATCATCGTATGCTCTCCAGTCTGTTGGTGATAGGGGAGAAGATTATAGTTTCTCGCCAAACTATCAAAGTACCTTCCTAACCGAGCATCTTTTGGTACCAGACACAATCCATCCTTTGTGAACTCAATGCTCTCTTTCCCTGATTTGCCCCATTTAGGTTTGTTGTAGCCACGTCCTTTTCTCTTTATTAATCCTGTTAAGTAGAAGATAGGGTACATCAGTGTATGAGTAGTAATTAGTACATGTAGGCATAAAAAATAATTATTTATAAGTTGCAAAATTTTACCGCCAATTTTGAGAGCCATCATTTTCTTGCATGTCATCATCAAAATTAGAATGTCCATAGGTGCTCATCTATTAGTTAATAATATATTTGTATAGCAAAATCATGTACCATTAAATTGAAAAATTCTAAGCATTCACACTGAAACTATAACAATTCACAGGAAAAAGGAATAAACACACGATGCATATGCAAATTAAAATGAAAAACATGTCATAAATAGTAATAATGAATTCCAATTTTGGAGAAAACTAACATAAGAAAGCATATCATAAATTTAAACATGAATTCGATTATTATATTTCGTCCTCACTCTCGTTTTCCGTCTCTCCTTCGTTAGAGGCATCCTCTTCAAATGTGGAAGCATCTACTGTGGTCGTTGGTAAAACTTTGTTAACATAAACACCATGAACATCCGTCCTTATCTGGAGCTCTTCATTATCTAAATTCGGATCATCAAGATTTGGTGTGGCATGGTAGTTGTCTATGTCTACTTGGTCATTATCTTCTATTAAATCATAGAAATCTCTCGGCCTTGTTTTAACCACAACACTCCAATCTGGCTCTTTTGGATCAGCAACATAAAACACTTGGATGGCTTGTGATGCCAAAATGAATTTATCCTTATTTTGTGCTACTCGATTAAAGTTTACTAAGTTAAATCCATAAATATCTTTTTTTCCCTGAATTATTTACCCAATTAGATTCAAATAAAATAACTTTGCATGCTTGATCATCACTTTCACTTGGAAATCTATAATCAAGCTCATAAATCTTCTTTAAAAATCCATAATAATCGACATTACCAGTGATTGGGCTACAATCTCTTAAGCTCGAATAACTTGAGGTTTCAGCATTCACAAAGATGCCACAATTTTGATTTTTATATCTATCATCTATAGATTTAGTTCAAAACCTGTAACCATTTATAATATATTTCTTATATTCCTTAATGGTCATATTTGGACCATTCGCTAGGCGAAGCAAATCTTTTGATATTAAGGAATCTCCCATAGCATAAAGATTATTTACCTATAAATATAACAATATTATATTAACAATAATTTTAAAATACGGTGTATAAATTGAGAAAGATATTTACGTGATGTCGAAACCAAGTAGTAAATTCTTTGTTTCTCAAACTCTCCACTTCTCGAATCATTCTACGTTGATGAATTCTACGCAATTCCCTCAAACTCTTACTGTTAAAACGGAAGCCGGGAAGAAAAAAAGATTCGGTCATTCATTGCTAAAATTGAAGTACATATTTGATATTAATGAATGTGATCTTACTCTAGAAAAAATGCCACTTCACTACAGTTGAATAAGATATAAGTGTGGCATTGTTCCAAATGCTTTATTCCAAATTAACTTCTGTACATTTGCCTAAATGATGACCAGATTTTGCAAAAATTGATAGACCCCCTTCGATATTGCGAGGCAATGATGTATCAGCATTCCGACCACGTCCATTATGATGAGTTTCAATACCTGCCAAATACATCGAACAAAACGACACACACTCTTATGCAAGGTATCCAACAGCAATACTTCCTTCTGCATTACTCTTGTTGCGAACATATCTTTTCGGTGTTTGCAAATATCTATGAACGATAACAAAAGATAATTCTTAAAGGGTATTTACAATGTTTACAAATATCTTTTTTGTTTTTGTAAAAACATAATATTATGATGTATATTTTTAATATGTGAATTATGCTTTGATACTACCTTTCAATGGGTTACATCCAACGATAATGCACTGGTCGAGCAATTGCAGCTTCATCCGCTAAATGAATAAGTAGGTGAATAGATATGGTGAAGAAGGAAGGAGGTAACATTTTCTCCATCATGCATAGGACTAATGCAACCCTATATTTAAGTTGAATAATTGATGAAGCATGTTTCTTTTTACTACATAGTTGTCTAAATATTGCAGATAACTCAAGAAAAACAAGAATGAGTGGTCTAGGCAAAACTCGTGTCATTGCAAGTGGAAGTAAATGTTGCATAATTATAGGATGATCATGACTTTTCAAGCCATGTAACTTTTTCTCCTTTACATCTACACAACGTGCAATGTTAGTAGAATATCCATCCGGGAGACGTACATTTGAAAGAACTTTACAAAACAATATTTTTTCCTCATTGGTTGTGAAAAATATTGCTGGAGGTATATATGTCCTATTTCCTTCACGAATAGGCTGAAGATATTATCTTATATTTAAACTTTCCAAGTCATCTCGAGCTTGAAGTCCATCCTTTCCTTTTTTGGTACACCAAGTAATGCCCCCAAAATATTTTCACTTACTTTTTTTTCCAGATGCATAACATCTATGTTGTGTCGCATTAGAAGATGTTGCCAGTAAGGTAAGGTAAAAAATATGCTTTTTTCCTCCATGGTCTAATAACTCTTGATTCCCTGGTGGAATTGATCATCCTTCTTCGTTTTTTTTCCAATAATCTGCTCATGTATTGGCGTTTTACCGATTGTAAATTTCAAATTGGATAGTTGTATCAAACATTCAATTCTGGTTAATGGTTTAGGTGCAAGATCATTCTCACGCTTCCCATTAAATGAGTGTACATCAAATCGAAACCTATGTGTTACAGGTAAAAATCTTCGACTTCCTAAACAGCCTTGCTTTTTACTATTTGGTAAGCGCACTGAACATGTTTCGTGGTTACAATGTGGACATGCAAGTTTTCCAGATGTACTCCATCCTGATAAATTAGCATAAGCAGGTAAATCATTTGTAGTCCATAAAACAACTGCTCTCATATTGAATGTTTGTTTGGTTAAAACATCATATGTTTTGGTACCAACTTCCCATAACTCTTTTAACTCATCTATTAATGGTTGCATATATACATCAATGTCCTTTCCAGGTTCGTGAGGTCCAGGAATTAGCAGTGACATAAGAAGATAAGATTGCTTCATACACAACCATGGAGGTAAATTATAAATAGATATGATAACTGGCCAAGTGCTATGTTTACTGTTCATGTGTGAAAATGGATTGAACCCATCACTTGCAAGTCCAAGTCGAACATTTTGAACTTCAGAGCCAAAATCAGGGTATAGAGAATCTAGATGCTTCCAAGCTGGAGAATCTACTGGATGTCTCATAAAACCATCATTTGAAATACCAACTAAATGTCATATCATATGTACTGCGGTATGCTTAGACATGTACAACCTTTTCAATCTAGGGATTAAAGGAAAATAACGAAGCACCTTAGCTGATACTTTCTTCCCATTATTTTTACATTCAGTGCCTACTTTGTATCTTGAGACCCCACAGAGAGAGCAAGCATCCAAGTTTGATGTTTCTTTCCAGTATAACTTGCAATCATTTATACAAGCGTCAATCTTTTCATAAGTTAGACCAAGTTCATTAAAAAAAATTTGCTTGAGCATGTGATTTCGGTAAACAATTATCTTCGGGTAACATATCTTTGAATGCTTCTAAAAGCAGAGAGAAGGTCGAGTTACTTATATTCCCCAAACACTTGATCTGGTACAATTTTACAACCGCGTCCAATTTTTTATACTTACTACCAACATATAACCTCTTATTTGCTTCATCTAACAACTTGTAAAAGCTTTCTGCCTTGGGTGTTTGTCCTTCACATGTAAAAGGATGTGACGATGAATCAACACTTTGTGTATGTTGCATAAATGTTTCACTAAGAAAACCATACATGTCACATCCCTCTCTTTCATCATTAATATCGACCAGTGTATTATTAACCGAACTGACATGAGTTTCGCCTTCTACATAAGAATCATCAAGATAAGTTTCGCCGTGATGTGTCCAACGAGCTGTCATATATAAGGGATCCATTCCGTACCGAAGAAGATGACCACCAACATTTACTCTGTCATTGAAATAACGATTGCAACATTTTTTACAAGGACATATGATCTTATTCTGACGTGCGGATTTGGAAAAGGCCTCGTCCAAAAATAGTCCCATCCTTTTTTATACTCATTTGAATTCCGATCCAAATTTACCCAACTTTTGTCCATTATATAATACCAACTGCCACAATAATATAGCAAAGCAATCGTTAAACAAAATTTTATGATTCTAATACAATACTATTAAAAATAATTTTAATAAAATGATTACAATTTCAATATGAAACTTTCCTAAACCAACTTTCTTTACGATACTATTAATTTTTTAGACTACATTTCAAAGTTAATAAACAACTTTTCCTGTTACAAAATCAACTTTTCTTAAACTAACTTTCTCTAGTACATAATCCCTTATATTATTGAAGGGAACATAAACAAATTCTACATAAATAGGCTGCATCTGAAATTTTATTCACATAAATTTTTTTTAACGAAAATCCATAAAGCTTTATCTTACAGCGAACTTCCACATGAATGCGTCACAACGTTGAAACCTTCAAGATAACTTAATTACGAATGTTTATAAGGGAATCCGAGCTAACATATACTTCATGTAAGGCTAGGGCAAAATTGTAATATCAGTATATAGTAATATGAAAGTAAGTTAGTAGAAAATGGTACAAGGCCATACTCCATAGAAAACTATAACAGAGCGACATTTTATGCTGTCTACAAGTGGCCAGAGCCCAATTGATAAGTGAATAGGAATAACATAGTCCAATATGTTTATAAAGCATACTTTAACTTCATATGTTGAAAATATACAACACCCTTTTTTTGAATTTTGAAAAACCTTGGATGGATTACTTGTTACAACACTTTTAAAAATATATAGCACGAACAAATTGCTTCGTTTTAACAATTCTTTTAACAAATAATAATGAATGATGGGCTCAAAATTGAAGGAAACATAAAAGCAGGTTCAGGTGAGGTAACACTCTTCTCAAACCTGATTCATAATCAAAAGCTTCTATACTTGCGTCTAATTTGGTACATAACTATAATTAGGTCACTAACAAAATAAAAATATGCATACCTCGTCCTGATTATAGCAAGTTAAGGTAGATTTCTAGAAACAATCAGTTTAGCTTTGTCAAAGACCTTGGTCTATGATGCCCAGGCTACCTTAAACTTTCTTCTTCTCTTTTTGAGAACTCTATATTTATTCACATAAAATGTGTGTGTTCCTAGTTATTTGAAGTGAAAAATCTTCATTTCACTTGCTGGTTTTTTTAGTTTATTATTGTTCCCTCAGAATAGGTGGATTTTTATACATTTATGTTTAATGTGTATTTTTTGAGGGTTCATTTATGTTTAACATGAATATGATTGTCATGTTAAACAATATTTATTGCATATGGAAGCGGCAAGAAATGTATAGGCTGAGAAAAAAATGTATCAAACTGTGCTCCAACTGAGTTTGCAAACGTAACTGCAAATGCAAACTAAATTTTCACATACAACTAGGTTCAAACTTGATTTAGCAAACGAGTTCAAAGTTGGTTTGCAAACTGACTGTGTAAGTGCATGCTCAATTTTGCAACACTCGGTTTTGCAAAACTGAGTTTGTAAACTCAAACTTGCAAAACTGAGTTTACAATCAGTTCTGCAAACTGAGTTCGTAGACTCAATTTTGCAAACTGAGCCTGGATGCTTAATTTTCAATATTGAGTCTTCAGGCTCAGTTTTCCAAACTAATGCAAACTGAGTTTGCAAATGCTAGCCAAGTTTGTAAACTCAGGTCATATGTGCAAACACAGTTTTACGAATTCATGAGTACAAAAAAAGTAGGCTTGAGTTGTAACTAAGTTTTCAACCTCTTGATTTTGAAGTTAAAAGTTTTTATTGGGTGTTTATATTAAATGCAGGAACTTGTAGAAGAAGATAGATGAAGTGTACGGTATGTTTGTATATGCACAAAAGTGACGATTAAATAAATAATCCAATGACAAAACTAGCAGCTATTAATACCATCAACTATCACTGATGCACGACCAATATTAGAAATCTTTGAACATAGCTCTGCAAGCCTACAAATAAAACCATATAAAATAAACCTTCGACTATAACTTTATCCGAAATAATTGAAAAAAGTATGATTATTAGATATAATTTTCCCTAATACTGACAAAATTGGTAGTGTGTATTAGATGGTGCTCATTCACAAAAACTGGAACACTACATACTCAATATTGTACTTGCAGATGTACTTTTTATTAATATAATAGGATTGAATAAAATGCCAAGTAGCAGCTTTTCACAACAAAATACTTAAGTTAATGAAATCGAACACTGAAAACAGGGCAATACAAAGTTGTCGCCTGGAATATATACAGCATCATGCACACAATAAAGAAATGCAGACTTTAATGCGTGCACATAATGATATTCACACTATGCCTATACACAAATATAGATTGCACTCAAGTAAACATACACACACCACACACAAAGTATTAACACATGTAAGAAATAGGAGCTCAACTTCCCTATGGTAGTAGCTCACTCACGCATAAGAAAAGTGAGACGACAATTTATATGGATATTCAACACACTCAAACTCATGTACATACGCAGTAGGAGAAACACACACCAACCCATACGAGTTCACACACTAAACATCTCAAAAGGTCTAAGTGGGTTTCAGCTTAATCGATCACCAAATTCTGGTGATATTGCACTTGTCTCACCATTTCAGCTGCTAACTTTGGAAACTCCTGAGCAAATCACACAACCCCAACTCAAATAATATAATTATATACATAGATTAGGACATAGATGTGAGTGGTAGATGCTCACTGTAAGTCACGGTTCACACTCTTCTTCTTCTCCTGTTATTCACCTCCTCACTCAGCACTTACGCATTGATACAAACCGCTCCCCAACGTAGATTCACAATAATATATGATATGCCCACAAAACCATTAATACTTTTTAAACTAACACATGATTTTCCCTAATGTTAGTCAACTGTAAATTCAAATTAACACACAAGATTATTTTACTGGAAAATTAATATGGAACAATATGAATGAATTATCCATAATTTTTCGTTAAATCATTTCATCTCTTTAAAATGATGAAAAATCAAGCCAATTTCAACTCTATATAATGGTTCGTTATGAAAGTTGTTTTAGCCATGGCTGTATATCAGGAATACAAAAACATTTCATACGAAATTGGTAACTACGAAAAGTTTTATGGCCTAAATTTCTCCAATTATCCAAAAGAATTTAAATTTCTATAATATGATTTTAGGTATCTATACTTTCCTTTTTTTTAATAATTTAATCCACGGCGGTGTCAAATTCATACATCTTGAACTTTCCGAGCATTGAACTGCACTGTACTAAAAGCATATAATACCATGAGTTTTACTATGTTGTTTTACTAAAAGCATACAATGAGTAACATGAGATTTTACCCATTAGTTCTCAAATAGACATTATGTACTGAACTTTTACACAAGAAGCTAAGAAAGGTGGACGGACGTGCAAACCATAATGCCACTACAAGTAGCCAGTAATTGTAATTAAGATTAAAGCAAATAATTAAAAAAAAATTTGTCTAGTTCAATCAATATAGGAGTAAGCATTTACATTTCAAACAAAACAGAGATAATCCTCAAAACTTTAGTTACATAAACCAGACTATACAAGCACTGTGCACTAACAAATAATGACTACTACTACTACTACATCAAAGATAAGATCAAAAATATTCAATCGGATATTATCGTACACTCAAAGCATGGCATGGAGCTTTTTTTTAATTATATATGTTTTATTTATAGAAGCAAAGAGAACCTGCTTACTACAAAGTCAGGATTTGATTTTGTAATAGGCCTTTTCTAGCAAAGTGATTACAAAGTAACTTCTTAACGGTAGATACATTTTGATTTCATAATAAACATTTGCAAACAAAGAGAGCACATGTTGTATTTTTGAATGGTTATGATCTTAAAGTATATTTTTATCTGCATCTACAGAGCAAGCTGGAAGTTTGCCCTATTTCCTACTGGGATAAGGAACCAAAAGAATAGGATGGCATTCTTCTTGCTACTCCAGTGTGTAAAGTAAATTCATTTGTTACTTGTCTTTATCTTACTAAAAACTGTAAAAAAAACCATAATTTACACCTAATTATAACACCTATCCCCTACTGAGCTGTGCCTACGGCCTACATGAATACACTACAAAAGTTAAGATGTCTCATTATTGATTATTTTTTATTTTGTTTTCTGATTTATGCATCAAAAATCATTTTAACCACTTTAACCATTACAAATCTACATGGAAATTTAGGAAGATATCATACAACGGAAAACAAAAAAAAATGAAGAAAATTTACTCAATAAAAAACTTTGCTGAAATAACTGTACGGTGAAAAAACAAATTTCAATTGCGAATAGAATTAAAAAATAAAGGTAAATTTACTTAAAAAGTACCTGTTGATATGCTATCAAGGGTTTTTTCTTCGGAGTGATTGCAACTGAACAAAGAGATGATATGAATTTGGCGGGGAAGGAGGAAAATGAAAAGCACGAACTCCATCACTGATCTATCGCCACTTTCCACCATCTAGCCGTATTTTTTAATTTGGTTTTAATCTGAGAAGAAGTGGAGGCGTTTGAATAGGCACTTTTTATTCTAATCAGAGAGTTAATATCCTTTTTCCTCTAATTTTGGTAGTGACGTGTCCAGTTAATTTTTCAAATTAAGTTAATTTCTTGGAATAATAATAAAGACGGTTTCATGTGCCTGTACCGACATTATTAGAGGCATTAGCTTTCTTTTGCCCTTAATTGATTATTAGTAGGGGCATAAGTTATATTTTTCCTCTACTTGTGTGCCTCAAATATTCATAATGTCAGTAGGTAACATACTCAAAAATTACTATCTTGTTCAATAAGCTTTTTTTAAATGGGTTATATGAAACACCGTAAGCTGTGGACATTGCCAACAAACTATTATATTATTATTTTTTTACTTTTCCATATTAGATTCTCAAGACCATAAACAGGACATCTAAAAACCGTCCTTGCTCTGGAAAAAATTAATACATTGTTTTTTTTAAATGTTAAATTCTCACTAAAAATTATACTGATTAGTTATCACAAATAGTCGTTCCTATATTTGTAACACATGAAATAGTTGCACGACCATAAAATCTCTAATGAAAATGGTTTACATATGGACAAAAAGGCTCCGTAAAAGATGATTCAATGTTTGATAAATTATTGATTAAAAATTACATGTATGATTTGAGTTCTTTCGATGAATATTTCGTTTACTCCATGTTAGAGCTTACTATCATAATAGCGTGCTATTAGATTAGTTTAGGAAATATTAACACTGATAAATTTGATGTGACGACCCGGAATTTTAGGCAATATCAATTTAATAATCTGTATTAATAATTAATTTGATTTGATAATTTTTCTTTATAATTGTAATTTAAATTGGTAAGTTTAATCTTTTAAAAGTTAATAAATATTTAATCTGACAAAATTGATCAATATCTTTATAACAATTTAAAATTGATAAGATTTATTTTTCAAAGCTAATAAAATTTTATTCTATTTATAATATATATATTTGGTATATATATATTACGAATAGAAGATCTTTCGTTTTAAATTAAAGATGAATTTTCAAATTATAAAATATTTGTATGTATATGCTATAATTTGGAGTTGTTTTGAAATTTAATATAAGCTATTGATAATTCATATATGTACGAATATACTGAAACTTGAAGATTTGTTTTAAAGTCAATATTTTTCAAAAATTTAATTTAAGATTAATTAAATTATTTTCAAATTATAAAATAATTTATTTATTTTTAAATATGATAGTTTAAATAAGATTTAATCAAAGTTTTATTTTGTTTTCTTTTAAAATGCTTAAATTAAAATGGTTATAAATATAAATATAAATATATAGTTTTAAATAAACCTTTTTTTAATTAATTATCTGTTGAATTAGAATTGTTTGTAAACATAAGTAATATGTAAGTAAATTACTAAATTCACATTTTACATAAATATATAAATACAAATTCATATTTTACAATTTAAAAGAAAATGTATAATACATTTATTTGATTTTAAAAGTAAGCTATTTATAAAATAAAAGTTTACAAAGACTTCATACTTGTATATTTATCTAAATTCAAAAGCTTATTATTATAAAAACATTTCATAAATGCATATAAATATTTCATAAATACATATATAATTTAAATGATTTAATTAAAGGAAATTGAACACTTGTAAAACAATGATGAAATATCTTTGACACTTGTAAACTAAATGGATTGCATTGACATTTGTTCAAATTTATCAACAAGTGGCAACTCTTTTATTTTAATTTCTAAATAAATGTTTAAAGAAAAAAACTAGTTTTTCACAAACACTTTCATTCCTTTGTCTTCTTTCCTTAACTCAAACCAGAAATTTACTTTCAAACCTGAAAACTGAAAAGCAAAAGCATACCTGAAATTGAAACCCAAAAGAAAAATCAAATTTGAAAGTAAAATCTGCAACTTCAAATCTACTGCGACTTAAAAGGGAATATCAAGATCAGTTTCAAATTTTAAATCAACAATTTGTAAGCATGCAAGGGACCAATTTCAACAGCAAAGCCTGGGAAAAAAGGAAAATCTTTAAACCTGTTCTGTTCTCTGCATATTAAAAATGAGTAAACTCTTTTAAAAACAGATTTAGTTGAAATCTTTATGCATTTGCTATGATATGAATATTTGTTACATGAGTATTGTTAAGTTTATATGTTGGAAGTGTGAAATTGCCAGGAATTCAAGTAACTGTAAATATTCATTCTTTCTGTTTGAATTTCTGAAGTTTTTTTCTTATGAAAAATTCAAATCTTCCAAACTAGACCATTTTTGAACTTGATATGTGAATGAAAGTAGTATGTTAATGTTTGATGGTAAATTTAAAAATAGTTTCTGTAAGTTTAAATTTACAAATAATTTCTAAAATGGAAATTACAGTAAAACTCTGTTGCATGTCAAAAATTGATATCTTTGATTTCTGCATTGGATTATATAAATGGATTTGTAGTTAAAAATGATGATTTTTAACATGCATTTCATAATTTTTAAATTGATATTCAGTTGGGAATTTGGGGATGAACAGTTTCGGCAATATGGTGAATTGTCGACGATCAACTCAATGATTTGAGTTGAATTTATGGGCGAAGCTTGCTCTTGTATCAAGGATGTAAGGAAAAATGTTGTAGAATTTTTCCCATGGTCGAATTGTTCAGATTCGATCAATATAGGGTTTTTCATTGTGTTTGTTTCGTCTTGGTTGCCGAGGCATTTGCGTCATGGTTAGTGGATCGGGTTTGATCGCGTTTGGGGGAGATGATGCTCGTGGTCGAGTTGTTTCGATGGTGAGGTTGGCGAGGTCTAATGGCGTCAGGTTCGTCGGCGTTTGGGGGTTTTGGTGGTCGAGGACGCTGCAGTTTTTCGAGCTTAGGGTTGAATTTTGATTCGATGTTGGATTTTGGATTCTGTGAGAGAGGTTGTCGAGGTCGCGTGTGGTTGGTCGGCGATTAGTTAGATGGTCGGAGAAGTTTGGTTTGGTTGCGCATGTACATGCGTGTACGTTGTGCACTGGAAAAAGGAGTTGGGGAAGACGACTTGAACCTGGAGTGACGCTCGCGATTTTATGGTTTCTTCTCGAAGCAGTTTGGGTTTGGTGTGTGTCGAGGCTTGCTTGTGTTTTTCTGGTGTCGACTCGAGTTTTATGTGTTTGCTAACCTGGTTTTATAAAACGGTTTTAAATTATAAAATAGGTTTTACAAAAGAAAATAAATTTATAGATTAAAAACTTGTTCATTTTGAAGTAGTGTTACTTAAACTTTTAAAAGTGCTAATTGATTATAATTTCAAATTTGAAATGTTTTAAGATGATTTTTTTTGAAAGAAATTAACTTAATTAAATTATGAATTTTAATTTAAATAGGAATGTTTTGAATTTAAAGTATTAAATCAAAGTTTTAAAGTAAATTTTTAAGTAATGTTTTAAAAACTAAGTTTTCAAATTATATTGGAAATGGAAAGTTTAAATTAGATGATTAAAGTATCTTAAATTTTAAATTTGATTTCTAAATACTTTATTTTCAAATAAGGTTAATGCTATAATTTTGTAAACCAAATAAAATAATTTGTCTTCAAGTTATTAAAATTTGATTAATTCAAATAATTAATTTATGAGAATAAATAAAGTTGATTTATTATTGTTATGAACTTAAGAATACTTCATTAATATGATTGGTTTATAAGTAAAAGTTTAATTAAGATTAATGTTTTTCTTAATTAATTAAGGATTTTTAAATATAAGAGGTTAACAATTTATTTAATTAATTTTAAATAATTAGTTAATTGTTTGTTTAATTTTAAATAATCACTTAATTATGAATTAATTAAGTGTAATTACTAAATGAAGTAATTAATGTATAATTACTTTAAGTAATTAGAAAGAGGAAATTACTTATGGAAGTAATTAGTGGAAAATTACTCATGGGAGTAATTAACTGGAAGTGATTAATGGATAATCACTTGATGTTATTAATTAAGGAATTGATTAATATAATTGTTTTGAAGTTAATTAATTATAGAGTAATTAATTAATTAAAGAATTAAGGTTATTTCATGATGGGATTAGTTACTTGTTAAGGTAATTGATTTAAAGAATAATCATCTAATGGAAGTAATTAGAAGATAATTACTTATGTAAGTAATTAAGGTTAATTACTTAGTTAATTTTAGTTAATTAATTAATGTGATTAATTAATTAATGAATGAGATTAATTTTAAGATTAATTACTAAGTGTTATTAATTAAAAATGTAATTAATTAATAAAGTTATTAATTAAGGATTATTAATTAATTGATTACTTAATGAAGTAATTAAAGATTAATTAATTAGAATAATTAATCAAAGATTAATATAATTAATTAAGATATTAATTAAGATAAGTAATTACAAGTTATTAATTACTGTTTATGATTAATAAGATGGTTACTTACAAATTATTAAAGAAATTATTAATTAATAAGGATTATTAGTTAATATAATTAATGAAATTAATCAAGATTGATTAATGGAAGTGATTAATTTAAGTGTGATTAATTAATTGTAATTAATTGAGGTTTAATGTAATTAATCATAGTGATTAATTAATGGAAGTACATGAAGGATCATTAACTATTGTAATTAATGATAGTAATTAAAGGTTAATTACTGTATATGGATAAGAATAATTAATTTGTGGAATTAATTAAAGAATTAAAGGCTAATTACTTGAAGGTAATTAAAGGATGATTAATCAAGGAAGATTAATTAAGGAAGATCATTAAGAGTTGATTAATTTATTAATTTGCAATAAATTAATGAAGCAGGATTAAGATAATCCAATGGTTAAAGGATAGAAGGATTAAGGTAATCCAATTGATTTACAGTTAATCAATTCTTCTTATGGATGATTGATTAGTATTGGATGATTGATTAATATTGGATGATTGATATTGCATATTTGAATGATGTTTGAATGATTTGGGTATGATATCTCTGACGTATGTTATGCTGCTTTGTGAGATGAATGCTTGATATGATTATCTATTGTGATAATGTGATTCATCTATCTATTTATATCATCCTGAATATAAGTTAATTGTTTAAAACCCTTAAACAACTTGGACATTAAAATGTCATTGGGTTTCGGTGAGACCGGGATCGGGTTTCCATATTTGGATAATCCGAAAACCACATCGATCCAAATTAAACGTTAGGTCATGAATCCAAGTGGAGCTTAGTGAAGACTCGAAGTGTAAGAAACATTAGTCAGTATAACTCTGGGGGTGATTCCATGATGATTTTGACGGAGATAGTACTTACAGGTTCGAGATGGTGATTCAGAGTGCAAGGGCTATGGTCGTTGACTCTGAGGGTGATTCCAAAATGAGTGCAACGAGATAGTGCCTTCGGTTTCGTTCGAACCCGAAATGCACTTGTATGGATTAAATGCTTTCAGAACATCGTCAGGTGGACGATGAGCATTCTAAGAAAGATTTGTTCTATAAAGGTAATCGCAGCCTCAAGCCTCATCAACCGGGAATGGCTAAAACAGGGGAGGTGCGGCAAGGCTAGGTGGGTAGCACCCATTTCAGGGTGAGGTCATCTCTGTCTAGATGTCCCTTTATATTTCGGTCGCGCCAACCACGGGGTGATCTTACTCGGGACTGTCCAGTAAGGGGTGGTCCCGGCTTTGTGTTGCAGGGGATTGGGAGTAATCCTCGATACAGTGATCTAGGCCACGTACGGTGACGGGTGGTACCCCGGTAGCCCTGCCATTGATGGAAACCCATTCTTCCTACGAGACCTTATTTTTTGTTTGTATTACCCACTTTTGTGGCTAGTAGCTAGAATTTAATAAATGTAACAATTTCGGCTATTTCTTATTTACTTGAAAATCCCAGACACTATTATAATATCACCGGATTTCCTATCAAATGTTTTGATTAGCGTAAGGTAAAAACTTTTCCATGTTTATGTGTGGGAAGTCTTATGTGATACCTTTTCTTTTCAAAGGATTTTCTAAAGTTAAGCAATTTTAACCCGTTTACTCACACCAGACCCTTGTCTAACCCGAGTGTTTATTTTCTGTTTTATTAAACTCTTGGGTACTCATAGTATGTATGAGTAGTCGAGGGATTCAGGTCAGTTTGACGAATTCTGGAGGAGTTTTGGAGCAGGAGGCTTCCGCGTGTAGATATATTATGGTTCCGCTATGTTTGTGTTATGTTTGTATCTTATGATATCTTGAGTTGTATAGTTAGATAGATGTTTATAACTGTCTAATATGTGTTGTATAGATTGTGTAACTCTGATGTATATGATACTATGTAATATTTTATGTGATATATTATATTTCATTCGTTCCGCTGTGAGTATATGATGTTGTTGAGTTTCTTCTTTCCTATCTTTTCTTCTTCTATCCCTTTCTTTCTTAATTCATGATGCGTTTTTCTGGAGATAGAAAAACGGGTCATGGCATTTGATGTGCCTCGCTTACCAACTTCAATGTAGCTTATTCAAATTTTATTTTATACTAGATAAAATTAGCTTATTAGGTTTAATTTTTTTACATTTAAGAGTAAAGGGAGTGATTAATCTTATGGTCAATGGGATTGTCGGAAAAGACCGTCGGGAAGAAGGGCATCAAAGAATGGTCTTTCCGACAGTTTTTCGACAGCTCCGTCGATTTATATTCGATGGCTTACAACGGCTTTTTTGATGGTTTTTGACAATCTGTCGTGTACACGTGGGAGAATACGGCTTATCTAAATTGGTGTAGAAAGCCATCGGAAAGTCTGGAAGGAAAACTGTCAGTTAGTGTGTACCAAAGAGCCGCGTAAATCTAGAAGTTTTTCTTTATTTTGGTAGCTTTTCAATCTCAAACAACATACACACATACATATATATATCGCAACTCAGTTTCACACATACAAAACATATATATCAAAATCCAAATCACATATATAACATCAATACTAAAAAAACATCAATATTTATAATAAATCAAAGTCAAACAACCCACAATATACTTAAACATTCAATATCTCAAAGTACATCCCAACATGTATCAAGCATATCCCAAAATGTTTTAAATATATCCCAAAACATCTCAAAACAAATCAAATCAACCTTACGCGTCCAACATCTCAATATTATCAAACATATCAAATCAGTCTCATCCATCTCAAACATATCAAATATGTCCAACCCTCAAACACCATAGTAATAAAGTCAAACTATCTCAACATCTCAAAGTGCATATATGTACAATTTCCAAAACAATAAAAAAATCATACCTATCAATCCTGATCATTGTCTCCGGATCCCCCTGATGAGGGAAATGTGTTATGCTCCTTTATAATGCAGCAAGATGCTCATCCAACTTGGTCATCTCCACGACCAGACATCTGTCTCGTTTCTTCAGCTCAGCAATATTAACTCTAACTCTTGAATCTCCATGTTGTACTAGGCTTTTTATAGCCGCTATCCTTGCGTCCGACCTGTAACATTATTTAACAAAGTGTGTGAGTTTCATATAGTGTGACTAATAAAATCAATATGTTATATGTTATTCATAAATATATTATATATAAATATTACCTTTTGATTTCCAAAACCCTTGCGCCTTTTCCACATTGGAAGCCGATAATTGTGGCAAAGATTTGGTCCTCCACGTCAACATTCAGCTCTTCCCGTTTCGATCCCTCAAGCACTTTCTCTCGTTCTTATGCGAATTTTTTTATACGATTCTAAATAAAATTATAGTTAAAATTCAAACTTTTAATTATTTATAACTTCTTATTTAAGGTGGTTTTTAATAACTTATAATTTAAGATATGTCTACAATGCCCTGTTGTGATTTTGAGTCATACCATGTATATGTTACAATGCCATCTTCATTTTCATGCTCGATGACATGAGTACGAGCAAGCACATCCTATAGAAAATAGGTTGACCATGCTCTCTTCTCTGAAATAATTATTATGTATTATATATACAATTATATAATATAATAACTGTTTATAATCGCAGTCAATAAATTTAGTAACTCTTGACGGTAACGTTAAAATGATTTCGAACTCTCACAGTATGTGGTTGGATTTTTGTTTCTATTTTTCCAGTGTTCCTCTGCGACTCTGCTGTGAATTTAAAATAAACATTATATTTGACATTTTTATATTGATGCAATTATTATATTAATTCTACCAAATTTTTTAAACTTACCTTCGCTTCGTTGCTATCTCAGAAAGCAACCCAAGCTTGTCATATGCTTTCACTCATCCTGTCAGGCTTTCCCCCTCTTTTTACTGTTGACATCATATCGCGGTAGTTTTTTCGTATTTTTTTCATCCAATTATTTCTCCAAAGGAGAAGGTCAGGTTCCTATAACTCTACCACCCCCTGCGCACTAAAAAAAAGTTGTACATTTATACTTTATCAAAAAAGTGTAAAGTGATTATATATAAAATGAAATAAAGATTTACACTTACGAAGAAATCCTGTCGAATACACTCTATGATATGGGTGGGATACTATTTCACCTAGGCCAGCACGCAATCATCTGTTCTTATAAGCAGCTTTGAAAATATCCAGAACAATTCCTGAGGGCAGCAGCTAAAAGTCCATGTATTAAATATGATATAGACCTTTAATAAATCGTGAATAATATATCATACACAAAATATTTATGATGTTTCAATAAATTTGATACTTACCCATTTACTTTAACTGTTATTGTTACTATAAGACACTTTACCTTGCCGCCATCGCCTTCCATGTCGGCCCCTCTTTGACTAGAAGAGGGGAAACCAGATGACTGTGAAGATCTCCGATGACAAAACATAATATCTTTCATAGACATACTACAAGAAACATTGTCAATAGTGACAGCTAATTATAACCGTCGCTAACCAACAGAAAAAATCGTCATTTTTACAAACGTCGATCAATAATTTAGGGATGCTGTCATCGATGATGATAGCGATGGCTTGTGTCGGCTAGCTGCTGCTAGCCATAGGCAACCGATAAACACATGTTGGCTTATATAACAATAACGCTTAGACCATTAAAGTGTCGCTAGCCTGGACCGTTAAGCCGTCGCTAGTTATCGTAAGCCCGAAACATAGATTTTGGTTTCCAGCTTATTTATCGACCATCCAACCACACATCTACATTCATATTTCTAACCACATCATATTCAACACATAGAAACCCAATTCTAAACAAATAATATCATAATATCACACATAACCAAATTAATATTAAAAATCACCATACACATAAATATTTCAACAAACAAAACAGTTATACCTACAAATCCACTTGTCGATCAACTAAAACAAATATCAAACATCCACATATCCATCTGTGACGACCCGAAATTTTTGAGCAATTGAAATTGGAATATTCAATTGATTTTGAATATTTAAATGATAAATTTTAACTTGAATTCAAATATCACCAATTATTTGATAATTAAACCATTGAATTGAATAATTTGAAGTTGGGTAAATTGTTAAATCTATAGTTTTAAGCCTATTAAAAATATTATGAAGGCTTGTAACATTTATATTGATAATACTGAAGAGGCTAGAAGTGATGAAATCAAATTTAAAAATGGTTTGTTAAGTTTTGAAATTTGTATTGTTTAATTCGAATTTAAAAATAGCTTTCTAAGGAACAGTCTCGGAATTCGACGAAACCAGTTCCGTTGGATCCGTAATATTGTATTATTGTCAGATTACAAATTTCGTATTGATTAGAGTTAGAGTGTGGGTGTACGATATGTAAACGCGTTGAGAATTTAATTGATAATAATGTAATGAAATTTAATTAATTAAGCTTCCTCTATACGCCATCCTTATCCATTCCCCAGCACGCTGTCCTTATCTTCCAGTATACACCATCGTTCATCACTTTTTATCAAAGCCCTTCGTCTTAAAAAAAAACAACAAACCAAGACAGTTCGTTTACAAATTAATGCCAAACTAATTGCAACTCCTTAACTCGTTCGCAATCCCCTTTCTTCTTCCAGTTCATAATCGAAACCCATTGGATTTGAAAAAAAAATGAATGAAACCCAAATCGATCGTTCGAGATTAAATCCAATCGAAGCCGATTTCTCTCTTGCACGACATGGAGGGAGGCCGCGAGTTCTCTGCAGCTTATCGTGGCGGCGTGTGGGGCCATGGCGAGCAAATTGGAGAAGCTAGTGGTTGGGGTCACGACGTGTAGAGGCCGAAGACGAGCTAGCGATGTTGATTTGGAGATCGGCAGTTTGGAAGCCGCGATGGGTCTCGCGCCTGGTCGACTTCGATTTGAGGGAGGTGGCGCATCTTCTCGGTGAGGACGGCGACTCGAGTTGGCTAGGGTTTGGGTGATAGCGGCGCCGATCACTGTGAGCTGATTTCTGTAAGCAATTTTAGTTATTTATATATATATATATATACAAACTGTTTTATCTATTTCCAGTAAGTTGAACTCTTTATCTGGTTTGCAAAAATTTAACAGTAAAGAATAAATAAATAATACACATATTTACATACATACGTACTTCAATTTAAACGTATGTATATGCAGACTTTCCAGATTTTACATATATACCAAAGAAAAAAATAATTAAATTACAGTCAGGTGGGAAAGGATTCTGTTTTGATTGGTAAACGTATATATGTATATATAGATATATATTCACATACTTATTTTAAGCAAAAATAGTAGATATATATATATGTATGTATGTATATGTATATAGATAAGATTTGGGAATGGAAATTTTTGAATGTGTGGAGAGTTTATATAAAATTTGAATTTTTATCTATATCAAGAATTTTTTTTACAAGTCGATGGATTTCTAAAGAAAATTAGTTTAAATTAAAAAAATTCTTAAATTAACAAATGATATTATCCGATTATTCAGAGTATTAATAAATTGTATAATGATTATACAAAGTTTAAAATCAAGAAACAAGTTGGACTGGGATGGATTGCAAAATCAAAATTTAAGGTGAGTTAATCTTACTCAGTTTAAATTTAAATTTAAAATGATTAAATTTAAATAATTATTTGAATGGTTGAATGAATTGATGTGATATAGTATGATATTTTGGAATTGGTATATTATATTGTGCTGACGTTTATGGATGCAGGGAAAAACAGGTTTGAGGGATCCAACTGGATCCCTCAATCTTTATTTAAACCCTCTGTTGTGATTTATTTGATATCCTATGATGATCTTTATTGGAATATTGAATGCCACGGTTAGATTGGATATCATTGGGTATGATGAATTACCAAAAGTATATAAATTGGATTTTGGTAAGATAATAAAAGAAGTGAAATTGTAAGTGAAATAATTATAGAAATTTAAATAAATTTTTAAATGAATTGGGAAGAAATAAAGTGACTTTAAATTTATAATAAATAAATTGTGAGTACAGAAAGGGAAATTTGAATAAACAGGAAATTAATGAATTTTAAAATTCAGTGTTATGATTAAAAAGAACAAAACATTTATTTAAAAATTTAGGATTTAAATTATTGGAAAAATAAAGAAGAAATGGGAAAAAAGCCTGAACTTTGTATATTTCAGTTAAAGGATTTAAAATCAAACAGCAAATAATAATAATAAAATAAAGCCCATAATTAATGAATTTTGAAATGAACCGAGCAAGTTAAGAAAAAAATTTCAAAATAGAATAAATTGGAAATCGATTTGGGAAATCGATTTAAGTGGTTGAAGTTGGAATTTTCTCTAGATGGCCAAGTACACGTTTTTAAAAGAAGAATTGTAAATATAAATTAAATGTTTTAAAGTTGTTTTTAAAGAAAGCAGGTTTTGTAAAATTTATTATTTCTAATATTTAATTTATAAAGCAAGTATTTTCTTTTAATATATTATAGCATTAATTATTTAAAGTGACTTAGTATTTGTTTTAAAAGTGAAAACCTGGTTTTATATTTTATAAAGTAACCTTATTTTCTCAAATTCATATAGTATGTATTTTTAACAAATTATTTAAGTAGTTTTATCCTAAATGTTTTAAAGTATATATTTCAAAGTAAAGTGTTTTAAATTATTTTAAAAATCTATTTTGTGCTTGGTGATTTCAGAGGAGATAGAAAATATTTGGGAGAGTTTATTCTAAAAAGAGAAAGATGGTTAGAAACTATTTTCAAAGGATTGAAAATAGAAATATATCTTGTGAAGATATTTTGAAGTTAATAAATAATTTGGGAAAACTTATTGTTTGATGGATGTTTGTGAATATAAATTGATAGTTAAATCACCGACTATCAATATTGGACAAAAATGCGCTGATCGTTTCGAAGAGACCGGGATCGAGATTTATTTCTCGAAAACCACTTCGATCCGGTTTGAACGTTTCGTGAAAACGATTTTGATTTCGAAGATGGAGCAGTGAAGTGCAAGGGCTAGTCGCTACTAATCCTGAGAATATTTCCAAAATGGATGTAGTAGGAATAGTGCCTTCGGTTCCGTTCGAACCCGGGACGGACTTGTATGGATGAATGCTTGCGAAACATCGTCAGGTGGACGATGGGCATTCTAAAGGATATGTTCTATAAAGGTAACGCTTAGCCTCAAGCCTCATCAAATGGGAATGATTGAAAATCAGGGGTTATGCAGCAAGGCTAGGTGGGTAGCACCCAAGCAGGGTGAGGTCATTCCAGTCTAGATGTCCCTTTTTATTTCGGCTTAGTGGGCGGTTGCTGATCCCAACCGCGGGGTGATCTCACTCGGGATTCTCCAGTAAGGGGTAGTCCCAGCCTTGTGTTGCAGGGGAGCGGGCGTACTCCTCGGTACGGTGATCGAGGCCCCGTACTTTGACAGGTGGTACCCCAGTGCCTAGTCATTAGTTGGAAATCCATTCTCCCTACGAGCCTTGTACGAGTTTTGTTTGTATTACCCACTCTGTGGCTAGTAGCTGGAATTTAATCATGTAACAATTTTGGCTATTTTATAAGTATTTGTATATAGACCCTATTATAATATCAGAGGATTTCTATAAAAAGTGTTTTAGCTATCGTAAGGTAAAAACCCGACATGTTTATTTGTGGCATGGTCTTACGAGATGCTTTTGTTTTCAAAGGATTTTTGTAACTTTAATAATCAATTGGGTGTGATTTTCTCACGCTGGTATTCCAAACTAACTCGGGTGTTATTTAATTGTAATTCTCGGGTCAGACCGAGTATTATAGGATACAGAAAATGCTGTGATGCTCAGGAGACGAGCTGGATGACGATACGTACTCTCGTACTTGTATATATATATATATTTCCGCTGTGTTGAGTTGTTGTGTATCCATTTGTATGTTATTGATGTTGAGCTGTGATTGATATGTAAACAGATATATTTGATACTTGAGAAAGATTATGTATTATCTTTTATATTTTATTCCGCTGCGATGGTTAGATTCTGTTGTTGTTTTCTATTTTCTTCTTCTACCTCTTCTTCTTTAACCCAAATGGTTCGTTTTTCTGTACAACTTGAGTTGATTGTTGTAGAATAGTGTTAACTCAAGGGGTACGGATTTGCGGGCTGTTACAGTTGGTATTAGAGCCAGGTTGGTGATAACCTTGGCTCTGGTGGGAATTACTCATTTAAATTAGAGTCTGTGGTACTCTATAATGAGTTTGAGCGTATTAATAGATATGAGTGCATATTTTTTAGTGAATATAAATTGTTTTAATATTGTGTTGATTGATTTATTGAGTGGCATATGAACCTTCGTCGACACAGTTTGCGCAACTGTATCGAAGGGGTTTCTAAACACTTGAATAGAACAATTGACACGATATTGTTTTAAATGCGGGTAAATGAAATAATTTTACCCAAAATATATTTTGATATAAAGAATAGTTTTTGAAGACTATTTAACTAATATATGGGTGCTTGGATGTTAGGAGTGATGATATTTAAAGTATTATCATTTTTGAGTGGAAATTTAATTAGAAATTGTAAATACAACCAAAAATTAAGGAGATAAATTCATTATAAAATGAAATTTATAAATATGAATTATAAGAGTAAATTATAAATTGAAATATAATTAAATGAGAATGTGTATGAGCATAAGCTGTGCAAATGAAGTATATTTAAAATTTGATTTAAGCAGGATTTGGAAATTTAAAATCCCAGAGATTTGGAAGTATTTGAAGATAAATGATAGCATTATTGTTTTGGAAATATTTCTGAAAAGAAGTTTGTTTTAAATGAATTTTGAAAGTGAAATAGCATTGAAATCACTTGGATTATTGGAAAATAATTCTGATGATGACGGCCGCATCATCAGTATTCATTTTCGAGTTTCTGAGTGAAAGATTGCTGCCAAAAATAAATTTGTTCAGAAAAGCTGGTTGTTTTCGAAAATTTCAAAGGAAATTTGTTGGGAATAAAACCAGGGTTGGTTTAATTTTTGAGAATTTTGATTTTGAGATGTTGGAGATTTCAAAATGATTTGAAACCAAAAGCCGGGTGTTTAAAAAAAATCCTGAATCCTTATTTGAATTGAAAACACTGATGAGATAAGTTATAAACTTATAAATCGAAATGATTTTTAAATAAGGAAAATATGAACTTTGAATGTTGGAATTAAATAAATTTAATTTGGAAAATAAAAATTTAATTGGATTGAAATAAATTGAATTAAACTGAAAATAAAACCAAGTTGTATTTAAATTAAGCTGAAATTGAATTGAATGAAATAAATTGAGATGTAAATGATATTAAGTGGAAGTAAGTTCTTACTTAATTTAAATTCAAATTAATTGAGTGGTTCATGGTGATGAGATGGCAGAAGTGGTAGTTGATGTTGTGTTGATGAGAAAGTACTAGAGTTTTAGCAGGCAAAGGGACAGTGGAGTTTTGATACTATTGAGTGGACAACAAGATTGACAATGTTTGAATGACTGCAAGTGTTTGAAGGTGTGATAGGGTAGTGAAGCAGCATCAATATCGAAGTGTAGGGATGATCGTGATATAACTATGACTTTGTGTAGAGGAGATTGTCAAGGATGATGATATGTTGAGGCATGACTGGAAGAGGAAGTAATGGTATGGTGAAGTGTTGCCGCAGTGGGTGGCAGAGAGGAGTAGATGTTATGATGGAGGTGGATTGTAGTTGTAAATGTAGAGATGTAGCAGTGTTGAAAATATGCAGGAGGTGAAGGGTGATTTGTTGCTGTGGTAGCGACTTGCCGATGGGAGTAGGATGTTATGCAGGCATTGTTCACACTGTGATGCAGTGGTGATTTAGTACTATATATATGATAGTGGAGAGATGGTCAGTAGCAGCTGCTTGTGAAGGCATTGTTTATGGCTGAAGTATGGGACTGGGTGGAATATTTGTGATTATGGCAGGAAAGTAAAGTTGTGAAGAGGCTGTTGGCGAGGGTAGTGATTAATGATGTTGTTGCAGTATGGTCAGAAGCGGATACGATCAGAAGTGTAGGCAGCAGTGCACTTTGCAACACCCCTTATTTAATAATAACATTATTTAGGAAGTTTAATTGGAAATGAAGATGAATCTAGATTGTTAATGGTTGAACTGTCTTTTTAGGGGTATTCTGCAAGCCAAAATCTAGTTTCTGCAAAGCATGAAGCACTTAAAATATATTACCTGATGCTTGAACAATATGATCAGATTCCTATACTAATTCTTTGCAAAATGGCAACTGATTTTCAGCAAGTAATAAACGTTGCTTCAAAACTAAAACAAGTTAAATAGAAATTGAATTGTAAGTTAATAAAATTGGAGGGTGAATTAAAGGTGAATGGTAGAATCAAAACTTGAGTTATTAATTAAATTTTAATGTGAAGTGTTATCAAATCAAGTATAATTGAAATGTACCGAATAAAAAAAAGTTAATGGATAAAATAGTAATGGTATGAATTGCAAACAAAATCCAAATAAGTGGAAATAAATTGGAAATGGCCTTGTAATAAATTGAATGAACCGAATCTAAAAAGTTAAGATAAATGATCAAATAAATTTGTAGTTTGAAATGGGATTGGATTAAAATAGAATCAAGTTAAATTGAAAGGAGAAATTTATTTGCAAAATGAAATGAGCTTAAGTATAAAATTGGAATGAATAAACTTAAGCTAGAGGATGGAAGGAGTTAGATTGAATTCAACTTAAAATTTAGATTAATAATAGTGAATTGGATTTAAATCAAGTAAAAATAAATTTTAATCGAAATAAAATTCGGTAAGTTACCGATAATATTTAATGGAATGAAAATTCTTAAATAAATAATTGTAAACCATTTAAATTTTAAGGGATTGAAATAACTTAAGACAATAAGAAAAATAGAATGTTTCAAGTTTACTAGAATGGTTTAAGTGAATGTGGGTAAACTAACTATATTGAATAAATAAATGGATAGAAGAAATAAGAATTAAATGAAAGATGGAAGTAGAACTTGTTATAAAAGGGAATGGAAATGAACTTAAGTTATTGACTTAAGAAAGTGTTGAATAAAATCCGAACTCAAAATGAAGTATGGTTTAAATGAGTTGAGAAATAGTTATGGAATGGAATAGTCTGGATTGTTGTCGAGCTAAATAAAATAGTTTGGAATAAACAAATATGGAATGAAATGCAAGTGAATGGATTCAAATTTGAAATGCAATGAAAATGAGAATATATGGACTGTGAATAAATTTAAAAATGGAATAGAATTAAGTATAAATTGAGTAGAAATCAATTTAAATTGGTTATAAAATATAAGTACTTTTTTTGTTCACATATATCTCGTCAAATTGCATAGAATAAATTGTCATTTGATGAAAATGGAAGTAATTAAAAATTCTATGAATTGATAGCAGTAAAATAAATTGATTTTGAGAACAATTGAATTTAATATGAGTTCGGTTTGCTTAAAATGAATTGAATGTAAACAATTGAGTTTTAAACCATTCAAAATTGATGACGTTGTATACGAATGGATTGAAAACCATTTCAAATTGAATGAAAATGGTTATATATTAATTAGGACAGTGGAATTAGTATTAAAATTATATAAGTTGCTTATGGAAAAATGTTTGGTGTGTTTACTTTTCGAATTCATGTGTTTAACTAGTGTAAATAAATGAAATGTTGTTAAACTTTATTTATATGGCACTTACATGTTTAAATTAAGTAAGTACAAGTACCTGGGGGCCGTGCGGCTGGTTTTGGTTGTGCTATTTGCTAAAAATATAAGCCGCATGCTTAAAAATGCTAAATAAGGTACGCCTACGCAATAAAAATAGGAAATATGAACTGTTTTTGGTTTTTCCGACCGGGTGGGTCGATGTATATATATTTATCTCTTTTGTCAAATTGCAAAAGCTCCTCCATACAAAGGGGACTCTGCCAAAAATTTTCAAAAATTTTAGGAGTTAGAAAATTTTTGGAGAATTTTTGTTAATAAAAAAACGAATTTATATTGGCAACTAAAATTAATTAGTAAATGAAACTAACTAAAATAATGACACGAATTAGTTATAAATGGAAAATAAAATTCAATATTTAGAGTTTAAGATAAATTGAATTCATATGGAAATGAAAAAATCAATTTGTTAGAAATGATATAAACTGAAGTGGTAAGGTGATAATGAATATAAAAAGCATATTAAATACTTATACCAAACTTAATAAAGGAATGGTGAATTCTTAATTGGAAATTGATAATATAAATATATTCCAAGTTAATATTTGGATGAATAGATATTGGCATTTTGTGAAAAAGTCGATAAAATGTTTTGGAATATTGTGATTGGATATTAGTACTGAGCAGGATATGCAGGTAATATAAAGGGAAAAGAGAATTGATTTTGATTTCAAGAGATAAATTAGAAATGCTCGACAAAAGGTATGTATTTAAATTTGGTATGAAATTTGATTGGGATTTGGATTGAGCCACTTGGCCTTTTTGTTTTCTTTTTGGATTTGGGAGGCCGTAGAGCCATTTTGTAGTTGTACCGAGCTAGCCGCGCAAAGGAGACGCTGGCGAAATGTTTCGGAAATTTAGGGAGTTAGAAATTTTTTGAGAAAATTTGATAATTCAAAATTCATTTTTAAACTTAAACTTGAACAATAGAGGAAATATGATTGTTTGCAAACAAGGGAAAGGTTTGGAAAGTTAGTAAGAATTGTAAAGGGCCTTCTATTAAAAAGATAGTTGGTAAAATGTTGGATTGTTAAGAACTGATTGGTTTTGGGAAAAGTAAACGGGTATTGGACCATTCTTCCTAACTTGTAATTTCGGGGACGAAATTCTTTTAAGGGGGAAGGAATGTGACGACCCGAAATTTTTGAGCAATTGAAATTGGAATATTCAATCGATTTTGAATATTTAAATGTTAAATTTTAACTCGAATTCAAATATCACCAATTACTTGATAATTAAACCATTGAATTGAATAGTTTGAAGTTGGGTAAATTGTTGAATCTAGAGTTTTAAGCCTGTTAAAAATATTATGAAGGCTTATAACATTTATATTAATAATACTGAAGAGGGTAGAAGTGATGAAATCAAATTTAAAAATGGTTTGTTAAGTTCTGAAATTTATATTGTTTAATTCGAATTTAAAAATAGCTTTCTAAGGCACAGTCTCGGAATTCGACGAAACCAGTTCCGTTGGATCCGTAATATTGTATTATTGTCGGATTTCAAATTTCGTATTGATTAGAGTTAGAGTGTGGGTGTACGATATGTAAACGCATTGAGAATTTAATTGATAATAATGTAATGAAATTTAATTAATTAAGCTTCCTCTATACGCCATCCTTATCCATTCCCCAGCACGCTGTCCTTATCTTCCAGTATACACCATCGTTCATCACTTTTTATCAAAGCCCTTCGTCTTAAAAAAAACAACAACAAACCAAGACAGTTCATTTACAAATTAATGGTCGAACTAATTGCAACTCTTTAACTCGTTCGCAATCCCCTTTCTTCTTCCAGTTCATAATCGAAACCCATTCGATTTGAAAAAAAAATGAATGAAACCCAAATCGATTGTTCGAGATTAAATCCAATCGAAGCCGATTTCTCTCTTGCACGACATGGAGGGAGGCCGCGAGTTCTCTGCAGCTTATCGCGGCGGCGTGTAGGGCCATGGCGAGCAAATTGGAGAAGCTAGTGGTTGGGGTCGCGACGTGTAGAGGCCGAAGACGAGCTAGCGATGTTGATTTGGAGTTCGGCAGTTTGGAAGCCGCGATGGGTCTCTAACGTCTCGCGCCTGGTCGACTTCGATTTGAGGGAGGCGGCGCATCTTCTCGGTGAGGACGGCGACTCGAGTTGGCTAGGGTTTGGGTGATAGCGGCGCCGATCGCTGTGAGCTGATTTCTGTAAGCAATTTTAGTTATTTATTTATATATATATACAAACTATTTTATCTATTTCCAGTAAGTTGAACTTTTTATCTGTTTTGCAAAAATTTAACAGTAAAGAATAAATAAATAATACACATATTTACATACATACGTACTTCAATTTAAACGTATGTATATGCAGACTTTCCAGATTTTACATATATACTGAAGAAAAAAAAATTAAATTACTGTCAGGTGGGAAAGGATTCTGTTTTGATTGGTAAACGTATATATGTATATATAGATATATATTCACATACTTATTTTAAGCTAAAACAGTAGATATATATATATATATATGTATGTATATAGATAAGATTTAGGAATAGAAATTTTTGAATGTGTGGAGAGTTTATATAAAATTTGAATTTTTATCCATATTAAGAATTTTTTTTTTACAAGTCGATGGATTTCTAAAGAAAATTAGTTTAAATTAAAAAATTCTTAAATTAATAAATGATATTATCCGATTATTCAGAGTATTAATAAATTGTATAATGATTATACAAGGTTTAAAATCAAGAAACAAGTTGGACTGGGATGGATTGCAAAATCAAATATAAGGTGAGTTAATCTCACTTAGTTTAAATTTAAATTTAAAATGATTAAATTTAAATAATTGTTTGAATGGTTGAATGAATTGATGTGATATAGTATGATATTTTGGAATTGGTATATTATATTGTGCTGACGTTTGTGGATGCAGGGAAAAACAGGTTGGAGGGATCCAACTGGATCCCTCAATCTTTATTTAAACCCTCTGTTGTGATTTATTTGATATCCTATGATGATCTTTATTGGAATATTGAATGCCATGGTTAGATTGGATATCATTGGGTATGATGAATTACCAAAAGTATATAAATTGGATTTTGGTAAGATAATAAAAGAAGTGAAATTGTAAGTGAAATAATTATAGAAATTTAAATAAATTTTTAAATGAATTGGGAAGAAATAAAGTGACTTTAAATTTCTAATAAATAAATTGTGAGTATAGAAGGGGAAATTTGAATAAACAGGAAATTAATGAATTTTAAAATTCAGTGTTATGATTAAAAAGAATAAAACATTTATCTAAAAATTCAGGATTTAAATTATTGGAAAAATAAAGAAGAAATGGGAAAAAAGCCTGAAATTTGTATATTTCATTTAAAGGATTTAAAATCAAACAGCAAATAATAATAATAAAAATAAATCCCATAATTAATGAATTTTGAAATGAACCGAGCAAGTTAAGATTTTTTTTTTCAAAATAGGATAAATTGGAAATCAATTTGGGAAATTGATTTAAGTGGTTGAAGTTGGAATTTTCTCTGGATGGCCAAGTACACGTTTTTAAAAGAAGAATTGTAAATATAAATTAATTGTTTTAAAGTTGTTTTTAAAGAAAGCAGGTTTTGTAAAATTTATTATTTCTAATATTTAATTTCTAAAGCAAGTATTTCCTTTTAATATATTATAGCATTAATTATTTAAAGTGACTTAGTATTTGTTTTAAATATGAAAACCTGGTTTTATATTTTATAAAGTAACCTTATTTTCTCAAATTCATATAGTATGTATTTTTAACAAATTATTTAAGTAGTTTTATCCTAAATGTTTTAAAGTATATATTTCAAAGTAAAGTGTTTTAAATTATTTTAAAAATCTATTTTGTGCTTGGTGATTTCAGAGGAGATAGAAAATATTTGGGAGAGTTTATTCTAAAAAGAGAAAGATGGTTAGAAACTATTTTCAAAGGATTGAAAATAGAAATATATCTTGTGAAGATATTTTGAAGTTAATAAATAATTTGGGAAAACTTATTGTTTGATGGATGTTTGTGAATATAAATTGATAGTTAAATCACCGACTATCAATATTGGACAAAAATGCGCTGATCGTTTCGAAGAGACCGGGATCGAGATTTATTTCTTGAAAACCACTTCGATCCGGTTTGTACGTTTCGTGAAAACCATTTTGATTTCGAAGATGGAGCAGTGAAGTGCAAGGGCTAGTCGCTACTAATCCTGAGGATATTTCCAAAATGGATATAGTAGGATTAGTGCCTTCGGTTCCGTCCGAACCCGGGACGGACTTGTATGGATGAATGCTTGCGAAACATCGTCAGGTGGACGATGGGCATTCTAAGGGATATGTTCTATAAAGGTAATGCTTAGCCTCAAGCCTCATCAAATGGGAATGACTGAAAATTAGGGGTTATGCAGCAAGGCTAGGTGGGTAGCACCCAAGCAGGGTGAGGTCATTCCAGTCTAGATGTCCCTTTTTATTTCGGCTTAGTGGGCGGTTGCTGATCCCAACCGCGGGGTGATCTCACTCGGGATTTTCCAGTAAGGGGTAGTCCCAGCCTTGTGTTGCAGGGGAGCGGGCGTACTCCTCGGTACGGTGATCTAGGCCACGTACTGTGACAGGTGGTACCCAGTGCCTAGTCATTAGTTGGAAATCCATTCTCCCTATGAGCCTTGTACGAGTTTTGTTTGTATTACCCACTCTATGGCTAGTAGCTGGAATTTAATCATGTAACAATTTCGGCTATTTTATAAGTATTTGTATATATACCCTATTATAATATCAGAGGATTTCTATAAAAAGGTATTTTAGCTATCGTAAGGTAAAAACCCAACATGTTTATTTGTGGCGTGGTCTTACGAGATGCTTTTGTTTTCAAAGGATTTTTGTAACTTTAATAATCAATTGGGTGTGATTTTCTCACGCTGGTATTCCAGACTGACTTGGGTGTTATTTAACTGTAATGCTCGGGTCAGACCGAGTATTATAGGATACAGAAAATGTTGTGGTACTCAGGAGACGAGCTGGATGACGATACGTACTCTCGTACTTGTATATATATATATATATATTTCCGCCGTGTTGAGTTGTTGTGTATCCATTTGTATGTTATTGATGTTGAGCTGTGATTGATATACTCTGATAATATATGTAAACAGATATATTTGATTCTTGAGAAAGATTGTGTATTATCTATTATATTTTATTCCGCTACGATGGTTAGATTCTGTTGTTGTTTTCTATTTTCTTCTTCTACCTCTTCTTCTTTAACCCAAATGGTTCGTATTTCTGTACAACTTGAGTTGATTGTTGTAGAATAGTGTTAACTCAAGGGGTACGGATTTGCGGGCTGTTACACCATCAATCATCCATAACCAACTCAAGTATCAAATCCATCAAATATATCCAAACAAAATATGTCAAATATCCATGAAAATAGTAAAAAAAGTCAAATACCTACTCATCATCCCAATCATCACCTCGCGACCCAGGAAAATGCCTGTGCTTAGCAAAGAACGTTGCCATCTGCTCCTCTAGCATAGCTCTCGATCCAATATCCCGCCAACCCTGCAACTCTGCTATCTGAGCTCTAAGCTGTGTAATCTCCTTTTGCTTTTGTGATTTCCTGTAGCTAGGCTGGGAATTCCTCACATGTAAATCAGTTAATTGCTAATCATAAACAATTTATCCGTAATATTAAACAAAATTTATAAATTAGTTAATGAAGTAGTCAAACTCAATAAACAATATTACCTCTTAATTGTTGAAACCGTAGTGTCTGTTCCATATCGGCTTGTCCATCATGGAATAAGAAATCCTATCCTCCTCCTCTGAATGCAACTCCTCTAGTCCAGTCTCCTCGAGCACGCATGCTTGCACCATGTCAAACTTCTCCTGCAATTAGAAATGAAATTTTGTTAAAATAAATATTTTGTTTATAATTTATGTAATATGAAATAAAAGAAAAAAATTAAATTATATTTACCATGATAGCTTTGGCTTTGTCGTCCATCGGGGTAAATGACACCAAGCCATCGTCGTTCGTGTGCTCGATGGCGTGTGTGCGAGTTAAGGCCTCCAAATATGTGGGCTCATGGTGATTCTCCTTCGTCTGAAACTGTATATGATAAAAAAATGTTATAAGTATTTTATAATCGCAATTAACTTACCAATTACTCTTAATATTGTTGGAAGAACTTTGATTCGCTGTGGTGTGTGACAGGATTTATTCCTGTTCGTCGAGTTTTGAGCGCAAATTGCCCATAAATTTAAATATATGATTAACTTAATAATCCAATTATTATACAAACTTTAAATATTAGAAAACTTACTTTGAAGGCATCAGTCTCCCAAAAAGCAAGAAAATCCGCCCAAATGTTGTCACTCATTCACTCAGTGTAATGACCCGAAATTTTCGAAGCCGAAAATTCCAGATAGTTATGGAAAAGAAGAAAGAGACAGAAGAAGAAGAAGAAGAATAACAAAAACACCAAACATCTCACATTCGCAGCGGATAAAATATAATGATAAATAATAATAGCTTACAAAAGAATACTATATCTGTTGATTACATTTCAGTACATCAGAGTTTCACATATATTCAAATGCTGGTCATATACAATCAATTTATCATAGAGTTACAATAATATAATTACAGCGGAAATATTCTAAGCGATACTGTCATCCTGCTCGCCTCCTGAGCTCCACATCGTACCTACCTAAAAATCTGTAATACTCGGTCTGACCCGAGCATTACACCAAAGTAACACCCGGGTCAGGCTGGAAACCAGCGTGAGTAAACCCATCTAACATGGAATACTAAAGCAAACAACTTACATAAAACCCGGGGTAACTTATATCAATTTAACCAATTCACATTTCGCTATAGACAACACTTATTTCACCTATCAATTTCTAAGTACCAAACTTAGATAAATATTCCAGTCTACTTAAATCATTTCAATCCAGCCTATTGATTTCACAAATCAATATATAAATATACGAAGTGGTTTCGGGTATTCCCAAATACCCGACCCCGGTCTCTTCGAGACTCATATCCTAACACAAGTTATTCAAATGAAATTCACAACATTTCATATTAGAGATATCAACTCATTCAAAGCATCCAACACCATTCAATCATCCATAAGCAAAGCTTAATCACATACAAATTAATTCAATTGATTCCATTTGAATTTCAAATCTCAACCACTTAGATTCCTTCATTTAATATTAATTAATCCCAAATCAATTAATTAATCAACTCTTCATTATTCATTGTAATTAATCACATTGGATTAATTATCCTTCAATTGCAACAAGTAATTATCTCAAATTAATTTCGCGATATTAATTATTCTTAACCCAAAATCAATAAGTAATCTTAATTACTTCATAAATTAATTAATTAATTAATTATATTAATTACATTCCCTTAACTACTTATATAAATTAACTTCTCATAAGTCACTTATATTGATTTATTTATCTTAAATTACATCCTTAATTATATAAATTATGAATTCCAATTTCATTTCCATTTATCCTAGTCCAAACCCCGATAATAATCATTCTCAAACAACCTCTACCTATATTTAATTATCGTTTATTACTTCATTAAATAAATTACCTACTCCTTAATTAATTATCTCATTTAATCTCTTGCTTTCTTCCGCAAAGTAAATTATATTTCATTAATTTCATTAGGAATTTACTTGACACACCATTCAATTATTATTCTGAATTACCTACACTTAATCAGTTTACTTGAATCTTAATTAATTAATTCAACTCATTCGTTACTAAATTAATTAACCCAAATCATTAATTAATTGAATTAATAAATTATCCACTTTAATTACCCTACTATTTTAATGAATCTCAATCATCAAGCCCTTATTAATTTTAAAACGAAACCATTTCCTATTTATGAATTAAGTTTAACAACTAAAAATCCAAATACTTCGAGTCAAGCAAACAATTAACTCGAGAACCAACAAAAACCAAAGTCACATCATCATCATTGCACATCCAATCAATTTAATCATTTAGCCAATTATTTAAATTTAACTATTTAAATTTAAATAAAAATCCAGAAACGTGAGGTTTACTCACCTTATTCCATTTGCAATCCAATTCCATCTCAAACATTACCTCTTAATTGAACCTTGTAAAAATATTTATACAATTTATCAACATTCGAGATAATCGAACCATTAAATTTCCATTGATAAATTTTAAATTACCTAGTGAATTTATTTTTAAACCAATCTATCTCCAACATATGTTATTTTAAAAATAAACTAGTAAATGAAATAGGTATGTATATATTTGTAAAAATAATCTACATAGATTTTTAAAAAGCTAATATTTCATTTAAATTTTCTATATCCAAAATCTAAAACGATTTCTGTTTATCTACATATATATACACTTCATAAATCTAAAATTTTAAAGGAAACAACCTATTGTTATACATATATAGTATTCTTATACTTTACTTTGAAACTAAATTAAATCAAATGTTTAGCTTCAACAAAGATTATACCTTACTGCCGGCTCTACTACCCCACACGCGGCCTCAACACACGGCGACCCTACCTCGTTTCCAATGCAACCCCAACAGCCCCTTGCCATGCACCACTTCTCACACTACCCTCGCGAGTCGCCACTTCACCTCCTGGATGCCACCGCCTTCCTCACGAATCACGAAACCTCTAGATCGTAGCCGAGCACACCGCGACAAGTTAGGTCGCCACGCGATATGCTTCCCTCCACGTGAATCAGTCGCGACCTTGCTTGCGAGCTCTAGCTGCTTAGGTGCTCTGATTGCAATTTGATTTGGGGTTGAATTAATTAAAATTCGAATGGAGGGGATGCGATTCTATTTAGCAGCCTTTTTTTTGTTCGATCTGTTTTAGGATGGAGAGGGAAAAACAGGGATAAGATAATGAATGGAAAAGCTTCTAGGATATGCATTGTATAAGAAAATATCTTTGACTATTTTAAATTTTATTCTATTATGTTATAAAATTTCAAAACGTCTTATTAATTACCATATAAAATTTCGAACTCCTCTTAAGCAATGTCGTTAGGTGATTACAAGGTTTTACCCGCGTTTCGAACACGATGGAACATGATTCGGAGGCTAATTTTATCGTATGCGCGAGTTACGGAAGTAAACGATCAATTTTAAATTAAATCGATTAAAATAGTTCTAAGCGTTTTGAGCTGTCATGGTCAAACGACAACTCCGATTGCTACGAAACTTGAAATCCGATAATAACTAAGTATTACTGATCCAATGGAACTGGTTTCGTCGAATTTCGAGACTGTGCCTCGGAAGGCTATTTTAAAATTCAATTTAAACTACATATTTTTAAAATTAAACAAATTTACCTTTAAATTAAATTTCATACATTCTATTATTTTCAGTATCATCATTATAAATTTTATAAGCCTTCAAATTATTTTAAACAGGCTTAGAAATTTCAGATTCAACCATTTACCCAAATTTTCAATTATTAAATTCAATATTTAAATTATATAATTCAATGATTTAATTATCAAATAAATATTGATATCTTGAATTCAAGTTAAAATTAACCTTTAAATATTTTAAAAATCAATTAATTATTCAAATTTAAATTGCTAGAAATTCCGGGTCGTCACATTCCTCCCCCTTAAAAGAATTTCGTCCTCGAAATTACTAGTTAGAAAGAACGGCCCAATACCCGTTTACTTTTCCAAAAACTCACAATTCAACATCCTACTAACTATCCTTTACTAAAGACCCATTATTACCTTAAGCAACTTCCAAAACCTTCTATAGTTTCAAACTATACCCCTTTTTGCTCAATCATCTAAATTTCAGTTTAAAACCAAATTTTTTGAATTATCAAAATTTTCTCAAAATTTTCTTACTCTCTAAATTCCCGAAATTTTTTGCCAGCGTCTCCTTTGCGCGGCTAGCTCGGTACTACTACAAAAGGCCTCTACGGGCTCCCAAATACCAAAAGAAAACAAAAGCCAAGTGGCTACATCAAAAACCCAATCCAATTTCATACAGAAATTAAAATACATACCTTTTTGTCGGGAAATTCACATTAATCTTTTAGAATCAAATCCAATTTTCTATTCCCCTTTTTAATACCTACATATCTTACTTAACAATAATATCCAATCGTAACATTTCCAATCATTTTATACATTTCCTCATATATGTTTCATATCTATTTCAAAATTAGTTTTCCCATTCCATATGAATTCAATTTGTCTTCACTTCTGAGTATTAAATTTTATCTTTCATTTATAACTGACTCATATTAGTTTCATCTACTGATTTACATTAAATTCCAATTTGAAATCGTTCTATTGTTAACAAAAGTTTTCCCAAAATTTTCTAACTCCCAAAATTTTCAGAAAATTTTGGCAGAGTCTCCTTTATACGGAGGAACTTTTGCAATTTGACAAGAGATATAAATATGTATACATCGACCCACACGGTCGGAAAAAGAAAAAACAGTTCATATTTCCTATTTTTATTGCGTAGGCGTACCTTATTTAGCATTTTAAGCATGCGGCTTATTTATTTTAGCAATTAGTGCAATCCAAACCCAGCCAAACGACCTTAAGGCACCTGTACTTACTCAATTTAAACATATAAGCACTATATATAAAGTTTATAACATTTCTCTTACATAAACAACTATAACACTTCAATTCTAAAAGAAATGCATTTAAAATAATTTCCACGAGCAATTTATATGTTTTCAACACTAATTCAATTTCTTTCAATCAAACATATACCATTCCGTTCAATTTTATTGGTTTACACTCAATTGCTTACATTCAATTAAGTTTTAATCCAAACAAGTACATATTCACTTCAATGATATAAAATCAATTTTATTTAATGTCTATCAACTCAAAGAATTTTAATTATTTTTGAACACGCCAAACGACAATTATTTTATGAAATTTTGATGATATTCGCTTGATAGAGTATTTAATTTGAGTTTATAACTACTTTTAAATTAATTTCAACTCATTCTGAAAGTAATTCCATTACAATTTTTTTTTTCACTACCACACATATGCCTTTCATTTCATTTCTAATTTATTCACCACCATTTATTTAACTCTACATATTCATTCTTGTATACTACTAGCCATTCTTCAATCCAAGCTTTTATTTTAATGGGCTTTCACCCTTATTCGAAGCCAAGCTTCCATAAATTTTAAAATTAAGTTCATTTACTTTAATTTATTCCAACATCAAACTTAAGTCTACTTCTATTTGACTCTCATTTAATCAACTTCCATTAAATTCAGTTAGTCATCCATTTTAAATTTTAATTTTAAATTCACCTTTTCAATTTATCAAAATAATATCCAAGCACATACTTATCTCATTTATACTTCAAATTAATATACCACCAAATTTAGGTTCAGTCTGATAATCCAATTCCAATCACAACTTTGATTTAGTTTTTTTTTAATCAATCAGATTCCATCCATTTATTATTTATCTCAATTAACCCATTTTTAAAATTTTAATTTACTTACTTAATTCGTTATCGAATTTATTTTATTAATACAAAGTCATTTTCAATTTATTTCTATTCATTTGGGTTTTGTTTGCAACCCAACCATTTCTATTATTATTCACTTCCATATCATATGACCACACTTCTCTTATATCCAATTTACTTGCAAATTTCATTAAATATTATTCAAATCACACTTGAATTTTATTTGTAATTCAAATCATCTCATTTTCAATCCAACTCTATTTTATTTTTATTTTACAACATCTCTTCTTATTTATTTCATTATCAAATCCAAGTCGAATTCTATTTACAATTTGAATTCATTGTCAAATTCCCTTATTAATTTACAATTCATTTTATTTACCCAAGTTCAATTTTATTAACATACACTATTAAATAATTTATTTAGCTGATTAGTTTACTTTCACTATTTAAATGAACATTCATTTTTATTACAAAAACCACTTCATTAAATTTCCTGAGTTCAATTTTATTTTATAATTCCAGTTTGGAATCTCTTTTACATTTCCTAAAATTCCAGCACATTTATTTAAAAATTTAGAAATGCTTTTAAATTCACATCATACTTAATAAAATAACTCTTTATAAAAAATAGTCTTTTATAACTCGATGTCTCAACCAGTCCATCCTTGTTCTCATAGAGATTTAGCCATATGTTGATCAGGCGTAGGACTGAAAATCTATAAGTACTTAGCAGACTCATTTTCAACATCCAGTGAAAATACTTGGAAAATAATTTTATTGAAAATATTGAAAGCATTTTGAAAGAGAGGAAATGTCTTTGGTGAGAATGCTCTGGAAATCATCACTCCCATCCATGATCACAGTTACATCCAGGGTTACGTTGCCATCGCAGCAAAAGTCCATGCAATTGCAGGCTCTCCGCGGCCTCTCAATTACGCCATGGATCTCACACAACAGATCACAGTTACATCCCAGGGTTACGTTGCCGTCACAGCAAAAGTCCATGTAACTACAGGCTCTCCGCGGCCTCTGATTTTCGCTGTCGAAATGAAACTTCTCCACTCCAACATAGGTCGCAGTCTACCGATATAAAACCAAACGCCAGACTGTTGGCTCTCCGCAGCACATACGACTTTTGCTATGTTATACCATAGGTCACAATATGCCGATATAAAATCAAACGCAGACCGTTGGCTCCCAGTGGCACACACGACTTCCGCTATGGTATAAAATACTCATAATCCTCAGGAACTAGTTTTTGTCCGGACTCCTCACAGGATCAACTTTAGAAACCTCACTTGGGGCTCAAGGCAGTTCCACCCGGTGGCACTCCTGAGAAGTTCATTTCAAGGGAGCGCCTTTTTTCCCAGAGCCATCATCAAAACACTTTATACTATACACATATACTATCTTTCAAATCATACACCTAGTATGAATTTTATCAAAGCTCCTTTACACAAAATCGATTATCCCAAAATCGATAATTCCCAAAATAGGCTTTCCATATTCCATATATTGATTTTACCCAAAAATCAAAAACCTGTCCAAATCCAAAGGTTCTCAAAACTTTTTCCAAAATCCTCATAATATCCTTTATATATATACAGATATATATAATTTTTAAAATTTTGGATCACTTTAAACTCGTATAAAATTTCTTTTATACTTCAAACACTTCCAAAATCCTTTTTTTTCTTCCAACAACAGATTCAATAAAGGGAGAATATATAGCAAAGATATAACTTTGTTTGCCCAAAATCAAATATTCAAATTTGATTACTGTTTCCAATATCAATTTCCTTTCTATTCACATTTGCCTTTATCCCCATTTGGATTATTACCTCAATTCTTATCCCAGTTGGTTATTTAATCAATAACAGTTTGAACTCCGACCAGTTTATATTTAGAAAATAGCTCGAAAATTTAAAATTAGATAAGTAGTTGAAAAATAATGATTAATTTGCCAAATAGCTATAAAATAGTTAAATAGTTTCAAAAATTTTAGATAATTGCAAAATAGTTGTAAATTAGTAATTAATTTGTAACATAGTTAAAATATAGTAATGAGTTTAGAAAACAGCCAAAAAATGGTTAAATAGTTCCAAAATAATTATAAAACAAGTATAAATAATTTGGCTTTAAGAAGGAAAAGTTGTATATATTTAATAGCTTAGAAAAATAAGTTTATACTAAGACAATTTATATTGAAAATCGTCTAGAGTCAAAACTGTTCACTTCCCCAATGTTTCAATTTAAACTACCACTCTCATTTAAATCGACCCAATTTCAAATTGAATAATCTTCAATTTTCATTGAAATTGATTTAACCCCAATTCAAGTTGAATTGATTCTCAATTTCCTTCCAACTTCACATCAAATTCTATTTGATCCTTAAACTTGTACAACTTTAATTACAATTTAAATTTTACAATTTCTATTTATAATCAATTACATTCACATTTTGCTTTTAACTTGGAATTATACATTTTATTTAGCCAATATATTTTTATTATCCCATAAACATTTTAATCAAGGTTCCAGAGTTTAAACAAATTTCCAAAATTTCAATATCACCTTAGAATTCAACTATATCCAAAATTCTTTGGCAAATTAAATTACCCTTTTGAATTTCAAAACCAAACCCAGTTCACAAACAATTCCAATGTAAAACGATTTGGTAGCAATTTCTCTTCTAGAAACTAGAAAATATACATCGATAATGCTGCAGTCATCATCGACGTTATTTTCCAGTGACCGAAAGAGTTCAATGCTTTTATCTCTTTTAAAACATTTTCAAATATTTTTAATTTCAAATCTCCCAGATTTCAAATTCAACACAAAAATATTTTTGAAATAATACTATATTTTTTCAAAACCTTTGGAAACCACTTCCAAATCCAAAGGAATTTTAAATTTTCCCAAAAATTCCAAATTCTTAATCCATCCAGTTCATATTTAAACATTACTCTGGAATTTTATTTCAAATTATAATCCCATTTAGTTATGAAGTTTATTTCAATTTATAAATTACATTTACAACCTATATTTCAAATTCCATTTTGTTATATAAGTTTATTCTTCAACTTTGGTTATAAGTTTCAATTTGGTCGTATTTTATATTACTTCTTAACTTAATTCCAATAATTTAACAACCAATCACCTAAATATTCATTAGAAGGAAATGTTGCTATATATATCAAAATATATTTTTATATAAAATCATTAAAAATCTTTATAAGCAAATAACAAGTACGCTCTCATATATATATATATATATATATATATATATATATATACATACTCAACTCATTCTAGAGTACTACGGACTCTATTCAATGAGCAATCCCCACCAGAGCCAAGGTTCTCGCTTAACCTTCAGCTCTGATACCAACTGTAACGACCCGAAATTTTCGAAGCCGAAAATTCCGGATAGTTATGGAAAAGAAGAAAGAGATAGAAGAAGAAGAAGAAGAAAAACAAAAACACCAAACATCTCACATTCGCAGCGGATAAAATATAATGATAAATAATAATAGCTTACAAAAGAATACTAAATCTGTTGATTACATTTCAGTACATCAGAGTTTCACATATATTCAAATGCTGGTCATATACAATCAATTTATCACAGAGTTACAATAATATAATTACAGCGGAAATATTCTAAGCGATACTGTCATCATGCTCGCCTCCTGAGCTCCAGATCGTACCTACTTGAAAATCTGTAATACTCGGTCTGACCCGAGCATTACACCAAAGTAACACCCAGGTCAGGCTGGAAACCAGCGTGTGTAAACCCATCTAACATGGAATACTAAAGCAAACAACTTATATAAAACCCAGGGTAACTTATATCAATTTAACCAATTCACATTTCGCTATAGACAACACTTATTTCACCTATCAATTTCTAAGTACCAAACTTAGATAAATATTCCAGTCTACTTAAATCATTTCAATCCAGCCTATTGATTTCACAAATCAATATATAAATATTCGAAGTGGTTTCGGGTATTTCCCAAATACCTGACCCCGGTCTCTTCGAGACTCATATCCTAACCCAAGTTATTCAAATGAAATTCACAACATTTCATATTAGAGATATCAACTCATTCAAAGCATCCAACACCATTCGATCATCCATAAGCAAAGCTTAATCACATACAAATTAATTCAATTGATTCCATTTGAATTTCAAATCTCAACCACTTAGATTCCTTCATTTAATATTAATTAATCCTAAATCAATTAATTAATCAACTCTTCATTATTCATTGTAATTAATCACACTGGATTAATTATCTTTCAATTGCATACAAGTAATTATCTCCAATTAATTTCGCGATATTAATTATTCTTAACCCAAAATCAATAAGTAATCTTAATTACTTCATAAATTAATTAATTAATTGTATTAATTACATTCCCTTAACTACTTATATTAATTAACTTCTCATAAGTCACTTATATTGATTTATTTATCTTAAATTACATCCTTAATTATATAAATTATGAATTCCAATTTCATTTCCATTTCTCCTAGTCCAAACCCCGATAATAATCATTCTCAAACAACCTCTACCTATATTTAATTATCTTTTATTACTTCATTAAATAAATTACTTACTCCTTAATTAATTATCTCATTTAATCTCTTGCTTTCTTCCGCAAAGTAAATTATATTTCATTAATTTCATTAGGAATTTACTTGACACACCATTCAATTATTATTCTGAATTACCTACACTTAATCAGTTTACTTGAATCTTAATTAATTAATTCAACTCATTCGTTGCTAAATTAATTAACCCAAATCATTAATTAATTGAATTAATAAATTATCCACTTTAATTACCCTACTATTTTAATGAATCTCAATCATCAAGCCCTTATTAATTTTAAAACGAAACCATTTCCTATTTATGAATTAAGTTTAACAACTAAAAATTCAAATACTTCGAATCAAGCAAACAATTAACTCGAGAACCAACCAAAACCAAAGTCACATCATCATCATTGCACATCCAATCTATTTAATCATTCAGCCAATTATTTAAATTTAACTATTTAAATTTAAATAAAAATCCAGAAACGTGAGGTTTACTCACCTTATTCCATTTGCAATCCAATTCCATCTCGAGCATTACCTCTTAATTTGAACCTTGTAAAAATATTTATATAATTTATCAATATTCGAGATAATCGAACCATTAAATTTCCATTGACAAATTTTAAATTACCTAGTGAATTTATTTTTAAACCAATCTATCTCCAACATATGTTGTTTTAAAAATAAACTAGTAAATGAAATATGTATGTATATATTTGTAAAAATAATCTACATAGATTTTTAAAAAGCTAATATTTCATTTAAATTTTCTATATCCAAAATCGAAAACGATTTCAGTTTATCTGCATATATATACACTTCATAAGTCTAAAATTTTAAAGGAAACAACCTACTGTTATACATATATATAGTATTCTTATACTTTACTTTGAAACTAAATTAAATCAAATGTTTAGCTTCAACAAAGATTATACCTAACTGCCGGCTCTACTACCCCACACGCGGCCTCAACACACGGCGACCCTACCTCGTTTCCAACGCAACCCCAACAGCCCCTTATCGCGCACCACTTCTCACGCTACCCTCGCGAGTCGCCACTTCACCTCCTGGATGCCACCGCCTTCCTCAAGAATCACGAAACCTCTAGATCGTAGCCGAGCACACCGCGACAAGTTAGGTCGCCACGCGATATGCTTCCCTCCACGCGAATCAATCGCGACCTTGCTCGCGAGCTCTAGCTGCTTAGGTGCTCTGATTGCAATTTGATTTGGGGTTGAATTAATTAAAATTCGAATGGAGGGGATGCGATTCTATTTAGCAGCCTTTTTTTTTTGTTCGATCTGTTTTAGGATGGAGAGGGAAAAACAGGGATAAGATAATGAATGGAAAAGCTTCTAGGATACGCATTGTATAAGAAAATATCTTTGACTATTTTAAATTTTATTCTATTATGTTATAAAATTTCAAAACGTCTTATTAATTACCATATAAAACTTTGAACTCCTCTTAAGAAATGTCGTTAGGTGATTACAAGGTTTTACCCGCGTTTCGAACACGACGGAATATGATTCGGAGGCTAATTTTATCGTATGCGCGAATTACGGAAGTAAACGATCAATTTTAAATTAAATCGATTAAAATAGTTCTAAGCGTTTTGAGCTGTCAGGGTCAAACGACAACTCCGATTGCTACGAAACTTGAAATCCGATAATAACTAACTATTACGGATCCAATGGAACTAGTTTCATCGAATTCCGAGACTGTGCCTCGGAAGGCTATTTTAAAATTCAATTTAAACTACATATTTTTAAAATTGAACAAATTAACCTTTAAATTAAATTTCACACGTTCTATTATTTTCAGTATCATCATTATAAATTTTATAAGCCTTCAAATTATTTTAAACAGGCTTAGAAATTTCAGATTCAACCATTTACCCAAATTTTCAATTATTAAATTCAATATTTAAATTATATAATTCATTGATTTAATTATTAAATAAATATTGATATCTTGAATTCAAGTTAAAATTAACCTTTAAATATTTTAAAAATCAATTAATTATTCAAATTTAATTTGCTAGAAATTTCGGGTCATCACATTCAGGTTTTTTATTCTTTTGTTTTTCTCATGAGAGGATGTCCCTATAATTCTTCCTCATCCTCCTATCCTAGTGAATCCTGAACAAATTCGATCCTAGTCCTCCATAATCACTACAGCTTACACGTTGAAGTTCAAATAAATTATAGACAGTATATTTATTTTTAAAGATCAAATATGTTATTTTAAAATGAATTATAAATTTATACTTACGAACTAATTAGCATATATCACATCATTGATATGTGATGGGATATCATCCCAATTCAGCCAACATTCAAACATCCAGTGTAACGATCTACGATTTTCGACCCTCAAAAATCAACATCCATACATTCACTGTATAACATGCCAAATATTCAAGTGCCGAAAACATCAATTGTTAGGGGTGAAGAAGAAAAAGTAGAAAAAGAAAAAGAAAACAACAACACAGAATCTCATGATCGCAATGGAACAAAATATAATATATATATATATAATAACAGATTTTTATATAAAAGAATCTATAACAGTTTTACGCTTACAATCATTAAAGTACGATAATCAATACATCAATCTGGGTAGTTATAATAACTTGTCCTCATACAGCGGAAATATAAATCATGTACGAAAATACATCTTTGTCATCCAGCTCGTCCCCTGAGCTCCGTAGCATCCTATCCGGAATATGTAATACTCAGTCTGACTCAAGCATTATAATAAAATAACACCCGAGTCAGTCTGAAAAATCAGCGTTAGAAAACACACTCAATTTGAATTATTAAGGTTATCAAAATTCTTTGAAAAACAAAGATATCTCGTAAGACCACGTCACACAAATACACGACGGGTTTTTCCATTACGATAACCAAAACGTTTTTATCAAAATTATCTGATATTATAATAGAGTCTAAACAAAGTAAATAGAAAATAGCTGAAATGCTTGCATCTCACATTTCAGCATAGTTGGGCACAATCAAAACACTACGGCGCTTATTGGGGAATGGATTCCATGCAATGACTAGGCATTGGGGTACCACCTATCATAGTACATATCTAGGAAAATGTACCAAGGACCTTGCCGGGATCCCCTACAGCACAAGACCGGCCCTATTCCTGACATGGGTAGAATCGAATATGTTATCTCCCTGGGTGTTTCCACCCTTATTGAGAGCTCTTTTTCCATGCACCACCGTATCCATAATTAATAATATATCCGAGGTTATCTAGAAAGGTGATAACATAACCTAATTGGGTGCTACCAACTTAGTCTTGCCGCACCTCCCTTGATTTTTAGTCATTCCGGTTGATGAGGCTCGAGCCTACGATTACCTTTCAAGAACAATTTCACTTAGAATGCTCATTGTCGTCAAATGACGATGTTCGAATAGCATTTGTCCATACAAGTTGTTCTGGGTCTGGACAAACCGAACCACCATCTTCACTATCTTCACGATATCCAATTGTAACGCTCAAATCGGATCGAAGTGGTTTTCGGATAATTAAATCTGATCCTGGTCTCCTTGAAACGATCAACGAAATTGGCCAATATTTGATAGTCGGTTATTTAACTATCAAATAACATCCATAAGCAGTCACTAGGCCCATATTATAATTTTGTTCCAAAATATTCATTTCAAAATACCTTTACAGAGGTATATATTCAAATTCCCAACCGTCATCACTTAGAATATTCCAAATTTCCACTTTAATACGTAGGAAAATGTTATAACTCTTGTTTTTCAAAATCATTTCAAATATCAACACTTCAGAGAATATTTCGTAACTTATATCATAGGTCTTCGGAATTATTCATAATTCCCTTTAACAATTTCCAAAACTAAGTAAATTTATTTATAACCCCATTCAACAATTTATAACTTCTTTTATGAATTCAGATTTCATTTTTGAAGTTCCCATATTCATTTTGAATTCCATTTCCTCCATATCCCTTATAAAATTCCTCTCCTCAAAATTATATCCATTTATAAGCCTCGTTTACGAATCTCGAGAGAATTTATAAATTAAATTTTCAATCACTTCAAAACTCTATATATATAAAAATAAGTATTTAAAAGAATAATAATTTATTTTTAAAACAAGTTTAAGTAGTCATTTAAAAATATCGAAACCCTGTTTATAAACATCAATAAATCATTTTTTATATATAAACAAATCAATTTCAAAGCTGATTTTTAAAATTAGAATTTATTAAAATAAATATTAAGTATTTGAAAGATTCACTTTTCGATGTACTTTAATTCTACTAGTTCAAATTTCATAGTTTGATATATAACATTGTCCTTTTAAAACAAACATAATTTCTTAAATTTAAAGTTATATTTTTAAAATTCCAATAGCCAATTAAATTTATAAATCATCTCAATTTGCAACCCATCGATTCCATTCCAGCATCCTATCCATTTTCACTTTTCAAAAATAGTATCTACTATTTTTATCCAACTCTATTTCTATATTCTGATATAAATTCCCCTATGAATTTTATATTCTTAAATTTTCATCTATTATCGATTCCCTTTATTTATAACATCGTTTATAAATTTATAACTTCTCTGAGTTTCACTTTTTATAAAAATAATCTCATTTATAAAATTCCGCTTTATAAATTCAATTCCTTATACGTTCTATTCATTCCTACCAATCTATTTTTAATATCAATTTCAACTTCTTTCCATATTTTCCCGAAATACAGTTTAAAAGCCCATCATCTAAAAATCCTTTATATAAATTATTTAAAAAAACTCTATTTAAAATATTTTTGCAAACAGTTAAATACAAACCAAAATCAATTATTGCTTTATCCAAATCAATTTCTTAGATTTCGATATAAATATTCTTACATTCAAAATCTCTTTTTAAATCCTTTAAAATTCTAAAAATAATACTTATGCTATTTAAAATACCAAAAGTTAGGCCGGTAGTACTATAGCATCCAATAATTCACATCATAATAATAATCTATAACAGATTATTCTAACACATCTTATATTACTATATATATGAAAAAAATCAATATAAATTTTAGAGGAATCCAGTTGGATATTTCCAACCTATTTCCCTGCATCCACAGATGTTAATACAACATAAAAATACAAATCCTGCTTCGAGGGGCCGCGGTGTATAGGGTCATCCGCTATTATGCAGTGCACATTGTGTCTCTTTCGCGCCAATCGGTGGGAAATAAATTAACTACTAATAAATACTACTATATATATAATATAACATTCAACTGATAATGATGATTATCAATCCATCCAATCAATCAATAAATGATTTAAAAAAAAATTAAATCAAACACTAGCAATCCAAATGAGTGAGATTTACTCACCTTAATTTTCCAAAATTATTAATCGTTCCAGTCTAATTTTCGTACATCCCGTAGCTATGAATCCTCTCCATTCAATTGAACCTTATAAGCAAATTACGAATTATATAATTTAATCATTCCGATTTTAATTATCATTGATAAAGTAATTACTCTTTAATTAAAATTAATTAAAATAAATTCTTTTATACCTTCTCATCGTAACCAGCAAATCGTCATCTCCGCATACCATCCCCAGACTGTTCAATAACCACCACCTACTTAGTTGTGAAACCCATGCAACCACCACCATCCTTTGAACAAAAAGTCGTGTCCATTCCTCACAATCGGCCACTACACCCAACAATCATCTGAACTGCCGTCCACTGGAACAGCCGTTGCTAGACTGATATAACTCATCCCAAAACTCACGTTTATCACTTCAGATCCCATCGCGCAGATACCATCAGCTGCAAGTTGCAACTTCCCTTTGTGCCGCTGTCATCGCCCCCTACACGCGCGCGATCCAACCTCTAACCCTCGACGTAAATCAAATGCCGCTCCAAAGTCTCATTCGCCCTCGTGCTCGCAACAAAGCCACCTTCACCGTTGCGACGTCGTTCTAGACCAGAAACGCACCTCCTCGATTGCCATTACTGTCGAAATCGACCGCCCCTTCTACCTCGCCATCGTGATTTATTTCCATGTTTTTCTACGAAGGATTTGATTTCGAATTCGAAGAGGATTTGATTTTTTTCGTTGCTAAGTGATTCGATTTTTTGAAAGGAATGAGATGTATTTAATGTAAAAAGGGATATGATCTGATTGAAATGAGGGAAGAGCTTGTGTATAAAATGGGCTTGCTTCATAAGAAAGGAACGACTTTGACTTGATTTATAAATTTATTTAATTATAAATATCTCATTTGCATATCTCGAAATTCCAAACCCCTATTGAGGCATGCCGCCTGGACGTTCCTAATGTTGTACCATTATTTCAACCCCAATGAAATAAGTCCCAATACGATCGTATGGAGAAGATAGCTTTTTAAATCGACTATTTAAATTAAATTACATTATTTCTATGCGTTTTCAAATCGTACGACCAAATGATAAATCCAAACGCTTTAAAATTTGAAATCCGATTACAATACATTATTACGGATCCAATAGAACTGGTTTCGTTGATTTCCAAGAATGTGCCTCGGATTGCTATTTTAACGCGTCGATTAAATTGACGATTTCAAAATTAATGAAATCACTTGAATTTATAGTTTTTTTAAATCTTACTAACTAAATTAAAATTTCAAATCCAACATTTAAACCATTTAACTATTCAAAATAAAATAATGAAAAATCCGGGTCATTACATTCCTCGTCCCTGAAAAGAATTTCGTCCCTGAAATCGCTAAGCAGGAAAAATGCTCCAACCCAATACTTATTCAAAAACCCACTTAGTGAAAATTCAATATTCACTTCTCTAATCTTTCAATTCCAACCAAACATTTAGTATCCATTTTTGATTCAAAACCCTTTCTTTAAATTACATTTCAAAAGTCAACCCACTTTAAGTTAACAAAAAAAATTCAAAAATTTTCAAACACCTTAAATTTTCGAAATTTTTTACAGAGTCTCTCTTGTACGGAAAGCCTTTTGCAATATGACAGGAGAGATAAAAATATATACATCGACCCACACAGTCAAAAAATATCAATATTTATATTATTTTGCGGTATTTAATCCGAAACGTACCTTATTTAACATTTTTAAGCGAGCGGTTTTTTTATATGCAATTTGTGCAACCCAAATCAAGCAAAAAAGCTCCACATACCTGTACTTACTCAATTTAAACATGTAAGTAACACAAATATGAAACTTTAATAACATTTCATTTATTTAGCTTGCTAAACACATAAATTTCATAAACAATGCATTCGAACATATAATCATAAGCAATTATAAAGTTTCATCATTCGATTATTCATTTTAAATCGATTCATGTACCATTTAATTCAATTCGAATGATTTACAACCGAATTTTCTTGCATTCACTTCATTTTATACTAAACAAACTCATAACCGTTCGAAATTGATTTAAAAATCGATTTATTCACTTTCTATTAATTCACAGAATTTTGTTTAGTTCTTTCTACATCAAACGACAATTTTTCTATGCAAATTTTGGCGTTATTCATTTAATACAATAACCATTTCAGTTTATAGCCTTTTTTTATTCCAAATCAATTTATATTTTATTCTATTCCATTTTAGATTGATTCTCAATCAATTCATTTACATTCCGTTCATATCTACTTTCATTACATTCATATCCATTTTATTTAAATTGATTTTTATTCAATCAAATTTCATTTATTTTGCAGATCTATCTAAAATATTAACTTAAGGTATTTGTTTATTTCTAATCAATTCAATTATATAACTTAAGTCCATTGCAGTCAAACTCCATTCAAATTTTCTAATTCCATACTCAAATTCATTCTCGAATTTATTTAAATAATTCCATTGCCATTTCAATTTATTTTTATTTAAATTGAATTTATTTATAACTTAAATCATCACTATCTCAAACCGTTTCCATTTCATTTGACAATATTTCCAATTATATTGAACATGCTTACAATTTAAGTCGAATTTTATTTATAGCTCAAATTCCATTTCCAAATCCACTTTTAATCCACAATCGAATTTTAATCCATAATCCAATTTTATTCAACCAAGTTAAGTTCCATTTTTGTATTCAAAAATCACTCCACTTAATTTACTTGAGTTCAAATTAATTTTATAATTCAAGTTTGGATTTTATTTTCTTCACTTTAAAATATCACACCATTTTATTTTTGGTTTTCTTTTTCACTTTTCAAATTTATAAGTTATACAACTTATTTTTCACATTTTCATCAATTCTATACGCGAGTATATTCACATTTTATTTTCTAAATCAAGATTATACATCAGTTATAGATTTTATATATATATATATATATATATTCCAATCAAAATTTTGTAACTTATAGTTATTTAATCACTTTACAATCCAAGTTTATATATTACATTCAATTTTTATTTAACTTGCATAAGTTAAATTTAAATTTCACACAATTCATTTGAATTTAATCAAGTAATAATTTCATTCCAACTTCAAATTTTTCCACACTTTCTTACTTATATTTATTTGTTCCATTCACTTATTCATTCAATTCAATTCATTTAATTAGTTTACTTCATCAATTTACTTCATTCAACTTTGCTTGAGTAAACTCACCGTTTCATTAATTTATTCCATTAAATTCATTCAAATCACCATCAATTAAATTTCCAAAGTTTAATTCATTTAACTTAACTTAAGTTGAATTCCACTAATTTTATATCTTAATCCCAATCGACACCATTTCCAATCCAATTTTATTTAACTTAGCTCAAGTTAAAATTTATTTCCAAAATTCAATTTCCATCTTTTTCTTTAAAATCATTCACCATTTACAATTTATAACTTATTTTCTGATATTTCTAGAACATTTACCTAGGAATTTAGAATTAAAATACCTGGTATTTATTTCGAATCACTTTGAAATCATAGATACATGTATATCTCTCTATATACCAAATCCCGCTTTTTACATTTAAACCAAATCTGGTTTTTATCTAAAATAAATTCCCTTTGGAATTTCCAAAACAACACTTATTTTCACCAAAAATCTATATATCAAATCACCCTCGTAGCAATCCGTCACTTAGAGACTCGAAAATGAATACTGATGATGCGATCGCCATTACCAGAATTATTTTCCAGCGACTGAAGTGAGTTCAGTGCTTCATCACATTAAAAATCCATTTTTAAATCCAATTTAAAGCATTTTTTATCCAGAAATAATATCACCATTATTTATTTCAAAATGCCTTGAAAACCTTTCTAAAAATCACCGGGATTTTATTTTCCAAATTCTGGTTTGAATCCATTTTTAGTTTTTAACTCATTTATATAATTCATTCTTATACAATTTTAATTTTGATTTTTATAAACCATTTCCAATTTTTTTATCTTTGTTTGATTACATAATAATAAGCAAGCACATCAATATACTATAATAATTTCAGAAAGTTATCTCTTTTATATCAAAATATAATTTGGGTAAAATTATTTCATTTATCTGCTCCCAGAACCATATTGTGTCGAACTGCTCTATTCAAGTGTTTAGAATCCTTATCAATGTCATGGCGTCCCACTACTCGAACAGAATTTATCCCAACTGATTAGTCAACACAATATAAACCATTTTATAGTCACTAACAATGCGCTCATACCTATTAATACACTCAAACTCATTGTAGGGTTTACTGACCCTATCTCAAATGAGTAATCCCTACTAGAGCCAAGGTTCTCGCTTAACCTTCAATTATGATACCAAGTGTAACGACCCATGATTTTCGACCATTGAAAATCGACATCTATACATTCACTGTATAACATGTCGAATATTCATGTGTCGGAAACACCAATTGCTAGAGGTGAAGAAGAAAAGGTACAAGAAGAAACAAAAAACAACACAGAATCTCACAATCGCAGCGGAACAAAATATAATATATAGTGACAGATTTTTATACAAAAGAATCTGTAACTATTTTATGCTTACAATCATCAGAGTGTAACAATCAATACATCAATCTGGGCAGTTATAATAACTTGTCCTCATACAGCGAAAATATGTCTATGTCATTCAGCTCATCTTTTGAGCTCTATAGCATCCTATCCAGAATCTGTAATACTCGGTTTGACCCAAACATTATAATAAAATAACACCCGAGTTAGTCTAGAAAACTAGCATGAGAAAACACACTCAATTTGAATTATTAAGGTTATCAAAATCCTTTGAAAAACAAAGGTATGTCGTAAGACCACGTCACACAAATACACGACGGGTTTTCCATTACGATAACCATAACATTTTTATCAAAATCGTCTAATATTATAATAGCGTCTAAAAAAAGTAAATAGAAAATAGTTGAAATGCTTGCATCTCACGTTTTAGCATAGTTGGGTAAAATCAAAACCATACAGCGCTTATTGGGGAATGGATTCCATACAATGACTAGGCACTGGGGTACCATCTATCACGGTACACATCTAGAAAAATGTACCGAGGACCTCGCCGGGATCCTCTACAATACAAGACCGGCCCTATCCCAAACCTGGATAGAACCGATTATTGCTATTTTAACGCGTCGATTAAATTGACGATTTCAAAATTAATGAAATCACTTGAATTTCTAGTTTCTTTAAATCTTACTAACTAAATTAAAATTTCAAATCCAACATTTAAACCATTTAACTATTCAAAATAAAATAATGAAAAATCCGGGTCATTACATTCCTCGTCCCTGAAAAGAATTTCGTCCCTGAAATTGCTAAGCAGGAAAAATGCTCCAACCCAATACTTATTCAAAAACCCACTTAGTGAAAATTCAATATTCACTTCTCTAATCTTTCAATTCCAACCAAACATTTAGTATCCATTTTTGATTCAAAACCCTTTCTTTAAATTACATTTCAAAAGTCAACCCACTTTAAGTTAACAAAAAAAATTCAAAAATTTTCAAACACCTTAAATTTTCGAAATTTTTTTACAGAGTCTCTCTTGTACGGAAAGCCTTTTGCAATATGACAGGAGAGATAAAAATATATACATCGACCCACACAGTCAAAAAATATCAATATTTATATTATTTTGCGGTATTTAATCCGAAAACATACCTTATTTAACATTTTTAAGCGAGCGGTTTTTTTATATGCAATTTGTGCAACCCAAATCAAGCAAAAAAGCTCCACATACCTGTACTTACTCAATTTAAACAGGTAAGTAACACAAATATGAAACTTTAATAACATTTCATTTATTTAGCTTGCTAAACACATAAATTTCATAAACAATGCATTCGAACATATAATCATAAGCAATTATAAAGTTTCATCATTCGATTATTCATTTTAAATCGATTCATGTACCATTTAATTCAATTCGAATGATTTACAACCGAATTTTCTTGCATTCACTTCATTTTATACTAAACAAACTCATAACCGTTCGAAATTGATTTAAAAATCGATTTATTCACTTTCTATTAATTCACAGAATTTTGTTTAGTTCTTTCTACATCAAACGACAATTTTTCTATGCAAATTTTGGCGTTATTCATTTAATACAATAACCATTTCAGTTTATAGCCTTTTTTTATTCCAAATCAATTTATATTTTATTCTATTCCATTTCAGATTGATTCTCAATCAATTCATTTACATTCCGTTCATATCTACTTTCATTACATTCATATCCATTTTGTTTAAATTGATTTTTATTCAATCAAATTTCATTTATTTTGCAGATCTATCTAAAATATTAACTGAAGGTATTTGTTTATTTCTAATCAATTCAATTATATAACTTAAGTCCATTGCATTCAAACTCCATTCAAATTTTTTAATTCCATACTCAAATTCATTTTCGAATTTATTTAAATAATATCCATTGCCATTTCAATTTATTTTTATTTAAATTGAATTTATTTATAACTTAAATCATCACTATCTCAAACCGTTTCCATTTCATTTGACAATATTTCCAATTATATTGAACATGCTTACAATTTAAGTCGAATTTTATTTATAGCTCAAATTCCATTTCCAAATCCACTTTTAATCCACAATCCAATTTTATTCAACCAAGTTAAGTTCCATTTTTGTATTCAAAAATCACTCCATTTAATTTACTTGAGTTCAAATTAATTTTATAATTCAAGTTTGGATTTTATTTTCTTCACTTTAAAATATCACACCATTTTATTTTTGGTTTTCTTTTTCACTTTTCAAATTTATAAGTTACACAACTTATTTTTCACATTTTCTGTAACGTATACAGATTTTCGTTGCCGAAAAACCGAAATGTTATGGGTTTTAAAAAGAAAAGAAAAGAAAGAAGAGAGAAAAAGAAGAAAGAAAAAGAAAAATAGAGGGAAAAGAAGATAGACAATTTTTTTAGAAAACAGAGAATTAGAAAAACAGAAGATAGAAAAATAGAAAAAGAGAACGGGACAGAAGAAAACAACAGAACAACAACAGAATCTCACAATTCGCAGCGGAACAACATATAATAATAAATGAATAATCTTTAAAACAAAGAACTATATCAGTTATTACATTACATCACATTTTATTACATCATATCATCACATCAGAGTGTACAACATCATACAACAACAAACAGTGCAGCGGAAAAAGAAATACTATATAAACTAGTAATACGCCATGCCAATCCAGCTTGCCTCCAGCAACTCCAGAATATCCAGAATATCCTGATAAACCTAACTCTTAACTGCCCGTGTGGAAATTGGTGGGCACCCAGAGTTTAGGAAGGAAAACAATAAACTCCGAGTCAGTCATGTGACTGGTGTGAGAACTCAAAACAGTTTATTTATCTTTAAAATCAAAATAGAGGAATATTTTTAATCAATTCGCAATGCTTTTAAAAAATGAGACTACCATAAGGCCTCCCGCACACACACACAATGCAAACGCAGAATCGGAGGAGATTTCTCCTTATGATAGCCAAAGATGCTTGATACGCATTTAAAATAACATTTGATATTATTATTAGTGCATAATGTATAACAAATCATTTCGAAAATAAAGATATAAATCTTAGCCGACATAGACATTTCGAACTATGCCTACTATAGCTACTATCCAAACAGTGGTGACCACCATAAGTGAATAGCAGGTTCTACAACTAATACCGTACAAGTTTCGTATTGGGAATTGGATTTCCAACAAATGGTCAGGCCAAGGAACTTCCCATTGCCACTGAGAATGCCTCTGGATGGACATCCCCGAGAACCAAACCGGATCTCAACCAACACAAGGCCGGGTTACTCCTAACTGAGTAATAACTGACCGAATATGCCATCCCCCGGTCCTTTGGGACCTTTTTCCGAGAGCGCTCTCTAATCAATTCACACAATCATAACAAAGTGTTTTCAACATGAGTAAGTATCTGGGCTCCATACCATGATACCACCCTTTTCCAGAAGGAAATGGACACATCCTAAAGGGTGCTACCCCTCATAACCTTGCTGCTTCTTTCCTGTTTTGACCATTTCCGGGATGTGAGGCTCGACGAATTCACGTCCACAAAAACATACTTTATACAAAAGCCATGCTTTGGGTCAACAAATGATCAACACAATGATCACTAAGATAGACGATCAAATAAATGATCCTATCACAATAATCAACACAATGATCATTTCAGCATCACTCAGCATGTCACATTACCAAATTGGGAATATATCGCTGATAACTTCAACTATATAACCTTTGAGCTCGTACGTCTCAAAGAAGGGTGTTAAGCAAAGAATAAATTCTCCGCCACCAACAGAAATATATTTGAAAGAAATCGGCTTTATATCTCAAATTGTAATGTCAGACATACAATCCATACAAGTCTGTTCCGGGCTCGAACAGAACCGAAGGCACTTACAAAGAAGTCCTTGCAATCCGGATATTCACAATCCTGATCGGATTTCCCATCACTTAGGGAGTCTCTATACCGTTGCAACTCAGTGCAGAGACAATCGATAGGTCATCCTATCGCTTTCGCAAATACCGGGTCTTCAACACCGATCTTCAATGCAATTTACAACGACGTATCACATATTCGGAATGGGTTATACGACCCCATGGTCCTTTCCCGGTTAACCCGAATAGTGAGCGCTTATTCAAAAATAAGTGTGCATTCAAATTCAATCAATTCACATCAAATACCCATTCAAAGGGAAATACTGATAGTCAGTTATTGAACTATCACTGGATATGCACACATCACCAGATTCCAAAAAATTTTCCAAATTATTATTTTCCAAAATATCTTTACAAGATATAAAATTTCAACACTTCAAAAATAAATCAACATTTATTTTCAAACAAATTCCCTTTTCACTTATAAATTCCATAATGAATTTATATTTCAAACTATTCGTGCATATACGATTTCAATAATTCATTTCAATTTATCTTCAAAAAGATAAACTCTAAATATTCACTTCACATTGGAAAACATTTCCATACTTATTAAAAATAAGTAATTCACAAATCTTTTTATTTTCAACACTTAGAAAATATTCAATATACTTAAATCGAATTAAGTATATATTTCATTCTTTAAGGAAATCATTCACTTAAACATATTTACTTGGGCCAAAACGAATGTTGCGTAAAACATCGTTACGACAACCCAAAATCACTAGTATAGGGATTCGAATTTAAAATAGATATATAAATCCCAATACTATTCAAAACATTTCCTTTCGGAAATCATTTACTATAACAACAGTGTTATAGTCCACTATTTCCTTTTATTTCTCGAAACATCTATTTCAACAATAAATGTCGAAATCTATGGTTTCGAATCTTAACATGTTTGAAAACATCGTTAAATCGTTTTAATTCTATTTAAAACATCACATTCAAAACAATTTCTTTAACGTGTTATTCACTATTCAAAAACGTGAATATACTACATTAACAAATTTCATCATTTCTATTCACTTTAACTTAAAGGATTATTTACTGTCTAAAACGTGAATATAACTCCATTTATAAGTTATAACAATTAACTTATCAAAATAAGTCGTTTGCGAATTTATAAAACAACGTTTATAAATTCCGTTTCTTTTTATTTATAAAAAAACTTCCTTTTTATAAATTCCTTTATTAACATATTTCAGTTTATAACTCAATTATAAACTAAATGTTTATATTATAAGTTAAATACTTATAAAACGATTATTTTATAAAATCGTTCTTTAAATTTCATAATTATAAATCTTATAACTTATAAGATTCATTTATTTAACCAAATCTATTCTTCAATTAACTTCACAAATTTATAAATCTTACTATTTATAAATTTCATTTATAACTTCACAGTTTATAATTCTATAAATTTCATTCATTTATGAAATTCATTTTCACTACATTCAAACACTTATAAAAACTCGTTTTATAATGTCTATATTTCAATTTATAAATATCCATTTATAAATCTCTTAATATAAATCAGTTTATATTATTATTCTAAAACGTCTTTAAATTCCTTTATAATTTCATCATTTCGATTTATAAAATAATCAAATTTTATAAATCCTATATTTAAACTTTTATCATATATTCAAAAATCCAATCTAAATTATTTTATAAAATCATTAGTTCATATTTCTCAAAAATCGACTTTTAATCGTATTTCTAAAAATCAGCTTTTTAACTATATTTCACAAAAACCATAATTTTTATAACTTTAAAAATTATAACGTTTATTTATTTATAATGGATCAATTCCAAAAATAAAGTATATTTTCAAAATCACTTTTAAAATCATTTTAAAATCCCAAAATTTGGGTCCAATGATGCTACACACCAAATAGTCAATCACGACTAACAACGATATCATATATCGATATGATAATCTATCAAATATCAAAATATCTGAAATAAAATAAATACTGTTGAGGAATCCAGTTGGATCCCTCCAACCTGTTTCCTGCATCCAAAAACATTAGCACAATACCAATTTCGCTCCAGTACGAAATTATCGCGGTACATGTTCTTATTAAATATTATCCGCTTACTAACGGCGTAATAGGGTCTCATCCGCTAAACAAAAAATGCGGGAAATCAATAACTGCAATATATACATATGCCAATATATATATATTGATATTATATATAATACCAATTTCACTGTTTATGAAATATTCGCGGTATATGTTTTTACTAAATAACATCCGCTTACTAACGGCGCATAATGTCTATTTTAACAATCAATAATTTACAGTCATCATTCAAACATGCATTCAAATATTTTAAATCTAACTATTTAAAATAAAATCGAAATCTATTCGATTGAGTGAGAAATTCTCACCTTGGTTTTTAATTTCCGTTTTAGCTTTTATTTTGAATAAAATTAAACGCGCGTTTAATTTTACCCGAAATTCTCACTAACTCCAAACGACTCCAAACCAACTCCATCGCGTAGTGCTCGTCCATACGATTCCAACGCAACTGAGTTTGCATTTTTTCGACCTCGTATGAAAAAGATATTGATTTTACAAGTTTACACGATTTATACTATAATTAATTACAACATAAATCTTTATATTTTAAACCTTAACCATTATCTGCCACTGGATCTCCATGCTTTGAATCCAGGCCGTGCGCAACACCCCTCCCCCTTTCTCCTTCACGCGAATTATCCCCAGGCTATAACAAACTCGGCCGAACCCAACTATTTATTTAGGGTTAAATTTTGCAAATTAATCGTTAGCTTCTACCTCGATCAAGTTACTCCACCACGTGCGCCACGCTCCACTCTCCCCACGGCCTCAACAAGAGCAAGCTCGGCCTGCCCTTCCTCCTCGTATGGCGTGCGCAAGCATGGCCGAACGCGGCGCCTTATCTCCCTCCACGACACACCATATTCAATCATCTCCATATAGAATCGAAGGCCTCGATACGTTCTATAATTTGTTAGTTGGGAGTTTGTTGTAAAAGCTGATAGATTGCAAGAAATTAAAGAATGAAATTGGATTATTTCTGGCCTTTGATTAGAAAGTGGCGGCCACGAACAATAACCCTAGGGTTTGGAATATTTTTTTTATTTATTTGTGTGTGTGGTGTATTTATAGAAAACCAAGCGTAAACACTATTCATCCCGGGAATTCCGAACTCCGATTTAGGCGCCGTAACCAGCGTACCTAGGGTTTATCCCGCGTTCCGGACACAATGGAACAAGTTTCGGAAGCTAATTCGGAAGTATGTGCGAGTTATGGCTGAAAACGTTCAATTTAAATTAAACCGATTTAACTCGATTTCTAGGCGTTTTAATTTGTATCGGACAAACGGTAAATCCAATTGACTTGAAATTTGAAACCTTACAATAATATCACATTACGGATCCGATGAAACTGGTTTCGTCGAAATCCGAGACTTTTTGAAAAATGGCTATTTTGACTCGCCAAATTTAAATTAAAAATAATTCGATGCGTTTCGAGCTGCCACGATCAAACGATAACTCCGATTGACACGAAAATTGAAATCCAGTAATAACTAACTATTACGGATCCAATGGAACTGGTTTCGTTCAATTCTGAGACTGTTCAAAAATTGGCTATTTTACAGTCGATTATTAAATATTAAAATATTCAATTTTCACAAATTAATTTTTAATTCGATTTTAAAAGTTCTAAAATATTTCTATAACTCCAGTATGATTAAATAAAATTTTCCAAATTATTTTCAATCATTTTTAACTCAATTTTTTAATTATTTCCATCATTTAACATATTAAATTATCGATTTAATTATCCAATTAAATCCAAAAATTCAAAATAAAATTTATTCGACTTATAAATTCACTCATTAATATTTAAAATTAATTAAATATTCAAATTTAAATTATTAAAAATTCTGGGTCGTTACAATCTTTCCCCCTTAAAAGAATTTCGTCCTCGAAATTATAAGTAAGAAAAGTTACAGAATTTATTAACTTTCCAAAATTTATAATTAAACTTCTTATAATACTTTACTAAGTTTTCAAATCATACTTAGTTATTTTTCAAAACAAACTATATCATTTAACTTTCAATTCCAAAATCAAAGTTAAAATTTTCAAAATTTTCCAATTTTCTCAAATTTTTTCTAACGCCTTAAATTTTCGGAAAAATTCGCCATAGTCTCCTTTGCGCGGCTCGATCCGAAAAAAAAATGACAGTATATATATCACAAATATACATCTCATCAAGTAATGAGGCATCCCGAAGGGAAAAAAGTGTAAAAGTACGATATTTAATCCGAGACATGTACCTTATATTTTATTAGCGAGCATATACGGCTAATATAGCGCTAAAGCAAACTCCAAATGCGAAGCAAACGCGATCCGCACCTACTAAACTCAACAAACAACATGAGAATCATGTATATAAAGCATAGTATCAATATACAACATATAGCAACATAATAACTATATATGTCACATAGCAAATGCAACAATAGCAATATACATTCAACCATCATCCAACTAACATCCATAACCAATAAACATTCATTCATATTCTCATTCATATTTAATGAATTGGTTTTCACTTTAAATTACATTTGATTTATTCACATTGGATTTTATCAACATACGTTCTCAATTTTAATTAGTTTGCATTCACTAATTAAATCCTATTCACTTTCAATTCTATTCAAATTTATTTACTTCTAATTTGAATTCAATTACATTAGCTTTCAATTTCATTAACACTTAATGAATTACATACAATCAATCAACAATCAAATAACAACTAAAGTATATTAATTTCAACCAAATTCCTTTCACTTATATTCATTCAATTTGGTTTAACATTAAATTGATTTCCATTCCAATTTATTCAACTTCTAATAACATTAGATTTTAATGAATTAACATTTATATTCATTATTTCTTATCAACTTTATTCACATTCAATTGATTATCATTCAATCCATTTATTCAATTCAATTACAAAGTTGAATTTCATTTATATAACTCAAGTTCATATCCATCATTTAACTTAATTAATTTACTTTGATACCAATATCTACTTCATTCAACAATTCTTAAGTTATACTTCCATTTAACTTTAAATTCACTTTTATTCACAACTCATATTTTATATAGTTTCACTTCTTATATATATAAGTTTATTTCACAATTGTAAATCACTTTAATTATAATTCAATTCTTATAATTCTTTTACTTATACAATTCTTCTTTTATTTAGATTATTCAAACAACTTAACAATCAACTTATATACACTTTAATAATTCTGAAAAATTATTCCTTTATATATAAAATATACTTAAGGTAAAATTATTTCATTTACCCAATTTAAAATCAATATCGTGCCGAATTGTTCTATTCAAGTGTTTAGAAACCCCTTCGGCTCAGTTTCGAGGCTGTGCTGACGAAAGTTCATATACCACTCAATAAATCAATCATCACAATATAAAACAATTTTATATTCACTAACAAATACGCACTCATAGCTATTATTACACTCAAACTCATTCTAGAGTACTGCTGACTCTATCTCTAATGAGTAATACCCAACAGAACCATGGTTGTCGCTTAACCATCAGAGCTCTGATACCAAATGTAACGTATACGGATTTTCGTTGCCGAAAAACCGAAATGTTATGGGTTTTAAAAAGAAAAGAAAAGAAAGAAGAGAGAAAAAGAAGAAAGAAAAAGAAAAATAGAGGGAAAAGAAGATAGACAATTTTTTTAGAAAACAGAGAATTAGAAAAACAGAAGATAGAAAAATAGAAAAAGAGAACGGGACAGAAGAAAACAACAGAACAACAACAGAATCTCACAATTCGCAGCGGAACAACATATAATAATAAATGAATAATCTTTAAAACAAAGAACTATATCAGTTATTACATTACATCACATTTTATTACATCATATCATCACATCAGAGTGTACAACATCATACAACAACAAACAGTGCAGCGGAAAAAGAAATACTATATAAACTAGTAATACGCCATGCCAATCCAGCTTGCCTCCAGCAACTCCAGAATATCCAGAATATCCTGATAAACCTAACTCTTAACTGCCCGTGTGGAAATTGGTGGGCACCCAGAGTTTAGGAAGGAAAACAATAAACTCCGAGTCAGTCATGTGACTGGTGTGAGAACTCAAAACAGTTTATTTATCTTTAAAATCAAAATAGAGGAATATTTTTAATCAATTCGCAATGCTTTTAAAAAATGAGACTACCATAAGGCCTCCCGCACACACACACAATGCAAACGCAGAATCGGAGGAGATTTCTCCTTATGATAGCCAAAGATGCTTGATACGCATTTAAAATAACATTTGATATTATTATTAGTGCATAATGTATAACAAATCATTTCGAAAATAAAGATATAAATCTTAGCCGACATAGACATTTCGAACTATGCCTACTATAGCTACTATCCAAACAGTGGTGACCACCATAAGTGAATAGCAGGTTCTACAACTAATACCGTACAAGTTTCGTATTGGGAATTGGATTTCCAACAAATGGTCAGGCCAAGGAACTTCCCATTGCCACTGAGAATGCCTCTGGATGGACATCCCCGAGAACCAAACCGGATCTCAACCAACACAAGGCCGGGTTACTCCTAACTGAGTAACAACTGACCGAATATGCCATCCCCCGGTCCTTTGGGACCTTTTTCCGAGAGCGCTCTCTAATCAATTCACACAATCATAACAAAGTGTTTTCAACATGAGTAAGTATCTGGGCTCCATACCATGATACCACCCTTTTCCAGAAGGAAATGGACACATCCTAAAGGGTGCTACCCCTCATAACCTTGCTGCTTCTTTCCTGTTTTGACCATTTCCGGGATGTGAGGCTCGACGAATTCACGTCCACAAAAACATACTTTATACAAAAGCCATGCTTTGGGTCAACAAATGATCAACACAATGATCACTAAGATAGACGATCAAATAAATGATCCTATCACAATAATCAACACAATGATCATTTCAGCATCACTCAGCATGTCACATTACCAAATTGGGAATATATCGCTGATAACTTCAACTATATAACCTTTGAGCTCGTACGTCTCAAAGAAGGGTGTTAAGCAAAGAATAAATTCTCCGCCACCAACAGAAATATATTTGAAAGAAATCGGCTTTATATCTCAAATTGTAATGTCAGACATACAATCCATACAAGTCTGTTCCGGGCTCGAACAGAACCGAAGGCACTTACAAAGAAGTCCTTGCAATCCGGATATTCACAATCCTGATCGGATTTCCCATCACTTAGGGAGTCTCTATACCGTTGCAACTCAGTGCAGAGACAATCGATAGGTCATCCTATCGCTTTCGCAAATACCGGGTCTTCAACACCGATCTTCAATGCAATTTACAACGACGTATCACATATTCGGAATGGGTTATACGACCCCATGGTCCTTTCCCGGTTAACCCGAATAGTGAGCGCTTATTCAAAAATAAGTGTGCATTCAAATTCAATCAATTCACATCAAATACCCATTCAAAGGGAAATACTGATAGTCAGTTATTGAACTATCACTGGATATGCACACATCACCAGATTCCAAAAAAATTTCCAAATTATTATTTTCCAAAATATCTTTACAAGATATAAAATTTCAACACTTCAAAAATAAATCAACATTTATTTTCAAACAAATTCCCTTTTCACTTATAAATTCCATAATGAATTTATATTTCAAACTATTCGTGCATATACGATTTCAATAATTCATTTCAATTTATCTTCAAAAAGATAAACTCTAAATATTCACTTCACATTGGAAAACATTTCCATACTTATTAAAAATAAGTAATTCACAAATCTTTTTATTTTCAACACTTAGAAAATATTCAATATACTTAAATCGAATTAAGTATATATTTCATTCTTTAAGGAAATCATTCACTTAAACATATTTACTTGGGCCAAAACGAATGTTGCGTAAAACATCGTTACGACAACCCAAAATCACTAGTATAGGGATTCGAATTTAAAATAGATATATAAATCCCAATACTATTCAAAACATTTCCTTTCGGAAATCATTTACTATAACAACAGTGTTATAGTCCACTATTTCCTTTTATTTCTCGAAACATCTATTTCAACAATAAATGTCGAAATCTATGGTTTCGAATCTTAACATGTTTGAAAACATCGTTAAATCGTTTTAATTCTATTTAAAACATCACATTCAAAACAATTTCTTTAACGTGTTATTCACTATTCAAAAACGTGAATATACTACATTAACAAATTTCATCATTTCTATTCACTTTAACTTAAAGGATTATTTACTGTCTAAAACGTGAATATAACTCCATTTATAAGTTATAACAATTAACTTATCAAAATAAGTCGTTTGCGAATTTATAAAACAACGTTTATAAATTCCGTTTCTTTTTATTTATAAAAAAACTTCCTTTTTATAAATTCCTTTATTAACATATTTCAGTTTATAACTCAATTATAAACTAAATGTTTATATTATAAGTTAAATACTTATAAAACGATTATTTTATAAAATCGTTCTTTAAATTTCATAATTATAAATCTTATAACTTATAAGATTCATTTATTTAACCAAATCTATTCTTCAATTAACTTCACAAATTTATAAATCTTACTATTTATAAATTTCATTTATAACTTCACAGTTTATAATTCTATAAATTTCATTCATTTATGAAATTCATTTTCACTACATTCAAACACTTATAAAAACTCGTTTTATAATGTCTATATTTCAATTTATAAATATCCATTTATAAATCTCTTAATATAAATCAGTTTATATTATTATTCTAAAACGTCTTTAAATTCCTTTATAATTTCATCATTTCGATTTATAAAATAATCAAATTTTATAAATCCTATATTTAAACTTTTATCATATATTCAAAAATCCAATCTAAATTATTTTATAAAATCATTAGTTCATATTTCTCAAAAATCGACTTTTAATCGTATTTCTAAAAATCAGCTTTTTAACTATATTTCACAAAAACCATAATTTTTATAACTTTAAAAATTATAACGTTTATTTATTTATAATGGATCAATTCCAAAAATAAAGTATATTTTCAAAATCACTTTTAAAATCATTTTAAAATCCCAAAATTTGGGTCCAATGATGCTACACACCAAATAGTCAATCACGACTAACAACGATATCATATATCGATATGATAATCTATCAAATATCAAAATATCTGAAATAAAATAAATACTGTTGAGGAATCCAGTTGGATCCCTCCAACCTGTTTCCTGCATCCAAAAACATTAGCACAATACCAATTTCGCTCCAGTACGAAATTATCGCGGTACATGTTCTTATTAAATATTATCCGCTTACTAACGGCGTAATAGGGTCTCATCCGCTAAACAAAAAATGCGGGAAATCAATAACTGCAATATATACATATGCCAATATATATATATATTGATATTATATATAATACCAATTTCACTGTTTATGAAATATTCGCGGTATATGTTTTTACTAAATAACATCCGCTTACTAACGGCGCATAATGTCTATTTTAACAATCAATAATTTACAGTCATCATTCAAACATGCATTCAAATATTTTAAATCTAACTATTTAAAATAAAATCGAAATCTATTCGATTGAGTGAGAAATTCTCACCTTGGTTTTTAATTTCCGTTTTAGCTTTTATTTTGAATAAAATTAAACGCGCGTTTAATTTTACCCGAAATTCTCACTAACTCCAAACGACTCCAAACCAACTCCATCGCGTAGTGCTCGTCCATACGATTCCAACGCAACTGAGTTTGCATTTTTTCGACCTCGTATGAAAAAGATATTGATTTTACAAGTTTACACGATTTATACTATAATTAATTACAACATAAATCTTTATATTTTAAACCTTAACCATTATCTGCCACTGGATCTCCATGCTTTGAATCCAGGCCGTGCGCAACACCCCTCCCCCTTTCTCCTTCACGCGAATTATCCCCAGGCTATAACAAACTCGGCCGAACCCAACTATTTATTTAGGGTTAAATTTTGCAAATTAATCGTTAGCTTCTACCTCGATCAAGTTACTCCACCACGTGCGCCACGCTCCACTCTCCCCACGGCCTCAACAAGAGCAAGCTCGGCCTGCCCTTCCTCCTCGTATGGCGTGCGCAAGCATGGCCGAACGCGGCGCCTTATCTCCCTCCACGACACACCATATTCAATCATCTCCATATAGAATCGAAGGCCTCGATACGTTCTATAATTTGTTAGTTGGGAGTTTGTTGTAAAAGCTGATAGATTGCAAGAAATTAAAGAATGAAATTGGATTATTTCTGGCCTTTGATTAGAAAGTGGCGGCCACGAACAATAACCCTAGGGTTTGGAATATTTTTTTTATTTATTTGTGTGTGTGGTGTATTTATAGAAAACCAAGCGTAAACACTATTCATCCCGGGAATTCCGAACTCCGATTTAGGCGCCGTAACCAGCGTACCTAGGGTTTATCCCGCGTTCCGGACACAATAGAACAAGTTTCGGAAGCTAATTCGGAAGTATGTGCGAGTTATGGCTGAAAACGTTCAATTTAAATTAAACCGATTTAACTCGATTTCTAGGCGTTTTAATTTGTGTCGGACAAACGGTAAATCCAATTGACTTGAAATTTGAAACCTTACAATAATATCACATTACGGATCCGATGAAACTGGTTTCGTCGAAATCCGAGACTTTTTGAAAAATGGCTATTTTGACTCGCCAAATTTAAATTAAAAATAATTCGATGCGTTTCGAGCTGCCACGATCAAACGATAACTCCGATTGACACGAAAATTGAAATCCAGTAATAACTAACTATTACGGATCCAATGGAACTGGTTTCGTTCAATTCTGAGACTGTTCAAAAATTGGCTATTTTACAGTCGATTATTAAATATTAAAATATTCAATTTTCACAAATTAATTTTTAATTCGATTTTAAAAGTTCTAAAATATTTCTATAACTCCAGTATGATTAAATAAAATTTTCCAAATTATTTTCAATCATTTTTAACTCAATTTTTTAATTATTTCCATCATTTAACATATTAAATTATCGATTTAATTATCCAATTAAATCCAAAAATTCAAAATAAAATTTATTCGACTTATAAATTCACTCATTAATATTTAAAATTAATTAAATATTCAAATTTAAATTATTAAAAATTCTGGGTCGTTACATTTTCATCAATTCTATACGCGAGTATATTCACATTTTATTTTCTAAATCAAGATTATACATCAGTTATAGATTTTATATATATATATATATATAGATATATTCCAATCAAAATTTTGTAACTTATAGTTATTTAATCACTTTACAATCCAAGTTTATATATTACATTCAATTTTTATTTAACTTGCATAAGTTAAATTTAAATTTCACACAATTCATTTGAATTTAATCAAGTAAGAATTTCATTCCAACTTCAAATTTTTCCACACTTTCTTACTTATATTTATTTGTTCCATTCACTTATTCATTCAATTCGATTCATTTAATTAGTTTACTTCACCAATTTACTTCATTTAACTTTGCTTGAGTAAACTCACCGTTTCATTAATTTATTCCATTAAATTCATTCAAATCACCATCAATTAGATTTCCAAAGTTTAATTCATTTAACTTAACTTAAGTTGAATTCCACTAATTTTATATCTTAATCCCAATCGACACCATTTCCAATCCAATTTTATTTAACTTAGCTCAAGTTAAAATTTATTTCCAAAATTCAATTTCCATCTTTTTCTTTAAAATCATTCACCATTTACAATTTATAACTTATTTTCTGATATTTCTAGAACATTTACCTAGGAATTTAGAATTAAAATACCTGGTATTTATTTCGAATCACTTTGAAATCATAGATACATGTATATCTCTCTATATACCAAATCCCGCTTTTTACATTTAAACCAAATCTGGTTTTTATCTAAAATAAATTCCCTTTGGAATTTCCAAAACAACACTTATTTTCACCAAAAATCTATATATCAAATCACCCTCGTAGCAATCCGTCACTTAGAGACTCGAAAATGAATACTGATGATGCGATCGCCATTACCAGAATTATTTTCCAGCGACTGAAGTGAGTTCAGTGCTTCATCACATTAAAAATCCATTTTTAAATCCAATTTAAAGCATTTTTTATCCAGAAATAATATCACCATTATTTATTTCAAAATGCCTTGAAAACCTTTCTAAAAATCACCGGGATTTTATTTTCCAAATTCTGGTTTGAATCCATTTTTAGTTTTTAACTCATTTATATAATTCATTCTTATACAATTTTAATTTTGATTTTTATAAACCATTTCCAATTTTTTTATCTTTGTTTGATTACATAATAATAAGCAAGCACATCAATATACTATAATAATTTCAGAAAGTTATCTCTTTTATATCAAAATATAATTTGGGTAAAATTATTTCATTTATCTGCTCCCAGAACCATATTGTGTCGAACTGCTCTGTTCAAGTGTTTAGAGTCCTTATCAATGTCATGGCGTCCCACTACTCGAACAGAATTTATCCCAACTGATTAGTCAACACAATATAAACCATTTTATAGTCACTAACAATGCGCTCATACCTATTAATACACTCAAACTCATTGTAGGGTTTACTGACCCTATCTCAAATGAGTAATCCCTACTAGAGCCAAGGTTCTCGCTTAACCTTCAATTATGATACCAAGTGTAACGACCCATGATTTTCGACCATTGAAAATCGACATCTATACATTCACTGTATAACATGTCGAATATTCATGTGTTGGAAACACCAATTGCTAGAGGTGAAGAAGAAAAGGTACAAGAAGAAACAAAAAAACAACACAGAATCTCACAATCGCAGCGGAACAAAATATAATATATAGTGACAGATTTTTATACAAAAGAATCTGTAACTATTTTATGCTTACAATCATCAGAGTGTAACAATCAATACATCAATCTGGGCAGTTATAATAACTTGTCCTCATACAGCGAAAATATGTCTATGTCATTCAGCTCATCTTTTGAGCTCTATAGCATCCTATCCAGAATCTGTAATACTCGGTTTGACCCAAACATTATAATAAAATAACACCCGAGTTAGTCTAGAAAACTAGCATGAGAAAACACACTCAAATTGAATTATTAAGGTTATCAAAATCCTTTGAAAAACAAAGGTATGTCGTAAGACCACGTCACACAAATACACGACGGGTTTTCCATTACGATAACCATAACATTTTTATCAAAATCGTCTAATATTATAATAGCGTCTAAAAAAAGTAAATAGAAAATAGTTGAAATGCTTGCATCTCACGTTTTAGCATAGTTGGGTAAAATCAAAACCATACAGCGCTTATTGGGGAATGGATTCCATACAATGACTAAGCACTGGGGTACCATCTATCACGGTACACATCTAGAAAAATGTACCGAGGACCTCGCCGGGATCCTCTACAATACAAGACCGGCCCTATCCCAAACCTGGATAGAACCGAATATTGCTATTTTAACGCGTCGATTAAATTGACGATTTCAAAATTAATGAAATCACTTGAATTTCTAGTTTTTTTAAATCTTACTAACTAAATTAAAATTTCAAATCCAACATTTAAACCATTTAACTATTCAAAATAAAATAATGAAAAATCCGGGTCATTACATTCCTCGTCCCTGAAAAGAATTTCGTCCCTGAAATTGCTAAGCAGGAAAAATGCTCCAACCCAATACTTATTCAAAAACCCACTTAGTGAAAATTCAATATTCACTTCTCTAATCTTTCAATTCCAACCAAACATTTAGTATCCATTTTTGATTCAAAACCCTTTCTTTAAATTACATTTCAAAAGTCAACCCACTTTAAGTTAACAAAAAAAATTCAAAAATTTTCAAACACCTTAAATTTTCGAAATTTTTTACAGAGTCTCTCTAGTACGGAAAGCCTTTTGCAATATGACAGGAGAGATAAAAATATATACATCGACCCACACAGTCAAAAAATATCAATATTTATATTATTTTGCGGTATTTAATCCGAAAACGTACCTTATTTAACATTTTTAAGCGAGCGGTTTTTTTAAATGCAATTTGTGCAACCCAAATCAAGCAAAAAGGCTCCACATACCTGTACTTACTCAATTTAAACATGTAAGTAACACAAATATGAAACTTTAATAACATTTCATTTATTTAGCTTGCTAAACACATAAATTTCATAAACAATGCATTCGAACATATAATCATAAGCAATTATAAAGTTTCATCATTCGATTATTCATTTTAAATCGATTCATGTACCATTTAATTCAATTCGAATGATTTACAACCGAATTTTCTTGCATTCACTTCATTTTATACTAAACAAACTCATAACCGTTCGAAATTGATTTAAAAATCGATTTATTCACTTTCTATTAATTCACAGAATTTTGTTTAGTTCTTTCTACATCAAACGACAATTTTTCTATGCAAATTTTGGCGTTATTCATTTAATACAATAACCATTTCAGTTTATAGCCTTTTTTTATTCCAAATCAATTTATATTTTATTCTATTCCATTTCAGATTGATTCTCAATCAATTCATTTACATTCCGTTCATATCTACTTTCATTACATTCATATCCATTTTGTTTAAATTGATTTTTATTCAATCAAATTTCATTTATTTTGCAGATCTATCTAAAATATTAACTGAAGGTATTTGTTTATTTCTAATCAATTCAATTATATAACTTAAGTCCATTGCAGTCAAATTCCATTCAAATTTTTTAATTCCATACTCAAATTCATTCTCGAATTTATTTAAATAATTCCATCGCCATTTCAATTTATTTTTATTTAAATTGAATTTATTTATAACTTAAATCATCACTATCTCAAACCTTTTCCATTTCATTTGACAATATTTCCAATTATATTGAACATGCTTACAATTTAAGTCCAATTTTATTTATAGCTCAAATTCCATTTCTAAATCCACTTTTATCCACAATCGAATTTTAATCCACAATCCAATTTTATTCAACCAAGTTAAGTTCCATTTTTGTATTCAAAAATCACTCCACTTAATTTACTTGAGTTCAAATTAATTTTATAATTCAAGTTTGGATTTTATTTTGTTCACTTTGAAATATCACACCATTTTATTTTTGGTTTTCTTTTTCACTTTTCAAATTTATAAGTTACACAACTTATTTTTCACATTTTCATCAATTCTATACGCGAGTATATTCACATTTTATTTTCTAAATCAAGATTATACATCAGTTATAGATTTTATATATATATATATATATATATAGATATATTCCAATCAAAATTTTGTAACTCATAGTTATTTAATCACTTTACAATCCAAGTTTATATATTACATTCAATTTTTATTTAACTTGCATAAGTTAAATTTAAATTTCACACAATTCATTTGAATTTAATCAAGTAAGAATTTCATTCCAACTTCAAATTTTTCCACACTTTCTTACTTATATTTATTTGTTCCATTCACTTATTCATTCAATTCGATTCATTTAATTAGTTTACTTCACCAATTTACTTCATTTAACTTTGCTTGAGTAAACTCACCGTTTCATTAATTTATTCCATTAAATTCATTCAAATCACCATCAATTAAATTTCCAAAGTTTAATTCATTTAACTTAACTTAAGTTGAATTCCACTAATTTTATATCTTAATCCCAATCGACACCATTTCCAATCCAATTTTATTTAACTTAGCTCAAGTTAAAATTTATTTCCAAAATTCAATTTCCATCTTTTTCTTTAAAATCATTCACCATTTACAATTTATAACTTATGTTCTGATATTTCTAGAACATTTACCTAGGAATTTAGAATTAAAATACCTGGTATTTATTTCGAATCACTTTGAAATCATAGATACATGTATATCTCTCTATATACCAAATCCCGCTTTTTACATTTAAACCAAATCTGGTTTTTATCTAAAATAAATTCCCTTTGGAATTTCCAAAACAACACTTATTTTCACCAAAAATCTATATATCAAATCACCCTCGTAGCAATCCGTCACTTAGAGACTCGAAAATGAATACTGATGATGCGATCGCCATTACCAGAATTATTTTCCAGCGACTGAAGTGAGTTCAGTGCTTCATCACATTAAAAATCCATTTTTAAATCCAATTTAAAGCATTTTTTATCCAGAAATAATATCACCATTATTTATTTCAAAATGCCTTGAAAACCTTTCTAAAAATCACCGGGATTTTATTTTCCAAATTCTGGTTTGAATCCATTTTTAGTTTTTAACTCATTTATATAATTCATTCTTATACAATTTTAATTTTGATTTTTATAAACCATTTCCAATTTTTTTATCTTTGTTTGATTACATAATAATAAACAAGCGCATCAGTATACTATAATAATTTCAGAAAGTTATCTCTTTTATATCAAAATATAATTTGGGTAAAATTATTTCATTTATCTGCTCCCAGAACCATATTGTGTCGAACTGCTCTATTCAAGTGTTTAGAATCCTTATCAATGTCATGGCGTCCCACTACACGAACAGAATTTATCCCAACTGATTAGTCAACACAATATAAACCATTTTATAGTCACTAACAATGCGCTCATACCTATTAATACACTCAAACTCATTGTAGGGTTTACTGACCCTATCTCAAATGAGTAATCCCTACTAGAGCCAAGGTTCTCGCTTAACCTTCAATTATGATACCAAGTGTAACGACCCATGATTTTCGACCATTGAAAATCGACATCTATACATTCACTGTATAACATGTCGAATATTCATGTGTCGGAAACACCAATTGCTAGAGGTGAAGAAGAAAAGGTACAAGAAGAAACAAAAAACAACACAGAATCTCACAATCGCAGCGGAACAAAATATAATATATAGTGACAGATTTTTATACAAAAGAATCTGTAACTATTTTATGCTTACAATCATCAGAGTGTAACAATCAATACATCAATCTGGGCAGTTATAATAACTTGTCCTCATACAGCGAAAATATGTCTATGTCATTCAGCTCATCTTTTGAGCTCTATAGCATCCTATCCAGAATCTGTAATACTCGGTTTGACCCAAACATTATAATAAAATAACACCCGAGTTAGTCTAGAAAACTAGCATGAGAAAACACACTCAATTTGAATTATTAAGGTTATCAAAATCCTTTGAAAAACAAAGGTATGTCGTAAGACCACGTCACACAAATACACGACGGGTTTTCCATTACGATAACCATAACATTTTTATCAAAATCGTCTAATATTATAATAGCGTCTAAAAAAAGTAAATAGAAAATAGTTGAAATGCTTGCATCTCACGTTTTAGCATAGTTGGGTAAAATCAAAACCATACAGCGCTTATTGGGGAATGGATTCCATACAATGACTAGGCACTGGGGTACCATCTATCACGGTACACATCTAGAAAAATGTACCGAGGACCTCGCCGGGATCCTCTACAATTCAAGACCGGCCCTATCCCAAACCTGGATAGAACCGAATATTGCTATTTGAACGCGTCGATTAAATTGACGATTTCAAAATTAATGAAATCACTTGAATTTCTAGTTTTTTTAAATCTTACTAACTAAATTAAAATTTCAAATCCAACATTTAAACCATTTAACTATTCAAAATAAAATAATGAAAAATCCGGGTCATTACATTCCTCGTCCCTGAAAAGAATTTCGTCCCTGAAATTGCTAAGCGGGAAAAATGCTCCAACCCGATACTTATTCAAAAACCCACTTAGTGAAAATTCAATATTCACTTCTCTAATCTTTCAATTCCAACCAAACATTTAGTATCCATTTTTGATTCAAAACCCTTTCTTTAAATTACATTTCAAAGGTCAACCCACTTTAAGTTAACAAAAAAAATTCAAAAATTTTCAAACACCTTAAATTTTCGAATTTTTTTACAGAGTCTCTCTTGTACGGAAAGCCTTTTGCAATATGACAGGAGAGATAAAAATATATACATCGACCCACACAGTCAAAAAATATCAATATTTATATTATTTTGCGGTATTTAATCCGAAAACGTACCTTATTTAACATTTTTAAGCGAGCGGTTTTTTTATATGCAATTTGTGCAACCCAAATCAAGCAAAAAAGCTCCACATACCTGTACTTACTCAATTTAAACATGTAAGTAACACAAATATGAAACTTTAATAACATTTCATTTATTTAGCTTGCTAAACACATAAATTTCATAAACAATGCATTCGAACATATAATCATAAGCAATTATAAAGTTTCATCATTCGATTATTCATTTTAAATCGATTCATGTACCATTTAATTCAATTCGAATGATTTACAACCGAATTTTCTTGCATTCACTTCATTTTATACTAAACAAACTCATAACCGTTCGAAATTGATTTAAAAATCGATTTATTCACTTTCTATTAATTCACAGAATTTTGTTTAGTTCTTTCTACATCAAACGACAATTTTTCTATGCAAATTTTGGCGTTATTCATTTAATACAATAACCATTTCAGTTTATAGCCTTTTTTTATTCCAAATCAATTTATATTTTATTCTATTCCATTTCAGATTGATTCTCAATCAATTCATTTACATTCCGTTCATATCTACTTTCATTACATTCATATCCATTTTATTTAAATTGATTTTTATTCAATCAAATTTCATTTATTTTGCAGATCTATCTAAAATATTAACTTAAGGTATTTGTTTATTTCTAATCAATTCAATTATATAACTTAAGTCCATTGCAGTCAAACTCCATTCAAATTTTTTAATTCCATACTCAAATTCATTCTCGAATTTATTTAAATAATTCCATTGCCATTTCAATTTATTTTTATTTAAATTGAATTTATTTATAACTTAAATCATCACTATCTCAAACCGTTTCCATTTCATTTGACAATATTTCCAATTATATTGAACATGCTTACAATTTAAGTCGAATTTTATTTATAGCTCAAATTCCATTTCCAAATCCACTTTTAATCCACAATCGAATATAAATCCACAATCCAATTTTATTCAACCAAGTTAAGTTCCATTTTTGTATTCAAAAATCACCCCACTTAATTTACTTGAGTTCAAATTAATTTTATAATTCAAGTTTGGATTTTATTTTCTTCACTTTAAAATATCACACCATTTTATTTTTGGTTTTCTTTTTCACTTTTCAAATTTATAACTTACACAACTTATTTTTTACATTTTCATCAATTCTATACGCGAGTATATTCACATTTTATTTTCTAAATCAAGATTATACATCAGTTATAGATTTTATATATATATATATATATATATATATATATATATATATTCCAATCAAAATTTTGTAACTTATAGTTATTTAATCACTTTACAATCCAAGTTTATATATTACATTCAATTTTTATTTAACTTGCATAAGTTAAATTTAAATTTCACACAATTCATTTGAATTTAATCAAGTAAGAATTTCATTCCAACTTCAAATTTTTCCACACTTTCTTACTTATATTTATTTGTTCCATTCACTTATTCATTCAATTCGATTCATTTAATTAGTTTACTTCACCAATTTACTTCATTCAACTTTGCTTGAGTAAACTCACCGTTTCATTAATTTATTCCATTAAATTCATTCAAATCACCATCAATTAAATTTCCAAAGTTTAATTCATTTAACTTAACTTAAGTTGAATTCCACTAATTTTATATCTTAATCCCAATCGACACCATTTCCAATCCAATTTTATTTAACTTAGCTCAAGTTAAAATTTATTTCCAAAATTCAATTTCCATCTTTTTCTTTAAAATCATTCACCATTTACAATTTATAACTTATTTCTGATATTTCTAGAACATTTACCTAGGAATTTAGAATTAAAATACCTGGTATTTATTTCGAATCACTTTGAAATCATAGATACATGTATATCTCTCTATATACCAAATCCCGCTTTTTACATTTAAACCAAATCTGGTTTTTATCTAAAATAAATTCCCTTTGGAATTTCCAAAACAACACTTATTTTCACCAAAAATCTATATATCAAATCACCCTCGTAGCAATCCGTCACTTAGAGACTCGAAAATGAATACTGATGATGCGATTGCCATTACCAGAATTATTTTCCAGCGACTGAAGTGAGTTCAGTGCTTCATCACATTAAAAATCCATTTTTAAATCCAATTTAAAGCATTTTTTATCCAGAAATAATATCACCATTATTTATTTCAAAATGCCTTGAAAACCTTTCTAAAAATCACCGGGATTTTATTTTCCAAATTCTGGTTTGAATCCATTTTTAGTTTTTAACTCATTTATATAATTCATTCTTATACAATTTTAATTTTGATTTTTATAAACCATTTCCAATTTTTTTATCTTTGTTTGATTACATAATAATAAGCAAGCACATCAATATACTATAATAATTTCAGAAAATTATCTCTTTTATATCAAAATATAATTTGGGTAAAATTATTTCATTTATCTGCTCCCAGAACCATATTGTGTCGAACTGCTCTATTCAAGTGTTTAGAATCCATATCAATGTCATGGCGTCCCACTACTCGAACAGAATTTATCCCAACTGATTAGTCAACACAATATAAACCATTTTATAGTCACTAACAACGCGCTCATACCTATTAATACACTCAAACTCATTGTAGGGTTTACTGACCCTATCTCAAATGAGTAATCCCTACTAGAGCCAAGGTTCTCGCTTAACCTTCAATTATGATACCAAGTGTAACGACCCATGATTTTCGACCATTGAAAATCGACATCTATACATTCACTGTATAACATGTCGAATATTCATGTGTCGGAAACACCAATTGCTAGAGGTGAAGAAGAAAAGGTACAAGAAGAAACAAAAAACAACACAGAATCTCACAATCGCAGCGGAACAAAATATAATATATAGTGACAGATTTTTATACAAAAGAATCTGTAACTATTTTATGCTTACAATCATCAGAGTGTAACAATCAATACATCAATCTGGGCAGCTATAATAACTTGTCCTCATACAGCGAAAATATGTCTATGTCATTCAGCTCATCTTTTGAGCTCTATAGCATCCTATCCAGAATCTGTAATACTCGGTTTGACCCAAACATTATAATAAAATAACACCCGAGTTAGTCTAGAAAACTAGCATGAGAAAACACACTCAAATTGAATTATTAAGGTTATCAAAATCCTTTGAAAAACAAAGGTATGTCGTAAGACCACGTCACACAAATACACGACGGGTTTTCCATTACGATAACCATAACATTTTTATCAAAATCGTCTAATATTATAATAGCGTCTAAAAAAAGTAAATAGAAAATAGTTGAAATGCTTGCATCTCACGTTTTAGCATAGTTGGGTAAAATCAAAACCATACAGCGCTTATTGGGGAATGGATTCCATACAATGACTAGGCACTGGGGTACCATCTATCACGGTACACATCTAGAAAAATGTACCGAGGACCTCGCCGGGATCCTCTACAATACAAGACCGACCCTATCCCAAACCTGGATAGAACCGAATATGTTATCTCCCCGGGTGTTCCTACCCTTATCGAGAGCTCGTTTTCCATGCACCACCGTATCCATAATTAATAATATGTCAGATGTTATTTAGAAAGGTGATAACATACCCTAATTTTTGTGACCCACTAAGCCTTGCTGCATCTCCTCTGATTTTTAGTCATTCCGGTTGATGAGGCTTGAGGCTACGATTACCTTTCAAGAACAATTTCACTTAGGATGCTCATCGTCCTCAAATGATGATGTTTTGATAGCATCCGTCCATCGAAGTTGTCCTGGGTCTAGACAAAATGAACCACCATCTTCATTATCTTTATGATATCCATTCGTAACTCCTAATTTGGATCAAAGTGGTTGTCAGTTAATTAAATCTGATCCCGGTCTCTTTTGAAACGATCAACGAAATTGGCCAATATTTGATAGTTGGTTATTTAACTATCAAATAACATCCATAAGCAATCACTAGGCCCATATTATAATTTTCTTCCAAAATATTCATTTCATAATACCTTTACAAAGGTATATATTCAAATTCCTTTCCATATTCCAATATTTGAAAACAATTTCAAATACTTAAATCCATAACAGGATAATCCCAACTCATTTCAACACTTCGAAATATTTTCAAATTTCCATTTAATACTTAGAAAAACATTATAGGTTTTATTTTCCAAAACCATTTCAAATATCTATGCTTCAGAGAATATTTCGTAACCTATCTCGTAAGTCCCCGGAATCATTCATAAATTCCCTTTAACAATTTCCAAAACCCAGTATACTTATTTATATCCCCATTCAACAATTTATAACTTCTTTATGAATTCAGATTTCATTTTCGAAGTTCCCATATTCAACATTTTGAAATTCCATTTCCACCAAATCTCTTACAAAATTCCTCCCCTCAAAATTATATCCATTTATAAGCCTCATTTACGAATCTTGAGAGAATTTATAAATAAAATTTTCAATCACTTCAAAATTATATATATATATAATGAGTATTTAAAAGTATAATAATTTATTTTTAAAACAAGTTTAAGTAGTCATTTAAAAATATGGAAACACTTTTTATAGACATCAATAACTCATTTTTTTATATAAACAAACCAATTTCAAAATTGGCATTTAAAATTAAAATTTATTAAAATAAATATTAAGTATTTGAAAAATTCACTTTTCGATGTACTTTAATTCGACTAGTTCAATTTTCATAGTTTGATATATAACATTTTCCTTTTAAAAACAAATTTAATTTCTTAAAATTCTAATATATTTTTAAAATTCTAATAAACAATTCAATTTATAAATCCTCTTAGTTTACAACCCATCGATTCCATTCCATCATCCTATCCATTTCCACGTTTCAAAAATAGTACCCACTATTTTTTTCCAACCTTATTTCCATATTCTAATATAAATTCACCGTATAAATTTTATATTCCAAAATTTTCATCTGTTATCGATTTTCTTTATTTATAAACATCGTTTATAAATTTATAACGTATCCGAGTTTCACTTTTTATAAAAATAATCTCATTTATAAAATTCCACTTTATAAATTCAATTCCTTATACATTCTATTCATTTCTTCCAAACTATTTTTCATATCGATTTTAACTTCTTTCCATATTTTTCAGAAATATCGTTTAAAACCCCATTATTTAGAAATCCCTTATATAAATTATTTTAAAAATCTCCATTTAAAATATTTTTGCGAATAGTTAAATGCAAATCAAAATAAATTATTGTTTTATCCAAATCGATTTCTTAAAAAAATATCCAAATTTCGATTTAAATATTTTTACATTCAAAATATCCTTTAAAATTCCAAAAATAATACTTATTGTATTTAAAATACCAAAAGTTCGGCCAGTGCTACTTTAGCATCCAATAATTAACATCACACCAATAGTCTATAATGGATTATTCTAACACATTATATATTATTATATATATATGAAAAACAATCAATATAAATTTTTGAGGAATCCAGCTGGATCACTCCAACCTATTTCCTGCATCTACGGATGTTGATACAACATAAAAATACCAATCCCACTTCGAGGGGAATGTCGCGGTATATATGGTCATCCGTTATTATGCGAGGCGCATAGTGTCTCATCCGCTCCAATTAGCAGGAAATAAATCCAACTATATAATAAATACTTCTATATATATAATATAGCATCCAGCTGATAATGATAATTATCAATCCATCCAATCAATCAATGAAATGATTTTCTTAATGTTTAAATTAAACACTAGCAATCCGAATGAGTGAGATTTACTCACATTGATTTTTTGAAATTGCTAATCGTTCCAATCTAATTCTATTTCGTAGGTTCCGAGCTACGAATACTCTTTCTTCGATTGAACCTCATAAGTAAATTACGAATTATATAAATTAATCATTCCAATTTTAATTATGGTTGATAAACTAATTACACTTTTATTAAAATTAATTAAAATAAATTCTTTATACCATCTCATCGTAACCAGCAAATCATCACCTCCGCATACCATCTCGAGACTGTTCTACAACCACCACCTACTGTAGTTGCAAAACCCACGCGACCACCATCATCCTTTGAACAAAACCCCATGTCTATTCCTCACAGTCGGCCACTGCACCCAACAATCATCTAAAGTGTCGTCCACTGGAACTGCCGTTGGCAGCACTGATATAACTCATCCAAATACTCGCGTTTGTCACCTCAGACCCCATTGCACAGATACCATCAGCTGCAAGTTGCGACTTCCTTTTGTGCCACCGTCATCCCCCCTACACGTGTATGATCTAGCCTCCAACCCTAGACGAAAATTGAATGCCGCTCCACAGTCTCCCTCGCCCTCGTGCTCGCCACAGAGCCACCTTCGCCATTGCGACGTCATTCCAGACCAGAGACGTGCCTCCTCGATTGCCATTGCCGCCAAAAATCGACCGCCCTTTTTACCTTACCATCGCGATTTATTTCCCTGATTTTTACGAACGATTTGATTTTGAATTCGAAGAGTATTTGAGTTCTTTTTTTCGTTGTTAACCGATTCGATTTTTTAAAAGGAACGAGATGTATTTTACGTAAAAAGGGATATGATCTGACTGAAATGAAAGAGGGGAGAGCTTGCGTATAAACTGGGCTTGCTTCATAAGAAAGGAACGACTTTGACTTGATTTATAAATTTTTTTTATTATAAAATATCTCGTTTGCATATCTCGAAATTCCGAACTCCTATTGAGGCGTGCCGCCTTGTGTTTCTATTGTTGTACTGCTATTCTGACCTCAACGAAATAAGTCCCGAGTCCCAATCGATCGTATGGAGAAGATAGATTTTTGAATCGACTATTTGAACTAAATTAAACTGAATTATTTTTAGGCGTTTTCAGATCGTATGACCAAACAATATATCCAAACACTTCAAAATTTGAAATCCAATAATTATACATTATTACGGATCCAATGGAACTGGTTTCGTCAAATTCCAGGACTGTGCCCCGAATTGCTATTTTAACGCGTCGATTAAATTAACGATTTCAAAAATAACGAAATCGCTTGAATTTCTATTTCTTTTAAATATTACTATCTAAATTAAAATTTCAAATCCAATATTTAAACTATTTAAATGTTCAAAATCAAACGATGAAAAATTTGGTTCGTTACGTTCAGTCCATATATCCTTCTTGAAAACCTACAGGATGTAATCGGAAGGCTGTAGCTTAAATCCCCTTTATAAATTTTGATATAGACATTTAATAATTTCAAATAATATGCATGCACTAAATATTAATAAAGTTGCAATAAATTTGATGCTTACCTTGATTTCTTAGGGATCATAGCTTCCCTTGGGCGTAAATCAGGTGCCACGCCGCTAGCACCCTTGCTAGTAGCAGGAGAAGAAGAACGTAAAGATCTCCTATGAGACATAATAGCTTCCACAAATATACCATTTCATATAATGAAAAAACATGTCATCATATTATTAGAAAACATGCATGATTTAAAATCACATAGAACTTCCAAGAAAACTACAAAAATAGAAAAAGATCTCCTAAATACGTAGAATTTTTAAAACACAATAACATATAGCTCACAACACAGTCGTCTTCATTAGTAACAGTGGAAACTCAAAATATAAATTATACAACAAGTCATACAAATATCCATCATATATACATTACATCACCATTTAGTGATAATCAATCTTCATTGTCTTCTGATTCAGACTCGATCACATGCTCTATATTGTTTCCCTCTGTAATCTCAAATGCTTTTATTAGAACATTTGATTCATCGTTCAAAGACCCTAAATCAGTATGCTCATCATTTATTACTATTTCATTTTTTGGCACAAAATCTGCTTGATAAGCTGCTTCATCTTTAATATTATTTTGTCAAACATAAGTCTTGCCTTTCTTTTAAGTTTAGCCGATCAATCTGCTTTCCTCTTTTTAAGGATGGATACACTACAAGAAAAAGTATTTTTGGTTGCATTTATTAGTAGCGTTTATTATCTAGTGCAACCAAAATGTTATTTAAACACGACCGAACGAAAGTTTTATAAAATAGAAAATAAAGAATGTGCCCGTGAAATAATAGAGGGAAAATAAATTTAACGCGGTGCACAATCTATTTCAGTAGCCGCACAAAATCTTTTCCCCTTTCGTTCTTTTTTCTTCCTCTTCTTAAAAAAACAGTGAGCACCACACAAAATCAAAATTAAAGCATGCCAGTCACCACATCACATCCCATCCCAACATCTCCCATCATCGACGCACACAAGTGCCTATCATCGCATCTCCAACTGTGAAGGTCGCCGCTTACCAACATCGTTCGTTCATAGGTAGGTTGCTTTGCCAATAAGCATGTCGTTCTCCATTTTCAACTTCATCCTCCAATCTCCAGGTTCCAGTCTCCTGTCATATGAGTAGTTGTTTAAACCTGAAATTAAATCCAAACCGTATATCCCCAATTGCAAATCAACCCATTTATTTGATGTATGTAACCATTCGCCTTTAAAGTTCAGGTGGAGTTTGAACACAACATTGGTAATTTTTTTAAAGCTATTCAATTTAATTTTGAACATGTTAATTAATCATGTGTTACTTTGGATGAATTATACTTGGAAAACTATTTGTGGTGATTTTTGTTCATTGAGCTATTTCGACGGTATACCCATCTTCAGAATTGCAATGCTCAATTTTATCTGTTTAAATGTTAGAATAGTTGGCTATTTGCTGTAACTTTTCTTGTTCAATTATTGCAATTCTTAGTTCTAACAATATAGTTTATCTGTTCTACAGAAACTTCTAGTACAAAGTAATTATGTATATGTTTGTTCGTTGTTGCTTGTATGATGATGAAGCCTCAAAATTAGTTTAACCTTATAACATTGTAAGAGTTTGGTAGTTCACATTGTTATTAAGATGATTTGTATAATTAAAACCTTTAGTATGGTAACTTAGCATATACAATATGTCCTTTAAGTATTCTTCTTTTCTATATACTGGGTTTAAAGAGCTTGGACTTTGATTTTCGGTATTCATTATTACCTTAAAAGCTAATAATATCTTTTAAGATTGGACAATATTTATAGTGATAACCAGTAAATAAACTAGTATAAGAAGAAACATCTAGTTAGGGAAATTTGATGTCAATGCTTAAGCAAATTATCCAATCACAATTTTGATTGCTTATTGATCATCAAATTTGATTGCTAAAGATTGAGTTCGACAATGATATAAAGAATTAGAGATTAAGTTAATTTTCATATACTCTCTTCCTTCTCCACATAATCTTGAAATTAATAATAAAAATCACATTATTTCTATTTAACTTGTTCTGGCTATGCATTATATAAAATGCATATGTCCATCCAAGTAGTAGAATATACTCTTTCACGACGAGGAGTCTCATTTGCCGGTATAATATTGATATATGGAATGATGAACATTCACACTACTCAACTGCCTTTTCTTGTTTTTTTAGCAAATTACCTCGAAGAACATGTTTGTCGAAGTCTCTTATTGAATTACTTCATTATGGAGGAGTTTCAAAAGATTTTTATGCAGATATAACAGCATTACAGATCAACAGTGCAATGGACGCTCGGCTTAGTAGAAAATCTGCAGTGACATATTTACAGAAAGTCTGCATTATTGATCCCTTATGCTATTAAATCTACAATGGATGCTTAGCTTACCAGTATTACATGGATAGGCCTTTAAATCTAATCGTACATGAAACGGAAAAACCATGCCTAGAGTAAAAATTCGTTAATTTTTTTATACAATTTTGACGGTATTGCTTCATTACTTTTTCCTTTTAAAGTAGGAAATGAATCACTATGAGAATTTGGCATACAAGTATCAAAATGTGATAGGTGTCAAAGGAATTTGTGGTTGAAATGCGCCTATGCAAGCATCGTTTTTTGGTAACTTAGTTTTATTCCTCTATCAATATCAAGAAACTGAATTTAATTCTATTTTATTGCTTGTAGTTTGGCAATGATGCAATCATTCACTTTATTTGATTGCTTTGTTTAGTTCATTAACAATGTGTTATATTATGTAGTAAGCACCCATGATAAGGATCAGGATGTCTTTAGTTTCTACCGGACGAAGACTGTGTATTGGATTTGTAGAAGTTTTGGTTAGGTACAGAGAAATTTTTAATGATTATGATTAAATCGTAAGTATTATGCTAGAGCTATATCGGCTATCATATTTTATAAAGAATTTCACCTTTACTTTGTTCAAAGTATGAACACTGAATAACAAAATATGACAGCTTCAACTTCTCTCTTACTTTATTCGACATAACTAGTGGCTTTATACAGCCTTACAAAACAGAAAATAAGGAAAAAACGTGCATGATTACATGTGCTAATATCAAGGAACAAAGACTGAATCAAACCAACTATTTAGTCCTAGAAACTAGGACATTATTAACAGAAAGCAAGAGCTATATATGTACTAAGTCAAACTGACTCATTCGCCAAGCAACTTTGAGTCCTAACAAGTCCTCCCTTAAACTGCACTGCAGCTTGCAGTCAGTTTACTTCCTGGTGCAACACACATACCAAGCAGCTCTCTCATCTTTAAGAAAGCATCCAACTTTAATGGTTTAGTCATCACATCAGCAACTTGATCTTGTATGCCACAATGTACTAGCTCAATGACACCATCTTTGACTAAATCACGAAGAAAATGAAATCGAATGTCTATATGTTTACCGTGCAAGACTGGGTTTTTGGAGAGCTTGATTGCAGAATTATTATCATAGAGAATAGTAGTGCACTTAATTTGTTTATGTCCCAGCCATTCGAGAATTCTTCGCATCCATATACTTTGATTAGCACAGTGAGCTGCAGTGATGAACTCAGCTTCGGTGGTAGAAAGAGAGACCACGGGTTGCTTTTTGGAAGTCCATGCTACTGCCCCAGAACCAAAAAGGAATACATACCTGACGTGCTCTTTCGCTCCTCCAAATCTCCAGCATAATGACTGTCAGAGTAGGCCAACAAACTCCCTTCATCAGCATTCTTATAAAGCATTCCCACTCTATGGTGCCTTTCAAATACCTGAATACCCTCTTGATAGCTTGTTGGTGCATCATAGTAGGCCTTTCCATGAATCGGCTTGTTAAACTGACCACAAACATTAAATCTGGTCTAGTGACAGTCAAATACATAAGACTGCCCACCATTTGTTTGTAGAAAGTAGCATCGACACAAGTTCCATCTTCATCTTTCACGAGCTTGCAACCGGGAACAATTGGGTTCTTTACTGGTTTACACTGCATCATGCCAAATCTCTCAAGAATTTCTTTTGCATATTTTTTTGGCTGATAAAAATTCCTTCAGAGTTTTGAGTCACTTCTACACCAAGGAAGTACCTCATCTTCCCAAGATCTGATATATCAAAATTTACTTTCATTGATTCCTTGAACTTCATGAACATGGCATCATCATTCCCTATGAAAATCAGGTCATCTACATAGAGATTCACCACTAAAAACTTACCATTTTCTTCTGACTTCACAAACAAAGTTTGCTCATAAGGGCAGCGTTCAAACCCTTCATTGATAAAGTATGATTCTATTTTGCTGAACCAGGCTCTAGGAGCTTGTTTGAGTCCATAGAGTGCCTTTTTGAGCCTGCATACTTTGTCTTCGGCTCCAACTACTTCATAGCCTTGTGGTTGATTTATATAAACTGCCTCCTTCAACTCTCCGTGCAAGAATGCACTTTTTACATCAAGTTGGTATACATTCCAACTTCTGTGTGCAGCAAGTGCTAACATCAATCGAATAGTATCCCATCGAGCAACAGGGGCAAAGACCTCGGTGTAATCAACTCCGAACTTTTGTGAGTAACCCTTGGGAACGAGTCGGGCTTTAAACTTGTTTACCTCTCCTTTTTCATTTAGTTTGGTCTTGTATAACCACTTTACTCCTATCGTCTTTGCTCCTTTTGGCAAATTGCATAGCTCCCAGGTTTCATTCTTCTCGATAGCATTGATTTATAAGTCCATGGCTTCTCTCCACTTTGTACTTTTTCTTGCTTCTTCAAAAGACATTGGATCATCTGTTGTTGTGAGCATGACAAGTTCTTCTTCTGACAACCCTTCACCACTTGCATAATCTTCCATCCAAACTGGGGTTCTTCTTATCCTCCCTTTAACTGGATTTGGTACAAGGGCATTGACATGCTGATTTGGAGATGGTACAGCAGTATTAACTTCATTCTCACTTTCACTGTCTCCTTCCTCATTCACTTCGTCTTGCTGTTCACTTTGATCGCTGTTTTCTTGCTCAGTAGCTTCCATGTCTTCTTCATCTCCCCAACTAAGCTCAATGAATTTGGTTCCTTTGTATGCTGCCCAATTCCATTTTTCCTTCTCTTCAAACACAACATCTCTACTAATCACGATTTTTTTAAGTACTGGATCATATAGGAGATAAGCTTTAGATTCATCACTCAAACCCAAAAGGACGCACTTGTAGCTTTTGTCATCAAGCTTTTGCCTTTTTTTGTCAGGAATATGAACATTCCCTATGCAACCAAATACCTGAATGTGTTGTACAGATGGTTTGAGTCCAGTCCAAGCCTCCTCCGGTGTCATGTTTTTTACGGCCGATGTGGGACATCGGTTGAGAACATGGACTGTCCAATTGACAGCCTCCGGCCAAAACTCTCTTGGAACCTCCTTTTCAGCTAAAATGCACCTCACCATATTCATAATAGTTTGGTTTTTCCGCTCAGCCACCCCATTTTGTTGTGGCGCATATGATGTAGTGAGTTGACGAGCGATCCCGTTCATGCTGCAGAACATGTTAAACTCCATGGAGGTAAACTCTCCACCTCTGTCAGTACGAAGACAAAAAATATAATTTTCATATTCCTTTTCAATTAAATTCTTGAAGTGTTTGAAAGTGACAAAAGCTTCAGACTTGTTATGCAAAAAATATGACCATAATTTTCCACTGTAATCATCGATAAAAGTAAGAAGATACCTTTTATGACTATTTGATTCTGGAGTAATAGGCCCAAATATATCGGCATGAATCAATTGTAATTTCTGGGTTTCTTTCCAGTGACTTTTCTTGGAGATAAATTCACGATATTGCTTGCCAATCATGCATTTGGTACACACCTTGGAAGACGACTTAATAAGTGGTATCCCTTTCACCATTTTTTTAATGACAAGGTCTGAAGGCCTTTATAACTAAGGTGCCCTAGTCTTCAATGCCATAACTGAGTTGTGTCTTCGGATGTAGCTTGTAGGCATGCTTGAGTTTGCACTGATAAATTAGCTTGACTTTCAGTTTCAACTTTTGCAAGTAGGAAGAACATCCTATTGGCAGACATGGTGGTTTGGATTATCAATCCTCTTCTAGGGTGATATATTTTGCTCATATTATCTTGAATCAACACAGCCAGACTTTTCTCCTGTAACTGTCCAATGCTTAGTAAGTTATTTTTTAATTCAGGAACAAAGAATACCTCACTAATTGCATGTGTTATGCCATCAACTTGCAGCTTGATACATCCTCTCCCCATAACATCCATCTTTGTATTGTTGCCTAGCTTCACAACTTGTCGATATGATTCATCTAGGTTAGAAAACCATGATTTTTGTCCACACATATGGTTGCTGCACCTGGAGTCGAAGAACCAGATTTCTTCTCTTTTAGCTCCACTGAGTTCAACATGGGACATGAGCAGCATTTCTTCATCGAGTTCGGCATGGTGCGCATCATTTCCCCAACTTGGACACTCATATTGGAAGTGTCCTAATTTGTGACAGTTATAACATTCCACGATTGCTTTATTGACTGTTTGCCTTCCTCGTCCGCTTCCCCTTCCTTGAATCATGCTTCTGCCTCGGCCTCTAGGACCAAATCTTTCATCATGACTAACTTTGAGTGCTTGTTCTTCATTCCCATCTCCATTCATTCTTTGCTCGTGTACCAAGAGGCTGCTTTGTAGTTCATCAATAGCCAGCATCTCCAAATTGTTGCATTCTTCCACTGAACAGACTACATAGTCAAATTTAGCAGTCATGCTTCTCAAGATCTTCTCAATTATCACATGTTGCTCTAGTTTTTCCCCATGTGTTTTCGTCTTGTTTGCAATTGTCAGAGTTCTAGAGAAGTATTCATTAACCTTCTCACCTTCCTTCATCTGTAATACTTCAAATTCCCTTCTGAGAGCTTGAAGTTGTGCACGCTTGACTCTCGTAGAACCTTGGAACTTCTGCTTCATTGAGTCCCAAATGTTCTTGGCTGTATCCCTATTAAGGATTGTTTCCATTATCGTCCGATCAATGGCCTAGAAAAGATAATTTTTTACCTTAAGGTCTTTGAGGTTTTGATCAGCAATTTTCGTCCTCTCTGCCTCTGTCAACATTGCCTCATTCTCTACCTCTGTGATTCCATCTTCAATCAGCTGCCAATACTCCTTTGATCTCAAGAAGTTCTCCATTAGCATGGCCCAATAATTATAGTTCCCGTCAAATTTTGGTATGGCAGGCTGCACGAATCCTCCTTCTGAGCTTGAAGCCATGCTTTCGTCTCTCTTCTTTCTAGCTCTCTCCCACTAGATAAGGCCTTGACGTGGCTCTGATACCAATTGTTCAAAGTATGAACACTGAATAACAAAATATGACAGCTTCAACTTCTCTCTTACTTTATTCAACATAACTAGTGGCTTTATACAGCCTTACAAAATAGAAAACAAGGAAAAACGTGCATGATTACATGTGCTAATATCAAGGAACAAAGACTGAATCAAACCAACTATTTAGTCCTAGAAACTTGGACATTATTAACAGAAAGCAAGAGCTGTATATGTACTAAGTCAAACTGACTCATTCGTCAAGCAACTTTGAGTCCTAACATACTTTCTAATCCATTCTCATGCTTTCAAGGTCATCCATATACTTGTTTACTTATAGAGACTATATACAGTTATTTCTTTGTTAATTTACATCTATTTTTAGTTATTGGTATATTATCATGATTGGTTTTAACTCATAGTTATTGCCATATCATGATTGGTTATGGGTTAAAGCAAAGTTCTGATTACTAATTGATGTTGACTATGAAAACATAAGGATGAATATTTTGTTTACTGGATGTACAATAAGCTTAAAGTATGCAACTGCCTGGGTATGATTCCTTTTTCTTCGGGAAACAACAGAACATAATTAGCTAAAATATGTTTATAGAGGATTTTCATAGTATATGGTAGCTAATAAGAAGACTTTAAAGATTCACCTTTGAGTGCATACGATATTCTATCAAAAAAGGCTACAGATTTATTTATTTCACTAATAATTAGAGCAGTCTAACATCAGCTTTAAAGATACATAGTGAGTTGTAGATTCTACCTATTGATTTGTTTTAGTCTGTCTTTTTAAAATAAAAATAAAAAATCAGTTCAAAATTTTAGATGATCTAAATTGGGACCCGAGCCAAAACCTTGAACATTTAGTTCAAGATACATGCTATTCTTTCCATATCACTATTAACCAAATTACAAATAACCGAAGTTTAATGCAAAAATAGATTTTAATTATTTAAATTCGTTTTGCATTTGGCTTAAATATTCCTTTCTTCGAAAATATAATGTTCTCTCAATTGTCATTAAGCACGGTTGATTGAATAGTACCATTTTTTCTAAATTAATTACAGCAAAGGAATTTGATGTTGCTGAATTTGCGAATGGAAAAGAATATGAAAAACCATTTCAATAACTCATTGTCGACCTTACTAATTGTGGTGTTGACCGTAGCATGTCTGTGATAAGGTAAATCTTCATTTTATATAATGGTGAATTTCGATACAAGAACTAAATGGAAGTGTTCTGATTTTGCAGCTTTTATCAATGAAACTGCCACTGTGACTCCGGAAATCAATATTGGTATAGAGAAATTTTTTGCAAAAGAAGTAAGAGTAATAAATACATCATGTATGAACATGTTATATATTTATCAGCTATATATTACATACCTATTTTATAGTCCATTTTCTTTTAGAATATGCATTCGAGATATGAGAATTCTATATATAATGGACATTTTCAAGAAATGGTTATTCCCGGTGTTCGCTTGCAATCGAGAATGGAAATTCTAAGTGCATACAATAGCATGGATTTTCTCCGAATGGCAAACAACTATCAGCTTCCAGATTTGATCCAGGTTGGCAGTCAGATTTTAATTTAGAAACACAATAACTGTTTATGTGCTATATTTATTGTAATTGGAATGTTTTCTAAGGCACCCTAAAACAACGATAGATTCTAGTATTAAATTTCTATATTTTTTAAATAATTCATACCTTTATCATTTGCGTTATAGAATGTGTGCATAGGATTAATCACTGGTTTGCATAAAGATAATTTCAGTATACCATGTCCATAAAACATATTCAAAATATACATAAGCCATATATACAACTCGTATGTTAAAAAACAAGAATCAAATTTCAATAATATTTAAATCTATATTTCACTGTACACAAAAGTACATATTTTTGGCATGTGCATCTCATAATGCACAATACTTGGATTTTATGTCAATCGGAGTGAATTGAAGACACGTCTGTGATGAGGGTAGAGCCTTGGAATGTTATCATAAGAGTTGGGGAATTGTTGTTAGTTGATTTAAAAGTCTCTCTCAGGTGCCATGGCTTTTTGAGAAGTAAATGAAAAAGATATTGCTATATCTTATTATACTTCATTTTCAAAAAATATTTGCGAAATAGTTACTGGAAAATACCTTATTGGATTTTATGTCTCATTAGTCGTTACGGGCCTGCATTCAAATAGTGGAAAATAGGAAGTCCGGCACCTGAGAGTAAGAATCATTGTAATTTGTGCATATATAATTTTCACTATTACCATTAATCGTTATACACTGAAAACCCGAGGTTTAATGTACATTTCATTTTCATCAAAATTATTGATTGGCGACAAACTGAAATGTACATGCTGTTAAGGTGGAAATATGGGTTTTAGTCATGGTTCTGGCATTCACAAAATCCTTGACCATTGAAAAATGATTCATTAGAAACAAGATGTTTTTTTTTGCATATTCAACATCTTTAAACACGAGATTGCATATTCGTATCTCAAAGTCACTTGGCAATGAACGAAAATAACACTTTATAGTATATTTGTATGTATGAAATAAGGCATTCATGGCCGCCGCTAAAAAGGTTTTACAACTTAAAAACCATACTAGTTTCGTGAAGTAACATTGATTACCTCCAGTTTCCACTTAATCGATCCTCATTTTATTCGTTATAGAGCTGGGAAAATATTTATTAGACATTGATATTGTTATTTTTACCACTTAAATAGAGTTAGTGAAACTGTTATTTTAAAAAGAAGCTGAACTAAGAATGAAAATACTTAGATTGATTTATCATATTTCGGGTTAGGGTAGCAAAATTGATGGTGCAATATTTATTTAATCACATGATGAAAAGGTAAATATTAAAAATAAAGCTTAATCAAAATTCCTAACTATTAATGAATAATTTTTACTTTTCCTGTAAAAATAAAGATGATTATGTTAACCAAATTTTATAAATAATAGTATAACTAATTTAACAAATTTTTATAAATAATAATAATGACAACGATGATGAATTAACTAAGTTTATAAAATTAACCGAGTTTATATTAATAAAACTAATCTTTACTAATAATACCAATACTTTGTTTTGGTGAAGCTTTTTTAAACTTCCCAATAACCCCTTCCCTCGAATCTACGTACAACTTAACAGAGCAGGGAAAGTGCATCCTTTTCCAGACCCACGTTCTAATCCCACAACATCAGCCATTTTCATTCATTCCTTCAAATTTTCTCCTCTCCCCACTTTCTTCTCCTTATGTTTTCCGCAACTTTTCAACCGTCTTTTCCCCAAATTCTCCTCCCAAACATTTTCTTATCGACTCTTCTTCCTCCGCCGTCGTAGCATTCGGTTTCCGCTCTCGCATGCTAACATCTGGATCTGATGCCTGGCTAAGTAGGTTGCAGGCTAGGGGTGAACAATAGTCAACCTTAATTAGGAAATACTACCAATACTGTCTAACTTCCCACACCCCTTGACCATCCTGAATCAAAATTAAGCCAGATGTCGCCTCGCCACCTAAATCTACCTACTTCTCCTCGGTTTCTGCTCTTGCATGCAAACATTTGGATCTGATGTCTGGCGAGGTAGGTTGCAAGCTAGGGGTGAACAATGGTCAACCTTAATCAGAAAATACTACCAATACTGTCCAACTTCCCACACCCCTTCACCATCCTGAACCAAAATTGAGCCCGATGTCGCCTCGCCACCTAAATCTACCTACTTCCGCTTACACCGGCCAAACTACAATTTTGGGTGACATCGACCTATGCTGTGGTGTCTCAATTTGATGGCTGATTCATAAATAACTCGGCCTGGCAGGTACAGTATGCATCTCCACTTTCTTTGTCCATTAAATATAACATGTGTGCTTCTGCTCTGTTAATCCTTTCGTGTGTATTCACGTCCAGTGCTCGTGTAGATCTAATTTTCCTTTGCTGTAAAAATAGATACCAATTCAGTCTATAGTTACAGAAATATTTAATTTCTGACAAATATTCAATTTATGACTTTCGTATGTATAATTTATTAGAAAAAATCCAAAACTGTTCATCTGTATTTACACTATATGCGTCATAGTTGTACTACTTTCAGTACCATTAATTTTTTGAAAATGGACTGATCGTTGAGGAGGCAAACCATCACATTTGCTTCAGATGCTAATACATATTTTATGAAATAAACCATTGATAAGTTTGCACATAGAATTAAAAGAAAAATATACATTCAAAAAGGCTATCATCCGTTAACCATATAAATTAAGTTGTAGTGAAGGTGAGCAGTCGATTCAAAAAAAGAAGAACAACAATGGTGGCAATTTTATTTTAGATTCATCCACCTGCATCCATGGTCAGATGCATGTATAATTTTCAAATGTAGAATCGGCACAATCGAGTCTACAGAACTATTCTTTTGACCAAAATAACATATATATACATGTACATTTTTGATTTGTTTCTGAAAATTTATACTGGAAATCAAATCCATCAAATTCCTCATTTTCTGTTCCATCGAATTTTAATTCAAAATCAATTTCATTTATACCTTTACAAGTCACATCCACTTACAGAGAGAACCAAAGTCAACTCAGTGGCTATCTTCATTTAAATGGCTCCTTTAAGCTTCCATCCAGTCATACCGCCTGCGCTGATGGTATCCAACTGTAGTTACAGTTTGGGTCCCTTCACGCTGTACATCAGCTGATAAAATGTGAGTTTTTTGAAGTAATTGTTATGTTAGAATTTATTTATAAACTACTATTGTTATGCTTTCCTTATTAGTTTTATGATTTCGTTCTTCGCATTTGACAATTTCTTATCGCTTGAGCTTCAGATAACCCTTGTTTCCTTCAACCATTTTCCATGCCCAAATCTCATCAATTTATGTTTGCACTACTGTGCCTGTTCTGTTTGCATCCATTGTTTTCAATCTTTAGGCCTGCTGCTGATTTATTGTTTTCTTTTTCTGTCAAGTTTGATATATGTTAATTGATTTGCTCCATTTTATTTATTTATTTGCGTAGTAAGTTGTTAAATTTGGCTACTTTAAATTCAGCTGTTATACGTAGTTAATCTATTTGGTGGTTTTAATTTTATTCAAATTATCTTCAGATTCACGCTAGAATTATGTTCTATATTTGTTGTCATTTTGGTGCATTCAACAAGTTGGCTATGTCAATTTGAACTGATTTGTACACTACTTACATTACAATCTCATCGGTTTAAGATTTTTCTCTTGCTATACAACTGATTAACCACTGAATTCTAACTGCCTGCAAATGACTGTTGACTTGCTCATATTTTAAGCCATGGTCCTTCATTAATGTTAATATGTTTATGGGTGTACATGTACCCTTTGCATAACATCAACTTTATGTACCAGAATATATTTCATCCATTATCCTGTAAAATTAATCAGACGATGTATATTTACTACTTTGACTCATTAAATACCAAAATCATACTTCCAACGCCACCCAATTACTCCACTTTCATCAATTTATGTTTGCATTAGTCTTCCTGTTCTGTTTGCATCCATTGTTTTCAATCTTCCAGCCCGCTGCTGATTTATTGTTTTCTTTTTCTATCACGTTTGATATATGTTAATTGATTTGCTTCATTTTATTTGTTTATTTGCATAGTAAGTTGTTAAATTTGGGTACTTTTAATTCAGTGGTTATAGGTAGTTAATCTATTCGGTGGTTTTAATTTTATTCAAATTACCTTTGGGTTCATGCTACAATTATGTTCTATATTTGTTTTGACTTTGGTAGATTTAACAAGTTTGCTATATCAATTTGAACTGATTTTGACACTACTTACATTTAAATCTCACCTGTTTAAGATTTTATTCTTGGTATACAACTAATTAATCACTAAATTCTAGCTGCCTACAAATGACTGTGCACTTGATCATATTTTAAGCCACGGTCCTTCGTTCATGTTAATATGTTTATTGGTGTTTATGTACCCTCTGCATAACATCAACTTTATGTATTAGAATATATTTCATGCATTATCCTGTAAAATTAATCGGACGATGTATGTTTACTACTTTGACTCATTAAATAACAAAATCATACTTTCAAGGACACCCAATTCCTCCACTCCTTCATTGACTCTACCTTCTCTCTTTGTCATCCATAATCGTCTCATCCTTAGAGGATATAGTGAATGAAACTCAGTAATATCTACTACATTGATTTAACCACTATGCTATGTCAATTTCAGTTGATTTTGACACTGTTTACAGTAAAATCTCAAGCGTTTACGATTTTGTTTCCACACACATGCATGTCTCTACGTTTCACAATTTTCACACACACTTATGGTGTTTACAACAAATTTTTAAGCTTATGGTTACAAAGAATCCATTATTTCTTTAATGTTATATGTTATCATTGGCTTTTTCACTTCCTGCCCGCCACCTAAAAACATTCTACCATGATTTCATGTATTCTGTAAATGCATATAGAAAGAAAGCATCCTAAAACTGTGTGCAAATTGGTAGGTGAAAACAAAAAGGGCATTAAAATAAATAAGAATGGTAGAATAGGATTTTTCTTACTGTGCTCATTTTTTACAAGCGTTATTCACATGAATGAAATAAGAGGATGTGTATTATTTTACCATTTTTTGTTCTATTTTGAAGATAGTTTTAATAAACATTGCATTGCAACTCGATGCTGAAATAATTAAATATGTTTGTATTGCCTGTTTAATCTTGGTTGTATCTTTATGATTTCCCTTATTGTTGCCTTTATTGATTTGCAATATATGATCTACAATTTAGCCATTGATAGGTCAGTTTTCTTCCTTACTTAGATAGATAAACGGACATGATCAAATGGTAATAATGCTTATTAGATGAATATTTAAATTTTCCTTACCTCTTTTTGCAGCAAACTGAAAATTGCTCGATGTTGGCTGAACAATGGAAATTGCCGTGTACAGAAGCCAAACTACAGTTTTGGGCGACATCGACCTATGTTGTGGTGGTTCTATCTGATGGCTCATTCACAAAAAGTCGGCTCAGCTGGGCGATGCCAACCTATGCTGCTGATGGAGATAGTGTGGTGGATGACGCGGACTTCGACGCCGGCAGGTACAATATGAATATCCACTTTCTTTGTTCGTTAATTAAAATATGTATGCTTCTGGTCTTTTAATCGTTTCGCATACATTTTGGTTCACGTCCATTCGACGTGTAGATCTAATTTGTGTTTGCTTCAAAAATAGATACAAATATAGTCTACAGTTACAGAAATATTTAACTTCCGAAAAATATTCAATTTATGAATTTAGTACATACAATTTATTGGACAAAACCCAAAACTGTTCATCTGTATTCACACTATGTGCGTCAAAGTTGTAGTGTATTCAGTACCATTTATTTTTTGAACATGGACTTGTCCTTGACGAGGCAAAACATCACATTTCCTTCAGATGCTGATACATATTTTATGAAATAAAAATATTGACTGTTACTTCGGACATAAAATTATATATATGTGTGTGTGTGTGTGTGTGTGTGTGTATGTATGTATTTTAGTTAAATTTGTTTATACTACAAAAATACATAACATTTCAGTGCAGCATGAGTTTATTTTGATGTTGAACCATATGGCTTCTAATTAGAAAACTGCAATATTTATGAATGTAATTTACTGATTTTCAGCTGTACAGCAGCTTCCAACTGACCTCTGACAAATATTTCAATATTTTAGTTACTACACTTTGACTTATTCCACTTTGACATTTTATCTATTTTACCGATTCAAAATCCAAAATATCTCACTTTTTTCCCTTTTGCTGTTTACCGTCATATATACCCACCCTAATTAGCATCATGCATACATATTTCTGTTACATTTGATAACTACTTTCGATTGTTAATGCAAAAACCCTTGCTTTGTGCTGATAAGCATGACAAAATGCTTCAACCAAATATTTTTTTCTAACTTTCTAGATGTTTTAATCTTTTTCGCCCGACTTAACCCACCGTCTACCGGTTTTTCCATTTACTTACTTTCAAAATCGACTGTTTTTTCCTCTTCTCAAATATCCTAATGCATAGTCTATTTTCAGCCCACATATTACCAAAAATAGCACTTAATCCCTGCTGACTTATTCCACGTTGCACATTTCTGTTTTTTTCCCGTACAAACTCCAAAAAATCTCCTTCTTTTTCCCCCTACACTGACTACATACACAAATATCAATGTTACTTAACCTCTGCTCCTCCTTCGTTAGTTCACACGTTTGCAAACTTGCACCAACTAGGTATTCCTCCCCTTTCTTCCCTACTTAAATCACTGCTTCAAAGTTCATGTCTCCCCGATTACAGACACTATCGTCCCTCGGTTTTTACCCACTATTCCACAACACCATTTTTTTCGATTGCACCCACTTTACCTTGTCTTATTACCCTGTTTATTCATCACTTACTCGGTTACTCATTTTTTCTACCTCTGATTGTCAACCGGATGGATTCTGAGCAACGTGAATACTGTCTGTTGGCACAGCGAGCCTGACGACAACGACTGTCGAACGATGCAAGACAAGTTCAGCTGGCTAACCGTAGATGACAACGACGTGCACAATAGCTGCTAACATTAGAATTGCAGTTACGGTCTACAAAAGGTATGTGTTTTACTCTTTTCCACTTTGCTTTACTTACAAATCTTTTCCCCCACCGTTACTGGGTCTGCGTTTCCTGCATTTTACTTCACCCTCAACCCATACAGTCCCTACATACGTCGACAATGTTCGTACCAACTACAAGTTTCTGTGTACATATGTGATGTAACATCCTGCCTTTTCGCACACTTTAAAACGACACACGTGCCAATTCAAAGCATACGCAAGGGCGGATTGTTATGGGGTAAATAAGAAAAACAGAGAAGAATTAAAACAAACAGAATCTCACAGCGGAAGGATAAAATATAATAACAAATATACAGTTAATAAACAGTTTACAAAAGCTTGATTTTACTTATACAATGAATATCAGAGTTACACATACCAAATACGACAATGCAGCGGAATATAAAGAGTGTGGTGCAATACTATATATAGAATAATACTGATTCTTCGTCTTCGTCCTCCAAAGCTAAAACCTGTTATCCTGAAACGCTCGGACTGACCCGAGCGAATTTGAAAAGACAAAAACACCCGAGTCAGACTAGAATATCTTATGTGAGTTAAATAAACAGAAATAAATATGAGTACAGTAACTCAAGAGATGTTCGGGATTTACATCTCCTAAGGATCCGTTAAACTATTTACTATGTAGTATATTGCGCTATTATAATAGTGTCTATTTATAAAATAAACTTACTTTTTAATAGCGTTAAGGGGTTACCCATATAGCCCTTAACACGTAATAGTCCCAGTAGTCCATCCAATATCATAGTCCCTCCTGATCGGGAAGCCACTAGAGGATACCACACGGGCTACGGGAGAAAACCAAACTCGTACAAGGCGCGATAGGGTAGGTGACACGGCACAACTAGGCAATGCCAGGGTAGATATACCAATTGCTATCCAGGCTGATGGTAACGCGCAGCGCGCAGCTGCCGCCCACCTCGAACTAACTCCCCCAAAAATCAAAATATAGAAGTGGCCACTGAATCAATCCAAGTCAAAGTATAATATCGAAGAGGAGCGTCCGATCAGAGGAATGACCTCATTGGCCTGAGAATCGCTCCTGTTTTAGCCACCTTATGCCAACTCACGGGAGTTGGGTCCACGTATTTACCTTACAGGAAACGTCGCCACCACCTACTTCATTCTGGAATCTCCACCGCGTACACGGTTAGTCAAAGTGGTTTTCGGTATCGACAGAGAGTATGTCCATATCCGATCCCGGTCTCTTTGCCAACCAATCGTTATTATAACACCGCGGTTACTTAAAAACAGTTTATACTTTAAACAAGAATATAATCCCTTTCAAAACCATAATATTACGATATCATTTCTTCTTTAAAAACACAAACAATTTATTTTCATATTATTTTATAAAAGCCCGAATCAATGATATCGTTCCCCAAATAAAATTTTCCTTTCCAAAATTATGTCACTTTTTATTATTTAATATCCCATGTAACCAATATTTTGTTTGTAACTTTCAACATAATTCTTCGAAAATCCATAGTATTTTAAAACCATTATTTTCAAAACTAAATGGTTTGGATATTCAACGGTATGCGAATTAAAAAGGTTTAACTTTACTGTTGCTTTATAAAGAAATAAATTACATGGCTTTCCAAATATTTCTTCTTTTAAAGTTAAACCAAAATCCAAAATATTACTTCAAGTCCCAAAACCATTTCAATTTCTATATATATGAATCCATTGGAGTATTAATATTCAAAACTAAAGCTGGAATTCATTCTTTCAACAAATTAAATGTTTTATTATTTAGTTTTGAATATTCACATAAACCCATAAATAAATAAAACTCCAATTTCTAGTAATTTAATATATATAATTTTTTTCAATTTCAATTATACTAGAATATTCATTTCAATTTATCTTGGAAAAATCCAATTATAAATATCATATCTTAAATTTCCAACTTAACATTTAAACATATGATATAAATTTATCAAACTCCATTTTCCAAATTTTCTTCCATTTAAATAAAGGAATTTATATGCCTTTTAATTTCAAAATTTTCAACTTCATATGTATATAAATATGGAAGAAAAATATTTATACAGTATAAAATTTAAGATTATTATAAACCGTATTCCATCCAAACCATAGAAATCACATTTTAAAATAATTATATATATACCGCGGTGCCTGTATATAATTTTCTATCCTATGGTCAAGTGATACGGATATTTATCATTTCAATCCGCAAATTAAAATAAAACTTTGCGGTTTTATCATTTCAAACCACAATCCCGAAAAATGAAAAATGCATACTAACTTGCAGTTTAATAATATCCAAATAAAACATCCATTCAACAACACATCCATCATCCAATCACAAACATCAATCAATATCAGTCAATAACCATATATGTTTGGTAATATACAACAGGTAATAATTTGCAGTTTTATCTCAAATTATATTTATCAACTATTAATCTAACAGTTTATATTCAGTGATAATTTATATAACTGTTAACTAGCAGTTCATATGCAAACAATAATTTCTAACAGCCAATTAATACGAAATAAATCAATTAAATTTACAGTTAAATTTAATAAAATGCAATTCAACAGATATGAATGAAATAACATGCCAAAAGCTCATAAATAAATTTCTGTTCATTTCTAAAATTTATTTAACAAACATAAAAGCTTCTAGTAATTGTGAGTGGGTTAAAACACTCACCTTTGGAATTTAAATCGAATTTAAATTCAATTTAAACTCAAAATTTTGACGGTCTCAGAATTTGTCCAAACCAGCGTCATTGGGTCTGGAATTTTATTTCGCCCCTAACGCAAAAAAAATCGCGTGAAACGGAATTCGTATGAAAAAGTTATGGCGATAAAACGATTGAAACGAAAATTAAAATAAGTAAACAAACCGATTTAAACCCCATGCCACGTCAGCTCCTCTCCCACTAGCTACAGGAAACCAAGATCACGGCCGAAGGAAAAACGCACGCACCCAGAAAACACGTACATCCCAGCACCGTTGACCGCCTAGAATCGCCACCTACACCGCCTTCCTCCTCGTGACAAACATCTCCCCGAGTTCCCCATCGCCGGCCGCCCTAACTGTCAGGACGCGCGCCCCTATTTTGCCGCCGCCTCCACTGGGTTCCAAAACCCTAAAACGCAAAATTCGAGCACCACAAGCCGTGCTAGGACACACGACCACCGCCTATCAACTTCCCCCGACGAGCTCTACCAAACCCAGAAACCAATTTCGCCAAATGTCGCTCGATCGAAAACGCCCAATTTTTGATTTAGGGTTTCGAACTTCCATAGTTTGACCGTGATTTCTGGTGAATCCGGACACCATCTTGAAAAACGAACAACAGACGTAGATTTGTATTGATGAACACTACGCCATATAATTTTTTGGGAATTTTTCGAGAACTTTGAATATTCACTTATATTTTGCAATTTGAATTTGGATCTGAGATGTATACATTTGGGAAGAGGGAAGAGTGAAGAAATGAACGTACAGCAAAAAGAATAGAGACTAGGGTTTATAGCCGTGTTTATATAGGTAGGCTAGAGATAGGGTAGCTCGACTGGATACGCGAACGTACGGAATAACTATGGCCCAAAAAAGCCCACTATGCCTCCGGAACCGAATTTGTTAGAACTATATGTCCAAATAGGTGTTTTAAAATATTCTGAACGTGATGGAAAAAGTTTCACGTCCAAATTTGATCGTATGAAGAAGTTATGCTGAAAACAAGATTTCCAAATTGATTTTCAAATTGATTTTAATAAAATTGATTTCAAGGCGTTTCGCGTCCGTACGATCAAACGACAAGTCCGATCGATACGAAATTTGAAATCCTATAATAATTCATCGATACGGATCCGATGAAACTGGTTTCGTCGAAATCCGAGTCCGTGACAAAAATGGCTATTTTTAATATTTATTAAATCAATTAAATAAATCATAAAATCCAATTTTATATTTTCAACTTCTAATATTGGCCAAATTTCATTTCTTAGATAATTCAATCAATTCCAATTGATTTAACAAGCTTGGATTATGAATTAAAATTTATAAATATATTAATTTGCAGCGTTAATATCCGCACTTTCTTATTATTTGGAAATTAAAATCTTTATTCTTAAACTCAATTATTAATTCCTATACTCTTATATTCTCGTCTTAAATCCAATTAGATAAATATTTTTGATTTCCATTCCAACTCCTTTGATTTCAAATAAACTTTTTACCATAAGTTATATTCCAAAATATTAATAACTTTATCTCCATTTATTCGCCTTAATTTATTTAAGTCAAATCCTTAATTAAACTCTATTGCAATGTTTTCAAATATCATTCCCTCCTTTCTCTTAACTATTTTTTTTTATTCAAATCTTAATGAATTCAATACTATCAGTTTGATAAATCCATTAAATTCATTCAATAGTTTACAAATTCCAATCTAAATTCAATAACGTAATAATTTACGTTTAATTCCATTTTATATGTATTAAATACCATTTGTTGGATTTAATATTCAAATTATAAATAAAATCTTGCTTTCTAAAGTTGTATCAACCATGGTCCAACTAAACTTGAATTAGCTTTAACTTTAATTTATGGACTTAACTATTTCAACAAATCCAAATAAATAAATAAGGTTTGATTCCTATATTAACTTCTTGTTGTCAATTAACTTTTTATGGTGAATATGAAATTCAATGTAAAATTGACACCTTTATATCCACTTGATTTCACCATTTCATCTTTTTATTATTAAATCCGTTATAGCCGAATGCATGAATTTAACATACATAAATATTTTCAAACTCAACTTAAATCTCACTTAACTTAATAATAAACGTTTAAATTTCCTTAATTGCAAAAATCCAATTACCTTCATTCCTTTACTCTCATAGATAAAATCTTGTTTTAAAACTTTACTATAACCCATAGTCTCATTGTATTAGGAATTTACACTACATGTAAAGTAAATTTTTATCAGTAAAGATCTTACACACTATGTCCCATAAGTTTAGATTTCACAAATTTAGCTACTGCGTTAATTCTAATTTAAGTAGCACAAATGTTCATATACCTTGAAATCATTCTCAATTTCCCAACTCAATTAATTATGCCTTACAATGTGTTTCAAATATAAAGGTATTTTATACTAATAGTTATCATACTCAAAATTATACGCTTATAACTAATTCCTACATTTGCATAATTGTATTAAGTTAGAATGTTTATTGAGGTTTATGCATTTCCAAATTTTGTACTGATTCCACCCAATTATTACTCACAGAACGTTAAATTATTAAATGACCATTTATTATAATTTAATTCCCATAATTGAGTCAAATGCTTATTATTATATATTCTTCATTTTTACCATTCCTTCCCATTATAAATTCATTAACGAATTTACACATCTCTATCTTTCAATATAAAATAACCAAACTGATTACAAACACTGTTTCTATCAATTTTCATAAATTTGTTCAAAACTATACTTTTGTTTACATAAAATAAATTTTATGTTTCTATTAGACCCTTTTCCTTTTCACTACAGACATTAAATATTACTATCTATACTAATTGCACCTTTATACTAATGAATACCATTCAAGTTAACTAACATTCACAGATTCAACATTTATTTGTTTCTTAAAATTTTGCTTTAGATCAAGTTGTGACAATTTACATTATCCACGTCTATTGTCATAAAATTTTATAGTTACACTAAATTGCAACCACTATACCAAATCTCTACCTTTATACTTAACCAAATTAGAAATTATATAAATTTGATTTATTAAATATTATAAATTTAGCGGGTCGTTACACTCTCCCCCACTCAAAACTTTTCGTCCCCGAAAAGGAAAAGAAGGGGGAAGAAAGAATAAATAATATCTCTTATTTCCAATATTAACTTATATTTTACTGGATTAATTTCCTTTAATGAAATACAGTTTTAGAATCATTATATCCTTTAATACTTGAATTATCAAAGTTGGAAAAATATTATTAACAAGATTCTAAGTCCAAAATTTACGAAAAATTTCGGCAGAGTCTCCTTTGTACGGAGGGACTCTGGAGAAAATATAATATCCAAATATACAAATATATTACATATATATCCAAAACACAATATCCCACACGGGAAAAATATATAAAATAGCGCTTTAAACGTAATCCGAAAACGTACCTATTTGTTGGGCAATACGCTTATATTTTTAAGGAACCAAAGCAGTAGCAGTGGCTTCTATCACCTGTATTTACTAATAAAATCTAAAAGGTTAATTATTTATTTTAAAATGGACTATTCAAGTGGATTCAATCATTCATATTCAATCAAATGCAACAACCATACATTTTTAACAAACAGCACACACCACAAACAAACAATCATTCAATCAAACAAACAATCAGTTGTTCGGGTTCAAATTCTGAAGTTGTAAGAATGAAGAATAACTATCAAGTGCATCCTTTACTCAACAGTCTTAGATGGAACAAAGATAGATTATCTATCCATCCAACAACTTCAAAATTTCTTACCTAACAACCATACATCCAACAAAACAATTCAAATCAACACCAAAATATCTCATTATACATTTATTTCATAATTCAGTGTTTTGATTTTTCTTTCCTTCATTTATGAGGGATTTCTTTGTTTCTTACAAGTTTATTTTCCAATTATCACCAAATTCATTATATTTGTATTTCCTTTTTATTACTTAAGTTTCCTTTTATTACTTTAAGTCTATAAAATAAATTCTCATTAATAACAACAAATATTTTGAATATCTTCACTTGTAAGATTTCCCTTTACATTTTCTTACTAACATTGCAACTTTTATTATATGGTAAGTTATGTATGTTTAAGAATGCAAGTGAAAATTTACAAGTTTCTTCTCAATTCCTTTTTATTTATTAATGGTTCAATAAATATATATTCGTTTTATAAATTACAATTTCAACTTACCCTTAATTTCATTCCTTTATTTAATGTTTACGTTTTATTATATTTAATTACAGTAACCCTCTACTTACACTTAAATTATTAACCTTAAAACCTCCATTTTTATAAATAAAGGATCTTATTAATTCATTATCTAGGGTTTACAGACATTTATTTATATTACCTACTTTTTATTATATTACTAGTAGCATTTTAAAACATACTTAAGTTTATAACCCTACACATCAATCTTTATTTATTAAAGAATTTCATTTTATTTACTTAAGTTAAAATCACCTATTAATAATACTCACCTTTAATTTGGGTAAAATTTCAATTATCACTTAAGTTTATACCAATAAATTCTTATTATAACAGTAATTTATTGAATACTTCATTTTTCCTAAATTCCTACTTGTAAAATATTCAATTCCAGCTCCTCATTTAACACTTCAACTTTTATATTTGGGTAAGTTATTTATGTTAAGGAAATTGCAATTGAACTTATACAAGTTAAATCTCCATTCTTTTAATTCATTGATTATTCACTAAGTCTTTACCAATATTCATAAGTTAAAATATTTATCTTCCTTTATCCTTAGCATTAATTCTCTTATTTCAATTAGGGGTTTCAATTCATTTATTACCTAACTTTTATTTCACTAAAATTTTCAATTAGTTAACGGAAAATTTTAGAATTAAATACCAAGTTGAATTTCCATTTATTTCAAAATAATAGATAAATAAGTTCTTACTACTCAATATCTCTAATTATAGTTAGAACAATAAAAGAAAATTTTTAGAAAGTTCTAAAATAAATCTGTAGTAGAATTTACTACAGTGGCCTTTCCTCTTCGAAACTCGAAAATGAAAGTCGATGATGCGGCCGTCATCACCGAATTTATTTTCCAGCGACAGAGAAGAAAGTACAAAATAAAAAATTTCCAAAATCTTCTTTAAACAGTTTTTTTTTTTTCCGAATTATGCTAAATATTTACATAAGAAAATACTTGTAAACCGAATCATTATATCTCATAAATTCTTTGAAAACGAATTCGGAAAAATCCCGGACTTAAGTTCTAAAATCTCCAAATTTGGTTTATTATAATTTCACTTAGCTTCAATTTATTATAAATATTTTTATTGCCTAACACCCAATCTATAGCAACCAAATATATAAATCTTTATAAAAATATTTTTATATATAGAAAATATAATAGGCAAATTTATTTCATTCACCTATATTAAAAACAAATATTATGTCGGTCTGTCCTATTAAGTGTTTAGAAATCCCTATTGATGACATAGCGTCCCATGCATCAACCAGAATTTATAAATACAAAGCGGAACAGATTAACACAATATCAAAATCTTTTATCAATACTAACAAATACGCTCTCCCATATATATACACTCAGCGATTCCCTTAGGATATTACTACCCTATTAACAAAGAGTCAAACCCCACAAAGCCAAGGTTTATCGCTAAACCAAAGCTCTGATACCAACTGTAACATCCTGCCTTTTCGCACACTTTAAAACGACACACGTGCCAATTCAAAGCATACGCAAGGGCGGATTGTTATGGGGTAAATAAGAAAAACAGAGAAGAATTAAAACAAACAGAATCTCACAGCGGAAGGATAAAATATAATAACAAATATACAGTTAATAAACAGTTTACAAAAGCTTGATTTTACTTATACAATGAATATCAGAGTTACACATACCAAATACGACAATGCAGCGGAATATAAAGAGTGTGGTGCAATACTATATATAGAATAATACTGATTCTTCGTCTTCGTCCTCCAAAGCTAAAACCTGTTATCCTGAAACGCTCGGACTGACCCGAGCGAATTTGAAAAGACAAAAACACCCGAGTCAGACTAGAATATCTTATGTGAGTTAAATAAACAGAAATAAATATGAGTACAGTAACTCAAGAGATGTTCGGGATTTACATCTCCTAAGGATCCGTTAAACTATTTACTATGTAGTATATTGCGCTATTATAATAGTGTCTATTTATAAAATAAACTTACTTTTTAATAGCGTTAAGGGGTTACCCATATAGCCCTTAACACGTAATAGTCCCAGTAGTCCATCCAATATCATAGTCCCTCCTGATCGGGAAGCCACTAGAGGATACCACACGGGCTACGGGAGAAAACCAAACTCGTACAAGGCGCGATAGGGTAGGTGACACGGCACAACTAGGCAATGCCAGGGTAGATATACCAATTGCTATCCAGGCTGATGGTAACGCGCAGCGCGCAGCTGCCGCCCACCTCGAACTAACTCCCCCAAAAATCAAAATATAGAAGTGGCCACTGAATCAATCCAAGTCAAAGTATAATATCGAAGAGGAGCGTCCGATCAGAGGAATGACCTCATTGGCCTGAGAATCGCTCCTGTTTTAGCCACCTTATGCCAACTCACGGGAGTTGGGTCCACGTATTTACCTTACAGGAAACGTCGCCACCACCTACTTCATTCTGGAATCTCCACCGCGTACACGGTTAGTCAAAGTGGTTTTCGGTATCGACAGAGAGTATGTCCATATCCGATCCCGGTCTCTTTGCCAACCAATCGTTATTATAACACCGCGGTTACTTAAAAACAGTTTATACTTTAAACAAGAATATAATCCCTTTCAAAACCATAATATTACGATATCATTTCTTCTTTAAAAACACAAACAATTTATTTTCATATTATTTTATAAAAGCCCGAATCAATGATATCGTTCCCCAAATAAAATTTTCCTTTCCAAAATTATGTCACTTTTTATTATTTAATATCCCATGTAACCAATATTTTGTTTGTAACTTTCAACATAATTCTTCGAAAATCCATAGTATTTTAAAACCATTATTTTCAAAACTAAATGGTTTGGATATTCAACGGTATGCGAATTAAAAAGGTTTAACTTTACTGTTGCTTTATAAAGAAATAAATTACATGGCTTTCCAAATATTTCTTCTTTTAAAGTTAAACCAAAATCCAAAATATTACTTCAAGTCCCAAAACCATTTCAATTTCTATATATATGAATCCATTGGAGTATTAATATTCAAAACTAAAGCTGGAATTCATTCTTTCAACAAATTAAATGTTTTATTATTTAGTTTTGAATATTCACATAAACCCATAAATAAATAAAACTCCAATTTCTAGTAATTTAATATATATAATTTTTTTCAATTTCAATTATACTAGAATATTCATTTCAATTTATCTTGGAAAAATCCAATTATAAATATCATATCTTAAATTTCCAACTTAACATTTAAACATATGATATAAATTTATCAAACTCCATTTTCCAAATTTTCTTCCATTTAAATAAAGGAATTTATATGCCTTTTAATTTCAAAATTTTCAACTTCATATGTATATAAATATGGAAGAAAAATATTTATACAGTATAAAATTTAAGATTATTATAAACCGTATTCCATCCAAACCATAGAAATCACATTTTAAAATAATTATATATATACCGCGGTGCCTGTATATAATTTTCTATCCTATGGTCAAGTGATACGGATATTTATCATTTCAATCCGCAAATTAAAATAAAACTTTGCGGTTTTATCATTTCAAACCACAATCCCGAAAAATGAAAAATGCATACTAACTTGCAGTTTAATAATATCCAAATAAAACATCCATTCAACAACACATCCATCATCCAATCACAAACATCAATCAATATCAGTCAATAACCATATATGTTTGGTAATATACAACAGGTAATAATTTGCAGTTTTATCTCAAATTATATTTATCAACTATTAATCTAACAGTTTATATTCAGTGATAATTTATATAACTGTTAACTAGCAGTTCATATGCAAACAATAATTTCTAACAGCCAATTAATACGAAATAAATCAATTAAATTTACAGTTAAATTTAATAAAATGCAATTCAACAGATATGAATGAAATAACATGCCAAAAGCTCATAAATAAATTTCTGTTCATTTCTAAAATTTATTTAACAAACATAAAAGCTTCTAGTAATTGTGAGTGGGTTAAAACACTCACCTTTGGAATTTAAATCGAATTTAAATTCAATTTAAACTCAAAATTTTGACGGTCTCAGAATTTGTCCAAACCAGCGTCATTGGGTCTGGAATTTTATTTCGCCCCTAACGCAAAAAAAATCGCGTGAAACGGAATTCGTATGAAAAAGTTATGGCGATAAAACGATTGAAACGAAAATTAAAATAAGTAAACAAACCGATTTAAACCCCATGCCACGTCAGCTCCTCTCCCACTAGCTACAGGAAACCAAGATCACGGCCGAAGGAAAAACGCACGCACCCAGAAAACACGTACATCCCAGCACCGTTGACCGCCTAGAATCGCCACCTACACCGCCTTCCTCCTCGTGACAAACATCTCCCCGAGTTCCCCATCGCCGGCCGCCCTAACTGTCAGGACGCGCGCCCCTATTTTGCCGCCGCCTCCACTGGGTTCCAAAACCCTAAAACGCAAAATTCGAGCACCACAAGCCGTGCTAGGACACACGACCACCGCCTATCAACTTCCCCCGACGAGCTCTACCAAACCCAGAAACCAATTTCGCCAAATGTCGCTCGATCGAAAACGCCCAATTTTTGATTTAGGGTTTCGAACTTCCATAGTTTGACCGTGATTTCTGGTGAATCCGGACACCATCTTGAAAAACGAACAACAGACGTAGATTTGTATTGATGAACACTACGCCATATAATTTTTTGGGAATTTTTCGAGAACTTTGAATATTCACTTATATTTTGCAATTTGAATTTGGATCTGAGATGTATACATTTGGGAAGAGGGAAGAGTGAAGAAATGAACGTACAGCAAAAAGAATAGAGACTAGGGTTTATAGCCGTGTTTATATAGGTAGGCTAGAGATAGGGTAGCTCGACTGGATACGCGAACGTACGGAATAACTATGGCCCAAAAAAGCCCACTATGCCTCCGGAACCGAATTTGTTAGAACTATATGTCCAAATAGGTGTTTTAAAATATTCTGAACGTGATGGAAAAAGTTTCACGTCCAAATTTGATCGTATGAAGAAGTTATGCTGAAAACAAGATTTCCAAATTGATTTTCAAATTGATTTTAATAAAATTGATTTCAAGGCGTTTCGCGTCCGTACGATCAAACGACAAGTCCGATCGATACGAAATTTGAAATCCTATAATAATTCATCGATACGGATCCGATGAAACTGGTTTCGTCGAAATCCGAGTCCGTGACAAAAATGGCTATTTTTAATATTTATTAAATCAATTAAATAAATCATAAAATCCAATTTTATATTTTCAACTTCTAATATTGGCCAAATTTCATTTCTTAGATAATTCAATCAATTCCAATTGATTTAACAAGCTTGGATTATGAATTAAAATTTATAAATATATTAATTTGCAGCGTTAATATCCGCACTTTCTTATTATTTGGAAATTAAAATCTTTATTCTTAAACTCAATTATTAATTCCTATACTCTTATATTCTCGTCTTAAATCCAATTAGATAAATATTTTTGATTTCCATTCCAACTCCTTTGATTTCAAATAAACTTTTTACCATAAGTTATATTCCAAAATATTAATAACTTTATCTCCATTTATTCGCCTTAATTTATTTAAGTCAAATCCTTAATTAAACTCTATTGCAATGTTTTCAAATATCATTCCCTCCTTTCTCTTAACTATTTTTTTTTATTCAAATCTTAATGAATTCAATACTATCAGTTTGATAAATCCATTAAATTCATTCAATAGTTTACAAATTCCAATCTAAATTCAATAACGTAATAATTTACGTTTAATTCCATTTTATATGTATTAAATACCATTTGTTGGATTTAATATTCAAATTATAAATAAAATCTTGCTTTCTAAAGTTGTATCAACCATGGTCCAACTAAACTTGAATTAGCTTTAACTTTAATTTATGGACTTAACTATTTCAACAAATCCAAATAAATAAATAAGGTTTGATTCCTATATTAACTTCTTGTTGTCAATTAACTTTTTATGGTGAATATGAAATTCAATGTAAAATTGACACCTTTATATCCACTTGATTTCACCATTTCATCTTTTTATTATTAAATCCGTTATAGCCGAATGCATGAATTTAACATACATAAATATTTTCAAACTCAACTTAAATCTCACTTAACTTAATAATAAACGTTTAAATTTCCTTAATTGCAAAAATCCAATTACCTTCATTCCTTTACTCTCATAGATAAAATCTTGTTTTAAAACTTTACTATAACCCATAGTCTCATTGTATTAGGAATTTACACTACATGTAAAGTAAATTTTTATCAGTAAAGATCTTACACACTATGTCCCATAAGTTTAGATTTCACAAATTTAGCTACTGCGTTAATTCTAATTTAAGTAGCACAAATGTTCATATACCTTGAAATCATTCTCAATTTCCCAACTCAATTAATTATGCCTTACAATGTGTTTCAAATATAAAGGTATTTTATACTAATAGTTATCATACTCAAAATTATACGCTTATAACTAATTCCTACATTTGCATAATTGTATTAAGTTAGAATGTTTATTGAGGTTTATGCATTTCCAAATTTTGTACTGATTCCACCCAATTATTACTCACAGAACGTTAAATTATTAAATGACCATTTATTATAATTTAATTCCCATAATTGAGTCAAATGCTTATTATTATATATTCTTCATTTTTACCATTCCTTCCCATTATAAATTCATTAACGAATTTACACATCTCTATCTTTCAATATAAAATAACCAAACTGATTACAAACACTGTTTCTATCAATTTTCATAAATTTGTTCAAAACTATACTTTTGTTTACATAAAATAAATTTTATGTTTCTATTAGACCCTTTTCCTTTTCACTACAGACATTAAATATTACTATCTATACTAATTGCACCTTTATACTAATGAATACCATTCAAGTTAACTAACATTCACAGATTCAACATTTATTTGTTTCTTAAAATTTTGCTTTAGATCAAGTTGTGACAATTTACATTATCCACGTCTATTGTCATAAAATTTTATAGTTACACTAAATTGCAACCACTATACCAAATCTCTACCTTTATACTTAACCAAATTAGAAATTATATAAATTTGATTTATTAAATATTATAAATTTAGCGGGTCGTTACATGTGAGTTCTAAAATTTACTACAGACCCTATATACTTATTTTTTCCCGCCAACTTCTCAATCTGCAAATTATAACTACAGCACATAATGTTGCGACGTATGTCGTCGACTGTGAAACTAATAATTTGATCGTCAAACAGCTTTATTTGTGTCTCGACGGGGACAAAAAACAAAAATTGATATCATTGACCCTCGTGTGTATATATATGCATATACATACACACACACATATATATATACACAAACATACATATACGTATGTATATATACATACACAAACACGTACGTATATGTCGTTGTATATATCCACATATATATGGAGTTCTGCATATATAGTTACATTTTCATCCACTTTGCTTTGGATTGCTGTCCACTTTGTTCCACATTCCTTCACCATCACAATATGTATTTGACATGTATTACAGTTAGTCTACACGTACGTATATGCGTCTGTGCCTGTGTATATGGAATTATGTGTACCCAGCGTTGACTGTTTCCATTTCCAAACCACTGTATTTGGATTGCTCTACGATTTGTACATTGATTTCTGAAATTTCGTTCCTTTTCATTACTAACTCTGAATACCTACATTTTTTCGCACATACAATTTTGACTATGTTACAGACAAATTAAATAACTTTCGTATACTCATTTTTTTAAACCACTACACTTTTAAATCCAATCTCCCATTTTTCTTTACCCTTGCCATATGTACTTCACCTTTATATAACAGTTAGTATTCATTCTACTGAACATGTCCAATTTGGATTGCATACATGATTACATAATTAATCTACGCTACCTTTTACATACATGTGTACCAGCTTCACTTTTTTATATATTGCTCTTCACTTACCTCTTTTTCCATCTATCAGTACTGCCTACCATTTACTATTTTTTACTTTCCACTTAACACATATACGCCATTCATACAACTGTTCTTTTCATAAAAATGATTAAAATTTTAACTTTTATAACTATCAATAAATTCTTCCTTCACATGGGCAACATATTTTTTTACAAACCATACCAAAGTAAATCAAATCACAATACAGTTTACCCTTTCCGTAGTAACCAAAGTATTTGTTGAACAATCTATTTCACAGTTTGACACCCCATCGACCCTCCCTTTTTAATTACTTCCCATTTCCAAACCACTGTATTTGGACTGCTCTATGATTTCTACATTAATTTTTGAAAATTTCATTCCCTTTTCGTTAATAACTCTGAATACCTACATTTTTCCACACATACAATTTTGACTATATTACACACAAATTAAATCACTTTCATAAACTAATTTTTTTAATTACCACACTTTTAAATCCAACCTTCCATTTCCCTTCACCCTTGCTATATGTACTTCAACCTTGCGTAACAGTTAGTATTTGTTCTACTGAACATGTCCAATTTTGTTTTGCATACATAATTACATAATTTACCTGTGCTACCTTTTGCATACATGTGTAATAGCTTCCCTGTTTTATACACTGCTCTTCACTTACCTCTATTCCACCTATTCGTACTACCTACCGTTTCCTATTTTTTACTTTCCCCTTAACACATACACTCCATTCATACAACTGTTCTATTCATAAAGATGATTAAAATTTTAACTATTATAACTATCAGTAAATTCTTCCTTCACATGGCAGCATATTTTTTTACAAACCGTACCAAAGTAAATCAAATCACAATACAGTTTACCATTACCGTAGTAACCACAATATTTGTTGGACAATCTATTTCACAATTTGATACCCCATCGACCCTCCCTTTTTTATTACTTCCATAACTTTCTCCACATTTTTCCGCCCCACTTTCATCCTCCATTTTCAATATGTTTTATTTATCTCATGGTTGGTAATCCATCTATAGAAACTACACCATCTGAAAATCAACAAGTTTTAGAACATCTGCCCCTTTTTCCCACCACTCACAATTGTGGTCGAAACTTTATCTCAGCGACTACTCTTCGTCCACACCTACTGCCATAACCCACATATTGCTCATTCTATGGAGACAAAAAATTATACGCTGAAACTTCGCAAAACTGTTGCTCCAATGGAAGTATTACTATTTGTCGACCCACTGCTCCACAAGAACTAACTAACTTATTTATGGATCAAGGCGAAGTTGGTACGCATTACAGAAAAAACATCAGAGCTTATAATAATGCATTTTCATTACATCGATGGGTGCACATATAGATCAAAACCTAGTAAATGCAACGACCGGAATTTATTTCTGTTAGTCGTTAAGATGATGGTTTTAGTGACAACAACCTTAGAATAGATTATAAAAATAAATACTAACAGTATAAGTTTAGATATATATGTATATGCAAGATTTAATCATGCAGGTACCAAGAATGAAGATTGTACAGTATAGAGATCCAAGATATCAAGATTGAAGACTCATGAGTATCAAGATTATCAATAGTTCAAGAGTTCAACTAATTTATTTTTTGATTAGAAATTTTGTTAAAACTCCTAGAAAAGCACTGGCATCTTAAAATCCAATTTATTCGTGGAATGGAATCCACTTCGAGCCTGTTAAAGGGATGGAACCCTAAGTAGAATGGAACCTATGAAAAATCTAGTGGAACATTGTTTTGTATCCGCTAATTTTTATTCAAAATGATTTTTACAAAATTATATCTTGTTTTCAAAATGTGTTCAAAGCCTTCCTTTTAAAAACATCAAAAACATCTATCCTGATTTCAAATACATTTAGCCTCAAAATAATCTTTAATTTCAAAATCAAATTATCCATAGTTTTAACTATCTTTAATAATAATATATTTAAATTTTAAATATTTATACTTAGATTTAAATATGAAGTTATAGTAAAATTGTGTATATATTATTCTGTATATTTACTTATGTATTTTAACTATAGTCAAGTATATTTATAAAGTTTAAAATTGTTTTAATATAAGATAGAAGTTATTTTCAAAGAAAATCAAATCACCAAAATACCCTTTGGGATGTCGACATGCCCATGTACCCTATGTCGACATAGTGTCAGTTGAATTCAAAATTTAAATTTCAAAAGAAGTGTCTATTCGTCATATCTCTTCATGAATGGACATGGCTGTTGTTCTTCTATAAATAGGGGATGTTTTCAACGAATTTAAAAACAGATTTTCTGGTTTTTCACTCCTCTTCTTCTTCCATATTTCTATATACATTTTCTTACCATTACTCTACCGAAATCAACATTGAATCTAACAAGATTATCTCTGGTTTGATTCTCTATTACTATCTCAACAAGATCCTCAGTGCTATTCAGAGTTATAAGCTTCTTTGTAATCAATTAAACGATAAAATGTGTGATTGTGGCCTTGGAAATCAATCAAGCGAGATAAGGTGTGATTGTAGCCTTGGAAATCAATTGGATGAACTTGTTGCCCGAGAAATCAAGTATCTCTACCCAGAGGATTGTGAATCTGGAGGGTGTACCTCATTGCCTTGAAATCGAGGGTGTAATTGTAAAGATTGTTTTTGAATGGAAATCCGTACTTATGTACGAGATTGGATGTAGGGTAACTCTGAACCAGTATAAAATCTGCTGTGTTCTTTCCTTTACTACGTTTACTTTATATTTGCATCTGTGTTATTCCGTGATCATATCTGTGTCTGAATATTGCATACATTTGTGTTCAAATTAACAAAAACTCAAAAAGATTTAATAATTCCCTAAAACACTATTCACCCCCCTCTAATGTTTATTCTAGCCTTAAGATCCTTAATCCGCATTTCTCACATTTGGTATCAGAGCAAGGTTTTCAAAGTTTCATATTCTGATTTTTGAATTTTTTTTTAAATGGCTATGTTTGTTAATACTAATTTATAAATATTCAGATCATCACTGTCTCATTAGTGTGCATATAATCAATGTTCAAATTCACTTTGTCTACCAAAATTGTTTGATGTGCAAGAAACATGCTTTATGGGAGTTGAGGAATCAATCCACAACGGACAAAGTATGCAGATCAAAACGAACAAATGGATACTCGATACTGGATGTTCTAGACACATGACTGGGAATCCGAAAATGTTGAATGATATAATATACAAAGACGGAGGACTGGTTAACTTTGGAGACAATTCAAAAGGATATGTGATTGGCATAGAAAAAGTCGGTAACTCTTAAACTCCTATTATTACTAATATTTTGCTAGTTAAGAATCTGAAACATAACCTGTTAAGTATAAGTCAACTTTGCGATAAAGGATATAAAATTAAATTTGAAAAAGATAAATGTCACATTGAAGATAATAATTCAACAATAATATTTGAAGGAATTAGGAAAAAGAATATTTATATTCTTAGCATGAAAGTTTCAAATGATAACTTTTGTCTTTTGGCAAATACAAGTGACCCTTGGATTTGGCATAAGAGATTTGGGCATTTGAATTTCAAACTCTTATCTAGACTGTCAAAACATAATCTTGTAATAGGTCTCCCTAAAATAAATTTTAAAGTAGATAATCTATGTGATGCATGTCAATTAGGAAAACTTATAAAAAGTTCTTCTAAATTAAAAGATATGATTTCAAATTCAAAACCTCTTGAATTACTTCACCTTGATTTATTTGGTCCATCTCAAATTTTGTCAATAAATCATAGTAAATATGTTTTTGTAATTGTAGATGATTATTCTAGATTTACATGGATAATATTTTTGAAACATAAAAGTGATAATTTTTAATGTTTAAAGAACTTTACAAAAAGGATTCAAAATCACTTTCTCTAAAAATAATAACCATTCGTAGTGATCACGGTGGTGAATTTGAAAATGAAAAGTTTGAGGAATTCTGCAATAAAAAGGGAATAACTCACAATTTTTCATTTCCAAGAACTCTACAACAAAACGGAGTAGTAGAATGTAAAAATAGGACGATTCAAGAGTGTGCGAGAACCATGCTTTCAGATAGTAAATTTCCAAAATATTTTTGGGCAAAAGCAGTTGCTACCGCCTGTTATGTTTTAAATAGAATTTTAATTAGACCTTTAACTGGTAAGACATCTTATGAACTTCTTCATAGAAAGAAACCTAAAGTATCTTATTTTAGGATTTTTGGAAGTAAATGTTTTATTTTAAATACCAAAGATAACTTCGATAAATTTGATCCTAAATCCGACAAAGGTATCTTTATCGGATATTCTAATAAAAGTAAAGCGTACAGAGTATTTAATTTAAGAACTAACAACATCGAAGAAACAATGCATGTTTCGTTTGATGAAAATTTCAAAAAATTTGAAGATACAAATGATGAAGAGGATTTAATCACTCAAAATCAAGAGTCAACTGAGACCTATAATGAAATCAATCATCCTAATAAAAGGACTAAACTTTTAAAAGATCACCCTATTGAAAACATAGTAGGAGATATGCAATCTGTTGTTAAAACTAGAAATCAACTAAGTCAAATGAGTAATGTAGCTTTTATATCAACTATTGAACCCAAAAATCCAAAAGAAGCATCAACTGATGATTCATGGATTTTGGCTATGCAATAAGAATTAAATCAATTCACTAGAAATAATGTTTGGGAACTTATTCCTAGACCTAAGAATAAAAATATAATTGGAACTAAATGGGTTTATAAAAATAAAATGAATGAACAAGGAGAGGTAGTTAGAAATAAAACCCGATTAGTCGCTCAAGGTTTTTCTCAGGAAGAAGGAATAGATTTTGATGAAACCTTTGCTCTCGTAGCAATAGTAGAAGCCATTAGGATTCTACTTGCTTTCGCAAATCATAATAATTTTAAACTATATCAAATGGATGTTAAAAGTGCCTTTTCAAATGGATTCGTAAAAGAAGAAGTATATGTTGAACAACCACCACTTTTTGAAAATGAAAAATTACCAATCATGTCTACAAACTGAAGAAAGCTTTATATGGTCTAAAACAAGCTCCTAGAGCCTGGTATGATAGACTAAGATCTTACTTATTATAATCAAATTTTGAAATTGGTAAAGTAGATAATACTCTTTTTATTAAAAGAACTAAAATTGGTATTCAACTAGTACAAGTTTACGTAGATGATATCATTTTTGGATCAACTAACTTTGAAATGAATAAAGAATTTTCTGAAATAATGACAAAAGAGTTTGAGATGAGTCATATAGGTGAAGTAAACTTCTTTTTAGGATTACAAATAAAACAATTAGATAATGGTATCTTTATTTGTCAAGAAAAATATGCTAAAGACCTAATTAATAAATTTGGTTTGACTACTGCGAGTGGAAAATCCACTCCCATGGCAACCAATGAGTACCTTAGTAAAGAAGATCTCTCGAAAGATGTAGATCAAAAGTTACATAGAGGAATGATTGGATCACTAATCTATATTACTGCTAGTAGACCTAATATCTCTGTGCAAGATATCAATCCCAACCTAAAAAGACCCACTTAAAAGCCGTAAAACGTATCATAAGATATGTTAAACACACTCTAACTATGGCTTATTTTACCCTAAAAATGATTCCTTTGACTTAATATCTTACTGTGATGCTGATTATGCTGGTTGCAAATCAGACCGGAAAAGTACAAGTGGAACTTGTCACTTTTTGGGACATTCTCTGATTTCCTGTTTTAGTAAAAAGCAAAACACGGTTTCTTTATCAACAACTGAACCAGAGTATATTTCTGCTGCTTTGGCTTGTTCCCAAGTAATATATATGCAACAAACATTAAAAGATTATGGTTTAAAATTTTCAAAATCACCAATTTATTGTGATAATACTAGTGCGATTAATTTATCCAAAAATACCACTCAATATGCTCGAACTAAACATATTGATATAAGACACCATTTTCTCAGAGATAATATAAATAAGGAAGTAATTACTTTAGATTATATTAATTCCGAGAATCAAATTGCTGATATATTAACAAAACCATTAAATGAATCTATATTTACTAAATTAAGAAGAGAATTAGGTATTTGTTCAATAACTGAAATATAAAATATAAATAAACAAAGTATAATCAAAATTAAATCGAAATAAATCAATTAATAAAAATTTTGAAGAACCATGTCGACATACCCCCTTAAGCCATGTCGACATATAACGTTTTTTATTTTTAAATTTTTCCCACCAAAATCCAAAATAATTGGTTATATATTCTTCTCATTTTCGAAGTTGTATTCATCCTTTCTGTTATTTCAACGCTCTATCCTCTGAAATCAAATAATCAATGGCCTCCTCTTCAAAATCAAACAAAAATTCTACCTTTTCGTTTCCTTCTCCCACTGCTGGTCCATTTCAAAGTACTACTCTCACTCGTGTGACAAAAATGGAGGATTCTCTAAATGATGCACTTCAGTTAATGACTGAAATCCAAGTAATGCAACTTCGAATGGCCAAGGAACAAGAGAGGCAAGGCAAAATCCTTAGGAATTTGCAAAAATTTCTAATGGACAATCATGCTAACCCAATCTTGATTGACGAAGACTCTTCAGGAGATCAAATACAAGAGGCCGGTGAAGAAGAAGAATAAGTCCACATGGAAGAAGTGCATGCGGAAGATGATGACAAAGTCATTTGCATTGGAGAAGGGTGCTTTGACAAAGATGGAAATCTTGTCGAACAACGTGGAAATTTCTGTTTCCACTATCCAAACTGTTCGATTCATAGATCTTCCATTTTCAAAGACAATCATTAGTTTCTTCTCTCTTTTTCCTTTTGTTGTATATTCTTTCTTACGTTTCCCATGAAAATGTAAATACAACAATATAATTAATGAATAATTTGTGTTATATGAATACTTAGTTACGATAATTAGTAGTTTAGGACTAAGTTCTAGTTTTAGATCTAAGTGTAGATTATTTATGATAACACTATCATTATACTCACATGTCATAGAGTATTAGATTTAGGGGGAGTGATATAGTTTTCGTTGATATATTTGGAGTTAGTTTTTGTTGATGACAAAGGGGGAGAAATATAAAATAGGGTAGTTAGGCACAGATTAGGGGGGTTATTAGGATAGAAGTAATATTTTATAAACAAAGGTTTTCATCATCAAAAAGGGGGAGATTGTTAGTCCTCGAGATGATGGTTTTAATGACAACAACCTTAGAATAGATTATAAAATATAAATACTAACAGTATAAGTTTAGATATATATGTATATGCAGGATTTAACCATGCAGGTACCAAGAATGAAGACTGTACAATATAGAGATTCAAGATATCAAGGTTGAAGACTCATGAGTATCAAGATTATCAAGAGTTTAAGTAATTTATTTTTTATTATAAATTTTGTTAAAACTCCTAGAAAAGCACTGGCATCTTAAAATCCAATTTATTCGTGGAATGGAATCCACTTCGAGCCTGTTAAAGGGATGGAACCCTAAGTAGGATGGAACCTACAAAAAATCTAGTGGAACATTGTTTTGTATCCGCCAATTTTTATTCAAAATGATTTTTACAAAATAATATCTTGTTTTCAAAAAAATTTCAAAACCTTCCTTTTAAAAGCATCAAAAACATCTATCCTGATTTCAAATACTTTTAGCCTCAAAATAATCTTTAATTTCAAAATCAAGTTATCCGTAGTTTTAACTATCTTTAACAATAATATATTTAATTTTTAAATATTTATACCTAGATTTAAATATAAAGTTATACTAAAATTTTGTATATATTATTCTCTATATTTACTTATGTATTTTAACTATAGTCAAGTATATTTATAAAATTTAAAATTGTTTTAATATAAGATAGAAGTTATTTTCAAAGAAAATCAAATCAACAAAATATCCTTTGGGCTGTCGACATGCCCATGTACTCTATGTCGACATAGTGTCAGTTGAATTCAAAATTTAAATTTCAAAAGAAGTGTCTATTCGTCAAATCTCTTCACGAATGGACATGGCTGTTGTTCTTCTATAAATAGGGGATGTTTTCAACGAATTTAAAAACAGATTTTTTGGTTTTTCGCTCCTCTTCTTCTTCCACATTTCTATATACATTTTCTTACCATTACTTTCCCGAAATCAACATTGAATCTAACTAGATTATCTCTGGTTTGATTCTCTATCACTATCTCAACAACATCCTTAGTGCTATTAGAGTTAGAGGCTTCTTTGTAATCAATTAAACGAGAAAAGGTGTGATTGTGGCCATGGAAATCAATCAAGTGAGATAAGGTGTGATTGTAGCCTTGGAAATCAGTTGGGCGAACTTGTTGCCTGGGAAATAAAGTATCTCTACCCAGAGGATTGTGAATCTGGAGGGTGTACCTCGTTGCCTTGAAATCGAGGGTGTAATTGTAAAGGTTGTTTTTGAAAGGAAATTTGTACTTGTGTGCGGGACTGGATGTAGGGTAACTCCGAACCAGTATAAAATCCGGTGTGTTCTTTCCTTTACTGCTTTTACTTTATATTTGCATCTGTGCTTGATTCTGTGATCATATATGTGTTTGAATATTGCATACATTCGTGTTCAAATTAACAAAAACTCAAAATGATTTAATAATTCTCTAAAACACTGTTCACTCCCCCCTCTAGTGTTTATTTTAGCCTTAAGATCGTTAATCTGCATTTCTCATAATTTCTATCATGCCCAGGTTTCCATATATCATCGTATTGGAAGTGTTTTACCGACAGCTGAAAGCAGACCGAGATATCTACAACTTTACGTCTATGACACATACCACAAGATTCAAAATCGAAAAATTGATAATGAGACATTAAGATCGGATGTACTTCTCCGCTCACAGCACATTCTAGATACCTACAACCCTTACGTGTCCATCTTCCGTCAACTTAGGCAATGTGAAGATATTGAAAATTGTAGAATTAAAATAAAGGAGATTACAGTAAACCGACATCTTCACGACTTACCAATCGCATCAAAAATAGTTGCGATAGTTGTAGAAGACAAAGTAGGTGACTTGAATGGTAGGGATAACATTATTGAAACAAGAAGTGGAAATCTTCAATGAGTTCCAGATACAGCCGGATTTCATGATCCACTACAATATCCTCTGCTGCTCTCGTATGGTGACCTTGGGTGGGATTTGAGCGTTCACGATAATGGAAACAACTGCATTAATATGTGCATCTTACTACTCCCATCTTATGCAGGTACAAATGCTACACTACCGATTATCCATATACTAATAAATTTTCATGTCCTATAAAAATAACTCCACCTTTGCTTTTACCCCCACAACCATCCTATGTTCTACACATAAATACCACTATCTGACCATTAGAAATATATCAGTCAATACACAAATATTTTCCACATCGCACGGTTACCTATTACATATTATTTCCCTATTATTGTTGCATTCAAACATATTATTATCTCCTTAGATTCGACCAGCAGATGGATCACTTTTTTTTGCTCGGTGGACGCCTATTTCAACAATATGTAGTTGACATATTTGTCAAAATAGAAACCATGTTCCTTAGATTTCCTCGCAATAACCAAGATACCATTAGAGCTGATCTATATCAAGGTTGGCAAGATGCTCTCACCATGGGAGAGACATTGACAAGTAAGTTTTTCACGCTCACAACATCATATTACCCACTTACTACTACCTCCCTACAACCTTTATTTCTAACCTAATCAAAACTCATTCACTCAGATAATATTGGTGTGAGAAAAATTCTTCCTTCCTCTCACATTGGTAGTGCACGTGATATGCACCAGCGGTACCAAGATGCAATGGCAGTAGTTCAGAGGTATGGAAAGCCTGATTTATTTATTACTATAACTGTAATACCAAATGGATAGAAATTACTAACGACCTCCTTCCTAGTCAACAACCACCCGATAGACCTGATTTAACGACCAGGGTTTTTCACGCTAAATTAGGACGGTTAAAACATGATTTGTTTAAGAAAGGCATTTTAGGTATGGTCATAGCCCATGTGCATGTAATTTAATTTCAAAAAAGAGGCCTACCACACTCGCATATTCTACTTATTTTAGCCGAAAATGATAAAAATAGTAATCCCGATGAATACAATGTTATAGTTAGAACTGAATTCCCAACAAGGATGTTGAACCTGACTTGTATACTGCCGTCATGAAACACATGATTCATCGTCCCTGTGGTCGGTTCAACCCTACCGCCATTTGTATGAAAAACGCTGTGTGTAAGAAAGGGTTTCCAAAACCTTTCGCTTCCATCACTTTACAAGGAAATGACTCATACCCAAACTATAGATGTCTCGATAATCAAATTCATAGTCAAACAACTAAACATACAGTTGACAACCGTTGGGTAGTTCCTTATAATCCCTACTTACTTTTGAAATATGATTGTCATATAAAAGTTGAAATTTGCTCCAGTATCAAATCCATAAAAGATATTTACAAGTATGTGTACAAGGGACCAGATCGTTTGTCAGTTGTTGTTTCTACTACACCAGTTGATAATGACGATGAAATTTCGAAATTCAATAATGCATGATAGGTCCATGCTCTGGAGGGCTTATGGAAAATATTTAAATTCTCTCTCAATAATATTTCTATGGGATCGATTTCACCCTAGAGGGGGTGAATAGGGTGTTACTATCAATTATAAAAATTATTACGGAAGCTTATAAAATAATTTCAACACAGATATATCAAAATAATAGCATCACAGAGAATATCAGAATAATAAGTGCAGAAATAGAATGACACAGAATTTACCCAACTTCGGCAAAACCCTGCCTACGTGCTGCCCCCAAGGTTTCTACTAGAAATTATGTAGTCACACGCTTACACACGTAAACTCACGACACCCGCTATTGACTAACCTAACTCTACGCTCAAAACCCTGCCACAACTCAGCCACTGAGTTGCGAATTCTCAAACTACACCACGTAATTTGTCCCCTAGTCACACGACTAGAAATTACAACGGTTTAACAGAAGAATTTAAAAAAATTAAATAAAACCCTAATTTATATAGTTAAGCTCAAATTAAAACAATAGAAAGGTCGCCCCCCGTTTTCTTTTATATCTACATTCCTCTTTGCTCTGTGAAATGGCAGCCTCGTTCTTTCCTCTTCGTTCTGTAATTGGGGCTTTGAATAAAATTCGAAAACGCCGACTTTAATTAGATTGATCGAGTAATTGATTTCTATTTCCTTGCTCTATCGATTGATCTTCTCTTGCGATGCTTTCGGCTGCTTCTATTTGATTGAGTTCTACTTTGATTCCGGTATGTCATTTATGCTTTTTCTCTCTGGTTTGAATTTTTGAACTCGATAATCAACTGCCGATGATGTTGCTTGTTTATATAGGGTTCGAACCCCAGTATTTTTGTTCGTATATTATCATTTGAATTCGTCAATTGTTTTATCTCGGCCGTTGATTTTCATTTTATTGTGAGATGATTGTTGACTTCTTCAATTCGTGTATATTTGATTACTTGATTTTCACGGCATCAATTTTAAACTCGCTTGTTTCCTTGATTGCCACGGCTTTGATTTTGAGTTGTTCGATCTTTTCCTGGTCATCACGTTCTGACTATGATTTGAAACACGGCTTTCTTTGACCTTGATTGACACGGTTCTGACTTGATTTTGGAATTTGATTCTGTTGTGATTTTTGTATCACTGCAATCTGTACTTTTGCACGGCAATTTTTATACTATGATTTCGATATTGTACTTGATTTCTTGCATGTATATATATATATATTATATATGCATTCATGTATGTATATATGTGCTATCATCTTGTACATCTCCATCTTGAGTAGTTCTGCATTGTTATGGCTATGTTTTTGTTCGAACTTGCCACTACTGTATCATTTACTGGTTTACTTGATTTCATGGTTCACCACTGAGACTGATGTTTCATGACTTCGACATATATGTTGTTGAACTACATGTTAAGGCATGGTGAACATGTATATGTATATGTGATGTTTTGGAGCTGCAGTCTTCTTGAACCTGTTTGCAACTGTTGTTTTCACTTGAGTCTGGGCTTGTTTGGATGTGCTGCACTGAGTTGTTTGGTCGACACACTTCAAGTGGTCTGTAGTTGTACATTCACATATGTACCTGCATATGTATTTATGATGTGTTAATCATGTTGTTCATTCTTGTGGCATTTTCAACTTGATGCATTGTTCACTTGATCAATTGGTTGAGACATTGTTGTTTGCTGTTCTTATAGTTTCTGGTATCACTCTTTGAGATAGTTTTCATTTCGGTTGTATTGTGTTTGGTTCGATCTTGTACCACTTGTGTCTGCACTGTGTCTGGCTCAGGTTGAAGTGTTGATTGAACTTGTCTGGTTGCATTTGATTTGTGTCAGTGTAGTTCATGTTGTTTTTCTGCACTTATATTTGCAATGTGTTCCATTCTGGTTTCTCCTCTGTACAAGTCTGGTTCATGTTGTTGCTTGAATGTTGATTTGGGTCTGGTCTTTGACTTTTAGGCTGCTGCACTATTGCTTTGGTTAGATGCACATGTATATTTTGTTCATTTTGGTTTTGTTGTCACTACATGTATGTATACATGTGTATATACATATGTATATATGTATATATATGTTTGTGCATTAACTTCATGTAGTTTGTACCATAGCCTTGGTTCTGTTTGCATGTGATCTTGTTGAAGACCAGTTTCATTTGAATCTGTACATGAAGTTGTGCAGAGCTACTTTCCTGATTGTCATTGTGTACATGTTCATGTATTCATTGTGAACTTCATTGTTTTGATTTGATTTGGTTCATGTATATGTGATATGCTCCATTTGTATATCCACTTGAGTTTGGTTGCTTTGTGTGTTCATGTACATTTGAGTTTGCTTTGATATTGAACTTGATCATTTCATGATCTTGCACCTGTGTTGAATCCAGCTTAAAGCTCGGGTTTGACCTTGTTCTCGTGTCGTGACTTTATTTGTATTGCACTTGAATTGAACCCGATTTTTCATTTGGGTTTAACCTTATGCTCACCTGTCTCTGTAATTTTATCAAGTGTATATATCGGTGTGCACGGCCTTATGGCATGTATAGTGATACACTGTGCATGTCACAAGCTGTTCGTGTATGATGAATTCAAAATTAAATGATGGCAAACAACCCAAATAAGTGAGGAAAATAATATTTTCCAAATTACACTATATTTTATACTGCAAAAATATTTTATTTTCGATTTTACTGCGTCAGTATTTATTTTTGCAAATTGCTCAGATGCTGGATTCAAGTTGAAGATAAAACACGAGTGAATAAGTCAATTGTAGTGAGGTGCATTTGTAAATTAGAAATTGTGATGTAATCAAATTTGTATTATAATTGAAATTGTATATATATAGTGAGAGCTTGAATTTGTACTATTCAAAATTGTAATAAATATTTGTTTGAATAAAATATTCATTTGAATTTATATTCTGTGTTATTTATTTTATTCAGCAAATATTTATTTAATTATGTAAAAATATAACAGTACATTAACAAATACATTTAAATGAATATATATCTATGTTTATTATCATCAAATAAAAATAATATAATTGCATATTCAACAGTCTCCCCCTTTTGATGATAACAAACATATATTTAAGATTTTGAATTTATTAAATGTATTTGATCATTCCGTTTGCTCCCCTATTTGAATGCTTCCTCTCTACACCAAGCTCCCCCTTCATATATGCATATAATTAAAAATATGCAAATGAGCCTAGATGCAGAAAAAATTGACCTTTACTTGATTTTATTTGACAAAATCTTAACTTTTCTCTCCCCCTTTTGTTATCAGTAAAAGAGTAATAGTGTTAGAAGAATAGAGATAAAGTGACAGATATTAATACAACAATAAAACTCAATCGAATATAAATATTATATTTCAATAAAAATCAAACAAAAATCATAAATACTCTGTTTGAAGCATATTCCACTTTAGAATGATAGGGATGATGTCATCATATAAAACCATATATTTGTGTCTATTTGTGGTATATTTATATCGGGAAATTGAATATCTACTAACCATGCATAACCGTTAGGACTTTTAAATGAGATTAGTAGTATTCCATTTTTTATTTTAAAAAAAATGAATTCAAGTTTCTTCTAGCCATGCATAACCGTAAGGACTTTTAAATGGGATTAGAATCAACTTGTTTATAAATCAATTTTGATATGCATTCCATACATGCATAATCGTGAGGACTTTTAAAAATGTCTGCCAATTGAGAATCGGTTGAAATGAAATTTACGCAGATATTTTCCTTGAAAATATGATCTCTAATAAAATGATGTCTAACATCTATATATTTTGTTCGTGAGTGATGTATAGGATTATTTGTGAGATCAATTGTGCTTTTGCTATCACACATTAGTCGTACACGTTTAAAATTTAGACCATAGTCTTGCAAAGTTTGTATCATCCATAAGATTTGAGCAGAGCAACCACTTAGAGCAATATACTCTGCCTCTGTGGTGGATAACGCAATGCAATTCTATTTTATCCTTGACCATGCAACTAATGAATGTCCTAACATAAAGCATGCTCCACTAGTACTTTTTCTATCAACTAGACTTCCAGCATAATCCGCATCTGAAAATCCTTTTAATTCAAAATTATCATTTGTTGGATACAAAAGACCAAACCGTGGGGTGTACAACAAGTATTTTATAATTCTTTTAACGGCTTTGAAATGATATTCTTTTGGGTTAGACTGAAATCGTGCACACAAGCAGAGAGAAAACATGATGTCAGGTATAGAAGCGGTAAGATAAAGGAGTGATCCAATCATACCTCTATATTGCTTTTGATCAACTGCCTTACATTTTTCATCATTGTCAAGTTCAATTGTCGTGCTCATGGGGGTTCTTGCTGGTTTAGTATCTTGTAATCCAAATTTGTTGAAAAGTTCCCTAATATATTTTGTTTGAGAAATGAATGTCCTTTATTGCCTTGTTTGACTTGAAATCCTAAAAGAATTTTAACTTCCAACCAAGCTCATTTCAAACTTTTCCTGCATAACTTTTTCAAATTTCTCATACAACAAGTTGTTAGTAGCACCATAAATGATGTCATCAGCATATATTTGAACAATCAAAAGATCATCGTTTTCATGCAACAGAAATAGTGTGGTGTCTACATAGCCCTTTTTGAACCCATTTTCAAGAAGATAAGTACTAAGGCATTCATACCAAGCTCTAGGAGCTTGTTTTAATCCATATAATGCCTTTTTAAGCTTATATACATGGTTAGGATATTCATGACTTTCAAAACCTTTTGGTTGTTCAACAAATACATCTTCTTAAAATTCCATTAAGAAAAGCACTTTTAATATCCATTTGTCTTAGTTTAAATCCTTCGTAGCGAGCAAAAGCTAACAATATCCTATTTGATTCTAGTCTAGCTACTGGTGTAAAAGTTTCATCAAAGTCAACTCCTTCAATTTGATTATATCCTTTAGCGACTAATCTGGCTTTATTTCTAATCCCATTTCCAGATTCATCGTATTTATTTTTGAAAATCCATTTTGTTCCTACGAGTGGATAATCCTTAGGTCTAGGTACTAGATTCCAAACATCATTTCGCTCAAATTGATTTAGCTCTTCTTGCATAGCCATAAACCAGTTTTCATCATTAAGAGCTGTATCTATGTCTTTGGGTTCTATTTTTGGAATAAATCCACTATATAGACACAGATCACACAGATTTGTAAAGGAGGAACGAGTTTGAACATCTGTGATAGGATTTCCTATTATCAATTCTGGAGGATTATTTGCTTTGAATTTCAATCTCTCTTGATCTAGATTCCTTCGGACTTTTTTTGTTGTTGCAGTTTCTTTTGGTTTTTTATTTTCATCTTTTTCGTTCTCCTCTTCAACGTTGCTTTTGACCGTTTCCTGTTCATTAATGCCTTCATCAAGTTTCACATTGATTGACTCCACAATTGTTCATTCCTTTTGTTGTATACTCTATAAGCTTTGCTTTTAGAAGAGTATCCCATGAATATGCCTTCATCGGCTTTTGCTTCAAATTTTCCTAATTGATCACCTGTATTGAGAATATAGCACGGACACCCAAATACTTTGAAGTAAGAAATGTTTGGTTTATTTTTAAACCATAGCTCATATAGTGTTTTGTTAAGAATCAGTCTAATTATAACTCTATTCATTACATAATAAGCTGTATTTACTGCTTCTACCCAAAAATGCAAAGGCAGCTCATATTCATTTATCATAGACCTAGCCAACTCTTGCAATGTTCGATTCTTTCTCTCAAATACTCCATTTTGTTGTGGAGTATGTGGTGCAGAAAATTCTTGTTTGAATCCATTTTCATCACAAAAGTTTTCAAATTCATAATTTTCAAATTCTCCACCATGATCACTTCTTAACTAAACAATAGGAACTCCTTTTTCATTTTGAACTAATTTTGTGAATTTTGTGAAGTATGAAAAAGTTTCTGATTTCTTAGCCCAGAAATATACTCATGTGTATCTTTAGTAATCATCAACTAACACAAAACAATATTTCTTACCACCTAAACTAGCAATGTCGTTAGGTCCAAACAGATCCATGTGAACTAGTTCAAGAACTCTAGAAGTGCTTACATTTGTTTTTGGCATGAAACGATGATTTTTTAAGTTTTCCCAGAGTACATGCTTTACATAAATTTTCTGTTTCGAAATCATATGATCGCAAACCTCTTACCAATTTTTTTCTATTTAATTTGTTTAACAAATTCATGCTAGCATGCCCTAATCGTCTATGCTATAAATTTACTTCTATATCCTTAGCTACCTAACATTTTGAACGGGTGAGATCATCAAAAGATAGAGAATATATATTACCTTTCCTCTTACCTGAAAATAAGATTTCTTTTGATGATTGGTCGACAATTTTGCGCAAGTTAGAATCAAAAAAAACTTTCATATCTTTATTACATAGCTGGCTGATTGATATCAAATTGTGGTGCAGATTTTCAGCATATAGTACGTCATTTAAGGTAAATGTATTGTTACCAACTTTACCTTTACCGACAATTCTACCCTTGTCATTGTTACCCATTGTGACTCTGCCACCTCTGTACTTTTCTAGGCTAAGCAACTTTGATTTATTGCATGTCAAGTGCCTGAACCAGCCAGAATCCAAGTACCATTGATGTTGTTCCTTAGCCTGCCAGCATACCTATACAAGAAGAGAGTTTAGTGACCTATTTGTTTTTATAGGTCCATGATTGTTAGTGGTAATTGATTTTGAAAAATAATTTTATGGAGACCCAAAACTATTTATATATGTTCTTTTCGGCACCTAAATTTGTTTAACTTTGAGAGGTTTTATATTTGCCTTTTGGAACCCAAATTGGAATCGTTTTCACGTGTTTGGGTCTATACCAGCAATTGTTTTGATTGTGTCCAAATTTTCTACAAATTGTGCACATTGAATTTACTCGATTAATCTCATTTCTAACATTTTTGGATTGATTATACCCAAGTCCTTGTCTAACTGTATTAACAGTTTATTTTCCAAATAGCATGTTCAACGATTTCTCACTTTTTGAAAATTTATCTAAAGTCGTTGATAGTTGTTGGACTTTTGTTTTGATAGATTCATTTTCATTTAACAATTGTGTGCACCTTTTAATTGAATTTTCTCTTCTTGTATTTTCACTCTCTTTCGAAATCAGAATATCATTTTCAAGTGATTTTATATTAATTTCTAATTTTTTAATTTCTTCTTCAAACAATGGACACCTGTCACACTTGGGGCACTTGTTTTGATATTTTTTGACTAATAATTTAAGATGTTCATTTACTTCTATCAAACTATCTCTTTGTGATTCAATTTTAGCATATTTCTCCCTAAGACGTTCAAAGCACCCATTTACCTCGTGAAAATATATAAGTAATTCTGAATGAGTAAGTTTTGATACCTCACTTGGATCATCATCATCACTTCAGTTATTTCACCATGAAGACACAAATTTGCTTTTCACTCTCACTGCCAGTGTTATCACTTCCATCTTCATCGCTTTCATCCCAAGTAGCTGCAAAACTTCTCCTTTTAAGTTTCTTTCCTTGGCTGAGTCGATTTTGGGGACAATTTGGCTTGATATGACCGGGTTTATTGCGCTTGTGATAAATGATTTTTTGCTCTTCTAGGTTGTCTAGTGCTTTTTTAATCTGCTCTTTACTTGATGATTTTTGGTCGAATTGCCATATTTTCGATTCCACCTTTTGAATCTTCTTATTAATAGTGCTAGTTCTGCTTCACCATCATCGTCATCGTCATCTTCACTTTCAGTTGTCCCTTTAAGAGCTATTGATTTCTTTCGAGTTTCTCCTCCTTCACGCTCTTCCTTGAATTTCATCTCTAGCTCGTAAGTGGTGAGGTTTTCGATGAGTTCTTCGACGTTCATTTGTTACAAATCTTTTGTAATAACCCTAAAATAAAAATGAAAATTATATTTACTTTAAGAAAATTCTAAAATTATATAAAAATAATAATAATAAATGGCATATTAAAACAGAAAAGCTTGTGAGTAAATAAAAATGTGCATAGGAGCTTCTTTTTGATAAAAATGCAAGGAGTTAAGGTGATTAAAAATTGGGACTTAAAACAAATATAGTTCCACGTCTTAGGAATTATATAAATACATACATTTAATATATGAGGTGTTTTCTGTTTTATTTAAAGGCAGAATAAAATGAAGTTTATGAGGCTCAAAATGTCTTATATATATTTATGCTAGAAATAATTAGCATGATACATGTGATTTTTATCGCATAAATGTATCCGAGGAGTTGCTATTTTTAACTAAAGTCAGAATAAAAACAAATGTAGGATCAAATATGAATTTCTATATCTTATAATCATTTCCAGCAAATAACATAGTGTGAATGATTTTTTTTATGATAGTGTGCATGATTGAATGGAGATGGTGGCTAGGTAGAAAATACAAGGAGTTTACAGCTTCCTTAAACTTAGAAGGAAATAAAATAAACAAGGGTCACATGCATATGGCATGAACAAAATAGAGTCATGAAAATGGCATGCAGTGTTTAAAATGTATGATTCCAGAAATAACCGATTAAAGTAACCAAATGTGTGCAATTCCAAATAAGGACCACACAGAAATATGATTTGTGCATGAATAACAAAGGGCATCAAAGGAATTACCCATTTTCTTAAACCCTGGAATGGTTTTATAAAACCTGCACATAACCATATCCATCATTCTCTCAGGATCAAAATAAAAATAAAATAAAATAGGAGAAACATTAGCTTGAAACTCTGAGAGGATCTGCTGTTCAGAGGAGCAAGACGGAAAAAGGAAACACTAGGTGAGCATTAATCTTTTTCTTATGCAATGGCATTAAGTCCTCTGGTAGGCAGCCTAAAAGGTCATAAATTATTTAAAATCTCTGAAATGATTTGTTATGGGTGAGATGAATGTTTGTTTGTGCATTTTTGTTTGGGGTTTTTAATCTGTATGTGAGTTTCCCAAGTTAAAATGGTTTGAGCATTTTTGTTCTAAATTATTATGATGAAGTATGGATCTAAATTATTTAAGAAATAGGCAGCAAGACAGTGATCTAGCTCATATTTATTTCTTAGATATTGAAACATGAAACCAAATGTTCATATCATAAGTCAAAGGAGAGTTTCTGGGTTTTTGGGGAGGGGGGATTTCCTTAATAAAACCCTTATCCATATATTCACAGTAATATAATAGGATCATGATGCTTAAATTATTTTTAGGAAGACTATAGGCATGTTGCATTTCCTGTAATAAGAAAAATAAAATGGAAAATATGGGGCTGGACCAGAGAGTATAAAAGTAAATATACCTTTCTAAAACATGAATGAAATGGAAGTTTTTGTGATTAAATTCGTAAATAGAAGCTTAATAAAATAAGCAGAAACTGGAGGGGGATTTATTAAATTAATAAACCCTATGAATGAATGAAAGAAGAATTAAATTGGTCATTTGGGAGTTAGTCAATGATCTGCTTGCTTCAGGTGGGAGTAAGTATATGCATGGCGCAATTGCACCCTGAGGCCTTTGTGTGTTGGAATAAATTAAATAACTTGGGAGTTTCCTTCACAATGCATACATGGTGTTCATTTGAAAGGGAGTTATAGATCACAAAATAAATAGGGAATGGAATTTAAAATCTGGGTTGTGAATATCTAGACAGGGAGTTAAATTAATCAGGTTTTAATATGATGCTCTGATTAATAGCTGGGTGAAATTAGGAGAACAATATCTGAGTTCACTTATTTAAAAATGGAATTATGAATGATGTATTGTTTGCTGAGTATTGGTTGAATGCATGGATGTGTCTTTGAAATTATTTGGTATTAACTACTAATATGCAAAGTTTGAAACCTGCTAGATTAGGTAAATATTGCAAGTTCACCAAAATTATGAATATGTGTATAAAATTTGATTAGTGTTCATACCAGTGTAAACTGACCCTTTTGGTTGCCCTTGCAATCATCTGGGTGTCTCATTAAAATTGGGGCAGCTCAGTGATTTGCCTACAGGAGAGTGAAGTTGGCTTGATGGATGAAGAAGGCATTAGCTACTAGTATGAATAAAAGAAACTTGTTTTATATTTGCAGATGCTTTGTAATGATTTTTATTAGTCAGATTACAAGTAGTAGTTGAAGTTAATTGTAGGGAGTTTTCTGTGTATTTGGTTTAAAAGCATGTACTTAAGTAAACCTATTTTGAATGACTATTGATGGTGAATGATTAACTATTGTTTGTATGAATGGTCTTATTTGGAGAAACCAGGGGATGAACATACCATATAAATATGATATGTGTATGTGATAATCTCTGATTTTATTGCCTGAGTTTATTTTGTAGTTTTATGAAAAAAGAAAGAAAAATGAGCTCACCAGATTTGAATAAGAAATTTTCAGGAGAAATGGACTTATGCATGGCAGATAATTGATACTGGTTTGTGCATGAATCCTGGAGAGATTATAACATTGCATTTATTTATTTGATTTCAAAATAAAAAGATTATAAAAGAAACAAACCTGGAAATATTTGTGTTTATGGTTGATAGCCTAAATGGGTAAATTCCCAGGAATTTCCATAAGACAGAAACATACTTGAGTTAGGAGAAGTTTTTTGTAGAAGTTTGTTTACATGAGAAATATGAGTTTGAAAGTGGTAAGAAAGGGATTATGGCCGGCCTAGATGGCCATGGGTCAAACCCTTATAGCCTGAAAGCATTTCACTTCAATTCATGAAGTGTAAGTGTTTCCAGATTTTAAAAAGAAAACTCCAAGCAACTTTTAAAAGACTCCAAGTATTTTTAATACAACCTCAAGTGCTCTGGTATGTACCTGGCCAAACTTAAAAATGCAATATAACTTTAACTGTTCAACCTGAAATGGTGATTAGGAAATCAGTTCTAAATGTTCATGCCTGTAAGTATAATCTCTGAAGTGATTTCATACAAGAACTTGATAACTATCATAAGAACAATAAAATGCTATTTTAGGGATAATAGACTCATTTAGACAGGAAGCCTAGCAAATCATGAAAATTTACCTCTTACATTAGAACAAAAATTTAGGGAAGAAATAATTGGTTATGTTGATAACTTGTATTGTATCTTGTCTGTTTGATTCAAATTCTCTTTGCAAAAAAAAAAATTGTTAGCACTGAAAGGCAAGGGGAAACAATTATATATCATCAAATATATAATTGTCTTAAAATGATTTGTGAACTGATATGATTATATTGGTAACCCAGGGTCTTGGGAAAAATATTTGGGATTTATCTAAATATTCAAATGTAACAGAAATGGGATTTAGTGATAAATTCCTTTTGTAAAAAAAAATCTATGTGCTTAAGAGTAAGGCCACCACAGTTTGGTATCAAAGCTATGTTTTAAATAACATAGTAAATATTATTGTATGCATATGGATGTTTGAATGCATTGTTTGAATTATTGGGATTGGATGCTTTTGTTTTATGTCTAAATAAAATGAGTGCTTGTGATACATGCACAATGTGCACCTAAATAAAATAAATAAAGTAAAGACACCAAAAATGATGGGGGTAAACAAACTAACATAAAAATCATATTTATAGCATTATGGTAGGACCAAGACATCACACAGGTGCAGGACCATCACGTGAGCCACCTGTGATAAGCATGGAGGATTTTGTGAGAGTTTTGAGGGATGGAATAGCACCAAGGCATGACAATCCTCATTAGGAGCTCTCCAAACTGCTTAAGACATGTACCAATTTGGGAGGAAAGGATTTTGAAGGCACTGAAGGAGCTATGGGTGTTCAAACTTGGATAAGAACTATGGAGAGGGTCTTTACAGATATGCAAATCAATGACCAAAGGAAGAGACAGATAGCTTCAAGGAGGTTGAAGGGGGTTGCACTTGATTGGTGGGAGGTTGTGATAGCAGGAAGGCCAGAGAATAATATCACTTGGGATGAATTCAAAGTCATGCTTGAGGCTAGGTTTGTCCCAGCATCTGCCAAGGCCACACTGCTAGAAGACTTTATTAGATTAAGACAAGGAGGTATGAGTGTGAATGAGTACACTCAGAAATTCAAAGCATTGTCTAAGTATGGAATGGTGTTAATAGGGAATGCAGAAGCAAAGAATGTAAGGTACATTCAAGGCTTGAACCCTAGTCTATCAAGAGCAATGTTGCCATACAAGGATAAAATCTTTGATCAAGTAATTGATCTAACTCTCTCATTTGAGCAACATGACACCACAAGAGAGAAATTCTAGAACATGAAGCTCAATAAGAAGAAGGGAGGTCAGAACAAAGTGCAACCTTATGACAAGAAAAATGCAAGCAAAGGAGTTAAGAAGGGGGAAGGAGCAGGAGCACCTAAAAGCAAGAAACTCACTCATTGTTTTGATTGTGGAAAAGCTGGACATTATAGCAACCAACGCCCTGACCCTAAAATACCTAGAGGAGGCTGCTATAATTGTGGAAAGATGGGTCATCTAAAGAAGGATTGCCCAGAGACTGATAGGAGGACAACAAGGGTAGGAGCTTTGGCAGCAAACAACACTGGGAATGTTGGGCAACTTGAAGGTATAATTTTAATCAATACCCAACCAATATCAGTAATATATGACACTAGTGCCTCACGTTCACTAATATCTTTGGAAATTGTAAAGAAATTAGCACTTGCTTGTGTTTTTATTGATCAACCCTTAACTGTACACAGCCCCATAGGAAGTTATTGTATGTTAGGAATGAAGTGTGTGGGTCTGAAACTAATTATAGGGTGTTAGGAATTTAATTCAGATCTATATACTTTAAATTACCCTGGTATTGGGATTATTTTGGGGGTGGATTGGTTAATGAAAAACAAAGCAATTTTAAATTTAGAAAATCTTACTATTTCTTTGGAGACAAATGAAGGCAAAAGAATTACAATTCTAAGTGCGATAGCAAAGAATACATGTTTTAATAAAATCTGGAGTATTAATGAAATTCAAAAGGAATTAAAAATAGAGGAAATTCCAGTAGTCAATGAATATATAGATGTGTTTGGAGAAGTCAGGGGAATTCCTCAAAACAGGCCAGTTGAATTCAAAATAAAATTAATGCCAGGAACTAGCCCAATCATTAAGAAGCCTTATAGGATGGATCCAAAAGAGTTAGTGGAATTAAAACACCAACTAGAAGAATTAGAAGAGAAGGGGTTTATGAGATCAAGCATTTCTAGTTGGGGTTCCCCAATGCTCTTTGTCAAGAAGCATGATGGAACAATGAGGATATGTGTAGATTATAGGGATTTAAACATGGTAACCATCAAGAATAAGTATCCACTGCCTAGAATAGATTATCTATTTGATCAATTGCATGGAGCTAAAATATTTTCAAGGCTAGACTTAGCCTCTGGATTTCACCAAATGAAGGTTGCAGAGGAAAGCATTGAGTACACAGCCTTTAACACAAGATATGGCCTTTATGAATTTCTAGTAATGCCATTTGGTTTAACCAATGCTCCCTCCTATTTTGTAGATTTGATGAATAGAATTTTTAGAGACTTTTTGGATAAATTTGTTTTGGTATTTATAGATGACATATTAATTTATTCAAAGTTAGAAAATGATCATGCTATGCACCTACACTTAGTACTATCTAGGCTTAGAGAACATGAATTAAAAGCCAAGTATTCAAAGTGCACATTTTGGCAACATGAAGTGAAATTCTTAGGACACATAGTGTCACAGCAAGGGGTGAGTGTGGATCCAAGCAAGGTCATTGCAGTTCAATCATGGAGTAGACCCAAAACAGTGATTGAGGTGAGGTCATTCTTAGGATTGGCGGGATACTATAGAAGGTTCATCAAGGATTTTTCAAGAATAGCCGCACCAATGACCAAACTAAAAAAGAAGAACCAACCATTTGACTGAGCAGTGTGATCAAGCCTTTGAAAAATTGAAGCAAGCATTGGTGGAGGCTCCTGTCTTGCAAATCCCAGAGGTAAATGAAGGAATGGTTGTATACGCTGATGCTAGTGGGTCTAGGTTAGGTGCAGTGCTCATGAAACATGGCAAGGTGGTTGCATATGCATCAAGACAGCTTAAACCCAATGAGACCAAATATGCAACTCATGATTTAGAATTAGCTGCAATAGTGTTTGCATTCAAACTTTGGAGGCATTATTTGCTTGGGGTAAAATTCGAATTATTCACAGATCATCAAGCATTGAAGTAATTATTTTCTCAAAAAGATTTGAATATGAGGCAAGCAAGGTGGATGGAATTTCTTTCTGCATATGATCTATATATTTTGTACACCCTTGGAAAAGCTAATATAGTGGCTGATGCATTGAGTAGAAATCATATTAGATTAGCAAGTTTGATGATAGTTTAAAGACCTTGCAGTGCTTGAGGAGGCAGATATATATAGCAGGGATGAAGTGAATTTTAAAGAGCATGGTGATATGGTGGAGTATGGTACACTGGGATTGATCACAGCGAAATCTAACCCGGTGGAAAAAATTGATGGCATGCAAGATCAAGATCAAAATTTAAAGGAGAAGAAAGAAATGTTATCAAATAACATTGAGATAGAGAATTTTAAAATAGATCCCAAGGGATATTTGAGGAAAAATGAAAAGCTTTGTGTACCAGACATTGCAGAATTAAAGAAATCATGAATGAGCATCACAAAACCAAGTACACCATACACCCTGGTGGCACTAAAATGTATCATGATTTAAAAAGGAGCTATTGGTGGCCAGGAATGAAACAAGCAATGGCAAGATATGTGGCAAAGTGTTTAACCTGTCAGCAAATCAAGGCAGACTATTTGCAACCTTTGGAGGTACCTCAGTGGAAATGGGAAAGTATTTCCATGGATTTTGTGGATGGTTTGCCTAGAACTAAGAAAGGCAATGATAGTATATGGGTAATTGTTGATAGACTAACCAAGTCTGCTCATTTGTCCCTGTCAGGTCAGACAGAAATGCACATAGGCTTGCACAATTATTTATTAAGGAAGTGGTGAGGTTACATGGCATACCAAAGACCATTGTAAGTGATAGAGACACTTTGTTCACCTCAAGATTTTGGGAGAGCTTCCAAGAAGCAATGGGAACTCAGCTTTGTTTAAGTACTGCCTACCATCCTCAAAGTGATGGGCAGACAGAGATAGTGAATAAAATATTGGAGGATTTATTGAGAGCATGTGTGCTTGATTTTGGGGGCAATTGGGAGGATCATATCCATTTGGCAGAATTCACTTACAACAATAGCTATCAGTCAACAATAGGAATGGCTCCCTTTGAAGCCTTGTATGGGAGACCCTGCATGTCTCCTGCCTGTTGGTTGGATGTAGGAGAGGGTGTAATATTGGGGCCAGATCGTGTTAAAGAAACTTCCAACATGATTGAGTTAGTTAAACATAGGATGAAGGCAGCACAATCAAGACAGAAGTCTTATGCAGATAGAAGGAGGAAGCCAATGGAGTTTGAAGTAGGAGTGTATGTTTTTCTGAAAGTATCACCAATGAGGAAGGTGTTCAGGTTTGGGAAATTTGGTAAGCTTTCACCAAGATTTGCAGGACCATATGAAATCATACAGAGAATTGGTGCTATGGCCTATAAGCTTAAGTTACCAGAAGAGTTGAGTGGTGTGCATCCGGTATTTCATGTTTCTCAATTGAGAAAGTGGGTACATGATGAAGGAGCAACTTTAGAGTCACCTACTCAAATTCAAGTTCAAAGGAATTTGGTCTACACAAATGAGCCAATAGGGATAGTTGCCAAGGAGGAAAAGAAGTTGAGAAACAAGGTGATCAAACTGGTGAAAATTCAATGGAGCTTGGACACCAATGATTGTACATGGGAGGTTGAAGATAAAATGAGGGCCAAATACCCCAATCTGTTTTCTGATGGAGAGGTATGTTTAAGTAACTTTATGATGGCTTTCTGAATATTTTTATACATTGTTTGCTTTCATAAAATGTGAATATGGGGTTATGGAGTTAAAGCAGACTATAGACTAGTGCTTTTATTTGGAGAAATTAGAAGAAATTATGGGGACATAATTCCTTTAAAGGGGAGGGTATGTAATGACCCTAAAATAAAAATGAAAATTATATTTACTTTAAGAAAATTCTAAAATTATAATAATAATAATAATAATAATAATAATAATAATAATAAATGGCATATTAAAACAGAAAAGCTTGTTAATAAATAAAAATGTGCATAGGAGCTTCTGTTTGATAAAAATGCAAGGAGTTAAGGTGATTAAAAATTGGGACTTAAAACAAATATAGTTCCATGTCTTAGGAATTATATAAATACATACATTTAATATATGAGGTGTTTTCTGTTTTATTTAAAGGCAGAATAAAATGAAGTTTATGAGGCTCAAAATGTCTTATATATATTTATGCTAGAAATAATTAGCATGATACATGTGATTTTTATCACATAAATGTATATGAGGAGTTGCTGTTTTTAACTAAAGTCAGAATAAAAACAAATGTAGGATCAAATATGAATTTTTATATCTTATAATCATTTCCAGCAAATAAGATAGTGTGAATGATTTTTTTTATGATAGTGTGCATGATTGAATGGAGATGGTGGCTAGGTAGAAAATACAAGGAGTTTACAGCTTCCTTAAACTTAGAAGGAAATAAAATAAACAAGGGTTACATGAATATGGCATGAAAAAAATAGAGTCATGAAAATGGCATGCAGTGTTTAAAATGTTTGAATCCCTACATAACCAATTAAAGTAACCAAATATGTGCAATTCCAATTAAGGACCACACAGAAATATGATTTGTGCATGAATAACAAAGGGCATCAAAGGAATTACCCATTTTCTTAAACCCTAGAATGGTTTTATAAAACCTGCACATAACCATATCCATCATTCTCTCGGGATCAAAATAAAAATAAAATAAAATAGGAGAAACATTAGCTTGAAACTCTGAGAGGATCTGCTGTTCAGAGGAGAAAGACAGAAAAAGGAAACACTAGGTGAGCATTAATCCTTTTCTTATGCAATGGCATTAAGCCCTCTGGTAGGCAGCCTAAAAGGTCATAAATTATTTAAAATCTCTGAAATAATTTGTTATGGGTGAGATGAATGTTTGTTTGTGCATTTTTGTTTGGGGTTTTTAATCTGTATGTGAGTTTCCCAAGTTAAAATGGTTTGAGCATTTTTGTTCTAAATTATTATGATGAAGTATGGATCTAAATTATTTAAGAAATAGGCACGAAGACAGTGATCTAGCTCATGTTTATTTCTTAGATATTGAAGCATGAAACCAAATGTTCATATCATAAGTCAGAGGAGAGTTTTGGGTTTTTTGGGGGGGGGGGTTTCCTTAATAAAACCCTTATCCATATATTCACAGTAATATAATAGGATCATGATGCTTAAATTATTTTTAAGAAGACAATAGGCATGTTGCATTTCCTATAATAAGGAAAATAAAATGGAAAATATGGGGCTGGACCAGAAAGTATAAAAGTAAATATACCTTTCTGAAACATGAATGAACTAGAAGTTTTTGTGATTAAATTCGTAAATAGAAGCTTAATAAAATAAGCAGAAACTGGAGGGGGATTTATTAAATTAATAAACCCTATGAATGAATGAAATAAGAATTAAATTGGTCATTTGGGAGTTAGTCAATGATCTGCTTGCTTCAGGTGGGAGTAAGTATATGCATGGCGCAATTGCACCCTGAGGCCTTTGTGTGTTGGAATAAATTAAATAACCTGGGAGTTTCCTTCACAATGCATACATGGTGTTCATTTGACATGGAGTTATAGACCACAAAATAAAGAGGGAATGGAATTTAAAATCTGGGTTATGAATATCTAGACAGGGAGTTAAATTAATCAGGTTTTAATATGATGCTCTGTTTAATAGCTGGGTGAAATTGGGAGAACAATATCTGAGTTCACTTATTTAAAAATGGAATTATGAATGATGTATTGTTTGCTGAGTTTTGGTTGAATGCATAGATGTGTCTTTGAAATTATTTGGTATTAACTACTAATATGCAAAGTTTGAAACCTGCTAGATTAGGTAAATATTGCAAGTTCACCAAAATTATGAATATGTGTATAAAATTTGATTAGTGTTCATACCAGTGTAAACAGACCCTTTTGGTTGCTTTTGCAATCATCTGGGTGTCTCATTAAAATTGGGGCAGCTCAGTGATTTGCCTGCAGGAAAGTGAAGTCGGCTTGATGGATGAAGAAGGCACTAGCTACTAGCATAAATAAAAGAAATTTGTTTTATATTTGCAGACTTTGTAATGATTTTTATTGTTCAGATTACAAGTAGTAGTTAAAGTTAATTGTAGGGAGTTTTCTGTGTATTTGGTTTAAAAGCATGTACTTAAGTAAACCTATTTTGAATGACTATTGATGGTGAATGATTAACTATTGTTTGTATAATTGATCTTATTTGGAGAAACCAGGGGATGAACATACCATATAAATATGATATGTGTATGTGATAATCTCTGATTTTATTGCCTGAGTTTATTTTGTAGTTTTATGAAAAAGAGAAAGAAAAATGAGCTCACCAGATTTGAATAAGAAATTTTCAGGAGAAATGGACTTATGCATGGCAGATAATTGATACTGGTTTGTGCATGAATCCTGGAGAGATTATAACATTGCATTTATGTATTTGATTTCAAAATAAAAAGATTATAAAAGAAACAAACCTGGAAATATTTTTGTTTTTGGTTGATAGCCTAAATGGGTAAATTCCTAGGAATTTCCATAAGATAGAAACATACTTGTGTTAGGAGAAATTTTTTGTAGAAGTTTGTTTACATGAGAAATATGAGTTTGAAAGTGGTAAGAAAGGGATTATTGCCGGCCTAGATGGCCAGGGGTCAAACCCTTATGGCCTGAAAGCATTTCACTTCAATTCATGAAGTGTAAGTGTTTCCAGCTTTTAAAAAGAAAACTCCAAGCAACTTTTAAAAGACTCCAAGTATTTTTAATACAACCCCAAGTGCTCGGGTATGTACCTGGCCAAACTTAAAAATGCAATATAACTTTAACTGTTCAACCTGAAATGGTGATTAGGAAATCAGTTCTAAATGTTCATGCCTGTAAGTATAATCTCTGAAGTGATTTCATACAAGAACTTGATAACTATCATAAGAACAATAAAATGCTATTTTAGGGATAATAGACTCATTTAGACAGGAAGCCTAGCAAATCATGAAAATTTACCTCTTACATTAGAACAAAAATTTAGGGAAGAAATAAATGGTTATGTTGATAACTTGTATTGTATCTTATCTGTTTGATTCAAATTCTCTTTGCAAAAAAAAAAATATTGTTAGCACTGAAAGGCTAGGGGAAACAATTATATATCATCAAATATCTAATTGTCTTAAAATGATTTGTGAACTGATATATTTATATTGGTAACCCAGGTTCTTGGGAAAAATATTTGGGATTTATCTAAATATTCAAATGTAACAGAAATGGGATTTAGTGATAAATTCCTTTTGTAAAAAAAAATCTATGAGCTTAAGAGTAGGGCCACCGCATCTTTTGATTCTTGAATGGCAGTTACTTTGGCTTCAAAACTTCGTTCAAGGACTCTGAGGATTTTTTGGACTATCTCCAATTCTGTGTATGATTTTCCAAGAGTCTTTGATTTGTATATGATATTGGAAAGTTGTCCGTACATTTCTTTGACATTTTCTTCCTTCGCCATTGTGACATTCTCGTATTCGCTGCTCAGCATGGCAAGACGAGATTCTTTAACTTGAGATGTTCCTTCTTGAGTCACTTCGAGTGTATGCCATATTTCCTGCGCAGTAAGACAATGTAACACACGATTAAATACAAATTGATCCAATGAACAGATAATAGAATTCATAGCTTTAGCGTTAGCATTTTGTAATTTATTTTCTAGCTCTGCCCATTGATCCTTTGGTTTATTTATTTTTTGATTATTTACAATAGTTGCTGTTCTATACCCTGTCTCAACAATATCCCAAGCGTCAATGGTTTTCAAAAGAATTTCCATCCTATTTTTCCAGTAAGCATATTCACCATTGAACATTGGTGGTCTAACTATAGACTGACCCTCCGCAAAAGCATTATTAAAAGAAGCCATTTTAAAAATCCAAATTTTTAAACAAAAATTGGTTTTTTAATAAAAATCGAATTTTTAAAACAAAAGTCGACTTCTATTCCTAGCTTCAATACCACTTGTAGGATCGATTTCACATTATAGGGGGTGAATAGTGTGATACTATCAATTATAAAAATTATTGCGGAAGCTTATAAAATGATTTCAACACAGATATATCAAAATAATAGCAGCACAGAGAATAGGAGAATAATAAATGTAGAAATAGAACGACACAGAATTTACCCAGCTTCGGCAAAACCTTGCCTACGTGCTGCCCCAAGGTTTCTACTAGAAATTAAGTAGTCACATGCTTACACACGTAAACTCACGACACCCACTATTGACTAACCTAACTCTATGCTCCAAACCCGACCACAACTCAGCTACTGAGTTGCGAATTCCCAAACTACGCCACGTAGTTTGTCCCCTAGTCACACGACTAGAAATTACAACGGTTTAACAGAAGAATTTAAAACAAATTTAAATAAAACCCTAATTTATATAGTTGAGCTCAAATTAAAACAATAGAAAGGCCGACCCCCTTTTTCTTTTATATCTTTATTCCTCTTCGCTTTGTGAAATGGCAGCCTCGTTCTTTCCTCTTCGTTCTGTAATTAGGGCTTCGAAAAAATTCGAAGAAGCCCACTTTAATTAGATCGATCGAGTAATTGATTTCGATTTCCTTACTCTATCAATTGATCGTCTCTTGTGATGCTTTCGCCTGCTTCTATTTGATTGAGTTTGACTTTGATTCTGGTATATAATTTATGCTTTTTCCCTCTGGTTTGAATACTAGAACTCGATAATCAACTGCCGATGATGTTGCTTGTTTATATAGGGTTCGAACCCCTGTATTTTCGTTCGTATATTATCGTTTGAATTCGCCAATTGTCTTATGTCGCCATTTATTTTCGTTTGATTGCTTGAGATGATTGCTAACTTCTTCAATTCATGTATATTTGATTACTTGATTTTCACGACATCATTTTGAACTCGCTTGTTTCCTTGATTGCCACGGCTTCTTTGAGCTGTTCGATCTTTTCCTAGTCATCACGTCTCTGACTTTAATTTGAAACACGGCTTTCTTTGACATTAATTGACACGGCTTGGACTTGATTTTGGAATTTGATTCTGTTGTATTTTTGTATCACTGCAATCTGTACTTTAGCATGGCACTTTTTATACTATGATGTCGAAACTGTACTTGATTGCTTGCATGTATATATATGCATTCATGTATGTATATATGTGCTATCATCTTGTACATCTCCGTCTCGAGTAGTTCTGCATTGTTGTGGCTATGCATTTGTTCGAACTTGCCACCACTGTATCATTTACTGGTTTACTTGATTTCATGATTCACTACTGAGACTACTGTTTCATGACTTTGGCATATATGTTGTTGAACTACATGTTAAGGCCTGGTGAATATGTATATGTATATGTATATGTGATGTTTTGGAGCTGCAGTCTTCGTGAACCTGTTTGCAACTATTGTTTTCACTTGAGTCTGGGCTTGTTTGGTTGTGCTGCACTGAGTTGTTTGGTCGACACACTTCAAGTGGTCTGTAGTTGTATATTCACATATATACATGCATATGTATTTATGATGTGTTAATCATTTTGTTCATTCTTGTGGCATTTTCAACTTGATGCATTGTTCACTTAATCATTTGGCTGAGACATTGTTGTTTATTGTTCTTATAGTTTATGGTATCACTCTTTGAGACAGTTTGCATTTCAGTTGTATTGTGTTTGGTTCTATCTTATACCACTTGTGTTTGCACTGTGCCTGGCTCAGGTTGAAGTGTTGATTGAACTTGTCTGGTTGTATTTGATTTGTGTCAGTGTGGTTCATGTAGTTTGTCTGCACTTATACTTGCAGTGTGTTGCATTCTGGTTTCTCATGTGTACATGTCTGGTCATGTTGTTGCTTGAATGTTGATTTGGGTCTGGTCTTTGATTTTGAGGCTGCTGCACTATTGCTTTGGTTAGATGCACATGTATATTGTGACGCCCCACCTCTATACCCACGCTAGCCAAGAACACTCCGGAGTAGTGCTGTCAACTAGCACGGAGAATAAGGCTGTTGAGGAGCGACCATCCATGTAATTGCTTATCACACGGTGGCTATAAATAATCTTGGGAAACAAACATAGAAATAATCATAACACAAATCAGTCACAGATATCCATATCACAAAGGCGGAAGAAGATATGAATATAAAACTAACACATGAAAGTGTACATCAGAGTAGTGGTCTGTAAGATCCACGATAATACAAAAGAATAGCAACATGTGCTATACAAAAGAATACAACTATGAGTCTATATCTCAAGTGTATATCACAAAAACTGATAATCTAAACAGTTAGCCAAAAGTCAGAGTGATGAATCCCTGGGAAGAAGTCAAGCAGAAGCACCTGTAACATCTCGGTCTGACCCGAGTATTATTTAAGAAAATAATAAACGGGTCAGTCTAGCTATAAATATCAGATGACATGATATAACATAAAAGATATGGCATAAACATAAAATATCCATAATGACATACCACTATAAGTATGTAAATAATGATCAACAGAAGATTAATCAATAAGAGATAATCAATATCATAAGAATCTTCTCAAAGATTCGGAAAGGGCATCATACCCCAAACTTGTAATCATAACAAGTCAATGACATAAATTCTAGAAATCAATGCAAGAAGTCCAGAAATCATAGAAAAGAGAAAGAGGCCTATCACATGACGGTCAGAAGACCAAGGGGAGCTACCCCACATGTGTGAATGGAATCACACAGATTAAGGTCCAGACTAACCAAAAAGCAAAAAGGTATGTGTGAGTGGAATCACACAAGTGGTGTCTAGTCTAACCTCGCAACAAGAGACATCGCACAGTTGCTAGTCTAAATCATCAGAATGATCGTCATGATCAACGAGAAGTGTCAATTACATTAAGCTAGTAAATATAGAAGTTTAGCTTCATGTCCCATAACCACTTGCTTAACTTAAATATTTACGAACAAACTGTAAATCTTCACTAATAAAATTGTCACAAGAGGTTCAATCGAACAAGTCCAAGAATTAACCGACGAAGTGAACGCAAGCGTTTCATACCACTTGTTTTACTAAGTCGTTTAATTAGATTTCTCATCCGAATGAGGTAAAGGTTTGTATATACTAATAGATTGGAAAACGGTTTAAGAAAAGAGCTTTGTTATTAAAAATAGAGTTGAAATTGTTTGTTAAAAGAGTTTTGATATTTACTACTAGTATTGAAACGTTTATATTATAAAGTGAAAAAACACAGAAGCAATTGTAGAAACAATCAGTCACAAAGATCGCATACGGAGATGTGAATAAAATCCAAGGAAATCAGCTCAATGTTTTTCAGATATGATCCCCTACGGAGGGGGGGTCCGGGGGGTGGCAACCCCCCAAGGTGGGGGTGCGGGGGCAACGCCACCGCTTACGGGGTTCGACCTGCCCGGTCAGGTCTCGGGGGTCTAGGGGGCAGCGCCCCGACCAAAACGGTACGACCTAGTGAAGACAAAATGAGGTCTAACGACCTAAGGGGAATAGGGTCGAGCGACCTAATGGTTGCGACCTAGGGGTCTAAGGAGTCAAGCGACCTAACTGGAGCAACCCTGTGGTCATGCGACCTAACTGAAATGGCCAAGCGACCTAACAATAGCACAGGTCAAGCGACCTAACGTTTTAAGGCCGAGCGACCTAATTAAACTCGCGACTTAATGGTGTGAAAGGCGTGCGACCTAACATGTTACGACCTAAGGGTCGAGCGACTTAGTGGAACAAGGTCATGCGACCTAATACTTGTAGTAGGGTTGGGCGACCTAACGGAGTAAACGGTCGAGCGACCTAACCGGTTATAGGTCCAACGACCTAGCGGGATAGAAGGTCATGCGACCTAAAAATGGAAGGCAAGGCCGAGCGACTTAAAGGACCAAGGCCACACAAGTTAAGGCCTAACGACCTAACGACCTACGACCTAGAGGCCCACGACTTACGACCTAAGGAGCCAGAGCCAAGCGACCTAAGGCTGTATAGGGGATTTAAGGCCAGAAACCACCTAAGTGTTAGCGACCTAACGACCTATTGGCCAAACGACCTACGACCTAAAGCCCGAACGACCTAACACCGAACAAGCATTTAGATGGCCCAGCGACCTATGGTGCTAACTCGCGAGCGACCCAAGGGTTAGGTCACGAGCGACCTAACTCCGAGCACCAAAAATGGCCAGAACGACCTAAATGCAGAAAATTCACAAAAAGCGCTAAAAATTGGAGTTTTTCGCCAATCCAATCCAAACCAAATGCAAATGTGCATGCAAAAGTGATAGGGAATCATTCCCAACAGTCCAATATAGTTATAGACTAGATTTGTGAGATAAAAATCTCACCTTTGCACAAATTCAATGAAAAAATGAAGTTTTAAGCAAGCAAGAATCAATCCCTCTTCTATCTAAGCACAAAAAGCTTGAATCCAATGTCTTCTTCTTGAATTTGGAGTAGAAAGATGGATTGCAATTGAATTTGAGTTTTGGAATTTTAATTTCCCATTCCCTCCACCATTTTTGAAGAAGCTTGAAGACTTAGGAAAATAGAAATGAAGTTATGAAGAGGAGGGGTGAAGGTTGGGTCTAATAGGCTAAAAGCCCAACCCAAAGTCTCAAATGAAAAAGTAGTGAAATTCTACTATCTCCAATCATATCAATGTTTATACTTAAAAAAATTGTAAACGGCATTTCGAACTCAATGGAAGTGGTCTCGAGTCCTAATTTGACCGTTTGCAAAAAATAGCTTTTCGGACCAATATCCGATTAACGACAAAATATTTAAATAAAATATTTAAATATAAAATCGATAAATATGAGGGTTGTTACAGACTCCCCTCCTAAAAGAAATTGCGTCCTCGCAATATATAAGATGGAAATAACAAGTAACAACCATAAAAGCATATTAACACAAAAGAAATTTGAAATAGGAAGTTCACCTCAAAGAGCAGGAGTAAGCAAGTCCGGATGTGTTCGCTCGATGAATTCTCTGGATTTCCAAGAGCAATCCTTAGGATTTGAGGACCATTGAACCTTCACAAGCGGAACATCTTTATTTCAAAGTCGTTTAATCTCCAAAGCTATAATTCGAATAGGATGCTGCTCATAAGTTAAATTCGGCGAAACTTCAATTTCTTCCACAACAGCAGGCTCAAGAATAGAATCGGAATCCCGAAGGCATTTCCGTAATTGAGAAACGTGAAATACGTTATGCATAGCAGAAAACTGAGCCGGCAATGCAAGGCGATAAGCCATGGAACCAATACGTTCAGTGATAGGAAATGGCCCAATATATCGAGGCGCTAACTTCCCCGATCGACTGAAATGTACAACACCCTTCATAGGTGAAACACGAATAAAAACAAGATCTCCAACAGAAAATTCTAATTTCCTTCTTCGATTATCGGCATAGGATTTTTGTCTACTTTGGGCTTCTTTCATCCTATGTCGAATAAGTTCAATCTTCTCTGTGGAGTCTCGAATAAAATCTGGACCTAAAACCAGCTTCTCACCGGCCTCAAGCCAACAAGAAGGAGATCGGCAGGGCCTTCCGTAGAGTGCCTCGAAAGGTGACATACCAATACTAGATTGGAAGCTATTATTATAGGAAAATTCAACAAGTGAAATATGATCTTCCCAACTTCCGCCAAAATCAAGCACACAAGCACGAAGAAGATCTTCAAGAGTTTGATTCACACGCTCGGTTTGTCCATCAGACTGGGGGTGATAAGCAGTGCTAAAGTTAAGCTTCGTTCCTAAAGCTTTTTGAAGACTCTTCCAAAACCCACTAGTAAACAATGGATCTCGATCGCTAACAATACAAGTAGGAACTCCATGCAATTTAACAATTTCTTTGATAAAGAGTTTGGCCAAAAGAGGGATGGTTCGGTTAGACCGAACGGGAATAAAATGGACAGATTTGGTAAGCCTATCAACGATCACTCATAAGCCATCATGACCCGAACGAGAACGGGGAAGGCCATCTATAAAGTCCATGGAAATTTGATCCCACTTCCAAATTGGAATTTCTAAAGGTTGCAATAACCCACCAGGCCTTTGATGTTCGGCCATGACAAGTTGGCAAGTCATGCAACACTTAACAAAGTTAGCAATACCAGATTCCATTCCCTCCCAATAATAAAGTCGCTTCATATCAGCGTATATTTTACTACTACCAGGGTGAATGGTGAATTTAGAACGATGGGAATCTTCTAAAATATCTTTACGAAGATCTCCAATATTTGGTACCATAAGTCTACCAAATTTTCGAATGCCGCCACGAGAATCAATATCAAAGTCTTTCAAACCTTCAATATCAATTTTATCCTTAACATTTTTGCCAAGAAGAGCCAATTCAGAATCTAGCCCTTGAGCTTCAAGAATGCGGTCTAAAAGAGAAGGATGAGCCTCAAGGCTACATAAAACAAGCGATGAGAATAAATCGGATATGTGCTCTCGAATCTCTCAAGTGCATAAGCTCTCGAGATCGTTCCATTTGGATATCATCATAGAAACAACTGCTTGTTGCTTACGGCTAAGAGCATCGGCGACACGATTACCCTTACCGGGGGTATAAAGCATATCAAGATCATAAGGTGCAAGGAACTCGAGCCAACGCTGTTGACGTAAATTAAGTTCTTTTTGAGAAAATAAATATTTCAAAGACTTATGATCCGTGTAAAGAATAAATTTATCTCCCAATAGATAATGACGCCACATTCGAAGGGCGAAAACAATAGCCGCGAGCTCTAGATCATGTGTGGCATATCTAGTCTCGGCCGGCTTCAATTGCCTAGAAGCATAAGCAACAACACGTTCTTTTTGCATAAGAACGGCACCCAAACCAACGTGACTAGCATCGGTATAAACAACAAAATCTTGATTCCCTGTGGAAATAACAAGAATAGGAGCATCGGAAAGGAGTTCTTTCAATTTCTGAAAAGAGGCTTCACATTTGTCCGACCAAATGTATTTAACTCCCTTCTTAGTCAAGCCAGTAAGAGGCACGGCAACCTTAGAAAAGTCTTTAATAAAACGACGGTAATAGCCCACCAATCCGAGAAAACTACGAATCTCTGTCACACTCTCCGGTCTCTTCCAATCTTGAATCGCTTCAATCTTTGAAGGATCCACGGAAATCCCGGATTCGGAAATAATATGACCGAGAAACTTCACACGAGATTGCCAAAAGTGGCATTCAGAAAATTTCGCCTTTAATTGATTACTTCTAAGAGTTTCCAATATAATCTGAAGGTGTTTCTCATGTTCCTCCTCGGTTTTTGAATACACAAGAATATCATCAATGAATATGAGAACAAACCGATCGAGGAAATCTTTGAAAACTTGATTCATGAGGTCAACGAAATAAGCTGGAGCATTCGTTAACCGAAATGGCATAACAAGCCATTCATAAGATCCATATCGAGTACGAAATGATGTCAAAGGAATGCTATCCTCAGCGATACGAAGCTGATGGAAACCGGTAGCCAAGTCCAATTGTGAAAAGACCTTAGCACCACTAAGCTGATCGAATAGATCATCAATCCGAGGTAAAGGATATTTATTTTTAATAGTAAGATCGTTAAGCTTACGATAATCAACGGAGAACCTCAGAGTACCATCGGATTTCTTTACGAAAATAGCCGAAGCTCCCCAAGGCGAGGAACTAGAGCGAATAAATTGCCTCGTCTCCAACTCAGATAATTGTTTACGCATCTCCTCATTTTCCTTATTGGACATGCGATAAGGAGGACGAGTAATAGGTTGAGCTCCAGAAACAAGATTAATTCTGAACTCAATTGCTCGTTTAGGTGGTAAACCTAAAACGGGCTCGAATATGTCAGAAAATTCACGAACAACATGAATACGAGAAATAATATCATCTTCATCATCATCATCATCGTTATCACGAGGATTTAAAGAATATAAAGATGCCACCAAACAGGATTCTGAATCTTTAACATTAACAGAAATCTGATTAACAGATAGTGGATGTCGGAGATGAATAGTCCGCTCAGGACATAGGATATGGGCTTGATAACGGTTAAGCCAATCCATTCCCAAAATTATTCCAAAGCCTAAGTAACGCATGACATGCAAATCGGCTAGGAAAGAAAAATCGCAAAAAATAATCTCTACATCTTTACAAAGCAAACTAAGAGTTGCGGATCCACCAACAAGATTCGCAATTTTTAAAGAAGTCATTAATGCAGTAACACTTAAGGAAAAAGTGTCTACCAGTTCCTTTGATATAAAAGAATGGGATGCACCCGTATCAAAGAGAACTCTAATAGGTTGATCATGAAATAAAATAATACCATCAAGAATGGAATGAGAAATACCTTGGCCACGAGATGTATTGCCAGGGGCTTGAGCCACATTCAACTTTCCTTCCTTCTTGCCTTTACGCTTGAGGCATTGATGTATGTAATGATCTGGGCTCTTACAATAGCGACAAGATTTGGGCTTAGAGCACTTATTCGCATAATGATCCCCAGACCCACAGTTGAAGCAACTCGCACCACTAGGAGAAGGAGACTTTGCCACAGGGGTTGCCTGCTTACCCTTTTTGTTGGGATAAGGACCCTTGAATTTGTTTGGCCTCTTCTTGTTGTTGAAGTTTGGTTTAGCGCCTTCCACTTCAACATCACTCTCTCTATCAGCCTCTTCAAGACGAAGAGCGATATCGACGAGTTGATCAAATGCGACTTCTAGTTTCAGGAGCAGTGGCTTCTTAAGATTCTTATTTAAGCCATAAATGAACCTCTGGTTCTTCTTCAATGGGGTGTTGATGTATTCAACCCCATATTTGGAAAGCGACTCGAAGGCTGCGACGTAATCAGTCACAGAGGATTGACCTTGAACAAGGTCTATAAAACGTCGAGCCAAGGTTACTTTCCCAGCTTCTGGTACAAACATTAACTCGAAGCGTCCCTGAAATTGCTCCCAGGTGAGATCCGCTTCATTAATTTCTGAAATAAGGAGTTCGTACAAGTCCAATGCTCTCTCCTGGAGCATGCTGGAAGCCACCTGAACGCGGTGGAGATCGATAAGGTTCATGCGAGAAAAGATTCGATCGCATGATTTTAACCAAGCCTGTACCTCGATGATATTTTCCGAACCTTTGAAGGGCTTCCCACCCAAGTTGGTGTAATCGCTGCACAAGCGTGCAAATCCCGACTTTGGGTGAGTAGGTTCCGGGTTAGCTCCAGCTGCTTGAGCATTAGTTACTAAATCAAGAAGCTGTTGAGCAGTCATAAAAACTCCATCCGGGGGAGCAGCACCAGATGATCCAGTTCTGGGATGGCCTGGTCTAGACATTCTCTTCCTTTAAGAAAGAAAGAAGAGAAGGAAGAAGGTTATTCACCAATGAACATCAAGCAATCTAGATAGATAAAACAAGGAATCATAAAGGAAATAGGATGAATCGGTACGAAGACTCGAATTAATCCTATGGTATGACTCCTAAGATAGACCTAGGACGATGATCCTTGTTAAGTTATTCTACATTGTTTCGAAGTTTGGCTCTGATACCAAGCTGTGATGCCCCACCTCTATACCCACGCTAGCCAAGAACACTCCGGAGTAGTGCTGTCAACTAGCACGGAGAATAAGGCTGTTGAGGAGCGACCATCCATGTAGTTGCTTATCACACGGTGGCTATAAATAATCTTGGGAAACAAACATAGAAATAATCATAACACAAATCAGTCACAGATATCCAAGCGACGAAGTCCAAGAATTAATCGACGAAGTGAACGCAAGCGTTTCATATGACTTGTTTTATTAAGTCGTTTAATTAGATTTCTCATCCGAGTGAGGTAAAGGTTTGTATATACTAATAGATTGGAAAACGGTTTAAGAAAAGAGCTTTGTTATTAAAAATAGAGTTGAAATTGTTTGTTAAAAGAGTTTTGATATTTACTACTAGTATTGAAACCTTTATATTATAAAGTGACAAAACACAGAAGCAATTGTAGAAACAATCAGTCACAAAGATCGCATACGGAGATGTGAATAAAATCCAAGGAAATCAGCTCAATGTTTTTCATATATGATCCCCTACGGTGGGGGGGTCCGGGGGGGTGGAAACCCCCCAAGGTGGGGGTGCGGGGGCAACGCCACCGCTTATGGGGTTCGACCTTCCCGGTCAGGTCTCGGGGGTCCAGGGGGCAGCGCCCCCGGCGGGGTGCGGGGCAGCGCCCCGACCAAAACGGTACGACCTAGTGAAGACAAAATGAGGTCTAACGACCTAAGGGGAATAGGGTCGAGCGACCTAATGGTTGCGACCTAGGGGTCTAAGGAGTCAAGCGACCTAACTGGAGCAACCCTGTGGTCATGCGACCTAACTGAAATGGCCAAGCGACCTAACAATAGCACAGGTCAAGCGACCTAACGTTTTAAGGCCGAGCGACCTAATTAAACTCGCGACTTAATGGTGTGAAAGGCGTGCGACCTAACATGTTACGACCTAAGGGTCGAGCGACTTAGTGGAACAAGGTCATACGACCTAATACTTGTAGTAGGGTTGGGCGACCTAACGGAGTAAACGGTCGAGCGACCTAACAGAGTAAACGGTCGAGCGACCTAACAGGTTATAGGTCATGCGACCTAGTGGGTTAACAGCCTAACGACCTACGGGTTATAGGCCCAACGACCTAACGGGTTATAGGTCCAACGACCTAACGGGTTATAGGTCCAACGACCTAGCAGGATAGAAGGTCATGCGACCTAGAAATGGAAGGCAAGGCCGAGCGACTTAAAGGACCAAGGCCACACGAGTTAAGGCCTAACGACCTAACGACCTACGACCTAGAGGCCCACGACTTAAGACCTAAGGAGCCAGAGCCAAGCGACCTAAGGCTGTATAGGGGATTTAAGGCCAGAAACGACCTAAGTGTTAGCGACCTAACGACCTATAGGCCAAACGACCTACGACCTAAAGCCCGAACGACCTAACACCGAACAAGCATTTAGATGGCCAAGCGACCTATGGTGCTAACTCGCGAGCGACCCAAGGGTTAGGTCGCGAGCGACCTAACTCCGAGCACCAAAAATGGCCAGAACGACCTAAATGCAGAAAATTCACAAAAAACGCTAAAAATTGGAGTTTTTCGCCAATCCAATCCAAACCAAATGCAAATGTGCATGCAAAAGTGATAGGGAATCATTCCCAACAGTCCAATATAGTTATAGACTAGATTTGTGAGATAAAAATCTCACCTTTGCACAAATTCAATGAAAAAATGAAGTTTTAAGCAAGCAAGAATCAATCCCTCTTCTATCTAAGCACAAAAAGCTTGAATCCAATGTCTTCTTCTTGAATTTGGAGTAGAAAGATGGATTGCAATTGAATTTGAGTTTTGGAATTTTAATTTCCCATTCCCTCCACCATTTTTGAAGAAGCTTGAAGACTTAGGAAAATAGAAATGAAGTTATGAAGAGGAGGGGTGAAGGTTGGGTCTAATAGGCTAAAAGCCCAACCCAAAGTCTCAAATGAAAAAGTAGTGAAATTCTACTATCTCCAATCATATCAATGTTTATACTTAAAAAAATTGTAAACGGCATTTCAAACTCAATGGAAGTGGTCTCGAGTCCTAATTTGACCGTTTGCAAAAAGTAGCTTTTCGGACCAATATCCGATTAACGACAAAATATTTAAATAAAATATTTAAATATAAAATCGATAAATATGAGGGTTGTTACATATATTTTGTTCATTTTGGTTTTTCTGTCACTACATGTATGTATATATGTGTTTATACATATGTATATATATGTTTGTGCATTAACTTCATGTAGTTTATACCATTACCTTGGTTCTGTTTGCATGTGATCTTGTTGAAGACCAGTTTCATTTGAATCTGTACATGAAGTTGTGCTGAGCTACTGTCCTGATTGCCATTGTGTACATGTTCATGTATTCATTGTGAACTTCATTGTTTTGTTTTGATCTGGTTCATCTATATGTGATATGCTCCATTTGTATATCCACTTGAGCTTGGTTGCTTTGTTTGTTCATGTACATTTGAGTTTGCTTTGATATTGAACTTGATCATTTCTTAATCTTGCACCTGTGTTGAATCCAGCTTAAAGCTCGGGTTTGACCATGTGCTCGTGTCTTGACTTTATTTGTATTGCACTTGAGTTGAACCCGGTTTTTCATTTGGGTTTGACCTTGTGCTCACCTATCCCCGTAATTTTATCAAGTGTATATATCGGTGTGCACGGCCTTATGGCATGTACAGTGATACACTATGCATGTCACAAGCTGTTCGTGTATGATGAATTCAAAATTAAATGATGATGAACAACCCAAATAACCGAGGAAAATAATATTTTTAAAATTACATTTTATTTTATATTGAAAAAATATTTTATTTTCAATTTTACTACGTCGGTATTTATTTTTACAGATTTCTCAGATGCTGGATTCAAGTTGAAGATAAAACACGAGTGAATGGGTGAATTGTAGTGAGGTGCACTTGTAAATTAGAAATTGTGATGTAATCAAATTTGTATTATAATTGAAATTGTATATATATAGTGAGAGCTCAAATTTGTACTATTCAAAATTGTAATAAATATTTGCTTGAATAAAATATTCATTTGAATTTATAATCTGTGTTATTTATTTTATTCAGCAAATATTTATTTAATTATGTGAAAAATATAATAGTGCATTAACAAATACATTTAAATGAATATATATGTATGTTTATTATCATCAAGCAAAAATCATATAATCGCATCACCCTACGTTATTGGTTTACAAATACATCTACCAAATAGATAAACCGTGCAGTTTTCGTCAACTGAACAGTTACAGCATGTTCTGAACGATCAGGACGGGTCAAAAACAATGCTTACTGAATTCTTCCACACAAATGTTAACTATGCGGATGCACGATAATAATTTTATCATGAGTTCCCCGAGAAATATTGGTGAGACTATAAACAAAAGGCTTGGATTCGTAAATGAAACAATCGTAGGTAATAGGCAGAATGTACACGGTATCCCCCCTAGACGACGATTGTTATTTTTTACGATTGTTATTAACGCATGTTAAGGGACCATTATTCTTTAACCATTTACTTACCACTGATGGAATACAGTATCATACCTTCAAAGAAGCGGCTGAACGCAGAGGTTTATTAGAAAATGATGATAGTATTACAAACTGTTTAACAGATGCTTCAAACACACATATGCCTGCTGCACTACGAAGATTATTCGTAACGATTTTGGTATACTGTGAACCAAGTCATGTGTGACAGTTGTGGGAAGATTCTCTCCACATTTAATTGAAGATTATCAACGTACTTCCACTTCCACGACTCCTTCACTGTCTCTTGGATCTTAATGACATACTAAACCAATACAATAAATCAGTTTTTGATTACGACTTCTCGCATGATACTCTTAATTACTCCACCGATTATAGCACTACAACCACTATTTTACAAGAATATTCGATCGAAATACCCCAGGCAGACATAGAATCCGTAAACAATTTCAACTTACAACAGAAGGACGCTTTTGATATGATAATGAATTCGATAAACTTGAAAACAAGCTCAACTTACTTTGTGGACGGTCCAGGTGGTATCTGAAAAACTTATTTATATCGAGCAATTTTGACTCACGGGGTCAGGGACTTATTGCAGTTGCAGTTGCCACTTCAGGTATTGCTTCTACAGCCTTACCCGGTGGCCGAACTGCACATTCTCACTTTAAAATACAAATAAACCTTGATTCCTCCTCCACCTGTTATATTCCTAAACAATCTGATAAAGCTAACTACTACATGAGTCTACTGTTATACTATGGGATGAAGCTACAATGGCTCATTGCCACACATTTGAGCGGTGGACAGAACATTAAGAGATCTAACCAATACCGATAAACCATTTGGTGATAAAGTTGTCATTTTAGGAGGTGATTTCCATCAAGTTTTACCCATCGTTAGTAAAGGTACTAGGGCTCAAACAGTTGACGCATGCATAGTAAGATTAGTCTTATGGTCGTCTATTAACGTCATACACTTAACAGAAAATATGCGTGCTAGAAATGATACTCCATACGCTTACTTTGTCTTACGTGTTGGAGATGGGGACGAACCATACGTACAAGATGACATGATCAAACTCCCAGATGATATTGTCATAAATTGGATTAACTCAAACTCCATTCAGTCTTTGATTAACTCTGTTTTCCCAAACCTTGCTACCAGATTGTTCGATATGGATTACAAATGAATAGAGCCATATTAGCGCCAAAAAATGTGACAGTTGACGAACTCAATAGTAAAGTAATACACATGTTCCGGGCATCGAGCAAATTCATTACTCCTTTGATTCAGCTGAAGATGGTACGAATAATTTGTACCACCCAGAATTCTTGCATTCTCTCGCACCGGGTCGATTACCATCTCATAAACTAACTCTTAAAGTAGGATGCCCAATAATGGTTCTTAGGAATAATGGCCCTCAAATTGGATTGTGTAATGGTGTTCGATTAATCTGTCGTGTTTTCCATAGAAATCTTATGGATGCTGAAATTGCAGTTGGCCACTTCCACGGTACGAGAGTATTTATCCCCCGCGTACCACTAAAACCGTCAGAAAACATTAACATGCCTTTCACCCTAATTCAAAAATAATTTCCAGTTAATTTAGCTTTTGCAATAACAATTAACAAGTCCCAAGGCCAAACAATTCCAAACGTTGGTATTTACCTTTAACAGCATGTTTTCACTCATGGTCAGTTGTACGTAGCTTTGTCCTATGGTATCATACGTCCAACAACAACGGTATTAGTACAAAATGGAAACATTAAAAGGAAAAAAGGAACTTATACTAGAAATGTAGTTTACAAAGATGTTTTACTCACATGTACGGAAAACATGACTCATTCGTCATAAAATAAATGCATTAATTTACTTTCTCTCTACTAATAAAGCTGTTGTTTTTCTTCTTTCTCCCATATTACTAAAAAATGAGGACTGGCATTACAACGTTGCACACGTCTCCCTCTTCAAAGTTTCCTCCATTACACGTACGTGGGCAGTTCATTTTTGTAACGACCTAGAATTTCGGTCATTTGAAATTCAGATACTTAATTGATTTTAAATATCAACAAGTAAAATTTGTAAGTCGAATAAATTTTATTCTGAATATAGTGATTTAATTGGATAATTAAATCGACAATTTAATATTTGAAATTACAGAAAAAATTGGAATTTGGGTTTAATGTGATTAAAATGATTTCTAAAGTTATATTAAATCATATTGGAGTTAGAACAATGTTTGTGAACTTTTAAAATTGAATTAAAAGTTAATTTGTGAAAATTGAATACTTTAATATTTAATCGACTAGTGAAAATAGTCATTTTTCAAACAGTCTCGGATTTTGATGAAACTAGTTTCATCGGATCCGTAATGTTATATTATTGTAAGGTTTCAAATTTCGTGTCAATCGGATTTACGGTTTGTCCGGGGCAAGCCAAAACGCAAAGAAGTTTGTTTAATCGATTTGATTAAATTTGATCGTTTATTTCCGTAACTCGTACATATGATCAAATTAGCTTCCGAAACATGTTCCACTATGTTCGGAACGTGGGGTAAACCCTAGAAACGCCGGTCATCGTGCGATATTTGGAGTTCGGAAAAGTCGGATGAATAGTGTTTTGTGAAAATTTCTATAAAAGGACCCATCCACCTTCACATTTGCAAACCCCATCTCCCTCAAACCCTAGCCGATGGCTAAGGCAAATTTCAATGGCCAGAAAACACCAAATTTCTTCCTCTAATATCTTCAAATCCATCAGCTTTTAGCAAAAGTTGTCAACTACAAAACTCTAGAGCGCGATGAAAGAATAACTTCAACGGTGGAGATCGTTTTTGGCGAAGCCAATCGCCTGCTACGGGGCCGCGTTCGTCTCGCGTTTGTGCATGCATCACGAGGTCCAGGGAGGACTGAGCTCCACCTTGCTTCAGTCGTGGGTAGCTCTCGTCGTGGCCATTCGTGTGGCGCTAGTTGATCGACCTGGATTCGATCGTAGAGGCCGCGAGATTTAGAGTTTGAAGGCGGCATTGGGTTAGGTTCGAACGTGAGGAACTGGAGAAGGAGAAGCAAGTTTCAGCGGCCCAGATCCTATTCTCTGGAATGCACGGCTTTGATTGGTTCAAGGTTAAAAATAAAAAGAATTTGTAAATAAAATTATAATTTAAATCGTGTAAACTTTAAAACATTGTATCTTTGTCATACGAGGTCGGAAAATTACGAAACGAATTGCGTCGGGTTCGTTTTGACGAGCACTACGCAATGGAGCTGGTTTGGAGTCGATTGGAGCTAGTGATAATTTTGGATAAAATTAAACGCACGTTTAATTTTATTCGAAACAAAACGCTACAACTGTTATCGAAAACTCAAGGTGAGAACTTCTCACTCAATCGAATTGTTTCGATTTAAATTTTAAATAGTTAGATTTAAAATTGCTTGATTGTGTGATTGGATGATAGTTATTATTGGTTGCTTTGAAATAGACCTTATACGCCTTATATTAAGCGGATGTTATTTATTAAACGCATATACCACTATAATTCCAACTTGATATGGAATTGGTATTATATATGTATTTGGAGTTGATTTCCCGCATTATATAGCGGATGAGACCCTATTGCGCCGCATAATAGCGTATAATATTTTATGAATCCCATATACCGCGATATTTCACCTCGAAGTGGAATTGGTATTGTGCTAACATCTTTGGATGCAGGGAAACAGGTTGGAGGGATCCAACTGCATTCCTCAAACATTTGAATTTGTTTCAATGTTGTGTGATGATCTATTTATAATATGCGTGATTATCTTTGTGATTGAAATCGTTAAAGGCTAAATTTTAGCCGAATATTTTTTTGGTATCGTTAGAAGCCGAAAATAAATAAAATTGGATTTTTGAAAAGTTAAGTTGAAAAATTATAATTAAATTTATTTTTGAGAATCGTATAAATTTGAAGGAAGGAATTTTTAAAATGATAAAGTTTTATTTTTATCTTACTGAATAAAATTCCAAAATATGGTAAAAAGGCTTAATAAATGGATTTTCGATAATATTGTTCAATTGAAAATTTATTCAAAATATGGATTTTAAAGAGTAGGAAAGAGAATTTGTATTTCTTTAAAAGAAATTATTTTGAAGAGAAATAAATTTAGAAATCCATTTGGAAATTGAATTTGGTAGTTGAAAATAGATCTTTGGGAATCCATTTGGAAATTTATCGGTGTTTTGAAATGAATTTGGAATCAATTTGGAAATTAATTTTGGGTTTAGTAGAAACTGATTTCAATTTGAAATTTGAATGAAATTCACTTAGTGTTTAATTTCTTGGAAAATCAATATGGAATTTGATTTGGTGTTTTTGGAAATCATTTAAAAACTGATTTTGGTGTTGAAAGTGAATAATTATAATCGATTTGAAAAATCGTATAAAAAAGTGAATATTTGGAACTGTAATTCACAATGGAAATCTATAAGAGAAATTTGTTTTAAAAATAAACATTGATTTATTTTTTAAAAGTGTGGAAATAAATTTACGGATTTGGAACGTAAATTTAATAAATCGGTAAGGATTTATTTAATTGGTTTGAATGAACCATTTTGAAATGAAAGTGTATTCTCCCTGGAAAGCCGAGTAAAATTTCTGAATAGCTTTGAAAAAAAAATATTATTCGTATATATAAAATTCTAGTATTGGTTTTGAAAAGGATACTTTGAAGAAATTTACCTCTTAAATTATTTTAAATCCTTTAAGTAAAGATTTATTAAATTGTTTGTAGAATGATTATTTCTAAGATTTAATCAGTAATTGTTTTAGAAAATAGTTATTTAAATAGTTATACTCTATTTACTAATTTTATTTTGAAAAATTAGTTTGGGTTTTAGCCTATATAATATAGGTATAATATTTTATAACTAATATCTTAAGTAAAGTGTTTAAAGAAAAATAGTTTTATTTAAAAGTATTTTCCACATATATTTTTGGACAAGAAATTTTCAATTATTTTAAAATATTTGTACTCGGCAGATTTCCAGTGAAAATGAATAACTATTTGTAAGTGTTTTCCATTTAAGGAAATTGATTTGAAATTTGTTTTCAAAGATTGAAAGGTTAAAAATGATTTGAAATTTTCTTTCAAATGGTTGAAGTGTGGAAATTATATCTTGTAAAGATATTTTTGAAAATAAATAATTTGGGAAATTATTTGAAATCGGGTGATGTTGTGAATATTGATTGATAGTTAAATAACCTATTATCAATATTGAACCTTAAATGGCTATTTGTTATAAATTGGTTGAAATTGAATGGTACACTTATTTTTTAAATTATTGCGCTCGTTATTCGGACTACCCATTTCGAATTGTGATACGACGTAATGGATAGCATTGAAGACCGGTGTTGAAGGCCGGCTATTTGTGAAAAAGATAGAATGACCTATCGATTGTCTCTGCACCGTTAGCTACGGTATGGAGATTTCCTTTGTGATGGGAAATTCGATCGGGATTGTGAATACCGGATTGCAAGGGCTTTTTTAGAAGTGCCTTCGGTTCTATTCGAACCCGAAACAGACTTGTATGGTTTCGTGTCTGACATTACATTTTGAGATATAAAGCAGATTTCTTTCAAATACATTTCTGTTGGTGGCGGAGAATTTATTTTCTTAGTTAACACCCTTCTCTGAGACGTACGAGCTCAGAGGTTTTGTAATTGAAGGTTATCAGCGATATACTCCCAATTTGGTAATGTGGTATGCTGAGTGTTGCTGTGTGATGATTATTGATTGATCATTTGTTGATCAAAGCGTGGCTTTGTGAAAAAGCGTAGCTTTGTGGACGAGACTTCGTCGGACCTCACACCGCGGAAATGGTTGAAACAGGAATATGTGGCAAGGTTATGAGGGTCGCTCCCTTTAGGGTATGTCATTTCCTTCTGGAAAAGGGTGGTGTCAAGTATGAAGCCCTGATGCTTAACCTATGTGGTTGCTCCAATCTCATTTTCTGTGTGGTTGTTGCTTTGTGATCGAGGGCCCTCGGATAAAGGTCCCAAAGGACCGGGGGGTGGCATATTCGTGTAGTAGTTACCTAATTACAAAGGTAACCCGACCTTGTGTTGGCAGAGAGCTGGTTAAGTTCTCGGGACGTCCCGCCAGAGGCGATCCCATGTGGCAGTAGGAAGTTTTTTAGCCTGACCATTTGTTGGAAATCCAAAGAAACAATACGAACCTTGTACGGTTTTAGTTGTATAACCTGCCATGGAATGTAGCGGTAACCTGCTATTGAACATGGTAGCTATAGTAGGCATACAATAATGGTCGTATGTTGGCTAAGATTTATATTATACTTTCGAAAGGTTTTCCACTGTGCACTTAAAATAATAATAACAAAGAAATTTGCGTATTAAGCATCTTTGACTATCATAAGGAGAAATCTCCTCCAATTCTGCGTTTGCATTGTGTGTGTGTGAGGAGGCCTTATAGTAGTTTCATTTTCCAAAAGCATTGCGGATATTTCTCACTTCCCTTGTTGTTGTTGTTTTAAAAGATAAATAAGTGTTTTGAGTTCTCACACCACTCCCATGACTGACCTGGAGTTTATTGTTCTCTTCTTAAACTTTGGGTGCCCAGAATTTTCCACATGGGCAGCCTAGAGTCAGGTTATCAGGTCATTCTGGATTCAGAAGTGCTATGGAGCTCAAGTGGCGAGCTGGATGGCGAGACGTATTACTTGTATATGATATTATCTTTCCGCTGTAAATTCACTTGTAAGGACATGTTTGTATAACTGTCCATTGTTTTGTTTTGTTGTATATTGTTGTTGTACACTCTGATGATGATAATGTAATGTAATAATTGATATAGTTCTTTGTTTTAAAGATTATTCATTTATCTATTATATGTTGTACCGCTGACTGTGAGATTCTGATATTGTTTTTGTTCTGTTTTCTTACTTCTTCTACCTTTTTCTTCTACCTCTTCTTTTTAACCCTAACAATTCGGTTTTCCGGCATTTGACACAGTGGACGTATTAATGTCGACTTTCAGGAGTCGAAAATCGCAATCGTTACATTTGGTATCAGAGCATATGGTTAAGTGACAACCTTGGCTCTATTGGGGATTACTCATTAGAGATAGAGTCAGCAGTACTCTAGAATGAGTTGAGTGTAATAATAGATATGAGAGCGTATTTGTTAGTGAATATGAAATTGTTTTCTATTGTGTTGACTTATCAGTTGATTGTTTATGAATTCTGGTCAGCGCAGTCCAGCTAACTGTATCGGTAGGGGTTTCTAAACTCTTAAACGGGATAAACCGACATAGTATCATTTTAAATTAGGTAAATGAAATAATTTTACCTCGATTATATTTTATATATAAAGGAATAATTTTTCAGAATTATCAAAGTGTATGTAAAATTGAATTGTTTGATTGTTGAAAATGTAAGAAAATATATAAGTGAATCAAGGTTGTTCGAATAATCTGAATAAAAACAACAAATTGTGAAAGAATAAATTATATAAAAGCAACAATTGTATAAGTATAGAATTTTAATTGAAATGATTTACAATTGCGAAATGATCTTATATAAGTAAAGAGAAAATGGTGAAATTCTATAAGAAAGGATTTATAAATGTGATTTATAAATAAAAGAAAATTTTAAAGGAACAAAAAAAAGCATTGGATTCACTACTGTTGCTGGGGAATAATAAGGGTGATAACTGCAGCATCATCAGTATCATTTTCGAGTTTTTGTGTGATGGATTTGCTACCATAGTAAATTGAAATTGAAGTTTTGTTGTGATAAAAAAATTTGAAATTAAAATCCAAGTTGAAATTGATGAATATAAGTTATCAAGTTTTGAACTTATAATATGAGATAATAAAGATTTAACTTTTGTAAAGTTGAAATAAATTTGAATTAGTATGATAAAATATATGATGTGAAATTTAACTAAAGGAAATAAATTAAATCAGATTTGGAAGTTGAATAATAAGTTGTATAACTTATTAAATGTGAAGATGTAAGTAAAACCAATTATTAAAATGGTTAAACAACTTTGCTAAGCAAAATGAGGTATGAATCTGAATAAGTGATAAAATTGACTTTGGTAAAAGTTAAACGGGAATTTAAGTTAAGTTAAATAAATGATGTTTAAAAGGAATATAAATTAAGTGATGCTGAATGAAGTTGATTTTGGTATCGAAGTAAAATAATGAAGTGAATTAAATGGATATGAATTTGAGTTATATAAAGGAGATTCAACTTTATTCGTAAAATAAATTGGTAATTGAACTAATAAATTGAATATTAATCAATCGAATGTAAATAAATTGATATGAAATAATGGATGTAAGTGTTAATTCATTTAAGGCTAATTGAATGTTAAACCAAATTGAAGGTAAACAAAGTGAACATGAATGTCGATTGTAAATTGAATAAATTCGGTTGTATTGGATATACATTGGTTGTTAGATTGTTAATTGATTGAATAGAAATTCATATGCAATTGAATGAATAAAATTGAAAGCTAAAGCAATTAAATTCAAATTGGAAGTTAAGTAAATTTGAATTGAATAGAAATTGATTTGAATTGAAAGTGAACAAATGTGAATGTAAATTAGTGAATATAAACTAACTGAAAATGAATAGTTGAATGTCGTTGTATATAAATTGGTTGTAAACAATTACAAGTAATGTCGAAATCATATAAATTGCTTATAAACCGTGCTTAGTATGCGTTTCTTTTAATATGCATGTGTTGTAGTTGTTTAAAAGAGTAAAATGTTAATAGCTTCTTATATATGTCACTTACGTGTTTATATTGAGTAAGTACAGGTACCGGGGCTACCATTAGCGAGATTTGGTTGTGCAAAATGCTAAATAAATAACTGCTTTGCTTAAAAATTCTGAAAAGGAACGCCTACGCAATAAAAATAGGAAATATTAACTGTTTTTCCGTTTTCCGACCGTGTGGGTCGATGTATATATATTTATATCTACTGTGATATTGTAAAAGCTCCTCCGTACAAAGGAGGCTATGGCGAAATTTTCGGGAAATTTTGGAAATTTTTTTTGTGAAAACTAAGTTATGATTTGAAGTTAAGGGTTAAACGATATAGTTGGTTTTGAAAAGATAACTATATATATATGGATTTGAAAATACTAGTGAAGTTTGTAAGTTGCGCAAAATGAATTTGAAACTTAATTTAAACGAATTGTTTTGAAAAAAATTAATGAATTTGGGGCTTTTTTCTTACTTGGTAATTTTGAGGATGAAATTCTTTTAAGGAGAGAAGATTGTAACGACCCAGAATTTTTGTCATTTGAAATTCAGATATTTAATTGATTTTTAATATCAACAAGTAAAATTTGTAAGTCGAATAAATTTTATTTTGAATATAGTGATTTAGTTGGATAATTAAATTGACAATTTAATATTTGAAATTACAGAAAAATTTGGAATTTGGGTTTAATGTGATTAAAAATGATTTCTAAAGTTATATTAAATCATGTTGGAGTTAGAACAATGTTTGTGAACTTTTAAAATTGAATTAAAAGTTAATTTGTGAAAATTAAATATTTTAATATTTAATCGACTAGTGAAAATAGTCATTTTTCAAATAATCTCGGATTTCGACGAAACCAATTTAATCGGATCCGTAATGTTATATTATCGTATTGTTTCAAATTTCGTGCCAATCGGAATTACGATTTATTGGGGCAAGCCAAAACGCATAGAAGTTTGTTTAATCGATTTAATTTAAATTTGATCGTTTATTTCCGTAACTCGCACATATGATCAAATTAGCTTCCGAAACACGTTCCATTGTGTCCGAAACACGGGGTAAATCCTAGATATGCCGGTCACCATGTGAGATTTGGAGTTCGGAACAGTCAGATGAATAGCATTTTGTGAAAATTTCTATAAAAGGACCCATCCACCTTCACATTTGCAAACCCTATCTCCCTCAAACCTTAGCCGCTGGCTAAGGCAAACTTCAATGGCCAGAAAACACCAAATTTTTTCCTCTAATATCTTCAAATCCATCAGCTTTTAGCAAAAGTTGTCAACTATAAAACTCTAGAGCACGATGAGACGAATAACTTCAACGGTGGAGATCGTTTTTGGCAAAGCCAATCGCCTGCTACGGGGCCGTGTTCGTCTCACGTTTGTGCATGCATCACGAGGTCCAGGGAGGATCGAGCTCCACCTTGCTTCATGTAACGACCCGAATTTTTTGACGGCTAATTTATAACATTTAATTTGGATTTAAATATCTAATTTGAACTTTAATTTGATTTTAATATACAGTTTGGTTTTACTTAATATAAAAATGATCCAGAATTTAAATATAACAATAGATTGAATAAATTAATTATTTTTTTAAAATAGTAATTGATAATTGGATAAAATATAAAATCTGGAATTGTAAGCTTGTTGAAAATATTTTAACGGCTTATAAAATTTATATTGATAATTCTGGATGTGATAGATGGATTAAAATTAAATTTAAATGTCGTTGTTCAAATTTTAAATTTACATTGTTTAAATAGACAATTGAAAATAACCTTCCGAGGCACAGTCTCGGATTGTGACGAAACCAGTTCCGTTGGATCCGTAATATTAAATTATTGTCGGATTTCAAATTTCATAATTTTTGGAGTGACCGTGTGTTTGTACGATAAGCAAACGCGCTATGATTGAATTCGAGAATATTTTTAAATATAACGTTTAAAATAAACAGGGTAGCTTTCTCAACACACCATCGTTCGTCTTCCTCAATACGCCTCCCATCTTTTTTATTATTTCGATGCTTTCCGTTTATATCTTCATTCCGAAACCAAAAATCAAAATCATGGCCGCTATTTTCTTTAATCGCGTTTCTTCCTTTATCTCAAAATCAATAACCCCTCTCATTTTCTCCTTCTCCCTCAAAACCGATCCCCAGCACGTTTCTAAAAAAAAAAAAAAAAAAATGGAGGCTGCGTTCGCATAGGGAAGTCGCGAGGTTAGCTAGGCTAGGGCGTCATCAAGCGGCGCGATTGGGGGAAACTCGGTGGCGCGCGAAGGCGAGTTCGATTTCGCGCGTACAATTAAGGGTCGCATCGATCTAGAGGCGACGATATCGAGGTCGCGTTCGATTGTTGGAGGCAGTGGCGTGAGCGGTTCGATCTGGAGGAGCGTGGAGGCGATTTTGGGGGGGTTACGTCGGCACGAGGGCGAGTTGGATCGCGGCGATCGTTCAAGGCTCGATGGTTGTGGCTTTAGCAGAGGGTCACTCGCGACAGCGCTATCATGGACGATGGAGTGGAGGCGGTCACGTTGTTCATGCTCGATCGAGTAGCAGTGAGGTATAATTATATTAATTGTTTTACAATTAATTAGTTAACTTAAGTTTTAAATTTAGGATTTTGTTAATTATGCAGGTACTAAAAAGAGAAAATATAAAATCTTTTTACTGCTAAGTAGTTTTATATTTTAAGATTGATATTAGTTTAATTTAAATACGTGCATACAAAGAAGAAATGTTTACAGTGAAGTTTAAATGCTTTCTGTTGTAAATTTAAGTTATCCGATAGGAAGATACTTTATTTTCCTTAGAATAAAAATATAAAGATTTGTTTTTTTAAAAAATAAATATGGGTCATTTTGGTATAAGAAATTACAAAGAAGGAAATTAAAATATATATATACCTCTACTTTTTAAATATAGCTAGTTCATTTAAAATAATTTACTTAGGGGGATTAATTTGTCACTAAAAGATTTTTATAAAGGAGAATTAGTTTAAAATTTAATTATTTTTTGAAATAGCTCATTAGGTAAAATTAAACCATTAGAATTAAAGAATAAATTTATTTAAACAGAAATAAATAGCTTAAATAAATTGTAAGTCAATTAAAATATTCACCGATAAATTTGTCATGTGATTGTTCAAATATTAATAAAATTCATATAACTGTTATTCAAGGTCTGAAATTGAAAGGAAACAAGCTAGATTGGAAATGGATGCTAATAAAGAGAGGTGAGTTAATCTCACTCAGATAGATTTAAATTTAAATTGTTAAATTTAAATTTATTTGTTAAATTGCTTGAATGATGGTTGAAGTAGTGAATAATTAAATAAACTTTTACCATATTCTACAATATTTCACATTGAAGTGATATTGTTATTTTATTGTGCTAACATCTGTGGATGCAGGGAAAACAGGTTGGAGGGATCCAACAGGATTCCTCAAAACTATTCATTTTATTTCATATATATGTTGTTCTGTGACAGGATGATATATTAATTTGAGTAGTTTTATAGATAATTGAATTATCAACTGTTGAATAACAGAGAAGGTGAAAATTTGAAATTTTTATTATCATTGATAAATTAATTTGAAGAAGTTAAGTAAAACTCAAACAAAAAATATTTATTGGAAATTTAGGTCTGCTTTAATTGAGAATGAAGAAAATAAATAAAAATATATTTTCTACTTAAGTTAAACTTTAATGTGATAAAGTTGAGTTTTGGAAATTTAAATTATAAATGTATACTTGAAGGAATATTGTAATCAATAAGTGAATTAAAGAAAATGGAATTATATGAAGAAATAAAAATGGAGATCTATTAAGGAAATAAAAGAAATATTAATAAGATAAGAAAGGAAAATTTATTAGGAAATATAGAAGATGTTATTAAGAATTATGAATAAGAAATTCTATTAAGAGTCAAAAGAAGATTTTATTTAATAATGAATGGAATTTATTGAATGGGAAATATGGAACTTTATAAAGAAATAAATTATAAAAATGAGATTTCTTTAAATCAAACTATCTTATAATAAATGAAACCCAAGGAGATTTTATAAATTCATGAATGGAATTTATAAATGAGATATGAAATTGGTCGAATGGAAATAGTAGGATATTTCTAAAGGTGAATGTGGACAAGAGGTATTTATAAATGGATATTGGGTTTTCTAAAGTTATAAATTATTTTAAAAAGAATGTTTTGAGTACTATACTATATAAACTTTTTATAAACTAGTATTTGAATGCAAAATATTTTCGAATTAGTTATTTTGAAAGTTTAGCTATTATTTATTATAAACTCTAAGATTTCTAAAACCAGCTTGAAACTTATAAATAACTAGATATAAATTTAAATATTTAATATAACTTCTTATTTTATAAACTAATATGTTTTCAAAATGTTTTTAAAAATCCAATTAAAATCCTCTTGTAATGGTAAGCAAAATTTATTCAAATGAGATAAGATTTAGGAGAAATCTTATTAAGTGAAGGAATTGAGTTTGAAATTTATAAGCAAAGTATAAATTGATTTTTGAGAAAGGAATAAGAGAATAAGAAATATTTTCAAAAGCCAAATCAAAGTGAGTATGTATGAGAAATCAGTTAAGTGATTTCATGGGAATAGAAGACTTTGAAAATTTATTCCAAATGGGTTAAATGGGAATATTATCTGTATGATAATTGAGATAAATAATTTGTGGAAATTGTTTGATGGTTGCTTGTCTGTGATTAATTGATAGTTAAATATCCGACTATCAATATTGGACAAATGCGCTGATAGTTTCGAAGAGTCCGGGATCGAGATTTATTTCTCGAAAACCACTTCGATCCGGTTTGTACGATTACGAATGAAGACCGTGAAGAGTTGAAGACGGTGATTCGGTTTGTCCAAACCCAGGGCAACTTGTATGGATTGAATGCTTTCAGAACATCGTCAGGTGGACGATGAGCATTCTAAGTAACGCGTTCTTTAAAGGTAACGTTTAGCCTCAAGCCTCATCAACCGGGAATGGCTAAAACAGGGGAGGTGCAGCAAGGTTAGGTGGGTCATGCCCAAGCAGGACAAGATATTTCCCCTGTCTAGATGTCCCTTTTTATTTCGACTTAGTGGGTGGTTGGTCGCGCCAACCACGGGGTTTATCTTGTTCGGGACTGTTCAGTAAGGAATGGTTCCGGCCTTGTGTTGCAGGGGATGAAGGGAGTAATCCTCGGTACGGTGATCTAGGCCCCGTACTGTGACGGGCGGTACCCCAGTAGCCCTGCCATTGTATGGGATCCAAACTCCAATAAGCGCCTGTACGGTTTTGATTGTGCCCAACTATTGCTGAAACGTGAGATGCAAGCATTTCAGCTAGATTCTATTTTACTTTCTATAGACACTATTATAATATCAGAGAACTTTAATAAAAATTGTTTTAGCTATCGTAAGGTAAAAACCCGACATGTTTATTTGTGGCGTGGTCTTACGAGATGCTTTTGTTTTCAAAGGATTTTTTTGAAACTTTAATAATCCAATTGAGTGTGATTTTCTCACGCTGGTATTCCAGACTGACTCGGGTGTTGTTTTATATGATGCTCGGGTCAGACCGGGTTAAACAGGTTCAGGTTTTATGCTGGAGCTCTGGAGACGAGCTGGGGACAGAGCGTATTCCCGTATTTGTCTATTATTTCCGCTGTGTATGGACATGTATGACTGATTGATGTACTCTGATGATGGTAAGTATGTATATGTATACAGTACAGATTTCTTGTATTTAAACTGTATTCTGTATATTATATTTTATTCCGCTGCGATGTGAGATTTTGATGTTTGTTTTGGTTCTTCTTCTTCTACCTCTTTCTTCTTTTACCCGAAGACTCGTACTTTTGTGCCTCTTTGGATTGAACTATGGTGAATTTGGTTAGTTTAAAGGGGTACGGATTTGCGGGCTTTTACACTTGGTATCAGAGCTGAAAGGTTAAGCGAGAACCTTAGCTCTGGTGGGAATTACTCATTAGAGATAGAGTCAGTAGTACTCTAGAATGAGTTTGAGCGTATATAGATATGAGTGCGTATTTGTTAGTGAATATAAACTGGTGTTGATTGATTTATTGAGTGGTATATGAACCTTCGTCAGCACGGTCTGCACAACTGTGCCGAAGGGGTTTCTAAACACTTGAATAGAACAATTCGACACAATATTGTTTTCAAAAGTGGGTGAATGAAATAATTTCATCCAAAATATATTTTGATATAAAAAGCATATTTTATGAATTATTATTATAACTTGGATGATTGGATGCTATATTTAGACTTATGAGATGATTAAATAGTTATCTAAAAAAAAAGAAAAAAATAAATCAAATGTTGGATTTTGGAATTAAAGTTTAAATGAAAGGTTAAAGATGGAAATTTAACTTGGATTAAAATTTTAAACTTGAAATTTAATTAATGATTTGGGAAGAATAAGTTAGTAGATTTTAAATGAAATAGAAATGAGAAATAAAACTTGAAGTGGATTGAAATTTATTTAAGTTATGAGATGAAAGTAAATTGCATTAAAACGGGAAAATAAATTCAGCTGTATTTAAATTCAGTTGTATTTGATTTAAATTGTAATTGGAATTAATAATGGAATCTAGTGGTGAAACCCGAGTTATAAATAGAAATTTCATTGAATGGTTAGTAAATTATATATGAATTGAAATTGTTTTGGAATAGGATTAAAAGTAAGATAATTTGAATTTACAAATAAAATCCAAATCAAGTATGGATGGAATAAATTGGCCTTGAATGTTATCTTAACAAAATTTAGAATGGCTAATTAAATTACATAGGATTTGATCTAAATGAGTACCATATCAATTGCAATGAATTCAAGTAAGAAGTTGCAATAAATGAATAAACTTAAGATTTAAGATTTATGGAAAGGTGATTTTGATAAAAGTGGAAGTTCATTTAATAAAATGGATTGGTAAAGTGTTGTGAATGGATAGTGAATAGAAAATTTAATTGGGTTGGGCACTTTGATTGAACTGGAATTATCTTAAGCTAAGTTAATGTTTGAATTTGAATGAAGATGGATTAAATTGAGATATAGATGATATTATAATAAAAACTCTCACTTGAGTAAAATTCATAACAGTGAAATGAAGATGAATTTAATGTATGCTAAGTGCAAGTGAATTTGAATTAATAAGACTTCGAGAGCTTATAAAAGAAGTGAGTAGCGATGAAATAAAAAAAAAATATAATTGGCTAAGTAGAATGTATAACCCTGAATTAAAATAAAAGAGGAATATGGTTAACTATAAATAAATGGAAGTCTGAAGATAAATAAGAAGTGGGACTTATAAGATTTAGGTAGAATAAATAAGTCAATAGAATTGTTTGAATCTGGAAAATGAATAGGAAATCCAAACCTGAATTATAAAATAAAATTGAACCAAAGGGAATTTAAATGAAGAGATTTTTGAAGCTAAAAATCAAGTATTGAATTATAAATTGAGAATAAACTAATTTGGGATAAATCAGTAACTTGAATATGTGGATAAACTTTGAATTGGATTAAGTGTAAATAGTTAGAAGTGCAAACAAAAATTCAATTGTATGTAAATAAAGTGAAAATGGTTTTGAATTTAATTAAATAAGTTCGAGAATGAATCGAACATGGGAATTGAAATTTTTAAATGAAATAATTAATTGAGCTAATAAGTAAATGAAAGAGATTTGATTTAAATAAAATCAAATTAAATTGGAAAAGAATTTATGGGCAAATGAAAGAAGCTTAAGTTAAGTTAAATAATTTGAAGTAAGTTAACTTAAGTCTAAAATTCAATGAAGCATGACTTATATAAATTTGGGACATGTTTGCTAAATTTTAAGCATTGAAGTTGTCGAACTTAATGAAATGGTTTGGAATGCAATCAATGCAAAAGGTATGGTTTAAAAATAAAATTTGGAATGAAATTTCATATAACTTGAGTTGGAATTAATTTTTAAAACAGTTGCAAAATTAAAGAAATTGTTTGTTTGAATGAATATTGTTGTAATTTGCATAGAAATAATTGTTGTTGGCGTAAACATGATTGAATGTAGTTCTATGGAATGATAAAGTAATTAAATTTGATTTTGGAATAAAATTGCCATGAATATAAATTAGTTACTTTAAGAATGGATTGAATGTGATGTTATTAATTGACTAAAAAGCAATTGGATTTAATTGGAACCTTATCAATTGTTTATACAAAATGCGTGTATAATTGTTTATAAAATATGGTTTTGAATTGATAAGAAGCAGAAATTGATTTTTGAAATCAATTAAAAGGGAAAATGGGTCTGTTTGGGCATAATTATGGATTAGAGTTAAGTGAATGAATCGTAACTCACTTAAAGTTGAATGCAAACGGTATTTAGGTCAGTTATAAACAAATGGAACGAGTTTGGAAACTATAAGAATTGGTTATGAAGTTAGTCGTATAGCATTACTTAAGTTATTGATTGTGGTAGTTGCTTAAATGAATGCAATGTTATAAATTTCATAAATATGTTACTAATGTTTATAAATTGAGTAAGTACAGGTACCAGAAGATTGTATGGCGGGATTTTGGGCGCGCTAATGCTAAAATTAAATAAGTCGCTTGTTTAAAATGCTAAATAAGGTACGCCTACGCAATAAAACTAGGAAATATGAATTGTTTTTGGTTTTTCCGACCGTGTGGGTCGATGTATATATATTTATCTCTATTGTCAAATTGCAAAAGCTCCTCCGTACAAAGGGGACTCTGCCAAAAATTTTCAGAAATTTTGAAGTTAGAAAATTTTTGAAGTTTTTTGAAAACTTTGTTAACGACAAACGTTTTCAAATTGGAAATTGGAATAAACTAGTGAATGAAACTAATTTAAAATTAAGACATGAATTTGATATAATTGAAAATTTGAATTTGAATATTAGAGTTATAGATAAAATAAATTCATATGGAAATGAAAGAATAAATTGAATATGAATGAATACCAACTAAAGTGGTAAGATGAAAATAAATAACAAGAAACACATAAATGTTTATACTAACTTAAGAAAAGAATTATACATTCTCAGTCAAGAATTGATATTTCAAGTATAATCTAAATAATATTTGAATGAATGAATATGGACATTTGTAAGGATGTCGATAAAATGTTTTGTGTCTTGTGATTGGATATATTGCTGTGTAAGGTTATGCAGGTAATATAAAGGTAAAGAGAATTGATGTTAGTTTGAGAAGATAAATAGTAATGCCCGACAAAAGGTATGTGTTTAAGTTTATATTGGAAATTGATTGGGATTTTGATTGAGCCGCTTGGCTTTTTGTTTTCTTTTGAGATTTGGGAGGCCGTAGAGCCATTTTGTAGTTGTACCGAGCTAGCCGCGCAAAGGAGACGCTGGCAAAAATTTTCTGGAATTTAGGGTGTTAGAAAAATTTTGAGAAAATTTTGATAAGACAAAAATTGAGTTTAAACTGAAACGTGAATAGTTAAGCATATAATATAGTTTGAAACTAAGGAAGGTTTAGAAAGTTAATAAAAAGGTAATGCATCTTTTATTAAAAGATAATTAGTAGGATGTGAATAGTTGGTTTTGGAGTAATAGAATCGGGTATGAGGCCATTCTTCCTAACTAGTAATTTCGGGGACGAAATTCTTTTAAGGGGGGAGGAATGTAACGACCCGGATTTTTTGACGGCTAATTTATAACATTTAATTTGGATTTAAATATCTAATTTGAACTTTAATTTGATTTTAATATACAGTTTGGTTTTACTTAATATAAAAATGATCCAGAATTTAAATATAACAATAGATTGAATAAATTAATTATTTTTTTAAAATAGTAATTGATAATTGGATAAAATATAAAATCTGGAATTGTAAGCTTGTTGAAAATATTTTAACGGCTTATAAAATTTATATTGATAATTCTGGATGTGATAGATGGATTAAAATTAAATTTAAATGTCGTTGTTCAAATTTTAAATTTACATTGTTTAAATAGACAATTGAAAATAACCTTCCGAGGCACAGTCTCGGATTGTGACGAAACCAGTTCCGTTGGATCCGTAATATTAAATTATTGTCGGATTTCAAATTTCGTAATTTTTGGAGTGACCGTGTGTTTGTACGATAAGCAAACGCGCTATGATTGAATTCGAGAATATTTTTAAATATAACGTTTAAAATAAACAGGGTAGCTTTCTCAACACACCATCGTTCGTCTTCCTCAATACGCCTCCCATCTTTTTTATTATTTCGATGCTTTCCGTTTATATCTTCATTCCGAAACCAAAAATCAAAATCATGGCCGCTATTTTCTTTAATCGCGTTTCTTCCTTTATCTCAAAATCAATAACCCCTCTCATTTTCTCCTTCTCCCTCAAAACCGATCCCCAGCACGTTTCTAAAAAAAAAAAAAAAAAAAAAATGGAGGCTGCGTTCGCATAGGGAAGTCGCGAGGTTAGCTAGGCTAGGGCGTCATCAAGCGGCGCGATTGGGGGAAACTCGGTGGCGCGCGAAGGCGAGTTCGATTTCGCGCGTGCAATTAAGGGTCGCATCGATCTAGAGGCGACGATATCGAGGTCGCGTTCGATTGTTGGAGGCAGTGGCGTGAGCGGTTCGATCTGGAGGAGCGTGGAGGCGATTTTGGGGGGGTTACGTCGGCACGAGGGCGAGTTGGATCGCGGCGATCGTTCAAGGCTCGATGGTTGTGGCTTTAGCAGAGGGTCACTCGCGACAGCGCTGTCATGGACGATGGAGTGGAGGCGGTCACGTTGTTCATGCTCGATCGAGTAGCAGTGAGGTATAATTATATTAATTGTTTTACAATTAATTAGTTAACTTAAGTTTTAAATTTAGGATTTTGTTAATTATGCAGGTACTAAAAAGAGAAAATATAAAATCTTTTTACTGCTAAGTAGTTTTATATTTTAAGATTGATATTAGTTTAATTTAAATACGTGCATACAAAGAAGAAATGTTTACAGTGAAGTTTAAATGCTTTCTGTTGTAAATTTAAGTTATCCGATAGGAAGATACTTTATTTTCCTTAGAATAAAAATATAAAGATTTGTTTTTTTAAAAAATAAATATGGGTCATTTTGGTATAAGAAATTACAAAGAAGGAAATTAAAATATATATATACCTCTACTTTTTAAATATAGCTAGTTCATTTAAAATAATTTACTTAGGGGGATTAATTTGTCACTAAAAGATTTTTATAAAGGAGAATTAGTTTAAAATTTAATTATTTTTTGAAATAGCTCATTAGGTAAAATTAAACCATTAGAATTAAAGAATAAATTTATTTAAACAGAAATAAATAGCTTAAATAAATTGTAAGTCAATTAAAATATTCACCGATAAATTTGTCATGTGATTGTTCAAATATTAATAAAATTCATATAACTGTTATTCAAGGTCTGAAATTGAAAGGAAACAAGCTAGATTGGAAATGGATGCTAATAAAGAGAGGTGAGTTAATCTCACTCAGATAGATTTAAATTTAAATTGTTAAATTTAAATTTATTTGTTAAATTGCTTGAATGATGGTTGAAGTAGTGAATAATTAAATAAACTTTTACCATATTCTACAATATTTCACATTGAAGTGATATTGTTATTTTATTGTGCTAACATCTGTGGATGCAGGGAAAACAGGTTGGAGGGATCCAACAGGATTCCTCAAAACTATTCATTTTATTTCATATATATGTTGTTCTGTGACAGGATGATATATTAATTTGAGTAGTTTTATAGATAATTGAATTATCAACTGTTGAATAACAGAGAAGGTGAAAATTTGAAATTTTTATTATCATTGATAAATTAATTTGAAGAAGTTAAGTAAAACTCAAACAAAAAATATTTATTGGAAATTTAGGTCTGCTTTAATTGAGAATGAAGAAAATAAATAAAAATATATTTTCTACTTAAGTTAAACTTTAATGTGATAAAGTTGAGTTTTGGAAATTTAAATTATAAATGTATACTTGAAGGAATATTGTAATCAATAAGTGAATTAAAGAAAATGGAATTATATGAAGAAATAAAAATGGAGATCTATTAAGGAAATAAAAGAAATATTAATAAGATAAGAAAGGAAAATTTATTAGGAAATATAGAAGATGTTATTAAGAATTATGAATAAGAAATTCTATTAAGAGTCAAAAGAAGATTTTATTTAATAATGAATGGAATTTATTGAATGGGAAATATGGAACTTTATAAAGAAATAAATTATAAAAATGAGATTTCTTTAAATCAAACTATCTTATAATAAATGAAACCCAAGGAGATTTTATAAATTCATGAATGGAATTTATAAATGAGATATGAAATTGGTCGAATGGAAATAGTAGGATATTTCTAAAGGTGAATGTGGACAAGAGGTATTTATAAATGGATATTGGGTTTTCTAAAGTTATAAATTATTTTAAAAAGAATGTTTTGAGTACTATACTATATAAACTTTTTATAAACTAGTATTTGAATGCAAAATATTTTCGAATTAGTTATTTTGAAAGTTTAGCTATTATTTATTATAAACTCTAAGATTTCTAAAACCAGCTTGAAACTTATAAATAACTAGATATAAATTTAAATATTTAATATAACTTCTTATTTTATAAACTAATATGTTTTCAAAATGTTTTTAAAAATCCAATTAAAATCCTCTTGTAATGGTAAGCAAAATTTATTCAAATGAGATAAGATTTAGGAGAAATCTTATTAAGTGAAGGAATTGAGTTTGAAATTTATAAGCAAAGTATAAATTGATTTTTGAGAAAGGAATAAGAGAATAAGAAATATTTTCAAAAGCCAAATCAAAGTGAGTATGTATGAGAAATCAGTTAAGTGATTTCATGGGAATAGAAGACTTTGAAAATTTATTCCAAATGGGTTAAATGGGAATATTATCTGTATGATAATTGAGATAAATAATTTGTGGAAATTGTTTGATGGTTGCTTGTCTGTGATTAATTGATAGTTAAATATCCGACTATCAATATTGGACAAATGCGCTGATCGTTTCGAAGAGTCCGGGATCGAGATTTATTTCTCGAAAACCACTTCGATCCGGTTTGTACGATTACGAATGAAGACCGTGAAGAGTTGAAGACGGTGATTCGGTTTGTCCAAACCCAGGGCAACTTGTATGGATTGAATGCTTTCAGAACATCGTCAGGTGGACGATGAGCATTCTAAGTAACGCGTTCTTTAAAGGTAACGTTTAGCCTCAAGCCTCATCAACCGGGAATGGCTAAAACAGGGGAGGTGCAGCAAGGTTAGGTGGGTCATGCCCAAGCAGGACAAGATATTTCCCCTGTCTAGATGTCCCCTTTTATTTCGGCTTAGTGGGTGGTTGGTCGCGCCAACCACGGGGTTTATCTTGTTCGGGACTGTTCAGTAAGGAATGGTTCCGGCCTTGTGTTGCAGGGGATGAAGGGAGTAATCCTCGGTACGGTGATCTAGGCCCCGTACTGTGACGGGCGGTACCCCAGTAGCCCTGCCATTGTATGGGATCCAAACTCCAATAAGCGCCTGTACGGTTTTGATTGTGCCCAACTATTGCTGAAACGTGAGATGCAAGCATTTCAGCTAGATTCTATTTTACTTTCTATAGACACTATTATAATATCAGAGAACTTTAATAAAAATTGTTTTAGCTATCGTAAGGTAAAAACCCGACATGTTTATTTGTGGCGTGGTCTTACGAGATGCTTTTGTTTTCAAAGGATTTTTTTGAAACTTTAATAATCCAATTGAGTGTGATTTTCTCACGCTGGTATTCCAGACTGACTCGGGTGTTGTTTTATATGATGCTCGGGTCAGACCGGGTTAAACAGGTTCAGGTTTTATGCTGGAGCTCTGGAGACGAGCTGGGGACAGAGCGTATTCCCGTATTTGTCTATTATTTCCGCTGTGTATGGACATGTATGACTGATTGATGTACTCTGATGATGGTAAGTATGTATATGTATACAGTACAGATTTCTTGTATTTAAACTGTATTCTGTATATTATATTTTATTCCGCTGCGATGTGAGATTTTGATGTTTGTTTTGGTTCTTCTTCTTCTACCTCTTTCTTCTTTTACCCGAAGACTCGTACTTTTGTGCCTCTTTGGATTGAACTATGGTGAATTTGGTTAGTTTAAAGGGGTACGGATTTGCGGGCTTTTACACTTGGTATCAGAGCTGAAAGGTTAAGCGAGAACCTTAGCTCTGGTGGGAATTACTCATTAGAGATAGAGTCAGTAGTACTCTAGAATGAGTTTGAGCGTATATAGATATGAGTGCGTATTTGTTAGTGAATATAAACTGGTGTTGATTGATTTATTGAGTGGTATATGAACCTTCGTCAGCACGGTCTGCACAACTGTGCCGAAGGGGTTTCTAAACACTTGAATAGAACAATTCGACACAATATTGTTTTCAAAAGTGGGTGAATGAAATAATTTCATCCAAAATATATTTTGATATAAAAAGCATATTTTCTGAATTATTATTATAACTTGGATGATTGGATGCTATATTTAGACTTATGAGATGATTAAATAGTTATCTAAAAAAAAGAAAAAAATAAATCAAATGTTGGATTTTGGAATTAAAGTTTAAATGAAAGGTTAAAGATGGAAATTTAACTTGGATTAAAATTTTAAACTTGAAATTTAATTAATGATTTGGGAAGAATAAGTTAGTAGATTTTAAATGAAATTGAAATGAGAAATAAAACTTGAAGTGGATTGAAATTTATTTAAGTTATGAGATGAAAGTAAATTGCATTAAAACGGGAAAATAAATTCAGCTGTATTTAAATTCAGTTGTATTTGATTTAAATTGTAATTGGAATTAAGAATGGAATCTAGTGATGAAACCCGAGTTATAAATAGAAATTTCATTGAATGGTTAGTAAATTATATATGAATTGAAATTGTTTTGGAATAGGATTAAAAGTAAGATAATTTGAATTTACAAATAAAATCCAAATCAAGTATGGATGGAATAAATTGGCCTTGAATGTTATCTTAACAAAATTTAGAATGGCTAATTAAATTACATAGGATTTGATCTAAATGAGTACCATATCAATTGCAATGAATTCAAGTAAGAAGTTGCAATAAATGAATAAACTTAAGATTTAAGATTTATGGAAAGGTGATTTTGATAAAAGTGGAAGTTCATTTAATAAAATGGATTGGTAAAGTGTTGTGAATGGATAGTGAATAGAAAATTTAATTGGGTTGGGCACTTTGATTGAACTGGAATTATCTTAAGCTAAGTTAATGTTTGAATTTGAATGAAGATGGATTAAATTGAGATATAGATGATATTATAATAAAAACTCTCACTTGAGTAAAATTCATAACAGTGAAATGAAGATGAATTTAATGTATGCTAAGTGCAAGTGAATTTGAATTAATAAGACTTCGAGAGCTTATAAAAGAAGTGAGTAGCGATGAAATAAAAAAAATATATAATTGGCTAAGTAGAATGTATAACCCTGAATTAAAATAAAAGAGGAATATGGTTAACTATAAATAAATGGAAGTCTGAAGATAAATAAGAAGTGGGACTTATAAGATTTAGGTAGAATAAATAAGTCAATAGAATTGTTTGAATCTGGAAAATGAATAGGAAATCCAAACCTGAATTATAAAATAAAATTGAACCAAAGGGAATTTAAATGAAGAGATTTTTGAAGCTAAAAATCAAGTATTGAATTATAAATTGAGAATAAACTAATTTGGGATAAATCAGTAACTTGAATATGTGGATAAACTTTGAATTGGATTAAGTGTAAATAGTTAGAAGTGCAAACAAAAATTCAATTGTATGTAAATAAAGTGAAAATGGTTTTGAATTTAATTAAATAAGTTCGAGAATGAATCGAACATGGGAATTGAAATTTTTAAATGAAATAATTAATTGAGCTAATAAGTAAATGAAAGAGATTTGATTTAAATAAAACCAAATTAAATTGGAAAAGAATTTATGGGCAAATGAAAGAAGCTTAAGTTAAGTTAAATAATTTGAAGTAAGTTAACTTAAGTCTAAAATTCAATGAAGCATGACTTATATAAATTTGGGACATGTTTGCTAAATTTTAAGCATTGAAGTTGTCGAACTTAATGAAATGGTTTGGAATGCAATCAATGCAAAAGGTATGGTTTAAAAATAAAATTTGGAATGAAATTTCATATAACTTGAGTTGGAATTAATTTTTAAAACAGTTGCAAAATTAAAGAAATTGTTTGTTTGAATGAATATTGTTGTAATTTGCATAGAAATAATTGTTGTTGGCGTAAACATGATTGAATGTAGTTCTATGGAATGATAAAGTAATTAAATTTGATTTTGGAATAAAATTGCCATGAATATAAATTAGTTACTTTAAGAATGGATTGAATGTGATGTTATTAATTGACTAAAAAGCAATTGGATTTAATTGGAACCTTATCAATTGTTTATACAAAATGCGTGTATAATTGTTTATAAAATATGGTTTTGAATTGATAAGAAGCAGAAATTGATTTTTGAAATCAATTAAAAGGGAAAATGGGTCTGTTTGGGCATAATTATGGATTAGAGTTAAGTGAATGAATCGTAACTCACTTAAAGTTGAATGCAAACGGTATTTAGGTCAGTTATAAACAAATGGAACGAGTTTGGAAACTATAAGAATTGGTTATGAAGTTAGTCGTATAGCATTACTTAAGTTATTGATTGTGGTAGTTGCTTAAATGAATGCAATGTTATAAATTTCATAAATATGTTACTAATGTTTATAAATTGAGTAAGTACAGGTACCAGAAGATTGTATGGCGGGATTTTGGGCGCGCTAATGCTAAAATTAAATAAGCCGCTTGTTTAAAATGCTAAATAAGGTACGCCTACGCAATAAAACTAAGAAATATGAATTGTTTTTGGTTTTTCCGACCGTGTGGGTCGATGTATATATATTTATCTCTATTGTCAAATTGCAAAAGCTCCTCCGTACAAAGGGGACTCTGCCAAAAATTTTCAGAAATTTTGAAGTTAGAAAATTTTTGAAGTTTTTTGAAAACTTTGTTAACGACAAACGTTTTCAAATTGGAAATTGGAATAAACTAGTGAATGAAACTAATTTAAAATTAAGACATGAATTTGATATAATTGAAAATTTGAATTTGAATATTAGAGTTATAGATAAAATAAATTCATATGGAAATGAAAGAATAAATTGAATATGAATGAATACCAACTAAAGTGGTAAGATGAAAATAAATAACAAGAAACACATAAATGTTTATACTAACTTAAGAAAAGAATTATACATTCTCAATCGAGAATTGATATTTCAAGTATAATCTAAATAATATTTGAATGAATGAATATGGACATTTGTAAGGATGTCGATAAAATGTTTTGTGTCTTGTGATTGGATATATTGCTGTGTAAGGTTATGCAGGTAATATAAAGGTAAAGAGAATTGATGTTAGTTTCAGAAGATAAATAGTAATGCCCGACAAAAGGTATGTGTTTAAGTTTATATTGGAAATTGATTGGGATTTTGATTGAGCCGCTTGGCTTTTTGTTTTCTTTTGAGATTTGGGAGGCCGTAGAGCCATTTTGTAGTTGTACCGAGCTAGCCGCGCAAAGGAGACGCTGGCAAAATTTTTCTGGAATTTAGGGTGTTAGAAAAATTTTGAGAAAATTTTGATAAGACAAAAATTGAGTTTAAACTGAAACGTGAATAGTTAAGCATATAATATAGTTTGAAACTAAGGAAGGTTTAGAAAGTTAATAAAAAGGTAATGCATCTTTTATTAAAAGATAATTAGTAGGATGTGAATAGTTGGTTTTGGAGTAATAGAATCGGGTATGAGGCCATTCTTCCTAACTAGTAATTTCGGGGACGAAATTCTTTTAAGGGGGAGGAATGTAACGACCCGGATTTTTTGACGGCTAATTTATAACATTTAATTTGGATTTAAATATCTAATTTGAACTTTAATTTGATTTTAATATACAGTTTGGTTTTACTTAATATAAAAATGATCCAGAATTTAAATATAACAATAGATTGAATAAATTAATTATTTTTTTAAAATAGTAATTGATAATTGGATAAAATATAAAATCTGGAATTGTAAGCTTGTTGAAAATATTTTAACGGCTTATAAAATTTATATTGATAATTCTGGATGTGATAGATGGATTAAAATTAAATTTAAATGTCGTTGTTCAAATTTTAAATTTACATTGTTTAAATAGACAATTGAAAATAACCTTCCGAGGCACAGTCTCGGATTGTGACGAAACCAGTTCCGTTGGATCCGTAATATTAAATTATTGTCGGATTTCAAATTTCGTAATTTTTGGAGTGACCGTGTGTTTGTACGATAAGCAAACGCGCTATGATTGAATTCGAGAATATTTTTAAATATAACGTTTAAAATAAACAGGGTAGCTTTCTCAACACACCATCGTTCGTCTTCCTCAATACGCCTCCCATCTTTTTTATTATTTCGATGCTTTCCGTTTATATCTTCATTCCGAAACCAAAAATCAAAATCATGGCCGCTATTTTCTTTAATCGCGTTTCTTCCTTTATCTCAAAATCAATAACCCCTCTCATTTTCTCCTTCTCCCTCAAAACCGATCCCCAGCACGTTTCTAAAAAAAAAAAAAAAAAAAAAAATGGAGGCTGCGTTCGCATAGGGAAGTCGCGAGGTTAGCTAGGCTAGGGCGTCATCAAGCGGCGCGATTGGGGGAAACTCGGTGGCGCGCGAAGGCGAGTTCGATTTCGCGCGTACAATTAAGGGTCGCATCGATCTAGAGGCGACGATATCGAGGTCGCGTTCGATTGTTGGAGGCAGTGGCATGAGCGGTTCGATCTGGAGGAGCGTGGAGGCGATTTTGGGGGGGTTACGTCGGCATGAGGGCGAGTTGGATCGCGGCGATCGTTCAAGGCTCGATGGTTGTGGCTTTAGCAGAGGGTCACTCGCGACAGCGCTGTCATGGACGATGGAGTGGAGGCGGTCACGTTGTTCATGCTCGATCGAGTAGCAGTGAGGTATAATTATATTAATTGTTTTACAATTAATTAGTTAACTTAAGTTTTAAATTTAGGATTTTGTTAATTATGCAGGTACTAAAAAGAGAAAATATAAAATCTTTTTACTGCTAAGTAGTTTTATATTTTAAGATTGATATTAGTTTAATTTAAATACGTGCATACAAAGAAGAAATGTTTACAGTGAAGTTTAAATGCTTTCTGTTGTAAATTTAAGTTATCCGATAGGAAGATACTTTATTTTCCTTAGAATAAAAATATAAAGATTTGTTTTTTTAAAAAATAAATATGGGTCATTTTGGTATAAGAAATTACAAAGAAGGAAATTAAAATATATATATACCTCTACTTTTTAAATATAGCCAGTTCATTTAAAATAATTTACTTAGGGGGATTAATTTGTCACTAAAAGATTTTTATAAAGGAGAATTAGTTTAAAATTTAATTATTTGTTGAAATAGCTCATTAGGTAAAATTAAACCATTAGAATTAAAGAATAAATTTATTTAAACAGAAATAAATAGCTTAAATAAATTGTAAGTCAATTAAAATATTCACCGATAAATTTGTCATGTGATTGTTCAAATATTAATAAAATTCATATAACTGTTATTCAAGGTCTGAAATTGAAAGGAAACAAGCTAGATTGGAAATGGATGCTAATAAAGAGAGGTGAGTTAATCTCACTCAGATAGATTTAAATTTAAATTGTTAAATTTAAATTTATTTGTTAAATTGCTTGAATGATGGTTGAAGTAGTGAATAATTAAATAAACTTTTACCATATTCTGCAATATTTCACATTGAAGTGATATTGTTATTTTATTGTGCTAACATCTGTGGATGCAGGGAAAACAGGTTGGAGGGATCCAACAGGATTCCTCAAAACTATTCATTTTATTTCATATATATGTTGTTCTGTGACAGGATGATATATTAATTTGAGTAGTTTTATAGATAATTGAATTATCAACTGTTGAATAACAGAGAAGGTGAAAATTTGAAATTTTTATTATCATTGATAAATTAATTTGAAGAAGTTAAGTAAAACTCAAACAAAAAATATTTATTGGAAATTTAGGTCTGCTTTAATTGAGAATGAAGAAAATAAATAAAAATATATTTTCTACTTAAGTTAAACTTTAATGTGATAAAGTTGAGTTTTGGAAATTTAAATTATAAATGTATACTTGAAGGAATATTGTAATCAATAAGTGAATTAAAGAAAATGGAATTATATGAAGAAATAAAAATGGAGATCTATTAAGGAAATAAAAGAAATATTAATAAGATAAGAAAGGAAAATTTATTAGGAAATATAGAAGATGTTATTAAGAATTATGAATAAGAAATTCTATTAAGAGTCAAAAGAAGATTTTATTTAATAATGAATGGAATTTATTGAATGGGAAATATGGAACTTTATAAAGAAATAAATTATAAAAATGAGATTTCTTTAAATCAAACTATCTTATAATAAATGAAACCCAAGGAGATTTTATAAATTCATGAATGGAATTTATAAATGAGATATGAAATTGGTCGAATGGAAATAGTAGGATATTTCTAAAGGTGAATGTGGACAAGAGGTATTTATAAATGGATATTGGGTTTTCTAAAGTTATAAATTATTTTAAAAAGAATGTTTTGAGTACTATACTATATAAACTTTTTATAAACTAGTATTTGAATGCAAAATATTTTCGAATTAGTTATTTTGAAAGTTTAGCTATTATTTATTATAAACTCTAAGATTTCTAAAACCAGCTTGAAACTTATAAATAACTAGATATAAATTTAAATATTTAATATAACTTCTTATTTTATAAACTAATATGTTTTCAAAATGTTTTTAAAAATCCAATTAAAATCCTCTTGTAATGGTAAGCAAAATTTATTCAAATGAGATAAGATTTAGGAGAAATCTTATTAAGTGAAGGAATTGAGTTTGAAATTTATAAGCAAAGTATAAATTGATTTTTGAGAAAGGAATAAGAGAATAAGAAATATTTTCAAAAGCCAAATCAAAGTGAGTATGTATGAGAAATCAGTTAATTGATTTCATGGGAATAGAAGACTTTGAAAATTTATTCCAAATGGGTTAAATGGGAATATTATCTGTATGATAATTGAGATAAATAATTTGTGGAAATTGTTTGATGGTTGCTTGTCTGTGATTAATTGATAGTTAAATATCCGACTATCAATATTGGACAAATGCGCTGATAGTTTCGAAGAGTCCGGGATCGAGATTTATTTCTCGAAAACCACTTCGATCCGGTTTGTACGATTACGAATGAAGACCGTGAAGAGTTGAAGACGGTGATTCGGTTTGTCCAAACCCAGGGCAACTTGTATGGATTGAATGCTTTCAGAACATCGTCAGGTGGACGATGAGCATTCTAAGTAACGCGTTCTTTAAAGGTAACGTTTAGCCTCAAGCCTCATCAACCGGGAATGGCTAAAACAGGGGAGGTGCAGCAAGGTTAGGTGGGTCATGCCCAAGCAGGACAAGATATTTCCCCTGTCTAGATGTCCCTTTTTATTTCGGCTTAGTGGGTGGTTGGTCGCGCCAACCACGGGGTTTATCTTGTTCGGGACTGTTCAGTAAGGAATGGTTCCGGCCTTGTGTTGCAGGGGATGAAGGGAGTAATCCTCGGTACGGTGATCTAGGCCCCGTACTGTGACGGGCGGTACCCCAGTAGCCCTGCCATTGTATGGGATCCAAACTCCAATAAGCGCCTGTACGGTTTTGATTGTGCCCAACTATTGCTGAAACGTGAGATGCAAGCATTTCAGCTAGATTCTATTTTACTTTCTATAGACACTATTATAATATCAGAGAACTTTAATAAAAATTGTTTTAGCTATCGTAAGGTAAAAACCCGACATGTTTATTTGTGGCGTGGTCTTACGAGATGCTTTTGTTTTCAAAGGATTTTTTTGAAACTTTAATAATCCAATTGAGTGTGATTTTCTCACGCTGGTATTCCAGACTGACTCGGGTGTTGTTTTATATGATGCTCGGGTCAGACCGGGTTAAACAGGTTCAGGTTTTATGCTGGAGCTCTGGAGACGAGCTGGGGACAGAGCGTATTCCCGTATTTGTCTATTATTTCCGCTGTGTATGGACATGTATGACTGATTGATGTACTCTGATGATGGTAAGTATGTATATGTATACAGTACAGATTTCTTGTATTTAAACTGTATTCTGTATATTATATTTTATTCCGCTGCGATGTGAGATTTTGATGTTTGTTTTGGTTCTTCTTCTTCTACCTCTTTCTTCTTTTACCCGAAGACTCGTACTTTTGTGCCTCTTTGGATTGAACTATGGTGAATTTGGTTAGTTTAAAGGGGTACGGATTTGCGGGCTTTTACACTTGGTATCAGAGCTGAAAGGTTAAGCGAGAACCTTAGCTCTGGTGGGAATTACTCATTAGAGATAGAGTCAGTAGTACTCTAGAATGAGTTTGAGCGTATATAGATATGAGTGCGTATTTGTTAGTGAATATAAACTGGTGTTGATTGATTTATTGAGTGGTATATGAACCTTCGTCAGCACGGTCTGCACAACTGTGCCGAAGGGGTTTCTAAACACTTGAATAGAACAATTCGACACAATATTGTTTTCAAAAGTGGGTGAATGAAATAATTTCATCCAAAATATATTTTGATATAAAAAGCATATTTTCTGAATTATTATTATAACTTGGATGATTGGATGCTATATTTAGACTTATGAGATGATTAAATAGTTATCTAAAAAAAAGAAAAAAATAAATCAAATGTTGGATTTTGGAATTAAAGTTTAAATGAAAGGTTAAAGATGGAAATTTAACTTGGATTAAAATTTTAAACTTGAAATTTAATTAATGATTTGGGAAGAATAAGTTAGTAGATTTTAAATGAAATTGAAATGAGAAATAAAACTTGAAGTGGATTGAAATTTATTTAAGTTATGAGATGAAAGTAAATTGCATTAAAACGGGAAAATAAATTCAGCTGTATTTAAATTCAGTTGTATTTGATTTAAATTGTAATTGGAATTAAGAATGGAATCTAGTGATGAAACCCGAGTTATAAATAGAAATTTCATTGAATGGTTAGTAAATTATATATGAATTGAAATTGTTTTGGAATAGGATTAAAAGTAAGATAATTTGAATTTACAAATAAAATCCAAATCAAGTATGGATGGAATAAATTGGCCTTGAATGTTATCTTAACAAAATTTAGAATGGCTAATTAAATTACATAGGATTTGATCTAAATGAGTACCATATCAATTGCAATGAATTCAAGTAAGAAGTTGCAATAAATGAATAAACTTAAGATTTAAGATTTATGGAAAGGTGATTTTGATAAAAGTGGAAGTTCATTTAATAAAATGGATTGGTAAAGTGTTGTGAATGGATAGTGAATAGAAAATTTAATTGGGTTGGGCACTTTGATTGAACTGGAATTATCTTAAGCTAAGTTAATGTTTGAATTTGAATGAAGATGGATTAAATTGAGATATAGATGATATTATAATAAAAACTCTCACTTGAGTAAAATTCATAACAGTGAAATGAAGATGAATTTAATGTATGCTAAGTGCAAGTGAATTTGAATTAATAAGACTTCGAGAGCTTATAAAAGAAGTGAGTAGCGATGAAATAAAAAAAAAATATAATTGGCTAAGTAGAATGTATAACCCTGAATTAAAATAAAAGAGGAATATGGTTAACTATAAATAAATGGAAGTCTGAAGATAAATAAGAAGTGGGACTTATAAGATTTAGGTAGAATAAATAAGTCAATAGAATTGTTTGAATCTGGAAAATGAATAGGAAATCCAAACCTGAATTATAAAATAAAATTGAACCAAAGGGAATTTAAATGAAGAGATTTTTGAAGCTAAAAATCAAGTATTGAATTATAAATTGAGAATAAACTAATTTGGGATAAATCAGTAACTTGAATATGTGGATAAACTTTGAATTGGATTAAGTGTAAATAGTTAGAAGTGCAAACAAAAATTCAATTGTATGTAAATAAAGTGAAAATGGTTTTGAATTTAATTAAATAAGTTCGAGAATGAATCGAACATGGGAATTGAAATTTTTAAATGAAATAATTAATTGAGCTAATAAGTAAATGAAAGAGATTTGATTTAAATAAAATCAAATTAAATTGGAAAAGAATTTATGGGCAAATGAAAGAAGCTTAAGTTAAGTTAAATAATTTGAAGTAAGTTAACTTAAGTCTAAAATTCAATGAAGCATGACTTATATAAATTTGGGACATGTTTGCTAAATTTTAAGCATTGAAGTTGTCGAACTTAATGAAATGGTTTGGAATGCAATCAATGCAAAAGGTATGGTTTAAAAATAAAATTTGGAATGAAATTTCATATAACTTGAGTTGGAATTAATTTTTAAAACAGTTGCAAAATTAAAGAAATTGTTTGTTTGAATGAATATTGTTGTAATTTGCATAGAAATAATTGTTGTTGGCGTAAACATGATTGAATGTAGTTCTATGGAATGATAAAGTAATTAAATTTGATTTTGGAATAAAATTGCCATGAATATAAATTAGTTACTTTAAGAATGGATTGAATGTGATGTTATTAATTGACTAAAAAGCAATTGGATTTAATTGGAACCTTATCAATTGTTTATACAAAATGCGTGTATAATTGTTTATAAAATATGGTTTTGAATTGATAAGAAGCAGAAATTGATTTTTGAAATCAATTAAAAGGGAAAATGGGTCTGTTTGGGCATAATTATGGATTAGAGTTAAGTGAATGAATCGTAACTCACTTAAAGTTGAATGCAAACGGTATTTAGGTCAGTTATAAACAAATGGAACGAGTTTGGAAACTATAAGAATTGGTTATGAAGTTAGTCGTATAGCATTACTTAAGTTATTGATTGTGGTAGTTGCTTAAATGAATGCAATGTTATAAATTTCATAAATATGTTACTAATGTTTATAAATTGAGTAAGTACAGGTACCAGAAGATTGTATGGCGGGATTTTGGGCGCGCTAATGCTAAAATTAAATAAGCCGCTTGTTTAAAATGCTAAATAAGGTACGCCTACGCAATAAAACTAGGAAATATGAATTGTTTTTGGTTTTTCCGACCGTGTGGGTCGATGTATATATATTTATCTCTATTGTCAAATTGCAAAAGCTCCTCCGTACAAAGGGGACTCTGCCAAAAATTTTCAGAAATTTTGAAGTTAGAAAATTTTTGAAGTTTTTTGAAAACTTTGTTAACGACAAACGTTTTCAAATTGGAAATTGGAATAAACTAGTGAATGAAACTAATTTAAAATTAAGACATGAATTTGATATAATTGAAAATTTGAATTTGAATATTAGAGTTATAGATAAAATAAATTCATATGGAAATGAAAGAATAAATTGAATATGAATGAATACCAACTAAAGTGGTAAGATGAAAATAAATAACAAGAAACACATAAATGTTTATACTAACTTAAGAAAAGAATTATACATTCTCAATCGAGAATTGATATTTCAAGTATAATCTAAATAATATTTGAATGAATGAATATGGACATTTGTAAGGATGTCGATAAAATGTTTTGTGTCTTGTGATTGGATATATTGCTGTGTAAGGTTATGCAGGTAATATAAAGGTAAAGAGAATTGATGTTAGTTTGAGAAGATAAATAGTAATGCCCGACAAAAGGTATGTGTTTAAGTTTATATTGGAAATTGATTGGGATTTTGATTGAGCCACTTGGCTTTTTGTTTTCTTTTGAGATTTGGGAGGCCGTAGAGCCATTTTGTAGTTGTACCGAGCTAGCCGCGCAAAGGAGACGCTGGCAAAATTTTTCTGGAATTTAGGGTGTTAGAAAAATTTTGAGAAAATTTTGATAAGACAAAAATTGAGTTTAAACTGAAACGTGAATAGTTAAGCATATAATATAGTTTGAAACTAAGGAAGGTTTAGAAAGTTAATAAAAAGGTAATGCATCTTTTATTAAAAGATAATTAGTAGGATGTGAATAGTTGGTTTTGGAGTAATAGAATCGGGTATGAGGCCATTCTTCCTAACTAGTAATTTCGGGGACGAAATTCTTTTAAGGGGGGAGGAATGTAACGACCCGGATTTTTTGACGGCTAATTTATAACATTTAATTTGGATTTAAATATCTAATTTGAACTTTAATTTGATTTTAATATACAGTTTGGTTTTACATAATATAAAAATGATCCAGAATTTAAATATAACAATAGATTGAATAAATTAATTATTTTTTTAAAATAGTAATTGATAATTGGATAAAATATAAAATCTGGAATTGTAAGCTTGTTGAAAATATTTTAACGGCTTATAAAATTTATATTGATAATTCTGGATGTGATAGATGGATTAAAATTAAATTTAAATGTCGTTGTTCAAATTTTAAATTTACATTGTTTAAATAGACAATTGAAAATAACCTTCCGAGGCACAGTCTCGGATTGTGACGAAACCAGTTCCGTTGGATCCGTAATATTAAATTATTGTCGGATTTCAAATTTCGTAATTTTTGGAGTGACCGTGTGTTTGTACGATAAGCAAACGCGCTATGATTGAATTCGAGAATATTTTTAAATATAACGTTTAAAATAAACAGGGTAGCTTTCTCAACACACCATCGTTCGTCTTCCTCAATACGCCTCCCATCTTTTTTATTATTTCGATGCTTTCCGTTTATATCTTCATTCCGAAACCAAAAATCAAAATCATGGCCGCTATTTTCTTTAATCGCGTTTCTTCCTTTATCTCAAAATCAATAACCCCTCTCATTTTCTCCTTCTCCCTCAAAACCGATCCCCAGCACGTTTCTAAAAAAAAAAAAAAAAAAATGGAGGCTGCGTTCGCATAGGGAAGTCGCGAGGTTAGCTAGGCTAGGGCGTCATCAAGCGGCGCGATTGGGGGAAACTCGGTGGCGCGCGAAGGCGAGTTCGATTTCGCGCGTACAATTAAGGGTCGCATCGATCTAGAGGCGACGATATCGAGGTCGCGTTCGATTGTTGGAGGTAGTGGCATGAGCGGTTCGATCTGGAGGAGCGTAGAGGCGATTTTGGGGGGGTTACGTCGGCACGAGGGCGAGTTGGATCGCGGCGATCGTTCAAGGCTCGATGGTTGTGGCTTTAGCAGAGGGTCACTCGCGACAGCGCTGTCATGGACGATGGAGTGGAGGCGGTCACGTTGTTCATGCTCGATCGAGTAGCAGTGAGGTATAATTATATTAATTGTTTTACAATTAATTAGTTAACTTAAGTTTTAAATTTAGGATTTTGTTAATTATGCAGGTACTAAAAAGAGAAAATATAAAATCTTTTTACTGCTAAGTAGTTTTATATTTTAAGATTGATATTAGTTTAATTTAAATACGTGCATACAAAGAAGAAATGTTTACAGTGAAGTTTAAATGCTTTCTGTTGTAAATTTAAGTTATCCGATAGGAAGATACTTTATTTTCCTTAGAATAAAAATATAAAGATTTGTTTTTTTTAAAAATAAATATGGGTCATTTTGGTATAAGAAATTACAAAGAAGGAAATTAAAATATATATATACCTCTACTTTTTAAATATAGCTAGTTCATTTAAAATAATTTACTTAGGGGGATTAATTTGTCACTAAAAGATTTTTATAAAGGAGAATTAGTTTAAAATTTAATTATTTGTTGAAATAGCTCATTAGGTAAAATTAAACCATTAGAATTAAAGAATAAATTTATTTAAACAGAAATAAATAGCTTAAATAAATTGTAAGTCAATTAAAATATTCACCGATAAATTTGTCATGTGATTGTTCAAATATTAATAAAATTCATATAACTGTTATTCAAGGTCTGAAATTGAAAGGAAACAAGCTAGATTGGAAATGGATGCTAATAAAGAGAGGTGAGTTAATCTCACTCAGATAGATTTAAATTTAAATTGTTAAATTTAAATTTATTTGTTAAATTGCTTGAATGATGGTTGAAGTAGTGAATAATTAAATAAACTTTTACCATATTCTGCAATATTTCACATTGAAGTGATATTGTTATTTTATTGTGCTAACATCTGTGGATGCAGGGAAAACAGGTTGGAGGGATCCAACAGGATTCCTCAAAACTATTCATTTTATTTCATATATATGTTGTTCTGTGACAGGATGATATATTAATTTGAGTAGTTTTATAGATAATTGAATTATCAACTGTTGAATAACAGAGAAGGTGAAAATTTGAAATTTTTATTATCATTGATAAATTAATTTGAAGAAGTTAAGTAAAACTCAAACAGAAAATATTTATTGGAAATTTAGGTCTGCTTTAATTGAGAATGAAGAAAATAAATAAAAATATATTTTCTACTTAAGTTAAACTTTAATGTGATAAAGTTGAGTTTTGGAAATTTAAATTATAAATGTATACTTGAAGGAATATTGTAATCAATAAGTGAATTAAAGAAAATGGAATTATATGAAGAAATAAAAATGGAGATCTATTAAGGAAATAAAAGAAATATTAATAAGATAAGAAAGGAAAATTTATTAGGAAATATAGAAGATGTTATTAAGAATTATGAATAAGAAATTCTATTAAGAGTCAAAAGAAGATTTTATTTAATAATGAATGGAATTTATTGAATGGGAAATATGGAACTTTATAAAGAAATAAATTATAAAAATGAGATTTCTTTAAATCAAACTATCTTATAATAAATGAAACCCAAGGAGATTTTATAAATTCATGAATGGAATTTATAAATGAGATATGAAATTGGTCGAATGGAAATAGTAGGATATTTCTAAAGGTGAATGTGGACAAGAGGTATTTATAAATGGATATTGGGTTTTCTAAAGTTATAAATTATTTTAAAAAGAATGTTTTAAGTACTATACTATATAAACTTTTTATAAACTAGTATTTGAATGCAAAATATTTTCGAATTAGTTATTTTGAAAGTTTAGCTATTATTTATTATAAACTCTAAGATTTCTAAAACCAGCTTGAAACTTATAAATAACTAGATATAAATTTAAATATTTAATATAACTTCTTATTTTATGAACTAATATGTTTTCAAAATGTTTTTAAAAATCCAATTAAAATCCTCTTGTAATGGTAAGCAAAATTTATTCAAATGAGATAAGATTTAGGAGAAATCTTATTAAGTGAAGGAATTGAGTTTGAAATTTATAAGCAAAGTATAAATTGATTTTTGAGAAAGGAATAAGAGAATAAGAAATATTTTCAAAAGCCAAATCAAAGTGAGTATGTATGAGAAATCAGTTAAGTGATTTCATGGGAATAGAAGACTTTGAAAATTTATTCCAAATGGGTTAAATGGGAATATTATCTGTATGATAACTGAGATAAATAATTTGTGGAAATTGTTTGATGGTTGCTTGTCTGTGATTAATTGATAGTTAAATATCCGACTATCAATATTGGACAAATGCGCTGATCGTTTCGAAGAGTCCGGGATCGAGATTTATTTCTCGAAAACCACTTCGATCCGGTTTGTACGATTATGAATGAAGACCGTGAAGAGTTGAAGACGGTGATTCGGTTTGTCCAAACCCAGGGCAACTTGTATGGATTGAATGCTTTCAGAACATCGTCAGGTGGACGATGAGCATTCTAAGTAACGCGTTCTTTAAAGGTAACGTTTAGCCTCAAGCCTCATCAACCGGGAATGGCTAAAACAGGGGAGGTGCAGCAAGGTTAGGTGGGTCATGCCCAAGCAGGACAAGATATTTCCCCTGTCTAGATGTCCCTTTTTATTTCGGCTTAGTGGGTGGTTGGTAGCGCCAACCACGGGGTTTATCTTGTTCGGGACTGTTCAGTAAGGAATGGTTCCGGCCTTGTGTTGCAGGGGATGAAGGGAGTAATCCTCGGTACGGTGATCTAGGCCCCGTACTGTGACGGGCGGTACCCCAGTAGCCCTGCCATTGTATGGGATCCAAACTCCAATAAGCGCCTGTACGGTTTTGATTGTGCCCAACTATTGCTGAAACGTGAGATGCAAGCATTTCAGCTAGATTCTATTTTACTTTCTATAGACACTATTATAATATCAGAGAACTTTAATAAAAATTGTTTTAGCTATCGTAAGGTAAAAACCCGACATGTTTATTTGTGGCGTGGTCTTACGAGATGCTTTTGTTTTCAAAGGATTTTTTTGAAACTTTAATAATCCAATTGAGTGTGATTTTCTCACGCTGGTATTCCAGACTGACTCGGGTGTTGTTTTATATGATGCTCGGGTCAGACCGAGTTAAACAGGTTCAGGTTTTATGCTGGAGCTCTGGAGACGAGCTGGGGACAGAGCGTATTCCCGTATTTGTCTATTATTTCCGCTGTGTATGGACATGTATGACTGATTGATGTACTCTGATGATGGTATGTATGTATATGTATACAGTACAGATTTCTTGTATTTAAACTGTATTCTGTATATTATATTTTATTCCGCTGCGATGTGAGATTTTGATGTTTGTTTTGGTTCTTCTTCTTCTACCTCTTTCTTCTTTTACCCGAAGACTCGTACTTTTGTGCCTCTTTGGATTGAACTGTGGTGAATTTGGTTAGTTTAAAGGGGTACGGATTTGCGGGCTTTTACACTTCAGCCGTGGGTAGCTCTTGTCGTGGCTATTCGTGTGGCGCTAGTTGATCAACCTGGATTCGATCGTAGAGGCTGCGAGATTTAGGGTTTGAAGGCGGCATTGGGTTGGGTTCGAACGTGAGGAACTGGAGAAGGAGAAGCAAGTTTCAGCGGCCTAGATCCTATTCTCTGAAATGCACGGCTTTGATTGGTTCAAGGTTAAAAATAAAAAGAATTTGTAAATAAAATTATAATTTAAATCGTGTAAACTTTAAAACATTGTATCTTTGTCATACGAGGTCGGAAAATTACGAAATGAATTGCGTCGGGTTCGTTTTGACGAGCACTACGCAATGGAGCTTGTTTGGAGTCGATTGGAGATAGTGATAATTTTGGGAATAATTAAACGTGCGTTTAATATTATTCGAAACAAAACGCTACAACTGTTATCAGAAACTCAAGATGAGAACTTCTCACTCAATCGAATTGTTTCGATTTAATTTTAAATAGTTCGATTTAAAATTACTTGATTGTGTGATTGGATGATAGTTATTATCTGTTGCTTTCAAATAGACCATATACGCCGTATATTAAGCGGATATTATTTATTAAACACATATACCACGATAATTCCAACTTGATATGGAATTAGTATTATATATGTATTTGGAGTTGATTTCCCGCATTATATAGCGGATGAGATCCTATTGCGCCGCATAATAGCGGATAATATTTTATGAATCCCATATACCGCGATATTTCACCTCGAAGTGGAATTGGTATTGTGCTAACATCTTTGGATGCAGGGAAACAGGTTGGAGGGATCCAACTGGATTCCTCAAACATTTGAATTCGTTTCAATGTTGTTGTTGATCTATTTATAATCTGCGTGATTATCTATGTGAGCGAAATCGTTAAAGCCTAAATTTTAGCCGAATATCTTTTTGGTATCGTTAGACGCCGAAAATGAATAAAATTGGATTTTCGAAAAGTTAAGTTGAAAATTTATAATTAAATTTTTTTTAGAATCGTATAAATTTGAAGGAAGGAATTTTTAAAATGATAAATTTTATTTTTATCTTATTGAATAAAATTCCAAAATCTGGCAAAAAGGCTTAATAAATGTATTTTCGATAATATTGTTCAAAGGTTGAAAATTTATTCAAAATATGGATTTTAAAGAGTTGGAAAATAAAATAATTTGTATTCTTTAAAAAAAAATTATTTTGAAAATAAATAAATTTAGAAATCCATTTAGGAATTGATTTTGGTAATTGAAAATAGATCTTTTGGAAATCCATTTGGAAATTTATTGGTGTTCTGAAATAAATTTAGAATCAATTTGGAAATTAATTTGGGGTTTAGTAGAAATTGATTTCAATTTGAAATTTGAATGAAATTCACTTAGTGTTTAATTTCTTGGAAAATCAATATGAAATTTGATTTGGTGTTTTTGGAAATCAATTGAAAACTGATTTTGGTGTTGAAAGTGAATAATTGAAATCGATTTGAAAAATCGTATAAAAAAGTGAATATTTGGAAATGTAATTCACAATGGAAATCTATAAGGGAAATTTGTTTTAAAAATAAACATTGATTTATTTTTAAAAGTGTGGAAATAAATTTACGGATTTGGAACGTAAATTTAATAAATCGGCAAGGATTTATTCAATTGATTTGAATGAACCATTTTGTAATGAAATTGTATTCTCCCTGGAAAGCCAAATAAAATTTCTGAATAGCTTTGAAAAAAAATATTATTCATATATATAAAATTCTAGTATTGGTTTTGAAAAGATACTTTGAAGAAATTTACCTCTTAAATTATTTTAAATCCTTTAAGTAAAGATTTATTAAATTGTTTATAGAATGATTATTTCTAAGATTTAATCAGTAAATGTTTTAGAAAATAGTTATTTAAATAGTTATACTCTATTTACTAATTTTATTTTGAAAAATTAGTTTGGGTTTAAGTTTATATAATATAGGTATAATATTTTATAACTAATATCTTAAGTAAAGTGTTTAAAGAAAAATAGTTTTATTTAAAAGTGTTTTCCAAATATATTTTTGGATAAGAAATTTTTAATTATTTTAAAATATTTGAACTCGGTAGATTTCCAGTGAAAATGAATAACTATTTGTAAGTGTTTTCCGTTTAAAGAAATTGATTTGAAATTTGTTTTCAAAGATTGAAAGGTGAAAAATGATTTAAAATTTCTTTTCAAATGGTTGAAGTGTGGAAATCATATCTTGTAAAGATATTTTTGAAAATAAATATTGGGAAATTATTTGAAATCGGGTGATGTTGTGAATATTGGTTGATAGTTAAATAACCGACTATCAATATGGACCCTTAAATGGCTATTTGTTGTGAATTGGTTGAAATTGAATGCTACACTTATTTTTAAATTATTGCGCTCGTTATTTGGACTACCCATTCCGAATAGTGATACGACGTAATGGATAGCATTGAAGACCGGTGTTGAAGACCAGGTATTTGTGAAAACGATAGGATGACCTATCGATTGTCTCTGCACCGTTAGCTAGGGTATGGAGATTTCCTTTGTGATGGGAAATTTGATCGGGATTGTGAATCCCCGGATTACAAGAGCTTCTTTAGAAGTGCCTTCGGTTCTGCTCGAACCCAGAACAGACTTGTATGGTTGCATGTCTGACATTACATTTTGAGATATAAAGCAGATTTCTTTTAAATACATTTTTGTTGGTGGCGGAGAATTTATTCTCTTAGTTAACACCCTTCTCTAAGACATACGAGCTCAGAGGTTTTGTAGTTGAAGGTTATCAGCGATATACTCCCAATTTGGTAATGTGGCATGCTGAGTGTTGCTGTGTGATGATTATTTATTGATCATTTGTTGATCAAAGCGTGGCTTTGTGAAAAAGCGTAGCTTTGTGGACGAGACTTTGTCGGACCTCATACCCCGGAAATGGTCGAAACAGGAATATGCGGCAAGGTTATGAGGGTCGCTCCCTTTAGGGTATGTCATTTCCTTCTGGAAAACGGTGGTGTCAGGTATGGAGCCCTGATGCTTAACCTATGTGGTTGCTCCAATCTCATTTTCTGTGTGGTTGCTGCTTTGTGATCGAGGGCCCTCGGATAAAGGTCCCAAAGGGCCGACGGGTGGCATATTCGTGTAGTATTTACTTAGTTACAAAGGTAACCCGACCTTGTGTTGGCAGAGAGCTGGTTAAGTTCTCGGGACGTCCCGCTAGAGGCGATCCCATGTGGTAGTAGGAAGTTCTTTAGCCTGACCATTTGTTAGAAATCCAAAGAAACAATACGAACCTTGTACGGTTTTAGTTGTATAACCTGTCATGGAATGTGGCGGTAGCCTGCTATTGAACATGGTACCTGTAGTAGGCATACAATAATGGCCGTATGTTGGCTAAGATTTATATTATACTTTCGAAAGGTTTCCCACTGTGCACTTATAATAATAATATCAAAGAAATTTGCGTATTAAGCATCTTTGACTATCATAAGGAGAAATCTCCTCCAATTCTGCGTTTGCATTGTGTGTGTGCGGGGAGGCCTTATGGTATTTTCATTTTTCAAAAGCATTGCGCATATTTCTCACTTTCCTTGTTGTTGTTGTTTTAAAAGATAAATAACTGTTTTGAGTTCTCACCCCAGCCTCATGACTGACCTGGAGTTTATTGTTCTCTTCCTAAACTCTGGGTGCCCATAATTTTCCACACGGGCAGCCTAGAGTCAGGTTATCAGGTCATTCTGGATTCAGAAGTGCTATGGAGCTCAAGTGGCGAGCTGGATGGCGAGACGTATTACTTATATATGATATTATCTTTCCGCTGTAAATTCACTTGTAAGGACATGTTTGTATAACTGTCCATTGTTTTGTTGTGTTGTATATTATTGTTGTACACTCTGATGATGATAATGTAATGTAATAACTGATATAGTTCTTTGTTTTAAAGATTATTCATTTACCTATTATACGTTGTACCGCTGCGACTGTGAGATTCTGATATTGTTTCTGTTCTGTTTTCTTACTTCTTCTATCTTTTTCTTCTACCTCTTCTTTTTAACCCTAACAGTTCGGTTTTCCGGCATTCGATTATTTGACATTTGACATAGTGGACGTATTAATGTCGATTTTCGGGAGTCGAAAATCGCAATCGTTACATTTTTTCACTTTCCACCCATCTGTTTACCAGGTATCAACTTCCAGTTCACAGTATGATTGCCAGGTACGTGTAAATCTGCTCTATATTTATTACTTCGTTTCCTACTCTGTACTTACCGTTTATTTTCACTTCACAATATACATACATGTACAGTTAGGAATTGGGCATCAAATGTAAACTATATTATAGTAACCTACGAAAATATAAATGCAAATTGATACACATACTATATAACTTCCCTTTTCACTCAAATTCTCTGATTTCTCCTACACTCACTTTTGCTGACTATTACATTTTCATTTGCAGGATCTACCATTTTTCAATGTCTTTTTCACCACAGCCTTACGTATACGCTTCAACACTGAAATCACTGCTGTTTCGTGAATGCAGTCATCAAACTACAGAACCCCTTCTACATCGTGCTCTGGAAGTATCGACTGTTCCTACAATCTTTTTTTTCTACATGCACTGTTTCTGTACCTTTCATTTATTCCTTTACTACATACAAATCTTTGCCTACTACAATCATGGACATGTGAATAAAGTAACATAAAGATTCATTTTTATATCAGTAATCCTTCCACTGTTTTCTTACTTTAGGGAAATTAATCGACAATTAAGATTTTGTAACTCATCTGATGTGTTCCTTTTGATTTCGCACAATGCATATATAGGCTTTATTATACAGATAATAATTTGGTGTGTCTGATGTAACATCGTATAACTAGAAATTTACCTTAGCTCTTAAATCCTTGCAACGTATATTTTTATGCAATCACATGGACAAATTACTGAAAAGTCAGATGTTTGACATATAAATACATTGAACTGTACTTATTTTCTTTTCTCCACCACGTTGTATTTTTCATTGAATATTAACTTACGCAACAGGAATTTGTTTCTCATCAACTTCACTTTAAGAATGATTGGCTTCAATCATTCACGGATTCCGCAGTTTAATTTTGATGTACGATTTTTCATTTGACTAAAAAAATGTTTTGGTTACTGAGTGTGTCAAATATGAGACTGGAATTTTTTTTCTTCTTTTCAACATCTCAACCGCATATAAACATGCATCTGCTCACAGGCATTCGTTAATTATCCAACGTCCTGTTAATCCTTGCTGTACATAACAAAACTGATCACATTTTTTTCTTTCATCTACTAAACATATATATTGGTTGACAATATATCCATTTTTCCTACATAAAATGATTGTAGCTTAGTTTGATGAATTGTCACATCATTGCTTTACTAATATGGTACTGTATTCACTTTTACTTTTTATTCCTTTACAAACAGTTTCTCTGTGTTCACTACTTATACATTTTTACACCACGCAACTTTCACCTGTTGTAACATAAATAAAATCAACTTTGCATACCCATTCTATCCACTGCTGAACTGATAGCATACAGTATAATAGACAGCAACACTAAAAATTACCTCCCACCTTTGATTGGAACAGTTTCATATAAACACTGTGCTGGACCCTATTGTCTACTTTCACCCGTCCGCACTAACATCTCACCTTTTTAACACTTTAAATTACTATTTTGCATCATCCAAATTCAACCTCCCAGCTTTCCCATATCCATTGGATCTACCATGTGCATAGCTAACAATATGTACCATACAACCACATATTTTGCATCCAGTGGTTAACAAACAAGTTTGACAAACAAAATTAAACTGAACTGACAACACATATTTCTTCTCCACTGATTACCGTCCCGCTCCCACATCCTTGACCTTATATTCAGCTACGCATATAACCAATTCAAATCATTCCTCTTCCACCTCCCCTATTTACTCCCCACTAAATGGCCCACTTATCACCCCACATCACACTGACTCTTCTTATTCTCCTATTCTTATCATTATATAACCTCTACTTCCTTTCCTTCTCCTTCATATTCTAGCAGCACTATTTATCCCCACCATTATGACAAAGGTTGTTCTTCTCTCTTTCTTCCCATCTTACTTTTTTACCTCCCTACACCATACCCAACACGCAGCGCACTACCCTCCGATTTCACCTTCTACTTTAAATTCCATTTGTGCACATTTTCTACACCACACACTTTAACTTTGTCTCGCCACTAACATACGCTTTTTACCTCGAAGCGAAAATCTGTCCTTCAACAAAAAGACACTGCAACAGCCATCAGCACATAAAAACTCGAACGTAAAAGCGCACGTCAAACAAAATAGATGCACTCATTTGTTGATGCTAAGGTAGGAGTTTCAAACACCTTCAATAACCACGCTGCTCCTCCTATTCCATCGGAAAATGATACCGACTGGAACAACAACGTTCCTCTTCCGCTATGACCGCTTACTGAAAAAATCATGGAAATAAATGACAAGTATCTCACATTTCTGACGATAATCTACAAGTGCCAGTAACTACTGAACCTCAACTTCTTCCACACTGTTCTGACAACTATGACTGGGATACTTTTTTTAGTTCTGAAGTGGTATGCTACATTACATCTACTTCTTCCTTCATTCATAACGACATATGTTCACATATATGCACACGCACACACACATATATGTGTGTGTGTGTGTTTGTTTACTTATATATTCCTATAAGTTTTTAAGTATTTACGTCCACTTCTCTGCCTCACTAACCTTAATCCTCTGATGCCTATCATAATTTTTATTCCTCTTGCAGATTGAATAGTGTGATAAGATTGTGGACCATTTTCTAGCTGATCGTTCATGCTAGAGCTAGTACGACGTCCATCTTTTTTACATTTTTAGCCACCATTTCGTATTTGCCTTTATACCTTTGTTCACTACTGCAGCATTATGTTTTTTCCAACACAAGCACTATAAATTTTTTTCATTCCTTTCTCATAATTATGATTTGATTTCCATTTGCCTGTTCTGCGCCCTTCAACTAATTAGCTTTTGAATTTTATATGTTTGCCCACGTCAGTCCTTTGTTGTTCGCACATATCATCAACTTCACAAGTCATATTGCCTCACACATACACGCGTCGTCCGTACACAACACAACATCAGTTGTCTATGTGAATATATACGTGTAATTTACTTTTGGCTTTTTACGAACTCACTTTAATGTAGGCGTACAAATCCACTTGCCTTCTCTGCCATAAGTACCGTTACCAATTATGTACCTCTATATTCAACGCTACAACTTTGTACTACACACTGCAACAAAAAGTTTCCCACAAACCTGCTGTACATCCCAACGGCTAAATTTTAATACGTCCTTCATTACGTTCGGTCACAACACGATTACCAACTCTGTAATTGAAGAATGTATATTACAAATTTCAAATAGACATCGCTAAACCTTTATTTATTCAACTCTCTTTCTTACAACTATATACGGGTAAAATAACAGCCGGTATCATGCCAGAGAGAGATATCGACTAATTTAACTGTGGTAGTTTCCTTTCTTCATTCCCCCAATAAATTTTCGATAAGAAAAATGACAAAATATGCATACTTCACAACAAATGAATTCGCACGTTAATATTTTCCCTCCACATTACACATTTCCCACGGGTCTCTTCGCACCCTACCAATTTTACAACAACTTGCCTTACTCACGTCCATCGGACGTGCCTTCATACTTGTACTAATAATAATAATACAATTAAATTAACCTTTTTTTAATAATAATAAATTAACTAAGTTAACCAAGCTAAAAAATTAACTTATTTTTTTTAAATTTAGACAAGTTTTACAAAATTTGTTAAGTTTAAGCTAGCTAAATTTTATAAATAATAATATAACTAATTTAACAAAGTTTTATAAATAATAACAATGATTATGATCATAATGATGATGAATTAACAATGTTTATAAAATTAGCTAAGTTTATAATAATAATAATAATATAATTAAATTAACCGAGTTATAGTAATAATAATAATAAATTAACTAAGTTAACAAAATTGATAAAAATTAACTTAGCTTTGTTAAAATTAACTAAGTTTAAGTTAACTAAATTTTATAAATAATAATAATATAACTAATTTAACAAAGATTTATAAACAACGATGATGATGATAAATTAACTTAGTTTATAAAATTTAACTAAGTTTATAATAATAATAATAATAATAATAATAATAATAATAATAATAATATAATTAAGTTAATTGAGTTTGAATAATAATAATAACAACAACAAATTAATTTAACCAACTTAATAAAAATTAATTAGGATTTGTTAAAATTAAACAAGTTTTATAAACATAATTAAGTTTAAGCTAACTAAATTTTATAAATAATAATAATATAACTAATTTAACAACATTTTATATATAACTGTAAGATTGGACTTTATTTATTTCATTTCGTTTATAATTTTGATTATTTATATGACATTATTTATAGTATGATATACCTATACAATGTTGTAGATGTTTGATATTAGATTTAAAATCCTATGAATTAACATAATTGTTTGACTATATGTTGTGCTTACACTTGTGCAGGCATTAGATTTCAGAAGAGAGCAAGGTTGGACTTTTATGATGCTAGCTTTCACTTGTGCATGTAATAAAGAATTTTGGGTACTCAAGCGTTTTGTTAGCATCAGTTTGGTATAATATTTTATTAGTATTAGGTGTATAAATTTGTATATGAACAGATATTGTACGTGAGATTGGTCATTATCAAAAAACTTTGTAATAAAATGGTTATGGATATCTTATTTGATTACATGATTAATATTTTTTTCTAATTATTTGAATATGATGATTATGTGAGTGATTTTTGATTGATATAGTAGAAACAAAATAGGCCATCAACAGGAAATAATAGCATGAAAAAATGGTGCAAAATGATCAACGACTTTTAGAAGCGTTTCAAAAACACTATAGAAATACATAGAGTGGCGTCGAGTAAACGCAACCATAAACTAGGGATAAAGTTGAAAACTCTATTGGTAGTGCCAAAAAACCTTTTGGTGTACAAAAAGATTTATTGCAGCGTTTAAGAAACGCTGCAATAAAAGGATTTATAGCGGCGTTGAAATAAGTGCAACCAAAAATCATGGATTTTTAGTTATGGGCTCTATCACACTGTTTATCAAAACCCTACCATAAGTTTTGGTAGCGATTTTTGTGTGCCACCAAAAATAAAATTTCTTGTAGTGATACGGAGCATAATAAACTTGCAATGCTTGTTTGGCTAATATGAAAGGATCATACTTATAGTAATGCAAGTTATGCTTTATTTTAATAAGCTTGTAATCTTTGTGTGTTGATTGCAGAACCAGGAATATTGCTAAACCAATTGCACTTAAATAAAAATATCTTTTTCCGCAGGTCGTATAAAATATGTCGACTCAAAAACCTATGTTAAGACACCGTAAAAAAAATTTACATGATCATTTTGGTCATCACTACCTTTGATAAATGCATTGATGTTATAGATTAATTTTTCAGCACCATATTACTTGGTGCTGAATTTAGATCCATTGATGAAGAATATTGGGCATGTCATAATTTCTTGGATCATAAATGTAGTTCAAAAACCATTTAGCAAAATCGTTACTGAGATTGCCACATGGATGTTGTGATTCGTAAATACTACAAATTCATATATCGAGAATTTTAAATATGCAAGTATAATGGACATAAGTACGAATTACGAAATCCGTATATCGATAATTATGTTTTAATAGTACTTAAAAAATGGTGCAACTTCGGCACAATTGAAAAAGAATATATGTGCTTGCAGCATTATAATCTCCATCGTCTAACCATAATTACACACATTTTCCAGCAGCTCGACCATGTTGTCGAAAAATAGATAACATGGTTTGAGAAGATTCTTGCTCGACGACGTCATCGTTACGAGGAACACTTACAAATGATAAGTTCACATAGTCATTGAAATAGTAAGAGAAAATGACTGAAGCTTCTTCTTCAAGATATGATTTACAGATTGAACCTTCAACTTATCCTTTTTGTATAACTTCTTTCTTCAGATGATTCGAGTACCTATAACAAAATCAAATTGAAGTTAAATTTGAATTTTAAATTAAAATTAATATTACAGATATTCAATATTACCTCTCAAATGGATACATCCCTTCATATTGCATAAGACCTCAAAGAAGTGCTTTGGATGGAGATGAATAGGTAAATGCTCCATTACATTAAAGAATCCTAGAGAAAAATTTTCTCGAGTTTGCAGGGCGTATAGGGATTTCTACTTCAAGTTTACGTGTATGGTTGACTTTTAACGTCATCAAATAAAGTCGTTTGTAAAACAAACTTAATTCGGTTATAACACTTCTTACTTTTATGGGCAACAATTCTTTGAAAACAACATATAATAATTTTCCATCATGATATGACAATTGAGACTTTTCAACTCACTCAGTTTCTTGTTTTTTAAAGTCAACACATCTATGGAGGTTAGAAGTAATATCATTAGGACATCTTAGTCCTTCCACTCACTTCAACATGTGTTTTACTTGCTTGTTGTCTAGCTCATAGCATGCTTGGGTTTTTTTACTGTCACTCGACTTCATATGAATTTCGAGGCATTTACATATATGTTCTATATCACATTCTGAATTCAGATCATCCTTAGTTTTCCCTTTAATATTCAAAATTTTATTAAACACATTATCAAAACACTTTTTCATTGTGCATCATGTCAATATTATGTCAAAGTAGGAGATCTTTCAAATAAGATAACTTCCAAAATAAACTTTGTTTGCACTAATTATGAATTGCCGATTTACTTGGAATTTCAGTCTGTACTCCAGTTTCATTTATCTTTTGATAATTCTGTATAATTTCGTATATTTCTTCATTTGACCAAATCGTTGGTGGTTGCAAATTCTCTACGCTGTTAGTTGTAAAAATTTTTGTTATCTTTTATAAAAAGATGATTAATATGGAGAAAACACCGATGATAAACAAACTATGGAATTTTCTTCCTAAACGGTAAAGAAAATGCTCGTGTTTCTTCTACGCAATAAGGATCAGACAAGTTAGACGACCATTCATACTCCAACCTGAAAGCATTGCATACATGGAAAAATCACTATTAGTCCATAACAAGTGCAAATATACGTAAGTTCTTTTTTTTGAAACGTCTTATGTATCAACCCCTTCATGACATAATGTTTTCAACTCTTCAACCAATGGCTGCAAATAAGCAACGATTTCATATGTCTGATCATAAGGACCAGGGATGATAGTAGTGAGAAACATGTATGGAGTTTTTATACACATCTACGGAGGTAAATTGTAAGGTGTAATGATAATAGGTCAGGATGAATATTTGCTACCGAATTGAGAGAATGGTGAAAATTCATTGATATATAAACCAAGTCTGATATTACGGTTCTCTACAGCAAATGCGGGATAAGTCTTATCCAAATATTTCCAGGCTTCTCTAATGGATAGATATGTCAAAGTTCCTTCTTCCTTTTTTCACACACTATGCTATCACATATGACATGCTGTAGCAGTAGACGCATATAACCTTTGAAGTCTATAAGTGATGAGTAATAATGCATCCTCTTGCATGGAACTTCATTTCCTTTCTTTTTCCTTGCTTTATATCTTTTCTTATTACGTATCTTGTAATTCATACGGTTAATGTCATCTTTTCAGTAAAACGTGCAACCTTTTATACATGTATCTATCTTTTGGCACGACAGATCGAAAATGGACATAAACTTTTTCATTTTATAATGAATATATCACACCAAATTATTCGGTGACATATGTTGTTTTGTAGCTTGTGCGACTACTGTAAAGCCAACTTCTGTAAAGTTAAATTTTGATTTCATGGTAATATATTCGACAGTTAATGATGATTCAATTCTGATTTTACAACCATCCCAAACTGCCATTTAGCAGCATCCAATAAATCATAGATTGTTTTAGCTCCCACACTTGGTTCTTCTTTCAAATTTATGTCTTCATCGTCAGTTTGAATTGTAGGAAACATTGATTGTGTTGCACCTTCCACCGTATCTTCTATTGGATTAGTCATATTCACCTCGTCCTCTAACACTATAGGATTAGGTGCAATAAGTTATTCATGACGATCCCAAAAGTAATAATTTGGCACGAAATCAACTTTAATCAAATGTTTGCACTCAATGTAAGGGCAACGAATATCTACATTATTTCCATTATTAGATTTAGAAAATCGAATTAATTCATGTACTCCATTTCAGAAATGTTCCTTCGTTGAACATTTCATACAAGTTCGCTTTTCATACATCCAATCACAGTCGAGGAAATAGTTGAATATTTTTTCTAATTTAAAAATATGTGTTAGAAATTTCGACAATACTTCACTTCTTTGTCTTGTACGCATCGCTTTTCATCCAGGAGGGTGTGTGTTTTTTGTGTTTTCTAAAATAAATTAAAGCCTTTTAAAACTAAAGGCTTTAATTTGCTATTGTTGTACTTGTTGAATCGTTATTTATTCAAATCGATTTTAATTTTTTGAAATAAACCATATATTTTTCCAAATAAACATTATTTTTTCTTATTATAGTAAATCATTTTAAAATCGACATCACTTCACTTCTTTGTCTTGTACGCATCGCTTTGCACGCAAAGGGTAGGTTTTCGTTGTGTTTTCTAAAATAAATTACAGCCTCTTGAGACTGAAGACTTTAATTTGTTGTTGTTATATTTTTTAAAACATTTCTTTTTTTCAAGTAAACGTTATTTTTTCTTAATTTTTTCAAATTGATTTAAATACACTATTTGTTTCAAAATAAATTTATTAAGTAAAACTACTTCCAAAAATACACAAAATACCATTTTAACAACTACTAATTAAATTTTAAACCATATTTTATAATTCATTCAACTTTTTACATCTATTAATTAAATTATATATTTTTAAAACATACTTTATAATTCAAATAGCTACTTAAATCATTAATTTAACTATTTTGTAAACTAAAATTTAAAGTTTATTTTATAATTACTACTAACACTTATAATAAATACACATTAATTAATTAACCTAAAGTGATTATTTTAACCCTAACATTACTAGAACAACAGTAAATGGAGATGGAGGCTTCCAATGACCGCTGATGGATGTTTTGAATAGCTAGCAACGGCTGTCGAACTCTACGGCGTTTTCATAAATAATATATGATAGCCATCACTAGCTATCGAAAACCGAAAAAACGAAGCCATCAGCTGCCGTCGCTAGCTGTTGAGAATTATCGTTCATACAGGCCCCTGGTTGAGACCTGGTGCTTTATTATTTAACTTCCTCAAAATCCACCAAAAACCCTACCTTCGCCTTCTCTCCGTCGACAGCCAGTCGACGTGCCTCCCCGAGCTTCTCTTACTTCATCATTCTCCACTCTCAACAAGCCTAGCCCCTTTATCAATCTCCAATCAGGTTTTATTTCTAAATCCTAATTTATTTTAATTTGTTAAATTAGGATTAATTTATTGTTATAGTTGTATAATACCCCATTGATTGTTTGGTATAGCATACTGAATGCTAATTAGGCTGTTTATTATAATTATTTATCATTGAAATGTTAAGAAAAAAATTTGTTTAGCGTATATGTGCGTTAATTGGTGTATATGCGTTGATTAATCAGTGCATACGCGCATCAAGGTTACTTTGTATTGATTAGATTCGATGCTCAGCATTTGATGTATGTGTTTTCAAGATGACGAAAACGACAATTTGGTGTATGCGTTTCTTAGAATGTAAATAATTTATTGTAAAAATTGTGGTGTAATACGCTTTGCTTTTCGTAAATTCCTTAGAGAGTTTTCAGCGCCGTCTAACAAATATTGTATATGATCATTGTATGAATATTCAATTTTATTACAGAATGGATATTTATATTCATCTGATACAATATTTGTGGGATTTGCTCTTGTATTGGACAAGTTACAAACATAGTTGTAATTATATTTTGCAAATCATTTTATTTTAAATGGTTCGTGAAATTTCGATAAAACTTTCCTTTTGTTCCATGTGTACACACATATGTGTACAATACAGAGAATCAAGGGCAAGTGCTATCGAAATTTTGTTGAATCGTTTAAAATAAAATGATTTGCAAAATATAATTACCACTGTATTTGGAATAAAAGTAAGATGACCAAAACAATAACCTAAAAATTATAGATTATGTTCATATAATAATTTGTGTAAATCCATTTGAAAATAAAATTAAATAGAATAATATTATATATTTGCGAAAATTTAAATATATGGTTTATTTGAAAAAAAAATGTCAAAGCGTAAATGATTAATACGTTTTTATGTTTTATAGTGGAAAAAATGGTCAATTATTTCTTTGGATTATGTTTTCAAAAATCATTTTCGGTTAAAGTTTTTTATAAACCTATGCTCTGATACCAAGTTGTCACATTCCATATTTAAAGGCCCAATGCTAAGTGCTACAAATGTTGCGTCATCCATAGTATTAACTTCAGGTGACTAAGTACGGCTATGTTAATGGTATCATAATACCAGAAGCAAATGAATATGAAACAAAATCACAGATTTAAAAAAATAATCATTTACTGATCACATTTCCAAAACATATTCTATATTCAAATTACATAATCCTATCGCTTTCCCAGGTTCAGATAAAATATAGTCATTACATAAATACACCATAAGCGACATATGACGATGCGCCCTTGGTTGACCAGAGTACTATACAACGAAATCAATCCAAAATATAATAGCAACTGCTAATTAGCTATCCGTCAGCCACATGCTCGTCTCCGAAAGCTTTATTCGCCAACCTACTAAAACCTGCAAACCTCAACCCTCGTCTTACTTAAATCAATTGTTGAGCACCCGAGAGTTTAAGGAAAATAAACTTCGAGTACGACATAAAGCCTGGTGTGAATAATACCATACATCTCGATTATCTGATATTAAGTGAGACCACACCACGTAGCAGAACAAGTTTCCCCTCACTAATACCCTTTTTAAAGCATATTCTTTGAAAATTTCAATCCTTCAACCAAAACTAGTTAAATCTGTAAAGCAATATCATGTATATGTACATTTCAATTATCATATGGACTATCAATCCATACACTGTAGTATTGTCCGGCTAACTACTAACCCTTGGCTAACTCAGGACTATCCTTACTTACTTCTCCACGTATAACTGATCCTAATGGTTTTGCACACTTACCAATAACCCGCCTCTGTACAAATATTCCTTTCTATGTGTAATCATAATTTTAGTCTATATGATAAAGTTCTACACACTGGAATTCTGACTAAATTAGCTAAAGGCTAATAGAAAATGAGTATAGGGCATGACCCTTCACAAGTCCCATTCGGTCTTCTAATCCGAGTCAATTTCCTAAGGCTAACTACCCTTTAAATTTTTCCTTGAAAACCTTTTCAAAATGATTTAAACCTTTAAATCATACATATAGAAGGAAAACATACTTTTTGCTTTACTCTAAACTATTTGCCATGTTATATATACTTTACCCAAAATAATGTTGACGATATTATTATGGATTTCCCATCCCTTCAAAATAAGTTAAAGCCCTTTTTAACTTAAAAAACTTAGGCTATATGGCCTAAAACAACTCACTCGAAACCTTTTTTAAACCCTTTAAACAACCCTTTTGAAACTAATGAAAGTATCCCATTCAAATTCATCGAAAAGCCTTAGGCCGAAAGGCCAAAACATACATTTTGAAACCTTTCATATTTATCTTTTCAAAAGCATTGAAAAACATCTTCTTCAAAAGCTTTAAACCTCAAACATCCTTTTTTAAATCCTTTTAACATTGCCTTTTGAATCCATTGGAAAGCCTTTCCTTTTAAATCTTTCAAAACGGTTGGGAAATCTTTCCTTTTAGAATCATCGAAACCATTGAGGAACCACCCCTTAGAAACCTTTCTTCAAACCTTTCGAAAGACTCAAAACCTTTGTAAACAACAAACCTTTCGAAAGCATCTAGGTTCAAATTAAAACATGTGGAAGCACCTTTCAAAACCACTAAAACTATCTCTTTCGAAATCATTTGGGTTCTACATTTTTTTAGAGCAAAACGGCACTTTAAAACATATAAGTCGAAAGCATCTCTTTCGAAAGCATTTCCTAAGTAAAGAAGTGATTGTGTCGAAACCATCCCTTCGAAAGCATTGGAGAAGTGGCTTGGTCTTTAAAAACAGAGTAACCCTTTCGAAACCAATCTGGATCGAAAGGTAAAAACTGACAGTTAGGGGCTTTGACCAAGTTGAAAGCCATTACTTAAAAACAAAGGCACAACCACTTAAAACCATTCTTTTAAAATCATTAACCCAGTAAAAAGGTGACCAATTCGAAAGATATTCAATCGAAAACAAAGTAGGTGCATTTTCATTTAAAAGCAAAGTTGTGCTTCAACCCCTTCGGAACCCCTCGTTTCGACCCAATACCTACCTCATTTGTCCTTTTCACTACGTACTAGATATCGGATACCATCTACATTGATCTCGACCGAGTTAGAGGCGTTGGTAAGGAGTCGGAGGCCTAATGCCGAAAGCATTGAAATAGGAAAAATCTTGCAGATTTGACTTTTTAAACTATTTCTTTATACCTGGCCTGCCTTATTTGTCAATTTTTGACTGGTTGCAAAATTTTCTTTTCTAAATGTACTACCGATTTTCAGAAATAGGAATTTGAATTATTTACAAAATATCACTTCTTTTTCTTATAAATATATAAAACATTTAAGTCCCATATCTTAAATAATTTTATCTATCCATTAAAACACTTAGAAAAATTCTATAAAAATTGCAGAAAATCATGTTTAATATGTTTTCTAATATATATAAATTTTAGACCATAAGCCAGTATAATTTGGCCGTAATTAATTTTTAACCCAAAATAATTTTTTATTCACTACAAATTCATATAAAATCCACATAAATTCAAAAAATTATGAAAATTGAAACCCATTTCTAAATTATCATTTTTGATCTACTCTAAATTCGTAAGGCAATTGGTTTTCATATAATAGATTTTCTAAATCAATTCTCATCACAAAATGCATCTAAAATAGCCTAAATCATCAACAAGTAGACACACACACACTTGTGTGTGTGTGTATCCATTTAACATTCAAAACATGGCAAAACAATTGGAAATACTTTCAAAATTTACTAAAATTGAATTAATCAAAAATATTAGATGTAGTTATTATTCACCTTAGCTTTTTGATTAAGGATGTGAGATTTGTTCTTGATTATGTGATTTGATTCTTCCTCTTGAATTCCTCTTCTTTGCTCTTCCTAATGGTGCCCGGCCATAGCTCTATATTTTTGTTTTGTGAAAAAAATGAATAAATGTGTAGAATGAGTTCCTAAGGGGTTTAGGTTATAAGGATATGCCTTGTTCCTATTTTTCGCTTGCATATTTCCTAACGCCCTTATTCTCTTTTTATTCTTTAGTTCACTTATTTAACATGGTTCGACTGCCCCTTATTCAATAACAAATCTCAACCCACTAATCATCTTACATTATTTTGTTTAATTTGACTAATTAAATATCCTTAATAATGCTACTAAAAATATAGGGTGTTACACTTGCTTCGTTTAAAATTACAAGGAATTATTCACTGCTACAAAATAGGTCATTTGCTTTAGTTATTTACCCCCTATTGTTTCAGTTCAACAACTGAAGCAAACGAAGATGATGCAGCATGCCAAAGTTTGTCATTTTGGTTGTTGAACCAAAGCAAAAGAGATCATTTTCTTTGGTTGTTAAACCAAAGCAAAAGAAGTCATTTGCGTCGATTGATTCTTAAAAATCGAAGAAATAGCCCCTTATTTGTCTTGATTGTTCATGATAACCGAAGCAAATGGTTACTTATTTGCTTCAGTTGTTATGAACAACCGAAACAAATGTCTACCGAAACAAATGTCTGCTAAAGCTAAATAATAATAATAATGATAATAATAATACCATTTTAGGTTTTAAAACCTGAAATAGCATCAAATCACACTGACATTTCCATGTTAGATAGCTATAATATAATCAAAAAAATACATTAGCACGCTAAATTTTCATACTTCAAATTACAATAATTCAGACTCTAAAATACCAAATACTTATAGTGAACACATTAGAATCAATATTCATAGTTCATAATATGATACTCTCCTATGGGGCAAGCCACATAAGCCTTATTCCATAAACAATATTTTTAAGCATAAAAACAATAAACAATTAAAAAAACATAGAAATTCTTCTAATTAACTGTTGTTTAATAGATGTTACGTGATAGACTGACTACCTAACGGATGTTACGGCACATCCCACCATACTTCTCTCCTTTTAATTTTTTACTAATACGGTATATTATCACTTCATTGTACAACAGATGATAAGAATACTACAATTTAGAATGCAAGATATATATAAAGTCATTAAGATCATCTGCTACAAATTAGGAATCAGAACATGGAGCTTTTGATTAATAAGTTTCTAGCAAATTGTTACAGTAGCGAGTCCCGTATTTTGAAAGTGCAGACAGAAGGCAATCGAAGGGTTAACACAAGGAAGATACACCTAGTACAAATGATAAAATAAATTAGGATATAACTATCTAGTGATTGTCCTAGTTGTAGATATTTGTTAAGAGAAATGATAAAGTTTTGATCTTATGAATACTTTCTAAGATACTTTATAAGCCACTAAAGGTTAAATAATCAAACAAATTACTAACTTAAATATATCATGGAAGCAGATACAATAAGTGTTTACTAGTTCAAATTAGTGACCTTTATACTTCATAGAGTAACTTTGTACAATGTATAATTAAAATTAGCGTATCCTATTCATATATTCATATTTTATCACTAGTAAGTTATTGAGGTCGTCTTCTATTAAACCTACTCACTTGATGGAGATACAAAATGCGAATTCAAACAAACTCATGTAGTAAAACAAAAAAAATTAAAAAAAGTTTTTCTATCTGAGTAACTCTAGAAAATAATAATATCTTAATATATCATCTTAGATTCATAATATAATTAAACTGTTATCTGATTAAAAACCTATATCAATTTTTTTAACCTTGCATCCTGCAACCGATTATTCATTAGTCTTAATTTAATATGAATAACTCTTACAATTAATCTACACATAATTAGCCTAAACATATGCATACTTCGCTCCATATCACCTTGAAAATCATTATTTTGAGGCCATTAGAGTCACTTTTCAGCCAATTGCAATCTCAAAAAACAAAAATTGCCACAAATGCTAAAATCAAAAGATAATGATCAATATATACTTTGCATGTATTAATAGATTGTATTTACAAACCTATTTTTTTTCCACGAAAAAAATGGTTGATCGTTATATATGCCTACATACCAAGTGATGAAAGAAATATATGTTTGTTATTGAAAATATGAAAGAAATACATTGTTATTGAAATTATTAAATCTTACATTAGGATTATGTTTATTGATTTTAATTTTAAAAGCCTTTTGAATTGTTGTTAGTTTAATTTTCTTTATCAATTCAAACCTAATACGGTGTTAATGGGTTTACAAATTTCCGTTAAAATACATTTGAAGATTCCACAAATTTGTTGTATAACTTGAAAAGGAAAAAAAATTCATAAAGAAAGACCACTTGATTTATGAAGTCCACTTTAACACAATATCTTCATAAACAATATTGTATATTATAGTAAGTCGGATCTGATTCTGGAAAGAATAGAAAATGAATTTTAAGGTAGTCAATTACATGGGGTTGACATCTATAATATAAGATTAAATGCATGAATCAGGAAAATAATATACTTAAAAGGGTAAAATAATAAATTAACATCCTGGTTTTAGTCTTATAATCTAAACCGGCTTACAAATATCTGACATGCATACATTATATGTTCAGAAAATATGGAGTCTAGATCAAGAAACGGATGTCTTTGAATCTGAAAGCAGATAACTATTTCAATCTACATTAGTTGACCTTATTGAGATTTTTTTGCATAGTCACACTGGAGCAACCTTGTTTTGACTCTGATGTCAAATATTAAAAAGTTAAGTAATCTAAGAAATCTCATGTATAATCATGACTAAATATATGCAAACATTTACAGTAGTTGTAGAAGAATATAAATTATGAAACTAAAATGAAGAAATACCATATGATGAATAGCGGGAATAAGAGCACTAGTAGGATCCATAAGCACGAGATGATCAAAAACTGACATGCCACGACCATATCTATCAATGCGAAAATCAAGCTCTCCAGTAACATGGTCATAGGCAGCATAACTATCGCCTAAGTAAAATCGTTAAGTTTTCCTCATCGACGTGCATTGGACTTCACACTTTTTGATATGCATTTTTCTCATATTTTCAAACATAGCCAAACATAAAAATAAAACACTATTAAATACCTCAATAGTTTACTCATAAAATACTAAGTTTTATTTTTTTGAAAAAAATTTGTCATTTAACACTTTCCAATATAATGTTTATCTAATCCTTAACATTTACTCATTTAGTAATACATTGCCAACATGCAAACAAAATTATAAATATTTTTTTAATCAAAATTGCTAAATAGCGAATAAAGTGTTAGCGAGAAAAAATTGTATATTAGCAATGCTCTAAAAATAAGATATCCAAATCAACAATTCCAAGTGAACATTGAAAAATATTGATAAAGGTTCATTTCAGCCTAAAACCATATATGCAAAATTAAATTTTAGTTGCATGAAATTTTTATGTACTTGCACGTCAAAAAGGCCATAGTTCTTGTAAAAAATGCAACAATATATTTTGCCTTCCCCACAAGAAGAAGCTAAAGCTGAAAACCGGTATACCGCAAAAGCTTGATTATGATATTGTAATATGCATAACAAGGAGCTAAACCTATCTTAAAAGATAATTTCATGCCTCTTGGCAAAGGTTCAACTGAACAAATTATATGTCATTCTCTATCATGCACAAAACCTCCATATATTATATTCTATAAAAAAGAAAGAGCATCGAACTCTCATTATTTAAGCATATATCTCTTACTTGATTCAAAAATATTAACTGGTTTAGAAGCCAATAGTATTAAAGTTAGGTACCCCAAGCAGAAGCAGCTTCAACCACATGTGCTAAATTGTTAAATATGCCTAAAATATAAAAGTACAACAAAATCGCACATTGAAATCATAATCCGACGAGTAAAATTAAGGGAACATAATCAATATTAAATTCCTAATTTAAAAAAATAAGTGAGCCACTACAACAACAAAATTCAACTAGATATAAAGAAGCAATTTTGCAAGCACTGTCTTGGTCTAGTAAGTAAAATAACTATACTTTTCGATTACTTCATTTTTTCCAAAGAATGGATATAGTATATACCTTATAAACTTGAGAAATTTAATGCATAAACAAAAATCAACAAAACAACAACAAGCTCAACTAAGGATTAAAAATGAAGCTAACTTTACAAATAGCACGAGCTCCACATGTAAAAAAGAAATCAATCTGGATGTGAAATTCATAGGGAACATGAGTCACCTTCATTTTTGTGATCTCAAAGAATGATTAGACTATATGAAAAAACTACATATTAAATACCTAATAAAAAGCATGGGAGAGATCATGAAATTGAAATCACCATTTCTAGGGTTTATTTTTCTCAAATCCAAATTATAATACCTTGGCCTATATGTTTTTCTTTCGAAGTAGGGAGACCCATCGATTAGATTGTTGTTGTGGACTAGAGATGGCAGAGGAGATGACAGTAAGAGGACGTGGACCTTGATTGGAGGAGAGCGGGTTTAGATCTTGGAATCTTTGATCCATGATAGAGTTCCTTAGGCTTTAGGAATTTGTTGGCCTAGATTTTTATGTGCATCATGGAGCCAAGGATTTTATTGTTACCCTTATATAGGGAGAAATTAGGGTTCGGTTGTGTTGATTACATATGTTAGTTGTTATGTAAAGGGATGGGGGAAGAGAGAGAAGTGGGAAGTTTGGGATGAGGGGTTGGATTCAGGGGGTGGGGAATATATTTGGTTTCAAAATGCATTTGGTCCCGGTAAAATAATTTGTAGTTACTTCGGTTTTTAAACAACCAATGCGAATAACGTTATTTGCTTTGGTTGTAAGGACAACCGAAGCAAATAACACAATTTGCTTCGGTGCATTTGCTTCGGTTATTAATGAAAACCAAAGAAAATTGCATTTTGTATTTTCTTTTGCCCTTTTCATGTACCAATTGCTTCAGTTGTTAAAGGTGAACGAAAGCAAATCGGGCAAGGCATCGGGCATGTTTTGTATGTAATAGTCCCATTTTTTCGACTTCCGAAAGTCGAAATCGATACGTCCACTGTATCGAATGCCGAACAATCGAATGCCCGAAAAACGACCATTATGGTTTAAGAAAAAGAAGAAAGAGGTAGAAGAAGATCATAGAACAATAACAGAATCTCAAATTACGCAGCGGAACAAATATAATAGAAAAATAAATATCTTTAAATAGAATCACTATATCAGTTATTACATTACATCACATTACATTATCAGAGTGTACAACAACAAACAACGGAAAGAAATATTACATATATAAGTGATACGCCTCGCCATCCAGCTCCAACTCCTGATTTCCACAGCAACTTCTTGACTTTTCTCCCGAATAATGATAACTTGACTTTAGGCTGCCCGTGTAAAAAATTGTGGGCACCCAGAGTTTAGAAAGGGAACATTAACTCCCGGTCAGTCATGGGACTGGTGTGAGATCTTAAAAACGGTTATTTTTAACAAAAGGAGAACAAAAGATTTCAAAAGAAATCTGCAATGCTTTTTTTGGAAAATGAAACTACCATAAGGCCTCCCGGCACACACACAATCCAATCGCACACTTGGGAGAGATTTCTCCCTATAATAGTCAAACATGCTTAATACGCAAAATCTTTTTGATATTATTATTAGTGCATAGTGCAGAAAACATTTCGAAAGTATAATATTAATCTTAGCCGGCATAGGCACCATTATAATATGCCTACTATAGTTGCCATGTTAAATGGCAGGTTCTACAACTAAAATCGTACTGGGTTCGTATTGGGAATTGGATTTCCAACAAATGGTCTGGCTAAGGAACTTCCTACTGCCACATGGGTACGCCTCTGGAGGGACGTCCAAGAACCTACCCGGCCCTCTGCCAACACAAGGCCGGTTACCCCCTTCCCGGGGAGTAAAACCTAAGATATGCCACCCCCGGTCGTTTGCGACCTTTATCCGAGGATCCTCTACACCAACAACCACAAAGAAAAGTATTTGCAGCAACCACATATGTTAAATACCAAGGCTCCATACCTGACACCACCCTTTTCCAGAAGGAATGGACATACCCTAGGGGAGCTACCCTTGAAACCTTGCCGCATCTTTCCTGTTTCGACCATTACCGGTTTGTGAGGCTCGATGAGGTCTCATCCACAAAGCTACACTTTTCACAAAGTCATGCTTTGATCAACAAATGATCGGCAGCACTTCGTGATGCCACATTACCAAATTGGGAATGTATCGCTAGTAACCATTAACTACATAACCTCTGAGCTCATACGTCTCAGAGAAGGGTGTTAAGCTAAGAGAATAAATTCTTCTCCACCAACAGAAATGTATTTGATAGAAACCAGCTTTACATCTTAAAGTGTAATGTCAGACACGCATCCATACTAGTCCGTTCCGGGATCGAACGGAACCGAAGGCACTTCCAAAGAAGCCCTTGCAATTCGGATATTCACTAATCACGTCCGGAATCCCCATCACAAAGGGTGATAAAAATATCTATACTAGAGCAACTCGGTGTAGAGACATTCGACAGGTAATCCTTTCGTTTTTGAGAATACCCGGTCTTCAACACCATCTTCAAATGCAATCCCATTTCGTCGTATCGTTATTCGGAATGGGTTTTATGACACAAAGTCCTCTCCTGGCTAATCCGAATAACGAGCGCTTATTTTTAAAAATAAGTGTTCAATAAGATTTCAAACAAATCACACAAATTTCTATTTTGATCTTTTAAATAAAAGATCCATCACCATCACAAAGGTTCGATGTGGATCTTCGGATATCCACTTGGAATCCGAACACCCTGTCGCATCGAAATTCAAATGCCATTTAAAGGCCAATATTGATAGTAGGTTATTTAACTATCAATCAAAAATTTACAACAATCGCTAGGATTTAAATAATTTTTTCCCTCAATTATTATTTTCGGTATATCTTCGCGAGATATAAGTTTTAACACTCTAACCATTTGAAAACAAATTTCAAATCACTTTTCCACATTTCAATATATTGAAAACAAATTTCAAATCATTTTTTTCCTTATGCAGAAAACATTTCCAAATATTTATTCATTTCCACTGAAAATCTGCCGAGTTCAAATATTTTAAAATAATTTAAAATGCTTATCAAAATATACTTAGAGATATTTAAAATAAAATTATTTTGAAACACTTGCTTAAATATTAGTTATGAAAATATTATACTAATGTCTTATATAAAAATTCAAGTCCAACTAACTTTAAAATAAAATTAGTAGATAGGGTATAGTTATTTTAAATAATCGTTTCCTAAAACAAATGTCAATTCCAATTTTTAAAATAATCTCTTCTATAAGTAACTAAATAAATCCATACTTTAAAGATTTGGAACCAGTTAAGAAAAATAATTTGTTCAAAGTATCCTTTCTAAAACTATCCTTAAAAATATTCACTTTATATTTATAGGCTACTTCGAAATCATACTCAGCTTTCCAGGGAAAATACATTTTCCATTTCAAAATGGTTCATTCAAATCAATTAATAAATCTTTCTTGATTTATTTTAAATTTACGTTCCAAATCCGTAAATTCATTTCCATACCTTTTAAAATAAAACAATGTTTATCTTTTAAACAAATTTCCCTGTCTTTTATCAAATTCCCATTTGTGGATTTAAATTTTCAAATATCCACTGATATATGATTTTTTTTAAATTTTTTTCCAAACATTCACTTTCAAATGCCAAATCAAATTTCAAATTGATTTCTAATTTTATTTTCCAATACCGAATCAGATTTCCCAAATCGATTCCAAAAAATTATTTTAACTCCAAATTAAATCCCAAATCAATTTCTAAAATTAATTTCAACCCCAAAATAAATCCCAAATTTAATTTCTAAATTTATTTCCTTTTGAAATAAATTCTTTTATCTCTTTCAGATATTTAAAATCCGTATTTTAAATACATTCTTCAACTATCAAATGATATAACACGAAATCCTTTTATTACATCTTTTCCATACTTTGGAATTTGTTCAATAAGATTTCACTATAGATTTTCTACTTAAATTTAAAAATCCAATTTTATTTATTTCTGGTATCTCACGATACCAAAAATATATTCGGCTAAATTTTAGCCTACAATGATTTCAATTGCAATATAATCACACAGAGATTATCAACACACAACATACGAAACAAATTCAATATTTGAGGAATCCAGTTGGATCCCTCCAACCTGTTTCTCTGCATCCACAGACGTTACACAATAATTAAATACCAATTCCACTTCGAGATGGAATATCGCAATACATGGTATTTATAAAATATCACCTGCTATTATGCGGCGCATAGGGTCTCATCCGCTATATAATGCGGAAAATCCATCACCCAATATATACTATATACTACTATATATATAATATCAACCGGTGAAAAATTATTATAAATCAATCATCCAAGCACACAGTCAATCAATTTTAAATCTAACTATTCAAAATTTCAATCAGAACAATATTGATCGAGTGAGAAGATCTCACCTTTAACAATGCATGCAATCCATTTCTCTTTCCGGCTTGTTTTCTCGATTTTTTTAGACCTTGTATAAACATCATATAATTTTTATTAACATTCGGCAAAAAATTGAACAACTAATTATCATTTGAATTTATTCAACAATTAATTACTATTTATCAATTTAACTAATGATTTAATTTTAAATTAATTTTCCCTTTAATAAATTCTAAAACTGTTAAATAAGTTAATTAAATAAGTTAAACACCTTAATACATTATTTTAAAACAAACTAGTAAATTGTATTTATTATTTTTCAAACTGCATAAAAAAATAATTTATATAGATTTTATAGAAATCAAATTTATATATAACTTCAACATTTCTGAAATTCCTTTTTTTTATGAATAACAACAGCAGTTCACTTTTACTGTAAAAAAAAATTCTTTTACTTATTTTAAATCTCAAACAGAAAACTGATATAGTATATTTTCTAATCCATATATTCATTTATATATGTGTGTGTGTGTGTGTGTGTGTACAGAATTGAAAATATAAATTGTAAATTTACCTCACTGAAGAAGAAGAAATTGAACCCAAGCTCAACCCTAGTTCGCCCCTACCGTGCTCGCGCCTCCACGTCATCGCCTGACCATCATCGCGAAAACCCAATTCGCGCCGTACCACCTTGCGACTAATCGCCACTACCCAGCGTCGATCGACGAACCCCAATCACCAAGCTCCACCCCATCGTGAAAACTCGCGACTCCACTCGCCAATGGCCCCACCCCTACTCGCGAACCACCTCGATCTGGCTCACGCAAGCATCGTCGCGGTCTTTGATCAACGCTCACTCATAGCCAGGAACTCGCACGCGCACCCTCCAAGTGGTGACGAACGAACGATTTTAGATCTAAAGAGAAATTACAGCCATTATATTTTTTTCTCGATTCTGGGATTGAAGAGGGGACCAAATATTTTGATTTGGTTCGGCTGTTCAAAAAGAAAGAGAACACGATGTATATGTACTTTTTTTCTTCTGATATTTCAGCTGGAAAGGTTACGTAAAATATGAAATGAAAGGGACGTGAAGTTTTCATGCTGATGTGATGGAAATGCTGCTGAAGATTGACTAGGGTATAAAAAAATATTAATTCTAATTCAAACTTAAATTGTCTCGATAATTGCAACTCAAAATTTTGACTTTCTATCGAGGCATGCCGCTAGACGTTTATAATGTTATGCCCCTATTCTGAACACGATAGAAAAGGTTCTGAGTCCTAATTTGATCGTATCGAGAAAATAGCTTTTTGATTCCAGTTATTATTTCAAATTTCGACTAAATTTTCTACGCGTTTAAATATCGTACGCTCACACAACAACTCCAATCACTACGAAATTTGAAATCCAATAATAATTCAATATTACGGATCTAATGGAACTGGTTTCTTCGAATTCCGAGACTGTGCCTCGGAAGGCTATTTTTTAAACATCGCTTTAAACAATATAATTTCAAAACTGAACGAAGTATTTCCAAATCAAATTATAAAGCTTCCATTAATCTCAGTATTATCAATATAAATTTTCTAAGCCATCAAATTATTTTTAACAAGCTAAAAATTGAAAATTCAAAATTTTTACCTATCATTAATAAAAATCAAATTTAATAATTAAATTGCCAAAATTCATATTTATATTCAAAATTCAAGTTAAACTAACTACCAAATATTTAAAATCAATTAAATATTTCGATTTCAAATGTTCAAAATCCTGGGTCGTCACATTGTACTAGTGATTTATTTTTCTTTATTGAAATAAACAATGTAAACTATGAAAAAGAATATCCATATCTTATACATCTCTTTCTCTTTTTGGTGTATTCCTTGTTAAGTCAAGCAATGTACTTTTATATATATTTTGGAATTGGATAATTTATGAAAATTACACAGAACCCGCTCTAAAAAATCAAAATATCAAAATTCACATTCTAAATCAATTAGGGAAACCTAATTTACAATCCAGTTATAGATCTAAAATAAACAAATATTCTACAATAATAATTATTTAGGATCGAGTTCAAATTTTCTAGATTAAGTTGTACATACTATTCCTATTCCATATATTTATTTTATTGAATATATAGGCAATATTCCTATATATTTATTATAAGCCTACAATTCATTAGATCTTACTTCGGCATGGTAATTGAAAAAAATCCAACGATATAAATTTCAATATTAAAAATAAATTATATAATTTTCCACTCCCCTTTTTAAGCTTTTCAAATGTCCAAATTAGAATCCATTCTTTTGCTTGAATCCTTTTCCTTTCTAATCCAAAAGAATATGTATAAGAAGGCGTATATTTACAATTAGAATCACAAATTTGAGAAAAGATTTGTTAAAAAGAATATAGATTTATTATTATAAAAATTACATTTTTCCGAAATATTGATTTATTCCTTCTCCTCTTCTCTTTTATTTTCTACCCTTCTTTGATTATGTATTTATATATAATATTTTATAATTTTTAGAAGTGGTGGAGAAGAGAAAATGGCAGATCTGCGCTGCTTGGATAAGAAAATATAAGATGAGAAATGAGAGGTTATGCCTTTATTTACGGATGCACGAATCAATCGTAACCGTTATATTAAAATGATCAAAGTCGGATTGTTGGCCAAGGTTCAAACCCTAACCAACATATTCAAACTGGTTGACCGCTCCCCTATAGGTAGTCGATCGCTAGCGGTCGACCAGCCCAAAGAGAGTGTCAACCGGTGAGGTCTGTATTTAATGTTATTTATTTCCTTTTTTGTTTTCAGTTATTTTCCTCCGGAAACTTCAAATGCTGGTAACTTTTTCATTTAAGCTTCAATCAGAAACTTAAAATACAAAAGTTGCTCATAAAATCGCCACGAACATGATGATGCAAGTTTTGTGTCCAAATTCCAATATTTGCTCAAATTCCATTTTTGAATCTTTATTAATTATTTATTAATTATCATTAATTTTATAGGGTGTTACATTCTACCTCCTTTAAAATAATTACATTTCCAAAGTTCCCTAGGGGTTGTATTATGTAACATAACGTGCAACCAATCTAACCTATCCAGCCAATTGTGTATAACCAATTTTGCTGTCAAACTATAAACATATATGCAGAATGGTTCTAAATTGGCACCTCCTATATGAGTGAATTCTTTTTTAATACTATTTTGAAAATATGATGCGGACAACCTTGATATACTGGCAGTTCTATACATATACAAGTTTTCAAAAATCCTTTTTCACACAATAATTTCCACACACTTGTGAGTAGGAGTATGGTTCAAACAATTTTGCATCCAATCCCTACTGTCCGAAACCTATCACACAATTTTTAATATCTAAATATTTTGAAAATCCAGTTTTTGAATCTATGCTCCTATGTTGAAAAAGGAATTTAGATGGAAAATTTTACAATTCCACCCTTCTTTTGGATACTTATTCTATTGTGCCTTGAAACCTTCTCTTTCACCTCCAAAACTTTTTGACAATTCGCACTTTCTGGAACATGATCCAAAGTCTAGGATGACTCTTAGACTCGCATCATGTTGAGAATTATGAACTATCGGATTTTTACAACATTATAGAGATTAATAGTGAATGGATATAACAAATATAGTTTAAGATATGCTACACTTTTAGAACTCGCAGGGAAAGGAACAAAATATAAATAGTTAAAATATCCATCTCAGATAATATCCCAAATACAGTCACAGAAAAACAATACAAAGTCAAATATAGAATATATATTAATACCACCCAAAGTCTGATAAAGGAAATACAAAATGCTAACAAGGTAAACAGCTACGTAGAGAGTAAATGAATGATAAGCAACTCCTATAATGAACTCGTCTCTCCATGTACTAAGATTGGGCCAAATTTCCCTTTCCATGTCCTCTTGTAGTTGGGAAAGAAAGGAAAAAAGCAGGTCAGACAAAAGTCTATTAGACGAGTATATGTTTAATATATGGTGATCATATGCAGTTAACTTTGATTATACTCTGTGTGTTAGGATGTCCTATCAGTGTTCGTGTATCCGTAGGTCCATTACTTAAGTGTTTTTATCGAACACACACCTACACTACAACTTCTGCAGGTTGCTACATGGATCAAACTATGGGTCGAACTTCAACAACCAACCGTTCGCCACCGCTCCTAGAGCTACTCGATATGGAAACACTGTCACTAGGCTAGTAGACATAAAAACACTACCACTAGGATATATGGGAACAAATTTCCCATAATTAAACTACATTTAATCCAACCATACATTAAGAGGGAGCCCGTAATGCTGACTTGTTGGGTTGTCTCATCATGGCATCAATGTCTATCTCTTGACCATAGTTTATGCCTCTTATTGCATGCATCAAGCTCCATCTACCGCATAATATCACGCCGCATCAAAATCATGCATACCAAGGAGTCAATTTGTGTCGGACCCACACACTTCCTCGGGCATCAGCCAGTGTTGCGCGTTTATCGTAGTACCTCCCGTGAGTGCCATTTACGATAAAATTGCCCCTTGTTGAATAATCGATCCTTATTGGGTAAGTGCATTTAGCTAATTCCACAACGTCCTAGTGTCATCTGATAGGGAACAAGCTTCCCTACCACCTCTAACATACACATATATGCATAATATGCTTATACAAAAAATCAATAATTTATTTAATTTTCATTTCTAACATGTGCCTTAGGCCGAGGTTCAGATTCTACAAGTTTGTCCTCTACCGATCGACCGCCACACCCTATCAGTTGACCGCTAGCAGTCGACCACTCAAAATGAAAGGTCCAAGTAGTATAATTTAGGGTTTTCAATTTTTATAGTGATTCGATTTCTAACTGTTTGTTGATTTGATTTACATAGTGAACCTTAAGCAATTCCCAGTGAATGGTCTTTAAAAAAATTCATTTTTTTATTGTTTATTGTTACTACCAATATGAAGTATCGAGCTTCTAAAGAATAACATGTCAAGCTTGGAAACAAAAAGAGATGCCAAGCCTAAAAAAAGTAAAAGCCATCAAGCCTTTAACGTTTGATAAGGGATAGCGAGCTTTAAGCAATCACAAAAAGAGGACGTCGAGTATCTAGTTTTAAAGTGGTATCGAATCTCTAAGGGTGTCAAGTCCAAAATAGTTAGTGAACAATAGAAGGATGTAGAGTCTAAAGGGGAATCGAGCACCAAACAATAAAGAGATACCAAATATCTAAGAGATGAGGAGCCTCTTCGATAGGAAGAGTTATCGAGTATTTAACAAGGGAAGATAACTTTGAGTCTTGACAATAAATTGTTGTATCAAGTTTTAAAGTGATGAAGGTACCGAGTCAATAAGTTCTTATAGGAATTGAGCTATAGCAGATCGAGAAGAACAAAGTATATCAAACTTTTACAACTCAAAAGTTATCAAGCATTTACAACATTAGCTATTGTAAAGCATTTACAAACAAGCCAATGATATCAAATTCCTATACGAATGATGATCTTAGCAAAGGGTATCAAGATATTATAGGAAGCAAGGGATTCCAAACCATATCGAGTATCTACCATCATGATGGTTGTCGAGTATCTACCACATTTACGTTTATCAAATATATATAGATTATCAAATGACTTATATATTGCAAGAGAATAAGTATCAACATATATGAAGGATGTCGAATATCTACTATATAAGCAAGTGATGCTGAGGCTCAACATTAGATGCCAAAATTTTCATCAAATGGTGCTATCAAAATCATTAGATTCAGATCTGTGCCACATGTCAATCATCATGCATGGTTGCTCCCCCATAAATAGACCCCTACGACATCCAAGAGGGGAGATTCTTTCTTCCCCATTTCTCAAGTTTTAAAAGTTGTAAACCCTAAATTGATTTGGGGATTTCAAAGTCGGTTACAATTTGTGAACTTTTATACATAAAGACTTGGATAATAAACTTTTTTCATAGCATACTTCTTTCGAATAAATACATTTGACTATTATTGAACTATTGACAAGCATATGACTACCTTTCAGACATGAGTTTGAATAAAAAACATGCATATGACTTCACTTGGACTCGAACTGGACTTGCATATTATTCCAATCATGCATAAGGCTATTTAAGCCCTTATCCAAACCAATCTTAGCTTGTTATGCATATTTGGTAAGCAAAAAAATTTGCTAACATTTCGACGCTAGGAAGAGGGCATGAACCTCCAATTCCATATATATCCCTACGAAGAACTTTAAGGACTTTCCTAAAGACTCTCCATATCTAGCATATTCCTATAGAGAACTTTCCATCTCCTACATAACCTATTAAATCACATAATGACTATCTCTTTGAGCAAGGATCCCTCGAACCTTACTTTACTAAGTCAACTTATCAAGTGACCTACAATCTTTAATTCTATGAGGAACAAGTGTTAAGAGAATTGGCATTGATGACTTTAGCTGAAAAGAGACAAGATATCTCTTATAACCCAGATAACTGGAGTATAAATCCATTCCATAAGGGATCTATCCCGATCTTTGCTTATTATCCTACTCTAAGAAATTAAAACAAGAAAAAGAATGATCTGTTCCCAGAAATGAGAAAAACTATACAATTCCAAGCGAAAGGAACTATCATCGAAAATGAAATCATGAAGAATTTCGATAAGTTTTCCCAAAAGTGGAAGAGAGTAATTGATTGCTCTCCTACCACAATCAAACTCGAGAATTTTCAAAGAGAAAATCATCCGTTAAGATTGAAGTGCCTATCCAATGTGACAAGTAAGCCAAACGGGGACCAAAGACATACTCCCAGGAATTTCCGATCTGTAAGAGCCCATTCCCTTACCACCTCCTATGAAAATATCTATCTTCAAACCAAAGAGAGGTTGGACTATTGGCGTTCGAAGAAGAAGCCACGAGGAAATGAAAAAAATCTCAAGGGCGCTTATTGTCAATATAACCGGACGAATGGACATGAAACTAATCTGTGCCAAGCCCTTAAAGGGATGATTGAGAATTTCTTGGGAAAAGGAGAACTCCAAGAATTTGTTAATAAGATTTAACCAGAAGATCAAATTTATGCACAAAGCTAAAGTTCTTAATAGAGGGAAATACTTCATGGAAAGAACTTATAAAATAAAGGAAAAGCCTTCGATCCCGCCATAAGGGCCTAGTCAAAACACCTCCTAGAGGAGGCTCAGCGTAAACCTTTGATCCCTTTATAAGGCCTATCCAAAGCACTACAAGCCTTCGGTCTTGCCTACGTGGCCTGGCCGGAGCACCTTTTAGAGAGGGTCATTGTAAGCCTTTGGTCTCGCCTAAGATTGCATAGCCAAAGCACTATAAGCCTTCGATCCCACCTACATGGGCTGGCCAAAGCGTCTCTTAGAGGGATGACAAAGTAAGCCTTTGGTCTCGCCTAAGATGGTCTGGCCAAAGCGCCAAGTAGCCTTTGGTTTCGCCTATAAGACCTGACCAGAGCATCTTTGTAACGATCCATATTTTACGTACCGAAGGACCATAAAATATTTTTATTTTATTTTAATGAGGTCGTATGATTCTACAATTTTAGGGTATGACTCTTAGGGAAATTTTACACACCTATGATTTTTTTCGAATTTCTATATGATCATTTCGATACTGGAAATCTTGTTTGGGATATAACCTTTGGTAGGGGTTGAATTAGGGTCTCATACCATTTCCATTGCTTCGGAATGATGGTTTCTCATTTCATAGAGTGGTCGAAATAGGAAAATGACTTACAGTTAGGTAGTAATGCCTGAATTAAGTTCCGATAGCTGATGACTACTATTAGTGTGTAATTTATTAAGCCCGTAGGTAGACTCATTAGTCTAATTCGATATTATTATAAACAGGCGACTGTAGGAGTTAAATTAAAATTTTCCCTCTTTCCCAAATCAAATCTAAACATCCATTAACCCTAGATTCTTCCAAAATCACACAAATTACTCTCTAAATCATTAATTGGAGAGTAGATCATCAAATAGAAGATATAGATCATCATTTTGGTTGACTTGCATTGCTTTCTATTGCTATCCACATTGGATCAAGGCAATAATTGGTTGAATTTGATAATTGGTGATTGGTTTATTCCTTCTCACTATCTTATGCATGTTTATATGGTAGAATTACATGTTTTAACTTGATTTTTCCCTAAAACACTTTTATAACATTAATACATGCTATCATATGCTTATGACCTAAATTTGTGAATATTTGAAGTGGTTTTCAAAAATGATTTAGTAATTATCTATATTTATAATCATATGTGCATGTTATATGTAGATTTAGATTAGAATTGGTTTGTTTATCACACTTATATATTGGTTTATGAATGAATGTATATGCATTTGATAATACGCTTGTATGTTATGCTTTGATGTTCTTTGCTAATATTTTGGGTGCTTAGGAAGATAGGTTGGAGAATTTGACAAATCGAAGATAAAGTTGGTCGGAATTGGACAAACTTGGAGAGAAGGCTCTAGAGCATGGAAGGAGCTTGCAAAATAAGCCACACCTCAAGATTTGCTAAGGACTCAACTCGGCACCGAGTTGAAGGGTCGGTACCGAGTTATTTTGAAGGCTTGTATTGATTGGTCAACTTGATGGATGGGTAGTATATGGCTAATGGAGGTTGTCTATAGTAAAATGCGGGAGATTGGCTAAATATTGGATGCTATAACAAGTTATTTCTAGAACTTGAAGTAGAACACTTTAGAGTTAGAACCGAGTTGTTTTGATAGATGGGTTGGGGTCTAAAGCATCTAGGAATGGAGTACTAGAAGCAAGGAAGGAGACTTTTCCAAAATTAGCTAAGTATGTGGGTCGCTGAAAAGTTGATCAACATGGTATCGAGTTTTTTTGGTCGGTCCAATGGATGTGAACCTCTGGGGAATGGAGTAGAGGTTTTGTATATCGTGTTGGAGGGGTTGGCTCATTCGCATCAGGTTGGATAGTGATGTAACAGCATGATAAAAGCTTTGTATCTTCGGTAGGTGACTCATGAAAGGAGCAGGTACCAAAGATAGTGGCTCAGTAAAGGAGGGGGTCGTGGATGGGGAACTTGAATGGTTTCGAATAATGAAAACTGGATTGTGCAAAGGAAGGGCTCGGATTTGAATGGAAAAAAGGAGGTCTCGGATGTATGTGCTAAGGAATTGTTGATACTTGGAGTGTTTTCTGTTGTACTCGAATTAGAGGTATTATAAGTGGGAATGCCCATGGATCGATGGAGTGCATTTGAATGCCATAGACTAGTGGCTTTGGATCTAGTGCCTAGCTTTGGGCTACGAGACATGTATCGAGCTTTTGGATGTGTTATACAAGGGTGCACAGAAAACTGGGATTTCCATTAGTCCCTGGCAGTAAGGGGACCATACCGGTTATCATATTTTTTAGGGCACGTGGAGTAATAGTAGGGAATGGTTAATGGATGCAATGGTTGCTTTAGGCCCTTTCAAGGTTATCACTTGGAGATATCATTGGGAGTATGTATTGGAGATAGGAATACCTAAAGAGCTGATATCCTTATTTTGAGTAGAGTACCTTGCTATTTATAGAGTAGCATATTATAATATTATGTGCTAATTCTATAGTTACTGGGACGGATCGGGTATGATTCGCATACCTCTGTTCCTTACCATATTTACCTACATAGCATTTTGAAATTCATTTACTGCTCATACCAAAATATTGTAGGGTCCAAGGTTTTATGCTTTATTTCTTATAATCATTGATACTCTTAAATGAGTAGACTAGATAACGGGTCTAGATGACGCGGTAGCTGTATACAAGATGAGTTGAATGGAGCTATCTCATATTATATAATTATATGGATTTCTGCGTTTATTACGCTATGCAGACTGGGGGCTTTAGCAGTGACTTCTTATTTTCTTATTATGAGACCGTTGTCGGGTTTATTTGTGTTCTGATGATTTGTTCATGTAGTTATTATTGTCTCTCCTGTTATATCTATGATATTATATCTTATCCCTATGTTGTGAGATATTCGATTGGTTATACATTGTATTTGTTTCATTTTCAACTTTGATAATTATCCTACATTGACTGGGTATGGCTGCATTGCACTATTTTTTGATATCGTTAGTGCCGGTGGTATAGGGCGGTCCTCACATTTGGTACCAGAGCTTTGCTTACACGATTAACCTGAGTTGATACCGGGATCCAGTAGAGATAATGAAGGATTTATCAACTTAGATTGGATCAAGAGTATATATGTGTATGAGAGAGTGCATACTTGTTATCTATTTCGGTTTTCAAAGCTACATAGAAATATATTATATTGTATAAGTCACATGCACACGAGCACCATAGACACAGTTTTCTTTATGAGAGACTGGTCATTCTTGTTTACAAATTAAGAATGAGCTTGCATATAAGAAATACTATGAGGAATTCTGCTTTGGAAGTTGAGGAAGGAGCAGGGTCAGGAGCTGCTACGCCAGACTTTCAAGCAATATTGAATGCTTTGATGGGATCATGATGAGGAATGTTTAGGTAACTGCTCTTAATGTGGCTATTGGGGAGGTACTCCCATACAAGCGCCTAGGGCTGATTTTGCCAAGTTGTGCAAGGACTATTCTACTCTAGGAAGAAAACTATTTCATGGAACGAAGTCAGCCATAGAAATGCATGATTGCTTAGATATCGGCGAGCTCATCTTTAGTGATATGGAAGTAGATGATGCTATGAAGACGAAACTAGCTCTAAACAACTTCAAGGATGAGCTACGAACTGGTGGAACATCATTGCCATTGCTACTCCAGAAGATCGGTTTACTTGGGACTAAATCAATCTGAAGAAATGTTCATTCTGAGTGCTTAGAAGTCGGTGCTATGTAGGAAGTCTATTTATCGTAAGCAAGGAAAGATGTCAGTTTCTAGATGTGTTGCAGAGTTTGATGCTTTATCAAAGTATGGGATGTCATTCATTGACACTCCACTAAGAAAGAACAAGAAGTTCATCATTGGTTTGGTTGACTATCTTGGAAAGAAGCTGGTAGACCACATAGATGAGGCAATCGAGAAGCTTGTTAAGAAAGCTCTCTGTTATGAGAATTTATATCCAACGGATAGAATAGTTGTTGTCATTTCCGATAAGAAGGAAGATCCAAAATCACGGCAAGGCGGTAGAGGCAGAAAAAATTAGAATGGAAAGATAAAGCAGTATTAAGGGAAAAATGACCAAAAGAAAGCTAAGTAGGAACCTACTTGCTATGGGTGCAAGAAGAAGGGTCACTTGATTAAGGATAGAAAAGTAAGCGAGAAGGAGAAGTGCTACGATTGTGAAAAGCTTTAGCATTTGAAGAAGGAATGTCCGGAACCATAAAGGATAAGCTAGTTGTGAAAGCATACGCTTTGGGCGCTGTCCCTACTTCGTCGAGTGTTCTCGCGGTGAAGGAGAAGGGAAAGGGAGTCATTATTAAAGGTATGCTTTCCATTGAAGATGTTTCCATTCGTGTTTTGTTTGATACTTGGGCTTCACATTCATTCATATCCAGTAACCTAGTAGACAGATTGGGATTAGGACTTGAGATAGTAGACTGACCGTTAATTGTGACAAACCCTATTAGAGGCTTTATCAGCCTTTGCATGGTTTGTCATGGCCTAGTGTTATCGAGTCATGGATGCTATTTTGTTCTTGATTGCTTTGTCTTGAATTTTTTTGAGTTCAGGATTATCTTGGGAATATCCTACCTTACGAGGTATGCGGCGATAATGGATTTCAAAAAGCTATTGGTGACAATTGGTGATGTGGAAGGGCGAACGGTAGTGACTGGTTGCCTACTAGAGGATGAGGTGATGGTTAGATTTCTATATTCACTTAAGGTTCCATGGGAAGGGTTGTCATTTGTGCCTATCATTGGAGAGTATCCAAATGTATTTGAGGAAGTGATCGAATTGCCACGTCATAGAGAGAGTTTTGGATAGACTTGGTGAATAAAGCCAGACATAGAGCTATGCCTTTGAGGTGTATGGCACCCTGAGAGCAGAATGAATTAGAGGTGCAGGTAAATGACATATTAAGGATATGGTTAAGTCAAAGGAGTATATCTAAATGGCAAGCACCTGTAGTGTTCACGACTAAAGTGGATGGCTAGTTGAGGTTGTGTGTGGATTATTGTGAACTGAATAAAGTAACGATGAACAACAAGTTTCCAATCCCACGTATTGATGACTTGTTTGATCAGCTTCACAGTGCGGCGGTGTTTTCTTAAAAGTTTTGCTAATGGAATTTAACCAACTTGGAGTAGCAAAGGAGAGTGTGCTATTACTATGTTTCATGCACCATCATTTTTTGTATGAGTGATTGGTGATGCCGTTCAGGTTGAACAATGCTCCAACATACATTGTGGATCTCATGGATCAGGTTTTCAGAGATTGGCTGAACAAGTTCTTGCTTGTTTTCATGGATGATATTCTGATCTATTCTAGAACTGAAGAGGAGCACAAGACACACTGAAGGATTGTGCTAGAGGTGTTGAGAAGGCATAACTTAAGAGCGAAGTTTTCTAAGTGTAACTTATGGAGAAATGAAGTTAGGTTCTTGTTCTGGATAAACTACAGCAGTGGATCCTAAAAATGTGGCGGCGGTTCAAGATTGGAACCATCCCAAGAATGCTACGAACATGAGGAGTTTCGTTGGATTGACAGGATACTATAGGCATTTTATCAAGGAAGTCTCAGAGATAGCAGCACCATTGACCAATTTAACGAAGAAGAATCAGACTTTTGTTTGGGATGCGAAGTGTCGGCATGCATTTATGAATCTAAAAGAGAGGTTAACGAGTGCATCAGTATTGACCATTCCTAGTGGAAATGAGGAGTTGACGATATATATAGATGCCTGTGGTACTGGATTGGGTGTAATATTGATGAAGATAGGAAAAGTTGTTGCCTATGCTGGTTAACAGCTAAAGTCACAAGAGAAATTTATCTAACTCATGGTTTGGAATTAGCGACTATAGTATTTGTTTTGAAGATGTGAAGGCATTATCTGCTAGGGGAAAAGTTTGAGCAGTATACGGACCACAAATCCTTGAAATTCCTTTTCTCTCGGAAGGATCTCAACCTTCGTCAGCAAGATGGTTAGAGTTTTTATCATCCTATTATTTTAGTATTTCCTATGTATCCTGGAAAGGCAATGTAGTCACCAATGCATTTAGTAGAAGACATGCTAATTTGAGAGAAATGTTCTTGGAATAAAATAAAATTGAGTATATTGCTAGATATGATTTTAGGTCTCATTGTGAGTAGAAGCTAGAGATGTTAGCAAGTTTATCGCTCAGACCTACTCTAATAGAAAGGGTCGGTGCTAGTTAGAATCGAGATGGTAGGCTAGCAGAGATCATAGTGAAGATAGTGGAAGGAGTAGAGTCTGAGGATATGAAGAAATACAGACTCGACCTAGAAGGTTGGCTTTGTAAGGATGGAAGACTGTTTGTTCCTAATATTGATTGATTGCAAGATGAAGCGCTATGAGAATGACACCATTCTAGGTTGAAAATACATCCTGGTGGTAATAAGATGTATCGAGATATGAAGCAAACCTGTTAGTGGAAGGTATGAAGAAGGATATTGGGACATTCACCTCGAAGTGTATTGACTACCAATCGCTAAAGAAACTGCAAGAAGTTCTTGAGTGTAAGTGGGATTAAGTATCGATGGAATTTTCTGACGGACTGCAGAGGATTCGAGCAGTTTATGATGGAATTTGGGTCGTGGTTGATCGTTTGGCCAAGAGCGCTTCACTTATACCCGTCAAGTCAGGTAGAATGGCATTCAAGCTGGCAGAGCTGTTTTTAAAGTGGATAATATGATTTCATGGTGTACCAAAGAGCATTGTGATTGACCTAGACCCATTGTTCACCAGTAGGTTTTGGAAGAGATTACAAGTGGCGTTAGGGACAGAGTTGCATCTTATTACAACTTATCACCTGCAAATAGATGGGCAAAATGAAAGTGGAAATCGCATATCAGAAGATCTCTTTCTTGCATGTATCATAGATTTTGGAGGATCATGGGATGACCATCTACATCTGGTGAAGTTTGCATACAACAATAGTTGTCAGTTTAGTATCGGTATGGCTCCTTATGAAGCATTGTATGGCTGATCCTGTAACGCTCCTTCCTATTTGTGGGAAGCTGAAGAGAAACAGATAATTGGGCCAAATATGATTAGTGAAACTTCAAAAAAGATTAAGATCATTTGGCAACTAATGAAAGCCGCTCAAGATAGATAGAAGAGCTACGTCGGGAAAACACATAGAAATTTGGAATTTTTTGTTGGGGATATGGTTTTTGTAAAGGTATCTCCTTTGAAGAATGTTGTTAGATTCAATAATAAGGGGAAGTAGACACCAAGGTTCGTGGGCCCTTTTTCTGATAATAGAAAGGATTAGGAAGTTAGCGTATAGAATCAATTTACCTAAAAGATGGCAGGCATGCACAACATTTTTCATGTCTCCCATCTACATAAATTTGTGCATAACTTAGGCGTGATGGTTACACCTGATAAACTTGAAGATTTTTGAGGTAGAACCAGAAGTCTTGAGATTTTGTAGGCCAGTTCGTATTGTTGGACACAATACAAAATAGCTCAAGAGAAAGTCGGTGAAGTTAGTCAGGGTATAATGGAGCGGAAGTGGTGACATTGTACGTGGGAGACTGAGGAGAGCATGTAGACTACGTAATTGGAGCTCTTTTAAATGATAAGATCCATCTTTTCTCGTATCTACTTTCATCACTGTATATCACATTTGATAACTTTGCATTCCGCATGCTAGGGCAGGTTCACTATTGACTACATGATTACTTGTTTGATATGGTTGAAGATTGCATATGTTCGTTAGGCATGCGAAGCAACTATGGTTGCTTATTTCTTGACTTGTTTGAGGATTTCAGGGGTGAAATCTCTAAAAGGGGGAATGTAATGACCTGTATTTTACGTATTAAATGACTGTAAAATATTTTTACTTTATTTATATGAGGTTATATGATTCTATAATTTTGATATATGACTTTTTGGGGACATTTTACACACCTATTATTTTCTTTGAATTTCCATATGACCATTTTGACTCTAGAAACCTTGTTTGGGCCATAACTTTTGATAGGTGTGAAATTAGAGTCTTAAACCAGTTCCTTGCTTTAGAATGATATATTCTCATACTGTAGAGTGGTCGTAATAGGAAAACGGACTTACGATTAAAAAGTTATGTCTATTTTAAGTTCACACAACTACTGGCCAGTATCAAAACATAATTAATTAAGCCCATAAGTAGGCCTATTAGTTTAATTCGAGATTATTATAAATAGGGGTTGTATGAGTCAAATTAAAACTTTTCCTTCTTTTACAAATTAGATTTGACCCCCCCCCCCCCAAATTAATCCTGGATTCATTTAAAATTACACAAATTACTCCTTAAATCTAGCTAAATCATTAATTGGAGAGAAGATTATCAATTAGAAGATATGTATCATCATTTTGGTTGATTTACATTACTTTTTATTGCATCCACATCAGATCTAGGCGAGAATTGGTTGATTTTGGTAATAGGTGAGTAGTTTATGCCTTCTTGGTATCCTATTCATGTTTATATGGTAGAATTACATGTTTTAACATGTTTTTTGGCCTTTAAACCTTTTTTAAATTTAATTACATGTTATCATATGCTCTTGAACTACATTTGTGAATCTGTGAAATGGTTTTCAAAAATGGGTTAATAATTCTCCTTATTCATATTCATATATGCAAGCAATATTTAGATTTAGATTAAAATTTGTTTGGTTATCACATTCTTGTGTATTGCTTGTGTGAATGGATGTATATTCACGTTATTCTATGCTTGTATACTATGCTTTGATGTTGTCTGTTGGTGTTTTGAACGCTGAGGAACATAGGTTGGAAAATTTGGCAAATTGGATATAAAAAAATTGGTCGGAATTGGAAGAAACATGAAGGGAAGGCTTTGAAGTATAAGAGGAGTTTGCAAAATAAGTTGCTCCTCAAGATTTGTTAAGGAATTAAGTCGGCACCGATTTGAAGGGTCGATACCAAGTTATTTTGAAGGCTTGTATGGATCGATCAACTTGATGGATGGGTAGAGCATGTCTAGTGGAGGTTGTCTATAGTAAGATGCATGAGATTGGATAAATATTAGATACTATGACGAGTTGTTTTTGAACTTAGTGTAATATGCTTTAGAGTGAGGACCGAGTTGTTTTGATGGATGGGTCGGGGTCTAAAGCATCTTGGAATGGAGTACTAGAAGCAAGGAAGGAGGCTTAGCCAAAATTGGCTAAGTATGTAGGTTGGTGTCAAGTTGATAAAAGCAATATTGATTTGTTTTGGTGAGTCCAATGAACGTGGAACTTCTGGAGAATGCAGTAGAGGTTTTGTAAACCATGCTAGAGGTGTTGGTTCGTTCACATTACGTTCAGTGGTAAAGTAACAGCATGATAAAATCTTTATATCTTTAGTTGTTGACTCGTGAAGAGAGTATGTACCTAAGATAACAGCTCGATGAAGAAGGAAACCGTGGATAGGGGACATGCAGTGTTCCAAATAATGGAAACTAGTTTAAGAAAAGGAAGGGCTCGAATCCAAATAGAGCAAAGGAGGGCTCAGATGTATGTGATAAGGAATTGTTTATACTCAAAGCGATTTCTGTTGTACTCGAAGCAAGGGTATTATAAGTATGGATGTCCATGAATCAATGGGGTATATCTTAATACCTAGGACTATTAGCTTTGGGTCTAGTGTCTAGCTCTAGGTCACAAAATACGTATTGAGCTTTGGGCTGTGTGATACAAGAGTACATAGAAAACCAGGATTTTCGTTAGTCCCTTGTAGTAAGAAGGCTACATAAGTTATCATATATTCAGGGAATATGGAGTGATAATGAGGATTGCTTAATTGATGCTACGGTTGCTTTAGTTGTTTTCTAGGCTACCACTTGGAGATATCATTGGGAGAAGGTGTTAGAGATAGGAATACTTGGAGAACTAACATCCTTATTTTGAGTGGAGTCCCTTTATGTTATTTATTGAGTAGCCTATTATGATGTTATGTGCTAACTCCTTGATTGTAGAGGCATTTTAGGTATGATTCATGTACCTTTGTTACTTACCACATTCACCTACAAATATTTTGAGATTCATTTACCGCTCACAGCAAACTGTTGTTTGAGCCAAGGTTTTATGTTTTGTTTCTTATTATCTTGGGTACTCTTAAATGAGTAGACTAGATAACAGGTAGGTGATGCAGTAGTTGTATGGAGGACGAGCTGGATTGAGCTATCACATATTATATACTTATATGGATTTCTACGCTTATTCCACTGTGTAGCATTAGAGAGACTTAGCAATGACTGGTTATTTTCTTATTATGAGATAATTTTTGGGTTTATTTTCTTTGTATAAACTCTACTACGTTTGTACATAGCTCTGTGGATCTGTGTTCTGATGATTTGTTCACATAGTTATTACTGTCTCTCTTGTTATATCTCTTATATTATATTTTATCCATACGTTGTGAGATATTTGACATGTTATATGCTATATTTGTTTTATTTTCAACTCTGATGATCATACTATATTGATCAGGCACAGATACAACGCGCTATTTTGATCTTACTATATTGACCGGGAATAGCTACAACGCACTATTTTGATATCATTGGTGCCGGTGGTATAGGGAAATCGTCATAACCTCCGAGAGGGATGACGGGTAAGACTTTGGTTCCATCTAAGATGACTAACCAAACCCACATACCTGCTTAAATCATTACCTTTAATGTAATAAAGGGCTCAATTAAAACCTAAATCATTACCTAAAAGGTAATGTGTGGTGAAAGAGAATAAAAGCCTAAATCATTACCTATAAGGCAATAAGGGGTAAAAGAGATTAAAGGCTAAATCATTACCTAAAAGGTAATAAGGGGTAAGATTGATCAATCAAGCAAGTGTAATTTCATTTGGATCAAAGCAATTTTCTAGAAGGAAGTTTAATTAAACATGAACGATCTGGCTTCGAGCTAAAATTAAAGCAGCCTTCGAAGGGTCAAGAACTATCTATTACCAGAACCAAGGATCTCAACATCAAATATGGATATTTGAGAAAATTTGAATCTCTTTGTCATAAATATTCTAATGAATAGCGGGAATCTACATTATTGATTGAATTTCCAGTTTCCTATTAGTTGAAATGTGAATCTCATCGAATGAATTTTTGATCTTTTTATCAATTAAATTTATGGACTTCTTATCGAGCAGATTTTGGTGTTCTAATAAACTAAAAAGTAACTTTCCATGCTTATAAATCTGATGTGACAAAGAAAAGTCATCGAATAGCTATCTAAGAAACCTAGAGGAATGGAAATTTAAGTAACGAGGATCTATTTATAAAGTCATTCAACCAAGAAAGATAGGAGAAAAACTAATCTCATTTGTCTATAATTCTACTGATTCGATAATTACTCCAAAAGATACATTTCAAAACCAAGTTTTCAAAGTTAATAAGAAAACCTTTTCAATTTCTTTGGCATTTACAAAACAAAATGATTGATTTTGAGAAAGAAGTAATTTCTCGAAATTATGGAGTCACAATTAGTTACTATATGCTTTTCTAGAAGAAAACGAGAAAGTCTCATCAAGGAAGGTGGAAAACAAGTACTGTGTCACCCGATAAGCAACTCTCAAATCAAAGCCTATCAAAAAGCATTCTTTGGATACGCAAAAAAGCAAACAAATATGCCAAAGACCATAAATCATATGGAATCAAAGTTACCAATCTCGAACAAGCTCAATGAGTTCAAATGCAAGGCCAGAGCAAGAAAGAGAAATTTAAGGCTTATTCAAAATATCAACTATTCAGGTACAAAATTATTTACTAAATTTACATACAAAAATTACAAGTATCATGAAAATCTAATCTTCCTGAGAAGGAGGCGGAGGGAGAAAATAATGTTGCTATTCTTTTTCTTTCCCTTTCCCATTAACCTCGAGAAGACATGGATGATTTTTACTTAAGGCAGGGGCATCTTGAAGATAAAAAGGAGAGCCTCCAATATTCTTGAGATGGTCAGAACACCCTTATAAAAAGAAGTGTTGATAACATATCCTGCCTCTGCTCCTCTGCCCAACCTCTGATTCATTTCTGGACCTAAAAAGAATAATCTATCTTTAAGACAAAAGCAACTATTATTTCTAGTAAATAATCTTCGATGGAGTCCAATAGGGAATTTTCAAATGACATTACCTCAATTACTTTCAATTGAGTCTCTTTTTTCTTTAACGCTTCGATAGCCAAAGAAGGTTCGATAATATGGCGAATTGCCATGTCCTGTAGTCCTTTAAGTTTCTTCTCCTTCTTTCAGATGATGTCTATATCGTCGACAGAGTAAGTTTGAATCTTTAATCCATAGTGAGCATCTTATTGGCCCTCTTAAGAGCCTTAATCTTTTACTCAAAAGCAAATTTCTCATGTCCCGGCTCCTTAACCTGACTTTGATACTTGTTAAGATGTTTACAAACTTGTTCATTCCACTTTCCTTTTAGAAACTAGGTGCATTTATAGTTATACTCCCGGTAGCACCTGGAACCATTATCTAAACCCAAAGGAGGGTTTTCCAAAGAGGAAAATTTCTTTCTACCGATCGAGGATTGAGACCGAGTTGTCCTTGCAGAGGAAGGCTAGATATGCTTGCACTTGTAATAAGTTCCATAGATTGACATGATACATGGCTTTTGAGCAAATCAACTTCAAGATTCTCAATTCTCCGATGTAGACGAGCAATTTCTGCATCAATTTCAATTCCTTAGTCTTAGAGTTTGGATTAACCTACTACCCCTATATTCTTTCTTAATTTTTCGATCTCTTTTTTCCTTTTCTTTGATTTTCTCCTCTAAGCTTGAGGACATTTCATTTACACTGCTTATTAAGGATCTCAACTTGTATTATTTGTTATTCGATTTACATGCTTTTGGGTTGTCCGAAAATGGTGTAGCTGAAGCATCTTGAGATGAGTGCTTTGTCTCTAATATTAATCTAGCCTTAAGTCTATCTCATCGAGAAGGGAGGTCAAGGTCGCTAGATATAAGCATGAGCTAACGTTCCAAGGAAGAATAAATAAAAGAAAAATTATTATGTGGGGAAAATGCATTCTCTTATTAAGAATAATAATAATAGGGTTTAAAAGCATAAACAAGTTCAAATTGCACTAACAATTCAAGTTTTATATAGTCAACTCTTAAATTCAGAAGCAGTAGTTTGAGCTTTTTTGAGTGTATTCGTGGACATAGGGAAAGTATAATAAAAGGAAGTATTAAACCCGGGAGGAGTAATAACTGGGGGAAACTGATGATAATCCCATCTTTCAGCAGGGGGACTAGATTCATCGCATAACAATCTAGCGTAATTAGACTGGATTTTATTAAATAAACTATCTTTTTCAACACCTAAGAAATCAAAATACAAGTAGGGAAGTTGTATGTAAACTTCTTCAAGGTCCCTAAGAAAGCAGTAATTTTTTAATTGAGATGTTTTGAGGGTTAATGTTTTCTCCTTAAAATCTCTTTTTAGCTTGACAAATTTACTTAAGAGTTCTTTTGAAATGGAAGTGCCCAGTGATTATTTAACTTGTGTTTTTTAGGAAAAACAAACTAAGTTGCAAAGAAATGAGAATTTCAGTACTTATAAAGATTGTTTGAATTACATAATATAACAACAAAATCATTCGAATTCATACAATTAGACCCTTTATAAAATTCAAATACAAATTTCTCCTTGTTAAACTTGACTTTTTTAGGAGGAAGAGCATGCAAGGAAAGTAGAATGGCCTTAACCCAGGAAGGTTCCAGCATTCCTCAAGATGAGGACTGGACCCATGACCATTCAAATATATATCATGCAAATGCCCAAATAAAATTCACTCTCTTTCCCAGAAAAGAAAAATCAGTAAAAAAGTTACTAGAATAAACTTTATAAAGGAACTCTACTAAAGTGTTCCTATCTTCAATAAGCATCCAAAAGAGCGTAGTTAGCTCTGCATTTTCTTTCATATAATTTTCTCGACGAAGGCAATCTTTTAAGTGCTGAGCTGCCCATTTTTCTTTAAAATCTTTCAATCGACTGGCATAAATGAGAAGACGCCTATATGTATCAAATAAACTGTTATTCTCTTAAATCGAATTCTCAATTTCTCTATTTAATTATAGCTCCACCCTTTCATTTTTTTCATGCAAAATATCAAAATGATTCTATCCTTACCTAGAAAGTGAACTTATTAACTAAAGCTAACAAGTAATTATAGGCAATTAAGAAATGATAAATTTTGTACTTATGCTGTGGGAGCTTAGGAAATTTGAACTTGAGTTTTCTCTTTTACTTAATGGACGAAGGAGAGGCATCTTCTAATGAGATGTCTTCCTAAGGAACGTTTTGGGATGTATTAAGATCAGGAAAGCTTGTATCATGGGCAGACGGGCCTAAGTCATGGCCATCTGATTTGCTACCACCATGTCCTAGTCCTTTAGAATTGTCATTACCATCGCCCCCATCCTCATCACCATTGTCGTCGTCATTTTCATCTTTATCAAGAGGAGGATCATTACAAGATAATAGTTCCCGAGGATTAATAGGCTCCACTTCTGGGAATTCATCTCAAAGTGACCCAGGAACCCTTCCTAGCTTAAGGTCAAACTTCCTTTTCAATTTATTATTTAAATCTGAGAGTGAAGGAAAGTCTAACTCTGGACACGTCCCTATGTTATCAAAATACGCAATAAAATGAGCATCTTTGTAGCATCGTTCCCTAATTTTGGGGAGACCTTGATTGATAAAGTAAAAATCTTTTCGTGTAGTGTCTTTAACAATGTTGTTCGCATAGACGAGTGCGGCATCTTTGCTTTTCAGTTGATCAGCCATTTAAGCCTTTTCCTTTCTGACTTGCTCAAACCTCGACTCAAGGGCCTTCATCCTCTCTTCAGCCACTAGCTTGGATTTTCTCTCTTCATCTAAGTTGGAGGCAATTTATCCTTTTTTGAGATAACATGATTCTTCTCTGCTACAACATCGAATACTTGACCCTCAAAGAGCCTAACTTTAGTTGGCAAAGAAAAAATATCTACTCTTTAAGATCTGGAAGTTGGTCGATAGATTGTTGAGAAGCTTGTTGGAGGAGAAACATGTGCTTGGCCACTTGCAACATAAGAAATTTATCTAATAAATAAGGATATACGAAATCAGAGCTTGAATTACCCAAACATGTAAAGAGACATACCATTAGAACCTATAGAAATAGAATATGTAGATGGTCCTTGGAAAAATCGAGGGTTGAAGTGGCATTAAGGAAGTGACGGATGGGGACTGGACGATTGAGATGACAAATTCTTCAAAACCTGAGGTGACGGGTTGAACTTGAGCCATCGAGGTAAGAGATTCAGGGGGAGGAGGAGTTAAGCCTAACTCCTAATATAAACATTGAAAAGATGAAGTAGACATGTGAATCATGATATCTATAGGAGGACTTGGAGTGCGACTGGCCTTTATCTAGTTATGATAATCATGAACTAGCAAACTAGGATCGGCAAAGTTAGATTTTTGGTGGAGCTCGGTCATATCAACATTTGATTCTTCAGTGATGTAGTAAAAGTTTGGCCTTCTTTGAGATAGGGCCTTTTATTTAGCAAAGAGCTTAATGCTTTAGATAAATCATCAGAATCCCTCTCTCTTTTATGATTCTTAACATCAACATTCTTGAAGGCGTTAGCAACGAAGTCCTCGATGGAGGCCACTTTGGTAAAGGCGGTTAATAAAGAAGCATGAGCTTTGGCCTTCTTGGACTTAGAAGCTGTGGCATGAACCTAAATCAAAAGAAAAGGAGTAAGATAATGATGTAGGAAACTTTGTTGAAAATCATAATAAGATCTTACCAGAATAATCGCAGTGAATGAGGGAAGAATTAGAAAGAGCATTTCGGTTACCGACAACCAAGGCTTGTCTCTGTAGGCATCTTTCTCCACCATGGGAGGCTCCTCAAGCACCTTGTGCTTCTCCAGGATCAAGGAGTACTTTTTAAGATTGACCTCAGTTAAGACTCTACATCTATCTCATATAATTTGGGATGCTAGACTCAAAGCACCAATTGAACCAGCAATGAAAGAATTCGTCCCCTTAAAAGTAGATTCTAAAAAGAAATGATTATCATAAGGCAACAACATAATATAGTTTAAGCAATAAGGGAAATGCGATAAGTCTTACTAGGAATATAAAAAGTCCCTCTAATTATGGGGGTATGACTCTTAACATAAAAGAATTGGTTCTCCCAGTCCTTAGCTCCATTCATCAAATTAGTGATCAGACTCTTTTGGGCGAGAAGACAATATACAATACACACTGGCTAGTTCCCCATTTTGACGGGAGTTATTAAAGAGTGAAAGCATTTAGGATTGAAAGAGGGGAGTGTAGCCTCCCTAGCTAGTATTTCAAGATAGCTTAGATAAGTATAGGAGTTAGGCAGCAATTGTATCTGAGCAATGCCTAGATGATCTAAGAATATAACGAAGAAATTTAAAAGGGGGAGATAGCCTGAGTGCCAAATTTGGATTGGAATGAAAGTAAAGAAACCTTCTGTAGGGTTGTTTATCCTTCAGATGGGCCTACCACCCTAGCCTCTACACCGGTGATCCCGAATTGTTGAAGAATAGTGTTGACTTCATTCTAGGTAGTTATAAAGGATTGAACATGCCTATAGTCTCCTTTCTTTAAAGCAAAAGAATATTTAGAGCCCTTGTCAGCTTTTTTACCAGCCATTTTTTGCCAGATGATCCTACACTAGATCAGAGAAGTATTGCATATTCTATAAAAGATTAAAGCATTCAAGAAAATTTTGAGGAAAAGTTGAGTCCTTAAATATAAATATAAGAATAGACAATTAGGCATCGAACAAGCAAATAGTTTATCGGTCTATAATTAGCTAAAAACCATTTAGCTATTTATCGAGCTCATAATGAAATGTAAAACCCATAAATAGTTATCATATTTATGATTACTTTGCAATTCACTAAGTAATTATTACGCCCATTGCTAGATATCGAACCCGTAACGAGATGTCAAGTTCATAGATGGTTAGTAAATTCATAACTAATTGAAAGCTCATTGATAATTATTGAATTCACGATTAACTATTGAGCTCGTAAACAGTCGTTGGGTTCATAACAAGGTATCGAGTTCATAAGTAGTTGACAGGTTCGAAATTATTTAAAAGTGCTTCAACTAATTATCGAGTTTGTAATAAGGCTTTGAATATATAAATAGTTGTTTAATTTATTGCAGTTGGAAGCATTATGATTAGTTATCTAGCCCATTATAAGATATCGATTTCATATGAGACATCGAACTTGTAACTAAATGACAACCTCTTAAATAATTTTCGTACCTATAGAAGGTTAGCAACCCTTAAAAGGATATCAAGTTTATAAATAAGTAGCAATTCTTCAAACAGTTGTTAGATTCACAGCTAGTTACCAAGTATCTGCTAGTTGTCAAATCACTAATTTATTGTTGAATTTATAACTAATTGGCAAAACCTTAATAGGGTACTAAATCTTTAACTAGTTATCAAGTTTTAAGATGGTTAATGAATTTGTGAACTAGTAGAAAATTAGCAAACTCCCAGTAGGTTGTCAAGTTCTTAGGTGGATATCAAATTTTTAATACTTAACCGAACCTTTAATTGGATGTGCGGCGTCTATATGGATGTCGATCTTTATAGTCATCAAAACTCTGATAAACCATCCAATTTCAAGTATGATAGCGTATCTATAATGGTTATTAAAATCCATGAATTATCGAGTTTCTGTTAACCAATAAAGCAATATATTGCAATCAACGTTTATAACCAAACACTAAGTTCACAAAATCATAAGAATTGTACAAAATCCAATTACTAATCGAACCCTAATTAAAACCCCTCGTCTTTCATTAAATTGATTAGAATTAGAAGTTGCACCTTGAATCGAGCTTGAATAATATGGAAATCAAAAGATTTTAATTGATATGAGGAAGTTGAAACTACAAATTTGAGTTTCGCTTGTAGGCAAAGCTTTAAGAAAGAAGACAAATAGAAGGGAAAGCAACATGGAGCGTTGATTTCAATTCAAATGAACGAATGAGATTAGAATGGGATACTAATAGACAATGATGCTGATATCAATAGGCGATAACACTGATATCAAGAGGTAGCAATTTGAAAATCCAAATTATACTAAAAGTATAATATGCTTCTTCTACACAAGGTGGGGGGTAAATGTTACAACTAATATGAATTATGGAGCTACTAAAGAATAACATGTCGAGCTTGGAAAGAAAGAGAGATGTCGAGTCTGAAAAAAGTAAAAGTCGTCAAGCATTCAACGTTTAATAGGGGACAATAAGCTTTAAGCAATCACAAAAAGAGGATGTCGAGTATCTAGTTTGAAAGAGGTAGCGAATCCCTAAGGAAATCGAGTCCAAAATAGTTATCAAACAATAGAAGGATGTTGAGTCTAAAGGGATATCGAACATCAAACGATAATGAGATACTATAACATCCTCTATCTGGAGGACCGAAGCTAAGCGCTATAGATGCTGTAGTCATCCATAGTATTAACTTTCGGTGATTAAATACGACAATGTTAATGGTATTCGTAATACCAACATCACATGAATACGAAACAAAATCATAGATTTCAATAAAAACATCTCTTCATATTACATTTTCAAAACATGTTTCACATTCAGATTACATAATCCCATCGCTTTCCCAGGTTCAGATAAAATATAATTATTGTATTAATACCACAAGAGCGACATATGATGATGCCCCCTTAGTTAACCAGAGTATTATATTGCCATAACTGGCATAATACAACACAATGGAAATAAATCAACAAAAAAAACTGCAACTCCTAAATAGCTATCCGTCATCCTCATACTCGTCTTGGGTATCTTTTCTCGTCATCCTACTAAAACCCGTATACCTCAACCCTCAGCCCACTCAAATCAGTTTTGAGCACTCGAGAGTTTAAGGGGAAAAACATAAACTTCGAGTCAGACATAAGCCTAGTATGAATAATACTATACATCTCAGTTATTCAATATTAAGTGAGACCACGCCGCTTAGCGGAACGGACTTCCCCTTACTAACATCCTTTTAAAATATAACTTAGCAAATCTTTTCCTGCATCTAAAACTAGTTAAAACTGTAAAGCATTTTATGTAAACATACGTATTAGGTAACAAATGAACTACCTGTCCGAACATTACAGTTTTGTTTGGCTAACTACTAACCTTTGGACGACTCGGGACTACCAGACAATACAGACAAAATAATCTAACATTTGTTAGGCACTCCTTTTCTGGACGATCGGTCCTTAACTATCTATTAAATTCTTTTCTTCTAGACGGTCTGTTCCTAACTTAACCTCTCCCAGGGTCACCTGATCCTAATGGTTTTGCGGGCTCACCAATAACCTATCTGTATACAAACATATATTCCCTTCTGTGGTAATCATAATTTTAGTCTTACCTATAACAAAGCCCTACACACTGGAATTTTAAACAAAATTAGCTGGGGCTAATAGTTAATGTATAGGACACAGCCCTATACCAGTCTCATCTAGTATTTTAATATTTGAGACATTTTACTTAGGGTTAACTACCCATAATTTTCCTTGAAACTCTTTTTCATCTCAAATTGATTTAAGACCTTTAAATTAAACTTAAACAAGGAAAATACATATACTCTATGCTTTAATCAAAATCGTCTTGCCATGTTATATATACTTTACTCAAATCTTTGTTGATGAAAACATTTAAACCTTTGAAAGTATCCCTTTTAAATCCATTGAAAGTACCCCTTTCAAATCCAATCATATAAACCTTTTGAAACCCTAGAAAGCCTTTTTTTCGTAAGCTATAAAACCTTAGACATCTTGTCTTAGAACACTTTAAAAATGCTTTTCGAAACCATTAGGGAACCACCCTTTAAAACCTTTCTTTAAAACCATTCAAAAGCATCAACCTTTATAAACTTAAACCTTTCAAAAGTACTTGGGTTCAATTTAAAACATGTGGAAACAGCTTTTGAAACCAACTAAAACCATCCTTTTTGAAACCATTTAGGTTATAACTTCAACAGAGCAAAAGGGTCATTAAAACCATTTAAGTCGAAATTACTCTTTCAAAGCATTCCTAAGCAAAGAAGTGGATGGTGTCAAAATCAACCCTTCCAAAAGCATTGGAGAAGTGGCAACATTTAAAAGAAAAGTATTCCTTTCGAATCCATTAACTTCGAAAGGTAAGAAAAGTGGCAGCTAGGGGTTTTGACCCCTTTGAAAGCATTACATAAAACCAGAGCGCAACCCCTTCGAAACCATTTATTTTAAACCATTTGACCTAGTCGAAAGCCAACCAAGTCGAAAGCATTTCCTTCGAAAGCAAAGCACACACTATTTCATTTTTAAAACAAAAGCACGCTTCGACCCCATCAGAACCTATGGTCTTAACCTAATTACTTTCACCTTTGTCAAATTCACTATGTATCGAGCTATTGAACTGTGTGTGCATTGGTTTCGAAAGCAATGGTGGCGGCAGTACCTGGTCGGAACCCCTGTGCCGAAAGAGGCGAGACATGCTAAAAACATGCAATATCTGTTTGTAACTTAAAAACAAAACACTTTTCAACTAACCTACCTTCTTTATTAAAATTTTAGTGGTTGCCAAATTTCTTTCAAAGAGTGCTACTAAAATTTCAGAAGTAAATAATTTATTTAATTTATAAGATACCACTTCTCCTTTTTAAATATATAAAACATTTAAGTCTCATACTTTAAATAATTTTATATATCTATCAAAACATTTAGGAAAATTCTACAAAAATTCCAGAAAATCATTTTTAATGCGTTTCTAATATATGTTTTTCAGACCCAATTATTTAGAATTTAACCGTAAATTATTTATGACCCAATAAATCATTTTGTTCACTAGAAATTAATATAAAATCCACATTAATTCAGAAAATTGTAAAATTGAAACCATCTCTAAAATATCATTTCTAATCTATATCTAAAATCGCAAGGCATTTGGATGTCATTTAATAGGGTTTTTACTTCAAAACATATCATAAAATTCATATGAACAAGCATAAATCATCTAAAAGCATATATAAACTTTTTATTATTCAAAACATGGCATAATCATGCAAACGAGTTTGGATTTTCCTTAAAACCGAAAACCATAAGAAATGAGATGTAGTAATTATTCACCTTAGCTTTATGATTTAGGATGTGAGATTTGACCTTGATTTAAATAGCTTAAACTTCTTCCTCTTGAAGCTTGTTTTGCTTCTCTATTCTTCTTAATGGTGGTCGGCCTTAAAGTATATTTTTTCTTGAGTGATATGAAATGAACATATGGAATATTTCCTAAGGGTTTAGGATATAAGAGTGCTCTCTTTCCTATTTTACCCCTCCTCTATTTGCCTTAGCCTTTTATTTCCTTATTTCATTGTTAACATGGCACCGCTACCCCTTAATTAAATCACAAATCTCAATCTATTAATCAACCTACATTGTTTAATTTAATTTAGCTAATTAAATTCCCTAAATAATGTTACTAAAAATATAGGGTGTTATAAATACCAAACCTCTAAGAGATAACGAGCCTCTTCGATAAGGGTTGTCGACTATTTAACAAGCAAAAGATGATTTGAAGTATTGACAATGAATCAGTGTATCATTTTGTAAAGTGTTGAAGGTGCCGAGTTAATAAATGCTTATAGGTATCGAACTATAGCATACTAGGAAGAACAAGGGATATCGAACTTCTACAACTCAAAAGTTATCGAGCCTTTACAAATTTAGCTGTTGTAAAGCACTTACAAACAAGCCAACGGTATCGAGTTCCTACAAGAATGATGATCTTAGCAAGGGTTTCGAGCTTTTATAGGAAGCAAGGGATGCCAAACCATATTGAGTATCTACCATGAAGGTTGTTGAGTATCTACCATCTTGAAGGTTACTGAGTATATACTAAGTTATCGAATGACTAGCATAGTGCAAGAGAATAAGTATCAACATATATAAAGGATGTTGAATATCTACTATGTAAGCAAGTGATGCCGAGCCTCAACAATGATGTCGAAATATCATTAAAGATGATGCTATTGAAATCATTGGATTTAGATCTGTGCCACGTGTCAATAATCCCGCACGGTTGCACCCTTATAAATAGATGCCTATAGATATCCATTTCTCTAGATATCCAAGAGGGGGCAATTCTTTCTTTCCTATTTCTTAAGTTTTAAAAGTTGTAAACCATAAATTGATTTGGCGATTTTAGCGTCGATTGTAATTTGTGAACTTTTTACATGTAAGGACTTGGACAATAAAAATTTACAATGCATGGTTCTTTCGAATGACTACATTTGACTATTACTGAACTATTGACAAGCATATGATTATCTTTCAAACTTGAGTTTGAAAAATGAACATGCATATGACTTCACTTGGACTCAAAAGGACTTGCATATTATCCCAAGCTTGCATAAGGCTACTTAAGCCCTTATCCAAACCAATCTTAGCCAACTTCGGACATTTGTGAAAGTTCTATTTTTTCCCTTGTTTTATTTAAATTTATTTTTCTTATTAAATTTTCCGCTTAATTTTTTGGAATGTTACAACTTTTCCAAGTACAATTCGCAAAAGGATATTTATTTTTGAATGTTAAAACATAACTATCGTAAGCGCTAGTTTTTTTACTATCAACAAGTTGTGGAACTAGAAATTTCAAAGCTAAAACAGCCTTTTCTCTTGTTATTATATATATTTTATATACCATCACCCTTGTTAGACAGTAAAATTCACATTCATTAACACGTTGACCTACCCTACGCTAAGCATATGACACTAGAAAATTGAAAACTTTTCATTTTTCGTTAAAAATCTTTTTATGTTTCTAATCAAACTTGCAAAACAGTTTAAAAATCATATTCGTAAAAACATTTAAACACCATACTTTATTTTATTTTAATGATTTTTTTAAAAAGCACTTACAAATGCATTTGAACCTAACTTCTCAAAAGCATTTAAACAAAAATGTGATATCCCAGAATTTCAAGCAAATAGAATATGATAATCTTCTTTTATAAATAATTTAAAATTGGAAAAATTATTATTTTCGAACAAATGAAGTATGTGTTTGTTTAAATGCGTGTGTGTATTTATATATGAGTCGATTTAAAATTGAATTTGAATTTGAACTTGAAATTCAGAAGATAAATATCTTAAAAAAATTGGATTTAAAAATATTATATATATATGTAATTTTTATTAGTATATAATTAGTTTATATTATTTTCATTAAAAAGATTGTATAAATATAAATCAAGATAATGTATTAACTAAATAGAAATTAAATATAAGGTTTTATAAAAACATTAAAAAACATATAAACACATGCATATTACAACTGTAAATTTATTAAATCATGCTAAGTATAAGTGTAAGATTTTTAGCATATAATTTAACAAGTGTAAGCTTAGGAATTCATGTAATTAACAAGTACATATAATTAAACAAGTGTCACAATTTCTTTTATTTTCTTTTATTTCTAAAAAAATCATAAATTAAAGCTATAAATATATCTATCTCTTCTCTTTCATTTCTTTGATATCCTCACTTTTAAAACAAAGAACAAAAACCTGTAACTAAAACCGGAGAAAATCAGTAGCCTGTAAACAATATACAAACCAAAAAAAATTAACAACAATAATTTTCTTCAAAACCACTATCTCAAACCTGAATCATCAAAGCAAAATAATCTCATCTTTTTAAAGCTTAGATCATCTCAAACCAAGTATTCAGTTTACAAGTTTCAAAAAGATCATGTACTTTTTCGGTTTTCAAAGGATCTCAGCATTTTAGTTTAAAGCTCTCTATCCAAACATTTTTTTTCTGGTGAGTAAACAACCAACACTTGTTTTAATCAGTTGCATGTGATGATTATATGAGATAATGTTGTGATAATTGTTTGCATGAGTGAAAATATGGCTTGTATGTTTATAAATAGGAAGATATTAAGTGTGCATGTTATATATATATATATATATATATATATATATATATATATATATATCCCCTGTTCTTATTTTACAGGGTTTAAAACTAAGTAAAAATTCAAAATCTCCTTATTTAAACTCTGATAAGCTGTGAAATTCAAACAAGTTATGTTTGTTTAAACATAAATTAAGATTTAAAATTATTTTTAAGTATAATAACTAGAAAATGGAAAAGACGGTAAAAAATTTAAAACTTGTTAAACTCAAACATCTGGATTCTCTAATTCATGTTTATAATCTAAATCAACTTTGAAAACTAGGATTTTTAGAAGGAAAAATCACAATTTTTAGTTTGGTTTCGAGTGAAAAATTCGTGGTTGATTGGATTTGGTGTTTTGAGGCTTTTCTGGTGGTCAAAGGGCTCGGGGTGGTGGGGTCTCTGAAGTTTGGTGGTCTTGGCAAAAATAGTAGCAACATTTTTAGTTCACCGTGGTGGTGGCTCTTGGTTGGAGTAGGGTTTTAGGATCAGGTTTAGTCGAGGTTGGAAAATTGCTTGCTGCGTCGCCTCTGGAGCATCGGAAATGATCGGTCATGGGGAAAAAGTGTGATGGTTCGGCAAACCTTACGAAAGAGATTCGTGGCTGCTAGTGGTCGAAGTCATCGAGGCGAGGAGGATCTTGGTCGATGTTATGATGTTCTAGTTTGATCAGTCTGTTCAATTTTGATTTTGTGTTTGGGTTGAAGTTTTGGGTGGTCGGACGCTTCGAGGAAGTGGTCGCCAACATGTGAGGAGTGAGGCGATGGTCAGAATCAGGCATGCACGTGCACGAGGCCTTGGTGTCTCTATTTTGGAGATGGAAGATGTGTCTTGGGTTGGGTGTCCAAGAAGATGGGTCGTGGCTCGAGTTGGGATTTAAGTCATTTGTGAGTGTTTAAACATGATAACTGTTTAAAGTTTAAACTAAATAAGTTTAAAAAAAGACTCGGGGGTGACTGGGATGGGTTCTGGGGTTGAACCCGAAGTAATATTATAACTGTTTTAAAGATACAAATGGAAGCAAGTTTTAAATTTAAAGTAAATTAAGATTTGACTATTTCTTAAAAACAATTCCTTTATATAATAAATGCTTTTAAATATTGGTTTAAGAAAGGTTATATGATTTATTTTACTTAAATTAATTTAGTTAAATTCTTAAGTTATTTTATAAACTTAAATTAAATGGTTTAATCAAATAGCTAATTAAAAGATTAAATGTTTAAATTTATGTGTTAATGATAATTAAGTAATTAATAAGATAATGGTTTATCTTAAAGTTAATTAAGGTTTTTGGATGATTAAAGATTAATTAAATTAATGTAGTAATTAAAGATAAATTAATTCATTAATAATTATGAATTAATTAATAATTAAGGGTCACAAATTAATTAACTAATGATTAATTAATTTGTAATTAGGATCGATTAATTAAGTAATTAGAGATTCATAAATTTGTAATTAATTAATTAATTAGAGATTAATTAATTTGTAATTAAGGGTTATTAAATTAATAATTAAGGATTTATTAATTAATAAATAGGGTTAATTAATCATTTATTAGGGGTTAATTAATTAATAATTAAGATAATTAATCACTAATTAAAGATTAATTAACTGATTTATAAAAGTAATTAAAGAATGATTAATTCAAATGGTTTGTAATTAATTAATGATTAATTAAGTAGGATTAGATGATTAATTCATAAGTAATTAATTTAACTTGAGTTAATTAAATAATTATAATTATGGGATTAATATGTCTTGCTTATGGATGATTGATTGTAGGGAATGTCTGGATTGATTGATATCTATAGTATGATTATCTATGATATTCTATGATGTGATATACTTGGATATAGCTGTGATAAATGTGTGTTATTTATCTATGATGAATGTTGTGTGTATACAAAGTTCTGAATTTAATTAAATTATTTAAACCTTAAAAAACTTGACCTTAAACAAAACGTTTGGATTTCGATTAGACCGAGAACGGATATCAAATTTGATTATCCGAAAACCACATCGATCCAACTTAAATAATAGGTCATGAATTCTCAAGTGAAGATCGAGATGAAGTTTCAAAGTGCAAGGGCTATTGTCATTAACTCTAAGGGTGATTCCAAAATGATGTAACGAGATAGTACCTTTGATTTCGTTCGAACCCGAAACGAACTTGTGTGAATGGATGTTATCTGACCATCGTCAATGGAGGACAACGAGCATTCCAAGATATGTGTTCTAAAAAGGTAATCGTAGCCCCAAGCCTCATCAACCGGAAACGGCTAAAATAGGGAAGGTGCACGCAAGGCTACAAGGGTAGCACCCAAGTAGGATAAGATTTTCCTCGTCTAGAGGTCCCTTTATTTCGGTTGTATGGGCGGTTGTTTGGCCACAACCGCGGGGTTGTCTTATTCGAACTATCCAGTAAGGGGTAGCTCCGGTCTTGTGTTGTAGGGGATCAGGGTGGATCCTCGGTACGGTGATCTAGACCACGTACTGTGACGGGCGTTACCCCAGTAGCCCTGCCATTGTATGGAATCCAATCTCCAATAAGTGCCTGTACGGCTTTGATTGTGCCTAACTATGTTGGAACATGAGATGTAAGCATTCCAGCTATTTCTGTATTTTATTTTGGAACCCCTAGACATTATTATAATATAACCATATTTCCTATCAAATGTTTTGGCTATCATAAGAGAAAAACTTGTCCATGTTTATTTGTGGAGAGTCTTACGAGATACCTTTTATTTCAATGGTTTTTCAAGTTAAACAACCTAACCATTCGCTCACATCAGACCCATGTCTGACCCGGAGTTTATTATGTTTTCTTAAACTCTTGGGTACTCAAATTTTTATGAGTAGCCAAGTGATCAGGTTGGCTTGACGAATTTTGGAAAGCTTGGAGTAAGAGTCTTGGCATATCTATATATATTTTTCCATTGAGTTGGAGTCTTATGTCTGTTGTATTTTGAAATGTAATGGATAGACGGGTCTTCATGGCTGTCTAATGTGATGATGTTGTGTAACTGTGTAACTCTGGTATGTAATGACTATGTAATAGTTATGTGATACTATATTTTTTCGTTTCTGCTGTGAGATTCTGATATTGTTTAGTTCTTTCTTTCTATCTATTCTTTTTCTACCTATTCCTTTCTTATTGATGATATGTCTTTCTGTGGAATGAAAGGCAGGTCGTCACAGTTGGTACCAGAGCACTAGGCTGAGATAATACCAAGGCTTTGGAGTAGTATCTATCTTGGGAGCACGTATTTGTAACTTTTATATATCTATATACCTATCTAAATTGTTGGGTCACCTGTCCAGGTGGCCAGCATGAGTTATAGAGGAAGGAGAGGCAGATTTGTGGGCAGCATGACAACCAATGATGGAAGAGGTCCGACTGCTAGCGAGGTTGTGAATCCAACACCAAGTTTTGCTGCTTTGTGCAAGGATTTCACCAATCTGAAAGGAAGACCTTTTAAAGGATCAGAGTCCACAGTGAGCGAATTTTTAAGAGTTTGGATCTGTCTAATGAGCTAAACAGAGTGATGGCATCGTGGCAAATTCAAGAAGGAGCTGCAGCTTGGTGGGATGCAGTTACAGTGAATATTTCAGAGGATGATATTTCTTGGAGTAAGTTTAAGGAAATGTTTAAGGAACAGTTCATGCCTATAGTTGGGAGGACTCGTCTATATAGAGATTTTATGGATCTAAAGCAAGGAAATATGTCTGTATCAGAATATGAGTCTAAGTTCAATGAATTATCTCGCTATGGACCTTGTTTGATTGACACACCCCTTAAGAAGAATGAGATGTTTGTGCAAGGAATAAAGCCTGAGTTCCATGAGAAGATGACGGCACGTCTTACGGGATCTTTCGTGGAGTTGATTGATATGGCATTGAGGTATGAGGAGCTTATGAATAAGAAACCTTTGGCATCTGCAGCAGCACCGAATGGAACTTCTTCCAATCCAAACAAAAGGAAATTCAACCCAAAATAGAAGAAGCAAGGCAAAGGGAAACATGGAGGAAATAATGGAGCTCGTAAGTGTTATGTGTGTCAGCAAGAGGGTCATTTGGCTAAGTAGTGTCCCTGAGGTAGATCTCAGCAGCAGCAGCGTCAGAGTGGTACCTGTTCAGCATTGGTTCAGAAATCTTTGTGTTTCAACTATCATCAGCCGGGACGTATGGTGAAGGCTTGTCCGCTTCTTCAGAAGTCCTAGCAGAACAAGATGTTTTCTCTTGAAGGTGGACCGTCAACTTCTTCTTCCAAAGGCGAAGGAGTTCTTGAAGGTACTTTGCTTTTAGATGGAAATTTTATTAGAGTTCTGTTTGATTCTTGTGCGTCTCTTAGTTTTATTTCTTTGGAATCAGTAGAGAAGTTTCATCTTTCCCCTAGTTAGGTAGACCGTCCTATTTTTGTATCAAATCCTATAGGGGGAGTAACCAAGTTAGATAAGATCTGTAGAGACCTAAGGATTTCTTATCTATCGCATAGTTTCTCTTGCGACCCATTTGTATTGGATTTCAAAGGGTTTGACCTTATTCTAGGAATGGATTGGTTGGATAAGCATAAGGCTGTTTTGATTTGTGAAGAGAGAATTGTGTCTTTGGAAACTGAGTTGGGAAGAATTACAAAAGTGACTTGCGATAGTTCTGGAGTTCACTTGAGTGATCTTTTGCATGGAATCGAGGCATCTCCAGAAGACGTAGAATCCATCGAAGTGGTCAGAGATTTTTCAGATGCCTTCGAGGAAGTTAAAGGTTTGCCACCGCTTCAGGAGATGGAGTTTCCGATCGACTTAGTTCCGGGAGTTATACATGTTGTTCAACCCAGTAGAAGGATGACGCCGAGAGAGAGAGAGAAGAGTTGGTGAAGAAAACCCAAGATTTCTTAGAGAAAGGTTTGATCCGGCCTAGTTTTTCCTATTGGGGTTCTGATGTAGTCTTTGTGATCAAGTCAGATGGGTCATTGAGATTCTATGTGGATTATCGGGAGTTGTATAAGGTTACTATTAGGAATAAGTATCCATTGCCCTGTATAGATGATCTTTTTGATCAACTCCATGGAGCTTCTGTTTTATTCCAGTTGGATTTAGCTTCGGGTTTCCACCAGTTAAGGGTAGATGAGGATAGTATACCCTTGACTGCGTTCAGGGGGCCCAGTTGTTTTTATGAGTGGTTGGTTATGCCTTTTGGGCCAACCAACGCTCCTGCATATTTTGTGGATCTGATAAACTGAGTTTTTGGGATGCGCTGAATAAGTTCGTGCTCGTGTTCATCGACGACATTCTTGTCTAGTCCAAGTCTAAGGAAGAGCACAAGCAACATTTGGGGATAGTATTGGAGACTTTGAGGAGGCATGTTCTGAAGGCTAAGTTTTCGAAATGCCATTTTTGAAAGTTGGAAGTTAGATTTTTGGGGCATATTGTTTCTGGTGAGGGTATTTCTGTAGATTCGACCAAGGTAGCAACTATTCAAGAATGGACGCAACCGCAGACTCCTAAGGAAGTCCGCAGTTTTCGGGGTTTCACTGGGTACTACAGAAAATTTATCAGGGACTACTCTAAGATTTCTTCGCACTTAACCAAGTTGACTAGAAAAGGAGCAAAGTTTAAGTGGACTCCCTAGTGTGAAGAAGCTTTCCTGGATTTGAAGGCAAGGCTGACCAGTGCACTTGTTCTAACTATCCTAACGATAAGAGTAAGTTCGAAGTCTACACGGATGCTTGTGGAATTGGGCTGGGTGCAGTGCTGATGCAGAATGGGAAAGTGATTGCATACGCGAGCAAGCAATTGAAGCCACATGAAAAGAATTACACTACGCACGATCTGGAATTATTGGCCATCGTCTTTGCTTTGAAGTTCTGGAGGCACTATCTGTTGGGAGAGAAGTTCGAGCTTTTCACGGATCATAAACCTTTGAAATATCTTTTCTACCAGAAGGATCTGAATTTGAGGCAGCAGAGGTGGGTAGAATTTTTGGCATCTTATGATCTTAATATCCTCTATATTCCAGGGAAAGCGAATGTTGTGGCGGATGCTCTGTGTAGGAATGTAGTTCTGTCTATTTTGGAAGTTGTTCCATCTCTACAGGAAAGGATCATAAGTAGTCAGATGAAGGATAGGGCTTTTGAGGAATTGATTCATGGAACCAAGGATGGGCGATATTTAGATTTCAAGATAGACGATCAAGGAGCTTTGAGGATCAACGGACATTTTTGTGTGCCAGATGGATGGGTTGAGGCAGGAAGTTTTGCGGGAAGGACACAAATCAAGGTTGAGTATCCATCCAGGGATTTCAAAGATGTATAAGGATATGAAGAGAGTCTTCTGGTGGCTGAACATGAAGAAGGATGTTGCTACTTTCGTCAATGGATGTGCGATCTGTCAGCAGGTGAAAGGTGATCGATAGAAGACAACAGGATTGTTGTAGCCTTTGGAAGTCCCTAAGTGGAAGTGGGAAATGATTTCTATGGATTTCGTCGATGGTTTGCTAAGAACCAGAAAGGGAAATGAAGGAATATGCGTAATCATGGACTGTCTGACCAAGAGCGCCCATTTTATTCTGGTTAAGGCAACTAGATCTGCAGCATCTTTAGTGGAGATTTTCTTGAAGGAGATCGTCAGACTGCATGGTGTTCCTGTTGGTGTTCCTGTCAGCATAGTTAGTGATCGTGACCCAATCTTTACCAGTAAATTTTAGGAAGCTTTGCAGACAGCTTTGGGTACAAGATTGAGTTTGAGTACAGCCTATCATCCCCAGACCGATGGACAAACAAAAAGGCTGAATCGTATTCTAGAGGATATGTTGAGACCTTATGTTCTGGATTTCGATGGGTCTTGGGAGGACCATCTACATTTAGTTAAATTCTCGTACAATAATAGTTATCAGGCGAGTATCAAGATGGTACCATATGAAGCTTTGTACGGGAGACCTTGTAGATCACCGTCTTGTTGGGTAGAGCCAGAAGATTGTCTTCTTCTTGGTCCAGATTTGATCCGAGAGGCAACTGCGAAGGTGGAGCTTATCAAGAAGAGAATGAAAGCAGCCCAGGATAGCCAGAAGAGTTATGTGGACAAGAGACGGAGGCAACTGGAATTCGAAGTCGGAGATTTGGTTTTTGTCAAGGTTTCCCCGGTTAAAGGAGCGATCAGGATTGGAAAGATGGGAAAGCTTGCCCCAAGGTATATTAGTCCGTTCCGAGTGCTCGACAGAATTGGTGCTGTGGCCAACAGGATTGAATTGCCAGTCCCGATGGCTGGAATTCACAATGTTTTTCACGTATCTCATCTGAGAAAATACGTGCATGACCCATCTCTAGTTGTGGAGCCAGCAGTGCAAGAAGATTTAGAGATTGAACCGGACTTATCCGTAGTCAAGTGTCCAGTCCAAATAGTTGATCAAGATGAGAAGCAGCTCAGAAACAAAATGGTGAAGCTGGTCAAGGTTCAGTGGAGTGAGGATATCAAAGAATGTATCTGGGAAACTCTAGATAGTTTTAGGAAAGCCAATCTGAAATTGCGACCCGATAGCTAGTAATGTTTGTTTGAATGAATTGTTTATTTAGATGTTAGTGTATGGTTGATATGTATGCTTTGTTGTTTGAAATAAAAAGTTTTTGGATTATCTTCTGCTTTTAAATTTCGGAGATGAAATTCTTTTTAAGAGGGGAGGAATATGATATCCTAGAATTTCAAGAAAATAGAATATGATAATATTCTTTTATGAATTAGTTAAAATTGGCAAAATTATTATTTCCAAACTAATTAAGTATGTGTTTTTTAAATGTGTGTGTGTGTTGATTTAAAATGGAATTTGAATTTGAATTACAAATTCATAAGATAAATATCTTAAAATAAATTGGATTTAAAAATATTATATATATATATATATGTAATTTTTATTAGTATATAATTAGTTTATATTATTTTCATTAAAAAGATTTTATAAATATAAATTAAGATAATGTATAAACTAAATATAAATTAAATATAACATTTTAGAAAAACATTTAAAAATATATAAACACATGCATATTACAAATGTAAATTTATTAAATCATGCTAAATACAAGTGTAAGATTTTTTAGCATATAATTTAACAAATGTAAGCTTAGGAATTCATGCAATTAACAAGTGTATATAATTAAAAAGGTGTCACAATTTCTTTTATTTTCTTTTATTTCTTAAAAAAATCATAAATTAAAGCTATAATATATCTATCTCTTCTCTTTCATTTCTTTGATATCCTCACTTTCAAAACAAAGAACAAAAACCTGTAACAAAAACCAGAGAAATTCAGTAGCCTGTAAACAATATACAAACAAGAAAAAAAAATTAACAACAATAATTTTCTTCAAAACCACTATCTCAAACCTGAATCATCAAAGCAAAATCATCTCAGTTTTTTAAAGCTTAGATCATCTCAAACGAAGTATTCAGCTTACAAGTTTCAAAAAGATCAAGTACTTTTCCAGTTTTCAAAGGATCTTAGCATTTCAGCTTAAAGCTCTTTGTCCAAACATTTTTTTTCTGGTGAGTAAACAAACCCACACTTGTTTTAATTTGTTGCATGTGATGATTATATGAGATAATGTTGTGATAATTGTTTGAATGAGTGAAAATTTGGCTTGTATGTTTATAAATAGGAAGATGTTAAGTGTGCATGTATGTGTGTGTGTGTGTATCCCCTGTTCTTATTTTACAGGGTTTAAAACTAAGTAAAATTCAAAATCTCCTTATTTAAACTCTGATAGGCTGTGAAATTCAAACAAGTTATGTTTGTTTAAACATAAATTAAGATTTAAAATTATTTTTAAGTATTATAAGTTTGAATATCATCTGGAAAATGGAAAAGACAGTAAAATTTTAAAACATGTTAAACTCAAACATCTGGATTCTCTGATTCATGTTTATAATCTGAATCGACTTTGAAAACTAGGATTTTTAAAAGGAAAATCACAACTTTTAGTTTGGTTTCAAGTGAGAAATTCGAGGTTGATCGGATTCGGTGTTTTGAGGCTTTTTCAGTGATTAGAGGGCTCGGCGTGGTCGGGGTCTCTGCTGGAGGTAGCGGGAAGTTTGGTGGTTTTGGCAAAAATAGTAGCAGCATTTTTAGTTCACCGTAGCGGCGGCTCTTGGTTGGAGTAGGGTTTTGGGATCAGGTTTGGTCAAGGTCGGAAAATTTCTTGATGCGTCGTCTTTGGAGCATCAGAGATGATTGGTCATTGGAGAAAAGAAGCGTGATGGGTCGGCGAACCTTTGGACAGAGATTCGTGGCTGCTGATGGTCAGAGTCGTCGGGGCGAGGAGGATCTTGGTCGATGTCCCAGTTCAATCGGTCTGTTCAATTTTGATTTTGTGTTTGGGTTGAAGTTCTGGATGGTCGGATGCTTTGAGGATGTGGTCGCCGACATGTGGGGAGTGACGGCGATGGTTAGAGCTTCAATGATCAGGTGTGCACGTGCATGAGGCCTGGGTGTCTGTATTTTGGAGATGGAAGATGTGTCTCGGGTGGGTCTCAAAGAAGATAGGTCGTGGCTCGAGTTGGGATTCGAGTCGTTCGTGAGTGTTTAAACATGATAACTGTTTAAAATTTAAACCAAACAAGTTTTTTTAGAAAAAAAAGAAGACTCGGGGGTGACTCAGGATGGGTTCTGGGTTGAACCCGAAGTAATGTTATAACAGTTTTAAAATATAAATGAAAGCAAGTTTTAAATTTAAAGTAAATCAGGATTTAACTATTTCTTTAAAAAAATCCTTTATATAATAAATGCTTTTAAATATTGGTTTAAGAAAGGTTATATGTTTTATTTTACTTAAATTAATTTAGTTAAATTCTTAAGTTATTTTAAAAACTTAATTTAAATGGTTTAATCAAATAGTTAATTAAAAGATTGAATGTTTAAATTTATGTGTTAATGATAGTTAAGTAATTAATAAGATATGGTTTATCTTAAAGTTAATTATGGTTTTTGGATGATTAAAGATTAATTAAGTTAATGTAGTAATTAAAGATAAATTAATTCATTAATAATTAAGAATTAATTAATTAATAATTAAGGGTTACAAATTAATGATTAATTAATTTGTAATTAGGATTAACTAATTAAGTAATTAGAGATTGATAAATTTGTAATTAAGGATTAATTAATTAATTAATTAGAGATTAATTAATTTGTAATTAAGGGTTAATAAATTAATAATTAAGGATTTATTAATTAATAATTAGGGTTAATTAATCATCGATTAGGGGTTAATTAATTAATAATTAAGGTAATTAATCAGTAATTAAAGATTAATTAACTGATTTATAAAGTAATTAAAGAATGATTAATTCAAATGGTTTGTAATTAATTAATGATTAATTAAGTAGGGTTAGATGATTAATTCCTAAGTAATTAATTTAATTTGAGTTAATTGAATTATTTATAATTATGGGATTAATAAGTCTTGCTTATGGATGATTGATTGTAGGGAATGTCTGTATTGATTGATATCTATAGTATGATAATCTGTGATATTCTGTGATGTGATATACTTGGATATAGCTGTGATAATTGTGTGTTATTTATCTATGGTGAATGATGTGTGTATACAAAGTTCTAAATGTAATTAAATCGTTTAAACCTTAAACAACTTGACCTTAAAAGAAACGTTTGGATTTCGACGAGACCGGGATGGGATATCAAATTTGATTGTCTGAAAACCACATTGATCCAAGTTAAAAGATAGGTCGTGAATTCCCAAGTGAAGATCAAGATGAAGTTTCAGAGTGCAAGAGCTATTGTCGTTAACTCTGAGGGTGGTTCCAAAATGAGTGTAATGAGATAGTGCCTTCGGTTTCGTTCGAAACTGAAACGAACTTGTGTGGATGAATGCTATCAGACCATCGTCAATGGAAGACAATGAGCATTCCAAGATATGTGTTCTAGAAAGGTAATCGTAGCCTCAAGCCTCATCAACCGGGAATGGCTAAAATAGGGAAGATGCACGCAAGGCTACATGGGTAGCACCCAAGTAGGATAAGGTTTTCCCCGTCTAGAGGTCCCTTTATTTCGGTTGTATGGACGGTTGTTTAGCCACAACCGCAGGGTTGTCTTATTCGGACTATTCAGTAAGGGGTAGCTCCGGTCTTGTGTTGTAGGGGATCAGGGTGGATCCTCGGTACGGTGATCTAGAACACGTACTGTGACGGGCGATACCCTAGTAGCCCTGCCATTGTATGGAATCCAATCTCTAATAGTGCCTGTACAGTTTTGATTGTGCCCAACTATGTTGGAACATTAGATGTAAGCATTCAAGCTATTTCTATATTTTATTTTGAAAACCCTAGACACTATTATAATATAACCAGATTTCCTATCAAATGTTTTGGTTATCATAATGGAAAAACTTGTCCATGTTTATTTTTGGAGAGTCTTACAAGATACCTTTTATTTCAAAGGTTTTTCAAGTTAAATAACTTGACCATTCACTCACACTAGACCCATGCCTGACCCGGAGTTTATTCTGTTTTCTTAAACTCTTGGGTACTCGAATTTTTATGACTAGCCAAGTGATCAGGTTGGCTTGACAAATTTTGGAAAGCTTGGAGCAGGAGTCTTGGCATATCTATATATATTTTCCCGCTGAGTTGGAGTCTTATGTCTGTTGTATTTTGAAATGTAATGGATAGACGGGTCTTCACGGCTGTCTAATGTGATGATGTTGTGTAACTGTGTAACTTTGATAAGTAATGACTATGTAATAGTTATGTGATACTATATTTTTCCTTTTCTGCTCTGAGATTCTGATATTGTTTAGTTCTTTCTATTTATTCTTTTCTACCTATTCCTTTCTTATTGATGATACGTCTTTCTGTGGAATGAAAGGCAGGTCGTCACAGTTGGTATCAGAGCACTAGGTTGATATAATACCTAGGCTTTGGAGTAGTATCTATCTTGAGAGCACGTATTTGTAATTTTTATATATCTATATACCTATCTAAACTGTTGGGTCACCTTTCCAGGTGGCCAACATGAGTTATAGAGGAAGGAGAGGTAGAGTTGTGGGCAGCATGACAACCAATGATGGAAGAGGTCCGACTGCTAGCGAGGCTGTGAATCCAACACCAAGTTTTGCTGCTTTGTGCAAGGATTTCACCAATCTGAAAGGAAGACCTTTTAAAGGATCAGAGTCCATCAGTGAGTGAATTTTTAAGAGTTTGGATCCGTCTGATGAGCTAAAGAGAGTGATGGCATCGTGGCAACTTCAAGAAGGAGCTGCAGCTTGGTGGGATGCAGTTACAGTGAATATTTCAAAGGATGTTATTTCTTGGAGTAAGTTTAAGGAACAGTTCATGCCTACAGTTGGGAGGACTCGTCTATATAGAGATTTTATGGACCTAAAGGAAAGAAATATGTCTATATCAGAATATGAGTCTAAGTTCAACGAATTATCTCGCTACGGACCTTGTCTGATTGACACACCCCTCAAGAAGAATGAGATGTTTGTGTAAGAAATGAGGCCTAAGTTCCACGAGAAGATGACAGCACATCTTACGGGATCTTTCGTGGAGTTGATTGATATGGCATTGAGCTATTTCTGATTTCGCAAAAACCTTCCCCTTTCCTCCGTTTGCTGAAGAAAAAAAATTCTTACTAAAATATTTTTTTTCCAAAATTCTAAAATTTTGGGATCTATGTATTTTTACTTTCTAATTACTAACTTAATTTTCTAATTTATTTTATTAATCCATTATAATCCACAAACATAAGGCAACCAATGCCCAATAAAGGATTCAACATGTAGCCTCTAGGATTCTTATATATGTCGTGTTCATGCTCTTCTTGGCCCACTCCTTATGCACGAGCTCTGCCCTGACCTCCGCCCCATGGATTAATCGGGGTAGAAGTATATTCTAACTCTATTTATTATACCAACTCATAGTTGCTTCATCCATTTTTTTAAAATATTGTTGCAACTACTTCTATAGTTGGAATTTATAGAACTAGGCATATAATTTATATATAATAGAACATACGTATTGACTAAGGCTGCTACCTTGAAACATCATTTTTAGATATTTAATTGCCTTGTCAGTGTCGAGCATGAATAAGAAGACTTCACCATTTGCATTTCTCGTCTTGCTCCAGCATCCGATCCTTCTAAATCAACATGTGGGTTGTTATGAGGAGGGGGGTCAGAACAACGTTTTGATGATCAAAAAATCACATACTTTATCCATCCCATTAATTTACGTGGATTTTTTCCATTTAAGTGTATGTCTATTTTTATGGCTAATGCATTAACCTTATATGCACGTATGATTTGCCTAACCTAAACTACTCTAAGGTATTACTATATAAGTATATGCCTATCCACATATATGTCTAACCGTTCCGCTATCCAAAACCCCAACCACTAAATGCTTCTTATATAGGAAGGAGACAGACTCCACAATGGCCACCTAATACCTCGGTCCCTGAAGCAAGCCCTCCACATCATAACTACTTGTCAATCATTCCTAACTACAAAGACCGATGGCACCTAGATAAGGCTTTATAATAATTGTCATACTACCAATGCATCACAACTCTATAAATTACACTCAGCTACAGGCAAAAGATGCTTCCCTATCCTATGTAACTACCGTCAATCATGTCCTAACAATGTATACTTAGTAGCCAAGCCACTCAATACCTTTTCAATGAGAATTGGGTTAACTCGAACCATTTGATACCTACATTTTAGGTTGGTCTTCGTCATTTAATACCTATTACAAGGAGGACTCCTCTCTAATACTATCTAGTTGACATCATACAGAATTCCATTAGGCCACTTAATACTTCTTTATGCAAGAGGTGGAGCCTATAATAGCCAAGTAGTACCTCAAACCCAAAGCGGACCATTCTCGAGATATCCACTGCAATGTTTTACCACTGACCCCAACCATTTAATACTTCCTAAATATGGGGGTGGCGGACCCTATAATAACCACTTAATACCTTTATTTTAGATGCAGGTCCTACATCCTAGCATATCCCTTCCCCATAGTTGTCATGGTTGGAAAAATCCCACATCAGTAGAAAGTATACACAACTGTTGTTAGCCTCTAGGTGAAGGGTATGCTTCTGTTGTGTAACTTTACTGATCTTGCATTCCAAACCACTAAACCGAACCGGTCACCCAACGCCTAAGTATTGGGATAAGCCCACTAATTCATGCTTGTTTTAAATGTATAATTGAAGCTATATAATTTCCTAATATAGAAATTATATTGCCTTTTATGTATATATATATATATATATATATATATATATATATTATAGTATTAATACTTACATGTTCGCTACGTAATTATTCCTTATTTATATGTTTGGATTTTGGTTTCCTTGTATTGTTATTACCCGCAACACTTGGTCATTAATGTCAATTGGACAATCTCTGATCAGTCCTCATTTAATTCATTTAGTCTATTAACCAATTTCAAAATCCATCTATTATGCCTATTCAATTTCTTCATAAATGTCGTATTAAATTTCATAATCAATCCCCATTTAATTCCTTTCTAATTCCCTATTAGTTGCAAATAAATCATCCATTAAACCTGTAATTAATGTACATAAATCCTAGTTTTATAATTAATATGCTATTAATAGCTAATAATTTTATCGTCGCAGATTACACTATTTGTATATTTTTATTTTTGAATGTTAAGCATGGTTATAAGTGTTTTTTATTTATTTATTCATAATTTCTAAATCTTAATTTCTAAACTAGAATGTTTTTTTTCCATGTTTTAATTTATCAGATCCGCCTCTTCAAAAAGATTACCAATATAACTTCCATAAATTAACTATAAGTGATATCCTTACTTCGTTTGAAATTACAAGGAATTATTTATCTTGTTTTATTGAAATAAACAATGTAAACTACGGAAAGAATAACTATATCTTACACATGTCTTTCCTTTTTGGTATATCCCTTATTAATTCAAACGATGCGCTTTTATACATATTTTGGAATTGGATAATTTACGGAAATTATACGGAACCCACTCCAAATGAATCAAAACATAAAAATTCATATTCTAAGTCAACTAGGGAAATGTAACTTACAGCCCAATTTTAAATCTGGAATAAGCAAACATTTTACAATAATAAATATTTGAGACTGAGTTTGGATTTCTAGATTAGGTTATACATACTATTCCTATTCTAATTACCTATTTTATTGAATATGTAGGCGATATTCTAATACACTATTTTAGGCCAAGGATTCATCAGATCTTATTTAGGCACAGTGATTAAATAAAATCCAATTGTATAAATTTCAATATTATAAATAAATTATATAATTTCCCACTCAGCCTTTCAAGCTTACAAAATCTCCAAATTTATATCCATTCTTTTACTTGAATTCTTTTCCTCTCTACTTCAAAAGAATATGCATAACAAGACATATACATACTGTTAGAATTAAATATCTAAGAAGATTTGGGGTTAAGTGGAATGTTGATGTCAAAATGGACTAACACCCAAAGAGATGTTGTATGGAACTTATGAGACCTAGATCTTAGATAAATATAATAGAAATAAAGTAAAAACACGAGATTTTATAGTGGTCGGAAATCTATACCCTACATCCACTTTATGACTTTGTTACTTTATAGATATGATGTAGTATGTTTAAGATTTCAAGAGATTTGAAATATAATAAGTCACGAATACAAGGGTTAGACAGATTATAAGTCCTAGAATTGCTTAAAGTAGCTACCATGGTGAATTTTGTATGGAGACAGAGGATGAAGAAGAGGTAAAGCTTTCGCGTAGTGGTGGTAGAAACCAGGTCCTCTTTTAGTTCCCCTGAGTTTATATTTATAGAGGTAGAGAAGGTGTTGGGTCAAAAGGCCATTAGCAGTAAACTCTAGAAGTCGGCCTTGAGTTGCAAAAAAGAAGCGAACCCTATAAAAGTTGAGAAAACAACTCAGTGCTGAGTCATTTGACTTAGAAGTAAGTCATTTGATTTGGAAGCGATTCATTTCCTTGAATGGAAATGACTCAACTCATTTTCCACTTTCATCCTATCCTCGAGTTGATGTGTCCCGTGCATTTTCTCTATTTATTTGTTTAGTGTTGGTGATACTTCTTTCATCAGTTTGACTGTCTAGCTATTTTAGTTGTCTTCTCGTCAAACTTGGTGATTGGTTGTTAAAACTTTTATGAAAACGATTGGGCATAAGCTAGAAGAATAAAGGTTAGGTAGCATGAAGCTAATGAGTTAATTCAAGGTAATAAAATGACTTGGCACCGAGTTAAATGACTCGATGTCAAGTTGTTTTCTTAGTGAATTTCGAAGTGGAATTTCCCAACATCTCTTCTCTCTCTTTTCTAAGCATGCCTGCTAACTCATTTTATCGTTATCCTGACATTCTAGCTCATGTTGACTTCTGGTTAGCTAAAATTCCAATTGACGTTTGCCCTCTAGAGTATACTTTTGTTGGAAACTAAGTATACTCTAGATTGAGATAAATTCTGGAATATTACTTGCAAATTCTAGTTGATAGTTTGAACATTTTCTTAAGAAGTGGATTTTACTTATTCAATTTCCGTTAGCATTTCACCTCAATTTGAATACAAATCACGCCTGAGTAGTTTAACTCGGTGTCGAGTTGTATGGTTTTTTTATAAATTGTATACCTAGAAAAAATTTACCCCTCGTCTTCATTTTCTTCAACTTTCCTTTGAGCTCTCCTAGGGTTTCCTCTATGGACTCAACTTCCACCCGAATCAGCTACCTTTTTCCTACCCAGTGTGTATCCCGGAATTTTTGGCAATATCAATTTAATAATCTGTGATAAAATTAAATTGATTTGACAAATATTGTTAATAATAAATTTGAATTGATTTAATAAACTTCTTTTAAATAAATATTTAACTAATAATGTATTTTTTTTAAAAGCTAATTTAAATTGTTTCTATTTATAATGTATATATGTATATATTGGTATATATTATAAATAGATAAGTTTTGTTTTTTTTTAATTTAATCAATAAACATGTTTTCTAGTTCTATTATTTTTGATAATTTGGAAATTTAATATTTAATAATATGATTTTAAAAATACTCAAGATAAATTTAATTTGTTTAAAAGTATTCTAGCCTAGGTTTAAATTTAAATAGAAAGATTGTTTTGTTCTTTTTAATTTAGCTTTATGAAATAAGTAATTTATATTTTGAAGAGATTGTTTCTTTTATAAATTATTTTAATTTAATAATGAGTTTTATTTAAACAATATCAATAATGTAATATTTTTACAAATAGATTTTTAGATAAATAGGAACTATTATATATACTAATATTTGGGAGAAACTATGGTTTGAAGTTAAAATTAATCTTTCAAAATTTGTTTATAATAAAATATATCTTATTTATATTTAACATAAGTAAATGACATAATAAAATATCATTGAACTTAAAAAAGAAAATAAATAAATAAAATAAGTATTGTAACAAAGATTTACATAAGTTTGAAATAATAAGAAGTAAATTTAGTATTGATAATTTAAGTTTAAAATAATAAGTGTAATAATATCAAGCACTTGTATTAGAAATAAAACTTAATACATAAGTAAAATTTATAATTAATAATCAGAATAAACTAAGACAAAAGACAAAATAATAAAAGTAACCAGACAAAATAATGATTTTGCTGCCTGTAAGTAAAAGATGCAAGAGCAAGCAATAGAAATGTGTATGTTGCCTGAAAAGAAATTTAGAAATGCATGGAAACAAAGCAAGCAAATTAACAAAGTAAAAGAAAAATATCTAAATATAAAATAGGTCTGTAGCTTGTAGGTTAAGATTTAGACAAGAATAAACATCAAGTATAAAACAAAATATAGTATGCACGTTAGAGAAGAGAAGTGGAAAACTAAGTAAAATATTTATACATACGAAATGATTAAATTAGCTAAGTAGGAAACATAGAGTACATTAACAATTAATGCTTACATTTGCTCAGCACAAACTTATGTCTATTCGAAATTGTTCAAAAATCCTTTCAGCCTCCATTTTGAAAAAAAGAAATCTGCCTGATAAAACAAAATTAAGCAGTGTACCAGGCTTATATGCAAACCCAGATAACACCTACCCTATACCAAACTTATCTTTATATATATACATCTCTACTTATTCTGTTCATTCCAAAAACATATAAACCATCAACCTAAAACAAATCAAACAGCCTGTGATCATCTAGAAAGAAAAAAAACATCTTTACTCTTCTCAATAATCCAGGGTGTTCTGTTCATTCTCAAAAGCTAAAAAGGTGAGTAACTAAATTTTTTAAATACTTAAGTATATATGTTACTTAATTATGATCTGATATGTGCATATGTCTTAATGAATTCCTGTGTATATGTGTTACTGCATGTATGAGTGTTGACATTCCTGTAATCACCTCTGTTTTAAAGGGTAGTAACATTAAAATTGAATGGTTTAAATATATATTTGTTCTGTTGCAAAATTTTCTCTGAAATGCAGTTGTATTGCTCTGTGTTAAGTATGAGTAGCGTAATGAGTATCTTTGGGTTCTATCTGCCTTTAGTTCCAGGTTTAAGATCCTCAACAAAATTTCACTTTTGTTCTAAATTCAAGCTTTAACAAGACATAAGTTTGACATAATATGCTGGTATTAATAGAGACTTGAATTTAAATATTGTTTAAGGGTAAAACAATGGTATTAGTTCTGGAAAAATAATACCACAGTAGAAACTAAAATAAGATAAACCTCAATGATTTTAATTCGTGAATTCAGGGTTATGAATCAAATACACATACCATAATATGATTTTTAAAATTTATATTATGATTTCCAGTCAAGTGATTTAGGTGCAGTTTGTCTTTGTTCAAATGTTGGTTTTTGGGTGATTATTGGTGTTCTATGCGACTGTAGGTGGTCGGGTAGTGTGAGGAGGTGGAGGAGCTTACCAGGGTGTGGGGAAAAATGCATGGGGATTGGTCAGAGCACGATGGAAATGGTTGCAGTGGTTTGTAGTTTGCAACCCTAATTTGTATGGTGATCGAACTTTTGATCACCGTGACTTCTATTGTGCATCGAGTTACACGAGGTCTCGAGAGGTGGAAGATGGGTCGAAGGCGAGTCCATGGCCGGAGTTATTGACCATTTGGTGGTCGGGGTTGGCAGAAGGAGGTAATGACAGGTTTGGGTAGGGGGGATGTTATGTTTTTCCAGGTTCTGTTTTGTTGCTCACTTTTGATTTGAGTCGTGGCGATGGATTTTGGGGGTCGTGGTGGTGTCTGGTGGTAGTCAGCGTCGGGGTGAAGCTCGTGTGGCTGGCCGGAGGTGACTTGGGCCACGGTGCACGTGCACCGTGCCCAGTGGAGTGCTGAAGCATTTGGGGGTGGTGCAGGGTTTTTGGCCTTGGGGCGTACTCGAGTTATTTGTGCATGAGGCTCGAAGCAAGGGAATAATTGACACGAAGCATTCTTGCTCTGGTCTCGGGTTGGATAGTTTTACTACAGGTAGTGTATAACTGCCTGTAGTTTTAAATTTAACTAAATTTAAAAGCAAATTAAATTGTAAGCTAATTACAACCAAAAGTTAAAATCAGTGTGATGTTAGATTTAAATGAAATTCAAATCCAGATTGAAGTTTGAATTCAAATCTGGTACTACTGAATTCATTTTTGAAATGAACTAAATGTTAAAAGGTTTGAAGTTGGATTTCAGGTTTTAAAACCTGATAGAATTTAAAACCTGAAATATATGATTTAAACAATGATTTAAATCCCAAGGTTAAATTCAGTTTTGAATAACTATTGAATCTTAAGGTTTTAAAATTGATTTGGATTTGAAAAAATCAAGTTTTTAAATCAAGTTGTTGAAGGGAAGTTTAAATCAAAGTTTTTAAATCAAAGGTAAAATTTATGGATTCAAGTTTACTTCGAATTCAAATCTGTAGGTTTAAATCAGTTTCAAAAATATGAATGTCTTTTGAAATTTAAATAAAGATTCAAACAGTCGAATTGAAAGGCTTTCTTATATAAGTTTCATATGTACGTAATTAATGTTATTTACAAGATTATAAATTGAATTTAAATTTGATTAATGTTTAAATAAATAATACTTTTAAATCTTAAATTCCAAATGGAATTCAAATTTAAAATTTTGGAAGGTAAAGTTCTAACACACTTAAATATTAATGAAGTCATTAGTAAAGAAATAAATTATCTTAGGAATAACTAAGATATTAAAATAATTTAATGAATAAGTTAATTAATGAATGACTTATGTATTTAATTTATAAATTAATAATTTAGATTAATTTATAATTAGGAATAAATTAAGAAATAAATTTAGAAATGTAATTATGATAATTAACTAAAGAATTATTAATTAATTAATATATGTGATTAATTTTGATAATTAATCAGATTAATTAGATAATCTATTATAAATTGTTAAATGTAATTACATGATAAAAGTAATTAGGAGATTAATTACTTATTGTAATTAATTTGATAAAATGATTAATTTAAGTTAATTAATTTAGGTTAATTAATTTAAGGAAATCATTTGGGGAATTGATAAGCGTAATTACTTAGTGTATTCAATGGAGCATAATTACTTAAGGAAGTAATTAATGTTAATTACTGAATGTAATCAGTGAAAAATGATGTGTGAATAAAGTAATTTGGATAATTACTTTTGTAATTAATCAAGGGATTAATTAATGGAGATAATTAATTATGGGATAATTAATTTATTAATATGAGTAATTAAGGGTAGTTAATTACTGGTTGATATTAATCAAGGTGATTAATAATTGTGTTTAATTAAAGATTAATCACTTAATGTAATTAAATTAAATAAAGTAATTTAATTTAAATCTGAATTAGAGATCATTAATTAATGTAATTAATAATGAAATTAAGAATAGTTTAATTAAGAAATAATTAATAATGTGGTGATTAATTAAGTATAATGTAATTAATTGTATTTAATTAATAAATGAAGTAATTAAATGCTAATGACTATAAATGATTTTGGATAATTAATTTGGGAAATTAAATAAAGATTAATTACTTTTTGTAATTAGAAGATGATTAATCAAAGGTGTTTAATCAAGATAAATATCTAGAGAATAATTAATTAATTTGATTTATAATTAATTTAATGGTTGTATAAGCAAGATTTATAGATGAAGTAATTAATTTAATTTACTTTAAATTAATTAGAGATAGACGTAGTTATAATTCATTTTAAATTAATTATAGATTGTGATTTATAAATCATTGCTTATGGACGAATGATATTGATGTTTCATTGATGATTGTGATCTCAAATATGAGATGCGTAATATCTATGTTATATGGATGTTTGGTTTAAGTATGATAATATTTAATTATTTGTTTGGATGATAATATTGATTATCTGAATGTGATGATGATATGATTATCTATTGTGATATTGTGAATTATCTACTGTGTGTATTTTGATAATATTGAATTGAACTGTTAAGACTAAATATACAACTTGGCCTTAAAAGACACGTTTTGGATTTCGATGAGACCGGGATCGGTTTTCCACATTAGGAACATCCGAAAACCACATCTATTCCAAATTAACGATAGGTCGTGAATCTGAAGTGAAGATGAAGATTTAGAATGCAAGGGTTATCGTCGTTAACTCTGAGGTTGATTCCAAAATGAGTGTAACGAGATAATGCCTTCGGCTTCGTTCGAACCCGGAACGAACTTGTATGGATTGAATGCTTTCAACACATCGTCAGGTGGGCGATGAGCATTCAAAGAAATGTATTCTATAAAGGTAATCGTAGCCTCAAGCCTCATCAACCGGGAATGGCTAAAACAGGGGAGGTGCAACAAGGTTAGGTGGGTCATGCCCAAGCAGGACAAGGATATTCCCCTGTCTAGATGTCCCTTTATTTCGGTTTAGTGGGCAGTAGCGACGGCTATCTGCGGGGTTATCTTGTTCGGAACTGTTCAGTAAGGAATGGTTCCGGCCTTGTGTTGCAGGGGGTCGGGAGCGATCCTCGGTACGTTGATCTAGGCCACGTACTGTGACGGGCGGTACCCAGTAGCCCTGCCATTGTATGGAATCCACAATCCAATAAGTGCCAACGGTTTTGATTGTATTACCCACTTTTGTGGCTAGTGGCTGGAATTTAATCATGTAACAATTTCGGCTATTTTCTATTTACTTGAAAACCCTAGACCTATTATAATATCACAGAATTTCCTATCAAATATTTTGGTTAGCGTAAGGTAAAAACTTACCCATGTTTATGTGTGGGGAGTCTTACGTGATACCTTTTATTTCAAAAGGATTTTTAAAAATTAAGCAACTTTAACCTGTTACTCATACCAGACCCATGTCTGACCCGGAGTTTATTTTTGTTTTTTTTCATAAACTCTCGGGTACCCAAATTTTTACGGGTAGTCAAGGGATTCAGGTTGGCTTTGACGAATTCTGGAGGAGCAATGGAGCAGGAGGCTTCAGCGTTGTAGATATACATATAGTTCCGCTGTGTTGATATCTCTGTGTTGACTTGTGTATTGAGTTGTATAACTAGACAGGTGTTTATAACTGTCTAGTATGTGATTTATCTTCTGTATAACTCTGATTGATGTTGTATATTATGTAAATACTTATGTGATTATTATAATTTATTCATTCCGCTGTGAGATTCTGATGTTGTTGTTCTTTCTTCTCTATCTTTTCTATTTTCTCACCCCTTTCTTTCTTCTTGACGATACGTCTTCCTGGGCGTAGGAAGTCGGGTCGTCACAGTTGGTATCAGAGCCCTAGGTTGAGTGATTTCCTTTTTTGAGAGAACGTACTTGTAATTTTGATAAATAATATATATTTTTATTTATTTCTACCTATTTGTTGGGTTACCTGTTCAGGTTTTCCAATATAAGTTATAAAGGTAGATAGGGTAGTGGTGTGTGTAACATGACTACCAATGGTTGGAGTTTGAATGATTGAGGTTGGAAGTGTATTTGTCGAGACTGTAAACCTAATACCGTCTCGAGTAAGCTTTGGGTGGTGTAAGGATTTCATCGTTCTCTGAAGGAAGTCTGTTAAAGTTCGGAGATCACTTTTGAAGCGTAAGTTTGGATGAGCTAGAGTTTGGATCTGTCGGTTGGATGGAAGCAAGTCATGATATCTTGATATATCAAGGTGTAATAGCTATGTGATGAGACACAGTGACCATGGATGTCTCCGAAGATGTTTCTTTGGAACAAGTAAGGAAGAGTGACTGCTTCGGTGTTGTGGCTGTGTTTAGCTGGGTGTTTCTCTTTGCTTTGAGGTCAGAGTTTCTCGAAGAGCTTTGGATTAGGAGGTCTTCTGGCTTAGCAGTTTTTCTTGGGTGACTTCAGAAGCAGCAGAGTAGATCCATTTCTTCGATAGATTGGCCACATAAGTGTAAGCTGTTCTGGTTGTAAAGAGAGAGCAGTATCTTTGGAATTTGGCTGGATTGATCGCAAAAGTGACTTGCAATAGTTTGAGTATTCTCTTGTGTTCCAGAGAATTTTTCTGGATGTCTTCAGGAAGTCAAAGTTTGGTCAGCATCTGAAGATTGAGTTTGGTGTTGACTGGATTTCCAGGCCTGGTACCGATGGTTCAGCTTAGTAATAGGATAATTTTTGAGTTTGAGGGAAGCAGCTTGGATTTTGGAGGAAATTCTGAGCTTTATTTTTGGAATTTGTTGACCCGTCTGTGCTTGAGTTTAGAGTCAGCATTTTCATCTGTTCAGTCAGAGTTGCGCAGCGGAAGCATGGTGGTTGCTATTTTAGTTTTGAAGCAATTGATGTTGCAGTGTTTGGATTGGAGAGTTCTACATGAAATTTTTCAGGATCGGAGGCCAGATTGGAGTGCACCTGTTTAATCTTTTCCGAATAAGAGAAGTGAGTTCTGTTTTCTGATTTGGAATAAAGTTTGTGTTCTGAGTTTTGGTCGATCTTGCAAAGATCATTTTGTTGGATTGTCTTTGGTTCAGTTTGATTCTAAGGAACATCGGCAATAGTTGAGGTGATCAGGAAAGATGTAGGCAGCACGAGATCGTCCGTAGAGTTTTGTGGATAAGAGACGGAGGAATTTGGATTTCGAAGTCGGAGATTCGATTTTGGATAAGTGTTTGGTTTTCAGGATTGAATTGTCAGTTTGGATAACTTGAATTCGTTGTGTTTCACGTATCTCTGAGGGAGTACGTGTAAGATTTATCTCTGGTTGTAGATCTAGATGAGTAGAAGTTCTGTAGCTTAGTAGTATTTTTTGTTTGGATTCTATAGAGCGAGTATTCCGGAATTTATACTTGGGAAAACTCGACAAAATTCTATCTAGAATTGTGTCTTGATAATTAAATTTGTTTGATCGGATGAATTGGTTGTTATGGTTGTTAGCATATGATTGATATATGCTTGTGTTTTAAAATTAAATCTTAAATTGGATTATTAAATTACCTTTGTTTTAAATTTCGGGGACGAAATTCTTTTAAGGAGGGAGGAATGTGATATCCCAGAATTTTTGGCAATATCAATTTAATAACCTGTGATAAAATTAAATTTATTTGACAAATATTGTTAATAACAAATTTGAATTGATTTAATAATCTTCTTTTAAATAAATATTTAACTGATAATGTATTTTTTTAAAAGCTAATTTAAATTATTTCTATTTATAATGTATATATGTATATATTGGTATATATTATAAATAGATAAGTTTTGTTTTTTTTTTAAATTTAATCAATAGACATGTTTTCTAGTTCTATTATTTTTGATAATTTGGAAATTTAATATTTAATAATATGATTTTAAAAATACTCAAGATAAATTTAATTTGTTTAAAAGTATTCTAGCCTAGGTTTAAATTTAAATAGAAAGATTGTTTTGTTCTTTTTAATTTAGCTTTATGAAATAAGTAATTTATATTTTGAAGAGATTGTTTCTTTTATAAATTATTTTAATTTAATAATGAGTTTTATTTAAACAATATCAATAATGTAATATTTTTACAAATAGATTTTTAGATAAATAGGAACTATTATATATACTTATATTTGGGAGAAACTATGGTTTGAAGTTAAAATTGAATCTTTCAAAATTTGTTTATAATAAAATAAATCTTATTTATATTTAACATGAGTAAATGACATAATAAAATATCTTTGAACTTAAAAGAGAAAATAAATAAATAAAATAAGTATTGTAACAAAGATTTACATAAGTTTGAAATAATAAGAAGTAAATTTAGTATTGATAATTTAAGTTTAAAATAATAAGTGTAATAATAACAAGCACTTGTATTAGAAATAAAGCTTAATACATAAGTAAAATTTATAATTAATAATTATAATAAACTAAGACAAAAGACAAAATAATAAAAGTAACCATACAAAGTAATGATTTTGCTGCCTGTAAGTAAAAGATGCAAGAGCAAGGAATAGAAATGTGTATGTTGCCTGAAAAGAAATTTAGAAATGCAAGGAAACAAAGCAAGCAAATTAACAAAGTAAAAGCAAAATATCTAAATATAAAATAGGTCTGTAGCTTGTAGGTTAAGATTCAGACAAGAATAAACATCAAGTATAAAACAAAATATAGTATGCAGGTTAGAGAAGAGAAGTGGAAAACTAACTAAAATATCTATACATACAAAATGATTAAATTAGCTAAGTAGGAAACATAGAGTACATTAACAATTAATGCTTACATTTGCTCAGCACAAACTTATGTCTATTCGAAATTGTTCAAAAATCCTTTCAGCCTCCATTTTGAAAAAAAGAAATCTGCCTGATAAAACAAAATTAAGCAGTGTACCAGGCTTATATGCAAACCCAGATAACACCTACCCTATACCAAACTTATCTTTATATATATACATCTCTACTTATTCTGTTCATTCCAAAAACATATAAACTATCAACCTAAAACAAATCAAACAGCCTGTGATCATCTAGAAAAAAAAAACATCTTTACTCTTCTCAATAATCCAGGGTGTTCTGTTCATTCTCAAAAGCTAAAAAGGTGAGTAACTAAAAATTTTAAATACTTAAGTATATATGTTACTTAATTATGATCTGATATGTGCATATATCTTAATGAATTCCTGTGTATATGTGTTACTGCATGTATGAGTGTTGACATTCCTGTAATCATCTCTGTTTTAAAGGGTAGTAACATTAAAATTGAATGGTTTAAATATATATTTGTTCTGTTGCAAAATTTTCTCTGAAATGCAGTTGTATTGCTCTGTGTTAAGTATGAGTAGTGTAATGAGTATCTCTGGGTTCTATCTGCCTTTAGTTCCAGGTTTAAGATCCTCAACAAAATTTCACTTTTGTTCTAAATTCAAGCTTTAACAAGACATAAGTTTGACATAATATGCTGGTATTAATAGAGACTTGAATTTAAATATTGTCTAAGGGTAAAACAATGTTATTAGTTTTGGAAACATAATACCACAGTAGAAACTAAAATAAGTTAAACCTCAATGATTTAAATTTGTGAATTCAGGGTTATTAATCAAATACACATACCATAATATGATTTTTAAAATTTACATTATGATTTCCAGTCAAGTGATTTAGGTGCAGTTTGTCTTTGTTCAAATGTTGGTTTTTGGGTGATTATTGGTGTTCTATGCGACTGTAGGTGGTCGGGTTGTGTGAGGAGGTGGAAGAGCCTACCAGGGTATGGGGGAAAATGCCTGGGGATTGGTCAGAGCACGGTGGCGATGGTGGTAGTGGTTTGTAGTTTGCAACCCTAATTTGTATGGTGATCGAACTTTTGATCACTGTGACTTCTACTGTGCATCGAGTTGCACGAGGTCTCGAGAGGTGGTAGATGGGTCGAAGGCGAGTCCATGGCCAGAGTTATTGACCATCTGGTGGTCGGGGTTGGCAGAAGGAGGTGATGACAGGTTTGGGTAGGGGGGATGTTATGTTTTTCCAGGTTCTGTTTTGTTGCTCACTTTTGATTTGAGTCGTGGCGATGGATTTTGGGGGTCGTGGTGGTGTCTGGTGGTAGTCAGCGTCGGGGTGAAGCTCGTGTGGCTGGCCGGAGGTGACTTGGGCCACGGTGCACGTGCACCGTGCCCAGTGAAGTGCTGAAGCATTTGGGGGTGGTGCAGGGTTTTTGGCCTCGGGGCGTACTCCAGTTATTCGTGCATGAGACTCGAAGTAAGGGAATAATTGACACGAAGCATTCTTGCTCTGGTCTCGGGTTGGATAGTTTTACTACAGGTAGTGTATAACTGCCTGTAGTTTTAAATTTAACTAAATTTAAAAGCAAATTAAATTGTAAGCTAATTACAACCAAAAGTTAAAATCAGTGTGATGTTAGATTTAAATGAAAGTCAAATCCAGATTGAAGTTTGAATTCAAATCTGGTACTACTGAATTCATTTTTGAAATGAACTAAATGTTAAAAGGTTTGAAGTTGGATTTCAGGTTTTAAAACCTGATAGAATTTAAAACCTGAAATATATTATTTAAACAATGATTTAAATCCTACAGTTAAATTCAGTTTTGAATAACTATTGAATCTTAATGTTTTAAAATTGATTTGGATTTGAAAAAATCAAGTTTTTAAATCAAGTTGTTGAAGGGAAGTTTATATCAAAGTTTTTAAATAAAAGGTAAAATTTATGGATTCAAGTTTACTTTGAATTCAAATCTGTAGGTTTAAATCAGTTTCAAAAATATGAATGTCTTTGGAAATTGAAATTTAAATAAAGATTCAAACAGTCGAATTTAAAGGCTTTCTTATATAAGTTTCATATGTACGTAATTAATGTTATTTACAAGATTATAAATTGAATTTAAATTTGATTAATGTTTAAATAAATAATACTTTTGAATCTTAAATTCCTAATGGAATTCAAATTTAAAATGTTGGAAAGTAAAGTTCTAACACACTTAAATATTAATGAAGTCATTAGTAAAGAAATAAATTATCTTAGGAATAACTAAGATATTAAAATAATTTAATGAATAAGTTAATTAATGAATGACTTATGTATTTAATTTATAAGTTAATAATTTAGATTAATTTATAATTAGGAATAAATTAAGAAATAAATTTAGAAATGTAATTATGATAATTAACTAAAGAATTATTAATTAATTAATATATGTGATTAATTTTGATAATTAATCAGATTAATTAGATAATCTATTATAAATTGTTAAATGTAATTGCTTGATAAAAGTAATTAGGAGATTAATTACTTATTGTAATTAATTTGATAAAATGATTAATTTAAGTTAATTAATTTAGGTTAATTAATTTAAGGAAATCATTTGGGGAATCGATAAGCGTAATTACTTAGTGTATTCAATGGAGCATAATTACTTAAGCAAGTAATTAATGTTAAATACTGAATGTAATCAGTGGAAAATGATGTGTGAATAAAGTAATTTGGATAATTACTTTTGTAATTAATCAAGGGATTAATTAATGGAGATAATTAATTATGGGATAATTAATTTATTAATATGAGTAATTAAGGGTAGTTAATTACTGGTTGATATTAATCAAGGTGATTAATAATTGTGTTTAATTAAAGATTAATCACTTAATGTAATTAAATTAAATAAAGTAATTTAATTTAAATCTGAATTAGAGATCATTAATTAGTGTAATTAATAATGAAATTAAGAATAGTTTAATTAAGAAATAATTAATAATGTGGTGATTAATTAAGGATAATGTAATTAATTGCATTTAATTAATAAATGAAGTAATTAAATGCTAATTACTATAAATGATTTAGGATAATTAATTTGGGAAATTAAATAAAGACTAATTACTTTTTATAATTAGAAGATGATTAATCAAAGGTGTTTAATCAAGATAAATATCTAGAGAATAATTAATTAATTTGATTTATAATTAATTTAATGGTTGTATAAGCAAGATTTATAGATGAAGTAATTAATTTAAATTAATTTAAATTAGTTAGAGATGGACGTAGTTAATTTAATTCATTTTAAATTAATTATAGATTGTGATTTATAAATCATTGCTTATGGATGAATGATATTGATGTTTCATTGATGATTGTGATCTCAGATATGAGATGAGTAATATCTATGTGATATGGATGTTTGGTTTAAGTATGATAATATTTAATTATTTGTTTGGATGATAATATTGATTATTTGAATGTGATGATGATATGATTATCTATTGTGATATTGTGAATTATCTATCTGTGTGTATTTTGATAATATTGAATTGAACTGTTAAGACTAAATAGACAACTTGGCCTTAAAAGACACGTTTTGGATTTCGATGAGACCGGGATCGGTTTTCCACATTAGGAACATCCGAAAACCACATCGATTCCAAATTAACGATAGGTCGTGAATATGAAGTGAAGATGAAGATGCAGAATGCAAGGGTTATCGTCGTTAACTCTGAGGGTAATTCCAAAATGAGTGTAACGAGATAATGCCTTCGGCTTCGTTCGAACCCGGAACGAACTTGTACGGATTGAATGCTTTCAACACATCGTCAGGTGGGCGATGAGCATTCAAAGAAATGTATTCTATAAAGGTAATCATAGCCTCAAGCCTCATCAACCGGGAATGGCTAAAACAGGGGAGGTGCAGCAAGGTTAGGTGGGTCATGCCCAAGCAGGACAAGGATATTCCCCTGTCTAGATGTCCCTTTATTTCGGGTTAGTGGGCAGTAGCGACGGCTATCTGCGGGTTAACTTGTTCGGAACTGTTCAATAAGGAATGGTTCCGGCCTTGTTTTGCAGGGGGTCGAGAGTGATCCTCGGTACGTTGATCTAGGCCACGTACTGTGACTGGCGATACCCCAGTAGCCCTGCCATTGTATGGAATCCACAATCCAATAAGTGCCAACGGTTTTGATTGTATTACCCACTTTTGTGGCTAGTAGCTGGAATTTAATCATGTAACAATTTCGGCTATTTTCTATTTACTTGAAAACCCTAGACCTATTATAATATCACAGAATTTTCTATCAAATGTTTTGGTTAGCGTAAGGTAAAAACTTACCCATGTTTATGTGTGGGGAGTCTTACGTGATACCTTTTATTTCAAAAGGATTTTTAAAAATTAAGCAACTTTAACCTGTTACTCATACCAGACCCATGTCTGACCCGGAGTTTATTTTTGTTTTTTTTTCATAAACTCTCGGGTACCCAAATTTTTACGGGTAGTCAAGGGATTCAGGTTGGCTTTGACGAATTCTGGAGGAGCAATGGAGCAGGAGGCTTCAGCGTTGTAGATATACATATAGTTCCGCTGTGTTGATATCTCTGCGTTGACTTGTGTATTGAGTTGTATAACTAAACAGGTGTTTATAACTGTCTAGTATGTGATCTATCTTCTGTATAACTCTGATTGATGTTGTATATTATGTAAATACTTATGTGATTATTATAATTTATTCGTTCCGCTGTGAGATTCTGATGTTGTTGTTCTTTCTTCTCTATCTTTTCTATTTTCTCACCCCTTTCTTTCTTCTTGACGATACGACTTCCTGGGCGTAGGAAGTCGGGTCGTCACACCCAGCCTCATCGCCGCCGACTTGCCTTCATCGCCTCCACTTGCAGCCATAACTTGGTGATATCGTAATCTCCTTGAGTCGATTGCCACCGCCGTGTCCTTGCTCAAATAACTTGGATCCAAAATAACTCCAAACCTTATCACTCAATTTTGGTTAAAGATTTGCAGCGATAGGTATAGAATTAACTACAACGGTGATGGTGACTTGGATCGAGCTGATAGCAGCTCTAAGAGAAAGTTGAATTTTAGGCATATTTGATCAGTAGGAGAATTGAATTTTTGCATCAGCCAAATGCACGTTGTTCTGGAGCCAAGTTCTGCTCTTTGATCTCAACTGTCCATTTTGGAAATACGATTAAGTCTTAATCGCTAAGCAGATTCTAATATAGTCATTCATTTTCACAAATCAATTGTTTTAGATAATCTAATAACACTTTTCGTTTTCGCACTTCTAGTGATCCTAAAAAGCAATAACTTTCCACTTCGCTCCAGATAAAAGATTCGTTATCGATTTTCAGTCTATAATGGGTGAGTTCCAAAAGATATAATTTTAAAGTGATATGCCATTTGTTTTTTTCTAGCATGAGTGGGTTATCTACATAGGAATTTTGAGGATTGGACTCAGAAATTAAATTGTTTATAAACTTTAAATAAAAGTTAATTTGGTTTAAAGAGTTGAACTAACCTTTGAGAATTTAACTCGAATTTATATAATTCGAGATAGTTTAAACTCAAGATTTAAATAGAATTAGTTCAAAATTGAATTTGGTTTGAATTAATTGGATTGGTGATTGAAGATGTATAAGTTTAAAATTTTAAAAGGGAAATTGGATTGGATTAAATTGAAGTGATTGGAATACTATGAAATTATAATTAAAATTGAACAGGATTAAAATCAACTAGAATTTGATTTAAATTTGGGAAGGAATCAAGATTGATTCAACTTGAATTGGGAATTAATCAAGTCCAATAGAATTTGGAGTTATTGAATTGGAATTGGGTCAATCTAAATGGAAATTTAAATTGAATTGTTGGGGAAGTGAACAGTTTGACTCTTGACTATTTTAAATAAATTGTTTTAATACAAACTTATTTTTCTAAGCTATTTAATATGTACAACTTTTCTTTCTTAAAGCCAAATTATTTTATACTTGTTATACAATTATTTTGGAGCAGTTTAACCCTTTTTCAACGTTTTTAAACTAATTACTATTTTTCAACTATTTCACAAACTAACTTCTATTTTACAACTATTTTGCAATTATTTGAAATTCTTGAAATTATTCAACTATTTTCCCACTATTTTACAATTAGTTAACTATTTTATAGCTATTTTGTAAACTAACAATTATTTTTCAACTACTTATTTATATTTAAAAAATTTCAAGCTATTTTCTAAATAAACTGGGGAGTTCAAACTGTTACAGATTTAATACCCAACCGAGATAAGAATTGAAGTGATATTCCAAATGGGGATTAAGGCAATTGTAAATAAGTGAAGGGGAATTTAAGGAAATGTGAATAGAAAGGTAATCGATTTGGCTGATAATCAATGAAAATAAATACGTAGGATGTACATATATTATTCTATTCGCATAGTGATTTGATCCAAATTCGAGCACAGAATTTTGAGATGGTATATTGATCCGAGTTGGGTTTTTTTCCACTCGATTTTCAACGGCGAACCTGGATATGGATTGTTGATTGGTCTGGATGTTCTCTGTCATAGTTATAGCTATGCAAGGAGAATGACGATTTCTAATCAAGAAACCAGATCTGAGTCCACACTAGGAAGTCGGGTGGACGATACTAGTTCGGAAGTGAAATTGTGTGATCGAATGAGCGATCAGGTTGATATAGCGTATTGATGATATGTGTATATCGTGCGGATTTCAATGAAATTGATATTGGAAAGAGTAATAAAATTTGAATATTTGGTTTTGAATAAACAAGTTATATATCTGTGTTATATGAGATAAATCTCCCCTTGTTGAATTTATTGCTAGAAGAAAAATGATTTTGAAGATGTTTGAGGTATAAAAAAGAGTTTTATACAAGTTTGAAAGGATCCAAAGTTTTTAAAATTTTATATATCTGAATATATATAAAGGATCTTATGAGGAATTTGGAAAAAGGTTTTTGGAACTTTTGGATTTTGAAAGGCTTTTGATTTTGGGTAAAATCAATATTGAATTTGGAAAGCCTGGTTTGAGAATTATCGATTGTGGGATAATCGATTTGTGTAAAGCAGATCGATTTGTGTAAAGCAGCTTTGTATAATATCATACTAGGTGTATGATTTGAAGATACTATATGTGTAGTATAAAATATTTTGATGATGGCTCTGGGGAAAAAGGCGCTCCCTTGAAGTGAACTTCTCAGGAGTGCCACTGGGTGGTGCTGCCTTGAGCCCCAGGGGGGTTCTAAAGTTGATCCTGTGAGGAGTCCGGACAAAACTAGTTCCTGAGGATTATTGGGTAGCGTAAGTCGAGGGTGCTGATGCCTACAGAGGCATTTGGGTTATGCTATGACGACAGTGTAACTCGACGTCGCTGCGATCTACTGTGGGGACCATAGCGAAAATCGTGTGGAGGATGAGTGTCAACGGTCTACACATGATTTTGCCAGGAAGGCAACGCAACATCGGTAGACTGGATCTATGGTCAAGTGGAGTGGAGAAGTTTCATTTTTGGCAGCGAAATTCGATGGCACTGATGCCTACAATTATATGGGTTTTTGCTGTGATAGCTACGTAACCCCAGTTGTAGCTGCGATCTGTCGTGGGTTCCATGGTGTAATCGAGGGGCGCGGAGGCCTATAGTTATCTATGGATTTTGTCGGATGGCAACGTAACCATCGGGTTAACTGCGACCATGGATGGGGGTGATGATTTCCAGAGCATTCTCACCAAAGTTATTTCCTCTATTTTCATAAACTATATTCAATATTTTTAATAAAATTATTTTCCAAGTATTTTCACTGGGTGTTGAAAACGGGTTTTCCAAGTACTTATAGATTTTCAGTCCTACGCCTGATCAACGTATGGCTGAATTTCTGTGAGAACAAGGATGAACTGGTTGAGACATCGAGTCATAAAAAGTATTTTTATAAAGAGCTATTTTATTAAGTATGATGTGAATTTAAAAGCATTTCTAAAAAAATTTAAAATAAAGATGTTGGAATTTTGGAAATCAAGAAAATCCAAACTGGAGTTCGAATGAAGTGAATTTGTAATTAAAATCGAATATTGATTTAGAAGTTGAAATAAGCTAATTGGCTAAATAATTATTTGATTGAGTATATTAATAAAATTTAACTTGGGAAAAATAAATGGATTGTAAGTTGATAATGGGATTGGGAATGAATTCGAATTTTAAATAGAATTCGACTTAGATTTGATAATGAATTGAATAAGAGGAGATGTTGTAAAATAAAAATAAAATAGAGTTGGATTGAAAAATGTGATGGTTTGAATTACAAATAAAATTCAATGGTAACTTGAGTAATATTTAATGAAATATGCAAGTAAATTGGATATAAGAGAAGTGATTATAATAGAAATGGTTTGAGTTGCAAAACAAAACCCAAGTGAATAGAAATAAATTGAGAATGGATTTGTATTAATAAAATAAACTCGATAAAGAATTAAGTAAGTAAATTAAAATTTTAAAACGAGTTAATTGAGTTAAATATTAAATGGATGAAGTTGATTGAATAAAAACTAAATCAAGTTATGAATTGAATTGGATTATCAAACTGAACTTAAATTTGGTGGTATATTAATTTGAAGTATAAATGAATTAAGTATGTGCTTGGATATTATTTTGATAAATTGAGAAGGTGAATTTGGAATTAAAATTTAAAATGGATGGGTTAACTGAATTTAATGGAAATGGATTAAATGAGAATCAAATAGAAGTAAACTTGAGTTTGATGTTGGAATAAATTAAAGTAAATTTACTTAAGTTAAAATTTATGGAAGCTTGACATTGAATAAGAGTGAAGCCGATTAAATAAAAGCTTGGGTTAAATTTATGTGGGAAAAATGGATATTAATAATAAGCAATGAATATTGACAAGCTGATTGAAATAGTTTTAAAAGTAGAAACGATGTGGAAATGAAATGAAATGTAGATTATGGTTGGTAAATAAATTAGAAATGAAATGGAATTCAATATAAAATGAGTTGAAATTATTTTGAAGTAGTTATAAACTAAAATAGACACTTATTTAAGCGAATATTGTCGAAATTGCATAACAATAATTGTCGTTTGGCGTAAACAACGGTAATTAAATTCCTGTGAGTTGATAGAGATTAAATAAATTGGTTTTAGAATTTATTGAATTGAATATAAGCTTGTTTGGATTAAAAATAAACTAAATATAAGCACTTTAGTTGTAACCCAATAAAATTGAATGAAATGGCTTATGAGTTGGTTGAAAGCGATTGAATTAGGTTTGAAAGCATATAAATTGCTTGTGGAAGTTATTTTGAATGCATTTCTTTTAGAATTGAAGTGTTATGGTTGTTTAGGTAAGAGAATGTTATAAACTTCATATATATGATACTTATATGTTTAAATTGAGTAAGTACATGTAACTAAAGGCCGTTTGGCTGGATTTGGATTGCACTAATTGCTAAAATTAATAAGCTGCTTGCTTAAAACGCTAAATAAGGTACGCCTACGCAGTATAAATAGGAAATATGAACTGTTTTTGTTCTTTCCGACCATGTGGGTCGATGTATATATATTTATATCTCTTGTCAAATTGCAAAAGCTCCTCCGTATAAAGGAGACTCTGCCAAAAAAATTCCAAAATTTTGGGAGTTAGAAATTTTTGAAAATTTTTGGAAAAATTTTTGTTAACGATAACACAATTTCAAATTGAAAATTTAAGTAAATTGGTAGATGAACTAATATGAATCAGTTATACTTGAAAGATAAAATTTAATATTCAAAATTTAAAGTAAGTTGAATTTGTATGGAAGTGGAAAAAATTAATTTGAAATAGATATGAAACCTATGTAAGGAAATATATAAATGATTGAAAATGTTACGATTGGATATTATTGTTAAGTAACATATGCAGGTGTTAAAAAAGGAAAAGAAAATTGGATTTGATTCCAAAAGATAAATTTGTATTACCCGACAAAAGGTACGTACTTAAATTTCTAGATGAGATTGGATTGGGTTTTTGATGTGCCACTTGGCTTTTGTTTTCTTTTTGGAATTTGGGAGCCCGTAGAGGCCTTTTGTACTAGTACCGAGCTAGCCGCGCAAAGGAGACGCTGGCAAAAAATTTCGGGAATTTAGAGAGTTAGAAAAATTTTGAGAAAATTTTGATAATTCAAAATTTGATTTCAAATTGAAATTTAGATAATTGAGCAAAGGGATATGATTTGAAACTATGAAAGGTTTTGAGAAGTTGGTTGATGTGATAATAGGTTCTTAATAAAAGATAGTTGGTAGGATGTTGAATAGTGAGTTTTGGAAAGAGGTAATGGTCCATTCTTCCTAACTAGTAATTTCGAGGACGAAATTCTTTTAAGGGGGAAGGAATGTGACGACCCGGAATTTTTAACAATTTAAATTGGAATAATTAATTGATTTTAAATATTTAAAAGTTAATTTTAACTTGAAATTCAAGATATTAATATTTACTTGATAATTAAATCATTGAATTGTATAGTTTAAATATTGAATTTAATAATTGAAATTGGGTAAATTGTTGAATCTGAGAGTCTAAGGCTGTTTAAAATAATTTGAAGGCTTATAAAATCTATAATGATGATACTGAAGATAATAGAATGGTTGAAATTTAATTTAAAGATAATTTGTTCAATTTTAACAATATATCGTTTAAATTGGAATTTAACAATAACCTTCCGAGGCACAGTCTCGGAATTCGACGAAACCAGTTCTATTCGATCCGTAATAGTTAGTTATTATCGGATTTCAATTTTCGTAGCCATCGGAGTTGTCGTTTGACCCCGGCAGCTCGAAACGCGTAGAACTATTTTAATTAATTTAATTTAAAATTTGATCGTTTTCTTCTGTAACTCGCACATACGATCAAATTAGCCTCCGTATCACGTTCCATTGTGTTCGAAACGCGGGTAAAATCCTACAATCGCCTAGCGGCATTCCCTGAGGGGAGTTCGAAATTTATGGTAGCATTTACAGGTGCATTTTGAAAACTTTATAATATAATAAAATTTGAAGTACATTATTAGTCAGAAATTTTTCTTCCGTAAACAAGCTTACGCAGGAAGCCAAAGCCTTCGTTATTTTTATCGTAACCTGCCTCTTTCTTTTACATGGCATGTTGAAATTTCATCTCAAAATCAAATGAAAAAAAGATAATATATCGGAATCGCATGGAAATTGTGGCCGTGCTATGAAGTAGCGAAGCGTGGTAAAGGGTAGGGAAGGGCATCGATCAAGCGAGCTGTAGGCGGGGAGGCAAGCTCCCATTCGACGTTAGGGTTTGCTCGAGGATCTGGAAGTTGTGATTTTGAATCGCAAGAGGAAGGCAGAGAGGCCTGAAGCTAAAGGCGTGGTCGAGAAGTTTTGTGTAGGGTCTGGTGATGTGCCAGGAGCCGTCGAATTGGTGAAGTCGCGATTCGGTTTTTGGAAGTGGAAGTCGCAATTAGGCGACTAATCCGAGGCAATTTGGGGAATTGCAAGTCGACTGATGGCGTGACCTAGAATTGGCATCGTGATGATTGCCAAGCTCGACTTGATGAGCTCGCTTATGTGTGCTGTCGTTGTAGGCGACGTCTCCAGTAGGTGCTACTAGTGCTGGCAGACCAAGGCGCGGGTAACTTTCAGTTGTGGAGTGGGTGCAGCGGCCTGTAGTTGTAACGTACTGATTTGAGAAGAGGGAAGCTCTGTGATGGGTCATAAACTGAAAAGAAGCGAGCCGGTTTGGAAGTGGATTGCAAATGAAAACCTCAGGTGGGTAAATCTCACTCGTCTGGTATTATTTAAATTTAAATGGTTAAATTTAAATAATTGGTTGATTGGTTGAGTTGTTCGAATGTGTGCTGATAATCTGTGACTTTGGTTTTGTTTGATGCTCGAGTTAATAAGGGTTTAATGATTGGTGATTTATTAAATAGGCAGAATAATTTGAATGGATAATGAATTAATTCAATTAATTAATGATTGTGCTAATTAATTTAGTAATTAAGGGTTTTAATTAATTAAGGATTAAGTTAAATTAATTTAGAACAATCGATTGATGACTGGTGTGTAATTACTTCATGAAATAAAAAAATTACTTTGTGAAATTTATCAAAAGATTAATTAAAATAGTTAATTGAGGAATAATTTATTTATTTAATGAAGTAAATAAGAAGGTAGATAATTACAGATTGAGATTGATCGAAAAAAATTATATTGTGGTTAAATTAAAATAATTGATTTGGATTAGAACAAATTAAAATATGATTGGAAATTATTAATTCATATATAATTGATGTAATTAAAAATTGATTAATTAAATCAATTAAATAAATAATGACTTATGAGAAACTAATTACTTAAAGTAATTAAGGATTAATGTAATTAATACTAATAATTAATTTATGAATTAATTGATTAATTTATAAAGTGATTAAGATTTCTTATTCATTTTTTTGTTAAGAACAATTAATATCGAGGATTTAATTGAAAAATAATTAATCCTGGGGATTAATTAAGATGAATAATGATGGGTTGACTAATTAATTGATTTGGAATTAATTAATGTTAATAAAGGAATCTAAGTAATTGAGGTTTGGAATTCAATTAGAACAATTGAATCGATTTGTATGTGATTAAGTTTTGTTTCTGAATGATTGAATGGTATTGGATGATTTGAAGGAGTTGATAACTCTGATATGAAATGTTGAGTATTTCTTTGGATAACTTGGAATATAATGACAAGAGGTTCGAAGAGACCGGGGTCGGGTATAAAAGAAATATTCGAAACCACTTCGAATGTTTGTAGATTGATATATAAAATCTATATGCTGGATTGAAGTGATTTGGGGGTATTGGACTGTTTAAAATCTAAATCTTTGGTATTTAGAAATTTAAATGTGGACTAAGTATTGTCTATAATAATTTGTGGCTTGTGAATTGATATACGTTACCCGGGTTTATAAAAGTTGATTTCTTTGGGTATTTCATGTTAGTTGGGTTTACACATGCTGGTTTTCCAGCCTGACCCGGGTGTTACTTTGGTGTAATGCTCGGGTTAGACCGAGTATTACGGATTTTCAGGTAGGTACGTTCTAAAGCTCAGGAGGCAAGCTTGATGGCAGGAGCATATATGATATTTCCGCGCTATTTATATTATTGATAATCTGAGACTTGATAATTGTATATATTCAGTGACTGTATATATGTGAAACTCTGATGTATATTAAATGTAATCAATAGATATAGTATTCTTGGTAAACTGTTGTTATTTATTATATTTTATCCGCTGCGAATGTGAGATGTTAATGTTTCTGTTCTTCTTCTTCTATCTCTTTCTTCTTTTCCATAACTATCTGAAATTTTATGGTGTGAAAATTTCGGGTCGTTACAGCGGTGTTCGGAACATTGGACTCACTTTGTGCAGAAAACACACTACATTTTCCCTAGCCAATGCTTAGAATCCAATTGGTCAACATGCATCAACTTCTTCCCTTGGATTCCGGGCTTTGGTCATAGAAAATTTCATTCAAGATAGAACATACCTGACAATGTTGAACTCTTTGTTTTATTATTTATTATGACTCGATGGTCTACAAACTTCAAGTTCAATGAAGAAGCGTCTAACCTTTAGAGGCTGGATCCTTGATAGCTTTGGCATCACCATCCATTCTCGTCGAACCGAGGCAACTAGTTACATCATAATATTATGGCCTGCTAGTCCCAACAGGACCTATGATCGGTCAATTGCCTCCCAGACACAGAATTATTCATGACCTACTAGAGCTAATGCCTTCGCTTTTTTATTGACGGACAACTTCGAAACATATGTCTTTAGCATGGTATTCCAGAAGATGATGTATTCTTATCGACAAGAGCAGAACTCGAACACAACCCTCCGCCAGACTTCACTGCTTACAACCGCTATATGTGCTTAGGTGGTTTCATGCGACCGTTTAATCGATTCATGATGGTGGTGTTACAAGAACTTGGACTAGCTCCATTCCAAGTACATCCGAACGGCTATGTGCTCCTAATTTCGCTATATATCATGTTTATAAATGGGTTCAACCATACCCTAGGACTTGGCAAGTTGAATCGTCTCTCAAAATTCAAGAGAAGCACTGTCCATCCTACATGATTATAGAAGCCTAGAAGGGGTAAAAGTTGATAGATAATCTCTGCAGTAGGTGATCAGTTTTCAAGGATGAATACTTTTGTGTTCGATGTTCAGAGGGGTTCAACCGTCTCTGGTTGTCTAGGAGTAAGCTTCTATTCTCTGTTCTCTTTGAGTCAGAGTTTGTTAGTCTCTAACCTGCTTCATTTTTCATCGTAGGCATTTGGGCTCGGGATGGTAGTGACGAGCATAAGAGGACACACGATATTTAAAGGCAGTTAAAGCTTCCTAACTTCCATTGATTTCCTTCTTACCGATGAAAACCTTTGAAAGTACAGCCTGCTTCACCCGAGGAGATCTATTGCGACCGAATCCATAGTACTAAGTGATTCTCGAATGCAAACCTATTCCTTTTCCCCTCTCGTAGCTTTGACGAAAATGATCAAGGGGATGTAGTTGGTCCATTAGGCAAAGTATGACCTAGAGAAGCTCCTGAGGTTGAGGCTGATTTGCCTACTGGAGAAGATATCCTAAAGGATAAGGATGATACAAGGAGGATGCCGTCGATCCCGGAGGAGAAGCAATCAATCCATACGAGAGAAGAAGAACAACCAATGGTAGTAGAGGAAAGAGAAGAGGATGTAACGATGACGATAACAATGATTTTCATGCCACCGAGGAAGTGATGAGTCCTGCGCTAAATCGAAGAAAACGAGCCCTAATCTTCCTAACTAACATCCTTTAGAATAGCTAATTACCAGGACTTCTCAATCAACTCGAGGCTATGTTACGGATACCCATGTGGAAGACACAACAAACTCACGCCCTCTAAGATACATCTCCATTAATTTGAACGAATTTATTGACTTTACAATTAACAATGTTATGGGCAAGATTTGTTCAGATATCACCCTATCTCCAGTTGGTTTCCTAAGCAAAGATAAAGAGATTCCGATTTTGAAATCACGTCGATATGGCTGGTAGAGTATATAGGGAGTCATTGGCACTACACACTCTACTTAGGATAGGATCACAGGCACACATTCCTGCATTGAACATAATTTCGAAGTTCCAACATTAATTTCATTATTCTCCTTATTTTAGGTTCGATGGGTCGTGGACTCTTCAATTAGCTCTACAAACACTTCGGCTCTTATAAAGACTGGACTCCAGATCTAGCTCAATATTGTCACTATGAAACTGATGAGGGAAGAAGGAAAAGGAAAGATAGAGAGGCCGATGATGAAGCCGTCGTGTGAAGAGAGATCACAAGAAGGGGGAGAAGAGAAGAAGGTGATGCCTCTGGTGATATTCACAAGCGCTACAGGGACTCCTATGATCGTTGTGGGCTCACAACATCCTTCACTCCTCCCTGCACCGAGGTGCAGACTACTACCATATAAGAAATCCCATCCTCTTAGGACATTACTGATGTTGCTGCCCCTACTCCTTCTAAATGTTCCAAGAAGTATATGCTTCCACTGGATCTTGCTCCCCTTTAAGCTGCTTACCTACACTTGTTCCTACATGGGATCAAGTTCGATCAGACTATAAAATCCAAAAATAGAGCTGCCTCTCTTTGAAATCTTGAAACAGTCCACGAGGATTTGGAAGCTGGGTTCGAATGGCAACTTCTTGCCTGAGCTCTTTCTGATGTGAATCAAGATGACTACTAGCATATTCTTTCCTTTAGTATAGAAAGGGATAACTATGACAAAATGATCAATGATCATGATGATGAGATAGCCCGACTAAAGACAGATAGAGACACCGCCTTAAAGGAAAAGACTGCAAATGATAAATTGATGAAAGAAACGACCCAAGACCATGAAAGAGAATACCTTGTGACTAAAGATCAGCTTAAAGTCGCTCAAGACGAACATTTAAACTGAATGAGTGAGTCACTAAAGGAGGGAACGACATTAAGGCCTAGGATTTGACCATGGCCGAATAAGCTGCACAATTCACTTGTTTCCATGAGGAGAATGCAAAATTTTCCAAAGAGAAACAAAAGATTGAATCAGACAAGTTGGCAGTCGAGATTGATCACTTGGTAACTAGGGAGGAACTTGCGAACCTTCAAAGCACACATGAAGATGTGACAATTCGGATAGATGCTACTGTATTACACTTCTAACTTGCACCATCATGCCCAAGGGGAGCTTGAAGTGGCTAGGAGATAACTACGCTATGACTCTTTCCATCATTTGAGAGGAAGTATTGAGCGAGTCCGAGAGAGCTGGGGACATGTGCTTTGAGGAAGAACTAATGGTCGACTACCTCGGTTATGAGGATATAGACTTTCTTAATACTAGCAAAGGGATTTTGAAAGAAGAAAGGGAGAATGCCATTGTTGAGGCCATTATTAAGGCTTTCATTGGCTCGAATTCTTCGGTTCAAGGCAAAACATCTGCTTCCAAATCTCAAGAGCTGGCGGTGACCATTCCCGCATCTACAGGGATTAATTCTATAACCGCCCTCACCCTTCTAGCTTTTGAAGCTTTGCACGAGTCGCATCTTCCCCCGGTTATTGAGTGATCAACCGACAAAGGTGGTTTGAAATTGAAGTTTATGATTAATCCCCTGGCTTAGATATTTCACTCATTTCTCCGGTACTCCTAAAGCTTTGGTCCACTCTGAAGTTCTTTACTATACTATAAAACTATGTTTTCCAACTTGTTGGTCCACTGTCTCTCCCGTCCCTACCTTCAGTTGCCTAGGGCATAGGAGCCGTTTCCATCTTCGCCACTTCCACCATTGTCTCCATGGTGGTTTCAGGTTCAATTCCAGTTTTGAACTCCTACCCTGGACCAGACTCTGAGTAGATAGGAGCATTGCAGAACCTGGAGGATCTATTAGTGTCTTAAGAAGAAGATGTGATGATCACGGGTTGGTCAGACCAAACTGACAAGGAGGCGATAGTGGAGAGACTTAAGAAGGTGGAGGGGATACAAGTGAATAAGCATAAAGAAGAGGTCAAGTGAAAGACTCCAACTACAATCAAGCTTCGAAAGCCGAAGGATGAAGGCTCGACTGTTGGAGGATCTGAGAGATTCGACCTTGTCGTAGAAGGAGAGTCTGCGCACTTGGATGGCGCTACCACAAGTAAGGAAAGTAAAAGAAGATCAAAGTTGAAAACTCGTTTAGGCAAGACTAGGAAAGGTGGACGGAGCGGCAAGAGAGGGAAGATTTAGTAGCATTTGTGCCCGTTGAGGATTTTGCATTTTGTGTTAGTGTGTCTATCGAGTCTATATTTTTTTTCTTTTCTATTGCGTCTAAAATTGGATGATATTGTGCGGGTACGGCCCCAGCTATTTTTTTGTACATAAAAAGATATTTGTAATGACATATTAGCTTTTCTACTATAATCTCACTTGTGTACTTTTCTCTAATTTTATGTAATGTTTTTCGATGTAATTTATTTACCGCAACTCTATGCATGTAATAATATTCCTATCATCATTTAGCATGTTTTAATACTTAGTTCTATTGTGACTTCCAAAATACTTTATTCGGCATAACGGAGCTATAGTACAACCCAATTTTACCTACTCTGCAGCTATTTCTGTTTGGATCCGATTGAGCTCGTTTTGATAAAGTATTGGCGTATGTGACCCGGTCCATAAGACTGACTACTCAGGATACTGAATACGAGTACTTATTGAGTGGCATGGTATTTCAAGCAATTTGTTTGATTTCCACCATTCTAGCTTGCTCAATGATTCATAATTATGGGAATGTGTAATTTTGTTGCTTGATTCCAATTATTCGGTTCTTGATGTTGTCGATTCTTTGATTACTATCGACTTCCTCCAAGTTCACACCATCATCTATTGCTAACCTAGATGTTCATATCAGATAAATGTGTTATTACAGTCTTTGGCCATAATAAATTCTTCTAAGTTCGGTGTTATAGATCTTGTTCGCGCATTAATTCCTATCTCCAGAAACTTGTGCACAAACAGCTCAAGTTCTTGGTTTTCCTTCAGCGTCACCTATCTCTAGGCTTTGGTTTATTCCTTTTCCTATTTCCTATCTGTGGGTGATGTCAAGTTCCGACAATTATGAGTTAATGTCTCAACCAATTTGGTGGCTTTCAATTTCCCAACGGTTACTATTATAATTATCATCAAAGGAGCTCAACATACCGCCTAACCACGACATCGCGCTAGTAAGCAATGCCAAAGTAATAGTGCCGATACAAATAGTTGCTCTTGGTTCACATCACACGCCATCATTGTTATCGAAGACATATGAATAGTGGTATCCTAATGGTGCCAATGGTCAACATTGAAGACATAAGGTTAAGTTAGCGTCAGAGGAATAGAATGTCGTACTTCATCAATAACAGAATATATATAATGTCACATGTAACCAAAGAAGCAAAGGAATCAAGTACGTTCAACTTCGAAAGCTATCAATGTAACAGCCCGCAAATCCGTATCCCTTTGAGCCAATAATATCTCCATCTGATCAACTCAAAGTGGATGGAAATACGAACCATTAAGGTTAAAGAAGAAGGAGGTAGAAGAAGAGAAAACAAAACAACAACAGAATCTCACGATCGCAGCGGAACAGTATATAATAGATAATAGATAATAACTATCTTTATACAAAAAGAACTATATCTACTATATACATCACATCATCAGAGTACAACACAATCGAAAGCAAAATACTGGACAGTTATATTAACTTGTCCTCACTAAAGCTGACTACACAGCAAATACTGCACAACGGAATATACATCAAGTACGTGTCAAGTGTCTCGCCATCCAGCTCATCTTCTGAGCTCCACAGCATTCTATCATGTATCTATAATACTCGGTCTGACCCAAGCATTATAGTAAAATAACACCCGAGTCTGACTGGAAAATCAGCGTGAGAAAACACACTCAATTTTATTATTAAAGTTTCTGAAAATCCTTTGAAATCAAAGGTATCTCGTAAGACCACGCCACAAATAAACATGTCGGGTTTTTACCGTATGATAACCAAAACATTTCTTATAAAATCCTTGGATATTATAATAGTGTCTAATTACAAATACTTATTCAAATAGCCAAAATTGTTACATTCATTACATTCCAGCAATACTAGGCTCTCCAATCAAAACCGTAAAGGGCACGTAGGAAGAATGGATTTCCAACTAATGATTAAGCACTGGGGTACCACCTGTCACAGTACCTGGTCTAGATCAGCAGATCAAGGACACCTCCCGATCCTCTGCAACACAAGATGGGAGCTACCCCTTACTGGATAGTCCGAATAAGATCACCCCGCGGTTAGGATCAGCAACCGCCCACACAGCCAAATAAAAAGGGACATCTAGACAGGAATGTCCTTACCCTAATTGGGTGCTACCCACTTAGCCTTGCTGCATATCCCCTGATTTTCAGTCATTCCTGGTTGATGAGGCTCGAGGCTAAGTGTTACCTTTTAGAACACATCTCATTTAGAATGCTCATTGTCCTCCTGACAATGTTCTGATGGCATTCATCCATACAAGTCCGTTCTCGGTCCGAACGGAACTGAAGGCACTACTCCTACTACATCCATTTTGGAATCACCCTTAGGATTAGTAGCGATTAGCCCTTGCATTTAAGTGCTCCTTCTTCGACTCCAAACGCTTGTCTTCATCACGAAAACGTACTCATTGGATCGAAGTGGTTTTCGGATCACAGATCCAATCCCGGTCTCTTCGAAACAACGTTCGCTATTTTTCGATAAACTCAACCCAGGTTCTTTAGGAAATACACAGAAGAAGATAAGATCAGAGATCGCCTCCTAACTGTTAGTGGACGGATTTCCTTATAAACATCCTAGAAGAAGGAACGAGTTTATACATATAGTATAGCACCTTGAACGGTAATTGTACCATATAATTCTCATATCTCTCCTAGATATTTCCAAAGTTATATTTGGGTCCAGATTTGATAGTCGGTTATTTAACTATCAAATAATCAATCAATTCAACAAAATATTTTAATTCTACTGAAAAGCAACCAGTGTCATTAAATTTGGATTTTTAATAAATTAAATCATTTTACCTAAAAATATACACCTAAAAAATTTGAAATAAAACTACTTAAAACCCTTTATTTAAAATAATAGCAATGAAATTCTATAATAATTTTCCAAGTAGAACTTTAGCCACAACTATTTTTAAAATAAAACTATTGTATAAAGTATAAATATTAAATAATCATATTTTTAAAACATAATACTAATTTAACCTTTAAAATAATTACTACTATAATTAATTTGAATAATATTTGATTTAAAATTCTAAAACAATTTAAAATAATAAATATCTATAAAACATTCTTTTAAAACAATTTTAAAATCCTCAAGTTATACTTAGAAATCCTCTTTTGGAAAATATACTTAGATTTTCAGGAAACACACCTTCCATTCCAACATAACCCATCTAACCATTTATAAATCTTTCTCGATTTATTTTGGTTTAATTTACGTCCCAAACCCGTAAAAAAAAATTCCACGCTTTTTAAAAATAAACCACTATTTGTTTTTAAACAAATCACCCTTTTCTTATAAATTTCCAACGTAAACTTACTTCCAAATTATCCTTTGATAAATATTTCACTTTTTTTATAAACTATGTTTATAAATTTCATAATCTCATTCTCCTTTATTCACAGTTTCAACACTTAGTCGGGTTTCAAATCGATTTCCAAAACCAACTCCATTTTAAAATAAATTCCTTTACTTATCCAAATTTATTTCAAAACCCATTAATTTCATATTCGCTCCTTATTAAGATTTAAAATCTTATTTAAATCTGAAATATTAATTTCATACTTAATTTTCAAAATTCTCCCTTTACTTCTCCCAAACCATTTTAAATCTTTGAATTTTAAATAATTCTTTGTACTACAAATCAAATTTGCTAAAATCCATATTTTTAAAATCCTTTAATTCACATTTATTCACAATCTCTATTTTTCACATGTCCCGGAATTTATTAAATTCGATTTTAAAATTCAACTTTTATTTCTTTCCAAAGCCATTCCATTAATTTATCCAATTTCACCATAATTATTTTACTTAGAATTCCTTTTTTAATTTTACTTTAAAGATCCAATATTTATATTTTTGATATCCCAATATACCCAAAATATATTCAATCAAACCATAGCATTCAATATTTTCAATTCCCAATATAATCAATATAATCTATCACAGATTATCAAATAAAACATATCGCTGAATATGAAAATAAATTCCAACATTTTGAGGAATCTAGCTGGATCCCTCTAACCTGTTTTCCTACATCCACAGATGTTAGCACAATATAAAAATACCAATTCCACTTCGAGGGTGATATCGCGGTATATAGGGTAATCCGCTATTATGCGGGGCGTATAGGGTCTCATCTGCTATATAATGCGGGAATATCAATCACTCCAATATATATACTACTATATATAATATTTATCCAGACTGATAATAAATCATCAATTCAAGAAATCAACCAATAATTTAAATTTTAACTATTTAAATTAATCAAAAATCCAGATGTGAGATTAACTCACCTTTGATTTTCTTTTTGCAACCCATTTCCATCTCGACTATTTTCTTCACGATTTCAAACCTTGTATAAGCAAATTACATACCTTTATTAATCATTGAGGTAATTGAATCTTGTTTTTAAATCAAAGTTGACTTACAAATTTTAAATTGTTATAACCAATTAAACTTTCCCTTGGAAATCACATCCGATATATAAAATGATCTATACGATTTTCAAAAATCTAATTCTTATATAACCTTTCAAGCACTTTAAAACTCCTATTTTTCTTTTTCTGCAAATACAAAACAATAGTTTCTTTACTGTAAAAAAAACTTTTCATCTTTTATTAAAATCTGATTTTAAAACTCATTCCCTTGTATATCCACACACACACACACACACACACACACACACACACACACACACACACACACACACATATATATATATATATATATATATGTTATTAAATTTAAATAGAAAAAAGAGAAAAACTTCATACCCCTCTGCCTGCTAAGCCACAGCCCCTCCGACTCGAACTCGAACCCACCACCTATTCCCTGACCATCAAGACAGCAATAGCACTCAGCAACCTCTGACTACAACGCCTATCACAGCAATCGCTCCAGCTATTCTCTCACTTGAGATAAGCAGCAGCTTTCCAAAACCTCCTCATTGATGCCATAATCTTCGCAAGATCGAATACAATCCAAAACCCACTCACGGCCGAAACTAATCACAGATCCACCGCCTACTCCAGACTCGCACGACCAGACACCCACATCCACCTTGCCTGTGCTCAAAGGTGCAACTCAAACAAGTCACGTCGCCTCACTGACAACCTAGCTTCTACTCACATGCGCGGCAAACAACCGCCAAATCGATCCCAGTCCCATCGACAAACCCCTGCACTGCCTTCAAGGACTCGCATGTATCACCCCCTTCAACATCCTATAGTTCAAGACCTTCCCTACCGCGATTCCTTCTCCCATCGACCAAGCGAGAGGCCCCAAATCGAAGCTCCACCATGCTGTCTCGAGAACCATGAGTTGAGCTCACCTCTACCCAGGCGTCGTTCCATCGACCACCAAAGCCCAACAACCCAACACATCTCTGCATCCTACGCACTGCTCCTTGCTCGTAAGTTCATGCTCTCCCCTCAGTGCCTCGAGGATGAAGCCCCATCGCATTTCGAGATTTCCCTTTATGAGCTTGATTTTGGGTGAATGACGAATTAAATCTGCTCGACATTATTTTGATTTGAATTGGAGAAAGAAAAGTGAAGTCTCGGTTGTGCGATTTATAATGAAGGGAAGAAGGAACGAGCTGTTTTCTTTTACAGGAAGGTTGTGTGGGTGGTAATAAAAAAAGGGAAACACGATTTGAAATAAAGATGATGTGATTTGAACAGGTGAACAGTATTTCTGAAATGAGGTGAAAAAGTTTTGATGTGAATAGTTTTTGACTAGTTAAATGATATGTTTTATATTTAAATTTTAAATTTAATCCGTCCTGAATTCGCAGCTAAAAATCTTGACCTCCTATCGAAGCGTGCCGCTAGGCATTTATAATGTTATACCCCAATTCCGAACGCAATGGAAAATGTTTCGTGTTCTAATTCGATCGTATGAAGAAGATAGCTTTTTGGACCTAGTTATAATATTAAATCTTTGATATAAATTTCAATGCTTTTACCCACAGTACTGTCACGCGATAACTCCAAACTCTGCGAAAATTGAAATTCGATAATGTAACACTTTTACGGATCCAATGGAACTGGTTTCTTCGAAATCCGAGACCATGCCTCAGAATGCTATTTTTAAATATCAATTTAAATGATATATTTTCAAAACTGAACAAATCTCTTCTAGTTTCAATTTTAAAAGTTCTATTATCTTCGGTATATCAATATAAATTTTATAAGACTCTATTATTTTTAACAAGCTTAAAACTCAAGATTCAATATCTTATCCAATTTCCAATTATTAAACTCAAAATTTTAATTGTCCAATAAGCAGTGATATTTGAAATTCAAATTAAACATTAAATTTTAAATATTTAAAATTGATTAAACATTCCAATTTCAAATATTCAAAAATTCTGGGTCATCACAATCAATGAGTGTCGAAGTGACCCATAGTGCATTCATTGATGCTAAGTTCTATCCGCACGGCTACTCACCTATTGTAACCAAACAAGCTCGTCGTTGATAACCATGAAAGATATCAACGTTACACTAAAGTGGTACTAAACTTCATAGCTCTTCGAAGATATTGCTATACGATGACGCCAAGGATCATCAACGCATCTCAACTTTAATATAGCGCACTTCATCGACACTCAAAAAGATGTCGCATGTTCATGAATATGGTGTTGATGACTAACGTCGTTGACATCCATAAAAGTTATCAACTTCGCCAATCATCAATAACATACTACATTGACACCGTGTTTCTTTCATGTGCATTCAATTGAAGTTGCTACTTCTCCAATGTCGACTTTTCCCCAAGCTGCCGCACTCCAATAGTGAATCTTAAGTAATGTTGTATTAATTGGAGCTGCACTTCAACAATACTTAGGGCATGCCACTACATGATGATCGCGGAAGTCAAGCATGTCAACACCAAGAGTGCCGATGCCAAGAGCATCGAAGATAACTACCAAGACACATTCTTCCCCTATAAATACAGATCTAGGGGGTGCCATTCTAAGGACAAATTTCATTCTCTAACCACTTCTTATATTTTCAACTTTGTAAAGCCTAAATCAGTTTGTGGATTTATGCCGATTATAATACTTGAACTTTGTACACATAAGGATTTGGATATTGAACAATTGCATGTCCGATTGACTTGATTTGAACTTATGACTTGCATATTCGTTTGACTTACAATTTAGACTCGAACATTGACGAGCATATTGACTTGAATGTAAACATGCATATTGACTTGCACCTTAACTTGCCTATTAACTTGAATTATCTATGACGTCGTACTTCACTTTGATGACTCGATTTAGAATTGATTTGGACACATACTTCACATCGATGACTTCGACAAGCCTCAAAAAGGCCTCTCATTGAGTTAGTACTTCTTTGTACACACTGTTGGGAACAACAAATTTATTCGTTAACATTTTGGCACTAAAAGAAGGGTTCGAACCTCCGACTTCGTTAAAACCCCAAGTGTAACTACCCTAGCCCGCATTGAACTACCCTAACTTGCATATTTAACGATTAAAGAATTTTCCCAACTAAGAACATCCTAAGCTAACCTACCTTATATCTTAACACTACGCTAATTAATCATGTTAGGATGTCCGAACAAGGATCCTCCGATCCAAGAACAACTAGGCCCATTTATCAAACCGCTAACGACCCCCGCCTTTATGAGGAATAGATGTTTAGAATCAAGGCACTACAGATTATGGAAAATAAGAGAAAACTAGCAACATTTTATAACTCCGAAAATAGAGCTTGAATCTATTCCATCTAGGGCCATCACCGATTATTGTCCTAGGAAAACAGTGCAAGAGAGATAATGTCTTCTCAAGAATAAGAAAAGAGATTCAATTTAAAGCCAAGAGGACCATTTTTGAAAGAGAAGTGATAAAGGACTTCGATCGATTTACTAGAAAGTGGGAAATTATTCTTAGCCATTCCCAAGAACAAAATGAAACTTAAGATTCTTTGAAAAGGAAACTTGTTGTGGAAGCTAAGGAATTTATTATTAGCAACAAAAGAGCTAAGCAATAGTTAAGCCTCTAAATCATGACTTCCAAAAGATTACACTCTTACAACTTCTATTAAAACATTTATTTCTTGACTAAAGAGGAGCTCAACTGTTGGCCTTTGCAAAATAGGAGACTCAAATTTGAAAGGAATTATGAAAGACCACATTCTCATTATCATCTTGCAAATGGCCATGACACTAACCAATGCAAGAGCCTGGAAGAGATGACTATTAATTTTCTAGGGCAAGGAAAACTCAACAATTTTTAAAGAGGTGTTAAGTAAGTTTACAATAATGGAAGGTTCTTTAAATAAGTAAATCCACATGGTTAAGGAGTCGGATTGTCCTAAGCTAATGAATATGGTCATCAAAGCCTTATAAAATCCTTGATTGCCATCATCAAAGGCCTCACTGAAGCACCTCCTAGAGGGAGGATGGAGCAAGCCTTTAGTGCCACCATCAAAGGCCTCATTAAATATCGACCAAGCCTTCAACGTCATTATCAAAGGCCTCCCTGAATCGCCTCTTAGAGGAAGTATGGAGTAAGCCTTTAGTGCCATCATCAAAGGCCTCACTAAAGCACCAACCCAGCTTCTAGTGCCGTCATCAAAGGCCTCACTAAAGCACCTTATAGAGGGTGGACAAGTAGCCTTTGGTCTATCCAAAGCACCGAACAAGCCTTTAATGTCGTCATCAATGGCCTTACCAAAGCGCCTCCTAAAGGGAGGTCGGGTAATTCTTTGGTTCTACTCAAGATAGCAAACCAAACGCATTGGAAAAAGGACCTAAACCATCATCTAAGACATTGATAAGAGTTTTGATCCAAGAATGATTGTTACCTAAGATGGTGCTAAACAAATCAATCAAAATTTGGGCCAAACAGTGCTCCAAATCAATCAGTCTTCTAAAGGAGGATCTATCAAAAATACAAGCCAAGTAGCACTTAAAATCAAACAAGTCTTCCAGAGGAAATTTTATCGAATATGAGCTATTTATGCCCTAACAAATGCAATGTTCAGCTACGAGGTAATGGTCTCTGGCCTATTTCTATTAGATAGAGATTTCTGATCTTCTTCTATTATTGCCAGATGTGGATTTCTGGTCTTCTTTTATTATTTCTAAATTTGGATATTTGGTCTTCTTCTATTATTTGCAGATATGGATTTCTTGTCTTTTATTATTATTGCCAGATGTAGATTTTTGATCTTCTATTATTGCTAGATATGAATTTTTGGTCTTCTATTATTATTGCCAGATGCAGATTTCTAATCTTCTATTGTTGCAAGATATGGATTTCCGGTCTTCTATTATTGTTGCCAGATTTGGATTTCTGGTCTTCTTCTATTATTACCAGGTAATGTTTTCGGTCTTCTATTACGAATTTCTGGTCTCCTATTATCAGATATGGATTCCTGGACCTTTTCTATCAGATGGACTTCTAGTTTTCTTTTATTAACTATCGAATAGGTTTCTTGATCTTTCATGAGAAAGAAAATTCTAATATGAGAATTACCATTAGTAAGGTTTTCAGTTATCTTAACAAGTAGAATGTTGATCTGGACATCAAAAGCTCAAAGTACAAAAAGTAAGATAATTAGACAATTTGATTCAAAATTGCATACTTTACATTTGAGATAACTTTCATTTCAATATAAGTGCATTTCTGACTAATATGTTACATACAGAATTACAGGTACAAAAACCAAGCAGATAAGAGGATGTGTTCAAAGCAAATCTTCACCAAGGCTCAAGGTTCCATGCTAGCTTATCTAAGTCCTTGACAATTAAAGGATTAGTGATGTGGCGAATGGCCATGTCTAGAAGTTCTTTGATTTTCTTTTCCTCTCTGAATAGCATTTGCATCGTCAGCTGAATCAATTTGAATTTCCAAAGCATGCTGGAGTCTTGTTGGCTCCTCGTGAAGCTTGCATCATATTCTTTATTTCTTCGATCTTTTGTTTAAGAGCGTATTTTCATGCTCAAGCCCTTGAATTTTGCTTTCATATTTGTTGATACATTGAGATTCTTTTTCATCCCGTCTCCTGCTAAAATGTTGCAAAGATTCAAAATTAACTTTTCTACTCCATTTTGAGATCATGTCATCGCTTAAGCCCGGTGTTGGGTTTAATAAAGTTGGAAATCCTTAACGAATCAAAGAGCGAGATCTGATCATTCTACCAGGAGTATGGGTGGGAAGGCCAAATTCACCTTCACTTATAATAAGTTCTAATAATTGACAATAGACTTCGCCTTTCATTAGCTCCACTTCGAGATCATTCATTTGTTGATGTAATTTAGCTATTTCGGCATCTAAATCAACTAGAGACTTAGATTCAAAGAATGATTCAATCTTCTCAATCAATGATTTAACACCTTCATTCTTCTTCTTCATTTCTCCTTCCAAGCTGGAAGTTCGCTCCTCTCTCAATTGAAAGTACTTTCCATGCCAATTTTATGCCTTTGGGTTATTCGAAAATTGTAAAGCTAAGTCGTCTTGGGAAGATTTCTTATTCTCAATATCTACTAGCAATCTATCATTGATTTCAACAACTCCTTAGAAAGCATCTTGAGGATCGGATGTACACACTAATTGTGTTTGTTATTAAGAATAAGGGGAACAAAAATCATTATGTAAAGAGAAATAATAAATTCTTTCATTTAACTAAGACAAAAGTTTATAGATAACACGGAAGCTTGAAATAAGTCAATACTCCATTTTGAAACATTTAATTGATTCCTAAAGCTTTGAAATTATGGTTTTGGCCTTTCCAAATGACTTAGCCGACAAAAGCGAGTGTAGAATTAAAGGAAGCCTATATACCTTATGGGGTATAAAAAGGAGGAAACTAATTATAATCCCATTCCCCAACTAGAGGGCTATCATGACCACATATTAATTTTGTGTGATAGGATCAAATTTCATAGAGTAACTTATCCTTTTCATCACCTAGATGTCAAAGTGGAAGCGAGGAAAACACATGTAGACTTTTTGTAAATCTTCGAGGAAACAAAATCTCGCGAGCTATTATATATAAATTTCTTAAGGGGAAGAGAAAGAGAAACAGGGGAAACTCTAAGGACACCTCGGGATGGGGATCAGACCCATGTTCATCCAGGTACCTATGATGAAAACGTCTAAGCAAATCTCCACAGTTGTTGCCTAAATATGAGAATTCAACAAATTATCCCTCGAGTGAGCTCAATAGAGAAACTCTTCCCATGCGCTCCTATCATTAATTAACATCTAGAAAAGAGTCATTAATTCAGCATTCTCTAGCAAGAGCTTTTCCACAGTTCGGTTGTTCAGGTGGGTGAAGTCCTCTTTCGGTTGTTAGAGGCGGAAAAATCATGTTTGGTTGTTCAGGTGTTGTTTACCTATTCTTCCGGGTTAAGTGAGGGGTTATTGAGTGAAATTTCAGAAAGAAGTCTGGGATTGGACGTAGAACGGGAAGTTCGAACCAATATAAAAACTCCTGGTGTGCTTATTCTTATTTACTTTACTAGTATTATCTGTTTCCGCGTTTATATTATGATACATTCCATATTTCATGATCATAAGTGATAACTAGCTACACAGTAGTGACTTTCGTTTGGTATCAGAGCATAGTGACTTTCATTTGGTATCAGAGCTAAAAATAAACTTGAACCGAATATAAATATAAATACTATTAATAAATTAGCCAAATATTAACTTGTTAAAGGACTACCTAATATGAAATTCAAAATCGACAATATTTGTGATGCATGTTCGTTAGGTAAATTAACAAAATCTTCTTTTAAATCTAAGAAAATTATATCTACAACACAACCACTTGAACTACTACATATGGACCTTTTCGGACCTACTCAAGTTCAGTCTATTAATCACAATAGATATGTGTTTGTTATTATAGATGATTTTTCAAGATTTACATGGACTATTTTTATGAAACATAAAAATGATACTTTTGATAATTTTAAAAATTTTGTAGAACGAATTCAAAATATAAAGAATTTAAAAGTTAAAAATATTAGAAGTGATCATGGAGGTGAATTTGAAAATGAAGCTTTTGAGAAAATTTGTAACAAGAAAGAAATTAATCATAATTTTTCCTTCCCTAGAACACCACAACAAAATGGAGTTGCAGAAAGGAAAAACAGAACATTACAAGAATGTGCATGAACTTTATTAAATGGAAGCACGTTACCTAAGCATTTCTGAGCAGAAGCTGTTGCAACTGCCTGTTATGTTTTAAATTGTGTTTCTATTTGATCTTTAACAAAACATACTCTATATGCACTTTTAAATGGTAGAAAACCAAACATATCATATTTCAAAGTTTTTGGTTCAAAATATTTTTTACTTAACGCTAAAGACCGGCTTGGAAAATTTGATCCAAAATCTGATGATGGAATATTCATAGGATATTCGAAAAGAAGCTAAGCTTATCGAATTTTTAATACAAGAACTAAAGTAATCGAAGAAACTCTTCATGTTTCATTCGATGAAAATGTCAAAATTTCTTCTAAAATTTCATATTTTGAAAATAATTCAAATAAAATTCTAACAAATAGTTCAGAAGATGATGATATTATTTTTCAAAACAATGATTCTGATATTACTATAGAAAATGAAAACATTGTTAATTTAGTAAATCTCCTCTAAGAATTCTTAGAGATCACCATGTTCAAAATATAATTGGAGAAGTAAATTCAAATGTAAGAACAAGACACCAATTAAATCAAATGGGCCATATAGCTTTTCTCTCTAATATAGAACCTACAAATATTAAGAAAGGCTCAAGTGATGACTATTGGAATATAGCTATGCAAGAAGAGCTAAATCAATTTGAAAGAAACGAAGTTTGGGAATTAGTTCCTAGGCCAAGTGATCAATCATTCATTGGTACAAAATGGGTTTTCATAAATAAAGCTGATGAACAAGGTAACATTATGAGAAATGAAGCTAGATTAGTAGCTCAAGGATATAATCAAGAAGAAGGAATAGACTATGAAGAAACGTTTTCTCCTGTCACAAGATTAGAAGTTATACGTATTCTATTGGCTTTTGCATGTTTTCATAACTTTAAATTATATCAAATGGATGTTAAAAGTGCTTTCCTAAATGGATATATAAAAGAAAAGGTTTATGTTAAACAACCTCCTCTTTTTACTCATGACAAATTTCCAGATCACGTTTATAAACTTAAGAAAGCTTTATATGGTTTAAAACAGGCACCTCGTGCTTGGTATGACCGATTCAAAAGCTATCTAATAGAATATGGTTTTGAAATTGGAAAGGTTGATCAAACTTTATTTATTAGGAAAACTAAACAAGATATTTTAATTATACAAATATATGTTGATGATATTATATTTAGTTCAACAAATGAAAAATTATGTCAGGAATTTTCCACTATCATGACAAATGAATTTGAAATGTCACATATAGGAGAACTATCATATTTTCTTGGACTTCAAATCAAGCAATTACAAAATGGCATTTTTATTAATCAAGAAAAGTATTGTAATAATCTAACTAAACGATTTGGTATGGAAAACACTTTTGCCAAACCAACTCCTATGAGTACAACTATACATCTCGATAAAGATGAAAATGGTAAGAGTGTCGACCCAAAACTATATCGTAGTATGATTGGATCATTACTTTACTTAACTGCTAATCGACCTGACATTATGATGAGTGTTTGTTTATGTGCTCGTTTCAAGCAAATCCTAAAGAATCACATATGCGAGCAATAAAACGTATAATTCGTTATCTCAGCAAAACCAATGACTTAGGATTATTTTATCCAAAAGAATGTCCTTTTGAATTGGTATCATATAGTGATGCTGATTTTGGAGGAAGTCGGACAGATAAAAAAAGTACAAGTGGAACTTGTCATTTCATTGGACAATCCTTAGTATCTTAGTTTAGCAAGAAACAAAATTGCGTTTCACTATCGACATGTGAAGCAGAATATATATCTGCAGCTTTAGCATGTGCTCAAGTAATCTACATGTAGCAAACATTACAAGATTTTTATATAAAATTAAATAAATCTATAATATATTGTGATAACACCAGCGCAATAAATTTATCTTAAAATCCCGTCGATCACTCACGAACTAAACATATTGACATTTGTCATCATTTTCTTTGTGATAATATTGAAAAGGATATAACAGATTTAGAATTTGTAAATTCTGAAAATCAGTTAGCTGAAATTTTCACTAAACTACTAAATGAAAATTATTTTATAAAATTATGAAGAGAACAAGGTATAATTTGTTTAAAAGAATTATAAAATTTCTAAAGTAATTTAAAATATATATATATATATATATATATATATATATATATATATAGGTTTGGTACTCGAACTCAGCACCTTGAGTTTAGTGAGCTTATGTCTCTGCCACTTGACCATTTACTATTTCACAACTACTTCTACTACAAGTTTCTCCTTATCTATTATTTATTTTATTTTCTTGTATGAAAAATTCTCAGCCATAAAAATTTGTGTTGTTTTCATCCTCATATTATTTTTCAGATTTTACGTAAATCCATCAACTTCTAACTGTTTATGCTCTTATATATATCTCATAGTTCCGCTCTTTATACTTCCATCAAATTTTATCTTCTCTCTACCACAATGCCTTCACAAGAAAATTCATCAAATGGTTCCGCTTACTCATCTGTCGATTTTTCGACACCTTCATCTGGTTCGTCAAGCTTACCTACACCTACACCTAATCATGAACCGGCCAGACCGTCAAACTATCACACGGGCCATACTCCCGAGAAATAAAAGGCTCGACGTTTTCTGTTCTTTGGTTCTCCTCAAACAAAACAAAAAATTAATGATTTACATCATCACTAGAGGGAATCTATAGCGATTCAACGCGAGATGTACTATGAGCAAAAGATAAATTCAAGACGTCTTAGTTTTTTGGAACAACTTGGATGGAAATTCTACGGGTCATCTTCATCTGCGGTTCATCAACCTACACCTTCTTACTATCGGAATCCATGGGATCAGTCGCCACAACCTCCACCTGTCTCTTCGAATTCATGGGAGCGTGGAAACCGTTGGCCACCATTGAAACCATATGAAGAGAAGACGAAGGATGAACCTGACAACTCGAAGTCTCCATCCACTCCTTCATCCAAATAATTTATTTTCTTTCTATATATTTTAATTTATTTTATTCGTACTTTGTATGCATTATTTAAAATATATTGAATATACTCTTTTTATGCAAAATATACTGTAAATGCTGCAAAGAAGAGAATTCAGTCGACTGAAATTATTCTACCAGTCGACTGAATCTGAAAACAGTGAGCTCTCAGACTATATTCAGTCGACTGAACGAATATAGCCAGTCGATTGAAACATAAAATAGAAAGCATTGTCTATATTCAGTCGGCTAAAATAATATTTCCAGTCGACTGAATCTGATACAGAGAGTTTCAGGATACTGTTCAATCGACTGAATGGCAATCCGTGCCTCTTTTACACCTTTTCACCTACCATTTAACCCTCTAACCCACTATCTCCTCTTTCACTTTTCACTTTTACCTTCTCATTTCAGTTTTTCAGAAACCTTAGCTTTCAAAAAATTTCAAATTCCTTCACTACATTATTATTTCCATTGGCTCTACGTCAACCAAAGAAATCTAGATGCCTCTACCTCCTCTTCTGCGCCAATTGACTCTCAAATTGCTCAATAGCCCTATGATGCTATGGTAGTCCAATGGTGGAACAAAATGAAAGAAGCATGCTTTTTTGAAGGTTCTTTTGTTGTGTTTCCTGATTTTTCTCCGTATAGAATTCAAGAGCTAGCAAGGAGAAGCCATTTAGAGTCTCCTAGACCAAAATCAGAATAATATCAAGATAAACCACACTTTGGTAAAACTTTTCTATGCAAATTTGAATTTAGGCCATCAAAATCCACATAATCATGATAAATGCGTTTGGAGTTTGGTTTGCGGTCGACAAGTATTTCTGTCTTTAGATAGAATTGGTTATATTCTCCATACTCCAACCGATGGTATTCCATTGGAAGAATTAAATGTACCTATAGGCGAGCGAGACGAAGTAAGTCATCATTTCTTAGAAGATGACATGATCGAACTAAAGTCGATCACCTTACGCCCTACAGCTAGAATTGTGTGTCGAGCCTTAATGCACACGGTTCTTCCTCGTACTGGCTCTTATAAGCTTGTATACCCAAAAAAATTAGGGCGTTGTATGCTATTTGGGGAGATGTACAAATAAATTGGCCTAAGACTATTCTAGATGAATTCTTATCTTTTAACCAAGGTCGTATGAACATTATTTATTATGGAGAATATATTATGCGGCTACTTATGAACCTATAGGTTTCTATTCCAGAATCTGATACTTCCATTCCCAAAACTCTAAATAGTCGCGCAATAAGTCTTATGAAATTTCCACTTAGACCTCTATCTATCATGTCTTTTCATGACTAGCAAACACGATCTCGTCAACAAAGCTCTACTCCACAACAACAACAATAAAGAGATGACATTCGAACACCAACTCCAAACCAAAGCACTTGGAATCCATCGTTCTTATTGTGCGAAAATCAAGTTATTTTGAATTCCCGCATCAAAAATCTCGGTAAGAAAATTGATAATAAATTTGACAAAATTAAAAGCTTCTTCAGGATTTTATGGGATGTGATTTCTTATTCCTCTTCCACAACTCCGGAATCCTCACACCGTGATCCGGATAAACGTCTAGCTCCTCGCTTTACTTGGTCTACGTCGGAAGAACACACAAGTTCCGACAAAAGCGGTAATGGAGGTGGCAGACAGTTTATGGAAAGTTCTTCTATAGGCAAAGCTCCAATGCAAGTGGAAGAAGAAGAAACAGAGTCTGACTCTGATTGATATTGTTGTTTCTTTGTGGTAGTAAGTTATATATTTATTTCAAATATTTTTATTTCAAACATTCTATTTCTATGAGCTTGTATAAGTAGCTCAAAAACAATTTGATACATTTCTTTCTGTGATTATAATTTTTGTTAGTTCAATGATGGAATTGTTGTTATTTCCTTTTTGTCGATGACAAAGGGGGATAAATTTGTATGACTAACCATTTCTTGCAGGATTAAATATATCGCCAGATATTCAGGGGGAGATAAATATAACTCTTATTATATATTTCTCAAAATATAGTATCATCTCTAACAGGTTGTCATCAATCAAAAAGGGGGAGAATGTTGAATCGTATGTTTTGATTCATGACAAAGAGAAAAGATTAAAAAAATCAGTGAATTAGACTATATGGACAAGCAACGAAAAGAGAAAGAAATATGCTGTTAAAACTACAAAGGAGACAAGACTACAAAACTGAGTATAGTATGTTATTTGTCAAAGTTTTTAGCCTTAGAATTGTTAAAATCTATCCTCAAGTAGTCCACACAAATCAAAGTTGTTTTAAGCTTCAAATTCTTTAAAATTTATGTGATCTGTGCACTAACAGTCAGGTCAGTCGACTGACCATATATGACCAGTCGACTGTACCTGCACGTTGCATAAAAACACTCTGTTCTGCACCAACTTTGAATTTTCAGTTGATTGGTCATTTTGGGTCAGTCGACTGAACTTTTCCAATAGCTGTTTTTCTGAACAGACACTTCCATTTGCCAAGAGATACGATCTAAATTGAAGAGCTATGGATGCTTCTTTTCGTCAAAACGCTTCGTGAATGGTTGCATCTATTTATTTACTATATAAACACATAAGATACACTTCACTAATCATTGAATTTCATTTATTTTCTGATCGTACTCTCTACTATCTCTGCATTTTGAAAAGCAATCACAATTTACATATATTGCTTGAATCTCTGAATCAATTAACTTATTCTTCGATTCAAAGTAATATTCTCCTTTCTAAATCTTTACACACACATATATACTTGAGGAAAAGATTATAGGAAGGTTGTACTATCAAAGACAAATCAGTGTTATCAAGAACAAAACATGTCAAAGCAATTTTGTTGAAACTGTTGAAGTCATGTTCGGATGTTCAGACGGGTAAAGTCCTCTTTCAGTTGTTAGAGGTGGAAAAATCTTGTTCAGTTATTCAGGTGTTGTTTACCTATTCCTTCGGGTTAAGTGAGGGGTTATTCAGTGAAATTCCAAAAGGAAGTCTGGAACGGGAAGTTCGAACCGGTATAAAAACTCCTACTGTGCTTATTCTTATTTACTTTACTATTATTATCTGTTTTCGCATTTATATTATAATACATTCCACATAACACGATCCTAAGTGATAACTAGCTACACAGTAGTCACTTTTAATCCTGGGCTGAACGGGGGAGTTAGATGTAAAGGATTTGGACTTGCCCATTACCAACAAATTTTTGCCTCGAGCATTGTACTTTACTATCGAAGGCTCTCCCAGGGCTTTGTGGAAATCCAAAATGATAGAATACTGAAGAAGCTTAGCTAATGTTAATAGTTTGAGCCTATTCCCGATATTCCCTACTGGTTGATTTAGCAATAGCATGAGTTTTTTATCTTGAGGGTTTAACTTCTTAGGGGCAGGATCTGAAAGAAAGAAACCTATTAGTAAAGAATAATAAACCAACATGGGCAAGCAGGAAAAAGAAACTTACCAGCAGTAGAAAATGTTCCTCTATTAGTAGAGAAGCATTTGACAAAGATGAATTGAGTTTTCCCTCCTCTCGTTTTGTTACCCTCTTAGAAATTAAGCTTTCTGGGTGAGGATTGATTCAATACAATTGATGGCCTAGTTGTTCACCAAACTTAGCATCACTAGCTATATAATGGAAACTTTCAGCACTGAGTGAAGGAAGTCTAGCCTTCTAAGCTGAAAATTCCAAATAATTCGATTATGTATAAATATTTAGCAAGAAGTGGATCGGTGCAATGTTCAAAAGCTCCGAATATCTTAAGAGGAAGCCAAAAAAAGGAAGATAGCCTGTCTACCAGCTGTATAATAAAGTGAAAGAAAAGTACCAGTTTGGTAGGCTATAAATATTGTCTGTGGGGCCAATAGGAATGGCTTCCACCACGATGGTTCCAAATTGTTCACGAATAAAGTCAATCTCAACCTAAGATGTGAGGTACGATGAATTTGAAATAATATTTCCCTTCTTGCAAGCTAAAGGCAAGGTTTAGATCCTTTACTGGCTTTCTTAGTGGACTTCTTACTGGATTGTCGACCTTCATTTTCCTGCCAAGTAATATTGTTCCAAACTTAAGAAACTACCTTGATTCACAATATATATATATATATATATTGTTTAGTACATGCCAAGTCTAAAATGGTTGCTTAAGTAATCTATTTACTACTATAGTGATAAGGTATATATTAGTCACAAGGCAACAACACATAAATGACGTATGACAAATTTGTTAGAAAATGTGAATTTCAATCTTGGTAAAGGAGCCTTATGAAAGAGCTATAAAAATGGGAGTTAGCATGCGACGTCCATAATCTCATGACAACTAAGATAAGCCATTGTCAAGAATCACCTAATCATAGATCAATGGTAAATGCTATAAGTTGGCTAATGTCGAAAATAATGAGGTTATCGGCGTTAATGAATAAGCATTAGTATAAATTAATAATGTGTTAATCGGTTAAATGGTTTACAACATTTTAAAATAGCAATGTCATGAGTAGTGATATAGTATAAAGTTCCATTTGTGATATTTAAGGTCAGTAACAAGCAATAAAGCTGTCGGCAACAATAAGCCCACGTCGACAATATTGCAAAAATTATGTTATAAAATACAAACAAGCCCCACAACCATGACTAATGTTGAGGTAATAAGGATATCAGCATTGACGAGCGATGGCGACATGAATTAGAAACATATTAATTGGTTAAACAATTTATAACGTGTTAGAAGTAATGCTGTCGAAAATAGCGATTTCATACAGAACACCATTTGTGATGTTATAAATGATTATGGAAAAATAATGAAAAATACTAAGGCCATTGCTATCAAACTAAGCTTACATATAAACATCGAAGATGGGTGGCTTCTGTTGAGTCAAAGCTTCTATGAAGATTTTGATTGCTGACAACAATATAACGGCAATCGACAAATCAAGACCTACATATGGTACTCTAGATTATAGGTTGATTATTTGATGTTGTAATAGTGATAAACTTGTTAAAATCTATCCTCAAATAATCATGCATTTCAAATATAGTCGATATATATACATTTAAACATCATTGCACATCCACTGTGAAAATTTACACAGACCGGTCGACCGGTTGAAAATGGGGCGGTCGACCGTTTCTGGTAAAGTTGCACAGTAAACGTGCACACATGCACATAACGACTATATATTTAAAATCCTGTCTACCGGTCATTTTTTTGACCTGTCGACCGTTTTTAAACAGAAAGCAAGTTTTCCAAACGACACTTCTCTTCTCCAAAAGTTGCATCTCCTACCTTTCACCAATAATCACAACTCTTAATGGCAACTGTTTCACCAAGAGTTACAACTATTTCTTCTTATATATACTCATCTAAATCGTTGATTCAAACATGAATTTATATGATTATTATATGCTTTCTCTGATCTTACTTTCTAACATTCTTGCATTCTAAAAGCACTCATTTAATTAATAGCTTATTGAATCATTGAAACTATTTTATACCTTTTGATTCAATAAGCAATATACCTTCTTTAATCTTCACAAAACATCATTCATATTCTTTGAGGATAAGATTATAGGAAGGGTGTACTACTAGTGACAAATCCGTGTTTTCAAGAACACAAGTTGTCAACAACAATTGTATTTGTTTTTGTTGAAGTCCTCGTGTTGTAAGAGGCAAGTGTTGAAGTCCTCGGTGTTGTAAGAGGCAAGTGTTGAAGTCCTCAGTGTATTAGAGGCGTGAAATCCCGTTCGGCTGTTCGGGTATTGTAAACCTATTCCTTCGGGTGAAGCGAGGTAGTTAATAGTGAAAATCCAGATAGGAGTCTGGGACTGGACGTAGGACGGTGCTCCGAACCAGTATAAAAATCTCTGGTGTGATTTTTCTATTTTTATTTACTATGCTATTATCATCTATTTCCGCATTTATATTATAGTCCATATTACACGATCCGTGTGTACTATATTAGCACATATAATCGTATACACACCGCACTTTCATTTGGTATCAGAGCATAGCCACTTTCATTTGGTATCAGAGCATAGCCACTTTCAATTGGTATCAGAGCATAGCCACTTTCATTTGGTATCAGAGCACGGTCATCATATAACCGTAACACAGTTATTTGATATATTCTTGTAATATGGCAAATAACGCAAGTACTAGCACTCAAAACACCACTTACACAGAAGGGCAATCGACACAAAGACCTCCATTTTTCAATGGTCTTAACTATAGTTATTGGGCAACACGTATGTCATTCTTTATGCAATCAAGTAGCTATGATGCTTGGAATGCTACTCAAAGAGAAATAGTGAATCCAACAACTGATTATTCAGAATGGACTGTGGCTGAGAAAACGGCAGCAGCCGTAAATGCAAGAGCAATAAATATGTTGTTCTGTGCATTAGACCAAAATGAATATAACCGTGTTAGTATCTGCACTACTGCATATCAAATTTGGCAAACGCTAAAAATCACTCATGAAGGTACTAACAAGGTTAAACAAGCCAAAATAGCCATGCTGAAAAGTCAATTTCAAAATTTCAAAATGAAACCAAATGAAACAATCAATGACATGTATTCACGGTTTCAAACTATTCACCATGCACTTATTGGGTTAGGACAAAAGTATTCTGATTTTGATGTTGTTTCAACAGTCCTACATTCTTTGACTAATGAATGGGAAGGAAAAGTATTAGCAATTGAAGAAGCTAATGACCTTTCCGTCATGAAGCCAGATGAATTGATAGGAAATTTAATGTCCTATGAAGCAAATTTGCAGGCTAGAAAAGAACAGAAAGAAGAAAAGAAAAATGTAGCATTTCATGTTGAGAAAGATGAAAATGAATCAGATTCTGAAAATGAAGATTTGGCGTTCATTGCTAAAGGTTTCAAAAAATTCCTAAAATATCGAAAAGCCAGTCACTACAATAAAAGGAAACCTGGATCAAATAAACCATCTTCATCTGCTATAGAATGTTTCAACTGCCATAAAAAGGGACACATGCAGAAGGATTGTCCAGAACAAAAGAAGAAGTCAGAAAATGACAAATTCAAATATAAGAAGGACAAATCAAAGAAACGAGCCTTCTCAGTAACATGGGATGACTCAGAGTCATCTTCATCAGAAAGTGAAAGTGATTCGGAGAATGAACAAGCTAATGTTTGTTTTATGGCAACAGAAGATGAGGTACAAATTCCTACATTTGATGAATTACTTGATATTAATGCTGAATTGATAGTCAAATATAAAGACATAAAACGTCAATTAAAAGTAGTCAAAGCAGATTTAAGTAGAGCAGAGTTTGAACGAGATATGTTAAAAGATGAGAAGAAAATATTAGAAGAAGAACTTGGAAATATTCAAGAATCATCATCTAATGTTGACTCTCAAATATCTCTTTTGAGTCATGAAATAGAAGCTCAAAAAGAGAAAAATAATGCTCTCACTACTGAAAATCATGAACTTAAAGCAAAAGTTAAAATTCTAGACCTAGAAAAAGCTAGTTTACAAACAAAGTTTGATGACATTACTCAAAATGTTTCTAACTTTAACAAAGGTCGAGAAAATTTGACTAAAATCATTGAAAGTTCACAATCTATTTCAGATAAACAAGGTTTGGGATATAACAAACATGAAACTAAGAAACATCTTAGAAATAAAAGGAAGAAAAAAGTACAAAAAACTGAAGCTAAGAAAAGTTTTAGTTTATTATATTTCAAACCAAAACCAGTTGTGAAATTTCAAAAGAGAAATGTTAAGACTATCAAAATATGGGTTCCTAAAACAAATAATAATTTGATTAGGAACAAATACATTCAGCATTTCATGAATACTGTACATTTTAATAACAATTATATATATAAAGGGGATACCGGAATCAAATGGGTTTGGACTCCTAAGACCTAACTCTTAGGACCCTATAAAAAGTGGGTACCATGGACTTAATTCTATTTTTTAGGTCCCACTTAAGAAAAGAATGAAATATATATTATATAAGGTCGATACATTCTCAAAATTTTGCAAAATATACAGTTTTCACCAGGCATAAAAACCGGTCGACCACCTAGATTATGACCGGTCGACCAAAATGCTCTCTGGTTGAAAGCGGTCGACCGGCCATAATAGAGCGGTCGACCGGTTCCCGTATATTCAGTTTTTATGTGGCTCTTTTATCATTGAAATTCATTGTTATGTTTTATTTTGCCATGCATATTATGGTAATTAAACTCCTATATTATACCAATTATCTATTACTCCTTTTTGTCGATGACAAAGGGGGAGAAAGGTGCTAATAATTGTTTGCAGGGAGAAAGGTGCTAATAATTGTTTGCAGGGAGAAAGGTGCTAATAATTGTCTGCAGGAAATCACATATTCAGGGGGAGATTCAATACTTTAGCTATATATTGTCATCAATCAAAAAGGGGGAGAATGTTGAGTCAAAGCTTCTATGAAGATTTTGATTGCTGACAACAATATAACGACAATCGACAAATCAAGACCTACATACGGTACTCTAGATTATAGGTTGATTATTTGATGTTGTAATAGTGATAAACTTGTTAAAATCTATCCTCAAATAATCATGCATTTCAAATATAGTCGATATATATACATTTAAACATCATTGCACATCCACTGTGAAAATTTACACAGACCGGTCGACCGGTTGAAAATGGGGCGGTCGACCGTTTCTGGTAAAGTTGCACAGTAAACGTGCACACATGCACATAACGACTATATATTTAAAATCCTGTCTACCGGTCATTTTTTGACCTGTCGACCGTTTTTAAACAGAAAGCAAGTTTTCCAAACGACACTTCTCTTCTCCAAAAGTTGCATCTCCTACCTTTCACCAATAATCACAACTCTTAGTGGCAACTGTTTCACCAAGAGTTACAACTATTTCTTCTTATATATACTCATCTAAATCGTTGATTCAAACATGAATTTATATGATTATTATATGCTTTCTCTGATCTTACTTTCTAACATTCTTGCATTCTAAAAGCACTCATTTAATTAATAGCTTATTGAATCATTGAAACTATTTTATACCTTTTGATTCAATAAGCAATATACCTTCTTTAATCTTCACAAAACATCATTCATATTCTTTGAGGATAAGATTATAGGAAGGGTGTACTACTAGTGACAAATCCGTGTTTTCAAGAACACAAGTTGTCAACAACAATTGTATTTGTTTTTGTTGAAGTCCTCGTGTTGTAAGAGGCAAGTGTTGAAGTCCTCGGTGTTGTAAGAGGCAAGTGTTGAAGTCCTCAGTGTATTAGAGGCGTGAAATCCCGTTCGGCTGTTCGGGTATTGTAAACCTGTTCCTCCGGGTGAAGCGAGGTAGTTAATAGTGAAAATCCAGATAGGAGTCTGGGACTGGACGTAGGACGGTGCTCCGAACCAGTATAAAAATCTCTGGTGTGATTTTTCTATTTTTATTTACTATGCTATTATCATCTATTTCCGCATTTATATTATAGTCCATATTACACGATCCGTGTGTACTATATTAGCACATATAATCGTATACACACCGCACTTTCATTTGGTATCAAAGCATAGCCACTTTCATTTGGTATCAGAGCATAGCCACTTTCAATTGGTATCAGAGCATAGCCACTTTCAGCTTCATCCTTAATTAATGCTGAGTTTATTAACATCGCATCTCATTAGAACACATATATCTGATGACCCCTATATTCTCATCTAAGGGTTGCCAGGTTTAATCGATAAGATGTAAATGAATTCAGCGTTATTGATGTTAGTTAAATAATAAGGAACCCTACTAACATTGACCCTTACGACAGAAAGAGGTTGTCGCACCTAATCAAAATTAAAGTTTGAGGTTGTCAAGGAGTAAGAATGTTATTAGAGCCGAGCTTATTAGTGTTACATTCAATTCACACTTATTATTTACAATATGAAAACTTTTGGCTAATAAAATAAAAAGATCATATGAGGCCTTATTAACTTTGAGAATCGTAACAACATCGATGGTGATCATTGTTGATATGATGAAAGACGAAGTCGAGGTCATCTTTATCGTTAATGAACCTAGAATATATCAGTTTTCGCATCAACATCGATTAATATCAAGGCCTATTTATGCGTCATGAAAGCATTATGCCAATGGATTAGCAATTACTAGGTTAATTTACCCACTTTGAGCTTATTAATAGTATTGTGAATGATGATGCCAACACAAGCCTAAATAGTAATAGGCCCAGGTTTGTATGTTATCCTTTAATAATAGAACAGGAAATGCCCAAATTCCTATAATAATACCACTAAGCAACCAATCAATCTGAAATTAATAGCATGGTGCTATATGTTCAACACTAATGGAATTAATAATCACAATCGATAATAAAATTTGAGTATTGGAGTCAAATGATTATACTCGGTTGCCGATTCCAAAAATAATAAAATCTGATCTAAAACCTAATCACCATTTAAATACAAAATTAATGTAAACTAATTTATGATTTGATTAAATGAAAGCCATACTTCAGTTTAGAGAATCTCTATCAAAGAACTTAGATTTGCAGCTAATTTTAAAAGTTTGATTTCTTGTTCGAGTGTTTAAATCGCAGGTGAAATAAGAAAGGAGGAGAGGCTTATGTATTTATATGAAGAAATAAGCATGTAGGAGCCGTTGGATTGATTTTAAATAAATGGTTAGATCAGCAAGAGAAGACCAAAAGACGGAAAAAGAAAAATTCTTAGACTATTGACTTGAAAAGTCAATGGCTCTTCTACATTGGGGGTAGTCAAATGTTACCACTAAAATTATCATTAAAAGAGTTCAACATGCCACTTAATCATGGCATCGCATCAGTAAGTAGCACCAAAGTAATAGTGCCGATACCAATAATTGCTCTTTGTTCACATCGTACGCCATCATTGTTGTTGAAGGCATATGAACAGTGGTACACTAGTGGCGCCAATGGTCAACATCGAAGATATAAGGATATGTTAGTATCAAGGAATAGAGTGCCGCACTCTATTAATAACATAATATATACAGTGTTGTGTATAGATAAAGAAGCGAAGATATCATGTACAATCAAGTTCGATAGACATCAATGAGTGTCGAAGAGACCTATAGTGCATTTCATTAATGTTAAGTTCTATCGACACCGCTATTCACCAATTGTAATCAAACAAGCTCATCATCGATAACCATGAAAGATATCAACGTTACAATAAAGCGGTATTACACTTTACAGTTCTTCAAAGATATTGCTCTACGATAACGCCAAGGATCATCAATGCATCTCAACTTTAATATAGCGCACCTCATCGGCACTCAGAAGGATGTCGCCAATCTGTGAATACGGTGTTGATGACTAACATCATTGATATCCACAGAGGCTATCAACATCGCCAGTCGTCAATAATATACTTCATTGACATCGCGCTTCTTTTATATGGCATTTAATTGAGGTTACTTCTTCTCCATTGTCGACTTTTCCCCAAGCTACAGCACTCCAATGGTGAATCTCAAGTAATGTTGCATTAATTGGAGCCGCACTTCAACAATACTTAGGGGATGTCACTACATTATGATCGTCGAAGTCAAGCATGTCAACATCAAGAGTGCCGAAGCCAAGAGTGTCGAAGGCAACTATTAACCCGCATTTATTGCTCTATAAATATGGATCTATGGGTTCCATTCTAGGGTCAAATTTCATTCTCTTTCTACTTCTTACATTTTCAACAAGGTAAACCTAAAATTAATTGGGGATTTTGCCGATTGTAATACTTGAACTTTGTACACATAAGATTTGGATACTGAACAATCACATAGCCTATTGACTTGATTTTAGCTTGTGACTTGCATGTTCATTTGACTTTGAATTTAGTCTTGAACATTGATGAGCATATTGATTTGAATCATCTATGACGACGTATATGACTTTGATGACTCGACTAAGAATTGATATGGACACATACTTCACCTCGATGACTTTGACAAACCATAATAAAGCCTCTCTTTGAGTTAATACTGCTTTCTACGCACCATTTAGATTAACTAATTTATTCGTTAGTACCAGCATTGTTGGGGAAACACCAGTACTTTAAAAGATAGGGATCGATTTCATCGTCGATCCGACAGTCTAAGTTGATTTGCCCATCGACTCAATGATTTGAGCCGATTTTTCACGTCTATGGTTTGAGCCAAATTTCATCATCGACTCGGTGGTTTGAGTCAATTTTCCCTATCGACTCGGTGGTTTGGAAGCTTTCCGACGTTGCCAAAGCAATGCCAATTCTCAGATGGTTTGGATCGATTTTCCTCATCGATCCGGAGGTTTAAGTCAATTTTTCTTGTCGACCCAGCGGCTTTGACCTTCCCGATGTTGCTGGAGCAATGTCGATTTTCAAAAGGTCTGGATTGAATTTCCCCATCAATTCGACAGTTTGGAACCTTCCTAACATTGTCGGAGCAATGTCAATTCTCAAAATGTTTGGACCGATTTTTCTTGTTGTTCGGCGTTTTGGAACCTTCCCAACGTTGCTGAAGTAATGTCGGTTCTTAGAAGGTTTGGACCGATTCTCCCTGTCTATCCAGCTGTTTAAGTCGATTTTCCACGTTGAGCCAATAGCTTTGAACCTTCTCAATGTTGTCGAAGCAACACCCATTCTCAAAAGGTTCAGATCGATTTTCCTCGTCGTTTCAATGGTTTTTCTTATAAGAGCACAATTCCATTGGTTCAAAAAGCAAGTTTTATTGAAGAAATGGAAGGAAAAAGGCAATTCCTTCCTATTTACAATGCCCTTAGTGTCCCTAGATGGCTTATTTGTGAAAATTGGAAATATATATATATATATATATATATATATATCAAATGTAGTAGTACCATAACGAGTCGTTGTTTCAAGCAGGTGAGATCAGAATTCCATTGATTGCTGACTTGGATGTTCCATCACCAAGTTTTTGGTCGATCACATAAGGTACCTAGTTCGGACCAAGGGCTCCAATACCCGAGAAGGTCAGAGGTCTCCCACTTCAAAGGTATGGTTGTGAACCTTTTCTTTGAAGTGTCATGCCACTCACTTCTGGTGAGCAGCAGTCCTCGGTTCCTCTTTCTGCCACTTCTCATCAATTTGGTAGAGTGATTCATAGAAGCTGCTCATTTTCCCTCTGATCGAAACGTCTTCTGCGATGAAAGGGGACTTCCAGTTTCACTGGGATTATAGCTTTCGAATCGTATGCCAAAGCGAATGGTGAGTGTCTGGTGATAGATTTGTGTGTCGTTCTATAAGTCCATAGTGCTAGTGGAAGCTCATCGACCCAATTTCCTTTAGCTTTGGTTGGCTGCTTCTTTATGGTACATTTGATGATCTTGTTCACTGTTTCCACGTGCCAGTTTGCCTGTAGATGTGCTACCATAGAGAAGCTTTTCTTGATCCAGTAGCGCTCGCAGAAGTCTTTGAACACTATACTCTCGAATTGAGTTCCATTGTCTGTGATGATTTTCTATGGTACTCTAAACCTACAAATATCATTTTTTGTTACAAAGTTAATCACTTTTTTAGTAGAAATTATGCGGTTTTGCTTCGACCTATTTTGTAAAGTAGTCAACCGCAACAAGCATATTTGGCTCCTCCCTTTTCTATTGGTAGTACGTCAATTAAATTGATTCCTCAAACTACAAATGGCCAAAGGCTGACTATTTGCATAAGTACCAAAACGTGGCTTGCGAAATCTTTGCAAATCTCTAGCATCGATCACATCATCTAGCATAGTCTACTACATATCAGTTTATTTTTAGCCAAAAATATCCGTAGCAGGGAGCCATAGTGTTTGTCCCCCGATGTGATCCCGCTGTCTTTGCGAATTACCAAGTGGAACTTCGTAGCTCCATCTTTGGTTACACACCTAAGCAAGAGGGAGGAGAATCTTCTCCTTACAACATTCTGCCCGGCATTATGAATCGTGTGCCTTTCGAAGGAGCTTTTTTTGTTCATTTCGGTCTCTGAGCATTATTCCTCAAAGTAGGTAGTCCTTGATTGGCATCATCCATGATTCCTCCTTTTATGCGGTCTCCAGAACTCAATTGACATCTATTTGATCTATACTAGGAGTGGCCAATACTTCTACCGAAACCAATCCCAATGACTGTGCATCTCCAGAACTGGCCAATTTGGCTAATTAATCATCTTTCACGTTTTGTTCGCTGGGAATATGAGTTATTGTGTAATATTCAATATCGTTGAGCAATTCACATGATTTCAACAATTTAGGAGAAAATATTGCACCCTTAGCTTGATATTTCCTTCTTAGTTGACAAATAACTAGTTATGAGTCGGTGTAGATATGTAGAGCTTTTAATCCCACTATTAACACCTCATACTTCGCCTTATTGTTTGTAGCAGGAAATTCCAGTCTTAGAGCATAAAAAGTTGACTTAAGAGTTTCTTGCAAAACTCCCACTCTTCAGCAGAATTTGTTTGCTTCCCCATTGACAGACAATTTCCATTGCATTGTAATGACCGTAGTTTCCTCCTCATCATCGCAAATTGTAAATTCAGAGATAAAGCCAGCCAATGCCTGTCCGTTTATTTTCCTCCGACGATGATAAGTTACATCATATAGTATATGTTTCAAGGATTGATCCGTAAAAACCTTGATTAGGTGAGCTTGGAAGTACGATTGTAGTTTCCTTGATGCTATCAGCTAATAGTATGCTAGCTTCTCCAACTTCAGTTAGTTTCATTTAGCTCTAGCGATTCACTTGCTAATGTAGTATACGGTTATTGAATCTTAGCTTACTTGCACATAAGTTCTACGCCTAATTCATAGGCAGACATTGCCAAGCAAATAAATAAGTTTTCTCCATCTAACGGCTTCAATAGAACCAATGGTGTTTCCATATGTTGCAATAATACCTCAAAAGCTGTCTGGCAGTGTTGATTCAATTCAAAAATTTCTTACCCTTCTTTAATGCGTCGAAGAACGATATGCACTTATCCATCGCTATGGAGATGAATTTGCTCAATGCTGCCATATTTCCATTCAAACTTTGTAACTCCTTGTTCATTATAGGGGCTCTGACATTTCACGAGATGGTGTTTGCTTCGTATTGGCCTCGATTCCCCTTATGTACACAATAAATCAAAGAAACTTTCCAAAAGCGACACCAAAAGAACACTTCAAGGAATTCATCTTTATTCCATACTTTCGAAGGATCTCAAACATCTTTGTAAGGTCATCCAGATGATTTCCAAGTATTCATGACTTCACTAGCATGTCATCCACATACACTTCCATCGTTTACCTAATCTGATCCTTGACATTGTATTCACCCATCTTTAGTAAGTGGCCCCGGCATTCTGTAGATCTAACGGCATTATGTGATAGTAGTATAGCCCCAAATCGATGATAAAATCGTATTCTCCTGATCAAATTCTTGCATCATGATCTGGTTATACCCTGAGTAGGTATCCATAAGTGAGAGCAGTTGGTACCCTATGGTTCCATCAACAAGTTTGTCGACTCTAGGCAATGGAAAGCCATCCTTCGAGCAAGCCTTGTTTAGTTATAAATAGTTAGCGCGTGTCTCCAATTTTCCGTTTGATTTTCAGACCAACACTGGGTTTGACACCCATTTAGGATATATTGCATCATGGATAAAACCATTGGCCAGCAGCTTATTCACTTCCTCCATCAGCGTAGTGAATTGCTTCGAAACCAGACTGCATCTCTTCTACCTCACTGTTGTGAACTTAGGGGCGATGTTAAGTGCGTGACACGCTATCTCCAGGGATATCCCATACATATCAGAATGCGTTGAAGTGAACATGTCCAGGTTGGCAATAAGAAATGTATCAATTCCTTTCGCATCTTGACTCCAAGCTGCGAACCTATTTTCCAGAACCGAGTTGGGTCTTCCATGTCGATTGGGACAGCTATCATGATCTCCCTTAGTGTTGCATGCATTTTCCCTGAACTCTTCTTCCTAGGGTCCATGTAATGGCCCGCCTTTTCAACCCTTAAAATTCAAAACTAAGACATCCACAGTATTCATGGGTCGAACATCCAAGTGCTAAAAAGACAGATTGTTAAGGTTGAAAGAAAGAAAAGACAAAACAGAATCTCACATCGTGACGAGTAATATATACTATGCAACAGATTTTTACACGAAGAAAAACTGTAATATACATACATCAATCAGAGTATACTAAACAAATCATCAGCATAGACAGTTTTAATAACCTTTCCTAACAAATGTTGAACTAATGCAACAGAAATAAAATATACATGAATAGTACTTGGAGGCATCCAACTCGTCTCCTGAAGCTCCAAGTATCCAAACTGAATATGTAAATATGCTCAATCTTACCCAAGCATTATAATAAAATGATATCCAGATCAGTTTAGTAAACCAGCATAAGAAAACTCAATCAAAGCATATTGATTTCTATTTTTATAAAATCCTTTCAAAATAAAAGGTATCTCATAAGACCATGTTGCACATAAATGCGGATCGGTTTTACATTACGACAACCAAACCATTTATTGTAGAAAATATAGTGATATTATAATAATGTCTAAAGGTGAAAATATTGATAATCAAGTAGGTGTGATGCTCGTGAATGTACATCACAACAATAATAGGCATATAGTCAAAAACCACTAAGGTGCATTCGCTAATTGTGTAAGATCCATGGAGGTTCCCTCGGTACTTCAAGAATGGTCTTCCCACACAAGGACCAGAGTTATTATCCTTCTAAAGCAATAATACATCCCTAGTGATGTACGACAGGAAATACATAGCTGGCAACGCAGGTCGAATGCATTGCTCCATGCATGCATAACAACTGTAGGTAACTCTAGGAAGGAGACGACTACACCCTTATAGGTTAGCTAGATCCCTGGCTACGCATCCTATCTATGGTTATAGTCATTACCGCTGGTTCCACTCGAACAGATCTAGGAACCACACATGGATTCCTATACCTCAACCGGTCTCAGAATCAAATATGGATTCCAACATCTGAACAAGGATCTCAGAATCATACATGGATTCCCATACCCCCAATGGGTCTTGGAATCACAAATGGAGTCCCAAATCTCAACATAGATCTTAGAATCACATGATTGGTCATAGAATCACATATGGATTCCCACATCTCAATATAGATCTCGGAATCACACATGGATTCCCATACCCCAATAGGACTTAGAATCACACATGGATTCCAACATCTCAAACAAGAACTCGAATCTCCTCTAAGCATAGAACCTAAACATGGTTTTGGAGTGGTTACGATTTCGAGTCATCTCATACAAGTACACTCCCTTACTTACTGGGTGTTCCAAAACCAATCGATGGATTTCCAGAATACTCAACACCAGTTTTTTTAAAATAATCCGACAATACTTAGTGGAGATTACCTTATAACCATTTAAGCAGAAGCATTTCCTTATCATTTGTCCTAGGAGAACAAAACAAGTTTATACATATAATCTAGCACAATCAATGGTAGCTATACCATATAATCCCCATGTTTCCCCTAGATATTTCCAAAGTTAAATCCTTCGACGTAACGTAGGAAAGAATATTTTCGTAACACCAAAATTAAGAGGTATTGCATATTTAGGCGAAGATTTGATAGTCGATTACTTAGCTATCAAATATACAAACATTCCAAACAGAAATTACATTCTCGTGCAAACCAAGCCTCATAGAATAATCTTTCATTAATTAAATATCTTTCCAAAAATATTTATCAAAATATTCATATACTTATCGCATAGAGATAAGTATATTCACAAACCATTCCTTTCAAAACTAGGAAAACCATCTTCACGTACTTATAAAATGGTACAAATATATTCACCAAACTCTTAGAAAGATTTTCTAGTTCGAATCATATTAGATCAAACCCAAATTCATTAAAACAGATATATAAATAACCCAATACCCTATTCCTTTTTATAAATACCTCCTTTATAAATATCCAAGTTTATTTATAAAATACTCTTTATAAATCTCAAAAGCCTATTTATGAAACTTCCCTTTCAAATCTCTAAAACCATTTACAAACCTCCTTCTAAAATTATTGGAAACCAAACTTCTTTCCCAATTTCAATCTCTTTCAAATTATAATTAATAAAAAGTTTAACATCATTAAAGTAAACTTTAAACATTTTTAATAATATAATAATAAAACTTTAAAAGTGGTATTAATTATAACAATAAAACTTTTAAAAACATTTACATAATATAATTTTTAACTTTTCAAAAACATTTTAAATATATAATAAAATAACTTTAAACAACTTTTAATACAAAATTAATTAACTTTTAAATAATATACTAGTAAAGTAATTAACTAGCTTTAAACAGTCATTAGTAAAATAGTTTATTGTATTTAAACAACCTTAATTAATAATTAGTTATTTCTAAAGAATATTAATAAAATAATTAATTCTAAAAAATATAACTATAATAATTAACTTTAAAACATTCTAAATATTATAATAATTTATTTTACTACATAAATAATTATATAAAATGCTTTGTTAAAATAATAATTAAATAACCACTTTACTTCAAATTATAAAATTGAAGTTAATATAAATCCATAACTTTCCGAAATCAAAAAGAGGCTTAGCAACCATTATGAACTTAAACAAGCTACCATCAAATTCAATTTAACTTCTCAAGTTAAATTACAGGTATTTACATAAATAGACATATACATAAACTAGATCCACAATTAATAATTAATTGTTAACATACTACTTATCTAGTAAAAATCAACTAGCACTTAAATAAATATCCGAATTTATATAATAGCAGAATAGGATTTATTCTGCTAAACAGATATCATTTAAAATAAACTCTTTCATTTATTATAGGACGATGTTTATTTGACCAAATAGATAAGACCAAAGAAGTATGCTTAAACTAACTAAAGTCATTATTTAAACAACATAATTATATTAAACTAATATTATTTTATCATTTTATACATTATCCATTTTCAAAAATGATAACTTATCCAAACCCAACAATCAAACAAACAAAACATCCAAGCATACAACCATTAATTTTTATCTACTATCTAACATACAGATTAACCAAAATGGTGAGTTTAACTCATCGAAATTCTAGTTATAGGTTCTACATTGGTTCCGTCTAAAATCGAATAGCATTCGATTTTAGCTTGAAATTTTACAGTCTCCAATCCTAACTAATCCAATTCTAAGATGTAGTTAGCATTATTTCGAATCCAACGCGACTAACCGCGTTCGATTTAGACCTTGGATGAACAAGTTATTGGGTTTAATAAGATTCTCGAATTAAAAATATAATAAATCAGTTAATTACATAATAACCCGTTGATTACTTATATTAAAACCTAATCACCCTCGTCTTCAAAACTCAGGTTGCTAATTCAAAAACCCCAATGCTCGTTCATCTCCGTTTTGCCACCTCCACTAGTCACCGAAGACTGTTGCACCATTACTAGAGAGACCCACGCCCACGATGATTCCACTGGCACCAACTGCACCTCCTTTGATGACAAAGCCTCAGTGTCAAACCACATAACTGCCCTTTATTCATCTCTGTTTCTTCGCCACTACAGGCCAAGACGCACCACTGCACTCCACCAAAAGGTAACCCATCCTACCCCACTTCCATCGCCACTGACCTCAACCTCCACCATCGCCTATCATTAGAGAACCCATTTACTAAAAGCTTTAACAGCCTTATTCACATAGAGATTCCAGGCGCCACACATCGAACTTCGATGATCCCACTATCCAATCACCTCGCCTCCCCTAGTCGAACAATTTCATAATTGGAAGTTTTACCTAAAACGGCTATTGGTGGTAGTGGTGAACTATGGTCATTGGATGAAGGGAAAGGTAAAAATGGTGACTAGGGTTTCATTTAGGGTTTGAGCAAATGAATAAGGGTAGGGGTCCTTATGTAGGAAACATTCGCGACACTATTCATGCCTAAAATTCTATGAACTCCAATCGAGGCGTGCTCACTAGTGTTCCAAGCCAAACACCCCTATTCCAAACCCAATGGAACTATTTCCAAGACCTAATTTCAACTTTAACAGAAGTTAACGTCTTAAGTCACTCAATTTACGAATCGAACTTGATCTTCTAACTTAAAACAAAATAGCCAAAATATATTAATGCTTGAACTCATTCTGGCTCGCTCGAACCATCCAGACCTAATGGAAATAATCCCGAGTCTTTTTAAGTATATCCGTGAAAATCGATATTTCCGGCTCATCGATAAAGTAAACCAATTAAATATTTAAATCCTAAATTTTAAATATTCACAAAACTCTAAAAATATGGATTGCTACAGTCCATAGCCTTGTCGAAGCGATTATGGTCCTTACGCCAGGGGTATCTGTAATTGCTATGCATGCAGATCATGAATGTGGAGAGTCTTCCCTATATTCTATCCCTTTTCACGGTGCTTCAATTGACGTAGTTCAGCAAAGTCTCTTGCAGCGCTTTGGTCTCCTCTTATTACTCCTATCCCATCTTCGTTGGTAATTTCATCATGAGGCGCCATGGGGCCAAAGCAATTTTGAAGTTGGCAAAGACCAGTCGGCCCAAAAAATGGCATTGTAAGCAGAATACTCATTAATGATTACAAATATCTGTATAAGGACCACTCTTTATTCTCCTTTTTTGAGTTCTCCACGTAAGTCGATAATTCCAACCAACTGTTTAGGTTCTCTTGTAAATACCTGAATCTTAGTTCTATAGACGGTCACATCCTTTATGCTAATTTTCATTTGATAAAAAGTTTTCCTCAATAAAATATTGACCAAACTTCCACTACAAACCAAAAATCAATGCACAACTGCTGGACCAGGCCTAGCTGTTATTATCATTGGGTCGAGAGTTAGTGCTTCTATGCCTTTAATATCCTAATTCCGAAACGCAATTTCATTGGCGATCATTCTTAGCTATTTTACTAGAGCTCCGTCCTCGATGGCATATCAACTTCCTCGAAGGGTGTGCTTTGGAGAACTAGCATATTATTTCATCTTACCCCAACTCTTCTGCACTGGATGAGGTCCTCCAATGATGATGTTTATAACCAACCATTGATCTATTCGCTTAGGACCTTCTATGCTGGGTTCGAAATGATTTCCTTAAGCATTCAGTGCATGTGGTCCAACAGGTTGATCAGGGTTTTATGGTTTCTTTACGTACTACTGGTACCTCTTGTTCGTTATCAGTCCCTCAATCAAGTCTTTCATATGCCAACACTCATTGGTGTTATGCCCATTTGTCTCATGGAAGTGGCAAAACTTTTTCGATCTCCTTTGTTGCACGGACTCTTCCCTTCTAGCCAGTTTGTTGTATCGCTCAGTTCCCTGAGTGGCAAGATAGATGTTTTCCAAACTATCATTCAATGGTGTATTGTCTTCAGGCCTTAGATTCTTGACGTTTTCTATTCCCATCACGCATACAAGAATTTTGGTTCCACTTTTTCTAATTTGCATTCTTACCCACACTTCGTGCAGTTGCTGCAGAACCATTTCCATCTTGCTTAACTGCAACATTACCTGAATCACTTCCTTCGGTTGCTCATCGACGATTTTGCATTCAATCATACTTGCTTCTTTAAGCCTTAGAAATTGATTTGTCTTTCTGTGGAATTCTTCCATAGTAGTTGGTTGCTTTAATTTAATCCATTTACCGAAATCTGTATCCAGATGAATAGCTCGAACTAAAGCCACAAATACCATATTTTCCTTTGTATTGCTCACCTCAGTAACATCGATGTTAAATCGGTCCAAGAAAGCTTTTAGTGGCTCATTGAGTCCTTGAGAAAAGCAAGATAAGGACATCACATCCTTTGGTCATGCAGTGTGGAGTCTAAACTATTCCAGAAACTTTCTTGCTAACTCATTAAAGGTGGAAATAGACTTCGATGCGAGTCTTGTAAACCATATAGAAGCGGCTCCTTCTAAGAAGATAGGGAAACACCTACAACAGACATCATTCTTAGCTCTAGCTCCATCCAGATGCCATTTGTATTTAAACAAGTGTTGTTTAGGGTCCATTGTTCTATTATATGATGGCATAGTCGTCATGGTGAATTTTTAGGATATTCTTCTCTCGGAACGTTTGCCGTAAAGGGGGTTTGGCTTAGCGTAGAACACAAGTCTTCATTTTTCCTACCCTTGCTCTTCTCCACCAAACATTCGACCATGTTAATACCTCATATATTGATTTTGACGACGACAACTATAAATATTACTACTAACATTTCTTTCAGTTGTGTAGTACTTTCGAATATATTATGGACACATTTATAGAGATAAACAAGAACTTACTGGAAGTAAATGAATTATATATGAAGATTAATTAGAGAAAATAGAATAATAGAACTGATTGAAGAAAAATGTAAATGCTTAAATTGACAGAGGTATTTTAAGTTATATTAGTTGGTTGAAGCTTAGAATCATTTGTTAAAGACACCACAGTATTTATACTTGAAGATCATCAACCATTGACCTCAACCGAATCAAAAAAAATCCACAAATATGAGGTACTTTGAAATCTGAAAATCTGCAACACTTTATTAGTGTTGTTACTCTTTTTGAAACACCATATGTTGACATATCTCCTCTATGTATGTCGACATGCATGTCGTTTTTCAGTTTTTTAAAACTTAAATAAAGGGATTTTCCAACCACCTCTTCACCAAAAGAAACAGCCCTTCAACCACTATTTAAAGGCTCGGGAAAACGAACTTTCACGTCAATAATTTTCATTTTCTGTTACTCTTTCATCTCCATATGTTTGTTAGAGAAATCCATCGAATGCTCTTCCATCTTCTTTGTAAATCACTCTCTTTTACTCCAATTCTTCACGGATTTGCAAACCACACAATATCAGAGAGTCTGTACTCGAATTCATATCATTTCTCTCTGATTTCATCATATTCATCAATGAATTTAAAGATATATTGCTATTGGAGGTCAATAAGATCATTGTACCAAAGCTGTAAGAATCTGTATTAAAGATATGACTACTTGTCGTACTCTATTGTTGTTTGTATGGAGAAGAGGGTGTTATTGTAGCCAGTAAATCAAGTGTATCTTGTAGCCGTGAAATCAAGATTGCAAAGGTGTTCTTGCTATCCGTAGAAAGGAAGCGGTGGTAGTGAAATTCTGTATAATTTAGTACAAGACTGATGTAGGATTGATCAATCTGAACCAGTATAAAAATCCTTGGTATTATTTACTTTACCGCATTTTACTTTATTGCTTACTTATTCTATGATTATTAGTTCACGTTTACAACTTGAATATATATAGTTTTAATTTCATAAGTAAGTAGTTAATACACATTTGATCTCCTCTAGTGTTTAAATAGCCTTAAGATCCATTCCGCATTGTATTGTAGATAACCCCCATCATCCACATTTGGTATCAGGGTATTAGTTTTCAAAAATTTGAAACTTGATTTTAAAAATATAAACTGCTCATAACACCAGTAACCATTTCTTTAATACTTTTATAGAATGGCAATCTACTACTAGACCCCCACTGTTTAATTATACTTATTGGATAAAAATTTATTTGCAGAGTACATTGAGCCCAAATGAATAATGCATAATGGACCATCCATCAAAAGACATAAGCACTCAATAATTCAAAGACTACGAATATTTTATTCAGTGTCTTAGATAAACATAACAGAGTGTCTATTTGTAAAAGTGCATATGAAAAATGGAGAACACTTCAAATCACATATGAAGGCACTAAAAAGGTTAAACATACAAAGATATGTGTGTTAACTAATCAATTTCAACTGTGTAGAATGAAATAAAATTAATCCATCCCTGATATGTATTCTAGATTTTAGGATATATGACATGCATTAATATGTTAGGAAAGAATGTTGTTGAAGAGGACCAAATCAGAAAGACCTTGAATCATTTTCCAGTGAATGTGATTAGAGGACTTTGGAAAACGAAGAAGCTAATAATATTAGTACTATGAAAATAGAAGATTTAATTGGTAAGCCAATGTCTTATGAAGTAAAGTTGTAGGTTAGAAAAGAGAATTAATCAAATGAGAAGAAATCCCTGGCACTCAATGCTACAAACGATAATCATAAACCAGATGATGATGATGATGAGGAAATCGATTTCATGACCTTTAAAAAATTCTTGAAATATAGGAAGATGAACAAACTTTGAACACTAAGAACTATAATTTAAGAAATGAAAATGTTGTTAAGGGTTTAAAATGTGATCAACCCGATCATTTGAAAGGAGACTGTCCAAACCTGAAGAAATCAAAGTACTCTTCAAACACTTTCTATAGGAAGAGGAAACGGGATTTCAATGCAACATGGGATGATTTATACATCGTCGTGTGATAGTGATTCAGAAACTAAAAATGCCAACATATGCCTTATGGCAAAGAATGACCTGGTATGGAATTTTAATAAAGAAACTATTAATGTTTTAAATGATATGTATAAGGGATATAAAATGTTTAGAAAAAAGCACAAGATCTGTTTAGCAGTGATAGATAGAATAAACGTATTTAACGAAATGTTAACCAAGGAAAAACAATGTCTAAAAGATGAAATTGAAAGACTTAATAGACTTAATGATGATTTGAAATATGAAAGTTTTGGAAAAAATGAAAAGTGAAAATGAATCCTTAATATCAGAAAATCTTTCAATGAAGTTAGAGATCACTGATCTAAATGACAAAATAACATCTCTGGACGATGTTATTCTTAAATGTAATGAGGATTTTGGTAAAATGAAAACTGGTGTTGATAAATTTAATAAAAAGAAGGACAATCTAGAAAATTTATTATCTAGTTCTAAAGCCACTAGTAATAAACATGGACTTGGATACACCCCTAAGCCTAAATCAGAGAAAAATAGTACTCAGTACTAAATTTGTTAAGGCTACCAAGTTAAACCAAAACCTAGAAAATTAAAGTTAAAACCTCCAAATAATTTAATTTATTTATGGGTTCCTAGAAGGTTAGATAATATTGAGAAAGAAATTTATATTGATAGTTATATTAATAAAGTTCATTTATCTAATGATTATATTTTGAAAGGGTATTCAAACTCTTTATGTGTTTGCCTTTCCAAAACTTAATCCCAGGCCCCCTAAAATAAAATAGGGCACTAGTGCGCATATTTCAATTTTTAAGGCATCAAAAAATGAATACCAGAGATCGGATGTTCAAAGCACATAATCAAATAATATTGAGCGGCATTATATACAATGATGTTGAGATTGTGAACTTTGAATAAAACTCAAAATGATATGTTACTGGCATCAACAACGTCGATGGCTCTAAAACTCCTCTTCTCTTAAATATTTATTTCATTCTTTGTATTCATTTTGATTCCTCGCATGAGTTTTATTTATATATATTTATGTATGTCTCTATATACAAACCATATATATATTGTCTAATTGTTCTTAAGCGGTTTTTTATGCCCTTTTTGTTGATGACAAAGGGGAGAACATGTATCAATATACTAGGCAAAATGATAGAAGGAGTGCATGGAGTTAAGGGGCGTCAAATATAAAAATATTATATTTTTCTCTCAAATATTTATATGATTTTCATTATCAAAAGTGGGAGATTGTTAATACCTTATATATTGATTTTAATGAAAACTATCATATAAATATTACTACTAACATTTCTCCAAGTTGTGCAATACTTTCAAATGTATTATGAAGACATTTATAGAGTTAATGATGAACTCAATGGAAAAAATATATGAAGATTAATCATAGAAAATTGAATAAGAAAACCGATTGAAGTAAAACACAAATGCTTTAACGATAGAGATATTTGAAATGATGATTAGTTGGTTAAACCTTAGAATCCCTTAGTAAAGTCCCTATGGCAGTTATACTAGTAGATCGTCAACCATTACCTTTTGCTCTGGAAAATGAATTTTCACATCAATAATTCTCATTTTATTTTACTCTTTCATCTCCATATATTTTTTTAGAGAAATTCATCGAATACTCTTCCATTTTCTTCGCAAATCCATACTCTTTCACTCCAGTTCTTTACAGATTTGCAAACCACACAATATCAAAGATTTTGTACTTGAATTCATATCATCTCTCTTTGATTTCATCCTATTCCTCAAAGAATTCAAAGGTGTATTATCACTGGAGGTCTATAGGATTATTGTACCGAATTTGCAAAAATCTGTATCGAAGATACGACTACTTGCCATACTTTTTATTATTTATATAGAGAAGAGGGTATACTTGTAGCCTATAAATCAAGAGGGTGCATTTTATAGCCCATGAAATCAAGATTGTGAAGGTGTTCTTGCCCCAGTGGAAAGGAAGCTGTGATGGTGAAATTTTGTACAGTGTACTACATGATAGGATATAGGATTGGTCAATTCGAACCAGTATAAAACCCCTGATATTATTTGCTTTACTGCGTTTTATTTTATTACTTACTTATTCTATGATTATTAGTTTCTGTTTGCAATTTGAATAGATATAGTATTAATTTCATAAGAAGTTAATACACACTTCACCCTTGAGTATTTGAATAGCCTTAGGATCCATTCTGCATTGTATTGTAGACAACCCCCATCATCCATAGACCATGTTAGTGATGTATTCTTCACTAGCGCGGTAGTCTATAGGTCAACTTTCAGGGGCTACCCAAGTGTTTGACTCCGCAAATAATCTTGATTTGCCAACTAGAGCATGGATTCTCCATTCTCCAAGAGAATCACTCATGTAGAGTTTTGTTGGTGTGCAATTGGTCTTGCCATACCAGTTTAAGCTCCAGCTTCAACGTTCTGTCCATAAACACTAGTATTCAATTCCAAGTCTCCACCATCAAGCTGCATACCATGTTCAAAGTCAGAAACGAGCACTGCATCACCTTCCTGAGGAGTGTTCACCCTAGAGTTTAGGTCGGAACCGAGTTATTTTAGCGCGGTACTGATATGTCTCCTTACAGGGGGAACTCTCCTACTTCCTCGTACAACATCCCCTGCAATTTTGGCAGTTGCTTCCTTATGTTTTTGCTTTACATCCATCTAGTTTAGGCTAGAAACTAAGGATTTTTCTTGTTCTATTACCGAAGAAGTTTCCCTTCTAGTTCTTGCTGTTGGCGGCTGCAAAGTTAGTAACGCACCCATGAGAACTTTCTGACTATCAATAAATTTCTGGTTAATATCATTAATAATCTGACTATGCTCTCCTTTAGTAACAAATTCCTATTGAGTAGATGAATCAGGTAGTGGATTTCCATTATTTACTTCTGTTTGGTGGGTGTTTACTTCATCACCACCAACTATTGCTCCTATAGGTCTTTCAAATGAAGTTTTCCTTTTCTTAGACCATTGGAATAGAAAATCCTCGGTTTCCCTAAGAAAACTTTCTAGATCTAGCTTCTGGATCTTATGCAATTCAAAATAGAGAGATAGATCAAAGCCTATGTTCAGTTTTCTCAAGGAAAGCACCAAAATGTTAATGTCAAAAGTGGATCAACACCCAAAGATATGTTGTATGGAACACATGAGGCCTAGATCTTAGCAAATAATAATGGAAATAAAAGAAAAGTAGCAGAAATAAATTAGAGAGACACAAGATTTTATGGGTTAGGCGAACTCTAAATCCTAGATTTTCCTAGAGTAGCTACCTTGGTGACTATTATGTGGAGACATAAGATAAAAAAGAGGTAGAGCTTCTGCCTAGTGATGATAGAAACTGGATCCTTTTTTAGTTGCCCCTGAGTTTGTATTTATAGAGGTAGAGGAGGTGTTGGGTCAAAAGCCCGTTAGTAGCAGAGTCTAGTAGTCGACCCAGAGTTGCACAGAAGAAACGAACCCCGTATGAGTTGAGAAAACAACTCAGTAACAAGTCATTTAACTCGGAATTGAGTCATTTCCTTGAGTGGAAATGACTCAACTCTTTTTCCACTTTCATCCTATCCTCGAGTTGATGTGTCTCTTACCTTTTCTCTAGTCATTTGGATAGTGCTGGTGATGGTTCTTTCATCACTTCGATAGCTTGGCTATTTGAGTTGTCTTTTGGTCAAACTTGGTGATTGGTCATCAAAACTGTTATGAAAACACTTGGGCACAAGCTAGAGGAGTAGAGATTAGGTGGCATGAAGTTAATGAGTCAGTTTGGGGAAAGAAAATGACTCAGCACCGAGTTAAATGACCTAGTGTCGAGTTATTTCCTTAGTGAATTTTGAGGTGGAATTTCCCAGGATATCTTCTTTCTCTTTTCTAAACATGCATGCCAAGTTTCAAGTTGTTTCGTCTTCGCCCTGATGTTTTAGCTCCCGTTGGCTTCTGCATGGTTAAAATCCCAGTTAATAGGGAATATAGATTTATAATTATAAAAATTACTTTTTCGCATTATTGATTCGTTCCTCTTCTTTTCTATATTCTACCCTTCTCCGATTATATATTTATATATAATATTTTATAATTTTTAAACGTAATAGAGAAGAGAGAATGACAGAGCTTCATTGCTTGGATAAGAAAGTATAAGAAGAAAAATGAGGGATTAGACTTTTGTTTATAGGCGCACGAATCAATTGTAACTGTTAGACTAAAATAATTAAATCTGGGCCTTTAGCCTAGGTTCAAATGCTAGTGGTCGACCGACCCAAGGAGGGGGTAGATTGGCGGGGTCTCGTATTTATTATTTATTTCCTTTTTCGTTTTTAATTATTTTCGCTCGAAAACTTCAAACGCTGATAACTTTTTGTTTGAGATCAGATCGCAAAACTTCAAATATGAAAGTTTATCAGAAAATCGCCATAAACAAAATGGTGTAAATTTTGCGTCCAAATTCCAAAGTTTGCTCAAAATCAATTTCTGAAGCCTTATTAATTATTTATTAGTTGTAGTTAATTTTACGGGGTGTTACAATGGCAGCAGTCGCTGCAGTGCAGAAACTAGACCGGTCGATAGTTCTGATGGCGGTGGTTTTCGAAGTTGCTAATAAGACTAAATTTAAGATGCTTTGAAAAGTGATCTATTGGTGGATCTAGCGGATTTCAACTATTGATTTGAAAGGTACTTGCGCCAGAAAGACATAGAAGCATAAAATAGCGAAGTAAATATTATGTATGATGTAGGACCGTCCAAGGCAGGAGTTGGAAATGATAATGGAAAGAGAAAGGCCAATGATGGCTTCGGAGCAACGAAGCGAAAAAGGAGGAAATCGAAGTTTTCCTCTTTATACTGATTTGATCGAGATCTCAAAGAGGATCTATCTTTATACTATGGAGCATGTTCCTTATAGGTACCTGCTAGGAGAGCCCAGAAAATGGAAGAGGAAATCTTAAACGTACTACCTTCGATCCCCGAACACCTTTTGATTTTGATATGATTTGATAGTGATTACTAGATGATTAATAAATTTCATTGTCTCGATTCGATTGGACTTACTTATGATCGAATGCTAGGAAACAGTAAAAGATTTATAAACAATGTTCCAATTAGGGGAAATGCACCACTATGATTTATACTACATGATAGTATGATATATGATTTACCTTTGATAATATGATCCGAAGGAGTGCGGGATGATATTGATTCATAATATGTTAAGCCTAAATGAACGCAGAGTTGACTATAGTTTATGATTAACATTTAAGCAAAGACTTGAGTCCTTAGCCATTATCGTTCTAGATGACATTTGATTTGCAAGCCACTCCGAAGGAATCAAATGATTTACCATGATTGTACCAGTAGATAGCTAAAGAGCGCAACCAATGATAATTTTCTACTGGTTTTTGTTAGTAAGGTTTTAATAAGTCATTATCTTAATACAGAAGTATCAACCTTCGTGATAACATTATGTAACATGTTACCTAGTATGACATAAAATTGCACTATTTTACTTATTTACGATTTTTTCCTATTGGATTTTCATAACATAGGTTTTCAATAAGGCAATTATTTATGTCATATTTACACACATATTTAAGGGGAAGTGTTGTAATGTATATAAATTAAATGGTGAATATGATATATGTTACATGGACGTCATTGTGATCTTCATTCTACATTACGAGTTTAGAAATAGAGTTACATTGTATTGTGTTAGTATGATTGAATTTGGGGTTATTATTTGCACCCACATAAATACTCATTAACGCCACTTAAATATTTAATAAAATTAAATCATAAAAATACCTTCAAAAATCCATCTTAAATTTAAAAAAGGATCTAGAAGTAAACGCGACCGATTGTGCGTACCCGTGCAACGTAGAAATAAAATGGATTCTTACTTTCTAACATATTATTTTGAGTCCCATCGACCATTAACGACTGAAAAAACAAGATGAACAACTTAAGGAAAAATATTTTATCAATTTTATTTTAGGATTGATGATTAAGATATGTAATTAAGTTTAAAATATACATATAAACCATTAATTTTGTAACCCCGCTAATTTTCGAAAGTAAAGATAACATGTTTGACTATATCATATTGCTTTCTATTATAATTGATTTTGCCATTCCTTTTTGGCAACGCAAAAATAACACTGATGAGATATTTTCGTTTGAAGTGGTAATGAAGGTTTTTGACTATGTTCAACCATAACAAAATTTGAGTTGCAAATTATTTTTTACTATGTTAGTTTTAGTTAAGGTTTCAAAAGTTACCAAAAAAAAAAAAAACAATTTACATACAATTTTACTCGATAACAACTTAATCATAACAAAATTAATTGGATTCATATGTATTAGTAAAATATTATATAAAATAAAAAATCGACCAAGGAGATATTGAGTGGGGAAATTTCTATCCCTTTTTTGAAGAAATGGAAAAAGATGCAGTTGAGTGAAATATTTGAGTGGATGAAAGGACAAATGGTCATGAAAAGTTGTTTAGGTGGGTGTGAATTATCATCCTTGAATTGGGAATCCAGCCTCTTTCCCCTTCTTTAATGTTTACTTCCATCTTTTGTAGTTAACACAAAAAGAGAATTAAACATACTTACGTTTATTGCTAAGCTTCAAGAAGCAAAAGCCAAAAATTATTATATAATGAACGTATGATCTTTTATTATTTCTAAATAAATGGATATTTCTCAAATTTATGGAGTTCCACTTCCTTAAATTTTTAATAATATTTGTAATAGCTTTGGTGCCACACTTTTTTTGTCGTGGACTACCAAATAGGCCAATCTATATATTATCCAATTTTAATCATTTAAAAATAGGATCTAATATTAAACCTTTTTACAAATTCAAACGTCCATAAAAGTAGGATCTAATAATTAAACATGCTTTACAAATTCAAAACGCTTTTAAAATTAGGATCTAAAATTAAATTTTCTTTACAAATTCAAAATACTTCTTTACAAATATAAAATCTTAATATCAATTCAAATTAAAAAGTCAACTTTTTTTTGACTGATTTAAACATTCATAGTTTATAAGCAAAGTAATTAAAGCGGTGGGCATGACGCGGTGGGCATGACACTCGTTGCTGAGAAACAGCCCAACCAACGAAACAAACAACTAAACCAATATAACTCCATCATCCAACGAACGAGAACGCTTCAATAACAAAAATATCTTCTGAATGAACGGCAAGGATAAAGATCAAGTTCTATAAAATAGCTGGATCTCTCCACTTCCAACGCCCCGTGAAAAAAAACCCTTGCTGCGAGCTAGGGTTTAACAGCGTGATCCCGACAGAGCGACCTTATCATTGTAAGTTACTATTCAGTTTTCAGATTTCGTTGATTTTATTTTAGGTCGATTTTTATTTGCACTTAATAACATTTAGTAAATCTATAGAGTACGATGTTAGATTGTAGCTTTGAGCCCAATTCTGGAAGTAGAACTCAATGATTTATTGATATGTGATTTCGTTAAGTAGATCATAGGTAAGCTAGTATTTAACGGTATTTGATCATTTGGATGGATTATGAGGTATTTAATCTAGAAATGCTTGAACCTGGATAATAGTTGCTGTAGATTCTGGTATCACAATTTACGGTAACACGTATGTTTAAACGTTTGATCCTATTAGTAATTTGTTGACCAAATATGATGTTCTGTAAATGGATGGTGTTTAATCGTTAATTAAAGGTTTATTCGTTGATTTTGAATGTAATCGCTTGATCGAAGTATGTTTGATGTGTTTCTTTTACTGCATCGACATAGCTATCAACTTGGATAGCACTACTTCTGGTCCTGCAGACTTTAACCAATGAATCTATGTTTAAACTCAATCAATGACAGATTGATTTTGTTCATCTGCTGATTATTATGTTAAATTTTATTATGGATCTTGGAGAAACATGTTTTCAAGTAATCAAATGATAACCATAAATTAAACTTGGTGACTGTAAATTCTTCTACCTAAGACAGCCTATGATGTGTGAACATGTTTAATTGTCATTTTATTGATTGCTTTGTTCAGTTATGTACTGTGTATAGTTATTGTAATAAAGTTCATTTCTTATGTTTCTTGATTAATTTTCGTGCATTTTTTGTTTTAGATTCCAACAATGGCTTTTGCTAATAAATTCGGAAGTCTGCTCAAACAAACTGGTGGTTCAACTCCATCCATTTACCAAGCAATTAGATGCATGTCATCAAAGCTCTTCATTGGAGGTCTGTAATAAAAAAGTTACTTTTCTCATCTGTAGTATTCTAAACAACATCTTCAATACATAGTTTTTATTTATTTATTCTTGAAGGGGTCTCGTGGAATACAACTGATGATACCTTAAGGGAAGCATTTAGTAGCTTTGGCGAGGTGGCTGAAGGTGTTTGCGTTTTTACCCTTTTCCTATGGTATCAATGCTACTTGCATGGTTACAGTTTTTTGCGAGCATGTTTTGCTCAAATTTTGTTTTTTTTTTCAGCAAGAATTATTGTTGATAGAGAGACTGGTAGATCAAGAGGTTTTGGTTTTGTGACCTTCACTTCTGAAGAAGATGCTACCAATGCCATGAATGCTATGGATCAAAAGGTACTGCTATTTTGTTGTATGTGGGATATGGTTAAACTTCAGTATTAGTATCATCGTATTTATGCTTTCTCATCTTCCCATTTGCCCCTCAATTTCCAAATTCGAACCCAAAATCTGTTATCATCTAGGAGATATCTGGTGCTGATTTTTCTTTAAGGCTCAACTAATTTTTTCTCCTCATTCCTCATCTTTTTATATTCTTGATTTTCAATTCATAGAATTCCTACTTTTTTGGTATTCATGCTTGATATAAACAACATCATTCGTTTGTCCCTTCAGTTATCATATTTGGTGAACGGTACAACTCAGTACATTAATACCCATGCTATAGCGTTGCCTAATTTATTTTAGATTAGGCAAAACGGTGTTTCCATTATTTGAGAGCTATTAGTTCCATTAATTATACAGAAGCACATCCATGTTTTTATGGTCCACTGTTAGTTTTATGTGTATGTTAACCTAACATTGGTACCTTATGGAAATGCTTAACTGTCATTAATACATGTTAAGAACGTCATTTTCCCTTTTCCTCATATAAGGTTAATTTATTTAATCTGAATGGGTATGTTTGTGTTTCTTCCTTAACTTCTTTTTCTTTTAATAACAACTAACGAGCTTGAACAGGACATCTTGAAATGATAATTGCTATTAGAAAATATAGAGTGCTTTTGGCAACAATGGGCTTAAAAAATGATTATTTAGTATCAATGATACTGTGTCCCCTTCGTTCTAGGTTGGAGTTCCAATAACATCTTTGAAACTGTTGGAGCCCTTGGTAGCACTTTTGTGTAAATTACTGCATGCTCTAACTGTACAATAAACAACTGGTTTTAAAATTGTTTATTAAGTGGAAATTAGGCTGCAGGCTTTCTCGATCCAAAACTATTATTTTACTGGAAAATGATGAATGAAAATATCCGTTTTCTGCCTTTGTGTATTGTTTCTTTTAACTTCTGTTTTTGAAACAAGAAAATGAAATTCTTGTCTGTCACTGAGATAATTTCTTGGAAATCGTTCAAGATTATTGGTATACAAACGTACCGTATTGGGGTTAAGATGCCCATAAAGTGAAAATCGAGACTGTTAATGTGTATTAATACTATTTAGGAATTTGATGGAAGGACTATTAAAGTAAATTTTGCTCAAGAGAGAACTGGTGGTTTCCGTAGTGGAGGCGGTGGCTATGGCGGTGGTGGCTTTGGAGGCGGCGGCGATAACTACAGCAGTGGCAGTGGTGGTGGTTGGTAACTAAATTCAATGTTGGAAATAAATCTGGATTTTTGAAAATTTTTAGTTACCACCTACTTCTGTCTCCTTGTCCTATAACAGTGCAATGTTTTCTTGCTATTTCTTATTTGTTTATTTTGTATTGTGATGAGGTAGTACAAACATGATGAAACAGTTCTGCGTATGTTGTGCATTTACAATTGTCATACTTTTGTGTTGAAACTGTGCTTTTCATGAATGAAATTTGGTCCTTCAGTTTCATTTTTGTTTTCTTTGAATGATCGTCCGAGTTTTAATTTTGTTTGTATGCTATAATGCCTTCGCTTTCATATGATACCTTGGCATTGTTGCTGGGTGGTTTCTTTTCTCGTTTCTTTTTTGCTGTTCAGTGTAAACAAGTGTTGATTTTGAGAATTAAATTTGTGATCTTTAATCCTGTAGTTTATGCTGTTGACTAATTGCGAAGTTAATCGTTTGTTTTTTTTTTTTTTTTTTGGTTGAAAAATATGGATCGATATTGCCAATAAATATCAATTTCGGGGATTGTACTGATGATTTTTAGTTTTGTAGTTGTTGGCTTTGGTATTGTGTTAGCTTGATGCGCGCTAAGATCTTTTATTTTGTACGTTTTTATCTATTTGGTTCATATTAGTCGTTACTTTTTTCACATTATCATTACCGATTATGGATAATTCATCCATTTTTTGTCTGTACGTTGCTAAAATATTATTTAGTGTCAAATATTCGATACTTTTTAGGAATATTGATCATATGTTGAAAAAAATAAATTTACAGAAGTTATCTTTTCTCAATATTTATTTTAACATGTAGATGTATTATAAATCGATATGCACAAGTTTTTCAATTTTAATCATATTTTTTTGATGTTGGCATTTGTCGTTGAATGAGAATTCTATATGTATGTATGTATGCATGCATGCATGCAATGTATGCATGCATGCAATGTATGCGTGCATGTATGTATGTATGTATTTTGTGCGATGACTTTACAAAAATAGGATAGTGGAAAAACTGCTTTTTAGTTATTTTTTTGTTTGCAATTTTTAATTGGTAAGTTAGCTTATAAAACTTCATTTTATTAGTTATTATCATGCACCAATAACTAAAATTCGAAGAGCAGTAAAATTATATGCTTGACATATCGACAAAAACAAGTAAGAAATAGTAATTGGTATCAAACAATATTAATTGTAAATGTTCGATAAATTAAGTGGAAATGAAGATGAAAAAAACTATAAATTCGCAAAATTTTGAAAAGTGATACAGATGATTAGATGACCGAAGAAACAATGAATATAGTGTAAAAATGAAGAAAATATTTAACCATATGAATTTTTCGGTTTTTATGATCCTATTATGTGACTTGTAAATATAATATTCAAGTAATTAAGTTGTAATCTATAAACTATAAACAATTAGTCTTTAATAGTAATTTGATAATATCGATCCAAACATTTTAAAATTAACATCATTATGATATAATATGGTATGATATCGTATCTAATATGTTCTACACATGTTTGATATTTTATTGATATCATCTGATGTTATCACTTTTAAAATATCTCATATCGGTACTTAACCAATACGCATCCGATATTAATATTAACTGTTTAGCTTTTAATTGCCTTTAATAAAAGAAATTGATTTTATATTTTCATTCATGGTGCTTGACTTTCAAACTATTGGTAGATTTATGTAGATGTCTTCCTAACGTTTTACGTTTGATACTCTAGTAGAGGTAGCATGTGAGTATAAAATTTTCAATTATCGTGTCACTGTCGATCAGTCGATTATTATTTTTGAGCCATGCAAGTAATCAAGTATTCTTCAGTCAATTTCTGGTTTGGAAATTGCAAATTGGTTCATGCCATTGATATATCTGCACGACCGATCAAATCCAAATGTCATGTGGTTAGATCTTGTTTTCTTCATAGGCCTTGGTTGCATGTCAATGAATCTGAGTCCGAACTTTAGATCTGAGCGAATTTAAGATGGCTGCTCTTTCTAGTTCGCATCTCACCAATAATGTTCAACCAACAAATTGACATAGTTCTACACAAATGAGATTTGTATACAATGTAGAAGACATGGATCTTCCTCGCATTCAAACTATAGAGTTAGATATGGTTAACAACGTGAATAAATGAAATTCTATTTGGAACGTTAATGATTTGTGAAGATCTAAAAAGCAGTTTAGAGTTAAAAACTTCACTGAAGATTGATCGGTGGAAATAATTTTGTTATAAGAAATTAAATTTGAATCCGCTCATCTTATACATACACATATATGTTAATCAGCTTTTTACCCAAAGCAGGTTTCAACTGGAATTAGGCTGTTAAGACAAGGATGAAATGATACAAGGACTTGGAAACGTGCTTAGAAGGACCGGAAGATAGAATTTTACAAGTTTCAAGCAAAATTGGGCTAAGTGGACCACTCGACGCCAAGAGTACCTCTCAGTACCAAGAGGTACTTTTTTCACTTAGCACCCTCAAACTCCTCCTACTAAATGCACAACCTCTAACAATCACCGTGAAGTGCTTTCCTTAGAGAAAAGACGAACAACTCTACAGATTTATGAGGAAGCAAAGAAAGCAGGATAATATAAGTGTTATCAGGGGAATCGTTGAAATCAACTCAACTTCTATGGAAAATAGTTTGAAATACATCAAATTGAAGATAGAAGAGCAAAACAAGTATAAAAGTTGAGTTACCGCCAAAGAAAATATCTTGGTACCAAGAGGTCAATTTTGATCATAGGGCACGTGCTCTCTCCCACACATGCGGGCTTGCGTTTAGACCTTGGACTTCGTGAGCTTCTGACTCAACTGGCGATTTCCTCTATAACTATAGACCATTTGGCTATTAGAAAAGGACTTTTGGTCTCCTTCTTCTTCACCTTTTACATCTTCTTCATTGAAGTCGCTTAGGAAGTTACCATTTGCCATTCTAGGACTTAGATCAGTAAATTCTTATACTAGTGACTCTTAAACCTATAATAAATAAAATATAAAGTGAACGTAGGCCGAAGATTGTCGAACTCCTATTCTTGTGTCTGTTTACTTTTTGCATATATTTTCTTCTAGGTCACAATATTTCTACAGGTTTTTGGTGTTGTGCCATTTTTGGCATCAACAACATATATATAGGCATATTATGTTAGAAACTGCGGTGGCTATAACACAATGTTGGATCTTAACGCTATTCAAACACTAGAAGTGGTGAATTGTGAATTAACTACTTACTTATGAATGTAGAACTGTATTTACTCAAATTGCAAACGGAAAGAAGTAATTAGAGAATAAATAAGTAATAAAGTAAAATGCACTAATGTAAATAACACCCGGATTTTTATACTGGTTCGGATTAAACAATCCTACATCCAGTCCTGCACTCTATCGTGCAGAATTCTATTATAATCGCTTGCTTTCCACGAGTGGCAAGAACACCTTTACAATCTTGGTTTCACGGGCTACCAGACACAAGACACACCCTGTTGATTTTTCAGGCTACAAGAACACCTTCTCTTTATCACTAACAACAAACTATGGCATGTGGTTGTATCTTCAATATAGATTCTTGCAGATTCGGTACAATGATCCTATAGACCTCCAATGGCAATATATCTTTGAATTCTTTGAGGAATAGGATGAAATCAGAGAGAGAGAGAATGGTGTGAATTCAAGTACAACTCTCTGATATTGTGTGGTTTGCAAATCAGTGAAGAATTGAAGTGAAACAGTATCGATTTGCAAAGAGACTGAAAGAGTGTGCAATGGATTTCTTTTGCAAATGTTTGGAGAAGGTGTAAGAGAAAATAAGAATTCTTGATGTTAAGATTCATTTTCAGAGGCCTTTATATAGTGGTTGAAGAAACGTATCTTTTGGTGAAGGGATGGAGGGAAATGTCTCTTCATTTAAAAATTGAAATTCTGAAAAACTGCTAATATGTCGACATCCCCCTACCTAGTATGTCGACATAGGTGTGTTGCAAAATGAACATCAACACTAATAAGTGTTGCAAATTTTCAGCATTTCAAATTACCTTATATTTGTAGATTTTCATGATTCGGTTGAGGTCAATGGTTGATGATCTTCAAGTATAATTGCCATGAGATCTTTAATAAGATATTCTAAGGTTCAACCAACTTCTCATCACTTCAAACACCTCTTTATCCTTCAGCATTCTTTTCTAATTGGGTTTTGTTCTTCAATTGCTCTGATTGGTCTTCTTTTATAATTCATTTGCTTCCACTGTATTCTTGTTTATCTCTGTAAATGTCTCCATAATATATCTGATATGACCGCATAACTCGAAGATACGTTAGTAGTAATATTTATGTGGTTGTTGTCATCAAAATCAATACCTAAGGTATTAACAATCTCCCCCCTTTTGATGATGAAAACCATATAAATATTTGAGAGATAAAATATAATACTTTTATATTTGACTCCCCCTAACTCTATGCACTCACTCTATCATTCTGTCTAGTATATTTATACATTTTCTCCCCCTTTGTCATCAACAAAAAGGACAAAAAAGAGTCACTTAAATCACTGTTAGACAATATGTAGAGTTTGTATATAGAGATAAATGCTTATAAATAGTACACATGAGGGGAAACCAAATCAATTCAAAACATGAAATAAACTTATCTGATAATAAGATGAGTTTTAGAGTTACCGACTTTGGTGATGCCAATAACAAATCTTTTTCATATTTATCCAATGTTCAATAGATTTCTTGTCATATGCTTTGAGCATCTTCTATCTGATATATATTGTTTGGTACCTGAAAAATTATAAAATATGCACACTGATACCCTTTTTATTTTGGGGTCCATGGGGTTAAGTTTAGGGATGCCAAACCCATAAAGAGTTTGAATGTCCTCTCAAAATATAATCATTAGATGAATGAACCTTATTAATAAAATTATCAATATATTTTTCTTTTTCAGTATCATCTAAACTTTTTGGAACCCATACATTAATGAACCTATTTGGAGGTTTTAACTTTAATTTCCTAGGTTTTGGTTTGAACTTGATAGCCTTAACAAACTTAGTATTTTGAATACTATTTTTCTTTGATTTAGCCTTAGGGGTGTATCCAAGTCCATATTTATTCCTAGTGTGTTTAGATGCAGAAAATAATTTTTATAGATTATCCTTCCCTTTATTAAATTTATCAATATCAGTTTTCATTTTGTCAAAATCCTTATTACGGTTAAGAATAACATTGTCTAGAGATGTTATTTTGTCATTCGGATCAGTGATCTGTGACTTTATTGAAAGATTTTCTAATTTTAAGGATCCATTTTCACTTTTTAGTTTTTCAAAACTTTCAAGTGTCAAATCCTTTTTATCATTATACCCAATAAGTCTTTCAATTTCATCTTTTAGACTTTGTTTTTCTTTAGTTAACCTTTCATTAAATATTTTTAATCTATCTATCTCTGCCAAGCTATTGTTGTACTCTTTCCTAAATATTTTATATATATGATTCATATCATTCAAAACATTAGTAATTTCTTTACTAAAATTCCATACCTGATCATCCTTTGCCATGAAGCACATGTTGGAATTTTCTATTTCTGAATCACTATCACTTGCTGATGTATCTGAATTATCCCATTTTGCTTTGAATGCCTGTTTCCTCTTCTTATTGAAAGTGTTTGACTTTGATTTCTTCAGTTTGGGACAGTCTCTTTTCAAATGACCGGGTTTATCACATTCGAAACACTCAACATTTCCATTTCTAAAATTATTGTTGTTAGTTTTTCGAAGTTTGTTTATTTTTCAATACTTCAAGAATTTCTTGAACTTCTTGGTCATAAAATCGATATCATCATCAATAGCATCATCATCTGGTTCATCTGTGTCGATCATAGCATTGAGTGCTAGTGATTTCTTCTCATTTGCCTGATTTTCTTTTCTAATCTGCAACTTTACTTCATAATACATTAGGTTACCAATTAAATCGTCTATTTTCATAATAATAATATCATTGGCTTCTTCAATTGCCAGAGTCCTCTGATCTCATTCACTAGGAAGTGAATTCAAGATCTTTCCGACTTAGTCTTCTTCGGTAATTTTCTTTCCTAATGATATTAAGGCATGTACTATATCTTGAAATCTAGAATACATATCAGAAATAGACTCATTTGGTTTCATTTGAAAGAGTTGAAACTAGTTAGCTAGCAAAGATGTCAGGACCCGATTCTTCGACTTTCGAAAATCGACATCAATACGTCCACTGTATCAACTGTCGAGCAACGAATGCCGGAAAACCGAACCATGAGGGTTAAAAGAAGAGGTAGAAGAAAAAGACAGAAGAAGTAAGAAAACAGAACAGAAACAATATCAGAATCTCACAGTCGCAGCGGAACAACATATAATAGATAAATAAATAATCTTTAAAACAAAGATACTATATCAGTTATTACATTACATCACTTTACATTACATTATCAGAGTTTACAACAACAAACAGCGGAAAAGAAATACTATATACTAGTGATACGTCATGCCATCCAGCTTGCCTCCAGCAACTCCTGAATCCCAGAATATTCTGATAAACCTGACTCTTGACTGCCGTGTGGAAATTGGTAGGCACTCAGAGTTTAGGAAGGAAAACAATAAACTCCGAGTCAGTCATGTGACTGGTGTGAGAACTTAAAACAGTTATAATCTTTTAAAACAACAACAACAAGGATAATTTTAAAGTCAATTCGCAATACTTTTGGAAAATGAGACTACCATAAGACCTCCCGCCACACACACAATGCAAACGCAGAATTGGAGGAGATTTCTTCTTATGATAGTCAAAGATGCTTGATACGCATTAAAAAGAAACATTCGATATTATTACTAGTGTATAGTGTAGGAAAAATCATTTCGAAAGTAAAGATATAAATCTTAGCCAACATACGACCATTATCGTATGCCTACTATAGCTACCATCCAAACAGTGGGGCGCCACCATAAGTGAATGATAGGTTCTACAACTAAAACCGTACAAGGTGCGTATTGTTTTATTTGGATTTCCAACAAATGGTCAGGCTAAGGAACTTCCTACCGCCACATGGGATTGCCTCTGGCAGGACGTCCCGAGAACTTAACCAGCTCTCTACCAACACAAGGCCGGGTTACCTTTGTCACTAGGTAACTACTACTAGAATATGCCATCCCCCGGTCCCTTTGGACCTTTATCCGAGCGCTCGATAACCAACATCACACAGTAATAAATATAGTGTGTCAATATGAGTAAGTATCTGAGCTCCATACCATGATATCACCCTTTCCAGAAGGAAATGACATAGCCTAAAGGGCGCGACCCTCATAACCTTGCCGCATATTCCTGTTTTGACCATTTCCGGGGAGTGAGGTCTGACGAAGTCTCGTCATCAAAGCGTAAGCTAGGCACAAAGCCATGCTTTGATCAACAAATAATCATCACACAGCAACACTAAGCATGCCACATTACCAAATTGAGAATATATCGCTGATAACCTTCAACTACATAACCTCTGAGCGCATACGTCTCAGAGAAGGGTGTTAAGCTAAGAGAATAAATTCTCCGCCACAAACAAAAATGTATTTGAAAGAAATCTACTTTATATCTCAAAATGTAATGTCAGACACGTAACCATACAAGTCTGTTCCGGGTTCGAACAGAACTGAAGGCACTTCAAAAGAAGCCCTTGCAATCCGGGTATTCACAATCCCGATAAAACTTCCCATCACAAAGGAAATCTCCATACCGTAGTTAACGGTGCAGAGACAATCGATAGGTCATCCTATCGTTTTCACAAATACCCGGTGTTCACCACTGGTCTTCAATGCTATCCATTATGTCGTATCACTATTCGGAATGGGTAATCCGAATAACGAGCGCAATAATTTAAAAATAAGTGTAGCATTTCAATTTCAACCAATTCACAACAAATACCTATTCAAAGGTCAATGTTTGATAGCCGGTTATTTAACTATCAATCAATATTCACAACATCATCCGATTTCAAATAATTTCCCAAATTATTTATTTTTCAAAAATATCTTTATAAGGTATATATCCCACACTTCAACCATTTGAAAACCAATTTAAAATAAATTTACACCCTTACAACTTTCATTTCAAAATGGTTCATTTAAACCAATTAAATAAATCCTTACCGATTTATTGAATTTACGTTTCAAATCCGTAAATTATTCTCCACACTTCAAAATAAATCAACGTTTATTTTTAACTAATTTCCCTTTCTTTTATAAATTCCATAGTGAATTTACAATTCCAAAATATCTATGAATATACGATTTTTAAATCGATTTCTAATATTCATTTTCAATTTATCTTTACAAGATAAAATCTCAAACATTCACTTCATATTGGAAAAACATTTCCATACTTATTTAATAATAAGTAATTCACCAATCTATTTATTTTCAGCATTTTGAAATTATTCGATATACTTAAATTCAAATTAAATATATATTTTATTCTTTCAGGAAAACATCTTCTTAAACACATTTATTTGAGTCAAAACGAATGTTACGTAAAACATCGTTACGACAACCCAAAATCACTAGTATAGGGATTCGAACTTAAAATAGATATATAAATCCCAATACAATATAAAACATTTTCTTTCGGAAATCATTTACTATAACAACAGTGTTATAGTCCAACATTTCCTTCTATTTCTCAAAACATCTATTTCAACAATAAATGTTGAAATCTATGGTTTCGATAATGTCTATTTTAACAATCAATAGATAACAATCATCATCCAATCAAACAATCAACAATTTTAAATCTAACTATTTAAAATTAAAATCGAAACTAATTCGATTAAATGAGAAGTTCTCACCTTGATTTCAATTTCGTTTTCAGCTTTTATTTCGAATAAAATTAAACGAGCGTTTAATTTTACCTAAAATTATCACTAACTCCAAACGACTCCAATCCAGCTCCATTGCGTAGTGTTCGTCCATACGAACCCAACACAACTTGTTTTGTGTGTTTTCGACCTCGTATGAACAAGATATCGCGTTACAAAGTTATACGAATTTTTAATATAAATAGATTTACAACATTTATTTTATTTTTATACCCAGACAAATCTAGACCGTTGATTTTTGAATTGCACCATCCAGGCCATCCCACACAATGCTCCATCTTCTTCCAGGTTGTTGCCGAACGCAAGAACCCATCAACGACGTTCTAGGGTTCCAAATCGCACCACTTGCACGCATCTTCAACTCGATCAACTACCGCCAAACGAAAGCCCTTGCCTCACTCCACCTTCAACATCAATAACCTGAAGCTCGGCCACCTCCTCTACCCAAAAAAACGTGCGCAACTTAGCATGAACGCAGGCCAAAATCTCCTCCAAACGACGACGATTCGCCGGATCCACCGTTGGATATATAGATCACACTATGCTCTTTAATTTGTTAGTTGAAAGTTTTTGATAAGGATTAACGGATTGGAAGATAATTGGAGGAGAAAGGGATGAATTTTCGTCCATTGGTGTTATGAAGGTGGCGGCCTGAAGAATAAAACTCTAGGGTTTGTTTCTTTTGCAAAAATGAAATATAAAGGGGCTTTTATAGAAAATTCAACGAACACTATTCATTCCGGATTTTCCAAACTCTAAAAGAAGCGTGCTGGTTGGCATTCCTAAGGTTTACCCTGCGTTCCGAACACAATGGAACGTGTTTTGGGAGCTAATTCGATCATCTGTGCGAGTTACGGCAATAAACGATCGATTTAAAATTAAATCGGTAAATCAAATTTCTAGGCGTTTTGGCTTGCCCCGGACAAACGGTAAATCCGATCGACACGAAATTTGAAACCATACAATAATATCACATTACGGATCCGACGAAACTAGTTTCGTCGAAATCCGAGACTGTTTGAAAAATGACTATTTTAACTCGCCAAATTAATATTAAAACAATTTCGATGCGTTTCGAGCTGCCACGGTCAAACGAAAACTCCGATTGCTACGAAAATTGAAATTCGATAATAACAAAATATTATGGATCCAATGGAACCAGTCTCGTCCAATTCTGTGACTGTTCGAAAAATGGCTAATTTCACTAGTCGATTAAATATTAAAATATTCAATTTTCACAAATTAACTTTTAATTCGATTTTAAAAGTTCTATAATGTTATTCTAACTTCAATACGATATAATAAAATTTTACAAATCATTTTCAATCATATTAAACCCAATTTCCAATTATTTCTGTATTTTAACATATTAAATTATCGATTAATTATCCAATTAAATCCAATTATTTGAAATATAAATTATTCGACTTATAAATTTCACTTATTAATATTTGAAATCGATTAAATATATGAATTTTAATTAATATAAATTCTGGGTCGTATAATAGATATCTTTGTTTATTTTACTTTATTGGTGCCTTCATGTGTGACTTGTAGAGTTCTCCAAATTTCACATGCAGAATTGCAAATAACACTCGATTAAATTCATTTCTATCTAAAGAGAAAAATAAAATGTCCATGGCCTTAGAGTTATTAAGTGCTTGTGTCTTTTGGTCTAGTGTCCATTTTGAATATTCAGTTTGAGGCTCTATATACTCTATTTGGGTAATGTTCCAAATATCCAAACCATTAGACTGCAAATAACATTTCATCCTACAAGCCCAATAAGCATAACTACTGCCATCCAATAGAGGGGGTCTAGTGGTAGATTGCCCTTCTACAAAAGTGTCAAAAAATGTGTTACTGGTGTCATTAGCCATTTATACTTTTCAAAAACCAAGTTATGAATTTTTGAAAACCAATGCTCTGATACCAAATGTTAGAAACTGGGTTGGCTATAACACAATGTTGGATCTTAAGGCTATTCAGACATTAGAAGTGGTGAACTGCGAATTAACCACTTACTTATGAATATAAAACTGTATTTACTCAAATTGCAAACAGAAAGAAGTAATCCGAAAATAAGTAAGTAATAAAGTAAAATGCAGTAATGTAAATAACACCCGGATTTTTATAATGGTTCGGATTAACCAATCCTACATCCAGTCCTGCACTCTATCGTGCAGAATTCCACTATAATCGCTTGCTTTCCATGGGTGGCAAGAACACCTTTACAATCTTGGTTTCACGGGCTACAAGGCACACCCTCTTGATTTTACAGGCTACAAGAACACCTTCTCTTTATCACCAACAACAAACTATGGCAAGTGGTTGTATCTTAAATACAGATTCTTGTAGATTCGGTACAATCCTATAGACCTCCAATGACAATATATCTTTGAATTCTTTGAGGAATAGGATGAAATCAGAGAGAGAATGATGTGAATTCAAGTACAACTCTCTGATATTGTGTGGTTTTCAAATCAGTGAAGAATTGGAGTGAAATAGTATCGATTTGCAAGGAGATTGAAAGAGTATGCAATGGATTTATTTTGCAAATGTTTGGAGAAGAAGGAGTAAGATAAAATAAAAATTCTTGATGTTAAAATTCGTTTTCAGAGGCCTTTATATAGTGGTTGAAGAGATGTGTTTTTTGGCGAAGAGATGGAGGGAAATGTCTCTTCATTTAAAATTTGAAATTCTGAAAAATTGTTAGTATGTCGACATCCCCTTACCTAGTATGTCGACATGGGTGTGTTGCAAAATGAACAGCAACACTAATAAGTGTTGCAAATTTTCTGCATTTCAAATTACCTTATATTTGTGGATTTTTGTGATTCGGTTGAGGTTAATGGTTGATGATTTTCAAGTATAATTGCCATGAGATCTGTAACAAGAATTCTAAGGTTCAACCAACTTCTCATCACTTCAAACACCTCTTTATCCTTCAGCATTCTTTTCTAATTGAGTTTTGTTCTTCAATTGCTCTGATTGACCTTCTTCTATAATTCATTTGCTTCCACTGTATTCTATTTATCTCTGTAAATATCTCCATAATATATCTGATATGACTGCATAACTTGAAGATACGTTAGTAGTAATATTTATATGGTTGTTTTCATCAAAACCAATACCTATGGTATTAACATATTAAAGTCGAATTTCTCTTAATATCTCATGTTTTCTTTTTCTAATTTTAAAATTAAAATACTCCACTCTCATTGATTAAGTGCATTATGAGAAAGACTCAAGTTTGAGTACAACTGACATTGCTTTTCTATTATATTTTAGCATAATTCAACAATTTTTTATCCTCTCAATCTCGGGCACCTAAGTTCAAATCCAACCAACCCCGTTTTGTTTAATATATTTTTAGATCACATACTTCGTTAAATATCTTTACTTCCTGCTTTTGAATCTCTTCTTAGTCTACATTTAAATCAAAATTCGAGTTTTAACCCTACAATCTTATTTTTCATAATGATTTTGAATAACTAACCATGATCTCTTTTCAAAAAAAATAATTTAATGAAGTAACAAACTTTACAAACATAAAGTAACTTATTTTCGAATACTCGCAATAATCTTAGTACGAATGGTACAAAAATAAATATAATGGTTAAATTGCAAAATGATTAGTAGTACATACCAATCCTTAATTGTAACAATAAGGAAATCTATATATTCCTATTCAAGTGATGTGTTTCTATTTGAAGCTCTTTTATTAATTAAATATACTTTAAAGATAAATCCAAATCTCATTTTTTGTAATATATAAAATTTGAAGTGGATTCACTTAGTCTATCCAAGCTAAACCATCGATACTGCTGTATTGTTGGTAGGTATTTAAAACAAGTAAGCATGCTCAATTTTACTGGTTCGAATTTTTAAATATATTTTAAAAATAAAAATTAACATATCCTTAAAGACTTAAAAGATATTTTTAAAAGATATTGAATAAATTTTAGCACAAAATAAGAAATAATAACGATAAAATAATCAAGAAATTTGTATATCTATTCGGTTTGCGTGCTATTTTTTTGATAACAAGACTGATAATTTTAATTTAAGTAGAGTACTCATGTTCTGTGTCTCCAGGGATCGAACCCAAGACTTCTAGGACAACTATTTAAAGATCTTACCACTTGAGCTATTGGTCCTTGATAGTTTGAGCGCTATTTTTCATTTCAAACTATTTTTATAATTCACTCTATTTTCTTGAAAGAGATTGATTTAAACACTAATCTCATTTTTTAAAATATAAGTTATAAAGCGGAGCCACTCAGTTTTCCCATGAAGTTTAGTAACTCTGAGAAATATCTAGCTGAATAAACTAATTTTTGCAATACATTATTTGAGAAATCTGGCCAAGTTTGTTTCTTTTATCTGATAATCGTCAATAAATTGAAGCATTTTCTTATTCTAAGCAGTAAGTTTAACATATATATAATTTATGAGTCACACACTCGTTTTACTACCAATAGATCATTAGGATTGATGCTACAATATTTCTCAAAGTTGAAGAGTGTTGTGATATGTGATATAGAATCACATTTAGAAGGAAATAAATATAAAAAAAGAAGGAAAGATTATTTCTCTATCTAATTAGATAATCAGTCTAGTTTTTGCCATAGACATATTAATTCGGGCATTAGGTAATTGAATGCTATAAATATAGCCTAGAAGAGGTAGCGGAAAAGTGTGAGAAAAAGTTTGTTTTTGTAAGATTTTAGTGATTTAGATATCTTCTCAACTTTTAGGCTTTCTTTTGTAATCTTTTGGTGAATTAATGAAATTTTTTCTTGGAGGAATATATTTATCATTATTTTTCTTCATTTTTTATCTCTTCTAAAATTTAATTGTGCAAGGATAGGAAAAATCATAACAGTTGGTATCAGTGTCTACTGCCTAAATTTTTTAAAGAGTATTTTAGTTATAGAGAAGATAAGTGCTGAAAAAATTAATGGGTGAAATTGAAGGTTATGGAAGCCGAAGATGGAGGATTTTCTATATCTCAATGATCTTCACCTATCATTGAAGAATAAAGGAGAGAAACCCAATAATATATCTGAAGCAAAATTGAAGACTTTGGATAGGAAAGCTGGGGTATCTATTTGATATTATTTAAAGAAGACGTTGTTTCATATTGTTGCTAATGAAATTCAGTTTTGAAGAAATTGGAAGAAATTTATGCAAAGAACTTTGCAATAAATAAGGCTCTTCTTATGAGAAAATTGATGAATCTAAAACTTAAGGAAGGTGGTTCAATTTAGGAGCATATTAATGATCTTTAGGCAACTGTGAACCAATCGGCAGTAGTGAATTACCAAGTGGATGATGAGGCACAAGCCTTGATATTGATAAGTTTATTACTAGAGAGTTGAGAGATGCTTGTGGTTGCACTAAACAACTCAAATTCGGTTTGAGTTGTCTTAACGAGTTCGGTAGTTTATAGCCTACTTAATGAGAAGATGTGGAGGACGACCTCATGGAAGAAAGCGATAAGAAGGAAAAGGAAAGTAGAAATTCAATTGAAGAGGTCCATCTTGCAAGAATAAGGTAATCATTCAAATATGGAAAGACGATCAAATAGATTGAACAAAGAAAATGATTTCATCTGCTATTATTATGAAAAATACGATCATTAGCCGAGATTTTGCAATAAGATTAAAAAGGACAAGGAAAGGATGAAGACCTTGAAAGAAAACAAAAATGGACAAATATAATAATGATGGTAATGTGCATTCTGGTGAGGAATTTAAAGACAGCGTCGTATATGTGGACAATGATAAAAGCAAATATTGGGTGCTTGATTCGAGTGCTTGTTTCCACATGTGCAATCAAAAGGAATCATTTATTTATCATGAAGAGCAAGATGCTAAGGTGGAATCTGCTGATGTTGGAGATATGGATGTTAAGGGCATAGGTTCAGTTAGGTTGAAGATGCATAATGGAAAGGTGGTGAAGTTTATAGGAGTTGGGTATATCCAATAAATTACAAAGAATCTTATTTCAGTAAGATGGTAGGAGTTAAAATGCTGCAAATTATGATTCAAGGTGGAGTCACAAGGGTTTGAAAGAGCACTAGGGAGGTGTTGCGTGCAAAAAAAATGCAATAATGTATACAAATTTCTTAGGAAATGGGTGGAAAACGAGCAAACTTCTCAAAGTAGCGTTGGCGAGAAAATTTTAAGATGGATCCAGCAAAAGCCACAAAGATCATGGAGGCCCTTTATGGTATTACAAGTAGTTCCGAGTTATTTGATAATATGCATGTTCAATTAGATGGGATGTGCATATTTAGTTAGTTTGGAGGTTGCTAGAGTTTTCTTTTGGGGATGGAGACATTTATTTCTATTGTAATATTGGAGAATGTTTGGAGTTTGAGGTTGTAGGTGGAGTTTTGTTTACATAAATATAGTACAAGGCGAAGATTGTTGGGATTGGTATTATAATATTTCTTACAGTTAGAAAATTTTGTAAGTTGTGATACAAAATTACATTTAGAAGGAAATCAATATACAAAAGAAGAAAAAGAAATTTTGGATTTTCCTTAATTAATAGGCATATTTTATTGTGCTTATTGTTCTCTTTAATTATATAATCAATATATATTTTTCCATATACATATTAACTTGGGTATTAAGTAATTGATTATTATAAATATAGCCTAGAAGATAGTGGAAAAGTGTGGAAAAAAGTTTATTTTTCTAAGATTTTAAGGATTAAAATATCTTCTCAATTTTAGGCTTTCTTCTTTAATCTTTTGATGAATCAATAAAGGTTTTGTTTGGAGGAATCTATTTGCCATTATTTTTCTTTACATTCTTATCTCTTCTATAATCTAATTGTATAGGGATCAGAGGAAAATCATAATACAAATTAATTCGTGTTTGTCTTTCTTTTTATTTTTTTTCAACTCTTCTTTCTTTTTCTTCTTATTTTATTTCCATCCTAATTTTTCAGTAAAATTTTCTAAGATAAATTGAATACATGTATCCAATATGAAACAGATCTCTCATCTTTAATTGCAACATGAGTCGATTCTTCATAGGCTTGTGTTAATAACTTATGATTCTTCTTCTCATGTAATCTTTATCCTTTGAATGATGATTTTTCCTTGCATTTTTGACTTTCCGTTCCTTTCTCTATTAATTATTTTGCTATAAACATGTAGTTTTTTTTCTTCTCAATGAATCTTCCACCTACTACTTTTATTTTCATTTTCTATTCATTATGTTAACTACTTTGAATTACTTTCGATGCATGTCCTCCTTTTGGGATGCACTATCATGAAAAATTATTTTAGGTCATAGATAGATTAATTTCAAACCTAGTGGTTTTGATGCAAAACATCACATAGATACCCAAAATTCCAAGAATGAATTAATAAACAAAAGGTCGGGTACAATTAGAGGTCATCATGTTCTATCTGAAGCCTTCATATGTAAATATAAACCATCATGTGCAATTAGAGGTCATAGACTCATAATGTCCTATTTAGAGCCTTTATATGCAGACGGAAGCCATCGCATGTAGTTAGAGGTCATCGTGTCCTATTTGGAACATTCATATGTAGATAGAAGTCATCATGCCTATTCAAAGCCATCATGTATAATACAAGGTCATCAGGTAAAGAGCAAAGCCATTGTGCCTAATTGAAGCCATCGCGGGAGGTTTTCCATAGCTATCGTGGTAATTCTTGAAGCAATTATTGAACATGGTAAAAGAGCCATCGTGAGAAATTCTATGAGGCTTTCCTGTGATATTTCTAGATGATAAACTAAGGCGATCAAACCTTTATGTACCAACAAACCAACATATACTAACATTCAAATGGAAAAATGAGAATATCTAGGAGATTCGATAGGGTTATAGCGATGAATTTCTTAAAGATATTATCGTGAAGAGTTTAGAGCCATTTGCGATAAATCCAAAAGTTACCATGGTAAGTCTTATAAAGCTATTGCATGTTATCTTCAAAGGGTAAACGAGAGTTATCGTGGGAAGTTCAAATATAGTAAGTATGTGCCATCCTTACAAAGCCAAAGCCATTGCAAAGTCATCATGAAAGGACTTAATAGAATCTTAGTGATAGTTCCAAAGGTTAAGTAAATGATAATACATAGGAAACATCATGAAGCAACACAGGAAGAGCTATCGTGAAGAGTTAATAAGGCTATCAAGATACAAAGAGCCAGGAGTCACCGTGAAGTGTTCCTATAAAGCCCTCGTGATGAAGAGAAATCAGAGCTATCATGAAGCAATATAATAGAGTCTTCATGGTGAGTTTCTTGGAGTCATCATGAAAGGATGAACTAGAGCCACTGTAAGGCAGTTTTTTAGAATCATTGATATACTAAAACTAAAGGTTATCGTGAGGAATGAATGAAGAGTTGTCGACTTTTGGTCCACAATTTCTAAGGCAACTACAAGGAATAGTATAGATTTTATATCCATAGTCCTTGCATTATAATACATGAAGGTCATCATGAAGCAATACCTGTAAGCCATTGCATAGTCATCGTGATAAATCATTGAGTTAATTATTATGAAGCCATTGCAGATTTATTTGTTGAGACCTTCATTCTCCATATGAGTCTTCATGAGACAAGCCTATAAAGTAAAGCAATGGGCCTTAAAAAGGAGGCTGTCGTGAGTAATTTTCCAGAATCATCGCATAACAAATTGTCGCGTGAACATTAAGAGTCAAACTTCACCGTCCATTCGTTCTAGATGACACATGGCGTAAATCCAGTAGTTGAAATCTTTTATAAATATATGAGAATCAGCAGAATAATGATCTTAAGGCTAACTTAACACTAGAGGGAGGGGGTGAATAGTGTTTAATGGGTTATATGAATAATTTTCAAATTATTTAAAATTGTACTTGGAATGATGTAATTAAAAATCACAGAAACAATCACAGAATCAATGTGCAGATAAAAGTAGATGTGGTAAAAGCAAAAAAGAAAGAACACGGTAAAATTTTATACTGATTTGGAGTTACCCTACATCTAGTCCCTTGCAATTCTTCGTACGGATTTCTTTTCAAATAGTAAATGAAAATACAATTTCGATGTCAAGGCTACGAGACACACACTTCAGAATCCCGACCTCTAGGTATAGTCGCTTAATTTCTAGGCTACAAGCACACCCACTTGATTTACGGGCTACTAAGCACACACAATTGATTTTATGGGCTACAATCATACCCACAAGTATAGTAGTATGATTTGGTAGAGTTTTACAGTCTCACGTCTGCGATCTTGATTACACAATTGATCCTATAACTCTCGAAGAGCACTTTGATCTTGGTTTGAGTGAGAGAGATAAGTGAAATCCGAGAGTGGATGAAGGAGAATCAAATTAGTGATGATTGAGTTTGATTCTGGTTGAATTTCGGTAGAACTTGGGTATATTTTGATTTAGAAAATGAGAGATTGGAAGGATGAGAGATGAATAAGAAAATGATGATTAAAAATTCGTTTGGAAGTCTAGTTTTTATAGAGGAACAAAAGTCATATCCATTCGTGAAGAGATACGATGAAAAGACACTTTTGAAATTTAAAATTGAAAAATCGGCCACTATGTCGACATACTACATAGAGTATGTTGACATATTCTTTTTAAAATTTGAATATACTTTAAAATATTATTTTGAAAACTCGTTGTTTTGTAAAATAGTTTGATACTTTGTAAAATCTCTTATGTATAGTTTATACATATTTTAATCATAATAAACTTATTTAAATATTTGTATAATAATTTTGAAAATTTTAATATAATGTAAATAATATATATATATATATATATATATACACAATCAATATAATTTAACTTATTAAAGTACAAACAAAAATTTAATACACACACACACACGCACACACACACACACACTTAAAAACACTAAAACAATACCTTTATAAAGTATAGGAGATTGAAAATCATTTTGAGAAATATTAAAAAAAAGATTATTTTAAAAATAGGATATTTTAAAAATAATTTAAAACAAAATTAGAGAAGGAGAGAGAGATCATGTTAGTGCTATCAAGTTTTAACATAAATTCTACAACTCTATAATGTATCTGGAATATCTTGAAATACCGAACTCTTCAATACTCATGAGTTTTTGTTCTTCAACTCTTGAAACTCTATATCAGCAACTTGAATCTACTCTTGATACTATACAATCTTTTCAATCAACACCTCTCTACTATCCTACACTAACCCGATAAAACATTAGTATCTATATTATATATAATGCCTATAGTTGTTACCATCAAAACCAATACCTAAGGTACTAACAATCTCCCCATTTTTGATGATGACAACTCTGTATATAAAACATAATATAACTCCCATTAGGTTACAAAATACCCCATAATCTATGCCTAGAATATATATATTTCTCCCACTTTCTCATCAACAAAAATAACCACCTAAAATTATAAGTCTAACACTAACTTTTACTCTAATTCTAACTCTAACTCCCCCTAAATAAAATATTATAGACTAATGACATATAATGATGATGAGAATAATTTATATAAGAACAATAAGTGATATTTAACATGAGATAATCATGAAATGTAAATACTGATAAGAATGATGTATAAGAAATGATAAGTGATAACACAAATCATTAATAGTAACCAAACCAATCTATATATTCATTCAACACCACACCATAATCCAATCACATCTTTAATGTACATATAAGTAAGTAAAATAAATGTTAAATTAAATTAAATATACATACCACACAATCAAATTAACAAAGACAAGTACCATCCCAACGTGTTCTCCTAAAGATCGGGGATTTGTGAATATGACAATGAGGATAATGAAGGCAAAAGTTCCCCTTTTGTTCGACGAGACATCTTGATCAAAACATAACTATCCGACACAGCGGACTTTGTTATCTTCCTCCATGTGTTCTTCCTCTTCCTCATCATCATTGCCTTGAATGGGTTTAAGAATGGCCAAATCTGCAGAATCGTCTTCAATAACTATTGGATTTTTAGGATTATCCAATAGATGTTTTGCAAATTGCAGATAATTCTACTTTGTTTCTCTTGTTCTTTGGACATACAAAGTTGTACAACTTGTATTTTAGTCAATATCTCCAGAACATTCTTCATTTTTCCTTCCAATTTAATAACTTTGGCCATAGTAGTGTATTGGAAGGGGCCTTGGGTAGGAGAAGGGAAGGAAAATGATTAATTCTCTTCTATAGAACATTTGTGATTAGAGGAGGCTATGGTTTATTTGTTTTAGAAGTTTAAAACAGAGATATTACATAAAAATGAAGAAGAAAGTCAAATTTTGGTTATTATATAACCTCCAATTTTAATTTTAGAGAGAAATTTAAAAAACAAAAATTACAGTTTTATGTAGACATTGTGAGATATGATATGTCAACATATATGTTATAATTTTGATTACTTTATTTTTCTTTATATTTTGTAATTTATATTTAATTATTTTTATATTTTTGATAGGGAACAAATTCCTAACTCTCTTCTTAACTTAGTAAAAGATGTTTGATTCAATGGTTTTGTTTGTATATCGGTTATTTGATTTTCAGTGTTTATAAACTTAAGTAATATTATTTCTTTTTACATTATCTCTTGGAAAATGATGTCTTATATCAATATGTTTAGTTCTATCAAGGTGAGTTGGATTTTTAGATTTATTGATCGTACTTGTAATATCATAATATATTGGTGATTTAGTAAAATTTAAACCAAAGTCTTTTAATATTTGTTGCATATAGATAATCTATAAATAGGCTAATGTTGCTAAAATATTTTCTGCTTCTGTTGTGGACAGAGATATAGAGTTTTGCTTCTTACTAAACTAGGAAACCGGAGAATGTCCTAAAAAGTGACAAGTTCCACTTGTACTTTTTCTGTCAGATTTGCAACTAGCATAGGTAGCATCACTATACAAATTAATTAATTCAATGGTGTCTTCTTTTGGGTGAAGGAGTCAATAATCTAATGTGTTGTTTACATATCTCAAAATATGTTTTAAGGATTTTAAATGAGTTTCTTTAGGTTGAGATTGATATCTTGCATAGATACAGACTATACATTATATCAAGTCTATTAATAGTTATATAGAGTAGTAATCCAATCATTTATCTATATTACTTATAATTTATATCTTTTGAATTTTTTTCTTTATTTAATTTTTCATAAGTTTCCATGGGAGTTGGTTTACCAATTATGACATACCAAATCACTTAACTAAATCTTTAGCATATATTTCTTAACTAATAGAAATTCATAACTTAGTTGTTTTATTTGTAATCCTATAAAGTAATTATGTTCTTCCATATGACTTTCTAATTACTTAGTCATTATTTCTGAGAATTCCTTATTTAGTTTATCGTTGATAGATCCAAAAATGATATATATATATATATATATATATATTGAAAACCCATAAAAACTCGGCAGACCGGTAAACTCCCGAGGAGGATATAGTAAAGTCATTCGCTGATCCAAACCCCCATACCCTCGGGTAAATTTATATAGGATAGGGAAGCGCATGGTACAAATCGAACCTGAGTCTTTTTAGCAGAACCCAAGCCTCATTTCCACCGCGCCGCACCCGTGAACTCATCGATGTATATATGTATTAACTTAATATCATTTTTATTTCTTTTAATAGAAAGTGTACTATCTACTTTGCCTATTTTTAAATTTCATTGTAATAGATAGGATTTAAGTCTGTCATAACAAGGTCTTGAAGTCTGTTTCAGACCATACAAAGCCTTCTTTAATTTGTAAACATGATTAGGTAGTTTTTCATCTTGAAAAAGTGGGGGTGGTTCTACATATACATCTTCTTCAAGAAAACCATTTCAAAATGCACTTTTAACATCCATTTGATAGACAAACACCTTTGTTCAAGTGGTTAATTGATTCGGCTTTGGTGTAGGATGTCACAAGTTCGAAACTTTCTTTTGAACGTTTATTTGACATGAAATATGTGGTCCCAATGATTTGTTGTATATAAAGTAAAGGTTTATTTCTCACAACCTCTACATGTTCATTCATTTAGTTTTTATATACCCATTTAGTTCCTATTATGGATTTATCCTCAGGTCTTGGGACTAATTCCCATGCATTATTTTTTGTAAATTGATTCAATTTATCTTGCATAGCAAGAATCCGTGAATCATCGGTTGATGGTTCCTTTCGATTTTTAGATTCAATAGTTGAAATAAAACAACAATACTCACTTTATTTAGTAGATTTCTAGTTTCAACAACAGATTCAATATTTCCAAGTATATTTTCTATAGGAAGATCTTTCAAGTATCTTGTTCTTTTATTCGGATGTGAATTTTCTAAATTAATATTATTTTCATTTTTGCTAATCTCATTATTACTAATTTCTTTTGGGTTATCTGTAACGACTCGAAATTTTGTTCGTTGAATTCGAAATATTTAATTGATTTAAACATTAAAATGATTTGGTTTACAAGGTTGGATAATTCAAAATTCCAAATATTATGATTTTGTTATCGTTTATAATTGAAATTCAAATACGGTGATTATTAAAATATTTGAATTGAGGGATTTAATATTGAATAGTGATTCAAATAACTGAAATTTAAATTGAGAGCTAATTTAACTCATTTTAAATGAATGGTTAATAAAAGTGAATTCAATCATTAATTCAATTGCAGTAATTAACAGTTCGAATAAATAATCAGAAAATAAAATCTTATTTTTACGACTTGATTTCTTTTGACGTATTTTTAATTTAATTAATGTGATTTTTTTCATAATTTTCTTAATTGGAAAATATTGAAATTTTCATTTGAGGTTTTATCGGCAAATAACAGCATTTTGTGATTTTACGGAATTCAATAACCGTGTATATCATTTCTGTTTTGAGATCGCGTCATTGTTCTCAACGCCGCGATCATATTTTTATTTCATCAATTTGGACGACGTACACGGTTGGAAAATGGTGCAGCGAGAAATTTGCAAATTGTATGTATACTAACAGACCAAATACACACGCCCACGTTTCTCCTCTGCTCCGCCGCTTTTCTGTCTTTCCCCGTACCCACACGCACACAAATTTTCTCTATTTACATCCCCTCATTATCTCCATTTGTATCCTTACTCAAGATCGAAAAGAAAATGAAACTTAAAAATCGAAAACGAATATAGGTCAACGCCCCAACCATTTCTGCTCCTCTTTTTCATTATTCCCCCTCACACGCTTCCTCTCCCCTTTTCTAGAAAAGCCAGCAAAGAGAGAAAAAAAATGCCCTATCCCTTAAATTCATAAATCAATTCGTAGCCAAGCATATTTCTTCCTTTCCTCTATCTCGCTCTTTCGTTGAAGTCAGAAAAAAAATGTCCTCGTTCATTTCAGAAATTCCAATAATTCAAATTAATCATAAAAATTAAAAAGGTGAGGTCTTTGTGATTTTAAAAGGTAGAGCTGCATCTAGTTGGAGTTGTGGAGGCTACGGTAGCCTATTGAGTTGATCGAAAGTGAGGAGTTTTGAAGCTTGGAAACTAAGGTTTGATTTCTATAGCCATATGTTCATCGATTTGGGAAGTGAATGGTTGTACTGGGTTTCGGGTTGCGAAGGGAGTCGGTTGCCATAAATTGTTGACTTGCGGCTTAGTGGAGGAGAACCCGACGTTTCGTTTGTCGTATTCTAGCCTTGGGACAATGTCGGACGTCGGGTTTTGAATTAGGATGCGGGAGGTCAGGTGAAGGGCACCAGAGGAGAGAGGAAATGGAGGGGGATATGTCGGCATGGTCAGGGGAGCCACTAGGGATAGATGGAAGGTGGAGGGGGAGGAGTGCACACGTGCACATCGTTCGTGCATGGGGATTTAACAGAGGAAGGAGAAGGAGAAGAGAAGGGGATGGAGGTTGAAGTTGTAATATTGGGTGGGGCTGTAAAAAAAAAAAAGAATAAGGGAATGAAAGGAGAATGGGAACAACATTTTGAGTTTGAGGGAGGAAAGTTTGTATGGAAATTAGGAAAAGGTTAAGCTAATTAAGTCATTGAAGAGTTATAGGTATATTTAAATTTGGAGATCTTATTATATCAACAACTCGTTCATTTTAGGTCTAGTCGAGACGCGGTTTGTTGCGTTGTGTTCGTATTGATGAATACGAAGCACATGAACTGGATTGAAGTCGATTGGAGCTAGCGGAAATTTGTGATAAAATGAAACGCTTATTTAATTTTAATTAAAACACAAAGCTTCAACGATCATTGCAATCAAAGTGAGTTAAACTCACCTTTCTGATTTATCAATTTATTATTGTGTAGATCAAATTTATTTATTTCTTCTTGAATTTGGCTGGTCGGTTGAATATGATCTAGGATGACGATATAGCATCTTAAATAGATTGTTTGAATCGGATCTAGGATGACGATATAACATCTTGAAATGCTATTAAATATGTTTGAATTTATTTTTGAATTATTCCAAATAATTGAATCATGCGAGAAATTGATAAATAGAAGATTTTATTACGTTGTTTAATTATAATATAATTGAATTTAAACATGCTTGATGTTATCTATGAGGCCAAATAAACACCGTTGAACAATAAATGAAAGATTTTTATTATGAATGACATTTGATTAGTAGAATAAATTCTTATTCTGTTATTAGATTAAATTGGACAATATTTGAGTGCCAGTTGATTTATACTGGATAATCGATGTATTAACAATTAGTTGTTAATTATGGATTTGATTTACATATATGCCTGTTATGTAAATACATGCATTAGATAGATGGTAGCTTGTTAAGTACCATTGTGATCATTAAGCCTCTTTCAGAATTAGGAAAGTTGCAAAGTTGTTTAACTTCAAATCTTATAATTTGAAGTAAAAGGTCTTATTTAATTATATTTTATACAAATGGATTTGTTATTTTTATTTTACAAATGTTTGTAAAATAATTTATTTAGTGAAGTTAATTATGTTTTAGAATTAATTGATTATTTGATTTTGTTTAAAAATAACAAATTATTTTACTATTAGTTATTTAAGATAGATAGTTATTTCATTAAATAATACTATTTAAAAGTTAATTAATTTTATTTTAAAGATTGAATTTATTTTATTATATGAGTTTTTTATGTTAAAGGTTAAATTATTATATTATTAATAAATGTTTTAAAAGTTTTTCATATTATTAAAAGGGTCAAGATATTTTTGTGATGTTTAAAATCTTTTTTTTAAAATTATGTAATAAATTGTTTATAAAAGGAATCCTTGTGTAAAAGAGTTGGCTAAAGGAGTTTATAAATGTGGAAATGGTTTGAAATTTGAAAAGGGAAGTTTTATAAATGATTTAAGATTTAGAAAAGAATATTTCTCCAAATTGAACTTTGAAATTTATAAATAAGCTTTAAATTTATTTGGAAATATTTATAAAATAAAGAGATTTTGGAAAGAAATGGTTGATTTTCATAGCATAATTTGAAGAGGCGGAGATTGCCTACGGTTTTTTATATTTTCGTTGGAATAACGACGTAACCATTGTACAAACTGTGATCTATGAAATTTCATAGCGCAATTCGAGAGGCAGATATTGCCTGCAGTTAAGTTTGGATTTCTTTGGGATAGATACGTAACCATTGAGCTGCGATCCATGGTCGATACCGAATGGTACTTTCCATTTCTATTTTAAAAAGTTTTCAAATATTTTTGAAAGGAATGGTTTGTGAATATACTTATTCCGGTGAGATAAGTACATGACTGTTTTTGATAAAGAGATTCAATTTATCAAAATTGAATTAAATGAGGCTTAGTGATTTCAGTGGGATTCGTTTTGGCATGCCGGGAGTGATGCATTCGGTCTTAGCAAGAACAGTTATGTTTTTCCTGTAGTACCCCGGCTAGACGAGTATGATGCTTCGAAAGGATAACTCTGATCCTTATACAGGAGGACAGTTCTCGAAGTACGGAGGGCCCCTTCGTGGAAATCCAATACAATTAGCGAACGAGTCTTATCGAGTTTTGATTTTATACCTAGTATTGTTGTAATGTACACCCACGAGCATCACAACTACTTGATTATTATTATTTTCACCTTAGGCATTCTTATAATATCACTGGGTTTTATATATAAATGGTTTGGTTATCGTAAGGTATAAATCCGTCCGCGTTTATGTGCGGCACGGTCTTACGAATACTTTATTTTGGAAAGGGTTTTGATAACTTTAAAATCAAATTGGGTATATTTTTCTCATGCTGGTTTACCAGATTGATCCATGTGTTATTATTTTAATAATGCTCGAGTCAGACCGAGCATATTACATATTTAGTTTTGGATTGCTTTGAAGCCCAGGAGACGAGCTGGAGATTGAGATGTATTCTCATACTTGTTTTATTATTCTACTGCGGTGTTGTTTGAAATTGTCAGCAATTGTGAGGACATGCTGTTATAACTATTCAGGCTGATAATTATTGATTTGTGTACTTTAATTTGAGGTATGTACACTACAATGTTCATTTATGTAAAGAGCTATTTATATTATATATTGTTCGTTTCGCTGTGAGATTCTGTATCTGTTTAGTTTCTTCCATCTTCCATCTTCTTTCTTTTTCCCTAACCATTTGTCTTTCCGACACATGAATGTTCGGCACATGAGTACTGTGGATGTATTAGTGTCGACTCTAAGGGTCGAAAAGCCGGGTCGTTACAGTGGTATCAGAGCTTAGATTGAGCGAACAACTAGGCTTTGTTGTGAATTACTCATTAGAGATAGGGTCAATAGCACCCTACAATGAGTCTGATTGCAGATATATATGAGAGCGCTTATTTGTTAGTGCTATAAAATATTTTATATTGTGTTGATTTATCTGTTGAGTGGCTTATAAATTCTGATCGAGACGTGGGACGCTACCGAATCGGTAGGGGTTTCTAAACACTTAAACAAGGCAAATTGATGCAGTATGGTTTTAAACTGGGTAAAAGAAATAATTTTACCTAAATTATACTTTATATATAAAAGGAATATTTTTTCAAAAATTATTGTAGTTATATATGGAGTGCTTGATTGTTAAGGGATGATAATATTCGATTATTATCATTCATTATTTAATGTTTGTGCTTTAATAAAAGATTGTTATAATTATAATCTAAATGAAGATAATCAAGAGTGAATTGAGTTATATAAGAAAATGAATTTAGAAATGAGAATCATAAAGTATTGTTATATTTAAATTGATTGAAAGCTGAGAATTTGAGAATTTAAATTTCCGTGGTTTTGTAAATTATTTTCAAAGTTTTAGAAATTTATAATAGTATTATTTTGGACATATTTTTGATTGGCAATATTTTGAATGAGATTTAAGAGAGATAAAAAGCACTGAAGTCGGTTTGGTTGCTGGCAAATAATTTGGGTGATGACTGCAGCATCGCTGGGATTAATTTTTGAGTTTCTAAGTGTCGAATTGCTACCGTAAAAGTTTTGTTTTGCCAAATAAAGATTGTTTTGGGTTTCAAAAAGAAGAAAGGGTGGAAGTTGAAATACAAAAGGAATATGTATATTATTATTTCAAAATGATATGAAATAAAAACCCAGGTGTCTAAATTCTAAAATTTTCGGATAAGTGATATTATGGAATCTTGTATTTATCCATCGGGACAGTTTGGTATGTACATCTCATTTTGATTAGAAATTTTCATTGCTGAAAGTAGTAATATAGGAATTGAAAGCTAGGTGTTTTATGGAAAAATAAGAAGATAAGTTTTTATAACTTATAAATTTGATAATTTGTCGGTTAGAACAAATTTTTAGAATTTGTTGGTTATGCGTGTAAGATAAGGAAATTTGAAATTAGGTCATGAAATGAAATCGACTTAAGTGAAGTTAAATAAATGGTTTTGTGAAATAATTCATAAGTGAAATTAGTATTAAAGGTATTATACTAAGTGAAAATCAAAATGAATGTGAATGAAAAGAAATTGGTATAATTTAGAAAACCAATATGGAAATAAATATGTAAGTTGTACACAGTCCATTTTATTTGCATAACTATTTAATCCAGACTCGAGTGCACGAATTCAAGGTGTTTTACAGTAATAGAATTATGATTTTTTACTTGATTCTTAACGGTGAACATTAGAGACAGATATTTGATTTGATTCTGAAGTTCTCTATCATAGTGTATGACTATGTAAGGAGAATGATGATTTCTAATCAAGGAACTAGATCAGAGTCTGCACTAGAGAATCAAGTGAGCGATCCTAGTTCGAAAGTAAAATTGTGTGATCGAGCAACGATCTGATTGATATTGTGTATATATGTTATATGCACATCTTACAGGTGTTATCATAATTATATGTTAGACATTTAGAAGATGAATTTGGAAAATTTAAGGGTTTGGAGACATTTTTCCTACCTTGGAAATTTCGAGGACTAAATTCTTTTAAAGAGGGAAGAATGTAACGACGTGGAATTTCGTTCGTTTAATTCGAAATATTTAATTGATTTAAATATTAAAATGATTTGGTTTAAAAGGTTGGATAATTAAAAATTCCAAATATTGTGATTTTATTATAGTTAATAATTGATATTCAAATACAGTGATTATTAAAATATTTGAATATGGGGATTTAATATTGAATAGTGATTCAAATAACTGGAATTTGAATTGAATATCAATTTAATTAATTTAATGAGCTAATTTAACTCATTTTAAATGAATGGGTAATAACGGTGAATTCAACCGTTAATTCAATTGCAGTAACTATCCGTTAGAATAAATACTCAGAAAATAAATGTTTATTTTTATGACTCGATTTCTTTTGAAGTATTTTTAATTTAGTCAATGTGATTTTTTCATAAATTTTTTTTATTTGAAAAATATTAAAATTTTCGTTTGACGTTTTATCGGCAAATGGTGGCATTTTGTGATTTTATGGAATTCAATAACCGTGTATATTATTACTATTCTGGGATCACGTCGTTGTTCTCAGTGCGACCATGTTTTTATTTCATCAATTCGAACTACCTACGCGGTTAGAAAGTGGTGCAGCGAGCTACCCGAAATTTGCAAATTATATGTATACTAACAGACTAAATGTACACGCCCACGTTTCTCCTCTTCTCCGCCAGTTTTCTGTTTTTCCCCATACCCACACGCACACAAATTTTACCTATTTCCATCCCCTCATTGTCTCCATTTTCAACCTTACTCAAGATCAAAAAGAAAAGAAAAGAAAACTTAAAAATTGAAAACGAATACAAGTCAACGCCCCAACCAATTCTGCTCCGCTTTTTCATTATTCCTCCTCGTACACTTCCTCTCCCCATTTCTAGAAAGGCCAACAAAGAGGAAAAAAATGCCCGATCCCTTAAATTCAAAAATCAATTCATACCCATGCATATTTCTTCCTTTCCTCTGTCTCGCTCTTTCATTAAAGACAAAAAAATGTCCTCTTTCATTTCAAAAATTCCAATAATTCAGATTTAGTCCTAAAAATTAAAAATACGAGGTCATTGTGATTTTAAAGGGTAGAGCTGCATCTAGTTGGAGTTGTGGAGGCTACAGTAGCCTGATAGGATTCAAGTATTCAGTGCAGACATTAAGGCAAGTAAAGGAAAAGAAACAGAGAAAATAGAATTGGAGAAGAAGGTTGTATATTTTTCTTGTTCATTTCGAATACATAACCATCCTCTTATAGCTGAAGCCTAGGATTCTTAGCCACTGGATTATAACAAACTAAAGGAAAGTGGTCCATTCACTACTATTTCAGGTGTAACCACCTTTCCTAGCTAAATTATAAGAAAATGCAGAAATTGGTTATAACTAACATTTGTTTTTACTGCTAGACGTGGTCCCTCTTGCTTTTAACTATTTGTTGCTTGGCAGCCTAAATATCTTGCTGGTTTGTGTATTGCACGTTTTGGTCTAGTAGTATCAGGTGCATTATCAGCTGGTGCATCAATACCTCCCCCTGCAGGAGCAACCTTGTCCTCAAGGTTGAGGTGGGGAAAACTGTGAGTCGGCTGCGTGTAGTCTTCCCATATAGCTTCAGTTGGGTCGAGGCCTTGCCATTGGATAAGTACTTGGTGTTTGGAGGGGTTTAGGTGGCGATGAGCGAGGATGTTGGCAGGCTAGTAGACTGGGTGTCCTTCGTGGGAAAGTGGGGGTAAGGTGGTGGGAGTGGTAGAGTGTGGGTTAGGGCAGTGTTTGAGGAGGGAGACATGGAATACCGGGTGGATTTTGGAGTCGTGGGGGAGTTGGAGTTTGTAGGCGACAGCACCGATTCTTTCTATGATTTCACAGGGTCCGAGGTATTTGCGGGCAAGTTTGTGGTGTGTGGTGCCGAGAGAGGTTTGGCGATATGGTTGGAGGTGAACAAAGACCCATGTGCCGGCACTAAATTCTTTATCCGTACGGTGTTGGTTGGCGTGATTCGTCATTCTCGTTTGGGCTTTTTCCAAGTTTGTTTCGATTTGTTTGAGTAGGTCATCGCGATCAAGGAGCCATTCGTCGAGTTCATGTAAGTTGGTGGTTCCTGCACTATAGTCAGCGAGAATTGGAGGGGGTCTACCGTACACCACCTGAAATGGAGAAGTGCCAAGGGACGAGTGGTGATTGGTGTTGTACCACCATTCAGCCCATGGAAGAAATTGAACCCATCGATTGGGTGTATCACCAACAAGTGCTCGTAAATAGGTTTCCAAGCAGCGGTTCACAACTTCGGTTTGGCCGTCCGTTTGCGGATGATAGGCGCTGCTCATTTTCAGGTCTGTGCTATGTATTCGACAAAGTTCTTTCCAAAAGTGGCTGATAAAAACTCGGTCTCTATCGGAGACAATAGAACGGGGAAAACCGTGTAGACGGACGTAGTCTTGTATGAAATAGCGGGCTAGTTGGGCTACAGAACTGGATGTTGGGAGGGCGATGAAGTGGCTGTATTTGGACAAGCGGTCGACTATGACCCAAATAGATGTTTTCCTGAATGACGGTGGTAGATGCGTAACAACGTCCATGGAGATATCTTCCCATATGCGAGTGGGAATGGGTAATGGTTGTAACAGGCCTTTGGGTGGTGTGTTTTCGGGTTTTGATTGCAGGCAAGTAGAGCATTGATTGACAAACTGTTTGACAGAAGTAGACAATTTGGGCCAATAAAAGTTAGAAGAGATACGAGCAGTGGTAGCTTTGATACCTGAGTGCCCACCAAGTTTGGACCCATGGAGGGTGGTGATGATATGCTGACGCAAATTCTGAGTGTCAGGGACAAAGATTCTACCGTTATACAGGAGAAGACCATTGCGAAATTGAACCGAAGTGGATCTAGTAGCTGCTTGCTGCCGAAGTTGCTGAGCGAGGGGGTCGACTGCTGTGGCGGCCTTGATTTGTTCGGTGAGAAGAAATTTAGGTGTTAGAATGGTGTGGAGATGGGGCGAGGTTGTGGCGGTGGAAGGCGAGAGTGGTTGGAGATCGGCTGAGGTTGGCTGTTGCTGGCGATGCGGAGGGTTTTGCGCGGGTGGCTGTAGTGGGGCGAGGGGAATTTGGGTGGAGTGGTGGAGTTGCAGTTGAGGCGGTGTGATTTGTGATGGTGGAATTGGAGGTAGCGGTGTAGCTGCAGATGTAGGGGAAGGAGGAGGTGAATTAATTTGGGTGGATGGTTCATGAATTGCTGAATTTGTGGGAAATGAAGAATTGGAAGGTTGGGCCTGTAAGTTAATTGTGGATTTGGGCTGGGCTGTAGAAGTCCAGCGGGAAAGTGCATCCTCTACAGTGTTAGACGAACCTGGTTGGTAAATGATGGTGAAATCAAATCCTAGTAGTTTAGTCAGCCAGCGATGTTGCTCCGGAGTTTGTATAATTTGGGTAGTGAGTTGGCGTAAGCTTTGGTGGTCGGTTATGATGATAAAATGGCGGCCGAGGAGGTAATGACGCCAACGTTTGACGGCGGAAGTAATGGCGTACATTTCGCGACTATAAGTGGATGCCCGTTGAAGGAGGGGAGGGAGAGTTTTGCTAAAGTAAGAAATTGGGTGTTTATTTTGAGAGAGAACGGCGCCTACGGCGGCGATGGACGCGTCGGTGTGGATGGTGAATGTTTGAGTGAAATCGGGTAGGGCTAAGATTGGAGTGGTGGTAACGGCGTGTTTGAGGGCATTGAAAGCTTCGGTTGCGGCATTGGTCCAAAGGAAGGCATTTTTTTTAGTAGATTGGTAAGTGGGTTGGCGATTTTGGCATAGCTTTGGATGAACTTACGGTAATATCCCGTGAGACCTAAGAATCCACGGAGTTCCGTTGTATTTTTTGGAACGGGCCAATCAAGCATGGCTTGGATTTTATTGGGGTCGACTCGAACTCCTTGGCTTGAAATAATGTGGCCCAAGTAATCAATTTCGGTGAGGGCGAAGGCACATTTGGATAGGTTGATGAAGAATTTATGGTTGGATAGTATTTGGAGGGTGATTTGGAGGTGTGAAATGTGAGTGGTAAGGGTAGGGCTATATATGAGGATGTAATCAAAGAATACTAAAATAAATTTCCGTAGGTATGGGTTAAAGATGTTGTTCATGGTTGCTTGGAAGGTGGATGGAGCATTTGTGAGTCCAAAGGGCATGACGACAAACTCGTAATGTCCTTCGTGAGTTCGGAACGCTGTTTTAGGGATGTCGGGAGGGTGTACACGTACTTGGAAGTAACCGCTTCACAAATCTAGTTTGGTGAAGTATGTAGCACCATGAAGTTCATCCAATAGTTCGTCGATGGTCGGGATGGGAAATCTATCTTTGATTGTGATGGCGTTAAGAGCGCGATAATCAACACAAAAATGCCATGTTCCATCCTTTTTTTTTGCGAGGAGGACTGGTGATGAAAATGGGCTAGTGGATGGTTGAATAAACTTGGTGAGGAGCATTTCACGGATTTGTTTTTCAATTTCATTTTTTTGAAAATGGGGGTATCGATATGGACGAACGTTCACCGGAGGTTGGTTGGGCTTTAAATTGATGTGGTGATCAAGAAAACGATGGGGAGGTAGTTCGGTTGGTTTTTGAAAGATGGTGGTGTGTTGGTCCAATAGCTTTTGAATAGGAGGTGGAATGTGTTTGGTGGCTTGAGTAAAAGGCGATATTAGGGTGATTTGTAAGTGGAAGTATGACGTGATGGAATTTGTGGAGTCAAGGCGTTTTAATTGGTGTAGAGAGATTTCTTTGGGGTGTGAAAAATTAGAAAGGCCGGATAGGGTAATAAATTGCTGGTTGTAGACAAAACTCATGGTAAGTGCCTTTAGATCGGTAGTAATTGGGCCCATTGTTTCAAGCCATTGTATTCCCAAAACAATATCAGCACCCATAAACTCCAATAAATGTAAATCAGCCACAAATGAAAATTGCTGTACCGTAAATTGGACATTTCTGCAAATCCTTTGCTAAGTAATTTAGCTCCATTCCCAACCGTGACATAAAATTGCGATTTCTCTTCGAATGGTAATTTAAGAAACGAAGCGACACGTGAGTGGATGTAGTTGTGAGTCGATCCGGTGTCAACTAGGGCTAGGATCTGCTGGCCGGAGATGTTAGATGAGAAGTGCAAGGCGCGGGGGCTGGCGGCACCAACCATGGAGTGAAGGCTGAAGTCGGCAGGGTTGGTGGATAGGTCGATGTGGGTTTCTACGGCTGGTGGTTGGTTAAGGGGGTCAAAGACGTCGGTGGTTGGTTCAGTAGGTGGTTCGGTTATGGCCAGGTCTGGGTCATTTGAATCGGTGGTTGTGTCTGGAAGGAGAAGGAGGGCGCGTGGGGTAGAGCAACGGTGCCCGGGGGTATATTTACTGTCACAGTAAAAGCACAGTCCGTGTGCTTTGCGCTGGGCCATTTCGGATGAAGTAGAACGGCGAACAGGGATGTTTGTGGAGGTGGATTGATTATTTGGTGAGCTGTGGTGAAGAGTTTGAGGTTGGGTGGACTGAGTGGGAGGTGCAGATGATAACAAAGGTGGGTTTGTATGTGAGGAGCATGGGCTTGGTTTGTAGAAGGTGGAGCGTTGGTCGGCGAATTTTGTTTCAATAAGTTTCGCTAAATCGATTGCTTGGGAAAGTGATGTCGGTTGAAGTATGTGTAGCTCGTTTTTGATTGGTGTTTTGAGGCCGGAGAGGAAACAATGGAGGAAGGAGTCGGGAGAGAGAGATGTAATACGGTTGCTTAGTGTTTCGAATGTTGCATGGTAATCGTCTACGGATCCGGTTTGTCGGAGTTTAAATAGAGAAGATTGAGGGTTAATGAAGGTAGAGGGGCCGAACCTTTGTTCGATTGATTTTGTGAGAGCCGGCCATGAAAAAAGTTGATTGTTCCGGTACATCCATTGAAACCATGTCAACGCTTGTCCTTCCATGTAGAAGCTTGAGAGTTCAATCCGTTGTTCTTCCGGTGTGGCATGATAGGTGAAGAACCGTTCCGCTTGAAATATCCAATCTAGGGGGTTAGATCCATTAAAGCGGGATAATTCGCATTTTGGGGTTCGGACGGCTATTGGGTTGGGGTGGAAGGTTTGATGGAGTGGAGTTGTAAGTAGTGGTGGTGGTCGGCCATTGTTTGGTGAGGGTTGATGGTTTGTTTGTGATTGAGGTGGTGGGGAAGTGACTTTAACGGTGAGGTCTTGTATCATTTGTGTTAGGGTAGTCATGGAATTTTGAAGGTTAGAGATGTCGGAGCGCATGGAATCCATGGAGGTTGTATGATTGGTGGAGTCGTCGCGGAGTTGAGAAATGGCTTCATCAATGGCTCGATTTCGGTCTTGTGCTGTGTGAACCATGGTGGTATAGGAGTGGGAGGAGAGTGATGAAAATGAAAGCACCAAATTGATAGGATTCAAGTATTCAGTGCAGACATTAAGGCAAGTAAAGGAAAAGAAACAGAGAAAATAGAATTGGAGAAGAAGGTTGTATATTTTTCTTGTTCATTTCGAATACATAACCATCCTCTTATAGCTGAAGCCTAGGATTCTTAGCCACTGGATTATAACAAACTAAAGGAAAGTGGTCCATTCACTACTATTTCAGGTGTAACCACCTTTCCTAGCTAAATTATAAGAAAATGCAGAAATTGGTTATAACTAACATTTGTTTTTACTGCCAGACGTGGTCCCTCTTGCTTTTAACTATTTGTTGCTTGGCGGCCTAAATATCTTGCTGGTTTGTGTATTGCACGTTTTGGTCTAGTAGTATCAGGTGCATTATCAGCTGGTGCATCATAGCCCGTTGAGTTGATCGACAGTGAGGAGTTTTGAATCGTGGAAACTAAGGTTTGATTTCTATGGCCGTATGTTCATCGATTTGGGAAGCGAATGGTTGTATTGGGTTCCGGGTTGCGAGGGGAGTCGGTTGCTAGAAATTGTTGACGTGCGGCTGAGTAGTGGATAACCCAACGTTTTGTTTGTCATATTCTAGCCTGGGGACAATGTCGTATGTCGGGTTCTGATTTAGGATGCGAGAGATCAGGAGAAGGGCGCCAGTGGAGAGAGGAAGTGGAGGGGGATCTGTCGGCATGGTCAGGGGAGCCTCTGGGGATAGATGAAAATTGGAGGGGGAGGTGTGCATGAGTAACGACCCGGATTTTTCGTCGTTCATTTCCGAGTATTTAAACGTCTTTAAATATTTAATTTGAATCATAGATCGATTTTGATTGAGAAAATTTGGGTTTATTTATGAAATAAATTCAATATTTAAATATGACGATTTATTGAATAATTTAATTATTGAAGTTATAATTGAATATTTGTTAAAATAGTTTTTTTTAGATATAGCGATTTAATTATCGAAGTTATTATTGAAGTCATATTTTAATTATTCAGTATTTAAATATAGCGATTTAATCACTAATATTCGTTTTCGAGTTTCTAAGCGACGGATTACTACCGAAGTTGATTTGTTTAGATTTGTATGGCAAAAAAGTTTTGTTTTGGAAATTCCAAAGGAAATTTGTTTTGGGATAAAAACTAGGGTTAGTTTAAACTTTAAAAAGTGTGGTACTTGTGATTTCAAAATGATTTGAAATAAATACCGGGTGTTTGAATTCCAGAATCCTTATTTAAAATATTTTAAAAAACATTAGGAAATAAGTATAGACTTGTAAAATTGAGAACAACTCTAAAGAAGAGAGAAGGGTGTGGAGTTTGAATTTCGAAATTAAATTTTAACTGGAAAAAGTTAAAATAAATGAAACTAAACTTAAGCGAAGAAATAGGAATATATATAATGAAGTTGAATGAATTAAAGATAACATCGTTTGGAGTGAAATTAATTTAAGTATAAATAACTCGAACATGGTTTTGAAATGTTGGTTAAAGAAATTGAAGTTGAAATTAAAAGGTGAATTGGATTTAAGTTATATGTGATTGAATTAAAATAAGTAAATGAGAATATAAGGTGACTATATAAATGTAAGTTGTACAATTTGAATTGGATTAGAAATAATATCGAATTGGAGTAAATGTAAATATAAATTTTGAGTTGTGAAATATTATAAAACTGTATGGATAAGATCTCGAGCAAAACAAAATTTGAGTTAAAACCTGGAATTATGAATAAATAAATGGGAATAGCTTATAAAAATTGAAATAAATTGAATAAAAATATATTTAGGCTATAAATAAGTGTATATTCTCGAGTTGAAAATAAAATGAGTATAGAATTGATGAAAATATGAAAAATAATAGTTATGTGACTTATAAAATTGAAAATTGGAATATATAAGCCAAGGTAAAAAGAGTTTGATATTTTGAAAACAAAATAAAAACTGAAACTTGAAATTTAAAATAAATCTGAACTTAATACAATTGGTTGAATTGATTTTTGAAATAAAAATCAGATAATGAATTATAAAGTGGAAGTGAACTAATTAGGAAATTAATTAGTTAATTTGATATAAAATGGATATTAACTGGGTTGAACAAATTTGGATTATGAGTTAAAAATGGAATTTGGAAATGAAACTTGAGTTAAAATGCAATTCAATTTAGATGATAAGCAAATTAAATAAAAATTGGAAAGTTATCGAGTAAAATGGAAATAATTTGAGATGGTGATAACTTAAGTTATAAATAAATTCGATTGAAGCATAAATAAATTAATATGGCTTGAGATATTAAACAAATGGATTTGAGTATAGAATTAAAATTAAAGTAGGTTAAATGAATGACTAATAAATTAATTAGTAATAGAATTGGAATTCGATTGAATAGAATCAATTTTAATAAAATGGATTTGAATATATAGAGATTAGATATGAATGAAATGCAACTGAAGTGATTGAGAATCAATTTGAAATAGAACAAAATTTAATATAAATTGATTGGGAATCAATTAAAAATATTTATAAGCTTAGATGGTCATTCATTTAAATGAATAGCGCCAATGAGCATGAAAATTTATCGTTTGATGTAAACGGAAGTAAATAAAATTCTTTGAATAAATAGAATGTGAATAAAATTGATTTTTAATTCAGTTTGGAAAAGATGTGAGTTCGTTTGATTTAAACATAAATTGAATGCATGTAAAGTGAGTTGTAAATCATTCGAATTGAATAAAATGATATATGGATTGATTGTGAGTAATTAAATTAGTGTCGGAACCATATAATTGCTTAAAAAAATATATTTGGCATATTGCTTATGAAAACATGTGTTTTAATTGATGTTGAAATGTTATAAAATCTCATGTTTTAGTGCTTACGTGTTTAAATTGAGTGCGTACAGGTACCTGGAGGCCGTTTGGCTAGATTGTGGTTACGCTAATCGCACGTTAAATAAGCCGCTTGCTTAAAAATGCTAAAATAAGGTACGTTTTCGGATTAAATGCCGCAAATATATAAAATATTGATATATATTTTGTTTTTCTATCATGTGGGTCGATGTATATATATTTATATCTCTTGTCATATTGCAAAAGGCTCTCCGTATAAGGGTGACCCTGCCAAAAAATTTCGGAAATTTAGGGTGTTAGAAAATTTTTGGAAGAAATTTTTGAATTTTTTTTTGTTAACGATAATTGGATTTCGAATTCTAATTGGAATAAAGGATTATAAAATTTATATTAATAATATCGAAGATGATGCAACTTTTAAAATTAAATCTAAAAGTGTTCTGTTCAATTTTAAAAATAGCTTGTTTAAATTGACATTAAAAATAGCCTTCCGAGACACATTCTCGGATTTTGACGAAACAAGTTCCATTGGATCCGTAATAGTGTATTTTTATAGGATTTCAAATTTCGTAGCGTTTGGAGTTATCGTTTGATCGGGCGGAAAATAAACGCGTTGAAATTTATATCGAAAATTCAATATAAATAATTGGGTCCTAAAAGCTATCTTCTACACACGATCGAATTAGGACTCGAAACCTTTTCCATTGCGTTCGGAATTGGGGTATAACATTGTAAACGCCTAGTGGCACGCCTCGATAGGGTTTCGAGATTTTAAGTTACGAAAATCAAGATATTTTTAAAAAATTAAATTAAAAAAAAATCTTCTAGTCAAGCTTTCCTTTCACTGTACCCATTACCATTCAAACACGCCACCCTATAGGGTATGAAGCCGCCTTTCTTCACTTTATATCGCTTAAGCCTGTTCTTTTTTCAAATCAAAAACCATCTCGTTCGAAGAAGAAAATCAAATCGAATTTGTATATTATATAAAAAAATGAACGGCGACTTCGATTTTGATCAATGGGGGGAGTTCGACAGTTCATCAGTTCGACTGTCGATCGAGCTTGGAGAAAGGGGTGCAGCGTCGGGTAGGGCTGTTAATTTTGTACGAGTGTCCGATGTTCGTTCGTGTTCGTGTCGAAATACGTCCGTCCGAGTTCGTTCGACTTTCAATTAGGACACAAGATAGGGCAACAAAATTTGTACGAGCAAAAATATCGTCCGATCCATGTTCGTTCGAATTCGTCCGAATTTATTATAATTCAGTATATCCTCTATGTTTCTCAAAACATATATGATAACAATTTGGTCGGTTATTTGAGTAAGGATTCATAAAATGCTTATACTTCAATAACATTGATAAAAATCACACAACTAATGGAAATTCTATTAAACAACATAAATTTTTATGTAAATAGCAATGTACATCTGTGTCTGTTGGAGTCCGTGTCCGAAAAATGTATGTACACGTCCGTCCGATTTCATTTAAGACACGAGCTAGGACAACAAAAATTGTACGAATATAAATCTCGTCCGGTTCGTGTCCGGTCCGATTTTATTTTGGACAAAAACTGAACATACCTACGTCCGATCTGGTCTGACCGATTTACACCCTTAGCATCGGGGTGGAGAGGTGGCGATCGAAGGTCGAAGTCGCGACAAGGGGGGAGAGGCTTGGAGCTCAACGCGGGTTCGATCAAGTCGAGATAGCGGTGAAGTCGTGAGGCTGGGTTTTGGTGAGGGTTTAGGTAGGCGAAGCAACGGTGTTCGCTCGTGGGTGTGTCAGCAACGACTAGAGGGCGAGTTGTTCTCGTGCGGTGGCGAACGAGGCTCATGCCGGGTCAGGTTGCGGTCACGACTGGAAGGCGCAGTTGTTCTAATGGTTAGAGTGGCTGTTCAATGATAGATCAGTGGTCAGGCGATGGACGTAGGGGTGATGGATGGCGATCGAAGTCAACAGTTGGGTTTTACAAACTGAAGAACACGGGTCTGAGGAGTTTAAGCATGGGAAGCCATCTGCCAAATCCTCGATTAGCTTAATTTTAATTACAATGATTATTAAAGTAATTAGTGGATTTAAAATTTTATTTGGATTGCAATTAAAATCAAAGGTGAGAATTTCTCACACATTTGGACTACCGTACTTTAAATTTAAACGTTTAAATTTAAACAATTGGATGTTGATCGGATTGATAAATTTATAGTTATCCTTTGGATAACTTATTATATATATATATATATATATATTAGAGTGATTGATATTCCCATGTATATATATAGCGGATGAGACCATATGCGCCCCGCAAAATAACGGATAACCCTATATATCGCGATATCCCCCCTCGAAGTGGGATTGGTATTTTTATTTGTTGTCTAACATCTGTGGATGCAGGGAAAACATGTTGAGGGACCCAAGTGGATTCCTCAAATATGTTATTATTTTTCATATATATAAAATGCTGGAGTATTGCATGTTGTAAATTTTTAATTGTTATAATGGCATGGAAATTTATTTTAGAAAAAATTAAATACCCTAAATATTATTTTAAAATGTTAAGGAATTAAAAAAGATTTTCAATATAAAAATTGGTATAATGAAAATTGGATTATTTAGAGGAGATTGGATTGAATAAGAAAAGTTGAATTTTTGATCGTATTAAATAATGCTGGAAATAACATTTAAAATAGAGATTAAAAAAAATCATATAAAGAAATTTCTAAATGCAAGATTTTAAAATGACATTCAAGAAAATATAGAGAGAAGTTGAAATCGATATTGAAAATAGATTGGCTAAAATAAATGGATTTTTAAAGGAATTGTACTTATAAAAATGGAATTTTATAAATGACATTTATAAAGTGAAATTCAAAGAAGTTCTAAAATTTGGAATATAAAATTTACAGGAAGAATTTATACTGAATATGGAAATAGGGCGAGAGAAAAATAGTGGAAACTATTTTGAAGTGAAAATGATTAAGGAGACCGAAAGGTAAGTGCGGTGGAAATCGGGAAGGATTTATAAATTGAAATTTTGGTTATTGAGGTTTAAAATTTTAATTTTATTGATAAGTAAGTTTTATGTAAGAAGGAAAATTCCTATTTATCAAACCGTGTAAATTTAGTTAGATAGATTTGAAATATTTCAGAAGTGAATTTTTAATTACCTAGTATTTAATTTAATAAAATCCTAGTTTTTAAAACTGCTTTGAAAAGAGATGTTATAAGAAAGTATTTCCATATTTTAAATAATTATTTGAATATTTATTAAAAATAAATTATTATTAATTTCTATAAATACTTATTTCTTTATATATGTACAGAGTTTTGAAATGTTTAAATTTATTTATAAACCTTCTCGAAAGTCTGGAAATGAGGTTATTCAGTATATGTGAGTTATAAGAAAATCCTTAAAAATAGAATTGGAAGGAAAGTAAGGTAAATTCCAAAGTAGTTAAGTAAAAGCGAACTTCGTAAAAATGAAATAGAATTCATAAAAGAGTACGAAGGGAAATTGAGATTATAGGTGAGTATAATTGGCTTTGGAAATATTAAAGGGATTAATTAAGGAATTCCGGATTTATAAAATTCGTTATAAACTAGTCAAAGAATTTACAAATAAAATTTGTAAATATTTATGAGAAAAGAAATGGGAAATAAATAGAATACTTCCCAAGTGTTGAATATAAAATGAAGTGGGAAAAATATTCTAAGTATTGGAAAGGGGTAGAATATTCCGTTGAAGATATAAGGAATTGAAACTGTTTTCAAATGTTGAAGAACTGGAAGTAATACCTTATAAAGATATTTTTGAAATAAATTTTGGTAAATTTATAATAATGCCTGATGATCGTTTATGGATGTTTAATGATATTAACCAACTATCAATTTTGGCCAATTTCGTTAATCGTTTCGAAGAGACCGGGATCGGATTTAATTATCCGAAAACCACTTCGATTTGGTTTAAACATTACGAATTAATACCGTAAAGATGATGAAGACGGTGACTCGGTTTGTCCAGACCCATGACAACTTGTATGGATGAATGCTATCGGAACATCGTCACTAGAGGACGTTGAGCATTCTAAGTAAAATTATGTTCTTGAAAGGTAACGCTTAGCCTCGAGCATCATCAACCGAGAAATGACTAAAACAGGGGAGATGCAGCAAGGCTAAGTGTGTCGCACCTAATTAGGGTATGTTATCACCTTTCTAGATGTCCTCGAAAACCTGTTTATCATGGATATGGTTGTGCATGGAAGGAGCACTAGGTGGTAAGGGTGAGAACACCCTGGGTGATAACATATCGGTCTATCCAGGTCAGGGGTAGGCCGGTCTTGTGTAGCAGGGGATCCCGGTATGGTCCTCGGTACATTGTTCTAGAGGTGTACTATGGTGGGCGACACACCTGCGGCCCACTCATTCAATGGAATCCATTTTCCAATAAGCGTCGTACAGTGTTGATTGTGTCCAACTATGCTGGAATATGAGATGCAAGCATTTCAGCTATTTTCTATTTACTTTCTGTAGACATTATTATAATACCAGATGATTTTGATATAAACTATTTTGGTTATCGTAAGGTAAAAAGTTGTGTTTATTTGTGACGTGGTCTTACGAGATACCCATATTTTCAAAAGATTTTGAAAAAGTTAATAAATCAAATTGATTGTGTTTTCTCACGCTGGTTTTCCGGACAGACTCGAATATTATTTTATTATAATGCTCGGGTCAGACCGAGTATTACAGATTCAGGTTTATATGCTATGGTGCTCAGGAGATGAGCTAGAGGAGTTCAGACGTATATCACGTACTTGGTTATTTTCCGCTGTGACAAGTATTAAATTGTCCAGATTGATATACTTTGATAATGGTATGTATATTAATAATACAGTTCTTGTATATAAAAATTTGTTATTATATATTATATTTTGTTCCGCTGCGATTGTGATATCATGTGTCATTGTTTGTTTTTTCTTCTACCATTTTCTTCTTCACTCCTAATGAACTGCTATTTTCAGCACTCGACTGCTTGACATTTTATACAATGGACGTATAAATGTCGATTTTCGAGGGTCGAAAATCCCCGTCCGTTACAGCATGCGTGCACATTGTTCGTGCACGAGGATTTATTAGAGGAAGGAGAAGGAGGAGAAGAGAAGGGAATGCAGGTTGAAGTTGTAATATTGGACCGGGCTGTAAAAAATGGAATAAGGGAATGAAAGAAGCATCTGGGAACGACATTTTGACTTTGAGGGAGGAAGATTTGTGTGGAAATTAGGGTATGGTTAAGCTAATTAAGCCATTAAATAATTATAAGTATATTTAAATTTGGAGATCTTATTATATCAACAACTCGTTCGTTTTAGGTCTAATCGAGACGCGGTTTGTTGTGTTACGTTCATATCAATGAATACGACGCATAGGAACTGGGAGTCAATTAGAGCTAGCAGAAATTAGTGATAAAATTAAACACTTGTTTAATTTTAATTAAAACAGGAAGCTTCAGTGATCACTGCAATCAAAGTGAGTTAAACTCACCTTTCCGATTTACCAATTTATTATTGCGTAGATTAAATTTATTTATTTATGCTTGAATTGATTTAATTGGCTAGTTAGTTGAATATGGTCTAGGATGACGATATATCATCTTGAAATGTTATTAGATTGTTTGAACCGGATCTACGATGACGATATGGCATCTTGAAATGCTATTAAATATGTTTGAGTTTATTTTTGAATTATACCAAATAATTGAATCATGTATGGAATTGATAAATAGAATTTAATTCAATTGCATTGTTTAATTATAACGTAATTGAATTTAAATATGCTTGGTGTTATCTATTTGTTCAAATAAACACCATTGAATAATAGATGAAAGAGTTTTATTATGAATGACATTTGGTTAGCAGAATAAATTCCTATTCTACTATTAAATTAAATTGAACATTATTTGAGTGCTAGTTGATTTATACTGGATAATTGATGTATTAACAATTGGTTGTTAATTATGGATTTGATTTACATATATGCCTGTTATTACATAAATGCATGTATTAGATGGTAGCTTGTTAAGTACCATTATGATTGTTAAGCCTTTTTCAGAATTGGGAAAGTTGCAAATGTTGTTTAACTTCAAATCTTATAATTTGAAGTAAAAGGTCTTATTTAATTATTATTTATACAAATGGATTTGTTTAATTTTTATTTTACAAATGTTTGTAAAATAATTTATTTAGTAGAGTTAATTATGTTTTAGAATTAATTTTTTATTTGATTTAGTTTAGAGATAACAAATTATTTTACTATCAGCTATTTAAGCTAGATAATTATTTCATTAAATAATACTATTTATAAGTTAATTAATTTTATTTTAATGATTGGATTTATTATATTATATTAGTTTTTTATGTTAAATATTAAATTATTATATTATTAATAAATGTTTTAAAAGTATTTTCATATTATTAAAACGGTTAAGATATTTTTGTGATGTTTACAATATTATTTTATAATTATGCAGTAAATTGTTTATAAAAGGAATCCTTATGTAAAAGAGTTGGTTAAAGGAGTTTATAAATGTGAAAGTGGTTTGAAAATTGAAAAGGGAAGTTTTATAAATGATTTGATATTTAGAAAAGAATATTTCTCTAAATTGAACTTTGAAATTTATAAATAAGCTTTATAAATTTATTTTAAATATTTATAAAATAAATAGATTTTGGATAGAAATGGTTGATTTTCATAATGTAATTCGAAGAGGCAGAGATTGCTTACAGTTTGTTATATTTTCACTGGGATAGCGACGTAATCATTGTACAAACTGTGATCTATGGAATTTCATGGCATCATTCGAGAGGCAGAGATTGCCTGCGGTTAAGTTTGGATTTCTCTGGGATAGAGACGTAACCATTGAGCTTCCATCCATGGTCAATACCGAATGTTACTTTCCATATCTATTTTAAAAAGTTTCAAATATTTTTGAAAGGAATGTTTTGTGAATATACTTATTCCGATGAGATAAGTATGTGACTGTTTTTGATAAAGAGATTCAATTTATCAAAATTTAATTAAATGAGGCTAAGTGATTTTAGTGGGAAATGCAGTCTTGGTTGAATGTTTGTTTATTTGATAATTAAATAACTTACTATAAAATCTTGGCCTATATATGTAATCCTTCTTAATTTTGGTGGTAGGGAAACGATTCTCTGCTTAACACCTGGAAATATCTAGGAGAAACATGAGGATTATATGGTACAGTTACCATTGGTGGTGCTATGCTATACGTATAAACTCATTTGTTTTTCTAGGATAAATGATAAGGATATCCGTCCACTTAAACGATTAGGGGGTGATCCCGCTCTTATGTATTGTTTAATTGTTTCCTAAAAAGCCGGTATTGAGCATTCCGAAAAATCGGCGAATGGTTTATGGAGCACCTGCGAAGTGGAAGAGTGTACTCGTAAGAGATGACTCCAATCTGTAACCACTCTGAAACCATATATGGTTCTATGTATGAGTTTCATGGTATATTGAGATATTGGAATCCATGTGTGGTTCCGAGACTCGTAAGGGTATGGGAATCGATGTGTGATTCCAAGATTATCTGAGATAGGGAAATCCATGAGTGACTCCGAAAACTATTGCGGTGTGGGAATCCATGTGGGATTCCATGGTCTATTTTGATGCGGTGCGTAAGCTGAACGTCGGATGTAGCCTCATCAGCTGAAATGACTAAACCCAGAGATATGAGACATGGCCAGTAGGGTTGGCATGCCCATATGGTATAGTCGACTCCCTTTTCTAGCAATATATCAATTGTTTTGGCATGCCGGGGGCAATGCATTTGGTCTTAGCAAGACCAGTTATTTTTTTTTTCCTATAGTACCCCCGCTAGATAGGTACGACGCTTCGGAAGGATAAATCTGATCCTTGTGTAGGGTGACCGTTCTCGAAGTACCGAGGGCCCCTCCGTGGAAATCCTACACAATTAGCGAACAGGCCTTATCGAGTTTCGATTTTATATCTAGTATTGTTGTGATGTACACCCACGAGCATCATAACTACTTGATTATTGTTACTTTCACCTTAGGCATTATTATAATGTCACTGGGTTTTATATATGAATGGTTTGGTTATCGTAAGGTAAAAACCCGTCCGTATTTATATGCGGAGTCGTCTTACAAATACCTTTATTTTAGAAAGGATTTCGGTAACTTTAAAATCAAATTGAGTGTGTTTTTCTCATGCTAGTTTACCAGACTGATCGGTGTGTTATTATTTTTATAATAATGCTCGGGTCAGACAGAGCATATTACATATTTAGTTTTGGATTGCTTTGGAGCTCAAGAGACGAGCTGGAGACTGAGACGTATTCTCGTACTTGTTTTATTATTCTACTACAGTGTTGTTTGAAAATCTAAAGGATATGAGAGATGAATCAAGAAAATGATGATTAAAAATTTGTTTGAAAGTCTAGTACTTATAGAGGAACAACGCTCATATCCATTCATGAAGAGATAGGATGAAAAGATACTTCTTTTGAAATTTAAATTTTGAAATATCAGCCACTATGTCGATATACATACATATACCATCTCGACATATTCTTTTTAAAACTGAAAATACTTTAAAACATTATATTGAAAACTCATTGTTTTGTAAAATAGTTTGATACTTTGTAAAATCATTTAAGAATATTTATACATATACTAATTGTAATAAAATTTAATAAAACTTTATATAATAATTTTGAAAATTGTAATATAATGTACACACACACATATATAAAATCAATATAATTATAACTTATTAAAGTATAAACAAAAATTCAATATATATAAAAACTTAAAACCACTAAAATAATATCTTTATAAGCATAAGAGATTGAAAATCATTTTGAGAAATATTTTGAAAAGATTATTTTAAAACGGGATATTTGGAAAACAATTTAAAACAAAACTAGTGAAGGAGAGAGAGATCGTGAAAGTGCTATCAAAGTTTTAACATTAATTCTACGACTCTATAACTTATAGGAAACATCTTGAAATCTTGAACTATTTAATACTCATAAGTTTTCATTCTCCGACTCTTGAAACTCTATATTAGCATCCTGAATCTACTTTTGATACTGTACAATCTTCTTAATCAATACTTGTCTAATATCCTGCAATATATATTATATATAACTTGATAAAACATCGGTATCCATATTTTATATAATGTCCTATGGTTGTTATCATTGGTATCCATATTTTATATAATGTCCTACGGTTGTTATCATCAAAACCAATACCTATGGTACTAACAATATAGGGATATCCCCCACAAGACGAACAATTTTTCTAGCTTCACCTTCTTCTTCATTTTCATTTTGCCTTCTATAAGAAAGCTTGAGTAAGGGCTCTAATGGCCGACCAAGCCATCATAGTTTTATAACTTTGTGAAAAAGGACTTGGGCAATAAACAAATTGTATAATGACTTCCCGAGGATGCAAAGCTAACTCGTGACTAGCATATTTAACTAGGTCTATAATCCTACTCAAACTATTTGATAGTTTTGTCAAAATATTTGTTAAACTCTAATGCTCGTCGAACGATACTTTTATATCAATTCTTCGATCATATCTAGAACCCGCAAACTCAGTATCGCTTCCTTATTACTTCGAGACACTTTGGTTGTTACGTGCCAACTGTTTATTCTAAATTATTATATATAACTATTTATTTCAACATATATGTACCAAAACTCAAAACCATACCAGACCATACTTTTGCGAATTAAATCTTGAATTAACTCAAACATGTTGAATGACGAATCTATTACATTAATTTCAACCATTGTAATTATCGATATTATTTTTATCAATACTACATAATATATTCCAACTGCATTGGTCTTATTCCTGAAGAAATATTTGTGACTCATTGATTATATCCATCCGAATACAACTATCAAAATCATATTTTGATACTGTACTTGGAATCTATTCAAGATTAGTGCATCGTACTATATGTCAGAGTCAATACTCTTAATGGCTTTATTAGTGCAACGAAACAGGTATTCATAAAATTTTATGAACCGCTTTTATAATATATAACTAATTTGGGTTTTAGTTCATGATACTTATATTCATTACATAAAACGGTCAATCAACGTTCAATGGTCCGAAACTCCTTTGAGGTGGTCCACATAAGATCTGTTATGAAAAAGTATTACATGTAGTCTCATGACTTTGTCCCGAACTCCTTTAAGATGGTCCACACAAGGTCCCTTACGAACAAGTATTACGTAAAGTCTCTCGACTCACACAATCTATGTAACAACCCTCCATTTCAGAACCTCATAACTGCAAAACAAAGTCCCAAAATAGCGAGTCATTGGTAGAAAATACATATGATCATAGAGAGAGCATAAGATCAAAACTAAACTAAACAATAACTTTCACAGTCTCACAACGAATGATCACACAAACCATAATATTAAACAAATACATATGTTTTAATAACATATCTGATACCATATCATAAATCTTTAAAAGCCCAAATTCAAACAACACCACATATTGTCACATCTTATCTTTTGCTACAAATCATATATACAACACTTGTGTACACTATTTACAATATATACATATATCGTCTCCATGTCCATCACATCTCCGAAGTCCATCAACCTAAACAATATAGATAAAAGTAATATAAGAGTGTGTTAGACATGCATTTTAGTAATTGAAACCAATCTAAAACTTATATACTATTGTGATAGTGATAAAACGTGGTTTATGCAAATGTAAAATACCAACTGGACCACCTGTCTCGTGCTACAGGATATTATACTATCTAAATAACCCTAAACATAATCCGATTTCACTCCTTGCAGTAAAGGATTATATGTCTACGACTATCCGGTCTAGCCACATGGTGCCAAGGATAGTCACATACTAGACTCACGCCTTGTACCTCCATGTGCACTATAGGTCGATTGTTAGCCACATTAAAACCATCCTAGACCAGCTGCATGCCATATAGAAGAACGCCACGTCAATACCATGAATCAAGGATGCACCGATGCATTGGTATGCAACCAAAAACGGGTTTTCAAAGATATCTTGTTATACTTTGTCCCGGATTTTGATTTATTTGCTTCGTTTGTTTTTTTGATGATTCTATATCATATCTGTACACTACCTATCATGTTTCTAGGGTTCAAACCAATCTATATTATCGGATTACAATTTTCTATGAGGAATTGATTTGAATTAGTGTTGAAATTAGGTTTTATAGTTTTTGTAAAATAAACTACATTCTTTTATTTCTTAGTCTCTGGTTTCTTTTCAAATTCATATATATCATATATTAATCCTAATTTAGTCCTAAAACTTCCTATAACATTATCTTAGTATTATATAATGATTAGAGAAGACACACTCACCAATTTCAAGTCAAAGAAACCCAGATTTGCCCATTGTCCTGAATTTCTAGAAATGTAAATCTTCATAATTGCCTACATCTCTTACTCAAGATGATAGAGAATCTCATTACAAACCAAATGCAACTTGTCTCGTTAAATTTCCTTAAGAATTGATGATTTGATATTTGGATGAGGGAAGATTAAGAAGATGGAATCGATGAAATTTTAGAATTAGAAACTGAATGTACGTACATACCTTTAAATCAGGCTTTAGAAAGGAAAATCTAAACCATTATCTCATATTTTAATTCAAATTATGGGTATGGCCAACTCAGTCCATTTAAATAAAACTTTGATATCTCACTCATACAATATCCAGTTCAGACAAGTGAATATCCAGTTTGATGAATAAAATGATAGCCACGCAATGGTGTGACTCCAGTCAGCTATTTCAACCATTTGTCAAAATTATTATTTTGTCCTTCTAATAAAACTTACCAAATTTCCCTCCAACAAAATTAAAATTTATTTATTATAATAATTATTCAAGTTATATAAATTTTTAGGGTCATTCTCTCCCCCTTAAAAGGATTTTGTCCTCAAAATTCCAAAGGAATGGAAAATGTAGTAGATGCTCACACTCTCGTTTACTCACCCGCATCACTCGTGCATGCATACAACCAATTGTACAATGTAGTCGTCTATATTAAAGAAACCATCACATTTAAACAAAGGTATATACATCTAATGACATCCAAACAATGTATAGTATGACCATGAGCATGATGACTGGTATTTATCTACCATAATGCAATAAATACATCTTATATGAATGTAGAGATATGGTATAGCAGACATGATGCATGGCAAATCCTAATATAAAAAATGGAGGTTCGATGTAAATGCGACTTTAGTGACATAAGAAATAACATATAATATAACATCAATAATTATATCATCCAATCCCTAACATCCAATTAAGCAACCAAGTTTAGCTCTTAGTAAATGGTATCAACCAAAAGAACGTATTGGTAAAGAGTTCGAGATGGAAAGATCATATCTTCCCCTCGGGCTCCCACATACTCTCGACATAATCATCTCCCCATTGCACCTTTACCATCTTGATTACTTTATTCCTCAGCCTTCAAATTCCATATTTTGCAATCCGTTCAGGACCTTTAGATGAACTCGCTTCAGTCTCCACATCCTCCAACCGACTAGGCTCCACAGACGTAGTTGAGTCATGTACACATTTTCGTAATACACTCCAACACCTTAAATGGTCCAACAAGTCTTAGCGCCAACTTGCCTAAGCTTCCAAACCTCATCAAATGCTTAAGTGGTGATACTTTCACAAACACAAAATCACCACCTCAAATTCTAACATTTTTCATCGTTTATCAGCATACGACTTCTGCTTATCCCGTGTCGCCCTCATCCTTTTCCCTATAAAATGTACCTTCTCTGATGTATCTCTTATCATTTGTGGTCCAAGTATCACCTTATCCATCATCTTCCACTAACATAAAGGTGATTTACAAGGACTTCCGTAAAGTGCTTCCAATGGTGCCATCCGAAAACTTGCTCGGTAAATGTTATTATATGTGAATTCCACTGATGACAAATGATCTTTCTAAACACCTCCAAAATCCAGAATGCACACCCTCAATTAATCATCTAAGATCTCATTCACCCTTTTAGTCTATCCGTCCGTTTATGAATGATATGTCATGCTCAAACTTAATTCCATACCCAAACTATCTTGTAAGCTCCTTCAAAACTCACTCGTGAGAAGTAGGTCTCGGTCACTGACAATATTCATTGGTATTGTGACGAACCACTATTTCGAACCATTCAAATCGACAATCATCAATACATGTTGGATTTGAATTGTTCAAAAGAACAGACTTTTAATTTATATTTGGCAAAACTCAGCATATACAACAAATAAATCAATCACAGAACTACATACACATAGTAATATAAAAATAAGCAGCGGAAATAGATAAATATAGTTCATGAAGCTACTACAAAAAAATCAGAGTTCAAACAAGATACAATAGAAATCCGGAATACATAGAAGTTTCAATACATAAGCAAATGACAAGTTTGAATATAACAACTGGAAATAACTGAAAAACTGAATAGATAAGAGACAGATCTTCAAGCAAAGCTCCAAACTCCAAAGGTGGATCTCAAATGCTGCGATACTCAGTCTGACCCGAGCATAAAGCAAATCACAAAACACTCGAGTCAAGATTAACATTCTTATACCAGTAAATCGACTCAAGTGAAATGTCAAGTGAAATACAATATAACTAAAAGGATGTATGGGATGCCCGTCCTTTAAGGATCTGTTAAACTATCTACATATATAGTACAATACGCTACATAAATAATATCTATAGTAAAGTGAACTATTAAAATAGAGTTAAGGCATTACCCATATCCCTAGTAACATATTTTATATATTCCCATAGTCTATACACTACCGTAAGCTTCACCAAACTGGTGGTTTACCTAGAGGGGACTCCATAGGCACAGTACAAAAAAACTCATAGTGGGCATGATAAGGCATGTGATACGACACGTGAGGTAATGCCTAGGGTAGGATTCTAATGTTTTGCAAAACCAGTCTGGTGGTAACGCATAGCAGCTACTACCGCCCACCTCGAGATACACTCCCAAAACCAAAGGTGCACCCAATCAAATCACAAAATAATAGAATGGTATCGAAGAACCATGCTCGATCGGAGGTGCGACCTTACTTGGCCCAGGTATAGCTCCTGTTTTAGCCACATCAAGCTGACTTGCAGGAGTTAGGGTTGCGTTCATACCTCATACAGACATTCGCCAAACAATACTACTTCGTTCTGGAATCTTCCGCTCGTACATAGTTGTTAAAGTGGTTTTCGGTATTGGCCGAGAGTATGACAATATCTGATTCTGGTCTCTTTAACAACCAAACGCTTATTTCACACCGTGGTCATTTTCATTTTAAACAGTTCATACGTTAATCAAAACATCATATTTATTTCAAAATAATATCACTTTAGAAATCATATTTACTTTCGAAATTGTATCACTTGCAAAATCATATTTCACTTTCGAAATCATCATTTCACTTTCAAAATCATAACCATAAATAGTTGATACCATCATATCAAAATATTCGCATTTAAATCCATTAAATCTAAATCATAATATTTCTAACTTAAACAGTTTAAATATTGAAAATAGTTTGTATATTGAAATAGTTATAAATTTAAAATAGTTTATATTAAACATAGGTTATAGATTATAATAGTTTATATATTAAAAATAGTTTATATCGAAAATAGTTTCAAATTGGAATTGTTTCTTCCAATTTCACAAATCAATTCAAATCCTCATTCAACCATTTTTAATTTATATTGATTTCAAATCCAAGTTTGAATTAAAAATCTAAACCACTTCCAATTCAATAGGTTTTTCAAAATTTACATATTCAAACATTTACCATCACTCTGTTTGATGAATTTCATTGATATTTCAAAATTCAACCTTAAATTTATTTAAATTGGAAAATATTCACTTAATCATTCCTAATAACATTTAAATAAATTTCAAATTGCAAATTAAATAAAATCAAAAAATTTAATATTTAAATTCAATTATATTTAATTCTAAAATATTCACCTAATCACTTTTATAAACATTTAAATAAAATCTCAATTTACACATTTAGATCAAATTTAAATATTCAATTTCAATTTATTTAAATTCAAAAATACTTAATTAATCATCTTTAATCAAAATCTAGTTATCAAATTATAAAATCATATCTTTAAAATCTCATAATCAATAAGTTCAAATAAATTTTTATTTAATTTCAATTATAAACTGATTAAAATTTCAAGTCAACTTTAATTTATCTTTTCAACCTCTATTTATTAAAGTTATCATCCAATCTATTTTCCAAATATTAATACAATTTTTATAAATAAATGTTTTAAAATATTATATATATTAGTTAAATTAAATTTTATTACATTTATTATATTAATTTTTATTAAATAAAATCTGATTATTAAATCTATTTTAAATCTTATTCATATACACTAGTGTAAATTGCACGTACGTGCGTTTAATATGTAGAAGTATTTACTATTTAATATGAAAAATTTATAGATGGAAGTGTGTTAGAAGTGCAAAAGCTTTGGTAGTCACGACATCTTTATTTCAAATAATCTAACAGTGAAATTTTGTTGATGGGTGGTAGGTAAGGGAAGAGTGATGGAGATTGCAAACCGACGGTATGATACCATTATTGATGTAGGGCGTTTTGGGAATTTCAAAAAGACACCGTATAAATCATATTCATTGAATTCTCATTATTAATAGTAGATAATCTGGTTAGAAATTGAGAATACATTTCGAAATTGCAACATTATTTATTCTATAAAGGATTGGATAAACTGTTGACAGTATAATGCATATAATATTGCAAATTTTACTAATGACCAATATATCAACATAAATTCTATAAGTGTGACATATTTCATCACCCTCAACTCTACATGAAAATTAAAAATATTCCCATAATATTATTTTTCGATGAGAACATAATAAAACATCATTGCAACTTCAAAAAAAATAACTTATTCAAAAATGGCATAAGTTTATAAATGATCAGGCAAAAAATACGAAAAATAGTAGTTATAGCATAATATTCCAATAATATTCCATTCATGAAGCGATTACAAAGGTTCACCAAGCATGAAATGGACTATACAAACCATAGTACTCAAGATGCAAAAAGTATAGACAATCATGAAATTAAATGTTTAATGTCCATTAGCCTTTGTGAAAACTATGGAAAGTTAACTTCAATTTCCATGGAAGAAAAAGGCTCATTGTTTTGAGATGAAGCCAATGATAATAATATTTATAATTGAACAGCTGAAGTGTAACAATGCTAGTATGCAATAGCTAGAGTAACATATCAACAGAGCCAACTATATTAAGAAGTACTTATAAACATAAGAGTCATGAGACTAAATGGAAAATGAAAGGTATCCATATAAGATGCAACAACATTTAATAAATTAAAGTAGTAATTGTTTTAATTAATCCTACATCGTCGAAAATATAATAATTGTTAGTGTATAGAATCTAAGAGATGAGGAACTTAGTTGTCCATTGAGAATATCTCAAAATGTTGGGCTGATGAATTTTTTTTTATCACCGCTCAAATGCACTTTCAAAAACTATTTTAACATGTCTTGTCTCCGCTTTAACCACTTAATGCCGCTACTCCTACCGTGTATATAGACATGAGATAACATGAATTGATATAAAGATGGAAATGGTGGTTTAGGTATTTCAAAAAGACACGAATGGATTCTATTCATGAAATTCTCGTTATTAATAGTAAAGATTTAAAAATTATAAGTAAAATCTTAACATTTATATTTTTCAAAACTTAACTTATAAATTTAAAATTTCCAAACATATAATTTAAAATGTAAAATCTACACATATTAAAATAAAATATCTATATATTATATTTTAAAATTAATATTTATTAAAACACATGTATTTTCTTTTTAAAATTCTGGAAGTCATTTAAAAAAAATGGACCAACGGTATCCGTATATATTTTTCTATCCTATGGTCAAGTGATACAGACATTTATTATTTCAATCCGCAATAATCTAAATTTACGAGTATATATCATTTCTACCCACAATCCCAAATTCAAATTCAATAAAATCGCTTGGATTTATCAATTCAACCCATAACAATTTTCCCTTAATCTATAAAATCATTCGGGCATGTATCATTTCAACCCATAGAAAATTTCTATACTAACAAGGAACTGGTAGTATGAAATAGCATATCAATGGTAAATATGATCAAAATTGTCAGACTAAATATGGTATACACATACTAACAGATTATTGGTATTAATAATGTCAATTATAATAGATGAACAAATGCAATTAATATCTTATCATATTTAAACGATTAAAATAACTAATAATTTAAATTTAAAAATATATTTCAATCGTCATTTCATGTGAAATCAATTTACTAAATATAAGAATGTCAATCGTGAGTGATCGCTCACCTTTCGAGGCTAGAGAACAACGATGGTGAAGAAGATGACATAGACACGCACACGGATACCGACACTCCATAATAACACTCAGAACTCCTACGATAAGTTCGAAGCGACAAGCAAAGCACAAAATTCGATAGAATCAAACATAAATATATATTATATATTCCTTTTTCTTTTTAAAATAATATACAATTTAAAACACATATTTAAAAATCAATATATACATATTTTTCAAAACCAATATCAAAATAAAATCTTTACATTTACATTTCAAAATCATCGTTTCTTACCGTGCATATATTTTAAAATCAAATTATTTATATATTATATTTAAATTCCAATATTATATCCTTAAAACATATATATGTTAAATCAAAGTGTGTGTGTGTGTATATGTATGCGGGTTTTGGACCAAAGGTCCGTATTCTCAAAGCCCATGCACAGAAGGTTCCTACTAATAAACCCACGTAAATTAGGTTCCTGTTTTGTTATTTTTTACCAAATTATTCCCTTTTAGAAAATTGGCCCAACATTGAAATCAAGGGCAAAAATGGAATAAATTAGTCAAAAACTAAAAATAGGAACCAAATTTTCATAACTTTTTCGGAAGAGACTTTTCTTCCATCATCTTTCAATTTTAGAGACTTGACAGCTACCCCTTGACATGTATATATTACATTTTAAAACCAATGCTTAAAATCAATACTTTAAACACATATAAAATAAAGATCTTCCTATTATATATAGCGATTTAAATTTATCAAAATTTATTAAAAAAATCAATTTGGATATACAACAAATAAGTGTAACTTACTTTTTAATATAATTTGTAAATGAACATAAAAACATGTATATTAAACACATACAATTAAAACTGTAAAATATGTAAATAAGTAAAATATAAAACAAAGAAACCATAATATAATAGCTTACATATTACATAAGCATAAACATTTCTTATATGAAAACAAGAGGAAGCTGCTCGGTTAGGGATAGACGGAGGGAGGCCAGTGCTGTGGAGAAGGCAGTCATTGGTGGCTGTTGATGGGAGACATCGAGTGAAGGTGTTTTATGGAGCTCTGGGTGAACAACAGTCGTAGGGAGGTGGAAGGACGGGATTGCAAGGGAGGTGGCATACTGGGGTTGTGGTGGGCAAACTAAGCAATGCTGGGTGGTTGTTTTGTCGGTAAGGCTGAGGGCAGTGGGATGGGTTGGTGATAGCTGTCGGAGATGCAGGTGGTATAGGCTATTGGAGCGTGGGACGGGTTGGCGTGAAGGGTGGGAGGAGGAGTGATGCGAAAGGGTGATTTGCAGCTGAAAAGGTGGTTGGCCGAAGTGGCTCTGCTCGGCGTGAGGGGATCGGCTATGTACAACTGCCGGTGGTGTTCGATGAAGATGGGAGGACTTGGGTTTCCGGTGGCGGGAAGAGGGGCATTCAGTTGTCAAGTCAGGGGAGGAGCAGTCTCATTTGAAGTAAGATAGAACATGGGTCGAGCTGGTTTACAGAAACTTTGATTATATATTATTTATATATAATAATAATTTTTTTATAATGGCAGAACAAAAGAGATTGGGTCGACAAGGAGAAGTGGTAGGGAAATAATGATAAGACAATTCAGCGTATTATATTGAAACGAATGGAATGGGAAAAGTAAAATATGCTGAATTTCTGGAAAAATAATAAAGGCTGTTAACCATTGATTTTTGGCTGATCATTTCATGGATTTCGCCGCGTACCGAATACCGAAACACACAATGAATACACTATGGAGATCAACATGACGGGATGAACAAAATAGTACAAAGATAACAGTGATACGACCATCCTATCAAAAGTCGACATTCGATGTCGAAAATGCCGCTAAAACGTCGAATATAAGATAAACGGAGCTAAAGCAGTCCAAATTTGACGAAACGAAATACGACGCCTTATCTAGAAATTGGTGTACATTTTTATTATATAAAAATAATAGATTTCGAAAATATTTATTTCATCAAATTAACTGATTTTAAACTGAAATTGAAAATTACACAACAGAACTAATTTTCATATTTTCTGATGAAAACCCGACACTTGTTACGTTTAAATAGACGTGTTTCAAATATCACATTTTCGGTTGCAAAAAATTTAATTTTTTATTTTCAATGAAAATTTAGTTAATTACCTTATAAAAACCGTTTAAAATTTCTGGGTCGTTACATTCTCCCGCACTTAAAACTTTTCATCTTCGAAAAGGAACGAGATAGGAGAATAAAAACAACATAAGGATAAGATAGTTTCAAAATCTATAATACTAGACACAACAATTAATTCAAAACCATATAAATTTCATTAGTTTTTAAATTTATTAATATTCAAAAAATCTGGTTTCATTCCATTTATTCAATCAATAAATATTCAATAACATTCGATTGATTTCAATTCAACATGTTTCATTCAATTGATTTGCTTTCAATTTTATTAACATATGTTACAAAATTTTCTTTCAGAACAAATTTTATTAACATTCCATATTTTCTTTATAACTTAAGTTCACTTGTTTTTCCAAGGCAAATTTTATTTAACTCATTTATTTAATCCATTTGACTTCACTTAAGTTAGTTTCACTTAACAAATTCTTATGACATAAATTAAGTGTATAAACTTTTATTATAACTACTATATTTTTATTTATTAATTCCCTTAATGAAATTTGATTTTCGGTCTTATTACTTACATTTTATATTGTATACTATTTAATTACATTCAAACTTTTTCCAGGTAAGTTTTATTGATGTAACTGAGTGTAATTGAGCATTATACAAATTTATCTTTTATTTATAACATTTCTATTAAACAAGAATTAGTTGAACATCTTATTACTTAAATTTCTCTTGTATAACCTTTAGTTACATATTCACATTCATTTACCGTGTAATTTTTTAAATATTTAGGTAAGTTATATATGTGTTATAGAATGCAATTGAATATTATACAAATTAATTTTATCTCAGTTTAACTATTTCAAGCTATTTCAATTCCACTTATCATTTTAGACATTACAATTATTCAAAAATTTCGCTTCATTTCAATAATTAAAACCACAACTTGACATAATACTTAAGGATTAAATTTTGGGTTTCACTTCAACCATTTTGAAATATATATACACACACACACACACACATATATTTTATACATAATATCATGCTTAAGAAATTCAAATCAAATCCATTTCCAAAAAAAAAGTGTAGCAAAGCTACTAAATGGTCTCTCCACCCTGAAACTCAAAAATAAATATTAATGATGCTGCACTCATCACCAGCGACAAAAGAGAGAGTACAAACTTACTTCTTTTGAAATTCTTTGGAAACAATTTACATTCAAAGTACTTTCAAATAATATATTTTCAAAACCTTAAAAACCAAATTTTGAAAAGCATCGAAAATTAAATTCTCAAATTCTTGATTTAAATTCATTTCATTTGCAAATCAAATTTATAAAGTATGTTTTAAAATTTCAACTCCTTATTAGATGCAGTAATAGTTAATGGTTGACAAATCAATAAATGATAATTTAGTATTATCGTTTCTAACAACCAATTCATTAACTAACTATTTCAAAAAATTATACTTATATATATAAAATATAATCATATATAAAATTATTCCATTTACAAATTTCGAAAACAATATTGTGTTAATTTGCTCTGTTCAAGCGTTTTGGAATTCCTATCGATAGCATTGGCCAGAAGAATCGATCGAAAACCAAAATTCAAACTTAACAACTCAAACAACACAATATAAAACATTTTTATATCAATTACAAATACGCTCCCTCATAGGATGATTCAAGTATGGATTCTAAAACAAGGATAGAGATTCAGATTTAGAGGGTCGCTAGTCAAAGAGAATTCTAACAACGAAGATAACTCAAGAGGAAGATTTAATTACAAAAGAAAGACGGATAGATTCATATTAATCGTGATGACCTTAACCGGGTCAACCGAGACTTCAGGAAAAGACAAGAATATCATCAAAAGAAACCAGGACAAACTTGTTGAGAATATCGCGGAAAACGTGATTCAAGAGATCAACGAAGAAGTCAGGAGCATTGGTTAATCCAAAGGGCATGACTAACCATTCATAAAACCATTCATCCAAGAGGAAGGACAATGGGTTGAGTTCTAGCAACAAGATCGATGCAGAATTCAATTCCCGCTTGGGAGGAAGAGAAGCGACTTCACCAAAACATCAGAATAGTCCTTGATTATCGAGACGAAGTCCAGATGATCAACATAAATAGTTTTATGGGATGCTCATATATCAAGAGGAACATGAATAGGAAAAGACACGAATGGCTTTCTAAAAAAAGGAAAAGTTCCAAAATTGAAAAGAAATCCAAACACAGGATGATCCTAAGAGGAATTTCGAGCTCGAACGAAGAAGATTCTATAATTAATTTTACTCATTCTAGGGTACCCTATCTCTAATGAGTTTTACTTCATATGCTAAGTTTGCCTAAACCAAAGCTCTGGCACCAACTGTAACGACCCGCTATTTCAAACCATTTAAATCAACAATCATCCACACATGTCAAACTTGAATTGCTCAAAACAACAGATTATTAATTTACATTTGGGAAAACTCATCTTGTACAATAAATAAATCAATCACAGAACCACAGACACACAGTAATGTAACAATAAGCAGCGGAAATAGATAAGTAGTAGTTCATGAAGCTACTATAAAAAAAAATCAGAGTTAAAACAAGATACAACAGAAATCTCAAATACATAGAAGTCTCAATACATAAGCAAATGGCAAGTCTGAATATAACAACTGGAAATAACTGAAAAACCGAATTGATAAGAGATAGATCTTCAAGCAAAGCTCCAAACTTCAAAGGTGGGTCTCAAATGCTGTGACACTCAGTCTGACCCGAGCATAAAGAAAAACAAAAAATACTCAAGTCTGGATTAACATTCTTATACCAGTAAATCAACTCAAGTGAAATGTCAAGTGGAATACATATAACTTAAAGGATATTTGGGATTCCCATCCTTTAAGGATCCATTGAACTATCTACATACATAGTACAATACGCTACATAAATAATGTCTACAGTAAAGTAAATTATTAAAATAGTGTTATGGCGTTACCCATATCCCCCTTAACACATTTTATATATTCCCGTAGTCTATACCGTACCGTAAGCTCCACCAAACCAGTGGTTTACTCAGAGGGCATTCCATAGGTATGGTACAAAACAAACTCGTAGTGGGCACGATAAGGCATGTGACAAGGCACGCGAGGCAATGCCTAGGGTAGGATTCTACCATTTTGCAGAACCAGGTTGGTGGTAATGCATAGTAGCTACTACCACCCACCTCGTGACACACTCCCAAAATCAAAAGTGCACCCAATCAAATCACAAAGTGATAGAATGGTATTGAAGAAGCATGTTCGATCGGAGGTGTGACCTTACTTGGCCTAGGTATAGCTCCTACTTTAGCCACATCTAGCTGACTCGGGGGAGTCAGGGCTGCATTCATACCTCATACAGACGTTCGCCAAAGCATCCTACTTCGTTCTAGAATCTCCACCCCGTACATAGTTGTTAAAGTGGTTTTCGGTATTGGCAGCGAGTATGACAATATCCGATCTCGGTCTCTTTAAGAACCAAACACTTATTCACACCGTGGTCATTTTCATTTTAAACAGTTCATACTTTAATTAAAACATCATATTTATTTCGAAATCATATCACTTTCGAAATCATATTTTACTTTCGAAATCATTATTTCACTTTCAAAATCATAACCACAAATAATTCAAACCATCATATCAAAATATTTGCATTTAAATCCATTAAATCTAAATATAACAGTTCCAACTTAAGCAGTTTAAATATTGAAAATAGTTTATATTATTGGAATAGTTATAAATTTAGGATAGTTTATATTTAAAAATAGGTTATAGATTAAAATAGTTTATATATTAAAATAGTTTACATATTAAAAATAGTTTATGTCGAAAATAGATTAAACTAGAATTGTTTCTTTCAATTTCATAAATCAATTCAAATCCTCATTCAACCATTTTTAATTTATATTGATTTCAAATCCAAGTTTGAATTAAAAATCTAAACACTTCCAATACAATAGTTTTTCAAAGTTTACATATTCAAACATTCACACTAAGTTTGATGAATTTCATTGATATATCAAAACTCAACATTAAATTTATTTAAATTAGAAAATATTCACTTAATCATTTCTAATAACATTTAAATAAATTTCAATTTATAAATTAAATTTATATCTAACTTCAATTATATTTAATTCTAAAATACTTACCTAATCACTTTTATAAACATTTAAATAAAATCTCAATTTACACGTTTAGATCGAATTTAAATATTCAATTTCAATTTACTTAAATTCGAAAATATTCATTTAATCATCTTTACTCAAAATCCAGTTATCAAATTATAAAATAATATGTTTAAAATCTCACAATCAATAAGTTCAAATAAATCCTTATTTAAATTCAATTATTAACCGACTAAAATTTCAAAACAACTTTAGTTTATCTTTCCAACCTCTATTTATTAAAGTTATGACCAAATCTATTTTCCAAATATTAATATAATTTTTTTAAATAAATAGTTTAAAACATTATATATATATATTAGTTAAATTAAAATTTATTAAATTTATTATATTAAATTTTATTAAATTGAATCTTATTATTAAATCTATTTTAAATCTTATTTATATATATTTAAAAATTATAAAATTATAAGTAAAATCTTAACATTTATATTTTTCAAAACTTAACTTATAAATCTTAAATTTCCAAATATATAATTCAAAATCTAAATTTTACACATATTAAAATAAAATATCTATATATTACATTTTAAAATAAATATTTATTAAAACACATATATTTTCTTTTTAATATTCTGGAAGTCGTTTAAAAAAATAGACCAACGGTGTCCGTATATAATTTTCTATCTTATGGTCAAGTGATACGGATATTTATCATTTCAATCCGCAATAATTTGAATTTACGGGTATATATCATTTCAACCCGCAATCTCGAATTTAAAATGCATATTTAAAAATCTATATATACATATTTTTCAAAACCAATATCAAAATAAAATCTTTATATTTACATTTCAAAATCATCTTTTGTTATAGTACATATATTTTAAAATCAAAGTGTTTATATATTATATTTAAATATCAATATTATATCCTTAAAACACCTATATTTAAAACCAAAGTGTGTGTGTATTACATTTTAAAACCAATATTTTAAAACACATATAAAATAAAGATTTTCCTATTATATATAGCGATTTATATTTATCAGAACATATAAAAAAATCAATTTAGATATAGAACAAAGAAGTGTAACTCGCATTTTAATATAATTTGTAAATGAACATAAAACACATATATTAACACATACAATTAAAATTGTAAAATCTGTAAACAAATAAAATATAAAACAAAGAAACCATAATATAATAGCTTATATATTAAATAAGCATAAACATTTCTTATATGTAAAACAAAAGGAGGCTGCTCGGTTAGGGATAGACGGAGGGAGGCCAGTGGTGTGGAGAAGGCGGTCGCTGGTGGCTGCTGATGGGAGACATATGGTGAAGGTGTTTTGTGGAGATTTGGGCGAACGGAAGTCAAAGGAAGGTAGGAGGATGGGCTTGCAAGGAGAAGTTGCACACTCGGGTTGTGGTGGGCGAACTAAGCAAGGCTGGGTGGTTGTTTGGTCAATAAGGCTGAGGGCAGTGGGATGGGTTGGTTGTAGCCGTCGGAGATGCTGGTGGCATAGGCTATTGGAGCGTGGGATGGGTTGGTGTGAAGGGTGAGAGGAGGAGTGAGGTGAAAGGGTTGTCTGTAGCTGAAAAGGTGGGTGGCCGGAGTGGCTCTGCTCGGCGTGTTGGATCAGCTGTGTACAACTGCTGGTGGTGTTCGGTGAAGATAGGAGGACGTGGGTTTCCAGTGGTGGGAAAAGGGGCATTCAGTTGTCAGGTCAGGGGAGGTGCGGTCTCGTTTGAAGGAAGATAGAACATGGGGCAAGCAGGTTAATAGGAACATTGATTATATTTTTTGATATATATATATATATATATATATATATATAATAAAAAAATTATAACGGTAGAACAAAAGAGATAGGGTCGGTAGAGAGAAGTGGTAGCAAAAGATTGAAAAGACAATTCAGCATATTAAAACCAATGGAATGGGAAAGGTCAAATACGCTGAATTTCTGGAAAAATAATAAAGGCTGTTAACCATTAATTTCTCCGAGAACATAAGAAAGGACATAAGGAAACCTAAAAGTTCAAAAACGGGTACCGATATGGCTAATCGGTTCGTGGATTTCGCTGCATACCAGATACCGGAACACACAAATGAATATACTATGGAGATTAGGACGACGAGATGAATAAAATGGTACACACATATCGATGATACGACCATCCTATCAAAAGTCGATATTCGGTGCCGAAAATACTACTAAAACGCCGAAAATAAGATAAACAGAGCTAGAGCAGACCAAATTTGGCGAAACGAAATACGACGTCTTATCTAGAAAATGGTCTACATTTTTATTATATAAAAATTTAAAATTTTAAAAATATTTTATTTTCATCAAATTAACTGATTTTAAATTGAAATTGAAAATTACACAACAGAACTAATTTTCCTATTTTAAGATGAAAATCCGAAACTTGTTACGTTTAAATAGACGTATTCCAAATATTAAATTTTCGTTGCAAAAATTTTAGTTGTTTATTTTCAGGAAAAATTTAGTTAATTACGTTATAAAATCGTTTAAAATTTCCGGGTCGTTACAGGTATATCATGCAATCTCACCACTGCCTTAATATATAAGATAGCTAAAGATGTTGTCGTCCTTGTACTCTTTATAGGAATGAAATGTGTTATCTTCATTAATTGATCCACTGCAATCCAAATCTTTCATTACCTCTTCTACTCCTTAGCAATCTATCTTTAAAATTCATTGAAACACTTTCCTATTTCCGCTGCAGTACATCTAGGGGCATCAGTAATCCACTCAGTTTCCTCTACTCTGCCTTAACTCTTTGACAAGTGAGACATCTAGCCACATACCTAGCTGCATCTCTTTTCATCCCTGACCAATAATAAACTCTCTTCGTATCCCTATACATTTTATCACCACCAGGATGAATGGTCGTCCTGGAATGATGACATTCTTCTAATACCTCATCGACTAGCACCTTCAACATTGGAACACATAACCTTCGATCCCTCCTCAAGCATCCTTTCCTATCTTTTGCATATCGCTCCAAATGACTCGACCTCTCATCTTTCTCAAGCTGATCCATTATCTCAACTAAATCCATACCTTCACTTTGATTCATACGAATCTTATCCACTCTCGTAAGTTTAACCGCTAAGTTTTCTATAATCCATTTGTAATATCCATCGGTGGTCAAAAATTAAATCCAAAAATATACTCAACGTGCTTCATCTATAACATCATAGCACTCAATATTGCATGTTTCCTACTCAATGCGTCCACCATAACATTACCATTGATAGAGTTAGGGGTATGCCCTAGGGTCAATTCTATTATTTATTGTAAATTAATTATTACTGTAATCAATTCTCGTTCGTAATAAAGGCGTTTTCTTTCCATTATATATATGTAAAAGGTGTTTTTATCTCACCTTTTGACTAGGCCGCGACACTAAGAATTTGACTGGAAACCAAGGACAGTCCATCCCGAAGATCGACCATACATGGGTTCACTATGGATACTAATGGATTTTTTTCCGAGTCCGGATTGAAATACAAATGATATAGTATGACCTGTGTGGTTAATGCCCCACAATTACCCCGCTACAACCCCGCTATATCTCATAGCAGATTTCTACCGCTACGATTTTTCCATATAGCCCCAAAATATAGCCTTTCCGCTTTAATCCCCACTATTTCCGCTATATTCCACTATTCCCGCTATATCTTTTTTAATAAAATGAATTGAAAAATTGCATTTATACATTATAAAATTATGAAACAATTTATTTGATTTAATTTTTAATATATTTTCAGAAATGAAAATACTCTAATATTCTACCAAATTCAATTATGTTATATAACAGTTTTTCATTTATTTAAAGTATATTCGCACATGTTTTTATTTAAAATTATTTATGTATTATTTATAATTCAATTAAATGATAATTTTTCATTTAATTACCATCTATATATTTGTAAAAACATTAAGTACGAGTTTTATATGCTATTTTAGAGCAATCCGCTATATCCCGCTATATCCTCGTTGTATCCCTGCTATGACTTTTTGCACCTCCACCGCTTTGAATCTACCGAGCGCATTAAATGCACAGAGTATGACAAGCAAAACTACGAAAGCCAGGTCTCGAATTTCAAGTCAATTGGAATTCGTGCGCTCAAGTCATGGGAGGCAAGTGTAGTTCGTAGCCAAACAGTTCATATCCATCACCTTACAATAGCAATGTTCGTATCCATCAAGGCCCTTCACTTTATGTCCATCCATTTCGTAACCGTAGCCAAGCCACAGTCTCATTCGTATCCATGGAGAGAACACCGAGTTTGTCCCTTAGACCATTTGGCACATAACCATCCATCTAGGAAGTTCCCTTCGTATCCATTCAGGGTTTTGTCCCAGTTCGTAGCCAACGGAGAGAGGCAGCCAGATTCGCATCGATCATCATTTCATCGATACGAACAGAGAAGCTGGCTATCGATACGAAAAGGAGCATGGGAATTGATACGGGATCAAGTGCCTCACAATCAACATGAAGAGGTTGGGCCTATGGCGACACAAATGGAAGCGATACGAATCCACTTGCATATGGAAGATCCAAACTTGCATCGATCATATCTCACAATCTACAAGTCCAAATGCCACCAAATTTTCATAGGAGCTTGCGTACAACCTCAAGAATGTACCTGAGAGATCACACCCCAAAATTACCTATACGAACTCAATTTGTATCGCTCTTAAATTGAGTAAAAATCACTTGAACTCGATCACTGGTCCCACTCACGTAAGAGAAGAAGTCATCTGAGATCTGGGGGAGATATTTGCTGCCTACGCTTATAACTAGTAAAAAATGGACTTTTTTGGCCTCTCTACGCCAATACTCTTCCGCAATTGCTATTGTACTTCGATTGTATTATTGTAAACCTCTATAACCAGCGAGTTATAATATATAAATATCAGTCATTTCATAGTGGACGTAGGCTATACGTCGAACCACTCTAAATCTGTGTGTATCTGCACTTTTTCTTGTTTGTTAGATTTGCTTCATTTTACATTTACTTTCTTCATTTTATCTCTTCAAACACATTCGAAGAGTGTTGTGCCCAATTTTGGTGCAAATAGTGTTATAAATAATTAAATGCATAATTAAAATATATTTAATAGAAAATCCATAAATGATGATTTTGTGATAGTAATTACAAATAGTTGTGATCATGAGTATTGTATCACAATGTCATAAAACAAATCATTTTGAATGTTCCTAGTCAAGATGCATCGAGACTGGATATCGATGCATCCATTGAGACTAGAGTGCGTAACGCTCTCCAAATGTTAGGCAGTACATTACTCATGACCGCTGAGGGCACCCGAGGCTTATGTACTGATAGTTATTGGATAACTATGGAACGAATCACTCGAAAGTTTTCTGTTGGTTAATATAACTAAGATCAAACATAAAATATCAATGTGATTGGTTTGCATAGTTCTCTCGACTTGATAATACTGTAGAATTCAATATGAAAGCTCTACTTTGATTACAGTCGAATCATTGCACGGGCCATTGAATGACTATAATTGGGTCGAGTGGAAGTATTGAAAGTGAACCATTACTCAAGAGAGAATTCGTCTCCTTAGTTATATGAGGCTAGCATCACGGTCAACTCAAATTCAAAATTTCTGCCCAGAGTAGTTCAGTTAATAATAACTATTATTTTTGAACCAAGGACTTTGTGTTTGAAATACGGAGTTGAATATGGATGATATTGGAATTTGTGACCATTACTAAATTCCATAAGTCCAAAAGGATACAGTTTTGACAAAGAGAACTGGTGTGAATTAAAGTAACAAGCGGGTAACGCTTAATAAAGAAAAATTGGATTTTATCAAAACCGATTAAGTGATAAATCTAGCCAAAAAGTCATGCCACCTACTAAGTGATGTGTGAACATTAATATTTAAATAGTTTGATATTAATCACTGACCAAGTTTACACCTGACGAGTCACACAACCAAAACGATGAATTCTCCTTTAGCCAAATGAATTAATTAATTTATAATTTATATTAGTTAATTATTAATTAATTATTAATTATAAAATTTGATTATGATTTGATGAGTAAATATTGTCAGATATATTTATAATAGCTATAAATATATCAATTGATATACAATATCGACAAACAATTAAATTAGAATTAATTGTATAATATTTTATTTGGGCTTAAATGTGTTTAAGGCCCATATAGGGCTTTTTATTTTCGATAGCAAACATGGGTATAGGTGGCTCATTTTTGGTAAAGAGGGGTTGATTTTGGATGGCTGAGACTGGAGGAGAATTAGTAAGAGACGAGATATATAGTTCTCTCATTTTTATCCACTGTATAAGCATCTCTAACCTAATATGATTAAGATCATTTTGTTGCCTCCTCCTCTATTCCTTATTGCCCGAAAATCATCTCTAGTCCCTGTAACGACCCATAATTTTAGCCATTTAAAATATTAAATTTAATATAATTGTTGAATAAAAATGGTTAGAAATAAAAAGTTTTAATTTTTTTTATGACAATTTTAATGGAATGGAATTTGTGGTCTTAAATTATATTCTTAAATGATAACAAATATCAATAAGATACAAGTTGTAACTTATAGAGTTAAAATTTTTATGACATTGATTTGTGTGTAATTAATTATAAGAATTGAAATAACAAATGTCGAATTTAAATAAAGAATTGAATGGATGTTTAATAAAAGAAAAACATAGGTTTATTTATTTAAATTGTATTTTTAGATAAGTCTGATTTTAAATAATAAGATAAACATTAATTAGTAAGTAATGTACAATTATCGTTGTATATAATATTTCTAGAAACATATCGAATTTACTATAAAGAAGAAATAGTTGTTTTATTATCAGGATTTATTTTGAAATTTAATATTGAATTTAATTACAATTGAAATTATTGGAATCTTTTAAATTAAAAGGATAAGGAATAAATTGTAATTAATAAGTTGATACAAGAAAGATAGGTTTTTGTGTTAAAATAAAATGAACGTTTAAATGAAAATAAAAGAATGTTTGAGTAAAATAAATTGAATATTTTAATTTTTGAATATAAGTATAATTATGAAATAGAAAACTTCAATGAATTAAAGTTGTATGATTAATGCGTTTTAATAAGTTAATTTGAAAAGAAATCAATTAGTTGTAAAATTAGGAAAATCTGTTCAGTTCAAATTTAATTAGAAACCGATAAATATTTTAAATGAAAGATATTATTCTTTGAAATATAAATATTCAAATTTGATTCATGTTTGCGCCAAAATTGGTCACAAACGCCCACCCGTTTACAATCACATATCTCAAATGCGTAGAGAATATAAATATAAAGTACACTCATAAAATTAAAAGGAATGCAGTAAAGACACAAGGTTTATAGTGGTTCGGCTATCTCCGGCCTATGTCCACTTTGAAGAGTTATTGTTTTATTCATTATCACTCGCTTGTTACAAGAGTACAATTAATAATAATTGAGCTACAATGGGTTCGGCAGAATAACAGCCTAAAAGAACTAGAAGATCCCTTTTCTGAAGCTCTTGGACTGCTATTTATAGGTGTAGGCTGCAAATATCCCGTCCAGATCTAGGAGGACTCATTCTCTCACGTGGGTGGGACCACGTGATCGATTCCGAGCAATTTCGACTCGATCCATGATCGATATGAATGGAATTCGTATCGATCAAAATCTTGCCCAATCGAGTCGAGATCGAGCATGAACATTCTTGGGGTAGTACGCAAGCTCCTATGAAACTTTGGTAACATTTGGACTTGTAGATTGTGAGATATGACCGATGCAAGTTTGGATTTCCAATGTGTTGTCCAATTCGTATCGTTTCATTCGAATCGATCCATTCACATCGCTCTTAGGCATGTGGTTGCTAGGTGACATGGCGCTATCTTTTAGATCGATCCACTTTTTATGCTGAGTGACCGAGTCTTCCTCTCGAACACAATCTCGTTCGTATCGACCTGATGTAATCTATTCTTCGTATCGATCTTGGGATGCTTATTTTGTATCGATGATTCAATAGCCTTTTCATATCATTCGAAAAGGGATGACATTCTTATCAATCCATTAAGTGTTCTTCGTATCGATTAATGGCCGATCGATACGAAATATGTGAATGGGTGGATCAATACGAAGTGCATGGAATGATCGACACGAAGTGACAATTTTCCATGGATACAAATTAGCTAGTGATGATGAATGCGAAGTAGGATGAGCTTGGACCGATATGAAGTGGGGCATGATTGTTACGAACAGTGTTAGTTTTCCTCAATCGATTCAAAAAGAAACCGATACGAAGAAGGTGATCTGATGTATATGAATTGCCGGATTTGCATCGATCATATCTTGAACATATGAACTCCGATTGACTTGAAATTTGGAACGTAGCCTTTCCTTGTCTTGTTCATCATTACCAATCGATCCCGCCTTGATTGGAGCTTGATCAAATTTTGACAATATCGATTATAGCCTTGTTTCCAATCGATCTTTAATACTGATTCCCATCCTTCTTGGCCTATTTGTTGATATCCCGACCTTGACCAAAAGGCGGGACAACAATTCAAATATAATAATAATAAGAGATCAATTGTTCATTATATGACTTAGTCTTTACGAGGTATTTTAAAATGGGAATATAATTTTTTTTATAACTTGTGTATTCGATAGAATTAGATCCGGAACTAGTTCCATTGAGTTTAGAATAGGGGTATTTGGCTAGGAATGCTGGTGAGCACGTCTCATTTGGGGTCCGTGATTCTTAGATGAACGATAAAAGGTTAAAATCTATTTAGTCGACCGTCACGTTCTCACTCTCGTATACCAAGATAAATCAATTCTGCTATCTAACAGCTTTCATCGATCGGTGCCACTATAGGCATTTTTTCGGCAAAGGTTCCAACATGAAAGTTGTTCATCTTGGTGAGATGCAGAAGATGAATGGTTGGATCATCGCGCGGTGGCTTGTGGTGATTGAAAATTGCAGCAATAGTCGCGACTAGGGTTGCGGTTAATGGCATCAACAATGATTGTTTGGTGATGGTCCTTGAAGTAATACTATAGAGGAGGTCAGGGGCTAGAAGCGGTCAAAGTTTGGTGGTCATCGGTGGTGGCAGCGGTCTTAAATTGAATGGCAACTAGGAAATCGAGCTCGATCTCCAGCTATGGAGGCTGTGGGGCGGCGAGTCGGGTTTCGGCATGTTTGCCTGGGCCAGGCATGTCGGGGGAAGGTGGAGTCTAGTCATCGGGAGCGCATCGGCGTGGCGAACAATTTCGCAGCTGAATTTGGGAACGAACGGTAATCAAGGCTAATGGTAATTGATGAAGGTAATTAACTATTAATTAAGTGTTGATTAAATTATTAAATTCAAAATATTCACTAACTCATATCTCTCTCGTACGAGGTCGAATTTAGGTGCGGTCTTTTGCGTTGGACTTATATCGAAGTTATCTACGATATGGAGATGAATTAATGGTTGTTTTCTTTAGTGCAATTTTTAGATTCATTTAAAAAGGTGAATGCTTAAGATCACTCATGAAATACTAAAAATTCTACTACGAGCTAAACCGAGTTGTGAAGTGATAACTTATTGATTGCAATTAGGGAATTGTAATGACCCACTTTTTCATATAGTTTAAGCTGACAATAAACCACACTTGTCCAACCCAAATTGAATGGAAAGGCGGATAGCTTGGGAAAAGGAAGAAGAAAGAAGACAATAAGAAACTAAACAACTAAAAAACACAGAATCTCATAGAGGAACGAATAATCTATAATAGATAACAGATATTTACACAAAAAATAGAACTGTAATATATGTATATACAGACATTAATCAAAGTACACTAACATATTCAACATGGATCGTTATAACGACCTGTCCTCACAATTGCTGATAAATACAACAATAAATGCAATGAAAAAATAACCATGTACGTGAATACGTCTCTGGACCTTTGGCTCCTCTCCTGAAGCTCCAAAAATAAATATGCTCGGTCTGACCCGAGCATTATAGAAAAACAACGTCCGGGTCAGTCTGGTAAAACCAGCGTGAGAATTTGAATCACAAGGACTTTTATTTATTATAACTTTTAAAATCTTTTAAAATCAAAGGTATCTCGTGAAACCACATCGTACATAAACACGGACAGATTTTACCTTACGATAACCAAAACCTTTTAATAGAAAATCCAGTGATATTATAATAATGTCCAGAATACAATTACTTATTAATCATAGCTGAAACTGTTACATTATTAAATTCCAGCATAATAGGTTCACAATCAAGTTTGCATGGTGCTTATTTGGGAATGGATTCCAACAATGGTAAGGAAAGGGACTGCCTTCCGTACAGTACACCTCTAGATAAAATGTACCTAGGGTCAGACCCTGAACTTGGTCTACCCCTACCAACACAGAACTGACCTACCACTGAACTTGGATGGTACCGAATATGTCACCACCCCGGTTGTTTCGAAGCTTTATCTAGATCTCTCATGCACAACCCAATCCATAATGTGATAATCTAGAAAGGCGATGACACACCCTAATGGGAACGACCCACATAGCGCTGCTGCATCTACCCTATTTTAGCCATTTCCTTAGTTATGAAGCATGAGGAAACGCTTTTACCTTTTATCTAGTAATTCCACTTGGAATGCTAACGCTGCCCTCAGGATTAGTAGCAAGTAACCCTTGCACTTCAAAAGCTCCAACTTCGATTCTATATTCTTCAAGATGTTTTCAGTTCGAAATGCTTGAGTTGGATCAAGTGGTTATCGGATAACAGATCCGCTCCCAGTCTCCTCGAGTCTACTTTCGTTAGTTTTCTATAAACTCAACCCCGGTTCTTTAGGAAATAAACAGACAAGGATAAGAGCAGAGTTCACCTCCTAACCGTTAGTGGATGGATTTCCTTATCATTGTCCTAAGAGAACGAAATGAGATTTACATGCACAGTACAACATGACTATGCCATATAACTCACGTATTTCTCCTTGACATTTCCAAAGTTATATTTTGGTCCAGATTTAATAGTCATTTATTTAACTATCAAATAAACAAACATTCCAAACAAAGATTATATGTCCCATGGAAACCACTAAGCCTTTTAAATTGATCTTCCACTAAATAAAAATCACATTTCAAATATTTATAAATCACTTCGTATACTTGTCTCAACATGATAAGTATATTCACAAACCACTATATTTCCGATACTTTAAAAACATAACCATATACTTATCCCAACTGTACAAGTATATTCACAAACCATTTCATTGGAAGCGTTTCCACATACTTATACAATGATATAAGTATATTCACCAGACACTTGGAAAAATTTTATATTTTGAAATCATATTAATGATCAAACCCAAATGTCATTTAAAATGAAGCAACTGAAAACACAAATCCCTTCCATAAACCTCTTTTATTTTATAAATAAATATCTACTTTATAAATTTCCAAATCTATTTATCAAATATTCTTTATGAATCTCAAACCATTTATACAACTTCTTCGATCTTTAAAACTCACTAATAATCCTATTATAGATATCCAGAACCATTTATAAAATTCTTCCCATATTTAAACAAACTTATTTAATATGCTCCTTGAGCCATTTAAGTTCCCTTAATAATCCATATATTATTTAAATAAGTTTAATAATAAGTTATTATTTAAACATCCTTCTATTTCCTCCAAATTTGACCTCATTCAAAATACTATCTTTAAAATCTCATTAATAATATATTAAATAAATTTTTAAACATTATTATTCTATTTCCTCCAAAAGAGGATTAAGTGTTTATTTCGATAATTCAATGTTCTATTTTAAAATTCTTGCGTAGTGACGAAAGCCAGCGTATTCTAGAGGCCGATCCTATCCTCATTGAAGGAAAACCTTTTATTATCATAACATGATGTCCATCTGTTGATCGGGCAAAGGATGAGGTATCATCTATCCCTATGTGGGCCCACTTTTTTCACGTCCCATCTTTTCTTCAACCCCTGATCAGAATTGATTGGTAGCAAGCCTTGTTGGCAAAGTGATATGTTATGATGCTAACACTGTAGCTAGAAACAGATTAGTTTATGTCAGCCCTGATTGAAATAACGCCTGCCAAACTCTCGCCTTCGGCTTTGAAAGTCAGACTCGATACGGGCTATTTTGTTGAGGTCATGGTACGCTAAAGTTGGATACCGGACATCTGTTCAGGTTGTCAGTCTTCTGGGCACCTATCGGCTGCTTGTAGCAGAACTGCTACTAATGCCTTTATTCCTTTATCTGATCGGGTTCCACTTTCTCGACCTCCTGTCAGGAAGTGGGTCCTGAAGGTTGCTCCTCCCCCCTCTGTTTCCCCTCTAGTTGTAGCTTCTGTTGCCGTTGCTCCTTCTGTTGATGCTTCTGTTTGTCCGGCCCAACCTGAGATTGCTAATTCTGTAGTTGCTCCTGTAAGTTTGGCCATGTCGACATTTGCTACTTCTGTAGTTTCTCCTTCAGTAGTTGCTCCTGTTTGTCTAGCCCAGCTTGATATTGCTACTTCTAATTTGACTGATTCTATTGCTTGGAATTCTGAGGAGCAGGCATGGATTCATGTGCCATCGGAAATGCGGTACTCGCCAGAGACTGACACCTATTTTGCCTTTATCAGTGATGTTAGGGTGAGACTCATTGTCTTATTTACCACATTGATAGTAAGGGTCTGTCCCTTACTAGGGTTGGTGAGATAGGAGAGGAGAATAAAAGTAAGTTTTATGACGTCGGTTGGGATAGGAAATTTATTTACTCTCCTTCGTCTGAAGGTTATTACCCGAATCTGGGTGCTCTTTTCTCTGGGTATGTTAATGTTATTGGCTTTCATCTGATGTTGGCAGTGGTAGTACCTCTTTGGAGGGCTCGTAGTAGATTCTGTTTAGTAGTTTAGGCTCTTTTTTCCTAACTCATGTGCTGAATTTTCTTCGTTTGTTTGGGCTCTTCCCTTTTAGTTGTTATGTGCATGTGCAGAACACCTATTTTCCCCTTATATATACAATGACACAGCCCACTACAAAGCCGGCTAGCTTTGCTAAATAAGCTAACTTTAAAATAATATTAATATAGTAACTAGTTAACTTTAAACGTTATTAAAACAAATTAAAATCAATATGAAAATTAATTTTTCTTTAAATATAATTAAATAGCTAAAATCAATATAATTAATTAACTTCAATTAAAAATTAAAGTGTAGTTAAATCATTTAAAATAAATAGATAATAATATAATTAAAGCATTTTTAACCCATAACTAAATAACTTTTAAATAGTAATTAAACGTTCTTAAATAACTTTAAGAAATAACTTTAAGAATTATATTAATAAATAATTAACTTTAAATCATATTTTAAATATTTATAAATTATCTTTAAAACATTGCTAATAAATAATTATTACTTTTTAAAACTTATTATTAATAGTAATTGCCTTTAAACCTTATAATAAAAGTAAATATATCTTAAAGTAACTTTCAAAACAATAATTAGTTTTTCGAATTTGAAGGAGGCTTAACAATCACCATGGTACTTAACAAGCTACCATATGTTTCAAATAACCTTTCAAGTCAGTAACAGATATTTACATAATCCACGATTATGTAAATAAATCCAACACTTAATTATCATTGGTTAATGTATCACTTATTCAAGGTGGCATAGCAATTTACGATATACAATCAAATGTCTAAACTATAAAATAGCAGAACGGAGATTTATTCTACTAATTAATTGCCAAATTAATTTAATTAGTGGAACAGTGTTTTATTCTGCTAAACCAATGTCCAACTATCATATTTAATCCAATTTAACTCAACGGTAATTAATTTGGCCAAATAAACATCCATAATTAACGTATATAAATTTAAACGATGTTATTATTAAAAATAACGCGATTTAAAACTTGTCCGTTTCCATATATCATTAATTTATACTTGTCCAAATCTATCAATAAGTTATACTATCATGTTGTACTCGTTTATACGAACTCAACGCAAAAGTCCACGGGTTAAATGGGTTTCACATGAACTTGATATAGCATTCCACAATAATTAATTATATATATTAATATTAAAACATTTAAAAGAAATGCTTTCTCACCCAAAATCGATTTGGGTCAAACCCAACAACTATCGAGCCCGCCCACAAAAGCACAGTACTTCTTCTTCTCCGATTCACGCACAAAAACCTGCTTCTCCAAATCAACGTGTTCACGTGCACGTTGCACACAACTCCTCACCTCCGATCGACAAACCAAAGCTTCCAACAAATTCCCCTCCACCTGCTCGACCATCTGCACCTCTCGCCACTCCATTTGAAGCCTTAGAACGAAATGTGACAGCCCTTTGTAGCTCCTGCACCAGAAAATCGCACCACCCTTCCCTCCACCGAGTTCCACCATACTCGGCCCCAAGCTGCCAAACGACATCCCGAACTCGAATCCAAGCTCAAACTAGCCTCTCATTGCTTAAATCAGGAGAAGCATGGAACCCTAATTCGTTCATCCTTCAACAAACTCGGCCAGTCACCCACCCTCTGATCGTAAGCTACTAGGAGGAAGATCATGGCAAAAGAAGCTCAGCCAAGTTGGTTTTATGATTATTTATGGAGTATACGAATTGATTTTAAATTCTGAAAATTTTGAGGCTATTTGTTTTCATGAATTGCAGGAGCTAAAGGACGGAGTGAAAGTAGAGCACAAACGAAACATTCGTTTATAATTGTTTCGTGTGTTTTTAATACACACACCTATTTTTTTTGTTGGAGCTAAGAAATCAAAAACAATGAGCAAGGACTGAGATGTACAGAGATTTCGTTTTCTTGTTTTATATATAAAATTTTTTGTTTTATAAAGTTTTCGACATCCAATATCACATCCGTCTATAAGTTGCGAACAACGGAAAATGAAATATGATCGCGTACAGAATTAAAATGCGATCACGAAACAACGATAAAATAGAAAAGTTATTAAATTCTATAAAATTTCAAAAGTACTAACGTTTGCCGCAAAAAGTGTCAAACGAAAATTAATTATTTTTCAAATTAAAAATTATGAAAAAATTCTAAAATTAAATTAAAAATACATCATCAGAAATAAAATTTAAATTTGAAATATAGATTTTTATTATAATTTAATTCAAATCTGAATATTTAAACAAATTAAATATATCCAAATTTGAAAACCCAAAAATACCGATCGTTACATGAATTTAAATTGATATTTTAATTGACATTGAAATTGGATATCACTGCTAGTTAAACACCCGGCATTTGATAATTAAGGACTATTGTGACAAATGGTTAAATTGATTGATTTGAATGTTGATTGCATGGATGCTTATGGATGATGTTGTGATGGATGATATTATGATTGGATGTATGTTTGTTTATTGATTTGGTATATCCCTATTATCATCATATTTACCATCGTCATTATATTGATTATTTGGACATTGGATAATGATATGGACCCTTGGACATCCTATATTGACATGTGAAACTATTATGATGTATAGTTTTACTGCTATGGCCAGTGTTGAAAACTTAACTACCATGGGGCTAATTTGGAAGGTTTCCATAAATTGAATTTTTAAAACTCTAGGAAGTTTTCATAAATTGGATTTTGAAACTTTGAAAATTTCTATGTTATAAAGAATTTAAATTTGGAAATTTTTAATTATAAAGAATTTAAAATTGAAATTTTGGTTTAATTGGATTTTCAAAAAATCATTTTGGAATTCATTTATAAATCTTAAATTCAAATTTAACAATAAGTATATTTCTAAAAAGAGTCTTTAAATGTTTTGAAAATTTTCTGTAACTTTATTATAATGAAAGAAAATGTTTTGAAAAGAAATTTGTATTCAATTTGACCATATTATATTTGGTTATCGTATTTATTAAATGGGATTATTGGAATTTTGGAAATTTATATAAGTGTTAAATTTAACTTGAAACCTTTTTTGGAACTCCAGTAAGTTATTTGAAGAATAATTAATAAAGGAACGTGTATTTATTTCAATGATTTAGTAATTTTAAAAATTTAAATCTTGAAGTTAGTTGTAAATCGATTGGAAATTATGAAACTTTATTGAATGATTCTAAAAGGTGTTTAAGAACTCTGAAACTTTTTATGTGAATTCTTGAAGCAAAATGAAGGTATTTGGACTCATATTTCACCTAATTCTGATTTAACTTATATAAGAATTTTTAGTTCTGACTCGAGTATATTGTTTTCCTTTACACTCGGATCAGTCTTAGTATTTCAGTGTTCGAAGACATTTATTTCTGTAACTTTGTTATAGTAAAAGAAAATGTTTTGTAAAGAAATCTGTATTAGATTTGACCATATAATATTTGGGTATCATATTTATCAAAATAGGATTATTGGAATTTTGGAAATTTATATAAGTGTTAATTTTAACTTGAAACCTTTTTTGGAACTTCAATAAGTTATTTGAAGAATAACTAATAAAGGAACCTGTATTTATTTCGGTGATTTAGTAATTCTAAAAATTTAAATCTTGAAGTTAGCCGCTTGAAATTTATGAAAATTATAAAATCGATTGGAAATATGAAACTTTATCGAATGATTCTAAAAGGTGTCTAAGACCTCTGAAACTTTTTATGTGAATTCTTAAAGCAAAATGGAGGTATTTGCACTCATATTTCACCTGATTTTGATTTAACTTACATAAGAATTTTTAGTTCTGACTCGAGTATACTGTTTTCATTTACACTCGGGCCAGTCTTAGTATTTCAGTGTTCGAAGGCATTTATTTCTTGAAGAAGAAGACGAAGTTTGAATACCGTATTTACTAGTATTATTCCGTTGCATTATTTTTTTATGTCTGTTAAATGTATAACTCTGATGATATTGTAAAAGTGAAATCAAACGTATATTGTTAAGCAACTTTATGAACTGTTTATGTATTTATTATATTTGTCATTCTGCTACGAGATTCTATATTTTATCCTTTTGTATCTTATTTCTTTAGAATAAAAATCATTGATAATCTGTCTTTTGAACGGTTTGAGTTGGACATGTGTAGTTTATTGTCAATTTGAATCGTCCAAAAAGGTGGGCCGTCACAGTTCCTCTATCTCATCAAGCTCCAATCAAGTCAAATTCGATCGCTATTGATAGCTGGTGGTCAATGATTCAATGACTAGTTCTCTATTGAATCGAAAACAGTTTCAAAGGGCAGAAATCATCCTTACAAGGTATACTTCTAGGCATTGGGATTAAGGTATGCTCCAAATCAAAATCCAATTATCAATTCTCAATTATAATGTTTTATTACTTATTTGTATACTATATATTGTTACTTAGTGACGGTTTTGATATGCAATTTATGTTGTCACAAAGTTTTTTGGTTATATGCATGTATATATAAATAAAAAATATTTTTTTTTATCAAATATACATCACGTCAATTCAGCTTTGAATAAAAAATATAATTTTTTATATTTTGTTAAATTAATATATACCATTTAATTACATATATATAGTTTATAACTAATTACAACATCATAATTTAATAAAAAATAGTCATATAATTTTACATGTAAAGAATTAAAGCTACAATAATTTCCGATAGCGACAAAATATTTTTTATTATTATTTAAATCAATTTATAACATAAATAAATCATATTAATACAAACATATTATGAAAATCATATTTTATATTTTATAAAATAATATTAACAATAAAGAAGCTCTCTGTAGAAAAATTAAAAAAATTACTTTCAAATTAAATATCAAATTTCGACAGAAAAATGGAAAATCATTTAAAAATTATTTGAAGCCGAAAAAAATTATGGAAAATATTTTCAAAGCATAAAGTATCATTTAGAACTTTTTTTGAAATTTAAAATTGAAATAAATCTTCGAAATTAATTTTTAATTAATTTTTTATTAAATTTTAAATGGATATTTAATAAAAATGTATTTTTAAATTTTAAATTTTTTTGAGCTATGCGCAAGACTAGACTTTTATATTTAAAAAAATTTAAAATTTAATTTAATTATTTTAATAATTTATATATACACACATATGTATATATATTTCATTATATATACTAGTATGGGCTCGTGCTTCGCACACGAGCTGTTTGTATTATTGTATACGTTAATATTTTGTTTGAGTGCAAACATCTAAACAGAAAGCAAGGACACTTTTGGAATTTCAAAAAGACAACGAGTAAATTAGTTCAACCAATTTCGTTTATTAGTAGTAGAGATATATTCGTATATGTGTGTGTGTGTGTGTGTATCTAATGATTTTTTTTAATATTTATGCACACACACATACATACATACATACATACATACATACATATATATATATATATATTGCTCAGGATTTAAAAAATAATAATTTAATAGTTATAAATAATTTATTTATATCTAAATAATTCTATTATAATAATAAGTATGTAATATTAATATTTCATTCATATGATAATATATATAAATATACACACACATATAGATATAAAACTATTTAAATAAAACATAATGTATATATATAATACTTTTATATAAATAATAGTGTATACGTACATACATATATTTAGCTAATATATACCTACATATTGGATGAGCTAGCATGCCTATTGCAATGTAAATCCTAACATCCATACACCGGCATGTTATACTTTAAACGGGTTGATATATTATACATGCACACACATATATGTGCATATGATGCACACATAAAAATATATCATAACATAAATTAAATAAACAAATAATTTATAAATTTAAATAAAGTAAAAGTTTTTATTTAAAAAAAAATTAGAAATGTCTAAATGAACTAGACTTCGTAGGCCCAATAAAGATCCAATAAAGGAAATTTTTTAAATTCACCCATAATTTTCACTACGAGCTTGCCCAGTTCTAAACAACCTTTCCTGGGGGTATAAGCGATACCAAAATCATGAGATGCTAAGAATTTCATCCATCTCCGCTATTTTAAGTTTAAGTCCTTCTGTGAAAATAAATACTTCAATGACTTGTAGTCCGTATACGGTTCAAATCTCTCTCCAAGTAAATAGTGCCTCAATGAATTCAAGGAAAATATAATCGTAGCTAATTCCAAATAATGTGTAGGGTAATTCTTCTTATGTGTCTTTAACTGCCAACTTGCATATGCTACAACCCTACCTTCTTGCATCAAGACATCACCTAGATTAGTACTGCAAGCATTGGTATAGTGGTAAATGGTTTTCTACCATCAAGGATAACCAAAACAGTGCCCTCATAACATCTCCTTCAACTTAACAAATGTTATTTCACATTCCGCATTCCAAACATAAACAAGATTCATTTTTGTGCGCTTCGTCAATGGTGTCGATATCTTCACAAAATCCCTTATAAACTTTTGATAGAAACCAACTAATCCCAAGAAACTACGTACTTCTAAAGCATTCTTTGAAACCTTCTAGCCTTTAACAACCGCCAGTTTTCTTAGGTCAACCGCCAACCCATTCCCAGATACAATATATCCTAGAAATCGGACCTCATTCCAAAAATGACATTTTTATTTCTTCTAAATACATCTAGTAGTTCTCTCAAATGCAACTCATGCTACTTGTCGTCTCTAGAGAATACTAGGATTTCATCAATAAATATGACTACAAATCTATTTAGCTGCTTCCAAAAGACAATACTTACCAAATCAAAAAAATAAGCTAGGGTATTAGTCATCCCAATTGACATCACAACCCACTCAAATAGTCCATCCGGAGTATGAAAAGCAGTCTTTAGAATGCTGGCCTCTAAAACACTCAACTGATGAAATCCTATAGCAAAGTCAAGCTGCAAGAAAACTCTTGCCATAACAAGTTGATCGAATAAGTCATCAATACGTGGCAATGGATAAAAAAAATTTCTTCTTCAAGTTATTAAATTCTCGATAATCGACGCAAAACCTTAGAGAATCATCTGCCTTAGTAGCGAAAAAGATAGGTGCTCCCTATTTCGAAATACTTCTTCTAATGAATCCTTTCGGTAATAACTCTAAAACCTGTTTGTCCAATTCTATCCTTTCTTTCGAAACCATTTAATGGTATTACCATCGATCTAGCACTTTCTTGAGGTTAATCCTAAACTCAATTTCTCAGCGAAGCGGAAGTCCCGAAACCTCAGTGAATACATCTGGAAAATCTTTGACTGCAAAAATAGATGCTAACCCACCAAGTGATAGGTCTAAGGAATATAAATACGACTTCATTATGGAAACGTCTGGCTTGCACAAAACTATTATATCATTTTTCCCACAACAACTCAAATGTACAATTCTCCTATTATAATCTAAAATTACTCCATATCGAGTCGTCCAGTCTATTCCCAAGATAAATTTGTATCTTATAAAGCTAAGAATATATGCATCACAATCTAATTTTACACCGCTTATTGCCAACCCAAATAGTAGACAAATGCATCGATCCCGCAACATAATTCAACACAGTAACGATCTCATGCACAATATTGGGGATTATACCTAATCTTTCCACTAATGCACTGGCTATGAATGACTGTGATGCATTAGTTTAAATAAAACTCTGGTAGATAAATCAGATAGTAATAACATGCCTTCCATAACCGATTTCCTTTGATCATAAGCTGTCAGTACAATATTGGTAGTGGGTACAACTTCCGATGCATATGCTTTAACAATCTGACCCTCCTTCTGTAATGCTGGGAAATCCCTCTTATAATGTCCCATCTGGTCACAGTTGTAGCATTTAATCCCCTTCAATCGTTCATGTTGTCCCAACTGTTCTTATTGTTATGATGGTTTCGACCTACAATCCTTTGCTAAATGTCCTATCTTTCCATACCGGTGACACTTCATTCTCTTATGAAGGTTCACTATGCAGTTTTTAACTACATGCCCTAACATTTTACATCTCTTATATACAGTAATATGCTTCTTACTCTGCCCACCGTGCGATTCTTCATTCTTGTGGCTGTTTTGAACTCCACTTGATACTTGCTCCTTGTTTACATTTCCACCCATAACATTCCACAAAGCACCCTCAACCATATTTTCAAAAGTTGCTCCCAATGGTATTAGATTCAAAGCCAACTCCTTCTATAAGGATTTAACCCCTTAGAAAATTTCTCAGCCTTCTTCTCCAGGTTATTAATCAATTCGAATCCAAAATTTGCCAACTCATTAAATTTGTTCACATGCTTCTTAATGGTCATGTCTCCTTGCTTAAGATGAATAAACTCCTCCAATAACATTCCCTTCAACTTTAGAAAAGAATTTTGTCTCAAACTTCTTTTGAAAATCTCCGAAATAATGGTATTCTCATCTGTCTCGGTTATAACAATCTCCCAGCACTCTTCTTATAGATGTCAAACTATCAACTGCCTCTTAGTCGCGTCACTTATTCCCAATAACCAAATATCTTCTCATATTTAATTAGCCATGTCTTAGTTGCTGCATATGATTCTAACCTAATATACGGCTTCCCACCTAAGTAGGTAAATCTTTGCAATTTCGAAAAGTCAACATTCGATGGTGGAATAACAACCACAACTTCGGTCATAATAATTGGTTTGACGGAGGTGGTAGTGGTACTAGTTTGAGAAGTTGCTTGGAGACACCGACGGAACCAAATAGGCATGTTCACGCCAGGAATCTCAGAGACATCCACTTAGGTACTGGAACCCACTTCAATATTAACTCCATCAATGTTGGTCCCCGTGCCAGTTTCCTTTGAATTATTCATACTTCAGTTATCTATAAATGAGATTCATCAGCAACTCCTCAATAGATAACTAGGTAACCAAAGAATGGAATAGGCTACGGTGTATTTATAAATATTAAATTTTAGCTCATATATGTTGTATATATATTTTATAAAATATATATATACTACCTCTAAATATGTCCCTAACCCTATATACAATGCTCAAATATAATAATTCGCCATTTCAGAACCCCATAACTACATAACGAAGTTCTGAAACGGATCATTGGAAGATAAACATATGATATACACGGAGTGAGCATAAGATAAAACATAGACTAACTAATAACTTTGAGAGTCTCACAGTGAATAGTCATACAAAATATCATATTACACAAATACAAATGTTTAGTAACATATCTGAAACCATATCATAAGTCTTAAAAAACCTAAATCCAAACAAGACCACATACTGTCACATATTGTGTTTTGCTACAAATTATTTATACAATATTTATGTACAATATTTACAATATATACAGATCTCGTATCTTGGCCTGGCACGTCTCCAAAGCCCTTCAACCTAAATAATATCGATAAAAAGAATATAATAGGGGGTCAGACATACGTCTGAGTAAGTGAAACCAATCTGAACTTATATATTGCTGTGATAGTGATATAACATGGTTTAAGCCTAAGTATAGTACCTTCTAGACCTTCCTACACCGTGCTACAGAATGATATTATACTATTTGAATAACCCTAAGCATAATCTGGTCTCATGCCTTACGGTAAAGGATTACACATCCATGACTGTCTGATCTCGCTACATGCGGTAGAGGATAGTCAAACTTTGGACTCATGCCTGGTCCCACCATTGCACTACCGGCCGACTATTTGTCCACATTAATACCCTCCTTGATCAGCCTTGATGCTCTGTAGAAGAACGCCATGTCAATATCATGAATTAAGAACCCACCGTGTGCACTACAAGATTCAGGTAATCGTTTCTTGCCTGCGTGCATACGTACATACATACATAATTGTCAAACAATTTGATCCAAATTCCTATATTTATTTATATCACCAAGTACTTAATCTAAAGGCGAACACACTACATCCACATCTTTCGTTATCACCAAGGCTACACATATTTGTTGGTCATCCAAGTCTGTATCGACTACGTTCTTACATCAAGAAATTCCAAACTGTGCACCCGTATATGATTCACATGCTCATCGATCATTTCAAGGCCCATTTATTGTATCCTTATCTCGCACCTTGTTACCAACCCCTGCATCTAAATGGCCACTTCACACATTAAGAAGTCACTATATAATATCTAGGGAAAACATCACATAATAAGTCGAGTCGCCACATGTCAAAACAGTGTTTAAAAATGCCGAATTCCCAAATTGTGTGGTTCACCGATGGACTGGTGGGCACCAATCGATGCATCGGTGTGTAACCCAGAAATGGGTTTTCGAAATTATCTTGTTTTACTTTGTTCTATATTTCGATTTATTCGCTTCAGTCGTCATTTTGATAATTCTCTAACATATATGTACACTACCTATCGTGTGTAACACCCTTAAATTTAATAACATTATTCAGGAGATTTAGTTAGATAAATTAAATAGAATAATGTAAATGTTAAGTGATAAGGGGATTGAGATCTGAATAAATATTAAGTGGTTGTGCTTATTAATTTAAATGGGCTTAAGAATGGTTTATAAGCTAATTAAATTATATAAGGGCATAATAGGAATTAGCTACACCTAACCTTTATGCTTATATATAATTATGTCCCATAAGCCATTCACTTTCATATTCACAAAAAGGCAAAAATAAGACGGGAAGCCGGCCATTATTAGAGAGGAAAAAGAAGAGAAATTCAAATAAAAAGCTAATTTTTTTTAAAAAAAGGAATCAATCTCAATCTCAATTCACTTTCCTTGTCATAATCAAGGTGAGTAATAATTTCATCTCTGTTTTATGAATATATGTTTTGGATTTAAGATTAAATTCGTATATATGATGTTTGGATGATAATATGCTTGAACTAAAGTTTGTCTGATTTAAACAAGATTGTTTAAATTAAGATTTATACGGTTTTAGAGCAAAATCGATAGAAATTGATGTTTGAATGCCATGGAAAATTTTATGTTATGAAAAACATGATTTTGGAGTTGGGTTTTATGTTTGATAATTTTCCAAGCTATGTAAAGATTATCACAAATTTTCGAATGAAAATTGGTTAATTAGGTTTAGGAATTTATTTGGGAATTATACTGAGAATTAGGGTCTAAAATTTCGATATGTTAGATAACATGATCAAACTGAATTTCTGTAATTCTTGGGGATTTTTCTTAAGTGATTTATTATAAGAATTAAATTATTTTGAAGGAAGGATCTAAATGATTTAATTATATTTTAATGAAAGGGCTTATCTGTAAAAATTATTCTTGATGCTTATCCAAAAATTAAGAGGTAGTTATTTTATAAAGCATGTAAAAAATTGAGGCAACCAATCACGTATTTACACATAGGCAGGTTAGTTAGATGTAACTTGTTTTACGTCGCTTTAACCAGCCTTTACCAAGGAAAATAGGTTTTGCCTCTATTAGAGGTACCTTTCGACTCTTATCTTTCGCCTTTGGTCAAGTCGAACCCTACTAAGTCGAAACCAATACACAAGGTATCACTTAAACGATATGTAGTGGACTGGAGGAAAGGCGGAAGGCATGGTGTCGAAAACGTTGCTTCCGATGGGGTCGATACCTTAGTTTGTTTTAAAAAGTTAAGAACCTGCCTTTTGTTTTACTAAAGCTTTCAACATAGTCGAAACATATGTTTTTGAAAGGAGTTTTCTAATATCTTTTGAAGGGATTTCCATTTTCTGTTTTAAAAATAAGGGCTTTCGAATGAGTTCCTTAAGTTGTAAATAAATGCTTTCGAAAGAAGGGGTTCTGACCAAGTCGAAGCTCTGCTACTGTTATTTTCCGTTCAGTGTATTGAAGTTATAAGTGCTTTCGAAGTGTACTTTTTGTTTTAAGGATGTATTAAGCCACTTCCTAAATACTTTCGAAAGGTTCATAGGTTTCGAAGGCAATGGCTTCGGAAGGGGGTTTCGAAGCTATCCTTCAGTGTTTGCTTAAATGCTTTGAAGCATTTGAAAAAGGTGATGTCGATGCCATCAAGTTTTCCCCAATACTTTTATGATAAATAATGGTTTCAGAAGAGATACTTTCGTTTATATTTACTTTTAACCAAATGATATTTTAAATATAATCCAATGGTTTCAGAAGGGATACTTTCAAAGGTTTCGAAATGGGTACTTTCGTTGATTTTGAAGCTATATTCGTAAAGATTAATAAGTAATGTTTTAATACTTTCAAAAGGTAGATTCTGGTTTCGAAAGAGACGATTTAGAGAGTTTCGAAAGGTATACATGGAATGTTTTGAAAAGAAGTGTTATGCGCTTTAGAAGAGGTTATCCAAGGGTTTCGAAAGTGATGTTTTACGGTTTCGAAAGCTTTGAATTTCAAAAAAAATAACTCAATCTCATTTTAAAGGAAAACCATGGCATATAAATAATAAAGAATTTTGAAATGGAGTTTTTGAATAAGTCTTAATAGGTTAAAGGAATTAACTAAGTTATTATGTTTGCTTCTTCATATATATATATATATATATATATATATATATATTCACATTGAAATGAACCCATAACGGTACCTTAGGGAAGAGCAGAATAACCAGCTAGGTTGATTTGGTAGTGAATATAAATTAAACATATTGACATGGCCAATAGGTTCATAGTAAGCCCATGAAAACTGTGTATAGGAAAAAATATTGACAGGGGCCAATAGGTTCATAGTAAGCTCACGAAAATTATGTAAAAATGAAGATGTCAGTAAGGAAGGTTCATAGTAAACCCATGAAACTATGTAATAATGAAGATGTCGGTAAGGTAGGTTCATAATTAGCCCATGAAAACTATGAATTGGTATTGGCTGGGGCCAATAGCTTAATAGTTAACCCTTGAATACTATATCCGGATAAGTAATTAAGATATTAATTGATAGTCAATACGTTTCTAGTCATCCCATGAAAACTAGGATAAAAGAAAAGATATTGGAGTTACCAATATGTTCATAGTGATCCCATGTGTTATCCCGCCTTTTGGCAAGGCCGAGATATCAAGGAACTGATTGAAAACTAAGGGGCATTCGTCCTGGATATCAAGTACGCACTGGTTCGTTATGGAAATCGATGAATTTTGTTCGAGTCTGGATCAGGCTATAATCAGCAAGACACGACAAGCGAAGCCGTGAATCCAGCATTCCAAATTTCAGGTCAATCCGAGTTCGTACGCTCAAGTTATGATCGGTGCAAGTTGAAGGGAAAAACCATGTTTTCATATCCATTAATGAGCCACGGTTCGAATCCACCCATTTCGTATCCATCAACTTCGCACCAATCGGTCTCGTATCCATCAAGAAGCCTCGTTTCACACCGATCAAGTTCGTATCCATCAATAGAGTGAACATTTTGTATCGATCGTCTAGATCCTGTTTCGTATCCATCCAGCCAGGCCCAGCTCGTATCCATAGTTGAGCCTCTATTCGAATCCACCGTCTTCATATCGATCAGGGCTACAATACCCTCATATCCATCTGTCTCGAATTCGTTAGCGCACAATCATTTGCAACCATCCAGTTCGAAACCATCAGTAAGTGATTACTCGAAACCATCAGGTTCTGTTAGTTCGAATCCATCAGGCAACTGCTCTTCATATCCATCGGATGACCTTGCTTAAGATCCATCAACCGATGACTACTTCGTACCCATTAGGGGATTTTGTTCGAATCCAGTCCAATGGCTTGTTCGTGTCAATCAAGTCAAACGAGACTGGATTGACGCAACGGTCATCGATGCAAACGAGGCGAGATTCATGGATGCGAAACGGTCAACTCGGAGCAAACAGTGGATCGATGGAGGAATGCGCCCCCACGTCACTGCGTCATCACATGCATAATCGATTCGAAGCTAATCGACTCGAAGCTATGGATTCGAACCAGACAGCCATCCGAGAAACTCAATCTCGTATCGATCATAACTCGAGATCGACCGATCCAAATGCTATGAAATTTTCACAGAAGACTACGTGCAAGCTAAAGATTATTCTCGCCCAGCTTCACCTCCATGGGACGCAATCTCGATCGATACGAATTGAGTTCGTATCGATCGCAAAGCGAGTCGAAACACTCTAGGATCGATTGCGTGGACCCCCTCACGTGCCAGAAGGAGTCTTCCGAAGTTTGACCGAAATATCAGCCTCCTACACCTATAAATAGAGCCCCAGAGCTTACAGAAAAAGGATCTTTTTGATTCTCAAGCGCCCAGACTCTGCTGGATCGAGATTTGCATCCTACTCTTACTATTGAATTCGAATTCTAAGCTATAGTTTATTGTTGTTCGCTGTAATCACGTGTAATCATTGAAAGAGAATCAATAAAGTCACAAAAACTTCATAGTGGACGTAGGCAACACGCCAAACCACTCTAAATTGTTTGTCTGTGCATTTATGTTACTGTTTGTTGGATCTTTTGTTAGATAATCTTCATTTTAAATTTATATTCTTCACTTTTATCTCTTCAAAAACTTCTGAAGAGTGTTGTGCCCATTTTTGGTACAAACGCTTTGGTGCTTTCACCGAGAAAACCTAGATTTTCTCCTGCTCCTTGGATCTATCATCGATATCAGATTGCATAAATCTAAGAGAAAGATACAGATCTCTAATCCGAATTCCTTCTATCCTATTCAGATTTGCGCAAAGTCTAGGAAAGGAGTTCAACCCTCAAGATGGTTAGCATGAGGACCACCTCCTATGCTGTCGATCAAGAAGGCGAGATAGAAAAAAATCCCGCGTACCTACCTCCATCCAACTAAGACGCTGCCGGACCCTCAGATCCATCGAGCCTGGTTACCAGGCAAGAGTTCCAGTTGTTGCTACAGGAATTGACACAGAGTCGTCCACAGTTAACAGAACAGCTGCACGTAAATACCGAGCTGACCAACCAGCTAAACCTCCAGAAGCGCAGAAGATCTAGAAGAGATCAGTTTTCTCACTCCTCCATAGAAAGTTATGCCTCGTCAGCCTACAACCACAGATCCTTCGTCCTCGACCGGATGAAGGCTACGCACAGGCCGTCGGACATCAGCCTGCATTGACCATTGGGCAGCTGAGAGTTGGCCCATCGGTCAGCTTCCATACTGGACCCTCTTCCCGAGGAGGAACTATTCCTCATTACACCGCAGATAACCGTGCCATCACCGCCGCAGTTGAAACAGGGATTGATGCCTGGAATCAACATGGACGTACTCCTGAACCTTACGTCCCAGAAGACGTTGAGCCAAGGAGGCGAGACGTGGACCATCGACAGCGCCCGGTCCTGCCTCGCAATGTGGAACCCGACCACACCTTGGCTCCATATGCGCAGAACGTTCAAATTCCAGACCTTCCAGCTATGATACGTCAAATGATCCGTGAAAGTTAGGGTCTTACCAACGACGACTGGGGAATCTCCCGTAGTCACACCCCCTTTACGAATGACATACTCTATGCTGAACCTCCTCGACGGTTCAGAATGCCCACTTTACGGTTTATGAAGGGAAATCAGACCCAAACCAGCACATCCTGAAGTATGAGTGGTTGATGAACGCTGCAAGAGCGGATGAAGTGGTAAAGTGCCATAGCGTTCCTATCTCTTTAGGGGGCATTGCCACCATATGGTTTACGCGATTTCCGTCCTGATCCATTTCTTGTTTTGATCAAATGGCCACGAAGTTTGTAGAACAGTTTCGTATGCATGTTGCTAGGCCTAAAGATGTTAACACATTATCCAGTCTCACTCAGGCTCCAGGAGAGACACTTAGACGCTATTTAGAGAGGTTCCATGCAGCATGCGCAGAGATCAGTAACCCCAATGACAACTCAATCTTGATGGCACTAACTAAGGGAATTGACCCTGACTCTGAGTTTGGAAATTGGTTAGCTGGGAAGCCTCCCGCGTCGTTGGACCATTTCTACTCCAAAGCCGCCCAATTCTTAAGGCGAGAGGATGCGAAATAGTCTAGGAAGAAGGACGACGTGGGACCCGGCAGTGAGGGGATTCAAAGCAATGTGGCAGTTATACGTAGGGCTCCAATGTTTGATAACTACACACCATTGAATACGTCGCTAAAGAACGTATATTTGCATACTTGCAATGATATGCAATATAAGAAGCCTGCTCCGAAGCCATCGTCGGAGAGGCAGATTCAGACGGGAAAATTTTATAGATTCCATGAGAGTTATGGCCACACTACCAATGAGTGTAGACATTTACAGGACCTCATTGAGAAGTTGATCAGGGAGAGAAAGTTAGATCAGTTCGTGTGGGCGCCGTAGTCTGGTGGTGCAGGTCCGTCAAACCAAAATCGTGTGCAGAATCAAGAAAGGCAGGAGGAACCCGCTCGTACGAGCAGGAGGTTGGTAATAAATAAAGTCAGTGGTGGTCCCCATCCAGTAGACCGAAGCTGGAGAAAAATTGACTCGTATGCCAGCTCTATCAGGCATGCGGACTTCGAGTGTTGCAATAGTTTTGATGAAGGGGCTCCGGCCAAACAACAGAGAACGATGGCAGATGACATCGTATTCAGAAGTCGGGATGCTGATAGGGCCGAAGTCCCAACTATTGACCCACTGGTCATATCTTCCCAGGTTGGTCCTGCTTGGATGAAGATGATGCTGGTTGACAGTGGGAGCTCTGTAAATATTTTGTTCAAAAGAGCGTACGATCTAATGAAAATGGAAGCTAATGATTTAAAACCTTGTCAATCTAGAATCCACGGCTTCGATGGAAGTGCCAATATACCCCCTGGTGCAGTGGAGTTTCCAGTGGAACTGGGAGTTGGGGAGCGACGGAGAGTCCGAATGCTACAGTTTGTTGTTTTAGATATTCACTCCCCATACAATGCTTTTTTGGGCCGACCGGCCCTTGCTGAATTCAGGGCAGCTATTGCCCTGTGATGTTTGACTCTAAAATATTCCACCGATCGTGGGATCGGAGTCGTTCAAGGAGACCAGCTGCTGGAAGAGCCTGTTATGTTGCTAAGCTGCGCGAGGCGTAGCAAAGAGAGAAAGAAAGGGCGTAGAGGAATCTCTCTGCGTCCGTTTTGCAGACAATTGACAATCGGTGCCTGGGCCTCGGCCCGGGCACCACAACCAATTCTAGAGGGATATTGAGCCTAGAGACAGTGAAACAAAGATGAATCTATAGAAAGTCAAGCCTCCTCGGCTGAACTGACGATCGATGTCCCGATCGATGGTAATGATGATGATGATTCGAGGATGTTAAAGATTGGGTCTCAATAGAGCCAGGAGATATAATAGGAATTGGTCGATTTGCCGGGCGAATCTCGACGTGTTCACCTGGACACACTCTGACATGTGTGGAATCTCGTCGGACATCGCGAGTCACACCCTGAATATTGACCTGCGATGCATCCCGGTCAAACAGAAAAGGCGTGGTATGAATCCAGAGAAATCTACCGCCCTCAAAGAAGAGGTCGATAAGCTAAAATCAAATGGGTTTATTCGAGATGCTTTATACCTGGAGTGGGTATCCAATCCCATACTTGTTCGAAAGCCGAATGGGAAATAGAGACATGTGTTGATTATTCTGATTTAAATAAAGCTTGTCCAAAATACAGTTTTCCACTTCCCAGGATTGATCAGCTTGTATTCAACGGCTGGACACGAATTATTATCTTTCATGGATGCTTATTCCGGCTACAACCAGATACTCATGCATGTACCCAACCAAGAACATACCAGCTTCGTAACCAATCTGGGACTCTACTGCTACAAAGTCATTCCCTTTGGACTAAAGAACGCCGGAGCGACATACCAATGTCTAGTCAACCGGATGTTCGCCAACCAAATCGGGAAGACCATGGAGGTTTATATGGATGACATGCTGGTGAAATCGTGCTTCTCCACTCATTCCATCAAAGATTTGGCGTCAATGTTCAACATCCTTCGAAAATACGGGATGAAGCTCAATCCGCTGAAGTGTCATTTTGGAGTCGCATCCGAAAAATTCCTTGGGTTCATTGTCAACGCTCGAGGAATAGAAGCCAATCCTGAAAAGATCTGGGCAATCAGAAACTTGCAAACTCTGAGGACCATAAAACAAGTCCAGAGTCCCAACAGGAAGGTAGCAACGTTGAGCAGGTTCATATCGAAGTCCACCGACAAATGCATCCCCTTCTTCGATCTGATCTGAAAAGGAAAGCGAAACTTCGAATGGACTACGGAGTGCGAGGACGCATTCCAAGCACTGGTTCAACATCTTTCCACACCGCCGATTTTATCAAAGCCTATCGACCATGAGCAGTTGTATCTTTACCTGGCGGTATCAGAAAATGCAATCAGTGCTGCCCAAGTTCGAGAGGAAGACCGAGTGTAGAAACCGGTCTATTACGTTAGCAAACGACTAACCGGAGCTAAGAGAAACTATCCAAAGCTAAAAAGTTGGCCTACTGCCTAGTCATTGCCTCGAGAAATCTCCGTCCATATTTTCAGGCTCATCATGTCACTGTGTACACCGATCGGTCGTTACGACAGGTCCTTACGCGGCCTGAGACGTCTGGTAGGTTACTTGAGTGGAATATCGAACTGAGTCAGTTTGATATCTCCTATACCCCAAGAAGAGCCATTCAAGGTCAAGTCCTAGCAGATTTTATAGCCAAATTCACTGTCCAGAGGATTTGCCTGAGACCAGTAAATCTTCCGAATACATCTGGAAGTTGCATACCGATGGTGCATCCAACGGTCGGTGCTCGGGTGCTGGAGTAGTACTTGAAACCCCTAAGGGCCTATCAATATGCTATGCTGTGAAATTTGAGTTTCGTACGACTAATAATGAAGTTAAGTATAAAGCTTTACTTGCTGGGTTGAAGCTAGCCCATGATTTGAGAATTATTGTTGTGGAAGTTTACTGTGACTCTTAATTAGTTGTATGCCAGGTTCGGGGTGAATATCAGGCGAAGGATCGAAGACTAGCTGCTTATCTAGCTCAAGTCCAGGAAATGCTTGATCAATTTGACTATTATGCCATTTTCTACATACCTCGTGAGCATAACCAGAAGGCTGATTCATTGGCGAAATTAGCAAGTACGGGCGAAGCACAGCAGATGGGGCTCGTTCCTATTGAAACTTTATCCTCACCAAGCATTGATCAGATGGAGACCGACTCCGTATTTGCGGCTACTCTCGGAAGGGAATCATGGATGACTCCGCATCGGAATTTCATCGAGCATGGAACATTGCTTGAGCGTAGGAGTAAAAGAAGACAGATTCTTCGAAAAGCCTCGCGGTTCACAATCCAAAATGGTGTATTGTATAGAAGAGGATATTATGTTCCTCTCCTCCGATGTATCGTACACGATGAGATTAAACGAGTTCACGATGTACACGAAGGGGAATGTGGCGATCACACCGGGGGCAGGCCCTCACTAAGAAAGTACTCTGATACGGGTATTACTGGCCCACGTGAACCGTGATGCGGCAGACTATGCTAGGAAATGCGATAAATGCCAGAGACACGCTCGAGTTCCTAGAGCCCCACCTACCGAGATAACCCAAATGGTTAGCCCATGGCCGTTTGCAGTATGGGGAATCGATATTATTGGAACTCTACCCTTGGCCAAAGGCGGAGCGAAGTATGTCATCGTCGCAGTTGATTACTTTACTAAATGGGCTGAAGCTGAACCACTTGCGACAATCACGATGAAGAAAGTAATCAACTTCGTAGTTCACAATATTATCTACCGATTTGGTCTCCCGCATACCATTATCACTGATAAAGGATCCCAATTCGATAGTGTTGAATTCAAGGCCAACGATTCTATATGCACAAGAAATTCTCTACGGTTGCACACCCTCAGGCAAATGGCCAAGTTGAAGCTGTTAATAAGGTTATCAAATCTATTCTGAAGAAGCGAATGGAAAAGGCCGGGGTCAAGTGGGTTGACAAACTACATATGGCTTTACGGGCATATCGAACGACCCACAAGTCCGCGACCGGACAAACTCCATTCTCTCTATCTTATGGCTCAGAGGTCGTTATTCCAGTCGAGATGGAAGTATCTTCTCATCGCGTGACATACTATGATCCGAAAACAAATGCCATATTGCTTGCTGATTCTTTGGATCTACTGGATGAGAAGCGGGAAGTGGCTGATTTGAGGGCAGCCGCGTATCGAAGTCGAGTCACCCGATTATACAATGTCAAGGTTCGACCATGAACCTTCGAACTCGGCGATCTCGCTCTTCAGAGAATCTATCCAGTTCCTTCACACATGAAACCAAATTGGGAAGGACCGTATGTGATTGCACAGAAGCTCGGAGATGGCACGTTCAAGTTATCGACCGTCGACGGTCTTACTTTACCAAGAGCCTGGAATAGCGAGAGTCTCCGTCGCTACTACACATGACAGGCTTTAATTATTTCAGTCTACTTTTCCATTTACAATTTGTTTTCGCATTTCGAAATGTGAATTTGTAATAAGGCAACTGACTTTGCCATATTTTCTCATTTCAGCAATAAAATGCCATCTCTTCGAGCCAGAGCTATGATTTATTGAATATGACGTACGATATCACGATGCACAGAGAGCTAAGTTCCATCAAGCGGTTGAATTTATTCAAATAGGGAGTGATTGTGATATGACCGGTCACTCACTAAATGAAACCCAAGCTCGGGGGCAAGTCACTATGCTAAAATCAAAGAGGATTGATACACGACAATCCTTAAAACAACTCCAAACTCCCAGAGTGTGAGTTGGAGCATCAAAATCCTGAATACGGTTTTGGAGAGGGCCTACCCGTCTGCCTAACGACTTCGATCGTGTCCTAACCAAGTTAGAGGAAGATGGACCCCTCCATCTAACGACCTCGCTTGTTAACTTGGGAAGGATGTGATCCAACCATCCACGATCCCGATAAATTCATTGTTCCCAGAGTGTGAACGGCCTCCAAAAAAGTCTAAACAGATGTGACTGACCATCTGACGACTAACTCCAAATTACCAGAGTGCGAATTGGAGTATAAACATCAAATCTAGGTTCCCAGAGTGTGAACTGGAGTATAAACACTAACTCCAAATTTTCGGAGTGCGAATTGGAGTATAAACATTAACTCTAGGTTCCCAGAGTGTGAACACTAACTCCAAGTTCCTAGAGTGTGAATTGGAGTATAAATACTGAGTCAAAGTTCTCGGAATGCGAACTGTGCTGCAAATGTCGATTAACTTTCGGATTCCCGGAGTGCGAACCAGACTATCGATCACGAATTATTCTAAGTCCCCAAAGTGTGGACGAAATATAAAATTAACTCGGGTGTGGATGGCCACTCGTAAATTAGCTTATGTCCCCAGAGTGTGGACATGCACTTTAAAACTTCAATAGATATGATCGACTGCCGAAGTGCAAATGCTGATCCCCAGAGTGTGGATGCGACTATTCGTAAGTAAGCGAATGCGATGCAATCGGTCGACTTACACTTATTTCTGCATCAATATGACGATGTTAAACTCGAAAAATAGAGACAAACCATGATCGCTAGTTGATCTTTACAACTTTTTCCTGGAACCGGGGGCAGGTCTTAAGTGTTATCCACTGGCTGAAGCAGTATGATGTCTAAAGTCCAACTTGATCTCTCGTTACAACTCGTACTCGTGATTTCCAGACTTGGTAAATAAAGAGAACTCAAGGGTTGAAATTCTGCGAGTACATGGAACCGAGATCCAAACACTACGACACTTAAGTATAAAAGACAGAAATAAGAGTTGAAGCAACAAAAACAGAGTTTTATTTCAACTAATCAAAAGCAAAGACTTATGTATAAGTTCGACCAAAAAATTCCTACTAGCAGGGGCCGAACCCGCATCTATACACGGCCTATGAAAGAAAGACAAGTTCTTAGCTAACAAAAATTTGCACCGGAGGGGCCTATCTACTTCTTATCCTTCTTCGGCTTCCTCTTAAGTGTGGATTCGCCAGAGCGACCAATGATTTTTCGCTTTGAGACTTTACTCTTTGGCGGATCATCTCCAGATGGAGGCATAATATCAACATCCTCTTCCGAACTTGAATCTTTGGGAACGCTCCCTGTAGGAGAAGTTGAAGGAACTGTATCTATGACCGGGGGTAGAATAGACGCATTAGTATCAACAAGTGTACCCTCGGGTGATATCATTCTAAGTGTAGTTAGGCTAGATGCCGTCAATCCACCCTTAGAACTACCACCATGAGCCGCAGCCTCCATCTCTGCGTTGATTTCAGCTAGTATCTTTGCTTCACGAGTAACACGGGCTTCACTGGGGGTAGCGGTGGTCTGTGTTGAAGCATAAGAGGCAGGTGGAAATCCACTAAGGACGAATGGTAAGTCCGCAAAGGGGTCGCTCTATCGGCCCAGGAGCTCATTCATCGTTTGCTCATCAAAAGAAAGTTAGCTCCCCTGTGTTACTTCAATAGGCGCAACCGTTGTTGTGGTGGTCGCCTCGGTAATGATGGCCTCGTGCACTTGATGTGATTCCTGGATTGCAGGAGGCGCTGTCAATGTGACTTCGGTCACTGGACAACGAAGAAAAAAGTTGTTAGTACACACTTCAATTCAAGTACTTCATTTCAGACACACACGAGATTTGGGCAGAGTACCTTCCTCAACTTGACTCGTAACTGGCTGAACAACTTTCAAAGAGTGCTCCCTTATAGGAGATAAGTGTGGCTGTTTCGGATCGTAGGCTGGGACCGGCTACGGCTCAATTGCTGGCACCGGCTTGAACCCAGATGAAGTAATCATCTCAGAACTTGTAGCTTGATGTGCGACGCCGAAGCCCTCGCCAACTTCTAGGTGCTGGGTGCCCAGTCTCTCCCTTTCATGGGAAATCATAGAGTCATGAAGAACCTTCTTCTCATCTTCGCTCAATATGCGGTTCTCCAACTCAAATTCGTCGAGAGCACCACCCGACAGCATCGCCTTCTCTTCTTCAACCAGCAAATTCCAGGCGTTGTATAGATGTGTCGAGTAATTGTCAAGCCAAGCCAGATTCCTGTGTTTCAGTACATTGGCGTTATAAGTGACGAGAAGCTCTCCACCTCGAGCCTAGTCTCCGCCAATCGGACCTTTTCATCAACTTCAACCTCAACCTCGCGGACCTTTTACATGGCCGCATCTCTCTCCCTCCAAAGCACCACCGCTTGATCGCACGCTTCTTGTGCGAAAACATTAGAAGCATCTCTCTCTTTCATGATTTCCAAGACTTTGGCCTTAAGCTCATTTAGCTCTTTCAGGGCTGCATCCCACTCAGCGGTAACGATGGTGTTCCTGTGGCCCATGTCCTCCACCGTGGCGTAGTGCTCCCGTTTCATTCTATCCATCGCCGCATGGCCTCATCGGGCTTCTTAAGAGCTTCAATCTCGAATTTACAAGAAGACTAGGCCTCGTTATTGAGCGCTTGAATGATCCGGTCTTTCTGGCCGAGTTCTTTCTTCAGCCTTTCAATCGTGACTGCCCGGTCGAAGGCCACTTTCGATGCCTTTTTCGCAGTTTTCGACCACTCCTAATACTGGAAGAATATGTCAGCGGCATAATCGTGCACTGTGTTTTCGGCCGAGGCCGGGATCCTTTTCAAGCGTGGAGGAAAGACGAACCCATCAAAACAAATATTAGGAAAATCCTTTCTTAGCTGAGCGAGCCTAACCGCTCCTTCCCCCGTGGGCTCGACGAGGGCCTGTGCAGTAGTTGAGGGGTCTGCAACTTCAATTCTACATTGAGATTCAGGCCTAGACGATTGGGAAGATGGTTTGTGCCGTGGAGCTTCCGAAGGTCGTGAAACATGAACCGGCGGCGGTACCGAAGCTCTGGGAGGTGGCGTATGAGATCGAGACCGACGCCTATACACCTTATCTCTGTCAGACCGTTCCTGAGTAGAGTACCCGTGATCATAATCTCTATCCCCTTCTCTCCTACGCGATTCGTAGTATGACGAAGATCGACATTTTCTGCATAGGCTGCCAAGCATTGAGCCTTGACCGGACATGGTATCTGCAAAACAAAACAAGGACAAAAGTTAGTGATCTTTCATGGTGGGCGTTTTACAGTCAGAAATCGTGTAGTGTCGTGAAGTGTGAATGTATGTGCAACCCCCTAACCAACCGGACGACCACGTTAGTGGGTAGAGACTCGCTTAAAACTAAGGCGTGTTGGAGTTCATCCAATCCGGCATTATGACGCATGGACACGTCGTCCGAAATTGGAAGATCGGCGAGCCCTTCGTAAAGATTTTCCGTTCTTGGGGGAGACACCTCCGAAATTCTAATTCCAGATGCGGGCCGGGACGTGACCACAGAGTTCCATCTCCGCGTTTTGGATTGCTTAAAAATGACTGCCTTGCCTTTTCTCTTTTCTTCAGAATCCTGGGTTGCATCCGCAGGCTCGGCCGAAGGTTCGTCGTAAGTATGGGTTCTTTCGGAATCAGCTTCTCAACTATGACGACTCTGGGTTTCTTACACTTAACTCATTCCCTTGAGATAGTCCTTAGTGCACCGTCGAGCCTTATACTTTGTATTTGCTCAATTAGCCCAAGAGTCCTAAGGTTCCTATCCGTCAAGACCAAGTCGATGTTCCTCTCTTCGGTTGAAGTTTGTGTTTTAGGTTGGAGTTCATATCCATCAAAGTGCAAGTTCAGATTGGCCACATAAAATCTCGTTCGTATCGATCGGTACTCGGTGGTTTCGTATCGATCGAGAGGAGTCAATTCATATCGATCAACAATGGTCGTCTCCGAATCCATCAAGACCAGCGGCTTTGAATCGATCATTGGGGTCTAAGTTCGAATCAATTGGGGGAGCCCAAGTTTCATATCGATCACATTCGAATCGATACGTTTCGTGTCGATCATAAGCATGTATTTCGAATCAGTCTAAAACACTTGGCATCGCATCGATCAACCATTTGGGCTTCGTATCGATCTCAAGAAACGAGATTTCGCATCGATCGTGTTAAATAAGCCCGCACATCGGTCATCGTAGGTCGATACGAAATCCCACTATCTTCTATCGATGTGAATCACACCATTCGACTCAGCATTTCCAGAATCGATACGAACCCCAAAACAACACTTTTATCATTTACATCGATTCGAGCATAGCCGTTCATGATCGTGATGAAGCCAGGATTGAAACCTTTATCCACACTTCTTCTTCCCCAAACGGCCATGTCTTCATGGCCGCGCTCCATCCTGGACCTCACTTTGGCTCGTCCCTAGCCTTGATTTCATCGAAATATATCGCAAGAGCAAATAAGGCAACAAAGAATTCGAATCTCGCTGTTTAGATGTCAGATCTATTCGCTACATTACCTATTTGCGGTGGATTGTTCAACAAATCGAGGAATTTGATCGATTCGAAGGCAGAGTGCAGATCTTCTTTTATCAGGATCGATGCGAAAGCAAGAGGTAAGAAAAGTCGCAGTAAAAAGTAAAAAGTGAAAAATGGCCGAAGCCCAAAGTATTTATATGGGCGTGTGTGAAGGGAAGGGACGATTCGCCTCCCAGTCAAATGCAACCGGTCATCATAGGTCAACTGTCGCGTCGAGTCGAACGGCAGGTTCGAATCCATCAGCCCAAATTCCTATCGATTCGAAATGGACAATAGGGTGCATCGATACGAAGTGCGCAATGAAGTCAATAATGAAGGCTTTCGGTCCCACCGATGCGAAACCTTCATTCGAATCGATGATTTTGCAACTCCGTCCATGGCCTATCGATTCGAACTTCACTCTTCGAATCCATCGATTCCCATCTTACAAAAAATCAGCATTTATCGGCACAAGTTGAGGATCACCTGCTTGAATCCATCAGTGTTGAGGACCATCGATACGGATGTTAATTTCGTATCCATCGATGTTTATAACTACCGATACGAGATGCTAGCGTATTCATTACTACAAAGTCCATCAATGCGAGAGCGATGTTTCATACTTCTACATCGATTCAGGAGAGGATCGGTACGAAGGAACCTCCAAAGACAACCATCACTGTTGTCGTATCAATTCAGGAGAGGATCGATAAGAAACTCAATACGAGAAAACTGACAACGACTCGTGAACGTGCAACGTTAATGAGAGTCAAAATGAGGACTGTAGCTTTTCAAAGCACGTCATGTTACCACAAGACATACTTTGAGGGGCAAAAGTTATCCCGCCTTTTGGCAAGGCCGAGATATCAAGGAGCTTATTGAAAACTAAGGGGCATTCGTCACGGATATCGAGTACGCACTGGTTCGTTACGGATATCGATGAATTTTGTACGAGTCTGGATTTGGTTATAATCAGCAAGACCCGACAAACGAAGCCGTGAAAGACAGCATTCCAAATTTCATGTCAATCCGAGTTCGTATGCTCAAGTTATGATCGGTGCATGTTGAAGGGAAAAGCCATGTTTTTGTATCCATCGATGAGTCACGGTTCGAATCCACCCATTTCATATCCATCAACATCGCACCGATCGGTCTCGTATCCATCAAGAAGCCTCGGTTCGCACCGATCAAGTTCATGTCCATCAACAGAGCATACATTTCGTATCGATCGGCTAGATCCTGTTTCGTATCCATCCAGCCAGGCCTAGCTTGTATCCATAGTTGATCCCCTATTCGAATCCACCGCCTTCATATCGATCAGGGCTACAATACCCTCGTATCCATCTGTCTCGAATCCGTTATCGCACAATCATTTGCGACCATCCTGTTCGAAACCATCAATAAGTGATTACTCGAAACCATCAGGTTCTGTTAGTTTGAATCCATCAGGCAACTGCTCTTCGTATCCATTGGATGACCTTGCTTCGCATCCACAAGCCGATGACTACTTCGTACCCATTAGGGGCTCTTGTTCGAATCCACGTCTAATGGCTTGTTCGTGTCCATCAAGTCAAATGAGCTTGGATTGACGCAACGGTCATCGATGCAAACGAGGCGAGATTCATGGATGCGAAACAGTCAACTCGAAGCAAACAGTGGATCGAAGCGAGGAATGCGCCCCACGTCACCGCATCATCACGTGCATGATCGATTCGAAGCTAATCGACTCAAAGATATGGATTCGAACCAGACAGCCATCCGAGAAACTCAATCTCGTATCGATCATAACCCGAGATCCACCGATCCAAATGCTATGAAATTTTCACAGAAGACTACAAGCAAGCTAAAGATTATTCTTGCAAAGTTTCACCTCCATCGGATGCAATCTCGATCGATATGAATTGAGTTCGTATCAATCGCAAAACGAGTCGAAACTCTCCAGGATTGATCATGTGGGGCCCCTCACGTGCAAGAAGGAGTTTGCCGAAGTTTGAACAAAATATCAGCCTCCTACACCTATAAATAGAGTCCCAGAGCCTACAGAAAAAGGATCTTTTTGATTCTCAAGCGCCCAGACTCTGCCGGATCGAGATTTGCATCCTACTCTTATTGTTGAATTCGAATTTCAAGCTGTACTTTATTGTTATTTGCTGTAATCACGTGTAATCATTGAAAGAGAATCAATAAACTCACAAAAACTTCATAGTGGACGTAGGCAACACGCTGAACCACTCTAAATTATTTGCCTGTGCATTTATGTTACTGTTTGTTGGAGTTTTTGTTAGATAATCTTCATTTAAATTTATATTCTTCACTTTTATCTCTTCAAAAACTTCCGAAGAGTGTTGTGCCTATTTTTGGTACAAACATCATAAAACTATGTAATTGGATAGGGAGTCCTTAAACATTTAACCGGTTATTAGTTAGCCCATGAAAACTATTAGGTTAATAGTAATTCTAGAAACTGTGACTGTGAAAGATAGTCAAAATGAATGGGGATGAGAAATCCAGAATTGATTTACTATTTTTGCATGTTATCATATCATATTATTTTGAGATGTTTTAACCATTGTGGTTGCAGAAGCACAATATATGGTTTATAAAAAGGATTTAGGATATTAGTGAGGGAAACCCGTTTCGTTAAGAGGCGTGGTCTCACTAGATATCTAAAGAATTTGAGATGCTAGATTAATATTCATACCACGCTTTATGTCTGACTCGAAGTTTATGTTTTCCCCTTAAACTCTCGGGTGCTCAGTTGATTTTGAGTACTTTGATGGTTGAGATTTTTAGGTACCTCATTAGACGAATAAGCTTCCAGAGACGTGCAGGAGCCATTATAGCTATTTTGAGTTCTTTTTCAGTTTGATTCCATTTTGCTATGTTTTGTTAAGAAAATTGTTAATTGCCTACTATATACTCTGATCACCAAGGAGGCATCATCATATGTCGCTCTTGGAGTAAGCTGTATTAAATAAATTTTTCAGGGCATGGTTACGTCGTGGGATTATGTTAAGGATGTTGAAAGGGTTGTTGGAATGGAATGTGAATGTTGTTTTGAAATTTTAAACCTTTTCCATATCCATGTGTATAGTTATATCAATGTAACTAATATTACCAAATTTGGTCGTCGATGATTAATAACTGTGCATGACTGCAGCATCCGTAGCCGTTAGTTTTGGACCTCCAAGTGGGGGATGTTACATCATATTTATGGGTTCCTAACTCATCTGTATCAAATTATAGTTTCTATGAGAAATTGATATTAATTAGTGGTGAAATTAGGTTTTTATAGTTTTGTAAAATATACTACACTCCTTTATTTCTTAGTCTTTGGTTTCTTTTTAGATTCATATATATCGTACTTAAATCCTAATTTAGTCTTAAAACATCATATAGAATTTTCATAGTATCATATAAGGATGAAGAAGCCACACTCACCAATTTCGAGCCAAAGAAATCCAATTTCGCCTATTGTCTCAAATTTCTAGAAATGTAAATCTCTGTAATCGCCTACAACACTTAATCTAGATGACGGAGAATTCCATTATGAACCCAATACAATTTGACTTGTTAAATCTCATTAAGAATTGATGACTTAGTGTTTCGATGTGGGAAGAGGAAGAAGATGGAATCGGTGAAATTTCAGAAATGTTAAGTTAGAAATGAGAAACTGAAACATACGTACCTTTTAAATAGGCTTTAGGAGGGAAAAATTGAACCATCATCTCATATTTGAATCAAATTATCGGCCTGGCCCAACTTATACAAAACCCGACCCACTTAAATAAGATTTGGTTATCTCACTCATATGACCATCGATTCAGACAAGTGAATATTCCATTTTAACCAATAAAATGAGAGCTATGCAATAGTGAAACTCCCCCTCAGCTAATTCAACTATTTAAAAAAATTACTGTTTTGTCTTTTGATTTCTCTAGTGGACATTAGGGCTCGCTTGCCTTTGGATTCTGACCATGAGGAAACTCATCAAGTCATAAGCCCACTTGCGATGGATAACACCTTATCAGTTGTATCATATACAACTCCTAAGCCATGGTCTTTTCCATAATCTCATCTTGACCTTGAGGATGCTCAACAAATCAAAAGCGATTATTCACTCATACCCTCCATTTTTCCATGGCCTAAATATAAAGCACACACCTAAAGAAATTTAAAAAGTACGTACGTGTATCTTACCTCATCTAGTCAATGTATTAACAGTATTACACATAACATCTCTAGCGTGAGGATAATCAACAACTAAAGAGTATGCAAGTAAACCATTACTATAAAATAGTATAGGACAACTTATATTATATATATTAAGAATTCATAATCTATAACATCTCTCTCTCTCTCTCTCTGTGTGTGTGTGTATGTATATGTATGTATGTATGTATATTTGTGTGTGTTTATTAAAATTATGTAATATTGATTTAGGGAACAACGTATTTCTTATAAAAGCACTCGTGATTAAAGTATCAAACACATGAAATCACAACAGATGTATAGTATGCATGTACTTATTCCATAAAATTGAGTTGAATTTCTTATGGTTCCACTTATGTTTATGCATTCATATTACATAAGTTTAATCCATTTATAGTTATTAATAATTTAATTAGCTTATATAATATTCTTATGTACATTATAAATCATATCTAATTATTTTTAATTTATTAATTTAATTATTAATTAAATTATTTTGACATTCAAAATTTAATTTTATTCACCTAAACAATTTAAGATAAATATTAACTATAACATTTATAGTTCTATATACATATATCATTATATAGACTCCTATCATTAATTATAATTTAATTTATTAACAATATTTATTTAATTAAAAAACTTACTTAAATAATTTAATAAAATCAAAAATATTTATTTATAGTTTACCTTAAACAATTTAAGATATATATATATTCAATTATAATAATTATAGATATATATATTAATATACATATATCAATACACATAAGTTTATTTTAATTAACTAAGTTTTTGTTATTTATTTATTTAATCAATCCAATTAATCAAATTACTAAATAATTTTGAAAATATTAATTTATTTTCAAAAAACAATTTTTGAAAAATATTTCACACCTTTTATAAAATTTATTTTATATTATAAATTTAAATTTAAATTCAAAATATATTTTAAATTCTCAAACTGGATTTTAAAAATCAGCCTAGGGCTTAAATTAATTTAGGTTTTTACAATTGGGCCAATCTTTTGGATTTACTTTATCATTGTTTCATGCCAGTAGCTAGGGAGTGGAGAATACTTGATTGTCCAACCCTAAGCCTAGGCATTGCTATTCTAGACATTTAGAAGATAGGTAGACATTATTAGTTGGTCCTAAAGTTGTTATTTTAGTCTGTAGGGACTATTTAGGCTTTGATACCACCGTTGGAATCGAGCGAGTTGGAAGCGTGTGAAATAGGTAGATTTCAAAAAGAAATCTATTTTGGATCAGGTAGGCTTATTTAATTTATTGTTTAAATAAAATTGGATTTAATTTAAATAATCTAGATTGGATCTAGTATTACCCATTAGACTTCATAAGCCCACACGATCCAAAATAGATTTCTTTTGAAATCTACCTATTTCACACGCTTCTGACTTGCTCGATTCCAACATAGATTATTTAAATAAAATCCAATTTTATATGAGTATCCAAATATATTCATATGCATGTTGTGCATGTGTAACATAAAATATTGTGGCAAACTTAACGTGTACGTACATAATGCTAGGATGTATACCTATAACGAATGCGTTCACCCTCTATATAAGTATTTGCTGTCCAAAACAATATATATAGTTTATATGTATAAATAAATATAATATAAAAATTACAAACTAATATTTTTAAATAAATAATTACCAGTAAAATTAAATTTGATCAAATCAGTAATTTTAATTTTGTTCAAGGCATTTAATTTTGACTTACTAAAACAATTTCAAAATTCAAATCTAGTTCTATAATTCCCAAATTAGTATAAATAATTAATTAAGAGTAATTTTTTTGATTAAATCAACAATCTTAAAATCAAGTTGTATTCAAGGCATTAAATTTTACCCTAGTAAAACAATTTCAAATTTCAAATCTAGATTTATAATTTTAAAATTACTATATGTTAATAATTTAATATATATATATATAATATGATAATTTTATAAACATAATATATTATTTGCTTAAATAAATATAATTTTTAATTTTTTCAATTGTTATATACTAATTTTGAAATAAAGATTACTATTAAAAAATATGAAACATATACTTTAATATTTAATATATTTCACCATAAAAAATAATTTACAAAGAACTAAAAATTAAATTTGTTTAAAATAAATATTAAATCATATAAATCACCGTTTGTTATAAATTTGCAACTAGAAAAAATTCGAAGTTAATATTTTATATTCTAAAATTAGTTTCGGCCTTTATAAAACAAAATTAATCTTTTTATTGCCGTAAGCAATTTACGATAAAATATAATTTTAGTTAATTTATGTATATATGTATTAGTATATATAAATGGATTTAAAATTGAAATATCATTTTGAAATATATGAAACAAATTTTAATATTTTAAAATTATATATATATGCCAAACATGTGTGTGTGTATATTAATTTAAAACGTCATCCATTGATAACTAATTCATAATTAACAAATGGTGATAATTGAATATGAAGATTCAAGTTTATAGGTATATATTAGATGTGGACAACAAATACATATGTAGATTCGTTTTAGAAAATGACAAGAATGTATAAAATTAGATAAATATGATTTATACCTTATGAATATGACCCTTGAATACACCTTGATTGATGCATTTTCCGAGATCTACCTAGCATTACAATGGTTTGGAGTACCACTGCTATTATTAGATTTGATGTAATGGGATTCATGCATTTTCGGCCATGGGTGACAAAAGGAAGATCCGCTTGGTCTAGGGAGGAGGAGGAATCAAAACGAGAAAATGTGGAGGCTAGCTTGGTTTATAAAGAAAAATTAAAGAGATAAATTCTCTTCCTTTTATTACGTCTTATATTACTAAGTATTCAGATCTAGATCTAAAATTCAAACCACACCTTTATTATGTCTTCTATTACTATGTATTCGAATCTAGATCTAAAATTCAAACCACACCTCCCCCACTTCATGGTCAACCATAACATAGGCTATATGGGTCATCATATACTCCAAAGCCATTCATTAATCGATATTATTTAAACCGTATTTAAATCTGTATCGATATCATATATTGATACATATATAACATTTATATATGCACCTAATTAATTACTATGACATCCAAGAAGTACTAATAGGCAACCAATAGATAAAATAAATAAATAATATTTCATAAATATTAATTAATTTGGTTAATTCATAAAAATTATAAATCAATTAAATCATGCGGCATTTCAAAGAATTCACCAATATGGTTGTGCGGCTCATAAATGTAAATTCGGTCAGCGATTAATATCGAACCATTTGAATATTAACGTTCACTCATCACCTTAGCTAGTGAGTGGAAGTTTGATCGAATTTATACATTTCTATCAGTAAAGTCCAATTTAATAGTTTTAAGTGGTACATATTTGTAACTATTGTTACACTAATTATTTTCGTCAACACTTTGTCACTTTGGGACTTATAGAATTTGGGTTTGGTCAAAATTTCAATATCGTCCAAATTTAGCTCAATTAGCCTTTAAACAAAGTATTTCGTTCAATAATAATGTCTATTATTATTCGTATTGCTCTGCCTAAAGACTTTAACATTGAATTGACTATAGTTGGTTGTGATACTAACCTCATATAACCGAGGGGACGAGTTTTCTATTTGATTAGTGTTTCACTTCCAATGCTTTAAATAAAACTCAACTATAGTCGTCCAATATATGTCATGCTATGATTTAACTGTAACCAAAGGAGAGTATACATACTGAAGTGCAACTATATTCTCAAACCAAGAGAACTGTATAGTATAGTCACTTTGAGTTCTCTAGTTTAACCTTAGTTATTATTAACCAACAAGAAACCCTCGAGCGAGTTATTCCACAGGTATTCAATAACTATCAGCAATACACTGCCCGACATTTGGAGAGCGTTGCATACTCTAATCTCAATAATTGTATCAGTGTCCTTTCTTGAAACATCTTGACCAAGAATATTTAAAATAAAATATTATTTTCTATTGTGATTAATTATCCACTATTGCAACCATTTGCAAGTACAATCACCTAACATTTTTATTTAAGAATTTCCTCATTTACATACTTTAAATTATTTACTTAACTAATTATGTCACCATGTAACAAAGTATATAATAGAAATCAAATACATTTATTAAGAACTAGATCGATCACAGAGTCAGCTATAGGTATCGAATTACATAATTGCCACTAGGCATACCCTTAACTCTATCACAACGTTTGAAATACGAAGCACCATTTAATCGCTTGCCTTGGGCTTTTTATTTCTAACAGTGCAATTAACTTATGGTAGATAGTTTCAGATTTATTATCTAAAACCGTAAGAAATAGATTTTATTATGGACAACCTTGTATAAGAAAAATAAATTTGAAATATAAATCATATTTTTTGTTCCTTATTAAGCATTTGTAAATATTCAATACAATTTCATTTTCGTTTATGCAGAGATGGCCGTCACTCTATCGCCATCCCAACCGTGCGTATATTACTTCAACTTTCGAACTTTCACTTTCTCAAACCTCTAAAAAATGAAACCATTTACTACAACATTGCATTGGATTTCTTTAGAAAAACGCATGCACTTATCATTATCATTTTATGGTGATTGTCTACATTTAAGTAAACAAGGCAAACTAAAATTTCAGTGATCTAATTCTTAGTTATGTTTGTAGTCCTTGATCTAGTGTTCCCAACACAACAAAATTCACATTGTATTCAATTGTATTAAGCATACGATCTTGTTATATGGTTTACTTGCACATTTCAAATGAAACAATTTCATTGAAATTCTATATCTTAACGAATGCAGTTGTTTACCATACAACCATTGTGTGTGATCGAATACTGACTAAATATCAATACTCTTGTATTATTTTAGAGTTTAAAATTCATAAAGACAATATACAGCCTCGGGCAAATTGACCCTTAAGATACAACGACTCGAAAGTTTTGGTTGGTCTTATCATTCGGCTCTTGCATGGACCTTGAAGTGGCAGCAAGCTAAAAGATTAATTTATTGGTAGGTGAATCTATACATTTCTTTGTCAAAATTTAGTTCATTTTGAATAGTATATTTTAATCAATAATTAGTTTTATCCACTACATTAATGGTGCAAATTTATTAAAGTATATTATTATAATATCATATATGTTATACTTATTAGCATGGTTTATTATATTTTCTTAGTGAGGCTACTATTAGATTTTGCATCTCTTTAAAACACTAAAAAGATGCGGGAATTTTATAAATTCTTTTAGTGTGTGTTAGGATTTAGTTACCATGTTAGTACAAACTTGAGAGCCTAAAAAAATGGTAGTCTCCAAATAGTAGATAAATGTTATTAGTTATGTCTCGTATATAACTCCTACCGTCTTTACTTTGCTCCTAATCTTCTCTATTACCGTTAGGACGCTCAACAAATCAAAACGTGCATTAGATACTCATGACATATCATTTCGTAACTTTCGATGATAATTTTGTAATCCTTGAGGATGCTTAAAAAAGTTACAAAGGTCCATACCAATTTAGGGACAATATAAATATATCACTATAAATAGTTTATGGCTTAATGGTGCTCAACAACCATATTTATAGTACCATATTTAACGAACAGCATTATTTCAGATTCATAATCTCAAATTATTAATGATGAGCATTGTCGTTTATGAGGAAATATACGTATTTACGATATTTATGGACATTCGCCATTATATTTGTATATACAAATGTACACATATATATTCATTCTTTATAACTATAATGGATTTTATTTCAATTTTAACTTTTGGAATCATATTATTTTTATTTTATATATACATTATACAAGGTTCTCTTATTTCATTCATTATAACATTAATGATATAATTTCAAATCTTATATATATATGTACATGTGTGTGTGTATCGACATTTCAACTAATATTATAACTCAATTAACCTTTTAAAGACTATAACATTTATGGTCATACTTTTATTCGAATTTTATATATTTATAATCTTTGTAATTTTAAATTCAAAACAACTTCAATTTTTTCATTTATAGTGTTTATAAATCTACGTCTAAATTTAAAACAATTTTTCCTTAATTTATTTATAATTTTCATAAATTGAAGTTAAAATTTAATACAATTTTAAATTTCCTTATTTATAATTTTTATAAATTTAAACTTAAAACAAAAGGTATATTCATAACCTTTGTAAATTTTAATTTTAATTCAAATCAATTTTAAATTCAAATTTTATATATTATTCAAATACGCTTATTTGAATCAACAAAGGCACAACACATTTAAGTCTTACTGTAATGAATCGCAAATCTGCACAATTCAAGCTGACAATAAACAGCATATGTCCAACCCCAAATTGAACAGAAATACAGATAGTTATGAGAAAGAAAGAAGAAAGAAGAAGAGAAAAAAGAATTGAAAACAACATAGAATCTCACAATCGTGGCGGAATAATATATTATATAATACCAATAATCTTTATAAAAGAGAAACTGTAATATACATACATCAAATCATAGTACACAAATAACCAATCATAAGTCTGGATGGTTAAAACAATATGTGCTCACAAATACTGATAATTTCAACAACAATGCAACGGAAAAATAAACAAATACGGGGATACGTCATGAAGACCTCCAACTCGTCTCCTGAGCTCCAATGCATCCAAAGCAATCTATAAATATGCTCGGTCTGACCCGAGCATTATAACAGAATAACATCCGAGTCAATCTGGTAAACCAACATGAGAAAACACACCCAATTTGATTTTTAAAGTCATCAAAATCTTTTCAAATAAAGGTATCTCGTAAGATTATACCGTATATAAACACGGATGGGTTTTTACCTAACGATAACCTAAACATAGTCTATAGAAGATCTGGTTATACTATAATAATGTCTAGAAATTCACGGTAAATTATATAAAATATTCGAAGTGCTTACATCTCACGTTTCAACATAGTTGGGCACAACTAAGTCCGTAAAGCTCGTATTGGAGAATGGATTTCATACTATGACAATGTAAAGAACTATCTTCTGCTAGTACATCTCTTAATAAATTGCACCGGGGTCTGACAAAAGCATATTGTACCCCTGACGCATAGGACTGGTCTACCACTTGACTAGTAGTACCAAATATGATCATCACTTTTATTATGGACCCTGAAGCATACGTGAGTAGATAGCAATCGATCAAGATTTGGGATGCCTATACCCTGATGGGGGCAGCCCACATGGCCCTGCTGCATGCCCGATTTTGTCATTTCCGGATCGATGAGGCTTGAGGCTACGTTTTACCTTTATATAGCACTTCCCACTTGGAATGTTAATACTGCCCTCCAGGCAACAATGCAACACCAGCATTCATCCATATAAGTTCGTTCTGAGACTGAACAAAACCATCGGCAACACTTTTACTACATCTATATGGGAATCACCTTTAGGATTAGTAGCAAGTAGCTCTTGCACTTCAAAAGCTCCATTTTGATTATCTTCAAGATATTCCAATTCGAAACGCTTATGTTGGTTCGAATTGGTTTTCGGATAACATCTCTGATCTCAGTCTCTTCGAACCGACAATGTTAGTTTATAAACTGGCAAACATTTGATTATCAGTTATTTAACTATCAAATAAACAAACAACCCAACAAGAGATTAAATTTCCAAAGGAAGCAATACTAGTTAATCACCAAGCAACACTAAGACTCTTTAATTAATCTTTCCATTAATTAAAACACTTTTCAAATATTTATCTCAAAATATCTTTATGAAGATATATTCTCAAAACCACATTTAATCTTTCTATATTTGAAAAACATTTCTATATGCCTATCTCAATGGTATAAGTATATTCACAAACCATTTCATTTTAAATGTTTAGACGATGCCCCTATATGCTTAAAACCGTACTAAGTATACTTACAACTTTTGAGGAAAACTTCTATTCTTCCAAAAAAACACAATTTAATATGTCAAAACGAATGTTGTGTAAAACATCGTTATGACAACCCAAAAACACTAGTATAGAGATCCAATTAGTCATATTTAATATTAATTTTTGATGACGAACTCAAACTATTTATTAGGTAACAATGAAGCTGATCAAGTTGGGTACCATTACCTCTCAGACTGTGAATGAAATACATTCCTAACTTCAAAACGGATGTAAGTTACACACCTCGAAACTTAACATCAAATATAGGATATAGATATAAATCCAGTATACTATAAAAACATCTCCATCCGAAAATCATTTACTATAACAACAGTATTATAGTCCATATCTTCCTCACTTTCTCGAAAACATTTATTACAACAAAATGTTGAAATCCATGTCCTCCTACCACTTAACATGTTTTAATCATTTCAAAACCATTTTGAAATATCACTTTCAAAATATCCCGATTTACTTGGTTTTTGACCCATTAGAATTCAAAAGGAGTTAGAACATTCAAACTATGCCAAAATAACTCGAGACTCAATAAAAACAACCGAGCAAACAATCCAATAGGACTCAAGGAAAATCAACCAATAAAATACTAAGTAGATGGATCGCCAACAATCTATCAACCACGGATCGCTAGCAATCCATAAAGAAGCATCATGAGTCGTACAAGCCTCTTACATCATGATTCATTGCCTCTTCTAAGCACGCTTGCCAAGTTTCATAGCATGCCAAACAATCTAGCTCGAGAAGTGAAAACTCATCTGACACAAGCCTTTTGACCAAAAACAGCTAACTTAAAATGGGCCTAGAGAACTCATACGAAGTTGGATTGACTTGAAATTTTGGGAGAACACTTAGAAGATACAAAATAAGGCTCATAAAAACATGGGATCATTTGGAGGTTGTTTGTTGGATCACTAGCGGACTAACTAGATGGGTCACTAACGATCCATGTAGGTTTGGCCTCACAACCTAAAATTTATAAGGCAGGTCCAACATACCCTATAGAGAGTACGTGCAAAGTTTCGTCTAGTTTCGTTAAGTTTTGAGCGAGTTATGGATGATTCTTCTTTGAATTGGGCCAGTTTAATCCATCAGGTCCGACCCATGAGGATCAGGCCCCATGATCTATGATCCATATGGGAGGCTCTCGTACTCATCTACATTACATGTGTGAAGTTTCGTATGATTTGGTTAAGTATTGAGTGAGTTATGTATGATTCTTCTGGACAAGATGACCCATGAAGATGGATGATCAAATGAACTCCAAACGACTTGATATTTAGATAAGACACTTAATTAGAAGATAGGAAGACAACTAAACTAAGATCACTCAAAAATATGCTAAGTGGGTGGATAACTAGCGATCCATCCCCTATGGATAGCTAGCTATTTATAGAAATGACTCAAATTGATTTGAGATTTTCGGTGATGATTTGACATAACAACTAGACTCTTACGCACTTGGACTTTTGGCCCAATATTCACAAAGTTCCCCTATAAATATTCACCTACCTACAACTAGAGATGGATTTTTTCTGGGGAAAGAGCCACCATTACTATACTAGAATTCCTTCACTTCTTCAACTTTCTTCTCCCTCACAACAGTCATCAAGGGGGTCAATGTGATTCTCTAGTCAACCCTTGTACCTGTGACTCATTTTAACTCATGTAACATAGATCTAAGGACTAACTAGTTGGCATCCAGAGAGGTTCAACTAGTATAATGCTAATAAAGATTGATTAAAGTGGACGTAGGCTAGAGCCAAACGAACCACTATAAAATTATGTGTCTCTTTTCTTACTTCTACTTTTTATTTGTTGTTTGTCTGAGATTTGTGATGTCGATTATCTGTACTGGTGCTTTCACACTTGATCCAGGGTACTGATTCATTTTTTGGGTTAACAACTCCTTTAAAAGATTATTTTATCTTTTAAAACATGAATATATTTTCTTGATAAAAATCCATACTTAAATTTCAATATAATCAATTTCATATTTATAAAACTACATTTATAAATCTCTTTCTATTTTATAAAACTTCCTTTTTATAAAATATCTCTGTTTGTAAACCTCATTTATAACTTTATTCCTTTATAAATTTCACTTATTCATAGATCCCATTTAAAACATCAATAACAATTCGTTTCAATGTTGCTTCTATATGTATAAATTCTTTTGATAAATTCCTTTCTGTTTATAAAATATCGTTTAACATCTCCAAATTTATCCTCACTTTCAGTCTCCATAATAGAATCAACTATTTTTCTAAAACAACATTCCACATATTATTATAAATCAACAATTATGATTTATTTTTCCAATTTATCTAATGATAAAAGTTTTTTCTTTTTTTATAAAACACCATTTATAAATCTATCATTTTATTTATGAAATCCGGTTTTACAAATCTTCACTTTATTTGTAAAATGTCACATTTATAAACTATCACATTTATAAATTTCCAAATTTATAAATGAATCTTAATATATGTGTGTGTATAAATACCACTTTATATAAAACGGTTAATAAATATTATACCAGACTATTTCTATCTTCTTTTTAAAACTGTATCCCTTCATTATAAAAGACGGACATATTTTTAAGATTATAAAAATCTTTATTTTATAGTTCAAAAATCTCTATTTAAAATATTTCAGAAAAATATTAATTTATAAAATCAAAAAATCACACCATTTATTTTAAAATAAGTTCCTTCTCCTAATAATTCAAGAATAATTATTAAATATACGTAATCACCTAAAATTCTTTTAAAACCAAATCTTCACTTTATAGTATTTCAAAATACTATAATATGGCACAGTGCTACTATAGCATTGAATAGGGAAAATCATCCATGTCATCAAATATGGAATCCAACGCATCATATATCAAAATATATGAAAAGTAAAATCAACATTGTGAGGAATCCAGTTGGATCTCTCCAACCCGTCCTCTTGCATCACATACAATATATAATCAAATAATGTAAATCAACTGCTTCGAGGTGGGATCGTATACCAAAGGGTCATCCGCTCATACACGGGAATGTAATAGGGTCTCATCCGCTCCAGAACAGGAATATATCCAAACTAACAAATAAATAGTACATCATCCAAACAATCAACAAGCAATCAGAAATAAAATTATCCATACTTACAAGTGGACTAGAGAGGTGAATCAACTCACTGAAATTCCGGTAATCGCTAAAGCGCTTCGGTTTTAATTAAAATTGAACAGGTGTTCAATTTTAACCCAAATTCCTACTAGCTCCAAATCTATTCAATCCAACTCTATAATGTTGATTTCGTTGATACGATTGCAACTTATCACGTTAGGTTTCGACCTCATATGCAAACGTTATGAATTAATGAATGTTAAAGATTATTTAAATTATAATTAGCCTTAAATTAATTAAATTTCAACTTTTAATCACCTTTCCCTCCCTCAAACTCATGTTTGTTCCCAGGCAACCAAACTCGAACCCATCCACGCCTCCTTTGACCATCCACCGCGCCGCTCATACTCCACTATAGCCTGATCCGACATTGCCACCATGTAGCCCCTCCACTCCTCCATCCACGGCCAAAATGCGCCCCCTTTGATCGGCAGAAACCGCACCGCCGAGCCCAAAAGGCAGCCACGAATGGAGCGAAAATCTAGCTCCAATCATCAACAATTCAACGATCCAACCGTACGTTACGTAGAGCTCATCGAGCTCTACGACTTTCCTTCACGCGTCGTGACGTTTCGTAGAGTGGTTGATAAGGAATTTAAGGAGAAAGGTATGATTTCGGCCATTAAAAATTTAATGGAGGCTGAAGCTTTAGAGAGCTAGGTTTTTGCAAAAGAGAATCTCCAAGTCCTTTTATAGAAACTTTTGTGGCAATATTCACGTCCGCCTGGCATTCTATATGCAATATGTATATTCCGAACACAATGAAACTATTATCGGAACCCTATTCCAAAGTATATAAAAGGTAACTTTTTAAAATCGAATTATATTAATTTAAATTCCTTTAGTTAAATTCTACGCGTTTTCGAACTCGCACGGCCAAACGATACTCCCGATCGCCACGAAATTTGATGGCATACAATAATTCACAATTACGGATCCAATGGAACTGGTTTCGTCCAATTCCGAGACACTGCCTCAAAAGGCTATTTTCACACGTTAATTATAAACGAATTATTATTTAAAACCAATCCTAATCACTTTGCTTATAAATTTAAGTTTACTATCTTCATTCTTATTCAAATAAAATTTAAATCAATTTTCGAAATTATTTTTATTCACGTAAAATTTAAGATTTTTAAATTTTAAACAATTCCAAATATTTAATTTAACAATTCAATTATCAAATAAATCGCTGAATTTGAAATATAAGTTGTTTAACCTATCAAATTAATTTTCAATATTTAAAATCAATTAAATATTCCAAATTCATATGATTGAAATTCTAGGTCGTTACATTCTTCCCTCTTAAAAGAATTTCATTCCCGAAATTACCAAGTAAGAAAAATGTCACAAACCCATTAACTTTTCAAAACTAATTAGCTAAAATGGACTACCAAATTCTTTTAAACCTTTAACTTTTCAAGATCAATTTATTCAAACTTTGTTATCACTTATTTTTTAAAAATATCTAAATTCATTCATAGTTACCAACTAATACCATTCCAAATTTTAACATAAACATTAAATTTAGTTATCAAGAATTTTCAAAATTCTTAAAAAAATTCTATCGCCTTAAGTTTACGAAAATTTTCGATAGCGTATACTTTGGCCAGGTCGATCGTACAAATTTACAATATATATAATCATACATATACATCTCATCTTCAAGGATGAGGCATCCCGTAGGAAAGAAATATAAAAATACGATATGTAATTCGAGATATGTACCTTTGGTTAGCATTAGCAAGCATATACAATCAATATAATACGAAAGCAAGCCTCAAATGGAAGCATACTCCATCTGCATCTACTAATCATTCAACAACTAATGAAAACATGTATATAGAAAGTAATATCAATATATAACATAGACTATACAATAACCATATGCAAATGTAAAAAAGGTAACAAGAGAAACCATCAAACAAATAATATACATTCAATTAATTCATAACCATATCAATTTGCATTTTCCAATGTCAAAAATTAATTTATTAAGCCCGTAAGATGTGGATATATCATATGTATGCAATATCAAATCTGATCGCTCGCCCGATCACACAATTTCACTTCCGAATTAGTATCGTTCACACACTACTCCAGTGCGGACTCCGATTCGATTTCTTGATTAGAAATCGTCATTTTCTTTGCATAGTCATATACTATGATAGAGAATCCCAAAATCAATCAAAAATCAGTCACAATGTTTCCCGTCAAGAATCGAGTGAAAAATCCTGACTCGAATCAGTGTAAATCACATCGAAATCGTATATTCGAATCTGGATCAAACAGCTATGCGAATAAAATGATCTATGTACAACTTACGCATTTATTCCAATTGGTTTCTCATTATATACCACTATTTTTTTTATTCAGATTCTTTTATTCTCATTCCATTAATTCACATTCAATTAATTTACATATTTAGTATAGTTCTTTTAATACTAACAACGTTAGGGACCATTCCATAGAATTTTACTTAAGTCTATTATAAACATTATATACAACGCCACTAATGTTTATTATCACTTCAATACTATCAAACCACATTCCAAAACATATTCCATTCATTTTACAACTTAAGTTGAATTTCATTTTATAACTCAAGTTTATATCCATTTCATTAATTCATGACAAATCAAATTCATTTAACTCATCTCATTCATTCACTTCATTTACCTTTACTTGAGTCAAATTTCTTTTCAAAATTCATTTTATTTAACTTAGTCTAAGTTATATTTCATTTCATAGTTCAATTTCAAATATACTTTTTTTAACGTTTACATTCAACAAATTTTAAAAATTCGTTTTAACTTACTAATTCTCAAAATTTATATGTTATAAAACTTATTTCTCATATTTTCACAAGGCACTTAAATGAAAATTTTCAGAGTTTAAACACTTGGTTCTTATTTTAAATCATTTTGAAACAATACTATAAATAATTTCTTTTGAATTTTAAATAAAAAAAACTAGTTTTACCAAAACAAAACTCCAATGGTAGAAATCCATCACTTAGAAACTCGAAAATAACGCCGATAATGCCGTAGTCATCACCAGAATTATTTTCCAAAGACTGAAGTGAGTTCATTGCTTTCTATTTCTTTTAAACCCCATTTAAAATATTTTTAACCAATACATTTTTAAAATAATACTATTATTATTCTTCCAAAACCTTTGAAAAATAATTTTCAAAATCAATGGAATTTAAATTCTCAAATTTCTTGTTTTAAATCCAATTTTATTTACAAATCATATTTATAAATGTACTTTCCTTTCCATTTATAAATCATATTTATATAATCTCACTTCTTATGTAATATCATTTCACAAATCTTGATTATTTTAATTATAATCAATACTCTATAATTCATATTTATAAATTCACTTTCTTATATAACTCGTTTTACAAATGTTTATCTTTGTTTAGATAATAATAATAACAGCTTTTATTAGAACAAATGATAATAATTTGATAGTATCATTCACTAACAGACAAACATACCATATATAACCATAATAATTTCTGAAAAATTATTCTTTTATATATAATATATAATTTAGGTAAAATTATCTCATTTACCAATTCCCAAAACAACACCGTGTCAGTTTGTCTTGTTTAAGTGCTTAGGCCCTATCGATATCGTAGCAACCCATGTACCGACCAGAATTCATAAGCTACTCAACAGATAAATGAATGAAATATAAAACATTTTTATACCACTAACAAATACGCTCTTATATATAATACACTCAACTCATTCTAGGGTATTACTAACCATATCTATAATGAGTACCCACACAAAGCCTAGGTGTTCGCACAACCTAAGCTCTAATACCAGCTATAACGAGCCGCAAATCCACACAATTCAAGCTGACAATAAACCACACATGTCCAATCCCAATTAAACGGAAAGACGGATAGTTATGGGAAGGAAAGAAGAAAAAAGAAGAGAAGAGAAAAAGAGAAAAAAGAACTGAAAACAACACAGAATCTCACAATCGCAGCGGAACAATGTATAATATGATATCATTGATCTTTACAAAAGAGAAACTGTAATATACATACATCAAATCAGAGTACACAAATAACCGATCATCGGCATGGACAATTATAACAATTTTTTCTCAAAATACTGATAATTTCAATAACAATGCAGTGGAAAAATAAACAAATATGAGAATACGTCATGAAGACCTATAGCTCGTCTCTTGAGCTTCAATGCATTCAAAGCAATCTGTAAATATCCTCGGTCTGACCCGAACATTATAATAAAATAACATCCAAGTCAATCTGGTAAACCAGCTTGAGAAAAGACACCCAGTTGGACTTTTAAAGTTATCAAACTCTTTTCAAATAAATGTATCTTTTAAGATCACACGCACATAAACACGAATGGTTTTACCTTACGATAACCAAAACACTTTCTATATAAGATTCGGCGATATTATAATAACGTCTATAATTCAAATTAAATATATAAAATAGCTGAAATACTTGCATATCATGTTTTAGCATAGTTGGGCACAACCAAGTCCGTAAAGCTCGTATTGGAGAATGGATTCCATACCACGACAAGGTAAGGAACTACCTTTCGGCGGTACATCTCTAGATAAAATGCACCATGGTGTGACGTGAACATCTGGTACCCCTGCCGCACAGGATGGGCCTACCACTTAACTAATAGTACCGAATATGATCACCTTTTTTATGTACCACGAAGCATACATGAGCAGATAGTAACGATCTAGATTAGGGATGACCGTATCCTGATGGGAGCGAGCCCCTACTGCATGCCCAATTTGTGTCATTTCTCGATTGATAAGCCTTGAGGCTACATTTTACCTTTATATAACACTTCCCACTAGGAACGCTAACACTGCCCTTCAGGCAACAATGCAATGTCGGCATTCATACATAAAAGTTCGTTCCGGGACTGAACAAAACCGAAGATACCACTTCTACTATATCCATTTGGGAATCACCCTCGGGATTAGTAGCAAGTTGCCCTTGCACTTAAAAAGCTCCATTTCGAAACGCTTATGCAGGTTCAAAGTGGTTTTTGGATAATATATCTGATCTCAGTCTCTCCAAACAGACAACTTTAGTTTATAAACTGGCCAACATTAAATAGTTAGTTATTTAACTATCAAATAAACAAACAATCCAACCAGATATCAAATTTCCAAAGGAAGTAACACTGGTTAAGCATCAAACAACACTAAGCATCTTTAATTAATCTTTTCATTTGATACCAATGTAACAGCACGCGCCTCACTTAACGCAGATATTGTCCTCAATTTAGTCACTTCCGCCTCATGGGCCAATCAAGGTGTGGGTTTTGTTCCTCAAAAGGCTTCGACGTTATTATGAGGTGAAGACTTTGGTATATAAACACCCACTTCATAGTGTTTTTCCGTGATGTCGGACAATTATTCCCATTTTGAAGGGGTATTACAATCTCCCCCCCCCCCCCCTTTAGAGCCCAACGTCCTCGTTGGCTTATGAACACAACACCACCTAGGCGTCGTGGCTGTAACACATACAGACCACAATTCTGGCTGGGTATGGCTCTGATACCAATGTAACAGCCTGCACCTCAATTAACGCAAATATTGTCCCTAACTTAATCACCTCCGCCTCATGGGCCAAGCCAAGGTGTGGGGTTTTGTTCCTCAAAAGGCCTCGACGTTATTATAAGGTGGAGAATTTGGTATATAAGCACCCACTTCATAGTGTTTTTCCGCAATGTCGGACTATTATTCCCATTTTGAAGGGGTATTACAATCAAATATTTATCTCAAAGTATCTTTACGAATATATTCTCATAACCACCTTTAATCTTTATATATTTGAAAAAAAAATTCATATACTTATCTCAATGGTATAAGTATATCCACCAACCTTTTCATTTTAAACGTTTAGACGATGCCCTTATATAGTTAAAACCGAACTAAGTATATTTACAACTTTTGAGGAAAACTTCTTTTCTCCCAAAACACAATTTAATGGGTCAAAACGAATGTTGTGTAAAACATCGTTACGGCAACCCAAACACACTAGTATAGAGATCCAATTAGTCTAATTTTAATATTAATTTTCGATATCGAACTTAAACTATTTATTAGTTAACAATAAAGCCGGTCAAGTTGGGTACAAATTACCTCTCAGACCTTGAATGAACGACATTCCTATCTTCAAAACGGATGTATGTTACACATCTCGAAACTTAACATCAAGTATAGGATATAGATATAAATCCCGTATACTATAAAAACATCTCCTTCCGGAAATCATCTACTATAACAACAGTGTTATAGCATATGTCTTCCTCACTTTCTCAAAAACATTTATTACAACAAAATGTTGAAATCCATGTCCTCTTATCACTTAACACATTTTAATCATTTTAAAATATCACTTTCAAAATATTCTTTTAAAAGATCATTTTAACTTTTAAAACATGAATATATTTCCTTGATAAAAATCCATACTTGAATTTCAACGTAATCATTTTCATATTTATAAAACTATATTTATAAATCTATTTCTACTTTATAAAACTTTCTCTTTATAAAATCCATTTATTTATAAACCTCATTTATAACTCTATTCCTTTATAAATTCACTTATTCATAAAATCCCAATTAGAACATCAATTACAATCCGTTTTAACGTTACTTCCATGTATAAATTCCTTTCTATTTATAACAGATCATTTAACATCTCCTAATTTATCCTCATTTTAAATTTTCAAAAAAGAATCGACTATTTTCTAAAACAACATTACACATATTATTATAAATCCACAATTGTGATTTATTTTCCAATTTATCCAATGATAAAAGTTTTTTTCTTTTTAAAACGCCATTTATAAATCTAATCTATCCTTTTATTTACGAAATCCGATTTTACAAATCTTGACTTTATTTGTAAAATGTCACATTTATAAACTATCACAATTATAAATGAATCTTAGTGTGTGTATGTCACTTTATATACAACGGTCGATAAATATTTATTCCCGAATATTTCTATCTACGTTTCAAAACCGTATTCCTTCATTTTAAAAGATAGACTTATTCTTAAGATTTAAAAGTCTTTATTTTACAGTTCAAAATCTCTATTTAAAATATTTCATAAAATAATTAATTTATAATATCCAAAAATCATACATTTTATTTTAAAATAAATTCCTCCTTCTAATAATTGAAGAATATTTATTAAAACATATAAATTTTTCGAAATCACTTTAAGTCCTTTTAAAACTAAACCTTCACTTTATAGTATTTCAAAATACTATAAATATAGCCCGGTGCTACTATAGCACTGAATAGAGAAAAATCATCCATGTCATCAAATATGGCATCAACCACACCATATATCAAAATATATGAAAAGTAAAATCAACAGTGTAAGAAATCTAGTTTGATCCCTCCAACCTGTCCTCCCTGCATCACGTACAATATATAATCAAATAATATAAATCAATTGCTTCGAAACGGGATCGTATAGTCATCCTCTCATGCACGGGAACATAATAGGGTTTCATCCACTCCAGGGTGGAAATATATATCTAAACCAACAAATAAAATAATAAATCATCCAAATAGTCAACAAACAATCGGCAATAAAATTATCCACATTTATATAAAAATATAAGTGGGCCAGAGAGGAGAGTTAATTCGTTGAAATTCCATTAATTGCCAAAGCGCTCCGATTTGAATTAAAATTGAACAGACATTCAATTTTAACCCAAATTCCTACTAGCTCTAAATCCAACCAATCAACTCTATAACATAGATTACCCAGATACGATCGCAAAGCAACTTGTCACGTTCGACTTCGTATGGAAAAGTTATGAATTAATGAACGTTAGAGATTATTTAAATTATAATTAACTTTAAGTTAATTAAATTTAAACGTTTAATCACCTTTCCCTCCCTCAAACTCACGTTCGTTCCTACGCAACCAAACTCGAACCCATCCACGCCTCCTTTGACCATCCATCGCGCCGCCTACGCTTTATTATCGCCTGATTCGACATCGCCACCATGCACCCCCCTCCTACATCCACGGCCAAAACGTGCTTCCCCTCCGATCGTCTGAAATCGTACCGCCGAGCCCAAAAGTCGACCACGAACGGAGCAAAAATCCAACTCCAATGGTCAACGATTCGACGATCGAACCGTACGTTATGTAGAGCTCGTTGAGCTCTACGACTTTTCTTCACGCACCGTGACGTTTCGTTGAGTGGTTGATGAGGAATTGGGGGAGGAAGAAGGAATGATTTCAACCATTAAAAATTTAGTGGCGGCTAAAGCTTTAGAGAGCTAGGGTTTTGCAAAAGAGAATTCTCCAAGTCCTTTTATAAAAAAATTCATGGCTTCACGTCGAAATATTTCAAATTCCAAGCAAGGCATGTCGTCTGGTGTTCTATATGTAATAGCTCTACTTCGAATAATGGAACTATTATCGGAACCCAATTCAAAAGTATACAGAAGTTAATTTTTCAAAATCGAATTATATTAATTTAAATTCCTTTAATTAAATTTTATGCATTTTCGAACTCGCACGACCAAAACGATATGTCTGATCGCCACGAAATTCGACCGCATACTATAATTCACTATTATGGATCTAATGGAACTAGTTTCGTTCAATTCGGAGACAGTACCCTAGAAGGCTATTTTCACGCTTTTTTTTATTTGAAATGATATTTTACATACAACATGTCACTGGGACAACATATCACATGTCAATAAACGTTCAAATCACGCTACACAAGCTTCGAACTCGTGACCTCTCGCACCAAAGCTGAATCACTTAACCACTTGGACAATGGTGCTTGTCATTTTCACAAGTTAATTAAAACGAATTATTATTTAAAACCAATTCTAATTACTTTAATTATAAATTGAAGTTTACCATCTTCATTCTTATTTAAATAGAATTTAAATCAGTTTTCGAAATCATTTTTATTCACATCAAATTCAAGGTTTAATAATTTTAAACAATTTAAAATAATCAATTTAACAATTCAATTATCAAATAAATCGCTGAATTTGAAATATAAGTTGTTAACTCGTAAAATTAACTTTTCAATATTTAAAATCATTTAAATATTCTAAATTCAAATGATTGAAATTCTACATCGTTACACTTGCACTAATGGCATATCCTAGAAATATATCACTTCGATGAACCGGGTAGGGTCAGTGGAAGGGAGGTTCTTCATTCGTAAGAGTGTTCGTTAATTAGTATCTTTATCCTTAGTTAAACACATTTTCCTAGACATCCATATGACTGGACTTTTCAGTGTGTAGGCTCCGGTACCATTGTTGGGTCGAGTGCATTGGTCAATGGGGTAAAAATGACAACTTTTATAAAAAAATCTTTCTAATCCATTATGAAATGGTCTTTTAAAGTGTGTTATTCTAAATAATATATAATTTACATTAAATCATATTTAATGTTATTTGCTTGGATTGGATTTAAACTTTTTTTAATGAAAGAGTGATCCATAAAATGAGGAGCATTCATAAATTGGATTTTAACTTGATTCGTTAAGTATGTAATATATTAATATTATAGTACTCATTTATGTTTATTGTATTTCTTATTTGTATAATTAGCTGTTATAATAATAATTACTATCTTTATTATCATTATTATTTTGAAATTAATCTAAATAAATATTATATAAACGTAACACTTAACAAAAATAACTTTATTTACAAATAATTAATATAATTAATGTAAATTTGAATATCAAAATATTCAAAGCAAACAAATATTATCTAGCTACCGCCGTTGTCACTCACCAATTGCGCCTCTTCATGTTGGCGTTGAAAGAAATCTGACATGGTTACTTCGGTTGAGCCATCGACATAGCGGTGGAGGATGATGGCCAAAGATGGACGGTAGGGGTGCTCAACGATGAATGATGTATCATGCTGAACTTTGTCGGATCTATCAATTGCATCTTATTATTTGATTAATAATTAATCTAGGAGAGGAAGATCCAAATTTCGACGTGCTCAAGCAAACTATTGAAAAATGTCTTAAAATTCGATCGTCTATGGACAACTATGAGAAGTGGGGCTTCCATTAATTTTTGTGAAAAGGCCAAAATACCATCAGCTTGATCGTTCATGTGATAAAGGAAAATGAACCTACACGTCTTTTGAATTTGTTAACAAGGCAACTCTGTAAATCAAATAAGATGTGATATATGTTTTTTCATTTGATATAAGCAATGACATTTTAATTTAAGCAGACCATCCATTTTGATGTTTCGACGGATCGAACCTAAGACCTCTAGAATCAATCTAAAAATCTAAATCCTTGACATTATGGATGTTTTTTAATCCAAATGTAGCCTTTTTTTATGAAATATATTGTTTTTATTTATGGCAATGTACCCTTTTTTGTTTCAATTTTTCAAGTACTTTATACTTTAATATCAACTAATAACGTTGATGTAAAAAATAATTAGAACAATTTTACACAAATACATATACGAATACAAACAATCATTCTCCACAAAAACACATTTCCTTTCGCCGAATTCACTCCTTCCGTACCCCGTTCATATGCCCATTTCTTGTGTTCCTTTTACTTCGAAAAAACGCACATCTTTTCGTCTTTTCAACCAATGAAAGACATCCCAAAACCAAAGCATAGCATAGTCCAGCTAGTCCCAAAACACGCTACTTTCAACATACGTAACTCAAAAATCCACACCGGCTATGCATTTGAATCTCTAACCTCCCCCACCAAGCCCTAGAGCGGATTGCTTCTTTTCCACATAGCCCTCAAGGCTACTAACATCAAATATTTGCTTTGTGAAAGTTTATTACTAAATATTTGGGATTTTTTTAATAAAAGATAATGAAACAAGGTAATGCTATAGACTAGAGGAAGAGGAGGGCATAATAGGAAATCTTCATTTGATTGGGTATGTAGATTTCAATGGATGGAAAGGAGCTTTTGGGAGTTCCCGTTAAAACAAAACTTGTCTATTTTAATGCAATTTTACAAACACTTTACCGTGATACTACATTTTTTAACCGCTTTACTTGGCTGAATTTTACAAACATTTTACCTCGATTCAAAGATCTGGTTGCAACACACATTTTGTCGTGGTAATAGCTTGCATAATAGCCCGAGCTCCATTAAAACAAATAAAACCAAACATAGGAAGGCAAAGCATGGAGCAAAGGGACAAAAATATTCAAAATTCTAACCAGAGATAAAAGTGTACAGTAGAAAAAAGGTTCACAAATAAACCGCTATAAAATGGTAAACACCATTTATTCAGGAAAACTAAAACCAATCAAGAAATGGCTTTCTGTTAGCCTGCTCTAGTCAGATACTTTTTTGGTGCCGTTATTAGGTTTCGTTACTAAAGCGTTGTTCCTGTTATTTTTTGAAGTAGTACCTTACAGATCATTCTTGGCTTGATTTTTGCGTATTCCTCTTGAATTATAATTCTTCTCCTTCGGCTTAAATTCCCTGAATTCAGAACTTCGTTCCACCTTTTGGGTTTGGAAAATTCAGAAGAAGAGTATTACGGCCGGATGATGCAATTTGTTTTGTATTTACTGTACTTCAGTACACCCCACATACAAATCTCTGTTGCAATTCCTATTGCTGAAATAGGATAAAAGGTAATTAGTCATTCACATAAGAGTGTGTTTGTATACAAGCGTTACGGGGCGTGCTTTGCGCGCGAATTTCTTTTCTACAACTGTGTGACATTAATATATAGTTTCAAATCTAATCAGGATATAGTTGATTGACTCAATTATAGTACACGAAAAATCAGCATTTTAACCAAAGAAAATTTAGCATTTTAAACAAGACATAAGCAGTTTTAGGTATAAACCCGATTGACTCGGTTTTATTACACATAATTTGCATTTTAATCAAGGTGGTTGTAGTTTGATTTAAAAATTAATTTTGATATAATTATTTGGCTCGGTTTTAGTAGACGAAAAACTTGCATTTTAATTAAGGTATGAGCAGCTTTAGTTGAAGAATAAGAGTGAGTGGACAAAAAAGTATAAACATTTGAATTTTAATTAAGGTGGAGTATATTAAGATATATTGAGATATAATTTGAATTTAAAGGGTATTTTGAAAAGTTTACGCTCACAGAAAAAAGCATGATGCCTAAAGTGGTGGCGTGGTACTACTAGCATGCACACACATATACATAGACATATACATATATGCTAAAATCTTATGATTTGAATCCCAGTCAATACCCTCTCGTCACCCCAAGATTCTCAAATTCTGATTCAAAACATAATTGAAATTTTGTGAATGGAAAAAATAATATGATTCATACTGAAATTGGCATTTTATTATGTCACATAAATTTTTTAAAAGATGAAACAAGAGAGAAAAGTTAGCTTAAGAATTCAGATGTAAAAGAACCTCACAAAATAGATTTTCAAAAAATAAATTATTGCAATAATTAACCAATGTTTTGACGTGTTAAATATCAGTTAATAACCTACATAGAATTGAAATTCATAGCATACAAGTATATGTCAAATTTTTTTCTTCAGAAAATTATCATGTTTACCATAACGGAGAGGATTTACCCAACTCAACAGTATAAATACTCTGTTTAAAAAATGAATTCCTTGAGTCTATGATTCAGGATTCAAATCTAATTTTCATTTGAAATTAATTTGAACTTTACGATGTACGATCTAAATTTCATTTTCAAACTTGCAGGTGACTAGTAGTTACATTCAAATACTCGCATTAACAGATAAAAAAATACATTGGTAACAAAAAAGACAGTTCAGATGCAACAAGATGAAAATCAAATTCCAGAAAATTGCTGCACTAAAGTAGAGATCTCAAATGTGTGTGTGTGTGTGTGTATCTTTAGCAAGCACAAGACTGCTATTTAAACACAACTACTTATCCTACTGCAAGAAACTATGTTTCCATGATTTGTGGGCACCTCCTTCAGTCCCATTGGTTCAGATTCAACAATTTAACTGGATTGGAGAGTCCAACACCGTATAAAATAAATAGTCCTCGGTGGCAACCCTATGCATTGACATCTGAATAGACTCTTTCATGGAACAGCAACTATGGTTATTTTTTGTTATTTTTTATTTTTTGGAAACAAATAACCACACAATTTTCAATTCTTTCGGCCATATGCATATACGCATACAAGTGTATGCGCATGTGCACGTTTTTGTGTTTTGTCGTGTTGTGTTGGGCGTGATCCACTACATGCAATATCAAAACAGGACATGTTGATGTTTCCAGTGGAATTTGTAAACATGCAACACATGATGTGCACATCTGAAGTGCATACGATGAGCTACTATATTTGCGAGCTACACTGATTATAACCGCAATGTTTAAGTAGATCAATACAGCATGCATCCAATGGCAATGAATGGGATAAAGTTGTGCCCATGTATGGTCGACAAGAATGGGCTCTTGGAAAGGGTTAGTTGCATCAATTTAAAAATAAATTTATTATATTGGCAAACATAAACTAGGCATCGATAACTAACAAATACACAGCAATGTTTTATAATGGGAAAAAGCTCATATAATGACTTTGTCTCTCTGTGGTAAATGTGGTTAAGCTTGAGGTTTTGTACATGGTGGCTCCACTACTAACTAACTGAGGAATTATATAAGAGTAAACACTTAGATAATAAATTAAAAACAGGAATTATAGAACATGAAAAGAGAGAAATGTCAGAACAAGAAAAAAAAAATTCTATCACAGACCAACCCAACCATTTAAATTTAATACAGGATTTATAAAACATGAAAAAAGGGAAATGTCAGAAGTAATAAATAAAAATAAAAACTATCTTCAACCAACTAAACAAATTAGCTTTCCAGCCAAATTCCAACCATTTTTAAGCTAAAAACATGCGGGTATCCATATCTTAATCGCATTGTTTTCCAGGTGAACATATCATGCCTGTTGCATGTACATACTTGAGTTGACAAGTATTTAAATTATCTTTCCTATAAGTTGTAGTTCTGACAGTCTAGTGAGCTCAAGTTCTTAAATTTAAGAAAACAAAACTCACCGTAAGGATCCTGGGGAAGCTGTACAGATGAGAATATTAGCAACTTGGCATCACTGCTGACAGAGCCCATCATCGCTAAGTCTTTTTGGTCCATCATGTCTACACAACGTGTAAAAGCTCTTCTTAACCTACATTGATTATTATTTTTGCATATACATATCAGGCGTTTATAAAGCGATATAATTTCATTAGCTAATACAAATGGTTTCAGTAGAACATTGACTTAGTTACTTTAATTCAAGGCCAGCCTAAGCACTAAATAAAGGGGTAACAAATTTAAGACCTACATTTCTTGGGTCCCAAATGAATTGGTACACAATGAATTGTTAACATTAAATATCTAGTTTCTTGTATAAAAATCTTTTTGTAGTTGGTTTGACTTGTTCATTTCCTTGTGAGGTCCTAAGTTTGAACCCTAAATTTCTTTTCAATTGTTATCATTTTCATTGTTATTTTATTTAAGAAAAAAAAAAAGATCACCAACTACTATACAGATACAATACACCTTTAAGATTAATTTTTTTTTTATTCAAGGTCCACTAAATATTTTTCATCCAGAGCCTCAAAAATACATTTTTCAAATACTGAATATCATCCCGGGACAATCCACATTTAAGTTTTTACCACTAAAGACCCACTAAATAATTTTCATCTAAAGCGTCAAAATACATATACCAACTACCAAATATTATAAATACAATCTACTCTTGAGATTTTCTATTATGCTAGAGGTTCAGTAAATATTTTTCATTCAGAACTTCAAAATAACATGTCAACCATCGAATATCATACAAACATAAAATGCCATTTAGATTATTATTTTTACTAAAGATCCATAACATATTTCTTGTCTAGAGCCTCAAAACACATTATTCAAACATTGAGTATTATATGGACATAATCCACAGTTGAAAGTTATTTACTAAAGGTCCATTATATATATATATATATATATATATATATATATATATTTCTGGAGCCTCAACATACATATTTCAACCATAGAGTGTAACTCAGATATAATCCACATATAAGATTTATTTGCTAAAGGTCCATTAATTATTTTAAGTTTAAATACTGAAAAAAACGTTGAGATGCCCCTACTTTAACTGCAGCTTACCTTTCATCTTTAGAGGGAAAAAAGTATAGCCCAACATCATTCAACTGTGGAGGATCTAACAGGAAAAATTTTGGCCAGACCTTAAAACGAGGAAGAAGTTTAAGCTCGATGTCTTTGCCAACCAAATTCTTTATAGTAACATAAACTTTATGACACACGGCACCCGGAATATGAGCTTGAATATCATGGATATCACGCCACTGGTCAGTACACATATCAGTTATCTGGAAGTCACCCCTGCAAATATATAAATTTGTAGCTGCTAGACATGTATTTGGAATTTTGTCCTACGCTAGAGAATGATACAATAGTCTGTCAATTGATGTGCTTTAACCACTATTATCACAAGCTCCATTCGGAATACATATATAGAAATAGAAGCTTAACAGTAGCAGGAAAAATGACTGCAGAGAAACTTAAAATTGCAGAGCTGGGAACTATGCTGTTGCAGGTGAATTAAACAGATGCAGGGGTTGTGAAAAAGGAGCTTTTTAAAGCCAGATTTTGCTTATATCTGAAGTAAACAATTTATGAAAACTCTTAGCAAAGGAGAACTTGCAGTTGCATCTTTGCATCATCAACTTTTTATTTCTGTAAGAGTTGTACCAGTTAATGTGGACATAAAGACATGGATATTGAGAAAGTATAACCCGTCCTTTGCATAAATTATTTATCAAAAATCAATGAAACAAAGATGCAAATTGCAATCAGATTTTTAAAATTGATTAGACATGGATTTTGACATCAGCCAATAGATCTAGGATATGTAAAGTGCTTACTTCCAGTTAGCACATGGAACTGGTTGATGCGGAAGTGTTCCTTCTGTAATTATAAGCAACTTCTGTGGAGGATTAGTGTTTTCACATTGATCATCTTTCAGCCTGGAGTCGGCACAATCATTTCCTGTTAGCCAAGGCAAGTTCACATACATATCATTTAATCGCAACATAACAATGTAAAAATATACATTAGTCAAGAAAGATGTTTCGATGGAGATGCATACTTGATACATCTTTGACAAATGTGTAATTTTAATAATACATAGATATTTATTTTTAGAAGACGTGAACAGCAAGAAAGTGAATTAAACACTACAGTCAGCATTCAACGTTCTCCGTGAAATTTAACATTACCTATGGAGCCAACTCTCATAGGATCATGGCTTGTTGTTGCTTTGTGTAATGAATTGAGTTCATTTGGTCTTCTACTCGGTATTACATTGCTATCGCATCCTGTCATAAATACAGCAAGGTGTTTGATGTATGTAAATAAGCATTAATTCGCAAATTAGCAAAAGCTTTTATTCTGCGGGAAGTGGCCACAAGGTGAGTAAATTGCTCATTCGATTATATTTTCCGAGCATAAATTACATTGCATGAATCCGAAATTTAATTCTACCTAAAACTGCAACCTTCCTAAAATGAAAACAACAATTTGGTACACATGATGTGTGATTGATGTAAAAGGAAATCGCCGCACCTTTTGTGACCACAAATATAAAAGTTACTGATAACAACCACTGTACCTGATTTTTTGCTGTTTCCTGTCCTAGGGTCAATCTTAACAGTAGGATAGCGTGCAACCACACTTTTAGCTATGTTTTTCTCATGGATCCTAATTTCAGATTTCTCAAGAGTCCTTCGAGAATTATCAACTGACGTATGATGTGCCTTCTCTCTGTCTCTAGAAGAAGATGGTGCATTTCCTTTCAAGCTACCAGTGTTTGTAATATGAGACGTTTTTATGACTAATGAATGAGAACTATTAAGTGCATTTCGCGCTGTCTCACAATCAATTAGCTGGGTGCTCCGTCTTTTCTTTTCATAGATAGCAGTTTTTTTAGCACAGTCTTCACATTTCCATGACTTAGGAATAAGTGATGGTGTATCCAGGCAGCAGCTGGAATTAAATGTAGGTAAATGATAATATCATGTTTGTATTATTCATTCAGAAGCATGAATTTCCAAAGAAGCACAAATATTTTTCACATGCAGAAACAGTTTGATAGCGAGCATCTTTATGAAGAATCACAGATAGGTGAATCAGCGAGCACCTTTATTTGTGTTATAACTTGATTTCAAAATGATGCATGGTATGATCATTGAAGTATTTGAATGCAAGGAGAAATTACTAATATAAATTAATGCAAGAGTGAATGAGCGAGAATCTCTATTTATGTTAACTTGATAATGATAAATGGTACAATCATTGAAGTACTTGAATCCAGAATACTTCATGTGAAGTCTTACTTCACTATTTCAATAAGCATTAAAGCAAAGATTCAAATTCTAACCAGCACGCTGGAATTCCAGTCATTCCGCTCTGGTTCTTGATTCAGGCTGGGTCAAAATTCGATTAAAGCTACAGTCTCAAAGTTTACAGCAAAAAAAAAATTACACTACACAAATTGAAGTTAAAACTCTTTTAGGCTTCAGCATCGAATTTTAAAATTACACTATAAACTTTTAGAGTTAATATTACCTCTATATTTTTTATTTTCATCTTGAGAAAGCAGGTTTCAGGCTTTACCATCGAATTTGAAAATTTAGGGCGGGTTTTAAACTTTCAATGCAAGCTGGCGAATTTCAACAAGAGCAGGGCTTTTTTTTTTCCAAGTGATCTCAGAATTTATATCCTAATGAGAATTTTCGATGTTCCAGAAGTGGTTTAAAAATGAATCGGCACTACAAGTGAATGTATGTCAACATATCCACCAAGCATATGTCGACATAATACCAATTATGTGGTTTTTTAACACTCAATCCAAGGGACTTTTGCGACATCTGTTCACCAACAAACACATCCTTTCAATCACTACATAGAACGGTCATTAATTATGAAAAAGATAATCTTACTCTTATTTTATTTTTTTTCATTATATTACTTTTATATTCTAAAAGCATTCATTCTCTTTATATGTATGTGTGTGCACGTGAGTGTTTTACAAATCCACATTCTTTCGCTCATATTCTTCAAGGATTGCAATATTCAAAAGACCAGAGAGTTCGCCCTTGAATTCTTATTCATTTGCTCTCTTATTTCATCCTACTTTTCATTGTTTTCAAGCATATATTACTATTGGAAACATAGTATCATTGTACTAAAACCGCAAGAATCTATATTGAAGATATATCTTGTAACTACTTCTACTATTATAGTAGTTTGTGAGTCTTGTTACTAATGGAAAGTCAATACAACATATGTTCGTGTCACCACGGAAAGCCAAGAGGCCATGCATAATTGTCGTCTATGGAAAGTCAAGAGGTTAGGTTTGTCTTATCATCCGTCGAATTGCAAGATTGTAAAGCAACTTGTGACAATAAAATATTTATAGGGAGTACGGAATTGGACATAGGATTGGATATGCAAACCAATATAAAAATTTCACACATCTTCTATTTTTTACTTTATTTTTATGGTTTACCATTGTCTTTTTATAAACTGTTTATAGTATCATACATAGTTATTGCTTGTAGAATTACAATTTGCAAGTTAAGTCTTTAAAGATATACAATATTCACCTTACCCCTCTAGTGTATTATTGTGAGATCAATTTCGTTTAAAGTGTGGGCATTCTGTAACCAACAATACCAGAGCACGATTTTCAAAAAGAAATAAATACTTGAAAAGATAACGGTCAAAATAAGTAACAAATTATGTAACACTTCTGTAGATGAGCAATTTATGGCTATACCGCTACTTTTCAATGGTGGTAATTATGTTCATTGGTCTTATAAATTGAAATTTTACTTGCAATTTAATGGGTTGGGTATTTGGAACACTACACAGTCTAAGCACACTTAATGCCAAACGGATTATGCACAATGGACCGTGGATCAAAGTCACAAGTGCTTAATAATTCAAAAATCATGACTATTCTATTGTTTACCTTGAATAAAAATGAGTCAACAGAGTGTCAGTCCATAAGAGTGCATAAGAATTTTGGAGGACTTTACGACTCACACACAAAGGCACTAGTACAGTAATACAAAGTAAAATATAAATGTCAACAAATTAGTTTCAACTTTTCAAGATGAAACCAAATGAGTTGATATATTTATGCTAGATTCGAAGATATTTTGCATGTTTTAGTTACACTAGGAAAAACATTCACCAAAACAAACCAAGCCAGAAAAACAATAAATTCACTTAGCAGTGAATGAGATCAAAAGAGATTGGTTATAGAAGAACCCAATGACCTTATTTTAATGAAATTAAAAGAATTAGTATGAAATCCTATGTCATATGAATTCGATTGCAGACTAGAAAGACAATCATGTTAATGAGAAAATCATTGGCTTTTTATAACACAAGAAAATCTTGATTCATGAGAAGGAAATCGCCCTTATGACCAAGAATTTCAAGAAATTCTTGAAATAAAGGAAAACGAATAAAATTTGAAAGATTGAAAAATGTACCGATAATTCCAAAAATGTAAATGTCAAGTGTTTCAAATGTGATAAAACTGATCATTTAAAAAAGGATTGTCCTACATTAAAGAATCAAAGTACTCTCTGAATATTGATACATTCAAGAAGAAAAGGAAACGAGCTTACAATGTCACATTCAAGGTGCTCATCATCAAGTGAAAGCTAACAATGAACCAGCAAACCAACACATGATTCATGACAAAGAATGATAAAGTATGGGGCTAACGAAGAAATTATGAAGAAATTATTAATGTTATGAACGAAATGTATAAAGAATACAAAATGCTTAGGAAACAACATAGGAACAGTCTAGTAGAGATAGATAAAGTGAAAATGTTTAATGATGGAAGAAAAACAATGTCTAGAAGATGCAATTAAAAGACCATGGGTTTAATGACGAAATGGTTTAAAATTAGATAGTTTTGGAAAACTAGAAAGTGAAAATGAATTCTTAAAAATCGAGAATTTTTCAATGAAATCTAAGATAAATCGTCTTAATGATAAAATTATATCTCTAAACGGTGCTATTCTTGATTTTAATTAAAATATCAATAAGATGAAACTGATGTTAATAAATTTAAGGGGATGAAAAAATTTAAACCTTGCTATTATCACCTAAATCTTCTAACAAGAAAATGAACCTGGATCAAGTTTAAACTGAAGAAAAATAAAAATAGTACTCCGAGCACTAAATTTGCTAAGAATGCCAGGTTCAAACCCAAACCGAGAAGGTTAAAACTGAAATCCCTTATGAAATTATAAATATTTAGGTTCCTAAGGATCTAGATAACATTAAGAAGGATACACACACACTTCTACTAATACACCATGTTTATCTAAATATTATATTTATAAAGGTTATATTAACTCTCATGGATTTGATTTCACACGATTTAACTCTATGGACCCTAAGTAAAACAGGGTACCAATGTACATATTGTCTACTTTCTAGGTACCTGATCAGAGTACTGATGTTATAAATATTTAAAAAGGGAAATTGATACTAGACAACGGTTGTTCGATGCATATGACAGAAAATCCATAGACACAATATTATATACAAAGATGATGAAAGTGTGACCATTGAAAACAACTATAAAGGCTATGTTATTGGCATTGGCAACTTTGGTAATTCTGAAACTCTTTTTTTACCGATGTTTTTACTTGTTGGGAATTTCAAACATGACCTACTCAATAAAAGTAAGTTATGTGACAAAAGAATTAAAATTAGATTTGAATAAAAATGCTTGTTATATATATGACCAAAACTCTAAAATAATTTTTGAGGGGATAAGAAAAAAAATATTGTTGAGTATGAAAATTTCTATGACGATAACTTATGCCTAATGGCTGACAACAACGATCTCTTGGATTTGGAGCAAATGGTCTAGACACTTAAACTTCAAACATTTGTCAAGAATTGCAAAATAAGAACTTGTGAGAGAACTTACAAGACTGAATCTTAAAGTAAACAATCTTTGTGATGCTTGTTAGTTTAGAAAACTCCACAATAAATATTTAAGCTTAAGGATGTGATTTCATCAATACATCCTCAAGAATTTGTAACGACCCTGGATTTTGGCCCTGTTTATTTTAATAAATATTTAATCCAATTAAATAAAATATAAACTGATTATTTCTAAAATGATTTAATCTTTTGGAATAATTGCCATTTATTTGTATATATTGGTATTTTAAAAGGAGATTGATCTAAAAATTTAAAATAAAATATCTTAATAATATTTATAATAAAATTTATCTTATATAATTGTATTAAATTGCTTTACTTTGTTATCTTTTGATAAAATATATATAGATGATAACGTTTAAAATAAAATCAAATTCTAGCAATATAAAATATAAATATGAAATGTAAGTCAAACATATGTATATAATTTAAATATTGATCGTAAAGTACAAATAGAAATAAATATAAATATAAGTAAGTAAACCATATTGAAAATAACTTAATGAAAATAAAAGAAAAACAAGGATTAAATAATTTTGTTAAACATACAACATAACTTTAACATTTGTAAACAAAGTATAACATAAAGACCAAACATCTTTACACAACAAATCTTCATATGCAAGCCATATGTTTACCTGCCATAAGTACATGTTTGCATACAAATATCTATATGCACAGAAAATATAATTATAATAGTGTAAACATAATTGGAAACAAAACATTTAATTGTCATCTGCTCAAGCCTAATTTTTGTCAACTCAAATGTTTACAAATCTTTATATCTCAGTAATAAAATCTGTCGAGTTAAAGCCAAAAGAAGAAAATGTTTGTCCATTTACTACCTTCCTCTTACACACCTGTTATCTTTTGTATATATGTCCATTTTTTTGTTTAGTTCGTTCAGTAACATAGTAATACCTGAGGAAAAAAAAGAATCAATGCTCAAATCTTTATTCAAACCAAAAACAGTCAGGACTCAAGACAGATTCAAATTTGCAGTTCAAAACTTCAGATTTTCAAGAACATCTAGTATTCTCTGTTTACAAAATCTTACAGGTGAGTAAGCTTAATTCCTAAAGCTTTAAGTTTAATTAAACAGTGAGGAGATTCTGTGATCTTATGGTGATTATATATGTTTTAATCTTGAGTATGATCTTGTGTGGCATATGTTTCTCTGTCTAATTGATACAGGGTGAATATTTTGTTCAAACTCAAATTTATTTTCTGTTAATCCATGTTAAGTTTTAATTTTTCAATCAAACAAGGTATTCAAACTAAAACAAAGATTTTGTAAAGCTGTTTAAAACATCTGTGTAAAAGTATTGCAGCTGTGATATGGTTTTACAGGCAATCAAATGATTTATTGGTAAAATCAAGTGTTACAAGAAGCTAATTCAAGTTTATAACTTGAACGTTTACTGGAATTGATGATTTTTAAAACAAGAATGAAGATTTATAGATTGGTAATTTATGAGCAGTTAGTAATTGAATAAAAATTGCAATTTCACAAATTTAAGATAACTGAACCAATTTAAATTGTTGAAATTTAGATTGAAGCAAGAATAAATATTAGTGATGTCGTGAAAATTACCAGATAATTTTTCTAATGTGTGAATTAAGAGTACGAGATCATTCTAGAGTTTTGTTCAAAGTTTTGCACTTGTCTGTTAACGAGAAGTGTTCGACCTCATTAAGCGATCGAGTTGCACGAAGCTTGGGTGGAAGGTTGCTTGGTAGGTTGTCGTAGTATGGCCGAAGTTCGAGCGCCTCCGGTGGCTTATGCGGCGGTGGCGAGACCATTTAGTGGATGGGCGAGTTTTCTGTTTTTCAAGCTGTAGGCTTAATTTTCGAATTCGAATTGCTGAAGCGATTTGTGTTTGGATTTCGAATCTAGGGTAGATTTGTGACTCGTCTGTGATGTTGGTGTTTGTCAGAGGTTGATCGTGCCGCCGTGCACGTGTACGGCATGGTTCAGTGTCAGCGTCGTTGGGTGCCTCGAGTAGTTGCTCGAGTTTGCTGAGTGATTCCTTCGGGTTTGTGATCGAGCGTTCAAGTATGTGAGACAGTCACCTGATGCTTTAGTTTATAATTTAGTTTAAAACTTAAACTACAGAAAACAAGGAAATAAAAATAAAAATAAAAAGGGTTACAGGGGATGTCTCGGTGATTTAGGCGGGTAACTCGGAGTCACACTCGAGTAAACACAAGGGAAGTACTCGGGTGCTTCTTCTTTCAAAACTGCAGTAGTGTTTCTTTTTAAAAGCTAAGTGAAAGATTTTTATCAAGCTTTAAATTATGTAAACTTAATAAGTGTTAAATAGTTTTAGGTTAGAAACTTAATACGTGTATTAATTATTTTGGTTAATACTTAACGATGTTTTAAACTCTTAATTATTATTTTAACTAAGTAATTAAGTTAGGTTAAGTATGAAATTAATTAACATTTAAAGTTTGTAGTTAATATTAAATTGATTTTCAAAGTTTAATGAAGATTTCTTTGAAAATGTTAATGAAGTGAATAATTAATATTAATTGATTATTTTCTGAAAGTAATTAAGAATAATTACTTTTTAATTGTAATTAGTAATGAATTAAGTAATTAATAAATTTGTAATTAACTACTTAAGTAAATTAATGAATGATTAGTAGTTAATTAATTAAGTAATTTAATTATGAATTAATAGTTAATTAATTAAGTAATTTCATTAAGAATTAAGGATTTATAATTGATTAATTAAGTAATTAAGATTTAATAATTGATTAAGAAATGATTAATTAAATTAAAAAAATTGAAAGGAAATAAGTAATTAATTGTTAATTAATGATTAATTAAACAGGGTTAAGTAATTAACTTTCCAGTGATTGATTAAAATTGAACTGATTATACTAAGAATCAAATATGATTGTTTATGAATGTTCTGTATGTAGAATATCTGAATTGTGATATTTACTTGGTGATATTCTGTGATGCTCTCTGATATGCTGTGATATATCTATGATAATTGCGTATGATTTATCTGTGATAATTGCTATGTGAATTCAATCATTGAATTAAACTGTTTAAGTTAATTAGACAACTTGGCCTTTAAAATGACGTTTGGATTTCGATGAGACCGGGATCGGGTGTCAATTTGATAATTCGAAAACCACATCGATCCAAATTAAACGATAGGTCGTGAATTCTCAAGTGGAGATTGAGATGGTGTTTTCAGAATGCAAGAGTTATTGTCGTTAACTCTGAGGGTGATTCCAAAATGAGTGTGACGAGATAATGCCTTCGGTTTCATTCGAAGCTGTCAGGCGGACGATGAGCATTCTAAGAGATATGTTTTGTAAAGGTAATCACAGACTCAAGCCTCATCAACCGGGAATGGCTAAAACAGGGGAGGTGCAGCAAGATTAGGTGGGTCATGCCCAAGCAGGACGAGATATACCCGTCTAGATATCCCTTTTATTTCGGCTGTGTGGACGGTTGCTAGCTACAACCGCGGGGTTATCTTGTTCGGGACTGTTCAGTAAGAAATGGTTCCGGCCTTGTGTTGTAGGGGGTCGGGAGTGATCCTCGGTATGGTGATCTAGATCCTGTACTGTGACGGGCGGTACCCCAGTAGCCCTGCCATTGATGGAAATCCATTTCCCTACGAGACCCTACGGTTTTGATTTGTATTACCCACTTTTGTGGCTAATAGCTGGAATTTAATGAATGTAACAATTTCGGCTATTTTTTATTTACTTGAAAACCCTAGACACTATTATAATATACTGGATTTCCTATAAAATGTTTTGGTTAGCGTAAGGTAAAAACTTACCCGTATTTATTTGTGGGGAATCTTATGTGATACCTTTATTTTCAAATGTTTTTCAAAGTTAAACAACTTTAAACCGTTTACTCATACCAGACACATACCTGACCCGGAGTTTATATTTTGTTTTTCATAAACTCTTGGGTACTCAAATTTTTATGAGTAACCAAGTGCTAGGTTTTGGACTTTAATTTCTGGAGGAGCTTGAAGCAGGAGTTCCAGACGTATGTAGATATCTATCTAGTTCCGCTGTGTTAGTTGATGTATGTTGTATCTCTGATGTATATAGTGACAGATGTATGTATGACTATCATGTATATGATATTGTATAACTCGGATATATGTAAAACTATGCAATAGTTATGTGATGTATTATATTTTGTTCCGTTCCGCTGTGAGATTCCGATGTGTGTGTTCTTTCTTTTCTATTCTTTTCTATTTCTATCCCTTTCTTTCTTAATGATGATACGTCTCTCTGGGACTAGAAGGGCGGGTCGTCACAGTTGGTATCAGAGCGCTAGGTTGAGCGAATACCTAGGCTCTTAAGTGATTTCTTTCTTGAGAGAGCATATTTGTAATTTTGATATATATTTATTTATTTCTACCTATTTGTTGGGTTACCTGTTCGAGTTTTCTAATATAAGTTATAAAGGTAGATAGGGTAGTGGCGTGTAACACGACTACCAATGGTTGGAGTTTGAATGATTGAGGTTGGAAGTATATTTGTCGAGACTGTAGACCTATTACCGTCTCGAGTGAGCTTTGGATGGTGTAAGGATTTCATCGATCTCTGAAGGAAACCTGTTAAGGTTCGGAGTTCATCTTTGAAGTGTAAGTTTGGATGAGCTAGAATTTGGATATGTTGGTTGGACGGAAGCAAGTCATGATATCTTGATACCTTAGGATGTAGTAGCTGTGTGATGAGACACGGTGACTATGGATGTTTTCGAAAATGTTTTCTTTGGGGCAAGTTAAGGAAGTGTGTCTGCTTCAGTGTTGTGGTTAAGTTCAGTAGGGTGTTTCTGTTTGATTCGAAGTCCGAGTTTCTCGAAGAGCTTTGGATAGAAAGTCTTTGGACATCTGGGTTAGCAGTGTCGCTCGAAGTGTTCTGTGTGCCGTCGAGAAGATTTTCTGGCTTAGTAGTTTTTTTTCTTGAGGTCATTTCAGAAGCAGCAGAGTAGTTCAATTTCTTCGATGGATTGGCTCGATAAGTATAGGCTGTTCTGAATTGTGATGATAGAACAGTTTCTTTGAAAAACTGATTTGGGTAGAATTGCTAGAGTATCGTGTGATAATTCTGAAATTCACTTGAGTAGTCTTTTACATGGAGTTGAGACTTCTCAAGAGAATGTTGAAGATATCGATGTGGTCCAAGATTTCCCTGATGTATTCGAGGAAGTCGAGTGTTTGCCTCCGCATCAAGAGATAGAGTTTCACATTGATTTGATTCCAGGAGCAGTGCCGGTGATTCAGCCTAATAGGAAGATGGCTCCTAGAGAGAGAAGAGTTAGTTAAGCAAACTCAGGATCTTTTGGAGAAGGGGTTGATCAAGCCCAGTTTTTCTTGTTGAAGTTCTGCTGCAGAGTTTGTCACTAAATCGGATGAATCGAGTATTTTGGGATATATTGAATAAGTTTGTTCTGGTATTCATCGATGATATTTTGGTATATTCTAAGTCTGAAGATGAGCACAAGCAGCATTTGAGAATAGTGTTGGAGACACTGAGGAGGCATGTTATGAAGGCGAAGTTCTACGAGTGCCATTTCTGGAAATTGAGAGTTATATTTTTGAGGCACATTGTTTCTGGTGAAGGTATCTCGGTAGATCCTGCGACGGTTGAGACTATTCTGGAATGGAAGCAACCGAAGTCACCGACGGGCGTCCGCAGTTTTCTGAGATTAGCTGACTACTACAGGAAATTTATCAATGACTATTCCAAGATTTTCTTCACATCTGACTAAGTTAATAAGGAATGGAGCTAAGTTTAAATGGAACCCCAGTGAAGAAGCTTTTCAAGAGTTGAAGACGAGGCTAACCAGTGCACCAGTGCTTGCTATTCCGGATGAGAAGAGCAAATTTGAAGTTTATAAGATGCTTGTATAGTTGGTCTGGGAGCAGTGTTGATGCTAATAGAAGAGTGATTGCGTATGCGAGTCGAAAATTAAAGCCACATGGAAAGAATTACGCTACGCACGATCTTGAATTGTTAGCCATTGTTTTTGCTTTGAAGATTTAGAGACATTATCTTTTGGGAGAGAAGTTTGAGTTATTCACGGATTACGAACCGTTAAAATATCTTTTCTCTCAAAAGGATCTTAATCTGAAGCAGCAGCGATGGGTCGAGTTTCTGGCATCATATGATTTGGATATTCTGTTTACCCCGGGAAAAGCGAATGTTGTGGCTGATGCTCGTAGCAGGAACGCAGTTTTGTCTCTTTTGGAAGTTGTTCCATCTCTCCTGATCAGAATCATTAGTAAGCAAATGAAGGATAGATCTTTTGAGGATTAATGGTCGTTTGTGTGTGCCTAATATATATGGATTGAGGCAAGAAGTCTTAGCTGAGTATCATCGCCCAGACTGAATATTCAACCCGGAATTTCTAAGAGGTATAAGGATATGAGAAGAAATTTCTGGTGGCCGAGCATGAAGAGAATGTAGCTGCTTTCGTTCATAGTTATGCTATCTATCGGCAAGTAAAGGAAATCAACAGAAGTCAGCCGGTTTATTGCAACCTTTGAAAATCCCAGAATGGAAATAGGAGATGATTTCGATGGATTTTATCAACGGTTTGCCAAGAACCAAGAGTGGAAACGATGGTATATGGATTATTATGGATCGATTAACTAAGAATGCCCATTTTATACCTGTTGAGGCAACTCGTACTGCAGTTTCTCTGGCAGAGATTTTCTTGAGGGAGATAGTTTGATTGCATGGTGTTTCCGTCAGTATAGTAAGTGATCGCAATCCTATCTTCACCAGCAAATTTTGAGAGGCTCTGCAATCAACTATAGGAACGAGTCTGAGATTAAGTATAGCCTAACATCCTCGGACAGATGGACAGACGGAGAGGCTGAACCGTATTCTAGAGGATATGCTGTCGGCTTGTGTTTTGGATTTTTGGTGGATCTTGAGAAGACCATTTTCATTTGGTAGAATTCTCCTATAATAACAGTTACCAAGCGAGTATTAAGAAGGCACTTTATGAAGCTTTGTATGAAAGACCGTGTAGATCCCATTCTGTTGGATAGAGTCGAAGATCATCTTGTGCTTGGACCAGATTTGATTTGTGAAGCATCTGCTAAGGTTGAGCTTATCAAGAAAAGAATAAGAGCTGTTCGGGATTGTCGGAAGAGGTACGCGGATAAGAGTAGGAGACCATTGTAATTTGAGATTGGTGATGTAGTTTTTGTCAAATTTTCCGATTAAAGGAGCTGTTAGATTCGCAAAAACGGAAAAACTTGCCCGAGATATATTGGACCATTTCGGGTATTGGAAAGGATTGGTGCTGTGGCTTACAGAGTTGAATTGCCAGAACGAATATCTGGAATTCATAGTGTATTCCATGTATCCCATCTAATGAATTTTGTTCATGTTCCATCATTAGTTGTAGAACCAGTAGTCCGGGAAGATTTGGAAGTTGAGTTAAATTTGACTGTGGTCAGGAATCCAGTTCGGATTGTTGATCAAGACGAGAGGCAACTCAGAAGTAAAGTAGTGAAGCTCGTCTAAGTGCAGTGGAGGATCCCAGAGATTGCACCTGGGAAACTCTAGATAGTTTTAGGAGAGCTTACACTTGTGTCCAGATAGCTAATGATGTTTGTTAGGATAGACTGTTTGGTTGTTTGCTAATGTATGAATGATATGTATGTTTGAATGGTTGGTATAATAGCTTTTAAAATTAACTTTGTTTTAAATTTCGGGGACGAAATTCTTTTAAGGGGGGAGAAATGTAACAACCCTGGATTTTGGCCCTATTTATTTTAATAAATATTTAATCCAATTAAATAAAATATAAACTGATTATTTTTAAAATGATTTAATCTTTTGGAATAATTGCCATTTATTTGTATATATTGCTATTTTAAAAGGAGATTGATCTAAAAATTTAAAATAAAATATCTTAATAAAATTTATAATAAAATTTATCTTATATAATTGTATTAAATTGCTTTACTTTGTTATCTTTTGATAAAATATATATATATATATGATAATGTTTAAAATAAAATCAAATTCTAGCAATATAAAATATAAATGTGAAATGTAAGTCAAACATATGTATATAATTTAAATATTGATGGTAAAGTACAAATAGAAATAAATATAAATATAAGTAAGTAAACCATATTGAAAATAACTTAATGAAAATAAAAGAAAAACAAGGATTAAATAATTTTGTTAAACATACAACATAACTTTAACATTTGTAAACAAAGTATAACATAAAGACCAAACATCTTTACACAACAAATCTTCATATGCAAGCCATATGTTTACCTGCCATAAGTACATGTTTGCATACAAATATCTATATGCACAGAAAATATAATTATAATAGTGTAAACATAATTGGAAACAAAACATTTAATTGCCATCTGCTCAAGCCTAATTTTTGTCAACTCAAATGTTTACAAATCTTTATATCTCAGTAATAAAATCTGTGGAGTTAAAGCCAAAAGAAGAAAATGTTTGTCCATTTACTACCTTCCTCTTACACACCTGTTATCTTTTGTATATATGTCCATTTTTTTGTTTAGTTCGTTCAGTAACATAGTAATACCTGAGGAAAAAAAAAAGAATCAATGCTCAAATCTTTATTCAAACCAAAAACAGTCAGGACTCAAGACAGATTCAAATTTGCAGTTCAAAACTTCATATTTTCAAGAACATCTAGTATTCTCTGTTTACAAAATCTTACAGGTGAGTAAACTTAATTCCTAAAGCTTTAAGTTTAATTAAACATTGAGGAGATTCTGTGATCTTATGGTGATTATATATGTTTTAATCTTGAGTATGATCCTGTGTGGCATATGTTTCTCTGTCTAATTGATACAGGGTGAATATTTTGTTCAAACTCAAATTTATTTTCTGTTAATCCATGTTAAGTTTTAATTTTTCAATCAAACAAGGTATTCAAACTAAAACAAAGATTTTGTAAAGCTGTTTAAAACATCTGTGTAAAAGTATTGCAGCTGTGATACGGTTTTACAGGCAATCAAATGATTTATTGGTAAAATCAAGTGTTACAAGAAGCTAATTCAAGTTTATAACTTGAACGTTTACTGGAATTGATGATTTTTAAAACAAGAATGAAGATTTATAGATTGGTAATTTATGAGCGGTTAGTAATTGAATAAAAATTGCATTTTCACAAATTTAAGATAACTGAACCAATTTAAATTGTTGAAATTTAGATTGAAGCAAGAATAAATATTAGTGATGTCGTGAAAATTACCAGATAATTTTTCTAATGTGCGAATTAAGAGTACGAGATCATTCTAGGGTTTTGTTCAAAGTTTTGCACTTGTCTGTTAACGAGGAGTGTTCGACCTCATTAAGCGATCGAGTTGCACGAAGCTTGGGTGGATAGTTGCTTGGTAGGTTGTCGTAGTATGGCCGAAGTTCGAGCGCCTCCGGTGGCGTATGCGGCGGCGGCGAGACCATTTAGTGGATGGGCGAGTTTTCTGTTTTTCGAGCTGTAGGCTTAATTTTCGAATTCGAATTTTTGAAGCGATTTGTGTTTGGATTTCGAATCTAGGGTAGATTTGTGACTCGCCTGTGATGTTGGTGTTCGTCAGAGGTTGATCGTGCCACCGTGCACGTGTACGGCATGGTTCAGTGTCAGCGGCGTTGACGTTGGGTGCCTCGAGTAGTTGCTCGAGTTTGCTGAGTGGTTCCTTCGGGTTTGTGATCGAGCGTTCAAGTACGTGAGACAGTCACCTGATGCTTTAGTTTATAATTTAGTTTAAAACTTAAACTACAGAAAACAAGGAGAAAAAAAAAAGAGTTACAGGGGATGTCTCGGTGATTTAGGCGGGTAACTCGGAGTCACACTCGAGTAAACACAAGGGAAGTACTCGGGTGCTTCTTCTTTCAAAACTGCAGTAGTGTTTCTTTTTAAAAGCTAAGTGAAAGATTTTTATCAAGCTTTAAATTATGTAAAGTTAATAAGTGTTAAATAGTTTTAGGTTAGAAACTTAATACGTGTATTAATTATTTTGGTTAATACTTAACGATGTTTTAAACTCTTAATTATTATTTTAACTAAGTAATTAAGTTATGAAATCAATTTACATTTAAAGTTTGTAGTTAATATTAAATTGATTTTCAAAGTTTAAAGAAGATTTCTTTGGAAATGTTAATTAAGTGAATAATTAATATTAATTGATTATTTTCTGAAAGTAATTAAGAATAATTACTTTTTAATTGTAATTAGTAATGAATTAAGTAATTAATAAATTTGTAATTAACTACTTAAGTAAATTAATGAATGATTAATAGTTAATTAATTAAGTAATTTAATTATGAATTAATAGTTAATTAATTAAGTAATTTCATTAAGAATTAAGGATTTATAGTTGATTGATTAAGTAATTAAGTAACTAAGATTTAATAATTGATTAAGAAATGATTAATTAAATTAAATAATTTGAAAGGAAATAAGTTATTAATTGTTAATTAATGATTAATTAAACAGGGTAAAGTAATTAACTCTCCAGTGATTGATTAAAATTGAATTAATTACATTAAGAATCAAAGATGATTGTTTATGAATGTTCTGTATGTAGAATATCTGAATTGTGATATTTACTTGATGATATTATGTGATGCTCTCTGATATGCTGTGATATATCTATGATAATTGTGTATGATTTATCTGTAATAAATGCTATGTGAATTCAATCATTGAATTAAACTGTTTAAGTTAATTAGACAACTTGGCCTTTAAAATGGCGTTTGGATTTCGATGAGACCGAGATCGGGTGTCAATTTGATATTTCGAAAACCACATCGATCCAAATTAAACGATAGGTCGTGAATTCTCAAGTGGAGATTGAGATGGTGTTTTCAGAATGCAAGGGTTATTGTCGTTAACTCTGAGGGTGATTCCAAAATGAGGGTGACGAGATAATGCCTTCGGTTTCGTTCGAACCTGGAACGAACTTGTATGAATTGAATGCTTTCAGCACATCGTCAGGCGGACGATGAGCATTCTAAGGATATGTTCTGTAAAGGTAATCGCAGCCTCAAGCCTCATCAACCGGGAATGACTAAAACATGGGAGGTGCAGCAAGGTTAGGTGGGTCATGCCCAAGCAGGACGAGATATACCCCTGTCTAGATGTCCCTTTTATTTCGGCTGTGTGGGCGGTTGCTATCTACAACCGCGGGGTTATCTTGTTCGGGACTGTTCAGTAAGGAATGGTTCCGGCCTTGTGTTGTAGGGGGTCAGGAGTGATCCTCGGTACGGTGATCTAAGCCTCGTACTGTGACGGGCGGTACCCCAGTAGCCCTGTCATTGATGGAAATCCATTTACCCTACGAGACCCTACGGTTTTGATTTGTATTACCCACTTTCGTGGTTAGTAGCTGGAATTTAATGAATGTAACAATTTCGGCTATTTTCTATTTACTTGAAAACCATAGACATTATCATAATATCACTGGATTTCCTATAAAATGTTTTGGTTAGCGTAAAGTAAAAACTTACCCGTGTTTATTTGTGGGGAGTCTTACGTGATACCTTTATTTTCAAATGTTTTTCAAAGTTAAACAACTTTAAACCGTTTACTCATACCAGATACATGTCTGACCCGGAGTTTATATTTTGTTTTTCATAAACTCTTGGGTACTCAAATTTTTATGAGTAGCCAAGTGCTAGGTTTTGGACTTTGATTTCTAGAGGAGCTTGGAGCAGGAGTTCCAGACGTATGTAGATATCTATCTAGTTCCGTTGTGTTAGTTGATGTATGTTGTATCTCTGATGTATGTAGTGACAGATGTATGTATGACTGTCATGTATATGATATTGTATAACTCTAATATATGTAAAACTATGTAATAGTTATGTGATGTATTATATTTTGTTCCGTTCCGCTGTGAGATTCTGATGTTGTTGTTCTTTCTTTTCTATTCTTTTCTATTTCTATCCCTTTCTTTCTTAATGATGATACGTCTTTCTGGGACTAGAAGGGCGGGTCGTCACAGAACTCATTCATTAGGATCTATTTGGGACTTCTCAAGTTCAATCAATAAATCATGATAAATGTGTTTTTATAATAGGATGGTTTTGCAAGATATATTTGGACGATATTTTTGAAACATAAAAACAATGCTTTTGAATGTTTAAAATTGCAACAACAAAAATAGAACTTAAAATCAACCAAATTAAAACCATTAGAAGCAAATGCGGAGAAGAGTTCAAAATAAAATGTGATTCTAAAGAAAAAATAAGAAAGTTATAACCCATAAATTTTCTTTTTCAAGAACTCCACACCAAAAAGAAGTTGAACGTGAAAATATAACTATCCAGGAATGTGCGAGAATGCTTTAAAACAATAGTAACCTATCAAAGATTTTTGGGCTAAGACCATCTTGACAATATGTTATATTCAAATAAAATTTTAATAAGATTTTTAATTAACATAAACTCCACATAAATTATTTTTTGATTAAAAAACTTAAAGCTTCCTACTGCATATGTTGAAATATGCATCTACGTACATCGGCATACATGTCAACATTCAGAAAAACTATTTTCCCTCTTAGTTTTTTGAATTTCAAACTGATGATTATCCACTATAAACTGACAAATCTCGACTGTCATTGTAGTAAATTATTCTTCTTCCACAAACTCAATCATACCATAATTTTTATGGCTCACAAGACACCAAAAGAGAATCAACTTCGAAGGATCCATTTATTGAACCGGACCTTGAATTCCATGCAAAACTTCAAGATTCAATCAAACATATATTGTATATGGTTACTGAAATTAGAGTACATCAAATTTGAATTAAGATTGAGCAAAAAAGACAAGGAAGAATGATCCATACTCTTCATAATCATATTATGAACAACCAAGCAAATATGATTACTATATCGAAACTAAAGATAAAAAATCTTCTTGTTTATAACCCCATTATTGGGAATGATGAGGATGAAAATGAAGAAGAAGAAGAAATGGTTGACAACGAAGAGGAAGGATAATGTATGAGCGAAGTCTCTTTTAATGAGCACGGTCAAATTGTTGAACAAATGGCAATTTTTGTGCTTGTTACCAACATTGTTCAAGCATAAGTCATTGTTAGTCTTTAGTCTTTATTATTTGGTGTATTTTACATGTTTTTGTGTAATGTGATATGTAGATATGTTATATATGCATATGTGTTTGTTTAAAAATCAACTATGTAATATTATGTGCTTTTATTCAATGTACCTATACTCCGTATTGATTTTGATTTCCTATTTGATCTTAAATTGTTATATGGATACATAACGCTACATACAAACACTATGCATTTTTGTATAATATGTACAAGGCAAAAAGGTAGGGGAAGCGCATAGAATTAGGGGGAGTCAAATGATAGTATAACATATTTTATATCATAACTTTTATATTGTTGACATCATCAAGAAAGGGAAGATTGTCAAGATCCAAATAATCAATTTTGATGACAACCATACTTCAAGTTGTATAAATTTCAAGATACACTATATGAGTAGTAAAATCAAGGTTTGAGAACTCGGTCTCGGTTTTGCTCTTGGAAATTTTTGATAAATACGGTAAGTTTCGCTGATTTCGGAAGTTTCGGTAAAGATTTCGGTTTTGGAGTATCATCGGGTATTAGTTAAAATATGACAAAAGATAAATTTTAATCATTTATTTTAATAACTAATGTTAGGTTTTTTTTATGCATGTTTGACTAATGAGTTTTTTTTATGCATGTTTGACTAATGAGACTAATTTTTTAGAATTTTTGTTAACAGATATTTTTAATTATACACCTCTATATGTTTGTTCGTTAAATTTTGAAAGTAGTGGTTTTAAATTTCGGTACTGTGATGATTATAAAAAAACTTAAACGTTGTAACTTTCAAATAAAGCAGGATTATTAGTGATTATAAAGTATTGAAATAGAACCAGAAGCAGTAAAAGAAAATCACATTCATTATTGTGCAAGTCCAATATTAGTATTTTAGTAGCCTAGGCCGAAAAGTCCACTAATAAAACAAAATTAAACATTGTTTAAAGTACATACCTATGTATAGATTATTATAGAATATTGTTACATTTTGCTTTTCTCTCTCTCTTGTGTGCTGCTCTTCTCTCCTCCCTGCTTTTCTTCCCTTTTTATTTTCTTCTACTAGCATTAATGGCAATTTCAAAAGAGGTAACTTTTATCCCTTTTTTTTTATTCATGATTTTTTTTGGTTTCTAATTCCATTTCTCGTTAATTTATCAAAATCACATTTTTTTTTCAATTAAATTAGAAACAAACCGGATTTTTGAGTCAAACTCGGACCGGCCTTCACCAAAACGGGTCCGAAATAGTCATATTTTCATCATTCCGGCTAAGATCTCACACCGTGGTTAGAATGCTATATACAAAGTATGTGAGCAAGCAGATTAAGAAAATATAAAATACATGACTCGACCCACTTTGATACATAAGCGCTTCAAAACATTTCAAAGTTATTTAAAGTATTAAGTCGGTCTGTAGATATATGTATGTATGTATATATTTATTATTAATAGTTGGATTGGAAGCGCAAACTTTTGGTCCGACCGTGAAGTTTTAAAATACTCTTTGCTCATATATAATTTAATCATTATCTATTATTTCACGTACAAATACTTAAAAAGAATCGACTAATTAAATGTAAATGTTATTCCTATTATTTTTAGCGTATTATTTCTAAGCTAGACTAGAACTATTCAAACTAATTTTTATTAATAGTTGACTTGAAAGAGCAAATTTTTGGTCCGACCATGAACTACCTAAAATACCATTTGTTCATATATAATTTAATTATTATCTATTATTCCACGTACAAGTACATAAAAAGAATCGATAAAATTCCAATTAAATGCAAATGCTATTCCTATTATTTTTAGCCTATTATTTCTAGGTTAAACTGGAACTATTCAAACTAAGTTAAAATAATTAAAAAAATTTGCAAATTCAGACTATCCCTCTACGCTTAAGAATATAATCTAAAAAATAAATATCATTTACAAATTCGTTGTTTATTAATTAATAATATAAATAAAATTCAAACTAATAAAAAATTAAATATTGCAACTTAGAAATAAAAATTTAAATTAACTACACATAATTTCAACGTAAAAACAAAATAAATTAAGTTTGAAAAACTGGAATGATTTATTTTTATTTCAGAAGTGTTCCTAAAATGAATCAGCACATGTATGTCAACATACCTTGCTAGCATATGTCGTCATATAAGCAATTATACGGTCTTCTAAAAATCAAACCAAAGGATTTTGAAGCCATATGTATACCAATGGACACATCTCTTCAATCGCTGTATAAAAAGATCGATAACAACAAAAATGATAGTTTTACTCTCGTTCTCCTTGATTTTCACTCTAATACTTTTATATTCTAAAAGCATTCGTTATCTTTGTATACACACACATGCATACATACATACATATATTGTGCAGACCCACCTTCCTTCACTCATATTCTTCAATGAATTGCAGTCTACAATAGATCGAAGAGTTTGCTTTTGAATTTTTTATTCATTTGCTCTCTGATTTCATTGTATTCTTCGTATATTTCAAATATATTTTGTTATTGGAGACTTATAGGAACATTGTACTAGAACTATAAGAATTTGTATTGAGATACTAACTTCTAATATTGTAGCACTTAGTGAGTCTTGTCGTCCGTGGAATGTCAAAACGGTATATGTTCTTATTATCCATGTAGAGTCAAAAGCAATTTGAGATTTCGATCGAACACCGAGATTTCGGTCGTTCGGTTCCGATTTTAGTAGGAATCAAAACGAAAACAAACCGAAACTCTAGTTCAATTGAAAACTACTAGCATTCAAATTGTATATAAGAAAATAAAACAAAAGAATTAATCTGAGTTCCAAATATAAAAACATTCGGAATTTGAAATTCTAATTTTGAAAACATGCAAAATCACAAAATATATGAACAGTGTAACCAAAAAACTTAAATATGAATTAATAAATAAATATTTACTAGTGTTATATTTACAACTAAATAATATTGCTCACTTACATCTTATTTTTCAATTAAAGATAAAATACACATCTTGTTTCAATTAATTAAACAAATATGTGTAATTATATGACAATAAATAATGAAATACAAAACCAAAATTCCCAAAAGTTACGAAATTGATCGAAATTCCTAAAATTATAAAAGATTGAAACCGAGACGAAAACCGAAATCTCGAACCTTGATGAAAAGGATATGTGTTCTTGCCATTGTGGAAAATCAGGAGGTTGGGTATATCTTGTCATTCATGGATTACAAGATTATAAGATGTTCTCATGACCCGTGAAAAAACAAGTGATAATGAAATTCTACATAAAGTGTCTAGAACTGGATGTGGAACCGGATATCCAAATCTATATAAAAATTACCAGTGTTTTTTATTCCCTAATTTTACTTTATTCGCTTTTAATGCTTACTATTATCTAACTGTGATTTGATTATAATGCGATTTGATTATAAACGTAGTGATCGCTTGATACAATTACAAGTTAATTTTTCTAAAAGTAGATACACACGAACCTTCTAGTATATTGTTGGCTTTAAAATCCATTCTGCTTATCGTGTGTTTGAGCATTCCATAACGCACATTTATATATGCAAAACCTCACTTTAGTATATACAATTGAAAAATCAGAATTCAAATGTTGGTCAATCTAGGCCTTAGTTGTTTATTTTTTATTTGTTTGAAGCTCTATATGTTAATGTGATATCCTGAAAAATTGGTAAATATTTTTATTAAACATTAATAATATGAAATTAATTGAAATTAATGAATTAATTAAATAGATAGATTATACAAAAGACAAAATGATCATTTTTCAAATGTTGGAATTTGACGACGAAACCAGTGTCATTGCGATCGTCTCGTTTTTTGGTCTGTAGTGTTATATTACTTGTCCGGTTCGGATGTCGTATAGAAGAGATACAGATGAAATACGGTTCGGGCTTTAGGCGGACTTTGAGCTAATTTGAATTTTAAATCAAAGTTCTCAACGGACGATTCCATACATTTATAAATAGGCCTTAGAAACACCACTTACATTATTCTTTTAGAGACCACTACTTCCTGTTTCTCAAAAAGTGTCTTCGTTGAAAAGGCCATAACTTTCTCAAACCTTAACGAAATTCAACGAAACCAACTGCAAACCGAAGGCAACGATGAAGGTTACGATCTAAAAAGGAATGTAGGACGAAAATCGGAGTTTAGTGCATGCAACAGTCAATATAGCGAGCAGTTTCGAAATTTAGATCATTGTTTTGATGAGTGGATGTCATTTATTCAATGTATAATGTCATGTCATTGTTTCAATTATGATTAAAAGCTAATTAAGGATTAAATTTGGACTATTAATGATCTAAGAATACTTTATATTGAATTTGATAATACGATAAAGTTATGATAATTGGAAATAGAATGCAAGTGATATAATGATATAAATGGATCAATTATGATAAAACCAATTAAATGATGATGATGATATCATAATCCTAAAATTGATTTATACATGGAATATGATCGGTTAAATAGCAGTTTATGAAAAAGAATCGATACAGTAAGAAATTTGAGAAGTTACAGCAATCTTTTGTAAATATTGGGTTTCGACACAAGATTATACAATGTAACTCCTTTTGATTACTCAAATAACTTGGTTTAATTTTTATAAGGCGTATTAGTGACATATAAACCTTTGTATTAACCTATTTAACTCAGTTAAATACCCTAAAATCAATTCAAGATGAAATCAGCCAGAAATATAGCAAAATGACACAATCGACATTGGGAATGGGCACCTCGGGTCCGGCATCGGTCCACCGGTGGCTAATGGACTGGTGCACCATTCGTGACCCTAGGCAACCAACTCCCTTAGATCTGGGTCGGTTTTTGGGCCATCGAGCCACCGTTTGTTCGATGTCTTCCTTGAAACTTTGATTTCCTTCCCCGATGAAGTGTAGCAACCTTATGGCGAGTTGTTCAACTTCTATAGCAACCATTAGTGTCTCTTTGACTTGAGAGGGACTAAAGTTAATAATGTGGTATTGTGCGAATAATACGAGTTATATGTAAAGAAAATAAATAGTATGTGTATATATGTGATATAAATGGATTTAATAATTAAAGATATAACTATATACATTATGTACGTGAATGCAACAAAGAACATAGTATACATCCTAAGTATACGTATGTGTTATAAGCAGAATAAAATGATAATGGAATGCATATACACTAGGTGTGTATAAGTATTTTATTCGTATATGTTCCAAATTAAATAATAACTTACCTCAACATGAATATTTGTTTATATATTTGATCAAGATCAATTAGTAGATTATAACTAGAAATTGAAAATTGGTGATTGGATGACTAGTTCATTTAAATATAGTAATAATGAAGTGGAGTGTATTAAAGATGGCAGTCAAATAAAGAATTTGATATAGTACGTATAGTATGGTAACATCGGTCTGTCGTATAACGGACAGACTCGGGTTAAGATACGCATTAGACATTAGTCATGTTATAACATTGACATTGTAGTATATATGGACTTCACTTACTCAGACTTGTGTCTAATGCCCTCCCATTCCTTTTATATATAATATTCAGGTTAATGGAGCTCGAGGACGTGGTGGATCTAGAGACAGAAACATATAAATATTATATATATTACATTATGTAAAATTGAAGACATGATTATGATAGTGTGGTGTGATTTGGATTTGAGCATATGAATATGTAACTGACAATCGTATATAAATAAAAGTGTGTATTTTAAATTGTATCAATATGTTATTTCTTTCGTTGTGAGCACTGAAAGTTATTAAATAGTTTACTTTCTGTTATGTAGTTAGCACTCACTAAATATCAACATGATTCACATAACGACTCGTCATATCTCGACTTTGTTGTATAGCTACGGGGTTTCGAAATAGCAGGTTGTTACATTTGGTATCTAAGCCTAGGTTATAGGATTAGTGACGTATTAAAAGAGCGTGCTTGTATATATTTTATAAAATATATAATATAATATATAAAAATCGAATTGAATATATGTGAATGCACCATATTCTGTTCCAGTTTCTAATTATCTATTGAGTAGTTGTTAATGAATCTTATATTTAATAAAGAGAATTAGATTTTTAAGACTTATCCGTTGAACGCTACTCCTTCATTGAGTGCACCTGCTCCCGTAAAGGGAATGATTTCTGGATAAATGGTACATCTATATTATGATTTGAATATCCCTATATTATATCCTTATAGGTTTTATGTTTGTTGGAAAAAAAATATAACTATAATTAATAAAATAAACCATATTAGGAATATAACCTCAATAATAGTTTAGATTGAATCCCCATATGGGACGAATAAATGATTTTATTAACCATAACGTAGGTTGTTGATAGATAACTAAGAAATTTTATATTGATAAATGATTTAAAAATGGAACTATGTGTTTTGGGCTAGGTGCTCATAATATTGAAATACATTGTACAAAGAACTATGTGTTCTGGGCTAAGTGCTTATAATATAGAAATTCATTTGTTCGAAGAGCTATATGTTCTGAGCTAGATGCTCATAATATCATAACTTGTTGTTATGAGAACTATGTGTGCTGGGCTAGGTGCTTATAATATTGAATTATGTTGTGTGGAGAACATAGTTCTGGGTTGAGTGCTCATAATATCAAAATTGTTGTTAGGAGAACTGTGTTCTAGACTAAATACTCATAAATAACTATGTGTTAGGAACTGCGTATTCGTTGTATATAGAACATATGTAAGACTGTGTGAGATAGTTTAGTAGAAACTAATTTATAAAAAGGGAAGGTTTGATATAATGAAGTGTAAAAAGTGGGAAGTTTGTATGTGCCATGTTATTTCATTCGATTTGTATATGTGATGATGGCCTAGATATTAGAAAGGATGAGAGTGTCCTCACTATTCGAGCATAGATGACTTAAGGGGCATAAATTAAGAAGTTTCAAGAATATGGTAATTGATATTAGATATCGTTGATGTTTGTTTTGAAAGTTATCTTAAAGTTGTCGAAGGATGCATTAACTAAATGCGATATCTGAAACAATACAAAAATGACAATCCTTGTTTGGGGTAAAAGAAATAATTAATAAATTAAGCGGGTGAAGTTGAAATAAGGATTGCAATAGGAATTATAAGTATAATTTGAAACACCGCGAGATCTAAAAAGAAAGATTGACTGATAAGACGAAATAATTGAATGTGGGATTTAAAAGAACTAAGTCATATGTGTATATATATATTACGTAATGGTTGTATGGATGGTGTAGTGCTGGAGAAGCTACAATAAGATATGAATGGATATAAGACGAATTCAGTTGAGGATTGTATTTTGGAGTAAGGACATCTATCCAAAGATAAACTTGTATATATGGCGATGAATATCGATTATATAGAGTTACGATTGATCGAGACCTTATGGGGACGATGATGTTGTCTATCAGGCCGTTGGTGGAGATTCTATATAATTGAAAGAGAAAAAAAGGCCGAGCCTTAAGGAGTTTTAATTATTTGTTGAAATTTGTCGGTATCCTAATATACTAAGTTGATTTTCATAGACCGAATTAACGTAAAACAAATATGTACTACTTGGAAATGGGAATTTATTACTGAGTATCCGTCCAAACAATTTTATATAAGTAGCATTGAAATTGCTTGTCCAGAAAGTATTGGATGCATGTGTGCTAAATACATTTGGTTGCTTGTTTACTTTGAATGTGATGTTTGCTTTGGTTTTTTATTTTGTTTGGTTTGCTTGCTTGGAATTAACTTCTGATTTGGATCGCCACTATGTCTGGATGATTTTGTTCAGTTGTGATCACTAAATTCTTGGAATTTTTTTAATATATAGGTAAGTGTGTTCTTTGTTTTATGCTACGATGGTTTGCATTCATATAGAATTTATATGCTCACCCTACGATGCATGCATCATACCATATGTCATGTCACCTCATTCGCAAAGAAGGGCCCAAATGTTAAAAAAATTGCATATACATATACATTGCCATATGACATTTACATGCATATTTTGGATATTATGTTATAGGTTATATTTCAAAAAAAAATACACAAACAATTGTTATGTATGCTAATAAAAACACACGCACATATTTTATGAATTTGATTTCAAATTTTATATGTTATGTATGGATGCTTGGCTTGATTGGCTTCTTTGTTTTGTGGATGGTTGTTTGAATGAATGGTTGGATGATTTATTTTGTATGCGTGTGTATTTGTGTGATACGAAAGAGTACGATGCATTTTTTGTTTCTTGGGAATTTCGAAAACGATGTTCTTTTAAGGAAAAAGAATGTAATACCTCAAAAAATCGATAAATATTTTAATTAAATATTAATAATATGAAAATAATTGAAATTAATGAATTGATTAAATAAATTATAAGGATAAGCAAAGTAGTTATTTTTCAAATGTTGAAATTTGATGACGAAACCAACGTCATTGCGACTGCCTTATTTTCTTGATTCTCGTCGTATGTTTACTTGTCCGATTCGGATGACGTATGAAAGAGATACGGATGAAATAAGATTCGAACTTTGGGCTAATTAGAATTTTAAATTGAAGTTCCCAACTGACATTTCCTTACATCTATAAATAGGCCTAGAAACACCAGATACGTTCTTCTTTCAGCAACTACCACTTCCCTTTTATCAAAAAATGTTTCAGTAAAAAGGGCATAACTTCCTCAAATCTTAACGGAATTCAACAAAACCAGCAACAAATCGAAAGTGACGACGAAGGCTACGATCTGAAAAAGGAAGTAGGACGAAATTCAGAGTTTAGTGCACGCAGTAGTCTGAACAGTGAGCAGTTTCGGGATTTAGATCACTGTTTTGGTGAGTGGATGTCATTTATTCGATGTACAATACTATGCCATTGTTTTAATTATGATTAGGGGCGAATTAAGGATTAAATATTGGACTATTACTGATCTGAGATTAATTTGTATAGAATTTGATGATAAGATGAAGTTATGATAATTGGAAATAGAATGCAAGTGATATAATGATATAAATGGATCGACTGTGACAAAACCAATTAAATGATGATGACACCATGACCCTAAGATTGATTTATACATGGAATATTGTCGGTTAAATAAGAGTTTATGAGGAAAAAAATTGATACAATAAAGAAATTCGAGAAGTTTACAACAATGTTTTGTAAATATTGAGTTTCGACCCATGATTATACAATCCTTTGATTACTCAAATAAGATAGTTTAATTTTTATAAGGTGTATTAGGCACATATAAACCATTGTATTAACCTATTTAATTAAGTTAAATACCCTAAAATCAATTTAAGATGAAATCAGAAAGAAATATAACAAAATGACACAAATGGGGCTGGGAATGGGCACCCCAGGTCCATCATCGGTGGCTAGTGAACCGGTGCACCGGTCATGACCCTGGGCAGCCAACTCCCTTAGATTTGGGTCGGTTTCGGGCCACCGTTTGTTCGATGTCTTCCTTGAAACTTTGGTTTCCTTCCCAGCGATGTGTAGTAACCTTGTGGCGAGTTGCGTGTCTTCTATAGCGACCACTAGAGTCTTTTTGAGTTGAGAGGAACCAAAGTTAATAATATGATGTTGTGCGAATAATACAATTTATATATAAAGGAAATATATTCAAGGTGTGTATATGTGCTATAAGTGGATTTAATAATTAAAGATACTATACACATTATGTATGGGAATGCATATAAATGATAGTGAAATGCATATACATTAGGTGTGCGTATGTATTATATTCGGATATGTTCCAAATTAAATGATAACTTACCTCAACATGAATATTTGTTTATAGATTGGACGTAGGGCATGGTGTGATACTGTGTACACTAGGTGTGTACGCATGTTATATTTGGTCAAGGTTAATTAGTAGATTATAACTCAAAATTGAAAATTGATGATTGGATGACTAGTTCATTAAATATATTAATAGTGAAATGAAGTGTATTGAATTAAAAACGTGAGTCAAATAAAGAATTTGATATAGTTTTGGTAGTTTAGTAACATCAGTCTGTTGTATAATGGACAGACTCATGTTGAGATACACATTAGACGCTAGTCATGTTATGACATTGACATTGTAGTATATATGGACTAGATGGACTTCACTTACTCGGAATTATGTCCGACCCTTTCCATTTTCTTATTTATAATATTTAGGTTAATGGAGCTCGACGACATGGCGGTTCTGGAGACGGGAGAAGGTAAATATTGTAGACATATTATATTATGTAAAAGTGAAGACATGATTATAATAGTGTGGTGTGGTTTGGATTTGAATATATGAATATGTAACTATGTAAATGACAATCGTATATAAATAAATGCGTTTATTTTAAATGGTATTGGTATTTTATTTCTTAAGTTGGGAGAACTAAAAGTTAGTAGATAGATTAGTTTCTATTATGTAGTTAGTTCTCTCTAATATCAACATGAATCACAAACGACTCGTCATTTCTGGACTTTGTTGTATAGTTACAGAGTTACAGAGTCTCTAATATAGAAAACTAGTTTATCAAGAATCAAAAAAATTGTGTTAATGCTAATAGATTTGATAATGAATTATTACTATATAATTTCATATACTTTATTATGAAGTGATATTTTATGTCCAAAAGTACCCGAATTGGCAAACTGACACTAAATCTCCTAAATTAGTGAAATGGGGCAAAAAAATTCGAAATTCCAAATGATTGGAACGGGAAACGAAATATTGTACCTTGCGCTAAACAGCAAGAAAGGGGTTTGTCGATCCAAATGTGGTCCTTTTTTTTATTCATAGCTTATTCGTTGCTTCCTCCCTTTATGGTAACTTTATTTAGATTGTTCAATAGCTGATGTAAAGTTTTTAATCAAGGAAACAATAAGAAAAGCCAGGCGTCACAGTTAAAGGCTAATATATAACAACCAAGGTTCTCGATCTCGGTTTTGATCTTGTATAACTTAGAAATTTCGATAATTTATAAATGTCAAGAATTACGATTTTGAAATATTACGCATATATTTATTTAACTAATCGAAACAGAATGTGAATTTTATCTTTAATTTAAAATAAGGTACAAACGAAGAATATTGATTAATAATAAATATGTATAACATTAATAAATATCTGTCTATTACTTCATTTTTAATTTTTTATAGCTACATCATTTATATATTTTGTAATTTTATATGTTTCCTAAGTTAAAACTTCAAATTTTGAATATTCATATATTTGAAACTCAAATTAATTTTTTTAAGTTTCTTCTCATCATAAAATTTGAAGTTCAATATATATTTTTCATCGGACCGGGGTTTCGGTTTGGTTTCGTTTCAATCCATACCTAAGCCGAATCGGTGTTTCGATCAAAATCCCATACATTGGTAACAACTAGTTTGCTGGTATCAAAATGTTTTGTATAATTTTAAAAAAAAAAATTGAATATTGAAGCAAGCGGATATGTGCTAAATATATACAAGAAGGGATTTAAGCTCATTGGCCAACAGTTGTATTCTTGCTCATGTCTAGCTCAATAGATGTTGACGTTATTCCACTGAAATCACCAATTTGTCAGACCAAAAGATGATACATGGTAAAGCTTTGAAATATGTTTGATTGCGAAAAGTAACTATGAAAATTAATTACTACGTCTCCAATATGTCATGTGGTAATAGATTTAACTACGGCAATAATAAAATAAATAATAAAAAAACACTCAAAATATAGATCTGTTCTTGCTGTTAAAACATGTGAATCAATTACTTTCCAATGGCAGCTTGAATAAATAAATGAATGGATAAAGAATATAATCCTCAATTACAAAAACATGCATATACAACTAGCCACTAGGAATATAGAAAGAACTTACATGTGAGATGAAATATTATTGCATGTTGAACAACAGACACTGTTTTTTGCATTGCAAATACCACCACAAACTTCACAGACATTTTTCTGCAACAAAATTTTGAAAAATCTCAACTTTTGGTAGGAAGATCTGATAAAAGACGGATGTTTAATTGAAGCAACATCCAGATGTGCTACTACCAAATTGCTACTAAAACTATCTGGTATGGAAATATGATGCTTATTTTATGCAACAGCTTACTAAAAAGAACCCCTGGAACATTCAAATTATTTTTTGGTATGACAAAGAATAATTAACATTTATGCTACTCACACATATTTTGGGCATGAAAAACAAATGTTTCTCAACTCACTCGTTGCTCCCAGTTTATTACTTTGGATTGTATGCATAATCAATTTATTGATAGGGACCGCTTAACTATCAAGATATCAGAAACGATACAAGTCTATGGTGGCATTTTCAGCTATACAAAATCTAAACACTTTTCTCAGATGTGGAACTAAATAAGGGTTTTAGTGGTACATCATCCAAACGTTTAGTCATCGATTCAATAGCAAATGGCATAAAGCTGATGAAACCATAAATATATGCTCCGTATACATCGCAGTACTAACAAACAAGCAAGCATGCCTAATTTATATTGATTATGGTTTCAAATATATGGTGTATAGAGATCTGAGTTCTCGATTTTAGTTTGTATGCAACGTCGATAAGGGCATATTCAGAAAATACTTATTTAAGTGGAATATGTATTTATATTCAGAAAATACTTATTTAATTTAAATACGCTTTCTAAATTGTTACCACATAAAAGTGTTCGAAAAACATGATTTCTATTTGCTATATAACCTTCCATTTTAGTTTAAATGAAGAACTCAAAATTGTATCTTGAAAGCCGAAACATAAACAAATTGTTTTTGAAATATATTGACAAGTTATTTCCCAACATGCACCAAGAAGCTTTTGGAGAATAAGAGTGACCCTCAATTCGAGTAGAGCACTCGATATGCTCTAAGAAGTCAAATTGCATATGCAGTACTATACTTTTCTAGTAAAGAAAAATGTACAAATTTATCAGCTTTGACTATTAAAATAATATTTATATAATATACAAGGCATAACCAAAAATGTTATTGATATTCAGATAAGTTATTAGCCAATTTTGATCGTTCTGGTTTTATTCTAGCATCCCTGTGACAATTTATTTTTTTCAACCAGAACATAAGGATCATATAACCTGGTTTTGATTTGTCTTTTTTTTTAATGAAAACATTGCAGATAATGAAACAAAATATCTTATTCTAGCATCATTAAATAATTACTTTCTTCACTTTCAGACAACACAGAAGCGTATGCAAAGAATGGTCACCTAAGCATTTCTTGGCAGTAATTCCTGATTTCACTATTTTGCTGACATATTTAATCACTATAGACAAAGAGATAAATGAATAACACGACATATAAGTAGTACGGAAATAGTTCAAACAAACTTTAAAACAAGTTAAACTATCTATTATAATGCTTGTTGAAGACCTTTAATGCTTATATTTATTAAAACACGCAAACTAGAAATGAAAAATTCAAAAAAATATTGACAGACATTGTAAACCACTCAGTTTTACTCAAGCAAATATTCACCATATGTGGAATAAAGAATATATTTTTAAATAATTAGATTGTACGTAACCCTTGTATCGAAATGGTGCTGAATGCATAAAAGGCAACAAAAAATAGCCTTACCATTGTTGAGCTGCTCATGACTATAAAGAAATTGAGAAGTGGAATTTATTGTGATTTTCGAAGGTCAGTACTGTTCGACGGGAGTTACGAATCGTCCTTTACCTAGAAAGAGAGTTTGATAAGGGGAAAATTCAGGAAAAAAAATCCCTCTTACACATGTAAAATATTCTCCATCATATCCTACCATCTCATTTCACTTCTGTGAATAAGAGTTTTTATTCTTAGGGAAGAAGACGAAATGCGTGCTACGATGTAGTGTTTGGAATAGATTTGGGTTGCTTATAGAAATATCATAAGGGTTTTGCAGAGGAAATGATTTGGTTGCTGAATTCGGGGGGACGGATCGCTGGAATTGAGGAAGATCAGGCTGATCAGCGCTGGGTTACTGGATTTATGGCAGGAAGGAAAAATATGAGCAGAAGAGATGAACATGCAGGGCCCAATTATCCGTATTTGCCGAGGGATGAACTTTCAGCTCTGAATTGGGCTGGGCTAGCCAAGGGTTAGGCGTTCGGCATCAGCCCCCTTCATAAACCCCTCCGCTTCCAATTTCTCTTCAACTTTCCACCTTTTAATTTTTTTTGTTAAAAAGAAAAAATAGACGAAATGCCGCCACGTCCAACTAAAATCGTCAAAAGAACAGTTCACAGGCATTCAGCGGAATAAGCTGGACCATTACACGTTCTGTCGCCACAAGGAATTTCACCAGATGATCTACGTGTACTACACGATTTTCCATATGGTTATCGGCACAAAGCCGAAACCGCTTTGACCACGATACAGGTATAATTTACACATTAACATATCTTGTTATTATTATATGTACATCACATAATCATATTAAATAACCGTTAGTCTAACCAAAATTATTGATTCATAAATTATTTATAGGACAATTACATTTATTGTCGGGGTAGTTGGGCAAAATGCATTATTTAGTTTTATGACTCTCTTTCTGGTCCTATTATAGAGAGGCTACAGGCTAACACTTTTGGTCTGTTTTTGTCGATTGGGCATGTCCAGTCCGTTGATCGGTCTCTCATTCAGGCATTAGCTAAGAGGTGGTGGCCCACCACACATACATTCCACTTTTCAGATTTTGATCTTGGTATTACTCAGGTTTATTTCTACATGTTCACTGGCATTGAGATCATACGACATGGCCTTCGACCTATTCCATTCGATGATTTATACGAGTCCTTCAATCTATTTACTGTTTTTCTACCACTTATAGATGTTAGCTGTATCGCCAGTGGTTCTGTTAAGTTGACTTACCTACAGCAATACATCACCGCTTATATAGATAAAGCTGATATGATGGATGCAGTTACTAGAGCATTTCTGCTGTACTTGTTTGGTTCGACCTTTTTTTCGAACCGAAAGGGTACGATTCAACTAGGCTATCTAGCATCTCTTGCCAGATTAAACCAGCTTCATGTTATTGATTGGGGCACAGCAATATTGGGCACCCTTTACTCCACTCTAGATTCATTTGCGTTTGGCGATCTCAAATGATTTTTGGTACATTTTGCCGTTATGGTAATATGAGTACACGACAAACATGCATCCCTGCATCCAAGACATGGCTAGTCAGGCTGCGGAGCATTACTTCTCTAGGATGAGACGATGGAAGACTACGTAGTACATACATCATGTTCCCTTAGGTGTATGACATAACTTGATGGAGGTTAGATCACAGCTTGGTATGCGTAATCGGGGTAACATCACTCGGACTTCTTAGGCCTCACATTGGACTCACCTAGCAGATGCAGGTCTTATAACAGATGACCATCCCTTGATGGTTGCGTATTCACTATCCAGACATAAGGTTGCTTTGCATGCACCTGCATTTATGCCCATGTGGTATTTGGGAGAGAGATGTGTTTACCAGATCATGGGTGATCGTCGTATACCATCCGATCCTTTATCATGTGAGAACATGTTTGGTAGACATAGGGCGATTGGAGATCAATATCTAGATGCTCTACGTCATGCTGGACGGGAGGATAGTAGTACATTCTTTATCAATGGAGATTACGATGCTTACTGGGCCAGAGTAGCACCACGTAGATTCATCGTACCAGATTATGTTCGTGGGGTCAACCCTGATCATACAGGATCTCACATTGCAACCGGTAGAGTTCAGGTACCGTAGGTTTCATTTGACCCGACTTCATCACAGTTCTCTCAGACTCCGATACAGTTGGAGCCTTATACTACTTTTAGAGCATATAACATCACAGGTACTCTGATTGAGTAGCCCCTGGTCTTTCCAGAGCACCCCGACTATCCTGGTGTGCCTTTAGTCTGGTTATATCCTCCGTATGAGGTACGTTTGTTGTTTAGTGCCATTTTTTCTTTATTTTATGCTTAGTTTCTTATCTATGTCAAATTTCATCTTTATGCAATATGCAGCTAAATTGGACCAGGCCAGAGTTTCACTTGGTATGTTTCGCGATATGACTCTTGTGCATACTCACATCATGCATGATATGTACATACAACATACATAGATGCTAGAGGCACAGATTGATCAGCTATCAGGTAGACTTGTAGTATATGAGTCTTTCAGACCACCAGGCGGAGGTGATGCTAGTCCCAGTAGGTATGGCACTGGTGGTATAGATGAGCACGATAGGGATGAGGACGATGGGGAGGATGAGGACGACGGAGAGGATGGTGAGGGAGATGATGATGATGATGGGGATGAGGGTCATGATGATGATGCTGATGATGACGACAACGTTGCATCCCTTTAGTTGTATAACTTTTACTTTATGCACAATGGACATTTTATTATATGTAGTAGTACCTATAGCTTATGTACTTATATTATTGTTTGAGTATAGTGTGATTTCTATATGTTTATCTAATTTCACTTTCCTTGAATTAGGACCATAATGTTTAAACCATTGATTCATCAAAATAATTTGTGAAATTGATTACAATTGCAAACATATAAACAAGGTACACTGATAAATTAACCTATTGATAAGTACCAACTAGTGACATACAAACAGAAAGAAACCACTAGTGATATTACAATTGCAGACATATGAACATAGTACATTGATAAAAGACAACACATTCATAATAGAACACAGACATGAATAAACTACTAGTGACGATTAGACTGCAACTTCAATAAAGAAAGTATAAGACGCCTTATCTTCTGTTCTAAATCGTTTGCATATGTTATTCCCCTTGGAAACAAAGGATCATCCAACCATTCCGCATAACTTCAACCATTCGATCAGAATTAGCATAGCTGGATTCGACGACCAATATTTTCTCCATCCGCACGTACTACAACTTTAACCCGATACCCACAGTGACAAAAAACTGGGTACGGTTCAACTTCTTGCTCGGTGGGAGGTTGAACAACTTGAACCTGGTTATTAGGTTGTTCATATGCCTATTGAACAACCTGTTGTTCGTATGGTGGTTTAACCACCTCCTCAAGTCTCAGCTGGTCAAGATTTGGAAACTGACCGCGGACATCTTCATAGTGTTAGTCTTGATAATTAATAAGTCAATTCTCATCAGTATATGGACTTTCCGTAGGCACATAGCCTGCATTTGAATCGATAGAAGAAGGCCAAGAAGGCATTGCGTTGAAGAAGAAATTGTTGTTATGAGTGAAGAAAAAGATGATTATGAATGAAGAAGAAGGAATTCAGAAAGAGCATATATAAACAAACATGTCTTTTTAATTGGTGTGATACCATTACTTTTTGATCTGATAATAACAGACAATATTATTTGAAATGACAATTCAGAAAGCTCTCTAAACATTAAAAGACTCTTCATACAATGCAATATTACTTGACCAACTACACATTAAAACATCTCCAAGTTAACAATACATTAACGATCGTTACATAACCAACTGGCTATACCGTCATCTTAAGGCCATCCAAATCTTTATAGCTAATTTTGGCGTATGAAGTATGCATCATGGCCAATGAACGGAGTGCAGTATTTTAAATTGTACCGACCATCGTAAGTCAAACGTGTAGTCTCGAACACATTTTCTAATGTAACCTCATTAATAACCTTTGTGTAACGCGTGCATGACCCAGTAAAGTTTTCGTATGCAGTCCTGACATCTTGAGCCGTATGTCTGACTCGACAGCCCACACCATTATTGTAAAGTTGAGCCAGAGTGTCCCAAAAATGAATTACCAATATCTCTTGATTATCGCATATCTTATCGGTTTGTATATAGTACTACATAAGCGACTACAATTCATGAGATGAAATTGTCAAGTTGGACATTGTGGATTGAATTATGTTAAGTTTCTAAATGTCTTAAATAGATAACGATATTGTGTGCATATATACTGGATGTTCCTTGTCTCCGCTCAATAAAGAAATAAGCTATGGCCAGCAGTGGAACGTGGCTACAGTATTTGATTTGACCGCACATTGAGATACCTTGTCTCCACTCAAGAAAGAAGGAAATTTTGGCCGACAAATGAACTTGGCTACAGTATATGATTTGACTGCACATTGAGCCACCTTGTCTACACTCTTTAAACAAAGCACCGTGGACGTTAGTTAGAACGTGGCTACGGTATATGATTTGACTGCACACTGCGCTACTTTGTCTCCACGCATTAAAGAAATTAGCTATGGTTGGTAGTGGAACATGGTTACAGTGTTTGATTTGACTGCACATTGAGCCACCTTGTCTTCACTCAAGAAAGAAAGGAATATTAGCCGGCAAATGAACGTGGCTATAGTATGTGATTTGACTGCGCACTGATTCCACCTTGTCTCCATTCAATAAAGAAAGGACTATTGGGTAGAAAATGAACGTGGATACAACATGTGATTTGACTAAACATTGCAAAGGCGTCTCCAAAATGTTACCCCTTATAAATATGGATCTCGTACTTTTTCACCACAATTCAATCTAACACAAACATTCACAAATCATAGAACTCTCCTCAATAACAATGTCCAAAAATTTACTAAAAGCTATATTGCTATGTAATAGCGACTCTAAAGAAGAAGCGTATGCGTTAGCACATCAACAAGAGGAAGAGAAACTAATGGAGATATAACATGAAGCATACGGTTCAACTTCTAAAAATACGGTGGCTTAGTTGTGGGTCGGAAATACATTAACTGTAACCAAAAATCATTTCACAAAACACTTATGCAAGATTACTTTGCTCGTGATCCAACTTACGGTCCAGAGATGTTTAGACGATGTTTCAGAATGAATCGTCCATTGTTTTTAAGAATTCTTGAAAGTATTCAGCAGAATAATAATTACTTTGTGTACAAGCAGGACGCTGCAAAAAAACAAGCTTTGGGTGGGCATCAAAGACGACCGTGGCTTTGAGGATGTTAGCATGTTGTACACCCGTTGCTACCCTTGATGACACATATTGTATTGCAGAGAGTACGGCATTGGAAAACCTAAATCACTTCTGTCCATCAGTTGTGGACATTTATGGGACTGAATATCTTCGTTCTCCAAACGAGGCAGATGTAACGTGATTGCGTGAAAGCATGAAAGCAGAGGTTGTCCTGGCATGTTTGGAAGTCTAGACTATATGTAGAGGGAGTGGAAGAACTTTCCAAAAGCTTTTAATGGAGCATATAACGGCAAAAGAAAAAAAAACCAACCATCATCCTAGAAGCAGTTGCCTCTCATGATTTATGGATTTGGCATGCTTTCTTTGGAATGCCTAGTTCTCATCACGATTTAGACGCTGTCGAACGATCTCGTTTGCTTAATGATTTGGCATAAATTAAATCAACTCCTGTATCATTTACTATGGTCATAACACATAAGAGCATGGATACTATTTAGAAGATGGAATTTATCCCAAATGGAGCACGATTGTAAAGACATTTGCAAACTCAATGACGGTAAGACAAAAACAATTTGCTGCAATGCATGAAGGACAAAGAAAGAACATAGAAAGAGCGTTTGGGGTCCTTCAGACAAGGTTTGCAATGATCAGCAATCCATGTAGATCATGGAAGAGATCAAAAATGGATACAATTATGTTCTATTGTATAATTCTGCATAACATTATCATTAAAGATGAACGCAGTATGGACTATCCTGATTTCGAGTATGATGGGGCAAGACAACCGCCTGAATTGTTCTGCACTACCACATTACGAACTGAAGGACAGTATGTAATTCATGTCGATCATCGTGAAGTATATCGTAATGCAGTTATTCATAATAGGCTTCAAAAGGATTTTAATGGAGCATATTTGGAATTCTTATGGAAATCAGTAGTTTATGATGGTGGATCTTTGTTTAATTACATCTGTTTGCCTTTTTATTTGTGTAACAAAGTGTAGAATGCTATGATTACGGAGTTTGTAATAGCTTTTATATTTGGTGAAGTAAATCTACAATGATATCTAAAGAATGCATCGAAAAGATGATATACCATTGAATATTTTAAACCTGAATATAATACATGATTGAAAACAATAACTGAATATACATGAATATTTCAACTACAAGAACTAAAAATAGTACATGAATATTTCAACTACATATGTTCATTCCTGATCTACTCTCAACAATGCGTTTTTTATACTCCATCCAATACTGCATTGTCAGTGGATTCATTCCGGTGACATCCTTTTCCATTACTAAGGCCTCTTGGCGCTGCCGCTCTAACTCAAACCGACCCTTCTCAATCTCGGTCAACTCTATTAACACGGCAAGCTTTTCTGCACTGCCTCTTTGACGTTCTGCATTTTCTCTCACATGTTTTTCATGCACCAGGGATAAAGGAGAATCGATTTGGGAACAAACAATAATTTTCTTCTTAGTTGTTCGCTGCCATATCGGTCTAGCATCTTCATCGAATGCGGGTTCTGTTTCTTCGGCTTTGTTATTTGGGCATACATTAGAGTCCATATGAGAAGAATCGCTTGGGCTAGAATTATAATTAGTTCGACTTGCTTTTTTCTTGCCCTTCGACTTTTTTTTGACATCTCTTAAGCTTTTTGCATTGTTCGAGCTTCATTTCTGACGACTAACAAGTAAGTCATAGTAATTTGCAAACTGATAGTAATGTGATTTCTTTGCACCATTTTCTCTTGAAAATAATTTCAAGAATTGATCGTTCTCTTCTAAAAAAACAGAAAAACAAAATGATATATTAACAAAACGATAAAATATGAATATAAATAAAAAATGATAGTTTTCAAAATGTTACCAGTTCAGCTTCGCCACCCATTCCACTTGGATTTGCTGTTTTTATTTTGTGAATCCGAGACTCATAAAACTATGTTTGTCGATTAATCTTTCCAAAACGACGATCATTGCATATGTTGACCTAGTCTTTTCAACATGTTTTTTATTGTACGCAGTCATGACTTCCCCCCAAAACGCCTCTCTACTTTGGTTATTTCCCTTGACCGAGTTGTTAGAAAAACGTAAGTAGATATAACACAAACCTTTGTCTTCATCGCCGGTCCATGGAGCAGAAGAATGGAAGGATAGAGGGGGAGCAGTTTGGGGATGAACATTTTGAACGAGTTGGGAATCAAAAATCCCAGTTATCCATATTCATCGCTTGGTATATGATTGAAATGGATGACACGTTCTTTCAATATTACGGAACTGAGAATATAATTGTAGTAGAAGATGAGATGTGTGTTTTACAATCTCAAAATTAGTCTAATATATATAATGAAATCAAAAATATGACCGTTTATAGTCGTTGTAGTTCAAAATATGACATTTTATAGCCGTTGGGGTCAAAATATGACCGTTTATAGCCGTTGCGGGGGGCAAAATATGACCGTTTATAGCCATTGGGTGTTAGGAAAAAGGAGTTGAATATAGGCGATGGGGGTGGGAATTGCTGGAGGGGGGAGGGCTTAGGCACCCATTTAATGAGCGCCCAAGCCCAATTCAGAATCCTAAATGAAATTCTAAATATTAGCCTTAAGATTAAGCATTGAATTGACGATTGGGGGGAAATAACTTAATATTCAAGGCTGAATTCTCACCCCTATAGATGCTCTAAGAGCAAGCCTGAAATTAATATTAAATCTCCAACGGCATGTCTGACTATAATTATTACCACCTAAATTTCAGACGTCCAACCAGGGATCAGCTTAATGAAAATTAATCTTTTATTTAATAAAAGATACCGAAAGCCTATTAAATAGACGTTTGAGTTTTAGACGTTTATTTAAGCGTCTGACTTCATATGCATGTTAAATAAATGCTTGGACTATTTTAGGGTTCTAAATTGATCCTTGAATATCACACTAAATTTCAAGTTGAATTATCGTTTTTGGATCCTTCCTGCTGAATATAAAGCCTAAACAGAAGGTTGTTGGAGATGCTTATTAAATAGATGTTTGACGATCAAATGCTTATTTAATAAGAAAATGTCAAACTTCTATTTAATAGGCGTCTGATGACATTAGGTGTTTATAAAAGGGAGGTTCAGCCTCTCCCCCTTATTTTTCCTTCTGAAAAAATCGTTGAAATGTCGTCGTGTGCTACCAAAATTGTAAGATGTATCATTTCAAAAACGAAAAAGGAGCAAGTAGGTACGCTTCACATTGTCCTTAGTCTTGACACGACGATTTTCGATTTTATGGATCTAGTATGAACTTCTAGATGGATACACACATCGCATGTGGATTGCTTTGGATACAGTCGACATATATTATAAATATGAAAAACCTGTTAAGACATAAATGTTATGTTAATTATATATAGTAGTGCTTATTATTGTTAATTATATAGTTCACATCTCACTGTTGTCCATTGTATGGTTCAAGTATATCAATTTTTGATTAATTGTATATTAATTAAGAACTATTATATGTAGATCTAGCATGTCAGTCGTCGAAGCAGTTATCCCAAGTGTATTGGATAGTTTTACGATAAACTTCATCTACCTTTAGTAGATAGGCTGCAATCTAGTCAATTTGCTTATTTTCTACATATTAGACCTCATGATCGACCACTCATTTTTGTCCTAATTAAGAGGTGGTGGTCCACACACATGTTCCATTTTCCTGATTTTGAATTGGGCATTACCCTAAATAGTTTTTATATGATGACTAACATTGATATAGAAGGCCCATGTAAGATTCTTTTTCTTTTTGATGATGAGTACGAAACTCCATTTTATACACTGTATATCTAGCTCATTTTAGAATAGAGCAATTACTTTCGATGTTATTCTTGACATACCTTAAGTAGTACATTACACAGCACATGGACAGTGATGCTGTGAGTGATATTGTCATGAGGTTTTTTCCGCTATATTTATTTGGTTAAATATTCTTATAGAACCAAAATGGGACATTAAATTGGGCTATTTTACAGTGACAGCCGATTTAGATCAGGTCCATGCTATAGACTAGGGATGTTTATACTTGGATCTTTGTACGCAGCTCTCGACTCTTATGCCTTTGGGGAGGATATACGGTCTTTGGTATATTTTATCATGATGTCACTATGAATATACGGCAAACATGCATCCCGACATTATTGTGACAGCTAGCCGGGCGGTAGAAACATACTTTACCTGTATGAGACGATGGGAGCATCTATAGTATATTTATTATGCGCCTATGGGAGCCGGCACAAATTGAAGGAGGACCGATCTCAGATTAACTTGAGGGTATGAATAACATTTTACGGGTGTCATAGATTGGATATTGGATCCACTTAATATAGAATGTGTAGATGTTTGATGTTCATTGTGACGTCCCACCCCAAGACCCACGTTAACAAAGAGTATTACTGGGTAATACCGTTTGCTAATGTAGAGAATATGGTTGGTTAGGAGTGACCATCTATATCCTTGTCTTAAATATCTATTGAATACGTCGATAAATACTCTACTACTTTTTTCTAACTCAAATGGATCGACATATCTAATAAATACTTAATACAAAACTATAAGTGGCTAACGGATCCATCAGAACAAAATACAATAACTAAATGAACATCACATCACACAACAACAAACAGATATACATATACACATATACAATGATACATCTCAATACAATATAAATGATACATCGAATTGGTATGACGACACTCTATAAACACAAGTCAATAAATATACATCTCAAGACACAATTCCAAAAAGACTATAACTAAAGAAGATGATAAAAAGATATCCATGCAGAAGCTTCAAGGCAAAGCTAAGGCCAAAGGTAAATGTCTAACCTGAAATAAACGCGGTCTAACCTGAGTATAAAATACACAGTCAGTCTAGCTAAACAAATGTTTAAGGGAATTTACGATAATATAAGCATAGGATAGAGGTGGTATTCTTCATAAGAAGAAATAATACCGAGTATGAGCATAAGCATAAGTATGGTATGGTTACTCCAAGAGATATAGCCAAGTATGTAAGGTTATTTATGTGGCATAAGGTACCACAAAGCATGCGTACAATCTCAAAAGAGATAAAACTCTATAACAACTCCAAATAGAAGCACGCCTCATATCATCCATGTTTCTCAAACATCAAAGATAGTTTATGGAAAATCCCAAAACATCTATATTGGCAACTCAAAACACATTCAAAGAGATCCCATCTCAAAACACATCATAAGGAAAATATATATCCAAATAGGAGATTCAAAACTCAAATAAACGCTAGAAGGTAAATCTCATATAATATCGCAAAAAGGCAAATCTTAAATAATAACGCCAGTGTAGGCAATTTAAATCTCAAAGATAGAACTCCCAAGAGTTCAGATTCCCGAAAGGTAATTGCCACAAATATATACATACATACATATATATATATCGAATGGCTCAAAGGCCCAATTCCTAAAAAGGCGATACACTTGGGAAAATAATCAGAGAATTCATCTCAAAAGTTTTGCATGTGCTTTTGGCCAAAGCCTGTCAAGTACCAATCTCAAATATGGTACCATGCCTTAAAGCAAATACGTCACAATGACAAATACGCCGCAATGACAAATACACGGCAATGGCAAATACGCTGCAACGGCAAACGCCGCAATGGCAAATGTGTGACGAACTGAAATTTTTGAGCATTTGAAATGAGAATATTTAATTGATTTCAAATATTTGAAAGGTTAATTTTAACTTGGATTTCAAATATCAGTTTGAATTTGGCGATGGAATTTATTGAATTTAATAATTTGAATTTGGGTAAAATATTGAATTTCAGTTTTATGCCTGTTAAAAATAATTTGAAGGCTTATAATTTTTTTAATGATGATACTGAAGATAATAGAATGGTTAAAATTTAATTTAAAGGTGATTTGTTCAGTTTTAATAATATATCGTTTAAATTGAATTTAAAAATAGCCTTCTGAGGCATTGTCTCAGAATTCGACGAAACTAGTTCTATTGGATCCGTAATATTATACTATCATCAGATTTCAATTTTCGTAATGATTGGAGTTGTTGTGTGAGCATATGATATATAAACACATTGAAATTTTTTATCGAAATTTAATATAATAACTAGGTCCAAAAAGCTATCTTCTCCATACGATCGAATTAGGACTCAAAACCTTTTCCAATGCGTCCGGAATATGCGTATAACATTATAAACGCCTAGCGGCACGCCTCAATAGGAGGTTAAATTTTTGAGTTGCAGAATTCGAGACTATTTAAATTTAAAATTTAAACATAATATATTTTTCCCCAGTCAAAAATTCCTTCCCATCAGCCACCATTCTTTCATCTCAGCCATCCTATGTTCCTGACCAAGCCGACCTATCCCTCTCTGTTAAATCTCATACCCTCTCTCTTTCCCTTCATTCAAATCGAAGCGAAAATCAATTCGTTCCAAAAAAAAGAGGGCCGGTGTTTTCCCAATCCTCCCCCTTCATTCTTTTATCAGTTCGAACAAGATTAAATCAAAAACGTCTTAAATAAAAAAAGAATTAGCCGCATGCAATAGCGGTCAAGATAGTCGACATCGAGCGGCACATCGGGAAAGGAGATCGCGAGTGTTTAGGCGATTGAGAGTTGCTACGACCTAGGGTTGGTGAGTCATCCTTGCACATGCGCAACAACTGTTCCAAGGAGTTTAATCCCGAGACGTAGGGTTTTGGAATCATTCGACTGTGTTGTATTTGCGAGATTTGACTTGCACGCTAGCGAGGATATGGTGGTCGCGGCTTTCAAGGAGTGGCAGACGAAGTCATAGCGAGAATGAAATGTGGTCACGGACAGGGAACAACGACATCGATCAGTGGAGACATGTGTTGGCGAGCGTGCACAGTAAGAAGCGAGCAACATTTGAGAAGAAGGTTTAAAATTATGGAAACAAGCCTATGTGGGATGGATTTCAAACAGCAAAATAAAAGGTGAGTTAATCTCACTCATCTGGGTTATTTAAATTTAAATGGTTAAATTTAAATAATTGATTGAATGATTGAATTGATTTGATGTGTTATATTATATATAGTAGTATATAGTATATATTGGAGTGATTGATTTCTCGCATTATATAGCGGATGAGGCCCTATGCGCCGCATAATAGCGGATGATATTATATGTAAAACCCATATACCACGATATTCCACCTTGAAGTGGAATTGGTATTGTGCTAACATCTATGGATGCAGGGAAACAGGTTGGGGGGATCCAACTGGATTCCTCAAAATTATTTAGATTGTTTAATATTCTGTGTTATGAATATTTGATACTCTGTGATGAATTATATTGATAATTGGAATATTGAATGCTATGGTTTGCTTGAATATATTTCGGTACACTGAATTATCAAAAAATATGGAATTGGATTTTCGGAAAGAAAATAAAGAGTGAATTTTTAAGTAAAATAATTATAGAGAATTTGAATAAATTTAAGAATGAACTGAATAAGAATAAAAGTGATTTTAAAATTTCTAATAAATAATTCCGAGTATGAAAACAGGGATTTTGAATAAATAGAGAAATAATGAATTGTAAAACTTAAGTGATATTATTTAAAGGAAATAAGAATTTACTTTAAAATTCAAGGTTTAAATTTATTCAAAAGGATAAAGAAGGAATTTGGAAAAAAAATCTGAAATTGGTATTTTTCAGTTAAAGGATTTTAAATCATAAATAAGGAATAAAAATCTAAAGTCAATGGGTTTTGAAATAAATGAGTAAGTAAATGAATTTATTTCAAATAAAGTAAATTGGAAATCAATTTGGAAATTGATTTAAGTGTTTGAAATTGGAAATTTAAAGGAGAATGTGACCAAGAAATTTATAAACTGGTTTTATAAAAGTGAAATAATATATCAGTGGATATTTGGAAAAATAAATTCACGGAGGGAATTTATTAAAGAAATAGGTAAATTTGTTTAAAAATAAATAGTGATTTATTTTTTTAAAAAGATGTGAAAGAGAAGTGTATTTCCCTGGATAGCCAAGTACGTTTTCGAAGCAAATTTTAAGTAAAAGTTTAAAGTTGTTTTAGGAAGATTACTATTTTTAAATGTTTAAATTTTAAAGTAAGTCTTTTCCAAAGTTTTTTTAGTCGCGGTTATTTAAAGGAGGCTTGGTATTATGTTTTAAAAAAGAAAAATTTAGTTTATACTTTATAAAGTAGCTTTATTTTAAATATTCTTAAAGTATATATTTTTAATAAAGTATTAAAGTAGTTTTTTTTTAAATTAAATGTTAAAGTATATTTCATAATAAGTGTTTTTAAATTATTTTAAAAATCTAAGCTTTGTGCTTGGTGTTTTCAGTGGCAATAAATATTTGGAAATTTATTTCATGAGAAAAGTGTGGTTTGAAACTGTTTTCAAAAAAGGGTTGAAAATGGAAATATATCTTGCGAAGATATTTTGAGGTTAATAAATAATTTGGTGAAATTATTTATGGTTGATGGTTGTTTGTGAATGTTATTTGATAGTTAAATAACCGACTATCAATATTGGCCAATGCGCTGATCGTTTCGAAGAGACCGGGATCGAGATTTATTTCCTGAAAACCACTTCGATCTGGTTTGAACGTTTTCGTGTGGAAAACAAGAGTTTGGATTCGAAGATGGAGCAGTGAAGTGCAAGGGCTAGTTGCTACTAATCTTGAGGATGATTCCAAAATGGATGTAGAAGGAGTGGTGCCTTCGGTTCCGTTCGAACCCGGAACGGACTTGTATTGATGAATGCTTTCAGAACATCGTCGGGTGGGCGATGATCATTCTAAGTGATATGTTCTAAAAGGTAGCGCTTAGCCTCAAGCCTCATCAATCGAGAATGACTGAAAATTAGGGGTTATGCAGCAAGGCTAGGTAGGTAGCTCCCATTAGGGTGAGGTCATCCCTGTCTAGATGTCCCTTTTTATTCGGCTTAATGGTGCGGTTGCTGATCCCAACCATGGGGTGATCTTACTCGGGATTATCCAGTAAAGGGTAATCCCGGTCTTGTGTTGCAGGAGATTGGGAGTATCCTCGGTACGGTGATCTAGGCCACGTACTGTGACAGGTGGTACCTCAGTGCCTAGTTATTAGTTGGAAATCCATTCTCCCTACGCGTCTTTTACGGTTTTATTTGTATTACCCACGACAGTGGCTAGTAGCTGGAATTTAATGAATGTAACAATTTCGGATATTTTAATAAGTATTTGTAAATAGACCCTATTATAATATCAGAGGATTTTGATAAGAAATGTTTTAGCTATCGTATGGTAAAAACCCGACATGTTTATTTGTAGCGTGGTCTTACGAGATGCTTTTGTTTTCAAAGGATTTCAAAACTTTAATAACCAATTGAGTGTGGTTTTCTCACGCTGGTATTCCAGACTGACTCGGGTGTTATTTAACTATAATGCTTGGGTTAGACTGAGTATTATAGATTACAGGAAAGGATGCCGTGGAGCTCGGGAGACGAGCTGGATGGCGATACATACTTCCATACTTGATTATTATTCCGCTGTGTATTCATTTTTTAGGAAAGGTTTATATGACTATCCAGTTGTATGTTATTGATGTTGTTGAACTCTGATGATGTATTCTGATGATGTAAGTATAAAATAGATATAGTTTTCTTTTGTGTAAAGATCTGGTATTATCTATTATAATTTATTCCGCTGCGATGGTAAGATTCTGTTGTTGTTTCTATTTTCTTCTTCTACCTCTTTCTTCTTTAATCCAAATGGTTCGTATTTCCGTTTATCTCGAGTTGATTGATGAAAAATAGTGTCGACTCAAGGGCTACAGAACTGCAGGTCGTTACAAAATGTCTCGAGGACAAATATGTCGCAATGGCAATGACAATGACCCGAAGGTCCAGTACTGGCAATACGCCGCAATGGCAAATGTGTCACAAACTCTCGGATAGGAACTCGAATAGTGTTAACATGTGTCTCACACCACACGTTCGCACTAAACGGTTTACCAACCGCTAGTAAATTTCACAATCATAGCAGTAAAAAGTTTACCTCATTGTCACGGTCCAAATTTTAGCGTTCGAAAATCGACACCCGTACTTCACTTGTACATGAATGCCGCCGATTCAATCATTGAAATTTGACTCGTGCCGGAGCTTATAATACATTAAGTATAACAATACAGCGGAAGAAAAAGAAATGAATATCATATACAACTCCAATGAATACAATATCCAATGATATACAACAATGATATCAATATGATACAAGAATATCAGAGACAATAAACGACAGCGGAAAACAAATAACAAAAGAGATAACTCCAAAATCATACTGCAACTCCAATCTAATGCTTCAAAGCCAAAACTCCAAACCATTAGCCCGAACCCCCATCAAGGTTGCACAAAGCTAAGCAAGGTCAGCCCATGCACTCCAAAGACTCCAAAGAATACCAAATCGAAAGCTGAAGGCTACCAAATCGATATCTACTATCTTACTATCTGAAAAACCAAACTCTAGACTGCCCGTGTGGGAAAATTGTGGGCACCCAGAGTTTAGGAAGGGAACAATAAACTCCGGGTCAGTCGTGGGACTGGTATGAGCAAACAAAAATAGTTAATTTTAAAAACAAACAAAAGAATTTAAATTTGAAATCCGCAATGCTTTTTGGAAAATGAGACTACCATAAGGCCTCCCGGCACACACACCATGCAGTCGAACACTTGGGGGAGGTTTCTCCTTATGATAGTCAAACATGCTTACTACGCAAAAATCCTTTTTGATATTATTATTAGTGCATAGTGGAAAACATTTCGAAAGTATAATATTAATCTTAACCAGCATAGGTACCATTATACTATGCCTACTATAACTACCACCTGAGGTGGCAGGCAATACATCTGCAATCGTAAAGGGCTCGTATTGTTTGATTGGATTTCCAACAAATGGTCAGGCTAAGGAACTTCCTATTGCCACATGGGTACGCCTTTGGAGGGACGCCCCGAGAACCTACCCGGCTCTCTGCCAACACAAGGCCGGTCTGCCCCCTTCTTGGGGGTAAAACCTAAGATATGCCACCTCCGGTCGTTTGCGACCTTTATCCGAGGATCCTCTACACCAACAACATCACACAGTAATAAATATACAGTGTCCACATGAGTAAGTATCTGGGCTCCATACCATAATACCACCCTTTTCCAGAAGGAATGGACAAACCCTAGGGGAGCTACCCCTGAAACCTTGCCGCGTCTTTCCTGTTTCGACCATTACCGGGTTGTGAGGCTCGATGGGGTGTTGTCCACATAACTACACTTTTTCACAAAGTCATGATTTGATCAACAAATGATCAGCAGCACTTCGTATGCCACATTACCAAATTAGGAATGTATCACTAGTAACCATCAACTACATAACCTCTGAGCTCATACGTCTCAAAGAAGGGTGTTAAGCTAAGAGAATAAATCTCCGCCACCAAACAAAAATGTATTTGATAGAAACCAGCTTTACATCTCAAGGTGTGATGTCAGACACACATCCATACAAGTCTTTTCCGGGTTCGAACAGAACCGAAGGCACTTCCGAAGAAGCCCTTGCAAATCCGGATAATCCCTAATCACGTCCGGACTTCCCATCACATATGGAGTCTTTATACCGGGGACCAGTCGATGCAGAGACATTCGACGAGTTATCTTTTCGTTTTCGAAAATATCCGGTCTTCACCACCGGTCTTCAAATGCTATCCTTAACGTCGTATCATTATTCGGAATGGGCTATATGACACAAGGTCCTCTCCCGGCTAAACCGAATAATGAGCGCAATATTTAAAAACGTATGGATATGGGTCTCAGTTAAGTCACAATTTAAAACCCAAACTTTTCTTTCAAATGGTTTAAAACAAATTGCCATTTTCAGATCTTTAAACAAAAAGATTCACTTCACAAAGTTCATCTAGATTTCACAAAGATTCATTCACAGCTTTTCAAAACAATTCCCGTTTCAATTTAGATTAACTCATTCAATCTTTAAATCAAAGATTTAATTTATAATTTTCAAAACCATTCCCATTTCAAATCTTTTATATATAAAAGATACACCATTTTAATCTTCAATTTCTAAACAAGGTTCAACCATTTTTCACAAAGATTCATTCATAGCTTTCAAAACTATTCCCATTCCATTTCAATCTTGAAATCTATTCAACACAAATTGGAAATTCTTTTTATATGAAAGCTATTATTATTATTAAAAAAACAGATAGTTTTCGTTTCGGAATGATCCGATTATATTTGCACTGGTTAAAACCCTTCTGGTATAAACTTTGGTTAAATTTAGATTCCCAAAACAATACTTTTAAAATGGTTTAAAAAACCATATAAACACACTTATAACCTATATATCATTTTTAAACCATCATTCCAAAACATAAAATTCAAATTCAAATCTTGAATTCAAATTCGAATCAAAATATTTAAATTTTAAAACTTTATCTAGTTATTCAAAATAACTTTTTATCTATAAAACTCTTTTTCAAAAAGCTTTTCATATTTAACCCAATTTCATTTCCAAAACCATATGGATTCGAAATTCAACTTCAAAACCATTTCAAAAATCTATGACTTAACCAATTTTCTCGTGCAATCCATATTTGTGTGTATGGTGTTGTCCATGGGTTTTACACAATAGTGCAACATCATTCAATTATCACAGATTCAAGCACAACAATTATAGATAAGCGCTATACTCCTATAATGCTTATCTTCCATTCACAAATTAACATATAGATAATATACACTTATCATAGATAAAATAAATTACATTCATCATAGCTTGAATTAAAACAATCCATATCACACAACATCACACAGTAGAGAAAACAATTCACAACAGTTCATACAATTCAAACATACATAAGTAAGACTGATTAATTGAAACCAGAATAATCACTAATTTAGGTTAATTAACATTAATTAATAACAACCCATTTAATCAGTTATCATTTAATAAAAGAATTAACCTTGATTTAATAATTAATTAACCTTTAATCATTTAATTAATCACATTAACTAATTAGCCCCTAATTAATTACCATTAGTTAATTAACCTTAATTAATTATAATAAGTAATTCTCCTTAGGTAATTTTTTTTCCGAGAAGAACGGGTGTGTAGCGTGGAACTACACAGCCGATTAAGATAATATATATATATATGTAAGTAGGTCGACCAACAAGCCTGGTCGATAGCGGAATCACATAGATTAATTAATTACTCTTTAATTACTTATCATTAATTAATCTTCATTAATTAATTATACCCAAATTAATTATCTTAATTGATTTATCATATTAATTAATTATCCTCAAATTAATTAGCTTAATTAATTAATCACATAGATTAATCATCCTTAAACTAATTATTCTTTAATCACTTGATTAATCCACTTTAATCATAAATCAATTACTTTAAATTAAGTAATTATCTTTAAGTGATTAATTACCCTTTAATGAATTAGCTTTAAATAAATTCCACAAAGTAAAATAGCTTTAATTTAATTACACAAAGTAATTTACTTTTAACTCAATTTACAAAGTAATTATCTTAATTTTTATTTACACAAGGTAATTGTTCATCAATTAGCCTTTAAAAACATTTAATCTTTAAATCTTAAAATTTTGAAACAAAATTTATATTAATCTACAAATTAAGTTAAGACTTTAAAATTAAACAACAAATTTTAAACATCATCCTCTTTAGATTGATTTCTTAATCAAGCTTAAACTTAATTAGCTTAAAAAAATTACTTTAATCCTAACCCCAAAACTAAATTAAAATATTTATTATTCTTCAAAAATGAATCAGAAAAGGTTTACAACTTGATTTAATTAAAATTTGAATAAAAACTTGTTTTATTTTAAATTTTTTTACTACTAAAATTTTCAAACCCGAGACGACTTCCAGAATTTACGAGCTCAACTTCGAGTAAAACCCTAAATTACCCGATCCTTTCCCCGATTTCTTCTTCTCTTTCCATTTTATACTTTGTTTTACTATTAAATTTAAACCTACTGCATAGTTAAAACACTCACTTGACACACAGAGGCCAAACCCGAGCTACAACCTCACTTTCCCGAACCTGACTTCGAGTCTACCCTTTCTTTCCCAAATACAACAACAAACCCAAAAACACAGATACACCATGATATCGTGCATATGCACCATCCATCGGAGCAACTCCGACCAACCTCATCATCACCAGCGAGTCGATCCCGACCTCCCTTCCCCATCACGAACGATAAAGCTTCAATTCAAACCTGAAATCTAGAATGTGCCTGTGAACCCAAGTCTGGAACAACTACGTTCACCACAGATCCTCCTCGTCTGATCATCACCGATCATCTGCGACCACGCCGACCCAGTCAGAGTGATGTCTCGTCCCCAACAACGATTTCCCACTATCGTGATTTAGTCCGATTCGCCCTAGTTGACGACATTGCCGTGACTTCTTCTTCGAACCCAACTGTAACGAAAACACTAGAACGATGCCGTGACACCACTGTGATGATCAGGAAACTCCTTGATCAATTTTCCCGAACTCGTGCACCCCCCAGCTACCTTTAGCTAAAATCACAAGACCTATTACCTTGCTGATCACCACAAAAGCTTCGCGATTCAATTTCCGACCATCTTTGAATTGCACTCTCAATATAACACTAAAAATTATGATTTTACTTTCAAAAATCATGTTCTCGGTTGGGAATTCAGATTATATTAATGAAACAAAGGATTTTGATGATTGAAACTTACCTGTTTTTGGATTTCCACTGTTTTTTCTATAATTTCCAGAAAATACTTTAACAACTTATACTTAAATTTATTTTTAAAACTTAAATCATGGTCATACAAAAAGATTTTACTTAGATCTCGAAGCCTAAAACTGATTCGAGAAAGAGATTTTAATTTCTGAAACAAATTTTACATCATGTATTCTTAAAACAGAGAGATGTACTTAATAAACAAACATGTGCAGCCACACACCTATGTATATATATATTGTATACATTCAAGAAGATTCACAACTTTACTTCAAGCATGCATCAAGTCATAAATCAGATCAAAAGGTAAGGTTTTCTCACCTGGAACAGTTTGAAACAGAGACAGCAAACGCCTGGAAAAGGTTTCAAAATCTGGAATTGAATCTTTATTTTGATCTGAGCTTTGATATTGTTGAACTTGTATTTGAATTTGATTGTTAATCTTCGATTCTGAAACTTGATCTTGAAGTTGCATTTGCATACTTCAGGCTTGAAATTTTTCTTTGATATTGAAACTGGATTTGTTTTTATGTTGAAGCTTTACATTGCTTTGATTCTAGATTGAAGCTTTCTCTGATTCCTTTTTCCTAGTTTTGAAAAACTGCTGATTTCTAGTTTCTGTTTTCAATTCTTAGTTTTGTGGAGTTTTTACTGAGAAAGTCAGATTTGAGAAAGAAGAATGTGGTTTAGTTTTCAGGTTTGAGAAATGAAGATAATGATCAGCCTGGTTATTTTTTTTCATGCATGTTCTTTTTTCTTTTCTTTCTTAATTTTGATTCAAAAGAAAATAATCTCTTTTTGCCACATGTCCCATTTCATTACATTTGTAATCTCCATATTTTAATTTCCTTACATATGTATTTACATATTCTCTTTAATTTACAAATGTCATAAAAATCATTTTTGTGTTTATATACTTAAATCAAATTATTTTGTAAAATTTATTTTAACCCCTTATGCAAATATATTTTCATAGTTTAACACATATATATATATATTTTAAATTGTTTATGTGTTCTTATATATTCACATTTATTTGTATATGTACATAAGAGAATTTTACTTAAAAATAATCTCTTGAAAGTTATTACATAAATTCTCTTACATTTTTCAAATATTAATATAGTTTAAAATTTTGAAAACATTTTTTATTAATCCTAAAGCTTTATAATTCTATTTTATTTCAACACATTTATCTATATATCAAATTTTAATTATAAAATACTTATTATTGAGTTTAAATTTCAAGAATCCAATTTATATAAATAAATAAACATACATCCTAGTTTATTTTAGAATTTTTCTTTACTTTGAAAACAAATTTTATTCATCTTAAAATATAGAGTATTCATATCCAATATATTATTTAAAACATTTATTTTTAAATTTCAAATTCAAAAAGTAATATACAATCAATTTGTATTTATAAATGAATAAACAAACAATATCTTTTTATAAATATATATTTTATTCCATTCACAGTCTATTTATTATATATATTCATTTCCAAATATTCAAAGAAATTCTCAATTAATTCATAATTAATTCCAAATGAAACCAAAATTTTATATTAATTACTAAATTAATTAGGCTTAAAAATCAGGAATGTTACACTCATCTCATCGGTAAACTCGACCCGAAGGTCAAAACGATCAAAAGGACAAGTTGGGAATTAACCGTTAAGATAAACGCACGTCTCCCATATCACATGTTTTACAAAATCGTTTAATCCTCCTTCTCTTTCGCTCGAAATGTGCAAAAACATGTGATTTATATATATAAAATGATTTACTTTGGAAAAAAAGTTTTGAAAATCAATTCTCGAAATCAATTTGTAAACCCAATTTGAAAATTTTCCCTTATTATAGAGAATAAATAGATTTTACACTTGAAAATACTTGAAAATATTATATAATAACTATTTTGAAAAGCCCATAAATCTTAAAAATCATTTCAAAATGATTTGGAGAAAAGCGTACTCGAAAACGAATAAAAACAAGGAAAATCGCTCAAACCGATATTCGAATTTAAATTCAAAACAATCCAAAATTTGAATTTCACAATATTCAAAATTTGGCTAATCTATTGATAGACATCATGGTCTCAAAACAGCACAAATATATCCCAAAAACGTGAAGTAGAAGTCAAAAAAACAAATAGGAAACGAAACCGGAAATAAAAGGGAGCAACACAAAAACATACAGGAGACAAGGCTCCTTAAGTTGACTGCCAGGTCGACCTATCTTATTCCTAGGTCGACCATAAGGGTAAGCATGGTCGACCTATGCGGCCTTCTCACGCGAATTTTCTTCCAGATGATTTCGTGCGACAAACTGGTTTTCCGGTGAACATTTAACATAGCAAACGAAGATGAAATGCTATGGAATTTGGCATGCATGTAATACAACATCTGAGCTACCAAATGAAAGAAATATGGCAGCATTTCGTTGCCGGAATCACAAGTTACAGTCATTCAAAGAGGCAACATAAAACTGTTTTCACAGGGAAGAAAACTATGAACATAAATCGATTACAGTAACTTGTTTTTAACAGAATCAAGGAATTTGCCACTTTGACTTGCTATAGATGTGAGTTATCAAAATCACCTTGTCGTAGAGAAAGCCAAACTTTGATAACTTGAAGAAAGATCAAAGATTTTAGGAGGAAATAACTTCAAAAACCTATAAAACTTCAATATACATACATGCAACAGGAAATACAGTAAATTAGAAAAAACCGCTTCTCAAATAAGAATTTTGACGACATAGTGAGGTTTGGAGTGAGATTACCTTTTAGTTTCATATTAAGAACAACAATTTATATGAAAAATATTCGAATTTGAAAGCTTAGTTGGAAGAAAATGGAGCTTTTCTTTTACTGTATTTGTTTCGGGAAGGAAGAAGAAGAGAAGTTGAATTATGAACGTACATGAAGTAAGCTTCTTCTTTTCTCCCTTGGTTAAGACTATAATGGGCCATGAACCCAAAATGAATAAAATAAATCAATAAGTCTAGGTTTTAATTCGTACTTAAACTAGAATGCATGTGTGTGTGTACACACACACACACACACACACCCATATGTAAATAACAAATGCCATTTTCTTTCAAATTTTCACACAAATAAAGTTGAAAACTTACATACATGAAATAAATTGTTTTCCATATATAAAAAGATTAATTTTTACTTTTGAAACATTTTTATTATTAAAATCCTTTATTTCAGAATAATAAACAATTTTCACCAAATAAATGTAAAAATCCCCATTTGTAACTTTTTAAAATTCCATAAAAATTATTTTCTTATTCAGAAAAATATTATAAACCATCTTAAAATCACATTTACAACTAAAACACATTTTTAAACCAATTTCCATCTTTTTATTTAGATAAACAACCTCTAAAAATCACATTCTTCTTTTAAAAATTATTAAAAGAAGTAATTGGCAATAAATACAATTATTGCATTTTATCCAAATAAAATACATTTTCTAATCATTATTAACCCAAATAAATAAATTAAAGTTCCAAAAATTTATTTTTCTCATTTTCAATTCCAAAAATTTATTGTTTTTTCCTAATAAATTATTAAAAATCTCCTATTTATTTAATTCACCATATGAAATTATAACTACCTTTATAATTTAATATTAACAAGTAATCTCCAAAACCGGGATTGTTACAGACTCCCCCTTTAACAAAATTGTGTCCTCGTAATTTCTAGAGAAAAGTTTGTATTCAACATAATTATTTCATCAAGCAAAAGATAAATAAACATGCTCGAGTTTAAAAATTCTCTCACTCTTAAAATAGAATGGTAGAAAATCAGGATAAGGCTTGCTTGATCAATTCTATGGTTTCCAAAGTGCTAATATTGGAATTAGCGAACCATTGAATTTTTCGAGCAACGCATAAGATTTCGAAGCCGTCTCACCTTCGGATGAGAACAAAGCAAATGCCACACAAGGGATCAATTGAATTAGATTGATTTCTCATAAGCTCCTCGGGTAGTGTTGGGATTTAGCACAACTCCAACCTGAACTCTAACCAACAAAATGATTATCGATATGATTTTGCATATGACACTACGGAACCACACCAATACAAGATAGACACAAAAGAGGCAAGATTGATAAATAGAAAGGTGGTTTCTTCAAAGGCCACCATACTCAAAAGACCGTATAAATGCATGTCGTTAGGAAATAATACGAGAGTAGGATAAACACAAGGAACTAATATATATATATAAACTCTCAATCAAAAATTCTTAGAGTTTCAAAATTAGATATTTTTATAATTATAACCACAATTTTCAACACTTGAAATTTTTTCAAAACTTTTTACTTAAATTTTAAATTTAAATTTATTACCCTTCATTAGAGTAAATAAAGTTTAATTTGTTTATTCTCTAATTCTTTCCATAGGTATTCTCAAGTTTGCAACTTTTTTTTCAATTTGTTTCTCAAATTTTCTAAGTGTTAGAAATCTCCGAAAAAATTAGCGGAGTCTCCTTTGTATAGAGGGCCGTATACAATATTAAAAAATTAATTTATATATTATACATCGACCATTAGTTCAGAAACGCAATATGTACCATCACTTAACTCTTATAATTAATTCGAAAACATACCTCTCTTTTTAACATTTTAGAGCGAGTTTGCGCAATCTTATATATAATCTTTTTGCTCAACATATAGTTCAACTACCCTCTTTTCACTTGTACTTAACTCAAATAGACGATATTAGTTCATGTTCATAAATAAGAAGTGCTACATTTAATTATTAAGGGAAAATACATCAATTTCATTTCAGGCCTGCTGTAAAGAAGATATGTTTTGACCCAACAAATAACCAAATCCGAATCTTTTTATAAAACGAAAGTTATTCTAATCGGTCTAAGCTTTCCACCAATAAAAGATCATCAAAATAGGATTTACGGTTTGAAAGTTATGTTAAATTTACTTTCAGCTTAAAACTTAGAGAATTTTGTAATATAGTAGAAATGCCTATCCACTTTCAAACTTATTTTAAGCTAAATAAAAATAAAAATCTTCCAAAGTAATATAAAGAAAATTTATAGCTTACTGAAAGCTCTTTAATTTGTAAAAAGATTGAACTATTTGGAGTTACAAATCTCAAGTTATCGCTGTTTTAGTACAGCACTTTTCCAAACAAAATTTCAGCTTTTAAATCAATTTAAAATTTGAAATTTTCCCAAACCATTTTAGTCTCAAACTACACATTCGAATAAGCTTTTTCTAAATCATTTATTAAACGACATTCTTTTTCTCTGGAAAGCAAAGACATACAAAATTATGATCAACTTATGTAATCATCAAAAAACAATTAATTAAGTGAAAATATTTTCATTACTTTCCAAAATCTAGCTTTAAAAAAATTAACTATGAAAAATCATTTTGGAAGAGAACTAATCTCTTCCATTACCAAGAGATGATTATCCACTGAAATAATTTTTTTGGAATATATATAAAGTTTAAAATTATTCTCACAATTTAAAATGATTATACTACATGAATTGTTTATTTATTAAAACAATCCAAATTCACATTTCCATTTGTCACAAAAATTAAATTTCCATCTAACTATCAACATAAAACTAATTACAGTGTATAATTAATTCAAACTTGTTTGTTTAAAGAATTTTGTAATTTCAAACCCACAAGTTTAAATACCAATTAATTTTGAAACAAAAACTGGCTCACAAATTTATACTAAATGTTCTAAACTAACACTTCTTTATTTTCTCTTAAGAGAGAGTTTTATATCTATCCTCTACTATTACTCAAATAACTAAGTCCCAAAACAAAATTTTATAGTCATCATTAATAACTTGTACTAAAATATTCAATTAATGTTTTGATTTTCAAACCAAGTATTCTTTTACCTCAAATACATTATTTTATTAATCAAAGCATCAAATGATATTTTCTTCTAATTAAGACATCCCTTTAATTAGAATTATTCACTTTTACTTACCCAAATTACCATATTCGATTTTTCATATTTCAAATAATATTAGGGTATTGCTTCGCCATTGGTTTATAGTGAATGACCCCACCGATTGGCTGGAGAGCTGATCAAGTGATCAAAACTGCCTCGCCACTCCTCCAACACTCACCACGATTCAATGGTTTCATTAAACATTTAAAATAAAATAAAAATTAATACTCCACCATATTAATTATTTCTAAAATTCATTTATTAAAACTAAATTAATCGTGTCTGACTGTTTCATCACAGCGTTTAGGAGATTCCTATCGATAACGTTGGTCAAACGCATGAACTAGAATTCTTAAAGCACTAGACGGACAACCCAGCACAAAAATTCATTTTCTTTAAAATTAAATACCTCATATATAATACTCAAATTATTCTTTGTTTTTTCCAAAAACAAAATCCAATTTATCTTAAAAACATATCTTTATTTTCTTTTGAAACATTTGAAAACACAATTTATTACTTATTCCCAAAATCAAGGAACACAAACAGAGCTCATCGAGATATTCCTAGAATACTCGATCCTCAACACTGATGGAATAAACTGGAGTGTTCGTTATTTCGAATGGAATAACGAACCACTAACAAGACTCATAAGGAGCGCGGAATGCGATAAGAGTAACGCTATCCTCTTTAACTCATTGCTCATGAAAAATCGATGTAGGGTCAAGCTGAAGAATGACCCTAGCACCACACAATAGATTAAACAAAGAAGAAATGAGATATAAAAGCATGGGTAAATATCTTCTCAAATGAGGAGAAGTAACATTAACAACAAATCATTACTTCGAGTGAAGTGATACCACAAAGTATATTAACAATTGAGTATCCAAAGAGGATGTCTCAAAGGGGAAATAATGGCAATATCAAATGAATTCAATGAATCACCTCATTTTCCTAGTGGACATCCTTGTGGACCAGAAGGCTAAGAACCAGGAATGAAGTCAATAAAATATTCAATTGCCCGATTGGGTGTCATACCCGAAACGGACTCATAGAAATCGAAAGATTCACAATGACTAGAATTCGAGATATATCATCAACATCTCAAAACTCAAGAGTGAATATAGGGACATTGGAATCTTCGTTAACATTCCAAAGGACAATAAACAACGAATTAGCTAACATTAGGATATTTAATATAGGGTCCCTCTATTCACAAAATGTGGCTTGATAATACACAATCCACTTCATCTCAAACACTCCAAACTCTGGATAGAAAATGGCGTACTAATTCGCATGAAAAAATAAGTTATAAGCAATAATCCCAAATCCTTACACACCATACCAAGTACTACGAATCCCCTCAATAGGATTCACAATCCTCAAAGAAATCACAAGATAAGAACATCAAAGAGCATCGACAAATTCCTTCGATGTGGATGAGTGTCAAGCACCCATATCGAAGAGGACTCGAATAAAACAATCACGATTAGGATTATTCTTAAGACATGATATAACCAATTCAATTATGGAATACTACGGAATACTACGAAATAAAATATTTTCCTAGACTTATCCCAAACTTCTATTTCAAAGGACATGATAAGATAAAGGACACGATGATTAAGGGATTTGTAACACTTGTACTATACTTGGATGTATCGTAATTTATGCTTCCATTCCATGTTTTTCATATTTTTTTTTGAACTCATCTCTAATACCAAGCTGTGACACCCCACCTCGAGATCCACATTGACAAAGAGTATTACTGGGTAAAACTGTCTGCTAATGCGGAGAATAGGACTGGTTTGGAGCGACCATCTGTAGCCTTGTCTTAAATATGTATTGAATACGTCGATAAATGCTCTACTATTTTTTTCTAACTCGAGTCGATTGAAATATCCAATAAATACTTAATACAAAACTATAGGAGGCTAACGGATCTATCAGAACAAAATACAATAACAAAATGAATACCACATCACAGAATAGCAAACAGATATACATATACACATATACAATGATACATCTCAATACAATACAAATGATACATCGAAGTGGTATGATGACCACTCTGTGAACACAAGTCAATAAATATACATCTCAAGATACAACTCCAGAAAGACTATAACTAAACAAGATGATAAAAAGATATCCATGCGGAAGCTTCAAGGCAAAGCTTAGGCCAAAAGTAAATTTCTAACCTGAAACAAACTCGGTCTGACCCGAGTATAAAATACACGGGTCAGTCTAGCTAAACACATAGTTTAAGGTAATTTACGATAATAAGAACAGGATATAGGCGACGTTCTTTTTAAACAAGAAGAAACAATACTAAGTATGAGCATGAGCATAAGTATGGTATGGTTACTCCAAGAGACATAGCCAAGTATGTAAGGTTATTTATGGGGCATAAGGTATCACAAAGCATGCGTACAATCTCAAAAAAGGTAAAACTCTATAACAACTCAAAATAGAAGCATGCCTCATATCATCGGCGTTTCTCAAACATTAAAAATAGGTTAAGGAACATCCCGAACCAGCCATATCAGCAACTCAAAACACATTCAAAGAGATTCCATCTCAAAAACGCCATAAGGAAAATATATCTCCAAATAGGATATTTAAAAATCAAATAAAACGCCAAAAGGCAAATCCCATATAATATCGCCAAAAGGCAAATCTCAAACAATAATGCCAGTGTAGGCAATTTAAATCTCAAAGATAGAACTCCTAAGAGTTCGAATTCTCGAAAGGCAATCACCACAAACACACACACACACACACACATATATCAAAGGGCCAATTCCTAAAAAGGCGATACACTTGGGAAAATAATCAAATAATTCATCTCAAAATTTTTGCACGTACTTTTGGCCAAAGCCTGCCAAGTACTGATCTCAAATATAGTACCACGCCTGAAGCCAAATACATCACAATGACAAATACGCCGCAATGGCAAACATATCAAGGATACGCTGCAATGGCAATGACTCGAAGATCCAGCACTGACAATATGCTACAATGGCAAATGTATCACAAACTCTCGGATAGGAACCCGAATACTATTAACGTGTGTCCAATACCACACGTTTGCACTAAATGGTTTGCTAACCGCTAGTAAATTTCATACTCAAAGTAGTAAAAAGTGTACCTCATCTTACCGGTAAACTTAACACAAAGATCAAAACGATCAAACAGACAAGTTGGGAATAACCGATAAGATAAACACACGTGTCATATACCATGTGTTTTACCAAACCGTTTAATCCTCCTTCTCATTTGCTTGAAATGTGCAAAAATATGTGATTTATATGTATAAAATAATTTACTTTGAAAAACAAGCTTTGGAAACCAATTCTCAAAATCAATTTGAATACCCTATTTGAAAATTTACTTTAATATAGGGAATAAATAGATTTTACTCTTGAAAATACTTTAAAATATTATATAATATTTATTTTGAAATGCCCATAAATCTTAAAAATCATTTCAAAAAGATTTGGAGAAAACGGTGCTCGAAAACAGATAAAAACAAAAAAAATCACTCAAACCGACATTCGAATTTAAATTCAAATCAAATCAAAACAATTCAAATTTTGAATTTCAAAATCTCCAAAATTTTGCTAGTCTATTGATAGAAACCATGGCCTCAAAATAGCACAAATGTATCTCGAAAACGAGAAGCGGAAGTCAAGAAAACAAGTAGGAAACAAATCCGGAAACAAAAGAGAGCAACACAAAAACACACAGGGGACATGGTTCGGCAGTTGACCTCTCTTGTCCCTAGGTCGACCGTAGGGTCCACCTAGGGTAAGCATGATCGACCTATGCGACCTTCTCATGCGAATTTTCTTCCAGACGATTTCATGCGACGAAATGATTTTCAGGTGAACATTTAACATAGCAAATGAAAATGAAATGCTATGAAATTTGGCATGCATGTAATATGACATCTAAGCTACCAAATGAAAGAAATTCAACAGCATTTCATTTTCGCAAACACAAATTACAGTCATTCAAAGAAGCAACATAAAACTGTTTTCACAAGGAAGAAAACTATAAACAGAAATCGATGGCAGCAACTAGTTTTTCACATAATCAAGAAATTTTCCACTTTGATTTGCTAGAGACGTGAGTTAACAAACTCACCTTGATGTATATAAGATCAAACCTTGATAACTTGAAGAAAGATTGAAGCTTTTAGGAGGAAACGACTTCAAAAACCTATAAAACTTCAATATACAGACATGGAACAGGAAATACACAGTAAATTAGAAAAAACCCTTTTCTCAAATAAGAATTTTGATAAAATAGTAAGGTTTGGAGTGAGAGTACCTTTTAGTTTCATATTAGATTTGATAAGAACATCAATTTATTTGAAAAAGACTTGAATTTGAAAGCTTGGTTGGAAGAAAATGGAGCTTTTCTTTTACTGTATTTGTTTCAAGGAGTAAGAAGAAGAGAAGCTGAATCATGAATGTATAGGAAGTAAGTTTCTTCTTTTCTCACTTGGTTAAGACTATAATGGGATATGGACCCAAAATGAATAAAAGAAATCAGTAAATCTAGGTTTTGATTCATACTTAAACTAGAATGCATATATATATACACACACACACATACCCATATGTAAATAATAAATGCCATTTTCTCAATTTTTCACACAAATAAAATTGAACATTTACACACACGTGAAATAAGTTATTTTCCTCATATACAACGATTAATTTTACTTTTGAAACATTTTTATTATTAAAATCCTTTATTTCACAAAAATACACATTTATTTGGTGGAAAATGTGGACTATTAGATCGTAGTATCCATTGATGCTATGGGAGGCCAGATGGATTATTGCTTTGACATTCTTCTTAGTCGATGGTGATTTCAACATCCATTGGGCCAAATTTGCTCTACGACGCTTCATGTTATCTGACTATTCTTGTGGAGCGAACTCCAATCACGTAGGTCCTCATTTAGCCTCTAGTAGATGTAAAGACCCTACCGGTATACCCATATTATTAAAAAACATAACGTTGTCTAATAACATGGAGAAAATGGTTTGTTAAGGGTGATCAAATATGAATATATCTTTAAATTAACATTGACATGTCATACTTACTGTTTCAATGAATATTTGAAATAAAATTTTGACATGTACAGCCTCAGTGTAAAGAAATAAACACACCGGTTTCTCAAAATCAACATCATATGAAATAATAATCACATATCACAGTAGAATAATATACATCATATACAATACATACTATGAGTCTATAAAATAAAATACTAGACCCACATAATATACACCCAGAATAAGTCACTATCTTAAAATATACATCCCATAATACTACAAATAAATATCCTACATAAGATTATTGAAAAGTCAAAATGGTCTATCTTCATGCTACATACCTATCAAAAAGCCTGCACGTCCTCAAACCTGAAAATTGTCAGCCCGATTCAAGTATTATAAAATAAATGGGTCAGACTATCTATAAATATCAAAAAGGTGAGAACAAGATATAACACAAGAACATATGACATTACTATAAATACAAATGTCATAATATAAACAACGCACTGGAATAGTTAAATTTAGAATTCATTTCAGGACATGGGAATATTTCAATCACAAAACACATAATAAATTCCAAACCTAGTAACTACAAAATAAAAAATAATATCTCAAAATCCAACAAAACATAACCCATACTGATTTGATATCAAACTCATCAATACTTTAGAAGACGGAATTCAAATCCTTACTTTTGGGTACCAAGGATCGTCCATACATGAATATCAAAATCCTAACTAATCTTAATGATCTTATAAAAATCCATGAGTATACTTCTCATGGATATGTCAGCTCACATGCCAAACATCAAAAGAGAATACGCTCTAAAGTGTCAAACAATATCGCTTTTAATAATCACGAGAACTTAACCAGAACGTCCCATACCGTTTGGTGAAGTTCAAGTGTTTACCAGAAGCTTGAAATCTCACTTGTTACGAATACCACTGGAAAACCAAAACTATATTCTCTTAAGGATCTATTAGCTCCATGCTGAAATACCAGAAGTGAATACAACCTTAAAGTGTTAAATATTTCCCCAGAGGCAATCATAAGAATTTAACGAAAGCATCTCATACTACCCGATGAAATTCAAGTATTCGCTAAAGGATTAGTAAATCCCACTCAAACATTCTATTCAATGAGTTATACCATATTTGATGAAGCGTTGCTTGAAAGCATTCAAACCAATCATTAACACTAAATCGATTATCAGTACACCCCATATTATATAGTTAAGGCTCTCAAAATATTTTATCTCAAAATCCAAAGGTCACGTCGGAATGTCCAAAATGACACAAAAATTCAAGATTTATTTTAAGTTTTATTAATAAATAGGAAATCACATTCTTATAGAATTACAAAATAGTTTTGAAATCAATATCTGTATATATGTATAAATTTCATAAGACTTCATTTACAACTTTTAAACGATCAGTTACCTTTATAAAAAAATTCCTTTCAAAACTATATTGGTATAAACCTTCTTCATAGTCACTTTGACATTTAAAGTGTGTGTCTAATTATTTTCCTCAAAAAATTCTTATCCAAATTACACATATTTTTCACATACAAACACATAATAGAAAAAAATTATTTTCAAAAGGATATTCCTTTGTAAATAGCTTTGCAAATGGGTATAAATAAATTGTATATTTAGCACTTAAACATAGAAAAATAACTCAAACAAACATAATCAAAATGGATTCAACGAACTGGAATGCAACCAAATCATCATAAAACAAAGCTCAAAGCAATGCCAACAAAGAGCATAACAATCAAAATGCAAGATGGACACAACAAGACGATGGGTGGGATTGGATATCAAGGGCCGACCGATCCTTGTTGACCGGTCCACCGGTGGGTAGCCTAGATAATATGTTCCAGGCGACAATCCTCCCCTCTGTCGACACTCCCCACTCCAACAACCCCTCTGATGATCCCATGTCCTATACTTGAAGTTTATACCCCTAATTACAACTTGCATGCATTTAATTATATCCTATTTTATCTAAGAAGTGATATTTGAGTTTTCTATAAAGTTTCCTATAGGTTTTCAAAACTCGGTTTACAATAAAACATACAGACAATCAATTCATCCAAGATCGAACAAATAAAGCATAACACCCAATAATTCCAACATTCAAGCAACTACAGATAGGTCTTGTGAGTTTAACTCACCTTGTTTCCTTTTCTTCTTAACTAAACAACAATATCACTATTTTCGCCTTCTATAATCAGCAAACCCTAAAAGTAGAATTTATAACATACAGTAAGTTACAAACTTAATCAAATCTAAAATTGAAGGTTCCTAAAGATAGAATAAGAGAGAAAGAGTTTACCTTGAATTATACAGAATTTATAGGAATTTCTGTAGTTGGTTTATAAGGATTGAACAAATTTTTGAAGTGAAAACTTAAACTTTTCTTTCTTTCGCTTGCTGTGTTTGACTGAATGTATAGAGAGAAGAAGAAAGTGAAATTACTATTTGTAAATTGTCTTAGCCCAACTAGACCTATCACTCTTCTTTTTATTATTTAGTTTTCCTTTAAAAGCATTTCTTTATACTTTTAAGAATTTATACGTTGTTAACTATGTCTTAAGAATAAAATATTACAACCCAAAATTCCAAAATGCACACTTTTATCTATTTCTTAGAGTTAAATTTTTACAAATATAATTATTTGTTGTCTATTATATTTTCTAATTGGTTTTACAACTAAAAGTCCATATTTACTTATCACTTTAAAATTCTAAACCAATTATAAAATATCCCATTTCATTTGATAATTGAAATAAAATAATTTAAACCAAACTCAATTTAACTTTCCAATTAGTAATTCATTTCATTATCAAAATCTTTGATAGTTAGTTCAATAATACCTTAATTTAAATTGAAATCATCTCTAAGAAATGATAACTTTTCTCCTTTAATAAAATTAAACCAAACATTCGAAGCTAAATTTTTTATTTGCATAGTTAAGTTTCAAAATTCATAGATTAGAATTTATCAATCATAATTAAATTTGATTAATTAGGTGATTAACAAAAAGGCTGTTATAGTATAGTTCAGGCCTCTCTATTTACTTTTCATCTCACATCATCCTAGTATCCGCAGCATCGAACGGATTTTGGTCTTGACTCCGATTTTTGAGTATACAATATCAGCAGTACTCGTATTGAGCAGCCAATAATCTATCCTTCCGATTAGGAGATTGTTGGTATTCCTTCAACTAGATTATACCCTCCTTTGGATGTAAATTAATAAATTAGTAAATCATTATACTATCTTAGTTAAATGTCTTCTACTCAAATATTATTTGTAATTACGATATGTACCCAGGCTGGATGAGCATAGACCATATATTGTTAGCTTCTGCACATGTCACTCTCACATTCTTAGATGGTCAATCATGGTGTCGAAGGGTAGCTTTGGCAAGCACAACTTGATGAGCTACAAGATCAGTTAATGGCAGATTGGATGGGTGATGGTAGTCATGCACATGTTGATGATGTATAGGATGATGATAGTACGGTACACTTGGGATGAGTGTTTATGTATTTGGTTGAGTATGTATAGACATGTATATTATTTTATTATGGTATGTTGTATTAGCATGATGTCAATTATGTGGATATGAGTTATGTTATTGAGTATGAGATAGCTTTTATTGACATAATGTACGGTGATATTGTTTATATGGGCACTTATTCTGTTATTGATTATAGCATCTGGTTGTTGTTAGTATCATGTACAATGATATAAACTATGTAAAATATAGTGTTGTGTACTTATTCTTTCCATTAAAACCCTATAATTTACACTGGCATTGTTTTTTTCTTTCAAAATCACTTCTTAAGTTTTATAAGGAAAACATATTTTCGTTTTTTATAGAATGTCAATAATGTACGTGCTGTTAGAACTAAGACATGTAGTGGGTTAAATGGGTAAGTGTGAAAAAATATATTTCATTTAGATCTTTTTGAGCCTATGAAATCTAAATTTATTTTAAATAAAATCAATTCTTTATTTAATTTATAATTAAGGTTTTAATTTTATTATATTTGTATATTATATAGTATAGTAAGTGTATTGTATACACATATAGGTGCACGTGCATGTGCTACATAAGTCATATGCATAGTTTAACATGCATGTGTATAAATGTTGGGATTTATACCACAACAGACATATTAGTCCCTCCATATATGTAGTGCTATCTAATACATACACATACACACGAGTCTATGTGTATGTATATATAGTTTTATAAATATTACTAAATAATGCTTGTAAAACATGAATGTTTATATACATATACATATGCATGCATGCACGCACACATATGTATGTATGTATATGTATATGTGTATGTATGTATAAGTTGTAAATATTGTTTCAAGTGACTTGAAAATAAAATCAAACTTAAATTTCAAGTTTCAAATTTTAGATCTAGATCTATATAATAATATATCTAGATAATTCAAATTCATATTGATATATTAATGTTAAATGCACACACACACACACATTATATTTCAAAATAATAACCATTGTTTTTAATTCATACATACTACATATGTATATATTAATATTTTTCAAAATACATATATGTATATATGTGCGTATGTATATAAGCTTTGGTAAGAATAATATATATATATATTAACATATAAAATAAAATATGTTTTTTGAAATATTTTTTGGTTTAAAAATGTTTTATTTTATTAAGATTTCCATACAGAAATCCTAATAATTTTTTGAAAACCATTTAATACATATTTATAATTTTAATAAATACTTATATTTATGTATTCTATATTTTAGAATATACATGAAAAAAAATTTTAGAATTAAGTATGACAACCAAAATGAATTATATATATGTAGTATATATTTATGGATTTAATATATATACATATAAATTTAAATTTATTTTCGAAACTATAATATATTTTAATAAAATATACATATATTTTATATGATTATGTAAGCGTTTTAAAATCAATCTTTGTAAAAAAATAATTTTTTAATATTATCTAAATATAAAAATATTTTTTTAGATTACTAGTTGTGAACTATAATATACAATTACACACACCCCCCTCAAGCTAGCATAAATGAGCATATTAGACATCATAAACAAGTAATATCACCTTTCACCAAATCCTAAATGTTCGCTCCTTGAACGAAGATTTTAACTCCTTGAATTGAATCCCGCATCCAGAAGTTGCTAGTTTCTCGAACGCAACTATCACCGACGATGGAATCGGCTTTAATGTTAAAAATGCTGGTAAAGATGGAGGGGTGAGGTAGAATTTCCAGCCAACAAAAGAGATAAAAAGGTGGCTTAAAATAAAAAGAAAGCGTGAGTTTAGAGATGTTCAAATAGAGGAGATACCAAGGAAAAAATTATGGATCCGGATCTCTATCTCTCGTACCTTTTCTCCTCCATTTTAATTAATATCCAACCCCTCTTAGCCATCATTATGGTTGGCCTTCCCTTGCACATTCCAGTCAAAATTCAAACCCCTTTATAAGCCTTTAGATCATTTTAAAGCCCAAACAACATTTATTGCATTTGAATCCAATTTAGACGCATATCCATATCATATATCGATCAATATATCTATATTTATTATAAATAAATCGTTTAACATTGTTCAGCACATCAAATAAAATTTCATAATTAATATTATTTAATTAATTTATAAAAATTACAAATTAATTAAAATGGGTGATAAAAGAGTACTTAATGTTTCAGTTGTGTAACTCTTAGGGGTAAGTGATTAATATCAAACAATTCGAAAATTAAAGTCCACATGTCACTTAGCAGATGGTGTGACATTATGGCCAAATTTATCGTTTACTTAATTTCAATAAAATTCAATAATCATTACTCGGCAGTGATAATTATTTACACCAGTTCTCTTGGTCAAAATTATATCACTTTGGATTTATGAAATTTGGTAATGGTCAAAATTCCAATATCATCCATATTCAACTTTATAATCCAAATACAAAGTTCCTGGTGCAATAATAACAATTATTATTAACCTAACTGCTCGGACCAAAGACTTCGGCTTTGAGTTGACTTCAATCGACCATGATGCTAACCTCATATAACCAAGGACACGTATCTTCTTCTCTTAAATAGTATTTAACTTCCAATGCTTCCACTCGACCCAGTTATAGTCATTCGATGGATGTCGTGCCATGATTTAACTATAATCAAAGCAATGTGTGACAACCCGGATTTTCGAGCGAGTTAAAATTGCTGAAAAATCCTTCCGTTCTAAAACAACTAATGAAAACTACCAACTTAATACACCATATTCAATAAACATTCAATATTACTAAATGTATAGGATATAATTTCAATTATACAACATATCATAGTAATTTATTTATTAATTCTACAAAGTGTGATTTAATACGTACCAAATACAATGACTATAAATCTAACACTGCACGACTCTGATGAGAGAGACGACACTATCCTTACGTGCGAACTAAATAAACAATGTAAATGAGGAATAAAATGGTAAGCAGAAAAGATAGAATAACACAAGATAAACAACAACCAATAACAGACAAACATGAAAGGGTTATATTATCTTGGAAGGTGCATCACTATCACTTGTGACTGCCTATGTACTCCTATCTAATTGGGTACCCAATTGGATACAGGATTAAAACAACGTAGTTCTTCTACCGCAAATAGGACTCATGGAGCTTACGATGCAATAAACAATATGCAATTCCTAAAACTACCCACTTAGGCTTAATCTTCATGCAACAACCCGCATATTTTACGATTGTATATTTAAATGATTTATTTAAATATAGCATCGTTAATCGGAGTAAAGTTCGAAATTAACTCGAGACCACTTCCATTGAGTCCAAAATGGCGTTTGCGACCTTTTTGAGTATAAACATCGATATGTTTGGAGTTGAGTTGATTTTTTTTTAATTTTCCTATTGGGCTTTGGCTTTGGGTTTCAGCCCATTAACCCAACATAATACCCTAACTCCACCCCCTCTCCTCTTCATTCATTTTCATTTCCTACCACTTCCAAGCTAAAGAAAATTGGGAGAAGAGAAAAGAATTTTTTTTCCTAAACCCTAGTTTTGCTAGGAAATTCAAATTCAAGCTCCAAAATCAAAGAGAAGCTTAGTTAAGCATCCTCTTCATCTTCTCCATCTCAATCTCTCTTCAATTTTCAGAAATTCCTAAACCCTAACTAAGGAAATATTTTCTTGTGAGCTTAGATTTGAGCTTCTTGGGTTGAAGAGAAGAGTGGTTGATCTTTCCATTGTTTTAGAGCTTCTCACTTGTTGTTTTTGGCTTTAAAGGTGAGTTTTTGAACTCACATCTACGTCTATAGCTTTCATGTTGTTAGGTATGAATTCCTAACATTTATTTCATGTTCAATTGCTTTTGATTTGAATTGATTTGGTGAATTTTTCCTATTTTGGTATTTTGAAGTCAAAATCTTTAAAGATCTTATCTTAGATGTTTGAACATGTTATTTGGGGTGTATCGAAGATATGACTAGGTTGTCGCTTGGCATAAATCCCTAGCCTCCGTCGCTCGTCCGATTGCTTTCGAATCAATTTGACCATCATTGGCCTAGGCAAACTGTTTCCTAGAACAGGCAACCAGACGTCTGGTTTGAAGGTCCAGACGTCTGGTTAAGGCAGCAGACAAAAAAATACGGCAGAAAAGAAAAAAATCGCAGAGACTTGGACCAGACGTCTGGTCCAAACCTACCCGACGTCTGGTTAGTATTCAGGCGTTTGGTTAGAGTTCAGACGCCTAGGAGGGTTCTGAAATATTTCCATAACACAAATCCAGACGTCTGGATTAATCCCCAGACGTCTAAAACTGTTAATTTTGCCTATTTGGCTGTTTTTGAGTGGATTTTCAATTTTTAATCGATTTTCATTGATCCAATTGGTTGTTGTCGTTTGTTATCGACTTTAGTGACTTCTTTTCGGGATTTTTGGGAATATCCATTTGATGGATTTGATATCAATTTCTATAGATTTAATTCACGTTTTCGTATGTGAATTTTTGGTGATTGATTGTTTCTACAATCATTTCTATGATTTATCACTTCTAAACACAAAGGTATACTAGTAGAAAATATCCAAACTCTTTTACAAAAATAATTTCAACGTTCTATTAATACAAAGCTCATTTTTAAAACCTTTTTCAATCTATTAGTACATACAAATTCTTACCTCATTCATATGAGAAATCTAATTAAACAACTTAGCAAAACAAGTGGTATGAACGCTCGCGTTTATTTGGTCGATTAATTTTTAGACTTGTTCGATTGAAATCTTATGACAATTTTCGAGTGGAATTCGACAATTTGTTCGTAAATACTTAAGTTAAGCCAGTGGTTATGGGACATGAAGCTAAACTCATTTATTTACTAGCTTAGTGCAATTCACACTTTTTATTGATCAATGGTGATCATTTTATGGTTTAGACTAGCGATATGCGATGTCTCTTTGTCCATGTGGGGGACTGTACCTCATTTTATTAAGCTCTGTCTTATTTCTTTTATAGGCTAACGACCTATGGGTTCTATTGGAGTTTCGACTCATTTTTATGTGCTAGCGACCTATGTTCTTTTATAGAGTTCGGATCATCGGACGTACCGTTATTGTACTACATCGTTGTCCGGCTTATCAGGTTCATCGGCCATACCATCATTATACTACGTCGTTGTTCCGAATTATTCGAGTTTCAGACTGCTTGGGGATACCGTTATTGTATTACGTCGTTGCACCGACACTATGGTTAGCGAACATGGGATAGCGATCCGTTTGTGATGCACGTGTGAGTTTTCATGCTCCCGTTTGTGATAGGCCTCCCCTTTGTGATTTCTGGATTTCTAATTGATGATTTCTAGTATTTGTGTATCACCAATTTTTATGGTTTACATTGATAAGTTTTATCACTATTTGTGGTTGGGTGAATAAGCTAAAGAATATGACATTCTTTTTGGTGTTTGAGATAGTTTGAGATATTGTATGATTTTTATTGTTATTTAATGTATACTTGTCACAGTATGGCATTATTGTTATCATACGTTTTTGTCATATCTCTTATCCTATCTCATTTTATATGATATTTATAGCTAGACTGATCCGTTTATTATTTTCTTCTTAAATAATACTCGGGTCAGACCGAGGTATTTCAGGTGCTTCTACTTGACTTCTTATCAGGGTCCGTTATCTGATTTTTGGCTAATTACTTAGCTTAGTAGTTTTTGTTTTATACATTCGAGATAGAGACTCCTTGATGTATACATATTCTTTTGTCTAACACTTGTACCTATTCTTTTGTGATGTAGTGGATCTTACATGACCACTACTTTGATGTACACTTTTATGTGTTATATTCATATCTGTTTCCGCCTCAGTGATATGAATATCTGTGATTGATTTATGTTATGCTTATTTTATATTGGTTTTCGAAGATCACACAGCCACTATATAGTAGTTTTGAGTTTGTATCGGTATGTCGGATTTCCTCTTGAAACGAAATGCAAGTAATACAATCTGACATATCAATACTCGCACAAAGCAATTACACAGAGGTTCGCTCCACAATAGCCTTATTCTTCATGGTAATTGACGACATTACTCCACAGTGTCCTTAGCTAGTGTGAGTATAGAGGTGGGGAGTCACAACTTGGTATCAAAGCCAAACTTCGAAACAATATAGAATATTATAGCAAGGATCATTGTCCTAAATCTCTCTTAGGAATCGTGCCTTAGGATTTAATTCGAGTCATTGAACTTGTTCTATCCTAATTTATTTTATGATTCCTTGTTTTATCAATCATGATTGTTTGATATTCATTTTGAGAATTACATTTTTCCTCTTCTTTCTTTCTTTCTTAAAGAAGAGAAATGTTTAGACTAGGCTGTCCCCGTGCCGGTCAATCCAGTGCTACTCCTCAGAATGGAGTATTCATGTCTGCCCAGTAGCTTTTAGATCTTGTAAAGATACTCAAGCAACCGGACCCATTCCAGAGCCCACTCATCCTAAATCTGGATTTTCACGCCTGCGCAGTGACTACCAATTTGGATGGAAGGTCATTCAGGGGTTCCGAAAGCGTTATAGAAGTCCAAGCTTGGCTTAGAACATGCGACCACATCAGTGAGTCCAAGTGGCTTCTAGCATGCTCCAAGAAAAAGCATTAGATTGGTATGAGCTTTTGATTTCGGAAATTATTGAAGCGGGTCTTATTTGGGAGCAATTCCAGGAAAGATTCGAGTTGAAAATTATGCCGGAAGCTGAAAAAGTAACTTTATCTCGACGCTTTATTGACTTGTTCAAGGTGAGTCTTCTGTGACAGATTATATAGCATCTTTTGAATCTCTCTATAAATATGGGGTCGAGTATATTAATACCCCAGTGAAGAAAAATCAAAGTTTGTCTATGGGTTGAATAAGAACCTCAAAAAGCCTTTACTTTTGAAACTAGAAGTTTCTTTTGATCAGCTTTTTGATATCGCTCTCCGACTTGAAGAGACCGATAAAGAAAGCGATGTTGAAATTGTGGGTGCCAAACAGAACTTCAATATCAACAAGAAGAGGCCTATTAAGTTCAAGCCTAATCCCAATAAGAAAGGGAAGCAAGCAACTTCGGTAGTAATGACTCCTACCTCTAGTCGTGGATAATGCTACAATTATGGTTCTAAGGAACATTATGCTAATGGGTGTCCGAACCCCCTCTTTTGTCGTTATTGCAAAGGTTCGGGTCATCTTCTATCTTCATGTCCCAAACTTCCAAGCAAAAAAGAAGGAAAACTAAATGTTGTTCAAGCGTCTAATAACACTTCTCTTGGTCAAGGTATTTCTCATTGTATCCTTGATGGCATTATTATGTTTCATGATCATCCTATTCGAGTTCTTTTTGACACGGGTGCATCCCACTCTTTTATATCAAAAGAACTTGTTGATACTTTGTCTTTAAATGTTATGTGCTTGATGACTTCTTTGAGGATTGCGAATCTGGTCGGTGGATTCGCAACACTCAGTTTGTTTTGTAAAGATGTCGAGATTATTTTATGTGATTATTCTTTCTGAGCCGATTTTCATGTTATGCACTATTTAGGTTTCGGAATGATTTTGAAAATGGATTGGCTTAACCGTTATGAAGTCCACATCCAATGTCCTGAGAGGACTATATATCTTCGACATCCTCAATCTGCAAAACATATTTCTATTGTTCTTAAAGATTCAGATTCCAATTCGGTGGCAACTTTATATTCTCTAAATCCAAATGATGATGATAATGATGATGAGGAAGATGTTTTTTTTACCTTATTCACGTTGTTCGTGAATTTCCCGATATATATTGAGCCCGTTTTAGGATTACCACCTAAGTGAGCAATCGAGTTCAGAATTAATCTCATTTCTAGAGCTCTACCTATCACTCGTCCTCCTTATCGTATGTCCAATAAGGAAAATGAGGAGATGCGTAAGCAATTATCCGAACTGGAAGCGTAGCAGTTTATTTGTTCTAGTTCCTCTCCTTGGGGAGCTTTAGCTATTTTTGTGAAGAAATCCGATGGTACACTAAGGCTTTGCATTGACTACCGCAAGCTTAATGATCTCATCATCAAGAATAAATATCCCTTACCTCGGAGTGATGATCTATTCGACCAACTTAGCGGTGCCAGAGTCTTTTCACAGTTAGACTTAGCAACCGGTTTTCATCGGCTTCGTATTGCAGAGGATGGCATTCTTTTGACATCGTTCTGTACTCGTTATGTATCTTATGAACGGCTTGTTATGCCATTTGATTTAACGAATGCTCCAGCGTATTTCGTTGACCTTATGAAATGAGTTTTCAAATATTTTCTCGATTGATTTGTTCTCATCTTTATAGATGTTATTCTTGTTTATTCTAGAACCGAGGAAGAGCATGAAAAACATCTTTGGATTGTGTTGGAAACTCCTAGGAGCAATCAATTGAAAGCAAAATTTTCTAAGTGTCACTTTTGAAAATCTTGTGTGAAATTTCTTGGACATATGAATCTGAATCCGGAATTTTTGTGGATCCTTCAAAGATCGAATCGATTCAAAATTAGAAGAAACCGGAGAGTGTGACAGAAATTCGTAGCTTTCTTGGATTGGCGGGTTATTACCGTCATTTCATAAAAGACTTTTCTAAAATTTTCGTGCCTCTTATTAGTTTGACAAAAAGGGTTTTAAGTACATTTAGCCAAACCAATGTGAAGCTTATTTTCAGAAATTAACAGAACTCCTTTCCGATGCTCCTATCCTTATGATTCCCGAGGGGAACCAAGACTTTATTGTTTATACCGATGCTAGTCGTGTTGGCTGGGGTATCGTTCCCATGCAATGTGAACGTGTAATCACGTATGCTTCTAGGAAATTAAAGCCTGCCAAGACTAGATATGCCACTCATGATTTAGAGCCCGCGGCTATTGTTTTCGCCCTTAGAATTTGGCATCATTATCTTTTGAGAGAGAAATTTATTCTCTATACGAATCGTAAATCTTTGAAGTATTTATTTTCTCAAAAGGAACTTAATTTGTGTCAACAACGTTGGCTCGAGTGCCTTGCATCTTATGATCTTGATATTCTTTATACACCCGAAAAGGGGAATCGTGTTGCTGATGCCCTTAGTCGTAAGCAACAAGCAGTTGTTTCAATGATGATATCTGAATGGAATGATATAAAGACTTTATCCACTTGTGAGACTCGAGATCGTGAATTCGATTCTTGTTCATCTCTTGTTTTATGTAGCCTTGAGGCTTATCTTTCTCTTTTAGACGGTATTCTTGGTGCTCAAAAGCATAACCCCGAACTGGCTCATCTTTGCCAAAGTTGTAGGAATAGAAATATTGATGGGCTGAAAGATTTTGAAATCGATGCTCGTGGCGGCATTCGGAAATTTGGTAGATTTATCGGGCCAAATATTAGTAGTCTTCGTAAAGACATTTTAGATGATTCTCATCGTTCTAAATTTACCATTCATCCTAGTAGTAGTAAAATGTACACGGATATGAAGTGAATTTATTATTGGGATGGAATGAAATCTGATATTGCTAACTTTATCAAGCGTTACATGACTTGCCAACTCATTAAGGCCGAGCATCAAAGGCCCAGTGGATTATTGCAACCTTTGGACATTCCTGTTTGGAAGTGAGATCAAGTCTCCAAGGACATTACTGACGGTCTTCCTCGATCTCGTTCGGGTCATGACAATTTGTGGGTAATTGTAGAAAGGCTTACAAAGTCCGCCCATTTTATTCCCGTTTGGTCTAATCGGACCGTACCTTTTTTGGCCAGACTCTTTGTTATAGAAATTGTTAAATTGCATGGAGTTCCTACTTCTATCATTAGTGATCGTGATCCATTATTTACGAGTGGATTTTGAAAGAGTCTTCAAAAAGTTTTGAGAACGAAGCTTAATTTTAGCACCACTCATCATCCTCGGTCCGATGGATAGATGGAGCGTGTGAATCAAACTCTTGAAGACCTTCTTCGTGCATGTGTTCTTGATTTTTGTGAAAGTTGGGAAGATCATATTTCTTTAGTTGAGTTTTCCTATAGTAATAGCTTCCAATCTAGTATTGTATAACACCATTTGAGACACCCTATGGAAGGCCATGCCGATCTCCTTCTTGTTGGCTTGAGGCCGGTGGGAAGCTGGTTTTAGGTCTAGATTTTATTCGTGATTCCACGGAAAAGATTGACCTTATTCGTCATAGGATGAAAGAAGCTCAAAGTAGACAAAAATCTTATGCCGAAACCGAAGAAGGTGTTTGGAATTTTCTATGGAAGATTTGGTGTTCATTCGTGTTTCACATATAAATGGTGTTGTGCGTTTCAGTCGATCGGGAAAATTAGCACCTCGATATATTGGCTCATTTCCCATCACCGAACGCATTGGTTCCGTCGCTCATCGCCTTTTATTACCGGCTCAATTTTCTGTTATTCATGGCGTTTTCCACGTCTCTAAACTACGAAAATGCCTTAGGGATTCTGATTCTATTCTTAAGCCCGGTGTTATTGAAGAAATTGATGTTTCATCTAATTTGACTTATGAACAACATCATATTTGTATCATTGCTACGATGATTAAACGCCTTCGAAATAAAGATGTTCCACTTATGAAAGTTCAATGGTCCTCAAATCCTAAGGACTGCTCTTGGGAATCTAGAGAATCCATCGAGCGAACGTATCCAGACTTACTCTTTTATGCTCCTTAAGGTGAACTTCTTACTTCAAAATTTTCTTTTGTGTTGATATGCTTTTATGGTTGTTACTCGTTATTTTCTTCTTAAATATTGCAAGGACGCAATTGCTTTAAGGAAGAGAGTCTGTAACAACCCGCATATTTTACGATTGTATATTTAAATGATTTATTTAAATATAGCATCGTCAGTCGGATTAAAGTCCAAAATGCTACTTTTTGCAAATAGTCAAATTAGGACTCGAAACCACTTCCATTGAGTCCAAAATGGCATTTGCGACCTTTTTGAGTATAAACATCGATATATTTGGAGTTGAGTTGAATTTTGCTCTTTTCCTGTTGGGCTTTGAGTTTGGGTTTCAGCCCATTAACCCAACGTAATACCCTAACTCCACCCTCTCTCCTCTTCATTCATTTTCATTTTTTAACACTTTCAAGCTAAAGAAAAATGAGGGAAGAGAAAAGAAAAGGAAATTCCTAGACCCCAGTTTTGCTAGGAAATTCAAATTCAAGCTCCAAAATTAAAGAGAAGCTTTGGTAAGCATCCTCTTCATCTTCTTCATCTCAATCTCTCTTCAATTTTCAGAAATTCCTAAACCCTAATTTAGGAAATATTTTCTTATGAGCTTAGATTCAAGCTTCTTGGGTTGAAGAGAAGAGTGGTTGATCTTTTCTTTGTTTTAGAGCTTCTCATTTGTTGTTTTTGGGTTTAAAGGTGAGTTTTTGAACTGACATCTACGTCTATAGCTTTCATTGTTGTTAGGTATGAATTTCTAACATCTATTTCATGTTCAATTGATTTTGATTTGAATTGATTTGGTGAATTTTTTCAATTTTGGCATTTTGAAGTAAAATTTTTTAAAGATCCTATCTTGGTGTCTGAATATGTTATTTGGGGTGTCGAAGAGCCTATAGGGCTGGGTTGTCGCTTGGCATAAATCCCTATCATCGCTAGTCCGACCGCTTTCGAATCAATTTGGCCATCATTGGCCTAAGCAAACTTTTGCCCAGAACAGGCAACCAGACGTTTGAATTGAAGGTCTAGACATCTGGTTAGGCCAGCAGAACAAAAAAATACGGCAGAAAAGAAAAAATTGCAGAGACTTGGACTAGACATCTGGTCCAAACCTACCAGACGTCTGGTTAGTGTTCAGACGTCTCGGACGTCTGGTCAGAGTTCAGACGCCTGGGAGGGTTTTGAAATATTTCCAAAACCCAAATCCAGGCGTCTGGATTAAACCCCAGACGTCTGAAATTGTTAATTTTGCCTATTTTAAGTGGATTTCCAATTTTTAGTCGATTTTCGTTGATCCAATTGGTTGTTATCATTTATTATCGACTTTGATGACTTCTTTTCTGGATTTTTAGGAATATCCATTTGATGAATTTGATATTGATTTCTATGGATTCGATTCACGTTTTCGTATGTGAATTTTTGGTGATTGATTATTTCTACAATCATTTCTGTGATTTGTCACTTTTAAATACAAAGGTTTCGATACTAGTAGTAAATATCCAAACTCTTTCACAAAAATGATATCGACGTTACTTTTAATACAAAGCTCGTTTATAAAATCGTTTTCCAATCTATTAGTACATATAAACCTTTACTTCATTCATATGAGAAATCTAATTAAACGACTTAGCAAAACAAGTGGTATGAAATGCTTGCGTTTACTTGGTCGGTTAATTTTTAGACTTGTTCGATTGAAATCTTATGACAATTTTCGAGTGGAAATTTACAATTTTTTCGTAAATACTCAAGTTAAGCTAGTGGTTATAGGATATGAAGCTAAACTCATTTATTTACCAATTTAGTGTAATTCACAATTTTTATTGACCAATGGGGATCATTTTATGGTTTAAACTAGCGATATGCGATGTCTCTTTGTCCACATGGGGGACTGTACCTCGTTTTATTCGTCTCATTTCTTTTATTGGCTAACGACCTATGGGTACTTTGGAGTTTCGACTCATTTTTATGGGCTAGCAACCCATGCTCTTTTATGGAGTTCGAATCATCGAACGTATCGTTATTGTACTACGTCGTTGTTTCGGCTTATCAGGTTCATCTGGCGTACCGTTATTGTATTACGTCTTGTTCCGAATTATTCAAGTTTCAGGTTCCTCGGGCGTACCATTATTGTACTACGTCGTTGCACTGGCTCTACGGTTAGCGACCACGGGATAACGACTCATTTGTGATGCACTTGTTGGTGAGTTTTCATGCTCTCGTTTGTGATAGGCCTCCCCTTTGTGATTTCTGAATTTGTAATTGATGATTTCTAGTATTTGTGTTTCACAATTTTTGTTGTTCACATTGATAAATTTTATCAATATTTGTGGTTTGGTGAATAAGCTAAAGAATATGACATTCTTTTTGGTATTTGAGAAAGTTTGAGATATTGTATGATTTTTGTTGTTATTTAATGTGTACTTGTTACGGTATGGCATTATTGTTATCATACATTTTTTTCATATCTCTTATCCTATCTCATTTTATATGATATTGATAGCTAGACTGATCCGTTTATTATTTTCTTCTTAAATAATACTCGGGTCAGACCAAGGTATTTCAGGTGCTTCTACTTGACTTCTTATCAGGGTCTGTTATCTGACTTTTGGCTAACTACTTAGCTTAGTAGTTTTTGTTTTATACATTCGTAGAGATTCCTTGATGTATACATATTCCTTTTTCTAGCACTTGTACCTATTCTTTTGTGATGTAGTGGATCTTATATGACCATTACTGTGATGTATACTTTTATGTGTCATATTCATATATGTTTCCATCTTAGTGATATGAATATCCGTGACTGGTTTATGTTATGCTTATTTTATATTTGTTTTCGAAGATCACACAACCACTATGTGGTAGTTTTGAGTTTGTATCGGTATGTTGGATGAAACGAAATGCATGTAATACTATCTGACAGATCGGTACTCGCACAAAGCAATTACACAGAGGGTCGCTGCTCAACAGCCTTATTCATCATGCTAGTTGATGGCATTACTCAATAGTGTCCTTGGCTAGTGTGAGTATAGAGGTGGGGCGTCACTCTTCAATTTTAGATTTCCAAAATTTAATTAACTTTACGAAAATTATCTCTTTTGACTTTATTCTCGAATTCTTATTTCAAAACTTTTGAAATATATATACATTTATATTCAAATTATACTTTACTTTAGGATCATAAATCAAATCACTTTTGAAAAGTTTATTTAGAAATCCCAAATATTGTAATAATTACATATCAAACCATATGCAATGAGATTGGGAGGTTTCTCTCAATAACAAGGCAACTGGTTACGAGCCTTAATACAATCGATAAATAAGTACATCCCTCCATTCCAAGAGCGGACTATACAAAAACATGTGCCCATTTTTAGTATGGGTTACCCTAACCATTGGTAACATAACAAATCATTTTATATCCCGAAGCGATAAATCATTTCACAAGTACTTTCAAATCTATAATAATTTTCATTTCCCAAATCCGTTCAAAACCATCTTAAAACCATCTTGTTTAGTCCTCAAAATTCTTTCTGTTTTATAAAACATTTTTATAAAACCATTCTTATATAAATCACTTTTATATAATATAACTTCAAAATATTCATTAGCGAACGTTATTATTTCTTTTAAAGGGAAACATTTCATTACATTTCAACTTGAAAACCAGTTTTCAAAACAATTCATTCAATTGAAGTGAACCAAATATTACCGCTAAACACCTTATAGTCAAATCGTGAAATAAATCACAAGATGTTATCCTACAATTATTTTCTACCCAGCCCATGCATATGGATAATTAATTGCTCATAAACTGGTCGAGCAAAGTCAACAATCAATAAATAATAATCAGTGCTTATAAACTGGCCGAGCACAATCCAAACATTCAAACAATAAATTAACAAAATAAACACAACAATATATGATAAATCAACGCTTCATTCTATCAAATATTTAACACGTTTTATTTTATCTTGAGTTACAACGATTTGATATTTATTTTGGAGCATCTGGGCTTTCCCTTCGACATTTTCCATCCCTTATCCAAGTCTCCTTGGATCTCACAAACGAAACACATGTATTAGTCATTTCCGCATACCCTATTAAGTATTTAACTTCTAAATTTTAAATTACTTAATTAACCATCCAAACATAATATCAAGCAAGGAAATCAAGCCATTGTTTTAGAAAACAAAGTAAACAAGCATTCAATATGGGTTTTCAAACAACACTTAACACTTAAAGTTCTTTCGACTTAGCAATGGTTTTAATGAACTTAAAATAAGGAATAACTTACTTTGGATTCAACTCCATCAAACTTTAAGGGAAGAAACTTAAGATCTAACGCATACTTCCTACCATGCTTAGAAACCAAATGAAATTAGCCTGAATTCCTCCTTCCTAATGCATGGCCAAGGCTTGAAATGGAGATTTGCTGAAAGTATAGAGAAGAAGTGGTAGAGCTTTGAACTTGAATTCCCAAAATTAAACCCGAAAGATAGGTCATCTTCTCTCTTGTTATTGACTCTCTTGCTCTCAAAATTTGAAAGACTCGTTAACTGAAAAGTTGCTGAAAATTATTTTCTCTTGAATTTAAAAAAAAGGATCACTTCATTTTGGTTCGATTTGAGGAAGATATGGTTAAAAAAAAAGAGTTATTCTCAGATTCACAAATATGAAGCCCGAAAATGCATTTCAAAGAATTCAATTTCAGGTATAGGAAACCTCAAAACTTAAAAAAGTGATCAACATAATAGTGGTAGTCACTATAATTTCATATGGTTTAAAAAAATAATTTCTTAATTTGGATAAATTATGGTCAAGTTATCATCAAAACAAAATAGCCTATTCTCTGACTTGAAAACTGGACCAGAGAATGCACTGGAAAGAAGTGGATATTTAGCATATTTAATTATAGAATGAGACAAAGTGGTCAACATGAAATTGTAGCCACTGCAAAAATGCATGATATGAAAAATAGAATTTTGATTTTGGTTCAGTTTTGAAGAAGTTATGGCCCAGAGAAGAAGAGGTAAAATATGAAGAAGAAAAAAGGAGCTTGATTTGAAGAGGATGAACATTGATTTCTTTTGAATATTTTGTAAATATTTTGACAATATTTCTTTCTAATTTTTTTCTATGGCTTGAAAGCCATTAAAGATAAGAGGAAGAAGGTGAAGTAGCTTGAGAAAAGAAGGAGAAGAAATATGAATGAAAGTGAAGAAGGAGGTGTGTAATTATAGAAAAAGTTAGGAATGGAATTTTACAAATTTAACCTCTTATCAAATTACCAAACTAACCTTACTTCAACCTAAAGCAACCTCCATTTTTTCAATACTTAACATCATCTTTCACATTCTTATTTTATGTCTTAGTCACTTAAAGATTAAGTAAAGAAAAGTAATTATTTTGTTGGATTCTAATTTGATGTGATTTGATGTTTACTTTTCTTACTTTTGTTAATTCTTACTTACTTTTACCAATGACTTCTATAAGTTTTATAATCCTATTTAGTAAAAGTAAACATGTTTATTTATTAAAATGTGTAATATATATGTTAAAACATATTAATAAAGGTGCGATAACGTTGCAGCAACTTATTTTGAGCAAAACATTGATTTTCGACAAAACGTTTTTCAGTCACATTCTGACGTTTTTGTTAAACTATTTATTCATGTAAAACAAACTTTAAAATAAATTTCTTATTATCTTTAAATAATTAAAACAAGCATATTTAACTTATAAAATAATATAGAATAATATCCAAATCTTCCTATAAAAATACGACATCGATTTATCGATATACGATGAAATTTGTCAATTTTATAAAACAAGTTTTATATATCTATCGAACCATTATAAATTAAATTACTATTATTATCAAATGAGTTTGTTGTCAATTATATATATATATATATATATATATATATATATATAAAAGGAATTATTTATCCTTTAAACAAATTTCATGAATATTTATCTTCTTTATTTGAACCCGACTTTAGTCAATTTTACAATGGAAATCCAAAATCTTTATTTAATATAAAAAATAAGTTTTCCATTCTTATTTATTATGTAAAACTTGATTTTTTAAGTTTGAAAATTCTGCATTTGAATATTTAAATAAATTAAATATTCTATTTTCAAAATGGTAAAATTACGAGTCATTGCATTCTCTCATACTTAAAAGAATTTCGTCCTTCAAATTACAATGACGGAAAAATATAACGAAAAAAATAATTAACGAATAGTTGAGCACGCCAAAAAAAGTAATATCATATATAAGCCTGGTCGGAGGTACGTGCCTTACCCTATCCATTTTATTCACCAAATTAAGGTAGTTTTATTTTTAAAATTCCTAGGTTAATATACTAACCCTCAATGAATTTTACTTAGGCACCTAACCTAAGCACTAATACCACATATGATGACCTGGATTTTCGAACCAGTTAAAATTGCCGAAAAATCCATCCGTTCTAAACTACTAATGAAAACTACCAACTTAATACATCATATTTGATAAATATTCAATGTTACTAAATGTATAGGATACAACTTCAATTATACAACTTATCAGAGTAATTTATTTATTTATCAATTCTACAAAGTGTGCTTTAATAGATACTAAATACAATTACCATAAATCTACCACTGCACAACTCTGATGAGAGAGACGACACTTTCCTTACCTGCGAGCTCAATAAACAATGTAAATGCGGAATAAAATAGTAAGTAGGAAAGATACAATAACACAAGATAAACAACAACCAATAACAGACATACATTAAAGGGTTGTATTATTTTAGCTGCTGCATCACTATCACTTGCGACAACCACGCATACCTATCTAATTGGGTACCCAATTAGATACAAGATCAACCCAACGTAGTTCTCCTACCACAAATAGGACTCGTGGAGCCTACGACGCAAAAAACAATATGCAATTCCTAAAACTACCCACTTAGCCTTAATCTTCAATTTTAGTTTTTTAAAATCTAATTAACTTTACGGAAATTATCTTTTTGGACTTTATTCTTGAATTCTTATTTCAAAACTTTTGAAATATATATACCTTTATATTCGAATTATACTTTACTTCGGGATCTTAAATCAAATTAATTTTGAAAAGTTTATTTGGAAATCCCAAATACTGTAATAAAAACATATCAAACTATATGCAACTAGATCGGGAGGTTTCTCCTAATAACAAGGCAACTGGGTCCCAGCCTTCATACAATACATAAGTAAGTACATCCCTCTATTCCAAGTGTGCACCATACCAAAAACATGTGCCTACTTTTTAGTTATGGGTTACCCAAATCATCGATAACATAAATAATTATTTTATATCCTGAAGCGATAAATCATTTCACACTAATATTCACAAGTACTTTCAAATCTATAATAATTTTCTTTTCCCAAATCCGTTCAAAAATCATGTTAGAACCATCGGGTTTAGTCCTTAATTTTTTTTCCATTTTATGAAACATTTTTATATAACCATTCTTATATAAATCACTTTTATATAATATAACTTCAAAATATTCATTACCAAACATATCTATTTCTTTTAAAGGGAAAACATTTAATAACATTTTAACTTGAAAACCAATTTTCAAAACAATTCATTTAATTGAAGTGAACCAAATATTACCGCTAAACACGTTTTATTTTATCTTGAGTTAAAACGATTTGATATTTATTTTAGAGCATCCGGGCTTTTCCTTCTGTAACGACTCAGAATTTTGGTCGTTAGATTTTAAATATTTTATTCGTTTTGAATGTTGAATGTGAATTTTAATTTGATTTTGAAATAAGAAGATTTTGGTTAAATCAATAAAATTAGTTAAAATTTCAAATATGGCAATTCAATTGGATTTGGATAATATTAATTTATTATTTGAAATTGAGATAGTTTGTAAATATGGTGTAAATAGATATGAATGGTTTCTAAAATTTATTTAAGTCTCGTTGGATTTGAATTTTAATATGAGACTTTTGGGCGGAATCAAAAGTCGATAAGCTAAATTTGGAAGTTTTATATTAATTTAATAAAGGAATTTAAAATCTAGTTATGGTGTAAATAATCAAATTTTGATTTAAAAAGAATCAGAATAATATCTAGTGTGAATATAAATTCTATATGATTTATAATTAAGTTAACAAAGTTTTAAAAAACGAAGTTTTAAATGATTTCGATGATTTTGAAAATCGCTCGAATTAATTGACGAGTTAAAATAGCTTCCGGGGCATAATCTTGGAATACGACGAAACCAGTTCCATTGGATCCGTAATAGTTAATTATTATCGGATTTCAAATTTTGTAGCATTTGGAGTTACCGTTTGTTCGTATGGGTGAGAAATGCGTTGAAATTAAAATCGATAATTTAATATTTTGAATCGATTTAAAAAGCTATCTTCCACATATGGTCGAACTGGGGTTCGAAACACGTTCCATTATGTTCGGATATGAGTAAAACCTTAAATGCTTGGCGGCATGTCTAATTCGGAGTTCGCTCGAAAATCTGGTAAATTGGTAAAGATTAATAATAAAATATTTTATTAAATCGTTTATATATATGCCGTTCTCGAGAAACCTTAGTTTCTCCTTTTCTCGGCCGCCACTTCTATAACCAATGGCCGAAATCTCTTAAACTTTTCCCCTCGATTCCTCTTGATCCACGCGTTGTTTTCAAAAACTTCCTAAATGAAGATCGAAGAGCTCGAGGAGCTCTACATAGTCAATGGTGGCAATTATCTATCGTTCACCAGAGAAGGAGCAGCATGGCCGTGTTCATTCGAACTTCGAGGCAATTTTTCTGGCATTACGCTCGATTGAGCTTGGCGTGGCTTTGGATGTTAGGAGAGCTTGCGTAGGCGACCCTTGCGGCAGTGGCCGATCGACGCCTAGGCGATCAGGGAAGGAAGGGGATCAAGCCTCAAATGGCGGCGGTGGGTTCCTTTGCATGAGTTAACAATGCGAAGGGGAAGAAATCAAGAGCAGCCATGATTTTCTGAATCGAGATGAAAGGCAGATCTGAGGGTAATAAAAAAAGGGGGAAAATTTGTTTTAAAATATATATACAAACTTTAAATGCTCATATCTTTTGCATGCATGTTCAGAATTCAACGAAACAAGAAGCGCCGGAATTACAGCGACACGATCTACACATTGCAGCAGATCCGAAGGCATTTGGAGCGAGCGGGAATTTTGGATTAAACTGAGCGGTATTTATTTAATTTTGAATTTAAACGCTCGACGAAATTCAAGGTGAATTATTCTCACTCACATCTGAAATGCCAGTTAATTTAAATAGTTAAATTTAAATTATTGATTGGTTGAATGTGAATATTATTATCAGTCTGGATATGGTATTCATTTGTTGTGCTAACATCTGTGGATGCAGGAAAACATGTTGGAGGGATCCAAATGGATTTCTCAAAATATTTTAATTCTTTTTCATATATGCGATGTGATATTCTGTGATAGGTTGAATTGAATATTAAGTTATGTAGTGTTATGGTTTGGATGAATAAAATCTAGTATTTTAAAATATAAAATAAAATGAATTGGGTTTTAAAAGAAATGAAAAGAATTTTTTAAGTAATAAATTAAAAGGAATTAAATTCAGGTAATCGGTTTGAGATTTATTAAGTGTTTTGGACTGTGAGTTAAAAGGAAACGAGGAATGGAAATTTGTAATCTGGGTTTATAAATTAAGTGGAATATTTATCGGTGGATAAATTTGAAAGTATAGATTTTTGGTGGGAATTTCTATAAGAAAGGTGAAATTCGTTTTTAAAATAAAAGTGTGATTTAAATAGTTGGAAAAAATATTTTTATTGAAAAATTAAGTATACTTTCAATGAAAAGAATTTCAAAATATAAACTAGAAGTTTAAAAATGTGTTTTTGGAATGTTTTAGAAAAATTATTATTTTAATTATTTTAAGTAAAGGTAATATTTATTTAAGTAATTTTAGTAGCCTTATTTTAAATAATTTAGGTATATATTTTGAAAGTGATTACCAAGAGATGGGAAATGTGTTTAAAAATAAAAAGGTGTTTTATTTTTGAAGTGTTGGAAAAAATTTATGAGATTGGGACGTAAAATAGATTGGGATAAATTGAGCAGGATTTATAAAGGGTTATATGGGTTATTCTGAAATGGAAGTGTATTTACTTGAAAAACCAAGTATATTTTCAAAGGAATTTTTGTATATAAGCCTAAAGTTTTAAAAATTGTTTTAAAAATAAAGTTTTAGATAAATTTATTATTTTTAATTTTTTTAAAATTTTAAAGTAAATCTTTTCTATTAATTTTAGTAGTAATTATTTAAAATTTTAAACTGGCATTATGTTTTCAAAGAAATTTTCTAATATTTATACTTATATAAAACTTTTATTTTAAAAAAAATAGTTTGTGGCTTAAATTCTACTTGGAAAATTATAATAGAATTTCATATCTATTATTTTGAGTAAAGTGATTTAAGTAGTTTTATTTTTAAATGTTTTAAGTATATATTTTTAAGAAAAGTGATTTAAATTATAAAAATCCAAGTTTTATGAGACTTAGTGTTTTCAAAGGAAATGAAATAATTGGTTGAATTGCTTGTTTATTCGATAGTTAAATAACCAACTATCAAATCTGGACCCAAATATAACTTTGGAAATATCTAAAAAGGTATGAGAATTATATGGTACAATTACCATTTGAGATGCTATACTATACATATAAACTCGTTCGTTTTTCTAGGACGTTTATAAGAAAACCCGTCCACTAACGGCTAGGAGGTGAACTCCGATTTTATCTTCGTCTGTGTTTTCCTAAAGAACCGGGGTTGAGTTTACCGAAAAATAGCGAATGTTATTTCGAAGAGACCGGGATCGAATTTGTAATCCGAAAACCACTTCGATCCAATGAGTATGTTTTCGTGATGAAAACAAGAATTTGGAGTCGAAGATGGAGCAATAAAGTGCAAGGACTGATCGTTACTAATCCTGAGGGTGATTCCAAAATGGATGCAGTAGGAGTAGTGCCTTCGGTTTCGTTCGGACCAGAACAGACTTGTATGGATGAATGCTTTCAGAACATCGTTATGAGGACGATGAGCATTCTGAGTGAAATGTTCTAGAAAAGGTAACGCTTAGCCTCGAGCCTCATCAACCGGGAATGAATGAAAATTAGGGGTTATGCAGCAAGTCTAAGTGGGTAGCGCCCAATTAGGGTAAGGTCATCCCTGTTTATATGTCCCTTTTATTTCGGCTGTGTGGTGCGGTTGCTGATCCCAACCATGGGATGATCTTATTCGGGCTATCCAGTAAGGGGTATTCCTGTCTTGTGTTGCAGAGGAATGGAGGGGTCCTTGGTATGCTGATCTAGACCAGGTACCGTAATAGGTGGTACCCCAGTGCCTAGTCATTCATTTGAAATCCATTCTCCCTATGTGCCTTTTACGGTTTGATTGTAGAACCCACTTTGTGGCTAGTATTGCTAGAATTTAATGAAAGTAACAATATCGGCTATTTGATTAAAGTAGTACTTAGACACTATTATAATATCAGAGGATTTTATAAGAAATATTTTGGTTATCGTAAGGTAAAAACCCAACATGTTTATTTGTGGAGTGGTCTTACGAGATACCTTTGTTTTCAAAAGATTTTTTAAACTTTAATAATTAAGTTGAGTGTGTTTTCTCATGCTAGTTTTCCAGACTGACTCGGGTATTATTTTATTATAAAGCTCGGGTCAAACCGAGTATTATAAAATACAAGATAGGGTGCCGTGGAGCTCAAGAGACGAGCTGGAGGGCGAGACGTATCATTCGTACTTGATGTATATTCCGCTGTGCTATATAGGCTGTATATTCAGTTTGTGCGGACAAGTTAATATAACTGTCCAGTGTTTTGCTATTGATTGTGTTGTACTCTGATGATGTAATGTAAAGCCGATATAGTTTCTTTTTGTGTAAAGATCAAACATTATTTATTATATTTTGATCCGCTGCGATTGTGAGATTCTGATGTGGTTTTTGTTTTCTCTTCTTCTACCTCCTTCTTTCTTTCCTCAGCAATCCATCTTTTCCGGCACTCGATCGTCGGCATATTATACCAGTGATGTATTTGTGTTGATTTTCGAGGGTCGAGAAGGGCAGGCTGTTACAGTGGTATCAGAGCTTAGGTTGGCGATAACCTTGGCTCTGGTGGGGATTACTCATTAATAAAAGATATGAGAGCGTACTTGTTAGTGATTATAAAAACTGTTTTTATATTGTGTTGGCTTATCGGTTGAGTGTTTATGAATTCTGGTCGACACGGGAAGTACGTATCGATAGGGGTTTCTAAACCCTTAAACAAGATAAACCGACATAGTATTGTTTTAAAAGTGGGTAAATGAAATAATTTTACTTAAAATTATATTTTTATATAAAAGAAATAATTTTTTTGAAATTATTGTATATATATTTGGAAGTTTGGTTGTTATTATTATAATCAAATAAGAATCTAAAATTTGAGATGGACTACATTTATAACCAAACAGAATTTATAAGTTTAAAATAATACAATGGTTTATAACCAAATAGAATTCTATAAGTATGACTTATCCAAAAGAGTATAACTAAATTTGATTTAAGCCAGAATTTAAATCCCAAAATTTTTTAAAAAGCGTTTTAAATGAATTTAAACAAAAGTTTGGGAATTTAAAAATCTTGGGAATGTTTGAAATGTTTTCCAAAGATTTGGAAGAATGATGGAGCATTATTTTGATAAATATTTTTGAATGGAAATTGTTTGAAAGGAATTTGTGGAAGTAAGGAAGTGTTAAACTCACTTCAGTCGCTGGAAAATAATCCTGATGATGATGGACACATCATCAGTATTCATTTTCGAGTTTCTAAGGTAATGGATTGCTACCGTGGTGGTTGGTTATGATATTGTTTGAACTTGTTGGGTATACTAGTTGTTTTAGAAATTTCAAAAGGGAAATTATTTTGGTAAAAACAGGCTGTTTTGGAAATCCGAAAGTTTGATTTAATATACCAAGTGGGTATGTGTAGTTTATGATTTCAAAATGGTTTGAAATAAAACCGAGTAATTGAATTCTGGGAATTCTATTTAAATAATGTGAAAAGTTAAGATGGATCAACTATTGAACTTATAAGTGAAGTTGATATAAACAAGAAAGGAAATTGAAAATTTTAACCCTGGAATTAAATTTAAACTTGAGTAAATGGAAGTGAATAAGATATATTAGAATTTAACTCAGGATAAGTTAAATAAAATTTAAATTGAATTGAATTAAATTGGATATAAATTTGAAACGTAAATGATTATATAATCGTGGGTTATAATTGTGTAATGAAAATTAATACCTTTAAGCTATTAAGTGATATATATATATATATATATATATATATATATATGTGTAATATAAATTTATGATTTTAAGATGCAAATAGACTCAAATGAGCAATATAAGATTTTAAGTAAATAAGTATAGTAAACTTATGAATAGGTAATGGAATTGCAAACCTAAATAAGAGTGGTTGAATGTTATGGTAAAAAGAACGGAAAATTCAAAATTTAATCCTAAATGAAAAGAGAATTTAAATAAGGTAAAGTAAAATATAAATTGTGAATGGACTTAGGTTAGTAAATCAGTTTTTTGACTTATATATGGGAAAATACAAAATTTAAATTGGATTGTGAAATAAAGTTGGATCGAATTGAATTTAACTTAAATTAAATGAAATTGAGTTGAATTTGGATTGAATTGAAATCAAAATTCAGTTGAGTTATAAATGATATAGAATGGAATTAAATTCTTATTTTAATTAGTAAAGGAAATTTATTTAAGTTGTAATGACATCGAATGAATAAAATTCTTACCCCACAAATTCAAAGATTAATTTGAAAATGAATCTAGCGTAAGCTAAATTAAATGAAATTCAACATATATTGTAAATGAATTAAGTATGATGTGAATGAAATGAAGTTGGATTAAAATAGAAATGGTTTGAGCTGCAAATAAATGCAGTCTGGGTATAGAATAATTGAAAATGGACATGTATTAATAAAATAAATTCAGAAATGAATTGAGAAGGTGGATTAAAATTAAAATGGTTTGGGTAAGTAAACCAATTGAATTAAAATTTGTAAATGGATTGGAATTTGATTAGATAAGAACCAAATTAAAATGAAAATAAAATTTGATGCAAGAAGAAATGGAGATATTATGGAGTTGAGATAACTTAAGAAAATTATAAAATTATTGTTGTCTAGCTTTATGAAATGGTCTTGAATGAACCTGTATGGATAATGAAATTGAAATGTAAGAGTAGAGATTTAATTTAATAGTGTAATGAAAATGAGAATGTTTGGGTTGTGAATAATTCCAAATGGAATGAAATTAATATAAATTTAAGTTGGAATTAATTTAAAATGACTATAAGCTTAAGTAATTGTTATTTTTATGAATAACATTAAAATTTGCATAGAAAATTAGTCGTTTTGTACTAAACGAAAGTAAATGAATTAAAAGAAATAAATAAAGTTGGTTTTGAATAAACTGGAATCGGTTGGAATTTAATTGGGTGGGTTTGCATAGAATTGAAAGTGAATCATAAAAGAGATGAAAATGAATCAAATTGAAAATAAATTTGATTGTGAATCAATTTGGAATTGAATAGAAGTGAACTTATGTAAGTAAGGCACATGTTAATCATATTGAACTGAATATGAGTTGATCGGGGAAAATATGAATTGAGAATAGTAAAATTTGGTGAAAATCATTTTGAGTGGAATAAAATGAAATATGGATTTATGAAGGGAATTAAAAATAATGGTGAAACCTTGTGATTGCTTATAATATATGGTTAAAATGTTGGATTTTGAAGTTTATTTGTTTGAACAATGTAATTGATGTGTTTGGCTTGTTAAACAAATGGATTGTTGTTAAATCTCATATTATCGACACGTATGTGCTTGTTTGAGTAAGTACAGGTATGAGAGACAATCGATAGAGTTTGAAGCGCGTAAATGCATAATAATTAGTCGCTCGCTTCAAAATGCTTATCTAAAGGTAAACCTACGCAATAAAAGTTAAGAAATGACAATATATTGTGATATATTTTGTTTTTCGGCCGTGTGGGTCGATGTACATATATTTATTATGATTGTGATATTGTAAAACGCTCTCCGTACAAAATAGACGCTGTCAAAAATTTTGGGAGTTAGAATTTTTTTTGAAAGTTTTGGAAATTTGGTTAACTAGAAAAGTTGATTTTTGGAATGATGTTGAAAACAAAGTTTTTGGGGTAGCAATAAAAGCTAATGGTTTTGGATTGAGCTAAAAGGTTTTGAGAAGTAAATGTAAGTATTAATTAAGTAGATTTTGGGTAAGTTAACGAGTTTGGAAGCATTTTCCTACCTTAGCAAATTTCGGGGACGAAATTTTTATAAGGGGGAGGAATGTAACGACCTGGAATTTTATTCGTTAGATTTTGATCATTTAATTCATTTCAAATGTTGAATGTGAATTTTAATTTGATTTTGAAATAAGAAGATTTTGGTTAAATCAATAAAATTAGTTAAAATTTCAAATATGACAATTTAATTGGATTTGGATAATAATAATTTATTATTTGAAATTAAGATAGTTTGTAAATATGGTGTAAATAGATATGAAAATGGTTTCTAAAGTTTATTTAAAGTCTAGTTGGATTTGAATTTTAATATGGGACTTTCAGATGGAATCAAAAGTCGATAAGCTAAATTTGGAATTTTTATATTAATTTAATAAAGGAATTTAAAATCTAGTAATGGTGTAAATAATCAGATTTTGATTTAAAAAGAATCAGAATAATTTCTAGTGTGAATATAAATTCTATATTATTTATAATTAAGTTAATAAAGTTTTTAAAAACGAAGTTTTAAATTATTTCGACGATTTTGAAAATCTCTCGAATTAATCGACGAGATAAAACAGCCTTCCGGGACACAGTCTCGGAATACGATGAAACCTATTCCATTGGATCCGTAATAGTTGATTATTATCGAGTTTCGAATTTTGTAGCATTTGGAGTTACCGTTTGTTCGTACGGGTGAGAAACACGTTGAAATTAAAATCGATAATTTAGTATTTTGAATTGATTCAAAAAGTTATCTTCAACATATGATCAAATTGGGCTCCAAAACACGTTCCATTGTGTTCGGAATATGGGTAAAACCTTATAAACGCCTGGCGGCATGTTTAATTCGGAGTTCGTTCGAAAATCTGGTAAATTGGTAAAGATTAGTAATAAAACATTTTATTAAATCATTTATATATATGCCGTTTTCGAGAAACCCTAGTTTCTCTTTTTCTCGGCTGCCACTTCTAGAATCAGTGGCCTAAATCTCTTAAACTTTTCCCCTCGATTCCTTTTGATCCATGCGTTGTTTTCAAAAACTTCCTAAACGAAGATCGATGAGCTCGAGGAGCTCTATATAGTCAACGGTGATGATCATCTATCGTTCACCAAAGAAGGAGTAGCGTGGCCGTGTTCATTTGAACTTCGAGGCAGTTTTTTTAACATTACGCTCGGCCGAGCTTGGCGTGGCTTTGGATGTTAGGAGAGCTTGCTTAGGTGCCCCTCGCGGCAGTGGCCGATCGACCCCTAGGCGATCGGGGAAGGAAAGGGATGAAGCCTTAAACGACGGTGGTATGTTCCTTTGCGTGAGCTAACTATGCAAAGGGGAAAAAAATCAAGAGCGGCCACGATTTTCTGAATGGAGATGAACGGCGGGTCTGAGGGTAATAAAAAAAGGGGGAAATTTGTTTTAAAATATATGTACAAACTTTAAACGCTCATATCTTTTGCATGCATGTTCAGAATTCAACGAAACAAGACGCACTGTAGCAGATCCGGAAGCGTTTGGAGCAAGCAAGAATTTTGGATTAAATCGAACGGACTCGATTTAATTTAGAATTTAAACGCTCGGTGAAATTCAAGGTGAGTTAATCTCACTCACGCCTGAAATGCCAGTTAATTTAAATAGTTCAAATTTAAATTATTGATTGATTGATTGAATGTGAATATTATTATCAGTCTGGATATGGTATTTCATTTGTTGTGCTAACATCTGTGGATGCAGGGAAATGGGTTGGAGGGATCCAACTGGATTCCTTAAAATATTAAAATTATTTTTCATATTTGTGATGTGATATTATGTGATAGGTTGAATTGAATATTAAGTTATGTAGTGCTATGGTTTGGATGAATAAAATCTGGTATTTTAAAATATAAAATAAAGTGAATTGGGTTTTAAAAGAAATGAAAATAAATTTTTAAGTAATAAATTAAAAGGAATTAAATTCAGGAAATCGGTTTGAGATTTATTAAGTGTTTAGGACTGTGACTTAAAAGGAAACGAGGAATGGAAATTTGTAGTCTGGGTTTATAAATTAAGTGGATTATTTACCAGTGGATAAATTTGAAAGTATAGAATTTCGGTGGGAATTTCTATAAGAAAGGTGAAATTCATTTTTAAAATAAAAGTGTGATTATTTTTAAATGTTGGAAAAATATTTTTGCTGGAAAATTAAATATATTTTTAAAGAAAAGAATTTCAAAGTATAAACTAGAAGTTTAAAATTGTGTTTTTGGAATGTTTAGAAAAATTATTATTTTAATTATTTTAAGTAAAGGTAATATTTATTTAAGTAATTTTAGTAGCCTCATTTTAAATAATCTAAGTATATATTTTGAAAGTGATTACTAGGAGATGGGAAATGTGTTTAAAAATAAAAAAGGTATTTTATTTTTGAAGTGTTGGAAGAAATTTACGGGATTAGGATGTAAATTAGATTGGGATAAATCGAGAAGGATCTATAAAGGGTTATATGGGTTATTCTGAATTGGAAGTGTATTTACTTGAAAAGCCAAGTATATTTTCAAAGGAATTTTTATATATAAGCCTAAAGTTTTAAAAATTGTTTTAAAAAGAATGTTTTAGAGAAATTTATTATTTTTAATTGTTTTGGAATTTTAAAGTAAATCTTTTCAAATTAATTTTAGTACCAATTATTTTAAAGGTTAAACTGGCATTATGTTTTCAAAGAAATTTTCTAATATTTATACTTTATATAAAACTTTTATTTAAAAAAAATAGTTTATAGCTTAAATTCTACTTGGAAATTTTTAATAGAATTTCATATCTATTATTTTGAGTGAAGTGATTTAAAGTTTTATTTTTAAATGTTTTAATATTTATTTTTAAGAAAAGTGATTTAAATCATAAAAATCTAAGTTTATGAGACTTGATGTTTTCAGAGGAAATGAAATAGTTGGTTGAATTGTTTGTTTATTTGATAGTTGAATAACCGATATCAAATCTGGACCCAAACATAACTTTAGAAATATATAGAAAGGTATGAGAATTATATGGTACAGTTACCGTTCGAGGTGTTATACTGTACGTATAAACTCGTTCGTTTTTCTAGGACGTTTATAAGGAAACCCGTCCACTAATGGTTAGGAGGTGAACTCCGATCTTATCTTCATCTGTGTATTTCCTAAAGAACCGAGGTTGAGTTTACCAAAAAATAGCGAACGTTGTTTCAAAGAGACCGGGATCGGATTTGTAATCCCAAAACCACTTCGATCCAATGAGTACGTTTTCGTGATGAAGACAAGAATTTGGAGTCGAAGATGAGCAGTGAAGTGTAAGGACTGATCACTACTAATCCGGAGGGTGATTGCAAAATGGATGTAGCAGGAGTAGTGCCTTCGGTTACGTTCGGACCGGGAACAGACTTGTATAGATGAATGCTTTTAGAACATCGTCAGGAGGACGATGAGCATCTAAGTGAAATGTTCTAGAAAAGGTAACACTTAGACTCGAGCCCCATCAACCGAGAATGACCGAAAATCAGGGGTTATGCAGCAAGGCTAAGTGGGTAGCACCCAATTAGGGTAAGGTCATCCCTGACTAGATGTCCCTTTTATTTCGACTGTGTGGTGAGGTTGCTGATCCCAACCGTGGGGTGATCCTATTCGGGCTGTCCAGTAAGGGGTAGTCCGGTCTTGTGTTGCAGAGGAACAGAGGGGTTCTCGGTATGCTGATCTAGACTAGGTACCGTGATAGGTGGTACCCCACCGGCTAGTCATTCATTGGAAATCCATTCTCCCTACGTGCCTTTTACGGTTTTGATTGTAGAACCCACTTTGTGGCTAGTATTGCTGGAATTTAATGAATGCAACAATTTTGGCTATTTGATTTAAGTATTTGTACTTAGACACTATTATAATATCAGAGGTTTTTATAAAAAATGTTTTGGTTATCGTAAGGTAAAAACCCGGCATGTTTATTTGTGGTATGGTCTTACGAGATACCTTTTCAAAAGATTTTTAAAACTTTAATAATTTAGTTGAGTGTGTTTTCTCGCGCTGGTTTTCCAGAATGACTCGGGTGTTATTTTATTATAATGCTCAGTTCAGACCGAGTATTATAAAATGTAGGATAGGATGTTGTGGAGCTCAAGAGACGGGCTGGAGGGCGAGACGTATCATTCGTACTTGATGTATATTCCGCTGTGCTATATATGCTGTATATTCAGTTTGTGTGGACAAGTTAACATAACTGTCCAGTGTTTTGCTATTGATTATGTTGTACTTTGATGATGTAATGTATAAAGCAGATAATAGTTTCTTTTTGTGTAAAGATCAGACATTATCTATTATATTTTGATGCTGCACTGTGAGATTCTGATATTGTTTTTGTTTTCTCTTCTTCCACCTCCTTCTTTCTTTCCTTAGCAATCTGTCTTTTCCATCACTCGATCGTCAGCATATTATACAAGTGAAGTATTTGTGTTGATTTTTGAGGGTCGAGAACGGTGGGTCGTTACACCTTCGACATGTTCCATCCCTCATCCAAGTCTTCTTGAATCTCACAAACGAAACACATGTACCAGTCGCTTCCGCATACCCCATTAAGCATTTAACTTCTAAATTTTAAATTACTTAATTAACGATCCAAACATAATATCGAGCAAGGAAATCAAACCATTGTTTTAGAAAACAAAGTAAACAAGCATTCAATAAAGTTTTCAAACAACACTTAACACTTAAAGTTCTTTCAACTTGACAATGGTTTTAATGAACTTAAAATAAGGAATAACTTACTTTGGATTCCACTCCGTCAAACTTTAAAGCAAGGAACTTAAGATCTAACACATACTTTCTACCATACTTCGAAACCAAATGAAAATAAGCCTGAATTCCTCCTTCCTAAAGATTAGACAAGTCTTGAAATGGAGATTGGCCGAAAGTATAGAGAAGAAGTGGTAGAGCATTGAACTTGAATTCTCAAAATTAGACCCGAAAAATAGGTCATCTTCTCTCTTATTTTTGACTCTCTTTCTCTTGAAATTTGAAAAACTAGTTAACTGAAAAGTTGTTGAAAATTATTTTCTCTTGAATTTAAACAAAAAGAATTGCTTGATTTTGGTCATTTTTCAGTAAGATATGGTCAAAATAAAAGGAGCTATTCTAGGATTCACAAATATAAAGCCCGAAAATATACTTCAAAGAATTGAATTTCAGGTATAGCAAACCTAAAAACTGGAAAAATTTATCAACGTAAAAGTTGTAGCTGCTAGAATTTAATATGGTTTAAAGAAAGAATTTCTTAATTTGGATCAGTTATGATGAAATTAAGATTAAAAAAAAAGACCTATTCTCCGGCTTAAAAACTAGACTAGAGAATGCACTCGAAAGAAGTGGATTTTTTACATAGTTAATTCTAGAATAAGACAAAGTGGTCGGCATTAAAGTTATAACCACTGCAAAAATACATGATATGGAAAAAAAATTCATTTTGGTTTGGTTTTGAAGAAGTTATGACCGAGAGAAGAAGAGGTAAAATATGAAGAAAAAAGGAGTTTGATTTGAAGAGGATGAACATTGATTTCTTTTGAATATTTTGTAAATATTTTGTCATTATTTCTTTCTAATTTTTTTATGGCTTAGAAGCCATTAAAGAGAAAAGGAAGAAGGTGAAGTAACTTGAGAAAAGAAGAAGAAAAAATGTGAATGAAAGTGAAGAAGGAGGTGTGTATTTATAGAAAAAGTAAGGAATGGAATTTTACAAATTTAACCTCTTACCAAATTACCAAAGTAATCTTACTTCAACGTAAAGCAATCTTCACTTTTTCAATACTTAACATCATCTTTCACATCCTTACTTTATGTCTTAGTCACTTAAAGATTAAGTAAAGAAAAGTAATTATTTTGTTGAATTTTGATTTGATGTGATTTGATGTTTACTTTTCTCACTTTTGTTAATTCTTACTTACTTTTACTAATGACTTCTAGAAGTTTTCTAATCCTGTTTAGTAAAACTAAACATATTTTTTTATTAAAATGTGTAATATATATGTTAAAACATGTCAACAAAGGTGCAATAACGTTACGGCAACTTATTTTAACAAAACGTCGATTTTCGAAAAACATTTTCCGGTCACATTTTGACGTTTTTGTTAAACTATTTATTCATGTAAACCTAACTTCGAAATATTTTTTTTATTATATTTAAATAATTAAAAAAAGCGTATTTGACTTATAAAATAATATAAAACAATATCCAAATCTTCTTATAAAAATACGACACCGATTTATCAATATACGACGAAATTTGTCAATTTTATAAAACAAGTTTTATATATTTATCGAACCATTATAAATTAAATTACTATTACTATCAATTGAGTTTGATGTCAATTATATATATATATATATATATATACACACACACAAAAGGAATTATTTATCCTTTACACAAATTTCATGAATATTTATCTTCTTTATTGGAATACGACTTTTGTCAATTTTACAATGGAAATCCAAAATCTTTATTCAATATCAAAAATAAGTTTTTTTTTGAAAGATGGTAAAGGTCCAGGCCCATAATAGAAAACCGGGTAAATACCAAAAACGTGTAAATACCCAAGTCACCATTTATAAAACCCTAACTCTATTAGGGTTGCCGACATATTTTACTTATCTAACAAAACCAAAATCATGGCGACGAGATTATCTCAAAAGCGAGATTTCAGATCTCCTTTGTCAGCTCTTTTCCACTACTTTCTCCCCTTTCCCAATATGAAAGACACCGATTAAACTTGCTTCTCATACTTCTATCGGCTTTGATTGTACTGGTGTAGCTCTTCAAATTTAAGTTTTGGTTCATTGAACTTAGATTTACAGATCTGGTGTCATCGCGACTCAGATATGTAGATCTGTAGCTATTATCGCCAGCTTCAGGATGCCTGATGGTTTGAAGCTCGTTAGCGCCTTGATTAAATTACCGATGAATGCTTAAATCAGTTTGATAGGCCTTCAGATTGTGGAGATAATGTTCGATGTACTTACTACCAGCCTCTTTGCTCCAAAAATCCGCAAGGAAATCAAATTTGGTTTGGTCTTTAACTTTTTTCTTAGATTTATGAAGAATAACTCCGCTATCACTCTCTATAGTTAGCCATCTTTGCTCTTTGGACGGGTTCAACTTGTTATGAGTACGATTATTTCTCTCTATCCATATATGATATACATCAGTAGTCAATAATACATGTGCGATATCTCTTTTGAGAGATTTGCTTCTGAATTGGTTGTTGATATCCATTATAATCTTATTAAGATCCATGCTGCTTTTATTGTACATGCTCAGCTTATTTCTAATCTGGCTCCATATGTAATAACTGTAACTGCATTCAAAGAACAAATGAGTAATGGTATCATGTGTTAAGTTGCTTAAGGAACAGAGTGAAAAGGTATTTCTCCCCCATTTATTGATTATATCCAAAGTTGGCAATCTATTTTTAATTGCAAAATATATGCAGATAACCATCTTAGGATTATTCACCTTGTTCCAAATGCATTTATGTCAATCAACAGTAGGCTGTTTATTTCTAATATGTTCCCAAGTTTTCTTAAAAGAAAATTTACCTTTGCTGCTAGCTAACATTCCCAATAATCACAATCTGCATTATGATCTAAAGGAATATTAGTAATAATATTTTTATGAGGATTAGTAATTGGATGAAGATGAGGTTGCCAGTGATTATTTTTAATAATGGCATTAACATTAGCATTAGCACCCCCACAAATAACTAGATTATCCCATCCTACCCTATTAATAAAAGAATCATTTTGAAACCAAGGGTCAAACCAAAGACTAGTTTCATTACTAGATTTGAATTTTCTTTGGATTAAAGATTTTCCTAAATCTCTGCATTTTAAGATTTGACTCCAAGCAATGGATTGATTATTTTTTAGTAAAGCTGTCCAAAAATTACCATTTTTGAGATATTTGCATGTCACCCATTTGGTCCATAAAGAATCTCCATTTACAAATCTCCAAATAAGTTTTAATTGACAAGCTAAACTGAGGTCATTCAGATTCCTAATACCAAGGCCACCTTCTTTTTTGGGTTTGCATACTTTATCCCAACTAATTTTATGGTATTTACCCTTCCATAGAAAGTCAGCACACCTACTTTCAATTTTTTTAGTTATAGCTACAGGGATATGATATGTTTGAAACCGGTATAGAATGATGGCATATACAACAGTCTTTATTAATTCAATTCTACCAACTATAGATTGAAGCTTACAAGACCAGGTCTCCATTTTGCCTTGAATTTTCTCAATCAAATTTGAACAATCACTGTCCTTTATCTGATTGACAGATAAAGGGAGACCTTAATATTTGATAGGAAGATTACCTTCACCCACTTTAAGAACATCCAAAACCTCCTCTTTGTACCTGCAATGCTTACTGAAATAGCCTTTGTTTTAAATTCATTAATTTGAAGTCTTGCATATTTGTACGTATTCTCAAAAACTTGACTAATAGCATCTGCATTATTTTTATTAGCCTTAGAGAACATCATAAGATCATCAACATAAATAAGGTGAATAATGGATGGTTGAACTCTATTGATTGGATAAATATTGTTTTTAATTGCTTCTATATCAATAAGAATAGAAAAATATTCCATGGCCAAAGTAAAAAGATAGGGAGAAAGTGGATCACCCAGTCTAATACCCCTATTACTTTTGATGAAACCCTCAGGTTTACCTTGAAATAAGATAGAGAAGGTGCGTGTATTAATGCATTCAAAAATTAACTTACAAAATTTAATAGGAAATCTCATGCATTTCATGATATGAATTATAAAATTTCTGTACACTTTACCATAGGCTTTTTGAAAGTCAACTTTGAGCACATATTATCACCTTTTTTATTATTGAAATTCCTGACCATTTCATGTGCCAACAAAGAATTTTCATGAATCAATCTACCAGGAATATAAGCACTCTGATTTTTTGAGAATAAAAAGGGAAGAAACAGTTTTATCCTATTGCTCAAAATGGTAGCAATGATTTTGTAAACAAAATTACAACAAGAAAGTGGTCTATAATCTCCAATACAGTTTGGATTTTTGTTTTTTTGGAATTAAAGTAATGAAGGTATGATTAAAACTTTTAAGCAACTTTTCTTTATCCAAAAATTCATTGACAAATCTTATAATCCGTTCCTTAATATCTTCCCAGTGAGTTTTAATTTTTTTTGCATTGAAACCATCTAGACCAGGAATTTGATTATCATCAGCACTAAAAATAATGGATTTAATTTCTTCCTGATTTATAGGAGCCAATAAAATTTCTATAGCATTATCATTTAAACATTCTTATACATAATATTAGGAAAATTAGTTTCATTAGAGTCTGAGAAACATAAATGAGAATAAAAATTGATAGCTTCAGTAATAATCCTATCATAGTCATTTATGCAAGCACCCCTATTGTCAATAATTTTTCCTATATTGTTAATGTGTTTTCTGCAACTCATTTTAGCATGAAATTTTTTAGTGCAGTCATCTCCCATAGTAAGCCAGTCCACTTTAGCTTTTTTTCATATAGTTAACTGTGTTAATATAAAGTTCGTGAAAAAGTTTTTCTTGGTTAGAGAAGAATTTATCAATAATGCTAGTATTACTAGGGTTATCATCAGTAAGTTTTTGCAAAAATTTTCCTTCTTCTCTTAATTTATTTAGTATATCATTCTTATTACAGTTAGCCTTATTCTAGTTTTTAATTTTCATTTTTTCATTTTTTAAAAACATGTTGAACTGGAATTGGTAAGATCCAGTACTAGAATAATTGAAACACTCTTTAATTATCTCATTGTTAGCTACCTAGCCATTTTTAAAACTAAAAGGAGTAGCTTTATAATTTTCATTATTCTGATCGTGAAAAAAGTTAATAAGTAAAGGGGTATGATCACTAGTATTTCGCACAATAGAGCTACAACTGAAATCTGGGAAAGCATCACAATTTTTTTTAATTAATTAACACTCTATCAAGTTTACAATGTATATTCTTTTCCATACCAGATTTCCAAATTTATTTATTACCTCTCATATTAGGTTCTATAAGACCAGATTCATGTAAAAATTTATTAATTTTTTCTAATTTACTATAGGGGATTTTATTACCACCAAATTTCTCATATGCATGAAAAACAGTATTAAAATCTCCAATAATTATCCAAAGAAAATCATAACTTTGACTTAAGGCTTTTAACCTGTACCATAAACTATTTCTTTCATTTTCGAAATTGCTACCATAGATGTTAGCGATTTGTAATGAGAAACCACCAACATTTCTAAAATTGCAATCAATAAATTGGATGTCCTTATTATAATTAACCACATCCCAAACATTTGAGTCCCAAATAACTAAAATTCTACCCTTACTCCATAGTCATTATTGTTAATGGATTTCCAATTATTGGAAAGTCTAAAACAGAATTTCTCAGTATTAGCATCATCCATCTTATTTTCAATGAGGGAAAACAATGATGGTTTATAAATTCTAACCATATTTATAATATCAGTTTGCTTTGCAGGGGAATTCATACCCCTGACATTCCAGGCAATGATAGACATAGTAAAATATATTAATGTTATATATGAAAACATAAGAACCAAAAAGGGTTTCAAATTGAACCTGATACGTTGATACCCTTACCCTTCTTCTTTTTCTCAGTGCTTTTAGCTTTAAGTCTTGTAGTCATTTCATTCCAGTCTGGATTAACCGATATGTATTTTTTCCTGAAAGCCTTCTTCTCTTTAATTTTGCTCTTATTTTTGCTAATTGCTTTAACCTTGGGAATATGTAATTCTGATATATCAAATTGCTTTTCAGATTCGTTCATAACATTTTCAAAAGTTACATTGTCAGAAGTTGATACAATAGTACTATCTGGGATTCGGATAAGAGAGATGTCGAACTCCTCAGCATTGCAAGGCAAAGTTGAGTGGATGCCAACATTGTCCTCAACTTAGCAGCATTTACTGATAGAGGTTCACTCTCTATGTTATTTTCCTGACTCTGGCTGGTTCTTTGATGAGGTATTTTGTTTATAACTGTACCATAATTGTTTGTAGTTAAACATAACTCTGAAATGGGAGGGATTTCAGAGTTAAAGATCCTTTCATTACTGATTCGCTCTTCTGAACTGTGTTGTGTTATATCTTTCGAATTTTCTTTCAAACCTTCTGAATGATGAATTTCCATAGCAAGGATCTGGTCATTTTGATCAGTGAGTGAATTTGATGTTGTTTCTTGATTGAAGATGATACCTTTTTGCCTGATTCGATCCTTGTTCTTTTGGATTCTTGACTGATTTAATGTCTCTTTATTGAGATTCGGTTCTTGAGATGTCGCAATTGAATTATTTTCTTGAACTGCAACAATTTCTCTGTTTTGATTATTGGCTTTGGGTATCCACATTTGGATTACATTATTCTCTAATGTGTTCAAAGCATTTACAGATACACACTTCGGTGGGACCCATTCATACTCAATTATTTGGGTAATATTTTCGCCATTGTAGAGTGTAAGATTGATTTCTAGAGGAAGTTCATCATCTGCAGATACCTCCACAAGAAGACGAGCGTAATTCAACCTCGTTTTCGTTGTTGTAGCCGCATCTATTTTTATGGGTTTTCCAATAATGCTGGCCATCACGCTAAAAGCTTCACTATCCCACAATTTGAGATTGACATTGGGTAAATTAACCCATATCGGCATTGTAGTGAGAAGATCTCTATCCATTTTCAAGGACTCAGACCATCTTCTCATTATGATGAGCTTTCCATCATAAAAGTATGGTTCATTCTAAATAAATGAATTGCAATCTTGAAACTCCATGAATTTAACAAGAAAAAAAATCCATTTTCTCTGGTAAAGATTTCAAATTCTCCAATAGGTTTCCAGACACGCTGATATAAGCTTGAAAAAAATATAATATGGTTTGGTACCTACAACATAAACCAAGATCGAATTATTCCAGCATTCAATTGCTCTTTTGCAGACGTTTTCCTTTATCATACCATATTTATTATTGTTAATTTTAATAGGAGCAATAGTTTCAAGATTATATTCATCTTCTTTGGTTCCTTAGATTGCTCAGAAACGATGTCTTCCCATGATTTTTGTCCCTGTTCTTTATTCAGAGAAAAAGTTACCAGTTTTCTAGATTGGAACACTTGATTTCCATTATTCTGATGGGTGAAGGCCGGAGTATGACCTTCTTTTTTCTTCATTTCACCATCACTGACCCGTGACAATCTGTAATTATTACTGGGCTGACGTTTTCTTTGTGATCTTGACTGAACCAATTGAAAGCCATCGTCATCTATGATGATTCCATTATTTGATTCTCTGATGTGAGATTCAGGTGGCCTACTTTGATGTCTTGAAAATGAAAGATGAGATTGATTTTTGCTAGGAGAGCGAATTTCCCCCATGGTCGAGGAAACCCCTAGATTTCTTTTTATTTTTTTATTTGCAACCAATGTATATCAAAAATAAGTTTACCATTCTTATTTATAATATAAAACTTGATTGTTTAAGTTTGAAAGTTCTACATTTGAATATTTAAATAAATTAAATATTCCATTTTCAAAGTGGTAAAATTACGGGTCATTGCACAATGCTTCCACAATGAAGTTCAATAGTATTCTTAAGTCGAGAGAATTGTGTAATTTTTTCACATTAATATTTTTTGTTTGACCTTAGTTATATTAGCCAATAAAAAATTATCGAGTAAATCACGGTTATCCAATAACTATTGGTATGTAACCCCTTGGTATCCCCATCGGCCATGAATAATAGCTGCCCAATATTTGGATAATGTTACGTATTCTAGTTTCAACGGATGCATCGATATCCAGTCTCGATGCGTCTTGACGATAAGTATTTAGAATGGCGTGTTTATTTTATTGTGGTAAATCACTCATGATTACAACACATTGTAACTACTATCATAAAACATACTATTTATGGATTTTTTTATATTAAATATACTTTTAATTAAATTTACTAACTAATATATAACACTTTATATCAAGTATATAATAGAAATAAAATACCTTTTATTTCAAACAAGATCGGCTATTGAGCTAAATATATGTAACAATTATATAATTTCCCTAAGGCATACCCCTAACTCTATCAATCTCCCACTTACATTTAGGGCTAATTATGGATCTCAATCCATCCATTCAATAATTTTAATGAGAACTGATCGAGTTAGACCTTTCATGCATGGATCTGCTATGTTATTTAATTATCAACTCTATTAATCAATTCTCTTTGATGCCAATAAACTACTTTATGGAACTATTCAGAGTATGTTTCTCGATTTTTAGTGAACTTTTATTATTACATTTTTATCATATAACAATAATTACCATCCTTAATACCTGGAAACCCCTAGCTCAATTATAAATTTGTGCATATATGTGTGTGTGTGCGCGTGCACGCGTGCATTATTTTTATCATGCCGCTATTAATGACGACGTACTTAGCATTTTCATTGAATCGACCACAATGTTTCATTAAGAACATTTCCAATTTAAAGCTTCTTAATTAATGTTTGAACATGAATTTAATATTGATATATTATACTCGATAGCACTTATGAAGTTTGAGTCTGAACACTCACATTGTTTCTGCAAATAATTCTCTAGTAGTTTGTAAATAACGGAGAATGCTCTAAACTACCATTTACTGATTTTAATTCGGATTCGATATTTTCTTCATGCATCAAATACATAAGCAAATTATGATATTGTAGATATTATGACATGTATGATAATTCCTATTGCTAAATTGTAAGGAATCTGTCTTATTTGTTCCTTATAAGAATTTTAATAAGGTGTCTTTGCATATCATTTGGGACACTCCTAATATCCTTTATACTTACTATTAAAGATATAATCTACATATTCAATATCGATATTAAACAACCAAAGTATTACTAATTTTAACATGAGTACATTGTTAACAATCAATGGTATTTCATTTATTCATAGTCTTGAACTATTTGTTTATCTTTTAGTGGTTCTTTCTTATGGATACAAGCTTCCTCTACATTTTGATTTAAAATCAAAATATTCAATATTTCAATCAAAATACTTATTCAATTCTTATACTTATTAAATGATACTTTTGCATCATTTTTTAGACCATATCCTAAAATCCACAAACTCAATATCACTCTCACCGACTTCAAGACATTTTGGTTGTTATACGCAAACAGTCCACTCTAAGTCATTGTTTAGTATTTTCTATTTCAACACATATGCAACAAACATAAATTCATACTGAGCGATAATTTTGTGAGTGAATTTGAATTAACTTAAATCGGTTGAATAATGAATCTGTTACGCCAATGAGTAAATTAGAATTACCATGAGATCGTTAAATAACGAATCTATTATGCCAATTTCAATAACTGAAATTTACAATGTTATTCTTGTTAACGCTGCTTATTATATTCCAACTGTGTTTGCCTTGCTTTTAAAGATTCACTCATGGCCGATGGACCGTATCCCTTTGGGTACAATTATCAAAATTATATTTTAACAACTACTTGGAATCCACTTCGAATTTGCAAATCATACCATGTCGTAGAGTCAATACTCATATTGATTTAATTGACAGCTGAGTATTAACTTTCTTGAATTGATATGAGACTTATAATTTATCTTTGATATATGAGAATATTTATTAGACATTCTAATGCGTTATGTTCATTTATATTCAGTTAATTCCATTTCATCCCTCATGCTAGTTTTATCCTTGGATCGTACTCTATTTTAATAATAATAATTTCTAAAAAAATTCATTCACTATGAAGTTGGTGATTCTCGAAACAACAGTTGTTTCTTAGTGCAATAGAATAGTAATTCGCAAACACTTTATGAATTGCCTTATATATAATACTGATTTAGTTTTAGTTTACAATGCTTATATTCAAAGATAAGTTAGTCATCCAATGACAATCATTCCCAAATTCCTTTTTGTGTGATTCATACAAGATCCCTCACGAACAATTAGTAAGTACTATCATTTGACTCACACAACCTGCTAACTCCTTGGCCTAGGATATGCTGAGATTTCTTACGAACCTTTTCTTGCATGGTTTTGTAAATAAGTATTTAGATGAAATTAATTTTAATCTTGTGTAGATTATATGACCTTATAGAAAGAAGTTAACTCAACTTCATTCACATTTAATCATATATTGTTCAATAAAATTTAAATACTCTTTATTGATACATCATTATTGTTAAAGAGAAAACTTGTCAACATCCTCAAAGCTGTTAAAAAGAAATATTGTTTACACTTCAAAAGAAGATTTTTAGAAGTACATTCCATTTGAAACCCCTTTCGATTGGGCTAATTTGGGCAAATTGCTTTCGGAGGGTGATCTTATGAAAATATTAGAGATAATTAATAGATCCAATCAACCCTTTTGAAATGAAGGTGAAGGAGAAAGCACCCATTTCGAAACCTCTTTTTTGAATGATTCGAAAGAGGTTATTTATATCATTTCTTTCGACCGTGTCGAAAGGACCATCTGCCATTAAGGAGAAGTATTTGCTTTCGACAACATTATTTACGCTCTTTTGGAATGAACTCCTTCGAAAGGGTTGTATGTATTGTAGTATGTGTACACCTTTCGAAGGTATTCACCCATATAGCATAGCCTATCATTTGCATATATAATCTCTTTCGAAACATCCCTTTCGATCAAGTCGAAAGGGGTTTTTCTCTTTCGAAGTAGATCCAATGTATAATATACAAGCTCTATGTCCTATATGCAATGGAATATCATCTTGGACAACATAAGTTCCATGAACTTGTTTGCACAAAAAATGGGCAAACACCTCCAAGTCGTATGAAGTAGTTGATTTTATGTTGTTTCTAGTGATTTGGGTGATTTACACAAATATATGAAATAGATGGACTAAACTGTAAAAGACACACAGATTTATAGTGGTTCGGCCAGAACGTGCCTACGTCCACTTTATATGTTATTCTCCTTTTCTATTCAGATTACAAGTACAAAGCTTTGATTACAAGTAACCGAAAGTTATTTGAAAGTTCTATCCGTGCTTGAGCTCTCAAACTTCTCTGCCATTGTTGTACCCCTGCCCCTCTATTTATAGAGTGAGGCTGGGAGCAGGGGTCCTGGATGTATATAGCAGCTGGTGGGCCTAGACTGAAGCAATCTGGCCTGGCAACGTGGTTCGGCGGAGGTTGGATAAGTGGTCCGGTGGTGCCTTGGATCGGTGATGTGGAGTTGGAGAGGCTTTTGGTTCGGTTGAGGGTGTAGCTTGGTCCGGTAGTGGTCCTTCTCCTTCTGGTTCGGTGGTCTGGTGGCACGTTGGTCCGGTGATGCTTGGGAGGTAGGTTGGTTCGGCATCGGTGTGGGGTGGCTCTGGTTCGGTGAGATCCTGGTTCGGCGAGGCTTTGGACCGGTGGCAGGTGGTCCGATGGTGAAGTGGTTCGGCAGGTATGGGAGAGGTGGTTGGTTCGGTAGTGCGTAGGAACGAGGTTGGAGTCCTTGGTACGGTAGTGCTTGTGGTTCGGCAAGGTGTGGAAACACACCCAACATTTGCCCCCCAAAGTAGGGCATATGTTTTACATATGTCGTGCTTTGTTTTCCCGCAGTTGAGGTAGCTTCGTTCGGTCCTGGGTGTGCCGAATCAGTTGGTCCGGTCGATATGTTTCGCCTATATATAGGGGCTTCAGGTTACTGTCATCCTTTATCGTTTTGAGATAGCCGAATCAACCTGAGTACCGAATCAATCTGATTACCGAATCAATCGAGTACCGAACCAGGTATGTTTTCTTTTGCCGAATGAGCTTGTGCTAGCAATACCGAATGAACTTGAGAACCTTCAACACCGAATGAACTCAAAGACCATCAATACCGAATGACTTCAAAGACCATCAATACCGAATGAATTCAAATACCATCAATACCGAATGAATTCAAAGACCATCAATACCGAATGAATTCAAAGACCATTAATACCGAATGAACTCAAAGACCACCGATATCGAATGAACTTGAAAACTTTCAACATCGAATGAATCAGGGAGTGTTTAAATGCCGAATGGTCCTTATGTTTGAACTATTGATTGAACTCTGGGACCCTGAATGCTTAATGAATCTCTAGCTTTTCATGTTTCGACCTACGAATGATACTCTAGATTGTTCATACTTGCTTTTTTATATTCTCATGCTCCTTGCTCTAACAACATATTTTTGCTTTTGTGTTTGCAGATAAATGTCTCACAAAGTGGAAACCCAATCAGAAAAGAAAAACTGGTGGCACGTTGGTCCGGTGATGCTTGGGAGGTAGGTTGGTTCGGCATCGGTGTGGGGTGGCTCTGGTTCGGTGAGATCCTGGTTCGGCGAGGCTTTGGACCGGTGGCAGGTGGTCCGATGGTGAAGTGGTTCGGCAGGTATGGGAGAGGTGGTTGGTTCGGTAGTGCGTAGGAACGAGGTTGGAGTCCTTGGTTCGGTAGTGCTTGTGGTTCGGCAAGGTGTGGAAACACACCCAACATTTGCCCCCCAAAGTAGGGCATATGTTTTACATATGTCGTGCTTTGTTTTCCCGCAGTTGAGGTAGCTTCGTTCGGTCCTGGGTGTGCCGAATCAGTTGGTCCGGTCGATATGTTTCGCCTATATATAGGGGCTTCAGGTTACTGTCATCCTTTATCGTTTTGAGATAGCCGAATCAACCTGAGTACCGAATCAATCTGATTACCGAATCAATGGAGTACCGAACCAGGTATGTTTTCTTTTGCCGAATGAGCTTGTGCTAGCAATACCGAATGAACTTGAGAACCTTCAACACCGAATGAACTCAAAGACCATCAATACCGAATGACTTCAAAGACCATCAATACCGAATGAATTCAAATACCATCAATACCGAATGAATTCAAAGACCATTAATACCGAATGAACTCAAAGACCACCGATATCGAATGAACTTGAAAACTTTCAACATCGAATGAATCAGGGAGTGTTTAAATGCCGAATGGTCCTTATGTTTGAACTATTGATTGAACTCTGGGACCCTGAATGCTTAATGAATCTCTAGCTTTTCATGTTTCGACCTACGAATGATACTCTAGATTGTTCATACTTTCTTTTTTATATTCTCATGCTCCTTGCTCTAACAACATATTTTTGCTTTTGTGTTTGCAGATAAATGTCTCACAAAGTGGAAACCCAATCAGAAAAGAAAAAAATCTATGGACAGAAGTGAGTCTTTCGTCGTGCCCCTAGTCCAGCCGGGACCAGCGCGTCATGGACCTGCCCCGAGGTCATTAGTGGACGGATATGGCCCTCAGGAGCTTCTAAACTCTCCTCCCAATTGCTTTCCGAGCTCCCTCAATGAAGGGCAACTTGATGTCATCGCTCGCTCCTTTGGGATTGACAGGCGACTATGCTGTTACCGGGAGATGGTGTGATGCCGTACGATCCTATTTGAAGGTGGCTCCATTCCAACTTCAGCCCAATTCCTATGCTATCCTGGTGTGCTTGTTCATCATTTTTCAGAGGAAATATGGGCGTCCCCCTTCTAACCGGGAGATCCGGTGTTTGTACAACTTGAGAGGCTATAAGAAGGGGTCTCCATATATCAGCTTGGAAGCGGCCGTGCCCTTCGAGCCTATCCTGGATTTGTATTCGAAGCTCAGTATGTTCAAGAAAGAATGGTTCTTCACCAAGGATGACTCTATTTCCTTCCGTCTTTTCACTTCCGGCTGTAAGTAGAACTTCATTTATATTTTCCTTGTCTCGACCGCAATGCTTCTTCTTATATGCTTTTATTTCTTGCTAGCGACAGGTGGCTTTGCGGTCGTGGAGAATGATTCCTTGGCTCGGATGGCTGCGGAAATAAAGGCCATTTCGGGACGGGATAGGTCGGCCTCTTACCTAATCAGGAATGTCACTCTCCTGGAGTACAACTTAATTCTGCCACGTCAATCTGTGGTTAAGCAGAGGGATACAACCGAGGAGAGGGCTGCCAAAGCTAAAGACGGGGCTACTGCGAAGAGTAGCAAGAGAAGACCTTTCTCGGTACCTCCAGTCGTCGGGGGGAAGAAGCTTAAGAAATCTGATGGACCCTCTCCCAGCACATGCCCAGATGCTCCGGAGAAGGAAAGTGGAGAGGAGGAAAGAGGCGAGGAGGAGAGCGGAGGCGATGGAGAAGGTGATGGTGGTAACGGTGGCAAAGGTCAAGGTGGTAGTGGTGTTGGTGCCCTGACCTCTGGGCAAGCGGGTGAGATTCAAGAGTGGATGGATGATGCTTTCCGCCAAGCCTTTGAGGGGTTGGAGGAAGGGCCGGCCTTGGTGGAGAAATCGAAGAAGTCTGATAAGGCCGAGACTGGTGCCAGTCTATCTTCTGAGAGTATTTCAGCTAAGGCAACTCCAGCGGTTCAAGGTGAATTCTTAACTCCTACTTTTAACTTCATATGTTTCCTGAATCATAGTTTCATGCATGCTTGTAACACTTGGTTTTTATTCTAGAAACGGGTAAGGTGGCCAAGACATCGGATATTCGGCACTGCCTTGAGCAGTACAAGCCACTCAAAGCTTCCGCCAAACCAAAGCCATCAACTAGCCGTCCTGGAGATGTGGTTGGCTATCGCCCCCTTCTCGGAGTTATTGAAGAATATATGCAAAAGAGGAAGAGGGGGCGATCTTTGTTTGAACCTTCACCTGGCCCTCAGCCTCCAGTCCAGCCTATCCATGATATTACTGAGGAAGATCCCGAGCTTATGCCTTCCCCACATCCATCCAAAAATCCAACCGTCACCCCGATAGACCACCCTGGTTTGGCTCGCAACCCATTTGCCGGCAACCCGGATCTGGACCCGAGTTTTCAGGACATTTCTTTTGACGAGGCCACTAGTGAGCATCTTCTTCCCCGCAACCCCATGGTTCGGGTGCTTGATGAGGCTAAGTCCTTAGACCTCGATTTGCTTACTACTCGGATTGTGACCATGAGGGATGAGGCCAAGGCAAACATCGATCGGGTGGCCGAAAAGACCAAGAGGCTAATGGAGCATCACGCTCGACTGGCCAAGGCTGGAGAGGAAATCGGAAGTGCTAACATCCGGTTGCGGCTAATGGTTTCTGATCAGGCCAAACAGCTTGCCGATCAGGCTATCCAGATATCCCAGCATGAGGCGGCCTCCAGACGACTAAAGAAAACCATGGAAGAGGCTAGCAAGGCTGAGTTGCGAAAAATGGAGGCTGTTTGCAAAGAACGAATTGACATGGCCATCGCAACGGTGGATGAGGTTCCGAGAGCGGATCTTGAGCAGGTAGAGGAGTTATTTGGGAGGCTTGAGGCCGTAGAGCTTGCTCAGGCCAAGCTGAAGGAGGAGATGGAAGTGATGCGGAAATCCCTTCAAGCTGACTGTTCGAGATACCGATTGGAGAGAGATGCTGCCGTTGCACGGCTGTCGGCTTCTGAGGCCCGGATGAAAGAGTTTGAGGAGAACGAGGGGATGGATGAGATGCTCCAGAACATGTATTTTCGAACTTGGAGGCAGGGCAACCTGTCCTGGATGGACGACTATCCCCGGGTCATGGCTAGGATATATCTTCAGGCTTTGGAGGAGGCTAAGGCCGATGCGGATAAGGAAGGTGGTGCGGATTTCCGGATGGATGTGGTTACGGCCCAATTCACTAAAGAAGAGAAGGTGGCGGTTAAGGAAGGCATGCGGCTACTCGTTGCGGATGAGGTAGGCGTGCAGCTAGATGATGATGATCAAGGAGCAGATGCTGGTAAGTCTTCCTCTTTAGCCTTTTCATGATTTGATTGCTTATCTTTCGTGACCATTGATGGATTCTCTTCTGAATTAGGCAGGCGGGACCTATGGAGTACATGCGGGGAGTTCTGACCCTGCAGTTAAGTAGATCAGGATGGCGGGCAGGATAGAGGTGGAGCCCTAATGTAGTTGACTCTTTTATTTGGCCTATTTGACATTCCTGTATATACTAGTCCAAAACATTATTGTATTTTCAGGCTGTAATTATATCATTTGTAATGAACGGCTTTATTTTTGACATGTAATTTCGTAACATAAACCGATTCTGCTATATTCGAATGCTTTTGTTACTTTGATGTGTTGCATAAGAAATATAGTTGTGCATGTGCTAATGATTCAATTGTGTTTAATGCTAAGTTCCGCTCAAAATATTATTTCATGTCTTGTAATGTCAATATGATGTGTGAATAAATTAAAGCTATATATTTGTATACAAGATAAGAAAGTACCGCCCTTCGTGTTTTAGTTGTAGCGGATTGCTTTGAATGTCTTGTGTGACCGGGTATGGAATGTAGCTGAGTGTTCCGTCATCCGGATGTGAGTTCATATTTCCACAAGCGAGAGTTCCCCTATTTTGTAACCTGTACTTTAGGGACTGTTATATAAGATATGAGAAAAGTTTTTTAATGTAATGGAAATACGAGAAACAGTAAAACTTCCAATCACGGAAGGCCGTCGATATGCTTAAGTTCGTGGCAAACGGGTTTTGTAGTCACTTTCCCTAGCTGTGGGTCTTGGAGACATTTGTCACCCATCTTACGCCTCCGTGGGGAGTTTATCTTTTTTTACCACACCCGCACTTAGGACATATCGGAGCCGAGATCGCGCACAGTAACTACCCGAGCCATTATGGCCCGTAATCGTGGGTATTATTCGATTTAGTGTGGCCGGCTAGCGTGCGTGCCGATCGTCAACCGTGAACTACCCCTGGCTGGCCACACCTTATGTTGGGGCTTAAAGTAGGTTCACAGTTGCCGGCAAGCCGAACGCCGTAATGAGCTGCCATCAGCTATAGTCGGCCTTCTTGATGGCTTATAATCGGCTCATTATAGTTGGCTTTGAGGGGAGTCGCGAGCAATGAGTTAACCCGCAGCAGAGGGATGCTGGAGCAAAAGTGTCTCATTGACGAGTGCATAGATTCGCATAGTACCTGTTGGGTCTTGTCCAAGCGAGGTTGTGCCGTGAAGTGTCCAGAATGGAAATGTCGTTATACATGATTTTGTTCAACAGAAAAGGATAAAGTTTAACAAGCAGCCAAGATATAAAGGAACAAGTTAGAAAGAGACAAGATTTTCAAAGTGGTTCGGCACGAAAATGCCTACGTCCACTGATTCTCTTTGTTAATTCACTTCATATGGGCAGTACAAGTAAAGAAAAGTATCGACAGAGGTGTTGGATGTTCCATGCCCTCTGGAACACCTCTCCGTCCACTGTTGACAAAATATAAGCTCCATTGTGGAGATCTTTATGAATTACATAAGGTCCCTCCCAGGCTGGATCTAGCGCCCCGGGGCGTGGGAAGACCCATTTGAGGACAAGATCTCCTTCTTGTAAGCTGCGGTGCTTGACTTTGGAGTTGTATTGTGCTGCCACTTTTTGCTTGTGTGCTGTCGCTTTGAGTGCTGTATCATTTCTTCTCTCCTCAATTAGATCCAAAGACATGAGGACGAGTTCTTCGTTCTCTTCTGGGTTGTAGTGGATCTTACGGTGAGAGGGCACTACAGTTTCAACTGGGAGCATGGCCTCCGATCCGTATGCCAAAGAGAAAGGAGTATGCCCTGTTGATGTTCTGAAAGATGTGCGGTAGGCCCAAAGTGCCGTAGGAAGTTCATCCACCCAAGCGCCTTTTGATTTCTCGAGTTTCTTCTTGATTAGAGTTTTGAGAATTTTGTTGACAGCTTCGACTTGTCCGTTTGCCTGAGGATAAGCTACAGACGAGAAGCTTTTGTGAATTCCGTGCTCTTGGCACCAGTTGGCGAATTCCTCGCTGTCAAACTGAAGTCCATTGTCTGATATGATTTTGAGTGGAACTCCGTACCTGCATAGGTCATTTTTGATCAAGAAGTTAATAACTTTTGCTGACGATATCTTATTTAGAGGTTCCGCTTCCATCCATTTGGTGAAATAGTCGACTGCCACCATGGCATATTTGGCTCCGCCTCGGCCCATTGGCAGTTCGCCAATCAAGTCAATTCCCCATACTGCAAAGGGCCAAGGGCTGGTCATTTGAGTAATCTCATTTGTGGGCAGTCGAGGAATCTTAGCAAATTTCCGACATCTGTTGCATTTTTTGACGAAGTCCAAGGCGTCTTTGTTTAAAGTGGGCCAGTAATACCCGTATCGGAGTGTTTTCTTGGCTAGAGTCTGCCCTCCGGTGTGATCTCCGCAACTTCCTTGATGGATGTTGGACAAGACTTCCCTGGCTTCCCTTCTAGCGATACACCTTAATAAGGGATTAGAGAAGCCACGCCGATAGAGGATGCCTTCTTGTAGTGTGTAGCGAGAAGCCTTCCTTAAGATTTTCTTAGCTTCGTTACGCTCGTCGGGCAGTGTGCCATCTCGTAAATATTTCCGGATAGGAGTCATCCAAGTTTCTTCTTCGATTGCAGCTATCATATTCATTGTCTCGTAACTCGGGGCTAGTTGCTGTGAGATGGTTATTGTTCGGGAAGCGGTGTTGTCCTTCATGCTAGCTTGCTTTGCCAGTTCGTCGGCCTCCTGATTCTTTTCTCGAGGAATGTGTCTGATTAAATAGTGATCCAATTGATTGAGCAGCAGCTTGATCTTCTTTAGATATGCTGCGAGTCGTTCTCCTCGAGTCTGGAATTCTCCCAGTATCTGATTTACAATAAGTTGAGAATCACTATGGAGACATAAAGAACCGACTCCAATCTCTAGGGCAAGTTCTAATCCGGCTATCACTGCTTCGTATTCTGCGTCGTTGTTGGTGGCAGCGAATTCCAATCTTAGGGCATAGTGCAGCTTCCTTCCCCTGGGGGTGATTATCACAATACCTGCCCCCGAGCCTTGTTCGTTTGATGCTCCATCTACAAAGAGATTCCACTTGATGTCTTCCGCTATTCTAGATGGCTCCTTACCTTCGTTAATGGTGAATTCGGCAATGAAATCAGCTATGGCTTGCCCCTTGATAGCGGTGCGAGGATGGTAGGTGATATCATATTGACTCAACTCAATGCACCATTTAAGTAGTCGCCCAGAAGTGTCGGGGCGATGGAGTATTTTCCTTAGCGGTTGATCGGTTAAAACTCTGATGGAATGAGATTGGAAATAGTGTCGCAGTTTCCGTGACGTGATTAGCAAACAGTATGCTAGCTTTTCAAGTTTAGGGTATCTGGCTTCTGCCCCTGTAAATCTCTTGCTTACAAAGTATACGGGTCGCTGTGTGTGGTTGTCTTCTCTCACCAAAGCGGCGCTTAAAGCATGGGACGATACAGCAAGGTATAGGTATAGTTCCTTACCTTCATTTGGAGTTGAGAGTACTGGTGGTCTCTGGAGGTGTTCGATTAAGTTAAGGAAGGCTGTCGAGCATTCATCAGTCCATTCGAACTTTCCTTTGTCTTTCTTAAGAGCTTCGAAGAAAGGGATGCATTTGTCGGTGGCTTTAGAGATGAACCTGCTTAGGGCAGCCACCTTCCCGTTTAGGCTCTGCATGCCTCTTCGAGTGGATGGTATCTTGATATCTTGCAAATCCCGGACTTGTTCGGGGTTTGCTTCAATCCCCCTGGCATGGACGACGAATCCCAAGAACTTTCCCGACGATACTCCGAAGGAGCACTTTAGAGGATTCAGTTTCATTCCATATTGGCGAAGTATTTGAAACATCTCGTTCAGGTGGTTTATATGATCGTTGGGTTTCCTTGATTTTACCAGCATGTCATCCACATATACTTCCATAGTTTGTCCTATTAGTTCCACAAACATCTTGTTGACGAGGCGCTGATAAGTAGCTCCCGCGTTTTTAAGTCCAAAAGGCATTACTTTGTAGCAGTACAATCCCCGGTCGGTGATGAAACTAGTGTGGTCTTGATCGGGGGCGTGCATAGGGATCTGGTTATATCCTGAGTATGCGTCCATAAAGGATAAGAGTTCGTGTCCGACTGTGCTGTCCACGAGTTGGTCGATTCGAGGGAGTGGGAAGCAGTCCTTCGGGCAAGCGTCATTTAAGTTGGAGAAATCGATGCATGTCCGCCACTTCCCATTAGCTTTCTTTACCAGTACCGGGTTGGCGATCCATTTTGGGTAGATGGCTTCTCGTATAAAGTCATTGGCAAGTAAGTTCTTTACTTCTTCCTCGAGGGCTGCTGATCGTTCTGCCCCCATGCTCCTCTTTTTCTGCTTCACTGGCATCCTGGTGGGATCGATGTTCAGTATGTGGCATGCTACGTCTGGAGAGATTCCCGTCATGTCGGCATGTGTCCATGCAAATACATCCATGTTGTGGCGAGGAAAATCGACGAGTTGATCTTTCAACTCTGCTCTGAACTGAGACCCGACTCTCAGCAGTCTACTTGAGTCTTGTTTGTCTACAGATACAAATCCCATTGCCTCTGCAGGCTCGGTGGTGGCCTCCTCCTCTTTTTCCCTGGGGTCCAACTCGTTGAAAGGATCGCTGGTATATCGAAGAGGAGGGGCTTTCCTTAATTGCTATGCTTCCAGGTTTTTCTTGCAGAGAGAAGTCTCTACATCCTTCCCTTTATCCTTCCTGCGGTTATTGCGAAGCTCAGTTACATAGCAATCTCGAGCGGCGTCTTGATCTCCCTCTATTTCTCCTACTCCGTTATCTGTTGGGAATTTCATTTTCAAGCACCATGGGGCTAGGACAATTTGGAAGTCAGACAAGGCCGGTCTTTCGAAAAAGACGTTGTAGGCCGAGTGGCTTTCTATTAGCACAAATGTTTGTTTTCGCACAATGGAGCGGGGATGACTTCCTATCTCGACAAAGAGGTCCAGTTGCCCGAGGGGAATCGTCGCATCTCCAGTGAAACCATGTAGTGGTTTGTTGTAGGGAGACACATCCTTCATTGACAGCTTCATTTTGTCGAAAGCATGCTTGAATAGGATGTTTACTGAGCTTCCAGTGTCTACTAAAATTCGAAAAACTTTGGCTGGACCGAACCAGGCAGAGATGACCATAGAATCCATGTGCGGGTACTGTCTTCCCTCTAGATCACGCCTACTGAATGTGATGTCGTCTTTCTCTTTCCATTTCGGGTGGCGTTCTTCCATAACAGAATTAACGTAGCCTTCATCGTTCCTAAGTGACTTACCGTATCTTTCCATCTCTGCCCAGCTTCTGTCGGCGATGTATGGTCCTCCTGATATGGTATGGACCACTATCTTCTCTTGACTAGAGCCGCTGGTGTTGCGATTTCTCCCGCCTACTTCTGGGAGGGGTAGCCCTGGGTTTTCATTGGCGGGAGCTGGAGTCCTGTTATGGCCATTTACATAGCGTTCCAGTCTCTTCCTTCTGATGTGTTCTTCAATTAAGTCCCGGAGATGGTGGCATTCATTGGTGTCATGTCCATGGGATTCGTGGAAGCGGCAGAACTTTCCAGACTTGAGTGCGTTATCTGACTCCTTCTTGTGCGGGGGGCGCTTGTACCTAACTTCGTCTTGAGTGGCTAGGAAGATGTTTTCAATTGTTTCATTCAAAGGAGTGTAGGAGTCAAATCTTGGTCCTGGTCGATATAAGCGCTTTTCTCCCTTCTTGCCCCCAGCATTGTCTCTAGAGTCACTTCTCTGAACATCCTTTGCTGCAGCGGGAACGCTGTCTGGAGCTGTCTTAGCTTGTTGCCCTGACTGCCACTCAGCGGCGGCGTCTTCAAGTCTCATATACTTCCCAGCTTCATGGAAGAAATCAGGCAAAGTAGCTGGTTTTTCCTTGGTCAGTCTTCTAGCAAATTTAGTATCCGGATGTACACCACTGCAGAGGGCCATTAGGATAAGTTTCTCGTCGGCATCTTGGACTGCGGCCGCCGCGGCGTTGAATCGGGTTAGATATTGTTGCACTGTCTCTCCGGGTTTCTGTTTGATATTAGATAAGGAATAAGCGTCCTTGGGTTGTTCTACAAGAATGCGGAACTGGCTGATGAACTTTTCTTTCAACATTTTCCATGAGCTGATGGACCCTTGGGGTAGGTGGAAGAACCAGGAGGTAGCTAGATCTGCCAAGAATAGTGGAAAGCATTTACACAACACTCCCTCTGTTGCTCCGCTCATTAACATATGCTATGTGTATCTCTGCAAGTGTACAACGGGGTCAGAGGTTCCCTTGTAAGGTTCCATTATTGGAATTTTCCATTCCCAGGGGGTGATGGCAGTTTCGATATTGCGGGTGAAGGGGCTGGTTATCCTAGCACTGATCCCCCGATCCCTTCGTTCCCGTTGGATGCACTCTCTGAACAATCGCGCCATCCTTTCATCAGAATTTGAAGCGGATAGGAATGAGTTTGGTTCTTCCCTGCGAGATTGATTCCGTCCCAATGACCTGTAGGGATGGTATCGCCTATCGCTCCTAACATTCTCCAACGGCTGCCTCTGGTCTTCCGGGGGCATGCCGGGGTCAGCCACAGTTGGCCCTTGCCTTGATCTTTCCCTGTTTGGTTCTCTTCTCAGCACTTCCTCGGGTCCAACTTCGGGATGGACTCCAACTCGGCCCCGTCCCTTGGTGTTTCCATGGTTAGGTAGCATGGCGGGCTCAGCTACATCCGCCCCTTGCCTGGTTCCTCCCCCGTTGGGTTCGGTTCCAAGCGTTTCCTCGGGTCGGAATTCGGGCTGAGTCCGGGCTCGACTCCTACCATAGCTGTTTCTGTCGTTAGCCTTTTCGAAGAAGAAAGACCTTTGTCGTCTCCCAGATCCTCCAGACCGGGACTCACCCCATGATTCAGTGTTGCGGTTGGATTCTTCAGCATCCCTTAAGCGTGACATGAGTTGATCTACCAAGGCTTCTTGTTGGGATGTGAAGCGGTTAGTTACTTCAGCCACAACCCTATCCAGATCTGCCCTAGTAATTGGTTGCTCCACCGAAGGGGCTATCGGATTTGCCTGACTCCCATTTGCTGTGGGAGCAAGATGATTCTCTTGATCCATGATCACTGGATCTGGGATACTGTTAGTTGCGATGTTCTTTCCTTTGTTAGCATCTTTCTTCCGTCCGGGAGGCATGTTCTCCAAGCAATGAACGATGCTGATAGAAAAATGGGTTAAGTGGGAGAATCTGAAGCTTCGATCTCCTGTTCTCAGTGAAAGCACCAAAAATGTTTGCACAAAAAATGGGCAAACACCTCCAAGTCATATGAAGTAGTTGATTTTATGTTGTTTCTAGTGATTTGGGTGATTTACACAAATATATGAAATAGATGGAATAAATTGTAAAAGACACACAGATTTATAGTGGTTCGGCCAGAACGTTCCTACGTCCACTTTATATGTTATTCTCCTTTTCTATTCAGATTACAAGTACAAAGCTTTGATTACAAGTAACTGAAAGTTATTTGAAAGTTCTATCCGTGCTTGAGCTCTCAAACTTCTCTGTCATTGTTGTACTCCTGCCCCTCTATGTATAGAGTGAGGCTGGGGGCAGGGGTCCTGGATGTATATAGCAGCTGGTGGGCCTGGGCTGAAGCAATCTGGCCTGGCAACGTGGTTCGGCGGAGGTTGGATAAGTGGTCCGGTGGTGCCTTGGATCGGTGATGTGGAGTTGGAGAGGCTTTTGGTTCGGTCGAGGGTGTAGCTTGGTCTGGTAGTGATCCTTCTCCTTCTGGTTCGATGGTCTGGTGGCACGTTGGTCCGGTGATGCTTGGGAGGTAGGTTGGTTCGACATCGGTGTGGGGTGGCTCTGGTTCGGTGAGATCCTGGTTCGGCGAGGCTTTGGACCAGTGGCAGGTGGTCCGGTGGTGAAGTGGTTCGGCAGGTATGGGAGAGGTGGTTGGTTCGGTAGTGCGTAGGAACGAGGTTGGAGTCCTTGGTTCGGTAGTGCTTGTGGTTCGGCAAGGTGTGGAAACACACCCAACAAACTTATTAAGATCGAAACATCATCATCATCTTTATTTATCATTTGATACCATTAAAAGCGATGATAATGTGATTCGTATGCATATTATCCAAGTTGATCCCATGGCATCGCATAAGTCAAAAAGGAATTAAGAAGATAAGATATCATCGTGTGCAATTGATCATTAGTCGTGCTAATGATCGAATGATCTCCCTCATGATCAAAATCTTTATTGAATCCATGCGCTTCCTCTTTTACTATTAATCCAAATTGAGTTACAAGCAAGGGTGCTTTTCTCACAATTGATTTAGGGTTATAGAGATTTTATTTGCTAAAAAATTAGAGAACGAGTTTAGGATTTCAAAATCGGACGCCTATGGTCGTATTTATAGATGCAAGTCGGCCCCCTTTCATGCGCATCCTTTTGCTTCAGTTGAAAGGTCTTCCTTCAATCTTCCGTGTGCATCCTTTCGGCATGGTCGATTGACCTTCCTTATTATTTCTGCATACATCCTTTCGACATGATCGAAAGGACTTCCTTCATCTTTCTGCGTGCATCCTTTCGACATGGTCGAAAGGATTTCCTTTATCTTTTTGCGTGCCCTTTCGATGCGGTCGAAAGGGTTTTCTTTTAAGCTTTCCCATCCATTCTAGCGCCTCCACTTCTTCATTATAGATCTTTTGACCCAGTGGAAAGGATCACCTTGATAACCTTTTGCTGCCGTTAAAGTATGGATGCCTCTTTTACTTTGCTTTTTACTAGACTGCTTTCAACTTTGTCGAAAGAGGGTAGAAGCGCTCTTTGCTTTATGTTACTATACTATTACGAGTGAGAGATGAGTTGAGCTTTTCCATTGCTTCGAAGGGATGGAGAGTGACAACTGGGTCTTAGCAAAAGGACTCTTGGACTTCATATATGATTTATGTCATGCCTTTGACGGGTTCCATCCGTTCTAAAAGGCTTATTCTTGCTTTTGAAAGGTGTATTGGAATCATTTCTACAAAATTGATAGCGTGAAATCCCTACCTTTCTTTTATATATGAATCCATCTGCTCGAATGGCCTAGATGAGGGGAAGGGTAACCTTGCTTTCTTTTCTCCCCGTTTCGAGAGCTTTTGTCCTATTTGTCATTTGTAATGGCACCTGTATTTGCAACTCCTTCGAAAGCCATCTCAATGCCTTCGAAATGCTATTCTTCGAATTTTGGCGTAACCCATGTCTTCAATTTTTGTAGAGCCTATCACTTTTATAAGCCTTCTTTCATACCCTTATTCTTAAGTGGATTTTATGGTTAACATTTTTCTCCTTGTAAGAAATAAGCTATAGGACAAAAATTTAACAACTACTTCGTTCTTAATGACTTCATTTTCCTGCAAAATTCAAAGCAAATAATATTTTCTATCATTATCTCATTACTTATATAAACATATGCTCCATGATTTGGAAATGAAGTCAATATGATAGAGCTTCTAAACCCTAAAGATTAACTGCTCATCATCCCGAGGTAATAAAGGATAAGAAATCTACAATTGTAAACGATTGGGAACCAAGGACTTTTGTCTAGCAATATTATGAGTCCCACCATTCAACTTTTGTAGTTAAAAATGAAGTACATAAAATTGTTCTCCCACAAGATTAATAGTAAACCAAGCGTATAATAATTGAAATATCAGACCTTTCCGTTGGAGACAACAAATGTTTGGTAATAGAAGGTAATGAGCTACCATTTGGAAGTAAGTTATTAGGAACCATAAGTCCTTATTTGGGGATAAGTAATAGGTATTTAGAAACTCCTTTTGGGAATAAAAATGATCCAGGGGTTGAGATTCAGATGTTGATAAATGTTGTTCAAAGTAGTAAACCAATGACCCTGATTTGGGTACTAAGAAGACAAACTCAAAGTTTTAATTAAAGGCTAGACGTCCATTGTTATCATCGTACCAACTGCTTTGAAACCCAGATTCGGGAATTAACTGATAAAATCCAAGAATTGATGGTAAAAGACCTGAAATTCGAATTTGGGATTAGGAAGTTCAGAAATCTAAAACCCAAATTCAGGCATCAATAAGTTAAGTTCACATGTCAATAGTAAGAGATCCGGAACACAGATTCAGGTTTTATTAACTAACAACCAGGAATGGTCTTGATAATAGAACTTTCAAACCTAGATTTGAATATTAGCGGTGGATAATCATAAATCCATAATAATTATCTTTATAATAGAAATCCTAATCCCAGATTCATGTGTTGATAAGTGAAGTCCAGTAATTAACAATAGTCTCAAACTCAGTTTCGGGTATGATGAAGACCATAAATTATTGATAAAGACCTTAAACCTAGGTTCAGGTATTAATGAATGAAGTCCTAAATTTAATAATGAAAGACCCGAAACCCATATTTAGGTATTAATAAGTGAAGTTCAAAAATCCTTCTTTGATGATTAGTTAGAGGATGTAGATTCTTCATTAAGCCTTTGTTTTATCGTCTCCTTAGATTTTGACTCTTTTGTTGTGTGTTACCCTTTAGGCTTTGCATGTTGTTGTTGTTTGATTTGCTGCTTTTTGAGCTTGGACATCTTAGTTCGCCATTTAATATGCCCCTTTTGGGCTTAGAAGTCTTAGTCCATTGTTTAATATGCTGCTTCTTGGGCTTGGACATCTTAGTCCATCATTTGATATGCCACTTCTCGGGCTTGGACATCTTAGTCCATTGTTTGATATGCCGCTTCTTGGGATTGAACATCTTAGTCCATAGTTGTCTAGTGCACTTGGTTAGCTTATCCAAAAGCAGGACCCAACGACTTAACTAACCTCTCTTTAGGAGGCGCCTTGACCTGGCCATAGCGTGGCGCGATAAAGGGCTTGTTGATGCTTTAACCTGGCGATAGCATGGCACGGATAAAGACTTACTCTAACCTCCCTCTAGGAATCACCATGACTTGGCCATTGCATGGTGCAGACAAGGGCTTTTTGATGCTTTAACTTGGCCATAGCGTGGCGCGGATAAAGGCATACTCTAACCTCCCTCCAGGAGGCGCCTTGACCTGGCCATAGCAAGCGCGGCCAGGGGCTTGTCGATACTTTAACCTAGCTATAGCATGGCATGGATAAAGGCTTACTTTAACCTCTCTCCAAGAGGCACATTGGCCTGGCCAACTCGACGCAGAAAAAGGCTTTGATAGTTAAAGGTAATGTCCAAGTGCAAGGAGAATGTTACTCCCAACCATGTAGATTTTTCTTTTTAAGGAAGAGATGCTTTATTCATTCGTTGTAAGAAAATATGGTCGCAAGTGTTCCCCGTTTAATGTTCTAGGAACCAAATTATAGTCATGTTGCATAACTTGTAAGCTTCAGGGGGAATTACTTTGCATACAATTAGGGAACCTTCCCAATTTGGTCCCAGCAGTCCATCTGTTGGATTTCTTGACTTTACCATTACCCTTCAGAGTACCAGGTCTTTCTATGGAAATGATCTTGTTTTCACTTTTGAGTTGTAATGTTTTGAAACTCTTCTCTGATATTCTACAGTTGGGATAGCCGCTTCATCTCTCAATTCACGTATTAAAATAGCAATTCTTTCTTCAGTTCCTGGTTTGGATCAAATGCATATGCGATCCTTCGATGTGAGGGTATCTCAATTTTAGTTAGTAACATCACCACACACCCATATGTCAAAGGATAGGGAGTAAGTTCCGTTGTAGTTCTAGTGGAGGTTTGATAAGCCTAGGATACAAGTGGCAATTCTTCTATCCAATTTCCTTTAGCTTTATTCAATCACTTTTTCAGGATAGTCTTAATAGTTTTATTTTCAGCTTCAACGGGCCTATTTGCCTTTGGATGTGCCATAGAAGAAAAGCTTTTAATAATCCCATTCTTATGAAAAAACAGAGAAAACTCTTCTCTTTCAAATTGCGTTCCATTGTCTAATATAATCTTACGGAGGATTCCAAATCTGGAAATAATATTTTTAATGATGAATCTAAGCACTTTTCCAGAAGTGATTTTGAGGAGTGGTTCCGCTTCTGCCCACTTAGTAAAGTAGTCTATGGTGACAACAACATATTTTGCTCCTTCCTTAGAAATCGACAATGACCCGATTAAGTCAATTCCCCATATATCAAAGGGCCATGGACTTGAAATCGGAGTTAACTAGCTTGGTGGAAATCGGGGAATCTTTGAGTATTTTTGCCATCTCTCGCATCTCCTTACATATTCAAAAGCTTAACTTGCCATTCGAGACCAATAAAAACCTTGTCTTATTACCTTTTTGCCAACTTTGCCCCCACTGGAGTGGTCTCCGTGGAATCCTTCATGTGCTTCCAACAACAATTTCATTTCATCTTCCAGACACAAACATGTTAAGTAAGGTAGGCATATCTTTTCTTATAAAAATATTCATCTACTATTGTGAAAGTTGGAGCCATCGCCTGATTTTCCTAGCCTCATCTTGTCACATGGCAATATCCCTTTTGAAAGATACTTGACAATAGGCGACATTCTAGTGTTATTATAACAGTCATCTGTCCTTGGCTGATTGATTCTCTCATTAGGGATTCCTTTAGTAATATTCCATTTCTTCTCTCTCTGGTGATAGGGCTTGGGATCTAGGTAGGACTAATAGTTCCTTTCCTTGTTTGGGTATTCCCTCTTCAATACTTGGATTTGCTTGGTACCCTGCCAGTGTGAGTCTAGTTTATGGGGCTCCCCTTGAACTAGCCAACTTTGCTAACGAATCGGCCTGTGAGTTTTCTCCCTTTGGAACTTGATGTATAGAAAAATATTCAAATAAAATGAGCACCTTCAGTGTCTTCTTTACATATAGAGATAGCTTGGTATCTTTAGTCTGATGTACTTTCTTTATTTGGTTTACCATTAATTGAGAATCACTAAAGGTTTGAACTCATGGGATTTTGAGCACTAAAGCTAAAGTCAATCCTACCACCATTGATTCATATTCGACTACATTATTTGTTGAGAGAAACCCTAACTTCATGGTATACTGTAGGCGGTGTCCATCTAGTGTTATTATCACATATCCCGCTCTAGCTCCTTGTTCATTCAATGCGCCATCCACAAATAACTGCCATGTAGGTTTTTGATCCCTTTCCTTTTTCGATTGTTCTTTAATGAAGTTGGTACACTCATTAATAAAGTCCACCAATGCCTACTTTTTGGTAGCTGCCCATGGCTGAAACCCAATGTCATGTTGACTAAGTCAATTCTCCATTTTACTAGCCTACCCGAAGTTTCAGGTTGACTAAAGACTTGTTCGAGTGGGAAGTTATTTAATACCCTGATTGGATGTGTTTGAAAATACGCTCTAAGTTTTTGTACTATAAATATCAAGAAGTAAGCTAGTTTTTCTATTACCGGATACTGAATCTATGCATCCTTTAACCGCCTTCTCACATAATAAATAGGAAATCGAGTCCCACTTTCTTCTCCAATCAAAACTGAACTCGCTGCATGTTCTGAGACTTCCATGTATAGGTATAAGACTTCACTATTCTCGGGACTTGATAGTATTGGTGGTTTTTTCCAATGATTTTTCAACTCTTGAAAATCTTTCTTACAATCTTCTCCTCATTCAAAGTTTTTCTTCTTCTTGATCAAGCCGAAAAAGGAAATGCACATATCAGTTGCCTTGGGATGAATCTGCTTAGGGCGGCTACCCTACAGTTTAGACTAATTGCAATTTTTCTAGTTTTGGGCTCAGTCGTGTCCGTGATAGCTTTAATCCGGTCTGGGCTGGCCTCAATCCCTTGAGCACACACAATATAGTCTAAAAACTTCCCGGAATGGTCCCGAAAGAGCATTTCTGGGGATTTAGTTTCATTTCGAACATTTATTTTAGATCTTCAAGGTGACTCATAGCCTTATAAGATTTCATAAGCATGTCGTCAACATAAACTTCCATATTTCGACCGATCTATTCTTTTAACATTTTGTTGACCAATATTTGATTATTAGCCCTGCATTCTTTAATCCGAAATGCATTGCTTTATAGCAGAAAATTTCCCAAGCAGTAATGAAACTTGTATGTTCTTCATCTGATTTGAACATGGATATCTAATTATATCCGAGTATGCATCCTTGAGAGATAACAATTTGTGCGAATTAGTTACATCAACCAACTGATCTATCCTGGGCAATAAGAAACAATCTTTTGGGCAAGCCTTGTTTAAGTCAGTATGATCGACGTAAGTCCTCCACTTACCATTCGACTTATTTACCAACATTGGGTTTGCTATCCATTCTAAGTAGTATATTTTCCGAATAAATCCATTTTCAATGAGTCTTTTAACCTCCTTTTTTAGGGCTTTGGGCCGCACTTTATCCAATTATCTCTTTTTCTATCTAATAGGGGTCGCTTTTGGATTTATGTTTAACGCATTACACATAACCGATGGATAAGTCCCTACAATATCTGAATGAGACCATGAAAATACATCTTTATTGGGTTTAAGAAACCGAATCAAGTCTTCTTCAAGCTGCTATCCAACTCCTTTCCCACTTTGACTACTGTGGTTGAATCAGTTGGTCTATACATGTCTCCTCAAGGTCATCTATTGGTTTTATCCTTTCTACCACGACAATCAAATTCCATGATAATCTCGCCCTCTTCCATAGAATTAGCATCGTTCAACTTCCTCTCGCTTCTAAGGGAAATGTACTTTCATACATATGTTTGTTAGTTCTATTAGATCTTACTTTTTCTTCGAATGTTGGATGTACAAATCCATCATCTGAAGGATGAAAAACAGTAGAAGAATTAAAGTAAGCAGAATACTCCCTTTTATATTGATCAGGCGTTGCAAAATACATTTCGTGGGAGCTTAATTATTCTCGCGGATAGTGCCTCGGCAACTCATAGTTAAGAACTTCACCGTTAGATATTTTGGCGAGACAAAAGCATCCACCTCATCAAGTGAGGGTCTGCCAAAGCAAGCATTATAGTAGGATGGTTGATTAATAATTACAAAGAGAGTTTCAAAAGTTTGGCAACATGATGGTACTTCCATATGTTCCAGCAATCTCACTTGTCCCACTAGGATCGATCCCTTATTGTTGAACCCAAAGATTGGCTCCAGGATGAGCTCTAACTTATCTTTTGAGATGCCCATTTGATCAAAGGCATGTTTGCGAATGACGTTGATTGCGCTACCAGTGTCCACAAGAATCTTGGACACTATGACAGTCCAATTTGTGCCATGATCATAAAGGGGTCATTGTGTAGGTGATGGACTCCCTTCTTCAGCTCTTGGGGAGTAATAACAAGATTTGGTATCAGGATGTTGAGTCGTGGATCTTTAAGCGGGGGCTCTTCTTGTATGGAGAACTCACCCTCTCTAGCCTCTTAGATGTACCTTTTCTTTGCCCCTTTGCTAGTCCCTGCTGGATGTGGCCCCCATGGATTACATCAATCCTATTCAAAAGTGGACCCAAGCTCAATTGGTCTTCTTCCTCCAAGATGTTAACAACATTACTAGGAAACTTTCGCGGACCATCTCCAGTTCATGGAGCTTTTTGTTTATCTTGGATGAACCCCTTCAATTGTCCCTTATGAACTAATTTCTAAATGATTCCAACCAAGACTCTGCATTCATCAGTTTTGTGTCCGTTTGCTTTGTGGTAAACATAATAATCATCCTTTTCCTTTGTTTAAGGTAATTTTTGGCCTTAAAGGAAGTTGGAAAGTTAACCTTATTCTTTCTTACTGCATAGATTTAAGACAACGACTTGTTTAAAGAGATTGAATTAGCTTTAGGTTCTTCCCATCTTGTTCTCTTATATTCCTGATCTAATCCAAACCTTCCACCTTCCTTTTTAGGATTAGCTTTCCTTTTTAGCGTGATATAATTCATCCATTTGAATGAATTTATCAGCCTGAAAATGGAAGTCCTACAGATCCTTAAACCTATGAATAAAGAGTTGGTTTCAGAATGGTGTATTCTCTATCAACCCAGAATGTACTTCAATGAGCTTATCCCGGTCATTTATGTCTTTAGCTTTTAATGCTTATGTGTTGAACCTTTTAAGGTAATCCTCCAATGACTCTCCTTGTCTCTGCTTGATGTTGGCTAGAATTGTGTGGTCGATTGTTGGTTCTTTGCATATATAGAATTGGGAAGAGAAATCATAAAAAGATACTTCTATGAATAGATCGCCTTTTCACGATACTGTCAACACCATTTAGCGGCGGCCCCTTGAAAAGTTACTAGACACAATCTGCATCGAACGGCTCCAGATGCATTATATAGATCCATTTGGATATCGAAAGTCATCAAGTGATCATCGGGATCTATGGGGCCATGATACTTCAGAGTTGGGATCTTTACATAGGATGGGATAATTGTCGACATGATTTCGTCTATGAAAGGTGCTACTTGCTTGTTATTATTTGCTTTCTCATCCAAAGTCCTCTTTCCCTTAGCATCTAGCATGTCTTTAATTGCTTTTTCTACTACGTCTTTCACATAATGTTCAGTGTCATGATAACTTTTCCGGTTTGGATTGCACTCTTTTGATGTTGAGCTTTCAGACTGCTCGAGAGATTTTTCCAATACCCTTCCTTGACGATCTAATTTAGTCGTAGGACGCTCTTTCTTCTTTGAAGATGTCAAGTCGATTTTGCTCTTGTCCTCATTAGTATAAGCCTTTATTTCTTTTTGGAGAGATCACCTCATATCCACTTGTTCATTTCGCTGTCTTGGAAGATTTTTGAGACAATGCTGATTTGATTAGTTACTGCATCTCTAGCTATTTTTTTCCAAGTGCTTTATTTTGGTTGCATTGTCGTCTTGTTAAGTAGAGGTTAACGGTTGGCCTTGCACCACCTCCTCCAAGTTGAAAGTTGATGTTATGTTTTCTTCTAATGTTGTGGTGTGTATGGCCTCTTAGTCCATTTTACTAAGCCTTTTGGATTTCATTTTCCTATTAATCCATAATTAGTCCATATGGTAACCATAAAGGTGAAGGTTTGAGTCCTTCTTCTAGCACCAACAATGTTAACAAGAAATTTTTTTAAAATCTCCAAAGCTGAGTGGTTAACAATAAATATTGTTTACACTTCAAAAGAATATTTTTAGAAGCGATCAGTCCCTTCGAGACCCCTTTCGATTAGGTTGATTTAGACAAATTGCTTTCGAAGGGCGATCTTATGAAAATATTAATGGTAGTTAACAATCAACCCTTTTAAAATGAAGGTTAAGGAGAAAGCTCCTCTTTAGAAACCTCTTTTTTAAGTGAATCGAAAGAGGTTATTTATATCATTTCTTTTGACTGTGCCGAAAGGACCATTCTGCCCTTAAGGAGAAGTATTTGCTTTGACAACATTATTTACGCTCTTTTGGAATGAACTCCTTCAAAAGGGTTGTATGTATTACACTGCATGTACACCTTTCAAAGTATTCACCCATATAGCATAGCTTATCATTTGCAAACCAATTTTCTTCTGAAACACCCCTTTCGATCAAGTCAAAAGGGTTTTGCTCGTTCGGAGTAGATCCATTATATAATATACAAGCTTTATGTCATATATGCAATGGAGTATCACTTAGATAACATTAGTTCCATGAACTTATTAAGATCAAAACATCATCATCATCTTTGTTTATAATTTGATATCATTAAACACGATGATAATGTGACTCGTATGCATATTATCTAAGTTGATCCTATGGCAATGCGTAAGTCAAAAAGGAATTAAGAAGATAAGCTAGCATCATGTGCAATTGATCATTAGTTGAGCTAATGATTGAAATGATCTCCCTCGTGATCAAAATCTTTATTGAATCCATGTGCTTTCTCTTTTAATATTAATCCAAATTGAGTTACAAGTAAGAGTGCTTTTTCCCGAATTGACTTAGGGTTATAGAGATTTGATTTGCTAAGAAATAGGAGAATGAGTTTACGATTCCAAAATCTGGTCCCCAAAAACAGACCCCTATGTTCTTATTTATAGATGCAGATTGGCTCCTTTTTGCACCCATCTTTTCACTTCAATTGAAAGGTCTTCCTCCAATCTTTCACATGCATCCTTTTGACATGGTCAAAAGGTCATCCTTCTTCTTTCTGTGCACATCCTTTTGACATGGTCGAAAGGATTTCCTTTATCTTTCGACGTGCATCCTTTCGACATGGTCGAAAGGTTTTCTTTCATCTTTTTGCACGCCCTTTTTCGATGTGATTGAAAGGCTTTTCCTTTAAGCTTTCTAATCCATTCTTGCGCCTCCACTTCTTCATTCCAGATCTTATGACCTAGTCAAAAGGATCACCCAAATAGCCTTTCACTACGGTGCTTTTTAATGGGCTGCTTTCGACTTCGTCGAAAGGGTGGTAGAAGCGCTCTTCGCTTTGTGTTTCTATACTATTAGGAGTGAGAGATGAGTTAGGCTTTCGCATTGCTTCGAAAGGGATGGATAGTGAAAATTGGGTCTTAAGAAAGAACTCTTGGACTTTATTTGTGATTTTTATCATGCTTTCGAAGGGTTTCATCCATTTTGGAAGGCTTGTTCTTGCTTTCGAAAGGTGTATTGGAATCATTTCTTCAAGTACTAAATTAGAACGACAAAACCCACTACCTTTCTTTTATATGCAAATCCATCTGCATCAAAAGGCCTAGACGAGGCAGAAATGTAACTTTGCTTTCTTTTCTTCCTCTTTCTAAAGCTTTTGTCATGTTTGTCATTTGTAATGGCACCTGGTACTTGCGACTCCTTTGAAAGCCATCTCAATGCCTTCGTAACGCTATTCTTTGTACATTGGCGAAACTCATGTCTTCAATTTTTGTAGAGCCTATCACTTTTATAAGCCTTCTTTCATACCCTAGTTTTTAAGTGGATTTTATAGTTAACAATTATGTATCATAGGAAGAAGTGATTTTTGAGATTGAATATTTATTCGTTTTTAGGTATGTTTAGAACTCTTTCTAGTATACTCACCTATTTGTTCAAATCGAATCAATTTTATTTTCAATTGCACTTTATTTTATTCACTTCTGTTTTATACTCTATGAGCATATCGTATACATACTGTATGTGTATTAAATACATATGTCCATGTCGATGATAACTCATTTGTGAATATAATGAAGTATGTAGAATATTTTTGGCTTTAATAGACTTGTAATTGCATACATCTATGTGTACCAATTCGAAGAGTTCATCAACTCTTATGTCGCTCCCACTAAGTGGATGTAGCAACCCATATATTTGAATACTTTATCTTTAAATATCATAACATTTTGAAATATAGTTAAGTTTATAAATGTGATTTTATAACTTTGATAAACATCTTTTTTTTGGCAAGGCAAGCCGGTTTTATAGTGGACCGTCCACTTTTTATTACGACCGTAATAAAAACTTGAAATACAGGAGTTAGGTAAAAGCACCTAAACTACTATGGATAAGAAAATAAATAGCACTGGAGTGTGACAGACATGCCATAACTACAAAATGAAATACATAGACTACAACTCCTCCGAAGAGGAAGAATCACCATCATCATCAACAGATTGGGAAGACACCAAGGGGACAGTCCCCAAAAAACTAGCATAGGGGAGGAAATGCAAAGCAAGACACCGATCAAAAACCACAGCCTCATGAGAATATATAAAAGAACGATCTCAGGAAGAATAAGCAAGCAAGACATAATTCGACCGCGCGAAATCACCAACCGTAAAAAGAACTAAGGAATCACCGATAAGAGAGTAATGAAGGCACCTAAGGTCAAGGTGATCATCCGAAACGAATCTAAAGTAAGAATCATTCAAAGGGTTAAATCTCATATCAAATTTGAGATCAACCCAACACCCCTCAGTCTCAACCCAAACAACAGGCAGACGAGGCGGAACAGGATCAGAAGCAGCTACAGGAATAGAAGAAACATTACTAGGGACAATCATAGCAGCAGGGGAGGCAGGCCTAGCGACAGAAAACAGAGGCGGCCCTGGGTCAGGAAAAGGAACAACAGGAGATGAGTCAGAAGGAGGGACAACCTTGGGAACCCATTTCCTAAGCGAGGGACGAGGTAGAGAGATCTTAGGAGCAACAACAGAGACAACAGAATGCGTGCAGGCAGTAACCAGGTGGTCAAAGGAGTGACAGGTGGAACATATATCTGGAACCCAACCGTATCGAACACGGACAACCGCAACATGTCTAACAGCAAGTTGAACATGAATAGCGGAAGGGAGAGGCTTATCAGGGGAGATCTCAATCCAAGCCTTAGCATACACCAATTTCTCACACGCAACAGTATTTGTATCAAAACATTTCAACTTACCAATGTTATAAGCTAGCCAATTCAAACCAAATAATGGTTGAAGAGCAGAGGGAATTTGCGAAAAGTAAACCCAAACAGGGACATATAGAACTTGCTCACGGGCACTAGCCACGGTCGGAGACCAAGGAGTAATAATAAAAGGTTGCCCATCAAAGAAGGAAGGCTCGGCCTCAAGAACACGACAGCGATCCTCAGGAGAGGAAAATTTGAGGAAAAACATGGAATCCACCACTTGACACTCAAATCACCACGTAGCTTCCAGGCCCTACGGCAAACCGAAGCTGCATCACGCAGGCGGTGATTAGGGTCCAAAAAGAAGCCAACTAGATAATCAGACCAATAATCCATTCCAGCTTGCAAAACTATAGGGGGAGGGATCATCACCCCATTTTCCTCAACAATATCAAACACAATCGGTTTGTAGTTACCCTCATTACTCGGAAGAGAAGAGAAAAGAGAGGACCAAGTTTTGGTGCCAGCCAGGGATGCGTGATCAAGGAATAAAGATCCGGATCGCTCAACAACAAGGGGCATACCAGGAACATTGCAGATGGAGCATCCAGAACACAAATTGCTGTGAGGGGAAGCACTTTTGTCACAGGCGTCTGCACAAACATTATCAGTGCATCGATCAAAGCCTGTTGCAACAGCCGAAGCCTTAACACAACCAAACTGACCAGCACCGAACCAGAAATATCAGAGACACCAACCACTTCACACTCGCTGTTGACATCATGGATTAAACTCAAATCTCCCAAAATGCATTTCGAAATCTCAGATAAACCCAAACCAACATCGCCGACGTTGAGAGAGAAGGGAACCTTACCAAACACAGTCGAATGCAAAACTCCATCCTTAGGACGCAAGACAGCAGCAGGGATGTTAATCGATTCAATATGACAAGAGCTAGGGCAAGCAGCTGGACTATGGGAAGGAGGAGTAATCGCAGGTAGAGGAGGGAAGTCAGTGTTTGAATGAAGTTGAGGCAAAGGTCGATTGGGTGTAGAACGCAGGTCGTCGAAAATGCGGCCAGATTTGGTGGAAGAAAGAGAAGCGGATGGAGCTGAGGGGAGAGGGAGCAATGGAGGAGCGATCGACATGGGGAAGGAGGGGGGAGGAGGGCGAGGGGGAATTGGAGGCGAGAACGGAGAAATTAATGAATAATGATAAGAAATTTTTTTTGAAACTTTTTTATAAAAATATATACTTCATAAAAAATCGATAATGTGTCCGAAAATCAGTTTATCGATAAACAACTTTTTAATTGATATACGTTATTCGAAGTCTTTTGTACTAAGCTAATCAACATATGAACACAATAGGAACTAATTAAGATACTTTTCTTCATGAAGTAAGTGGAACATTCTAGAAGTTTCTATTGGAAAGAGATATTTGAATGAAAGAGGTAGTTTAGTCATTTACTAATGATAAGAGGTATAAAGGAGAAGTAATGGACATGTGGAGGGGTGAGTCTTCCATAGAATGATAGGACATGAGAGGAAGGGTAGGAAACTCCATCTTGATCCTGTATAAGGGGGGAGGGGGTGGGAGACGCCTCTTGAAATCACTTTTGCTAATTTACAAAACAAATTCAAACTGTCTTCGTATCTTCCTCTACTAAATTCCTAAAAAATAATAATTTCAAAACAACTTTAATTTTAGGAAAATATCACAATAACTCCTAGCTACTTGGATTTGGAAAAATTATAGCATACCTCACCCCCGGCATAGGCCTTGAGCAATAAAGGTTAATAATTACCTAGAAACAAGTGCAAAAACAAAGTTGAAGGTAGGAAGTTAGTGTTTGTAAGGAAGTGGTAGGAAATGATTGCTTAGACTTGCTTGTTCACTTTCTTAAGGGCAGGCTATCTCATCACCTTGAATGGAATACAATGTGTATATGTGCGTGTGACTGATTATTTCTTTGTGATTAAATGATATTGATATATGTTATAATACTGATATATGCTTGTAATATCGATTCGATTCTTGCTTTGAAAGAAAATGGCATATGTAATCCATATGAATGGATTTGTCTGACTTGTAGCATAGCCTTTAAACAAAGCGTATAGGTTGTAGTTGAATGCAGGTTTGAATTGGACTTAGATTTGAAAGTGCTCTTATAGCGATAGTCGCTATAGATGCAATTAGGAATTTCTTTGTGTTCGACAATTCTTATGAACTTTATAAAGAGATCCTTAGGGATTTCTTGCCATATGCATGATGAATATTTTGTATGTTAGTTGTTATAAAAAGTTTGAATGTTGAAAAGTTAAGTAACATATCGAAAAGTGGCCAAACTTATACTTGTGCAAAATTCCCTCGCTTTAGCCTTTATTTTGAACATTAAAGGTTTGAAAGATATTTATATATAAGTATTATGTTTCATTTTTTAAGTCTTTAATAACTCCTGTTATTGTATTTTAAAAGTGGTTTGGAATTTTTATGAATTTTAAAGAAATATTTATGAATTTTAAAAAAGAAGGTTTATTTTTAAATATATAAGAAACATGGTTTTTCCATGCTTCAAAATATTTTATATACCTGTTGTTTGAAAGTTATATTTTGAATAAATGTTTTAAAACCTATTATAAGTATTTTAAAAAACATTTTTTAAGTATATAATGATTTTAGAAAAGTAGTTAAATATTTTATTAATATCTTATGAAAATATCTCATCTTTTAAGTTGTTTTATTAAATATCCAATTTTATAAATAAATTACTATATGTAATATATAACACTTTAAAAGGGTTTTTGGATTATTAACCAAAGATTTAGAAAGGGGTTAAGAATTGTTTAGTTGCTAAATCGTGTTTTGTTTATGTGTTTGAAAAATTGACTATGCTTAGCACTAAAAGGCGAGTAAGGTAAACTTCTCTATTCATGAGAGTTAAGATTGATGTTCAAGTAGGGATAAAAGCAATAGTGCTCTAAGCTACCAACTTTCCTCTTGATTGATGAATAGTTAAGTTGGAATGTCAAAAACGTGCTAATTGTGTTGATTTCTTACTTATTTATAGAAGTCATTAATACAATACTTAACACTAAAAGTCGACTAGGTAGACTAGTCTATCTGTGAGAGTCAAGAGTGAAGTGTCTAGGAAAAGCTTCGATATGCAACCATTGCTCTAACCTACTTGGCTTCATACTTGATCGAGGGATAGTATAAGTTGGATTGGTGGCAATGAGTTAAGTATCCAAAAGTTGATTTCTATAAGTGATCATTTTTAACCGGATAGTCGATTAGTTGACTATTGAAATTGACCAATTATAACTTAAGAAGTATCTAAAGGCTTCGTAGCTTCATACCCTTTGAGAACCCCAGGAAGGAGCATTGGTATGAAATGTCTCTAGCTTTAAGAACTTATATATACGAGAATCCTCGAGGAGGACTCCTCTTTATATAGTCCGCTTACTTCTAAAACAACCGGAATTGCATTAACTAGAAATTCTTCCAATTAGTTTTGAAAAGACCAAGATCGCTAAGTGTTTTACTTATCGAATACCACTTCATACGAGTCTAGTTTTCGAAGCGATTGTGAAGTAGAAAGCTATAGAGTTGAAATGTCTATCCTAAGGTTAAGTCCAAGGGAGAGGTCAGAGTTAGCATTCGTTAGAGGAATTATGGGAGAATCTATGTGGAGATTCGAGATCTATTCGAGATGCTCAAACCCATGGGGAAATTCGTAAATTTTCGAGATGTTGAGATCCATTTGAGGATTCTTGTTTTGTTTGAATGATAAAGATTAGTGAGAGATGCCCAATGTGATTTGGATATCAGAAATGACAAAAAAAGGAGTAGGTGCACAACTTGGGGTTTAACTAGCCCGCTACAGAGTATATCAACTCCATATATAGAGTATGATTATCGATGTTGCTAGCGGAAGTTGATGATACTTGGTTCCATGTGTTTCTATAGGTTTATACATGGGCTAGTTATGTTTACCTTAATGGTATATATTATCTAAAGATATACGACACTTGGAAGATAATTTATGACCCTTATCAGGTGGTTAACCTGAGTTTATTTGAAGATGTCTTCAATAGAAAATTCATATGCGAACTACCTTAGCTATTATTATTGTGTTGTGAGATGCAAGCAACAAAGCTATTTGACATGATTTCTATTTTACACTCTTAACATTATCTTTTGTATCACTATATTAACTTAATGAACATTGGTTTCTTTTGAGGGAAAAAACCATTATGGGAATCCATAATCTTAATAGTTATTATTACATGTTATATATATCTTGAGTTTTCTCATACCAAATTTGTATCTAACAAGTGGTTTTTATTTTTCCCTAAATTGCTCGTGTACTCTTTCGGGTAGGCTGAGTAAAGCATGTTTTACTTGGGACGCTTCAGAGTTAGGTGATGAGCTAGAGGCTTATGTTATCTATCTATTTTTATTTTTATTGCACTGTATTATGCATGTATGTACCAGCTTTATGAGGATAAATAATTATAACTCTATAGGATGACGATAGTACTTAGGTTTTGTAACTTATAAATTTATCTATTCAAAGTAATCCTTTATACTGTTCTTTTAATATTATATATTATCATTTCGCTGCGAGATTTTGATGTCGTGTTCTTTTTTTCTTATTCTATTCTTTTTCTTTTATTTTATCATAACTATCTGTCTTTTCGACACTTGGGTGCTTGGTACACAAATACCATAGATGTATTTAGTGTCGACATTCGAGAATCGAAAAGTCGAGTCATTACAGGGTGTCTTGCCCTGCATTGTTTGAGATATAATTAAGCAGTATCATATGTTTCATAATCATATAATCAGATTATTTCTTAAAACTACATCCTAATCTATAAATTCAAAATAATTGCAAATAAATTTAGATACTTACGAATTTCAAATGCATCACAAGTATCGATACTATAGTTTTATTTTATAAGGAATATTCACAATATTCATATTGAAATTAAACTATGTCTATTTTCAGTCAACATTGAAAAGTAATTAATATTTCATACATAAAATTTGGTACGTTTTAATAATTATCATAACTTGATGCGACCAATAATGCTGTATGGCATGCTCCCATTATTTCCACCATTACCATAATAGCGTATGAAACATGAAGCTCCATTAACCACTTAATATAGATTATTTATTCATTTACTGTAACAGTTTACAATTGAGAATTTTCAAATCAAAAATCTTAAATTCAAAGAAATAAACCTCATAGAAAATAATTTTTTATGTGAAAATGCATTCCAGAATAGAAATCATATTTCTCACTCCAATGTCAAAAATCTATTATTATTTTAGAATTCTTGTTTCTGAATTTCTTTGTTAAGGAGAAGTGACCGTTCACTTTCTTCCATTACAACAAAAAAGACCATTCGCGGTGTTTTTAAAACATTGTGAAACTCTTTCACAGTGTTTTAAAGAATGTTGTCTAACAAGCTGTAATAGGATCAGGGCATATCGCTGTATTTTGAAGTGTAGCAAAAAAGTACCATATTGTTGTGTTTTACCTTTTGTAGCGTTTCAAAAAATGTTGCGATATGCCCTAACTCTATTATAGCTTGTTGTAAGACAATGTTCCTCAAAATGCTGCAAAAGCGTTTCGTAGCCTTTTAAAAAGATCACAAAAGATCTTATTCACAGCATAAACGAAACATCAAATCTATATAATGTTTTACTGATTTTCTAGAACACGTTAATTATGCTATAATATCATAGAAATATCTTTATTGATATGTTTCGATTATCCCATGTATAAAACATATTCAAATAAAACTCAAATAATAATCATATACACATTTAAATAGTTCAACATGTTGTATATAATAAATATACACGGGTTACACAATATTCGTAAACCAAGTTTGCACAATATTCATAAGTCAAATTACACAAGTACTACTCTATGATAAAATGCATAAAGCTAAAAAAACTATACGTGTACTATGCCAAAAGCACATCAAACACTTCGATTTTGCAACATCTTGCTAAATTTTTGCTCCTAAAGTCTTTTGTTATCTATAATGAAGTAATTCATCGATCAATGATTCAAATATAAGTTTAAAATGAAAGGTTACTATATGTAATATCAGTTTGAATATGTAACTAGCCAAACTTTATTGATGATGACTTGAGGATCCTTATGTTATTACGGTTAGAAGTGGCATGCAAGCATGAAATATTACATACAAATTAATGAACATTATTTTGATTCTATCATCGTAAGTATTGGATGGTACATACATGATAGTACAATTATTAATTAGGGGTTCCAAATGAGAACAGATTCATACATGCTAATATATGGATTGCTAGTAAATTTTATTGCACAACTTTTATCGGTAGAAGACCATGTCTGAGCAGCGAAAGAAAAATTTACTACCTAAAATTATTACGCATCAATATGAAATATATTTTATATATTACTACTACTACTACTATAAACTTAGTTAATTTTTATAAAACTTGGTTAACTTATTATTATTATTTATAAAACTTAGCCGACTTAGTTAAATTATTATTATTATTATTGTTATGAATAAAGTTAATTTTTATAAAACTTAGGGTGTGTTCTTTTTTTAACCGAAATGGGCAAACGAAAGGGGCACGGGAAAGGGGAAGGGAAAAGAGTTGGTTCGTGAAATGGGAATGTGTTCTTTTTTGCACACGAAAGGGGATAGAGAAGGGACACATGGTGTAAAATAGGGGAGGAAACAAACCGGGCAACGAAAGCTTCATTTTGAACCGTTCATGGAAACTGGGCTGGGGAGTAGGGGCCCACGTCAACGCATCGGGCGCTTCGAACGCGTCCAACTCGGATGCAAACTTTAACTGTCCAGTCCACGAAAAGAACGGTACCTTAGTTAAGTTGGTTATATTATTATTATTAATAATTTGGTTAAAACTTAGTTAACTTAGTTGATATTTTATAATTTACTATTATTATAATAATAAACTTAATTAATCATCGTCATTATTATAAACTTGTAAATATTTATAAAACTCAATCAATTATTGCTGCTGCTGCCACTACTACAACTTAGTTAATTTTATAAAACTTGGTAAAGTTATTATTATTATTATAAATTCAGTTAATTTATAAAACTTAGTTGACTTGATTAATATTTCATAATTTATTATTATTATTTTATTATTATATATTTAGTTAATCTTCATTAAACTCAGTCAACTTGGTTAATATTTCATAATTTATTATCATTATTATAAACTTAGTTAATTACGATTATCATTATGTTATATATATTTTTACAATACTTAATTAATTTTTATAAACTTATTTAATTTTATAAAGTTCAGATAATTTTTATAAACTTAATTAATTTATTATTATTATAAACTCATTTAATTTTCATAAAACATATTTAACTTAAACTTGTAACATCCTCCTACTTGGAGGTCCAAAATTATTGGCTATGGATGTTGCAGTCATCCATAATCATTAATCTTCGATGATCAAATACGGTGATATTAGATACATTGATACACAGAAACACAAGAATATAAAAAACATATTAAACACCAAATAAAATACACATTTCATTTCAAAATATTTCAAATTTATTACATAATCCTAGTTCGCAGACCACGTTCAGATAACATATAATAATAACAAAATACGCCAAAAGCGACATTAGGATATTGCCAGTATTTATGGTTGTAATTTTCGAACCTCAATCCAAACTATAATTGAACATCTTATGTTGTATCAACACGACATAGTTTGCAAATTTATTGATATGAAAAAACGTCATATATAGAATATATGATGCATTGCAGGCTTAAAATTTATAGTATGAGATAAACTGTTTTTTGTAAAAAGTAGAATGGAACATTATGGTTGATAAATAATGGTGATGAATAGTTTCAATAAAAAATGGCATCACATAATATTTTCCATCGTTGACAATTAGCATTAGTATACAAAAATAACTGTTATTCAGGGCCAGCATGAAGAAAGAGTTTGAGACATCACATAATATTTTCCGTCATTGAATTATAACAACCCTACCTATTAGGCAAACCGTGTTTTCAAATTTGCTATTCATGGTTAAACAAAATAGCAAACTGCATGCAGTAAGCATAGTTCTAGTCTATAAGTGCAGCATAAGCATGTCATTTTTTGAGGCAGTGCCTCCGTGTGATTCCATTGAGGTGGTGCCTTAGTATGATACAGTTTGAGACAATGCCTCAGTTTATTTCAATACAAACTGAGGCATGCCTTAGTTTGTTCAAGTACACACTGAACCATTTCCTCGGTTACAAACTGAGGTATGCTTCAGTTTAACACAAGTATAAACTTAGGCATGCTTCAGTTTGATACAAGTATAAACTGAGACAATTCCTTAATTAAACAAGAGGTAATTCCTCAGTAACAAACTGAGGCGATGCTACGGTTACTTTCTATAGTAGCATTATTCCAACCCGGCAGCAAATTATCAATTGTAGCTGCAATTTCAACACAAACTACATAGAAAAAAAAATGTACAATAAAGTCACAATGCAATATTTCTAATTATAGATATAAAACAAATGATTGAGTTTACCTTGATCTGATTCATTAGTTGAAAGAGTAAATAAATAGGGATCTTAAATGAAATAACACGTAGAAAAAATAGTCCAAATCCATTTATGTGTGGATAACTCCAAAGCAAAAATTAAAAACATACGCAATACTATCTGAAGGAAAAAATGTAGCCGTGAAACGTTATGCATATTTACAACATACCAGTTTTAATGGTTCTAAACTGTTCCTGACCAATAGCGTCCCATATTTGTAGCTTAGTCCTCTTTACATCCAATTCAGTTACTCTTACCTTAAAGTCAATGCCGTTAGAAAACTGCTATTAGAAACTGCAATCGTTTCATTTACTTTTAACGTTATGCAGTTTCTAATCTTAATATGACCATATTAATTAGGTCATAAATAGAACGTTTTATTTTCCTTTAACGTTATGCAGTTTCTAATCTTAATGTGACCCGATTAATTAAGTCATAAATAGACCGTTCTATAATTAGAACATTAGGTCTATGATTAATCTTAGCGTTGAATTGGTATATGATGGACGTACCAGATTTAGAGTTAAATGTTATATAAATGATTAGGTCCTCTCTCTCCTGGTATATAGATGTATTCTTCTCCATCAAGAAACATATAAAGAAATAGGGTTAGAGAGAGAAACCGAATTCTGAGAAGAAGAGTAATTATTAGAAGTCAGAAGAAGAAGATGACAGCCATTACATCTTCCGCTGTTAATCAAGGTACGTCAAAAATCGTATTAAGCTTTGTTTGTGAAATATTCGGTATTGGTGATCCTTTGGCTATTACTTGAATTTTTCATCATTAATCATGAAAGATCGAACAGTAAAGAATTTCTAACATTTGGTATCAGAGCTACCAATCAACAACTGAATATTTCCTATGATTGCAATTGATCTGTTCTATGGTTTACTCATGATGTTTAATCAAGTATGTGTTATAAGTCAATTATGCACGTGAGATTTATGATTTTGTTAATCACCAAAGTGGTCAAAATCAGAATAATCACTTAGTGCATAAGTGACATAATGATTATTGATAGAAATTGCCAGTTATAATAATACCAATTAAAAAAAAACTAGCGTCACCAATGGTAGAACCTGAAAACTTACCCAAAGGAAAGTCTTATTCTATAACTAGTTGACATGATGAGGTTTAACAAATATCTTGATTAAATAAATATTGATCATCCAAAGATGTCAGTTTTATTTAATTGAATATATTTGTTACTTACTTATGTTTTGGTATTTAATTATGTTAAGTATAAGATAGTATCTACCTAAAGGAGTGCTATATTATACTATTATGTACACATCTGAATCGCGTTAGTAATGAGCTTATAGTTAATTCAATTTTTATTTATTTAATTTGTAGTAGTTCGCATGAATACACATGCTTCATCTGTTACATTGTTCACTGGTGTTAATTTTTCTGAATGGAGAGAACAAGTCAATTTCCATTTAGGTGTTTAGGATCTTGACTTGGCACTCCTTGAAGATAAACCTGTTGCTCTTACAACAGCTAGTATTGAGACAGAAAAATCACACCATAAAGCAAGGGAACGCAGTAACAGATTGACCCTCATGTTTATTAAGATGATTGTTGCTAACAATATCAAGTCAACAATTCCGCAAACAGAAAGTGCTAAGGAATATGTGCTGTTTGTGAAAAAGCGTTTTCATTCAGCTGATAAGTCACTCGCTGGTACTCTTATGGCAAAACTCACGACCATGAAGTTTGATGGGTCGCGAACTATGCAAGAGCACATTATAGAGATGACTAATATTGCAGCAAGGTTAAACTCCCTTGGACTTACGTAGAGGATTCTTTTCTTGTCCAGTTTATCCTGAACTCGCTACCTTCTGAATATGGACCTTTTCAAATTAACTATAGCACCATAAAGGATAAGTGGAATGTTAATGAATTGGCCAGTAGACTTGTTCAGGAAGAAGGACATTTGAAAAATCAAGTCAATCACTCAGTAAATTTTGTGAGTAATAAAGATGGTAAAGAAAAGAATGGAAAATCAAGTCATTTCAAGAAGAAAAAGGCACCTGCTAAGAATGGGAAGGATAAGGGAAAGAAGGAACTAAAGGGTGTTCGATGTCATTTCTGTAAAAGGAAAGGACATTATCAAAATGATTGTCCGTAAAGGATAGCTTGGTTCCAAAGAAGGTAATCATCTATCTTTCGTATGTTTTGAATCAAATTTAGTTGAAGTTCCTATTAATACATGGTGGCTTGATACTGATGCTACAACTCATGTCTCCAATAATATGCAGGGATTTCTTATGATCCGAACCATAAATCCAAATGAAGACCATTTTCTCTTTATGGAAAACGGAATGAAATCCACAATATTATCGTCAAATTCTAGAAAGTGGATATGCATTAGACTTATATAGTACCCTCATTATCTAGAAACCTTATTTCCGTAAGTAATTTGGATATTTCTGGTTTTAGATGTACGTTTGGATCTGGTTATTTTGATTTATATAAGAATACTGGTAATGTTGGTTCTGGTATTCTAATTGATGGTTTATATAAATTGAAACTGAATGACACTTATGCGAATTCCTTGCTGAATGTAATAAATAATGTTGGATGCAAACGTAACATGTTGAATGAAAATTCTGCTTTCTTATGGCATAAAAGACTAGGTCACATATCCAAAGAAAGAATGATGAGATTAGTAAGTAATGAAATTTTGTCAAACTTGAACTTTAGTGATCTAGAATTATGTGTGGACTGTATTAAAGGTAAACAAACCAAACATAATAAGAAAGGAGCCATTAGAAGCAGCCAGTGTCTTGAAATAATACACACTGATATTTGCGGACCTATGGACATTCCAGCCTTTAATGGAGAAAATTATTTCATCACTTTTATTGACGATGTTTTCCGCTATGGTTATATCTATTTGCTTCATGAAAATTCTCAATCTGTGAATGTCCTTGAGACGTTTGTAAAGGAAGTTGAGAGGCAATTAGATAAAAAGGTGAAAATCATAAGGTCAGATAGATGCGGTGAATATTATGGCAAATATAATAAGTCAGGCCAGTGTCCAGGTCCATTTGCAAAATTCCTCGAAAATCATGGCATATGTGCGCAATATATAGTGCCAGGTACACCACAGCAAAATGGTGTAGCAGAAATGCGTAATAGGACGTTAACAGATATGATTAGGAGTATGATGTCAGATTCTACACTACCTAAGAATTTGTGGTCGTATGCTCTCAAAACTGTTAATTATTTGGTGAATAGGGTTCCTAGTAAAGCTGCTCGAAAGTCTCCTTTTGAATTATGGATTAACAGGAAACCTAGCTTAAGACACCTGCATGTCTGAGGTTGTCCAGCGGAAGCGAGAATTTATAATCCACATGAAAAGAAATTAGATTCTCGAACGATTAGTGGGTATTTTTTAGGTTATCCTGAAAAATCTAAAGGATATGTGTTTTACTGTCCTAATCATGGTCCAAGAATTATAGAATCTGGTAATGCAAGATTCATTGAGATTGGTGAAGTCAGTGGGAGTACTAGAAGAGAAATAGTGGAAATAAAGGAAACAAGGATAAATGTTACATTGCCTAGAATAGTTCCTCCATCCACTATTACTCCAAATGTTGTTCCAGCTATTGGAGAACAGCATGATGATGAACAACATACAAATGAAGAAGTACTTCCTGAAGGAAATGACTTACATAATGCTGATATGCATGAACCACAACAAGTAGCATTAAGAAGATCTCAAAGAGATCGTAGGTCAGCTATTTCTAATGATTATATGGTTTATATGCAAGAATCAGATTATGATATAGGAATCAATAATGACCTAGTTTCGTTTTCACATGCTGTAGAAAGTAAAGAGTCAAAGGAATGGATTAATGCCATGAAAGAAGAACTAAAATCCATGTAACAGAATGAAGTTTGGGATCTCGTTGAGTTACCACATGGCTGTAAAAGAGTTGGATGCAAATGGGTTTTTAAAACCAAACACGACTCTAGTGGTAATGTCGAACGGTATAAAGCTAGACTTGGTGCTAAGGGTTACACTCAGAAAGATGGTGTTGATTACAAGGAGACATTTTCTCCTATTTCGAAAAAGGACTCACTAAGAATAATAATGGCATTAGTAGCACATTATGATTTGGAATTACATCAAATGGATGTGAAAACAGCCTTTCAGAATGGAGATCTTGATGAGGATGTTTATATGGATCAACCTGAGGGTTTTTCTGTAAAAGGAAAGAACAATTGGTGTGTAAACTTAAGAAGTCAATATATGGGTTTAACAAGCATCCCGGCAATTGTATATAAAGTTCAATACCATTATTACATCTTTTGGTTTCAAGAAAAATACGGTTGATCACTGTTTATACCAAAAGATTAGTGGGAGCAAGTTTATTTATCTAGTCCTTTATGTTGATGACATCTTGCTTGCTGCAAATAATTTAAGCATATTGCATGAGTCTAAGGAATTTCACTCAACAAACTTTGAAATGAAAGATATGGGAGAGGCATTCTATGTGATCGGAATAGAAATATTTCATGATCGATCATAAGGAATATTGGATTGTCTCAGAAAGGATATATCGAAAGAATTCTAGAGAGATTTGCAATGAGTAAGTGTTCACCTGGGAAAGTTCCTGTATAGAAAGGTGATAAATTCAATCTCATGCAATTTCCTAAGAATGATGTTGAACGAAAGGAAATGGAATCAACTCCATATGCATCTGTAGTTGGTAGCCTAATGTATGCTCAAACCTGTACTAAACTGGATATCAGTTTTGCGGTCGGTATGTTAGGGAGGTATCCAAGTAATCCAGGAAGGGAACATTGGCAAGCTGCAAAGAATGTGTTAAGGTACTTACAAGGCATGACATATTACATGCTCATGTATAGTAGATCCAATGAATTGGAGGTGATTGGATATAGCGATTCAGATTTTGCTGGATGCATCGATACTAGAAAATCGACTTTTGGTTACCTGTTTATGTTTGCTCAAGGAGCCATATCATGGAAAAGTGCGAAACAAACTATCGTTGCTTCATCTACTATGGAGGCAGAATTTTTGGCATGTTATGAAGCCACAATTCATGCATTATGGTTGTGGAACTTTATTTCAGGACTTGCGGTTGTCGACACTATTAGCAAGCCGCTGAAAATTTATTGTGATAACTCTGCAGCAGTGTTTTTCTCAAAAAACGACAAGTACTCTAAAGGTGCCAAACATATGGAACTGAAGTATCTTGTTGTGAAGATGAGGTTCAGAAACAAAGAGTGTCAATCATGCACATCAGGATAGAACTTATGATTACAGACCCTTTGACGAAAGGGTTACAGCCAAGACAATTTAAGAAACATGTTCAAAGAATGGGTCTTGGTTGTATTAATAATAATTGATGTGTGACATTCTAAGCTCCTTTGTGTTTTTCTGATATACAATTATGTGTCTCTTGTTTTAATGTGGTATGACGTACTTTATGTAATTTTAAACAAGAAAGGGTCTTATAAAATATTTTGTTTGATCATTATGATATAAGACATTATGTGGACCATTATGCTGTTTTATATAAATTATGAGTATAAGATAATGGATTGCTGATATTATAGTATATGGAAGGAAATGTATTGAATTAAAAATGCAGAACCGCCATAACTCTCAGCAATTTATCATAGTATGATGTTCAACACTTGATATTATGAATATTCGGGTCAAGTGGGAGAATGTTAGAAAACTACTATTAGAAACTGTAATCGTTTCATTTACTTTTAACATTATGCAGTTTCTAATCTTAATATGACCCTATTAATTAGGACATAAATAAAGAGTTTCATTTACCTTTAACGTTATGCATTTTCTAATCTTAATGTGACCCATTCAATTAAGTCATAAATAGACCGTTCTATAATTAGAACATTAGGTCTGTGGTTAATCTTAAGCGTTGAATTGGTATATGATGGACGTACCAGATTTAGAGTTAAATGTTATATAAAGGATTGGGTCATCTCTCTTCTGCTATATAGATGTATTCTTCTCCATCAAGAAACATATAAAGAAATAGGGTTAGAGAGAGACACCGAATTCAGAGAAGAAGAGTATTTATTAGAAGTCAGAAGAAGAAGATGACAGCCATTACATCTTCCGCTGTTAATCTAGGTACGTCATCTTTAAAAAAAAAATCATATTAAGCTTTGTTTGTGAAATATTCGGTATTGGTGATCCTTGGGCTATTACTTGAATTGTTCATCATTAATCATGAAAGATCGAACAGTAAATAATTTCTAACAAATGCTACATGCAAATGTATAAGCTTATAAATATTATTCATGCAGAATATGCATCTCGCAATCATATGATGCAATTTTGTGGCTTGATGATGAATTTAATATTTCCCTTCATGGTTTTGAAAAAAATATATTCTGAATTGTTAACCAAAACTTTAGTTTAATTTACAAGAGTGTTCATGAAAAATTAGTTTAAAATATACGCTGATATAGATACTATAGGTTCATTACTTTAGAAAACTAGTATTGCCTTTGAGTTACTATTTTTTTTAATGACCATGAATGCCTTTCATACTGAGATGGTTAAAACATAAGGAATACTATAAAGAAAAACTATGTAAAAATGACCCGAATAAAGTAGCTCGTAAGTCATATACACATACACACACATATAAATGTACTACAAAGTGTCATTTTCGTTCATTGCCAAGTGGCTTTAAGATACCAATATGCAATCTTGTGTTTAAAATTGTTGAATATGAAAACAACATCTTGTTTTCAAAGAGCCATTCTTTAATGGTCAAGGATTATGTGAACACCTGAACCATGACTAAAACCCTTATTTTTACCTTAACAGACAACAGTACATATAATTCAGTTTGCACCAATTAGAAATTTTGGGGAAAATAAAATATACACAAATCTTAAGTTTTCGCATATAATTATGAAAATGCTTAGCATTTACTCCAAAATTATAATGTGCTTCGATTTACTCTAAACTAATTTTGGACTTATGGCCCGATAACATTTCATCCAAACCATACTTCGCAATGTATATATTTTATGATATATGCTTTGAAAAGTTTTGAAAAAATAAAAATTGAAATGAGTTTCCTTGTATCAGTATATTATGGTATAACATAACCAACTGAGCACACACTAGTAAATTCATCATGTTAAGAAAACTATACTCAAATAGCATTAGTATAAAAATCTTCTCCTATAAGTTTTCAAATAGCAAAGATCCAGGAGTTAAGAACACGAATGCAACCTTTTTATTTGCAAGTACAGATCGTAACGAAAGAATATTCCTAATCACAACAATAAAAGCAAGCTCCTCGTCAAAAAGCACTCTTGTGTCAGAAATTCTTTACTGTTCGATCTTTCATGATTAATGATGAACAATTCAAGTAATAGACCAAGGATCACCAATACCGAATATTTCACAAACAAAACTCAATATGATTTTTGTTTGTTTAAGATGACGTACCTTGATTAACAGCGGAAGATGTAATGGTTGTCATCTTCTTCTTCTGACTTTTAATAATTACTCTTCTTCTCAGAATTCGGTTTCTCTCCCTAACCCTATTTCTTTATGTGTTTCTTGATGGAGAAGAATACATCTATAACCTAGGAGACAGAGGACCCAATCCTTTATATAACATTTAACTCTAAATCTGGTACATCCATCATATACCAATTCAACGCTTAAGATTAATCACATACCTAATGTTCTAATTATAGAATGGACTATTTATGACTTAATTAATCAGGTCACATTAAGATTAGAAACTGCATAACATTAAAGGTAAATGAAACGTTCTATTTATGACCTAATTAATAGGGTCACATTTGTTGGGGATGCAGATTAAGGATCTTAAGGCAAAAATAACACTAGAGGGGGGGGGGTGAATAGCGTTTTAAAGAATATATGAACTATATGACTAAATTAAAACTTTCAACACAAATCAAAACAGAATTCTAACACAGAGTGATCACATAACATATAACAAATGCAAATAGTAAAGTAAAGCAAGTAAAAGGAAAGAACACACCGGATTTTATACTGGTTCAGAATCCTCCTACATCCAGTCCTGCACCAAGGCAATATCCTTGTACAGATTTTTATAAGCCGATATCCAAATTACAACCCTCAATTTTTAAGGCCTTGAGGAACCCTCCTATCTCCGAGTCTGGGGTAAACTCTCTTGATTTACGGGACACAAGATCACCCTAATACTTTCTAATAACAATCCTTTTGAATGGATAGACTCTATGGACTTTTTGAATACAAATTAATCCTATAACTCTGAATAGCACTTTGATCTTTAGTAGAATGATGGAGAATCAAATAGAGAGAGTATCTAAATGATTTCCTATTGAGAATTTGGCAGAATGATGGCACGATCTTGAAAATATGAAGTTTTATGGCTATGGAATGGTGGAGAAGAAAGAGTGAAGAAAAATAAGAAAGTAGTTGTTAAAAAATTCGTTTTGGAAGCCTTTATATAGATGCACAGCAGTCATAACCATTGGCGAAAGGTTTTTGAATGAATGGACACTTATTTTGAAATTTGAATTTTGAATCCAGCTGTCACCATGTCGACATGGGGTATCCCCATATGTCGACATCCCTCAGTTCAAAATTGTAGAGATGTTGTTTTGTAAAAGCATTTGAATTTAAAACAAGTTGAAACTTCTCTGAAGCAAAATAAAGTGTTTAAACAATATTTTGAGATAGAGAATGAATATAAAACATTATTTTAAATATATATATATAATTGATATAGACCGTCAATTATATAAGTAATATTTAAAATCAGAATAAGTTTTGATGTTTTAAAAATAGAAGTTTTTAAAATCAGAATAGAGGAATATTTCAAGGCTAAAACAAAGTTTGAAAACAATTTTGAAAACATGATTTTGAAAGCTAAAACATTTTGAAAAGCAGATTTAAAAACATTTTGAAAAATCTATTCAAACTGAAATTGCAAGAACCTTCCTACAGAGCTCCTCCATAGGACTCGAGAACTTGTACAAAGTAGTTTAAATGATTTTGATTTTCGTGGGTTTGTAAGCCACTTGTCGTAGGTTTGTAAGCTACTTGTCGTGGGTTTGTAAGCCACTGGTTTCGATAGAAATTGGGTTCCATCCCAAAAGAAAATTGGAAGAAAGATGAGAGTGCTATTATTAAGTTTTAACAAAATACTAGACACTTATCTTGAGATCTTGAAATCTTGATTCTCTAGAGTCTTGAATCTTGAATCTCTAATCTTCATCTTGATGCTTGAGTCTTTATACTGATCAGTCTTCGATAATACCTGCATATACTTCCTATATACATACATACATATATATATATATATATATATATATATATATATGAAAATGTTAGTATATATTTTATAAAGTAAAGTATAATAACTATATAAGGTTGTTGTCATCAAAACATCATCAACTCAGTTCCTAACAACATTAAGATTAGAAACTGCATAACGTTAAAAGTAAATGAAACGATGCAGTTTCTAATAGCAGTATTCTAACATTCTCCCATTTGACCCGATTATTCATAATATCAAGTGTTTGAACATCGTACTATGATAAATTGCTGAGAGTTATGGCGGTTATGCATTATTAATTCAATGCATTCCCTTCCATGTACTACAATACCAGCAATCCATCATTTTATACACATAATTTATATAAAATAGCATAATGGTCCACATGATGTCTTATATCATAATGATTAAACATAATATTTTTATAAGACCCTTTCTTGTTTAAAATTACATAAAGTACGTCCTACCACATTAAAACAAGAGACACATAATTGTATATCAAAAACACACAAAGGATCTCAGAATGTCACACATCAATTATTATTAATACAACCAAGACCCATTCTTTGAACATGTTCCTTAAATTGTCTTGGCCGCAACCCTTTCGTCAAAGGGTCTGCAATCATAAGTTCTGTCCTGATATCCGGTCTAGTACAGGTTTGAGCATACGTTAGGCTACCAACTACAGATGCATATGAATTGATTCCATTTCCTTTCATTCAACATCATTCTTAGGACATTGCATGAGATTGAATTTATCACCTTTCTATACAGGAACTTTCCCAGGTGCACACTTACTCATTCCAAATCTCTCTAGAATTCTTTTGATATATCCTTTCTGAGACCATCCCAATCTTCCTTGTGATCGATCATGAAATATTTCTATTCCGATCACATAGAATGCCTCTCCCATATCTTTCATTTCAAAGTTCGTTGAGAGAAATTCCTTAGTCTCATGCAATATGCTTAAATTATTTGCAGCAAGCAAGATCTCATTAACATAAAGGACTAGATAAATAAACTTGCTCCCACCGATCTTTTGGTATAAACAGTGATCAACCGTATTTTCCTTAAAACCAAAAGATGTAATAATGGTATTGAACTTTATATATAATTGCCGGGATGCTTGTTTAATCCCATATATTGACTTCTTAAGTTTACACACCAATTGTTCTTTACCTTTTACAGAAAAACCCTCAGGTTGATCCACATAAACATCCTCATCAAGATCTCCATTCAGATAGGCTTTTTCACATCCGTTTGATGCAATTCCAAATCATAATGTGCTACTAATGCCATTATTATTCTTAGTGAGTCCTTTTTCGAAATAGGAGAAAATGCCGCCTTGTAATCAACACCATCTTTCTGAGTGTAACCCTTAGCAACAAGTCTAGTTTTATACCGTTCGACATTACCACTGGAGTCGTGTTTGGTTTTAAAAAACCATTTGCATCTGACTCTTTTACAGCCATGTGGTAACTCAACGAGATCCCAAACTTCATTCTGTTGCATGGATTTTAATTCTTCTTTCATGGCATTAATCCATTCCTTTGACTCTTTACTTTTTACAGCATGTGAAAATGAAACTGGGTCCTTATTGATTCTTATATCATAATCTGATTCTTGCATATAAACCATATAATCATTAGAAATAGCTGACCTACGATCTCTTTGAGATCCTCTTAATGCTACTTGTTGTGGTTCATGCATATCAGCATTATGTAAGTCATTTCCTACAGGAAGTACTTCTTTATTTATATGTTGTTCATCACCATGCTGTTCTCCAATAGCTGGAACAACATTTGGAGTAATAGTAGAAGGAGGAACTATTCTAGGTAATGAAACATTTATCCTTGTTTCCTTTATTTCCACTATTTCTCTTCTAGTACTCCCACTGACTTCACCAATCTCAATGAATCTTACATTACCAGTTTCTACAATTCTTGGACTATGATTAGGACAGTAAAACACATATGCTTTAGATTTTTTAGGGTAACCTAAAAAATACCCACTAATCGTTCGAGAATCTAATTTCTTTTCATGGGGATTATAAATTCTCGCTTCCACTGGACAACCCCAAACATGCAGGTGTCTTAAGCTAGGTTTCCTGTTAGTCCATAATTCAAAAGGAGTCTTTTGAGCAGCTTTACTAGGAACCCTATTCAATAAATAATTAGCGGTTTTGAGAGCAAACAACCACAAATTCTTAGGTAGTGTAGAATCTGACATCATACTCCTAATCATATCTATTAACGTCCTATTCGTCTTTCTGCTACACCATTTTGCTGTGGTGTACCTGGCATTGTGTATTGCGCACATATGTCATGATTTTCGAGGAATTTTTCAAATGGACCTGGACACTGGCCTGACTCATTATATTTGCCATAATATTCACCACCACTGTCAGACCTTATGATTTTCACCTTTTTATCAATTGCCTCTCAACTTCCTTTAAAAACGTCTCAAGGACATTCACAGATTGATATTTTTCATGAAGCAAATAGACATAACCATAGCGGGGAAAATCATTAATAAAAGTGATGAAATATTTTTCTCCGTTAAAGGCTGGAGTGTCTAAAGGTCCGCAAATATCAGTGTGTATTATTTCCAGAAGCTGGCTGCTTCTAGTGGCTCCTTTCTTATTATGTTTGGTTTGTTTACCTTTAATACAATACACACATAATTCTAGATCACTAAAGTTCAAATTTGAAAAAATTGCATTACTTACTAATCTCATTATTCTTTCTTTGGATATGTGACCTAGTCTTTTATGCCATAATAAAGCAGAATTTTCATTCAACATGTTACGTTTGCATCCAACATTATTTATTACATTCAGCAAGGAATTCGCATAAGTGTCATTCAATTTCAATTTATATAAACCATCAATTAGAATACCATAACCAACATTATCAGTATTCTGATATAAATCAAAACAACCAGATCCAAACGTACATCTAAAACCTGAAATATCCAACTTACTTACGGAAATAAGGTTTCTAGATAATGAAGGTACGTAAAGGGTACTATATTAGTCTAATACATACCCACTTTCTAGAATTAGACGATAAGTCCCAATGCCTTCTATTGTGGATTTCATTCCATTTCCCATAAAGAGAAAACGATCTTCATTTGGATTTATGGTTCGGATCATAAGAATTCCCTTTCTTTTCGAACCAAGCTATCCTTTTCGGACAGTCATTTTGATAATGTCCTTTCCTTTTACAGAAATGACATCGAACATCCTTTAGTTCCTTCTTTTCATTATCCTACCCATTCTTAGAAGGTGCCTTTTTCTTCGTGAAATGACTTGATTTTCCATTCTTTTCTTTACCAGCTTTATTACTCACAAAACTTACTGGGTGATTCACTTGATTTTTCAAATGTCCTTCTTCCTGAACAAGTCTACCGGCCAATTAATTAACGGTCCACTTATCCTTTATAGTGTTATAGTTAATTTGAAAAGGTCCATATTCAGATGGTAGCGAGTTCAGGATAAACTGGACAAGAAAAGAATCCTCTACTATAAGTCCAAGGGAGTTTAACCTTGCTGCAAGATTAGTCATCTCTATAATGTTCTCTTGCATAGTTCGTGACCCATCAAACTTCATGGTCGTGATTTTTGCCATAAGAGTACCAGCGATTGACTTATCAACTGAACGAAAACGCTCTTCCACAAACTGCATATATTCCCTAGCACTTTCTATTTACGGAATCGTTGACTTGATGTTGTTAGCAACAGTCATCTTAATAAATATGAGGCTCAATCTGTTACTACGTTCCCATGCTTTATGGTGTGATTTTTCTGTCTCAGTACTAGCTGTTGCAAGAGTAACAGGTTTATCCTCAAGGAGTGCCAAGTCAAGATCTGAACACCTAAATGGAAATTGACTTGTTCTCTCCATTCAGAAAAATTAACACCAGTGAATAATGTAACAGATGAAGCATGTGTATTCATGGGAACTACTGCAAATTAAATAAAAAACTGAAATAACTATAAGCTCATAAGTAACCCGATTCACATATGTACATAATAATATAATATAGGACTCCTTTGGGTAGATACTATCTTATACTTAACATGGTTAAATACCAAAACATAAGTAAGTAACAAATATATTCAATTAAATAAAACTAACATCTTTGGATGATCAATATTTATTTAATCAAGATATCTATTAAACCTCATCATGTCAACTAGTTATAGAACAATACTTTCCTTTGGGTAAGTTTTTCAGGTTCTACCATTAGTGACGCCAGTTTTTTTTGGGTTTTATTATAATTGGCAATTTCTATCAATAATCATTATGTCACTTATGTACTAAATGATTATTTTGATTTTGACCACTTTGGTGATTAACAAAATCATAAATCTCATGTGCATAATTGACTTATAACACATACTTGCTTAAACATCATGAGCAAAGCATAGATCAGATCAATTGCAATCATAAGAAATATTTAGTTATTGATTGGTGGCTCTGATACCAAATGTGAGAAATTCTTTACTGTTCGATCTTTCATGATTAATGATGAACAATTAAAGTAATAGTCCAAGGATCACCAATACTGAATATTTCACAAACAAAACTTAATATGATTTTTTTTGTTTAAGATGACGTACCTTGATTAACAGCGAAAGATGTAATGGCTGTCATCTTCTTCTTCTGACTTCTAATAATTACTCTTCTTCTCAGAATTCGGTTTCTCTCTCTAACCCTATTTCTTTATGTGTTTCTTGATGGAGAAGAATACATCTATATCCTAGGAGAGAGAGGACCCAATCCTTTATATAACATTTAACTCTAAATCTAGTACGTCCATCATATACCAATTCAACGCTTACGGGTAATCATAGACCTAATGTTCTAATTATAGAACGGTCTATTTATGACTTAATTAATCAGGTCACATTAAGATTAGAAACTGCATAACGTTAAAGGTAAATGAAATGTTCTATTTATGACCTAATTAATAGGGTCACATTAAGATTGAAAACTGCATAACGTTAAAAGTAAATGAAACGATTGTAGTTTCTAATAGCAATTTTCTAACATCTTGCACTGAATGGTATAACCAATCTTCAAAAGGGCTTCATAATCTCGAAGAAAAGAAGTATAAATAGAAATCAACGGTATGCAAACTAATGCACAGGTCTTCTTGGTTAGCTTTTGTGTTACATTGACACTGGCATGGTTTTAGGAAGCTTCATTAATGTAAGGTTTAAAAATTATTACCCAGAACTTCAAACTCATAAGACCGATTCTATAAATAAATATTGTCTATATATGGATTAACCGTAAGTAATGTTAATGTATAAAATTTATAAATATTGTCAACCGATATTGAAGCAAGAATATCTCAGCTGTTTATTTTGGACAGTAAACTCAAGTACTATACACGGCAAGGGATGGGAACTTTAACAAAATGATTTCAGATTTTATGAAACTCATGTTGTTCCTAAATGTAACGTGCAGGTTGAACAACACTTTTCATTACAATACATTAAATTTTATGTCTAAAGTTTCTAGGGTAAATTTGTCACTGCTCAATGTGAACAATGACTATTCTTCCACTTCAATTTGAATTAATTAAGCATCATGTTAATGCATGAGCTTGCTCTCATTGCTGTCAGCATTTCCTACCAGCCTGGAAAGCTAAAATTGCAAGCTTACATCATTAGAAACTTGCATTGCAGTCTGAAGATCAATTTCGACTTTGGTATCATTCCTATACTTTTTAAATTTACAAACCATGTTAAGTATGTGGATTGTTAGATATCGGCTTGAAGTATAATTTTAAATCTTCTATACATATTTTATATTGTTAACAAGAAATCTTGTCAACATCCCCAATGATTTGATTAGATAATTTTATTTGGACATAACCACGTGGTTGATATGATTCTCACTTCCGAAGGTGTACCTTTGGATAAAATGTCTTAATCAAGTTGATCTGGATGAAAAGAATAGTAAATGGTCATAACTTTCGACCTTCTCGAAAGATTATTGAGGCTACTTCAACCCTTCGGCCAGGTTGATAAATTACTAAATTGTCAAACCTTATTAGCATGACCACCCCAACCTTCCGTCTAAGTTGGTGAAGAATGAAATAGCTCAATCTTTCAACCTTATAGAAAGGTTATTAATAAGATCATTCCAACCTTTCGACTAGGATGGAATAGAAGTAAGTTGTCAAACCTTTCGACTTTGCCAAAATGTGTGACAAGTCTTTTCCAACCTTTTATTAGGTTGATGTAATTCTCATTCGTTTAGCGTATAGAAATCAATAATTTGTTGAGTTTCATCTCCCCCTGAAGTTGAAAGCAGTTAAAGTTGATGTCTACTTCTTCCTTTTTAATCATGTCGAAAGTTGTCGTGTGAAACCTCTTAACATTGTCGTAAGGAAAAACATAGCTCATTTGTCAACCTTAATTGCTTTCAAGCCCTTTGGTGTCCATTTTTTTCTATGGAATCGATTCGAAGGGTTTACTAATGCTTAAGGGGGTAGATTCCCTTTGAATAAAGTCCATCATAAGTGGTTATAAGATATATAATCCAGCATTTCTTTAGGAAGTAAACTTTTCGACTAAGTCGAAAGGTTTTCCTCCTTTCGAAACAGTCCAAGCTTTATATCTTTAACTCATTTACTCAACTTATAGAAGATCAATTTAGTTATTCTCATATCCATGCAATCAGCATAAGCGACACGTCGTCATCACTTTAGCTTTCCATATTAAGTATGGATCTCAATGATGATGTGTTTCGTTGAGAAATGTCTAAGTCGATCGTATACATAGCATAGTTCAAAGGAGATTATGAGAAAAAGGTTGAAATCTTGTGCAATTGATCATCAGTCTAGCTAAATATCTTAATAATTCTCCTCATTGCCAATATCCATCACGAACGAGCCATCTCCATTTTATTTGTATCCAAATGAGTTATAAGAAATTGAGGTCTCTCTCTAATTCAATTTAGGGTTTCTATGTACAATTATCACTATGAGAGCAGAGAAAAGAAGATGAATTCAGTATCCAGAATTCGGCCCCTAAAAGTGGACCCCTTGGGTCTTATTTATGGATGCAGGCGGCCCCCTTTCGACCCGTGTTTTCGACTGTGTCGAAAGGATCCCGTTTATATGCCGCCTTAAACCTTTCGACTTCATCGAAAGGTTATGAACCATTCAACTGTGTCGAAAGGTTATGAGTCTCTTATGCTCCTTGGTTCATCCCTTTCTCTTCCTTGTCTTCAACCTTGTTGAAAAGTCTTCTCTTTGTATGCTGCTGTGACCTTCTGTATGTTGTTCTAAACCTTTTGAAATTGTCAAAAGGTTTGTCTTTCTTTTGCCTTTATTGACCTTTTAACTTTGACGAAAGGTTTGCTTTGTATATAGCTTCATGAACCCTTTGACCTTGACGAGAGGTTTGTCTTTACTTGTTGTTGTCGAGAGCTGTATTTCCTTCAATGTTATCGAAAGATTTTCCTTCAATCCTTTTCTTTTCCTAACTTCTGAGTATTTCTTTCTTCATAGAACCTTTCGACGCAATCGAAAGGTACCTTGGATGTGTCCTAACCGGTTCGAAAGGCTTGCTATGCTTTCGAAAATGTTACTCCGGGGCAAAAACTTTGACTTCAAAAGGTTTGATGTGTAGTTGAGGGATTACCATTGATTCCTTCCGAAAAGGGTTCTTAAGTCATCGTTGTTTTCTTATTTATGTCAAAAGGTTGGTTGTGGCGGAAGGTTCTATTGGTTTTCATCTGAGCCGAAGGCCTTTACACTGTATAAACAATTGGACCTTCGAACATTCTTTTTAAGTCCTTCATGATTATTTGGTCTGTCTTTTCATCAAAACTTCAATTTTATCATCCTTCTTTTATACTACTACTTTCGAGTAGATTTAATGGTTAACATTTTCCCCCCTTATGTGAAAGAAGCTTTTGTTCTTCAAAATAAAGTTTTCATAGTTACCTTGCTCCTCGTAATCTCGTCATTCCTGCAAAAATCAACATTAAAAGTACCATTGTTACTATCATACTTACATGTATGTTCAGCAGTTGATCGGCATATTAAAGCCCTTATCCGCCTGATAAGCATCATTTGAAATTCAAAGATACCAATTTTTAATTTTGGCACCAAGAAGACCAGTTTGAGATTTTTAGATGCTTGCAATAGAATTAGTTACTTCATATCATCCATGAAATCTAACCAAGATTAGGGCACTAACTTGTGAAGTTTAGAGATTATAATGTGATATTCAAAATCTAGATAGCTATATCCTAGGAGTAGTTTTATATGGTATTTCTAAACCTAGATTCAGGTTTTTATGGCCAATTAAACAAGAATTAGTAGTATGGTTCCCATATTAAACTAAGACTCCAGATCAGGACATATTTGAGTCAATTCTCTTTGCAGTAAAAATCTTCGGCCCAGATTAGGGCATATACTTATGTAAGAGAATGGTTTTTAAAATAGAAACCTCTTGCCCATATTAGGGCATATTTCAAACAACCAGAAATTCACGAAATTAGTCTTCATAATAGATGCAACGGACCCAGAATAGGGTATTCAGGCAAAATATGATAATAATCTCGAAACCTAAGTTTGAGTATCATGAATTATAGTGGACGATAATATTCTTATACCTCGAGTTGGGCTTAGTAAAGATGGAAATTTATAAAATCCCGAAACCCAATTTCAGGTACTAGTCGTTGAAATTTATATGAAAACTCCAAAGCTCATATTCGGGCATTTGAGATGAATAAAATCCAAAAATCTTGTACCCTGATTTGGGTTTAAATAAACAACAGTCTTGATACCCAGATTCGGGTATGAAAAGTTAATGATTGGTAATGTCCTGAAAGTCAGATTCGAGTATTAGATGGTGAAATTTTTATATGAAAGACCCAAAACTTAGATTCGAGTAATAGTTAGTGGAGTTTTGTTCTACTCCTCTGCTTTTGTCTTCTTTGACACGGATGAACCTTCCAGGTTTTGATTGTATATAATTCAATTAGCTGCCTCTTGAGCTTGGACATCTTAGTCCATAATTAGATAGGATGCATTTATCTGAGCTAGGACATCTCAGTCCTTAGTTAATTATGCCTCCTCTCGAATTTGGACATCTTAGTCCAATTTTATTTGAGCCTCCTCTCGGGATTGGACGTCTTAGTCCATTATTGATTGAGCCTCCTTTTGGGCTTGGACGTCTTAGTGATTAAGCCTCTTCTTGGGCTTGGATCTTAGTCCATTATTGTCCGGTGCTCTAGATTATCTCATCTTAGAGGTTGAAACCAAAGACTTACCCTACCTTCCTCCAAGAGGCGCCCAGCTCTACCCCTTTTGTGGCGCAGACAACGGCTTTTTCGGTGCTCTACCCTGACCATCTTATGGCACAGATAGAGGCTTATTCTATCCTCCCCACACGAGGTGCCTTAACCCGACCATAGCGTGGGGCGGATAAGGGCTTGTTTAATGTTTTAACCTGACCATCTTATGGCGTGGATAAAGGCTTACTCCATCTTTCCTCCAAGAGACGCTATGCCCCGGCCATCTTGGCGTGGACAGAGGATTTTCTACCATCTTAGGTAGTATCCAAATTTGAGAAGCATTTCACTCCCAATCATGTAAATTTCCTCTTTACAAAAATAAGTTCTTTATCAATCCATCTTTGAAAAATATGGCGTTAAATGTTCAGCATTCCATGTCCTAGGCACCATAATGTCGTCTGAGCAACATAGTTTGTAAGCTCCCAAGGGTTACTTTGCATATGATTAATGGCCCTTCCCAGTTTGGTCCTAGGGATCCATCTACAGGATTCTTAGTATTGGCCATTATTCTGTGGAGTACCAAATCCCCCTCTTGAAATGACCGAGCTCTCACTCTTGAGTTGTAATACATAGAGATTCTCCTCTGATATTCGACGGTTCTTACAACTGCTTCATCTTTTAGCTCATGTATCAAGTCGAGTGATTCTTTCTTCAATTCTTGATTCTTGTCAAATTCATAGGAAATCCTTCGGTGTGAGGGTATTTCAATCTCAATTGTAAGCATTGCTTCACACACATATGTCAAAGAATACGTGGTATGTCCCATTGACGTCTTAGCAGATGTTCGGTAGGCCCATAACACTAGCGGTAGTTCTTCTACCCAATTTCCTTTTGCTTTGTTTAGTCGCATTTTCAAAATGGTTTTTATGGTCTTATTTGCAGCTTCAACTTCTACATTTGCTTTTGGATGTGTGACAGATGAAAAACTTTTAATAACTCCATTTTTGTGGCAGAATCGAGAGAACTCCTTGCTTTCAAATTGCGTCCCCTTGTCAGAGATTATCTTTTGGGTAATTCTAAACCAGGTTATGACATTCTTAATGAAAAATCTTATTACTTTTCCCGAAGTGATTTTTGGAAGTGGTTTGGCTTCAACCCATTTGGTAAAATAGTCGACTACCACTACGACGTATTTAGCTCCTCCTTTTGAAATTGGAAATTGGAAATTGGGCAATCAAATCTATTCCCAAACATCAAAGGGCCATGGACTTATGATTGGAGTTTATCAACTTGGAGGCAACTTGGGTATTTTTTAAAACTGCTGGCATTTCTCGCATCTTTTCACATAGTCTATAGCTTGGCTCACCATATATGGCCAATAAAATCCTTGCATCATTACTTCTTTACAAGTTTTGTTCCATTTGAATGATCACCACACAACCCCTCATCTACTTCATCCATTAGTCTCATCCCATCATCATGCTCACACAACGAAGATAAAGCATAGCATATCCCTTGATTTTTCTTGCTTATCCTTTATCGGATGGTGATGTCCCTTTAACTAAATACTCAACAATGGGTGACATCCATGTATCTTCGTATGTGCTATTTGGCCTTAGTTGGCTCACCCTTTCTTTTGTTTACTCTTGACCACTTTCTATTTCTTCTGCCCTTTAAGACTTGGCTTGAGATCTTGTCATAACAAGCACCTCCTTCCCTTGCTCGGATGTCTCCTTTTCAATACTTGGCTTTACTTGGTATCCTACAGGGACAATTCGTGTTTCTGGTGCTCCCCTTGAGCTGGCCAATTTTGCTAATGAGTCTGCATGTGCATTCCTTGCCCTTTGAACTTGATTTACTGAAAAATCCTCAAACAAGGTAAGGATTTGCAATATCCTCTTCACATATAAAGATAGCTTGGGGTCCTTTGTTTGGTATATCTGTTTCACTTGATTGACCATTAGCTATGAGTCACTGAAAATATGCATTCGGGGGATTTTCAATTCTAATGCCAGAGTTAGTCCTGCTACCATTGACTCATATCCTGCCACATTTTGGGTTGTAGGAAATCTCAATTTCGTGGCATAGTGTAATCGATGTCCGTCTGAGGCTATAATTACATATCATGCACTGACACCTTGCTTATTTGATGCTCCATCTAAAAATAATTGCCAAATGGGCTTATGGCCTTTCTCATTTTTCGATTGTTCCTTTATAAAGCTGATGCATTCATTTACAAAGTCTACTAATGCTTGGCCTTTGATTATAGCCCTTGGTTGAAACTCTATTTCGTATTGGCTGAGTTCAATCCCCCATTTGACCAATCTCCCTAAAGTCTCGGGCTTACTGAAAACTTGCTTAAGAGGAAAATTTGTCAATACCCTGATCGAATGTGCTTGGAAATATACTCCAAGCTTTCAAGTTATAAGAATCAAGCAATAAGCTAATTTCTCTATAACTTGGTATCAGACTTCTACATCTTTTAACCACTTGCTTACATAGTATACTGGGAGTTGTGCTCCTTTGTCCTTTCAAATGAGTACTGAACTGACCGCATGTTCCGATACCACCATATATAGATACAAAGTTTCTCCACTCTCGAATCTGGAGAGTATTAGTGGTTTCTTCAAATGGCTTTTCAATTCCAAGAAAGCTTTTCTACAATCTTCTCCTCATTCAAAGTTCTTTCTTTTTTTTAACTATATTGAAGAAAGGTATGCATTTATCAGTAGCTTTGGAGATAAACCCGCTTAGCGTGGCTACTCTTCCATTTAAGCTCATCACCTTCTTGCTGGTTCAGCCATATCCCTTATATCCCGAAATTTGGTCGGGACTTACCTCTATTCTTTGAGCACTTACCAAGTAGCCTAAAAACTTTCCAACATGGACCCCAAAAAGCACTTTTGCGGATTTAACTTCATTTGATACCTCCGCAATGTCCCGAACATTTCCTCTAGATCTTTGAGATGATTTTTGGGTTCGCTAGATTTTACCAGCATGTCATCAACATAAACCTCCATATTTCCGCCGATCCATTCTTTGAACATTTAATTAACCAATCTCTGATAAGAAGTCCCAGCATTCTTTAGACCAAATAGCGTGGCTCCGTAACAATAATTCCCCCACTCTGTCATGAAACTGGTATGGTCTTTATCTGGCTTGAACATCGGTACCTGATTGTACCATGAATAAGCATCCATAAGAGATAATAACTTGTGTCCACTGGTTGCATCTGCCAACTGATCTATTTGTGGCAATGGGATACAGTCTTTTGGGCATGCTTTGTTTAAATCTATGTAATCGACACATGTTCTCCACTTTCCGTTTAACTTTTCACTAGAACTGGATTGGCTAACCATTTAGGGTAATATACTTCTCAGATTAAACTATTTTTAAGGAGCCTATCAACTTCCTCTCTAAGAGCACCCGTTCGAACTTTATCCAATTGTCACTTTCTTTGCCTTATAGGGGTTGATCTTGGGTTGATGTTAAGGGTGTGACATATGAAGGTCGGCTCAATCCCCATCATATCTAAATGTGACCAAGAAAACACATCCTTGTTGTCTTTAAGGAACTGAATCAGATATTTCTTTAACTCATCATCAAGATCTTTTCCCACTTTGACAACTTTAGAAACATTTTCAGAATCTATACAGGTTTCCTCAAGGTCCTTTATGGGCCTTATTCTCTCTGTATCACCTTGACAACCAAAATCTATGACTATTGGCTCTTCTTCTGTTAAATTAGTGTCGTCCATCTTCCTCTTCTTTCTTGCAGAAATGTACTGTTGATACATACGTTTATTAGACTTCTTATCATTAATCTTTGCTTCGAATGTTGGATGTAAAGATCCACCATCTGAATGTTATGAAGTAGTAGAAGAATCAAAATAAGTAGAATACTCCTTTTTATATTGATCGAGTGTGGCAAAGTCCATTTCATGGGAGCTGAATTGTTCTTCCCAAATAGCCCCCCAGCCACGCTTTGTCAAGAACTTCACCATGAGATACTTTGGAGAGACGAAAGCATCAATTTCATCTAGGGCTGGTCGAACGAAAAAGCATTGTAGTAGGAGGGTTGGTCATTTATCACAAAGATGGTTTGAAATTTTCGACATGTAGGAGGCAACCCCATTTGTGCTAGAAGCTTTATTTTCTCTACCGGAGTTGATCCCTTGTTGTTGAACCCAAAAATTAGTTCAGAGCTTGGCTCAAGCTTGTGCCCTATAATATTCATTTGATCAAAAGCATGCTTGAATATGACATTAACTGCACTCCCGCTATCGACTAGAATTTTGAAGATAATTGACAGCTCGATTTGTATAGTGATCATAAATGGGTCGTTATGTGGATAATGGACTCCCTTGCGCAGCTCCTTCAGAGTGACCACCAAATTTGGCATATGAATATTAAGTTGAGGGATTTTCATTGGAGGTTCTTCATGAACATAATAAATTCCTTCCTTAGCTTCCTTGATATATCTTCTTCAAGCCGTTTTACTGTACCTTGCCGGATGTGGTCTGCCATGGATCACATCAATCCTGTTAATTGACGGCTTAAGCTGAGGGGTTCTTCATCTTTTAGAACATTTATAGCGTTGCGCGAACGCTTTTGGGGAGCAATTCCGGTTCTTTGGGCTTTGTGTTGATCTTGGATAAACTCTTTGAGATAGCCTTCCCGGATCAGCTTTTGAATTATGCCAGCCAACACTCTGCATTCTCTGTTTTATGGCTGTTTGCTTTATGATAGGCGCATTAATCTCCTCCCTTCTTTCGGTTCAGATTCTTCATATCTTTACAGGAGGTTGGAAAATTGACTCTTTCCTTTGTTGTAGCATATATGTAAGACAGTGGCATGTATAAAGCGAATGTATTACCGACTGGCTCTTCCCACCTGACCCATTTATGGCTACGGTCCAAGCCAAATTTTCATCCCTCCCTTCTAGGAAGTGTCTTTCTCTTTGAATAGTAAAGCTCATCCATCTGGATGAGTTTATCTGCTTGAAAGTGGAAGTCTTAGAGATCTTTGCAGCCATTAACAAATAGCTGCTTCCAGAAAGGAGTGTTCTCGATTAAACCAGAATGGATGGCTATGAGTTTGTCTCGGTCGTTCATGTCCTTAGCCTTCAGGGCTTCTACGTTGAATCTCCTTAAATAATCTCCCCAAGATTCACCCTGCCTTTGCTTTATGTTAGCCAAGACTGTATAATCGATGGTTGGATCCTTGCAAATATAGAATTGTGCTGAGAATTCATAAGAAAACTATCGCCAAGAATAGATGGTTTCCTCTCTATACTGTATGTACCAATTGGTTGCCGCCTCTTAGGGAGTAACAGGAAACAGTCGCCACCTCACTACCTCGAAAGCATTGTATAGGTCCATCTGCCTTTCAAATGCCATAAGATGGTCATCATGATCTGTATTCCCATGGTACTTCATAGACAGGATCTTGACATAAGAAGGAATTACTATCGACATGATCTGATTAATGAATGGGGGCACCCTCTCATTGTCATTTACATTTGCATCCATGGTTATTTTGCCTTTTGAATTCATGACGTCCTTGATTTCCATCTCTGCAGGATCTTTAAAGAAATCTTCAACATTACCATAATTTTTCTGACTCGGGTGATATTCATCATAAGTTGATCTGCCTGACTGCTCTAGTGACTTGTCAAGATTTCTCCCTTGATAATTAGCTTTTTCTTGTGGAAGATCTTTCTTCTTTGAGGAGGTCAAGTCTGTCTTATCTTTGCATTCCTTGGAACTGGTTTTCAGATTTCTTCTAGGAGAAACTACTTCCTCTCCTTGAGTTTGCCTTGGATTTTTTGATGATCTTTGAGATAAAGCCATCATTAAAGATCTTGCATTTCTTATAATTGCTGCTCCAAGCGCTTAATTTTATCTTTATTCTCATCATGCTGTGCTGGTGATGAAGTTTGACCTGGAATGACCTCATCTAGGTTGAAAGTTGGAGCAACATTCTCCTCTAGCTTGGAAGTGTGCACTACTCCCTTATCAAGTCCACTTAGACGTTTTGATCTCATTTTTCCTAGGCAAGAGAAATGAACAATAATTAGTCTATACATAATGATAGGGTCAGAGTTTCAATCCCTCCTTCTAGCACCAAATGTTAACAAGAAATCTTATCAACATCCCCAATGCTTTGATAAGATAATTTTATTTGGACATAACCATGTGTTGATATGATTCTCGCTTCCGAAGGTGTACCTTTGGATAAAATGTCTTAATCTAGTTATCTGGATGAAAAGAACAGTAAATGGTCATACCTTCCAACCTTGTCGAAAGATTAATAAGGCTACTTCAACCCTTCAGCTAGGTTGATAAATTACTAAATTTTCAAACCTAGTCGAAAGGTTATTATCATGACCACTTAACATTTCATCTAAGTTGGTGAAGAAGGAAATAGCTCAATCTTGTTGATAAGATCACTCCAACCTTTCGATTAGGTTGGAATAGAAGTAAGTTGCCAAACCTTTTGAATTTGTCGAAAGGTGTGACAAGGCTTTTCCAACCTTTCGATTAGGTTGATGTAATTCTCAGCCATTTAGCTTCCCGAAATCAATAATTTATTGAGTTCCATCTCCTCTTGAAGTTGAAAGAAGTTAAAGTTGATATCTACTTCTTCCTTTTTAATCATGTCGAAAAATATCGCGTGAAACCTCTCGACATTGTCGTAAGGAGAAGCATAGCTCATTTGTCAACCTTAATTGCTTTTAGCCCCTTTGGTGTCCATTTTCTTTATATGGAATCGATTTGAAGGGTTTACTAATGCTAAAGGGAGTAGATTCTCTTTAAATAAAGTCCATCACAAGTGGTTATAAGATATATAACCAATGATTCCTTTAGGAAGTAAACCTTTCGACTAAGTAATAAGGTTTTCCTCCTTTCGAAATAATCTCAGCTTTATATCTTTAACCCATTTAATCATCTTATATAAGACCAATGTAGTTATTCCCATATCCATGCATTCAACATAAGCGACACGTCATCATCACTTTATCTTTCCATATTAAGTATGTATCTCAACGATGATGCGTTTCGTTGGGGAATGTCTAAGTCGATCTTATACATAGCATAGATCAAAAGAGATTATGATAAAAAGGTTAAAATCACGTGCAATTAACAATTAGTCTAGCTAAAGAACTTAATGATTCTCCTCATTGCCAATATCCATCATGAATGTGCCATCTCCATTTTATTCATATCCAAATGAGTTGCAAGAAATTAAGGTCTCTCTCCAATTCAATTTAGGGTCTCGAAGTATAATTATCACTATGAGAGTACAGAAAAGAAGACGAATTCAGTATCCAAAATTCGGCCCCTAAAACTAGACCCTTGGGCCTTATTTATAGATGCAAGCGGTCCTCCTTTCGACTCCATGCTTTCGACTATGTCGAAAGGTCCCCCTTTGTATGCCACCTTAAACCTTTCGACTTCATCAAAAGGTTATAAACCCTTCGACTATGTCGAGAGATTATGAATCTCTTATGCTCTTTGGTTCATCCCTTTCTCTTCCTTGTCTTCGACCTTATCGAAAGGTCTCCTCTTTGTATGCTGTTGCGAACCTTTCAACATTGTCGAAAAGTTTACCTTCCGTATATTGTTCTGAACCTTTCGACATTGTTGAAAGGTTTGTCTTTCTTTTTCCTTTATGGACCTTTAGACTTTGTCGAAAGGTTTGCTTTGTATTTAACTTCATGAACCCTTCGACCTTGACGAGAGGTTTGTCTTTACTTGTTGTTGTCGAGAGGTGTATTTTCCTTCAATGTTATCGAAAGGTTTTCTTTCATTCCTTTCCTTTTCCTGACTTCTGAGTATTGCTTTCTACATAGAACTTTTCGACGCAGTCGAAAGGTATCTTGGATGCGCCTTAATCAGTTCGATTTTCGAAAAGGTCACTCTAGGGCTAAACTTTTGACTTTGAAAGGTTTGATGTGTAGTTGAGGGATCACCATTGATTGCTTTCAAAAGGGATTCTAAAGTCATCATTATTTCTTATCTATGTTGAAAGGTTGGTTGTGGCGGAAGATTCTATTGATTTTCATTTGAGCTGAATGCCTTTGCACTGTATAAACATTGGACCTTCAAAACACTCTTTTTTAGTCTTTCATGATGAGTTAGCCTGTCTTTTCATCAAAACTTCAATTTTATTATCATTCTTTCATACTTCTGCCTTCGAGTAGATTTTATGGTTAACATATATCTGCATTATTTTACGAACCATAGCTTGAATTGGATTTCATGGAACAGCTAAGCTTTTGTAGGTCATGTCTTAAGTTAGATCTTGCATGCCTAAGTGATAAACTATTAAGGTCAAGTTGAATATAATAGCTTAAATGTAAGCATTCGTTGTCTTTAACTAAGATTTGAAAAGTAAACCTATGCTTAAATGTATACTCACTATTGGGTTCTAATATAGCTTCCAAGAATTTACAAAGAATAGCTTAAATCATATAGATGCATGCACTAAATAATGCCTTTTATCACATATTATGTGTCATCAACAATTAATGCTCTCTGAAAATTTGACAACGAAATGATGTGTAGCAACAGAAATAAAATTAAGTAAGGTTTACCAAGTGGGAAAATTCACCAAAGGGGATTATGACAACATTTTTCTTTTACTTTTCTAGTTTTGTTGGGATTATTTGAAGCTTCTCCAAAGGTTAGAGAGTTTCTATAACACTTTTGTAGAATATTTGGTTATGTGCTTTCAAACCGTCTTAAGAAATTATATGAACTACATCTATTTGTTTTATATTTTTAGTTTTACAATTATAAAAATGCTACCTACTCTTCCAATGCATGTTTAACTAAATGCATAATACATTGCAATGAATAAGTCCATGCCACTATAGTATAGACACCTCTTTCCGAAAATCGCAAGAGGTCTCATCTGTTCGGTAGATGTTTTCATTTTTGATTGTGATGGCTCTATATATTATAATTCTTAATCAAATTTATTAAAAATTAGAATAGATGTCTAAAAAGTGGATGTTTTGTAAACTACAGGAATTATTTGGAAGGAGGAAAAGCTTATTGAAGGAATCAGAATAACTACTTTGCAATCTCTTTAATCTATAATCATTATATATTGTGAGATGACTGTTTCCTAATATTATTGGATAAGAGAAATTAACAATTTCAAAATCAGTCAAACTGGTATAGTGAACTGTAGTCTTATTTTTCAGTTTTATTATATGTATTTAGGATGCTACTAAACTAAGATATAAAGTGTTGATTAACTTTATTATTATTAGTAGGACTTGCATACTTTAAATATGAGCTTGGATATGTACATTTTGTATTGGCTCTACTATGGATATCATGTATTGAGGATAAAAATTGTGTTTCTTTGATTTGGTTGTTATACACACATATATAATTTGATTCAAACTTGCATAATATATTTTTTGAAATGGTAAGAATAGTTTATTTGTGTGAATTAAATATTAAATTTCTATAGTATGTAAACAGTAAAAATGGTATTAATGGTCCAATATTTCTTTTGATATCTAATACTAATATTCATAAGGCAACAAATAGTAATACATTAATATTCCTATAATATTTCATTGAAACTAACCATAAATCTGAACGATGCTATATATTTTAGATAAATTTACTAACACTCCATTGATTTCTTTTCTCAACCCAACTGAGATTGAAACAATATTTCCTAATTAGAAACTGCACATTTATACCATGACACTATGCACTTGGTATTATTGCTAGTGGACAAGTTCAAATTAGTACCTGACGCCTGCTAAATAAGATTTTACGTGTGGTTGCTGTACCTTCTAAAACCTAAGTGCCAATAGTGCATACAGAATTACATAGGTATTAAAACGTAAAAATCATGGAAGACAAATGAAGGAAGCATGCAATACAAAAGACATACCTTATGAATCTACAATACAAGCTCCTTCATTGCCGCTGCACCAGCACCACCAGCTACTTGATACGTACTAACAACCATTTGCACCACCTTCACAGAAATATGATTAATATGATATCCAATGAGATAGATTGCCAACATCATTACAAAATTCAACAAGTGGAAACAAGCAACATTTATGTGTAGTGTTAAAGTGTTACTAAGCAGCAACATAAAAACTAATCAGGCTACGGCAATTTAATATTAACAAGAGTAATAGTATGAAATGCATTTGAAATCCACACAAGGATGCATTGTATCATCAAATGAAAACTTCTTAGTTTTATTTAAAAGACACAGTTATTAACATTTATCAATAGAGCAAGACACAACACCTTTACATGTAACCAAGTAAGAAACTAATAAAACAAAATTGACATATAAAGCATGCTTCTTAGTAGCACTATTCAGCTAGAAATAAACAGAAACTTACAAGCAATAGTGGTCTTGTCTGCAAGTAGTGGTGTTGTAGTCAGTGTCAGAGGGTAGGGAAGCAGTGAGGTCGTACGAGAATGGGATAGCTGAGTCGAAGCAAGACACGGCAGGGTCAGAGTAGGACGCAACATCAATCTGATAGGTGACAGCGATTTGATCAGCAACATCGATTTGATGGAGTAGGAGTTGAAGGAAGAGATGAAAATGAAATAAGAGCGGTAGTGATTTGGTAGCGCGACAGTAATTTGATTGGGGCAGAGGTGATTCTCTTTAGAATACGTGAACTAGGTTTACAGGGAATATTGGGTGGCAGCAATTTTCTATTAAAGTATGGATTGTATGGAGGGAAGGAAATGAATTACTAAGCCGGGAATTGCTTTAGGTAGCAGTTAACTGAAAATATTTTATATTAGTTAAGCTTTGAAATAGGATAATACAGCACATTGTACTTAAATGCTCTCATCTGGGGCTGTTAAAAGTAAATTTTCTTGTGTTGTTATCCCAATTGTGCCATAGGTTACACCCACAATTATACATTTGATTTATTTTCTAAATTGTTAAATCATTTAAAGAAAATCCTTACTATAGTATCACAATGAATTATTTACAAAAGTTCACTTGATCATTATTAAGATTTAAGGATGTCAGTTAAATTGCACTTTACATAAACTGATAAAACTAACATTTCAATAAGCGAATTCTTTGATCTATCTTGAAGCTTTTAATCCATTGTTTCATTTAACACAACAAGATCGTTATTTTAATCAATCATATTAACTACACGTTCTCACACTACAATTTACTTGCTTATTTCGATGAACTAATTTCATCGATGTTTCGCACATTATGAATTATGGCTGTTCACCATGTAACACTTATATGTTATCATATATGGATCAAATATTCATATTCTTGTATTGCTTTTAAAGTTCGATACTCACTAAAGACAATACATGATCTTATGCAAGCAAACATGACTAAGTTGCGAATGTATTTGTGCTTGTATAATTAGGCACTTGCATGGGTCAACATGTAAAAATTTATTGGTAAGTTATTTTGTATCTCTATGTTTCAATACTAATCCATTTCATTTGTATATTTTAATTGATAAACATTTTGTCAGTTATATTACTGGAAAAATATATCGGTGTAGATTATTATAACTTTGTATACAAATGTTCTTATAATATTTGAAAGGTTAGATATTACAATTCAATTTCCCTAATAAGGCTCCTACTAGTCATTTATGGTTTTCCAAACCTAAGACGAAACATAGAATTCTAAGACTCGTCTGTCTTAGGATGCTGACCTTGAGTTTTTCCAACAAGTCATAGCCCCACAAACAATGGATAATTCCTTAATGATTATATCATATGCAACTCCAAACCCATGTTTCCTAATCCTAACCTCATTTTGACCTTGATTTTTTTCAATTAATTAAATGAAATCACTCACTCAGAACTACCATTTCGCGATGGTCTAAGTATAGTATACGTACCTTAAGTTTGCTTAAAAAATACATATAGCTATTTTACCTCGTCTAGTCAATATATTAATAATACTACACATAACATCTCTAACTTGATTTTGCTTAACAACCAGAGGGTATGCAAGAATTTCTTAATATATAAATAGTAGAGGATAACTCTTATATTAAAGACTCATAATCTTCAATATGTTTAATTGAGTGATATCGACTTGTGGAATAATGCATTTCCTATAAAATACCCTCATGATTCAAGTGTCGGATGCATAAAAAATCACAATTATTTCATAAGTCAAAATTGATTTCTTACCGTTCCACCTTTGGTTTATACATTTATATCGTATAATTTTTATCATTATGTAACTTTTTTACTTTATTAACTTGTTTAATATTTTATTTATAACGTTATAATAACTAAATATACTCTAATTAATCTAATTAATTAACACTTTAATTGTAATTAAAGCAATTAACAATATAATTATAATTATATTTTTCATTTATAACACAATATATTGAATATATATACTATTACCTTTATAGTATTACAATATATGCTATATATTTATTTTAATTTTTTAGTTAACTTTTAATTAATTTATTTGATTAAACAATTTTAATTAAATTTTATTAATTTTGAAAACCCTTTTATACGCACATGTATACTCATATTGTCTTAAGTAATTTAAGGAAACATATCATATATCATTATATATATTATACATGTATATATGTAATCAATTAACTTATTTAGTTAAACTTTTATTTTGTTAATCTTATCAATAAAAAATATTTTGGAAACTAATTATATAACATTTTCAAACAATTGGAAGATTTATATTATAACTTTTATAATATGTTTTTTATTTTAAATATAACATTATAATTCAAAATGTTTATTTTAATTTTCAAAACACTTTGACATTTATAATATTATTCTTATTTTTTATTTAACTTTTAAATTTAAATTTTTTATTTTAATTTCAAAACAATTTTGAAATTAGCCCAACGCCCAATTCAAATTGGGTCATTTCTATTAGGGGCAACCTTTGGGCTCACATAACTGGTTAGGCCTGGTAGGTAGCCAGATAGGATAAGGTATTTGGTTACCCAACAATCCAGCCTAGAAACTACATTTCTTAAACACATCTACTAATTTGGTTGTAAGCTTAATTAGCTAGCACTAATATGACTAATTTAGATCGCATAAGATATTAGGCTTTTATACCATTTTGTGAACTATGCCAGCACAAGCAAGTAGGTAAATTTCAAAAAAATTATTTCATTTGGATCTTATCGGGCCTGCGAAGTCAAAATTAATTTTTAATAAAATCGATATTTTATTTAGTTTATAAATAAGGTTTTAATTTTATCATCTTTATATATTATATAGTATAATATGTGTATCATATACACATATGTGGGTATGCGCATGTACATGGTTTAATATGCTCGTATATAGAACTTGGGATTAACACCACAACGGACATGTTTGCCCCTTTATATACATATGGGCCATCTAAAATATCCATACATGTATGTGTTGTATGTATATGTGTGTGTGTATATATATGTATATTTATATGTGTGTGTATGTATATGTATATGTATATGTATATGTATATGTATATGTATATGTATATGTATATGTATATGTATATGTATATATAAATAGTTTTATAAATAATTTTAGACACTGTTTGTAAAATATGAATACACACACACATACATGTATATATGTGTATGTATAATCCAATATAATATAAAGTAATTTGTAAATATCATTACAAGTGAATTGAGTATAAAGGCAAATATGAATTTCTAGTTTTGAATTTTAGATCTAGATTTATATAATAAAATATTCAGATATTTCAAATTCATATTAATATATTAACGTTAAATATATATATGCTATATTTAGAAATAATTATTATTATTTTTAATTCACATACATATTATATATATTAATATTTTCAAAATACATTTATGTATAAATGTTTATATATATATATATATATATATATATATATATAAGTTTAGTATGAATAAATAATTAACAAAATGTGTGGGTGCGTATATATATTAACATATATACACGACCTAAAACTAAATATATTTTTTTGAAATGGTTTTTTGTTTTTTTTAAAAGGTTTCTATCAAGATATCTATGTAGAAATCTTGATCAATTTTTTTAAATGCATTTAGTTCATATCTATAATTTTATAAATACTTATATTTATATACATTACAATATATATATATATATATAAGTATAAATAATTTTTATCTATTTTCGAAAAATATAATATATATATATATATATATTGTATAAAGTTATGTATGTGTTTTAAAATCAATCCTTGTGAAAAAGTCAATTTTTTTAATATTATTTGAATACAATTTTTTTAAATTACCAGCCAAGAAATATATGTTTTTCTTTTGGCAAAGCCAAGCGGGGTTGAATGGCTCCTACCGTTTATTTATATCGATAAGCAACACTTACAATATAAATTAAGAAAAGCATACAAGGAGGGAAAGAAGATAGAGAGAAAATGAGGCAGATTGAGAGGGAAAAAATAAAATAAAACATAATACAGTTCTATGGCTACAAATTATGACCACTTGACATGAGTAGCTGCATCAAATGAGTAAGGAGACAAAGTGATCATATTGTGAATTTTCCTGCAAATCTCATAGTAAATCTGCATTCTATTCTTGCTTATATGGGTGAAGATTCTGTTGTTTCTTTCCTCCCAAATCACAGTAACCATTACTTGGAGCATGATTAACAGTTCAAACGACGACTATTGCTTCCACCTAGTTGCTTTATATATTCTCATCCATTCAATCCTGCTGTTTCTTCGAGCACACCCATAGCCACCTCTGTATTTAATTTTGGACCATATAAAGTGAGTAAAAGAGCAGCTGAAATATAAGTGATGTACATCTTCTACCGCAAAGGAGCAAAATATGCTGGAGGTAGAGACATTTACTCCTCTATAGACCAGATTTCCTAAAGTGTGAAGAGCATTTCTAATCACCTTTTTTTTTTTGAAAGTAAGTAAATGGGCCAAAGCCCAAACAAACACGGGTAAAAATACCCGAAAACCCAACGCAAAAAACTAAAACACTTAAACCCTAACGCAAATTAGGGCAGCCGACATACATTCACAGAAAAACAAAAAGAAAAAACATGGAGACGAGAGGAGGCGATTCAATATTATCTTCCTCCCGTCTTCCTGCTGCACTCGCCTCTCTCCCAATAAGATAGGCTTTGATTAAACTTGTTGTGCATGCTAGAATCAGCAGTATTTGAGCTCATGTGAAGATTCGAAGCCATTTGTTGCCTTGCTTGACTGAAATCTGCAGATCTGTTGTTAATTAAACCCAGATCTGTAGATTTGTAGTTGTTTACACCATCACTAGAGCAATAGGTTGGAGGCTCGTACTTGTCTCGGTTCATTCTCTGAAAGTTGCTAAGATCAGTATGATGAGTCTTCGGACTGAGAAGATATTGTTCAATATACTTGCCTCCAGCCTCTTTACTCCAATAATCCGCCAGAAAATCAAATCTGGTCTGATTTCTGATCTTATTCTTAGATTTCTGAAGAATAATTTTGCTTTCATTTTCGATAATAGTCCATCTCTGCTCTTTGGAAAGCTTTATGTTGTTGTGAGTACGATTGTTTCTTTCCTTCCATATATGATAAACAGTAGTTGTTAACAGAATATGAGCAAAGTCTCTTTCACGCGATTTGTTTCTGAAATGCTTGTTGATGTCAGTAATAATATTACCCAGATGCATGCTGTTAGAATTGTTCATCGCCAATTTAGATTTGATTTGATTCCAAAAGTAGTAACTGTAATTGCATTCAAAAAATAAATGAGACACATTTTCATTCAATAAATTACATAGGGAACAGAGTGAGGTGTTATTTCTGCCCCACTTATTGATAATTTCCAAAGTTGGCAATCTGTTGTTAATCGCAAAATATGTGCAGATAGCCATCTTTGGATTATTTACTCTGTTCCATATGCAATTATACCAATCTACAGTATGCTGCTTATTTCTAATGTGCTCCCAAGTTTTTTTAAAAGAGAACTTACCATTGCTGCTAGCTAACCATTCCCAATAATCACTATCTGCATCATGATCTAATTGAATATTACTGATAGGAATTTTATGAGGATTTGTGATAGGATGCAGTTGAGGCTGCCATTGATTATTATTAATGATGATATTAACACAAGCATTAGCTTCACCACATATAGCAAGAGTATCCCAACCAACCTTGTTAATAAAAGATTCATTCTGAAACCATGGGTCAAACCAAAAGCTAGTTTCATGCCCAGCTTTAAATTTCCTTTGAATTAAAGATTTACCTAAATCTCTGCATTTTAAAATTTGAGTCCAAGTGTTGGATTGATTACACTTAGGTAAAGTAGTCCAAAAGTTTTCATTTTTGAGGTATTTGAAAGACATCCATTTTGACCATAAAGAATCTCCACTTATAAATCTCCAAAAAAGCTTTAATTGGCAAGTTAAATAAAGGTCATTAAGGTTTCTGATACCAAGCCCACCTTCTTTTTTGGGTTTGCAAACTTTATCCCAACTAACTTTATGATATTTACCTCTCCAAAGAAAATCAGCACACCTGCTTTCAATTTTTTTAATAGTAGCAACAGGGATGTGATGAGTTTGAAACCAGTATAGAATAATGGCATACACCACAGTTTTAATTAACTCAATCCTACCAGCAATAGATAGAAGTTTGCATGACCAAGTTTCCATTCTGTTTTGAATATTATCAATCAGATATGAGCAATCACTGTCTTTAATTTGATTAGTAGATAGAGGAAGCCCTAAATATTTAATAGGAAGAATACCTTCACTTACATTGAGAACATCTAAGACTTCCTTTTTGTACCTGCAATATTTGCTGAAATATGTCTTTGTTTTGAATTCATTAATTTTCAGACCAGCATATTTGTACATAAGCCTAAAAATCTCACTAATGGCCTCTGCATTGTTTTTGTTAGCTTTAGAGAACACCATAAGATCATCAGCATAAATCAGGTGAGTAATGGTTGGTTGCACTCTATTTATTGGAGAAATATTGCTTTTAATAGTTTCAATATCAATAAGAATAGAAAAATATTCCATAGCTAAGGTAAAAAGATAGGGAGAAAGAGGGTCTCCCTGTCTGATACCCCTATTACTCTTAATAAATCCCTCAGGTTTACCATGAAATAATATAGAGAAGGTGGGCGTATTAATGCATTCAAAAATTAATTTACAGAACTTCTCAGGAAAATTCATGCATTTCATAATATGGATGATAAAATTTCTGTTTACTTTGTCATATGCCTTTTGGAGATCAACTTTTAGACACATATTATCCCCTTTTCTATTATTGAAGTTTCTAACCATTTCATGTGCCAGCAAAGAATTTTCATGAATAAGCCTACCTGGAATGTAAGCACACTGGTTTTCAGAAATTAAAAAGGGGAGAAACAATTTTATTCTATTACTTAAAATGGTAGAAATGATTTTATAGACAAAATTGCAGCAAGAGATTGGTCTGTAATCCTCAATACAAGAAGGATTCTTGTTTTTAGGAATCAATGTAATGAAGGTATGATTGAAACTTTTAAGTAATTTACCTTCATTCATAAATTCATTAACAACTTTAGAGATATGATCTTTAATGTTGTCCCAATGAATTTTGAAAATTTTTGCATTGAATCCATCTGGGCCAGGACTTTTGTTGTCACCAGCATTAAAAATAATAGCTTTTATATCATCTATACTAACAGGAGCTAAGAGGATATCAGCAGCATTATCATTTAACACTTGCTTACAAACAATATCAGGAAAATTAATATCATTAGATTCAGTGAAGTATAGCTGAGAATAGTAATTAATAGCTTCATTGACAATCTTATCAAATTCATTTATGCATTCACCCTTGCTGTTAATGATTTTACCTATATTGTTAATATGTCTTCTACTGCTCATTTTAGCATGAAAAAATTTGGTGCATTCATCACCCATAGTAAGCCAGTCAACTTTAGCTTTTTGCTTGTAATTGACAGTGTTTTTATGAAGTTCTTGTGAAAGCTTAGCTTGATTAGAAAAGAATTTATCAATAATATCAGCATTACCAGGGTTTTCATCAGCTAACTTTTGTAGAAATTTTCCATCTTCTCTAAATTTGTTTAAACAGTCATTCTCATTGAAATTATTCTTATTCCAGTTTTTGATTTTATGTTTTGCATTTTTAAGAAAATTGCTAAATTGGGCTTGATAAGAACCATTGTTAGGAAATGTAAAACAATCTTTAATCATATCATTATAATCACTGTTTAAGACCCAGCCATTTTTAAATCTAAAAGGAGCAGCTTTAAGATTATTATTAACTTGGTTTTGGAAAAAACTTAGTAACAAAGGAGTATGATCACTTGTGTTTTGCTCAATAGAGTAACAACAAAATTTTGGAAAAGTAATACAAAACTTTTCATTAATTAAGACTCTATCAAGTTTGCAATGGATATTTTTCTCCTTTCCAGATATCCAAGTGTATTTATTACCATTTATATTAGGTTCAATAAGCCCAGATTCAAGTAAAAATTTATTAATTCTTTCAAGCTTGCTATGGGGGATTTTATTACCACCAAATTTTTCATTGACATGGAAAACAGTATTAAAATCACCTAATATAATCCAAGGGAAATCATAACTTTGACTAAGGGATTTTAATCTATACCATAAACTATTTCTTTCATTCTCAAAATTGCTGCCATAAATATTGGTAATTTGAAGTGAGAAATCACCAACATTTTTGAAGTTACAGTCTATATATTGAATATCCTTATTGCAATTGACCAAAGTCCAAATATTAGTATCCCATATGACAAGGATCCTACCTTTACTACCACAGTCATTATTGTTTGTGGATTTCCAATTATTGGATAGCTTAAAACAAAATTTCTCAGTATTAGAATCATCCATCTTATTTTCTATGAGAGCAATTATAGATGGTTTATATGTACTAATCATATTTAATATGTCAGTTTGTTTAGCTGGGGAATTCATACCCCTAACATTCCAGGCCATAATAGACATAATTAAAAAAAACTGATAAAATAAAAAAATAAACAGGTGTTTCAGATTGAACCTGATACACTGCTACCCTTCCCCTTCTTCTTTTTCTCTGAGCTTTTAGCTTTAAGCCTTGTGGTCATTTCATTCCAATCTGGATTGATTGATATGTATTTTTGTCCAAAAGCTTTCTTCTCTTTATTAGTATTCTTATATTTACCGCTAGCTTTAGTCTTTGGGATATGTAATTCAGATATGTCAAATTGTCTTTCAGGTTCCTCCATAACGTTATCAGACATTGAAGCAATATAACTTTCTGGGATTTGAATTCGAGAGATATCAAACTCCTCAGCATTGCGGGGCAAAGTTGAGTGGATGCCACCATTGTCCTCAACTTCTGCAGCAGTTTCTGATGGAGATTCACTCTCCATATTACGTACTAAGTTCTGATTTGAGCTCGAATGCAATGTTTTATTTGTTTCTGTTTCAAGATTATCTGTAATTAAACATAACTCTGAAATGGGAGGGATTTCAGAGTTAAAGACCTCTTTGTTCTTGATACCCTCCATAGATCTGCACTGTAAACTGTCTTTTGAATTTTCTTTTTTGTCTTCAGTATGATGACCTTCCAAGGCAGGGATCTGATCATCTTGATCAGTGAGCAAATGCGGTGTTATTTCTCGATTGAAGATGATACCTTTCTGGTTGATTAGATCATTGTTCTTTTGAGTTCTTGAATCCTTTACAGTCTCTTCATTGTGATGCATTTCTTGGATTGTAGTATCTGTATTATTTTCTTGATCTATGCCCATTTCTTTATTTTGATTTTGAGCTTTGGGTATCCACCTTGGAACAGAGACACATTGCTCTCTAATGTGTCCAAAGCATTTACAGATACTGCACTTAGGTGGAATCCATTCATATTCAATTTTTTGGGTGATATTTTCTCCATTATATAATGTAAGATTTATTTTTTGAGGAAGTTCATCATTTGCAGAAACCTCCACCAGAAGACGAGCGTAATTCAATCTCGTTTTCAAGGTTGTAGCTGCATCCATCTTTATGGGTTTTCCAATAATGCTTGCCATAACGCTGAACGCTTCACGATCCCATAATTTGAGATTGACATTGGGTAATTTTACCCAGATCGGCATTGTACTGAGGAGATCCCTATCCATCTTTAGGGACGCAGACCATCTTCTCATTATGATGAGTTTTCCATTATAAAAATATGGGCCATTTTGAATGATTGAATTGCAATCTTGAGCTTCTTTAAATTTTACAATGAAGAATCCATTTTCTCTGGTAAAAATATCGAATTCTCCAACAGGTTTCCAAACCCGTTGAATATATGCTTTGAAAAACATATAATACGGTTTGGTTCCAACAACATAAACCAAAACAGAATTGCTCCAGCAATCAATAGCTCTTTTGCATGTTGATTCATTAATAAGACCATATTTCTTGCTATTGATTGTTATAGGAGCGATGGTTTCAAGATTGCATTCATCATCATTTGGCTCTTTAGATTGCTCAGAAACGATTTCAGCCCAAGATTTTTGTCCCTGTGCTTTATTTAAAGAGAAACTAGTGGGTTGCCGAGGTTGATACACATGATTTCTCAAACTCTGAGAAGGGATGGTCGACTTCTGACCATCTGTCTTCATTATTTCCGTCTGATTACCCTTTAGATTTCTCTGATAGCCAGGTTGATATGGTTGACGTTTCTTTTGTGATCTTGATTGAACTAATTGGAAACCATCTTTATCTATGATGATTCCATTGTTTGATTCTCTGATGTGAGATTCAGGTGGTCTGTTTTGATGTCTTGAGAGAGAAAGATGAGAGAGATTTCTGTGGGGAGAGAGAATTTCCCCCATGGCTGAGGAAAACCCTAGATTTTTTATTGTTTCGCTGTGTTTTACATTTCTAATCACCTTTCAAAGCATAAAATTATACCTTTCATTTGCATTTTTGTTCCATGTTCATATATACTATGGGAAACAACCATGGTTCGTCTCTCCGGCAAGCGCTTTATATATTGTCTTGGTAGAATGGTCTTTGAGTCCTCCAACCATTTATAATCTTCTGTCTGGATGTATCTATAAGGTTGATCATTATATTTATTCCAGTGGGCATTAATTATGGAACTGCTTGTGCGATGCAAGGAGATTCTGCCATTAATTATGTAGCATGTGGCTTTAGCATTTATGGAGATGCCAGTCTGAGACATATCATCATAAGAGAGCAACTTTTGTAGGACAAAGCCTTGATTGATCCATGGGGTAGACTAGAATTTGGAAGTACCATCAGAGGCAAGGAGCAGTTTTGTATAAGGAAGCAATATGTCACATATTTTTAACATAGTTTCCAGAACTCAGCTCTGAGATTTTTTTCTTTCTATCAGCCAAATTTCATCACCTTTCAAGTTGTATATGATTTTCCATTGAACCCACAACGAATCAGATTTGGTTACAAGGTTGTGGAAGTGTTTAGACAAGGCAGCCACATTCCAATTTTCCATATTCTTTATCCTCAACCCCTCTGTCTCTATGGTAATTCTAGTTTCTTATAAGCAATGGTAGATAATTTTCTAGTATGTATTGTACCAGACCGTAAAATTTATATCATAGCAGATCTAATCATGACCATTAATTTTGTAGGAAGCAGGACTCTAATAAACTATCATGGAGAGAATGACAACATTTATTATAACGATTCTCCCTGATTATGCTATGTACCTATTTTCCCATCTGTTCATGACTGCCGTAATTTTTTCATGAAGTGGAACACGTTGAGCTATAGTTATTCTTGTTGCTACCAAAGGATTACCAAGATAAGCCATATCAGAGTCAAGAGGAGGCATTTTTGTGATGTTTAAGCAAAAATATTTTTGATGATCAGTCAATCCAGCTAATAGAATATGAGATTTCTGAGGGTTTGTTTGAAGCTTTGAAAAATTATAGAAGGAGGATAGGGTTTTCATTATAGATTGTAAGGATCGAGCAGTTGGTTTCGGGAATATTAACAAGTCATCAGCAAATGCTAAAGTTGTCACCATTGGGTTTCTACATTTCGGAGGAAGAGCATAGTTCTTCAAATCAACCTGCTTGTGAATTGCAAGGGTAAAAATCTCTATGATCATTATAAACAAGTAAACAGAGATTAGATCTCCTTATCTCAAGCCATTTTGCCTTTGAAATACCCTACAGTGTGAGCATTGTAGACCAGAGAGTATCTTACTGTCGAGATGCATAGGTACAGCCAGTTACTAAATTTTGGTGGGAATTCCATCCTATCAAGAACAATCATAATTGTTGTGCAGCTAACAGTATCAAATGCATTTCTTATGTCTATTTTCATCATTGCTTTTGGGGATTTGTACGGTGATGAGTATCCATTCAATAATTCATGAGTCAATAGAAAATTATCAAGTATACTTCTTTTGGGAAGGAAGGCTGCCTAGTTAGGAGAAATTATGTGTTGAAGTACATCTTTGAGACAAGAAGCTAATATACGAGATATGGACTTATAGATGACATTGTAAATAGCAATCGGTCTATGTTGGGAGACATCTGTAAGAGAAGCAGTTTTAGGGACAAGGACAAGATTGGTAGAGTTGATAGAGGAGAGCAACCTGCTTTTGTTGAAGAAATTATGAATAGCCTTGTAAACATCATCTGAAATTATATCCCAGCAATGAGTATAAATGTTACTATGAATCCATCAGGGCCAGGGGATGCATATTTTCTCATAGTGAAAATAGAATTCTTTATTTACTCACCAGTTAATGGACTTATCAATGTAGACAGCATATCAGTAGAGAGCTTTTGTATTGAGAGGTTGTTAGTTATTGAGTTGACAGGAAGGCCACCCAGTAAATTAGTGTAGTAGTTGAGGAATGCAGCATCTACTACTTCTAGAGTAGTATGAGATCACCATGCATATCATTTATCTGATGTATCATAGACTTTGCTTGTCTGAACTTTAAAGATGCATGGAAGAGTTTAGAGTTCCTATCTCCATAAGTAGACAATTTTGCTTATTCTTTTGCTTCACCATATTAGCTTTTGTTATGTAGGCTTTCTCAAGTTCAGCAGTCAGATCAATTTCTTTCTGAATTAAGATAGGGTTGGAGTTTGAGTTTAATATCATTTGTTGAAGATGTTCTAGTTGATCTGCGATATTATTGGAGAGTTTGTTTCCTTGACCATACATGCTTCTAGCCCATAATTTTATAGCTTTTTTGTGTACTTTAGTTTCTTCTACAAGGAGTGCATAGGATTCCCAAATGTGTGGATTTTCCTAGCTTCTGTAACCAATTGGATCAAGTTGGCATTATTAGCCCATTCATTATAAAATTTAAAGTTTACCTGTTTGTGTATAGTAGCAGATCCAAAGATGAGAATCAAAGGACAGTGGTCAGATAGGAGAGGCATAGGGATATGCATGTTTCTTGAAGACCATTGTAATAGAAATGAGTAGTTCATGAAGCCATGATCAATTTTAGAGAGAGTTCGGGGGTTGTTATGACTTTTATTAGTCCATGTATAATTTGACCCATAAAAGAAGTTTTAAAAAACGAAAAGTTTTATTACTACAGTTTGTATCAGTTGTTACTTTACATCTCACAATCCTTCTGTATTTATAATACAGGTATTAGGCTAAAAAGCAAATCAGGCCCTATAAGCAAATTAGGCCCAAAAGATAAAAAATAAAACAAAAGTATGTGATGCAGGTATTCTGGGTGAAGCCCATTCAGATATGAGTTAAACCAGAGACGCAGGGAGCAAGTCCATTATTACGCCCCCTCAAATGAAACTAGGGTTTCAATTTCTCCTCGTCTTTCATGGCGGCGGAGAAAACTCCGAGTTCTTCCCTAAATCGATCAAAGTTCTTTGTTGAAATGGCTTTAGTTAACACATCAGCACGCTGATAAAAAGCAGGAATATGTTGGATCGGGAGTTTCCCACTTCCCGTTCGTTCGCGAACAAAGTGAAGGTCCACTTCAAAGTGATTCGTTCTCGAGTGCTGGATGGGGTTCATAGACAGAGAAATAGCACTCAAGTTGTCAACCCAGATCGTTGGCTTTCGATTTAGTATGAGCCCTAATTCCTGAAGTAAATTTTCAGTCCAAATAATCTCTGTCGTAGCACTGGCTATGGCCTTGTACTCGGCTTCAGTGCTCGTTTTGGAAATGGTAGCTTGTTTTCTTGTGCACCATGAAACGGGATTAGTACTGAGATAAACACAATATCCGGTGATAGATCTTCTATCATCGAGATCATTTTCCCCGTCAGAATCACTGTAAGCTTGTAAATTTAAGTTTTTGCTTGATACGAGTTTTAATCCATGATTGACTGTTCCTCTTAAGTATCGTAGTATACGTTTCACAACACACTAGTGCTCAGTTGTGGGGGCTTGCATGTATTGACAAACTTTATTCACACTAAAACAGATATCCGGTCTAGTAATAGTAGCGTATTGCAATGCCCCGACAATGCTCCTGTACTGTTTGATGTTCTCTATGGGTTCACCCCTTTCTTTGGATAACTTGAGGTTACTTGTCATGGGGGTGGGTAGTGGCTTAGCTTTATCCATGTTTGACCTGACAAATATGTCTAATATATATTGCTTTTGCGATAATATGATGCTTGAGTCTGCATTCCTTTGAATATGTATGCCAAGAAAGAATTTCTTCACCCATGTCTTTTATTGCAAATTCCTTATTCAAGTATTTTATGACTAACTCGATCTCATATTGACTGTCTCCTGTGATGAGTATATCATCAACATATACAAGAATGTAGATACTTTCTTCCCTTGTTTTCCTTGTATAAAGAGAACTGTCTGACTTAGTAGCAGTGAATCCCAGTTTAACTAAAATGCTTTTCAGTTTATGATACCAAGCCCTTGAAGCTTGTTTTAAACCATAATTTGCTTTATGTAATTTGCATACTTGATTGATACTTACTTCAGAATCATAACCTTTTGGCTGCTGCATGTACACTTCCTCCATTAATTCTCCATTTAGAAAAGCATTATGCACATCCAATTGTCTTATTCTCCAGTTTTTATGCAAAGCTATGGTTAGCATTATCCTAACTGTGGCTGGCTTAATAACTGGAGAAAAGGTTTCACTGAAGTCAAATCCAAATTGCTGGGTGTAACCTTTTGCCACAAGCCTAGTCTTGTATTTAGTGACCTTACCATCAGCATCTCTCTTGATTTTGTATGTCCATTTACTTCCTACAACATTCTTGTGCCTTGGTAGATTAACAAGTGTCCATGTTTTATTTTTAACAAGAGCATTATACTCTCCATCCATGGCTTTTCTCCATTTTCTGTCTTTTACTGCCTGTTCATAAGAAGTTGGTTCCACCTCATTGAGTTGAGTATTTAATACTTTGGGTTTAAAAATCCCACTCTTCGATCTAGTAATCATGGGTGTTGTATAGTAGTTGGTTGTGATTCACAATGAATCTCAGTATTCTCATTAGAAGTTTCACTTGATAATTCTCTGCTGATATGATCTTGCTGTGTGTTTGATTCATGTTGTTCATCATGTTGGGTACTGCTTGTTGTTATTTGTTCAGAACAATCTTTATGCTCATTCCTTGTTGATTCTCTGACTGATTGATCCTCTGCATTTATCCATTCTGACAAGTCTGATATGTGACCATTGCTTTGTTTGCATCAGTCCCTTGCATATGCTTTTCCCTTTCTGCAAAAGGAAAAACATTTTCATTAAAAACAACATGCCTTGAAATGTAAATTCTGCCTTGATTGTCTAGACAAATGTACCCCTTCTGATTATGTGCATATCCTAAAAAGGTGCATTGACTAGATCTCAGGCTTAATTTATGTTTATTGTATGGTCTGAGACAGGGAAAACATAGACACCCAAAAGTTTTCAAAAATTCATAATTTGGCTTAACACCAAACAGTTTCATAAAAGGACACACGTGGTTTAACACTTTGGTTGGCATTCTATTTATGAGATATACTGCTGTGGCAAATGTCTCTCTCCAATATCTCATTGGTAGATTTGCTTGAGACAAGAGTGTTAACCCTGTTTCCACAATGTGCCTATGTTTTCTCTCAACCAAACCATTTTGCTCAGATGTATGGGGGATTGGATCCTATGCACAATCCCTTTTGTGTTGAAAAACTACTTCAGAGGTTTGAATTCACCCCCACCATCTGTTTGTACAATTTTCACACTGCTATTATGTTGTTTTTCAGCACAAGTGATGAAATGTTTTATGGCACTGCATGCTTCTGATTTTGCCTTTAAAAAATATATCCACGTGTACCTAGTGTGTGCATCAACAAGAGATAAGTAATACATGTCCCCCTTTGTTGAGTTATGTGGTGATGGTCCCCATAGGTCAGCTGCCACAAGCTCAAGTGGTTTTTTATACACAGTTTCAGAATGTTGAAAAAGCAATTTGTGACTTTTACCAATTTGACAGTGTATGCATACTGATGCATTGTGCAAAGTTGAAAAAAAAAATTATTTTCATTTAATACTTGTTTTACAACATCATAACTAGGATGTCCTAATTTGCAATGCCATTTATGAAATACATTGTCACATTTATCATGGTTGAAACTAGCATTATTACAGCAGACAGCATTATAACTGATATTCTTTGTTCTCATATTGCTGAACTTGTGCAGACCCTGTTCCAGTTTACCCTGTAATAATATGTCTTTACTTAGCATATCTCTGACTAAACAGAATTTAGGGTGAAACTCAAAATATACACGATTTTCTTTAGCAAATTGTGGGACACTTATTAAGTTCTTCTTGATACTTGGCACTCTTAATAAGTTATTAAGATAAAGTAGCCTTGTACCTTGTATAGTGCCTGTCCCAACATGTGATATATTCACAGTTTCACCATTACCCATAGAAACAAGATTCTTACCATTGTAGCTTTTGTTCCCCAAATTGAGATTTTGTAAGTTGTTGGTGATATGATTTGTAGCTCCTGAGTCTGGAAACCACTCCTCTGTGTTGATGTTATCAGTCTTGACTGCATCATCTGTTGAGTTATCTGAATTATTTTTTGATTGATGATTGGTTTGTGCCATGTTTACTGTTGGTTGCTTGCTTGATTGTGTCTGTTGTGCTGGGTTGTAATCCTCCTTGAATCTGAAGTAACACTTATTTGCCATGTGACCAAATTTTTCACAAATTTGGCATTTGACTCTATTGTTGTTTGAAAACCTTCCTCTACCCCTGCCCCTCTGACTGTAGCGTCCTCTTGGATTCTGGTTGTTCTAACTATTCTTCTGACCTTTGTTCTTTGTGGTTGAAACATAATTTGCTGAATAATCTTCTTGCATAAGTCTTCTCTGCTCTACTCTACCTTCATGTGCAAGAAGGGCTGAGTAGACATAATCAAGTTCAGGTAGGGTTGGTTGTGTGGCAATGAAAGTCACTAGAGATTCATATTATTGATCAAGCCCATTGGTGATGATGAGAATCTGTTCACTGTTTGATACATTGTGGCCAACTGCCCTTAATCTGTCACACAGATTCTTGATCTTGGCAAGGTAATCTCTCATGCTCATATCACTTTTTCTTGTATTCTGTAATTCTCTTCTATAGTGCAGATTCTCGCTGCTGACTGGGAATTGAAAATTCTTTCAATGGATGACCATATTTCATATGACGTGTAACATCCAACAAGTTGTGACAATAAAGTCTTACTCACAGAAGATAAAAGCCAAGATGCGAGCAAGTTATCTTGTTTCTGGTATAAAATATATTCTGGGTTGCTGATGGCATTGCCTTTATCATCAGTGATATTAACTGATGGAATCACCTTTGTTCCTTTGACATAATCTTGTAGATCATACCCTCTTAATGCTATTTCAACTTGATATTTCCATGTGATGTAAATATCTTCATCTAATGGGGTATTTATTGCTTGATTCTTAGGTCTGATCAAGACAGATTCAGATTTTTGACTGTCATTGGATCTGTTGCCAGTGTTTGCTAAAGTAACGTCCTCTTCTTCGAGGGCCATGGAGGATCAAGAATTTGAATCTTCTAATTTCTTGATCAAGAAGTTAAAGTTGCACAGTAAAAAAGGTGCAACCAGAGGTAGAAATGACGATCTTGAATCTGATCCGCCTCTAGGATGGCACAGTGGGTAGAAATAACCGATGAACACAGTTACTATGCTGATCTTGAGAATGGTAGCCTCCCCTATGATGATAATGCTCTGAGGGGAGCCTCACAAGAAAACAACTTCTTCAATGAAAACTGTCGTTTGGCAATGGTGGCTCTGATACCATAAAAGAAGTTTTAAAAACGAAAAGTTTTATTACTGCAGTTTGTATCAGTTGTTACTTTACATCTCACAATCCTTCTGTATTTATAATACAGGTATTAGGCTAAAAAGCAAATCAGGCCCTATAAGCAAATTAGGCCCAAAAGATAAAAAATAAAACAAAAGTATGTGATGCAGGTATTCCGGGTGAAGCCCATTCAGATATGAGTTAAACCAGAGACGCGGGGAGCAAGTCCATTATTAACCCAGACCATGGAATTTGGAATTATTTAAAGGAGAGGGCTTATACAGGGATAGTGGCTTACCACCACTTCTATGAATGGAAAGGAAAGAGCAGTTGAAGTTACCAATTAGAATCCAAGGGTGGGCTTATATCCCACTGTTTCAATATAAATGGTTTATTTTCATGACTATGGGATCACTTCTAATAATTTTATCTCTATCGGATCCATCAGAGAGGAGAAAAGGAAATATAATTCCATCAGAATTGACTTGATCGTTGCCTTTCAGGCGTCATCTTCGTTTAAGGTTTTCGATTACATATGTGTATGATAAGGGTTTATCTAAGAAAAACCCCATCATATAATCTTGCCAAATATCAACACTCGCAGCTATGACTTGCAAAGGGAGAGCTGTAGCATCACCATTGAAAGATATGTTCATATGAACAGACATGTACTTACCTGCATTACGAGGAAGGTTTTTAAATAGGGAATTCCATGTGTGTTCATCAGATACAGAGGAGGAAGGAAGAAGTACTGAGGAGATATTGGAAGATAAAGGGAGATTGTGATTAGAAGGTTGAAGAGATGGAGATGGTAAAGCAGAAGGTACAGAAGTGGCAGGAGGGATGGGATTGATAGGAATCGGGTTAGGAGGACGGGAGGTAGCGGAGGAGATAGGGAAGATATGGGGGGTGTTAGATGAGGTACGAGAAGCTGGCAGAGATGGAATGGACACGGCGGGAAGAGGATTTGCTGCCATTAAAAATTGCCATGAACTATATGTTATTATATAGGTATGTAATTTATTTTATATATATGCAAATATATACTATCATAAAATGTAAAATGTAGACAATACATCGATATGTAGATTCCTGATATCAATTTCTAACCAAGCTAATATATCATTAATGAGAATATTAGGCACTACAAACAAGTAATATCACCTTTCACCAAAACTTAATTGTTCACACCTTAAAATGAAGAATAAAACTCCCTGAACAGAATCACATATGCAAAAGTTTCTAGCTTTCTAACACAGTTGTCACCGACGACTATATCGATTTTAAGTTAGTGTTGAAAATGCCTGAAAACGTGGAGGGTGAGGTAGAAATTTTTGGTCAGCAAAAGAGATAAAGAGGAGGCTCAAAATTAAAAAAGAAAGTAAGGGTTTAGAGATATTTGAATAGAGGAGATACCAAGGAGAAAATTGTGGATCTTGGATCCATATCTCTCTCTTACTTATCTCATCTTTTTAATTCAAATCCAACCCTTCTTAGCCATCATATAATCGACATTACCTTGCACATTACAGCAAAAAGTCAAGCCTCCTTATGGGCCTGTAAATCATTTCAAGCGCGAACAATATTTGTTGCATTTAATTCCAATTTAAACGTGCACTGATGTTGTATATCGACCAATATATTTATAACTATTATAAATACACTATTTAACATCGTTCAACACATCAAATTAAATTTTACAATTAATATTTCATAAACGTTAATCAATTTAGTTTATTTATAAAAATTACAAAGTAACTAAATCGAGTAGTAAAAGGGGTATTTAAAATTTCGGTTGTGTGACTCTTAGGTGTAAATTTGGTTAGCGTTATGTAACGACCCGTAATTTTCGATAATTAAAAATATTAAATTAATTAAGATTTTGCAATTTAATATTGCAAGGAATCAAAATTTATGACTTATATATGGGAAAATTTTGATTACAATATAAATTAATAATGTAGTTTGAATGTTATTGACAACTATTTTAATGTAATTTCAATTAATGATAATAATGAAAGTTAATAAGGAATAAAATTGATTAAAAAGAGAAATCAACGTTAGTTGATTTGGTTGGTTTTGACATGCAATGGGAAACAAATTATTTAGTACGTAGATTCGGTAACATTTGTTGTAAGCAATAGATTTATAAATGTGTTTTGTTAAATGTGTTTAAGTTACTTAAATGTAAATATTGTTCTACTTATCATCTTATTATTTAATCTGTTAAAATCAATTTGGAAATCAATAAAATTAAATGTAATTAAATATTGCAGTTAATATAAGAAAAGATGTTAACTATAAAGCCGAGTGAAATAAAATGAAAACTTATGTTGAATAAATTCAAAAGGTAATGGTTGATTTAATATGAGAACATTTAAATCAAAAATAAAAGAATAAAAATGAATAGTTTAGTAAAGGAGTAAACATATGTTTATTTATTTGAAATATATTTTAGCTTACAAATTAATTATAGGAATAAGAAATCAATTAGTTAATAAGAAATTAATAGCTTTTGGTTTGTATACAATATTCTATAAATACGTTAAATTACTATGAAAGGAATTGAATTATCTCATTTCTCTTTTAAAATTTAACTTAGAAATCGATGGCAATTAATGTGGTTGGAACCTTTTAATTAAAAAGAGAGAAGACGTTAACTGTAGACATACATTGAAATAAATTTTAATTGGGTGATTTATTTCCAATTAATTCAGTTATTGTTTCGAACTTTAGTGTTGGTTTACTACATATATATTTGTACTTAAATATAAACTTATGTTTCAGATCCAATTATATGAAAAAAGAGGATTATTTAGGTTTGAAATCTCATATGGTTTTGAATTAAATGTTAATAGGAGATTGTAAAGGGGTAAAATAGATTTACACATGACTGTTTCCTTTTCACTTAGACTTGATTGGATTTTAATTGAAACATAATTTACCTTTCCATCTTCGCTCTTCAAATTTACTCTTACATTCATTTCCTCCTTATGTGGATTAGTAGCATACCTTTTATTTATGAATGTAAACTATAAGTGAAGATAAAGATGTACACACAGAGATATACATACATACATACATATATATAATACACATGTTTATATTATCTCATTTATGCTATCATATTTGTTTAATGCATGTTGATGCATTCTTAGTAAAATATTTAATCGAGATGTTAACATGTTTGTTTGAATTCCCAATCTAATCATAGAGAGAGAAATGAAAGATTCTTAATGTTGTATATTGCCTTAATTAATTACAAAAATTTATGTAAAGAATTTATTTTCATTTAATGTATGTTAATGTAAAATTAATTAGGTGTAACTGTGAGTTTATGGGACGTAAGGAAAGTAATAAAGAGGAGACATAAGTTTGAGATTTGAATTCCAAAGGTTTTTTGGTATTGTACATTTCCTTCATCATAATTTAATACATACCACATTTCTTTCCTCATTTTTGTTATTTCTTCGTTTCGTTTATTTCCTTCCACTTTTTCCTGAAGCTACATCTTCTCAAACGTGAGTTTCATTTTATATGTATATGTATATTTTTTTTATTTAACCTTTCTTCACCTCTTTACATCATGTCCTACCTCCAATTCCTAAAGTAAAAAAAATGAGAGTTCATTGTTTTCTCCATCTCATTTCATATTTCTACAGCCACTTCATTTCTTTTCATATTGTTTTCCTGTAGCCTTCTTCAACAACCTCATATTTTTGTTTTTGTTTTGGTAGCCTACATTTCCTAAAGCCTTCATTTTAGAAACGTAAAATTCATTTTTGTCCCTTCACCTTCATTTCTTTATTATTAAATAACCTGCCACTTTATTTCTTCTTTTACGTTTTGTTTCTCCTGACACCTCATATTCATTTGTTCAAATTATTCTTTGCTGAAGTTGTAATCTCGTCAACAAATTATTCAGTTTTTAGAATTATTTCATCATTTTTTTTATAATCATCGCTTCATTTCCTATGTTTAGATCTCCATTTCAAATCTTCTTCCCCAAATTATTTTAATGTGAACTTGCAAATTCAAAAGCTCTCATTTTTGCAAATACAAAAGCTTTCTTTTATGAAACATGAGTTTCTTTTTTTTTCATTTTTCCTACATGTCCTGCCCTCATCTTAGTAATTTATTCTTCCATCATTGCCTGAAGCCTTATCTTGAGAAAAACATAAGTATTAAACATTGTTTATTTTTTTATTTAAACGTGTACTAATTATTATTTTAATAATTTTTTTTATAACATGAATATCTTTAGCATATAAACTTTGATTCACGCGCGATTTCTTCTATTGGAATTTTGGATTTTTATTGGACTTAGATCGACTATAAATCAAAGGTGAGTGGTTTAAACCACTCACAAATACTAAACCTTCTTATGTTAGTTGAATTAAATTTATGATATGATAAGAATATTATTGATTGTTCTTTGGTAATTTAATTTGACATCTTAATTTAATTTGAATTTATATTGAATTTAATTGCCATATAAATTAATATTGAATTCAACTTGTTAGTTAAATACCTGATAATGATAACTAGTTATTTGTTGTGATTTACTGGTTGATTTGAACGATGATTATGATGGATGTTTAATTGTTGATATTTGGATGATTGGTTGTATGTTCATTCGTATGTTGTTATCGCACTACAAGTTCCCTTAGTTTATTGTTAGTAAATCACTATGGGTTGAAATGATACATATCCGAATGAAATTATATATTAGGAAAAAAATGTTATGGGTTGAAATGATAAACTAGAGCGATTTTATGGATTTTGAGTTTTTAACTCGGGATTGGGGGTTGAAATGATATATATCCGTACATTTAAATTTATCATGGATTGAAATGATATATATCCGTATCACTTGGCCCTAGGGTAGAAAATTATATACGGACACTGGATTGGAAAAATTAAATGATTTTAAATCCTTAGTTTTTGAATCTAGTTAAATGATATTTTGAAATAAAAATTAGATTTATGTAAACTGAATTATTCCCAAAATCCAAGCTTTAAATTATTGAAATTGAAATTGGTTTAAATGAATTGTTTGAAGAAATAAATTGGAATTTTAAAGTTGAATTTTGAAATATAAATGAAATTTATCAAAACTGAATTATTGTAAACGTTTAAATATTTAAATTTTAAAATCTATTGAATTTGAAATGGTTTAAATTGCAGTTCAAACTTGGATTAGAAATCGATATAAATTGAAATGGTTTGATGATAATTTGAATTGGAAGATTAAAAATTGGGTTTTGTTGATTTGAAATCTGGATATGGTCCAGATTTATTGAAATGAAAGAAACAGTTTGATTTGATTCTATTTTCAAAATAAATTATTTAATATAAGCTATTTAAAAATCTATTATTTTAAAATTTAGATTATTTAGAATTTCAAACTACTTACTATATAAACCATTTTCAATTATCAAACCATTTTATATAAAAACTATTTCAATTATTTTAAAATCATTAAACTATAAACTATTAAAAACTAATTTAACTATCAAAGCTATTTTAAATCTCTTTTAAACTATTAAAACTATTTTTAACTATTAAAATTATTTCAAACTATTAAATTCAATTTTAAAACTATTTTAAACTATTTTTAGCTATTAAAATTATTTCAAACTATTAAATTCAATTTTTAAACTATTTTTAGCTATTAAAACTATTTTAAACTATTAAACTATTTTTAAACTATTTTAAACTGTTCATAACTATCCAAACTATTTTCAAAAATTCTACTGGTGCAAGGCTGAATTGTTTATATCTAAACCTTTGATTTAAATGTGAATATTTGATATGATGGTTTAACATATTTCGTGGTTATGATTTTGAAATCGAATATGAAATAAAGTGAATATGATTTTGAAATGGTTATGATTCGAAAGGGACATGATATTTTAAGTGAGTATGATACTTTGATATGAAGTATGAACAATTTGGAATGTAAAAAAACCAACCGGTGTGAAATAAGTGTTTGGTTGTTGAAGAGACTGGAAACGGATATTGTCATATTCTCTGCCAATACCCAAAACCACTTTAACAATTATGTATGTGGTGGAGATTCCAAAATGAAGTAGGATGGTATGGCGAATGATTCTGTATGAGGTATTTACGTAACCCTGACTTCTGTGAATCAGCTTGATGTAGCTAAAACAGAAGCCTTGCTAGGCCAAATGAGGTCGCACCTTCGGTCGAACACATTTCTTCGATACTATATTATGACTTTGTGATTGATTTGGTGGCAACCTCTCGATTTGATTATAGGAGTATGTTCCGATGTGGGCGGTAGTAGCTGCTATGTGTTACCACCAGTCCGGATCCGCAATACGGTAGTATCCTACCATGGGCATTACCTCGCATGCCTTGTTACATGCCTTATCGTGCCTTCTACGAGTTTGGTTTGTGTCATACCTATAGAGTGCTTCCTGATAGCCCCTCAATTTATTGTGGAGGTAGAAATTGAGAAATTCTGGAAAGAAGTGTGTATAGACTATGGCCTTATATAAAATGTATTAAGGGGGATATGGGTAACACCTTAATGTTATTTTAATACTTTACTTTACTGTAGACACTATTATATTAGCGTATTATACTATGTATATAGATAGTTTAACGAATCCTTAGGAGATGGAAATCCCGAACATCTCTTAAGTTATTGCTATCACGTTGACACTAGATAGGAGATGTCAAACCCTGTAAATATCTCTGACGCCATTACACATATGTTTATTTACTGTTGATCTAACTTACATAAGATCTTTTAGTTCTAACTCGAGTGTTTTGTCTTTTCAATTCGCTCTGGTCAGTTTGAGCTTTTCAGTGTATCGAAGACTGCTTTGGAGGACAAAGACGGATATTTGTATATTATTATTATTTATTATATTTATCCCACCGCCTCATGTTATTCTGCTGAATTGTTATTTATTTCTGTTGTATATAACTCTAATCTATGTTGTAAAGTGTAATCAAATGTTATTTGTAAAACAGTTGCATGAATTGTTTATTTGATTATTATATTCTGTCATTCTGCTGTGAGATTCTGTGTTTTTTTTCTTTTCTTTCTCTGTATTTTTCTTATTTTCCTCATAACAATCCTTCTCTTTGAATGGTTTGAGTCTAACATGTATGGCTTATTGTCGATTTAAACCGTCTAAAAAGGTGGATCGTTAAAGATTAATATCCAATAATTTGAATATTGACATTCAAGCTTTACCCAACAGTGATAATTATTTATACCATATTTCTTCATCAAAACTATATCACTTTGGATTATGGACTTTGATAATGGTTAAAATTCATGTATCGTCCATATTAACCTCTATAGTATAAACATAAAGTCCTTGGTTTAATAATAAGAATTATTATTAACTGAGCTACTCTAACCAATGATTTTGACTTTAAGTTGACTTCAATTGATCATGATACTAACCTCATATAATTGAGGAGACGAATCCTCTCTTAAATAGTGTTTCACTGTCATTGCTTCCACTCAACATATCTATAGCATTTGATGGATCTTATGCGACGATTTAACTATAATCAAAGCGAAGCTTCCACATTGAGGATCAGTAGTATTCTCAAGTTGAGAGAACCATGTAATTTTGTCACATCAAAATTTTCTATTTGACCTTAGTTAGATTTACTAACTAAAAAACATATAAGAGTCATTCCGTAGTTATCTAATAACCATCAATATGTAACTCCTTAGTCATGGGGATGTCAATTTCCTGCACGACCCGAAGATTACACAGAAACAAGCAGATTTACCCGACGCGGTTAAGTGGGCGGGTCATTTCTAGGTCAACCCGAATTTGACCCGTTTATAAATGGGTGAGTTTCGCGTGACCCGTAAACCTGAATTTGACCCTTTTATAACGAGTTTATCTTGTATTGGTTGACTCGACCCGTTATAACCCAAGCCGACCTGTGATCCCGAATTTGATCTGTTTATAACCCGTTTACGACCGTTATAACCCATATATACCTTATACAGTTTAATCTGATCCGTATATGACCCGACCTGACCCGACCCATTTATAATCGAGTTGCATAGGTCGAGACCTTGTCAACCTGTTTATAATCGGGTCGGGTTGGGTTGAGCTATTTTTGATCAGTTTAATAAATGGGTTGACCCGACCCATTAAAAATAAACCCAAACCCAACTTGACTCATTGAGAGCCCTACCTTAGTGCCTCCAACAACCATTGAGTAATACACTAACTAAAATTTAGAGACCTTTACATATTTAGCCTCGATGGATGCATCAATATCTAGTCTTGATACCTTCTAAATAAGAATATTTAAAATGGTATATTTATTTTATCTCCCTCATGGTTACAACGCATCGTAATACTATCACAAAACATATCATTTATGGATTTTCTATTAAACACACTTTTAATTAAATTAATTAATTAATATATAACACATTTTATCAAGTATATAGTAGAGAGAAAATGCCTTCTATATCGACCAAGATCGGTTATCAAGTTAGATATATATAACAATTACATAATTACCCTTAGGGCATACCCCTAACTTTATCATGTGCGCCCCCTTATCCTCTATGACCTACAAAGGAAGATTTAACTCATTTGCAATAACAAAAGGCGGGTATTATAGTGGGAGACTTAGCAATAATCTTCTGTTTTTTTTTTTTGCTTATGAATCTTCGGTGACTGTTATGAAATATGGCCTTGACATTATACTTCATTATCTGTGGTGTCACTTCCATATGTGTGAATTTCACTAGTGGATCGTAGACCCTTTACCTCTACATGCAGTTGACTATATAGCGGAAACACAAAAGGAATTGGACTCACTATAAAAATAACTACGTATAATATTGGTTCAAGAGTGTGAGTTAACTCTTGTTGAAAGAAATGAACCGCAATGTGTTTTGATGCAACTTAGGCCTTATGACGACCCGCAAATCCATACCCTTTGAATCGAAAATAGTCCACATATGTCCAACCCAAAAAGTACAGACTTATGGAAAGTCAGGAGAAAGAAAAGAAGAGAGAAGATAAAACCAAATAGAACAATACAGAATCTCACAACGCAGCGGAAAACATATAATATCATATCAATGATCTTTACAAAACAGAAACCGTATATACATACATCAATCAGAGTTCAACAATCAATCAGTAGTTATCAGCCTAGACAGTTATAATAACACGTCCTCACAATTGCTGATAATATAAACAGTTAAGCAACGGATAATCAAAACATATATGTATATACGAAAATGAAGATCTTCAGCTCTCCTGCTGAGGCTCCAAAAGCACCAAAATTGAACCTGTAAATATACTCGGTCCGACCCGAACATTGAAAGGGAAGAATGCCCGGATTAGTCTGATAAACCAGTGTGAGAAACATACTCAACTGAATTTATTAAATTACCAAAACTTTTCCTTTATCAAAACAAAAGTATCCCGTAAGACAGGCCCACACATAAATACGAACATGTTTTTACCTTACGATAACTAATACATTTCATATCAAATCATCTGATACTATACTAGTGTCTAGTATACAAATAATATTCAAAATAGCCGAAATTGTTGCCATTATTAAATTCCAGCATACTAGGCTCTACAAATAAAATGGCAAGTAAGTAGCGGAGTTTGGATTTTCATACAAATGACTAGATGAAGGGACTACCTTCCGATGGGTACACCTCTAGATGGATGTCCCGAGGCACAGAATATCTGCCCTCTACCAACACAAGACCAGCCCACTTCTATAACTAGATGGTACCAAATATGTCATCCTTCAGTCGTTACCGACCTTTACCGAGTGCCCTCTAGCATACAAACCACAATAATCAGATACACGACGTCATAGCAAGTAAATATATATCTAGAAGAGGATGATCATATCCTACTTGGGAGCAACCCACTCAACCTTGCCACATCTAACCTTGTTTTGTCATTTTCGGTTGATGAGACCCGAGGTAACGATTACCTTTCACATATCACATATCACATCTCTTTGAATGCCACACGGCCATTTCCATTGACTACTAATTTCCTTCCACAACAACCCTTAGGCTCATACGTCTCAAGAAGGGCATTAAGCTAAGAGAAGTTGCCTTCTCCTCCACCACTGATATACGTTTGTAAAAACCAATGTACATAATCTTTAGAAATGCAATGCTATACAAACATCCATACAATTTTTCCAGGAATAGGATAAACTGAATGTACTTTCCTACCACATCCTATCGGGAAATCCCTAAGATTATTAGCGAGTAGTCCTTGCATTGGATATTTCATAATGTAGAGACCACTGCTACTGGATGTATATTGGGATTTTAACCCCAAACGATCAACAAGCAGTCTCCTACTATGATAATCTTGAATATCAATGTCATCAATAACCTGCACAATCAAATGCATATTCATTGGTCCGAAGTGGTTTTCAAATAAACCTGATCTCGGTCACTTCACACTAACAACGCAAAAGCATTTCTCAACCTCACACAGAAAATAACACTCATAGACTTATCACGTCTCCAACTTTCAACTTGCTATCCTTAGGGCCAAGAAGGAAGCTCGATAGATTGGAGTAATACTCCATACTACACGAATCAACATCTTCAACACAAATGATAATCAAGCCTACACAGAAGGCTACGTACTAAGTGTACGACTAAATAGTTTCCACATCAAGTAGAAGAACTAAAATGGCCAAATTTGATAGCCGGTTATTTAACTATCAAAACAAACAAACACATATTTAGCACCATAAGCAATCACTGGGCCCTTTTAATTAATCTTTATTAACTAAATCATTTGCCAAATATTGACTTCAAATTATCTTTAAAAAGATATAATTCCAAACCATTTCAAAATCTCAATATTGGAAAACATTTCCATATACTTATCTAATAATAAGTAATTCACAAATCTCTTTATTTTCAACACTTAGAAATATTCCATATACTTAAATCAGGATTAAGTATATATTTTATTGTTTAAGGAAAACATTCTCTTTAAACACATTTATTTGGGTCAAAACGAATGTTGCGTAAAACACCGTTACGACAACCCAAAATCACTAGTATAGTGATTCGAAAATTGGATAGATATATAAATCTCATATACTATATAAAAAAAATTTCTTCAAAAATCATTTACTATAACAACAGTGTTATAGTCCATCATTTCCTGTACTTCTCGAAAACGTCTATTTCAACAATGAATGTTGAAATCTATGTATTCGATGTTTAACACATTTTTAAATATCTTCAAACCATTTTATTTCATTTAAAATATAACTTTCCAGAAATATCCATTTTCTTTAATATATTATTCACTATCCAAAATCGTGAATATAATTCATTTGCCAAATCTAATATTTCTACACATTTATTAAAGAATTATCCACCGTCAAAAATCGTGGATATAATTTCTTTACCAAATTCATTACTTCTATATATTCGCTAAAGGATTATCCACTGTCCAATATCGTGAATATATCTCCTTTAATAAACTTCCATATTTAACTTATCCAATTCAATTGATTTTGGAATTACAAAACAATGTTTATAGATTCCATTTATATTTTAATAAAAATTTCAAGCTATAAAATTCCTTTATTAACCAATTCCATATATACCTCAATTACATGGCAAAATCCAATTTATAAGTTACTTATTTATAAATCTCTTATTACAAATTCATTATTTTTTATAATTTCATAAGTTATAAATCCTATTCACTTATAAAATCCATTTATAATTTCATTTTAAATATTTACAAAACTCCTTTATAATTCCATTATTCTGATTTATAAAAATTCAATTTTATAAATCTTATATATAAATTATTTATAATAAATCAAAAATCTCAGTTTAACTATTTACAAAATCATTAATTTCATATTTCAAAAATCACATTTCAACTACATTTCCCCAAAAATCATAATTTTATAGCATAAAAATTATCACATTTTTTATTTAAAATAAATCCATTTACTCAGCAATTCAAAATTCAACAAAAAGTATATTTTCAAAATCACTTAAAAATCCTTTTTAATTTGAAATCACCACTTTAATATTTTTAAATTACCAATATAGCCACAATTCTACAACTGCACTAAATACATCAATCACAGCATCCAAAACATCATATATCATATGATAACAGCATACATCACAATATCTTTAAATAAATCAATACTGGTGAGGAATCCAGTTGGATCCCTCTAGCCTGTCACTTGCAACAAATAAGCATATTAGAATATATGTACAATGTCTTCTTTGAGGCAGATGTGCATACAAAAGGTCATCCGCTCATACACTGGAACGTATAGGCCTCATCAGCTCCAATAGGTAGGAATATATCCAAATACCAATCAATATATAGATAATATATCATATACCATCCAAAAAATCATAAATCATCGCAAATAAATTATATCTCACTTATATAAAAATATCAGTGAGTTAGAAAGAGTGAATTGTACCCACATTGATTCCAATAGCATTTGTAGTGTTTAATTTCAAAGAAAATTAAACGAGCATTTTATTTCACCCAAAATTTACACTAGCTCTAATCAACTCTAAACTACCTCAAAATGTAATGCTCGTCAATACAAATCCAATGCAATTCGTTTCGTCAAAATCGGACCTCGTATGAAGAAGTTATAGCGTTTTAAAGTTTATACAATTTAAATATATATAAATTTCAACTATTTTTTAAACCTTAGTTCTTCATGGCTTTCATTCCATCAACCCCAGATCATGGCATGCTTTCTTATTCCCTTTCCCTCTTCTTCGTTTCCTTTCCAGGCCGTATAAACCCATAGCCGCCACCGAACTTTGCATTTTCGCAACTACCTCGACCACTTCAACAACGATCGGCCATAGCCATTCGAAGGGCCACAAGCCCATCCCGAGATCGGTTGTGATTTTGCCTCAAAAAACTCAAATGAACACCGGCCCTTCACGCACAAATTTTCGTTGATTTACTCGACTATAATCAATCATCACCATATGGATGTGAAGATCTCACGATGCTCACAACATTGTAGTTGAACGTCTTCGATAATTGTTGATGGATTTCAAAATATTAAGAGGAGAAGAATCAAAAGTTTTCGGCCATTGATTGTTTAGTGGCGGCCTGCCCTAGCTATTTTTGGGTTTAGTGAAAATTAGAAAAAATAGGCGGCCTTTTATAGAAAATTTACACTCACTATTCATCCAAAAAATTTCCAAACTCAAAATGAAGCGTGTCTCCTGTCATTTGTAATGTTTTACCCCTATTCTGAACACAATGGAATATATATCGGAAGCCAATTCGATCGTATCTAGAAAATAGGTTTTTTATCGACTATTTAAATTTAAAATTCATTTAAACAGATTCCTATGTGTTTTAGCTTGCCACGACTAAACCGTAAATCCGATTGACACAAAATTTGAAATATTACAATAATATTATATTATGGATCCAATAAAACTGGTTTCATCGAAATCTGAGACTGTATGAAAATGGGCTATTTTTACACGTCAATTAATTATTAAACTATTCGATTTCTACAAATAACTTTTAATTCAATTTTAAAGGTTCTCTAATATTATTTTAATTCAAATAGAATTTAATTCAACTTTATAAATCTTTTCTATTCATATTAAATTCAAATTCCAATTATTTACACAATTTCAAATATTAAATTAACAGTTTAATTATCCAATTAAATCCTTATATTTCAAATATAAGTTATTCAGCTTATAAAATTAACTCTTGAATATTTAAAATCAATTAAATATACGGATTTCAAATGACAGAAATTCTGGGTCGTTACACGCCTTGTGGCTCATACTTACATTATTACAATAGCAGATCCAAATATCAAACTTTGTTTCTTCAAATATTCCCAATGTAGATGTAGGATCCACTTATGGATCGACGAGCTACTCCCTCAAAGAGCGTAAATGTTTGCCTCAAACTTAAGGCATGAGATTATGTTGCTTAAAAACCAACTTACATTATCTTTTATTCGATGTAATTAATAGTTACGAGCGTATTAATGTGTTCTGTCTTTGCAATGGACCATGTACTTTATCATTTGTTTGTATTTCTATGTTTGCTATGTAATGTGTTATATCTCTACAATGTAATATATCATGCGCACTTTCATTTGTTTGTATTTCTACTTTACAGCACTATAAAATAATGTCCACATATCTAAAAAATTTATTAAATAAGATTCCACAATGCCATATTAAATCGGTATGGTACACCATACAATATGTGAAACTTGAGTTGACAACACCCTGAATAATTTTCCATGCATGTTCACAAGCTTTACTAAAGCAGATTCCACAACACCATATCAAATCGATAGAGTATACTGCATAATGTGTTAAATTTGAGTTGATAACACTCTGAAATAGTTGTCCACACATGTCCACAAACTCTACTAAAATAGATTCGACAATTCCATGTCAAATCGGTATAGTGTATCGTACAACATATTAAAAAATTTAAGTTGATAACACTCTAAAATAATTGTCTACACATGTCTAAAAGCTTTACTAAAGTTAATTTCACAACGATATATCAAATCGGTATAGTACACCATGCAATGTGTTAAAGTTGAGTTGAAAACACTTTGAAATAATTGTCCACACATGTCTACAAACTTTACTTAAGAAGATTCCACAACTTTGTGTCAAATTGTTACAGAAGACCACACAATGTTTCAGAGTTAAATTGACAACACTTTAAAAGGATTATCTATACATGTCCACAAACTTTACTAAAGCAGATTCCACAATGTGCTAAACTTCTCTTATGTAAGGGATCAAATATTCATCAAATAACACATTACAACCTTAATCTTTTCTAACACATCAAAAAATTATATACTAAAATGGATACTTTATCTTTTCTCAAATGTGTGATGGTGTTTGATAGTGATTCTAAAGAAGCGAAGATTGTACATGAAGAAGCTAAGGAAATGCAAGAAATAGAAAACATATGTCAAGAAGCTTATAGCTCAACATCTGGAAAGAATGGTTGATCAATCTTTAGTTGGGAACATATAAATCATAATGTGACGACCCGACTTCCTATCTCCAGGAAATCGCATCATCTTGAAGAAAGAAAGGGATAGAAGAAGAAAAGAAAGAGAAAGAAGAACACAACAGCAACAGATAACTCACAGCGGAACGAATAAAATATAATATATCACATAAAATATTTCATAGTATCAGATTACATCAGAGTACACAACTATACAACACATATTAGACAGTTATAAACATCTGTCTAATTCATACAACTCAAGTACAAGAGAAACAGATACAACAAACACAGCGGAACCAATATATATAACTATACGTGGAAGCCTCCTACTCCATTACTCCTCCAGAATTCGTCAAGCTAACCTGAACCACTTGACTACTCATACATAATATGAGTACCCAAGAGTTTAATAAAACAGAAAATAAATACTCGGGTCAGACAGGGGCCTGGTGTGAGTAAACGGTTTAAAATTGCTTAACTTTAGAAAAACCTTTGAAAAATAAAAGGTATCACGTAAGACTTCCCACACATAAACATGGAAAAGTTTTTACCTTACGCTAACCAAAACATTTGATAGGAAATCCAGTGATATTATAATAGTGTCTAGGGTTTTCAAGTAAATAAGAAATAGCCGAAATTGTTACATGATTAAATTCCAGCTACTAGCCACAAAAGTGGGTAATACAATCAAAACCGTAGGGTCTCGTAGGAAGAATGGGTTTCCATCAATGGCAGGGCTACTGGGGTACCGCCCGTCACAGTACGTGGCCTAGATCACCGTACCGAGGAGCCACCCTAACTCCCCTACAACGCAAGGCCGGGACCATTCCTTACTGAACAATCCCGAATAAGACAACCCTGACAGTTGTACGGATCAACCGCCCCACACAGCCGAATAAAAAGGGACTTCTAGACAGGAGTAAATCTTGCTCTCCAGTGGGAGCTACCCACGAAGCCTTGCTGCCCCTCCCCTGTTTTAGCCATTCCCGGTTGATGAGGCTTGAGGCTGCGATTACCTTTATATAACATATCTATCTTAGAATGCTCATCATCCGCCTGACGATGTGCTGAAAGCATTCAATCCATACAAGTTCGTTCCGGGTTCGAACGAAACCGAAGGCACTATCTCGTTGCACTCATACTGGAATCACCCTCAGAGTCAAAGACCATAGCCCTTGCACTCTAAATCTCCATCTCGAACCTATAAGTACTATTCTGTCAAACTCATTACGGAATCACCCACAGAGTTATACTGATGTATAGCCCTTACACCTCGAGTCTTCACTTGCTCCACTTGGATTAACGACCTAACGTTTAATTGGAATTGATGTGGTTTTCGGATATCCAAATATGGAAACCCGATCCCGGTCTCACCGAAACCAAACGCCATTTTAATGTCCAAGTTGTACTTAAGGGATTTAAACAATTTAACTTATATTCAGGATGAAATAAACAGATAGATAAATCATATTACCACAATAGATAATTCATATCAATATTCATCTTCACAAAGCAGCATATCACAAATATCATAGTCATCCAAATCATCCAGTATCAACCAAACACCCAATATCAATCATCCAATATCGTTCAACATCCAATATCAATCACTCAATATCAACCATTCAATACTAATCAATCACCCATAGCAGAATTGATTAACTCTTAATAAATTTAATTAATCACTAATTAAATTAAATATTATCCCTTAATCACTTGAATTATCTTAATCCTGCTTCATTGATTTATTACAAATCAAATTCATTAATCATCTCTTAATGATCTTCATTAATTAATCTTCCTTGATTAATTATCCTTTAATTACATTCAAGTAATTATCCTTAACCATATTCAGTAATTAACCTTTAATTACTATCATTAATTTCAATAATTAATGATCCTTCATTAATTAATTAACTATAATTAATTACATTAATTCTTAATTAATTACCATTAATTAATCATACTTAAATTCATTACTTATATTAATCAACCTTGATTAATATCATTAATCACATTAATTAATGATCCTTATTAATTAATAATACTTTAAATAATTAACTTATAATTAATTAATTCATTAATCATAATTAGTAATAAACAATTTGTAATTACATATCTTAATTAATTAACTTCTTAATTAATTAACTTCTAAATTAATTATATTAATCCTTGATTAATTAATCTATTTAATTAATCTTTAATGACTTCATTAAGTAATTATTAACCAGTTTAAATTACAATTAATCCTTAGTTAATCACTTGATTAATTAATTAACATTTTAATTAATTACACTTAATAATTAATCTTAAATTAACCATATTTATTAATTAACTAATCATATTTATTAATTAACTACAATAATTAAGTAATTAACTCTTAATTACTTAACAAGTAATTATCTCCAATTACTTGATTAGTTCTTAATTAATTACTTAACCATTAATAAATTCCATTATTAAATAATCCTTAATTTTTAAATAATTAATTACTTCATAATTAATTAACTTCAAAACAAATCAATTTCCTTAATTGATAACATTTTGTGTTTATCCATTAATCACTTCAATTAATTACTCCCATGAGTAATTTCCCACTAATTACTTTCATAAGAATTTCCATTCTTAATATATTCAATAACCAACCATTTAATTACTTCATTAAGTAATTACACTTAATTAATTCTTAATTAAGTGATTATTCAAAATTAAATAAACAATTAACTAATTATTTAAAATTAATTAAATAATTAATTAACAAAACTCTTATATTTCATTACCCTTAATTAATTAAGGAAACATAAATCTTAATTAAACAAATCATATTAATTATTCTTATACTCAAACAAAGATAAATTAACCTTATTTATCTCATAAATAAATTATTTGAAATCAATAAAAAATTTAAAACTTAAAAACCAATTATTCTATTTGGTTTTGAAAATCTTAACATTTACCTTATTTGGAAATAAACATTTAGATATCATCTTTAAAAGTTTAAAATACTTTAATTATCAAATTTTAACTTATTCATTTTCAAAAATAATTTGAAACTTTGTTATTAACATTACTTTTAAAACTTAGTTTTAAATTTTGATTTAACATTTAAATTCAAAAACACTCCTTCTAAATTAAAATTCAAACTTTAATTAAGTTAAATTACTTTCATAGAAATCATCTTAACACTTAATTTTGAAAGTACATTTGATTTACATTTTTAAAGTTTGATTAACTAAATTTCAAAACAAGAAGTTTAAACTTTGAAAATTTGTTTTCCTTTATAAAACTTGTTTATGATTTAAAGTTTACTTCAATTTATTCAACATAGGTTTACTTTGCAAGTTAATCTCATTATACAGCAATTTCTAGAAAAACTTACAACCTAAACTCAAGTTACTTAGCAACCTTATCTTCAGTTTATACAACAACAAGTTGAATTGGTACTTTAATAGATCACAGTATTAACCCAAACCCACAATCTAAAACACGCGAGAAAACACAGCATCATCACGAGCATATCCCGAGTTAATTCCCCAGCACCATTTCCTCAAGTCAACTTTCGAAAGTCACGAGAGCAACTTCGAGTAAACCCTCGTCTTTCCCAATCTCCTTATCTCCAGTGCACACAAACGTGCATGTGCACCTACCCACAAACTTCCGGCCGCCGACGACCAACGCGACCATCCCCGACATCTCCACGTTCACGTGCGAACTCAAAAACAAACCCAGTTCGATCAAACAATCACTCGAGTCGAATTCGAGCATCGGGCTCGAACAACTGCAGCTGCCTCAATCCCAAAATCACCCACGGCCGGTCATTACGATGCCAATAAATCACTCTGACCCCACCATCGAGACGTCACATCCATGAATATCATCACCCCCAAACGCGGACGAACTCGGTCCACCACCCAAGTCACAACGTCACCACATTCAGACCGAACTATAATACAAACTTAAACCCTAGTTCATTCGATTCCAAGCAAATTGATCACTGGAAAAATCCAAAAGCATTTTTCCCAATATCCTCTACATCTAAGCGAGCTTCAACCAAAAATCTAGCTTAAATCAATGTGCCGATCAATGGTAATCCTCAAAACCCCCAAAAACACACAAACCCACATTTCTCATAATTAATCAGACTAAAAATCATGAAACATGTATTAAAAATCATGATTCTTACCCCTAATTTATTCATGTAATCCAAATTATAAATCAAGATTTTTGATTTATCATGAATAACAGTATTCCACTGTGTTTTCCTATTTTTAACTTATTTGCTAAAGTTAAAATCCTAGAATTATTTTTAAAACCATCATCATCTACTAACAAACAACTTTCGATTTAAATTTTGAAATCAGATATTAATTTGTTTTATTGGTATTGAATATTTCCTTTTAACAGAAACTTCACAGTAATTTATCAGAATAAATTCAAGCATGTATATGGACAGACAAACTCATCCATCATAAACATAACAATTCATATAAATTTAAAACTGTAGTATTTTAATTCAAGACAATCAACACATGCATAGCAGTAAATTTTAAATCAACTGTTTTTTAAAAACCTTTACTCACCTGATTTTCAAAAATGCAGAGCAGAGAATAGAACAAGTTTTGATTTGTTCCAGGCCTTGAAATATTAAATCTGGAAAATACTTTAAATTCTTGCTTTGCTGATGAAGTGAATTCCTTTGCATGCTTTTGAATTGAAGTTTTACTTCATGCAGGTTGAATATTCACTTCAATTGCAGGTTTTGATTGAATTTCAGCTTGAATCTTTTATCCAGAAAATGCGTTTGCTTTATGGTTTAAATTCAGATTTTGATCCAGCATTTACTTTTGGATTTAATTTCAAATTTTGAGAATAAATTTCTGTTTTGAATTAAGCTGAAAAACAAGGTAATGAGAGTGTTATGAAGAAACTAATTTTCTTCTCAAAATATTTATTAGAATTAAAGAAAATGAAATTCAAAATAAAGACACTTGTCACTTGTACTCCTTATTTGACTAACAAGTGTTATTAAGATATGTTAATATGATTACACATGTCATTAAGTATTTTTTAAATTGAATTTTTGTTTAATTTTAAATGTAAATATAAACTGACATATCTACTTACTTTATTAATAAATACTTACATGTATATAAATAAGTTTACTTTTAAAAGAAAATATCCTAAACTAATTATAATATAAATATAATCTTATACATGTATTTAAAATCTAAACATTATACCTAAACATTTAAAATCATTTAAAATTTAAGCATTATAAAAGAAAACAAAACAAAGCTGGTTTAAATCATTTTTAAACTATCACCTTTTAAATACTTTAAGAGAAAGACAAAACAAAACTTTGTTTAAAACCTTTTTAAACTATCCTATTTAAAAATAAATAACAATCTTATAATTTGAAAACAAATGAATTAATCTAAATTATCCTTTGAAAAATCCTATTGAATTTAAAACAAAGCCTTAAAATTTCAATATTCATTCATACAAAAATTATTAATAGATTAAATTAAATTTCAAAATAACTCAAATTTTAACATATACAACAATTATCTTATATATTAAAAACAATTGAATTATTCCTTAGATTGGCTTTTGAAGAATATTAATTACACCAAAGTTCTAATTACAATTCATGCATATATAGATTATCAATAGATTTAAATTAATTTTCAAAATAATTTCAAATTATAACATATACAAACATATATATTATAAATAGAATAAAATTTATTAGCTTTTGAAAAACAATTCTTATCAAATTTTGCCAGATTAAATTTGTTATCCTTAAAAGATTACACTTACTAATTTAAACTAAAATTATAAAGAAAATTATCAAACCAATTAAATTATTATTACAGATTATTAAATCGATATTGCCCAATATTCCGGGTCGTTACAATCCTCCCCCCTTAAAAGAATTTCGTCCTCTAAATTTAAAAGCAAAGGTAATTTAATAATCCAACAAAGATTTTAATTTCAATTAGCAAAGCATACTTATCAATCAGTTACTATCAACCAATGCAATCAATCACACAAACAAACTTAACTAATTATCCTGACACAAATCAGAATGAATCTTCTAACACTCTCTCGAGTTTCCCAAGTGTAAAACACTGGGAGACTCACTCTACAGAAACTCAACTAACAAACTACACACAACCAAAATCCAGAGCTCCTCTCATCTCTAGATTCACCAACTGAACAGAACATCAGACTATACTCAAGTCTAGCACAATTCCCAAATCCAACTGAATTGCAGATTCAACAAGCAACAATAAATCATACACATACTCCCTCAGAGGTACGTGAAATAAAATGAATTCCAGCTATCCAAACTGGCAATTCAATCTCATAGACAACAGATCTTATCTTATCAGAACACAGATAAGAAATCTCAAATGCCAAAGCACTAACCAACCAATCTTACTAAATTTCTACCCTCTTAACCAAAGAAATTTAACAACACTGAAGTCTCCAACTTCGAATTCCAAAACTCCTTATCTCATATCTGTATATCTCAACAGACAATCCTAGGCTGCCAATCTCTTCCTGATCAGCTCATCCTCTGCTGATATTTTCTAAAACCACTAGACCAAAGCAAACAGTTCCTGAATTCTATTCAATAGAAAAATCTTTATAATCTGTCGAAATCCAGAACACAAACACTACTACTCGTGCAATAGCAAACATAACTTACTTCCTTCGTCGCACAGCTGCTACCTCGCTTCCGCTGCACAACTCTGATTCGAAAATAGATAAGAATACTGTTGATGAACACGAATACAAACTTATCCACTAAATCCGGAAAACTTTGTTCATCAAATCCATACAATCTGAATGACTCATCTGACTCGGTCACACAACTTTACTACAGAATCCAAACTCAAAAGCTAGATCTAACCAAATCCAAATTCCAAAAATAAATTCCTGAGCTGCTACACCAATCTCTACTTCTCCAAGAACCATCCTACAACCAGGCTATCCATCAAATCACTTCTAGAACCAAACAATATGGAACTCAACTCCAGATGCAGACAGCCTTCTGATTACACCAGCAGCTCCTACTTTCTCATGAGAATCCTCGGTCTCAAACAAAGAAAAGAAAATTCCAAACCAATCGCAAGTCACTTTTGCGATCCAACCTAATTCGAATTCCAAAGAAACTGTCCTCTCTTTACCGATTAGAACAGCTTTAAAGCTTTTCCAAACAAGGTTAATTCTTCAAGATAACTTTCACCAACTACCCCGGGTTACTGATAGAAGAACCACTAAATTCCCGAACCATTGGAGAGATAAGCCACAAAGCTGCTTCCAAACTCTATCTCGACGATACTGCAAAGCTAAAAGACCCTCTTGACAGCACACCGAACACTTCGAGCTGAAACTGCTACCACAGCTAACCAAGACTTCTAATCCAAAGGCTTCTCAAAAACCAAAACCATCATCAAACCACACAAAAGACCTCCGGGATGGCAGACAACCCAAAAGAAACTCGGGCTCCAAACCAAGCATCAACACTTCACTCTCCTTAAGATACGACAAATGAGACCATGCCGAAGCGAAGTAACTCATAGACCTTAGTCTCATATTCCAGAACAACCAACCTCCATACCGAAGATCCAGATAACTTCTACACAAACGAGTCTTCCCTGAGGCAGGTAAAGACTGCTCCTCAATCACTTTCAAAACTACTTTAAGAGAAAACACCTTCAGAAAATATCCATGGATACCGCATCTCATCGCGCAGTTACCAAGATACTATCACTAACTTCTGCACTTCCATCAAATCCAAACTCAAGAATAATTCGCTCACCCAAGCGAAATCCAAACTTATTCTTCAAAGATAAACTCCGAATCTTTAAAAAGATTTCCTTCGGATATCAGAGAAATCCTTACTCCAAACTACAAATCTCACTCGAGACGGTATTAGGTCTACAGTCTCGACAAATACTTCCAACCTCAACATATGGACCTCTTCCATTAGTGGTAGTCGTGTTACACACATATACCACTACTCCATCTACCTCTATAACTTATGTTGGATCCGAACAGATAGCCCAACAGATTAGGTAGATATATATATATATATATATATATATATAGTTATATATAAAAATTACAAGTACGCTCTCTCAAGAAAGACACTACTACAGAGCCTAGGTATTCACTCAGTCTAATGCTCTGATACCAAATGTGACGACCCGACTTCCTATCTCCAGGAAATCGCATCATCTTGAAGAAAGAAAGGGATAGAAGAAGAAAAGAAAGAGAAAGAAGAACACAACAGCAACAGATAACTCACAGCGGAACGAATAAAATATAATATATCACATAAAATATTTCATAGTATCAGATTACATCAGAGTACACAACTATACAACACATATTAGACAGTTGTAAACATCTATCTAATTCATACAACTCAAGTACAAGAGAAACAGATACAACAAACACAGCGGAACCAATATATATAACTATACGTGGAAGCCTCCTGCTCCATTACTCCTCCAGAATTCGTCAAGCTAACCTGAACCACTTGACTACTCATACATAATATAAGTACCCAAGAGTTTAATAAAATAGAAAATAAACACTCGGGTCAGACAGGGGTCTGGTGTGAGTAAACGGTTTAAAATTGCTTAACTTTAGAAAAACCTTTGAAAAATAAAAGGTATCACGTAAGACTTCCCACACATAAACATGGAAAAGTTTTTACCTTACGCTAACCAAAACATTTGATAGAAAATCCAGTGATATTATAATAGTGTCTAGGGTTTACAAGTAAATAAGAAATAGCCGAAATTGTTACATGATTAAATTCCAGCTACTAGCCACAAAAGTGGGTAATACAATCAAAACCGTAGGGTCTCGTAGGAAGAATGGGTTTCCATCAATGGCAGGGCTACTGGGGTACCGCCCATCACAGTACGTGGCCTAGATCACCGTACCGAGGAGCCACCCTAACTCCCCTGCAACGCAAGGCCGGGACCATTCCTTACTGAACAATCCCAAACAAGACAACCCCGGCAGTTGTACGGATCAACCGCCCCACACAGCCGAATAAAAAGGGACTTCTAGACAGGAGTAAATCTTGCTCTCCAGTGGGAGCTACCCACGAAGCCTTGCTGCACCTCCCCTGTTTTAGCCATTCCCGGTTGATGAGGCTTGAGGCTGCGATTACCTTTATATAACATATCTATCTTAGAATGCTCATCGTCCGCCTGACGATGTGCTGAAAGCATTCAATCCTTACAAGTTCGTTCCGGGTTCGAATGAAACCGAAGGCACTATCTCGTTGCACTCATATTGGAATCACCCTCAGAGTCAACGACCATAGCCCTTGCACTCTAAATCTCCATCTCGAACCTATAAGTACTATTCCGTCAAACTCATTATAGAATCACCCATAGAGTTATACTGACGTATAGCCCTTACACCTCGAGTCTTCACTTGGTCCACTTGGATTAACGACCTAACGTTTAATTGGAATCGATGTGGTTTTCGGATATCCAAATATGGAAACCCGATCCCAGTCTCACCGAAACCAAACGCTATTTTAATGTCCAAGTTGTACTTAAGGGATCTAAACAATTTAACTTATATTCAGGATGAAATAAACAGATAGATAAATCATATTACCACAATAGATAATTCATATCAATATTCATCTTCACAAAGCAGCATATCACAAATATCATAGTCATCCAAATCATCCAGTATCAACCAAACACCCAATATCAATCATCCAATATCATTCAATATCCAATATCAATCACTCAATATCAACCATTCAATATTAATCAATCACCCATAGCAGAATTGATTAACTCTCAATAAATTTAATTAATCACTAATTAAATTAAATATTATCCTTTAATCACTTGAATTATCTTAATCCTGCTTCATTGATTTATTACAAATCAAATTCATTAATCATCTCTTAATGATCTTCATTAATTAATCTTCCTTGATTAATTATCCTTTAATTACATTCAAGTAATTATCCTTAATCATATTCAGTAATTAACCTTTAATTACTATCATTAATTTCAATAATTAATGATCCTTCATTAATTAATTAACTATAATTAATTACATTAATCCTTAATTAATTACCATTAATTAGTCATACTTAAATTCATTACTTATATTAATCAACCTTGATTAATATCATTAATCAAATTAATTAATGATCCTTATTAATTAATAATACTTTAAATAATTAACTTATAATTAATTAATTCATTAATCATAATTAGTAATTAACAATTTGTAATTACTTATCTTAATTAATTAACTTCTTAATTAATTAACTTCTAAATTAATTATATTAATCCTTGATTAATTAATCCATTTAATTAATCTTTAATGACTTTATTAAGTAATTATTAACCAATTTAAATTACAATTAATCCTTAGTTAATCACTTGATTAATTAATTAACATTTTAATTAATTACACTTAATAATTAATCTTAAATTAATCATATTTATTAATTAACTAATCATATTTATTAATTAACTACAATAATTAAGTAATTAACTCTTAATTACTTAACAAGTAATTATCTCTAATTACTTGATTAGTTCTTAATTAATTACTTAACCATAAATAAATTCCATTATTAAATAATCCTTAATTTTTAACTAATTACTTACTTCATAATTAATTAACTTCAAAACAAATCAATTTCCTTAATTGATAACATTTAGTGTTTATCCATTAATCACTTCAATTAATTACTCCCATGAGTAATTTCCCACTAATTACTTTCATAAGAATTTCCATTCTTAATTATATTCAATGACCAACCATTTAATTACTTCATTAAGTAATTACACTTAATTAATTCTTAATTAAGTGATTATTTAAAATTCAATAAACAATTAACTAATTATTTAAAATTAATTAAATAATTAATTAACAAAACTCTTATATTTCATTACCCTTAATTAATTAAGGAAACATAAATCTTAATTAAACAAATCATATTAATTATTCTTATACTCAAACAAAGATAAGTTAACCTTATTTATCTCATAAATAAATTATTTGAAATCAATCAAATTTTTATAACTTGAAAACCAATTATTCTATTTGGTTTTGAAAATCTTAACATTTACCTTATTTGGAAATAAACATTTAGATATCATCTTTAAAAGTTTAAAATACTTTAATTATCAAATTTTAACTTATTCATTTTCAAAAATAATTTGAAACTTTGTTATTAACATTACTTTTAAAACTTAGTTTTAAATTTTGATTTAATATTTAAATTCAAAAACACTCCTTCTAAATTAAAATTCAAACTTTAATTAAGTTAAATTACTTTCATAGAAATCATCTTAACACTTAATTTTGAAAGTACATTTGATTTACATTTTTAAAGTTTGATTAACTAAATTTAAAAACAAGAAGTTTAAACTTTGAAAATTTGTTTTCCTTTATAAAACTTGTTTATGATTTAAAGTTTACTTCAATTTATTCAATATAGGCTTACTTTGCAAGTTAATCTCATTATACAGCAATTTCCAGAAAAACTTACAACCTAAACTCGAGTTACTTAGCAACCTTATCTTCAGTTCATACAACAACAAGTTGAATTGGTACTTTAATAGATCACAGTATTAACCCGAACCCACAATCTAAAACACGCGAGAAAACACAGCATCATCACGAGCCTGTCCCGCGTTAATTCCCCAACACCATTTCCTCGAGTCAACTTTCGAAAGTCACGAGAGCAACTTCGAGTAAACCCTCGTCTTTCCCAATCTCCTTATCTCGAGTGCACACAAACGTGCATGTGCACCTACCCACAAACTTCCGGCCGCCGACGACCAACGCGACCATCCCCAACATCTCCACGTTCACGTGCGAACTCAAAAACAAACCCAGTTCGATCAAACAATCACTCGAGTCGAATTCGAGCATCGAGCTCGAACAACTGCAGCTGCCTCAATCCCAAAATCACCCACGGCCGATCGTTACGACGCCAATAAATCACTCTGACCCCACCATCGAGACGTCACATCCATTAATATCATCACCCCCAAACGCGGACGAACTCGGTCCACCACCCAAGTCACAACGTCACCACATTCAGACCGAACTATAATACAAACTTAAACCCTAGTTCATTCGATTCCAAGCAAATTGATCACTGGAAAAATCCAAAAGCATTTTCCCCAATATCCTCTATATCTAAGCGAGCTTCAACCAAAATCTAGCGTAAATCAATGTGCCGATCAATGGCAATCCTCAAAACCCCCAAAAACACACAAACCCACATTTCTCATAATTAATCAGACTAAAAATAATGAAACATGTATTAAAAATCATGATTCTTACCCCCTAATTTATTCATGTAATCCAAATTATAAATCAAGATTTTTGATTTATCATGAATAACAGTATTCCACTGTGTTTTCCTATTTTTAACTTATTTGCTAAAGTTAAAATCCTAGAATTATTTTTAAAACCATCATCATCTACTAACAAACAACTTTCTATTTAAATTTTGAAATCAAATATTAATTTGTTTTATTGGTATTGAACATTTCCTTTTAACAGAACCTTCACAGTAATTTATCAGAATAAATTCAAGCATGTATATGGACAGACAAACTCATCCATCATAAACATAACAATTCATATAAATTTAAAACTGTAGTATTTTAATTCAAGACAATCAACACATGCATAGCAGTAAATTTTAAATCAACTGTTTTTTAAAAACCTTTACTCACCTGATTTTCAAAAATGCAGAGCAGAGAATAGAACAAGTTTTGATTTGTTCCAGGCCTTGAAATATTAAATCTGGAAAATACTTTAAATTCTTGCTTTTCTGATGAAGTGAATTCCTTTGCATGCTTTTGAATTGAAGTTGTACTTCATGCATGTTGAATATTCACTTCAATTGCAGGTTTTGATTGAATTTGAGCTTGAATCTTTTATCCAGAAAATGCATTTGCTTTATGGTTTAAATTCTGATTTTGATCCAGCATTTACTTTTGGATTTAATTTCAAATTTTGAGAATAAATTTCTGTTTTGAATTAAGTTGAAAAACAAGGTAATGAGAGTGTTATGAAGAAACTAATTTTCTTCTCAAAATATTTATTAGAATTAAAGAAAATGAAATTCAAAATAAAGACACTTGTCACTTGTACTTCTTATTTGACTAACAAGTGTTATTAAGATATGTTAATATGATTACACATGTCATTAAGTATTTTTTAAATTGAATTTTTGTTTAATTTTAAATGTAAATATAAACTTACATATCTACTTACTTTATTAATAGATACTTACATGTATATAAATAAGTTTACTTTTAAAAGAAAATATCCTAAACTAATTATAATATAAATATAATCTTATACATGTATTTAAAATCTAAACATTATACCTAAACATTTAAAATCATTTAAAATTTAAGCATTATAAAAGAAAACAAAACAAAGCTGGTTTAAATCATTTTTAAACTATCACCTTTTAAATACTTTAAGAGAAAGACAAAACAAAACTTTGTTTAAAACCTTTTTAAACTATCCTATTTAAAAATAAATAACTATCTTATAATTTGAAAACAAATGAATTAACTAAATTATCCTTTGAAAAATCTTATTGAATTTAAAAGAAAGCCTTAAAATTTCAATATTCATTCATACATAAATTATTAATAGATTAAATTAAATTTCAAAATAACTCAAATTTTAACATATACAACAATTATCTTATATATTAAAAACAATTGAATTATTCCTTAGATTGGCTTTTGAAGAATATTAATTACACCAAAGTTCTAATTACAATTCATGCATATATAGATTATCAATAGATTTAAATTAAATTTTCAAAACAATTTCAAATTATAACATATACAAACATATATATTATAAATAGAATAAAATTTATTAGCTTTTGAAAAACAATTCTTATCAAATTTTGCCAGATTAAAAATTTGTTATCCTTAAAAGATTACATTTACTAATTTAAACTAAAATTATAAAGAAAATTATCAAACCAATTAAATTATTATTACAGATTATTAAATCGATATTGCCCAAAATTCCGGGTCGTTACACATAATTATCTTGCATTCCATAAAACTCTCATGCATGTGAACAGATCTATTTTTTAGGATTTCGGAAGGTCTTCAAAACAACAGTAAATACTTTATTCATAGGCCAACACTTCAAAAATGCAAGGTTTAAGCGAACATCAAAAATTGATTGCTGCATGGATGATGTTAGCTTATATCACTCGTACGAATGTGTTAGACATAGTATAATAGATTATAAGGAGAACGCACTGGAAATTTTTGAGAAAATCATCCAATGTGTAGCAGATGTTTACAACACTAATGCCTCGGATCTTCAAACGAGGATGTTATTGTGACGATTATAGATTTGCATGAAAGCGAAGGATGGACTGGAATACTAGGATGTTTCAATTGTATGAATTGTGAATAAAAGAACTTCCCCACGGCATATCAAGGAGCTTATAAGGTAAAGAAAAAAACCAACTAATATTTTGGATGCAGTTGCTTCGTATGACTTGTGGATACGACATGCTTTCTATAAAATGTATGGTCCTAATAACGACTTAAATATTATGAAGAGGTCACACTTTTTTAATGATATGGCACAGCAAAAGTAACTCCAGTAACATTTATAGTTGAAAAATAATTACGAACACAGATAATACCTCAAATATGGGATTTATCCAAAATGGAGCACCTATGTGAAGACATTTCAAAATTCAAAAGCATCGAAGCAGACAAAGTTTGCTGAGATGAAAGAGGGATAAGGAAAATATGTAGAAAGAGCATTTGATGTCCTTCAATCTAGATTTACAATGGTTAGTAATCCTTATATATTATGGTCTTGTTCTTAGATGTCCACAATCATGTTTACATGTATAATTCTACCTAACATGATCGTTAAAAACGAAAGAGATATGGACGTGACCCATCGTCACAATAAATATGACGGTGAAAATCATATGCCAAGCTTTCAACATCCATATGGAACGACAACTTTCATGCCTAGATGCACAACTACACAACAGGCTTCAAAAAGATATTACGAACTATATTTGGAATCATTTTGGAGATTTTTGTTTCACTTGTAGATCTAATGTATCATGTATGTAAGATTTAAAACAGTAGATCGCTAATTGATAATAATAAAAAACACATTTCTAAGAATATAAAGTAGAGTGATAATAATAAAAAATTCTAGGTTTAAAATAAACTACATTGGATAGAAGTTAGCCCTTATTATTTGGCTTTTTCACTTCATCCAATATTAGACTTGAACTTCATCCATTTCCATAAATCCTTTTCCATAACCAATTGTTCATATTTTTTATGTCTGGTTTCTGCTTTTAGAGATTTAAGATTCAACTTTTGTTGCGCAATTTCCCCAAACTTTCACATTAAGTCAATTTTGTCTTATGCTTGATTCGTTATATTTGATGTCTTATTTCATGAATTTCACTCGTGACACACACTCGAGAATTTAAGCTGGCTTTGGCCTTACTCTACTTCTTTGCTGCTTTGGACCCCATTAGTTTAAAATCTTCTTCAAGTCTCTCAGTGATTACATCCTCCTCATTTTCTACCACAAATGGCATTTATGTACCCGATGAATATTCCAGACTGGAGTAGTATAACGTTTTTAATGCTTTTCTCTTCCCTTTCTCCTTTGTTTGAATGTCCTACAAGCTATTTGGATTATCATAATTCTACTTTGATTGACTAGTCGACAACTCATAATAATTTCCGAACGGTAATGCTGCAGTTTTTTAACATCCTTTGTCCTAGCAAAAAGCTTTGCAAATTCCTCATCGGCCATTCATTTTGAAAACAAAAGAAAACATAATAAATATTAAGCATTCATGAACAAATGAAATTTAAGAAATATACCAAATAATCTTCATTTCTGATCCACCAGGGTTCACTTTCTTTATTTTATAAATCTATGATTCGTAAAATTGAGCATGTCGATTGATTTTTCTAAATCGACCTTGAATCGTTGACAATAAACATATGGTGTTCAAATGTTATGTATTACAGTATTTATTAATTTTTTTTCAATACTTTTCCAATATTAGCTATTACTCCTAATTGAATCATTGGAATAATGATGGTAAATGTTGTATAAGTCATCATCTTTGTCGCTTCAACATGGGTTGGATAAGTGATGGCTAAAAGGAGTATCATTGTACTTATTATCGTCTTCAAATGCATAATTTTAAGAATTTGAAGGATATGTGAACTCTTCGAACAATGAAGACATTTTGAAGATTGAACCTGATATAAGGTTGATCTGATTTAGTAGAAGAAAATTTTAAAGAATTTGATGTATTTTTGAAGACTAAAAGTGGGTTATTAATTTACTTAGGGGTGAAGTAGCTATTTGGAAGGTGGAAATTAGATGCCTATTTGATAAGCGCTTGATGTTGTATGCCAACTAAATAGGCGCTCAGGAAAAAAATCAAAATATTGAATTGGTCCTTGAACATCACACTTAATATACCATTGGGGAGCTACTTTATTTTGACACCGAATATAAAGGCTTAATAGGAATCCAATGGAGATGCTATAACGGGTTTTCCAAAAGACTCCACCCAAAAAAAGATGGCTAAGGGTTCATTTCATGTTAAAATACATTAATTTATTACAACATATTTCCTATTTTACCTCTGTTTGACCTCTTCTCAAAATTAACTTTTCTACTAAACCTTCCTTGTATCTTCTCCTTCTCAGAATCCTAGTAATCAATTATAGTGAATCAAAAATGGTGAGACCGAAGTACTCGAATGTTTCAGATGAACTGGTGGTAATGCGGTTAGAAAATGTAAGGAAGACTCCGGCTATAGTGGCCGCGACAGCATAAAGAAAGGGTAATTTCCTTTTTTAGTTTGTGCTTGTCGTGAAATATGTGATATTGTATAAGATCTATCAACATGAAATGGTAGATTAAATTAATTAAGTAGCTTTTCTGTAAATAAGCATTGAATTGCTATAATAATCGATTAAAAGGTAATTAAGTAGGTTTTCGGTATATAATTATTGAAATTTTTTAGTTTCCTAAACATATTGTTATCGAATTGTCCAACTTCGATTGCAATATATCGAACTATTAGGGAGTTAATTTGGTAACATATTTCGATCCCATGCAGTTATGTTAGCTAATGCTCGTTTATATTAGATTATCGAAAATAGGTAATACGATGAGTATGCTTCATGCTATTTAAATGTTAAGACATGTCCTTGTCGAACTCTTTTATGTTATTCACCGGTTACATATCAAAATTTTGGTGAGTTAATTGGGTAATGTATTTTGATCTCATGCTAGTGACAATGAAGATGATAGTTGTAGTGGTGAGAAAACTAGAGATGATTATAGTAGTGGTGGGAAGGATAGTAGTGATGAGGTTAGTAAGAAAGAAGTAGTAGCTGGTGACAGTAGGAAGGATGGTCAAAAACTAGGAAAACTTTGGTAGAACTATAGGGGAAAAGGGTGTAACCTCCTGCACCTTAGTGGACCCGAATTTTTTCTGTATCGAAAATCCAAGTCCACTAAAGTATGGACCATTAGTATTTGGCATCTTGCAATTACAATTTTTTTTATAGCACTATCAATATAAAATGATAGCATAATAGTAAAGTATAATAAAACATATGATTCTAACCAAGGTTGACACCTTTAGAGTCTAGTGCCCTTGTCATTGTCGTGCATGCAAGAGGAAATCTATCTTTCCACCATTCCCGCCTTGTACCAGTACAAGTCTCTCTAAAGCTATCATGTGCCTTGGAACAAGTGGGGGTCAGAATCATTTTTCGGTGATTGGTAAATTATATACTTTATACATAACACTAGTTTATGTTGATTGTCTTCCATTACATGTTTTGCCTATGGTTTTACTTAGTCGCCGCGACTTCATGTACATGTATGAACGCCCCATCTACTCGAGGTAGACAATAACTACATAAGTGTTTGTATGTATGTGTGTGTGTAAGTACCACGGTCGTCCTCTAGACTAGGATACTTTCCCGACGTAGCTCAGCACCTCATCAGGATCCATCATCAATGCAGTATCACATCTTTGCCGCCTTGCATACCAAGGAACTCCTAAAATGCCTAATAACGACATTACAGCTATGTAATCATATTCTGTCTCATTTCTGAAAGACCTCCACTAAAAGGTACTAGCGTTATCTCGTAATAGTAAAATAAACTAACAAATAATTGTGAGGCGTTGCATGTCCTAAACTTGGTCTACACTAGAAGGAGGTATAATCTATTTAGGCATAATCGTTGCCTTTTCGTTGATCGCTCAAGACCAATGACGATCTCGACCTATTTAAAGTGCTTGTAATGACTTGTATACGTATCAAAGGATCGTAAAATATTTTTTATCAATATGAGCTCGTATGACTATAATATTTGGGAAAATGACTCTTAGGGATATTTTCCACGTCTATAATTTTTTGAATTTCTATGCGACTATTTTGATCTTGAAAATCTTGTGTGGATTATAACTTTTGATAGGAGCAGAATTAGGGTCTCAAATTACTTTTATTGCCTCCAGATGATAGTTTCTCATTTTGTAGAGTGGTCATAATAGAAAAGAATAGATATCACTTGGACGTTATGGTTGTTTTAAATTTTGGCTACCGTTGGCTTGCATTTGTGGGTAGTTAATTAAGACAATGCTTCGGTCAACAATACACTTCAAAAATTGCGCTATGGGAAGGCTGTAGGAACATATCTAAATCTTTCCCAACTTCTGTAAAATAGCTCTAAACCTCCATTATCCCTAGTTTCATCAAAATCACATATTTCCCTTACTAACTTTGCATAGATCATAATTAGATGGTAATTAGCAACTAGGGGTTGATGGTTATCGTTTTAGCTAATTTATGCTCATCTCTTTTGCTGTCCACTTCAGATCTAAGGAAAAAATTGATATTTTAGGTATTTGGTAAGTAGTTCTTAACCTCTCGCTATACTTTACATATTTATGTAGTAAAAATTTGATGTTTTCAACATGATTTTGACTTTAATTCATTTTCTAACTTCAATCACATGATACCATATGTTTATGACTGAAATTTGATGATTTTAAAGTGGTTTTCAAAATGGTTTTGTAAACCTATTTGTTCATATTCATGTAGTAAAAATTTGATGTTTTCAACATGATTTTGACTTTAATTCATTTTCTAACTTCAATCACATGATACCATATGTTTATGACTGAAATTTGATGATTTTAAAGTGGTTTTCAAAATGGTTTTGTAAACCTATTTGTTCATATTCATATACGTGTGTAAAAGTTTGATCTAGGTTAGGATTTACTTGATTATCATGTTCTTATGTATTGCATGTATGAATGGATATATATGTATGATATTTCATGTTCGTATGTTGTGCTTTGATGTGGTTTTCTAGTGCTTTTAGGTAGTTCAGGAGAGGTTGGTGAATTTGGTAAATAGAAAGAAAAAATAATCGGAATTGGATGAAACTTGGAGGAAGGGCTCTGGAGTACGGGAGGTGCCCAAGATTCAAGTCGCATCGAAGCTAAGTAGAGGACTCAATATCGAGATGTTTTTATTAGTATCGAGAGCTTTTTCATTATAGAAATCATCTCGATGGGAGGTGCTGCTTCAGATCAAAGCTAGGGGTAATGAGTGAAGTTTAAGTGCAAGAATTTGGCTAAGCACTAGACTTGATACTGAGAGATTCGGAGGGCATGAAAATAGGAGCTTTTGGAGTTAGTACCAAAATCTTTTGGAGTTGATGCCGAGATTTTCATGAGGAGTGGTTGGGGTCCGAGCACTTAGAAGATGGAGCTCTAGGGTAGGAGGAAAGAACTTAGCCAAAATTAGCTAAGTATAACTATTAATACCGAGAGCTTGTTATAAATACCAAAAGCTTATTATCCATACCGAGAGGTCGGTCCTTGCCATAAACATGGTGGAACTTCCAAGTGGGGAAGTTTAGGATCTATAGGTCATGCTGAAGGCATTAGTTTATTTTTTTGGGGTTTGATGGCGATGTAGTGGCATAATGATAGTTTAGGACTTCAATGACAGTAACTCAACGGTGAAAGGAATTAGGTTCCAATGACGGCTACTCGATTTTGAAAGGAGTCGGGAGGATGGTTATCCACAAATGGTGGTTTCAAGGAAGGGTGACCCATGGATTACATGTTTGAGTAGTTCTATCATGGAATGAAGAAACGTGGAATGGTTCCTTGAGGATAATGGAAGCTAGATGGAGCAATTATCTGATGTATTCAAAAGCATGGATATTATGAGAGCACTCATAAGGACATTGAAAAGCTACCTTGAATTATGAGAATGGATCCGTATACCTTGGACCGTGTGAAAGGGTCTAGTATTAGCTTTGGGCTAATGGCAAGTATACTGAAAACCGAGATTTCCATTTGTCCCTGGCGTGGGAAAGGCCATATAAGTTATCATATATCTAGAGAACATTGAGTGATGATGGGGACTATTTGATAGATGCTATGGTTACTTCAGTTGTTTATTATGCACTCTATCACTCATTAGACATGGTTATTGGGGATAGGGATACATAGACAACGGTCATCGTACTTAGTTTGCAGTATACTTTTTTGATGTTCGTAGATTGGCATATTATATTCGTTATGTGCTAACTCTTTGGTTGCAAGGACAAATCAGGTATGGTTTATGTACCTTTATTCCTTACTATATCGACTTGTATAGTATTTTAAGATTCATTTACCACTCACAACAAACTATTTTTCAACTCGAGGTTTTATGCTTTTTCTTTTTATTATCTCAGGTACTCTTGAATGAGTAGACTAGAGAGCAGGTCTAGGTGCGATGCAGTAGCTATGCAGAAGAAAAGCTGGATGGAGCTATCTTGTATTATATATAGATTCCTATGCTTATTCTGTTGTGCAACACTATAGAGTTTTGATGGTGCTTGCATACTAGTATAATTATGAGACAACTATTTGATTTATTTCCATTTTGTATAAACTCTATTACTTATTGTATAATTCCATGGATCTGTGCCTAATATTTGGATCACATAGTTATTACCGTCATTTTTTATATCTGTGGTGAGCATTATATTTTATGCCATGCGCTGTGTGATATACGGAAGGTTCTGTATGATTGTTTATTTTCTTTTAGCCCTTGATGATCATCCTACATCTGTCGAGCATGTCATCAACTCTCTATATAATTATATTGGATGCTCGTGGTGTAGGGCGGTTTTCGTGTTTGTTATAGAGCTTAGGCTACATGATTAATCTAAGTCGATACCATGGTCCAATACAGATAAGGAAGGATCCATCCCCCTTGACTGGATTGAGAGTATATATTTATATGTGAGAGTACGTACTTGTTAAATATTTTGATTTTCAAAACTGTATAGTATTATATATAGTATATAATTCGCATGCACACATGAGTACCATCGACCCAATTTTCATTTTAAGAGGCTGATTATTCATATTACAGTTCGAGAATGATCAGGTAAACAAGAAACACTATGAGGAACTCCATCTTTAAAGTTGAGGAAGGAGCAGGTTAGGGGGCTTCTAACCCTAATTCGCAGGCTATGTTCAATGCAATGATGGTGAAGTGTTGTAGAATGCTCAAGGGGTCGCCCTAAATGTTATTGTTAGTGGTGGTGCTCAGGTGTAGGCATCAAGGGCTGACTTTTCCAAGCTATGCAAGGATCACTCCTCCTTTGGAGGCAAACCATATCATAGAATGAAATCGACTATCAAAGTGCAATATTGCTAGCGTATTTTTAGCAACATAGAAGTAGATGATGTCGTGAAAAGGAAGATGGCCTTTAAATAGCTTTAAGGGAGGGCCGTGAACTTGTGGAATGCCATTACTGTTGCTATAGCCGAGGATCGGTTCACTTAGGACCAGTTGAGGGCTATGTTTGAGGAGAAGTTCGTTCCAACTGCTCAGAAGTTGGTACTATTTGGGAAATTTGCTAATTTAAAGTAAGGAGATATGTCCATCTTTGAGTAATTGCTGAGTTTGATGCTTCATCGAAGTATGGGATGTCTTTCATCGACATTCCATTGAGGAAGAACGAAAATTTATCATGTGTTTGGATGGCTATCTTGGGAGAAGTTGGTGAGTCACATCGATAAGCCATTCAAGGGGACTTGTCGAGAAAGCTCATTGCCAAAAAAGTTCATAACCTAAGTCCAAATCAGCTGTTGTTGCTAAGGTTGAGACAAAATCACAACAAGGCGATGGAGGCAAGAAGAAATGGAATGGAAAGAGAAAGTACTTTTAGGGGAAAAAAATGCTCAGAAGAAGGCTAAATGGAAACTTGTTTGTTTTGATTATGGAAACATGGGTCACCTGATCAGAGTCTACAAATCCAATGGGAATAAGAAGTATTACAACCGTGGAAAGTTTAGACGTATATAGAAAAGTGGTCCAGAACCAGCACATCATAAGCATGTTGTGAAGGCATATGCTTTGGACGTTGTTCCAACTTCGTCGAGTGCTCTCTTAGTGAAAGAGAAGGGAAGAGCGATTTTATTCAAGGTATGCGTTCAAATTCTGATGTTTCCATGCGTGTTTTATTTGATACTATAGCTTCACTTTCCTTTATGTCTAGTGACCTAACAAATAGGTTGGATTGAAACTCGAAATAGTTGACCAACCTTTAATTGTGACAAACCCTGTTAGAGGCTTCATTGGCCTATGTATAGTTTGTCTTGATTTGGTCTTATTGAGTGTGGATGCTCTTTTGTTTGCGATTACTTTGTTTTGAATTTCTTTAGGTTTAGGATTATCTTAGGGATGGACTGGATAGGAAAGTACGCAGTGGTAGTGGATTGCGAGGAGTTGCTGGTGATGATCGGGGCTATAAAGGGGAGGACTATAGTGATTAGCTACCCACCGGAGGATGGGGTTATGGTTAGCTTTCTATATTCGCTCAAGATCCCATGAAATGGGTTGTCATCTGTGCCTATTGTTATAGAGTATTCGAGTATGTTTGAGGAGATGAACAGATTACTGTCGCATCAAGAGATTGAGTTTCATATAAACTTGGAGAAGGGTGCCAAACTAATATAGGCATATAGCACCCAGAGAGCAAAAGGTGTTGAAGGTGCAAGTAAATGACCTATTTAAGAGAGGGTTCATTCCTAGGATTATATCCAAATAGGGCATACCTGTCAAATTCACCACTAAGGCAGATTATTCTTTGAGGTTATATGTAGATTACCGCGAGCTGAATAAAGTGATGAAGAAGGACAGTTATCCACTCCCATGCATTGAAGAATTTTTCGATCAGCTCCATGATGTGAATGCGTCCTTTCAATTGAATATGGAGATGGGATTTCACTGATTTTGGCATTTCCTATACGCTCGGTAAGGGAAATGCAGTCGCTGATGCATTGAGTAAAAAACATGCTAGTTTGGGAGCGATTTCATGGAGTGGAAGTAGTTGGAGTATATTACTGGTTATGATTTCAGTCCTCACTATGAGTCAAAGCCAGAGATATTGACAAGTTTGAAGATCAGACCTGCTTTGTTTGAGTGGATCTGTACTAGTCAGAGAAGAGACGCTAGACTAGCAGAGGTCATGACAAAAATAGAAGAAAAAGTAGAGTCTAAAGATATAAAGCATTACAGAATCGACGGAGAAGATTGGCTCTATAAGGACGGGAGATTATTCATTCCCAATGTTGATGGATTACAAGATAAGGTGCTATGTTAGTGCCACCATTCTAGATTTACTATACATCCTGACTATAATCAGATGTACCGTGATATGAAGTGGACCAGCTATTAGGAGGGGATGAAGCAGGATGTTGGGACATTCATCTTAAAGTGTATAAACTAGCTACTGGTGAAGGCACGGAAAAATAAGCTAAGTGGGTTATTACTACCGCTTGATATTCCCAAATGGAAATGAAAGCAAATATTGATGGATTGTTAAGTACTCGAGTAGGGTAATGCAATGTTTTGGTCATAGTTGATCGATTGACCAAGAGCGCTAGACTTATGACTGTCAATTGAAGTAGGATGGTAACCAAATTGGCTGAGTTACATGTGAAATGGGTAGTATGATTTCATGGTGTGCCTAAGAACATTGTGACTGACCAAGACCCGTTGTTAATGAATGGGTTTTGGAAGAGCGTACAAAAGGTGTTAGGGACTGAGCTGCATCTCAGTACAACTTACCATCCACAAACTGATGCGCTAACCAAGAAAGCGAATCATATATCAAAGGATCTCTTACGGGCTTGCATAATCGATTCCGTTGGCATGTGGGATGATCACTTGCCTTTTTTTGAGTTTGCATACAATAATAGCTATCAGTATAGTATTCGATATTGCATCATATGAATCATTATATGGCTGACCGTGTAACTCCCCTTCATGTTGGTAGGAGGCGGGCGAGAAACTAATATTTGGGTCAGATATGATTAGGGAAACCTTGGAGAAGATAGAGATCATTCGACAATGAATGCTCAGGATAGATGTAACATCCCCTACTTTTAGGCCCAAAGCTAAGTGCTATAGATGTTGCAGTCATTTATAGTATTTAATTTTGGTGACAAAATACGATAATGTTAATGATATTCATAATATCAAAAGCACGCGAATATGAAATAAAATCAACACAGATTTCAAAAATAGTTTTTCTGATTACATTTTAAACCAATATTTCATATTTAATTACATAATTCCAAAATGATTCCCAGATTCTGATCAAATATAATTATTACAAATTACGCTAAGAGAGATATATGAAGATGCCTACTTCGATGGTCAGAGTGCTAAATAAATAGACATATCAATCATGGTTACATCACGGCAGAAATAACACCAAATAACTCCTACATAGCTAGCTTTGCCTCCTGCACGTCTTCAGAAGCTTATTCTTCCAACCTACCAAACCTAAAAAGTCCTTAACTCTCAATCTACTCAAATTGATTTTGAGTACCAGAGAGTTAAGGGAAAAACATAAACTTCAAGTCAGACATACATCCCGGTGTGAATAATTCTATTACATCTCGGTTTACTGATATTAAGTGAGATCGCGCCGCTTAGTGGAATGGGTTTTCCCTCACTAATGTCCTTTTAAAACTTATCTTTTGCAAATAAAAAAAACTACAGCCAAGCTGATTATAACAGCAAGAGCAATAATATATGTGCATATAAATCAGATAATCAATGGACTATCTATCCAACATAATAGTTTTAACTGGCTAGCTATTCATCATTGGCTGACTCTGGTCTACCGGACATAATAAATAATCCAACTTCTATTAGATACAATACTAGATGATCTATCCTTAACTTACTTCTTCTATGGTCAATTGATCCTAATGGTTTTGTGGGCTCACCAATAACCTATCTTCTCTCTATATATTCCTTTCTGTATGTAACATCATTTTAGTCAAACATGTGACAAAGCCCTACACATTGGAATTTTGGACTTATATGAGCTAAGGGCTAATAGGTGAAGTATAGAGCGCGACCCTACACCAGTCCCATATGGTCTTCTAATATCTGATCATAAACTTAGGGTTAACTACCCCCTTCAATTTTCCTTGAAAATATTTATTTTGAATTGATTTAACAATTTTTAAATGATACTTAATCAAGTAAAATATATTCTTTGCTTTATATAAAACACCTATGTCATGATATACGCTTTACATAAAACAATGTTGATGAAAATTCAGATCAATAGGGTCATCTATCCCTTTAAAACAAGTTGAAGCCCTTTTAACTTAGAAAATATTAGATTATAAAGCCAAAGCCATACTTTCAAAACCTTTGTTTAAAACCTTAAACAATCTCTTTCAAATTCATTGAAAACATCCCTTTCAAAAGCATTACAAAAACCTTAGACATCCTCTTTCAAAACCATTTAAACTTATCTTTCGAAAGCATTGGAAACCTTTCCTTCGAAACACTTAAAACATACCTTTCGAAACATTCGAAATGTACCTTTCGAAAGCATTGGGTTTAAGTTAAGTTAGTGGAAACATAGCTTCGAACCATTTAAAATTGTTACTTTCGAAACCATTGGGTTTAACTTTTAACATAACTACAGGATCAAAGAGAATAGAGGCAAAAGCATTACTTTTGAAAGCGTTTATCCCAAGTAAATTAAGGAAAAGGATAGCTTCGAAACCCACCCTTTCGAAACCATTACATCCGAAACCATTTAAAAGCGGCTACACGACCCTTTCGAAAGAACTGAGAAGGCAGCTTTAAAATTAAAGAATGAAAGCACTCCTTTCGAATACAAATTCGAAAGGTATGAATGCTGCAGAATGGGTATCAAATAGGTTTAAAAGTGGCTATCCAGTCGAAAGCTTTTTTTAAAACAAAATAAGCGGCATCTCTTTCATAAGCTTCTTTCTAAAAACAAAGGCACACGACAACTTGTTCGAAGGCCTCTTTTTAAACAAAGGTAAGTTGATTGATTCGAAAGCTGATTAGAGTGGCTTCAACCCTTTTAGAAGCATGCCTTCCTCACCATCATTCCTTTCGCCATTCTCCGATATACTATATACCAATTACTTGATATTATGTGCATTCGTTTCGAATAGGTGCAAAAGGTCTAACTAGGCATGGTGACAGAAGCAAGCAAAGGAAGTGGCAGAGTTGTAATTCTAAACAAAATTAATTTTAAGCCTTTTAAAGTAATTCTTTTTCACCTAACTTGCCTAATTTTCCAAAATATGATTAGCTGCCATTTCATTAACAAAATTCTCTTCAAAAAAGGTTGTCGAATTCAAAATTTATAATTTAGAAACATTTTAACAATCAAGCCTTCCTTAACAGAACATATAAATATTTAACTCCTATAACTTAAATAATTTTATAACCGTAGTAAAATACTTAGGAAAATTCTCCAAAAATCACAATAATTCACTTTTGATATGTTTTCTAACACATATAAATTTCAGACCCGAAATCATTATACAATTGCCTTAAATAATTTAAACCCAATATTATCTATTTTCTCTCATAGAAAATTCATAATAAATCCATGTTACTTAAAAAATTATGGAACTTGAAACCAATTGCTAAAATAATGTTTTTGATCATAAATCAAAACTGCAACCCATTTGGATGTCATTTAATAGGTTCTTAATCTAAACATATCTTAAATCCTTATGAAATCATATAAATCATCAATAAGTATACATACATACATTCATGCATGCATACATACATATCTATTTAAATAAATGTAACATGTCATGTTGCTTGTAAAATAATCCAGCCATAATCATAAAACCGAAACCATAGTCAAAAAGGATATGTAAATCAATTATCACCTTGGCATTGTGTTAAGAAAGTTGAGATTTCCCCTTTGATTAATTTCTGCAAGCTTTCTACTTGATCCAAACTTACCTTCTTTTTGAATCTCCTTAATGGCGGTCGACCGAGCTCAATAGGGTTTTTAGTTTTGTTTATGAATGTTAAAATGAATAAGGAATGAAGAATGGAAGTGTTAACAAAGGTTACTCCTATTTTACCGTTACCATATTCCTCCTACTTACTTATTTTTATTCTCTTTTGCTAATACATTCATTAAGGCATGGCTCCTTATAAATCAAAAAATCTCAATCTTTTAATTATCTACATAATTTCATTTAATTTATCTAATTAAGTATCCTAAATAATGTTAGTCAAAACTAGGGTCATTACAATAGGCAATAAGGCTATATTGGTAGGAGACGTAGAGATTTGGAGTTCTCCGTCGGTGATATGGTGTTTTTGAAGATTTCTCCTTGAAGAAAGTTAGTCGATTCAGTAGTAAGGGAAGTTGGCATCGAGATTCGTAGATCTCTTTCTGATAGCAAATAGGATTGGCAAGATAGCATATAGGGTCGACTTACCTCAGAGGATGATGGGTGTGCATAGCTTCTTTTATGTTTATCATCTGTGGAAGTTTGTGCATGACTCGAGCATGATGTTTGCACCGGATCAACTTGATGATATTAAGTTGAACCACAAGCTTCAAGACCTCGTAGACTGGTTCATATGGTTAGACGCAATATGAAACAACTTGGGAGGAAGACGGTGGAGTCAGTGAAGGTTCAATAGGACAAAAGTGAAGGTGATTGCACGTGGAAAACAAAGGAAAGCATGGGGCCACATATTCAGAGCTTTTTTTATGGCAACGCTTGCTAATTATCATATTTACTTTCACCTTTGATATCATATAGGGTAGTTTAGTATCTGCATGCTATGATAGGCTTACCTGCACTATTGATTGCATGGTTTCTTGTTTGAGGTATATGGCAGTTGCGTACGATTGTTAAGCACGCAAGGTAAATCGGTTTGATCATTCTTCACTTATACGGGGATTTTGCGAGCAAAATTTCTAAAGGGGTGAGAGTGTAACGGACCGTTTTTTATGTATCAAAGGATCATAAAATATTTTTATTTTATTCATATGAGGTCGTATGACTCTAAAATTTTGGAAAATGACTCTTAGGGACATTTCCAATTTATGATTTTTTTTCGAATTTCTATATGACCATTTTGACCGTAAAAATTTAATATGGACTATAACTTTTGGTAGAAGCTGAATTATGGTCTCAAGCCACTTCTACTACTTCAAGATGATGGTTTTTCATTCCGTAGAGTGGTCAAATAGAAAAAAGGACATACTATTTGAAAGTTATAGCTGTTTTAAGTTTGGCTGCCATTGGCCTACATTAGTGGATAATTAACTAAGACCGTGCTTAGGCCCACTAACCCACCTCGAAAATTATGCAATGGGGAGGCTATAAGAACTAATCTAAGTCATTTCCATTCTTTTCCAAAACAACTCTAAACCTCTAGTAACCCTAATTTCGTGAAAAGTCATACCTTTTCCTTACTAATTTTTGCCTAGTCCATAATTAGAGGGATAATTCTCATATAAGGGTTGGAGATTATCATTTTTGCTAATTCATGTTCATCTCCTTTGCTGTCCACTTTAGATCTAAGGAGAAAATTTGGTATTTCAGGTATTTAGTGAGTGGTTCTTGGCCATTCACTATACTATGCATGTTTATATAGTAGAAATTGATGTTTTTACCATGATTTTGACTTTAAATATCTTTTTGTAAATTTAAACACATGTTAACATATATGTTTATGGCCGAAATTTCAAGACTTTAAAGTGGTTTTCAAATGGTTTTGTAACCTTTTTTGTTCATATTCATATGCTTATATAAAAGTTAGATCTAGGTTAGGATTTGCTTGATTATTATGTTCTTACGTAATATATATATATATGAACTGATGTATATGTATGATATTTTATGTTTGTATGTTATGCTTTGATGTGGTTTGCTAGTGCTTTAGGTAGTTAGGGAAGAGATCGGAAAATTTGGCAAACTGAATGCAAAGATGATCAAAATTGGATGAAACTTGAAGGAGGGGCTCTGGAGTACGGAAGCAGCCCAGGATTCAAGTCACACTAAAATTGGAGCTAAGTAGAGGACTTGGTGCCGAGAGGTTTTATCGACACCGTGAGCTTATTATGGGTATCGAGAGCTTATTATCGGTTCAAGATCTTTTCCTTCATGGAAATCATCTCGGTGGAAGGTGCTGCTTCAAGTCAACGCTAAGGGTGATGAGTGAAGGTTAAGTGCAAGAAATTGGCTAAGCACTTGACTTGGTACCAAGAGCTTTGAAGGGCTTGGAAACGAGAGATTTTGGAGATAGTACCAAGAGCTTTGGAGTTGATGATGCGAGCTTTCAGAAGGAATGGTTGGGGTCCATGCACTTAGAAGATGAAGCTCTAGTAGAGAGGGAATGAACTTAACCAAAATTGGCTAAGTATAATTTAAGTGCCGAAAGCTTATTATAGGTAACAAGAGCTTATTGGTACCGAGAGGTTGGTACTTGCTGGAAACAGTTTGGGACTTCTAAGAAGGGAAGCTTAGGCTCTGTAGGTCATGCTGAAGCTGCTTGTTTGTTTGTTTGGGGATTGATGGCGATGTAGTAGCATGATGATAGTTTAGAATTTCAAAGATGGTAACTTGACAGTGGAAAAGTTAGATTCCAATGACGGTAGCTTGATTTTGAGAGGAATTGCGAGAATGGTTATCCACAAAGGGGTGGGTTCTAGGAAGGGTGACTCATGGATATGGTGTTCGAATAGTTCTATCATGGATGAAGGAACGTGGAATGGTTACTTGAGGATAATGGAATCTAGACGAAGCAATGAAAAAGGCTCGAATGCACATGCTAAGGGATCATTGATACTCAAAGTGTTTTCTAATGTATTCAAAAGAAGGGGTATTATGAGTGCACTCATGGTTACATTAAAAGACTACCGTGGATCATGAGACTGCACCGGTATACCTTAGGCCATAGGAAAGGGTCTAGTATTTGTTTTTAGCTAAAGACAAGTAACTGAAAATCAGGATTTCCATTAGTCCCTGGCATGGGAAAGGCCATACGAGTTATCATATATTTAGAGCATATTAAGTGCTGGTGAGGATTGTTTAATGGATGCTATGGTTCTTTGGTTGTTTCTTCTATAGTCTGTTACTCACTGGAGATAGTTATTAGGGATAGGGATTGCGACACATGGACACCCGTTATCATACTTAGTTTGCAGTATACCTTTCTAGTATTTGTAGAGTAGCATATTACATTCGTTATGTGCTAACTTTTTGGTTGTGGGGATAGGTCATGTATGGTTTATATACCCTTGTTCCTTACTATATTGACTTGCATATTATTTTAAGATTCATTTACCACTTACTCAGATTATTTTCTAACTTAAGGTTTTATGCTTTGCTTCTTATTATCTCGGGTACTCTTAAATGAGTAGACTAGAGAGCAGTTCTAGGAGCGACCCAATAGCTGTGCAGAAGACGAGCTGGATGGAGCTATCTCGTGTTATATATGGATTTTCATGCTTATTCCGTTGTGCAACACCATGGAGCCTTGATAGTGCCTGCTTACTACTATTATTATGAGACAACCACTTGAGTTTATTTCTGTTTTGTATAATCTCTATTACTCGTTGTATAACTTTGTGGACCTATGCTCTGATATTTGGATCACTTAGTTATTAATCTCACTTGTTTTATATCATGATGACTGTTTTATTTTATTCCATGCACTGTGAGATATACGACGGGTTCTATATGATTATTTTCATTTCTTTTAAGCGTTGATGATCTTCCTACATCGACCAAGCACGTTTTATTTTCTTTTAACCCTTGTTGATCATCCCACATCGATCAGGGACGTCATCAGCGCACTATATAATTGTATTGTGTGTTGATGGTGTAGGGTGGTCATCACATTGCTCCTACTCCTCATTATGGTACCAAAATCACTGCTATAGCATTGATCCTATGCTCATCATCCCATTTGGATTTCCTAATACAATCTAGGAAATGTTGGTTACTTAACTCATACCACCTAAAAGGTTGAAGCAGACTCTACTTATCCTTTGACACTTCGACTGGGGCAAACCATCCTACTTTGGGAATTCTCTCCATCTATACACGATGGTATAATTCCATGGGTTCTACAATTAGATATGTCACACATCTGTATAATGTATACACAGTTGCTGGTAGCCCCTTGTAGTGGGCAAACTTCTGTTGCATAATACTAATGACCTCGCATTCCAATCCTTGTTAATGGCTGTGTCATTTTATCTAAGCTATTGACTAAACTCAATAATTCACACCCATTAAAAGTGCATACTTGAGGCTACATAAATTTATCTAGTTACCGTGCCTCTTATGTTCAACTATGGCGTTCAATTATTTTTACACTCTCGTTTCATTTATGCATTTTAATATCATTTACCACTTACTTCTTATTTAAATAGATTAATCACCTTTTACTACTTAACTTTTACTTGATACCATTAAATATATTCCACTGTTCCTTTTTAACTATTATTATCTTTCCTTGATTGCAATAATCTTCTTATTTATTCATTTTATTATGCCTCATCGCCTATTCTTTATTTTCTATTTATCACATATGTTAGATTTATAATTGAATTATTATTATTATCTCTACTTACAATACTTTGGTTATACTTTAGGATTTCTGCATTTTAGTGTGTTAGAATTAAACCCTTCGAAAGGAATTGTTATCATTGTAAATTTCCATAATTTTTTTAAAAGGGAACTTGTGTAACGTTTGAAATTACGAGAATTTTTTTTTTGTTATTTTTAAAATGGACAGTACAAAATACGGTAAACATTCTTAATTTATACATTTAGCATATTCCTTGTTATTTCAAATGCTACACTTCTATTCATATTTATAAAACTAGACACTTTATAGAAATTTACATTGCAACACATTGTATTTCGATGGATTAAAACACTATCTAAATCCCAGTTTGCTTTATAATAACTCTAATTCTCATTTATCTACATATATAATTCAACCAACAAACCTGGAGTTACTATACAATCTCATTAATTTAGGGACTACTTTTACCCTTACTTTCCAGATTCAAATATATGTAATATTAAATCAAAGTTAATCATTCAAAAAATACATAGGATTGGGTTTCAAATTCATTATACGTATATGTCTAAGCCTACAGATCCAAAATTAATTCAACATACAAGGGATAGATTTACAATGATATAAATTCAATATTATACAAAAACATATAATTTTCCAATTACCATTAAGCTTCCAAATCTCCAGATTTAAACCCTATTATTTCTGTTTGATTCCCTTTTTCTCCCTATCGAAGTATGTACCGCAAGAATATACATATTCATCAGAAATTTAGATCCGGAAAGAGATTTGAAATTAATTTGTATTTGGATTTATAATTTTATATTGGCATTGGCGATTCGAGTCGATCCTATTCTTCTCTATATTCTCCATTATTCTCCACTTGTATATTCATATATAGTTTATACTTTTATTTAGTTTAATAATTTATGGAGAAAAAAATGGTAGAGCTACGTGGTGCTTTAGAAAGTATGAGAAGAAAAGAGAAGGATTAGGCCCATATTTATAGGGCTTCGAGTTAATGCCAACAGTTAGATTATTTTATATTGAATTCAAACCGTTTAGCCTAAGTTCAATTTTCAACCGCCAGTGAAAAAGCTGTTGTGACTACTATCACAACACCAGTCGACAGCTAGCCGTCGGTTGACCCAAGTTAGGTTTCGATCAGTTGTCCATTTTTGTTAGGCGTTATTTCATTCCTCTTTGTATCTTATTTTGTTTATTTTACACTTTTTTCAACTGACCTAATTTAACGTTGGTCATTCTTAAACATTAAGCTACAGTTAACAATAATTAACGTTAACTAATTACATTTATTTCTTCAACTGTACGTATAATAATTTTTGATGCGAAATATTCAAACGTTAATAACTTTTACATTTAAACTCCAATTGTAAAATTTTAGATATGAAAATTAATCATAAAATCACCACAAACACAACGGTGCAAGTTTGTAGCCAAATTCTAATGTTAGTAAAATTCTATTTTCAGCATCACTAATTATTAACTAATTTCTTTTTACTCGATTGTCGTTCAATTTAGGAGATGTTACTTTCTCTCCTCCTTAAAAGAATGTCATCCTTTAAATTTCTTAATGACCGAATCATGTAACATAGCGTGCAACCATTCTAAGCTATCCAATCAATTTATGCGCAATAAATTTTTACAACCAATCATGTACAAGTGCGAGGCATATCACAATATGCATGATATGTATACCGAATGATTCTAAATCGACGCCTTCTGTGTGTATGAGTAATTTAAATTATTTTTGAAAATAGGGTGCAAATGACCTATATATACTGGCAGTTCTATATGTATGCAAAATTTAAAAATCTAAATTTTTGCTTTATCGTCCAAAATTTTCCACACTTCTACAAATAGAAGTGTAGTTCAACCATTTTTGCATCCAGTTCCTGCCATCCAAATTTCTAGCACGCCATTTCTAACATCCAAAATTTAGAAAAATCAAGTTTTCTAAATCTATATTCATATGCCCAAAAAAATGATTACATTTAGAATTCCATATTTCCACCCTTTTCTTGCTTACCCATTCATTTGTATCCTAGAACCTTCTCTTTTGCCTCCAATTCTTTTCCAACTTTTCTAAGTACAGTCTACATAAGGAATTTTACTTTTAATTTTTTTTTAAAAACAGAGTTATTTTAAACAATTTTGGTTTACCTATCGACAAGGTATGGAAATCGAATTCTCAAGGATAAAATAGCTTTTCTCTTATCACCACCTTCTACTTTACTATCACTTTTGCTACACAGTAAATTTCGTACTTGCTAACACGTCGAATTTTTTCCTTATGCTAAGCATGTGACATTTCAAAATAAAAAATTCTCACTTTTTTGTTTCAAAATCATTTTTAAATAAATTTTAGAAATGGCTAGAAAATTTGAAAATAATTTTTCTTTCAAAACCTACAAAAATAATTTTTCTGTTAAAAACAAAGATTGTTAAACAGATTTTTTTTTCAAAAGTATTTTTGTCTTTTCAAAACAACCTAATCCGCATCCTACGCAGTTGGAATTTAGTTTTTAATGTCCATGATTGTCTCTTTTCTTCTACATGGTAAATTTTCAATTATCTAAAAACCATTCTTTTATTTTTGAATAACATCAATACACAAGTTTATAAAGCTTTTGAAGCATAATAGTGACTCATGGTTTCGCAACAACTTTTTCTGTCCTTTGCTTGCCAAAATTTATCTCCCAAAAGTTTGAAATTTTTGGGACTTCACTTTACTTTCTTTTTTAGTGGCTCATTAGATAAATTCCCTAATTTATTTTATAAACTTCCAGCCTTTTTCTGATTTACTTCCTTTTGCATGTCTACATGAAATTGTCTTATTTACACAGTTTTCCAATAATATAATGGTCAGTCCAAAAAACCAATTTTCAAAAAGAATATTTCTAATAATATCGTACGCATTCTATAAAACAGAAACAAATAATGCTTACAACCCAACTAACCTAAAAAATAATCGATGGAATCTGCCCTTCAACGTCAATTAAAATTAGTGTTGTTGTGACCCTATCATTTCTTATTAAATTGAATGGACCTTTATAACATTTCATCTTATTGTAACCCATATATCTTAACTTTCCTTTTTGGAGTCTGATAAATCAAGTCTATTCATTACTTTTGACTACTACAGCCAATTATACGTTGAACTGTGCATTTTTATATTGTAGCAGGCTAGGGAATACAACTAGGCACATTTAAAATAATTGGTTTGGCGCAATAACTTTCCTATCTTCCATCTTGTTTTCTTTAATCTTGAGCCAACCAATGTCCTCTATATGTGCTTTTTGTATCATTATCCGTTTCTCCATTTAGATTACTACCTTTTTTGAAACCAAAATCTCTAGATAATATCCTCAAATATGGATTCTTCTTTTGGCTTTCGCAAATGTCATACCAACTATTCCCAAGTTTATACCAATATTCATTGTATTCCATGGGAATTCCTTGTTGCTCCTCTATGTGCATTCCTAGCTATTTTATTTATAGCCTCAACTTTTACCCTGTCTTACCTAGGCATTCATCCCTATCTACTCCATAATAAAATTTTAGTTTGGTTTTCACCACTTTTTCTAAAATTAAAAATTCATAACTGTGAAGTACTTAATCTCGGTAATTTTAACTTTAAAAGTACAGACCTAGAAACTTTTATTAAATTCAAAAATAATTAGATGTCTTAATTTTTAAATAGTAGTTTAGGATTTTTGAATTAGGCTTATTCATCAAGTCCAAAAGAAAATGTTAGCATTTTAATTTAAAAACTTCCATTTCTTTTCCATCAAATCATCTTTTCCTTCAAAACCTTTCACAACAAAGATTTTACTTCTTAAAAAATGGGATTTTTAATTCAAAACATTTAGTAAGTTTTTTCTTTAAAGGCCTACTTATTAAACCAATCCATATTTCTTCAAAAATGCACATTACAATGATTCTAAAGCATCTTTCATGACCCTTTTTTTAAAACTGGAGTAGACAAGGATACTTCCATCCTATTATTTTCCTATCACTTATGTTATTTCTAATTTTAAACTAACAGAGACTCGGATAACATATGAGGGGGACATATTAAAAGGTATGTACAATTACTGGTGGAAACTATCTGTTTTTCTTTTTTAGTTTCCTATATTGTTTCTAATTACTAATTCATTTTATATAAGTTTCTCACATTGTTTCTATTTGTATTTCACAAAATTACAATTATTTAACTTACCTCTACCTAACTGCTCTTGTTTAAATTGCTTCTCTTTATGTAGTTTTTCTCTAAATTTACCGTCTTCTTTATTCAGTGCGTTCGCTTATTACTTTCTTTTCAACCACTTGTCTCATTTTCATTCTTTTTGCCCCATTTATAAATAAGTACCACTTCTTATTGTCCGCCACAAAAGAAATTTCATAACTTAAACTTTTTTGTCTTAGAAAAAGCAATGAGCTATATTTATGCTCTACTTTTCCTTCAAAGAAACATCGTTTTACGAAAAAACCATTTTTAACTGGAACCATCGATCTAAACATATTTTAAATTTTCTACTAGAAATTTATATTTAAGTAAAATAAGGATATTTTATTTTTTCAAAAATTTAATATTTACTTACATTTCAAAAATATATTTTTCTAGTTTTAGGTAAATCCTTCGAAAAATAAATTAAAATATATTATTTATACCTTTTTTCGAAAGCTTTTTACCTTTAAATTCTTTCATGTGAGGTCAAACTTAGAATGGTTTCTACTTATCTCTTCTTCTGGGCTTCTCTTCTTTTCCGCTTACTTATGACTTATCATCTTTTGGAACATTAAAATTCGACTATCATCTTGGAGTGATTGCTACACAATTTATTTCGAGAGCTTATTTAATTCTTACTTTCGAATATCTATAACATATAGATTCTTACTTTTCCCTTATATGGATCGAATATACATCATCAATCGACATCCTTCAGGGATTTACAACCATTGAGCAATCCAGACCCAACAAGGGAGCCATGTACCATCAAGATTTAATGATCCTTCTATATGTCACATTCATCCTCTTCATAAGTCAACACCTTCTAATACGACCTATCTTCCATGGGTTGCTCAAACTCATAGTTTCATTCTCCATATTTTCAAATTGTGGTTACAACTACTTATAAAGTTGAAATTTATAGGATTTTGCATATAACACACACACACACACACACACACACACATATATATATATATAATTATAGGTATCCTAATTCTTAAGATGACTGACCTTGCTCTAATACCAAATGTAACCATTTACATCATAATGGGCCTGAACTTTTGCTATATCGAAAATCCAAGTCCCCCAAAGTACGGATCATTAGTATTTAGTATCCAAAAATAACAAAAGCATGTCAGATCATTATCTAAACACCTCAACCCATTAGTATTCCCAGAATGGGCACACCAAAAGATGTGGTGCGTCATAGGTATAGCTAAAGTATCACAGAGACTAAGAGTCACAAGACAAATAAGTAAAAGCAGCGAAAAACACATAATTTATCATCCAGAATTAAACTTCATATCAAAATAAGTCATAAAACATAACATGTCTCAAAAACTCAAAATCTCTCATGTCTCATGAAAATAAATCTCAGTCTCACATAATCAGAGTACAAAAATAAAAATAAAAATCCCTCTCACAAGTGCCAATCCATCATAAGCCAAATGAAAAAGATGAAAAGCGAAAGAATGTCGAATCATGAGTTTTGATTCATGACAAAAATCTTAAACGATCAGTGATGAGACTATACGATCAAGCGAAAAAAAGAGAATGAGATATGCTAGCTATTAAACTACAAAGGAGATGAGACTTCAAATCTAAATATAGTATGATTATTTACTGAAGTTTAGTCTTAGATATGGTTTATAATTGGTAAAATATATCCTCAAGTATTTTACACATACTCAAAGTTGTTTTAAGTTCCAATTTTTATAAAAATATGTGCAAACTGTGCACTGACAACCAGGTTAGTTGACTGACCAAAAACAACCAGTCGAATGACCATGTTCAGCACACAAATATGCACTTTTTTACACTATCTTTGAATATTCAATAGACTAGTTGATTTTGCTCAATAGACCGATCGACTGTAACCGCTATTTTTTCTGAAAAGACACTTCTAATTGTGAAGAGTTTAGATCCAAATTGAAGACATATGGCTGCACCTTTTGATTGAAACTCTTGGTGAATAGTTGTGACTATTTGTTCACTATATAAACATATTAGAATCACTTCTCAAATTACTGATTTTGATTTTTGATTCCTTGCTATGTTCTCTACTATCTATCTCTGCAATCTATCTCTGCAATCTACAAGCAATCACAATCTACATATTGCTTGAATCTCTGAATTAATTAATATATTCTTCGATTCTAAGCAATATATTCCTTTCATATCTTCACACACACAATATTTACTTGAGGATTTGATTATAGAAAGGATGTGCTATTAAAAGACATATCTGTGTTATTCAGAACACAAGTGTCAATTGTTTTATTTACCAGTAGAAGTCCAGTTCGGTTGTTCAGACGTTAAAAGTCCTCTTTGATTGTTGAGGCGGAAAAATCTTGTTCGGCTGCTCTTGTGTTGTATACCTTTTCCTTGGGGTTAAGAGAGGGGTTTATAGAGTTTAAATCCAAAGTGTAGTCTGGGACAGGACGTAGAACGGGAAGTTCAAACCAGTATAAAAAGTCCTGATGTGCTTATTTCATTTACTTTATCTATTATCTATATTATATTTCTACACTAATATAATATATACACAATCCTAAGTGATAACTAGCCACACAGCAGTCACTTTCAAAGAATACATTTGAAATGAGAAAACTCTGGAAATGAATCTCCAAGTAACCTAATCAACTATCTTCAACTCTGCTGGCCTATTGGGGAAAAAAGAAAGATAGAGGAGAGGGTCGGACAGTAGTCTGGGGAGCAAAAGTAATTACCAGAATTTCTAAGCAAGATAAGTACAATAGACTAAGCAATATTTCTACCATGAAAGGAAGATACATAAAAGATAAAACCTCCATAAAATACTTTTTCTGATTCTATTTGACCATTTGCTTTGATTATTGCACTTGTCTTAATTTGCTGTGATTAGGCTGAAACTCTAATCTTATCTCAACTACTAACTTGATTACGTTGAAATCCTAATCCTACCCATTGATCGGCCTTTCCAATCTTTGTTGTGCCACCGTGAATCAATCTTGTTGGTCCCACAGGAAAAGACATCTCTTGCGCTTAGGATGCAGTAGCGAATTATTTACCCTAGACGATGCCACACACTCGGTCATCGCCGGTACACACTAACTGTCGCCCTTACTATACCTTTTATTTACGCTAATCAGCATAAGTGCACCCAGCCTCATCCATGTGTGAGACCATCAGTCCTCGACCTGAAAGGGAATGCTGTCGGTACTGGTCCTAATAAACAAATTTTCTAACTTTGCGCCCTTTTCCCTAATCCTCAAATTTGAGCCTCTATCTATTGGCCACTTATTCACCCTAGTCAGCATAAGCATGCCCAGCTTCATCCACATGTGAGACCATCAATCCTAGACTTGAGAAGGAATGCTGCTAGTATGGGCCGCTACTGCTATATTTTCTTATTAACTTAATCTAAGATCTAAGTTTTAAAATAAGCCCCTTCTGTTATTTCTTTCTTTCTAATTATAACCTACGTGTTATAATTGTTTTTGCAACTGGTACTCTTCTATTTTCTCTTTTTAGTTATAACCACTTGTCATAATCATGCTTACAAACATCTCAAATTTGTCTATTTCAGTCCATATTCATTTTATTTCAGTTTTTCTCATTCTACATCCAATTTCAGTAAATTTAGTGTTTTTCTGTTTTAATCCTTATATGTGGATTCTTCTCTTTTTAATGCTTTATTCGCGTCAAAAAGGATTAAATATCTATAAAAAGAAATTAACATTTACAAGCTAAATTCCAACTTAAAATAGATGCAAATAACTGAATACAATAGCTGAATAAAAATAGGCTAAAAAGAACTTTTGAAATTTACTTAAAAATCGACTGTAAATAAACTTACATAAAAACTGTCTCAGAATTGTAGAAAAACTACAACTATTGAGAACCCTATTATTTTAAATTGCTTACAAATCTAAAATAATTACAAAACACTCATCTGTGGTCTTTAGCTCTAATCCTAGGCCTTCCTGGATCCACTTCTAGGGCGTAAAATGTTTTATTAAAAAGATTTCTTTCCCAGAAAATTTTTCTATTTAGGGTTCAGCCATAGGCAGTGAACCCAATTGGGAGAAAATCTTAATGAGAAAAATAGCTAGGTCTAGGGTTCTATTTATAGTGTGGCTTAGGAATCTCAGACGGTCGAATTTGAAGATTAAATCTGGTGCAACCATGTCATAGGGTCACTAGGAACCATCGGATGTAGCTACGAATGCACAAGATTTCACCAAAAATCAGATTTACAGTCTTCAGCTCGCACCTGGACGAAAAAGCGTCCTGGGAAGAATGCGAGTCGACTTGGCCGATAGGCGGGTCGACCTATGGGTCGACCCGTAATGGGTCTTCTTTTTTTCATTTTTGTTTATTTATATATATAATTCTGATTTTCTTTGTTTCTCTCGTAAGTTCTCCATACTGACTCGGATTTCAACAAGATATATATGAAAATTACTCAAGAAATTACCGCGGACCCAATGATGCAACTTCCTTGGCTCAATTGTGATAGTTTCCTAACCCTGTTTTATTATTCAATTAATTTTTTAATTAATTTTTATTACTCTAATTTTTCGAGTTATTACATTCTGTCATCCTTAAAGGATTTCTCCCCCGAAATCTCCAAGGACAGAAGAAAGAAATAAATATTTTCATCCAAATTCCACAACTTCATATTCAACCTTCATCCATTACATTCATTGTCCTTAAGCACTTTAATACTATTTATGATATATGCAATAGTATAGTGTCAATGTCCCTAACTAATGCAAAAGATTAGCAGTCTATTGATTCATTCGACCTCCTTTTTTTGCGCTCATGTCCGTTCCATGTACCCAAATGAATGCACGTTCCCTAATGACAGCTGATAGTTTTATATGCTTGCTACAATTGTCATCCAAATGCAACAATTATATGATAATCTCCCATTCATAACAACCATTAAATAAAAATGCAAATGCGCACACATCCATATGCATATGCTTTAGTGACCTAGTTAGGCCGATCTCTATGAGAAAATAGTGCCTAGTGTATGTATATGTGTCCATTAGCATCGATTAGCAACCACTTGCATCCAACATACATAACATGTTCTAGTAACATGTTTACATTCGGTCCTACCATATATAGGTTAAATCCTAAGATCTACCCTCCCAAAGAATATTAAAGGAAAGAACCTATTCAAAATAAGGATGGAAATAGGAAATTCAAGACGTATCATCGAAGAGATGCAGATGAGAGATACGTATTTTCTCCTCAGCTTCTCACGTAGCATCCTCAATATATCTCCCAGCTGCACCATAACTAAAGGGACTTCCTTATTCCTAAGTTTCTTGATATCATGTCCAACAATATTGGTAGGAATGCGATGAACCGATGCTTCTCTCTCCATTTTAACTTCCTCAAGTTGGCTAGGTTCCACTACCTTTGCTGAATCATGTAAACAGAGATGAGATAAGGCAGCTAGGATACCTTTCCATTCTTTAACTAATAACCCTTATTCTATATCTATCTTCAGAGCAAAAGATCTATACAATCTCAGGACGACGCTTGTATCTTAGCTGAAACTGGAGCAATCGGTACGGCCAAGAAGAGTCAAACTATGAAAAGGTGGTGCTTTCTCAAGTGTGAAACATGAAAAATATCATGAACTCCCGCAAGCCTCTCCGGTAGCTTTATTTGATATTCCATCCTCCCTACCCTTTCCACAATGGGGAACGGTCCTACGAATCTAGGAGCAAGTGTGACGACCTGGCTTTCTAAGCCCAGAAAACCGCTTCGTCTTAAAGAAAGAAAGGGGTGAGAAAATAGAAAAGATAGAGAAGAAAGAACAACAACATCAGAATCTCACAGCGGAACGAATAAATTATAATAATCACATAAGTTTTTACATAATATACAACATAAATCAGAGTTATACAGATAATACATCACATACTAGACAGTTATAAACACCTGTCTAGTTATACAACTCAATACACAAGTCAACACAGAGATACCAACACAGCGGAACTATAAATATATATATATCTACAACGCTGAAGCCTCATGCTCCATTGCTCCTCCAGAATTCGTCAAAGCTAACCTGAATCCCTTGGCTACCCGTAAAAATTTGGGTACCCGAGAGTTTATGAAGAACAAAAATAAACTCCGGGTCAGACATGGGTCTGGTATGAGTAACAGGTTAAAGTTGCTTAATTTTGAAAATCTTTTGAAAACAAAAGGTATCACGTAAGACTTCCCACACATAAACATGGAAAAGTTTTTACCTTACGCTAACCAAAACATTTGATAGGAAATCCAGTGATATTATAATAGTGTCTAGGGTTTTCAAGTAAAATACAGAAATAGCTGAAATGCTTACATCTCACATTCCAACATAGTTGGGCACAACTAATTCATACGGCACTTATTGGATTTTGGATTCCATACAATGGCAGGGCTACTGGGGTACCGCCCGTCACAGTACGGGGCCTAGATCACCGTACCGAGGATTACTCCCTTCATCCCCTGCAACACAAGGCCGGAACCATTCCTTACTGAACAGTCCCGAACAAGATAACCCCGCAGATAGCCGTCGCTACTGCCCACTAAGCCGAAAATAAAGGGACATCTAGACAGGGGAATATCCTTGTCCTGCTTGGGCATGACCCACCTAGCCTTGCTGCATCTCCCATGTTTTAGCCATTCCCGGTTGATGAGGCTTGAGGTTACGATTACCTTTATAGAATATAATTCTTAGAATGCTCATCGCCCACCTGACGATGTGTTGAAAGCATTCAATCCATACAAGTTCGTTCCGGGTTCGAACGAAACCGAAGGCATTATCTCGTTACACTCATTTTGGAATCACCCTCAGAGTTAACGACGATAACCCTTGCATTCTGGATCTTCATCTTCACTTCAGATTCACGACCTATCGTTAATTTGGAAACGATGTGGTTTTCGGATATTCCTAATGCGGAAAACCCGATCCCGGTCTCATCGAAATCCAAAACGTGTCTTTTAAGGCCAAATTGTCTATTTAGTCTTATCAGTTTAATTCAATATCATCAATATACACACATATGGATAATTCATAATATCACAATAGATAATCACATCATCATAAACAGATAGCTCATATTATCATCAAAACAGATAATTAAATATCATCATACTTTAAATCAAGCATCCATATCACATAGATAGTATTCAAGTCAGAACTGAATGCACAACCATCAAATAAAATATCACTATCATTCATCCATAAGCAATGATTTATAATCATACCATTTCGTAATTAATTTAAAATGAATTAAATTAACTACTTCTATTGCTAATTAATTTAAAGTAAATTAAATTAATTACTTCATCTACAACTCTTGCTTATACAACTATTAATTAAATTTTAAACAAATTAATTAATCAACCTCTAGATATCTATCTTGATTAACTTCTTCAATTAATCACCTTCTAATTACAGTAAGTAATTAGTCTTTAATTAATTCTACAAATTAATTATCCTAAATCATTTATAGTAATTAACATTTTATTACTTTATTTATAATTAATTACATTTTACTTAATTAATCACCACATTATTAATTATTTCTTAATTAAACTATTCTTAATTAATTACATTAATTAATGATCTCTAATTCATATTTAAATTAAATTACTTTGTTTAATTAATTACATTAAGTGATTAATTCTTAATTAAACATAATTATTAATCACCTTGGTTAATATCAACCAGTAATTAACTACTCTTAATTACTCATATTAATAAATTAATTATCCCATAATTAATTATCTCCACTAATAAATCCTCTGATTAATTTCAAAAGTAATTATCCAAATTACTTTATTAACATATCATCTTTCACTAATTACATTCAGTTATTATATTAATTACTTCCTCAAGTAATTATGCTCCATTGAATACACTAAGTGATTACACATATCAAATGATTTCTTAAATTAATTAAACTAAATTAATTAACTTAAATAAATCATTTTATCAAATTAATTACAATAAGTAATTAATTTCTTAATTTCTTTTTATAAAGTAATTACATTTAATAGATTATCTAATTAATCTGATTAATTATATTAATTAATGACATACATTAATTAATTAATTATCTTTAGTTAATTATCTTCATTAACTAATAACATTTCTTTAATTACTTCCTTAATTAATTTATAACTCTAAATCATTAATTTCAGATTAATTAAATAAGTCATTCTTTAATTAACTTACTAATTAAATCACTTCAGGGTCTTAATTATCTATGAATAATCTATTTCTTTATAAATGATTTATTATTAAAGTACATTAGAACATTACATTTCAATTTTAAATTCAAATTTCATTTTGAAATTTAAGATTCAAAATGATTATTATTAAAACATTAACTAAATTTAAAATCAATTTATAATCTTTTAAATAAATGAAAATAACATTTGTTATTTTCATATGAAACTTATACAAGATAAGCTTTTAAATATCTTAACTTTAGTTAAGAATTAGCTTTTAGATTACATTGTATTTTAACTTGTAAATTCTTAAAAACTGATTTACCTTTGATTTAAAAACATTGATTTAAACTTCCCTTCGACAACTTGGTTAAAAAAACATGATTTTTCAAATCCAAATTTATTTTTAAATTCTTAAGATTTCAATAATTATTCAAAACTAAATTTTACTGTAATATTTAAAACAGTATTTAAATCATATATTCCAGGTTTTAGTTTTTGTCAAGTTTTAAAACCTGAACCCAATTTAAATCTTGTAACTTTTAGTCATTTCAAAAATGAATTCAAAAATACAAAATTTGAATACAAACTTCAATTTGGATTTAACTTCACTTGCATCCCACATCACACTGATTTAACTTTTAGTTATGATTAGCTTGCCATTTGACTTGCTTTCAAATTAAGTTAAATTTAAAGTTACAGGCAGTTTTGTAATACCTGTAACATATAAAACCAACCCGAGACCAAAGTAATATTACTTCGGGTCAAATGTGCCTTTGCTTCGAGTCATGTACATGTGTGACTCGAGTACTTCCCCGGCCCCAAAAACAAAAGTACTCTTCCAATCACTCAGCACTGCACTGGGCACGGTGCACGTGCACCGTGGCCCCAGTCAACTCCGACCACCCACAAATGCTCCACCACACCACTGACTACCACCATACGCCACCATGACACCCAAATCCCATCGCCACGACCACAAATCGAAAAGAGCAATGACACTGAACCTGGAAATAAACACAACATCTCCTACCCCACCTGTCATCACCTCCTTCTGCCAACCCCGACCACCAGATGGTCCATAACTCCGGCCATGGACTCGCCTTCGACCAATCTACCACCCCACGAAGTCTCGTGCAACTCGATGCACAGTAGAAGGCACGGCATCCCAAAATTCAAACCCCATACAAACTAGGGTTGCAGACAATAGATCACCGCCACCATCGCCACCGTGTTCAGACCCACCACCGAGCATGTTTTTCCACACCCCGGCAAGCTCCTCCACCATCTCACCCAACCCGACCTCCTCCAGTTGCATAGAACACCAAGAATCACTAAAAATCCAATTTTTGAACAAAAGCAAACTGCACCTAAAACTCTTGACTAGAAATCATGATATTAATTTTAAAAATCATATTATGGTATGTGTATCTGATTCATAACTTTGAATTCATGAATTAAATTCATTGAGTTTTAACTATATTTAGTTTCTACTGCAGTTTGATAATTTCCTGTAACTAACACTACTGTTTTTCCTTAAGAAATATTTAAGGTCAAGTCTCATGTCTTGTCTAAGTTGAATTAAGTACAAGAAGATGAAATTTTGTTGAACTTATCAAGAAGACAATTAAGTACAGGAAACAATATCACCTGGATCTAAAACAGAGGGAAACCAGAGGTACTCATTTCAGTACCCTTACTTAACACTGAGTAATGCATCAGAATTTCAGAGAAAAGGTTGCAACAGAACAAAATATATTTAAACCATTAAATCTTGATGTTGCTACCCTTTTAAACAGAGGTGATTGCAGAATGACAAACACACATACATGCAATAACACATAAACACAGAAATTCATAAGGATATATGCACATATCAGATTATAATTAAACAAACATATATACTTAAGTATTTAGAATAAAAGGGTGTTACTCACCTGTATTCAGAAGTAAACATAGCCTCTTTTTATTTTGAAATGCTTTGAAATTCTGAAATTAAGAATGGCCTTGCTTGTAAAAATGAACAGAGCACCATTTGTTTTGAACAGCCTAATTTTTAAAACTGGGAACAGTTTGCTTCAATCATCCAAAACTCTATGTTTTTGTTGAGTAGTGTTTCCAGTTTGATATTTGAGTTTGCATAGAAAGAAATAAAATGAAGAAGCTTGCTATGTTGTTTTAAATGAACTAAGGAAGTTGGCATGAATACAAAGGAGTTTCAGGGGAAGGTGCTATCTAGACTTGCAACTGCTGTGCACTGTTTAATCTTGTTTTATCAGGCAGAATTTTTAAAAATGGAGGCTGAAAAGATTTGAACAATATCACGAATTGACCAAGAGTTGTGCTGAGAATTTGAACATTAAATGTTAATGTACTCTATGTTTCCTAATTAGCTAACTTAATCATTTCATATGTAGATATTTTACTTAGCTTTCTACCATGCTTTGCTTTAGCTTGCATAACAAACTATCCTATATACTGATCATACATAAAGATATTTTACTTAACTTTGTTTTGCCTTCTTTATTTACAGACAGCAAAGTCATAATTTGTCTTGCATTTCTTTACAGGTTGACTATTGTTTATAAATTTGTTTCCTTGCCTACAGCTACACATATGTATACTTGCCTGCCTAGCTTGCTTGTATTACCTATGTACATATATACTTCCTTCTTTTACACTAGTTCTTACTTTTATATTTATTTTACTTTTAGGTTACTTTATTTTAAACTTAAATAATTAAATACTTATGTTGAGATTTACAAAGTATTATTTTATTTAACATTTTTGAAAGACTTAATATTACTTTTACAAATCATAGCTTCTTTCAAAAAAATATACATATATTAAAATAACAACTTCTATATATATATATATATACAGTAAAACCCATTTTCAAAGATATTACAATATTGATATAGTTTAAATATAACTTATTATTGAATTAAAATAATTTATAAAAGAACTATTCTCTATAATATAAGTCACTTATTTTATCAAGCTATAAAACAAAACAAAACTTTTTATTTAAATTTAAACTCTAGGCTAAAATACTTTTAAACAATTTAAATTTATCTTGAGTATTTTAAAGTCAAATGATTATTTACTCCATATTAAATAAGATCAAATTCCTAATTTTTCAAAAAATATTAGAATTAAAAATCATGTCTTTATTTTATTAAACTCAAAACAAAGGTTATTTATTTACAATATATACAGATATATATATATATATTATAAATAGAAAACAATTTAATTGGCTTTTAAAAGATAAATTATTAGTTAATTATTTGTTTAAAATAAGATTATTAAATCAATTCAAATTATTATTAACAAATATTATCAAATCAATTTAATTTTCAATGCAGATTATTAAATTAATATTGTCCAAATTTCCAGGATATCACATTCTTCCCCCCTTAAAAGAATTTCGTCCCCGAAATTTAAAACAAAGGTAATTTAATAATCTAATTTAAGATTTAATTTTAAAACATAAGCATATATCAATCATATGTTAACAACCATAGCAACCAATTCATCCAATCAAACAAATTCAACTATCCAGACAGAATCCTGGATAGAATTTTCTCGAGTTTCCCCAAGTATAAATACCGGGTTACTCGCTCTATAGAACCTGAACAAACAATACTATTAAGCTACAAACTTCTACTTATCTAGATTTACAAAACAAGACAGGATATCAAACTACAGACAAGTCTGAAATCAACAACTAAAACTCCCTGAACTGCTGGTTCTAAAATCAGAGATAGATCTTACACATACTCCCTCAGAGATACGTGAAACACAACTCTATTCCAAATTAGAAAATAGAACTCACTTCTCGCATCTAGAAAAGATTAAACAGGTGCACTCCAATCTGGCCTCAGATCCTGAAAAATTTCCTATAGAACTCTCCAAATCAAACACTTCAACATCCAATTGCTTCTAAACCAAAAAACTACCACCATGCTTCCACTGCGCAACTCTGACTGAATAGATGAAAATGCTGAAGTCGAACACAAACTGGACAACACACCTCAACATATCCAAAAGTAAAACTCAGAAGTTCCTCCAAAATCTGAGCTACTTCCCCAAACTCAAAAATCATCCTATTACTAAGCTGAACCATCGGTACTACTTCTGAAATTCCGTCGATACCAAATTCAATCTTCAGATGCTGACAAACTCTAATTTCCTGAAGACATCCAGAAAAAATTCACAAGAGAATACTCAAACCATCGCAAGTCACTTTTGCGATTGATCCAGCCTAATTCCAAAGATACCGTTCTCTCTTTACCAATCAGAACAGCTTACGCTTATGTGGCCAATCCATCGAAGAAATGGAATTACTCTACTGCTTCTCAAATCACCCAAGAAAACTACTAAGCCAGAAGACTTCCTAATCCAAAGCTCTTTGAGAAACTCGGACTCCAGAGCAAACATCCAGCTGAACACAGCCGCAACACCGAGCAGACACACTTCATTAACTTGTCCCAAAGAAACATCTTTGGAGACATCCATAGTCACTATGTCTCATCACACAGCTACTACACCTTGACATACCAAGATATCATGACTTACTTCAGTCCAATCAACAGATCCAAACTCTAGCTCATCCAAACTACCTTCCAAAATGAACTCTGAACCTTAACAGATTTCCTTTAGAGATCAATGAAATCCTTACACCATCCAAAACTCACTCGAGACGGTATTAGGTCTACAGTCTCGACAATTATACTTCCAACCTCAAACATTGGTAGTCATGTTACACACACCACTACCATATCTACCATTATATCTTATTGGAAAACCTGAACAGGTAACCCAACAAATAGGTAGAAATGAATAAATAACATATATATATTAAAATTACAAATACGCTCTCTCAAGAAAGAAAACACTTAAGAGCCTAGGTATTCACTCAACCTAGCGCTCTGATACCAACTGTGACGACCCGGCTTTCTAAGCCCAGAAAACCGCTTCGTCTTAAAGAAAGAAAGGGGTGAGAAAATAGAAAAGATAGAGAAGAAAGAACAACAACACCAGAATCTCACAGCGGAACGAATAAATTATAATAATCACATAAGTTTTTACATAATATACAACATAAATCAGAGTTATACAGATAATACATCACATACTAGACAGTTATAAACACCTGTCTAGTTATACAACTCAATACACAAGTCAAAACAGAGATACCAACACAGCGGAACTATAAATATATATATCTACAACGCTGAAGCCTCCTGCTCCATTGCTCCTCCAGAATTCGTCAAAGCTAACCTGAATCCCTTGGCTACCCGTAAAAATTTGGGTACCCGAAAGTTTATGAAGAACAAAAATAAACTCCGGGTCAGACATGGGTCTGGTATGAGTAACAGGTTAAAGTTGCTTAATTTTGAAAATCTTTTGAAAACAAAAGGTATCACGTAAGACTTCCCACACATAAACATGGAAAAGTTTTTACCTTACGCTAACCAAAACATTTGATAGGAAATCCAGTGATATTATAATAGTGTCTAGGGTTTTCAAGTAAAATACAGAAATAGCTGAAATGCTTACATCTCACATTCCAACATAGTTGGGCACAACTAATTCGTACGGCACTTATTGGATTTTGGATTCCATACAATGGCAGGGCTACTGGGGTACCGCCCGTCACAGTACGGGGCCTAGATCACCGTACCGAGGATTACTCCCTTCATCCCCTGCAACACAAGGCCGGAACCATTCCTTACTGAACAGTCCCGAACAAGATAACCCCGCAGATAGCCGTCGCTACTGCCCACTAAGCCGAAAATAAAGGGACATCTAGACAGGGGAATATCCTTGTCCTGCTTGGGCATGACCCACCTAGCCTTGCTGCATCTCCCCTGTTTTAGCCATTCCCGGTTGATGAGGCTTGAGGTTACGATTACCTTTATAGAATATAATTCTTAGAATGCTCATCGCCCACCTGACGATGTGTTGAAAGCATTCAATCCATACAAGTTCGTTCCGGGTTCGAACGAAACCGAAGGCATTATCTCGTTACACTCATTTTGGAATCACCCTCAGAGTTAACGACGATAACCCTTGCATTCTGGATCTTCATCTTCACTTCAGATTCACGACCTATCGTTAATTTGGAAACGATGTGGTTTTCGGATATTCCTAATGCGGAAAACCCGATCCCGGTCTCATCGAAATCCAAAACGTGTCTTTTAAGGCCAAATTGTCTATTTAGTCTTATCAGTTTAATTCAATATCATCAATATACACACATATGGATAATTCATAATATCACAATAGATAATCACATCATCATAAACAGATAGCTCATATTATCATCAAAACAGATAATTAAATATCATCATACTTTAAATCAAGCATCCATATCACATAGATAGTATTCAAGTCAGAACTGAATGCACAACCATCAAATAAAATATCACTATCATTCATCCATAAGCAATGATTTATAATCATACCATTTCGTAATTAATTTAAAATGAATTAAATTAACTACTTCTATTGCTAATTAATTTAAAGTAAATTAAATTAATTACTTCATCTACAACTCTTGCTTATACAACTATTAATTAAATTTTAAACAAATTAATTAATCAACCTCTAGATATCTATCTTGATTAACTTCTTCAATTAATCACCTTCTAATTACAGTAAGTAATTAGTCTTTAATTAATTCTACAAATTAATTATCCTAAATCATTTATAGTAATTAACATTTTATTACTTTATTTATAATTAATTACATTTTACTTAATTAATCACCACATTATTAATTATTTCTTAATTAAACTATTCTTAATTAATTACATTAATTAATAATCTCTAATTCATATTTAAATTAAATTACTTTGTTTAATTAATTACATTAAGTGATTAATTCTTAATTAAACATAATTATTAATCACCTTGGTTAATATCAACCAGTAATTAACTACTCTTAATTACTCATATTAATAAATTAATTATCCCATAATTAATTATCTCCACTAATAAATCCTCTGATTAATTTCAAAAGTAATTATCCAAATTACTTTATTAACATATCATCTTTCACTAATTACATTCAGTTATTATATTAATTACTTCCTCAAGTAATTATGCTCCATTGAATACACTAAGTGATTACACATATCAAATGATTTCTTAAATTAATTAAACTAAATTAATTAACTTAAATAAATCATTTTATCAAATTAATTACAATAAGTAATTAATTTCTTAATTTCTTTTTATAAAGTAATTACATTTAATAGATTATCTAATTAATCTGATTAATTATATTAATTAATGACATACATTAATTAATTAATTATCTTTAGTTAATTATCTTCATTAACTAATAACATTTCTTTAATTACTTCCTTAATTAATTTATAACTCTAAATCATTAATTTCAGATTAATTAAATAAGTCATTCTTTAATTAACTTACTAATTAAATCACTTCAGGGTCTTAATTATCTATGAATAATCTATTTCTTTATAAATGATTTATTATTAAAGTACATTAGAACATTACATTTCAATTTTAAATTCAAATTTCATTTTGAAATTTAAGATTCAAAATGATTATTATTAAAACATTAACTAAATTTAAAATCAATTTATAATCTTTTAAATAAATGAAAATAACATTTGTTATTTTCATATGAAACTTATACAAGATAAGCTTTTAAATATCTTAACTTTAGTTAAGAATTAGCTTTTAGATTACATTGTATTTTAACTTGTAAATTCTTAAAAACTGATTTACCTTTGATTTAAAAACATTGATTTAAACTTCCCTTCGACAACTTGGTTAAAAAAACATGATTTTTCAAATCCAAATTTATTTTTAAATTCTTAAGATTTCAATAATTATTCAAAACTAAATTTTACTGTAATATTTAAAACAGTATTTAAATCATATATTCCAGGTTTTAGTTTTTGTCAAGTTTTAAAACCTGAACCCAATTTAAATCTTGTAACTTTTAGTCATTTCAAAAATGAATTCAAAAATACAAAATTTGAATACAAACTTCAATTTGGATTTAACTTCACTTGCATCCCACATCACACTGATTTAACTTTTAGTTATGATTAGCTTGCCATTTGACTTGCTTTCAAATTAAGTTAAATTTAAAGTTACAGGCAGTTTTGTAATACCTGTAACATATAAAACCAACCCGAGACCAAAGTAATATTACTTCGGGTCAAATGTGCCTTTGCTTCGAGTCATGTACATGTGTGACTCGAGTACTTCCCCGGCCCCAAAAACAAAAGTACTCTTCCAATCACTCAGCACTGCACTGGGCACGGTGCACGTGCACCGTGGCCCCAGTCAACTCCGACCACCCACAAATGCTCCACCACACCACTGACTACCACCATACGCCACCATGACACCCAAATCCCATCGCCACGACCACAAATCGAAAAGAGCAATGACACTGAACCTGGAAATAAACACAACATCTCCTACCCCACCTGTCATCACCTCCTTCTGCCAACCCCGACCACCAGATGGTCCATAACTCCGGCCATGGACTCGCCTTCGACCAATCTACCACCCCACGAAGTCTCGTGCAACTCGATGCACAGTAGAAGGCACGGCATCCCAAAATTCAAACCCCATACAAACTAGGGTTGCAGACAATAGATCACCGCCACCATCGCCACCGTGTTCAGACCCACCACCGAGCATGTTTTTCCACACCCCGGCAAGCTCCTCCACCATCTCACCCAACCCGACCTCCTCCAGTTGCATAGAACACCAAGAATCACTAAAAATCCAATTTTTGAACAAAAGCAAACTGCACCTAAAACTCTTGACTAGAAATCATGATATTAATTTTAAAAATCATATTATGGTATGTGTATCTGATTCATAACTTTGAATTCATGAATTAAATTCATTGAGTTTTAACTATATTTAGTTTCTACTGCAGTTTGATAATTTCCTGTAACTAACACTACTGTTTTTCCTTAAGAAATATTTAAGGTCAAGTCTCATGTCTTGTCTAAGTTGAATTAAGTACAAGAAGATGAAATTTTGTTGAACTTATCAAGAAGACAATTAAGTACAGGAAACAATATCACCTGGATCTAAAACAGAGGGAAACCAGAGGTACTCATTTCAGTACCCTTACTTAACACTGAGTAATGCATCAGAATTTCAGAGAAAAGGTTGCAACAGAACAAAATATATTTAAACCATTAAATCTTGATGTTGCTACCCTTTTAAACAGAGGTGATTGCAGAATGACAAACACACATACATGCAATAACACATAAACACAGAAATTCATAAGGATATATGCACATATCAGATTATAATTAAACAAACATATATACTTAAGTATTTAGAATAAAAGGGTGTTACTCACCTGTATTCAGAAGTAAACATAGCCTCTTTTTATTTTGAAATGCTTTGAAATTCTGAAATTAAGAATGGCCTTGCTTGTAAAAATGAACAGAGCACCATTTGTTTTGAACAGCCTAATTTTTAAAACTGGGAACAGTTTGCTTCAATCATCCAAAACTCTATGTTTTTGTTGAGTAGTGTTTCCAGTTTGATATTTGAGTTTGCATAGAAAGAAATAAAATGAAGAAGCTTGCTATGTTGTTTTAAATGAACTAAGGAAGTTGGCATGAATACAAAGGAGTTTCAGGGGAAGGTGCTATCTAGACTTGCAACTGCTGTGCACTGTTTAATCTTGTTTTATCAGGCAGAATTTTTAAAAATGGAGGCTGAAAAGATTTGAACAATATCACGAATTGACCAAGAGTTGTGCTGAGAATTTGAACATTAAATGTTAATGTACTCTATGTTTCCTAATTAGCTAACTTAATCATTTCATATGTAGATATTTTACTTAGCTTTCTACCATGCTTTGCTTTAGCTTGCATAACAAACTATCCTATATACTGATCATACATAAAGATATTTTACTTAACTTTGTTTTGCCTTCTTTATTTACAGACAGCAAAGTCATAATTTGTCTTGCATTTCTTTACAGGTTGACTATTGTTTATAAATTTGTTTCCTTGCCTACAGCTACACATATGTATACTTGCCTGCCTAGCTTGCTTGTATTACCTATGTACATATATACTTCCTTCTTTTACACTAGTTCTTACTTTTATATTTATTTTACTTTTAGGTTACTTTATTTTAAACTTAAATAATTAAATACTTATGTTGAGATTTACAAAGTATTATTTTATTTAACATTTTTGAAAGACTTAATATTACTTTTACAAATCATAGCTTCTTTCAAAAAAATATACATATATTAAAATAACAACTTCTATATATATATATACAGTAAAACCCATTTTCAAAGATATTACAATATTGATATAGTTTAAATATAACTTATTATTGAATTAAAATAATTTATAAAAGAACTATTCTCTATAATATAAGTCACTTATTTTATCAAGCTATAAAACAAAACAAAACTTTTTATTTAAATTTAAACTCTAGGCTAAAATACTTTTAAACAATTTAAATTTATCTTGAGTATTTTAAAGTCAAATGATTATTTACTCCATATTAAATAAGATCAAATTCCTAATTTTTCAAAAAATATTAGAATTAAAAATCATGTCTTTATTTTATTAAACTCAAAACAAAGGTTATTTATTTACAATATATACAGATATATATATATATATTATAAATAGAAAACAATTTAATTGGCTTTTAAAAGATAAATTATTAGTTAATTATTTGTTTAAAAGAAGATTATTAAATCAATTCAAATTATTATTAACAAATATTATCAAATCAATTTAATTTTCAATGCAGATTATTAAATTGATATTGTCCAAATTTCCGGGATATCACATTCTTCCCCCCTTAAAAGAATTTCGTCCCCGAAATTTAAAACAAAGGTAATTTAATAATCTAATTTAAGATTTAATTTTAAAACATAAGCATATATCAATCATATGTTAACAACCATAGCAACCAATTCATCCAATCAAACAAATTCAACTATCTAGACAGAATCCTGGATAGAATTTTCTCGAGTTTCCCCAAGTATAAATACCGGGTTACTCGCTCTATAGAACCTGAACAAACAATACTATTAAGCTACAAACTTCTACTTATCTAGATTTACAAAACAAGACAGGATATCAAACTACAGACAAGTCTGAAATCAACAACTAAAACTCCCTGAACTGCTGGTTATAAAATCAGAGATAGATCTTACACATACTCCCTCAGAGATACGTGAAACACAACTCTATTCCAAATTAGAAAATAGAACTCACTTCTCGCATCTAGAAAAGATTAAACAGGTGCACTCCAATATGGCCTCAGATCCTGAAAAATTTCCTATAGAACTCTCGAAATCAAACACTTCAACATCCAATTGCTTCTAAACCAAAAAACTACCACCATGCTTCCACTGCGCAACTCTGACTGAATAGATGAAAATGCTGAAGTCGAACACAAACTGGACAACACACCTCAACATATCCAAAAGTAAAACTCAGAAGTTCCTCCAAAATCTGAGCTACTTCCCCAAACTCAAAAATCATCCTATTACTAAGCTGAACCATCGGTACTACTTCTGAAATTCCGTCGATACCAAATTCAATCTTCAGATGCTGACAAACTCTAATTTCCTGAAGACATCCAGAAAAAATTCACAAGAGAATACTCAAACCATCGCAAGTCACTTTTGCGATTGATCCAGCCTAATTCCAAAGATACCGTTCTCTCTTTACCAATCAGAACAGCTTACGCTTATGTGGCCAATCCATCGAAGAAATGGAATTACTCTACTGCTTCTCAAATCACCCAAGAAAACTACTAAGCCAGAAGACTTCCTAATCCAAAGCTCTTTGAGAAACTCGGACTCCAGAGCAAACATCCAGCTGAACACAGCCGCAACACCGAGCAGACACACTTCATTAACTTGTCCCAAAGAAACATCTTTGGAGACATCCATAGTCACTATGTCTCATCACACAGCTACTACACCTTGACATACCAAGATATCATGACTTACTTCAGTCCAATCAACAGATCCAAACTCTAGCTCATCCAAACTACCTTCCAAAATGAACTCTGAACCTTAACAGATTTCCTTTAGAGATCAATGAAATCCTTACACCATCCAAAACTCACTCGAGACGGTATTAGGTCTACAGTCTCGACAATTATACTTCCAACCTCAAACATTGGTAGTCATGTTACACACACCACTACCATATCTACCATTATATCTTATTGGAAAACCTGAACAGGTAACCCAACAAATAGGTAGAAATGAATAAATAACATATATATATTAAAATTACAAATACGCTCTCTCAAGAAAGAAAACACTTAAGAGCCTAGGTATTCACTCAACCTAGCGCTCTGATACCAACTGTGACGACCCGGCTTTCTAAGCCCAGAAAACCGCTTCGTCTTAAAGAAAGAAAGGGGTGAGAAAATAGAAAAGATAGAGAAGAAAGAACAACAACACCAGAATCTCACAGCGGAACGAATAAATTATAATAATCACATAAGTTTTTACATAATATACAACATAAATCAGAGTTATACAGATAATACATCACATACTAGACAGTTATAAACACCTGTCTAGTTATACAACTCAATACACAAGTCAAAACAGAGATACCAACACAGCGGAACTATAAATATATATATATCTACAACGCTGAAGCCTCCTGCTCCATTGCTCCTCCAGAATTCGTCAAAGCTAACCTGAATCCCTTGGCTACCCGTAAAAATTTGGGTACCCGAAAGTTTATGAAGAACAAAAATAAACTCCGGGTCAGACATGGGTCTGGTATGAGTAACAGGTTAAAGTTGCTTAATTTTGAAAATCTTTTGAAAACAAAAGGTATCACGTAAGACTTCCCACACATAAACATGGAAAAGTTTTTACCTTACGCTAACCAAAACATTTGATAGGAAATCCAGTGATATTATAATAGTGTCTAGGGTTTTCAAGTAAAATACAGAAATAGCTGAAATGCTTACATCTCACATTCCAACATAGTTGGGCACAACTAATTCGTACGGCACTTATTGGATTTTGGATTCCATACAATGGCAGGGCTACTGGGGTACCGCCCGTCACAGTACGGGGCCTAGATCACCGTACCGAGGATTACTCCCTTCATCCCCTGCAACACAAGGCCGGAACCATTCCTTACTGAACAGTCCCGAACAAGATAACCCCGCAGATAGCCGTCGCTACTGCCCACTAAGCCGAAAATAAAGGGACATCTAGACAGGGGAATATCCTTGTCCTGCTTGGGCATGACCCACCTAGCCTTGCTGCATCTCCCCTGTTTTAGCCATTCCCGGTTGATGAGGCTTGAGGTTACGATTACCTTTATAGAAATAATTCTTAGAATGCTCATCGCCCACCTGACGATGTGTTGAAAGCATTCAATCCATACAAGTTCGTTCCGGGTTCGAACGAAACCGAAGGCATTATCTCGTTACACTCATTTTGGAATCACCCTCAGAGTTAACGACGATAACCCTTGCATTCTGGATCTTCATCTTCACTTCAGATTCACGACCTATCGTTAATTTGGAAACGATGTGGTTTTCGGATATTCCTAATGCGGAAAACCCGATCCCGGTCTCATCGAAATCCAAAACGTGTCTTTTAAGGCCAAATTGTCTATTTAGTCTTATCAGTTTAATTCAATATCATCAATATACACACATATGGATAATTCATAATATCACAATAGATAATCACATCATCATAAACAGATAGCTCATATTATCATCAAAACAGATAATTAAATATCATCATACTTTAAATCAAGCATCCATATCACATAGATAGTATTCAAGTCAGAACTGAATGCACAACCATCAAATAAAATATCACTATCATTCATCCATAAGCAATGATTTATAATCATACCATTTCGTAATTAATTTAAAATGAATTAAATTAACTACTTCTATTGCTAATTAATTTAAAGTAAATTAAATTAATTACTTCATCTACAACTCTTGCTTATACAACTATTAATTAAATTTTAAACAAATTAATTAATCAACCTCTAGATATCTATCTTGATTAACTTCTTCAATTAATCACCTTCTAATTACAGTAAGTAATTAGTCTTTAATTAATTCTACAAATTAATTATCCTAAATCATTTATAGTAATTAACATTTTATTACTTTATTTATAATTAATTACATTTTACTTAATTAATCACCACATTATTAATTATTTCTTAATTAAACTATTCTTAATTAATTACATTAATTAATGATCTCTAATTCATATTTAAATTAAATTACTTTGTTTAATTAATTACATTAAGTGATTAATTCTTAATTAAACATAATTATTAATCACCTTGGTTAATATCAACCAGTAATTAACTACTCTTAATTACTCATATTAATAAATTAATTATCCCATAATTAATTATCTCCACTAATAAATCCTCTGATTAATTTCAAAAGTAATTATCCAAATTACTTTATTAACATATCATCTTTCACTAATTACATTCAGTTATTATATTAATTACTTCCTCAAGTAATTATGCTCCATTGAATACACTAAGTGATTACACATATCAAATGATTTCTTAAATTAATTAAACTAAATTAATTAACTTAAATAAATCATTTTATCAAATTAATTACAATAAGTAATTAATTTCTTAATTTCTTTTTATAAAGTAATTACATTTAATAGATTATCTAATTAATCTGATTAATTATATTAATTAATGACATACATTAATTAATTAATTATCTTTAGTTAATTATCTTCATTAACTAATAACATTTCTTTAATTACTTCCTTAATTAATTTATAACTCTAAATCATTAATTTCAGATTAATTAAATAAGTCATTCTTTAATTAACTTACTAATTAAATCACTTCAGGGTCTTAATTATCTATGAATAATCTATTTCTTTATAAATGATTTATTATTAAAGTACATTAGAACATTACATTTCAATTTTAAATTCAAATTTCATTTTGAAATTTAAGATTCAAAATGATTATTATTAAAACATTAACTAAATTTAAAATCAATTTATAATCTTTTAAATAAATGAAAATAACATTTGTTATTTTCATATGAAACTTATACAAGATAAGCTTTTAAATATCTTAACTTTAGTTAAGAATTAGCTTTTAGATTACATTGTATTTTAACTTGTAAATTCTTAAAAACTGATTTACCTTTGATTTAAAAACATTGATTTAAACTTCCCTTCGACAACTTGGTTAAAAAAACATGATTTTTCAAATCCAAATTTATTTTTAAATTCTTAAGATTTCAATAATTGTTCAAAACTAAATTTTACTGTAATATTTAAAACAGTATTTAAATCATATATTCCAGGTTTTAGTTTTTGTCAAGTTTTAAAACCTGAACCCAATTTAAATCTTGTAACTTTTAGTCATTTCAAAAATGAATTCAAAAATACAAAATTTGAATACAAACTTCAATTTGGATTTAACTTCACTTGCATCCCACATCACACTGATTTAACTTTTAGTTATGATTAGCTTGCCATTTGACTTGCTTTCAAATTAAGTTAAAGTTAAAGTTACAGGCAGTTTTGTAATACCTGTAACATATAAAACCAACCCGAGACCAAAGTAATATTACTTCGGGTCAAATGTGCCTTTGCTTCGAGTCACGTACATGTGTGACTCGAGTACTTCCCCGGCCCCAAAAACAAAAGTACTCTTCCAATCACTCAGCACTGCACTGGGCACGGTGCACGTGCACCGTGGCCCCAGTCAACTCCGACCACCCACAAATGCTCCACCACACCACTGACTACCACCATACGCCACCACGACACCCAAATCCCATCGCCACGACCACAAATCGAAAAGAGCAATGACACTGAACCTGGAAATAAACACAACATCTCCTACCCCACCTGTCATCACCTCCTTCTGCCAACCCCGACCACCAGATGGTCCATAACTCCGGCCATGGACTCGCCTTTGACCAATCTACCACCCCACGAAGTCTCGTGCAACTCGATGCACAGTAGAAGGCACGGCATCCCAAAATTCAAACCCCATACAAACTAGGGTTGCAGACAATAGATCACCGCCACCATCGCCACCGTGTTCAGACCCACCACCGAGCATGTTTTTCCACACCCCGGCAAGCTCCTCCACGATCTCACCCAACCCGACCTCCTCCAGTTGCATAGAACACCAAGAATCACTAAAAATCCAATTTTTGAACAAAAGCAAACTGCACCTAAAACTCTTGACTAGAAATCATGATATTAATTTTAAAAATCATATTATGGTATGTGTATCTGATTCATAACTTTGAATTCATGAATTAAATTCATTGAGTTTTAACTATATTTAGTTTCTACTGCAGTTTGATAATTTCCTGTAACTAACACTACTGTTTTTCCTTAAGAAATATTTAAGGTCAAGTCTCATGTCTTGTCTAAGTTGAATTAAGTACAAGAAGATGAAATTTTGTTGAACTTATCAAGAAGACAATTAAGTACAGGAAACAATATCACCTGGATCTAAAACAGAGGGAAACCAGAGGTACTCATTTCAGTACCCTTACTTAACACTGAGTAATGCATCAGAATTTCAGAGAAAAGGTTGCAACAGAACAAAATATATTTAAACCATTAAATCTTGATGTTGCTACCCTTTTAAACAGAGGTGATTGCAGAATGACAAACACACATACATGCAATAACACATAAACACAGAAATTCATAAGGATATATGGACATATCAGATTATAATTAAACAACACATATATACTTAAGTATTTAGAATAAAAGGGTGTTACTCACCTGTATTCAGAAGTAAACATAGCCTCTTTTTATTTTGAAATGCTTTGAAATTCTGAAATTAAGAATGGCCTTGCTTGTAAAAATGAACAGAGCACCATTTGTTTTGAACAGCCTAATTTTTAAAACTGGGAACAGTTTGCTTCAATCATCCAAAACTCTATGTTTTTGTTGAGTAGTGTTTCCAGTTTGATATTTGAGTTTGCATAGAAAGAAATAAAATGAAGAAGCTTGCTATGTTGTTTTAAATGAACTAAGGAAGTTGGCATGAATACAAAGGAGTTTCAGGGGAAGGTGCTATCTAGACTTGCAACTGCTGTGCACTGTTTAATCTTGTTTTATCAGGCAGAATTTTTAAAAATGGAGGCTGAAAAGATTTGAACAATATCACGAATTGACCAAGAGTTGTGCTGAGAATTTGAACATTAAATGTTAATGTACTCTATGTTTCCTAATTAGCTAACTTAATCATTTCATATGTAGATATTTTACTTAGCTTTCTACCATGCTTTGCTTTAGCTTGCATAACAAACTATCCTATATACTGATCATACATAAAGATATTTTACTTAACTTTGTTTTGCCTTCTTTATTTACAGACAGCAAAGTCATAATTTGTCTTGCATTTCTTTACAGGTTGACTATTGTTTATAAATTTGTTTCCTTGCCTACAGCTACACATATGTATACTTGCCTGCCTAGCTTGCTTGTATTACCTATGTACATATATACTTCCTTCTTTTACACTAGTTCTTACTTTTATATTTATTTTACTTTTAGGTTACTTTATTTTAAACTTAAATAATTAAATACTTATGTTGAGATTTACAAAGTATTATTTTATTTAACATTTTTGAAAGACTTAATATTACTTTTACAAATCATAGCTTCTTTCAAAAAAATATACATATATTAAAATAACAACTTCTATATATATATATATATACAGTAAAACCCATTTTCAAAGATATTACAATATTGATATAGTTTAAATATAACTTATTATTGAATTAAAATAATTTATAAAAGAACTATTCTCTATAATATAAGTCACTTATTTTATCAAGCTATAAAACAAAACAAAACTTTTTATTTAAATTTAAACTCTAGGCTAAAATACTTTTAAACAATTTAAATTTATCTTGAGTATTTTAAAGTCAAATGATTATTTACTCCATATTAAATAAGATCAAATTCCTAATTTTTCAAAAAATATTAGAATTAAAAATCATGTCTTTATTTTATTAAACTTAAAACAAAGGTTATTTATTTACAATATATACAGATATATATATATATATATATATATATATATATATATTATAAATAGAAAACAATTTAATTGGCTTTTAAAAGATAAATTATTAGTTAATTATTTGTTTAAAAGAAGATTATTAAATCAATTCAAATTATTATTAACAAATATTATCAAATCAATTTAATTTTCAATGCAGATTATTAAATTGATATTGTCCAAATTTCCGGGATATCACAGCAAGTTTCCCACTTGATCCAAACCTCACTACCTTTCTTAGCGGAGACACCTAAATGAAACCAAATCTCCTACCTCGAACTCAATATCCCTTCTCCACTTATCGGCATAGGATTTCTGTCTATCTTGGGAAATCTTCATTTTTCTTATAATCAAATCAATCTTTTCCGAAGTCTCTCTAACCATGTCAGGACCAAGTAGCAATCATTCTGTAGACTCTAACCAACACGAAGGCGACTTGCATGGTCTTCCATAAAGGGCCTCAAAAGGAGCCATCCCAATGCTAGCCTAAAAACTATTGCTATAAGCAAATTCCACAAAAGGATGTGCTCCTCTCAAGTCCCTCCAAAATCAAGAATGTACATCCTTAACGAATCTTCAAGAACTCTTTTGACTCTCTCTGTTTGGCCATCCATTTGAGGGTGATAGGCTGTACTCAATCTAAGTTGTTTCCTAAAGCCTCTTGCGAGCTCCTCCAAAAATCACTAGAAAAGACAGGGTCTCTGTCGCTCACTATGCTAGAGGGAACTCCATGAAGTTGGACTATCTCACGAACGTATATGGATGCCAAATAAGGTGATGTCCGCTTACTCTTGACCGGAATGAAGTAGGCGCTCTTAGTCAAACGATCTACAATCACCCAAATACTAGTATTCCCCTTCCTAGATCGGGGTAAACCATCTATGAAGTCCATCAAAACACTATCCCACGTCCATTCGGGTACATCCAATGGTTAACGTAATCCACCAGGCCTCTGGTACTCCGCATTAACCCTTTGGCACACATGATACCTGCCACAAACTCTGCTACATCCTTCTTCATGCCACTCCAATAAAACACTCTCTTCGTGTCCCTATACATCTTATCACCACCCGAATGAATAGTTATCCGAGAATGGTGTGCTTTTGCTAGAACGACACTCATCAAATTACCAGTGTGGAGGACACAAAGTCTTCCATCTCTCCTTATCCACCCTTTACTATCGATAGAATAGTGTTGGAGCTGTCTAGAGACCTCTCCTTTGCTAATCCTATCCAGAATATCCATAAGCTCTGAATCCTCTCCCTGCCTTGAGCCAATCTAATCTATGAGGGTAGGTTAACATCAAGTGCTGCCAATAATCCAGGAAAAATGTCTGTAGAGGGCTTAAAATCAAAGATGGAAATAAACTCTAGGATTTTCCACTCTACAAACATTGGGCAAAGGGTTGTTCTCTTCCTACTTAACGCATCTGCAACCACGTTCCCTTGCTAGGGGTGTAAGCTATCTCGAAGTCATATGATGCCAGAAACTCCATCCAACGTTGCTACCTCAAATTTAAATCCTTTTGTGAGAAATGATACTTCAATGATTTATGGTCAGTGAAAAGCTCGAACCTCTCTCCTAACAAGTAATGTCTCCAAGACTTGAGAGCGAAAACAGTAGCAGCCAGGTCCAAATCATGGGTGGGGTAGTTCTTCTCATGAGTTCTCAACTGTCTACTCCCATAGCATACTACCCTCCCCTCCTATATCAACACTGCCATAAGGCCAGTCCCACGTGCATCAGTGTATACTATAAAAGGCTTAGCTCCGTCGGAAAAAAACACTGGTGCACCAATAAGGACCCTCTTTAGCATCGTGAAGGATTTCTCACAATCCACGTCCCACACGAATGTCGCATTCTTCTTAGTGAGGCGAGTAAGCTGTGCTGAAATCTTAGCAAACTATGATAAACTTTCTATAATAACCAGCCAAACCTAGGAAGCTTCTAACATCGGTAGCATTTTTGGAGACCTTCATGTAGCGCTACTACCTTAGCGGGATCCATAGCTAGACACTCTCTTGAGACTACATGCACCAAGAAATGCACCTCCTCATACCAAAAGTGACACTACGAGAATTTCATTTTCAACTGATGAACACAAAGTGTACGAAGAACGTCCTTAAGATGAATAGCATGCTCTTCCATACTCTTGGAAAACACTAGAATGTCTTCCACAAATACTACAACGAACTTTTTTAGTATATCTCGAAAAACATGGCTCATCAGATCTACAAAATAGATTGGGGCATTGGTCAGCCCAAATGGCATAATCAACCACTTAATGAATCCATCGGGTGTCCTAAATGTTGTCTTATTGTTGCTATCATCAGCAACCCTAAGCTGATGAAATCCAGTGGCTAAGTCAAGCTGAGAAAATACTGAAGAGCCAACCAACTATCGAAAAGGTCGTCTATCTTAGGAAGTGGGTAACGGTTCTTCTTTATGAGCTTATTCAATTCTCTATAGTCTATATAAAGTCGAAGGGAACCATCCGCCTTTGTAGCGAAGACGATTGGTGCCCCTCACTCAAATATGCTCCGTCTAATGAAGCCTTTCTCTAATGGCTCACCCATCTTCTTACTTAACGCCTTCCTCTCCCTAGAAGCCATATGTCTCACAGGAAATGCCACTGGCTTAGCATTTTCATTCAGATAGATCCTAAAGTCGATCTCCCTTATAGGGGGTAGCTCCATAATCTCCTCAAAAATGTTTGAAAAATCTCTAACAACTGGAACTAAATCTAACTCTCTCAGTGATGAATCAAGGGAATAAAGGAAGCTCAACATGACTGACCCCCGCGGATCGTAAAACCACGAGGAGTGCGTCTGTTAAATGTCCCTAGCCTGACGACTCTTCTCTCGCAGTCCAATATTGCACCATAAGTGGATAACTAGTCCATCCCCAAAATCATCCCATATCCCAAAAATCCCCATACATAGGCGTTAAAATAAAACTCTACGTCCAGTGTAAAAAAATTCAAATCCCTACAAATCATGGATAAATATAACGATCCTTCTATGGGGTTTGGAACAACTATAGGGTCAACAACCAGAGAAATATCTAAGTGCAAACAATCAACCAAGGAACTAAAAATGAAAGAATGCGATGTTCCAAAGTCAAAATGAGTCCGAATAGAAAAATCCAAAATATAGATCAAACCTTCTACGGAGACTTTCCTACCTCAGTTCTGTCCACTACTAGAAGGTGCTGCATCCAAAGCCTGTACTTGCACCATAGGTGCGCCTGCTCTCTGCCTTGTCCTCTGAGGACAAACTATACTACGGTGTCCAGGCTGCCCACAGCTGTAATGCCTCCACTTCATTGTGTCCTTCTTATAGTCCTTTGAGTAATGTATAATCAATCCACAATTATGACATTTCTCACCCTTCTTGAAATGTTCCTTTTGAGGGCCTCCTCCTTTCTTCTTGTCCCTATCCTTCTTATTCTTCCACTAATTCTTTTTAGAGTTTTCTGATTTAGGAACCCCCTTAACCTCTTCTTCCTTAGTAACATCTAATATAAGAGCCATTTCCACAGTGACTCATATGTTGCTCCCATAGGTCATATGTCAATGCCAACCCATGGAGGGGCTGGTTTAAACCCTTGGCAAACTTGGTGACCTTCTTATGCAATGTATTAAAAAGCTCCATCCCGAACCTCGATAACTCATCAAACTGATTTATATACTCTTTCACCAAAAGACTCCCATGCTTCAGACTAATGAACTTCTCCAACTGCATGCTTTCCTCGGCTTGCGACAAGAACTTTCTCTCAAACCTTTCCCGAAATCCAACCCAACCAATGTCTCTACCCTTCATCTCTACAATCTCCCACCAGTAATAAGCCTCTTCCTTCAGCTGCCAAGATGCAATCCGAACTCTCTATCGATCCTCCAATCCTAATAGCCCAAATATTCGATCCATATTCCTCAACCAAGTTCGTGCTTCTACGAAGTCCTCCATGCCGAAAAACGTCATGCCTTCTAAGTTAGCGAAGTCCTTGCATAGCGTAGTAAAATTGGTTGCTGCAGGTGGATTAATGAGACCTCCACCCACCGGTGCTGCATTGGGCGCTTGCCCTTGCACCTCTGGAGCTGTAGCTTGGAGATATTACGGAACCAACTAGGGATTTGGACACCCTCTGGAAGATTTGAGGCATCCTCCATTCTATGCAAAGAAAAGAAAATTTAGGCTCGAAAGAATCGAAAGAATGTTGAACTGGAATTTAAGGGGATTTTTATAAAAACTCTCTTATACTTGAAAACTATTTCTATAATAAGAGTTTCTTTCTAAAAAATACTTTTAGTTTGAAGATATGTTACGTTGAAAAATACTTTACTTTTAAAACAAGTTTTTAGGAATCTTGTAACCTTAGACTCTGATACCAAATGAAACACCATACACCCCTTAGTATTCCCAAAAAAGACATACCAAAAGATATGTGCATTATAGGTATAGCTAAAACATCACAAAGACTAAGATTCACAAGAAAAATAAGTAAAAGTAGCGGAAAACACATAACTTATCGTCCAGAATTAAACTTCATCTCAAAATAAGTCATAAAATCATAACTGTCTCAAAATCTCTCATGTCTCATGGAAATACAACTCAGTCTCACATAATCAAAGTACAAAAATAACAATAATAACCCCACTCACAAGTGCCAATCCATCATAAGCCAAGTGAAAAGATGAAAAGCAGAAGAATACATCTGAAATGAGAAAACTATGGAAATGAATCTCCAAAAAACCCGAATCAATTATCCTCAACTTTTATATCCTATTGGGGAAAAAGAAAAGAGGAGTGGGTCAGAATATAAGCCTGGTGAGTGAAAGTAATTACTAGCATTTCTAAGCAAGAAAAAGATAATAGACTAAGCAATAGTTCTAGCATGAAAGGAAGATACAGAAAAGATAAAACTTGCATAAAATACTTTTTCTGATTTTGATTGACTGTTTGCTCTGATTGTTTGCACTTGTCTTAAACTGCTATGGTTAAGCTGAAACCTTAATCATATCTCAACCGCTAACTTAATTAGGCTGAAATCCAAATCCTACCCATTGATCAGCCTTTCCTACCATTGTTGTGCCACTGTAAACCAATCCTATTGGTCCCATAGCAAAAGACACCTCTTAGCGCTTACGACGCAGTAACGAATTATTTACCCTAATCGATGCCGTATGCTCGGTCATCATCGGTACACACTAGCTGTTGTCCCCTCGCCCACGTGTGAGACCATCAGCCCTTGACCTAAAAGGGAATACTGTCGATACTGGTCCTAACAAAAAAAATCTTCTAACTTTTCGCCCCTTGTCCAAATCCCTAAATTTGAGCCTATATCTATTGGCCACTTATTTACCCTAATCAGCATAAGCGTGCCCAGCCTCACCCATGTATGAGACCATCAGTACTAGAACTGAAAGGGAATGCTGCTGGTACGGGCCACTAATGCTATATTTGCTTATTAACTAAATCTCAGATCTAAGTTTTAAAATAAGCCCCTTCTAATATATCTTTCTTTGTAATTATAACCTACGTGTTATAATTGTTCTTGCAACTGTTACTCTTCTATTTTATCTTTTCGGTTATAAACACTTGTTATAATTATGCTTGCAAATATCTCAAATTTTCCTATTTCAGTCCATCTCCATTTTATTTTAGTTTTTTCTCATTTACATCTGAATTTTGTAAATTTAGTGTTTTTCTATTTTAATCCATATTTGCGAATTCTTCTCTTTTTAATATTTTGTTCTCACAAAAAAGGATTAAATCTCTATCAAAAGAAACTAACATTTTACAGGCTAAATTCCAACTTAAAATAGATGTAAATAACTGTGAATAAGTGCAAATAACTGAATAAAAATAGAATGAAAAGAACTTCTGAAATTTACTTAAAAACTGTCTTAAAATTATAGAAAAACTACAACTATTGAGAACCATATTATTTTAAATTGCTTACAAATCTAAAATAATTACAAAACACTCACCTGTGGTCCTTAGCTCTAATCCTAGGCCTTCTTGGATCCACTTCTAGAGTGTAAAATATTTTTATTAAAAAGATTTCCTCCCAAGAAATTTTTTCTATTAGGGTTCAGCCTCAGGCAATGAATCCAATTGGGAGAAAATCTAAATGCGAAAAATAGCTGGGCCTAAGGTCCTATTTATAGTGTGTCTTAGGGATCTCAGGCCATCGGATTTGAAGATTAATCTGGTGCAACCATGTCATAGGCTCACTAGGAATCATCGGATGCAGCTATGAACGCACAGGATTTCACCAAAAATCAGATTTACAGTCTTCGGCTTGCACCTGGATGAAAAATCGTCCAGGGAAGAATGTAGGTCAACACGACTTAGGTACGGGTCGACCCATTACGGGTCTGCTTTTTTTCATTTTTGTTTAATTATATATATAATTCTGATTTTCTTTGTTTCTCTCTTAGCTTCTCCATACCGACTCAAATTTCAACAAGTTATATATGAAAATTGCTTAGAAAAATACCACAGACCCAATGGTGCAACTCCTATGGCTCGATTCTGACAATTTTCCATGCCTATTTTATTACTCAATTAATTTTTTAATTAATTATTATTACTCTAATTTTTTGGGTTGTTACATTATCGATAGAAATTAATGACAGAATAGTAAATTATAATAAAATATATTACTATCGACGAAGGCTGACACATTTGGATTTCAGTACCCTTTTGTCAGTGTTGAGCATGTGTAAGGAATAATGTCATTCCACCATTCCCTCCTCGACCAGTACTTGTCTCTCTAATGTTGTGACGACTCACCTCCTCGACCCTCAAAAATCGACACTAATATATCCTCAACATTCACGTGACGCAAATCCAAGTGCCGGGATGGCAGATTATCATGGGGTAAAGAAAATAAAGATAGAAGACAAAAACAAAATAGAATCTCACATCACATTCAACATTTAATTATACATATGAATAGTACATGAAATTACTCCAAATTAGTCCACCAGAGTACTAGTAAGTAATAATCCAGCTAGGATAGTTATAATCGCCTTCCTCACAAGTGATGTAACGACACATACTTTTAACTATTTTAAACTATAGAATTTAATATGATGACTGAATAATAATGGTTATAAATAAAAACTTTTAATGTTTACTTATGTAATTTATTGAATTTGAATTTGATAAAATTTTGAAATAACCAATTTCAATGATTTTGGAAATAATCAGTATTGAAATGGAATTCTATATATTGAATGAGTTATAACCAGTAGTTGGGATTGAATAATAAATATAGAATGAATATAACATGGAAGTCGTTGTTTTATTATTTGAATTCGTTTTAAAATTAAATTTATAAGTTGAATAACTTATATTTGAAACAATGCAATTTTTCGGAAAATTAAATTGTTAACTTAATAATGCAATTATTTAAATAATTGAATTTTGAATTTAATATGAATGAAAATGATTTTAAAAGTTAATTTAAATTTTATTTAAACAACAATGAAGATTGTTAAACTTAAAAATTGAATTTAAAGTGATTAAATTAAAATTTGGCAATTTCTAGTTATAATTAATGTGTGAAAATAGTCATTTTGGCCACTGCCTCGGATTCGATGAAACCAGTTTCATCGGATCCATAATAGTGAATTATTATGGGATTCTAAGTTTCATTGCGATCAGACTTATCGTTTGATCGTACGAACTCGTAACGCGTAGAAATCAATTAATGAAATTTAAATTAATATAATTTGATTTTAAAAGCTGACTTTTTTTATACATTAGAATTATGGTTTGAAAATGATTTCAATAAATATTGAAAACCTATATTTCAATATATTAGATGATCCTTTCTCGTTTCGAGAACGAAACCCCGCTTTCCGAGACTTTGTTATCGCTTCGCCCCAATTTGACCTGTTCCATCCATATTTATCCACCTCTATCTACACAAATAGATTTCCCTGAAACCCTAGTATTCTTCTATTATATTTACGTACGTTTTGTTATTTTCATCTTCTCCTTCTCAATCGCTGGCATCTCAAACCCTAATCCCTAATCCCTAATTCCAAATAAAAATCAAAAATTCAGACTCCATAAACCATATCGAATTATATATCATCGTGAAGCTCTCAATGAATGTAATCTACAACTGCAATTTGTTTTCCGATTGGAGGTTCAATTTGGCTAGAAATTAGTGAAGTCTCGGCTGTTCTTGTTAGGGCTTCAAGATCAATGGTAGATCGTCGACCAATCGATAATCGAAGGTTGCTGGGGCGTAGAGGAGGCTGAGGCGAGTTCATCCATGCAGTTGGTTTATCGAGATCGTCATAGAGTTCGCCAAAAATTGGCCACATAGGCGGCGGCTACGCTGGCTCATTGGAGGAGGCAGGGGATCCCGTGTGTGGCATGGACATGCGGCTCGGCCTAGGCGGCACAATGGCGAGCTCTGATCTAGGAGGAGATGGTTGTGGATGCTGCGGTGGTTGATGAAAACTGGGCTACTATAGTTGACATGGTTCGATCGCTTCCTGGTAGGGTTTGGAGAGGTTGTACAAATTACCAAATTGACCCAGTATTATTTTAATTCAAATTTAAATTTGAACATTCTAGCTATCACAACTTTTCCATACGAGCTCGAATTTGCGCGTGGTTTCTTCAGTTGGGGTCGTAAGGAAATTTCGGACAGCATGGAACTAGTTTGGTTGAATTCTAAGACTTTTCAAATTTGGGCATTCTTTTGGATTTTAATTCGACTAAAAATCAAAGCTGAGTGCTCAAACCACTTACGAAATACTAAAATATTTTGATGTTCGTTAAATTGAAATCATGAAGTGAATTAAATTTATTGATTATTGTTTGATGGTTTAAAATTGACATGTATATTGAATTGCATCGATAGTGTAATTCAATTTGACATTTAAATTGAAGTTGTAATTTAATTTGCTAGCTAAATACCCGAGAATTTATATCTAGTAATTTGTTATGATATGTGACTATTTTGGATGTTGATTTGTGATGGATGCCTAATGATTAATATATTTGATGTTTGGATGCTTGTTAATGCTGATCTATTCATGTTATTCACCCTAGATGTTTTATGCTAATTTATTCGTGTTATTCACCCTGGATGTTATGGGCATCAAATAAATTTGAAAATAAATAAATTAAAAAACAGGTTAAAATGATATATACCTATGACACCCGATTTGGATTGAAATGATATATATCCACCCCTTAAATTAAAATTAAAATTAACAAATCGCTTTGCCATAGGATAGAAAATTATATACGGGCAACGTTGGTTGATTTTAAACTATTTTCTAAAATTGCAAAGTATGTTTTGGTTTAATAAATTTGATTTTAAAATTTAATATAAAGATTTCATTTAAATTTCATATTTTAGTTAATATAAGTTTTAAAAATCTAAATTTCAAGATTGTAACTTATAATTTTATTTAGTTTTGAATAATGTAATATAATAAAAAAACTTTAAATTTTTTAATATATATTCAATATAGTTTTGAAAGATTTATTTAAAAATTTAATTTAAGATGATAAATATAGACTTTTATTATAACTCTAATAGATAAAATATTTTGGTAAAAGATTTTAGAATTCTGTAAAAAGTATTGTAAGGAATTTATAAAAGTTTTTTAAGAGATTTTATAATGGATTTTATAAAAGGTTTTTTATAAAAGATTTTCATAAAGGATTTTATAATGGTTTTATAAAGGAGTTATAAAGGTTCTAAATGATTTATAAAAGAACTTGTATAAAGGGATCTGGAAGCGTTTTAAAGAAATTTGCAAAGAAGTTTATGAAAAGGAAAAGAGTTGTAAACTGCTTTGGAATTTATAAATAGCTTTATAAACGGTTCTAAAGCATATAAATGGTTTAAGAGAGATTTATAAATTATTTTCGAAATTGATTGAAAAAAATCTTTCTTGGTATTTACGAATATATTTATGCTTTTGGAATAAGTATATGGATATCTTGATATGGAGATATAAACTATTTTTGGAATTTTTTTAAATGACCATGGTGAGAAATAAGCGGTTGGTTGTTAAAAAGACCGGGGTCGGATATTGTCATACACTTTGCTAATTTCGAAACCACTTTAACAACTGTGCACGTGGTGGAGAATCTAGAACGAAATAGGATGGTTTGGCGAACGCTAGTGGAATGAGGTAAGAAATGCAGCTTTGACCTTCGAGTCATAATTATATGACTAAAACAAGAGCCATACCCAAGCCAAGTGAGATCGCTTCTCCAATCGGGTATACTTCTTCGATATCATATCTCTTACTTTGTGATTGATTGGTGGCCACCCTTGATTATGGGAGTTTTGTTTTGAGGTGGGCAGTAGCTGCAGCTATGCGTTACAACCAGTTTGGTTCCACAAAACGATAGAATCCTACCTTGGACATTACCTTGTGTGCCTTGTCATATTATCCTTATCGAGCCCACTACGATTTTGGTTTGTTTCATACTTATGGAGTGCCCCTGATATCCCATCAGTTTACGGTTGAGTTTGCAGTACTGTATAGACTACGATGCTTATATAAAATGTGCTAAGGGGAGTGTGGGTAACGCCTTAACGCTATTTTCAATATTATACTTTACTGATAGACACTACATATATAGCGTATATCACTACATATAGATAGTTTGATGGATCCTTAACAGATGGAAAAATCCTTTAACATCACTTAAGTTATTGTACTCACGTTATACACCGAATAAGAGATGAGAACCCTGTAACGTCTCTGATGCCACTACACTCATTTTCCATGTGATACTGATTTGACTTACATGAGAATATTTTAGTTCTGACTCGAGTGTTTTTTTTCATTATGCTCGGGTTAGCTTGAGCATTTCAGTGTTGAAAACTTTATTTTTGGAGGACGAAGACGGAGTTTGGTATATTGTATTATTAGTAATTTTTGGAAGTACATATGTCGTATAGCCAACACTTAGGATCGTGTAATGTGGAATGTATTAGAATTTAAATGCGGAAATAGATAATAATAGTAAAGAAAATAAGAATAAGAACATCGGGAGTTTTTATACTGGTTCGAACTTTCCGTTCTACATCCAGCCTCAGGCTTCCCTTTGGAATTTCTCTCAATAACCCCTCACTTAACCCGGAGAAATAGGTATACAAAACCTGAGCAGCCGAATAGGATTTTTCCGCCTCAGCAGCCGAAGAGGACTTTTCCGCTCGATACAAACTAATAGGACTTCTACAATTTCGATAAAGTTGTTGATGCTTTGTGTTCTTGATAACACTGATTTTTCTTTGATAGTACACCCTTCTTATAATCAATTCCTCAAGTATATATTGTGTGTGTGAAGATTAGAAAGGAAGATATTGCTTTGAATCAAAATATATATTAATTAACTCTGAGATTCAAGCAATATATCTTTGATTAGAAAGCTTTTGGAATGCAGAAATATAGAAAAGAAATATAGATCAGAGAATAGAATAGATTGAAGTAAATTGGATGATAAAAATCATGGATTTAGATCTATGTATATATATTATATAAAGTTACTACTATTCACGAAGGGTTTCAATCAAGAGTTGCATCCGTAACTCGTCGAATTGGGTCATTACTCTTTGCAAAGAGAAGCAACCCTTCAGGAAATATGGCATTGCATACGGTTAGTCGACTGGTCAAAAATATCTAGTTGACTGAATATTCAAAGTGGTGTACACGTGTGCACGTCGCAAAGAACACAGATTCAGTCGACTGGTGAATTCAGTCCAGTCGACTGAACTGTGCTTAGTGAGCACTTGTGCACACTATTTTTAATATATATATATATATATATATAGACATACGTATGTATGTATGTATTTAAATTTTTGTATAGTGTGTGTAAACTACTTGAGGGGTGATTTTAACAATTATAAACTATAATTACAACTCAAACAATAAAGATTTTTATAGCGTACTCGAGTTTGAAGTCTAGTTTCCTTTGTAGTTCACCACATGTGTATAGCTTTCTCTTTTTTTATTGCTTTGATCGTCTAATCTCATCGTTGATCGTTGAAGCTTGTCATGAATCAAAAATCATGATTCGACATTCTCCCCCTTTTTGATTGATGACAACCGATTTTGACGATTCTTTATATATTAAACTATATAACTTAGATTATATGTTCCTCCCTCTGAATGTGTGGCAACTTTTCTATTCCTGCATAAAAAATTAGTGCACAAATTTCTCCCCCTTTGTCATCGACAAAAAGGAATACTTAATTCAATAATCACAGAGTACTAACGAATATTTGTAGAATGAGACATTACGAGTCATTAAAAATTTAAACATAAACATTATCATATAAACATTCACGAACATATCACATCGCAAACATTGTTTTACGAATGCAAACGTCACGAAAGCACAAAAGTTTGGTCACAATGTCATAGACATAACATCATAAAGCATATCATAGTTTTTCACAAAAGAAAACTTACCAAAAATCAAATTTTCACTTCCATTTTCCCTATCATTCATCGAATTCTTCTTCTTTGTCATCTCTGGGAATCATTGGCCTCTTCCCCTTATCTTTGTCCATATCACTGTTTTTTCCTCATCCAATGTTGTCCACGTAAATTACGGTGCCGGTTGCTTTTCGGATGAGGTAGATGAACTAGCGGTGCAAGAGATAACTTCCCAGAATATGCAAAAGATGCTCTTTATATTATCGAACTTCTTATCAATTTTCTTGTCGAGGAGTTTGACATGTGAATCTAATATCACTTGATTGCGAGCTATAAGATCGATTGCTTCACCTATTCCTTGGGAAGGTGTAGTGGTTCGAATTTTATCGCTTTGTCTTTGCAGTGGTGCTTGTTCTTGATGTTCTTGGGACGGTTTTGCCAATCTTGGAATGTCATGATACGTATGGGTCTTGGGGGTAATTTCATGAGGCATATCGTCCAACTATTAAGAGTTTTTACAATTTAAGTGTCCGAGTCGAGTATTGGCACTTGAAGATCCATGAAAAATCGCATAATGTATTCTCCGTAGTAGATTATATTTTGTTTCCCTTGATTGAAGACTAGAAGTTCATCAAGAATAAGTTTCAGCCAATTTATTCGAACATTTCCATATATAGCATACAATGCTCTATAGTTCTCTGGGTATACCAAATCATATGATCCGGTTCTTGGATGTATTGTTTTCATTAAGGCACGAATCAAAATTCTTGCTGTCGGTCATAGTGAAATAGATATCAGTTCTCTCATATTATCTTCAAGGAAATGATGGCTTATCTCATCTTGAATATTGATATCACAATTCAAGTCTTCCAATGGTATTCCATCTACCGAGCGTGAAGTATTTGTCCTATTCTTGCTAAAGAGAAAAATACTTATCGTCCACAAACTAGACTCCAAACACAATTATCTCTATTCCATGGAGTTTGGTGATCCAGATCGAGATTAGCAAGAAATAATTTCACCATAGTGTGATTAATTTTTACCTTGTTCTGATTGTGGTCTAATAGCGATTCCAAACGACTTATTCTTGCCAAATCTTGAATTCCATATGCATTGAAATCAGGGTAAACCACAAACGATCCTTCTAGAAATCTTGATTCCTTCATTTTCTTCCACCGTTTAACCTCTACATGAGTGTAAAGCTATTAACCAAATTGGGTATCAATTGATTCTAGAGAGGTTGAGGGTGCTCTTCGTTGCCTTTTCTCAAGTCTAGGAGCCATGATGTTGAATGATTTGGAGAATTTTTTATTAAGGAAGCTTTGGAATGTTTTAGGGTTTGAATGCTTTGAGTTTTAAACGAGTTTATGACAGAAAATGTGTGTGAATAGTTTATAACCTAGGGCTTTTTTATGTCGCTATTACGTGGTTCAGTCGATTGAGTCAAAATTTCAGTCGACTAAACCCTTTACCTGAAGCTTTTTGTCCAATCGACTGACTTTTGTCAGTGACTTTTGCTTGCTTTATATTGCAATGCAACTAATTTTATTTTATACGATGATTCAATAACATAATATAACAATGATTTTACAAAATATAATACCAATTGAAAATTTAAGTTATATATTTATTGACGATTACACGAAAATATGCATTAATAATAAAATTTCAAAACACAAAGTGATCGTCAACGAATATGATTTATTTTGAAGGTGATTTCTTTGGAGTCTTAGATTTCTCCTTATCGTCCTTCTTTGATGATGTGTTCGCTGGTGATTGATTGAATTTGCGATCCCATGAGTTTGGAGTTCGAGGAGAGTATCGTATAGCCCAATAAGTGTAATTCATGCCATTGAATAGTGATGGTCGTGCAATGGATTGGCCTTCTATAAAACTATTATTAGAGTTATTTTCCATATTACTAGAATATATCAAATAACAGTGTAACGGTTATTAGATGACCGTGCTCTGATAACAATTGAAAGTATGTATGCCGTATAGCTAACACTTAGGATCGTGTAATATCGAATGTATTAAAATCTAAATGCGAAAACAGATAAAAATAGTATAGTAAATAAGAATAAGCACACCAAGAGTTTATATACTTGTTCGAACTTCCCGTTCTACGTCCAGTCTCAGACTTCCCTCTGGAATTTCTCTCAATAACCCCTAACTTAACCCGAATAAATAGGTATACAACACATGAGAAGCCGAATAGGATTTTTCCGCCTCAACAGCTAAAAAGGACTTTTCCGCCTGATACAAACTAACAGGACTTCTACAATTTCGATAAAGTTGTTGATGCTTTGTGTTCTTGATAACACTGACTTTTCCTTTGATAGTACACCCTTCTTATAATCAATTCCTCTATATGTATGTGAAGATTAGATAGGAAGATATTGCTTTGAATCGAAGTATATATTAATTAACTCTGAGATTCAAGCAATATATCTTTGATTTAGAAAGCTTTTAGAATGAAGAAATATTGTCAAGAAATATAGATCAGATTGAAAGATTTTCTGATTTTAAGGATTCATTTTCACTTTTCAGTTTTTCAAAACTTCCAAGTGTCGAATCCTTTTCATCATTATACCCATTAAGTCTTTCAATTTCATCTTTTAGGCATTGTTTTTCTTCAGTTAACCTTTCATTAAATATTTTTAAGCTATCTGTCTCTACCAAACTATTATTGTACTCTTTCATAAGTATTTTATATCTCCGATACATATCATTCAAAACATTAGTAACTTCTTTATTAAAATTCCATACCTGGTCATCCTTTGCCATGAAGCATATGTTGGCATTTTCTATTTCTGAATCACTATCACTTGATAACGTATCTGAATCATCCCTTTTTGCATTGAATGCCCGTTTCCTCTCCATATTGAAAGTGCTTGACTTTGATTTCTTCAGTTTGGGACAGTCCCTTTTCAAATGACCGGGTTTATCACATTCGAAACACTTAACAACATTTCCATTTCTAGAATTATTGTTGTTAGTTTTTCGAAGTTTTTTTGTTATCCAATGCTTCAAGAATTTCTTGAATTTTTGGTCATAAACTCAATATCATCATCATCTGGTTCATCTTTTTCGATCATAGCATTGAGTGCTAGTGATTTCTTCTCATTCGCCTGATTCTCTTTTCTAATCTGCAACTTTACTTCATAGGACTTTAGGTTACTAATTAAATCTTCTATTTTCATAGTACTAATATCATTGGCTTCTTCGATTGCCAGAGTCTTCTGATCCCATTCACTACGAATTGAATTCAAGATCTTTCTGACTTGGTCTTCTTCGGTAATTTTCTTTCCAAGTGATATTAATGCATGTACTATATCTTGAAATCTAGAATACATATCAGAAATAGACTCATTTGGTTTCATTTGAAAGAGTTGAAATTGGTTAGTTAGCGTAGATATCTTTGTTTGTTTTACTTTACTGGTTCCTTCATGTGTGATTCGCAGTGTTCTCCAAATTTCATATGCAGAATTACAAATAAACATTCGATTAAATTCATTTCTATCTAAGGATCAAAATAAAATGTTCATGGACTCAGAGTTATTAAATGCTTGTGTCTTTTGGTCTAGTGACCATTTTGAATATTCAGTTTGAGGCTCTATGTACTCTATTTGGTAATGTTCCAAATATCCAAACCATTAGAGTGCAAATAACATTTCATCCTACAAGCCCAATATGCATAACTACTGCCATCAAATAGAGGGGGTCTAGTGGTAGATTGCCCTTCTACAAAAGTTTTAAAAAATGTGTTGCTGGTGTCATTAGCCATTTATACTTTTCAATACCAAGTTATGGATTTTTGAAAACCAATGCTCTGATTCCAAAAGTTGGAAACTGGAGTAGCTACAACACAATGTTGGATCTTAAGGCTATTCAGACACTAGAAGTGGTGAAATGTGTATTAACTACTTACTTATGAATATAAAACTGTATTTACTCAAATTGCAAATAGAAAGAAGTAATTAGAGAATAAGTAATTAATAAAGTAAAATGCAGTAATGTAAATAACATCCGGATTTTTATACTGGTTCGGATTAACCAATCTTACATCCAGTCCTGCACTCTATCGTGCAGAATTCCACTATAATTGCTTGCTTTCCATGGGTGGAAAGATAACATTTACAATCTTGATTTCACAGGCTACAAGACACACCTCTTGATTTTACAGGCTACAAGAACACCTTCTCCTTATCACCAACAACAAACTATGGCAAGTGGTCGTATCTTCGATATAGATTCTTGCAAATTTGGTAAAATTATCCTATAGACCTCCAATGGCAATATATCTTTGAATTCTTTGAGGAATAGGAAGAAATCAGAGAGAGAATGATGTGAATTAAAGTACAACTCTCTGATATTGTATGGTCTGGAAATCAATGAAGAATTGGAGTGAAACAGTATTGGTTTGCAAGGAGATTGAAAGAATATGCAATGGATTTCTTTTGCAAATGTTTAGAGAAGAAAGAGTAAGAGAAAATAAGAATTCTTGATGTTAAAATTCGTTTTCAGAGGCCTTTATATAGTGGTCGAAGAGACGTGTCTTTTGGTGAAGAGGTGGAGGGAAATGTCTCTTCATTTAAAATTTGAAATTATGAAAAACGACTAGCATGTCGACATCCCCCTACCCCCCATGTCGACATGGGTGTGTTGCAAAATGAATATCAACATTAATAAGTGTTGCAAATTTTCAGCATTTCAAATTACCTTATATTTGTGGATTTTTGTGATTAGATTGAAGTCAATGGTTGATAATCTTCAAGTATAATTTCCACGAGATCTTTAACAAGATATTCTAAGGTTCAACCAACTCCTCATCACTTCAAACACCTTTATCCTTCAGCATTCTTCTCTTAATTGGGTTTTGTTCTTCAATTGCTCTGATTAACCTTCTTTTATAATTCATTTACTTCCGTTGTATTCTTGTTTAACTTTGTAAATGTACCCATAATATATCTGATATGACAGCATAACTCAGAGATATGTTAGTATTAATATTTTTGTGGTTGTTGTCATTAAAATCAATGCTTAAGGTATTAACAATATAGACCGCGATCGTGGTTATTCTAGCTAGGAACTTTATGAAAAGGAGAGGGATAGAGATAAAGAATACAGACATCGATCCCAATCACGTTCTCCACCTCCTCGAGCTCCGAACACTACCCTCCGGTCATGGGAACCAACCCTTAGAGCCTCCATGCCAAAAACCGTCTTCTCAAGCTCCCAGTTCCGATTCACAGCGCCATAGAACCAAGGCTGAAACTCCCACTATCATTGAACAAGCCATCACCGAGCCAATTGGGGAAGGAGTAATCAAAATCGCCTAGTTGAAAAAAGACTTCCCAAATATTTTTTTCGACGGCTTCACCTTCCCTTTGCATTTATAGAGAATTGCAGTTGAGGCGGAGAAAACTATGCATGATTACATCCATGATGTCTATAGCCAATACCGGGAGTGGATGAAGATTGTGGATAAAGCCTCGGTGGTGGCCTTCGAGCAAGCAAAAACGATCGAGAAGTTAGAAATTGATCTTGCTCAAAAGGACCGCATTATACTAGTGCTTAAAAATGAGGCTGAATCTTCTAGGAAATCAGAAATGGCAGCCAATAAGAAAGCCGACGAGGCAAATCAGTCTATGGAAAGGATGCGACAAATGCATTTCACCTTGGTTGAGGAGATCGGCCACCGAAATACCATGGTCATGGCCGAAATGGATGTTGCGCTGAAGGATCTTGAGGTGCTTAAGGCCAAACCTTTTGAAATCGTCAAGCAGAAGGACGATGCAAATAAAGATGCTCAGGAGGCGTGTGAGCAGGTTGTGGTGCTCTGAAATGAGGGAGACGCGGCAGCACTTAAGATTCAGGAGGCCGAGGCCAGGATTGAAAATGAAGTGAAGATGGTTGAGTCCAGGTTAGAGGCCGATATCGAAGATCTTCTTGTTACATATAATGCTAATGTTTTGAAACACCGAGACCTGACCTGGCTCGATAGCTATCCATCATACTTGTATAACGCTTGGGGCCGATTGGTGGATGATGAGAAGGCTGAATAACAAGCGGAATCAGTCGATGAAAACCGGGTTCTAAGCGAAGATGGAAGAAGAGTTCTCCATGACATCATCATTGCGTATGAAAAGGGGAAATTTAGTACTCAGCACTCGGAGGCTGGAGAAGGTTTTGGTGTTGAGCACCATGATGCAGTTCTGAAACTCTTACGCCAACTCATCCTAAATCTACATCTGTGGTTAATCCTCAGTCTGTTCCTGCTTATAATCCTGATCAACCAGGATTATCTCCAGTTCACGAGCATGTCACTCAAGCTGCTCTAGTTCCACCCACAAGTCATTAAGGTGTTCTGAACATCTCTTGTGCTTATTCAAAGTGGGAAGCGTTACTTGAAGCAATAACTAATAATTTTTGTTTGTCTCTATTCAGTGATAGGAGATACATCTGCCATGCCCACTGCAACCCAAGAGTTGCATCACGAGCAGGAGGCTATCATAATAGAAGCGACCACGACAACGGCTACTGCACCGAGGGGGTACAAGGGAGCACGCTTACTTTCGATAAATAGATGATGGAGGAACTTCTCGGTCATTACAGTGACCCCATTGTTGATCTGCCGTTTGTCATGAGTAGAGGCGCACCTATGATTAGCTCCTCGGGCCCGACTGCTAGCATTCTCGACGAGGCTCAAACAATTCATGAGGAGGAGGTAATAGCTGAAATCAACGCCGAGATGAAAGAAGCTGCGCGTGCCAGTAGCTTTGGAGGTGGAATACGGGTCCTGGCCCAGCTCCTTTGCAGATGATCTTCCTGGAAGGAACGATCATTGGTACTAGTGTGCCTCCTCCTCCTTCAAACATCGATCCTATCCTCCAACTCCGCCTTCAGGAAGCATTCCAACTATGTGAGTTTGAAAGAGGAAGTTAACATAATGCCTCGACAGGAGATCAGCTGATAGGAGATCAAGGGCTCTAAGAGGCAGCCAAGTGGCAGTTCCAGCAGGGTCGACTTTTGTAACATCCCGCCTTTTCGCACGCTTTAAATCGACCACGTGCCGATTCAAACCATACGAAAGGGCAGATTGTTATGGGGTACATAAGAAAAAACAGAGAAGAGAAAAAAGCTTAACTAGAATCTCGCAGCGGAATGATAAAATATATTAATCAAATATACAGTTCATAAAGCTGTTTTACAAAACCTTTGATTATATTTGTACCATACATATCATAGTACACATACCAGAGAATAATAATTAATGCAGCGGAATTAAATGGTGTAGTGGAATAATATAGTAGATAATAATACTACAAATCTTCGTCTTCGTCCTCCAGAATAAAATCTTCAAATCCTGAAACGCTCGGACTGACCCGAGCGAATTGAAAAGACAAAACACTCGAGTCAGAACTAAAATATCTTATGTGAGTTAAATCAACAGAAATAAATATGAGTGCAGTAACTCCAAAGATGCTCGGGATTCACATCTCTTAAGGATTCGTTAAACTATTTACTATGTAGTATATTTCGCTATTATAATAGTGTCTATTTGTAAAATAAACTTACTTTTAAATAGCGTTAAGGCTTTACATTTTCCACCTTAACACGTAATAGTCCCAGTAGTCCATCCAATATCATAGTCCCTCCTGATCGGGAAGCCACCAGAAGATACCACACGGGTTACGGGAGAAATCCAAACTCGTACAAGGCGCGATAGGGCAGGTGACACGGCATAACTAGGCAATGCCAGGGTAGATATACCAATTTCGCTTCCGGGTCGGTGGTAATGCGTAGCGCGCAGCTACCGCCCACCTCGAACAAACTCCCCCAAATCAAAGAAATCAAAAGTGAAGGTGGCCACCGAATCAATCCAAAGTCAGAGTATAGTATCGAAGGGAAGTGTCGATCAGAGGTGCTACCTCATTAACCCATCGATCACTCCTGTTTTAGCCACCTTATGCCAACTCACGGGAGTTGGGTCCACGTATTTACCTTACAGGAAACGCCTTCACCAACCTACTTCATTCTGGAATCTCCACCGCGTACACGGTTGTTAAAGTGGTTTTCGGAGTTGGCAGAGAGTATAACAACTTCTGATCCCGATCTCTTCAACAACTAAACATTATTATAACACCACGGTCATTTAAAAATAATTATACTTTCAAAACCAGAATATAATACCCATTTTAAAATCATATAAATACGATATCATTTCCTTTTAAAACCCAAATCAATATGATATCATTTTTATTTCAAATATATTTCCTTTCCAAAATCATACCACTTAAAATTTTTAATACCTCGAAACCAAATATTTGAATTTTAACTTTCAAACATAATACTTCGAAATCCATAGTTTTAAAACCATAACTTTCAAAACTTAAATGGTTTGGATATTCAACAGTATCTAAAATAGTTGATTTTAAATTACTCTATAAAGTAAATAATTTCCACACCTTTACCATTATTCACTTTAATTTTAGCCTAAACCCATAAATTTAGATTCACTTTCAGTTTCAATAAAACACTTCAGTTTCAATATATTAAGACTTTGAGTATTTAACAAATTCAAAACTAAGGTTGGAATTTTCTATTTAACAATTTATGGTTCTATTGTTTAGTTTGAAACATTCGTATAATAAATCCATAATATAAAAGTCAAATATCTAACAATTAAGTATTTCCTTCAATTTATTTATACTAGAATTATTCATTTAATTTATCTTGAACAAAAATCCAGTTATAAATATCATACCTTTAAAATTTCCAATTTTAATAAGTTTACATCAACTTATGGAGTTAAATTTTTAAACAAGCTCAATTCCAAATAAATTTCCAATTTACCTTTCAATCTTAATTGATTTGAATCATTTAAAACTCTATATATGTACAAGATCTTAAACCTGTACTTAAACATATAATATAAAATATCAAACTCCATTTTTCAACTTATTCATTTTTATTTAATAGATTTATACATAGCTTAAATTCAAAATTTTAACTATATATGTATATATAAAAATATATTTATATAATATCAAACTTTAATATTTATTAAACCGTATCCTATCCAAACCATAGAAATCATTTTCAAAATGATTATATATAGACCGACGGTGTCTGTATAAAATTTTCTATCCTATGGTCAAGTGATATGGATATTTATCATTTCAATCCGTAATTTAAAATAAAAATTACAGTTATATATCATTTCAAACCGCAATCCCGAATGAAATGAAATGCATAACGCTTGCAGTTAATATAAATAAACATCCATTCATCCATCAAAATCGTACATCCATTTATCACAATCATCAACCAAATTCAAACAATACATCTATATATAACATGTGATAAATAACAGGCATCTACTGGCAGTTTATTTTGCAAAATAAATTAACTGATAATTTAACTTTAATATGCACAATAAACTTACTAATAATTTAACTATCAGTTTATATGCAAAATAAATTTAACTAAAATTTAACTGTCAGTTTATATGCAAAATGAATTAAATAACGAGTAACTTAAATGAATGCAAATTGGCTGAGATAATGATGAAATAAATGCCAAATAGCTATAAATAAATTTTAAAACACATCATAAATCAATTTAACAAACATAAGAAATCTTAGAAGTTATGAGTGGGTTAAAACACTCACCTTTTGAATTTAAATTGAATTTAAACCCAAAAATTCGACCATCACAGAATTCATCCAAACCAGCGTCATCAAGTCCGAATTTCAATACGATCCTAACAAAAGAAATCACGTGTAAATCGGATATCGTATGTGAAAGATATGGCGATTTTTGTGATTGCATTTCAATGAAAAATAAAATAAAAAAAGTGAACACAATTCACCTCACACATATATATGCCACGTCACTGTCTTCACAGTCCTTCCCAGAGCGTGCGAACAGAACGAAACCCACCTTCATACTGTTGTACACGCGTTCAAACAGATCAAAATCACGATCGCGCGCAGGAATCGTTGCCTCCAAATCGATGCCGCACTGCCTCCAATAACGAGCCGCGACCCCCAGGTGCCTCACCTCTGCGACCCCCCATGCACGGCCTCGATCGGTCATAAAAATAACAACCGCCACTTAATTACAACCCTTATTGAATTTAATAGCACGATCTAGCCATTCACTCCACGAACAAACTGCCCAGATTGACTCCCCTCGGTCCCTTCTACAAAACCCAGAAACAGTTCGTCAATCCGTCGAGTTTGATTTCGACATGATGAACAGCCGAGACTTCTTCGATTTTTACTGGAACCAAAATGAAAAACGAATTTCAGATAAAGGTTGCTTCATCGAGAGCTTCACTATATATTTATTTCGAAATTTTCTGAGGACTTTGAATTTTTAGCTTTTGATTTGATTTGGAAATTGGATCTAGGTTTTGCAGCCATTGAAAAGGAGAAGTTGAGAAGAAGATATACGTACAGACAAATGAGGATAGGCGAAGGCTAGGGTTTAGCAGGGTATTTAAAGGCAGATTGAAATAAAATATATGGATCGGATTGATAGATGTACGCGCTAACGTGGCCCAAAAAGCCCGTTCTGACTCCGGAACGAAATTGGGTCAACCCATATATCAAAGTATATGTTTTAAAATATTTTAAACGCAATGGAAAGGGTTTCAAATCCAAATTCCATTGTATGAAGAAGTTATGATAAAAACAATATTTTCCAAATTGATTTCAATTGCATAAATTTCAAGGTGTTTCGAGTCCGTACGACCAAACGACAAGTCCAATCGCTACGAAACTTGCAACACTATTATAATTCACCGTTATGGATCCGATGAAACTGGTTTCGTCGAAATCCGAGTTAGTGGCCAAAATGGCTATTTTTACGTTAATTAAATAAATTAATAATTAATTAAATAAAACTCATTCTTAATTTCAATTCTAAAATTTACAATTTATATCACTTTATATTGCTCAGTCATTTACAATTATTTAAAAAAAAATTAAATGTCAAATTAGAGAAAATAAATTTATCAATTCCATAATTAATCAGTTTCATTAAATTCCAAATTTATAAATTTAATCTCCTATAATTCTATTATATTCACTTTCATTCTATTTTTCAATTCACTATCATTAAACGGTTAAAATATTAGATTTACAACTATTACCATAATATTCTTACATTCCATTTAACTTTCTATTGACATAATATTAGATGTTTGATTTCATTTAATTATAATAAAACCTATTTATTATACACTAATTTCCAATATATTGACACACTTATATTTGCATTCTTTTCATTCAATATCAACTGTCATTTTATAAGTAAAATTAACATTAGATTCATACTCATTACATAAATAACTTCAATTTCATCTAAATAAATATTTACGAATTTTTTATTATATATTAAATCCATTTAATTGCAATAAGTCATATTATCGTAATTTAAATTCAAATAAATAATTAAATGTTGATTCCCATTCTTTTTATCCAACAATCGTTACCCTATAAGCATACTCAACATTTGTTTACATTTCATTACACTGATACTTCTATATACATCTTAGATTTGTATCAACGGTTATATTTAAAAATGTGAATCTTGTCAATTACGCGTATTAATTAAGGTTTTAAACTCAATTAACAAAAACTTCCTAAGTCCAATCCCTTTTTACCAAATTTGACAATCCCCAACCATTTGTACTACATTCCATATTAATGTAATATTTATTAGATTTTATTTCAAATTAATGTACATCTTAACTTCCCTTAGTTGAGATCTGATCCCCAAATTTTTATTTATCATACTAAATGAAATAAACAACATATAGATTGTTACCTATTTTCTTTACTTGCCTTTATAGGTTTTTTACTTAACAATTACCGTTTAAAATTTCGTATATACACAAATTTAAAATTTCGTAATCACATTCAATCAAATTATGTATTACTTTCCAGCAAAATATGATTACTTAGAGAATGTTGACTTTTATTCAATTATCATTTATTGAAATCCACATTAATTAATTTATTAAATGCCTACATTTATTTCTCTATATCCAATTTGTTTCAACTTTTTTTTACATTAATACTATTCCCTTATTTTGGTTATTATTTATCAACTGGTTCTGACTTTATCACCTAAATTTCCGTTATTGAAAACCTTTATATTTTTCCATTCAAATTAAATTTTAAATCCCAATTCAATCAACCATTTCAACATGCAACTTATAATAACTGCTTACAAGTATGAATGGAATTATCATTTATTCCAATATTTTCTAACTTTACATTAACATATTAAATAAATTCCCTTTAAATGAATTTATATCCAGGTATAATACTTACCACATCTCATTTATTGAAATTTATTCAAATTGCTAGTAAATAGGTTTTAAGTCACCATTTATATATTTTATTTTAGCTTTCATTTCAATATTAGTTTATAAAGTTTTCATTTCTACTAAATTTAAGTACAAAAACTCATTAATTCACCTAAATTAAATCAATGAAATTTACGGGTCGTTACACTCTCCTCCACTCAAAACTCTTCGTCCTCGAAAAGGAAAAAGAAGGGAGAAGGAAGAATTAAGAAATCAATATATCTTATTCAAAACATTAACTTTATAAACTATTAAATTTTACAAAATTAATTAATTTAGATAAAATATCTCAATTTATAACCATTAAATCTTTTTATACTTAAACTATTAAAGTTTGGAAAATATTTTTCAAAAATTTTCTAAGTCAAAATTTTACGGAAAATTTTGGCAGAGTCTCCTTTGTACGGAGAAGCACGAGAGAAAATATAAAATCAATTATAACAAAATATCACATATAATATCCAAAATATTATATCCCAACACGGGAAAATATATAAAATAGCGCTATAAACCGTAATCCGAAACGTACCTATTTGTCGGGCTATTTACGCTTAATTTATGGAACCAAAAGCAGTAGCAATTGCTTCCATAACCTGCATTTCACTTATATAATCCAAAGGGTTAACAATTTATATAAAGTGAAATATTTAAGTGGTTTCAATCACTAACAAAAAATCAATACAACAACCATCAATTTCAACAAACAGCATACACAACAAATACAAAGCAACCATTCAATCAAACAAACAAATAGTTGTTCGGGTTCAAAACTTTTAAATTGTACAGAATGAAGAATTAACTGCTAGCGCATCATTTACTCAACATTCTTAGATAAAACTAAATAGATTATTCATTCACCCAAATCCAATTTTAAAGTATCCTTGCCCAAAGAACCATCAACTAAACAACAACAAATCCAAACAACAATCAACTTAACTTATTATTAATTTCATTTCATACCTTTGTTGTTTGATTTTCTTTTTATTTATACAGTGATTTATCTTTTTAATTTACATTTACTCATTAAATGTTTGCTTCATTTATTTTTACTTATTACTTACAATTATTCGATTCCATTAACTCAGGTCATGCCAGTTCCTTTTATTTAATTATAATTATTCATTCATTTATTATTGCATGTCCTCATTTATTTATCACAGTATTCATTTTCCTACTAATTTTATTTATAAATAGCTTCAGCTGTTTACTTAAGTTCATTATCATTCATTTATACTACTTCATTTCATTTATTTATCATTTTTTTATTACTAAATTCCATTTACAATACTCACTTTTCTATTTTAATTTGTAGTCTTTTCAATTTAAACTTAAGTTTATAATTCTATACCGCCAATTCTAATAAATAAAAGCAATTTATTGAACACTTTCATTACATACTTTTATCGTACAATTTCCATTACATTTCTTATTAAACATTTTAACTTTTAATATTTGGTAAGTTATATATATGCTTTTAAAGAATGTAATTGAAAGTTTTACAAGTTTTCTCATTTCTTTTAATTAATTCATTGTTCAATAAATTTTTACCTTTTATTTCACTACAATAATTGAAACAATTAATTAACGGAAATTTAAGAATTTAATACCAAGTTAAATTTCAAATTATTTTAAAATAATAGATAAATATATTCTTACAACTTATATATCTCTAATTATATTGAAAACAATTCAGAATTTTATATATTTTTTTATCAAAAATGAATCTGCAGTAAAACTACTACAGTGGCCTTCCCCATCGAAACTCGAATATGAAAGTCGATGATGCGGCCGCCATCACCGAAATTATTTTCCAGTGACAGAGAGGAAAGTACAAAACTTATTTTCTCCAAAATCTTCTTTAAAACAATTCTTCCGAATTATATTAAAATATTTATATCAGAAAATACTTATAAACAATATTATTATATTCCAAAATTTATTCGAAAGAAATTTCAAAACCCCGGAACTTAAGTTCTAAATTTCCAAATTTCATTTATTTTATTTTTTTTCAATCTTATTTCTATTATTATTTATACACTTTATTACCTAACATCCAATCTAATGCAGCCAAATATAGACATCATTTGAAAATTTTATTTTATATATAGAAAATATAATAGGCAAAATTATTTCATTCACCTATATTAAAAACAAATATTATGTCGGTCTGTCCTATTAAGTGTTAGAAATCCCTATTGATGTCATAGCGTCCCATGCATCAACCAGAATTTATAAATACAAAACGAAACAGACTAACACAATATTAAAACCTTTTTATAACACTACAAATACGCTCTCTCATATATATACACTCAACGACTCCCATAGGGTATTACTACCCTATTAATAATGAGTCAAACCCCACAAAGCTAAGGTTTATAGCTAAACCAAAGCTCTGATACCACGTTGTAACAGCCCGCCTTTCCGTACACTTTAAATCGACACACGTGCCAATTCAAACCATACGGAAGGGCGAACTGTTATGGGGTACATAAGAAAAAATAGAGAAGGGAAAAAAACTAAACTAGAATCTCGCAGCGGAAGGATAAAATATAATAATCAAATATACAGTTCATATAGCTGTTTTACAAAACCTTTGATTATATTTATACCATACATATCAGAGTACACATACCAGAGAATAACAATTAATGCAGCAGAATTAAATGGTGTAGTGGAATAATATAGTAGATAATAACACTACAAATCTTCGTCTTCGTCCTCCAGAGTAAAATCTTCAAATCCTGAAACGCACGGACTGACTCGAGCGAATTGAAAAGACAAAACACTTGAGTCAGAACTAACATATCTTATGTGAGTTAAATCAACAGAAATAAATATGAGTGCAGTAACTCCAAAGATACTCGGGATTCACATCTCTTAAGGATCCGTTAAATTATTTACTATGTAGTATATTTCGCTATTATAATAGTGTCTATTTGTAAAATAAACTTACTTTTAAATAATGTTAAGCCTTTACATTTTCCACCTTAACACGTAATAGTCCCAGTAGTCCATCCAATATCATAGTCCCTCCTGGTCGGGAAGCCACCAGAAGATACCACACGGGTTACGGGAGAAATCCAAACTCGTACAAGGCGCGATAGGGTAGGTGACACGGCACAACTAGGCAATGCCAAGGTAGATATACCAATTACGCTTCCGGGTTGGTGGTAACGCGTAGCGCGCAGCTACCGCCCACCTCGAACAAACTCCCCAAATCAAAGAAATCAAAAGTGAAGGTGGCCACCGAATCAATCCAAAGTCAGAGTATAGAATCGAAGGGAAGTGTCCGACCAGATGTGCTACCTCATTAACCCGTCGATCGCTCTTGTTTTAGCCATCTTATGCCAACTCACGGGAGTTGGGTCCACGTATTTACCTTACAGGAAACGCCGCCACCAACCTACTTCATTCTGGAATCTCCACCGCGTACACGGTTGTTAAAGTGGTTTTCGGAGTTGGCAGAGAGTATGACAACTTTTGATCCCGGTCTCTTCAACAACCAAACGTTCTATAACACCGCGGTCATTTAAAAATAATTATACTTTCAAAACCAGAATATAATATCCATTTCAAAATCATATAAATACGATATCATTTCCTTTTAAAACCCAAATCAATATGATATCGTTTTTATTTAAAATATGTTTTCTTTCCAAAATCATACCACTTTTAAAAATTTATAATACCTCAAAACCAAATATTTGAATTTTAACTTTCAAACATAATACTTCGAAATCCATAGTTTTAAAACCATAACTTCCAAAACTTAAATGGTTTGGATAATCAACAATATGTAAAATAGTTGATTTTAAATTACTCTATAAAGTAAATAATTTCCACGCCTTTACCATTTATTCACTTTAATTTTAGCCTAAACCCATAAATTTAAATTCACTTTCAGTTTCAATAAAACACTTCGATTTCAATATATTCAGACTTTGAGTATTTAACAATTTCAAAACTAAGGTTGGAATTTTCTATTTAACAATTTATGGTTCTATTATTTAGTTTGAAACATTCGCATAATAAATCCATAATATAAAACTCAAATTTCTAACAATTAAGTATTTCCTTCAATTTATTTATATTAGAATTATTCATTTAATTTATCTTGAATAAAAATCCAGTTATAAATATCATACCTTTAAAATTTCCAATTTTAATAAGTTTACATCAACTTATGGAGTTAAATTTTTAAATAAGCTCAATTCCAAATAAATTTTCAATTTATCTTTCAATCTTAATTGATTTGAAACATTTAAAACTCTCTATATATACAAGATCTTAAACCTGTACTTAAACATATAATATAAATTATCAAACTCCATTTTTCAACTTATTCATGTTTATTTAACAGATTTATACATAGCTTAAATTCAAAAATTTAACTATATATGTATATATAAAAATATATTTATATAATATCAAAATTTAATATTTATTAAACCATATCCTATCCAAACAATAGAAATCATTTACAAAATAATTATATATAGACCGACGGTGTCTGTATAAAATTTTCTATCCTATGGTCAAGTGATACAGATATTTATCATTTCAATCCGTAATTTAAAATAAAAATTACGGTTATATATCATTTCAAACCGCAATCCCGAATGAAATAAAATGCATAACACTTGCAGTTAATACAAATAAACATCCATTCATCCATCAAAATCGTACATCCATTTATCACAATCATCAACCAAATTCAAACAATACATCATATATAACATGTGATAAATAACAGACACTGGCAGTTTATTTCAAAATAAATTAACTGATAATTTAACTTTTATATGCACAATAAATTTACTAATAATTTAACTATCAGTTTACATGCAAAATAAATTTAACTAAAATTTAACTGTCAGTTTATATGCAAAATGAATTAAATAACGAGTAACTTAAATGAATGCAAATTGACTGAGATAATGGTGAAATAGATGCCAAACAGCTATAAATAAATTGTAAAACACATCATAAATCAATTTAACAAACTTAAGAAATCTTAGAAGTTGTGAGTGGGTTAAAACACTCACCTTTTGAATTTAAATCCAATTTAAACCCAAAAATTCAACATTCTCAGAATTCGTCCAAACTAGCGTCATCAAGTCCGGAATTTCAATACGATTCTAACAAAAGAAATCCCGCGTAAATCGGATATTGTACGTGAAAGATATAGCGATTTTTGTGATTGCATTTCAATTAAAAATAAAATAAAATAAAGTGAACACAATTCACCTCACACATATATATGCCACGTCACTGTCTTCACAATCCTACCCAGAGTGTATGCACAGAACGAAACCCACCTTCATATTGTAGTACACGCGTTCGAACAGATCCAAATCACGATCGCACGCAAGAATCTTTGCCTCCAAATCGATGTCGCACTGCCTCCAATAACGAGCCGCGACCCCCAGGTGCCTCACCTTTGCGACCCCCCATGCACGGCCTCGATCGGTCATAAAAACAGCAACCGCCACTTAATTACAACCCTTATTGAATTTAATAGCACGATCTATCTGTTCACTCCACGAACAAACTGCCCAGATTGACTCCCCTCGGCCCCCTCCACAAAACCCAGAAACAGTTCGTCGATCCGTCGAGTTTGATTTCGACGTGATGAACGACCGAGACTTCTTCGATTTTTACTGATCAGACGATGAACCAAAATGAAAAATGAATTTCAGATTTAGGTTGTGTTCAACGAGGGCTTCACTATATATTTATTTTGAATTTTTCTGAGGACTTTGAATTTTTAGCTTTTGATTTGATTTGGAAATTGGATCTAGGGTTTGCAGCCATTGAAAAGGAGAAGTTGAGAAGAAGATATATGTACAGACAAATAAGGATAGGCGAAGGATAGGGTTTAGCAGGGTATTTAAAGGCAAATTGAAATAAAATATATGGATCGGGTTGATAGATGTACGCGCTAGCGCTAACGTGGCCGAAAAAGCCCGTTCTAACTCCGGAACGAAATTGGGCCAACCCATATATCAAAATATATGTTTTAAAATATTTTAAATGCAATGAAAATGGTTTCAAGTCCAAATTCTATCGTATAAAGAAGTTATGCTAAAAACAATATTTTCCAAATTGATTTCAATTGCATAAATTTCGAGGCGTTTCGAGTCCGTACGATCAAACGACAAGTCCAATCGCTACGAAACTTGTAACACTATTATAATTCACCGTTACGGATCCGATGAAACTGGTTTTGTCGAAATCAGAGTCAGTGACCAAAATGACTATTTTTACATTAATTAATTAAATAAAACCCATTCTTAATTTCAATTCTAAAATTTACAATTTATATCACTTTATATTGCTGGTCATTTACAATGATTTAAACAAATTCTAAATGTCAAATTAGAGAAAATAAATTTATCAATTCCAATATTAACCTCAGTTTCATTAAATTCCAAATTTATAAATTTAATCTCCCATAATTCTATTATATTCACTTTCATTCTATTTTTCAATTCACTATCATTAAACGGATAAAATATTAGATTTACAACTATTACCATAATATTCTTACATTCCATTTAACTTTGTATTGAAGTAATATTAGATGTTTGATTTCATTTAATTACAATAAAACCTATTTATTATACACTAATTTCCAATATATTGACACACTTATATTTGCATTCTTTTCATTCAATATCAACTGTCATTTTATAAGTAAAATTAACGTTAGATTCATACTCATTACATAAATAACTTCAATTTCATCTAAATAAATATTTACGAAATTATTTTTTAATATTAAATCCATTAATTGCAATAAGTTATATTATCGTAATTTAAATTCAAATAAATAATTAAATGTTGATTCCCATTCTTTTTATCCAACAATCGTTATCCTATAAGCATACTCAACATTTGTTTACATTTCATTACACTGATACTTCTATATACATCTTAGATTTGTATCAACGGTTATATTTAAAATTGTGAATCTTGTCAATTAAGCATATTAATTAAGGTTTTAAACTCAATTAACAAAAATTTCCTAAGTCCGATCCCTTTTTACCAAATTTGACAATCCCCAACCATTTGTACTACATTCCATATTAATGTAATATTTATTAGATTTCAAATTAACGTACATCTTAACTTCCCTTAATTGAGATCTGATCCCCAAATTTTTATTTATCATACTAAATGAAATAAACAACATATATATTGTTACCTATTTTCTTTACTTGCCTTTATAGGTTTATTACTTAACAATTATCGTTTAAAATTTCGTATATACACAAATTTAAAATTTCGTAATCACATTCAATCAAATTATGTATTACTTTCCAGCAAAATATGATTACTTAGAGAACGTTGACTTTTATTCAATTATCATTTATTGAAATCCACATTAATTAATTTATTAAATGCCTACATTTATTTCTCTATATCCAAGTTGTTTCAACTTTTTTTTACATTAATACTATTCCCTTATTTTGGTTATTATTTATTAACTGGTTCTGACTTTATCACCTAAATTTCCATTATTGAAAACCTTTATATTTTTCCATTAAAATTAAATTTTAAATCACAATTCAATCAACCATTTCAACATGCAACTTATAATAACTGCTTACAAGTATGAATGGAATTATCATTTATTCCAATATTTTCTAACTTTACATTAACATATTAAATAAATTCCCTTTAAATGAATTTATATCCAGGTATAATACTTACCCCATCTCATTTATTGAAATTTATTCAAATTGCTAGTAAATAGGTTTTAAGTCACCATTTACATATTTTATTTTAGCGTTCATTTCAATATTAGTTTATAAAGTTTTCGTTTCTACTAAATTTAAGTACAAAAACTCATTAATTCACCCAAATTAAATCAACGAAATTTACGGGTCGTTACAACTTTGAGGAAGAAGAAGAAGAAAATCAGAGAATAAACATGTCTTATTGGCTTAATTTTGGATGGATTGATAGGAATTGCATTTTGTTTTTGTAGGCCGTGTATAGATGCAGGTTTGGCCCTTACTAGTAGGACTTTTGGTATAGCTTTGTACTTATCCTTTTCTTCCAAAGAATAGTTGGAATAAAATTTCATTTTGTCTCTAGCTCAGTTTGTGTTCATTTGTTAAAGTGCTTCGGCGCTTGAACTTCCATTTAATACACTTGTGGAGTTTTTGTCTTTAAATCGGACCCAGGTTTATTTGCTAAGTTCTAGAGCTATGGCTTCGGGTCGCGATCGAGAGTTAAGTCGAATTCCGACATTGACTGTCTCAATCAGTGGCTGGCACTTAAGTTCTGCCCCCAATTCTGGGGATAAGTTGAAAAGATTGGTTAGCAATAGTTGTTTTCCCTTAATACATCGAGTTTAACTTCGCTGAAGCAAGACTGAAACAAGACGAGCTCAGGTTGCCAAATCACACTTGCTCATCTATTGGTGATTGTATCCACGCTCTGGGGATTGCACTTGTAGATCCGCAGTCGGTCACACCCACTTAAGGTTTGGAGATACATCCATGCTTCGAGGACTTAAGTTATTTTAGGGGCGGTCAGTCATGCCCGTTCGATATTCCGAACTTCATCCACACTCCAGGGACTTAGATCGATTCACGGGCGGTCAGTCACTCCTACTTTATGCTCATACTCCAACCCGCACTCTGGTAGCATGGATTTGTCCTACGAGTGGTCATTTCACACCCAGCTTGCATTTATACTCCAATCCGCACTCTGGAGATTTAGAGTTAGTCAAGGTTTATACTCCAGTTTGCACTCTGGGAATCCAGAGTTATTTGATGTTTATAATTTGGTTCGCACTCTGGGAATCCGAAGTTAGTTGATGGGTGTTCAATCACACCTATTTGGTATTTACGTCTATACTCTAGTTCATACTCCGTGAATCTGGAGTTAGTCGACAGATGGTCAGTCACATCTGTTAAGGCTTTAGGATTTCATTCGCACTCCGAAAACGATGGATTTATCAGGATCGTGGATGGTCGGCTCACATCTAGCCTGAGTTAACAAGTGAGGTCATTAGATGGACGGGTCCATCCTCCTCGAACTTGGTTTGAACACGGGCGAAGTTGTTAGGTGGATGGATCAGCCCTCTTTGAAATCGCATTTATAGGTTTATACTCTAGTTCGCACTCTGGAAATCTGGAGTTAGTTAAAGGATTGTCGTGTATCAATCCTCTTTTGGCTTCAGTATGATGGATTGTCCCCGAGCTCAGGTTTCACTTAGTGAGTGACCGTCCGTATCACAGTCACTCGCTATTTGAATAAATCCCACCGCACGGTGGAACTTAGCTCTCCATGCATAGTGATGGTCGTATGACACATTTCAAAAAATTACAACTCTGGCTCGAAGAGATTGCATTTTATTGTTGAAATAAGAAAATACGGAAAAGTTAGTTGCCTTATTACAAATTCAAATTTCGAAATGCATAAACAAATTGCAAATGAAAAGTAGACTGAATAGGTAAACAGAGCCTGTCATGTGTAATAGCGACGAAGACTCTCGCTGTTCTAGGCTCTTGGCAAAGTAAGACCGTCATCGATCAATAATTTAAATGTGCCATCTCCGAGATTTAGTTCAGTAACATACGACCCTTTCGACATTGGTTTCATATGTGAAGGAACCAGGTGAATTCTCTTAAGGACGAGATCACCGAGTTCGAAGGTTTGGGGTCGAACCTTGGCATTGTATAACCGGGTGACTCGACTTCTGTATGCAACTGTCCTCAAATCAGCCTCTTCGCGCTTCACATACAATAGATACAGAGATTCGGCAAGTAATATAGCATTCGTTTTTGGATCATTATAAGTCACACGATGAGAAGGTATTTCCATCTCGACTGGAATAACGGCTTCTAAACTATAAGAAAGAGAGAATGGAGTGTGGTCAGTCGTGGAATTATGGGTTGTTCGATAAGCCCGTAAAGCCATAGGAAGTTCATCGACCCATTTTCCCTCGGCCTTTTACAGTCATTTCTTCAGAATAAACTTTATAACTTTATATATAGCTTCAACCTATCCATTGGCTTGAGGGTGTGCAACTGCGGAGAACTTCTTCTTGATGTGGAGCCATTGACAGAAATTCTTAAATCCAACACTGTCGAATTGGGCTCCGTTGTCTATGACGATGGTATGTGGGAGATCGATTCGACAGATAATGTTGCGTATTACAAAGTTGATCGCTTTCTTTGTCGTGATTGCAATAAGGGATTCAGCTTCCGCCCACTTGGTAAAGTAATCAACTGCGATGATGGCATACTTCGCACCACCTTTGGCTAGAGGTAAAGAATCGATAATGTCAATGCCGCATACTGCATACGGCCATAGACTGACCATCTGAGTTACTTCGATAGGTGGGGCTCTAGGAATCTGAGCGTGTTTTTGACATCTGCCACATTTTCTGGCATAGTCCGATGCATCACGATTTACAGTCGGCCAATAGTATCCATACCGAAGCACTTTCTTGGCAAGAGCTTGTCCCCGGTGTGATTGCCACATTCTCCATCGTGTACATCATGCAATAACCGTTTGATTTCATCATAAGCATTTCACCGGAATAAACTAACAGAGTACCCTCTTCTATACATGACTTCATTATGTATAGTGAACCGCGAAGCTTTTCGAAGAACTTGTCTCTTTTCACTCCTCTACTTGGCAGGGTCCTATGCTTGAGATAGTTTCTGAATGGAAGTCATCTATGACTCCATATCGGGAATGACCTCAAATACCCAGTCTGTTTCCATCCGATCGATGCTCGAGGAAGATAATATTCCACAGGAACGATTCCCATTTGCTATGCTTCACCTGTACTGACTAACTTTGCTAACGAATCAACTTTCTGATTACGCTCTTGGGGTATCAATAGATGGCATAATAATCGAATTGATTCAGTATCTCTTGAACCCGAGCAAGGTAAGCAGCCAGCCTTCAGTCTTTGTCCTGATACTCTCCCCGAACTTGACACACGATCAACTGTGAATCGCAATAAATCTCCAGAGCAATAATTCTTAAATCTCTGGCAAGTCTCAATCCAGTAAGTAGGGCTTCATATTCGGATTCGTTGTTGGTCGCATGAAAATTGAACTTTAAAGCATAGCATATATATCAGCCTTCTGGAGTTTCAAGTACAACTCTAGCGCCTGAGCAAAGGTCACTTATGCACCATCAGTATGCAACTTTCAGATATACTTGAGAGATTCACTTGTTTCGAGCAAGTCATATGGGATAGTGAATTCAGCGATGAAGTCTGCTAGGCCCTGTCGTTGGATAGCTTGCCTTGGAGTGTAAGTAATGCCAAACTGACTTAGCTCAATATTCCACCTAAGTAACCTACCAGACGTCTCACGCCACTTAAGGACCCGTCGTAATGGTTGGTCGGTGCACGGTGATAGGATGAGCCTGAAAATATGGATGGAGCTTCATTGAGGCAATGATAAGACAATAAGCCAACTTTTCCAGCTTTAGGTAATTTCCCTCTACTCCCGTTAGTCGTTTACTAATGTAATAGACCGGCCGTTGTATCTGGTCTTCCTCTTGAATTAGGGTAGCACTGATTGCATTTTCTAACACTACCAAGTAGATATATAATCTCTCAGAATCAATGGGCTTCGACAGAATAGGTGGCGTGGAGAGGTTTTGAATTAGTGCTTGGAACACCCTCACATTCCGTAGTCCATTCAAAGTTTCCATTCCCTTGGAAACAGGCTATAGCACTTACTCCAGGTAATTATATTGAAGCACATAATTGGTTAAAAATCACGAGACGTTTCGAATAAAACCATTCGTTAATGTTTCAGATCAGGTCAAAGAAGGGAATGCATTTGTCGGTGGATTTTGAAATGAACCTGTTCAATGCTGCTACTTTCCCGTTGAGGCTTTGGATTGCTTTATAGTTCTTGGAGTCTCAAGGTTTTTGATTGCCCGAATCTTTTAGGATTAGCTTCGATCCCTAGAGCATTGATGATAAATCCAAGGAATTTTTCGGATGCGATCCCAAAGTGACATTTCAGTAGGTTGAGTTTCATTCTATATTCTCGAAGGATATTGAACATCAATTCTAGATCTTTGATATGATCAATGGAGAATTGTGACTTCATAAGCATGTCGTCCACATATACCTCCATGGTTTTTTCGATCTGGTTAGCGAACATTCGATTAACCAACCGTTGGTAATTTTCGTCGGCGTTCTTGAGTTCGAACGACATGACTTTGTAGCAGTAAAGTCCTATATTTGTTATAATGCTGGCATGCTCCTAGCCAGGCAAGTGCACGGTATTTGATTGTAGCCAGAATACGCATCCATGAAGGATAAGAGCTCATGTTCAGCTGTCGAGTCTACGAGCCAATCGATCCAGGGAAGTGGAAAACTGTCTTTAGGACAAGCTTTATTCAAGTCTGAGTAATCAACGCATGTTCTCCATTTTTTGTTTGGCTTTCGGACAAGTACATGATTTGACACCCATTTCGGATATAATGCATATCGGATAAACCCGTTCGATTTGAGTTTTTCTACCTCTTCTTTAAGGGCGGCAGATCTCTCTGGATCCATACCATGCTTTTTTGATTGACCGAGACATGTCATGGGTCAATATTCAATGTGCAGCTCGCAATATCTGGAAAGATTCACACATATCAGAATATGTCCAGGAAACATGTCGATGTTTTCCCAGAGAAATTCAACCAATTCCTCTTGCATCTGTTGGCTTAGCTGAGATCCAATTTTTATTATTTTAGAATCATCATTATCGTCGATCGGAACATCGATCGTCAGCTCGGTCGGGGAAGCTTGACTGTCTTTGATTTTGTCTTCACTTTCGGTATCTTCGGGTCAAGATCCCTTGGGAATTGATTGGGGTGTCCGGGCCTAGGCCTAGGCGTTAGCTGCTAAACAAAGCAGACGTAGAGAGATTCCTCTATGCCTTTTCTTTTTTCTTTTCGTTGCTCCTCTCGTAGCTCAGCAACATAATAGGCTCGTCCAGGAGCCTGATCTCCCTGAACGACTCCAACTCCATTGTCGATAGGGAATTTTAAAGTCAGACACCAAGGGGAAATGGCAGCCCTAAATTCAGCTAGGGCCGGTCGGCCCAAAAAAGCATTGTACGACGAGTCTATGTCCAATACAACAAACTGTAATATCTGGACTCTCCGGCGTTCTCCAATTCCCAACTCCACTGGTAGTTCCACTACTCCAGTGGGTATAGTTGCGTTTCCATTGAAGCCATGAATACGAGAATGGCAAGGCTTCAAGTCTTTTGTTTTCGTCTTCATTTGATCACAGGCTCGATTGAACAGTATGTTCACAGAACTTCCACCGTCTACTAAGATCCTCTTCATCCAAGCAGGACCTACCTGAGCTGAAATGACAGGTGGATCAATGGTAGGGCTTCGACTCCGCTGGCATCCCTTTCTCGAAATACGATATCATCTGTCATCATCTTCTATTGTTTGGCCGAATCCCCATCTCCCAAACTAATACAACATTCAAAGCTCGCATGCCTAATAGAACTAGCATACGACTCCATTTCCTTCCATCTTCGGTCAGCTGGATGAGGACCACCGCTAATAGTATTAATCACTAACCTCCCGTCGGTACGAGCGGGTTCCTCCGGTCTTGCCTGATTTGGCATATGGTTCTAATTCGATGGGCCTACACCTCCTGACTGTGGTGCCCACACAAACTGCTCCAAATTTCTCTCATATATCAACTTCTCAATGATATCCTGCAAATGACGACACTCATTCGTGTTATGGCTATAACAATCGTGAAATCTACAAAACTTCCTTGTTTGAATTTATTTTTTCGATGATTGTTTCAGAGCAGGCTCCTTATACCGAATAGTATTGCAGATCTGTAAGTACACATTATCCAGCAACGTATTTAAAGGAGTATAATTGTCAAACATAGAAGCTCTATGTCGTGGCCCATGATTCTGATCATGTTTCCTGTTTTGATATCCACTGACTTTATGTTGATTCTATTTATTTTATATGTTCGGTTGTACCTTTTCGGAACTCTCCTCGGTTTGTTTAACAGCAACATTGCTCTGGATTTCTTCCACATTGGGTACTGCGTCATCCTTTTTCCTGGACTGTTTTGCATCCTCCCTTCTCAAGAACTGGGTTGCCTTGGAATAGAAATGGTCCAATGATGTAGGAGGTTTTCCGACCAACCATTTGTTGAATTCAACGTCGAGATCGATCCCCTTAGTTAATGCCATCAAAATTGAATTATCATTAGGAATACTAATCTCAGCGCATGCAATGTGAAACCTCTCCAGATAGCGTCTAAGTGTCTTTCTAGGAGCTTGAGTAACACTAGAAAAGGTGTTAACATCTTTCGGCCTTGTGACATGCATGCAAAATTGTTCAACAAACTTTGTTGCCAACTGATCAAATCACAAGATAGATTGAGGTGGTAAACGAGTAAACCACATAGTTGTTATGCCCTCTAGGGAAATTGAGAAGCTTCGACACTTGACCGCATCATCGGCTCATGCAGCGTTCATCAACTATTCATACTTTAAGATATGCTGATTAGGATCAAAGCTCCCTTCATAAATGGGTAGAGTTGGCATCCTAAATCACTGAGGTGTTCAGTGTAGAGTATACCGTCATAGAAAGGGGTATGACTCCGGGAGATTCCCCAGTATTCGTTGGTGAGACCTTGACTTTCCCGGATCATCGTCGGGATGTCCGACATCTAGACATTATGAGCATGCTGGGCCAAGGTGTGGTCGGGTTCCATAATGCGAGGATGGGCCAATCGCGGTCGACGGTCCACATCTCGCCTCTTTAGTTCTAGATTCTCGAGGACATATGGTTCAGGAGTATATTCATATTAGCGACGGTTCGAATCTGTCCAATTTCAAGCATCGACTCCCAAATCAATAGCAGCGGTGGCAGCGTGATCGTCGGTAGTATGATAAGGAAGAGTACTTCCTCGGGAGGAGAGTCCAATCTGATGGCTAGTTGACGGGCGAACCCTTGGTTGCCCAAGACTCAAGATGTGCTGCTATCCAGTAGCTTGTGTATAGCTTCCGTCCAGCAGTGGGTGCATGGATCTGTGATTTTAGTCAGAAGAGGCTAAACTCTCGGTGGATGAATAGGAAGCCTGATCCCTTCTGGATCTCCTTCGTCTTTGACGATTCAGTTGATTGGTCAATTCTACATTGACACGGAGTTGCTTGGTAAGCTGCTGGTGGCTTTGAGTTATCTCTTGCATTGGCAATTGAAATTCTTCTCTAGTGATAGGGCCTTGTGGATCTGAAGGTCCGGCAGCATTCTGATCGGTAGAAGGAAGTTGTGCGGGGTTCTGTCAGTCCCGTCCTTCTGGATCTGCGGCTATTGAAGTAGTCCTAGTTTTGACCATGATGGATAGCGAAATTCTTTCTAGACTTGGTATAAATCTGAATAGGATGGATGAACTTTAGACTTGATATCTCGATTTTCTCCTTAGATTCTTGCAATCTGATATCAGTAGTAGATACAATGAGCAGGAGAAAAACCAGGTTCTCTTAGTGAAAGCACCAAAGTGTTTGTACCAAATTGGGCACAACACTCTTCGGATGTGTTTGAAGAGATAAAATGAAGAATATAAATGGAAAAAAGGAAAATCCAACAAACACACTGATGATAAGCAAGAAAAATGCACAGAAACACACGAATTTAGAGTGGGTCGGTGTACGGCCTACATCCACTATGAAATGATTGACTTTATTGATTTTTTGCTTACTGGTTACAACGAGTTACAAAAGTAACATTCGAGTATAACGATGATTTCAGCAGAATCTGGATGTAGGACAACTAAAAGTCCTTTTTCGGTAGGTCCTTGGCTGCTATTTATAAGCATAGGCAGCAAATATCTCACTTAGATCTCGAGAGGCCTCTTCTCTCATGTAAGTGGGCCCACGCGATCGATCCTTGGTCATTTGGACACGATCCGTAACCGATACAAATGAAATTCATATCGATCAAGATTTAGCCTAATTAAGTCAAGACCGATCATGAGCATTCATGAGGTTGCACGCAAGCTCCTGTGAAAATTTGGTGGCATTTGGATATATTTTGAGTTATGATCGATGCAAGTTTGGATATGTTGAAGGCTGTTGAGTTTGCACCGCTTCTGTTTGCATCGATCTGTTCGCATCACTTCTAGACATGTGATGCCTGATGACATGGCGCTAACATTTTGGATCGATCCGCTTTTCATGCCGAGCGATCGAATCTTTCCTATGGATGCGCTTCGTTCGTATCGACCCGGCTTGGCCTTGTTCATATTGCTCGGCTGCACCTCACTTCGTATCGATAGCATAGTGACCACTTTGTATCAATGGTCTCCATTCCAATTCGTATCGATATAAACTTAAATTCTTCGTATCGATATGAAATCGGGCCTCAATCGATACGAAGAATTTAAGTCTATATCGATACCAAGTGGTCATTATGTTCTCAATACGAAGTGAGGTGCAGCCGAGCGATACGAACAAGGCCAAGCCGGGTCGATACAAACGATGTGCATCCATAGGAAAGACTCGATAGCTCGGCCCAAAAAGAGGATCGATCCAAAAAGTTAGCACCACATCATTATGCATCACATGTCCGGAAGCGATGCGAATAGAAGCGGTGCAAACTCAGCAGCCTTCAACAAATCGAAACTTGCATTTATCATAACTCAAAATCTACAAGTCCAAACGCCACCAAATTTTCACAAGAGCTTGCGTGCGACCTCAAGAAAGTTCATGATCAGTCTCGACTCGATTAGGCTAAATCTTGATTGATACGAATTTCGTTCGTATCGATCGCAGATCGAGTCCAAACGACCAGGGATCGATCGCGTGGGCCCATTCACGTGAGAGAAGAGGTCTCCCGAGGTCTGAGCGAGATATTTGCTGCCTATGCCTATAAATAGCAGCCTAGGACCTACCGAAAAAAGGCTTTTGACTCTCCTACGTCCAGACACTGCCATGTAGAGAATATGTTTGGTTAGGAGCAACCATCCGTGAATTTTTTCTTAAACGAGTATCGAATACGTTGATGAGGTGGTCTAAATTTTTTTCAAGGATCGACTTACACAATTCAAGCATAACACAAAATTACAATGGCTAAGGATCGATTCAGAACAATATATGATAACATAACAGTTGACAGATCATAGAACATGTACAAATATGTATACAAATAGTGGAAACATGTCTAGTGTTACATAAGTTTGTGGCTCTTATGAACCACATAAACATGGCCTCATCAAAAGAATATACATAAAGAAGTCTAGCTCGAAACAAAAGGCTTCTAATATACATGTACACTAAGTAGACTCGATAGTGAACTTCCAAAAGCACAAGTTGAAACAGATAAGATCCATAGGTCCAAAAGTCTAACATGAAATGGCTCGGTCTGACTCGAATATTACACGAAATAATAAATGGGTCAGTCTGGCTTAAATAGAAACGTCGGTGCATATAAGATAAAGTAAGTCATAATAGAAATTGCTAAGCCCATAATAGTGAATGAACATAAAGTTATTCAACTTCATACATGAAAAAGGCAAATACCCTAGGCTACAAGGCCCATTGCTACAATGTTCACAAAGAACTTAAATTTATGCATAAAAGTGTTCACTAAACTTCAATTGTCAAAGCATGTAAGCTAACAATTAAATCATGTTTAAATAATTTTGGTGAAAATAATTCAATGCATCTCAAAAGCCCAAAGTGGTGATACTAAAAAAAGACATAAAATTTCATAAATATGTAATGACTAATATTCGGTTTACAAGTAGCTTCAAAGCTAATTGCCTTAAACATATTAAATAAGCTTAGTGACACCATCAATTCATAAATTCCAAAAAACTATCAAAGAAAATCTAGAAAATCATCGTAAAAAGTGGCCCAAACTCGAATGGCTAGCTTATGCTACGCCGCACGTGCAAATAGACCAAAGGCTATAATTTAGCAAAATGGTATTCTAGCAACGGCATGGTGACCATCCTTTATAAATTTAGTCGTATGTGGACCAAGCTGACATTCTGATGATGGCCTGGTGACTATCCATATTATGACTAAGAAGTCCTACGAAGGCCAAGCTGGTGTTCTGGCGATTGCATGGTGATCATCCTTTATTATGATTAAATAGCACTAAGGCTATATCATGACTTGAAAGTCCTCGAAGGGTAAGTGTCATAAGGTTAGGCTTTAAGGTAATAACCAAATAACTGACAACAATGCGACCTATACCACATTTTCTCACTCAAATCTTGATTATAAGTTAGCCAACTTCACTTGTGTATGGCCTAAATCGAACAATTCTGGAATTAATCGTAAAAGTAAATGCATGTGTGTCATATCATATGTTTTACTAAATCTTTTAAATCTTTTCCTAGTTCGCTCAAAGAATGCAAAAACGTTTGATTTATTAGAAAAAAAATTACTCTAAGAAAAATAGTTCAAAAATGATTTTTCGAAACATTATAGAAATTCTTTTATTTCAAAATCTCTTTATTATTGAGAAATATATATTTATAAATACATAAAACATGCTGTGGAAAATATTATTTCTAATAGAAATCGATTTAGAAAATATTAACTTAAAACTAGCTTTTAATCGAAAATTTACTTAAGAAATCGTTTCCAAAACACATGCACAAATAGATTGAATTAAAGAGCAATTCGATCCAAATCTTTTACAACAAATGCTCATGAAAAACAATAAATTCATAGATTAAAATATTAACAATACTTAGCTTCCAAATTCATTAATGGTTATGAAACAGCAATTAAAACTGCACAAAACTTAGCAATAGAACTTAGGACTTTGGATTATTTAGCCAATTTACCCTTTAAAACACTAAATCTGATAAAATATTAAACACAAAAGTTGAAGATGATTGCCTAAGCTCGAAGTTCGAAAGAGAATCACATAATTCGGACTTACGGATCAAAAGTTACGGCAATTTCATTATCAGGACATAAAATTACAAAACTCTTAACAATTAGAAAATTGACAGGGTTGCGATTTAAAGAGACAATTAGACCCTTTAAAACCCAAAATCTAATAAAATATAAAACATAAAAGTTGAAGATGATTATCTCAGCTTGAAGTTAGAAAGAATCACCTAATTCGAACTTATAGATCAAAAGTTATGGCAATTTCATTATCAGGACGTAAATTTACAAAACTCTTAATAATTAAAAAAATTGACAGGGCTACGACTTAAAGAGCCAACTAAACCGTTTAAAACCCAAAATCTGATAAAGCATAAAACATAAAAGTTGAAGATGATTACCTTAGCTTGAAGTCAAAAAAATCACCAAATTTGAACATACAGATCAAAAGATATGTACAAAACAATTCTCATGTTTAAATTCATTGTCGCCGTCATTTATTCTCAGGACAGCAATGAAGAAGTACGGTTTAGTCCAATTTAACTTTAAAATTTTATAAAACTCAAACATCAAACTTTTAGTACAAAGTCTAAGATGGCATTTGGTTTAAAATAGTTTTGTGTTTTGAGTTTTCAACATTAATTAATTACAAAATATGAGAGAAATGGAGGGATATCGGATAAAATGGAAGGAAGATGGAGGGGACCACGAAGGGGATGAAGGAAGGATGGAATGTTTCTTGTGCTTGTTTTTCAAAACATGAAGGAAAAAGGTTGTTTTCTATTTTGTATGTTAACATTATTTTCTAAATTGATCGTTTTCCACAATATGCATGTGTCATGTGTATTTTTGTATGCACGAAAACTCAAAAATAAAAAGGTAAACCAAACAATGCCTAAGCTTTCAGAATAATAAAAATTATCTAATTTCGATAAGTAATGTAAAAGATATGACCATATTCATTTTAGATTCAATCTCAGAAATTTTTGTTAAGGTCAGCATTGCACCTTCAATTCTAGGTCAATTAAATATCCATATATCGAAATGTAACAAAAGAGAAATTGTTTCTCATTGAATCTAATTTCTAATCCAAAAATAATGAACTCAAATGGGTTTGAAACATGTATGATATCACTATTTTACTTTTGTGCATTTTCCTAATGCATTTTCAACAAGCGTAGAAACCAAAAATCATCTACCAAATTCAACCACAGATTCATCCATTACAACCAAAACAAACGTGCAAAATGAATCAAGCCAAAATTATGAGTCGTCACTCACCTTACAACGAAGATACATGAAAATTACAGCACATTAGAAGCTTTTTCTCCACTAATAGCTTCAAGAACCATATAGCCTTGTTATTTCACTAATTAACCTTCCTCTTCAAGCTAGAACTTAAACTTCCTAATTTTTTAATCCTTGATTTTTATTGGATTTTACCTCAATTTATTTGATTTTTAATACTAAGATTTTGCATTAAGCTTTCTCAGAGTAATATGAGTTTCACGTTCTAGTTTCTCACTTTCAAAAAGAAGAACGTACTGAGTAATGAAAATGAGAAAGAAAGTTTCCCATAGTTATCTTTGTTAATGGGCTTGACCGAATAAACCTTTAATATTAACTTTTCTTTTTATTTTAGAGAACAATACTTATTGAACAACAATACAACATTCATTCTTAATTATCAATTCAACCCCTTTGTTTATTCAAAATAAACAAGTTTTAGCAATTATTTCTTCCCAAATTCAACTTATTATCAAATTACCAAATAAAAATCATTATTTCTGATTTATTACAGGTAATCACAAAACCAGGGTTGTTATAGAAACATATTACATACTTTTCGAAAGCATTAAAATTCTTTACCTAAAACAAACCTTTCAAAAGCACCGGGTTCAAGTAAAAGTTCATGGAACATAGCTTCGAAACCATTTAAAACCATTCCTTTCGAAATCTTTGAGTTTAACTCTCAATATATCTAAGGGTCCTAAAAGAAATGGGGCCAAAGCATTACTTTCGAAACCATTATTCCTAAGCAAAAGAAAGTGGATGGATTCCAAACCAACCCTTTCGAAAGCATAGAGAAGTGGCTTCAAGGTTTAAGAGCAAAAGTACCATTTAAAAGCATTGATTCGAAGGGTCGAATGCGGCAGCAGGGGTTTCGACCACTCTAAAAGCTTATTTTAAAAACAAGAGGAAGTAACCCATTCAAAAGCCCTTTCTATATATAAACATAACAAGCAGGTTATGTTAAAAGCTCCAACCCCTTCTAAAGCCTTATTTGTGATAGTTTCAAGTTTAAAAGAGCTACTTCTACACCTTCGAAAGCATGTTTCAACTCTTTCCTTCCGCCTTTCTCCAATACACTACATACCAAGACATTAATACTATGTGTATTGGTTTCAGCTTGGTTGAAGGCGAGTGTATGGGGTCGAAAGGCGATTGCTGTGAGTGGCAAAGCAGTAATTCTTTACAAAACTAATTTTTAACCTTTTAAAGGAAAATCTTCCCATCTAACTTGCCTTATTTGTCAACATATAATTGATTGCCAATTCTTTTACCAACCATTTCTAAAAGTGCTGCCGAATTCAGTAATTAACAAATAGAAACATTTGGCGAAATAGCCCCTTCTCCTTCAAAAGTATGTAAAACATTTAAGTCTCATACCTTAAATAATTTTATATCCATAGTAAAATACCTAGAAAAATTCTCCTAAAATTTCCATAAATCACTTTTAGTATGTTTTCTTGTGTATTCAAATTTGAACCCAAAGCTAAATTTAAACACAATTTAACCATTTTCTTTACTAGAAAATTCATAATAAATCCATGTTAAACTAGAAAATCATGAAACTTGAAAACCATCTCTAAAATAATGTTTCTGTTCTTATATAAAAAAACATAAGCTATTTGGATGTCATTTAATAGGCTTTTCAAAACAAATCTTGTCATAAAATCTGTATAAAACAACAAAAATGATCAATGAGCATATATATATATATATATATATATATATATATATTCATTTAACAATCAAAACATGGCATTTTACTTTGCAAAATATACGGGTCTTATCTAGAAACTGAAAACAATAAAAAAAGAAGATGTAATCTATTATTCACCTTAGCTTGTTATTAAGGAGTTTGAGATTTGCTCTTGAATTAATTCGATTAAGCTTCCTTCTTGAATTCCAACTTATTTTCCTTTAGATTTCTTCTCATAATGGCCGGCCAAGCTCCTTTATATTTAGTTTTGTTTGTGAATATTGTAAATGAAAATAGGAATAAGGGTTTAGGGTATAAGAATATAACCTATTCATATTCTGCCTTATCTTATTACGCTTACTACTTTATTTTAATTTTTCATTTGTTTCTACATTTCTAAAAGCACGACTACATTGTAATTATACAAATATCAATCCCTTAAACACTTTGATCTTTACATTTTCTATTTAATTTATTTAATTAAATTTCCTAAATAATGTTAGTCAAAATTAGAGTCGTTACACATATATGTAGAGAAACAATAAGTAGCATATATATCATCGTCTAGCATAAATTTAGGCAATCCAAATATAGGATTCTATCCTAGGTTGGAGTGCATATACATACATGACACTGCAGTATAAAACTATGATGGTACAGTTCAAATAAAACAACCATAGAAACCAAAACACATCATAAGGATGTGCATACAATCAATCCTAATATTCGTACATCCACGCCTATATCAACTAGCTAGCTAAAGCAAACATACGATCAAACAACGACCTAACAATCAAACTAAACTACAAACAACAAAAAGAGGAACTTATAGGAAAAGAGCTTGTGATGAGAAACTTAGCTTTCTCCTCGAATTCCAACATGCTCCCATCCAAATTTATTCTTCGCCAAACTTAGACTAACTTAATTTCTTCATTTTTATGCCATATCACATGAGGTCTTAAGATATGAATAAAACTATGGAGTATTCTTGACTATGACTCTACATTTACCTCATAATCTGACTAGGCTTTACCATAACCACTGAATCATTAACGTACATTCGCAGATGGAATAAACATAAAACATGTGAAAACCCACCAACTTTCAAGAAGAACACCGAAACGTGCTGACTTCCATACTCTTTATACAAATGGGAAAGGCCCGACAGCTAATAGTGCTAGCTTTCCCACATAACATGTCTTAATAGTGAGTCCTTCACCAATACAATGTCATCCACTGCGAACTCTCTACGCATACTGTAAGCACTTCACCTCTATATCCATAATATCCAAGAGTATTACTGAGTAATACTATCAGAAAATACAGAGAATAAGGCTATATGTGGAGCATGTGTGAATATTCCCTTAGATTGACACTAGTATGTTTTTAAATATCGTAAAAATAACTCATCTATTCGTACACAATATCAGCACAAAACAATAAACACATATACCTCTAGGATAGAACAATACACAATGTATAATAAATATCAGAGATCAAAGAGTCAATCTCAGTGATATTATATAATACAACAACATACAAAGTATGATATACATCACTAGGCCATATACATACATGAGTCCATTCAATACAAATTAATATACTATGACACTGAATAACTAATCTCCTCTATGCTCAAATAATACAACCTAGTCTCAACGTCCTTATACCAAAAATGTCTTGGACTAACCCGAATATTAGGAAAATAACATACAGATCGTACTATATCTAAAAATAGAGGTCAACACATTTGTAGGTTTAGAAAATGTGATGGCGCATAATACGAAAGTATAACAATCAGAATCAATCATGAAACTAAGTATAAAGATGTCAACACCCATAAAGTCACATCAAATATTATCCAGTCAAAACAATATCAAAGGGTGTATATCCATATCCAGAAAACATTATCAAAGTCCAAAGATCCTATATAAATGAGATATCACTAAGTATACCAGGCTTGCACATAGAATTGCCTAAATATATCTGTACATCTCAATAAATGGAACAATATCACCAATATATATAGAACAAGATAGGTTGCCTATTAGTTAAAATAATATGATAATCCACTATTTATTGGACATATATCCAGATATAATCTTGTCTCCTCATATATATATATATATATAATCAGAATATATCATGAAGGGAAATGACTATACGATAGACAGAATGTCCCAAATAGAGCCATGTATATAAGTCAACATGTGGGTCGTCTAACCCATCTGCATACTAAGTGAGGTGTATCAATAGTATATGCTAATCTATCACTCTATTAGTACTAGAAGAGAGAATGATAGCATGAAGCTAGCTCTAGAGTCACGAAGTCTCTAAAATCCAAGCCACCTTCATGGTATCGTGACAAGTATCCACCGGTGTGCTCGTCAACGTGAGGACTCAAAATTCATGTCCCAACTCTAACCCCTATAGGTAATAGACTACTGGCCTAAGTGACATAGGGGTGAATGCACGTACCAAAAGCATGTAGTTATATAAATATACGACGTCATGGATCTAAAGCGCAGCGCCATGGTCGGGCTGCTAGGTTACATTCTAGCTATCTGGTCCACTCCAAAGCTAATAAAAGAAGAACATCATGATATAGCATATAATACCAATAATATAAACATGAAGCCTTGTTCACCGTTAGGCATGTAGCATCACTCGCTGAATACAGGCACAAACCTGCACTCATCACTACGTGTGTCACCTCACACTCATATCACTATTCCCGTCACGTGAAACCCACATTCTATGTTTTCTGAAACTCACGGTGGAAGAAATAAAATATTATAGTAATCAATAACACAATTCCAAACATAAAAAACAATATCGTGTCAAATAAACTTCAGCTACACCATCTCTTTATATTGGTTACAGAAACAGACATATGTTTAGGAATAAAATAGTAGATACCAAATAGATAAATGTGTGTCTCCATCGTACCATTATGCCTTCAAATCACCGTCAGTCCTCTCTATTGACCTATCATAGTATAGCTAAAAAAAGAAAATGATAGAGGAGTTAGACATACATCTGATGAGTGAAATATATCATATAAGTGCATAATACTAATAAGCTAGTAAAACAACACTTATGCTCGAAAACCATACCTTAACTTTTATCACTTGCATCCAAAAAGTTAGCTAAACACAATATAATACTAGAGTGACATCATAAGATCTCACTAAAACCTATCCTATGTCTAATAATATGCAAATAGTCGAGCTAAAAGCCCCAACTCATATGCCGAAGTCCTACTACGACACGGTTCAGCCCAAAGTCCCAACTCATTATCGCTAAAAATGTATACAACTCCTGCTACCGAGGAACTGTACATCATAGCTCATTATCACCAAATCATAAGCGACTTGCTACTAAAGAACTATATACCCTTAACCTAACTATTGCAAAATCGTAAGCGACTCGCTATGTAGTGAGGAGCTATATGTCTCAATCCATATCGCAAACGACTCGCTACTGAGGAACTACACTTCTTAACCACCCGTCGTTAAATGTTAAATATTAAATAACTTATTATCAAGAAATTACATGTCTCGGCCTATTGTTGCCAAATCATGAGTTGCTCGCTATCAAGGAACTACATGTCTCAGCCCACTATCGCCAAATCGTAAGTGATTTACCACTGAGGAATAAAGTGTCTCATTCCATTATCGCTCAATCATAAGCAACTCGGTACTAAGAAACAAAATGTCTCAGCCCACCGTCGCCATATTGAAAAACATATAACGAATATACTAAAACAGTACACCTTTCGGAAGTGTCTTAAGACACAACAAACAGTATTACAAAATGTTACTTGTCTCACAACAATCCTGACGCCGTGAACCTCGCATGAAACAAATGTCATATGCAAGAGTTACAAGTATTTAAAGTACATGGGCAATATTGTAATCAACTATTTAATTATTATAATTATATTTTATATTTTCTAGCATACTACAGTACGGGTCGAACCCTTATTTCTTATTCACCGCCTAAACGCCATGTCTTGCTCCTCGTCGCCGCTGCTAGATTTTTGAACCCACAAATCGGCTTCACCAGTGAAGTCTATGCCTTAAGTCGAGTCCACCCATGCCCTCCACATCGCATCTGTGGCACCAAAACAAATGATGCCACCATCTCTTTCTAGGCATTTTTCGACCATCGACGTCAACCTGAGCCGATCGACGACCAGCTCGACCTCCTCTACACTTTTATACTTCTTAATCGTAGTGATCAATTTGTCCACTCAATCGATCCATGTTTATTGAAGCTTCCGATGGGTTTTTTGATCAATTTGTCCACTCAATCGACGAAAGAATGCCACCAAAGGATTCACGTCGTTGAAAAGTACGATTTTGGTACATAATACGTCTAGCTTGGAACAATTTTTTATTCATAGTTATATATATATATGTGTGTGTGTGTGTGTATAAATGAATCCTACTCACTAATTAATAGTGCATCTTCTCTGATCCGAGGTGAATCTTCCTCCTTAGTTGTCCATAAATTCCTTACCTTGAAAATGCAAAATATCTCAATAGCTTTAATATTCTATGTAGGTCACTTTGCGAATGAACGGTTTTACATTTATTTAATTTAATTTGGATTTGATTTGATGTGAAATTTGTTTGACTTGATTTGGAGACAAGATGAAGAAAAGTTGGAGACTAGTGGCAAGATGTTTAGGCTCAAGGAGGATTAGAGAATAGGGATTAAATTTGTTGAAATAACAATTGTCTAGCTTAAAATCTCGAAATTGATATATTATGAAAGTGCATCTAGATTTGATTTTTTCTAATTTCTAGGTCTTAAGCCAAATTCAGCAAGTTATATATGTTTTCTGCTTGTAAATTGCTTTCCGGATGCAATGGAACATGTCACCAACCCTAATTCCAACTCCTGTACAAATTTACTATTTTTCTTTTTATGTAAAGTTACAATTTTACTATTTTTAATTTAATTATTTAATTACGTAAAATTATGGGGTGTTATAATATTAATCAATCCATAAATCAAATATTATGTCCTACGTCTTTAACAAAACCAACTAAACTAACCAAAAACGGTAATTTTTTTGTTTTAATTGGTTTTAGGTTTAAAATATATTGATTTAGTTGGGTTCAATTTTTTCATTTTAATAGAGATTTTGATATTTTTTATTAGTATTAAACGAAGCAACCATTTACTTACTCGTAGTATCTTTAGTAATAATAACTGACCTAGATGTTATGTCTTAGCTGAATGAAACAAAGTTAATTGGAGAATGATAAATTAAATGTACAGCTATATAATACACTCTTTAACGCTACTTTTAAAAAATAATTATAATAAAAACTACTTCAAACATACATCGTTGTTGTCATCTAAAAATAATTAATTTTCCACAAGCTTTATAGAGTTTCTCACTTCGAAATTTATTTATCAATCAAGGTAATTGCTTTTTGTCAATGATCCTTATCGTATCATCATTGTTTTTAATCATTTTGAATTTTTTAAATGAAATTGTTCAACATTTTGGCATTTGAGGCTAAAAAATGATCAGATTACTAGAGTTTTCTAACAAAATTTCAAATTGATAGAAATTTATAATTAGTGAGATTAAAGTTGATTAGATTTGACTTCATGCTTCTAAGGATGTATTTTTAAAAAGATAGGAATTGAATGTAGAAAAAACAATAAGAAAATAAGATGCAAATGTATAGGAGTAAAATAAGAATTTTAAAAAATATTGACAGAAGAGAAAAAATTCGGGGGTTTAAATAATTTTATACTTTCAAACTTGAAAGGGGGGAATGAATTTTTTTGAAGAAAACTAAAATAAAATGGGGATTCCTGCCAGCTTTCCCAAAATTAGAAATGTAAATTCAGAAATAAAAGAATAGGAAGGAAAAATAGGTTAGAGTATCTCCAGCAGATTCAGGGCGTAATAGTCATGCCTTGGATATTACGCCCTGAATATTCAAGTGTGGTCCAACAGACGGACACTGATTTAACCAGCAACCTGATATGGGCGCTGATTATATCAGCGCCTGGCGTTGGACACTCATTAAATCAGCTCTTAAGCAATGGACACTGATTTATCAATGCCCGAGGTTGGGCGCCTATAAGTTAGGTGCCCAGCCTCTTTTCCCCCACAACTTACCTCTTTTTTTCACTTTTTATTTAAAAAACCGTCGAAATGCCGCCATGTGTAACCAAAATTGCAAGACGTACTATTCGACAGCAGATAGTGGTGCTTGCAGGCCCAGCACACATTGCTCCAGCATCAGAGACGAAGATTTTCCTACTACGGTGTAAGATTCCGTTTCTGGAGGCCAAAAGCTAAGAGCTATAGATGCTGCAGTCATCCATAGTATTAACTTCTGATGATGAAATATGGTAATGCTAATGGTATCCATAATATCAGAAGCACTTGAAAATGAACAAAATCACAGATTTCAAGAAAAACAATGATTACATTTCAAGCAAATCATATCCAAGTTACAGAAATTCCCTAACGCAATCCCATGCAATGATCAAATATAAATTACAACAATACGCCAATAGCGACACATGAAGATACCCCCTTGGATGATCAAAACAATATAGACATAGTTGTCTTAATACACAGTGAAAACAAATATAAACAGAATTCCTAAATTCTTTATCTGTCAACCAGCTGCACGTCTTCGAATGCTTTATTTGCCAAAATCTGAGAACCTAAACCCTCAGCCTAATCAAATCAAATTTTGAGCACCTGAGAGTTTAAGGGAAAACAAATACTTCGAGTCAGACATGAATCCTGGTATGAATAATTTTTGTTACATCTTTATTTACTGATATGTAGTGAGACCATGCCTCTTAGCGGAATGGATTTCCATTCACTAGCATCTCTTTTCAAAACATATATTTTGCAAATCCTTTCCTGCGATCAAACTGGTTAGTCAACTGATTATAATATAATATAGAAAAATTCAATACGCTAAAATAGGAAATTAATGGATTGTCTGCCCTAAATCTGAGCTAACTACTCTATTCTGGACTAACTATCCTAAATCTAATTATACCAAAATAACAATAACCTTTATGCTAAATAATGGACTATCTATCCATAAAACAGGTAAATATGGTGGACTAACTGTCATTAAGAAGTAGCAAGGTCTGTTATGCTAACAAATGAACTAATTGTTCATATCTGGGCTAACTGGCCTTACCTGGACTAACTGTCATCTTGGCTGACTGCCCTCAAAATGGACTGACTGTCTGAATCCAAATGAGTTATCTGCCCAAATTTTCTTAGGGTTGACTACCCTTTAAAATTTTCTTGAAAACCATTTCAAAATGATTTATTCCATCAAATCATATATATACAAGGAAAATATATCTTTAGCTTTACTCTAAGCTATTTGCCATGTTATATATATTTTACTCAAAATAATGTTGATGGGGTTCAATAAGGATTATCTATCCTTTTAAAATAAAGTAAATTCCTTTATAACTTAAACATTTAGGCTCTCTGCCTAGTCATTATATTTAAAACCTTTGTTTAAAACCTTTAAACAACCTTGCGAAAACACTAAAGGGGTTATTTTGAAGGTAACCCCTTCAAAAACATTAATAAAACCCCTCGAAGTCATTGAAGGTAACTACTTTAAAACCAATAAAAGCCTTTCCTCTATAAGCTTTAAAACATATGGCATTCGCCTTTAAAATCCTTTACCTTCCGAAAACATTGAAAAACCATATCTTTCGACCTTGTCGGAAGGTTTCTTTCCGACCTTGTCGGAAGGTCTTACCTTTATAAAACATTGAAACTTAAAACCTTTTGAAATCATTGGGTTCAATTTAAAACAAGTGGAAACCTTTCGAAACCATTCGAAGTTGACTACTTCGAAAACTTTAAAACGTTTATACCAAAATAGCAATACCCTTTATGCTAAATAATGGACTATCTGTCCATAAAACAGGTAAATAGGGTAACGGTCCTTAAGAAGTAGCAAGGTCCGTTATGCTAACAAATGAACTAAATTTTCATATCCGGGCTAACTGCCCTTGGACTAATTGTGTTTTGGGTTGACTGCCCGCAAAATGGATTGACTGTCCGAATCTAAATAAGCCAACTGCCTGAATTTTCTTAGGGTTAACTACCTTTAAATTTTCCTTAAAAAAATTTCAAATGATTCAGTCCATCAAATCATATATATACAAGGAAAATATATCTTTAGCTTTACTATAAGCTATTTTGCCATGATATATATACTTTACTCAAAATAATGTTAATGATGTTCAATAAGGATTATCTATCCTTTTAAAATAAGTTAAATTCCATTATAACTTAAACATTTAGACTATCTGCCTAGTCATTATATTTGAAACCTTTGTTTAAAAATTTTAAACAACCTTTCGAAAACATTAAATGTAACCCCTTCAAAACCATATTTCAAACCGTTCAAAGTCATTGAAGGTAACTCCTTCAAAACCAATAAAAGCCTTTCTTTTATAAGCTTTAAAACATATGACATTCGCCTTTAAAATCCTTTACCTTTAGAAAATATTGAAAAACCATATCTTTCGACCTTGTTGGAAGGTTTCTTTCTGACCTTGTCAGAAGGTCTTACCTTTTGAAAACATTGAAACTTAAAACCTTTCGAAATCATTGGGTTCAATTCAACACAAGTGGAAACCTTTCGAAACCATTCGAAGTTGACTACTTCGAAACCTTTAAAACATTTTGGCTTAATACATTTGGATTATGCCTTCATATAGAGTAAAAGGATCATAAAAATATTGAAGTTGAAAGCAACTGCTTCGAAACCTTTTAAAAGTAACTATTTTAATAAACAATGAAGTGATGGTGTTGAAACCAACCCTTCGAAAGCAATGGAGAGGCGGCAAGTTTTAGAAAACAAAAGACTCCATTCGAAATCAATTGAATTGAAAGGTAGGAAGCGGCAACTATGATCTTGTCGGAAGGTTTCATTCCTTTAAACCTTGTCAAAAGCTTTGCCTTTTGACTTTATCTAGAGGTTTCAATTAAAACAAGAGAGCCAACCAATTGAAACCTTTTTCTTTTAAACCACGTGACTTTATCGAAGGCTAGCAAGCATATTTTCTTTAAAACCAAAAAAAAGTTTCATCTCTTTCGAAAGCTCTTACCTTTCCACCCTAAACCTTTCGACTCCTTCCAATTCACTACGTACTAGTTTCGTGATACCATGTGCATTGGTTATTCACCTAGTCAAAGGATCGATACATTTCAACCTAGTTGGAAAATTTGGAATAGAAGTGGAACTTCTTGTCGAAGGAGTTGACATAGCGAAAAGCCTATTTATTTGTACTTTAAAATTATCCTTTTTGTACCTAACCTGCATTATTTGTCTGAATCTGATTGGTTGCTAGATTTTTATATTAAAAAATCCTGCCAACTTTTCTTGCTTGGAAATTTAAACAATTTTGAAAAATCTCCTTTCTCCTTTATAAGTATATAAAACATTTAAGTCTCATACCTTAAATAATTTTATATAACTATTAAACCACCTTAGAAAAATCTCAAAAAATTCCTGAAAATCAATTACTATATGTTTTTCAACATATGAAATTTTCGAATCCAAACAGTAAACAATTTTATAATCCAAATTATCATTTTCTTTCTTAGAAAATTCATAATAAATCCACAAAAATTTAGAAAAATTTGAAAATTGAAACTCATCTCTAAAATATAATTTTAGATCATCATAAAAATTCACAAGGCTAACAGATGTCATTTAATAGGGTTTTCATCTCAAAACATGCCATAAAGCCTATATAAACATTCGTAAATCATCAGCATGTGCATATGATCAACTTATCATTTAAAAACATGGAAAATCTTTACAAAATTATTCAGATTTAATCTTAAAACCGAAATCATAAAAAATTAGAGATGTAAACATTATTCACCTTTTCTTTAGAGATTAAGGAGCTTGAGATTTGAATAGGTTTGATTTGAATTTGCTTTTCCTTACGCTATTCCTTAGTTTCCTCTTCTTCTTTCCTTGTTAATGGTGCACGACCTTGATTTTTTTTTTTTGAAATGGAGTGAACGTGTAAAATGATACATGGCTTAACCAAGGAGATATAAGAATGACCTCTTTCCCATATTACCCCTCCACTAATTCAATTTCAAACCTTCTTTTAATTCATTAACTTAAAAGGAACGGGTACCTTAATTAAAATCAAATTTCATTCCCATAATCAACACATTATTTAATTTAGTTTATCTAACTAAATCTCCTAAATAATATTATAAAAAATCTAGAGTGTTACAGACTTCCCCCCTCAAAGAATTTCGTCCTCAAAATTTCAAAAAGGCCTGTAAAACAAACAAGAAGGTAAAACGTACCATCAAACAAGCCATGATAAGTATCTCTAATCCTGCTCTCAACCTCCCAAGTACAATCTCTGTCATCGTCGCTCCACTTAACTTTGACTAACCTGACCATCTTGGTTCTAAGCCTCTTCTCATCTCTCGCAGCAATGCGAACCGACTTCCTTACTATGGTCAAGTCTGATCCTACCACTAAATCATCCAGCACTGTCGGTGCAATAGCAGTCTTCGAGTCTCTAACTCACATTCTGAGATGAGAAACAAGAAAAACAACGTGGACGCCTATCAAATTGCTTGGTATCTCAAGTCAATAAGCGAGTTTCCCGATCCTGTCAAGAATAGGAAAAGGTCGAATGAACCTAGGAGATAATTTTTGCAACTTCTCAAATCTAAGCACACCCTTTATTGGTGATACATTGACGAAAACCCCGTCCCCAACTGAGAATGCAAAATCTTTCCGTCTCTTACCTACATAACTCTTCTTCCTAGACCGAGCCTCCTTCATTCTAGCCCGAATGACCTCAATCTTTTCTACAGCCTCTCTAACCAGATCCTGACCAAGAATCAACCTATCCTCGATGTCCAACCAACAAATGGGAGATTTGCATGACCGTCCGTAAAAAGCTTCAAACAGTGTAATTCGAATACTAGTCTGATAACTGTTGTTATACAAAAACTCGAATAGATGCAGATGGTCCTCCCATGATCCCCCTAAATCTAGAATACAAGCTCTTAATAAATCTTCCATGATCATGTTAACCCTTTCCATTTGCCCATCTGTCTGCGGATGGTAAACGATACTCATATTAAGCTTGGTTCCCAAAACTTCTTGCAGGCTCTTCCAAAACTCGCTAGTGAACAAGGAATCTCTATCATTAACTATACGGCTAAGAACTCCATGCAGTCTAACCACATTCTTCATGAACAGCCATGCTAAAACAGGTGACGTCCTGGTTGACTTAACTGGAATGAAATGGGCACTTTTGGTCAAACTGTCCACTATGACCCATATACTTTCATTTCCTCTATTTGACTTTGGCAACCCGTCTATGAAGTCCATGGAAACAGAATCCCACTTCCACACTGGAATATCCAAGGGTTGAAGCAAACCACTTAACTTTTGGTGTTCGGCCTTTTCCTGCTGGCAATTTAAGCACTACCTTACACAAACAATTCCTGCTTCATTCCTTCATAGAAGAAACTCCTCTTCATATCCTAATACATCTTGGTACCTCCGGGATGTATAGTGAACTTTGAACGATGGCATTCTCAAAGACTTCCTGCTTTATGTTTGCGACACTCAAAACATATAATCTTCCTTTCTTTCTCAACCATCCATTCTGGTCAAGACTGAAAATTTCAAGCCATCGCTCTTGGTTCCTTTCTTTAGCTTCCCGATCCACTCATCTAACACTGGAACCTCTATCTATTAGAAGCAATTCGTTCGATCAGCATTGATCGAATTTCCAAACAGGACAATAAAACTGTATTTCCACTAGACCCAGCCTCGAATCTCTATTGTACTCTGCAATCTGCTAATGCTTCTAAATCTTTCCACTCAGCCATCATCACTAACACTACATTCTAATGCTTCCTACTAAGTGCATCTGCATCCCTATTGCCTTTCCTTGGTGTATCTCAATCCCAAAATCATAAGCGACTATGAATTGTAACCACCTCTATTGCCTCGTGTTCAGCTCCTTCTGAGAGAACAAATACTTCAGCGACTTATGATCTATATACAGCTCAAACCTTTCCCCCAAAAGGCAATGTATCAACACCTTCAAAGCGAAAATCACAGCAGCCAACTCTAAACCATGCATTGGATATCTGACCTTATGCGGTCTAAGTTATCTAGAAGCATAGACAATCACTTTACCTCTCTACATTAGCATAGCTCCTAATCCAGTTCCACATGCATTGATATAAACTATAAATTTTTGATTCCCTTCTAGAACAACTAACACAGGTGCATGATTCACTAAGTGTTTCAAACTCTAGAATGCTTACTCACACTTATCGGTCCACACAAAATTCGCATCCTTCCTTGTCAGCTTGGTCATCATTGCTGCTATTCGCGAGAAATTCTTAATGAACCTCCGATAGTAACCATCCAACCTAAGTAAACTCTTAATCTCGTCTAGAGTCTATTATAACTATTCACTGTCTCGATCTTAGTCGAATTCATAGACAATTCTTCCTCTGAGACTACATAACCAAGAAACTCACCTCCTTCTTCTAGAAGTGACACTTCGAAAACTTCGCTTTCAGCTGATGCTGGCTTAGTGTCTTAAGCACCACTCTAAGATGAACTTAATGCTCTCTTTAATCCTTAGAGTATATCAAGATGTCATCTATGAAAACCAGCACGAACTTATCCAAGTGCTTTCGGAAAAATTGGTTCATCAAATCCATAAAGAAAGCTAAAGCATTCGTTAGTCCGAATGGTATAACTAACCATTCGTACGACCCATATCTGGTCCTAAATGCTGTCAAAGGTATACTATCCTCTTATACCTTGAGCTGATGGAAACCTGTTACCAAATCAAACTGTGAAAATACCTTTGCTCCACTTAGCTGGTCGAATAAATCATCAATTCCGAGCAATGGACATCGATTCTTCATCGTACTTTCATTTAACTTACGATAATCGATACATAGCCTCAATGATCCATCCGGATTCTTAGCAAAAACCACCGCTACACCCCAAGGAGAACTAATCAGCCTGATAAAACTCTTGCCTTCCAAATCCATCAGCTGCACCTTCAACTCCCTCATCTCCGAAGAGGTCATCCTGCTTGGTGGCCTACTTGCCGGTTTTGCTCCTGGAACCAAATCTATCTGGAACTCAATGGCCCGCTTCGGCGGCAATCCAACTACAAACTCAAACACATCTGCGAATTCTCTAAGCACGAATTCGGCTCAACTCATCATCTGAATCCAAAGCACCCAACAAAGCAAACACTACATTGCTAGAACCTCCTACGGTGAAAACAGCCCGACTGCTACAATACGGGTGTTTAAGAGATATCTTCCTATTATGGCAAAATATCTTAGCATCATACTCACTTAACCAATCCGTACCAAGGATAATCCCGAACCCCTTAAACTATACCCAAAAGTATGACCTAACAGGTCAAACTTAAATTGGTCATACCTCAACCCTAGAGTTGCATATCCTCCTTTTGGATTCGCAACCCGTAAGGAAGTAACTAAATATGTGGGTTAAGGTTAAGTTTATCTGCCAAACACCTAGATATAAAAGAATTCAATGCATCGATATCAAATAAATGCCAACAGACATACCATGAACTGAAGTATTCCTTCAATAACTGCCTTCCCCTTCTCCTGGTCTATTGGCTTGGAAGCAGTAGGCTCCAATGCATACATCTTTCCCTTACCATCTCTAATGGTCTCCTTGCATTGGTTCTTGTAATGGCCTAAATAATCGCAGCTGAAACACTTGGCATTCTTTCCCTTAGCCATATCCTTTTCCTTCCCTAAGCGGCACTCATTGGCAAAGTGTCTTTTCTTGTTGCATTTATAGCAGACAGCCTCAGACTTCGCTTTCTTGGATGCTCCACCCTTTTTGAGCACCTCTCTTGGGAAAGAACTTCCTCTTCTGGCCCTGACCAACCTGGACCCCTTTTGACTTGCTCTTCTCCAGAGACCCAAGGACTTCTTCCTGCCTCAAAGGCATCTGCACAACAATATCAGAAGGATCTCTAAGATGAGACAAAGTAGCACTAGCCAATTCTGACTTCAATCCTCTGATGAACTTCTCATTCCGCTTCAACACTGTATCTATAGAAGCATACCAATACCGGGCCAACTCTTCAAACTTCCTGGCATACTCAGCAGCATACATCTCATCCTACACTAGCTTAACAAACTGCCAAATCAAAGCTGACTGTGCCATTACAGACATAAACCTCTCCTGGAATCTCCTCTTGAAATCTCCCAGATTACTGTCTCCTCATCAACTGTTGTTGTTACACTGTTCCACCAAAACAATGCGGCTCCTTGGAACTGCCTAGACGCCAACTTCCTCTTCTGCTCATCATTGAGCCTCGGATCTGCAAAAATCCTTTTGTAGTGCAACAACTAGTCCTCAACTTCGATGGCATCCTCCGTTCCCATAAACGACTTCCTTCCTAGCTTCACATAATCTCCGCTCATCTTAGCGAAATGTTTAACTACCAGAACTTCCGAAACCCCTGCTCCTGCAGCATTTCCTCCTAATACTCCGGCTTCAACTCCTACCAGCATCATATTTCTGAAAAACTAATACATGGCTTCCATTCTGACATGCGAGACTTATGCAATAGCATTCTCTGACCGACCTTGGTTTTTCCCAGCATTAAGTCCTATATTCCTTTTGGTGCTTCCCCTTCCTGGTTAACTCTGTTTCTTCTACCATCCATATATGTATTCAAATCTCATGAGATACAGATAGATAACATAGTCAAAGGTAAATGAATGGAGATAAATCACATACTTATATATAATAAATACAAGTACTTTACTATAGCGTTATCCCAACCCCAAATCTTAATCTGACTCCTTTGGATTTGTGTTTTCAAAACCATTTTTAATTAAAATTTTCATAAACCTATGCTTGGATACTAAGTTGTAACATTCCGTATCTGGAGGCTAAAAGCTAAGCGCTATGGATGCTGAAGTAATCCATGGTATTAACTTCTGGTGACGAAATACGGTAATGTTAATGGTATCTATAATATCAGAAGCACTTGAAAATAAACAAAATCACATATTTCCAAAAAATAAATTTCATTTATTACATTTCAAACAAATCATATCCAAATTGCAAAAATTCTCAAACGTAATCCCAGGCAATGATCAAATATAAATTACACGATACGCCAAAGAGCGGCATATGAAGATGCCCCATTGGATGATCAAAACAATATAGACATAGTTATCTTAATATGCAGTGGAAACAAATATAAACAGAATTCCTAAATTAGCTATCTGTCAACCACCTGCTTGTCTTCAGATGCTTTATTCGCCAAAATCTGCTATAACCTGAAAACCTAAACTCTCGGCCTACTCAAATTAAATTTTGAGCACTTGAGATCTTAAGGGGAAACAAAAACTTCGAGTTAGACATAAAGCCTGGTATGAATAATTTCTGTTACATCTCTATTTATGTAACATCCCCCTACTTGGGGCCTAAAACTAACGGCTACGGATGCTGTAGTCATCCATAGTTATTAATCTTCGGTGACCAAATACAGCGATGCTAGATACATAGATCATAAAAATATGGAATTTTTTTAATCAATTCAAAAACATGTTTCCACATTCAAATCAAAACATTGATGTTCATTACATAATCCCAATAACATTAACCACATTCAACAAAATATATTTACTACAAATACGCCAAGAGCGACATATGAAGATGCCCACTTAGTAGATCAAAGTGTATACAAGGCTAATAAATATTCCTTTACAAACAAATACACACCAGAAAAGAAAACACTAAATAACTATCCGCCTCCTGCATGTCTTCAAAAGCTTTATTCGTCAAGGAAGAAACCTGACAACCTTAAATCTCAAACTACCCAAAATCAATTGAGTACCCATGAGTTTATGCGAAAAACAAAAACTTTGAGTCAAACATAAAGCCTGATATGAATAATAATCTAACATCTCAATTCTTTTAGATATCCAGTGAGATTATGCCGCTTTGCGAAATAGGTTTTCCCCACATTAGTATCTTAAAGCCTTTATAAAACCATACACTGTACTCTTGAATCCATAATGGTTAAAACATACATGTTCAAAACATTATGACGATATGCATACTTGTAAATAATTAGGATTCCCATTCCCTGTTCAAACTGACTCCCTGACTTAGTTATAGTTCCTAGGGTCACTACTTACCTTTTAGTTTTCATGGGTTTACTAACAACCTTTAAATAACTAAAGAATACCCTATCTTATTCATAGCTTTCATAAGGTCACTAAGAACCTATAAGCTCCTGCCAGTTAACAATTAATCTATAGGTTCTCTTGAACCTATTATCCATCCTAATTACTATTCACCTTATCCTAGTTTTCATGGGTTAACTAGGAATCTATATACTTATCTGGTAAATCATTTCATACACTAGTTTTCATGGGTTAAATAAGAACCTACTAATACTTCCATTAGCCACTCTCTTATCCTAGTTTTCATGGGTTTACTAGGAACCTATCGACTGATGTCAATTCTTAATCTAGATATAGTTTTCATAGGTTCACTATAAACCAAGTAGCCCCTACCAACTGTCCTTGATGCATAGTTTTCATGGGTTAACTATGAACCTGTTGATTTCCTCCAATAACAACTTAATCATAGTTCTCATGGGTTTACTATGAACTATTTGATTTTCACCAATAACTACCTTACCATAGTTTTCATGGGTTCACTATAAACCTTTTGGTCAATTTCAATAACTATAAAGTTTAGACATCCTATATGTTTGGTCACCCTACTCCTTAGATGCAATTCTACTCATTTAGGAGTTTAAGTAATTTATATTCACTATTGAGTTAACCTAGTTGGTTCTTCTACCCCTTTTTCCCCAAAATACAATTATGGGTAATCATGTGAATATATGTATACTTGAAGAAGCAAACAAAATTTAGCAATATCATTCCAGTAAGTTTAAGGACCTTGATATACATCTCATAAAACATAGTCCACATGCTTAACTTATATTTTTATCAAGGCCATACTTCTTCAAAATCGCATACTTAAAGTCAATACCAAAACCCCTTTATATAAGCCGTGGGTTTTCCTTAAAAATTTAGAGTACGGGTTTTAAAACCTTTCGAAATCATCAGAAAGCAAACCTTTCGTAAGCTTATACAAAACTAAGAACCTTTTGAAACCCAACCCTTCGACTGTATCGAAGGGTCTCCTAAATCCTTTCAAAACCAAACCTTTCGACCTTGTCGAAAGGTCTTCAAACAACCTCTTGAACTCAAACCTTTCGAAACCATTTAGCAATTCAAACCTTTAGAAAGCATTCAGCTCCTAAAATATAAACCTTTCAGAGACTTATTGGATTCAATTTAAAACATGCGGAAAGTCCTCTCTTAAAACCTTTCGATTATATTGGATGCAACCTTTTGACTTTGTCGGAAGGTCTGTTCGAAGGCTTTAAAACAATCAACTTCAACCTTTAAAACACCTCCTTCGAAAGCTTTTGGTTATACTTTAATTAAAAAACAAGAGTAAATCATATAAATCAAAAGCTTTGATACCTTTCGAAAGCATGGGGAGGCGGTTGATTATAAAACAGGTAAACCTTTCGACTTTGTTGAAAGGTTCAAAGCAAAACAAAGCGGCAGTACCTCTTGATCTTGTCGAAAGGTTCAATAACCTTTATTTAGAATATTTGACTTGGTCGTAAACAACCAAGTCGAAAGCTCCTTTTTGAAAGCCAGCAGGTGTAAGCTTTTGGTTTATAAAATAAACATACCCGAAACTCTTTGGCAATCAACCTTTCGACTAAGTACCCTTCGACCTTGTTCAATCCGTTACACACCAAGTAACTTGATACATATGCATTGGCTCAACCTTGTCGAGAGCTTTATACCTTTCAACTTTGTCGGAAGGTCTGAGTCGGAAGGTTTGATGCCGTTATAAGGCTGAAACATGCTAAAAGTATGCTTTCTTTGTTTTGAACTTAAAAATGATAACTTTTCAACTAACTTGCCTTTGTTTGCCAAATTATGATTGGTTAACAAATACTTTTTAGAAAAATGCTGCCACAATTTTCAAAATTAAATAATAATTTTATTTTATAAATTGCCCCTTCTCTTTAATTAAATATATAAAACATTTAAGTCTCATACCTTAAATAATTTTATATATTTATCAAAACACTTAGAAAAAATCTGGAAAAATTCCAAAAAATCTATTTTAATAAGTTTTCCAATGTGTAGAAATTTCAAACCTAAATAACCATTATTTTAGCCGTAAATAATTTAATAGCCAATAAATTATTTTCTTCATTAGAAAATCATACAAAATCTAAATAAATTCAGAAAATTATGAAAATTAAAATCCATCTCCAAAATTATGTTTTCAATAACATAAAATTTTCCCATAGCATTTGTAAATCATTTCATCTCGGTTTTACCCTAAAATCATATATATCTCCTTTTAAACAACCTTGTTTAGTCCACATAAATCATAAATCAATCTTATCATCATTCAATATATCATAAAAATAGATTCATACTAAAATCTGAAACTATATGATCATAAAATTAAAATAGAGATGTAGAAATTATCCCACCTTAGATGGGATAAGAAAATTGAAGTTTGGCTAAGATTAATTTCTTCTAACTTGAATTCTAAACTTTAAGTTGATTTTCTCTTCTCTTCTTCCTAATGGCCAGCCTTGCTTGCTCCTCATGATTATATATTTTGCTTGAGATAAAATGAATGTGTACGACCTATTGAGAATGGTATAAAGGTGGAAAGTATGGTTATTTACCCTAATGCCCTTATGTTTACTATCTTAACCATTTATATAAGTTCATTAGATTTTAAATAAGCACGACCACCTAGTTTATTAATTAACCTCAATCTCCTTATCTACATTATTATATTTAATTTATTCTAATTCAATCTTCTGAATAATATTATACAAAAATAAGGGGTGCTACAATTTATTGATATACAGTGAGCTACGCTGCTTAACGGAACTGGTTTTCTCTCACTAATATCCCTTTTCAAAACATATATTTTGCAAATCCTTTCCTTCAACCAAACTAGTTATCAACTGATTATAATATAATATAGCAAAATTCATTATGCTAAAATAGGAAATTAATGGACCGTCTGCCCTAAATCTGAGCTAACTACTCTATTCTGGACTAACTATCCTAAATCTGATTATACCAAGATAGCAATACCCTTTATGCTAAATAATGGACTATCTATCCATAAAACAGGTAAATATGGTGGACTAACTGTCATTAAGAAGTAGTAAGGTCCGTTATGCTAACAAATGAACTAACTGTTCATATTTGGGCTAACTGCCCTTATCTTGGCTAACTGTCCTCTTGGCTGACTGTCCTCAAAATGGAATGACTGTCCGAATCCAAATGAGTTAACTGCCCGAATTTTCTTAGGGTTAACTACCCTTTAAATTTTTCTTTAAAACCATTTCAAAATGATTTAGTCCGTCAAATCATATATATACAAGGAAAATATATCTTTAGCTTTACTCTAAGTTATTTTGCCATGTTATATATACTTTACTCAAAATAATGTTGATGGTGTTCAATAAGGATTATCTATCCTTTTAAAATAAAGTAAATTCCTTTATAACTTAAACCTTTAGGCTATCTGCCTACTCGTTATATTTGAAACGTTTAAAATCTTTAAAAAACCTTACAAAAACACTGAAGGCGTTATTTTGAAGGTAATCCCTTCAAAACCATTCATATAACCCTTTTAAGTCATTGAAGGTAACTCCTTTAAAACCAATAAAAGCCTTTCTTTTATAAGCTTTAAAACATATGACATTCGCCTTTAAAATCCTTTACCTTCCGAAAACATTGAAAAACCATATCTTTCGACCTTGTCGGAAGGTTTCTTTCCGACCGTGTAGGAAGGTCTTAACTTTCGAAAACATTGAAACTTAAAACCTTTCGAAATCATTGGGTTCAATTAAAAAAAGTGCAAATGTTTCAAAACCATTCGAAGTTAACTACGTCGAAACCTTTAAAACATTTCGGCTTAAAACATTTGGATTATGCCTTCAAGTAGAGCAAAAGGATCAGAAAAACATTGGAGTCGAAAGCAACTGATTCGAAACATTTTAAAAGTAACTCTTTTAAAACCTTTTCATAAACAATGAAATAATGATGTTGAAACCAATCCTTCGAAAGTAATAAAGAGGCGACAAGTTTTAGAAAACAAAAGAATACCTTCGAAAGCATCTGAATCGAAAGGTAGGAAGCGACAACTATGATCATGTCGAAAAACCTTTCAACTTTGTTGAAAGCTTTACCTTTCGAATTTATCAAAAGATTTCAATTGAAAAAAGAAAGCCAACCAATCGAAACCTTTTTATTTTAAACCACGTGACTTTGTTGAAAGCTAACAAGCGTATTATCTTTAAAACCAAAACAAAGTTTCATCTCTTTCAGAAGCTCTTACCTTTCGACCCAAACCTTTCGACTCCTTCCACTTCACTACGCACCAGTTGCTCGATACCATGTGCATTGATTATTGACCTATTTGAAAGGTTTGATACCTTTCGACCTTGTTAGAAGGTTTGGAATAAAGGCGAAACTTCTTGCCGATGGAGTTGAAATAGTAAAAAGCCTATTTATTTGTACATAAAAGTAGTCCTTTCGTACCTAACCTGCCTTATTTGTATAAATCTGATTGGTTGCCATATTTTTATATTCAAAAATGATACCGAGTTTTCTTATTTGGAAATTTAAACAATTTTAAAAAAGCTCATTTCTCCTTTATAATTATATAAAACATCCAAGTCTCATAACTTAAATAATTTTATATAACTATTGAACCACCTTAAAAATATCTGAAAAAATTCAAGAAAATTAGTTACTATATGTCTTCAACATATGAAATTATTGGATCCAAACAACAATTATTTTCCCGTAAACAATTTTATAATCCAAATTGTCATTTTCTTCCATAGAAAATCATAATGATTCCATAAAAATTCATAAAAATTTTAAAATTGAAATCCATCTCTAAAATATCTTTTTAGATCATCATTAAAATTTGAAAGGCCGATGGATGTCATTTAATAGGGTTTTATCTCAAAACAAGTCATAAAGTCTATACGAACATTCATAAATCATCAACAAGTATATATAATCATTTTATCATTCAAAAACATGGCAAATCTTTGCAAAATTAAAACCATAAAAATATAGAGATGTAAACATTATTCACATTTGGTTTAGAGATTAAGGAGCTTGAGATTTGAATGAGTTTGATTTGAATTTGCTTTTCCTTAAGCTTTCCCTTAGTTTCCTCTTCTTCTTTCTTTTTTAATGGTGACTGGCCTTGATTTTTTTTTTTTTTAAATGGAATGAATGTGTAAAATGATACACAGCCTAAGCAAGGAGATATATGAATGGCCTCTTTTCCCATACCACCCCTTCTCTAATTCAGTTTAGAACCTTCTTTTAATTCATTAGTTTAAAAGGCACGACTGCCTTAACAGAAATCAAATCTCAATCCCCTCATCAACACATTATTTTATTTTATTTTATCTAACTAAATCTCCTAGATAATGCAATCAAAAATCTAGGGTATTACATATGGATCCTACACGAGTTGCCGGAGGGATACACTCATCATATCTTCACAACATTAGATGTGGCCGAGGTATAATTCTAAATAATAAATAACAATTAATACATGATGGATACTTTGTCGTATATTGACCATGAAATAATGTTTATTATATAAATATGTGATATTATAAAGTGTATTATAGTTGTTTGAATTAAAATTATACAATAATCCCGAACGACCGTTTAATTTTTTCGTTACAGTACGTCAGCTATCGGGGTAGATCGGCAAAATGTATACCACAGCAGTATGACATACTACCTCAGGGTTTAGTAGATAGGCTCCAGACTAGTCCTTTTGCATATTTCTTACAGATTAGACCACCACAATCATTTAATCGTCCACTCATAGCAACCCTAGGTGAGAGGTGTTGGCCTACGACACATAGTTTTCATTTACAAGATTTTGAGCTCGGCATTACCCTTGTCGATTTTTACATGTTGATTGGAATTGAGATCGGTGGCCCAGACAGGATATCATTTCCTTTTGATCATAAGTTTGAGAGACCTGAGGTTTTCACTATTTATTTACCCCAGTTTGAGAAGGGTCAATTGCTTCCGGCGCGGTCCCCCTTACATCTACATGAGTATATTATAGCTCATATGGACACTGATGCTATGGGTGACGCTTAACTTAGAGCACTTCCATTGTACTTATTTGATTCAACTTTCTTTTTGAATCAAAAGAGTACCATCGGATTAGGTTACTTTGCAGCGGTAGCCGATTTAGATCAGCTTCACACTATCGATTGGAGTTCCGCTATACTTGAATATCCGTACACCGCTCTTGATTCTTATGCTTTGTGGGAGGTTAGACAGATGTTTGGGTCTTGGTATATTCTTTCATGCGGGAATTACGAGTAAATGGTGAACATGCATCCCCGTATTGCCGAGATTGCTAGTCATGCACTGGAGACATATTTTCCACGCATGAGATAATGAGAGCGTGTTCAGTTAGTTTCTCATGCGCCTATGGGGGTTAAACATGGCCTGATAGAGGCCCATACTCATATTGATATGAGGTTTAGGGATAATATATTATGGCACCATGGGCTTCATATTGGATTGCCCTGACATATGCGGGCCATATGCGTGATGCTCATCCTCTTTCTATTTCGTATCATTTATGTTTGCGAAGGATGAACTTACTCCCACCAGCGTTTCTTCCTATTTGGTATTTAGGGGAGAGATGCTTTTTCTAGACTACAGGGAAGTTATGTATCCTTAGAGATCCATTATCTTGTGACAACATATTCGGTAGACGTCGAACCATTTGATCACAGTATATAAAGGGATCGAGACAGACTAGATGGATAGATGATTTTACATTTTTCTTAGCCGATGGGGATTATGAAAGTTACTAGGTTAGAGTTTCTCCTCGATGATACATGTTACCTAACTACGCTCGAGAAGTGAACTATGATCATATAAGCCCATACGTAGCCAGTGGTAGAGTTCAAGCGCCTCCATTTTCTTTTGATCCCACTCTGTCCCAGTACTCTCAGCAGCCCACGAACTTCTATCTTGACGCATGTTATAGAACGTATGATATTACCGATACTCTTATCGAGCAGCCGATAGTTTCTCATATCATGAGATTGGTGGTATCCCTACTGCTGGACTATACCTGTGTTTTGAGGTAATTCGTTGTATGAATAATTCATGTACTAATAATTTATTATAAAATTTTAGTTAAGCAAACGTATATTGATATATTACATATAATTACAGTATGCAGGTAGTTTGGCATAGGCGATATATTGCCGCTATTTAGCGTGTGACACTCATTCATACTCAAGCAGTCAATCATCAGGCTTAGCAGACTCAGTAGGCGATGAAGGCACATATTAATGATTTGCAGGCTCAGTTGGTTGCATTTTGGTTTGATCATGGCAGTCCTGCTCATTTTGATGACACAGCGGACGACGACGACGACGACGACGACGATGGTGTTATTGACTTAGGATGATCATTTTCTGTACCGTTATATTTATTTTACCATTGTTTGTCTTCATTGATGTACTTCTGTATTGTGATGTGGACATATCTTACTGTTGTTTTATTACGTTATATAGCTTTATTCACATTGCATATCTGTATTAAATTGCACTGTTTGCACGTGGAGATATTTATTGTTGTTTTGTTTTGTTTTGTCACGTCATATCAGGAACTGTTTGCACGTTGCACTACTTTTGATGTTTTCTAGACTTATCACTATAGATATTTTGCACTACTTTTGATGTTAATGCTATTACAAAGTGGTACAGTATTCTGTATTATTTGAACATTATAGCCATGTTGCACAATTTTTGCCATATAACATCTTTTTACTGTTATATATTCTATTGCTTGGAAATTTTTTTTGAACTTATCTCATCTTATTAAGCAAAAAATGGTGGATTATAGCCATATTTCCTTGCTATAATCATACTCATACGAAGGTCCTTTAAGTCATGAGATTCCTCCTAATCCATCTTACTCCGAAGAACCAACCACATGGTATGTTAAATTTGAGGAAAGGCATTATGAAGATACAGGAAAGCATGAGAGAGCTTTGTAAGAGCAGAGGATTTTGGAGGAGGGAAAAAGACTACAGGAGGAGCGGAGGAGCAATAATGGGAGAAGGCAAAGAAAGCATGAAACACGACATCAAGTACCTCAAACAGAACAAGAGGTTGATTCTGGAGAAATATACTGCAATTGTATAGTTAATGTTTTGTATTCTATCATAAAAAACGGATCCGATATTGGTTGACTCCACTATATGCCACAGTTTTCTAGATAGATGTGGACTTTGGCAATGATTGGACGATCCTTTACCTCATTGTGCAGTAGTGTATACAACTGAACTTGAATAAGAAATTGAAACGCTCAGGAGGACACTTGGTTCAGTTCAGTTATCACATGATTGAAGATAATTTTTTAAATCATCCTCTGTGTCTCTGTTTTGGATCTTGTTTGCATCATTTCAATTATCACTTTGGTTCCACTGTATTCGTTTATGTCAATGTTAGTTGTCCTTTCTGTATCAGTTTATTTCAATGTTGGTTGTCCTTTCTGTACCAGTCTATTTCAATGTTTTTTTGTTATATTACGCACTCAGCAGATAGGGAAATGTATACTACTTACTAAAGAACTAAAAGAAGATACATAGAACTTAAAGAACATACATTGAGCTGAAAGAAAATACATGGAACTGAATCCTAATACATTAGATTGGAAAGAAATACATAGAATTAAAAAAATACATTGAATTGAAAGAAAATACATAGAATTGAAAGAAAAATACATAGTACTTAAAGAAAAATACATAAAACTTCATTCAAATTGTCTAATATACCTAACCCATATATCATATGCAGCATGTCCAACAAAATTACTACGATACTCCCGAAAATAGCATTAATCAAATGTAGCTCGTGTTAACTGAAATAGGTCTTCTTCCTTCACTGTTTTTATAACGCTTCTATATTGTTGACAAGCTCTAGTAAACATGACATAAGTACTGCGAGTATCCAACATTCTTTGAACTAATCTACAATCAGGATGATTATTAAAGGCTTCGTTTAGAGTAACCCAGAATTCTTTCTCAATCTCCTCTTCCATATGTCTTGTATTGGCTTCTATGTACGCTTTGATTAGTATCAAATAATCATGGGAATCCAACTTTCATTTTCCATGAAATTTTTTGTACACTTCCACTATGGAATTCTTAGCTAAATAGGCAATTCATAATCATCGTTATACAAATCAATGCTTGTTCCTTCACAATCAATAATGCCTACCACTTGCTATAGTTGATTTGACTACATTCTGCATTTTTTATCTACCACTTGCAAAAGTCGAGTTGACCACACTAAGTATCAACAATATCTGCCACTTGCTATAGTTGATTTGACTACACTCTGCATTTTTTGTCTGCCACTTGCTAAAGTTGATCTGACCATGGTAAACACCAATAATATCTGCTACTTACTACAGTTGATTTGACTACACTCTGCATTTTTTGTCTTCCACTTGCTAAAGTCAAGCAGATCACACTAAGTATCCATAATGTCTGTTACTTGTTATAGTTGATTTGATTACATTCTGCATGTTTTGTCTGCCACTAACTCTACATATCGTATCGCTTCTATATAAGGACTTCAACTTCCATTCCATGAATCACATTTAATATATTCTTTCATTCTCTCATAGCGTTAAACTAAATATAACAATGAATATTTCATCTTTCCTCAAATGTGTTATGCCATTTGATAGTGATTCTAATGAAGAAGAGACTCTCCAAGAGGAAGCCGAAGAATTGCAAGAAATAGTTGAATATGCCACGATGCTTATGGCTCCACATAACGAAAACACGGTGGATCGGTCAAAGGTCGAAAACATGTACACCGTAGTCAGTTTGCCTTCCACAAAACTCTGGTGTAAGACTACTTCAATTCAAATTGCACTTATGTACTTGATATGTTTAGGAGAAGGATACAAAATGAGAAGAGATCTACTTTTAAGAATTTTAATAGGTATTCAAAACAACGATAAATATTTTATTCAAAAACCAAATGCTTCAAAAGCATAGGGTTTTGACGGTGAATAAAAAATGATTGTTGCACTGAAGATGTTAACTCATGGCACCCCTGCATATGCATTGGACGATGCATATCGGATCACAGAGACTACCGTATTAGAAACCCTCGACAAATTCTGCCAATCTATGGCGGACGTTTTCGACACAAAGTACCTTAGATCTCCAAATGAGGATGATGTAGGTGCGATTCGGGAAATGCATGGTAACAAGGGATGATCTGTAATGCTTGGAAGTCTCGACTGTATGCATTGGGAATGGAAGAACTGCACTAAAGCATACCATGCAGCTTACAAAGGTAAAGAAAGAAAACCAACTATTATTTTGGGAGATGTTGCACCATATGATTTATGGATATGACATGCTTTATTTGAAATGCCTAGATATGACAGTGATTTAAATATCATTGAAAGGTCACACTTATTTAATGATCCGGCACTTAGTCCAGTAACTCCAGTGTCGTTTACTCTTGGACGAAAAACACTTACGAGCATGGATATTATCTTGGCGATGTGATTTATCCAAAACCAAGCATCATTGTGAAAACATGTCCAAATCTAATAACAACAAAGCAAGCAAAGTTTGCTGCGATGCAAGAAGGCTAAAGAAAAGATGTAGAAAGATCTTTTGGCGTTCTTCAATCCAGATTTGCAATGATTAGTAATCCATGTCGATTGTGGTCTTAGGAAAAATATATAGAATCAAGTTTGTATGTATTATTATGCATCATATGATTATTAAAGACGAAAGGGATATGGATGAAGAATAACGTCACTGCGAAGATGATGGTGCAAGGCAAATACCTGAAGTATTCTAAGATGATGTTCTTATAACCGAAAAAACATTCAACATTCACGTGAGACGTTAAATTTCATACCGAGACACACAACTTCACAACCGGCTACAAAAATATCTTATGATTCATATTTGGAATTACTTTGGTAATTGTTAGTTGTCATGTGTATATGAGTTTGTGTTGTAGTCATATTTTAGTTATTATTAATATGTATTGCATTTCCTTGAAAATGTTATTCGGTTTGGTTATCGACTTTGTCTAAATGGAAACAAGAATAGTACAACATTAATTAATAACAAAATACATCAGATTTAAATAAACAATATAGTACGCTGAAACTAGTACAAATCATACAATTCTAAGACTGTAACAAACTACTTAGAGGGAACTTAGAAATAAGTATTTTCTTTTGCGCTCCATCCAATACCCTTTTTGAATGTCATTCATCCCCGTCGGATCTTTATCCATAATCATTTGTTCTTGATTTTCCCATTCAATATCCAGTTTTTTTGCTCAATATCTGCACTTATGCATCACATTGATTTTCTCATATGCTTGCTTGCTTTTACCTTGATGTCTTCTTTCGTGAATTTCAAAAGCGGCATTCACTTTAGCGTTCACCACGATATCAAACTTATTCTTTCTCTTTGCTGCTTTGACTTCCATTGGTCTATAACCTTCACCTGGTCTCTGCTTGAGCGCATCTGACTCGTTTTCTCCCTCAAATTGAGTTTCCCTACAAGATGAATCTCCTGCACTAGATGAGCATGATGATTTCGATGCTTTGTTCTTTCCCTTCCCCTATGTTTGAACGTCTCGGAGGCTCTTCGCATTATCGAAATTTTACATCAGTATACTCGTCAGCAACTCATAACAGTTCAAAAATTGGTAGTAATGTGATTTTTTAGCATCGTCTTTCCTTGAAAAAAGCTTTATGAATTCCTCATTCGTCATTCTTTTCTGAAAACCAAAAATAGGAATATATTAATAATCAAATTAAATACAAAAACTAATAAAAATAAGAAACATACCAAATGTTTTTTGCCTCCCATTCCACTAGGGTTCGCTTTCTTTATTTTATAAATATGTGACTCATAAAACTGAGTTTAACGATTGATTTTCCCGAATCGACCTTGAATCGCCGACAAAGATCGAGTATTTTCAGAAAGCTTGAGGTTGAAGGTATTCATTATTTATTTTGAAACTTATTGCCGCTCTGATCATTGCCACTGATCGAGTCGTTTGTACAATGGCAGTAAATGTTGCATAAATCGTAGTTCTTGTCGCTTTTCTAAGGGTTGGATGAACACTGTGTCGGAGGAGTACTAGGTTATTGCTGGCTATCGCCGAAAAAATAGTTTTAAGACTGAGAAGGATACATAAATTCTCTAAAAGGTGAAGCCATTTCAGGACTGTGTGGTTAATTCCCCGCTATAACTCTGCTATATCTCATAGCGGATTTCTACCGCTACGATTTTTCCATATAGCCCCCAAATATAGCATTTCCGCTTTAAGCCCCGCTATTTCCGCTATATCTCATTATTCCCGCTATATTCCGCTATGTCCGCTATATCTTCTTCAAAAAAAATGAATTGAGAAATGAGACATATATACGTTATAAAATTATGAAATTAATTTATTTGATTTAAGTTTTAGTATATTTTCAGAAATGAAAATACTCTAATATTCTAATAAATTCAAATATGTTATATAATAGTTTTATCTTTATTTATAGTATATTTTGCACATGTTTTTGTTTAAAATTATTTATGTATTAATTATAATTCAATTGAATGCTAATTTTTTATTTAATTACTATTTAAATATTTGTAAAAACATTAAATAAGAGCCTTATATTTCATTTGAGAGTTATCCGCTATATCCCGCTATATCCCCGCTACATCCCCGCTATGACTTTTTGCACATCCGCCGCATTGAATCCACCGAGCGCTTTAACTGCACGGTTTCAGGATAATACAGGTTAAAGAAGAAAAGGATGAAGATAATTGTGTAGATATGAAGATTGAATAATGTGTATTTATAGAGTTGAGCAGGAAGAACGTAGTCGTTGGAGGAAGGCGTTGTGGCTCCGGGCTTTCGTTAAATCAGCGTCCACGCCAATGTTTGAGATGCTCTTACGGAAAGGGCATAAATGATAAAACCATTAAATTGGAAAAGAATTTTTTTTTTCCATTTTGGCCTCGTTTTCAAACCTATTATCGAAAATAGTCCAGTTTTTAAACTAATAACAAATATAGCTCTGTTTTGATCAGTTCAGCGCTGAGCTGGCCAAATTGCACTGGCTACTTTTCAAAAGTCGCTAGAAAAAAATTACACCGGCGACTTTTGAAAAGTCGCCAACGTATTTTGGTCAGTTAAGCGCTGAGCTGGTCAAAACATAGCTATATTTGATATTAGTTTTAAAATGAGGCCGATAACAATTTTCAAAACGAGGCAAGTGGAAGAAAAATCCATTCAAAAATCTGTGTCATTTTGCTGCTACCTTCTTTGCTTCTGCTTTGGTTTACAATATCTCGTAGGCTATTTTCGATCGTATATTCTAAAGACTGTTTGACTGGAAATGACCGGAGGATCAAGAAGAAGCAGCACGTCTGTCACACCAAGGAGGAAAATGTCCGATTTCAATGGCGGTCTTGATGCGACGAGGCGAAGCTCTGTATCGCTTTCTTCACTTCGTCCTCAGTATGTTCCTCCGCCCTCCCCTCCCCTATCCCCAACATTTTTTTCCCAATTTATTCGAAATGTTTGATGGAATATTGCTGATGGATTGGTTCTGAGTTTGTTTTTGCTAGGGCAAAAAATACAGTGACGGAAATTTAGTTTTTATGAATATTACTTTTGTTAATGGACATTTTGATCATCTCCAATCTTTGTTGAACTCAATTCTAGCATTCCGATTTACTCAAAAACCTCAACGGTGATAATATGTAAATTATACTTTCATCTAGGTTAAAGCTGTCTGATGTGAAGCGCGTTTGAGTGCTTTATGTTATCCATCCTCACGTTCAAGGTCCTTGTATAATGTATTTGTTCAACATGAATTTCTCTCAAATTAAAATCCAGACTACTGTTGTATAGGCTCTTGAAATCATGCATTTACAAAATATACACACATCACAAAATTACAGGATTCACAACATTATTTGTTGCTTTCTACTTTGATCAATATGAGTGTACTGCTAGTGCAGACTGCTCTCAGCACATCAGTGTTATGACAAAATTTCCCTCAATTTAACTGGGTATGATTTGAATTAAAAGGGAATGTTGTCAGCTTTTATATTATAGTACAGCTAGCACATGTGTAATACAAGACAAAATCCTTTTTCTCTTCTACTTGCAATAATTTAAATTTTAGAACTAAACAAAATTTTGTGTGCTGGAGATGCTCTTAGAGTTAAAATTAACATTTCATTTGTTGATTATTGTTTTGTCTGGGACCATCATGCGGTTGAGCCATTTGACGTGACTTAGATGGGTTTATTTATTGTCCCAGTATTAATGATGTTTTGGAAATATAACTGAAATAAAATATACAGTTTCTTAAATGTATGTATAGTTAGACCAGTATTTTCTGTAGGAAGAGCGAGTCCATGCTTTTGTGAGCTATTTCATTGGCTAGAATTAAAGATATGCATCTAGAGTGTGTTTTTTTTAACCTACTTGTATGCAAAATCAACTATTATACGAGGCCAAATTTTTACGACCTTTGACCCTATTTGCTTCAGTTTGTACAAATGTACTATTTTGTCGAAGGTTAATTTCATTGATTCTTGAAACTTATACAGCTTTTCTCAATACCGTTTTCTTAAAAATAAAGGAAAATGTGAAATGAATTACTAATTTCAAAATAAAAAATGTTATCTGGTCAAGTTTGTGTTCTAGACATGGAGAAGAAAATGAAATGATCCATAAATGCAGATACATATGTTATATGTTATATATATGTATTCAACTTAATTAAATTTGCCACAATGGGCAAAGCTAACGTACTACATTTTGTTTTTTCGAGGGATATCAGTTCTATTTCAGAGTCATATCATGCATTATCACACCCAAGATCAAAGATGGTTTTTGATTAGTCTCCTTTCTGTTTCAGAGTCATATGAACAATTTTCTAGATTAACGTTGAATGAAATGATATGTGCATGTTTATGGTTGTGATTACCATTTTTCAAACAAAAGAAATAGTGGCATATACTTCGTATCTTCTACATCCTTTGCCTCTTTTTTTTCTCACAGTTGGAGGACTTGTGTTCAGCTAAATTTTGTAATACATATTCTTACTATCTAGTTTTTCTTTACAAAAGTTTGAACCAATTCAAGTACTTACATCCATTAAAACTGACATTTACATCAATGGCTAAAATAGATATTTTTGTTAGGTCATATTACCATAGAACTTTTGGAGGGGAAACATGTTTTGAAACAATTTGATTTTTGTAAAGGAAATCTAATAAAGAGATCATATGAACTAAACATTGTCTTCACTCTAAACTTTTGGATATGAATAATTTGATCAAAGATGAATGGAGAAGTAAGTCACATGGATAGGGAAATAGCATTACACATGTGTGTGCGCTCCCGCACACACACACATATATATGTATATATGGATGGGTAGAAGGATCTAGATCCCTTATATTTATCCTTCTAAAATTTCTCTTCGTATTTTTACGCAAAAAAATCTCCTAACCAAAGTGATTTTAGATATGTTATGTTCATTTGCAAGATCATTTATGCAGAATTTAAAACTGTCCAAAACTTCTATCTATTTCAAAATTACGTTTCAAATTGAAGGTTAAAATAAATATTTTCATTGGCTCACATCGACTTATTATTTCGTCGGAGTTAATTTTTTTGCATAGATGATCTTCCTAATAAACAATATATCCACAAAAATTTACTTTGATTCGAACTTTTTTTTCACAAAAACATAGGGGAGATTCATAAGAAAGGTGTACGTGTGCATATATGTATGTGTGTATCTATACATACATAGGTGCATATATATATATGTATGTATGTATATGTGTATGTGTGTGTATGTGTGTGTGTGTGTTAAATGTAGGGCTGAATTCATGGCATGGGGGCATAATCCCCTCGATGCCATTGAAATTTTAGGAGGAGACATAATTTTGATTGGAAACTCTAATTGTATTATAAAAACATTTAAGGATCCAAACGTTTGTAAGATTTCACCTTAGAAAAAATTTGGATCATGATTATATCCCCCGATTAGTCCTTTTATATGTTGTATGCATGTACATGAGCGACTGAACACAGAATCCTAATAACTTACTAATAAAAGAAAATGAATGGTCTACCTTTTCCTGGAGATACTCCATTCACATTACACAAGTCGTTCAAAAAAGATAGACCAGTTCCAAAAGTTTATCTATTAAAAAACATTGAATTCAATATGAATGATTAAAACATTCGATCTAAATCGTAGCTTTAAATGCATTTAAAATGCCCAAGTAAGCATACCGGCATGTACAATCATGCATTTCTATCCATCAACCTTTGCATATTTCTTCTTTTAACTGTATAATCGACATCTGCCACTCTTTTATCGACCTGTCGTTACGCCTTTTTCACATCAAAGTCTTTTGTTCATAGTAGCTCACATGACTAGTGCAATTGAAAATAAGGGTAAAGGGATATGTATATGCTTCAAGAAACTAGCTTGAACTATTTTTGGGAGCTAGCCACCTATATAGTTGTATTCATTTAAATTTTACAAAGTCACTGCTCGGTATCAACACTTTACATTCTACATATTCTCCTTTATGTCTAATCTATATGAATTAGTTGGACGTCTCACTTTATGGGCATATAGTACAATACATGTTATATGCCTTAGTTTGCTTTGAATATGTAAAGATTATTGTGAGATTTATTCATGCATCATTGGATCCGAATTTTGCGGGTATTTGGTCTATTGATTAAGTCTTGGAATATTTTCTCCAGTAATGGGGCAATATTGTGTACAACTTGCCCACTCTAAATCCTGCTCAAGCGCGAGCCTTATGCATTGGGTAGATGATGATATTCTCCTAAACTCAAGCTTTGATTTGGACATCAAACATTTATGTGGTTTTGTAATTAATCTACCGTAAACTCATAGGACTTCCTCAGGGTGCGCCTGCTACCAGGATGAGTACTTGAGCGAGGTATTTAAGCAGAGTTGAAAAAGCGAATGCAAGCAAAAATGGTGTGAGCAGAGTAATGCATTTGCGGTCATTTGCGCAGAATAAAATGTTGATGCAAGTGGAAGTTTAATTTCTACAATCGTTAGTGCATTTATATTTAATGGTTGAAAATTTAAGTAATTAATACATTCACAAATTCATTAGTTAATTAACAGCTACAAGTGCAGTGAGATATGAGATCATAATGCAATACATTTGTACAAGTTTAGTCATTTGGCCCACGTCTCTACATTTGGAAAGTTCAGAATGTTTCCATATGCTCACTATCTTCATATCTACCCCTGTGCCAAGCCATTGATTTTAGAATATTTAGAATATTTTGCTTTTTTGGGCTGCAAACGAATTTTCAAAGTTTCGGTCATCTCTAATCCACCCAACGACAAAAAATGAGAAATATTATTCTCAATCGGCCATTCCATCAGAAGCTGCACTATCATTTATCTCTTGAGAACGAGTTCTCTTCATTTTTTTGTGTGCACCCAATCAGCATTGTCGGCCATTTATTTCTTCATTCGCCTTGCTACAAGCACGTGTTTGAACAGTAGTACAGACATCTTAGTACAAACATCTTTGTTTGCATCATAACTAGAATCTATATCACTCATTGGCTCTTTGGATTTTTCTTTCTTCTGAACCTTTGGCATTGGACTGCAATGTTGTCTGCTTGCGTTCAATTATTTGAAAGGAATACGAATCCATCGCTGAAGCGTATCAAACCAAGTTTGTAACAAGATAGTTTCGAATTGTTGGATCTTCCTGTGTTGAAGCAGGTGAATATGTTTGTTCTTCAGTGATGTTCAACCCTTGAAACAGTGCTTACGTCAAGGTGAAGTTTGCTATTGTCTCCCTCTAAAACTTAAAAATATTATCAAATTTCTACGAAAATGAAAATTTTGAATGTGTCATGTTTATGCTAAAACACAATAGCAAAAAAGTATGGAGTCAAATTTCAATAACGAGGACGCCTTCCTACAAATAAATAAATAAATAAATAAAGCAGCATCGAAATTAAAATGAATTCCCATAGGATTTTTTTTAACGATTATTTTGAACCTGTTCAAAAAATAAATTGTATATAATATATGCACACAACTAATTATGTAGTATTTTCGTAATTGTTGGTTTGTAATTGAATTCGAATAATGAGATCTGGTTTTATTATTTTCTTAGCGTAAAGTTATGAAATCACTAAAACTTAATTCACTAGTAGAGTCAATTTATCAAATGTCAAATAAAAGTTCAAGAGAAAGATGAAGGAAAAACATTGTAAGATGGACCTTTATTTAAGCTGTAATTGTAAACCCATTTATTTTCCAAAAATATGTGTGAGAAGAACAATAAAATAACACACCATTAATGACTTGGGTCCAAAGTTGTATTTCATACTCCGTCTTTATTATTATTTTCCTCCTCCTCTTTTTTTCCTTGCTTTAAGACCCAGTTTTACAAAAAATAATTCTCGTTTTTTCCCTCTAATTTTGTTGTTGAAATCTTGTTGGGGGCACTTCCCCGCTTAATTACAATGTGGATGCTTAATATGGTTGGTCCACCATTCTTGAATGCTATATAAACTCTTATCTTCACACTCACATCCAACACTTGTTTGAGCGCAAAAACGATCGCATTTCACTCATTCTTTACAAATAAAAAGACTTAGATTCAAAGTTCATCCATTTTTTTTTGCTAAAATATCATTTTCAGATATCTTGGAATAGAAAGAATCATGCAAAGAAATAAATATGATATGTTTATACTAAATACAATAAAAATATATAACTTAGTACAATGGGTCCACCATTCTTTGGTGCTAGGCATCATTTTCTTTGTATTCCAATCATCTGTTTTGGCACAAAATCTATCCTATTTCACTTGTGCTATGCGAAGGCTATCATATTATGTCGAATTCGCTATTCTTTTACAGAGGAAGTATCCATTATAACTTTGTTTTTATCCGTTGTCATTTTATGGATACTTATCATTTGTTTTTTTTTCACACATCGTATGCCTTGTCACATTGCAAGAAAATAATTAGATTTTGTTTTGACCAATGCGAACCAAATTTGGTGGTACATTTCAAAAACACAAGGTTTTTTGAGCTTACTATTTCCTTTGAAATGAAGAAGAAGAGGTGACATATATGAAAGCTCAAAAAAAAATAACCATTGGTGTCTAACGTGAGGTACACTTAAACTTGTATTCCTAGCTTTACATGCCAACATTAGGAAACGATTTGATTCAATTTTCCAACTATGAAATCTGACTCGAGCTTTGTGTCATGCTTAGAAAGTTTGCTTTGGAAACTTTTTGGTGCGAATTAGTCTTTACGAAATGGGGTAAGGTTTAGACTTTAAATGAATAAACCTATCAATATCTCGGCATTTAATCTGTATTTGATCCAGATTTGCATTAGATAATTGGATCGGGATCATTGTTTTCGATCCGTGTTCCATTTATGAATAGTATCCTTTTAGCCGTTATTTAATGGAGCAAATACAGATCATGATTACTTTGACCCATTAGTACGTTGTTATAATTAAAAGATAAAACAATCGCATTAAAAAAATTGATAATAATATTATTTATGATGTTTTCTCCTAGAATGTTTTCATAATCTATGAATATGGGCAGTTGGCTACACAGTGAATAAAAAGATAAAAAGGGGGAAAAAGCACGGAGCACCAAACTTTCAAATGAAAACTAGATTAATATTATTATTGTTATAACGTATTAATTAGCCTACTAGCACTTCATATTAATTTTGTGTTAGTATCTAGAGAATCTAATATAGGATAGTTTTTTTTGTTGTGTGTGTGTGTGTGTGTGTGTGTGTTATTAGCTGATATGTTAAATGGATTATAATGGTTGATGACATAAATTTTAATCCTTTGAATCTTTTGCGGGATCAGTTTTGTGTATATTTTGGATCTTGGGTGGTACGTATACTTTGGGGGTAAAGGATTTAATCTTATATTTTTTAAATTATTGATTGTGGTTAATGATAAGCGATGCTTTTAACTTAGTAAATTTTCCCTTAGGAGGAATCTCTTTTTACGTGCTTTAGATTTTATTTGTTATCTTCAATTTAGTTCGTTAGATGTATCATACCGCCTTCTCCAAAATCCGAATATGCATTTTAAGTTGTATGGCATAATGATACCAAATACGGTAAATAGCATATAATGGTTAAACTTAGATTTCAATTTCTTTGCATAAACTCCTTTCATTCAATTAGCATATGCACATAGTTGGCTAATGTCACCTGCACTATGTAACAATGTTCTACAGTTTGTTGCCATATCATCTATCAATACATCGTATGGGTGTATTAATACCTACCATTTATTTTTCAGTTCTATCAGTGGCGAAAGAACTGTAAAGAGGCTGCGTTTGTCTAAAGCTCTAACGATACCCGAAAATACAACTATCCAAGAGGCTTGTAGAAGAATGGCTGCTCGTAAAGTTGATGCTGTGCTCTTGACCGATTCCAATGGTCTTTTATGTGGCATATTAACTGATAAGGTATTATTTTCTTCTGGCTTACTGAATTTTTAGTTGATTTTGTTTACTGCAATTTGTGCTCAAAAAATGATTCTTTCATCTTTTGAATATTAGGATATATCAAGAAGAGTTATTGCTTGTGAAGTTAAAATTGAAGAAACTCCCGTTTCCAATGTCATGACCAGGTGTCCAGTTTTTGTTCTGTCTGAATCTCTAGCTATTGAAGCATTGCAAAAAATGGTGCTAGGTACGTAAATACCACGTTTTGTCATTAGCAGGGGCAAAATTTTAAGAAAAATGTAATCTTGCGGGAAATAACTCTCTTTATTAACTCTATTTGCAAGATGCTAATCTTTGCGGATGCGCTTTGTCATCTCCAAATTCTCGTGCAAAACTTAGATGCAATATCTTGTTCTCTTCTTCATTGTGAATTGAGATAGAGTTAATTTTCCATCCCTTTTTTGTTTGCAATATCTATATAATAACCATCTTTTAGAATCTTTGTACTCTTCTTGGCCACAGGAAAACGGATTTTTCTGTTATGATAACACAAAATAAACGTGAAATGATTTGACAAAACAATTGGTTTCTTTGACTTTGTTTGAGCTGAATGTAAGTTTCAGTTTCGTATCCAATTGTGGGTTTGAATTAATTTTTGAGCTAACGTTCGGAGAAGGGAACTGGAGATAAGTTCATGGAAGGATAAAAGCCAGTGCAAGCAAACATGACAATAAATGAAAAAAGATTTATGTTTATCGACCATATAAGATTGAGGTCTCCTGTCATTCTTCTCTCTTTGCTGCTGCTACTACTACAATTAAATCCAGCCTTCATATTTCAGGGAAGTTCAGACATTTACCTGTTGTTGAGAATGGTGAAGTTATTGCTCTACTTGATATAGCTAAGTGTTTGTATGATGCAATTGAACGTCTAGAAAGAGCAGCAGATAAGGGAAAAGCTATCGCAGCTGCTGTTGAGGGAGTGGAGAAGCAATGGGGCACCTCTGTTTCTGGTAGGCAATAATAAAGTGGTGTTTTACAGATACCAGTTATCCATATTTTCATAAAAAACATCAGTTTTCTCTATAGTGCCATCTCAACATTAACGTACCCACTATAACTTCTGTGTCAAGGTTGTATGTGTTAGTTGATACTTTGTGAGGATGTTCTTGCAAGTTCGGAAACTTCAGAGAGTAAAGACAGTTAATTAGATATATAGTTGGTGCTATGATATGATATTGTCCGGAAATTATTATTTTTGTGCAGGCCCTAATACTTTTATTGAAGCACTAAAGGAGCAGATAGTCAGGCCTGTGGTTTCTACCATTTTACCAGATAATTTAAAGTAGGTAATATTCTTTCCTTCATATTTTCCTCGACAATGGTTCCTTCAGCTGTAAAATTTATATTCGAAAACTTAATCAATTTTTTTAGGTCTGTGATACTTTCTCCTTCCGATTCTGTGTTAACTGCAACAAAGAAAATGCTTGAATGTAAAAGAAGTTCTGCCGTGGTTACAGTCGATAATAAGCTCAGGGGCATACTTACGTAAGCTATTGATTTGCTATAAATATATCAATATGGTTTTTGTTGTTTATGCTTATTGTGCCAAGCCTTGTTTTTTTTCAGTTCTAAGGATATTCTAATGCGACTTATTGTTCAAAATCTTCCCCCTGAATCCACTCCTGTTGAAAAGGTATCCTACTTAATTGGCAACATATTTCAACAATAGAAATACAGGCTTTCTCTGATGTATGTCTCTCTTTTTTTTTTTTTTTTTGCCTACGTTTGTCAACCATATTTTGGAGTTTGGACAGGATTCTTATGTTACACATATGGAGCATCAAAATTTTCCTCAGTTATCTTATGTGACATTTAATGCTTCAACAATTAAGTTTGACCTTTTGCCCCTACATGGTATGCAGGTGATGACTCTGGACCCTGAATGTGTAACAGTAGATACACCAATTGTCGATGCTCTACACACCATGCACGATGGAAGATTTCTACATCTTCCCATTGTCGATAAGGGTATAGTACTTGTGCAAAAATTTACATATTTTATGCAGTCATAGTCTTACAATTCTGTAACTTACTCCTCCACTCATATCTTTCCCTTGTTACAGATGGGAATTTTGTGGCGATTATTGATGTGATTCATATTGCTCATGTTGCAGTTTCTACAGTAAGTCACTACATGTAACTTCAATCTGATCGTCAGTGAGTTTTCTATTACCAACATTAATTTTTAAAGGCGATATTGGCAATTAGTATCGATTTACTTGCTTGCATGTTTTTTTTTACAAGTTCTTTTCAGTAGCATTTGGTAACTTTTCTTGCTAGCATAAAGATGCTTTTCTTGATTGGCAACTTATGCATGCAGAAACGCTGTACATTGTTTGTCATTCAATGTAATTATGCTCCTTGACTAATTGTGTTTTGTTACAAGGTGGGAAGTTCTGGAGGAACTGGAGTGGAGTCAACTACTATGATGCAGAGGTTCTGGGATACAGCTCTGGCTGAGCCTCTTGAAAATGATGATGATTCTAGAAGGTAAGCTAGCTTAAATACATACCATCTTATCGTTCACAAGTTTTGCTAGCATGGAAGTTTTTGAGTTGTTTTCTAGGGAAAATAATCAGTTCAAAATATTGAGCAAAAATTAAGGTAATGTTTGGTTTGTTATTTTTAGTTTTGGATTTTCTTCCATACAAAAATGCACACGACGCATGTATGTTGCCGAAAACGATCGATTTAGAAAACGAAGTAAACATACAAAATAGAAAACATTTTTTTCTTCTTCTGTGTTTTGGAAAATAACACAAGCACGTGAAACAATCCATTCTTTCATCGTCCTTCTATTCCCTTCGTCCTTCCATCCATCTTTCTTTCATTTCCTCTGTTGTCCTCCATTCTTCTCATATGTAACATACATGTTGAAAACTGAAAACACAAAATTTGTTTTTAAACCAAACACTACGTTAAAGTCCGTTTGGTTTGAAAATGACTTTTGTGTTTTGCGTTTTCAATATGTATTTATAAATGCATGATAGAGAAGAAGATTTTAGAAAACGATCAACTTGGAAAATGGTTTTTAACATGTAAATTGAAAATGATTTTTTTGTTTTTGTTTTCCACCTTTTGGGAATTATAGAAAACTATCTTCTTCATTCTCCTTCTCGCCTTTGCTGTAAGGACGATGATTTTCTTCCATCTCATTCTCTTCCACGTCATTTGAAATACATATTGAAAACACAAAATACTAAATTTCATATTCAAGCCAAACAGATCATAATTGACTTCATTTTCTTATCAATTTACAACATGCCTCTTTGAAAGTTCAAAATATATCTTTTGGCATACAAATCAGGAATTGTTAAAGCACCCTCCAGTTTTTGATAAGGAGGTATAATTTTAGGACTCCATTCTAATATAAAATTGTTATGGTAGGGACATGATAAGCGGAAACAAATCAAGTGTTTTGCTGTTTTTACCATCGTTCAAAGCAAGGTTTGAAAACTCGGTTTCGTTCGGTTGAAATTTTCTTAGTTTCGGATGATTTCGAAAGTTTCGGTTTCGGTTCTGCTTTCGGTTTTCAATGGTTTGTTAATGAAAATGTAACAGTAAATAAAATATAGTCTAACTTAATATTTTTATACTTAACCAAAAAAATTTAATTTAAAATTAGAATTATACTAAATTAAATAAATTAGTCCAGCCCAATTTATGTCATTATATTCAGTCCTAATTAAATAAAATTAAATGATGTTTAGTTTGATTTCAAAGCCTAGTACAAAATCTATTTTTAATTAGCCTGTTTTCACTTCAGTCTTTAGTTACAAAACTACATCTAGAAGCTTTCACTTTAGCCCTTATTTTACAATACCGCTTCTTCCTCTCTAGGGCAAACTGTAAAATCAAACAACACAACAGTAAAATAAACGACAGTAAAATCGAATGAGATGCTCACGTTGAATTTGCACCTCAATCCTCGAACCTCTACTACTCTAAAACTGACGACGACCGTAAAATCGACGACGACGACAATTACTGCTTTGTGCTTTGAAATCGACGACAATACTCGCTTGAATTTGCATCTCGACTCTCGATTCCGGGTAGGTAATTTATTGATTTTTCTTCTTCATCATCTTTCTTTTTCTTTTTGATTTTTTAACTGTTAGTCAGCGGGACGGGATTTTAACCTAATCCCGTCCCGCCACCGGCCGGAATCGAACCGAGGTGGCCGGAATCTCGGGGTTCCGGCCGAAACCTTAAACCATGGTTCAAAGCAAATTTGGCAATATCTCGTCAAAAGCAAAATGAAAACGATAAATGGTCCACCAAAACTAAATTCGGAGAATACCATAAAATGGTGAGGATTCACCGAAAAAGTTGCATAACGAAGATAATAACAAAATTATATTTGATTGTTATGAGGGGGCTAAATTCTTTGGAACCCATCGTAATAATTTTAAGAATATTGAAAAAATGACTCATCTTATTCAAAACTGGAGTTTATTGAACAATGCCCTATAAATTTACGACATATTATAAACTTATAATCAAATGTCTAGACATAAAATTACTTTCATCATTACACTAAAATAAATAAGGTTGTAAGATATTACTTCTACGTTAAATTTTATTTATGAAATATAATATTGGAAGGATGTTATGTAACATACATATTACTGTTGTGTTTCGGCACTTCAATGCGTCCCATGAACGCGCGCTTCACTGATCCGTAACGACACCATCTTAATGAAGCTTCCAATGTGCCAACGTCCCGATTGAACATTCATCCTTACTCTTTCGGAACAGGCATATACGTGGTCTTGACAACACTTGCTTGTAACAAAAGAAATTCCTAATGTTACGTGCCACCAATCCCACATATATACCACGTTATGCGTCATATTTCTTGCGATGTGGGACTTATCGTTCAATATATGCACTCTCAAATGCAAGACACACATAACACTTCTCCACATTGGCGAGCATTTCCTCTAACTTTCATTTGGAGTATACTAAAAAAGTTCTACAGTGGGATCGTCCCGCTTTTTCTCTCACTTCTTACGCAGTTGGGCAATGTTGCGTTACCAAATCTCCACTTTAAGACGAGTACTTTCCACTCAAGTCATCTTGGAGTATCAGTTCTCAACGCAAGAGAGTAGACTGCGTATCTAGCAGTGGGGTCAAGCTGCTTACTTATCTTCAAGCCTTAAGGAGTCCTTACTTCGGTCACTTTCGCATTGTATAATGATCTCTCGAACCATTGGCTTCGATATCATGGTGTTTCGACACTCCAACGCATCCTATGAACGTGCGCTTCACTGATCTGTAACAACGTCATCTTAATGAAGCTTCCGATGTGCTAGCGTCCCGATTGAACATCCCTCCACCGTCTCTCGGAACGGGCACATACATGGTCTTGGCAACACTTGCTTGTAACAAAAGAAATTTTCAATGTTACGTACCACCAATTCAACATATAGACCATGTTATGCGTCATATTTCTTGCGATGCGAGACTTATCGTTCAACCCACGCACTTTCAAATGCAAGCCACACCTAATAATTCTCCACATTGGCGAGCATTTCCTCTAATCTTCATTTAGAGCATACCGAAAAAGTTCTTGAGTAAGATCAGACTGCTTTTTTCTCACTTATGCAGTTAGGCAAAGCTGCGTTACCAAATCTCCACCTTAAGGCGAGTACTTCCTCTCAAGCCATCTTGGAACATCAGTTCTCAACAAAGTGGTGAGGCTGCGTATCTAGCAGTGATGTCAGGCTTCGATACCATGTTGTGTTTCGGCACTCCAACGCGTTTCCATAAACATGCGCTTCATTGTTCTGTAACGGCGCCATTTAATGAAGCTTCCAATGTGCCAGCGTCCCGATTAAACATCTCTTTCATCATCTCTCGAAACGGTCATATACGTGGTTTTGACAACACTTGCTTATGGGAAAAGGAATTCCCAATGTTATGTGTCACCAATTCCAATACATAACACGTTATGCACCATATTTTTTGCGATGTGGATCTTATCGTTCAACCCACGCACTCTCAAATGCAAGCCACATCTAACAACAGTGAACAAATTTGTTTTTTCGCTAATGCAGAATAATCCAACGTCAAGATAAAGATTTGCCGATTGGACACCTCTCAATCCAATCGCAATTATTTACTATTCAACAATAAATAAACAAAACATAAAATAAAGGAAGATGGTAAAATTTAATGCGGTTCGGTCTAATTAACCTACATCCATGGATTTAACATCTCGCCATAATTTGAAGAGAGTTCAAGAGATTTTCTTATTACATAATTATAGCTACCAAAGTGGAGCAAACAAAACTATTACCTTTGTAAAAAACTACAAGAGATAATTTTTGATGATGATAAAATGGTTGAGATTCCACTGCTTTTATATAGGTGTTGATGGAGCATATATTTAGAATAACCAAACTTCATCCAAAGCAAAATATGTGGCTACTTTTGATTTTGATTGGATCACCATATCTAATATATCTTCACATCACAAGCTTTTGATATCTTTCAATATTAGTTTTGACTTTGTATGCAGCAACAACTTTTGAAACAAATAAATTGATTTATTTCAAAACATTAATTTGCTTGTAACTTTCACATATGAACTCCTTTTTGCAAACCGTCTTCTTCATCGTGTCCCACATCATCTTCTCATCAAAATGAGTATAATATTGTATTGCTTATTCTCAACACTCTACCTCGGTACAATGCAACTGCATCACTTTTTATCTCGAAAATGACTAGTGACTACTAGTTGTTGGGTCAGCGCCCCATAGCGCTTAGTAGCTGTATACAAACTAAGTTTGAGCAATGCTCAAATCTTTAGGAAGTGACATCGTCATTATATCTGAAGGATTATCCATAATACCCACCTTCACCAACTTGATCCCGCTTCGTTCTTCCTCCAGCATAAGAAAGAATCTTCTGACATCAATGTGTTTCGTCTGAGAATTATATGCTTGATTTTTATAAGACGACTCGCGCTCTGCCTGTCTGAAAATGGCTTTACTGTCCGCTGCACCACGGAAAGATCATCCACTAACTGAAGTAAATACAATCCCTCCTTAGTCGCTTACACAAGGTCTCGGTAGTCGACAAAACTATTATAGATTGCAGCTTTGATCTCCACGAAATCGAGCCTATGCCAAGTGTAAACACATAGCCCGACACTGACTTTTGTCCGTCTATATCCCAGCATAATCTGAATCACAGTAGCCTCTAAGAGAGATATCACCATCTACTCCATCATACAACAAGCCAACTGAAGAAGTGCCACGAAAATATCTGAAAATCCACTTCACTGCTTGCCAATGCTTTTTGCCTGAGTTAGACATATATTGAGTTACAACACTCACTGCATGTGCTAAATCTGGTCTCATGCACACCATAGCATACATGAGACTACCAACAACACTAGAATAAGATATATCAGTCATATACCTCGTCTTCATCAGATGAAGGATGTCTTTCGACAATTTAAAACGAGAGCCTAATGGAGTGCCAACGGGCTTAGCTTGCTACTCGATGTACTGTGCCTGTGTGAGTTTCAACTCTCTCTGCTTTCTAACTCTGAATATCTGCATTGCCAAAATTCTTTGTGCTCAAATCCTTCATATCAAACTCCTTATCGAGCTCCGTTTTCAACTCCTTAATTCTGACCATGCTTCGAGATGCAATCAACATACTATCAACATATAACAAAAGATATATCATATCTTCATCATGCCTCCTGAAATAAACACACTGGGCTTTAAAACTTTTAGAATATCCCTTTGAAAGCAAACTTATCAAATCTCTTATATCATAGTCTAGAAGACTGTTTCAGTCCATATAGAGATCTGTTGAGTTTACAGATATAATCTGACGTGCTACTATCAATGAACCCCTATGGCTGCTTTAAATAAATCTCCTCCTCTAAATCACCATGCACGAATGCAATTTTGACATTTAGTTGTTCAAGTTCAATATCATAATGAACAATTAATACTAAAATAATATGTGAATGGAAGTATGCCTAACAATTGAAGCAAAAAAATCATGACACTCTACCCTTTTCTTCTAAACATACCCCTTTGCTACTAACTTTGCTTTATATCTGAAATCTCCATTGCTGCCGTCTTTCACTCTATAGATCCACTTGCATCCAGTAACTATCTCGTAGGTGGGAAGATGCACCAAATCTTAAGTATGATTTTTCAACAAAGATTCAATCTCCTCCATAGCAACTAAGCAACTAGAACTGTTAATTGATGCAATAGGTTCTCTATAATACTGGGCTCATCATGAACAATATTCAATGCATATATTTCCATATCATCGAAGTCAATATATTCAATGCTCGACCCAGCAAACTCATCAAGCCACTTAGGCTTCATTCTCTATCTAGCAGGCCTAGTCTCTAAACGAGCTCCATATTGAGTTTGATCATCTGTACTAACATCGGTACTATCCTCATCAACCACGGTGTCATCGGAAACACCATCTGAACCTCTATGGAAAGAATCTGAAGACGACTTGCATTGTGTTTGGTATTCCGAATTTGTCCTCACATTATCATCAGACAAGGAAGGCTCCACCTTTAGCATAGCTTCTTATCAAAAGTCACACCCCTACTGATAATCTTCTTGCTGATATGACACCACAACCTATATCCCTTCACTCCTCTTACGTAACCTATAAAAATACACTTACGAGCTCTAAGGTCCATCTTTTCTCTGCTCTTATGTAAATAAGCTGGACATCCAAATACTCTGAGAAATGAATAGCCAACGGACTCTCATTTCCATACATCTTCAAGAATTTTCTTATCTATGGCAGTAGACGGTATGCGGTTGATGAGGAAAGCCGCCATATATAGGGCTTCAGCCCAAAATACCTTCTTCAACTTAGCAGTCAATCTAAGGCAATGAGTTCTCTCCAACAATGTTCGATTCATCCTTTCAGCAATTCCATTAGATCGAGGGCTGTCAGGTATGGTGTAATGTCTCTTAATGCCTTTGGACTCGCAATAGTCGATAAATTTATGTGATACAAATTCACCGCTATTATCCGAATGAAGAACTTTCAACTTCTTACATGACTGCTTCTTAAACATAGATTTCCACTTTCGAAACCTAGTAAAAGGTTTCGCTCTTGGACCGTAGGAAGTATACTCATACTTTACGAGAAAAATCATCTATAAATGAAATAAAATACCCGGCTTCACTTAAGGGGAGGGACCTCACTCATCCATGTGAACATACTCCAAGACAACTTTTGCTTTGTGCTCTCCTTACCAATAGAAATCTTTGTTTGCTTTCCAAGAACACATTTTTCACAAAAGCCAAACTTTGAATGTTGTGCTCCATCAATCAAACCTTGCTTTCTCAACTCATCCAAACTGCGTTCGTCGATTTGACCTATTCGCAAGTGCCACAATCTAGAAGAATCTGAATCAACAGAAGTAACTGAAGCTGGTTCACTAACTGTTGTAGTGCCCTTTAATAAATATAGATTTTCTGCACTCACTCCTTTCATAACAATCATGGAACCATTAAGTATATTCATTTTCTCTCCCTCAACTACAATTCTCAGACCAAGCCTACTCAAAGTCCAACAGAAATCAAGCTCATTCTCAAATCAGATACATGTCGAACATCAATAATAGTACGAACAACACTGTCAAACATCCCGACCTTCACACTACTAACACCAACCATATGGCAAGAAGTATCATTGTCCATCAGAACTTCTCGTCCATCAATCTCACTATAAGTGAAAAGCAGTTCCTATCAGGTGTCAAATGATAGGATGCGTCAGAATCAATCGGCCATAAGCTGCTCTTCCCTGAAGTGACAGATGCTGTAAATACATTAGTATCATTTTCTATATTTGATTTCTCTGCTGTAGATGCTGAAGCTTGCTTTGCGTCTTTTCTTCTTCTTTCGAGCTTGGGATATTGAGCTATAAAGTGTCATGACTTCTTATAATAATGGTAAGTCAATCGCTTAGACCCTTTAGACTGAGATCTTGAATTGCTTCAACTACCACTTCTTTGACTTGCTTTGGCTTCCACTTCTCTGTACAGAAAGCCCTTTATATCACTATCCAAACTAGTGCTCGCCAATTTACCTCTCAACACTTCATTATGAAGACCAGCCTATATAGTAGATATGCTAATTTTACTGTGACCATATATCATGAAATTAACAAAAACAGTATATTCCTTAGGCAGTGAACATAAAAGAATCACTGCTTGAGTCTCATCAGTAATATCAACTTCCGCTGTCTTCAGGTTCGTAATCAAAATGATCAAAGCATCTACATGCTCCATAAGATCGGTTTCAGGCTTCATCTTAAACGAATATAGTTGTTTAAGAACAATCCGATTAATGAGACTTGCCTTGATGATATACATCAAATATTGCATCTCATGATTCCTTCGCCATCTTCTTCTGAGAGAATTCTCTTAGAACATTTGAAAAACTCAACTTGATGGTTATAAGAGCTTCTTCTTCCATCTCTTTCAAAACATTACTATCTAGGTCTTTCAGTTTATCCGATTCAGAAATAATCTTAAAAGTGTTCTCTTTTTTAGTACGACTTCCATATTCGTCTTCCATGTAGCAAAATCTCATTTTTCATCAAAATGAGTAACAGCGTAATCACTACCGGATCAACCTATCTTCCCCGAAGCCATAATGGCTCAAATCTAAAACAAATCGACTAGCTTTGATACCAATCTGTGGTGAAAAAATTCGTTTTTTTTAACTAATGCGGAATAATATAACGCCAACATTTAGGTTTGCCGATTTAACACCTCTCGGTGCAATAACAATTGTTTACCACTCAACAGTAAATAACAAAACATAAAATAAAAGGAGACAATAAAATTTAACATGGTTCGGTCTAAATGACCTACATCCATAGACTCAACAGCTCACTATAATTTAAAGTGAGTACAAAAGATTTTCTTGTTACATGATTATAGCTATCAAAGTGAAGCAAATGAAACTATAATCTCTGTAAAAAAAAAAACTAGAAGACATAATTTTTGATGATGATAAAATAGTTGAGATTTCACTGCTTTTATATAGGCGCTGATAGAGTATATATTCCAAAGCAAAATATGTGGCTACTTTTGATTTTGATTGGATCACCATTTCTAATATATCTCCACATCACAAGCTTTTGATATTTTTCAATATTAGCTTTGACTTTATATGCAACAAAACTTTTGATATAAATAAATTTATTTATTTTAAAACGCTAATTTGCTTGTAAGTTTCACATATGAACTCCTTTTTGCAAACCGTCTTCTTCATCGTGTCCTACATCATCTCCTCATCAGAACGAGTATAATATCGTATTGCTTATTTTCAACAATTTCAATTTTCAAGTAATTCTTCCTTCAAATATTGTACCAGTATTTAAACTGCTGTAACTGATTCTAGCAGTGGTATTGTACAAATCTAACCAAATGAGTGTGTCATTTCAGTGAAGAGTCCTTGAAGCTTGCAACAGAAACAGATGCAGGAAGGTCATCTGTATTTGGATCAAACTCTGCTTTTGGCTTCAAAATTGTGGACAGAATGGGAAGAAATCACAGATTTAATTGCGGTATAGATCTTCTTTTGTTTTCTAAAATTTTATTTTTCTACACAAATCTAACTTACACTAAGTTTCATCCCAGAGACCCAGCATTTGGCAGATCTCCTCGCTTGCATTCTTCAAAGGGTTGGAAATGACATTGATAAAAACAATTTTCCTCAAATTATGGTATACTTGCTTTTTTTTCCTGCTAATAAATAATTCTTCCATTGTATATGTTAAGGCTTGTAAAAAAAATTATTTTAATATTTGGCTGTGTGAATGATATATTATAGTATGAAGATGAGGACCATGACAAGGTTGTGCTTGCTTCAGACAGTGATCTTGTTGCAGCTGTCGACCATGCAAGACTTATAGGGTGGAAGGTAGCGATATACCTGTATTAAATTTGTTTGCATCCAGAAACTTTTTTGTAAACTAATACCTTTGATTTCCCTTTCGGCCGCTAGGTTCATTTTTTTCCACCTCTTATTTTGTTTATCAAGTAATGTATCGGCACATAAGATGTTCATATGTACATCACTTGTTATATCATTTAATTTAAATATTTCGCTCTAATTTATATATATAGAACAATAATGAAGTTTAAGCAAATAAGACAATTAATGACACCTTGATCAATGTTATTTCAACTATTATTAATTTGAAATTTTCTTTCAGTTCACTTACATAGTTTTTAGGCTAATTCTATTTATATACCATAAATTAATTCACTTACATCATTGAATTTTTTTTATAAAACTTAAGACAAAAACGTCCATATTCAAGATTCAACAAAAATAAATAAAACTAATAGTAATGAATGAGAAATCCGTCGTATAAATACCCACCTTTTCCACATTGTATATAATCAATATAATCCTTTCATAAAGTAATTGATTTTTTCATACATTAGAAATTCAAGTAATTTTAAATTCACATAGTTTCGAGTTGTATTCATGAATAGTCAATTCTAACATTTTTAATTTAAAATTAAATTTAAAATTTAAAATTTAGTATTAAATTAATATGAGTTATAGAATATTATATACTTCTAACTTTTAATGTAAATTAAATCAAGTTTAAATTTAACATCAAAATTTAAATAGTTTGACATTTTAATATTTCGAAATAAAATTCAAATTTCTATATATAAACAATTAGATAAATTTAAATTCCAGTCAAAGTTTTCGAAATTGAAATTTGGAATTGCAAAAGTAAATTCGAAGAATTTAGGAATTGGTTAATGCTGGCAAGTGAAAGATAACGAAATGGCACGAGTGTTTTGTTTTATTTTAAAATGAGGGTAATAATGTAACATTTGTGGTGTATGTTAAGTATAAAGTAGTGTTTATAATTATGCCAAAAAAATTGATGTGTGAAGTAATCTTTGGTGTATGAATAGACTTTGCCTAGTTTTTATGTGAAATTAATTTTTTATAATTATTTAAAAGTAGCAGGGTATTAAGTTTTGCAATTATGGATAAAGCATAATTAGCGAACAGCAAATATTTTGCAATGTTAAAATTCAAGTTTTTAATTGTAGATTATAGAAGCTTTGTTATAGTTGATTAATCAGGGTTTTGGTTACTAGTAGTAGAGACAACAGATTCCATGTTATTTTCACGTATGTTCATGTGTTGTAGTCTCATAAAACATACCAACAAACACTTTCATCAAGAATCTGAATACTCAAAATTATGTTACTAATAAATAAATGTTAAAATCCATTTATTTGCAGAGCTTAAGACTGCATTTAGAATACCCGGATTCCAAAAATGACAGAAAACTGAAGAAGTCTGGATCTGCTTTTGATTATAAGCACATGGACACATCGTCTTCAGCTTACAGTTCAGTTGCTGCTGGTGCTGCGCTTTTTGCTGGTCTTGGCCTAATGGCTTACTTAAAGCGATCGAACAATTAGCATAGCATATTATAATATTATATGTTGTGATACTCACATAACAAAGGAGAGAAACAAATGCATAGAAAATGGTTAAAATATACTTGTTTGATAATGGTGCTTGGACATTGCTTTTATAGATGCCCGATTCTTTTGGAACCACTATATCGTTTAACCAGAAAATGGTTATATGAAATATTGTGGGAGTTGAATATGGACAATGTTGTAAAATTTGTATAATGACTTATAACGGCATCTCTATTTGTTCAAATTTTGAATTTAGAATATTTTATTCTTGTATTAGTTTATTTTAATTTGAAACTTGGTGACTGGTGCCTTAGGCATTGAATTGAATTTCTTTCAATCACATTGCCAAAGACCTTGCCAACTTACTGTGCTGGTTATTGCTGTCCTTTTAATTTATGTTAATTGGGTATCAGACGAATCTTGGGTCTAATCATATTGGGTTTTGTTGGTCAAACTTGTGCATTTCAAAGTCTAATCACGGTTTGACTCGAGGTACGGATTGGATCAAGTAGTGGATCTAGTCTAATCACGGTTTTAAGCCAATGAAAATAACACTAGATCTTACATTTTTATACCGTCACATTTTTCATTAACAACGATAACCATCATCATACCAATAACATTAGCATATCGTTTCTTGTTACTTCACGTAATGTAACATTCTCGTATTTCATGCCATTCGCATCTGTACATGTCGGACTTGAATTGCTCAAAATTGTTAATTTATATTTGGCAAAACTCAATATATACAGTAAATAAATAAATCACAGAATCACAGACACAGAGTAATATAACAATAAGCATCGGAAACAAAGACATAGTAGTTCATGAAGCTACTATATATAAAAGATACAACAGAAGTCTCGAATGCATAAAAGTCTCACTACAATAGTCAAACACAAAATCTGAATACATCATTGGAATCAACTAAATAGCTGAAAGCTGAATCGATAGATGGATCTCCAAGCGAAGCTCCAACTTCAAAGGTGAGTCTCGAATACTGGTACATTCAGTCTGACCCGAGCATAAAAAAAAACACACAATACTCGAGTCAAAATTAACATTCTTGTATTAATAAATCCAACTCAAGTGAAATATCAACTAAAATACAAGTAACTCAAAGGATGTTTGGGATAACCATCTTTTAAGGATCTGTTAAACTATTTACTATGTAGTAATATACGCTATTATAATAATGTCAATAGTAAAGTAAACTATTAAAATAGCATTAAGGCATTACCCATTTCCCTCTGAACACATTTTTATATATTCCCATAGTCTATACGGTACCGTAACTTTCCGTAAATTGGGCTTATCAGACGGCATTCCATAGGTATGGTACAAAACAAACTCGTAGAAGACGCGCTAGGGCACATGAACACGACACAACTAGGCAATGCCAGGGTAGATATATCAATTACACTTTCGGGCTGGTGGTAACGCATAGCATCTACTATCGCCCACCTCGAAACACACTCCCAAATCAAAATCAAGGGTGACCACCAAATCAATCGCAAAAATCAGAATATAGTATCGAAGGAATGTGCCTGATTGGAGGAATGATCTCACTTGGCCCGTTCAATTGCCCCTGTTTTAGTCACATCTAAGCTGACTCACGGGAGTCAGGTCCATGTATATACCTCATATAGGATCGTCGCCACCATCCTACTTCATTCTGGAATCTCCACCGCGTACACAGTTGTTAAAGTGGTTTTCGGTATTGGCAGAGAGTATGAAAATATCCGATCCCGTTCTCTTTAACAACTAATCGTTGTTATAACACCGCAGTCATTTCAATATAGTTTATACCTCAAAACCAAAATACCATTTCCATTTCAAAAACCATATCAATACGATATCATTTTCATTTCAAATATATCCATTTTCAAAAATCATAGCACTTTCAAAGTTATTACACTTTCGAAACCAAAACACTTGAAATTATAATACTTTGGAAATCATAACATTTTAAAAATCATAACACTTTGAAATCATAACACTTTGAAATCATAACATTTTAGAAAACCAACAACATTTTGAAATCATAACACTTTCCTTTAAACAGTTTAAATATTAATAATAGTATATATAATAAAATAGTTTATAAAATAGAGTAGTTAATTTAAAATAGTTATAAGTTAAAATAGTTTATAATAAAATAATTAGTATATTAAACTAATTTATATTAAAAATAATTTATATTAAAATAGTTTATAAAGTACAATATATAAATAGCTTAAATATAATTTAAAAATACTTTATATAATAAAATAGCTTCCTCAAATTTCACAAATCGATTCAAACCAACTCGAATTTCAAAAATTCAAATTTAATTCAATCACAGTTCATCAATTTCAATTCAGTTCGGTTTCTCAATAAACCATTTCAAATTATATCGATTTCAAATACAGATTTGAACCCTAAAAATAAAACATTTCAATTTCAATATATTTCAAAGCTTCCAATATTCCATATTTTCAAAACTAAATTTCATAACTTCATATATATATATATATATATATATATATATCTTAATTTAACTTCATTAGTATTTAGTTTTGAAGTTTTCACTTAATAAATCCAATATCATTTAAAGAAAACCCCAAATTTCAAATCAATAAATATTTCCTTCAATTTATTTAAACTTGAAATATTCATTTAATCATCTTAAACCAAAATCAAGTTATAAAATCAAATCCTTTAAAAATATCAAATTCAATAAGTTCCAAATCGTTGTAATTAAATAAAATCTTAATTAAATACCCTTTCAAATCAATTTCAAATCTATCTTCCTAACCTTAATTTATTAAAAATTATTATAAAATCTACATTTGAAAATAAAATTTTAAATAAATACTTAAACATATTATATATAAATTAAATCAAACTTTATTAAATCAAATCTTATTATCAAACTTATTTTATAATAAAACTAATTTATACATATTTTAGTTCTAGTGGTCCAGTGGTTTCGACATAGTGGATGTTGTTACATTGTGTTGTAGTGGCACCGGATCGATTCCCAGCGGCCACAATAATGAGACATAAGTGGTCTGGGCACTATAAAACCAGTCTAACCAAAGGCCAGGAGAAACATAGTTTCCTTGGCCCCAAAGTTTAAGTCCGCTCTCATGTCCGCTCCTGTCCTTCCTGTCCTCCCCCATGCCTCTTACGTACCTTCCCTCACCTCTAGCAACACTGCCATTCCTCCCTGCCATTCTATACCACCTTCCCCCTCTAAACTTATCATCAATCCTATCTCGTTAGAGACCACCTTGATAACCTATCCTGTCCGTACGCTTACCACAGCGACCGCTACCCTCAAAGCCCTTCCAGTTCCACCGCCTCTTCTTCTCCCTGACCCTCAACCTTCTAGGCCACCAGATGATGCTCCACTGCCGCAGACCTTTTTACGTCCTACCCCTTGTCAAGATGAACGCGAATGGACTTCTTTGTTTAAGCATAAACCAAGAAATGCTGGGAAGTACATTCCCGTTGATCTTACTCCTGTGTATGAAGATGACGTTCTAGTGCCACCGCAGATTGTTCTTGATGCCGGTGCTGAGAATTGGACAGATACACTAGTTGGTTTCTTCTTGGATAAGCCACTGTCGTATTCCGCTGTCATACAAAAGCTCAAAATCATCTGAAAGCTAAAAGGCTCTGTTAAAGTCAAATCAGATGGTATTGTTTTCCTTTTCAACTTCACATGTGACGAAGATAGATGTAAAGTTCTTCAGAACGACCCTATTATAATGAACAATAAAATGTTCATAATAAAGCCTTACGATGTTGCTGTCAGTAATATTACTGGCTCTGTTACCTCTGTTCCAGTTTGGGTTCATTTGTATAATCTCCCACTATTTGCTTGGTCGCCTTTAGGAATCAACTGGTTATGTAGTCATTTGGGTAGATTATTATGTATGGATGAGGTGACTGAGCAGCAAAATAGGTTAAGTTATGCAAAATGTTTAATAGAAGTGAAACCAGACAAGGAACTAATAAATGAATTTAAAGTAAAACTGGTGGAAGGTGGCTTTCAGAAGATATATGTTGAGTATCAATGGAGGCCAGATGTATGTGTAATATGCAAGAAATTTGGACATACAACTGAATGTTGTGATTATAAGAATACGAGTAAAAATGACAAAGAAAATGAAACGAGAAAAAAATGAAAGAATAGGAAACAGAATGGATACACCAGGAAATGTTAATGTCAATAAGAAGGTTAAACCCTTTCAAATGAAGATCGCAAGGAAATGGCAACGAGTCAATAAAAAGAAAACAGTCACATATGCGAATGTAACAACCAGTGAACAAAAAGGGGGAAGCAATGAAAATTTAGACAATGAAATAGTTAAAGATAATGATGTAGGTGAAATGAATAATAAGGAGGGTGGCAGTCTTGAACAAGGAAAAGGGCAAAGTGAAATGGAATATGAGATTAATGAAGACGTATTATATAATGAAGAAACCAACAACCAAACTAATACCGAAGGTGCATGCAGAGAAACAAAGGAGACTGAAAAAACGATTGTTAAGGATTCAGCTGAAAATCTTCTGATATCTAATAGATTTGGAGCATTAATGGGGTTGGAGAATGAAGAATTTATAGAGGACATGCAAGATGCAAGAAAAAGTGATAGTGAGCAAAGTGGTGGTACTCTGGGAATAAAAAAGGCAATTGCAACAAATATTGATGAAAATAATACAACGCAACAGGAACAAGGCAACAGAAATATGAGACAAGTAGAAACAACTCACACAACACAAAAGCAGCAAACAGAAAACATACATGCAGGAAAAGTTACAATCACTGAAGGAAGAAATGAAAGTGTGACAGAATGTGTGACTGCAAGTGCTGAAGGAAAGAGTCATAGTGGTGGTAAATTCAATAAGAATAAAAGCAAGAATTTCAAATACAAAAAAGCTACTGAGATATGTGCTGACATGCACAGGGATGTAACAGAATGCACAACTAAACCAAATAATCCCCCTGTTAATGTATCACCTCAAAATGCAACTCCTCCAAACAAATACTCCAACATCAAACCACCTTTAGCTTTCAAACCAATTCCTCCCCATCCAATACTCCATCCAATCAGCAATCCGCATCACCCATCTACGCTCGAACCCAAACTGCTACCTCCTCTTTGGATAATGGTACAAATAGCATTGAAATAACCCCCCTATCAGCAACAATTCCAAATTACTTGTCTTCTACGCAGGCGGTAACAAGGAAAATGAAGATTGATCTACTTCATGCCAGAGTTCTCCAATGATGTCTCGCATTGGAGCATGGAATATAAGAGGGGCACACCATGTCATTAAACAAGATCTATGTAAACAGCTTATCACTTCTCACCAATTATCAGTTTTGGCTATTCTTGAGACAAAACTTAATCTTCCCTTAACCATCAAGGCTGCTGAATACATAAACTCGGGTTGGAAGCTCATTCACAATCTCAACGAGTCACCCTATGGAAGAATCATGATTCTATACAATCCCCACCATGTTAATATTACACCCGTCCTCTCCACTTCCCAACTTATTCACTGTCATGCTAATGATATCAATGATAATACCTCTTTCTATATTTCCTTTGTATATGCATCCAACTCTGTTGCTGCTAGAGCCACTTTGCTTTCGGTCATTCCTTTACTGCGACAATCCTCCCATCCCTGGATTATATTTGGTGACTTTAATTGCTGTCAATCTATCTCTGATAGAGTGGGAGGAAATCCGTTGTCCATTAATGAGATACAACCTCTCAATAATGCGATAAACGATGCAGATCTTGTTAATATTAAATCATTTGGTATGCAATATACATGGAATAACAAAAGAAAACATGGTAGCAGGACCTTCTCTACAATTGATCACTCCTTCTCCAATCAAACTGCCCTAATCAAATGGCCCCTCCTCTTCAACCATCTCCCCCCTTCGCTCCTATCTGACCACTCCCCTCAAATCATACATCTTCGTGGAGTGGACAAGAGAGAAAAAGCAAATTTTAAAATTTTTAATTCATAGACTCAAGAAAATGACTTTAAATCTACAGTATTATCAGCATGGAATATTAACAAGAATGGTAATCATCTTTTTGTCTTGCAGGGAAAAATTAGAGAGACTAGAGATACCTTGAAGCTATGGGCCTTTAACAAATTTGGCAAAGGAGATAAAATGAGCACTAACATAATGAATAAGCTGGTTGAGGCTCAGAAGGCAATGATGGACAATGTTCAGGATACTAATCTTTCTTCTACTGAAGCTTCTCTGGCCCAACAGTACAATGAGGCTCTAGCTCTGGAAAGTGACATGATTCGAAAAAAGTTGCGAATTAAATGGTGGGAAAAAGGAGACAAGAATAGTGCTTTCTTTCATGACAGTCTTAAGAACAAGTAGAGGAAGGAAAATATTGCGACCATCTATGATATGCATGATATACTTCAAACTAATACAGGAGGAGTTAAAGAAGCGTTTGAACAATATTTCACAAGCATTTATAGCAACAAAAACAATTTCGATCCATCTATTGATGACATCCCTTCGGACATCATGCCTAGGCTTGATGACAATAATTACAACATGCTTTGTTCTGAAATAACCCATGAAGAGATAGAAAAGGCAATGTTTTCCCTTAATAGTAACTCATGCGGTGGCCCAGATGGGTTGAATGCTCTCTTTTACACTAAGTGCTGGTCGATAGTGTCTGCCGATGTTTGCAATGCCATCACTCTTTTCTTCAAAAAGAGTAAGCTCTTTAGGTCGTTCAATTACACCAATATAGCATTAATTCCTAAGCTCAAGAATGCTCATCATGTCAAAGACTATAGGCCTATATCCTGCTGCAACACTATATATAAATGTATATCAAAGGTTATTGCTTCAAGGCTGAAGAAAGTCCTCCCAAGTATTGTTTCCAACAATCAGGCTGCGTTTCTTCCAGGTAGGAATATACTTGATCACATTCTACTCGCGCATGAGTTAATTAAAGGTTATAAAAGAAGTAACTCTCCCCCCAAAGCAATGATGAAGCTTGACATAATGAAGGCTTTTGATATGTTACAGTGGGACAGTATTGTTCGCATCATGGGGTTTATGAACTTTCCTCCACACCTTATCGCTTGGATATATGAATGTATCTCCACACCAACATATTCAATCAGTGTTAACGGTACTACCACTGGTTTTTTCTGCAGTAAACAAGGCATAAGACAGGGAGATCCCATGTCTGCATACATCTTTATCCTTGTCATGGAATTACTTACGAGAATGATAAACAAAACAATACAACAAGGGAAAATAAAACTGCATCATGCATGTAAAGACCCACAAATCTCAGCGCTAATGTTTGCCAATGACTTGATTATGTTTTGCTCTCCTGACATTGACACTGTTAAAAACATAATGCTAACCCTAGATCATTTTTATTCTATGACGGGGTCAAAGGTCAACGTTCAAAAATCTGAAATCATCCTAGCTGGAGTTAGCACAGCTCAAACTGCTCTAATAACACAAATAACTGGTTTATATTGTAACCACTGCACTGTTTCCTACCTGGGTCTGCCGCTTACAACAACCAGAATCACTACAGACCAATGTCTTCCGATGTACGAGACTGCAAGACTAAACAGTTGGACCACTAGGAATTTGAGTCAAGCAGGTAGATTAACTTTAATCAAGTCAGTCATCTTTGCAATGCAAGTGTATTGGGCCAGAACCTTTGTTCTCCCATTTAAGCTAATTAATATGATAAGGAGTGCTAGTATGAGGTTCCTGTGGTGTGGCAGAACTATGTAAAGATATATTGCACCAACCAAGTACAGTGTTGTTGAAAAGCCGATGAACAAGGGTGGCCTAGGTCTAATAAACCTTAAACAGTGGAATAAGGCAGCATTTGCTAGGCATGTTGATACATTGTTTAATTGCCCTTATAGTCTCTGGGCAGAGTGGTCCAATAAAAATATGATAAAAAGCAGGAGATTGTGGAACATGCCTGCACAGCAAAATATGAGTTGGACGTGGCGGAGCATTCTCAAGACTAAGGAGCTCTTTCTTCCTCTGATTCAGATGAATACCAACCATGTACATAAATTCAACTTCTGGGATGACCCATGGCTTGACCAAGGATTCATATTACGAAGGCAACTAACTTACAGTGAGATTCAACAAACTGGAGTCCACTCTCAAACGATGGTCAGAGATGTGCTTGACAACTATCAGAGCCTACAGACATTTTCTTCGAATCAAAGGGTGCAAAAGCTATGGGACAGAATCAAAGACTTTATCCCGCTGCCTGAATCTGCTGATAATATTGTTTGGGGAGAGACAAAAGGAAAATTTAAAATTGGTGTGGCATATGAATTCTTGATGCAGAATAATGCTAACCATAATTGGAGATGGTGGAAGAGAACATGGAGTAAAGATAGTAGCTTTAGACAGAACCTGACTATGTGGAAGATATTGAACCGGGCAATTTTAACCAAGGCAAAGCTTGTCAGTATTGGTTTGAACATTAATATTTACTGCACTTTCTGTTGTGATCAACCTGAAACAACGGAGTACTTATTCTTCGAATGTACAGTCATTAAGCTTCTGTGGTCTGAAGTTATGTCGATATTGCACAGTAACTGTCCTTTGCATGATAACCTAGCTGAATGGGAGCATATTTATGCGAAGATAGGTAACAGGCATGAAGGAAAAAGGATTTTCTGTGTTGCATTGAAAAGTTTTATATCAGCGGTATGGAAAGAACGAAACTGCAGAGTCTTTGATGTTGTGAATGCAAAAACTGCTGCTAATTTCAAACTGTGGATCATGCATGAAGTTAAGTCTTCCCTGAAGATGCTATTCGCCTTCGACCCTGGTATTTTGGTGTCCATCTCTTTGTAGATGTCTGTGTCTTAGTTTTTTTATTCTTTCCCTTTTTCGTATTTTTTCCTCAGTGCTTGTAGTACCGTGTTTTCTCAGTTTTCTATGCTCTTTGTTGTTGTTGTGTTATGTTCTCTTCGGTGCTGCAATAAAATGGTCGGGGACCATCCAACCCCGTCGGCCTTGCCAAAATTTATACTTATTTTAAAATTGTAAAATTATAAGTACATTCTTAAAATTTATAATTTCAAAACTAACTTATAAGTTTAAAATTTTTCAAAACACATAAATTTAAAATCAGGAATTTAAACTTTATAAAATACATTTATATATAATACCTTGAAATCAATATTTATTAAACCATATATCTCTTTCCAAAACCATAGAAATCATTTTCAAAATATTTATATATAGACCAACGGTGTACGTATATAATTTTCTATCCTATGTTCAAGTGATACAGATATTTATCATTTCAATCCGCAATTTAAATATACATATATATATGGGTATATATCATTTCAATCCGCAATCCCAAATTATATTCATTGAAAATCGCTTGGGTTTATCATTTCAACCCATAACGATTTTCTCCTATTCTACAGATCGTTCGGGTATGTAACGACCCGCATTTTTGGACAGTTTAAACCGACGGTCAAATACACATGCCGATTCCAAACCATTCAAAAGGGCAGATGGTTATTGGGGTAATTAAGAAAAGAAAGGGAAGGGAAATAAAGGAAATGAAACAACACAGAATCTCACAGCGGAACGATAAAATATAATAGTCAAATAAACAGTTCATGAAGCTGTTTACTATACTTTGACAATTATTTATACAACATTTATCAAAGTTATACATATACAACAGAACAAATAAAATAATGCAGCAGACAACTTGATGCAAAGATAATAATGGCAATAGTATACCAAATCTTCGTCTTCGTCCTCCAGAATAGATCTTCAATAAGCTGAAAAACTCAGGTCTGACCCGAGCGTAATAAAAAGACAAAACACCCGAGTCAGGACTAAAATATCCTCATGTAAGTTAAATCCATCGTAAATAAATATGAGTGTAACGGCGTCAGGGATGTTTACGGGGTTTTACATCTCATATCCAGTGTCAACGTGCGTGCAATAACTCAAGAGATGTTACGGGATTTTCCATCTCTTAAGGATCCATTAAACTATCTACTATGTAGTAATGTACGCTAAGTAGATAATGCCTATCAGTAATATAAAGTATCAAAATAGCGTTAAGGCGTTACCATAATCCCCCTTAACACATTTTTATAATGCCATAGTCTATACAGCACCGTAAGTCCCACCGTAAACTGGTGGTTATCAGAGGGTACCCCATAGGTATAACACAAAACATAACGTAGTGGTCGCGAATAGGATAATCAGTATGACAAGGTACATGAGGCGATACCAACTAGGATACAAGTAGTTGTGTGATCCGGACTGATGTTGATCATAGCCAGCAGCTACCCCAACACCGCGAAACAACACTCCCAAATCAAGGGGTGCACCCAAATCGAATCACAAATGTAATAGATATGGTATCGAAGAAGTGTGTCCGCTAGAGATGGCGAACCTCAATGGCCCGGCATGGCTCCTGTTTTAGTCATGTCAGGGGTCATCCAATATCGTTCTCTTTCTTCAATCAACGCGTTCACCAAACCATCCACTTCATTCTGGATCAACACTCCGCGTATAATAGTTATTAAAGCGGTTTTCGGTATCGACAGAGAGTATGTCCATATCCGATCCCGGTCTAGTCTTTAATAACCACGTATTATTACACCGTTGGCCCCTTTACATTTCAAATCGGTTCATAATTGATATCAAATATCATATTCGCTTCAAAAATCAAATCCATTTCAAATATCATCGTATCTATTCAAATGAAAGATTCCGTTTCAGAAATCATTTTCCGCATCAATATCTCATTTTGATTTCAAAATCATTTCGAATTTCAATTTAGGTTGCAACTTCATTTAATCCAATTCGTATTCAAATTCAAGATTTAAACATAAACATTTCACCTTATTAACCAGCTTGAAATTTTTAGAAAATAGTTTAAGTAGTTTAAAAGTAGTTTTAAATAATTAAAATAGTAAAAGATACTTAAAATCTAAAAATGGATTTAAAATAGATAAATCAATTTAAAATAATTTAAATTGGGTTAAGTAGATTTAAAATAGATTAAAATAATTTAAGTATTCAAAAATGGTTTATATAACTAAGTAATTTAGAAAACAAATAAAACAGCTTCAAAACCGAACCATTTCAATTATAACTTCCCAATTCAAAAAAATTTCAGTTTCCCTTCTACCGATTCAATTTCGATTTCGATTCAATCAACGTCAACTTTGACTTCAAATTTATTCAATTTTATATTCACTTTCAATTAATTCAATTTCAATTTATATCGATTTGGAGCTTGATTTTTCAAAAATATCCGTTTATAACACTTAAACAAAATTATCCATCAATATTCAAGTTTAAATCCAAATTTCAAACATGATTCAATTCCAAGCTCGATTTCAAAATATCATTTTTATATCACTTTTTCTTAGTAATATTCAAAGCTTGAATTAAGGTTCAGTCTTTAAACAAATCAATTTTCGAAATTCAATCATATCCCGATTTTAAATTCCAAGTCTCCACTTTAAATTTTTAACAATTTCTTTTAACCAAAATTTATTTCAATGTTCCAAACTCAAGTTTTCGATAAATTCGATTTCTATAAATTGATTTCTATTTATAACTTTTAAATCAAAACATTTAAATAAATTTCAAATCGACGATTTTAAAAATTATTAATTTAGCCAATTCGGTGTCCGTATATAATTTTCTATCCTATGGCCAAGTAATTATTTATTTCAATTAAATGTCAGGGATGAATATATATCACTTAAATCAAATCACGGTTTCATATGTATGCATAACATGATATATATATATATATATATAAGAAAATAAACATCCAAACATTTAAATATCAACCAATAGCATCCATCGAAATACATCATCCAATAGACAATACAATTCATGGCAATTTCATAGTTATCAATGTCAGGTAATTTAATCGTAATTCAATTTTAATTTCAATTTAACTGTCAATTTAATTTTCAACGATTAATTCAAATGACAATCTATATGACAATTAAATTTTACCAAACAACGACAAATAAAATTCATATCACTTCATAATATCAGATTTAACCAGCATAAAGATATTCAGTACGTTGTGAGCGTTATAAAACACTCACATTGATTTCAATGCAGTTTCAGCGTTTTATTTCGAATAAAATTAAACGAGCGTTTAATTTTACCCAAAATTTTCACTAGCTCCAAACAACTCCAATCCAATTTCATAGCGTAGTGCTCGACAAAATGAAGCAAACGCAATTCGTTTCGTTCGATTCCGACCTCGCATCACAAAGATATGATAGTTTAAAGTTAACACGAATTTTTATATAAATTAATTACAACTTTAATTAAAATTTTAAACCTAATCCATCATCTGCCGTCCATCTCTGCTCAAGGAAATCCAGCCCGCACCCCTTTCTTCCATCTTCGTTCGTTTCCAGGTCGAGATAACCGAACCAATTCGTTCGTTCAAACCCTAATAGCCGCTTCCACCACGTCGACTTCTACATCGATCAGCAAGCACCACTTCGAAGCCAACGTCGAATGCTACCCACGACCAGAGGATGATGAAGCTCGGCCCCCCTATGGCCTCGGAATTCGTGCACGAACGTGGCACAAACACGGCCAAATTCTGAGCTATCCACTTCGAGTTAAACGATCTCCACCGTTGGATATCTAGCTCTCGACGAGCTCTACAATGTTGCAGTTGAACACTTCGCGTAAAAGTCTACGGATTTAAAGAAAATGAGGGAGGAAGAGTGTGTATTCTCGGCCATTGATAATAGAAGGAGGCGGCTCTGAATTGAAACCCTAGCTAGGTTAAATTTTTGAAGAATGAATGTATTATGGTCCTTTTATATAAAATTTTCGAAACACTATTCATTTCGGATTTTTCGAACTCCGATTTACGTGCGGTGACCGGCATTTCTAGGGTTTACCCCACGTTCCGGACACAATGGAACAGGTTTCAAGTCCTAATTTGATCGTATGTGCGAGTTACGGAAATAAACGATCGATTTTAAATTAAATCGGTTAAACGATATTCTATGCGTTTTGGCTTGCCCCGGACAAACGTTAAATCCGATTGACATGAAATTTGAAATCTTATAATAATATTGCGTTACGGATTCGATGAAACTGGTTTTGTCGAAATCCGAGACTGTTTGAAAAATGACTATTTTAACTCGTCAATTAAATATTAAAATTTTCAATTTTCACAAATTTACTTTTAATTCGATTTTAAAAGTTCTACAACATCATTCAACTTTAATATGATAAAATAAAATTTTACAAATCATTTTTAATCATATTAAACCCGTTATTCAATTATCCAATAAATCCCAATTTTAAAATCTTATTAACTCTATTATAATCCCAATATAACTTACATTCACTTTGGAAACCAATTTGAGTCATATTAAATCAAATTTCAATTATTCACTCTATTTCCATATATTAAATTTCAATATCAAAGTAATCATATCAAATTCGGAATTTAATTATTCAAACATTTGTAATATTAAATTTAAACAAATTTGATTATTCTTAAATCACTATCTTTTGAAATATTTAAAACGAACTTATAAAATTTAACCTTTAAAACCAATTCACATCTTAGAACCCTATTTTCATTTTACAGTAATTCAATTATTCAATAAGTTTTAAATATTTAATGTAAACAATTTATCTGTTCAATATTCAATATTTGATTTTAAATAGATTTTTCTTATCAATCAATTACTCTATTATACCCAATGAATTCAACATTTATTATCCTATTCAACTATTGATTTCAAGGGCATTCACTAAGCAGCATTTATTTTTCAATACTTATTACTATTCAAATCTTCGAAACCAATCTATTAAAATTTGTACTTCTACCTAAATCATTCACAATTCTTATTCTCTTATTTACATTTATTTTTCCATACATTCCCTTATAACCAAGTTATAACATTTGAGTCAATTCAATTAGATTGGAACACCATTCAATCGATAAATAATTATTTGGATAAATATTGTTGCAATTCATTCCAGTTATTATTATTCCAAATGGATTACAATTTTTTTCTAACATTAAATCATGAAATCTTATTAAATTAGCTATTTTAATTATCGAAAATTTACGGGTCGTTACACTCTCCCCCACTCAAAACTTTTCATCCCCGAAAAGGAAAAAGAAGGGAAAAGGAACTAAGTATAGAATTCAACACTAGATATATTTTATTCAAAGTTACCAACTTATAAAACAATAAAATTCTATTTATAAAGTCATAACTACACTTCCCCTAAGTTACCCTGAACGACTTTCTAACTTTAAAAGTTAGTTATCAAAACAAGTTATAAAAAAATATATTTAAAACTTGAAAAATTTCTAACACCCGGATTTTACGAAAAATTTCGGCAGAGTCTCCTTTGCGCGGCTCGATTCGAAAAAAAAATGACAGTATATATATCACAAATATACATCTCATCAAGTGATGAGGCATCCCGCAGGGAAAAAGTGTAAAAGTACGGTATGTAATCCGAGATATGTACCTTATATATTATTAGCGAGCATATACGGCTAATATGGCGCGAAAGCAAGCTCCAAATGCGAAGCAAGCGCAATCCGCACCTACTAAATACTCAACAAACCATGAGAAACATGCATATATGAAAATAATATCAATATACACCATATAGCAACATAACAACTACATGTGCCAACATAGAAAATGCAACAAAACAACAAATGCATCCACCAAATCAATTATCATCCAACTATCATCCAACAAATCCATAATCAATCAATATAAATTCACTTCTCATTAATATTTATTCACTTGGTTTTCAATTTTAATCACAGTTGATTCATTAACGTTGGATTTTACTAACATTCATTCTCAACTCAATTAGTTAACATTCACTAATTTATATTTACATTAGTTTACTTCCAATTTGAATCAAATTAAATTCTATTTAAATTCATTTAACTTCCAATTCGATTTCAATGATTTATAGCTTTCAATTTCATTAACACTTAATGAATTATATATAATCAACTAACAATCATATAACAACCAAATCATACCCAACATAACCAAATTATTAATTTTACATTCAATTTGGTTTATCTCTTTTATATATATATCCTGTTATATAATTTTAAAAGAATCATTTTATATTTGGCATCTTAAATTTCCAATATTAACTTTAATTAAGTCCGTAAGCCGTACACATATCATCCATGAGCAATATCAATCTAATCGCTTATTCGATCACACAATTTCACTTCCAAACTAGTATCGTTCACACGACTCTCTAGTGCGGACTCAGATTTGGTTCCTCGATTAGAAACTGTTACTCTCCTTGCATAGCCATATACTATGATAGAGAATTCCAGAATCAAACCAAAAATCCATATCCAGGGTTCGCCGTCGAGAATCGAGTGGAAAATCCTAACTTGGATCGATATAAATCATCTCGAAATTTTGTGCTAATTTGGATCAAATCGTTATGCGAATAAAATAATATACGTACAATCTCACGTATTACCTTCCAATAGATTTCTATCCAATTTATCTATACTAAATTATTTTATTGGCTTCTATTTTTTTCACTTAATTACTTACAATCCATTATTCAGTTAGTATATTCATTTCTTTACATAGCATATTCTTCAACATTATCTTTTCTTAAACTTCATATCATAGAATTTTGCCTACTCAAGTTCATTTTAAACATTCTATATAATGTAATTAAATTCAATTTCATTTTCCAATTGATTCTTAGCTATAATAAATTCCTTTGTTTACATTTATTTCATTTTCATAGTTTCAGTTAATACAAATTTATTTGTGGAACATTTTATTAATCATCACTTTAGTTTGTAGTCATTCCATAAAAGTCTAACTTCTCATATATGACTTTTCTTAGTTTATAGTTATCTCAAAAGTTACAAATTTATCTTTACATTTTTTTTGGCAAATTTATATTTAATTTTACAACCAGTTTACAAAGACATTGCTTGACTCAATGGCCTTTTCCTTAAGTTCACTTACTTGTTCCATTTATCCATTCATCATTTCATGCTATATTTAAGTTTTTATAATTTTTATCACAACCAAATTTTCCATTTATATACATTTTAATTCCTTTTGAGTTTTCCTTACTTGTATACTTAAATTATTTCCAGGTTCTGTTTATTTGTACAATATCTCATTACATAACCAAAACATCATTTTAACTTTTTTAATATTTGGTAAGTCATATTATATGTTATTAGAATGCAAATTTGGTATTATACAAATTTATAGAATTTCATTTTACTTAATTAGAATGTTCAAAAATTTAATTTGTTTAAATCCTCTTTACCTTTCAACTTTAAAGTTTTCCCAAACAATAGCTTAGATATCTTAATCCTCTTATTTTATAAATTCTGGTTATTCACATTTCATTCAATTATCATAACTTAGAAATTTAAATGCCCGGTTCTTTTCAAATCGTTTGAAATAAACATATACACTTATATCTTTCTTTTTTATATCTATATAACAAATCATACCTTTGGAGTTTAAACCAAAACCCATTTACCCAAAATAATTTCGAAGAAAAGCAAAGCTTCATAGAAGTCTTCCACACTTTGAGACTCGAAAATGAACGTCGATGATGTTGTGCAGTCATCATCGAAATTATTTTCCAACGATAGAAGAGAGGAGTACTGAATTCATTCCTTCTTAAAATCCTTTCAAAATATTTCCATAAACAATTTCCAACTAATATTACTATATATTTCTTCGAAACTTTGAGAACTATTTTCCAAAATCTCCGGGTCTTAAATTCAATATTTTCCAATTTAAATCTATTTTTAATTTTATAACTCACCTTTATAAAATATTCTTATAGGATTTTACTTTCTTGAAATATTCCACAAGTTGTTTTATCATTATTTATTTTGTAATAAACCTTATTTATTAAATTACAATACCCAATTAATGATAACAACCAATATTATCATTCCTAACTACCAGGTAAGCTAGATAAGTCACAATAATTTCTGAAAATTTTTCTTTATATACAAAATATAATTAGAGAAAAATTATTTCATTTACCCAATTTAAAAACAATACTATGTCGAATTGTTTTGTTTAAGTGTTTAGAGATCCCTGCCAATGACGTTAATTACTCGTATTGACTAGAATCCATAAGCCACTCAACAAATCAATCGACGCAATATAAAACATTTTATATCACTAACAAATACGCTCACTCATATATATACACTCAGCGACTCATCATAGGGTATTACTACCCTATTTATAAAGAGTCAGACCCCACAAAGCTAAGGTTATCGCTAAACCAAAGCTCTGATACCAACTGTAACGACCCACCTTTTTGGACAGTTTAAGCCGACGATCAAATACACATGCCGATTCCAAACCATTCAAAATGGCAGATGGTTATTGGGGTAATTAAGAAAAGAAAGGGAAGGGAAATAAAGGAAATGAAACAACACAGAATCGCGTAGCGGAACGATAAAATATAATAGTCAAATATACAGTTCATGAAGCTGTTTACTGTACTTTGACAATTATTTATACAACATTTATCAGAGTTATACATATACAACAGAACAAATAAAATAATGCAGCAGACAACATGATGCAAAGATAATAATAGCAATAGTATACCAAATCTTCGTCTTCTCCTCCAGAATAGATCTTCAATAAGCTGAAAAACTCAGGTCTGACCCGAGCATAATGAAAAGACAAAACACCCGAGTCAGGACTAAAATATCCTCATGTAAGTTAAATCAATCGTAAATAAATATGAGTGTAACAGCGTCAGGGATGTTTACGGGGTTTTACATCTCATATCCAGTGTCAACGTGCGTGCAATAACTCAAGAGATGTTACGGAATTTTCCATCTCTTAAGGATCCGTTAAACTATCTACTATGTAGTAATGTGCGCTAAGTAGATATTGCCTATCATTAATATAAAGTATCAAAATAGCGTTAAGGCGTTACCATAATCCCCCTTAACACATTTTTATAATGCCATAGTCTATACAGCACCGTAATCCCCACCGTAAACTGGTGGTTATCAGAGGGTACCCCATAGGTATAACACAAAACATAACGTAGTGGTCGCGAATAGGATAATCAGTATGACAAGGTACATGAGGCGATACCAACTAGGATACTAGTAGTTGCGTGATCCGGACTGATGTTGAGCATAGCCAGCAGCTACCCCAACACCGCGAAACAACACTCCCAAATCAAGGGGTGCACCCAAATCGAATCACAAATGTAATAGATATGGTATCGAAGAAGTGTGTCCGCTAGAGATGGCGAACCTCAATGGCCCGGCGCAGCTCCTGTTTTAGTCATGTCAGGGGTCATCCAATATCGTTCTCTTTCTTCAATCAACGCGTTCACCAAACCATCCACTTCATTCTGGATCAACACTCCGCGTATAATAGTTATTAAAGTGGTTTTCGGTATCGACAGAGAGTATGTCCATATCCGATCCCGGTCTAGTCTTTAATAACTACGTATTATTACACCGTTGGCTCCTTTACATTTCAAATCGGTTCATAATTGATATCAAATATCATATTCGCTTCAAAAATCAAATCCATTTCAAATATCATCGTATCTATTCAAATGTAAGATTCCGTTTCAAAAATCATTTTCCGCATCAATATCTCATTTCGATTTCAAAATCATTTCGAATTTCAATTTAGGTTGCAACTTCATTTAATCCAATTCGTATTCAAATTCAAGATTTAAACATAAACATTTCACCTTATTAACCAGCTTGAAATTTTTGGAAAATAGTTTAAGTAGTTTAAAAGTAGTTTTAAATAAATTAAATAGTAAAAGATACTTAAAATCTAAAAATGGACTGAAAATAGATAAATTAGTTTAAAATAATTTAAATTGGGTTAAGTAGATTTAAAATAGATTAAAATAATTTAAGTATTCAAAAATGGTTTATATAACTGAGTAATTTGGAAAACAAATAAAACAGCTTCAAAACCGAACCATTTCAATTATAACTTCCCAATTCAAAACAATTTCAGTTTCCCTTCTACCGATTCAATTTCGATTTCGATTCAATCAACGTCAACTTTGACTTCAAATTTATTCAATTTTATATTCACTTTCAATTAATTCAATTTCAATTTATATCGATTTGGAGCTTGATTTTTCAAAAATATCCATTTATAACACTTAACAAAATTATCCATCAATATTCAAGTTTAAATCCAAATTTCAAATGTGATTCAATTCCAAGCTCGATTTCAAAATATCATTTTTATATCACTTTTACTTAGTAATATTCAAAGCTCGAATTAAGGTTCAATCTTTAAACAAATCAATTTTCGAAATTCAATCATATCCCGGTTTTAAATTCCAAGTCTCCACTTTAAATTTTTAACAATTTCTTTTAACCAAAATTTATTTCAACATTCCAAACTCAATTTTTCGATAAATTCGATTTCTACAAATTGATTTTTATTTATAACTTTTAAATCAAAACATTTAAATAAATTTCAAATCGACGATTTTAAAAATTATTAATTTAGCCAATTCGGTGTCCGTATATAATTTTCTCTCCTATGGCCAAGTAATTATTTATTTCAATTAAATGTCAGGGATGAATATATATCACTTAAATCAAATCACGGTTTCATACGTATGCATAACAGGATATATATATATATATATATATATATATATATATATAAGAAAATAAACGTCCAAACATTTAAATATCAACCAATAGCATCCATCGAAATACATCATCCAATAGACAATACAATTCATGGCAATTTCATAGTTATCAATGTCAGGTAATTTAATCGCAATTCAATTTTAATTTCAATTTAACTGTCAATTTAATTTTCAACGATTAATTCAAATGACAATCTATATGACAATTAAATTTTACCAAACAATGACAAATATAATTCATATCACTTCATAATATCAGATTTAACTAGCATAAAGATATTCAGTACGTTGTGAGTGTTATAAAACACTCACATTGATTTCAATGCAGTTCCAGCGTTTTATTTCGAATAAAATTAAACGAGCGTTTAATTTTACCCAAAATTTTCACTAGCTCCAAACGACGCCAATCCAATTCCATAGCGTAGTGCTCGACAAAATGAAGCCAACGCAATTCGTTTCGTTCGGTTCCGACCTCGCATCACAAAGATATGATAGTTTAAAGTTAACACGAATTTTTATATAAATTAATTACAACTTTAATTAAAATTTTAAACCTAATCCATCATCTGCCGTCCATCCCTGCTCAAGGAAATCCAGGCCGCACCGCTTTCTTCCATCTTCGTTCGTTTCCAGGTCGAGATAACCGAACCCATTCGTTCCTTCAAACCCTAATAGCCGCCTCCACCACGTCGACTTCTACATCGATCAGCAAGCACCACTTCGAAGCCAACGTCGAATGCTACCCACGACCAGAGGATGATGAAGCTCAGCCCCCCTATGGCCTCAGAATTCGTGTGTGAACGTGGCACAAACGCGGCCAAATTCTGAGCTATCCACTTTGAGTTAAACGATCTCCACCGTTGGATATCTAGCTCTCGACGAGCTCTACAATGTTGCAGTTGAACACTTCGCGTAAAAGTCTACGGATTTAAAGAAAATGAGGGAGGAAGAATGTGTATTCTTGGCCATTGATAATAGAAGGAGGCGGCTCTGAATTGAAACCCTAGCTAGGTTAAATTTTTGAAGAATGAATGTATTATGGTCCTTTTATATAAAATTTTCGAAACACTATTCATTTCGGATTTTCCGAACTCCGATTTACGCGCGGTGACCGGCGTTTCTAGGGTTTACCCCGCGTTATGGACACAACGAAACATGTTTCAAGTCCTAATTTGATCGTATGTGCGAGTTACGGAAATAAACGATCGATTTTAAATTAAATAGGTTAAACGATATTCTATGCGTTTTGGCTTGCCCTGGACAAACGGTAAATCCGATTGACATGAAATTTGAAATCTTACAATAATATCATGTTACGGATCCGATGAAACTGGTTTCGTCGAAATCCGAGACTGTCTGAAAAATAGCTATTTTAACTCGTCAATTAAATATTAAAATATTCAATTTTCACAAATTTACTTTTAATTCGATTTTAAAAGTTCTACAACATCATTCTAACTTTAATATGATAAAATAAAATTTTACAAATCATTTTTAATCATATTAAACCCGTTATTCAATTATCCAATAAATCCTAATTTTAAAATCTTATTAACTCTATTATAATCCCAATATAACTTACATTCACTTTGGAAACCAATTTGAGTCATATTAAATCAAATTTCAATTATTCACTCTATTTCCATATATTAAATTTCAATATCAAATAAATCATATCAAATTCGGAATTTAATTATTCAAACATTTGTAATATTAAATTTAAACAAATTTGATTATTCTTAAATCACTATCTTTTGAAATATTCAAAACGAACTTATAAAATTTAACTTTTAAAACCAATTCACATCTTAGAACCCTATTTTCATTTTACAGTAATTCAATTATTCAATAAGTTTTAAATATTTAATTTAAACAATTTACCTGTTCAATATTCCATATTTGATTTTAAATAGATTTTTCTTATCAATCAATTACTCTATTATACCCAATAAATTCAACATTTATTATCCTATTCAACTATTGATTTCAAGGGCATTCACTAAGCAGCATTTATTTTTCAATACTTATTACTATTCAAATCTTCAAAACCAATCTATTAAAATTTTTACTTCTACCTAAATCATTCACAATTCTTATTCTCTTATTTACATTTGTTTTTCCATATATTCCCTTATAACCAAGGTATAACATTTGAGTCAATTCAATTAGATTGGAACACCATTCAATCTATAAATAATTATTTGGATAAATATTGTTGCAATTCATTCCAGTTATTATTATTCCAGACGGATTACAATTTTTTTCTAACATTAAATCATGAAATCTTATTAAATTAGCTATTTTAATTATCGAAAATTTACGGGCCGTTACAGGGTATGTATCATTTCAACCCATAGAGAATTCTATGCCAACGAGGAACTTTACAGAGTGAGAATAGATATGATAATAATATAACAGCCATATGTTATCAATATACAAATAGACAATGGTGTTATATGTCACAGGTGAAAAGATACAGATAGTAGCATATATATATAGCAATGCAAATAACCAGCAACATATTTCAATTGTCGTTTCGACTGAAATCAGATTTAATAAATATAAGAATGTTAATCATGAGTGATTGCTCACCTTTCGAGGCTAGATAGATTTGACAACCCGACAAGATACAAATTGAATCATGAACCAACCGATCGATCAATCCAACGACAAATCTCAAAGTGAAGCAAATGGAATCGAGATCGATGAGACAAAGCTGAGAATTTGAAATCGATGAAAACAAATCAAAAATCAGCTGAATATAACTGAAATGACATGCATAATATACATAACCAAAATTTTAAATTCAGAAATCACAATTTAAAATAAAAACTCCATGTGATATATTCAAACATAACATATAAATAAACAATATATATATTATATTACACAATCAATATTTAATTTAAAGCACATATATTTTTAAATCAAACATATACATATAAACAGGACAACATAAAATCACTATGATTCCCTTGAATTAATATATATATGTGTGTGTGTGTGTGTGTATATATGTATGTATGTATGTATGTATGTATGTGATCATTTGTATTAAAATATCAAGTGTAAATAAAAATATATGTAGGCAACCCTATGCAGACACTATATAATATACAACTAATATATATATATATATATATATATATATATATATATATATATAAAGGCTAATGAATGTAGACAGGTATATAATATACAAAAAATATATATAAGTATATGTTCAGGCTAATAAATGCAGACATTTTATATATGAAAACGAACCAAATGCGACTACTTAACATATATACACAACCTAAATTTATATACAAAACCAAAATATTGACTCATGTACTTCGACATATAAACTACTATATATAACAAACGTAAAACCCACATAAATATATACCCATCTAGACTTATATTTTATAGCAACAGATGATATAGAAACTTTATATAACTTATATACATAGACATACACACAACAGCTTCAGTTTATATACCAGCAGTTCATATTCCTTTTCATAAAACAGAACTTATGCATAAAAATCAACTATAACTTAATACATCACACATATAAAATTACATATTATAAACTGACACATTTATATTGACATATTGGAAAAATATATATAAACAACATATTATATAATTCATATATACTAACATACGAAAACTTTATATACAAAATATCGTGTATATATAACTTGCATAAACACATACATCTAACTAACATATGTAATATATTATACACTACATATATAAGATTAATATAGACTAAATCTAAAATTTACATACTTAATATATATATATATATATATATATATATATGTATGTATGTATATAAGAAAGACAGTTCCACAATCTTAACATTTATATATATGTATATATAACAGTAAAATGTAAATCAAAGAAAAGCAAAGCAACTTTAGGTTGTATATATATTTCAACAGGGAAAACTAGAATTCCATAGAATAGAGCAAAACAAAGATGGACAAACTCCATAATACTATATATATATAGATATATATGAAATATATATAACCCAAGGTTAACAGTTCTGAAAGGCTCAAAGATCGAATGGGTTACCGGCTATTGGCATAGAAGGTTGCTCGCTCGGCTCACTGCTCCATAATGGATTAGATGCTAGCGAAGAACCGGCAAGGGGAGGAGCACTAGGAGAATGAAGGGGTGGTGCAAATAAAAGAGAGGCCGGGAGCACAGGGGTGAGGCAGCGCGACTGTTGCGTGCTCTGGGTTGAGGGGAGTTTCATTCGAACTACATGCATGGTTGAAGTCGGCATGGGATGATGTAACAAGGAGGTGATGTAGAGGAGTTTCGAATGGAAAGGGAGATGCACAGGGATTAAGTGAAGTCGTGGCTACAGGAATTTATAAAGCTATAGTTATATCTTATTTTTCTCTTAACAATGAAGATAGGCCGATAAAAAAAATGCAAAGGAATACGAAATGAATCAAAGAAAGTAATGAAATGGCAACCCATGATAAATACAAAATGTTAAAAAGCCATATATTGATTTTAGAAATAAATAGAGGAAATGGCTGATTAATTTCAATCGGTTAGATAGATGAAAGGACAACAAACCCAAAAGGTTGAAATTGGGTACTGGTACGGTCATTCGTTTTATAGATTTTGCTGTCCACCAGACGCTGAAACACACATACGAATATACTACAGAGATCATCATGATGAGACGATCAAAACGATACACAGATCATAGTGATATGACTATCCTATCAAAAGTTGCTATTCGGTACCGGAAATGCTGCTAATTTGCCGAAAATAAGATGAATGGAGCAATAATAGTCAAAATTTGGAGAAACAAAATATGACGTCTCACTTAGAAGATGATTTAAAAATTTATTATATAAAAATATTCAGGTTTGAAAGACATTTTATTATCATCAATTATTAACTGATTTAATTTGAAATTGAAATTGCACAATAAAATAAACTTCCATATTATCCGATGAAATTTACCATTTGCTATATTTAATTAGACGTATTCCAAATATCAAATTTTTAATTCAAAATTTTATTATTTAAAATTTCATAAAAATTCAATTAATTACATTATTAAAATCATTAAAATTTACGGTTCGTTACACGTAAGATATCGATTTTTTCTCTAACAATTAGTAACATAAGTAAGAGATTAAAGACCAATGAATATTATGAGCTGATTAAATATGGAACATGTTTAATTTCCCCCCTCTTAAGTCTGGCACATAAATCAATCTAATGCTATATCATGCCTATATATTCAAATACGTAGCTTATAACGATGATACAATAAAGTGATTAAATAATACGGAAAAGGTAAAATGAGATGGCTAAAACATTCCCCCCTTTACCTTCCATAGCTTCTCTCTTTAGCTTATAATAGATTAATACTTTTCTCTTTACCAGTACAACTTCAAAACAAACTACTTGTTATGTTACATTTGCAAGGCTAGCACCAATGCTAAAGTAAATGTTGGATTGCTTATTTTATATGCCATAATTGTTATATGTTATTCATATTTATTAATATTGTAAATTAATAATAGTGTTTTTTTATAGAAAAGAGTGATACTTAATTCAAGCAGAACACTCATTTTAATATTTTTGGTTTTGAACTAATGACCACTAAAACCAAAGTTTAGAGCGTTGCATCATTTATCACTTGAGCTATTGGTCCTTGACGATAATATTTACTTTTGAAATAATAATTTAACATTTATTAATATATGTTATACGACTCCTAACTTCATTAAACTTGTTGAATCAGGTGCATTACATAGTAGAATAAAAGTGACACTTTCTTTTTTTCTTTTTTATTACTGTTGTTAGCACCATCACCTTAGTATATTGATGACATAAACTATACAGTTAAGCTATTATGAATCATAATAAAAAAATTCAGGTATCAAAGTTGATTTTACAAATTTCAAGCTATTGTGAAAATACTTTCAGACATGCACGAACATGCACAGGTTACAAAATGTGTAAATTTTTGAGTCTATAGTTCAGGACTTTGTTAAAACCACTCAATATCTTATACATATGTATACACATGTTTTTGATCCATTAAAACACTTCTTAGAAATCACTTTACATATTTAGAAGTGTTAAAAATAAAAAAATGGAAAAATAATGTTACCTAATAGGTGTGTTGATACATGACCAATGCATTGACACATTGTATATTTTTTATCAGAACCACAATTATGGTTTTCATTATAACAAGTAGATAAATATTAGTACTGATGATTTTCTAATTTTAGGTAGTATAGGAAATACACGAATCTACCAAGATATATTGCAATAATCAAGTAGAGACGTAGTACACTACTAAAGGCAAGATTAATACAAAAACTCAAGTACAAGACCATGGAGATCAAGAGGAATCAAGGAGATCAAAAAGAACAAAGGATATTCAAAGGTAAGGCTACGATAATATAAGAGACTCAAGGAATAAAGAGTGGAAGAGTACTAGACAGTAGTCAGTCATTTTAAAATTATATCGAGTTATAGAATTAATTATTAAAGATCCCATAGAAAAGTTTCAAAATTTCTATTTTAAAACTCTTTATTTTATTTTCCATGATCATTTTATAAAAGATCCATTTTGGTTTTACAACAAAAAGAGTTAAAACAACTTTTATAAAGGAATTGACATTTTATACTAGGATATGTCGACATATCCCCAAATGTATGTCGACATACTAGCCATTAGTTGCAACTTTTCATTTTAAACGAACATACACTTCCTTCACCTTTTGCAAAAAGCACTTCTCTTTATCTTCTATATAAGGGCTTTGAACAACGTATTTTTGAAGTAATTCTCTCTCATTTCTCTTACTCTCTTCGCTCTCACATTTCACAAAATAGTCTTATTGCTTACGTATAACTCGTACTATGCAAATCTACCCTCTTTTTCTTAATTTCTTTAGGAATTTACATTCATTTTTCTACCATCAACTCTACGTTCTTATCCTATTCCTCAAAGAAATCAAAGATATATTACCATTTAAGGTCTATAGGAACATGTATTGAAAACTACTTGAAAGTATGAACAAAAGGTCCAAGATATTACTCTACTATTGATTGCAAAGGTGCGTCTTGCCATTCGTAGAAAGTTAGGATTGTATAGATGTGTTTTACCATCCTTGAAAAATTAGAATAGGTATGCTTGCCACCTGGTTCATATCTAGATATGTCCCACCAACCATGGAAATTTAGAAAATGTGTTGTTTGCCACTTGAGTCAAAGTCAAGCTGTAAAGGTTTGCTTACCAGTCATGGAAATGCAGGTTAGTTATAATGAAATTATGTACGGGATATAAGACTGGTTGAAGGATTCGTAATTCGAACCAGTATAAGTATTCATAGTGTCTTCTCTTTACTTTCACTATTTTTACTTTTCGCATTTATTATATTTCTATCTGTGAATCTGATTCTGCATTGTTAATTTTGATAATCACAAAGTAACTTGATATCAAATTTAACAACACTATTCACCCATCTCTATTTTTACATTATCCTTAAGACAAATTTCGCAAATTACTAGGATATCACATCACATACCCCACACTTAGTACTAGATCATTTTAGACTTTAAAATTTCATAATATGACTTTTGCAAAGTTTAATGGCTAGTAACACAAATACCATGTTTAACACTTTTATAGAACGACAATTTATTGTTAGACCGGTATTTTTTAACTGCAATAATTATGCTTATTGGTCATGTAGGATGAAAATTTATTTAGAGTCTAATGATTTAGATATATGAAATATCACACAAACTAAGTACATTGAGCCCCAAACTAATTATGCACAACAGTCTAATGATTAAAAGCTACAAGCGCTCAATGATTCGAAGGAAGTGAATATTTTATCCCGTGCCTTGGATAAAAATAAACTTAATAGAGTATCTATTTACAAAGCGCATATGAAATTTGAAGGACATTACAAATCACACACGAAGACGTTAGTAAGGTTAAACAAAATAAGATTTGTATGTTAACCAATCGGTTTCAGTTATTTAAAGTACAATCAAATGAGTTTATTTCTAATATATATTTTAGATTTCAAGATATATTACATGCTTTGATTTCACCATGCAAAATTTTACCGAGGAAGACTAAGTTTGAAAAATCCTAAATTCACTTTCAAGTGAATGAGATCAAACTTGTTTGACTAAATAAAAGACTAATGATATAAGTACATACTAAATAATTTAATTTCATACGAAGTTCAATTCCAAGAAAGGAAATCCAGATAATGATAAGAAGTCATTTTCCTTGATGCTACAACTGTGGATCAAGAATCAAATGATGACTATGAAGAGATAATATTTATGGTAAGAATGTCAGAAGATTAAAATATAGAAAGAGGAACAAATTCAAATAAATAGACAACAATGACAATAACAGCTCTAAAAGTTTAGTAAAATATTTCAAATGTAACAAGACTAGACATCTGAAAAGAGATTTCCCAAATACCGAAGAAATCAAAGGATTCTCAAAACATTGATCCACTCAAAAAGAGGAAAAGAGAATGTGACACTGCATCAAGTAATACCAATTCGGAAGATGAAGATAACGAGGTATGTTTTATGGCTAACAATAAATAGGTACCCAAAATCAAGAAGAATAAATGAATACTAGATAGTGGATATTCAAGACACATGACTGGAAACTTGGAACTATTGATGGACACCATTTATATAGATGGCGGGGAAGTAAACTTTGGTAATAAATTGAAATGATATGTAATCAGTATCGATAATGTTAATAACAATGAAACACCCCAACTATTTTAAATGTTTTATTAGTAAAGAATTTGAAACATAATCTCCTTAGTGAAATCCAGTTATGTTATAGCGGATTTAATATAAATTTTTTAAACATAAATGTTTCAAATAATAACTTATGTCTTATGACCGAATCAAATAATATTTAGATATAGCATAAACATCTTGCTCATTTAAGTTCAAATGTTGACGAAAATTTCAAATATGAAATAGTAAGAGGATAACAAAATATGAATCTAAAAGTAGATAATCTTTGTGATGCCTACCAAATAGGTTAACTTCATAAGGGATCTTTCAAATCAAAAGATAAGATATCTACTTCTTATCCACTAGAATTTCTTAATCTAGATCTCTTTGGACCATCCAAATACACTCAAGAATATTTTAGTCTTGTACGTATAAGTTTATTTTAATTTTTCAATATTTGGCGACCGATGCCTTAGGCATTGAATTGAATTTCTTTTTATCACACTACCAAAAGACCTTATCGTGGTTATTCCTATTGTCATTTTAGTTTATTTTAATAGATATGATCATGATTGATTTTGGCCGTTTGGAAAAATCATGGGTCTAATCATATTGGGTTTTATTGGTCAAACTCATGCATTTTAAAATATAAACATGGTTTGACTCGTCAGATCAGACCAGGTAATATAACAATGTGCATGCTTTATGTTTTTATTTATGTCTTTTTGGTTGTTTTGGGTTTGATAAGGTCTTCACAATATTTGTTGTCACTCATACTCATTTGAGTTTCATAATGCTTGGATTAGATTTGAGTTGGTTCAATTTAATCCATACTCGCTTGTCACATTTCTAATTGATAGCGTTGGAATTGAGAACATTATGGTGATGTGCATATTTTGAAACATTACAAATATGTATTCATAAAATTAATTTTCCTACCTAAACCTTTACACTTTGTAATTTAAATAGCAACCGAGTCTTAATCATCATGATTAATAATAAAGGAATTTGTTTATAAAAACCCTCCAGTATGTCAAGAACCGCTAACTCAAGCAGTAAGGTGTTTTAGATTGATGTTTTAGAGGTCTTGGATTCGATCTTTCAGATGAGTATTGTGCTTGAATGAACTACCACTACCATTTTAGTAAAAAAGAATTACTTGAACATTTTAATTTTCGATATTTTAGTGCATTTTTACATTAAATAAGGCTATCACAGTGATGGTTTCCATTATCAATAAGAAAATATGGTAAATATCATTACCATAATATCGATTCTTTTGTAAGGTAAAATATGAATGTTGCTAATCTACCAATGACGTCGATAGGGTAATCAGTGGCGTATTGATGGATTGATGAACTGATGATTGGCAATAGTAAATCTATAGATTAAGGCTTAAAATTTTATTGTATTAAATCTTACTAATGATAAAAAGTAAATTTTTTGTTGCTAATACTAAATAAACTAACGTATACAATATATAACTTTCTACAATGGTAGAGAATTTTCTTGATTCATTGTGAGTTATTTACAACTACATGAGAATAATATGGTTCATAAACAAAACGTAGATAAACCAAGGCCAAAATATTTTGTTACAACTAGGATTTTTAAGATGATGGAACACAGTTGGATCTTACATTGTTTATTGTTAAATTTATCATTAACAACAATAACCATCATCATATCCATAACACCAGCATATCATTTTCTACTGCTTCACATAAGATATCGATATCTTTCAACTAGTAATAAAGGTAAAAGAATAAATATTGCTGGTCGACTAAAAAGAGTGGATACATGTTTAATTTTATCCCTTTTATGTTATGACACATAAATCAACCTCATGCTATATCATGCCTATACGTACGAATGCATAACTTGTAGTAGTGGCATAGAAAGTGATTAAATAATACTAAAAAGTAAAATGAGATGGTTAAAACATTCCTCTATTTAGCTTTCATAGTTTTCCTGTGTAATTTATATGCGATTAATATCTCTCTCTCCCTCTGTACTAATATAACTTCAAATCAAACTACTTGTTTTGTTACACTTGCAACACTAGCACTAATGCTCAACGTTTGATTGCTTATTTTATATCCATAATTATTATATGTTATTCATCTTTATTGATACTATAAATTAGCAATAGTAATTTTCTTAGAATAAGAGTGATACATGATTTAAGCAAAGCACTAATTTTAATGTCTTGGAGTTCGAATCAAGGACCTTTAGAACCAAAGTCTAGAGTGCCCACTATTTATCACTTGAGCCAATGGTTCTTGACAATAATATTAACTTTTAAAATAATAATTTAACATGTATTAATACATGCTATACAACTTATATTTTTGTTAAACTTGTTGGATCAGGTCATCACGCAATAGGGTAAAAGAGACAATTTGCAACTTTTTTCATTTTATTAATGTTGTTAGCAGCATCTCTTTCGTAGTTTGATGATGTAAAATATACAATTAAGCTACTATGAATCTTATTAAGATGTTTTATGCAACGACCTAAAATTTTTAACATCTCGAGTGGGAATATTTAATTTATTTAAATATTTAGATTTGTTTCAAATTTAATAAATAGTAAGAAAATTTATTTTTAAATATAACGACTCAATTTTTATGACTTATTTCTAATTTAATTTATTTGATTTTTTTCATGATTTTTAATTTAGAAATTATTTAAATTATCGTTTGATGATTTTTTGGCAAACGATGGTATTTTTATGATTTTGTAGAATCACTTAATCATTATATATCATTATTGTTTTGAGATCATATCGTATATTTGTACGTGATTATATCTTTATTTTGTCATTCGCAGTTTGTACGCAAACGAAATTCTATGCAGGGAAATACTGGAATCCTGTTATAAACTATAATCAAACACTTAACTTACTCAACACACTTGCTTCTTTTCCCTCATTCACTGTTCCATCCAATTTGTACCAGTATGCTCTAAATAAATAAATAAAAAACCAAAATTAAAAAATTAATAACTCAAAATCTACTCAATTAAATCAAGGATCTTTGGATCTAACTGGAGAGATCTATATTCCTATACCAATTTTGTAGAGTTCAGTGAAGTTCTAGGGTGATCAACATAGCCATGGTCGAACAAGGGCTTGATGGGGTTGGAACGTTGGACTCGAGGCAACAAGGCGAGTGGATGGTGCGATTTTGATGAGGTGCCATTCTTGGAATCAAAACGTGACTTTGGAAAGGAGGCTGCTGCTATGAATGGACTTTGTGATGGAGGGGATCGGACATACAATGGTAGTTGTGGCCAGAGAGAGGACGGGTAGTGGAGTTGAACGGAGTCAACAGATCTTGGTTTCATCGAGCGTGGAGGGAGTAAGTAGGAGAGAGTTTATGGCCTTGGTGGGTTTCTTGTGCACTGACATTTCGTTTATGTGCATGTGTTTAGAGAAGATGGATTACAGTTTAAACAGGATACTTAAAGAATTAATGATTGTAATTAGTGGATATTATTATATTAAAAATTCTCAAATCTTGTAAAAATCATAACTCTCTCATACTAGGCCCAACCAAGCGACACATTTTGCGTTGCACTTGTAATATCGATAGCTACACAATGGAATTGATTTGGTCGAATTCCAAGCAAGTGAAATTTTGGATTAAAATCAAATGTTGTTCGATTTTATTTCAAACTAGAATGTCTAAGCGTCTGCTGGAATTCAATGAGTTAAACTGACCGTTTTGGATAATCAGTATGGCATATAGTAGGTAAAATTTATTATTTGCATTTGGAAGAATTTTTGATTGATTTAGTTAAATATCCGCTTTTGAACAGCGATTGACATTTAAATTGAAAATGCAGTAATTTAGTAGAGAAATCCAAATTTCTCACCTAATGGTTTTAATTTTTCAGTTATATATCTGTTTATTTTATTTCAGTCATATACCTCTTATATAGATTTGTTAATTTCTTAAATTTGATAGTTTGTCCATATTGGATGAGAAACCGACATATGTTAAAAGTTGTTGAGCCTTTTAGATAAAAAGTTAGTAATAGAATTGGTTAAATGCTATAGTAACTATTTGCCTCATTATAATATTTTGGAAAAGAGTACTATTAAGTGCTACTTTGATTTGGAAAAACAATATTTGAAATCCGATTATTTTGGCATTTCTGTGATATTTCAATTAAAATGAGTTTTTGAACTTCTTTATTTTATTTCACCTCCTTTTATTATTCTTTTCTTATATGTTTTGAAATTTATTTTGGAAAGTATTGGGATTCTTTATTAAAGTAATTATAATAATGAATGTTTATTTAAAGGAAATAAAAGGGGGTTTATCTTTTATTTTAAAGTGTTTTTGTTTTTTAAAGAAGATAGTTATATTTTAGGAAGGAGTATGTGTGAAACATTTTATATAAATGTTGTGAATAATGAATCGATTCATAAATGGTATTTTATAAAGGAAAATATTATGATTTGGTAAATTGGGAAGATAAATCGCAAATGTGAATTTATTGTAATATATGGAATTATCGTGTTATGGGAGTTATGTCTTGAATCATGAGTTTTGATTCATGACAAGCTTCAACGATCAACGATGAGATTAGATGATCAAAGCGACAAAAAAGAGAAAGCTAAACATACGTGGTGAACTATAAAGGAAACTCGACTTCAAACCTGAGTATGCTATAAAAATCTTTGTTGTTTGAGTCTTAATTATAGTTTATAATTGTTACACTCCTCAAGTAGTTTACACACACTATACAAAGTTTTATATATATATATATATATATATATATATATATATATATATATATATATACAGAGGGAGAGAGAGAGAGGCACAAACTCAAAATAGTGTGCATAAGTGCTCACTGTGCAAAAAAGCACAGTTCAGTCGACTGGACTGAATTCACCAGTCGACTGGATCAATGTTCTTTGCACAGACATGCACACGTGCACACCATTTTGAATATTCAGTCAACTAGATATTTTTGACCTGTCGACTGACCGTATGCAACTGCCATATTTCCTGAAGGGTTGCTTCTCTTTGCGAAGAGTATAGGTCCAATTCAAAGAGTTACAGATGCAACTTTTGATTGAAACTCTTCGTGAACAATAACAACCTTATATACTATACATATAGATCTAAATCCATGATTTTAATCATCCAATTTACTTCAATCTATTATATTCTCTGATCTATATTTCTTGACTACATTTCTGCATTCTAAATGCTTTCTAATCAAAGATATATTGCTTGAATCTCAGAGTTAATTATTATATACGTAGATTCAAAGCAATATCTTCCTTTCTACTCTTCACACACACAATATATACTTAAGGATTTGGTTATAGGAAGGGTGTACTATCAAAGACAAATTAGTGTTATCAAGAACACAAAGCGTCAACAACTTTATCGAAATTGTAGAAGTCCTGTTAGTTTGTATCAGGCGAAAAAGTCTTCTTCGGTTGCTGAGGCAAAAAAATCATGTTCGGCTGCTCAGGTGTTGTATACCTATTCCTCCGATTTAAGTGAGAGGTTATTGAGAGAAATTCCAGAGTGAAGTCTGGGACTGGACATAGAACGGGAAGTTCGAACCATTATAAAAACTCGTGGTGCGCTTATTCTTATTTACTTTACTATTTTGTTTCCGTATTTAGATTATAATACATTCCATATTACAAGATCCTAAGCATTAGCTATACAGCATACATACTTTCAATTGGTATCAAAGATAGGTTATCTAATAACCGTTACATAGTTATTTGATATATTCTAGTAATATGGAAAATAACACTAACAACGGTTTTATAGAAGACCAATCCACTGCACGACCATCACTATTCAATGGCACGAATTACACTTACTGGACTATACGTATGAGAATTTATATGCAAGCAAATGGTTTTGATTCATAGAATATCACACAATCTGAATATCATATACCTACAATTGAATATTCTACATGGTCAAACACACAAAAATTAGATTTGCTACTGCAAATGCTAAAGTTATGAATATATTGTTTTGCGCCTTGGACAACAATGAGTTTAATCGTTTTAGCGTGTGCAAAACTGCGTATGAATTATGGCTACCACTGAAGATAACTCATGAAGGTACTAACAAAGTTAAACAAAGCTGGATATCTATGCTTAAGAATCAATTTCAAAATTCTAGAATGAAAGAAAATGAGTCCATTAATGATATGTATTCCAGATTCTAAGATATTTATCATTCATTATGAGGACTAGGAGAAATTTTTTCTGATTTTGATATAGTATCAACAATCCTAAACTCTTTAACGGATGATTGGGAAAGAAAGGACTTAGCTATTGAAGAAGAAAACGGTCTTTCCACTATGAAACCAGAAGAGTTAATAGGAAATCTAATGTCATATGAAGTAAATTTGCAGGCAAAGAAAGTTCAAGCATAGGATAAGAAGAATCTAGCATTTCAGGCAGAAAAAGATGATTCAGATTCAAATGAAGAGGATATGGCACTTATTGCAAAAAATTTTGAAAATTTTTTGAAATTCAAAAAGAATAACTAGTTCAGGAGTAACAAAAGTAACTCCAACAACAATATCGATAGCAATAAACCATCATCCTCAGTCATGGAAAGGGCCATGTAAAGAGAGATTTTCCAGAACGTAAAAAGAACAAATTCAAGAAGGACAAATTCCAAAAGAAAGCTTTTTCAGTCACTTGGGACGAATCAGACTCATCAGATAGTGATAGTGATAGCGGCATCGATAATGAAAAAGCCAATGTACACTTCGTGGCCACAAAAAATGATGTAAGTGATTTAAATTTTGATGATTTTGTAGAAATTAATTCAGAATTAATATATTTAGTAAAACAGATTAAAAGGAAGAATAAGGAATTAATAGAAAAACTGAATAGATCAGAATTAGAAGTGAGTATGCTAATAGATGAGAAGAAAATTATAAAAGAGGAACTTGAGAATACTTAAGAATCTAATTCTAATTTAACTTCCCAAATATCTATGTTTACTCAAGAATTAGAAATTCAGAAAAATAAGAATGATGATCTATCCGTAGATATTAAAGATTTAAAATCCGGCTATAAAGTTTTAGAATTAGAAAAGTCTAGTCTCAAAATAAAATTAGAAAATATTTCTAAAATATTTCTAATTTTAATAAAGGAAGAGAGAATCTTTCTCAAATTATAGAAAATTCTCAATCAACCTCAAATAAATCAAGACTAGGATATAAAAAATTATTTAAATCAGAATTTGGAAAAGGTTTGAATAACATTAAAAATAGGTTTAAAAAGGATATTAAATCAACAGTTCCTAAGGAAATTAAAACTATAAACTAAAAAAAAAAAATTTGATTAGGAATAAATATATTAAATCATTCATGGAAACTGTTCATTATAATGATAATTATATTTTTAAAGGGAACTCTGAACCCTGTTGGGTTTGGCTTCCTAAGATTTAACCCTTAGGACTCTAATGGAGGAATTGGGTACCAATATTACTCTTTATTTTTTGCAGGTACCACTTAAAAAGAGAGGAAAATAGATATTGGACAGTGGTTTCTCTAAGCACATGACTGGTAATAAAGATATGCTAACCAACATTATCTACTCGAATGGAGGATCAGTCACAATTGGCGACAACTCCAAAGGCTATATCATCGGCAAAAGCGATGTCAACAACAATAGTACCTCTAATTTCCCTCTCATTACTGAAGTTTTAAAGTTAAAAATTTAAAACATAATTTACTAAGTATAAGTCAGTTATGCAATAAAGGTTTTAATATATCGTTTTCAGAAAATGAATGCAATATTACTAAAAAAATTAAGAGTTAATCTTTGAAGGTATATGAGATAGAAATATTTATATTTTGTTTATGAATATAAATAATAACTCCAATATGTGTCTGGTAGCAAAAGAAAATGATTTTTGGCTATGGCACAGATGATTTTTTCATATAAACATTAGAACTATGAATAAATTAGCCAAAAATAAACTAGTAAACGGTTTACCCGATATAAAATTCAAAGTAGACAACATTTGTGATGCATGTCAATTAGGAAAATTAACAAAATCTTCTTTCAAATCTAAGAAAGTAATATCTATAGAACAATCACTTGAACTATTACATATGTATCTTTTTGGACCTACTCAGATTCAATCGATCAATCATAATAGATATGTGTTTGTTATTGTAGATGATTTTTCTAGATATAGATGGACTATATTCATGAAAAATAAAAGTGATACTTTTGAAAACTTTAAAATATTTGTCAAAAGAATTGAAAATATTAAAGATTTAAAAATTAAAAATATTAGAAGTGATCATGGAGGAGAATTCAAAAATGAAGCTTTTGAACATTTTTGTAATAAGAAAGGAATTAATCATAATTTTTCTTTTCCTAGAACACCACAACAAAATGGAGTTGTAGAAAGGAAAAATAGAACATTACAGGAATGTGCAAGAACTTTATTAAATGGAACCACTTTACCAAAACATTTTTGGACAGAAGCTGTCGCAACTGCTTGTTATGTTTTGAATCGTGTTTCTATACGACCACTAACTAAAATTACTCCATATGAACTAATAAATGGAAGAAAAACAAATATTTCATATTTTAAGGTTTTCAGTTCAAAATGTTTTATTTTAAACACTAAAGATCAACTCGGTAAATTCGATCCAAAATCCGATGGAAGTATATTTATAGGTTATTCAAAATGAAGTAAAGCTTATCGAATTTTTAATAAACGAACTAAAATTGTTGAAGAAACTCTTGATGTCTCTTTTGATGAAAACTTTATAAATAAAAATAAAGTTATTAATGAAAATATAAATAATATCAAAAATCACTTGGATGATGATGATATTATTCAAAAATTTAATGATAATAATAATAATAATATTATTATTAGAGAAGATGAAAACATTATTCATAATGAAGAAAATATAAGATCTCCACCTAGATTTTTATGGGATCACCCTGCTTAAAATACAATAAGAGAAGTAAATTCAAACATTAGAAGTAGACATCAATTAAATCAAATGGGTCATACAGCATTTCTGTCTACTATAGAACCTAAAAACATAAAAGAGGCCTCAATAGATGAATATTGGATTCTTGCTATGGAAGAAGAACTAAATCAATTCGAAAGAAATGGCGTTTGGAAACTTGTTCCTGACCAAGTGATCAATCAGACATTGATACTAAATGGGTATTTAAAAATAAAGCTGATGAATTAGGTAATATAACTAGAAATAAAGCTAGACTAGTAACGCAAGGATATAATCAAGAAGAAGGTGTTGATTTTGAAGAAACCTTCGCTCCAATCGCTAGATTAGAAGCCATACACATTTTTATTAACCTTCACATGTTTTCATAACATTAAATTATTTCAAATGGACGTAAAAAGTGCTTTTCTAAATGGATATATTAAAGAAAATGTTTATATTGAACAACCACCTCTTTTCATTCACGAAAAATTCCAAACCACATCTATAAACTTAAGAAAGCTTTATATGGTTTAAAACAAGCACCACGTGCTTTGTACGGTTGTCTTAAGAAATATCTAATAGACCCTGGTTTTGAAATTGAAAAGGTTGATCAAACTATGTTTATTAAAAAAATTAAAAATAATATTTTAATTATTCAAATATATGTACATGATATTATTTTTGGGTCAACTAATGAAAAATTATTTCAGGAATTTTCAACTATAATGACTAATGAATTTGAAATGTACTATATGGGAGAATTATCATGTTTTCTTGGATTACAAATAAAACAATTAGAAAATGGAATTTTTATTAATCAAGAAAAATATTATAATAATCTAATTAAACGATTTGGTATGGAAAACACTGCAGCCAAACCTACTCCGATGAGTACAACAATACATCTCGATAAAGATGAAGAAGGCAAAAGTGTCGACCAAAAACTATATCGTAGTGTGATTGGATCATTACTATCTTAACTGCTAGTAGACCTGATATAATGATGAGTGTTTGTTTATGTGCTCGATTTCAAGCAGATCCTAAAGAATCACATATGCGATCAGTAAAATGCATTATTCATTACTTAAGCAAAACCAAAGATTTCGGACTTTTTTATCTAAAAGAATGTCCTTTCGAATTAGTATCATATAGTGAAGATGGTTTCGAAGGAAGTCGGACAGATAGAAAGAGTACGAATGAGACGTGTCACTTTGTTGTATGTTCCTTAGTCTCTTGGTTTAGCAAGAAACAAAACCGCGTTGCCTTATCGACGTGTGAAGTAGAATATATATCCCCTACTTTAGCTTGTGCTCAAGTCGTCTATATGCAACAAACACCAAAAGATTTCGATATAAATTTAAATAAATCAATAACATATTGTGATAATACTAGTGCAATAAATCTTTCTTAAAATCCAACAAATCACTCACGAACCAAACATATTAATATATGACATCATTTTCTTCGTGATTGTATTGAAAAGGATTTAGTAAATTTAGAATTTGTAGATTCAGAAAATCAACTAGCTGATATTTTCACTAAAACATTAAATGAAAATATATCTATAAAACTAAGAAGAAAACTTGGAATAATGTCAATAAAAGGGTTATAATAATATTTATTAATAAAAAGGAAAACGCGTGAAAAATAAAATTTACGATTTCTAACCATGGCAGGTTTTAAACTCCAACCATTCCTAAATTCCTAATGTCTATAGCCACTTAAGCTATGGATGTTTCTTGTCACAACATAAAATCCACTTTTTGTTAATTTTTTTTTTCGAAATTCAAAAATATTGAAGCTGACAGGGATTGCACTATGGTCTCTCTACGGGAAGTCTCATGTGTCTACCAGTTTGGTAGTATTGTTTCTTGTTCAGTAGTAAAAACTAGCTCATCCTATATTAAATTAGCTCGAAATTCTGTTAACCATACATTTTCAAATCATTCTCCTACCTTAAATCATTAACTTATTTATATATGGTCTAAAACTAATTTCATATTCTGACCATAGAAAATACAGGTTTCTACTCCTATATATACATGAATTTTTGAAATGTTGCATACACTTTTCAAATACAATTTAAATACAAGCTTCATATATTTTATTATCACATTGTAATGGCGTCGCTATCCACAGATAAATCACACCTCTCCTACTTAACACCTTCCTCAGATAGCTCCGACCATCGGTCACCTACCACAACATCAGAATATAAACCGGTACGTAAGTGGGAAAGCTATCATACCGGTCATACACTAGATAATAAGAAGTGGAAACAAGCTACGTACGTCTCGCCATCCACTAAAGAGAAGATCGACAATATACATCACTACCAACAATAACAAATGGACCTATAACGTGAATTATATTTTGAACAAAAAGTGACGGCAAGACGCGTAATTTTTTTGGAACAAATTGCAGTCAAATTTTGCAATTCTAAATCGATAGATGCATATGAACCATTACCAAAGCCGTGTTCATCGCTCGATCCATCAGCTGGATATCAAAATCCATGGGATCCTTCTCCATGATGCTCTCCTCGAACTCCAAACTCACGGGATCACAAATTCAATCAATCACCAGCGAACACGTCATCAAAGAAGGATGATAAGGAGAAATCCAAGAATCCAATGAAATCACCTTCAAAATAAATCATATTCGTTGATGATAACTTTGTTTTTGAAATTTTATTATTAATGCACATCTTCTTGTAATCATCAATAAATATGTAAATATAATTTTCAATTGGTATTATATTTTATAAAATCATTGTTATATTATGTTATGAAATCATCGTTTAAAATAAAGTTAGTTGCATTGCAATGTAAAGCAAGCAAAAGTCAGTGACAAAAGTCAGTCTACTGGACCAAAATGTCTAGTCGACTGAACTTATTTCCAGAGCAAAAAGCTTCAGGAAAAGGGTTCAGTCGACTGGACTTTTTAGTTCAGTCGACTGAACGATGTAACAGAGACAAAAAACCCCAGTATATAACCATTCACGTTCTTTTTCTTTCATAAACTCCTTCAAACTCAAAACATTCAAAACCCTAAAACATTCCAAAGCATTCCTAAATGAAAAATTCTCCAAATCTTTCAACATCATGGCTCCTAGAACTCAGAAAAGACAATGAAGAGCAACCTCAACCTCTCTAGAACCAATTGATATGAAATTAGACAATGGCTTTACAATCATGTAGCAGTTGAACGGTGGAACAAAATGAAGGAATTAAGATTTCTAGAAGGATCGTTTGTGGTTTACACTTACTTCAACGCATATGGAATTCAAGATTTGGCAAGAAGAAGTCGATTGGAATCACTATTAGACCACAATCAGAACAAGGCAAAAATTAATCACACTATGGTGAAATTATTTCTTGCTAATCTCAATCTAAATCATCAAACTCCATGGAATAGAGTTAACTGTTTTTGGAGTCCGGTTTGTGGACGACAAGTATTTTTCTCTTTAGCAAGAATAGGGCATATACTTCACACTTCGGTTGATGGAATACCATTGGAAGACTTGAATTGAAATATCAATATTCGAGACGAGATAAGCCATCGTTTCGTTGAAGATAATACGAGAGAATTGAAATCTATTTTACTACGACCGACAACAAGAATTTTGCATCGAGCCTTAGTGAAAACAATACTTCCAAGAACTGGATCATATGAATTGGTATACCCGGAGAACTATAGAGCATTGTATGCTATATATGGAAATGTTCAAATAAATTGGCTGAAACTTATTCTTGATGAACTTCTAGTCTTCAATCAAGGAAACAAAACATAATCTACTACGGAGAATACATTATGAGATTGCTTATGGACCTTCAAGTGCCAATACCCGACTCAGACACTTCAATTGTAAAAACTCTTAATAGTTGAACGATAAGCCTCATGAAATTACCCTAAGACCCCTCCATATCATGACATTCCAAGATTGGAAAAACCATCCCCAAGAACATCAAAAAGAAGCACCATCGCAAAGACAAAGCGATGAAATTCGAACCACAACACCTTCCCAAGGAACACATGAAGCAATCGATCTTACAGCTCGCAATCAAGTGATATTAGATTCACATGTCAAACCGCTCGACAAGAAAATTGATAAGAAGTTCAATAAGATAAAGAGCTTCTTTCGCATATTATGGAAAGCTATCTCTTCCACCGCTAGTTCATCTACCTCATCCGAAAAACAACCGTCACCGAAATTTATGCGGATAACAGCGGATGAAGAAACAGACAGTGACATGGAAAAAGATAAGGGAAAGAGGTCAATGATTCCCAGAGATGACGAAGAAGAAGAATCTGATGAATGATAGGTAAAATGGAAGTGAAAATTTGATTTTTTGTAAGTTTTCTTTTGTGAAAAACTATGATATGCTTTATGATGTTATCTCTGTGACATTGTGATCAAACATTTGTGCTTTCATGATGTTTGTATTCGTAAAATAATGTCTGTGATGTGATATGTTCATGAATGTTTGTATGATAATTTTTATGTTCATATTTGTAATGATTCGTAATGTCTCATTCTACAAATATTCGTTAGTACTCCATGATTATTAAATTAAGTATTCTTTTTTGTCGATGACAAAGGGGGAGAAATTTGTGTACTAACTTTTTATGTAGGAATAGAAAATTCGCCACACATTCAGAGGGAGGGATATATAATCCAAGTTATATATTTCCATATATAAAGAATCACCAAAATTGGTTGTCATCAATCAAAAAGGAGGAGAATGTTGAATCATGAGTTTTGATTCATGACAAGCTTCAATGATCAACAATGAGATTAGACGATCAAAGCGACAAAAAAGAGAAAGCTATACACAAGTGGTGAACTACAAAGGAAACTAGACTTCAAACCCAAGTACGCTATAAAAATCTTTATCGTTTGAGTCGTAGTTATAGTTTATAATTGTTAAAATCACTCCTCAAGTAGTTTACACACACTATACAGAAGTTTTATATACACATACACACATACACACACACAAAATAGTGTGCACAAGTGCTTATTGTGCAAAAAAGCACAGTTCAGTCGACTGGACTGAATTCACCAGTAGGCTGAATCTGTGTTCTTTGCACAGACATGCACATGTGCGCACCACTTTGAATATCCAGTCAACTAGATATTTTTGACCAGTCGGCTGACCGTACGCAACTACCATATTTCTTAAAGGGTTGCTTCTCGTAAGAGTAACGATCCAATTCGAAGAGCAACAAATGCAACTCTTGATTAAAACTCTTTGTGAATATTAGCAACCTTATATACTATATATATAGATCTAAATCCATGATTTTAATCATCTAGTTTACTTCAATCTATTCTATTCTTTGATCTATATTTCTTGACTATATTTCTGCATTCTAAAAGCTTTCTAATCAAAGATATATTGCTTGAATCTCGAAGTTAATTATTATATACTTCGATTCAAAGCAATACCTTCCTTTCTAATCTTCACACGCACAATATATACTTGAGGATTTGATTATAAGAAGGGTTTACTATTAAAGACAAATAAATGTTATCGAAATTATAGAAGTCCTGTTAGTTTATATCAGGCGGAAAAGTTCTCTTCGGCTGCTGAGGCGGAAAAATCCCGTTCGGCTGCTCAGGTGTTGTATACCTATTCCTCCGAGTTAAGTGGGGGGTTATTGAGAGAAATTCCAAAGGAAATTTGGGACTGGACGTAGAACGGGAAGTTCAAACCAATATAAAAACTCCTAGTGTGCTTACTCTTATTTACTTTGCTATTATTATCTGTTTTCGCACTTAGATTATAGTACATTCCATATTACACGATCCTAAGTATTTGCTATACGGCATACGTACTTTCAGTATAGAGGTTTGTAATTATATTTGAATTTTTGTTCTGTATTTGGAGTTTGGTTTTATATTTGGATTTTGTTTTATAAAAGGAGTTTTGAAATCTATTTTAGAAATTTATGATGGAATTTTATACATGAATTTGTAGGTTTATAAAAAGAGTTGCAAATAAATTTGGGACTTATAAAAGGAGTTTTACATATGACTATTTTACAAAAGAAGTTTTATAAATAGTATAAAGGAGGTTCATAAAGTAGTTAGTAAATAAATATGGTGATTTATAAAAGATGGTTATAATTATGTTTAGATATTTATAAAGGAATTTTATAAACAATAATGTATAAAAGGCATTTAAAAATAAGTAGTTTTATAAAGGCATTTTATAAAAAGGGATTTATAAAAAGACCAAGACCCAATTTACATAAATGATCATTTAAAATTATCGTGGTATGGAAAATGTTCTTTTCATACTCAACACCAAATTTGCAAGTATTAAAAACGGTCTCTATCTTGAAAATTAAGAATATGTATCGAGGTATGGATAGTTTTCTAACTTTTCCTATCTTATTGCTAACCGAGAGACAGTGCTGTTTGAAAATGGAAAGTGGTGTTAAGTATATTTGGTCTAGTTTCTATATGATCTTTGTACTTACACAAAAGGGTTTATTTTTATCAATGTTTTAATTAACATTTGTTTTAACCCGATTCATTATGGTTTTAGAAAAGAAATATTTCTTAAGATTTGTGAATATATTGTACTGATGAGATAAGTATATGAGTACAATTGCTAAGTATTGAAACGTAGTGTTTGTGAATATACGTATATTAAGTATATGAGTACAATTGCTAAGTATTGAAACGTAGTGTTTGCGAATATACATATATTGTTAATATAAGTACATGGGAAAGTTTTCTAAGTTTGAAAGTGAAATGTTTTATGAGCATATTTACAATTGAGATAAGTATATCAATATTTCTAAAGTATTGGAAAAAGCAGAGAAGGGTTTGTGAATATATCTTCGTAAAAAAGTATTGTAATACAAAAATTTACAAACTGGTTTTAATTAAAGAAGGGATTAATTAAAGAGGCTTATTGGATATTGTCCATATGAAATTAAATCTCTGGTTGAATTATTTGTTATTTGATACTAAAATAACCGACTATCAAATGTTGGCCCATTTTAAACTATCATTGTTGGTTGAAAGAGACCAGGATTAGATATATTACCGAAAAACCATTTCAAACTGCCATAAGCCTTTAAATTAGAGATATCTTAAAGTTGATAAAAGATTGTGTTCATTGAAGTGCAAGGGCTACCTTCTACTAATCTTAGGGGTGATTCTAAAATAGATGTAGTAGAAGTAGTGCCTTTGGTGTCTTCATATCCTTAATGGCTTGTATGGATGAATTCTGGCATTGCCTTGTTTCTTAAAGGGCAGTGTTAGCATTCCAAGTAGGATTTGCTAAAAAGGTAAAACATAGCCTCTAGCCTTGACGACTAGGAATAACTATAACATGGGATATGCGACAGGGCTATATGGATCACACCCACTAGGGTATTGTCATCACCTTTCTAGATCATTATTTATGGATTTGGTTGTGCATGAGATTTCTTGGAAAAAAGGTTGCAAAGCAACCGCGGTGATGAAATATTCAATACTATCAAGTAAGGGATAGGCCAGTCCTATGTTGGCAGGGGTCCATGTGAGGCCCTTGGCACACTTTTTTAGAGGTATACCAATGGTACACAATACTCGGTGCTATGTCATTGTATGGATTCCATTCTCCAATAAGTGCCCTTTAGACTTAGATGTATTCCTATTATGAGTAATTTAATTAATGTAACAATTTCGGCTATGCTTCGATATTTATTTTAAACTTTAGACATTATTATTAAATCAGAAGATTTCTTATGAATGGTTTGGTTATGTAAGGTAAAAATATGTCTGTGTTTATGTGCGGCATGGTCTTACAAGATACATTTATTTTAAAATGTTTTATAACATTAGAATCCATATGATGTGCATTTCTCAGATGGTGTACCAGACTGATCCAGAAGTTATTTTTTTATAATGCTCGAGTCAGACAGAACACATTTATAGATTTTGTAACATCCACCATTTGGAGCCCAAAACTAACTATCACAGACGTTATAGTCATCCATAGTTATTAAATCTTGGTGACCAAATGTTATAATGTTAGATACATTGATATACTAAAAACACATGAATATGAAAAAAATTAAACTCAAAAGTTTCTCGTTTCATTACAAATAGCATTTCAGATTCATTACATAATCCCAATTCATAAACTACTTGCATAATAATAGAAATGGCGACCAAAAACCCTGCAGCTCCCGAATCCTCTACCCTAGCAACCGACATTGAAGAGGATGATGATGATGGATGGGAAAAGGTGAAAGGGAAGGGGAAGGAGAAGGAGAAAAGTAGACCGTCTCTTGCAGATATTCTAAAAAACACTAGAAAAGCAACTCAAAACCCTAAATCATAGGTTGAGGTTTTATGCAATAAAATTGAAATGGAAGGATCTATTAATTATTATGAACCGATATCTGAAGGAAAGGAAATATAGAAATTGATCGATGAAGAAGGTTATGCGAAAGCTAGGAATATGTATAAAAACTCAATTTACATCTACATGGCTGGTAAATGTTCATACTACGTCTATTTCAATGAATATATTAAACAAGTATGGAGTCTAAAAGGAGCATGGGATATTTTTCCAAGGGACATTGGATTCTACCTCATAAAATTTGAATAAGAAGAGGATTAAAAAAAAGTTCTAAATGGAGGACCATGGTTTACGGAGAGTAAGTTAATAATTATGCAAAAATGGAAAGCTGAGTTTAATTTTGAAAGAGAGATGCTTTCATCATATTCAGTTTGTGGATCAAATTGCATAACCTTAATCTAGTGCTGTGGAACATGAGATGCATAAGCAAACTAACTAGCATGGTAGGGAAACCTTTAGACATGGACGAAAATACAAGGCTGGTTAAAAGGATAAACTATGCTAGAGTCTTGTGGAGATAATGGCAGAAAGCGATCTACCAAAAACAGTCAAAGCAATGGAAAAACATGGCGCTATATATATGTAGGATATAGAATATGAATTTGTGCCTCCTAGGTGTTCTGAGTGTGAGTGTTTTGGACATTCTTATGCACAGTGTAGTAATTACAAAGATAAGCCAGAACAAGTCTGGTTGGAGAAAAAAAACCCACTCCACCAACAGCAACCCAAAATATATCCCTTACTAGTAGTTCAAAAAATATGACTGCAACAAAAGAATACATACAAAATGCTGCAGTTAGTAATCTACCCCAACCTAAAAGTCATATTATCACTACTGTTGAGGGATCTGGATCACAACAAGTAGTTCCTCCAAATCAAGATCAAAGGGCTGAGATCTAGACTGAAACAGCCCCCCCTCCAACAAGTGTTCCTCCCGCAGAGCACTATCATTCCTATAAGAAAGAAGACTTGTGATTCCTTAAAGTAAATCCATAAAATGAATATCCAGTTGGATTCATCTGAGGAACAGAATGAAGAAGAGGAGGATAACATAAGAAAATTTACAGAAGAAACCGAGCCTTATAACAAACAGTTTAACAAAATAGGAAAAAGTTGTGCTAGTAGATTAGAAAAAGTTAGGTCTGCTCCTACGACAAGGAGCAAAACCAACAAAAATTAATATCTATTTTTTTTGGAATGTGCAAGGTCTAAATAATGACATAAGTCAACTAGACCTCCACAATTTAAGGGCCAAATACAGGCTATCCTTAATTGCTTTATTGAGAACAAATTCACTAAAGAAAATACAGATATGTTCAATCAACAAATTGGTGATCAATGGAGCTTGATACATAATAGTTCACAACAATCAAAAGGTCGAATTCTTATCTTATGGAAAACCAATGCTTGGAATGGGTCTATCATAAACAAAGAAGATCAACAAATTACAATTTTTTTCAAAAGCATAGGAGGGTTGGAGATATATATAACTTTTTTGTATGCTAGGAACCTAACATCAGAAAGAAGTGATCTTTGGCAACAGACAGTCACAATCTCATAACAAATCAATAAACCATGGCTGGTTGTGGGGGACTTCAATGCAGTATTAAAAACAAAAGAAAAGAGAGGAGGCATTACTCTGAAGCTGTCACAAGTGGCTGAATTCAATGATTATGTGCTTGCCAGTGGGCTATTAGAAACATTCCATATAGGATTGCAATTCATATGGAAAAGTTGTGAGGCAAAAAGAATTACTTTCTGATTAGACAGAGTCTTATGCAACGCAGAATTGATTAACAAAATTCCCGCTTTGAAAACCGTAGTTCTGCCTAGCTCCACTAGTGTTCATTTGCCCTCTCCTAGCTCAATTTAATAATGATAATAGCAATCAAAAAGGGAAACATTTTAGATATGCTAATCATTAGAGTTTGCTTGAGGGATATAATGAGGTAGTTAATTTTGAAACTCTTATATCTCCTACTGGTGCTCACATGTACAAGTTCATAATGGTGTTGAAAATAATGAAATTCATATTGAAAGAATGGAAGAGGAAGAGATCAAAACATAATGACATAGTCCTCAACATTCAAAATCAACCGGAGGAAATTCAGATGAAGTTAGATAAGGACCCAATGCGTGAAGGACTCAATTCTGAATACTACCAACTTCAGATTAAATTGAATGAAGAACTTATAAAACATGCCACAGAGCTTAAACAAAAAGCCAAAGATAAATGGCTTACTCATGGGGATGAATGCACAAAACTTTTTTATAGTAAAATGTCTCAAAGAACACTCCATAACAATCTTCTTCATTGCTTGAATGATCAGGGCAATGCTACAGAAAATTTAAAGGAGATAGAAGAAATTGCCTTATCCTAATTCATGAACCTCTACAATGGAGAAGTAGAAGAAGAATTACTTGTAATTCATAGCAGAAGAAAAATTTCCCAGGAAGGAAGCTCCATGTTGACAGCTAGGATTATAGAAGGGGAATTATGGAGAGCCGTAAAGTCCATCCATGTAGACTCCAGTCTAGGACTAGATGGCATAGGGGCAGCTGTTTTCAAAATGCACTAGAAACACCTGAAAGAATATATGTTGCAAGCCTATCAAGAAGCTCTAGATAATGCTGAGTTTTTACAAGAAATAAATCATACTTTCATCTCCTTAATCCTTGATGTTAAAAAGCTTGAAAAAGTTGAGAAATATAGGCCAATTGTCTGTTGTAATGTCTCTAATAAAATTTTAAGCAAAATTATTTGTATGAGACTTAACAAAGTTATACCAGATTTAATATCTCAAAGTCAAAGTGCATTTATAAAAGGAAGATTTATATCTGAGAACTCCATATTGACACATGAGCTAATTAGAGACTTCAATAACTTGGGGGCTGATAAAATGTGCCTAAAAGTTGATTTACACAAGGCTTATGATAAAGTGAATAGAAAATTCATAATTCATATGCTTAAATCTATGGGAGTACCAGAAAAAATGTTGAATCTAATTGAATATGCCTATCTACTCCTACATTTTTAATTCTTATAAATGGAGAGCCAAAAGTTTACATAACAAGCAACAGAGGAATAAGGTAGGGGAATCCCATGTCCCCTTATCTCTTTGCAGTAGCATGGAGTGGTTTTCTCTAAAAATGAAAATTGCATGTTATCAAAACAGTATCATTCCAGTACACAAAATTGAACCAAGTTAACTCTTTTGATATATGCAGATGACCTTTTAGTAGTTATGAAAGCCTCCTTGCATGCTGTGGATACTTTGAAAAATATATTCATCCTTTTAGAAAAATATGGAGGTTTAAAAGCCAATGAGGGGAAAACTAAATGTTATTTCAACAAATACTATTATGATAGAAAAAATATTCTAAGAAGAATAGGAGTCGTAGAAGGGACTCTTCCTGTTAAATATCTAGGGATACCACTGTTTAACAATAAAATTATCGACGGAGAATGTGGTAAGTTAATTCACAATTTCAAAGATAAATTACAAGGCGGGAGATCAAAATTCTTATCTTTTGCAGGTAGAATTGAGTTAGTCCATATAGTAATTACATCTAAGGTCAGATTTTGGCTACAAACTTTCCAAACCCTAATTGTTCTATAGGGAAGAATAATGCAGTGTGTGCCGACTTCATATGGAGGAATAAATTTCACAAAGTTAGCTACAAAGACATGTGTAAACCCAAAAAGAAGGAGGAATTGGATTAAAGAATCTTTTTGAGCTGAAAAAGGTGTATGGCATGAAGATAACATGGAAAATACTAACTTCAGATAAATTATGGCCAAGATGGATGAGAGTTAGATGTCTAAAAGATAATTTTTGGATAGCTATAACAGACAATAATGCTTGAGTAACATGGAAAAACATTTTAAAGTTCAGAGAAGAGTTAAAACCTCTTATTGAAAGGCAAATTGCCAATGGCCAAAAAATTGACTTGTGGAAAGACCCATGGATCAATTGTCAAAGTCTTGTTGAAAGAATAGGATAGGAAGGGTTCTCTGGCTATGGCTACCCAAGTTTTACATTGTCTTGCATAATCGAGGGAGATGGATGGAGATGTGATAAACAACTTAGTATAAGGAATTTTAGGGAAGAAATCCAAAGCATTCTGATACATAGAGAAAAAGAAGAATATACTTGGATTATGAAAAATTCTTACAAAGGCCGATTCATAATGCACAAAGTATAGGAGGACACCAGAAATAAATACCCGACAATTGATCGGCATAAGATAGTTTGGAGTAGGTCTAATAACCCTAAGATGGCTCACACCTTATATAAAGCTATTCTAGGAAAGCTTCCAACCAAGGACCGTCTAGTTAGGGAATCATAGGAGAAACTACGTGCAACTTTTGTATGAGAGTCATGACCACTTATTCTTTGAATGCTCTTATAGAAAACGAATATGGGGACTTCAAAAACTGAAATATGTGTTATCAGATGAGGTTGAATCCTTAAAAGATGAAATTTTGTACCTAAACCAGTGGGGTAACATCCTAATTTGATGCAGGAGATCCTCAAAATTTGCCTCACAGCTACCGTATGGCATGTTTGGAGAGAAAGGAACAACCGAGCTTTCAATAACAAAAAGAAATTTAGCTACTTAATTTGCAAATTAACAGAGATACAAGCATAATAGTTGATCGAATTGCAAAAAGAAAACTCACCAGCTTAAGTGAACAAGAAAGACAAGCACTGGAGAGCACGAAGACGATGGTTGATTACACAAGAATTCGAGAAGATGTTTTGGAGCCGCCATGAGTACGAAAACCTAAATATGGAATGTTCGAGTTCAAAATGTTTTGTCTGTAATGGTTGTAGTTATTCTCATTATTTGCCCGATTTGGTAAGAATTGGACTTTAGCTCGTATGAGTTGGTAATAAAAATTTAACCCATTTTCAAAAAAAAATTACATTCAGATAAATATAGTTATTACAAAATATGCCAAAAGCGACAAATGAAGATGCCCCCTTGGTTGATCAGATTCTAAATATAAGCAATTAGACAGTTTTGCCATTGCATCCAATTACACATCGGAATCAAACTGAAAGAATTCCTAATAGCTAGCTTGCCTCCTGCACATCTTCAGAAGCTTATTCATTTAAAAGAGAACCTGAAAACCTTAATTCTAAAACTACTCAAATCAATTGAGCACCCGAGGGTTAAGGAGAAAATATAAACTTCGATTCAGACAAAAAGTTTGGTATGAATAATAATACACCATCTCAAACCATATAGATATCTAGTATGACCACGCCTCTTAGCAGAATAAGTTTTCCCTTCACTAGTATCTCAATCCAATTTTATAATAATCATATACCATGCCCTGCATCTACAATGGTATAATAAATGCGTCATGATGATACCAAAACATGCAATATGCTCTGGATTCCCCATCCCTATTCATATGACTATCTCATATAGTTTCTAGGGGCACTATTAACCTATTAGTTTCCATGGGCTAACTAAAACATGTTCTATGCTTTCGGACTATCTATCCAGTTTCACAGTTTTTATAAAATTACTAAGAACCTATTGGTGTCTACAGCAACATTATCCAATCACAGTTTTAATTGGCTCACTATGAATCTATTGGATTCTCATTAACATCTTTCTGTCATATTTTTAATGGGCTGACTATGAACCTATCGTTCTCTATCAATAACTTGTTCCAAACATAGTTTTCATGGGATAAATAAGAACCTATTGGCCCCTGCCAATAACAATTTCCATACCATAGTTTTTATGGGCTTACCAAAACCTGTCCAAACCAATGATCTTTGATCAGCTTTGGGCATCCTATATCTTGGTCTATCCGACTTTCTAGATTCAATTCTGCTCACACAGGAGTTAATTCAATGTATATTCACTAATAAGTAAAGTTAGCCCGTTATTCTGCCCTTAACATCCCAAAATGTAGTTATGGGTCAATTATGAAGTGATGATAATTACAAAAGCATACATATTAACTGATCAAAACATAACAATATAAATATCCATGATTTAATTCCTTATAATCATTTTCTACTAAAACTTGGTTAATACCCTTAACTCACTATCCTTGGCAAGGAAAACTTCCTCTAAGATTTCAAATTTTAAATACCATTTCAAAACTCTTTTTAATCGCCATGGGTTTACCTTTAAAAATCAGATCGGGTTTTCTTATTTAAAAGCTATGGCTTTTGACTAAATTCTTCGGATCATTGTGACATCATAATTTACCCTTCATCACTCTCCCTTTCAAAAGCATCACTTAGAATCTTAGAACTTGTCTATTACCATTAAAAATGTACCTTTCATAAGCATTGGAAACATTCCTTTCGGAACACATAAAGATATACCATTCAAAACATTTAAAATTATACCTTCCATAAGCATTGGAAACACTCCTTTCAAAACACTGAAAAACATAGTTTTCAAAACACTTAAAACATACCTTTTGAAGTCATTTAGTTATAATTAGGCAATTAATTAAGATTAATTAATTGTAAATTAAGGGTTAATTAGTAATTAATTAAAGGATGATTAAATTCTATTTAATCAAGTTTTAATAATGAATAATTAGGGTTATTAATTAATAATTAAAGGATAATTAATTAACTAAAGGTTAATTAATCGATAATGAGGTCAATTAAGAAATGATTAATTAAGTACATGATTGTGATAAACTAATTAATGATTGATTAAGCAAGGTAAGTTGATTTATTCTTAAGTAATTAATTTAATTTGAATTAATTAAATTAATTAAAATTTGAATTAGAGATATGCTTGCTTATGAAGGATTTTATTGTCTTGCATTGATTGTTATCTCTAGACTGTAATATTTTGCGATGTGAAATATGCTGTGTATTGATCTGTGATATCTATGATATATTTTCGATGTAAATACCCTTTGCCGTAAAACAACATTTGAAATGTGAGCAGACCCTCAATTAATAATATATGGAAGCATCGCTTCGCAACCATTTGAAAGTATCTCTTTTGTAATTATTGGGTTTAACATTAACTATAAATACCAGGTCAAAGAGAACATAAACGAAAGTATACCTTTCAAATGCTTTGATCTCAAGTATAAGAATTAGGTAAGAGGATAACTCAAAAACCAAACTTTCGAAACCATTGCCTTTGTAACTCTTATTAAAAGTGGCTAAAACAACTATTTCCAAAGCATTGAGCAAGCGGCTTTAAAATTTAAAAGGATGAAAGCCACCCTTTCTAATACAACGATTTATGGTTATAAGAAAAGCGGGGTCTAATGATTTGAAAGTTATGAATGTGATAGCTAGGTATCGAATAGGTTCAAATGCGGCAACTATTTCAAAAGCTTCTTTAAAAAAAAGGAAAGTCGATTGATTCAAAGGTTGATAAATGTGGCTTCAACCCCTTTGAAAGCATGCCTTCAACACGGTCCCTTCCGCCTTCCTCTAATACACCACATATTAATTGCTTGATACCATGTGCTTTGATTTTGAATAGGTGCGAACAATCATTAGCGGAAATGTGGTGATGAAAGTAAGCAAATAGAAGTGGCGAAGTACTACTTCGAAACAAAACTGAATTTTACACCTTTCAAAGCAATTCCTTTTTACCTAATTTGTTTAATCTATTACAATATAATTGATTGCCAATTCTTTATAAAATTCTTTTCTAAAAGGCTGATGAATTCAAGAATTAATAAATGAGATCGTTTTAACAAATAAGCCCTTCCCCTTAATAAATCATTTAAGTCCTCTATGGTAAAATACTTTGGAAAAATCCCCAAAAATCACAATTATTCACTTTTAATATGTTTTCTAACATATACAAATTTCAGACCCGAAAATAATACTTGACTGCCTTAAATAGTTTAAACCCAAAGTTATCTATTTCTTCCATTCAAAATTCATAATAAAATTTTCATAGCATGGAATGTAATGAGAATTTAAGCCTATCTCCAAAATAGCGTTTTATGTAACATATTCAAACATCATGGCATTCGAAAATCAATTTGCATGATTTTAACCTTAAAATCGAACTATATTATTCCACAAAATCCTTTTTAAATTATAACATGGCATATAAATCAAAGCATATCATCATTCATCCAATCATACAATTTTAAACCTTAAAACCAAATTAAAACATTCAAGATGACTTATATACGATGGTTTTGATCATTATTCACCTTATTTGGGTAAGGAACTTGAAATTTGTTTTTCATCTTAATCTTCATAGTTTGAATCTTAGCCTCGATTGATTTTTGAGCTCCTCTTCTCCTAGGGTTATGACCGTCCTTATTTTCTTTTGTTTATGTTTTTATTTTTGTAAGCATGTAATGAGAATGAAAAGGTTGTGAGGGTTTTAGGGGTTATGAGGTTCGGCTATTCCCATGTTACCCTTGCCCTATTCTCTTAAGTATTTAACTTATAAACCATTCTTATGTATCCATTTAGTTAAGGCACGACCCTAATTAGTTCTAAAATCTCAATTCCCTTATCACCTCTAGTCTATACTTTATTCTATTTAATTTATCTAATTAAATCTCTTGAATAATGCTATTTAAAATTAGAGGTGTTATGGATTTGTTTTGGATACTTTGGAGCTTCAAGAGATGAGCCAGCTACCTCCAAGACGTATTCACATATATTTTATTTTCGCTGCATTAGTTGTTTTATTTATCAGCATTTATGAGAACAAATTGTTATAACTGTCCGAACTGATGATAGGTTAGTGTACTCTAATTAATGTATGTATATTACAATTTTCTTTTTATAAGAATACTCGTCTTGCTGTGAGATTCCATTGGATCTTTTCTCCTTTTCCCCCAATAATTTATCTTTCGGCACTTGATTGTTCGGCATGCGAATACCATGGATGTATTAATGTCAACTTTTGAGAATAAAAAAGATGGATTATTTCATGAGGTATCGAAGCTTAGGTTGTGCGAATACCTAGGCTGTGCTGGGGTAAACTCATTTAAGATAGGGTAAGTGACAACCTAGAATGTGTTTGAGAGTGTGGATGTGTGTGTGTGTGTGAGTATATTAGAACATATTCGTTAGTGTGATAAAAATGTTTTATATTATAATCATTCATCGATTTAGTGGTTTATGAATTCTGGGCGACAAAAAAGGAATAACTGTTTCGATAAGGGTTTCTAAACAATTGAACATGGCAAACCTACAAAGTATTGTTTTGGAATTGGATAAATGAAATAAGTTTAACTAGATTATATTTTATATATAAAAGAATAATTTTCATAAATCGACATAGTTATTTGTGATGAGTTTGATTGTTAGAGAATGATAATATTCAGCTATTATCATTTATTGTTTGATTGGTTATGCTTGTCCCATTTATGAGCATTTATTATTAATGTTGATTGATTGTTTGTGCTTAAACGATTTATGAGCATTTATTATTTTGGTTTGGTTAAATACGAATGCCTTGTGAACTCAATTTCACGATTTGACTACAAGGAGTTCGGTGAAAATTTTGAGTTAAAATTTTAATTTTAATAAAATTTATTTATTATAATCTAAACAGCAATAAACATTATGAAATTTTTTAATATAAGAAAATGAAATGTTATAAGTATGATTTATAAATATAGTTTATAAAAAGAGATTTAAATTGAGAATCCAAGAACTTAAACCATGGGTTTTTGAAAAGTTATTTTTCAAAATTCTTGAGTGAAAAGTAATAGTATCCTTTTGGAAGTATTTATGGATAGAAAATTTTTAAATTGGATTTTAAAAAGGGATAAGAAAGTACTAAACTCACTACAGCCGCTGGAAAATAATTATGGTGATGACCGCAACATTATCGACATTCATTTTTGAGTTTCTAATTGAGGGATTACTACAGTAATAGTGCATTGCTATCGGGTTATTTGGAAAACCAAATTTTAGTTTAAGATTCCAAAGGTATGATTTGATATAGAAAGGAGATATGTACATTATTATTACAAAATATTTGAAATAAAAAATGGGGCATTTAATTTCGAAGTTTTTGGTTGAATTATTTTATGGACTTATGTACCGTATGCTTTAGGATAGTTTAGATTTTTCATCCCATTATGGTTTGTTGCATAGCAATCTTTATTTGATGAAATAAAATGGAATTTTCAATGATTTTGGACAGTTGAAACTTCCTAGTTAATTGAGAGAGATCGAAGCTAGGATTTTTATGCACAAAGTATAAAAAGTAAGCCCCCGTTTGGTTTCATTTTGAGTTTTGTGTTTTCAACATATACTACAAAATACAAGAAATTGGGAATTTTTTTACAATTCTTAGCCATCGCGATAATGGACGCGAAATGAAGGAGATGAATTGTTTTCCATCCTTTTGTTATGTCTCAAAACATAAAAAATCAAATAAACTTGTTTTCTATTTTCTATCTTAGTTTCATTTTTCAAAATTGTGTGTTTTTCAATCATACATAATAAATGCGAATTTTTCTTTGGATGAAAACACAAAACTAAAAATAGTAAACCAAACAGGGCCTAAGTTTTTATAACTTACAAATTTGAGGAGAAAGTAAATGAAATAATTTTAAATTTGTTAAATTTGGTTAAGTAAAATCAATTTGAAATTTGTATATATACTCTTAGGATGTAAAAGAGTGTTATACAAATATGAACTTAAGTTTTAAAGTGTTAATAAACCTAAGTTGTGGTTTATAAGATGTTTACAAATTAAGTGATGGTTTTTATGAAATGGTTATTTTTGGTGTGAATAAATGTGAATTAAAACAAAAATAAATTAGTGGAATTAAGTAACCAATTGGAATAAATACGTAAGTTGTACGTATATCATTTTAGTCGCATAACCATTTGATCTAGATTCGAGTATAAGATTTTGAGGTGATTTACACTTATCCGAACAAGAATTTTTCAATTAATTCTTGACGATGAACACTTGATATGGATTTTTGAATTGATTTCGAAGTTTTTTATCATAGTATATGAGTATTGTCACGGTCCAAATTCCAGCGTTCAAAAATCGACATCCGTACTCCACTGTACTTGAATGCCGCAGATTCAAACGTCGAAATTCGAGTCGTGCCGGAGCTTATAACACATTAAGTAAATAACACAGCGGAAGAAAAAGAATATGCATATCAATATACAACATTTGATACAATAACTGATACAACATGAATGATACAACAGAATGGTACAATAGATATCAACATTTTCAGAGATACAAAGAATAGCAGCGGAAATAAAAGATAACACTAGCAGCGGAACAAATCTCCAAAATAGTCTTCAAGAAAGAACTCCAATCTCAGTAATCTCCATCTCCAAAGCACCAATCCAGCAATAGCTCGAACTCCCACTCAAGATGAAGAGAAGCAACTCGATCCAAAATGCGATTGCCAAATCTTAATGGCTGAAAGCTATCGAATCTACACCTACTATGGATTATCTGAAAATCCCAACTCTAGACTGCCCGTGTGGGAAATAGTGGGCACCCAGAGTTTAGGAAAGGAACAATAAACTCCAGGTCAGTCATGGGACTGGTATGAGCAAACAAAAGCATTTGGTCTTTGAACAAACAAGAGAATTTAAATTTGAAATCCGCAATGCTTTTTGGAAAATGAAACTACCATAAGGCCTCCCGGCACACACACAATGCAAACGCACACATGGGGAAGATTTCTCCTTATGATAGTCAAACATGCTTACTACGAGAAAAATTCTTTGATATTATTACTAGTGCATAGTGGAAAATCTTTCGAAAGTATAATATAAATCCTAGCCAGCATAGGTACCATGATGCTATGCCTACTATAGCTGCCATGTTAAATGGCAGGTTCTACAACTAAAACCGTACAAGGCACGTATTGGATGAATGAATTTCCAACAAATGGTCAGGCTAAGGAACTTCCTATTGCCACATGGGTACGCCTCTGGCGGGACGTCCCGAGAACTAACATTACGGTTAGATCTCTGCCAACACAAGGCCGGGTTACCTCTGTAACTAGGTAACTACTACACGAATATGTCATCCCCCGGTCCTTTGGGACCTTTATCCGAGTGCGCGCACAACAACACCACACAGTAATAGGTATAGTGTATCAACATGAGTAAGTATCTGGGCTCCATACCATGATACCACCCTTTTCCAGAAGGAAATGACATACCCTAAAGGGCGCGACCCTCATAACCTTGCCGCATCTTTCCTGTTTCGACCATTTCCGGGGAGTGAGGTCCTGATGCAGTCTCGTCCACAAAGCTACGCTTTGTGCAACAAAGCCATGCTTTGGGTCAACAGATGACCAAAGCAATGATCACAAAGATAAATGATCAAACAAATGATCATATCACGAATGATCAACCAATGATCATCACACAGCAGCACTCAGCATGCCACATTACCAAATTGGAAATATCACTGATAAATATCAACTACATAACCTCTGAGCTCGTACGTCTCAGAGAAGGGTGTTAAGCTAAGAGAATAAATTCTCCGCCACCAAGTAGAAATGTATTTGATAGAGATCAGATAACATCTCAAAGTGTAATGTCGGACATACAACCATACAAGTCTGTTCCGGGTTCGAACAGTACCGAAGGCACTTCCGAAGAAGCCCTTGCAAATCCGGGTATCCACAATCCCGATCGGACTTCCCATCACTAAGGAGAACTCTATACCGGAGCAACTCAGTGCAGAGTCAATCGATAGGTTATCCTATCGTTCTCACAAATACCCGGTCTTCACCACCGGTCTTCAAATGCTATCCATAACGTCGTATCACTATTCGGAATGGGCTATATGACACAAGGTCCTCTCCCGGCTAAACCGAATAATGAGCGCAATATTTAAAAACATATGGATATGGGATTTCAGTTAAGTCACAACTTATAAAATCCAAACCTTTTCTTCCAAATGGTTAAACAAATTACCATTTTTAAATCTTTAAACAAAAAGATTTATTTCACAAAGTTTCACCCAGTTTCACAAAGATCTATTCATAGATTCCAAAACAATTCCCATTCAATTTGGATTAACTCATTTAAATCTTTAAATTAAAGATATATAGCTTTCAAAACACGTTTCCAAAGATTTATCTAAAACTTGGAAACTATTTTCATTCTTTGACTTGAAATCTCTTAACACAAATTGGAAATTCATTCTTATGTGAAAGCAAATCTAATTTATACAAGTTGAAATCTTGAGTTGAATTTAAATTTCAAAACATCACCTTTAAAATGGTTTAAAAACCCATATAAACCCATTTATAAGTTGAATACCCTTTTTAAACCTTAGTTTCCAAATTTTAGAATTCAATTTCAAATATTGAATTCAAATTTAAATCCAATTATCTAAATTTTCAAACTTAATCAAGTTATTTAAAAATAACCATTTTCAAAAGCTTCAATTCTAGTTCAAAACTATTTTGGATTTAAAAATTCAATTTTTAAAACAATTTCAAAATCTGTGACTTAACCCATTCCCACGTGCAATCCATATTTGTGTGTGTATAAGTGTGGTCCAGGGGTTTTACACAATAAGAGCACATCATCAATCAGCACAGATTCAATCATTACAATTCGATGTGGGTTTCGGATAACCAAATGGAATCCGACTCCCTGTCGCATCGAAGTTTAAATGCCGTTTTACGGGCAAAAAGGGTTTCACACACATGTAGGAATAAATCACAAATCATAGTCCATCACAAAGCAATCACAGCATCACAACAAAAATATCAACCCAATACAGAACAATTGATGATAGTTAATCATCTCAAATTAGGGTGAATATGATTAAGTGTGTTAACCACACAATTTATTTTTATAAAATTTAAATCAACGATTAATTATTCTTAACTATAAACTGGTTCAATCCTAATTAACTTTATCAACTAGCTTTTCTTAATTTAATTATCTTCATTCATAAAATCCTAAATTTATAATTAAGTAAATCTTAATCTCCAATTAAGTTGAATATGATTAAGTGAATTAACCACACAATTGTTTAATTTACTTTAAATCAATGATTAATTATTCTTATCTATACATTGATTAAATCTTAATTAACTTTATCAATTAATTACTCTTAATTTATTTATCTTAATTAATTTATTCTTAATCATTAATTGATCAACTTTTAATTATAAGATAATTAAAAATTTAATCGTTTAAATCTTTATTAAATCCTTATAAAGAGATTTGTTTTTAAGTTGAATTTGAATATTTGTTTTATCCCTCAAATATTTTATCAAGTCAAATTTTTAAATGATTTTATTTTTTCTTTCTAAGTTTTAAAATACTTCATTTATTTCAGACAACTATTTAAAAAAAACAAATTTTAAAAAAAACATGTTTTCAGAATTTTCAAAACTTGAATCTTTACTGTTTTAAAGCCCGACCCGAGACCTTCCCCGAGTTTCCCCCCGAGACCAACATTGCCCTGCTTCGAGTTCCTATTCGAAACCACCCGAGGGAGAAAATTTTTCACAAATTTGCCTAAGTCCAGAAATCTACTCGATAGAGCTCCAAAACTTCACGATCTCGACTTCGAGTTTTCCGCTCAATTTCCCGTGCCATGCTTCGAGCTTTCCTCACTGCTTCCCCAAACCAGTCCACTGACACAACGATCATCCATGTGCACGTGCACCGCTGGAACTGCCGCCGATGGTCAGAGCCAAGGCCACCAGTAAGTCAACGATCCTCCCCCCAAAACCACACAACCACCCAAACTCGAATAAATTCGAAAACAAAAATTTGGGTCAACTCAACCCAACAACTCAGCACACCTCGCCAGAAAATATGGGTCGTCCCGCCTCCACCGATCATCAGAGGCCACGAGGTTTGGTCCACAGCTTCGTCGACACGTGACGCTTCTAATGGCGCCGGAGACGTGAAGTCCGGTCGCCTATCGATGGCGCAGCTCCGTCGTTTCGTACGCGAACCCAAATGGGTTCTTAAACCCTAAATTAAGCTCGAATCCAAAATCTAAACTTTTAAAAATTCAACTTGCATTTTTCTGGTGATCACGAACACCAAATCATGCGGCGACCACGAATTCGAGGCTTATAACTACATAGATCACCAGTATTGCTCAAAAATTCATTTTTCAATCAACTCCCATTTTCCTGAGCAATATGCAATGAAAAAATTTGATTTTTGTTTCTAAAATCATTGCTTTTAAAGGAGATTAAGATAGTGTTATTGAATTTGAAATTCATAAAGTTCGAATTTCTTGAACATTTGAATTTTGGCTGTGTTTCATTGTTTACAGGAAGAAGAACTATATGCTGTTTTAGTTCATTACTGGAATGTAATATAGGTTTAAAACAATATTTCACTTGTTTAAAAATCTTTGTTAGAATAGAGGAAAAAGATTAGAGTTTCCTTTTTGATGTGGTTTAACCTGTAGCACAGAACTTGTATGAAACTGTGACTTCATGGGTTTCAGTGAAAAGAAATTTCAAAACTTGTTTTGGTTTTGTTACTGAAACATGTTGCAAGCTTAAAGCTCAAACTCCAACTTGTTTCATTTTATAAATGCAACAGGAAAGAGAGACAGAGGGAAAGAAAGAATGGAAGGCTTGACATGCTATAGTGTTTTCACTGACTATCCTGGATTTCAGTAAACAATTTGATGATTAAATTAGAGGATATATTTAAAACTTGGATATTGAATTCATAAACATAATTTGTTTATATCCTGAGTTTTACCAGTTATTTAATTAAGGGATGAGAATTTTTGTTTGTACATTTGGTCTGGAATAAAACAAGAAACAGGGGCAACTTAATTTATATAGGCAGGCTTATATTTCAACTTCAACATTTATTCACAGGAAACCACTATGCAATCACAATCATATGCAAGCTCGTTCACACACATTCATCAATACCAAATTCATGCAAACCAAAATATGTATAAGGTTAAGGGTTTGCTCACATTGCTTAAGAAGGAACAGAGAACCCAAGACTTTGAACTGGAATCTGGAACATGCAATTCTTCTTAAACTTCTCTGCCTTTTATCTTTGTTTTGGTCATTATCTCCTCAGGACAAAAATACTAGAGTTAATTATTTTTTTTATTGCTTCAGATTTTACATTTTTAAATTATGGTTTTAATTGAATTTACCTTAGTTGTTCTGCATTTGATTTTAATGTGATTGTAATTTGCAGCTCCAGGTTGAAGACTTTGCTTTGCCATATTCCAGATTTTGTTGTTTCATGCTGAGTTGCACTGGGTTGCATTATGAATTTGATCTCAGGTTTGTTTTTAGAAAACACTGCACTGTTTTCTTGCTAACCAAAGCCTGAAGCACTATCAACTTGAAAGATGGAATTATAGCTTGAACTTGTTTTTGCTTTCCAGGTTGAATTCAGTTCAAAAAAAAAAATTTAAGAGAGGTTGCTTAGATCTGCCTCTGGTTTTGCTTCAGATCTTTGATTAGTTGAGTTTCCAGGCTTTGAGATTTTTTTTCATTTGAGATTTCTTTTGTAGTTTCTGGTTTGTGGATTGAATGAAGATGAAGGGATATTGAAACTTGGTTATTTCTCTTTCTTCATGCATGTTCATTTATTTTTCTCTCTTTCTTTTTTTTCTTTTTTCTGTGCTTTCCATTTCGAGCTGAGCAAAGATGGGCTTGATGAATATGGATTGAGATAGGTTCAGCTTTATGATGTTGAAATGTGTGAGGCAAATCTCTTTTCTACTATTCCATTTAGATTTTCCAAGATGTGCTATGATTACTTATGGGGAAATGAAAGGCTTCTTGTATTTTTAAATTTGATTATTTAAAAAAAATGATGATGCCATTAGTATATGTGCATGTATAAGATCTTAAAGTATGTATTTGTTTATACTTTGTAAATAAATGTGTTTGTTTATTCATTTGTATGTAATATGTACATGTTCAATGTTAAAAGAATTTAATCAATATTTATATATATATACATATATTATATCTTAACAAATTTTTAAATGCTACTCGGTTTTTTTTAAAACACTCATTTTAAACTTGAGATACTAACATATGTATTTATTTTACTTTTACAAATTTTTTAAGAAGAAATGAATTTAAAACAGTTTGTACACTCACAAATAAATCACACATATATATACATTTCTTAGTTTATGAAGCTTTTGTAAACTTATTTATTAAATCAATTTTATTTACAATACATTTATAAATTCTAAAAGGTAAATATTTCATATTCATTTTTTTCTCTTAAATTTTTAAACTCAATTCATTTTTTTACATTTTAAATTTTTGGGAATATACAACTATATTTTTTTTTTTAAAGAAGATGCATTTTAAATCTTTTTTATAAAATCAAATAAATAAATATATAATATGGTTGAATTAAAACTTTGAAATAGCTTTTGCAATCTTTTATTTATTTATATCAATTCTATAATATTACTTTTTAAACCAATATTATTTATAAGCTTAGTTTATTTTTATTTTTGAATTAAAACTAGTATGCCTTTTAAATAAATCATTATCTGTATTTATATTATTTTAAATTTTTATTTCTTGTTTTATATCCATTTACATAAATGACAAACAAATATCTATTTAAATTTGGAAAATATCCAGTTAATTCACAATTTAATTTCTAAAATTAATTAAATTTCCAATTTAAATTTGATTCAAAAACGGGAATGTTACAAGTATGCAAGGAGAACGAAGGTTTCTAATCAAGAAATTGGATTGGGGTATGCACTGAAGTACTCGAGTGAGTGATTCTAGTTCGAAAATGAAACTTGTGTGATTGAGCGAGTAATTAAATTTGATTTTGTGTACAGATGACCTATGTACATCGTATGGGCTTTAATAAATTGTATGCTTTTGACATTAGAAAATGCAAGTTATATAGTTGGATATCATTTATAAGTAAGATACATGTTTATGAAAGCGAAGGCTAGTTCGATGCTTTGGTTTCTTGGGTAGAGTTTGGTCGCTCGAAAAATAGGTACAAGTTTATATTATTTTTTTGGTTTGATGATTTTATACCCTATATACAAGGTAACTTTTGGGCTTTTTTTCTTTGTTTGGTTTTGGCATGTTTTGGTGAGTTGTAGTTTTTTCGATCGAGTCACACAAAGGAGGTGCTGTCGAAATTTTCCGTAACATGTGATATTTTAAAAGATTAATAGCTCATTTTAAGTAAGAGATTTTAAAAGTTAATGGTTCGGTGACATGTCTTCTTTTTTTGAGAATTTTGGAGACAAAATTCTTTTAAAGGGAGAATGTTACGACACAAATTTTTTGACATTTCATCTGGAATATTTAGTTTATTTAAGTATTCTGATTTGTTTTAAATTTAATAAATAATAATAAATTTTATTTTAGCATAATGACTCTATTTTTATGTATTTTTTTCATAATTTTTAGTTTAGAATTTTTTTTAAATTATCATTTGATGATTTTTGGTAAACGACGACATTTTTGTGATTTTATCGAATTAGTTAAATGGTGTATATTAGTGTTATTTTTAGATCGTGTCGCATTTTTGTGCCCAACCACATTTTTTTTTGTTCGTGGATTCTGTGCGAACAAAATTCCATCCAACAAAATGTCAAAAATCTTGCTATAAATCCTAACCAAACACCTAACTTACTCAACATAGTTATTTTCTTTTCTCTCATTTCACCTTTCCATTCAATTTGTACCAATAAGTTCAAAATCAAAACGATGAAAAGAAAGGCAAACTTCAAAAATTCAAAATTCAAAATTCAAAATTTACCCAACTAAAATTCCAAAGTAAGGATCTTTGGATCCAAAATGGAGAGATCTACACGTCTATACAAATTTTGTATAATTTCGTAATGTTTTGGGGTGCTCGACATAGCCATGGCCAAATTAGTTCTTGATGGGGTTGGAGATTTAAGATTGGAGAGGTGAATCGAAGGGTAGCATTGGAATCGAGGTAGCAAGGCGAGTAGATAGTGCGATTTATGCGGGATGCGGTTCTTGGAATTGAAATGAAACTTGGGAAGGAGGCTGCTGCTATGAATGGATTTTGTAGGGCAGATCGTACGTGCGATGGTGGTAGCATGCGAGGATGGGTAATGGAGTCGAATGGTGTTGACGGAACTTGGTTTCGTCGAGCATGGACGGAGTGAGAAGGAGAGAGGTGAATATCACAGTGGGTTTCCTGTGCACGAACATTTTGTGTATAGGCATATATGTATGGAGAAGATGGATTATAGTTCAAATATGGTAATTAAAGAATTAATGATTGTAATTAGTGGGTATTATTATATTAAAAATTCTCAAATATTATAAAAATCATCACTCTCTCATACAAGGTCCAATCAAGATGAGATTTTTTGTGATTTGGTCAAATTCGAAGCAAGTGAAATTTTAGGCTAAACTTGAATGTTGTTTGATTTTAGTTCAAATTAGAACACCTAAGCGTCTGATGGAGTTTCGTTTGAGTTAAACTCACAGTTTTAGATAATCAGTATGATATATTATAGATAAAATTTACTATTTGTGTTTGGATGAATTTTTGGTTGATTTGGTTAAATATCTGCTTTTGAAAACCAATTGAAATTTAAATTGAAAATACCAGAACTTAGTACAGAACTTCAGATTTCTCACCGTAGTAGTTTTTAATTTTTAGTTATATACCTATTTATTTTATTTTAGTCATATATCTCTTGTATAGATTTTTTAAATGTTGAAAGTCCTTATTGGATGTGTAACTGACGTATGTTAAAAGTTGAACCTTTTAGATAAAAAGGTAGCAAGCATTGATTAAGTGCTATAGTAACTATTGTCCTCATTGTAATATTTTGAAAAACAAAACTGTTAAGTACTGTTTTGATTTGGAAATTATTTTGGTTTGGAAAAATGTTATTTAAAATCTGACTCTTTTGACATTTCTATGATATTTTAACAAAAATGAGTTTTTTTAACTTCTTTATATTATTTCAACTTTTTTTTATTATTCTTTTCCAATATATAAATATATATAAGTAAATATTTTGAAATTTATTTTAGAAAGTACTGGCCTTAGTAAAGTAATTATAACAATGAATGTTTATTTAAAGAAAATAAAATAGGGTTTATCTTTATTTTGAAGTATTTTTGTTTTTAAAAAAAGAAGGTAATATTTTGAGAAGGAATATGTATGAAACACTTTATATAATATTGTAAATAATGAACCGATTTATAAATAGTATTTTATATAGAAAAATAGTATCATTTGATGAATTAGGAAAATAAATTATAACTGTGAATTTATTGTAATATATAGAATGATTGAGTTTTGGGAAGTATATGAGATTTATAATTATATATGAAGTTTTGTTTTGTATTTGATGGTTTATATTTGAAGTTTATTTTATGAAGGAGTTTTGAAATTTCTTTTAGAAATGTATATAGGGGTTTTATAAATGAATTTTGAGTTTTTTAAAAAAAGTAGAAAATAAATTTTGGACTTAGTAAAAGGAGTTTTACAAATGACTATTTTATGAAAGAAGTTTTATAGTGCTTTATAAATAGTATAAAGACGGTTTATAAAGGAGTTAGTGAATTAATATGTAGATTTATAAAAGGAGGTTATAATTATGTTTAGATATTTGTAAAGGAATTTTATAAACAATATTGTATAAAAGGAGTTTGAAAATAAGGAGTTTCATAAAGGCGTTTTACAAAAAGGGATTCATATAAAGACTAAGACCCGATTTTCACAAATAGTCATTTAAAATTACGGTGGTATGCAAAATGAACTTTTCATACTTGACACCAAATTCTGAAGTATGGAAACCCATCTCTATCTTAAGAATTAAGAAAGTGTATCGGGGCAAGGGTATTTTTCCAACTTATCCGATCTCATTGTTGATCGAGGGAAAGTACTATTTGAAAATGGACAGTGGCATTACGTATATTTGGTCTAGTTTCTACGCGATCTATTTACTTACACCAAAGCGAAATATTTGGGTTTATTTTTATCAATGTTTTAATTAATATTTTTTGACCAGATTAAGTATGGTTTTTGAAAAGAAATATTTCTTAAGATTTGTGAATATACTTATACTGTTGTGATTAGTATATGAGTACATTTTCTAAGTATTGAAATACAATGTTTGTGAATATACTTATATTTCTGATATATGTATAAGGAAAAGTTCTCTAAGTTTGAAAATGAAATGTTTTATGAGTATACCTTTACAAATAAGATAAGTATATCAATATTTTTCTAGTATTGAAAAACAGAGAAGGGGTTGTGAATATATCTTTGTAGAAAAGTATTTTAATACAAGAATTTACAAAGTGGTTTAATTAAAGAAGGAATTAATTAAAAATGCTTAGTGAATGTTTATATGATTAATAGTATTATTCTCCTTATGGAATTAAATTTCTCGTTGAATTATTTATTATTTGATAGTTAAATAATCGACCATCAAACGTTGGCCTATTTTAAAACTAGCGTTGCTAGTTCGGAGTGACCAGGCTCAAATATATTATTCGAAAACCACATTAAATCGGCATAAGCTTTTGAATTGGAGATATCTTAAAGATGAACAAAGACGGATTTTTTTGAAGTGAAAGGGCTATTTGCTACTAATCCCGAGGGTGATTCTAAAATTAATGTAGTAAAATAGTGCCTTCGTTTGTTCATATCCTAACGACTTGTTTGGATGAGTGCTTGCATTGCATTGTATCCTGGAGGGCAGTTTTAGCATTGCAAGTGGGATTTGCTAAAAAGATTAAATGTAGTCTCTAGCCTCCATAACTTGTAATAACTAAAACATGGGATATGTATAGGGCTATATGGGTCGCACCCATTAGGGTATCGTTATCACCATTCTAGATTATTATTTATGGATTTGGTTGTGCATGAGAGCTCTCAGAAAAAGGTTGCAAAGCAACTGGGGTAATGAAATATTGGTACTATACTGTAAGGGGTAAGGTAGTCCTATATCGTAAGGAAGTCTACATGAGGCCCTCAGTACATTTTTCTAGAGGTGCACTGTGGCAGGCGTTACGCCGGTGCCTTATCATTGTATGGAATCCATTCTCCAATAATAGCCCTTTAGACTTAGTTGTATACCTATTACGCTGGAATTTAATCAATGTAATAGTTTCAGCCATGCTTCAATATTTATTTAAACCCTAGATATTATTATGATATCATAAGATTTCCAATGAAATGGTTTGGTTATTGTAAGGTAAAAATGCATCCATGTTTATGTGCAATGTTGCCTTACGAGATATCTTTATTTCGAAGGTTTTATAATATTGAAATACATATGATGTGTGTTTATCATGTTGGTTTGCTAGACTAATCTGGACATTATTTTCTTATAATGCTTGGGTCAGACCGAACATATTTGCGGATTTAGTTTAAATACTTTTGGGCTCCAAGAGATGAACTGGCTACCTCTAAGGCATACTCACATATATTTATTTTCCGCTACATTAGTTGTTTTATTTATCAGCATTTATGAGGACAGGTTGTTATAACTGTCCAGTCGATAATAGATTAGTGTACTTCGATTGATGTATTTGTATTATAGTTTTCTTTTTGTAAATATCTATCATATATTATAAATTACTCGTCGCGATGTGAGATTCTATTCTATCTTTTCTCCTTTTCAACTAACAATTTATCTTTCCGGAACTTGATTGTTTGGCAATAGAACACCATGGATGTACTTGTGTCAACTTTTGAGGATTGAAAAGGCGATTCGTTGCATTTCAAGTATCAAAGTAGATTTTACAAAGTCTGAAGCTAATATGTGTTGCACCATAATTTTTACAAAGTACAAATTACGAACATCCAAGAGGAAAGTTCCTTGGCTTGTAATTCCAAGACCCATTGATTGGTTTCCAACGAGAGCTTAAGCATTGGACCTAGTATTTGAGAGAGTGAGTCAAAGTATCTACCGAGATCAAGAATATTGTCCAGCTAAGACAAGAAGACTAACCATGGGAAGCAGTTGCCTGAACCAAAAGCATTTCAGTAAGCATCAACAAATAAGGACTCAGACAGCCCAAGCCGAGAACAATGGTCATGATAGATGAAAGATATCCAAGAAGCTATATATAGGTGCATCAGTCAGCAATCCATGTGAAAACACAAACAACCAGATGATGACAAGCATTTAAATCTAAGACAATGGAAGAAAATACCCACACCAATGGAGGAACTTTAAATTTTCTAAATATAGGACCATCTGCTATAATTAAGTAGTTGAAAAATGGAATCTATGACATCTCATTATCATTCAGTACTTCTTACCCCTTTTAGAAAGATTTGGCTCAAAAGACCATTAATGATCGAATTTATCATGAATGTACTTGTAAACCAAAATAAGTAATAAAGTTTGGAGCATAACTTTTATAGTGGATGTAGGGATCTTGTTCCCGAAGCACTATAAATCTTGTGTCGCTTTTGTCTTTCGGCATTTATTTCCTATGTAGTGGTTTTTCAATCATCTGCTTCCTTTCAGAATGAGCTTTTGGAAGCTTTGGAGTGTTAGCCAGACAAAAAAATTCTCTAACATTTTTGGTGCTAGAAGGAAGGCCCCACCTCCGCTCTCTTCCAATCTAGGAAGTTTAGTAATTGAAAACTCTCAATCAAGCATTAAGTCAAAAACATGCCATCGAAAGGCCCCTCGCTGTCCTATCCAAGATAAAGGAACTAAAGAATTACCCGTCATTGATGGAAATAGGTAAACCAACTACATCAAATTGTTACTGAAGAAGCCGCTGCTACAGTTCTTACCGAAGGTGAATTTGACAAATGATGCGAAAATTCATTTTTGACATGTTACAACGGTTTGATAACTATCAGATCGAAGTTAAAAGCACTTTTGTTGAATTAGAGAAGAAGGTTTTGACTATATTTGAAGAGGACGAGAATCCTTTGACCTCTAGTCAAAATCCCTAAAGTTTCCAATGATTAATGTAACCTTGGAAGCTGAGTTCACAATGACTAAGGAAGCAACTAAGAAAGCCGAGACTACAAGAGCGGAAAGTACAAGTCCTTTAGAGAGTCCTTTAACTCTAAGTCCCAACAAGGTAAACTTCAAAGGAAGGTGGCAAACTAGGACGGAACTCAAGGTGTTGAAGATAAACCTTAGGACTTTGCGATGATCGAGGGATGGAAGCTTTACTAGTGAAATTGTCACAGTAAGTACAAAAGATGCCAGAGGATCGATCTAACCTTGGTGCTAAGATGAAACTCCAAAGGGTCCAGCCTTTCTCTTAAGAAATATGGGAGCTGTTATACCACTAGGATTCAGGATCCTAAAACTTTCTTATAATGGATCATTAGACCTTGAGGATCACGTCGCTTTATACAAGATCCAAATGCTAGCTATCCGAGATTTGGATTGGATTAAATGCAAATTCTTGCTCTCAACTTTTAGTGGGCCTGCCTTGAAATGGTTCCAAATCTATCCATCAAACTCTATTAGCTCCTAGGAATAGCTAACTATGAAGTTTTTGACACAATTATTCACCTCAAATGATACTAGAATAAGATTAAGTCTACTCGCCAACTTTAGACAAGGGAGAGGAGAATCTATAAAAGACTATTATAAAAGGTTTAATGATGTAACTACTCGATGCCAGGTCATGATAGCTGAGACCAAGCTAGTTGCTATCACCTCCCATTCTAGAAGGAATGTATGTTGCTGAACGAGTTCTTTTTCCAAGCTTAAGGAGAAATCCAAATTGAAGAATCTAAGCAAGTTGTTAGAAAGAACCCTGAATGGAACAACGACAATAAGAAGTTCAGCTCGACCAAAAAGTTTAAGAAGGAATTTCAGGTGGTGGAAACCTATCTCTTGACTCATTGTTATGCTCAAGTCTATGCCATGACTCAAGATTGAATTCCGTACCCTCCGAGAAGAGGGAAAGAGCCAGAAGTTAACTGAGGAGGAAAGATTTGCAACTACCATTGGCAGAATGGTCATAACGTAAAAGAGTGTCAGTTTTTAAAGTCTTTCATCAGCTGGTTAGTCAAAGAAGGAAAGCTAAACAGGTTCCTGAAAAATGATAACACCCAGAGAGCTACCACTCCAGTTGAAAATAAAAATGCATAGCCTCAGGCTTTGGCGCCAAGGTCATTATTAGCCCCTCGGAATTTTGTTGTCGTCGTCTTGGGAGGACACCATATTGTTGGGCCAAGTAATGGCAGCTGGAAGAGATATATTAATTAAGCTAAAGATGGAAGCACCTTATTGTATGAGATGAAAAGGTTTGAGAAGAAGTAGAAGGTTGGGCCAGAAACTACATTTGGCGAACTTGATAAGCGGGGTGTCCATCACCCCCATAATGACCCATTTATAATAATGGATCAAGTTGGACTTTTAGAGGTTGCAAAGATATTGGTAGAGACTGGAGCCACTATTAACATAATCTTCACGCATGCTTTCAATAAGATGGGGTTACCTAAAATCATGCTCAAGTCAAGCCAAGCTCCTATATATGGGTTCAACGATGATGGAGCCATTCCTCTCAGAGAATGCAATCTGATAGTCAAAGTTAGAAGCGACCCTTGCTATAGTATTGTTGAAACCACTTTTGTCATTATGGACATTCCCTCGATGTACGACGCCTTCTTCGGGATGCCATTTCTTAACGCCATAGATGGGTATGTATACTAAGCATTTACTTTTGAATTTTCCCACCAAGAAGGGTAAAGGATTTTTAAGGGGAGATTAATAGATCTTGAGATAGCTATATTACGTAAACTTTAACATGATCAATAAAGGGAAAGCTTTAACTTATGAGAACACTCTCAAAGTTAATCAACTCATTCCTCTTAAAGTAAAGGAAATAATTAATACCATAAGGTTTAAATCTATGTGAAGCCGTAAGAAATCCTTAAAATTTCTCCTAAGGCAAGAAGATTCCTTGATCGTAGAACTAGTTTACATATCAAGTTATTAAAAAGAATATAATCAGATAGAATAGGGGTAGTGTAGTAAGTCTTCCTGGAGAAAGAGAAAGTTTGTTCATATTATACAAGAAGTTTCGATGGAATAAGACATTAAGCTCGATCTTTAGCCAAGGCAAGAGACCAAGATGGCTTCAATAGTTGAGACTCTAGAAGAAGTGTGCCTCGTTGAAAATGATAAGACTAAGATAATCAAGATAGGAACTTATTTTCACCCTTCTGTCCGAGAAGAGCTCATTTCCTTTCTCAAGGATAACAAATATGTATTTGATTGGACTCACAATGTCATGGTAGGAATTGATCCCTCTGTCATTTGCCATTGTTTAAATATGAATCCAAAGTTTACTCTTGTAAGGAATAAAGAGAGGCCTGTAGACAAGGACCGGTATATGGCTCTACAAGAAGAAATCGAGAGGCTATTGAAGAATAATTTCATCTAAGATGTCTACTATCTGAAGTTGATTGCTAATCTGGTATTAGTAAAGTAGTTAAATGGGAAGTGGAGGATTAGCATGACTTTATGGATTAAACAATTGCTTTTATTTGTGGGTGCCTATTACGGGTACAATTAGGTCCTAATGTTTAACCTGATGAGGAGCATGAAAGTTTCATCACCAACATGGTTTTTTTGCTACAAGGTGATGCCCTTCAGTCCTAAGAATGCAAGGGCAACATATCGTAGGTTAATTAAGTGGGTTATAGAGCTTGTCCGGTATGAGATATCATATAAGCCAAGGACAACAATCAAAGGTTAAGAACTAACTGACTTCATCACTGAATGCACTAGTTTTAAAACCGAAGCATAAAAAAGAAGACAATAACAACTCTCTTGGACTTTATTGCTGATAGAGCCTCAAATGAATAAGGGGTAGGTGCTCGCTATTTATTAGTAAACCAAGACGACCATCAAATTTACTGCGCAATCAATCTTGCGTTCTTAGCAAACAATAATACAACCAAGTATGAGTCCCTAATCACTGGATTAAGAATGACTATTCCTATCAAGTTCCTAGTGATTTGGATAAACAACGGCTTCCAAATAGTCGTTAATCAAGTTCTTGGTCACTATCAGACTTAAGACCCATGGTTAGCTCTCTATATTAAGTAGGTAAAGAAACTACTTGAAGCTTTTGAGAGTTACCATATAGAAAGCATCCCTAGAGATCAAAATGATAGGGTAGATGTCTTAACAAAATATGAAAGCTCAAGGGATGTAAGAGAGTTTAATTTCATCTCAGTTGAGATCCTAAAGAAACCTAGCATACAAGTACCAGAGAAAGTGTTAGTTATAACACGGGCTCAAGCTGCCAGAGTTGAATCTACATCACCAATAATAACTGAAGAAAATTGGATGTCGCCATACATCCAATATCTAACTGAGGTTATTTTACCTTCGGATGCTGCCGAAGCAAAACAAATTAAATGTAATGCTTGAAGGGTTGCATTATAGATAGAGTACTATATAAGATGGGATTCTCAACTCCGTACTCTCAGTGTGTAATGGTCTCAAAAGGCCATTAATTGCTGAACCAAGATCACGACGAAATTTATGGAGACCATTGTGAAGGCCAAAAGTTGGCAAAGAAAATAATCAAACAAGGCTTCTATAGGCCAACACTAAATCGATATGCATTAGACTATGTAGGAAAATTTGATAAGTGCTAGTTCTATGCAAAGTGACAAGAGCTCCGCCCAGCGAGCTCACCTCAACGATGAGTCCACGACACTTTGATATTCGAGGAATCGATATAATTGGTCCCCTTTAGACTGCTAAAGGAGGGGCAAGATATGCCATAATGAAAATTGGTTACCTTACAAAATCGGTCGAGGTTGAACCCTTAGCTACCATAACCTTCAATATAGCAATAAAGTTCATGATGAAGAACATTGTTTCTAGATTTGGTCTTCTGCATAAGATCATTGTAAATAATGGTAATGTAACAACCTACACTCCAGTGGGCCCAAACCTTTTGCAAATACAAAATTCCATATCCACTAAAATACGGATTGGTTTGGTATCCTGAAAAAGAGAAATTATACTAAAGCACTAATGATAATAAATCATAGCGGAAGTAAGTAAAAATAATAGATCATAATAATCACTGACCTAGAATTGATATCTCAAATGTCAAGTGCCTCAACCGGACAACTACTCCAAACAGTACCAGTATCTACCCTTCTAAGTCCCATGGATTATGATGAGAAGGGGGTTAGAACAATGTTTTATTGACTCATAAATTATACATCTTATGCATAATACTAGCTTATGTTGATTATTTACCATTTCGTTTTATGTTAGATTTTGTCATTAGTCGCTATGACTTCATCATTATGTACGAACCATTCCAATCTACCTTTCGAAGATTTATATCTATATATAAATGTATATCCCATCGTCCACTAATCCTTACTAGTTATATCGTCCACTAATGGACCTACATACTATCTCAACTAGTATCCATTGCTCAACACCTCATAAGGATCCATCGCATCACTGCATCATGATATTTTATCACAAGAGGAGACCTCTTGTAACGTAACGGATTTTCGTTGCCGAAAAACCGAGATGTTATGGGTTTTAAAAAGAATTTAAGAAAAGAAAAAGAGAGAAAAAGAAGAAAGAAAAAGAAAAATAGAGGGAAAAGAAGATAGACAATTTTTAGAAAACAGAGAATTAGAAAAAACAGAAGATAGAAAATTTTAAAAATAGAACGGGACAGAAAGGGAACAATAGAACAACAACAGAATCTCACAATTCGCAGCGGAACAACATATAATAATAAATGAATAATCTTTAAATAAAGAACTATATCAGTTATTACATCACATTATATTTCATTACATCATATCATATCATCAGAGTGTACAACAACATACAACAATAAACAGTGCAGCGGAAAAGAAATACTATATAAACTAGTAATACGCCATGCCATCCAGCTTGCCTCCAGCAACTCCAGAATATCCAGAATATCCTGATAAACCTTAACTCTTGACTGCCCGTGTGGAAATTGGTGGGCACCCAGAGTTTAGGAAGGAAAACAATAAACTCCAAGTCAGTCATGTGACTGGTGTGAGAACTCAAAACAGTTTATTTATCTTTGAAAACAAAATAGAGAAATATTTTTAAATCAATTCGCAATGCTTTTAAAAATGAGACTACCATAAGACCTCCCACCACACACACAATGCAAACGCAGACTTGGAGGAGATTTCTTCTTATGTTAGTCAAAGATGCTTGATACGCATTTAAAAGTAACATTTGATATTATTATTAGTGCATAGTGTAGAACAAATTCTTTCGAAAGTAAAGATATAAATCTTAGCCAGCATAGGTACCATTATATTATGCCTACTAATAGCTACCATATTAAATGGCAGGTTCTACAACTAAAACCGTACAAGTTTCGTATTGTTTCTTTGGATTTCCAACAAATGGTCAGGCCAAGGAACTTCCCATTGCCACTGAGAATGCCTCTGGAAAGACACCCCCGAGAACCAAACCGGAACTCTGCCAACACAAGGCCGGGTTACCCCTAACTGGGTAACTACTGACACGAGCACGCCATTCCCCGGTCCTTTAGGACCTTTTCAACCGAGCGCTCGATATCCAATTCACACAATAATAAATAGAGTGTTTTCAACATGAGTAAGTATCTGGGCTCCATACCATGATACCACCCCTTTCCAGAAGGAAATGCACATACCCTAAGGGGAGCTACAGCAACCCCTAATAACCTTGCCGCATCTTTCCTGTTTTGACCATTTCCGGGATGTGAGGCTCGACGAAGTCACGTCCACAAAAACACACTTTGTACAAAAAGCCGTGCTTTGGGTCAACAAATGATCAACACAATGATCACTAAGATAGACGATCAAATAAATGATCCTATCACAATAATCAACACAATGATCATTTCAGCATCACTCAGCATGTCACATTACCAAAATGGGATATATTGCTGATAACTTCAACTATATAACCTTTGAGCTCGTACGTCTCAAAGAAGGGTGTTAAGCAAAGAATAAATTCTCCGCCACCAACAGAAATATATTTGAAAGAAATCGGCTTTATATCTCAAATTGTAATGTCAGACATACAATCCATACAAGTCTGTTCCGGGATCGAACAGAACCGAAGGCACTTACAAAGAAGTCCTTGCAATCCGGATATTCACAATCCTGATCGGATTCACCATCACATATGGAGAACTCAATACCGGGGCCACTCGGTGCAGAGTCAATCGATAGTTCATCCTATCACTCTTGCAAATACCGGTCTTCAACACCGATCTTCAAATGCAATTCACAACGACGTATCACATATTCGGAATGGGTTATACGACCCCATGGTCCTTTCCCGGTTAACCCGAATAGTGAGCGCTTATTCAAAAATAAGTGTGCATTCAAATTCAATCAATTCACGTCAAATACCCATTCAAAGGGAAATATTGATAGTCGGTTATTGAACTATCACTGGATATGCATACATCACCAGATTCCAAATAATTTTCCAAATTATTTATTTTCCAAAATATCTTTACAAGATATATTATTTCAACACTTCAAAAATAAATCAATATTTATTTTTTAACAAGTTTCACTTTCACATATAAATTCCATAATGAATTTATATTTCAAAATATCCATGCATATACGATTTCAATTATTCATTTTCAATTTATCTTCAAAAAGATAAATTCTCTATATTCACTTCATATTGGAAAACAATTCCATACTTATTAAATAAGTAATTCACAATCTTTTATTTTCAACACTTAGAAAATATTCAATATACTTAAACCGAATTAAGTATATATTTCATTCTATTAAGAAAATCCTTTCTTAAACATATTTACTTGGGCCAAAACGAATGTTGCGTAAAACATCGTTACGACAACCCAAAATCACTAGTATAGGGATTCGAATTTAAAATAGATATATAAATCCCAATACTATTCAAAACATTTCCTTTCGGAAATCATTTACTATAACAACAGTGTTATAGTCCACTATTTCCTTTTATTTCTCGAAACATCTATTTCAACAATAAATGTTGAAATCTATGGTTTCGAATCTCAACATATTTAAAACATCGTTAGATCGTTTTAATTCTATTTAAAACATCACATTCAAACAATTTCTTTAACATGTTATTCACTATTCAAAAACGTGAATATACCATGTTCACAAATTCCATTATTTCTATTCTTTTTTTTAACTTCAAGGATTATTCACTGTTTATAACGTGAATATAACTCCATTAATAGGTTATAACAATTAACTTATCAAAATAAGTCGTTTGCGAATTTATAAAACAACGTTTATAAATTCCATTTCTATTTATTTATAAAAACTTCCTTTTTATAAATTCCTTTATTAACCTATTCCAGTTTATAACTCAATTATAAACTACAAGTTCATATTATAAGTTAATTACTTATAAAACGATTATTTTACAAAATCGTTCATTTAACTTCCCAAATTATTAATCTTAATTTATAAGATTGTTTATTTATCCAAAATTCATTCTTTCGATAATTTTATAAATTTTATAAACCTATTGCTTATAAAATTTCATTTATAACTTCACAGTTTATAATTTCATAAATTTCATTCATTTAGGAAATTCATTTTCACTACATTCAAACACTTATAAAAGCTCGTTTTATAATGTCAATATTTCAATTTATAAATATCCATTTATAAATCTCTTAATATAAATCAATTTATATTATTCTTTAAAACGTCTTTAAATTCCTTTATAATTTCACCATTTTGATTTATAAAATAATCAAATTTTATAAACCCCATATTTAAACTTTTTATAACAAGTTCAAAAATCCAATTTAACTATTTTATAAAATCGTTGATCCATATTTCTCAAAAATCAATTTTTTTAACCGTATTTCTAAAAATCAGCTTTTTAACTATATTTCACAAAAATTATAGTTTTTATAACTTTAAAAATTATAACGTTTATTTATTTGAAATGGATCAATTCCAAAAATATAGTATATTTTCAAAAATCACTTTAAAAACATTTTAAAATCCCAAAATCTGGGTCCAATGATGCTACACACCAAATAGTCAATCACGACTACAACGATATCATATATCAATATGAAAATCTATCAAATATCAAAATATCTGAAATCAAATAAAAACTGTTGAGGAATCCAGTTGGATCCCTCCAACCTGTTTCCTGCATCCACAAACATTAGCACAATACCAATTTCGCTCCAGTACGAAATTATCGCGGTATATGTTCTTAATAAATATTATCCGCTTAATAACGGCGTAATAGGGTCTCATCCGCTAAACAAAAAATGCGGGAAATCAATCAACTGCAATATATACATATGCCAATATATATATATTGATATTATATATAATACCAATTTCACTGTTTATGAAATATTCGCGGTATATGTTTATATTAAATAACATCCGCTTAATAACGGCGCATAATGTCTATTTTAACAATCAAAAATTTACAGTCATCATTCAAACATGCATTCAAATATTTTAAATCTAACTATTTAAAATAAAATCGAAATCTATTCGATTGAGTGAGAAATTCTCACCTTGGTTTTAAATTCCGTTTCAGCTTTTATTTCGAATAAAATTAAACGCGCGTTTAATTTTACCCGAAATTCTCACTAACTCCAAACGACTCCAAACCAACTCCATCGCGTAGTGCTCGTCCATACGATTCCAACGCAACTGATTTCGCGCAGTTTCGACCTCGTATGAAAAAGATATGAATTTTTGAAGATCGTACACGATTTATATACATAAATTTATAACTAACTTAAAAAATTTATACCCTAAGCAAATCTTAGCCCTAGGATCCTTGCAACAGCTCATCACCACCACACCTTGCTTTCTTCCCCATCACGCACGCACATGTACAGGTTTTGGCCGAACCCATTATCCTCTTCTAGGGTTTAATTATACATCTCCTTCACTCAACGATACTCGATCACACAACCACCATGACGAAGCTCTCGTCGCAAGCTATCACCACCTACCACCATTGGAAGTTCGGCCCCCCCCTAGCCTAGGGTTGCGTGCGCAGGTCCCCCCCTGTCGGCCCCCTTATCTCCTCCCCTGGTGCTCCATTTTACATCACAGCCGTTCACATCGAAGCTCTCATCTCCCTCTACGTCTTTCATGTTGAAACCTTAGCCTAATTGTCGACGGATTGGAAGAAATCGAGGAGGGAATGAGATTGAATTCTGGCCATCTATCTTGTTAGTGGCGGCTAGGTTAAAATTAGGTTTAGGTTTTGATATTTTTATCAATTTATGAAGAGGGTGGTGCTATTTATAGAAGAACGAACGACACTATTCACCCGGAAATTCCGAACTCCGATTTAGACGCCGTAACCAGCGTACCTAGGGTTTATCCCGCGTTCCGGACACAATGGAACAGGTTTCGGAAGCTAATTCGGAAGTATGTGCGAGTTATGGCTGAAAACGCTCAATTTAAATTAAACCGATTTAAACCGATTTCTAGGCGTTTTAATTTGTACCGGACAAACGGTAAATCCAAACGACTTGAAATTTGAAACCTTACAATAATATCACATTACGGATCCGATGAAACTAGTTTCGTCGAATTCCGAGACTTTTTGAAAAATGGCTATTTTGACTCGCCAAATTTAAATTAAAAATAATCGATGCGTTTCGAGCTGCCACGATCAAACGATAACTCCGATTGACACGAAAATTGAAATCCGGTAATAACTAACTATTACGGATCCAATGAAACTGGTTTCGTTCAATTCTGAGACTGTTCAAAAATTGACTATTTTACAGTCGATTATTAAATATTAAAATATTCAATTTTCACAAATTTACTTTTAATTCGATTTTAAAAGTTCTAAAATATTTCTATAACTCCAGTATGATTAAATAAAATTTTCCAAATTATTTTCAATCATATTTAACTCAATTTTTAATTATTTCCATAATTTAACGTATTAAATCATCGATTTAATAATTCAATTAAATCCAATAATTCAAATAAAAATTTATTTGACTTAAAAATTCACTTATAAATATTTAAAATTAATTAAATATTCAAATTTAAATAAATAAAAATTCTGGGTCGTTACAATCTTTCCCCCTTAAAAGAATTTCGTCCTCGAAATTACAAGTAAGAAAAGTTACAGAATCTATTAACTTTCCCAAAATTCATAATTAAACTTCTTACAATACTTTACTAAGTTTTCAAATCATACTTAGTTATCTTTTTCAAAAACAACTATTATTGTTTAACTTTCAACCTCAAATCAAAGTTTAAAGTTTTCAAAAATTTTCCAAATTTTCTCAAAATTTTTCTAACGCCTTAAATTTCCGGAAAAATTTGCCATGTCTCCTTTGCGCGGCTCGATCTGAAAAAAAAAATGACAGTATATATATCACAAATATACATCTCATCAAGTAATGAGGCATCCCGAAGGGAAAAAAGTGTAAAAGTACGATATTTAATCCGAGATATGTACCTTATATTTTTATTAGCAAGCATATACGGCTAATATAGCGCTAAAGCGAACTCCAAATGCGAAGCAAACGCGATCCGCCCCTACTAAACACTCAACAAACAACATGAGAACATGCACATATGCAAATAATCTCAATATACAACATATAGCAACATAACAACTACATAATATAGCAAATGCAACTAAACAACAAATGCAAACATCAACCAACTATAATCCATAACCAATAAATATTCATTCATATTCTCATTTATATTCAATGAATTGGTTTTCACTTTAAATCACATTTGATTCGTTTACATTGGATTTTATCAACATTCATTCTCAATTTTAATTAGTTTGCATGCACTAATTAAATCCTATTCACTTTCAATTCTATTCAAATTTATTTACTTTCAATTTGAATTCAATTTCATAGCTTTAAATTTCATTAATACTTAATGAATTATATACAATCAATCAACAATCATATAACAACCAAAGTATATTAATTATAACCAAATTCCTTTGCTTATTTGATTTAACACCATCACTTTGAATTGGTTTAATTAAATTGATATTCATTCATTTTTTTATTCAACTTCTAATAACATTAGATTTTAAATGAATTAACACTTTCATTAATTATTCCTTATCAACTTAAATTACATTCAATTGATTAACATTCAATCCATTAATTCAATTTAATTACCAAAGTTGAATTTCATTACATAACTCAAGTTCATATTCATTTAATCCACTTGATTATTTACTTCGATACCATAATCAACTTAATTCAATATCTCTTAAGTTATATTCCATTTAACTTGAAATTCACCTTTATTTACAGCTCATATTCATATAGTTTCACTTCTTATATATATATAAGTTTATTTCACAATTGTAAATCACTTTACTTATAATTTAATTCTTATAATTCACTTACTTATACAATTATTCTTTAATTTAGATTATTCAAACAACCTAACAATCAACTTATATACACTTTAATAACTTTGAAAAAATTATTCCTTTATATATAAAATATAATCAAGGTAAAATTATTTCATTTACCCAATTTAAAACAATATTATGTCGAATTGTTCTATTCAAGTGTTTATAGATCCCTATCAATAACGTTAATTACTCGTATTAACCAGAATCTATATACCACTCAATAAACCAACCATCACAATATAAAACAATTTCATATTCACTAACAAATACGCTCTCATAGCTATTATTACACTCAAACTCATTCTAGAGTACTACTGACTCTATCTCTAATGAGTAATAACCCTACAGAACCATGGTTCTCGCTTAACCATCAGCTCTGATACCAAATGTAACGTAACGGATTTTCGTTGCCGAAAAACCGAGATGTTATGGGTTTTAAAAAGAATTTAAGAAAAGAAAAAGAGAGAAAAAGAAGAAAGAAAAAGAAAAATAGAGGGAAAAGAAGATAGACAATTTTTAGAAAACAGAGAATTAGAAAAAACAGAAGATAGAAAATTTTAAAAATAGAACGGGACAGAAAGGGAACAATAGAACAACAACAGAATCTCACAATTCGCAGCGGAACAACATATAATAATAAATGAATAATCTTTAAATAAAGAACTATATCAGTTATTACATCACATTATATTTCATTACATCATATCATATCATCAGAGTGTACAACAACATACAACAATAAACAGTGCAGCGGAAAAGAAATACTATATAAACTAGTAATACGCCATGCCATCCAGCTTGCCTCCAGCAACTCCAGAATATCCAGAATATCCTGATAAACCTTAACTCTTGACTGCCCGTGTGGAAATTGGTGGGCACCCAGAGTTTAGGAAGGAAAACAATAAACTCCAAGTCAGTCATGTGACTGGTGTGAGAACTCAAAACAGTTTATTTATCTTTGAAAACAAAATAGAGAAATATTTTTAAATCAATTCGCAATGCTTTTAAAAATGAGACTACCATAAGACCTCCCACCACACACACAATGCAAACGCAGACTTGGAGGAGATTTCTTCTTATGTTAGTCAAAGATGCTTGATACGCATTTAAAAGTAACATTTGATATTATTATTAGTGCATAGTGTAGAACAAATTCTTTCGAAAGTAAAGATATAAATCTTAGCCAGCATAGGTACCATTATATTATGCCTACTAATAGCTACCATATTAAATGGCAGGTTCTACAACTAAAACCGTACAAGTTTCGTATTGTTTCTTTGGATTTCCAACAAATGGTCAGGCCAAGGAACTTCCCATTGCCACTGAGAATGCCTCTGGAAAGACACCCCCGAGAACCAAACCGGAACTCTGCCAACACAAGGCCGGGTTACCCCTAACTGGGTAACTACTGACACGAGCACGCCATTCCCCGGTCCTTTAGGACCTTTTCAACCGAGCGCTCGATATCCAATTCACACAATAATAAATAGAGTGTTTTCAACATGAGTAAGTATCTGGGCTCCATACCATGATACCACCCCTTTCCAGAAGGAAATGCACATACCCTAAGGGGAGCTACAGCAACCCCTAATAACCTTGCCGCATCTTTCCTGTTTTGACCATTTCCGGGATGTGAGGCTCGACGAAGTCACGTCCACAAAAACACACTTTGTACAAAAAGCCGTGCTTTGGGTCAACAAATGATCAACACAATGATCACTAAGATAGACGATCAAATAAATGATCCTATCACAATAATCAACACAATGATCATTTCAGCATCACTCAGCATGTCACATTACCAAAATGGGATATATTGCTGATAACTTCAACTATATAACCTTTGAGCTCGTACGTCTCAAAGAAGGGTGTTAAGCAAAGAATAAATTCTCCGCCACCAACAGAAATATATTTGAAAGAAATCGGCTTTATATCTCAAATTGTAATGTCAGACATACAATCCATACAAGTCTGTTCCGGGATCGAACAGAACCGAAGGCACTTACAAAGAAGTCCTTGCAATCCGGATATTCACAATCCTGATCGGATTCACCATCACATATGGAGAACTCAATACCGGGGCCACTCGGTGCAGAGTCAATCGATAGTTCATCCTATCACTCTTGCAAATACCGGTCTTCAACACCGATCTTCAAATGCAATTCACAACGACGTATCACATATTCGGAATGGGTTATACGACCCCATGGTCCTTTCCCGGTTAACCCGAATAGTGAGCGCTTATTCAAAAATAAGTGTGCATTCAAATTCAATCAATTCACGTCAAATACCCATTCAAAGGGAAATATTGATAGTCGGTTATTGAACTATCACTGGATATGCATACATCACCAGATTCCAAATAATTTTCCAAATTATTTATTTTCCAAAATATCTTTACAAGATATATTATTTCAACACTTCAAAAATAAATCAATATTTATTTTTTAACAAGTTTCACTTTCACATATAAATTCCATAATGAATTTATATTTCAAAATATCCATGCATATACGATTTCAATTATTCATTTTCAATTTATCTTCAAAAAGATAAATTCTCTATATTCACTTCATATTGGAAAACAATTCCATACTTATTAAATAAGTAATTCACAATCTTTTATTTTCAACACTTAGAAAATATTCAATATACTTAAACCGAATTAAGTATATATTTCATTCTATTAAGAAAATCCTTTCTTAAACATATTTACTTGGGCCAAAACGAATGTTGCGTAAAACATCGTTACGACAACCCAAAATCACTAGTATAGGGATTCGAATTTAAAATAGATATATAAATCCCAATACTATTCAAAACATTTCCTTTCGGAAATCATTTACTATAACAACAGTGTTATAGTCCACTATTTCCTTTTATTTCTCGAAACATCTATTTCAACAATAAATGTTGAAATCTATGGTTTCGAATCTCAACATATTTAAAACATCGTTAGATCGTTTTAATTCTATTTAAAACATCACATTCAAACAATTTCTTTAACATGTTATTCACTATTCAAAAACGTGAATATACCATGTTCACAAATTCCATTATTTCTATTCTTTTTTTTAACTTCAAGGATTATTCACTGTTTATAACGTGAATATAACTCCATTAATAGGTTATAACAATTAACTTATCAAAATAAGTCGTTTGCGAATTTATAAAACAACGTTTATAAATTCCATTTCTATTTATTTATAAAAACTTCCTTTTTATAAATTCCTTTATTAACCTATTCCAGTTTATAACTCAATTATAAACTACAAGTTCATATTATAAGTTAATTACTTATAAAACGATTATTTTACAAAATCGTTCATTTAACTTCCCAAATTATTAATCTTAATTTATAAGATTGTTTATTTATCCAAAATTCATTCTTTCGATAATTTTATAAATTTTATAAACCTATTGCTTATAAAATTTCATTTATAACTTCACAGTTTATAATTTCATAAATTTCATTCATTTAGGAAATTCATTTTCACTACATTCAAACACTTATAAAAACTCGTTTTATAATGTCAATATTTCAATTTATAAATATCCATTTATAAATCTCTTAATATAAATCAATTTATATTATTCTTTAAAACGTCTTTAAATTCCTTTATAATTTCACCATTTTGATTTATAAAATAATCAAATTTTATAAACCCCATATTTAAACTTTTTATAACAAGTTCAAAAATCCAATTTAACTATTTTATAAAATCGTTGATCCATATTTCTCAAAAATCAATTTTTTTAACCGTATTTCTAAAAATCAGCTTTTTAACTATATTTCACAAAAATTATAGTTTTTATAACTTTAAAAATTATAACGTTTATTTATTTGAAATGGATCAATTCCAAAAATATAGTATATTTTCAAAAATCACTTTAAAAACATTTTAAAATCCCAAAATCTGGGTCCAATGATGCTACACACCAAATAGTCAATCACGACTACAACGATATCATATATCAATATGAAAATCTATCAAATATCAAAATATCTGAAATCAAATAAAAACTGTTGAGGAATCCAGTTGGATCCCTCCAACCTGTTTCCTGCATCCACAAACATTAGCACAATACCAATTTCGCTCCAGTACGAAATTATCGCGGTATATGTTCTTAATAAATATTATCCGCTTAATAACGGCGTAATAGGGTCTCATCCGCTAAACAAAAAATGCGGGAAATCAATCAACTGCAATATATACATATGCCAATATATATATATTGATATTATATATAATACCAATTTCACTGTTTATGAAATATTCGCGGTATATGTTTATATTAAATAACATCCGCTTAATAACGGCGCATAATGTCTATTTTAACAATCAAAAATTTACAGTCATCATTCAAACATGCATTCAAATATTTTAAATCTAACTATTTAAAATAAAATCGAAATCTATTCGATTGAGTGAGAAATTCTCACCTTGGTTTTAAATTCCGTTTCAGCTTTTATTTCGAATAAAATTAAACGCGCGTTTAATTTTACCCGAAATTCTCACTAACTCCAAACGACTCCAAACCAACTCCATCGCGTAGTGCTCGTCCATACGATTCCAACGCAACTGATTTCGCGCAGTTTCGACCTCGTATGAAAAAGATATGAATTTTTGAAGATCGTACACGATTTATATACATAAATTTATAACTAACTTAAAAAATTTATACCCTAAGCAAATCTTAGCCCTAGGATCCTTGCAACAGCTCATCACCACCACACCTTGCTTTCTTCCCCATCACGCACGCACATGTACAGGTTTTGGCCGAACCCATTATCCTCTTCTAGGGTTTAATTATACATCTCCTTCACTCAACGATACTCGATCACACAACCACCTTGACGAAGCTCTCGTCGCAAGCTATCACCACCTACCACCATTGGAAGTTCGGCCCCCCCCTAGCCTAGGGTTGCGTGCGCAGGTCCCCCCCTGTCGGCCCCCTTATCTCCTCCCCTGGTGCTCCATTTTACATCACAGCCGTTCACATCGAAGCTCTCATCTCCCTCTACGTCTTTCATGTTGAAACCTTAGCCTAATTGTCGACGGATTGGAAGAAATCGAGGAGGGAATGAGATTGAATTCTGGCCATCTATCTTGTTAGTGGCGGCTAGGTTAAAATTAGGTTTAGGTTTTGATATTTTTATCAATTTATGAAGAGGGTGGTGCTATTTATAGAAGAACGAACGACACTATTCACCCGGAAATTCCGAACTCCGATTTAGACGCCGTAACCAGCGTACCTAGGGTTTATCCCGCGTTCCGGACACAATGGAACAGGTTTCGGAAGCTAATTCGGAAGTATGTGCGAGTTATGGCTGAAAACGCTCAATTTAAATTAAACCGATTTAAACCGATTTCTAGGCGTTTTAATTTGTACCGGACAAACGGTAAATCCAAACGACTTGAAATTTGAAACCTTACAATAATATCACATTACGGATCCGATGAAACTAGTTTCGTCGAATTCCGAGACTTTTTGAAAAATGGCTATTTTGACTCGCCAAATTTAAATTAAAAATAATCGATGCGTTTCGAGCTGCCACGATCAAACGATAACTCCGATTGACACGAAAATTGAAATCCGGTAATAACTAACTATTACGGATCCAATGAAACTGGTTTCGTTCAATTCTGAGACTGTTCAAAAATTGACTATTTTACAGTCGATTATTAAATATTAAAATATTCAATTTTCACAAATTTACTTTTAATTCGATTTTAAAAGTTCTAAAATATTTCTATAACTCCAGTATGATTAAATAAAATTTTCCAAATTATTTTCAATCATATTTAACTCAATTTTTAATTATTTCCATAATTTAACGTATTAAATCATCGATTTAATAATTCAATTAAATCCAATAATTCAAATAAAAATTTATTTGACTTAAAAATTCACTTATAAATATTTAAAATTAATTAAATATTCAAATTTAAATAAATAAAAATTCTGGGTCGTTACACCTCTACTCCATTTGGTTCTATATTCTTCAAAGATTTTAACCTTTGTTTGCTTTTATGTATCGTGGGTTTCCAGTCCCATGCACCTCCACCCTGTCCGTGTTTTGAAAGAATCGCTATATGGGTTAACTAGTCTTGCCCTATCAAACAAACTAACAAACAACTATGGTTATGCATAACCCAACTGAATCATTCCCGCCAGGTAGAAGAGAATTGTTAGGTGTAACCCTGTCCTTCCATAGACTTTAAGGGACCGATGCTGAGCTCGTTAAATATGCAACTCTCACCCTTATTTTGGTACCTAAGAATGTCATTCTTGCATGCTCTATTGCATAAGTTCAATCTCGCACATCGTCTGTTTGGATTTCCTAGTGCAATCAAGGCAATTGTGACGACCCACAAATCCATATAGTTCGAGCTGACAATAAACCCTACATGTCTAGCCCAAACTGAATAGAATGATGGATAGTCTCGAGAAAGAAAGAAGAAAGGAGAAGAGTAAAGAAGAAGAAGAGAACAGGAAACTAAAACAATTACAGAATCTCACAATCGTAGCAGAACAACATATAATGTAAATCAATAGTCTTTACAAGGAGAAACTGTAATATACATACATACATACATCAGAGTACAACAATCAAATCAATAATCATCAGCCTAAAAGTTATAATAACCTGTCCTCACAAATGCTGATAATTTGACAACATTGTAGCGGAAAAATAAACAAATATGGGAATACTTCCTGAAGACCTCCAGCTCGTCTCCTGAAGCTCTAAAGCATCCAAATTTAAATTTGTAAATATGCTCTATTTGACTCAAGCATTGAAAGGGAAGAGTGTTCAGATCAGTCTGGTAAACCAACATGAGAAATCACATCTCAACCGAATTTTTAAAGTTATAAAAAGATTTCAAATCGAAGGTAACTTGTAACACCATGCTGCACATAAACACAGACGGATTTTTACATTACAATAACCAAAACATTTCATATCAAATCCCATTATTTTATAATAGTGTCTAGCATACAAATAGTATTAATGATAGCCAAAATTGTTACATTGATTAAATTCCAGAATGCTAGCCACAAAGTGGTATCTACAAAAAAAAATGGCAGGCACGTAGTGGATAATGGATTTCCATATAATTGACTAGGTAAAGGGACTACTTTTCAGCGATACTTCTCTAGATGAATGTATCAAGGCCTAAATGATGGTCCTCTACTAACACAAGACCGGCCTGCCTCTACTTAGATAGTACCGAATATGTCATCACCCCGGTCATTACCGACCTCCGAGGGCCCTCATCGCATACACCCACAACTAGAACCCGAATGCCATAGCAGGAATAAACATATCTAGAAAAGGATGATCTTATCCTAATGGTGCGAACCACATAGCCTTGCTACATCTCCCATGTTTCGGCCATTTCCGGCTGTGAGACCTGCATATAACATATCATTATTGAATGCCACATTGCCATTCCTTCAACCACCATTGACTTTCATGAACTTGAGCTTGTATGTCTTAAAAAAGAGTGTTAATCTAAGAGAAGTTGCCTTCTCCGCCTCAAAACATATGTACATTTGTAAAAGTCAGTGTTGTAATCTCAAAAATGCAATGTCAAACATCCATCCGTGCAAGTTGTCCTGGAACAGGACAAACCGAAGGCACTCTCTCCTACCACATCCTGTCGGGAGTTACCCCTAGAATTAGTAGCGAGAATTCCTTGCATATCATAAATTTTCATAATAAATCACTTACCATACATACATTATATGGAAAATTTCACGTTAAGGGACTAGTGGCAAGCAGCCCTGCATCAAGAAGATCTTTGTCTTCAAAATCATCATCATAAATATGCACTTTCGAACGTATACACTGATCCGAAGTGGTTCTCGGATAAATCCGACCATGGTCTCTCTGGGCCAACTCGATAAAGAGTGTCTTAACCTCCTATAGAAACTAAGTCTCATAGACTTATCACATTTCCAACTCTCAACTTGCTATCCTTCGGCCAAGAAGGAAGCCTGATAGATTGGAGTACCATAGACACTCCGCGCTACCCGAACCAACATTCTTAATCTAGAAGATAATTAAGCCTACCCAGTCATCTTTGGCCTAAGTGCAAAACTAACCAATTCCCACATCAAGTCAAGGAACAAAAATGACCAAATTTGATAGTCCGTTAATTACAACACTATTATCTAGCACCATAAGCAATCACTAGGCCTATCTAATTAAATCAACTTCCAAATATTTACTTCAAATTATCTTTTATAAATACATACCTTAAAAATAATTTCAATCTTTCTATATTGGAAAACATTTCCATATACTTATATCAATGGTATAGGTATATTCAATAACCCTACCATTTGGAGACACTCTAAATTGATTTCTATAACCGTACAACCCAGAGTTCGTACACCTTCGGACGGTGTTAAATATAGGAAGCAAGGCTCCTACATCATCAAGCCTTTAGTACGATCATAAGAGCCAATTCGTGTATTTCACAATGGAAGGTCAAAACATCATTTTATTTCATCAAAACGAATGTTGCGTAAAACATTGTTACGACAACTCAAAAATGGTAGTATGGGGATTCGATTATATATACATATACATATACATATATATATAAATTGATTGCAAAGAAGTCTATAACTTTGTATAGCACTGAGATCTTGTTGAGATAGTGATAGAATCAAACCAAAAATGATCTAGTTAGATTCAACGTTGATTTCGGCAGAGTAATGGTAAGAATGTGTATAAAGAAATGTGAAAGAAGAAGAGGAGTGAAAACTAGAAAAACATATGTATAAATTCGTTCAAAACCACCCCTATTTATAGTAGAACAACAACCATGTCCATTCGTGAAGAGATATGACGAATAGACGCTTCTTTTGAAATTCAAATTTCGAAATCAACTGCTACCATGTCGACATAGGGTACCTGAGTATGTCGATATGCCAAAGGAAATTTTGGTGATTTGTTTTTCTTTGAAAATAAAAACTATTTTAAACTTTATAAACATACTTAACTATAGTTAAAATACATAAGTAAATATAGAGAATAATGTATCTAAGTATTAAAAAATTGAATATATTATTATTAACAGATAATTTAAAACCAATGATAATTTGATTTGAAAATAAAGATTATTTTGAGGCTAAAAAGTATTAAAACCAGGATATATGTTTTTGATTCTTTAAAAGGAATATTTTGAAATCATTTTGAAAGCAAGCTATATTTTTATAAAACATTTCAATAAAAGGTTAGCGGATACAAAACAATGTTCCACTAGATTTTTCATAGGTTCCATCCTACTTAGGGTTCCATCCCTTTAACGGGCTCGAAGTGGATTCCATTCCACGAATAAATTGGATTTTAAGATGCCAATGCTTTTCTAGGAGTTTTAACAAAATTCATAACTAAATGACTTATTATTGAAATCTTGAAATCTTGAACTCTTGATAATATTGATACTTATGAGTCCTCAATCTTGATATCTTGAATCTCTATACTGTACAGTCTTCATTCTTGGTACCTTCATGGTTAAATCTTGCATATACATATATATCTAAACTATAATGTTAGTATTTATATTTTATAATCTTATGCTAAGGTTGTTGTCATCAAAACTATCATCTCAAGGACTAACAATCTCCCCCTTTTTGATGATGACAACCTTTGTTTATAAAAATATTACTTCTATCCTAATAACTCCCCTTAAAACTAATAAACTCCCCTTTAATCTATGCCTAACTACCCTATTTTATACTTCTTCCCCTTTGTCATCAACAAAAAATAACTCGAAACTATATAACTCCAAACTATATAACTCCCCCTTAATCTAATACTATGTAATTATAATGATAGTGTTATCATAAATAATCAACACTTAATTCTAAAACTAAAACTTAGTCCTAAACTAATAACTTTCCTAACTATGAATCCATACAAGATAATATTTATAATAGTGATAAAATATAAGAACACAATCATTTATTAATTATATTGTTATATTTACATGTGCGTAGAGAACGTAAGTAAAAAATATACAACAATTGAAAAGATAGAAAAAAGAAACTAATGCGTATCCTTGAAAATGGGAGATCTATGAACCGAACAATTTGGATAGTGGAAGCAGAAATTTCCGCGTTGTTCGACAAGATTTCCATCCTTGTCAAAGCACATTTCGCCAACGCAAATGACTTTGTCGTCATCTTCAGCGTGCTCTTCTTCCATGGGGATTTCTGCTTCTTCTTCCTCGCTGTCCTCTTGCACTTGATCTTCTGAAGACTCTTCATCAATCAAGATCGGATTAGTATGATTGTCCGTTAGAAACTTTTGCAAATTTCTAAGGGTTTTGCCTTATCGTTCTTGTTCTTTGGCCATTCTAAGTTGCACCACTTGAATTTCAGTCATTAGTTGCAGTGCATCCTTCAAAGAATCCTCCATTTTCATCACTCGTGCAAGCGTAGTTCGTTGAAATGATCCACAAGTAGGAGAAGGGAACGAAAAGTTGAATTTTTGTTTGATTTGGAAGAGGAGGTCATTGTCTAATTGATTTCATAAGTTAGAACAGAGAGAGAACATAGAGAATGATCAAAATTTCGAAATAGGAAGAATATATAACCACTTATTTGAATTTTGGAGGCAAAAATTTCAAAAATAAAAAATCGTTATATGTCGACATGGGTAGAGGGGGGATGTTGACATGGTGCTTGATATTTTTACTATTTGATTTTTTTGATTTAATTTTTAATTATACTTTGTTATTTATATTTTATATTTCAGTTATTGAACAAATACCTAATTCTCTACTTAATTTAGTAAATATAGATTCAGTTAAGGGTTTTGTTAATATATCAGCAATTTGATTCTCAGAATTGATATAATCAAGAGTAATTACTTCCTTACTTATATTATCTCTGAGAAAATGATGTCTGATATCAATATGTTTAGTTCGAGCATGATGAATAGTATTTTTGGATAAATTTATTGCACTAGTATTGTCACAATAAATTGGCGATTTTAAGATATTTAAACCATAATCTTTTAAAGTTTGTTGCATATATATTACTTGAGAACATGCCAAAGCACCAGAAATATACTCTGCTTCAGTTGTTGATAAAGAAACTGTGTTTTGCTTTTTACAAAACTAGGAAATCAGAGAACACCCCAAAAAGTGAAAAGTTCCACTTGAACTTTTTCGGTCTGATTTACAACTAGCATAATCAGCATCACAATAAGATATTAAGTCAAAAGAATCATTTTTAGGGTAAAATAAGCAATAATCAGAGGTGTGTTTAACATATCTTATGATGCGTTTTACGGCTTTTAAGTGGATCTCTTTAGGTTGGGATTGATATCTTGCATAGAGACAAACACTATGCATGATATCAGGTCTACTAGCAGTGATATAGAGTAGTGATCCAATCATTTCTCTATATAATTTTTGATCTACATCTTTCGAGCGATCTTCTCTACTTAGGTACTCATTCGTTGCTATGGGAGTGGGTCTTCCATTTGCAGTAGTCAAAATAAATTTACTAACTAGGTCTTTAGCATATTTTTCTTGACTAATAAAGATACCATTATCTAATTGTTTTATTTGTAATCCTAGAAAGAAGTTTAATTCACCCATATGACTCATCTCAACTCTTTTGTCATTATTTCAGAAAATTCGTTGATCCAAAAATGATATCGTCTACGTAGACTTGTATGAGTTGATTATCATTTTTATTTCTTTTAATAAAAAGAGTATTATCAACTTTACCAATTTCAAAATTTCATTGTAGTAAGTATGATCTTAGTTTATCATACCAGGCTCTAGGAGCTTGTTTTAGACCATATAGAGCTTTATTAAGTTTGTAAACATGATTTGGTAATTTTTCATTTTCAAAAAGTGGTGGTTGTTCAACATATACTTCCTCTTTTACGAATCCATTTAAAAAGGAACTTTTAACATCCATTTGAAATAATTTAAAATTATTATGATATGCGAAAGCAAGTAGAATCCTAATGGCTTCTAATCTTACTATGGGAGCAAAAGTTTCATCAAAATCTATTCCTTCTTCTTGACAATAAACTTAAGCGACTAACCGGGATTTATTTCTAACAACCTCTTCTGGTTGATTCATTTCGTTTTTATAAACCCATTTAGTTCCAATTATAGTTTTATTTACCCTGTCTAGGAACAAGTTCCCAAACGTCATTTCTAGTGAATTGATTTAGTTCTTCTTGCATTGCCAAAATCCATGAATTATCAATTGATGCTTCTTTTTTGGATTTTTGGGTTCAATAGTTGATATAAAGGCTACATTGCTTATTTTACTTAGTTGATTTTTAGTTTTAACAATAGATTGCAAATCTCCTAGTATATTTTCTATAGGATGATCTTTTAAAAGTTTAGTCCTTTTGTTAGGATGATTAATTTCATTATTAGTTTCAATTGACTCTTGATTTTGAGTGATTAAATCCTCTTCATCGTTTGCATCTTCAAATTTTTTGAGATTTTCATCGAACGAAACATGCATTGTTTCTTCGATGATGTTAGTTCTTAAATTAAACACTCTGTACGCTTTACATCTATTAGAATATCCGATAAAGATACCTTTTTCGAATTTAGGATCAAATTTATCTAAGTTATATTTGTATTTAAAATAAAACATTTGCTTTCAAAAATTCTAAAATAAGATACCTTAGGTTTCTTTCTGTAAAGAAGTTCATAAGATGTCTTATCAGTTAAAGGTCTAATTAAAATTCTATTTAAAATATAATAGGTGGTAGCAACTGCTTCTGCCCAAAAATACTTTCGTAATTTACTATCTGAAAGCATAGTTCTCGCACCCTCTTGAATCGTCCTATTTTTACGTTCTACTCCGTTTTTGTTGTGGAGTTCTTGGAAATGAAAAATTGTAAGTTATTCCCTTTTTTTGCATAATTCCTAAAACTTTTCATTTTCAAATTCACTACCGTGATCACTACGGATGGTTATAATTTTTAGAGAAAGTTGATTTTGAATCCATTTTGTAAAGATCTTAAATACATTCAAACGTATCACTTTTATGTTTCAAAAATATTGTCCATATAAATCTAGAATAATCATCTACAATTACAAAAACATATTTATTATGATTTATTGACAGAATTTGAGATGGACCAAATAAATCAAGATGAGGTAATTCAAGAGGTTTTGAAGTTAGAATGATATCTTTTAATTTATAGGAACTTTTTCTAAGTTTTCCTAATTGACATGCATCACATAGACTATCTACTTTAAAATTCATTTTAGGGAGACCTCTTACTAGATCATGTTTTGTCAGTCTAGATAAGAGTTAGAAATTCAAATGTCCAAATCTCTTATGCCAAATCCAAGGGTCACTTGTATTTGCCAAAAGACGCAGGTTATCATTTGAAACTTTCATACTAAGAATATAAATATTCTTTTTCTAATTCCCTCAAATATTATGGTCGAATTATTATCTTCAATGTGACACTTATATTTTTCAAATTTAATATTATATCCTTTATCGCAAAGTTGACTTATACTTAGCAGATTATGTTTTAGATTCTTAACTAGCAAAACATTAGTAATAATAGGAGTTTCAGAGTTACCAACATTGCCGATGCCAATCACATATCCTTTTGAATTGTCTCCAAAGTTAACAAGTCCTCCGTCTTTGTATATTATACCATTTAGCATATCTGGATTGCCAGTCATATGTTTAGAGCATCCACTATCGAGTATCCATTTATTCTTTTTAATCTGCACAATTTGTCTGTTGTGGATTGATTCCTCAACCCCCATAAAGCATGTTTCCTGCACATCAAACAATCTTAGTAGACAACTTGAATTTGAATATTGATTATATGTAGACTCATGAGACAATGATGATCTGAATATTTCTAAACTAGTATTAACAAAATTTTTAAACATAGCCATTTTAAAACTTTTTCAAAAATCATATTATGAAACTTTGAAAACCTTGCTCTAATACCAATATGAGAAATGCAGAATACGGATCTTAAGACTAGGATTAACACTCGGGGGGTGAATAGTGTTTAAAGGAATTACTAAATCTTTTTGAGTTTTTGTTAATTTGAACACAAATGTATGCAATATTCAGACATAGATATGATCACAGAATCAAACACAGATGTAGAAATAAAGTAAAAGCAATAAAGGAAAGAACACACCGGATTTTATATTGGTTCGGAGTTATCCTACATCCAGTCCCGCACACAAGTATGGATTTCCTTTCAAAATAAATTGTACAATTACACCCTCGATTTCAAGGCCACGAGGTATACCACTCCAGATTCACAATCCTCTGGGTAGAGATACTTGATTTCAGGGGCAATAAGTTCACCCAATTGATTTCCAAGGCTATAATCACACCTTTTCTCACTTGATTGATTTCCAAGGCTACAATCACACCTTTTCTCACTCGATTGATTTCCAAGGCTACAATCACACATTTTCTCACTAAATTGATTACAAAGAAGTCTATAACTCTAAATAGCACTGAGATCTTGTTGAGATAGTGATAGAGAATCAAACAAGAAATGATCTAGTTGGATTCAATGTTGATTCCGGCAGAGTAATTGTAAGAATGTGTATAAAGAAATGTGGAAGAAGAAGAGGAGTGAAAAAGTGGAAAAATATATGTGTAAATTCGTTCAAAACCACCCCTATTTATAGTAGAACAACAGCCATGTCTATTCATGAAGGGATATGATGAATAAACACTTCTTTTGATATTCAAATTTTGAAATCAACTGCTACCATGTCGACATGGGGTACTTGAGTATATCGACATGCCAAAGGAAATTTTGATGATTTATTTTTCTTTGAAAATAAACTCTATCTTATATTAAAACTATTTTAAACTTTATAAATATACTTAACTATAGTCAAAATACATAAGTAAATATAGAGAATAATATTTTGGTATATATATAATCTTTACTATAATTTCATATTTAAATCTAAGTATAAATATTAAAAAATTAAATATATTATTATTAACAGATAGTTTAAAACCAAGGATAATTTGATTTTGAAAATAAAGATTATTTTGAGGCTAAAAGTATTAAAACCAGGATAGATGTTTTTGATTGTTTAAAAGGAAGATTTTGAAATCATTTTGAAAACAAGCTATAATTTTGTAAAAACATTTGAATAAAAGGTTAGTGGATACAAAACAATGTTCCACTAGATTTTTCGTAGGTGCCATCCTACTTAGGGTTCCATCTCTTTAACGGGCTCGAAGTGGATTCCATTCCACGAATAAATTGGATTTTAAGATGTCGGTGCTTTTCTAGGAGTTTTAACAAATTTCCTAATTAAATTACTTATTATTGAAATCTTGAACTCTTGATAATCTTGATACTCATGAGTCTTCAATCTTGATATCTTGAATCTCTATACTGTACATTCTTCATTCTTGGTACCTGCATGGCTAAATCCTACATATACATATATATCTAAACTATAATGTTGGTATTTATATTTTATAATCTTATTTTAAGGTTGTTGTCATCAAAACTATCATCTCAAGGACTAACAGATTCTAACTCTAGAGATTCAATCTAGATAGGAAACAGCCAAAGCCTTGTAATCAAACCACTTTTGTAATAGCAATCAATCTATAATAAGCTTGTAAAGCGGACTTAGGCTTCATTGAAAGCCAAACCACTATAAAAATCCTCTGTCTATTTTCTTTTATTGCTCCATTTTCTATATCTGTGATTTGTGATATTGCCTTGTAAAAACAGGGCTGGTGCTTTCAAACTCTAACCAGGGTGTTGCTCCATTTTTTAGGTCAACAATGTTTAACAACATTTCATTCCATGTACAATTCATTTCACAACTCAAATTGAATTGCATTTGTAACTTAAGTTCATTTTTATTTCAAAAGTCAAATTCTAATTTATTTAACTCGTTTTTATCCCAATTTACTTACCTTTGAGTTAAATTTCATTTCAAAATTCAATTTAAAATTTCTCTATCTTAACATTCACATTCAACAAATTAAAAAATTTTGTTTTTAGATTAATATTTCTCAAATTCATAAGTTACACTAACTAATGTACTTAAAATTTCATGAATTTATTTGACTTGAGTTTACTCACATATTATACTTACAATTCAGGGTTATAAAATCACTTTACAACTTAAGTATATATTCTTTTCATTATTTTATCTAATTCACTTCAAATTCTATTCACTTTCATTTAACTTTTCTTAAATCAAACTTCATTTTAATTACTTCATTTCACTAACTAAATTTATTTAGCTTTACTTAAGTTAATTCTTTGTATTTTTTTATTTCATAGTTCAATTTGAAATTTCCTTTTGTTTGCTTAACCAAAATGTTCAACCATTTTAAAAATTGGTTTTAATTTCCTGTTCAAATTCATAAGCTGTAAACTTATTTCTTATTAATACTATTTTCAAATTATAAGTCCAATAAATGTTTTCATATATTTATCAAATCAACTTGAAATTTTACAATTAAAACTTGTTTTATCAAAACAAAACTTCAATAGTAAATTATTGAGGAAGAAATTCATCACTTAGAAACTCGAAAATGAATACTAATGATGCTGCAGTCATCACCCGAATTATTTCCCAGCCACAAAAGTGCGTTCAGTGCTTTTTTATTTATAGATAATATCTATAAATTTATGCCTGTATATAATTTTATATATTTCACTTTGGTTATATAAAACCATTTCTTATTTGTTTATCTTTGTTTATATTTATAATGACAACAACTTTTATTTAAAACACAAACAACAAATGATAAAAATAAAATGTTACCATTCACTAACAACCAAACACATCATATATAACTATAATAATTTTTGAAAAATTATTCCATTATATATAAAATATAATTTAGGTAAAATTATTTCATTTACCCACTTTAAAACAGCATTGTGTTGGTTTGCCTTTTTTAGGCGTTTAGAACCTCCATTCGAATAACTTGGCGACCCATATATCGACTAGAATTCATAAGCTACTAAATAGGTAAATTAACAAAATATAAAACATTTTTATAATCAATAACAAATTCACGCTCATATACATATATACACACACACACACACTCAAACTCATTCTAGAGTATTACTAGCCCTATCTATAATGAGTACTCAATGAAATCCTGGGTGTTCGCAAACCCTAAACTTTGATGCCAAACACGACGACCCGCAAATCCACACAGTTCGAGCTAACAATAAGCCCTACATGCCCATCCCAAACAAATGGGAAAGACAAATAGCCATTGGAAAGAAAGAAGAAAGGAGAAGAGAAGAGAAGAAGAAAATAAAAGGAAGCTAAAACAATTAGAGAATCTCATAATCGCAATGGAACAACATATAATATAAATCAATAGTCTTTACAAAGAGAAACTGTAATATACAAACATACATCAGAGTACAACAATCAAATCATTAATCATCAGCCTGGACAGTAATAATAACCTATTCTCACAAATGCTTATAATTTAACAACATTGAATCGAAAAAATAAACAAACACGGGAATACGTCCTGAAGACCTCTAGCTCGTCTGTTGAAGCTCCAAAGCATCCAATCTAAATCTATAAAAATGTTCGGTCAAACCCGAGCATTGAAAGGGAAGAATGCCCGGATCAGTCTTGTAAACCAACGTGAGAAAACACATCTCAAGTGAATTTTTGAAGTTATAAAAACCTTTCAAATCAAACGTATCTCGTAAGACCATGTCGCACATAAACACGGACGGGCTTTTACCTTACGATAACCAAAACATTTCTTATCAAAACATGTTATATTAGGCTAGCGTCTAATATACAAATAATATTAATAATAGCCAAATTTGTTACATTGATTAAATTCCAGCATACTAGCCACAAAATGGGTTCTACGAAGAAAAGGGCCGGCACATAGTGGAGATTTCCATACAAATGACTAGGTGAAGGGACTACCTTCTTGCAGTACCTCTCTTAAGGAATGTATCGAGGTCTAAACGATAGTCCTCTACCAACACAAGATCAGCCTACCTTTTCCTAGACAACACCAAATATGTCATCGCCCAGGTCATTACTGACCTATCCAAGGGCCCTCATCGCATACATCTACAATAATTTAAAACCCGAATGTTATAGCGGGAATAAATATATCTAGAAGGGGACGCTCATATCTTAATGTTGCCAACCACATAACCGAGCTGCATCTACCTTGTTTTGGTCATTTCCAGCTGTGATGCCTGAGGTAACGATTACCTTTCACAGAGCGCATCATCTTTGAATGTCATATTTCCATTCCTTCAATCACTATTGACTTTCATGAACATACAACCTCTGAGCTCGTATTTCTCAGAGAAGGGTGTTAAGCAAAGAGAAGTTGCCTTCTTGCCTCTAAATAGATGTACTTTTGTAAAAGTCAACGTTGTAATCTCAAAAATGCAATGTCTGACATCCATCCATACAAGTTGTGCAGGAATAAGACAAACTGAAGGCACTCTCCCACCACATCCTGTCGGGAGTTACCTATAGAATTAGTAGCAAGAAGTCGTTGCATATTTAGACTTTCATAACGAAGCACTACTGCACCACATATACAAAATATGGTAAATCTAATCCTGAGGGACTAATGGCATGTAGGCCTGCATCATGAAGATCTCCATCTTCAAAATCATCATCATAAACATGCACTTTCTAACATATACATCTGTCCGAAGTGGTTCTCAGATATATCTGACCCAGGTCTCTCTAAACCAACATGATAAAGAGTGTCTTAACCTCATACAGAAACCAAGTCGTGCAGGCTTATCACATTTCCAACTCTCAACTTGCTATCCTTCGGCCAAGAAGGAATCCCGGTAGATTAGAGTACCATCGCCACTCTACACTACTTTAATTTGTTGAATATGCAAGTATATGATTTTTGTTTGATGATAACAAACATATATATATATATATATATATATATATATATATTCATTTAAATGTATTTGTTAATGTACTATTTTATTTCACACATAATTAAATAAATATTTGCTGAATGAAATAAAGAACACCGAATTTAAATTCAAACGGATATTTTATTCAAACAAATATTTATTACAATTTTGAGTAGTACAAATTTGAGCTCTCACTATAAATATACAATTTTGATTACATTACAATTATCATTTACATCAGCACCTCACTACATATCACTCGTTCACTCAAAATTGATCTTCAACTCTATTCCAGATTGAATCTAGCATCTGAGCAATCTACAAAATAAACACTGACGCAGTAAAATTGAAATGAAAATATTTCGCAATATAAAATAAATTGTGATTTTCGCCTTAGTTTTTTGGGTTGTTCGATCATCATTTAATTTTGAATTCATCATGCACGAACAGCTTATGACATGCATAGTGTATCATTGTACATGCCACAAGGTCGTGCACACCAATATACACTTGACAAAATTGCAGGGACAGGTGAGCACAAGGTCAAACCCAAATCAAAATCTAGGTTCAACTCAAGTGAAAGTCATGATATCAACACAAGGTTAAACCCAAGCTTAAAGCTAGATTCAACTCAGGTGCACTGCAAAACATCACAAAACTATCAAGCACAAGAATTCAAATACAACCAAACAAGAACATAGTCTCGACCAAAGCAGCACCAGATTCGACCAAGAACACTTCTAGTATAGTAAAAAAAAAGATGCAGCAGATATCAATGGCACCAGTAATAACATGCAATACCGTGAATCACATCATAATGCAACACTGACACATATATGCAAGCAACAACTACATGGTGCAGCAAGAACTATCCAATGGAGACTCAAAGTGAAACGACCCAGAATTTCTGTTAATTAAAATTTGTATATTTAATTAATTTTAAATATTAATAAGTGAAATTTATAAGTCGAATAAATTTTATTTCGAATAATTGGATTTAATTGAATAATTAAATCGATAATTTAATAGTTGAAAATTACAGAAATAATTGAAAATTGGGTTAAATATGATTGAAAATGATTTGTAAAATTTTATTTTATCATGTTGGAGTTAGAATGATGTTATGGAACTTTTAAAATTGAATTTAGAGTTTATTTGTGAAAATTGATATTTTAATATTTAAATCGACTAGTGAAATTAGCCATTTTTCGAATAGTCTCAGAATTGGACGAAACTAGTTCCATTCGATCCGTAATAGTTTGTTACTATCGGATTTCAATTTTCATATCAATCGGAGTTTTCGTTTGACCGTGGCAGCTCGAAACGCATCGAAATTGTTTTAATATTAATTTGGCGAGTTAAAATAGTCATTTTTCAAATAGTCTCGGATTTTGACGAAACCAGTTTTATCGGATCCGTAATGTGATATTATTGTATGGTTTCAAATTTTGTGTCAATCGGATTTACCGTTTGTCCGGGGCAAGCCAAAACGCATAGAAATTCGTTTAAATCAGTTTAATTTAAAATCGATCGTTTATTGCCGTAACTCGCACAGATGATTGAATTGGCTCCCAAAACACGTCCCATTGTGTTCGGAACGCGAGGTAAACCTTAGGAACGCCAACCTGCACGCTTTGTTTGGATTTCGAAAATTTCAGGATGAATAGTGTTTGAGAAATTTTCTATAAAAGCCCCTTAAAATTCATTTTTGCAAAAGAAACAAAACCCTAGGGTTTTATTCTTCAGGCCACCACCTTCATAACATCAATGGCCGATGTTTTCTTTCCCTTTCTCTTTGATTTCTTCGAATCCATCAATTAATAGCAAAAACCTTCTAAACGAAACTCGTAGAGCACTCTGAGTTCTGGATATCCAACGGCGATGATGGATTTTAATCAAGTGGATCGATGGCAATTTGCTCGTGAACGCCATACGTTCGAGCGTAGTTTTCTAGGCCATAGGGGGCCGAGCTTCTTGATATGGGGCCGAAGGTAGCTCTTGTCACGAGCATTCGAGTGGTGTAACCTGATCGCCTTCAAGTGGCAATTCATGAAGTGGATGGTGGCTTGGGTTGATGTTGTGCACGTTTACTGGGTAGGGGAGAAGAAAAGAGGGAGCGGCTGAGATTTGGGGAAGCAGGGATGGACGGCTGTGATGCAAATTAGGTTTAGAAATATAAAATAAATTTGTAAATTTATATGTTTTAAATTCGTGTAACTTTAAAAATTCATATCTTTTTCATACGAGGTCGAAATCGCACGAAACGAATTGCGTTTGGTTCGTATGGACGAACACTATGCTATGGGATTTGATTGGAGTCGTTTGGAGCTAGTGAGACTTTTGGGTAAAATTAAACGCGGGTTTAATTTTATTCGAAATAAAAGCTGAAAACGAAATTGAAACCAAGGTGAGAACTTCTCACTCAATCGAATCGGTTTCGATTTTAATTTTAAATAGTTTGATTTAAAATTCTTGAATGTATGTTTGAATGATGATTGTTATCTATTGATTGTTAAAATAGACATTATACGCCGTTAGTAAGCGGAGGTTATTTATTAAAAATATATACCGCGAATATTTCACAGTACAGTGAAATTGGTATTATTTATGTACTTGGAGTTGATATCCCGCATTATATAGCGGATGAGACCCTATTGCGCCGTATAATAGCGGATAATATTTTAAATCCTATATACCGCGATAATTCCGTACTGGAACGGAATTGGTATTGTGCTAGTGTTTGTGGATACAGGGAAACAGGTTGGAGGGATCCAACTGGATTCCTCAACAGTATTTATTTGATTATAGATATTTTGATATTTGTTGATTATCATATACAGATATATGATGTCGTTGTTGTCGTGATTGACTATTTGTTGTGTAGCATCATTGGGCCAATTTTGGAATTTTAAAAGGATTTTTAAAGTGATTTTTGAAAGTATACATTATAAAATATTTTTGGAATTGATTCATTTTAAATAAATAAACGTTATAATTTTAATGTTATAAAAATTATGATTTTTGAGAAATATAGTTAAAAGTTGATGTTTGAAAATATGAGGTAAATGATTTTATAAAATAGTTTAAATCGGGATTTTTGAATTTATTGTAAAAAGTTTAAATATAGGATTTATAAAATTTGATTATTTTATAAATCAAAATGATGAAATTATAAATGAGCTTAAAGACGTTTTTAAATAATAATAAAAATTGATTTATATAAAAGATTTATAAATTGATATTTATAAATTAAAATATTTGAATTATAAAACGAGTTTTTATAAGTGTTAGAATGAAGTGTAAATGAATTTCATAAATAAATGACGCAGCGGATTAATCAAACACAAACTTCAATCGATGAAATGTAGCAATCGGTGAGTTGAAGATACCAAAATGCCCAAGTTCGTTGATCCAAAGATTCCGAACTCTAGCTATCTCAAACCCGTTGATAGCGCACTATACCGTGTTCAAAGATCTACGATTCTTCGCACGTTGATCTAGCGCACTAGATTCCGTGAATCGGCTTCTTCGATCGTTGAATCGAGCGCACTCGATTAACCGAAAGAGGAGATAGGAGATTACACTCAACTACCAATTGGTATGAAAGCACAAAGCTAACAAAAGAGAATTTTTATTCAAAAATCAACAACGACAAAAATTACAACACACACGCTATTTATAGAGAATTACAACTCAACACAACAAACAACACCCAACTCTTAGGTCGGCACCGACTCACGACCCATCTTAAGTCGTGACCGACTTAACACTCGCGACTCAACGCTTTTACAACAGACCAAAATACAACCGACTCATCCAAGGTCGTTAACGACCTAACACATTACATCTATGACCGACTCAGTTCTTGCCGACTCAACCCCCAAGTCGCACACGACTTAGTACCATACATCTCACACACCCATAGGTTGGTAACGACCTATAATACAACACACATAACCTCTAGGTCGGTAACGACCAAAATATAATACGACTCAACAAGCCCAGCCTTATGGCCACACCTCCGACTCAAGAAAACAATTAACGACTCAACTTGCCCAGCTCCTTGCCGCATGTCTCTTCGAACGACTCAGTTAGGTCGCGGTTGCTTCCTCTTCTGTTAAGTCGTAGCCGACTTAGGCTCTTAACTCGTGCTTCATTAACTCGTAACTCTTTCTCCTTAGGTCGTAACTCGTTATTCCTGACCTTGTTAACTCGGAAACGACTTAGGGCTTCCTCCTTAGCTCGTAACCGACTCAAGCTTTCATTGAGTCGTGGCCGACTCATCAAACTACACCATACACTCGTATTTTCAGAAATTAATGAATGCATACTTTCTTTTCTGGTCTTGGCTGCATCATCCTCCCCTGGTTGAGAAAAATTCGACCTCGAATTTGTAAATTCTTCCTCAACAATCTCACCCCCATGATATGGAACTAAATGTTTGACGTTAAAAACATCAGAAGTATAAACATCATCTGGTAACTTTAATCGATAAGCATTCTCATTGATTTTCTTCAAAACTTCAACTGGACCAATTTTTCGTGCCTTCAACTTGTTATAAGCACCCACCGGAAAACGATCCTTTGTTAATACGGCATAAACCAAATCACCTTCTTTAAATTCAACATTTCGACGTTTCAAATCTGCAGACTTCTTATACTTCTCATTCGATTTCTCCAATCGTTCCCGAACGATTTTATGACATTCAGTCAGCTCATCAACAAAATCAGCAGCTCGTTTAACTGTTCTCTTTGACTGTGGTACAACTGCTAAATCCAACGGCCCCCTGGGTAAATTTGAATAAACAATCTGAAACGGACTGAATCCTGTGCTTCGATTTACTGCATGATTATGAGCAAATTCTGCCTGGCATAGCTTCATGTCCCAACTTCTCAAATTATCCTGTACAAGACAGCGCAACAAATTTCCCAATGACCTGTTAACAACTTCTGTCTGCCCATCAGTTTGCGGATGATAAGCACTACTAAATTTCAGTTTCGTTCCCACCATCTTCCATAAACTTAACCAAAAGTGACTCAGAAAACGAGTATCTCGGTCAGAAACAATAGATTCTGGTAAACCATGAAGTCGATAAATCTCCTTGAAAAATAACTGTGCCACTCGAACTGCATCTGCTGTCCTTTTGCAAGCAACAAAATGTGCCATCTTTGAAAACCTGTCCACCACAACAAATATCGAATCATTTCCCCTTTGAGTTCTCGGCAAACCCAAAACGAAATCCATGCTAATATCAACCCATGGCTTAGATGGTACTGGTAATGGCATATACAACCCTGCATTCGTTGCTGTCCCCTTTGAAACTTGGCAAATATGGCATCGCTCCACAAATCTTTCCACCTCTTTCCTCATCGACGGCCAAAAGTAAGATTGCGAAATCAACTGCAAAGTACGATCACGGCCTACATGTCCTTCCTCGTGCAACTCCTTCACAATCTTCATCCTCAAACTACAATCCGGAATACATAAACGATTTCCTTTAAACAGAAAACCATCAACTAACATGAATTCATCGGTACTCCCATCCTTCACTTTCTCAACATATTTCACGAAGTAAGGATCTCCTTCAATAATTTCTGGCAACATTTCAAACCCGGTCACTTCAACCTTCATTGTCGTTAACAAATGACTCCTCCTACTTAAAGCATCAGCTACTCGATTTGTCACCCCAGATTTGTGCTTAACGACAAAAGTAAACTGCTGTAAATAGGCAATCCACGATGCATGTCTTGCTGAAATTTTATCCTGTCCCTGTAAATGCTTCAATGCTTCATGATCTGTGTAAAGAACAAATTCCTTCCGAAATAAGTAATGTCTCCAATGCTTAACAGCCTGAACAACAGCATAAAATTCAACGTCATATGTACTGTATCTCATCTTTGCTCCTGACAGTTTCTCACTAAAATAAGCAACTGGCTTTCCATTCTGGCTCAGAACTCCTCCAATACCAACCTTCGAAGCATCCGTATGCAATTCAAATAATAACTGAAAATTAGGTAGAACAAGAATTGGTGCAGACGTCAACAATTCCTTGACTTTCTCAAAGGCAGCCCCCGCTTCTTCTGACCATACAAACTGTTTTCCTTTCATGCAATCACTCACTGGAGCCATCACACTACTGAAGTGTGGAATAAATCTTCGGTAGAATGATGCTAGCCCATGAAAACTTCTCACTTCCGTAATTGTCTTTGGCTGTGGCCAATTCCTGACTGCTTCAACTTTACTCTGGTCAACTTGAATACCTTCTCCGGAAACAACATAACCAAGAAATAAAACACTGGGTGTCATAAACACACATTTCTTTGTAGCCGCATAAAATTGTTCTTCACGAAGAATAAGCAACACTTCCCTCAAATGTAGAACATGCTCCTCCGTACTCCTGCTATAAATCAGAATATCATCGAAATAAACCACGACGAACTTCCCAATGAATGGCCTAAAAATTTGATTCATCACCCGCATGAATGTACTAGGTGCATTTGACAATCCAAATGGCATAACCAACCATTCGTACAACCCCTCTCTAGTTTTGAAAGCTGTCTTCCATTCGTCTCCAGGTCTGATACGAATTTGATGATAACCACTCTTCAAATCAATCTTTGAAAATATAGTTGCCCCACTCAACTGATCCAGCAAATCATCCAACCTCGGCATAGGAAATCTGTAACGAACAGTGATCTTATTCAAAGCTCTACTATCAGTGCACATTCTCCAAGTTCCGTCCTTCTTGGGTACCAACAATGCTGGCACAGCACATGGACTCAAACTTTCCTGAATACGCCTCTGCTCAAGCAACTCTTCCACTTGCCTTCGTAACTCCTCATGTTCCTTCGGACTCATACGGTAATGTGGGCGATGTGGTAACACTGCTCCTGGAACAAGATCAATCTGATGTTGAATGTCTCTAAGTGGCGGTAACTCCTTTGGCAACTCCTCTGGAAAGACATCTTCAAATTCTTTCAAAACTGGCTTTGCTTCTTCCGGGATTTCAACTTCTTCACTAATCTCTCTCCCAATCAACAAAAACACTTCCGGTTCTTCTTCCACTTCTTTGACAAATTCCTTCAAAGTCAACAGAGTTTTCAATTCTTCAATCTCTTCTAGTTTGCTCTCCTTCTGCTGTTGTTTCTTAGGAACCAAAGTGATTTTAGTACCCTCGAACATGAAACTGTAACTATTGGCACGACCATCATGTTGTACTGCTCTATCAAACTGCCACGGTCTGCCCAGCAACAAATGACAAACATCCATATCCACGACATCACACCAAATTTCATCTTTGTACTTCTTCCCAATTGAAAAATTAACACAAGCTCTTCGACATACTTTCACTTCTCCACCCTTCCTTAACCATGCTAGCTTGTACGGTTTAGAATGCTTCTCAGTCTTCAAGTTCAACTTTCTAACTGCCTCTGTAGAAATAATATTATCGCAACTCCCTGCATCAATAACGAATTTGCAGACTTTCCCCAGAATAGTACATGTCGACTGAAAAATATTGCTTCTCAACCAACTACAATCCTCCTCTTGCTTTGGTGTCAAACAACTTCTCCTCAACATAAGATTACATCCTTCATCTCCAAACAATTCTTCTTCCTCCTCAACATAAGGTGTATTTGAACATTCTGCCTCCTCACCATCATCCTCCTCAACTTCTGCAACCATGGTCCTCTTCTTCGGCTTTGGACATTCGTTACTCTTGTGACCCAACTCCTGACAGTTATAACATCTGAACCCACTACTAGCCTTTGCCTTCTCAACCTCTTTCACCACTGGTTTTGAAACAGGTTTAGGAACATTAGAATTTCCACCAACACCCCTCGCTTGATTATTGGAATTAGTAAACACACCACCTCCACGTCTTCCTTGTTTCTCCCAAGCCAACGCTTTCTGATGTGCCTCTGCAACGGATCTAGGATCAAACATATTAACCATATCCTGGATCTGCATTCTCAATCCCCCAATGAATCTAGCAGTTAGCTGTTCTTCTGTCTCCATAATATCATTCCTGGCAATGAGTTGGTAAAATTCATCAGCATAATCACTAACAGACTTCGTCCCTTGCCTCAGATTCTGCAACCTTTGGTACATAAGTGACTGGTAATTATAAGGTAAGAAAGTAGATCTCATCAACTTCTTCATCTTCTCCCAAGATTCTATCTTTGACTTCCCCATCCGTTCTCGAGTAAGTTTAGTTTGCTGCCACCATGCCAATGCTCTCCCCCTCAGCCTTGTAGCAACTAACTTCACCCTTCTATTCTCCGGCACCTCCTTGAAATCAAAGATTTCCTCCACGTTAGACAACCAATCTAAGAATTCCTCAGCAACCATTCCTCCTTTAAATTCCGGAATCTCCATCTTCATACCCGATTCCCATCGACGATCATCTTCAACATCCCGATAAGAATTTCGAACTTGGTCTCGATCTCGATAATGAATACTAGCTCTATCACCTTCTTCAACAAAATCAAAAGTACGCCGACATCGATCTCGACCATTATCATCCCTTCGTTCATGCATGCTTCTTTGACTATGTCTCTCTTCATCTCTATATGCTTCATTGTCAAATTCACGTTGACTTCTCCTCTCTTCATGTGCATAGTCATGATGATCTCTTCGTGATGAAATTGATGTTTCTCTTCTATCTCTACAAGAATGTGGCGATACCCTCCTCGCTTCCGTAACCGATGGTGAAACTCGGTTTCCTCCATGGTTCGAGTTTGGTGATCTCCTCCTTTGATTCAAATCATTCATCAATCTCTCCAATTTACCAATGCCTTCATCAAACTTTTCATTAATACGTTGTTCCATAAGTTCAGCTTCTTCTCTACGATACAAAGCTTCAACATTTTGATGTCGGTTAGCTCTTCTTGGCGGCATGGGTGTAAACTTCACAAGACTTCAAAAATTCAACACAAGACTTCCAACTTTCCACTCAACAAAGCAATCTAGGCTCAACAATACACGGCTATGCTTGTCTCGGCTCACACTAACTCGGCAACGAGTTAACGATTCAAGTAAGGTCGGCTCCAACTTGTCTCGGCCTTGACACTTCACGGCTTGGCTTCACACTTACTCCAAAACCCTCCAAAAATTGGCGCGCAAACACCAATTCAAAATCCAAACAAAGTCCAACTCCTCGATCCAAAATGAAATGGATCAAACACTCCAAACTTGATACAACTTCAATATGAACACGATGAACTCCTTCCAACTTCAAACTTCAAAAACTTGGCTCCAAGAATCAACTTAGCTATGATTGGCTAAGTATGGCTCCGATACCAATAAATGACGCAGCGGATTAATCAAACACAAACTTCAATCGATGAAATGTAGCAATCGGTGAGTTGAAGATACCAAAATGCCCAAGTTCGTTGATCCAAAGATTCCGAACTCTAGCTATCTCAAACCCGTTGATAGCGCACTATACCGTGTTCAAAGATCTACGATTCTTCGCACGTTGATCTAGCGCACTAGATTCCGTGAATCGGCTTCTTCGATCGTTGAATCGAGCGCACTCGATTAACCGAAAGAGGAGATAGGAGATTACACTCAACTACCAATTGGTATGAAAGCACAAAGCTAACAAAAGAGAATTTTTATTCAAAAATCAACAACGACAAAAATTACAACACACACGCTATTTATAGAGAATTACAACTCAACACAACAAACAACACCCAACTCTTAGGTCGGCACCGACTCACGACCCATCTTAAGTCGTGACCGACTTAACACTCGCGACTCAACGCTTTTACAACAGACCAAAATACAACCGACTCATCCAAGGTCGTTAACGACCTAACACATTACATCTATGACCGACTCAGTTCTTGCCGACTCAACCCCCAAGTCGCACACGACTTAGTACCATACATCTCACACACCCATAGGTTGGTAACGACCTATAATACAACACACATAACCTCTAGGTCGGTAACGACCAAAATATAATACGACTCAACAAGCCCAGCCTTATGGCCACACCTCCGACTCAAGAAAACAATTAACGACTCAACTTGCCTAGCTCCTTGCCGCATGTCTCTTCGAACGACTCAGTTAGGTCGCGGTTGCTTCCTCTTCTGTTAAGTCCTAGCCGACTTAGGCTCTTAACTCGTGCTTCATTAACTCGTAACTCTTTCTCCTTAGGTCGTAACTCGTTATTCCTGACCTTGTTAACTCGGAAACGACTTAGGGCTTCCTCCTTAGCTCGTAACCGACTCAAGCTTTCATTGAGTCGTGGCCGACTCATCAAACTACACCATACACTCGTATTTTCAGAAATTAACGAATGCATACTTTCTTTTCTGGTCTTGGCTGCATCAATTAATGAAATTTATAGAATTATAAATGGTGAAGTTATAAATGGAATTTTATAAGCAGTAGGTTTGTAAAATTTGTAAAGTTATTAAAAGAACAATTTTGGGTAAATAAATGAATCTTATAAGTTATAAGATTTATAATTTGGGAAGTCTTAAAAAGAACGATTTTGTAAACAAATAAATTATAAGTATTTAACTTATAATATGGACTTTTGACATATAATTGAGTTATAAATTGAATAGGTTAATAAAGGAGATTTATAAAAGGAAGTTGTTATAAAATAAATAGAAATGGAATTTATAAACATTGTTTTATAAATCCGCAAACGGCTTGTTTTGATAAGTAAATTGTTATAACTTATTAATGGAGTTATATTCACGTTTTAGACAGTGAATAATCCTTTAAAATAAAATGTATAAAAATGATGAAATTGGTTAACGAAGTATATTCACGTTTTTGGGATAGTGAATAATATGTTAAATAAATGTTTAGGATGTGATATTTTAAATAGAATTAAAACGATCTAACGATGTTTTTAAAATGTGTTAAGATTCGAAACCATAGATTTCAACATTCATTGTTGAAATAGACGTTTTTGAGAAATAGAAGGAAATGGTGGACTATAACACTGTTGTTATAGTAGATGATTTCCGGAAGGAAATGTTTTGTATAGTATTGGGATTTATATATCTATTTTAATTTCGAATCCCTATACTAGTGATTTTGGGTTGTCGTAACGATGTTTTACGCAACATTCGTTTTGGCCCAAATAAATATGTTTAAGAGAATGATTTCCTTAAAGAATGAAATATATACCTAATTTCGATTTAAGTATATTGAATATTTTCCAAATGTTGAAAATAAATAGATTTGTGAATTACTTATTAACAAATAAGTATGGAAATGTTTTTCCAATGTGAAATGAAAAGTTTTGAGAATTTATCTTTTTGAAGATAAATTGAAAATGAATAATTGAAATCGTATATTCATAAATATTTTGGAATGTAAATTCACTATGGAATTTATAAATGAAAAGGGGAATTTGTTTAAAAATAAACGTTGATTTATTTTTGAAGTGTGGGAATTAATTTACGGATTTTGAACGTAAATATAAAATAAATCATTAAGGATTTATTTAATTGGTTTAAATGAACCATGTTGAAATGAAAGTATTTCCGCGTAAGGAAAATGTTTGAAATTTGTTTTCAAAAGTGGTAAAGATGAAAAGTGATTTGAAAATTGTTTTCAAATGGTTGAAGTGTGGAAAATATATATCTTGTAAAGATATTTTTGGAAAATAAATAATTTGGAAAATTATTTGGAATCTGGTGATGTTGTGCATATCCATTGATAGTTCAATAACCGACTATCAATATTTACCTATGAATGAGTATTTGTTGTGATTTGCTTGAATTTGAATGCCACACTTATTTTTGAATAAGCGCTCACTATTCGGGTTAGCCGGGAAAGGACCTTGGGGTCGTATAACCCATTCTGAATATGTGATACGTCGTTATAGATTGCATTTGAAGACCGGTGTTGAAGACCTGATATTTTTGAAAACGGAAGGATTACCGTCGAATATCTCTGCACCGAATGGCCCCGGTATAGAGATTCCATATGTGATGGGAAGTCCGGACGTGATTAGTGAATATCCGTATTGCAAGGACTTCTTTGTAAGTGCCTTCGGTTCTGTTCGATCCCGGAACAAACTTGTATGGATAGTATGTCTGACATTACAAATTGAGATATAAAGCTGATTTCTTTCAAATACATATCTGTTGGTGGCGGAGAATTTATTCTCTTAGCATTAACACCCTTCTTTGAGACGTACGAGCTCAGAGGTTATGTGGTTGATGGTTATTAGTAATATGCTCCCAATTTGGTAGTGTGATATGCTAAGTGCTGTTGAGCATTTGTTGAATCGAAGCATGGCTTTGTATAAAGCGTAGCTGTGGACGAGACTGCGTCGGACCTCACACCCCGGAAATGGTTAAAACAGGAAGGATGCGGCGAGGTTATTAGGGGGTAGCGCCCCTTTAGTGTATGTCATTCCTTCTGAATAGAGGTGGTATCATGGTATGGAGCCCAAATACTTAACCTATGTTATTGCTGTAAATTTATTGCTTTGTGGTTGTTGGAAATCGAGGATCCTCGGATGTAAATCGGTTACGATCGGAGGATGGCATATTCGTGTCAGTAGTTACCCAGTTAGGGGTAACCCGGCATTGTGTTGGCAGAGATCCGGTTAGGTTCTCGGGTCGTCTTTCCAGAGGCGTACTCATGTGGCAATGGGAAGTTCCTTGGCCTGACCATTTGTTGGAAATCCAAAGAAACAATACGGGCCATGTACGGTTTTAGTTGTAGAACCTGCCATTTAATATGGTAGCTATAGTAGGCATAATATAATGGTACCTATGCTGGCTAAGATTTATATTCTACTTTAGAAATGTTTTCTACACTATGCACTAATAATAATATCAAAATGATTTGATTTTGCGTAGTAAGCATCTTTGACTATCATAAGGAGAAATCTCCTCCAAGTCTGCGTTTGCATTGTGTGTGTGCCGAGAGGCCTTATGGTAGTCTCATTTTTAAAAGCATTGCGAATTGACTTTAAAAATATTCCTCAGTTTGTTTTTAAAAAGAATAACTATTTTTAAGTTCTCACACCAGTCACATGACTGACTCGGAGTTTATTGTTTTCCTTCCTAAACTCTGGGTGTCCACCAATTTCCACACGGGCAGTCTAGAGTTAAGGTTATCAGGAATTTCTAGAATTCAGGAGTTGCTACAGAAATCTGGAGGCGAGCTGGTTGGCGTAGCATATTACTAAGTATATAGTATTTCTTTTCCGCTGTTTGTTGTTGTAAACTCTGATAATGAATGTAATGTGGTGTAATGTATAAAATATACAGTTCTTTTGTTTTAAATGATTATTCATTTATCTATTATATGTTGTTCCGCTGCGATTGTTAGATTCTGATATTGTTCTGTTGCTTGTTTTCTTTCTGTTCTGTTCTATCTTTTCTCTCTTCTTCTATCTTTTTCTTCTTCTTAAAACCTAAGAATTCATATTTCCGTTCATCTTGAGTTAATCAATGGAGATTAGTGTCTATTCAAGGTGTACGGATTTGCGGGTCCTCACATCTGGTATCAGAGCATATGGTTAAGCGACAACCATGGCTCTGTTGGGAATTACTCATTAGAGATAGAGTCAGTAGTACTCTAGAATGAGTTTGAGCGTAATAATAGCTATGAGAGCGTATTTGTTAGTGAATATAAAATTGTTTTATATTGTGATGATTGGTTTGTTGAGTGGTATACGGATTCTGGTTAATACGAGTAATTAACATTGTTGATAGGGATCTCTAAACACTTGTACAGAATAATTCGACACGATATTGTTTTAAGTAGGGTAAATGAAATAATTTTACCTTGAGTATATTTTATATATAAAGGAATAATTTTTCAGAATTATTAAAGTGTATATAAGTTGATTGTTTGGTTGTTGAAAATGTAAGAATATATATATAAGTTAATTAAAAGATGTTCGAATAATCTAAATAAAAGAATAATTGTATAAGCAAAAGAATTATAAGAATTGAATTATAATTAATGTGATTTACAATTGTGAAATAAACTTATATATATAAGAAGTGAAACTATATGAATATATTTATGAATATGAGTTGTAAATAAAAAATGAGTTTGAATAAGTGATGAAATTTGACTTTGGTAAAGGTTAAATAAAATTTACTTTACAATTGGAATCTGAATTGGATTTATAAGTGGGAATTTAAGTTAAGTAAAAACAAATAATGTTTAAATGGAATATAACTTAAGTGATGTTGAATGAAGTTGATTTTGGTATCAAAGTAAAACAATAAAGTTAAGTCATAAATGGGAACTTGAGTTATGTAATGAAATTCAACTTTTGTGGTTAAATGAATTAGCAATTGAATCAACGAATGAATTGAATGTAAATCAATTAAATGTAAATAATTGATATGAAATAATGAATGTAAGTGTTAATTCATTAAAATCTAATGTTATTGAAAGTTGAATATTTGAATGAAAATCAATTTAATTAAACCAATTGAAAGTAAAGGTGTTAAACCAAAATGAATGTAAAGTAAGGCAAAGGAATTTGGTTGTAATTAATATACATTGGTTGTTATATGATAGTTAGTTGATTGTATATAATTCAGTAAGTATTAATGAAATTGAAAGCTAAAGTAATTGAAATCAAATTGGAAGTTAAGTGAATCTTAAGTAAAATTGAATTTGATTTGGAAGTGAACCAACTTGAATATGAATTAGTGAATATAAACTAATTGAGAATGAATATTAGTAAATCCAATGTAAATGAATCAAATGTGATTAAATTGAAAACCCGATTCATTGAATATTAATGAGAATATGAATGAATATTTATTGGTTATGGATGTTAGTTGGATGATAGTTGGTTGATGGTTGAATATATTGCTTTTACTGCATTTGCTATGTTGGCATATATAGTTATTATGTTTCTATATGTTGTATATCGATACTATTGTCAATATACATGTTTCTCATCTGTTTGTTGAGTGTTTAGTAGGTGCGGATCGCGTTTGCTTCGCATTTGGAGCTAGTTTTCGCGCTATATTAGCCGTATATGCTCGCTAATAATATATAAGGTACATATCTCGGATTAAATATCGTACTTTTACACTTTTTTCCCTGCGGGATGCCTCATCACTTGATGAGATGTATATTTGTGATATATACACTGTCATTTTTTTTGGATTGAGCCACGCAAAGGAGACTATGGCGAATTTTTCCGAAAATTTAAGGCATTAGAATATTTTTGAGAAAATTGGAAAATTTTGTGAAAAATATAATTTTGATTTGGAGTTGAAAGTTAAATGATAGTAGTTGTTTTTGAAAAGATAACTAAGTACGATTTGAAAACTTAGTAAGGTTATTGTAAGAAGTTTAACTATGGATTTTGGGAAAGTTAATAGATTCTGTAACTTTTCCTACTTGGTAATTTCGAGGACGAAATTCTTTTAAGGGAGAAAGTTTGTAACGACCCAGAATTTCTGTTAATTAAAATTTGTATATTTAATTAATTTTAAATATTAATAAGTGAAATTTATAAGTCGAATAAATTTTATTTCGAATAATTGGATTTAATTGAATAATTAAATCGATAATTTAATAGTTGAAAATTACAGAAATAATTGAAAATTGGGTTAAATATGATTGAAAATGATTTGTAAAATTTTATTTTATCATGTTGGAGTTAGAATGATGTTATGGAACTTTTAAAATTGAATTTAGAGTTTATTTGTGAAAATTGAATATTTTAATATTTAAATCGACTAGTGAAATTAGCCATTTTTCGAACAGTCTCAGAGTTGGACGAAACTAGTTCCATTGGATCCGTAATAGTTTGTTACTATCGGATTTCAATTTTCATAGCAATCGGAGTTTTCGTTTGACCGTGGCAGCTCGAAACGCATCGAAATTGTTTTAATATTAATTTGGCGAGTTAAAATAGTCATTTTTCAAACAGTCTCGAATTTCGACGAAACCAGTTTCATCGGATCTGTAATGTGATATTATTGTATGGTTTCAAATTTCGTGTCAATCGGATTTACCGTTTGTCCGGGGCAAGCCAAAACGCATAGAAATTCGTTTAAATCGGTTTAATTTAAAATCGATCGTTTATTGCCGTAACTCGAACAGATGATCGAATTGGCTCCCGACCATTGTGTTCGGAATGCGGGGTAAACCTTAGGAACGCCAACCGGCACGCTTTGTTTGGAGTTCGGAAATTTCGGGATGAATAGTGTTTGAGAAATTTTCTATAAAAGCCCCTTAAAATTCATTTTTGCAAAAGAAACAAAACCCTAGGGTTTTATTCTTCAGGTCACCACCTTCATAACATCAATGGCCGATGTTTTCTTTCCCTTTCTCTTTGATTTCTTCGAATCCATCAATTAATAGCAAAAACCTTCTAAACGAAACTCGTAGAGCACTCTGAGTTCTGGATATCCAACGGCGATGACGGATTTTAATCAAGTGGATCGATGGCAATTTGCTCGTGAACGCACGAAACGAATTGTGTTGGGTTCGTATGGATGAACACTACGCTATGGAAATGGATTGGAGTCGTTTGGAGCCAGTGAGAACGTGTGTTTAAATTTATTCGAAATAAAAGCTGAAAACGAAATTGAAACCAAGGTGAGAACTTCTCACTCAATCGAATCGGTTTCGATTTTAATTTTAAATAGTTAGATTTAAAATTCTTGAGTGTATGTTTGAATGATGATTGTTATCTATTGATTGTTAAAATAGACATTATACGTCGTTAGTAAGTGAATGTTATTTATTAAAAACATATACCACGAATATTTCATAGTACAGTGAAATTGGTATTATTTATGTACTTGGAATTGATTTCCCGCATTATATAGCGGATGAGACCCTATTGCGCCGTATAATAGCGGATAATATTTTAAATCCTATATACCGCGATAATTCCGTACTGGAACGGAATTGGTATTGTGCTAATGTTTGTGGATGCAGGAAAACAGGTTGGAGGGATCCAACTGGATTCCTCAACAGTATTTATTTGATTATAGATATTTTGATATTTGTTGATTATCATATACAGATATATGATGTCATTGTTGTCGTGATTGACTATTTGGTGTGTAGCATCATTGGGCCAATTTTGGAATTTTAAAAGAATTTTTAAAGTGATTTTTGAAAGTATACGTTATAAAATATTTTGGAATTGATTCATTTTAAATAAATAAACGTTATAATTTTAATGTTATAAATATTATGATTTTTGAGAAATATTGTTAAAAGTTGATTTTTGAATATATGGGGTAAATGATTTTATAAAATAGTTTAAATCGGGATTTTTGAATTTATTGTAAAAAGTTTAAATATAGGATTTATAAAATTTGATTATTTTATAAATCAAAATGATGAAATTATAAATGAGTTTAAAGACGTTTTTAAATAATAATACAAATTGATTTATATAAAAGATTTATAAATTGGTATTTATAAATTAAAATATTTGAATTATAAAACGAGTTTTTATAAGTGTTAGAATGAAGTGTAAATGAATTTCATAAATGAATGAAATTTATAGAATTATAAACGGTGAAGTTATAAATGGAATTTTGTAAGCAGTAGGTTTATAAAATTTGTAAAGTTATTAAAAGAATAGTTTTGGGTAAATAAATGAATCTTATAAGTTATAAGATTTATAATTTGGGAAGTGTTAAAAAGAATGATTTTGTAAACAAATAAATTATAAGTACTTAACTTATAATATGGACTTTTGGCATATAATTGAGTTATAAATTGAATAGGTTAATAAAGGGGATTTATAAAAGGAAGTTGTTATAAAATAAATAGAAATAGAATTTATAAACATTGTTTTATAAATCGGCAAACGGCTTATTTTGATAAGTAAATTGTTATAACTTATTAATGGAGTTATATTCACGTTTTAGACAGTGAATAATCCTTTAAAATAAAATGTATAGAAATGATGAAATTGGTTAACGAAGTATATTCACGTTTTTGGGATAGTGAATAATATGTTAAAGAAAATGTTTAGCATGTGCTATTTTAAATATAATTAAAACGATCTAACGATGTATTTAAAATGTGTTAAGATTCGAAACCATAGATTTCAACATTCATTGTTGAAATAGACGTTTTCGAGAAATAGAAGGAAATGGTGGACTATAACACTGTTGTTATAGTAAATGATTTCCGAAAGGAAATGTTTTGTATAGTATTGGGATTTATATATCTATTTTAATTTCGAATCCCTATACTAGTGATTTTGGGTTGTCGTAACGATGTTTTACGCAACATTCGTTTTGGCCCAAATAAATATGTTTAAGAGAATGATTTCCTTAAAGAATGAAATATATACTTAATTTCGAGTTAAGTATATTGAATATTTTCCAAATGTTGAAAATAAATAGATTTGTGAATTACTTATTAATAAATAAGTATGGAAATGTTTTTCCAATGTGAAATGAAAAGTTTTGAGAATTTATCTTTTTGAAGATAAATTGAAAATGAATAATTGAAATCGTATATTCATAAATATTTTGGAATGTAAATTCACTATGGAATTTATAAATGAAAAGGGGAATTTGTTTAAAAATAAACGTTGATTTATTTTTGAAGTGTGGGAATTAATTTACGGATTTTGAACGTAAATATAAAATAAATCGTTAAGGATTTATTTAATTGGTTTAAATGAACCATGTTGAAATGAAAGTATTTCCGCGTAAGGAAAATGTTTGAAATTTGTTTTCAAAAGTGGTAAAGATGAAAAGTGATTTGAAAATTGTTTTCAAATGGTTGAAGTGTGGAAAATATATATCTTGTAAAGATATTTTTGGAAAATAAATAATTTGAAAAATTATTTGGAATCTGGTGATGTTGTGCATATCCATTGATAGTTCAATAACCGACTATCAATATTTACCTCTGAATGGGTATTTGTTGTGATTTGCTTGAATTTGAATGCCACACTTATTTTTGAATAAGCGCTCACTATTCGGGTTAGCCGGGAAAGGACCTTGGGGTCGTATAACCCATTCCGAATATGTGATACGTCGTTATAGATTGCATTTGAAGACCTGTGTTGAAGACCGGATATTTTTGAAAACGGAAGGATTACCGTCGAATGTCTCTGCACCGAATGACCCCGGTATAGAGATTCCATATGTGATGGGAAGTCCGGACGTGATTAGTGAATATTTGGATTGCAAGGACTTCTTTGTAAGTGCCTTCGGTTCTGTTCGATCCCGGAACAGACTTGTATGGATAGTATGTCTGACATTACAAATTGAGATATAAAGCTGATTTCTTTCAAATACATATGTGTTGGTGGCGGAGAATTTATTCTCTTAGCATTGACCCTTCTCTGAGACGTACGAGCTCAGAGGTTATATGGTCGATGGTTATTAGTAATATGCTCCCAATTTGGTAGTGTGATATGCTAAGTGTTGTTAAGCATTTGTTGAATCGAAGCATGGCTTTGTATAAAGCGTAGCTTTGTGGACAAGACCGCGTTGGACCTCACACCCCGGAAATGGTCAAAACAGGAAGGATGCGGCAAGGTTATTAGGGGGTAGCGTCCCTTTAGTGTATGTCATTCCTTCTGGATAGAGGTGGTATCATGGTATGGAGCCCAGATACTTAACCTATGTTGCTGCTGCAAATTTATTGCTTTGTGGTTGTTGGAAATCGAGGATCCTCGGATGTAGATCGGTTACGATCGGGGGATGGCATATTCGTGTCAGTAGTTACCCAGTTAGGGGTAACCCGGCCTTGTGTTGGCAGAGATCCGGTTAGGTTCTCGGGTCGTCTTTCCAGAGGCGTACTCATGTGGCAATGGGAAGTTCCTTGGCCTGACCATTTGTTGGAAATCCAAAGAAACAATACCAGCCTTGTACGGTTTTAGTTGTAGAACCTGCCATTTAATATGGTAGCTATAGTAGGCATAATATAATGGTACCTGTGCTGGCTAAGATTTATATTCTACTTTAGAAATGTTTTCTACACTATGCACTAATAATAATATCAAAATGATTTGATTTTGCGTAGTAATCATCTTTGACTATCATAAGGAGAAATCTCCCCCAAGTCTGCGTTTGCATTGTGTGTGTGCCGGGAGGCCTTATGGTAGTCTCATTTTTAAAAGCATTGTGAATTGACTTTAAAAATATTCCTCAGTTTGTTTTTAAAAAGAATAACCATTTTTAAGTTCTCACACCAGTTACACGACTGACTCGGAGTTTATTGTTTTCCTTCCTAAACTCTGGGTGCCCACCAATTTCCACACGAGCAGTCTAGAGTTAAGGTTATCAGGAATTTCTGGAATTCAGGAGTTGCTACAGAAATCTGAAGGCGAGCTGGTTGGCATAGCATATTACTAAGTATATAGTATTTCTTTTCCGCTGTTTGTTGTTGTAAACTCTGATAATGAATGTAATGTGATGTAATGTATAAAATACACAGTTCTTGTGTTTTAAATGATTATTCATTTATCTATTATATGTTGTTCCGCTGCGATTGTTAGATTCTGATATTGTTATGTTGCTTGTTTTCTTTCTGTTCTGTTCTATCTTTTGTCTCTTCTTCTACCTTTTTCTTCTTCTTAAACCCTAAGAATTCGTATTTCCGTTCATCTTGAGTAAATCAATGGAGATTAGTGTCTATTCAAGGAGTACGGATTTGCGGGTCCTTACACAAAGCAACTTGAGCTAGCTCAATGAACTAGCTTTACAAATATCATGAACCAGACCCGGCAACTAACAAGAACAAAATGCATACACACTGAATATATATATAAACATGATGCAATGACACTGCAGCAGTCAATGTGATGCCTCAGCAATGGTTCAAAGATCACTGCAACCCAGTACATATGCATACACACGTGCACAGTGCAGAAGTGTAGCCACATGAAGACAATAAAGTGCAGTCACAAAATAACAACATACATCTGTTCATGTATATTCACATATGTATACACAGAACCAAAATGCGGACGATTTCAGACATGAAACATCATATATGCAGTGTGAATAAGGCTGCAATACCAGAGTATATCACACATAACTTCAAACATCAGGTCGAAATCAAAAGTAAAATTCACATGAAACAAGCAGCAAGGCAAGAGGACTTCGAACTAGCAGTAACAGTGATCAATCATCAGGTTGAAGATACAATAGAGCATACAACAGTTATAACAAAGTCAAGTAGCAGTTTTGAATAAAGACAGAGAAGCTGAAGTCAACAAGCACAAAGAACAGAACCCGGTCGAGTCTAAAAGCTAGATGATAACATGAATGAACAAGTCAAGATAAATCAACACGATCAAAGCAAATTCAATGCTGTGATGACCAAGGCAAAAAGAGCGAACCAAGTCAGAAGTCAAATACAAAGCCGTGGTGACCAAGTCAAGATAAATGCCAAAGTCATGCAACAACGAACAAAATAAGGTGCAAGTCAAGTATGCTACGGAGATGACCAGATAACTACAAATATCAAGTCAGGCCGAAGTCAAGGTCGAACATTTTTAATAGTGACAGTTTCAAAATAATCGAGGAAGAATCAAATTTATCAAAAAATCAAATTTAAAAAATCACATGAAGCTATAAACAATGGACGAAGTCACAGAGACCAAAATCATCAAGCCATGGTTGTCAGGAAACCCAAGCCGTAAGGAACATGCAAACAAAATATACAAATTGGAACAAGTCAGTAATAATCTAAAGCATCCAAACGAAGATCAGTGGCCAAAGCTAAATTAATTAACGAATTCAAATCAGTTTGTTTGAACGAAAATATAGATTAGATTCCTATTTAAATCGTAACATCATCAGCATATGAAACCATTCAATTTCAAGCAACAAAGAATAATCATTCAATTCGAATCAAAGTCGAGCATAAGCATATTGGAAAAGAAAAAATCACGTACCATCTTAACAATCAAGCTCGACAATTCCGAAGAAGTCGAAAGGATATCAAGAGACAAACGATCGAAAAAAGCAAACAACGAGAAACATCTATTCGATCGAACAAAGTCAGCATCTTCAAAATTTCCAAAGCCCTAATTGCTGAAAGAGGAACGAGCGAGTAAAGGAATGAGGCCGACATTTTTACAGAGCAAAGCAAGCCAAAGAAATAAAAGAGAAAAGGGGCCGACATATTTTTAGTGATAATTTATTTCGGATCGGTTTTTATAAAATCTTTTGGGCTTATATTTTCAATTAGGGTTTTGTTTTCTTTAAATTGTATTTTTCTTTTTAGACTTTTGTATTGTCTAGTCGTGTGACTATGGAACGAGCTACAATGGTGTAGTTTGAGAATTTTCAACTCAGTGGCTGCGTTGTGGTAGGGTTTTGAGCGTAGAGTTAGGTTAGTTAATAGCGGGTGTCACAAGTTTACGTAAGCGTCTGACTACTTAATTTCTAGTAGAAATCTTAGGCACAACACATAGGAAGGGTTTTGCCGAGGCTGGGTAAATCTGTGTGTTCTATTTTCTATTTTGCTATTATCTGTGCTGCTATAACTCTGCTATATATGTATTGCGATTATCTTATATAAACTTCCGCAATAATTTTTATAATTAATATTATCACCTTATTCAAGCCCCCTCTAGGGTGAAATCGATCCTACAAGTGGTATGGAGCCAGGTTCAAAAGCTATTTTTGTTTTAAAATTTTGATTTTTCAAAGACCAATTTTTACGTTAAAAATTTGAATTTTTTAAAATGGCTTCTTTTAATAATGCTTTTACTAAGGGTCGGTCCAATATTATTCCTCCTTTCTTTGATGGAATGGATTTTTTGATTTGGAAATTAAAAATGAAATTTTATTTAAAATCTACTGATGTTAATGTTGGAATATTATTGAAAATGGGTGTGATAGAATAGATCAGAAAAATACTTCGATTTTTTCTAAATTATTTGCCACTAACAATCATGGACCTATAAAAACAAATAGGTCATAAAAATATTCTCTCGTGTAGGTTGGTAGCAGGCTGAGGAATAACAACAGTGCTATCTGGATTTTGGCTGATCCAGGTACATGAAGGGCGACAAATCAAAGTTCCTTAGCCTAATACAAAGGTGACAGAATCACAATGGGCAACAACGAAATATTATTGGTAAAGGTAAAAGAGGTAATGGTATATTCATCTTGAATGATATATTAATGTGATAATCTATACCATAATCTGATTTAAATCAGCCAATAGAATAAATGATGATTTTTATTCTGACTTATTCTTATTTTACTTATTCTTATTTTTTCTGATTTGAACAAAAGTGTTGACCAATCACTTATCAACTTTGAACTAATTCATATAAATTTGTTTGGTCTTGTGATGGTGTTTTATTAATACATGTAGATGTATTTGACTTGACATTATATTTTGTATTTGCTTGTATACAAGGCTTTAAATTCAAATTCAAGAGAATTTCATTTAAAAGCTATTGAAAATGATTTTAAGAAATTTGTTGAAACTTCACAGTCTAGTCTATAACATTCAATTAATAATAATCTTGAGTAAAAGAGAAATTCAGATGTAAATTACACTACTAATCTAGTTGATAGAAAAATTTCTAGTGGAACATGGTTTATGTTGAGACATTCAATAATTGCATTTTTTTCAAAGAAAATATCTGCCTATTTTTCACTTGAACTGATTTTTAATTAGTAGAAATTTTTCTTATAAAACCCCTTCTAGAAAATCATTTTTGTTGACCTTGTTTCAGATTACTTATTTTTGAAAATTTAATTTTATAATTATTTTCGGATTTGATCTTAAATGACTACATTAACTAATCCGACTCCCTACTGATTATCAAAAGATAAATAGTGATTGAAAAAGTGATGAGTGTTGATATTAATCATATATTATAACTTGAGACAATATAATTAGTAAATTTCTTTAGAAATTTAAACAAGAGGTATAAAAACTTTTTGTTGGTAAAAAATTCCATGACCATCTCTTATTCTATCATATTTCTATCAACCATCACTCATCAAAATCCATATAGTATGTCAATATGTGGTATTTTATACAGGAAATCATTTGTTTTTCATTTTATTATATTTTTAACAAATAAAAACATCCAAAGTATTCACTCCCATTTAAAAGTCCTCATGGTTATGCATGGGTGAATTATTTGGAATTTTTTATGCTCTTCCATGGTCATTTAAAAGTCCTCACGGTTATGCATGTATGGAACGCATATTAAAATTGATTAATTAAATATACAAGTTGATTCTAATCTCATTTAAAAGTCCTCACGGTTATTCATGGTTAGAAGATACTTGAATTCGTTTTTTATAAATTTTTTGGAATATTACTAATCTCATTTAAAAGTCCTAACGGTTATGCATGGTTAGTAGATATTCAAATTCCTGAAATAAATATACCACAAATAGACAAACTATATGGTTTTATATGATGACATCATTCCTGTCGTTTTAAAGTGGAATATGCGCCTAACAGAGTATTTATGATTTTTATTTTACTTTTTGTTGAAATTTAATAGTTATACTCGATTGGGAATTAATGTTGTATTAATTTCTATCACTTTATCTCTATTTTTCTAACAATATTACTCTTTTGTTGATAACAAAAGGGGGAGAGAAAGGTTAAGATTTCGGAAAATAAAGGTCAAATATTTTATTTTGTATTTTCTACATGTATCTAGGCTCATTTGCATATTTTTATTTATTTTCGTGCATATATGAAGGGGGAGCTTTGTTGCAGAGAGGGACATTCAAATAGGAGGAGCAAATTGAATGATCGAATACATTTAATAAAATTCAAAATCTTAAATATATGTTTCTTAAAAGGGGGAGATTGTTGAATATGCAAGTATATGATTTTTATTTGACGATAATAAGCATATATATATATATATATATATATTCATTTAAATGTATTTGTTAATGTACTATTTTATTTCTCACATAATTAAATAAATATTTGCTGTATAAATAAAGATCATAGAATTTGTAACGACCTGGAAATTCGATCCCGAAATTTCCAGATAATTAGTGAAAAGAAGAAAGAGAAAGAAGAAAAAGATAAAAGAAGAACAGAAAAGAAACACACAATTTCACGTTCGCAGTGGATAAAATATAATCGCAAATAATAATAACAGTTATACAAATGAAAACTGTATCAATTCACTTATACATTTATACATCACAGTTACAACAATTACACAACATTAGACAGTTTAAAACAACATGTCCAGATATACAACTATAGTATATATGCAGCGGTTACACTCCATACATTCCTGCCATCCAGCTCGTCTCCTGAGCTCTAGAACGTCCTTACCTGAAATCTGTAATACTCGGTCTGACCCGAGCATTACATCAAAGTAACACTCGGGTCAAGCTGGAAACCAGCGTGAGTAAACCCATCTAACTTGGAATACAAAAGCATACAATTTATATGAACCCGGGGTAACTTATATCGAATTACAAATTCAAAATTTGTTATAGTCATCACTTATAACACACATCAATTTCTAAGTACCCAAACTTAGATTAAATGGTGCAATTCACTTAAATCATTCCATTTCATTCTCTTGATTTCACACATCAAATTATAAAGAATCGAAGTGGTTTTCGGGTATTTACTAATACCCAACTCCCGTCTCTTCGAATCCAAAGTCATCTTAACTTAGATTATACAATTGAAATTCAATTCAAACTTAATTCTAGGATGTCACTTTTACCCAACAATTCTTATCGATTGATAACCACATTATTATTGTCCACCCAAACATATCATAACAGAAAACAATTCATATCAGAGAAATCAACCAATCCATGGCATTTAACCCTTTTCAACCATTCATAAGAAAGATTGATCACTTCCAGGATTAATTTAATTTATCTCTAACTAAATTAATCACTAATCTTAATTATTTAAATTACCTATACTTAACATTAATTAATTACAAATCCATTAAATAATGTTCTTTTAATTATCCATCTTAATTAATCAACTTTGATGAATTATACTATAATTACAATAAGTAATTAACTCCTAATTAATTACTCGAATTAATTAACCTTTACTCATCTGTGTTAATTACATTGGTTCTTAATATATATTACTCAAATTTATTATCTTATAGTTACTTACATTGATTAATTAACCCTTAATTAATCCCACTCATTAATTAACTAGCCTTTAATAAATTTATTTAATTAATTGATTCTTCAATTAATTATACCGAGTAATTAATCTTTAATTATCTTCATTAAGTAATTATTCCTTTAATTACTTTTCTTACATAATTAACCTTTAATTACCTTCTCAAGTTATTATACCATTGGCTAATTAATTATATTGTTTAATTACATTGATTAGTTAATCCCTTATCAATAATAAATCACAACAATTAATTATTCCTTCACTAATAATAATCACTCTTTATTTCAAATTTATTAACTAATAATACTTAATTATTATTTAATAAATTTCTTAATTATCCATAAATATAAGTGATAAATCTTTTATCCAAGTTCAATTCCTTAGTATTATTATTCCAAAATCTTCCCGAAAATCTTGAAATCAAAATGACTTAAAAACTTTAAGTTTAAGTAAAATTTTAAGCATTAAATCCTTTCTGATTTACCATTTTATTATCTGCTTAGTTTAATTTTTAAAACATCTTAAATACTTACGTAACTTAAATTAATAAAACATTAACTAACCAATTTATCACTTATAATATTCTAAGATATTTAACTTATCTAGACTCTGCAAACACCTCATTTACACAGAGCAGCCCGGGTATTCCTCCATAAAAACTCAAGTTAAACCCATGCTTCCCAGCACCACGATTCCTTCTTCCACTTACTTCCCTTCAAAACTTTATTTTAGTTTAACTTTATATAAAAAAATGTTAGTTACTACAGTTATAACCCAAGTAAAGTTCGTGTTAATCTCGAACCAAATCACCATACTTAAATCCGAGATCAGACACTTCGATTCTAAAAGAAAATGCTAAGCAATTTCCTAACCCACTATACACAAAGCACCATACTTAATACTTCGGCCCATCAAAATTTAGAGCCCACCAAAAACGAATCACCTTCTTCTTCACCGCTTATTCCTTCAGGCAAATTAATCATCGGTTACTGGTTGTACACGAAGTCGTGCACGTATCCGTGCACGCCTCCTCCGGTGATCGTGCCTCGTCGCCGATTACTACCCCAAGTCATTCCTGAACCCACTACAACGCTCATCACGCTGAAATACCCTAGTTGCTTTCACATGAAAATTTGAATACCAAACAATAACTGGAGAAAACTTCGTCATCATCAATCCTCTCGGCGAGCCACTGCCGTGGTCCAACTTTCCCGAAACTCACAAATTCACATGCCAACAATCATTCTTCCTTCTCACCCCTGACCGCACTTCTCCCTTTCCCTTCCCACCTCGCAGCTGCCTAGAAATCAAGCCCTACCCAGAAACACTATTAAACCCTAGATTCGCCTCCAATGGACAATCCAACAAAAAGAAAAATCATTCAATAATTTTCCTGAACTAACCACCCTAGCATCTATCCTCTAGTCGAAAATCGACCCATTCCATTGTTTGGTTTGCTTGGATTTGACAAAAATAGTTTTTACGTTCATCTTGCAAATTCAACCCAAATGGCCTACTAAAAATCTTGATACTTCTATTATAAATCATGATTTTCAAGCTCAAATCCAGACACAAAATCAAACCATAGAAATTCAGATATCAAATTTCGACTAAAATCATTTTTTACTGTAAACAGTTTAATTCAACAATTTTTCGATATATACCTCGTAGCATATTTTTAAAACAGTATTCTATCCAGGTGAACAATTTTTTTCTTAATGATTGAAGTCAAAATTTGTTTGGATAGGGTGATATGATTTTATTACAGTAGATTCTTAAGTATGTTAACATAGCAGAGGCTAATGCATCAATACACAAACATGCATATCTAATAACAGCGTAGTTCAGAATCTTCAATTAAATATATCAATGTAAACTTATTCTCAACATAATATCTTCAATTCATCTTATGCACCAGGATGAAATAGATTTTAACATTTAACAGAGATGTTTACTCACCAATTCTAGAAGAACAGAGATGCCTGGGTGTCCATCTGGAAATTTGAATTTGTCCCTGGCTGATGCTTCCAAACTTGTTTGATTTTCCTTTGCTTTATTAAAATTAAATCTTGTAACGACACCGGATTTTTATGAATTTACATTGATAATTTAAATAAATTTTTGAATTAAAATTTTGGGATACTGCGAGTTTCCCCGATTCAAATAGAAAATATATTAAGTCATATGAATTTGAAAATTTGTATATATGTGAATATATATATGTATATATTGGATTTGAAATAAAATCTTAAATAAATAGTTTTAAAAATAAATAGAAATAAGTAGTCATGTAAGAATAGAAACAAATATACAAGATGATAAGTAATATATTTAATGAAAGTAGAAATGTATTTATATTCTAAAGTAATAAGGCCGAAGTTAAGAAAATATATTCGAGTAATAAATAGAAAGACAAAAGAAAACAATATATATGTCAAAACAATATTCATCACAACCTTACATAAACAAAAGTATGCAATACAAAATAATACAAACAAATAGATAAAAAAATAGATACTAGCACAATATAGTATTATCAGCTGAAACAAATTGATAAAGTATGAATAAACAAAATAAGAAACAAAACAAAGTAAAAATAACAAACAAAGACATAGATATGCAGGCAAACAAAATAAAGCTGCAGCCACCAAATAAAAACAAGCTAGGCAATGCAAATAAAGTTTTCAAACAAATAAATATAAGTACAAAATAAAACATAAACAAAGAAATACCAAGATCCTTAGTACACTGTAAAATATCCTAGCACACATTTTTCATCTCAGCCGAAGTAAGGCTGAAGTAAACAAATGCATTAACATGCATAACCAAGTACAAGCAAGCATATTCACCCATGCCTATTGTACAAACAAAGTGATATCCCTGTGCATTCTTTTTCTTAGATATATCAAGACTTATACCATCTCAGTCTCATTTATTCGAAGTTAAGAAAACTGAAGCAAGCATTGTTTAAAAACTTAAACAAAAAAAATAATAATCAAATGCAATGATTTAAAATCCAAATCATCTAGATCAAGCATGCAAGTTCAGGTCTGTGGTGAGGGAGCTTCATTTAAAACTTAAGTAAAACATTCAACATCAACAAGCAACCCAGCAAAACAAAAATCAAAGTTAAAGAAAAAAATGTGTGCAGGCTCAAATTTATTCTCTGTTCTTCTTCCAAAAACATCCAGGTGAGCAACTTTCCACCCATGATCTACTTCTATATCTCAATATCGTGGTTGATACTTGAATGCATTATGAAATGTTGTTAGCTGTTAAATATGTCTGTATGTTTAGATATATATATATGTAGATATGGAGTGCATGTCTGTAACATATTTTTGTTTACAGGCAACAGGTTTCAATCTTATTTAAAATATATGCTCTGTGTGTTAGTAACAGGTTCAATTTTCAAAACAAATTAAATAACTTAATGTTGAATTCGAATTGGTGTATGATTTGTAAATAAAGGTTGTTTGAAATCAAGTAACATTTCATCTAAAAATAATTATAGGTTTTTAAAATGAATAATTGGTTCGTAATCTTTGAGTTTACAGTAAAAAGGAATTAATGTGAAAAAATTCGAATGTTGTAAATTGTTGATTGGATTTCATAACTTGATTTAACATACAAAGCTAAGATTTCTAAAACAAAGATGATGATTTCTAGTTAAGTATTCTAGGTGCTGTTCATTTTTGAACCAAAAATGCTTTTTTGTAAAATTCTGGAGATTCAACAATTCTTAAATGCTGCAACTTGATGTAAAGCTAGTTTGATGATCCTCGAGTATAGGAAAAATGCTAAAGAAAATTTCTAATGCAAGGATTAGTTGGTTGGATCGAAAGTAGGGTTTGGCTCGAGTGTATTTTGTGTTCTGTAACTCGATGATTTCGTCGTCGATGGTGGACCGAGTGCCACGCGACTTTGCGAAAAGATAGAGGGGACATTGATGGATTTGTGGCCAGGGTTTCACGTTTTCTGGTGATGGGTGTCGCGAGTACGGCGCGTTGACAGGTGGAAGGGGTGTTCGCTGTGTGTTTCCAGGTTTCGAGAATAAACTCGGTTTCGTTTTCGAGGTGACTAGGTGGTTTGGATGATCGTGGTGGGATGCGAGGGTGGTTTGTGACTTGCGGTGATCATCGGTGATGATCGACGTCGTTGATCGCGACTGTGCAGGTGCACAGGCAAGTGGAGTTGAGCCTGTGGGGTTTTAAGTGTCTGGTTTGATTGTCTCGGGAAGAAGCTCGAAGTGATTAAGTGTGTGACTCGAAGCGAGATGTCAATACGAAGTAAAACACTTAGAAAATTTTTGAATTGAAATTTTGGGATACTGGGGTAAGAATTTGGGAAATCTCGAAGCAGAGCTCGAGTTTGTGAGGGTTTAGCTCGGGGAAATCATGATGGGACTCGGGTATAAGGTGTGGTACAGGTTTCAAAACCTGTTTCTGTTTTAAACTTTAAAAAAAAATGTTCAAGTATATTCTATAAAATGGTTTGGAAATAAATAATTGAGTTTAAACTATTTTGAATTCCTTTCAGATGATTAATATTACTTTAACATGAAATCTTAAAAGTAAATTTAAAATGAATGTTTTCAAACTTAAGGAAGTAATAAATAAAATCATTAAGAAGAATAAATTATCTTTATAGTTAATGAAACATATTAATTTGTAATTCATAAATTATTAAGTTGATTTGAATGAGTAATTATGAAATTGGTTTAAAGGTTAATTTAATTAATATGGAAATTAAAGAATAATTTATTTGATTTTAAATTTATAATTTAGATTAATTTATAATCAGGGATGATTTATAATAATTAACCTAAGAAAATTTCTTAAGAAAGTAATTAAGAAAAGTAATTAGTTAATGAAGATAATTAACTAAGGATCATTAAGTATTAATTAAGGCGATTAATTTTAATAATAAATTGGATTGATTAGTTTAGATAATCAATTGTAAATGGTGTAAGTGTAATTACTTTATGGTAAGTAATTAAAGGTTAAATTTCTTTAACTAATTAATTAGAGTTAACTAATTAGGAAATTGGTTTAAAGGTTGATTTAATTAATATGATGAATTAAGAATAATTTAATTAATTAAAAATGTTTGATAAATTAATTGATATTAAATGATTTGGAATTAGTTAATCAGAATTTGATAATTAATTCATAAGAAATTAATTTGACTGGAAATTAATTGAATTAATCAGGATAAAATGATTAATTAAACCTTACTTATAAATGATTATTGAATGCTAGACGTTACTTATGAATGATTATATTGTATGAGATGCCTTGAATTGATTATCCTATCTGATTTGTGATATTTTGTTCTGTAGATTGAGCTGTGTATATTTATTTACATTTGTATACTATCGGTGAATCTGTGAATGGACGATGAGCGTTATAGTTTTATATCGCTTATCAACTATATTTCTATGTTTTAATCTGTGATGATTGAAATGATGTTGCACTAATGTGTTAAACCCCTGGACCACACTTATACACACACACCAATATGGATTTCACGAGGAAATCGATTAAGTCACAGATTTTTGAAATAGTTTTAAATTTGAATATTTGAATTCAACTGTTTTTGAAATTGAAATTTTAATTTCAATTGATTTTGAAATTAGAAATTTGGGTTTAAAGTGAAAAACTTTTGAAATGGGATTTCAAAGATAAAAGTTATTTTGAATAACTTAATTAAGTTTTGAAAATTTAAATAATTTGATTTAAATTTAAATTCAAGTTTGAAATTGAATTATATGATTCGAAACTAGGAATTTAAGATGCTGTATAAGTTATATGAATTTAAACCACTTTTAAAAGTATTATTTGAGAATTTGGATTTAACCCAAGGATTTCAACTCGTATGAAAGAATCAGATTTTCTGAAATGAAACTGTTTGTTTTCAAAAGATAAAAGCTTTCAGATAAGAAATGGAATTCCTATTTAATTAAAGAAATTTCAAGATTGAATAGAAAAAAAATGATTTTCCAAGTTATGAATAAATTCTTTTTGAAAGCTATGAATTGAATCTGTTTATTTTTAGCAGATTTAAAATGATGTTTTGTTTACACCATTCGAAATGAAATTGTTTTGAAAGCTATAAGTTGAATCTTTGTTTTAAAGATTTAACGAGTTAATCCAATTGGAATGGAAATTGTTTTGAAGTCTATGAATTGATCTTCGTGAAATAAATCTTTTTGTAGTATAAAGATTTGAAATGGTAATTGGTTTAAACCATTTGAAAAGGAAAGTTTTGGGGTTTTAAGTTGTGAGATAATTGAAATCCCAATATCCATATGTTTTTGAAATACTGCGCTCACTGTTCGGTTTAGCCGGGAGAGGACCTTTGTGTCATATATCCCATTCCGAATATGTGATATGTCGTTATGGATAGCATTTGAAGACCGGTGGTGAAGACCGGATATTTTCGAAAACGTAAGGACAACTCGTCGAATGTCTTTGCATCGAATGGTCCCCGGTATAGAGACTCCATATGTGATGGGGAGTCCGAACGTGATTAGTGAATATCCGGATTGCAAGGACTTCTTTGGAAGTGCCTTCGGTTCTGTTCGAGCCCGGAACAGACTTGTATGGATAGTATGTCTGACATTACAAATTGAGATATAAAGCTGATTTCTTTCAAATATATTTCTGTTGGTGGTGGAGAATTTATTCTCCTAGCTTAACACCCTTCTCTGAGACGTACGAGCTCAGAGGTTATGTAGTTGAAGGTTATCAGCAATATATTCCCAATTTGGTAATGTGACATGCTGAGTGTTGCTGTGAAATGATCATTGTGTTGATTATTTTTGATAGGATCATTTGTTTGATCGTCTATCTTGGTGACCATTTCTATGATCATTTGTTGACCCAAAGCATGACTTTGTATAAAGCGTGGCTTTGTGGACGTGACTTCGTCGAGCCTCACAAACCGGTAATGGTCGAAACAGGAATTGTGCGGCAAGTTTTCAGGGATAGCTTCCCTAGGGTATGACCATTCCTTCTGGAAAAGGGTAGTATCATGGTATGGAGCCCAGATACTTACTCATGTTGAAACACTTGATTTATCATTGTGTGATGTTGGTTAGAGAGCTCTCGTTTAAAGGTCCCAAAGGACCGGGGGTGGCATATCTGAGGGTTTATAATATCCCTTGGGAAAAGGGGTTCCCGACCTTGTTTGGCAGAGATCCAGTTGGGTTCTCGGGGCGTCCTTCCAGAGGCGTTTCCATGTGGCAATGGGAAGTTCCTTGGCCTGACCATTTGTTGGAAATCCATTCTTCAAATACGTACCTTGTACGGTTTTAGTTGTAGAACCTATCATTCACTTATGGTGGCGCCCCACTGTTTGGATGGTAGCTATAGTAGGCATAGTTCGAAATGTCTATGTTGGCTAAGATTTATATCTTTACTTTCGAAATGATTTTTACTACACTATGCACTAGTAATAATATCAAATGTTCTTTTAATGCGTATCAAGCATCTTTGACTATCATAAGGAGAAATCTCCTTCGATTCTGCGTTTGCATTGTGTGTGTGTGCGGGAGGCCTTATGGTAGTCTCATTTTAAAAGCATTGCGAATTGACTTTAAAAATATTCCTCTATTTTGATTTTGAATAAAAGATAAACTGTTTTTTTGTTGCTCACACCAGTCCCACGACTGATCCGGAGTTTATTGTTTCTTTCCTAAACTCTGGATGCTCAAAATTTTTCTACACGAGCAGTTTAGAGTTGGGTTTTTCAGATAGTCAGGTCTAGTAGATTATCTAGAGTTAGTTCAGTCTTTGGACCACACCAGTCTTGCCCATCTTGGCGCATCGTTATTGGGAGTTCGAGCTATTGCTGGATTGGTTCTTGGAGATGGAGTTGCAGTTCTCGGAGTTCTCTTTTGAAGACTATCTTAGAGTTATTGTTCCGCTGCTAGATGTCATCTATTTTCTTTTCCGCTGCTATTTTATTGTATCATATCTCTGATGTATATTGATATCTATTGGATCATCTATTGTATCAGATATTGTATCAAAGCTGTATATCAATGTATTATTCTTTTATTCCGCTGTGTTATTTACTTAATGTTGTTATAAGCTCCGGCGAATCGGATTTGAACGGTCGAATCTATGGCATTCGAATACGATATGAAGTATGGATGTCAATTTTCGAGCGGGCAAAATTCGAGTCGTTACAATCTGGTGTTGATCTTTGCATTGTTACTTGTTGTCTTGACTGATTGTACTTTAAAATTTGATATTGATGTTGCTTTTGCCATTGATTTTTTCTTTGCTTGTTGAATTTCCAGTTTCAATTGAAAGAGGAGAAAAATTTAGAGCCGATGAAAGAAAATACCAATTTTTTTTTTAAATTTTAAAGTTTTAATTATTAAAATAAAAACAAATAAAGCCACTTGTCCTTAGGTCAATTATTTAGCTTACGCATATACATCCCAATTTACATATGTCTTTAAATTACTTAATATGCTTACAAGTGTTAACTAGTCTTTATTAATTCATTTAGATTATATATTTATGTAATATAACTTAGGCTTTAAATTTTAAATAAATATACAATGTGAATTTAGGTAGATATTTGTAAATTACTTTGCTATGATCCAAATAAATATAACATATGTTTATATGCTTGAGAAATTCTATTTTAACATAGTATATATATTTTTAAATAATCATGAAATTATCTTTGTTGTTAAAAATTTAAGTTTCAAATATTCTTTTCATTTCCTAAATTACAAATTTTATATTAAAATTAGAAAAATAAATTTTATTCTTTTCAACTATAGAGTTTTTAATCCCAATTTACTCTTATAGCAGTTTTAATTGAATTTTTAAATCCAAATTCTATTTAAAAATCTATTTTTATAAATATATATATCAAATTAAGACTTATTTTATCTGTTTAAATTACAAATTTTTATTTTAAAACTTTTTAATCCTGTTAATTATCCAATTAACAGATGTCCAAAAATTTGGGTTATCACATTCCTCCCCCCTTAGAATCTTTTCGTCCTCGAAAAGGAACGAAGCCAGAACTTATTTAAAAAGCTTATTATTAGAAAAATTATTCTTTGAAACACTTTTTTTTTAAAAAAAAAATAGTTTTAAAATCTACATAATATTATAAAATGGTTATATTTTTTTTTTATAACTCGATGTTTCAACCAGTCCATCCTTGTTCTCACAGAAGTTCGGTCATACGTTGATCAGGCGTAAGACTGAAAATCTACAAGTACTTAGTAAACCCGATTCAACACCCAGTGAAAATACTTGAAAAATAGTTTTATTGAAAATATTGAAAACAGTTTTTGAAAATAGAGGATATATCTTTGGTGAGAATGCTCTGGAAATCATCACCCCCATCCATGGTCACAGTTACATTCAAGGGTTACGTTGCCGTCGCAGCAAAAATCCATGTAACTGCAGGCTCTCCGCGGCCTCTCGATTACGCCATAGATCCCACACAACAGATCACAGTTACATCCAGGGTTACGTTGCCATTGCAGCAAAAGTCCATGTAACTGCAGGCTCTCAGCGGCCTCTGATTTTCGCTCCATGTAACTGCAGGCTCTCAGCGGCCTCTGATTTTCGCTATCAAAATGAAACTTCTCCACTTCTACATAGGTCGCAGTCTACCGATATAAAATCAAACGCAGACTGTTGGCTCTCAGCGGCACACACGACTTTTGCTATGTTATACCATAGATCGCAATTACATCCTGGGTTACGTTGCCGTCGCAGCAAAAGTCCATGTAACTGTTGGCTCTCAGCAGCACACACGACTTTCGCTATGGTATACTCTACTCATAATCCTCAGGAACTAGTTTTGTCCGGACTCCTCACATGATCACTTTAGAACCCCGCCTTGGGGCTCAAGGCAGCACCACCCGGTGGTACTCCTGAGAAGTTCATTTCAAGGGAGCGCCTTTCTCCCCAGAGCCATCATCAATACATTTTATACTATACATATATAGTATCTTCAAATCATACACCTAGTATGATCTCATACAAAGCTCCTTTACACAAAATCGATTATCCCAAAATCGATAATTCTCAAACTAGGCTTTACAAATTTAAGAATGATTTTATCCAAAAATCAAAAGCCTTTCCAAATCCATAGGTTCCCAAAACCCTTTTTCCAAAATCCTCATATGATCCTTTACAAACACACACACACACATATATATATATATACAGATATATATAATTTCTAAAATTTTGGATCATATCAAACTTGTATAAAACTCCCTTATATTTCAAACATCTCCAAAAACCATTTTCTTCCGGCAAAAGATTCATCAAGGGGAGTTTTTATCTTATATGACAAAGATATATAACTTTGTTTATTCAAAATCAAATATTCAAATTTGATTACTCTTTTCAGTATAAATTTCACTCAAATTCGTACGATGTACATATATCATTCGTACGCTATACCAATCTGATCGCTCACTTGACTACACAATTTCACGTCCGAACTAGTATCGTCCACCCGATTTTCTAGTGCGGACTCAGATCTGGTTTCTTGATCAGAAACCGTCATTCTCCTTGCATAGTCATAACTATGATAGAGAACATCCAGAACCAATCAACAATCCATATCCAGGTTCGCCGTCGAAAATCGAGTGAAAAATCCCACTCGGATCGATATAACTATCTCGAAATTCTGTGCTCGAATCTGGATCACATTATTATGCGAATAGAATAACATACGTACACCCTACGTATTTATCTTAATTGGTTATTGGCCAAATTAATTCCATTTCTATTCACATTCACGTTGATTTTCATTCACTTACTCATAATTGCCCTAAATCCATTCGGATTATCACCTCTATTCTTATCTCGATTGGGTATTTAACCATAAACAGTTTAAACTCTGTCCAGTTTAAATTTAGAAAATAGCTTGAAAAAAACTAAAAATGGATAAGTAGTTGGAAAATAATTACTAATTTGTAAACTAGTTAGAAAATAGTTAATATAATTATAGAAATTTTTAGATAATTTCAAAATAATAGTAAGATAGTAATTAGTTTTGGAAAATAGTTGAAATATAGTAAATAGTTTATAAAACAGTTGGAAAATTGTTATACAGTTTCAAAAATAATTGTAAAACAAGTATAAGATAATTTTGGCTTTTTAAAAAAAAAGTTGTATATATAATGAATAGCTTGGAAAAATAGGTTTATATTAAAACAATTTATATTAAAAATAGTCCAGAGTCAAACTGCTCACTTCCTAATCTCCATGCTCATCAATTTAATTTAAATTCCCTTTACCATTTAAATTGACCCAATTCCAGTTTAAATAACTTCAATTTCCATTGAAATTGATTCAATCCCCAATTCAAGCTGAATTAACCTCAATTTCTTTCCAAATTTAAATTTATTCAACTTTGATCTCAAATTCTACTAATTCAAATAGATTTCAATTGAACTAGTTCCAATTTCAATTCATTTCAACTCCAGTTTGAATTAATCCCAATTCAAGTTGAATTATTCTTGATTTCCTTCCAAATTCAATTCAAATTCCATTCGAATTTAAAATTATTCAACTTTAATTACAATTCCAAATTATTCAAGTCAATTCAATTCAAATTTTCCATTTGAATCTTATACTTATACATCTTCGATCACAATTTCAAGTAATTCAAATCAAATTCAATTTGAACTAATTTCAATTCAAATTCCAAATTTAAACCATCTCGAATTATATAAATTCGAGTTAATACTTCAAATGTTGATTTAATTCCTTTAAATCAATTTACCTTTAAAGTTTTAAACAATTCAATTCACAGTTCAAATCTAACATATTATACCACAAGTCAAATTAACCTTTATTTTTACATCAATAACCCAAACCTTTAAACAATTTAATTCTGAGTCCAATTCTCAAAATTCCATTTTAAATTATCTCAATAATGGATATGTTACCACATTTCACTTCTCATTCATTTAAACAAATCCAATTCACAATTTAAAAACTATTAATAACAATAGGATGATATCATCCAATTCATCTTAAAACATCCATCAATTTCCAATTTCCAGATCTCAAACCCATTTTGAGATCACACAAACTCCCAATTCAGATTAACTATTTAACTTCCCAAATTAAATTCCAATTCCATCTTGAAATTGCCAAATCATGTTGATCATTCCAACTTATTTAACCTTTTCCCTAGTTAAACTCAATTCACTTAATCCATACAATCTTACCCAATTTGAATTTTCTTTTCAAATTTTAAACTACACATAAATAATCTTCCCACTTATTAAGTTCAAAAGCTCATCACCTTTGGATATCACATCTTATTCCAAATTCAAAACTCAACATTTAGAGTTTATTTCAAACCACCTTTGATATTATGTATATCCACATATATACATATTAATTTCTTTTACATACTAAGTTATACTTTAAAATTTTAAACCACCTTTGGTTTTAATTCAAAACAAATTTCTTTTGAATTTTCAAACAACTCTTGTTTGAAATAGGACCATTTCATTCAAATGCATTAAATAATATTATTTGTTATTTCTTTAAATTAATTACATCATTAATTAATCACATTCGGTAATTAACTTATTTCTTAATTACCTTCATTAAGTAATTGTCCCTTAAAGTACTTATCTCTAGTTACTTCATTAAGTAACTCCTTCTTTTTTTATCATTTCCAATTATTATCCATTAATTAATCTTATTAAATAAAGTTTAATTAATTACATAAATTAATTGATTACCCTTATCCTGAAACCTTTCCCTATTCAAGATTTAATTTCAGTTTGAATCCATTTCAAACTTGACTTTAATTTAATTTCAATTTGGTTGTAATTCTATTACCACTTAATTCTTACTATTACTTTTAATTTAATTAATACCACAACCAATTTCCTTAATATAATAGATAATCCATTTCTTATATAAGATTCATTTACTTTTGAAATCATTTTAAAACCTTTATATAAGAAAATAACAAGTACGCTCTCTCATATTTATACACTCAACTCATTCTAGGGTACTATTGACCCATTTCTTAATGAGTATCCCCCATCAGAGCCAAGGTTCTCGCTTAACCTTATGCTCTGATACCAAATGTAACGACCCGGAAATTCGATCCCGAAATTTCCAAATAGTTAGTGGAAAGAAGAAAGAGAAAGAAGAAAGAGATAGAAGAAGAACAGAAAAGAAACACACAATCTCACATTCGCAGCGGATAAAATATAATAGCAAGTAATAATAACAGTTATACAAATGAAAACTGTATCAATTCACTTATACATTTATACATCACAGTTACAACAATTACACAACATTAGACAGTTTAAAACAACATGTCCAGATATACAACTATAGTATATATGCAGCGGTTACACACCATACATTCCTGTTATCCAGCTCGTCTCCTGAGCTCTAGAACGTCCTTACCTGAAAATCTGTAATACTCGGTCTGACCCGAGCATTACATTAAAGTAACACCCGGGTCAGGATGGAAACCAGCGTGAGTAAACCCATCTAACTTGGAATACAAAAGCATACAATTTATATGAACCCTTAAGTACAACTTGAACATTTAAAATGGAGGCCGGCGGTGGAGGTGCATGTGCATCGTGCTTTGTGTGCACAGTTTTGGGTTGCTGGAGTTTTCATGTTGGGGAAGATGATGGAATCTCGGGTGGAAACTCGCGTGTGACTCGGGGGTAACTCGAAGTCAGGGTAGTTTGGGTTTGTTTCGGGGTTAACTCGGGTTGGTTGGTGGTTTGCTTCGGGATTTCCTTTGGGTGCTGTCTGGTAATAGATTTATCACTAGTTTGCAGTATGACTTGAGTCGTTTAGATTAAAATTCAAGCATCTTATTATAAACAAGTTTTATAAAGGAATAAAAATGAAACTTTAAACTTGTTGTTTAAAAATTTAATGTTAATCAAATTTATAAAGTATAAGTTGAAATTATATATTTTATTTCAATTTAAATTTATTTAAAGTGATTTCATATTGAAAGTAATTTAATTACTTTTTGGATTTCAATTTAAAAATGATATTTTGAATTTAAATATCAAATCAAATTTAAGTTAAAATGTTAAGAAATTATTTAAACTTAAGATTTCAAATTTTATATTGAAATAAATAAGATTAGTTTAAATGTTTTAAAGTATTGGAAATTTTGGAATTTGTTACTAAATTTTCTATTTTCAAATAAGATTATCATTATGATTTTGTAAACCAAGATTAATAACTTGTCTTTAAAATTAATTTATATAATTCAAATGATTTGTTTATAGAAATAATTAAGGTTAAATTATTTGAATATGACTTAAGAATACTTAATTTAGTATAATTGTTAATAAGTAAGAGATTAAATAAAATTTATGTGTTTCTTAATTAATTAAAGATTTTCTTTAATTATAAGAAGATTAGTTAATTAATTAATTGTTTAATTAATTTTAAATAATTAGTTAATTATTTATTAAATTTTAAATAATTAATTAATTATGGATTAATTAAGTATAATTACTTAATAAAGAAATTAATGATGAATTATTGAATGTAATTAAGGAAGTTAATTACTTATGGAAGTAATTAATGATAATTACTAATTACTCCAGTTGAAGTGATTATTGGTTAAACACTTAATGATATCAATTAAAGAATTGATTAATATAATTGTTGAAGTTAATTAATTATGAAGTGATTAATTAATTAAAGAATTAAGAATTATTTAATGATGAAGTTAATTGTTTGTTGGTATCTGTTTCTCTTGTATCTTGAGTTGTATGGTTAGACAGAAGTTTATAACTGTCTATTATGTGTTGTATAAATTGTGTACTCTGGTGTAAATAGATACTATGTAATATTTTATGTTATTTATTATATTTTATTCGTTCCGCTGTGAGTTCTCTGATATTGTTGTTTCTTTCTTTCTCTTTCTTTTCTTCTTCTATCCATTTCTTTCTTTAAGATGATGCGATTTTCTGGGAGTAGAAAGTCGGGTCGTCTCACTTGGTATATTTAAAAATCTATTTTTATAAATATATATATCAAATTAAGACTTATTTTATCTTTTTAAATTACAAATTTGTATTTTAAAACTTTTTAATCCTGTTAATTATCCAATTAACAGATGTCCAAAAATTTGGGTTATCACATTCCTCCCCCCTTAGAATCTTTTCGTCCTTGAAAAGGAACGAAGCCAGAACTTATTTAAAAAGCTTATTATTAGAAAAATTATTATTTGAAACACTTTTTTTTAAAAAAAAGTTTTAAAATCTACATAATATTATAAAATGGTCATATAAAAATATTTTTTTTTATAACTCGATGTTTCAACCAGTCCATCCTTGTTCTCTCAGAAATTCGGTCATACGTTGATCAAGCGTAAGACTGAAAATCTACAAGTACTTGGTAAACCCGATTCAACATCCAGTGAAAATACTTGAAAAATAGTTTTATTGAAAATATTGAAAACAGTTTTTGAAAATAGAGGATACATCTTTGGTGAGAATGCTCTGGAAATCATCACCCCCATCCATGGTCACAGTTACATTCCAGGGTTACGTTGCCATCGCAGCAAAAATCCATGTAACTGCAGGCTCTCCGCGGCCTCTCGATTACGCCATAGATCCCACACAACAGATCACAGTTACATACAGGGTTACGTTGCCATTGCAGCAAAAGTCCATGTAACTGCAGGCTCTCAGCGGCCTTTGATTTTCGCTATCAAAATGAAACTTCTCCACTTCTACATAGGTCGCAGTCTACCGATATAAAATCAAACACAGACTGTTGGCTCTCAGCGGCACACACGACTTTCGCTGTGTTATACCGTAGGTCGCAGTTACATCCTGGGTTACGTTGCCGTCGCAGCAAAAGTCCATGTAACTGTTGGCTCTCAGCAGCACACACGACTTTCGCTATGGTATACTCTACTCATAATCCTCAGGAACTAGTTTTGTCCGGACTCCTCACAGGATCACTTTAGAACCCCCCCATGGGGCTCAAGGCAGCACCACCCGGTGGTACTCCTGAGAAGTTCATTTCAAGGGAGCGCCTTTCTCCCCAGAGCCATCATCAAAACATTTTATACCATACATATATAGTATCTTCAAATCATACACCTAGTATGATCTCATACAACGCTCCTTTACACAAAATCGATTATCCCAAAATCGATAATTCTCAAACTAGGCTTTCGAAATTTAATAATGATTTTATCCAAAAATCAAAAGCCTTTCCATATCCATAGGTTTCCAAAACCCTTTTTCCAAAATCCTCATATGATCCTTTACACACATATATATATATATATATATATATATATATATATATATATATACAGATATATGTAATTTTTAAAACTTTGGATCATATCAAACTTGTATAAAACTCCCTTATAATTCAAACATCTCCAAAAACCATTTTCTTCCGGCAAAAGATTCATCAAGGGGAGTTTTTATCTTATATAACAAAGATATATAACTTTGTTTATTCAAAATAAAATATTCAAATTTGATTACTCTTTTCAATATAAATTTCAACTCAAATTCGTACGATGTACATATGTAACAACCCGCATATTTATCGATTTTATATTTAAATATTTTATCATTCGTCGGATTTTAGTCCGAAAACCTACTTTTTTCATATGGTCGAATTAGGACTCGAGACCACCTCCATTGAGTTCAAAATGCCGTTTGCGACCTTTTTGAGTATAAGCTTCGATATGTTTGGAGAAAGTTGATTTTTACCACTTTTTCATTTAGGGCTTTGGTTTGGGCTGAGCCAATTAACCACTTACTAACTCAGTCCCAATCCCCCTCCCCTCTTCATTACTTCATTCCAACTCCCCAAACTCAAGCTCCAACTGAAAATGGTGGAGAGGAAAGGGAATTAGAAACTCCAAGCCCTAGCTCCTCTTGCTAGCTCAAGTTCTTGCTCCAAAATCAAAGAGAACCCCTTGATTCAAGCTTGTTGAGTTGGAATTGAAGAGTGCTTGTTCTTGCCATTGCTTCATAGCATCTTCTTCATAAATTTGGGTTCAAAGGTGAGATTTTTATCTCACATCTATGTCTATATCTATCTTTGTTGTTAGGTATGAATCCCTAACATTTATTCATGTGAAATTGCTTTTGATTTGGATTGGTTTTGTGAATATTTCCATTTTTGGTGTTTGAAGCCAATTCTCTAAAAATCACAACTTTGATGTTTGATCATGCTTTAAGAGGTGTTTCGGAGAGCCTATAAGACCGGGTTGTCGCTAGGCATAAATCCTTAGTCGTCGTTGCTCGTCCGATCGCTCCCGATACCTTTTGGCCACTTTGGCCTAGACAAATTGTTGCCTAGACCAGGTGACCAGACGTCTGGTGACCAAGTCCAGACGTCTGGTTTGGACCTGGAAGGTAAAAATGTATGCACGCATATTATAAAAAAAAGCCAGAGACTATTTTCTGACGTCTGAACCATCAAACCAGACGTCTGGATAGGTCTCAGACGTCTGACTTGAGGTTTTAGACGTCTGAGTGTTCTCTGGGTTATTTCCAGAGAACAAATCCAGACGTCTGGATTCCAAATCAGACGCCTGGAAATGTTTATTTTTGCCTATTCAGGCTATTTTGTGTGAATTTCCATTGTTTATCGATTTTAGCGATCCTATTAATCGTTATCACTTATTGTCGACTTTGATGACTTCTTTTTATGGATCTTTTTGGAAATATCCATTTCTATGGATTTGGTATCGATTTCTTTGGATTTTATTCACGTCTTCGAATGTGAATTTTAGTGATTGATTGTTCTACAATCTTCTTTGTGATTTGTCACTTTAAAAATATAAAGGTTTTCTATACTAGCAGTAAATATCAAAACTCTTTCTTCAAACGATTCCAACACTATTTTATTTACAAAGCTTGTTTTTCTCAAACCGTTTTCAAATCTACTAGTATATACAAACCTTTATCTCACTCGTATGAGAAATCTAATTAAACGGCTTAGTGAAACAAGTGGTATGAAACGCTTGCGTTTACTTCGTCGGTTAATTCTTGGACTTGTTCGATTGAATCTCTTGTGACAATTTTCTAGTGGAGATTTACAGTTTGTTCGTAAATGTTTAAGTTAAGTAAGTGGTTATGGGACATGAAGCTAAACTTTTATATTTACTAGCTTAGTGTAATTGACACTTCTCTTTGATCATGACGATCATTTTATGGTTTAGACTAGGAATGTGCAATGTCTCTTTGTCTATGTGGAGGACCGTACCTCATTAAATAGAGCTTCGTCTCATTTCTTTGTGGGCTAGCGACCCATGTACTTTCTAATGTGTTTCGATTCATCGGACGTACCGTTTGTACTGCATCGATGTTTTGGCTTTTGGATTCATTGGATGTACCGTTTGTACTACATCAATGTCTTGACCATCCTTTTTATTGTGATTTATGGATTTCGTGTGTTGATTTCTGGAATTTGTGTTTCACCAACTTTTACGATGGGCATTGATATATATGTCATTTATTGTGGCTTGGTGAATGAAATTAGGAGTATGACATTCCTTTTTATCTTGAGTAGATTATTGTGATATTGATTAATCTCTTGTTGATTTTCAATTACTTATTTATCACAGCTTGGCATTGTGATTATTATATGTTTATGTCATATCTCTTATTATATATCACTTCATCTGATATTTATAGCTAGACTGATCCGTCTATTATTTTCTTCTTAAATAATACTCGGGTCAGACCGAGATGTTACAGGTGCTTCTGCTTGACTCCTTATCGGACTATCATCCCGACTTTTGGTTAACTACGTTAGTTTAGTTGTCTTTTGTTGTATACATTTGAGATACAGACTCTATGATGCATACTTATTCTTTTGTATAGCACGTGTTGCTATTCTTTTGTATTATTGTGGATCTTTTTGACCACTACTCTGATATACACTTTCATGTGTTAGTGTTATATTCATATCTATTTCCGCCTTTGTGATATGAATTGTCTGTGACTGATTTATGTTATGTTTATTTCTATAATTGTTTCCGAAGACCTTTATAGCCACTGTGTAGTAGCTTTGAGTTTGTGTCGGTATGTCGGATTTCCTCTTGAGATGAAAAGTTATATTTTTATCTGGCATATCGGTACTCGCACAAAGCAATTATACAGATGGTCGCTCCTCAACAGCCTTATTCTCCGTGCTAGTTGACAGCATTCACCGTAATGTTCTTGGCTAGCGTGGGTATAGAGGTGGGGCGTCACAGCTTGGTATCGGAGCCAAACTTCGGAACAATATGGAATATTATAACAAGGATCATCGTCCTAAGTCTTTCTTAGGAGTCGTGCTTTAGGGTTTAATTCGAGTCTTCGTACCGATTCATCCTATTTTCTTTTATGATTCCTTGTTTTATCTATCAAGATTGCTTGATATTTATTTTGAGAATAACCTTTTCCTCTTCTTTCTTTCTTTCTTAAAGAAGAGAAATGGTTAGACCAGGCCGCCCCAGCGCCGGTCAATCTAGTGCTACTCCCCAGGATGGAGTTTTTATGTCTACCCAGCAGCTTTTAGATCTTGTCAAGAACGCTCAAACAGCGGGTCCCAATCAGGAGCCTACTCATCCTAGATCCAGTTTTGCACGCTTGTGCCAAGACTATACCGATTTGGGTGGAAGGCCATTCACGGGATCCGAGAGTGTTATAGAAATTCAAGCTTGGCTCAAATCATGCGATCGCATCTTTTCTCGCATGAATCTTATTGACCTTCATCGAGTCCAAGTGGCTTCTAGCATGCTCCAAGAAAGAGCGTTAGATTGGTATGAGCTTTTAATTTCTGAAATCGTTGAAGCGGATCTTACTTGGGAACGATTTCGGGAACGATTCGAACTAAAGTTTGTGCCGAAGGCTGAAAAATTAACTTTAGCACGGCGTTTTATAGACCTTGTTCAAGGGCAATCCTCTGTGACTGATTACGTCGCATCCTTCGAGTCGCTTTCCAAATATGGGGTTGAATACATCAATACCCCATTGAAGAAAAATCAGATATTTGTCTATGTCTTGAATAAGAATCTTAAAAAGGCATTACTTTTGAAACTTGAGGTTTCATTTGATCAGCTTATTGATATCGCTCTTCGTCTTGAAGAGGCCGATAATGAAGGTGATGTTGAATTTGTGCGTGCCCAACAGAACTTCAACAACAACATGAAGAGGCCTATCAAAGTCAAAATCCCCAATTCTAATAAGAAAGGGAAGCAACAAATTCCGGTAGCAAAGACTCCTACCTCTAGTCGTGGTCATTGCTACAATTGTGGTTCCACGAACCATTATGCAAGGGAGTGTCCGAAACCCCTCTTTTGTCGGTACTGCAAAGTTTCGGGCCATCTTTTATCTTCGTGTCCTAAGCTTCCAAGCAAGAGAGAAGGAAGACTGCAAGTTCCTAGCAACTCTTCTCTTGGTCAAGGTATTTCTCATTTAATCCTTGATTACATTTATTTTGTGATCTTCTTATTCGAGTTCTTTTTTGATATGAGTTTCATCTCATTATTTTTATATCAAAAGAACTTGTCGATTCTTTTTCTTTGAATATTTTGGGCTTGATGACTTCTTTGAGGATTGTGAATCCGGATGGTAGATCCGCAACACTCAATTTGCTTTTATTTATGTCGAAAATTATTTTATGTGACTTTTCTTTCCGAGCCGATATTTACTTTGGCTTCGGAATTGACTTTTTCTGTAAGGATTGGCTTAAATTGTGAAGCCCATATCCTATTTTTTCGAGTGGATTATTCATCTTCGACATTTTCAATCTGTTAAGCATATTTCTATTTTTCCTTTATGATTTTGATTCCAACTTGATGGCATCATTTTATTCCTTAAGCCCACTTATAAGGAAAGCGTTATTTCTCTCATTCATGTAGTTTGAGAAATTTTCCGGTATTTTTGAGTTTGTCTTAGGATTATCACCTAAGAAATCTTTTGTGTGGTGTTAAGGTCTTTTCAGTTTGACTTTACCACCGGTTTTCGTTTGCTACGAGTTGCGGAAATTAGCATTCCACTTACCGCATTCCGCACTTGTTATGATTCTTATGAATGACTTATTATGTCATTCAATTTGTCCAGTTTATTTCATCCATTTTATAAATCGAATATTCTATGAATATTTCGATGAGACCATTCTTGTATTTATTGATTTTGGATGAAAATAGTAATTTAAAATTTTGCAAATCTTTTTCATAAGATTTATTTATAAGTAAAACTGGATATTGTTCTTGAAACGAACAAAGAATATTCTTAAAACTTTTTAAGAGATCTATTTATCCTATAAAAGATGATTTTGTGATTGTATTGCCCGTTGAGTGCTTTAAGAATTTTGGTCGACGCGCTTGATTAACGTTATCGATAGGAATCTCCTAAACGCTTTGATGTGACAATCAGACACGATATATTAACTTGTAAAATGTAAATTCTTCTAGAAATAATTTTTTTACATTGAAATAAATGTAATTTTGAAAGTTTTAACTTTTCGGGGAAGAGAATTATTTAAAAGAAGTTCTTTCTTTTCGATACTCTTATTCTTTCTTGTGATTCCTGAAGGGGAACAAAGACTTTGCTATTTGTACCGATACTAGTCGTATTGGTTTGGAATGCAAGAGAACGTGCTATCACTTGTGCTTCTAAATCATTATAGCTTATTGAGACTAGATATGCCACTCATGATCTAGTGTTCGTGGCTATTGTTTTTGCTTTTGGAATTTGGCATCATCATATTTGGATGAGAAATTTGTTCTCTACCTCGATCATAAATCTTTGGAATATTTATGTTCTCGTAAGGAACTGCATGTTGACTCGAGTTCCTAGCTTCCTGTGATCTTGATATTCTTTTTATTCCCGAAGGGGAAATCGTGTTGCCAATGCGTTTAGTCGTAAGCAACAAGGGGTTGTTTCTTTGTTGATGACCGAATGAAATTATCTTTTTATCAAGTTCATCGGGCGTTTTGATGTACTTTGTTTTATTGAGTTTCATCTCATTTCTTTTATGAACTTGCGTCCGATGTTCTTTTATTGTGTTCGGTTCATTGGACGTACCGTTTTTGTACTACGTCGGTGTTTCGAAAATCATTCGGGCTTTGGTTCATTGGACGTACCGTTTTTGTACTGCGTCAGTGTTTCGAATTATTTGGGTTTTGATACGTTGGATGTACCGTTTGTACTACATCAGTGTCTTTGATTCATTGGATGTACCGTTTGTACTACATCAATGTCTTTTCTTTTTGGATACATTGGATGTACCGTTTGTACTATATCAGTGTCTTTGATTCATTGGATGTACCGTTTGTACTACATCAATGTCTTTTCTTTTTGGATACATTGGATGTACCGTTTGTACTACATCAGTGTCTTCGATTCATTGGATGTACCGTTTGTACTACATCGATGTCTTTGCTTTTGATTCATCGGATGTACCGTTTGTACTACATCGATGTCTTTGCTTTTGATTCATCGGATGTACCGTTTGTACTACATCGATGTCTTTCTTTTGATTCATCGGATGTACCGTTTGTACTACATCGATGTCTTTGCTTTTGATTCATCGAATGTACCGTTTGTACTACATCGATGTCTTTGCTTTTGATACATTGGATGTACCGTTTGTACTACATCGATGTCTTTGATTTATTGGATGTACCGTTTGTACTACATCAATGCCTTTGCTATTTGATACATTGGATGTACCGTTTGTACTACATCAGTGTCTTTGATTCATTGGATGTACCGTTTGTACTACATCGATGTCTTTGCTTTTGATTCATCGGATGTACCGTTTGTACTACATTGATGTCTTTGCTTTTGATTCATCGGATGTACCGTTTGTACTACATCGATGTCTTTGCTTTTGATTCATCGGATGTACCGTTTGTACTACATCGATGTCTTTGCTTTTGATTCATCGGATGTACCGTTTGTACTACATCGATGTCTTTGCTTTTGATTCATCGGATGTACCGTTTGTACTACATCGATGTCTTTGCTTTTGATTCATCGGATGTACCATTTGTACTACATCGATGTCTTTGGTTTTAATTCATCGGATGTACCGTTTGTACTACATCGATGTCTTTGCTTTTGATTCATCGGATGTACTGTTTGTACTACATCGATGTCTTTGCTTTTGATTCATCGGATGTACCGTTTGTACTACATCGATGTCTTTGCTTTTGATTCATCGGATGTACCGTTTGTACTACATCGATGTCTTTGCTTTTGATTCATCAGATGTACCGTTTGTACTACATCGATGTCTTTTCTTTTTGGATACATTGGATGTACCGTTTGTACTACATCAGTGTCTTTGATTCATTGGATGTACCGTTTGTACTACATCAATGTCTTTGCTGTTTGATTCATTGGATGTACCTTTTGTACTACATCAATGACTTCGCTTTTTGGTTCATTGGATGTACCGTTTGCACTACATCAATGACTTGGCTTTTTGGTTCACTGGACGTACCGTCTTTGTACTACGTCGGTGTTCCAAATTATTCGAGTTTCTAGTTTCTCGGGCGTACCGTGATTGTACTACGCCGTCGCACCGGCTCAACTTTCTGCTATTCTTGACGTTTTCCACGTCTTTTAACTATGGAAATGCTTTTATGTTTCCGGTTTTTATTCTTGAGCCCGATATTATTGAGGGATTGAAGTTTCACCAAATTTGACTTTTGAGCAACATTCTATTCGCTTCATTGCTTCGGAGGTTGAGCGCCTTCGATATAAAGATATTCTTTTTGATAGAAGTTCAATGGTTCTCAAATCCTAAGGATTGCTCTTGTGAAATCTTGAGAATTCATCGAACGAAAACTTTCGGATTTACTCCTTCGTGCTCTTTATGGTGAACTTCATGATTCAAATTTTCTTTTGTGTTAATATGCTTCTTTGGTTGTTACATCTTATATTTCCTTCTTAATTATTGCGAGGACGCAATTTCTTTAAGGAGGGGAGTCTGTAACAACCCGCATATTTATCGATTTTATATTTAAATATTTTATCATTCGTCGGATTTTAGTCCGAAAACCTACTTTTTGCATACGGTCGAATTAGGACTCGAGACCACCTCCATTGAGTTCAAAATGCCGTTTGCGACCTTTTTGAGTATAAGCTTCGATATGTTTGGAGAAAGTTGATTTTTACCACTTTTTCATTTAGGGCTTTGGTTTGGGCTGAGCCAATTAACCACTTACTAACTCAGTCCCAATCCCCCTCTCCTCTTCATTACTTCATTCCAACTCCCCAAACTCAAGCTCCAACTGAAAATGGTGGAGAGGAAAGGGAATTAGAAACTCCAAGCCCTAGCTCCTCTTGCTAGCTCAAGTTCTTGCTCCAAAATCAAAGAGAACCCCTTGATTCAAGCTTGTTGAGTTGGAATTGAAGAGTGCTTGTTCTTGCCATTGCTTCATAGCATCTTCTTCATAAATTTGGGTTCAAAGGTGAGATTTTTATCTCACATCTATGTCTATATCTATCTTTGTTGTTAGGTATGAATCCCTAACATTTATTCATGTGAAATTGCTTTTGATTTGGATTGGTTTTGTGAATATTTCCATTTTTGGTGTTTGAAGCCAATTCTCTAAAAATCATAACTTTGATGTTTGATCATGCTTTAAGAGGTGTTTCGGAGAGCCTATAAGACCGGGTTGTCGCTAGGCATAAATCCTTAGTCGTCGTTGCTCGTCCGATCGCTCCCGATACGTTTTGGCCACTTTGGCCTAGGCAAATTGTTGCCTAGACCAGGTGACCAGACGTCTGGTGACCAAGTCCAGACGTCTGGTTTGGACCTGGAAGGTAAAAATGTATGCACGCATATTATAAAAAAAAGTCAGAGACTATTTTCAGACGTCTGAACCATCAAACCAGACGTCTGGATAGGTCTCAGACGTCTGACTTGAGATTTCAGACGTCTGAGTGTTCTCTGGGTTATTTCCAAAGAACAAATCCAGACGTCTGGATTCCAAATCAGACGTCTGGAAATGTTTATTTTTGCCTATTCAGGCTATTTTGTGTGAATTTCCATTGTTTATCGATTTTAGCGATCCTATTAATCGTTATCACTTATTGTCGACTTTGATGACTTCTTTTTATGGATCTTTTTGGAAATATCCATTTCTATGGATTTGGTATCGATTTCTTTAGATTTTATTCACGTCTTCGAATGTGAATTTTAGTGATTGATTGTTCTACAATCTTCTTTGTGATTTGTCACTTTAAAAATATAAAGGTTTTCTATACTAGCAGTAAATATCAAAACTCTTTCTTCAAACGATTCCAACACTATTTTATTTACAAAGCTTGTTTTTCTCAAACCGTTTTCCAATCTACTAGTATATACAAACCTTTATCTCACTCGTATGAGAAATCTAATTAAACGGCTTAGTAAAACAAGTGGTATGAAACGCTTGCGTTTACTTCGTCGGTTAATTCTTGGACTTGTTTGATTGAATCTCTTGTGACAATTTTCTAGTGGAGATTTACAGTTTGTTCGTAAATGTTTAAGTTAAGTAAGTGGTTATGGGACATGAAGCTAAACTTTTATATTTACTAGCTTAGTGTAATTGACACTTCTCTTTGATCATGACGATCATTTTATGGTTTAGACTAGCAATGTGCGATGTCTCTTTGTCTATGTGGAGGACCGTACCTCATTAAATGGAGCTTTGTCTCATTTCTTCGTGGGCTAGCGACCCATGTACTTTCTAATGTGTTTCGATTCATCGGATGTGCCGTTTGTACTACATCGATGTTTTGGCTTTTGGATTCATTGGATGTACCGTTTGTACTACATCAATGTCTTGACCATCCTTTTTATTGTGATTTATGGATTTCGTGTGTTGATTTCTGGAATTTGTGTTTCACCAACTTGTACGATGGGCATTGATATATATGTCATTTACTGTGGCTTGGTGAATGAAATTAGGAGTATGACATTCGTTTTTATCTTGAGTAGATTATTGTGATATTGATTAATCTCTTGTTGATTTTCAATTACTTATTTATCACAGCTTGGCATTGTGATTATTATATGTTTATGTCCTATCTCTTATTATATATCACTTCATCTGATATTTATAGCTAGACTGATCCGTTTATTATTTTCTTCTCAAATAATACTCGGGTCAGACCGAGATGTTACAGGTGCTTCTGCTTGACTCCTTATCGGACTATCATCCCGACTTTTGGTTAACTACGTTAGTTTAGTAGTCTTTTGTTGTATACATTTGAGATACAGACTCTATGATGTATACTTATTCTTTTGTATAGCACGTGTTGCTATTCTTTTGTATTATTGTGGATCTTTTTGACCACTACTCTGATATACACTTTCATGTGTTAGTGTTATATTAATATATATTTCCGCCTTTGTGATATGAATTGTCTGTGACTGATTTATGTTATGTTTATTCTATATTTGTTTCCGAAGACCTTTATAGCCACTGTGTAGTAGCTTTGAGTTTGTGTCGGTATGTCGGATTTCCTCTTGAGATGAAAAGTTATATTTTTATCTGGCATATCGGTACTCGCACAAAGAAATTATACAGATGGTTGCTCCTCAACAGTCTTATTCTCCGTGCTAGTTGACAGCATTCACCGTAATGTTCTTGGCTAGCGTGGGTATAGAGGTGGGGCGTCACAACATATATCATTCGTACGCTATACCAATCTGATCGCTCACTCGACCACACAATTTCACTTCCGAACTAGTATTGTCCACCCGATTTTCTAGTGCGGACTCAGATCTGGTTTCTTGATCAGAAACCGTCATTCTCCTTGCATAGTCATAACTATGATAGAGAACATCCCGAACCAATCAACAATCCTTATCCAGGTTCGCCGTCGAAAATCGAGTGAAAAATCCCACTCGGATCGATATAACTATCTCGAAATTCTGTGCTCGAATCTGGATCACATTATTATGCGAATAGAATAACATACGTACACCCTACGTATTTATCTTAATTGGTTATTAGCCAAATTAATTCCATTTCTATTCACATTCACGTTGATTTTCATTCACTCACTCACAATTGCCTTAAATCCATTCGGATTATCACCTCTATTCTTATCTCGATTGGGTATTTAACCATAAACAGTTTAAACTCTGTCCAGTTTAAATTTAGAAAATAGCTTGAAAAAAACTAAAAATGGATAAGTAGTTGGAAAATAATTACTAATTTGTAAACTAGTTTGAAAATAGTTAAAATAATTATAGAATTTTTTTCAAAAAAATAGTAAGATAGTAATTAGTTTTGGAAAACAGTTGAAATATAGTAAATAGTTTATAAAACAGTTGGAAAATTGTTAAACAGTTTCAAAAATAATTGTAAAATAAGTATAAGATAATTTTGACTTTTTAAAAAAAAAGTTGTATATATAATGAATAGCTTGGAAAAATAGGTTTATATTAAAACAATTTATATTAAAAATAGTCCAGAGTCAAACTGCTCACTTCCTAATCTCCATGCTCATCAATTTAATTTAAATTCCCTTTACCATTTAAATTGACCCAATTCCAGTTTAAATAACTTCAATTTCCATTGAAATTGATTCAATCCCCAATTCAAGCTGAATTAACCTCAATTTCTTTCCAAACTTAAATTTACTCAAATTTGATCTCAAATTCTACTAATTCAAATAGATTTCAATTGAACTAGTTCCAATTTCAATTCATTTCAACTCCAGTTTGAATTAATCCCAATTCAAGTTGAATTATTCTTGATTTCCTTCCAAATTCAATTCAAATTCCATTCGAATTTAAAATTATTCAACTTTAATTACAATTCCAAATTATTCAAGTCAATTCAATTCAAATTTTCCATTTGAATCTTATACTTACACATCTTCGATCACAATTTCAAGTAATTCAAATCAAATTCAATTTGAACTAATTTCAATTCAAATTCCAAATTTAAACCATCTCGAATTATATAAATTCGAGTTAATACTTCAAATGTTGATTTAATTCCTTTAAATCAATTTACCTTTAAAGTTTTAAACAATTCAATTCACGGTTCAAATCTAACATATTATACCACAAGTCAAATTAACCTTTATTTTTACATCAATAACCCAAACCTTTAAACAATTTAATTCTGAGTCCAATTCTCAAAATTACATTTTAAATTATCTCAATAATGGATATGTTACCACACTTCACTTCTTATTCATTTAAACAAATCCAATTCACAATTTAAAGACTATTAATAACAATAGGATGATATCATCCAATTCATGTTAAAACATCCATCAATTTCCAATTTCCAGATCTCAAACCCATTTTGAGATCACACAAACTCCCAATTCAGATTAACTATTTAACTTCCCAAATTAAATTCGAATTCCATCTTGAAATTGCCAAATCATGTTGATCATTCCAACTTATTTAACTTTTTCCCCAGTTAAACTCAATTCACTTAATCCAGACAATCTTACCCAATTTGAATTTTCTTTTCAAATTTTAAACTTCATATAAATAATCTTCCCACTTATTAAGTTCAAAAGCTCATCACCTTTGGATATCACATCTTATTCCAAATTCAAAACTCAACATTTAGAGTTTATTTCAAACCACCTTTGATATTATGTATATCCACATATATACATATTAATTTCTTTTACATACTAAGTTATACTTTAAAATTTTAAACCACCATTGGTTTTAATTCAAAACAAATTTCTTTTGAATTTTCAAACAACTCTTGTTTGAAATAGGACCATTTCATTCAAATGCATTAAATAATATTATTTGTTATTTCTTTAAATTAATTACATCATTAATTAATCACATTCGGTAATTAACTTATTTCTTAATTACCTTCATTGAGTAATTGTCCCTTAAATTACTTATCTCTAGTTACTTCATTAAGTAACTCCCTCTTTATTTATCATTTCCAATTATTATCCATTAATTAATCTTATTAAATAAAGTTTAATTAATTACATAAATTAATTGATTATCCTTATCCTGAAACCTTTCCCTATTCAAGATTTATTTTCAGTTTGAATCCATTTCAAACTTGACTTTAATTTGATTTCTATTTGGTTGTAATTCTATTACCACTTAATTCTTACTATTACTTTTAATTTAATTAATACTACAACCAATTTCCTTAATATAATAGATAATCCATTTCTTATATAAGATTGATTTACTTTTGAAATCATTTTAAAACCTTTATATAAGAAAATAACAAATACTCTCTCTCATATTTATACACTCAACTCATTCTAGGGTATCATTGACCCATTTCTTAATGAGTATCCCCCATCAGAGCCAAGGTTCTCGCTTAACCTTATGCTCTGATACCAAATGTAACGGCCCGGAAATTTGGTCCCGAAATTTCCAGATAGTTAGTGAAAAGAAGAAAGAGAAAGAAGAAAGAGATAGAAGAAGAACAGAAAAGAAACACACAATATCACATTCGCAGCGGATAAAATATAATAGCAAATAATAATAACAGTTCTACAAATGAAAACTATATCAATTCACTTATACATTTATACATCACAGTTACAACAATACACAACATTAGACAGTTTAAAACAACATGTCCAGGTATACAATTATAGTATATATGCAGCGGTTACACTCCATACATTCCTGCTATCCAGCTCGTCTCCTGAGCTCTAGAACGTCCTTACCTGAAAATATGTAATACTCGGTCTGACCCGAGCTTTACATCAAAGTAACACCCGGGTCAGGCTGGAAACCAGCGTGAGTAAACCCATCTAACTTGGAATACAAAAACATACAATTTATATGAACCCGGGGTAACTTATATCGAATTACAAATTCAAAATTTGTTATAGTCATCACTTATAACACATATCAATTTATAAATACCCAAACTTAGATTAAATGGTGCAATTCACTTAAATCATTCCATTTCATTCTCTTGATTTCACACATCAAATTATAAAGAATCGAAGTGGTTTTCGGGTATTTACTAATACCCGACTCCCGTCTCTTCGAATCCAAAGTCATCTTAACTTAGATTATACAATTGAAATTCAATTCAAACTTAATTCTAGGATGTCACTTTTACCCAACAATTCTTATCGATTGATAACCACATTATTATTGTCCACCCAAACATATCATAACAGAAAACAATTCATATCAGAGAAATCAACCAATCCATGGCATTTAACCCTTTTCAACCATTCATAAGAAAGATTGATCACTTCCAGGATTAATTTAATTTATCTCTAACTAAATTAATCACTAATCTTAATTATTTGAATTACCTATACTTAACATTAATTAATTACAAATCCATTAAATAATATTCTTTTAATTATCCATTAAATAATGTTCTTTTAATTATCCATCTTAATTAATCATCTTTGATGAATTATACTATAATTACAATTAGTAATTAACTCCTAATTAATTACTCAAATTAATTAACCTTTACTCATCTGTATTAATTACATTGGTTCTTAATATATGTTACTCAAATTTATTATCTTATAATTACTTACATTGATTAATTAACCCTTAATTAATCCCACTCATTAATTAACTAGCCTTTAATAAATTTCTTTAATCAATTGATTCTTCAATTAATTATACCGAGTAATTAACCTTTAATTATCTTCATTAAGTAATTATTCCTTTAATTACTTTTCTTAAATAATTAACCTTTAATTACCTTCTCAAGTGATTATACCATTGGCTAATTAATTATATTGTTTAATTACATTGATTAATTAATCCCTTATCAATAATAAATCACAACAATTAATTATTCCTTCACTAATAATAATCACTCTTTATTTCAAATTTATTAACTAATAATACTTTATTATTATTTAATAAATTTCTTAATTATCCATAAATATAAGTGATAAATCTTTTATCCAAGTTCAATTCCTTAGTATTATTATTCCAAAATCTTCCCGAAAATCTTGAAATCAAAATGACTTAAAAACTTTAAGTTTAAGTAAAATTTTAAGCATTAAATCCTTTTTGATTTACCATTTTATTATCTGCTTAGTTTAATTTTTAAAACAGCTTAAATACTAACGTAACTTAAATTAATAAAACATTAACTAACCAATTTATCACTTATAATATTCTAAGATATTTAACTTATCTAGACTCTGCAAACACCTCATTTACACAGAGCAGCCCGAGTATTCCTCCATAAAAACTCAAGTTAAACCCATGCTTCCTAGCGCCACAATTCCTTCTTCCACTTACTTCCCTTTAAAACTTTATTTTAGTTTAACTTTATATAAAAAAAACTGTTAGTTCTACAGTTATAACCCAAGTAAAGTTCATGTTAATCTCAAACCAAATCACCATACTTAAATTCGAGATCAGACACTTCGATTCTAAAAGAAAATACTAAGCAATTTCCTAACCCACTATACACAAAGCACCATACTTAATTCTTCAGCCCATCAAAATTCAGAGCCCACCAAAAACGAATTACCTTCTTCTTCACCGCTTATTCCTTCAGGAAAATTAATCATCGGTTACTGGTTGTACACGAAGTCGTGCACGTATCCGTGCACGCCTCCTCCGGTGATCGTGCCTCGCCGCCGATTACTACCCCAAGTCATTCCTGAACCCACTACAACGCTCATCACGCTGAAACACCCTAGTTGCTTTCACATGAAAATTCGAATACCAGATAATAACTGGAGCGAAATTCGTCATCATCAATCCTCTCGGCGAGCCACTGCCGTGGTCCAACTTTCCCCGAAACTCACAAATTCACATGCCAACAATCATTCTTCCTTCTCACCCCTGACCGCACTTCTCCCTTTCCCTTCCCACCTCGCAGTTGCCTAGAAATCAAGCCCTACCCAGAAACACTATTAAACCCTAGATTCGCCTCCACTGGACAATCCAACAAAAAGAAAAATCATTCAATAATTTTCCTGAACTAACCACCCTAGCAGCTATCCTCTAGTCGAAAATCGACCCATTCCATTGTTTGGTTTGCTTGGATTTGACAAAAATAGTTTTTACGTTCATCTTGCAAATTCAACCCAAATGTCCTACTAAAAATCTTGATACTTCTATTACAAATCATGATTTTCAAGCTCAAATCCAGGCACAGAATCAAAACATAGGAATTCAGATATCAAATTTTGACTAAAATCATTTTTTTTACTGTAAATTCAGTTTAATTCAATAATTTTTCGATATATACCTGGTAGCATATTTTTAAAACAGTATTCTATCCAGGTGAACAATTTTGTTCTTAATGATTGAAGTCAAAATTTGTTTGGATAGGGTGATTGTAACGACCCAGAATTTTATTTAATTAAAATTTGAATATTTAATTAATTTTAAATATTAATAAGTGACTTTATAAGTCGAATAAATTTTATTTTGAATAATTGGATTTAATTGGATAATTAAATCGATAATTTAATATATTAAATTATGGAAATAATTGAAAATTGGGTTAAAATATGATTGAAAATGATTTGTAAAATTTTATTTTATCATATTGAAGTTAGAATGATATTTTAGAACTTTTAAAATCGAATTAAGAGTTAATTTGTGAAAATTGAATATTTTAATATTTAATCGACTAGTGAAATTAGCCAATTTTCTAACAGTCTCAGAATTGGACGAAACTTGTTTCATTGGATCCGTAATAGTTTGTTGTTATCGGATTTCAATTTTCGTAGCAATTGGAGTTATCTTTTGATCGTGGCAGCTCGAAACGCATCCAAATTGTTTTTAATATTAATTTGGCGAGTTAAAATAGTCATTTTTCAAACAGTGTCGGATTCGATGAAACCAGTTTCATCGGATCCGTAATGTGATATTATTTTAAGGTTTCAAATTTCATTTCAATCGGATTTACCGTTTGTCCGGTACAAGCTAAAACGCCTAGAAAATCGTTTAAATCGATTTAATTTAAATTGAACGTTTATTGCCATAACTCGCACAGATGACCGAATTAGCTTCCGAAACCTGTTCCATTGTGTCCGAAAAACGGGATAAACCCTAGAAACGCTAGTTACCGCGCGTAAATCGGAGTTCGAAAAAATTGAAAATGAATAGTGTTTTCATTTGAAAATCTATAAAAGGAACACAACCCCTTGCTCACAATTGCAAAACCCTAGCCTTTATTCACAGCCGCCACCATCATTTTTGATGGCTGAAATCATCTCATCTTCTTCCATTAATCTCTCTCAATCCATACCATATTTCACAAAACTTCCAACTAACAAAATGTAGAGGATCTTCAAAACTTCCATTAATCTCTCTCATCGAACAAAGCCGGCATCTTCAAAATTTCCAAAGCCCTAATTATTGAAAGAGGAATGAGCGAGTAAAGGAATGATGCCGACATTTTTATAGAGAAAAGCAAGCCAAAGAAATAAAAGATAAAAGGGGCCGACATATTTTTAGTGATAATTTATTTTGGGTCGGTTTTTATAAAAGCTTTTGGGCTTATATTTTCAATTAAGGTTTTGTTTTGTTTAAATTGTATTTTTCTTTTTAAACTTGTGTATTGTCTAGTCGTGTGAATAGGGAATGAACTACGGTGGTGTAGTTCGAGAATTGCCACTAATTTTCGGTAGGGTTTTGAGCGTAGAGTTAGGTTAGTCGATAGCGGGTGCCATGGGTTTACGTGTGTAAGCGTCTGACTACTTAATTTCTAGTAGAAACCTTGGGGGAAGCACATAGGAAGGGTTTTGCCGAAACTGGGCAAATCTGTTGTTCTATTTTCTATCTTGCTATTATCTGTGCTGCTATAACTCTGCTATATATGTGTTGCGATTATCTTATATAAACTCCCACAGTAATTTTTATAGTTAATAGTATCATCCTATTCACCCCCTCTAGGGTGAAATCGATCCTACAGAATCAACATTCTTAATCCAGACGATAATTAAGCCTACTCGGTCGGTTTCGGCCCCAGTGTACGACTAATCAATTCCCACATCAATGAAGGAACAAAAATGGCTAAATTTGATAGTTGGTTATTTAACTATCAAAGCGATAGTATCTAGCATCATAAGCAATCACTAGGCCCATTAAATTAATCTTTTATTAATTAAATCAATTTCCAAATATTTACTTTAAATTATCTTTTAAAAAGACATACCTTAAAAATCATTTCAGACTTTCTATATTGGAAAACATTTCCATATACTTATATCAACGGATACGTTTATTCAATAAGGCTACCATTTGGAGACATGCTAAATAGGTTTCCATAACCATACAACTCCAGAGTTCATACGCCTCAAGACGGGTTTTAATTGTAGAAAGCAATGCTCCGACACCACTAAGCCTTTAGTACGATCATAAGAACCAATTCGTGTATTTCATAATGGAAGGTCAAAAGATCATTTTATTGTGTCAAAATGAATGTTGCGTAAAACATCATTACGAAAACCCAAAAACATTAGTATAGGGATTCGATTATATATATATATATATATATATATGAATCCTATATACTATATAAAATGTTTCCTTTAGGAATTCATTTACTATGACAACAATGTTATAGCCATGCCTTCCTTACTTCCTGAAAACGACTATTGCAATAATAAATGTTGAAATCCATGTTTTCGATACATATCATATTTAAAATATTTTTTGAACTATTAAATTCCATTTGGAATTATTACTTTCCAAAACATTACCTTCAAAAAATGAATTACTTTTAAAACCATTACTTCATCAAAACATTACTTCCAAAACAATCGTTTGAAAGATTATTCAAATCTTAGAAACTTAAATAAATTTCCTTTACATTAAAATAAACATTTAAATCTCAACATAAATCATTTCCATATTATAAAACTATGTCTATAAATCTCGTTTTTATTTTATTGAACATTTATTTAATAAAATTCCTTTATTTACAAAATTCTATTTATAAACCCATTCTTTTATAAAAACTAATTTTACTATCATCCGTTTATAAAATATTTATAAATTCCAATTATAAATCTATTTCTTTATTTATAAAATATTACTTTTATAAATCCTTTATAAACTTATTCAAAAATCTCTATTTAAAAATATTTCTTAAAACTATACTTTTATAACATAAAAAATCATAACCTTTTATTTGTTTAAAACAAATGCCATTCTTTTGATAATTCAAAATTTATTAAAATATATATACTTTCAAAATCACTTCAAAATCCTTTTTGAATCAAAATCATCATTTTTAGTATTTCAAAATAACAAAATCTAAGGCCAAGTGCTACTAACACTAAATAAATCAAACCATATCAAAAACATCAACATGGCATCCAATACATCATATGTTAGCATATATATAAAATGTAAAATCAACGGTGGTAATGAACCTTTTTGGACCCCTCCAACCTATCTCCCCGCATCACAAAAAGAATATAACCATAAAAATATAAATCAACCGCTTTAAGGCAGGATTCTTATGAAGGGTCATCCGCTCTTACATGAGAACGTAATAGGGTCTTATCCACTTCAATAGGCGGAAATATATATCCAGACCAACAAATAAATATTGTATATCATCCATTCAAGCAACAAACAACATCAATTAAATTATTCCCACTTATATTAAAATATAAGCAGGCTAGAGAGGAGAGTTTACTCATAAAAATTCCAAAAATTGCCAAAATGGTCCGATTTGAATTAAAAATGAATGGTTGTTCAATTTAACCTAGAATTCCAGCTAGCTTTGGATCCATCCAATTCAACTCCATAGCGTAGTTTTCACTGATATGAACATAATGCAACTTATCGTGCTCAATTTGGACCTCGTATGAGATGTTACATATTAATGAACATTCGAGATAATTAAAATTTAATTAACATAATTAACTAAACATTTAAACTTAAATCTATCTTCCTCATTTCTCTCTTCCTCATGCAGGTTACTTCCAGCCGCGACTTTCATTTGATTTCGTTTGAATGATCGCGCCCCATTCCCTATGAATGACCGCCGCCCCTAGAGTCATGCCACACGGTCGCCTTGCCATCCACGGCCTGCCATAGCCAACGCGCACGTACGCCATGAATTGAACCCAAAAAATGCAGCCAAACACGATGTGATTTTGGCCATGTCGAGTGACGATTCGATGATCCGACCATTGAACAAGTTCGTATCGACGTGCTCTACATTTTTCTAGTTGAAGTTGAAGACCAATTTGGTCTATAGAGGCTTTGATCGACAAAGGCCATGGGATTTGGTTAATGGAAATGGCAGCTGAAAATTAAAAGCCATGGTTTTGGCAAATGAAGGAAAGTTGGGGGTCTTATATAAAAAAGTTTCATGGCACTATTCCTCCGTGAAAATTTCAAACTCCAAGTGAAGCATGCCGCCTAGCGTTCTATATGTTATAACTTTATTCCGAATACAATGGATTATGTAGCAGGAGCATATTCCATCAAATATAGAAGATAAGTTTTCAAAATCAAATTATTTTAATTTTAATTTCTTTATTTAATTTCTATGCATTTTGGAATCACACGACCAAACGCTATGTTTAATCGCCACGAAATTCAACAATATAGAATAATTCACTATCGCAGATACAATGAAACTGGTTCCATTGAAATCCAAGATGGTGACCAAAAAGGACTATTTTTACATGTTGATTAAAACGAGTAATTTCCAAAATTGGTTTAATTACTTTTAAATTAAATTCAAAAATTTACCATCCTTATTCTTATTCAAATGTAATTTTGATCAAATTTTGAAATCGATTTCGTTCATACTAAATTCAAGATTCAATTATGTAAATAGTTTTAAACATTAAATTTAACAATGTAATTATTACATAAATCGCTATACTTGAAATATAAGTTTTTAACTTATAAAATTAGCTTTTCAGTAATAAAATTAATTTAATATTCTAAACTCGAATAACTGAAATTTTGGATCGTTACAGCAATACCCTCCTCTAAACAAATTTGAAGTAGATTCGTCTAGTACTTACACTCTCGCCATCCGCAAAAGGTCCACCCGGTGCCTACAATTACAAGGTTCCATTCCAAGCACTAACATAACATCAGCGTATCCCTTTATCTGTACTCGGCGTATACTCTCCATGGGTAATAAATCTCAATGTCATTTTCTATAATTTATACATTAAATTATAACCACCCATACCCATCATAAACACATATCCGAGGCTATTTATAACGTATGTTTTATCTTTATATATTCTCACTCTTTCATTCTTTCTTTTTTTGCCTCTATAACTCTTATAGTCGACTATAACTCTTATTTTACTATGTGTTTAGCCTTGCCATCTTTAGATTCATTTACCGCTTCCATTTCAATTCTTTAATATTGTTGCATTTTATTTATTGGTTCCGACTAAAAATTTTGTTCCCATTTAATTCTCTATTCTTTTTCTTGCCTGTTTCTCAAAGCCTCTTTCTTTGATTTCAATTGGTATTCGTACTTTATTCTTGACTTAATGTTTATCTTTTAGGATTTGCTAAATTTTAATATATTGGAACTAAACTTCTGTTCAATATAACATAGTAAATTTCCATATCTTGTCAAAAGAAGAGATGTTAATGCAGGGTTTGTAATTATAAGGAATTACCTTTTTATTTTTCTCAAAATAGGCAGTAAAAAACAGAGAGATTTCTTCCTTGTTTTATACATCTCTTTCTTTAATTTTCACATGTGCATTCCTTGTTATTCCAAAAGTCACACTTTTCTTTATTTTGAACTTGATAATATGCGGAAATTTACTTGCTAAATCCAAGTTCCAATATATTAAAATAACATAATAACAAAATGAAGTTTATTTCAACTTAATTTATGTTCGACAAAATAAAAACAAGTTACTAATTATTACACATCAAGTTACTAATTATTACACATTAATTATAATTTTGTTCATTTTAATTGTTGTAAAAATACCAATTAAATCTAATCATTTTACAACTACAGAATTAAATCTATTCATACGTAATTGCAGAAACAAAGCTAATCATTATGGGATTCCAGAGTTAAAACTAATCATTATGTATTTACATGGGCAAGTTCATATCTTCAACTTTTCATAATTATTAATTTATTCATAACGTAAATTCAATTCACAAGCAGATAGGAATAGGTTTGCAACAATATAATTTAGTATCATATAAAAATATATAATATCTCCGCTCTCCTTTTATTAGCGTTTCCAAATCTCTAAATCTAATCCAGGCCTAAAATATGTTATCTGTATTCTCCACTTTTAACTTCTTATTCGGTTTCACAAATAACATTTATACAGATTATTATAATTTGAATGAGAGAAAAGTGATTTAGATTTATTCATTATAACCAGGTCAAAAGATTACCTTCAATGTAGAAACTTAATTTGAACCTACTTTCTATCCTACGTACTTTTCCATTCTTCTCCGAAGTGTATCCTACAATCCAGATTTAATTCTTTGTATTTAGAAATTTTGGAGGAGTAAGGGAAATGACAGAGCTTTCATGCTCAAAAATAATGAGTTAGAAGTAAAGCTTCAGGTTCTAATTTATAGAGTTCAAATTAGCGCTAACCGTCAGATGGAATTGTATTAGATCTGGGCCACATGGCCAAATCTAGCTGCTGTATTCAAAAAGTCACGGTTCAACCGTTCAAGTCCATAGGTTGATCGTCTGTGGTTAACCCAGGTGTGATGATCCGGAATTTTAAGCAATAACAATTTGATAATCTTCATTTAAAATTTTTTAAATTGATAATATTGATTTAAAATTTAATAATATTGTACAATATTTTTCCTTTATAAATTTAGTTTTAATTGGTAAGTTTATTCTTTTAAAAGTTACTAGATATTTAATCTGGCAATATTTATTTATATCTTTTCTAACAATTTAAAATTTGGCAAAATTATCTTTCTAAGCTAACAAAAATAGATTCTATTTATAATATATATTTTGATATATATATTGTGAATAGAAAAGTCTTACGTTTAATAAAGGATGTGTTTTCAAATTGTAATATATATGTATATATATGTTATGTTTTGAAGTTGTTTTAAAATTCAATATAATAATTTTCAAAGTTAATATTAAAATGTACTCTAATTATAATATATATATATATATATATATATATATATATATATATATTTGTAAATAGAAAGGCTTTAATTTGAATTTAGCTAATAAAACAAGTTTCCAAAATTTAATATATAGTGATTTGGAAAATATGTTAAATTCAACATAACACTTTTCAAAAGCTATTTAAAACTTTATCAGTTATTTTCAAAACACTTTAAGTAAATGTTTAAGTATCTAAAAAGTATAATGGTTTTAGTTTGAATAAGATTTAATAAAATTTTATTTTACATAAACTAAATGATTTATAATATATAAACAGATATTTAAAATATTCTTTCTTTCTAATTAACTTATGAGCTAAGTACAATTTGCATATTTATATAACAAATAGAAACATACATTTATAAGACCAAGTTGCATATCTTTATATTTTAAACTCCAATACATATATATGAACATTGAGATATAAAAATTTATTTAAAAATGTTTTTAAAATATTTGTAAAACAATAGTAAAACATTTAAAACACTTGTAAGGATGAGAAGGTACTGTTGTGACATTTGTCTAATTTATAAACAAGTGGCCATATTATATTTTCTCTAAAATTGAATTAAGTTAATAAAATGTTGTAAAAGAAGATCCGAGTTTCAAATTTTCAATTCCAAAATTTTCCTTTCTTCTTCATTTTTTCCAAAGCAAAATCTAGAAACCAAATTAATGAACCTGGAAACAAATGCAACTTAAAGTAAAATGAAAGTCAAAAAGGGAATCAAAATGAAGATTTCAGATTCAACAGTAAACTTCAACACCTGATTCATCTTCAAGCATGTAACAGGAATTCAAAATCAATTCAACAAATAATGCAAACAGCAAGCAGAATTCAAAACATAGAAGTTCAAAATCAAATAAACCTGGAACATGCTCTCTGTTCCCTGCTATAAATAAGTGAGTAAACGTTTCTTTTAAAAACATTTTAATTTTGATTTATATCTAATGCATGTGATGATATTGTTTTGAATGGAAGTTCTGATGCTTGAATCTATTTGAATTGATATATATATATATATATATATATATATGTTAGCAAGTCTGTAAATATATATACAGATGTCTGATCTCAGTTGTTTCATAGTTTTGTTTGGCTTTCAAAAATTCATATATCTCAATCAAACCCATATTAGCCTCTGATATTCGAATGGAAGTTGTTTGTTAATGTATAATGATGATTTTAAAAATTGTTTTAGGGTTTAAAATTCAACAAATTATTATTAAAAATGAAACAATAGTGGAAATGTATATATATGATAAAAATTAACTAATTCAATTTCTGTTTTGAATTGCATGAATGAATTAGCGATGGAAAATCATGATTTTTAATATGCATTTCATAATTTTTAGAGTGAAAATTCATGGTAATTTTCAAGTTGTTCGTATTGGGTGTTTTGGAAGATCGCCGATGATCGACGATGGTCGGAGGGTCCGCGTTTGGGCTGGAGGTGGTTTGAGTCATGGGGGTCTCAGGAAAAATACTGGAAGTATTTTTCATTGGTCGAGGCGAGAAGGATTTGGAGAACTAGGGTTTAACACTCTAGTATTTTCATCGACGTTTCAAAGGGTTTTGCGGCGACGAGGTGTGATCGAAGGCGATCGCGAGGCTTGCGATAAGAGCTGGAGGTCGAGACAAAGTTGCGGTGTGGATCGCGAGGCCTCTCGAGGTCAGAGGCGTCAGAACGGTGAAGATTTCTGGCCATGGAGGTTTCAGTTTTTGGTTGAGAATGCTTCATTTCGATTCGTATGGATTTTGTTCGATTTGGGTTCACGTTTGGGTAAGCGTGGGTTCATGTGGTTTGTCGAGGGTTGTCGCGACGATCATCGATGATTGGAGCAATGGTGTACATGCACCACGTTCACGTTGTTCTGGGGACGATGGAGTTTGGGAAGATGGTGGTTTTCTCGGTGCAATGCTCAAGCGATCTATTGTTCGTCTCGAAGGAAATGGTTTTGGCCGATGACTCGAGTTTGGCTCGAGTTTCTGGTGTGATTGACTCGGGTTTAACCCGAGATGTATTTCTGTTTTAATCTAAAGCTAAATTTTTGTAAAGAAATCAAGTTTTAAAATATTTAAACAAGTTAAGACATGTTTTTAAATTATAAAATAATTGTTTCAAAGATGTATGATCAACAAGTTTTAAATTATATAAAATAGATAAGTTTTGAAAAATAGAATAAGTGGTTTTTAAAATGATTATGTATTAAAATTTGTTAAACCATTTTCAAAAGGTTTCAAAGATTGTAAAAGTTAAATTAGATGTTTAAATTGTTTTTTTAAATTATAATTGATTTCTAAATGTTTATTTTAAATAAGGTCTAATGATAATTAAGCAATAAATTATAATAAGGAGTTTATCTTTAAGAAATTAAAATTTTGATTAATCTAAGTAATTATTTTGTGAAGATTAATAAGGTTAATTAATTATTGTTATTGACTTAAGAAGAGTTAATTAATGTAAATAAGTAAAGGTTTAATTAAGATAAATGATTTTCTTAATTAATTAAAGATTTTTAAATATAAGAAGTTAACTAATTATTTAATTAATTTTAAATGATTAGTTAATTGTTTGGTTAATTTAAATAATCAATTAATTATGAATTAATAAAGTATAATTACTTTACAAAGCAATTAATGGAAAATTACTAAGGGTAATTAAGAAAAGAGAAATTACTTATGGAAGTAATTAGTGGGAAATCACTTATGAAGTAATTGGATGGAAGTGATTAAGTGTAAATCACTTAGTGTTATTAATTAAAGGATTAATTAATATAATTGATTAAAGAGTTAATTAAGTAATTAAAGAGTAATTTATTAATTAAAGGATTAAGGTTAATTAATGATGCGATTAATTACTTGTTAAGGCAATTAATTAAGAGAATAATTAATTAAAGAAATGTTAACCTGCCTTTTGGTAAGGCCGCAGACAGGCGGATTTAACTGAGTCGACTTCCCAGTTATCGAGGTAGTCGGGAAGTTGGAGTCTCGAGTTAGTCGGGAAGTTGGAGTCTCGAGGTAGTCGGGATGTTGGAGTCTCGAGGTAGTCGGGATGTTAGAGTCTCGAGGTAGTCGGGATGTTGGAGTCTCGAGGTAGTCGGGATGTTGGTGTCTTGAGGTAGTGTTTCCTGGAGTTTTGACCAGGGAACTTAGTACTCGGCATCCCCATCGTTCGGCATGGCATAACGTTCGACATTGAGAAACGTTCGGCATGTGTGAACGTTCGGCATTGAGAAACGTTCGGCCAAGACATTGTTCGGCCAAGACATCGTTCGGCTAAGGCATCTTTTGGCCAAGACACTGGTTTGGCTTTCGGTATCGTTTGGTATAAATATTCCCACAGCATTCAGAGTGGTCGGTCTCACTTCGTTCGGCCTAAGGTGTAACATCCCGGAAATTTTGAATTAAAAATTTGGACATTTATTGGAACTTTTAAATGTAAATTTGAGAAATTCAAAAGAAATAAAATTACATAGTTATTTAATGTTAATAACTAAAACAACTTTTCCTTTTAACAAAGTAAAATAAGAAATTATGACAAAGTAAAACAAGAAATTATGATAGATGAGCTTTTAATAGAAATAAAATTTGTTAATGTAAGTTATGATAAAATTATAAAATTTAAGTCACAAAATTATAATCTAACATTTAAACATATAAACAAATAAACTAAGATAACAAATTTTTATGAAGAAATATAAAACTGTAAAAGAAAAACACTTTCAATTAGCTATGTAAACAAATAAGTAGACATAAGGAAAAAAAAACAAACCTTTTTTTAAACAAAATAACACATACATATAAAAGAATAAACAAAACTCTTCCATTTAACAAAATAAAGTAAGTTTGTATGAAATAAAAATAAAAATGATAAAGTAACTTTACCTGTAGGTGTACAAGAAGGCATGAAGCATTTAATGCTATACACTTCAGCAAATGTAAAGTAAGACTTCCTGTATAAACCATACAAGGAAAACAGTACATAACATATTTGCATTAAATGCAAGCCTACATCAGCACTTTGAAGAGAATAGGGAAGCATGAAACACGGCATGCTATAAATTTACAAAGAAACATACTTTCATTAAATGTTATTACTGCATAGCAGATCTAAAAGCATGGTTCAGTTTTTTTTTAATATACTTCAACTTGTACTTGCTTTGGTAGACTCAGCCTATCCTTTCACCTGCACACCATCCTTCTTATATACATACACACATTCATATTTATTTCATCTCGTTCAAAACAAAGATAGTAAACAAAGGAAAACATCATATTCACAAATTCAAAAGCATTCAAGTGAGCAAAAACAAATTTTTGAAGAAAGAAGAACAGAGGGAAATTCAAACTGCAGTTGCAAACACATTTATAGTCTCTGCTCATTCATTATACAGGTGAGTAAATATCATTTGTAAAGGGTATTAAGTTTATTTAAAACAGTTTAAACTTCCATTTTAACTTTTTTGTTCATATTACAGTATGATGCTTTGTGTTCTCTGTAAATATTCATGCAGGGATTACTTGTGTTTTTAAAACTGAAGTCTATGAGTTTTCACATAATTAAGTTGGTTAAACCATGAAACAAGATTTTTGCAAGTTTATTTAAATATACAGTGGATTAGCACCACTGTAACTTTGGTTTACAGATCTTCACAAATATTGATAAAAATAAATTGTTGAAAAATATGAATTCAAGAATATTTATTGAATATATACCGCAAGACATGAATTTTAAAACAAGAATTTAAATTTTTAGTTTGGCATTCTCAGAGAAATTGGTTTATGAACAAAAGTTGCACTTTTATGAATTGCTGAAAATCAAATCAATTATAAAAACTGAAATTCGCATGGAAGCATGTTTGAACACCTACGAATCCAAGAAAATTGTTAATTAATTTTTCTATTGCGTGAAAGTTGGATTCAAAGTCCCATTAGGGTTTTGGTTCCAGTTTTGAACGTGCTTAGCAAAAAGAGGATTGCGTTTTTTGAGTTGACCGAGCTTCACGAGGAATTGAGGAATGATAGCTTGGGGTGTTGTCGAACTATGGACGAAGTTGCTTGGTTTCTGGCGGCGTCAGGCGTCGTGGCGAGGCGTTGACAGGGACGAGTGGTGTTTCCAATTAATGTTACAGGTTGCGTGCTCGAACTCAATTTCGAATTCGAGATGATAATGGAATTGAGTGATCAGGGATTGAACTAGGGAGGATTTTTTGACTTACTCATCGATGCAGCGACGCCTGAAGATCATCAATGGCGTTGTGCACGTATACGTGCACAAATTGATGACCTGGGAAAATTTGATTACCTGAAGCATTTCAGGTTTGCACTCATGTGGGTTGACTCGAAGTTTTGATCGGGGAAATAGGGCAGAAACTCGAAGGGGGAATCGAGTGGCTTCAGGGTTGTATCGGGATGAAATTTGGACTTAAACAAATTTTGAAAATTTTTATTTACACGGGTAGCATGGGGTTGAAACTCGAAGTAGGGAGCATTTGAGCTCAGGCGTGACTCGGGGGAGCCTCGGGTTAGCCACCTGGAACAATATATTCAGTTTGAAATTTGTCGAAAACTTAAGTTTAAACAATTTTTACAAGCGTTCTTTATAAAATGATGATTGTTAATGGAATGTGAAGTTAAATCAAACAATGATTAAATAATTTATGATTTATAATTACTTTGTAAGTAATAATAATAAATAAATAAAAGCAACTAAAATTTAAGTTGTAAATTAAGAATCGTTAATCTGATAATTTAAGTTGATTGATTCAAAAAAAATTGATAGTTACATTAAGATAATTTATTAAGGAATAATAAATTAATATGGTCAATTGAGATTTAATTAAATTGTAATTATAAATAATAAATCATCGATTTAAAGTAATCAAGAAAAAATATATTTATATGGTTAATTTATTAAATCCCATTCACTTTGATTGGAAACGATTAACTATCGCTGTGCACTATATTGATATCTCTGTTCTGTTTGTGATTCTGTATGATGTAATTGCCATGTTATTGCACTGTGATTATGATTTGTTCTGTATTGATGTGAAAACCCTGTTGTCCGTAAAACGGCATTTAAACTTCGATGCGACAGGGAATCGGATTTCAGTTGGTTATCCGAAACCCACATCGAACCTGTGAATATTTGTGAATGACATCCACATGTTTTAAAATTTGACACTCACTATTTGAATTAGCCGGGAAAGGACCTTTGCGTCATATAACCCATTTCGAATATGTGATTCGATGTTATGGATAACAATTGAAGACCGGTGTTGAAGACCGGGTATTTGCGAGAGCGATATGATGACCTGTCGATTGACTCTGCACGGAGTTGCTCCGGTATAGAGTTCTCCATATGTGATGGGGAATCCGATCAGGATTGTGGATATCCGGATTGCAAGGACTTCTTTGGAAGTGCCTTCGGTTCTGTTCGAGCCCGGAACAGACTTGTATGGATTGTATGTCTGACATTACAAATTGAGATATAAAGCAGATTTCTTTTAAATATATTTCTGTTGGTGGCGGAGAATTTATTCTCTTAGCTTAACACCCTTCTCTGAGACGTACGAGCTCAGAGGTTATATAGTTGAAGGTTATCAGCAATATATTCCCAATTTGGTAATGTGACATGCTGAGTGTTGCTGTGAAATGATCATTGTGTTGATCATTTGTGATAGGATCATTTGTTTGATCGTCTATCTTGGTGATCATTTCTATGATCATTTGTTGACCCAAAGCATAGCTTTTGTATAAAGCGTGTTTTTGTGGACGAGACTTCGTTGGACCTCACACCCCGAAATGGTCGAAACAGGAAAGATGCAGCAAGGTTATTGGGGGTAGCACCCCTTAGGGTATGTGCATTTCCTTCTGGATAGAAGTGGTATCATGGTATGGAGCCCAGATACTTAACTTATGTTGATATCGCAGATATATATATATGATTTTGTGATTTGTTGCTGGGGCCCCGGTTAAAGGTTGGTTACAACCGGGAGATGGCATACTCGTGTCAGTAGTTACCCAGTTAGGGGTAACCCGGCCTTGTGTTGGCAGAGATCCGGTTTGGTTCTCGGGGACGTCCTTCCAGAGGCGTTCTCATGTGGCAATGGGAAGTTCCTTGGCCTGACCATTTGTTGGAAATCCAATTCCCAATACGAAAACCTATACGGTTTTAGTTGTAGAACCTGCCATTTACTTATTGTGGTCACCACTATTTAGATGGTAGCTATAGTAGGCATAGTTCGAAATGTCTATGCTGGCTAAGATTAATATTCTATTTTCGAAATGATTTACTTCACTATGCACTAGTATAATATCAAAGAATTCTTTTCTCGTACCAAGCATATTTAACTATCATAAGAAGAAATCTCCTCCAATTCTGCGTTTGCATTGTGTGTGTGGCGGGAGGTCTTATGGTAGTTCCATTTTTAAAAGCATACCGAAAATTCTTTTATAAATCTTGTTTTTATTTAAATACAACTGTTTTTGTTTACTCATACCAGTCCCATGACTGATCCGGAGTTTATTGTTTTCTTTCCTAAACTCTGGGTGCCCATTATTTCCACACGGGCAGCCTAGTAGCAGGTTTCTGTATTTTGGAGCTCTCATCTTGGAGCTATCTTAGGATCTTTTGGAGATTACAGGTGTTTAGCTTTTGGGAGTTCGTAATCATCTCTCTCATTTGAGAACTTTTGGATATATGTTCACTGTTGTATTATCATGATGTTGTATTTGGAGTTGTAGTGTATGTATTATGTACTCTGTTGCAGTATGGATATTATGTTGATGTTGTAACAGTGATGTTATTTATGATATTGATTCTGTTCCGCTGTTTTATATTCATCTAATTGTTGTTATAAGCTCCGACGATGCAAATTTGGTGTTGTTTATCGAACATCGAGTTTGGGTCGTCATAAGTGGTATCAGAGCTGTTGGTTGAGTAAGAACTTTAGCTACGGAGTATAACACATTAGATGGCTCATTAGAGATAGGGTGAAGTATACCCTAGAATGAGTATAACCAAGACTGAAACTTTAAATTTTCTTAGTCTATTTCTTTTTACTGCTGATATTCCTTAAGATATCTCGTCTGTATATCTAAATCAATTTTCTTACTAATCTCAGATAGTGAAAATGAGTGGACGCAGAGGAAGAGCTCGGGGTCAAGGCAATGCTGCAGCACCAAATCAAATTCCCCCAGCCGCAGAAGCAGTAATAGAAATTCAGCAGCAGCCGGACTTGGCTGATTTATATAAGAAGTTCGAAAAGCTTGGTGGCAAACCGTTTATTGGCAAAGAGTCAATTGTTGACGCTCAAGCTTGGGTAAGATCGTGTCAAAAGATTTTTAAAGGGCTAAAATTGCAGGATGAGCAGAAAAGACTTATAGCTTCTTGGCAACTCCAAGGAGAAGCTTCAGCTTGGTGGGAAACCATCATTATAGATGAACCCGAGGAAGAATTTACTTGGGATCGTTTTAAGGAAGTGTTTGAGAAACGTTACATGCCATCGGCGGGAGTTTCCAGAATGTATCAGGAATTTCTGGATTTGAAGCAAGGAAATTTGTCGTTTGAAGAATAGTTGAATAAATTCAGCGAACTATCTCGGTTTGGTCCGGAATTGCTAAATACACCTCTTAAGAAAAACGAAAGGTTTATCCGTGGTATGAACCAGAAATATCATGGAAGAATGACGGGTCATGTTAAAGAATCTTTTTCAGATTTAGTAGATATGGGGTACAGGTACGCTACTCTTGATATACAAGAAGCAACTGTGGAGAAAGGTAATTCAGGTATTCAGAATTATAAAAAGCGAAAATTCGGAGGCAAGAAACCTTGGCAAGGCAATGAGAAGAAGAGGAGCATTCAAGGAAGCGCAACAGAAAATGTCACTTGTTACAACCGCAAAGAGAAGGGCCACTATTCAAATGACTGCCCAAAACCGAAGAAGCCAGCTAAAGAATGCTACAATTGTCATAAACCGGGACATTTAGTTAAAGATTGCCCAGTGATGAGGCCAGCGCAGGTGGCAAAAGTCTATGCAATTAAGAAGGACCCCTCATCTTCAAAAGCTGATAAAGGGAAAAGTGTTTTGGAAGGTAATCTTACTATTAATAATAGAACTGTTAGAGTTTTATTTGATACAGGAGCTTCACATAGCTTTATCTCCCAACAAACCGTAAATGAATTGGGACTTGAAACTAAATTTGCTAACGATCTTATTTGCGTGAAAAATCCGGTTGGAGGTCCCGCAAATCTTTGTTCATATTGTAAGAGAGTTCCTATTTTATATGCTAGCTATAAATTTCCTATCAACCTTTTTGTCCTCGAATTTAATGAATTTGAAATCTTACTCGGTATGAACTGGTTATCGAGATACGAAGCTATTTTGGAGTGTAGTAATCGGACAGTTTTAATCAAAACAAGCCTTGGAAATTTTATTGAAATCTCTTGTGAGGATCCAAGTCCAAGGAGAGATAGATTGATGTATACTTTGGGAAATCTTGAACCCACTTTGCAGTCTATACCTGTTGTTCGGGATTTTTCCGGCGTATTTGAAGAAGTGAAATCTTTACCTCCTCATCGAGAAATAGAATTCCGAATCGATCTTGTACCTAATACTCGTCCTATTGTCCACGCAAGTCGCAGGATGGCACCCAGGGAAAAGATTGAATTGGTTCATCAAACCGCTGAGCTACTAGCAAAAGGATTAATTCGACCCAGTGTTTCTGAATGGGGCTCAGCCGTCGTATTTGTTGCCAAATCAGACGGATCTTTGAGATTGTGTGTAGATTACCGCGATCTAAATAAACAAACTCTCAAGAATAAATTCCCTCTACCAAGAATTGATGATCTATTCGACCAACTTCATGGCGCTCGTTTCTTTTGAAAAATGGATCTAGCTCAGGGATTCCATCAATTACGAATCGCCGAAGATTGTGTCCATTTGACTGCTTTCAGAGGTCCTATTATGTTCTATGAATGGTTAGTTATGCCTTTCGGGCTAACCAATGCTCCAGCATACTTCGTAGATCTTATGATTCGAGTGTTTCGGGAAGTTCTGAATAAATTTGTGCTTGTATTCATTGATGATATTTTGATCTATTCTAAGACTAAAGAAGAGCATGCCGAACATCTTAAAATCGTATTGGAAATATTGAGGAGAAATGTTCTATATGCAAAATTTTCCAAATGCCACTTCTGGGTCAATGAAGTCAAATTCCTTGGCCATATAGTTAATGAAGAAGGAATTTCGGTAGATCCTAGCAAAATTTCCGCTATTCTTGATTGGAAACAACCCACTACTCCAAGAGAAGTTCGAAGCTTTTTGGGTTTAGCAAGCTATTACCGGAAATTCGTTCAAGATTTTTCTAAGTTGGCTAGTCCGCTGACTAAGTTAACAATGAAAAATGCAAAGTTCATTTGGGCTCCAGAATGTGAAGTTTTTCAAGAGTTGAAAAAGAGATTGACCACTGCTCCTGTTCTCACTATTGTTAATGGGAACCAAGGCTTATCTGTCTATACTGATGCATGTGGTGAAGGGGTAGGGGCAGTATTAATGCAAAATGGAAAGGTGGTTGCCTACGCAAGTAGACAATTACGTCCGCATGAGAAAAACTACCCGACGCACAATTTGGAACTTTTGGCTGTTGTTTTCGCTTTGAAAATATGGCGACACTATCTTCTGGGTAAGAATCTTTTCAGCTTTCCTAACAATTTATGAAACTAATTTGACTAAAGAGATATACCTAATAAACTCTCTTTGTTTTAGGTGAAAAATTCGAATTATTCACCGACCATAAATCCTTGAAATATCTTTTCACCCAGAAGGATCTGAATCTGCGACAACAACGTTGGTTGGAATTTCTAGCATCATATGACTTAGATATTCTGTATACACCCGGAAAGGCCAATGTAGTTGCAGACGCTTTGAGCAGAAGTTATGCTGTTCTTGCTTATCTTGTTATCACTCCTACTCTTCTCAAAAGGATTGCAAGATGGCAGAAAGAAGATGAGTTTCTTCGAGGAATCCATAAAAGAATATGCCAGGGTGAAGACACTAGTTTTGAAATAGATAATAGAGAAGTTATAAGATTAAAAGGCAGGATTTGTGTTCCAGACTTCCCTGATCTGAAACGTGAAGTATTGGACGAATGCCACAAGTCAAAATTCAACATCCATCCAGGAGTCAACAAAATGTATCGTGATGTCAAAAGGACATTCTGGTGGAAAACGATGAGGAGAGACATATCTATTTATGTAAGTCGCTGTGCTACTTGTCAGCAGATCAAGAGTGACCAAAAGAAAGTGGCTGGTTTACTTCAACCTTTGGAAGTACCGAAATGGAAGTGGGATCAGGTATCAATGGATTTCATCGACGGATTGCCACGAACCAAGAAAGGCAATGAAGCGATTTGGGTTATTGTGGATCGTCTAACCAAAAATGCTCATTTCATTCCAGTTAAATCTACTCGGACTGCGGCAAGCTTGGCAGGTATATATATAAAGGAAATTGTTCGCCTCCATGGTATTCCCAGTAGTATAGTGAGTGATCGTGACCCGATCTTCACTAGTAGATTTTGGGAAGCATTCCAGGACGCATTGGGAACGAAATTAAATTTCAGCACTGCTTATCACCCACAATCTGATGGGCAGACTGAAAGGGTCAATCGAATTTTAGAAGACCTACTGCGTGCTTGTATTCATGATTTTGGTGGTTCTTGGGAGGACCATTTGCATCTGGTTGAATTCTCTTATAACAACAGTTATCAGGCCAGTTTAGAAATGGCTCCTTTTGAAGCTTTATATGGTCGTCCGTGTCGATCACCTACATGCTGGATCGAATCAGGTGACAGACTTGTTCTTGGACCGGATATGATAAAAGAAGCCACTGAGAAGGTAGACTTTATTCGAAAGAAGTTATTAACTGCCCAAAGCCGTCAGAAGAGCTATTATGACCGTCGAAGGAGAAATTTGGAATTTCAAGTTGGAGATTCTGTATTTCTGAAAGTATCTCCGATGCGGGGTGTATTGAGATTCAGGAAAACTGGAAAGTTGGCACCGCGTTATATTGGTCCTTTTCCTATTCTGGAAAGGATTGGTTCTCTAGCATATAGAGTGCAGTTACCCAGCTGGTTGTCTGGCGTACATGATGTGTTCCATATTTCTAATCTTCGAAAATATGTGCACAATCCAGAGGATATAATTGAAGAAGCTGCTCAGCAGGATCTTGAAATCACTCCCAACTTGGCAGTTAGAAGGGAACCGATAAAAATTGTTGATCGTGATGAGAAGCGATTGAGGAACAAAATTGTGAAATTGGTCAAAGTTAAATGGAGTGGCGATCCAAAGGACTGTACTTGGGTGACCGAAGATAATATGAAGAATTCATATCCCAAATGCAGAATTGACATCTCGACTTAAAACTGTAAGTCATTTCCTTATTTATAAATTCGTCTATTCTTTGTTTACGTTTCTCTCTCTTTCAATTTCGAGGACGAAATTTTCTTAAGGAGGGGATATTGTAACATCCCGGAAATTTTGAATTAAAAATTTGGACATTTATTGGAACTTTTAAATGTAAATTTGAGAAATTCAAAAGAAATAAAATTACATAGTTATTTAATGTTAATAACTAAAACAACTTTTCCTTTTAACAGAGTAAAATAAGAAATTATGACAAAGTAAAACAAGAAATTATGATAGATGAGCTTTTAATAGAAATAAAATTTGTTAATGTAAGTTATGATAAAATTATAAAATTTAAGTCACAAAATTATAATCTAACATTTAAACATATAAACAAATAAACTAAGATAACAAACTTTTATAAAGAAATATAAAACTGTAAAAGAAAAACACTTTCAATTAGCTATGTAAACAAATAAGTAGACATAAGAAAAGAAAAAAAACCTTTTTTTAAACAAAATAACACATACATATAAAAGAATAAACAAAACTCTTCCATTTAACAAAATAAAGTAAGTTTGTATGAAATAAAAATAAAAATGATAAAGTAACTTTACCTGTAGGTGTACAAGAAGGCATGAAGCATTTAATGCTATACACTTCAGCAAATGTAAAGTAAGACTTCCTGTATAAACCATACAAGGAAAACACTACATAACATATTTGCAGTAAATGCAAGCCTACATCAGCACTTTGAAGAGAACAGGGAAGCATGAAACACGACATGCTATAAATTTACAAAGAAACATACTTTCATTAAATGTTATTACTGCATAGCAGATCTAAAAGCATGGTTCAGTTTTTTTTAAATATAATTCAACTTGTACTTGATTTGATAGACTCAGCCTATCCTTTCACCTGCACACCATCCTTCTTATATACATACATACATTCATATTTATTTCATCTCATTCAAAACAAAGATAGTAAACAAAGGAAAACATCATATTCACAAATTCAAAAGCATTCAAGTGAGCAAAAACAAATTTTTGAAGAAAGAAGAACAGAGGGAAATTCAAACTGTAGTTGCAAACACATTTATAGTCTCTGCTCATTCATTATACAGGTGAGTAAATATGATTTGTAAAGGGTATTAAGTTTATTTAAAACAGTTTAAACTTCCATTTTAACTGTTTTGTTCATATTACAGTATGATGCTTTGTGTTCTCTGTAAATATTCATGCAGGGATTACTTGTGTTTTTAAAACTGAAGTCTATGTGTTTTAAATCACTAACAAGCTATGAGTTTTCACATAATTAAGTTGGTTAAACCATGAAACAAGATTTTTGCAAGTTTATTTAAATATACAGTGGATTAGCACCACTGTAACTTTGGTTTACAGATCTTCACAAATATTGATAAAAATAAATTGTTGAAAAATATGAATTCAAGAATATTTATTGAATATATACCGCAAGACATGAATTTTAAAACAAGAATTTAAATTTTTAGTTTGGCATTCTCAGAGAAATTGGTTTATGAACAAAAGTTGCACTTTTATGAATTGCTGAAAATCAAATCAATTATAAATACTGAAATTCGCATGGAAGCATGTTTGAACACCTACGAATCCAGGAAAATTGTTAATTAATTTTTCTATTGCGTGAAAGTTGGATTCAAAGTCCCATTAGGGTTTTGGTTCCAGTTTTGAACGTGCTTAGCAAAAAGAGGACTGCATTTTTTTGAGTTGACCGAGCTTCACGAGGAATTGAGGAATGATAGCTTGGGGTGTTGTCGAACTATGGACGAAGTTGCTTGGTTTCTGGCGGCGTCAGGCGTCGTGGCGAGGCGTTGACAGGGACGAGTGGTGTTTCCAATTTATGTTACAGGTTGCGTGCTCGAACTCAATTTCGAATTCGAGATGATAATGGAATTGAGTGATCGGGGATTGAACTAGGGAGGATTTTTTGACTTACTCATCGATGCAGCGACGCCTGAAGATCATCAATGGCGTTGTGCACGTATACGTGCACAAATTGATGACCTGGGAAAATTTGATTACCTCAAGCATTTCAGGTTTGCACTCGTGTGGGTTGACTCGAAGTTTTGATCGGGGAAATAGGGCAGAAACTCGAAGGGGGAATCGAGTGGCTTCAGGGTTGTATCGGGATGAAATTTGGACTTAAACAAATTTTGAAATTTTTTATTTACACGGGTAGCATGGGGTTGAAACTCGAAGTAGGGAGCATTTGAGCTCGGGCGTGACTCGGGGGAGCCTCGGGTTAGCCACCTGGAACAATATATTCAGTTTGAAATTTGTCGAAAACTTAAGTTTAAACAATTTTTATAAGCGTTCTTTATAAAATGATGATTGTTAATGGAAGGTGAAGTTAAATCAAACAATGATTAAATAATTTATGATTTATAATTACTTTGTAAGTAATAATAATAAATAAATAAAAGCAATTAAAATTTAAGTTGTAAATTAAGAATCGTTAATCTGATAATTTAAGTTGATTGATTCAAAAAAAATTGATAGTTACATTAAGATAATTTATTAAGGAATAATAAATTAATATGGTCAATAGAGATTTAATTAAATTGTAATTATAAATAATAAATCATCGATTTAAAGTAATCAAGAAAAAAAAATATTTATATGGTTAATTTATTAAATCCCATTCACTTTGATTGGAAACGATTAACTATCACTGTGCACTATATTGATATCTCTGTTCTGTTTGTGATTCTGTATGATGTAATTGCCATGTTATTGCACTGTGATTATGATTTGTTCTGTATTGATGTGAAAACCCTATTGTCCGTAAAACGGCATTTAAACTTCGATGCGACAGGGAATCGGATTTCAGTTGGTTATCCGAAACCCACATCGAACCTGTGAATATTTGTGAATGACATCCACATGTTTTAAAATTTGACACTCACTATTTGAATTAGCCGGGAAAGGACTTTTGCGTCATATAACCCATTTCGAATATGTGATTCGACGTTATGGATAGCAACTGAAGACCGGTGTTGAAGACCGGGTATTTGCGAGAGCGATATGATGACCTGGCGATTGACTCTGCACCGAGTTGCTCCGGTATAGAGTTCTCCATATGTGATGGGGAATCCGATCAGGATTGTGGATATCCGGATTGCAAGGACTTCTTTGGAAGTGCCTTCGGTTCTGTTCGAGCCCGGAACAGACTTGTATGGATTGTATGTCTGACATTACAAATTGAGATATAAAGCAGATTTCTTTTAAATATATTTCTGTTGGTGGCGGAGAATTTATTCTCTTAGCTTAACACCCTTCTCTGAGACGTACGAGCTCAGAGGTTATATAGTTGAAGGTTATCAGCAATATATTCCCAATTTGGTAATGTGACATGCTGAGTGTTGCTGTGAAATGATCATTGTGTTGATCATTTGTGATAGGATCATTTGTTTGATCGTCTATCTTGGTGATCATTTCTATGATCATTTGTTGACCCAAAGCATAGCTTTTGTATAAAGCGTGTTTTTGTGGACGAGACTTCGTCGGACCTCACACCCCGAAATGGTCGAAACAGGAAAGATGCAGCAAGGTTATTGGGGGTAGCACCCCTTAGGGTATGTGCATTTCCTTCTAGATAGAAGTGGTATCATGGTATGGAGCCCAGATACTTAACTTATGTTGATATCGCAGATATATATATATATATATGATTTTGTGATTTGTTGCTGGGGCCCCGGTTAAAGGTTGGTTACAACCGGGAGATGGCATACTCGTGTCAGTAGTTACCCAGTTAGGGGTAACCCGGCCTTGTGTTGGCAGAGATCCGGTTTGGTTCTCGGGGACGTCCTTCCAGAGGCGTTCTCATGTGGCAATGGGAAGTTCCTTGGCCTGACCATTTGTTGGAAATCCAATTCCCAATACGAAAACCTATACGGTTTTAGTTGTAGAACCTGCCATTTACTTATTGTGGTCACCACTGTTTAGATGGTAGCTATAGTAGGCATAGTTCGAAATGTCTATGCTGGCTAAGATTAATATTCTATTTTCGAAATGATTTACTTCACTATGCACTAGTATAATATCAAAGAATTCTTTTCTCGTACCAAGCATATTTAACTATCATAAGAAGAAATCTCCTCCAATTCTGCGTTTGCATTGTGTGTGTGGCGGGAGGTCTTATGGTAGTTCCATTTTTAAAAGCATACCGAAAATTCTTTTATAAATCTTGTTTTTATTTAAATATAACTGTTTTTGTTTACTCATACCAGTCCCATGACTGATCCGGAGTTTATTGTTTTCTTTCCTAAACTCTGGGTGCCCATTATTTCCACACGGGCAGCCTAGTAGCAGGTTTCTGTATTTTGGAGCTCTCATCTTGGAGCTATCTTAGGAGCTTTTGGAGATTACAGGTGTTTAGCTTTTTGGAGTTCGTAATCATCTCTCTCATTTGAGAACTTTTGGATATATGTTCACTGTTGTATTATCATGATGTTGTATTTGGAGTTGTAGTGTATGTATTATGTACTCTGTTGCAGTATGGATATTATGTTGATGTTGTAACAGTGATGTTATTTATGATATTGATTCTGTTCCGCTGTTTTATATTCATCTAATTGTTGTTATAAGCTCCGGCGATGCAAATTTGGTGTTGTTTATCGAACATCGAGTTTGGGTCGTCACATAAGGAGATCGATCGGCATCCATAGATGTTCGGCCTACAGGGAACGTTCGGCATTCCTGGACTATTCGGCATTCCAACCTCGTTTGGCGCACGAGTGCGTTCGACATGACAACCTCGTTCGGCGTACGAGTGCCTTCGGTATGGCATTTTGGTTCGGCATGGGCCGTTCGGCCCTAATGGGCTCTGGTTATTTAGAGAGCCCACCAACTACCTGGACGCGTCTATAAATAGAGCATGTAGGGCATCAAGAAAGGGATCTTCTTTCTGCTCTCTGACTTTTTATTTCCTAAGGCTAAAGGAAACACTACCATCTTGTAACTGTAATCGATTGTTACAGCAATAAAAAAGAAATTTCTGGAGTGGACGTAGGCCGGAGTTAGCCGAACCACTATAAAACTTGTTGTTCTTTACTGCTTTCATTTTAATCTTTACTGTTCTTCGTATTATTACTCTCTACATACACACTATCTCTGAGCTGTGACTAGTATTTGGTGCTTTCATCTGAATTTGGGTGTTAGTGACCAATTTTGGTGCTAACATTTTGGTGCTTTCACTGAGAACAATAAGAACTCGGGAATTTTGGAGCTAGGAACTTGGATTCTAGGAAGCAATGTCTAGACCACCAACAAGAAAGCAAGCGGCAGAAAGGAGCAACCAAGATGGAAGTCAAGCGCCCTCTTCTGGAGCTGGAGAAGATCGTGCATCCATCTATATAACTCGGGACGAGATGCATGTTATGATGAATTCTATGCAGGAGCAGATGATGAAACGGCAAGAGGAGATGATGCAGGCTCTTCTTAGGCAATTTAGACAACCAGGAACTGCAGGTGCTCAAGTTCTTAGAGCTGGAATAGAAAGACACAATCAGCAGGCAGATGGAGTGATCCAACAGGGGGCAACTCCCAATCAACAAACAACCAACAATTTGGATAGACCTAGACTCGGGGGCACACCACCAGGTAATGCTAGACCAGTTCATGGAGGGATACCAGATGACTCTGCGCAGCCCGACACCAAGAGGAATACAGGAATACGTTATGAGGAGTATGTGCCAGAATTTCCTCGTAGACCTGGAGGGCAGTTAGGAAACATGGACAGGGAGCAACCCTTGGTAGGTAACACTGGATTGGCTGACATCATCAGGCGAACCATTCGCAGAGGTCTGACAAATAGAGATTTGGAGGGAGTCAACAAAAGTCCGTTCACCCGGAACATTAGGACAGCTAGGAATCCGCCCGATTTCAAGCTGCCCACACTGGAAGTATACAGTGGAAAGACAGATCCCGCTGACCACTTGATGAGGTACACGAGGCATATGGAAGTGCTGGGGGCATCATAAGAGGTTATGGCTTGGTGTTTCCCTCTATACTTAACAAATATAGCTGCTATGTGGTTCAGACAGCTAGAGGATGGAACTATTGGAACATGGACAGAACTGGTGGATAAGTTCTTAAGTCAGTTTCGAGTTCACATCAAAAGGCCGAAGAATGTGATGACACTGACGTCGGTTAAACAGAGGGAGGATGAATCGCTTAGGACTTTCTTAACTCGGTTTAATGCGGCAGTTGCTTCGGTGGATCGGTCGGATCCATCAATGGTTCTGATGGCTGCAGTATCAGGAGTCAAGGATAATTCGAATTTCGAAGTGTCATTGATATGGGATCCACCATTGGATCTCGGGGAATTCTTTCATGAAGCTGAGAGATTTCTTCGACAAGAGGATGCATGTCTAGATATAAAATTGAAGGAAGTAAACATTGTTAAGGATGGAGGACTGCTCGGTGAGAGCTCGGGTGAAGATAAGGATAAAGGGAAAAGGAAGCGTTGAGGAGAACCAAAATTCTCCACTTATACAGGATTGAATGCAACATTGGAACAGATATACTTGGACACTCGAGATCGCCTTCCTTATCGAAGGCCAGCAAGGAGGGAACCCTCAGAACGCGAAAGGGCATCGCGGTGGCGCTGTCTCTTTCATGACCTGGAGGGGCATGATACTAACAGCTGCCGACATCTAAAGGATATAATCGAGGAGCACGTAAGAAATGGTCAGTTGCGACAATATGTCAAAACTCGGAATGTGGCGGTCGAACAGGAGCAGCCGCCGCCTAACCTGAACGATGATGACGCAAGGCTTAGGAATGGTGGTCGGTTGGTCATCAACTGATCGTGATGGTCTGGAATAAGTAACAAACTTTCGGCTAACGACTAAGTCGCTTACTCATGTACGGGGACGGAGACAGCCCCTTGGCATGCTCTGAGACGATAATGAACAGTGATGCCCTAGTTTGTGAAACATGTTTTTTCTTTTAGTTTAGACACTTCCTTTTTCTGGTTTGGTTTTGGAGTTTGGTTTGAACTCGCTGTTTTGCTCGTTTTTTGGTTTGGATTCGGGTTTGGATGTTTTATTTTTTGGTTTGGATTTTTGGTATGGATTTCTGGTTGGATTTGGATTTTGATTGGATTTTCCTTTGGATTTTGCCTAAAAGGTCATCGAGCATGGACTATGCTCGGTAAGGGTCCGGAGAGACCGGGATTCGGCCTAGGACTTAGGCCCCATATAGTCTCCTATACAGGTCATTGAGTATGGACTATGCTCGGCAAGGGTCCAAAGAGAGCAGGATTCGGCTTAAGACTTAAGCCATGGCATTATTTAGTATTCAGGGACACTGAAGCAGGATAACCATCGGCCTAGGACTTAGGTCAAGACATTGCTTCATACAGGTCGTCAAGTGTGGATTGCACTTGGCAGGAACCCAGAGAGGTTACAGATTTGGATATTGTCTATGAACAGCTAAGGATTTGGGCATGGACCCGAAACGGTCCCAGATTTGGACATCGACCCGGAGAGGTCATGGATGTGGTTATTGGTTATTGAATATGGATGGACTATAACCTGGTTGTCAAGTTCAAATGGATATGGTTTTGCTTATTGGATTCGGAATTGAACATCGACTCGGAACAGTCACGGAAATGGATCAGGATATGGCCATGGCACTCGGATAAGATGGCTTGGTAATGGATTGGATTATGAATCAGAAAGCATGGATGTGGATAACATACATACCTAGGATGTTGGACTTAAGGCTATTCAAAACACACCTTTCAAAGCAAGGCATGTTTTGGGGGCCAAGTGTTAACCCTCCTTTTGGTAAGGCCGCGGACATGCGGATTTAACTGAATCGACTTCCCAGTTATTGAGGTAGTCGGGATGTTGGAGTCTCGAGGTAGTCGGGATGTTGGAGTCTTGAGGTAGTGTTTCTTGGAGTTTTGACTATACAACTTAGTACTCGGCATCCCCATCGTTCGAATGGCATAACATTCGGCATTGAGAGACGTTCGGCATGTGTGAACGTTCGGCATGGAAGGATTGTTCGGCCAAAACATCGTTCGGCCAAGGGATCGTTCGGCCAAGGGATCGTTCGGCCAAGACATCGTCCGGCCAAGACATCGTCCGGCCAAGGCATCGTCCGGCCAAGGCATCGTTCGGCCAAGACACTGGTTTGGCTTTCGGTATCGTTCGGCATAAATATTCGCACAGCATTCAGAGTGGTCGGTCTCACTTCGTTCGGCCTAAGGAGATCGATCGGCATCCATAGACGTTCGGCCTACAGGGAACGTTCGATATTCCTGGACTATTCGGCATTCCAACCTCGTTCGCGCACGAGTCGTTCGGCATGACAACGTCGTTCGGCGTACGAGTGCATTCGGTATGGCATTTTGGTTCGGCATGGGCCGTTCGGCCCTGATGGGCTCTGGTTATTTAAAGAGCCCACCAATTACCTGGACGTGTCTATAAATAGAACATGAAGGGCTTCAAGAAAGGGATCTTCTTTCTGCTCTCTGACTTTTTATTTCCTAAGGCTAAAGGATACTCTACCATCTTGTAACTGTAATCGATTGTTACAGCAATAAAAAAAGAAATTTCTGGAGTGGACATAGGCCGGAGTTAGCCGAACCACTATAAAACTTGTTGTTCTTTACTGCTTTCATTTTAATCTTTACTGTTCTTCATATTATTACTCTCTACATACACACTATCTCTAAGTTGTGACTGGTATTTGGTGCTTTCATCTGAATTTGGGTGTTAGTGACCAATTAAGGCGCTAACAAGAAAGTAATTAGAGGATCATTAATTAATTAGTGAAGTAATTAATTAATGATTATTAATTAATGTAATTAATTAATAATTACTTAATGAAGTAATTAAGGATTAATTAATTAGTGTAATTAATCAAAGGATAACTGTAATTAATGAAGGATTTAATTAATTAGGTAAGTAATTACAAGATGGTTAATGGCCGTTTATGATTAATTAAGATTAATTAATGAAGGTGGTTAATTAAAGATTAATTATTTAATTAATTAAAAGGTAAATTAATTAATGAAGTAATTATAGGATCATTAATTAATATAATTAAGAAATTAATCAAGGTTGATTAATGAAAGTAATTAGTTAAAGTATGATTAATTAATTGTAATTAATTAAGGATCAATGTAATTAATTATAATTAATTAATTAATGGAAGTAAATGGAGGATCATTAATTAATGTAATTAATGATAGTAATTAAAGGTTAATTACTATAATTGGTTAAGGATAATTACTTAATGTAATTAAAGGATAATTATTTAATGTAATTAAAGGATAATTAATCAAGGAAGATTGATCATTAAGAGATGATTAATTAATTAACTTGTGGTTAATTAATGTTAAGTAAGCAGTATTATGGTAATCCAAGTGATTAAAGATTAGTAATTAATTTAATTAGAGGTTAATTAAATTTTTAAGAGTGAATCAAACCTGCTTATGGATGATTGATTGATGTTGGATGATTGATGTTGGATGATTTGGATGTGATATCTCTAAAATGAGTTCTGTGCTGCTTTGTGAGATGTTTGGTTGATATGAATTATCTATTTGTGATAAATGTGAATCATCTATCTATTTATGTTATTCTGAATATAAGTTTAATTGTTTAAACCCTTAAATAACTTGGACATTAAAATGGCGTTTGGATTTCGGTGAGACCAGGATCGAATTTCCAAATTTGGATATTTGAAAACCACATCGATCCAAATTAAACATTAGGTCGTAAATCTAAGTGAAGATCAAAGGGAAGACTCGAAGTGTAAGAAATATTCGTCATTATAACTCTGAGGGTGATTCCGGAGATGAGTTTGACGGAGATAGTACTTTTAGATTCAAGATGGTGATTCAGAGTGCAAGGGCTATGGTCGTTGACTTTGAGGGTGATTCCAAAATGAGTGTAACGAGATAGTACCTTCGGTTTCGTTCGAACCCGGAACGAACTTGTATGGATCGAATGCTTTCAGAGCATCGTCAGGTGGACGATAAGCATTCTAAGATAGATGTGTTCTATAAAGGTAATCGTAGCCTCAAGCCTCATCAACCGGGAATGACTAAAACATGGGAGGTGCAGCAAGGTTAAGTGGATAGCATCCAAGTAGGACGAGATTTACCCCTGTCTAGATGTCCCTTTCTATTTCAGCTTCGTGCGTGGTAGGTCGTGCCAACCACGGGGTGGTCTTGTTCGGGACTATCCAGTAAGGGATGGTTCCGGCCTTGTATTGCAGGGGATTGGGAGTAATCCTCAGTACGGTGATCTAGGCCCCATACTGTGACGGGCGGTGCCCTAATAGCACTGCCATTGATGGAAACCCATTCTTCCTACATGCCTTACGGTTTTGATTGTATTATCCACTTTTGCGGCTAGTAGCTGGAATTTAATCATGTAACAATTTTAGCTATTTCTTATTTACTTGAAAACCCTAGACACTATTATAATATCACTGGATTTCCTATCAAATGTTTTGGTTAGCGTAAGGTAAAAACTTTTCCATGTTTATGTGTGGGAAGTCTTACGTGATACCTTTCTTTCAAAGGATTTTTAAAAGTTAAGCAACTTTAAACCGTTTACTCACACAGACCCATGTCTGACCCAATTGTTTATTTTCTGGTTTATTAAACTCTTGGGTACTCATATTATCTATGAGTAGTTGAGGGATTCAGGTTAGCTTTGACGAATTCTAGAGGAGATTTGGGGCATGAGGCTTCAGCGAGTAGTTATATAGTGGTTCCGCTGTGTTTGAGTTGTGTCTGTATCTCTATGATATCTTGAGTGGTATAATTAGACATGTGTTTATAACTTTCTAATATGAGATGTATAAGTTATGTAACTCTGATGTATATGATTCTATGTAATATTTTATGTGAGATATTATATTTCATTTGTTCCGCTGTGAAAATCAATTGTTGTTGACTTTCTTCTTTTCTATCTTTTCTTCTTCTATCCCTTTCTTTCTTAATTCATGATGCATCTTTCTGTGAAGAGAAAGACGGGTCGTGACACCAGGCATGGTCACATTCAACCTGGGTAGTGCTGGTTTGGTGAATTTGGTGCGCTTTCTTATTACGTTGATTTCTTACCTTTAATATACAATTAATGTTAACAAACATTATCTTATCCCCTATTTATAACGCTTAAATGGCGGGTAGCAGTTAAGTTTAATGGCATTAATTACTCATTAACTAATTTCAAATTACTTCCTTAATTATATATATATATATATTTAATTTTGACTTCAAAAATTCAAAAACCAATAAATTTTATGTTTGATCTCCGATCAAGAAATTTTATATATGAAAACTGATCAGAAAATCGCCACAAACATAATGGTGCAAGTTTCATAGCCAAATTCTGATATATGCAAAAATTCTATTTTTCACTATTTATTATTTATTAATTAGTTTCTATTTTAATTAACGTAAAAACATGGTGTATTGCATTCTTCCCCCTTAAAAGAATCTAGTCTCTGGAATTCCATAAGGTTTCGATCATGTAAACCATTGCATATCCATTCTATACTAACAATCAATTAGTATACAATAAATTTTGCAACGAACCATGTATACATGAATGGTGCATTACAATACATAGGATATGCATGAACAATAATATCTAATTAGCACCTCCTATATAAATGATTCATTTTTCAGTCAGTTTCGAAAATAAGAGCTAAAATCCTAAATATACTGGTAGTTCTATATGAATGCAACTTAGTGAAAAATCAAAAACGGTTTTTCGTCCTAATTTTTCCATACTTCTATAAGAATAAGCACGGTTCAATTATTTTTCATCCATTCCTTACCATCCATATTCCTAGCACAACATTACCGACGTCCAATCTAGAAAAATACAGTTTTTTAAATCTATTTTCTTATTTGTGGAAAGGGTCTAGATGGAGAATTCTATATCTCTATCATTCTCTTATGAAACCTCTTCTCGCTTTACCTTGAGATATGTTCTTTTTTCTCCAATCCTTTTCGTACTTTCTGAAGTACAGTTTGCATAAGTAACTTTTATTTTTAAAGTTAAAAAACATTGTTGCTTAAGAAATCATCCTTTTTAAAATTTTCACTCATCAACAAGGTATACATAAGAAAATGCACAATCAACAAAATAGCTTCTTTGTCGCTCGCCGTATCAATTTTACTACAACTATTGCTATGTAGTAAAATCTTCACTAATCAGCTTGCTGGATCTTCCATAATGTCAGCATACGGTATTTCAAAATTTCTAAAACTCAAAATATTTAGCTTAATTTTTTTTTGAATTCATATTATTTGTAATGAAAACTTTCATAAATAAAATTTTCATAAAATTTTTCTTTTTCAAAATATATGTATAATTACATTTTATATATAATCCTTCGTGTTTTTGATATCATGGTTTAGGAAACAGTCCATCGTCCATAATAGACTTCACTTAATTGCGCAGTGAATTTTTAAGTTCTAAAAAGCTTTTCATTTATAGTAGCTACCAGCAACCAAGTTCCAGTATAAATTTTAACCTTTAAGGTGCAGGGACATTGACCGTGGCTACTCACCATTCCTCTCCTATTCTTCACTTGTCGAAATTTACATTTTGAAAAGTTTCTATTCTTTTCAGAATCAACATTTTAAATTTGCTTTTATTTTTTATTTGGTCAAATAAATTTTCTTAATTTATTATTTAACTATCAGTTTCAACTATTTTCTTTACCCTCGCATTAGTTAAGTGGCTTTCTCTAAAATTTCCTTTTGCTTTCTCAAATCATTGAGGTCCACCTAGAAAATACATAAAAAAATATCATTTTTCTAAACATATGTAGTTCATAGCAACAATCAATGCTTACAACCTATAAAAAGAAAAATTAACGCTAGAAGAAAACACAACACCGCTAACTACTACTATAAGAACGGACTTTTCCAACAGGCTCATCCCTCTACAATAACCATCATATCTTCTCCTTCCTTCATTACTGACTATAAATAAGGCTTATTCATCGCTTCTATTCCTTACCTAATTATCGAATAACTATACATCTTCTCACTGCAGTGGATGAGAAATACAACTTATGAAATCTTCACATTGAATGACAACTAAGCTTGGGGAAATAACCTTCTAATCCCTCCCTTGTTTCCCCAACATAAGTCTAAAAAAATATCCTCCATGTTTGTTTACCATCTCATTTACTATCTTCTCCAAATCACATTCTTTTGATAGTATTCTCAATTCTTGATATTTCCTTTATCCATATATCTCCTATAAGCATATCCAAACTTATAGAGGTGTATTTAATATTCTTTTTATGGTTTACACACATATCAAAATAACATTTATAGGCTCTTTCGAGCATCTTTACACTCTACAAGGACTTTTTCTTACTATTCCAAAAGTAGCCATTGCTATCTCCTTCATAGCCTTATTATTTTCCTTGTCTTATCCACGCACTAATTCCTATATACTCTATATAAAATTCTAGTTTGGTCTTTATCATCTTTTTATCCAAAAATTAAAACTTCAAAAATTCTTGAAATTATTAAACCCAAAACTCTTGCCTTTAAAAGTGCTACTTAGAAACTTCTATTAAATTCAAAAAAAAAATACTTGGTGTTTTTAACTCTTTCCAAAACTTACATTTTAAGATTTTTGAATTTAACTTATTCGCTAAACTTAAAAGGAAACATTATAAGTTTAAAATCATCGATTTTTTCTTCTAAAGGTCATTCTAACTCTTATTAAAAATTTGGGATTTTTAATTCAACCATTTATTAAGTTTTTCTTTCAAAAACTTATTTATTTTCACCAAACCATTCCTTTCAAAACTAGAATATACTATGTTTCTAAAACATCTTCCATGACTTTTAAATTATAAAAGCTGGAGTAGATAAGAACAATTATCATTCTATTATTTCCTTACGTCTCCTACTGTGACGCCCCACCTCTATAACCACGCTAGCCAAGAACACTACGTAGTAATGCTGTCAACTAGCACGGAGAATAAGGCTGTTGAGGAGCGACCATCCGTGTAATTGCTTTGTGCGAGCATCGATATGTCAGATAGTATAACATGCAATTCTTTTTAAGTGGAAATCCGACATGCCGACACAAACTCAAAGATATCACACGGTGGCTATAATATCTTCGGAAACAAATATAGAAATAAACATAACATAAATCAGTCACAGACAATTCATATCACAAAGGCGGAAATATATATGAATATTACACTAGGAAGTTTACATCAGAGTAGTGGTCTAAAAAGATCCACAATATCACAAAAGAATAGTTACATGAACTACACAAAAGAATAAGTATACATTTTGGAGTCTATATCTCGAATGTATACACCAAAATAAACTACTAATCTAAGTAGTAAGCCAAAAGTCAGAGAAATCAATCCCAAGAGAGAAGTCAAGCAGAAGCACCTGTAACATCTCGGTCTGACCCGAGTATTATTTAATAAGAAAATAATAAACGGATCAGTCTAACTATAGATATCAGATGAAACGATATAGAATAAGAGATATGACTAAACACATAATAATCGCAATTCCAAGCTGTGATATATATAAGAAATTGAAAATCAACGAGAGATTAATCAATATCACCAAATCTACACAAGAATCAAAGAAATGCCATACTCCTTATTTCGTTCATCAAACCACAAATATTGACGATTATATTAATGTCAATCACAAAAGTTAGTGACACACAAATTCACCAATGCACAAATATTGACAATAATATCAATGTCAATCACACAAGTCAATGACACACAAATTCACCAATGCACAAATATTGACAATAATATCAATGTCAATCACAAAAATCAATGACACACAAATACCAGAATTCAATATGCGAAATTCAGAAATCACAAAAGTCAATGACGCACAAATTCACCAATGCATAAATATTGATAAAACTTATCAATGGAAATCACGATAATTGGTGAAACACAAATTCTAGAAATCATCTCAAGAAATCCAGAAATCACAAAGGTGGAGGGGGGGCTATCACAAACAGGAGCATAAAGCTCGCCAACACGTGTATCACAAACGGAACGCTAATTCCATGTTTGCTAACCATCACAAATTGAGCCGAAGCTCCACAAACGGCCCGAAGACCATGGGTCGCTACCCCACCAAATTGAGTCGAAACTCCACAAAACGGGGTTTAGTCTCCCTCGCAGACAAAGAGACATCGCACATTGCTAGTCTAAATCACAAAGATGATCATCATGATCAACGAGAAGTGTCAATTACACCAAGCTAGTAAATATATGAGTTTAGCTTCATGTCCCATAACCACTTGCTTAACTTAAATATTTACGAACAAACTGTAGATCTCCACTATAAAATTGTCACAAGAGATTCAATCGAACAAGTCCAAGAATTAACCGACAAAGTGAACACAAGCGTTTCATACCACTTGTTTTATTAAGTCGTTTAATTAGATTTCTCATACGAGTGAGGTAAAGGTTTATATATACTAATAGATAGGAAAACGGTTTTATAAACGAATTTTGTATTCAAATAGTATTGAAATCGTTTGAGGAAAGAGTTTTGATATTTACTACTAGTATAGAAAACCTTTATATTTTTAAAGTGACAAAACACAAAGAAGATTGTAGGAACAATCAATCACTAAAATTCACATACGAAGATGTGAATAAAAATCCAACGAAACCGATAAAGAATCATCAAAATGGATACTCAAAAATCCCTAAAAAGGAGTCATCAAAGTCATAACAAATGATAACAAGACATAGGAAACAACACGAATCGATTAAAGTTGGAAACCACACAAAATAGGCGAAATAGGCAAAATAACATCAGGTTGGTCGGCCGGCTACAGAGCTCGGTCGACCGAACCTTGTTTTGGAAAACTTCTTGGGCATCAGGTCGGTCGACTGAGCCAGGGGGGTCGGTCGGCCGAACCAGAAACAGAGAAGTGCAACTGCACTTTTATTAGCAGGTCGGTCGACCGGACCAGGGGGGTCGGTCGACTGAACCTGATGCTCTGCAAATTTATGCCCATAAATTGATATGCAACCTCCACCAATTCGCAACCGAACGAGCACGGACGCTAGGGAATTATCCCTAACGGCTACCCGGCCCTATTGGCTCCTCGATGCATCACCAAACACATGTTCAAACATCATAGTTACGATTTTTAAAGGATTGAACCCAAAACACCAAAAATTGGAATATTCACCAAATCAATCCAAACCAAAAGCAAATGCACGCGAATAAGTGTTAGGAATTCATACCTAACATTCGAAGATAAATATAAGCATAGATGTGAGATAAAAATCTCACCTTTGAACCCAAATCAATGAAGTAGAAGCTTTAAGACAAGCTAAGATCAATTCCTCTTCAATCTCAACACTAGAAGCTTGAATCCAAGCTTAAAAGAGAAACATCTCCTAAATTAGATTTAGGAATTTTTCTGAAATCAAGGAGAGAAAGAGTTGGAGAAGAAGAAGGGGTTGCTTACCAATGGGTTCTCTTGAGTTTGGAGCTAGAAGATGGATTTGCTAACGGAAACTAGGGCTTAGGATTTCCTAATTCTTTTTCTCTTCCACCATTGTTGAAAGCTTGAAGAGTTAGGAATTAGCAATGAAGTAATGAAGAGTTGGAGTGGGTTGGGACTGAATACATAAGTGGGCTCAGCCCAAACCAAAACCCTAAGTGAAAAGTAGCAAAATTCAACTTTCTCCAAACATATCGAAGCTTATACTCAAAAAGGTCGCAAACGTCATTTTGAACTCAATGGGGGTGGTCTCGAGTCTCAATTCGACTGTTTGCACAAAGTAGCTTTTCGGACCAAAATCCGATGAACGGTGAAATATTTAAATAAAATATTTAAATATATAATCGATAAATATGCGGGTTGTTACAGACTCCCCTCCTTAAAGAAATTGCGTCCTCGCAATAATTAAGAAGGAAATATATAGTAACAACCGTGGAAGCATATTAACACAAAAGAAAATTTGAATCAAGAAGTCCACGATAAAGAGCACGAAGGAGTAAATCCGAAAGTTTTCGTTTGATGAATTCTCAAGATTTCACATGAGCAATCCTTAGGATTCGAGAACCATTGAACTTTTATCAAAAATAATATCTTTATATCGAAGGCGCTCAACCTCCAAAGCAATGATGCGAATAGAATGTTGCTCAAAAGTCAAATTTGGTGAAACTTCAATCCCTCAATAACACCGGGCTCAAGAATAAAAACCGGAAACATAAAAGCATTTCCATAGTTAAAAGACGTGGAAAACGTCAAGAATAGCAGAAAGTTGAGCCGGTGCAACGGCGTAGTACAAATACAGTACGTCCGAGAAACTAGAAACTCGAATAATTTGGAACACCGACGTAGTACAAAGACGGTACGTCCAATGAACCAAAAAGACAAGTCATTGATGTTGTGCAAACGGTACATCCAATGAATCAAAAAGCGAAGACATTGATGTAGTACAAACGGTACATCCAATGAATCAAACAGCAAAGTCATTGATGTAGTACAAACGGTACATCCAATGAATCAAAAAGCAAAGACATTGATGTAGTACAAACGGTACATCCAATGAATCAAACAGCAAAGTCATTGATGTAGTACAAACGATACATCCAATGAATCAAAGACACTGATGTAGTACAAACGGTACATCCAATGAATCAAAAGCAAAGACATTGATGTAGTACAAACGGTACATCCAATGAATCAAAAGCAAAGACATTGATGTAGTACAAACGGTACATCCAATGAATCAAACAACAAAGACATTGATGTAGTACAAAAGGTACATCCAATGAATCAAACAACAAAGACATTGATGTAGTACAAACGGTACATCCAATGAATCAAACAACAAAGACATTGATGTAGTACAAACGTTACATCCAATGAATCCAAGCTCAAATAATTCGGAACACCGACGTAGTACAAAAATGGTACGTCCAATGAACCAAAGCCCGAATGATTTCGGAACACCGAGGTAGTACAAAAACGGTACGTCCAATGAACCGAACACAATAAAAGGACATCGGATGCTAGTCCATAAAAGAAATGAGATGAAACTCAATAAAACGAAGTACACCAAAACACCCGATGAACTTGGTAAAAAGATGATTCCATTCCGACATCATCAAAGAATCAACACCTTATTGCCTACGACAAAACGTATTGGCAACACGATTTCCCCTTCGGGAATAAAAAGAATATCAAGATCATAAGATGCTAGGAACTCGAGTCAACATGCAGTTCCTTAAGAGAACATAAATATTCCAAAGATTTATGATCAAGGTAGAGAACAAATTTCTCATCCAAATATGATGATGCCAAATTCCAAAAGCAAAAACAATAGCCGAGAGCACTAGATCATGAGTGGCATATCTAGTCTCGATAAGCTATAATGATTTAGAAGCACAAGTGAAAACACGTTCTCTTTGGCAAGAGAACGGCATCCAAACCAATACGACTAGTATCGGTACAAATAGCAAAGTCTTGGTTCCCCTTCAGGAATCACAAGAACTAGAGTATCGAAAGGAAGAGTTCTTTTAGATAATCTTCTTTCTCGAAAAGCTAAAACTTTCAAAATCACAATTATTTCAATGTAAAAATATTTCTAGAAAAATTTACAATTTACAAGTCAATATATCGTGTCTAATTGTCACATCAAAGCGTTTAGGAAATTCCTATCGATAACGTTGATCAAGCGCATCGACCAAAATTCTTAAAGTACTCAACGGGCAATACAATCACAAAATCATCTTTTATAGGATAAATAAATCTCTTAAAAAGTTTTAAGAATATTCTTTGTTTGTTTCAATAACAAAATCCAGTTTTACTTATAAATAAATCTTATGAAAAAGATTTGCAAAATTTTAAATTACTATTTTCATCCAAAATCAATAAATACAAGAATGTCTCATCGAAATATTCATAGAATATTCGATTTATAAAATGGATGAAATAAGATGGACAAATTGAATGACATAATAATTCATTCATAGGAATCATAACAAGTGCGGAATGTGGTAAATGGAATGCGAACTCCCGCAACTCGTAGCCAAATGAAAATCGGTGGCAAGGTCGAACTAGAAAGACCTTATCACCACACAAGATATTGCTTAGGTGATAATCCTAAGACAAGTCCAAATAAACCGGAAAATTTCACAAACTATTTAGATGAGAGAAATAATACTTTCCTCACCATAAGGGCTTAAAGAATAAAATGATGCCATCAAATTGGAATCAAAATCACAAAGGAAAAACAAAAATCTGCTTAACAGATAGAAAATGTCGAAGATGAAGAGTCCACTCAGAAAATAGGATATAGGCTTCATAATGATTAAGCCAATCCTATCGCACAAATCAATTCCGTAGCCTAAGCAAAAATATCGGCTCGGAAAGAAAAATCACATAAAATAATTTCGACATCTAAACAAAAGCAAATTGTTGCGGATCCATCCGGATTCACAATCCTCAAAGAAGTCTTCAAGCCCAAAAATGTTTAAAAAGAATCAAAAAGTTCTTTTGATATAAATTAGTGAGATGGAACCCTTATCAAAAAGATCTCGAAAAGGAAAATCATCAAACAAATGTCATCAAGGATAGAATGGCGACCTTGACTAAGAGAAGAGTTGCTAGGGGCTTGCAGCTTTCCTTCTCTCTTGCTTGGAAGCCTAGGGCACGAAGATAAAAGATGACCCGAACCTTTGCAATAACGACAAAAGAGGGGTTTCGGGCACTCCCTTGCATAGTGGTCTGTGGAACCACAATTGTAGCATTGTCCACTACTAGAGGTAGGAGTATTTGCTACCGGAGCTGGTTGCTTCCCTTTCTTATTAGAATTGGGGCCTTTGAATATGATAGGCCTCTTCAAGTTATCGTCGAAGTTCTGTTGGGCACGCACAACTTCAACATCACCTTCATTATCGGCCTCTTCAGGACGAAGAGCGATATCAATAAGCTGATCAAATGAAACCTCAAGTTTCAGAAGTAATGGCTTCTTAAGATTCTTATTCAAGCCATAGACAAATCTCTGATTTTTCTTCAATGGGGTATTAATGTACTCAACCCCGTATTTGGACAGAGATTCGAAAGATGTGACATAGTCTGTCACAGAAGATTCACCTTGAACAAGGTCAATAAAACGCCGGGCCAAAGTTACTTTTTCGGCCTCCGGCACAAATTTCAATTCGAACCTTTCCCGGAATTGCTCCCAAGTGAGATCCGCTTCAATGATTTCAGAAATTAAATGCTCATTCCTATCTAATGCTCTTTCTTGGAGCATGCTAGAAGCCACTTGGACTCGATGAAGGTCAATAAGGTTCACGCGAGAAAAGATGCGATCGCATGATTTGAGCCAAGCTTGAATTTCAATAACACTCTCGGATCCCCTGAATGGCCTTCCACCCAAATCGGTGTAGTCTCTGCACAAGCATGCAAAATCGGATCTAGGATGAGTAGGCTCTGGATTGGGACCGACTGCTTGAGCGTTCTTTACTAGATCAAGAAGCTGCTGGGCATACATAAATACTCCATCCAAGGGAGTAGCACTAGATTGACCGGTGCTGGAAAGGCCAGGTCTAACCATTTCTCTTCTTTAAGAAAGAAAGAAAGAAGAGGAAGAAGGTTATTCACAAATGAATATCAAGCAATCTTGATAGATAAAACAAGGAATCATAAACAAAATAGGATGAATCGGTACGAAGACTCGAATTAAATCCTAAAGCACGACTCCTAAGAAAGACTTAGGACGATGATCCTTGTTATAATATTCCATATTGTTCCGAAGTTTGGCTCTGATACCAAGCTGTGACGCCCCACCTCTATACCCACGCTAGCCAAGAACACTACGTAGTAATGCTGTCAACTAGCACGGAGAATAAGGCTGTTGAGGAGCGACCATCCGTGTATTTGCTTTGTGCGAGCATCGATATGTCAGATAGTATAACATGCAATTCTTTTTAAGTGGAAATCCAACATGCCGACACAAACTCAAAGATATCACACGGTGGCTATAATATCTTCGGAAACAAATATAGAAATAAACATAACATAAATCAGTCACAGACAATTCATATCACAAAGGCGGAAATAGATATGAATATTACACTAGGAAGTGTACATCAGAGTAGTGGTCTAAAAAGATCCATAATATCACAAAATAATAGTTACATGAACTACACAAAAGAATAAGTATACATTATGGAGTCTATATCTCGAATGTATACACCAAAATAAACTACTAATCTAAGTAGTAAGCCAAAAGTCAGAGAAATCAATCCCAAGAAAGAAGTCAAGCAGAAGCACCTGTAACATCTCGGTCTGACCCGAGTATTATTTAATAAGAAAATAATAAACGGATCAGTCTAACTATAGATATCAGATGAAACGATATAGAATAAGAGATATGACTAAACACATAATAATCACAATTACAAGCTGTGATATATATAAGAAATTGAAAATCAACGAGAGATTAATCAATATCACCAAATCTACACAAGAATCAAAGAAATGCCATACTCCTTATTTCGTTCATCAAACCACAAATATTGACGATTATATTAATGTCAATCACAAAAGTCAATGACACACAAATTCCAGAATTAAATATGCGAAATCCAGAAATCACAAAAGTCAATGACGCACAAATTCACCAATGCACAAATATTGATAAAACTTATCAATGGAAATCACGAAAATTGGTGAAACACAAATTCTAGAAATCATCTCAAGAAATCCAGAAATCACAAAGGGGGGAGGCCTATCACAAACGGGAGCATAAAGCTCGCCAACACGTGTATCACAAACGGAACGCTAATTCCATGGTTGCTAACCATCACAAATTGAGCCGAAGCTCCACAAACGGCCCGAAGACCATGGGTTTCTACCCCACCAAATTGAGTCGAAACTCCACAAAACGGGGTTTAGTCTCCCTCGCAGACAAAGAGACATGGCATATTGCTAGTCTAAATCACAAAGATGATCATCATGATCAACGAGAAGTGTCAATTACACTAAGCTAGTAAATATATGAGTTTAGCTTCATGTCCCATAACCACTTGCTTAGCTTAAATATTTACGAACAAACTGTAGATCTCCACTATAAAATTGTCACAAGAGATTCAATCGAACAAGTCCAAGAATTAACCGACAAAGTGAACGCAAGCGTTTCATACCACTTGTTTTACTAAGTCATTTAATTAGATTTCTCATACGAGTGAGGTAAAGGTTTATATATACTAATAGATTGGAAAACGGTTTTATAAACGAATTTGGTATTAAAATAGTATTGAAATCGTTTGAGGAAAGAGTTTTGATATTTACTACTAGTATAGAAAACCTTTATATTTTTAAAGTGACAAAACACAAAGAAGATTGTAGGAACAATCAATCACTAAAATTCACATATGAAGATGTGAATAAAAATCCAACGAAACCGATAAAGAATCCATCAAAATGGATACTCAAAAATCCCTAAAAAGGAGATATCAAAGTCATAACAAATGATAACAAGACATAGGAAACAACACGAATCGATTAAAGTTGGAAACCACACAAAATAGGCGAAATAGGCAAAATAACATCAGGTCGGTCGGCCGACTACAGAGCTCGGCCGACCGAACCTTGTTTTGAAAAACTTCTCGGGCATCAGGTTGGTCGACCGAGCCAGGGGGTCGGTCGGCCGAACCAGAAACAGAGAAGTGCAACTGCACTTTTATTAGCAGGTCGGTCGACCGGACCAGGGGGGTCGGTCGGCCGAACCTGATGCTCTGCAAATTTATGCCCATAAATTGATATGCAACCTCCACCAATTCGCAACCGAACGAGCACGAACGCTAGGGAATTATGCCTAACGGCTACCCGGCCCTATTGGCTCCTCGATGCATCACCAAACACATGTTCAAACATCATAGTTACGATTTTTAAAGGATTGAACCCAAAACACCAAAAATTGGAATATTCACCAAATCAATCCAAACCAAAAGAAAATGCACACGAATAAGTGTTAGGAATTCATACCTAACATTCGAAGATAAATAAGCATAGATGTGAGATAAAAATCTCACCTTTGAACCCAAATCAATGAAGTAGAAGCTTTAAGACAAGCTAAGATCAATTCCTCTTCAATCTCAACAATAGAAGCTTGAATCCAAGCTTAAAAGAGAAACATCTCCTAAATTAGGTTTAGGAATTTCTCTGAAATCAAGGAGAGAAAGAGTTGGAGAAGAAGAAGGGGTTGCTTACCAATGGGTTCTCTTGAGTTTGGAGCTAGAAGATGGATTTGCTAATGGAAACTAGGGCTTAGGATTTCCTAATTCTTTTTCGCTTCCACCATTGTTGAAAGCTTGAAGAGTTAGGAATTAGAAATGAAGTAATGAAGAGTTGGAGTGGGTTGGGACTGAATACATAAGTGGGCTCAGCCCAAACCAAAACCCTAAGTGAAAAGTAGCAAAATTCAACTTTCTCCAAACATATCGAAGCTTATACTCAAAAAGGTCGCAAACGTCATTTTGAACTCAATGGGGGTGGTCTCGAGTCTCAATTCGACTGTTTGCACAAAGTAGCTTTTCGGACCAAAATCCGATGAACGGTGAAATATTTAAATAAAATATATAAATATATAATCGATAAATATGCGGGTTGTTACACCTACCCTCTCAGTCATCCAATATTGGGCGGAGTCTTTACTATCACAAAAGGAGGACTTCTAAAAGATACTTCTACTAAAGGGGCATTTCACTAGAAGGACAAACTTTGCAGTCCAATTAGTTTCTAGGACACACATCCACAAAAATTAATTTCAAGGCCAAAATTTGTAGAATAATTACTTTTAAGGACAAAGTCAACAGTCTAGTTACTTTCAAGGACATAATTTCATAGGTTTTTGGGCCTTAGAAACTAATTATTTTGCATTTTGTCCTTAAAAGTAATTATTTCAGCTGTGTGTCCTAGAAACTAATTGCGCTTGCTAAAGAGTCCCTTGTGGCTAATTTCTACTAAATTAAATGCACATAAAAATAGAAAATGTCCATTTTCCTATGTTCTGCTTTTAATTTCCTATTCTTAATTTGGAGTGCTAGCATGGTTTTTTAATATAATTTACTAACACTACTTTTAATTACCACACTTTTTAGTACACTTAAGGAACATATATTTTAATCCATTAGAACTACTTTTCCTCTAAGAGGAATAGTTAATGCTATTATTCTCTATGAATTGCTTAAAAGAGGATTCGTGTTTAGTATGAAATTACAATGAATTTTATTCCATTTCTCTATTTAAATCGACAGTACAAAATGCGAAATTTCTGATATTTGTACATCTCTTCCATTGCACTTACATTCCTTATTATTTCAAACAAAATATCTTTGTTTGTAACTTGAGTGATTCATAAAAACTTATTTTATTATCTCTTTTTACTCCAATGAATTAAAATAGGTTAAATCCTAACCAAATTATAATAAGTTAAACCTCTCTTTCATTTATACTTCTTAACTTCCTACTACTCAATTCTTCAGCCTAAACTGCACTAATTCTAATTATTTTCCCTTTAATTTGCCATCCTTTATACTTAAACTATTATGGTGAAGCAGCTTAGAGCTTAATTTTTTTAAGACCTTAAGTCTTCTTTTCTATACCATTCACTCTATTTCGATATATACCACTCATATTGCCCACCCACAAAAATATTTAATATCCTAAAAACTTCCATTACATAAAAAGATCACGAGCTATATTGCTCTATCACTTCTTTTCACAAGAAATTTTCTAACAAAGACTTCATGATATATATATATATATATATATATATATATATATATATATATATCCAAAATCCAATATTTATTTACTTTTCCAGTAGAAGTCCATTTAAAGTAAATAATTTATACTTTTTTTTATCATTTTTCAAAAATTTCTTATTATGGGTTGGACTCGAAGTGACTTCTAACTATTCTCTCAAGACATACTTCTTTCCAAATCCAAAAGTCCAATCATTAATTAGGAATGACTGTTTCACACCTTTCTTAGGAAACTCCTCCATCTTCCACTATCTATAACATATGAGTTCTTATTTTTTCTTTACCTAAACCTATTATACATCAGCAATCAATAATCAAAATAGAGATCAACAATCATTGGGCTATTAAGGCCAGATTATGGAGTCATGTACCATCCAGTTTTAGGGATATTTCATATGCAGCTATTCTACAAAAGGAATTCTTAAAATTTTAGCATAAGATACATTTATATTAATAGACAAAATACTAATACGTTCACCTTACATTTACTAATCTTTTAGGAATAGACTAACCTATGCTCTGGTACCAAATGTAACAAATCACACTTCAGTGGGCTAAGATTTTTGCAAACTCGAAAGCCCAATCCGCTAAAATATGGATCGACACTTTGGTATCCTACAAAAGAGAAAGTATATTAGAGAACTAATGGAAATAACTCACAACGGAAATAAGTAAATTTAATAGATTATAATAATCACTGACATAAAATTGATTTCTTAAATGGAAAGTCCCTCAGCCAGACAACTGCTCCAAACAATACTAGTACATGCCCTTCTAAATCATATGGGTTGTAATGAGAAGGGGTCAAAACAAAGTACAAGTGACTGGTGAATTATACACCTTATATATAAACTAGCTTATGCCGATTGTTCACCATTTCTTGTTATGTTATATTTTATCATTAGTCGCTACGACTACATCACTGTGTATGAACAGTTCCCATCTACCACACGTAGATTTATATCTATATATAAATGTAATGACCCGCCAATCCCTACCCCATGGTCCACAAGCCCGCCCATTGACTTTGCCGAACTTTCCCCCTCCGCGAGCTCCATCACTATGGCATCTTCACTTCCGACCAATTCCCTCATGCACGTGAATCAACCAAGCACATGAATAAGAACCTAACTAGATGTCGACTTATTTACGTCGCCGCCATGCCAAAGCATCACTGGGAACCGTCGTGACCACCCCTTAGCTCGCCTACGTCATCTTCTTCCAATTGCCTAAGGTTCGAACCACTACATCATTTTCGATCACCGGAATTCCACCAAGAACTGCTATGACGTTCATTAATATTTGCAACTGCCTCAAGTCGAATTAGCCAAATCTGATCATCCACATCGTTCATCTCATCGTCGCCATCAACTTTGCAATTGGGACCTCGAGCTGATATGGCCTATAGTGGCAATGGTGGCTCATGGCCGTTGGATGTGAGAGGGGTTTTAAATTCAAATAAGAAAAATGAACCAACTTTAGGTAAAATGCAATTTTATATAGGGGAGAATGGTACGGCTAGGTATGGGCATGTGTACTATGGGTAACGGCTAATGTTTGGAGAGTACGGATGAATATCTATATATTATTTTGAATTATAAAATATCTAGCATTAAATGTCCAAAAATCTCAAACTTTAAATGAGGGTGCCGCCTAGTGTTTTATATGTAATAAACTTATTCCAAACATACTAGAACTAGCCTCAAGATATAATCATATATAAAAGATAGCTTTTCAAACTCAATTATATTTTATAGATTCCTCAAAGTAATTTCCACACTTTCAAGCTTGCACGACCAAACGATACGTCTGATCATCACAAATTCGACGGTACACTATAATTCACTATTACAGATCCAATGAACTGGTGTAACAACCCGATATTTTCATCCATCGCATCCACACATGTCGGACTTGAATTGCTCAAAATACCTCATTGTAATAAAATTTGGAGCAAATAAAAGCAATCACAGAATCATAGACACAGAAATATCAGAATAACTCGCAGCGGAAATAAAGATACCATAGTAGTTCATGAAGCTACTATAACAAAGTCTCAAAACAAAATACAAAATATTAGTCTGAAACAAACACTATAGAAATCCCATATACATATAAGTTCACTAATACAAGAGCTGAAATAGATGAACTGAAACAGAAATAGACGAATAACTAGATAAGCAGAATCTCCAGCGATTCCTAGCTCTAGAAAGAGAAATCCAAAGCTGTGAATGCTCAGGCTGACTCGAGCGTGAAGTAAAACACAAAACACTCGAGTCAGGACATACATACTTATATAATGTAAACCAACTCAAGTGAACCGTAGTAGTAATGCACAATAACTTAAAGAATGTATGGGATCGCCCATCCTCTAAGAATTCGTTAAACCATAAATTAAATATATCCAAAAATCACAAGGCATATAGAGAAGTGTACCCGTGGTTATCATTCCAAAAAGGTTTATAATTTCGAATTAAAATCATTCATTTAAACCATAAAAAAATGGAGTTATTATACCTTCAAATCAAGTACTAAATTCCCAAAATTTTAACCTTTTCATATTTCATTTATTCACTTCAATACATTAAAACAGTGAAATTTCAGCTTCCATAGCACTTAGAAAGTGCTGTGGTAAGTTACATTTGAAAACAATTCAATTCAACAAAGACAGCATTTAAAACTGCTGTAATAGTTTAGTTATATTCAAAAATCTCATTTCAGCCAACTGCAGCACTTACAAAGTGCTATTGTAGCTCTTTTATTAATTGTAGGTTTTAATTTTTATTCTGCAACTACAGCACTTACCAAGTGCTATAGCAGCTCTTAGTAAATTTTAGCCTTTTAGTTCACTTGCATCAACCACAGTACTTACGAAGTGCTGTCGTATCCTTTACAATAGATTTTAAGTTAACTTCAGAAATGATAGCATTTCTAAATGCTGTAAATTCAATTTCCAGCTTTTCAATACAATTTCAGCAATAATAAAATTCCAATTTAAACCATTTTAACTTATAAAATTTCATATTTTCCACTTTAAAATGGTCATTTAAAACACCTTTAATTTATGATTTTTATAAAGTAAAATTTATACATAAAATCTAATTGTTAAATAATTCACTTCTTAAATTCAAGCATACAAATTTTCCATTCTTTGCATTTTTAAAAATTAACTTAATAATTAAGTTTAATTACCAATTCAAAATATAAACTTAATTTCCATTTTATTTTCTTAACTTAACTTTTATTTTAAACCAAATTCACCTTCCAAGTCAAGTTATATTTCAAATTACATTTTTAAGTAGTCATTTATTTAACCATTTTAATTCATAGAAAAATCAATAGCACTTTATTAAGTCATTTTAAGTTCAAATTTAAATCGAATTATCATATTTTATTCACTTAACTTAAACTCCATTTTAAACAAAATTTCAAATTTCAAATTTTAGTTATATTTCAAATTTCAACTTAACCATTCTCATATTTTAACGTAAAGAAAAATCATTAATACTTTATAAAAATCGTTTTTTATTCAATTTAAATTAAAATATCATAAATTTACAGTTTTTTTTAAAAAAATTCCAGAAAAATATATATAAAATAACCACAGGTCTGCATATTAATTTCTAACCTAGGTCAAGTGATACGGATAATATGTCATTTCAATCCGTAATTTACAAAGAAAAATCTGGGTTCTATCATTTCAAACCCGCAATCCCAAGTAAAATAAAATAAATAAAAATCGCTCAGGCCTATCATTTCTGCCCATAACGATTTTTCCCTATTCTAAAGTCCATTCGGGTATGTATCATTTCAATCCATGGTGATTTTATTCTACAGGGAACTTGCAGTGTGAGAACAGAACAAAATAAACAATATAGCATCGTATAGCAGTAACAGATGATATGACAGATTTATAAACAGGTTAACATCGTATAATTCATATCACAGGCAAATATAACATGATATAATAATTTCTACAGATTCACATGTTGTCAATTCACAATTTATATAAGTATAAATGTCATGAGTGAATACTCACCTCTTAATGCTGGAGTTAACAAAAACAGACACACAAACAAAGATCCAGAAAGCACGATGGCACGACTACAGATTCAAGTGAGGAGAGAGCCAAGATGTAGATCTTGTGAACAACACATAAACAAGACAATATAAATATTTATTCAACAACAAATACACATGGAAACAAATTAAAATAAAAGCAACAAAACACAACATGGTTTTCCCATGCCTCAACCATCGTTTGTGCTCGGCCTAGGGGCTCATGTGCTCAGCCACCATGGTGTATTGGGTCGGGTATGGGTCATATAGTCACGGCTAGTAAGGTGTGAATGTATGGAAGTTATAACATGAGAATACAAAGGATCAAGGCAAATAAAAGGAGATTTGCTGCACCACTTAGGCTCGGCCTGTCATGGTTTAGGCTCGGCCATGCAAGGTGGTGGTCAGGTGATGGCTGCAACTACGGCCAGAGGTGGTGGAGGAGTAGGTGGCGGCGGGTAAGGGGGTGACCAAGGTGGAAAATGAAGGTGATGGTGACAACAAGGCTCGGCTATGGCAATATTGTGGTGTGTTTGCAATATTTTGTGGTGCTATCTTCATGGGCAAGTCACGGCTTGCATTGATAAGAGTGGGAAGGTAGTGTGGCTGTGGATGGTAATGGTGTTGGTCGGTGGAGGTGGTGGAGAGGCTGTGGCCGAGCAAATACGAGAAGAGGCAAGGCAAAAATCCAATGGAAAAATTAAATAAAAATGAAGAGAAAACGTAGAAAAAGAAGAAGAAGACATTACCAAAATTTTCAGAAGTGTTTATGGCCGAGAGTGAAATGAAATGAGAACATTTTTCACATGAAATACAAAAAGAAACTCATAGTTGAAGTTAAGGAAAGAACGGCTAAAGAATTGAAAAGGCAATGCATTGAAAAGTCATAAGAAATGAAGGGTTTTTGTCTCTTCAGTTTACCATTTTCTTTCATTCAAATAAAAAAAATGAGTAAATAAAATAAAAATCTGAAAATAAACTAAAGTGAAAAATATAATAAATAATTATTTTAAGGAAAAATAGAAAATAAATAAAGAAATAGCCGTTTAATTGAAACTAGAATTTAAAAATTGAAAACAATATACAATCAACATTTGAAAATTATAACTATACCTTAAAAATGTTTTAAAAATAAAATATATACATAAAATATCATGTTACACAAATTAGAACATTATTTTTCAAACAAAAATATTATTTATATAAATTAAAATAAATAATTTTGTTAAATAAATTAATTTACACACAATATTGTAAAAAGCATAACTTTCACAGTATAAATCAGATTTCAACGAAACGAAAAGCGGTATTCTTGAAATTTAATTTATTTTCATAATAAAAGATAAAATTTAAAATTCAAATATTTAAAGTTTTAATTTGAAAGGCAAAGTTTGACCATATTGACCAAAATACACTTTTGGGAAAATATTCCATTTATTCAGGCTTTCAATTGTAATTCACACAAAAATAAAAATTTATATTTAAAACAATTTTTTTATCTATTTTAAAAAAATAAAGTTTTTAAATCAGAAATTCAAATAAAACAATCAAAATAAACAATTAAAATAAATCACAAAATTTAGGGTTGTTGCACTCTCCCCTACTCAAATCATTTTGTCCTCGAAAAGAACGAACGAGGAAAATAAGGAAAAAGAAGATAGAAAAAGCAAATAGTACCTGAAAAAAACAATTCCGGATTTGAAGCACGAATGCTCTCCTCCGTCTTTCAGGTACAATCCCGATCATCAATACTCCAATGTACTTTGATCAGACTAACAGATTTCCTTCTTAGCTGCTTCGTACCTCAGTCGACAATACGAAGTGGCTTCTTCTCGACAGTCAGATTAGGCTCAAAATCCAAACTATCAAGAGCAGAAGGCTGAACAAAAAGGAATGGGTCGTGAAGATACCAGGGAATATGTGAGACATGGAATACATCATGCACTCCAGAAAGCTTCTCGGGCAAATCCAAACGATAAGCCAAAGAACCAACTCATTCCACAATGCAGAAAGGACCCTTGAAGAGGAGGAAGGTAGGAGGATAAGAATAGCTAGAAGGGAAAATAGCTTGAAAGACAAGGATGAACCAATATTTAAAAACCATTATATATATTTATAACGTTTTAAACATTTTATAATATGATGAATAGTCATTTGATTCAAATCTGTTAGTTCGAAGTAAACAATATTTAAAACATTTTAAATTATTTAGAAAAGTAAAATAAATGATAAAAATAACCTTTATATAATACTTTATCAAAATACTTTTATAACTCGATGTCTTAACAAGTTTACTGTCGTTTCTGCATACTCTGGTCGTGCGTTGATCAGGCGCAAAGCTAGAATTCTCCAGGTACTTAGTAGATTTGTTTCAACACCCAGTGAAAATACTGGAAAACCTTTAAAACATATATGGAAAGTACAATCCAAACAAAACAACCAAACCAAAACATTTTTCTCAAAATCAATTATACCCGAAATGATTTCCAAGTTTAATCCCTTTAAAACCTTTAAACTATTTATTTCCATATACGGAAGATCCAATTTACCTTTTGAAAATTAGTTAGCTTTAAGAATTTAAACCTTGATTTGGAAGTGCTCGAACTTTCAAAATAGTCAGAAACCAAATTTTCCGATCCAAGAGTTGGAAATCAGCAACAAATCAGTAAATCAATTCCAATAGATAAGGTTATACCAAAACAAATCTGAAACTCGAGGACTGAACATCGGCTTACTTTAAATCATTTCAAATATATATACATATATCTTTAGAATATCAAACCATACTTTGAAATCTGAAATCAAAATTTGTTTCACAAAAATCATTCGCATAGGAAAGCTACTAAAGTGGCCTCTCCCCTACTCTAAAACTCGAAAATCAATGTCGATGATGCATGCACTCATCATCGAAATTATTTTCCAGCGAAATAAGTGAGTTCTGGACTTCTATTTTCTTGAAAATTCTTTGAAATCTCTTAGAAATCATTGGAATTCATTCGAATACATTTGAAACATTTCTTATTCAGAAAATATCTTTAAAACATATTATTTTATATATTTTCCAGAATCTTAAAACCGATTTCAAAACACCGAAGTTCAATTCCTCGAAATTCAAATTCAAAACCCTTCATTTATAAATCATTTTTATATAAATCAAATTTCTTATAAATTTTCAAAATTCCCAATCCTTTCGAAATTTCAAATTTTCATTTTTAAAAGGTATATAATCCTTATCGAAAATATTTCACTTCTATATATAAAATGTGGTCATCCTTATCAAACTAATAATTTCAATGTATGTACAATTTCAAAATACAACCAAACACAAATTTCCCAAGAAATGATTCAAGGATGGATTTCAAAAACAAATTCAAATTTAGAGGAACTCTAATCAAAAATTCTGATTCGAAGATAAGCTTGGACGAAGATGAGATAATTTAATTACCAAATAGAAGATGAATAAGCCTATATAAATCGCGGGCGACCATAACTGGCCAACCGCGACTTCAGGAATATAATCAATGCGAAAATCTAAGGCAAATCGATATTCGATCGCCAGAGATAGAATCCAAATAGAGAAGGAGATAGATAGCATCGACATCCGAGGATACGGAAATCTCTGGTGAATCAATGCCAATTGTAAAGGAGTTTCACCCCCTTTACAAATCATTCAAGGATTTGTCGAATCACCGCTCTTTATAGAGGTCATTCAAAGTGGAGTTATGAATGCTCCAAAACCAAAAGAATACAAATAGGGAAGACAAGACTGGATTTCAGAACAGGTAGGAGCATTCCAAAGTTCAAGAAATCCTAATCGATAAGAATCCTAACCAAAGAGATTACTAACAAGGTGGATACGGAAGGGAATAAGTTTAGAAAATCTTGATTTCAAAATAAGAAAATTTATACCAATGTAATCTTTGAAAATCCTTTAAAATCATTTGGAAATCATTTTATACTTCGAAAATACGTTCTATCTCAAAGAAATGATTCTGAGATTGATTTCACTCATTCTAGGGTATTTCTACCCTATCTCTAATGAGTTTTTGCTCCGCAGGTCATGGTTTGCCTAAAACCAAAGCTCTAATACCAACTATAACAACCCGATATTTTCATCCATTTGCATCCGCACATGTCAGATTTGAATTGTTCAAAATACCACATTGTAATAAAATTTGGAGCAATTGAAAGCAATCATAGAATCACAGACACAGAAATATTAGAATAACTCGCAGCAGAAATAAAGATACCATGGTAGTTTTTGAAGCTACTATAACAAAGTCTCAAAACAACATACAATATATCAGTCTGAAAACAAACACTATAAAAATCCCATATGCATATAAGTTCACTAATACAAGAGCCGAAATAGATGAACTGAAACAGAAATAGATGAATAACTAGATAAGCAAGAATCTCCAGCAATTTCTAGCTCCAGAAAGAGAAATCCAAAGCTGGGAATACTTAGGTTGACCCGAGCGTAAAGTAAAACACAAAACACTCGAGTCAGGACATACATACTTATATAATGTAAACCAACTCAAGTGAACTGTAGTAGTAATGCACAATAACCTAAAGGATGCATGGGATCGCCCATCCTCTAAGAATCCATTAAACCATAAGTTAAATATATCCAAAAATCACAAGGCATACAGAGAAGTGTATCCGTGGTTATCATTCCAAAAAGGTTTATAATTTCGAATTAAAATCATTCATTTAAACCATAAAAAAATATGGAGTCATTATACCTTCAAATCAAATATTAAATTCCCAAAATTTTAACCTTTTCATAATTCATTTATTCACTTTAATACATTAAAACAGTGAAATTTCAGCTTCCATGGCACTTAGAAAATGCTGCGGTAAGTTACATTTGAAAACAATTCAATTCAACAAAGACAACATTTAAACTGCTGTAATAGTTCAGTTATATTCAAAAATATCATTTCAGCCAACTGCAGCACTTACAAAGTGCTATTGTAGCTCTTTTATTAATTTCAGGTTTTAATTTTTATTCTGCTACTACAGCACTTACCAAGTGCTATAGCAGCTCTTAGTTAATTTTAGCCTTTTAGTTTGCTTGCATCAACCACAGCACTTACAAAGCGTTGTCGTATCCTTTACAATAGATTTTAAGTTAACTTTAGAAATGATAGCATTTCTGAATGCTGTTAATTCAATTTCCAGCTTTTCAGTACAATTTCAGCAATAATAAAATTCCAATTTAAACCATTTTAACTTATAAAATTTCATATTTTCCACTTAAAATGGTCATTTAAAATACTTTTAATTTATGATTTTTATAAAGTAAAATTTATACATAAAATCAAATTTTTAAGTAATTCACTTATTAAATTCAAGCATACAAATTTTCCATTCTTTGCATTTTTAAAAATTAACTTAATAATTAATTTTAATTACCATTTCAAAATATAAACTTAATTTCCATTTTATTTTCTTAACCTAACTTTTATTTTAACCAAATTCACCTTCCAAGTCAAGTTATATTTCAAATTACATTTTTAAATATTCATTTATTTAATCATTTTAATTCATAGAAAAAGCAATAGCACTTTATTAAGTCATTTTAAATTCAAATTTAAATCGAATTATTATATTTTATTCACTTAACTTAAAATCCATTTTAAACAAAATTTCAAATTTCAAATTTTAGTTATATTTCAAATTTCAACTTAACCATTCTCACATTTTAACTTGTAGAAAAATCATTAATACTTTATAAAAATCATTTTTTTAATTTAAATTAAAATATCATAAATTTACATTTTTAAAATATTTTAAAATTTTTTAGAAAAAATATATATAAAATAACCACGGGTTTGCATAATAATTTCTAACCTAGGTCAAGTGATACGGATAATATACCATTTCAATCCGTAATTTACAAAGAAAAATCCGGGTTCTATCATTTCAAACCCGCAATCCCAAGTAAAATAAAATAAATAAAAATCGCTCAGGCCTATCATTTCAGCCTATAACGATTTTTCCCTATTCTACAGTCCGTTCGGGTATGTATCGTTTCAACCCATAGTGATTTTATTCTACTGGGAACTTGCAGCGTGAGAACAGAATAAACAATATAGCATCGTATAGCAGTAACAGATGACATGACAGGTTTATAAATAGGTTAACATCATATAATTCATATCACATGCAAATATAACATGATATAATAATTTCTACAGATTCACATGTTGCCAATTCACAATTTATATAAGTATAAATGTCGTGAGTGAATACTCACCTCTTAACATTGGAGTTAACAAAACTAGACACACAAACAAAGATCTAAAAAGCATGATAGCACGACTATAGATTCAAGTGAGGAGAGAGCCAAGATGTAGATCTTGTGAACAACACATAAACAAGACAATATAAATATATATTCAACAACAAATACATATGGAAACAATTTAAAATAAAAGCAACAAAACATAACATGGTTTGCCCATGCCTCAACCATCATATGTGCTCGGCCTAGGGGATCATGTGCTCGGCCACCATGGTGTATTGGGTCAGGTATGGGTCATATAGGCACGACCAGTAAGGTGTGAACGGGTATAACATGAGAATACAAAGGGTCAAGGCAAATAAAAGGAGTTTTGGTGCACCACTTAGGCTCGGCCGGTCATGGTTTGGGCTCTTCTATGCAAGGTGCTGGTCAGGTGATGGCTGGAGCTGCGGCCAGAGGTGGTGGAGGAGCAGGGGGTGGCCAAGGTGGAAAATGAAGGTGATGGTGACAACAAGGCTCGACTATGGCAATATTGTGGTGTGTTTGCAGTATTTTGTGGTGCTATCTTCATAGGCAAGTCACGGCTTGCATTGCTCAGAGGGGGAAGGTGGTGTGGCTGTGGATGATAATGGTGCTGATCGATGGAGGTGGTGGAGGGGATATTGCCGAGCAAATACAAGAAGAGGCAAGGCAAAAATCCAATGGAAAAATTAAACAAAAATGAAGAGAAAAGGTAGAAAAAGAAGAAGAAGACATTACCAAAATTTTCAGAAGTTTTTATGGCCGAAAGTGAAATGAAATGAGAAAAATTGTCACGTGAAATACAAAAGGAAACTCACAGCTGAAGTTAAGGAAAGAACGACTAAAAAATTGAAAAGGCAATGCATTGAAAAGTCATAAGAAATGAAGAGTTTTTGTCTCTTCAATTTACCATTTTCTTTTATTCAAATAAATAAAAAAAAATCTGTAAATAAAATAAAAATCTGAAAACAAAACAAAGTGAAAAAGAAAATAAATAATTATTTTAAGGAAAAATAGAAAATAAATAAAGAAATAGCTATTTAATTGAAAGTAGAATTTAAAAATTGAAAACAATATACAATCAACATTTGAAAATTATAACTATACTTTAAAAATGTTTTAAAAATAAAATATATGCATAACATATCATGTTACACAAATTAGAACATCATTTTACAAACAAAAATATTATTTATATAAATTAAAATAAAAAATTTTGTTAAATAAATCAATTTACACACAATATTGTAAAAAGCATAACTTTCACACTATAAATCAGATTTCAACGAAACGAAAACTAGTATTCTTGAAATTTAATTTATTTTCATAATAAAAGATAAAATTAAAAATTCAAATATTTAAATTTTAAATTTAAAAGTCAAAGTTTGACCATATTGACCAAAATACACATTTTTTGAAAATATTCCATTTATTCAGGTTTGGAATTATAATTCACACAAAAATCAAAATTTATATTTAAAATAACAAAATTTATCAATTTTAAAAAAATAAAGTTTTTAAATCATAAATTCAAATAAAATAATCAAAATAAACAATTAAAATAAATCATAAAATTCGGGGTTGTTACAACTAGTTTCATCAAAATCCAAGACTATGCATCAGATCGATAATTTAACATGCTAACTAAAATGACATATCCAAAAATTAGTTTAATCACTTTTAATTTTAATTTAAAAGTTTACTACCTTCGTTCTTATTTAAACAGAATTTTAAATCAGCTTTTGAAATCATTTTAATTCATACTAAATTCAAGATTCTCTTATTAAAACAATATTTAATATTAAAATAACCCTTATATTTAACGTTTAAACTGTTTAACTTATAAAATTAACATTTCAATATTTATAATCAATTAGATATTACAAATTCAAATGACTGAAACTCTGGGTCTTTACATTCTTCCCCCTAAAAGAATTTCATCCCCAAAATCGCCAAGGTAAGAAAAATACCACAATCTAATTAACTTTTCTAAACCAATTGGTTAAAACTTATTATCATAATTTTCTAAGCCTTTAATTTCATTCATAGTTACAAACTAATAACATTCCAAGTTATAACATAAACATTAAATTTTAGTTAGCAAAATTTTTCCAAAATTCTCAAAAATTTCAAACGACTTAAATTTACGAAAAAACTTCGCCATTGTCTCATTTGCGTGGCTTGATCGGAAAAATTTACAAAATATATAATCATAAGTATACATCTCAACTTCGAGGATGAGGCATCCTGTAGGAAAAAAATACAAAAATATGATATGTAATGTAAGATGTGTACCTTTTATTAATATTAGCAAGCATATACACCCAATAAAATGTGAAAGCGAGCTCCAAATGCGACACATACGACATCCGCACCTACTAATCACTTATAAACCAATGAGAACAAGTGCAGGAGAAGTAATATCGATATATAACATGTACGAATACAATAACTATATGCAAATATAACAATTGTAATAAGAGAAATCATCAGACAAATAATATCCATCCAATTAAATTCAGAACCAAATCGATTTGCATTTTCCTATGTCAACCTTATATTTATAAACATTCATATTCATTTCTTATTAACATTCAACTGATTCATTTCATTCAATTAATTCACTTCAATTTATTCTCATTCAATTGATTTACATTCAATTTCATTTACATTCAATTATTAGCATTCACTTTATTTTCATTCACTTTGCTTACGTTCACTTTAAATTCAATTTATGTTTAACAACATTACATTGCATACAAAATTCATTTATGGACCATTTCATAAAATTGTTAAATTTTAACTTTTCCTAAGTTAGATCTTATTTCATTATTTCTTAGTGTATTTCTTCAATACTAATATTCTTTATGAACCATTCCATATAACAATTACTTAATTTTATTCAAAATATTTTGTACTATACCATCAATGTTTACTATCACTTCAATACTTAAACTCATATTTAATTCTATCAAATCGCATCCCAAAACATATTCAATTTATTTTACGACTTAAGTTGAATTTTGTTCAATAACTCAAATCCATATCCATTTCATTAATTTATTCCATTAGTTCATTTGATTAATTCATTACAAATCCAATTCAATTTCATTTAACTTATTTCATTATTCCACTTCATTTACCATTTCTTGAATCAATTTTCTTTTCAAACTTCATTATATTAACTTTGTTTATTTAATCTTACTTAATTTAAATTTTAATTTCATATCTCAATTAAAAAAAATTCTTTTCTTATCTATACCATTTTCAAATTATAAGTTGAAAACTTATTTTCATATATTTATCAAATCATATTTTGGATGTTAAAATCAAAATTTGTCTCACTAAAATTCAACTTCAGTGGTAGCAATCCATCACTTAGAAACTCGAAAATGAACACCGATGATGTTGTAGTCATGAGCATAATTATTTTCCAGCGACTGAAGTGAGTCCACTGCTTTCTATTTCCTTTAAATCCCGTTTTAAAATATTTCTACCAAAAATATTTGCAAAACAATACTATTATTATTTTCCAAAACCTTTGTTATTTTTTTCTTCAAATCAAGGGAATTTTAAATTCACAATTTTTTTGTTTTAAATACATTTTTATTTTCAAATCATATTTATAGATATACTTATGCAATTTCATTTCATTTCCATTTACAAATCACATTTATAATTCATATTTATATAATTACACTTCTTATGTAATATCATTTCACATTCGTTCATTATTTAAATTATAGTCAATACTGTATAATTCATATTTTAAATTCACTTTCTTAAATAACTCATTTTACAAATGTTCATCTTTTTTTAGATCATAATAATAACAATACTTATTACAATCTATAGTAATCAAATATTATCATTCACTAACAACCATGCATACAATATATACCATATAATTTCTGAAAAATTATTCCTTTATATATAAAATATAATTTAGGTAAAATTATTTCATTTACCAATTCTCAAAATAATATTGTGTCGGTTTGCCTTGTTTAAGTGTTTAGAAACCCCTTTCGATATGTGGCATCCCACGTACCGACCAAAATTCATAAGCCATTTAACAGCTAAATTAACACAATATAAAGTATTTTATATTTAGTAACAAATAAGCGCTTATATATATATATATATATATATATATATATATATATATATATATATATATATAGACACACTCAAAACTCATAATAAGGCCGCACCACTTTATCTTTTAATGAGTTGCCCCGCCAAAGCCATGGTTCTTGCTTAACTTGCGCTCTGATGCCAAGTGTAATGACCCGGCAATCACTTCCTCCATGGTCCATGATCCTGCCCACTAACTTCACTGAAATTTCCCCCTCTACGAGCCCCAACACTCTGGCACCTTCACTTTCGACCAAACTCCCTCATGCACACGACTCATCCAGGCTTGCGAATAAGAACCCAACTCAACGTTGACTTCTTGACGTCAACACCATGCCAGGGCATCACCGCAAACCACCGTGACCACCCCTAGCCGGCCTATGTCGTCCTCTTTCGGTTACCTAAGGTATGAACCCCTACATCATTGATGAGCACTGGAATTCCACCAAGAACTGTTGTGACATCCATCGAGAATGTCACTGCCTGGAGTTAAAGTAGCCAAATCTGACTATCCGCATCGTTCATCTCATCGCCGTCGTCAACTTTGCAATTAGGATCTCAGGTTGATATGGCCTATAGTGGCGATGAGGGCTCATGGGCATTGGATAGTGAGAGGGGTTTTTAATTCAAATTAAAAAAACGAACCAACTACTGGTAAAACGCAATTTTATATAAGGGAGAATGGTATGGCTGGGTATGGGCACGTATACTATGGTTATGGGGTAATGTTTGGAGAGTATGGGTAAATATATATAATATTTTTGATTAAAAAATAAGTAGCTCTTAGTAATCGAAATTCTCGAACTCCAAACAAGGCATGTTGCATGGTGTTTTATATGTAATAACCCTATTCTGAACACACTAGAATGAGTCTCGAGATCTAATTGGACCATGTATACAAGATAGCTTTTCAAACTCGATTATATTATATAAATTCCTAAAATTAATTTTTATGCATTTCCAACAAGCACGACCAAACGATACATTGATCATTACAAAATTTGACGGCATACTTTAATTCACTATTACGGATCTAATGGAACTGATTTTGTCAAAATCCAAGACTATGCCCCAAATCGATAATTTAGCACGTTCATTAAAATGGGTTATTTTCAAAAATCTATTTAATCACTTTTAGTTCTAATTTAAAAGTTTACTATCTTCGTTCTTATTCAAAACAGAATTTTACATCAGCTTTTAAAATCATTTTCATTCAGATTAAATTTAAGATTCGCTTATTTAAATAATTCTAAATATTGGAATAACCCACTTAAAATTTAAACTATTTAACTTATAATATTAACTTTTCAATATTTAAAACCATTTAAATATTCCAAATTCAAATATTGAAACTTTGTGTTGTTATAATAAATATATATCACATCGTCCGCTAATGGACCTAGTTACTATCACTACTAATATTATCACTACTAATATCCATTGCTCAGGACCTCGTAAGGATCCATCACCTCGCAGCATTATGATCATCACATCACTCGACAGAATTCTATAGTGATTGTGATGACCCGCAAATCAATACCCTTTGAATCGACAATAAACCACACATGTCCGACCCAAAAAGCAAAGAATGGCAGATATCCAAGAGAAAGAAAGAAGAGAGAAGAAGAGAAGAGAAGAAAAAGAGAAGAAGAAAACCAATAAAACAATACAGAATCACACATCGCAATGGAAAACATATAATATAGATGAACTTTACAAAAGAGAAAATGTATTATAATATACATACATCCATCAATCATAGTTCAACAATCAATCACTAATCATCAGCTTGGATGACTATAATAATTCGTCCTTACAATTGCTGATAATTTAAATAACAAAGCAGTAGAAAAATAAACATATACGGGAATATGATCTGAAGACTTCCAGCTCTCCTACTGAAGCTTCAAAGCACCAACTCTAAACTTGAAAATATACACGGTCATACCCGAGCATTAAAAGGGAAGAATGCCTGGATCAGTCTGGTAAACCAGCATGAGAAAACACACTCAACTGAATGTATCTTAAATTTATCAAAGCATTTTTTTATCAAAAGAAAGGTATCTCGTAAGACATACCCACACATAAACACGGATGGGTTTTTACCTTAGGTTAAGCAAACCATTTAATATCGAATCATGTTATATTATGCTAGTGTCTATTATACAAATACTAATTAAAATAGCCAAAATCGTTAAATTGATTAAATTCCAGCGTATAGCCCAAAGTGGGTGATACAAACAAAATGGCAGGCACGTAGTGGAGTTTGGATTTCCATACAAATGACCAAGTGAAGGGACTACCTTCTGATGGGTACACCTCTAGATGGATGTCCTGAGGCACAAAACATCTGCCCTCTACCAATACAAGACTGGCCAATCTCTATAACTAGACAGTACCAAATATGTCATCCCCAGGTAATTATCCGAGGGCCCTCATATAATACATCCACAATAATTTATATTCCGAACGTCACATCAGAAAGAAGTATATTTTGAAGGGTATGATCATATCCTAATTTAGGAATGACACATTTAGCCTTGCCGCATCTAACCCTGTTTCGGTCATTTTAGGTTGATGAGGCTTGAGGTAACGATTACCTTTCACATATTACATATCACATCATCCTTGAATGCCATATTGTCATTTCCATTGACCACTATTTGCCTTCCATAAAAATACAACCCTTGAGCTCGTATGTCTCAAGGAGGGTGTTAACCTAAGAGAAGTTTCCTTCCTTGCCACCACTGATGTATGTTTGTAAAAACTAATATACGTAATCTTAGAAATGCAATGTCAGGCACTCATCCATACAAAGTTGTCTAGAAATTGGACAAACCGAAGGTACTCTCCTACCACATCCTATCGGATTAGTAGCGACATCCCTTGCAATGGATATTTCATAATGAAGAGACTATTGCCACTATATGTATATTAGGATTTTAATCCCAAACGATCAACAAGCATTCCTTTATTATGAAAGTCCTAAATATCAATATCACCGACCAACATGCACAATCGTCGCATAAATATTGGTCCAAAGTGGTTTTCAGATAAATCTGATCTAGGTCTTTTCACACCGACAACGCAAAAGCGTTTCTCAATCTTATATAGAAACTAATCACATAGACTTATCACGTCTTCAATTTTCAACTTGCTATCCTTCGGCCAAGAATGAAGCTCGATAGATTGGAGTAATCACTCCATACTACACGAATCAACATTCCCAACACAAACTACAATTAAGCTTACACAGTCAGTTACGTACTACGTGTACGATGAATTAGTTTCTACATCAAGTCGAGAAATAAAATGGCCAAATTTGATAGTCGGTTATTTAACTATCAAAGCAACAAACAAAATCTAGCACATAAGTAGTCACTGGACCTGATTTTATTAATCGTTTATAAATCAAATCAATTACCAATTATTCACTTCAAAATATTTAAAAAAAGATAATATTCAAAACCATTTCACTTATTGGATATTTGGAAAACAGTTTCATGTACTTTTTTAATAATAAGTAATTTTCAAATCATTTTATTTTCAAACCACTTAAACTCCATTTTATAATATCACTTTCCAAAACATTCATTTTATTTAAAGGATTATTCACTGTCCAAAATCATGAATATAATTCCTTTATAAACTTTCATATTTAGCTTATCAAATTAAATTGATTTCACATTTATAAGACAATCTTTATAATTCACATTTCTATTTTTTAAAACTTCCATTTATAAAATTCCTTTATTAACCATTTCCATTTACATCTCATTTATGTGCCATAATCCATTTATAAGTTTATTTACTAATAAATCTCTTTATTTACAATTAATTATTTTTATAACTTCATAAATTGATAAATCTTATTTACTTATAAGGTTCAATTATAACTTCATTTTAAACACTTACAAAGCTCGTCTATAATTTCATTACTTTTACTTATAATGTATCAATTTTACAAATCTTATATATAAACCGTTTAGAATAAGTTCAAAATCACAATTTAACTTAATTTTACAAAATAGTTAACTTTGTATTTCAAAAATCATATTTTAATTTCGTTTAAATAAACTTCTTCTTTTAATAATTTATAGCTCATTATTAAAACTTATATAACTTCAAAAATCACTTAAACAGCCTTTTTAAATCAAAATCTTTATTTTAGTATTTCAGACTCCAGAAATAGGCCTAATGCTACAAAAGCACCAAATAGGGGGATTTGCATCAATCACATCAATCATGGCATTCAAACATCATATCTCATATGATAACAACATATATAACAATATCTATAAATAAAATCAACACTGCTAAGGAATCCAGTTGGATCCCTCCAACCTGTCACCTGCAACAAATATACATATGAGAAAATATGTACAATGTCTGCTTCGAGGCAGATGCGCGTACATAGGATCATCCACTCATACACAGGAACATATAGGGTCTCATCCGCTCAAATATGTGAGAATATATCCAAATCAACTAATATATAGTATAATATCCAACCAATCATCAAACATCATAAAATAAATTTATTCCCACTTAGATAAAAATATAAGCGAGTCAGAAAGAGTGAGTTGTACTCACTTTGCACGCAGTTGTCGTTGTAGCATTTTATTTCGAATAAAATTAAATGGACGTTTGACTTTACCCAAAATTTCTAGCAGCTCCACATCCATCCAAACCTAGCTCCATAGCATATTGTTTGGGAATACCAACCCAATGCCACTGGTTTCGTCAAATTTCGACCTTGTATGTAGAAATATACAATTTTAGAGATTACATGAATTTATATATAAATTATTTACAATTTTTTTATAAACCTTCATTGCATCCAAGTCATTCGTTTTTGCTTCCACTAAATCAACGTCGTGCCCTTCTTCTTTGTTTGTGCTCCTACAGGTTTCGTTCGGAAAGAAAATCCCATACGTCGTCTATATAAATCGATCGCCCCTCCCTCCTTCTTCGCCGTGAACACCATCGAACGCCGCCATTCGAAAGCCCTTCATGAGCTACACCATCGGCCATGACCACAAGAAGCTCGACCCCCTCAAGCCTAGAAAAACATGCACGAACTTCGTACGTTCAAACCCCAATTGTCGTTGATCCATCGCACCATATAACATCATGACCGTTGGATTTATAGCTCTCGTCGAGCTCTACAATATTGTTGTTGAGAGTTTTTTGAAATGGTTGATGGATTGGAAGATAATTAGGGAAAAAGGAGATGAATTTCTGGCCTATGAATATTAAGTGGCGGCTAGGGTTGGTGGGGCTAGGGTTTGGGAGTAAAGACCCTTATATAGAAAATTTTCATGCATTATTCATTCGAAAATTTTCCGAACTCCAATCGAAACGTGCTGCCAGGCGTTTATAAAGTTTTATCCCTATTCCAACATAATGAAATATATATCGGGAGCCAACTCCATCGTATTTGGAAGATAGGTATTCAAATCGAATTATTTTAATTAAAATCACTTAAATAAATTTCTGTGCATTTAACCTTCACACGACCAAACCGTAAATACGATTGACTTGAAATTTGAAATGTTATAATAACTCACTATTGCGGAACCAATAAAATGGTTCGTTAAAAGTGTCAAAAATAACTATTTTACACATTAATTAAATATTAAAATTTCCAATTTCCACCACATCGCTTTTGATTCAAATTTAAAGGTTTACCAACTTCATTCTAATTCAAATAGAATTTATATCAACTTTATAAATCATTTACATTCACGTTAAATTCACATTCCAATTATTTCTGCAATATCAAATATTAAATTAACAATTTAATTATCCAAATCAATTATTATATTTTAAATATAAGTTATTCAACATATAAAATTAACTCGTGAATATTTAAAATCAATTAAATATTCTAGTTTCGAGTGATTGAAATTCTGGGTCGTTACAATGCTCACCAACAACCTTTACTCCATTTGGTCCTGTATTCTTCATGGATTTTCTCCTTTGTCTAATTCATGTATCATTGGATTTTCGGCCCACGCACTTCCACCGCATCCGTGTTTTGAAGGAATCACTATGTAGATTAACTAGCCTCGCCCTATCAAATAAACTAACAAACAACTATGGTCGTGCATAACTCAACTGAATCAATCTTGGTGGGCAGAAGAGATCAGTTAGGTGTAATCCTATCCTTCTCATTAACTGCAAGGGATCAATGACGAGCTCTCTAAATATACATCTCCTACCCCTTTTTTTGGTATCCAAACACGCTAGCCATATGTGCACTGTTGTATAAATTCGATCCTATCCATCGTCCATTTAGGTTGCCTAGTGCAATCAAGGCAATACCCTCCTCTAAACAAATTTGGAGCAAACAATGGTTTTATGGTCTCGCTATCCACAAAAGGTCCATCAAGTGTCTATATTATGTAGGTTCTATTCTAAGCACTACATAACTTGGGGTTCTCTATACGCAAACGTGTACTCTCTATGGGTCCTACGGTTGAATATGCTTTCACACTTCAACTTATTCAAATGACTCTCGATGTCATTTCCTTTTTATAATTTATTATTAAATCATAACTATCCACACCCATCGTAAACGCATATCTGGGGCTACTTATAACATATGTTTTATATTTATAAGTTCTCATTCTTTTATTGCCTCTATAACTCTCATAGTTGACTATAAGTCTTATTTTACTATGCGTTTAGCCTTTCCTTCTTCAAATTCATTTACCACTTCCTTTTGAATTCTATAATATCATTGCCTTTTTATATATTGATTCCAACTAACATTTTGGTTTCTATTTCATTCTCTATTCTTTTTCTTGCCTATTTCTCAAAGTCTCTTTGTTTCATTTTAATTGGTATTCATACTTTATTCACGACTTAATGTTTTACTTTTGGGATTCACAACATTTTAATGTATTAGAACTAACTTTTATTCAACATATGTTAAGCAGTAAATTTCCATATCTTATCAAAAGAAGATATGTCTGTGTGGGGTTTGTAATTACAAGGAACTCCCTTTTTATTTTTCTTGGAATATACAGTATAAAACATGGAAATTTTTCCTTATTTTATACATTTCTTTCCTTTTATTTTCACATGTTCATTCCTTGTTATTCCAAACATCACACTTTTTTATTTGAACTTCATAATATGTGGAAATTTGCTTGTAACAATTCAAGTTCCAATGTATAAAATATCACAAAAATGCGAAATAATATAATGAAGTTTATTTCAACTTAATTTATGTCCGATAAAATAAAAAATTCATTATGATTTTATTCATTTCAGTTGTTGTAAAAATATCAATTAAATATAATCATTTTGGAATTACAAAATTAAATCTGGTGATTACGTAATTACAAAAATAAAATTAATCATTATGCGATTGCACAATTAAAAGTAATCAATACATATTTACATAGGCAAGTTTTATATCTTTAACTTTTCACAATTTTGAGTTTATTCACAACTTAAATTCAATAGTCGTATAGGAATAGATTTTCAGTGATATAATATAGTATCATATAAAATTATATAATATTCCCACTCACCTTTTATTGACGCTCTTAAATCTCTAGATCTAACCCAGACCTAAACCGTGTTAACTATATTCTTTGTTTTTGACTCCCTATTCGAATCCACTAATGATATTTATATAGATCCATTAGAATTTTAATTAGAGAAATGAGATTTTGATTTTTAATTAGAACTATATCTAAAGTTTACCTTCGATATAGCAACTTGATTTGAACCTATTTTTTTCCTTTATTCTTTTTTTTCTTTGTAAAGTGCATCCATGTAATCCTATCTAATTCTATGTATTAAGAAATAATGATGAGAATGGAAAATGACAGAGCTTTTGTGCTCATTAGAAATATAATGAGTTGGAAGGAAGCTCTAGATCCTAATTTATAGAGGTTCAAATCAGCACTAACCGTCGGATGAAACTATATTAGACCTTAGCCATATGACCAAGTCTCACTACCGCATTCAAAAAATCATGGGTTGACTGTTCAAGCCCCTAGGTCGATCGTCCATGGTCGACCGTCCATGGTCGACCCAGGCATGGTCATGGTCGACCTAGAAGTGCTGGTTTGGTGGATTTGGTGCATTCTCTTATTTCGTTGATTTCTCACCTTTAGTATCAAATTAACATTAATCAGTGTTATCTTATCCTCTACTTATATTCTTAAATATTAAGTAACAGTTAAGTTTAACAGAGTCAATTAATTTAAAATTATTTCCTTATTACACACACACACACACACACACACACATATATGGCTACGAAAATTCAAACATCGATAATGTTTTCGTTTGAACTCTGACCATAAAAGTTTATATACGAAGATTGATCGGAAAATCATCATAAATACAATGGTACAAGTTTATATCCAAATTCTAACATTTGCAAAAATTCCATTTTTCACTGCTTATTATTTATTAGTTAATTTCTATTTTAATTGATTAACGTAAAAACGCAGGGTGTTACAGGCACTCAATTTGAGAGCAGAAAATTGCAAAGTATTGCCGAGATCACGCTATCATGAAGAGTTTTTTAGTAGCCTATCCACAAGCAAATGGGCCCGTAGATGCAGCCAACAAAACTATCAAGGAATATTTAAAGAAAAGAGTGAATAAGGCAAAAGGAAACTAGAAAGATATATTGCCTTTCATTTTGTCGCTTACAGAAAAAGCTCCAAGACCTTAATAAGACATACTCCTTTCTCTCTAGCTCACAGCTTTGAAGCCATGCCTATAGTTGAATTGGAAATTGCCTCTCGACGAAGATATTATTATAATAAATAGCAGATTATAATACCTTGAACTTGGAATGCCAAGCATCTGAAACATTATCACAGCACGAGGCTGCTACCTGAATAAAAACTTTATTAAAAGTTATAACAACCCAAAAAATTAGAGTAATATAATAATTAATTGAATAATAAAATAGGGTTGGGAAATTGCAGAATTGGGCCATAGGAGTTTCACCATTGGGTCTGTGGTAATTTTCTGAGCAATTTTCAATATAACATGTTGAAATCCGAGTTAGTATGGAGAAGTTACAAGAAGAATAAGAAATCAGAATTATATAGATATATAATACAATTAAATGAAAAACAAGAAGACCCCACGGGTCGACCCGCAAAATACGTGGGTCGACCCGCGTTTTTCCCTGGACGAGAAATCGTCCAAGGACGTGCCAAGTGTTATAATTTGATTTTTGCACAATTGAGCATTGTTTTCTGGATCCAACAATTCGCAGCTAGCTTGTGACGTGGTTGCACCAGATTCAATCCTAAAATCCAATGACCCGAGATTCCTAAGATTCACTATAAATAGAACCCTAGGCCTAGCTATTTTTCTCATTCATATTTTCTTCCAATTGGGTTCATTGCCTGAGGTTGAACCCTAAATAGAAAAAAATTATGGGGAGAAAATCTTTTTAATAAAAATATTTTACACCCTAGAAGTGGATCCAGAAAGGCATGGGTTAGAGCTAAGGACCACAGGTGTGTGTTTTGTAATTATTTTAGATTTGTAAGCAATCTAAAATAATGGGTTCTCAATAGTTGTAGCTTTTCTACAATTTTGAGACTGTTCTTATATAAGTTTATTTACAGTCAGTTTCTAAGTAAATTTCAGAAGTTGTTTTCAGTCTATTTTTATTTAGCTATTTTATTCGGTTATTTGCAGTTATTTACGGTTATTTGCAGTTATTTATATTTATTTACATTAGCTTTAAGTTGGAATTTAGCCTGTAAATATTAGTTTCTTTTTATAGAGATTTAATCCTTTTTTACGTGAATAAAATATTAAAAAGCGAAGAATTCACAAATATGGATTAAAATAGAAAAACATTAAATTTACAGAAATCAGATGTAAAATGAGGACAAGCTGAAATAAAATGGAGATGGACTGAAATAGGAAAATTTGAGATATTTATAAGCATGATTATAGCAAGTGGTTACAACTAAAAAGAGAAAATAGAAGAGTAACAGTTGCAAGAACAATTATAACACATAGATTATAATTAGAAAGAAAGAAATAACAGAAGGGCCTTATTTTAAAACTTAAATCTTGGATTAAGTTAATAAGCAAATATAGCAGTAGTGGCTCGTACCGACAGCATTCCCTTTCAGGTCTAGGACTGATGGTCTCATATGTGGGTGAGGGTAGGCACGCTTATGCTGATTAGGGTAAATAAGTGGCCAATAGATAGAAGCTTAAATTTGGAGATTTGGGCAAGGGGCGCAAAGTTAGAAGATTTGTTTGTTAGGACCAGTACCGGCATCATTCCCTTTCAGGTCGAGGACTGATGGTCTCACATGTGGGTGAGGCTGGGCATGCTTATGCTAATTAGGGTAAATAAAGGGTCAAGTAGGGGGCGACAGTTAGTGTGTACTGACGATGACCGAGAATGCGACATCGATTAGGGTAACTAATTCGCTACTACGTCCTAAGCGCTAATAACTGTCTTTTGTGGTGGGACCAATAGGATTGGCTCATAAAGGCACAACAGAGATAGGAAAGGTTGATCGATGGGTAGGATTAGGATTTCAGCCTAATCAAGTTGGCAGTTGAGATATGGTTAGGGTTCCAGCCTAATCACAACAGTTTAAGACAAGTGCAAACAATCAAAGGGAACAGTCAAACAGAATCGAAAACAGAATTTTAAGCAAATTTTATCTATTCCGTATGTTCCTTTCATGATAGAACTATTACTTAGTCTATTATCTTTAACTTGCTTAGAAATGCTAGTAATTACTTCCACTCATCAGACTTATTGTCTGACCCACTCCTCTATCTTTCCTCTTTCCCCCCAATAGGTCAATAGAGTTGAGGATAGTTGATTTAGGTTGCTTGGAGATTCATGTTCTGAGTTTTCTCATCTCAGATGTATTCTTCTGTTTTTCATCCTTTTCATTTGGCTTATGATCGATTAGCACTTATGAGAGGGATTATTATTATTGTAATTTTTACTCTAATTATGTGAGACTGAGATGTATTTTTATAAGACATGAGAGATTTTGAGTTTTTGAGACATGTTATGTTTTATGACTTATTTTGAGATGAAGTTAAATTATGAATGATAAGTTATTATTTAAATGTTTTCCGTTGTTTTACTTATTGTCTTGTGAATCTTACTCACTGTGATGCTTTAGCTATACCTATAATGCAACACATCCTTTGGTGTGCCCTTGTTGGGAATACTAAGGGATGTGGGGTGTTTCAAAAGTTGAGACAATAATTAATCTCTTTGTCGTGACTTAAGTATGTCGCATGATACTATAGTCTTTTAATGTTTCAAGCATTTCAAACATTTCTTCAAAGGTTTTAGTTATGATTATTGTCGTGATCAAGTAATATCAGGAAACTTTTAAAAAGTGCACCAAAACTTTTAGCTACAATACTTCTCTAATCACATAATATCATGTGAATTTTAAAGAAATGCTTTTGCCTCAGAGCTACTTCATGATTTCCCCTCTAGGATATTACTTAGTTTTGCCTCTGGACCGTAGAAATGGTTCCGCCTCCAAGCAAAATACTGGAGGTAAGAATTTATAACTTTCAGTTATGACATTGTGGTGTCACATAAGAAATAAACACCAACTAATCCTTTTATTTCAAGCTAAGGAACATAGTTGTTTGCCATGGTCAAGTAGTACCATGCATTGTGTAGATTCCGAATAAGATTAGAAAGTTGGGTAGATTTCCAATAATAGTGAGCCATGGTTAAGTAGTACCATGCATTGGGTAACTTCCCAGTAATAGTGAGTTGTGGTCAAGTAGTACCGTGCATTGGATAGATATCCAATAAGATTAGAAAGTTGGGTAGATTTCCAATAATAGTGACCATGGTCAAGTAATACCATGCATTGGATAGATTCCCAATAAGATTAGAAAGTTGGATATATCTCAAATAATAACAAGCCAAGGTTAAGTAGTACCATGCATTAGGTAGTCCCCTAATAATAGTGAGCCATGGATGATAGTGTCGTGCGAAGTGTGAGTCATGGGAAAGACGACCACGTCGAATGTACCTAGTGAGCTACACCTAGAGTGTTGTGCAAAAGAGCAAGCCATTGCCAAATTGTATCATGCAAAGAGTGAGCCATGGTCGAGTAGTACCAAGCCCAGTGTTGTATGGTGAACCATATACTTATAGTAACGTGCAAAATATAAGCATTATATTACCGCTTTTATTTTCCAAAACCGACACCTATGTAAGAGTAGATCGAGATTACTAAAGAATAGTATGGAGGTATTTTCGCCTCTATGCACTAATTTCAATTTTCAATACCCTCTAAATAAGGATCAACTTCATGATGGGAACGGAAAAAGACAAGCCAAGTATTCAAGCATTATATAATGCTATTCTTTCCAAATCTCACCTTATATGAACCATATGAGGTGAACTTCAAAGGGCATGTGTTGCACCATAATTTCTACAAAGTGCAAATTATCAACATTCGAGAGGAAAATTTTGAATATGTGACATGAAATTTTGAACATTTCCATATCAAAAGTTTATGGGCGTTATGGGACCATTTCAAATAACATTGTATTGTACTAGGTCTTCCTTGATTGAGCCAATCTTTGGTCTAGTGATACCCTAATGATCTACTAAAGTAAAATCACGATAAACAACATCAGGATGTTAGACCGATATTTAGGTTTAGCATGGAATCGTGGGTGTTAGTCTAATTTTTGGGTTAACATTTTTGGTGCTAGAATGAGGGCCTAAACCTCTGACCTATTATTTCCTTTCTTATGAACTAATTACGTAATGTTTTGTTTCAGGAAAATGGTGAGAGCTAAAATAAATACCATTCCGAATGAGGAGATATTAAAATAAATGACATTTTAAGACCCCGTGCTTCAATCTAGAAAACGTAGAAGTTGGTCAACCTTCATGACCTGCATAGAAAATAAATAATAAAGCCCAAATTAAAGACTTAACACAATAAAATGCAGATTATAGGAACTACTATAGAATGTCCTTTCACAGAAATCTTCAATAACAACAAGACTCGCTGAAGGAGAAGAGGTTGAATCTCTAAGAAGAAATCTAGATACTTTTATGCTCAACAACAAGGACAAAGGCAAAGTTGTTATGACCCCACAGAAAAGAGGAATCCTAAAGTTTGAAGCTACAGCATTCTCTCCATAGTTGCTAGTAGATAACAAGGTTAAAGCGGATCGCAAGGTAGAGTTAGCGGAAAGGTCTAATGAACAATCAGGAAGCTCAATCTCACATAAAGATTACATGCCTTATAGAAGTGACTACCACAATAATGAAGTTACTAGGGAGATGTAACAGATAAAATGGCAAAAGGCATGCTTGATTTCAAAGAAAAGAGGATCTGTAATCCCAAGATTAACAATAATTTTATGAAGCCCCCTTTATATAAAGAATAATGTATGCCAAAAGTCCATCACATATCAAGATTCCATCACTAAGGTATAATGGGACCACCGACCTCGATGATGATCTTCAAGCATATGGACCTTCATAATACTTCTAGAGATATAATCTATAGGCTCTTCCCAATTAGTTTATAGGAGCATCTGCTAAGCAGTATCGGCAGTATAGGAAGAAAACCATTTATTCTTGAAAGTTGTTCTCTTACGAATTCTCACACATTTTTGTGTATGAGAGGACCCTACCATTGATTCTAGTGCGCTGTCCAATGTTAAGAAGAGACCAAGAGAGCTACTCGGTGAATACTTAAAAAGATTTATCATGGAGGCACTAAATGTAGAGAACGTGACCGATAGAGAAAATGTAATGACAACGCGCTCAAGGTTGATCAAGTTGACCCATATCGGAAGGAATTTTACACCCATGGGTGCAGAGACCCTCAAGATTTCAACTTTAAAGTTGACAAATTCATATGTATGGATGAAGTGTATCACGCTAGGAATAAGTCTCGGGTAAAAAGAAAGCAGGAAAATCTGGCTTTAATCACCCCAAAAGAAGCCGAGATGTAATGAGAGTTGGAAAGTGGATGGGAAGAGATCTCTAAATCTAACTACATGGCCTCAAACAGACCAATATCTCAAAATCTAACTACTTTGCTTATTATAAGACGAATGGCCATAAACCGACGAGTGTCATGATCAAGCTGGAATAATTCAGAACATGTTTAGATTTGGACTCTTTAAGGAGTTTGTCAAAAAGAACCAAAAGTCTTCCGATCCTGAAGGGAATAATCAGAGACCTCCTAGTAATGTTATAAATTTTATAGAAAATGACTCTTATATGGATTTTATTCCTTTGCTCAATCGCATAGATGTCGTCCATGGAGTTCCCCTTCTTGTTTGAAACACCAAAGGAGCTAAGAGTGTGTACAAAAAGGAGGCAAGAGATGAAGTGTTTTCCGTTCAGGAGGAGCCATCACTCAATAATAACAAATATCAGCTTTGGATTCTCAACTTAACATTAACCACATAGGAGTTGATAGAGGTTCATCACCCACATAAAAATCCATTGGCGATATCTTCACAAATTGGTCTTTCTATGGTAACAAAGATATTAGTGGATACTGGAAGCGTAGTGAATGCCATCTTCAAACATGCTTTTGATCAAATGGGAATTCCAAAAGAGAAATTAGAATTACGCTTTGAGCCTATCTTTAGGTTCAACAATAAAGGGTCTAATCCAATAGGACAAATCAAGCTCCTAGTGTTGATGGGAATTCCACCACATTTCAGAACTTTCAAAACTCTATTTGTGCCAATAAGCTAACGTTCCTACTGCAATGCTTCCTTTGAGAGACCGTCTTTAGATGAGGTAGATGCGTTTATTTCACCGAAATATCTAATAGCGAAATTCCTGACTAAGAATGGTTAAGGAACAATAAGGAGGAGTAATTTAGCTTCTGAGAACTGTATTTCCCTATACATAACTTAAGAGAAATACTTTTTCTTGTTATGACTCAGAGACAAATGAGACAATAATACTAAAATTTAAAAGCCCTTAGACAGTAGTCCTTCAAACCGGCTATTCAAAGGAGATAAGAAAATAAAAATATTTGAGACTCCTGAGAATATACTAAGAAGATCAACTTTGCTAAGAGGAAATGAAAATGAAATGATGCAAACTTGATAGATAGTGAAGAAATTATTACTCAACTAGATTACAGAAATTACCAAGAAAGGATAAAGCCAACCAAAAACCTAGAAGTAACAAGCCTGGATTCACTTAATCCAACTAAAATAGTAAAGATTAGAAAGGAGTTACAGAACAAGCTTAGAGGGGAACTAATTCGGTTTCTACAATCTAATAAGGATGTATTTTCCTGGACACACTCAGACATGGTTGGAATAGATTCAACAATCATGAGTCGTGCCTTGAATATGGATCCAAATATCACTCCTATTCGATAAAAGAAAAGGCAGATCAATAAGGTTTGAGCTAACACATTGAATGAGGAAGTCAAAATACTATTTGGAAATGGATTTATTAGATCAGTTTTCTACCTAAAATGGTTGGCTACTCTCGTGCCAGTCAAAAATCCTAATGAAAAATGAGGAAAGTGTGTCGACTTGAATAAAATATGTCCCAAAGATTATTATTCCTTACCTCAAATAGACCAATTATTTGATGTGATAAGTGGACACAAATTACTATCTTTTATGGATGCGTACTCAGGATATAATGAAATCCCTATGTTTAGGATAGATGAGGAACAAATAAGTTTCATAACAGATTGGGGAAAATACTACTTCAAAGTTTGATCTTTTAGGTTGAAAAATATATGGGATACGTATCAAATACAGGTAAATAGAATGTTTAAAGAACAAATTTGTTTAAACACGGAAGTATATATAGATGATATGTTGGTCAAATCTTAAGAGGAAGCCAATCACTCGAAAGATCTCGATGAAATGTTTGAAGTACTAAGAAAATACAAGATGAAATTGAATCCGCAAAACTGCTCCTTTGGGGTACAATATGGGAAGTCTCTGGGATATATTATTTGTGCCATAGAAATTGAGGCAAACCCTGACCAAATCAATGCGATTAAGGAGATAATGGAGCGAAGACAAGAGAAGATGTGATGGGCTTAAATGGAAGATTAGCAGGTTTGAAAATTCATCTCTAAAGCCACTGATACAAGCATACCATTCTTTGATGTGATCAAAAAGGAGAAGTTTGAATGAGGGGTGGATTGCCAAAAGGCTTTAAAGAAGTGAAAGATCATCTTGAAAAGCCTCCAATCCATTCTAGCCCGATAGAAGGGAAAAATCTCTACTTGTATATGGTAGTCTCTGAGCATGCGTAAGCTCATTTTTAACATGGAAAGAGAATATAATCCAATTCACAGTATACTATATTATAAAAAGGCTCGAGGATGTAGAAATTATATACTTTGTCATAGAAAAATCGGCATATTGTTTAATGCTCACCGCTCGTAAGCTAAGGGCCTATTTCCAAGCACACTCAATCAAAGTTCTAACCAACTTCACTCTCAAACAAGCTTTTAGTAAACCAGAGGCATCGGGAAGATTAGTAAAATGGGGAGTAAAGCTTAACCAATATGATACTGAATTTTAACCCCTAGTGGAAATTAAAGGACAACCACATCGCGTAAATGAATGCACAGGATACATTACAGAATAGTCAGAAAAGGAAAGGAATTTGAAGCCCAATGGCAACTATTTGTTGATGGAGCTTCAAATGAACAAGGGGCCAGTGTAGCATATGTGATCATTACCCTTGACAGACACTAGTTACACTATGCAATGAAATTAGGGTTTCCCGCTACCAATACTGTGGCTGAATATGAATCGATGTTGGCAGGACTCAATTCAACCCTATAATTAAAAATTCCAAGGATAGAAGTGATAAATCAGTTAAACTAAACATATCAACTGAAGAGATGCCAAATTGGTCCTTTATGGAAAAAAGGTGCTGAAGATGTTGACCTAATTTAAGGATTTCTCGATACATCGCGTACCAAAAGGGAAGAATTCCCAAGCCGTTTCTTTAGTCAAGTTGATTAGCTCATGGGGAACACCAAAAGCTTAAATTGTGCAAGTTGGCTTTCAGCCAAATCCTAGTATAGAGGAAAAGTTCTCTGAGCTAAAAAAATGAGCATGTTGTATTAACTAGATCCCAAGCCCGTGAACAAGAAGATAAAGAAAATGAATAAAGAAATAGCAACGAAGGAAACTAAGAAGGAACGATTTATGTAGAAATTAATAGTCAATACCAAAATAGACACCCATTATTGAGTACCCGGTAAAAGGGAAACTACCAAAATATAAAAGAGAGGATAGAAAAATAAGTCGTTAAGCCCCGATTTTTATTATGGTTGATGGAATATTTTACAAAAGGATACTCACTCACTTACTTGAGATGTGCTAGTGTAGAAAGTGGTACAAGATTATTAAGAGATGCACATGAAGGTTTTATGGAGATCATGCTAATTGAATAAAATTATCCAAAAAAGTCATGAGGCAAGGTTTTCATTGGCCTCCAGGGAATAATGATATAGTGGATCATGTAAAAAGATGTGAGAAGTTCCAGAAATTTATGAAAATTTCGCATATTCCCTTAAGTAAATTAACTCCAATTTCAGGTCCATGGCCCTTTCATGTATGAGGAATCTATTTAATTAGACCATTACCTATATTCAAAGGTGGAGCTAAATTTGCAGCAGTACCCTCTGATTATTTTAACAAATGGGTAGAAGCAAAATCATTATTGAATATAACGACAGGAAAAGTGTTAAGATTTGTGATTAAAAATATCATTAATAGGTTTCGTATGCCATATAAGATAATATCCGATAATGGAACTCAGTTTGAAAGTGAAGAATTCACCAGAATTTGCAATATGAATTGAATAATCAAAAGCTTTTCATCCATAGATCATCTTGAAGCCAATGAAGCCGTTGAAGCTATCAATAAACCATTAAAACTATTCTGAAGAAGTGACCAGACAAGGCGAAAGGTAATTGGATAGAAGAACCATCGCTAGTGCTTAGGCATGTAAAACTTCTACAAAGACTTCAATAGACATATGCCTTTTTTCTTTAACATATAGATGTTAAATCGTGCTCCAAATTGAAGTTGAAGTTCCATCCCATCGGAGAATTGCATATGAATTAGATCTCAATCAAGAGTTAAGAAAAGAATCCTTAGATTTAATCAACGAGCTAAGAGATGAAGCGACCATACGAACATCCAAATATCAACAAAGAATATCAAGGTATTATAACTCCAAAGTGAAAGGAAATTCATTTCAAAAAGGATATTTAGTACTCCAAAAAGACATGTAAAATACCAAAAATCTTCTAAACGAATCGCTTGGCCCAAATTGGGAAGGTCCTCTTGTTGTCATGAAGTAATCCAACCGTGGATTTATCGATTTGCCGACCTGATGGCAACATAATAATGAAAACTCGGAACATTGAACATTTAAGGCCTTCCTTCTCCATAATGGACGAATAAAGAAAACTAAGATAAACATATCTATGAAAATGAATAATCAAATAAAAGAAAGGAAGCGAAAGGAAAAGCTTAAATAACTAGCTAAGATGGCAGTATGGGGCAAAAGAAAAGCCTTTGATCCCGCCACAAGGGCTTGGTCAAAGTAACTCATAAAGGGATGTCAGAGTAAGCCTTTGATCCAGCATAAGATGGCCTGGCCAGAGCACTAAAATCGTTCGGTCCCGCTTACATGGCCTGGCCAGAGAGCCTCCTAGAGGGAAGATGGAGTGAGCCTTTGGTCTTGCCTAAGATGGCATGGCCAAAGCATTAAACCAGCCTTCAGTTCTACTAATGGCTTGATTGGAGAGCCTTCTAAAGGGAGGAAGGATAGGATCTTGGTTTTTCTTAAGATAGATAACCAAAACATATCAGCCTAAATCATTATCTAAGGTAATAGGGGCTCGATCCTAAATCACTACCCAAAAAGTAATAAGGGGCAAAGAGAATTAAAGCCTAAATCATCACCAAAAGAGTGATAAGGGGTGAAAGAGTATAGAACCTAAATCACCACCCAAAGAGAGTAAGGTGCAAGAGGAATCGATCAAGAAAGTTCAAATCTACCCTAAAGATGGGTCAAAGCAACATTTTGAAGGAAGAACGGTCAAATACGTTCGGCATTAGCACAAGGTTAAAGAAACCTTCAATGGAAGCATAAAAATACTATCTGAAATTTCAATGCCATATGAGTGTTTGAGAAGTTCCAAAATTCAATCTAATGAATTCAAGATCGAATTATCTCTCAAAATTTTGTTCCTATAATGGAACATAATTTTTCTAGTAAATATTGAGAATTTTTTTATTACTCGTGTGTTTTTGGTCTTCTATTAAGAAAATTATGATACCATTACCAGATGAGTTTCTGATCTTTTGTTCAAAAAATTATGACAGTATTACCAAATAGGTTTTTGGTCTTCTACTCAGAAAACCATGATAGTATTAATGGATGGAAAATTATGATATTATTGGCAGAAGATTTCTGGTCTTCGATACATATGAAATTATAATTATCAGTGGTTTTCAGGTCTTCTACTCAAACCATGTTATTGCCAGATGATTTTTTAGTCTTTTATTCAATGCATATGTCCTTATAGGATTTTTGATCAACGACTCAGATAAAATAATAATTACTATCGGACCGATTTCTGGAAATCTTAACTAACGAATTCATGAACTTCTTGCCATATGGATTCCTAACCTTCTTATTAAAAGAATTTATGGATTTATAGATTGAATTTCTATCCTTCTTATCAAACAAGTCTACAAATTTCTAGTTTTATTATTAAGAGAATTTATGATCTTCCTATTACGAAGGTTTCTAGAATTTTCAATTAAACTTAGCTTTGTATCAAAGTACGAAGGCTTCTTTATATAAGAAGAAGCGGACAAGCTAAATTGTATCCTTACTAGATTCGAGAGGGATTGTTTAAAATTAAATGCAAGTTAATAATGAAAAACATCATCATTTACTTTATGTTTTTCAGGAGAGCGGATTGAAGAGAAAATCTCATATAAAGTTGGAAGGGAAATAAAATTCTTAGTTTTACACTAAAGTGTGAAAAGCTCCTTTTATACGAGAGAGGGGGACAAATGTTATTCATATTTTTTTAAGAGAATAAACAATAAGATACAAATGCGTATATCGAGTATTTAAAGAAGGCATGTCGTGCGTATAAGTACATGTTGATTTAATAAACCTTAGTTATATATTGAGCCTCCAAGTTGATAACGAAATAAGAATCTAACATGAAGATATCGACCCACAAAGGATGTCAAATCTGATAGCAAGAAGGATTGTCGAACTTCTATAACAAAAGACGTCGGGCGCCTAAGAAAGAGTGGTGAACTTCTAAGAATGTCGAATTCCAAGTGATTGACAAACATGAGGGTTATTGAACTTCAACAAAGAAGAGATATCGCTAAGAGATGTCAAACACATATTCACATATAAGATCTATTAGGACTCTATAGATGTTAAGCCTTTAGAACCACTGATAATTATAAAGTACCCACAAGCGGCAAGAGACTTCAAACGTTTACCAACCGTAGGGGATCCCGGGCTTCAAAGAATGTAAGAGATGTCAAATATCGAAATTTGTAGATCGATCGTCGAAAACTCATTTTTGATTCCAACTATAGTTATAAGGCCTAGCTTGAAGTGCTCCAATGAAGGTCATGAAGAAGAGAACCTTTATCTAATTGAGGAGAGGAACCAAAAGAACATTTCTTATTTTGGATATGATAAGAAATTATACCAGGAGAAGAACATATAGTGAGTTTATTTTATAGGGAGAAAAGTGTCGTTTATTTCTCCACTTTTGACCTTTCATTTTCTCTATGTATAGTCGCCATATTATATCAAACAACTACATTTTTTTGTTTGATTCTGCCTTTAGTATTAAACATATATATTAGATCTCCATTTATTTCTCCACTTGGTCTAAACACATTTAACCCTTCCATCCTGTTCATTGGGTTGTCGATGTATAAAGTGGTTAATTTATTTAATTATATTATTTAACATAGAGTTGGGGGTATGATCTAGGGGAAATTATGTAATTTGTTACATATGTCTAACTCAATAATCAACCTTCTCCATAATAAAGGTATTTGATTTCTATAATATATGTTTTTATATTGTGATATAATCAATTATGTAAATAATTTAAAGTATGTTAAATATAAAATCCTTAAATGATATATTATGTGGTAGCAATTAAAATGTGTTATAATCATGAGAAATTTTTATACTCGTGAGAAATTTATCATATTAAAATAACATTCCATTTTAATTATTCCTAATAATGGTTTTTGAGAAAGGATATCGATTCATATGTTCGAGACTAGAGTAACGCTCTCAAAATGTTGAGCGGTTTATTACTCATGACTACTGTGAACACAAATGGGTTAGTTATTGAATAACTATGGAATGAACCACTTAAGAGTTTTCTACTGGTTAATATAACTAAGGTCAAGCAAAAAAAAAAAATCTCAAATTGATGATGTTACATAGTTCCATCGGCTTGAGAATACTATGGAACTCCAATGTGGACATTCCACATTGATTATATTTAAATCATGGTAGGTGATCAACATGACTATAGCTTGGTCTGAGATGAAGCATTGGAAGTAAAACATTATTCAATAATTGATTAGTCTACTCAGTGATAAGGGGTCAATATCATAATCAACTATAGTCAAACCAAAGTAAAAGCCTCTAATCATAAAAGTACAATTAATATTAATTGTTATTATTGAACCAAGAACATTGTGTTTGGAGTAACAAAATTTTAATGTGGATGATATTAGAGTTTTGACCAAAACCAAATTCTATAAGTCCTAAAGTGATATAGTTTTGACAAAGAGAATTGGTGTAAATTAACATTACTACTAGGTATCGCTTAAAATTGTAAATTGGATTTACCAAGAAAATGTGTAAGTAATAAATTTGACCAAACTGTTGCACCACTGACTAAGATGATGCGTCAACATTAATATTCAATTATCCGATATTAATAGCCGACTGAATTTATCCCTTTGATTTGCACAATCGTAATGATTAATTTTTCAAAAACCACATGATTTAATTAATTTACAAAATTTTATAAACTAATTTATAAAATTTTATAAATTAATTTATAAAATTTTATAGACTAATTAACTTAATTAATATTTGAGAAATACTGATTATTATATAATTTATTTGATTTTTTGAAATTGTTTGCAATTATTTGAATGTATTTATAAAATTATATTTGCATGCATCGATATAGGATATCGGTGTAACTTTGAACAAGATTAAATAAAAGATAATTGCATGAAGGGATTTATGGTAATTTTGGGGCATTAAATGGCATGTGTTTTCTATCAAACATTTGATGAAAGAGTGTAACGTCCCCATTTTGAGGCCTAAATATAAGCGATATTGATATTGCAGTTACCAAAATTATTATTCTCCAATGATAAAATGAGATCGGTTAATAGTATCATTAAACAAAGCATAGGAATATGAAAATTTTCAAACAATTTAAATATGAACTTTTCAGTTTGTTAACAAATTTTTGTATTCCTTTCATCAAACTTTGCCTGGTTTTAGATATGATGTGATTATTAAAAATACTCTAAGAGCAATATATGAACACACCTCCTTGGTTTATCAAAGTTTGCTACTAGACAATATAATTTCTACGATTACATATATACAAGAAAAATTTATAACAACACAGCAGATAAACAAATAGATAGAATCCTACGTAGCTAGATCTCCCTTTTGCATGTCTTTGGAAGCTTTATCCGTCCAACTTAATTAATTTGAAAATCTTACTCTCGACCTACTCAAATGAGTACCTAACAGTTAAAGAGGAAAAAACTTCGAGTCAAATAAAAAGTCTGGCGTAGATAATAATATTCCATATCGACTAATAGATATCTAGTGAGACCACGTTATTGAGTGGAACGAGTTTTTCCTTAACTAGTATCCACAAAAGTTGGTCTTTTGTAAATCTCGCATCTGCAACCACAATGGTTAAACTACACTGTAAACAATCATATACATGCATGCAACCTGGATAATCATGACCAATCTGTCTATTAAATGGACTATCCATCCCGTATCATAGTGTTCTCAGGATAACTACAAACGTATATGGGTGACTCGGGCCAACCAGATATCAAATTCTCCAACTTACTATTGGAAGGAAACTTGAAGGTCTGTTTGAAACTACTATTCCTAGGGTCACTCTGATCCTTATGGTTTTGTAGGCCAACTAATAATCTACCTCATTTTTGTGTATTCCTTTCTATGCGTAAACCTACTTTTAGTCTAACTCTTGACGAATCCCTACGCATTGGAATTTTGGACTAATATCAGCTAGGGGTTAACGGTTGGAGTATAGGGTGCGACCCTACACCAGTGCTATCTGGTTTTCTAATCTTGATGTCAATTCATTCTATCATAATTTATCTAAAGGTGATAAGAATAATCTTTATATTAAAATTCTAGGCTAAATACATTTTTTGTTCCTTGAAAACATATCCCTTTCAAATTGATTTAACTCATAAAATCTTACTTTAAATCAGGGAAATATGTACTTTATAAAATAACATTGATGAATTTTGAAATTATTAGAGGTTGTGGCACCTCAATCTTAGGCTATGAAGCCATATACAATAAAACCATTTATACCGATCAAATGCAGCATTGATATTGGATATATGGGTTATTGCACCCTTCTATATTGAGATCATGTTAAAGCTTCTAATTTATAAAGAATAAATCCGTAAGAACAAAATCATTTATGTCGCACATCATAAATGAATATAAATTGGCGACTATGAGCAGCGTAATTATGGGTTTGCATAGCATAAATCATTAAAATTTGGAAATATGAAATGTCGAAATATAGGTTAAGCGGCATCATTGACGTATAAATCAGTGTCAAAAATAGCCTATACCGGCATCATAAAAAACAAGGCGACATGAGAAACTAGCGGCATCATTGCCTTTTAATAATCAATATCAAAAGTTGTACATGCGGCATCAATGCCGCAACATAGTTTATATCGAAAATATACTTACAGGGGCACTGCTGCCTTATGGAGTTGATGTCATTACAAAAAATATATGGCATCATGGACGTTGCTATAGAACATATGCCATATAAAACGGGCAGCATAGAAAATACACAGCATAAAAGACCAGCGGCATAGAACACCGACGGCATCACCAATGTCGCAGGCATCAATATCGGCATTGATATATGAGCTCCAGCCTTAGTGGAATCAATACATCCAACAAAATTGCTATCGTATGCTTTCCTATACGTGTCGGATGACATCTAGCATGAATGGACCTCGACGTTGATTAATGATGCGTGACAATCTCGCAATTAATAAGAAAACTGATTTATTTCTTTAAAAAGAAATATCTTTTTACCAACTCCAATTCTTTACTTATTGGATAATAATTTTTATATGTAACATTCCTGAATTTTTACCAAGTTTAATTTGATAATTAATTTAATTTTTGGAATTAAATTATGAAATTATTGGTAAAATAATATGAAATTTTCAGAACAAATAAAAATAAAATAAGATTTAAAAAGCTTTATTAATTAGGGATTATATATGTATGATTATTTATAAATTGTTTTCAATTCATTTTCCTGTATAAATTATATATGTTTTTTAAACCATTTTAAAAGTGTTGTTTGAGAAATTAAATTTACTTAAGTAAAGGGTTTAAACACAATATAAAATAACATTGGACATTTGTAAAATAAGGAGACAAGTAGTATTACAAGTGTTAGATTAATATAACATAGTATTAACAAGTGTAAATGATAAGAACAAGTGGCAAGTTAAAATTTTCTTTTAATTCAAATTAGAAATATATAATAAAAGTTAGTAAGAAATCAGGCCTATTTTCTTTCAAACATTAGAAAACCTGAAAGAAAGTAACTCAAAAACTCAAAGCAAAGTTTAAATCAAATCTGGAAAATGAAATTAAAAGAAGACTAAGCAAAACACATGCAAGTTCAAAAACAAATTCAGAAAATTTTACAGATGTGTTTTATAAAAAGAAAATACAGTGCTTCAGTTTTATCCAGTGAGCAATTTTCTCTGGAATGAAGTAAAGGCAAGTAAATTTTCTTTAAGCTTCGAATTTAATGTTGTAAATCAATAGTAAAATAGGAATCTAATCAATAAAATTAACCAGTTGCAGGGAAACAAATCAAGATCAAACTTTAAACCCTTTCTGGTTACAACTGTAGGGAAAAAAAAGTTCTCTGTTATATACATTCAAACTGTAAGTAGATTTAAGATTTGTTATTATCAATGGGTTAAGTGAATGAATGCAACAAAGGGTAATTGAAGATCTGTACTTGCAAACTTGCAGATCTAAGCTTCAAAAGATTAAAGGAAGAAAAAAAAGAAATATACAGGCTCAAAATCTTTTCATTCCAGGATAAAACTTTTTTTCTGTCCTCTGCCTTCAGTTTTGAGGTGAGCAAACATCACCCCAATCGAACTTTACCTGTTTTGTTTGTTGCATGTGATGAATATGTGGATCTTGTTGTGGAGATTTTGTTTGTTTGTGCTTGTATGAACTTCGGTTCATATGTGATGAGTATATGTGTCTGTAAGTCCCCTGTTCTTGTTTTCAGATGCAACTAATTCAAAACCCCAAATCATTTTCTCTATTACCTCTTAGTCTAAAGTTGTTTGAGGAAAATATAGTAAGCAAATCAAGACTTTAGTTTTGAAAATACTGGTTAACTATAATTAGTAAGTAATATTTACCTAGAAGCTAGGAAATTAAAAGCTTCAGGAATCAAAAAAAAGAAAAAAAGAAAAAAAGAAAACCAAAGCATTTAAAAACTTGGAACCAGAAATAAGAAGTCTGGCCTCTGTTCGACCATGCAAGAAGAGCAAACTTTTAACCTGTCTATATTTGAATTTTGGTTTGCCTATGATAATGCCTGTGTGAGATAATATTTCGGTTATAAATATAAATACACATGTATAAATTTTTAAGGATACCTGTATGTTGTAATGTACCAATATGAATATTGTTCTTGTTTTACAGAGTTTAAACAAAGTTTAAATTCAAATCTTCTCATTTAAATTTCGATAGGTTGCGGTATGAAAATAAATTATGATTATTTAATCATAAATGAAGATTTAAAAATTATTTTTGAGTATAACAGATTCGAGTTTATCTGGAAAATGGGAAGTAAACAGTGAAAGCCTTAGAACATGTTAATTTCAAACATCGTAATTTGTTGATTCATTTATACAACCTGGAATTCTCATCAGAAATCATGATTTTTAAAAAGGTTAAACAAGATTTTTAAATTGGGAACGAGTGAGTGATTTGAAGTTGAACAGAAAGTGAATACATGGCAATTTTTTGGTGATCGCGTGATCATATGATCTCGAACTCGAGGTCGAGGGTCGCGTGAGGTCTGTGGATCATTAGGAAAATGGTGAATAATTTTTTAGTTCATCGGTGAAGACGGCCGATGTTGGTTTAGGGTTTAACAACTGATTTAGTCGAGGTGTGAATTTTGGGTTGTCGCGTCGTCTTTGGAGCATCAGAGACGATCGGTCAAGGGGGAAGAGAAGAGTGATGGATCGGCGAACCTTTGGACAGAAATTCGTGGTTGCTGATGATCAACAGTGCTGGGTCGAGGTGAAATTTGATGATGGGTTCTATTCCAGGTTTGATTTGAACAGCTCGATTTTTTTTGGGATCAAATCATCGATCTGGGTTGTTAATTGGGTTGAGATGATCATGGATGACACGTGGGAGGTCGTAGTGTTGATCGAAGGCGCTCCGACCATCGGTGCATATGCACCAGTATATCGCGTACATGTGATTGTTGAGGGGAGACATGCATCAGAAACTTACCTCAACAATCACATGAATAAAAGTACTTAGAAAAATTTTAAGGTTGGACTTTTGGGGGCCCTCGGGTTAATTGTTTTGAAAGCTCGAAGAAAGGCACGATTTTTTTAGGTTTTAGCTCGGGTCATTGGTTTTGGGGTAGGAGCAGGTTCAGTTTTTAAAGAGAAATCAAGTTCACTTTGAAAACAGTTTAGGTTAAACCAGTTTTGAGTTTTTGGTGAAAATTTAATGTTAACCAGTTTTAAATTAGTTAAGAAAGTTTTTTTTTGAGACAAATTTGTCTTAAATTACCAAATTTTAAAAATGATTTAAAATAAATACAACCTTTATTTTGAAAAGTTATTTTGACTTAAGAATATTGGAATGTTTTAAATGATTAATAAACTTTATTTGTTTGGGTTAAATAATTAATGTTTTAATGGTTAATAAATTTTATTTGTTAAAAAGATTAATGACTTGAAGTAAATTACTTAATGTAAGAAATTAAAGTAAATTAATTAGTAATTCAAGTTAATCAATCAAGTAATTAACGAATGATTTAATAAATATAGTAATTACTTGGTGAAAGTAATTAAGAGAAGATAATTAAAGGTTAATTAACTTAAAGTGATTAAGAAATCATTATTAATTAAGGAGTAATTAATTATTGTAATTAATTAAGGAATAATAAATCTATTAATTAATCAATTATGGACAATTAATTATAATTAAGGTTTAATCGGTAATTAAAGGTTTATTAATTAAAGTAATTAAAGTAATTAATTAAGGGATAAGTAATTAAGATTTAATAGATTACAATTAGGGTTAATTAATTTAGATAGGTAATTTAGATAATTAATTAAGAAATGATTTAATTAATGAAGGTGATTAAAATTTAAATCAATTATAGTTAATAAAAATTAATCATTGGTTTAAATTTACTAATGAAAGCAATTATGTAGGTAATAAATTTAAAACCACCCAAATTATTCATCCTAATTAAAGATGTTTGATTGCTATTGAACGATGTTTGATGGTTCGATATATTTGGTATGCGACGTGATGCTATGTAATGATTTGTGCCGAGCTGCTATATTTGTGATGAATATACTATTGTATGAATATGAAAACCCCTTGACCCGTAAAACGACATTTAATCTCGATGCGACAGGGAGTCGGATTCCAGTTGGTTATCCGAAACCCACATCGAATCGTAATAGTGAATCTTTGTGATTGAAAAAATTATTTTATCTATGAATCTGTGAATAAAGAAAAGCGTTATGGGTTATATCGCTTATCGATATGATCGAATCTATGATGATAATGTTGTGCACTATTATGTTGAACCCTGGACCACACTTATACACACACAATATGGATTCACGAGGAAATCAGTTAAGTCACAGATTTTCGAAATAGTTTTAAATTTGAATTTTGAATCCAAATGGTTTTCGAATTGAATTGGGTGTTTTCAAAGATAAAAGTTATTTTTGAATACCTTTATTAATTTTTGAAAATTCAAATAATTTAATTTGAATTCAAGATTTGAAATTAAATTCTATGTTTGAAAATTTTGTTTAAAAAATATTATTCAAGTTATAAACGTGTTTATATGGGTTTTAAACCATTTTAAAAGTATGGTTTTGAGAAGTTGAATTTAACCCAAGTTTATATTTGAAAGGCTTTAACTCGAGCAAATAAAATCGGGTTTTCCAAAACGGAAACAAGTGGTTTCAAATAATAATTATGATGAAAAGGTTTCAAATTTGAAATTGAATGGTTTTGAAAGCTATAATTGAATCTTTGTGAAAGATAGTGGAACCCTATTCTGCAATTGAAGAGGATTTTAATGGTGTATCTTTTATATATAAACGGTTTGAAACAGGATTGTTTTGAAAGTTATGAATGAATCATCGAAATTTTTTTTGAAAGCTATGAAAAGAGTCTTTGTTTGAAAGACCGGATGAGTTAATCCAACTTGAAATGGAATTGTTTTGAAAGGCTATAAATGAATCTTTGTCAAAGATTGGTGAACCTTGTTTAAGATTGAAAGGGGTCTTACAGGTGAATCTTTTGTTTAAAAGATTTAAATGTGGAACTGTTTAAACCATTGAAGGTTTCTGAAATGAATCTTTTTGTATAAAAGATTGGGAATGGTAATTTGTTTTAACCATTTAATGAAAGGTTTTTGGCTTTAAGTTGTGACTTAACTGAAATCCCATGTCCATATGATTTTAAATATTGCGCTCACTATTCGGTTTAGCCAGGAGAGGACCTTTGTGTCATATAACCCATTCCGAATATGTGATATGTCGTAAATGGATAGCAATTGAAGACGGTAGTGAAGACCGGGTGTCTTTGAGAATGATAGGATAACATGTCGAATGACTCTGCATTGAGTTGCTTCGGTATAGAGATCTCCATATGTGATGAGGAGTCCGATCGGGATTGAGGATGCCCGGATTGCAAGGACTTCTTTGGAAGTTCCTTCGGTTCTGTTCGAACCCGGAACAGACTTGTATGGATGTGTGTCTGACATTACACTTTGAGATGTAAGACCGGTTTCTACCAAATACATTTCTTTTGGTGGCAGTGATTTATTCTCTTAGCTTAACACCCTTCTTTGAGACGTACGAGCTCAGAGGTTATGTAATTGATGGTTACCAGTGATACATTCCCAATTTGGTAATGTGGCATATAAAGTGATGTTGATCATTTGTTGATCGAAGCATGGCTTTTGTGGAAAGCGTAGCTTTGTGGACGAGACTTTGTCGAACCTCACAACCCGGTTATGGTCGAAACAGGAATCATAGCAGCAAGGTTATTTGAGGGTAGCACCCTCTGTGGGTATGTCCATTTCCTTCTGGATTATAGGTGGTATCGTGGTATGGAGCTCAGATATTTAACATCGTGGTTGCTGCAAACTTATTGCTTTGTGGTTGTTGGTTGAGAGGTACCTCCGATAAAGGTCGCAAACGATCGGGGGATGGCATGCTCGTGTCAGTAGTTACCTAGTTACAAAGGTAACTCGGCCTTGTCTAGCAGAGATCCGGTTAGGTTCTCGAAGGCGTCCCTCCATAGGCGTTCCGTTTTTATTTAGGAAGTTCCTTTGCCCGACCATTTGTTAGAAAACCCAAAGAAACAATACGATCCATGTACGGTTTTAGTTGTATAACCTGCCATGGAATGTGGCGGTAACCTACTATTGAACATTGTAGCTATAGTAGGCATACGACGAAATGCTGTATGCTGGCTAAGATTAATATTATACTTTCAAAATGTTTTCCACTATGCACTTATAGTAATAATATCAAAGGATTTCACGTATCAAGCATTTTTGACTATCATAAGAAGAAATCTCCTCCAAGCCTGCGTTTGCATTGTGTGTGTGGTGGGAGGTCTTATGGTAGTTTCGTTTTCTTAAAAGCAATGCGGATTTCAAATTTCAAATTCTTTTATTTGTTTTTAAAGATAAAAATTGTTTTTGTTTGCTCATACCAGTCCCACGACTGACCCAGAGTTTATTGTTCCCTTCCTAAACTCTGGGTGCCCACTATTTTCCACACGGGCAGTCTAGAGTTGGGTTTTTCAGATAGTAGATATTGATTCAGTAGCTTTCAGCTTTCTCTTTGGTATTCTTTGGAGATTTTGGACATTGAATTATTTGGTTAGGACGACTGACCTTGCTTAGCTTGGTACAACTTGATGCTCGTTCTCGCTTATTGGATTGGAGATCTTTGGAGTTTTGGGCCTTTGCATCTGGAGATGGGATACTGCTGCAGTTCGATATTGGAGCTATCTCTTTTGTTATCTGTTTTTCGCTGTTGTTTATTGTCTCTACTATTCTTGTATCATATTGATATCATCGTTGTATATCATTGGATATTGTACTCATTGGAGTTGTATATGATATGCATTTCTTATTCTTCCGCTATGTTGTTATACTTGATGTGTTATAAGCTCCGGCGAATCAGATTTAACGTTTGGATCTGCGGCATTTAAATATGAGTATCGTATTCGGTGCCGGTTTTCAATGGTCGAGTCAGGGTCGTCACAAGTGGTATCAGAGCTGAAGGTTAAAACTTTAGCTCAGGAGTATAACACATTAAGTAACTCATTAGAGATAGGGTGAAGTATACCCTAGAATGAGTATATCCCTAAGATATCTGTTCGAATGCCTCAGTAAATTCTCTTACTATTCACCGATAGTAAGTATGAGTGCAAGAAGAGGACGAGATAGGGGACAGAGGAGCACCACTTCAAATGGCCGATACCCTACAACAGTGGAAACAACTTTCTCTATCAATCTCCTTTGATTCGTCTTTTCAATTCTTTGATGATTCCTTGCAGCTCCAGGAAGAAGCTTTATTATATTTGCATGGGACACAAACTCCAGATGGGTCAGAATTGTTTGTTTGGATTAATTTTTTGCTTCGGTTGCTATGGTTGATAGGTATATTTTGGTTGTTTAAACTAAAAGTTTTGGCATTGTATCCATATATCTGTCTATTCTTTGGGGTATTCCGACTTGAGCTTGGAATCCATACCCAGCGTTTGAGAATTATGAAAGATTAAATTCATTTATTTGTTCTTTTGGGACTCGATATATTCTACGAGGGGTTAGTTATCCTTTGAACTAATCAATACCCCTGTATATCTATAGTTCTGGTGACCCGAATGTCTTGTATTGAATGAGTTCATTCTAATAATTATTAGTGATATTCTGATTTGGTAAGCCAAATGCAGAGTAGATACCCAGTTTGATTTGGAAACTGTCTCTCTATCTTTGTGAATCCATTCTTTGTTGTCTCCCTTACAAATTTCGAGGACAAAATTTTCTTAAAGGGGGAATTTGTAACATTCCCGAATTTTTACCAAGTTTAATTTGATAATTAATTTAATTTTTGGAATTAAATTATGTAATTATTGGTAAAATAATATGAAATTTTTAGAACAAATAAAAATAAAATAAAATTTAAAAACTTTATTAATTAGGGATTATATATGTATGATTATTTATAAATTGTTTTCATTTCATTTTCCTGTATAATTTATATATGTTTTTTTAAACCATTTTAAAAGTGTTGTTTGGGAAATTAAATTTACTTAAGTTAAGGGTTTAAACACAATATTAAATAACATTGGACATTTGTAAAATAAGGAGACAAGTAGTATTACAAGTGTTAGATTAATATAACTTAGTATTAACAAGTGTAAATGATAAGAACAAGTGGCAAGTTAAAATTTTCTTTTAATTCAAATTAGAAATACATAATAAAAGTTAGTAAGAAATCAGGCCCATTTTCTTTCAAACATTAGAAAATCTGAAAGAAAATAACTCAAAAACTCAAAGCAAAGTTTAAATCAAATCTGGAAAATGAACTCAAAAGAAGATTAAGCAAAACGCATGCAAGTTCAAAAACAAATTCAGAAAAATTTACAGATGTGTTTTATAAAAGGAAAATACAGTGCTTCAGTTTTATCCAGTGAGCTGTTTTCTCTGGAATGAAGTAAAGGCAAGTAAATTTTCTTTAAGATTCGAAGTTAATGTTATAAATCAATAGTAAAATAGGAATCTAATCAATAAAATTAACCAGTTGCAGGGAAACAAATCAAGATCAAACTTTAGAACCCTTTCTGGTTGCAACTGCAGGAAAAAAAAGTTCTCTGTTATATACATTCAAACTGTAAGTAGATTTTAGATTTGTTATTATTAATGGGTTAAGTGAATGAATGCGACAAAGGGTAATTGAAGATCTATACTTGCAAACTTGAAGATCTAAGCTTCAAAAGATTAAAGGAAGAAAAAAAAGAAATATACAGGCTCAAAATCTTTTCATTCCAGGTTAAAACTTTTTTATGTCCTCTGTCTTCAGTTTTGAGGTGAGCAAACATCACCCCTATCGAACTTTACCTGTTTTGTTTGTTGCATGTGATGAATCTGTGGATCTTGTTGTGGAGATTTTGTTTATTTGTGCTTGTATGAACTTCAGTTCATATGTGATGAGTATATGTGTCTGTAAGTCCCCTATTCTTGTTCTTAGATGCAACTAGTTCAAAACCCCAAATCATTTTCTCTATTACCTCTTAGTCTAAAGTTAACTGAGGAAAATATAGTAAGAAAATCAAGACTTTAGTTTTGAAAATACTGGTTAAATATAATTAGTTAGTAATATTTACCTGGAAGCAAAACTAGGAAATTAAAAGTTACAGGAATCAAAAAAAAACCAAAGCATTTAAAAACTTGGAACCAGAAATAAGAAGTCCGGCCTCTGTTCGACCATGCAAGACAAGCAAACTTTTAACCTGTCTATATATGAATTTTGGTTTGCCTATGATAATGCCTGTATGAGATAATATTTCAGTTATAAATATAAATACACATGTATAAATTTTTAAGGATAACTGTATGTTGTAATGTATCAATATGAATACTGTTCTTGTTTTACAGAGTTTAAACAAAGTTTAAATTCAAATCTTCTCATTTAAATTCCGATAGGTTGCGGTATTCAAATAAATTATGATTATTTAATCATAAATGAAGATTTAAAAATTATTTTTGAGTATAACAGATTTGAGTTTATGTAGAAAATAGGAAGTAAACTGTGAAAGCCTTAGAACATGTTAATTTCAAACATCGTAATTTGTTGATTCATTTATACAACCTGGAATTCTCATCATAAATCATGATTTTTAAAAAGGTTAAACAGGATTTTTAAATTGGGAACGAGTGAGTGATTTGAAGTTGAACAGAAAGTGAATACATGGCAATTTTTTGGTGATCGCGTGATCGTATGATCTCGAACTCAAGTCGAGGGTCGCGTGAGGTCGGTGGATCATTAGAAAAATGGTGAATAATTTTTTAGTTCATCGGTGAAGATGGACGATGTTGGTTTAGGGTTTAAAAAATGATTTAGTCGAGGCGTGAATTTTGGGTTGTCGCGTCGTCTCTGGAGCATCAGAGACGATCGGTCAAGGGGGAAGAGAAGAGTGATGGGTCGACGTACCTTTGGACAGAAATTCGTGGTTGCTGATGATCAACAGTGCTGGGTCGAGGTGAAATTCGATGATGGGTTCTATTCCAGGTTTAAGTTGAACAGCTCGATTTTTTTCTCTCGATCAAATCATCGATCTGGGTTGTTAATTGGGTTGAGATGATCATGGATGGCACGTGGGAGGTCGTAGAGTTGATCGGAGGCGCTCCGATCATCGGTGCATATGCACCAGTATCATCGCGTACATGTGATTGTTGAGGGGGGAAGGAGATGGGTAACTCGAAGTGTGTCTCGGGAGGTTTGCGTGTTAACTCGAGGTAAGTTTCTGATGCGTGAATAAAATTACTTAGAAAAAATTTTAGGTTGGACTTTTGGGGACTCTCAGGTTAATTGTTTTGAAAACTCGAAGCAAGGCACGATTTTTTTAGGTTTTAGCTCGGGTCATTGTTTTTGGGGTAGGAGCGGGTTCAGTTTTTAAAGAGAAATCAAGTTCACTTTGAAAACAATTTAAGTTAAACCAGTTTCGAGTTTTTGGTCAAAATTTAATGTTAACCAGTTTTAAATTAGTTAAGAAAGTTTTTTTGAGACAAATTCGTTTTAAATTACCAAGTTTTAAAAATGATTTAAAATAAATACAACCATTATTTTGAAAAGTTATTTTAACTTAATAATATTAGAATTTTTTAAATGATTAATAAACTTTATTTGTTTGGGTTAAATAATTAACGTTTTAATGGTTAATAGATTTTATTTGTTAAAAAGATTAATGATTTGAAGTTAATTACTTAATGTAAGAAATTAAAGTAAATTAATTAGTAATTCAAGTTAATCAATCAAGTAATTAAGGAATGATTTAATAAATATAGTAGTTACTTAGTGAAAGTAATTAAGAGAAGATAATTAAAGGTTAATTAACTTAAAGTGATTAAGAAATCATTATTAATTAAGGAGTAATTAATTATTGTAAATAATTAAGGAATAATAAATCTATTAATTAATCAATTAGGGACAATTAATTATAATTAAGATTTAATCAATAATTAAAGGTTTATTAAAAGTAATTAATTAAAGGATAAGTAATTAAGATTTAATAGATTACAATTAAGGTTAATTAATTTAGATAATTAATTAAGAAATGATTTAATTAATGAAGGTGATTAAAATTTAAACCAAATGTAGTGAATAATAATTAATCATTGGTTTAAATTTACTACTGAAAGTAATTATGTAGGTAATAACTTTAAAACCACCCAAATTATTCATCCTAATTAAAGATGTTTGATTGTTATTGAATGATGTGTGATGGATTGATATATTTGGTATGCGATGTGATGCTATGTAATGCTTTGTGCTGAGCTGCTATATTTATGATGAATATACTGTTGTATGAATATGAAAACCTCTTGACCCGTAAAACGACATTTAATCTCGATGCGACAGAGAGTCGGATTCCAGTTGGTTATTCGAAACCCACATCGAATCGTAATAGTGAATCTTTGTGATTGATAAATTTATTTTATCTATGAATTTGTTGATAAAGATAAGCGTTACGGGTTATACTGCTTATCGATTTGATCGAATCTATGATGATAATGTTGTGCACTATTGTGTTGAACCCTGGACCACATTTATACACACACAATATGGATTTCACGATGAAATCATTTAAGTCACGGATTTTCGAAATAGTTTTAAATTTGAATTTTGAATCCAAATGGCTTTCGAATTGAATTGGGTGTTTTCAAAGATAAAAGTTATTTTTGAATAACTTGATTAAGTTTGGAAAATTCAAATAATTCAATTTGAATTCAAGATTTGAATTAAATTCTATGTTTGAAAATTTTGGTTTAAAAAATGTTATTCAAGTTATAAACGTGTTTATATTGGTTTTAAACCATTTTAAAAGTATGGTTTTGAGAATTTGAATTTAACCTAAGTTTATATTTTAAAGGCCTCGGGTTTTCCGAAACGGAAATAAGTGGTTTCAAATAATAATTATGATGAAAAGATTTCAAATTTGAAATTGAATGGTTTTGAAAGCTATAATTGAATCTTTGTGAAAGATAGTTGAATCCTATTCTGCAATTGAAGAGGATTTTTAATGGTGTATCTTTTATATATAAAAGAATTGAAACGGAATTGTTTTGAAAGTTATGAATGAATCTTCGAAAATTGTTTTGAAAGCTATGAAAAGAGTCTTTGTTTTAAAGACCGGATGAGTTAATCCAACTTGAAATGGAATTGTTTTGAAAGGCTATAAATGAATCTTTTTCAAAGATTGGTGAACCTTATTTAAGATTGAAAGAGGTCATACAAGTGAATCTTTTGTTTAAAAGATTTAAATTTGGAAATTGTTTAAACCATTGAAGGTTTCTGAAATGAATCTTTTTGTTTAAAAGATTGGGAATGGTAATTTGTTTTAACCATTTGAATGAAAGGTTTTGGGCTTTAAGTTGTGACTTAACTGAAATAACATATCCATATGGTTTTTAAATATTGCACTCACCATTCGGTTTAGCCGGGAGAGGACCTTTGTGTCTTATAACCCATTCCGAATATGTGATATGTCGTAAATCGATAGCAATTGAAAACGGTGGTGAAGACCGGGTGTCTTTGAGAACGATAGGATAACCTGTCGAATGACTCTGCACTGAGTTGCTTCGGTATAGAGATCTCCATATGTGATGGGGAGTCCGATCGGGATTGAGGATGCCCGAATTGTAAGGACTTCTTTGGAAGTGCCTTCGGCTTTGTTAGAACCCGGAACAGACTTGTATGGATGTGTGTCTGACATTACACTTTGAGATGTAAGACCGGTTTCTATCAAATACATTTCTGTTTGGTGGCAGAGATTTATTCTCTTAGCTTAACACCCTTCTCTGAGACGTACGAGCAGATGTTATGTAATTGATGGTTACCAGTGATACATTCCCAATTTGGTAATGTGGCATACAAAGTGTTGTTGATCATTTGTTGATCGAAGCATGGCTTTTGTGAAAAGCGTAGCTTTGTGGACGAGACTTTGTCGAACCTCACAACCCGGTTATGGTCGAAACAGGAATCGTAGCAGCAAGGTTATTTGAGGGTAGCGCTGTGATGCCCCACCTCTATACCCACGCTAGCCAAGAACATTACGGTGAATGCTGTCAACTAGCATGGAGAATAAGGCTGTTGAGGAGCGACCATCCGTGTAATTGCTTTGCGCGAGCATCGATATGTCAGATAGTATAACATGCATTTCTTTATCAAGAGGGAAATCCGACATACCGACACAAACTCAAAGCTACTACACAGTGGCTGTAATATCTTCGAAAACAAATACAGAAATAAACATAACATAAATCAGTCACAGATAATTCATATCACAAAGGCGGAAGAAGATATGAATATATTATTAACACATGGAAGTGTATATCAGAGTAGTGGTCAAAAAGATCCACAATAACACAAAATAATAGCAACCTTTTCTATACAAAAGAATACATCTATGAGTCAATATCTCAAGAGTATACAACAAAAACTACTAATCTAAGCAGTAAGCAAAAGGTCAGAGTAATGGATCCCTGGAGAGAAGTCAAGTAGAAGCACCTGCAACATCTCGGTCTGACCCGAGTATTATTTAATAAGAAAATAATAAACGGATCAGTCTAACTATAAATATCAGATGAAACGATATAGAATAAGAGATATGACTAAACACATAATAATCACAATGCCAAGCTGTGATATATATAAGTAATTGAAAATCAACGAGAGATTAATCAATATCACCAAATCTACACAAGAATCAAAGAAATGTCATACTCCTCATTTCGTTCACCAAACCACAATAAATGACATATTATATCAATGCTAATCACAAAAGTCAATGACACACAAATTCACCAATACACAAATATCGATATAGCTTATCAATGGAAATCACGAAAATTGGTGAAGCACAAATTCTAGAAATCATCTCAAGAAATCCAGTAAATGACACACAAATTCACCTATGCACAAAAATTGATAAATCATATCAATAGAAATCACAAAAATAGGTGAAGAAGGAAATTCCAGAATTCGACACACGAAAACCAGAAATCACACAAAATAGGGGGGAGGCCTATCACACGAACGGGAGCATGAAAACTCACCAACAGCTGTAACACACGAACGAGAAGCTATCTCATGGTAGCTAGCCATTAATTTGACACACGAATGGTCCGAAGACCTGACACACGAATGGTCCGAAGACCGTGGATTGCTACCCCACCAATTTGAGTCGAAACTCCACAAAACGGGGTTTAGTCTCCCTCGCAGACAAAGAGACATCGCACATTGCTAGTCTAAATCACAAAGATGATCGTCATGATCAACGAGAAGTGTCAATTACACTAACCTAGTAAATATATGAGTTTAGCTTCATGTCCCGTAACCACTTGCTTAACTTAAATATTTACGAACAAACTGTAGATCTCCACTATAAAATTGTCACAAGGGATTCAATCGAACAAGTCCAAGAATTAACCGACGAAGAAAATGCAAGCGTTTCATACCACTCGTTTTACTAAGTCGTTTAATTAGATTTCTCATACGAGTGAGGTAAAGGTTTATATGTACTAATAGATTGGAAAACGGTTTTATAAACGAATTTGGTATTAAAATAGTATTTAAATCGTTTGAGGAAAGAGTTTTGATATTTACTACTAGTATAGAAAACCTTTATATTTTTAAAGTGACAAAACACAAAGAAGATTGTAGGAACAATCAATCACTAAAATTCACAAACGAAGATGTGAATAAAAATCCAACGAAACCGATAAAGAATCCATCAAAATGGATATTCAAAAATCCTTAAAAAGGAGTCATCAAAGTCATAACAAATGATAACAACACATAGGAAACAACACGAATCGATTAAAGTTGGAAATTCAAACAACTAGGCGAAATAGGCAAAAATGCACCAGGTCGGTCGGCCGGCTACAGAGCTCGGTCGACCGGACCCTGTTCTCAAAAGTCCTCGGGAAACAGGTCGGTCGGCCGAACCCTGTACTCGGTCGACCGAACCCTAAAACAGAAAAGTGCTTATGCACTTGGCAGCAGGTCGGTCGGCCGGCTGCAGTGCTCGGTCGACCGGACCTGTTGCCAGTCCCCTCCCAGTCCATCCAATTGAGGTCCAACCTCCACCAATTTGCATTCTCTCGAGCAACGGCACTAAGGGATTATGCTAATCAACTACCCGGCCCTATATGCTCCTCGATGCATCGCCAAACACATGTTCAAACATCAAAGTTATGGTTTTTAAAGGATTGAACCCAAAACACCAAAAATTAGAATATTCACCAAATCAATCCAAACCAAAAGCAATTGCACACGAATTAGTGTTAGGAATTCATACCTAACAATCGAAGATAAATATAAGCATAGATGTGAGATAAAAATCTCACCTTTTTACAAAATCAAACAAGAATAAGCTTGAAAGCAAATGGAGAATCAACCTCTCCTCAACACAACCCAAATGAGCTTGAATCTATGCTCAAAACAAGAACATTCCCAAAATTAGGTATAGGAATTTCTGAAATTGGTAAGAGAATAAGTTGGAGAAGAAGAAGAGAAGCTTACCAATGGGTTCTTCTATTAGTTTGGAGCAAGAGTTGATTTGCAAGAGAAAACTAGGGTTTTGGAGTTTTAATTTCCAATCTCTCCCACCATTATTGCCTTAGAACTGAAAAGAGGAAGGAAATGAGGGTGAATGGGGAAGAGTGGCTCAGTTTTGAGTATAAGTCCAAACATAGGGCTGAACCCAAACCTAAACCCAAAGTGAAAAGTAGCAAAAATCAACTTTCTCCAAACATATCGAAGCTTATACTCAAAAAGGTCGCAAACGGCATTTTAAACTCAATGGGAGTGGTCCCGAGTCCTAATTCGACCGTATGCAAAAAGTAGCTTTTCGGACTAAATTCCCAGTATTGATAAAATATTTAAATATAAAATCGACAATTATGCGGGTTGTTACAGACTCCCCTCCTTAAAGAAATTGCGTCCTCGCAATATTTAAAAAGAAGATATGTAGTAACAACCGTAAAAGCATATTCAACACAAAAGAAATTTGAAATAAGAAGTTCACCTTAAAGAGCACGGGAAAGTAAGTCCGGATGTGTTCGCTTGATGAACTCTCTAGATTCCCAAGAACAATCCTTAGGATTTGAAGACCATTGAACTTTAACAAGCGGAACATCTTTATTTCGAAGTCGTTTGACCTCCGAAGCAATGATACGAATAGGATGTTACTCATAAGTTAAATTAGGCGAAACTTCAATCTCTTCCACAACACCGGGCTCAAGAATAGAATCGGAATCTCGAAGACATTTCCGAAGTTGAGAAACGTGACACACGTCATGGATAGCAGAAAATTGAGCCGGTAATAAAAGGCGATAAGCCATGGAACCAATACGTTCAGTGATAGGAAATGGCCCAATATATCGAGGCGCCAATTTTCCCGATCGACTGAAATGTACAACACCTTTCATAGGTGAAACACGAATGAACACAAGATCTCCCACAGAAAATTCTAACTTCCTTCTCCGGTTATCGGCATAGGATTTTTGTCTACTCTAGGCTTCTTTCATCCTATGACGAAGAAGATCAATCTTTTCTATGGAATCACGAATAAAATCTGGACCTAAAACCAGCTTCTCACCGGCCTCAAGCCAACAAGAAGGAGATCGGCATGGCCTTCCATAGAGTGCCTCGAAAGGTGCCATACCAATACTAAATTGGAAGCTATTATTATAGGAAAATTCAACAAGTGAAATATGATCTTCCCAACTTCCACCAAAATCAAGCACACATGCACGAAGAAGATCTTCAAGAGTTTGATTCACACGCTCGGTTTGTCCATCGGACTGAGGATGATAAGCGGTGCTAAAATTAAGCTTCGTTCCCAAAGCTTTTTGAAGACTCTTCCAAAATCCACTAGTAAACAATGGATCACGATCACTAACAATAGAAGTAGGAACTCCATGCAATTTAACAATCTCTTTGATAAAGAGCTTGGCCAAAAGAGGAACGGTTCGGTTAGACCGAACGGGAATAAAATGGGCAGATTTAGTAAGCCTATCAATAATCACCCATAAGCTATCATGACCCGAACGAGAACGGGGAAGGCCATCTATAAAATCCATGGAAATTTGGTCCCACTTCCAAATTGGAATTTCTAAAGGTTGCAATAACCCACCGGACCTTTGATGTTCGGGCTTAATGAGTTGGCAAGTCATGCAACGCTTAACGAAGTTAGCGATGTCAAGTTTCATTCCCTCCCAATAATAAAGTCGCTTCATATCCGCGTACATTTTACTATTACCGGGATGAATGGTAAATTTAGAACGATGTGAATCTTCTAAAATATCTTTACGAAGATCACTAATATTTGGCACGATAAGTCTACCAAATTTTCGAAGGCCGCCACGACAATCGATATCAAAGTCCTTCAAACCTTTAATATCAATCTTATCCTTAATATTTTGGCCAAGAAGAGCCAATTCAGGATCTAGCCCTTGAGCTTCAAGAATGCGGTCAAAAAGAGGAGGATGAGCCTCAAGGCTACATAAAACAAGAGATGAACATAAATCGGAAACACGGTCTCGAATTTCGCAAGTGGATAAAATCTCGAGATCGTTCCATTCGGATATCATCATAGAAACAACAGCTTGTTGTTTACGGCTAAGGGCATCGGCGACACGATTACCCTTACCGGGAGTATAAAGAATATCAAGATCATATGGTGCAAGAAATTCGAGCCAACGCTGTTGACGCAAATTAAGTTCCTTTTGAGAGAATAAATACTTCAAGGACTTATGATCGGTATAAAGAACAAATTTCTCTCCTAAAAGATAATGACGCCAAATACGAAGGGCGAAAACAATAGCCGCGAGTTCTAAATCATGAGTGGCATATCCAGTCTCAGCAGGCTTCAATTGCATTGAAGCATAAGCAATAACACGTTCTCTTTGCATAAGAACGGCACCCAAACCAACGCGACTAGCATCGGTAAAAACAACGAAATCTTGATTCCCCTCGGGAATAACAAGAATAGGAGCATCAGAAAGGAGTTCTTTTAGTTTCTGAAAAGAAGTTTCACATTTGTCCGACCAAATGTATTTAATACCTTTCTTCGTTAAGCTAGTGAGAGGCACGACAATCTTAGAAAAGTCTTTGATAAAACGACGGTAATAGCCCGCCAATCCGAGAAAACTACGAATCTCTGTCACACTTTCCGGTCTCTTCCAATCTTGAATCGCTTCAATCTTTGAAGGATCCACGGAAATTCCGGATTCGGAAATAATATGACCGAGAAACTTCACACGAGATTGCCAAAAGTGGCATTTAGAAAATTTTGCCTTTAATTGATTACTCCTAAGAGTTTCCAACACAATCCGAAGATGTTTTTCATGCTCCTCCTCGGTTTTAGAATACACAAGAATATCATCGATAAAGATGAGAACAAACCGGTCGAGGAAGTCTTTGAAAACTCTATTCATAAGGTCAACGAAATAAGCCGGAGCATTCGTTAGACCAAATGGCATAACAAGACATTCATAAGATCCATAACGAGTACAGAACGATGTCAAAGGAATGCTATCCTCTGCAATATGAAGCTGATGAAATCCAGTAGCTAAGTCTAATTGTGAAAAGACTCTAGCACCAGTAAGTTGATCGAATAGATCATCAATCCGAGGTAAAGGATATTTATTTTTGATGGTAAGATCATTAAGCTTGCGGTAGTCAACGCAAAGCCTAAGTGTACCATCGGATTTCTTCACGAAAATAGCCGAAACTCCCCAAGGCGAGGAACTAGAGCGAATAAATTGCTTCATCTCCAATTCGGATAATTGTTTGCGCATCTCCTCGTTTTCTTTATTGGACATACGATAAGGAGGGCGAGCGATAGGTTGAGCTCCAGGAATGAGATTAATTCTGAACTCAATTGCTCGCTTAGGTGGTAATCCTAAAACGGGCTCAAATATGTCGGAAAATTCACGAACGACGTGAATAAGAGAAATAATATCACCCTCATCATCATCATCGTCATCACGAGGGTTTAAAGAATATAAAGATGCAACAAGCTGGAATCTGAATCTTTAAGATTAATAGAAATCTGCTTAACAGATTGAGGATGTCCAAGATGAATAGTCCGCTCAGGACATAGGATATGAGCTTCATAACGGTTAAGCCAATCCATTCCCAAAATCATTCCAAAGCCTAAATATCGCATGACATGCAAATCGGCTTGGAAAGAAAAATCACACAAAATAATCTCAACATCTTTACACAATAAACTGATTGTCGCAGATCCACTAACCGGATTCGCAATTCTCAAAGAAGTCATTAAACACAAAACATCCAAGGAAAAAGTATCAACAAGTTCTTTTGATATAAAAGAATGGGACGCACCCGTATCAAAAAGAACTCGAATAGGATGATCACGAAATAAAATAATTCCATCCAGAATAGAATGAGAAATACCTTGGCCACGAGATGTGTTGCCAGGGGCTTGAGCAACATTAAGCTTTCCCTCCTTCCTATTTTGAAGTTTGGGACATGCATGCATAAAATGGTCCGGGCTCTTGCAATAGCGACAAGTACGAGGCTTTGAACACTTGTTCGCAAAATGGTCTCTCGAACCACAATTATAGCATTTCCCTTGAGTAGAGGAAAAGGTCTTTTCAGCGGGAGTTGCTTGCCTCCCTTTCTTATTGGGATAAGGGCCTTTTAATTTGTTTGGCCTCTTCTTGTTGTTGAAGTTTGGTTTGGAACCCACCACTTCAACATCATTCTCCCTATCCGCCTCTTCAAGACGAAGAGCAATATCAACGAGTTGGTCGAAAGAAACTTCTAATTTTAGAAGTAATGGCTTCTTGAGATTTTTTTTAAGCCATAGATGAACCTCTGGTTCTTCTTTAAAGGGGTGTTGATGTATTCAACCCCGTATTTAGAAAGCGACTCGAAGGAGGCGACGTAATCAGTCACGGAGGACTCACCTTGAACAAGGTCTATAAATCATCGAGCCAATGTCACTTTCTCTGCTTCCGGTACAAATTTCAACTCGAAGCGTTCCTGGAATTGCTCCCAGGTGAGATCCGCTTCATTAATCTCAGAAATAAGAAGCTCGTACCAGTCCAATGCTCTTTCTCGGAGCATACTAGAGGCCACCTGAACTCGGTGAAGGTCAATAAGATTCATGCGAGAAAAGATTCGATCGCAGGACCTTAGCCAAGCCTGTACTTCAATAACAGTTTCGGAACCTTTGAATGGCTCCCCACCCAAATTAGTGTAATCGCTACACAAGCGTGAAAATCCCGACTTTGGATGAGTAGGTTCCGGGTTAGCTCCAGCTGCTTGAGCATTCGTCACTAAATCAAGAAGCTGTTGAGCAGTCATAAAAACTCCATCTTGGGGTGGAACACTAGATGGTCCAGCTCTGGGACGGCCTGGTCTAGACATTCCTCTTCCTTAGAAAGAAAGAAGAGCAAGAAGAAGATTATTCACTAATGAATATCAAGCAATCTTGATAGACAAAACAAGGAATCATAAAAGAAAATAGGATAGAATGGTACGTAGATCCGAATAAAATCCTAAAGCACAACTCCTAAGAAAGACTTAGGACGATGATCCTTGTTATAATATTCCATATTGTTCCGAAGTTTGTCTCTGATACCAAGCTGTGACGCCCCACCTCTATACCCACGCTAGCCAAGAACATTACGGTGAATGCTGTCAACTAGCATGGAGAATAAGGCTGTTGAGGAGCGACCATCTGTGTAATTGCTTTGCGCGAGCATCGATATGTCAGATAGTATAACATGCATTTCTTTATCAAGAGGGAAATCCGACATACCGACACAAACTCAAAGCTACTACACAGTGGCTGTAATATCTTCGAAAACAAATACAGAAATAAACATAACATAAATCAGTCATAGATAATTCATATCACAAAGGTGGAAGAAGATATGAATATATAATTAACACATGGAAGTGTATATCAGAGTAGTGGTCAAAAAGATCCACAATAACACAAAATAATAGCAACCTGTGCTATACAAAAGAATACATCTATGAGTCAATATCTCAAGAGTATACAACAAAAACTACTAATCTAAGCAGTAAGCAAAAGGTCAGAGTAATGGATCCCTAGAGAGAAGTCAAGCAGAAGCACCTGCAACATCTCGGTCTGACCCGAGTATTATTTAATAAGAAAATAATGAACGGATCAGTCTAACTATAAATATCAGATGAAACGATATAGAATAAGAGATATGACTAAACACATAATAATCACAATGCCAAGCTGTGATATATATAAGTAATTGAAAATCAACGAGAGATTAATCAATATCACCAAATCTACACAAGAATCAAAGAAATGTCATACTCCTCATTTCGTTCACCAAACCACAATAAATGACATATTATATCAATGCCAATCACAAAAGTCAATGACACACAAATTCACCAATACACAAATATCGATATAGCTTATCAATGGAAATCACGAAAATTGGTTAAGCACAAATTCTAGAAATCATCTCAAGAAATCCAGTAAATGACACACAAATTCACCTATGCACAAAAATTGATAAATCATATCAATAGAAATCACAAAAATAGGTGAAGAAGGAAATTCCAGAATTCGACACACGAAAACCAGAAATCACACAAAATAGGGGGGAGGCCTATCACACGAACGGGAGCATGAAAACTCACCAACAGCTGTAACACACGAACGAGAAGCTATCTCATGGTAGCTAGCCATTAATTTGACACACGAATGGTCCGAAGACCTGACACACGAATGGTCCGAAGACCGTGGGTTGCTACCCCACCAATTTGAGTCGAAACTCCACAAAACGGGGTTTAGTCTCCCTCGCAGACAAAGAGACATCGCACATTGCTAGTCTAAATCACAAAGATGATCGTCATGATCAACGAGAAGTGTCAATTACACTAAGCTAGTAAATATATGAGTTTAGCTTCATGTCCCATAACCACTTGCTTAACTTAAATATTTACGAACAAACTGTAGATCTCCACTATAAAATTGTCACAAGGGATTCAATCGAACAAGTCCAAGAATTAACCGACGAAGTAAACGCAAGTGTTTCATACCACTCGTTTTACTAAGTCGTTTAATTAGATTTCTCATACGAGTGAGGTAAAGGTTTATATATACTAATAGATTGGAAAACGGTTTTATAAACGAATTTGGTATTAAAATAGTATTTAAATCGTTTGAGGAAAGAGTTTTGATATTTACTACTAGTATAGAAAACCTTTATATTTTTAAAGTGACAAAACACAAAGAAGATTGTAGGAACAATCAATCACTAAAATTCACATATGAAGATGTGAATAAAAATCCAACGAAACCGATAAAGAATCCATCAAAATGGATATTCAAAAATCCTTAAAAAGGAGTCATCAAAGTCATAACAAATGATAACAACACATAGGAAACAACACGAATCGATTAAAGTTGGAAATTCAAACAACTAGGCGAAATAGGCAAAAATGCACTAGGTCGGTCGGCCGACTACAGAGCTCGGTCGACCGGACCCTGTTCTCAAAAGTCCTCGGGAAACAGGTCGGTCGGCCGAACCCTGTACTCGGTCGACCGAACCCTAAAATAGAAAAGTGCTTATGCACTTGGCAGCAGGTCGGTCGGCCGGCTGCAGTGCTCGGTCGACCGGACCTGTTGCCAGTCCCCTCCCAGTCCATCCAATTGAGGTCCAACCTCCACCAATTTGCATTCTCTCGTGCAACGACACTAAGGGATTATGCTAATCAACTACCCGGCCCTATATGCTCCTCGATGCATCACCAAACACATGTTCAAACATCAAAGTTATGATTTTTAAAGGATTGAACCCAAAACACCAAAAATTGGAATATTCACCAATTCAATCCAAACCAAAAGCAATTGCACACGAATTAGTGTTAGGAATTCATACCTAACAATCGAAGATAAATATAAGCATAGATGTGAGATAAAAATCTCACCTTTTTACAAAATCAAACAAGAAGAAGCTTGAAAGCAAATGGAGAATCAACCTCTCCTCAACACAACCCAAATGAGCTTGAATCTATGCTCAAAACAAGAACATTCCCAAAATTAGGTTTAGGAATTTCTGAAATTGGTAAGAGAATAAGTTGGAGAAGAAGAAGAGAAGCTTACCAATGGGTTCTTCTATTAGTTTGGAGCAAGAGTTTATTTGCAAGAGAAAACTAGGGTTTTGGAGTTTTAATTTCCAATCTCTCCCACCATTATTGCCTTAGAACTGAAAAGAGGAAGGAAATGAGGGTGAATAGGGAAGAGTGGCTCAGTTTTGAGTATAAGTCCAAACATAGGGCTGAACCCAAACCCAAACCCAAAGTGAAAAGTAGCAAAAATCAACTTTCTCCAAACATATCGAAGCTTATACTCAAAAAGGTCGCAAACGGCATTTTAAACTCAATGGGAGTGGTCCCGAGTCCTAATTCGACCGTATGCAAAAAGTAGCTTTTCAGACTAAATTTCGAGTATTGATAAAATATTTAAATAAAATATTTAAATATAAAATCGACAAATATGCGGGTTGTTACAAGCGCCTTCTGCGGGTATGTCCATATCCTTCTGGATTATAGGTGGTATCATGGTATGGAGCTTAGATATTTAACTTCGTGGTTGCTGCAAACTTATTGCTTTGTGGTTGTTGGTTGAGAGGTACCTCGGATAAAGGTCGCAAACGACCGGGGGATGGCATGCTCGTGTCAGTAGTTACCCACTTACAAAGGTAACTCGGCCTTGTCTAGCAGAGATCCGGTTAGTTTCTCGAGGGCGTCCCTCCAGAGGCAATCCGTTTTTATTTGGGAAGTTCCTTTGCCCGACCATTTGTTAGAAAACCCAAAGAAACAATACGAGCCCTGTACGGTTTTAGTTGTATAACCTGCCATGGAATGTGGCGGTAACCTTCTATTGAACATGGTAGCTATAGTAGGCATACGACGAAATGTTGTATGCTGGCCAAGATTAATATTTGTGACAACCCGGAATTTTCAAGCATTTAAAATCGGAATATTTAATTAATTTTAAATATTCAATAGAGAAAATTTTAACTTGAATTACGAATATCGCTATGTATTTGATAATTAAATAATAGAAATTAATAAGTTGGAGTTGGGTAAATTGTTGAATCAAGAGTTTTAAGTCTATTAAAAATAATTTGAAGGATTGAAAATTTATATAGATAATACTGAGAATAATAGAAATTTTAAAATTAAATTTAACACTGATTTATTCAGCTTTAAGAATATATCGTTTGAATTGGATTGAAAAATAGCCTTCCGAGACACAGTCTCGGAATTAGACAAAACCAGTTTCATTGGGTCTGTAATATTGAATTATTATCGGATTTCAAATTTCGTATTGATCGGAGTTAGTGTGTGTGTGTGTACGACATATAAACGCGCTTAAATCTATATCGAAAATTCGAGACAATTTAAATTTAAAAATATTATATACCTCGACTGGTCAAATAAATTAAACGTCAGAATTTATTTGCTTTCTACTTAAACACTATAGCAAACATCTCCAAACCTGTTTCCCTCTTTAATATTAATAGCCGAAAATAAAGTAAAAAAGAAACAAAAGAAAGGAAAATAAAAAATATATGGAAGAGAAGCTTCAAGGGGAAGCTTTTGGCCACGTTTTATAAATAATTTCCTCCCTCATTTTCGACTTTGGACCCAAGCCGATCCCCTTCTGTTACTAAATCAAATCTCGTTCATTAAAAAAAAATGGCCGCTCGCACGCACAGCACAGAGGAGTTAAGGGGGAAATCGAAGCAGCGTGGGTGGAGGCGTGATCGCACACTAGGGCTCGAACTCAATTCGAGTTCGATGAAGGGGGCGACGATAGGCATCGAGGAACGTGGCGACGCAAGCAGTGGGCGGCGACTATTGCAGCAGGCATGCAAGGGTAGTTTCACGATCTAGGGTTGAGATTTTGAGAGGGTGCTTTGGCTCGTTCAAAGGGAGGTCACAGTTATGGAGAGGAACTGTTCGTCGCCGTGAGGTATTTTTAGGGTTCTGATTCAAATATATATATATATATATATGTATGTATGTATGTATGTATGTATGTATGTATGTATGTATAAGTAAAAAAAAGAGGAAACTTATTTCATATGCAGTTTAGAAACGAAAATGTCCATTTTATTTAATAATGCATATTAGTGACTGAGACGATTAATAAACTTATTTCAATTTTTAGTTACTAAAAGAAATTGTAAGAGAACAATTGGTTTAACTAAATTATTAGTTGCCTTATTTATTTAATGGCAGTTAATTGTTCGATAAATTAAAATATTAATGAATCGTATAACTGTTATACAAGGTTTTAAATCACGGAAGCAAGCCAGTTTGGAAATAGACTGCAAATCAAAAGCAAAGGTGAGTTAATCTCACTCAGTTAAAAATTAAAAATTTAAATGATTGAATTTAAATAATTGATTGTATGGTTGAGTTGATTGATGTGATATAGTATGCTATAATTTGAAGTGGTATATTATGTATGCCAACGTCTGTGGATGCAGGGAAAACAGGTTGGAGGGATCCGACTGGACCCCTCAACTTTATTTAATTATTTAATATTCACTGTTCTGAATATTTGATATTCTGTAATGAATTATGTGGAAATATTGAATGCTATGGCTTGATTGTTATAATCGGATAATAATGACTTACCAAATATATCATTTGAGTTTGGAAATGAAAATAAAAGAAGTAAATTTGTAAGTGAAATAATTATAGAAAAGTCGAATAAATTTATGAATGAACTGGAAAGGAACTGAAGTGACTTTAAAATTTTAATAAATAAATCTTGAGTATGGGAAGGAAAATTTAAATAAACAGGAAGTCAATGAAAGTTAAACTTCAATGTTATTGTTTAAAAGAACAAAACATTTATTTTAAATTTAGGATTTAAATTTTATTTAGGAAGAATAAAGAAGTAATTGGGAATAACCTGAAATTTGTATATTTCAGCTAAAGGATTAAAAAAAAATTCAAAAAAAATCAAACTGAAAATAATAATAAAGTCCATAATTAATGAATTTTGAAATGAACTGATAAGTAAAGAAAATTTATTCTAAATGGAATAAATTGGGGATCAATTGGGAAAATTTGATTTAAGTGACTGAGATTGGAAATTTCTCTCTGAATAACCAAGTACGTTTTCAAAGTAAATTTTTAAATATAAATTAAAAGTTTAAAGTTGTTTTAAGAAGTATGTTTTGAAAAATTTACTATTTCTAATATTTAAATTCTAAAGTAAATATTTTCTCTTAATCTATTATATTAGTAATTATTTAAAGAATGACTTAATATGATGTTTTAAAAGTATAAATCTAGTTTTATATCTTATTAAGTAACCTTATTTTCAAATATTCATATAGTATGGTATTTTTAATAAATTATTAATGTAGTTTTAAATTAAATATTTTAAAGTATATTTCAAGGTAAAGTGTTTTAAATTATTTTAAAAAAACCTAGTTTGTGCTTGGTGATTTCAGAGGAGATAGAAAATATTTGGGAAAGTTGATTCTGAAAAGAATGATGGTTTTGAAACTGTTTCAAAGGATTTAAAATAGAAATATATCTTGTAAAGATATTTTGAGGTTAATAAATAATTTGGGAAATTATTTATTGTTTGATGGATGTTTGTGAATGTTAACTGATAGTTAAATAACCGACTATCAATATTGGCCAAATGCGTTGATCGTTTCGAAGAGACCGGGATCAAGATTAATTTCTCGAAAACCACTTCGATCCGGTTTGTACATTTCATGCGAAAAACGTGTTCGGAATCGAAGATGGAACAGTGAAGTGCAAGGGCTAGTCGCTACTAATCCTGAGGATATTTCCAAAATGGATGTAGTAGGAGTAGTGCCTTCGGTTCCGTTCGAACCCGGGACGGACTTGTATGGATGAATGCTTGCGAAACATCGTCTGGTGGGCGATGGGCATTCTAAGTAAAACGTTCTTAAGGTAACGCTTAGCCTCAAGCCTCATCAACCGGGAATGACTGAAAATCGGGGGATATGCAGCAAGGTTAGGTGGGTCATGCCCAAGCAGGACAAGATTTTTCCCCTGTCTAGATGTCCCTTATATATTTCGGCTTAGTGGGTGGTTGGTCGCGCCAACCACGGGGTTTATCTTGTTCGGGACTGTTCAGTAAGGAATGGTTCCGGCCTTGTGTTGCAGGGGATGAAGGGAGTAATCCTCGGTACGGTGATCTAGGCCCCGTACTGTGACAGGTGGTACCCCAGTGCCTAGTCATTGTTGGAAATCCATTCTCCCTACGAGCCTTATACGAGTTTTGTTTGTATTACCCACTTTTGTGGCTAGTAGCTGGAATTTAATGAATGTAACAATTTCGGCTATTTTATAAGTATTTGTATATAGACCCTATTATAATATCAGAGGATTTCTATAAAAATTGTTTTAGCTATCGTAAGGTAAAAACCCGACATGTTTATTTGTGGCGTGGTCTTACGAGATGCTTTTGTTTTCAAAGGATTTTTGAACTTTAATAATTAGTTGGGTGTGATTTTCTCACGCTGGTATTCCAGACTGACTCGGGTGTTATTTAACTGTAATTTTCGGGTCAGACCGAGTATTATAGGATACAGGATATGATGTTGTGGAGCTGAGGAGACGAGCTGGATGACGATACGTATTCTCGTACTTGTATATATATATATTTCCGCTGTGTTGAGTTGTTGTGTATCCATTGTATGTTATTGATGTGAGCTGTGACTGATGTACTCTGATCATGTAATATATGTAAACTGATATATTTTATTTTGAGTAAAGATTATTTACTATCTATTATATTTTATTCCGCTGCGATGGTTAGATTCTGATGTTGATTTTGTTTTCTCTTCTTCTACCTCTTCTTCTTTAACCCAAATGGTTCGTATTTCTGTACAACTTGAGTTGATTTAGGTAGAATAGTGTTGAATCAAGGGGTACAGATTTGTGGGTCGTTACACTTGGTATCAGAGCATAGGTTGGTGATAACCTTGGCTCTGGTGGGAATTACTCATTTAAAATAGAGTCCGTAGTACTCTATAATGAGTTTGAGCGTATTAATAGATATGAGCACGTATTTGTTAGTGAGTATAAATTGTTTTAATATTGTGTTGATTGATTTATTGAGTGGCATATGAACGTTCGTCGGCACAGTCTGCGCAACTGTATTGAAAGGGTTTCTAAACACTTGAATAGAACGATCGACACAGTATTGTTTAAATGTGGGTGAATGAAATAATTTTGCCCAAAAATATATTTTGATATAAGAAAAAGTTTTCTTAAACTATTTATCTAATATATGGTTGTTTGGATGTTAAAAAGAATAGTATTGAATTATTATCATTGTTGAGTGAAAATTTGACTTAAAATTGACAACCAAAAAGGTTTAAGTAAATAAATTCATTATAAAATGAAATTTATAAATATGAATTGTAAATGTGCATTATAAATTAAAATATAACCAAATAAGAATTTGTATGAGCATAAGCTATGCAAATAAAATTATAGTAAAATTGATTTAAAGAAGGATTTGGAAATTTAAATCCCGGAAATTTGGAAGTGTTTGTCAAAGTATTTGAAGATGAATAATAACACAATTGTTTTGGAGATACTTCTGGAAGGAAAATTGTTTTAAAATGGATTTTGGAAGTGAAATAGCATTGAAAGTCACTTGGATTATTGGAAAATAATTCTGATGATGACTGCCGCATCATCAGTATTCATTTTCGAATTTCGAAGTGATGGATTGCTGCCAAATTGTTTTGTTCAGGAAAAGTTGGTTGTTTTGAAAATTTCAAAAGGAAATTTGTTGAAAATAAAAGCCAGGATTGGTTTAATTTTTGAGAAGTGTGATTGCGATGTTGGAGATTTCAAAATGTTTTGAAACCAAAAGCTAGTATTTTAAAAATCCTGATAAGATGGTTTATAAGCTTATAAGTTAGGATGATTTTAAATCAGGAATGGAATATAAACTTTGAAGGTTGGAATTTAAAGTTAAAGAGAAAAGTTGAAAATGAAAATTAACTTGGAGTTGGAAATAAAAATTTGATTGGATTGAAATTTATTGAATAAGCTGAAATAATATCCAGTTGTATTCGAATCAGGTTGGAATCGAATTGAGTTAAATAAATCCGAATTAAGATAAAATTGAATTGGAATAAAAATTCAGCTGAATTATAGAATGAAATTAGATTCTTACCTGAATAAATGTAAAATAAGTTGGATAAGGATTGGGTTGAAATAAATAAATAGAAGACTTGAGTTAAAAATAAAAGGTGAATATATTCAAGCTTATGATGAATGGAATTGTATAAAACAATAAGTGGTAACTTATAAAATTTAAAATGGAATATAAAGCCCAAATTTAATATTTTGATGAATTGGAAAATGTAAAGAAAATCCAAACTTGAATTATAAACCAAATTGAACTAAGAAAATTTAAATGAGCGATATTTGGAGTTAAAATTCAAGTATTGGATTATAAATAAAGGAAGAACAAATTTGTTAGTAAATTAGTTAATGAAATTGAATTGTGAGTTTATGATGAGGTTTGAAAATAAAACTCAAGTTATAATTAAATTCGACTTACATTGTCGATGAAGAAAATATAATTGAAAGTGGCCTTGCAATTAATTAATTGATTTGTGAACCAAATTGCAGTGTAAGTTAATAAATTGGATGGTAAATTAAAATGTGAATGGTGAAATCAGAACTTGAGCTATTAATTAAAATTTAACTTGAAGTGTTAACAAATTAAAATAGTAATGGTATGAATTGCAAATAAAAATCCGAATAACTGGAAATAAATTGGAAAGGGCACTGTAATAAATTGGATGAGTTGAATCTGGAAAGTTAAATTTTATAATAACTAATCAAATAAATTTGTAGTTTGAAATGGGATTGGATTAGAATAGAATCAAGTTAAATAGAAAAGAGAACCTGGTTTGCAAAATGAGAATGAGCTCAAGTATAAATTAGAGTGAATAAACTTAAGCTAAAAGATGGAAAAGAGTTGAAATGAATTCAACTAAAAATTAAGTTTAATAATAGTGGATTGGATTTAAATCGAGTAAAACTAAATTTTAATTGAAATAAAATTCGGTGAATTGCCGATAATATTTAATGGAATGAAAATGCTTAAATAAATAATTGTAAACCATTTAAATTATTAAGGGATTGAAATAACTTGAGACAATAAGGAAAATAGGATGTTTCGAGTTTATTAGAATGGTTTAAGTGAGTGTAGATAAACTAATTATATTGAATAAATAAATGATGGAATAAATATGTATCGAATGAAATGCGGTTTAAAGAAGTTGAGAAATGGTTATTGAATGAAATAGCTTGGATTGTCTTCGAGCTAAATAAAATAGTTTGGAATAAACAAATATGGAATGAAATGTAATTAAATGGATAGTAAATGAAATATAAATGGAATGCGTCGAGCTAAATAAATGATTGTGAATGGGTTAAAATAAAAGGGAAATTTAATTGGCAATTAAGATGAACCTAGGTTATAAATGGTTTTGAATAAACTAATTTGATTAATAAAATGAAATGCAAGTGAATGAATTAAAATTTGAAATGCAATGAAACTGAGAATATATGGATTGTGAATAAATCCGAAATGGAATAGAATTAAGTATAAATTGAGTTGGAGTCAATGTAAATTGGTTATAAACATAAATACTTATTTATTCACATAAATCTTGTCAAATTGCATAGAATAAATTGTCATTTGATGTAAATGGAAGTAATTAAAATTCTATGAGTTGGTGGAAGTAAAATAAATTGGTTTTGAGAGCAATTGAATTACATATGAGTTCAATTTGCTTAAAAATAACTTAAATGTAAGCAATTGAGTTTTAAACCATTCGAATTAATGAAGTTATATACAAATGGATTGAAAAACATTCACATTGGATGAGAATGGTTTATAAATTAATTGAAACAATTGAATTAGCATGAAACTATATTAATTGCTTACGGAAAAATGTTTGGTATGAGGTTCTTTTAGAATTCATATGTTTTAACTACTGAAAATAAGTGAAATATAGTTAAACTGCATATATTTGGCACTTACATGTTTAAATTGAGTAAGTACAGGTACCTGGAAGCCGTATGGCTGGATTTGGGTTGGGCTATTTGCTAAAAATAATAAGCCGCTTGCTTAAAAATGCTAAATAAGGTACGCCTACGCAATAAAAATAGGAAATATGAGCTGTTTTTGGTTTTTCCGACCGTGTGGGTCGATGTATATATATTTATCTCTTTTGTCAAATTGCAAAAGCTCCTCCGTACAAAGGGGACTTTGCCAAAAAAATTCAGAAATTTTGGGAGTTAGAAAATTTTGTTAACGACAAAACTATTTAGAATTGGAAACTAAATAAGTTAGTAAATGAAACTAATTAAAGTAATGACTTAAATTAGTTATAAATGAAAAATAAAATTCAAAAGTTTCAAGTTAGAGATAAATTAAATTCATATGAAAATGAAAGAATTAATTTGAATAGAAATGATATAAACTGAAGTGGTAAGGTGATAATGAATATAAAAAGCATATTAAACACTTATACCAAACTTAAGGAAGGAATAGTGAATTCTTAATTGGAAATTGATAATATAAATATATTCCAAGTTAATATTTGGATAAATAGATATTGATATTGGTAAGGAAGTCAATAAAATGTTTTGAAATGTTGTGATTGGATATTACTGTTTAGTCGGATATGCAGGTAATATAAAGTGAAAAGAGAATTGATTTTGATTTCAGAAGATAAATTGGAATTGCCCGACAAAAGGTATGTATTTAAATTTGGTATGAAAACTGATTGGGATTGAGCCACTTGGCTTTTTGTTTTCTTTTTGGATTTGGGAGGCCGTAGAGCCCTTTTGTAGTTGTACCGAGCTAGCCGCGCAAAGGAGACGCTGGCAAAAATTTTCGGGAATTTAGAGAGTTAGAAAATTTTTGAGAAATTTTGGACATTTTAAACTCGGTCTTGAATTATAATTTGAATGGTGAATAAGTATAGTTATTTAGGAACTAAGGAAAGGTTTGGAAAGTTAATAAGGATAATAATGGCCTTTGTAAAAAGATAGTTGGTTGGATGTCGAGCTTGTTTGGTTTTGAGGATAAGTAAGCGGGTATTGGACCATTCTTCCTAACTTGTAATTTCGGGGACGAAATTCTTTTAAGGGGGGAGGAATGTGACAACCCGGAATTTTCAAGCATTTAAAATCGGAATATTTAATTAATTTTAAATATTCAATAGAGCAAATTTTAACTTGAATTACGAATATCGCTATGTATTTGATAATTAAATAATAGAATTTAATAAGTTGGAGTTGGGTAAATTATTGAATCAGGAGTTTTAAGTCTACTAAAAATAATTTGAAGGCTTGAAAATTTATATAGATAATACTGAGAATAATAGAAATTTTAAAATTAAATTTAACACTGATTTATTCAGTTTTAAGAATATATCGTTTGAATTGGATTGAAAAATAGCCTTCCGAGGCACAGTCTCGGAATTAGACGAAACTAGTTTCATTGGGTCCGTAATATTGAATTATTATCGGATTTCAAATTTCGTATTGATCGGAGTTAGTGTGTGTGTGTACGATATATAAACGCGCTTAAATCTATATCGAAAATTCGAGACAATTTAAATTTAAAAATATTATATACCTCGACTGGTCAAATAAAACGTCAGAATTTATTTGCTTTCTACTTAAACACTGTAGCAAGCATCTCCAAACCCGTTTCCCTCTTTAATATTAATAGCCGAAAATAAAGTAAAAAAGAAAACAAAAAAAAAGGAAAATAAAAAAAAATATGGAAGGGAAGCTTCAAGGGGAAGCTTTTGGCCACGTTTTATAAATAATTTCCTCCCTCATTTTCGACTTTGGACCCAAGCCGATCCCCTTCTGTTACTAAATCAAATCTCGTTCATTAAAAAAAAAAATGGCCGCTCGCACGCACAGCACAGAGGGGTTAAGGGGGAAATCAAAGCAGCGTGGGTGGAGGCGTGATCGCACACTAGGGCTCGAACTCAATTCGAGTTCGATGAAGGGGGCGACGATGGTAGGCATCGAGGAACATGGTGACGCAAGCAGTGGGCGGCGACTGTTGCAGCAGGCATGCAAGGGTAGTTTCACGATCTAGGGTTGAGATTTTGAGAGGGTGCTTTGGCTCGTTCACAGGGAGGTCGTAGTTATGGAGAGGAACTGTTCGTCGCCGCGAGGTATTTTTAGGGTTCTGATTCGAATATATATATATGTGTGTATAAGTTAAAAAAAAAAGAGGAAACTTATTTCATATGTAGTTTAGAAACGAAAATGTCCATTTTATTTAATAATGCATATTAGTGACTGAGACGATTAATAAACCTATTTCAATTTTTAGTTACTAAAAGAAATTGTAAGAGAACGATTGGTTTAACTAAATTATTAGTTGCCTTATTTATTTAATGGCAATTAATTGTTCGATAATTAAAATATTAATGAATCGTATAACTGTTATACAAGGTTTTAAATCACGGAAGCAAGCCAGTTTGGAAATAGACTGCAAATCAAAAGCAAAGGTGAGTTAATCTCTTTCAGTTAAAAATTAAAAATTTAAATGATTGAATTTAAATAATTGATTGTATGGTTGAGTTGATTGATGTGATATAGTATGCTATAATTTGAAGTGGTATATTATGTATGCTAACGTCTGTGGATGCAGAGAAAACAGGTTGGAGGGATCCAACTGGACCCCTCAACTTTATTTAATTATTTAATATTCACTGTTCTGAATATTTGATATTCTGTAATGATTTATGTAGAAATATTGAATGCTATGGCTTGATTGTTATAATCGGACAATAATGACTTACCAAATATATCATTTGAGTTTGGCAATGAAAATAAAAGAAGTAAATTTGTAAGTGAAATAATTATAGAAAAGTCGAATAAATTTATGAATGAACTGGAAAGGAACTGAAGTGACTTTAAAATTTTAATAAATAAATCTTGAGTATGGGAAGGAAAATTTAAATAAATAGGAAGTCAATGAAAGTTAAACTTCAATGTTATTGTTTAAAAGAACAAAACATTTATTTTAAATTTAGGATTTAAATTTTATTTAGGAAGAATAAAGAAGTAATTGGGAATAACCTGAAATTTGTATATTTCAGCTAAAGGATTAAAAAAAAATCAAAAAAAATCAAACTGAAAATAATAATAAAGTCCATAATTAATGAATTTTGAAATGAACTGATAAGTAAAGAAAATTTATTCTAAATGGAATAAATTGGGGATCAATTGGGAAAATTTGATTTAAGTGATTGAGATTGGAAATTTCTCTCTGAATAACCAAGTACGTTTTCAAAGTAAATTTTTAAATATAAATTAAAAGTTTAAAGTTGTTTTAAGAAGTATGTTTTGAAAAATTTACTAATTCTAATATTTAAATTCTAAAGTAAATATTTTCTCTTAATCTATTATATTAGTAATTATTTAAAGAATGACTTAATATGATGTTTTAAAAGTATAAATCTAGTTTTATATCTTATTAAGTAACCTTATTTTCAAATATTCATATAGTATGGTATTTTAATAAATTATTAATGTAGTTTTAAATTAAATATTTTAAAGTATATTTCAAGGTAAAGTGTTTTAAATTATTTTAAAAAAACCTAGTTTGTGCTTGGTGATTTCAGAGGAGATAGAAAATATTTGGGAAAGTTGATTCTGAAAAGAATGATGGTTTTGAAACAGTTTTTAAAGGATTGAAAATAGAAATATATCTTGTAAAGATATTTTGAGGTTAATAAATAATTTGGGAAATTATTTATTGTTTGATGGATGTTTGTGAATGTTAACGGATAGTTAAATAACCGACTATCAATATTGGCCAAATGCGTTGATCGTTTCGAAGAGACCGGGATCGAGATTAATTTCTCGAAAACCACTTCGATCCGGTTTGTACGTTTCGTGCGAAAAACGTGTTCGGAATCGAAGATGGAACAGTGAAGTGCAAGGGCTAGTCGCTACTAATCCTGAGGATATTTCCAAAATGGATGTAGTAGGAGTAGTGCCTTCGGTTCCGTTCGAACCCGGAACGGACTTGTATGGATGAATGCTTGCGAAACATCGTCATGTGGGCGATGTGCATTCTAAGTAAAACGTTCTTAAGGTAACGCTTAGCCTCAAGCCTCATCAACCGGGAATGACTGAAAATCAGGGGATATGCAGCAAGGTTAGGTGGGTCATGCCCAAGCAGGACAAGATATTTCCCCTGTCTAGATGTCCCTTATATATTTCGGCTTAGTGGGTGGTTGATCGCGCCAACCACGGGGTTTATCTTGTTCGGGACTGTTCAGTAAGGAATGGTTCCGGCCTTGTGTTGCAGGGGATGAAGGGAGTAATCCTCGGTACGGTGATCTAGGCCCCGTACTGTGATAGGTGGTACCCCAGTGCCTAGTCATTGTTGGAAATCCATTCTCCCTACGAGCCTTGTACGAGTTTTGTTTGTATTACCCACTTTTGTGGCTAGTAGCTGGAATTTAATGAATGTAACAATTTCGGCTATTTTATAAGTATTTGTATATAGACCCTATTATAATATCAGAGGATTTCTATAAAAATTGTTTTAGCTATCGTAAGGTGAAAACCCGACATGTTTATTTGTGGCGTGGTCTACGAGATGCTTTTGTTTTCAAAGGATTTTTGAACTTTAATAATCAATTGGTTGTGATTTTCTCACGCTGGTATTCCAGACTGACTCGGGTGTTATTTAACTGTAATGCTCGGGTCAGACCGAGTATTATAGGATACAGGATATGATGCTGTGGAGCTCAGGAGACGAGCTGGATGACGATACGTATTCTCGTACTTGTATATATATATTTCCGCTGTGTTGAGTTGTTGTGTATCCATTGTATGTTATTGATGTGAGCTGTGACTGATGTCTCTGATAATGTAATATATGTAAACTGATATATTTGATTTTGAGTAAAGATTATTTACTATCTATTATATTTTATTCCGCTGCGATGGTTAGATTCTGATGTTGATTTTATTTTCTCTTCTTCTACCTCTTCTTCTTTAACCCAAATGGTTCGTATTTCTGTACAACTTGAGTTGATTTAGGTAGAATAGTGTTGACTCAAGGAGTGCAGATTTGCGGGTCGTTACAATATTATACTTTCAAAATGTTTTCCACTATGCACTTATAGTAATAGTATCAAAGGATTTCACGTATCAAGCATTTTTGACTATCACAAGAAGAAATCTCCTAATAAATTCATATAATATCATAAACATTTAGGAAAGATCTGCAAAAATCATAATAAATCAGATTTATTATAATCTTTAACATAAAAAAAATTCGGGACGAAAAACACTATTTAATTATTTTTAATAATTAAAACTCAAAATAAATCATTTTATTCGTTTAAGAAATTCGTAAAATATTCATATTTAAATGGAAAATTTTATAATTAGGAATTCATTTCTAAAATAATGTTTTTAACATCATATCAAAATTTCAAGTCGAATGGATGTCATATACAAGGTTTTTACTATTAAAACCTATTAAATCATTTTATAATAAATCAAATAATTCATCATTCAAGCAATCATTAAAAACATGGCATAAAACAATTATAAGACTCGGGTTTGATCAAAAAACTTAAATGAACATGCAAATGGTGAGATGGATAACTATTATTCATCTTGGTAGGATAAAAATGGATGTGATTTGTGTTAATTTGGTTTCCTTAAGCTAAACCTTGATTTCCTAGCTTTTCTTCCACTTTGAACCCCTTAGTAATGGTCGGCATTGTATTTACTTTAGTTTGTGTAAATGAATGTTGATTAGGGAGATGAAAGTGTAAGGGTTTATGGTTAGGATATGTGCTTATTCCTATTTTACCCTCTATATAATTCCCTCCTTCTAATTTAAGTTATAACCATTCTTCTTAATTCATTAATTAAGGTTCGACCCATATTAATTCTCAAATATCATTCTCCTTATCCTCTTACATTATTTATTTAATTTACCTAATTAAATGTCCAAAATAATATTAATCACAATTAGGGTGTTACGGACTCCCTTCCCTAAAGAACTTTGTCCTCAAAATTACAATAAGGTACATAACAAACATATTATATAGAGATGCATACCATCACAACAAATCATGATAAGTGTCTCTAATTCCGTCCTATGTCTCTTACGTATTGTAATGACTCTCAAATTTGAACTATTTCAAAATTATTTAATACTTGAATTTAAGTTAAATTTTGAAATTTGAATTTAGATAATGAATTTGAACTATTAAGTGGAATATTTTTCCATATTTTTCAAAATAAGAAAATTTTTAAAATTTCAAATTTGGTCAATCTTGGACAAACGCTGACTTTTTGTTGAAATTTAAAAAAAATTTGAATTTGAATTTTTTTTATGATGCTAGACAAAATTCTAAACTTCACTCCACTTTTCTTTTCTTCAAAATCGAATTTTTAAGGCTCCAAATCTGCAATTCATAGCGTAAAAACGTTGCGTTTTTTACGATGTTTGTGTGCGTAGTTTACACTGTTTGTCCTCTATTTTTTTAGCATTCTTTTGTATTTATACTCATATTATTCATGGTATATACTACTATCTTTTTGAATTGGCACTTAGGTAGGTGAAGGGTTGGTTGAAACCAGTCAACCTAATATCCCTTCACTCACTCAAATTCCTATTTACAGAAAACCATACGTTCATTTTTTTCTTCTCACCTCCTTCCTTCTCATCTCTTTCCTCACCAGAGTAGAAAGCAGTAAACCTTTCATTATTCTCCTCCTCCAATTCCTAAACCTAATATCTGAATTCTCCTCACCTTTCTCCTCCGCTCCATCAGTAAAACCTAGCCTAGCCTCCATGTCCTCCTCTCCACCAAAACCCTAACCTTAGTTCTCCTTTCTCTCCCTTTTTTCCCTTCTCCTTGTCGCACCTTCCTTCTTCCTTCCACCTCCAATTTCCGCACCGATACCCCCACCATCCCCACACCAAACGCCATCGACCACCCACGCACCCAGCTCCTCCAATCCACATGCCGACCCGTCCTTTACCCTAGCCTAGGCCATATGGCCTAAACCCTAGCTCCCCCACTCGGTCGAACCCTCCTAGCCCCATGGCCGAACCATCCACATCTTTATATAAGAAAAAGTATGCAAGAGGAAAGAAAAAGTATTGCAAAGGGATTTCTCCAAAGTTCATAGCTTTATTTGGGTTTGGGTTTGGGTTTGGGTTTTGCTTGCTTGGATTCTGTTTCCAGTCGTTTTCCATTAATGTCTGTTCGTGTTCGTCGTGTCCATTCGTCGTATCTGTTTGTCAAGTTTTCTAGCCACGAAAGGTGAGTGATCACCCACGACTGATATGCTTATTTTAAGTGAATCGACACCATTTGAATTGACGGTATAATGTTAAGACTATTCTAGTTAACATTATATATATTGTTAAGCTCATTGATATTTTATATGCTATGTTATGCTATGCTATGTTATGTTATGTTATGTTTATTTTATATCACACTACAAGTTCCCTAACTATGGGATGAAATGATACTTACCCGAATGATCTTTCATATTAGGAAAAATTGTTATGGGTTGAAAAGATAGACTCAAGAAATTTTATTGATTTGAATTTAAAATACAGGTTAAAATGATATATACCCAGAAATTTAATTAAAATTTTGGGTTGAAATGATATATATGCAATCACGTGACCATAGGGTAGGAAATTATATATAAGCACCATTGGTCGGTTTTAAAATTTTATTTAAATTATTTTATAAATTTTAAAAGTGTGTTTTGATTTAATAAATTTAATTTTTAAAATTTAATTTAATGGTTTTATTTTAAAATTAATATTTAGGAAATAATAATATTTTATATGTTTTAAGGTTTAAATTATAAGCTAAATATGATTTAAAGAAAATTTTAAGATTTTAACATATAATTTATTTGGTTTTAAAAATATAATTTAAAATAATTTAAAACTAAATGTAATAAAATATTTAATATATTTTTTAAGAAATTTAATATAATAATATAATAAATATAATTTAATTTAATATAATAAATGTAGTTTATTTATTTGGTATAATAAATATAGTTTTAATTTAATATAATAAATATAGGATTTTATGTAATAATTTTTAATAAAATTTAGGAAGTTAAATGGAGCATAATTCATAATTAAAATATATTTAAAGGACTTAAAACTTAAATAAGATTTTATTTAAGTTTTAAAGATATGATGTGGAATGTAACAATTTGATTTAATATGAATTGCAAAATAAATGTTTTAAACCTAAAATAAAATTAACTTAAATATTTTAGTATTGATTTAAATTATAATTTAAGATTCATTATTCAAATGCTTTTTTTAATGACCACGGTGTGAAAAATATAATTATTGGTTATTAAAGAGACCGGGGTCGGATATTGGCGTACTGTTTACCAAAACCGAAACCACTTTAACAACTGTGTACGCGATGGAGGATCCAGAATGAAGTATGATGGTTTGGCGACGTGTTGCGTTGAGATATAAAACAATAGTCAATTTGGATGGCGAAAATAGGACTGTCACCAGGCCAAGTGAGGTCGCTCCTCCGATCGAACATGCTTCTTGATATCATCTCTCTTACTTTTGTGATTGATTTGGGGCTCCTTTGATTATGGGAGTGTTGTTCCGAGGTGGGCGGTAGTAGCTGCTACGTGTTACCACCAGCCTGGTGCGGTAAAACGGTAGAATCCTACCCCGTGCATAGCTTGGCATGCCTTGTCATCTTCCTTAGCGAGCCCATAACGATTTTGTTTTGTGTTGTATGTAGAATATGCTAGTATATGATTTTTGTTTGATGATAATAAACATATATATATATACTCGTTTAAATGTATTTGTTATTGTACTATTTTATTTTGCATATAATTAAATAAATATTTGTTGAATCAGAATTCATATTCAAACAAATATTTTATTCAAACAAATATTCTATTACAAATTCAAATAGTACAAATTTAAGCTCTCACTATACATATATACATTTTCAATTACATTACAATCTCGATTACATCACAATTTTCAATTTACATGGTTCACCTCACTACATAATTCACTCAACACTCGTATTTGATCTTTAACTCTGTTCCAGCCTATATCCAGCATCTGAACTATCTGCAAAAATAAACATTAACATGGCAAAATTGAAAAAGAAATATTTTGTAGTGCAAAATGAAGTGTGTGTTTTGAAAATATTATCTGCCTCGGTTATTCGGGTTGTTCGTCGTCATTTTCTTTTAATTTTTCTTACACAAACAACTTATGACATGCATAGTGTATCACTGTACATGCCAAAAGGCCGTGCACACCGATATACACTTGCTTGTTAAAACTATAGGGACATGTGAGCACAAGGTCGAACCCGAGCCATGGCTGGATTCAACTCAAGTGCAAATGCAAATAACAAAAAAACAGCCTCGACGAAAAATTGAACATGAATATAAAGCAACTATTTTCACAACACCAAACAAGACTTTAAAACGACCCAAATCAATATTGGACTCAATGAAGCTACCATCAGACTCAACATAGAAATGATCATAGCAAAATTAGTTCAGGCATGAATACAAACACACACATACAACAATGTCAGAAACCAAATAGGAGTGTGTACAAAGCGAACAAGACCACATGCATACAACATGAATACCCAGACCAAACAGTTCAAGTGTTCAGGCTAGTGGCATAGCACCAAGGCAACCTAGATCAATGAAGACATGAAACCATGCACACATATGAATGCAAATAGGTTTGGACGCAAATGAACATACACGAGGACTTCAAATGAAATCATACGCAAGCTTTCACTTTTTAACGTGACAACATGCAAAAAGCTTCAGATATCAGACTTGTCAACATAACCAAACTCAAAGCTACCAGACTTCCAGTCACAATGCAACATACATCAGAGAAGACCACAAGAGTAGAGGGCATATAAACATTGGAACATGCAGACTTCAAAATACATAACCGGATCAACAACACAACCCATCAATACCACATGAATCAGAGGCCTGCAACCAAGACCAGACCAGTAACAACAATCAATGCAAAGTAGAGGCAGCCAGCATCAAAACACATGAAGAGTCAACCATATGCAGTGAACACACATGAAATCACTTGAACAACATGAAGTACACAAGCATTCAAATGGAATAACCAGCACAATACTCGAGTGAATCAGAGTGAAATGGACAGAGCATGACACACACACACATACAAACATACAATAAGCTAGATGCAATCAAGTCAACCACACATATATACATACATACATATACATATATGTAAATGTATATGTATATGTATGTATGTATGTATGTATGTATGTATGTATGTATGTATGTATGTATGTATGTATGTATGTAGACCATTATAGAACTCGAAGCAATATAGGGCTAACAAGACCAGATGCCTCAAAGTAACTATCACTTGGGTGAACAGAGAGAATGGTTATACGAATTGAATAAGTCGAAATTGCAAAATATTATCTCAAAGATTCAAATGCCAAAGTCAAAGGAGCAACTAATGGAACCGATTTTAGTAAAATTCAAATTTATTAGAGATGAACAAGTCAGACTATCCACAAGTATTCAAGCAAAAATCAACTGGCCGAGCATAATTTTTGAAGAATTCAAACATAAATATATGACCGTATATTTAGAGATTTTATCCCTATTTAATCCCACATCATCATCGGCATTCAAGGTAGTCACGTTCAAGCATATCAAACAAAGAAATAAAAGTAAAAAATCACATACCAGTATAATTCGAACTCAAAACAATTAGAGTAGCTGCAAGCCAAGAAAAGCCTAGAGATAATTGATGAAGCAGAGCAAAGAAAAATTAATTACATCAATTGATCGACAATCAAACGGCGACTTCAATTTGGAAAGACCCTAGCTTTTGAAAAGGAACGAAGGAACAAAAGGGATCTGTTGATAATACAAAAGAAAGGGAGACGACCTTACTTTTACTTGAGTTATAATTTAAGTGGGTCGGTCCTATTTTACTTATGTTGGGATTAGAGTTTTAATTAATTTTATTTTGTAATTTTCTTTTAAAATTGTGTAACTCTCTAGTCGTGTGCTTAGGTACAAACTACGAGCGCAGTTTGAGAATTCGTAACTCAGTAGCTGAGTTGTGGTAGGGTTTTAAGCATAGAGTTAGGTTAGTCAAGTAGCGGGTGTCGTAAGTTTACGTTTATAAGTGTCGGACTACTTTATTTCTAGTAGAAACTTTGGGGGTAGCATATAGGCAGGGTTTTGCCGAAGCTGGGTAAATTTGTGTGTGATCTCTTCTGCTTTACTTTCTGTTATTATTTTTATTTCCGCATTAAATTTTATTATTATTAGTATCACACTGTTCACCTCCTTCTAAGGTGACTACGATCCTATAAGTGGTAACAGAGCTAGAAACAAAAACCATTTTGTTATAAAAAATTGATTTTTCTTTCAATTAAAATTTTGATTTTTTAAAATGACTTCTTTTAATAATGCTTTTGCTGAGGGTCAGTCCATAGTTAGACCATCCATGTTCAATAGTGAATATACTTATTGGAAAACATGGATGAAAATTTTTCTGAAAACCATAGATGTGTGGAATATTGTTGAGACGTAGGACACTAACTGTAGTGGTAGATAATCAAGAAGTTGAAAAACCGATGGATCAATGGACGGATCTTGAAAATAAACTACAATTTGCAAACGCTAAAACTATAATTCTATTATTTGTTTATTAGATCAAATTGAATTTAATCTTGTTTTACATTGTCTAACTGCGTAGGAAATTTGGTGCACGCTTGAAGTAACTCATGAAGGAACCTTCAATTCAAAGATTCTTGCCCTGCCATGCTTAGTAGCGAGTACGAGAACTTTACAATGGCAAAAAATGAAAGTGTCAAAGAAATGTATGGATGGCTTTCTAATCTCGTATTCATATCAAAAGCTCTTTGAAAACCATACACTGAATTGGAAATAGTCCGAAAAATCCTTAGAATTCTACCATGAAATTTTGAAGCAAAAGTTACTGCCATTCGAGAATCAAAAGATTTGAAACAAATTAAAGTTGAAGAACTCATCAGAAATCTTACCACTTATGAGCTAGAAATCAGATTCAAGGAAGAACGTGAAGGAGGTGATATGTGAAAGAAATCAATAGCTCTCAAAGGAACAACAGAAAGTGAAGATGATGATGATGGAGCAGCTGAACTGGCACTGATAATAAAAAAATTCAAAAGATGGAACAACAAATATGGAAATCCAGTACTAAATCAACAATTGAAGAACAAAATAGTTGAAGTTCTAGACAATTCAGAAGAGCAGGAGATCATTTGTCACAACTACAATAAACCTGGCCATATCAATCCAAATTGTCCTCAGAATTGACTCAGCAAAGGAAAGAAACCAAAAAGGAGAAGTTTAGCAGCTACTTGGGATGAAACTGATGAAGTTGATAAAAGCAATGACAGTGAAAGTGAAAAAAAAATCTATGTGTTTCAAGAGAAACAACTGACATCGATGATGACAAGCCAAGCAAGGTATCAAAACTTACTCACTCATAATTACTTATATATTTTTATGAGGTAAATGGCTATTTTGAAAGCCATAGGAGAAGTACGCTAAAATTGAATCACAAAGAGATAGTTTGACAGAACTAACTAAACAGCTTGATCAATTGGTTAAAAACTATCAGAATAAGAGCCCAAAGTGTGATAAGTGTCCATCACTTAAAGAAGAAATTAAAAAATCAGAAATTAAAATTAAATCACTTGAAAAATGAAATTCTGATTTTGAAAGAAAGTGAAACGCTAGGAGAGAAAATTCTATTAAAAAGTGCACTTTGTTATTGAATGAAAATAATCTCTCAAAACATAAGTCCAACAATTGTCTACAATTTTAGGAAAATTCTCCAAAGGAGAAAAATCACTAAATGTGCTATTAGGAAAACAAACTGTTAGACAAGGACTTGGTATACTCAACCCAAAAGAGTTAGAAGTGAAACTAATCAGGTCAATTCCAAGTGCATAATTTGTGGAAAAATTGGATACAATCATAATAATTGCTGGTTTAGACCCAAACGCTCGAAAACCATACCAACTTGGGTTCCAAAAGACATGAATGTAAAATCTCTTAAAATAAAAATAAAATTGGGTGCCAAAAGGAACAAATATAGACTGTTTTGGTTTGGTTCTATACAAACTTATTTTTCAAAAACATTTGTTACTAACAATCATGGCCCTATAAAAACAAATAGGTCACAAAAATCTTTTCTCATGTAGGTGTGGTAGCAGGCTAAGGAACTACAGTAGTGGTACTTGGATTCTGGCTATTCCAGGCACACGATGAGCAACAAATCAAAATTCCTTAATCTAAAGAAGTACAAAGGTAGTAGAATCAAAATGGACAACAAACGTTGTATTATATGTTAGAAATATGCACCATAATCAGATTTCAATATGCTAGTGATCAATTGAGAAAATTTGAGCACCACAATAAAATTTAACAAGGATGAAAAAGGCAAGATAGTTGATCAAAAGAAATATCAAGGTATGATTGATCACTTCTTCATCCTACTGCTTTAGACATTATGTTCTCTGCTTACTTGTGTGCATGGTTTCAATCAAATCCAACATAATCTTATTTTAAAAGCTGTAAAATGATTAGTAGGTTGTCGCACACCTCACAGTTTGGTCTATGATATCAATCTAATGATAACTTTGAGTCAAAATAGAATTTAGATGCAGATTACATAGGTAGCCTAGTTGATAAAAAAAGTACTAGTGGAACGTGTTCTTTGTTGAGACATTCATTAGTTACATCACATTTCACAAAGAAAATATCTGCATAAAATTCATTTCAACTGATTTTCAATTGGCAAACATATTTACAAAACCCCTTTCAGAAAATAGTTTTTTGTTGACTTCATCTCATTTTAGGCATTTTAGAAATTTGATTTTATATTTATTTTTGGATTTGATCTTAAATGAATATATTAACTAATCCAACTCCCTACTGATTATCAAAAGGATAAATAGTGACTGAAAAAAATGATGAGTGTCGATATTAATCATACATTTTGACTTGAGACAGTATATGCAGTAAATTTCTTTAAAAATTTAAAAAAAAATTGTAATAACTTTGATTAGTAAAAATTCCATGACCATCTCTATTTCTATCATACTTCTAACGACTATCACTCATCAAATTCAATATAGTATGTCAAAATGTGGTATTTTAAACGGGAAATTATTCTTTTTTTAATTTAATTAGCAATAAAAATATCCAAAGTATTCACTATCATTTAAAAGTCCTCACGGTTATGCATAGGTGAATTACTTGGAATCTTCGATTAAGTTCTATCGTGCTCATTTAAAACTCCTCACGGTTAATTAAAAACGACCCACTAAATAATTAACATAAAGATGTGCTTTCATGCATGTATGGTACACATATCAAAAATTATTATTAAATAGACAAGTTGATTATAATCCCATTTAAAAGTCCTCATGGTTATGTATGGTTAAAAAATACTTGAAATTCATTTTTAAAGATAAATTAGGAATACTACTAATCTCGTTTAAAAGTACTAACAATTATGCATAGTTAGTAAGTATTCAAATTCCTGTCATAAACATACCACAAATAAATACAACTATATGATTTTACATACCGACATCATCCCTATCACTCTAAAATGGATTGTGCACCTAACAGAATATTTATGATTTTTGTTTAATTTTTATTGAAATTTATTATGTATACTCGATTAGATATTAATGTATATCACTTTATTTCTATTTTCTAACACTATTACTCTTTTGCTGATAACAAAAGGGGAAGAGAAGTACATATTTTGGCAATCATATTCTCATATAGGCTCGTTGCATTTTTTCATTTTATTTGCATATTTTTTATGCATATGTGAAGGGGGAGCATGAAATAAGGGAAGCTAAAAGAATTCATTAAAATCAAATACATTTAATAGAGTCATAATCTTAATATATGTTTGTTAACATCAAAAGGGATAGATTGTAGAATATGCTAGTATATGATTTTTGTTTGATGATAATAAACATATATATACACACACACGTTTAAATATATTTGTTGTTGTAATATTTTATTTTCGACATAATTAAATAAATATTTTTTGAATAAAATAAATAACTCGTAGTTCATATTCAAACAAATATTTTATCCAAACAAAAATTCTATTACAAATTCAAATAGTACAAGTTTAAGCTCTTACTATATGTATATACATTTTCATTTACATTATAATCTCGATTACATCACAATTTTTAATTTATATGGTTCACATCACTACATAATTTACTCAACACTCATATTTGATCTTCAACTCTATTCCAGCCCGTATCCAGCATCTGAACTATCTGCAGAATAAACACTAACGTAGCAAAATTGAAAAAGAATTATTTTGCAGTGCAAAATGAAGTGCGTGTTTTGAAAATATTATCTGCTCGGTTATTTGGGTTGTTCGTCATCATTTTCTTTTAATTTCTTACACAAACAACTTGTGACATGCACAGTGTATCACTGTACATGCCACAAGGTCGTGCACACCGATATACGCTTGCTTGTTAAAACTACAGGGACAGGTAAGCACAAGCTCAAACCCGAGCCCTGGTTGGATTCAACCTAAGTGAAAATGAAAATAACAACAAACACAGCTTCGATCGAAAATTGAACATGAATATAAAGCAACTATTTTCACAACACCTAACAAGACTTCAAAATGACCCAGACCAATATTGGACTCAATGAAGCTACCATCAGACTCAATGCAGAATGATCACACATGAATGCAAACACACACATACAACGATGTCAGAAACTGGATAGGAATATGTACAAAGTGAACAAAACCACATGCATACAACATGAATGCCTAAACCAAACAGTTCAAGTGTTCAGGCTAGTGGCCGGGTTTTGAGCGTAGAGTTAGTTTAGTCAAGTAGCGGGTGTCGCAAGTTTATATTTGTAAGCGTCTGACTACTTAATTTCTAATAGAAACCTTGAGGGTAGCACGTAAGCAGGGTTTTGCCGAAGCTGGATAAATTCGTGTATGATCTCTTTTACTTTACTTTCTGTTATTATTTTTATTTCCACGTTAATTTTTATTATTATTAGGGTCACCCTATTCACCCTCCCTTATCTCGGGTGAAAACGATCTGACATTGTACCTATGGAGTGCTCCCTCATAGCCCACCGGTTCGATGTTTACAGTACTGTATAGACTATAGCGTCATAAAAATATGTTAAGAGGGATATGAGTAACGCCTTAATGTTATTTTCAATGTTATACTTTGCTGTTAGACATTATGTATAATAGCATATTTTACGGATCCTTAAAGGATGGGCGATCCCAAGCATCCTTTCAGTTACTGGTGAATTTTATTGTACAATTCACTTGAGTAGGTTTACTTAGATAAGTATGTTAGTCCTGACTCAAATGTTTCGTTTTACTTTATTCTCGAGTCAGCCTGAGTAGCGCAGCCTGAGTGTCTCAACTAGAGTAGCGCAGTCTTGGATTCACCTTTGGAGCTAGAGAGTCTGTTAGAGCTTTGCTATCTATCTATTATGTCTACTTCAATTATTTCCTTTCTAGTTTATTGCCTATGTATTAGCTTACGTATTAGTGGACTTATGCATTTGGACATTCTCTTGTATTTTCTTTCAGACTATAATATTATGTATCTTTTTTGAGACTATGTATTTAGTAGCTTCATGAACCACTATGTTTTTTAATTCCACTGCAAGATATTATGCTTGTTCTGTGTCTGTGGTTCTGTGATTGATTTTATTTACCCACAAATAATTAACAATTTGTTGTTTTGACGCTTCAAGTTTGACATATGTGGTTTATTCTCGATTTGAATGGTTCGAAATGATGGGTCATTACAGTTAGTATCACACCTTTGGTTTTAGACAAAACCTTAGCCTACGAAGTGAAAAATCATTAGGGATAGGGTTGCGATACCCAAGAATGAGTAAAATCAGTCTTAGAATCATTTCTTTTAAGAGAGCGTATTTCGAAAAGTATAAAATGATTTTAAAAGGTTTTTAAAGCATTTTTGGATATTAAAATTTGTTTTAAAGGCTAATCCATTTCCTTGAAATTCCTTCCTTCGAATCCACCTTGTTAGTTAGAATTCTTTGATTAGGATTTCTTGAGTCTAAATCTTTATCTCTGTCCAAAATCCATTCTTGAATTTCCAGGATGAGTCGTAGGAATGCCAGAGGTAGAGGTCGTGGATATGCCCCAATTCCACCAGTTGCTGCACCTGTTGCCCCGCCGACTCAGCTAGGTAGATTCACCACTCTCTGTAAGAAGTACACTCAGCTTGGTGGTACCAAGTTGTTGGAGCAGTGAGTATCATTGAGGATCGGTAGTGGTTGTAATGACCCATATTTTTAGCTATTTAAAGTTAATAAATTTAACGTAATTATTGAATAAAAATGGTTAAATCATTTAGATGAAAATGAATTATTTGTTGATAACTAAAATTTATTTGAATTATAATGATTTGTTAATATGAATATTTGAAAGTTAAATTGTTTGGATTTAATATTAGAAACTGTTTAAATAATTGAATTCTAAATTTAATATGAATGAAAATAGTATCGAAAGTTGATTTAAATTTTATTTAAACAATAATGAAGATTGTTAACACTTAAAAATTGAATAAGTGATTAAATAAATTTCTAAGAATTATTTGTTTTAATTGACCAGTAAAAATAGCCATTTTGGCCACTGTCTCGGATTTCGACGAAACCAGTTTTATCAGATCTGCAATAGTGAATTATTGTATGATTTCAAGTTTCATAGCGATTGGACTTGTCGTTTGGCCATGCAAACTTGAAATGATTGAAATTTATTTCAGCATTTAACTGAAATAAATTGATTTTGAAAACCAATCTTCTACATACATCGAATTAGGCCTCGAGACTAGTTCTATTGTGTTCGGAATAGGGATAGAACATTATGAATGCCAAGTGACACGCTGCGTTTAAATATTCGAGATTTTCGGTCTTTAAGTGGCTAGATATTTTTAATATAATATATAATTATTTATTTCCTTCCATACTAACTCGTTAAAACCCACTATTCTCTTTCATCGGTATATCCCTCTTTCCTTTCTTCTAATCGTAGATCGACTTATATGAAAAAAGAGATCGATTAAAAAAAAGATGAACACGATAAAAAAAGTGAAGGAATCGCGACCTCACGCCAGAGAGGAGTAGATCGCGCGCAGGGCCTAATTTTGCTCACGATTGGTGGCAGCGTGCTCTCGGCGATTCATGAGCGTGACGATGGTGGAAGCTCGTCGATCGAGCAGCAATGAGTGAGGGTTTTGGTCACGTTTTGGGCCTTCATTCGTGCATGTGATCCGGAGACGATGGTCAGGTGGTCGGCGACGTGAGGATATGTCGAGCGATTCTTTGTTAAAAAAGGAGCAGCGGTGAAGTCGTGCTCAAAGGAAGAAGAAGGGTTCTTATGGCAGTAAGTTAGGTTAAGTTTAAAATTTCAACATTAGTCAATTTTATCAGATAATTATAGTTTAGTTATTCGTTTCTCTAATTACCGTGTAATTTTTGCTTACGAGGTCTATATCAGATGGAACGAATTAAGTTAGAGCTGTATTGACGTCGTCTATAGCTTAACACTGGATTGGAGTGTATTTGAAGCTGAAAATATTTTCAGTTTCAAATAGAAATGTGAGTGTTCTATACACTTATGATTAACTAGAATATTTTTATAATAGTTAAATTTGAAGTTATGATGTGATTTAAATTTATTGATTGTTGTTTGATAAATTAAATTGATATTTAAATCGACACCGAAATTAATTGATAGAATTTGAATTGATAGTTAAACCGAATTAGAAATAACTGCTAGTAAAATCGTTGATTATCGATAATTGGTTGATTGTTGTGATTATTAAATGTTTAGATGATTGATTGAGATGAATGCTATTGATTGATATTTTAGATGATTTGGATGTTTTCTCATTGTGATATATCATGTTATCATCCTGTATATTATTTATAGTATCTATTACTGTAAACTGAATTATTTCGAATAAATTAAGAAACGGGTTGAAATGATATATAACTATGGCATTTATTTTGGATTGAAATGATAAATATCCATCCCTGAATTAAATTGGAATAACTGATTCACATGGCCATAGGATATAAAATTATATACGGACACCGGATTGGTTAAATTAAATGGTTTTTAAATTTGTTTGAAATTATTTAAATGGTTTGATTTTAAGAAATGAAAATCGAAATTATGAAATCGAACTATTTTCAAACTTAAGCTCGAAGTGTTGAAATTTAAGTTTGATAATAGGAATGTTTTAAATAATTGAAGTTGAGATTTTGAAGCTATAATCGAAATATGATGTTTCAGAAATTGATTTGTTTTAAAGGATTAGACTTTTACTCGAACTTTGAATATTGTTAAGTAAAGTAATATAAAAAGATATTTCAAATTGAGATTGGAATTAAATTATATTTGAAATCTTGGATTTAAATGTGAATAGGGTTAAAGTGAAGTTATGATCTAAAATTTAAATCGAAATAAATTTTGAAGTGAAATCGATATATTGAATTAAATCAACATTTGAAGTAAAATATAATTTTGAAGCGAATATGATGATTTCAAAATTGATTTGATTTTTTGAAGCAAATATCATATTTCGATATCAAGTATGAACTGTTATCGAAATGTAAAAGAACCAACCGGTGTGTAAAGCGACGTTTGGTTGTTAAAGGGACCTGTGCCTCTTATTGGCATACTCTCTGTCAATATTGGAACCACTTTGACAATTATTTACGTGGTGGATGATATCTGGAATGTAGTGGTTGAATTGGTGAATGTTTAATGGAAAGAAGTAAGAGAACAATGATGGACGGCCTTGGCACTTGTGTCATAATTAAAATGACTAAAGCAGGAGCCTATTTCTGGCCAACGAGGTTAGCTACCTCGCGACGTTGGTTACTCGCATTACTATCGTGATCTTGTACTCGATGGGTGCACCCTTTTTGTTTGGATTAATTGTCGCAGTCGGCCACGGATAGAATCCTACCTTGGGCCTTGCCTCACGTACCATGTCATATTATCCTTATGCGAGCCCATTACGATTTTTGGTTTAACTATAAAAATGTGTTAAGACTGATCAATGTAAAGACTTAACGCTGTTTTGATATTTATTTTACCGATAGACATTACTTACTATAGCCTATACTATTATATATTAATAGTTTAAAAAATCGTTAGGAGATTAAAAATCCCGTAACATCTCTTAAGTAATTGCATGCATGTTATACACTAGATAGGAGATGTAAAACCCCGTAAACATCTTTGACGTTGTTACACTTATGTTTATTGATATTGATTTGACTTACATAAGAGTACTTTAGTCCTGACTCGAGTGTTTTGTCTTTTCATTACGCTCGGGTCAGTCCTGAGTTTTCAGCGTACTGAAGATTATTTTTTAGAGGATGAAGATGAAGATTTGGTATATAAATATTATTATTATCCCTAGCATCATGATATTCTTGTGATGACCCGGAATTTTTGAGCATTTAAAATTGGAATATTAATTGATTTTAAATATTTAAAAGTTAATTTTCAACTTGAATTCAAATATTACTATTATTTGGCAATTAAGGCATTGGATTTAATAAACCAAAATTGGGTAAATTGTTGAATCTTTTGTTTTAAGCCTATTTAAAATAATTTGAAGGCTTGTAAAATTTATACTGATAATACTGAAAATAGTAAAGGTGTTAAAAATGAAATTGGAAGTGTTTCGTTCAGTTTTGGAATTTTACCGTTTAAATTAAATTTCAAAATAGCCTTCCGAGGCACAGTCTCGGAATTCAATGAAACCAGTTCCATTGGATCCGTAATATTGTATTATTATCGGATTTCAAATTTCGTATTGATTGGAGTTGTTGTGTGAGCGTACGATAAGTAAACACGCTGAAAATTAAATCGAAATTTGTAACTGGCTCAAAAGGCTATCTTATCCATACGATTGAATTAGCACTTGAAACCTTTTCTATTGCGTTTGGAATAGGGGTATAACATTATAAACGCCTAGCGACACGCCTCGATAGGAATTCGGAATTGTAAGTTGTATTTATCGAGACAATTTGAAATTATTTTAAATAAATATGTATATCCTAGTCAACCTCCAGCCGTATTCCTTTCACGTCGATACTTTTCCCGTTTAAATCACTACAACCTTCCTTTACATGCCATTATCACAACACGTCTCCTTCTTTTATATTAACAGCCGAGATTCAAAGGAAAATAAAGTAAACTCGAAGCTAAAATAAGTTACAATGGCCGAGCTCCTCAAAACCCCTTTTTCTTCTTCAGCAAATCGAGTTCTTTTGATTTTCAAAAAAAAAATCAAGTTCGTTCAGTGTTCTCGAGCCGATTCAATGGGGAGAGAGAAGGGGGATGGCGGCGAGTTCTATTCGTTCGAACTAAAAGGGGAGGAGCGACATGCTGTTCTTAAATCGAGACCGATTCGAAGCGACTAGATGGTCTCGCAAGCGACTCGCGATTTTGTGTTGCATGCGACTTCGGTGTTCTTCGTGGAGGCAACTCGATGGTTTGGAATTCGTCGAGATTGGATAACGACGTGCGACGCTGATAATTTCGATGGGGAAACAGCTACATATTGTGGTTGTGGAAGAGGTGGGGGAAGTTGTGAGTTCAGCGGCGAGCAAGTGTGGTTGAGGGAACCGCGAAGTGAAGTTTGCATGGGTCGCTTGTTGTTCGAGCGAGTCCTATAGGTTTGGGCAGTGAGGTATAATTGTTTATTTTAATTCAATTCAAACAAATATTCATATGTAAATTAGGAAATGTAAACTATGTTAGTCTATATAGTTATACACATATTTTATTGTACAATAATCAGAAAATTTAGTTTTATTGACTGAAAAATATATAGGGTTGAACAGGAATTTTAAACGTTTTGATTTAAATAGTTATATTAAATTTGGACCTTTAGATTTTATAGGTTCTTTTATATGTGGATACGAATAAGGGTTTAATTTTACAGTTAAATATATATAAATATAAAATGATTGCGTTTTAATTTAATATATATAGGTTTGAAGGAAATTTCACTTATTTAGAATTTAATATATATATATATATATAGGTAAGATTTTGGAAAGAGAAAAGGAAAATAAAATATATATACATGGGAGTTTTGGATATTGAAAATTATAGGGAATAACTTGTTTAAATGAATTATTTAATTAGTTCCTAAAAATAATTTATTAAAGGAAATTGGTAGAAATTAGAATTTTATTTGGTTAAAACCAAATTGTTAATTTAAAATTAAAGTATTAAAAGGTAATTGGTTGTTTGATTAGTTCAAATATTAATAAAATGTAAAATGTTTATACAAGGTTTAAATTGTGAAGAATTATGAAGAAACAAGCTGGTTTGGAAGTAGGTTGCAAACGGAATAAGGTGAGTTAATCTCACTCATCTGGATTTATTTAAATTTAAATAGTTAAATTCAAATAATTGGTTGAATGGATGAATTGATTTGATGTGCTATATTATAGTATATAATATATCTTGGAATGATTAATTTCCCGCATTATATAGCGGATGAGACCCTATGCGCCGCATAATAGCGGATGATATTATATTTAATTCCATATACCGCGATATTCCACCTCGAAGTGGAATTGGTATTTTATATGTTGCTAACGTCTGTGGATGCAGGGAAACATGTTGGAAGGATCCAACTGGATTCCTCAACATTTATTTAAATTATTTAATATTCTCTGTTGTGATTATTTGATATTCTACGATGAATTATATTGGAATATTGAATGTTATGGTTTGCTTGAATACATTTCGATACACTGAGTTATCAAAATATATAAATTGGATTTTTGGAAAGACAAATAAAAGAGTGAATTTTTAAGTAAATAATTATAGAGAATTTGAATAAATTAAGAATGAATTGAAAAGGAATGGAAGTGATATTAAAATACAAATAAATAATTTTGAGTACGAAAAAAAGGGATTTTGAATTAACAGAAATTAATGAATTGTGAACTTAAGTGATATCATTTAAAGGAATAAAGAAATATTTTAAAATTCAAAGTTTAAAATTATTTAAAAGGATAAAGAAGTAATTTGGGAAATCTAAAATTGGTACTTTTAATTAAAAGTATTTTAAATCATAATTAAGGATTTAAATTTGAAGTTAATGGATTTTGGAATAAGTTGAGTAAATTGGAAATCAATTTGGGAATTGATTTAAGTGTGTAAAATTGGGACTTTTAAAGAGGAATGTGGCTATGAAATTTATAAACTGGGTTTATAAAAGCAAAGTAATATCAGTGGATATTTGGAAGAATAAATTCATGATGGGAATTAATTAAAGGAATGAGAAAATTTTGTTTAAAAATAAATAGTGATTTATTTTTAAAGCATGTGAAGAGAAGTATATTTCCCTGGATAGCCAAGTACGTTTTCAAAGTATTAAATATAAGATAAAAGTTTTAAATGTTGTTTTAAAAAGTATGTTTTAGAAAATTTATTATTTCTAAATGTTTAAATTCTGAAGTAGGTATTTTTCAAATCTATTACCGTAGTAATTATTTAAGGTGACTTGGTATTTTGTTTTAGAAAGAGAAATTTGGTTTTATATTCTATAAGCATCCTTATTTTAAATATTCTTAAAGTATATATATTTTTAATTAAGTATTAAAGCAGTTTTTTTAAATTTAAATATTTTAAAGTATATTTTATGATAAAGTGTTTTTAAATTGTTCTAAAATTTAAAGTGTTGTGCTTGGTGATCTCAATGGAAATAGAAAATATTTGGGAAATTTATTCTGTAAAAGAAAGATAGTTTGAAACTGTTTTCAAAAAGGTTTGAAAGGTGGAAATATAACTTGTAAAGATTTTTTGAGATAAATAAATAATTTGGGAAAATTATTTATTGTTTGATGGTTGTTGTGAATATTAATTGATAGTTAAATAACCGACTATCAAATTTGGCCAATGCGTTGATCGTTTCGAAGAGACTGGGATCAGGATTAATTTCTCGAAAACCACTTCGATCCGGTTTGTACGTTTTCGTGGGAAAAACGAGTTCGGAGTCGAAGATGGAGCAGAGAAGTGCAAGGGCTAGTCGCTACTAATCCTGAGATATTTCAAAATGGATGTAGTAGGAATAGTGCATTCGGTTCCGTTCGAACCCGGGACGGACTTGTATGGACGAATGCTTTCGGAACATCGTCAGGTAGACGATGGGCATTCTAAGTGAAACGATCTAATAGGTAACGCTTAGCCTCAAGCCTCATCAACCGGGAATGACTGAAAATCAGGGGTTATGCAGCAAGGCTAGGTGGGTAGCACCCACTTCAAGGTGAGGTCATCCCTGTCTAGATGTCCTTTTTTATTTCAGCTTAGTGGTGCGGTTGCTGATCACGACTGTGGTGTGATCTTACTTGGGATTATCCAGTAAGGGGTAGTTTCGGTTTTGTGTTACAGGGGATCGGGAGTGGTCCTCGATACACTGATCTAGATCGGGTACTGTTACAGGGTGGTACCCCAGTGCCTAGTCATTGGTTGGAAATCCATTCTCCCTACGCGCCTTTTACGAGTTTTGTTTGTATTACCCACTTTATGGCTAGTAGCTAGAATTTAATAATGTAACAATTTCGGCTATTTTAATAAGTATTTGTATATAGGCATTATTATAATATCAGAGGATTTTAATAAAAAGTGTTTTAGCAATCGTAAGGTAAAAACCTGGCATGTTTATTTGTGGCGTGGTCTTACGAGATGCTTTTGTTTTCAAAAGGATTTTTGAAACTTTAATAATCAATTTGAGTGTGATTTCTCACACTGTTATTCCAGACTGACTCGGGTGTTATTTAACTATAATGCTCGGGTCAGACCGAGTATTATAGATGACAGGAAATGGTGCTGTAGAGCTGAATGGCGATACGTACTTCCATATTTGTTTAAATATTCCACTGTGTATTCAGATTGTATGGACAGGTTATGGTTATTGTCCAGTTGTTTGTTATTGATGTTGTTGAACTCTGATGATGTATGTATAAACAGATATAGGTTTCTTTTTGTAAAGATCATTGAACATCCATTATATTTTAGTCCGCTGCGATGTTAAGATTTTATTGTTTTTTTTCTGTTTTCTCTTCTTCTACCTCTTCTTCTTTAACCCAAACGGTTCGTATTTCTGTTCAACTTGAGTTGATTGATGTAGAATAGTGTTGACTCAAGGGGTACGGAACTGCAGGTCGTTACAGTTGGTATCAGAGCAGGTGTTGGTGATAACCTTGGCTCTGGTGGGAATTACTCATAGAATAGAGTCTGTAGTACTTGGAACGAGATTGAGTGTATTAATAGATATGAGTGCGTATTTGTTAGTGAATATAAAATTGTTTTTATATTGTGTTGATTTATCGGTTGAGTGATTATGGATTCTGGTCGATATGTGGGACGCCATGTTATCGATAGGGATTTGTAAACTCTTAAACAAGATAAACCGACATAGTATTGTTTAAATAGGGTAAATGAAATAATTTTACCTAAAATTATTTTTGTATATAAAAGAAATGATTTTTCGTAAATCATTATAGTTATATATGGATGCTTGGTTGTTAGGAATGATAATATTAAATTATTATTATTAATGTGTAAAATTGAATAAGAAATTGAAATGATAACCAAAGATGAAGGAATAAATGAATAAATAAATGGGATTCATAATTGAATAAGATATCGAAAACATGATTAAAAACTAAGAAACAAATTCATATACAAATGAAATTTGTAAATGTAAACTATAAACGTGAATTATAGTGTGATTAATAATTAAAAATAAGATAAAATTCCAAAGTAATGTTTGAATATAAATTTAAAGGATTTGGAATTCGAAAATTTAGATTCCTTTGAATTTGAAAATGATTCTCAAAAAGTTAGGAAAAATGATATATATTTGAGAAATATTTGTGAATCGGATTTGAAATCTAAAGAGATTTAGAATTTAAAAATATTTGAAGGGATTTTAAAGTGATGAAAGCATTGAATTCTTTTCGGTCGCTGGAAAATAATTCCGATGATGATTGCTACATCATCGGTGTTCATTTTCGAGTTTCCAAGAGGGGGATTGCTACTGGATGTTTTGGATTAATGTTTGTTTGTGAAATTTGGTTTGATTTTGAAAATGCAAAGGAATAGTTTGGTTTAGATATATATGTTTTCAAAATTGAATTTTGAACATTTTAGTAATGAGTTTAAACGTGTAAGAAAAAGGGAATTGAAACCGAATGTTGAACTTAAGTTTGAATGGAAAAAAAAATTAGTCAAGTTGGACTAAATTAAACAAAATTTTGAGATTAAAATTAGTAAGTAATTGATTGATTTATATGGTATGCAAATGAAATGAAATTGAGTATTGAATGATGTTTAATTTAAAATTGTGTAAAATAAAGTGCAAAATTAGTTCAAATGGACTAAAAATAATTAATGTTTGTAAATTAAATCTATTGGGAGTAGCTTATAAAAAAATTTAAAAAAAGAAATAAATAAGCCGGAATAAAAGTATTGGTATTCTGGAAACGAAATAAAATAAAAAAATCCAACTCAAGCATAAATTGAATGGCCCTATTATTAATAAATTCAATAATGAATTGTTAATGTTAATTAAAATTTAAAAATGGATAAAATAATAAACTAATCGAATAAATTAGTAAAATGGTTGGGATTTGATCAAAGGAAAATCAAATCAAAGATTTAAATGGAAGTTGGTTGAATAAAATAAACTTAAGTTATTGGGTGGAATAGTTTGAAGAAAATAAATAACTTAAGTAAATTGTGAGATGATTATTTAATATATTGGTTGTCGAGTTTAATAAAATGTTTTGGAATCAAACTTTTTGGACATGGAAGAAAATGCAATGAAAGATGTGAGTAAATTAAAATGGGATGGAATCAAGTGTAAATTGAGTTGGAATCAATTTAAATGGTTAAAAAGCTTAAGTAATTATTTATTTACATTAATATTGTTGAATTGCATAAGAAAATGGATCATTAGATGTAAGCGAGATTAGATAAAACCCTATGAGTTATTGGAAGTGAAATAGGATGATTTTGAAATCAGTTGGAATGAATATGGATTTATTTTGCTTAGAATGTATTAAATATAAGCGAGTAAGTTGTAAATCACTTAAACTGAATGGAATGGTTTGAGAATTGGTTGTAAGCAATTGTAATAAGTGTCGGAACTTTGTATGTGCTTATGGAAATTATATAAAGTGCATTATATGTGAAATTTATGTGTTAACTATTGAAAGTAAGTGAAATGTTAATAAATTACATATATTTAGTACTCATATGTTTGAATTGAGTAAGTACGGGTATCTGAAAACCGTTTGGCAGGATTTTGGTCACGCTAATTGCTAAATAATAAGCCGCTTGCTTAAAAATGCTAAATGAAGGTACGCCTACGCAATAAAAATAGGAAATATGAACTGTTTTTTTTCGATCGTATGGGGCGATATATATATATATATATGTATATATATATATATATATATATATATATATATCTTGTCAAATTGCAAAAGCTCCTCCGTACAAAAGAGACTCTTCCAAAAAATTTCGAAAATTTTGGGAGTTAGAAAAAAAATTGGGAAAATCTTTGTTAGCGATAAAACGATTTCAAATTGGAAATTGAAATAAATTAGGGCATGAAATCAATTTAAAATAACGGTATGAATCGGTTATAAATAGAAGATAAAATTCAATATTCAGAGTTGAAGATAAATTGAATTCATATGGAAATTGGGAGAACCAATTTGAATAAAAGTAGATATAAACTAAAGTAGTGAAGTGAAAATAAATATAAGAAGCGTATAAAATACTTATACTGAACTGAAGAAGAAATGGTGAAATTCTTAAGTAATATGGGTGTCGAGAAAATATATCGAATAAGCATTTGAGTGAAGATGTAATAAAACATATATGTACATCATACGGCTTGAATGAATAGATATTGACATTTTGTAAGGAAGTCGATAAAATGTTTTGAATGATGTGATTGGATACTATTACTATGTAGGATATACAGGTATTATGATGGAAAAGGAAAATTGGTTTTGAATTTAGATGATAAATTTGAATTGCTTGACAAAAAAGTATGTGTTTAAATTTCTGTATGAAATTTGATTGGGTTTTTGGATCTAGCACTTGGCCTTTTGTTTTCTTTTAGAATTTGGGAGCCCGTAGAGGCATTTTGTAGTTGTACCGATCTAGCCACGCAAAGGAGACGCTGGCAAAAAAATTCGACAATTTAGGGAGTTAGAAAAATTTTGAGAAAATTCTGATAATTTTAAATTTGGTTTCAAATTGAAATTTGAATGATTGAGCAAATAATATTGTTTGAAAAATATGGGAGAGTTTGGTGAGATAGTAAGAATGATAATGGGTCTTTTATAAAAGATAGTCGATAGGATGTTGAATTGTTGGTTTTTGGGAAAAGTAAACTGGTATTGGACCATTCTTCCTAACTAGCAATTTCGGGGACGAAATTCTTTTAAGGGGGGAGGAATGTGACGATCCGGAATTTTTGAGCATTTAAAATTGAAATATTTAATTGATTTTAAATATTTAAAAGTTAATTTTCAACTTGAATTCAAATATTACTATTATTTGGCAATTAAGCTATTGGATTTAATAAACTGAAATTGGGTAAATTGTTGAATCTTTTGTTTTATGCCTGTTAAAAATAATTTGAAGGCTTGTAAAATTTATACCGATAATATTGAAAATAGTAAAGATGTCAAAATTGAAATTGGAAGTGTTTCGTTCAGTTTTGGAATTTTATCGTTTAAATTGAATCTAAAAATAGCCTTTCGAGGCACAGTTTCGGAATTCAACGAAACCAGTTCCATAGGATCCGTAATATTGTATTATTATCGGATTTCAAATTTCTTATTGATCGAAGTTGTTGTGTGAGCATACGATAAGTAAACACGCTGAAAATTAAATCGAAATTCAATTTTGTAACTGGGCTCAAAAAGCTATCTTCTCCATACGATTGAATTAGCACTCGAAACCTTTTCCATTGCGTTCGGAATATGGGAATAACATTATAAATGCCTAGCGGCACTCCCCGATAGGAATTCGAAATTGTAAGTTGCATTTATCGAGACGATTTGAATTTAATTTAAATAAATATGCATATCCTAGTCAACCTCCAGCCGTATTCCTTTCACATTGACACTTTTCCCCTTCAAATCACTACAACCTTCCTCTACATGCCATTATCACAACGCGTCTCCTTCTTTTATATTAACAGCCGAGATTCAAAGGAAAATAAAAGTAAACTCGAAGCTAAAATAAATTATAATGGTCGAGCTCCTCAAAGCCCCTTTTTCTTCTTCGGCAAATCGACTTCTTTCGATTTTCAAAAAAAAGTTCAATTTCGTTCAGCGTTCTCGAGTCGATTCAATGGGGAGAAAGAGGGAGGATGGCGGCGAGTTCTATTCGTTCGAACTAAAGGGGAGGAGCGACATGCTGTTCTCAAATCGAGACCGATTCGAAGCGACTGGAAGGTCTCACAAGCGACTCGCGATTTTGTGTTGCAAGCGACTTCGGTGTTCTTCGTGGAGGCAACTCGATGGTTTGGAATTCGTCGAGATTGGATAACGACGTGCGACGCTGATAATTTCAAAGGGGAAACGCTACATGCTGTGGTTGTGGAAGAGGTGGGGGAAGCTGTGAGTTCGGCGGCGAGCAAGTGTGGCCGAGGGAACCGCGAAGTGGGCTTCGCAGGGGTCGCTTGTTGTTCGAGCGAGTCCTATAGGTTTGGGCAGTGAGGTATAACTATTTATTTTAATTCAATTCAAACAAATATTCATATGTGTTAACGCTTAAATTTAAACGTCAACACCCTAGTGTATAAGATGTGATTGTGAAAGCACCACCCACTTGTATGGGAATCAGAAATAAGCAGAAAGTATGTAGAAAAACAGTAAGAGACGCAGTATTTATAGTGGTTCGGCTTAGGATCAAGCCTACGTCCACTTTGAAGCTCTTTATTGTTTATTTAGATACAGTTTTTTTACAATCAACTCCGATTACAACACACTTAGACAAATATCTCAAACCCCGATGTAGAAGAATCCTTTGAATGCATGATGAATGAGTTATTTTTCTTCACGAGATTTGTTGAAATGTCTTTGGTGATTGGAGTGATAGAAATGTTGCTTGAGTGTTGCTTGAAGTCGAGACAATAGCAGAGTAATGGCCCGTAGGAAGTCCGTCCCCCCAAAGTCCTTTGAACGTTGGAAGTGGCTACGTATTTATAGGCAAACTTCCTAGGCTAAAATTGCAAAGTCATGAGTCGTGGTCGACTCATCATGAGTCGTGACCGACTCATGATGAGTCGTGAGTCGTCTGCAAGTCACTTCTTTGCAGCATGATCTTGAACTTGCCTCTGAGTCTTGTGTCGGGTGTCGGCCCATCTTTTGAGTCGTAGCGGCCTCTTGAGTCGTTGAATTGGTCTAGGCCTTGAGTCGCAGACCCTGCTGAGTCGTTAATCCACACTGTACCTTTAAAGCACTAGCTCGCTGAGTCGTTGCCACCAATGAGTCGCTGACTGCCCTACATGTTGAGTCGCTGACGCTTTAACTTATTAGGCTCCTTAAGTCGTGAGTCGCTCCTTTGAGTGGCCTTATAGGATGAGTCGCGGGCTAGTTGAGTCGCTAGTCTTGATGAGTCGGCACTTACTGGATGAGTCGTGGGCTAGTTGAGTCGCTAGTCTTGATGAGTCGGCACTTACTGGATGAGTCGTGGGCTAGTTGAGTCGCTAGTCTTGATGAGTCGGCACTTACTGAGTCGCTCCTTTACATGAGTCGGTAACTATTATGGATCGTAGGCTCCTTGAGTCGCTCGGCGTTAACAATTGCCCCTCGAAGTACACGCTTATATCATGAGTCGTGTGCTTCGACTTTCTTCTTGAGTCGTGACCGACTCAGGGCGGCCTATGACTCGTGAGTCCTTTCTCATTCTCCCCTGCCTTGTATATAAGCTATTGCGTTGTTCTTCTTCCTCACTTGATCTCTGTCTCATCATCTTGTGACGCCATTAACGCATCTTTGAATCTCATTTCCGAAGGCGAATTCAACCCTGCTACTTTCCGATTCATCCCAACCATCATACTTCGTAAGCAAATTCAATCTTAATCCATAATAATCAACGTTGAATCACAAATTCTCATCTTTCGGCTTTAGTTTGTTTTCATGTGCTGCGCTTCACTTTGAATTGTTGTAATCGATTCTAGATCACTATTCGATACGCGAGTCCAGCAATGCATTGAATTTAAGATCGATGCGAAACATTTCAGATTGTTTCTCGGGTGATTTGTTGGTATGGAAGGACGATGGGCTCCATTGGGAATGTGACAGATCCTTGTTGCCTTAGCATTACCGGGTTAGTGGATTGAGACAGGAAAAAAGGGGGGCTGTGAGATGAGGCGTGATGAGGAATTCCAAGAGTTAGCGAATTAGGTTTTGCCTTTCGACCACTGATTTTGAAAAGCCTTGCAATCTCAGCCGTATACGACTCAATGCTTTAGCCATAAACCGTAGATGACTTAAACTATAAGTCGCGAACGACTCAAGCCATGAGCCGTGAACGACTCAGCACTTGGGTTACTTTCCATGACTCAACCTTTCAAACTATACACGACTCAAACCATAAGCCCTGAACGACTCAGTACTTGAGCCTCTTTTCCATGCTTGAACCTATGACCGACTCAACTAAATGCCTCCTTAGATTTGAGTCGCGGCCGAGACAGGATTTAAAGAAATTTGCATTGTTCTGATTTGAGGCTTTTTCCTTCATGCACATTACAACTCATAGAACTTAACTTAACTCGCCGCATATCCTTTAGGCCGTAACCGAGTCATCCAAATAACCAATGACTTAGCTTAACCAATACAAGGAATTATTGAGTCGTTGACGACTTAACACTTGTAAATTTTGCTTGAACTTTGAACTGTTGAACTTTGTCGTATTTTTTCCACAGGTCACTCTTGCAAGCTAATAACCTGTCTAACACAATGTTTACAGAAAATTGGGACGAATATACTGTCATTGATTGCCCACACCGAATGACAGATTAGTTAACGATAGATGATTAACTTGAATGAACTGCATATATGAAGTGCCTTTAATATATCTATTTCAAACAAAATATCAAAGCAATGCTGAAGTAGTCAATTGAAATCGACTTGCTTGCACTAATATTATGTTTGAACTTTTAAGTTAACAAGTTCTGAAATGTTTACCATCGATCAAGCATCGATTAGTGTAATCCTAGTTATATATACTTGTCACTTTTCTAGTCTTGCACAACACTTCACACTTTTTAGGAAACGCGCACCTTCGCATTTGAACATCCAGTTGCTTGTGTAGAATGACTTCTCATCAAGAAGAGCCGATGAGTCAGACTGAAGATACCTTTCCGGTAGCTATTCCTGTGGATAACCCTCCAGAGAGAATACCAACAACTCTGAATCAACGGACGTTTAATCAATTGTGCGTCCAGTTTGGCATCGATGATGCTGACGCCTTACTACCGGGGCCAAATGATACTGCCGATAGGCCACCTCTTGGTTTTGTTGCTGTCAATCGCCAAATGTGCTTAAATGGCGCTATTCCTCCTTTTAACGACTTTCTTCAACAGTTCTTGCTTCGGCTGTCTATCTCTCCATTCCAATTACACCCCAATGGCTATGCTATTCTGATGGGGTTATGTGTTCTATTTAGGAGAACCTTGGATCGACTACCAAGCTTCGGGGAGATCTGTTATTTCTGCTCATTTACAAAAATTAAAGACCATCCCTCCATTGTGGTTATAAGAAGCGCTCGAAACCGCAAACTTATTACTGATCTCTCCGAAAGCGCTCACGGATTTTTGAATCAGTTTTTCTTCGTTCGTTGCCCTCCAGGGTTTTATGCCATCTGGAGAGTAGGAAGTAAGATTTCCTGTCTATATTCTTTCCGCTTTGAAGCCATTTTTGAGATCCGAACTTTTAGTTGCTAACTTCATTCTTTGTTCCTGTTTTAGCGCTTCCACCCCCTACCAGGGACCCAAGTTTTAAGCAAATTTTAGAAAGATTAAATGCTGTGCCGGCAGAAGAAAGGAGCATAAAGTTTCTGCTAAGCGATGAATTTTTACACCAATACGGACTTCTCCATCCCTCTCGCTTTACTCAGCCTCATGAAGCCCCGACTGAAGTTCCCGATTCTCCGACGAAAACTCTCGACGCCTCGGTCTCCACTAAAGATCGTGTGCAGGGAGAAACTTCTACTGGAACTCCATTAGTGAAGTGCTCTACTCCACGAGACGACACGGGGCCATCCGAAAAGTCCGCGCTTCCCCCCATTACTGAAGAAGAAGAGGAGCAACCTTCCCAAACTATGAAAAATGCCGATAAAGGAACTGATGGAGGGAACCAGGCTAGGCATGACGATGATGATGTCTTTGGGGATTTAAGTGACTTATTTATCTCTTCCCAAGAGCTCTCTAAAGATGATCCTGCTCGTGGTAAAGTTATACCTCCAACAATTGAAGTGACATCTGCCCTCCAACTGACTCCAACTTCTTTATTCCAAGAATTGCCACCGATAGCGAAACCTATTACATCCCCCCAACTGAGAAGTGGTTCGTTAGCCCAATGCGAGTAGTTTGCACTTCACACACCACTTAAGAATTTTCCAGCACACTTATGCACTTATCTTCTTATGCTTTAAAGATTTCTGAAGCTTATCTTTTCTTATTTCAGATTCTCCAATGACACGCGGTGGATCATACTATCAAGATTTTCAACGCTATGGTGGGCGTGGACAGTATAATTATGGGCGCTACTTCTCTTCCTATAGGGAGTCTGATGAAGAGAGGGCTGCTCGAAAAGCTCGGGAAAGGAGGGATAGGGATGAGCATCGCGACTCCCCGCAGAGAGGTGACGATTCCTATAAAAGGAAATCACACGATGACCGGGGAAAAGGTCATGTAGTAGAAGATTCGAGCAAACGAGCTCGACATGGTGAGAGACATGCTTCCACCACTCCCGACAAGCCTACTGCCCCTGCCCCTCTTGATATTTCTTCCGACTCTCCTGCTCTCGGAAAGGAGGACATCCAGACAATAATAAGCAGGCCTAAATTTCAAGTGGGGCCTGGCCCAGCCACCTTACAAAGTCGCTTTCCACAATGGTGCTTAAAAGGCGTGAGATTCGATCTTGACCTGGTTCCAATCGACAAGCCCGCCATGCTGCGAAATCTTGACGCTGTTAAACTTGACATCGAGAGGATGTCAAACTGGCAGAAGCTTGTTGATGAGCTTCAACGAGTTAACCGCGCCAACTTAGAGGCCATGCTCACCATGGAAAATGATAAGGCTGAGTGGCAAAAGGTCCTTGAGCAGCATGATACCGAGATGAGAAGCATTACTTCCTACAACGAGGAGCTTGAAGCAAAGGTCGAGAAGTTGAGAGATGAGCTTGCTGCTTCCTCTACCTCATATTCTCAAAAAGAAGAAGTGCTTCTCAGACAGGTAAGAGATGCTCATGCCAGCCAACGGGATGCTGAGGATAGGCTCGAAGCTCAGAAAAGAATTAATGAGGGCTATATTACTGATGTTGCGGAGCTCCAAATGAAAAACAAATCCCAGGAAGCGGAGATACAAATGCTCAAACTTCAGCTTTCTAAAACGGAGAGGGAGCGCGATGAGGCCGTCGCCGGCAGAATCGCAGCTGAGGAATCTCACGAGGAGACTAAGAATAGCTTTGGCTCGACACTATTCGACTTCTACTTACATAGCGTCTTGGGGCGTGGAAGCCTTGCTTTTCTAGGTCCCAAGTACGAGATCACTTTAGCCGAAGTGTGGGAGGCTGCCCTCGATATGCTTGGTGCTGAGGGTGCTGGTTATGATGAGTCAGCCTTGGAAAGGCATTATTTTGATGAGGACGCTCGCACTGCTCTCGCCAGGGGAAAGGAACAACTTGCTAAACTAAGAACCGAAGCGACAGAAGGGGGGCAGGTTGAAGGAACTACTTCAACTACCCCGGTTCAGCCACCTTCTTTGTCCGAAATCAACATCATTGGTTCCAGTTCCCATTTTGCTTCTCCTACCAAAATTACTACTGAGATTACAAGTGTACATGGTGGAGATGAGGGCGATGAGAGCGCTGACGCGCAAGCATATGAAGTTGATATCAGGAGATCAGCTTCACCAGGTAACCTCACTGTTAATCCCGCCACTGTCAATTCTGTTCAAGCGGGTTATTCATTTGCTTCACATGAGTTTCATGAACTCCTTGGTTATCTTCTCAATCTCGATGAGCCTTCATCTCCTCTCTCTACTAACTTTATTGGTGAGCCTTCATCTCCTCTTTTTACTGACTTTAACCTCTTTTCTTCTGTAGAGAAAGCACCAAGTACTGCTCAAACTTCTACTCCTCCGGTTATCCTTCCTCCATCTCTTCAGGTGGCGCCTCCTACTGCCTCGCAACCCAGATCACAGGAAGAACAAATAGAGGCTCTTCACGGCTTGGATGATCCCGTCGCTTCGCAAGAGCAGAAAGATGAGAGACTTGAAGGAGGTGATATATCCCCGGAGCGAACTCCTTCTGACGACGTTGTTCTATCTAAACTTGTCACTCCGGGGAGTGAGTCTTCCTCGCAAAGGAGAAAGAAGCGTGGGACATCCAAGAGGAGGGGGAAGAAAATCATCGCCACTGAAGAGGAGCCGGAAGTTGAACCGGTTGCGCCTTCCTCTCCTACTTCCCTTATGCCCACCGATCGTCCTGAAAAACTGATCATCCGGCCGGGTAAAGGGTCTAAAGGCAGCAAAAAGAAGTGAAGATCTTTAGTTTCTAGTTTTTTTGTGTTTTGCATGTACTGGCTGAGAATTGTGCGGGTACCGGCCCCCGCTTTTCTTTATTTTGAGACCTGTACCTGCACTATAATTGAATAAAATGATTCTTCGTTTGTACAAACTTTTGTTTGAATTAGAGAGTACATTTGTTATTCGTTTTGGCATGAGTTCATTTGATATTGCAGCGAGCTCATGGTATGTTACTTGAGCGTTACCTTTTGCTGGTTTAGTTATATCATACAGTGTGTAATTATACTATATTGCCCCCATTCCATAAGTTTGCTGCAATATTCTATACTTCGAGGGGACTTGCACTCTTATTTGCTAAAGAATAATTATGTTATTTTTATTTTAAAAAGAATTCTTGTAGAGTACAACCCCCTTCGTATGAGTTTCTACGCGCTTTGTCCTTTGAAGAAATCACTTCTTTCTTTTTGCTTAAGTACATATCTCATCAAGTGAATTCCTCTATGTGGTAGAGCGGACCTCTGAAGGGTACTTTAACTTCTTTTCTTTTTACGATCATTTCCCATAGTAGGCAAATTACTTTTCCTTTGAAAGTTAAAGTACGCTTTTGATGAGGATTTTTTTTTTTTTTTTTTTTTTTTTTTTTTTTTTTTTTTTTATAGAAAGTTGTACCTCTGAGGAGGGATTTTTTCACGTTTCAACACTTGGAAGTTTTATTTCAATCTCGGTGAAACGTGTACCTCCAAAGAGTTATGCTTTAGAAATCCTTTTCACGTTTCAACACTTGGAAGTTTTATTTCAATCTCGGTGAAACGTGGGTTTCCAAAGAGGTCTTTCTACTTAATTGTGTTCCCGGGAGGGGGTTGTACCTCTGAGGAGGGATTTCTCACGTTCCAACACTTGGAAGTTTTATTTCAATCTTGGTGAAACGTGTACCCCCAAAGAGTTGTGCCTTTGATGAAAGCCTTTTCACGTTTCAACACTTGGAAGTTTTATTTCAATCTCGGCGAAACGTGGGCTTCCGAAGAGGTCTTTCTTCTTAATTGTGCCTCCGAAGAGGTCTTTATTTTGCTTGTCTTTCAACTCCGGTGAAGTGAAATTCCGAAGAGCGGCTGTTACACTTCAACTCCTGGTGAAATATGCCCCCGAAGAGGTCTTTATTTTGTTTGTCTTTCAACTCCGGTGAAGTGAAATTCCGAAGAGCGGCTGTTACACTTCAACTCCTGGTGAAATGTGCCCCCGAAGAGGTCTTTATTTTGTTTGCATTTCAACTCTGGTGAAGCGTAATTCCGAAGAGCGGCTGTTACGCTTCAACTCCTGGTGAAATGTGCCCCCGATAGGGTTTGCATCGCCTGGAAGTTACTCTCTCATGGTTGGAGGGTCATGACTTCTCCAATCTTTTTTGTTGAGTAGAGAACTTTCTTTTTTGTGGCATATATCCCATTAGGGGTCTTTGTAGAGAAGCATTTGGCCTCTGAAGAGGGCTTTTGGCCTCCGAAGAGGGCTTTGGTCTCTGAGGAGAAGCATTCGGTCTCCGTAGAGAAGCATTTGGCCTCTGAAGAGGGCTTTTGGCCTCCGAAGAGGGCTTTGGTCTCTGAGGAGAAGCATTCGGTCTCCGTAGAGAAGCATTTGGCCTCTGAAGAGGGCTTTTGGCCTCCGAAGAGGGCTTTGGTCTCTGAGGAGAAGCATTCGGTCTCCGTAGAGAAGCATTCGGCCTCTGAAGAGGGCTTTTGGCCTCCGAAGAGGGCTTTGGTCTCTGAGGAGAAGCATTCGGTCTCCGTAGAGAAGCATTTGGCCTCTGAAGAGGGCTTTTGGCCTCCGAAGAGGGCTTTGGTCTCTGAGGAGAAGCATTCGGTCTCCGTAGAGAAGCATTTGGCCTCTGAAGAGGGCTTTTGGCCTCCGAAGAGGGCTTTGGTCTCTGAGGAGAAGCATTCGGTCTCCGTAGAGAAGCATTCGGCCTCTGAAGAGGGCTTTTGGCCTCCGAAGAGGGCTTTGGTCTCTGAGGAGAAGCATTCGGTCTCCGTAGAGAAGCATTTGGCCTCTGAAGAGGGCTTTTGGCCTCCGAAGAGGGCTTTGGTCTCTGAGGAGAAGCATTCGGTCTCCGTAGAGAAGCATTTGGCCTCCGAAGAGGGCTTTTCGTCTCACGGGAATGTGTCGACCGATTGTGGTGAAATGTGTGCCCCAGAGGAGGGTTATTGTCAGGAAGTTTGGAGTTTCCTTTTCTTGTTTGGATGGATTCTCGGGAGTGTGTTGGCTGGTAACTCCACGACTTTGTAACGAGAGAGACACCTTTTTCGATGGAGCCCGCTTGAGGTCTCTATCCCCTGAGGAATTATGCCTTCAAAAAGGGCTGGTACTTCCGAAATGATCTTTTGTTGGCTGATGCTTGCTCTCGCATACTTTTTTGCCGTTGATTCATGTTGACAATTCCCATTACTTCACAAGGGTCATTGCTTTTAGCTGCCAAGCCTCTCCCTTACCCAAAGGAATATATTTTATAGTTAAGCAAATTGGTGGTGGCAGATGTAGGTTCTTTAACTGGCCGTTTGTTTGTTCATACATTTGCGGTTAGCTATATATGATCTGCTTTTATCCACCTTGCTTACTTTCGGTTGAAGTTCTCCTTTTGTAAGATTTGGATATGGGAATTTTGAATGGCTCAGTGCTTGACTACTGGATGTTGTTGCGGATCGCTTCGTCTCATGACTGGTAAGTCTTGTTTTATGGCCTGCATTATTAAATGGTCTTTTTAGCAACACGCTCAACGTATTTCATACGCCAAAATAAAACAGAGCAGTTTATAATAGTAGGGAACACGAGAATTATAGTGATTTAGCCAGAATTGGGCCTATATTCACTTTACTGCTGTTGTTATTTGCCTGCCTTGCAATTGCCCTTAACAAGAGAATCATATATCTGTAAATTTATTGCAATATCTCAGCAGAGTTTTTATGTAAAATATGGATGTAAGTGGCTATTATTCCAAGTTCTTGGAATTGGTTCTCTTTTGACAGTTGCGAACTTGATTGATTATATTAGCAGTGCCTCAGTGCCATCCTTAAGTGTGCACTATCTTCTTCTGTTGGCAGGTGGTTTTAACTGAAGAAGCATACTCTAGCCAAATCTTATTTATTTGCTTAGAGTATTTCTTATTTAGGTTTTGCCCCTGGACTTTCGTCACTTAAGACTTGCTTTAGAAAGCTACCAAGGGTTGCTTGATATTGTAACGAATCGGCTGGACATTGATTGCCTGCAAATTTAGATCGATAATTTTAGTGACATTCTTAGAATATTTCACATATCGAAATAAAATAAGCGACTTGTAATAATAGGGAGAACAAGGCTTATAGTTTTTATTATTTATTTGCACTGTCTTTATAACAGATTTTGATACAAGAATTATTGGATCAGCATTCCTTTACAAATTTGAAACATAGTATTCAAGTAAAGTAAGAAAGCAGTTGTTGCCCCAAGCTTTAGGGATTGAATCTTTTGGCTTGAAAGGATTGGATGGCAACGTTTTTCAGAATCGAAACTTCCTTTCACTTTGAAGGTCTTCCTGAAGCGTGTGCATGTCTTCCCGTCTCATCCAATTTTTTCCTACCTGGTGAGGGCTTGCTGTGACGATACTGATGATAGGACCTTCATTTCCCTGTGCCACGGTTCTTTTATTTGAGCTACATTGTTGAGCGGACACCAGCTGCACCTTGGAGGATGAGGAGTAGTTAATTCCATCTCTTTTCACATATTGTTGCAGTTCATTCTGTTTGAGCAACTCTTCAATCTCCTTCCTTAAATGGCGACATTGATTGGTGTCATGGCCAGGCTGATTGTGAAATCGGCAGAATTTTCCATTGTCTGTTGCGCTTCTTCTCAACAGAGATGGTTTGGGGTACACAACAACATCCTTTGTTGCCAAGAAGATATTTTCCGGAGTGTCGGTCAAGGGAGTGAAGTCAGAGGATCTGAAGCGTCGAGCTTTTTTCAAGAGCTTCTGCTTTCTTTTCCCTCCATCGTCCTCTCTTTGTTCAATCATCTCCGGTATGTATTCTTCATCGTTACCAGGACTCAATGGGTGGTCGTCAACTATTCTCTCGAAAGTTGCCCTTGACAAACGTTCGTGGATAGTTGGTCGTGGCCATGAACTTTCTGTTTGGGGGAATGGTCCAATAATGCCAGTTGCTCGTTGAGGAATATTCCATTCTTCTGAAACCTGAGCCTCCTTAGCAATGGTTTTTATATTGCTTTCTAGTCGACGGACTTCCTCTTGCAATGTGTTCATCTTGTCCAGTATTCTATTACTTTGAACTTCCATGTGTTGATATATTCCATAAATCACAGCCTTTAATTCAGCCTTTGTGACCCCAATAGTTGAAGCTGTTTCCCCTAATGCGGGAAGAGCAATGGCGTTGCTGCTAGTACCTTCAAACCTCAAAAACTTTCGTTTCCTTTCAGAAGCCATAATTTCTGCTAGACTTCTAGTCTTCAAGGAAATTCTCTCTACAAATCTTCTGTAAAGCAATGATGATAGAAGTCCTGAGTTCAATTCTCAGTGAAAGCACCAAAATGTTAACGCTTAAATTTAAACGTCAACACCCTAGTGTATAAGATGTGATTGTGAAAGCACCACCCACTTGTATGGGAATCAGAAATAAGCAGAAAGTATGTAGAAAAACAGTAAGAGACGCAGTATTTATAGTGGTTCGGCTTAGGATCAAGCCTACGTCCACTTTGAAGCTCTTTATTGTTTATTTAGATACAGTTTTTTTACAATCAACTCCGATTACAACACACTTAGACAAATATCTCAAACCCCGATGTAGAAGAATCCTTTGAATGCATGATGAATGAGTTATTTTTCTTCACGAGATTTGTTGAAATGTCTTTGGTGATTGGAGTGATAGAAATGTTGCTTGAGTGTTGCTTGAAGTCGAGACAATAGCAGAGTAATGGCCCGTAGGAAGTCCGTCCCCCCAAAGTCCTTTGAACGTTGGAAGTGGCTACGTATTTATAGGCAAACTTCCTAGGCTAAAATTGCAAAGTCATGAGTCGTGGTCGACTCATCATGAGTCGTGACCGACTCATGATGAGTCGTGAGTCGTCTGCAAGTCACTTCTTTGCAGCATGATCTTGAACTTGCCTCTGAGTCTTGTGTCGGGTGTCGGCCCATCTTTTGAGTCGTAGCGGCCTCTTGAGTCGTTGAATTGGTCTAGGCCTTGAGTCGCAGACCCTGCTGAGTCGTTAATCCACACTGTACCTTTAAAGCACTAGCTCGCTGAGTCGTTGCCACCAATGAGTCGCTGACTGCCCTACATGTTGAGTCGCTGACGCTTTAACTTATTAGGCTCCTTAAGTCGTGAGTCGCTCCTTTGAGTGGCCTTATAGGATGAGTCGCGGGCTAGTTGAGTCGCTAGTCTTGATGAGTCGGCACTTACTGGATGAGTCGTGGGCTAGTTGAGTCGCTAGTCTTGATGAGTCGGCACTTACTGGATGAGTCGTGGGCTAGTTGAGTCGCTAGTCTTGATGAGTCGGCACTTACTGAGTCGCTCCTTTACATGAGTCGGTAACTATTATGGATCGTAGGCTCCTTGAGTCGCTCGGCGTTAACAATTGCCCCTCGAAGTACACGCTTATATCATGAGTCGTGTGCTTCGACTTTCTTCTTGAGTCGTGACCGACTCAGGGCGGCCTATGACTCGTGAGTCCTTTCTCATTCTCCCCTGCCTTGTATATAAGCTATTGCGTTGTTCTTCTTCCTCACTTGATCTCTGTCTCATCATCTTGTGACGCCATTAACGCATCTTTGAATCTCATTTCCGAAGGCGAATTCAACCCTGCTACTTTCCGATTCATCCCAACCATCATACTTCGTAAGCAAATTCAATCTTAATCCATAATAATCAACGTTGAATCACAAATTCTCATCTTTCGGCTTTAGTTTGTTTTCATGTGCTGCGCTTCACTTTGAATTGTTGTAATCGATTCTAGATCACTATTCGATACGCGAGTCCAGCAATGCATTGAATTTAAGATCGATGCGAAACATTTCAGATTGTTTCTCGGGTGATTTGTTGGTATGGAAGGACGATGGGCTCCATTGGGAATGTGACAGATCCTTGTTGCCTTAGCATTACCGGGTTAGTGGATTGAGACAGGAAAAAAGGGGGGCTGTGAGATGAGGCGTGATGAGGAATTCCAAGAGTTAGCGAATTAGGTTTTGCCTTTCGACCACTGATTTTGAAAAGCCTTGCAATCTCAGCCGTATACGACTCAATGCTTTAGCCATAAACCGTAGATGACTTAAACTATAAGTCGCGAACGACTCAAGCCATGAGCCGTGAACGACTCAGCACTTGGGTTACTTTCCATGACTCAACCTTTCAAACTATACACGACTCAAACCATAAGCCCTGAACGACTCAGTACTTGAGCCTCTTTTCCATGCTTGAACCTATGACCGACTCAACTAAATGCCTCCTTAGATTTGAGTCGCGGCCGAGACAGGATTTAAAGAAATTTGCATTGTTCTGATTTGAGGCTTTTTCCTTCATGCACATTACAACTCATAGAACTTAACTTAACTCGCCGCATATCCTTTAGGCCGTAACCGAGTCATCCAAATAACCAATGACTTAGCTTAACCAATACAAGGAATTATTGAGTCGTTGACGACTTAACACTTGTAAATTTTGCTTGAACTTTGAACTGTTGAACTTTGTCGTATTTTTTCCACAGGTCACTCTTGCAAGCTAATAACCTGTCTAACACAATGTTTACAGAAAATTGGGACGAATATACTGTCATTGATTGCCCACACCGAATGACAGATTAGTTAACGATAGATGATTAACTTGAATGAACTGCATATATGAAGTGCCTTTAATATATCTATTTCAAACAAAATATCAAAGCAATGCTGAAGTAGTCAATTGAAATCGACTTGCTTGCACTAATATTATGTTTGAACTTTTAAGTTAACAAGTTCTGAAATGTTTACCATCGATCAAGCATCGATTAGTGTAATCCTAGTTATATATACTTGTCACTTTTCTAGTCTTGCACAACACTTCACACTTTTTAGGAAACGCGCACCTTCGCATTTGAACATCCAGTTGCTTGTGTAGAATGACTTCTCATCAAGAAGAGCCGATGAGTCAGACTGAAGATACCTTTCCGGTAGCTATTCCTGTGGATAACCCTCCAGAGAGAATACCAACAACTCTGAATCAACGGACGTTTAATCAATTGTGCGTCCAGTTTGGCATCGATGATGCTGACGCCTTACTACCGGGGCCAAATGATACTGCCGATAGGCCACCTCTTGGTTTTGTTGCTGTCAATCGCCAAATGTGCTTAAATGGCGCTATTCCTCCTTTTAACGACTTTCTTCAACAGTTCTTGCTTCGGCTGTCTATCTCTCCATTCCAATTACACCCCAATGGCTATGCTATTCTGATGGGGTTATGTGTTCTATTTAGGAGAACCTTGGATCGACTACCAAGCTTCGGGGAGATCTGTTATTTCTGCTCATTTACAAAAATTAAAGACCATCCCTCCATTGTGGTTATAAGAAGCGCTCGAAACCGCAAACTTATTACTGATCTCTCCGAAAGCGCTCACGGATTTTTGAATCAGTTTTTCTTCGTTCGTTGCCCTCCAGGGTTTTATGCCATCTGGAGAGTAGGAAGTAAGATTTCCTGTCTATATTCTTTCCGCTTTGAAGCCATTTTTGAGATCCGAACTTTTAGTTGCTAACTTCATTCTTTGTTCCTGTTTTAGCGCTTCCACCCCCTACCAGGGACCCAAGTTTTAAGCAAATTTTAGAAAGATTAAATGCTGTGCCGGCAGAAGAAAGGAGCATAAAGTTTCTGCTAAGCGATGAATTTTTACACCAATACGGACTTCTCCATCCCTCTCGCTTTACTCAGCCTCATGAAGCCCCGACTGAAGTTCCCGATTCTCCGACGAAAACTCTCGACGCCTCGGTCTCCACTAAAGATCGTGTGCAGGGAGAAACTTCTACTTATTTCTGCTTATTTCTGATTCCCATACAAGTGGGTGGTGCTTTCACAATCACATCTTATACACTAGGGTGTTGACGTTTAAATTTAAGCGTTAACAATATGTAAATTAGGAAATGTAAACTATGTTAGTCTATATAGTTATACACATATTTTATTGTACAATAATCAGAAAATTTATTTTTATTGAATGAAAAATATATAGGGTTGAACAGGAATTTTAAACGTTTTGATTTAAATAGTTATATTAAAGTTAGACCTTTGGATTTTATAGGTTATTTTATAAGTGTATATGAATAAGGGTTTAACTTACAGTTAAATATATATACATATAAAATAATTGCGTTTTAATTTAATATATGTAGGTTTGAAGGAAATTTCACTTGTTTAGAATTTAATATATATATATAGGTAAGATTTTGGAAAGAGAAAAGGAAAATAATATATATATATATATATATATATATACATGAGAGTTTTGGATATTGAAAATTATAGGGATTAACTTGTTTAAATAAATTATTTAATTAGTTCCTAAAAATAATTTATTAAAGGAAATTGGTAGAAATTAGAATTTTATTTGGTTAAAACCAAATTGTTAATTTAAAATTAAAGTATTAAATGGTAATTAATTGTTTGATTAGTTCAAATATTAATAAAATGTAAAATGTTTATACAAGTTTTAAATTGTGAAGAATTGTGAAGAAACAAGCTGGTTTGGAAATAGGTTGCAAATGGAACAAGGTGAGTTAATCTCACTCGTCTGGGTTTATTTAAATTTAAATGGTTAAATTTAAATAATTGGTTGAATGGATGAATTGATTTGATATGCTATATTATAGTATATAATATATCTTGGAATGATTAATTTCCCGCATTATATAGCGGATGAGACCCGATGCGCCGCATAATAACAGATGATATTATATTTAATCCCATATACCGCGATATTCCACCTCGAAGTGGAATTGGTATTATATATTGTGCTAACGTCTGTGGATGCAGGGAAACAGGTTGGAGGGATCCAACTGGATTCCTCAACATTTATTTAAATTATTTAATATTCTCTATTGTGATTATTTGATATTCTACGATGAATTATATTGGAATATTGAATGTTATGGTTTGCTTGAATATATTTCGGTACACTGAGTTATCAAAATATATGAATTGGAATTTTGGAAAGACAAATAAAAGAGTGAATTTTTAAGTGAATAATTATAGAGAATTTGAATAAATTAAGAATGAATTTGAATAAATTAAGAATGAATTGAAAAGGAATGGAAGTGATATTAAAATACTAATAAATAATTTCGAGTATGAGAAAAAATGGGATTTTGAATTAACATAAATTAATTAAGTGATATCATTTAAAGGGATGAAGAATTATTTTAAAATTCAAATTTTAAATTTATTTAAAAGGATAAAGAAGTAATTTGGGAAATCTAAAATTGGTACTTTCAGTTAAAAGTATTTAAATCATAATTAAGGATTTAATCTGAAGATAATGGATTTTGGAATAAACGGAGTAAATTGGAAATCAATTTGGGAATTGATTTAAATGTGTAAAATCGGGATTTTTAAAGGAGAATGTGGCTATGAAATTTATAAACTGGGTTTATAAAAGCAAAGTAATGTATCAGTGGATATTTGAAAGAATAAATTCACGATGGGAATTTATTAAAGGAATGACAAAATTTTGTTTAAAAATAAATAGTGATTTATTTTTAAAGAATGTGAAGAGAAGTATATTTCGCCGGATAGCAAAGTACGTTTTCAAAGTAAATTTTTAAATATAAGATAAAAGTTTTAAATGTTGTCATAAAAAGTATATTTTAGAAAATTTATTATTTCTAAATGTTTAAATTCCGAAGTAGGTATTTTTCAAATCTATCATCGTAGTAATTATTTAAGGTGACTTGGTATTTTGTTTTAAAAAGAGAAATTTGGTTCTATATTCTATAAGCTGCCTTATTTTAAATATTCTTAAAGTATATATTTTTTTATTAAGTATTAAAGTAGTTTTTTTAATTTAAATATTTTAAAGTATATTTTATAATAAAGTATTTTTAAATTTTTCTAAAATCTAAAATGTTGTGCTTGGTCATCTCAGTGTAGAAAATATTTGGGAAATTTATTCTGTAAAAGGAAGATAGTTTGAAACTGTTTTCAAAAAGGTTTGAAAGGTGGAAATATGTCTTGCAAAGATATTTTGAGATAAATAAATAATTTGGGGAAATTATTTATTATTTGATGGTTGTTGTGAATATTAATTGATAGTTAAATAACCGACTACCAAATTTGGCCAATGCGTTGATCGTTTCGAAGAGATCTGGATCGGGATTAATTTCTCGAAAACCACTTCGATCCAGTTTGTACGTTTTCGTGGGAAAAACAAGTTTGGAGTCGAAGATGGAGCATTGAAGTGCAAGGGCTAGTCGCTACTAATCCTGAGGATATTTCAAAAATGGATGTAGTAGGAATAGTGCCTTCGGTTCCATTCGAACCCGGGACGGACTTGTATGGACGAATGCTTTCGGAACATCATTAGGTGGACGATGGGCATTCCAAGTGAAACGATCGAAAAGGTAACGCTTAGCCTCAAGCCTCATCAACCGAGAATGATTGAAAATCAGGGGTTATGCAGAAAGGCTAGGTGGGTAGCACCCACTTCAGGGTGAGGTCATCCCTGTCTAGATGTCCCTTTTTATTTCAGCTTAGTGGTGCGGTTGCTGATCACAACCGTAGGGTCATCTTACTTGGGATTATCCAGTAAGGGGTAGTCCCGGTCTTGTGTTGCAGGGGATCGCGAGTGGTCCTCGGTACACTGATCTAGACCAGGTAATGTGACAGGTGGTACCCCAGTGCCTAGTCATTAGTTGGTAATCCATGCTCCCTACGTTCCTTTTGCGAGTTTTGTTTGTATTACCCACTTTGTGGCTAGTAGCTGGAATTTAATAATGTAACAGTTTCGGCTATTTTAATTAGTTTTTGTATATAGACACTATTATAATATCAGAGGATTTTAATAAAAAGTGTTTTAGTTATCGTAAGGTAAAAACCCGACATGTTTATTTGTGGCGTAGTCTTACGAGATGCCTTTGTTTTCAAAAGGATTTTTGAAACTTTAATAATCAATTTGAGTGTGATTTCTCACGCTGGTATTCCAGACTAACTCGGGTGTTATTTAACTATAATGCTCGGGTCAGGCCGAGTATTATAGATGACAGGAAATTGTGCTGTAGAGCTGGATGGCGATACGTACTTCCATATTTGTTTAAATATTCCGCTGTGTATTCAGATTGTATGGACAGGTTATGGTTATTGTCCAGTTGTATGTTATTGATGTTGTTGAGCTCTGATGATGTACTCTGATGATGTATGTATAAACAGATATAGTTTTCTTTTTGTAAAGATCTTTGAATATCTATTATATTTTATTCCGCTGCGATGGTAAGATTTTATTGTTGTTTTCTGTTTTCTCTTTTTCTACCTCTTCTTCTTAAACCCAAACAGTTCGTATTTCTGTTCAACTTGAGTTGATTGATGTAAAATAGTGTTGACTCAAGAGGTATGGAACTACGGGTCGTTATAATTCTGCTGTATTGATTATTTATCCCTGATGTATATATATATAACTCTAATAAATGTGTATAGATTATAATCAAATGTATAGTAAACTACTTCATGAACTGTTTATTTTATTATTATATTTAATCGTTCCACTGTGAGATTCTGTGTTTATTTTCTTTTTCTAATTTCTTTTCTTAATTATCCCCTTTGATTATCTATGTTCCAAATTATTTAAGTTTGACATATGTGGATTATCTTTTATTTAAACCTTCTGACATGTGGGTCATCATAGTTGGTATCAGAGCCTGGTTTAGTGATAACCTTGGCTTTGTGAGGTTTGGCTCATTAGTGGTAGAGTAGTAATACCCTAGAATGAGTCAGTTTGAGTGTATGTGTGTATGTATGAGAGAGCATACTTGTTAGTGTTATAAAATGTTTTATATTGTGCCTACTTATCCATTGAGTTGTTTATGAATTATGGTTGATGCGTGGAACATCGTGTTATCGATAGGGGTTTCAAAACACTTAGACGAGAAAAGTCGACATAATATTGTTATAAAATTAGGAAAATGAAATAATTTTACGTCAATTATATTTTCTATATATATAAAATGATTATTAGTGAATGTTAGTTGTTAGAAGATGATAATATTTTATTATCATCGATTATTGGTTGAATTAGAAATAAAATGAATACTTAATGAATTTTATTTTATGAAGTGTTTGATAATTAAATTGAATTGAATCTAATTAAAATAAAAGTTTGGAATAACAATTATGTAAATTAATGAAATAGTTTGGTAATAAGGTAAGGGTATTTTTAAAAGTATATTTACAATATAGCTTATATATGGAAATGATTTGGAAAAAATTGAGAATTTTAGAATTTAAAATCCTCTTGTCTTTCAAAATTGTTTCGAAGCCTTCAAAATTAATATTAATATTATTCGAAAGAGTTCTGACTAAAAATATATTTTGAAAGGATTTTTGAAAGAAACAAAGAATTGAACTCGTTTGGTCGTCGGGAAATAATTTTGGGGATGATTGCAGCATCGCCAATATTCATTTTCGAGTTTCTGAGTGAGAATTGCTACCAAAAGAAATTTAATTTCAATCAAAACAAGTTTTGTTGTGAAAAATATTCTAAGTATGATTTGATAAATATATAAAAAATTGTTTTGAACTTATAATTGAAAATAGTATAGGTTGAAGTAAGTTTATAACTTATAAATTTAATCTGGAAAAACTGTTGAATATTTTGATTAAGCAAATAAAAGGAATTTGAATTCGAGGAGTGAAATAAAATAATTAAGTTAAGGAATGTTAAATAAATTGAGTTAGTGAAATGAAGTAATAAAATATAGTTTAACTCAAGAAAGCTTAAATATAAATGAATTGTATGTCAAATGAATTAGATAAATTTAATAAATGAAATTTTAAACGAATAAGTTGTATAACTTGTAGGTTAGAGAACACGACTAATAACAAATCTAGGCACGAAAAAAGTTTTGAAACAAATGACAATGGGAAGAAAAAAATGGCCTGGTAAGAACGACTTTCCCATATTGGTTCCATCTTGAAACATCGGTAGCATAATTGGACGCAAGAGAGAATTTATCAAAAAAAATGTGCGAAGAATCAAGAGCGTGAATCAAGATTCTTGTTGGTCCTCAATGTGCATAGGAAAGAGCTGTAAGTATTATTTATTCGTACAAATAATAAAAGTTAGTAGCAACTACTATAACATGCACAAATATCTTTGTGAACTTGTTCAATCTTCAAAACTATTTTTTATTGATACTGAATTTGACTATATTATTTGAATTTTGAATTTTGAAGTTTTCAGATGTGTGTATATGTATTATTAGTTAACAATTAATAAGTTGCCAACTTCATGAAATTGGTACGTGCTAATTTATGTAATTGCTCTCAAAATCGTCTACACAAACAAACTATTGCACTATAATTATGCAAGTTCTTTGGTCTATGTAGTGCAAAAGGGGCTACTTTACTCCCTTACTCTTGCATATTGACTTATCTTTGTTATCATTTTTTTTAATATATGATCATGAGTTTTCACATTTAGTAGAATAAAATATTGTTTTTTAATAGAATGTAACATTAGGCCAGCGTTTGCTCTGTTTTTATAGTGTCAAACTGAAATTTGTGTTATAAATTGTACCAATGTTGAAAATAGATTTGTCACTAAATAATATTAAATTCATAGAATATTACACAACTATTTATGACTTTATAATATTTTCAAAACAACTGAAATTTTACAATCAAATTCAAACTTTAAGCCTATGTATTATTTTATTTTCCCTCTACTGTTAGATCTTATCCATAGATATTTAGCTCATGATCAAAACACAAATGTTAGTAGGTAATCATAGGTTTTGTTCATAAATTCATCATTAATAAAAGCTACAAGCATAAATATATGTGAATGCATTGGCAATCACATTATTATCGACGGAAGAATATTTTATCTTTAAAATTGGATTATACGCCCGAATTTTAATTTATCATCCTACACTGCTACATCTTTATTTCCATTTTTTGAAAAATCGCACTAGTATTTGCATAACAATGGCCCTCGACATTCACCCTTTTTTTAATATAGTTGCTTACCATATAGTGTCAGTCATGGTAGTATCAAACTCATTATTTGTAACATGTGGGAACAAAGTTATTCAAAGTGTTTTACTGTCAACAATTTTCAAGCTTCATATTGTTCATTTACATTGTTAATACTAAAATCATTTTGTTATTGATGATTCAACTACAATAGTATGTGTCTATGAATAAAGTAATAAACGTGAGTTGTGTTGTATAAAATATTTATAATAAACTAAGATGATTTATAAATGATGTTAGTATATAAAAAATAATATACTAAGTGGAATTAAAACAAAATTTAACTTAAGCAAAGTTAAATAGAATAATTTTATAAATGGTTCATTAATTAATTTATATGAAATAGGTTAAATAAAAAGTGAAACAATTAAAATTTTACTAATTAAATGCGAATAAGTAAGTTTGAATATAATAATTTGTAAAGAATGTTAATAAATTGAAAGAAATCAATTAAATGAAAACTAATTAAATATGGATGAAACAAATGTAAATAATTGAAACAAATCAATTGAATGTAAATACATTGAATTGTAATAAATCAAATGTAAACGCAATGAATATTGATTGGTTGAAACCAAATTATTTGAATGTAAATCAATTAAAAGAAAATGAATTAAATATAAATCCATTGTACGATTAACGAAGTGAATATGAATAGGTGAATGTTAATCGACTAAAATGTAAATAAAGTGAATGAAAATAAATTGGATGTGAATGTAAATTAATTAAAACTGACTCAATTAAAATGTTAATGAGAATGAGTGTTAATAAAAAGTGGAAGTGTATGAATTAAAATGTCGACATTGAATCATAGTATGGTTATGAATAGAACTTGCATGAATATGACTGTTTGGGTGTTTCCTTCATAACGTGGCTATGTTTGCTTGTATGGTTATTGTATAGTTATGTTATATATTGGTTCTCTTTCCATATGCATATTCTCATCTATTATCGAGTGTTTAGTAGGTACGGAAGGACGTATGCTCGCTTTTGGAGCTCGATTGCATGTGTGTTGCTTTTGCTCGCTTAAATATATGCTAACTTGCTTATGATGCAAATAAAAGGTACATATCTCGGATTACATACCGTATTTTGATATTATTATTGTTTCTCCATGATTGGGATGCCTCATCATTGAGATGAGATGTATATCATATGATTATATTGATGTTGTAAAAAAAATCGATCGAGCCGCGCAAAGGAGACTTTACGGAAATTGTAACGACCGCCCATCACTCCTGCACTAAACAAGGGAATAGTGTGCTGAAAAGTGTGCCAGGCCGCCATGGACGATCATCAAGGTAAGGTAAACATAGAATAGTCTATCGTATTACTCACAGCGCATGGATAAAATACAATAGAAAAGTATACATAGTGAAGCTCCATAGAACAGAATCTCATCATATAAACTCATAATAGTCTGGTACAACAATATGAAAAGTCAATACAGCAAGCCTCACTACATAACACTCAGAGAATCATACAAGCAGCGGAACATCCAGTACATATAGTAAGAAAAACAATATGCAAAAGCCTCCAGCTCGTCTTCGTCATCAACACCGTGGATAGCAAAGAACAGCACCTGTCACCTGCTACCTAGTCTGCCCATCCCAAAAAGGATTAACAGCCCAAGGTAATAAGAGTTGAAAATAAAACTTTGAGTCAGACAAAAGTCCTAGTGAGCAGTAAATCAACTATCAAACATACCAAAAGAGCATAAAGGGTAAAGAGGAATAGGAACCCAACCATCCCACTCCACCTCTTTCTACAGTGATAGCCCCCAGACCCACTAAGAAGAAATAAACATAGCAAAGCAGACAATTAAAGTAAAGCAATTATCACTCGAGTCAAGGTCGATGTTTTCCAAGTACAAACCCCCAAGGCCTAAATCAAGATCAGATAAGCACCCACAAAACATCGCTCTTGAGACTGAGTAACGATACAACCAAACATCCAAACATCCATGACTCTGGCTATCACTGTTATCATTGCCTCGATATCACCGTTAATTGAATGACCGGCTCATTATTTCATCCGTCCGTCAAGGGCTAATGGTAACCCCGGTTCTAGACAGAACTCCGCACGTCGTCGTGACCCGTACCTAGGACTATCGAATCTGCCCAAAGTACTAGACCATTAACTATTAGTCTTGGAACTATCGAATCTGCCCAACGTACTCTTGCTTTGAGTCTGCTAGAACCTTCAACAACGATGAGATCTCAGCCTTCTAGTCATCCTCCTCGACAACTATTCTCATACTAGCTCAAGCGCCTCTCGAGCCAACCATTATCCACAAACTCGAACCATTTCACCGAGTTATCAACATGCTTGGAATGATCCCGTCTGGATTAAACCAAGGCTATCTCACATCATGCTTTTCTTCATCGCATCATAGCAAAGTCCCATCTCAACATCATGCTTTTCCTTATCGCATCATAACAAAGTCCCATCTCAACATCATCATCAAATCTATCCATATGAGCTTTCTCATCCGCTTCATATGTCACGAGCAGCTTTCCTTATTCAAGAGCCTTTCCAATTAGCTTTTGAATCATCTTCGACCAACTTGTCCAAATCAAATCATCAATCAACTAATTTCTAACAATCAATCAAATCAATCATCAATCCAAGTAATCAATCATTCAAATAAGGTCTAAATAAACAGTTATAACAATAATGGCAATTTCGTAAATAAAGAGTTCAAAATGAATTCTAAGTAATATCTTGATGAATGAACTAGCATAGGTTAACATGTAGTAAAATAGATATCAAAACTTCATGAATGATGGATCTACATGCAGACTTAAGGAAAATGCATGAAATCACTATCTTTAACACACAAACAACCCACCAATCCAATATACTCCTTTGGGTCCGTGTGAGAGATAACCACCACTCACCGAATCACCTAAACACCTCAAAAGAAACACACTACAGATCTGGACAGCAAGGGATCTAGCTTGAACCGACAAGATTCCAATTCAAACGATGAAATCCTTCTTCAATGGATGGAGATCTTCAACATTGGCTCTTGGATCTTCGATTTGATCTTCGATTTAGATGGATGGAAGCACAATATTAGAGTGGAGAAAAGAAGTGAAGAAGTGTTGTAGTCGAGCTCTCAAAATAGCAGCACTTCGTCGCTACAAAATCTGGATCCCAAAAATGAAGATAGGCACTTCTATTTATAGGCTGAAATCCTTAATTCGTTCGTCCCTATGAGTCGTTCACGACTCATCAAGACCCACGACTTATGACTCATCAATCCCCACGGCCTACCGATCAACCCTCTACGCGACCTAACTCAGACACGACCTAACAACTCAAGCCCATATGACTTACGACCTAACACATTGCCGCATTTCTTCCTAAGTCCTAAGTCGTTTAGACGACTCAACGACTCAACACTCAACACTCAACGACTCAACAACGCACACGGCTTAGCGACCTAAGCCTTATCTCGTCCACGACCTAACTACAAACACAGGGTCTCACGACCTAAACTCCAACGACCTAAGCCATCTTCGTTAAGCCTTCCAACCAACCTATCTCCCTCTTAGGTCGTAACCCGTTCAATCTCCTAGGTCGCTAATTCTCTTAGGTCGGCCAAACCCCTAAGCCGTTAACCCTTAAGCCGTTAACTCGTTCAACCGACCCATCACCTATACCACTATCCCTTAGGTTGTTTACTAACTTAAGCCGTTAACTCCTAAGTCGTCGATTCTCTTAAGTCGCCAACTCTTAGACCGCTAACCTCCTTAGGTCGTTCCACGACCTAATCCAACACACGACCTAAGCTTCCACACGACCCAACTTCCGGACGACTTAACTTCTACACGACTTAACTTATGGCGATCTAACTCTGAACGACTCAACTCTAGACGACTTAAGCTCCGAACGACTTAAATTCTAAACGACTTAACAACACTAACAACCTAATAACAACAGTTCTACGATCCTTCGATCCGTAAAAATACGGGTCGTTACATTCTCTCCCCCTTAGGAATTTCGCCTCCGAAATTCCAAACAAACAAGAGCAACCAAAACTATTCTGCATACCTACAATCCATAGCAATCAACAAACCATGCATCTAATTACTAGCCTAGCATGCAGAGTTCTAAGACTAGAACAAGTTACAAATTCATGAGATGTCACGACACCTTAGGGCCATATCTCGAAGAGTTCAGGATGAGCTGCCTTCATCCTCTCTTCCTCCTCCCATGTACAGTCGTTAACATCATCACTCCATTGTACCTTGAGCAACCTGACTACCTTCCTCCTAAGCGGTTTCATGTCAGTTTCCACAACACGAAGCGGCTTACGAGGTCTTCTAACAACTTGATCAACTTCTAAATCTCCATAGCTATCAGCAGAAACCACTGTACTTGGGTCGTGCACATACTTCCGTAGATATGATACATGAAAAACATTGTGCACACCCAACATCTTTTCTGGTAATTCCAATTTATAAGCGAGCTTTCCAATTCGCTCGACGATCGGGAATGGTCCAACAAATCTCGGAGTCAATCTCCCTTTCTTCCCGAATCGAATAACATTCTTCAGTGGAGAAACCTTCACAAAAACCATATCACCTACGTCGAATTCCAAATCCTTACGACGCTTATCGGCATAACTTTTCTGACGGTCTTGGGCTGCCTTCATTCGTCGCCGGATGATCTCTATGCAATCCGTAGTCTGTTGAATCATTTCTGGCCCAAGTATCAACTTTTCTCCTATTTCCAGCCAACATGTCGGAGAGTTACACTGTCTTCCATACAATGCTTCATATGGTGTCATACCAGTACTTGACTGGTAACTGTTATTATATGAAAATTCCACCAAATGGAGATGATCTTCCCATGATCCTTCGAAGTCCAAAACACATGCTCTGAGGAGATCTTCCAAAACTCGGTTGACTCTCTCTGTCTGACCATCTGTTTGGGGATGATAAGCAGTACTCAAACACAACTCGGTTCCCAAAACTTCCTGGAAGCTCTTCCAAAATCCACTAGTGAACAATGGGTCTCGATCGCTCACTATGCTCTTCGGAATACCATGGAATCGAACTATCCACTTAACATACAACTCAGCCAATTTCGATGCAGTCCTAGTTGATCGAACAGGAATTAATCTTGCACTCTTAGTCAATCGATCTATGATGACCCAAATCCTTCATTTCCTGCTCTAGTTCTAGGTAAACCATCGATAAAATCCATCGATATTTGCTCCCACTTCCATGTAGGAACTTCTAACGGCTGAAGCAGTCCACTTGGCTTCTTCTGTTAGGCTTTTACCAACTGGCAGTTCATGCATTTGGTAATAAAATTTCCAACATCCTTCTTCATACCTTCCCAATTGTAACAACCCGCTAATCCGTACCCCTTGAGCCAACACCATTCTACTAAAATCAACTCAAGTTGTACAGAAATACGAACCATTTGGGTTAAAGAAGAAGAGGTAGAAGAGGAGAAAACAAAATCAATATCAGAATCTAACCATCGCAGCGTAATAAATATAATAGGTAGTAAATAAATCTTTACTCAAAGTCAAATATATCTGTTTACATATATTACATCATCAGAGTACATCAGTCAGCTCACATCAATAACATACAATGGACACACAGTAACTCAATCACAGCGGAATATAATATATACAAATACGAAAATACGTATCGTCATCCAGCTCGTCTCCTGAGCTCCACAGCATCAAATCCTGTATCCTATAATACTCGGTCTGACCCGAGCATTATAGTTAAATAACACCCAAGTCAGTCTGGATTACCAGCGTGAGAAAATCATACCCAATTGATTATTAAAGTTTCAAAAATCCTTTGAAACAAAAGCATCTCGTAAGATCACGCCACAAATAAACATGTTGGGTTTTTACCTTACGATAGCTAAAACAATTTTTATAGAAATCCTCTGATATTATAATAGGGTCTATATACAAATACTTATAAAATAGCCGAAATTGTTACATTATTAAATTTCAGCTACTAGCCACAGAGTGGGTAATACAAACAAAACTCGTACAAGGCTCGTAGGGAGAATGGATTTCCAACCAATGACTAGGCACTGGGGTACCAACTGTCACAGTACGGGGCCTAGATCACCGTACCGAGGATTACTCCCTTTATCCCCTGCAACACAAGGCCGGAACCATCCCTTACTGGACAGTCCCGAGTGAGATCACCCCGCGGTTGGGATCAGCAACCGCACCACTAAGCCGAAAATAAAAAGGGACACCTAGACTGGAATGACCTCACCCTGCTTGGGTGCTACCCACCTAGCCTTGCTGCATATCCCATGATTTTCAGTCATTCCCATTTGATGAGGCTTGAGGCTTAAGCGTTACCTTTTTAGAACATATTCCTTAGAATGCCCATCGTCCACCTGACGATGTTTCGCAAGCATTCATCCATACAAGTCCGTCCCGGGTTCGAACGGAACCAAAGGCACTATTCCTACTACATCCATTTTGGAAATATCCTCGGGATTAGTAGCGATTAGCCCTTGCACTTCACTGCTCCATCTTCGAATCCAAAATCGTTTTTACAAAACGTACAAACCGGATCGAAGTGGTTTTCGAGAAATAAATCTCGATCCCGGTCTCTACGAAACGATTAACGCGTTTGTCCAATATTGATAGTCGGTTATTTAACTATCAATTATATTCACAAACATCCATCAAACAATAAATAATTTTCTAAATTATTTATTAATCTCCAAAAATATCTTCACAAGATATATTTCTATTTTCAATCCTTTGAAAACAGTTTCAAACCATCATTCTTCTCAGAATCAATTTTCCCAAATATTTTATATTTCCTCTGAAATCACCAAGCACAAAAAGAGATTTTAAAATAATTTAAAACACTTTTCTTTGAAAATATATACTTTTAAACATTTAAGTTAAATTACTTCAATATTTTGTAAAAATACATACTATATGAGTATTTGAAAATAAAGTTACTTAATAGAATATAAAACTAGATTTTCACTTTTGAAAACAAAATACTAGGTCACTTTTTAAGTAGTTACTACTATGATAGATTTAGGAAAATACTTACTATTGAATTTAAATATTAGAAATAATAAATTTTCTAAAACTTGCTTTTTACAACAACTTTAAAACCTTTAAATTTATTTAAGAATTTACTTTAAACATGTACTTGGTTATCCAGAGTAAAATCCTAGCTTCAATCACTTAAATCAATTTCCCAAATTGATTTCCAATTTATTCCCTTTAAATTCAGAATCTATTAATTTCAGATCTCATTCCTTGATTCCAATTTTTAGATTTCTCAATTACTTCTTCATTCCTTTAAATAAATTTAAACTCTAAATTTTAAAATAATTCTTTATTTCTTTAATTGATATAACTTAAGTTTACAATTCATCAATTTCATTTTATTCAAAATTTCATTTCTCTTCATACTCGAAGTTATTTAGTATTATTTTCATATTACTTCTATTTCTTTTCAATTCATTCTTAATTTATTCAAACTTTCTATAATTATATCGCTTACAATTTACTTCTTTTTAATTTCTTTTCAACAATCCAATTCATATAATTTGGTAATTCATTATACCCAAATATCCAATCAAACCATAACATTCAATATCCCAATATAACTCATCATAAGATATCAAATAATCACAACAGAGAATATTGAATAATTTAAATAAATGTGAGGGGTCCAGTCGGATCCCTCCAACCTGTTTTCCTGCATCCACAAATGTTAGCACAATATAATATGCCAAATTCCAAAATATCATACTAAATCACATCACTCAATTCATCCATTCAAACAATTATTTAAATTTAATCATTTAAATTTAAATTTAACTGGGTGAGATTAACTCACCTTATTCTGTTTGTTTGCAGTCCATTACCACCCCAACCCGTTTTCATGACTTTTTACCTTGCATAAACATTTATGTGGTTTATTAATATCGGAACTAATCAAACTATTTATTATCCATTTTGAAATTTTAAATCAACCACTAAATTTATTTAAAACTAACAATTGGGTTTTAAACAAATAATTTATCTTTATTAATATTTTTCTTTGCTAAAAAGTTCTCTCAGTCATTAAGAAAATTAATAAGCTAATTTACACATTCTTTTTATATAATTAAATTTCTGTTCATATATATAATGGTCTATAAATGCCTATATATCAAACTTAGATTCTGCAAATTGGAAAACTAACAGCAGTAGTAAACATTTTTTTTCTTTTCTGAAAACGATATACTAAATCATATTAAGTAATAATAATAACCAAATTTAAATAAATTATCAGAAAATAAAGAAAATCAAACCTCACCTCGATGACCTACGGACGAGAATCCCAACCCACGAACGCGACATAAATCCTCAACCGAGCCCTCACCACTGCCAAACACCCGGAGCCGCCCACCTCGACACCATCACCAAACGGCCCTCCTCGATCGCAGCACCGCCACCCCCACAAGAACGCGAACAACCCCTTCCGCGTTTCGCCCCATAGTCACCGCGAGATCTTCTTTGACTGAAATGCAACTTCGATCAAAACCGAACCCTAATCTAGTACTGCGTCCCTCTTCCATGCCGTGATGCCCTAAGCCACCACCGTTCCTTCCAAGCGCGTGCGCGAACGCTCCTCCCCCTCGCCGTTCCTTCAATTCGATTCGAAATCCCTTCTTTTTTTTTCCTTTGGCACGAAAGATTCTGCCATTTCATACTTTTTTTTGTTTATTACCGAGCCTAAGGGTTTCGAAAGGAAGAAAAAAGGGGGTTCGGTCCCTACTGTGTTACGTCTCTCCTTTTTTTTTAATCTATAAACACGGCTTCCCCCATAAGCTTCTTCTTTAATTTATTATTATTATTAATTTTTTTTTATAAGTAAAATGATCGGCTTGCAACCGAAGAGAAAGAAAGAGAGCACATTTAAAATCCCTGCGTTCATTAGCTTATGAACAAAGCTATTCTTTATTGTATATTATTTTATTTACTAAACGTAGAAGCTTCGTAAAGAAGGTAACGCGATTTTATTATTTTCTATACGTGATGCTGGCTACCGAATTCAATGCAAACTTCAACGCGTTTATATATCGTACAGTCACACAACTACCCCCAAACACTACGAAATTTGAAATCCGATAATAAAACAATATCACGGATCCAATGGAACTGGTTTCGTCTAATTCCGAGACAGTGCCTTGGGAGGCTATTTCTAATTAAATTTAAACGATAAAATTTTAAAACTGAACAAACCACTGTTAATTTCAATTTTATTACTTCTATTATCGTCAATGTTATCAATATAAATTTTATCAGTCATTAAATTATTTTTAACAGGCTTAAAACTCCAGATTCAATAATTTACCCAACTTCAAATTATTTTGATTTTAATAAATTCAATTATCAAATAAATTGTGATATCTGTAATTCAATTTAAAATTGTACTATTGAATATTTAAAATCGATTAAATATTCCGATTTAAATTGCTTAAAATTCCGGGTCATCACACCAATAATAGGTTCTCTTCATATCTCGATACATCTTATTTCCACCTGGATGAATTGTCAATTTCGAGGGATGACTCTCCTTCAAAACTTCATTTCTCAATTCATCTATATCGAGAACAACTAGTCATCCTTGTTTCCGAAGCTAACCCTCTCGATCGACCTCGAATCCCTTATCCTTCTCTGGGTTCAATCCAGATTCCAAATCACGGATAATCTTGACAAGCTTATCGTCTCGCTTTTGGCTCTCGCCAATTCTTTCCACAAGAGTAGGTCTTATCGATAAGTTTGCCAACATCTCAGGTTCCAATTCACATCTAGGCCTGAAGTCAAATCCAGCCAAATACTTAAGGCTCTTCCATTCTAAAAACATGGCTCCCAATCCTGCATGTCTTCGACTTAACGCATCTGCCACTGCGTTACCTTTTCTCGGAGTATAGGCTATACCAAAATCATATGATGCTAAAAACTCTAGCCATCGTTGCTGCCGGATATTCAAATCCTTTTGGGAGAAAAGATACTTCAATGACTTATGATCTGTAAACAACTCGAATCGAACTCCCAATAGGTAATGTCTCCACATCTTCAGAGCAAATACAATTGCCGCCAACTCCAAATCATGAGTCGGATAATTCTTTTCATGCGGCTTCAGTTGTCGACTTGCATATGCAACAACTTTATCCTTCTGCATTAGTACTGCTCCAAGTCCAGTACCACATGCATCGGTGTAAACCACCATCTCATCATTTCCACTTGGAATAGTCAAAACAGGAGCACTTGTCAGTCGCTCTTTCAGGATTCCGAAAGCTTGTTCACACTTAGCATCCCATCTAAACACTTGGTTCTTTTTCGTCAATCCTGTTAATGGTGCAGCTATCTTGGAAAAGTCATTGATAAACCGACGGTAATATCCTGCTAATCCAAGAAAACTTCTCACATCAGATGCATTCTTAGGTCTAACCCAATCCTGGATTGCTGCCACCTTGGCGGGATCAACCGCTATTCCATTTCCAAGGATAATATGACCTAAGAACCTCACTTCACTCTTCCAGAAGTGACATTTCGAAAACTTAGCCTTCAGTTGATGTTTTCGCAAGGTTTCCAAAACAATACGCAAGTGCGTCTTGTGCTCTTCCTCAGTTCTGGAATAAATCAGAATATCATCCACGAACACAAGTACGAACTTGTTAAACTAATCCCTGAACACTCTATTCATAAGATCCACAAAATATGCTGGTGCATTGGTCAATCCAAACGGCATTACCAGCCACTCAAAGAAACCGGATGGTGTCCTAAAAGCAGTCTTCGGCACACTATCCTTTGCCACTCTCAACTGGTGAAATCCCGTTGCCAAATCCATCTGAGAAAACACCTTAGCTTCGTGAAGCTGATCAAACAAATCATCTATTCTCGGCAATGGATACTTGTTTTTCTTAGTCACTTTATTCAGCTCACGATAATCTACACACAACCTCAACGATCCATCCCCTTTGGTTGCAAACACAACTGGTGCACCCCATTCGGACACACTACGCCGAATGAATCCTTTCTGTAAAAGGTCATCAACTTGCACCTTCAACTCTTGTTGTTCCCTAGGCGCCATCCGCCTAAGAGGCATCACAATAGGTCTGGCTCCTTCAACTAGATCGATACGAAACTCGATCTCCCTATGCGGCGGTAACCCTTTGACCTCGTTAAAGACATCCTCAAATCCATTCACAATAGGCACTGATGACAGTCCATCTCGTGGAACAACTAGCGAATACATGAAGCTCATGAAGGCGCCTTCTTCATGCTTACATCGTATCACAACCCTTCGCCCCTCCACATTCTCGACTGTCACCTCCAGCCTCTTACAATCAACCCTTGCCGCATACTTCCTAAGCCAGTCCATACCCAAAATAATTCTGAACCCCGCAAAGTTCAGAACAAAACAATCACAAACAAAAGAGCAATCATGACTCGATACAACCAGACCACGGCATACCATACACAAACAAGACGACCCCCAACTGGATTAGTCACAACCAATGGTCTATCAACAATATCCGGTTCCAAACTCAACCGGCCTACAAGTTCACTACAAACAAAGGAGTGCGACGCCCCAGTATCAAATAACACTCTAACTGGAACACCACAAATGGAAAGAGTACCTTGAATCACCACACTCTTTCCTTTCTCTTCCACCATAGGAGCTTTCGAAGACGATGGCACAGCCCCCAAAGCATAAGCTTGCACAATCTGCTTGTCCTTCCTCGGTTCCGAACAATTCCTCTTGATATGCCCCAGCTTATCACAGTTGTGGCACTTCACCGGCACTCTCGGATTCTTACAATCTCTGGAGAGATGACCCTTCTGCTGACTGTTGTAGCAGGTCACTTCGCCCTTCGGCTTCTTCTGGTCATCCTTACCTTTTGTTGCTGCTGCTTCCTCTTCTTGTTTCCACCCTGCTGTGGTTTAAACCCTTCCTTGGTTACAGCAACAACAGATTCTTCCCTAGGAAACAAATTCTCATGCCTGAGAGCTTTCTCCACAAGCTTCTCAAATGGGTCATCCAAATGATCCACCAACTGTCTCCCAAGATAAGTGTTCAAGCCTGTCACAAACTTCTCGTTCTTCTGATATGGGGATTCAATATATGACCGAGCATACTTGGACAAAGCTTCAAACTCAGAAACATACTCAAGAACTGGTCTTCCACCTTGTTTGAGTTCCACAAACTTCTTGAACAGAACGGATTTCTGAGCTGTAGAAATGAACTTAGCCTCAAATCTAGCTTGGAATTGCTCCCAAGTGATCTCTTCCTCTGGAGTATCAATGGTGATAGAGTTCCACCAATCCGAAGCTCTTCCTTGAAGCTGCCTTGATGCAAGCTTCCTCTTAGTTGCATCCTCAATTCCCAAATCACCAAAGATCCTTCTACAAGCATCGATCCATCTCTAAACTTCTATGGTTGATTCTGTTCCCAAGAAAACCTTTCCTCCAAGAGCAGTATAGTCCTTGTACAACTTAGCAAAATCCACTGGTTTTGGAGCTTGAACTTGAACTCCAACATCTACCGTTGGCCCCGGAGCTGGCATCCTTCTCATGATCAAAGTCATCATGGCCTCGAACATAGAAGCATAATCAGCAGCACCCTCAGAATCACGGCCTTCCCTAGCAGCTGGTCTCCCTCTTCGACTCATTCCTAATATCTATAAGAAAATGATTAATATACCTTGAGAGACAACTGCATAAGGAGTTCAAATCCTTCTAAGCTACTATATTATATATAGTAATCATCCATCAAAATACAATTACGTCTCTCATACGTGGTTATGTCAGCGAGCGTTGGCTAAAATCGATTAACCAAAGCTCTGATACCAAATGTGACGACCGCCCATAACTCCTGCACTAAACAAGGGAATAGTGCGCTGAAAAGTGTGTCACGCCGCCATGGACGATCATCAAGGTAAGGTAAACATAGAATAGTCTATCGTATTACTCACAGCGCATGGATAAAATACAATAGAAAAGTATACATAGTGAAGCTCCATAGAACAGAATCTCATCATATAAACTCATAATAGTTTGGTACAACAATATGAAAAGTCAATACAGCAAGCCTCACTACATAACACTCAGAGAATCATACAAGCAACGAAACATCCAGTACATATAGTAAGAAAAACAATATGCAAAAGCCTCCAGCTCGTCTTCGTCATCAACAGCGTGGATAGCAAAGAACAGCACCTGTCACCTGCTACCTAGTCTGCCCATCCCAAAACGGATGAACAGCCCAAGGTAATAAGAGTTGAACATAAAACCTTGAGTCAGACAAAAGTCCTAGTGAGCAGTAAATCAACTATCAAACATACCAAAAGAGCATAAAGGGTAAAAAGGAATAGGAACCCAACCATCCCACTCTACCTCTTTCTACAGTGATAGCCCCCAGACCCACTAAGCAGAAATAAACATAGCAAAGCAGACAATTAAAGTAAAGCAATTATCACTCGAGTCAAGGTCGATGTTTTCCAAGTACAAACCCCCAAGGCCTAAACCAAGATCAGATAAGCACCCACAAAACATCGCTCTTGAGACCGAGTGACGATACAACCAAACATCCAAACATCCATGACTCTGGCTGTCACTGTTATCATTGCCTCGATATCACCGTTAATTGAATGACCGGCTCATTATTTCATCCGTCCGTCAAGGGCTAATGGTAACCCCGGTTCTAGACAGAACTCCGCACGTCGTCGTGACCCGTGCCTAGGACTGTCGAATCTGCCCAGAGTACTAGACCATTAACTATTAGTCTTGGGACTATCGAATCTTCCCAACGTACTCTTGCTTTGAGTCTGCTAGAACCTTCAACAACGATGAGATCTCAGCCTTCTAGTCATCCTCCTCGACGACTATTCTCATACTAGCTCAAGCGCCTCTCGAGCCAACCATTATCCACAAACTCGAACCATTTCACCGAGTTATCAACATGCTTGGGATGATCCCGTCTGAATTAAACCAAGGCTATCTCACATCATTCTTTGCTTCATCGCATCATAGCAAAGTCCCATCTCAACATCATGCTTTGCCTTATCGCATCATAGCAAAGTCCCGTCTCAACATCATCATCAAATCTATCCATATGAGCTTTCTCATCCGCTTCATATGCCACGAGCAGCTTTCCTTATTCAAGAGCCTTTCCACTTAGCTTTTGAATCATCTTCGACCAACTTGTCCAAATCAAATCATCAATCAACTAATTTCTAACAATCAATCAAATCAATCATCAATCCAAGTAATCAATCATTCAAATAAGGTCTAAATAAACAGTTATAACAATAATGGCAATTTCGTATATAAAGAGTCCAAATCTAACAAGCGTGAATTCTAAGTAATATCTTGATGAATGAACTAGCATAGGTTAACATGTAGTAAAATGGATATCAAAACTTCATGAACGATGGATCTACATGCAGACTTAAGGAAAATGCATGAAGTCACTATCTTTAACACACAAACAAGCCACCGATCCAATATACTCCTTTGGGTCCGTGTGAGAGATAACCACCACTCACCGAATCACCTAAACACCTCAAAAGCAACACACTACAGATCTGGACAGCAAAGGATCTAGCTTGAACCGAAAAGATTCCGATTCAAACGATGAAATCCTTCTTCAATTGATGGAGATCTTCAACATTGGCTCTTGGATCTTCGATTTGGATGGATGGAAGCACAAGATTAGAGTGGAGAAAAGAAGTGAAGAAGTGTTGTAGTCGAGCTCTCAAAATAGCAGCACTTCGTCGCTTCAAAATCTGGATCCCAAAAATGAAGATAGGCACTTCTATTTATAGGCTGAAATCCTTAGGTCGTTCGCCCCTATGAGTCGTTCACGACTCATCAAGACCCACGACTTACGACTCATCAATCCCCACGGCCTACCGACTCAACCCTCTACACGACCTAACTCAGACACGACCTAACGACTCAAGCCCATACGACTTACGACCTAACACATTGCCGCATTTCTTCCTAAGTCGTTTGGATGACTCAACGCTCAACACTCAATGACTCAACAACTCACACGGCTTAGCGACCTACGACCTAAGCCTTATCTCGTCCATGACCTAACTACAAACACAGGGTCTCACGACCTAAACTCCAATGACCTAAGCCATCTTCCTTAAGCCGTCCAACCAACCTATCTCCCTCTTAGGTCGTAACCCGTTCAATCTCCTAGGTTGCTAATTCTCTTAGGTCGGCCAAACCCCTAAGCCGTTAATCCTTAAGCCGTTAACTCGTTCAACTGACCCATCACCTATACCACTATCCCTTAGGTCGTTTACTAACTTAAGCCGTTAACTCCTAAGTCGTCGATTCTCTTAAGTCGCCAACTCTTAGACCGCTAACCTCCTTAGGTCGTTCCACGACCTAATCCAACACACGACCTAAGCTTCCACACGACCCAACTTCCGGACGACTTAACTTCTACACGACTTAACTTATGGCGATCTAACTCTGAACGACTCAACTCTGGACAACTTAAGCTCCGAAGACTTAAATTCTAAACGACTTAACAACACTAACAACCTAATAACAACAGTTCTACGATCCTTCGATCCGTAAAAATACGGGTCGTTACAGAAATTTTTCGTAAATTCGTGGGTTAGAAAAATTTTGAAGTAAATTTTTTTTATAGCTTGTTTTTATATATATATATGTTATATTTTCCATAAAACCGATATTAGAGTGGCGTACTAGAAACGTAGCAATAATTTTGCAAATAAGATGTCGATGTTTTATAAGTTAATTATTTTGAGGAAGTATATCAAATGTTAAATTATCTACTTAGAATTTTCGAGGACGAAAAGTATTGAGTGGGGGAGAATGTAGCGACCATATGTTTGTCTAATTTAAATTAATAAATTTAATGTGATTATTGAATAAAAATGGTTAAATTATTTAGATGAGAATGAATTACTTGTTGATAACTAAAATTTATTTGAATTATAATGATTTGTTAATATGAATTATTTGAATGTTAAATTGTTTGGATTTAATATTAGAAACTATTTAAATATTTAAGTTCTGAATTTAATATAAGTGAAAATGGTATCGAAAGTTGATTTAAATTTTATTTAAATAATAATGAAGATTGTTAACACTTAAAAATCGAATTTATGTGATTAAATAAATTTATGAGAATTATTTGTTTTAATAGACGAGTAAAAATAGCCATTTTGGCCACTATCTCAGATTTCGACGGAAGCAGTTTCATCGGATTCGTAATAGTTAATTATTATAGGATTTCAAGTTTTATAGCGATCAGACTTGTCATCTGGCTGCGCGAACTTGAAACGTGTAGAAATTTATTTCAAAATTTAATTGAAATAAATCGATTTTGGAAAGCTATCTTTTGCGTACAATCGAATTAGGCCTTGAGACTAGTTCCATGGTGTTTGGAATAAGGGTAGAACATTATGAATGCCAAGCGACACGCTGCATTTGGAGATTCGAGATTTCCGGACGTTAAATGGCTAGATATTTTTAATATAATATATACCATACTAACTCGTTCAAACCCACTATTCTCTTTCAGCTATATATCCCTCTCCCTTTTCTTCTAATTGCAAATCGGATTATCCAAAATAAGGGATCGATTAAAAAAACGATGAGCACAATCAGAAAAAAATGAAGGAATCGCGACCTCGCGTCCAGGGAGGAGTAGATCGTGCGCGCGACATACTGTTGCTCACGATTGGTGGCGCATGTTCTCGACAATATGCGAGGGTGATGATGGCGGAAGCTCGTCGGTCGAGCAGCTGCGGGTGAGGGTTTCGATCGTGTTTTGGGCCTTTGTTCGTGCATGCGATCTGGAGATGATGGTCAGGTGGTCAACGACGTGAGGATATGGCGAGCGATTCTTTGTTAAAAAAGGAGCAGTAGTGAAGTCGCGCTAAAAGGAAGAAGAAGGGTTTATATGGCAATAAGTTAGGTTAAGTTTTAAATTTCATCATTAGTTAATTTTATTTGATAATTATAGTTTAGTTATTCGTTTCGCTAATTATCGTGTAATTTTTTCTTACGAGGTACGAATCGGATGGAACAAATTGAGTTGGAACGGTATTGACATCGTCTATAACTTGACATTGGATTGGAATGTATTTGAAGCTGAAAATATTTTCATTTTCAAGTAGAAATATAAGTGTTTTATATGCTTATGATTGACTAGAATATTTTTATATTAGTTAAATTTGAAGTTATGACGTGATTTAAATTTATTGATTGTTGTTTAATAAATTAAATTGATATTTAAATCGACATCAGAATTAATTGATAGAATTTGAATTGGCTTTTAAACTGGATTAGAAATAACTGATAGTAAAATCCTCGATTATCGATAATTGGTTGATTGTTGTGATTATTGACTGTTTGGATGATTAATTGAGATGGATGTTATTGATTGATATTTTAGATGATTTGGACATTTACACATTGTAACATATCATGTTATCATCCTGTATAATATTTATAGTATATAAAACTTTAAACCTAATTATTTTGAATAAATTAAGAAAGAGATTGAAATGATATATACTTATGGCATTTATTTTGGATTGAAATGATGTATATCCATCCCTGAATTAACTTGGAATAACTGATTCACTTGACCATAGGATAGAAAATTATATACGGACACCGGATAGGTTAAATTAAATGATTTTTAATTTTTGTTTTAAATTATTTAATGATTTGAATTTAAGAAAAGAAAATCAAAATTATGGAAATCGAACCATTTTCGAACTTAAGCTCGAAGTGTTGAAATTTAAGTTTGATAATAGGAATGTTTTAAATAATTAAAGTTGAGATTTTGAAATTATAATTGAAATATGATGTGAATTTCAGAAATTGATTTGTTTTAATGGATTAGACTTTTACTCGAAGTTTGAATATTATTAAGTAAAATTAATATAAAACGATATTTCAAAATTAAGCTCGGAATTGAATTATATTTGAAATCTTGGATTTAAATGTAAATAGGGTTAAAATGAAGATATAACCCAAAATTTAAATCGAAACAAATTTTGGAGTGAAACTGATATAATGAATTGAATTAACATTTGAAGTAAAATATGATTTTGAATATGATGATTTTAAAATGGATTTGATTTTTTGTAGCGAATATGATATTTTGGTAACAAGTACGAACTATTTTCGAAATGTAAAAGAACCAACCGGTGTGTAAAGCGACATTTGGTTGTTAAAGAGACTGGGGCCTCTTATTGGCATACTCTCTGTTAACATTGGAATCACTTTGGCAACCGTATGCGCGGTGGATGATATCTAGAATGTAGTGGTTGAATTGGAAAAATTTTAATGGAAAGAAGAAAGAGAATGATGATGGATAGCCTTGACACTTGTGTCATAATTAAAATGACTAAAACGGGAGCCTATGTCTGGCCAACGAGGTTAGCTACCTCTAGCGACGTTGATTACTCGTATTACTATCGTGATCTTGTACTCGATGGGTGCACCCTTTTGTTCGGATTGATTGTCGTAGTCGGCCACGGATGGGTTACGACCGGCCAGAATGGGTAATCTGGTAGAATCCTACCTTGGGTATTGCCTCACGTGTCATGTCATATTTATCCTTATGCGAGCCTATTACGATTTTTGGGTTACCTGTAAAAATGTGTTACGGTGGATTAATATAAAGCCTTAACGCTATTTTGATATTTATTTTACCGATAGACATTACCTACTATAGCCTATACTATTATATATAAATAGTTTAACAGAACCTTAGGAGATAGCAAATTCCGTAACATCTCTTAAGTTCTTGGACGCACGTTATATACTAGATAGGAGATGTAAAATCCCGTAAACATCTATGATGCTATTACACTTATATTTATTGATATTGATTTGACTTACATAAGAGTATTTTAGTCCTGACTTGAGTGTTTTGTCTTTTCATTATGCTCGGATCAGTCCTGAGTTTTCAACGTATTGAAGATTATTCTTTGGAGGACGAAGTTGAAGATTTGGTATATTACTATTATGACTATCCCCTTCATTATGCTATTCTACTGTATTGATTATTTATCCTTGATGTATATATATAACTCTGATAAATGTGTAAAGATTATAATCAAATGTATAGTAAACAACTTCATGAACTGTTTATTTGATTATTATATTTTATCGTTCCGCTATGAGATTCTGTATTTGTTTTCTTCTTCTTTTCTAATTTTTTTTCTTAATTAACATCAATGATTATCTACATTCTGGATTGTTTAAGTTTGACATGTTTGGATTACTGTCGATTTAAACCTTTCGAAATGTGGATCATCACAGTGGCTGAGGAGCTTAGAGAGGATTTTCACTGGTCTTGAGATCACCAATGCTCAGAATCATCAGTTAGCTGCTTGGCAGTTGTAGGAGGTCACTCAGGATTGGTAGGAGTCTCTTACATCCCACATTATTGAGGCAAATATCTCTTGGGAGCGGTTTAGATATAATCTTGAGTTGGATTCAAATTTGGTTAAGTTATCTCTTTGGAATTTTTCTTAAATCTTGAATATCTTATTCCAGGGAAGCTTTTGTAGCTAGTGGATGCTCGAAGCCAGGATGTTTCAGCTATACAGGGAGTTTATGGATCGTAAGGAGGGGAACATGTCATTTTCTGAGTATGAGAGGAAGGTTAACGATCTATCCAAGTTTGGTCCTAGCTTGATTGATATTCTTCTTAAGAAGAATGAAAAGTTCATAAATGGAGCTCGCCTGGGGTATTATGATTGGCTGATTGCTCATGTGCATGGCTCTTTTACTGGATTGATGGATATGGCTATTAGATATGAGAACCCCACTTCTAAGGAAGCATCTATTGCTCGTGTACCTCCATCTCAGCCTTCTTCCAATAGCTCTAAGAAAAGAAGTCCAACTTCCTGTAGAAGAAGAATGTAACATCCCACCTTTTCGTACGCTTTAAATCGACGACAAACCACACACGTCAGACTCAAATCATACAAAAGAGTGGATTGTTATTGGGGTGAATAAGAAATGCAGAGAAAGAAATGAAACAAAATAGAATCTCACAGCGGAATGACCAAAATATAATAATCAAATAACAGTTAATGAAGCTGTTTTACAAAAACATTTGATTATACTTATACAACATAGAATCAGAGTTATACATGCCAGAGAATAATAAATAATGCAGCGGAACAGTATAGTAAATAATAGTAATAAATCTTCGTCTTCGTCCTCCAGAAGTAAGGTCTTCAAACCCTGAAATGCTCAGGCTGACCCGAGCGAATTGAAAAGACAAAACAGTCAAGTCGGAACTAAAAGATCTTATGTAAGTTAAATCAACGGTAAATAATATGAGTGGAATGGCGTAAGAAATGTTTACGGGATTTGACATCTTCTATCCAGTGTTAAACGTGAGTGCAGTAACTTAAGAGACGCTCGTGATTCACATCTCCTAAGGATCAGTTAAACTATCTACTATGTAGTAATATACGCAATTATAATAATATCTGAAAGTAAAATAAACTTACTTTAAAATAGCGTTAAGGGGTTACCCATATAGCCCTTAACATGTAATAGTGCCAATAGTCTATACAGTACCGTAATACCTCCTGATCGGGAGGTTACCGAGGATACTCCATAGGTACGACACAAATCAAACTCGCACAAGGCGTGCTAGGGTAGGTGACACGGCACAACTAGGCAATGCCAGGGTAGATATACCAATTATGCTTCCGTACCGGTGGTAACACGTAGCAGCTACTACCGCCCACCTCGAGCCACACTCCAAAATGTAAGTGCCCCAATCAATCACAAAGCAATGGAATGGTATAGAAGGAGTGTGTCCAATAAAAGGTGCTACCTTCTTTGCCCGTAATCGCTCATGTTTTAGCCACCTTATGCCAACTCACGGGAGTCGGGTCCACGTATATACGTTAAAGGAACGTCGCCGCCATCCTACTTCATTCTGGAATCTCCACCGCGTATACGGTTGTTAAAGTGGTTTTTGGAGTTGGCAGAGAGAATGACAACTTCCGATCTCGGTCTCTTTAACAAACAAACGTTATTATTTACACCGCGATCATTTCAAAAAAAATTATATTTCATACCGAAATATCACTGCCATTTCAAAACCATATAAATATAATATCATTTCCATTTCGAAACTAAATCAATATGTTATCATATTTATTTCAAATATACCCTTTCCAAAAATCATAGCAGTTTCAAAGTTATACGCTTCGAACCGAAAACACTTGAAATTATAACACTCTCAAATCATAATACTTTGAAACTCATAACTTTGAAACATAACTTCGACCACTTAAATGGTTTAAATATTAAAATACTTTATATAATAAGCTAGCTTCTTCAATTTCACAAATTAATTCCAAAACAACTCGAATTTCTAATTTTTAATTTTAACCAAATCCCAAATCATAAATTTTAATACGATTCAGTTTTCAAATAACTATTCCAAATTTGATTGATACCAAAACAGATTTGATCCATAGAATAAACCATTTCAAATTCAACATATTTCAAACTTTAAGTATTCAACAATTTAAAAGCTAAGTTTGGTAGTTACGATTCAACTATTCAATTTTCTATTATTTAGTTTTGAAATTTTTAATAATAAATCCATTATCATTTAAATAAAACTCAAATTACAAATAACTAAATATTTCCTTCAATTTATTTATACTTGAAATATTTGTTTAATTCAACTTAAACCAAAATCAAGTTATAAAAATCATACCCGCTAAATTTCTGATTTAATAAATTTCACATCAAACTTATCTGAGTTTAATTTTTAAATAAATTCAATTTTAAATAAATCTCAAATTTATCTTCCAACCTTAATTTATTTAAATCATATAAACTCTATATTGAAATATAATTTAAATACTTAACCGTATTTTCTTCAATAAAAATCAAACTTATTGTTAAGTTATTCTATATTAAAACAAATTATACATAGCTTAAAATCAAGGATAAAATAAAATTTATATAATATCAAAAATCAATATTTATCTAAAACCATATATTTCTTTACAAAACCATAGAAATCATTTCAAAATATTTTTATATATAGACCACGGTGTCTGTATATGATTTTCTATCCTATAGTCAAGTGATATGGGTATTTATCATTTCAATCTGTAATTTAAAATATAAATACGGTTATATATCATTTCAAACCGCAATCCTGAATGAAATAAAAAACCATAACAACATGCATTTTATAACAATATAAATACAACATCCATTCATCCAATATCAATCATCAAACATTTATCACGATCATCATCCAATTCAATCAATATAGAACAGATAATAACTAACAGGTATTTACTGGCAGTTTATATCCAATAATAAATTAAATAACTATTTAATCCAAATAAGTCCAAATAAACTGAGATGATGATTCAAAATATGCCAAACAGTCATAAGTAAATTTCTAATCACATCATAAATCAATTTAACAAACATAAGAAATTTTAGAAGTTGTGAGTGGGTTAAAAACACTCACATTTCTAATCACATCATAAATCGATTAAAGAGTTTCATTGAATACTTTCATTATTACAAGTTTTACTTGTATAATATCCTATTACATTTTCTTACTAAACATTTCAACTTTTAATTAAGCTATATATATATATATGCCTTTAAGAATGTAATTAAAAATTACACAAGTTTAACTTATTTCTTTTAAATAATCTAATGGTCAATAATTATATCCTTAGTTTTATAAGTTACAAATTTCAACTTCTTTATATATTTCAGTTATAACTTTAACATTTAATTTTCTTATTTTCATATAGAAGTTCCAATTATTAAATAGTCAAAATTTTCATTTCATCTTCAAAAATTAAAACCTCTAATTTATAGAAATTTATGAACTAAATGTCGGGTTCTATTTCAAAGCACTTAAAAATAATAGATAGATGTATACACTTATAATTTATATATTCGATTATATTTAAAACCATTAAAAATTTATATTTTTTTATCCAAATAAATCTATAGTAAAACTACTACAGTGGCCTTCCCACTTTGAAACTCGAAAATGAACGTCGATGATGCATGCACTCAGCACCAAAATTATTCCCCAGCGACAGAGAGGGGAGTACCGAACTTATTTCTTTTCAAAATTTCTTTAAAGCAATTCTTTCAAATCATATTGAAATATTTATATCAGAAAATACTTCTAAATAACATTATTATTATATTTCAAAATCATTCGAAAGAAAGTTTCAAAACCCCAGAACTTAGGTTCTAAATTTCCAATCTTACTTTATTTTTATTTGTAATTTTATTTTACAACCAATATTTATAATTTCACTACCTACCAACAAATATATATTACGACCAAATATATCATTTATAAAATTATTATTTTATATAAAAAATATACAATAGGCAAAAAAAATTCATTTACCTACATTTCAAAACAAATATTGTGTCGGTCTGTCCTACTAAGTATTTAGAAATCCCTATTGATGTCATAGCATCCTATGCACCAACCAGAATTTTTAAATACAAAATGGAACAAATCAATACAATATCAAAACCTTTTCATAATACTAACAAATATGCTCTCTCATATATATACACTCAATGACTCATCATAGGGTATTACTACCCTATTAGTAAAGAGTCAGGCCCCACAAAGCTAAGGTTCATTGCTAAACCAAAGCTCTGATACCAAATGTAACATCATGCCTTTTTGTACGCATTAAATCGACAACAAATCATACATGTCAGACTCAAACCATACAAAAGCATGGAATGTGACGACCCGAAATTTCTAGCAATTTAAATTTGAATAGTTAATTAATTTTAAAATATTTACAAGTTAATTTTAACTTGGATTCCAGATATGAATATTTACCGGATAGTTAAATTTATTGAATTATATAATTTGACATTGGGTAAATTTGTTGAATTGGAGATTCTAAGCCTGTTTAAAATAATTTGAAGGTTTATAAAATTTAAAATGGTGATACTGAAGATAATAGAATGATTGGAATTTAATTTAAAGGTAATTTGTTCAGTTTTGAAAATTTTATCGTTTAAATTGGATTTAAAAATAGTCTGCCGAGGCACAGTCTCGGAATTCAACGAAACCAGTTCCATTGGATCCGTAATAGTTAGTTATTACCGGATTCCAATTTTCGTAGCAATTGGAGTTGTCGTTTGACCCTGGCAGCTCGAAACGCTTAGAATTGTTTTAATAGATTTAATTTAAAATTGGTCGTTTTCTTCGGTAACTCGCACATACAATTAAATTAGCCTCCGAAACACGTTCCATTTTGTTCGGAACGCGGGTAAAACCTTATAATCATCTAACGACATTGCATAGGAGGAGTTCAAAATATTTTAAGTAGTGATTAACGAGTCGTTTTGAAAGATTTATAATATAATAAGGGTTAGAGCCAAACAGTAAAAGATATTTTTAACAAAAACCAAATATTTTTATAAATCATCAATCGTACGCAGGAAGCCAATTCCAAGCTATATACGTGTTCGTTCTCCTTCAAGCTTCCAGAGGAAACTTATCAAACGAGATAAAGAATTAAAATGGGAGAAGAATGAAAACAATAAAATAAAATAGCCGAGCGAATCTCCTTCTTTTCCCCAGTTAAATCGAAGAACCCTTTCTCCTTCAAATCAATCTGGCTCCTCTTTTATTTTCTTCAACCCTTCGAGATTTTAATGGCGACTGAACGGGTTAGCAATGCTGCCTTCTTCTCACTTACCAGCCGAGGATGACGATCTTCTCAACTCGATTGTGACTTCATGGTCGATCGACGCTCGAAGTCGAGGCGGCAAACACGAGTTGAGGAGGGCCGAGCTACATCAAATTGCGCGCTCTAGAGGGCAACTCGAGCGGCAGAGTTTCGCTATGGGGATATGAGTTTCGTCGTCGACTTCAATTAGAGTAAAGGCGACGATGGTCAGCGGAGGGGGTGCGACGTGTTTAGGGTTGTTGACGCGACACTGGGTTCGAGCTCGAAGTCATTAGTATCGAGGTGAGTATACTCTCACGGTTAGTTTTCTCACTGTATAGCTACTTGATCATTTCATTTCAAATTGCCTCAAATTGTATGCCCTGTTTCTTCGTTGATAGGTATTAATCCTTTTATACATAAAGAATTTGATGTGTGAGTCCTTCCTGAGTCAGGCTCTTAAAGGCAGATTATTTTAGAGATAGATTATTGGCCTTTTCTAAAACAAATTTACTTAATTCATTATTGATATGGGTGATTTAATTTAGTAATCAGAGTTTTAAATAAATAAATAAATTAAGATGTAGGTTAATTAACTAAGTATATGTATTTTGGAATAATCATTTGATGGTGTGATAAATGATTATATAACGTAATTAATAAAACCTAATTACTTGGTGAAATCAAACAGGAAATAAATTAAGATAGCTAATTAAGGAGTAATTAATTTATGAATGAGGTAAAATAAAATATAGTTAATTACAGTTTGGGATTAATCGCAAATGATTAATACCTTGAATTAATTAATGTAACTAAATTTGATCAGGGTAAATTAAAATATAATTGGAAATCCTTAATTTATATAAGTAATAAGATAAGCAAAGATAAATTACTTAAGATGGATTAACCCATAATAAGTGGCTTATGAGTAATTAAGGATAAATGAAACTAATATAATTAATTAATTTATGAGGAAATTAAAGGTTTCTTACCGATTTCGGTTAAGAAGAATTAATATCGTGAAATAAATTAAAGTAAATTACTTGAATGAAAATCAAAGATAATTAATTCAGGGTGGTTAAATAAGATGAATAATGAAGGAATGGTTGATTAATCGATTTGGAATTAATTAGTGAGGAGGACTAAGTGATTGGGGTTTGACATTCAATAGAATTAATTGAACTTATTTGTAGGTGATTAAGTTTTGCGTATAAATGATTGAATGACATTGGATGTTTAGAATGGGTTGATATCACTGATGTGAAATGTTGTATATTTCATTTGGATAACTTGGGTTGGAATGACAGGGAACTCGTAGAGACCGAGGTCGGGTATTGGGAAATACCCGAAACCACTTTGAATTTTTATAAATTGATTTGTGAAATTAATAGGGTAGAATGAAATGATTTAAGAGAATTAGATTATTTTATCTAAGTTTGTACTCAGAAACTGATGTGAGAAGTAAAAGTTGTCTATAGCCAATTGTGAATTTGTCAAACTAATATAAGTTACCCCGGGTATTGTATTAGTTGTTTGCTTTGATATTCCATATTAGTTGGGTTTACTCACGCTGGTTTCCACCCTGACCCGGGTGTTACTTTGGTGTAATGCTCGGGTCAGACCGAGTATTACAGATTTTCAGGTAGGTACGTTCTGGAGCTCAGGAGGCGAGCTGGATGTAAGAGTGTATAGAGTATTTCCGCTGTGTTTATATTATTAATAATCTGAGGTATGATAATTGTAAATATTCAGTGACTGTATAAAATGTGAAACACTGATGTATATTAAAAGTAATCGACATATATAGTATCCTTTTGTAAACTGTTATTATTTATTATTATATTTTGTCCGCTGCGAATGTGAGTTGTTGATGTTTTTTTTCTTCTTCTTCTTCTATCTCTTTCTTCTTTTCATAACTATCTGGGATTTTCGGGTTCGAAAATTCCGGGTCGTTACAGTTGGTATCAGAGCTGAAGGTTAAGCGAGAACCTTGGCTCTAGTGGGGATTACTCATTAAATAGAGTTCGTAGAACTCTATAATGAGTTGAGTGTATATATATATGAGCGCGTACTTGTTATTTTCTTATATAAAGGTTTTAAATGATTTTATATAAAAGTATATTTTGATATATAAAGCAATATTCTCTTCTAATAAATATTAAGGTGATTGGGTGTTAAATTATTGGAATTAAGTTAAGACGGACTATAATACAACCTAATTAAAATTAAATTAATTAAAAATGAAATTCTAGAATTAGAACTCAGAAATTAGAATTGTTTGAAAACTTCAAATGAACAAGTTAAATTTGGTTTAAAAAGGTTAAACCAATCTTTGAGAATTTAGCTCGAATTATATAGTTCGAGATGGTTTAAATTTGAAGTTGGAATTGAACTCATTCAAATTGAATCCGATTTGAATTAATTGGATTTGGGATGGAAGATGTATAGGTTCAAAAATTTAATGGAAGATTTGAATTGGATTGAATTGAAAGGATTGAAATTGAAGTGGGTTCAATTGAATGGATACTAGTCCAAAGTAATTAGAATAATCTTGGAATTGTAATTAAAGTGGAATTGGTTTAAAATCAAAAAGGAATTTGAATATAGATTGTAAATGTAATTTATAAATTGAAATAAACGTCATAAATAAATGAGATTATAAGTTGAAATAGAATTTCGGAGAATATTTGAAAATAAAGTGAGATGAAATTCCAGAGTAATGTTTAAATATGAATTGGATGGATGGGGAAGTTGGAATTGTTGGGAAAAAATTAGAATTCCTTTGGATTTGGAAGTGGTTTCCAAAGGTTTTGGAGAAATAATAGTATTATTTCGTAAATATTTTTGGTGTTGAATTGGAAATCTGGAAGATTTGAAATTAAAAATATTTGGAAATGTTTTTAAAGAAATAAAAGCATTGAACTCTTTCGGTCACTGGAAAATAACGTCGGTAATGACTGCAGCATTATCGATGTTTATTTTCGAGTTTCTAAAAGAGAAATTGCTACCAAAATGTTTTTAATTGGAATTGTTTGTGAACTGGGTTTGGATTTGAAATTCTGGAATCTTGATAAAATGTTTATGGAATAATAAAAAATATAAGTAGAGATAAGTTGAAATGAAGAATTGGACTCAGAAATTTGAGATTGTTTAAAAGCTTTAAATAAAAGATAATTTGGTTTAAAAGGTTAAATCAACCTTTGAAATTTAACTCGAATTTATATAATTCGAGGGAGTTTAAAATTCAAGATTGAAATTGAAGTATTTCAAAATTTAATTTGGGTTGAAGTAATTGGATTGGTGATTGAAAATATATAAGTTTAAAAATTTTAAATGGGAAATTGGAATGGATTAAATTGAAGTGATTTGGATTCTGAAATTAAATTGATAATAATTCAAATTGATTGGAATAATATGAAATTATAATTAAAATTGATTAGGATTAAAATCAATTAGAATTTGATTTAAATTTGGGAAGGAATCAAGATTGATTCAACTTGAATTGGGAATTAATCAAGTCCAATGGAATTTGGAGTTATTTGGATTGGAGTTGGGTCAATTTAAATGGAGATTTAAATTGAATTGTTGGGGAAATGAACATTTGGCTCTTGACTATTTTCAATATAAATTGTTTTGATATAAACTTATTTTCTAAGCTATTAAATATATATATATAGCCTTTCTTTTTAAAGCTAATTTATTATATATTTGTTTTACCGTTATTTTTGGAGCTATTTAAATATTTTTCAATTGTTTCCTAAACTACTTACTATTTTTCCACTACTTTACAAATAAATTACTATCTTTCAATTGTCTAAAAATCTCTGGAACTATTCAACTATTTTTCGACTATTTTACAATTAGTTAACTATTTTACAATTATTTTGCAACTAATAATTATTTTTCAACTACTTATCCATTTTCAAAATTTTCAATCTATTTCCTAAATATAAACTGGTCGGAGTTCAAACTATTATTGATTTAAATACCCAACTGAGATAAGGATTGAAGTAATAATCCAAATAGGGATTAATGTAAAGGTGAATAAGGAATGTGAAACGGTTATTTTGAACTGAAAGAATATTTTGAGAAATATGAAATGAATAAAGATGGAAATTGGATATTTCTATGGTTTTTGGGAGTGTTTGGAGTATAAAAGGGTTTTATACAAGAAAGTAAGGATCCAAAGTTTTAAAAATTTATATATATATATATATATTTATATATATCTGAATATATATAAAGGATCTTATGAGGATTTTGGGTAAGGCTTTTGATTTTGGGTAAAACCAATATTGAATTTGGAAAGCCTAGTTTGGGAATTATCGATTTTGGAATAATCGATTTTGTGAAAAGGAGCTTTGATGAAATTCATACTAGGTGTATGATTTGAAAGATACTATATGTGTATAGTATAAAGTGTTTTGATGATAGCTCTGTGGAAAAAGGCGCTCCCTTGGAATGGACTTCTCAGGAGTGCCACTGGGTGGCGCTGCCTTGAGCCTCGGGGGTTCTAAAGTTGATCCTGTGAGGAGTCCGGACAAAACTAGTTCCTGAGGATTATGGGTAGTGTACCATAGCGAAAATCGTGTGTGCCGCGGAGAGCCAACAGTCCGCGTTTGATTTTATATCGGTAGACTGCGACACTATGGTATACCACATAGCGAAAGTCGTGTGTGCCGCGGAGAGCCAACAGTCTGCGTTTAAGTTTATCTCGGTAGACTGCGACCTATGTAGGAGTGGAGAAGTTTCATTTCATCAGTGAAAATCAGAGGCCGCGGAGAGCCTGCAGCTACATGGACTTTTGCTGTGACGGCAACGTAACCCTGGATGTAACTGTGATCTGTTGTGTGGGTTCCATGGCGTAATCGAGAGTGCCTCAGAGAGCCTGCAGTTACATGGACTTTTGTTGTGACTGCAACGTAACCCTGGTATGTAACTGTGACCATGGAATGGGGGTGATGGTTTCCATAGCATCCTCACTAAAAAAAAAAATTCTTTATTTTCAAAATTGTTTTCTATATTTCAATAAAATTATTTTTCAAGAATTTTCGCTGGATGTTGAAAACGGGTTTACCAAGTACTTGTAGATTTTCAGTCCTACGCCTGATCAACGTATGACTGAATTTCTGTGAGAACAAGGATGGACTGGTTGAGACATCGAGTTATAAGAAATATTTTTATAAAAGCTATTTTAATAGTATAAGGTGGATTTAAAAGCATTTCTAAATTGTTAAAATAGAAGCGTTGAAATTTTGGGAAAAATTAAGGGGAAAATCCAAACTGGAATTATAAAATAAAATTGGACTTGGGAAAAATTTAAATGATGCGATTCTTTGTAATAAAATCGAATCTTGATATAAAATTGAAAGTAAGTTAATTGGCTAAATAGTTGTTTGATCGAGTATGTTAATAAAATTTAACTTGGGTAAATAAAATGGATTAAATAAGAAAAGATGGTGTAAAAATAAATTTGAGTTGTATTGGAAAGTGATAGTTTGAATTGCAAATAAAATTCAAATGATTTGAATAATATTAATGAAATTTGCAAGTAAACTGGATATAAGAGAAGTGTTGTCATATGAAATGATTTGAGTTGCAAACAAAACCCAAGTGAATAGAAATAACTAGAGAATGGCCTTATATTAATAAAATAAATTCGAAATTGAATTAAATAAGTAAATTAAAATTTTAAATGGGATCACTGGGATTATATAATAAATGGATGAAGCCTGATGAATAAAAATTGAATCAAACTCTAATTGGAATTGGATTATTAGACTGAACTTAAGTTCGGTGGCATATTAATTTGAAGTATAGATGAGTTAAAAATGTACTTGGATATTATTTTGATAAATTATGGAGGTGAATTAAAATGTAATAGATGGGCTAACTGAATTAAATAGAATTTGATTTGAAGAGAATCAGATTGAATGGAAGTGAACTTAAGTTGAGGTTGGAATAGATTAAAGTAATTCGCTTAAGTTTAAAATTTATAGAAGCTTGGCTTCGAGTAAGGGTAAAAACCCATTAAATAAAAGCTTGAATTGAATTAAAGTGGGAATGGCTAAAAGTATATAAGAATGGAATGTGTCGAGCTAAATAAAATGATTGTGAATAAATTAAGATGGAATTGAATTAAATAAAATTGAGTTGAAATCAATTTTAAATGGTTATAAAACCTAAGTAATTATTTATTCACAGAGATATCACCAAATTTCATAGAAACGGTTGTCGTTTTAACGTAAACAAGATTTAATTAAATTCTGTAAATGAATGGAAGCAAATATAATTGATTTTTGAATCAATTGATATGAATATGAGTTGTTTGGAATTATAAATGGATTAAAGGTAAGTAAGTGAGTTGTGCATTTCTTAAATTGAATGCAAGGGTAAGAAAAGCGAGTGAAAGCAAATAAATTGATTTTTAGAGCAATTAAAGCGAATATGAGCTTGTTTCGCTTAAAAATGAATTGAATGTAAGCAATTGAGTTGTAAATCAATGAAAATTAAATGAAGTGGCTTATGAATTTGTTGGAAGTAATTGGAATTAGCTTTAAATCGTATAAAGTGCTTATGGAAAACATTTTGTGCTTATTGTTTATGTAATGCATGTGTTTGGCTATTGAAAGTAAGTGAAAGGCAAATAGATTTTCTATATATGGTACTTATATGTTTAAATTGAGTAAGTACAGGTATAGGGAAGCAGTTTGGCTATTTTGGGGTATGCTAAAATAAATAAGCTGCTTGTTTAAGATGCTAAATAAAGGTACGCCTACGCAATAAAAATAGGAAATATGAACTGTTTTTGCATTTTCCGACCGTGTGGGTCGATGTATATATATTTATATATATTGTTAAATTGCAAAAGCTCATCCGTACAAAGGAGACTCTGCCAAAAAATTTCGAAAATTTTGGAGTTAGAAAATTTTTGGAAATTTTTGGTAGTAACAAAACGATTTTAAATATGAAATTGAAATAAATTAGCAAATGAAACTACTTTAAAATAATGATGTGAATCCGTTATAAATGGAAGATGAAATTCAATAATTTTGAATTGAAGATAAATTGAAAGCATATGGGAAATGAAAACTAATTTGAAATAGATATGCAACTTATGTAAGTGAATGTATAAAAATGATTTGTAAAATTCAATTGGATGTTATTGCTAAGTGAGATATGCAGGTATTGTAATGGGAAAAGAAAATTGGATTTGGTTCCAAAGATAAATTTGAATTGCCCGACTAAAAGGTATGTATTTAAATTTCTGAATGAAATTGGATTGGGTTTATGATGTAGCCACTTGGCGTTTTGTTTTCTTTTTGGAATTTGGGAGCCTGTAGAGGCCTTTTGTAGTAGTACCGAGCTAACCGCGCAAAGGAGACGCTGGCAAAAAATTTCGAGAATTTAGGGAGTTAGAAAAATTTTGAGAAAATTTTGATAATTCAAAATTTGGTTTTAAATTGAAATTTAAAGAAGGGAGCAAAAAGGATATTGCGTGAAAGCTATAGAAGGTTTTGGGAAGTTGATTAAGGATAGTGGGTCTTTAATAAAAGTTAGTTGATTAGATGTTGAATTGGGAGTTTTAGAAAAAGTAAACGGGTATTGAACCATTCTTCCTAACGAGTAATTTCGGGGACGAAATTCTTTTAAGGGGGGAGGAATGTGACGTCCCGAAATTTCTAGCAATTTAAATTTGAATAGTTAATTAATTTTAAAATATTTACAAGTTAATTTTAACCTGGATTCCAGATATGAATATTTACCGGATAGTTAAATTTATTGAATTATATAATTTGACATTGGGTAAATTTGTTGAATCTGAGATTCTAAGCCTGTTTAAAATAATTTGAAGGTTTATAAAATTTAAAATGGTGATACTGAAGATAATAGAATGATTGGAATTTAATTTAAAGGTAATTTGTTCAGTTTTGAAAATTTTATCGTTTAAATTGGATTTAAAAATAGTCTGCCGAGGCACAGTCTCGGAATTCAACGAAACCAGTTCCATTGGATCCGTAATAGTTAGTTATTACCGGATTCCAATTTTCGTAGCAATTGGAGTTGTCGTTTGACCGTGGCAGCTCGAAACGCTTAGAATTGTTTTAATCGATTTAATTTAAAATTGATCGTTTTCTTCTGTAACTCGCACATACAATTAAATTAGCCTCCGAAACACGTTCCATTTTGTTCGGAACGCGGGTAAGACCTTATAATCATCTAACGACATTGCATAGGAGGAGTTCAAAGTATTTTAAGTAGTGATTAACGAGTCGTTTTGAAAGATTTATAATATAATAAGGGTTAGAGCCAAACAGTAAAAGATATTTTTAACAAAAACCAAATATTTTTATAAATCATCAATCGTACGCAGGAAGCCAATTCCAAGCTATATACGTGTTCGTTCTCCTTCAAGCTTCCAGAGGAAACTTATCAAACGAGATAAAGAATTAAAAAGGGAGAAGAATGAAAACAATAAAATAAAATAGCCGAGTGAATCTCCTTCTTTTCCCCAGTTAAATCGAAGAACCCTTTCTCCTTCAAATCAATCTGGCTCCTCTTTTATTTTCTTCAACCCTTCGAGATTTTAATGGCGACTGAACGGGTTAGCAATGCTGCCTTCTTCTCACTTACCAGCCGAGGATGACGATCTTCTCAACTCGATTGTGACTTCATGGTCGATCGACGCTCGAAGTCGAGGCGGCAAACACGAGTTGAGGAGGGCCGAGCTACATCAAATTGCACGCTCTGGAGGGCAACTCGAGCGGCATAGTTTCGCTATGGGGATATGAGTTTCGTCGTCGACTTCAATTAGAGTAAAGGCGACGATGGTCAGCGGAGGGGGTGCGACGTGTTTAGGGTTGTTGACGCGACACTGGGTTCGAGCTCGAAGTCATTAGTATCGAGGTGAGTATACTCTCACGGTTAGTTTTCTCACTGTACAGCTACTTGATCATTTCATTTCAAATTGCCTCAAATTGTATGCCATGTTTCTTCGTTGATAGGTATTAATCCTTTTATACATAAAGAATTTGATGTGTGAGTCCTTCCTGAGTCAGGCTCTTAAAGGCAGATTATTTTAGAGATAGATTATTGGCCTTTTCTAAAACAAATTTACTTAATTCATTATTGATATGGGTGATTTAATTTAGTAATCAGAGTTTTAAATAAATAAATAAATTAAGATGTAGGTTAATTAACTAAGTATATGTATTTTGGAATAATCATTTGATGGTGTGATAAATGATTATATAACGTAATTAATAAAACCTAATTACTTGGTGAAATCAAACAGGAAATAAATTAAGATAGCTAATTAAGGAGTAATTAATTTATGAATGAGGTAAAATAAAATATAGTTAATTACAGTTTGGGATTAATCGCAAATGATTAATACCTTGAATTAATTAATGTAACTAAATTTGATCAGGGTAAATTAAAATATAATTGGAAATCCTTAATTTATATAAGTAATAAGATAAGCAAAGATAAATTACTTAAGATGGATTAACCCATAATAAGTGGCTTATGAGTAATTAAGGATAAATGAAACTAATATAATTAATTAATTTATGAGGAAATTAAAGGTTTCTTACCGATTTTGGTTAAGAAGAATTAATATCGTGAAATAAATTAAACTAAATTACTTGAATGAAAATCAAAGATAATTAATTCAGGGTGGTTAAATAAGATGAATAATGAAGGAATGGTTGATTAATCGATTTGGAATTAATTAATGAGGAGGTCTAAGTGATTGGGGTTTGACATTCAATAGAATTAATTGAACTTATTTGTAGGTGATTAAGTTTTGCGTATAAATGATTGAATGATATTGGATGTTTAGAATGGGTTGATATCACTGATGTGAAATGTTGTATATTTCATTTGGATAACTTGGGTTGGAATGACAGGGAACTCGTAGAGACCGAGGTCGGGTATTGGGAAATACCCGAAACCACTTTGAATTTTTATAAATTGATTTGTGAAATTAATAGGGTAGAATGAAATGATTTAAGAGAATTAGATTATTTTATCTAAGTTTGGACTCAGAAACTGATGTGAGAAGTAAAAGTTGTCTATAGCCAATTGTGAATTTGTCAAATTAATATAAGTTACCCCGGGTATTGTATTAGTTGTTTGCTTTGATATACCATATTAGTTGGGTTTACTCACGCTGGTTTCCAGCCTGACCCGGGTGTTACTTTGGTGTAATGCTCGGGTCAGACCGAGTATTACAGATTTTCAGGTAGGTACGTTCTTGAGCTCAGGAGGCGAGCTGGATGTAAGAGCGTATAGAGTATTTCCGTTGTGTTTATATTATTAATAATTTGAGGTATGATAATTGTAAATATTCAGTGACTGTATAAAATGTGAAACTCTGATGTATATTAAAAGTAATCGACATATATAGTATCCTTTTGTAAACTGTTATTATTTATTATTATATTTTGTCCGCTGCGAATGTGAGTTGTTGATGTTTCTGTTCTTCTTCTTCTTCTATCTCTTTCTTGTTTTCATAACTATCTGGGATTTTCGGGTTCGAAAATTCCGGGTCGTTACAGATTTTTATTGGGGTGAATAAGAAAAGCAGAGAAAGAAATAAAAAAACAGAATCTTACAGCGGAATGACCAAAATATAATAATCAAATATTAGTTAATGAAGCTGTTTTACAAAAATATTTAATTATACTTATACAACATAGAATCAGAGTTACAAATGCCAGAGAATAATAAATAATGCAGCGGAATAGTATAGTAAATAATAGTAATATAATCTTCATCTTCATCCTCCAGAAGTAAGGTCTTCAAAACCTGAAATACTCAGGCTAACCCACTACTAGAACTATAGTATATAGCCAAGACAGGTTTCCAACGGCCGCCAATGGGATTTTCCAACGGCTACCAACGGCTCGTTATTTTTTAACCTTCCGTTGGTAGCCGTTGGTAACCATTGGAAAAACAGCCGTTTGCGGCCGTTGGAAACCATTGGAAATATTCGTGTAAACCTACAGCGAGGCCGAGAGCTGAATCATTATCCTCTTCCTCCCCAAAAACACCAAAACCCTCCTCCACTCCTCCTCCTTTCTTTCTCCCAGCTTCCCCACGCAACCAGCAGCCACTCCGACGCCATTAATCAACGCCAGCAGCCTCTCTCCATCCACATATATCTCCAAAATCAGGTTTTGCCTAAAACCCTAAAATTTTAAGTTTTTCTAATTTTGTGTTGATTTGTTGTTATAGTTGTATCTAATGGCCTATTGATTGTTTATTATACCAAACTAAGTGCTAATTACAATTACTACCATCCAAATGTCCAAATTATTTGTGTGTATATATTATGCACATACATACATATGTTGATAATTTAGTGTAAATGCACATTTGAGTTAGCGTTAGATTAGTTAGGATTGATTTAAATTATTTTGTGTATGTTATGTAAAATATTAGGCAAACATGAATTAGTCGAATATTTTACGAACATGAATTATATCTTTTACAAAATATATTAGCATTAGATAAGTATATAATTTAGTATATATATACACATGAAATATATATTTTGTGAAATAGTGAAAATCGTATAATTTACTATATATTTAGTAAAATAGTAGAATATAAACAAACTAATGCATAATATGCTTTATTTTATATATTAAATAAAATGGTAACATATAAACAAAATTTAAATCCCTTAGTGAATTTTTGACCCCGTCTGATAAGTGTTGTATATGATCGTTGTATGAATATTTGTTTTTATTGCAAAATCGATATTCATATTCATCTGATACAATATCTGTTGGATTTGTCCTTGTATTGGATAAGTTACAAACACTATAAAGTAATTACGTTTCGTAAATCATATCGTTATAAACGGTTCACAAAATTTCGACGGCATTTTCTTTTCGTTCCTTGTGTACATGCATATGTGTACGATACAAGGAACACGGGGGAAGTGCTGTCGGAATTTCGTAAAATCATATATAATGATATGATTTAAGAAATGTAATTACTATTGTGTTTGTAATGGGAAGTAGGATGATCAACCATCACAAAAGGCACAAAAATGTGAACAAAATATCAAGAAATATAACTTTGTATATAAACGAAAATGGATTTTAAAAAACAGTAAAATCGAAATGTGTTTATAGAATTTGATTAATAATTTTTTTTACTATTGATCATAGGTTTTACAGTAGGAAAAATGGTCAATTATTATATTGATCGAAGCTAGATGTATCAAAGAAGATAAATGGGAGGCTCAATGAGTAAACATTTTCTAAACGGGGTTAATGTGTTTGTTGAATTTGCTTTTAAGTAATATTGGAAACGGCGTAGAAATTCATTGTCCATGTAGTAGGTGCAAATTGTTGAAGCATTTAGTACCGAATATGGTTAGGATTCATTTGCGCCAATATGGTTTCGTAACCAATTATTTGGTGTGCGATCATCATGGAGAAATTATAACACGTAACGAAGAATGGTCAATAGAGGTCATCAGTGATGAAGTTAGTACGATGAATCTCATAGAACATATGGTTGAAGATGTAGCATGATCAATGTTCCCTACTCTTGAAATTAATAACGACGATGTTAACGTCGAAGAGGAACCAAATGTTGGAGCAAAAAAAATATGATTTATTGGATGCTGCTAAGAAATCTCTTTGGAATGGATGTACTAGTGGAACTCAATTATTGGCAACTATATAGTACATTGCAATGAAATCAAAGTACAACCTCACAGACGTCGGATTTACGGCTGCTGTACAAGCTGCTAAACGCCATATGCTATCAGATAATTTAATGTGCGAAAATTATTATGAAGTGAAAAAAATTATGTCATCTTTTGATTTGTCGTATCAAAAAATTGATACATGTCTAAATGGTTGCATGTTGTTTTGGAAAGATGACGTCAGTCTTTGGAATTGTAAAATATGTAATCAAGAAAGATACAAACCAAAAAAAAGGAAAAGAAGTTCCATAAAAGCGTTATTTACCTATCACTCCTAGACTTCAAAGGTTATATGTATCATTTGTAACAGCGCATCATATGAGATGACACAGTGTGAGAATACCTAAAGAATGTACGTTAACACGCCCATCTGATGGAGAAGCATGAAAGTATTTTGATAAGAAATATCCCGATTTCGCAGCGGAGAGCCGTAACGTAAGACTAGGTTTGTGTACTGATGGATTTTCACCGTTTTCTCAGTTTGGTTCTAAATATTCGTCTTGGCTTATAATCATTACACCTTACAATCTACCCCCCATGGATGTGTATGAAAACTCCATATATGTTTCTCACAATTGTCGTCCTTGGCCCTTATGATCCGACACAGGGTATCGATGTTTACTTATAGCCACTAATCGAAGAGTTGAAAACATTGTGGTATGAAGGAGTTGAAACATACGACGTATCAAAAAAAATGTTGGATGTTCGCTTCTTTGTTATGGACTATTAGCGATTTTCCTGCATATGCAATGCTTTCGGTTTGGAGTACGGCCGGTCGTTTTGCTTGTCCTTACTATATGGAAGAAACACGAGCATTTTATTTACGGCATGGGAAGAAAATTTCATGGTTTGATTGTCATCGACGTTTTCTCCATATTAATCATACTTTTAGAAAGGACAAAAAAAAACTTCATAGCTAATAGACATGAGACTTTACAACCACCAACGATTTGGTCAAGTGAAGATATATATGAACTTGTAAAAGATTATCCTAAGATACATGAAATCGGGCAGTAAACTGAAATCCAAGGTAAATCGACGTTTCATAATTGGTGCAAACAGAGTATATTCTGGGAGTTGCCTTATTGGAAAACCTCTTAATCTGTCATAACATTGACGTGATGCATAATGAGAAAAACGTATTCGATAAGGTGTTTAATACACTTTTGAATGTTATGGGCAAGACTAAGGACGATCTGAAATCAAGACATGATATAGAAGAAATATGTAATCGTCTTGAGCTTCGTATGAAGCCAAATGACACTAAAGAACCCAAAGCATGTTATGAACTAGATAACAACCAAGTTAAAGTACTGTTAAAATGGGTGGAAGGATTACGATTTTCTAATGGAATTTCATCTAATCTTCGTAGATGTATTGACTATAAGAACGGAAGACTGAGTGGGATGAAAAGCCATGATTGTCATGTAATGATGCAAAATTTGTTACCCGTCGCTTTCAAAGAATTGTTACCCGTAAAAGTTTGGAAGGTTATAACAGAACTTAGTTTATTTTATAAGGAGCTTTGCTCAACTACGTTAAAAGTTCACCGTCTTCGTAAACTTGAGGTAGAAATCCCTATACTGCTCTACAAACTGGAGAAAATATTTCCTCCAGCTTTTTTCAATGTAATGGAGCATTTACCTGTTCATCTTCCATTTGAAGCACGTCTTCGAGGTCCTATGCAATATGGATGGATGTATCCATTAGAGAGGTATGTTATTAATACTGAGTATGTAAATCTTAATTTAACTATAAATAAAAATCAATATTGATATGAGATATTTTTTATAAGGTACTTAAATCATTTTAAGAAAAAATGAGACAAAAAGCTCGAGTTGAAGGTTCAATTTGCAAATCATATATCGGTGAAGAAGCATCATTCTTTTTCTCTCATTATTTCAGTGATCATGTGAATTTATCATTTCAAAGTGTTGCGCGTAATGATGAGGCTGTTGAACAAGATTCTTCTTCTGAAGCAGTGTTATCTATTTTTAAACAACATGGTCGACATGCTGGAAAATGTGTAGAAGTATGGTCAGATGATAGAGATTACCATGTAGCACACACATATATTCTTCTTAATTGTCCAGAAGTTGCACCATTTATTAGGTAATTATCATATTACAAGTTTTGATAAATTTAATTTAATACTGCGTGTGTAAATTAATAATAAAGCAATATATTATGTTTTTGTTTGCAGTGTTCATGAATCACAAAATCCAAACGACGATTTAAGCAAAAATTTCGCTACTTGGTTTTCGAACTACGTTTGTGATCCTACAAATAATGTGGTTGACGAAGGATTAAAACATTTGACGCTGGGACTGAAAAGGAAAGTTAAAACGTATCCAATATTTTTCTTTAATGGATATAAATTCAACACCGGAGAATACGGTGCTGAAAAATTAACAAACAATACCGGTGTATTTGTTAAAGGCAGTGATGATCCTAATAATCATATACATGATTTTTATGGCGTGTTAACCCAGATTTTGCAATTGACATTTTATAAGACCTGTAGAGGAAGTTTTTTTGTTTAGATGCAACTGGTTCAACAATGTTCCAGGTTCTGGTATTAAGGTGCATCCAAATTATAATCTTATAGAAATAAAACATACGTCCCATTATCAGCAGTACGATCCTTTTGTACTAGCCAAACAAGCCCTACAAGTTTATTACGCCCCTTATCCATCTCTAAAAAGAGATAAAGCGGATTGGTCTGCGGTTTTTAAAACCATTGCGAGATTTACATTCGATGGAAAGAATATTCTAGAAGAACAAGCCTATCAAGCAGATATCGAGGAAAATTTTGAAATCACAATTACAAACGATCAAACTGATTTTGGCCAATTAAATGATGAAATAAATCGATTAGTCGAAGCATTTGAGAGTGTAGAGGAAAACGATATAGAACAAGAGACCGAGTCTGAATCAAAAAACGATGAGGACTGAGTAATATCCGGTAATTTTTACAAGTATTCACGCACACGCATCACATATCATCATCATCATTACATGCACTACCAATTAAAAATGACTTTATCACATGCGCCACATATCATCATCATTTTATCTATGTCTATAATTAAAAATGAAACTTTCAACGGGTATTATGTCAGGCTCCAGCCGTCGTAGCTCTTCTCGCTCGTCCGACGAGAGTAGTGGTGAGCCTCCGGCTCGACCACTTGTATATTTGCAGCCGAAGGCTTATGGAGCGTAAGTATCAAAATTAAAATGATAACAATATAAATTTGTTCATACATATATATACTTATCTAAAGCTTTGTTTTATATTTAATACAGGGGATTTGATTTGGATCCCTCAGGAGTTGTGCTTGGCATTTCCAAGCAATCATATATGAGCAGGATGACAGATTGTTGGCCTAAGTGGAGTAAGATCCCTGACCAAGTCAAGGAGGCCATCTGGCAGGATTTTCTGGTGAGTTTATACCACTTTACTATATGAATAGTATAAATGAACAATTAGCAATTATTTTTCTTTATACAGGGGCAAGTGGACTTGGTAGAGCCCGATGTCGCCATGGTCCAACGCTACTGGAATTCGAAGGTTGCCAAAAATTACAGGGAGGTAGTGTCAGCTCTTAAATAATCAGGGAAGAAAACGAACTGGATGGGCGCTTCCATATGGGATTCTTGGATGAGTTAGTGGGAGACCGACGAGTTCAAGGTAGATCTATCAAATATATAATTAATTATTTCTCAATTAGTAAATATAATATTCAATTTAAATTGCATGTGGAGTCGGAGAAGAACTCTGCCAATAGAAGTGGGAATCCGTAACGCATCGTGGCGGATTCATGTCTTTTCAGCACCACCGTGAGGACTTGGTAAATTTATCAATTACGAATCTAAACCATTATTACATTTTGTATATTAATCAGTTAAGTAATTAGCTATGAAAAATTAAAATATATAAATTATTTATTGTAGGAAAGATCGCTTGGACGTCCCGTGTCTATGATGGAGGTATTTACCCACACCCATGCATCAAGACAAGCAGACAATGCTGGCAATATTACATATCAGTGGGTTGAGGATGATAAGGCGAAGGCTGCATATGTATGCATATTTAAATCCTATTTTATTAATATCAATAAGTTTAAATCCTATTGTAGTGCTTTTAACCTATAATTGTTTTTTATTTTAGGCAAAGTTTCAAGAGGCACGGGTAGAGCTGCTTTCAGAATCGGATCGTGGTGAGTTGACGGTGGAGGAGCAAGATAATATTTTCGATGTTATCATGGATCCGATGCGGCGGAATATGCGCTATGGCTGTGGAAACTAAGCGGTAATCTTATAAACATTGCAATATTATATTTAATATATTAATCTATAGATACACTATACATATGATGATTTCTGCCTGAGTTAAATCTAACATATACGTGATTTACCATCCTACACCATTATCATTTAATAAAATATGCATTTCCTTGTAGTATATGCATTGCTTAAGATCACGCCATTTATGTTTCTATATTTTAAAATACGCATTGCTTAAGAAAATGATTATAATACAAATGTGAACATCTCACATTCTATTTGTAGGTTCGGGCAGCTCAAAAGGCGTGTGACAAAGCAGAAATAAAAGAGCTTAGAGCCATGGTTGAGCAGTTGCAAGAGCACGACCATCTTCGCGCTATACAAATGGAGCAGCTGAATCAACGTTTAGCGGAGTACGCGCATAGGCATGGCTCCTTCCCTTCGTCGTCTGATGCTTCCGGAGGTGAGGATGATGCTTGAGTGGTATGATGATTATTGTCATTGTGGTTAGTTATTGTATATATTGACTTTGAGGTGGTGAGGATTGTGTTTGATGGTTATTGTGTATATATTGACTTTGAGGTGGTGAGGTTTAAGTGTTTGCATTGTATATTTTGACTTGAATATGGATTGGAGTTGGTGTTAGTGAGGGTTATGTTGTTTATGTACATACTGACTTGGAGTTTGTTTGAAAATGTAATGTTTGATGTTAATTTTTGGTTGTTTATATTGTTTATGGTATAATGTGTTGGACATGTGATATATATATATATATATATATATATATATATATATATTTGTGTGTGTATTTGTGTGTGTGTGAAATGTAGTGGAATTGGAGTGGAAATGGATATATAATGATTATGTGTGGCTGGAAGGTGAATGGCTAGTTGTTATAAAAAAAATTCACCCAGATTAGCAATGGCTACCAACGGCTTCAAACGGTTATTTGGTCATTTTATTGTAATGGTTTCCAACGGCGTCCATTGGCTAAATATCGTTGGTAGCCGTTGGAAATGCGATTGGAATAGCCCCGTAGCTTCCGTTGGAAGCCGTTGGAAAGCGTGAACGCAATTTCAACGGCTTTTCCAACGGCTACCAATGGCCGCCAATGGCTGAGAGCCGTTGGAATAGCCGGTCGCTCTTGTAGTGACCCGAGCGAATTGAAAAGATAAAACACTCGAGTCAGAACTAAAAGATCTAATGTCAGTTAAATCAATGGTAAATAATATGAGTGGAACGGCGTCAGAGATGTTTACGGAATTTGACATCTCCTATCCCATGTCAAACGTAAGTGCAGAACTTAAGAGATGCTCGGGATTCACATCTTCTAAGGATCCGTTAAACTATCTACTATGTAGTAATATACGCTATTATAATAATGTCTAAAAGTAAAATAATCTTACTTTAAAATAGCGTTAAAGGGTTACCCATATAGCCCTTAACACGTAATAGTGTCAATAGTCTATACAGTACCGTAATACCTCCTGATCGAGAGGCTACCAGAGGATACTCCATAGGTACGACACAAATCAAACTCGTACAAGGCGCGCTAGGGTAGGTGACACGACACAACTAGGCAATGCCAGGGTAGATATACCAATTACGCTTCCGGACCGGTGGTAACGCGTAGCAGCTACTACCGCCCACCTCGAGCCACACCCCCAAAATCAAAGGGCCTCAATCAATCACAAGGCAATAGAAAGGTATCGAAGGAGTGTGTCCGATAAAAGGAGCTACCTTCTTAGCATGTCAATCGCTCATGTTTTAGCCACTTTATGCCAACTCACGGGAGTCGAGTCCACGTATGTAACTTAAAGGAACGCCGCCACCATCCTACTTCATTCTGGAATCTCTACCGCGTTCATGGTTGTTAAAGTGGTTTTCGGAGTTGGAAGAGAGTATGACAACTTCCGATTCTGGTCTCTTAACAACCAAACGTTATTATTACATAGCGGTCATTTCGAAAAAAGTTATACTTCAAACCGAAATATCATTTCCATTTCAAAACCATATAAATATGATATCATTTCCATTTCAAAACTAAATCAATACGATATCATTTTTATTTCAAATATATCCTTTTCTAAAAATCATAGCACTTTCAAAGTTATACGCTTCAAACCCAAAACACTTGAAATTATAACACTCTCAAATCATAATACTTTGAAACTCGTAACTTTGAAACATAACTTCCACCACTCAAATGCTTTAAATATTAAAATACTTCATATAATAAACTATCTTCTTCAGTTTCACAAATCAATTCCGAAACAACTCGAATTTCTAAATTTTAATTTTGACGAAATCCCAAATCATAAATTTTAATTCGATTTAGTTTCCAAATAACTATTCCAAATTTTATTGTTTTGATCCACAGAATAAACTATTTCAAATTCAATATATTTCATACTTTAAGTATTTAACAATTTCAAAAGTAAGTTTGGTAGTTACGATTCAACAATTCAATTTTCTATTGTTTAGTTTTGAAATATTTTACATAATAAATCCATTATCATTTAAATAAAACTCAAATTACAAATAACTAAATATTTCTTTCAATTTATTTATACTTGAAATATTCGTTTAATTCATCTTAAACCAAAATCAAATTATAAAAATCATACCTGCTAAAATTTCAAATTTAATAAATTTCACATCAAACCTATCTGACTTTAATTTTTAGATAAATTCAATTTCAAATAAATCTCAAATTTATCTTCCAACCTTAATTTATTTAAATCATTATAAACTCTATATTGAAAAATAATTTAAATACTTAACCATATTTTCTTCAATAAAAATCAAACTTACTATTAAGCTACTCTATATTAAAACAAATTATACATAGCTTAAAATCAAGGATAAAATAACATTTATATAATATCAAAAATCAATATTTATATAAAACCATATATTTCTTTACAAAACCATAGAAATCATTTCAAAATATTTCTATATATAGACAGTGTTTGTATATAATTTTCTATCCTATGGTCAAGTGATACGAATATTTATCATTTCAATCCGTAACTTAAAATGTAAATACAGTTATATATCATTTCAAACCGCAATCCTGAATGAAATAAAAATCATAACAACTTGCAGTTTATAACAATATAAATACAACATCCATTCACTCAATATCAATCATCAAATATTTATCACAATCACCATCCAATTCAATCAATAACATCAATATAGAACCGATAATAAATAACATGTATTTACTAGAAGTTTAAATTCAATAATAAATTAAATAACTATTTTATCCAAATAAATTCAAATAAGCTGAGATGATGATTCAAAATATGCCAAAAAGTCATGAATAAATTTTTAATCACGTCATAAATCAATTTAACAAACATAAGAAATTTTAGAAGTTGTGAATGGGTTAAAACACTCACCTTTTGAATTTAAATTTAATTTAAATCCAATTTAATCCTAAAATTTAAACAGACTCATAATTCATCCAAACAAGTGTCAAAATGTTCGATATTTTAATACGAACCTAGCGGAGAAAACCGCGCGTGAATCGGACCTCGTATGTAAAAGTTATTCACGTTAGAACAATTTAAAATTTAAAATTTAAATAAAAGAATAAAAGAAAACACACCTCACCAAATTGCCACGTTCAGGCAAACCACGTTTCTTCCCAGGCAATTCAAATGAGAATGAACCCTACCTCCAGCTAACGAACGCATCGCCACCTCTCACTCGAACGTGCGCGCCGTGCCACCACCGGCACACCGTTCACCCTCCTCGGGCTTCCCCCGACCCACGCGGCATCATCGTATGGCCTTCGATCGCCCGAAAATCTAGTAGCCACCACCGCCTATTTAAACCCTAGGCGAATTATGTGCCACATCCAACCGTCAAACACCAAAACACTCAGCATAGATGAACTACGCCCGACATTCTCTACATCATCTTGCTCTCTAATCGGCGATCCGCAATAGTTGATCGTGCCTTGATGAACGGTCGTGAATAAACAGTCAATTTCTGGTCAAATCATGATTAGAGTCGAAAACGAACCTTAGATTTGGGTTGCGTTCGTCGAGAACTTCAGATCGATATATCATTCGATATTATTCGAGGAGTTTGAATTTTGACTTTGAAACTTCATTTGAAATTGCAATTGAAATTTTGGTTTTGTCGGCCACTGGAATGAGGAGGAGCAACTGGAATTGTACGTACAAAATAACGAGCATTAGAAATAGGGTAGGGTTTATAATGAGGTATATATAGGCAAAGCTGAATTTAGAATGGACCGGATAGATTTGGATTGAAAGTTGAACGACAAATGGCCCGAAAAGCCCGTTCTGACTCCGGAACGAAAATGAGTCAACCCATATATCAAAATAGATGTTTTTAAATATTTTAAACGTAATGGAACTGGTTTCAAATCCTAATTCTATCGTATGAAGAAGTTATGTTAAAATCAGCTTATTTCAAATTGATTTCAATTTATTTCTTTATTAAATTGATTTCTACGCGTTTCGAGCTCGTATGATCAAATGACAAGTCTGATCGCTACGAAACTTGAAATCCTACAATAATTCACCATTATGGATCCGATAAAACTAGTTCCGTCGAAATCCGAGTCAGTGGCCAAAATGGCTATTTTCACATTATCAAATTAAATTAATATTTAATTTATCAAATCACTTCTCCAATTTTAATTCAATCAACTAATCTAACAGGTAACTTATAATAATTGTTTTCAAGCCAATGTTACACTTAAGTTTATTATACTTCAACCAACTATTACATACATAATACCGAATTCATTCAATTACCATTAATTATATACAAATTTCTTTATTTGTACAACACTTACATTTATTTACTTATTCAAATTTTATAACCAAGTGCACAATTTACCCTATTTCACTATTGGGATTTTACTTCAATTGCCAATAATTATTTTTGATTACCGTTGCTACATTTCATTCTAGCATTCATTTCATTATCAAATTACGAAGTTTTCATTTCTTTCCCTATTAAATTACCAAAACTTATAAATTAAACAAATCAAATAGTCGAAAATTTACGGGTCGTTACAAAGAATTGGCAGAAGACTTAGGGTTTATGATCTTCTTCTTCTCAGAAGCAGCCTATCGATCTATCTTACATCACTTGCTTCAAGTGTGACCAGAAGGTGAATTATGCCAAAAGCTATTCTAGTCCAGTCAAAGCTTTTGTTTCTCCAGTTCAGATAAATAGGTGTGATCACTGCCACATTTGTTTTGCAGCCTGGCCACTTCAAGAATGATTGTCCTACTCAGCAGAAGGGCAAGTCATCTAGGATCTTTGTAGTTACCGCTTCCACTCCGACCGGTGATGATTCTAAGGGTACGCTTCAAAGTACCTTTACTTTTCTTTCTCATCTTATTCATGTTTTATTTGATACCAGTGCATCTCATAGTTTTATCTCTACGGATCTTTGTAATAAGTTTGAGCATATTCTTTCACTTGGATATGCCACTAAATCCGTATGTGTTTCTAATCCTATTTGGGGCTCCGCGAACCTTAGTAAGATTTGTAAAGGGGTGAAACTCTTTTACAAGGAGCATTGTTTTATTGGTGATTGTTATGTTCATGGTTTTGATGCTTTCAATATTTTGCTTGGAGGTGTTTGGCTGAAGAAATATGAAGCTGTTGTCTCTTGTAAAGCATGAACTAAACCGTTTCTCTTGTTTATGATAGGGGTAATCCTCTGGTGATTGAGTGTCATATGCCTCAGGATTGCGCTAGCCGCTTTATCTTTTCCCTTGATTCTCCTCCTAGTAATCTTGCTTCTACTCCAGTGGTTCGACTCTATCCTGATGTATTTGGTGAAGTCACTTCTTTACCTCCTCGGTGGGAAATCGAATTTCGTATTGATCTTATTCCTAGAGCTAGAACTATAGTTCTTCCTCCTCGTAGGATGGCACCTAAGGAGAAGGCCGAGTTGAAGAAGCAGATTGAGGATTTGTTTTCTAAGGGTTTGATTATGCGTAGTCACTCAGAATGGGGAGCATCAGTGGTATTTGTCACCAAGTCAGATGGTTCTTTGAGGATGTGTGTTGATTATAGGGAGCTGAATAAGCCCACTCTGAAGAATAGGTATCATATTCCTCGTATCAGTGATATGTTCGATCAGCTTCACGGTGCTAAAGTATTCTCTCATCTTGATCTAGCCATAGGTTTCCACCAGCTTAGAGTGGCAGAGGAAAGCATTCCCAAAACCACTTGTCGCACTGAGAATGGTTTCTATGAGTGGTTAATGAAAATGCAGTGCGGATCGTGCTATATGGAATTATACTACACTAGTGTGGAAATAAACTAAAATACTATAGCAATGTAAATAAGTAAAAATAAAACAAGCACGCCAGGAATTTTTATACTGGTTCGAACTTCCCGTTCTACGTCCAGTCCCAAACTCCTTCTAAAATTTCAACTACAACAACCCTCACTTAACTCGGAGGAACAGGTTTAGGCTGACTGGTCAACCGAACAGGACTTCACCCGTCTAAGCAACCAAATAGGACTTCAACTGCCTAAGCAACCGAACAGGACTTCTTTTACAAATAACAAATGTATCTGACTGTAGTGTGTTCTTAAATAACACTGACAAGTCAATTAAGTATAATCTTCCTATAATCTTCTCCTTTATGATATATATATATATATATATATATATGAATACGTGAAGAATAAGGAAGTAATAGAATGAGTTTGTATGCAACTGAATGCACAAGAGTATTAAAATCAAAGAATATGAGAGTAGAGTAAGAATAGATTGAATTCTTGTTCTGGAAACATGATTCTAATATGTTTATATAGATTATAAATAGGTGGATTTGTTCATGAAGAGTTGTTATGAAGAGATATGGTCATATCTATTGAAATGAAGGATGCATCTCTTCATGAAAGGAAGTGCCTATTTGAAAATATAGCCGTTGTAGATATTCAGACTTCTGAATTGAATAATTCAGACTTCTGAATTTGCACTAAACAATATTCAGACTTCTGAATTGAATAATTCAGACTTTTGAATTTTCACTAAACAATATTCAGACTTCTGAATTAAGTTGAAATGCAAACAGCAAGAAAATAGGCTATTTCTGGCCTTATTCAGACGTCTGAAGTATTTCATTCAGACGTTTGAATATTGTGGAATCATAATTTTGTTTCAGCATTCAGATGTTTGAATGAAGTATTTCAGACGTCTGAATTTAGCCTGTAAGAAAAAGTATCATAGCTTATTTGGTTAGAGCACTTGCCTTCTAAACTAGAGACCCGGATTTGAGTCCCGCTCCATGCAATTTTTGAAAACATGATTTTTCATTTAAAACAATGAATGTATATGTGTGTATACCATTTGGAGAAGATTTTAACATTTGTAAACTCTAGACACGACACTATATAACTAATAATACTTTGTTTAACACCTTCATCTTATCTCTTTCATGTATATCTCTTCTTATATCTCCATATATATACTTTCATTCTTTTTTGTATTGTGTGTCTTCATTTTGAATGTATTTGATTATCTCTTTTTGATGCTCATGTACCTGCAAATTAGCTTAAAGATTCTTTGGCATAATTGTATAGTTGTTGTCATTAAAAATCCAATAATTGATGTTCTAACATTCTCCCCCTTTTTGATGATGACAACTATATAATTTTAAAAAATATTCATTCTATATAAAAATAAAATAAATATGTTTAAAGCTCCCTCTAAGTATAACATCTCCCCATAAGTATAATATCTCCCTTAATTAATATGTATATGAATTTCTCCCCCTTTGTCATTATCAAAAAGAATAAGGAAATATAATAAATTATATAAAATATCTTGTAAATAACGAGATAAACTCATTATTGATTATGAAGGAAAAATAAAATAGATTTTACCATATTTGCTGAAGTTCATATTTCATTATAAGCACGTAATTCTATTAAACGTATGGAACATTCTTTAAAATTCAAAAATCTATCCTTTTTCTTTCGTTTCTCCGAGTACCTGCAATAAATAATAATTATTTTTTGTACCCACTTAAAATGTTAGGGTCCGGAGGGGTTAGGTCTTAGGAAACCATGCCCATTTGGGTGTGGTTGAACCTTTATAAATATAATTTTCATTATTAACTACCATATCAAAATAATCATTAATGTATTTTTCTCTACTTTTCCAATTGACAGGAACCCAAATACTTAGATAATTTTTATTCATATTTCCATTCAATGATTTTGTACTTCTAGAGAAATTATAAACATTATTGGTTATAGCAGTATTTGAATTTCTATAAAATTTGGATTTAGACTTTACTCGAAATTTAGTACTAGCGCTATCATTTTTACTATACACGAAAGCATATCTAGTGCTATTTCTACGATCAGTTTTATTATATCCTAAACCACTTTTATCATTGTGAGCTTTGAATTCTTAACATAACCTAATCCCTTATTACTTGAAGTAGGTTGAAAATTTTCAACAATCCTAGATAAATTATCTCTCCCTTTATTAAAATTGGAAACATTTTTAGTAATGTCATCAAGCATAGTTTTGAGACTAGTGTTATCTAACTCAACAATTTTAATTTTTGTTTCTAACTTATGATTCTCAAAAGCTAGAGCGTTATACTTTTCTTTTAGAGCTTCTATTTCTTGACTTAGTAGAGCGAGTTGTGAATTGTCTGAATCATGAATTTACTCAAGTTCTTCTTCTAATATTCTCTTCTCGTCTTTAAGCATATCTCTTTCGAATTCTGCTTTATTCTAATTTTCTAGAGATTTCTTATATTTTCTTTCGAGACTTTTTAAAGTGTCTAGAAGTTCAGAATTTATTTCCATCATATCATCAAAAGTTAGATCACTAACCTCGTTATCTTTTACTATGAAGCATTTGTTTGTTTGCTCCTTTGATTTTTCTTTATTGCGCTTCCTCTTTTTATTGCCTTTACTTGTTCTCTTTGTAGCCATTTATTCTAGGTTGTTGTTACGATCTCTAGAATCCCAGGCTCTGATACCAAATGAAAATGCAGTTCGGATTGTGCTATATGGAATTATACTATACTAGTGTGGAAATAAACTAAAATACTATAGCAATGTAAATAAGTAAAAATAAAACAAGCGCACCAGGAATTTTTATACTGGTTTGAACTTCTCGTTCTACGTCCAGTCCCAGACTCCTTCTCGAATTTCAACTACAACAACCCTTAATTCAGAGGAACAGGTTTACACTGCCTGAGCAATCGAACAGGACTTCACCCGCCTAAGCAACCGAATAGGACTTCAAATGCTTGAGGACCCGAACATGGCTTCTTTTAAAAATAACAAATGTATCTGACTGTAATGTTTTCTTAAATAACACTGATAACTCAATTAAGTACAATTCTCATTTAATCTTCTCCTTTATGATATATATATATATATATATATATATATATGAATACGTGAAGAACAAGGGAGTAATAGAATGAATTTGTATGAAATTGAATGCACAAGAGTATTAAAATCAAAGAATATGAGAGTAGAGTAAGAATAGATTGAATTCTTGTTTTGGAAACATGATTCTAATATGTTTATATAGATTATAAATAGGTGCATTTGCTCGTGAAGAGTTATTATGAAGAGATATGGTCGTAACTATTGAAATGAAGGACGCATCTCTTCATGAAAGGAAGTGCATATTTGAAAATATAGTCTTTATAGATATTCAGACTTCTGAATTGAATAATTCAGACTTCTGAATTGAATAATTCAGATTCTGAATTAAGTTGAAATGCAAACAGCAAGAAAATAGGCTATTTCTGGCCTTATTTAGACGTCTGAAATATTTCATTCAGACGTCTGAATATTATGGAACCATAATTTTGTTTCAGCATTCAGAGGTCTAAATGAAGTATTTCAGACGTCTGAGTTTAGCCTGTAACAAAAAGTATCATAGCTTATTTGGTTAGAGCACTTGCCTTCTAAACTAGAGACCCGAGTTTGAGTCTTGCTCCATGCAATTTTTGGAAACATGATTTTTCATTTAAAAAAATGAATGTAGATGTGTATATACCATTTGGAGAAGATTTTAACATTTGTAAACTCTAGACACGACACTATATGACTAATAATACTTTGTTTGTCACCTTCGTCTTGTCTCTATCGTGTATATCTCTTCTTGTATCTCCATATATATACTTTCATTCTTTTTTGTATTGTATCTCTTCATTCTGAATGTATTTGATTATCTCTTTTTGATGCTCATGTACTTGCAAATTAGCTTAAAGATTCTTTGGCATAATTGTATAGTTGTTGTTATTAAAAATCCAATAATTGAGGTTCTAACAATTAATTATGCCCTTTGGCTTAACTAATGCTCCTGCATTCTTCGTTGACCTTATGAATCGTGTCTTTCGAGATGTTCTTAATAAGTTTGTTATGGTTTTTGTTGATGATATCCTTGTCTTTTCTAAGTCCGAGAAGGAGAATGTAGCACATTTAGGTTTTGTTCTTGAAACCTTGAGGAGTCATCAATTGAAAGCTAAATTCTTTAATTGTCATTTTTGGAAGGATGAAGTTTGATTCTTTGGACATATTATTTCCAAGAATGGAGTTTCAGTTTAATCTAGTTAAGATCGCTGCGATCAATGTATGTCTATCCTCTTTCTTCTTTTGTAACTTATCTTTTCTTTCTTTGAAATTAAAATTCCTCAATCTATTTTAGGATTGGGAAGGATTTAAGACTCGTTCGGATATTCGTAGCTTTTTAGGACTTACTGGTTATTATCGGAGGTTTATAGAGAATTTTGCTCATATTTTTGCACCCTCACTGCTTTGACTCGGAAAAATAAGAAGTTTGTTTGGAATGCTAAGTGTGAAGTCGCCTTTAATGAGTTAAAGAGCAAGCTAACTTCTACTCCTATTCTTACCATCTCTGGTGGAAATGAGGGATTAACGGTATACACTGATGCCAGTCGAGAGGATTTAAGAGCTGTTTTTACGCAGAATGGGAAGTTTACTGCTTATGGCTGTCGTTAGTTTAAGATCCATGAAGCTAATTATGCAGCTCATGATTTGGAATTGCTTGCCGTAGTTTTTGCTTTGAAGATATATAGGCATCATTTTTTGGGAACCAAATTTGAACTTTTACGGATCACTAGTCTTTGAAGTATATTTTCACCTAGAAGGATTTAAACTAGAGGCAAGTTAGATGGTTCGAGTTTTTAGCTTCTTATGACCTCGACATCAACTACACTCCTGCTAAAGCTAATGTGGTAGCCGATGCTTTGAGTCGAAAGAAGGCGATGTTGTGTCAGCTTGTTGTTTCTTTCTCCCTATGGATCGTATTGTTGCTAAGCAGGATGAGGATGAGATGCTGATGCTTATTAAGGAGAATGTTCATATTAGGGAAGATAGTAACCAAGATGGAAAGGGAGCACAAATTGATGATAAAGGGATTTTGAGAATTAATAATTATATTTGTGACCTGAATGTCAATGGATTGAGGCAAGAGTTACTGCGAAAAAATCATCGTTTTGGACTTTCTATTCATTCTGATGCGACGAAGATGTATCAGAATATGAAGAAGCTATATTGGTGGAGTGGTATGTAGCGGGATATCTCACTTTATGTTAATAGATGTGCCACTTGTCAGCAGGTTAAGGCCACTGGATTATTGCAACCTTTGGAGATTTCCAATTAGAAATGGGAACAGGTTTCGATGGATTTTATTGATGGTTTACCAAGGACTAGAAGGGTTAATAAGAGTATATGAGTTATTCTGGATAGACTGAGCAAGTTAGCTCATTTCATTCCGGTCAGACCTAAGCGCACTGCATCGAGCTTAGCTAAGATCTGTATGAGAGGGACTGTTTGACTTCATGTTGTTCCGATCAGCATAACTTGTGATAGAGATCCCATCTTCACTAGTAACTTTTGGAGGGCATTCCAGGAAGCTTTGGGTACTCGGTTGAATCTTAGCATGACATATCATCCGCAGACTGATGGTCAAATGGAAAGAGTGAATCAGATTTTGGAAGATCTTCTTCATGGCTGTGTTCTTAATTTTGGAGGATCTTGAGAAGATCATCTCCATCTCGTCGAATTTACTCAGAATAATAGCTATTAGGTATATCTTTTATTTCAAATCTAGATCTTAATAAACTCCAATCATCTAAACTCTATCTTTTGAATTCAAGCAAGTATTAAGATGTCCCTGTTCGCCGCTCTTTATGGTCGATCTTGTAATTCTCCATCTTGCTGGATTGAATCTTGTAATCATTTGGTTGTTGGTCCTGATATGATTTTGGATGCTTCTGAGAAGGTTGAGGAGATTAAAACGAAGATGGGGATTGCTCAGGATAGATGGAAGAAGTATGCTGATAGGCATAAAAGGAGTTTGGAATTTGCAGTGGGTGATCATGTTTTTCTGAAGATCTCACCATTGAAGAATGTGGTTCGCTTTGGACAAAAAGGGAAGCTAACTCCTAGATTCATTGGTCCTTTACGCATATTAGAGAGAGTTGGTCCTTTAGCTTATCAAGTGGATTTGCCTGAGAAGCTGTCTGGACTGCATAAGGTGTTCCATGTCTCTCATCACCACAAGTATCTTCATAATCCATCTTTGTTTGTTCAGCCTGCTTTGCTTGAGATCTGGATGTTGAACCGAATCTCACTATCGAGAGGAAGCCACTTTGTGTCATTGACCGTGGTACGAAGGAGTTGAGGAGGAAATATGTCAACCTGGTCAAGGTGTAATGGAGCATTGATGATCGGAATTGTACACAGGAGATGAAAGAGAGCATGCATGCTTCGAATCAGAAGTTGTTTGTTCCAGATATTATTCTTTGAATCTATCCTATCTTCTTTTGTTTCTCTTCCCTGTCTTGTTCCTTTTCAGGGACAAAAAGTTTTGAGTGGGGGAGAGTGTAACAATTTTCAAATTTGAACTATTTTAAAACTATTTAATATTTGAATTTAGGTTAAATTTCGAAATTTGAATTTAAATAATGGATTTGAAATACTAACTGAAATACTTTTCCACATTTTTCAAAATTTGAAAATTTCTAAATTTTGGTCAAACTTGGTCAAATGTTGACTTTTTGTTGTAATTTAAAAAGCATCAAATTTGAATTTTTTATACTAGAAAAAATTCTAAAATCCACTCCACTTTTCATTTCGTCGAAATCGGATTTTTAAGGCTCTAATCTGCAATTTACAATGTAAAAACGTGCATTTTTTACAGTGTTTATGTGTGTAGTTTACACCGTATTTCCTTTGCACTTCTTTTACGTATTTTGTTTGTATTTATACTAGTGTTATACGCGGTATATACAAGTATCTATTTGAATTAGTGCTTGGGTAGGTGAAGGGTTAGTTGAACCAACACTTTTTGGCTAAACCAACACTTCCCTTCACTCAAATTCCTACGTACAGAAAACTATACGTTCATTTTTCTTCTCACCTCCTTCCTTCTCATTCCTCCTCACTAGAACAAAAACCAGTAAACGTTCATCCTTCTCCTCCTCTAATTCCTAAACCTAATCTCTAAATTCTCCTCACCTTGCTCCTCCGCTCCATCACCAAAACCTAGCCTAGCCTCCATGTCCTCCTCTCCACCAAAACCCTAACCCTAATTTTCCTTCCTCCCCCTTTTTCTCCCTCCTCCTTGCCGCACCTTCCCCCTCCCCTACTTCTCCTATTGTCGCACCTAGACCCTACCATTCCCACACCAAACACCACTGGCCACCCATGCACTCAACCACTCCGGCCATGTGTCAACCCGTCCTTTCCCTTAGACTAGGTCGTACGGCCAAAAGCCTAGCTCCCCCTCTCGGCTGAACCACCCTAGCCCTTTGGATGAACCCTCCACCTCTTCATATATAAAAAAGTTTTGTTTTGAAAAAAAAGGTTTGTGTACCATCCCTGAATTTTAGCCAAGATAATTTGATAATTAAATTAATTTTTGAAATTAAATTGTGAATTCATTTGTGAATTAATTAGAAAATGTCCAAAACAAATAGAATTTTGGTTTGAAATTTAAGGATAAGTATTTTATAAATAAAATTGGATTTAAAAAAATAAATATTGGATTTAAAGGTAAATAGGATTTTAAAGCTTTAAAAGTTAATGATAGTTTTTTTTCTAAATTTTTAAATATATTTATGTTTGGAAGATTTACTTTAAGAATCTAGGTAATAATTTTCAAAAGATTTATTTTTAAGATTGAATTCTCTTATATATATATATTTATTTATATACATATATAAATAAATGTGATTATTTGTTAATATGTATTCAAGATTTCCAAATCATTCGTTTCTTTTAAAAGTTGTGCAAATATAAATGATAACAAATGTATGAATGTAAAAATATATAAATGTATATATGTAAATATATTGAACTAAATTAAGTTTGAATGTGAAAAGTGACTGAAATAAAATTTATTTATACAAATGTAAAAATATTAAAAACATAAACAATTTAAAATAAAAATCATATGTTAAGATATGAAATTTTATTTGCAATAAGGGTTAAAAATAAATTTACAAATTTTTTTTTGAAACAAGGATATAAACATAAAGATGATTTTTGAGACATTTTTAAAGAGATTAATATATGTAAAGATAAGTGCAATAAAATGGGACAAGTGGCATTGGAAGTATTTTCTTTTGAATTATGTCTTTGAAAACATGCATAAGAAGAAAATTTAAGATCAGGCTGTTTTCCTTTTTCTCAAACCTGAAAAGAAAAAAAAGAATTCGAAATTCTTTTCAAATCTAAAAAATGAATCAAAGATCAGGTTTCAATTCAAACTACAAGATGAGAAATCAAATTCAAGGCAAATTTAAATCAAAGCTTCAACCTGGAAAAGTAGAATAAAAATCAAAAACCTAGAGATCAAAGCATCTTCAGCCTGGAAGTCAAACTCAATAGTTTTCTCAAAAAAAAGATTGGGATTAAGGCAAGATTCAAATATAATGCAAGTTCCAAAAAAAAACATCAATCAAGTATCAGAGCAAATAAATGGATTCAGATCAAAGAAAAAGTAGAATTTCCAGATCAACAAAAGCAAAGCCTGGCTCTGTCTATCTCTGTTATCATTAAGCAGGTGAGCAAACTTTTGAACCTGTATACTTGGATTTTTGGTTTGTCGGTGATCATTGATGTATGATGATATTTTAGTTATAAATCTAAATGCATGTGTAAGAATAAAAGAAAAATATGCCTGTGCATGTCTGTATAAACATAAATAACATTACTCTGTAAATATACAGACTCCAAACCATCAAAATAAAATTTAATTACTCATAGTACAATCGAATTTAGGCTTAATTTCTAAAAGGAAAATGTTTGCAATATGTTAACATCATTTTTAAAAATAAATTCAAAAGGATTGTTATCCCGCTTTTAGGCAAAGCCGCGATACCAAAAGATCGATCGAAAACGAACGACAGTTCGTATCAGAGATTGGTCATACTTCGTCTCACTATGGATATCGCTGAATTTTATCCGAGTCCAGATTGAGCTACAATTGATGGGACACGACAAGAAAGATCATAGAACTCAACATCTCAAATTTCAAGTCAATCCGAGTTCATACGCTCGAGTTATGATCGATTCAATTTGAAGGGGAAGACCTAGGTTTCGAACCCATCACTAATCAATGGTTCGAACCGATCACCTTCGTATCGATCGACTTCGAAACCATCGAAGCGCCTCGGATTCGACTCCATCACCTTCGAATCCATCGGGTTCGTATCGATGGACCTCATATCCATGGAGAAGTCACAAAGCTCGTATCCATCAGAGGAACGCAAGTTCGAATCCATCAAGCATCAGTTGTTCGAACCCATTATTGAAGCCTTGTTCAGACCCATCATTGAAGCTTCATTCGAATCCACCAAGTCAACTAGCCACGATGACGTGTTATCCATCGGTTCGAATGCACCGAGATACATGGAGTCGAAGAGGTCAACTCGGAGTGAAGACCGGATCGATTCGAGGTTTGCACTCCACGTCATCACAAGGGCGCATGCCACCATCGATTCGAAACCATCGGTTCAAAGGGTGGTTTCGAACCAAATAGCCACGCAATGAACCCCATCTCGAATCCATCATATCTCTCAATCTACTGATCTAAATGCCACGAAATTTTCACAGAAGCTTGCATACATGTTGAAGAATGTCCACACCAATTTTCACCTCGATTGGGTGAATTTATGATCGATTCGAATGGAGTTCGAATCGATGCCAAAGTGGGCACAAATTTCCTGGGACCGGGCGTGTGGGCCCCCTCACGTGCCAGAAGTGGTCTCCCGAGTTTTCAGCAAAGTATCAGCAACCTACGCCTATAAATAGAGCCCCAGAGCCAACAGAAAAAGGATCTTTCGACTCTCAAGCGCCCAGGCTCTGCCGGATTGAGATCTCCATCATCCTACATCATAATTTTGCTGTTGATTTCGAATTTCTAGTGGTAACTCGCTGTTGATCGCTGTAACAACTTGTAATCATTGAAAGAGAATCAATAAAACATCAAAAAACATCACAGTGGACGTAGGCAACACGCCGAATCACTATAAATCGCTTGTCTACGCATTTACCTTACTATTGATTGGAGTTTTTGTTAGATAATATCTGTTTTGAATTTATTTTCTTCATTATTATCTCTTAAACGACTCCCGAAGAGTGTTGTGACTAATTTTGGTGCTTTCACTGAGAGAACCCAGATTTTCTCCTGCTCGTTGGATCTGTCATCGATACCGGATTGAATAAATCTAAGAGAGAGATCCAGATCATTAAATCCAACTTCCTTCCCTTCTATTTAGATTTTCATAAAGTCTAGGAAAGGAATTCAACTTTCAAGATGGTTAGCACAAGAACCACCTCAAGCGCTGTCAATCAAGAAGAACAGGATAGACAGAATCCTGCCCCACTACCCCCATCTAATCAAGATGTTACTGGGCACTCGGAACCGTCAGGTCCGGTTACCCAACAAGAGTTGCAATTGCTACTCCAAGATCTGACCCAGAGTCGGCAACAACTAGAAGAACAGCTACGCGCTAACGCTGAGCTAATCAACAAGCTGGATTGCCAGAAACGAAAGAGATCCACGAGAGATCATGCTTCTCACTCCTCCATCGAAAGTTCTTCATCTTCTGATTATCATAATCGGCCTCCACGACCCCGGCTAGATGGGAGTCGTATGCCACCCGTTGGAAATCAACCGACAATTCGTTTCCGGAGTGCGAACGGACTCCAACTTCTCAGAGTGTGAATTGGAGTATAAACATTCAACAATTCGTTCCCGGAGTGCGAACGGACTCCAACTTCCCAGAGTGTGAATTGGAGTATAAACATTCAATAACTCGTTCCCGGAGCGCGAACGGACTTCAACTTCCTAGAGTGTGAATTGGAGTATAAACATTCAATAACTCGTTCCCGGAGCGCGAACGGACTCCAACTTCCCAGAGTGTGAATTGGAGTATAAACATTCAATAACTCGTTCCCAAAGCGCGAACGGACTCCAACTTCCCAGAGTGTGAATTGGAGTATAAATATTCAATAACTCGTTCCCGGAGTGCGAACGGACTCCAACTTCCCAGAGTGTGAATTGGAGTATAAACATTCAATAACTCATTCCCGGAGTGCGAATGAAGTCCAACTTCCCAGAGTGTGAATTGGAGTACAAACATCCAATAACTCGTTCCCGGAGTGCAAACAGACTCTAACTTCCCAGAATGTGAATTGGAGTATAAACATTCAATAACTCGTTCCCGGAGTGCGAACGGACTCCAACTTCCCAGAGCGTGAATTGGAGTATAAACATCAAATCCATCGTTCCCAGAGTGTGAACGGACTCTTAAAAAGCCCAAATAGATGTGACTGACCATCCAGCGGCTAACTCCGACTTCCTAGAGCATGAATTGGAGTATAAATATGGATTACAGGTTCCCGAAGCGCGAACCGAAGCATCTGTGCGTACTCCAACTTCGCAGAACGTGAATGGAGTATAAACATAAATTACAGGTTCCCAAAGCGCGAACCCAAACATACATGTTAACTCCAAGTTCCCAGAGTGTGAATTGGGGTACAAATACCAAGTCAAAGTTCCCGGAGTGTGAACTGAAGTATCAATACTAACTCCAAGTTCCCTGAGCGTGAAGTGGAGTATAAACATCAATTCCAGGTTCCCGGAGCGCGAACCATGTTACAAACATCGATAGCTCTTAAATTCCAGGAGTGCGAACCAAATTATCGATCTCAAATTATCCTAAGTCCCCAGAGCGCGGACATGTGCTTAAGATGTGCAATAAGTGCGATCAACCACCAAAAATACAAATGTTGTTCCCCGAAACTGGGGGGCAAAAAAGCTATGTGATAATCACTAACCGAAGTGATACAATGTCCGAAGTTCAACTTATTCATCGATCACAACTTGTGACCAAGATTTTCAGACTTGGTAAATAAAACAAACTCTACTTGACGGTAAAAACACCACAAGTACACCGGACAGAAAACAAAACACTCCAAGTACTTAAGCACAAATGAAATGAGAATTGAAACAAAGAAACTGAATTTTATTTCAACTAACTAGAGACAAAGACTTACATGCAAATAAGTTCTTCCAAAAAGAATTCCTACTTGCAGGGGCCGAACCTGCATCTATACACGACCTACCTATCAAAAAATCCACTTAAGCGGCCCATCTACTTCTTCTTTCTGAATCTCCTTATCAGCGGTTCATCATCGGACTTGCTAGAGACAGAGATCCATCGTTTGGAGCGCTTCCTCTCCGGTGGTTGCTCTTCGCTGGGGGCATAATGTCAATGTCCTCCTCAGAGCTTGAATCTACGTGAAGGCTTTCCACCGGAGGAGTAGGAGGGACTGGGTCCGCGACGGAAGGTGGGATAATGCCGCCTGACGATATTACCCTTAAAGGTGCTGGGCTATGCGCCGCCGTGCTGCCACCGATACTACCACTTTGCCCCGCAGATTCTATTTCGACGTTGATCTCGGCCAGAATATCCTCATCACGAGTCGCTTGGGCCTGGCTGGGGGCATCCGCAGTCTGCATTGAAGAGCTAGAGGTTGGCGGGAGGTCACTAATGATGAACGGCAGGTCTGTGGAGAAGCCACCCTGCTCATTGAGCAGCTCGCTCACCATTTGTTCATCAAGAGATAATCCGCTCCCCTGCACCGCCTCAGCTGATACTGCTGTTATGACATTAGTCTAGGTGGTGATGGCCTTATCCCCTTTACTTGATTCTTGGGTCGCGGCAATCGGCGCAACTCCAGTCACTAAGCAAAGATAAGAAGAAGTTATTAGTAACCGCTTCAAAACAAATGCTCTAATGAAAACACACTTGAGATATGTTCGGTGTACCTTCCTCAGTATGGCTTGCGGACGGCTGAGCGGCCTCAGAAGTATGCTCCTAAATAGGAGATAACCGCGGCTGTTCTGGGTCGTAAGCTGGAACGGATTGGGAATCAACCACAGATACAGGCTCTAACAAAGGTGGAGCAGTATTGTCAAGAACAGTAGCGTGATGCTCAACACCTGATCCCTCTCCAACCTCCAGAGATCGGCCACCGATCATCTCCTTTTCATGAGAAATAATAGTGTCATGGAGGATCTTTTTCTCATCATCTGTCAGCAACCGGTTTTCGAGTTCAAATCGGTCGACCGATTCATCCAGATGTGCTTCCTCTTCCTCCTCAACCAATCGACCCAAGCGCTATGGAGGTGTACCGGGTAATCCTGAAGCCAGGCCAAATTTTTGTGTCTCAACACATTGGCATTGTAAGTGATGAGCAGGTCTTCAATATCGGCCTCCAGCCTGGCCTCCGCTTGTTGAACTTTCTCCTCAACCTCCATCTCGACCGCTTGGACCGTGGCTACTCCCGCATCCCGTTCAGTCCGAAGCATCATGGCTTGTTCGCACGCCTCCTGGGCTGCGTTGTTCGCATCATCCCTATCCTTGGCGATTTCGGAAAATTTGGACTTAAGCTCATTTAGCTCCTTCAGGGCTGCGTCCCTCTCGGCAGCGACCATGGTGTTTCGATGGCCCATATCCTCTACCATGGCATAATGCTCACATTTCGTCCTATCCATCGTTACCTGGGCTTCGTCGGCTTTTTTGATAGCCTCCATTTCATATTTCCGGGAAGATTTAGCTTCAGTGTTAGCACCTCAATAATACGGCTCTTTTGAGCTAACTCGGCCTGCAACTTCTCGATGGTGGCCCCATGCTCAAAGGCCAATGCTGATGCTTTATCAGCCGCTTTCGGCCACGCTTTGTACTGGGCGTAAAATCGTGCACGTAGTCATGAACTAACTGCTCAGCTTCCTCTGGAATCCTCTTTAAATGTGGAGGAAAGATATAGTTGTCAAAGCAAATGTTTGGAAAATCTTTCTTTAGCTGAGCAAGCTTGATTTCTCCTTCCCCTGAAATCTCAACGGGGGGCTGTTCTGTAACAGCAACAGTTATTGTTTCACTCCTAGAATGGAAGGATTCATGCCTAGAAGATTGAGAAGCCGACATGTAGTGTGAAGATTCATAAGGACGAGAGACATGAGCAGGAGGTTGTATGGGATCTCTGGGAGGAGGAGGAGTATGCGATCGAGATTGACGCTTATAGCCTCTATCAGTATCATATCTTTCTTGACCAGAATACCCATAGCATCCCTGATCGTAATCTCTATCCCCTTCTCGTCTGCGCGAATCATGATATGATGACTTGCGGGCATGTCGGAGACTCCCTAACATTGAACCTCGCCTAGACATAGTATCTGCAGAGCAAAATAAAGTAGAATTAATCACCTTTCAAAATAGGTAGTTTACAGTCAAAGGTTATGTAGTGTTGTGAAATATGTATGAATGTGCAACCCCCCGACCAACCGGATGTGTCTGCCACACCAGTGGGAAAAGACTCGCTCAAAACTAAAGTTTCTGAAAGTTCTTCCAATCCGGCGTCATGCTGCATGGACACATCATCCGGAATTGGAATATCGGCGAGCCCTTCATAAAGATTTTCAGTTCTCGGAGGAGACATCTCTGAAATTCTAACTCCGGGAGCGGATCGGGCCGTGACAACCGATTTCCATCTCCCCTTCTTAGTTGGCTTAACAACAGCTGCCTTGCCTTTTCTCTGCTATGTGACATCCTGAGCTACATCTGTAGGCTTGGTCAACGGCTCATCGTCAGCATGAGTTCTTTTAGAATCAGCTTCCTCGGTTATAATAAATTTGGGCTTCTTGTGCCTGACTCGTTTTTTCAAAACGGTCTTTAGTGCCCCCTCAAACTTTATGCTCTGCCCTCGTTCGATCAACCCGTAAGTCCGGAGATTCCTATCCGTCAGAAGCAACTCGATATCCATATCTTCGCTCGGGACTCCCCGGAGTATTCGTACTATCTCCTTAAATTGTTCACCTTCAGGTCGCTGAATCGTTGCTGTAAAAAGGAAAAAAATATAATTTTCACTTCGACTGCAATTGCCGTAGTAATTATTTGAGAACTCAGCTATACTCACGTCTAAATAACCATCGTCGGGCAAACCGTGGAGGACATCTGACATAAAACCATTCCGTCCTGTAATAACTCAACCTAGTCCAGGACCTAGTAACCACTTGGCAATTCCTTACCGCTTCCAGAAATGTGAAGGAAGGGTAATCACCTCGGGTTTTGAAGTTGAATAGATATCTGATCTCAGTCGGGATCGGTGATCTATGAAGGTACTCCATGAAGACGATGAACAAGCTGTTCATGGAAGCATATCCGTTCGAGTGTAGTTGAAACAGGGCGATCCTCAAAAAAGATAGTACTTCCCTTATGTACTCGTTGAACGGGGGAAGCGTCCTGGCCGCGCACGCATGGCGATTGAATGCTGTATATCCTTCCGACGGATATGTGGTCTATCGTTCGGCCCCCGGCAATAACACGTCATCCAATGACAGGCCGTGCCTTAAGCATATTCTCCCCAACATATCTTCAAAAATATTGGATTGAACGGAGTCCGATGGATTAGCAATAAAAGACGCATTGGAAAACTCGTCCGGGGCTGGTCCGATGATCTCAGGTTAGATATCCGAAACCTCTAGCCTCGAAGTAACTGTACTTAGAATCGCCTGCTGCTGCGAACTTGAAGGTTCCATAACTAGCTAACTCATGAGAAACCATCGTTAGATGACAAAGGACCCGTGCATTCCCCAGTGTAAAGTGTATGAATGTGTGTGGTACAGTGCCATGCATTGCTTGAATAAATGTCGCAGAGTTAAAGGAAATATGCAAACGACAAAGCTGCGGAGTCCAGTTATAATGACCGTCATCGCTGACCGTCATCACTAAACCGTTTATATGGTAGAAGTTGATTCGGATAGAAGTTGTTATGGTTCCATCGACAAGCTTCGAAAGATGGTCAAGTATGCAGTTTGATTATCAAGTCCAAATATGCAAGAATGAAGCTCATCGGAATTATGCTAAGAAAATGTCAAACTTTGGTATCCATCATAGAGGGTTTCGAAACGATCACAGGAAACTCGTTCGAACCCATCATTATACCACTTCGAATCGATACAGAGGGTCGCGCTTCAAACCCATGATCAAGTGCCAAGTCCGAGTCGATCAATGAAGGATGACTTCGAATCGATCCCTGGTTAGTTAGTTCATACCGATCAGGAAAACCTCAACTCAACATCGATCAAGTTCGAACCGATACCCTTCGTATCGATCACAAAGAGGCAATTCGTATCGATGTAAAGTTAAGGACTTCGAACCCATGGCTGATGGATTCGAGGTCCATCGATTCGAATGAACCCATCAAGATAATCAATCGGTGCGAACTGCGTCAACCCCATGGGGGCATCCCAAGGATCGATACGAAATCCAAAGGAAAATGATGTCGTTCACATCGATCCGAACACGAGTCCCCAGGTGGTTTCGAAGCTCCCCCAAACAAGATCTGGTTTTACCAATCACCAGAGTGGCCAATCGATGAAGAAGAGGCAGGGTCGAAATAGCTTTGCCGTTTGGATTCGAGGCTAGTTACCTAATTTGAGTGATGGATTCGAGGAATTAAAGACTTGGATTTTGAATGGTTCGAATACGTAACATGGTGCCTTCTTCTCTGAAGCTTCGAGACGATGCAGAACACAGTAAACGCAAGGTAAGAGTAAAAAGTGAAAAGTGGCAAACCCTCTGCTATTTATATGAAGCCTAGGAAGTGACCGGGCCTTTTCGCATCCCAGTTAACTCAACCGGTCACAACCGGTCAATTATCAGATCGATTCGAAGTCAGCCTTCGAATCCATGCGCTTAAGGCCTTATCGATACGAAACACACAGCAGGGCAACGAGTTGCATCGATGCGAAGCAAACAGTGGGCACATCGATTCGAAGCCCCTGTTCACATCAACAAATTCGCAACTCCATCCACAACCTGCGGATACGAACAACGATTTCGTATCCATCATTTCCTACCAATACGAACGACGATTTCGTTCCATCATTTCCTACCGATACGAACGACGACTTCGTACCCATCATTTCCTATCGATACGAACTGCTATTTCGTATCCATCCCTTCTCATCGGTATGAATGAACGTTTCATACTCGTCCAAGCCATCGGTTCGAATGTCAGTTTCGTACCCATCATAGCATAAGCGTACCCATCCATACGAATGTTGATCTCAAAACACATCGGTTCGAAGTATTGCATTCGCGCAACCCAAAGTCGTTTCCTTCAACCTTCTATATCGGTTCATGAGAGGATCGATACGAAGGGACTTTTTCAAAAAACCATCAAGCGTTGTCTCAACTCAAATTTCCAAATCAGTTTAAGAGAGAATCGATACGAAATTCGATAGCAAACCAAACTGACAACGACTCGTGGACGCACGACGTTAACGAGGGTCAAACTAACATATGTGCATATATATCGAGCTAACATTCGATCTTAAAACATTTACAGGGATCGAATACTCATCTTGTTACAAATGCAACAGCCAACGGCTAAGCGCTATTATACAACAATCAATCATATCAACACAAGGTTACAGCAATACAGAATACGAGTCTCAACAAAAAAGAGAGCAATGATTGTTCGGGGAGAAATTGCAGCTATTCAAAGCACGTCATGTTCCCACAAGACGTACTTTGGCGGGCAAAATGTTATCCCGCTTTTTGGCAAAGCCGCGATACCAAAAGATCGATCGAAAACGAACGACAGTTCGTATCATAGATTGGTCATACTTCGTTTCGCTATGGATATCGCTGAATTTTGTCCGAGTCCAGATTGAGCTACAATTGATGGGACACGACAAGAAAGATCATAGAACTCAGCATCTCAAATTTCAAGTCAATCCAAGTTCATACGCTCGAGTTATGATCGATTCAATTTGAAGGGGAAGACCTAGGTTTCGAACCCATCACTGATCAATGGTTCGAACCGATCACCTTCATATCGATCGACTTCGAAACCATCGAAGCGCCTCGGATTCGACTCCATCACCTTCGAATCCATCGGGTTCGTATCGATGGACCTCGTATCCATGGAGAAGTCACAAAGCTCGTATCCATCAGAGGAGCACAAGTTCGAATCCATCAAGCATCAGTTGTTCAAACCCATTATTGAAGCCTTGTTCGAACCCATCATTGAAGCTTCGTTCGAATCCACCAAGTCAACTAGCCACGATGACGTGTCATCCATCGGTTCGAATGCGCCGAGATACATGGAGTCGAAGCGGTCAACTCGGAGTGAAGACCGGATCGATTCAAGGTTTGCGCTCCACGTCATCACAAGGGCACATGCCACCATCGATTCGAAACCATCGATTCGAAGGGATGGTTTCGAACCAAACAGCCACGCAATGAACCCCATCTCGAATCCATCATATCTCTCAATCTACTGATCCAAATGCCACGAAATTTTCACAGAAGCTTGCATACATGTTGAAGAATGTCCACACCAATTTTCACCTCGATTGGGTGAATTTATGATCGATTCGAATGGAGTTCGAATCGATGCCAAAGTGGGCCCAAATTTCCTGGGACCGGGCGCGTGGGCCCCCTCACATGCCAGAAGTGGTCTCCCGAGTTTTCAGCGAAGTATCAGCAACCTACGCCTATAAATAGAGCCCCAGAGCCAACAGAAAAAGGATCTTTCGACACTCAAGCACCCAGGCTCAGCCGAATTGAGATCTCCATCATCCTACATCATAATTTTGCTGTTGATTTCGAATTTCTAGTGGTAACTCGCTATTGATCGCTGTAACAACTTGTAATCATTGAAGGAGAATCAATAAAACATCAAAAAACTTCACAGTGGACGTAGGCAACATGCCGAACCACTATAAATCGCTTGTCTACGCATTTACCTTACTGTTGATTGGAGTTTTTGTTAGATAATATCTGTTTTGAATTTATTTTCTTCATTATTATCTCTTCAACGACTCCCGAAGAGTGTTGTGACCAATTTTGGTGCTAACAAGGATTATTTGAGTAATTATCCCAAAATCTATGAATTATAGTAAAATAAAACAAAGGCAGGGAAATTCGATTATCAGATTTTTATAATTGGATTGCATGATTAGAATCGTCATCAAAAATGATGAATTTTAGAAATAAAACGATGAAGGGTGAAATTCAAAGTTAACCAGAAAATGGATTTTTAAGTTTTTCTGGTGATCGATGAACTCGAGGTGATCGGGGTTCGTTCTGGAGGAAGATGAAGGTTAGGCGATCAAGGGAAAAATAATTAAAGCTTTTCTGGTTCACCTTGGTTACCGTATGTGGTTGAACTAGGGTTTAACAACCCAGTTTAGTCGATGAAGTTTTGGGAAAAATTCGCCAGCGTTGGGATACGAGAGGTGATCGGTCGGGGGGGACAGGAAGAGGAGGATCTGACAAACTTCTGGACGCGGCGGTGAGTTCACCAGTAATCGGAGGTGGTGGCCAGTGGCGGTTCTTTCGATCGAAAATGGGTTCAGTTGATTCTTGTGTGCTCGATTTTGATTCTGGGTAAATCAATCGGAACTGGGTGGTGATGTTCATCGACATGGTCAAGGGGGACTTGTAGGTGATCGTGGCATCGACCAGTGATGATCAGAATAGTAGTGCAAGTGCACGCGTGCACTTGTGTATCTGGCACTGCTGAGATGTTGGAGAAGACATGATATTCTTGGGTTGTTACTCGAGAAAAGGCAGTAGTGACTCGAGTTAATCTCGAGTGTGTTCTTGTGTGTTACAGTGATTAAGAAGTTTTAAAATTTTAAAATACTAAAGAAAAGTATAAAGAGGAAGAAGAGGAAGGCACTGGGGGAATGCTCGCGGAAACCTAAAAGTGGCTCCGGTTTTAAGATTCAATCAACGTAGGGTTTCTTTTGTGAAATTAACTAGTTAAAAGATCAAGTTTTTGAAGGCAATGTTAACCCAAATTTTCAAAGTACTTTATTAAAAACAAGTTTTTAACAAGTTTTTCGAGGGTTATAAATTTAAAGTTAGTTGTTTCAAAGATTAATTATTTTGGTTTAAAAAAAAATTATACTAAGTAATGAATTAAAGATTAATTAATTTATTAAAAAGGTAATAAACTTGTAATCAATCAAAGGTTGATTTATTAATGTAAGTAATAAAAAGGGTAATTACTTAATGTGACTACTTAAAGTTTTAACTATTTAATCAAAGTAATAAAGGATAATTAATTAAGAAATGATTTTGAATTTAAATATTATTTTATTTAAAGGTTGATTGATTTATAAATTGAGATTTGTGTATTAAGTTTTAATCAAAAGGTATTAAGAAATTATTTAATATAATTAATTTAAAAGATGATGATAATTGATTAATGATTGATTAATGTGATTATTTTAAAGATAATTCCTCGATGTGATTAATTTGTAATTAATTAATATAAGTGATTAGAGATAATCACTCATTTTAATAAATTAAAAGGTAATTGATTAGTTAGTGGTAACTAATTAAGGATTAATTAGTGAATGTAATTGAATAAGGATAATTAATTGAAGGTTATTTAATTAATGAAAATTATTAAGAATACTCGCTTATTATAATTAATTAAAGGTTAGTTAATTCATAATTAATTAAGGATGATAAATTACTTAAAAATAATTACTTAATAAAGGTAATTAAGGATGAATAATAAATGATTAAAGATTGATTAATCAGAGTGTTTAAAATTAATTAATTTAAAGAATAATTAATTAATGAGGTTAATTAATTAAGGTAATTAATTTGAGAATAATTAATCAATTAAAGGTTAATTAACTAATCAAAGTAATTAAGGGATGATTACTAATTAAGGATTTGTTAGGTACGTTTCTACCACCCACCGAATCAAAGCGAACCAACTCGAAATAACACGCCGAACCAACCAGAAGTAGCATGCCGAACTAACTCGAAGTAGCCACCACCGAATCAACCTACCGGACCAAGCCACGCCTTCACCACCGAACCATCCCATCTCCAAGCTACTACCAAACTAGGTGCCTGCCGAACCAAATAGAATCACCCACCTACCACCGAATCACCTATCATCGGATCAAACCCCACTTCCATGCATAGCCGAACCAGAGAGCTATCGGACCAGCTACCATTATCCACTGTCGAACCAAAGGAGGGACACGACCGGATCATTCACCACCAGACCAAGTCATACCGGACCAACTCTGCCAGGCCAGATCACATCAGCCCAGGCCCACCAGCAGCTATATACATCCAAGATCCCTACCCCCAACCTCACTCTATAAATAGATGGGCAGGAGTACAACAATGGCGGACAAGTTTGAGAGCTCAAGCACGGATAGAACTTTCAAACAACTTTCATACTCTGGTAATAAAAGATTTGTACTTGTAATCCGAAGAGTAAAGGAGAATAACATATAAAGTGGACGTAGGCACATTCTTGCCGAACCACTATAAATCTGTGTGTCTTTTACGGTTTAGTCCATCTGTTTTATATATTTGCATATATCACCCAAATCACTAAGAATAACATATAATCAACTAAATCATACGACTTGGAGGTGTTTGCCCATTTTTTGTGCAAACATTTGTGGTGCTTTCACTAAGAACTCGAGCTAGAAGCCTCAGCTTCTCCCACTCAACCTTTATCCTGACAACATCGCTCATTGCTTGGAAAACATGCCTCCCAGGCCGAGAAAAGTTGTTAGCAAAGGAAAGAACATCGCAACTAACAGCATCCCAGATCCAATGATCACAGATCAAGAGAATCATCCTGCTCCAACAGCAAATGGAAATCAGGCAAATCCGACAGCCCCTTCGGCGGAGCATCCAATTACTAGGGCAGATCTGGACAGAGTTGTGGCTAAAGTAACTAACCGCTTCACATCCCAACAAGAAGCCTTGGTGGATCAACTCATGTCACGCTTAAGGGATGCTGAAGAATCCAACCGCAACACTGAATCGTGGGGTGAGTCCCAGTCTAGAGGATCTGGGAGACGACAAAGATCTTTTTTCTATGAAGAGGCTAACAACAGAAACAGCAATGGTAGGAGCCGAGCCCGGACTCAGCCCGAATTCCGACCCGAAGAAGCACTTGGAACCGAACCCAACATGGGAGGTACCAGGCAAGGGTCGGATGTAGCTGAGCCTGTCATGCTACCTAGCCATGGGAACGCTACTGAGCGGGGTCGAGCTAGAGTCCAGCCCGAAGTTGGACCCAAGGAAGTGCTTGGAGCAGAACCCAGCAGGGGAAGATCCAGGCAAGGGCCAACTGTAGCTGACCCTAGCATGCTCCCAGAAGATCGAAGACAGCCATTGGAAAACGTTAGGAGTGATAGACTATACCATCCCTACAGGTCATCTGGACGGGATCGATCCCGTAGAGAAGAACCTAGCTCGTTCCTATCTACCCCAAATTATGATGAGAGGATGGCACGATTGTTCAGGGAATGCGTCCGACGGGATCAAAGAGATCGAGGGATAGGCGCTAGGGTAACCAGCCCCTTCACCCGCAATATCGAAATTGCCATCACCCCCCGAGAATGGAAAATGCCAACAATGGAACCTTACAAGGGAACCTCTGACCCCGTTGTACACTTGCAGAGATACACACAGCATATGCTAATGAGCGGAGCAACAGAGAGAGTGTTGTGTAAATGCTTTCCACTATTCTTTGCAGATCTAGCTACCTCCTGGTTCTGCCATCTGCCCCAAGGATCCATCGGCTCATGGGAAATGTTGAAAGAAAAGTTCATCAGCCAGTTCCGCATTCATGTGGAACAACCCAAGGACGCTTATTCCCTATCTAATATCAAACAAAAGCCCGGGGAGACAGTGCAACAATATCTAACCCGATACAACGCCGCAGCAGCCGCAGTCCAAGATGCCGATGAGAAACTTATCCTAATGGACCTTTGCAGTGGTGTGCATCCAGATACTAAATTTTCTAGCAGACTAACGCAAGAAAAGCCAGCTACCTTACCCGATTTCTTCCATGAAGCCGGAAAATATATGAGACTTGAAGACGCTGCCATCGAAAGGCAGACAGGGCAACAAACCAAGGCAGCTCATGGCAACACATCCGCAGTAGCAAAGGACGTTCGAAGAAATGACTCCAGAGATAGCACTGGGGGCAAGAAAGGGGAAAAGCGCTTGTATAGGCCAGGACCGAGATTTGACTCTTACACTCCTCTAAATGAAACAATCGAAAACATCTTCTTGGCCACCCAGGATGAAGTTAGATACAAGCGCCCCCGCACAAGAAGGAATCAGATAATGCAATTAAGTCTGGAAAGTTCTGCCGATTCCACGAATCTCATGGGCAAGACACCAATGAATGCCATCATCTCCGGGACTTGATTGAAGAACACATCAGAAGGAAGAGACTAGAGCGCTATGTGAAAGGTCAGAACAGGACTTCAACTCCTGTCAATGAAAACCCGGGGCCGCCCCTCCTGGAAGTAGGCGGAGGAAATCGCAACACCAGTGGCTCCAGTCAAGAGAAGATAGTGGTCCTTACCATATCAGGAGGACCACACATCGCCAACGGAAGCTGGGCAGAGATGGAGAGATACGGTAAGTCGCTTAGAGACAATGAAGGCTACGTTAATTCTATTACCGAAGAACACCACTCGAAATGGGAAGAGAATGATGACATCACATTCAGTAGACGTGATCTAGAGGGAAGGCAGTACCCTCACATGGATCCTATGTCATCTCTGCCTGGTTCGGTACATCCAAGGTTTTCCGAATTCTAGTAGACACTGGAAGCTCAGTAAATATCCTATTCAAGCATGCTTTCGACAAAATGAAGCTGTCAATGAAGGATGTGTCTCCCTGTAGCAAACCGCTGCATGGCTTCACTGGAGATGCAAAGATGCCCCTCGGGCAACTGGACCTCTTTGTCGAAATAGGAAGTCATCCCCGCTCCATTGTGTGAAAACAAACATTTGAGCTAATAGAGAACCAAGACCGGCCTTGTCTGACTTCCAAATTGTCCTAGCCCCGTGGTGCCTGAAGATGAAATTTCCAACAGATAACGGAATAGGAGAAATAGAGGGAGATCAAGACGCCGCTCGAGATTGCTATGTGACTGAACTTCGCAATAACCGCAGGAAGGATAAAGGGAAGGGTGCAGAGACTTCTCTCTTCAAGGAAAACTCGGAAGTATAGCAATTAAAGAAAGCCCCTCCTCTTCGATATACCAGCAATCCTTTCAATGAATTAGACCCCAGGGACAAAGAGGAAGAGGCCACCACCGAGCCTGCAGAGGCTATGGAATTTGTATCTGTAGACAAACACGACCCAAGTAGACTGCTGAGAGTCGGGTTTCAGTTAAGAGCGGAGTTGAAGGATCAACTCGTCGATTTTCTTCGCCATAACATGGATGTATTTGCATGGACGCACACTGACATGACAAGAATCTCCCCAGACATGGCATGCCACGTACTGAACATCGATCCTACCAAGGTGTCGGTAAAACAGAAAAAGAGAAGTATGGGGGCAGAACGATCGGCGGCCCTCGAGGAAGAAGTAAAGAACCTACTTGCCAATAACTTCATACGAGAAGCCATCTATCCAGAATGGATCGCCAACCCGGTACTGGTAAAGAAGGCTAATGGGAAGTGGCGAACATGCATTGACTTCTCCAACTTAAATGACGCTTTCCCGAAGGATTGCTTCCCACTCCCCCGAATCGACCAACTCGTGGACAGTACGGCCGGGCACGATCTTTTATCTTTTATGGACGCATACTCAGGATATAACCAAATTCCTATGCACGCCCCCGATCAAGACTACACTAGTTTCATCACTGACCGGGGATTGTATTGCTATAAGGTAATGCCCTTCGAATTTAAAAACGCCGGAGCCACTTACCAACGCCTCGTCAACAAGATGTTTGCGAAACTGATAAGATGAACTATGGAAGTCTATGTGGATGACATGCTGGTAAAATCAAGGAATGCCAACGATCATATAAGCCACCTGGACGAGATGTTTCGAGTACTTCGCCAATATAGAATGAAGCTGAATCCCCTAAAGTGCTCCTTCGGAATATCGTCAGGAAAGTTCTTGGGATTCATCGTCCATGCCAGAGGGATTGAAGCAAACCCCGAACAAGTTCGAGCCCTAAAGGACGTCAAGATACCATCCACTCGAAAAGAAATGCAAAGCCTGAATGGGAAGGTGGCCGCCCTACGCAGATTCATCTCTAAAGCAACTGACAAATGCATCCCTTTCTTCGATGCTTTGAAGAAAGACAAAGGAAAGTTCGAGTGGACTGACGAATGCCTGGCAGCCTTCCTAAACCTAATCGAACACCTCCAGAGGCCACCAGTACTCTCAACACCGAACGAAGGTGAAGAGCTATACCTATACCTTGTTGTGTCATCCCATGCTTTGAGCGCCGCTTTGGTAAGAGAAGAATACCGCGTGCAACGGCCGGTATACTTTGTAAGCAAGAGGTTTACGGGGGCAGAAACCCGGTATCCTAAACTCGAAAAGCTAGCATATTGTTTACTAATCATGTCACGAAAACTGCGGCACTATTTCCAATCTTATCCCATCAGAGTCCTAACCGATCAACCGCTAAGGCAAGTGCTCCACCGTACCGACACTTCTGGACGACTACTCAAATGGTGCATCGAATTGAGTTAGTATGATATCACCTACCATCCTCGCACCGCCATCAAGGGACAAGCCATGGCCGATTTCATTGCTGAATTCACTGCCAACGAAGGTAAAGATCAATCTAAGATAACAAAGGATATCAGGTGGAATCTCTTTGTAGATGGAGCATCAAACGAACAAGGATCGGGGGCAGGTATTGTGATAATCACCCCCAGGGGAAGGAAGCTGCACTATGCCCTAAGATTGGAATTCGCTGCCACCAACAACGACGCAGAATACAAAGCGGTGATAGCCGGATTGGAACTTGCCCTAGAGATTGGAGTCGGTTCTTTATGTCTCCATAGTGATTCTCAACTTGTTGTAAATCAAATACTGGGAGAATTCCAAACTCGAGGGGAACGACTCACAGCATATCTAAAGAAGACCAAGCTGCTACTCAATCAATTGGATCACTATTTAATCAAACACATTCCTCGAGGAGAGAATCAAGAGGCCGATGAATTGGCAAAGCAAGCTAGCATGAAGAACAGCACCATTTCTGAAACAGTAGCCATCTCAAAACAACTAGCCCCGAGTTTCGAGACAATGAATCTGATAGCGGCAATTGAAGAGGAAACTTGGATGACTCCCATCCGGAAGTACTTACAAAGTGGCACACTACCCGACGGGCGTAGCGAAGTTAAGAAAATCCTGAGGAAAGCTTCTCGCTACACGATACAAGAAGACATCCTCAATCGGCGCGGCTTCTCTAACCCCTCATTAAGGTGCGTCGCTGGAAGGGAAGCCAAGGAAGTCTTGTCCAACATCCATCAAGGAAGTTGTGGAGATCACACTGGAGGGCAGACTCTAGCAAAGAAAATACTCCGATACGGGTATTACTGGCCCACTTTAAACAAAGACGCCTTAGACTTCGTCAAAAGATGTGACAGATGCCAGAAATTTGCTAAAATTCCTCGACTACCAACAAATGAGATTACTCAAATGACCAGTCCTTGGCCCTTTGCAGTATGGGGAATTGACTTGATTGGCGAATTGCCGACGGGCCGAGGCAGAGCCAAATATGCTATAGTGGCAGTCGACTATTTCACCAAATGGGTGGAAGCGGAACCTTTAAATAAAATATCTTTGGCAAAAGTTATTAATTTCTTGATCAAAAATGTTCTACGCAGGTATGGGGTTCCACTGAAAATCGTATCGGATAATGGACTTCAATTTAACAGCAAGGAATTCACCGACTGGTGCCGAGAACACGGAATTCACAAAAGCTTCTCATCTGTAGCTTATCCCAAGGCAAACGGACAAGTCGAAGCTGTCAACAAAATTCTCAAAACTCTAATCAAGAAGAAACTTGAAAAGTCAAAAGACGCTTGGGTGGATGAACTTCCTACGGCACTTTGGGCCTACCGCACATCTTACAGAACATCTACGGTACATACTCCTTTTTCTTTGGCATACGGATCGGAGGCCATGCTCCCAGTTGAAACTGTAGTGCCCTCCCACCGAAGGATCCACTACAACCCAGAAGAGAATGAAGAACTCCTACACATGTCTTTGGACCCAATTGAAGAAAGAAGAAACGATGCAGCACTTAAAGCGGCATCTCACAAGCAAAAAGTGGCAGCACGATACAACTCCAAAGTTAAGCACCGCAACTTACAAGAAGAAGACCTTGTTCTCAAACGGATCTTCCCGCGCCTCGGGGAGCTAGATACTATCTGGGACGGACCCTATGTAATTCATAAAGATCTCCACAACGGAGCTTATATTTTGTCAACAGTAGACGGAGAGGTGTTCCAGAGGGCATGGAACATCCAACACCTTCGTCGATATTTTTCTTAACTTGTATTGCCCATATGAAGTGAATTAACAAAGAGAATCAGTGGACGTAGGCATTTTCATGCCGAACCACTTTAAAAATCTTGTCTCTTTTTAACTTGTTCCTTTATATCTTGGCTGCTTGTTAAGCTTTGTCCTTTTCTGTTGAACAAAATCCTGTATAACGGCATTTCCATTCTGGACACTTCACGGCACAACCTCACCTGGACAAGACCTAAGAGGTACTATACGAATCTATGCGCTCGTCAATGAGACACTTTTGCTCCGGCATCCCTCTGCTGCGGGTTAACTCATTGCTCGCGACGGCCCTCAAAGCCAACTGTAATGCCCGAGAAGGCTCGCCAACAACTGTGAACCGATTATAAGCCCCAACATAAGGTGTGGCCAGCCAGGGGCAGTTCACAGTTGACGATCGGCACCCACGCTAGCCGGCCACGGTAAATCGAATAATACCCACGATTACGGGCCATAATGGCTCGGGTAGTTACTGTGCGCGATCTCGGCTCCGATGTGTCTTAAGTACGGTTGTGGTAAAAAAGAAAACTCCCCGCGAAGGCGTAAGATGGGTGACGAATGTCTCCAAGACCCACAGCTAGGGAAAGTGACTACAAAACCCGTTTGCCACGAACTTAAGCACATCGAAGGCCTTCCGTGATTGAAAGTTTTACTATTTCTTATATTTCCATTTTATTTATAAAAACTCTCCCCCTATCCTCTATAACGATCACTAAAGTACAGGACACAAAATGGGAGACACTCGCTAGTGGAAATGAGAACTCACAGCTGGATAACAGGTCACTCAGCTGCACTCCATTCTCAGTCACACAAGACATTCAAAACTACCGTCTATAACTAAAACATGAAGGGCGGTACTTCCTTTTCTTGTACATAAACCTATACTATAGCCTATTCACACATCACACTAACATTGCGAGACATGAAATTACATTTTAAGCAAGAGCTTAGCATCAAACACGATTAAACCACATGCATATACACAGCTATATTTCTTATGCAACACATCAAAATAACGATAGCATTCAAATATGACAGAGTCTGCTTATGTTACAAGATTATATAAGAATAAAATCATTCGCTACAATGACATAATTACATAATTACAGCCTGAAAGTACATTAATGTTTTGGACTAGTATATTCAGGAATGCCAAGTAAACCAAAAAAGTAGTCAGCTGCAGCAGGGCTCCGCCTCTATCCTGCTAGTCCTCCGGGACCTACTTGACCGCAGGATCAAAACTCCCAGCATGCTAACTAGAGGTCCCACCTGTCCAATTCAGGAGAAGAATCTATTAGACAAACGATAAGCAATCAAGTTAAGAAAAGATTAAAATGGAAGACTTACCAGCGTCTGCTCCCTGATCGTCATCCTCCAATTGCACACCCACTTCCTCGGCGGTAAGCAGCCGCATGCCCTCCTTCACCATCACCTTCTCCTCCTTGGTAAACTGTGTGGCAACCACATCCATTCTGAAAGCCGCGCCACCCTTTTTATCTGCCTCAGCCTTGGCCTCCTCCAAAGCCCGAAGATATATCCTAGCCATGACCCGGGGATAATCGTCCATCCAGGACAGGTTGCCCTGCCTTCAAGTACGGAAGTACATGTCCTGGAGCACCTCATCCATCATCCCCTTGTTCTCCTCAAACTCCTTCATCCAGGCCTCGGAAGCCGACAACCTTCTAACGGCGGCATCTCTCTCCAATCGGTATCTCGAGCAGTCAGCCTGAAGGAATTTCCGCATCGCCTCCATCTCCTCCTTCAGCTTAGCTTGAGCAAGCTCTACGGCCTCAAGCTTCCCAGATAACTCCTCTATCTGCTCAAGATCCGCTCTCCGAACCTCATCCACAGTGGCAATGGCCATATCAATTCGTTCCTCACAGGTGGCCTCCATTTTTCGCAGCTCGGCTCTACTAGCCTCCTCCATAGTTTTCTTTAGCCGTCTGGAGGCCGCCTCATGCTGGGAGATCTGAATGGCCTGATCGGCAAGCTGTTTGGCCTGATCGGAAACCATTAGCCGCAGCCGGATGTTAGCACTTCCGATTTCCTCTCCAGCCTTGACCAGTCGGGCGTGATGCTCCATTAACTTCTTGGTCTCTTCAGCCACCCGATCGATGTTTGCCTTGGCCTCATCCCCCATATTCGCAATCCGAGTAGTCAACAAGTCGAGATCCAAAGCCTTAGCCTCATCAAGTACCCTTACCATAGGATTGCGGGGTAGGAGGTGCTCACCGGTAACCTCATCGAAGGAAATATCATGAGAACTCGGGTCCAGATCTGAATGACCCGCAAATGGGTTACGAACCAAGCCGGGACGATCAACATGAGTAACGGAAGGATTCTCTGATGGATGCGGAGATGGTATGGACTCAGTACCCTCCCCCGTGATGTCATGAATAGGCTGGGTTGGGGGCTGAGGTCCAAGTGAAGGTTCAAACATGGAACGCCTCCTCTTCCTCTTTTGAATATCCTCTTCGATGACTCCAAGAAGAGGACGGTAACTGACTACGCCCCCGGAACGGTCAGTCGAGGGATTCGGTTTAGCAGAAGCCTTGAAGAGTTTGAATTGCTCAAGGCGGTGCCGAATGTCTGATGCCTTGGCCGCCTCGACCGTTCCTGGAATAAAAACCAAATGTTACAAGCACGCACGAGACTATAATCCAAGAATTATGTGAAGTTAAAAGAGGAGTCGAAAATTCACCTTGAACCGCCGGGGTTATCCCAGCTGAAATGCTCTCAGAAGATGGACTGGCACCAGTCCTGGCCTTATCAGACTTCTTCGGTTTCCCCACCAAGGCCGACCCTTCCTCCAATCCCTCAAAGGCTTGGAGGAAAGCATCATCCATCCACTCTTGAATCTCACCTGCTTGCCCAGAGGTCAAGGTACCAACTCCACTACCACTCTGTCCTTCACCACCATTACCACCATCACCCCCTCCATCACCTCCGCTCTCCTCCTCGCCTCTTTCCTCCTCTCCACTTTCCTCCTCCGGAACATCTGGGCATGTGCTGGGAGAGGGCCCATCAGACTTCTTGAGCTTCTTTCCCTCGACGACTGGCGGTACCGAGAAGGGTCTCCTCTTGTTGCTCTTTGTCGTGGCCCCTCCTTTTGCTTTGGCAGCTCTTTCCTCAGCCATATCCCTCTGCTTGACCACAGACTGATGTGGTAGAATCAAGTTATGTCCCAGGAGAGTGGCATTCCTGATTAGGTAAGAAGCCGACCTATCCCTTTCCGAAATGGCCTCTATCTCCGCGGCCATCTGAACCAGATGATCATTCTCCACGACCGCAAAGCCACCTGTCGCTAGCAAGAAATAAAAGCATATAAGAAGAAGCATTGCAGTCGGGACAGAGAAATTACAAATGGAATTCAACTTACAACCAGAAGTGAAAAGGCGAAAAGAAACGGAGTCGTCCTTGACGAAGAACCATTCCTTCTTAAACATGGTGAACTTCGAGTATAAGTCCAAGACCGGCTTGAAGGACACGGCCGACTCTAAACTAATGTACGAAGACCCCTTCTTGTAGCCCCTCAGATTATACAAATATCGGATTTCCCGGTTAGAAGGGGGGAGCCCATACCTCCTCTGGAAGATTACGAATAGACACACTAAGATGGCGTAAGAGTTGGGCTGAAGCTGGGAAGGAGCCACCTTCAGGTAGGTAATGAAGTTGACTATCCACGCATTGATCGAAGGAATGGCCTTGCACATGCAATGGTATCGGCTATAGGCGAAATATCCTTCAAGAGGATCATACGGCATCACACCATCTCCCGGCAACAGCATACTCGCTCTGTCAATCCTAAAGGAGCGAGTGATGACATCAAGTTTTCCCTCTTTGAGGGAGCTCGGAAAGCAATCGGGAGGAGAGTTCAGAAGCTCTTAAGGGCCATATCCGTCCACTAATGACCTCGGGGCAGGTCCCTGTCGCGCTGGTCCTGGCTGAGCAAGGGGAACAACGGGAGGCTCACCTCGTTCCATAGATTCTCTCTTTTATGAACGAGTTTCAACTTTGTGAGACATTTATCTGCAAACACAAAAGCAAAATCACGTTGTTAGGACGAAGGATGAAGAGATATGAAGCAAGCAAGTTTCTCGGGTTCATTCGGGATCAAGTTCACTCGGTGTCGAGTCCATTCGGTATCGAGCCCGTTCGGTATCATGACCATTCAGTATTTAACGCGTCCGGTAAAACAAAGAACATTAAGGGGTCATTCGGCAGGGGAAAACTTGCCTGGTCCGGCAGCTAAGATTGATTCGGCACGTGTTGATTCGACAGTTCAGAAGATGGCTCGGCTATCTCAATCAGTAGGGAAAGACGAAGGCCTGTGGTTTCTACTTATAGGGGAAGGGTGTATAACCGGACCGGCCGGTTCGGTTCTCAGGCCGAATATGGATGTCAAACTGAAACAAAGCACGTCATATGTTAAACATATGCCCTACTATGGGGGGCAAATGTTGGGTACGTTTCTACCACCCACCAAATCAAAGCGAACCAACTCGAAATAACATGCCGAACCAACCAGAAGTAGCATACCGAACCAACTCGAAGTAGCCACAACCGAATCAACCTACCGGACCAAGCCACGCCTTCACCACCGAACCATCCCTTCTCCAAGCTACTACCGAACCAGGTGCCTGCCGAACCAAATAGAATCACCCACCTACCACCGAATCACCTATCACCGGATCAAACCCCACTTCCATGCATAGCCGAACTAGAGAGCTACCGGACCAGCTACCATTATCCACTGCCGAACCAAAGGAGGGACACGACCGGATCATTCACCACCAGACCAAGTCATATCGGACCAAATCTTCCAGGCCAGATCACATCAGCCCAGGCCCACCAGCAGCGACATACATCCAAGATCCCTACCCCCAACCTCACTCTATAAATAGAGGGGCAGGGGTACAACAATGGCGGACAAGTTTGAGAGCTCAAGCATGGATAGAACTTTCAAACAACTTTCATACTCTGGTAATAAAAGCTTTGTACTTGTAATCCGAAGAGTAAAGGAGAATAACATATAAAGTGGACGTAGGCACATTCTGGCCGAACCACTATAAATCTGTGTGTCTTTTACAGTTTAGTCCATCTGTTTTATATATTTGCATATATCACCCAAATCACTAAGAACAACATATAATCAACTAAATCATACGACTTGGAGGTGTTTGCCCATTTTTTGTGCAAACAGGATTAATTAATTAAATCTTTGTAATTAATTAAGGATAATTAATCGAAGGATTATTATTAGTTAAAGGTTAATTAATGATTAATTAAAGGATAATTAATAACCATGATTAGAAATTTATCCATAGGTAATGATCTGGTTTAAAATTAATCAGATGACTTGATGATTATACTTATGAATGTATGGATGGTATGAAATGCCATGAATTATGTGATATCCCTTATGTGTAATGTTCTGTGATATGCTTGAGCTGTGAAATGTAATTTATTTATCTGTAATGCATTTATGTTATCTATCTGTGCCTCTGTGTATATATAGATAAGCGTTATAGGATTATACCGCTTATCGATATTGCTGTGATTGTATCTGTAATGATTGATGATGTGATGATTGATGATGTTGCACTATTGTGTAAAACCCATGGACCACAATATACACACACAAACATGGATTTCACGAGGAAATCGGTTAAGTCACAGATATTTGAATCTAATATTTGAAATATTTTTAAAAATTGAATTGATTGAATCCAAATGGTCTTTAAAATGGATTGGGTTAAAAGTGACAAGCTTTTGAAAAGGAGTTTTGAAGAAGAAAGCTATTTTGAATATCTTGATAAATTTTTTGAGATCTAAATAATTTGATTTAATTTGAATTCGAAAAAAAATAGAAACTGAATTCTATGAATTTATCATTTAAAAAGGATATACAAGTTTATATGGGTTTTAAACCATTTTAAAGGTGTTGTTTTGGGAGTTTGAATTTAACCTAAAGATTTTAACTTGTATAAATGAAATCGGATTTCTCCGAAACGAAAACTATTTGTTTTCAAATAATAAAAGCTTTTATATAAGTAAAGAATTTCCAATTTATGTTAAAAGCATTTCAAGTTGAAATGAAAATGGTTTTCTAAGTTATGAATGAATCTTTGGAAATAGGTTTGAAAGCTATAAGTTAAATCTTTAATTTAAAGATTTAATGAGTTAATCCAAATTGAAATGGAGATTGTTTTGAAATCTGTGAATGAATCTTTATAAAAAATGGGTGAACTTTGTGAAGTGGATCTTTTTATTTAGAGATTAATATGGTAATTTGTTTGAACCGTTTGAAGAAAAGGTTTGGGAATTTAAAAGTGTGACTTAATTTGTGACGGTTCGGAAATTTTAAAATTATAAATTGGAATAATTAATTGATTTTAAATAGTTAAAAGTTAATTTTCAACTTGAATTCAAATATTATTATTATTCAGCAATTGAGTTATTGGATTTAATGAACTGAAATTGGGTGAATGATTGAATCTTCAGGTTTAAGCCTGTTAAAAATAATTTGAAGGCTTGTAAAATTTATAATGATGACACTGAAGATAATAGAATGGTTGAAATTTAATTTAAAGATGATTTGTTCAATTTTAATAATTTATCGTTTAAATCGATATTTAAAAATGGCCTTGAGATACAGTCTCGGATTTCGACGAAACCAGTTCCATTGGATCCGTAATAGTTAGTTATTATCGGATTTCAATTTTCGTAGCAATCGGAGTTGTCGTTTGACCCTGGCAGCTCGAAACGCATAGAAACTATTTTAATCGATTTAATTTAAGATTGGTCGTTTACTTCCGTAACTCACGCATATGATCGAATTAGGTTCCGAAACACGTTCCATCGTGTTCAGAATACGGGTAAAGCCTTATAAACGCCTGGCGGCATGTCTGATTCGAAGTTCGAGATTTCGAGTTATGCGAAACGAGATATTTTGAAAATTTAAAAAAAAATTAAAGGTCAACTCAGCCACCCTATAGTTGTACTCGAGCCACCCTAGAACTGATTGTGTCGACCTAGCTATTTCCTTTCCTTTATGAAAGCCGTGTACTTTGAAAGCTCGAATAAAAAAAATCTTCAAAGAGAAAAGAAGAAAAAAATGGCCGAACTCGAATTCATAAAAACAAAAACAAAAAACAAACTTCTCGCGATAAAATTGGCATGGCCGAACAAATTTTAGGGCCGAAATTTCTTTTCAAATCAAATCCCCTCGTTCAAATCGCGTCCAATACTCCTGCTAATCAAAGGAGTCTCGTTCGAAAATTGTGAAGCGAGCCGTATTTGAATCGACGAGGCTGGGGAGGCACATCGCGTCTGGTGGTCTCGCGATTTGGTTCAAGTGGCAGTGTGCTCATGCTCAACATCGAGCAGAGGGATCATGAACCTCGCTAGCAGCGGATAGGAGGCTCGATGGTGATGTTGTTCATGGTAGTGAAGGAGGTGAGCACGAAATAGCCTGAAGGTGGTCGCGATGTTTGGTGGCGGTGGCAGATCGTGTGGTCTGTCTTTGCGGCGGTGAGGAGGCTCAGTTCGATTTGTGGAAAGAATTCGGTGTGGGTTTCGTTTGATTTGCAGTAAGGTATTGGCTGCTTCCTTTTGTTTGAATTTGTGTTTTAAGTAAAATCAAATGATGCAGATAAATTAGCATAAAACAATTTGTTTTTAATTTACTGTATACCCTTATAGGTTAAAAAAAGTTGTACAACAGTGAGTTATATATATATGTATGATCCAGTAAGGAAAAATTACTGTTGTTTTTGCAGAAAAAGAAAACAAATTTTATATAGAAATGATTTTGGAAGAAATATATAGGGATTTTAAATAATTGAAAAGTTTTATATAAAATTAGACTTTGAATCGATATAATTTAAGTTTTAAAATATATGTAGTTTTAAAGGAAGTAAAATAAAATAAATATACATTTACACATTTTTATTTACTAGTTTATTTTAAATAATATTTGGGAGATTAACTTATTAAATTTATTTTTGGAACTTAAAATTTATTTCTTAAAAGAAAAAAATTTGTTTAAATAAATTTTGGGTTAATTAAATTTATTTAAGGGAAATTAATTGTTCAGTTAATTCAAGTATTAATAATCACCTAATGTTTGTACAAGGTCCATATATCGTGAAGAAAATAGTCGGGAATGAAGTGGATTTGCAAATTTAAGGGGCAAAGGTGAGTTAATCTCACTCTCTTGGATTTTTATTTAAATTTAAATGGTAAAATTTAAATGATTGGTTGCATGATTGAATTGATTTGATGTGCACTGTGAACTGATGATCGGGTAACTTTGGTTTTGGTTGGTTCTCGAGTAAATTGTTGCTTGACTCGAAGTATTCGGGTTTTAAATAGTTTTAAACTTAAATTGTGAATAAGAGAATGTTTTCATTTTAAATTTAAGAAGGGCTTAATGATTTGTGATTCATTAAAATAGTAGGGTAATTAAAATGGATAATTAATTAATTCAATTAATTAATGATTTGGGTTGATTAATTTAGTAATTAAGGGTTTGAATTAATTAATTAAGGTTTTAAGTTAATTTATTAAGTTTAATTAATTTATAATAATCAATGCATTGGGTTGATAGGTAATTACTTAATGTAATTAATAACATATAATTACTTTGTGAAATTAATCAAGAGATTAATTTAGATAGTTAATTGAGGAGTATTCAATTTATTTAATGAAGTAAATAAAAAGGTAGATAATTACAGGTTGAGATAAATCAAGAATGATTAATAATTGCGGTTTAATTAATTATTTAATGTAATTAATTTAGATTAGGATAAATTGAAATATAATTGGAAATCATTAATTTATATAATTAACGATGTAATTAAAGATTGATTGATTAATTAAGATGAATTAATCAATAATAATTGATTTGTGAGAAGTTAATTAACATAAGTAATTAAGGATTAATGTAATTTAAATAATTAATTAATTCATGAAGTAATTAAGATTACTTATTGATTTTGGTTAAGACTAATTAATATTGTGAAGTTACTTAAAGATAATTACTTGGATGTAATTGAAGGATAATTAATCGAGGGGGATTAATTAAGATGAATGATGAGATGGTTGATTAATTAATTTGAAATTAATTAATGTTAAATGAAGAAATCTAAGTGGTTGTGGTTAGTAATTCAATCAGGATTAGTTAAATTAAATTTGTATGTGATTAAGCTTTGCTTGTGGATGATTGAATGGTATTGGATGCTATGAATGAGTTGATATCTCTGACATGAAATGTTGTGTATTTCATTTAGAAAACTTGGGTTAGGATGACATAAGACTCGAAGAGACCGGGTTTGGGTATTAGAAAATACCCGAAACCACTTCGAATTTTATAGATTGATATATGAAATCTATAGGCTGGAATGAAGTGATTTAAAGAAATTGGACTATTTAAATCTAAATCTTTAGTACTTAGGAAACTTTGTGTGAAATAAGTGATGTCTATAACATATTGTGAACTTGTAAATTGATTCGAGTTACCCCGGGTTCTATATAAGTTGTATGCTTCATATTCCATGTTAGATGGGTTTAGTAACACTGGTTTCCAGCCTGACCCGGGTGTAACTTTGATGTAATGCTTGGGTCAGACCGAGTATTTCAGATTTTCAGGTAAGGACATTCTGGAGCTTAGGAGTCGAGCTGGATGGAAAGAACGTATGGAGTGCTTCCGCTGTATTATATTGCTATATATCTGTGACATGATAATTGTGTATATTCAGTGTCTGTATATATATGTAACTCTGATGTATTAAAATGTAGTCGTCAAGTATAATAATCTTTTGTAAACTGTTATTATTTGTTATTATATTTTATCCGCTCGAATGTGAGATGTTGGTGGCTCTGATATTCTTCTTCTTCTGTCTCTTTCTTCTTTTCCTAACTATTTGGAATTTTCGGGATCGGAAATTTCGGGTCGTTACAGTTGGTATCAGAGCTGAAAGGTTAAGCGAGAACCTTGGCTCTGGTGGGGATTTCTCCTTAAATAGAGTCCGTAGTACTCAAGGATGAGTTGAATATATATATATATATATATATATATATATATATATATATATATATATATATATATATATATATGAGCACGTACTTGTTATTTTCTTATATAAAGGTTTTAAATGATTTTATATAAAAATATATTTTGATATATAAAGCAATATTTCCTTCTAATAAATATTAAGGTGATTGGTTGTTAAACTAATGGAATTAAATTAAGAAGTAATATTACAACCAAATTGAAATCTTGAATTGGAATTAAATTAAATGGTAATAGAGATACAACTAAATTAAAATTAAATGAAGATAAGTTTGAAATGAATTCAGAATTAAATGGTATAAAGAGATAAGTTGATTTGATTTAAAAGGATTAAGTCAACATTTAAAATTTTACCTTGAATTTATATAATTCGGGATAGTTTAAATGTGAAATTTGAAATTTGAATTTGATTTAAATTAATTGGGTTTAAGATTAAAGATGTATAAGTTTAAAAAATTTAAATGGAAAATTTGGATTGGATTAAATTGAAATGATTTGAAATTGAAGTGGTTTCAATTGATATTAGTCCAAATTGATTGGAATAATTTGAAATTGTAATGAACGTTGAACAGGTTTAAAATCAAATGGAATTTGATTTGAAATTGGGGTTAAGTCAATTTCAAGGGAAATTGAAGTTATTCAAGTTAGAATTGAGTCAATTTAAATGGAAGTGGAAATTTAAATTGAATTGTTGGGGAAGTTAACAGTTTTGACTCTGGACTATCTTCAATATAAATTGTTTTAATATAAACTTATTTTTTCCAGCTATTAAATATATACATCCTTTCTTTTTAAAGCCAAATTATTTTATATTTGTTTTACCATTATTTTTGGAACTATTTAACAAATTTTCAACTGTTTTATAAACTAATTACTATTTCCTAACTATTTTGCAAATTACTTACTATTATACAACTATTTTGTAATTATCTAAAATTTCTAAAACTATTTAACTATTTCTCAACTATTTTATAAACAGTTAACTATTTTACAGCTATTTCGCAAACTAATAATTATTTTTCAACTACTTATCTATTTTTAAAATTTCCAAGCTATTTTCTAAAAATAAACGGGTTGAAGTTCAAACTGTTATTGATTAAATACCCAACTGAGATAAGAATTGAAGATATAATCCAAATGAGAATTAAGGCAAATGTGAATAAGTGAATAAAATCGAAGTGAGGATGAATAAAAAAGAAATTTATTTGGCTAATAATCATGAACATAATTACGTAGGATGTACATATATTATTTTATTCGCATAGTGATTTGATCCAAATTCGAGCACAGAATTTTGAGATAGTTGTATCGATCCGAGTTGGGATTTTTCACTCAATTTTCGACGGCGGACCTGGATATGGATTGTTGATTGGTTCTGGATATTATCTATCATTGTTATGGCTATGCAAGGAGAACGAAGGTTTCTGATCAAGAAACCAGATCTGTGTCCGCACTAGGAAGTCGGGTGGACGATACTAGTTCGGAAGTGAAATTGTGTGATCGAGTGAGCAATCAGATTGGTATGGCGTACGGATGATATGTGTACATCGTACGAGCTTAAATGAAATTGATACTGGAAGTTTGTGAATAAAAAAATATAAAATGATTTCTTTTGAAATAAAAATATATGTTGTGAAATATACAAATGGATAAAGGTGAAAATTGGATGTTTTTATGATGATAAGCAAGATGGAAACAACTTTATAAAAAAAAGAAGTAATCAAATATGAATATTTGATTTTGAATAAACAAAGTTATATATCTTTGTTATATAAGATAAATCTCCCTTGTTGTATCTATTGATGGAAGAAAAGGATTTTGAAAGTGTTTGAAGTATAAATGGAGTTTTATACAAGTTTGAAATGATCCAAAGTTTTTTTTAAAAAAAATTATATATTATTATGTGTGTGTATATATAAATGATCTTATGAGGATTTTGGAAAAAGGCTCTGGGAACCTTTGGATTTGGAAAGGCTTTTGATTTTTGGGGAAAATCAATATTGGAATTTGGAAAGCCTAGTTTGAGAATTATCAATTTTGTGTAAAGGAGCTTTGTATGAGATCATACTAGGTGTATGATTTGGAAGATACTATATATGTATATAGTACAAAGTGTTTTGATAATGGCTCTGGTGAAAAAGAGCGCTCCCTTGAAATGAACTTCTCAGGAGTCCCACCGGGTGGTGCTGCCTTGAGCCCCAAGGGGGTTCTAAAGTTGATCCTGTAAGGAGTCCGGACAAAACTAGTTCCTGAGGATTATGAGTAGTGTGTACCATAGCGAAAGTCGTATGTGCCGCTGAGAGCCAACGGTCTACGTTTGATTTTATATCGGTAGAGTGCGACCTATGATAACATAGAGAAAGTCGTGTGTGCCGCTGAGAGCCAATAGCCTGCGTTTGATTTTACATCGGTAGACTGCGACCTATGTAGGAGTGGAGAAGTTTCATTTTGACAGCGAAAATCGAGGGGCGCTGATGCCTACAGTTACATGGACTTTTGATGCGATGGCAACGTAACCCTGGAATGTAACTGCGATCTGTTGTGGGTTCTATGGCGTAATCGAGGGGCGCGGAGTGCCTACAGTTACATGGACTTTTGCTGCGATGGCAACGTAACCCAGGATGTAACTGCGACCATGGATGGGGGTGATGATTTCCAGAGCATTCTCACCAAAGATATCTCCTCTATTTTCAATAACTGTTTTCTATATTTTCAATAAAATTATTTTTCAAGTATTTTCACTGGATGTTGAAAATGAGTTTACCAAGTAATTATAGATTTTCAGTCTTACGCATGATCAACGTATGACTAAATTTCTGTGAGAACAAGGATGGACTGGTTGAGACATCAAGTTATAAGAAGTATTTTTATAAGAAGCTATTTTAATAGTATTATGTGAATTTAAACGTATTTCTAAATTTTTAAAATAAAAATTTTGGAATTTTGGAAAATGAAAGAAATCCAAACTTGAATTATAAAAAAATTGAACTTAGGAAAATTTAATGAAGTGATTTCTTGTAAATAAATCGAACATTGAATTAAAAGTTGGAGGTAAGCTAATTAGATAAATAATTATTTGATAGAGTATGTTAATAGAATTTAACTCGGTTAAATAAAATGGATTGTAAGTTAATAATGGAGTTTGGAAATGAACTCGAGTTATAAATAGAATTCGACTTGGAATTGATAATGAATTAAATTAAGTGGAGATGTTGTAAAAATAAAATAGAGTTGGATCGAAATAGTGATGATTTGAATTATAAATAAAATCCAAGATTGATATAAATGATATTTAACGAAATTTGCAAGTAAATTAGATATAAGGGAAGTGCTGTCAAATAAAATGGAACTGAATTATAATAGAATGGTTTGAGTTGCAATCAAAACCCAAGTGAGTAGAAATAAGTTGAGAATGGTTTTGTATAAATAAAATAAATTCGAAAATGAATTAAGGAGATGAATTAAAAATTTAAAATGGGCTGAATAAATGGGTTAATTGAATGAAATAATAAATGGATGAAGTCTGATTGAATAAAGACTAAATCAAAGTTTTAATTTGTAATTGGGTTATCAGAATGGAAGACTATTAAATAAAAGTTTGGGTTAAATTTATTTGAAAAAAAAATGGATATTAATATAAGCATCGAATGTTGTCAAGCTCAATGAAATAGTTTTAAAATGAATCCAATGCGGAGATGAAATGAAATGCAAATGTATGGTTGGTGAATAAATTAGAAATGAAATGGAATTAAGTACAAAATGAGTTGAAATTAATTTGAAATAGTTATAAACTAAAATGGATACTCTATTAAGAAAATATCGTCGAATTTACATAAAAATAGTTGTCGTTTGACGTAAACAAGCAATTAAAATTCTATGAGTTGATAGGGATTAAACAAATTGAGTTTAGGATCAATTGAACTGGATATGAGCTTGATTGGACTGAAAATAAATTGAATTTAAGAAATTGAGTTGTAAACCATTAAAATTAAGCGAAATGGTATATGAATTGGTTGAAAGAAATTGAATTAGTGTTGAAATCATATAAGTTGCTCGTGGAAGTTATTTAGAATGTATTTCTTTTAGAGTTGAAGTGTTGTTGTTGTTTAAGTAAGATAAATGTTATAAACTTCATATATATAGTGCTTACATATTTAAATTGAGTAAGTACAGGTACCTGAAGGCCGTTTGGCTGGATTTGGTTGCGCTAATTGCTTAAATAATACGCCGCTTGCTTAAAATGCTAAATAAAGGTACGCCTATGCAATAAAAATAGGAAATATGAACTGTTTTTGTTTTTCCGACCGTATGGGTCATGTATATATATTTATATCTCTTTCCAAATTGCAAAAGCTCCTCCGTACAAAGGAGACTCTGCCAAAATATTTCGAAAATTTTGGGAGTTAGAAAATTTTTGAAAATTTTTTTAGAAAATTTTCCGTTAGCAACAAAACAATTTCATATTGGAAATTGAAATAAATTAATGGATGAAACTAATTTAAAATAACGATACGAATCAGTTATAAATGAGAGATAAAATTCAATATTCAGAATTGAAGACAAATTGAAATCATATGGACATGGGAAAACTAATTTGAAATAGATATGAAACCTATGTAAGGAAATGTATAAATGATTTGAAAAATTACGATTGGATATTATTGCCAAGTAAGGTATGCAGGTATTATAAAGGGAAAGGGATATTGGTTTTGATTTCAAAAGATGAATTTGAATTGCCCGACTAAAAGGTATGTGTTTAAATTTCTGTATGAAATTGGATTGGGTTTTTGATCTAGCCACTTGGCTTTTTATTTTCTTTTGGAAATTGGGAGCCCGTAGAGGCATTTTGCAGATGTACCGAGCTAGCCGCGCAAAGGAGACACTGGCAAAAAATTTCGGAAATTTAAAGAGTTAGAAATTTTTTGAGAAAGTTTTGATAATTTAAATTTGGATTTAAATTTAGATTTGAATAAATGAAGGAAATAATGCTGTTGGAAACTATGGAAGGTTTTGGAAGTTGGTTGAAGTAATAGTGAATCTTTAATAAAAGATATATTGTGGCAAGTTGATAAAACTGTTGGTTTTGGGAGAAAAGTAAACGGGTTGTGGACCATTCTTCCTAACTAGTAATTTCAGGGACGAAATTTTTTTAAGGGTGGAGGAATGTAACGATCCAGAAATTTTAACAATTTAAATTAGAATAATTAATTGATTTTAAATCTATAAAATTTAATTATCAACTGGAATTTAAATATTATTATTATTCAGCAATTGAGTTATTGGATTTAATGAACTGAAATTGGATGAATTATTGAATCTTCAGGTTTAAGCCTGTTAAAAATAATTTGAAGGCTTGTAAAATTTATAATGATGACACTGAAGATAATAGAATGGTTGAAATTTAATTTAAAGATGATTTGTTCAATTTTAATAATTTATCGTTTAAATCGTATTTAAAAATGGCATTCCGAGGTACAGTCTCGGATTTCGACGAAACTAGTTCCATTGGATCCGTAATAGTTAGTTATTATAGGATTTCAATTTTTGTAGCAATCGGAGTTTGCGTTTGACAATGGCAGCTCGAAACGCATAGAAACTATTTTAATCGATTTAATTTAAAACTGATCGTTTACTTCCATAACTCGTGCATATGATCGAATTAGGTTCTGAAACACGTTCCATCATGTTCGGAATATGGGGATAGCCTTATAAATGCCTGGCGGCATGTCTGATTCGGAGTTTGAGATTTCGAGTTATGCGAAACGAGATATTTTGGAAATTTTAAAAAAAAATTAAAGGTCAACTCAGCCACCCTGTAGTTGTACTCGAGCCACCCTAGAACTGATTGCGTCGACCTAGCTATCTCCTTTCCTTTATGAAAGCCGTGTAATTTGAAAGATCAGATAAAAAAATCTTCAGAGAGAAAAAAAGAAAAAAATGGCCGAACTTGAATTCATAAAAACAAAAAAACAAACTTCTCGTGATAAAATTGGCATGGCCGAACAAATTTTAGGGTCGAAATTTCTATTCAAATCAAATCCCCTCGTTCAAATCGCGTCCAATACTCCTGCTAATCAAAGGAGTCTCGTTCGAAAATTGTGAAGCTGTGACACCCCACCTCTATACCCACGCTAGCCAAGAACACTACGGTGTAATGTTGTCAACTAGCACGGAGAATAAGGCTGTTGAGGAGCGACCATCCGTGTAATTGCTTTGTGCGAGCATCGATATGTCAGATAGTATAGCATGCAATTCTTTTCAAGTGGAAATCCGGCATGCCGACACAAACTCAAAGCTACTACACAGTGGCTATAATATCTTCGGAGACAAATATAGAAATAAACATAACACAAATCAGTTACAGACAATTCATATCACAAAGGCGGAAATAGATATGAATATAACACATGAAAGTGTTCATCAGAGTAGTGGTCTAAAAAGATCCACAATATCACAAAAGAATAGTTACACGAACTACACAAAAGAATAAGTATACATTATGGAGTCTATATCTCTAATGTATACAACAAAAAACTACTAATCTAAGTAGTCAACCAAAAGTCATAGAAATCAATCCCAAGAGAGAAATCAAGCTGAAGCACCTGTAACATCTCGGTCTGACCCGAGTATTATTTAATAAGAAAATAATAAACGGATCAGTCTAACTATAAATATCAGATGAAACGATATAGAATCAGAGTTATGACTAAACACATAATAATCACAAGGCCAAGCTGTGATATATAACTAGTTGATAATCAACAAGAGATTAATCAATATCACAAAATCTACACATGAATCAAAGAAGTGTCATACTCTTTATTTCGTTCATCAAACCACAAATATTGACGATAATATAAATGTCAATCACAAAAGTCAATGACGCACAAATTCCAGAAGACTACACAAGAAATCCAGAAATCACTAAAGTCAATGACACACAAATTCACCAATGCACAAATATCGATAAGGCTTATCAATGGAAATCACGAAAAATTGGTGAAACACAAATTCTAGAAATCATCTCAAGAAATCCAGAAATCACAAAGGGGGGGAGGCCTATCACAAACGGGAGCATAAAGCTCACCAACACGTGTATCACAAACGGAACGCTAATTCCATGGTCGCTAACCATCACAAATTGAGCCGAAGCTCCACAAACGGCCCGAAGACCATGGGTTGCTACCCCATCACAAATTGAGCCGAAGCTCCACAAAACGGGGTTTGGTCTCCCTCGCAGACAAAGAGACATCGCACATTGCTAGTCTAAATCACAAAGATGATCGTCATGATCAACGAGAAGTGTCAATTACACTAAGCTAGTAAATATATGAGTTTAGCTTCATGTCCCATAACCACTTGCTTAACTTAAATATTTACGTACAAACTGTAGATTTCCACTAGAAAATTATCACAAGGGTTTCAATCGAACAAGTCCAAGAATTAACCAACAAAGTGAACGCAAGCGTTTCATACCACTTGTTTTACTAAGTCGTTTAATTAGATTTCTCATACGAGTGAGGTAAAGGTTTATATATACTAATAGATTGGAAAACGGTTTTATAAACGAATTTGGTATTAAAATAGTATTGAAATCATTTGAGGAAAGAGTTTTGATATTTACTACTAGTATAGAAAACCTTTATATTTTTAAAGTGACAAATCACAAAGAAGATTGTAGGAACAATCAATCACTAAGATTCACATTCGAAAACGTGAATAAAATCCAAAGAAATCGATATAAAATCCATCAAAGTGGATATATCTAAAATTCCCAAAGAAAAGGTCATCTAAGTCGATAATAAATGACAACAACAAAAGGGAGACAACACGAATCGATTAAAGTTGGATATTCAAACGGATTAGCAAAATAGGCTAATCTGGCAATTAACAGCAGGTCGGTCGACCGGACTCCCTGAGTCGGTCGACCGAGCCTTAAACAGAGGAGTGCTTATGCACTCGGCAGCAGGTCGGTCGGCCGACTCAGGGAGCTCGGTCGGTCGACTCAGGGAGCTCGGTCGACTGGACCTGTTGCCAGCCTCTCCCCAGCCCATAGTAATGAGCTCCAACCTCGTCCAAATTTCATTCTCTCGAGCAACGGCGCTAAGGGTTTATGCCAATCGACTACCCGGCCCTATATGCTCCTCGATGCATCACCAAAAACATGTTCAAACATCAAAGTTAGGATTTTTAACGAATTGAACTCAAAACACTAAAAATTGGAATATACACCAATTCAATCCAATCCAAAAGCAAATACACATGAATAAGTGTTAGGAATTCATACCTAACATTCGAAGATAATTCATAGACTTAGATGTAAGATTAAAAATCTCACCTTTTTCACAAAATCGAACAAGAAGAAGCTTGAAAGCAAATGGAGAATCAACCTCTCTTCAACACAACCCAAATGAGCTTGAATCTATGCTCAAAACAAGAACATTCCCAAAATTAGGTTTAGGAATTTTCTGAAATTGGTAAGAGAATAAGTTGGAGAAGAAGAAGAGAAGCTTACCAATGAGTTCTTCTTGAGTTTGGAGCTTGGAATTTGATTTGCAAGAGAAACTAGGGTTTCGGAGTATTAGTTTCCAATCTCTCCCACCATTAAAGCTAAGAAAACTGAAAAGAGAAAGAAGTGAGGGAGAATGGGGAGAGTGGTTTAGTTTTAGAGTATAAGTTAACATAGGGCTGAGCCCAAAAAACCAAACCCAAAGTGAAAAGTAGCAAAAATCAACTTTCTCCAAACATATCGAAGCTTATACTCAAAAAGGTCGCAAACGGCATTTTAAACTCAATGGGAGTGGTCCCGAGTCCTAATTCGATCGTATGCAAAAAGTAGCTTTTCGGACTAAAATCCGACCAACGATAAAATATTTAAATAAAATATTTAAATATAAAATCAATAAATATGCGGGTTGTTACAGAAGCGAGCCATATTCGAATCGACGTGGCTGGGGAGGCACATCGCGTCTGGTGGTCTCGCGATTTGGTTCAAGTGGCAGTGTACTTGAGCTCGGCATTGAGCAGAGGGATCATGAACCTCGCTAGCAGCGGATAGGAAGCTCGATGGTGATTTTGTTCGTGGCAGTGAAGGAGGTGATCACGAAATAGCCTGATGGTGGTCGCGATGTTTGGTGGCGGTGGCAGATCGCGTAGTCTGTCTTCGCGGCGGTGAGGAGGCTCAGTTCGATTTGTGGCGAGACTTCGGTGAGGGTTTCGTTTGATTTGCAGTAAGGTATTGGTTGCTTCCTTTTGTTCGAATTTGGGTTTTAAGTACAGTCGAATGATGCAGATAAATTAGTATAAAACAATTTGTTTTTAATTTACTGTATACCCTTATAGGTTAAAAAAAATTGTACAACAGTAAGTTTTATATATATATGTATGATCTAGCAAGGTGAAATTACTGTTTTTTTGCAGAAAAAGAAAACTGATTTTATATAGAAAGGATTTTGGAAGAAATATATAGGGATTTTAAATAATTTATAAGTTTTATATAAAATTAGACTTTGAATCGATATAATTTAAGTTTTAAAATATATGTAGTTTTAAAGGAAGTAAAATAAAATAAATATACATTTACACATTTTTATTTACTAGTTTATTTTAAATAATATTTGGGAGATTAACTTATTAAATTTATTTTTGAAACTTAAAATTTATTTATTAAAAGAAAAAAAATTAGTTTAAATAAACTTTGGGTTAATTAAATTTATTTAAGGGAAATTAATTGTTCGGTTAATTCAAGTATTAATAATCACCTAATGTTTATACAAGGTCCATATATCGTGAAGAAAATAGTCGGGAATGAAGTGGGTTTGCAAATTTAAGGGGCAAAGATGAGTTAATCTCACTCTCTTGGATTTTTATTTAAATTTAAATGGTAAAAATTAAATGATTGGTTGCACGATTGAATTGATTTGATGTGCACTATGAACTGATGATCGGGTAACTTTGGTTTTGGTTAGTTCTCGAGTAAAATGTTGCTTGACTCGAAGTATTCAGGTTTTAAATTGTTTTAAACTTAAATTATGAATAAGTGAATGTTCTCATTTTAAAGTTAAGAAGGGCTTAATGTTTTTTGATTCATTAAAATAGTAGGGTAATTGAAATGGATAATTAATTAATTCAATTAATTAATGATTTGGGTTGATTAATTTAGTAACTAAAGGGTTTGAATTAATTAATTAAGGCTTAAGTTAATTTATTAAGTTTAATTAATTTAGAATAATCAATGGATTGGGTTGATAGGTAATTACTTAATGTAATTAATAAAATATAATTACTTTGTGAAATTAATTAAGAGATTAATTAAGATAGTTAATTAAGGAGTAATTAATTTATTTAATAAAGTAAATAAAAAGGTAGATAATTACAGGTTGAGATAAATCAAGAATGATTAATATTTGCGGTTTAATTAATGATTGATTATTTAATGTAATTAATTTAGATTAGGATAAATTGAAATATAATTGGAAATCATTAATTTGTATGATTAACGATGTAATTAAAGATTGATTAATTAAGATGAATTAATCAATAATAAGTGATTTATGAGAAGTTAATTAATATAAGTAATTAAGGATTAATGTAATTAAAATAATTAATTAATTCGTGAAGTAATTAAGATTACTTATTGATTTTGGTTAAGACTAATTAATATTGTGAAGTTAATTAAAGATAATTACTTGGATGTAATTGAAGGATAATTAATCCAGGGGGATTAATTAAGATGAATGATGAAGGGATGGTTGATTAATTGATTTGAAATTAATTAATGTTAAATGAAGAAATCTAAGTGGTTGAGGTTAGTAATTCAATCAGGATTAATTAAATTAAATTTGTATGTGATTAAGCTTTGCTTATAGATGATTGAATGGTATTGGATGCTATGAATGAGTTGATAGCTCTGATATGAATTGTTGTGTATTTCATTTGGATAACTTGGGTGAGGATGACATAAGACTCGAAGAGACCGGGTTCGGGTATTAGAAAATACCCGAAACAACTTCGAATTTTATAGATTGATATGTGAAATCTATAGGCTGGAATGAAGTGATTTAAAGAAATTGGACTATTTAAATCTAAATCTTTGGTACTTAGGAAACTTTGTGTGAAATAAGTGATGTCTATAACATATTGTGAACTTTTAAATTGATTCGAGTTACCCCTGGTTCTATATAAGTTGTATGCTTTGTATTCCATGTTAAATGGGTTTACTCACACTGGTTTCCAGTCTGACCCGGGTGTTACTTTGATGTAATGCTCGGGTCAGACCGAGTATTAGAGATTTTTAGGTAAGGACGTTCTGGAGCTCAGGAGTCGAGCTGGATGGCAAGAACGTATGGAGTGCTTCCACTGTATTATATTGTTGTATATCTGTGACATGATAATTGTGTATATTCAATGTCTGTATATATGTGTAACTCCGATGCATTAAAATGTAATTGTCGGGTGTAATAATCTTTTGTAAACTGTTATTATTTATTATCATATTTTATCCGCTGCGAATGTGAGATGTTGGTGGCTATGATATTCTTCTTCTTCTTCTATCTCTTTCTTCTTTTTCATAACTATCTGGAATTTTCGGGATCGAAAATTTTGAGTCATTACATAGCCGAAATCCCAATATCCAAATGTTTTTAAAATATTGTGCTTATTATTCGGTTTAGCCGGGAGAGGACCTTGTGTCATATAACCCATTCCGAATAATGATACGACGTTATGGATTGCATTTGAAGACCGATGGTGAAGACCGGGTATTTACGAGAATGATAAGATAACCTCTGGAATGACTATGCATTGAGTAGCTATGGTATAGAGCTCTCTATATGTGATGAGGAGTCCGATCGAGATTGTGAATATCCAGATTGCAAGGGCTTCTTTGGAAGTGCCTTCGGTTTTGTTCGAACCCGGAACAGACTTGTATGGATGTGTGTCTGACATTACACTTTGAGATGTAAAACCGGTTTCTATCAAATACATTTCTGTTTGGTGGCGGAGATTTATTCTCTTAACTTAACACCCTTCTCTGATACGTACGAGCACAGAGGTTATGTAGTTGATGGTTACTAGTGATACATTCCCAATTTGGTAATGTGGCATATGAAGTGCTGCTGATTATTTGTTGATCAAAGCATGACTTTGTGAAAAGTGTAGCTTTGTGGACGAGACCTCATCGAGCCTCACAACTCGGTAATGGTCGAAACAGGAAAGATGCGGCAAGGTTTCAGGGGTTGCACCCATAGGGTATGTCCATTCCTTCTGGAAAAGGGTGGTATCATGGTATGGATCCTAAATACTTACTCATGTGGACACTGTATATTTATTACTGTGTGGTGTTGCTTTGTGATTGAGGGCCCTCGGATAAAGGTCGCAAACGATCGAGGGTGGCATATCTTAGGTCTTACTCCCGGGAAGGGAGTAAACCGGCCCTGTGTTGGCAGAGATCCGGGTAGGTTCTCGGGGTGTCCCTCCAGAGGCGTACCCATATGGCAATGGGAAGTTCCATGGCCTGACCATTTGTTGGAAAATCCAAACTCCAATACGCGCTCGTACGGTTTTAGTTGTATAACCTGCCATCTACTTATTGTGGCGTCCCACTTTTTGGATGGTAGCTATAGTAGGCATAGTTCGAAATGTCTATGCTGGCTAAGATTAATATTATACTTTCAAAAGGTTTTCTGCACTATGCACTAATAATAATATCAAAATGGTTTTCGTGTGTCAAGCATTTTTGACTGTCATAAGGAGAAATCTCCTTCAAGTGTGCGCTTACATTGTGTGTGTGGGGGGAGGCCTTATGGCAGTTTCATTTCCAAAAAGCATTGCGAATTTCAAAAAGTAAATTCTTTTGTTTGTTTTTAAAGATAAATTGTTTTTGTTTGCTCATACCACTCTCATGACTGACCCGGAGTTTATTGTTCCCTTCCTAAACTCTGGGTGCCCACAATTTTTTACACGGGTAGTCTAGAGTTGGGTTTTTCAGATAATCCAATAGTAGAGGTAGATTCGATAGCATCCATCTTTCGATATTGGCAATCGCATTTGGATCGAGTTGCTTCATTCAGCATGATAGCTTTTGGGTTTGAGCTTATGGCTTGGAGATCTTTGGAGCATTGAATTGGAATGCAGCTTTCGATTCTATTCTCTTTCTATTCCTTGGGAGATCAAGTTGGTGATATTGTTCCGCTGCTGATGTTATCATATTCCGCTATTGTATATTGTCTATGATATGTCATATGATCATTGTTTTTGTATATCATGGATATTGTACTTATTGGAGTTATATGATATTATTATTTTTCTTTTGCTGTGTTGTTATACTTAATGTGTTATAAGCTCCGACGAACCAGATTCGATGTTTGGATCCGCGGCATTTGAATACGGGTGACGTAATCGGTGCCGATTTTCGAAGGTCGAGTCAGGGTCGTTATAGTTTGCAAGAGGAAAAAAATTGCAAAGGGGTCGCTCCAAAGTTCATAGCATCATTTGGGTTTTTCTTGCTTGGATTTAGTTTCCATTCGTGTCTCTTCGTGTTCATCATGCCCATTCATTGTGTTTGTTCGTCAATTTCTCTAGCCACGAAAGGTGAGCAATCACTCATGACTGATATGCTTATTTAAGTGAATCAACACCATTTGAATTGACAGTAAAATGTTGGGAACATGATATATATTGTTATGCTCATTGATATGTTATATGCTATGTTATTTTTATTTTATATCACATTACAAGTTCCCTGATTAAGAGTTGAAATGATACGTACCCGAACGATCTTTTATATTTGAAAAAATCGTTATGAGTTGAAATGATATACACAAACGATTTTATTGATTTGAATTTAGGATACGGGTAGAAATGATATATACCAGGAAATTTAATTAAAATTTACGGTTGAAATGATATATAAGCAATCACTTGACCATAAGGTAAAAAATTATATAAAGACACCGTTGGTCGGTTTTAAAAATGTATTTTAAATTATTTTTAAATTTAAAAGTTTGTTTTGATTTAATAAATTTGATTTTTAAAATTTAATTTCATGATTTTATTTTAAAATTAATATTTGGGAAATAAAAATATTTTATGTGTTTTAAGGTTTAAATTATAAGCTAAATATGATTCAAAGAAAATTTTAAGATTTTAATTTATAATTTATTTGGTTTTAAAATATATAATTTAAAATAATTTAAAGGTTAATTTAATAAAATATTTAATATAGTTTTTAAGAAATATAATTTAATATAATATAAAATATAATTTAATATAATAATATAATTTAATATAATAAATATAATTTAATTTAATTTAATAAATGCAGATTGTTTGGTATAATAGATATAGTTTTAATTTAATATAATAAATATAGGATTTTATATAATAATTTTTAATAAAATTTAGGAAGTTAAGTGGAGCATAATTTGTAATTAAAATTTATTCAAAGGATTTAAAGTTTAAATAAGATTTTATTTAAATTTTAAAGATAAGATTTGGAATGTAATAATTTAATTTAATATGAATTTTAAAATAAATGTTTTAAACCTAAAATATAATTGAAGTTAAATATTTTAGTATTGATTTAACTTATAATTCAAGATTTATCATTCAAATGTTTTTTTTTAAATGACCACGGTGTTAAAAATATAACGATTGGTTGTTAAAGAGACCGGAGTCGGATATTGTCATACTCTCTACCAATATCGAAACCACTTTAACAACTGTGTACGTGGTGGAGGATCCAAAATAAAGTAGGATGGTTTGGCGATTTGTTGCATCGAGGTATAAAATGATGGCCTATTTGGATGGCTAAAACATGAGTTGTCACCAAGCCAAGTGAGGTCGCTCCTCCGATCGGACACGCTTCTTCGATACCTTCTCTCTTACTTTTGTGATTGATTTGGGGCCCCTTTGATTATGTGAGTGATTTTTCGAGGTGGGCTGCAGTAGCTGCGATGCGTTACCACCATCCTGATGTGGTAAAACGGTAGAATCCTACCCTGAGCATAGCCTCGCGTGCCTTGTCATCTTCCCTAGCGAGCCCACTACGATTTTATTTTGTGTTGTATCTATGGAGTGCTCCCTGATAGCCCATCGTTGCGGTGGTGTTTACAGTACAGTATAGACTACAGCATTATAAAAATGTGTTGAGGGGGATATGGGTCACGCCTTAACGCTATTTTCAATATTATACTTTACTGTTAGACATTATGTATTATAGCGTATTTTATATTTTCTTTGTTTTACGGATCCTTAAAGGATGGGAAATCCCAAGCATCCTTTAAGTTATTGGTGCATTTTGTTGTACATTTCACTTGGGTTGGTTCACTTAGATAAGTATGTTAATCCTGACTCGGGTGTTTTGTTTCACTTTATTCTCAAGTTATCCTAAGTAGCACAGCCTGAGTGTCTCAGCTTGAGTAGCACAACCTTAGATTCACCTTCGGAGCTAGAGATTCTATTGGAGCTTTGCTATCTATCTATTATTTCTATTTCAGTTATTTTTCTTTCCAAACTGTTGCCTATGTATTAGCTTATGTATTAGTAACTTATATATTTGGACTTTCCGTCGTATTTGCTTTCAGACTCTGATATTATGTATATATTTTGAGACTGTATTTAGTAGCATCATGAACTACTATGTTTTTCTTTATTTCACTGTGAGATATTCTGCTTGTTCTGTGGCTATGATTCTTTGATTGATTTTATTTACCCTAAAATAATTAACAAACTGTTGTTTTGAACACTTCAAGTATGACATGTGTGGTTTATTGTCGATTTGGATGGTTCGAAATGGCGGATCGTTACACGTATAGTCTCTCTCACTGTTACTCCATTAGATCTTTACTAGTCTAACTGTCTTCTTCCTTAACTTCTTCTCATCCTTAGCCATAATACAAACTAATTGTCTAATAATAATCATGTTCGGTTGTACCATTAAGTCTTCTAATACAGTCGGAGTGATAGTAGTCTAACTGGGAAGTCTTTCCATCTCTTATCTGCATACTCTTCTGCCTAGATCGAGCCTCCTTCATTCAAACTCGGATTAACTCAATATTTTTAATTCACATAAGATATTTGCACCAAGAATCAATCTATCTTCGATCTTCAACCAACATATGGATGATTTACATGGCTTTCCATATACAGCCTCAAAAAGTGTCATTTCTATACTAGTTTGATCACTATTGTCATAGAAAATTCTATTAAGTATAGATGGACTTCTCATGATCCTCCAAAATCTAGCACACAATCCCTTAACAAATCCTCCAAGGCTTTCCCCAACATTCTATGGATGGTAAGTGGTACACATCTTAAGCTTGGTACCTAACACCTCTTGTAGAGTCTTACATAATTCACTAGTTTATAAAGAATCTCTATCACTTAATATACTACTAGGAATCACCTTCAGACTAACAATATTATTCAATAAATAACAGCCAAAATGGTCATCGTCCTTGTTGACTTGATGGGAATGAAATCTGCACTCTTGGTCAATTTATCTACTATAACCCAAGTGCACTCATTTCCCCTATTCGACCTTGGGAATCTGTCAATATAATCCATGAATATAAAATCACATTTCTGTAGTGGTATATCTAAAGGCTAAACTAATCCACTTGTCTTTTCATTCTCGGCTTTTACTTATTGACAATTCACGCATTGCTTTACCCCTAAGCCTATATACCATTTCATACCTTTCTAGAAGAAACCCCTCTTCATATCCTGATACAACTTAGTTCCTCCAAGATGAATAGTAAACTTCGATCGATGACACTTCCTGATTACTTCTTCTCTTAGGTCACCCATATCTGGAACACATAATCGTCACTTCTTTCTCAACCAGCTATTTTAATCAAAATAACATTCTTCAAGTCATCAATCTCAGTTCCACATTCAACTCTTCTAATTCTTTTAGCTAAAAATGGATCATCTCTCTGCTTAGAAGTAATCTTTTCAATCAATACTAGTCGAACTTGTAAGCAATATAATATTGCAGCACACTGGTTAGATCTAGTAGTCGATCTTAACTGCACACTACAAGTACATAATGCTTGTAACATCCCACCTTTTTGTATGCTTAAGCAGACACATGTGCCGACTCAAACCATACAAAATGGCGGATTGTTATGGGATAAATAAGAAAAAGCAGAGAAAGAAAAAAGCAAAATAGAATCTTGCAGCGGAACGATAAAATATAATAGTCAAATAAACAGTTCATGAAGCTGTTTTACAAAATATTCATTAGACTTATACAATACATATCAGAGTTACACATACCAAAGAATAATAAATAACAATGCAGCAGAATACATGATGTAGTGAAATATAATAAATAATAATAGCAATACAATCTTCGTCTTCGTCCTCCAGAAATATAGTCTTCGAATCCTGAAATGCTCAGACTGACCCGAGCGAATTGAAAAGACAAAACACTCGAGTCAGAACTAAAAGGACTTATGTAAGTTAAATCAACTGTAAATAATATGAGTGGAATGACGTCAGAGATGTTTATGAGATTTGACATCTTCTATCCAGTGCCTAACGTGAATATAGTAACTTAAGAGATGCTCAGGATTCACATCTCCTATGGATCCGTCAAACTATTTACTATGTAGTAATATTTCGCTATTATAATAGTGTCTATAGTAAAATAAACTTACTTTTAAATAGCTTTAAGGTTTTACATTTTCCACCTTAACACGTAATAGTCCCAGTAGTCCATCCAGTATCAGGGCATTCCAGATCGGAAGACTACCCTAAATACTCCACGGGCTATGGGAGAAAACCAAACTCGTACAAGGCACGCTAAGGTAGGTGACATAGCACACAAGGCAATGCCAGGGTAGATATACCAATTACGCATCCGGGCTGGTGGTAACGCGTAGTAGCAACTACCGCCCACCTTGAGCCACACCCCCAAAATCAAAAATCAAAAGTGGCCATTGAATCAATCCAAAAGTAAAAGTATGATATCGAAGGAGTGTGTCCGATAAGAGAGGCTACCTCCTTGTCCCGAGAATCGCACCTGTTCTAGCCACCTTATGCCAACTCACGGGAGTCGGGTCCACGTATATACCTCAAAGGAACGTAGCCACCATCCTACTTCATTCTGGAATCTCCACTGCGTACACGGTTGTTAAAGTGGTTTTCGGAGTTGGCAGAGATATGACAACTTCCGATCCCGGCCTCTTTCACAACCAAACGTTACTATAACACCGCTGTCATTTTTAAAATAGTTTATACTTTAAAACCAAAATATCATTTCCTTTTCCAAAACCAAATCAATATGATGTCATTTTATTTCAAATATATCCTTTTAAAACCATAACACTTCCAAAGTTATAATATTTCGAAATCAGAACACTTGAATATAACACTTTCAATTTATAGTACTTGAAACTCATACTTTGAACATAACTTCCACTACTTAAATAGTTTGGATATTTAAAATACTTTATATAATAAACTAGCTCCTTCAATTTTCACAACTTAAATCCAACACAACTCGAATTTCTACATTTTATATTTAACCAAATCCCAAACCATAAATTTCAATTCAATTTAGTTTCCAAACAAATTATCCCAAATTTATCGACTTCAAACCAGATTTGATTCGCAGAATAAATCATTTCAAATTCAATATATTTCAAACTTGAAGTATTCAATAATTTCAAAACTAAGTTCGATAATTACGATTCAGCAATTCAGTTTCTATTATTTAGTTTTGAAATATTTACATAATAAATCCATTTTTATTTAAATAAAACTCAAATTACAATTAACTAAATATTTCCTTCAATTTATTCATACTTGAAACATTCATTTAATTCACCTTAAACAAGATCAAGTTATAATTCATACCTTCTAAAATCTCAAATTTAATACATTTCATATCAAACTTATTTGAGTTTAATTCTTATGTAAATTCGATTTCAAATAAATTTCGCATTTATCTGTCAACCTTAATTTATTTAAATCATTATACGCTCTATATTAAAATATAATTTAAATACTTACTCATATTATATTTTGATAAAATCAAACTCTGTTATTAAACTTATTTTTATTAAACAAATTTATACATAGCTTAAATTCAAGAATTTCACCATATATAAAATAATATTTATATAATATCAAAAATCAATATTTTTAAACCGTATATTTCTTTCCAAAACCATAGAAATCAATTCCAAAATATTTATATATATAGACCGACGGTGTGTGTATAAAATTTTATATCCTATGGTCAAGTGATACAGATATTTATCATTTCAATCCGCAATTTAAAATATAAATATGGTTATATATCATTTCAAACCGCATTCCCGTAACAGTATAAAATACAACATCCATTCATCCAATATCAACCACCAAACATTTATCACAATCATCATCCAATTCAATCAATAACATCAATATAGAACAAATAATGAATAACAGGTATTTACCGGCAGTTTATATTCAATAATAAATTAAATACAATTTTATCCAAATAATTTCAAATAAACTGAGATGATGATTCAAAATATGCCACACAGTCATAAATAAATTTCTAATCGCATCATAAATCAATTTTACAAACATAAGAAATTTTAGAAGTTGTAAGCGGGTTAAAACACTCACCTTTTGAATTTAAATCCAATTTAAACCCAAAATTTGAATAGTCTTAGAATTCATCCAAACTAGCGTCAAAAAGTCCGGAATTTCAATACGATCCTAACAAAAAACGCGCTTAAATTGGATATCGTATGTGAAAGTTATACGTGTTAGAACACTGGAAAATAAAAATTTAATTAAAATAAACTAACCAATTAGAGGCCGCCACGCAACCCGCATCCCCCTCTCTCCAGAAGTTCGAACCCTAACGTACAACGTGAATCGCACGAACCCTAGTGCAGCCACCACCCATCGCTGCGCTTTCCACGTTGATGCCGACCATCGCGGCTAGCAAGATCTCGCCGACGAACCTCCTCAAGGCCAGACCCCCCTCCGGCGACCACCGTTGACCATGGAACGGCTCGAAAAACGCTCCATCCGCCATAAATTTTCGTGACCTAACCGAATTATCGTGACAAACCCAACCATCAAATCGTCGAGCAAACCACTCTGATGCTCTCCTCTCGTCGATCTCTATGCCACGGTACCACCATTTGTCGATCAGGTGAAGTTGATTTCAGCATGATGAACGGCCGTGATTAGTTCCTTAATTTATGGACGAACCATGGTTCAGTTTGGAAGACGAATGATAGATCTGAGATGCACTCGTTGAGAGCTTCAGATTGATATAAAATTTGATGTCGTTTGAGGAGTTTAAATTTTGAAGTAGAATTTTGAATTAAGATTGGATTGAGGAGTTTTAGGGTTTCAGTCATTGTGGAAGAGGAGCAACAGATATTTCTGTACGTATAGAAATGAGAAATAGAAAGGCTTCTAGGGTTTATAACAGGTTATTTATAGACATAGCTGAAAATAGAATGGATGGACAAGATTGATTTACACGTTGAACGGTGAATGGCCCAAAGAGCCCGTCTGACTCCGGAACGAAATTGGATCAACCCATATATCAAAATATATGTTTTAAAATCAATGGAACAGGTTTCGAGTCCAAATTCCATCGTATAAATGCTAAAATCAAGTTATTTCAAATTGATTTCAATTGATTTCAATTAAATTGATTTCTAGGCGTTTCGAGTCCGTACGATCAAATGACAAGCCCGATCGTTATGAAACTTGAAATCCTACAATAATTCACCGTTATGGATCCGATGAAACAGGTTTCATCGGATCCGAGTCAGTGGCCAAAATGGCTATTTTCCAGCTAATTAAATAATTTAATATTAAATTAATTAATCACTTCTTCAATTCAAATTTAATTACTTACCATTTCTATCATTTTTGACTACAAATAAACTTCTAATTCATTAACCAAAATTTCCATATCAATCAAATAAGGATTTATTGCAAAATTTATAGTGTTTACCTTCAATTTGAGTAAATTCAAATAAATTATATTTTTAATTTCACTTAAATTGATACAATTTGTATTCAATCTCTTTATTTAATCAGTTTTCATCTTATGGATAAATTTAACATTAGTATATATCCAATTACTCTAATATTTTTACCGTCATTAACTAAATCCATATTTACGTAGTTTTTAATTACGTTTAATTGCAGTGGCTTTAGATCTAATTCAATAAATTAAATCAATGGGTAAACAATCAATAATTATCACTATTTGTTTAATTTAATCCCATTCATACTTTATTACCAACCAAAAATTATTATAATTACTTATCTAGCATTGATTCTATCAAATTACAATTTATTACGCATTATTTCCTCAATTAATATACTTTGAATTTATTTCCCAATTTAGTAATTACAATCAATTATAACCTTACAATTGTTCCAATTAATTGGGATTGCACTAAATTAGTTATTTATCAACTTGCATTTACATTATTACCTTAATTTACATTCAATTACTATTAGTTAATATATTATTTCATTGGTTAGTTCAATACTTATATTTATTTACTTATTTTTAATTTTTATAACCAAGTGCAATAGTTTACACTATTTCATTATTGGGATTTCACTCCAATTGTCAATAATTAATTTTTATTACCGTTGCTACATTTCATTTCTTACATTCGTTTCATTTTAAATTATAAAGCTTTTATTCCTTTCTAAATTTAATTACAAAAATCTTATTAAATTAACCAATTTTATTATCGAAATTTACAGGTCGTTATACTCTCCCCCACTCAAAACTTTTCATCCTCGAAAAGGAAAAAGAAGGGAAAAGAAAGAGTTGAGTAAACAATACATCCTATTCAAAATATTAACTTTACAAACAAATAAATTTACAAGATAAAATAATTTAAATAAAATACATCAATTTATAACCATTAAATCTTTTTATACTCAAATTAATACAGTTTGGAAAACATTTTTCAAAATTTTTCTAAGTCTAAAATCTACGGAAAATTTCGGCAGAGTCTCCTTTATACGGAGAAGCTCGGGAGAAAATATAATATCAAATATAACAATATATGTCACAATATCTCAAAAGAATATAATAGCACTTTAAAAATCCGAAAACGTACCTATTTGTCGGGCAAGTAATGCTTAATTGTGAAACCAAAAGCAGTAGCAATTTCTTCCATAATCTGTATTTCACTTATATAATCCCAAAAAGATTAGTAATTATGTAAAATGAAATATTTAAAGTTGTTTTAACCACTAACAAACAAATCAATATAAACAACAATTCGCAACCAACAGCATACACATCATATACAAATCAACCATTCAAGCAAAACAAAACAATTGGTTGGTTCGGGTTAAGACACTTTAAATCACATAAAATGACAAATAATTATGAAATATTCCATTTACTCAACTGTATTAGATAAAACTCAATAGATTATTCATACATCTAAGCAATTAAAAGTATCTTTTACACAAACAACTCATAAACCAAAACAAACAACCATTTCAAACAATAGATCAAGTCCATTCTTATTAATTCCATTTCATAGCGTTTACTGTTTAAACTCCTTTTCATTCATATAATGATTCATCTTTTAATTTACATTTACTTCTTACAATTTCTTTATTTCCATTTTATTCGTTCATTGTTTATTTCATTCATTTTCATTTATTACTTACATAAATTCATTTTTATTTATTCATACCATGTAAATTTCTTTTTATTGTATTACATTCATTTATTCACTACTTAATTTCATTTATTTACTTTAATAACAAATAGTTTCAACATTAGCTTAAGTTCAAAATCTTTACTTACTTACTCATTTCCTATTTCATTTAGTAGTATTAAAATTTTGACTCAAGTTTATAACTACTTTCATGTCAAATTTCTTATTTATAAAGAAAATTTTATTGAGCACTTTCATTATCTAAGTATTACTTGTATAATATTCTATTGCATTTTCTTATTAACATTTCAACCTTTTAAATCTTTTGGAAAGTTATATGTATGCTTTTTAAGAATGTAATTGAAAATTACTCAAGCTTATCTTATTTCTTTTAATAAATCTAATGTTCAATCATCATATCCTTTGCTTTTTATAGATTATAAATTCCAACTTTCTTGTTATTTCATTTATAACCTAACATTTAATCTTTTATTTCAGTTAGAGGTCCCAATTATTTATTTGTTACATTCCATTTCATTTCAATAGTTGAAACTACTAATTAACGGAAACTTAAGAACTAAATATCGGGTTTAATTTCAAATTATTTTAAAATAATAGATAAATATATACTTACAACTTATATATCCAATCATATTTAAAAAAATTATAATTTATATTTGTTTAGCAAACTAAATCTGCAGTAAAACTACTACAGTGGCCTTCCACTTAGAAACTTGAAAATGAATGTCGATGATGCGTACACTCATCACCGAAATTATTTTCCAACGCAGAGAGGGGAGTACATAACTTATTTCTTTCCGAAATTTCTTTAAAACAATTCTTTCAAATCATATTGAGATATTTATATCAGAAAATACTTCTAATTAATATTATTATATTCCAAAATCCTTTGAAAGCAAATTTCAGAATCCCGAAACTTAAGTTCTAAAATTTCCAAATTTCATTTATTTTATTTTCTCAAATCTTATTTCCAATAAATATTTATAAATTTAACTACCTAACAACCAATATATTACAACTAGACATAACCTTTAGAAAAAATTTATTTTATATATAGAAAAATAATAGGCAAAATTATTTCATTCACCTATATTCGAAACAAATATTGTGTCGGTTTGTCCTATTAAGTGTTTAGAAAAACCTATTGATGTCATAGCATCCTATGCACCAACAAGAATTTATAGATACAAAATGGAACAAATTAACACAATATCAAAACCTTTTATAATACTAACAAATATGCTCTCATATATATATATATATACACACACTTAGCGACTCATCATAGGGTATTACTACCCTATAAATAAAGAGTCAGACCCTACAAAGCTAAGCTTTATCGCTAAACCAAAGCTCTGATACCAGATGTAACATCCCGTCTTTTTGTACGCTTAAGCAGACGCACGTGTCGACTCAAACCATACAGAATGGCGGATTGTTATGGGGTAAATAAGAAAAAACGAAGAGAGAAAAAACAAAATAGAATCTTGCAGTGGAACGATAAAAAATAATAATCAAATAAACAGTTCATGAAGCTGTTTTGCAAAATATTTGATTATGCTTATACAATACATATCAGAGTTGCACATACCAGAGAATAATAAATAACAATACATGATACAGTGAAATATAATAAATAATAATAGTAATACAATCTTCATCTTTGTCCTCCAGAAATAAAGTCTTCGAATCCTGAAATGCTCAGACTGACCTGAGCGAATTGAGAAGACAAAACACTCGAGTCAGAACAAAAAGGACTTATGTAAGTTAAATCAACTATAAATAATATGAGTGGAACGACGTCAGAGACGTTTAAGAGATTTGACATCTCATATCCAGTGTCTAACGTGAGTGCAATAACTTAAGAGATGCTCAGGATTCACATCTCCTAAGGATTTGTCAAAATATTTACTATGTGGTAATATTTCGCTATTATAATAGTGTCTATAGTAAAATAAACTTACTTTTAAATAGCGTTAAGGCTTTACATTTTCCACCTTAACACGTAATAGTCACAGTAGTCCATCTAGTATCAACGCATCTTCAGATCGGGAGACTACCCTAAATACTCCACGGGCTACGGGAGAAAACCAAACTCGTACAAGGGCACTAGGGTAGGTGACACGGCACACAAGGCAATGCCAGGGTGGATATACCAATTACGCATCTGGGCTGGTGGTAACGCATAGCAGCTACTGCCGCCCACCTCGATCCACACCCCCAAAATCAAAAAATCAAAAGTGGCCACCGAATCAATCCAAAAGTCGGAGTATAATATCGAAGGATATGTCCGATAAGAAGGGCTACCTCCTTGGCCCGAGAATCGCTCCTGTTTTAGCCACCTTATGCTAACTCACGGGAGTCGGGTCCACATATATACCTCAAAGGAACGTCGCCACCATCCTACATCATTCTGGAATCTCCACCGCGTACACGGTTCTTAAAGTGGTTTTCAGAGTTGGTAGAGAGCATGACAACTACCGATCCCGGTCTCTTTGACAACCAAACGTTATAATAACACCGCGGTCATTTTCAAAATAGTTTATACTTTAAAACCAAAATATCATCGCCTTTTCAGAAACCAAATCAACAAGCTGTCATTTTGTTTCAAATATATCCTTTCTAAAAGTATAACACTTTCAAAGTTATAACATTTCAAAATCAGAAACTTGAATATAACACTTTCAAATTATAGTACCTTGAAACTCATACTTTGAACATAACTTCCACCACTTAAATAGTATGGATATTTAAAATACTTTATACAACAAACTAGCTCCTTCAATGTTCACAACTCAAATCCAACACAACTTGAATTTCTACATTTTATATTTAACCAATTCCCAAATCATAAATTTCAATTCAATTTAGTTTCCAAACAAATTATCCCAAATTTATCGATTTCAAACCAGATTTGATCCGCAGAATAAACCATTTCAAATTCAATATATTTCAAACTTTAAGTATTCAATAATTTCAAAACTAAGTTTGGTAATTATGATTCAGCAATTCAGTTTCTATTATTTAGTTTTGAAATATTTACATAATAAATCCATTATTATTTAAATAAAACTCAAATTACAATTAACTAAATATTTCCTTCAATTTATTCATACTTGAAACATTCATTTAATTCACCTTAAACAAGATCAAGTTATAATTCATACCTTTTAAAATCTCAAATTTAATACATTTCATATTAAACTTATTTGAGTTTAATTCTTAACTAAATTCGATTCCAAATAAATTTCACATTTATCTGCCAACCTTAATTTATTTAAATCATTATACGCTCTATATCAATATATAATTTAAATAATTACCCATATTATATTTTAATAAAATCAAACTCTGTTATTAAACTTATTTTTATTAAACAAATTTGTACATATCTTAAATTCAAAATTTTAACTATATATAAAATAATATTTATATAATATCAAAAATCAATATTTTTAAACTGTATATTTCTTTCCAAAACCATAGAAATCATTTCCAAAATATTTATATATATATATATATATCGATGGTGTCTGTATAAAATTTTCTATCCTATGGTCAAGCGATACAGATATTTATCATTTCAATCCGCAATTTAAAATATAAATACGGTTATATATCATTTCAAACCGCAACCCGAATGAAATTAAAAAAAATCCATAACGACTTGCAGTTTATAACAGTATAAAATACAACATTCATTCATCCAATATCAATCACCAAACATTTATCACAATCATCATCCAATTCAATCAATAACATCAATATAGAACAAATAATGAATAACAGGTATTTACCAGCAGTTTATATTCAATAATAAATAAAATACTATTTTATCCAAATAATTTCAAATAAACTGAGATGATGATTCAAAATATGTCAAACAGTCATAAATAAATTTCTAATCACATCATGAATCAATTTAACAAACATAAGAAATTTTAGAAGTTGTGAGTGGGTTAAAACACTCACCTTTTGAATTTAAATCCAATTTAAACCCAAAATTTGAACAGTCTCAGAATTCATCCAAACCCGCGTCAAAAAGTTTAGAATTTCAATACGATCTTAACAAAAAAACGCACGTAAATTGGATATCGTATGTGAAAGTTATACGTGTTTGAACACTGGAAAATAAAATTTTAATTAAAATAAACTAACCAATCAGAGGCCGCCACGCAACCCGCACCCCCCTCTTTATGGAAGTTCGAACCCTAACCTGCAAGGTGAATTGCACGAACCCTAGTGCAGCCGCCACCCATTGCTGCGCTTCCCACGTCAATGCCGACCACCGCGGCTACCAAGATCTTGCCGTCGAACCTCCTCAAGGTCAGTCCCCCCTCCGGCGACCACCATCGGCCATAGAACGGCTCGAAAAACGCTCCAGCCGCCATAAATTTTCATGACCTAACCGAATTATCGCGATAAATCCAACCATCAAATCGCCGAGAAAACCACTCCGATGCCCTCCTCTCGTCGATCTCTATGCCACGGTACCACCAATTTGTCGATCACGTGTAGTTAATTTCGGAACGATGAACGGCCGTGATTAGTTCCTTAATTTTTGGACGAACTGTGGTTCAGTTTGGAAAACAAATGACAGAGCTGAGATGCGCTCATTGAGAGCTTCAGATTGATATAAAATTTGATGTCGTTTGAGGAGTTTGAATTTTGAAGTAGAATTTTGAATTAAGATTGGATTGAGGAGTTTTAGGGTTTCAGCCATTGTGGAAGAGGAGCAACAGAAGTTTCTATACGTACAGAAATGAGAAATAGAAAGGCTGCTAGGGTTTTTAACAGGGCATTTATAGGCACAGCTGAAAATAGAATAGATGGACAAGATTGATTTACACGTTGAACGGTGAATGGCCCGAAGAGCCCGTTCTGACTCCGGAATGAAATTGGATCAACCCATATATTAAAATATATGTTTTAAAATATTTTAAAATTTATGGAACAGGTTTTAAGTCCAAATTCCATCATATAAAGAAGTTATGCTAAAATCAAATTATTTCAAATTGATTTTAATTGATTTCAAATAAATTAATTTCTAGGCGTTTTGAGTCTGTACACCATCAAATGACAAGCCCGATCGTTATGAAACTTGAAATCCTATAATAATTCACTGTTACAGATCCGATGAAACTGGTTTCGTTGAAATCCGAGTCAGTGGCCAAAATGGCTATTTTCCAGCTAATTAAATAATTTAATATTAAATTAATTAATCACTTCTTCAATTCGAATTTAATTATTTACCATTTCTATCATTTTTGACTACAAATAAACTTCTAACCAAAATTTTCATATCAATCAAATAAGGATTTATTGCAAAATTTATAGTGTTTACCTTCAATTTAAGTAAATTCAAATAAATTATATTTTTAATTTCAATTAAATTAACATAATTTGTATTCAATCTCTTTATTCAATCAATCATCATCTTTTGAATAAATTTAACATTAGTATATATCCAATTACCTTAATATTTTTCCCGTCATCAAATAAATCCATATTTACGTAGTTTTTAATTACATTTAATTGCAATGGCTTTAGATCTAATTCAATAGATTAAATAAATAGGTAAACAATTAATAATTATCACTATTTGTTTAATTTAATCTCATTCATACTTTATTACCAACCAACAATTATTATAATTACTTATCTAGCATTGATTCTATTAAATTACAATTTATTGCGCATTATTTCCTCAACTAATATAACATTGAATTTATTTCCCAATTTACTAATTACAATCAATTATAACCTTACAATTGTTTCAATTAATTGGGATTGCACTAAATTAGTTATTTATCAACTTGCATTTACATTATTACCTTAATTTACATTCAATTACTATTAGTCAATATTTTATTTCATTGGTTAATTCAATACTTACTTTTATTTACTTATTTTCAATTTTCATAACCAAGTGCAACAGTTTACACCATTTCATTATTGGGATTTCACTCCAATTGTCAATAATTAATTTTTATTACCATTGCTACATTTCATTTCTAGCATTCGTTTTATTTTAAATTATAAAGTTTTTATTTCTTACTAAATTTAATTACAAAAATCTTATTAAATTAACCAATTTAATTATCGAAATTTAGGGTCGTTGCAATGCTTTTAAATCTTTCCACTCTACTAATATTGCGAACGTTGTATTCTGATGTTTTATGATAGTGCCTCTGTGGCTTTATTTTCTTTTCCTAGTCTGTGCTCAATTCCAAAATCATAAGCTACTATGAGCTCCAACCACCTATGTTATCTCATATTCAACTCCATCTGAGAGAATAAATATTTTAAAGACTCATGATCCATGAACAACTCAAATCTTTCTTCCAAAAGTTAGCATCTCCACACTTTCAAAGCAAATGTTACTACTACAAACTTTAAATCATGAGTCGGATATCTAAGTTCATGTGTTCTAAACTGTCGAGAAGCCTATGCAATCAACTTACCTCTTTGCATAAACACAGCTCTAAATCCAATTCCGTATGTATCAACATACAACACCAGATCCTGATTCGCATCCACAATAACTAACACGGGTGCATTTGGTCAATAAATGTTTCAGCTTCCGGAATTCCTACTCACATTTATCAGTCCAAACATATTTCACGTCCTTTATTGTTAGCTTAGTCATCTGCGCTGGTATACGAGAGAAATCCTCGATGAATCTCTGATAATAGCCAGCTAATCTAAGAAAACTCTTTATCCCAGTCACTATCTTGGATCTCTTCCAATTATTGACAACTGCTATCTTAGCTGGATCTAATGACAACCCTTTTTTGAGACTACATGACTAAGGAATTTCACTTCTTTCATCTAAAAATGACACTTCGAAAATTTTGCATTTAGTTGATGCTGCCTTGATGTCTCAAGCATTATGCTAAAGTGAGTTTCATAATCTTGCTAATTTTTATAGCGTGGCATAGATATTGCATATATGGGTTATCACAACCCTTTTGTACTGAAACTATATTAAAGCATCTGATTTATAAAGCATAAGGTCATAATATGAAAACCATTTACGTTGCACATGATAAGTGAATATAGGTTGCCGATTATAAGTGGCAGAGTCAATGGTTTACAAAGTATAAAACTTTAAAACTTGGTAATATGGGAATGTCGAATTTAGGTTAGGCGGCATCATTGTGGTATAAATCAGTGTCGAATATAGCCTATAGCGGCATCAAAGCCAAAATACGGCGGCATAAGAAACTAGTAGCATCATTGCCTCTTTATAATCAATATAATGCGGCATCAATGCCATAACATAGATTTTGTCAAGAATACACTTATAGCGACATTGATGCCTTTGGAGTTAATGTCAATACAAAAAATATGCGGCATCATGGAGGTCGCTATAAAATATATGTGGTATAAAACAGGCAGTACATAACATATGCGGCGTCGAAGACTAGCAGCATAGAATACTAGCGACATCACCAATGTCCCAGGCACCAATATCGGCATTGATATATGATCCCCTACCTTAGTAGAATCATTGCATACCAATTGTAACGACCAGGATTTTCGACCTTCAAAAATCGACACTAATACATCCTCGTGCTGCAAATCCAAGTGTCAACAACCCCGATTGTTTGGGAAAAAGAAAACGAAGATAGAATAGAATCTCATACGAATGGAATAAAATATATTTATTTCAACAATAATCTTTACAGCAGTAAATACGAATACGATATTGGAGTCTAACCTAGATTCAGCATGGATAGTTATAAACCTCTGTCCTTACAAAGCTGAAAAATAAAAACAAATGCAATAGATGCAGTGGATAATAGAATACGTCCATACGAAGCTGAAGATCTCCAGCTCTCCTTTGGAAACTCGAAGCGTCTTCAACTAAACCTGAAAATACTCGGATCTGATCCGAGTATCAAAAATATCAGATCAAGCTTGATTAATCAGCGTGAAGTACTCGAAATTTTAAATGCTGATGTAAATCAAAACTTTTGAAAAGAATGGTATCTCATAAGACTATGCCCTTACATAAACAAAGACAGATTTTTATTTCATGATAACCAAAATACTTTATACTGAAAATACTTTGATATTATCTTTAGTTACATTGGTTTGAAAACACTTTTCAAGTGATATATCAAAATAAAGTATCAATATCTGGACTAAGTCTATGGTAATATATTCGGACTAGGTCAACGGAATATACAGGATGGAATATATGATACCAAAGGGGTAGCTGAAATGTTTGCAAAGCATTACAGGTATTTTGAGAATACAATCAAAACCGTAAAGCTTATAATGGATTTGGAAATTCTAACATGATAGGGAACTAGTGGCCTTTTCCTTCAATCCACGCATAGCAAATATAGTTCTCACGGTGCCTTAATCGCTTTTCTCAAGCCAGTCACTTGGAACTACACTTGCTACACTACCAATATCCAGTATCCTTATCACTTTTCGCAAGCTAGCTACTGTATTCAAATAAATGGATCGAGGATCTAGATTCCACCGGACTCCCTCATACTCATAAAACCAATAGCCTAAAAAATATACCCTGCAGACCACATAATTACCCGTATCATTTCCTAGATGTGAGGCTCGTGATGCTACGCTAAATTTTAACAAAGCCAAGCTTTGCTTTTCACAAAACCACGCTTTATTCTTCCACAAAGCAAATTCCATTTAGAATGCCACATTGTCGTTCCTTGGATCACTATTGACTTCCATGAACATATAACCTCTGAGTTCGTACATCTCAGAAAAGGGAATTAAGCTATGAGAAGTTGCCTTCCCCGCCACTAAGCAGATGCACATTTGTAAAAGTCAATGTTGTGATCATAGAAATGCAATGTTAGACATTTATCCATACAAGTTCGTTCTGAGACTGAACGAAACCAAAGGCACTCCTCTTACTAACATTAGTAGCGAGTAGTCCTTGCAATCCGAAGACTTCAAAACATGATAGGACCACTGCTATAACAAATGTCTCTATATTGAGAACAACCCAGAGAATGTCAACAACAGTCCTTCCGCCACGAAGATCTACGGTCTTCAATAATCATCATTTTCAACACTTCACTTTCAAACATATACATTGGTTCAAATGGTTTTCGGATCCCTGTTCCTTCAAACCAATCATCGATTAAAAAGATGTTAAGTTTGCATATGATTATCAATCATGAATCATTTTAATTAATTTTTTAATTCATTCATAGATATCTCTTATAGATATATTCACTGAATCATTTCTTTATCCTTTTCAGAGTATATGCAATCATTAAGCCTCATTTATCAAATAATTTGATAAATTAAACCTTTTTTATCTTGGAATACTTCCAAATCAATTCACATTTTACTTAGGAAAACATTTCCAAATCATTTGTTAAATCTTAGTCAAAGATTTCTTATTTCCAAAGCATAACTTTTAAATGGGTAATATGATGTTATTTAAGACATAGTTTACTTTAAACTCAAAATAATTAATTCAAGTATAGAAAATAATTCCAAATCATTTATTTAAATCTTTAAAAAGATTTCTTAATTCAAAACTCAAAACTTTGATTGAGTTAAAACCATGTTATCTAGGATGTTAATCCAAAACCAATAAATATTAAGTGAGCAAAATCTATACAAATCATCTTATTCTACCTAATATAAATTCCCGTATTCAACCAATACTATGGGCGAAATAAAAGCAAAATCGCCTTTTAAATTCCACGAATAGTACAGGACCCTCTTCGGGTTTTAACACCGAGTACAAGAAGATTATCTTCATAAAATCCAAGTTATGTATATTTGGAAAATTATATCCTTTATACTTTGAAAAAAAATTATCCGAGTAAATCAAATTTATGACCCCCTCCATCGGGCCCGTCCGGATAACAGGGAGAGTAGGAACTGGTTTTCCAAACTCAAGCCTAGACACTATCTCTCTGACATCCATAAGGCGGTCAAGTTATTTGATTGACTCTAAATCATTAAACCTTTAATCATTCCATAATCCTTTAAAATTACCTTTAAGATACTTTATTAATCATTTGAAAATATTTATAAAAGATTTGGAAAAGAACGGTTATGTTTAAAACTATATTTCAAATGTTATAGAAAAGTGCTGCAGAAAAGTGTTGTAGAAAGTGCTTTTTAAGCTATATTGATCAAAACAAATTTCTATCGCTTGAAAATTTATTTTTATTACCCAATCACTTTCAAAAAAATTTAAATGTTTTATAAGATTTATTTTTTATTTTAAAATATTTTAAAAATAGTATCTAAAACATTTGCGACTTTGGCCATTGAACTGCCAAAACGCAATTTTCTTAAAAACTTTACTTGCTCATGTTTCAAAACTTATTAAATGAAAGCTCGGCTATTTTTTTTGAAAACTATAGTCATAAGAGTTCGAAAAATTCGTATTGCAAAGAAATCCAACTCTGATTCCATCCTATAAAAGGATTTAACTTTTGTGGCGTGAAATCGGGAACAATCGTTACGCAACGCACCTTTTTTGACTCCAAACTCAATATTTGCTAAAACTTCTCCAAATTTAAATTTTAATGTTTATAAAACATTTATAAACCATTTTCAAACATTTAAACCAATATTATCCATATTAAATCTCTTTTTCACCAATATTTTAACTTATATAATATTATATTTGACTTCATAGATGATTATAAAATCATAATAAATTCCATTTTCACTTTTCAAAATATTCTCTAACATAGAAAGTTATTTGTTATATGTCTTTCAACTATTTAATTTATATATCCATATAAATTAAATATCGTTCCTTTAACATTATAAAAATGTTGTCATTCTTTTTCTAGATGAAACCTTTTAAGTTTTAAATCATTTTAAACCATACCTCTTTCATGATTTTGAAACATTCTGAGGCTTAACTTTCCATATACACCATCATTTATTCGTTCATGAAATTATAGTTAACACATTAACTACCATCATAAACTTCACATTATTAATTCATTCTTCTTTTTCATTCATCCAAGTGAACATCCAATGTTAACAATCAATTATACATCCATATAAAAATCCGAACAAAAATGCGAATTCATGTATAATCACGTCCATAACTTTTATATATTTGTAAATAATAATCATAACTTGCTTCTAACTTGCAAATCAATTCAATCATAAATTATAAAGGAAAGGGTTTCTTGAGATCTCACCATCTTAGCTCCCTCCTTCCTCTAGCTTCTCCGGATGATTTTGCCATGGCTTCCGCTTCTCGATAAGATTCCAATCTCTTCTTTTATCCAACATGATCCAGCCTCACCATGTACAAGGCTCTAACTTGATCTTTATCTTTTCTATTTGCTTCCAAGGACCTCTGGTGCTTCACGCCTTCACTTCGACATAACTTACTTCTCTTTTTCCTTCGCTGGTGCACTCAAACTCTTCTCCTCTTCTCTTAAACTTTCGGCCATGGCATGAAAGGAAGGAAGACGAACTCCGTTCGAGTTGAAACCTAAGTAGAGGCTTTAGAATGCTTCAAGAAGCTTAGACCTATGGTTGGATCTAAGTTTAAAGTGGTTTTGAACTACTTCTTTTTGATTATGGATTGGAAGACCATTGATGAAGCTTGAGAGAGAAGAAATGAAGAATGAGAAGAAATGAAAAATATGAGAGAAAATGAGAAAGTGGAGAGATATTTATAAAAGAAGCTTAGGAAATAAATAATATAACTTGTCATGATTATATCTAGTCACATCACAAATCTTTTATAGTATATATATATATATAATTATGTTTAGCCACATCACTCTTACATATATATAATTATTATGTTTAGCCATAGTACTTTCTTTTTTATATATATAATTATTACGTCTGGTCACATCACTTTATTTTATATATATATATATATTTAAAAAAATTATGTCTAGTCACATCACTTTCTTTTATATATATGTATATGTGTGTGTGTTTATTATGTGTAGTCACATCACTTTCTTTTATACATATAATCATTATGTCTAGTCATAGCACTTTCTTTTATATATATACGTAGTCATTCTGTTTAGTCACGTCACTTTCATTTATATATATAATCATTATGTTTAGTTACATCACATTCTTTTATACACACACACACACACACTTATTATGTCTATTCACTTTATATATAATTATTAATTAAGTAAGATGAAAGAGATAATTATGGTTAATGTTTACAAATCTAAGATGTGACAATATTTAAATATATATATATATATATATAATGTTTATTATTTTTCAAACTATGTCTTGTCACATGACTTACTAATCCAAATTAATATAAAATAATTTGTTTCTAAGTGTATTGTTTGTAAGAGGCTATGCGGTAGGATCATGTAATATGGAATAATGAAATAGTCTAGGTAGACAAAGTAGGTAAATGCAAGGAGACACCAGGATTTTATACTGGTTCAGACCTCTCGTCCTACGTCCAGTCCCTAAGCTTCACTTAGGAATTTCACTAACAAACACCCTCACTTCACCCGGAGGAATAGGTTTACAACTTACCCGAACAACCGAACGGGATTTCTTACCTCAACTACCGAAGAGAACTTCAACTCAATTACTAAAATAAAATATTCGACTTGTTGTGTTCTTGTCAACACTAATGAGTCTAATGTAGTACAATATTCCTATAATCTTATCCTCGAGAATATGCAATGTGTTTGTGAAGATTTAGGAAATGTGAATTGCTATGAATCAAAAGAATGTTATAAACAAAAACAGTGATTCGAGCAATAGATTGGTGATTGCTTAAAGAATATCTAGAGAATATGAACAAGAGAATAGTAAGATTAAAGCAAGAGAATTTGGTGAATTAAATGATGTTAGAATCATGTATATATACTTGTAGAAGAGATGCATATGTTGTCAAAGGTTGCAAACAAGAGATGCTTCCATTTCCATTGATGAATGATTGCAACTCTTGGGAGGAAGAAGGTGTCTTTTCAGAGAAAATTCGCAGGTTCAAATTTAGTCGACTGAGCAGGGAATTTAGTCAACTGAAAATATGAAGTAAAATTTTCGGGAGCAAATTCAGTCGACTGTGCAGGAAATTCAGTCGACTGAAACTGTGCATGTGTATAAATTTGTTCCAGTTTCAGTCGACTGGCTGTTCCTGTTCAGTCGACTGAACTCATAAAACATGCATAGTGAAAACTCAATTGAAAAATGAAGTTTATAAAAAATTTCTAGTGTTCGTGCAAGCTTCTTGAGGATAGATTTTAATAATACATTTAGACTAAGACATATGTAAAAGCATACTTTAAGATTGTTTGGTCTTCATCTATCTTCCTTTAGCATTTGCATATATTTCTTCCTTGTTTGTTAAAGCACATTGTCATTGATCAAAATCTTCGTGTATTAACATTCTCCTCCTTTTTGATTGATGACAATACTGATTTATTCTAGAGACGTTTTACTTATTTTCTCCCCCTGAATGTATGCATTATCTTTCCTACAAAACAAAGTTAGTACCATAGATTTTCTCCCCCTTTGTCATCGACAAAAAGGAAGAACTAACAGCAATAATAATTTATCAAAACAATCACTGAAGCATACAGAATATTTGCATAATCATGGCTTAAGAAAAATAAAAATGTTGTGACAAACAATCATAAAATGGCTATTTATACAAGCCACTAGAAAGTTAAAAATACACATCAAAACAAAAAAATTACACATCTCTATCCCAATCATATGAACCTTCTCTTCCTGTTGGTTCACGTATGACGATTCCTCCTGTTGGTGGTCTATGCGCTCTTCCTCCTTGGCCACAACTAGCTCCACTTGCACTGCTACTTGTATGCTCTTCGGATGTCGTCCATGTAAACGTAGGTGTCGGACGTTTGCCGCGAGATGTTGAAGCGGTAGTGGTGCTTGAGCACGAGATTGCATCCCAAATCTTGTTGAAGAATCATTTGATTTTGTCAAGCTTATGATCTATCTTTTTAAGATGAGTGTCAAGAATTTATTGATTTCTTGACAATATCCCCAAGGATTGGTTGGTAGTGAAGCTTGGATCAACAAGACGTATTTCATCATCTTGTTCGAGATGTTCTTCGTGGTGAGGTTGAGGTTGTTGTTGTTGTTGTTGTTCTTGATGCCTTGCTTCCCATTTGGCGAGTGATATTATGCGAGGAGGTCGAGATGGGAGTTGCATTAGGCTTATGGTCCGGTGGTTAATTTGATGGACCATTGTATTCTCCGACTCAGGTAATGGCGTATCGACATTGAGGAGAAGTCGCATGATGTACTCTCCAAAGTAGATAGTGCGCATTTTGGCATTATTGAAAGTGAGAAACTCATCAAGAATAAGTTGTACCCAATTGACTTGTATATTGCCAAAAATAGCATATAGAGCTCGATAGTTATTTGGGTAGACAATTTCGTACGAGCCCGTGCGAGGAGTAATTGTTCTCATTAGGGCTTTATGGAGGATTCTTGCCATAGGTCGAAGAGAGGTGGACTTAAAATCCCTAAAGTTGATATTATCATCCATAAATCGATGGTTTATGTTGTCGCGAATATGTGGATTGAATTCAATCTCCTCTAGCTTTCTCCCGACATTTGGTGATTCTAAAATGTGTGCTATTCTATCCAAGGAAAACCAAACTTTCTTTCCACATACCATACTCCAAACACTATTGTTTGGATTTCTTGGAGTTTGGTGTCCAAGATTAAGATTAGCATAAAATAATTTGACCATTACATGATTTATGGCATGATCATTTCTTTTCAAATCTAAAAGAGAAGTTAAACCTGTTGGATCGGTTAACGCTTGGATGTTGTAGGTTTGAAAGCTTTGGAAATCAACGAAAGAATGCTCGAAAATTCGGGAATTTTTCATCTTATTCCATCTAGTGACAGCGGTTCCATCGTAAAGCCATTGTGCTATTTGGGCATCAATTGGCTCGGAGGATGAAGAAGATGAAGCTCTTGATCTTTTTGGTGCCATTTGGGTGAGATTTGAGTTGATTTTGAGGAATTGGGGGCTAGGGTTTCGAAATTAATTTGGGGAAGAAAGTTTGTAGGAGGTAAAAAGTGAATTGGTAGGGTAAAAATTGGTGGTTAAAAGGGGAAGTTTGCCTGTGAATTGGCATTCAGTCGACTGAATTCACTGTTCAGTCGACTGAATTAAAGGCCGGAATTTTTCTGGGCTAAATTCAGTCGACTGAACAGGGTTTTTAGTCGACTGAATGTTGCCTGAAGGTTTCTGTTAGTAGTCCAGTCGACTGAGCAGAAGATTCAGTCGATTGAATTGTAAAAAAATTTGCATTCTGTCTTAAGTTCAGTCGACTAAACAAGGGATTTTAATCGACTAACTTATGTATTTTGTTGTTCCTTGTTAATTTTGAAGGCAAACTCTTTATTCAAGGAGATAATTACAATTATATGGATGAATAGATTTCAATACTAACTATTTCTTAGGGTATGGACTTGGATCCTTTTTCCCTTCATTCTTCATATAATTGATATCCCATGAATTTGGACTAAATTGAGGAGTCTTAGGAGACATTCAAGGATTCACAGGATCGACTGGTGTACGATAAGATGAAGAAGGATCAAGTGAGCTAACGGGGCGAGGTAGGGGTTCAGCCACTTCGTTCTTCTTTGATCCACAGAAGCGTAAACCAATTTGCTCTAGGAAGCTCAAACGTCTTACCGTAATTTTTTGCTCGAAGTATAGTTCTCGTTGAAGATCTATCTGTTGTTGTTGAAAGCGATGAATTTCATCAATCTTTCTTTTTGTGTCAGGTGAAATAAAGAGTCCGTGTTTCGCCTTTTTAGATTCTAGTGTGAAACCAGTACGATAATTTTCCCATTTGTAAACCGGCTCATGTGCTGGTGTTGGTGTGGGAAGTTTTGGCGACGTTGGAGTGTTATCAACCAACGAGGTGATATTGATTGGAGAAAAGGAGTTGTTGGACGACATTTTATGTTGAATTTTGTTAAGATTTTATTCGTAAAATCGAGATGTGAAAATAAAAATATTTTTAAGAATTTATTTATAGTAGAATTTTACTAAACAAATAATGGTTATAATTTAATAAGATTTTTTAACCGCATAGAGACTTAATGGTAAAGAGGATTTTGTTAAAATGTATGGTTCTTATTTAATAATTCAGTTTAAGAATGTGTGGTCTATAAATTATATAATGTAGCATATAACATAACTGAAAATATTTGAAATTCTTATTCAGTCGACTGAACATTTTGTTTTAGTCGACTGAAATGTGGGAATATTTCTAATGTATATCTAATTAATATTTTTAAAGGATATTATACCTAATTCCCGTCGAAGTTTTATAAAGAAGTTTTCTAATAGAGGTTTAGTAAATATATTGACAATTTGATTTTCGGTAGAAATATGTTCTAAATTAATTATTCCTTTTTCGATATTGTCACGTAGAAAATGGTGACGAATATCTATATGTTTTGTACGAGAGTGGTTAACCGGATTTTTAGATAAGTTTATTGTACTTGTATTATCATAGTATATTGTAGAATTTGTTAAATTTATATTAAAATCTTTAGTGTTTTGAATTCTTTTGACAAATGTTTTAAAATGCTCAAAAGTGTCACTTTTATTTTTCATAAAAATAGTCCATGTATATCTTGAGAAATCATCAACTATTACAAATACGTATCGATTATGATTAATAGATTGAACTTGTGTTGGTCCAAATAAATCCATATGTAGTAATTCTAATGGTTGTAAAGTCGAAATATTTTTCTTAGATTTGAAAGATGATTTCGTTAATTTTCCTTTTTGACAATCATCACAAAGATTATTTATTTTAAAGTTTATTTTGGGTAAACCTCTTACTAATTCATTTTTAGAAAGTTTTCTAATTGTTTTAAAATTTATATGACAAAATCTTTTGTGCCATAACCAAGGATCATTATCTTTGGCAAGTAAACACATACTTGAATTATGATTAATATTCATATTTAAAACATAAATATTTCTATCTCTATTTCCTTCAAAAACAAGATTTTGGTTTTGATCAAAAATACTACATTTATTATTCGAGAAAGTTATTTTAAAACCTTTGTCACACAGTTGACTTATGCTAAGTAGATTATATTTTAAATTTTCAACTAATGAAACATTTGTTATAAAAGGTAAATTTGATGTACCATAATTGTTCACATCTCCTTTGCCAATGATATAGCCTTTTGAATTGTCTCCGAAGGTAACCGAGCCACCATCAAAGTATGTGATGTTTGTAAGCATATCTTTGTCTCCGGTCATGTGTTTTGAACAACCACTTTCGAATATCCATTTCTTCTTTTTGAGTGGGACCTGAAAATAAATATGAAATTATTGGTACCCACCTTTTAATAGGGTCCTAAAAAGTTAGAGTTTAGGAAACCAAACCCAATTCGGTTTAGTATCCTTTTTATAAATATAGTTTTCATTATGATGAACATTATCCATAAATGTTTTAATATATTTATTTCTTATTAATACATTGTTAGTTTTTGGTACCCAAATTTTAACTACCTTGTTTTCTACTTTTGTTTTAATAGGTTTCTTTAGCAATATTTTTTGTTTTGAATCCATATTCCTCTTAAAATTTGTATTTTTCTTTTTAGGAATTTTTGACTCCTTTTTATATCCTAATCCATGTTTACTTGAAGAGGATTGAGAATTTTCTAAAATCTTAGATAAATTTTCTCTTCCTTTGTTAAAGTTAGAAACATTTTTAGTGATGTTATCTAATCTAGCTTGAAAAAGATTATTTTCTAACTCAACTTGTCTAATCTTAGTTTTTAACTCATTTTCAGAAACAATTATATCATTTTTTGTTTTTTGAGTTTCAATTTCTTGACTTAAAAGTGATAATTGAGTTTCCGAATTTGAATGAGATTCTTGAACTTTTTCAGGTTCTTCTTCTAAGATTTTCTTCTCATCTTTTAACATATCCCTTTCAAATTCAGCTTTGTTTTGATTTTCACGAGTTTCTTTGAGTTTCTTTTTAAGAGTTTTTATTGTGCTTAAAAGTTCAGTGTTTACTTCAATTAAATCGTCGAAAGTTAAATTATTCACCTCAGATTCTTGAGCCATGAAGCATACATTTGCCTGTTCATTATCGCTATCACTATCATTTTCGGATGAAGATGAATCTGAATCGTCCCATGTTATAGAAAATGCCTTCTTTTTGAATTTATCCTTCTTGTTTTTGTTGTTGAAGTTTTTCTGATTTTCCTTCATTTGTTCTCGACAATCTTTCTGCATGTGTCCTTTCTTGTGACAATTGAAGCATTCTATATTTGAGGATGAAGGTTTGTTCAAGAAATTCTTTTTGAATCCGTTTTTGTTTCCTTTTCTATACTTTAAGAATTTCTTGATATTTTTGGCTATAAATGCTAGATCCTCATCTTCAGACTCTGATTCTTCCCTTTCCGCATGAAAAGCAACATTCTTTCTTTCTTGAGCTTGATCCTTTTTAGCTTGCATATTTACTTCATACGACATAAGATTTCCAATCAATTCTTCTGGTTTCATTATAGATAGATCATTTGCTTCCTCGATTGCTAGTACTTTTCTTTCCCATTCATCAGTGAGTGAATTTAAAACTTTAGACACAATGTCAAAGTCTGTGTATCTTTCTCCTAGTCCGATTAGAGCATGGTGAATGTCTTGAAATCTTGAGTACATGTCATTGATGGATTCATTTTGTCGCATTCTAAAATTTTGGAATTGATTCTTCAGCATGGATATCTTTGTTTGTTTAACCTTGTTTGTGCCTTCATGTATGACTTTAAGTGTTTCCCATATCTGATATGCAGTAGTACATATGCTAACACGGTTGAATTCATTTCTATCCAGGGTGCAAAATAGCATATTCATAGCTTTGGCATTTGCACTAGCTTCATTCTTTTGAATTTGTGTCTATGTAGGATAATCGGTTGTGGGTACAACGAACTCTGCTTGAGTAGAATTTCAGGCTTTGAAACTTGTTGCTTGCATATAAATCCTCATCCTTGTAGCCCAATAGTTATAGTTTAGTCCATTGAATAGAGGAGGTCTTTGGGTAGATTGTCCTTCCGCAAATGTAGAACTATAGGCAGATGTTGTGCTTGTACTTGCGTTATTTTCCATATTAACAATATTTCTAATAACGGTGTTATGGTTATAGGACGGCCTTGCTCTGATACCAATGATAAGAGGCTATGCGGTAGGATCGTGTAATATGGAATAATGAAATAGTCTAGGTAGACAAAGTAGGTAAATGCAAGGAGACACCAAGATTTTATACTGGTTCGGACCTCTCGTCATACGTCCAGTCCCTAAGCTTCACTTAGGAATTTCACTAACAAACACCCTCACTTCACCCGGAGGAATAGGTTTACAACTTACCCGAACAACCGAACGGGATTTCTTGCCTCAACTACCAAAGAGAACTTCAACTCAATTACTAAAATACAATATTCGACTTGTTGTGTTCTTGTCAACACTAATGAGTCTAATGTAGTACAATATTCCTATAATCTTATCCTAGAGAATATGCAATGTGTTTGTGAAGATTTAGGAAATGTGAATTGCTATGAATCAAAAGAATGTTATAAACAAAAACAGTGATTCAAGCAATAGATTGGTGATTGCTTTGAGAATATCTAGAGAATATGAACAAGAGAATAGTAGGATTAAAGCAAGAGAATTTGGTGAATTAAATGATGTTAGAATCATGTATATATACTTGTAGAAGAGATGCATATGTTGTCAAAGGTTGCAAACAAGAGATGCTTCCATTTCCATTGATGAATGGTTGCAACTCTTGGGATGAAGAAGGTGTCTTTTCAGAGAAAATTCGCAGGTTCAAATTTAGTCGACTGAGCAGGGAATTCAGTCAACTGAAAATATGAAGTAAAATTTTCGGGAGCAAATTCAGTCGACTGTGCAGGAAATTCAGTCGACTAAAACTGTGCATGTGTATAAATTTGTTCCAGTTTCAGTCGACTGGCTGTTCCTGTTCAGTCAACTGAACTCATAAAACATGCATAGTGAAAACTTAATTGAAAAATGAAGTTTATAAAAATTTTCTAGTGTTCGTGCAAGCTTCTTGAGGATAGATTTTAACAATACATCTAGACTAAGACATATGTAAAAACATACTTTAAGATTGATTGGTCTTCATATATCTTCCTTGTTTGTTAAAGCACATTTTCATTGATCAAAATCTTCGCGTATCAACATTGTTATCTAGTTAATTAACTCTTAAATATATGTATATATAGTGTATAAAGACGAACAACGTTCCCGACAATTTTCTAATGTCGAAATTTTTGAAAACGTTTTTCGGCCATATTTTCTATTTTTCTATGAACTATTTAATTTGGTAAATAAATTTTGAAAACAATTTCACCATCATTATAAATTAAATAAATGAGTTTATTTTCATTATAAAACTTATATATTAAATATTTAAAATTAATTAAATATTCACTAAACAAAGTAGTGAAATTCTGGGTCGTTGCACCAACAAAATTGCTACCGTATGCTTTCCTACAGGTTTGAGATGACATGCGACATGGATGGACTTCGACGTTGATTGATGACACGTGGCAAACTCATAATTAACAATAAACTGTTTTATTTTTAAAAAAGCAATATCTTTCTACCACTCTAATTCTTTTTCAAAATCTTATTGAATAATAATTTTCTTTACCAAATCCTTTTCAAAAAACTGATCAGATTTCTTATTTCGGAAATAACTAGCAAACCAGGATTCTATATTAATATTTTAATATAATCATTCAGCCTTTCTAGCCTAATAAATTCATATAAAATCCGAAACATTTCGAAAAATACCCAAAAATCGCAATAAATCGGATTTATCAAATTCTTTGACATATAAAATTTCCTAGACCAAAAAAATTATTTATTTATTTTTAATAATTTAAAACCTAATATAAATCAGTTTCTTCGTTTCATTCATACTTGATTGGAAGATTATGAAATTAAAAACCTACTTCTAAAATACATTTCTAACATCATATCAAAAGTTCAAGTCAAATGGATAACGTAAACTAGTTTTTCACTATTAAAACCTATTAGTTTCATAATAAATCCAATAGTTCATCATTCAAGCAATCATTCAAAACATGACGTAAAACAATCATAAGATTTCAGTTTTGTCACTGGACCATAAGAACATGCAAATGTTGAAAAGGATAACTATTATTCACCTTCATTTGATAAAGAATGATGAAATTTAAATGTTGATTTGGTTACCTTAAGCTAAACCTTGATTTCCTAGCTTTTCTTCCTCATTGAGCGCCTTAGTAATGGTCGGCCTTATATTTACTTTTGTTTGTGCAAATGAATGCGAACGAGGGAGATGAAAGTGTAAGGGTTTACATTTTGGAAATGTGTCTATTCCTATTTTTACCTCCATATAATTTCCTCCATCTAATTTAAGTTATAACCATTCTTGTTCATTCGTTAATTAAGGCTCGACCTATATTAATTCCCAAATCTCATCATCTTCTTACATTCTTTTGTTTAATTTATCTGACTAAATGTCTTAAATAATGTTAATCAAAATTATGAGTGTCATAGAGAGAGTGGATAGAGAGAAAATTAAAGGAATTGATTTGGGAAGTTTAATTTAAAAGAATGAAAAGGTTTCATACTTTCTTTAAGAACAAATCCACTAATTCATCTCCTACAGACATCCATTTTTATTCATTTTTATTTTCTCTCCTTCAAACCTTCTATGATAAATCAAATGAAAAATTCTAAAATTTTATCGACTACAAATCAAATGCAAACATCAAATAAAATGAAATATATGGCTCAACATTTTCTTGCAAATCTTGGTGTTCTTGGAGATTTAAGGAGAAATCTTCATTAAAGGTGAAATCATATGATACCTCGTTAGGTAATCTTTTTTCTTCTTCTGAAAATTGTATGTATTATGCTAAAACAAACCATATACTTCTATAATATGCTTCATCAAAACCTTAAAAATGACTATATATTAACTTAAATACACCATACCCCTCAAAAAGGGAAATAAAACAAAAATAGACATCAAATGCTCGTCATACCGAAGTCTCACCCGGTCTCTTTAAGCGGGTCTACAATCCGTCCTATCTGCTTCAACTAGTTTAAATAGGATCGCCGGTTTCATTCTTTCCTTAGCTGCTAAGGAAACTGATCAAAGCAAAAAAATTGCGAACTTCAACCAGTATCAGCAAATTCGGTCCCTATCTTCTCGGTAGTTTTTCCTTCTGTTTCGTTTTCTGAGTTTTATTTCCATCACCATTCACTAGGTATGCTATCTCCTACTCTATTATCCTGGCCTTCTGTAATTTATTCATTTTCGTTTCCCTCAATATTCGTTGATTTCTCTCATTCCAGATGAAAAAGATAGTTACCGTGAAGGCTGCATAAGCTACGCCTTGTAGTTGATCTCGGTACCAGTAGTTTTCAATGAGCTCATCCGCTTTGTCCTCCATATTTCCTGACGAGTCAGGTGTAAGCTGTACTTTAATTTGAATAGGGTCTAATATACTTACTATACGTATAGTTAAAAAATAGACGGTTCATGTTTTCTTGTTCCAATCCACGTAGTACATGCACAGGGTCTATATTCATCCCTGTTTTTAGTAGTCGATCTTTAGTATTTAATCTGTCTGAGAATTATGAAAAAAAGCCAATTTTACTATTTTTCAAATGACAAATAATTGTAGCTAATTTCTATTTCTGCACTTGTTCCTTGATTTCATTCTATAGTGAATGAAAGTCATACTTTCCTTCTTCACATCATTCATTGTAGTCTATATTTGTAGTACTATTTTGATTTGTTGGATCAGTATAGATAACTCTCTAGTTGCTTTGTTTAAATAAGGTTTCAGAACACTATTTTCAATAATGCCAGCCACTGTCTGATTTGGAAATCCAATCATAAAAAGTCTATCATGAACCAATAAGTCCACTAAAGATTTACAATTAATCCAGGTTTCATTCCATATAGAAGTTTGTTCACCGGTCGTAATTACTTTGTTAAAATACTATTTCCCTTGTTGTCGTAATCGTAGTATATTCTTCGATGTACACGAAGCATTATTATCTATGTTTACAGTCCAGAAACTTTTCCTTCTATAATACTTCTATTTCATCCAATTGGTCCATAGAGTTAGTTTAGTAAGATATGCCTACATCAATTTTACACACGTAGCCTTCTTTAGATTTTTGAAATTTTTAAGTCCGATATCCCCCTCTTGCGTAGGTTTACATAATGTAAACCAAGCAATCTTATGCGTTTACCAAGCCAAAAGAATTCCCAACACATTCTATTTATCTTGTCAATAGTTTGTTCTGATTGTTGATAGATAAAAAAACTAATATAACACCAATGAACTTATAGCTGAATGAAGCAGTTCCACTCTATCCATGACCGTTAATAATTTAGAATTCCATCCTTCTATTCTGTTGTATGTTCTGCAATAGGTGGTTGTATTGGGAGTAATGAAGATACATAGAAGATAAAGGCACCCCAAGGTATGTAATAGGTAAACATCCCTCTTTCACATTCAATATTTGTCTCTTCTGCAGTTTTCTAGTTGCAAATTTGCTGAAAAATGTTGCTTTTCATTTTATTCACACATGTAATCCCACATTTTGGGACAATTTCTCAAAAATCTGAAGCATTGTTTAACCGCTTTGCTCACTTATTTTACTAAACACCATTAGATCATCAATAGATGTGTCACTATGGATCAGCAGCACATGGGATTCAATTCATTGGGTATGTAAAATATTCCATTGCTATAGTAAAGAGGCAAGATGCTAGGCGATCACCTTGTCTAAAACCCCTATTACTAGTAATGAATCCTTTAGATATTTATTGAATCAATATAGAGAATGTAGGTGTAGTTTACATTCATAAATTGTATTTATGAAATGTGTTGGAAAACCCATTTTTCCCATAACATGACAAATAAACTGTCTATTTACCTTATCCTACGCCTTTTGTATTTCCACTTTAATTCAAAATTTGTCTACAACCTTTTTGTTAATATCTTTTAGTAATTCGTGAGCGAGAAGGATGTTTTCATCGATATTTTTCCCAGCAATAAACGCTGATTAATTTTTAGAAATTAAATATGGGAGAAATAGCTTCAGCCTATTACACATCATTTTATCGAATATCTTGTACTACATATTGCAGCATGAGATAGGCCGATATTCTGTGATATTTGTAGGCCTATCTACTTTTGGAATGAAAGATAAAAAAAGTAAGAATAATACCTATAGGAAATTTAGCCGTTGATCCCATCCGGGTCCGAAATTTTATTGTCATGTATTGAGAAAACAACATTATTAATCTCCTCAATCAATACTGACCTGATTAAGAATGACCGACCTTAATCATTTGTCACTGATTTTCTCTAAAATTCGAGAAAATAGTAATTTACAAGGCCATTAAACCGTAATATAATATCCATTACAACAATTGTTTAAATCCATGGGTACGCATAAGAGCAAATAAAAATAAATACTACCACTTGTCAAGCTTCTTCAACTTTAAGCATCGTCACTGCCATCACTCCATCCTTAACCGATGTTGTAATGAGGAGGGAGTCGGAACAACAACTGTCTTGTAACATCTCATATCTAGAGGTCCAAAACTAAGCGCTACAGATGTTACAGTCATCTATAATATTAGCTTCCGACGACTAAATACGGCTATGTTAATGGTATCTACAATATCAGAAGCACATGAATATGAAACAAAACACAAATTTCAAAGCAACTTTTACTTCATTACATTTCAAAACCAGATATTTCACATTCTCAGTACATAATCCCAATACGTTCTCAAACGCAGATAAAATATAATTATTACAAAATACGTCAAGAGCGGTATGTGAAGATACCCCCTTGGATGATTAGTGTTATAGTCATAATGGACTTAATATAAACACAGCGGAAATTCAACAAAAAATAGAACAAGAACTACAACTATAGCTATCCGCTTACCTCCTACATGCCTCCGGTAGCCTTATTCGTCGTCCTACTAAAATCTGAAAAGACCTTAACTCTTCAGCCTACTCAAATTAATTTCGAGCACTCGAGAGTTTAAGGGGAAACATAAACTTTGAGTCAGACATAAAGTCTGGTGTGAATAATACTATACATCTCGGTTTAATATGTTAAGTGAGACCACGCCGCTTAGCGGAACGGGTTTCACCTCACTAACATCCTTTTAAAACATATCTTTGCAAAGCTTTTTTCCTGCAACCAAAACTGATTAAATACTACAAAGCATTATATGTAAACATACATAAATATCAGGTAATAATGAACTATCTGTTCAACACATAGGTCTGGCTAACTTTTAACCTTTGGCTGGTTCGGTCCTACCGGACAATATAATCAAAATTTATCTAACACCTGTTATACACTCCTCTTCTAGACGGTCTGTCATTAACTATATGTTAAATACTTTGCTTCTGGACGGTATGTCCACAACTTAATCATCTCGCAGGTCTTTCTGGTCCTAATGGTTTTTCAGGCTCACCAATAACCTATCTGTATATAAACATATATTCTCTTCGGTGTGTAATCATAATTTTAGTCTACCTATGACCAAGCCATACACACTGGAATTTTGGACAATAATTAACTGAGGCTAATAGCTAATATATATGTCGTGAATCTACATTAGTCCCTCTGGTATTCTAATAACCGAGTCATTTTCACTTAGTGATCCCTTCTCATAATTTTCCTTGAAAACAGTTTCAAAATGATTTAAAACCTTTAAATCAAACTAACACAAGGAAAATATATAATCGTTACGCATTACTCAAAATCACATTGCCATACTATATATGTTCTTTACTTAAACTTTAGTTGATGAAAACATTTAAACATTTGAAAGTACCATTTTCTAAACCTTTGAAAGCATCTGTTTCGAAACCAAGTATAGCTCTTTAATTATCTAGGCCAAGAGGCCAAAACCTTACCTTTCGAAACCATACTTCAAGCCTTTCGAAACCATTAAAATCATCCCTTTCGAAAGCAATAAAACTTTAGACGTCCTACTTTAAAAACATTTAAAACATTGCCTTAGAAAACCTTAGGAAAATCTTCCATTTCAAAACTTTCGAAATCATTCAAAATAGGACCTTTCGACCATGTCGGAAGTTACCTTTGACCCCTTCGAAAGCTACCTTTCGACCCCGATCCCATTGAAACCATTCAACAATTAAAACCTTTCGAAAGCATTCAACTCTTAAAACAAAAACCTTTCGGAAACTCATTGGGCTAATTTTAAAACATGTGAAAATTTCCTCTTTTAAAACCTTTCAACTTTATTGGAAACTACCTTCTGACCTTGTCGAAAGCTTTGCTTTGAAAGTTTTAAAACATAACTTTTTAAAACAACAAGCTCCGGCCTTTAAAATACCTTCCTCGAAAGCTTGGGTTATAGTTAATTATAAAAACAAGGGTAAAGCATCTAAGTCGAAAGCTTTGGTATTTTTCGAAAGCATGGAGAAGTGACTGGTTTAAAAAACAAGTAAACCTTTCGACTTTGTCGAAAGCAATGACCTTAGAAACGCGGCAGTAACCTTTCGAAATCCTTTATTTTAAATATTTGACCTGGTCAAAATCAATCAAGTCGAAAGCTTCTTTTCGAAAGCAAAGCATGTATAAGCTTTTGGTTTATAAAACAAATATATCCCAACCTCTTTGGCAACCAACATTTCGACTAAGTACCCTTCGTCCTTGTCCAATTCATACCAAGTAACTTGATACCATATGCATTGATTTGACCTTGTCGAAAGCTGTAACCTTTCGACCTTGTCAAAAGATCGGGTGGAAGGTTTGATGCTGAAAATAGCTGTAACATGCTAAAAGCATGATTTTCTCGTTTTTAACTTAAAAATAGAAACTTTTCAACCAACCTGCCTTTTTTTGTCATATTCTTATTGGTTAACAAATACTTTTAGAAAAGTGCTGCCAATAATTTCAGAAATAAATGATGATTTTATTTATATAATACCCCAACTCATTAATTAAATATATAAAACATTTAAGTCCCGTACCTTAAATAATTTTTTTATATTCCCTAAGACATTTAGGAAAAATATGAAAAAATTCCGGAAAATCTATTTTAGTATATTTTCCAACATATAAAATTTTCAAACCCAGATCATCATTATTTTAGCCGTAAATAAATTATAACCCAATAATTCATTTTCTTCACTAGAAAATTAATATAAAATCCACAATAATTCAGAAAATTATGAAAATTGAAATCCATCACATAAATATCATTCCTGACCTATATTTAAAATTTCAAGGTATGTGGATGTCATTTAATAGAGTTTATATCGAACATATCATTAAAACTAATATGAACATGCAGAATTCATCAACAAGCATATATATAACTTTAATCCTAAAAAACATGGCATATACTTGCAAGATCATTTCGGATCTAATCTTAAAACTGAAAACCATAAGAAAATGAGATGTACTACTTATTCACCTTAGCTTTGAGATTAAAAGATGTGAGATTTGATGTTGAATTTGTTGATTAACTGCCTTCTTTTGAATCCAAGCTTTTATCTTTCTTTCAGAACAATAATGATGTCCGGCCTTAAGAGTTTTTAGTTTGATAAAATGATAATAAACATGCATTTTCTTTTCTAAGGGTTTAGGGTATAAGCATCTCCTATTTTCCATTTTTTCATTCCTTATTTCCTAACACATTAGTTCATGTTGTTTCATTATGATTAACATTTAATATGACACCCTTAGTTTAATCAAATCTTAACCTATTAATTCTCACATTATTTTATTTTATTTAACTAATTAAATATCCTAAATAATGTTATAAAAATATGGGGTGTTCAGACTATCCACCTTGGAGAATTTCGTCCTTGAAATTACGATAAGGTACACAACAAAACAATCAAAGTTATAACATATCAATAAACAAATCAGGATAAAATCTCAAATTCTGCTCTCAGTCTACCAAGTACAGTCTCCAGCATCATCACTCCACTGGACCTTTACTAATCCGACTGTCTTGTTCCTCAACTTCTTCTCACCTCTTGTCATAATCCGAATTGGCTTCCTAACAATGATCAAATCTATTTTTGCTACTAAATCTTCTAACACTGTAGGGGTTATAATAGTCTCTGGGTCTTCCTAATCCTCTCAACAATACGAAAAGGACCAACGAATCTAGATGCTAACTTTCCTGACTTTCGAATCTAATTATATCCTTCATCGATGGAACCTTAGCAAACACATATTCTCCAACAGAGAATTCCAAGTCCTTCCTTCTTCTGTTAACATAACTTTTCTACCTGGACTAAGCTTCTTTCATCCTAGCTCGGATCAACTCAATCTTTTCTGCGGCTTCTTTCACTAAATCTCGACCAAGAACCAACCTATCTTCGGTCTTCAACCAACATACGGGAGATTTGCATGGCCTTTTATATAAAGCTTCAAACGTGACATCCTAATACTAGTTTGATAACTATTGTTATACGAGAATTCGACTAAATGGAGATGGTCTTTCCATGATCCACCGAAATCTAATACGCTAGCTCTTAACAAATCCTCCAAGACTTTGTTAACTCTTTCCGTTTACCCATCAGTCTGTGCATGATAAGTGGTACTCATGTTGAGCGTGGTTCCTAAAGCTTCTTGTAGACTCATCTAGAACTCACTAGTAAACAAAGAATCTATATCACCGATGATACTACTAGGAATCTCGTGCAGTCTAACCCAACGTTTTAAATCTCGGATTTCGATCACGTTTCGTTTCGGAAATTTAGAGACTCGATTTCGTATTAGGGGAGATCTCGGACGAGATGAGTCCAACTCGGTCGTTCATATCGGACTTACATCTCGGTTCCTAAAACTTATTTCGGAGTAATCTCAGAGCATATGTCATGTCGAAAATTAATCTTTGTACGCTGAAACTTATAGATATTGTCACTACTCGAATGAAAACTTTACACATTTACTTTAAATATATCACATGCCCATCATCAGTAACTAAGTATAAAAAAACTCTCTCATATTAATGCAAATAAATAATGAGAATTTGTGAATAATGTTCAATATAATGTTGTATGTGAAAATATACATGAAAAAAACCATCACAAAGCGAGTTACATCTTTTTTTTGGAAAAAAATGAGTAGATGTAAAAATGAACAAACATTCGAACAATATACATGAAAAAAAGACATATGTATAAGACCATGATATTGGGTTAAAACATAACCAAGTTTGCCACAAGTTATAATTTAGACTTCTAATTACAAAATGTTCTAAACAAGTAAAAGTTAAAGTTATATTTTACATACAAAAGCCTCCAAAAGAGTAGAAATCATATTTATATAGTTGTAACAAAAGCTTCTAAATAAGTGGAAGTCAAAGTTATATTTTAGCTGTAAAAGCTTCTATACAGGTAGAAGCCAAAGAGTTAATTCAACAAAATTCTAAAAATCGGCCGATATCTCGTAATCAAATCTCATCCAAGATGTCATGCGAGATACCATAATATTGGCCGAGATATACATTAGGCGAGATTACAACGAAACAACTAGTTTCGAATCGCTCAGGCTCGAAAACAGGATCTCGGCCGAGACGAGCGAGATTTAAAATCTTGGTCTAACCACATTCTTCATAAATAACTTCGCCATAATATGTGTCGTCCTAGTTGACTTCACTAGAATAAAATGGGCATTCTTAATCAATCTATCTACTATAACACATATACTTTCGTTTTCTCTACTGGACCTGGACAACCTATCAATAAAATCCATAGAGATAGAATCTCACTTCCACAATGGAACTTCCAACGGTTGAAGCAAGCCACTTGGCTTCTGGTGTTCAGCCTTTGCCTGCTGGCAATTCAAGCACTGCTTAACATATAAACTAATGTCCTGCTTTATACCTTCCAGAAGAAACTTCTATTCATATCATGACACATCTTTGTTCCTACTGGATGGATAGTGAACCTCGAACGATGACACTCGTCCAAAATTTCTTTTCTCATGTCTCCTACATTCGGAACACACAATCTTTCTTTCCTTCTCAACATCCTTTCTGGTCAAGACTGAAATCCTTTAAGTCACCTCGCTATGTTCCTTCCCTTAACATTTTGATTCGTTTAGCTAAAACTGGATCCTCCTTTTGTTTAAAATCCATCTTCTCAATCATTGCCGGTCGAACTTCCAAACAAGACAATACATCACTTCCTGCACTAGAAGCCGCTTCAGATCTGTACTGCACTCTACAAGCTGATGATGCTTCCAAATCTTTCCATTCAGCAATCATAGCCAATACTGCATTTTGATGTTTCCTATTAAGTGCATCCGCTACTTTGTTTCCTTTTTCGGGTGTGTACTCAATTCCAAATCATAAGCAGCAATAAAATCTAACCATCTCTGTTGTCTCATGTTCATCTCTTTTGAGAGAACAAGTACTTCAATGACTTATGATCTATATAAAGCTCAAATCGCTCTTCCAAAAGATAATGTCTCCACACCTTCAAAGCAAATATAATGACATTTAACTCCAAATCATGCGTTGGATACCTAAAGATAATGTCTCCACACCTTCAAAGCAAAGATAATGTCTCGGGTCTCTTTCAATTATTCATCGCCTCAATCTTAGTTGGATTTACAGAAAACCCTTTCTCTGAGACTACATGACCAAGGAACTTCACATCCTTCTTTCAAAAAATGACACTTCAAAAACATAGCCTTCAACTGGTGCTCCATCAACGTCTCAATCACAACTCTAAGATGAACTTCATGCCCAATCTCATCCTTGGAGTATATCAGAATATCATTTATGAAGACCAGCACAAATCTATCTAAATGCTCTCGGAAAATTTGGTTCATCAAATCCACAAAGAATGCCGGCACATTAGTTAGTCCGAACGACATAACTAATCATTCGTACTATCTATACTTTGTTCTAAACGTTGTCAAAAGAATACTATCCTATGTCACTTTAAGCTGATGAAATCCCGTCGCTAAATCCAACTGAGAGAATATCTTGGCTCCACTTAACTGATCAAACAAATCGTCAATTCTCGGCAATGGATATCGGTTATTTATCGTCTATTCATTCAACTTATGATAATCGATACGTAGCCTCAACGATCCATCCGGCTTCTGTGAAGGCCTAAATTTCTTTATAAGATTAAAATTACTTTGAAAAAATATATATAATATTAAATTAGTTAACAGAGAATAGTTAAAGAAGATAATAATGGGAAGAAAAATAGCTGAGTAAAGAGGAGTATCATATTCACATATTTTATGTATATATATATATGTATTATATACATAACCAAAGGATAAAAATAGCTTGAAAATGAATATCAGAAGTGAGTGAAATAGTTGTGCAAGGGGATAATTATTTTTATATACACAGTGATGAAAGGAAAATGATTTAAGTATAAAATGAATTCTAAAATTCACATGACTTGTATATATATGTGAATATTGTATAGAAAATATATACATATGATTAGAGAAGTATGGGATGATAAAAATAAAAATTCTCTTGATAATTAAAATGCATAAAAGTCAGCCAAGCAATATTTATGAGTGTGGATGCATTTTTGAAATAAATCAAGAGAGAAGCAAATGGTAAATTATGTCAGTTAAAAATAAAACTTATAGGAAAAGACATGAGAATTATCTCGGGTATGATAAGATACATTGTGAAATTAAGTCACATAAAAAAAAATGTGCACAGAAAAGCAATGAGATAACTGCTTTTACCAGAAATGGAAACTAAGAAGAAAATGGCAAGATTAGCCATAAGCATATACCCATGATCCTTTAAATTATATGAGGATAGAATGGGTGTTTCCTCTATTAAAACCCTAGTTAAATGATTTAAATCAAAGGGTAAGGCAGAGGTTTTCTGGGAGGAAAAAGAAAAAAAAACAGAAACACATTAAAAAAAAGAGAGCTTACATTGTTTTCAAACTTAGGCATTCTCATGGAAAAGAAGAGAAAGGTGAGTGATAATCATAGATGAAGTTTGGGGCATTAAGACCCATGCTAAGGGCAGCCAAGCAATTTTGCTTACATAGAAATTATAATATGGTTTTCTGTTGATTTTTCTGAGTGAATGATTATTGATCATGATGGTTTTTCTGGTTGAACTTTTGGTTGAGACTTTAATTTATTTTGGTCTGATATGATGACCTTAACTCCTGCTTTGGAATGTACTCGATCTGACACTTACCTTGATCACAGAAATGGATTCTGTAATCCAGTTCTTATTAGAAAATGAGTTAAGCATTTTTCTGAGAAGTAGGGTATTAAAGAAATAAAGGAAATAGGCAGTGTGAATCAGAAGGTTCATGCTTATGTCTAGTTCATTAAAAACTGACTTGAACAAAGCAATATGATATATGTGTTGATTTGTTCAGATCATAAACCAATATGTTTTATGGGTTTTTCTCAAAAACCATACCCTATGTTCACAGAAGAATAAATCTAGATTTTTACATGATTCCATCAATTTAAACAAGCACTGGAAAAAAATAAGTAGAAAATGTGTCTGAGCAAATTTTTGGAAAATTTGAATAAGTATAATCTATAATTATAAGCAGTGGAATTTTTATATGAATGCTTGTATGTTTGGATGTTCTCTTTGAGTGAGATCAATGATTTTTTTTTTAATGGAGAAAAGAGCACAAGTACTTCTGGAAATTAAAAAGAAAAATTCCTTGGCAATTAAATGAGCATGGTCTCTAAATTACAAAGTAATTTAGGAGAGGTGCCTTGATCTACTCATCATCAGGTGGATGATGGGTATGTGCATGACTTGTTCAAGTCCTGAAGGCCTCTGTGCAAGGGTTAACAGAATTAAGTCCTTTGCAATGCACACTTTGTGTTCAAAGGCAAGAGATTAGACCATATAAAATATAAAAATGGGATAGAAAGGTTATGCTATGGATTTTAGGAAGCTAAATTCCATAGGAGTTTGTACATGTACAACTGAATGAATTAAATGAATGAATGCTTGGAGGTATGTTGGCAGATAAATTTAAATGTGCATATGTTCAGGTTTGATATGAAATTGAATAGTGACAAATATATATAAGTTCTTTGCACAGTTTTAAGAATTTATAAGTTGTTTTAATAATGATCTCACTCACACCAGAATTTTATTCTGACCCTATTTATTGCCTTTGCAATATTTGGGGTGTCTCTTTTTTTTGAGGCAGCTCAAAATATTGTTGCAGGTAAAGATGCATGAATAGCTTGCTTGCTTGGAAAATTAGAAGACCTGTTTGAGTTTTTGAAATGCAATAGCTCATTGAATAAAGTTAGCTAGGCAAACTTTCTTAAGTATATGCAAACTTCTCAGTATTATAGTGCTTTGTTCATTTGAAAAGAATTTGTAAAACTTAAGTATTATATTGTGTTTTGAGTTACTGATTTAAGTAACTAATCCAGATGCTTTCTGTAGACTGTGATGAGGGGAGTTATGCCATGTAATCTTAGATGTGGATGTACTTACTTTTACATATCTGATAAGTTTTAAATAGTGAAACTGCAGAGGTTTTCTTTAAAATGCATGTAGTAGAACTGTTAGGTGATGGTTGAACCTAATCTGGTTTAGCTAGTGAGGCTTGATCATGACTTATAAATTGATATAAGACCATGAGAAGCTTGAAGTTTTGGCCTACAAACCTAACTTGCATGTTTGATTTTTCAGTGTGGAAATGTGTTATAAAATGATGTGTGTAAAGTACTGGTAGCATTCACTGCAATCATATTAAACAATGTCCAGTTGCATAAGATACAATTTAAAGTTTGTTGCACTCGGTCTTGTTTAAATTATAAGAATCTGCAATACCAAAGTATTTTGTAAAATGTAAGCATGACTACTACTTTACTGCAACTTGATTTTTGTCAATAGCCATCATTCACTATCCATTAGAGGTCTGCACCACAGTCTCATTTGAGTCTGGTTCTTTAAATAAAATTGCCTGGAACATGATGTTTACAAGTATGTGCAAAATCTTACTTGGTATGCTAGATTAAGTTAGCGTTTCATTTGCTTGTAGTTTCTCTTCTGCCTGATCTATAACATACTTACCACTAATTGTTCATAAGATTATTACCAATAGTATAAATTAAGACATAAGTATATAAACCTGAATGTATGCATTTTGATTGAACTGAATTGCTTGAGCATGATTGGTGCATGTTTGTGTATAAACCTTGAATCATTAGTCACATTATGTTTTAACATCTCATATCATTTCTAAATCACTAGTATGAATTACTGAAACCCCAGGATCAAACCCATGGGGTGTTAGACCACAGATCAGGTAATTTGATTTAAATGAAAATTCTGTAAAACAATACAAATGAAAATATGAGGAACTAATACTTTATTTTTTTTGTATTAGTCAATCTTGATTCATTATAAAAGAAGATAAAATCTGAACTATGTAGAAACAAGCTATGTGACACAAAACATTTCAACTATGAAAAATATTGTGTGGATTAAAAATTCTTTGCTACTTTAAACACTCTGATTTGCAAGGAAACATTTATATATCCTCATATATATAAGTGATAGGAATTAATTTAAACACTGATATATTTATATTGGTAAAATTTCAGGATCTTGGGAGAATGAATTTAAAGAAGTGATCACTTATGTGTTAAAAAAAGCACACTTAAAATCACACAAATTTGAGTATAATGAAGTGGGTCACTTCAGTTGGTATCAGAGCTATGTTGTTAAAACATAGCATAAATATATTATCCAATCTCCTTGTATGGATAAAATGTGTATATATATATATAAAGTATACATACAATAATTATAGAAATCAATGTCCACAATAGAAATAAATTGCAGAAAATAATTAAATTGGACTATGACTAACTAACTATGCAATTGAATAGTGAAACATGGTAGGAAGACCCCCAAGCACTGGAGAAGGACCCTCAAATGTTGCACCATTAGTTAATTTGTAAGATTTGGTGAGAGCATTAAGGGAGGGAGCAGTGAAGAGGGAAGAAAATCCTCATGAGGAATTAGCTAAGTTATTAAAGACATTTTCAAATTTAGGAGGCAAGGATTTTGATGGCACTGAAGGAGTAATGGGAGTGCAGACATGGTTGAGAACTTTGGAAAGAATATTTACAGACATGCAAATTAATGATCAAAGAAAGAGGCAGATAGCTTCAAGGAGACTCAAAGGAGCAGCATTGGATTGGTGGGAGGTAATCATCACAGGGAGGCCAGAAAATGAGATAACATGGGATCAATTCAAGGAGATGCTTGAGGCAAGGTTTGTTCCAGCAACAGCTAAGGCAACATTGCTTGAGGAATTCGTAAGGCTGAGGCAAGGATCAATGAGTGTGACTGAATACACTCAAAAATTTCAGAGTTTGTCTAAGTATGGAACAATGCTCATAGGAAATGAAGAACCAAAGAATTCAAGATTCCTTCAAGGACTCAATGCTAGTTTGAGTAGGCAATGTTACCATACAAAGACAGGACATTTGATCAAGTCATAGATCTTACCCTTTCCTTTGAACAACATGACAATGCCAGAGAAAAGTTTAGGAGCATGAGGGCAAATAGTCAAAGGAAAGGGAAAAATAGGACACATCCTTATGATAAAAAGAATGCAAACAGGAAAGTTGAAGGAGCAACTAGTGGGGAAGCTAAGAAGAAGATTACTTGTTATAACTGTGGCAAAGAAGGACACATGAGTAATAGGTGTCAAGAAGCTAAGAAGGCACCATTTAGCTGTTATAACTATGGGAAAGAAGGTCATATTAAAAGAAACTGCCCAGAGTTTAAAAAAGGAGCAAAGGTAGGAGCACTGGAAACAAAGTCAAAGGCAAATGCAGCAGGAAGCTCTGGACAATTGGAAGGCATACTTCTAATTAAAAGTTACCCAATCACAGTTATATATGACACTGGAGCCACACATTCTCTAATATCACAAGCCATAGTGGATAAATTAGCTCTCACATGCCACAAAGTTGAAAAACCCTTGTTTATTCAAAGTCCCATGGGTAGCTCTTGTTTGCTAGGATTAAAATGTTTGGGAGTAGAATTAAACATAGGGGGAAATGTGTTTAAATCTGATTTGTTTGTATTGAAATACCCTGGAATAGGAATTATTTTAGGGGTAGATTGGTTGAGTAAATTCAAAGCAATATTGAATCTAGAAAACTTCACAATATCTTTAAAAACAGAAAATGGTAAAAATATTTTAGTCATGAGTGAAATAGCTAAAACAAATTGCCTTAATCAAATATGGAGTATGACTGAAAAGGAATTAATTTTGAAAGATATAGAAGTGGTAAGAGAGTATCCAGATGTTTTTGGAGAGGTAGTAGGGGTACCAGACAATAGACCAGTTGAATTTCAAATAAGGTTAATTCCTGGATCAAGTCCTATCATCAAGAAGCCTACTAGAATGGGTCCAAAAGAATTAATAGAATTGAAACAGTAGCTGGAAGAATTGGAACAGAAAAGCTTTATAAGGCCTAGCAGTTCAAACTGGGGTTCTCCAGTGGTGTTTGTGAAAAAGCATGATGGTACACTAAGAATGTGTATTGATTATAGGGAACTAAATAAAGTCACCATCAAGAACAAATACCCACTCCCCAGAATTGATGATTTGTTTGATCAATTAAATGGAGCAAAGGTCTTCTCAAGGCTAGATTTAGCCTCTGGGTTTCATCAGATGAAAGTAGAGGAAGAAAGCATTAAGTACACTGCCTTCAATACAAGGTATGGATTGTATGAATTTTTGGTGATGCCTTTTGGATTGACAAATGCACCATCATATTTTGTAGATTTAATGAATAGAACATTTAGGGATTTTCTGGATAAATTTGTGGTTGTCTTTATTGATGATATATTGGTGTACTCAAAGTCAGAAGAGGAACATGCAAGGCACTTGCATCTGATTTTATCAAGGCTAAGAGCACACAATTTAAAAGCAAAATTCAATAAGTGCATATTTTGGCAGAATGAAGTAAAAATTTTAGGGCATATTATATCTCAACAAGGCATTAGAGTAGATCCAAATAAGTCATGGCAGTTCAATCTTGGAGTAGACCCAAATCAGTGACTGAGGTAAGATCATTTTTAGGAATGGCAGGCTATTATAGGAGATTTATAAAAGACTTTGCAAGAATAGCCATCCCACTGACCAAGCTAACTAGAAAAGAACAACCATATGTGTGGACAAAAAAGTGTGAACAAGCATTTGTATCACTAAAGAAAGCATTGATGGAAGCTCCAGTTTTACAAGTACCAGAGGGAAATGAAGGATTAGTAGTTTACACAGATGCTAGTGGATCTGGACTAGGGGCAGTGCTCATGCAACATGGAAGAGTCATAGCATATGCATCCAGGCAACTTAAACCAAATGAAACAAGGTATGCCACACATGATTTAGAACTTGCTGCAGTAGTATATGCATTGAAGCTATGGAGACACTATTTGTTAGGTGCTAAGTTTGAATTGTTTACAGACCATAAGTCACTTAAATATTTGTTTTTCCAAAAAGACCTGAACATGAGGCAACATAGGTGGGTAGAATTCCTAGCTGCCTATGATCTTGATATATTGTATACCCCAGGAAAAGCTAATAAAGTGGCAGATGCATTAAGTAGACACCAAGAAAAATTGGCAAGCCTAATGATGGCTGAGTTCCGGGATTTGACAATCCTAAGTGAGGTGGAAGTAAAAGAAGAAATGGGGGTATTGGATAAGGCCCACAATGAGATGATTGAGTATGGTAAATTAAGCCTCATTTCTTTAAAGTCAACACTAGTTGACAAAATAGGACAAATGCAGAATCAAGATACAAGTTTGAAGGAGAAAAAGAATAAGATATTACAAGGCATGACAGTGGAAAGCTATGAAGTAGATGACAAAGGATATTTAAGGAAAAAGGGGAAACTCTGCATACCAAATGTAGAGGAACTGAAACAAGAAGTTATGAATGAACATCACAAAACAAAATATACCATACATCCAGGTGGTACAAAAATGTACCATGATCTTAAGAGGAATTACTGGTGGCCAGGGATGAAAGGAGCAGTGGCAAAATATGTGGCAAATTGCTTGACATGCCAACAAGTAAAGGCGGATTATCAAAGACCCTCGGGCCTATTGCAACCTTTGGAAGTGCCTACTTGGAAATGGGAAAGCATATCAATGGATTTTGTGGATGGTCTGCCAAGAACAAGAAGAGGCAATGATAGTATTTGGGTGGTGGTTGATAGACTTACAAAAACAGCACACTTCATTCCTATAAATTCAAACAGAAATGCCCATAAACTAGCTCAATTGTTTGTGAAAGAAATTGTGAGGTTGCATGGTATCCCCAAGACTATCATTAGTGATAGAGATACTTTGTTTACATCAAGGTTTTGGAGTAGCTTTCAAGAAGCTATGGGGACAGAATTAAGCCTAAGCACAGCCTACCACCCACAAACAGATGGGCAAACTGAATTTGTTAATAAGGTTTTAGAAGATTTGCTTAGAGCATGCATACTTGATTTTGGAGGCAACTGGGAGGATCACATTTATTTGGCTGAATTTGCTTACAATAATAGCTATCAGTCCACCATAGGAATGGCTCCATTTGAAGCCTTGTATGGGAAGCCTTGTTTATCTCCTGCATGTTGGATGGAGGCAGGAGAAAGAGTGTTGCTTGGACCAGACAATGTAAAAGAAACTTCTGCAAGAATTGAATTAGTGAGACAAAGAATGAGGGTAGCTCAAGAGAGACAGAAAGCATATGCAGATAAAAGGAGAAGGCCAGTAGAATTTGAGGTGGGAGACTATGTGTTTCTCAAAGTTTCACCAATGAGGAAATTACTGAGATTTGGCAAAACAGGGAAACTGTCACCAAGGTATATAGGACCATATGAAATTGTTCAAAGAATAGGGACTTTAGCTTATAAATTAAGGTTACCTGAGGAACTAAGCAACATACATGATGTATTTCATGTATCACAATTAAGGAAATGGGTGCATGATAAGGAGACCATTCTTGAATCTCCTACCCATGTTGAAATTCAAGAGAATCTGGTTTATAAAAAGGAACCAGTAGGCATTGTAGCTAGAGAAGAAAAGAAATTGAGAAATAAAATAGTTAAACTAGTTAAAATCCAATGGAGTTTGGATGGAAATGACTGTACATGGGAGGCCGAAGATAGGATGAAGGATAAGTATCCTAATCTATTTTCTGCTTGAAGGTATGTCTAAAATCATAATAGCTTTAAATACTACTGGGTGTATTTGATTGATCTTGGATGAGTGAATTTCTGATATTTTTGAAACATACTAATGAACAAATACATAATTGTAGGACACAATTCCTTTTAGGAGGAGAGTATGTGAAGACCTAAATTTCTTTATAAGATTAAAATTACTTTGAAAAAAAAAATATAATATTAAATTAGTTAACAGAGAATAGTTAAAGAAGATAATAATGGGAAGAAAAATAGCTGAGTAAAGAGGAGTATTATATTCACATATTTTATGTATATATATATGTATTATATACATAACCAAAGGATAAAAATAGCTTGAAAATGAATATCAGAAGTGAGTGAAATAGTTGTGCAAGGGGATAATTATTTTTATATACACAGTGATGAAAGGAAAATGATTAAGTATAAAATGAATTCTAAAATTCACATGACTTGTATATATATGTGAATATTGTATAGAAAATATATACATATGATTAGAGAAGTATGGGATGATAAAAATAAAAATTCTCTTGATAATTAAAATGCATAAAAGTCAGCCAAGCAATATTTATGAGTGTGGATGCATTTTTGAAATAAATCAAGAGAGAAGCAAATGGTAAATTATGTCAGTTAAAAATAAAACTTATAGGAAAAGACATGAGAATTATCTCGGGTATGATAAGATACATTGTGAAATTAAGTCACATAAAAAAAATGTGCAAATAAAATCATGCAAAAAGCATGTGCACAGAAAAGCAGTGAGATAACTGCTTTTACCAGAAATGGAAACTAAGAAGAAAATGGCAAGATTAGCCATAAGCATATACCCATGATCCTTTAAATTATATGAGGATAGAATGGGTGTTTCCTCTATTAAAACCCTAGTTAAATGATTTAAATCAAAGGGTAAGGCAGAGGTTTTCTGGGAGGAAAAAGAAAAAAAACAGAAACACATAAAAAAAAAAGAGCTCACATTGTTTTCAAACTTAGGCATTCTCGGGGAAAAGAAGAGAAAGGTGAGTGATAATCATAGATGAAGTTTGGGGCATTAAGACCCATGCTAAGGGCAGCTAAGCAATTTTTCTTACATAGAAATTATAATATGGTTTTCTGTTGATTTTTCTGAGTGAATGATTATTGATCATGATGGTTTTTCTGGTTGAACTTTTGGTTGAGACTTTAATTTATTTTGGTCTGATATGATGACCTTAACTCCTGCTTTGGGATGTACTCGATCTGACACTTACCTTGATCACAGAAATGGATTCTGTAATCCAGTTCTTATTAGAAAATGAGTTAAGCATTTTTCTGAGAAGTAGGGTATTAAAGAAATAAAGGAAATAGGCAGTGTGAATCAGAAGGTTCATGCTTATGTCTAGTTCATTAAAAACTGACTTGAACAAAGCAATATGATATATGTGTTGATTTGTTCAGATCATAAACCAATATGTTTTATGGGTTTTTCTCAAAAACCATACTCTATGTTCACAGAAGAATAAATCTAGATTTTTACATGATTCTATCAATTTAAACAAGCACTGGAAAAAAAATAAGTAGAAAATGTGTATGAGCAAATTTTTGGAAAATTTGAATAAGTATAATCTCTTATTATAAGCAGTGGAATTTTTATATGAATGCTTGTATGTTTGGATGTTCTCTTTGAGTGAGATCAATGATTTTTTTTTTAATGGAGAAAAGAGCACAAGTACTTCTGGAAATTAAAAAGAAAAATTCCTTGGCAATTAAATGAGCATGGTCTCTAAATTACAAAGTAATTTAGGAGAGGTGCCTTGATCTACTCATCATCAGGTGGATGATGGGTATGTGCATGACTTGTTCAAGTCCTGAAGGCCTCTGTGCAAGGGTTAACAGAATTAAGTCCTTTGCAATGCACACTTTGTGTTCAAAGGCAAGAGATTAGACCATATAAAATATAAAAATGGGATAGAAAGGTTATGCTATGGATTTTAGGAAGCTAAATTCCATAGGAGTTTGTACATGTACAACTGAATGAATTAAATGAATGAATGCTTGGAGGTATGTTGGCAGATAAATTTAAATGTGCATATGTTCAGGTTTGATATGAAATTGAATAGTGACAAATATATATAAGTTCTTTGCACAGTTTTAAGAATTTATAAGTTGTTTTAATAATGATCTCACTCACACCAGAATTTTATTCTGACCCTATTTATTGCCTTTGCAATATTTGGGGTGTCTCTTTTTTTTGAGGCAGCTCAAAATATTGTTGCAGGTAAAGATGCATGAATAGCTTGCTTGCTTGGAAAATTAGAAGACCTGTTTGAGTTTTTGAAAAGAAATAGCTCATTGAATAAAGTTAGCTAGGCAAACTTTCTTAAGTATATGCAAACTTCTCAGTATTATAGTGCTTTGTTCATTTGAAAAGAATTTGTAAAACTTAAGTATTATATTGTGTTTTGAGTTACTGATTTAAGTAACTAATCCAGATGCTTTCTGTAGACTGTGATGAGGGGAGTTATGCCATGTAATCTTAGATGTGGATGTACTTACTTTTACATATCTGATAAGTTTTAAATAGTGAAACTGCAGAGGTTTTCTTTAAAATGCATGTAGTAGAACTGTTAGGTGATGGTTGAACCTAATCTGGTTTAGCTAGTGAGGCTTGGTCATGACTTATAAATTGATATAAGACCATGAGAAGCTTGAAGTTTTGGCCTACAAACCTAACTTGCATGTTTGATTTTTCAGTGTGGAAATGTGTTATAAAATGATGTGTGTAAAGTACTGGTAGCATTCACTGCAATCATATTAAACAATGTCCAGTTGCATAAGATACAGTTTAAAGTTTATTGCACTCGGTCTTGTTTAAATTATAAGAATCTGCAATACCAAAGTATTTTGTAAAATGTAAGCATGACTACTACTTTACTGCAACTTGATTTTTGTCAATAGCCATCATTCACTATCCATTAGAGGTCTGCACCACAGTCTCATTTGAGTCTGGTTCTTTAAATAAAATTGCCTGGAACATGATGTTTACAAGTATGTGCAAAATCTTACTTGGTATGCTAGATTAAGTTAGCATTTCATTTGCCTGTAGTTTCTCTTCTGCCTGATCTATAACATACTTACCACCAATTGTTCATAAGATTATTACCAATAGTATAAATTAAGACATAAGTATATAAACCTGAATGTATGCATTTTGATTGAACTGAATTGCTTGAGCATGATTGGTGCATGTTTGTGTATAAACCTTGAATCATTAGTCACATTATGTTTTAAAATCTCATATCATTTCTAAATCACAAGTATGAATTACTGAAACCCCAAGATCAAACCCATGGGGTGTTAGACTACAGATCAGGTAATTTGATTTAAATGAAAATTCTGTAAAACAATACAAATGAAAATATGAGGAACTAATACTTTTTTTTTGTATTAGTCAATCTTGAGTCATTATAAAAGAAGATAAAATCTGAACTATGTAGAAACAAGCTATGTGACACAAAACATTTCAACTATGAAAAATATTGTGTGGATTAAAAATTCTTTGCTACTTTAAACACTCTGATTTGCGAGGAAACATTTGTATATCCTCATATATATAAATGATAGGAATTAATTTAAACTGATATATTTATATTGGTAAAATTTCAGGATCTTGGGAGAATGAATTTAAAGAAGTGATCACTTATGTGTTAAAAAAAAGCACACTTAAAATCACACAAATTTGAGTATAATGAAGTGGGTCACTTCAGCTTCTTAGCAAACACTTGTTGCGGCCCAAGGCAAGCTATTCGGCCGAATAAAATTCTTGCCTTCCAAATCCACCAACTGCACCTTCAACTCTCTCATCTTTGTAGGTGTCATCCTGCTTGATAGTATACTCACCGGCTCTGCTCCATGCACCAAATCAATCTGAAACTCAATGGCTCGTTTTGGTGGCAGTCCAGCTACCGGCTCAAACACATCAGCAAATTCTCTAACCACAAAGACTCGATGCAACTCATCTTCTAACTCCACAATACCCAATAAATCAGTCTCCTCACAATTAGAGTTTTCTACGGTATAAACCATCTGATCGCTACGATCCTGATGTCTATGTGACATTTTTCTATCATGGAAAAATATCCTACCATCATATTTACTGAACCAATCCATCTCAAGGATAATCCCGTATCCCACAAAATCAAATACATGCAAACAACAAACAAAAGCATGACCTAACAGTTTTAACTCTAAATGGTCACACCTCATCCCAAGTGTCGCATAACCTCCTATCGGATTTGCAACCTTAAAGAAGTAACTAAATATGAGGGTTCTAAGTTAAGCTTATCTACCAAACATCGAGAAATAGAAGAATGTGATGCATCGTATCAAACATAACGCTAACAGACATACCGTGAATATGTAGCGAGCCTTCCAGAACAGCCTTTCCTTTCTCTTGCACAATTGGTCTTAAAATTGCGGGATCCATTGCATGAACTTGCCCCCTTCCATTTCTAGCAGATTCTGGACATTTGTTCTTATAATGGCCGATCTGATCACAATTAAAGCATAAGATATTCTTATTTCCAACTGCTTCTTTCCCTTTTCCTTTTCCGGCCCGACATTCGTTAACATGGTGTTCCTTCTTGTCAAATTTATAACAAATTACCTCAGTTTTTCTCTTCTTCTGTGCTCCTCCCTTCTGAGCATTCTTCTTATAGATAAACTTTTTTTTGGCCTTGTCCCATCTGAACCTCTTTTATTTTTTCTTCAAATAAGCTAATGCCTCTTCCTGCCTCAACGCCATTTCTACCAGTACATCTCTTGGATCACTTAGGTGCGATAAGGTAGCACTTATGAACTTCAACTTTAAGCCTCTTAAAACTTCTTATTCCTCTTGATCACTGTATCAACCAAGGCATACATGTATCAGGCCAACTCTTCAAATCTTCTTGCATACTATAGAACAGACATCTCCCCTTGTTCTAGTTCAGTAAACTTCCTAACCAATGCTGACTGCGCCATCACCAACATAAACCTTTGAAAACATTTAAACATTGTCATGCTATATATATTATTTACTCAAACTTTAGTTGATGAAAACATTTGAAAGTACCCTTTTCTAAATCTTAGAAAGCATCTCTTTCGAAACCAAGTATAACCCTTTAATTATCTAGACCAAGAGGTCAAAACCTTACCTTCCGAAACCATACTTCAAACCTTTCGAAACCATTAAAATCATCCCTTTCAAAAGCAATAAAACTTTAGAATCCTACTTTAAAAACACTTTAAAATATTGTCTTAGAAAACCTATGGAAAATCTTCCATTTCAAACCTTTTGAAATCATTTGAAAATAGGACCCTTAGATCATGTCGGAAGCTACCTTTGGACCTTTTCGAAAGCTACCTTTCAACGCCATCAAAAACTTTTCTTTCGACACCTTCGAAAGCTACCTTTCGACCCCGACCCCATTGAAACCATTCAACAATTAAAACATTTCGAAAGCATTCAACTCTTAAAATATAAGCCTTTCGAAAACTCATTGGGCTCAGTTTAAAACATGAGAAAAATTCCTCTTTTAAAACCTTTCGACTTCATTGGAAACTACCTTCCGACCTTGTCGAAAGCTTTGCTTTGAAAGCTTTAAAACATAACTTTTTAAAACAACAAGCTCCGGCCTTTAAAACACCATCCTCGAAAGCTTGGGTTATAGTTCAATTATAAAAACAAGGGTAAAACTTCTAAGTCGAAAGCTTCGGTACCTTTCGAAAGAATGGAGAAGCGACTGGTTTTAAAAACAACTAAACCTTTCGACTTTGTCGAAAGCAATGACTTTAGAAACGTGGTAGTAACCTTTCCACCTGGTCAAAAGGTTTAAACCTTTATTTTAAACATGTGACCTGGTCAAAAGCAACCAAGCCGAAAGCTTCTTTTCGAAAGCAAAGCAGGTATAAGCTTTCGGTTTATAAAACAAACATACCTCAACCTCTTTGGCAACCAATCTTTCGACTAAGCACCCTTCGACCTTGTCCATTTCGTCCAAGTAACTTGATACCATATGCATTGGTTTGACTTTATCGAAAGGTCGGGTGGAAGGTTTGAGGCCGAAAATAGCTGAAACATGCTAAAAGCATGATTTTCTCGTTTTAAACTTAAAGGCGATCACTTTTCAACTGACACGCCTTTGTTTATCAAATTTTTATTGGTTAACAAATACTTTTTAAAAAGTGTTGCCAATAATTTTAGAAATAAATAACGATTTTATTTTATAAAATGCCCAACTCCTTAATTAAATATATAAAACATTTAAGTCTCACACATTAAATAACTTTATATATTCCTCAATACACTTAGAAAAAATTAGAAAAAATTCCAGAAAATCTATTTTAATATGTTTTCCAGCATATAAAATTTTCAAATCCAAATAATCATTATTTAGCCGTAAATAATTTATAACCTAATAATTCATTTTCTTCACTTAAAAAATTAATATAAAATCTACATTAATTCAGAAAGTTATGAAAACTGAAACTCATCACCTTAATATCATTTCTGACCTATTTTAAATTTTCAAGACATTTGGATGTCATTTAATAGAGTTTGTAGGATCTAGATTAACCCTAGAGGGGGGGTGAATAGGGTTATAGCAAATTTTCTCGATATAAACACAGAAATAAAACGCAGAAATAAATATGCTGAAAAAGTAAATCACACATAAAATTTACCCAGCTTCGGCAACCCCTGCCTACTGCTGCATTCACAGATTTCTATTAGAATTAAACAGTATCACGCTTACAAACACTCTACTAGACTCGCAGACATTTGCTCCCGCTCACAAACACTCTACTAGACTCGCAAACATTTGCTCCCGCTCACAAACACTCTACTAGACTCGCAAACATTTGCTCCCGCTCACAAACACTCTACTAGACTCGCACACCCTGCTCCCGCCTATAGAGTTTCGTTTACTTGCAAACTCTGCTCCTGCCTACAATAGAACTTTGCTTACTCGCAAACTCTGCTCCCGCCTACAATAGAACTTTGCAAACTCGCACACCATGCTCACTGAACTAATTCTAACTAGACAATCTGACACGACCTAATCCCTAGGTGGTGATTTACCAAGTTTTGTTTCTTAAAGTGAAAACAAAAACTTAAAACAGTTTAAAACAACTTAAAAACAAATAACCCTAATTTAAATTAAACTAAAGCCTTTTGTAATAAGGCCGGCCAACTCTTCATTAGACCCGATCACTTCTTTGTGAATAAAAATGGTGGCTGCTTCTTTCTTCGTTCCTTCGATCTGAGATATTATGAGAGGTGGCTTTGTTTCGATGCTCTTTAATCTTGGCTATTGCTCGATCTTCGTTGCCCTGGAATTCACGGCTTCGCTTTCTCGTGGTACTGTGATTTAGGGTTTATGGATTTGGGGCTTCGATCCCTTGAGTGCTCTGCTTTGCGAATTAGGGTTGAGATGATTATCGGCTTGGCTTGGCTTCGCTTTGGTGAGTTCGATTTCGCTTCAGGTAAGATTTTTAGCTCTGTTCCTCTTCGATTTTCGTATTCGAACTCACACCTTTATGCCGATGATGATTTAGGGCTTTTATAGGATTCGTTACCCTTGAATTCCGTTCGTCTGATTGTTTCAAAATTATTGCTTTGGCCATTCGATTTCACTTTGATGATTGAGATTTCACTGACTTTTTCATATGCGTATACATTGATATTACTTGGTTGACACGGTGTTGATTTATTGCTTGGTCAATATGGTTTTGAATTGTGATGATCACGGCTTGATTTTTAACTTCGTCAATTACCTTTGCTACCTCGATTTTGACTTGTTCATTATATGACTTCAGTCATGATTTTTTCATCTTGAAATTCATTTGTGAATTCATGTGCTTGTTCATTATCTCTTGCTTTTATACTGCAGTTATCTTCGACATTGACTTGCAGTCTTATAATCTTCACTCTGGCTTTTCCTCTTGGCCATTTGGTCGTGCTGTAGTCCAGTTGCACTTGGTCATTTTGTATCTGCATCCTTATCTATTGCATATATGAACTTGACACTGTATTTTTGTTGTTCGCATTATTGCTGTTGTGTCACTTTGATTTTGGGGCTGCTGTGTTATCATCATGTTGATGGCAATCTTCAAGTCAGTTTGCATAAGTGAATTGAGTCTGCATATTGTATAGTTGGTTCCATATTCATGTATCTTGATGTTGCCTCTGGTTGCTGTCATATACTAATGAACTTGAAATGTACCAGTGATAGTCATGTCCCACTGCATCACCACTGTTCTTTGCATTTGTGCATATGAATGTGCTCACTGTTTACCTGGTCTGTATGCATGTGCTTTGATGGTTCAGTGGTGTTTTCTGAAACTTGCAGTAGTCTTCATTTGATATCGAGTTGCACACTGCTGCTTGTACTTGGGTTCTTTGTCCATTGGACTGGCCAGTGGTGTTCATTTAAGTTTTGATAGTCAAGTTGCACTCCTGTTTCACTGGCACATGTATCATTATATGTAGCTTTGAGTACATTTACTCGGCTTGCTTTTGATGTATTCTGTTGCGGCCTTTACTTGTTGATCTTCATAGTTCACTCTGATATATATGCATTTGCCACTGTCTTGTGTTCCCTGTTGCACTTTCACCTGTTTACTACTCTTCATTCACTACAGTTTGAACTGTGCAGTATGGTCCATGAATGCAAGATATTGAACTTGTATATATCTGCACATTTGTTACTGTCATTGCTGCAGTCGCTATGCAGTTGCTATGCCTTGCTTTCGAGTTGTTTTGTCTCTGCCCAGTTGATGTTCTGTTCATTGTTTGTGACATCCATGTTGCAACTGTTTTGGTCGAGACTTGTTGTTTGTTGGCATATTTGCTTGTTGGTTTTCATGAGTGATCTTGTTCATCTGATTTTTGGTACTGTGTCTGATCTATGCACATTGTTGATACATGACCAATTTGCATGTTTGTTGTAGTAGTTGCTATCTTCATTTGATTGTTGCACTGTTTTTGACTTGTGACCTGCCCTGTGTTGAATCCAGTTTTTTTTTAAAAAAACTCGGGTTTGACCTTGTAATCGAGTCGTGATTTTTATGTTATTGCACGTGAGTTGAACCCGGCTTTTTATTTGGGTTTGACCTGTGCTCACCTGTCCCTCTAAATCAATCAAGTGTATATATCGGTGTGCACGGCCTTGTGGCATATACAGTAATACACTGTGTATGTCACAAGTTGTTCGTGTATGATGATATCAAATTTAAATTATGACGAACAACCCAAATAACTGAGGCAAACCATATTTTCAAAAATCATATTTTATTTTATATTGCAAAAATATTTCTTTTTCAATTTTACTGCGTTAGTGTATATTTTTGCAGATTGCTCAGATGCTGGATTCAAACTGGAATGAAGTTGAAGATAAATACGAGTGTGAGTGATATGTAGTGAGGTGAATTGTAAATGTGAAATGTGGTGTAATTGTAATCAAAGTTGTATAGTTATAGTGAGAGCTTGAAATTGTACTATTCAAAAATGTAATAAATATTTATTTGAATAAAATATCTGTTTGAAATCAAATTCTGTGTAATTTATTTTATTCAACAAATATTTATTTAAACTGTGAAAAATAAAATAGTATATTAACAAATACATTTAAACGAATGTATATATGTTTATTATCATCAAACAAAAATCATATAAGCGCATATTCAACAATCTCCCCCTTTTGATGATAACAAACATATATTTAAGATTTTGAATGTATTAAATGTATTTGATCGTTCAATTTGCTCCCCCTATTTGAATGCTTCCTCTCTACATGATACTCCCCCTACATATATGCATACAAATAAAAATATGTAAATGAGCCTATATGCAAATGGAAAATTATTTGACCTTTGCTTGATTCTATTTGACAAAATCTTAACTTTTCTCTCCCCCTTTTGTTATCAGCAAAAGAATAACAGTGTTATAAAAATAGGGTTGAAGTGACAAACATGAATCAAACATTTAACTCAATTGAATATAAATATCAAATTTCAACAAAACTCAAACAAAAATCATAATTACCCTTGTCAGGCGCATATTCCACTTTCAGAATTGATGGGGATAAAATCATCAAAAAAAATCATACAGTTCTGTCTATTTGTGGTATATTTATTTCAGGAAATTTGAATATCTACTAACCATGCATAACCGTTAGGACTTTTAAATGAGATTAGTAGTATTCCAATTTAATTTAAAAAATGAAATCAAGTATCTTCTAACCACGCATGACCGTGAGGACTTTTAAATGGGATTAGAATCAACTTGTCTATTAAATCAATTAATTTTGATATGCGTTTCATACATGCATAACCGTGAGGACTTTTAAATGAGCATGGAAGCACATAATCAAAAAAAATCCAAGTAATTCACCCATGCATAACCGTGAGGACTTTTAAATGAGAGTGAATACTTTGGATATTTATTTTTTATTGCTAAATATAATAAATTGAAGCACAAATAATTTCCTTCACAGATTTAAAGATATTGAAGAACGAATGATTTCCTTTGTAAACTACCACAAATTTACATACTATGTGTAATTTTGATGAGTGATGGTCGATAGAAAGATGATAGAAATAGAAATGATCATGGAATTTTTACCTAACAAAAAGTTTTTATAACTCTTGTTATGAAATTCTAAAGAAATTTTTTAAATATATTGTCTTGAGTAATGTATGACGAATATCGACACTCATCACTTTTTCAATCACTGTTGATCCTTTCGATAATCGTTAGGAAGTTAGATTAGTCAAAATTTGTCATTTAAAATCAAATTCAAAAATTAATAAAATCAATTTTTCAAAAATGACTAATTTGTAAATATGGTCAAACATGATTTTCTCGAGGGGGTTTTATAAGAAAATTTTCTGCCATTTGAAAATTATTTCAAGTGAAAAATATGCAGATATTTTCTTTGAAAAATGATGCAGCAAATGAATGTTTCAAAAATTAATCACGTTTCACTAGTAATTTTTCTATCAACTATATTACCAGTGTAATCTGCATCTGAATTTAAATTTCACTCAATATTCACTCGTTGGATGTCAAAGACCAGATTGTGAAATTTTAACAAGCTATCTCAGAATGAAATTTGAAATGAAGCCATGATAACACTCAAACAAATATCATAGTGTTAATTTCAGAAACCGTAGGATAAACAGTTATATTCATGAGTAATCAACAGTCAATCAACATCATAATTATTTCAAAAACAATTTCTTGAAGTTCAACAATTTCTTAAAATCCTTTTCAACAGCTTTACACATGAAATTTGAAATCGTGCAAATTTACAAGCAGTGACCAAAATGTCAAAACCAATATATCTACGTGTAGCATGAGTAACCATCATTTGACCGAACAAATTTATATGGATTAGTTCAAAGTTGAAAGTCTGATTGGTCATCATTTAAGCACAAATCAATGTCATAATTTGACCAAACAGATTAAGTTCAATGATGAAAGGATGGTTGGTCTATTTTTAAGCACAAATCAAAGTAAGAACAAGTCAAAAGAAATCATATCAATTAAGAATAAGTCAGAATTAAAAAATCATCTCTTTTCAACATCACAATCTTTGGCTGATTTCATTCAGAATACGGTGCAGATTATCACATTTAATATATCGTTCAAAACAATTTTACCTGTTTTACCTTTACGATAATTTTTCGTTGTTGTCCATTGTGATTCTGTCACCTTTATACTAGGCTAAAGAACTTTGCTTTGACGCCCATTGTGTTTCTGGAATAGCCAAAATCCAGAGAACACTGTTGTTGTTCCTTAGCCTGCCACCACACCTACACGATGAAAGATTTTTGTGACCTATTTGTTTTTATAGGTCCATGATTGTTAGTGGCAGAATATGAAACGTATGTTTGTGGAGACCCAAAACTATTTATATATGTTCCTTCTGGCACCCAAATTTGTTTGACTTTCAAAGATTTTATATTTGTGCCTTTTGGAACCCAAATTGGTATAGTTTTCACGTGTTTGGGTCTATACCAACAATTATTTTGATTATGTCCCAATTTTCTACAAATCGTGCACATTAAATTGACTTGATTAAATTTCGTGTTCTTTTTCCTATGACTATAATTTTCAACATGATGTCCAATTATTTCAGGTCGAGCAAAGACACTTTTACCTTTTGCATCATCATCTTGTGATTTTCCAAAACCTAGTCCTTTTCTATTGTTAGCAAAAATTTGATTTTCCAATAGCATGTTGAAAGATTTTTCTCCTTTTGAAAAGTTATTCAGGGATTTCTCAAGGTTTTGGACTTTGGTTTTTAATGTTGAGTTTTCAGTGACAAGTGAGGTGCATCGATTTATAAAATCCTTTTTCCTAGTGTCGATGGTTTCCTTAAGATTCAAGTTTTCTTTTTCAAGACTCTCAAAGTTATTCCTAATTTTTGATAATTCTGAATCTAAAATCTTATATTTTTTACATTCTAGATTTTGAATATTTTCAAGTTCAGTTTCTAACCTAGAATTTTCACGAGCAAATTCTCTCCTATCAGATTTCAGTTTTTCAATTTTAGATTCAAGACTATCAATTGTTTTAGTAAGATCTAAGCACATAAAAACAAGATCTCTATAGGAATACTCACCTGCTTCACTAGATTCCTCGGAGCTTGATTCTGAATTTGATTTTGCCATAAGACACAAGTTAGCCTCCTCTGAGCTGCTATCTGAAGCTTCCTCTCCTTCTTCATCATCCCAAGTCGCTGCAAAAGCCTTCTTTTTCTTTTTCTTTCCTTTGTTATATTTGAGAAGTGGACATTCTGGTTTGATGTGGCCAGGCTTGTTGCAGTTATAACACGTCAGTTCATCATCGGAATTTTCAGAGTCTTTTGACCTATTGCCATTTGTTTTCTTCTTGCGTGGCTTAAATCTTGATGAGTTTCTAAGTTTATTGACAGCCATTGCAAGCTCTTCAATTGGATCTACTTTATCTTCATCGCTCTCTTCTTTGCTCTTTAAGGCAATCGTCTTCTTCTTTGATTCGGAGTTGTTGCGTTCTTCCTTTGCTTTTAGCTCAAGCTCATATGTCATCAAGTTACCAATCAACTCCTCCATGCTTAGCTTACTCAGATCTTTCGATTCTTGTATTGCTGTGACTTTTGCCTCAAATTTTATTGGTAAAACTCGTAGTATCTTCCTCACAAGCTCTACCTCAGTGAAGACTTTCCCAAGTGCTCTAGCGTTGTATACCAAGGTTGAAAAGCGTCCAAACATGTCTTTTATGCTCTCGCCTTTGTCCATCACAAAGTTTTCGTATTCATTGCTGAATAGGGCTAGACGAGACTCCTTGACTTGAGAAGTTCCTTCATGTGTCACCTCCAAAGTGTGCCAAATTTTCTGTGCTGTTGTACAATGAGAAATTCTATTAAATTCATTTTTATCAAGAGCACATATCAAAACATTCATGGCTTTAGCATTTATCGTTTTCAATCTCTTATCGTTAGCTTCCCACCTATCCTTAGGTTTAGGAATCTCAGTATCACCAACGATTATAGTGGGAGGTTTATAGCCAGTTTCAATAATATCCCAAACATCATAATCAACAGAACTAAGATAGATACCCATCCTAACTTTCCAATAAGCATAATCGTTCCCGTTAAACATGGGTGGCCTAGCAATAGATTGCCCCTCAGAAAAAGCATTATTCAGTGAATTCATGACTCTAGAGTTAAAAAAAAATATACCGGGCTCTGATACCACTTGTAGGATCTAGATTAACCCTAGAGGGAGGGTGAATAGGGTTATAGCAAATTTTCTCGATATAAACACAGAAATAAAACGCAGAAATAAATATGCTGAAAAAGTAAATCACACACAAAATTTACCCAGCTTCGGCAACCCCTGCCTACTGCTGCATTCACAGATTTCTATTAGAATTAAACAGTATCACGCTTACAAACACTCTACTAGACTCGCAGACATTTGCTCCCGCTCACAAACACTCTACTAGACTCGCAAACATTTGCTCCCGCTCACAAACACTCTACTAGACTCGCACACCCTGCTCCCGCCTATAGAGTTTCGTTTACTCGCAAACTCTGCTCCCGCCTACAATAGAACTTTGCTTACTCGCAAACTCTGCTCCCGCCTACAATAGAACTTTGCAAACTCGCACACCCTGCTCACTGAACTAATTCTAACTAGACAATCTGACACGACCTAATCCCTAGGTGGTGATTTACCAAGTTTTGTTTCGTAAAGTGAAAACGAAAACTTAAAACAGTTTAAAACAACTTAAAAACAAATAACCCTAATTTAAATTAAACTAAAGCCTTTTGTAATAAGGCCGGCCCACTCTTCATTAGACCCGATCACTTCTTTGTGAATAAAAATGGTGGCTGCTTCTTTCTTCGTTCCTTCGATCTGAGATATTATGAGAGGTGGCTTTGTTTCGATGCTCTTTAATCTTGGCTATTGCTCGATCTTCGCTGCCCTGGAATTCACGGCTTCGCTTTCCCGTGGTACTGTGATTTAGGGTTTATGGATTTGGGGCTTCGATCCCTTGAGTGCTCTGCTTTGCGAATTAGGGTTGAGATGATTATCGGCTTGGCTTGGCTTCGCTTTGGTGAGTTCGATTTCGCTTCAGGTAATATTTTTAGCTCTGTTCCTCTTCGATTTTCGTATTCGAACTCACACCTTTATGCCGATGATGATTTGGGGCTTTTATAGGATTCGTTACCTTGAATTCGGTTCGTCTGATTGTTTCAAAATTATTGCTTTGGCCGTTCGATTTCACTTTGATGATTGAGATTTCACTGACTTTTTCATATGCGTATACATTGATATTACTTGGTTAACACGGTGTTGATTTATTGCTTGGTCAATACGGTTTTGAATTGTGATGATCACGGCTTGATTTTTAACTTCGTCAATTACCTTTGCTACCTCGATTTTGACTTGTTCATTATATGACTTCGGTCATGATTTTTTCATCTTGAAATTCATTTGTGAATTCATGTGCTTGTTCATTAGCTCTTGCTTTTATACTGCAGTTATCTTCGACATTGACTTGCAGTCTTATAATCTTCACTCTGGCTTTTCATCTTGGCCATTTGGTCGTGCTGTAGTCCAGTTGCACTTGGTCATTTTGTATCTGCATCCTTATCTGTTGCATACATGAACTTGACACTGTATTTTTGTTGTTCGCATTATTGCTGTTGTGTCACTTTGATTTTGGGGCTGCTGTGTTATCATCATGTTGATGGCAATCTTCAAGTCAGTTTGCATAAGTGAATTGAGTCTGCATATTGTATAGTTGGTTCCATATTCATGTATCTTGATGTTGCCTCTGGTTTCTGTCATATACTAATGAACTTGAAATGTACCAGTGATAGTCATGTCCCACTGCACCACCACTGTTCTTTGCATTTGTTCATATGAATGTGCTCACTGTTTACCTGGTCTGTATGCATGTGCTTTGATGGTTCAGTGGTGTTTTCTGAAACTTGCAGTAGTCTTCTTTTGATATCGAGTTGCACACTGCTGCTTGTACTTGGGTTCTTTGTTCATTGGACTGGCCAGTGGTGTTCATTTAAGTTTTGATAGTCAAGTTGCACTCCTGTTTCACTGGCACATGTATCATTGTATGTAGCTTTGAGTACATTTACTCGGCTTGCTTTTGATGTATTCTGTTGCGGCCTTTACTTGTTGATCTTCATAGTTCACTCTGATATATATATGCATTTGCCACTGTCTTGTGTTCCCTGTTGCACTTTCACCTGTTTACTACTCTTCATTCACTACAGTTTGAACTGTGCAGTATGGTCCATGAATGCAAGATATTGAACTTGTATATATCTACACATTTGTTACTGTCACTGCTGCAGTCGCTATGCAGTTGCTATGCCTTGCTTTCGAGTTGTTTTGTCTCTGCCCAGTTGATGTTCTGTTCATTGTTTGTGACATCCATGTTGCAACTGTTTTGGTCGAGACTTGTTGTTTGTTGGCATATTTGCTTGTTGGTTTTCATGAGTGATCTTGTTCATCTGATTTTTGGTACTGTGTCTGATCTGTGCACATTGTTGATACATGACCAATTTGCATGTTTGTTGTGGTAGTTGCTATCTTCATTTGATTGTTGCACTGTTTTTGACTTGTGACCTGCCCTGTGTTGAATCCATTTTTTTTTAAAAAAAACTCGGGTTTGACCTTGTGCTCGAGTCGTGATTTTTATGTTATTGCACGTGAGTTGAACCCGGCTTTTTATTTGGGTTTGACCTATGCTCACCTGTCCCTGTAAATCAATCAAGTGTATATATCGGTGTGCACGGCCTTGTGGCATATACAGTAATACACTGTGTATGTCACAAGTTGTTCGTGTATGATGAATTCAAATTTAAATTATGACGAACAACCCAAATAACTGAGGCAACCCATATTTTCAAAAATCATACTTTATTTTATATTGCAAAAATATTTCTTTTTCAATTTTACTGCGTTAGTGTATATTTTTGCAGATTGCTCAGATGCTGGATTCAAACTGGAATGAAGTTGAAGATAAATACGAGTGTGAGTGATATGTAGTGAGGTGAATTGTAAATATGAAATGTGATGTAATTGTAATCAAAGTTGTATAGTTATAGTGAGAGCTTGAAATTGTACTATTCAAAAATGTAATAAATATTTATTTGAATAAAATATCTGTTTGAATTCAAATTTTGTGTAATTTATTTTATTCAACAAATATTTATTTAAACTATGAAAAATAGAATAGTATATTAACAAATACATTTAAACGAATGTATATATGTTTATTATCATCAAACAAAAATCACATAAGCGCAAAGCGCATATTCAACAGAGTTTTCATGTCAAACATAGCATAAAAAATAATATGAACATGCATAATTCATCAACGAGCATATATATATCTTTAATCCTAAAAAACATGGCATATACTTGCAAAATCATTTCAGATCTAATCTTAAAACTGCAAACCATAAGAAAATGGGATGTAATACTTATTCACCTTAGCTTTGAGATTAAAAAATGTGAGATGTGATGTTAAATTAGTTGATTAACTTCCTTCTTTTGAATCCTTACTTTTATCTTTCCTTGAGAACAATAATGGTGGTCGGTCTTAAGAGTTTTTAATTTGATAAAATGGTAATGAACGTGCATTTTCTTTCCTAAGGGTTTAGGGTATAATCCTCTCTTGTTTTCCATTTTGTCATTCCTTATTTCCTAACACATTAGTTCATGTTGTTTCATTATGATTAACATTTAACATGGCACAACTACCTCTAGTTTAATCAAATCTCAACATATTAATCATCACATTATTTATTTAAGTTAACTAATTAAATATCATAAATAATGTTATAAAAATATGGGGTGTTACATGTCTGCTGAATAAAAATCTTGAGTTTTACCTTTTTAGTACTTGGATAGTATATTTCAAAATAAGAATATGTCTGTAAACATAAAACCATTCAATACTTTTTATATGGAAAGGAGGTGAATTCAACCATTTAATACCTTCCATTTTAAAAGTATATTACATATCTCAATCATACGTCATAAATAGCTAATAATGTATGTAAGAGAAGGTGTACAAGCCACTTAATACTTCTTAGTGGAAAATAGGCAGACCTCGCCATTTAAGACCTAATTCTAGAAGCGTGCTCCTCAATCGTACTATCTAGCTGATATCGTATAGAATCTCATAGCCACTTAATACTTCAAAGTAAAAAATAGGCAGACCCCATCGTTTAAGGCCTAATTGCAAAAGCGGACCCCTGTAGAGATACCACCTAGCGTAACTCATTGACCATTTAATACTTCATTTGGGAAAAAAGACACCACTTAATACCTCAAACCCCGAAGCATGCCATACGTCTTATGACTAATACCTATAATGACTTTTCACGTTAGTCCACTATTTGTAAAAACTGGTGGCCAGATTAGCTGGGCAGATTTTCCTTACTGGATTTGAAACTAACCTTGTATCATTACAAAAATTTATCATAAGGATATTTCATATCAATAAAAGTATACACGACCGCTAGTAGCCTCAAAGTGAAGGACGGACTTCTTTCATGCAACTCTGTTAACCTCGCATTCCTATGACTTAACCATAAATTAATTGCTTTATATATATATATATACACATCTCTCTGTTTCATAAATAAGGTCATATAAGGAATTTTTCTTATTACGTCTTAAGATAATAATTAGGCTATATAAAAGTTTCCTCTTATTTTCACCTCAAAATCAATTACTTTCTTAATGAGGGAAAATAAATATAAATGCCTAATTAACTACGTCATATACGCAATAGTTATATGTTAAATACGTAGATAAAAATAAATATTTGTGCTTAATAATTTCTAAACGCATGGATTTTACGTCCAAAACTACGTTTAATGTCAATTCCCTAACCAACTATTATTATAAGTTCTTTTTCTTCAATTTCCCAAGATTTCATGTAATTCAAATGTCCAAAATAGAGAATAAATATTCATAATAAAAATGCAATAATAAATTTGTAAATAAAATAGAAACTCAATCTATTACACCAATTCAATAGAATATCTTAAACAATAAGAATTGCAATCTAAACCTCATATTCTATTCAACTCTTTTTTTAGAAAGAAATTGATAAGAATAAGTGGTGTAATCTGCGAATATAATTCCTAATCTAAAACCCTTATCGTATTTAGTATCATAATTTAACCCAAAGAAGAAGTAGAAATGAAATAAACTATGAAATTATCAAAAATTGCATAAATGAAACAAATTTCATCAAATTAATGTTAAAAATTGAGAATTTCAACATATAATTGACATTTCGAAATAAAAGGAATTTTGAGAGTTTTGTCTATCATATTTTCGAAATTCCAAAATCCCTAATGCATATTTAAATCCAAAAGAAATACACTAAAAAATTGCTGAAAAGAAATACCACGTTTCCACTCACAAATTAATCTTAGCTTTACTCAAATGGATTTGCAGTCTTTCAATCTGTTCTAACATCTCTCTCTTTTGATATACACACATGCACAAAAAAATATATAGGAAAGAGGTATAATTATTCATTAGATTCTGAATAATTGGAGAAGAATATGATAAGAATAGATGTAGAAAAAAATAAGTTGAATTCTTACCTAAATTTTTCTACGGAGTTATTGAATCTTATTAAAGAGATAACAATGACAGAGTTTTGTCATAATTTCCAAAATAATATGAATAAAGGTGGAAAGAATAGAGTCATAATTATAGGAGTTGAAATGCACCAGAACCGTATGATGAAAGTTGGTAGAAAACGGGTAAATCTAGAGCGCATAACCAAATAGAAAATAGAGTAAAACTGTAGCCGCCATTGGCAGCTTTTATTACCAAGTGGTCGACCGCCCTTGGAAGACCAATCGACCGCTATAGTCAACCGGTTGACTTATTCAGGTCGACCGTTGTCTTATTTAGGGTCGTTTATTTTACTTTCCATTGCCGACTTATTTTCTTCCCTAATTAACTTTTTAACGTTAGGTCTTAATTAATTGTTTGCTTATCCCACAAACTAATTTTTGAAATTTAAATCGTAAATTTGATTTTTTTTATTTGAATTTGAATTCAAACTAAATTAATTTAAATATGAGAACCTCAAATGCTCGCAACTTCTTTGTTAGAGTTCCGTTTTCAGCATATTATATATGAAAATAAATCATAATTTCACCACGAACGTAATGGAATAACTTTCTAGATCAAATTCCAACTTTTATAAAATTCTCATAGCAAACCTTATCATATTGATTTTAATTTATTTATTTATAGTTCATTTTATGGGGTGTTACAAAATATTGTTGCTTTGCCGTCGTTGTGACATTTTAGAGTAGAAAAACTTTGAATTTGTCTCCCCTTGCTGCAGCCATAAAACTTTTGAATTTATAATCTCCAAAATAATATGAATAAAGGTGAATAAAGGTGGAGAGAATATGGTCTTATTTATAGGAGTTGAAATGCACCAGAACCGTATGATGAAAGTGGGTAGAAACGGGTAAATCTAGAGCGTATAACCAAATAGAACATAGCGTAAAACCCTAGCTGCCACTGACAGCTTTTATTACCAAGTGGTCGACCGCCCTTGGACGACCAATCGACCGCTATAGTCAACCGGTTGACTTATTCAGGTTGACCGCTGTGTTATTTAGGGCCGTTTGTTTTACTTTCCATTACCGATTTTTTTATTCCCTAATTAACTTTTTAACGTTAAGTCTTAATTAATTGTTTACTTAGCCCCCAAACTATTTTTTGAAATTTAAATCGTGAATTTGATTTTTTATTTGAATTTGAATTCAAACTAAATTAATTTAAATATGAGAACCTCAAATGCTCGCAACTTCTTTGTTAGAGTTCCGTTTTCAGCATATTATATATGAAAATAAATCATAATTTCACCACGAACGCAGTGGAATAACTTTCGTGATCAAATTCCAACTTTTATAAAATTCTCATAGCAACCCTTATCATATTGATTTTTATTTATTTATTTATAGTTCATTTTATGGGGCGTTACAAAATATTGTTGTTTTGCCTTCATTGTGACATTTTAGAGTAGAAAAACTTTGAATTTGTCTCCCCTTGCTGCAGCCATAAAACTTTTGATTTTTGCTTAAAGCTCTAAAACTTTATCTTCTGCTGTACTTTTAATTCATTCCTCACTTGTAACATCTGATCATACAAATGCATGTTTGTTGGATCACTGTCTATAGCCTCCATCAATGCCTCATATTCCTTTTCGACTTTAGAAAGATAAGAGTTTTGTACTGCCTCCATCAATGCCTCACTTTTATAAGAGTTTTGTACTGCTTCCATCAATGCCTCACTTTTATTTACTCTTTCTCTATTCCATTTCTTGAGAAGTTGTTTGCACTGCTGTAACTTATAGTGAAATTTATAACTGTTAGAATCCCAAGTATTTGCAGATAAGCCTTCATTAATGCATTGTAAATAACCCTCATATTTATGCCAAGTGTTATCATACCTAAAGGGGGTACTTTTGTCTTTGTATACTTGAATAAGATATATAAGTAGGGGATATGATCACTTGATAAATTAGGTAGAATAAGTACTTTCATATAGGAAAAAAAATCTGGAGACAAGTAGCATTCACCAGAATTTTGTCTATATTAGTAGGAATCCCACGCCTTCTCCAAGGAAAATTGAATCCCACTGCCTTTATTTCCACTAGTTCTGACTGCATCAACAGTTATTGAAGGCACATAGTTGTTGGAATGGTATTGACAGCCCTCCCTCTTTATCCAGCGGCGATAAATCGTTATTAAAGTCACTCATCAGAATCCATGGTTTGTTAACCAAAAGAAAGCAAATGAAAGAAAAGCAAAAATACGCAAAGGAATGGATCGCCATCATCTATGGATCGTCAGCAATCCTTGATCTTGGCTCGAAGATTCATTACTTCACTAGCATCATGGTCCAATGGGTAGTCAAAGACAAAGCTCAGAAATATAGTACATGGATCGCTAGCAATCCATACCTTTTCGTCGGATCGCCATAATCTTCGGAGGACAAGGTGCAGAAATTCACCAAGTATATGGATCGGTAGCGATCCATGCACCATGCGATCCATATCTCATTACCAGGTTGTCACAATCTTCAAGGAAAAAGAAGAACGTGGAGCGTCTCAAGCAAATGGATCGCCAGCAAGCCAAAGCCATGAATCGCTAGCGATCCATTAAGTTAGCTCGGGTCGTGATGCTTTTTGTAGTGCGTCCTCCTAAAATGATTTGCAAGCATCTGGCAAGAATGCCTAGCCCAACAGCTCTTCAACCTCTTTAACTACTCACATAATTGCAACATAAGGGGATATTCCAGACGGGTTGCTGAAACTCTGCATAAACTATTCTTCACTCTTCTTCTACCATACAATAGTCATCTAAATGGTCCACTGTGATTCTGCAGTGAACTATAACGCAAGTGACTTGATCTAACTTACAAGATCTAACCAAATTGTAATCAGATTTAACTTGTAACGACAATGAGTCAACAGTAAAACTATAAGCTGGATGTAAGATTCATTAATTGCCGAACCACTATAAAAATCATATTGTCTTCTTTCTTTTATGCTTTTTTTTACATTTGTTCTCTATACTATTGCTCTTTAAGAACATGGCTGGTGCTTTCACACTCCAATAAGGGTGTTGATTCATTTTTGGGTTAACAGTAGCATTTCTTGATCATATTGTGGATTGCTTCCATACATGGCTTTTAAAGACATGTTGAAGTCCCTTAAATTTTCTACACTAGATGTGATATGTTGAGGCGACTTTGATAGTTCTGTCAACTTCCAAATCGTCGTATCCGAAATCACTAGAATCATTCCTTTAGTCTGCATGGAGTGGTTGGTAATTCCATCCCAATGTTATGGAATTTTAGTTTTAAACATGCCTAAATTAGCATCATTAAGCTTTGTTTTTACCAAGCCAACAATAGTTGGCCTATTTTTAGCAAGGAGCTCGAGCACATCGTTCATTCTATGTGATGTGTTCATGCTCCTAACATTCCACGCACTAATACTCATTTTATTTTAGAACTGCTCCTTAAATTTCATTTTAAAGGAGCTTCAGTAGTTTTATTCGTTGAAGTAAAATATTCAGGATTAGAGAAGACATACTTACTAAAATCAGGTATATTTTCATGCTAAACATCTTCTATTATAACTTCAGCCACAGTATGGATAATCCGACCTTCGTCTAGGTCTTTAGGCAGATCAGTATTTAGGAATTCTAAATCATCTTCAAATTTGACTTTCTGCTATTATTTATTACTAATTCTGAAGTAAATTGGGTCTGATTATTTGTTAAATGCTCCTCAGGTTAATCATTGGATGGTCCAGCCGCTTGTGGATTAGTTGATGTCTTTAGAATCCATTTAGGTTCCGAAATGTGGATTTTGTTACTGTGTCCGAAAGTATTACATTGGGTGCACTTATGAGGAATATTGTCATATGTAAACTCTGTATCCCTTCATCATGTCATTGTACATACGAACATTAACTGTTTTCGGTAAATTAGACTGTAAATCAATTTATATCAATGTTTTTGCAAATTGTGTAGTACGTTTCTCTGCAGTTATTTCATCCAATCTTAACGGCTTGCCTATGAAACGAGCCATTCTTGACAATGCTTCAGTAGTTCATAAACTCCCTATCAATGTTATGTATTTTCACCCAAATATCCCGTGTCCACTGTTTTATCATTAAATTGGTATCCTATTTTTCTTTTATTAAAAACCATCAGCTTTCCGTAGTTTGCATAATCTGTATTCAGTGTTATTCTTTCTAAATCTGTATCCCCTAAGAACTCAGCGGCGTAGCCATTGTCTTCAGTATGTATTTGGAAATGATGCCTTGGTTTCAAAACATTTATGATGCACCATCTAATCTGAAAAAACGAATGTTTGAAACCCATTGGATGAATCATTACCGTTTGCTTCCATTCTTCCTTAGATTTAAACACGGTTTCCTCAGGCATGAACACTACATCTGCTTCAGGAGGGATAAATGTTAGATTTGGATTCAGTCCCCCCATTCTAACCGTTAAACCCAGATTTTCCCCTTTCCGGATTCGCTTCATTCTTTCCCTTTCTTTCTAATTGCTTCTACGTAGGTTGGTTTTTGCTGTTGTGTTCTTGTTGTTTCAAGTGGGTTGTCATCTTCTTCATCGTTTTTCCCTTCTTTCTATTCTAGTTTGTAGCTGCCACCTTCCACAGTTTCCTTGCAATAGTGTATGTATATAAACATACATTTGTTTTAGGTAGTCTCTTAATTTTATTATCATTTATAGTTACATCATCTAATTTTATTACCATTTATATTTACGTCATTTGATTATATAGATTAGATTTTGAATATGCCGTAACAAACACACACACATATATTTACACACATGCGCGCGTGCACATAAATACACGCGCACGCGCTTGTGTGTGTATGTGCGCGCGCGTATGTGTTGTCTGTTTCAAGTTGTATATTCAAATTATTTAAATTATAAAAACATGGAAACATAAAAAAAAAAAGTTTATTTATAATACCTGTTTTTTTTTTAGGATTTGAAATAATAGAACAACTTTTAGCATCAACTGAATGTTTTAAAGGTATTCATTTAAATGATGGTTATAAAAGTTACAGTTTTAAGGTTTAATTTATTAACAAGCTTTACAAAGTTCGAACAATTTCTTACATAAGTTTTATGATTCAAATTTTAAATAGATTTATGAAAACATCTTTATAATACCAATTGATTTTCTTTTTTTTGAAGGTGTTTAGTTAAAACAATGATTACACATGTTAAAGCTTAAATTTAAAATTTATATAAAGTTTAAAAAAATTCTTTATAATAGAGTTTTAATTCAAATTTTAAAATAGATTTTGTTTATAAATATAGATCTAATTTAATTATGCTAGATTTCAAAATGGTAATTTTAAATTTTAGAACACATAAAATTAGTCATAAGTAAATTTAACATATACAAGGATTTAAGTTTTCAAATGTTGATTTGAAATTGCATTAAATGAAGGAGTAAAGGAAGAAGATAAGTCATCCACCTTTTCTTGTTGCAAAAGCCTACTTAAACTCATTAATTATCATATTATAAATATAATTAAACTATTGTTAATTATTCAAATATAGTTTACAACATATTTATATAAGCTTAACTAAACTATGTAGATATTATTATTATTTTATGTGCTTTCAAAATAAAATTATAGGAAACGAAGGCATATATAAATGGTGAATGTGTCCATTGTGGTATAAATTCCAACATCTATAAACATACATATTGACGGTGTACGCTGTTTTCATATTGCACTTGCATTATACAAATATTAGCGTGTTTGATACATTCATTATAATCTATTTAATTCAAATTAAAAGTCTTTTTTAAACAATTCAAATAAAATAAGAATTTATTTAAAACTATATTAGTTAGGTCTAATAAATCCTTTTAGACCTACTAGGCCTAATAGATCTAAAATTTAAACTTTATTTGAAATCTACCTGTTTCACCAACTTCCGGCTGACCCAGTTTCTTATATGGTATGATAGTCCAATGGTTTATGTGGTCCAAATTAGCTATATTAGAGCTAACTTACTAAAATCTACCCATTTAGTAGGTGTCTTGAAAGATAACATCTAAGGTTGGCTTTGGGTAATTAAGTACTTTGCACTACCTGACAATTGGCTTGAGCCGAATGATGATGTAAGCGCAAATGTCATTCTTAATATAAAGGCCCGAATTGATTTTAGGCCTTGGACGAATTTTCAAAATTTAATTTGAAAATTTAAGCTATATTTTAAATTTAAAAGTTAAGTTTAATATAAAATGAAATTTTATAGAAGTTATAAAATAATTTCAGTTGAAAATAAATATAATAATTTTTTATAATTATATTAATTAACTAAAATAAACAAGTATAATAATATATGTATACATACGTCTATCTTAAATTGTTCAAGATACGTAATAGATTAAATTTTCGAATATATTAAAAAATATTAATTTAAAGACGTTAGTTATATAAAATATTTATTTGATAAATTAATTAAATAAATGTTATAATTAAGATAATAAGACATACATATGTAATATTATATGTATACAAAACTATAAAAGTTATAGATAATATTCGTTGTAAATTGTTTATGATGAATAAAATAAAATTTTGAATTTTAAAATATTGTAATTATTAGTGAATTAAATTAATAAATTAAAATTAATTAAATATGACTTAATTATACATAAAAATACTATATAAGTTAATTTAACTAAAAAAAACTTGCATAATATGAATGTATAAAACTTAAGTGGAACTATTAGCAACCCATCTAAGATTTAAGGAACAAGTACATGCGTATCATATATATACTGTGATTTCAGATGCGTCTGACACTTTAATCACGAGGATATTTCACTTGAATACATTATTCCTCAAATTGATGTCACTCAATGTATGTATATTACAATTATGATTTCGCAATATATAAGTTTCCCTCTATCATTATTATATTAGTAGATTACTTTCATACCCTTAATTGTTGATCTTCAACAAGCTAGAGATGTTATCTATAGTACTATTAATATATTGACTAGATAAGGTAAGGTAACATGCATGTGTTTTTGTTAGTTTTCCTTAAGACACGTGCATTATACTTAGGCCTTAGCGAAATGGTAGGTGCAAGTGAATAATATCTCTCGATTAGTTGATCTTCCTCAAGGTCATGATGAGATTAGGACATAGAGCCTCGATAAGGAGTTATATATATGATATAATCAATAAAGTGTAATCCATCACTTGTGGGCCTATGATTTGTTTGATCTTCATCAAAGCCAAAATCCCAAGGCAAACGAGTATTAATGCCCATAGAGAAATCAAAAGATTTCTATATTTTCTCTTAGGGTTCCGAGAAACATAAAATCTAGTGGGAGCCTTATTAGAAAATGAAATCAATACATATGACCTTCCTAATATTATAAGAGTATATGATATAAAGTTAAAATAGTCAACTTAAACAAATTTGTGCAACTATTATAATTGATAAAATATGTATTAGTTAAAATATACTAATGAATCGAGTTAGGATTAACATAGAAATAACTTTTTTGGCATGTTGTCACTTCACGACCCATGCATGGTTTAAATTACATAACCATTAAAACATTCATATCTCTATGGCTTAAGTTTTTATTCATCGGAGATTATATATTTTCTTTTATGAGTTTTAAACACTTAGGCGATACAAGAATATGGATGTATCCATAATTGATCACATATAAATGTCATGTTGTAAGCAGTCGCGATTGTAATCTACAAAACTTCGATGAAATTAGTTCAAAATAAGCAAGTGAACCATAAGGCGAGATTTTTTATTCAATATGATTTAATACAATAAAGATCTTGTTGTGTTACATGTAGCATTAGACCAACCACTGCAGGACGGACCTGAAACGACCTGCAAATCCGTACCCCTTAAGTCAACACTATTCTACCTAAATCAACTCAAGTTATACAGAAATACGAACCATTTGGGTTAAAGAAGTAAAGGTAGAAGAAGAAAATAGAAAACAACAACAGAATCTAACCATCGCAGCGGAATAAAATATAATAGATAGTAAATAATCTTTACTCAAAAATCAAATATCTCTGTTTATATGTTACATCATCAGGGTACATCAATCAAAGCTCAACATCAGTATCATACAAATGGATACACAACGACTCAATACATCGGAATATATATAAAAGCAAGTACGAGAGTACGTATCATCATCCAGCTCGTCTCTTGAGCTTCACAGCATCTCCTGTATCCTATAATACTCGGTCTGACCCGAGCATTACAGTTAAATAACACCCGAGTCAGTCTGGAATACCAGCGTGAGAAAATCACACCCAATTGATTATTAAAGTTTCAAAAATCCTTTGAAAAACAAAAAGGCATCTCATAAGATCACGCCACAAATAAATATGTCGGGTTTTTATCTTACGATAGCTAAAACACTTTTTATAAAAATCCTTTGATATTATAATAGGGTCTATATACAAATACTTATAAAATAGCCGAAATTGTTACATCTATTAAATTCCAGCTACTAGCCACAGAGTGAGTAATACAAACAAAACTCGTACAAGGCTCGTAGGGAGAATGGATTTCCAACTAATGACTAGGCACCGGGGTACCACCTGTCACAGTACGTGGCCTAGATCACGGTACCGAGGAGTACGCCCGCTCCCCTGCAACACAACACCGGGACTACCCCTTACTGGATAATCCCGAGTGAGATCACCCCGCGGTTGGGATCAGCAGCCGCCCACTAAGTCGAAATAAAAGGGACATCTAGACAGGGATGACCTCACCCTGCTTGGGTGCTACCCACATAGTCTTGCTGCATAACCCCTGATTTTCAGTCATTCCCATTTGATGAGGCTTGAAGCTAAGCGTTACCTTTTTAGTACATATCCTTTAGAATGCCCATCGTCCACCTGACGATGTTTCGCAAGCATTCATCCATACAAGTCCGTCCCGGGTCCGAACGGAACCGAAGGCACTATTCCTACTACATCCATTTTGGAAATATCCTCAGGATTAGTAGCGATTAGCCCTTGCACTTCACTGCTCCATCTTCGAATCCAAAATCGTTTTCCCCGAAAACGTACAAACCGGATCGAAGTGGTTTTCGAGAAATAAATCTCGATCCCGGTCTCTTCGAAACGATCAACGCATTTGTCCAATATTGATAGTCGGTTATTTAACTATCAATTAATATTCACAAAACAACCATCAACCAATAAATAATTTTTCCAAATTATTTATTAACCTCAAAAATATCTTTACAAGATATATTTCTAACGTCAACCCTTTGAAAATAGTTTCAAACTATCTTTCTTTCTCAGAATAAATTCCAAGTATTTTCTATTTCCACTGAAATTACCAAGCACAAAACTTTGGATTTAAAAGTAAATTTTAAAATACTTTATTGAAAAATATGTTAAACATTTAATTTAGAAAAATTACTTTAATACTTAGTTTATAATAATACTTTAGGAATAACTAAAATAAGGTTGCCTTACAACTATACATTAGATTTTCTTCTTTTAAACAAAATACCAAATCATTCTTTAAATGATTATTACGAAAATAGATTAAACAGAATGCTTGTTTTGGAATTTACTTTAAAACATTTAAGTTAAAACAACTTCAATAATTGGTTAAAAATATATACTATATAAACATTTGAAAATAAAGTTACTTAATAAATTATAAAACTAGATTTCTACTTTTAAAAACAAAATACTAAGTTCTTAATAATTACTGCTAAATAGTTTAAAAGAAAGTACTTACTTTAGACTTTAAATATTAGAAATAATAAATTTTACAAAACTTGCTTTCTTTAAAAACAACTTTAAAACATTTAATTTGTATTTAAAAATTTACTTTTAAAAACATGTACTTGGCTATCCAGAGAAAATTCCAACTTCAATCACTTAAATCAATTTCCCCAAATTGATTTCCAATTTATTTTATTTTGAAATGAGTTCCTTTATTACTCAATTCATTAGTTATGGACTTATTATTATTGTTATTATTTTCCGTTTGATTTGAAATCTTTTAACTGAAATATACCAATTTCAGATTTCCCAATTTCTTCTTTATTCCTTTCAATAATTTAAATCTTAAATTTTAAATAAATGTTTTGTTCTTTTAATTAATATCACTGAAGATTTAAAATTCATTAACTTTCTGTTTATTCAAATTTTTCTTTCCATACCCAAGATTTATTTATTAGAATTTTAAGGTCACTTATTTCTTTTTCAAATTCATTCTTTGAATTTATTCTATAATTATTTTACTTACAATTCACTTCTTTTACTTTCTTTCCAAAATTCAATTTATATATTTTTATGGTAATTCATTATACCCAATTGTATCCAATCAAACCATAGCGTTCAATATTCCAACATAATTCATCATAGAATATCAAATAATCACAACAGAGGGTAATAAATATTTAAATAAATGTTGAGGGGCCCAGTTGGATCCCTCCAACCTGTTTTCCCTGCATCCACAGACGTTAGCACAATATAAAATATCTTCACTATAAAATAAGGGAAATCAATCATTTCATGGTGCAGTATATACTACTATATAACACAACAATCAATTCAACCATTCAAACCATTATTTAAATTTAAATTTAACTGAGTGAGATTAACTCACCTTTGATTTTTATTTGGCAATTCAATTCCATCTCGACCATTATCTCCCAATTTTGGACCTTGAATAAACATTTACAGTTTATTAATATATTAAATAATCCAATAATTTATTTATTTATTTTACCATTTAATAAATTTTAATTTACTAGTTCTAAATAATTGTCAAACTAACCTAATTTACGTTTGGAATAAATAACTTTGGTACCTTACCATTTAATTTTGATAAACAGTTAAATTTAAAAGTTTAAATTAACTTATCATTAGATTAAAATGTTATTAAATTTATATAATAAAGATATCAATATATGTATACTAATCTCAGTTAGTATCCGATAAGTGAAATAATACCTTCTGCTTAATATATATATATATATATATATATATATATATATATATATATATGAATGCTTTTAAAACAAAAAAAACTGCGTTATATCCTACTGTTAATTCCTGATAAGCGATATATAAAATCACAGTAAATTTACAAATTAAATTATAAATGTGTACAATTTTTTTTTTCATATACATATAAATCTGTAAAACAGAAATTTTCCCTTTTTTTTAAATCCAAGTATTTGCATTAAATTAAATTTAAAGATAAAACTCTAATACCTTACGGCTCTCTCCCAAAATCGCCCACCTCGCTCTCAACCATCGCGACTCCATCGCGAGTCTTCCCTTCGTCGAACACAACCAGCCCCTGTCGTGCCTCATCACCTAGCCACTGGATCACCATCGCAAGCTACTCGCGAAAACCAATCCCAAATCCATGCGAGCCTCGACACTCTTATTCAACGAACACGGCCAATAAGAACGCGATTTCAAATCGCGTGCTCAGATGCGATACCCTCTCTCTCGTCACCAATCTCGAGCTTGAGTTCGAGCTCGCTCTACAGTTTTCGAGTTGACTTTTTTTTATAAATCTGAGCTCGAGAAAAAGAGGGGAACGAAGCATAAAGTAACGAGCTCGGCTATGATTTATCATTTCTTTAAAAAAAAAAAAGTGAGATTGATTTGGAACGAGAAGGGTTTCAGCCATTTATCTGATTTTTTCTGAATTTGTGAGAAAGATGAAGGAAGAAAGGATAGGGTACGTGATTTTAACAGGGAATAGAAGGGCAAGACTTGACGTTAACGTGAAGGAGGAAGGCGACAGTGTTCTGAAGAGGAGACAAAAACTCTGATGCGAAGAAAAAGTTTTGATGGTGAAAGAAAGGCAACTGATGGAAAGAAATTTCGGCTGAGTAGATTAGGATGTATAAAAATATTAAATTTAAATTTTAAATTTAAATTGTCCTTAATTCAAAGCTTAAAATCTTGACATCCTATCGAGGTGTGCCGCTAGGCGTTTATAACATTATACGCCTATTCTGACCGCAATGGAAAAGGTTTCAAGGTCTAACTCGATCGTATGGAGAAGATAGCTTTCCGAATCGATTATTATCAATTAAAATTTTAGCGCGTTTATATACCGTACGCTCACACAACAACTTCGATCACTACGAAAATTGAAATCCGGTAATAGTTCAATATTACAAACTCAATGGAACTGGTTTCTTTGAATTCCGAGACCGTGCCTCGGAATGCTATTTTTAAATTCAATTTAAACGATATAAATTTCAGAACTGCACAGATCACTATTAATTTCAATTTTAACACTTCTATTGTCTTCAGTATTATCAATATAAATTTCATAAGCCTTCAATTTATTTTTAACAGGCTTAAAACTCCAGATTCAACATTTTACTCAACTTCAAATTATTTAATTCAATAATTCAATTATCATATAAATTGTGATATTCGTAATTCAAGTTATAATTACTCTATTGAATATTTAAAATCAATTAAATATTCCAATTTTGAATTCTTGAAAATTCCGGATCGTCACATTCCTTCCCCCTTAAAAGAATTTCGTCCCCGAAATTACTTGTTAGGAAGAATGGTCCAATACCGTTTACACTTTTTTTCAAAACCAAACAATTCAACATTCTACCAACTATCTTTATATAGAAGACCCATTATTACTCTTACTAACTTTCCAAACCCTCCCAATAATTTCAAACAATACTATTTGTTTAACCATTCAAGTTTTCAATTTAAAACCAAATTTTGAATTATCAAAATTTCCTCAAAATTTTTCTAACTCTCTAAATTCCCGAAAAATTTCGCCAGCGTCTCCTTTGCGCGGCTAGCTCGGTACAACTACAAAAGGCCCCTACATGCTCCCAATTCTCAAAAGAAAACAAAAGGCCAACCGGCTCGATTCAAAAACCCAATCAAATTTCACGAAAATTTAAACACATACCTTTTTGTCGAGCATTTCAAATTTATCTTTCTGAAATCAAAATCAATTTTCTTTTTCCTTTATATCACCTGCATATCCTGCTTAGCACCAATATCCAATCACAACTTTCCAAAAATATTTTATCGACTTTCATACAAAGTGTCAATATTTAGTTATTCAAATATTACTTAGAATATATTTATAAGATCGATTTCCAATTCAAGAATTCACCATTCTTTACTTAAGTTTAGTATAAGCATTTTATATGCTTCTTTATTTATTTTCACTTTACCACTTCAGTTTATATCTATTTCTATTCAAATTGATTCTCCCATTTCTATTTGAATTCAATTTATCTCCATTACAGATATTTAGATTTTATTTTCCATTTATATTGATTCATATTATTATTTTAAAGTAGTTTCATTTACTAACTTATTTCAATTTTCAATTCGAAACCGTTTTGTTGTTAACAAAATTTTCCAAAATTTTCTAACTCCCAAAATTTTCGAATTTTTTTGGCAGAGTCTCCTTTGTACGGAGGAGCTTTTGCAATTTGACAAAAGATATAAATATACATACATCGACCCACACGGTCGAAAAACCAAAAACAGTTCATATTTCCTATTTTTATTGCGTAAGCGTACCTTATTTAGCATTTTTAAGCAAGCAGCTTATTTATTTAGCAGTTAGCGCAATCAAATCCAGCCACACGGCTTCCAGGTACATGTACTTACTCAAATCAAACATGTAAGTGCCATATATATGAAGTTTAACAGCATTTCACTTATTTGCAATAGTTAAACTCATGAATTCTAAAAGAAATTCACACCAAACATTTTTCCGTAAGCAACTTATATAATTTTCATACTAATTCCACTGTTCCAATTAATTTATAACCATTTTCATTAAATTTGTATGGTTTTTAATCCATTCGTATACAACTTCATCAATTTGAATGATTTAAAACTCAATCGCTTACAATTAATTTATTTTTAAGCAAACCGAACTCATATTTAATTCAATTGCCCTCAAAATCAATTTATTTTACTCCTATCAATTCATATAATTTTAATTACTTCCATTTACATCAAATGACAATTTGTTCTATGCAATTTGACGAGATCTATGTGAATAAATAAGCACTTATGTTTTATAACCAATTTAAATTGGTTTCAACTCAGTTTATACTTAATTCCATTCCATTTTTAAATTTATTCACAATTCATATATTCTCAGTTTCATTGCATTTAAATTTGAATCCATTCACTTGCATTTCATTTTATTAACCAAACTAGTTCATTCAAAACCATTAACAACTTAGGTTCATCTTCATTACCAATTAAATTTCCCTTTTATTTTAATTCATTCACGACCATTTATTTAGCTCGACCCTTTCCAAGCTTGCATATTACTAACCATTCCCGAACTGATTCAAACCAAGCTTTAATTTAATGGTCTTCCATTTTTACTCATAGTCGAGCTTCTAAATATTCTTAACTTAAGTTAATTTACTCAATTTACTACACTTCAAACCTAAGTTCACTTGATTTAAGTCCAACCCAATATCATTAAACTTAGTTTAAGTTGATTTAAATTCAACTCTCCTCCATCTATTCAGCTTAAGTCAATTTACTACAATTCGTTCAAATTATATACTTAAGCTCATTTTCATTTTACAAGTAAAATTTTCTCTTCTATTCGACTTAATTCTATTTCAATTAAATCTCATATTAAATCTACAATTTCATTCGATTAGTTATTATAAAATTTAAATTTTACAGATTCAACTCGTTCAATTAATTATATGGTCATTTCAATTTATTTCCACTTATTTGGATTTTATTTGATATTCAAACCATCACTATTTTAATCCAATTTCATTTTTATCCGATACATTTCCAATTATAATTAATTTGTTGCATCTCAAGTCAAATTTCAATTAATAACTCAAATTCTGAATCCACTATCCATTCTCAATTTACCACCCAATTTTATGAACTCACGGTTCAATTACATTTACTTCACCAACAATTTAAGTCGAATTCAATTTATAACTTGAGTTTTATTCCCAAACTTCATCATAAACTCACAATTCAACTTCTATTTAACTACATTGGGTTCTCATTAAATATTTCATTATCTAAGTAGCTCTTTCCCTATTTATAATTCAATACTTGATTTTAAATCTCAAAATCTCTTCATTTAAATTTTCTTAAGTTCAAATTTATTTTATAATTCAAGTTTGGATTTTTATTTTATTTTCCAATTCATCAAAAATATTTATTTTGGGTTTTCTATTTCACTTTCAAGTTTTATAAGTCACAACTTACTGTTTACACAATTCCATTCATTATAGGCTTAAATATATTCATCTTTTATTTTTAACTCAAGCCTTATGCTTATTTATAACCAAGCATATATTTTATTATTTTTTTATTTCCATGGATTTCTAATTCTTTTATAAGTTATTCCAATTCATTCCATTCAATAACTCAATTGAATATTTATTCCAATTCAATTTTTATTTTAACTCGGATTTATTTAACTCGATTCGATTTCAACTTAATTCGAATACAATTGGATATTATTTCAGCCTATTTAAATTAATTTCAATCCAGTTAAATTTTACTTCCCAATCCAAGTTAATTTCATTTTTAACTTTACACTTTAAATTCAAATTCCAACTTTCAAAGCTTATATTTCCTTGATTTAAAAATCATCTCAGTTTATAAGCTTACCACCTATCTCTTCAGGATTTTTAAACACCCAACCTTTGGTTTCAAATTATTTTGGAATCTCCAACATCACAAATCACATTTCTCAAAAATCAAACCAATCTAGATTTTATTCCCAACAAATTTCCTTTGAAATTTCAAAAACAAACAGGTTTTCCTGAACAAATCAATTTGGCAGCAATTCATCACTTAGAAACTCGAAAATGAACATCGATGATGCTGCAATCATCACCGAAGTTATTTTCCAGTGACTGAAGTGAATTCAATGTTATATCCCTTCCCAAAATTTATTTGGAACAATTTCCTTTCAAAAATACTTTTTAAAACAATAATGCTATTATTTCTCTTCAAAATACTTCCAAAATCTCCGAGGTTTTAAAGTTTCAAATTCTGTTTTAATTCAAATTTTAACTATAATGCATTTGTATAATTTATGCTTATACAAATTACCATTTAATTATATTTAAATTTATAATTTACATTTATAATTCATATTTATAAATTTCATTTTATAATGAATTTATTCCCTTAAACTTTGGTTATATTTTCAATTTCTAGTTAAATTTTTACACAATGATGATAATAATTTAATATTATCATTTCTAACATCCAAGCAACCATATATTAGCTAAATAGTTTATAAAAACTTTCTTTATATCAAAAATATATTTTGGGTAAAATTATTTCATTCACCCTCATTTAAAACAATACCGTGCCGATTGTTCTATTCAAGTGTTTAGAAACCCCTTCGATACAGTTGTCCAGACTATGCCGACAAAGGTTCATATGCCACTCAATAAACCAATCAACACAATATTAAAATAATTTATATTCACTAACAAATATGCACTCATATTTATTAATACGCTCAAACTCATTCTAGAGTACTATGGACTCTAATTTAAATGAGTAGTTCCCACCAGAGCCAAGGTTATCTCCAACCTAAGCTCTGATACCAAGTGAAACGACCCACAAATCCGTACCCCTTAAGTCAACACTATTCTACCTAAATCAACTCAAGTTGTACAGAAATACGAACCATTTGGGTTAAAGAAGTAGAGGTAGAAGAAGAAAATAGAAAACAACAACAGAATCTAACCATCGCAGCAGAATAAAATATAATAGATAGTAAATAATATTTACTCAAAAATCAAATATCTCTGTTTATATATTACATCATCAGAGTACATCAATCACAGCTCAACATCAATATCATACAAATGGATACACAACAACTCAACACAGCGAAATATAATATAAAAGCAAGTACGAGAGTACGTATCATCATCCAACTCGTCTCTTGAGCTTCACAGCATCTCCTGTATCCTATAATGCTCGGTCTGACCCGAGCATTACATTTAAATAACATCCGAGTAAGTCTGGAATACCAGCGTGAGAAAATCACACCCAATTGATTATTAAAGTTTCAAAAATCCTTTGAAAAACAAAAAGGCATCTCGTAAGACCACGCCACAAATAAACATGTCGGGTTTTTACCTTACGATAGCTAAAACACTTTTTATAAAAATCCTCTGATATTATAATAGGGTCTATATACAAATACTTATAAAATAGCTGAAATTATTACATCTATTAAATTCCAGCTACTAGCCACAGAGTGGGTAATACAAACAAAACTCGTACAAGGCTCGTAGGGAGAATGGATTTCCAACTAATGACTAGGCACCGGGGTACCACCTGTCACAGTACGTGGCCTAGATCACAGTACCGAGGAGTACGCCCGCTCCCCTGCAACACAACACCGGGACTACCCCTTACTGGATAATCCCGAGTGAGATCACCCCGCGGTTGGGATCAGCAACCGCCCACTAAGCCGAAATAAAAGGGACATCTAGACAGGGATGACCTCACCCTTCTTGGGTGCTACCCACATAGCCTTGCTGCATAACCCTTGATTTTCAGTCATTCCCATTTGATGAGGCTTGAGGCTAAGCGTTACCTTTTTAGTACATATCCCTTAGAATGCCCATCGTCCACCGGATGATGTTTCACAAGCATTCATCCATACAAGTCCGTCCCGGGTCCGAATGGAACCGAATGCACTATTCCTACTACATCCATTTTGGAAATATCCTCAGAATTAGTAGCGATTAGCCCTTACACTTCACTGCTCCATCTTCGAATCCAAAATCGTTTTTTCCGAAAACATACAAACCGGATCGGAGTGGTTTTCGAGAAATAAATCTCGATCTCGGTCTCTTCGAAACGATCAACGCCTTTGTCCAATATTGATAGTCGGTTATTTAACTATCAATTAATATTCACAAAACAACCATCAACCAATAAATAATTTTCCCAAATTATTTATTAACCTCAAAAATATCTTTACAAGATATATTTCTAACGTCAACCCTTTGAAAACAGTTTCAAACTATCTTCCTTTCTTAGAATAAATTCCAAGTATTTTCTATTTCCACTGAAATTACCAAGCACAAAACTTTAGATTCAAAAGTAAATTTTAAAACACTTTATTGAAAAATATGTTAAACGTTTAATTTAGAAAAATTACTTTAATACTTAGTTTATAACAATACTTTAGGAATAACTAAAATAAGGTTGCCTTACAACTATACATTAGATTTTCTTCTTTTAAACAAAATACCAAATCATTCTTTAAATGATTATTACGAAAATAGATTAAACAGAATGCTTGTTTTGGAATTTACTTTAAAACATTTAAGTTAAAACTACTTCAATAATTGGTTAAAAATATATACTATATAAACATTTGAAAATAAAGTTACTTAATAAAATATAAAACTAGATTTCTACTTTTAAAAACAAAATACTAAATTACTTCTTAATAATTACTGCTAAATAGATTAAAAGAAAATACTTACTTTAGACTTTAAATATTAGAAATAATGAATTTTACAAAACTTGCTTTCTTTAAAAACAACTTTAAAACATTTAATTTATATTTAAAAATTTACTTTTAAAAACATGTACTTGGCTATCCAAAGAAAATTCCAACTTCAATCACTTAAATCAATTTCCTCAAATTGATTTCCAATTTATTTTATTTTGAAATGAGTTCCTTTAATTACTCAATTCATTAGTTATAGACTTATTATTATTGTTATTATTTTCCGTTTGATTTAAAATCTTTTAACTGAAATATACCAATTTCAGATTTTCCCAATTTCTTCTTTATTCCTTTCAATAATTTAAATCTTAAATTTTAAATAAATGTTTTGTTCTTTTAATTAATATCACTGAAGATTTAAAATTCATTAACTTTCTGTTTATTCAAATTTTTCTTTCCATACCCAAGATTTATTTATTAGAATTTTAAAGTCACTTATTTCTTTTTCAAATTCATTCTTTGAATTTATTCTATAATTATTTTACTTACTATTCACTTCTTTTATTTTCTTTCCAAAATTCAATTTATATATTTTTATGGTAATTCATTATACCCAATTATATCCAATCAAACCATAGCGTTCAATATTCCAACATAATTCATCATAGAATATCAAATAATGACAACAGAGGGTATTAAATATTTAAATAAATGTTGAGGGGTCCAGTTGGATCCCTCCAACCTGTTTTCCCTGCATCCACAAACGTTAGCACAATATAAAATATCTTCACTATAAAATGAGGGAAATCAATCATTTCATGGTGTAGTATATACTACTATATAACACAACAATCAATTCAACCATTCAAACCATTATTTAAATTTAATTATTTAAATTTAAATTTAACTGAGTGAGATTAACTCACCTTTGATTTTCATTTGGCAATTCAATTCCATCTCGACCATTATCTCCCAATTTTGGACCTTGAATAAACATTTACAGTTTATTAATATTTTAAATAATCTAATAATTTATTTATTTATTTTACCATTTAATAAATTTTTATTTACTAGTTATAAATAATTGTCAAACTAACCTAATTTACATTTGGAATAAATAACTTTGGCACCTTACCATTTAATTTTGATAAACAGTTAAATTTAAAAGTTTAAATTAACTTATTATTAGATTAAAATATTATTAAATTTATATAATAAAGATATCAATATATGTATACTAATCTCAGTTAGTATCCGATAAGTGAAATAATACCTTCTGCTTAATATATATATATTTGAATGCTTTTAAAACAAATAAACTATGTTATATCCTAGTATTAATTCCTGATAAGTGATATATAAAATCACAGTAAATTTACAAATTAAATTATAGATGTGTGTACAATTTTTTTTCATATACATATTAATCTGTAAAACAGAAATTTTCCCCTTTTTTTCAATCCAAGTATTCGCATTAAATTAAATTTAAAGATAAAACTCTAATACCTTACAGCTCTCCCCCAAAATCGCCCACCTCGCTCTCGACCATCGCGACTCCATCGTGAGTCTTCCCTTCGCCGAACATAACCAGCCCCTGTCGTGCCTCATCGCCTAGCCACTGGATCACCATCGCGAGCTACTCGCGAAACCCAATCCCAAATCCATGCGAGCCTCGACACTCTGATTCAACGAACACGGGCAATAAGAACGCGATTTCAAATCGCGTGCTCAGATGCGATACCCTCTCTCTCGTCACCAATCTCGAGCTTGAGTTCGAGCTCGCTCTGCAGTTTTCGAGTTGACTTCTTCTTCTTTTTATAAATCTGAGCTCGAGAAAAAGAGGGGAACGAAGCATAAAGTAACGAGCTCGGCTATGATTTATCATTTCATTTTTAAAAAAAAAAGAAGTGAGATTGATTTGGAACGAAAAGGGTTTCGGCCATTTATCTGATTTTTTCTGAATTTGTGAGAAAGATGAAGGAAGAAAGGATAGGGTACGTGACTTTAACAGGGAATGGAGGGGCAAGACTTGACGTTAACGTGAAGGAGGAAGGCGACAGTGTTCTGAAGAGGAGACAAAAACTCTGATGCGAAGCAAAAGTTTTGATGGTGAAAGAAAGGCAACTGATGGAAAGAAATTTCGGCTGAGTAGATTAGGGTGTATAAAAATATTAAATTCAAATTTTAAATTTAAATTGTCCTGAATTCAAAGCTTAAAATCTTGACATCCTATCGAGGCATGCCGCTAGACGTTTATAACATTATACGCCTATTCCGACCGCAATGGAAAAGATTTCGTGGTCTAATTCGATCGTATGGAGAAGATAGCTTTCCGAATCGATTATTATCAATTAAAATTTTAGCGCGTTTATATATCGTATGCTCACACAACAACTTCGATCACTACGAAAATTGAAATCCGGTAATAGTTCAATATTACGAACTCAATGGAACTAGTTTCGTTGAATTTCGAGACTGTGCCTCGGAAGGCTATTTTTAAGTTCAATTTAAACGATATAAATTTCAGAACTGCACATATCACTATTAATTTCAATTTTAACACTTCTATTTTCTTCAGTATTATCAATATAAGTTTCATAAGCCTTCAATTTATTTTCAACAGGCTTAAAACTCCAGATTCAACATTTTACTCAACTTCAAATTATTTAATTCAATAATTAAATTATCATATAAATTGTGATATTCGTAATTCAAGTTAAAATTACTCTATTGAATATTTAAAATCAATTAAATATTCCAATTTTAAATGCTCGAAAATTCCGGGTCGTCATAGGACCTAAGAATTCGATCGTTGAAATATCACTTGACCAGTTTAAGTAAAATGCAACTTATTTGATATCCTTAAACATTAAGGATGACCGAATGTATCTTTACAAAGAGTTTATTATGATCGTGTAATATGGGCTTCCTTTTTGAATGGATCGATCATCGAGAAAGGACAGAAAATGTATGGGAGCGGATGTAACTTAGGCACTGTAGGAATGAAGAAAGTGAATTATCCTTGTAATTTTGAAGAGACATCGAAAAGGAGAACTGTATAAAAACTAAAAGATACTTAATGTGAAATGGAAATGTGATTTCTATTTCAATTGTATTTTCATACAGAATTTTTTTCTATAAAAGATACTTCTATGAGTTCATGTTATTTGATCGAAAACTTTAGACTACAAACCCATTATAGTAAAAGGAATAAATCTCATCATTACTAGTTAAATGAAGCCTCATATATCATATGTTATTATAGTGATGAAGAAATAGTGGGAGCATGTCATATAATACTTATCAGTAAATAAAACAAGCTATCAAAATTTGTTTTCGTAAATATACAAAATATTATTTATGAAATGATAACTATTTTCAATATTTACTGAAAACAAATATAGTTTTATTTTTTGATGAATATTTTGAATATTCAATATGAATAAATCTATTAGAGTAACGATATTTGTCACATTAGCTACATAAAACAAAGTATTTAAAAATTTATAATTATTTTGGAATTACAAACTAAGCCACAATTTTGAGAAATAATTCTTTAATCATATGATCATGAATAATATAGTACCGATGAATTATATCTCAAATGGTTACGGGTAAAGCACCAATTCAGTAGGGCGACATAAGAATTGATGAACTCTTCGGATTGATACATATAGATTTATGTAGTGTAATAATACCAACTGGTTCACATACTTCCTTAAATTCATCAATGAGTTATAATAGACATAAGTATGCGTATTTGATAACCTGTACTATGTATATGAGGATAAGCTCATAAAAATAAAACGAAAGTAACATATCATGCAAAAGAAAAGAAAATAATTTGATTTGATCAAATAAGTGAGTATGTTGGAAACTTGTACCAAATGTAGCTAAAGCGAATAAGGTTCTATCTCAAAAGTCACTCCTTCCTATGATATATAACATTGTATGGATAAGGAGTAAACAAACTTTATTGAACAAAGTACGATTGATAATAAGTAAAGCGAGCTAACCTCTTTCTGCTAGATCATGTATTTAAGGGTAAGTACATTAGGTTAAATTATTTTCATTTCAAGCAAAGTTGACAAAATCATACAAGATAAGAGTTGATGAAATGATCCATGCTTAGGACAAGGAGTTGACAAGTTGCGTGGACCGAAAGATTGTACCAAATACTTGTTAGTAAGGGATCTTATATGGATCAACCCCAACTAAGCTTAGGACCAATCACTATTGATTAACAAATTTACGTTATGAACATAAGCTTTGTAAAATTAAAAACCAATCAGTTTTATACATATATATAGGCAATTCATAAATGTCTATGAGTACCTGTTAATGAGTAAACTCGTTAACCCTAAAAAAAGAATAGATAGTGAAGCCAATTAAAGAGGAACTTTGTCGAAGTTAGTCGAATTTAACAGGGAGAAGTGTGTATGATGTCAAGTTCATATCAATTATATTTATCGTCATTGAAGTCATGCCAAAAGTAATACATGATCAAAATCGATGTGCGAGGCAATGTGCGAGCCATAGTTCAAGAGTTAAGTAGTTAAATATGCTATGTAATTGTTTGATGTTTGATTCCTTATATGTACACCATTCAAGTATTACAATTGGCATAAACCCTCAAATTAGTTTAGGGTTTACAAAGTTGAAAATATAAGAATTAGGTGTGGAATGATTTTTTTTCTTTGCAAGCCCCTAGGTTCATAATTATAGCGATGAAGCGGCTCTACTCCACCTTCAACGTCTTCGGTAGGCTCGGCTTCAGCACGGTATTTGGCACTAGCTTTGTCATTAAATGATATCAATAAAGGGTGGTACTAAGCATTGATGAGATGTGACATTGACATTAGGCAGCGTTGCGAAAGAGTGACTTTATATGGGATACCATCGAAGTCGACAACTACCAGTGTATATGATTGGTGCTTCACAGAGGTTGATAGAAGTGTTGAATTGAAGCGACATTGGTTATCATCCCATCTTCGTGAATGCCGACAATATTTATTATCGATTTCGCAAGTATAGATTGCGATAGTACTCCTAAAGCGAAGCATTGATAAGGATCAGTGTCGATATAGTGTAATTTTGATATAAAGCAGCTTCTCTTAGTATACTGTCAACGTTGGCCCTTTTCCTTGAGACACTCTTGTTTGATTGCTAGTGGCATCATTTGGAAGTGGCTTTTAAAATTGTTGAAGGATGGCATGAATATTGAAAAAGGATAACTCGATTATTTTTGGCGTCAATATTTGATGGTTGATGAAGTGTGGCAACGTACGTAGCATTAGTCATTAGTTGATATCGATGATGAGCTTTTCTTAGTAACAATAGACGAATAGCGGTGCCGATAGAGTTCAACATCAACGAAATTCCTTATTTATCTCATTAACACTCATTGATGGTTTACTGTGTTCAATTGTATTCGATACCATTGCATTCTTTTATTGACGAAGTGCCGCATCCATTCTTTCAACGCTGATCTATAAGTGCGTCGTTGGTCACATGTCTTCGACAATAGTTATGAAGTGCGACGTCGCTTGGAATTGACATCAAAGTGTTACGACATTTACAAACCATTTGAGTTCAATGATGAGTGGCGCGAGACCTATGCGGCTTTGATCAAATACAATGTCTTCCTTTTTCCTTGTTGATGGAATTCGACGTTGATGACCTGGGACTTGATGATGTGTGGCGTGAATGGGTGGAGACACCGAAGAGATACGACATCGACTTTATACATTATTGACCCCATGTAGAATTGTTGATCTTCAATGTTGAGTCTAGTTGCACCAGTTCCTTTGCAATGCTATTACTTATGGTATTGCTTTTGATATTGAAATTATGTGGATAAAATTTGCCCTTCCGAAGTGTACTAGAAGCGTTGACTTTTCAAGTAAACAATCTAAAACATAGTGCTTTCCGCCTTTCAGTTCTATTCAATTTGTATGGCATTCTTCTTTCTTCTACAATTCAAACCCAAACAAAGAAAGTATTCAAATTATGAAATCATTTGAAATCATACATTCCATATATTCTGGTTAATACTAATAAATGATTTTGATACTAATGTATTTTGCTTTATAACATAACACATATGGCATCCAGTATTAACCTACTTGGCATGGTATTATCGGTGCAACATTACACTTAGAATACCTTTATGTTACTTATCATTCAAGTTTCTTACAAGTACTCATAAATTTATCCTTTCATCATAAGTTTGGCATTTGTGTTCTTTAAAGCTTGTTTTTTCTTACGAGTTCAACATTGGTTATTCAATGGTCATTGATTTGTCGTAAGGAATTTTTGATTTTAATGTTTAGATAATATGCAAACCGCCTACATGATCTTAATAATGAGCATTCAAATTTTCAAATAACATCAGCCAATAGACAGATAGAGATGTAGGCAAGAAACTCTTTGAGAAGACTGGTATAGGCTCCAAAGTTTCTCCTCCTACTTTAATTCTTCTTTGGTCGTTGGCTTTCAACGTTAAGTCGCTTGTAAACTTTTTAAATCAAACTCCTTTATCGTTCAACTTTTGGTTCACTTAGCTTGAGTTGTTATTGTAAATTTTATCTCCAAACTATTTTCTGGCAATAAGAAATCCAAAACACCATTCGGTAATAAGAAGACCCGAAAATCATCTGGTAATAAGAAATCCAGAAAATCCTTTGATAATAAGAAATCCAGAATGCTATCTGGTAAGGAGAAGAGCAGAAAACCATCTGATGATAAGAAATGTAGAATATCCTCTAGTAATATGAAATCCAAAATTCCAACTGATAATAAGAAGACCAGAAAACCAACTAGCAAAAGAAATCCAGTATCCTCCGATAATACGAAATTCAAAATTCCATTTGATACTAAGAAGATCAAAAAACCATCTGGTAATAAGAAATCCCATGTTAAATTTTATACACATAATTGTCATCGTCAAAAAGGGGGAGATTGTTAGTGCCTTAGTTATTAGTTTTGATAGTAATAATTACACACATTATATAAAATATAGAACTAATATTTTATCAAGTTATATATAGTGCAGGATATTAGATAGGCGTTGATTAAGAAGGCCGTATAGTATCAAGAATAGATTCAAGATGCTGATATAAAGTTTCAAGAGTTAAAGAATAAAGACTCATGAGTGTTGAGGAGTTCAAGGTTTCAAGATATTACAGATAAGTTATAGAGTCGTAGAATTTATGTTAAAACCTTAATAGCACTTTCTTGATCCCTCTCTCCTTCTCTAATTTCTTTTAAATTGTTTTTCAAATATCCTGGTTTTAAATTAATATTTCTCCAAATGATTTTCAATCTCTTATACTTATAAATATATAAACATATATATATATATATATATATATAATTCTTAGTTATACTTTATTAAGTTATAATTATATTGATTTTATATATATTAAATGATTTTATATATATTAAATGATTTCATATATATTACATTTGAATTTTCAAAATCATTATATAAAGTTTTATTAAGTTTAATTATGATTAAAGTATGTACAAACTATGCTTAAATGATTTTACAAATTATCAAACTATTTTACAAAACAAGAAGTTTTCAAAATAATGTTTTAAAGTATTTTTAAATTCTAAAAAGAGTATGTCGACATACTCTATGTATATATGTCGATATAGTGACTGATTTTTTCAAAGTTTAAATTTCAATAGATGTAACGACCGAGATTTTTCGTCGCTCGAAAACTGACATCAATACGTCCACTGTATCAACTGCCAAGCAATCGAAGGCCGAAAAACCGTACCGTTAGGGTTAAAGAAGAAGAAAAGATAGAAGAAGAGAGAAAGAAAAAGAAAACAACAGAAAGAAACAACAGAACAATATCTGAATCTCGCCATCGCAGCGGAACAACATATAATAGATAAATGAATAATCTTTAAACAAAGAACTATATCAGTTATTACATTACACCGCATTACAACATTTCATAACATCAGAGTGTACAACAACAACAACAAACAGCGGAAAGGAAATACTATATACTAGTAATACGCCATGTCATCTAGCTTGCCTCCAGCAACTCCTGAATTCCAGAATATCCTGATAAACCTTACTCTTGACTGCCCGTGTGGAAATTTGTGGGCACCCAGAGTTTAGGAAGGAAAACAATAAACTCCGAGTCAGTCATGTGACTGGTGTGAGAACTAAAACAGTTTATTATTATTTTTTAAACAAAGTACAGGATAATTTTTAAAATAGATTCGCAATGTTTTTTTTTTTGAAAATGAGACTACCATAAGGCCTCTCGCACACACACACACAATCCAAACACAGAATCGGAGGAGATTTCTCCTTATGATAGTCAAAGATGCTTGATACGCATTAAAAAGAAACATTTGATATTATTACTAGTGCATAGTGTAGGAAAAATTATTTCGAAAGTAAAGATATAAATCTTAGCCAACATACAACCATTATCGTATGCCTATTATAGCTACCATCGAAATAGTAGGGCGCCACCATAAGTAAATGGCAGGTTCTACAACTAAAACCGTACAAGTCTCGTATTGTTTCTTTGGATTTCCAACAAATGGTTAGGCCAAGGAACTTCCCATTGCCACATGGGTACGCCTCTGGAAAGACGACCCGAGAACCAAACCGGATCTCTGCCAACACAAGGCCGGATTACCCCTAACTGGGTAACTACTGACACGAATATGTCATCCCCCGATCGTAACCGATCTATCCAAGGATCCTCGATTTCCAACAACCACAAAGTAATAAATTTGCAGCAACAACATAGGTTAAGTATCTGGACTCCATACCATGATATCACCTCTATCCAGAAGGAATGACATACACTAAAGGGGCGCCACCCCCTAATAACCTTGCTGCATCCTTCCTGTTTTGACCATTTCCGGGGTGTGAGGTCCGACGAAGTCTCCTCCACAAAGCCACGCTTTATACAAAAGCTGTGCTTTGGGTCAACAAATGATCAAAGTAATGATCACCAAGATAAATGATCAAACAAATGATCATATCACAAATGATCAAACAATGATCATTTCACAGCAACACTCAGCATGTCACATTACCAAATTGGGAATATATCGCTGATAACCATCAACTACATAACCTCTGAGCTCGTACGTCTCAGAGAAGGGTGTCAAGCTAAGAGAATAAATTCTCCGCCACCAACAGAAATATATTTGAAAGAAATCAGCTTTATATCTCAACTTGTAATGCCAGACATACAATCCATACAAGTCTGTTCCGGACTCGAACAGAACCGAAGGCACTTACAAAGAAGTCCTTGCATTCCGGATAATTTCTAATCACGTCCGGACTTCCCGTCACTAAGGGTGATAAAACCTCTATATCGGAGATCAACCGATGCAGAGTAACTCAACGGTAATCCTTCTGTTTTCAAAAATATCCGGTCTTCAACACCGGTCATCAAATGCAATCCATTACGACGAATCACATATTCGGAATGGGTTATACGACCCCAAGGTCCTTTCCCGGCTAACCCGAATAGTGAGCGCTTATTCAAAAATAAGTGTGGCATTCAAATTCAAGCAATCACAACAAATACCTATTTAAAGGTAAATATTGATAGTCGGTTATTTAACTATCAATAGGCGTGTTCAACATCACCAAATTCCAAATAATTTCCCAAATTATTTACTTTCCAAAATATCTTTACTACATATAAAATTTCCACACTTCAACCATTTGAAAACAAATTTTCAAATCACTCCCCTTATGCGAAATACTTTCATTTCAACATATTTCATTTAAACCAATAAAATAAATCCTTAACGATTTACTTTATATTTACGTTCAAAATCCGTAAATTAATTACCACACTTCAAAAATAAATCAACGTTTATTTTTAAACAAATTCCCCTTTTCATTTATAAATTCCATAGTGAATTTACAATTCCAAAATATCCATGAATATACAATTTCCAAATTGATTTCTAATATTCATTTTCCATTATCTTTAAAAGATAAAATCTCAAAATATTCACTTCATATTGGAAAACACTTCCATACTTATTTAATAATAAGTAATTCACAAATCCATTTATTTTCAACTCTTTGAAAACATTCAATATACTTAAATCGAAATTAAGTATATATTTCATTCTTTAAGGAAAACATTCACTTAAACACATTTATTTGGGCCAAAATGAATGTTGCGTAAAACATCGTTACGACAACCCAAAATCACTAGTATAGGGATTCGAAATTTAGATTCCAATACTATATAAAACCTTTTCTTTCGGAAACCATTTACTATAACAACAGTGTTATAATCCATCATTTCCTTCTATTTCTCGAAAACGTCTATTTCAACAATAAATGTTGAAATCTATGGTTTCGATAGTTAATCCATTTTAAAACATCTTTAAAACAATTAACTTCATTTGATAATATTCATTTTCCCAAAACATATCCATTTTTTTTAATAATATATTCACTGTCCAAAATCGTGAATATACTTCCTTTAATAAGCTATAATAATTAACTTATCAAAATAAGTCGTTTTCGGATTTATAAACAATGTCTATAAATTCCATTTCTATATTTTATAACAACTTCGTTTTATAAATCTCCTTTATTAATGCATTCTATTTATATTCCATTTACATGTCGAAATCTGGTTTATAAGTAAATTACTTATAATTCATTTATTCACAAATCCATTCTTTTATATCGACAATAATTTATAAATCAAAAATTCTTATTTACTTATGAATCTAGGTTCAAACTTTATCTTAACACTTAAAAAAACTCGTTTTATAATTTCTATATTTTAATTTATAAATACCAATTTTATACAACTTTTATATAAATTGTTTATAATAATTCAAAAATCCCTATTTAAACTATTTTATAATTTATTAACTACTTATTTCAAAAATCACATTTCAGTTATATTTTGCAAAAATCATAATTTTAAAATATTAAAATTTTAACGTTTATTTTATTTAAGATGAATCAATTCAAAATTTGAATAAAACGTATAATTTCAAAAATCACTTTAAAAATCCCTTTAAAATCAAAATTGTTATTTTTAAATTTCAAAATGGATCCGATGATGCAACAACACTAAATAGTCAATCACGACATCCAAATATCATATATCGATATGATAATCAACAAATATCAAAATATCTGTAAATAAATCAATACAGTTGAGGAATCCAGTTGGATCCCTCCAACCTGTTTCCCTGCATCCACAAACATTAGCACAATACCAATTCCGTTTCAGTACGGAATTATCGCGGTATATGGGATTTATAAATATATTATCCGCTTAATAGGCGGCGCAATAGGGTCTCACCCGCTATAAAATGCGGGAAAATCAACTCCAAGTACATAAATAATACCAATTTCACTATACGGTGAAATATTCGTGGTATATGTTTTTAATAAATAACCCCCGCTTACTAACGGCGCATAATGTCTATTTTAACAATCAATAGATAATAATCATCATTCAACATACGATCAATAATTTTAAATCTAACTATTTAAAATTAAAATCAAAACTAATCGATTGAGTGAGAAGTTCTCACCTTGATTTCAATTCCGATAGCAATTTGTAGCGTTTTATTCTCGAATAAAATTAAACGGACGTTTAATTTTACCCGAAATTTTCGCTAGCTCCAAACGACTCCAATCCAGTTCCATAGCATAGTGCTCGACAATACGAAACCAACGCAACTTGTTTCGTAATTTTTCAACCTCGTATGACAAAGTTACATCATTTTAAAGATTGAACGAATTATAATATAATAATTTACAATTCTTTTCTAATTTCAAAAACTAGAGGCATCTGGACCGTGCGTTTCGAGCCAAGCAAATCCAGGCCGCCCCCCTACTTCCATCTTCTCCATCGCGTATACACAGTGTAGCCGAACCCAATCACCCACAAAACCCTAATGGCCGCACCCACTATATTCATCGAGACGTTGATCAAAGCCTGTCATTTCGAAGCCAAACGTCGACTCCACTAGCACCTGCAACCACGTCGAGCTCGGCTATGCTTCCCCTTCGAAAAACATGTGCAAAGTTCGGTCGTTTGAACGTGATTCGCCGACCATCCATCCAGTTGTTTTCGATCATGACCGTTGATCTTCAAGATCTTGGAACGCTCTTCATTTTTGTAGTTGACGATTTTAGCTAATTGTTGATGGATTGAGTGGAATCGAAGGAGAACGGAAACGATTTTCTGGCCGTTCAGATGTTGGTGGCGGCTGTTAACAAACCCTAGTGTTTTCTTTTTCATTTGCAAAGTGAAAATATCTAGGTGCTTATATAGAAAATTCCACCAAAACACTATTCATCCGACATTTTCCGAACTCCAAATGAAGCGTGCCGGTTGACGTTTATAGGGTTTACCCCGCGTTCCGAACGCAATAAAATAGGTTTCGAAAGCTAATTCGATCATCTGTGCGAGATATGGCTATAAACGATCGATTTTAAAATTAAACCGATTTAAACGATTTTCTATGCGTTTTGGCTTGCCCCGGACAAAGCCACGCTTTATACAAAAGCTGTGCTTTGGGTCAACAAATGATCAAAGTAATGATCACCAAGATAAATGATCAAACAAATGATCATATCACAAATGATCAAACAATGATCATTTCACAGCAACACTTAGCATGTCACATTACCAAATTGGGAATATATCGCTGATAACCATCAACTACATAACCTCTGAGCTCGTACGTCTCAGAGAAGGGTGTCAAGTTAAGAGAATAAATTCTCCGCCACCAACAGAAATATATTTGAAAGAAATCAGCTTTATATCTCAACTTGTAATGTCAGACATACAATCCATACAAGTCTGTTCCGGGCTCGAACAGAACCGAAGGCACTTACAAAGAAGTCCTTGCATTCCGGATAATTTCTAATCACGTCCGGACTTCCCGTCACTAAGGGTGATAAAACCTCTATATCGGAGATCAGCCGATGCAAAGTAACTCAACGGTAATCCTTTTGTTTTCAAAAATATCCGGTCTTTAACACCGGTCATCAAATGCAATCCATTACGACGTATCACATATTCGGAATGGGTTATACGACCCCCAAGGTCCTTTTCCGGCTAACCCGAATAGTGAGCGCTTGTTCAAAAATAAGTGTGGCATTCAAATTCAAGCAATCACAACAAATACCTATTTAAAGGTAAATATTAATAGTCGGTTATTTAACTATCAATAGGCGTGTTCAACATCACCAAATTCCAAATAATTTTCCAAATTATTTACTTTCCAAAATATTTTTACTAGATATAAAATTTCCACACTTCAACCATTTGAAAATAAATTTTCAAATCACTCCCTTTATGCGAAATACTTTCATTTCAACATGGTTCATTTAAACCAATAAAATAAATCCTTAACGATTTACTTTATATTTACGTTCAAAATCCGTAAATTAATTCTCACACTTCAAAAATAAATCAACGTTTATTTTAAAACAAATTTCCCTTTTCATTTATAAATTCCATAGTGAATTTACAATTCTAAAATATCCATGAATATACAATTTCCAAATTGATTTCTAATATTCATTTTCCATTATCTTTAAAAGATAAAATCTCAAAATATTCACTTCATATTGGAAAACGCTTCCATACTTATTTAATAATAAGTAATTCACAAATCCATTTATTTTCAACTCTTGGAAAACATTCAATATACTTAAATCGAAATTAAGTATATATTTCATTCTTTAAGGAAAACATTCACTTAAACACATTTATTTGGGCCAAAATGAATGTTGCGTAAAACATCGTTACGACAACCCAAAATCACTAGTATAGGGATTCGAAATTTAGATTCCAATACTATATAAAACCTTTCCTTTCGGAAACCATTTACTATAACAACAGTGTTATAGTCCATCATTTCCTTCTATTTCTCGAAAACGTCTATTTCAACAATAAATGTTGAAATCTATGGTTTCGATAGTTAATCCATTTTAAAACATCTTTAAAACAATTAACTTCATTTGATAATATTCATTTTCCCAAAACATATCCATTTTGTTTAATAATATATTCACTGTCCAATATCGTGAATATACTTTCTTTAATAAGCTATAATAATTGACTTATCAAAATAAGTCGTTTTCGGATTTATAAACAATGTCTATAAATTCCATTTCTATATTTTATAACAACTTCGTTTTATAAATCTCCTTTATTAACCCATTCTATTTATATTCCATTTACATGTCGAGATCCGGTTTATAAGTAAATTACTTATAATTCATTTATTCACAAATCCATTCTTTTATATCGACAATAATTTATAAATCAAAAATTCTTATTTACTTATGAATCTAGGTTCAAACTTTATCTTAACACTTAAAAAACTCGTTTTATAATTTCTATATTTTAATTTATAAATACCAATTTTATACAACTTTTATATAAATTGTTTATAATAATTCAAAAATCCCTATTTAAACTATATTATAATTTATCAACTACTTATTTCAAAAATCACATTTCAGTTATATTTTGCAAAAATCATAATTTTAAAATATTAAAATTTTAACGTTTATTTTATTTAAGATGAATCAATTCAACATTTGAATAAAACGTATAATTTCAAAAATCACTTTAAAAATCCCTTTAAAATCAAAATTGTTATTTTTAAATTTCAAAATGGATCTGATGATGCAACAGCACCAAATAGTTAATCACGACATCCAAATATCATATATCGATATGATAATCAACAAATATCAAAATATCTGTAAATAAATCAATACAGTTGAGGAATCCAGTTGGATCCCTCCAACCTGTTTCCCTGCATCCACAAACATTAGCACAATACCAATTCCGTTTCAGTACGGAATTATCGCGGTATATGGGATTTATAAATATATTATCCGCTTAATAGGCGGCGCAATAGGGTCTCACCCGCTATAAAATGCGGGAAAATCAACTCCAAGTACATAAATAATACCAATTTCACTATACGGTGAAATATTCGTGGTATATGTTTTTAATAAATAACCCCCGCTTACTAACGGCGCATAATGTCTATTTTAACAATCAATAGATAATAATCATCATTCAACATACGATCAATAATTTTAAATCTAACTATTTAAAATTAAAATCAAAACTAATCGATTGAGTGAGAAGTTCTCACCTTGATTTCAATTCCGATAGCAATTTGTAGCGTTTTATTCTCGAATAAAATTAAACGGACGTTTAATTTTACCCGAAATTTTCGCTAGCTCCAAACGACTCCAATCCAGTTCCATAGCATAGTGCTCGACAATACGAAACCAACGCAACTTGTTTCGTAATTTTTCAACCTCGTATGACAAAGTTACATCATTTTAAAGATTGAACGAATTATAATATAATAATTTACAATTCTTTTCTAATTTCAAAAACTAGAGGCATCTGGACCGTGCGTTTCGAGCCAAGCAAATCCAGGCCGCCCCCCTACTTCCATCTTCTCCATCGCGTATACACAGTGTAGCCGAACCCAATCATCCACAAAACCCTAATGGTCGCACCCACTATATTCATCGAGACGTTGATCAAAGCCTGTCATTTCGAAGCCAAACGTCGACTCCACCAGCACCTGCAACCACGTCGAGCTCGGCTGTGCTTCCTCTTCGAAAAACGTGTGCAAAGTTCGATCGTTTGAACGTGATTTGCCGACCATTCATCCAGTTGTTTTCGATCATGACCGTTGATCTTCAAAATCTTGAAACGCTCTTCATTTTTGTAGTTGACGATTTTAGCTAATTGTTGATGGATTGAGTGGAAGCGAAGGAGAAAGGAAACGATTTTCTGGCCGTTCAGATGTTGGTGGCGGCTGTTAACAAACCCTAGGGTTTTCTTTTTCATTTGCAAAGTGAAAATATCTAGGTGCTTATATAGAAAATTCCACTAAAACACTATTCATTCGAAATTTTCCGAACTCCAAACGAAGCGTGCCGGTTGACGTTTATAGAGTTTACCCCGCGTTCCGAACGCAATGGAATAGGTTTCGGAAGCTAATTCGATCATCTGTGCGAGATATGGCTATAAACGATCGATTTTCATTTTACAAATCAATTTTAATCATATTTAACCCAATTTTCAATTATTTCTGTATTTCCAAATATTAAATAATCGATTGAATTATCCAATTAAATCCAATTATTCGAAATAAAATTTATTCGACCTATAAATCTTACTTATTAATATTTAAAATTAATTAAATATACAAATTTTTAATTTACAAAAATTCTGGGTCGTTACAACAGAAGTGCTCTTTTGTCATATCTCTTCACGAATGGATATGTTTCTCTATACACACCAGACTTTCAAAGGAATTTTCAATCATCATTTTCTTATTCATCTCTCCTTCCACTCTCATTTTCTAAATCAAAATATAGCCAAACTCTGCCGAAATTCAACCAGAATCAAATTCAATCATCACTAATTTGATTCACCTTCATCTACTCTCTGATTTCTCTCATCTTTCTCACTCAAACCAAGATCAAAATGTTATTCAAGAGTTATATGATCGATTTTAATCAAGCTCGAAGATCCTAGTCTGTAAAATTCTATCAAGTCATATTGCTATACTTGTCGATTTGATTGTAGCCCATAAAATCAATTGGGTGTGCTTAGTAGCCCGTAAATCCAGTGGGTATGCTTGTAGTCAAATCAAGTGACTCTACCCGAAGGTCAAGATTCTGAAGGGTGTGTCTCATAACCTTGAAATCAAGATTTTATTTGCATTTACTACTTGAAAATAAATTCGTACAAGAAATTGTATGGGACTAAATGTAGATTAACTCTGATCCACTATGAAATTCTGATTTGTTCTTTCCGTTTTACTTTTACTGCATTTACTTTTATCTACATTTTGATTCTGTGATTGTCAATTATATCACTTCAAGTATAATCTTAAAGAATTTGAAAAATATTCATATAATCAATTAAACACTATTCACCCCCTTTTCTAGTGTTAGTTTACATTAAGATCTTTATTCCGTTGACTCACACAACGTCTTGATTCTCAGTGTTTGTCATAAATTTTGGAGTATTAAACTTCATTTTAAAATGATCCTCTTCTTATTTTAGATTTGTGATACTTGGACATCCTTCTTTGATGGTCGGGCATTTACTTAGCCGTTTTAATCCATCGATCGAATTCGGGAGTTTCTGTCTACATCTTAACCCTTTGATGAGATTCGATTTTAACTTTGAACGAAAACACGACTTATCATGTATAGGAATTTATCATGTTGTGGCTTGATATGTCCAACATATTAGTGATAATTGTCTCATTCATTGTTTCTTCGTAATAAGGGTTAGGGAGTTCTCTTTTACATACGTTACCTTTTAGTAAGTTCATGCCTTTTAAGGGTAGTTTTCCTTTTCAATGCACTTTATGATTTCATTGGCAATTGATAATCTGTTCTTTGAGATGAAAATCTCATAATCATTCTAGATACTTTGCATTGATCCCATGCTGAATTCATATAAAGGTAGGGATCACGAATGCTTTTAGGATTCAATAGAAATTATAGTCACGTTGAAGCCATGCGGTCTCAAAGCTAATCCATGTATAATAATTTTATCCAAGTAGGAATCAGGATTACGAATGCTTTTAGAATTCGAAGCAAGTTATAAACATGATCCAAGACATCTTTTACTGCTTGTGATCTTATTATCTCATTTCAGATGATCTTTGTAGATCTAGCTTGAACCTTCTAGCTTGAAAATTATGGTATTGGATGATGATTTTACTTCTGATTTCTTAAGTCTCTACCCTTTCGGATCAACTATTTACCTAATTAATTCTTTTCTTTTGGTTGCTTGTGACTATAACCCTCGATAGCCGCCTTTTCATTTTAGCCTTTTTAAAAGTTACTTGTGTGTCCCAATGGTCCGTATAAGTTGATTTCATTCCTAATGTTCAAATTTTGAAGAATTTTTTTTATAAAACTTATAATCTCATAATAGAAATGAAAATCTCGAATAAAGGACTGAATGATCATGATACATGAATCAATAGTCTTTTCATTGAGAATAGACTCTTCTAATTAGAATTTTAATAGGTCGGGATAGTTCTAAAAACTTTTCGTAATTCCTAATAGCATATGCTTTTAAGGACTTAGCAAAATCCTTTTTTGAAATAGACAGAGTATGGAATAATCAGCAATGGCTCTTTTGATTTTCAAAGAATATTTTTCTCAAAGGTATATATGGTAAAATTCTTTGAGCAAAATTGCTTGTTAAAATAAATATTATTATAGCTTTGTAAAATTGCAGTACTTCAAGCTTTAATTAATGAAAAGAAATATCTTGTTTGTAAGTTTGAAAAGACATGATCCATAAATTAATAAACCTTGTACAAAACAATATGCTTAAGAGCATTCTTTCTTTTGAAATAATTTTTTGTCTGGAAAATGATTCACGCTGAAGAATTGTTACATAAATCTGAGTTTTGAGATATGGGATTAAAATTCTATTGATCATCAGAAAATCCACTGCTATAAGAAGCTTGATTTATAGAAATTTATGTATATGAAATTATGTTATACAGACCATCAATCGAAACTATGTATGCATTTGAAGCCAAAGATGCATGATTATTTATAGAGATCCATACATGCATAACATCATGTGTGTGTGTATGTATATATGTATGTACATACCTTCAACATTCGCTGCTTTATGATTTTAGAAATTCATATGCCCAAAGCTGAATATATACAGTACTTAACCGGATTTCGCATTTCCATATTCGAAACAGGGTATGTACTTAAAAACTTATGTACATATGGAAACTCAAGGCAATTTATATTTGACATTATATATCCCTGGGAACATATACACTTGAAATCATGCTTACACCTGTTCGAAATCATTTTGTATGAAACCTCATATTGTTGAAACCAATATTCAGTATCAGCTCTTATGAAACTGTCATATATAAAATTTTACATCTATGGCACTCAAAACATGTTCAAAATCTAGATTTTTGAACTCAATACACATTTAAAATCATACATGCATGGAATTGTAGGCAACTATAAGCTGCACATATATGTAATACCGGCATATATTCATACCGTGTATGTTTAACACTTAAATGTATTCCAAACTATTGTATTCACAACTTAATATGAAACCATACTGTATCTTTTAGATTTATATATTCAAATCAACCTTATAAAATGCTTCATGGTTTTAAAACAGTATATAAAGCAGAGACATTTGAAGCTTTTGTATCTTTGAAAAACATTTACAAAACTTACATATTCATGCCTAAAGCTTTACAATTGGAATTGTCTCTTTCAAAATCAGTTCAACTTTGAAATACTACATGCTTGAAATCCTGTATATGTTTGAAACTATTCCTTCAAAAACGTGACATTTGTACATTCATACATCATTTTCTCAAAACTAAAATTCAGCTTGAAACTATTTTGAGATCAAATCCTTTTTAAATTAAATTCCTCTGAAATTATACTTAATTTTGAAATTTGGTTCGCATATTTTCAAATTTTGAAACGTTATTTTTAAGGTTTGAAATTTGAAAACGTTGTCATTGAAATCTGAATCATTTGAAAATCAATTTTTAAAGTTTATAGATCTTTGAAGTTGAACCACCAGTTTTGAGTAAAAGTCTCATACCTGGAGTTCTGTGTTTTGGTAATATAATTGATAACTAATAAGATAATGGCAGGCGAAGACCTGGGGCGTTGTCAATTAGCAGCTTCGACTGGTTATCCTCTTCGTCAATAATGACTTCAACATAGTTAGCCTCTTTGCCTATAACACCTTCGAATTGGTTAACTTGATGCCAATAATGGCCCTGATAATGTCTTCAAACTGATTAGCCCGTAAAATGACTTCAAATATTTTTCCAGTACCACTTCGAATACCTTTAAACAACTTCGTCAATCATCATTGAACAACTCCGACAATCATTGAACCACTTCGTGAGTTTCTGAATGGCTTCGACATTATCAATCCACTCTGACTTCGTATTTGAACCTTACTTCACTGTCGAAGTGAAACTTGGAACTTTGATTTGAGAATTGCTTTGAAAATTCTTTGTAAGACCACAAAACAACTTGGAAGATCGCTGAATGACTACGAGAGTCACTTATCACTTCAAAATTCGTTGACCGTTTCAAGATCCCTTAATCACTTCGAAATTCACTTTATGAATCACTGAACGACTTTGAGAGTCACTTTGAAGCTACTTCGAAGACCATTTCGAACATTGGTTTGGGAATCACTAAACGTCTTCGAAACTGAACCTCTTTGAAAATCAATGAACCACTTCGAAAATTGCGTCATGAATCATTGAACAGTTTCGAGAACTTCTAATCGACTTCGAATTTCATTGTATTGCTTTACTAAATCTAAATCGACTCCAAGCTCATACTATACTAGCTTTAAAATTCGAATCGAATTCAAGAATACGTTGGATTTGGGATTTAGGTTAGATTCAAAAAATTAGATTGAAATTTCGAACTTCAGATTATATTTGAAATCGATTGGAGTTGATTTTGAAGATAATTAATTTTGAGAAGGCGGCTCGATATTAGCTGTTGGATGGATGAATGGATGGTGAATTGGAGTGGAGTGACGTCGTATTTTCAGAACATCGCAAATTATAATTTATCGAGCGGATACATGTAACTTGTGCATGTGCAAATCGGTGCAGAGCTTCTGAGATTCACATTCTTCTCATGTTCCTGCAAATATTTAAACACTGACCGTGATTAGCTTTCGCGTTTTAAACCAAATTAATTTAATAAACTTTCAACATATGAGATTCAAATTTTTTTAGGGTATCTTGGTCATTTTTGAACATCCAAATATTCGAACCTTCTTCTTAGAACCAAAAACGTTAGACTAAAAAGATTGTATAACACTTCAAATGTTTTTTATGATAAGTTAGTTTTTGATTCAAGTACATGCACGAAGATGTAAAGCATGGGTTGATCATGTTGACTTACTCTTGATATGTGCGATGACATGATCAAGGCTCTCGACAATGATTCAAGGTCTAGCTCATCACTTAGGATTAATCTCAAGGCAGAATATTAATTGATGGATGACAATTTGCCCTTGATGAAGGGTATATAAAAGTCAATTTTATCTCATTGAGTCGTTACGTTCAAAGTCCTTTTGGACCATTAGGATTGCCATGTATATGGATTTACATTAATCATGAACAATGTTGTCAGTATGACTAATGATATGTCATATTTCTAATAAACATGGATGATAAGTCGCGAAGTCATATTAAAGTGCGCCATGTATAACAACGAGTTATGCATTATGCCCTTATGCTCAAGGTTCATGATCCATATGAATATGCATATGGGAATCCATCATAGTCCAAGACACTTCGACTAGATTTATGTCAATTAGTCATGACAGGTTCATATTATGCAAGTTCAAATCAATAATGTTCAACAAGATCATAATCGAAATCAATGTGCAATGCCATGTCCATGTTCATTCAGTTCGAATATGATGGCAGTCAAATTGATTTATCCCCAACTTGATTTAGACTTACAAGGTTCTGATTTTAGAAGGGAGAGAAAATAAAGATACAGCCTCCTAAATGGATCCCCTAAGGTCGTATCTATAGAGGCAGGCATCCTTCTTCACATCACATCTCACGTCTTCGGCAGGGTGTACTTCAACTGCATTTGACTTCGGTAGCATCATCCCAGCTTTTATTCTTTACGAAGGCGACATTGCCTTATTCCCATGTCTTCGACGTTATTGGCTATCTCCGCTAATGTAAGATGGTCTCATCGAGGCAATGTAGACCATGTCCCTGCCTTTATGCAATGCAAGGTCATCGACATTGCTTTGCTTTAACTTGCAATGCCCTATGAATGGCGTAGTGAGTATGTGATCAAAGGGCATTGTACAATCTTCTTTTCTTATACCTAAAGACGACACTTAATACATTCATGGTATTCGTGTGTCGATCGTTCAAGTGTCCGAAATACATGTCATTTGGGGTGAAAGAAAGAAAAGATAGAACAGAATCTCACAGACGTGATGAGTAACATATAATATAAAAGATCTTTACAAGAATAAATCATCTTTATTGTACAACATAAGAGTACGTTATCATATTATCATCCCGGACATTTATGACAGCATGCCCTTACAATTGTTGATAAATACAGACAAGAACAAAATAAAAATGAATAGCGAAAGAATGTAAGATATATTTCACGTCTTGAAGAATTCAGCTTGTCACCTGAAAGCTCCAAAGGATCCACCTAAATCTGAAAAATATGTTCGGTCAGACCCGAGCATTATAGGCAAATAACGTCCGGATTAGTCTGGTAAAACCAGCATGACAAACTTAAATCATAAGGATTTTGTTAATTTAATTTTCAAACCCCTTTAAATTCAAAGGTTTGTTGTAAGATAGCGTTGCACATAAACCCGGATGAGACTTCAGCTTATGATAACCAAAACATTTTTATATAAAATCCAATGTTATTATGATAATGTCTAAAATACAAAAAAACATATTAATCATAGTTGAGATTGTTATATTATTAAATTCCGGCATAATACGTATGCAATCAAGCCCGAAGGTACTTATTAAATAATGGATTCCGACTATAAAAGGGTAAGGGTCTACCCACCGAATCCGTACACCTCTGGATTAATTTTACAGGAGATTACAATACGTTGCACCTTTTCTATTCAAAACCAACTCTACTCCTTACCGATAGCATCGAACATAATCATCCCATGGTTAATAAACAAACATAACGGGCCTTGAAGCATACATAGATATCGACTCTAGATATGAGATGATCATGCCCTAATGGAAGAGACTCATATAGCCTTGCCGCATGTCTCTGCTTTAGTCATTTTTCAGGTTGATGAAGCTTGAGGCTATGATTGCCCTTATATATAGCAAACCATCTTGGAATTCTAATACTGCACTCCAATCAGAAACACAAGCTGGCATTCATCCATAAAGGTGTTTGATGTGATTTTTTGTTTGATGATAACAAACATATATATATCAATATATATATGTGTTTGCAGTTTGGACTATATTCATATTGAATAATTATACTATTGCACAGAATCTATATAATTCAACTAGTATTTTTTATTCAATATAATATTTTATTACAACACTTAAACAATACAAAGTTTTCAGCTCTCTCTATATATATACATACATCAGTTCATACATTTTACTTTTCTCACTACAACACTCAACACTCAGTTTTTCACTCTGTCTGCACATCTGCATCTATCTGCATTGTCCAGCTCCACTTCTCGTCCTGTCTCCTGTGTACCTGTATAATTAGCAACTACAACAGTAATCTGAAAACAAACAAATTTAAATTTGCAAAAATAAAATTTGTTTGTGTCTCAGATACATGGGTTATTGTCATCATCTTTGATTGTGCAATATCTATGCATACCAGTAATTTTTATCAGGGACAGGCAATTATAAGTGGCTGCAGTACACACGTATACATTCGTATACGTGTGCACTGCCACGCCAACTCGTGTGCACAAACTACAACAAAACACAAATTCATTCAAAGCAACATAACAGAGAAGAACAAAGACCAAGTGCAGCATCAGTCACACTTTATCAAAAATATGCAAGACAGTGGTCATGAATGCATTAACAACATCGAGCCAGAAACAGTCAAATATCCCACAAATGTACAGACCAACAAAAACATGAATACTGCACCAACTAGGAATGAACAGAATCACAAGGCAAGTGCACCACCACACAAGTGTACACAAGCAACATGTATGCACCAGTAAACCAATGAACCAACACAAGCATACACACACACATACATACGCATGTGTATACATGAGGAAGGTTACAGATTCAAGTCAAAATGCACAGTTCAAACTACAGCGGACAGTGAAGTTCAAGTTACAGGTTAAAATGCACAAAGACATAGCAAGAGTCACAAGACCATCAAGCAGTAAGCAAGTGCAACTCAAGCTTCAGAAATAACAAATGCAGCTACAAACACCAAGTGCAACAGTGAAAACAATGTACTTGCCAACAACAAGTCATGAAGCAATCAACATGAATATCACAAGAGTCACAGCAAAAAATGAAGACTGCAAACTCAAGTGATAGAACATGTGTCCAGACAATATTTGAGTACATCGAACCAGCTTTCAAATGAAACAAGGAACATAAATACTGCAACTACAACAATGGAACAACAGCTCATATGAACAAGTGTACAAAGGCAACATGAACAAGTGTAGCATCTGTATCAAAGCAGTGGAAACAAACTCAAGTGCACATGAACATGGCAGCAGACCAGTGACAACAACCAAGTAAAGAACATGGATGTACAAGGCAATACACCAATGCAAGTGACTAATGCAACATGAAGTGAATCAAGTTCAAAACATCATAACAACAAGTACAGTGTTCCTCAAAGATTCGAGCTAGAAACAAATGACATGCACCAGCAAGCTATCAAGAATCAGATCACAACTACATGCAGATCAAATGAAGTTCTGATTTAATCCCATAGCAAAATCAAGTCACAATGAAAGTACAAACCCAAAAATATATGCATACACACATACAAATGTATATATGCACATATATAGTAAACTGGTGAATGTGCAGTAGGGAACACAAGACAGTGGCAAGTACAAATCAGTGCAGAAATCAAGCCGAAGTTAAAGAACAAAATTCGTATCTTTTGATTAAGTCTTTGATTAAGTCAAAGAAAATCTAATTTGGAAAGAAATCTCTGCATAAAATTTCTCGAAGTCACATATGGTCAGTATTAATTCAAATGGGGACCGATACAACAAATACAGCAAGAAATTTTCGAATTAATTAATTCGAATTCAAATATGGTCAGCAATTGTTCGAAATAGAATCAAGAAAGGAATACTCCAAATCCAGAACAATTTCAGGAAAATAATCAAAGACGTGTAGAAATCAAATCTGACAGTGGTTATTAGGGTTTCAACCCTATAAATAAACCCAAGAAATCATCACAGAACTATCGAGTTCGAAAATCACAAAACCACAAACAAGCAAAAAAAGATTACATACCGCAACAGTAAACTCGATTATTAGAGAACGAGCTAGCAACAAGCATCAAATCATCAGAGAACGAGCGTGAGAAAGATCAACACAAGTCAAAGGATCAATCATCAGAACAAAGCCCCAAATCTCACAGAAGAACCGAAGCCCTAAATTGAAAAAGAAAAGGATCGGCCATTTTTTTTTCATAAACAAAAGAAAATGGACCGGGTGAAATAAGATAAAGGGAAGTGACCGCATATCTTATGTTTGTATTGGGTTAGGGTATTTTTATTTTTATAAAGGCAAGATAATTTAAATAGTTTTAAATTTAGTGCTTGCTTTTATAATTCGCTTTATTTGTATGTTCTTTTCAAAACAAAACATGATAAATTATCACCTAGGGTTTAGGTGTTGACAGATTGTCTAGTTAGAGTTAGTCCAGTTAGCAGGGTTTGCAAGTTTGCAAAACTCTATAGGCGGTAGCAGGGTTTGCAAGTCTGTTAGAGTGTTTGTAAGCGGGAAACTGTTTAATTCTAATAGAAATCTGGGAATGCAGCAGTAGGCAGGGGTTGCCGAAGCTGGGTAAATTCTGTGTGTGATTTATTTTTCAGCATATTTATTTCTGCAGTTTGCTTCTGTGTTTAATTCGCAAAAATTTGCTATAACCCTATTCACCCCCCCCCCTCTAGGGTTAATCTAGATCTACAAGTGGTATCAGAGCTAGGTATTTTACTTTAACTCTAGAGTCATGAATCCACCAAATAATGCTTTTTCTGATGGGCAATCCATTGCTAGACCACCCATGTTTAATGGGAATGATTATGCTTATTGGAAAGTTAGGATGAGTATTTATCTTAGTTCTGTAGATTATGATGTTTGGGATATTATTGAAACTGGCTATAAATCTCCCACTATAGTTATTGGTGATACTGAGATTCCTAAACCTAAGGATAGGTGGGATGCTAACGATAAGAAACTAAAAACTACAAATGCCAAAGCAATGAACGCTTTGATCTGTGCTCTTGATAAAAATGAGTTTAATAGAATTTCCCATTGTACAACAGCACAGGAAATTTGGCACACTTTGGAGGTGACATACGAAGGAACTTCTCAAGTCAAGGAGTCACATCTAGCTCTATTTAGCAATGAATACGAAAACTTTGTGATGGAAAAGGGCGAGAGCATAAAGGATATGTTTGGACGATTTTCAACTTTGGTGTACAATGCTAGAGCGCTTGGGAAGGTCTTCACTGAAGTAGAGCTTGTGCGGAAGATACTGCGAGTCTTACCAATGAACTTTGAGGCAAAAGTCACGGCAATACAAGAATCGAAAGATCTGAGTAAACTAAGCATGGAGGAGTTGATCGGAAACTTGATGACATATGAGCTTGAGCTAAAGGCAAAGGAGGAACGTAACAACTCCGAATCAAAAAAGAAGACAATTGCCTTGAAGAGCAAAGAAGAAAACGATGAAGAAGAAGAAGATCCAATTGAAGAGCTTGTGATGGCTGTCAATAATCTTAGAAAATGGTCAAAATTCAGGCCACGCAAGAAGAAAACAAGTGGTAATAAGTCAAAAGATTCTGATGATTCCGATAATGAATTAACATGCTTTAACTGCAAAAAGCCTGGCCACTTCAAACAAAAATGTCCACTTCTCAAGAACAACAAAGGAAAGAAAAAGAAGAAGAAGGCCTTTGCAGCAACTTGGGATGATGAAGAAGGAGAAGAAGTTTCGGATAATAGCTCAGAAGAGGCTAACTTGTGCCTTATGGCAAAATCAGATTCAGAAACAAGTTCAGAGGAATCCAGTGAGGTACGTAACTATTCTTATAAAGAACTTGTTTTGATGTGTTATGATTTTACTAATACAATTGATACTCTTGAAACTAAAATTGAAAAATTGAAGTCTGACAGGAGAGAACTCGTTCATGAGAATACTAGGTTAGAAACTGAACTTGAAAATATTCAAAACCTAGACTGTAAAAAATATAAAATTTTAGATTCAGAAATATCAAGACTTAAGAATAGCTTCGATAATCTTGAAAAAGAAAACTCGAGTCTTAAGGAAACCATTGACACTAGGAAAAAGGATTTTATAAATAGATGCACCACACTTGTGACTGAAAACACAACACTAAAAACCAAAGTCCAAAATCTTGAGAAATCTCTGAATAACTTTTCAAGAGGAGAAAAATCGTTTAACATGTTATTGGGAAATCAACTCTTTGCTAACAACAGAAAAGGACTAGGTTTTGGGAAAACACAGGTTGATGATCATGCAAAAGGTAAGAGTGTCTTTGTTAGAAGTGAAATTGGACATCGTGTTGAAAATTGTAGTCATAGGAACAAGAACACAAAATTTATACAAGTTTGGGTTCCTAAGAATTCTACAAATAAATTTCATGTCTGTAGGAAAAAAAATAAAAGGACAAAACAAGTTTGGGTTCCAAAGGGATTATTTGTTCACAATGCTTCAGTTACTAATATCATTGGACCTAAGAGTTTCTCTAGGTCATCCTCCTCTCTCTTTATGTAGGTCTGTTGGCGGGCTAAGGAGCAACAAGAATGGTTTCTAGATTCAGGTTGTTCTAGACATATGACAGGTGATAAATCTAAGTTCCTTAGCCTAGAGAAGTTTAGAGGTGGAAATGTGATCATGGGAGATAATAGCAAGTGTAAGATTATTGGGAAAGGTGAAGTAAGTAATGGTACTTTTTCCTTGACCAATGTTTTATACGTTGATAATTTGTATCACAATCTCATTTCTATTAGCCAACTATGTGACAAAGGTATGAATGTGGTTTTTGATAGTGATACTTGCAAAATCATTGATAAAACTTCTAATAACATTGTTTTTATGGGCAAAAGAAAAGGAAATGTTTACTCACTTTCGTTTGACAATCTAAATCTTTCCAGATGTTTGGTAGCCACTGACGAAGAGGCATCTTTATGGCATAGGAGACTTGGACATGCTAGCATGAGTCTCTTAAGAAATCTTGAAACGAAAGAATTAGTCAGAGGGTTACCACATCAGAAATTTAAAGATAACAAAGTGTGTAAAGCATGTTCCTTGGGCAAGCTTAGTCGATCATCATTTCGCCCTAAAAACATTGTTAGCACATCAAGGGTCCTCGAATTAATTCATATGGACTTATTTGGACCAAATGAAATTGCAAGCTTGAATGGAAAACGTTATTGTTATGTATTGGTTGACGATTATTCTAGATTTACATGGGTTTATTTCTTAGCCAAAAAGTCTGAATCTTTTGATTATTTTTCAAAATTTGCTAAACTTGTTCAAAATGAAAAAGGAGTTTCAATTAAAACTTTGAGAAGTGATCATGGAGGCGAATTTGAAAATTCAGAATTTGAAAACTTTTGTGAAGAAAATGGTTTAAAACATGAATTTTCTGCCCCACGAACACCTCAACAAAATGGGGTGGTTGAAAGGAAAAATCGTACATTACAAGAATTGGCTAGATCCATGTTGAGTGAGTATAAACTACCTCTAACTTTTTGGGCAGAGGCGGTGAATACTTCGTGCTACGTAATGAATAGAGTAATGATTAGACCAATACTTGGCAAAACTGCTTATGAAGTGTGGCATGAAAGGAAAGCTAACATCTCTTATTTTCGTGTTTTTGGATGTCCTTGTTTCATTCTTAACACAGGTGATCAACTTGGAAAATTTGAATCAAAGGCCGATGAGGGAATTTTCATGGGCTATTCAACAAGGAGCAAGGCTTATAGGATATACAACAAACGAACAAAGACAATTGTTGAATCAGTCAATGTGAAATTTGATGAATCTGATCTGGAAAGGACGACTGAAAAAACGGTGATGATGGGGTAGATCATGAAGGCATTAAAGAAGGGACATCTACTGAGAAAGATGGAAGTAGGACTGTTGATGCTGATAGATTGAAGTTCAAATCCAATCATCCTCCTGAATTGTTTATAGGAGATCCTACGGAAGGTATACGCACTCGCTCTGCATTTGATAAAAATTTGTGTGCGTTTTGTTGTCATAGTGGTTTTATTTCTGAAATAGAACCTGATTCTGTTGAAATGGCTCTTAATGATGAAAGTTGGGTTTTAGCAATGCAAGATGAACTTAATCAATTTGAGAGAAATAAAGTTTGGAAATTAGTTCCTAGGCCAAATGACTATCCAATTGTAGGAACTAAATGGGTGTTCAAAAACAAACTTGATGAATCAGGAAATGTAATTAGAAACAAAGCTAGGTTGGTCGCAAAAGGATACAACCAAATAGAAGGCATAGATTTTGATGAAACATTTGCTCCAGTTGCTAGGTTAGAAGCCATTAGGATTTTGCTAAGCTTTGCTTGTTATAAAGGTTTCAAACTTAAACAAATGGATGTAAAAAGTGCTTTTCTAAATGGTGATTTGAAAGAAGAAGTTTTTGTTGAACAACCCCCCGGTTTTGAAAATCACGATTTTTCAAATCATGTGTATAAACTTGAAAAAGCATTATATGGTCTTAAGCAAGCTCTTAGAGCTTGGTATGACTGTCTTTGTACATATCTTTTGGAAAATGGCTTTGAAAAGGGGAGTGCTGACACGACACTGTTTCTATTACATAAAGGAAGTGATTTTTTGATTGTTCAGATTTATGTGGATGATATCATTTATGGTGCTACTAATGAACTCTTGTGCGAGAAATTTGAACAAGTCATGCAGGCTAAATTCGAGATGAGCTTGGTTGGAGAATTGAAATATTTTCTTGGATTTCAAATCAAGCAAAGCAGTGATGGCATTTTCATTTCGCAATCCAAGTATGTGTTGGAACTGTTGAAGAAATTTGGAGTTGAGAACTCCAAACCATTGAGAACTCCTATAAGCCCATCAACAAAGTTGGACAAAGACGAGAAAGGAAGTGCTGTTGATCAGAAAAAATATCGAGGGATAATTGGTTCACTTCTCTATCTTACTGCTTCTAGACCTGATATTATGTTTTCTGTGTGTTTGTGTGCACGTTTTCAATCTAATCCTAAAGAATCTCATTTGAAAGCCACTAAACGAATTTTGAGATATCTTTCACACACACACAAATTTGGATTATGGTACCCTTCTTGTGAAAACTTTGATTTAGTTGGTTATTCTGATGCTGATTATGCTGGTTCATTGGTTGGCAGGAAAAGCACCAGTGGGACATGTTTCATGCTAGGACATTCATTAGTTTCATGGTCAAGTCGAAAACAGAATTGTGTTGCATTATCCACCACTGAAGCAGAATATATTGCTTTAGGAAGTTGCTGTGCTCAAATTTTATGGATGATGCAAACCCTTTCTGATTTTGGCTTAGTTTATAAACAAGTTCCATTAAAATGTGACAGTAAAAGTGCAATAGACTTATCAAATAATCCTGTTCATCATTCACGCACAAAACACATTGATGTGAGACACCACTTTCTTAGAGATCACATTGCTAAGGAAGACATTTGCATTGAATATATTTCAACTGAGGCTCAACTTGCTGATATTTTCACAAAACCCCTCCCCGAAGACAGATTTTCTAGATTACGTTTGGATTTGGGGATTATAGAAATTGACTAACCATTTTTTCATTGTTAGGTTGAAATATTCTTGGATATATACTTTCAACTTCAATTTCTAGGATTCAAACAAGTTTTGGATATTTTCCAAAGATTGATTCGAATATGGTATTCAGTACTGGATATTACATAATATAATTAACTTGGTAACTTATTCCACGATCATTTCTATTTCTACCATCTTTCTATCGTTCATAATGGTTTGATAAAATAAGAAGAGTGAATTATTTTAAATTAATATATATATATATATATATATATATAATAATAAATAATAATAACTCTCATGCATCCATTCTCATTTAAAAGTCCTTATGGTTATGCATGGATGGAGCATGTGAGTGAATTATTTTTATCATTACTCCATTCTCATTTAAAAGTCCTTATGGTTATGCATGGATGGAGTATGGTAACTAAGTATTCTGGTCTCACTTAATAGTCTGGATGCATAGACTAATAAGTAACTGCTAATCCCATTTAAAAGTCCTTATGGTTATGCGTGGTTAGTAAGTGCTTATTTTTTTTTTTTTGTGCTTAAATGTCAAATTAATGTTAAAATATCTCTCTTCTTATTAAAACTAATCATCGATCCATCCTCTACAATATGGAAGTTTTTATCTCGTTATGATATATTATTTTTTGTTCCTACTGTTCCATTTTTTTTGTCAGTCTTTTGATAATGACAAAAGGGGGAGAAGAACAAGATTTTGATGAGAAAGTAAATATTTTTTGATGAGAAAGTAAATATTTTTTGACCTATTTCAACAAATCTGGTTAAATGTTGTTAGTTAATTTTTCTTTAGTTCTTTTATTCTTTTGTAATTTTTTGTTATCTTCTAAACAGGGAGTGGTCTTGGTTGTAGGGGGAGCATTCAAATAGGGGGAGCTAAAAATTTCGTGTTCAAACACATGTATTAGCATTTCAAAATCTTTAATATATATGTTTTTCATCATCAAAAGGGGGAGATTGTTTGATGTGATTTTTTGTTTGATGATAACAAACATATATATATATCAATATATATATGTGTTTGCAGTTTGGACTATATTCATATTGAATAATTATACTATTGCACAGAATCTATATAATTCAACTAGTATTTTTTATTCAATATAATATTTTATTACAACACTTAAACAATACAAAGTTTTCAGCTCTCTCTATATATATACATACATCAGTTCATACATTTTACTTTTCTCACTACAACACTCAACACTCAGTTTTTCACTCTGTCTGCACATCTGCATCTATCTGCATTGTCCAGCTCCACTTCTCGTCCTGTCTCCTGTGTACCTGTATAATTAGCAACTACAACAGTAATCTGAAAACAAACAAATTTAAATTTGCAAAAATAAAATTTGTTTGTGTCTCAGATACATGGGTTATTGTCATCATCTTTGATTGTGCAATATCTATGCATACCAGTAATTTTTATCAGGGACAGGCAATTATAAGTGGCTGCAGTACACACGTATACATTCGTATACGTGTGCACTGCCACGCCAACTCGTGTGCACAAACTACAACAAAACACAAATTCATTCAAAGCAACATAACAGAGAAGAACAAAGACCAAGTGCAGCATCAGTCACACTTTATCAAAAATATGCAAGACAGTGGTCATGAATGCATTAACAACATCGAGCCAGAAACAGTCAAATATCCCACAAATGTACAGACCAACAAAAACATGAATACTGCACCAACTAGGAATGAACAGAATCACAAGGCAAGTGCACCACCACACAAGTGTACACAAGCAACATGTATGCACCAGTAAACCAATGAACCAACACAAGCATACACACACACATACATACGCATGTGTATACATGAGGAAGGTTACAGATTCAAGTCAAAATGCACAGTTCAAACTACAGCGGACAGTGAAGTTCAAGTTACAGGTTAAAATGCACAAAGACATAGCAAGAGTCACAAGACCATCAAGCAGTAAGCAAGTGCAACTCAAGCTTCAGAAATAACAAATGCAGCTACAAACACCAAGTGCAACAGTGAAAACAATGTACTTGCCAACAACAAGTCATGAAGCAATCAACATGAATATCACAAGAGTCACAGCAAAAAATGAAGACTGCAAACTCAAGTGATAGAACATGTGTCCAGACAATATTTGAGTACATCGAACCAGCTTTCAAATGAAACAAGGAACATAAATACTGCAACTACAACAATGGAACAACAGCTCATATGAACAAGTGTACAAAGGCAACATGAACAAGTGTAGCATCTGTATCAAAGCAGTGGAAACAAACTCAAGTGCACATGAACATGGCAGCAGACCAGTGACAACAACCAAGTAAAGAACATGGATGTACAAGGCAATACACCAATGCAAGTGACTAATGCAACATGAAGTGAATCAAGTTCAAAACATCATAACAACAAGTACAGTGTTCCTCAAAGATTCGAGCTAGAAACAAATGACATGCACCAGCAAGCTATCAAGAATCAGATCACAACTACATGCAGATCAAATGAAGTTCTGATTTAATCCCATAGCAAAATCAAGTCACAATGAAAGTACAAACCCAAAAATATATGCATACACACATACAAATGTATATATGCACATATATAGTAAACTGGTGAATGTGCAGTAGGGAACACAAGACAGTGGCAAGTACAAATCAGTGCAGAAATCAAGCCGAAGTTAAAGAACAAAATTCGTATCTTTTGATTAAGTCTTTGATTAAGTCAAAGAAAATCTAATTTGGAAAGAAATCTCTGCATAAAATTTCTCGAAGTCACATATGGTCAGTATTAATTCAAATGGGGACCGATACAACAAATACAGCAAGAAATTTTCGAATTAATTAATTCGAATTCAAATATGGTCAGCAATTGTTCGAAATAGAATCAAGAAAGGAATACTCCAAATCCAGAACAATTTCAGGAAAATAATCAAAGACGTGTAGAAATCAAATCTGACAGTGGTTATTAGGGTTTCAACCCTATAAATAAACCCAAGAAATCATCACAGAACTATCGAGTTCGAAAATCACAAAACCACAAACAAGCAAAAAAAGATTACATACCGCAACAGTAAACTCGATTATCAGAGAACGAGCTAGCAACAAGCATCAAATCATCAGAGAACGAGCGTGAGAAAGATCAACACAAGTCAAAGGATCAATCATCAGAACAAAGCCCCAAATCTCACAGAAGAACCGAAGCCCTAAATTGAAAAAGAAAAGGATCGGCCATTTTTTTTTCACAAACAAAAGAAAATGGACCGGGTGAAATAAGATAAAGGGAAGTGACCGCATATCTTATGTTTGTATTGGGTTAGGGTATTTTTTTTTTATAAAGGCAAGATAATTTAAATAGTTTTAAATTTAGTGCTTGCTTTTATAATTCGCTTTATTTGTATGTTCTTTTCAAAACAAAACATGATAAATTATCACCTAGGGTTTAGGTGTTGACAGATTGTCTAGTTAGAGTTAGTCCAGTTAGCAGGGTTTGCAAGTTTGCAAAACTCTATAGGCGGTAGCAGGGTTTGCAAGTCTGTTAGAGTGTTTGTAAGCGGGAAACTGTTTAATTCTAATAGAAATCTGGGAATGCAGTAGTAGGCAGGGGTTGCCGAAGCTGGGTAAATTCTGTATGTGATTTATTTTTCAGCATATTTATTTCTGCAGTTTGCTTCTGTGTTTAATTCGCAAAAATTTGCTATAACCCTATTCCCCCCCCCCTCTAGGGTTAATCTAGATCCTACAAAAGGTTCGTTTTGGATCTGAACAAAACCGAAGACACTACCTCTACTGCATCAATTTTGGAATCATCTTCAAGATTAGTAGCAAGTAGCCCATGCTCTTCAAAAGATCTATCTTCGATCATCTTGAAGATATCTTTAGTTCGAAACACTTGAGTTGGATCGATGTGGTATTCTAATAATTTATACTTATGCAATCACTGTCCCTTTGAAACAACATTCAATGGTTTCATTAAACTCAATCCGGGTTCTTTTGGAAATAATTAGACAATACATAGAAGCAGGGATCGCTCCCTAACTGTTTAACTCGACGGATCTTCCTATCATTTGTCCTAGATGAACAAAACGAGATTTATACGCACAATATATAAAGGAAACAACCAATAATAATCAATCATATAAGCAAATGTCCAAGTTACCATATTAGTAGGTGGAGATTTGTTCTGCTAAACACATGCCAAAGTCAATATAATGACAAAATGGGTTTTTATTTTTTTGATAGATGTTAACATAATTTACTTTGTGACAGAACGGTGATTTATTCTACCAAACAGATGTTAAAAATAAATTGATTAGCAGAATGGTGATTTATTATGCTAAACAGACGTCAACTATGATTTAATTAGTAGCACGATGTTTTATTCTGCTTCACATATGTCCTTGGGTTTCATATTCAGTTGGGGTTACCTAAAGGTAATTGAAAAAGAAATCCCTTGGATTTAAAATATTGTTTAAAGAAAGTTACATCACAATAAAACCGACCTTCAAAATTAAAAGTGATTTAAAACTTTCAAACTTTATTTAATAATTAAATAACATTTAAACTCTTTATTTAATACTAATTAAACCTTTAATTAATAATCAAACAAAATTTACTTTTAAATCAATAATTAAATAATAAGTATCATTTATGTAAATTGTTAAATATTATTTAATCTTTGAATAAAAATATAAACCATAATTAATCTCGAATTAATTACTGAATAATAATTTAACCTTCATTAATAATTAAATTAATCTTAATCAAGTCTTAAGTAATATAGTTTAATTAGTGATTAATTATATATTTAAACCCTTTAATAAATAATTAATTAAATAATAATTAATATCTAATTATTAATTAAATAATAGTTAACTTAAATAAATTAACTAATTATAATTAACTTAATTGATTAACACTTAAATAATAATTGTCTTTATAAACTAATGATTAAGTACTAATTATCTTATTAATTAATCATTAAAATAATTAATTAATTAAATAATTACTTTTTAATTACTTAATTAAAGATTGGAAAACACTTTGCAAAATGAATGCTTAAGTAAAAATACTTTATAGATTATTCGAAACTAGTTGTTTTACGAACTGCATTTATAACGATTATTGTTATATGGCCTGTAAATTCAAAACTTGATATTCTAAATCACTTCTAAAACTTTATCTTTTTATGTTAACTTATGCTTATAACTTAGAATAAAATTTTGAAAACAAAGGTAAGGTTTTGAAGTTTCATTAAAACGTTACAAGAAAGTAAAGTTAGAAAAGTAGTTTTCGGCCAAAGGATTTCAAAGTCGTAACCAACCATTAACTACTAACTTTCCTTTAATATATACTAACATATCCATGAACTCAACTTTTATACATGCCGTAACAACATACAACAAGAAAGGACCAAACTTTCATTTTCATTTTTGAGCTACGAAGCAACATTACATACATATACATAAGCCATACACAACATTATGGATTTCAAACAATATCCAACATATTAACAAACAAATAGCAATATTCAATATCAAAGTAAGCATCATATTTAAAGTTCAAAACTTTAAAAAAAAGCAAACTTTTTGTCACATTAGGCCTCCAACTTAACCAAATCGACCTGAGATGCTCCCGGCTAACAAAAGCACTAAGGCACTCCTTCTCTTTCTTTCCTTGCCAAATGGCTCGGCCCAAGATATGGTGCACATTGCCCAAGGGTGGTGGAGCTCAGCTTTGAAAGGTGGAGGGACTTCAGATCATCACTGATTCAATCAAATCAGAAAATGGATCATCTTCCAACTAATTTTTTGCCAAGTTACCCATTGAATTCGGAAAAGTTGCCAAAGACAAAGTTCTTAAAATTCCTTTCTCTATAATTTCAGACAAATAATTACTCAATTTTGATCTATGTCGAGGAAGATATGGTCAAAATAAGAAGAAAATATTTTTGGACCTAAAAATCTGGCTCCGAAAATGAAACTTAGACATGGTTAAGCTCAAATTTTTAAAAAGTGCTACATGTGAAAGTTGTAGCAACTATAAGCTCATATAGTTTGAAAAAACGAAAACCTCCATTTGAATAAAATATAAGAAATATAGGGTAGAACGAAGAGGAGGCAAAATTTAAGAAACGAAAGGGGTATTTATAAACAAGAAACAGTAAATTACCTTAATGCCCTTGATCCTTTACTTTCCACATCCTCTTGCCACATCAACATGCCACCCCACCTTCATGTACCTCAGCCTACAAGCTTGTCCCCCCCTAAAACCCTATGAGCCAACATGTTTAAGCATGTTTTGTCCTTAAGTTGCTAATATGTCATTTCATGCTTAAGCACTTTTTCAGCTATATTTTGTATTTTATATAATGTTACATCCACTTTTTATGTTACTTAACTATGTGTATATATATACAATAATACATCCTACAAACCTGTAAATATATGTTCATACTTATGCTATAAAGTTCTCAACGTTTCCAACAACTTTTAGCCAACGAAAAGTCGAAAAGTCGAAAATTCGAAAAATGAATTTCGGTCACATTTTTGATTTATCTTCGAACTTAATATTTTTGGAAAAAAATTTTGAAAATTATTTCACCATTATTACTTAATTTAAAAGAGTTTTATTTCAATTATAAAATCTATTATTTGAATATTTAAAATTAATCAAATATTCACAAATCAAAGCGGTAAAATTTCGGGTCGCTACACTCTCTCCACTTAAAAAGAATTTCGAATTTGAAATTTTACCATAGCCCTTAACCCAGGAACACTTAACACTACTCATCAGTCCTTATGGTGTACGTAGATCATTCCTATGCAAAATTTTATTCGATCACTCACTCAAGTATGTAGCTTTACTTCTAAACTAATATCGCTCACTCAATTCCGTAGTGTCGACTCCAATCAGACTTCTTAATTAAAAGCCTCTATTCTCCTTGCATAGCCATATACTATGACAGAAAACTTTGGTTTTGAATTAAGAACCCTCACAAGTGTTCCTCATCAAAAATTAAGTGAAAAATCCTTCTTTGGAATGGTGTAAAACACCTCAAGTCATGTACTTGAATTTTGGATCGAGAATTATATGGAAAAAAATGACCCACGTAAAACCTACATACTTATTTTATTTGTTCTTGCTACCCAACTACATTCTACCCTCCCTAAAATATTTATGAGAACATTTCATAATAACTTCTGTTTAGGTTCAAACATTTTTAAATGATACAACTTAATTTATAAAAGTCATTCATAAATCATTTTAATTTACCAACTTTGTATGATACTCTCCTACATCCTAAGAGTATATACCAAAACATCTGATTTTTAATTCTATTTAATTCAAATGTAGGCCTTAATTTATTTGGGTCTTAAAATTGAATCAACCAATCCAACTTCTTTACTCAATTGATCTGGTAAGTAGCTAAGAAGAGTAGGATGTTGGTATCAAAACTTCGTCCTATGGTGTATTTTTTCTTAGACACCTCCAAGGTAAAAGTATTTATCAGTCGGCCTAAAACATCGATTAAAATTTAACCTCTTAGATATTAAAATCAAAAGACACAGTTTAATAAGACAAAGTTTATTGAACCTTCTTAATAGATTTGACTCATTTAAAACATCATTTATTAACTCATTATTTAATCAAAATACCATATTATTTTGAAAATTTCATGAGCCAAATAGCTAGGTTTTATTTCAAAAATCTTTTTCATCCAAAGTGATATCAAGGAACTGGATACTACAAAATAGTATCATAAATTCCTTTACTAAGACGGGTAATACTCAAGAGAAGTGTTTACAATCCAAACACATCCCTTTTCTATTTTTAGTCACTTTCGAGCCACTCAAACTAGTTAATTACAAAAATATTTCTTCTTTTTCAAATCCTCATTTCGAAACAATACTATATGCACATATGTTTCAAGTAAATCATTTTTAACAAAATATTTACCATTCACTTGCATTGGATTCATTTGGATTTGAACTTATTTCGATCGTATAATGACAAAGGGAATAACTTAGCCGCTTCTGTCTAAGCAAACATCTGATTATCACTTGGAAGATTATTCATTTCAACACAAAACCAATCGAAATTCATTCCTCATAAACTAAAGTAAACACATCTTTCTATGAAATTTTCTTTTAAAAGTATATATACTTTAATGTATTTGAGTAAATTACTGTTTCTTTTCCAAAAATCATTTGAAAACTATATCAAAATCATCGGGTTTAAATTTTTTGAAAATCCATCTTATTTTCAAAATATATTTTAAACTTCTGATTTATATATATATATATAATCTTCACTCAAATATTCATTTTTAAAATATGTTTCCACTATTTTTAATAAACATCCTTTTTATTAAAATCCAATACTTTTGTTCCAACATTACCATCAAATTCCTTATAATCAAACTGTGATACTTAATTCACAAGGTGTTTGATTCAATATTCCTACAAATTCCTACCTACCCTACCCATACTTTACTAAGGAAAATTTCTTATGAACCACTTAATAACAGTTAATGCTCAAACTGGATGAGCATAACAAATCAAACCCTACATGATAACAATTAAATATTGTCAATTCCTAATAATAACACATCAATATAAGTATACTTTAATTATGAAAATTATTCATTTATGTATAAAATATATTTCTAGGAAAAATTATCTCATTTACCAATTTAAAAAAATATTATGTTGATTTGCCTGCTTTAAGTGTTTAGAAACCCCTATCAACACCGCGGTGCCCCACATCTCGACCAAAATTCATAAACCACTCGGCTGATAAATCAACATATAAAAAAATTATAGCACTATAAATACATGCTCAATATATACATTCGAACTCATTCTAGGGCCTCTTAGCATATCTCAAATGAGTCAACCCTATCAAAAGCCTAGGTGTTCGAAGCTCCGGTACCATGTGTAATGATATCTTTTTACACCTAAAGAACACGCGTAATACATCCACATTATTCGTGCATTGACATTTAAGTGTCCGAAAGACAGGTCATTTGGGGAGAAAGAAAGAAAAGACAAAACAAAATCTCACAGACGTGATGAGTAATGTATAATATACGCAAGACCTTTACAAGAAGAAATCATCTTTATTATACAACATCAGAGCACACTATTCTATTATCATCCTAAACAGTTATAACAACCTATTCTTATAATGCTGATGAATATGGATGAGAATAAAACAAAACAGAATAGTGGAAGAATGTAAGATACATGAGTATGTCTTGGAGAATCCAGCTTGTCACCTGAAAGCTCCAAAGGATGCAGCTAAATCTGGAAAATATGTTTGGGCTGACCCGAGCATTATATGAAAATAACTCTTGGATTAGTCTGATAAGACCAGTGTGAGAAATTCAAATCACATGGATTTATTTATATAACTTGTAAAACTCTTTGAAATAAAAGGTATCTCATAAGACCACATCGCATATAAATATGGACGAGTTTTTACCTTACGATAACCAAAACATTTTTATATCAAATCCAATGTTATTATAATAATGTATAGAATACAAATATATATTAATCATAGCTGAAATTGTTAATTATTAAATTCTAGCATAATAGGTACACAATCAAGTCCAAAGGCACTAATTGGAGAATGGATTCCAACTATATACCTAAGGCAACAACACGTTACACCTCTGCTGCTCAAGACCAGCCCTACCCCTTACTGGATTATGCCGAATATAATCACCTCATGGTTGATAAACAATATAATGGTCCCCAAAGCATACATAAATATCGACTCTAAATATGTGATGATCATATACTAATGGGAGCGACCCACATAGCCCTGTTGCACTAACCTGCCTTAGACATTTTCCCGTTTGATGAGACTCGAGACTACGATTACATTTTTATATAGAAAACCATTTTGAAATGTTAACATTGCCCTTTAGGTAAAAATTCAATAACAACATTCATCCATACAGTTTCATTCTAGGTCTGAATGAAAGCGAAGGCAATATCTCTACTACATTCATTTTAGAATCACCCTTAAGATTAGTAGCAATCAGCCATTGCTCTTCAAAAGCTCCATCTTCAATCATCTTCAAGATATCTTCAGTTCAAACCACTTGAGTTGGATTAAAGTGGTTTTTGGATAATTTATACTAATCTGATCCCGGTCTCTTCGAAACAGTACTCGATAGTTTCGATAAACATAACCTCGTTTCATTTGGAAATAATTCGAGAATACATAAAAGCAGCAATCGCACCTTAACCGTTTAAATGGATGGATCTTCTTATCATTTTATTAGAAGAACAAAACGAGATTTATATGCACAGTATAGCTTTATCGAAGATGACAATGCCGTATAACTCGTATGTTTCTCCTAGATATTTCCGGAGTTATATTTTGATCCAGATTTGATAGTCGACTATTTAACTATCAAATAAACAAGCAATAACAAATTTAGAGACTTAATTACCCATAGCAACCACTAAGCCTCAAACTAAATCTTTCATTTATTAAAACTCTTTTCAAAAGTATTTATTAAAAAAATTCATATGCTTATCTCACCATCATAAGTATATTCATAAAACAATTGTGAAAGACTTCTCATTTTCAAATCATATAAAAGAATCAAAACAAAATGTTATTTAAATTAGAGATAAAGATAACCTCAAACAATATTCCTTCGGTGTTAAGTGTGGAACGAATTTCCATACCACCAGAATTAAGAAGGTCAGTCAAAAGAAATCCAATCTCAAATTCTTTTCTAAATTTCTTTCTATAAATCCTCTTAATTAATCTCTTTTATTTATAAATTTCCTTTACTTAAATTCCAAACCCATTAAAAAAATCTTTATAAATCACCAAGTAAAATTTACAAAACTCTTATATAAATATTAAAACCATTTATATATCTCTTTATAAATCTCCAAAATTATTTAGAAAACTTGCTTTATAAATATCCAAAATTATTTATAAAACTTTCTTATAATATTCGTCATTTAAAACAAAGTGCTTTAATAAACTCATTTAATAAAATCCATTTTGTCCATTTGATAAAAAAACAATTATTTCAAACACTTTACTAAAATCATTACTTAACTTGAAACCATTATTAAAAGAATGATCGACTTTAAAAATAAAAAGAAGCTTAGTGACCACAATTGTTCTCATTTAACTATGTTTATTTTTCAAGTTATAACATGGGTATTACATAACAAGCAGATATGTATAAGGGAATCAGCCAATAACAATCAATCATATAAGTAAATATCCAAGTTACTAAAATAGCGTACGGGGATTTGTTCTGCTAAACACATGTCTAAATTAATATGATGGGTTTTTATTTTACCTAACAAATGTCAACATAATTTACTTGGTGAACTATGGTAGAACGGTGATTTTTCTACCAAACCAGATGTCAAAAACAAGTTAATTAGCAAATGGTGATTATTCTACTAAACAGATTTCAACTATAATTTAATTAGAAGAACGGTTTTTTATTTTGCTACGCATATGTTCTTGGGTTTCATATGCAGTTGGGGTTACTTAAAGGTAATCGACAAAGAAATCCATAGGATTTAAAATATTTTGAAAGGAACTTAGTTTAGAATAAAACCGATCTTCAAAATTAAAAGTGGTTTAAAACTTTTAAACTTTATATAATGATCAAATAACATTTAAAATTTTATTTATTTTTAATTAAACCTTTAATTAATAATTAAACCATGATTAATTTTTAAATCAATAATTAAATAACTATCCTTTATATAAATTACTAAGTATTATTTAATATTTAATAAATATTTAAACCAAATTACTCTCTAATTAATTATTAAATAATAATTTGAACCTTCATTAATAACTAAATTAATCTTAATCAAGTCTTAAGTGTTCTTTTTTAATTAGCGATTAACTAAATATTTAAACCCTTTTTATAAATAAATAAATAAATAATAGTTAATCTTAAACGAATAATTAAACAATAATTAATCCATAATTATTAATTAAATAATAATTAACTTAAATTAACTAACTAATTATAATTAACTTAATTAACTGACACTTAATTAATAATTACTTTTATAATTACCTGAATAGTAACCCTTTTTTATCTAACAAGCACCATTGTCCTAGTGGTTAAGTGATTCGACTTTAGTGCGAGAGGTCACAGGTTCGAAACTTGCGTAACATGATTCGAACATTTATTGACATGTGATTTGTGATATGTTGTCTTAGTGACATGTTGTATCTAAGTACCATTTCAAAAAAAATTACCTTTATAAACTAATGATTAAGTACTAATTATCTTAATTAATTAAATAAATATCGTTAACATAAATAATTACTTTATAAATACTTAATTAAAGTTTGAAAACACTTTGCAAAATGAATGTTTTAAGTAAAACACTTTTTAGATTTTCCAAAACTAGTTTGTTTTACAAACTGCACTTATAGTGACTATTGCTATATGACCCGTAATTTCAAAACTTGATTTATATTTTAAATCACTTCCAAAACTCTATCTCTTTATTTTATCTTACTTTTATAACTTAGAATGTAGCTTTAAAAACGGTAAGGTTTTGAAGCTTCATTAAAACATTTCTAGAAAGTAAAGTTAGAAAACTAACTTTCGACCAAAGGATTTCGAAGACGCAGCTAACCACTAACTACTAACTTTCCTTTAACATACAACAACATATGCATGTACTCAAGTTTTATACATGCCATCACAACATACAACAAGAAAGGTCCTAACTTTCATTTTCATTTCTCACACTAAGAATCAACATTACATATATACATACAAAACATTATTGATTTCAACCAACATCCAACATATTAACAACAAATTAAAAATATTTATTGTCAAAGTAAGCATCATATTTAAAGTTCAAAACTTTTAATAAAAAGGAGATTTTTCGCCCCATTAGTCCTCCAACTTATACAAAGCGACCCGAGATGCTCCAGGCTAACAATAGCACTAAGCACTCCTCTTTCTTTCCTTGCAAAATGGCTCGGCCCAAGGTATGGTGCACATGTCCTAAGGGTGGTGGAGCTCATCTTTGAAAGGTGGAGAGACTTCAGATCATCACTGGATTCACAAAAATAAAATCCGAAATTGGATCATCTTCCAACTAATTTTGGTCAAGTTACTCATGAAATTTGTAAAGGATGCCAAAGACAAAGTTCTTGGAAGAAATTTTCTCTACAATTTCAAAAAAAGAATCACTCAATTTGGATATGTTTTGAAGAAGATATGGTCAAAATAAGAAAAGATATTTTTGAACTTGAAAATCTAGATCCAAAAATGAGTGTGAAAGGAATGATATTTGGATATGATGAAGCTCAAAATTTGAAAAAGTGATACATGTGAAAGCCAATGGAATGTCATATAGTTTGAAAAAATAAAAGCCTCCATTTGGGTAAAATATGAGAAAGATATGATAGAAAGAAGAGAGGAAAAATTTGAAGAATGAAAGGGGTATCTATGTGGAAGAAATAAAGTAAATTACCTTAATGCCCTTGATCCTTTACCCTCCATGTCCTATTGTCACATCACCATGTCGCCCCACCTTCATGTAACTCGGCACACAAGCGTGTCCCCCCAAAAATCCCGTGAGCTAACATGTTCAAGCATGTTTTGCACTTAAGTTGCCAACATGTCATTTCATAAACACTTTTTCAATTATATTTTGGTTTTTCGTATAATGTTACATCCACTTTTAATATTATTAAGCATACATATATACATTAGTACATTCTACACATTTGTAAATATACGTTTATGCTTATATTGTAATTTTCACAATGTTTCTGACAACTTTGAGCTGATGGAAAGCCAAAAATTCTTTAAACGAAATTCGGTCACACTTCTGATTTTTTTTGAAGTAAATATTTTTGTAAACAAATTTTGAAAATAATTTCACCATCATTATTTATTATTTAAAAGAGTTTTATTTAATTATAAAATCTATTATTTGAATATTTAAAATTAACTAAAATCGTAAATCAAAGCAGTAAAATTCTGGGTCGTTACAAGCGGGTGTCGACAAATCTGCTTTGGTATGAGCAAATAGGGACACTTGTTGATGGTAGCATGCCTTCAATGAGCTGCATAAATGCGATGTGGTTATCGATGAAGAGTGATATGACTTTATTTGAATTGAATATTCTTGAAGAGCTTGTTGGATGGGAAGTCGTCATGGCATTAGCTGTCCCAGTGTTTGCTAACAAGATGCCTCTTCAATGCCATTTTATCTTTGATATTCAACATCTTCGAAGTCTTGTGAGCAGTGGTGTGATATATTATCGAAGAAGGGCCATGTCGAAATGATGAAGCACATCATCAAATATGCACCTTTCTAGCTTCGAAGAGATAGGTTGTTGATGAAACAATGAAGTGCGATGTGATGACCCGGAATTTTTAAGCCTTTAAAATTAGAATATTTAATTGATTTTAATGTTTAAAAGTAAAATTTAACTTGAGTTCAAATATCTAATTATTAATAATTAAATTATTGAATTAAATAATTTGAAATTGAGTAAAATGTTGAATCTGGAATTTTAAGCTTGTTAAAAATAATTTGAAGGCTTATAAAATTTATACCGATATTATGGAAAATAGTAAAAGTGTTAAAATTGAACTTGGAAGTGTTTTGTTCGGTTTTGAAAATTTATATCATTTAAATTGAATTTAAAAATAGCCTTCCGAGGCACAGTCTCGGAATTCGATGAAACCAGTTCTATTGGATCCGTAATATTGTATTATTATCGGGTTTCAATTTTCGTAGTGATCGGAGGTTTTGTGTAAGCATACAATTCATAAACGCACTGGAAATTTAAATTGAGAATAATCGATTTGGAAATTTATCGTCTCCATACGATCGAATTAGAACTCAAAACCTTTTCCGTTGCGTCCGGGATAGGGATATAACCCTAGGAACGTCTAGCGGCACACCTAAATATGCTTTCAAATTTTTACAGTATGTAATGTGTGATATGTTATAAAATTTAAAATAATAACAATAAAAATCAAATATACATATGAAAGACAAATTTCATATTTTATTGATTTCAACACTAGGCAAAGATTTGTACACGCGTTCTTCCTTCTTCTGAAAGCCAAGCCGAGCCTTCTAATTGAAGCCTCGTATCCTTTTTATCCTCTTCACTTAGATAAAATAACGAAAAGTCATGGCCAATCTATATTAAACCACATATCCCTTTCTCACTTATCCTCTTAAAAAATTCAAATGACTCGAAAATCAAATTCATGGTCGAACGACAGTTTTCCTCCCAATTTTAATTCGTTCGAAAGCTCAAAGAATTCAATCACGCCCAATACTCTTAATCGAATAAACTCTTGTTCGAGAATCATTGATGGCGTGGTCGAATCGACGAGGCTTGAGAGGAGGCACGTCGAGTCAGGCACATCGAGTCTGGTGATTTCGTACTTTTCTGAGGAAGGTCGCAATTGGGGTTTGGGGTTGCGGCCGTTATGGGGGCAAGGCGAAGCACCAGTGGTTGAGGGAGAGTCGCAACTGAAGGGAGTGGAACCGCGTCCAAGATTCTCATACTCGAGTGTTTCGATCTGGAGTCTAGAGCATTGGTGGGAAGGGGCGACTCGTCTGTGACGTTGGTGTTCTAGTTCGTACAAGCGAGACGATGTTGAGAGTCGAGTCAGTAAGGTATCAGTTTCTTATTTTTGTTTTTAATATAAATTGAATAAGTAAACGTGTTTTGTTGATTTTATATATATATATATATATATATATATATATATATATATAATTTTTTTTCGATTTATAATAGGATAATAATAATGATAATTAATAAATTTTATACTTTACTGTAATAAGGTAAATTTGTTTTAATATATAGGGTAAAAAAAGAAGAAGAGCGAATTGTATTTTTATTAGACTTTATAAATATATGTATATGTATATATAAGGTTAAAAGTAGTAAATATACATATACATAAGATTTTGGAATATAAAAGTTAGATTTTAAGCATATGTAAATTATTTTTATATACATTTTGTATGGGAAAATAAGTTAATATACATATACCTATCTTTATTTATCTTCTAGTTTATTTTTAACAATGTATTTTAGTGATTTATTTGTTTAATAGATTTATTTAGTTATTTTAGTTAAAAAAAGGGGATTTCAAAAGGAAACTATGAGTAAGATTAAATTTATTAAGTCAAAAACCAAACTTTTAGTTAAATTAAATTGTTAGTTAACTAAGTGGTAATTAATTGTTTGATCAATCAAAATATTAATAAATTGTATAAATATTCATACAAGGTCTAAAATCGAGAAACAAGCTGGAATGAAAATGAATGGAAATAGACTGCAATCAAAAGCAAAGGTGAGTTAATCTCACTCAGTTTAAATTTAAATTTAAATGATTAAATTTAAATAATTGTTTGAACGGTTGAATTGAATGATGTGCTATAGTATGGTATATTTAGAAATTGGTATTATATGTTGTGCTAATATCTGTGGATGCAGGGAAAACAGGTTGGAGGGATCCAACTGGACCCTTCAATTTTATTTAATTATTTGATATTCTCTGTTCTGAATATTTGATATTCTGTAATGAATTATGTGGAAATATAGAATGCTATGGCTTGTTTGTTATAATCGGGCAATAATGGATTACCAAATAAAAAATTTGAGTTTGGGGAATGAAAATAAAAGAAGTGAAGTTGTAAGTAAAATAATTATAGAAAAGTTGAATAAATTTATGAATGAACTGGAAAGGAAATAAAGTGACTTTAAATTTTAATAAATAAATCTTGAGTATGGAAGGAAAATTTAAATAAACAGAGAGTTAATGAAACTTAAACTTCAATGTTATTGTTTAAAAGAACAAAACATTTATTTTAAATTTAGGATTTAAATTACTTAAGAAGAATCAAGAAGAAATTGGGAATAATCTGAAATTTGTATATTTCAGCTAAAGGATTTAAAAATCAAACTGAAATAATGATAAAGTCCATAATTAATGAATTTTGAAATGAACTAATAAGTAAAGAAATTTATTTCAAATGGAATAAATTGGGAATCAATTTGGAAAATTGATTTAAGTGATTGAGATTGGAAATTTCTCTCTGAATAACCAAATACGTTTTCAAAGTAAATTTTTAAATATAAATTAAAAGTGTTTTAAGAAGTATGTTTTGAAAAATTTACTATTTTTAAATATTTAAATTCTAAAGTAAGTATTTCCTTTTAATCTATTATAGCAATAATTATTTAAAGAGTGACTTAGTATTTTATTTTTAAAAATAAAAATCTAGTTTTATATTTTATTTAGTAACCTTATTTTCAAATATTCATATAGTATGTATTTTTAACAAATCATTGAAGTAGTTTTAAAATAAATATTCTAAAGTATATTTCAAAGTAAAGTGTTTTAAATTATTTCAAAATCTAGTTTTGTTCTTGGTGATTTCAGAGGAGATAGAAAATAAATGGGAAAGTGGATTCTGAAAAGAAAGATGGTTTTGAAACTGTTTTCAAAGGTTTGGAAATAGAATTATATCTTGTGAAGTTATTTTCGAGGTTAACAAATAATTTGAGAAATTATCTATTGTTTGATGGATGTTTTGGGAATATTAATTGATAGTTAAATCACCGACTATCAATATTGGACAAATACGTTGATCGTTTCGAAGAGACCGGGATCGAGATTTAATTCTCGAAAACCACTTCGATCCGGTTTGTACGTTTTCGTGAAAATGATTTTGGATTCGAAGATGGAGCAGTGAAGTGCAAGGGCTAGTCGCTACTAATCCTGAGGATATTTCCAAAATGGATGGAGTAGGAATAGTGCCTTCGGTTCCGTTCGAACCCGGGACGGACTTGTATGGATGAATGCTTGCGAAAACATCGTCAGGTGGACGATGGGCATTCTAAGGAATACGTTCTTAAAAAGGTAACGCTTAGCCTCAAGCCTCATCAAATGGGAATTACTGAAAATCAGGGGTTATGCAGCAAGGCTAGGTGGGTAGCACCCAAGCAGGGTGAGGTCATTCCAGTCTAGATGTCCCTTTTTATTTTGGCTTAGTGGGCGGTTGCTGATCCCAACTGTGGGGTGATCTCACTCGGGATTATCCAGTAAGGGGTAGTCCCGGCCTTGTGTTGCAGAGGAGCGGGCGTACTCCTCGGTACGGTGATCTAGGCCCCGTACGTGACAGGTGGTACCCCAATGCCTAGTCATTAGTTGGAAACCCATACTCCCTACGAGCCTTGTACGAGTTTTGTTTGTATTACCCACTCTGTGGCTAGTAGCTGGAATTTAATAATGTAACAATTTTGGCTATTTTATAAGTATTTGTATATAGACCCTATTATAATATCAGAGAATTTCTATAAAAATTGTTTTAGCTATCGTAAGGTAAAAACCCGACATGTTTATTTGTGGCGTGGTCTTACGAGATGCTTTTGTTTTTCAAAGGATTTTTGAAACTTTAATAATCAATTGGGTGTGATTTTCTCGCGCTGGTATTCCAGACCGACTCGGGTATTATTTAACTGTAATGCTCGGGTCAGACCGAGTATTATAGAATACAGGTTTTGATGCTGTGGAGCTCAGGAGACGAGCTGGATGACGATACGTACTCACGTACTTGTGTGTGTGTGTGTGTGTGTGTGTGTGTGTATATATATATATATTCCGCTGTGTTTAGTTGTTATGTATCCATTGTATGATATTGATGTTGAGCTGTGATTGATGTACTCTGATGATGTAATATATAAACAAAGATATTTGATGTTTGAGTAAAGAATATTTATTATCTATTATATTTTATTCCGCTGCGAGGTTAGATTCTGCTGTTGTTTTCTATTTTCTTCTTCCACCTCTTATTCTTTAACCCAAATGGTTCGTATTTCTGTACAACTTGAGTTGATTTTGGTAGAATAGTATTAACTCAAGGGGTACGGATTTGCGGGCTGTCACAGTTGGTATCAGAGCTTTGGTTGGAGATAACCTTGGCTTTGGTGGGAATTACTCATTTAAATTAGAGTCCGAAGTACTCTAGAATGAGTTTGAGCGTATTAATAGATATGAGCGCGTATTTGTTAGTGTATATAAATTGTTTTAATATTGTGATGATTGATTTATTGAATGGCATATGAACCTTCGTCGGCACAGTCTGTACAACTGTATCGAAGGGGTTTCTAAACATTTGAATAGAACAATCGGCACGGTATTGTTTTAAATGTGGGTAAATGAAATAATTTTACCCAAAAATATATTTTGATATAAAGAAAAGTTTTTGTAAACTATTTTAGCTAACATATGGTTGCTTGGATGTTAGAAATGATAATATTAAATTATTATCATTGTTAAGTGAAAATTTAACTAGAAATTAAAATGTAACTAATATTTAAGGAAATGGATTCATTATAAAGTGAAATTTATAAATATGAATTAAAAATGTAAATTATAAATTGAAATATAATTAATTGGGAATTTGTATAAGCATAAACTATACAAATGCATTATAGTTAAAATTTGAATTAAAACAGAATTTGAAACTTTAAAACCCCGGAGATTTTGGAAATATTTTGAAGATAAATAGTAATATTATTGTTTTTGGGTTATTTCTGAGGGAAAATTGTTTCAAATAAATTTTGAAAAAGAGAGATAGCATTGAATTCACTTCAGTAACTGGAAAATAACTTCGGTGATGACTGCAGCATCATCGATGTTCATTTTCGAGTTTCTAAGTGACAGATTGCTGCCAAATTAATTTGTTTTGGAAACCTGTTTGTTTTTGTAAATTTCAAAGGAAATTTGTTGGGAATAAAACCAGGATTGGTTTGACTTTTGAGAAACGTGATTTGAGAGGTTAAAGATTTCAAAATGATTTGAAACCAAAGCCGGGAGTTTAAAAATCCTGATAAGATGGGTTGTTAGCTTATAAATTGAGATGATTTTTAAATCAGGAATGGAATATAAGCTATGAATGTTGGAATTTAAATTCAAAGAGAAAAGTTAAAAATGAAATTAACTTGGATGGGAAATAAAAATTTGACTGGATTGACATTAATTTGATAGGCTGAAATAATATCCAGTTGTATTCAAATCAAGTTGGAATCGAATTGAGTTAAATAAAACCAAGTTAAAATAAAATTGGATTAGAATAAGATTTCAATTGAATTAATGAATGGAATTAAATTCTTACCTGAACCTATGTGAAATAAATTGAATAAGGATTGGAATTGAAGTAAATAAACTAGAATAACATATAAAAGAATTAAAAATCCTGGGTAATAAAAAAATATGCTTGGGCTATAAATAAATAGAAGGCTTGAGTTAAATATAAATGATGAACATATTCAAGCCTATGATGAATGGAATAGTGTAAATAATAAGTTATGACTTATAAAATTTGAAAAAGTGGGATAGAAACCCAAAATAAATATTTTTGATTAATTGGAAAATGAAAAGAAATCCAAACTTGAACTATTAAATAAATTGAACTAAGGGGATTAAATGAAGTGATATTTGGAATTAAAAATCAAGTGTTGAATTTTAACCGGGGAAGAACTAATTAGATAATAAATTAGTTAATGAAACTGAATTGTGAGTTAATAAAATTGGATGGTAAATTGAAAATGGATAATGGAATCAGAACTTGAGTTATAAATTAAAATTTAACTTGAAGTGTTAACAGATTAAATATAGTTGGAAATGTGTCGAATAAATAAAAATGTAAATGGATTAAAATAGTAATGGTAGGAGTTGCAAATAAAATACAATTAAGTGGAAATAAATTGGAAATGGCCATGTAATAAATTGGATGAGTTGAATCTGGAAAGTTAAATTTTACAATAACCAATCAAATGAAATTGCAGATTTAAAATGAAATTTAATTGAAATAGAATTAAGTCGAATAGAAGAGAAAATTTTACTTGCAAAATGAAAATGAGCTTAAGTATATAATTTGAATAAATTGTAGTAAATTGACTTAAGCTAAATAGATGGAGGAGAGTTGAATTAATTCAACTTAAAATAAGTTTCATGATATTTGGTTGGGTTTAAATCAAGTGGAAATAAATTTAAATCGAAATAGAATTCGGTGAGTTATAAATAATATTTAAAGAAATGAAATTCCTAATGTATTGTGTGGATAAACTAATCATATTGAATAAATAAATGGAAGGGAATTCTTAATTAAATAATTGTAAACCATTTAAAATGTTAAAGAATTGAAATAACTTGGAGACAATAAGAAAATATAATGTTTCAAGTTGATATAATGGTTTTAAATGAATGTGGATAAGAAGTGAATCGCAAATGAATAGATTGTGAATAAATTGAAATGAAATGCGTCGAGCTAAATAAATGGTTGTGAATGAATCAAAATAAAAAGGAATTTAATTGGTAATGAAGATGAACCTAAATTGTTAATGGTTTTGAATGAAACTAGTTTGGTTAATAAAATGAAATACAAGTGAATGTATTCAAATCTGAAATGCAATGAAAATGAGAATATGTGAATTGTGGATAAATTTTAAAAATGGAATAGAATTAAGTATAAATTGAGTTGAAATCCATTTAAATTGGTTATAAAACATAAATACTTATTTATTCACATGGATCTCGTCAAACTGCATAGAATAAATTGTCATTTGATGTAATGGAAGTAATTAAAATTCTATGAGTTGATAAAGGTAAAATAAATTGATTTTGAAAGCAATTGAATTAAATATGAGTTTAGTTTGCTTAAAATAAATTAAATGTAAGCAATTGAGTTTTGAACCATTCAAATTGATGAAGCTGTATACGAATGGATTGAAAACCATTCAAATTGAATGAAAATGGTTATAAATTAATTGGAACAGTGGAATTCGTATGAAAATTGTATAAGTTGCTTATGGAAAAATGTTTGGTGTGAATTTCTTTTAGAATTCATATGTTTAACCATTGCAACTAAGTGAAATATAGTTAAACTGCATATATTTGGCACTTACATGTTTAAATTGAGTAAGTACAGGTACCTGGAAGCCGTGTGGCTGGACTTGGTTGTGCTTTTTGCTAAAAATAATAAGCCACTTGCTTAAAATACTAAATAAGGTACGCCTACGCAATAAATATAGGAAATATGAACTGTTTTTGGTTTTTCCGACCGTGTGGGTCGATGTATATATATTTATCTCTTTTGTCAAATTGCAAAAGCTCCTCCGTACAAAGGAGACTTTGCCAAAATTTTCTAGAAATTTTAGGAGTTAGAATTTTTTTTAAAATCTTGAAAAATTTTGTTAACGACAAACGTTTTTAAATTAGAAGTTGAAATAAATTTGTAAATGAACTAATGTAAAATAATGACATGAATCAATATAAATGAAAAATAAAATTTAAAATTTAGAGTTGAAGAATAAATTGAGTTCATATGGAAATGGAGATAAATCAATTTGAATAGAAACAGGTATAAACTAAGGTGGTAAGATGAAAATAAATAAAAGAAGCATATTAAATACTTATACCAAACTTAAGAAAGGAATAGTGAATTCTTAATTGGAAATTGGAAATTGATAATACAAATATATTCCAAGTTAATATTTGGATGGATAGATATTGGCATATCGTGAAAAGGTCGATAAAATGTTTTGGGATATTGTGATTGGATATTAGTACTAAACAGGGCATGTAGGTATGAAAAAGGAAAGGGAAAATTGGTTTTGATTGCAGATAATAAATTAGAATTGCTCGACAAAAAGGTATGTGTTTAAATTTTGGTATGGAATTTGATTGGGATTTTGGATTGAGCCACTTGGCTTTTTATTTTCTTTTTGGATTTGGGAGGCCGTAGAGCCATTTTGTAGTTGTACCGAGTCGGCCGCGCAAATGAGACGCTGGCGAAATTTTTCAGAAATTTAGGGAGTCGGAAAATTTTTGAGAAAATTTTGATAATTCAAAATTTGGTTTTAAATTGAAACTAGAATGATTGAACAAATAATATTGGTTGCAAACTATGTTGGAGTTTAGGAAATTAATAGGGGTGTAGTGTCTTTAAATGACAAGATTGTTGAGTTGATGTTAAACAGTTTGGTTTTGGACAATGGTAATGGGTATTGGATCATTCTTCCTAAATTTGTAATTTCGGGGACGAAATTCTTTTAAGGGGAGAGGAATGTGACGACCCGGAATTTTTAAGCCTTTAAAATCGGAATGTTAATTGATTTTAATGTTTAAAAGTAAAATTTAACTTGAGTTCAAATATCGCTAATTATTAATAACTAAATTATTGAATTAAATAATTTGAAGTTGAGTAAAATGTTGAATCTGGAATTTTAAGCTTGTTAAAAATAATTTGAAGGCTTATAAAATTTATACCGATATTATGGAAAATAGTAAAAGTGTTAAAATTGAACTTGGAAGTGTTTTGTTCGGTTTTGAAAATTTATATCGTTTAAATTGAATTTAAAAATAGCCTTCCGAGGCACAGTCTCGGAATTCGATGAAACCAGTTCTATTGGATCCGTAATATTGTCTTATTATCGGGTTTCAATTTTCGTAGTGATCGGAGGTTTTGTGTAAGCATACAATTCATAAACACGCTGGAAATTTAAATTGAGAATAATCGATTTGGAAAGTTATCGTCTCCATACGATCGAATTAGAACTCGAAACCTTTTCCGTTGCGTCAGGGATAGGGATATAACCCTAGGAACGTCTAGCGGCACACCTAAATATGCTTTCAAATTTTTACAGTATGTAATGTGTGATATGTTATAAAATTTAAAATAATAATAATAAAAATCAAATATACGTATGAAAGATAAATTTCATATTTTATTGATTTCAACACTAGGCAAAGATTTGTACTCGCGTTCTTCCTTCTTCTGAAAGCCGAGCCGAGCCTTCTAATTGAAGCCTCGTATCCTTTTTATCCTCTTCACTTAGATAAAATAACGAAAAATCATGGCTGATCTATATTAAACCACATATCCCTTTCTCACTTATCCTCTTAAAAAATTCAAATGACTTGAAAATCAAATTCATGGTCGAATGACAGTTTTCCTCCCAATTTTAATTCGTTCGAAAGCTCAAAGAATTCAATCACGCCCAATACTCTTAATCGAATAAACTCTTGTTCGAGAATCGTTGAAGCCGTGGTCGAATCGACGAGGCTTGAGAGGAGGCACGTCGAGTCAGGCACGTCGAGTCTGGTGATTTCGTACTTTTCTAAGGAAGGTCGCGATTAGGGCTTGGGGTTGCGGCCGTTATGGGGGCAAGGCGAGGCACCGGTGGTTGAGGGAGAGTCGCAACCGAAGGGAGTGGAACCGCGTCCAAGATTCTCATACTCGAGTGTTTCGATCTGGAGTCTAGAGCATTGGTGGGAAGGGGCGACTCGTTTGTGACGTTGGTGTTCTAGTTCGTACAAGCGAGACGATGTGGAGAGTCGAGTCAGTAAGGTATCATTTTCTTATTTTTGTTTTTAATATAAATTGAATAAGTAAACATGTTTTGTCGATTTTATATATATATATATATAGAATTTTTTTTCGATTTATAGGATAATAATAATAATGATAATTAATAAATTTTATACTTTACTGTAATAAGGTAAATTTGCTTTAATATATAGGGTAAAAAAAGAAGAAGAGGGAATTGTATTTTTATTAGACTTTATAAATATATGTATATGTATATATAAGGTTAAAAGTAGTAAATATACATATACATAAGATTTTGGAATATAAAAGTTAGATTTTAAGCATATGTAAATTATTTTTATATACATTTTGTATGGGAAAATAAGTTAATATACATATACCTATTTTTATTTATCTTCTAGTTTATTTTTTAACAATGTATTTTAGTGATTTATTTGTTTAATAGATTTATTTAGTTATTTTAGTTAAAAAAAAGGGATTTCAAAAGGAAACTATGAGTAAGATTAAATTTATTAAGTCAAAAACCAAACTTTTAGTTAAATTAAATTGTTAGTTAACTAAGTGGTAAATAATTGTTTGATCAATCAAAATATTAATAAATTGTATAAATATTCATACAAGGTCTAAAATCGAGAAACAAGCTGGAATGAAAATGAATGGAAATAGACTGCAATCAAAAGCAAAGGTGAGTTAATCTCACTCAGTTTAAATTTAAATTTAAATGATTAAATTTAAATAATTGTTTGAACGGTTGAATTGAATGATGTGCTATAGTATGGTATATTTAGAAATTGGTATTATATGTTGTGCTAATGTCTGTGGATGCAGGGAAAACAGGTTGGAGGGATCCAACTGGACCCTTCAATTTTATTTAATTATTTGATATTCTCTGTTCTGAATGTTTGATATTCTGTAATGAATTATGTGGAAATATAGAATGCTATGGCTTGATTGTTATAATCGGGCAATAATGGATTACCAAATAAAAAATTTGAGTTTGGGGAATGAAAATAAAAGAAGTGAAGTTGTAAGTAAAATAATTATAGAAAAGTTGAATAAATTTATGAATGAACTGGAAAGGAAATAAAGTGACTTTAAATTTTAATAAATAAATCTTGAGTATGGAAGGAAAATTTAAATAAACAGAGAGTTAATGAAACTTAAACTTCAATGTTATTGTTTAAAAGAACAAAACATTTATTTTAAATTTAGGATTTAAATTACTTAAGAAGAATCAAGAAGAAATTGGGAATAATCTGAAATTTGTATATTTCAGCTAAAGGATTTAAAAATCAAACTGAAATAATGATAAAGTCCATAATTAATGAATTTTGAAATGAACTAATAAGTAAAGAAATTTATTTCAAATGGAATAAATTGGGAATCAATTTGGAAAATTGATTTAAGTGATTGAGATTGGAAATTTCTCTCTGAATAACCAAGTACGTTTTCAAAGTAAATTTTTAAATATAAATTAAAAGTGTTTTAAGAAGTATGTTTTGAAAAATTTACTATTTCTAAATATTTAAATTCTAAAGTAAGTATTTCCTTTTAATCTATTATAGCAATAATTATTTAAAGAGTGACTTAGTATTTTATTTTTAAAAATAAAAATCTAGTTTTATATTTTATTTAGTAACCTTATTTTCAAATATTCATATAGTATGTATTTTTAACAAATCATTGAAGTAGTTTTAAAATAAATATTCTAAAGTATATTTCAAAGTAAAGTGTTTTAAATTATTTCAAAATCTAGTTTTGTGCTTGGTGATTTCAGATGAGATAGAAAATAATTGGAAAAGTTGATTCTGAAAAGAAAGATGGTTTTGAAACTGTTTTCAAAGGTTTGGAAATAGAAATATATCTTGTGAAGATATTTTCGAGGTTAATAAATAATTTGGGAAATTATTTATTGTTTGATGGATGTTTTGGGAATATTAATTGATAGTTAAATCACCGACTATCAATACTGGACAAATACGTTGATTGTTTCGAAGAGACCGGGATCGAGATTTAATTCTTGAAAACCACTTCGATCCGGTTTGTACGTTTTCGTGAAAATGATTTTGGATTCGAAGATGGAGCAATGAAGTGCAAGGGCTAGTCGCTACTAATCCTGAGGATATTTCCAAAATGGATGGAGTAGGAATAGTGCCTTCGGTTCCGTTCGAACCTGGGACGGACTTGTATGGATGAATGCTTGCGAAAACATCGTCAGGTGGACGATGGGCATTCTAAGGAATACGTTCTTAAAAAGGTAACGCTTAGCCTCAAGCCTCATCAAATGGGAATGACTGAAAATCAGGGGTTATGCAGCAAGGCTAGGTGAGTAGCACCCAAGCAGGGTGAGGTCATTCTAGTGTAGATGTCCCTTTTTATTTCGGCTTAGTGGGCGGTTGCCGATCCCAACCGCGGGGTGATCTCACTCGGGATTATCCTGTAAGGGGTAGTCCCGGCCTAGTGTTGCAGGGGAGCGGGCGTACTCCTCGGTACGGTGATCTAGGCCCCGTACTATGACAGGTGGTACCCCAGTGCCTAGTCATTAGTTGGAAATCCATACTCCCTACGAGCCTTGTACAAGTTTTGTTTGTATTACCCACTCTGTGGCTAGTAGCTGGAATTTAATAATGTAACAATTTCGGCTATTTTATAAGTATTTGTATATAGACCCTATTATAATATCAGAGAATTTCTATAAAAATTGTTTTAGCTATTGTAAGGTAAAAACCCGACATGTTTATTTGTAGCGTGGTCTTACGAGATGCTTTTGTTTTTCAAAGGATTTTTGAAACTTTAATAATCAATTGGGTGTGATTTTCTCACGCTGGTATTTCAGACTGACTCGGGTATTATTTAACTGTAATGATCGGGTCAGACCGAGTATTATAGAATACAGGTTTTGATGTTATGGAGCTCAGGAGACGAGCTGGATGACGATACGTACTCACGTACTTGTGTGTGTGTGTGTGTATATATATATATATATATATATATATATATATATATATTCCGCTGTGTTTAGTTGTTATGTATCCATTGTATGATATTGATGTTGAGCTGTGATTGATGTACTCTGATGATGTAATATATAAACAAAGATATTTGATGTTTGAGTAAAGAATATTATCTATTATATTTTATTCCGCTACGAGGTTAAATTCTGCTGTTGTTTTCTATTTTCTTCTTCTACCTCTTCTTCTTTAACCCAAATGGTTCGTATTTCTGTACAACTTGAGTTGATTTTGGTAGAATAGTATTAACTCAAGGGGTACGGATTTGCGGGCTGTCACATGCGAAGAGATATGTTGTTGACGATGAGTGGTTTTATTCTTTAATATAGAATTCAGTAGCTTTAATCTTTTTATGACATCACCATTTATCGTGTCAATTCTGATATTGATTTAACTATGTTTATTAGCGGTTATGTTTTCAAACAAATTTAGTTTTTTTTGTAAACAAAAAACACAACAAATATAAAGGACAATATTATGTGTGGTGACTATCCATACCTTAATCTCTAGCCGGGTTTCACTGTCCATTTTGTTTTATTTTGTTTTTAGGGGAAATGCTGTATAAAACTTTTGGTAAATAGAAAATTCCATTTTGCATGTCATACAATTTCTTTAGACCATTAATGCCAACGGCTAATTAAGAGTACTTCTATTTGTATGTGTTAAACTGAATTCAGTAGAGTATTTGTATGCCACTTTATATTGTGTTTGAATGTACACAAAGTCGTTCACAAAACAATTACCATTAAATGGTAATTACTACGACTTATAATACAAACTTCAGAACCAAGTAAAATGACTTGGAGACACAAATCACATGATATGATTGGAATTTAGCAGAATTAAGTAATAATTATGCACCATATTTTTTTTGTTTACTACCTTCTCACTATAGGTGCGTTTGTACGAAAATATTACCCCATTCCCATTCGTAATGCATCCGTCGCGCCCGAAGTTCACAAATGAACGTACAAGGGCCAAATTCCTCAATCTGCTGAATGATGATTTGTGGCCAAACTAACAATTTATGCAAATGACTTCCGTTTAAGAAGTTTTTTTTGCGTTGCGATTGTATCGAAGTTACATTAAGAGTTAGTTTGAACTAAATCCGAGGTATTTATAATTTTACAATTTATCTATTTTTGCAAATTATTGACACCTATTATTCGTTAGAAACAAATAATTAATTAAGTAAATATAAATAAATTAAGTTAAAAATCACAATTTAAATGTCCCCTTCAAATATCCCACTCAAATAACCCATTTTTAGCCACAAACGCATTCCTCATTCACTCAACTTCCCCGGTAAATGCTCCGTTCAGATTCTCTGCTTTACTTTGTTGCAAACGCATCTTGTAACAGGGAATTTTGATGACTATATACTTTTGTACAAAATAGAAAACCTACACCATTACTTCTCTTTTATCAACATGAAAATGGTATTTTCCTACCCTAAAATCTACACGGTAAGGTTAAATGTTGTATTCTGAATATATTATGTAACAGCCTACCATTTTGGATGGTTTAAATCGACGATAAACCACAAAGATCAGGCTGAAAACATTCAAAAAGGCAGATTGTTATGGATATTAAGAAAATGCAGAGAAAGAAAGAAAACAAATGCAGAATCCCACAGCCGAATAACAAAATATAATAATCAAATAAACGGTTCATGAAGCTGTTTACAAATAACATTTGATTATACTTTTACAATACAAAATTAGAGTACATATAAATTCAGCGGAACAACATGATGTAGTGGAATACATATAATAAGTAATAATAGTAAAAAATCTTTGTTTTCATCCTCTAAAAGTATTCTTTGATAAAATGAAAAGCTCAGACTGACCCGAGCGAATTGAAAAGAAAAAACACTTGAGTCGGGACTAAAATACCCTACATAAGTTAAATCAACGGCAAACAAATATGAGTGTAGCGGCGTCAGAGATATTTACGGGGTTTTGTCATCTCCTATCCGGTGTCAACGTGAGTGCAATAACTTGAGAGATGTTCGGGATTACCATCTCCTTAGGATCCGTTAAACTATCTACTATGTAGTACGATACGCTATTATAAAAGTGTCTATAGTAAAATAAAGTATTAAATAGCATTAAGGCGTTACTCATATCTCCATTAACACATTTTATATATTCCCGTAGTCTATATAGTACCGTAATTCCTCCGTAAACTGGAGGGCTATCAGAGGGCACTCCATAGGTAAACCAAACTCGTAGAAGACGCGCTAAGGCATGTGAACATGGCACTCGAGGCAATGCCAAGGCGGATATACCAATTGCACTTCCGGACCGGTGGTAACGCATAGCAGCTACTTCCGTCCACCTCGGACACACTCTCATAATCAAAATCGAGGGGTGGCCACCAAATCAATCACAGAGTAAAAGTATAGTATCGAAGAAATGTGCCCAATAAGAGGAATGGCCTCACTTGGCCCGGTATAGCTCCTGTTTTGGTCTCATCTAAGCTGACTCACGGGAGTCAGGGTGACGTAAATACCTCATACAAGATCGTTCTCCAAACCATCCTACTTCATTTCTGGAGTCTCCATCGCGTAAGCAGTTGTTAAAGTGATTTTCGGTATTGGCAGAGAGTATGAAAATATTCGATCTCGGTCTCTTTAACAACCAACGCTTATTTCACACCGGATGATTCTTTTATATTTCAAAAAGTTAATTCACAATTAATATCAAAATATCATATTCGATTTCAAATCACATCTCTCTCGAAATCATATTCACTTTCAAAACCATATTCACTTTCAAAATCATATACTTTTGAATTTATCGATAAGATAGGTTAATTAAATCCTAGTTCCAAATCATCATACTTACTCAAATATGTCATTTTACAAAAAGGCATGAACTCCAAATTCCAACTTAGGTTGTATCTTCATCAAGGATATAAATATAAATACTTCAACTTTACACGGTCTGAAATTTTAGAAAATAGTTTAGATAGTCATAAATAGTTTTAATAGTTTGAAATAATTTAAAATAGACCAAAATAGTTTTTAAAATTGTAAAATAGTTTAAATATATTTAAATTTGATTTAATTAGATTTTAAAATGATTTAAATAGATTTAAACTGGATTAAATAGATTTAGATTATCTTAAATAGATTTTAAATAGATTAAATAGATTTAAATTATCTTAAATAGATTTTAAAATGATTAAATAAATTTAAAATAGATTAATTAAATCTAAAATAGATTAAATAGATTTAAATTATATTAAATAGATTTAAAATAGATTTAAATAGATTAAATTGGATTAAATGGTTATAATAGTTTAAAATAAATTAAAATAGTTTTAAATTGACTTAAAATATTTAATTTAATTAAGATGGTTTAAATTAGTTTAAAATAGATTCAAAGTTATATCCAACCATTTCAGTAACTCAATTCTGATAAATTCATTTATATTTGACACTTCGACTTTGAAATTCAGATTTAAATCCTTTGAATAATCCATTAAATCAATTCCAATTTCAATATTAATACTTGGATTATCAAAGATAACCCAATTTGTATAAATCAATTTCTATTTCAAAATGCCAATTAACTAAATTGAAAATTTAAGGAATTGGAAATCATTTAATTTAACTAATCCGGTGTTCGTATATAATTTTCTACCTTATGGTCAAGTGATGCGGATATTTATCATTTCAAACCACAATTGTAACAACCCTAGATTTTTCATATATTTTAATATCTGACTTTATTTTATTTTGAAATTATTTTAAACTTGTTTTATTTCAAACATTTCACATTTTTAAATATAAGTGTTGATTATTATGTGAATTATAATTTCAAACAGGTATAAATTGGATATTTTACTAAAAGATGAATTTCTGTTCAAACCGATCAAACTTTGAATTTTAAATTTCAAATTTAAATATTTGAACTCCTAAATCTTATATTTTATTATGGAAATAGATTTAACAACTTGAATACTGCTTTTTGTTTCGTTGAAAACGGACTTAAACTGTGAAAGTTATGCACATTTCAATTTTGAGTATAATTTGTTTTATTTTGCAATTTTGTCTATTTTAGATTATATAAATCATATTTTCTTTGTTATATTTTATTTTACTATGTGTTAATATGTTATTTTATGTATATTTTTGTCTTTTAATATTTTTAAAGTGATAAAATAATTTTTCCAAAATTTATTGCATATATTTTCTATTTTTAAGGCTAGTTTCCATTTTTTTTGCTATTTTCTTCATTTAAATTATATTTAATTAAATTTTATTTATTTATTTTTATGCATGCATTTTATTTTTGTGTCTTTATCTTTATTTATAAATATTTTTCAAGTACACAAAATTTTTCCAAAGTTCATTTCATTTATTTTCAAATTTTCTAGCCTAGTTTACATTTTCTTTGCTATTTTCTTAATTTAATTATATATAATTAATATTTATCTTTTTATTTTTTTATTTGTTATATTTTCGTATTTTAACTGAAATTATATTTATTTTCATATATTTAAACTTATAAAAGAAAATGGATGGAAATTTGAAAGGTTTTTGGACTCTTTATATTTCCAAAGTCTTTTTACATTCCGCCTTTTCATTTTCTCAACCTACTCCTTTATTTTATTTGTGCCGTACCATTCCTCCTTCTTTCCAGCCACATTTCATTTCTTTTTCACGAGAAAAAAACATTCTCAAACTCAAAAAAACATACGGCCATTTGTTGTAGAAGTTTGGGTAAAAATCTCTTCTCTTTTTCCTTTGTTTTTCAATGTTTTAATGGTTTTGCACTTGTCTCTTCATGCTTTGCTTGGCCATACTCCTCCACCACCTCCTCCGACCAACTCCACCACTGCCCATGGACACTCCACCATCCTTTCCCTCTGACTTGACCAGGCCATGAGCCCCCTTGAAGCTATCATCACCAAATGTGGCAAAATCACCTTGAAACTAGCCTAGCCGAACCATTTATCCACATACCCTTCATTTTTCACCTAAACCACCTCCTTGGCCGCCGCCACCAGTCCCAACACCACCTTTGTTCGACACTCCAGACCCCACCTGACCTTCACCATGTAGGGGCCGAGCCCAATGGTCCTTTGGTTGAGCCATATGGTTGCACAAAAGCCACTTATTTGCCTTAAATCCTTTGTTTTCACACCTTGTAACTTCCACCACTTCACCACACCCTTAGACGCCCTTTGCACCACCTTCTCCAGCCCATACCTAAACCAAAACCACTTCCACACCATCTCCTAGCCTCCAACAGGTCTGGCCATTCCATTTGTAGCCTTGCCCGAAGCTTGAAATTGCACAAAAATCCACTTGTTTGCCTTGTACTTGTATTTTCATACATAGCAATTCCATACCTTCACTACCATTGCTAGTCCGACCATATATGACCCATACCTGACAAAATACACCCCATGGCAGTACCTTATCACCCTATAGGCTGAGCATAGCGATGGTGGAAGCAAGTGCAAGTGTTTGATTAATTGTTGTTCCTTAATTCTAGCTTGTTTAATGTCATATTTTGGTTTGAAATTCATGTTATATGTATTGTTTTGTTTCATATGTACAAGACAATTAGCTTTGGCTCTCCACTCTCAATTCAATTCCGTATTGTCGTGCCTTCGTAGTGTCTGTATTGTTTGCTTTGGTAGCTATCTCCAGCTCTGAACAGGTGAGTTATTCTCACCAGACAATATGTACATATATAACTAGTAAATTGACCCCTTTTGAATCTGTAAAATGCATTATCATGTTACACCTGCTATATTATGATTATATGATATTCACCCATGCTTATACACCTGTTTTAACATCTGTTACTGTTATATTATGTTTTTCTGTTATTTTTATCAGTTTATCACACTGCAAGTTCCCTGTAGACTAGAATCACTATGGGTTGAAATGATACATACCCGAACGGACTTTAGAATAGTAGAAAATCGTTATGGGCTGAAATGATAGGCCCGAATGATTTTCAATTATTTTCTTTTACTTGGGATTGCGGGTTTGAAATGATCAAACCCGGGTTTTCTTTGTAAATTACGGGTTGAAATGATATATACCCGTATCACTTTACCTAGGCTAGAAAATGAAATACAGACCCGTTGTTAAAATATGTTTTTCTAAAATTTAAAAATATTTTAGAAATCTAAATATTATAATATTTTGATTTAAATTTGATTAAAAATGATTTTTGTAAAGCATTATTGATTTTCTGAAAATTTATAAGTGAAATAAATAAATGGTAAAGTTAGGAAATCTGAAATGTAAGTTATTTTGGAAATTATAATTTGGTGATAAATAGAATTTAAATTAAATATTAAAATATGATAAATTTATGATATTTTGAATTAAATGAATTAAAAATTATTTTTATAATATACTAATGATTTTTGAATAAAGTTAAAATGTGAAATGAATGAATATTTAGGTTGAAATTTGGAAATATAACTAAAATTGGAAATTTGTGAATTTGGCTTAAAAGTGAATTTTAAGTTAAGTAAATAAAAATGAAATTAAGTTATATTTGAAAATTTTAAACTTAAATGTTAAGTTAAATTTAATTTAATGAATTTAAAAATTAATGTTGGAATTTAATAAGTGAATTATTATTAAATTTTGATTTTTTTGAATGGAGATTTAACTTTATAAAATCATGAATATAAGGGTATTTGAATGACTGTTTTAAAAGTGAAAGTATATGATTTTATAAGCTAAAAATGATTTAAATAAAAATATGATTGTTTGTGAGATTATATTGAATACTTGAAGTTAATTAACTGCATTTTTGAAATGCTATTAATTCTAATGTAAATGATAATACAGCATTTGTAAATGCTGTAGTTGATAATAATGAACCAAATGGCTAAGTTTAATTAAAGGTTATTATAGAATTTTGTAAATACTATAATTGTTGAATTTAACTAAGTTTTATTTGAAACTAATGTAACCCTATTACAGCATTTTTAAATGCTATCTTTTGTTAAATTGAACTGTTTTGAATGTAACTTTCCGTAGCAATTTCTAAATGCTGCGAAAGTTGAATTTTCATCTGTTTTAATAAATTAAGTGAATAGATGAATTTTGAAAGACTAAAATTTTGAAAATTTAATGATTTAATTATTAAATATAATAACTTCATTTTATGATTTAAAATGAAGTAATTTGTTTCGAAATATAAACTATTTTGAAATGTGTTTTGTAATGGTATTAAATTAAATAAAAATGAATGTGGTTTGGAAGATATGATATTTTGAATGATATTGAATTTTGAAATTATATTTGATTTTGAAGTATAAAATACCATTTTGAAATTTTAACCACGGGATGTAATTAATTTATAGTTTAACTGATTCTTAAAGGATGGGCGATCCCAAGCAACCTTTAAGTTATTGTGCATTTCTACTACAGTTCACTTGAGTTGGTTTACATTATATAAGTATATATTCCTGACTCGAGTGTTTTGTGTTTTACTTTACGCTCGGGTCAGCCTGAGAATTCACAGCTTTGGGTTCTCTTTCTGGAGCTGGTCTTTGCCAGAGTTTCTGCTTATCTACATTTATATCTACTTTCTGTTTCAGCTATTCTAGTTTATCTCATGTATTAGTGAACTTCTATGTATTTGGGATTTCTATTATGTTGTTTTCAGATTGTATTATGTATTTGGTTTGAGACTCTGCCGTAGTAGCTTCATGAACTACTATGTATTTTATATTCCGCTGCGAGATATTCTGTTTGTTCTATGTCTGTGATTCTGTGATTGTATTCCATTTGCTCCAAATTTATTTACAATGCGGTATTTCGAGCAATTCAAGTCCGAAATGTGCGGCTGTGAATGGCTCAAAATATCGGGTTGTTACAGTTGGTATCAGAGCTTTGGTTTTTAGGCAAACATTAGCCTGTGGAGCAAAAACTCATTAGAGATAGGGTAGAAATATCCTAGAATGGGTGAAATCAATCTCAGAATCATTTCCTTGTGAGAGAACGTATTTTCAAAGTATAAAATGATTTCTAAATGATTTTTAAAGTAGTTTCAAAAATTATTTTGGTATAATTTTTTTATTTTGAAACCAAGATTTTCTAAACTTCATTCCTTCTGTATCAACCTTGTTAGAAACCTCTTGGTTAGAATTCTTATCGATTAGGGTTCCCTGAACTTTGGAACACTCCCTCTTGTTCTGAAGTCCAGTCTTGTCTTCCCTATTTTACCTTTTTGATTTTGAAGCATTCCATAACTCCACTTTGGAATGACCTTTCTAAAGATCGGTGATTCCGCCAATCTTTGAATGATCTGTAAAGAGGTGAAAATCCTTTACAAATTACAATTGATTCACCAAAGATTTCTGTATCCACGGTTTACGATGCTATCTATCTCCTGCTCTACCGGGATTCTATCTTCGGCGATCGAATGTCGATTTGCCTTAGATTTCTGCATCGATCATATTCCTGAATTCACGGTTGACCGGTTAAGGTCACCCGCGATTTATATAGGCTTATCCATCTTCTATTTGGTAATTAAATTATCTCATCTTCGTTTGAGTTTATCTTCGAACTAGAATTCTATTTAATTAGAGTTCCTCTAATTTTGAATCTTTGTTTGTTTGAAATCCTTCCTTGAATCATCCTTTGGAAATTTATGTTTGGTTGTATTTTGAAATTGTGCATACATCGAAATTATTAAGGATGACCATATTTTGTATATAAAAAGTGAAATGTTTCCAATAAGGATTATATACCTTTTAAAATGAAAATTGGAAGCTTCGAAAGAATTTGAAATTTTGAAAATTTTATAAGAACTTGATTTATACAAAAATGATTTATAACTGAAGGGTTTTGAATTTGAATTTCGAGGAATCGAACTCCGATGTTTTGAAATAGGTTTTAAGATTTTGGAAAATATATAATAATAATATGATTTAAAGATATTTTTTCAAATAAAAAATGTTTCAAATGTATTCGAATGAATTTCAATGATTTCTAAGGAATTTCAAAGAAGTTTTTCAAAGTTAATTGAAGTCCAGAACTCACTTGTGTCGCTGGAAAATAATTTCGATGATGAATGCATGCATCATCGACATTGATTTTCGAGTTTCTAAGTGGGGGAGAGGCCACTCTAGTAGCTTTACTATGCAAGTGATTTTGTGAAACCAATTTTGATTTCAAATTTTGAAATATGGTTTGATATTCGAAAGATATGTGTATATGTGTGTATATATATTTGAAATGATTTAAAGTAAGTCGGTGTTCAGTCCTCGAGATTCAGATTTGTTTTGATATAACCTTATTTATTGGAATTGATATACTGATTTGTTAGTGATTTTCCACTCTTGGATTTGAAATTATGATTTCTTCAACTATTTTGAAGGTTCGAGCACTTCCAAATCAACTTTAACTTTTCAAAGCTAAGAAATTTTGAAAGGTATAAGGTATTTGATAAAGAATATAAGTTTAGTTTGTATGCTTCAAGTATGAAATAATATGATTTGTATAAGTTGAAACTGTTTTGTTAAGTAAATAAATAAGACTATTTTGAATTATACTAATACGAAATTTAGTTTGAAATGTTTTGGATAAAAATTAGTCTTCAAATGTTTGAGAAAAATTTGGTTTTAAATGTTTTAACTTAGTAACATCTTTATAAAACTATTTATTTAACAAGTTGGAATAGATACATAAGTTGTACGTATGTTGTTTTATTCGCATAATTAATTTGATCCAAGTTTGAGTACACAAGTTCGAGGTGAATTACACCATTTCGTGTTAGGATTTTTCATTTGATTCTTGATGGGCAATATTTGATATGGATTTTGGGCTTGATTCTGGAATTATCTATCATATTATATGGCTATGCAAGGAGACTGATGGCTTCTAGTCGAGAAACCATATAGAAGTCCGCATTAGGGAAGTCGAATGGGCAATACTAGTTCGAAAGCGAACTTGTGTGATCAAGCGAGCGATTGAATGTAATGTTGCGAAATGATGACATATGTAAGTAATAATTAAGAAAATTTGAGATATGAAATTATAAAATTTAGTTTGAAATATGGTATATTTAAGCCTTGAAAAATATTTAAGATTTAATAGTTTATTTTGTAAATCAAATCTATATTTGAAATTTGATAATATTTGAAATGGTTTTGTTGGAAAACTAAATTGAATTGAAACTGATGGTTTGAATTGAATTAAAATTGGAAATTTTAATTTGGGTTTAATTAAATAAATTTGTGAAATGTAAAGAATTAAAGGAATGTTTTATGATTTCAAAGGGTTATGATTTTCAAAGTGTAAAGATTTCAAGTATTTTGGTTTCGAAACATTTACAACTTTGAAAGTATTATGATTTTTTGATAATGAATATATGTTTGAAATAGAAATGAATTTGTTTGGCATAAATGTTGTTGATTCGGAACTTTGGATTATCTTCTAAATCTTTGGCTTTCAGAAAATTTAAAACTGAATATATGTAATTTGGAAGAAAGGATTTGGTGAAATCATATATGATTCTTGAAACTGAATTGATATTGAACAAATTAAAATTGAGAACCTTGATTTACTAAATACTTGATTTGGGAGTTATCGAACTTATATAAAAATTGATTTGTGTAAGTATGCAGTTGATTTGAAAACTATTGATTCGGAAACTATTGAATTTGAAAAGGTACTCAATTTTGAAAAAATGAAATCTTATATAATCGAAATTTATATAAGTGTGATTTGATATACTATTATTTTGAAACGTATTTGATTTGAAATGAAATCTTATATAAAATGGACTTTATATAAGTATGATATTTGAAAGTGATTTTGAAAGGTACTATATGATACATATTTTCGAAGTAAAGATATGGAAAGTGCCTTCTGCTTGATATCCGCTTTGTGGCCACATGTGGATTCATTCTATCGATATTATTCTCTCTCTTTGATTTGGGTTTTCCGGATATGATACTCGAGTGTCCATCGAATTCCATGGCGATCTCCATGGTCTTATGATCGCGACTGCATAGCGCAAATGCCTGGCTGAGCTGGCCTGGGGGTACGGATTGTTTCCTGAGGGATCCAGGCGTAACCATTGTGTATCCTGCATTCTACTCGTCATCATGGCGTAACTCGCAGGGCTGAGAAAGCTTACGGATACGGATTGTTTCCTGGGGGATCCAGGCGTAACCATTGTGTATCTGCGATCCATGGTTAGACAACTGTTTCGGTTTTGTTGATTTGTTTGGATTGTACTTTCCATATCTGTTTTTAAAAGTGTCTTCAGTATTTTCACTGGGTGTTGAAACGAGTCTACCAAGTACCTGAAGAATTCTAGCTTTGTGCCTGATCAACGCATAGCCAGAGTCTGCAGGAACGAAAGTAAACTTGTTAAGACATCGAGTTATAAAAGTATTTTGATAAAGTATTATATAAAGAATATTTCGATCAGTTATTTTCCCTTCTAAAAATTTAAAATGTTTTAAATATTGTTTACTTCGAATTATCAAATTTGAATCAAATAACTATTTATCATATTAAATGTTTAACATGTTAAATATATATATAAAAAAAAATTCATCCATGTCTTTCGACCTGCTTCCCCTCCTAGCTACTTTCTCCCCACCTTCTTTCGAATGTCTTCCAACCTATTTCTCTTTCTTGTTGTTTCTCCGCTTTCTTCCTTTTCGAGGACGAAAAGATTTGAGTGGGGGAGAGTGTAACAACCCTAGATTTTTCATATATTTTAATATTTGACTTTATTTTATTTTGAAATTATTTTAAACTTGTTTTATTTCAAACATTTCACATTTTTAAATATAAGTGTTGATTATTATGTGAATTATAATTTCAAGCAGGTATAAATTGCATATTTTACTAAAAGATGAATTTCTGTTCAAACTGGTCAAACTTTGACTTTTAAATTTCAAATTTAAATATTTAAACTCCTAAATCTTATCTTTTATTATGGAAATAGATTTAACAACTTGAATACTGCTTTTTGTTTCGTTGAAAACGGACTTAAACTGTGAAAGTTATGCACATTTCAATTTTGAGTATAATTTGTTTTATTTTGCAATTTTGTCTATTTTAGATTATATAAATCATATTTTCTTGGTTATATTTTATTTTAATATGTGTTAATATGTTATTTATGTATATTTTTGTCTTTTAATATTTTTAAAGTGATAAAATAATTTTTCCAAAATTTATTGCATATATTTTCTATTTTTAAGGCTAGTTTCCTTTTTTTTCTATTTTCTTCATTTAAATTATATTTAATTAAAATTTATTTATTTATTTTTATACATGCATTTTATTTTTGTGTCTTTATCTTTATTTATAAATATTTTTCAAGTACACAAAATTTTTCCAAAGTTCATTTCATTTATTTTCAAATTTTCTAGCCTAGTTTACATTTTCTTTGCTATTTTCTTAATTTAATTATATATAATTAATATTTATCTTTTTATTTTTTTTATTTGTTATATTTTCGTGTTTTAACTGAAATTATATTTATTTTCATATATTTAAACTTATAAAAGAAAATGGATGGAAATTTGAAAGGTTTTTGGACTCTTTATATTTCCAAAGTCTTTTTACATTCCGCCTTTTCATTTTCTCAACCTACTCCTTTATTTTATTTGTGCCGTACCATTCCTCCTTCTTTCCAGCCACATTTCATTTCTTTTTCACGAGAAAAAACATTCTCAAACTCAAAAAAGCATACGGCCATTTGTTGTAGAAGTTTGGGTAAAAATCTCTTCTCTTTTTCCTTTGTTTTTCTATGTTTTAATGGTTTTGCACTTGTCTCTTCATGCTTTGCTTGGCCATACTCCTCCACCACCTCCTCCGACCAACTCCACCACTGCCTGTGGACACTCCACCATCCTTTCCCTCTGACTTGACCAGGCCATGAGCCCCCTTGAAGCTATCATCACCAAATGTGGCAAAATCACCTTGAAACTAGCCTAGCCGAACCATTTATCCACATGCCCTTCATTTTTCACCTAAACCACCTCCTTGGCCGCCGCCGCCAGTCCCAACACCACCTTTGGTCGAGACTCCAGACCCCACCTGACCTTCACCTTGTAGAGGCCGAGCCCAATGGTCCTTTGGTTGAGCCATATGGTTGCACAAAAGCCACTTATTTGCCTTAAATCCTTTGTATTCACACCTTGTAACTTCCACCACTTCACCACACCCTTAGACGCCCTTTGCACCACCTTCTCCAGCCCATATCTGAACCAAAACCACTTCCACACCATCTCCTAGCCTCCAACAGGTCTGGCCATGCAATTTGTAGCCTTGCCCGAAACTTGAAATTGCACAAAAATCCACTTGTTTGCCTTGTACTTGTATTTTCATACATAGCAACTTCCATATCTTCACTACCCTTGCTAGTCCGACCATATATGACCCATACCTGAAAAAATACACCCCATGGCAGTACCTTATCACCCTATAGGCTGAGCATAGCGATGGTGGAAGCAAGTGCAAGTGTTTGATTAATTGTTGTTCCTTAATTCTAGCTTGTTTAATGTCATATTTTGGTTTGAAATTCATGTTATATGTATTGTTTTGTTTCATATGTACAAGACAATTAGCTTTGGCTCTCCACTCTCAATTCATTTCTGTATTGTCTTGCCTTCGTAGTGTCTGTATTGTTTGCTTTGGTAGCTATCTCCAGCTCTGAACAGGTGAGTTATTCTCACCAGACAATATGTACATATATAACTAGTAAATTGACCCCTTTTGAATCTGTAAAATGCATTATCATGTTACACCTGCTATATTATGATTATATGATATTCACCCATGCTTATACACCTGTTATAACATCTGTTACTATTATATTATGTTGTTCTGTTATTTTTATCAGTTTATCACACTGCAAGTTCCCTGTAGACTAGAATCACTATGGGTTGAAATGATACATACCCGAACGGACTTTAGAATAGGAGAAAATCGTTATGGGCTGAAATGATAGGCCTGAATGATTTTCAATTATTTTCTTTTACTTGGAATTGCGGGTTTGAAATGATCAAACCCGGGTTTTCTTTGTAAATTACGGGTTGAAATGATATATACCCGTATCACTTTACCTAGGCTAGAAAATGAAATACAGATCCATTGTTAAAATATGTTTTTCTAAAATTTAAAATATTTTAGAAGTCTAAATATTATAATATTTTGATTTAAATTTGATTAAAAATAATTTTTGTAAAGCATTATTGATTTTCTGAAAATTTATAAGTGAAATAAATAAATGGTAAAGTTAGGAAATCTGAAATGTAAGTTATTTTGGAAATTATAATTTGGTGATAAATAGAATTTAAATTAAATATTAAAATATGATAAATTTATGATATTTTGAATTAAATGAAATAAAAATTATTTTTATAATATATTAATGATTTTTGAATAAAGTTAAAATGTGAAATGAATGAATATTTAGGTTGAAATTTGGAAATATAACTAAAATTGGAAATTTGTGAATTTGGCTTAAAAGTGAATTTTAGGTTAAGTAAATAAAAATGAAATTAAGTTATATTTGAAAATTTTAAACTTAAATGTTAAGTTAAATTTAATTTAATGAATTTAAAAATTAATGTTGGAATTTAATAAGTGAATTATTATTAAATTTTGATTTTTTTGAATGGAGATTTAACTTTATAAAATCATGAATATAAGGGTATTTGAATGACTGTTTTAAAAGTGAAACTATATGATTTTATAAGCTAAAAATGATTTAAATAAAAATATGATTGTTTGTGAGATTATATTGAATACTTGAAGTTAATTAACTGCATTTTTGAAATGCTATTAATTCTAATGTAAATGATAATACAGCATTTGTAAATGCTGTAGTTGATAATAATGAACCAAATGGCTAAGTTTAATTAAAGGTTATTATAGCATTTTGTAAATACTATAATTGTTGAATTTAACTAAGTTTTATTTGAAACTAATGTAACCCTATTACAGCATTTTTAAATGCTATCTTTTGTTAAATTGAACTGTTTTGAATGTAACTTTCCATAGCAATTTCTAAATGCTGCGAAAGTTGAATTTTCATCTGTTTTAATAAATTAAGTGAATAAATGAATTTTGAAAGACTAAAATTTTGGAAATTTAATAATTTAATTATTAAATATAATAACTTCATTTTATGATTTAAAATGAAGTAATTTGTTTCGAAATATAAACTATTTTGAAATGTGTTTTGTAATGGTATTAAATTAAATAAAAATGAATGTGGTTTGGAAGATATGATATTTTGAATGATACTGAATTTTGAAATTATATTTGATTTTGAAGTATAAAATACCATTTTGAAATTTTAACCACGGGATGTAATTAATTTATAGTTTAACTGATTCTTAAAGGATGGGCGATCCCAAGCAACCTTTAAGTTATTGTGCATTTCTACTACAGTTCACTTGAGTTGGTTTACATTATATAAGTATATATTGTCCTGACTCGAGTGTTTTGTGTTTTACTTTACGCTCGGGTCAGCCTGAGTATTCACAGCTTTGGATTTTCTTTCTGGAGCTGGTCTTTGCCGGTGTTTCTGCTTATCTACATTTATATCTACTTTCTGTTTCAGCTATTCAAGTTTATCTCATGTATTAGTGAACTTCTATGTATTTGGGATTTCTATTATGTTGTTTTCAGACTGTATTATGTATTTGGTTTGAGACTCTGCCGTAGTAGCTTCATGAACTACTATGTATTTTATATTCCGCTGCGAGGTATTCTGTTTGTTCTATGTCTGTGATTTTGTGATTGTATTTCATTTGCTCCAAATTTATTTACAATGCGGTATTTCGAGCAATTCAAGTCCGAAATGTGCGGCTGTGAATGGCTCAAAATATCGGGTTGTTACAACAATTTAAAAATTTACGGTTATATATCATTTCAAACCGCAATCCCGAATTAAATAAAATCCATAAAATCGCTCGGGTCTATCATTTCAACCCATGATGATTTTTCCTAATCTATAGATCGTTTGGGTATGTATCATTTCAACCCATAGGGAACTTGCAGTGTTATAACAATATTAAATATAACATCCAGTCATCCAATATCAACAAATCAAACATACATCACAATCATCATCCAAATCAACCAATAAACATTAATAGATAACTGATTATCATTAGCAGGTATTCAATTGACAATTAGATTCAATATTAAATTAAACGATGATTAAATGCAATAAAAGTCAAATTTAATTAGAATGACAATTTAAAACTACCAAACATCAATCAATAAATTTCTAATCACATCATAAATTTAATTTCACTAACATAAGAAATCTAGTAGTTGTGAGTGGGTTAAAACACTCACTTTTGATTTCAAATCGATTTGAAATCCAAAATAGGGCCCAAAATTCAGTAGTCTCAGAATTCGTCTAGACCAGTTCCAAAATGTCTGCAATTTCGGTATGATCCCAATAAAACAAATCACGCGTGAATCCGAGCTCGTATGTAGAAGACAAGATCGTTAAAACATTCGAAATCAAAATTAAAAAAATAACAAATAATAGTTGAATACGTCACCTGCCACATAGTCTGGATCCCACGCGAACTAACCTCGATCATAACCCATCATTCGAAACCTAGGCCGCCACCTTTGACCGAAATTTGCCATCGCCACGACGCACTGGCCAACGATCAGAGCACGCCACCTATGTCTGTATCTCCAGCCGCCCACCTCGCCACCCAATCCGCCACCTCCGGCCATCTCTGCTCGCGGTGCCACCTTTGTCTTTGGAGCCAATTTCTGGCAAAGTCGTGGCTTATTATGACCAAAAAAAACATACCGACCTGCTCAACACCCTCTTCCCAACGCCACCTCCCGATCGTCGATCAAACGACGATCCATCGTTGGATCGTCAATACCCTAGAATGTACGGCTGAGGTTCATCCTCGATTTCTGGACAAACGGTGATTCGATGGCAAAGATGAATTACACCAGTGAATTATGCTCGTTGAGAGCTACGAATTGATACAAAATTCATTATAGTTCGAGGAGTTTTAATTTTCTATTTGTATTTGATTTTGGTTTGCAATTGAGACTGGAAATAGGGAATTAGGTTTTGGTTTGTCTGCCATTGGAAAGAGGGAATGAGAAAGAAATGTACATATAGAAATGAGAAGTAATAAGGCTGCTAGGGTTAGAACAAAATTTATTTATGGACTCGGCCCGATAAGAAAGAATGAACATCCGAATAGATTTGAATTGACAATAACGACCCAAAAAGCCCGTTCTGCCTCCAAGACGAAAGTGGGTTATCTCATATATCAAAACAGATGTTTTTAATATTTTTGAATCAATGAAATAGGTTTCAAGTCCTAATTCCATCGTATAAAGAAGTAAGCTTTAAAACAGCTTATTTCAAATTGATTTCAATTAAATTGATTTCTATGTGTTTCGAGCCCGTACGATCAAACGACAAGTCCGATCGCTACGAAACTTGAAACCGTACAATAATTCACCGCTACGGATCCGATAAAACTTATTTCGTCGAAATTCGAGACAGTGGCCACAATGGCTATTTTCACATTAATTAAATAAATTAATATTAAATTGATTAAATCACTTTTTAATTCCACTTTTAATAACTAACAAATTTCATCATTTTTGTTTACCTAGACATTTACAATAACTTAAAACAAGTTTGTATGTTGGGTATTACACTAATTACAGTGTTTAATTTTAACTGTAATTAAATCCAGTTAATTATAATTTAGTTCCAATAAGATGATTTAATTTGATTTTAATTTTTTATTTCATCATTCATTTCTCTATGCATATATTCATCATTGGATTATGGCCAATTATATAGTACTCTCCAATTCATCTTTTACCATATTAGTAGTCATATTTCAATTACCTTGAATTTTTGTAAATTTTATTATAATTTAAAATCCCAGTAAATCAGTTTGTCCTTGTTTCACTCTTTTTATTAAATCGATTATTTCCTTATGAATATAACTGACATTTTTGTACATTTTATTGCATTCACCTTTTACAGTTATCGTCTTAACTCATTTTATGTAACATTTAATTTCATTTAATTATAATTGATTAAATAAATTGGTAAGAAATGACAATTATCACCATTTGTACATTTAATAACATTTGTATGTTTTTTATTTACAAATAAATGTTATAACAACTCATATTACACTAATTGTATTCAATTACAATTTAGTACACATTATTTCATTAATAACTCTACATCTAAATTATCAATTACTCTTTTAATTCAAGTGTCAATTAATACAAACATTATTACAGTTAATTTACAATCGCTAACCAATCATAACTTTTAATCATTTCAATCACTTGGAATTGCATTTAAAGCAGCTATGAATTACCTTAAATTAATACTATTACATTTCATTCCAGTTATAATCTTGTTATTAAATCACAAATTTTTATTTTTTCAACATTAAATCATAAAATCTAATTAAATCAACTATTTTTAATTATCGAAAATTACGGGTCGTTACACTTTCCCCACTCAAAACTTTTCATCCTCGAAACGGAAAAAGAAGGGAAAAGAAAGAATTAAGTAATTAATATAATTCAAAATATTAAATTTATAAACAATTAATTTACGTAATTAAATAATTTAAGTAAAATATATCAATTTATAACAATTAAATCCGTTATATTCAATTTAACAAAAGTTTGAAAAACATTTCACAAAATTTTCTAAGTCCCGAAGTTATGAATTTTTTTGGTAGTCTCCTTTGTAAGGAGTGGTCGGGGAGAAATAATGATATCAACAATAACCATATATCACATATTTTTCAAATAAAATATTCCAAACCTTGGAAAAAACAATATAATACCGCTAGAAAACCGTAACCCGAAGACGTACCTATTTGTCGTGCAAATAATGCTTAATTTATGAAACTGAAAGCAGTAGCAATTGCTTCCATAACCTGTATTTCACTTATATAATCCAATGAAGTTAATAATTATATAAAAGAGTAATGTATAAGTTATTCCAGTCATTAACAACAAATCAATCACAGTATAACAACAATTATTCTCAAATCAAATAGTACAAACATCATTTTCAACAAAGAGAGCAATTATCTATCCATAGCAACTAAAACAAATGGTTTATTCGGGTTCGGAATTTCTAATCATATAAAATGATAAATAAACTATGAAGTAAACCATACACTCAACAGTCATAGATAAAACTTTATAGATTATTTATACATCTCTATACAAAATAGAAGTATCCTTTCTCAACCAATCCATTAGCCAAACAAACAAAGAATTTAACACATTTTTAAATTTACTCTATTTATCTTTTTCACACCATTTGTTGTTGATTTTTTTCTTCATACAATGATTTTCTTTAATTCACGTTCAATACTTACAAAATAAAAATTTTCATTCGTTCATATAAGGCTTATTTCATTACTTTACATTCTTTACTTACATAAGTTATATTCATTTAAAATATTTGGATCATAAATGTATTCATTATCGAAGCATTGTAGATATTTTATTTCAGTTTACTTTACATTTACAATTTAGTTTGATTTCCCCTTTTTTCACATAATTTACTTTTCTTTTCTCATTCATATAATGTTTATTTCATTAGTTTACATTCATTATCACATACAAAAGTTCATTTCTCCTTTATTCATACAATGTCATTTTTTCATTTTATTACTTTACATTCATTGCTTAAATAAGTTATTTTTATTTCAATTATTAGATTATACATTATTAGGTAAGTTCCTTTACAATTCAGTTTACCATTTATAGATTATTTCTTTTTCACATTCATTCTTCTATATGCAGTATTGTTGAATATTAAATCCATTTTCAAATCATTTCAATGGTTTCCAAAGTTATAACCATTCAATTAACGTAATACTCATTTTAATTACAAATGGCTTCAATATTACACTAAGTTTATAATTATTTACTTATAGTATTCACCTTTACCTATTCAATCTGATTATAGATAGCTTAAATGTCAACTTAAGCTTATAATCATTTTACTTACATTATTCACTTCTATTACATTTAATTAGTAGCATTTCATATTATTAACTTAAGTTTATAACAATTTATAATATCAGAATTCTTATCTAGAAGAAATTCATTGAACACTTTCATTTGCTAAAATTTACTTGCACAATATTTTATTACATATCCTATTTAACATTTTAGCCTCTAATAATTTGGTAATATATATATATATATATGTCTTTTAGAATGCAACTGAATATTATCCTATTTTCTCTTATATACTAGTGTGAACCCATGCTTCACACACGAAAATTGGAAAAATATAGTTGTATAACAAATTAACGGTGGAATACAAAAGCATATACTAAAGCAGTTAAATAACCATGGATCCTATAAAATAGGATTAAAGATGTAAAAGAAAATAATGCTTCCATTGCATAATATGTAGTTCTTTAAATAGAATTCTATTATAATCCAACATAGAATACGTATTATATAATAGGTTGTGTAAACTTCTCTTGTTAAACGCTTTTATGACACAGATAGAACAATCAGTATATGATACTGTTGATATATATGATAACCGTTGACAAAAAATAGAGAAGACCATAGAGAAAAATAAAATAATATCACAATATTTAGTCGGCAAATCATAATTAAAGCAACGCGTCTTCTTCAAATAATTCAGTTGGAAAACATGTATGCACCGTACATAAGTAATAGAGATTGCCAAAAGATTAATGGATCAAAAAGTAACAATGAAGGTGGACTTTTACAACCAAAAATATTATTTATTTTTTGTTATTATTACTGCAGAACCAAAAAATCAGATACTAATAATTCTGTTTTTAGAAACATGTTAATGTCAGAAAGCAAGCAAGTGAGCAGAGAGAAAAACTTTTCATGTTTTTCTTTGAACGCAAATGTAAGCTATTTAGTCAGTTAGTCTCATTCATTGTTTTTCTGTAATTTAATTATGTTAAAGTTAGTAATAGGATTTAACAACTCAGCAAAAAGAAATAACAATGTAAGTTGTTTTTTCGGATGAGAAATAAAATCAATATGTAAAAGCAGGAATGAAATTTTATATTTCTATATACATGCAATTTAGAAAGCATAAAAAACTGAAATCTAGGTTACTAGATGGCCATGCATTGGCATGCAAAATAAATTGTACAGATTAAAAAATTTATGGGTATAGGAAATTGTTAATGAAATATAAAATTCTTTGACTTGGACCTGAATTTAATTATGGTTGTCTGAAAGTAGCAATTGCCAATGTGAACATAAATTGAGCATGTAAGATAAGGGCATTCATTAAGCGTTACATGTGAAAATATGTATAATCATGGAAGAAAAAGGCATACTTGTCTAAAAAGTTTCTTAGAGATTCATTGTTTGATAAGTCAATTTGCTAATTCATTTCAAAAATGTGTTGATATAGATAAATTGAAATAATGTGTCAAATAACTTTATGCTAGACCTAGTGATAACTTACAAGATATATGTATTTTCTACATGTATTACCATAAAATTCAACTTTTTACCTATTTGTAATGGCATCGAGTGGACAGCAGTTGACGGGATCAAATTTATACCTAAAATAATACAAATATTCAGAAATAGCTTGTTCTTAATGGAAAGAAATTAAGATAAAAATAACAAATGTGTACTCTTCCAAAAAAATGTTTTATGGGAATCTCTAAGCACAGTAAAAGAAATTTGCAGTTTCATTGATGGGAGGAAAAATGACTCAACGGCCACAAAATCTTAGACTTGAGTTGTTTGAACCGATTTTCCTAATAATGCATCCTATACGTCATAACATATATAAATCTTTTAAGTAACGGTTAGCCTATAAGTTGATGTTTTTCTTACATATATTCATCAGTCAAAATTTCCTACTATAATTCAATATTTGCATTCAAACATTAACATCAATAGACATGTTAGCAATTTCCAATCTCTAGCCTGAATATGCACTTGCATATCAACCGACATGACTTTTGTCTTGGTTTAATTTAAATATTCAGTAGGAAAAGGCACTAAAAGATAGAAAGATTAACCTGCTTATAAGATATTTGTGTGCCCGGTACACTTCTTTATCGTTAATAATATTTATGTACCTGGTACATTTCAACCTATAACGATTTTCCCGTGATCTATAAGATCGTTCGGGTATGAATCATTTCAACCCATAGTGAACTTGCAGTATTATAACAATACAAAATACAACATCCATTCACCTAATATCAACAATCAATCATCCATCACAATCATCATCCAAATCAATCAATAAATCTCAATAGATAATTAAAAATCAATAACATGGCAATTTAAATTCAATAATAAATTAAATGACGATTTAATTCAAATAAATTCATATTAACCGAGATAATGATTTAAATATACCAAACAGCCTTAAATAAATTTTCGGTCACATCATAAATTTAATTTAACAAATATAAGAAGTTTCAAAAGTTGTAGGTGGGTTAAAACACCCATCTTTGAATTTAAATCCAAATTAGAGTCCAAATTCAAACGATCTTAGAATTCGCCCAAACAAGCGTCAAAATATTCGAAATTTCAATACGATCACAAGCAAGAAACCGCGCGTGAATTGGACCTCGTAAGCGAAAATTGTGTCGATTAGAACATTTAAATCAAAATTTAAATAAAATAAAAAAAGGAACAAACCAATAAAGAGCAGTCACGCCATCACCATCACTCCTACCTTACAGCACGCACACTCACGAACCCAACCTAGGAACGATAAATGCACGCAAGAACACGGCCGTTGACCATGCTTGACCTCCCTGCTCTCGCCGTCGTAGGTCACAGCGACACCACCACTGGCTTCGGCCATTCCGGCCGACCCTCCTTAGGTCGCGCGGCCTCCCGTAGTTAGCCACCGCCACCTCCCAAAACTAGAGTTTCGAATCCTAGTTCATCAATTCCGACCACCGCATTCCATCTTGGGCCAAACGATCACCAGTTGCGAACTCCAGACGACGAGCTCTACACAACCCCCATCTCAATTTCGTCGATTGACGACGAAATCAAAACCCCAAATCATGACTTTGACCGCGATTTTCCAATGATTGAAGCACTATTGTGAAAAACAAACGCCATTGCTAATTTATATCATCGAGAACTTTCAGTTCCATATTTTATTTTCATTTTCGAGTAGTTTGAAATTTTGATAAAATTTGGAATTGCAATTGGGAATGTTGTTTGTCTGCCATTGGACAGCAAGAAACAAATGGAATTGTACGTACAGACAAATCAAGAATAAGAAATAATTAGGGTTTATAACGAGTTATTTATAGGTAGATCAAAAAATAGAAAGAACAAATATGATCATATTCGGATTGCAACGATAAACCACCCGAAAAGCCCATCCAGCCTCCAGAACAAAAATGGGTCCACTCATATATCAAAATAAATGTTTTTGATGATTTTAAACTCGATGAAATAGGTTTCAAGTCCAAATTCCATCGTATGAAGAATTATGGTAAAATCAGCTTATTTCAAATTGATTTCAATTAAATTGATTTCTAGGCGTTTCGAGTCCGTACGATCGAACGACAAGTATGATCGTTACGAAACTTAAAATCCTATAAAAATTCACTGTTACGGATCCAATGAAATTGGTTTTGTCAAAATCCGAGACAGTTGCCAAAATGGCTATATTTCAGTTAATTAAATAAATTAATATTAAGTTAATTAAATCACCCTTTTTATTTCCAATTTAATAACTACCAATATCATCATTTTTGATTACTTAGACATTTATAATAAATTAAAAAAATTTACATATACTTTAATATCAAATATTTCACAAATTACAGTGTTCAACTACAACTGTAATTAAATCCAATTAATTAAAAATTTATTTTCAAATAAATTGATTTTATTTGACTTTAAATATTTATATTCAACAACTATTATTCTACATTCATAATTAACATTGTTTTATATTTTATTACAATTAACATTCTCGAATTTCACCTTTTATTTGTAATAATTACTATAGTTTTCCTATATTGAATTCTTCAATTATATTAGAATTTTGAATATCAACAAATTTAGTTTATCCTTGTTTCACTCTTTCATTACATCAATTGTTGTCTTGCACTTATAATGACCTTCCCATACATTTATTACAATATATATTCAACATTTCATCTTACTTTCCATTAAAGTAGTCTTCAATTTTAATTAATTGTAATAAATTCACCTATTATAATTTAAATCCCAAAATTTTGGTGAAACTTGATTCCAATTCTTTTTGTCCCAATCAATAGTAATATTATGAAAAAAAATTAACATTGGTTACATTGTATTGAATCAACATTTTACCATTATCAATTTAACCTACATTAACTACACTATCTAAGTGGATTAATTTCAATTTATTTCCAATTAAACTTAATATACCAAATAATTAAATAGGTAGCATATATTAATTGTTACCATTAACTTTTCATCACACTAATAAGTTCATTATTAACAAGCAAATGTTACAATTTCGGGTGAATCTTCAATTTGGAGCGATGACCCTCAGCTAAAACTTCTTGCCTCAATCCATCAATATCAGGCACACACACAACCGACTCTTAATCCTTAAAGTACCTTGATCATCTATCTTGAAATCTGAATATCGTTCGTCCTTAGTTCCAAGAATTATTCCCTCAAAAGATTTATCTTCCATTTGCTAACTAACGATCTTTTCTTGGAGAGATGGAACGACTTCCAAAAGAGATATGACCGCATTTCTACTAAGAGCATTAGCCACAACATTTGTTTTTTCCCGGAGTATACAAAATATCCAAATCATAAGATGTCAAAATTCTACCTATCTCTGCTGTCTCGAATTAAGATTTTTTTTGAGAGAAAAAAATATTTCAACGGTTTGTGATCCGTGAATAACTCAAACTTTTCTCCTAAAAGATAATGTCTCTAAATCTTCAAAACAAAAACAATAGCTAACAGTTCTAAATCATGCGTAGCATAGTTCTTCTCATAAGACTTCAATTGTCTACTAGCATACGCAATCACTCTGATATTCTGCAACAACACATGCTTCCTTAGAGTTTCCAAAACAATTCCCAAATGTTGCCTGTGCTCTCCTTCCGATTTGGATTAAACCAAAATATCATCAATGAATGCCAGCACAAACTTATTCAACACATAACCTTAGCGAACCATCCGGTTTGATGACAAATACAGCAGCAGAGCCCCAACCAGAAGAACTAGGTCTAATCAAATCTTTCTCCAAAAGATCTTGCGTCTGCTTAACCAACTCTTCTCTCTCTCTAGGAGGCATTCTCCTACTGGTTGAATCACCGGCACAGCTCCTGGAATCAAATCAATACGATAACTCAATCTCTCGATGTGGCGGTAGACACTTAACTTCTTCGAAAACATCCGGAAGATCTTGAACCACTTCAGTTTCCTCACTTCCTCTTGAGAAGTCTCAACTCCTCACAACAAACTACACAAAAGAATTCCAGAATTGTCGCACAACACTCTGGCAATTCTACCCAAATAAGTTTGTTCTTCCTTCACAATTTAGAACAGCCAAATACTGTTCAGGTCAATCCATTGAAGAAACGAATCCACTCTGCTACTTCTGAAATCACTTCAAGAAAACTGCTAATCAACAAACCTTCTCAACAGCACACAGAACTCTTCCAGCTATAGAACTCATCCTCAATGTCTAAAGACTTCTATTCAGAGCTCTTCGAGAAACTCGGGCCTCAATCAAACAAATACCCTATTGAACTTAGTCACCATTCCGAAACGGACATACTTCCTTAACTAGTTCCAAAGAAACATCTTCGGAGATATCCAAACTTACTGTGTCTCATCACACAGCTACAACTCCTTGAGATCTCAAGATATCATGCTTGACTTCTGTCCAATCGACAGATCCAAACTCAAGCTCATACAAAATCACATCCCAACAATAAAATCCTCACTTCATCCAAAGCTCACTCGAGACGGTAATAGGTCTACAGTCTCGACAGATACATTCCATCTACAAATATTCAAAACTCCAACCATCGGTAGTCGTGTTTCACACACCACTACCCTATCTACAGTATACTCATATTGGAATACCCGAACAGGTAACCCAATAAATAGTTAAAAATAAATAAATATAGATATATCAAAATTACAAATACGCTCTCTCAAGAAAGAAATCAATCAAGAGCCTAGGTATTCACTCAACCTAGCGCTCTGATACCAAATGTGACGACCCGACTTTCTACGCCCAGAAAGACGTGCCATCAATAAGAAAGAAAGGGATAGAAATAGAAAGAAAAGAAAGAAAGAACAACAACATTAGAGTCTCACAGCGGAATGGAATAAAATATAATACATCAACATAAATATTACATAGTTATCTGTACATCAGAGTTATACAATATCATACAACATGACTATCATATATATATCAGTCAGGACATACATCTCAAATACATCAGGACTAACTAACACAGCGGAACTATAAAGATATATATATGTCAACGACGCTGAAGCCTCCTGCTCCATTGCTCCTCCAGAAGTCGTCAAAGCTAACCTGAATCCTTTGGCTACCCGTAAAAATTTGGGTACCCGAAAGTTTATGAAAAACAAAAATAAACTCCGGGTCAGACATGGGTCTGGTATGAGTAAACGGGTTAAAGTTGTTTAACTTTGAAAATCATTTAAAATAAAGGTATCACGTAAGACTCCCCACAAATAAATACGGGCAAGTTTTTACCTTACGCTAACCAAAACATTTAATATGAAATCCAGTGATATTATAATAGTGTCTAGGGTTTTCAAGTAAAATACAGAAATAGCTGAAATGCTTACATCTCACATTTCAACATAGTTGGGCACAATCAAAACGTACGGCGCTTATTGGAAATTGGATCCCATACAATGGCAGGGCTACTGGGGTACCGCCCGTCACAGTACGTGGTCTAGATCACAGTACCGAGGATTACTCCCTTCATCCCCTGCAACACAAGGCCGGAACCATTCCTTACTGAACAGTCCCGAACAAGATAACCCCGCAGTTGGTGTACATCCAACCGCCCACACAGCCGAATAAAGGGACATCTAGACAGAGGTATATCTCGTCCTGCTTGGGCATGACCCACCTAACCTTGCTGCACCTCCCCTGTTTTAGCCATTCCCGGTTGATGAGGCATGAGGCTGCGATTACCTTTATAGAACATATCACTTAGAATGCTCATCGTCCGCCTGACGATGTGCTGAAAGCATTCAATCCATACAAGTTCGTTCCGGGTTCGAACGAAACCGAAGGCATTATCTCGTTACACTCATTTTGGAATCACCCTCAGAGTCAACGACGATAACCCTTGCATTCTGAAAGCACCATCTCGATTTTCACTTCAGAATTCACGACCTAACGTTTAATTTGGATCGATGTGGTTTTCGAAATATCAATTGGATACCCGATCCCGGTCTCATCGAAATCCAAACGCCATTTTAAAGTCCAAGTTGTCTAATTAACTTAACAGTTTAAATTTAACAATTGAATTCATATAGCAATTTAATACAATAATTAACAACAGATAAATCATATAGCAATAGATAAATAACATCAGATAATTCATATAATGATTGAATACAGATAAATCATGCATAACCATCACAGATATATCACAGGACATCACATATATAAATAAACATCAGAGGCAATCAAATAGAGCTATCGATTCATATCAACATGTCATTTGATTTAATTTAAACTTAATTGCATACTCAAGAGCAAATTATATTTTGTTCTTTATTTAATTAATTACGATTAATTAACTTATTCCAATTTATTAATTACTTATTAATTTTTTTCTTAATTAATGAATAAATTCTTAATTACTAATCAATAACCTTAAATATTGATTTATAAAACTTAATTACACAATTAACTATTATTAATTGCTTAATTAATTACTAATTAACGTAAACGTTCAATCCATAATTATTATTTAATCCGTTATCTCTGATTTGTTAATCAATCAACTTCAAGTGATTAATTGAATTCTAGATTACATAAGATTTTATACAAGACTATTATTAAAATCCTTAATTATTAATTTGAATTATGTAATTAAATTCTATTTAAATTAATTATGTACCTTGTTTCAGCAAAGCTTGAAGGCTATCAAAGTTTAAAACAATTTATAAACATTAACGCTTATCTTATATAACTTAACCAGTATTCAAATTAGCAAATTACAGGAATTGTTAAACCCGGAGTTAATCACGTGTTCATCTCATGAAAGTCTCGAGTCCCCCTGCATCTTCACGCGTTCAAACTCCCTGATTCTATTTCTTCTTCTCCCTGACTCTCCTGTTTCTTTTCTTCCACTTACCCCTATTTTTTTTTCAAACTTAAAGTTTTAACTGATAAAACTTAATAACACTCACGCGCATACTCAAACTCATCCAGGCTACAAAACTCGAAGCAAGGCACGACAACTCTCGAGTTCTCCTCGTGTCGGCCCAAAAACACAGACATCTCCGCCGCCGTGCACGTGCACGGCGGTCCCCCACCGCGACTGCGCTCCGCGACACCACGCACAAATCACTTGTCGTCCCCTCTCACGAATGCAACACCCAAGTCAGCCCTAAAGTCACAAGATCAAAATTCGACTAAAAATGTCGCACTGAAGTTCAACACAGAAGGCCAAAAACCCCTTGTCCACATCATCGCAACCGCTACAGACGACGTGTCCACGTCCAAACCTTGCCAACACCCCTCTCGTGCACCTCCCAAAATCCCAGATCACTCGGTCAGGTTGAGGTGTCGCACGACTCAAATGAACAGAACCCCAAAATACAGACTCCTAAACCCTACTATTGAATTTCCCCAACAAAACTTGCATTCGAAAATTATTTCAACAATTTTCTGTTAATCTCCTATCCTTATACTAGCTACGTGCAAATTTTCACCAATAATTATTGTAGGAATTAACAGAATTTCATGAAATTGCATATATAGTTTACTAATGAACTGCTGTGTACATAGTTAACTAAAAATTATAATTTGAAGCTTAAAAATCATAACTTAGTATGTTATTCCCAGATATAAATTTGAATTTACAATTTATTCAGTTCTAGTGTTGATCATTATTTACTTTATACTGTAAATCAACTTTACAGTTACTATGATGTTAACAATACAGTTTTCAAATGTTTAGTTTTGCTTATTCTACTAATTTTTTTATTCTAAACTAAATTTATTAAGTTAAATTACAAATTACAAGATGATTTCATATAAAAGTATGAAATATCTTTTAACTTCTTTGACTTAACAGAAGTATGGAAACCTGAAGAGCAACTATAAGAATATACAGTGCAAAGCAAGCAATCCAGAACTTCCAACATACTCATAACAAATTTTTCATAAACTTCAAATTAAGAGTTAGATTAGAAATTGTTTACTCACCAAGAATGATTGCAGAAGAAACTTGAAACAGAGCATAGTAAGAAAACTGCAGTTGCCAAAAATTTGAATTCCAGTAACCTTTATGCTTTCTGAACTTTATTTTGAACTTGTATTTGATCTAGAAATATTAAGTTTGGTTTATATTCTTTTGTTTATTCTCCTTCTTATCTCAGTTTTGTTTTCTTAAGTTTAAGGCTGAACTTAATGTAATGATAAATACAAGTATTTATAACTTGAACAATGGAGTCTTCTTGTACAAGCTTGACATAATAAATATCTTGCTTATTTATCATTTGTACTAAGACTTGACATTCACATTTCGGCTGAGATATTTTGTTTCAGGCAAAGATATGTGCTAATTAATACTTATATCATCTTTAGGCTAGCATAGATTAAATGCTTGCTGACACTACATATGAAGTACAATATACTTGCAGACTTTTGATTTGTGTTAGTGCTAATGCTTTCATTCATGCCAACATCCTATTAATGTTTGCTGCAGGTTTGTACTAATGTTTTCATTTAAGTTAACACAGAATAAATGCTTGCTGACACAAAGCTTTATCCTATGCTTGTTAACTTCATACTTGCAGATTTCTTTTCTTCATATTTGGACAAACTCATGTGATCATATAAACAAAAATATGTGTTGCAGGTTTTCATTTGTGCTAACATCCTAATGATGTTTGCAGACCCATTTTGTACCAAAATATTTCAGTTTTGTTTTATTATTTATGCTAACATATAAAAACATGTTGCTGGCACTTGACATTGGATTTCTCTGTTGCATAAGAATTAGTTTGCAAGTCAACTTATACTAACATAGAAATGATGTTTGCAGGTCTTTAAAGTTTCTTCATTGTTGCTGAGCAAGTTTAATTTCTTATGTTTATACATTTTATACTTATAAATGCTTCGTTGACCAAATTATATTTGTATAAGACATATGCAGGTTCTCATTTGTGTTTGAACTAATTTTTTTCATTTCTATTTATATCTTATAACTATTATATTGTACTTATGTTTGTAACCATATTTATAAATATTTATATTTATGTAGAAACTCATGTTAAATATTCACTTGCTTATGTGATTTTAGTTATACAAGTTATTCTTAGAATATTGCTTAAATCTTAATTTTATTTAAAGTTTACTCTTTCAATATTTGATTTGTAATGTATACTTTATATTACTTATATAAACTTATATTTAATTAAATTATACAACTGTTATAATAAACTCAGCTTAATCCTATTTTACATTAAAGTTAAATATTACAAATATTTGATTTGCAACTTATATGTGCATTAATGTATATATGAATATGATTATGTTATTGTACTTGTTCTTATTATTAACTCCATACATAAATCTGATAATTTAATGCATTCATACTTAACATTTAATTTAAATAAATAAAACAGGTTTAATTTTTGAATATTGTTAAAAGAGTCTATTTACATTTTGAAATTATATTCCTTTATAACCTATGTAAAACTAATAATATCCAAATTCTTATTTATTTACAAATGAAAATCTTATATTTTAATTAAATTCGATTAAAAACTTATTATAATCATAGGGTCAAATTTCCGGGATGTCACATTCCTCCCCCCTTAAAAGAATTTCGTCCCCGAAATTTAAACAACAGTTAATTCAAAAACTTAGTATCAACAATCCAAACATACATATCATCCATACAAAAACAAACAATCAAACAGTCAATCCTAACAACAATTCTAGCTATCCGGACAAAAATCTGGATAAGCTTTTCTAAAACTATCAAGAGTTTCCCAGGCACAATCTCTGGGATTCTCACTCCATTGCACCTTGACAAGTTTCACCACTTTGTTCCTGAGTTGCTTCTCGTCTTGATCTACAATCTGAACATGATCTCTAACCACAGTCAGGTTAGGTTCTACTTCTAAATCTTCCTGAACAACTGGTTCTACTACTAATAATGGTCATGAATAAATTTCCTAAAATGAGATATTGTGAATTCCATACATCCGTTCTGGCAATTCAATCCTGTAGACTACAGTTCTAATTCTTCCCAATACTCGGAATGGACCAATATATTCCGGAACAAGTTTTCCCGTTTTTCCGAATCTTATAGCACCTTTGATTGGGGAAACTTTAATAAAAACTAAATCTCCGATCTCAAATTCCAATGGTCTTCGTCTCTTATCTGCATATTCCTTCTAACGGTCTTGAGTAGCTTTCATTCTTTTCTTGATAAGCTCGACCTTCGCAGAAGCTTCACGAATTAGATCGGGTCCAAGCACAAGTCGATCATTCGATTAAGTCTTTCCGTCTGTCTGTCCGTTTGAGGATGATAGACTGTACTTAATCTCAAACTAGTTCCCAATGCTGATTGCAAAGCTTTCCAAAATTTACTAGTGAAATTAGAATCACAGTCACTTACTATGCTAATAGGAACACCATGCAATCTGACTATCTCCTTCCAAAAAATTTTGCCAAGGAAACTGCAGTATGAGTCGCCTTAACAGGAATAAAATGGGCACTCTTCGTTAAACGATCCACAATAACTCATATTCCTTCATTTCCTTCCCTGGTTTTAAATAAACCGTCTATAAAATCCATCGAGATCATTTCCCATGACCAATCTGGAATTTCCAAAGGTTGTAATAGTCCAACATACTTTTGTTGATCTCCCTTCACTTGCTGGCAAATGGCACTATTATTTACAAAAGTAGCTACATCCTTCTTCATATTCGGCCACCAGAAAACTCTCCTCAAATCTTTATACATCTTCGAAATTTTCGGGTGAATCTTCAATTTGGAGCGATGACCCTCAGCTAAAACTTCTTGCCTCAATCCATCAATATCAGGCACACACACAACCGACTCTTAATCCTTAAAGTACCTTGATCATCTATCTTGAAATCTGAATATCGTTCGTCCTTAGTTCCAAGAATTATTCCCTCAAAAGATTTATCTTCCATTTGCTTACTAACGATCTTTTCTTGGAGAGATGGAACGACTTCCAAAAGAGATATGACCGCATTTCTACTAAGAGCATTAGCCACAACATTTGTTTTTTCCCGGAGTATACAAAATATCCAAATCATAAGATGTCAAAATTCTACCTATCTCTGCTGTCTCGAATTAAGATTTTTTTTGAGAGAAAAAAATATTTCAACGGTTTGTGATCCGTGAATAACTCAAACTTTTCTCCTAAAAGATAATGTCTCTAAATCTTCAAAACAAAAACAATAGCTAACAGTTCTAAATCATGCGTAGCATAGTTCTTCTCATAAGACTTCAATTGTCTACTAGCATACGCAATCACTCTGATATTCTGCAACAACACATGCTTCCTTAGAGTTTCCAAAACAATTCCCAAATGTTGCCTGTGCTCTCCTTCCGATTTGGATTAAACCAAAATATCATCAATGAATGCCAGCACAAACTTATTCAACACATAACCTTAGCGAACCATCCGGTTTGATGACAAATACAGCAGCAGAGCCCCAACCAGAAGAACTAGGTCTAATCAAATCTTTCTCCAAAAGATCTTGCGTCTGCTTAACCAACTCTTCTCTCTCTCTAGGAGGCATTCTCCTACTGGTTGAATCACCGGCACAGCTCCTGGAATCAAATCAATACGATAACTCAATCTCTCGATGTGGCGGTAGACACTTAACTTCTTCGAAAACATCCGGAAGATCTTGAACCACTTCAGTTTCCTCACTTCCTCTTGAGAAGTCTCAACTCCTCACAACAAACTACACAAAAGAATTCCAGAATTGTCGCACAACACTCTGGCAATTCTACCCAAATAAGTTTGTTCTTCCTTCACAATTTAGAACAGCCAAATACTGTTCAGGTCAATCCATTGAAGAAACGAATCCACTCTGCTACTTCTGAAATCACTTCAAGAAAACTGCTAATCAACAAACCTTCTCAACAGCACACAGAACTCTTCCAGCTATAGAACTCATCCTCAATGTCTAAAGACTTCTATTCAGAGCTCTTCGAGAAACTCGGGCCTCAATCAAACAAATACCCTATTGAACTTAGTCACCATTCCGAAACGGACATACTTCCTTAACTAGTTCCAAAGAAACATCTTCGGAGATATCCAAACTTACTGTGTCTCATCACACAGCTACAACTCCTTGAGATCTCAAGATATCATGCTTGACTTCTGTCCAATCGACAGATCCAAACTCAAGCTCATACAAAATCACATCCCAACAATAAAATCCTCACTTCATCCAAAGCTCACTCGAGACGGTAATAGGTCTACAGTCTCGACAGATACATTCCATCTACAAATATTCAAAACTCCAACCATCGGTAGTCGTGTTTCACACACCACTACCCTATCTACAGTATACTCATATTGGAATACCCGAACAGGTAACCCAATAAATAGTTAAAAATAAATAAATATAGATATATCAAAATTACAAATACGCTCTCTCAAGAAAGAAATCAATCAAGAGCCTAGGTATTCACTCAACCTAGCGCTCTGATACCAAATGTGACGACCCGACTTTCTACGCCCAGAAAGACGTGCCATCAATAAGAAAGAAAGGGATAGAAATAGAAAGAAAAGAAAGAAAGAACAACAACATTAGAGTCTCACAGCGGAATGGAATAAAATATAATACATCAACATAAATATTACATAGTTATCTGTACATCAGAGTTATACAATATCATACAACATGACTATCATATATATATCAGTCAGGACATACATCTCAAATACATCAGGACTAACTAACACAGCGGAACTATAAAGATATATATATGTCAACGACGCTGAAGCCTCCTGCTCCATTGCTCCTCCAGAAGTCGTCAAAGCTAACCTGAATCCTTTGGCTACCCGTAAAAATTTGGGTACCCGAAAGTTTATGAAAAACAAAAATAAACTCCGGGTCAGACATGGGTCTGGTATGAGTAAACGGGTTAAAGTTGTTTAACTTTGAAAATCATTTAAAATAAAGGTATCACGTAAGACTCCCCACAAATAAATACGGGCAAGTTTTTACCTTACGCTAACCAAAACATTTAATATGAAATCCAGTGATATTATAATAGTGTCTAGGGTTTTCAAGTAAAATACAGAAATAGCTGAAATGCTTACATCTCACATTTCAACATAGTTGGGCACAATCAAAACGTACGGCGCTTATTGGAAATTGGATCCCATACAATGGCAGGGCTACTGGGGTACCGCCCGTCACAGTACGTGGTCTAGATCACAGTACCGAGGATTACTCCCTTCATCCCCTGCAACACAAGGCCGGAACCATTCCTTACTGAACAGTCCCGAACAAGATAACCCCGCAGTTGGTGTACATCCAACCGCCCACACAGCCGAATAAAGGGACATCTAGACAGAGGTATATCTCGTCCTGCTTGGGCATGACCCACCTAACCTTGCTGCACCTCCCCTGTTTTAGCCATTCCCGGTTGATGAGGCATGAGGCTGCGATTACCTTTATAGAACATATCACTTAGAATGCTCATCGTCCGCCTGACGATGTGCTGAAAGCATTCAATCCATACAAGTTCGTTCCGGGTTCGAACGAAACCGAAGGCATTATCTCGTTACACTCATTTTGGAATCACCCTCAGAGTCAACGACGATAACCCTTGCATTCTGAAAGCACCATCTCGATTTTCACTTCAGAATTCACGACCTAACGTTTAATTTGGATCGATGTGGTTTTCGAAATATCAATTGGATACCCGATCCCGGTCTCATCGAAATCCAAACGCCATTTTAAAGTCCAAGTTGTCTAATTAACTTAACAGTTTAAATTTAACAATTGAATTCATATAGCAATTTAATACAATAATTAACAACAGATAAATCATATAGCAATAGATAAATAACATCAGATAATTCATATAATGATTGAATACAGATAAATCATGCATAACCATCACAGATATATCACAGGACATCACATATATAAATAAACATCAGAGGCAATCAAATAGAGCTATCGATTCATATCAACATGTCATTTGATTTAATTTAAACTTAATTGCATACTCAAGAGCAAATTATATTTTGTTCTTTATTTAATTAATTACGATTAATTAACTTATTCCAATTTATTAATTACTTATTAATTTTTTTCTTAATTAATGAATAAATTCTTAATTACTAATCAATAACCTTAAATATTGATTTATAAAACTTAATTACACAATTAACTATTATTAATTGCTTAATTAATTACTAATTAACGTAAACGTTCAATCCATAATTATTATTTAATCCGTTATCTCTGATTTGTTAATCAATCAACTTCAAGTGATTAATTGAATTCTAGATTACATAAGATTTTATACAAGACTATTATTAAAATCCTTAATTATTAATTTGAATTATGTAATTAAATTCTATTTAAATTAATTATGTACCTTGTTTCAGCAAAGCTTGAAGGCTATCAAAGTTTAAAACAATTTATAAACATTAACGCTTATCTTATATAACTTAACCAGTATTCAAATTAGCAAATTACAGGAATTGTTAAACCCGGAGTTAATCACGTGTTCATCTCATGAAAGTCTCGAGTCCCCCTGCATCTTCACGCGTTCAAACTCCCTGATTCTATTTCTTCTTCTCCCTGACTCTCCTGTTTCTTTTCTTCCACTTACCCCTATTTTTTTTTCAAACTTAAAGTTTTAACTGATAAAACTTAATAACACTCACGCGCATACTCAAACTCATCCAGGCTACAAAACTCGAAGCAAGGCACGACAACTCTCGAGTTCTCCTCGTGTCGGCCCAAAAACACAGACATCTCCGCCGCCGTGCACGTGCACGGCGGTCCCCCACCGCGACTGCGCTCCGCGACACCACGCACAAATCACTTGTCGTCCCCTCTCACGAATGCAACACCCAAGTCAGCCCTAAAGTCACAAGATCAAAATTCGACTAAAAATGTCGCACTGAAGTTCAACACAGAAGGCCAAAAACCCCTTGTCCACATCATCGCAACCGCTACAGACGACGTGTCCACGTCCAAACCTTGCCAACACCCCTCTCGTGCACCTCCCAAAATCCCAGATCACTCGGTCAGGTTGAGGTGTCGCACGACTCAAATGAACAGAACCCCAAAATACAGACTCCTAAACCCTACTATTGAATTTCCCCAACAAAACTTGCATTCGAAAATTATTTCAACAATTTTCTGTTAATCTCCTATCCTTATACTAGCTACGTGCAAATTTTCACCAATAATTATTGTAGGAATTAACAGAATTTCATGAAATTGCATATATAGTTTACTAATGAACTGCTGTGTACATAGTTAACTAAAAATTATAATTTGAAGCTTAAAAATCATAACTTAGTATGTTATTCCCAGATATAAATTTGAATTTACAATTTATTCAGTTCTAGTGTTGATCATTATTTACTTTATACTGTAAATCAACTTTACAGTTACTATGATGTTAACAATACAGTTTTCAAATGTTTAGTTTTGCTTATTCTACTAATTTTTTTATTCTAAACTAAATTTATTAAGTTAAATTACAAATTACAAGATGATTTCATATAAAAGTATGAAATATCTTTTAACTTCTTTGACTTAACAGAAGTATGGAAACCTGAAGAGCAACTATAAGAATATACAGTGCAAAGCAAGCAATCCAGAACTTCCAACATACTCATAACAAATTTTTCATAAACTTCAAATTAAGAGTTAGATTAGAAATTGTTTACTCACCAAGAATGATTGCAGAAGAAACTTGAAACAGAGCATAGTAAGAAAACTGCAGTTGCCAAAAATTTGAATTCCAGTAACCTTTATGCTTTCTGAACTTTATTTTGAACTTGTATTTGATCTAGAAATATTAAGTTTGGTTTATATTCTTTTGTTTATTCTCCTTCTTATCTCAGTTTTGTTTTCTTAAGTTTAAGGCTGAACTTAATGTAATGATAAATACAAGTATTTATAACTTGAACAATGGAGTCTTCTTATACAAGCTTGACATAATAAATATCTTGCTTATTTATCATTTGTACTAAGACTTGACATTCACATTTCGGCTGAGATATTTTGTTTCAGGCAAAGATATGTGCTAATTAATACTTATATCATCTTTAGGCTAGCATAGATTAAATGCTTGCTGACACTACATATGAAGTACAATATACTTGCAGACTTTTGATTTGTGTTAGTGCTAATGCTTTCATTCATGCCAACATCCTATTAATGTTTGCTGCAGGTTTGTACTAATGTTTTCATTTAAGTTAACACAGAATAAATGCTTGCTGACACAAAGCTTTATCCTATGCTTGTTAACTTCATACTTGCAGATTTCTTTTCTTCATATTTGGACAAACTCATGTGATCATATAAACAAAAATATGTGTTGCAGGTTTTCATTTGTGCTAACATCCTAATGATGTTTGCAGACCCATTTTGTACCAAAATATTTCAGTTTTGTTTTATTATTTATGCTAACATATAAAAACATGTTGCTGGCACTTGACATTGGATTTCTCTGTTGCATAAGAATTAGTTTGCAAGTCAACTTATACTAACATAGAAATGATGTTTGCAGGTCTTTAAAGTTTCTTCATTGTTGCTGAGCAAGTTTAATTTCTTATGTTTATACATTTTATACTTATAAATGCTTCGTTGACCAAATTATATTTGTATAAGACATATGCAGGTTCTCATTTGTGTTTGAACTAATTTTTTTCATTTCTATTTATATCTTATAACTATTATATTGTACTTATGTTTGTAACCATATTTATAAATATTTATATTTATGTAGAAACTCATGTTAAATATTCACTTGCTTATGTGATTTTAGTTATACAAGTTATTCTTAGAATATTGCTTAAATCTTAATTTTATTTAAAGTTTACTCTTTCAATATTTGATTTGTAATGTATACTTTATATTACTTATATAAACTTATATTTAATTAAATTATACAACTGTTATAATAAACTCAGCTTAATCCTATTTTACATTAAAGTTAAATATTACAAATATTTGATTTGCAACTTATATGTGCATTAATGTATATATGAATATGATTATGTTATTGTACTTGTTCTTATTATTAACTCCATACATAAATCTGATAATTTAATGCATTCATACTTAACATTTAATTTAAATAAATAAAACAGGTTTAATTTTTGAATATTGTTAAAAGAGTCTATTTACATTTTGAAATTATATTCCTTTATAACCTATGTAAAACTAATAATATCCAAATTCTTATTTATTTACAAATGAAAATCTTATATTTTAATTAAATTCGATTAAAAACTTATTATAATCATAGGGTCAAATTTCCGGGATGTCACAAAAGTAATCAACCATTTCTGAAGTTACAATCATTAAATTTTATATGGTATTCATTTTATTATTTACTTTAATTATCAATAGCTTCAAACATTAACTTAAGTTCACAATTCTTTGCTTACAATACTTACTTTTTCTTTCATTTTATTTAGTAGCACTACAATTTTAACTCAGGTTTATAACTATTTTCATATCAAATTTCTTATTTATAAAAGAAAATTCATTGAACACTTTCGTTACTTAAGTTTTTTTTGTACAATATTCCATCACATATCCTCATTTAACATTACAACTTTTAGTATTCTGGTAAGTTATATATATGTTTCTAAGAATGTATTTGAAAGTTACACAAGTTTATCTTATTTCGTTTTAGTAAATCAATGTTCAATAGTTATCATTTCTTATTTTCATATCCTTTTTGTTTACAAGTTACAAATTTCAAATTCCTTGTATATTTCATTTATAACTTAGCATTTAATTTCTTACTTTCAACTTTAGAAGTTTCAATTATTAAATAGTTAAAAAAATTATTTCATCGCTATAATTTGAAATTCAAAATTAAATTTACTTTATTTTATTCTACTGGTTTGTTTTTTTCCTTCTCATTATTTACCTTTCCATTCATTTATTTATATAAAGATCAATTACCTACATAAATTGTTTTCCATTAAGGATTTAAGTCATTAATGAATCATTTCATAAAATATTACTTAAGCTTCTACCACCTTACTTAAGTTTATAACTTAATTCGGTTATTGAATAAAATTTAATTTTTTGGTATTTACCCTTGAAGAGAAAAGAAATAGTTTATTATATCTAAAAATTCAATTAAAACATTTAATCTCATTCACTTAGTAAAATATAAAATATATTTAAAACATCCTCATAGCATTATGTAAAGATTTTTCAAAAGACTAAAACAATGTTAGAAATTTATATCAAAACACTATAATAAGCTTTAAAATAAAGTACCTTAAATTTGAAAAATTATTAGACTCGTTATTTTTAAAATAAGTGTAAATTCAAGATCATTAAACTGAAACTAATAGTATACTCGAATCTTATATTAAATTTCTAAATCAACTATACGATTTTATATCTTCATAATAGATTTTAAATACTTGTTTAAAAATGAATATTCAAATCATGGAAAAACATTTATTATGGTTTAATACCAAAATTCAGATAGTAAATAAACTAATAAATTTACTATTAGTACTTTGAAATCAAGTAAATATTCCAAACTATACTTCCAAAATAGAGATTCAAATTTATCTGTCAAGTATATTATTATAAATAAACTTCGCAAATCAATTTTTTTCCGTTTGTATAATATCTTTAAATTATACATTTAAAGAAGCTTATAATTTTACTTGAAATACTCATTTAAAGCTTTATTCGCAAATCAATCATCTTTAATACGTTTCAAAAATTCATTTGTAAAATTTCTTACTTCACTTATAAATACCATTTAAATATTTTAGATAACATCTTTCTAAATATATGTAAACTATTTGAAAATAATTACTTACATCATTGCTTATATTTTCAAAGAGGCTATTGAAAACATTAAATCCATTATTTATTAATTTATTAGTTTTATCTCAAGATACTTTTCAAACATTATTAACAAATCAATAATCATTTACTTTAAATATGCTTTATTGAATTAATAACTTCTAAAATACTTACAACACTAATAATTTACTATTAAACCATGTTGTGTATAAATAAATAATATTTTAAACATTTTAAAGTATTTAGAATTGACAAAAATGACCAAAATATCTTTTATATAATACTTTATCAAAATACTTTTATAACTCGATGTCTTAATAGGTTTATCCTCATTCTTGCAAGTTCTGGTCGTATGTTGATCAGGCGTAAGACTAGAATCTCCAAGTACTTGTAGACTCGTTTAAACACCCAGTGAAAAGTACTTAAAAAACAAGGAATGAGAAGTACCGCTAAAAATCCAATGTCAAACGATGATAATACGATAGCAGTGGCCCGCTGTTGATTCAGTATTTACGCAAAGGACACAAAACTTTCCAGAAGATCCTTCTACCTTCCGGATTCCAGAAAAATATCGTAGCCAGTTCGTAAACAAGGGACCATCGACCCCTGCTGCAATAGTGCGCTGCCGATTCAATGATTTACACAATGGATGCACTTCCTTCCTGGAAGATCCATAAACAACAGATCCCAGGATCGAAAGCACCTCCATTGGGTAAACTAAACAGCCATCTATCCTGGAAAAAAATCTAGGAACTCATGAGTTTAAGTCCGAACAACCATATCAATTCAAATCCATTTCTGAATTCACCCGAGTCCATTAGGGTTTATCTGTCGAATCCATTCCTGGATTCCCCAAGTCCATCTAAGTCAAAGCAAATCATACTATACTTCTTCGTGGAGGGAACTTCCCCATACCTCTTACTTCAAAATATAAATACCATATATAGTACCCTTTCAAAATCATAGCTTCAAATATCGCACTTATATAAATTCCATTATATATAAGATTTCATTTTCAAATAAAGTAATTTCCAAAATAAATAATCTCAAATATATTAAATCATTCTTATATAAATTCCATGATATATAAGATTTATCTCTTCGGGTCGAATACCTTCCAAAATCAACATAATCGAAATCACTTGTACTTATATAAGTCCATCTTATACAAGAATTAAACATTTCCAAATCAATCTAGCTGATGGAAAGTCATATGGGATTGAACATCTTTGCGTTATAAAAGGTTCTGAATTTAGAATAGTTTTGTATTTTTTTGTATATAAAATGGTTGTGTAAAATAATTTGTAAATAAAATAGTTTGTAAAATAGTTTGTAAATAAAATAGTTTGTAAAATAGTTTTGTACATAAAACTGTTCATAAATTAGTTTGTAAATAAATTGTTTATAAAATATTTTTGTAAATAAAATAGAATAAGATAGTTTGTATAATAAAATAGTTTGTATAAGAAAAATAAAAGAAAATAGTTTGTATAAGAAAAAAAAGAAGATAGTTTTGAAAAATGTTATAAATTAATAGTAGTTTTGCATAAAGGAAAATTCCAATTTAAATTACAAAGATATCCAACCCAACAACTTTCAATTTCAGCGCCAAACCATATCAATAATATTAAAACATAAGATGTACATATGTCATCATTTCGCAAAATCACAATCGATCGCTCGCTCAATCACACAAGTTCGCTTTTGAACTAGTATTGTCCATTCAACTTCCCTAATACGTACTTCGATATAGTTTCTTGACTAGAAACCATCATTCTTCTTGCATAGCCATATAATATGATAGAGAATTCTAGAATCAAAACAAAATCCATATCAAATATTCATTATCAAGAATCGAATGAAAAATCCTAACGCGAAATGGTGTAATTCACGTCGAACTTATGTACTCAAATCCAGATCAAATTAATTATGCGAATAAAATAATATACGCTCAACTTACATATTTATTCCAATTTGATTCATCACAACTACATTTCAATCAAATTCATTTTTTTTAATCTCATTGATTAACACAAATATCACTTCATACTTTAATATTTGTTTCACAAAATTTCTCCATTTAATATAAACATTAATATATTCATTCTCATAATACTGCTTATATTTCTCTTCAATTTAAATCACATTCATTTCACATGTAATATTTCTCATTTAATATTACATTTATTTGCAAATCATTTCATAAGGAATTTTCCTAAGTTTATAACCAATTTAGAAAAGCTTAATTCCTTTTTATAAGACATTGCTCAAGTTTAAAGTTATCACAACTTTATTTGTTACCATTTACTGCATATCCATTTATTTCATAACAATTTATAAGTCATGGCTTTATTTAAATCATTTCACTTTTAATTCCTATTTGCTTATACCATTTAGTTTCACCTTTACCTTTCAATTTATTTATGACCCATTTCATAAATGTAAATTAACTTTATAAACATATTTTTTTTTCAATTTAATATTATTAACAACATTTCCTTAAACGCAATTTCAATTTAAACATCTCAAGGCTTAAAGTTCACAATTGTATATTATTATATTACATGCCAATAATGTATACAGTAATTCTACTCAACAATAACAAATTAAACCTTGTTTCACTGGCTTTCAAATTAAGGTTATCAAATTCAACTGCATAATTCAACGTAGTTATTAAGTTTCAACTCATATATTAATTCAGAAGTTTGACTATCCAAATACCCAAATAATCCATTTTATTTCAATAGTTGAAACTACTAATCAACAAACCATAAGTTCCACAAAAAAGTATTTCAATTCCATAAACATATATCCAAATTATTCATTTTATTCTTTTTAATACACCATTATTAATTAGTGTCTATTCTACTAATTCAATCAACAATAATTAGCCAATGTTTTAATTTGATTAAACACAATTAGTCAACAACGATAATAAATAGATATTACCATTTCATAAAACAAACACACTACAAATAACTACATTAGATATAGAAATTTATTCCTTTATATATAACATATAATAAATACTTTCATTTTAAAACTTATATAAAACATTTTTTATAGCACTAGCAAATACGCGCTCTCATATATACACTTAGACAACTCATTCTAGGGTATTTCTACCCTATCTCTAATGAGTTAACCCCAACATGCTAAGGTATGTCTAAACCAAAGCTCTGATACCAATTGTAACGACCCATCTTTTTGGACGATTTAAATCGACAATAAACCATACATGTCTAACTCAAACCATTCAAATGGGAGGATTGTAAATGGGATAAATAAAAAAGTAATAGAAAAGAAGGAAAAACAAAACAAAGAATCTCACAGCGGAATAGCAAATTATAGTAATCAAATAAACAGTTCATGAAGCTGTTTACAAATAACATTGGATTATACTTATACAACTAAAATCAAAGTTATACGTACATCAGAAAATAAAAAAAATTATGCAGCGGAACACAATAAGCAGTGGAATAATAATAATCAATGGAAATAATATACTAAATCTTCGTCTTCATCCTTCACAAAATAAAATGGTCTTCAATATACTGAAAAGCTCAGACTGACCCGAGCGTAATGAAAAGACAAAACATTCGAGTCAAAACTAAAAGATCTTTTGTAAGTCAAATTAATCTAAAATTAATGTGAGTGCAATGGCTTCAGAGATGTTACGAGATTTTCCATCTCCTATCAAGGGTACTACGTGAATATCATTATTAGCAGATTTCAACTAATTCGAGGTATCGATTTTAACCACTTTAATAGAAAAATCGAAGTTTAACTTAAACCTTTTAATGATTCGATTCAAACACAAAATCAAAATTCAAGAATTTATATATATATATATATATATATATATATATATATATATATATATATATATCATTTCAACCAGTACCAAAAATCAACATTTTTCCAATCAATAAAAACCGTTCGGGTTTATCATTTCAATCCATAATGATTTTCCCCTGATATATAAGATCGTTCGGGTATGTATCATTTCAACCCATAGTGAACTTGTAGTATTATAACGATACAAAATACAACATCCATTCATCCTATATCAATAATCAATCATCCATCACAATCATCATCCAAATCAATCAATAAACCTCAATAGATAATTAAAAATCAGTAATAGGCATTTACTGGCAATTTAAATTCAATAATAAATTAAATAACGATTTAATTTCAAATAAATTCATATTAACTGAGACGACGATTCAAATATACCAAACAGCCTTAAATAAATTTTCAATCACATCATAAATTTAATTTAACAAACATAAGAAATTTTAGAAGTTAAGAGTGGGTTGAAACATTCATCTTTGAATTTAAATCGAATTTAAATCCAAATTAGGGCCTAAATTCAAACGATCTCAGAATTCGCCCAAACTAGCATTAAAATGGCCGGATTTTCAATACGATCACAATGCAAGAAATCACGCGTGAATTGGACCTCGTAGGCGGAAGTTATATCGATTAGAACGTTTAAATCAAAATTTAAATAAAATAAAAAAATCAACGCACCAATACAGAGCAGCCACGCCATCACCATCACTCCTACCTTGTAGCACGCGCACTCACGAACCCTACACGGGAACGATGAATGCACGCACGAGCACGGCCGTTGACCATGCTCGAACTCCCTCCTCTCGCCGCTGTAGGTCACGGCAACACCACCACTGGCTTCGGCCACTCCGACCGACCCTCCTTGGGTCGCACGGCCTCCCCTGGTTAGCCGCCACCGCCTCCCAAAACTAGGGTTTCGAAACCTAGTTCATCAATTTCGACCACCACATTCCATCTTGGGCCATGTGACCACCAGTCACGAACTCTAGACGATGAGCTTTACACAACCCCCATCTCAATTTCATCGATTGACGACGAAATCAAAACTCCAAATCATGACTTTGACCTCGATTTGTCGATGATTGAAGCACTATTACGACAAATGAACACCAAATGCTAGTTCATATCATCGAGAACTTTCATTGCCATATTTTATTTGAATTTTTCGAGTAGTTTGAAATTTTGACAAATTTGGAATTGCAACTGGGAATGTTGTTTGTCTGCCATTGGACAGCAAGAAACAGATGGAATTGTACATACAAACAAACTGAGAATAAGAAATAATTAAGGTTTATAACGAGGTATTTATAGGTAGATCGGAAAATAGAAAGAGCAGATAAGATCAGATTTGGATTTGAATGATAAACCACCCGAAAAGCCTGTTCTGCCTCCGAAACAAAAATGGGTCAACTCATATATCAAATTAGACGTTTTTGATGATTTTATACTCAATGAAACAAAATTCAAGTCCAAATTCCATCGCATGAAGAAGTTATGGTAAAATCTGCTTATTTGAAATTGATTTCAATTAAATTAATTTCAATTAAATTGATTTATAGGCGTTTCGAGTCCGTACTATCAAACGGCAAGTCTGATCGCTACGAAACATGAAATCCTACAAAAATTCACTGTTACGGATATGATGAAACTGGTTTCGTCGAAATCCAAGACAGTTGCCAAAATGGCTATATTTCAGTTAACTAAATAAATTAATATTAAATTAATTAAATCACCCTTTTTTATTTCCAATTTAATAACTAACCAATTTCATCATTTTTGATTACTTGGACATTTATAATAAGTTAAACAAATTTACATATACTTCAATGTCAAATATTTCACAAATTACAGCGTTCAAATACAACTTTAATTAAATCCAATTAATTAAAAATTTAATTTCAAGTAAATTGATTTATTTGACTTTAAATCTTTATATTCAATAATTATTATTCTACATTCATAATTAACATTGTTTTATATTCTATTACGATTAATATTCTCAAATTTCACCTTTTATTTGTAATAATTACTATAGTTTTCCTATATTGAATTCTTCGATTATATTAAAATTTTGAATCTCAACAAATTTAGTTTATCCTTGTTTCACTCTTTCATTACATCAATTGTTGTTTTGCACTTATAGTGACCTTCCCATACATTTATTACAATATATATTCACCATTTCATCTTAATTTCCATTAAAGTAATTTTTAATTTTAATTAATTGTAATAAGTTCACATATTTAATTTAAATCCCAAAATTTTGGTGAAACTTGATTCCAATTCTTTTTGTCCCAATCAACAGTCATATTATGAAAAAAAATAACATTGGTTACATTGTATTGAATCAACATTTTACCATTATCAATTTAACCTACATTAACTGCACTAACTAAGTGAACTAATTTTAATTTATTTCCAATTAAATTTAATGGACCAAATAATTAAATAGATAACATATATTAATTGTTACCATTAACTCTTCATCACACTAATAAGTTCTTTATTAACAAGCAAATATTACAATTGCTTTCATAACACTAATTTCATTCAATTTCTATTAACAATATATTATTTCATTAATGAATTCAATATTTACATTCTTTTCCATGTTCACTTGGTAACCAAGTATAACCTTACGCTACTTCAATTAATTTGAATTCCATTCAATTTGTTAATAGTTAGCTTTAATTAACATTATTGCATTTCATTTTTAATATTCATTTCATTGTTAAGTTATAAAATTTTATTCCTTCCAATTATTAACTCAAAAAATCTTATTGAATCAACAAAATTTAATTATCGAAATTTACGGGTCGTTACAACTATTGTTAAAGCATATAAACACAATTTTCAAAAGCCACAGTTAAATCATAATTACAGCCAAGGATGGTTTTGGTCTTTTTTGAAAGAAAAAAAGAAGTACGACATATCTGACAGGTTCAATACACCTCATAGGGAAGCAAGCATGAGTTAATTGAATAAAGTAAGTACTTTATGTCCAATCGGTGGAACATATTGGAACTCGGCCAAGAAAACAACAGTCAATGTTAAAATGCAAGGTTTGGTATAAAGATGTTTGAATGCTTAGCACAAGACAAAATAAGAACAATAGCGCAACATGAATGTTGAGGCAGCTAGATTCCAATAATGCAAAATGCAAAGACAATAATCCATCTAAGCCAACCATTGCCAGATTCCTAAGACATAATTTATTGACGTAGCTGATGACATATCTAATCATATAAAATGCTTCAGCTGAATCTCTAAGGTGTTGCACTTCATCGGTTGTGGCTGTACATTTTTAATACATAGCTATCGGTTGTGGCTGTACATTTTTAATACATAGCCAGTTAAGGAAATTTGGCAGTATATTATAAATAAGTTATTTGAAATCCAATGTACGTAACAAAAGATTAAGAACGTGGAATTAAATTCGTAATCGTTAATGGAAGTGTATATGACACTAAATTGTCTACTATATATGTGAAGCACAACATTTGCAAAACCAAGTATTAACCTTTAAGTTCGCATTCCAGAAATTATAAAACTACAGAACTTTAATCTGAATACAATCATATAATGCTAATGTAACTTAGGTGGACCTTTAAAAACAAAGCTGTGTCATATCTATTCCAATTCCTTTTAAGTGAGTGTGTAAAGTTTATGACTATAGTTGTTTGGTGCATAGAACATTGTGAAACAAAAATACTAACATCACGTATAACCATCAGCACTTGCAAGCAATAAAAAATATGCAACTTCATCATTTGAGAAGCAAAGCATCTCTCTGCCTTAAAATTGCCTTTCACTAAGGGTCTAGTTGATATAAGAATTTTCATAAAAAGACCATAATGGTTCTAACCTTGTAATTCTGAATCTTCTATACTTCAGTATGCAAAGTGCACATAACTAACAATTGAATGACAACACTAGTGCTAATGTTTACCAGTTTCAATCCCACGAGGCTAAAGAATAGGGAAGTGGTTTGAAATATGTTATGGGCATTGAGCAAAAGAATCAACAACCATTTTACACTTACAGTGAAATATTCATCGAGCCACTGTATAAAAAAATGAATCCAGGAAATATTCAATCAATTTAGTAAGATAAGCTAAGCCATTTTTTACTTCAATTAACTTAGATGAATACAACTTATTCTTGAAATATAATTCATATGACATTGACCAAATTGTACATGTTTATTTCTTATTAATATAAAAGGCTGAGTCAATGTACACGGAACTGCAAATAAGCATCGAAGTCTACAACCAAGAAAATATCTTAATTTCACAAAATCTTGACCGATAATTTCAAGGAAAATCATATAACATGGAAATAACCATAGAAATCAATGAAACGACACGATCAATGAATCGATAGTAACAACATGGTTATAGGGAAATAAAGAAATACAAAGAACAGAGGAAAACACTAGAGGATATTACGTTAATGTGACGACCTTTGCACGTCGTGGAAACAGCCTGACAGACATTGGGGGAAGAGCGCCAGTCGTCGCCGATTAGGTGAAGAAGAGCTACCAAGAAAATAAAGCAACAGCCAGCTGGAAGAAATATCGGTCGATTCCCTTAAATTGGGATTAGGGTTAGGATGTACCGGAGATAAAAGGGATTAAAAATTGATCTTATTGAGGAATGGAAGGAGGCAGCAGAGCCAAGGAAACTTAGTTGTCTTCTAACCACTGGTGATGAACCAGACTGTACTGGGACGGAGACGGTGGCAAGGGGGATGGACAACTGTGGAATCATGGAAACGCTCAAATAAAGAGGGAAGCTATTAGGTAGGTTGGACAAAAATGGAGAAAGAAGTGAGAGCGAGAGCAGAAGAAGGAAAGTAGAATCGCGACTGTTCAGTTTCAAATTTACCAAGGGCCTTTGTGTCCTTGAAACAAAACTCGGTAATCATATTATATCGATTTAGTTAACAAAATGATCAATAGTTATCATTTCTTATTTTCATTTCCATCTTATTTATAGTTTACAAAATTTTAATTTCTTATATTTATTTTTGAAGTTTTCAATTATTATAGTATAGTCAAGATTCCATTAATTACAATAATTTCAATTTCTAATTTACAGAAACTTAAGAACTAAGCAACCGGGTTCCATTTGAGAGAGAGAGAGAGTGTGTGTGTGTGTGTATCAAGTCAAACTTCAGAATTTAAAATTAAGATTGATTTATCAAAATGGATGTGCATTATAACTGCTACAAAAGTCTTCCCACTTTGAAACTCGAAAATGAGCGTCGATGATGCGTGCACTCATCACCGAGATTATTTTCCAGCGACAGAAAAGACAGTAAAAGACTTATTTCCTTTAAAAATATTCTTTTAAAACATTTATTTCAAATCACATTGAAATATTTATATCAAAAAATACTTCCAACAATACAATTATTATATTCTAAAATCTTTCGAAATAAATTTTCAAATCCCGGAACTTAAGTTCTCAAATTCCACTTTGTGTTCATTCTATTTGTAAATCTTTTTTTCAATCAGTATTTATAAAATTTCACTACCTAACAAAAAAATATATAACAACCAACTATATCATTTATAAAATTATTATTTTACAAACAAATATATAATAGACAAAATTATTTCATTTACCTATATTTCAAAACAATATTGTGTCGGTCTGTCCTATTAAGTGTTTAGAAATTCTTATCGATGTCATAACATCCTATGTACCGACCAGAATTCATAAATACTAAACAGAACAAATTTACATAATACAAAACCTTTTATAACACTAACAAATATGATTTCTCATGTGTATACACTCAACGACTCGTTCTAGGGTATTGCTACCCTATTTATATGAGTCAGACCCCAGAAAGCTAAGGTTATCGCTAAACGTCGCTCTGATACCAACTGTAACGACCTATCATTTTGGACGGTTCAATTCGACGATTAATCACACACGTCAGACTCATTCAAAAGGGCAAATTGTTATGGGATAAATAAGAAAAAGCAGAGAAACAAAGAAAATAAATACAAAATCTCGCAGTGGGATGACAAAATATAATAATAAAATAAACGGTTCATGAAGCTGTTTACAAATAATATTTGATTATACTTTTACAATATAGAATCAAAGTACATATAGCAGGAATAAATAAATAAATGCAACGAAACAACATGATGCAGTGGAATACGAATAATAGATAATAATAGTATAAAATCTTCGTCTTCATCCTCTAGAAGTAGTCTTCGATAAACTAAAAAGCTCAGACTGACCCGAGCGAATTAAGAAGACAAAACACACGAGTCAGAACTAAAATCTTACGTATATTAAATCAACAGTAAATAAATACGAGTGTAACTGCGTCCGAGATGTTTACGGGGTTTTGACTTCTCTTGTCCAGTGTCAACGTGAGTGGAATAACTTAAGAGATGTTCGGGGTTACCATCTCCTAAAGATCCGTTAAACTATCTACTATGTAGTACAATACGCTATTATAATAGTGCCTCTAGTAAAGTAAAGTATTAAAATAGTGTTAAGGTGTAACCCATATCCCTTTTCACACATTTTATATATTCCCATAGTCTATACAATACCGTAATTCCTCCGTAAACTAGAGGGCTATCAAAGGGCACTCCATAGGTATGGTATAAACCAAACTTGTAGAAGACACGCTAGGGCATGTGAACACGGCACTCGAGGAAATGCTACGAAAGATATACCAATTGCACTCCCAGACTGGTGGCAACGCATAACAGCTACTACCGCCCACCTCGGACATACTCCCATAATTAAAATCGAGGGGTGTCCACGAAATCAATCACAAAGTCAAAGTATAGTATTGAAGAAATGTGTCTGATAGGAGGAATGACCTCACTTGGCCCAGTATAGCTCATGTTTTAGTCACATCTAAGCTGACTCACGGGAGTTAGGGTGACGTAAATACCTCATACAGGATCATTCGCCAAACCATCATACTTTATTTTTGGAGTCTCCACCACGTACATAGTTGTTAAAGTGGTTTTTGGTATTGGTAGAGAGTATGACAATATTCGATCCCGGTCTCTTTAACAAACAAACGCTTATTTCACACCCGATGGTTATTTTAGATTTCAAAAGTCAATTCACAATTGATATCAAAATATCATATTCGATTTCAAATCATATCTCCCTCTAAATCATATTCACTTTCAAAACTATATTCACTTTCAAAATCATATTCACTTTTGAATTTATCGATAAGATAAGTTAATTAAATCCTATTTCCAAAATCATCATATTTACTCAAATATGTCATTTCACAAAAAGGTATCAAACTCCAAATTCCAACTTAGGTTGTATCATCATCAAGGATTTAAATAGAAATACTTCAGCTTTACACAGCCAGAAATTTTAGAAAATTATTTAGATAGGCAAAAAAAGTGTTAGTAGTTTGAAAATTATTTAAAATAGATTGAAGTACTTTTTAAAATAGTAAATAATTTAAATAGATTCAAATTTGATTCAATTACATTTTAAAATGATTTAAATAGATTAAATAGATTTAAATTGTCTTAAATAGATTTTAAATAGATTAAATGAATTTAAATAGATTAATTAAATTTAAAATATATTAAAAAGATTTAAATTATATTAAATAGATTTAAAATAGATTAAATAAATTTAAAATAGATGAAATAGATTAAATTGGATTAAGTAGGTTATAATAGCTTAAAATAAATTAAAATAGCTATAGATTGATTTAAAATGGTTAATTTAATTAAGATAGTTTAAATTAGTATAAGATAGATTTCAAAGTTATATTCAACCATTTTGGTAACGCAATTCTGATAAATTCATTTATATTTGACACTTCAACTTTGACATTCAAATTTAAATCCTTTGAATAATTCATTAAATTAATTCCAATTTCAACATTAACACTTGGATTATCGGAGATAATTCAGTATATATAAATCAATTTCTATTTCAAAATGCCAGTTAACTGAGTTCAAAATTTATGGAATTAAAAATCATTTAATTTAACCAATCCGGTGTCCGTATATAATTGTATACCATATGGTTAAGTGATACAAATATTTATCATTTCAAACCGCAAACCGAATTAAATAAAGATCCATAAAATTTCTTGAGTCTATTATTTCAAGCCATAACGTTTTTTTTCCTAATCTATAGTCGTTCGAGTATGTATCATTTTAACTCATAAGGAACTTACAGTGTTATAATAATATAAAATATAACATCCAGCCATATAATATCAACAAATAAAACATACATCACGATCACCATGCAAATCAACCAATAAACATTAATAGATAACTAATTATCATTAGCATGTATTCAATTGACAAATTAGATTCAATATTAAACTAAACAATGATTAAATGCAATAAAAATCAAATTTAACTATAATGACAATTTAAATCTTCCAAGCATCAATCAATAAATTTCTAATCACATCATAAATTTAATTTAACTAACATAAGATAATCCAGTAGTTCTAAGTGGGTCAAAACACTCACCTTTGATTTCAAATCGATTTGAAATCCAAATTAGGCCCTTAATTCAACAGTCTAAAGAATTCGTCCAAAAGAGTGCCAAAATGTTCGAAATTTTGATATGATCCTAACGAAACAAACCGCGAGTGAATCTGAGCTCATATGAAGAAGACATGATCGTTAAAACATTTGAAATCAAAATTTAAAAAAATATAACAAATAGTAGTTAAACACGTCACCTGCCAAGCAGCCTGAATCCCACGCGAACTAACATCGACCATAACCCATCTTTCGAACCCTAGGCCACCATCTTTGACCGGATTTGCCACCGCCATGACACTCTGGCCAACAATCAGAGCACGCAACCTACGTCTGCGTCTTCGGCCACCCACCTCGCCGTCCTATCCGCCACCTCCATCCATCTCTGCTCGCAGCGCCGCCATTTGCTTTGGAGCCACTTTCTGGAAAAGTCATGGCCTATTATGACAAACGAACAACACATACCGACCTGCTTGACACCCTCTTCCCAACGCTACCTCCCTATCGTCGAGCAGACGACGATCCACTGTTGGATCGTCAAAACCCTAGAATGGACGGCTGAGTTTCATCCTCGATTTCTAGAGAAATGGTTACTCGATGGTAAAAACAAATTACACCAGTGAATTATTGCTCGTCAAGAGTTTCGAATTGATATAAAATTCGTTATAGTTTGAAGAGTTTTAATTTTCTATTTGGATTTGATTTTGATTTGCAATTGAGATTGGAATATGGAATTAGGTTTTGGTTTGTCTGCCATTGAAAAGAGGAAATGAGAAAGAAATGTACGTATAGAAATGAGAAGTAATAAGGCTGTTAGGGTTAGAACAAAATTTATTTATGGACTGGGCCGATAAGAAAGAATGAACATTCGAACAGATTTGAATTGACAATAATGACACGAAAAGCCCGTTCTGCCTCCAAAACGAAAGTGGATCATCCCATATATCAAAACAGATGTTTTCGATATTTTGAATTCAATGGAATATGTTTCAAGTCCCAATTCCATCGTATAAAGAAGTTAGCTTTAAAACAGCTTATTTCATATTGATTTCAATTAAATTGTTTTCTATGCGTTTCAAGCCCATATGATCAAACGAAAAGTCCGGTCGCTATGAAACTTGAAACCCTACAATAATTCACCGTTACAGATCTAATGAAACCGGTTTCGTCGAAATCCAAGGCGGTGGCCACAATGGCTATTTTCACATTAATTAAATGTATTAATATTAAATTGATTAAATCACTTTTTAATTCCACTTTTAATAACTAACAAATTTCATTATTTTTGTTTACCTAGACATTTACAATGACTTAAAACAAGTTTACTTAAAATTTCAGTGTCGGTTATTGCACTAATTACAGTGTTCAATTTCAACCGTAATTAAATCCAATTAATTATAATTTAATTCCAATAAATTGATTTAATTTGATTTCAATCTTTTTATTTCATCATTCATTTCTCTATGCATATATTCATCATTGGTTTATGGCCTATTACATTAATATTTTCCAATTTCATCTTTTACCATATAAGTAGCCATATTTCAATTACCTTGAAGTTTTATCAAATTTATTTTAATTTAAAATCCCAATAAATCAATTTATCCTTGTTTCACACTTTTTATTAAATCAATTATTTCCTTATGACTATAACTGACATTTCTGTGCATTTTATTGCATTCACCTTTTACAGTTATCGTCTTAACTCATTTTACGTAACATTTAATTTCATTTAATTATAATTGATTAAATAAATTGGTAACAAATAACAATTGTCAACATTTCTACACTAAAAGATATTTGTAAATTTATTACTTACAAACAAATGTTATAACAACTCACTTTATACTAATTTTATTCAATTATAATTTTGTACATATTATTTCATTAATAACTCAACATTTAAATTATCAATTACTCTTTTTATCCAATTATCAATTAATACACACATTATTACAATTAATTTACAATCTATAACCAACTATAACTTTTAATCATTTCAATCAATTGGAATTACGTTTAAAGCAGTTATCAATTACCTAAAATTAATACTATACATTTCATTCCAATTATAATCTTGTTATTAAATTAATTTTTTTTATTTCTTCCAACATTAAATCACAAAATCTTATTAAATCAACTATTTTTAATTATCGAAAATTACGTGTCGTTACGCATTATGTGATAGAGGGCAAACTTTATTTATACAATTTTTAACTACGCCATAAAAATTATAGTAAAATTTCGGACGAAAATGTCCTTATTTGACAAAAATAAAAACCAACATGAAAGGATCTTAAGTTCTTAGAATTTAGTCAATATAATTTGTTTTGTAAAACAACTAAAATTTATGTACGTCATCAAATTAAATAAATTAAAATTTCTTTCAGGTATCGTGTAATGACCCAGAATATTGGTTATTTGAAGATGTAATATTTAATTGATTTTAAAATTTTAAAAGTTAATTTTTAACTTGAATTTCAAATATAACTATTTATCGTATAATATAATTATCGAATTTAATAACTAAAAATTGGTTGAAATATTGAATCATGGTTTTTAAGCTTGTTAAAAAACATTAATGGCTTATAACTTTTTATTTATAATAATGAAGATAATAAAACTTTTTAAATTGAATTTAAAAGTGATTTGTCGAATTTTGAAAATATATCGTTTAAATTGACATTTAAAAATAGCCTTCTTACAGTCTCGGATTTCGACGAAACCGGTTCTATTGGATCCGTAATAGTGTACTATCATCGGTTTCAAATTTCATAACGTTTGGAGTTATCATATGGTCGTACGGGATAGAAACGCGTTGAATTTTATATCGTGAATTCAAGATAATAATTGGGTCCAAAAAGCTATCTTCTTCGTACGATCGAACTAGGACTCGAAACCTTTTTCATTGCGTTCGAAACAGGGGTATAACATTATGAATGCCTAGCGGCATGCCACGATAGGGGTTCGAGATTTGAGCTGTGTAATCGAGACGATTTGAATTTATATATATATATATATATATATATATATATATATATATATATTGTAACGACTCGTGAATTTCAATGATTTTTAATAATGTAATTTACTGAAATTTGGTGTAATTTTATATAATCAAATTTTGAAATAAAAATTTGATATTTTTAATATGTCAATTTAAACATAGCAATTGGTAAATTTTCATCTAAAAATATGGAAGTTTATTTTTGTGCAACTTTATTTCAATTTAAATCAGTTACTATTTGATGATAATAAAATGCTTTCCAAACCTGAATATTTTTATACAATAAATTTTTAAATCATCTTCTGAGCGTGACGTCATATTTCGTTTCTTCAAATTTGAACTGCTATTACTCCATTTATTTTATTTCCGACGTGGTAGCAGCATTTTCGGTACCGAATATTGACTTTTGGTTGGATGATTATGCCACTGATATCTGTATACTGTTTTGATCATCTCGTCATGCTGATCTCCACAGTATACTTCGGAGCCCGATACGCGGCGAGATCCGTGAAACGACTAGCCATATTGGTACACTTTTGAGATTTTGATATTCTGTGTCTATTAAAATTTTCAAACTGCTGAAATAATCAGCCACCAGCATTTATATTATCAGAAATCAATTTGGACTTTTGTCATTCTCATTGTATTTGTCATTCCCATTGTATTTGTCTGTTCATATTTTTATTCGATTCTACGTCTACTCTCTGGTCCCGCTTGAAATTAAATTTATATAAGTTATATGTTACATAACCAAACATCATTGCATTGGTCCCTGGACCGGCTATTCTTCTTTAACAATTTCCTTTGGTTTTCTTTGCCATAACCAAAGCTTTCCCAACGAAGCTTCCGCCGCATCGCCTCTCTCCGTTCCAAGACGAAACCCCTATAGCTTTCCAGCTTCCCCCTCTGGTAACCTTGTTCGGCTATTCTATCTATGTGTATAGTATCTGTAACAACCCTGGTTGGAGGTTACCGTAAATATTAATATTTACGGTAACCTCCAACCAGGGTTGTTACAGTATAAATATACAAGACTGGTTTATATCTTATATGTTTTGAACCGTTCTTTTCTCTTCCAGTTTGCCAAATTATGGTCCCATGTTCCACCTTTTGTTCTCCTGATGCTTGTTTTATAGTAAGTGTATAATGGCTTGTAACTTTATATATTTGTTTTACTTACTTATGTATAATATTTAATACATAGAGTTGCTTTTATGTATATATATAAAACATATTGAAAGTATTGGTTATTAAATATTAAATTTTCAAGTATATATTTGATCGCACATTAGTATGTTTATGTTTGATTTTTAAAGGTATACAAACTTTTAGGTATATTTTGTACAGGTTGAATAAGTTGGAATTGATCTGATATGTGTATTGATTGTAGTATGTGCTTTATTTTGAAAGTTCAACATTTTTATTTCATGTATTGGTTATTATAGTTTACATATGTACTCTGTTATACGTACGCCACTGTTATATATTTTTGGTATCGCATGCATTAACTTTTGTACATATAAAATATAGTAAGTATTTTACATAGAAGTTGGCACGGTTGCTTATGTTGATTGGTTATATATAATAGTACAGTAAAATTGTGTATATATACATACAAGCACACACACACACACACACACACACACACACACACACACACACATATATATATATATATTGTGTGTACAAAAATTATTTCATAGATTTTTATCATAGTATATATATATATGTATCTCAAATTTAATATGTATATTGATATTTTGATTTTTAATATGTATGTATATAGGATTTGTATGAAGTTTGTCGATTGTTAAAAATATGTAAGTGTACAAATATATTAAGTATACCGACGCTTCCTTTTTAAAGTGCATATATAGATATATTGATTCTTTTGTATTGTTTTATTGACATATGGATATATTGAATTATATATATACATATTTATATGTATTATTTAATGTTGATATTTGAAATATATATGTATATAATATAATAGTTTAGTATTTTGAATGTCAATATGTATCATCTGGATATACACGTTTATGTGTTGAAATGGATTTTGATTTTAATGTTATATATTAAGCTTTCAACATGTATATTTTACTATATTGGTCCTCTATATATGGGTACATGTTAGATGGAGCCTGCATGTATACATTTAGTCGTAATTTCACATTTCCTGTGTATATATATTATAAAGATTTTTTTAATATATACGTGTTTATTTATAGCTTATATATTCAATGAGTATATATACAAGTATATGCTTTATATATGTTTAGTTACAATACATTTATATATAGCCTTTGGAAAGAATGATATTTATTTAAAATTTATATTGTTATTTTAAATTTGAGTTTGTAACAATTTTATACATAAATAATATGTTAAAAATCTAGTTGAAATTATGTTATAAATTTTGCAATAACTACTATATATGATATGTTTAATAGCAATCTTAATTCATATTTTGTTTCATCGGCTCTAGGTCGTCGTGCCTGCTTTCTTCATTGAACTCGTGTCAATCTTGCTTTGCTTTGGAATTCGTGCTTGCATTCGTAACTCATCTCATTCTCGTCCATCTCTATCCTCAAAAGTTAAGCAATCACTCACGATTAACATTCTTATATTTATTAAATTTGATTTCAATTGAAACGACAATTGAAATATGGTGCTGTTAGTTATTTACATTACTATATATATGCTATTATCTGTATCTATTCACCTGTGACATCTGACACCATTATCTATTATTTATATTGATGATATATGCATGTTTTTATTATCATATCTGTTATCACTCTGCAAGTTCCCTGATTAGTGTAGAATTCCCTATGGGTTGAAATGATACATACCCGAACGATCTGTAGAATAGGAGAAAATCGTTATGGGTTGGAATGATAAACCCAAGCGATTTTCATTATGTTGAATTTGGGATTGCGGGTTGAAATGATATATACCCATATATATTTAAATTGCGAATTGAAATGATAAATATCCACATCACTTGACCATACGATAGAAAATTATATACCGACACTGTTGGTTTATATATATAATTTAAAATTATTTCCAAGGTTTTGAAATGAATATTTTGGTTTTAATAAATATTGATTTTAAGATATTATATGTATATATATATATATATATGTTATTTTATAAGGCTTTAAAATTTTGATTTTTAAATTTATATGTTTGAAAATTTTCAAAGTTATAAGTTAGTTTTGAAATTATATTCAAGACAGACTTATAATGATTTCTAAAAGTAAGGTTGGGTAGATAAATTTAAATTTATTTGAAACTGTATTTAATTATGAATTTTATTTAATTAAATCGATTTGGAACTTATTGAAATTGAGATTTTAAGGGATATGATTCTATAACTTGATTTTGGTTTAAGGTAATTAAATGAATATTTCAAGTTTAGATAAATTGAAGGAAATATTTATTATATCTGTAATTTGGGGTTTTATTTAAATGATATTGGATCTATTAAGTAAATATTTCAAAACTAAATAATAACGAAGTTAAATTTTGGATATATATGAGATTGTCAAATCTAGTTTTGAAAATGTTGGAATATTAAAGTTTTGAAATATATTGAAATTTAAATGGTTTATTTGTGGTCCAAATCTGTATTTGAAATCGATATAATTTGAAATGATTTGTTGAGAAACTAAATTGAATTGAAATTAAAGAATTGAGATTGAATTGAAGTTAAATTAGAATTTTGGAATTAGAGTTGATTTGAACTGATTTGTGAACTTTGAGGTAACTATTTTATTATATAAAGTATTTTTAAATTATTTTACTTTATAAATTATTTTAATATAAACCATTTTTGAAATAAATTATTTTTATATAAACTATTTTATAAAACTAATATTAATATCTAAACTATTTTAGTGGTGGAAGTTATGATTTCAAAGTATGGTTTCCAAAGTATTATGATTTTCAAAGTGTTATGATTTCTAAAGTGTTATATTTTCAAGTGTTTTGGTTTCGAAAGTGTTATAACTTTGAAAGTTATATGATTTTTGGAAATAGATATATTTGAAATGGAAAATATACCATATTGACATGGTTTTGAAATGGAAATGATATTTTGGTATTGAAGTATGAACTATTTTGAAATGATCACGGTGTTATTTTAACGTTTGGTTGTTAAAGAGATCGGGAACGGATATTGTCATACTCTCTGCCGATATCGAAAACTATTTTAACAACTGCGTACGTGGTGGAGGTTCCAGAATGAAGTAGGATGGTTTGGTGACAATTCTATATGGTATTTATGTAGCCCTGACTCCCGTGAGTCAGCTTGATGCGGCTAAAACAGGAGCCACGCCGGGCCAAGTGAGGTCATTCATCCGATCGGACACATTTCTTCGATACCATTCTATTGCTTTTGTGATTGATTGGGTGCACCCTTTGATTTGGGAGTGTGTCATGAGGTGGATGGTAGTAGCTGCTATGTGTTACCACTAATCTGGATACGCGAACGGTATATCTACCCTGGCATTGCCTCGAGTGCCTTGTCACTTGCCCTAGCACGCCTTCAAGGAGTTTGTTTTGTACCATACCTATGGAGTGCCCTCTTATAGCCCTCTAGTTTGCGGGGGGAGTTACGGTACTGTATAGACTATGGGAATATATAAAATGTGTTAAGGGGATATGGGTAACGCCTTAACATTATTTTAATATCTTTACTTTACTATAGACATATTACAAAAGCGTATATTACTACGTAGTAGATAGTTCCATGGATCCTTAGATGATGGTTATCCCAAACATCCTTTAAGTTACTTGTATTTCAGTGGATATTTCACTTGATTTGGATTTATTGATATAAAATTGTTAACATGACTTAAGTGTCTTGTGTTTTGCTTTACGCTCAGGTTAGACTGAGTGATACAGCATTTGAGACTCACATTTGGAGTTTGAAGCTTCCTTTGGAGATCCTACTATCAATTCAGCTTTTAGTCATTCATTGATTCCAGTGATGTATTCAGATTTTGTTATTTGACTATGGTATTCAAGACCTCTGTTATATCTTGTTTTAACTCTAGTGTGTGTGTGTCTATATATAGTAGCTTCATGAACTACTATTCATTTTTTTTCCGCTGCTTATTATTGTAATACTCAGTGTCTGTGATTATGTGATTTATTTATTTACTGTATATGCTGAGTTTTGCCAAATTTAAATTAACAATATGATATTTTGAGCAATTCAAGTCCGACATTTGTGGATGCGAATTACACGAAATAGCGGAGTTGGTATCAGAGCTATGGTTTTAGGCAAAGCTTAGCATATAGAGTAAATTTAATTATAGAATCACTGTCGTTCGTGCTTAAATCTCTCCTTCTTTGACTCGGGTTTCCTTTGAATTTGGATCTCTCCAATTCATTCTGAGGTCCATTCTGGCCTCTCCCTATTCGTGTTTTCTTGATTTTGGAATATCCCATAACTCCACTTCGGTTGATCTCTATAATGAATCGACGGTCTCGCCAATCTTAGGATGATTTGTAAAGGGGTGAAACTCCTTTACAATAGGCATTGATTTACCGGAGATTTCTGTATCCCCGGTTTAGATGCTGCAATCTCCTGCTACACTCGAATTCTATCCCTAGCGATCAAATGTTTATTTGTCTCAGATCTGCATCGATCTTATTCTTGAAGTAACGGTTGACCCAGTTATGGTCGCCCACGACTAATATTAGTATATTCATCTTCCTATTTACAATTTAATCATATTATCTCCCTTTCGAACCTATCTTCTGGTTAGAATTTTCTTTGATTAGGACCTCTCTAAAATTTGGATCTATATCCTTGTTTTGAAATCCATTCTGGAAGCATCGAGTGAGGGAGTTTATTTATAATCAAAATTAAAATGTTTATAATGTGTTGTTTGAGTTGTTAAGTTTGAATTTTGGATTTCGATCGATTCGTCTGATCGATATTATCGATAGAAATTGCAAAACACTTGAACAGAGCAAACTGACACAATATTATTTTTTAAGTATTTGTAAATAAGATAATTTTATATATGACTATATTATATATAAAGGCGTAAATTTTATGAAATTAATTAGTTAAATGTATTTGTTGTTAGGGATGATAGTATTTGATTTTCATTTATTGTTTTGTAAACCATTGACTATTGTAACATGCAGATAAATGACATTTTAAAATATGGTTTATAACTTTGATTTGGAATTGAAATGAAGTTAATTTAAGAATTCGAGAATTCAAATTTCCGGTATTTGTAGAAATTTGGTTTTTAAAAGTTTTGGAATATACTATTTGAAAGTATTTTCGAATATAAGTGGTTTCAAAGAATTTTAAAAAAGTAAGTTGTACTCTCCCAATTGTCACTGGAAAATAAATTTCAGTGATGACTGCAGCATCATCGACATTCATTTTCGAGTCTCAAAGTGAAGAGGCTCCTTAGTAGCTTTGCTACACTTTTGTTTTGAAAAATGGATTTGATTTGAAATCCTTGAATATGATTTGACTTATATAAATAAATGTATATAATTATTTCGAAATAGTTTGAAGTGAAATCAGAAATTTGAATCTTAAGTTTTACATTGAGAAATGGTTTCAATTACTGAAATAAAGTGAAATTTTTGAATAGTTGGGATATCTAAAGTGATAAATGAAATTTAACCAACTCGAAATGGTTGAATTTGAATAAAAACTTATGTGTACAAAACTAAATTACATTCTAATATATATAACTTGTCTAAAATATTCAAAAAGGTAAAATGTTAGGATATATTATAGGGTTGTACAAGGAGAGAACATAAGTAATAAATGGTCAAACTAAAATCTGGCTTAATATAAATGTTATAGACAGAATGAAAATTTGTTTAGTATTTAATTTCACTCATAAACATTTATATAACTTACCTAGAAAAGTTTAAATTGTAACTAGAATGTAATTGGATAGTATACACTATGATGGATAATAGGATATCAAAATGATATTTTGTTAAGGGAATTCACTGATAATAAATTGGATAATAAATTTGATAATAAATTGAATAATAAAAAGGGAATAAATTTGTTGAATAATATATGGTTATGATATGTTATTTCATTTAATATATGTGGGAAAATATGTTAAGTGAAATAAATTTAATAAGCAAAGGAGAATGCTAGTTAAGAGAACAAATATAGACTTAAGGATATTTGAAAGTGAATTTTGTAGAATCAACTTAGCTGAAGATAAATGAATAAGATAAATGGGTTAATTTAAAAATGAATATTGTTTGAAAGAAATGTTGATAAAATGAAAGAAAATCAACTTTAAACCGGAATAACCATTTATTAGTTGAATAAAATGGATTAAACCAAAATTTTGAATATTACTTTAATCTAAATTTGAAATCTATATAGTTTTGAATAGTTAAAGTTGAATGTTGAGGTGGAATTAAAAATGGTCGATCAAATAGATTTAATAGATGAGTAAAAGAAAATAAATTTTATTGTGAAAAGTGTGCAATAAATGTTAATAAATGGGAAACAAATCAATTGAATGAAATTACATGAAAATGAAATCAATCAAATGTGAACACCATAAATTTGATTGATTAAATAAAATGAATTTGAATCAACTAATTGAATATAAACAAATTTTTAAATAAATGTGATTTATATGGTCTTGAATTAATTGTTTTATTTTGCTTTACAATATATTTCTCTTTCTGGTTGTTTCTATTCTTCTGCTTCCTTCCTTTTCGTGGACGAAAACTTTTGAGTGAGGAGAGTGTAACGACCCGCAAATTTTAATGATCTTTAATAATGTAATTTACTGGAATTTGGTGGAATTTTAAATAATAGGATTTTGAAATAAAAATTTGATATTTTGAATATGCCTATTTAAACTTAGCAATTGGTAAATTTTCATCTAAAAATATGAAAGTTTATTTTTGTGCAACTTTATCTCAATTTAAATCAGTTACTATTTGATGATAACAAAAAAAATTTCCAAACCTGAATATTTTTATACAATAAATTTGTAAATCATCTTCTGAGTGAGACGTCATATTTTGTTTATTCAAATTTAAACTTCTATTGTTCCTTTTATTTTATTTTTGACATTTTAGCAGCATTTTCGGTACCGAATATCGACTTTTGGTTGGATGATTGTGCCACTGATATCTGTATACCGTTTTGGTCGTCTCATCGTGTTGATCTCTGTAGTATACTTATTTGTGTATTTTGTTGCCCGATGAACGGCGAGATCCGTGAAACGACTAGCCGTATCGGTACACTTTTGAGCTTTTGATATTCTGTATTTATCCAAATATTCAAACTTCTGAAATAATCAGCCATTAGCATTTATATTATCAGATATCAATTCTGACCTTTGTCATTCCCATTGTATTTGTCATTCCTATTGTATTTGTCTGTTCATATTTTTATCCGGTTCCACGTTTACTCTTTCGTCCCACTTGAAATTAAATTTATATAAGTTATATATTACTTAACCAAACATCATTGCATTGGTCCCTGGACCGACTATTCTTCTTCAATAATTTCCTTTGGTTTTCTTTGCCGTAACCAAAGCTTTCCCAACGAAGCTTCCACCGCATCGCCTCTCCCCGTTCCAAGCCGAAACCCAACCCCTATAGCTTTCCAATTTCTCCCTCTAGTAACCTTGTTCGGCTATTCTATATATGTGTATAAATATACAAGACCGGTTTATATCTTATAAGTTTTGAACCGTTCTTTTCTCTTCCAGTTTGCCGAGTTATGGTCCCCTATTCCACCTTCTGTTCTCTGATGCTTGTTTTATAGTAAGTGTATAATGGCTTGTAACTTTACATATTTATTTTACTTACCTTTGTATAATATTTAATACATAGATTTGTTTATATGTATATATATAAAACGTGTTGAAAGACAATATATTGGTTATAAAATATTAAATTTTAAATATATTGATTATTAAATATTAAATTTTCAAGTATATATTGGACCGCACGTTAGTATGTTTATGTTTGATTTTTAAAGGAATACAATTTTTTAAGCATATTATGTACAGGTTGTATAGTTGGAGTTGATCTGATATGTGTATTGATTTTAGTATGTGCTTTATTTTCTAAGTTCAACATTTTGATTTCATGTATTGCTTACTATAGTTTACATATGTACTCTGCTGTACGTATGGCAGTGTTATATACTTTTGGTATCGCATGCATTAACTTTCGTACATATAAAATATAATAAGTATTTTACATAGAAGTTGGCATATTAGCTTATGCTGATTGGTTATATATAATAGTAAAGTAAAATTGTGTATATATATATACATACTGTATGTACAAAAATATTATATATATTTTTACCATAGTATATATATATATGTGTGTGTGTGTGTATCTCGATTTTAATATGCATATAGATACTTTTATTTTTAATATATACGTATATAGGATTTGTATGAAGTTTGTCGGCTATTAAAAATATGTAAGTGTACAAGTATATTAAATATACCGACACTTCCTTTTAAAGCACATACATATATTGATTCTTTTGTATCGTTTTATTGACATATGGATATATTGAATTATATATATGTATTATTTAATGTTGATATTTGAAATATATATGTATATAATATAATAAGTTAGTATTTTGAATGTGAATATGTATCATCTGGATATACACGTTTATGTGTCGAAATGGATTTCAATTTTAATATTATATATTAAGCCTTTAACACGTATATTTTACTATACCGGTCCTCTATATATGGGTACACGTTAGTTGGATCATGTATGTATACATTTAGTCGTAATTTTACATTGCCAATGTATATATATATATTATAAAGATGTTTCTATATATACGTGTTTATTTATAGCCTATATATTCTATGAGTATACATATAAGTATATGCTTTATATATGTTTAGTTTACAGTAAGTTAATATATAGCCTTTGGAAAGAATGACATTTATTTAAAATTTATATTATTTTCTTAAATTTGAGTTTGTAACAATTTTATACATAAATAATATAATAAAAATCTAGTGGAAGTTATGTTATAAATTTTGCAATAACTGCAATATATGATATGTTATAGCAATCTTAATTCATATTTTGTTTCATCGGTTCTAGGCCGTAGTGCCTGCTTTCTTCATCAAACTCGTGCCAATCATGCTTTACTTTGAAATTCGTGCTTGGATTCGTAACTCGTCTCATTCTCGTCCATCTCTAGCCTCGAAAGGTGAGCAATGACTCACGATTAACGTTTTTAAATTTATTAAATTTGATTTCAATTGAAATGACAATTGAAATATGCTGCTATCAGTTATTTACATTGCTATATATATATATATGCTATTATCTGTATCTGTTCACCCGTGACATCTGACACCATTATTTGTTATTTATATTGATGATATATACCTGTTATTTATTACCATATTTATTATCACTCTGCAAGTTCCCTGATCAGTGTAGAATTACCTATGGGTTGAAATGATACATACCTGAACGATCTGTAGAATAGGAGAAAATCGTTATGAATTGAAATGATAAACCCAAGTGATTTTCATTAAATTGAATTTGGGATTACGGGTTGAAATGATGTATACCCGTATATATTCAAATTGCGGATTGAAATGATAAATATCTGTATCACTTGACCATTGGATATAAAATTATATAGAGACACCATTGGTTTATATATATATATATATATATATATATAATTTAAAATGATTTCCAAGATTTTGAAACGTATATTTTGGTTTTAATAAATATTGATTTTAAGATATTATATATGTGTGTTATTTTATAATGGTTTAAAATATAGATTTTTAAATTTATATGTTTGAAATTTTTTAAGGTTATAAGTTAGTTTTGAAATTATATTTAAGACAGACTTATAATGATTTTTATAAGTAAGGTTGGGCAGATAAATTTGAATTTATTTGGAACAGTATTTAATTAAGAATTTTATTTAATTAAATCGATTTAAAACTTATTGAAATTGTGATTTTAAAGGAATGATTCTATAACTTGATTTTGGTTTAAGGTAATTAAATGAATATTTCAAGTTTAGAAAAATTGAAGGAAATATTTATTTTATTTGTAATTTGGGTTTTATTTAAATGATATTGGATCTATTAAGTAAACATTTCGAAACTAAATAATAACGAAGTTAAATTTTGAATATTTATGAGATTATCAAATTTAGTTTTGAAAATGTTTGAATATTAAAGCTTTGAAATATATTGAAATTTAAATGGTTTATTTTATGGTCCAAATCTGTCGATATAGTTTGAAATGATTTGTTGAGAAACTGAATTGAATCGAAGTTGAAGAATTTAGATTGAATAAAATTAGAATTTTGGAATTCGAGTTGATTTGAACCGATTTGTGAAGTTTGAGGAAACTATTTTATTATATAAAGTATTTTTAAATTATATTTTACTTTATAAATTATTTTAATATAAACTATTTTAATATAAACATTTTTAATATAAACTATTTTTATATAAACTATTTTATAAAACTAATAATATTAATATCTAAACTATTTAAGTGGTGGAAGTTATGATTTCAAAGTATGGTTTCCAAATTATTATGATTTTCAAAGTGTTATGATTTCCAAAGTGTTGTAATTTCAAGTGTTTTAGTTTCAAAAATGTTATAACTTTGAAAGTGATATGATTTTTGAAAATGGATATATTTGAAATGGAAAATATATCGTTTTGATATGGTTTTGAAATGGAAATGATATTTTGGTTTTGAAGTATAAACTATTTTGAAATGACCACGGTGTTATAATAACGTTTGGCTGTTAAAGAGACCGGGATCAGATATTGTCATACTCTCTGCCAATACCGAAAACCACTTTAACAACCGTGTAAGTGGTGGAGATTTCAGAATGAAGTAGAATGGTTTGGTGACGATTCTATATGGTATTTACATAGCCCTGACTCCCATGAGTCGGCTTGATGCGGCTAAAACAGGAGCCACACCGGATCAAGTGAGGTCATTCCTCCGATCGGGCACATTTCTTCGATACCATTCTATTGCATTTTGTGATTGATTAGGTGCACCCTTTGATTTGGGAGTGTGTCATGAGGTGGGTGGTTGTAGCTGCTATGCGTTACCACCAGTTCGGATATGCGAATGGTATATCACTCTGGCATTGCCTCGAGTGCCTTGTCGCATGCCCTAGTGCGCCTTCTACGAGTTTGTTTTACACCACACCCGTGGAGTGCCCGCTTATAGCCCTCCAGTTTACGGGGGGAGTTACGATACTATATAGACTATGGGAATATATAAAAATGTGTTAAGGGGGATATGTGTAACGCGGCTAATGGCTTAACGCTATTTTAATATCTTTTACTTTATTATAGACATATTATAATAGCATACATTACTACATAGTAGATAGTTCCACGGATCCTTAGAGGATGGTTATTCCAAACATCCTTTAAGTTACTTGTATTTCAGTTGATATTTCACTTGAGTTGGATTTATTGATATAAGAATGTTAATCCTGGCTGGAGTGTTCTGTGTTTTGCTTTACGCTCGGGTCAGACTAAGTGATGCAGCATTTGAGACTCACCTTTGGAGTTTAGAGCTTCGTTAGGAGATCCAACTATCGATTCAGCTTTCAGTCACTCAGTTGATTCTAGCGATGTATTTAGATTTTTTTATTTGACTATGGTATTCGAGACTTTCTGTTGTATCTTGTTTTAACTCTGTTATATATATAGTAGCTTCATTAACTACTATTCATTTGTTTCCCCTGCTTGTTATTGTAATACTCTGTGTCTGTAATTCTGTGATTTATTCATTTACTATATATGCTGATTTTTGCCAAATTTAAATTAACAATCTGATATTTTGAGCAATTCAAGTCCGACATGTGTGGATGCGAATGACACAAAATAGTGGATCATTACATATATATATATATAATTGACTTGACAAACATTTTCATAGCAGTTGTTTTTTTATCACCTCAAAACACTCTACACCCATTCAAACATGTTTCCCCCTTTTAAATCACGTCTCCCTCTTCTTTTTAAAACAACGGATAATGAAAAAAGAAAAAAAGAAATCAAACTTTAAAAATCAATTCCTTCAAATCTACTCGACTAAAAATTTTGAAATCGGTTTTAGAAATCTTGTCTTGACCTAAGCTTCAATCTGGCATAGATATTGGATATTGTGGCATAATTCTATGGTGATGAACGTTTTGCAGTCGAGCAAGGGTTTCGATCTGCTCGCATTTGGGTTTATGTTTCGGGATGTGGAGCTTGGATTCGTGGTCGTGGGGTGAGACGCACCTCTGGCCAAAATTTCGAGAGGCTCGGTGAGTTGGGGAGTGGCGCGACCGATGTTGGTCGAATTGCGTTTGGAGGCGTCGCCTTTTTTTGGTGGTCGTAAGGTGTCGAGTCTGGGCCAAGTTTGTGGAGTTCGTCGAGGTAAGCATGATGGTTGTTTCCTTTTGCCTCGTTGTCCACCGGGTGGCACGTATCAGTACACGCGTGCACAAAAATTTAGGTGTGCACAGGCAAAATTTTGATTTGGGGAAGAAGCATTTCTAGATGGGTCGGGTCTTGTTGCATACGGGTATGGAGTGTCTTCTTTTTAAAGAGAGAATAAAAAGAATTTGTTTATATAAATTACATTCAAACATATAAAATGCATATCTCATGCATACGAGGTCCGATTGGACAATTTAAGTTGCGTTGGGATCGTGATGTCATCATCTACCCAGAGAAAATGGTTCGGATGAATTTGAAGTTTCTGAAATTTTCAGATAAATTCAAATGCATTCAGATTAATCAGAAGGGAACGCGAAAGCGATAATAAAAATCAATGTGAGTTGATCTCACTCAATTTTGGATTACTACAATTAAATTTAAGTAGTTAAAATTAACTATTGGTTGATTGGTTGAATTGATAAATTATCATCAATTGAATATGTTATATTATATATAGTAGTAATATATATATATATATATATATATATATTAGTAACTGGAGTGATTGTTCCTGCACATTGTAGTGGATGAGACCCTATGTGCCCTGCATAATAGTGGATGAGCCTATATACTGCGACATTCTCCTCGAAGTGGGATTGGTAGTTTTATTTTGTATTAACATATGTGGATGCAGGGAAACAAGTTGGAAGGATATAATTGGATTCCTCAAAAAAATATTGAATTGAATTTCATATATCTTGATATATGATCCTTTGGGATAATCTATAGTAGATTATAACGTGATTTGAATTTATAAGTGTTGGGGTTGTTTTGGCCTAAATTTTGGTATTTTTAAATACCAATAATAAATGTTTTGAATTTGGAAAGAAAATAAATGAAGGAAATTGGAAGTAAAAATATTTATATAGTGAAATTTGGATTAATTAAAAAGAAATGAATTTGGGAAAAATAAATAGTTTGATTTTAAAATTTGTACTTAATAATTCCGGAATATGGAAAATAGAAATTTTGGAATAATGTAAATAAAAGGATTTTATATAATAAAACTTAAAAGATATTTGTTTAAGTGTAAAAAGATTTTAAAATCGAGATTTAAAATAGTTTGGGAAAACAAAAAGGAAAAAATTTGACAATAAAATGTGAAATTACTATACTAGATTTTAAATAAGATTTTGAACTATGACATGGAAGTGGAATCGAGATTTAGTGGGGTTAGGAATATAGTTGACTTTATTTAAGAAATTGACTTTAAAATGCAATTTAATTTAGAAATCAATTTAAAATCGTTCAAGTATCATGAAACCGTTATAAACGGGAAATGAAACTATGGATTTATAAACATGGTTTATAAATAAAGCAAAGTGATTATCAGTGGATAAATTGAAGTTATAAATTTACGGTGAGGATTTATAAGGAGGTGGGTAAATCGGCTAAAAAAAATAAATAAAATGCAGATTTATTTTTTTGAAATGTGAAAAGGGGATTTACGAAATTGGGACGTAAATCAATTGGTGATAAATCAGAGTGATTTATAAATATTAGACTGGCTATATTGAAATTGGAAAATATATATTTTTCTGAGAAGTTAAGTTTGTTTTAAAAAGGAGGATTTTTATTATTAACTAGGTAATTTAAAAAGTGTTTAAGAATATTTTAGAAAATTAATTATTTAGTTGTTTTAAGTATATTTAATTATTAATTAAGTTAGCTTATAATGAGGTGATACTAAGTTAATTATTACTAAGAATTAATCAGCATTTTATTTAAAAGGATAAATTATTTAATATTAATATATATAATAACCTTTGTTAGAGAGTATTTGCCTAAAATTTAACTTGGAAAAATTATTATAGGAATTTATAAGTATTATTTTGAAAAAAAATATTTAATAAAGTTTTTGGAAAGTAATATACTTTCATGGCGTAATCGGAGGCAGAAAGTGCTTGCAATTAAGTTTTGGATTTCTCTAGGATAGAGACGTAACTATTGAGCTGTGAAACCATGCCTGATACCGCGTGGAGCTTTCCATACATATTTAAAAAATTCTCAAAGATTTTGAAGGAATGGTTAGTACACGTACTTACATCGATAAGATAAGTACATGGAATTTGATAAGAGATTTAATTTATTAAAATTGAATTAAAAAGAGATTTATTATTTTCAATGGAAAAGGAAATATTTGGTTGAATGATTGTTGTTTGATAGTTAAATAACCGACTATCAAATCTGGACCCAAAATAAAACTTTGGGAATATCTAGAAAAAACACAGGAATTATATGGTACAGTTACCGTTCGAGGTGCTATACTGTACATATAAACTCGTTTCGTTCTTCTAGGACGTTTATGAGGAAATCCGTCCACTAACGGTAAGGAGGTGATATCCGATCTTATTTTCGTCTGTTTATTTCCTAAAGTACTAGGGTTGAGTTTACTGGAAATATCGAATGTTGTTTCGAAGAGACCGAGATCAGAAAAGTTATCCGAAAACCACTTTGATCCAACGAGAATGTTTTCAAAGTGAAAACAAGAGGATGGAGTCGAAGATGGAGCAGTGAAGTGCAAGGGCTAATCGCTACTAATCTCGAGGATGATTCCAAAGTGGATGTAGTAGGAATAGTGTCTTCGGTTCCTTTTCGGACCTAGAATGGACTTGTATGGATGAATTCTATCAGTACATTGTCATTGGAGGACAACGAGCATTCTAAGTGAAAATTCCTTTAAAATGGTAATCGTAACCTCTAGCCTCATCAACCGAGAATGACTGAAAATCAGGGAGATGCAGCAAAGGCTGAGTGGGTCACACCCAATTAGGGTACGTTTATCACCTTTCTAGATGCTCTTAGATATTATTACTATGGTGCGTGGAAGAGCTTGGAAAAGGGTGGAAACATCCGGGGTGATAGCATATTCGGTCCATCCAGGTTAGGATAGTCCAGTCTTGTAATGTAGGAGATCCCGGCATGGTCCTTGGTGCATTTTTCTAGACATGTACCGCGACAGGTGGTACTCCAGTGTCTAGTCATTTATATGGAATCCATTCTCCAATACGTGCCTTTATGGGGTTGGTTGTAGAGCCTAGTATGCTGGAATTTAATTAAAGTAACAATTTCAGCTATTTGAATAAGTATTTGTACTTAGACACTATTATAATATCAAATGATTTTGACATAAATTTTTTTTGTTATCGTAAGATAAAAACCTGTCGTGTTTATTTGTGGCGTGGTCTTACGAGATACCATTGATTTTCAATGAGATTTTGATAACTTTAACCAAATTGAGTGTGCTTTCTCATGCTGGTTTTCCAGACCGACTCGGGTGTTATTTTATTATAATGCTCGGGTCAGATTTAGTATTATAGATACATGATAGGATGCTATGGAGCTCAGGAGACGAGTTGGACGACGAAGATGTACCAAACATACTTGATTTTTATTTCGCTGTGTATTATAGGCTGTATATTATGCCTTTGTGAGGACAAGTTATTATAACTGTCCAGTATTGAGTTATTGATGTGTTGTACTCTGATGATGTAATGTATAAATAACAGTTGTAGTTCTTTTTGTATAAAGACCAGTTGTTATCTATTATTTATTGTTCCACTACGATTGTGAGATTCTGTGTTGTTATTTCTATTTTCTTCTTCAACCTCTTTTCTTCTTTCTCTTACGATATGGCAATTTCGGCATTCAATTGCTCGGCATGTAATATCGTGAACCTATTGATGTCGATTTTCAAACGTCGAAAATTCCAGGCCGTCATATATCGTGTTCTATTTATACGGTGTCATGTTTTCTTCATGCATGGTAATTAACATTTTCCACTTCAAATTAACATAAAAATTAAAATTTAAAATTCATTACTAAAATTAATATGATCCATACGGTAGTAAATCCTTTTTATCATTTATTTAAATCAAACCAAGTTTATATTTAACATCAAAATTTAAAGAGCTTGATATTTTAATATTCAAAATTTAAATTTAAATTGCTATATATGAATAACTAAAAAATATTGAATTCCATTCAAATCAATTTGAAAACTAAAATTTATAAAAGTGAATTTAGGGAATTATCAAACCTTGATTTGATTAATATATGAGTGAGAGAGCAAGTGAAATTAGGTAAATGTTTTATTTAAGTGGATTTTTGTTTTTAAGGACGAAATTGTTTTCCTTTTTATTTCAAAGGACAGCCATCTTTTGTTATGCACATCGAGGACAATCTTCACATTTTAATTGGATAATATCCAAATATTTTAAATCAAGGACACATCTTGACGTTTCACAAATAATAAGAATTAATTGCAGAAACATTTTTTTGCAAATTTGAGAGAAAAATTATAAAAAATAATAATTACGGAAACATTTTTTTCCTTGTGAATGTGGAAGAAAAGAATATTGAAAAAACATAAAATGAAAGCTAGATGTATGTAGCTTCGTTATTTGCTGCTAAAAATTTTCAAATGCTAAATGAGACTAGCTTTCAAATTGCTTAGTTCTATATTTTTAGTGCTATAATATAAAGCTATTTTTAAGTTATAAGGCTATACTCATTTAGATTTTCGAGATATTTACTTCTACATTTTTATTATAACATTAATCGAGTAAAACATTTTTGAAATCATTTTTTATAGTAATTTAGAGTGTCATTCTTTATTGTTTGTTGATTTAACGCGGATGGGTAATTAAAATGAATTTAATATCTACATAATTTAATGAGATCTTCATCCTTGATCTAACTATTAAAGTTAGCTATTCTTGAATATAGTCTACCAACCCCTCTAATGCACCGACTTCCATCACATATTTCGAATTTAAGAATATAGCTAGTGTAAATAATATTATTTATTTGAAATGTGTGATGGAAACCAGAGCATTGGAGATTTAGCCAAACCGAGGTATAATTGATCACTGTCCATACACACACGCATGTATATACGTGTCTATGTGGATTGGATGTGGGATGAAAGTGGGGAATAGTTGTGTCGCCATCTTATACTCTACTATATTTTCTTATACACACACACACATCATTCTTAACACATAGAGGTCGACTGTTTTGTACTATGTATTTGTAGTATTTCAAATTTTATTTTTGATAATTTTTGTACAATATATTATCATTACCTATTTAGTTAAAATTAATGAAAATTTGTAATATAAATTATTTATGTTCAAATTATGCAACAGAAAGGTCGGTTATTTAACCTTTGTACAACTGGTGTAAAACTACTTTAATAGCACGTGCAACCACCCTATACACGGCTATTGATACTGCTAAAAGATGCCTTCTGTTAAGGGATCATTATTATACGTCAATAGAGATATTTTAACATCTATGCTTTTCGGTTATTTTTCTGTTCTATAATTGCTTGGGCTCTAAGCAATGTAGCTACAAATATCAGTTATGCATTGTTGAATTATTAATCACAAGTAATCAATAAAAATGTAGCTTTTAATGTTTATTCGTCCCTTCTTCTTTTCCTCTTTTTCTCTATGTTACACAGGTTTCAATCCTGCTGGAAATTCAATGGTTTGATTTATTAAAGCATCTCCTTTCTTGTATCTTCAAAAACCATATGTTTATCATGCATGCCTCAACTTGGATTCACAAACTTCATATTCGAGCCACTCAACTTCCCTAAAAGTGCTACCAAGTTTACTTGCAAAATAATTATGACTGCTCTTCTTGTTTCAATTTTCAATTTCCAGTTTTCTCTAATTGGCGTCAGCCTTCCGACAACAACAGTAATAAATCTTGATTGGAACATCTCTTCCAATCCTACGGGAACTGCTTACTTCTATTTTCTCTTTTCTGGATTCTGACTCTGGATTTCTGGTTGGGATTGCTCTACAAATCCAGATTAGAATTTCAATTTCAATCTCATAGGAATTTCCTTGTTTCCATTTCCTCATCCTGAATTTCAACTTTGGATTTTTTGATTCATTATTGTCGTCTTTGCAGACAGCCGTCTCTCAAACAAATTAAAGTTTTTGTTTGATGTTCTTTATAACAACATCTAACTTATTGGTTTCATATTTTTTGAATGACTCGAATGTCATTATTTCTTGGTGGTTTTCTTTGATTGCTTTTTGTATGGCTATAAAATTAAAAGATACTTTAATGCCTGCGCTTTCCCATATCAAAGTTGTTTTCCTAATTTATAATTGCTTATACTAAAAGCAATGTAGGTATAAATATCTATTATGTATTGTTGAATTATCAATCAAGTTATCGATAAAAATATAGCTCTTAATGTTTATTTGTCTCTTCTTCTTTCCATTACATTTTGATTTATTCAATGTTTCAACACATTTATGGTTGGAGGCTGTTGACACAAATCCTACAATCAATGACATTTAATTTAAAAGAATAAAAAGGCAAATAACTCAGATTTGAAATACAGGAAGCACAAGGAAACAAAGTAAAATCAGAATACATGATTATTTTCGCGCTTATGTGGTAGCAGTGTAAATTGCAACCATTATCATTAATAGAAGGCTTAATTGGTAAACAATTATCATTAACAAATACCCTAATTAGTAAACAATCTTTATTAATAGCTGTAATATCTTTAGTGCCATACCCTTTTGGTATGAGCATGAACTATCAGAAATGCCCCTCTAGAGATATTATCAGATCCTAATACTATTTAAAAATAGAACTAATAGATAAACTTTCTTTACAAATTTAAAAAGCTCCTCTATAGAATTATGAAATCCCAATATAGCTTAAAAATAGAATTCAACAAATAAGCTTTATTTGCAAATTCAAAATGCCTCTGTATAGATACCAGCGTTACGACACACGATTCGTGCATGATGAAGACGCCTAAATTGTTTTTATACAAATGATATTTGTTTGATACATTCAAGTAAAATAATCTCCACAAATATTTAGCCATATTTCTATGCTGAGTCATACATAGTTAATTTGAATTTTTATTTCTAAGTTCCAGTATATTATTTTTTGTTAGTTTTTCATTTTTATTTATACTATTAGTTAATAAAAAATGAATTTTTAAAGTAGTTTATTTGTTAGATCCTATTTTTAAATGATATTAAGACTTGGTAACTATATAAAGGAAAATTTGAATTTGTAAAGCAGGCTTAATTATCAGATCCTATTTTTACGTGATACTAAAATTTGATAATATTAGCAGAGAGACGTTTCTGATATTTCACGCTAACAACAAAAGATTGTGACACCAAATGTATTACAACTATTAAAATCACCAAATCCAAATATCGCTTAAAATAGTATTTAATAAATAAACTTTCTTTAAAAACTCCTTTTTTTAATAATTAATAATAAAAATAAAAACCAACAAAATTTTTTAGGTGTTATAGCTTAGAAAGAAAAATTGAATATATACCCGATTTCCACGCAAAAATACCAAGTGTTTTGTGCGGATAATTTTCTTTTTATTGTGTTAGAATATATCTTTTGTAAAAAACTCACTCGCGAAACGTTCGTCATCATTGACAAAAACCCTAATTGGTAAACAACTATCATTATTAAGGTCCGGATTTTGTGTACGTATTTTATTGACATAGCGCAAAGGGGGAAAAAAAAAAAAAACCAAAAAACCAAAAAACGTGCCACACGTCGTGGGTGTATCCTGTCGATTTTTTTTGTTAAAACAAAGAATTCGTTTGATAATTGGTAAACTAGTAATTGCTGCAATTAATTTATATTAGCAGTAAGGAAAACGATTAATGCTAGTAAATGCATCAATTATAGTTAAGCCCAACAGAACCAGAGACACATCACAAAATTTATCCGAACCGTTCATCGCATTCACTATAATAGGGCAACCAATCCTCTAATCAGCTCTAAAAAAAAATTCCGCGATTTCAAATTTCGGTAACCAAAATCCTGAAATTATTTATACGAGTTCCCACTTTCAAAACCCTAATTTCTCATTCCATTTTGTAATTTCGGTCTGTTGTTCGTAGAGAATCCCTTATCTACACAATGACGGAAAACACAGCCGATCCCGTTAGTGTGAGCTTTCGATCGAGGTTTATCGTTATTTTGATTATTGAACTTCAACTCAATGCTTATCATTTTTTCTATTGATTTCAGGATTTCGATGCTTTTTTCCATGATGCGGTGAGAGAATTTAAGTTTTATTTATTTATTATTGATTTCATTTTGAATTTTGTCTATTGTGTTTTGTGAAAAGTGATAAGAATATTATTTATTGTATTTTAGAACTTATGGAAAGACGACAATGGCGCAGATGGATCTAATGTTGTGGTAGGAAATCCATTGTAATGTCGTGTGATGATTATGAAAAGATTTTGGGAGTTGCTGATGATTTCCTCATATGATACAGGGAGCCGGATTGATAAACCACTACAATACGTGCTATATGAACTCGGCCCTACAGGTGTTGTTTTGTACTGTACCGTTGGTTACTAAGCTGAAAAATGTCACTTGCCAAAATCATACCAGCGGTAATTGTTTTCTCTCTCTCTCTTCATGTTATTAGTTTATAATATCTTGCAATGAAGGGTTAAGCTCACTTGTCTATTATAGTTTGAGGTGTAACCCGCAAATAATTTTAAATGTTTAGTAAAATAAAAGAAGTTATGAGTAAACGAGTTGAAATTTTGGTCAAATTTAGTTCTAGAAGTTGGAAATTTTGAACAAGTTATTTTTGCTGCTTATGACTTATTTAGTTTATTAGCAATTTTAAGACCTAGTAACTTGTACAAATTATCTTCTCTGCTCATAAGTTATTTTTTATGCCCGTAAGTCAATTCCATACACCAACACATTCCTCTTAATTGGTTGGAAGCGGATAACATGTTTTAGAAATTATCGCATGGAATGGTGAGTTTATATCTTTCAAATTATCAAGAGTAGTGTATTCTTTTAATGAGTGTAAGGCTAAGATATGTTACTGTTTTACCAGCAGCACAATGTTAACAATGGTCATGTGAATCTAACCAAGTACGATTGCAACCCAGAGTTTTTTAACACCCAACACTTCACTGCTGCTGCTGCTATAATTATTATTTGTAAATGTCATCGTCGTCTATGCTCATCTTTTATGGAGAAGAAAATAAATAAGTGAAATTAATATCATTGATTTGCAGTTTAAACTTTCTTTCTTTGTCCAATCAAAACTTTAATTAGCCAGGGCTGATCTGAAATCCTACCACCATCCTTATGTTTTGGGGCATCAACGCATCATGCATCCAACATCCATATAGATAATATAATGGAGCCCACGCGTGAGGCTCACACGCGACCTTTTTCCCCCATGCTTTTTGGATATGTATGTGATACTTAGCATTCTTGTTTGAATAGAATCTAAATGGAAAAGGAGATTGTTTCTGCCTAACTTATTGTTCCCTATGTGCTCACGTGATCCCAATAATTCATCTTAGATAATAGTAATAATCTTATTTGAATAAAAAGCGACTATATATGAGATTGATCTTGGATATGGGGAACGGGACATTATTATTCGAAAGCATGGGAAGGGTGATGGTTTTTTCTGCTGCTGTAACGCAGGTAGTATTCATTTAGCAAATTTCATTTAATTGATTTTGTAGGTGATGATAGTGATTTCTGCTGCCTGAAAGATTTGAAGGAGCTTTTCAAACTGTGCATGATGTCAGCTAATGCCGTACAACCTTTAAAGTTTATAAAGAACTTGAGCAGTATGCATTTTGACTGTTTGCTTAACTTATTTGATGTTTGATGTTTATTTTATTTTTTGTATTTTGTTTCAGTATTCTATGTGTCGCTGTATAATGCAAATAAACATACGGTATGTCAATCTTACAGTTTACTAGGTTGCACTAAAATGATTAGTGCTAAGTATTGGATCACAATGTAGGTAAGATCATTACTGCTGTCAACAACTGAACTTTTGAATAAACAAGGAGAATAAAACATTACGAACAACCTGCAACATCCATGAAAAATGAAACTAATTAAGGAAAAAGGTTAAAATACCAACACACACAGTTCACTATTTCTTTTCCTGGATCAGCTCATCGTGTTGATGAATCATCTTATAGTCATGTTTAACTAAGCAAGTGATTTAAATGATGTGAGCATCAGATGCAAATTTTATTTTCATGTCACGAAGATCTGATTTTTTTTTTTTTTTTTTTTTTTTAAAGTGAATTTGGACCAATATATTTCAATCCATTGACTTTTATCTTCAACAGTGATATCGCCTAATCTCCAATTAGGATTCCACGAGGATTCTCATGAGTTCCTTCTTAACTTGTTGGAACATATTGATATAAATTGCAACGATGGAGCAGATACTGACAAGCAAAGCCTCGTCAGAGAAGTTTTTGGAATTAGCTCTATACTTCAGGTAACTTATGGTACCTAAGTACACCCAAAAATTTACTTTATTTAACCCCTGCTGCAATTTATCCTTTGTCAGTCAGCACAATATTGCTAGTGCATTGCTTATTTTCACTCAGCAATGTGTTCCCAAGCAAAATTTGTGTATTTTCACGCAATAATGTGTTGTGGATTTTGGATGGGCTAAAATGAAGAAATGAGTAAATTGCAGTGTAGATCGAAATGTCCATAAAAACTTTACAAAGCATAGAACAATTATACTAATGCTGAATATATTTTTCCTACAATTCTTGTTAATTTCAGGATTTCTGTTTCAATTGTCACCAGCTATCTGCTACCAGTGATCCCATGTTCTTTCTTACATTACCAGTTTCTGGTGTAAGCACCCTCACAGATGCTCTACATTCTTACATAAACGTGGAAGAGCGGAAAGGAGTAAAATGTGGAAATTGCAATAGATCTAGTAGGGTCACACAGACTATGATTGAACATGCTCCGAAAGTCATGTCCTTTCAGTTTAATAGATATGACAACAACATGAAAAAGGATGATACTGCTATAGAGTATCCCTTGGAGCTTGATCTCAGGCTATTCATTCACAAACCATTACCTGATGTAAGTTGCATATCCATTGATCATGTACACAAACATTTACAGCATGTGTGATGCATGTTGGTGTAACAAACTATGACCTCAAAAACTTGAAAGTTTGTAACTTGTTAAAATTTAATATTTGTTGCAACTTACTTGACTTGCTTTTATTTCATAGGACTATTTAAAGAGGTATACGAATCTGAACTACTGGCGAGCTCCACTGGTGCAGATTTGGGATTTTTTTCCCTACAATTTACACACTGGTGGTGCACTAGTGGTGCACTAGTGGTATCATATTAAAAGACCTGATCTGTATTACTGATGCATTAGCGGTACAGAGAGGAATCTGTACCACTGGTGCATATTCTTTTTGCTGTTATCTATGAAAGAAAAATAAATAATATATTTATTATTTAATAGCCTTAGATCACATATTATTGTTTATTAAAACTATACAAATGCGATTGATTTTACTAGAAGTCAGTGCAATATTTTTTTTGTGGTATTGCTAAATACATTTATATATTGCAGGAGCAAACTGAATATGAGCTATATGCAGTCATTAATCACACGGGTTGTACTACCGATGGTGGGCACTACCTCTGCTATGTCCGTTCGTCGTCAACTGCATGGCATGAAAAGAATGACGAAATTGTATGTGACTTTATACTATTTTTATTTTTTCATATAATCAAATGCAGTAACTTACTGAATTTTACGCTTTGATACACTTACTGCATTTCAAGATTTGTTACAGTCTATTATAACTATTGATCTGTGAAATAATATGATTTCGTCCATCTTATTAATGAAAAGTATTAGTATAGGGGGCGTTTTTGAGCAGAGCTGCCTCTGAGCATGGTCAGCCCATATAGGTGCTCAAGGCCTCTTTTGTAAGGACATCACAACACTTTTTTGTATATCAATGTATTTTAAGTACGGTGCAAGCATAGTTTTACTCAAATTTCACATGAATGCGATGTGGTGTAGTTGGTATTTACTCAAAATTCACATGAATGCAATGTGGTGTAGTTGGTATAGTTATGAAAGCTAATACTTGTTCATTTGGGGTTTATGGAGAGTTTGGTTCTTGTTTCAGTCATTTGTTGTATTTTATTGTTTAACGATTTTTTTTAGATAAGAAAAACAGGTTCAGTTTTTGTTATTTAATAAACCATCTGTTAGAGTCCCATTATTGATGGAAAACGTTAAATGTGTCCATCGGGACATGTTAAGATTGATTAATTGCACAAATGCCCCCTTGAATTATACATATCCTTTTTTAATATAGAGGTAGAATGTGATTTTAGAGCTAAATGTCTTGTCTTTTTCTTCTAAACAATCATTGTTAACATGTAGCCAATGAGCACACATGTTGACACTAAATCATGATTACCACACAAAGCATTCTTTAAATCATACCTAGCTCCATTACGGTACTTGTCGACAGGAGTTAAATGATGATATTTCTTCCCTATTTGTTTCCATTGTTGAGTGTGACACATTTACAAGATATTCAAATCTGAAAATATTTGCAATATTTGATCATGGATTTTTACAAACTTATTTAAATTGCTTAATCATGTGGTAACAATAAATGATCCCCACTGCATACCAGGGTTCTACAAAAGAATTGTGATATGTTTTGTGTTTAAGCAGGGCAAAAACAGAGCTGGCCTTGAACAGAGGCTCAAAGGGCGTTCAACATCCTACTTTAGATATTAATTTTTAATTTTATTTTTTTGTTGTTATGTAATTTCATTTTTGTCCATTAGATCTCATTTACTACATGTTATTTCAGGCCAAGTAAAAGTAACAGGTCCCCTATTTGCCCGGATTCTTTAATTTTGGGGACCAACCCTGCCAACAAAAACAAAAAGTTTAGATAATGTTTGACTTGAAAATTTGTTTTGTGTTTTGAGTTTTTAATATGTATGTCAAATGACATGAGGTTGAAGGAGAGGTTGGAAAAACCCTACTCATTCCAACAAATAGGAGAAGGGGAAGGGAGAAGATAGTTTTAGATATTTCCCAATAGACGAAAAAACACGGAAAAAATTGTTTAATTTTATATGTTAATATCATTTTTCAAATTGACCGTTTTCCATCATCTGTATCTCTTCCGTGCATTTTAAAAAGTACACTGTCAGAACGAAAACACAAATCTTATTTTCAAACCTGGCACTACCTTATCATTAGTTTGATTTTATTTTGAGTTCCGTGTTTAGCGTTTTCGACATGCATTACAAAAGTGAGAAGAGTGGGGAAGATTTAAAATTCTAAACCATTACAACGATGGAAGAATGGTGAATTAAATGAATTGTTTTCTTTATTATTTCTCAAAACAAGAAAAACAAGATAAATATGTTTTCTGTTTTGTATGTTAACTTCATTTTTCAAATTGGCTATCTTCCAAAAGTACGTGTTGTACGCATTTTTTGGTTTGATGGAAACCCAAAACTAAAAATGGTAGATCAAACGGGGCCTTAACTTTACTCTCTTTCTAAAATCAGGTTTGTAGAGTAACCGAGTCCGAGGTGCTGAACAAAATGCCATATATGCTTTTTTACACAAAGAAAGGCACACCTTGGTTTGCAGACCTAGATAAGTCTCAGTTCACTTTCTCCCCGAAATCGGTTTTATCTCCTTCCAGCAGCAGCATGGTTGAGGAAACCCCACAGAAAGTCGATGCCATCAATGACAAGAAAATTCATAATTCTCACGACTCAGAGAAATATGATGTCCATGAGAAAGAGATTCTGGATTCTCATGACTCAGAGAAATATGATGTCCATGACAGAGGAATTCAAGATTATCTTGAGTCAAAGAAATATGTTGTCCATGACAGGGAAAGTCAGGATTCTCATGACTCAGAGAAATATGTTTTCGACCAAGAAACTTTATCTACTTCTCATGCGTACTGTGACTTCGAGAACTGTGTTGCTCACAATGATTCTTCATATACTTCATTCGGGTTAAATGGCTTAGATGGGAATCATCCCAAAAGACTGAACTGTGATTCTCAGTATCCTTCATCCACCTGTAATGACGCCCTAGCTTGTCAGATTCGACCTCAGGCTACAAAGAGACAGAAGGGAGATGATGGACATGCTATTGGCGTGGAGCATGTTGCTGATGATGGGAATTTTGGTAAGTTCCTTCCTTTCAAATCATTTCTTAGTTAATAATATTTATTGTTGATTGGAGAAACAATTATAGTTTATGCTGTCCTCTTTCTGGTTGTTTTGCATGGGTATATTAGTATATTACTAATGGAGGGCAGTAACTTCTTATAATTCAACCATGGTTCAGCCGCCGTTGACTGCTGCTCTTTTTAAGTAGAGGTTTAATGACTTACTGATGAACTTGAGGGGGGAATGATCGGGCATAGAAAATAAATATACAGAGGAGAAATGTGAGGAACGAGTTGATCATGCATATGAAGATGTTAGTATCAATTGAATTGGGTATGTGTGGTTTTTTTAGGTGTTGAGTATGGTCTGTTGACTAATTGACCTAATAGCCAAAATTGGATGGTGTTGTTTAACTGAACCTGTAGTAACTTTAGGCGATTTGTATCAAATCATTCAAACTTAAACATTGTTAAGCAAGCGTTTAACCGTTTTAGCAGAACCGGCTAACTGCACATTAGGCAACCACGGTTAATTGAAAACTAACCACTTGCTGCTGCCCTGCAGAGTACACAAGCAACAAAATGAACAAGCCACATTCACAGAATCAATACAGGCAGTGACATATAAATAATATATGGTACTATAGTTATAAAAGGCTAGCACAGCAGGAATGGAGAAGTTATGTTCTGCGATAAACTGCATAAGTAAGCACCTTACTTAAGTAGCTCACCGTTATATTCGTACTCTGGATTAGTTTTTTCTTGTTTGTTTCATTTTACTTGCAAGGAGCTTGCTTATTTAAGAATTTGCATTTTAGCGAACTTCATGAAACACTTTATTTCATTTTGCTCCCTATTTCACCGATTAATGAATTTGAAATTAATGAAGTGAAACGGTGTAACTAGTGAAACGAAACTTGCCTAAAAGCTACATTTTTATATTGCTCTAAAGCAAGTATTTTATACTCTAAAATTGTATATTTTATTGAAAGCAATTTTGATTTTACAAACCAACACCACCACCGTAGTAGCCTTTTCCTCAGATTTCACACTTGATGCTTTTATCTGTTCGAAATAAATATACTTAAAAAGTTTTGAGCAAACGATACCTATAACATAAATGCTCAATCAAACTACAGCAAAACAATTAATTGTAAGCTGCAAATTGTCGTTCCAATGACTTTGGTCCCAATGCAAACAATGCATGTAGACAAATCAGCTTGCAAAAACATTCAAACTGCATTGCTACAATTATCAACCATCCAGAAGAAAGAAAAAGAATCAACAGCCACAGCAGCAATTAAGCTCACAAACACAACACAACAAATATCAACTGACCTTATTTGTGACAATTTTAAGTTTTTAACTCACCAGACTAGATATTACAAATTAGTTTAGACTTAAAATTTATACTTCAGTTTTCAAACGTTGCGAAACTTGATATTACAAAGTCGGTAACTTTAAATTAGTTTATGAAATAAATGGTAGTTTGTTTTCTCTCACCATAACATAGTTAGAAACGGTTGGAGGAGAGAGAGTCGAGATTGAGAGACTATAGAGATGATGACTGGAGCCTGAAGGCATATCAAGACTTCTGATGAAGGAGGAGGTCGGAGATTGGAAATGTAGGATTTTCTTTCTTCCATTTAGGAGAAGAGAGAAGGAGCATGGGGTTATTTGATGAAAAGAATGGCAGGAGATAAAATGAATTCAGCTGTAAGTTGTGTGGTTAGATTAATCGAATGTTATGGGCTCTCATTGGGCTAGATTTGCTTGGATATGTTTTTGTCAATGGTTTTGTTCGGTTCATTCTTTAAGTGATCAAAGATATGTTTTTGTCAGCGGTTTTGTTCGGTTCATTCCTTAAGTGATCAAAGATATGTTTTTGTCAGCGGTTTTGTTAGGTTCATTTGTGAAGTGATCAAAGTCGGTTCAGTTCATGTTGATTGGTTCATCTGGTCAAAACAGTCAGGAGTTCAGTGTGAAATTACAGGGGGAAGTCCACTTAGATGTCAATTGTCATAATAAATAATTCTTCAATATCTCTTTTTCTATCCCAAAAGGAGATCATCTATTAGAGCACTTAGAACCTAAGGCAACTCCAATAACCATGAATTTTCAGGGCTGAATGCTCAATTTTTGCCCAATGTCCAAAAAATGGACGTCTATTTTTTGGCGTTCAATTTTGAAAATAATTTTCTGGACTTTCTGCTCTTCGGCATCCGATTTTTGGAGTCCTAACATCGGACGTCCATTTTGGGCTTCCAAAAAATGGACATCATGCGTGTGATGCCCATAAAATGGACATACCGGCTTGCTTCAGTATTTTGAAGCGGGACAACCCAATACAAGTTTTCTTAATAAAACTTGTATTTGTAAACACCCATAGATCCTTGGACATGAATATCTGAACAATCACTTATCTTCCATAAAACGACAGAAGAAGACAGCAACAATAAGGAGAACCAGCAGGGCCCACATATGAAAGAAGGGCAAAAACGTACTGCCGACAAGGCAAGTGGAAGCATTCTCAGGCCTGCAAAAAACATTCCAAACACTATCTCACTGATAAGAAACATTCTGAGAGACAGACCTAAGAACACACAGATGCAACTTCCTGCCTGCATGTCACAAGGTAGTTTGGGAATCAAGAGGTCAACATTTTCTTCGATGTCCACTCCAGTGAACAAGAGGAGGCCAGCATCTATATTTGATACTGATCCCAAGTTCGATGTGTTCTCTTTCACTGATAGTCCAAATGCTAAGCAGGAGGATACACACCCATATAATAAGTCATTCGGTTGTAAAAGCGTAAGCTCCAGTTCAGTCCGAAGGTTGTTCTGAGATGCCTCCTTCTCTGGTTTAGTTCTTTTTGCAGTTCCGTTAACATATGATGAAGTGATCTTTTTTATACTTGCTTGTAGGGAATTTTTTTTTGCCGGTATATGTGTTTAATCTCTATATGTGGGAACCACTCAATTGTGGAGCCCACGTGTTACTTTCTTTCTACTGTGTATATGTTTAAAGAACTTTGTTTTTTGAAATTGATAAATGATCATTAAAGGAATTTGAAGACAAAGCCCATGTATGATTTTACTTGTAAATGTAACATTTTTTAGATTTCTGTTGGTAGAGCTTTTGTTACGGCTTTACCTGCCTGTCTGCGTAATCTTACTACTTTTAAGAATGTTGGATTTTGTTTGTATTATTATTAGATTGTTGAACAACATCGTACGTTAGGAGAGAGTGACGACTTGGCTAAACATGCACGCCGACAGTTACTGAATAGTGATCCATGTTTGCGTGTGTACCTATAAAATAAATTAGTGAAGATCACTTGTTTTTGTAAAAAAGAAAGACATGGAGACTTGGTGGTAGATTTTATTTTTTTTTTAAAAAAAATGTAAAATAAAATTGTATAAATACTCTCCTTCAAGAGAGGACTTTTTAGTTTTGTCAAAAAAATTAATGAATAGCACTTCAAAGATCCAGCGAACATGTGAAATTGCGCAAAAGTAGACAGCCGAGTTTGCACAACCGAACGACGTGATATTAACAGAAAAAACAAAAAACAAAAACGAATTTACAAACCCATTGGCCCCTTCTCTTGTCAGTCTCCAACAGTAGAAGCAAAAGAGACTAATGATGCAAGTTAACTTATTATATTAGTTTCAGATTACTGTAAATTATTATAGGTATTTTATGTTTAACTTGTTCATATCATTTAATAAATATGGGGTCCTATTATTCCTAGGAAAATAAATGATAATTAATGATGTTTGACTGTTGTTGCACATTACGTTTTGCTGCAGTTACGATTTGTTTTAAATTAGAAGATAATAGTAATAATCGCAATCATGTTTTGATCAAGCTGTTGAATACTGGATTAAATTTATGAATAGTTTCGCAAAACCATGATATACATACAGTGTCATATCTTTCCAAAATCAATGGCGTGTAAAACGAAGTATAATTATAAGTTTTTATTTCGTTTTCTTGTGCACATTGCAAAATTTGTTGTTGAGTCAATTGTATTATTGTTTTTGTTGATAGGAGGATAGATAGTTAAGAATATTTTCATAACATAAAAGTAGTAAATGTGACAATAGAAGGAAGTGAAACTGTATTTAAAGTTAGAAGTGACCCTGAATTGGTGATGTTGAAGTCATTCAAGTAGACTTAACATTTTAACATAAAACCGTTAAAACCTTTTCTTTTCACAGTTTTTTGCAAGATAGTTAAGAAAGGAAAAAAAAAAGTTATTTTAATGCAATGTCATATTAAGTTTTTTTCCTGCGAAACGGTTCGTTGCTGACAGTTGGAAAGAAGTTGAACACAATGATTGTGACTACCTAAATCGATAAACAATTGAGTAAGAAACCAAGAATTTCCAGGTAATGAGAGAAGTGATAAATATTGGGAATTGAAGACAAGGGACATGAATGAAATAAATAAAAATAAGGTGAGCATCGATTTGAAGTTGGAAATACGAACTTTCTTTTTCGTTGAAAGGAATATGCAATGAGGATGAGACCTGGGGAGTTGAGGTGATTAATGGAACTCATTTGCCCGACTTATTCAAATCTTTGATTGATCATCCATATCCATATGTTGGATGATTTATAGTTACTAACGAAAAATTACATTGTTTGAAGATATCAATTTCGAGCGTACAACTCAAAGATGCCTTAGTTAATGTTTAAAAGAATTTTCCAAAAATGCTTCAACTGTAAAAACGGCGTGTAACCTTAAAAAAAAAAGATGAGAATTATCCAAAAGCAGGGTAGGATGACAATGCAACATTTGTTAAAGTTGGTAGTTAACAATAGAGTTAAAGTTAACATTTTGGCATAATTATGTAATTTGATTATGTAACTGAACTCTTTGTAACAAATCTTGTGTGAAACAAAAGATTTTATTTTATTTTCCAACTTACTTTGTATCTTTACACAACTAATGTTAAGAGTAAGGTAACAGTCCGGAGTTCTATCTACTCTTGTTCGTGTGCGCTGCTCGCTTCTAAGGAGGAAAAACCTAATTTTTGAATTTTTTTTAAGAATGAATTTACGAGGGTTTGTTTGCAAATAATTGGGAAAGCTAGAAAACAAGTTCTAAAATAGCTTGAAGATACAAATGAGAATTTTCATTTTCAAAAATAATAATATCTTAAAGTCGTAATTTTTGATTTTGATTTTGGCTTGGGAAAATCAAATTTTATAAAGGTTAAAATGCAAAATAAAGATATATTTATTGAAATATATTTTCATAAAGAATCAAAAATAATATTAAGTGATGTGACTTTGTTTTAGAAAAAGAAAATGGAGTTAGAAGTTTACTAGTGAATTAAAAATGCATTTCCTTGTCCGCAGCTCTAGTGTGATTAGCAGTGTGATTGACAAGAGTTCCTAACTCTCCGGTAGAGCAAGAGGGTTTAAGCTTTGACAGTCGCATTCCAATGGCGTGTTATTTACGGATGCATGTAATAATAACATAAATGAATAGAAAATCTTGAAATCGAAAAGTTCATCAGTAAGAGTGGACTAAAAAGGGATGGGGCGATGATGAACTTTTTTACATCCCTAGTCTGCCTAGTCTACAAAAGTAAATTTTAAAAAGAAAAATGAATTTCCTAATATATTGATTAAAATTGACTTTTGTGTAAATAAGTATTTATTAATACTATTTTAGGTTAGATTTTTTTTAATATAAAATTTGCAAATGGTTTAAAGTGTAGTCAAATTAGTTATCATGTAAATTGGAATTCAAACTAAAAACATTTGAATTTTTGAATGAATGGAAAATGGAAAATGAGTGATAATGGAATAAAGGCTTATCCACTGCATCTTCTTTCCTTTTCTCATCATTCATTTATGCCCCTATTTTCTTTCCCATTTCTAACTACATCCTCCTCTTTCTAATCCAGAAAATCAAATTTTGAATTGTTAGAAATTTACATAAATTCTACAATGATAATATTTAGCCTTTCCATCATCTCATTCGCCTACATCGACTATTACATGCCGAATCAAGATCCTTTGACTCCTTACAAATCCAAACAGCGAGAGATATGGGGGTTTGAGCTTGGTTCTAGGGTTTTGATCTTAAGTCATTATAAGTTAAATTCTCGCCTAGATAATCAGTTCATTATTTACTAAAATGCAAGTTAATGTTTGTGACTTGGATGACTTGGCTGCTATTGTTAACCCAAAAAAGGTGGATCAAGTGCGAAAGCACCATTGCAGATAATCAACAGCATAATCTCAGATAAACAACAAATAAATAGCAAAAGTAAAAAAGAAAAATATAATTTTTATAATGGTTCGGCTGACTCTGGCCTTCATCCACTTCAATCAATCTTTATTATGTTTATACTAGTTGAATCTCTCTGTATATCAACTACTTAGTCCTTAGATCTACGTTATAATGAGTTATTATAAGTCACAAGTACAAGGGTTAACTGGAGAATCACAGTGACCACCTTGATGACGGTTGTGAGGGAGAAAAAAGTCGAAGAAGTGAAGGAATTCTAGTAGAGTAATTGCAGCTCTCTCTTCAAAAAAAATGCATCTCTAGTTGCAGGTATGTGAGTATTTATAGGGAAGTGTAGTGGGTATTGGGCCAGGCCAGGTGCAGAAGATTCCAGTTGTTACACCAAGTCATCACCAAAAATCTCAAATCAATCAGAGTCATTTTTATGGATCGCTGGCTATCCGTAGGGGATGGATCGATAACTATCCAAAGGGGATGGATCGCTAGCTATCCATCAACTTATAATATTTTTCTATCAGAAGCCTTTACTTAGTGCCATGAACGAGTTCTGAAAGTTTGAGGGCGATCCAACTTATCTTGATGGATCACTAGCTATTCATCCACTTAGCATATTTTTGAGTGATCTTTGTTTGGTTTTCTTTCTATCTTCTATTTAAATGCCTTATCCAAATATCAAGTAGTTTGGAGTTAGTTCGATCACCCGTCTTCATGGATCAACTGGTCCATAAAAATCATCCATAACTCGCTCAAATCTTAATGAAATCGAATGAAACTTTGCAGGAACACTCTAGGGGGTGTTAGGGACCCATCATAAAAATTTGAGATTGTGGGACCTACTCCAGATGGTTCGCTAGCGATCCATCTAAATGAATTGCTACGATCCATAAAATCAACTTCAAACGACTTCAATTTTTTGTGTGTGCCTTCTTCCATGTTTTCTAAATGTTCACCCAAAATTTCAAGTCAATCCTACTTCGTGTGAGTTCTATAGGTTCATTTTAAGTTAGCTAATTCTGACCAAACAACTTGAATCAGATGAGTCTTCACTTCTTGAGCTAGATTGTTTGGCATGCTATGAAACTTGATAAATGTGCTTAGAAATGGTAATGAATTATGATGCAAGAAGTTTGGATGGTCCATGAGCAAGCCTTATTGATCGTTAGCGATCCATAGGTGATGGATCGCCAGCGATTTATCACCTTAGCTTATTTTGACATCTTTTCTCTTAGGTCTTTGCCTTCTTCTTTTTCTTGTTCTTTTGGTTTATTCTTAAGATATTCTGGCGTAGTCTAAATGTTCTTACTCTTATTGGATTTTGATGGGTTAAAAACCTAGTTAGCATCTACGTTCATGCTCTATATGTTTTAGCAATTCTAAAACTATCAAAACTTGGGCCCCATTTGGTTCATTTAGAGTTCTTTTTCAACATTCATTGCAAAATTGAGGAGAGCGGAGGAGATAATTTAATATTTTAAGTCATCTGATGATGAAGGGGGAAACTGAGGGACGGTAGAGTGAATGGATTGTTCTCCATACTTTTGTTATCCCCCAAAGACATGGAAAATAAAACAATTTTTGTTTCAATTTTGTATGTTAACTTCATTTTTAAAAGCGGACGTTTCCAAGCGTAATGCGCATTTTTGTTATGACGGAAACCCAAACTGAAAATGAAAAACCAAACGGGATCTTAGCTCACATGCAAGCCATAATACTATAGTACATTGATATATATTGATTTCATGGTGTAATGCTGCTGAAAGTAGGTATGAAAATGTGCCGGAATAACCAAATTCAATCGAAAACGATTGCATTTTCCTAGTGCAAACTGCGCCAGAAAAACATACAAGCGGGGGGACCACTTGTTCCCAAGCAGTCAACCGCTTGTACCATCTTAGACACTGTTACTCATGCTAGTGTTTGTTGAAAACACAAAAACACACGTATATATATTATGTTAAATTTTTTAACATACATTGAATATATTCTAATATAGGTTTTATAAAAAATTTCAAGATGTCAATTTTACGCTTTAAATTGGTTGAAAAATGATTTTCACATTATCTTTTAAATTCAAATTGTAGGATATATATATATATATATATATATATATATATAGTGTTTGAAATTTATGTAATTTCAAACTTAAATTCTGGCTTACATTGAAAGCACATACAAATTTTCAAATAATACCTTTCGATTAATTTTAAGATAAATGGTATTAAATCATTTTATTCCAGTTTGCAAAACAAGTACTAGATAACTTCGCAGATTTATTTAAAAAATATTTCTAATTGGTATGGGACACTTAGGAAATATTTATGAATGGTTTAGTATTTATTCTATCTAAATTTACATTGAATGACATGAGACATTTGACAACTATGATTCGATACAATAAATATTTCATATACATATTTTAAGATTCTATTTGTCATTTCATGTTGAAATTTTTCTTTAAACATATTTTAATTGTAAATTTAGATACACACTTATTTAGTAACTGTTCGGTATTTTTCACAATATCTATCAATTTTTTTAACTTATCGAATAATGGTTTTCAGCGTTTTATTATTAAAAAAATTTGGAGAGATATTTTGATATGTTATTGAGAAAGATATGTATTATTAATAATATTTAATATAGCTTTCAATATATAATACTTTTAAAAGAAAATAAATGGTAACTTTTAATACCAGAATTGGATGCTAATTATTCCATCCTTAGCAGCCTTAATCCAGGTTGGCTATTGGATTGTTAACGTTTTTTGCCTTTATTATCATAGTCAACGACGCCTAACTTTGGAATAATGTTGCATTTTCGTTCACCATATGAATGGTGAGACATCTTTTCTTTATCCTCGCATTATATCTTCACGACTTTTGAGTTAGATGTGTCATCCATCTGTTGGATGAGTGTCATATCGCTTTTGGGAGAGGTATAACATTGGGTTGTGTGGATTTTAGTGAGGATTATAAATAACTTATAATCTTGCTGCTTAACACACACTAAACTCGAATTTGATAGAATATTCAAATATTGCTCTTTTTAGGGTATTTGGTATATTTTGTTGAAATTTTTAATCAACGGATCATCTCTTTCCATTCTTTCTGGTTAACCTTATTTAATAAATTAACTAGGTATGTTCAGAATACTAAGCCATATATATATAATATGAAATCAAGAATTTTCATATATAAAATATATATTTATTTATGACTTTTAACATATGTTAAGTCCTATTGTTTAGCTATGTTATTTTCTTGCGTCACTTGTGTTATTCATGCTTAATTTACTCATGTTACAATTTAAATCATACTAGACTATCTAGTCTAACACGTATATTATTTGCTTATGATATGCAGGTTAATTTATGAATTATTTAGCATGTTAGATTCATCTTATTAGCTAGATCTTTTGTAGAAGACTTATCTTTCTTCCTTTATTTCAATATTTATGCACTTATGAGTTGTATAATTAAGTCATGTACTTTATGAGACCTCTTATGTAATTGCGTTTGTGTTATGAACTAATTTGGTGTATTATTATGGAGGACGTGTCCTTGTATTGAATATGTACTCTATCATGACTATATTTCTATGGTTTACATTACATGTACTTTCTATTTTGGGAAAATCCATGTGCAATTGCTTCATGCTAAAATCGAATACAAATTTTTTGGTAAGTAATACCTATATATTCGTATTTTGTGTTAGCCCTTGGGAATTTATACATCGTATCACTCATTAAGTGCTTCGTTCTTCTGGTTTCCAACGATATTACTTATGCTTCACTCTTGGTTAACCTTGGTATAGAGGCTAGGCGGTACTTTTTTTAATATTAGAGCCTGGGTTCAAAAAATACGTAGAATTAATTACGGACATGGTTTAAAAATATTTAGATTTAAAAATAACCCTTTTTCGTGCGTAATAGTTGCCTTTTCATCTTAGAAGCATCGTTCACCTCGAAGATTCCCATCTTTTGCACTTTGGATGGTCAACATTTATGAAATTAATATTCAATTAATTTAGAATGTTAGAGAATTAGTAGTATGGCTGGTTAAGATGTACCAACGACAAGATGGTAAATAGTGAAATCCCTATGCCCTAGGCTATGAGTGAGTAGCGGTGAAGCTGAGCCCATCCTTTCTGTTGGTGCTTGTAATTCAACACTTCTCATCATGTCTAAAGCAAAACCTAGATAAGCAACGATTATGACCATCTTTATTAGGTGAAAGGTCAAGCGTCAACTGTTTGGATGTTTCCTAGGGGCTATGGAAGAGATGTTATGGTTGGCATCAAGAGGAACCAAAAGGTCGAATTACTCGTAGGGCCAAAGGTGAGTTGCATGGAGGAACCAAAGACTTGTATAGAGTACTCCCAAATGGGCCCAATGCAGGATGCATCTTCAACTGCCTAGGAGTCAGTTGAGAATCAAATGCTATAAGGTATTTCTTTAACTTACAGATAGTTGTTCATCATCTTTCTTTAGCTAAGTCTTATTCGACCATCGTTATTTGAGTAGGTAGGATCTTGTTTCTGTAGTTATTTTTGATGTGTATGTGTTTTCCCATTCCATCAACAACACATATGAACATTTTCGATTAGGAATTTTTTTCCTTAGTCCTTTCTCTCAATAATGGTTCTATTAACCGGTAGTGCTAGCTTAGTAATACTTTAACTGAATGTTGAATCTTATTTATTGGCTTTATTCTCCCTTATGACATAAGTTATTGAATGCTTAAGTAGAAAATGCTACCTCAGAGCTCCCTTTTTCGATCAATATGAAAATTTTGTAGCTCTCATTTATAACTTGGGAAGGTTTGCATGCAAATGGTACGGGTCATTTGTTATGAATATCGACAGGTTATAATTTTATTTTTAGTACAAATAATATATGATCAAGACCTTCATTTCTTAGTCAATTATTGGAATTTTCCTAAGGGTTCATGTATTTCGAGTTCATTATAAAGAGAAGGAATGCAATATCTCTGAAATTATAGAAATAAATTAAAAATATAGGTAAAAATGTAATTTTATATAAAATGAAACAATGAAATTTTTTCACAAATGGTGGAATTAAGATTTGGAACCTATTCTTCTATGTCCAGAATATTGTTTATATTCAATATACATATATAACTTGTTGAATTTGATAAAAAAGCCAAAATTAGAGAAAATTGGACTCAGTGGCATTCTCATAAATAATAATTTCGAGATTAAGCCTAATAACGTTATTTTTTAACTATAAATAATAGCCTTACCCTCACTTCTCTTAACTTAATACCCTAGTCACCATTAAGAAATTCTATTCTCCTTCATCCTCCTTAAAACTTCTCAAATCTACTGTTGGCTTGGCGAAATTACTTTTCCACTCTCTATCTCGCCTTTTTAACTTTGGGTCTACCAATGTCCTCTATGTGTGTTTGTCATCTCATTACCCTCTATTACCATCTTCTTTTAATCCAAATCTTGGTATTTACTTTCTTTATCCTTGATCCTTCATTCGAGCATACTTTAGAACGAGTAAAACTATACTTTAATACCATTTACCATTCCTTTGTGAGTTCTTCTTATGGGTAGCACATATGTTTAACAAAACATTCCTGGGTTCTCACTAGTATTACACTTTACGAAGATTCCTTTTTCTACTCTATGAGTAGTCGTCACTATCTTCTTCATAACCTTACCTTTTACTCCGTCTTACCTAGGCAACAATTTCGATTTAATACATATTTAAAATTTTGTTTTGGTCTTCACCTCTCTTCATCAAAAATTAAAAATTAAAATTTATAAAGTATTTAATCCCGAACTTTTATCTTAAAAAGGATAACTTAGAAACTTTTTATCAAATTAAAAAATAACTTAGTGTCTTAAATTTCAAAACTATGATTAAATATTTATAAGTCCTTTTACTTTTAAAGACCTTTTACAACTTTTACTTCTTAACAATTGGGATTTTTAACTCATACTATTTATTGGTTTTTCTTTTTAAATCAGTAATTATATTAAACCATCTCTTTTCAAAAATGCGCTTTATAGTATTTCCAAACATCTTTTTATAATTTTAAAACAATAAAAACTGAGGTAGATAAGAACATTTCTTACTCTATCATTTTCTTATCACTCATACTATCTCACTTTCAATCCTTCATATGAGGGGACTTTTAAAAGATACTTGCAATAAATGTGCATAACAATGAAAAATGTCAATTTTTCTTCGTTTTGGCTTTAATTTCCTATGTTGCTTCTAATTGGATTACTCACATTATTTTTAATATAACATCCTCAAGTTATATCGGATTACTAACATTGTTTTATATAAATTCCTAATATTGTATCTTAATATTACTACTATTTACTATCTAAACTACTCTTATTTAAATGGCTTGTATTTGTATAGTTCTACTCTCAATTGAATATCTCCTTTTCTAAACCATCATAGTGTATTCGCCTGCAATATTATTTTTGGGTTCTAATCTTTTTTACAGTTCTTTTTACACCATTTCAAACTTGTACCACATCTATTGTCTACCCCTAAAATAAAATTTTCAACTTAAAAGTTTTTCATTTTAGAAAAATCAACAAGCTATATTCGCTCTACTACTTATTTCAAAGAGTCAACCTTTTTATTAAAACCTATTTATTGTTATTTTCAATCCAAAAAGTTTTAAATTTTCTACTAAAACTTTTTATTTATTATAACTATGTTATTTATATTTTTTTCGAAAATTTAGTATTTACGTACACTTCGAAAATAGGGGTTTTCTACCTTCAAATACTTCCTTTGAAAATTGTTTCAAATATGTTATTTATCTATATTCTTAAAATTTTATTAAAATAATTTTAGCTTTTATTTTAATTCTTTTATGTGGGTTTAGACTTAAAATGGATTTTTATTCGACCATTCTTTTGGACTTTTCTTCTTTTCTACTTACTTTCTGGCTTATCTCTTTTTCCTAAATATTAGAATCCAGATATCATCTTGAAGTGATTACTTCACACCTTCCTTCGGGGCTCAATTGCTTTCGAATATCTGCAATGTGTGAACTCTTACCTACCATTATATAGACCTTCTGTACATCATAAATCAGCAATCATCTGGGGATCTACAACTATTGGGCTATTGGGTGCCCAACTTATGAGTGATGTACTATCCAGCTTCAAGAACATTCCATATACTACACTTATACTCATTTAAGTCAATGCCTTTCGAACCTACTTCCCGTGGGGTTGTCGGGGTAGGTGTACCTCTTTAGTTTCTTCCATTATTCTAACTCATAAATAACTTATCCATATTTTAGTGTATGGTTGCAACTACTCTACAGTTAGAATTTATAAGATTTGGCATATACTATATCTTTATTTATAGAAAAAATATAAATACATTCACTCAGCATTTGCTAATTTTTCAAGATCGACTAACCTTGGCTCTGATACAAAATGCAACAACCCGGGCTCCAATGGGATCGAATTTAGTATCCTGCAAATAAACAGATAATGACAAATAAAAAAACCTAGGCTTGAAATCCTAAGTCCTACGGACCATTGATTTGGTATCCTGGAAATAAAAAGATAATTGCATATTAGAGCACTATCGATATAACTCACGGCGGAGTACTAAAATTTAATAAAACATAAAATTACTAACCAAAATTGACACCTCCGATATATAGTGTTCTTGTCAGTACCGAGCATGCATGAGGAAACTTGTCCTTCCACCATTCCCGCCTTGCACTAGTTCCTATTCCGTAAAGCTATCTTGTGGACTATAATGCGGAGGGGGTCAGAACAGTGATTCGATGACTGTTGAATTATACATTTACACATAACACTATTTTATACCGTTTGTCTTCCATTATATGTTGTATCTTTTAATTTTATTCAGTCGACTCGACTCCACGTACACATATGATATGCCCCATCTACCCAAAGTAGACCATAACTACACATGCGTATACATAAATAGATAAGCACCACGGTTCCCCTTTGGACCAAGATACAATCTTCGTTAGTTTCCACCCACACCAGTGTTGTAAAAATCCTTCTAGGCTCTCGCCTTGGCGCTAGGCCAGCCTTACCGTATAGGTTTTTGACTAATCTGCCTAGATGAGACTTATTGCATTATCTTAGCATATAATATTGCATTATCTTAGCATATAAACTGGTTTATAAGCATCATTTACACAACAGTTTAGGCTTGTTGCCTCTTATAAGCATCAAAATGTTTGTTTCAAGAAATTTTATCTCCATAGTTGCTTTTAAAATCATCATGATATCATATTATGGATCAATTAATACTAACAAAATACTTATATTTTATCCAAGGTCTATGAGTTTATCCGAAACTCCTAGCTCCGATTAATCCTTGATTAATCCTTGCCTAGACGATTATTCCCTAGTCGATGCTTACCACCCAACATCTGCCAAGTGATTTTTACAACCTTGCCCGACGCCCATTCAGGATCCATCGCTAATACAGTATCATGTCCTCGTCATCATGTTACCAAGGAACTCCGTAGTTCCTAATAAAGGCATAGCTATAATTTATCCATATTCCATCTTACTTTACATTGGAGATTTACTACTTATTTGCTTCTTATTATAGATTCAGCTCCATGGACTAGAGGACTCAACTCCTCGGACTATCTCATCCATTTTTGAAAGAAATCTTTTATGGATTAATAGTTTTGCCCTAACAATTAAACAACCGTGGCAGTGCAGTACCTAACATGATCTATAGTAGCATGAGTTGTAGCTCGTTAGGCGTAACCCTATTTTTCTCGTTGATTGTGCAGAACTGATGATGCACTCAACCTATGTGAAACTCCTACTCCTGTACTAACACATACTGACAATGCATTGAGCCGCTCACCATCCTATTTAGATTGCCTAATGAAATCAAGGCAATAACCCCAAAACTTATTGAAGCAGACTCTAATGTGGGTATACCTTCACCTATATGCAAGCGTATATAACTCCACGGGTCCTACAGTTGAATATGTACCACATCAGTATAATGTATACACAACTGCTAGTAGCCCCTTTGGTCGACAGGTTTCTATATTGTAACACTACTAACCTCGTACTCCAGCCCAGTCTAATGACTATATGATTTTTATCATTTAAGTTATTTACATACTTATATAATGTTTGCACAAAAAATGGACAAACACCTCAAAGTCGTATGATATAGTTGATTTTACGTTGTTTTTAGCGGTTTGGATGATTTATGCAAATATACAAAAAACAGAGGCTAAACTGAAAAAAGACACGTAGATTTATAGTGGTTCGGCCAGAACGTGCCTACGTCCACTTTATATATTATTCTCTCTTTTCTGTTTGATTACAAGTACAACGCTCTGTATACAAGTATATGAAAGTTGTTTGAAAGTTCCTTCCGTGCTTGAGCTCTCAAACTTATCTGCCATTGCTGTACACCTGCCCCTCTATTTATAGAATGAGGCTGGGGGTAGGGGTCCTGGATGTATATAGCTTCTGGTGGACCTGGACTGGAGCAATCTGGCCTGGTAGCGTTGGTTCGGCAGTGCCTCGATGGAGAGTTGATTCGGTCCGGTGATACGTTGGTCCGGCGTCATGTTGGTCCGATGGTAGCCCCCTTGCTCTTGGTTCGGTGGTACTGGCAGTGAGGCTGTTCGGTGATAGGAGTGTGGATGTGGGTTCCGGTCCGGCTATGCAGGGAGTGGTGTTGGATCGGTGGAGTTTGGACCGGCGATGGATGGTTCGGTAGTGATAGGGAGGGGATGGTTCGGTAGTCACCTGGTTCGGTGGTAGGTCTGGTCCGGTAGGTGTAGGAAGGAGTTGGTTCGGCAGGGAGGTTGGTTCGGCGGAGGCTTGAAGACGTGCTGGTTCGGTGTTGGGAAGGAGAAGTGTTGGTTCGGCAGATGAGGAATGGGGTTTGGTCCGGCTATGCATAGGTACCGAATGGGCATGGGTACTGTATGTAAATGGTGACTCTGGACGACATTGATGCTCCTTGGTCTCGCGATTCCATGGGTGAGAATTCGCCCAACATTTGCCCCCCAAAGTGGGGCACATGCTTGCATGTGTCGCGCTTTACTCTAAGTTGGATAACTGGTATAGCTTTATTCGGTTTGGGGTGCCGAAAAGGATGGTCCGGTGTGCCGAATCGGTTGGTCCGGTGCCTCTGCGCTTGTCTATATAGGGGCTACACCCCTTCGTTATTCCTTACCGAATCAAGGAGAGCCGAATCAGTCCGAGTGCCGAATCAACCTTGCACCGAATCAAATAAGTACCGAATATACACGTTCCGAATCAAGCAAGTGCCGAATCAAACTAGTACGGAACCAGGTATGTTTTCTTTCTCCGAATGAACACGAACGAGACCGGTGTGTTGAGTGCCGAATGTGATATGTGATGTACTACCGAATGAATCTTTAAACCTTTAATACCGGATGGATTTTATGCCGAATGAGCTATGCCGAATGAGATTTCATATTTGAAGCTTGAGTGGAACACTAACCCTATATTCACCTACTTGCTTACATTTCCATACTTCTTGTTCTAATACCATGTTTTTCTTGTGCCGCAGATAAATGTCCCACAAAGCGGAAACTCGATCAGATAGAAAGAAGTCCAAGGATAGAGAAGAGTCTTCTTCCGTGCCCCCAGCCCAATCAGGACCGGTGCAACATGGACCTGCCCCGAGGTCGTTAGTAGATGGGTACGGTCCCCAGGAACTTCTGGTCTCCCCTCCCGATTGCTTTCCTAGCTCCCTGAAGGAGGAGCAACTCGATGTTATATCTCGTTCCTTCGGAATACATAGAGCGCGCATGCTATTGCCGGGGGAAGGAGTGATGCCGTATGACCCCCCCCCCCCCGAAGGCTACTTTGCTTACAACAAATATCATTGCATGTGTGGTGTTATCCCGCCTCTCAACGCCTGGATAGTTAGCTTTATCACATATCTGAAGGTGGCTCCATTCCAGCTTCAGCCTAACTCCTACGCCATTCTGGTGAGTCTTTTCGTCATCTTTCAGAGGAAATATGGGCGTCCCCCTTCCAACCGGGAGATCCGGTATCTGTACCACTTGAGAGGCTACAAGAAGGGGTCTCCATATATCAGTTTGGAAGCGGCCGTGCTCTTCAAGCCTGTTCTGGATTTGTACTCGAAGTTTAGTATGTTCAAGAAGGAATGGTTTTTCATTAGGGATGACCCTGTTTCTTTCCGCCTTTTCACTTCCGGCTGTAAGTTGAACTTCATTTATATTTTCCTTGTCCCGATCACAATGCTTCTTCTTATATGCTTTTATTTCTTGCTAGCAACATGTGGCTTTGCGGTTGTGGAGAATGATTCCTTGGAGCGGATGGCTGCTGAAATAAAGGTCATTTCGGGAAGGGATAGGTCGGCCTCTTACCTGATCAGGAACGCCACTCTCCTGGAGTATAACTTGATTCTGCCACATCAATCTGTGGTTAAACAGAGAGATACATCCGAGGAGAGGGCTGCTAAAGCTAAGGATGGGGCTACTGCGAAGAGTAGCAAGAAGAGACCTTTCACGGTACCTCCAGCCGTTGGGGGAAAGAAGCTTAAGAAGTCTGATGGACCCTCTCCCAGTACATGTCCAGATATTCCGGAGGAGGAAGGTGGAGAGGAGGAAAGAGACGAAGAGGAGAGCGGAGGAGATGGAGAAGGTGAAGGACAGGGTGGTAGTGGTGCCGGGGCTTTGTCTTCTGAGCAGGCAGGGGAGATCCAGGAGTGAACGGATGATGCCTTCCGCCAGGCTTTTGAAGGGTTGGAGGAAGGATCAGCCTCGTTGAAGAAGGCAAAGGAGGTTGACAAGGCTGGGGCTGGCGCCGATCCATTCCCTAAGAGTTCTTCAGCTGAGGTGGCTCCAGCGATTCAAGGTGAACTCTTGACTTCTGCAGATTCCATTTATGATAGGGACTTAGGAATATTTTATGGTTCGCTTCCGTCCTGGACTGAGATTCAGGACTTATTGCAGCATTCTCCTTCTCCGTAGGGTTTGTATAACAGACGTGCCTTCTCATTCTTTTTAAGTTAACATATTTCTTGAATTATGGACCCTTGTATGTTCGTAACACTTGTTCTTTATTACAGGGGCGGGCGAGGTGGCCAAAACTTCAGACGTTCGACACCGCCTGGAACAATACAAGTTACTTAGAGCTTCTGCCAAGCCTAAGCCTCCCACTAGTCGTCCAGGAGACGTAGTTAGCTACCGTCCTCTTCTTGGGGTCATTGAAGAGAGTATTCAGAAAAAGAAGAGGAGTCGCTCCTTATTTGAATCTTCACCCGGTCCGCAGCTTCCACCTCAACCTATTCATGATATCACGGAGGAAGACACTGAGTATATTCCCTCCCCGCATCCGTCTGAAAATCCTACCGTCATCCGCATAAAACGTCCCGACGTGCCTCGCAATCCCTTTGCCGGCCACCTAGATTTGGACCCCAGCTCTCAGGATATCTTATTTGACGAGACCACGGGTGATCATCTTCTCCCGCGCAATCCCATGGTTCGGGTTCTTGATGAAGCTAAGTCCCTGGATCAGGATCTGCTCACTACTCGGATGGCTGCTATGGGGGAGGAAGCCAAGGCCAACATTGACCGGGTCGCGAAGGAGGCCAAGAAGTTAATGGAACATCACGCTCGATTGGCCAAGGCCGGGGAGGAGATAGGGAGTGCCAATATAAGGCTGCGGTTAGTGGTCGCTGATCAGGCCAAGCAACTTGCCGACCAGGCTATTCAAATTTCACAGCATGAAGCCGACTCCTGACGACTGAAGAAGACCATGGAGGAGGCTAGCAGAGCCGAGTTGTGGAAAATAGAGGCCGCTTGCAAGAAGCGCATTGACATGGCCATTACCACGGTTGATGAGGTTAGGAGGGCGGATCTTGAGCAGGTTGAAGAAATATCTGGGAGGCTCGAAGCTGCAGAACTTGCTCAAGCCAAGTTGAAAGAAGAGATGGAGGAGATGAGGAGATCCCTTCAGGCTGAGTGCTCGAGATACCGGCGGGAGAGGGATGTCGCCGTCGCTAAGTTGCGGTCCTCCGAGGCCCGGGTGAGGGAGTTTGAGGAGAATGAGGGGATGATGGATGAGATGCTGCAGGACATGTACTTCCGTACCTGGAAGCAGAGTAATCTATCCTGGATGGATGACTATCCCCGGATCATGGCCAGGATATATCTCCGGACTTTGGAGGAGGCCAGGGCCGATGCAGAGAAGGAAGGTGGAGTGGCATTCAGTATGGATATGGTTACTGCCCAGTTTTCAAAGGAGGAGAAGGTAGCGGTGAAGGAGGTAATGCGGTTACTCGCTGCGGAGGAAGCCGGTGTGCGGTTGGGGGATGAGGACCAAGAAGCAGGTGTTGATGAGTTTTCTCTTTTTGGCTTTCCATAACTTGATCGTTCGTCGCCGGTTTTAATGGACTCTTTCTCTGAATTGGACAGGTGGGACTTCTGGTCAACATGCTAGGAGCTCCGATCCTGCTGTCAAGTAGATTCGGAGAGCTAGTGAGTTGGGGGTGGAGCACTGATGCAGTCGACTACTTGATCCAATCCGTATAGTTTTTGGTTTTCTTGACTTTCCTGTCTATACTTAGTCAAAAACATTAGTGTATTTTCGGATTGTAATTATGTCAGTGAACGACTCTACGTAATTTTATAACACGAGCTGATTTTGTTATATTTTGAATGCTGTCATTGCTTTTGATGTGTTGTATAAGAAATATAACCATGCATATGCCTGTGACTTGATTGTGTTTGACACTAAGTTTCTGCTTGTAATATAATTTCATGTTTTGCAATGTTAGTGTGATGTATGAATATGAACTGCAGCTATGCATTAATGTATAAAAGTAGAAGGTACCGCCCTTCATGTTTCGGCTGTGGACGGCAACTTCGTGCGCCCTGTAAGACTAAGCACGGAATGCTGTTGAGTGTCTCGTCATCCGATTGTAAGTTTCTGTTCCTATTAACGAGCGTTCCCTATTTCATGTCCTGTACTTTCAAGCACCGTTACGGAGAATAGGAGAAAAGTTTTAAATGAAATGGAAATATAGGAAAAGTAAAACTTCCAGTCACGGAAGGCCGTCGATGTGCTTAAGTTCATGGCAAGCGGGATTTGTAGTCACTTTCCCTAGCTGTGGGTCTTGGAGACATTTGTCACCCATCTTACGCCTCTGCGGGGAGTTTTCTTTTTTACCACGGCCGCACTTAAGACACATCGGAGCCGATCGCGCACAGTAACTACCCGGGCCATTATGGCCTGTAATCGTGGGTATTATTCGATTTACTGTGGCCGGCTAGCGTGGGGGCCGATCGTCAACTGTGAACTGCCCCTGGCTGGCCACACCTTATGTTGGGGCTTATGATAGGTTCACAGTCGCCGGCAAGCCGAATCGCTGTAATGAGCTGCCATGGCATAATCGGCCTTCTCTGTGGCTTATACTCGGCTTATTACAGTCGGCTTTAAGGGCCGAGGCAAACAATGAGTTAACTCGCGGTAGAGGGATACCGGAGCAAAGTGTCTCATTGGCGAGGGCATAGGATCGCAGCGTACCTGTTAGATTTTGTCCAGGTGGAGTTGTGTTGTGAAGCTCTGAATTGAAATGTCATATGCAAAGGATTTTGTTCAACAACAAAGGATAAAGCTTAACAAGTAGCCAAGATATAAAGGAACAAGTTAACAAGAGTCAAATTTTTTAAAGTGGTTCGGCACTAAAGTGCCTACGTCCACTGATTCTCTTTGTTAATTCACTTCATATGGGCAGTACAAGTTAAGAAAAGTATCGATGGAGGTGTCGGATGTTCCATGCCCTCTGGAACACCTCTCCGTCCACTGTTGACAAAATGTAAGCTCCGTTGTGGAGATCTTTATGAATTACATATGGTCTGTCCCAGATTGGATCCAGCGCTCCTGGGCGCGGAAAGATTCGCTTGAGGACAAGATCTCCTTCTTGTAAGCTGCGATGTTTGACTTTGGAGTTGTATAGTGCTGCCATTTTTTGTCTGTGAGCTGCCGCTTTGAGTGCTGCATCATTCCTTCTCTCCTCAATTAGATCCAAAGACATGTGGAGGAGTTCTTCGTTTTCTTTTGGGTTGTAGTGGATCCTACGGTGGGAAGGCACAATAGTCTCAACTGGGAGCATTGCCTCTGATCCGTATGCCAAAGAGAAAGGAGTATGCCCTGTTGATGTTCTGAAAGATGTGCGGTAGGCACAAAGTGCTGTAGGAAGTTCGTCCACCCAAGCGCCTTTTGACTTTTCAAGCTTCTTCTTGATTAGAGTCTTGAGAATTTTGTTGACAACTTCGACTTGGCCGTTTGCTTGAGGATAAGCTACAGATGAGAAGCTTTTGTGAATTCCATGCTCTTGGCACCAATCGGCGAATTCTTCGTTGTCAAATTGAAGTCCGTTGTCTGATATGATCTTGAGTGGGACTCCGTACCTACACAGAATATTTTTGATCAAGAAGTTGATAACTTTTGTCGAAGATATTTTAGTTAGAGGTTCCGCCTCCACCCATTTGGTGAAATAGTCAACCGCCACTATAGCATATTTGGCTCCGCATCGGCCTGCTGGCAGTTCGCCAATTAAGTCAATTCCCCATACTGCAAAGGGCCAAGGGCTGGTCATTTGAGTAATTTCATTGGTTGGTAGTCGAGGAATCTTAGCAAATTTCTGACATCTGTCGCATCTTCTGACGAAGTCTAAAACATCTTTGTTCAAGGTGGGCCAGAAATACACATATCGGAGTATCTTCTTTGCCTGGGTATGCCCTCCGGTGTGGTCTCCACAACTTTCCTGGTGGATATTGGATAGAATTTCCTTGGCTTCTCTTTCAGCAACGCACCTCAATAAGGGGTTAGAGAAGCCACGCCGATAGAGGATGCCTTCTTGTATCGTGTAGCGGGAAGCTTTCCTTAGAATTTTCTTAGTTTCATTTCGCCCGTCGGGTAGGGTGCCGTTTTGTAAGTATTTTCGGATAGGGGTCATCCATGTTTCTTCTTCGGTTGCAGCTATCATATTTGCTTGCTCGAAACTCGGGGTTAGTAGTCTTGAGACAATTACCGCTCCAGAAGTGGTATCATCTCCCATGCTAGCTTGCTTTGCCAGCTCGTCGGCCTCTTGATTTTCTTCTCGAGGAATGTGTTTGATCGAGTAGTGCTCCAATTGATTGAGCAGCCGCTTGGTCTTTTTCAGATATGCCGTGAGCCGCTCTCCTCGAGTCTGGAACTCCCCTAGTATTTGATTTACGATGAGTTGTGAATCACTATGAAGACATAAGGAACTGACTCTGATATCCAGGGCGAGCTCTAATCCGGCTATTACTGCTTCATATTCGACATCATTGTTGGTGGCAGCGAATTCCAGCCTTAGTGCATAACGCAGCTTTCTTCCCCTGGGAGTGATGATCACAACGCCTGCCCCCGAGCCTTGTTCGTTCGATGCTCCATCCACAAAGAGACTCCACTTGATGTCCTTTGTTATTTCAGGCTGCTCCCTGCCTTCGTTGATAGTGAATTCGGCGATGAAATCGGCTATGGCTTGTCCCTTGATGGCAGTGCGAGGAGGGTAGGTGATATCATATTGGCTTAACTCGATGCACCACTTGAGCAGTCGCCCAGAGGTGTCAGGACGGTGGAGCACTTGCCGCGATGGTTGGTCGGTTAGGACTCTGATGGGATGAGATTGGAAATAGTGTCGCAGCTTCCTTGATGTGATTAGTAAACAGTACGCCAGTTTCTCGAGTTTGGGATACCGGGCTTCTGCTCCCGTGAACCTTTTGCTTATGAAGTACATTGGCCGTTGTGCGCGGTTTTCTTCTCTTACCAAAGCGGCGCTTAGGGAATGTGGTGACACAGCAAGGTATAGGTATAGCTCTTCGCCTTCATTAGGAGTTGAGAGTACTGGAGGCCGCTGGAGGTGTTCGATTAGGTTAAGGAAGGCCGTTGAACACTCATCGGTCCATTCAAATTTTTCTTTGTCTTTCTTCAGGGCTTCGAAGAAAGGAATGCATTTGTCAGTTGCTTTAGAGATGAATCGGCTTAGGGCGGCCACTTTTCCGTTTAGGCTTTGCATCTCTTTTCGAGTGGATGATATCTTGATATCTTGCAGGGCCCGGACTTGTTCGGGGTTTGCTTCAATCCCCCTGGCATGAACGATGAATCCCAAAAACTTTCCCGATGATACTCCGAAGGAGCACTTTAGAGGGTTCAGCTTCATTCCATATTGGCGAAGTACTTGAAACATCTCGTCCATATGGTTTATATGGTCGTTGGCTTTCCTTGATTTTACCAGCATGTCATCCACATAAACTTCCATAGTTCGTCCTATTAGTTCTGCAAACATCTTGTTGACGAGGCGCTGATAAGTAGCTCTGGCGTTTTTAAGTCCGAACGACATTACCTTGTAGCAGTACAATCCTCGGTCGGTAATGAAGCTAGTGTGGTCTTGATCGGGGGCGTGCATAGGGATCTGGTTATATCCTGAGTATGCGTCCATAAAGGATAAAAGTTCATGTCCGGCAGTGCTGTCCACGAGTTGGTCGATTCGAGGGAGTGGGAAGCAGTCTTTCGGGCAAGCGTCATTTAAGTTGGAGAAATCGATGCACGTTCGCCACTTCCCATTAGCTTTCTTTACCAGTACCGGGTTGGCGATCCATTCCGGGTAGATGGCTTCACGTATGAAGTCATTGGCAAGTAAGTTCTTTACTTCTTCCTCGAGGGCTGCTGATCGTTCTGCCCCCATACTTCTCCTCTTTTGCTTTACCGGTACCTTGGTAGGATCGATGTTCAGTGCGTGGCATGCTATGTCTGGGGAGATTCCAGTCATATCAGCGTGCGTCCATGCAAATACATCCATGTTGTGGCGAAGAAAATCGATGAGTTGATTCTTTAATTTTCTTTTTAACTGAGATCCGACTCTCAGTAGTTTACTTGGATCGCGTTTGTCTACAGATACGAATTCCATAGCCTCTGCAGGCTCGGCGATGGCCTCCTCCTCTTTGTCCCTGGGGTCTAATTCATTGAAAGGATCACTGGTATACCGAAAAGGAGGGGCTTTCTTTAGTTGCTATGCTTCCAAGCTTTTCATGCAGAGAATAGTCTCTGCATTTTTCCCTTTATCTCTCCTGCGATTATTGCGGAGTTCGGTTACATAGCAGTCCCGAGCGGCGTCTTGATCCTCATCTACTTCTCCCACTCCATTATCCGTTGGGAACTTCATCTTCAGGCACCATGGGGCGAGGACGATTTGGAAGTCGGACAAGGCTGGTCTTCCCAAAAAGGCATTGTAGGCCGAGTGGTTGTCTATCAGCACGAATGTTTGTTTCCGAATGGCGGAGCGGGGATGACTTCCCAATTCAACAAAGAGATCCAATTGTCCGAGGGGAATCTTTGCTTCTCCAGTGAAACCATGTAGCGGTTTGTTGCAGGGAGACACGTCCTTCATTGACAGCTTCATTTTTTCGAAAGCATGCTTGAACAGAATATTCACCGAGCTTCCAGTGTCTACTAGGATCCGAAAAACTTTAGCTAGGCCGAACCAGGCAGAGATGACCATAGGATCCATATGAGGGCATTGCCTTCCTTCTAGGTCGCGCCCACTGGATGTGATGTCATTATTTTCCCTCCGCTTAGGGTGGCGTTCTTCCATAACAGAATTGACACAGTCTCCCTCGCTTCTGAGTGAGTTTCCATACCTTTCCATTTCTGCCCAGCTCTTGTCGGCGATGTACGGCCCTCCAGATATTGTACGGACCACTATCTTCTCTTGGCTGGAACCGCTGGTGTTGCGATTTCCTCCGCCTGTCTCTGGGTGGAGCTGCCCTGGGTTTTCCTTGGCGGGAGCTGGAGTCCTATCCTAATCCTTTACATAGCGTTCCAGCCTCCTTCTCCTGATATGTTCTTCAATTAGGTCTCGGAGATGGCGGCATTCATTGGTATCGTGCCCATGAGACTCGTGGAAACGGCAGAATTTTCCGGACTGGATTGCGCGATCTGACTCTTTCTTGTACGGGGGGCGCTTGTATGTAAGTTCGTCCTGGGTGGCCAGGAATATGTTCTCGACTGTTTCATTCAAGGGAGTGTAAGCGTCAAATCTCGGTCCTGGTCGGTACAAGCGCTTTTCTCCCTTCTTGCCCCCTGCATAGTCTCTGGAGTCGTTTCTCCGAATGTCCTTCGCTACGGCGGGGGCGTTTCCATGAGCCGTCTTAGCCTGTGGTCCTGTCTGCCTTTCAGTGGCGGCCTCTTCGAGTCTCATGTACTTCCCAGCTTCATGGAAGAAATCGGGCAAGGTAGCTGGTTTTTCTTTAGTTAGTCTTCTGGCAAACTTGGTATCAGGGTGAACACTGCTACAGAGGGCCATTAGGGTGAGTTTCTCATCGGCATCTTGGACTGCGGCCGCTGCGGCATTGAACCGGGTTAGATATTGTTGCAGTGTCTCTCCGGATTTCTGTTTGACAGTAGATAGGGAATAAGCATCCTTGGGTTGTTCCACATGAATGCGGAACTGGATAATGAACTTTTCTTTCAACATCTCCCATGAGCTGATAGATCCTTGGGGTAGATGACAGAACCAGGAGGTAGCTAGGTCTGCTAGGAATAGCGGAAAGCATTTACACAACACTCCTTCCGTTGCCCCGCTCATGAGCATATGATGTGTGTATCTTTTCAGGTGTACAACGGGGTCAGAGGTTCCCTTGTATGGTTCCATTGTCGGCATTTTCCACTCCCGGGGGGTGATGGCAATTTCAATATCGCGGGTGAAAGGGCTGGTTACCCTAGCACCTATCCCACGATCTCTTTGGTCCCATTGGACGCATTCTCTGAACAATCATGCCATCCTCTCATCAGAATATGGGGCAGATAAGAAAGAGCTTGGTTCTTCCCTACGGGATCGATCTCGTCCAGATGACCTGTAGGGATGGTATAGTCTATCACTCCTGACGTTATCCAATGGCTGTCCTCGGCTGCTCGGATGCATGCTAGGACCAGCTACAGTTGGCCCCTGCCTTGATCTTCCCCTGCGGGGTTCTGTTTCGAGTGTTTCCATGGGGTCAACTTCGGGCTGGGTTCTAGCTCGGCTCCGTTCAGCGGGGTTTCTATGATTAGGCGGCATGACTGGCTCAGCTACATCCGACCCTTGCCTGGTGCCTCCCCCATTGGGTTCGGTTCCAAGTGCTTCCTCGGGTTGGAGTTCGGGTTGAGTCCGGGCGTGGCCCCTATCATTGTTGTTCCTGTTGATAGCTTCTTCGAAGAGGGAAGACCTTTGTTGTCTCCGAGATCCTCCAGATTGAGACTCACCCCATGATTCAGTGTTGCGGTTGGATTCTTCGGCATCCCTCAAGCGTGACATGAGTTGGTTTACCAAAGCTTCTTGTTGGGATGCGAAGCGGTTAGTCACTTCAACCACAACTCTGTCTAGGTCCGCCCTAGTGATTGCTGTCGGTTGTTCGACGGCAGGGGTTGTCGGATTTTCCTGATCTACATTTGGCACTGCTGTCGTATCTTGATCTGGATTCGCTGGATCTGGAGCGCTGCTGGTTGCAACGTTCTTTCCCCTGTTGGCGTCTTTTCTCGGCCTGGAAGTCATGTTTCCTAGGCAACGAAGGGTGCTATTGGGAAAGAAGATTGAATGAGGGAAGCTGAAACTTCGAGTTCCAAGCCGTTCTCAGTGAAAGCACCAAAAATGTTTGCACAAAAAATGGACGAACACATCAAAGTCGTATGATCTAGTTGATTTTACGTTGTTCTTAGCGGTTTGGATGATTTATGCAAATATACAAAAAACAGGGGGTAAACTAAAAAAAGACACGCAGATTTATAGTGGTTCGGCCAGAACGTGCCTACGTCCACTTTATATGTTATTCTCTTTTTTTTTTGATTACAAGTACAACGCTCTGTATACAACTATATGAAAGTTGTTTGAAAGTTCCTTCTGTGCTTGAGCTCTCAAACTTGCCTGCCATTGTTGTACCCCTGCCCCTCTATTTATAGAATGAGGCTGGGGGTAAGGGTCCTGGATGTATATAGCTGCTGGTGGACCTGGACTGGAGCAATCTGGCCTGGTAGCGTTGGTTCGGCAGTGCCTCGATGGAGAGTTGATTCGGTCCGGTGATACGTTGGTCCGGCGTCATGTTGGTCCGATGGTAGCCCCCTTGCTCTTGGTTCGGTGGTACTGGCAGTGAGGCTGTTCGGTGATAGGAGTGTGGATGTGGGTTCCGGTCCGGCTATGCAGGGCGTGGTGTTGGATCGGTGGAGTTTGGACCGGCTATGGATGGTTCGGTAGTGATAGGGAGGGGATGGTTCGGTAGTCACCTGGTTCGGTGGTAGGTCTGGTCCGGTAGGTGTAGGAAGGAGTTGGTTCGGCAGGGAGGTTGGTTCAGCGGAGAATTGAAGACGTGCTGGTTCGGTGTTGGGAAGGAGAAGTGTTGGTTCGGCAGATGAGGGATAGGGTTTGGTCCGGCTAGGCATAGGTACCGAATGGGCATGGGTACCGTATGTAAATGGTGACTCTGGACGACATTGATGCTCCTTGGTCTCGCGATTCCATGGGTGAGAATTCGCCCAACATATAATTCACACCCACCATAAACACATACTTGAGTCTATATATATATATATATATATATATGTTTTTATATATATATTCATTCTTGCTTAATCATGTGTTACTACTGTTCGCTATTGACAATATTTCTTTACTTTTCCATGTATTTAACTCTTATTTAATTTAAAGTCATTTACTTTCCCTTACCCTCGTTATTTAACTTCCTATTTCTATTCTTTTTTTAAACCTTTATCCCTATTTTAGAGGACCATCTATACCCTTTTTATCTTAATTTATGATTCGTCCATCTTTTTATTTCTTTTTACTTCACTTCCCTTTTTACTTATACTGCGCATATTCTTTTGCTAGACCATTTTTATCACATTTATAATTCATTTTACTAATTTTTAGGGATTTTTGTATTTTTTGCATTGGAATTACATTTCTTCCAAATGGAATGGTTAACACTTTAAATTTCTATACCTTATCTAAAAAGGGAATCTCTGTCACGTTTAGAATTACAAGAAAGTATCTTTTCACATTTATTGAAACAGAGAGTATAAAATATGGTAAATATCCCTATTTTATACATCTCTTTATTTTTAGGTGTATTCCTTGTTATTTCAACCGCTGCACTTTATTTATAAACCTAAAAATTGATAATCTATAGAAATTCATACTACAACACACTATATAATTCAAGACTAAAATACTAATTAAATCCCTACAATTTACTGTGATAACTCAATTTACATTTTTACTTGCACAAGTCATTTTAAATTTATAAATCTAGAACCTTCGCATATATTATAAGTTCAGGGAACTACTGCTACTATGTATTAAATTCAGGGGCTATTAATATCCAATATTTTCTAGATTTACTTATATGCAATATACAATTCAAGTTATCAATAAAAAAAATATGTAAGCAGGATTTATATTTTTAATTCACGTATACAATTTCATCCTACAACTTCAATTACATTTCAGGCGTATATGAATAGATTTACAGTGATATAAATATAGCATTATATAAATTTATATAATTTCTCATCTTTACAAACCTTTAGACGTAATCCCTGTTGTTCCAGTTTAACTTCCTTTTCTTCTTAGATATACACAGCGCAAGTGGACACAGATTTATTAGAGATCTAGATTAAAAAGGGATTTGGATTGGACTTACATTTTAGATCCAAGTTTATATTTTACTTTGCATTTTGGCGATTTGATTTGAGCTATCCTCTTCCTTAATCACCTTTAACAATTCTCCAGTTGTATATATGTATAAATTATAGCTATTTCTAAGAATTTAGGATTTACAGAAAAAGAGAAAATGGCGAGCTCTGATGTCGCTCTGGAAATATGAGTTCAAATGTGAGGGTTTAGGTTTATATTTGTAGATATTCAAACCAATGCCAGCCGTTAGATTGAAGTATATTGAATCCGACCCATTTTGGCCACGTGTTACTTTCAAATTCTCTTAGGCAATGGTTGACCATCCTAGGCCATAAGTCGACCGCTACCGGTCGACCAATCAATATCTAGGGTCGGCTGCTTCTTTATTTTAACCGTGATTAATTAGCATGATGCGATTTGTTTAATTTTGTTCCTTGTTTGACCAATCGATAACATTTATTTCCATTAACATTTTTCTTAAATTTAAGTAATGTTATATGTCCGTTAAATTTAACTGACGATAATTAACGTTAGTTAATTCTTTTTATTTTCTTAATTACATATATAATTATTTCCGATTTTAAAACTTAAAACGTTAATTACTTCTTCATTCGAACTCCGATCAAAAAACTTTACAAATGAAAATTGATCATAAAATCGCCATGAACCCAATAGTGTAATTTCTGTTGCCAAATTTTGATGTTTATAAAAATTCTATTTTTTGGCGTTATCATTTATTAATTAATTTTTTTAATTAATTATCATAAAATTTAAGGGTGTTACATCCTCCCCCTGAAAAGATTTTCAACCTTGAAATTCCTTAAGGACTGAACAATGTAACATTATGCACAACCATTCTAAACTAATCAACCAATTAGTTTACAACCAATCGTATATAAGTGCATGGTTTGTCACAATACATATGATATGTATGTAGAATAATTTTAATCAGAGCCTCCTATATGAATGCATCTTTTAAAACAATTTTGAAATTGTGGTACAAACAACCTATTCATGGAGTTATATATGTATGAAAATTTTTTAAATCAAAAACTTGGTTTTTGCATCCAAATTATACCAAACTTTTACGAATAGAAGTATAGTTCATCGAATTTTTTGTCCAGTCCATACCATCCAATATCCTTACACATTGTTCCTAACATCCAAATTTAGAAAAAAAATCAGTTTTCTAGACTATATTCTTATGTCAGAAAAAGGAAGATGGAAAATTCCATATTTCCATCATTCTCTTATGCACCTTTTTCCACTGTAACTTGGAACCTTCGCTTTTGCCCCTGATTCTCTTCTAACTTTTCCAAGTGTAGTCTACATAAGTAAATTTTATTTTAAACATTAAATTTTTTAAAAGAGAATTATTCTAAAACTAGCTTAATTCACCTGTTGACAAGGTATGGGGGAAGTGACTCCATAGCTAAAACAACTTTTTTTCTTGTCTCTAACAGTATTTTATTTTATTGTCACTTCAGCTGCATAGTAAAATCCATATTAGCTAAACCATTAAGTATTTCTCCATGCTAAGTATATGGCATTTTGAAAATAATTTCCCTCTTTTTCTACTAAGAATCTTTTTAAATTAACTTTAAAATATTTGGAAAATTTTTAAGATTTTAGAAACCTATTTTTTTAGGACTTTCCATAAAAGTATTTTATTTTTCAAAATCAAGAATTTTGAACAAAAATTATCAAAAGTGTATATATGTATATATACATGTGCGTTTGTGTGTGTATATTCCAAAAAAAACTATGAAACATCCTATGCAGTCAGTATTTAGTCAATAGTTTAATGCCCATAATGGACTTTATCCTACCATGCAGTAAATTTTCAATTTTCAAAAACATTTTCTTTTATCTTAAAATAACAACTAGTATACAAGTTCATTTAGAAATTTCAGCTTTTAAAGTACAGGGACATTGAGCCGTGGCTTCGCAATAAACCTTTTCTTATTCTTCGTTCACCAAAATTTATCTTTCCAAAAATTTAAGGCTTTTGGGGCTCAACGTTACATTTATTTTAGTAGCATATTTAATAAATTCCCTCACTTATTTTATAAACTTCCTGCCTCTGATTTATTTATTTTGCGTTTGTTAAGTGTCTATATGAGATTTCATTACTTACATAGTTTTTCCATTAACATAGCAGTCTACCCAAAAAACCAATTTTTCAAAAGGAACATTTCTCATGTTATCGTAGGCGTTTTATAGAAACAACTAATACTTACAATCCAAATTCAGAAGGAATATTTACCAGAAGCCGCCCTTCAACATCAACTGAAGTTTATGATGTTGTATCCCCATCACCTTATTAAAATTAAATGGACCTTTCTAACATGCCATTCTTCTGCAGCCCACTTAACTTCCCTATATATCTTCTGATTAAGATGGTCCATCCATTACTTTCATTACCATACACTATTATGGAACAGATTGTGCATCCCCATACTATATTGGTTATAAAATACAAACTGTATACAATTAAAGTAACTCATTAGCAAATTGACTTAGCGGAATGACTTTTCCGCCCTCTATCTCGACTTCCTCGACTTTGAGCCTACTAATGTCCTCTATGTATATTTTACATCTTGTTACCCTTTAGTACCATCTTCTTTTAATCCAAATCTTGGTATTTACTTTCTTCATCCTTGATCCCTCATACGAGCATACTCTAGAACTCATACACATGTACTTTGATCCCATTTACCATTCCTTTGCAGGTTCTCCTTATGGCTTATACACATGTCTAACAAAACATTCCTAGGTTCTCACCAATATTCTTTACACACTGTGGGGATTCGTTTTTGCTAATATATGAGCAGTCATCGCTATCTTCTTCATTGCCTTACCTTTTACCCTGCTTACTCGGGGAGCCATTTATCTACTCCATATTTAAAATTTTGGTTTGAACATCGCCTCTCTTCTTCAAAAATTAAAACTTAAATTTTTTGAAGCATTTAATCCTAAACTTTTATCTTTAAAAGAACAATTTAGAATTTTTTTATAAAATTCAAAAATAACTTAGTGTCTTGACTTTTAAAACTATAATTAAATCTTTAAAAGTTCATTTTCATTTAAAGATCTTTTTCAACTTGTTAAAAATGGGGACTTTTGTCTCAAACCATTTATTGGGTTTTCTTTTAAAACTCGGTTATTATACCGAACTATTTGTTTTCAACAATATGCTTTATAGTATTTCTAATTTTGAATATCCTTTATAATTTTTGAATAATGAAAACTACAGTAGATAAGAACAATTCTTACTCTATCCTTTTATTATCAAGCATACTATCTCCACTTTCAATTCTTGACGGAGTTTCTAATATCACATGAGGGGGACTTTTAAAAGTATTTGTAATGTGCATAGCAATGTTAAATGTCTATTTTCCATTCTTTTGCCTTTAATTTCCTATGTTGCTTCTAACCAGATTACTAGCATTATTTTTAATATAATCTCATATCGTTATTTCTGATTACTAACATTATTTGATACAAATTTGTAATATTGTTTTTTAATTTTAATACTATTTATATTCTTCTACCTAAACAGCTCTTATTTAAATGGCTTATATTTATACAATTTTACTCTCAATTAATTGTTTGCAACATCCCCTATATGAGGTCCGAAAATAAACCCTGATGATGCTACAAATATCAACGGTATTATTTTCTAGTGACAAAATGAGATTGGTTAATTGTGTCCATAACATCAAGAGCACATGAATATGAAATTTTTAAAACTTATTTCATTCATAAAATTTCATATTCATTACATAATCCCATCGATTCCACATTTAGAGAAAATATAATAAGTGCAGTTATATTCCAAGAGCGACATATGAAGATACCCCTTTGGATGATCAGAGTTTAGGTACTTGACAGTTATAAGTTTTGTCATTATATCCTTTCGAACAAAATAAAACTTCAACCAACACCGTGGAAACAAATTCCAAATAATAGCTTACCTCCTGCACATTTTTGAAAGCTTATTCATCTAACTTGAAAACCCTACTCACGGTCTATTCAAACGAGTACGCGAGAGTATAAGGGGAAAAACAGAAACTACGGGTCAGATGAAAAGTTTGATCTGAATAATAATATACTATCTCGAACCAAAATAGATATCTAGTGAGACTATGCTGGAGAATGGAATGGGTATTCCCCTAACTATTATCTTATCAAAATATTTAATTTGCACATAAATCATGCACCTACAACCACAATGGTTAAAACATAACATGATATGATCATTTGCATGCAATATGGGTAATTATGGTTGGTTTGTCATTATAGGATTTTGCATTCCCAACCAATCCCATAAATTTGACTGCTAGTCTCAAATCATATTTTTTCTAGGGTCACTATAAACTTATTAGTTTTCACAAGCTAACTAAAAATCTATCAGACTGACTTGGGAAAAAACATAACCAGATGTCTCAGAATCTCCAAATGTAGTTAAGATTACATCCAATTAAACAACACAGTGAGAACATATAGCTACAGGTTGCTTTCTGTGCATACACATCTTTTACTCTCACCACTGACAAAACCTTATGCATTGGAATCGCAGACCTTTACCAACCGGGAGCTAACGAGCGAAGCATAGGGTGCGACCCTACGCTAGTCCTACTTCAGTCTTATTTAGTTTGAAATGTACAAGTCTTATATTTCTGATTAGGCATTCTAACATAATTGATCTATCTAATCTCCTAGATGCTATTCTACTTACTCAGGAGTATAGTCTGACCATACTCACTACTAGAACAAGCTAGCCGTTAGTTTTATTCCTAAGTTCCAAAGTGTAATGTTAGGTAATGCAAATGTGAGTATGACAAATGACAAAACATGTAAATTTAACAAATCAAATGATAATAAGAACATATAACATCAGACATCATAATATGTTCAATCAATAGTTATATCCATAAAAAAATTACTTAAGTTTAAGCAATATTTTCCTTGGAAAATTCACATAAAATTGGTCTAAAATGCCATTTCATTTCCTCGAAAACATTTATCTTTAGAAGCGAGGAACCTCATGAAATCTTATTTAAAACAAGGAAAACTTTGCCTCAAATACATAACTAAAATCTTGTGCTAAAGCACTATCATTTATACATAGATTCTAAAATATTTTCTATCGAAATAGGGATGTCGAGCTTCTAAGAAACATGGGCCATCGAGCCTATAAGGTTTTAGCTTTTGAAAATATGCTAGTTAACATAAAAGAGTTCTCATACCTCTAAGAAACATGCGTTACCATGCCTCTAAAAATTTATCTTTTAAAACATACTTGTTAACAAAACTAGGCTATCGAGCCTTCAGAAATATAGGCCATCGAACCTTTAAATCGTAGTTATCTTGTTTGCAAAACATATGACTACCGAGCCTATAAACTTAATTATTGAGTGGATATAAGAAAGCGACCGAGTCACTATAAGATAGAGGTATCGAGTTCCTAAAATCATGAGGTGCCGAGCTTCTAAAGCATGTAGGGTTGTCGTGTTAGTACGTTTAAGGGTGTCGAGCCTCTAAAAACTTAAGGATGTCAAACTTATCAAGAAAAGAGGTTGTTGAGTCTCTAAACCATGGGGTTGTCAAGATTCAACAAATCATTGGATATCAAACCCTAAAACACTAGACATTGAATCCTAATGAAAGCAAATATATTACATAGATATAGAGTATCTATCACATGCATTAGCTTTTGTGGTTATCGAGTTTCTATGAAATAGAGACATCGAGCCCCTAGATGGCACTTCTATAATGTAGTTGAAAATTGGATAATTTCTTTCAAAAGCTAAAACTTTCCACCAACTCTTGACCCATGTCAAATTATCATTGGATAAAAAAATACTTTTCACATTCTTTTTAGAAATACTGATAGATCACATCTACCTTTTGGGTTGTTTTGTTTCCTATTGATTCCTGTTGGGTTAAAAACTCGAATAACATTTGCCTTCAGAGTACGTCTTCGTCATAAACGAGGCATGCTCTGGAATTTGTTGCTCTTAATATCCATACATAGATCTCCAAGTGATTGCATTAAGGTTTTATGAATACTTAGCCGGTCATGATGTTGGTCATCTTTCTTTGGTTTTGAATGCTATTTCTTGCTACAACTGATCACACTTCTGCCCTAGCTTCCTGGCATGCTTTGAAATGGTAAATAAATAAATGTCATAGGATGAGCTCGAGGAAAAGTAGCCCAAACACTATGGTTCGCTAGCGATCCATTGCGTATGGATTGCTAGCGATCCATATTGTTGTGAAAATCTCGTTTGGAGATTTGGGTCGCTAGCGACCCATGATGGGTTGTAGGCAGCCCAATGCCTTAAGAAATTTTCATGCTTCATTTTTTCTGCTTACTTATATTTGAACCGAACTAGTTGCTTCATTCAACCAGAACCTTTGCTTCTTCATACGACCTAATTCCAATGCGATCCAATTTCAAGCGACTCATACTTTTGCTCGATCCGATCGATTGCTTCCTCAGATCCATCTCCACACCATTCAAGCATTTCCTTGTTGAACCCTTGCTGATCCATCGACTTGACTGTTGATCTATATGTTTGAATCCAAACCCTAGCTCGTCTTTGAACTGTAGCTGACCCATCTCCTAGCTCGCCAGCGGCCCATCCATGTCTCGTTGATTCTCCGACTTTGATCTCTCGTGTACTCTTGGATTCATTCAGAGGTGGGTTTGCTTAGTTTTTTTACTAATTAGGTGTTTATCTAGTGATTGATGACGAGCTTCCATTTTCAATGTTGTTTGCGAGAATTTCAAGTTGATTGCGTTTTAGCGGCTCAGACAACCAATCAAGTCTTGAGTTATCTCCCGGGATGCCATTCGGGCCTTGGCCCAACGCCTGATGCGTTTCGCTATCTTCGCCCATTAGACAATAATTGACTTATTCCCAGTTTCATAGACATTACTGCATGACATATCACCAGTCGATGCCAATTCTTCCATTGAATTTGGGCTTATCCTGCTTGCTTATTACATGCTCGGTTCCCCTATAGTGAGAAGATTTTTCCATGTCGCTTTGGACAAGAGATCTGTTATCGATCATTAATCGATAACGGGCAAGTGTACAAGATGTAGAAACAAAAGCAAAAATGAAGTGATGTAGGAGGTTATTTTCTTCTTCCACCGTGAGTGAACTATCTACATGGGATAGGGCATTTGCAGTGTTTCGAGCACTGAGTTTATCCTATATAGATAGCACACTACACTTGCCCTAGTTTGTACTTGAAATTCGACGTGTTGATTACAAGTTAATGTTTCTTCGGAATTCAAATGTGGCGAGGGAAGCTATTAATTTAGGATAGATTTACCTGACCATTTTCAGATGCAAGTTCTGTTATATAGAATGAAGCAACCATCCATGCATCATAAGTTGAGCGGGGGAAGCCCAACACTCTTAGAAACGGAGTCATCGTGCACTTCGCAAGCTCAATATGGTAAGTTAGTTCCGGTTGGGCCTATCATGGATCGTACGCCTCCCAACTTTAGAGTTCTGCTTAATCCGCTTGAAAGAGCTTCATTAATGGTTTTTTGCCAAGGTTCTTTATAATATCTATACGCAACATGAAATTCTCGAAGAGGATGTGCATCTTCCAGGGAAGGAGGAATTTGCTCATATGCCTTCCCAAGGGTACATTGCTTGCCATCGGTACAAGTGCCTAAAAGGAGTTATGCCTTCCTTTAACGACTTTTTGCGTGAAACTCTCTTGAACTTGTGTTAAGGGTTGAAAATACATAAGAAAAAGCCGTGTGTGCGTGAGTGTACAACAGAGCAATAAGAGGTATACAAATCAAACCACTAAGGCGCGTTTGCTAATTGTGTAGGATTCTACATAGATGCTTTCATTGCTCTGGGGCATATCTCCTACATAAGATTAGAGACATCCTTCCAAGCAACATACATCCCAATGATGTACCATAGGAAACACATAGCTGGCCAGAGTAGTCAAGTGCACCGCTTCCGCATGCATAGTTGTAAGTAACTCTAGGATGGTCGCCGCATTTACCCTCCTAGGTTGTTAACGCTATGGCTATGCATCCTATCTCTGGTTTTAGTCATACACGCTGATGAGGCTACCTCCGACATCCCAACACATGTGCATAGCTCGAATAGATCTCGGAACCATACATGGATTCCATACTTCAACAGGTCTCGGAATCACACATGAATGCTCACATCTCAAAATAGATGATCAACAACTACATATGTTTGAGCATCTCATATAGATCTCGAATCTCCACAGACTCCATTACCACGAACCAATCAAGAATCTCCTCCAAAGTATAGAACGTGACTCCTACACTTACCCGACGTTCAAAAACCAATCGACAGTTTTCGGTAATCTCAACCCTGGTTTTGTAGGAAATAAACAGACTTACAAAAGAGTAGAGATCACCTCTTGACCGTTTAAACAGACAGAATTCCTTATCATTTTCAAGAAGAGCCAATGAGTTTAAATGTACAGTACAACATTATCTAAGATAACTGTACCATATAATTTTCATGTTTCTTCTAGATATTTATGGAGTGTATTTGGCCAAGATTTGATAGTCAATTATTTAACTATAAAATAAGAATAATCAATCAAATCAATGGTTAAACTATATAAGAAACCAAGCACGTTTAAACACATATGCATGATCAAGTCATATAAATGACTTCTAATCCCCTTTTTAATTAGTAACTCCTTTATTAATCAGAATATCTTTTATTAGTAAAACCTCTTTTTATTTAATAAAACTTCTTTTATTAATCATGACTCCCTTTGCTTATTAATACTACATTATTAATTTAAGCTTCTTTTATATATTTGTATATACAAAAATATTTAATTTCTCTTTATAAAAGATATATACTTGTATTCATATACTTAACTATTCATTTATACTCCTTTCAATACTTGAATATTCATATACTTATCTCAACTGTATAAGTATATTCACAATTCACTTAACAAGTTTTACTTACTTTAAAATATAATCAAAGAGGTTAAAAGCAAACGTTATCAAAATTTTTGTTACTATAATCCTATAACACCCTTAATTTTATTGAGATTATTCAGTAGATTAAATTGGAATAAATTAAATAGAATAATGTAGATAAGGAGATTGCGGTTGTTAATAAACTAGGTGGTCGTGCTTATAAAAATTAATAAACATGTATAAATGGTTAGGACAATAAACATATGCGCATTAGGGTAAACATCCGGACACCCCACCCTTATACTACTTTCATTAGGTTATGCACGTTCATTTTTCACCAAAACAAAACTATAACTGTGAGCAAGCAAGGCCAACCATTGAAGAGAAGAAGAAAATTTAAGGAACTTAGGATTCAAGCTAGAGGAAAATCTATCTCATACAATCTCTAATCTCCTTATCTGAAGTAAGGTGAATAATAGTTTCTACATCTCTATTTTGATTTTTACATCAAATAATTTCAGATTTAATGAAAAAACTATTTTTTTTGTTTAATGATGATATGCTTATGATTTGTATGTGTTTAAACAAGGTCGTTTAATAGAGGATTATACGGGTTAAGGAAAAACCGAGACGAAAATTATCTTTACATTCCATAGGAGAATTTTATGTTGTAGAAACATGGTTTTGGAGATGGGTTTCAATTCTCATAATTTTTTGAGTTTATGTGGATTTTATATAAATTTTCTAGTGAAGAAAATGATTTATTAGGTTATAAATTATTTACGGTAAAAATAACAGTTATTTGGGTTTGAAATTTATATATATTGGAAAACATATTAAAATGGATTTTCTGGGATTTTTCCAGGTTGTTCCTAAGTGTTTTGTTAAACATATAAAATTATTTAAGGTATGAGACTTAAATGTTTTATATATTTAATTTAGGGAAAGAGGAATTTTATAAAATAAATTTATTATTTAAATCTGAAGATAGTGGCAGCGTTTTTTGAAAAGAATTTATTAACCAACGAGAATTTGATAAATAAAGACAGGTTAGTTGAAAAGATATCATTTTTATGTTAAAAACAAAGAAATTATACCTTTTGCATGTTTCATCCTTTTACGGCAGCAAAACCTTCCAACGCATACCTTCCGACTAAGTCGAAAGGTCATAGTTTTGCAACAAGGTCAAACATATGTATATGGTATAAAGTATCTTTGTACATAATGAATTGGACAGAGTCAAAGAGTTCATAGTTGAAAGGTTGATGACCAAAGAGGATGGAGTATGTTTATTTTATAAACTAAAGCTTTTGCCTGCTTTGCTTTCAACTTGGTTGCTTTCGACCAGGTCAAATGTTTAACTAAAGGTTTTTAAACCTTTCGACACATTCGAAAGGTACTACAACTTATCTTTATTTTGTTTTGAACCTTCCGACACAATCGAAAGGTTATGGTCCTTTTCCAACCTTTCGAAGTCGTCGCTTTTAACAAAAACGAAAGGTTTTTCTGTTTTTAAAAACTAGCCGCTTCCACCATTGCTTTCGAAAGGTTTCAAAGATTTTGACTAAGATGATGTATTCTTGTTTATAATTGAAGTAAAACCCACAATTTTCGAAAAAGTGATTTAAAAGGCGGACGTCCTTTTTAAAAGAAACGTTTTAAGGCTTTCAAAGTAGACCTTCCGACCAGGTCAAAAGGTTGTTTCTACTATAGCCGAAAGGTTTTAAAAGAGGACCTTCCACATGTTTTAACTAGGACTCTGTGCGTTTTTGAAAGTTAAAATCCAATGTTTTCGATAGGTTTGTATTTTATGAGTTTAATTCTTTCGAAAGGTTTAAATGGCCGAATGATTTCAATGTTTTCGAAAGATTGTTTTATAGACCTTTTGACAAGGTCGAAGGTATGATTTTGAAAATTTTGGAAACCCATTCTCTAAATTTTAAAGGGAAACCGACAGCTTATGTAAAGGAGTTTCGTAATCGCCTTAAGTATGAAATTTTGAAGAAGTAATTCCATGAAAAAAAGTATAAGTTAAAAGTGTAACTATGTAATGATATGTATTTCAAGGACATAAACCCACAGGAGTGATATTGTAAAATTATTGCCTTATTTCATCAATTATGGGTATATTCACATGATACCTATAATCGTATTTGGGAAAAAAAGGGTAGAAAAAACCAGTAGGTTTACTTAATAGTGCATATAAATGGCTTAAACTCCTAAATTAGTGGAATTTCATCCATGGAGTCCGGGTGACCAAAACATAGGATGTCTAAACTTTGTAGTTATTGATGCATATCAAAAGGTTCATAGTAAACTCATGAAAACTATGATAAAGTTATTATTGGTGCATACCAAAAGATTCATAGTAAACCCATCAAAACTATGATATAGTAGTTATTGGTGCATACCAAACGGTTTATAGTTAACCCATGAAAACTATGTATTAAAGGTAGTTAGCAGAGACTAATTTGTTGTAGTGAACCCATAAAAACTATATCCGGATAAAATATTGAAATCAGTCAATAGGTTTCTAGTAAACCCAAGAAAACTAGGATAAGAAAGTGGTTAATGGAAGTATCAGTAGGTTCCTAGTCAACCTATGAAATATAGGATGTGCAGTGAGTTACTAGATAAGTCCATAGGTTCCTAATCAACCCAAGAAAACTAAGGTAAGGTGATAGTTATTGGAAAGACTAATAGGTTCAAGAGGACTCATGAATTAATTAAGTTTACTAGCAAGAGCTCTTAGGTTCTTAGTGATCCCATGAAAACAACGAATAGGACATGGTGTTCATTAATTATATAAAGAGGTGATTAGTAAACCCATGAAAACTGAAAAAGTTAATAATGACCCAGGAACTATAAATAAGGCAGAGTGTCGATTTAAACTGGGGAAGGGAAATATTAGTTATTTTCAAGAATGCATATCATTATAATATTTTGAAAATGTATATTTTAACCATTGTGGATGCAGGAGTACAGTATATGGCTTTAAACAATGTTTTAGGAAACTAGTGAAAGGAAAACCCATTCCGCTAAGCGGCGTGGTCTTACTAGATATCTAAAAGAAATGAGATGTTAGATTATTATTCATACAAGGATTTATGTCTGACTTGAAGTTTTTTTTATTTCCTCTTAAACTCTTGGGTACTCAATTCATTTTGAGTAGTGTCAGATTTAATGTTCTCAGGTTTTCTTCTCTGACGAATAATGCTTCTGGAAACATGCGGGAGGCAGATAGATATTTAGAGTTTTTCTTTCCGCTGTTATTTGTTTGTAAAGGCAGACTTATAAGCCTTACTATATACTTTGATCAAGCAAGGGGGCATCTTCATATGTCGCTCTTGGCGTATTTGTAATAATTATATTTTGTTAAACGTGGTTAAGGATATGAGATTATGTAATGAACATGAGATGTTTTAGTTTGAATGTGGAAATGTGTTTTTGAATTGTTAATTTTTTTGCAATATTTCTGTGATCTATATATCAATGTATCCATAGATGATTGTAGCATCGGTTAGTTTGGGGCCTCCAAGTAGGGGGATGTTACAAGGTGGTATCAGTGCATAGTTTTGTGAAACTTTAAAAGAAAATTTAAACCTAAAACTTTTTAAACATAATCCAATGAATTTGTAAATATGATCTGGGTTTGGGTTAACGCTATAGTAACGTACTTGTATTTGATATATAGATATATATCTAAGTATGTATTCCCATCTCTCTTAGACCGTTCTTCTGTATCTTACCAAGGCTCGTATGCAGATATACGAGAAAGAGGATATGGAGGAAGGAAATGGAAGAGGTAATCTAGGTGGAGGAAGCACCACTACTAATGGAAATGCTCGACCCAATTCCCGGAGAAACCAAGGTCGTCCGGCTAGTTATAAACAAAATGCTGAGGCCAATGTAGGTGCTGGAAATCCGCCAATAGATGCAGGGATGGTGTATCAATTGTTGGCTAATCTGTTACAAGAAGGAGCTGCTGGGAATGTTGGTGGAGATTGTCCTACTGTTCCGGCTGGATAAAACGATGCTAAGCTGAGTAGAGACTATGATAGTCTAGGAGGAAAATCGTTTGCTGGAATGGAAGATGCTGTGGAAATTGAGAATTGGCTGCTGAATCCTGAAAGAATCTTTACAGACTTAGGCTTGAATGATGGAGAGAAGAGAAGGCTAGCCTTTAGACAGTTTTAAGGGTTAGCTCTTCATTGGTAGAACAGTGTGAGTGTAGGAGTGCCGAAGGAAGAGTTGACTTAGGCTGACTTCAGAAGGAGGTTTAAGCAGAGATTCTTATTTGAGGTTGCCAAGTCAACGTTGATGAGGATGTTTATGGATCTTGTTCAAGGACAGATGTCTGTGATTGAGTATGCTGCTAATTTTGATGAGGTATCTTGATATGGTTATGCTTAGGTTGACACGGATAGCAGAAGGAATGAGAGATTCTTTAGAGGTCTGAGGCCAGATCTAGGCATAATCACCATGAATCATTTCAAAAAACCATATCATGTAATGGTGGAAATGACCGTCCGCCATGAGGAAATGCTTGTTGTTTCAGCTTGGGAGAAGACAATTGAGTTCCAGGGTTCTCAAGGAAGGAAAAGGAAATTCTTTAAGAAGAAGGATGCCCAGAAAAGGGATGCGGCTAAGAAGGAAAAGGATGATTTATTGTGTTACAAGCATGCTAAGAAGGGCCATTATGCCCATGAGTGCAGAACTGGTAAAGAAAAGAAGCCCACAGTGAAGAAGGATGTGAAATGCTTCAACTGTGACCAAGTAGGGCATCATAAGAACCGGTGTGCAGAGCCAGTCAGGGTGGACTAAGGGAAGGTGTTGGTAATTGGACCACCTTCTTCTTCTAGAACTACTGCAGCAGAGGAAGGAAAGATTGTGATGGAAGATACGTTTTTGATACAGAGTATACCGGTTAGTGTAATTTTTGATGTCGGTTCATCCCATTCATTTACATCTCAGTATTTGGTTGATAGATTAGTATAGAACCCACATACCTTGTTACTTCTCTAAGGGATGCGAATCCAATAGGAGGGTATGCAACTCTTGTGATGAGATATGACCAGTTAGAACTTGATTTGCTAGGACATAATTTTGCATGTAGTTTGTATGTTTTTGATTTCATAGATTTCGATATCATCTTAAGTATGGATTGGTTGGGTAAGTATGAAGCAAGGATATTTTTCTAGGATTAGGAAATATCATCGAGACATCCAGATAGTCACGACCGAATCGTTTTTTCAATGGAGAATTCCAGTAAGAGTGTTTGTGCCTTGTTAAATACCATAGAGGTTGGAAAGGTGATTAGTAAGGTTCATTGGCTAGAGAGTTTGTAGATATCTTTGAGCCAGTTACTGGATTACCTTTGAAACGAGCCATTGAGTTTCAGATAGACCTTGTACCGGGAGCTGAGCCTGTCAGTAGATCACCTAGCAGAATGACACCAATAGAGATGAAGGAATTGAAAGTACAGCTAGTGTATCTTGAAGAAAAAATTTTTATTAGACCAAGCAATTCGCCTTGGGGAGCAGCTACGGTATTTGTGAAGAAACCAGATGGGTCTATAAGGATGTGCATCTGTTATCATAAGTTGAACGAAAGGACGATCAAGAATAAGTACCCCATGCCGAGGATAGATGATCTGTTTGATCAATTGAGTGTAGCTAGAATATTTTTCCAATTGGATTTGGCGACGGGGTTCCATCAGTTGAGGGTGGCGGAGGATGGCATTCCGTTTACGGCATTTTGGTCTAGATATGGTTCGTTTGGGTGGTTAGTAACGCCACTCGGATTGACAAATGCACCTGCTTTCTTTGTTGATTTGATGAACCAAGTTTTCAGAGAGCACTTGAATAGGTTTGTATTGGTATTCATAGATGAAATTTTGGTCTACTCCAAAGGTTAAGGAGAGTATGAGATTCATCTTAGATTGGTGTCGGATACATTAAGGCAGAATCAGCTGAAGGTGAAATTTTCCAAGTGTCATTTTTGGAAGAGAGAACTTAAGTTTCTTGGTCATGTGGTTTCAGAGGAAGGATTGTCGGTTGATCCACACAAAATCGAGGCCGTTATTAATTGGAAGAGACCACAAATGGTAACCGAGATTAGAAGTTTTCTTGGACTTGCTGGCTATTATAGGAGATTCATCAAGGATTTTTCGAGGATAGCAGCACCTTTGACTAAGTTGGCCAGGAAGGAAGTAAGTTTGTTTGGTCCGACAAATCTGAGGAAGCATTTCTTAAGTTAAAATATTTGTTAACCAATGCGCTAGTGCTAGTAGTTCCGCATGGTAACTTAAGGTTTGTAGTATACACTGATGGATGTGGCACTGGATTAGGAGAAGTATTAATGCAAAGGGGCAAAGTTACTGCTTATGCATCCAGGCAGCTTAGACCACACGAAGTTAGATGTCCTACTCATTACTTGGAGTTGGCTGCAGTGACTTTTGCCTTGAAGATCTAGAGGCGTTATCTTTTTGGAGAAAGGTTTGATTTGTTTACCGATCATAAGTCATTAAAGTATTTATTCTCCCAGAAGGAGTTGAATATGAGGCAACAGAGATGGCTGGAGTTTTTGGCTACTTATGATTTCAGTATAGAGTATACTCCAGGAAAAGGAAATAAGGTAGTAGATGCTCTCAGTAGAAAACATCAGAATGTGGTGTTAGCGATGTTGGCAGAATGGAAGGATCTAGAAGTTTTAGCTAGTTGTGGTGTGCAGTAGAGATCTATTTCAAGTTCTAGTCAGGGTACTGTCATGTTGTCTTGTTTAGAAATTCGACCAGTGATAATTGAGAGGATAGCTTCTAAGCAGAGAGAAGATTTAGTTTTAACTGAGAAGATCAGAAGGCTTGAAATAGGATCAGAAATTGATGACCTAAAGGATGTTATTATCGACCAAAGAGGATGGTTGAGAAAGAAGGGACGGATATGTGTTCCAGATGTAGAGAACTTGCGAAGAAAGTTTTAGAGGAATGTCATCAATCGAAGTTTACAATTCATCCTAGAGGGATCAAGATGTATCAAGACATGAAGAGGAGCTTCTATTGGGAAGGCATGAAGAAGGATATTGGCTTGTGGGTTAGATTAACTATCAACAAGTGGAAGCCGAATATCAGAAGCCAGGCGGGTTACTTCAACCTTTAGATATTCCAGTGTGGAAATGGTATTCAATATCGATGGATTTTGTAGATGGATTGCCAAGGTCAAATTGAGGAAATGAAAGTATATGGGTTGTAATGGACAAGTTAACCAAAAGTGCCCATTTCATTCTGGTAAAGTCAACCAAAACGACACTTGTTTGGCTAAGTTGTTCGTGAAGAACATAGTTAGACTTCATAGGATTCCTAGTATCATAGTCGAAAACAAATATGCCTTGTTAACTAGTGAATTTTGGAGGAGTGTACAAGCGGTATTAGGTACCAAGCTCAGGATGAGTACAACATACCACCCACAGATGGATGGGAAGATAGAGAGAGTCAACAAAGTACTCGAGGATTTATTGAGAGCTTATGTGTTAGATTTTAGGAGATCATGAGAGGATCACCTACATTTGATTGATTTTTCCTATAATAATAGTTACCAGACTAGTATAGGAATTATGCCTTTTGAAGCTTTGTATGGAAGGCCATGTAGATCGCCATCATGTTGGTTAGAAACTAGTGACATATTGGTCTTAGGCCCAGATTTGGTTAGAGAGGCATCATAAAAGATTGAGTTAATTTGAGGATGGATGAAGGAAGCTCAATGGAGGAAGAAGAGTTATGCAGATAAGAGGCATAAAGACTTTGAGTTCTCAGTAGGAGATAGAGTTTTCACTAAAGTATGACTGATGAAGGGTGTACTACGGGTTGGAAAGTCGAGAAAGTTGGCCCCAAAATATGGTTGTCCATTTCAAATTATAGGAAGGATTGGGAAGCTCGCCTATAGAGTAGAATTGCCGAGCAGTTTGGCAGGTGTCTATAATGTATTCCATGCGTTTCATCTTCATAAGTATGTGCATGGTTTAGAGTCTATTATTCCACATACAGAGTTGGAGGACTTAGTAGTGGAGCCTGATTTGATTTCTATTAGACAACAAGTTCGAGTTGTTACGAGAGATGAGAAGAGATTGAGAACCAAGATAGTCAGGTCGGTAAAGGTTCAGTGGAGTGACAATGAGAAAGACTATACTTAGGAGACCGAGGATTGGATTCGAGAGGCATATCCTGATCTGTTTTGATGGTATGTCCATGTAAGATTTATATAGTTTAATTGCTAGTCAGGTAGGCCAGTATGGTTGTTAGGAAATATTAAAGACGATTGCTATGTTTGCAAGTTAGTTCGTAACGAATTTCGAGGACAAAATTCTTCAAGGAGGGGAGCCTGTAACACCTCTAATTTTATTGAAATTATTCAATAGATTTAATTAGAATAAGTTAAATAGAATAATATAGATAATGAGATTGAGGTTGATTAATAAACTAGGTGGCCATGCTTATAAAAACTAATGAACATATATAAATGGTTGGGATAATAAGCATAATGGCATTAGGATAAATAGCCATACACCCCACCCTTATACCACTTTCATTAGGTTATGCATGTTCATTTTTCACCAAAACAAAACTATAACCGTGAGCAAGCAAGGCCAACCATTAGATGAGAAGAAGAAAATTTAAGGAAAGTTTAGAACTCAAGCTAGAGGAAAATCAATCTAAATAAATCTCTAATCTCCATATCTCAAGCAAGGTGAATAATAGTTTCTACGTCTCTATTTTGATTTTTACATCAAATGCTTTCAGATTTAAGGAAAAACCTGTTTCTATGTTGAATGATGATATGCTTGTTTATGATTTAAATGTGTTTAAACAAGGTTGTTTAATAAAGGATTACACGGGTTAGGGAAAAATCGAGATGAAATGATCTTTAAATGCCATGGGAAAATTTTATGTTATAGAAAACATGATTTTGGAGGTGAACTTCAATTCTCATAATTTTTCGAGTTTATATGGATTTTATATAAATTTTCTAGCGAAGAAAATGATTTATTGGGTTATAAATTATTTATGGCAAAAACAATGATTATTTGGGTCAGAAATTTATATATGTTGGAAAACATATTAAAATAGATTTTTTAGGATTTTTTTAGATTTTCCTAAGTATTATCTTAAATAAATAAAATTATTTAAGGTATGGGACTTAAATGTTTTATATATTTAATTAAGGGGAAGGGGCATTTTATACGATAAAATTATTATTTAAATTTGAAGATAGTGGAAGCATTTTTTGAAAAGAAATTACTAACCAATGAGAATTTGACAAACAAAGGCAGGTTAGTTGAAAAAACATCTTTTTAAGTTAAAACCAAAGAAATCATACTTTTTGCATGTTTCATCCTTTTACGGCAGCAAAACCTTCCGACCCAGACCTTCCGACCAAGTTGAAAGGGTATAATTTTCGATAAGGTAAAACCAATGCATGTGGTATCAAGTATCTTGGTATATTATGAATTGGACAGAGTCGGAGGGTTCAAAGTCGAAAGGTATCAAGAGGTTGGGGTATGTTTGTTTTATAAATTAAAGCTTTTGCTTGCTTTGCTTTCATCTTGGTTGCTATCGACCAAGTCAAATTTAAATAAAAGTTTTTAAACCTTTCAACATAGTCGAAAGGTTAGGACCACTTTTCCAACCTTTCGAAGTCGTCGCTTTCGACAAAAACGAAAGGTTTACCTATTTCTAGAAACCAGCCGCTTCTCCCATTGCTTTTGAAAGATTTCAAAGCTTTTGACTTAGGTGATTTATTCTTGTTTATAATTGAAGTAGAACCCAAAGCTTTCGAAGGAGTGTTTCAAAAGGCCAGGGTCCATTGTTTAAAAGAAATGTTTTAAGGCTTTCGAAGTAGACCTTCGACCAGGTTGAAAGGTTGCTTCTATTATAGCCGAAGGGTTTTAAAAGGGGACCTTCTGCACGTTTTAACTTGGACTCAATGATTTTCCAAAGGTGAAACCCAATGTTTTCGAAAGGTTTATATTTTATGAGTTTAATGCTTTCAAAAGGTTTAAATGGCTGGATGATCTCAATGTTTTCGATAGACTGTTTTGTAGACCTTTTGACAAGGTCGAATGGTTTGGTTTTGAATGTTTGGAAACCCATACTCTAAATTTTATAGGAAAACCCATGGCTTATGTAAAGGAGTTTTGTAATGGCTTTAAGTATGAAATTTTCAAAAAGTAATTCCTTGAAAAAAAATATAAGTTAAAAGAGTTAACTATGTAATGATATGTATTTCAAGAACATAAACCCACAGAGTGGTATTGTTAAATTTTGCCTTACTTCTTCAATTATGAGTATATTCACATGATACCCACAACCGTATTTTGGGAAAAAGGGGTAGAAAAAACCAGTAGGTTAACTCAATAGTGCATATAAATAGCTTAAACTCCTGAATGAGTAGAATTGCATCCATGGAGTCAGGGTGACCAAAATATAAGTTGTCTAAACTTTGTAGTTATTGGTGCATACCAAAATGTTCATAGTAAACCCATGGAAACTATGATAAAATAGTTATTAATGCATACCAATAGGTTCATAGTAAACCCATGAAAACTATGATATAGTTGTTTTTGGTGCATACCAAAAGGTTTATAGTTAACCCATGAAATCTATGTTTTAAGGGTAGTTAGCAGGGGCTAATTGGTTTGTAGTGAACCCATGAAAACTATATCCAGATTAAGTATTGACATTAGTCATTAGGTTTCTTGTAAACCTAAGAAAAATAGGATAAGAAAGTTATTAATGGAAGTATCAGTAGATTCCTAGTCAACCTATGAAAACTAGGATGTGCAATGAGTTACTGGATAAGTTCTTAGGTTCCTAGTCAACCCAAGAAAACTAGGATAATGTGATCGTTATTGGAAAGACCAATAGGTTCAGGAGGACCCATGAATTAATTAAGTTAACCGACAGGAGCTCTTAGGTTCTTATTGATCCTATGAAAACAATGAATAGGACAGGTTGTTCATTAATTATATAAAGAGATGATTAGTAAACCCATGAAAACTAAAAAGGTTAATAATGATCCATGAATTATAAATAAGGCAAGCCGTCTGTTTAAATTGGGGAAGGAAATTTTAGTTATTTTCAAGTACGCGTATTATCATAATATTTTGGAAATGTATATTTAACCATTATGGATGCAGGAGTACAATATACGGCATTAAAAAGATTTTAGGATACTAGTGAGGGGAAAACCCATTCCGCTAAGGGCGTGGTCTCACTAGATATATAAAAGGAATGAGATGTTAGATTATTATTCATATCAGGCTTTATGTCCGACTCGACATTTTGGTTTTCCTCTTAAATTCTCGGTTACTCAGTTCATTTTGAGTAGTGTGAGATTTAAGGTTCTCAGGTTTTCTTCTCTGATGAATAAAGCTTCCTGAAACGTACAAGAGGCAAATAGATATTTAGAGTTTTTCTTTCCGTCGTGTGGCAGACTTATAAGCCATACTATATACTTTGATCAACCAACGGGGTATCTTCATATGTCGCTCTTGGAGTATTTGTAATAATTATATTTTGTTGAATGTGGTTAACGATATGGGATTATGTAATGAACATGAGATGTTTTAGTTTGAAAGTGAAAATGTGCTTTTGAATTGTTAAATTTTTTACCATATTTCTATGATCTGTGTATCAATGTATCTAGCACCGCCGTATTTGGTCATCGAAGATTAATAACTATGGATGACTACAACATCCGTAGCTGTTAATTTTGGGCTTCCAAATAGGGGATTTTACAAAACCTCTTCCCTTTTATATATAATTTTCCTAGCTTTTTATAAAATATTTCAGTACGTGTTAATATCTTTAAATCTCCATTATTAAAGATCTACTTGTAGTTGTAAAATTATTTCACTTTAAAATATAATTCAAGGATTTAAAAAATAAACATTACTAAAAACACTGTTGACATCAACCCAAAACAATTCATTTCTTTAAAACTCTCTTTTAGAGGTTTAATTACATTTTGAGGGTTAAAGACAATTTTTACTTAAAAATTTATCACAACAAACCCAAAACATTCATTTATATCTTTAAAATATCCAACAATAAATATCTTATTGCATCTCTAAGTTTAATTAATAATAAGGGTTAAAAACAGATGTTACTAAAACACTGCTTACTATAATCCAAAACCATTTAATTAATCCTTCGTTAACTCTAAAATATTTATTTTAAAGGTCAGAGCATGTCCACATTTATTAATTAAGGTCATACACTTTTAGTAAATTTGGAAAAGCCATTTATTTTAATTTAAGTGTTAAAACACAAACTTCCTTTATTAAATTAATAAAATACTTAATTTAATATTAAAAATTATATATATATATATATATATATATATATAGAAAAACCTTTGAAATATTTATTGTTATGTTGAAATAGTTTTAATACTACTTAAAAATATGTGATAATTATTTATATAAAATATTATGTAAAAATAGGGAATTTTGAAATAAAATCAGAATGAACTTTTAATATTCTAAATGTCACTTAGTTTAGAAATTCATAATTAATTGTTAGAAACATAAACTTGAAACCAATTTTAAAATACTATATTATAAGTTAGAACATAACCCAAAAAAGTTTACAGAAAAATAATTAATTCAAATATTATTTTTAAACAATTTATAGTTTTTAAATAACAAAGACAGCATTTGTAGAAGTGATGTCTAATGTTCTATTACAAGTTTTAACACATTTTCGCTACTTCTTCGCGACTAGTTTTCAATGCCTTACAAATTTATTTTAGATCCATCCTTTTATAAAATAGTCTATATGCTTTGGGTACTTATAAACTATGGATAAAAATCCCAAAGAATATCTTTTCGTTATTTTTTAGAAATTCTCGAAAACAAGTTTTTTTCCCGAAGTGCTCGTATAACGATTATTTCACAATAACTTTTGTCACTTCGTTCAACTACCTATTAAATGATTTAAGCACTAAATTTTTCACAATAAGAATAATATTATTTACTTGTTAATGTTAAAGAAATCCTCAAGTAAGTTTCCATAAAATAAACATGATTTTACAAAACAAGTTATTTAAAAGTGTCAATATAGCGACCTTTTTGGTATCAACTTCTGTATCTTTAGTTTTCATTTTCTATATCTTTTCAAAACGTATATTTTGTTTTAAAAACAATTATATAAGTATATAAATCAAACAAAAAAATTTATATCAACATATGATTAAATCATCACTTTGCTTAAATTAAAGTTAAGGGATTTCAAAGTGCATTTATAATGGTTATCGCTTTACAGACAATCCCGTATTCGATTCAATATTTAATATCATTCTATTTTAATCACATATATGACTTCCATATTCGAACCACATTATTATAAACATATTTCAACATATGTATTTAAATCAACATGTCCATTTTAAATGTTCTAATGAATTTATCATAATTCAATGGATTTAGGCAATTAATTAAATAATCATATGATTTATAGAGCATATAATTTAGGGTCATAACTTTAAGTATTTAGTGTCTATCATTATTAATAGCAACAACTAATATTAACAAGTTTATTCAACATTTAATTATCAAGTTATAAATTTATTCCAAGTGAGGTTAACTCACTTTTCATTAATCCAGATACTTCCTACCAACATTCAATCAATCACGCACTTCCACTATCACTTCCTCTCCATCTAAAGCATTACCAAAACCACACATCCCTTTCCATTTCTCACTGCCATCACCTTACTCCTTTTCCTCGCACACGTCCTCCACCTCAACCTCCTCCTCTACCATAGTTCTTGACCCAAAGCTAGCTTTCCCTCCACCGCAGTCATGTCCTAGGGCCATATTTCCTACATAAGGCACACGACCATTGAAAAGAGGAAAGGAAGAAGAGAACGTACGAAGAGGAATAAGGGAAGATATTAGTTTATATATGAATTTGTGAAGATATGAACTGAGTGTGTGTTGTATATTTGTAGAGTAAGGAAATGTGTGGAGAAGTTTACAAAAACCCCTCTTCTTCCAAGCTTAAGAATATGCACACGATACCCTTACATAAACATGCCTTCCTTAAATCACTCTGAGATTTAAGGCTTGCTTTAGGGTCCTTTTGTCCCCTTAATTAAATTCTCTTAACTTAATTAGTTTCCTTAGGAAAAGTGATGTGTTCATATTTGTTTGTATGTGCATATGTTATTATGCAAGTTGCAAATATTTACACAACTTGAATTGAACAATAAGTTGATATTTTAGCAAAGCCTTTTTCGGTTACATTTTCACTGTTTGTTCAAAGTGTGCATTTTTGCAAAACCTATTTCAAAATATTTTTTTATCAATAGTTGTTAATTAAAAAGTGTTTAGCAAGGTTATAAAATCATATTTAATCTCATTAAATATTAGACACGAATATTTAAATATTAATCATAAAACTCACTTAAGAATAAAGGCATAAAAGAAGGCCCATAAAATATTTAAGAAGCTTCGCAAGAATTGGAAAGAAAGGTTTCACCATGATTCAAAAGCAGTGTTTTGAAAGCATGGAAGTAGCTTTCGAAGGGGTTAGGTTGGCACTGCAAACATGCATCTACATAGTGAAATGAGAGCTTTCGAATGAGTCAAAAGGGAAGCAAGGCTACCCTTCCACCTTGGTCAGTCCTTTTGACGTAGTTGATTTCGCATACATGAATGAATCTGGTATGAGTTCGAAACAGCTTTCGAAGGTATCAAATAATAGGCTCACACATATGAACAATACCCTTCAAAGTAGTTAGTTTCTCCGCCGTTAATCTTCCATGTAGAGATAATTTGCCAACAGGTACCATTTGAAAGCAAAGATAAGCCTTTCGAAACGGTTGGACCCTTCCGCTTATATAAACAAAATTCCACAAGAAGACAGACCAATTCAACCAAGGGATGTTTCGATGGAGAAGGAGTTGGAGGATGCTTCCGCTTACAACCAAATAACACAATATAGAACCTTGACCCTTTTGCTACTAAAGAGGCCTACCTTTCAAAAAGGTGTTGAAGGGTTCCGGAAGTGCATGAAAGTAGCATTTAAGAATATGTGAACAATATCCATTATTAGTGCATTGTTAATGAAGGCAAAATGCCTAACCCTAGCATAATAATAGATCTAAACATCTGTCTTCGAAGCATGGAAGTGGCAGGCGAAGACGAAAGGATGGACGCGAAAGGTTGGAAGAAAAGACCTTTCGACTGCTTCGAAAGGATGGCTGCAGAAGGGGGACTACCCGCATCTATAAATACGGCCCTAGGGGTCCATGCTTAGGACCAAACTTTGGAATGTTGAATTTTCTTTCCTACTTCATAGCAAAATCAAGTTCTTGTAGCCCAAGAATTTGGGGAAAAATTTCCTACATGTAATCCAAATTAGATAAATAAAAAGGAGCGACTGCATGGTTCCTATATCGATTTCGAATATGAGGAAGATTATTTCGACGATTAGCTCGACTAATGATCAACTGCACATAATGCTCACTTATTTTCTTAACTCTTATTTGACTTATGTAATGCTATGGATCTGCTTGGTTATTTTGATTTCGAATTATATTATTAACACATTTGATGACATGAAATATTAAATTGATGTGATGATGATAATAAAATATTATCAAGTCAATTTGAATTTGTATCATTCATCCAAGATAAGATTCCATTTCATATTGCATTTAGATCTTATTTGTTGCACTTAAGTCCCTTCGGGAGAATAAAGATCCTCTCGATTTGGTTGAAAGGGGTTTTGAAGGGACTTACTGTAAGATTATCGAAGTTATAATTGCTGGGAGGACTCCTTCAAAAGGCGCTTGGATACTCCAAAATGCATAACCACTTTCGAAGGAATTTTAATCGTGACAGTAGAATCTATGCTGTCGAAAGGGGTTCTCCTTTAAAGGTGCAAGACCCTTTCGACTCACTTAAAATGGGTTTCGAATGCATTTATTCTTTCTTAATCTTTGCTTCAAAGTGTTGATTAGTTTCTTGTCAATAATTAATATAATTGAAAGAGCCCCTTTTGAAGGCATGTAGTCTCTATCATCTCCTTTAAAAGGGGTTTCAAAGGGTTTGATTATTCTTTAAATCTAGCTTTGGGGTGTTAACCAAATTTCTTGTTAACATTATATAATTCAGATATTTTATATGAAATGTTCGAAATTATGGATCGTTACAGTGATATTTTAAATAAAACATCGTATCCAACTAAGAACTCTAAATTCTATGTCTTTTATCAGCGTAACACGAGCTTCCTTCATCTTGGCTCGGATCAACTCAATCTTTTATGTATCTCCTATCACCATATCTAGTTGTAGCATGAATCTTTCTTCGATCTCTAACCAACATGTCCATGATTTGTGTAACCTTACATAAAGTGCTTCGAAAGGTGCCATTCCTATTCTATTTTGATAACCATTATTATAGGAAAACTGGACTAAATGCAAATGATGGGGTATCTTTTTTTGCCCTTATCGTCATAGTCAACAGATCGCTACTTGGGCAAAACATAGTGTTTTTATCTCACTATATGAACCATTAGGCATCTTTTCTTTGCCGTCGCACAGTAGCTTTTTGACTTTTAACTTGGATGTATCATCTATTAGATGGAGGGGTGTCACTTTTGGGAGAAGGGTAGTATTGGGTTGTATGGTTTCGTGCACTTCTTTTTAGCGAGGTCTATAAATAATTTATAATTTTATCATTTAACACATGCTGAACAATAATTTTATATGATATTCCAATAAAACTCTTTCCTACCGTATTTGATATATGTTGTTGGAATTTTGGATCAATGGTTCGTATACTTCCATTTAATTTCGTTGCTCTACTTTTATAATTGAATCAAGTGCTTTTCATAATACTAAGCATTTATTATATATAAACACACACACATACACATATATGAAATATATGATATTCATCTATACAAAAATATGTAATTGTTTAGCTATATTATTTTGTTATATTGCTTCTGTTATTAATGCTTAGTTTATTCATGTTACCGTTTAACTCACACTAAGCTATCCGTTCTTACTCATGTATTATTTTCGTAGATTACTCGGGTTAGCCTTCGAGTTATTTATCATGTTAGATTCAGCTTATCGGCTTAATCTTTTGTAGAAGAATTATATTTCTTTCTTTATTTCAATCTCTATGCACTAATGGGATTTATTATTTAGTTGCATATTTTATGAGATCTCTTATGTATTTGTATTTGAATTCGGAATCGATTGTGTATTATTATGGAGGATATGGATATGTACTTTTATTAAATAGTGTACTCTTTCACGAATATTTTTTTTATGTTTTATATTCCATGTACTTTCTATTATAGGAAAATCCACATGCAATTGCTTCATGTCGACATTAATTTTTTGGTAAGTGATAATTATATATTCTTATTCAATAATAGCCCTAGGGAATTCGTACACCGAGTCACTTATTAAGTGCTTCATTTTTTTGGTTTTCCTACAATATTACTAACATTTTACTTTTGGTTAACATGTATACCATGGTCACGCATTACAAATACATTACAATACATAAATAGGAATCCATATGACAAAGTGTTTAATGATTATAGTTACGAACTAGTTCGTAATCAATAGTATTAGATCGAAATAATAGGTACTTAACATTAAATATTCCTAGTCATTAGGTATTTCGAGAAAGAGACGTTGATATACCAACAAGACAAGTGTACATAACAATATTCGTAAGGCGTACGATGAATTACGTATGACTGTTAGAGACATTAATTTTTTATGTATGTCTAATTATTTTGAACAATTATAGAATGATTCACCAATTGTCTTCAATTGGTTAAACAATCTAAGTCAGATAGAAAATCTCATATGATGATGTGTTATTAGCCTTTATTGCATATCCAATGAGTTAAACCTTGCTTTGACCATGGTCGATCACATGGTATATGTTCACGTTACCTCCATAATTGAGTATGGAATGAGATACATCGATGAAACACTAATCAAGAGGATTCATCTTATTGGATACAAAAGGTTGGTACCATGGTAATGAATATCCATTCAAAGTGAAAGCCTTAGGCTAGAGCGATTAGGTTAATCGATGATTAATATTATTGAACCAAGTGACATTGAAAATTAAACTTATTAATTAAATGTGACAATTATTTGTGTTTTAAGTTTAGGCGTAAATGTCCCCGTAACTAATGATGATAAAGAGACGTAATATGCACACTATATGTTACTCAAAGGTCCTTCTTTAAAAATGATTAGAACCAGGACTTGTTGGATCAAGTGCATCGGGCAATAGGGTAAATGGGGCAATTTCATTTTTTATTAAGTATGCACCGGATCTTTTTAAAAAAAAATGTTATCATAAAAAACAAAATTTACCTTACATCATATTTAAAGGTTTGATTTGATAGAATGAGATTTATTTTGGATTAAGATTAATCTTATTGTAATTATTTGATTAAATAATACATATGTGTGTGTATAGTCTATAAAAATATCATATTTTCATTGATATTACTATAAAAATGTTTAAATGTGATTATATATGAAGTGATTTAATTTCTTTATTTTTGACCATATGTCAGGATTACATATTACACTATACTCGGTTCAACCTAATTAAGCTACATGCCGACATTACCCTATAACATGCAACTTCTTGTAAAATTATAAAACATTCTTTATTTTTGAAAAGTTTTCTTAATTGGGATCTATGGGGGTTCATATATCTTCTTCCTCCAGTTAACACATCTGTAAATTCTAAACCCCATTCCTCCCGTATTACTTCATCTTCCAGCTTTCCTCTTGTGAGCACTTTTCTTTATTCTTCTTACTACAGTTTAAGCTTCACGTTCTTTTACTTTTTCTACTTTATGAAATTTGTTGTAGTTTCATTCTTTACAACTATTCCATATTGTAACCATCATATCACTTTTGTGAAAAATCTTATACCAGATCCAGACCATTAGTCCAAGAATTCAGGTAAAAGAACTTACCTTTTAAACTTTGCCGAATATTTTGAGAATTTCCTCACTAAAGTGTACAGACTTTCTACATGTAGTCACTATGTTCACACAAAAAGCATATGTAGTCACGTGGTTCTAGTTTTTTACATAATAAACAACTATTTCTTGAGTATCTCCTGTAGGTAATATGTATTTTATTATTTTATATGTTGTTATGGCAATTTTTGGGCTAATTAATTTGTTCTCGATAACCAATTCCTTAGGTAGATTTTTTTTTCCTTATTAACTCTCTTGTGGATTTCATTGTAAACGTGGGGTATGAGAATTAATGATTTTCGTTTAATTAGAACTAACATATATTCGCATTAAATATTGTTTATCGAGTCTGCTGCAGATATCGATTATGTAAATCGTACAATGTACAGCAGAATGACTTTCTTTTAACAACATGAAAAAGAATCTTCTCTACCATTTGAAAAGTAATTAACTAACTTTTTTGCTTTAAAATATAATTTTTCTACCATATGATTTTTTTACATCATTTTAGACATACAATGTACCAGATGTTGCAATGATCAAGAGGAATAAACCACTTTTCTTAATTGATTCTATTTGTATTTGATATTTGGAATAATTGAAGCCATGAAAGATTTCATATGTTTAGCCATTAGAGAAGGAGAGAAAAAGTTACAGAAAGAAGAATGAAAAATGAGAAACTCAATTGTATGTACAGAATGAATTAGAGAATATGTTCTATTCAAAAGAAGAAAACCTTTCCATTCTTTAATTAAAACGCCTATAATTAATTCTCTTGATTAATTTTCTCTTTTCACTCCTATTTTTTTTCATGGTGCGGTTGAAAATTACGTGCCATCAAATGACCTAAGATTTCATAAGATGCATGTAATTATCTCTTATTTAATTACAACGGTATCACATATTAATGTGTGCAAATATAATTTTTATAAATGCATTCAAATAATTACAAATAACTCCAAAACATCAAATAAATTAAATAATAATCAATATTTCTCAAATACTAATTAATTTGATTAATTTACAACTTTTTATAAATTAATTAAATCATATGGTTTTTCAGAGAATTCATCATTATGTTTGTGCGACTCGAAAGTGTAAATTCAGTCAACGATTAATATTGAACAATTCAAATATTAACGTTCACACGTCAATTAGTAGGTGGTGTGACATTTTGGATTCATCGCTTATAGATCTTTTGGTAAAATCTAATTTTTATAAGCGGTACGTAATAGTGGCAATTATATACACCAATTCTCTTTGTTAAAACTATATCACTTTAGATTTATTTAATTTGGTAATAGTCAAAATTCCAATATCATCCACAATCAACTTTATAGTCCAAGCATAAAGTCTTGGTTTAGTAATAACAATTATTATTAACCGAAATGCTCTGGCCAGAGACTTCCACTTTAAGTTGACTTGAGTTGACCATGATACTAAACCTATATAACCGAGGAGACGAATCCTCTCATGAATAGTGCTTCTCTTCCAATACTTCCATTCGACCCGACCATAGTCACTCAATGGAACGCCATGCCATGATTTGACTGTAATCAGAGCGGAGCTTTTATATTGAAGATCTAAAGTATTCTCAAGTCGAGAGAACTGTGTAAATCTGTTACATCGATATTTTATGTTTGACATTAGTTATATTAACCAACAAAAAACCATCGACTGAGTTGTTCCACGGTTATCCAATAACTATCAGTACGTAACCCCTAGGTTGCCCCCCCAGCAGTCACGAGTAATGCGCTGCCCATAACTTGGAGAGCGTTACATACTCTAGTTTCAACGGATACATCGATATCTAGACTCGATGCATCTTGACTAGGAACATTTAAAATGGTATATTTGTTTTATCATGATAAATTACTCAACAGTTACAACACTTTGTAACTACTATCACAAAATATGCCACTTATGGATTTTCTGCTAAATATACTTTAATTAAATTAATTAATTAATATAACCATATTATATCGAGATACAATAGAAAGAAAATACTTTTATTTCGAACGAGATTGGTCAACGAGTTAGATATATGTAACAAAGTACATAATTTCCCCTAGGGCATACCCCTAATCTATCAATCTCCCACTTGCACTCGGGGTTAATTATGAAATCTTATTCCAACTTCTATAATCGATTTTCTTAAAATCAATTGGGTCAGTCCCTTTGCGAACTAGTATGCTATTATGTTTTAATTATCTACTCTGTCAATCAACTCTCTCCGACGATGATAAACTGTTTTATCATGTGGAACAATTCAGAGTGTGTCTTTCAACTTCAAGTGAGCTTTATGTACCATTACGAACTATATTACGACATTGTTATCATATAACTTTGTCATGAGATTCTCAACATTTGGAACCGGCTCAGTTATAAATTTGTGTAATTAAATTTTTATATACATTGTTTTGATTGCAGCCCTATTCAAGGCAATGTACCTTGCCTTTTTCATTAAATCAGCCACGGTCTTTCATTTGGAACACTCCCAACTTAAATATATGTTATTGACATATTATACTCAATATTACTTTTGAAAGTTTGAGTTTGAACATTCCTTCATGAGGAATTTATTGTTTTTGCAAACAATTGTCTAGTATTTCATAAATACATGGTAACACTTCAAACAAGCATTTAGTGCTATCAATTTGGATTTGATATTTTCTTCACGTATCAAATATGTATACAAATCATGATATCGTAGACAACACAACATGGATGATAATTCTTTTTGCCAATGCAAAGGAATCAATTTTACATGTTCAATATTAAACATTTTCATAAGGTGTACTTGCATATCATTTGGAACATTCCCAACATCTTTTATAGTTACTATAAAAGACATCATTTATTAATCCAATGTTAAAACAATTTAGGCTGATTTTGACACACATGCATCGTTAAAATCAACAACATGTTATTTACTTATAGTTTAGAAATATCAATGTACCATTAAACGTTCTTTCTTATGAACACATGCTTCCTCTGCACTTTGATTGAAAATCAAACTATTTGATATTTCTGTCAAAATATTTAATCAATCTTAATGTTTATAAAATGATACTTCCGTAGCATTTCTTGGATCATATCCAAAAGACCCACAAACTCACTATCGCTTCCACCGACTTTGAGACATTTTTGGATAAAATGTGTAAACTGCTTACTCTAAATCGCTGTTTAGAATTTTCTGTTTCAATACATATGTCCTAAAACACCAGGACTTACTAAGCAATAATTTTGTGAGTAAATCCAAATTAATTTGAATATGTTGAATATTGAATCTATTACGCTAATTTCGATAATTAAATTTGCAATATTATTCTTATCAACATTGCTCATTTGATTCCAACTGTATTAGTCTTACTCACAAAGACACAGTCGTGGTTGATGGATCTTATCCCTTCAGTTACGACCACCAAAATCTATATTTTGATAGCGTACTTGGAATCCATTCGGATTTGCGCATCATACCATATAGAGTCAACATTCTCAATGGTTTAATTAAAAAATTTAGGAATATATATATTTTCAACATTAATAAAAAAATTCATAGTTTCTGTTCGATGTGCAAGAATACTTACTAGGCATTCTAATGCTATGTGTTCGTTTAGGTTAGTTAATTTCATTTTATCTCATATAATCAATTCTATGTATGGATCGTATTCAATTCTATTTTACTACCAATAATTCCTCAAAGAAATTTATTCACAATGAAGTTGGTATATCTTGAAACAACAATTATTTCTCAGTGCAATAGAATAGGTATTCATAAACGTTTTATGAATTTCTTTAGTTATAAAACTAGTTTGGTTTTAGCTTACAAAAATTATATTCGAAACATAAATATTTCATCCAATGACAATCTTTTCAAAATCTTTTTGGAGAGATTCATACAAGATCACTCATGAACAATTATTACGTGCAATCTTTCGACTTTCACAACCTACCAACTCCTTGGCATAAGATATGTTGTAGTTTCGTATAAACCTTTATCTTGTAAAATTTTGTAAACTGTTATTTAGATGAAATAACATCAACCTTATGCACTACCTTTAAGTATGTTACTTTATAGAAAGAAACTAACTAAACTTCACTCAAAATTAATCATGTATTGTCTAATAAAGTTCGATTAATCCATATTGATGCACGTTATATATCACATGGAGGATTAATTTTGAGACTGAATCTTTATTTATTTTAGGTACGTTCGGAACATTATTCAATATACTCACTCATTCGATCACATCAAACCATTTCTATCGCATGTTATTTTATTTACTTCTATTTCACATTCTATAAGTTTACCATAGACATACTACATATGTATCAAATACACATGTCTATGACGATGATAACTCATCGGTGAATATGATGAAGTACGTGGAACCATTTGGGTATTTATATAATTGCGATTACATATATCTATATGTATCAATCTGAAGAGTTCATCAAATCTTATGATACTTCGAGTAAATGGGTTCATAGCTATTGTTTGAGATATAATTAACAAGTATCATATGATTCAAAATCATACAATATTTCTCAAAACTATGCCTTGGTCTACAATTCCAAAACAACCGTAAATAATATAACATAATTTTGTATTTTCCACCGCATCACTTTTGTTATAATTTTTTTTACCACATTAATGTTTTATTTCATAAAGAATATTCATAATATTCATATCGAAATATAGCCATGTCTATTTGTTTCAGTCAATACCGAAAAATAATCATTATTTCATAAATAATGTATGGTAAGTTTTGCACAATTTTTTTCATACTATGATGCAATTAATTAGTGCTATATAGCATACTCCCACTATTTCCATATTACTATAATAGGTACTACATTCGAAGGTCCATTATTCACTTCTTACCATTTATTTATTTCATGCACTGGAACTATTTATAGTGGAGAGTTCATTGGTCAAAAATCTTGAGCTCAAAGAAATAAATCTCGTAGAAAAAATTTCTATATGAAAATACATTTCGGAGTAGAAATCGTATTTCTTATTCCAATATTAAGTATCAAATTATTATTACAATTCTCATTTCTAATGTTTCTCTATGAAGCAGAAGCGACTATTCATTCTCTTCATCCCAATTTTACCTTAAATTACATATATTTTTATGCATTCGTTTTCCTTTCAAATGGTCAATCTACTCAAAAGAAAACCATGCTACAAAATCATAATATACTCTTTACAAAAGCACATTCAATTATCCTTAGCATTTAAGGACAATGGATATGTTTCGCTTTATGTAAACTGATCAAACTGACAACGATCGAGTTCTTAGATTTGTGTTGTAGTTTTGGTCTATACATTCAACACGATACGTTTTGCAATCAATCAGATTGAATACTCAGTCTCGCATTAAGGTTTATTTGGTTTTTCGGATGAACTAATTTCATCGAAACATTGTACATTACAAACTTTGATAGTTCACCATATAACATTTATATGCAATTATATATAGATCAAATATCCATAGTCTTATATTGCTTTTAGAGTTCGAAACTCACAGAATGCAATACATGGTATTGACCAAATAAATGCGTAAGTGACCAAATCACAAATGTATTCAGTAGTTATAAAATCAAGCACTTATATTTGTGTTGAAACGTTAACATGCAATAGAAATTTAATAGTGGGTATTATATTTCCTTTTTTCAACTTTCGATTCACTTCGATTGTATATATTAATCGATAAATATTTTATCAAGCAAATTAAATGCACAAATTTGTTATCGTATCATTATTTATCATATGTTCTTACAATATTAGAAAGGTTAAATGTTACCATTTCATTTTTCTAATTAAGGCTCCCACTCGTCTTTTACGTTTCTCCAAACCCTAAGATGAAACATAGAAGTCTTTCGACTTTACTACTGGGTGTGAAGACTTGTCTGTCTTGGTATTCTGACCTTAAGTTTGCTCAACAGATCATAGCCCCCTAAATGATGGATAATCCCTTATTGGTTGTATCACATACAAGTTCTAACCTATTTTTCCTTGTCCTAATCTCATTTCGACCTTGCGTTTGCTCAACAAATTGAAAGAGAATATTCTCTCATACCTAGCACATCGCGATGGCCTAAGTATAATATATGTACCTTGAGTCTACTCAATAAATAGATATAGTTATCTTACCTCATCCGTTCAATATATTAATAGTACTACACTTACCATCCCCAGCTTGAGTTTGTTCACCAATTAAGGAGCATGCAAGTAATATATATATATATACATACATACATATACATACATACATACATACATACATACATACATACATACATACATACATACATACACACACACACACACACACACACACACACACAGATATATATATATATATAGACACACACACACGGTAGATGACAACATTATATTAAAGATTCATAACCTTTAATGTATTATATTGAGTGATATCGACTTATGGAATAATGCATTTCTTATAAAATATCCTCGTGATTCAAGTGTCAGACATATCAGAAATCACAATATACATATATTTATGTATTTATTTATACCTCAAGTCTATTTAGGTTTCTTTAATGTTCCATCTTTAGTTTATACGTTCATATCATATCAGTTTTATTGTTATATAACTTTTATATGTCATATTACTTAGTCTTATGTATGATATTTTATTAATTAAATCTTATTTAATTAATTTTAATTAATCTACTATTTAATTAATTTTAAATTTAGTATTTCAATACAATGTTTATATTGGACATATCTATTATAACCTTTATAGTGTACACTACAACCTTTATAGTATAACACATATCTTATATATGAGTATTTTTTATTTAATTAATTAACATTTAATTAATTTATTTAACTAAATTACTTCAATTTCAAATTTTATCTTACATACATGTATGCCTATGTTATCTTAACACTTTAAAGTAACATAACATTTATCAACATATATAAACATCCATATAAGTATTAATTAATTAACTCGTTTGATTAATTTATTTTATTAGTCTTATTGATAAATTTTAAATTTTGAAATTAACAGTTTCAAACATTTTTGAAATTTTCACTATATTTTCGAACATTTTGAAAATTTATGTTATATTATAACCATTTATAACAAAAATGTTTTTATTTTAAATTTAACTTTTAAATTTAAAATCATGTCTTAATTTTCAAAACTATTTTGAAAATCGGCTCAATATCCAATTCAAATTGGGCCTATTCTATTAGGGCCAACCTTTGGGCTCACGTCACTTTTCAGGCCAGCCAGGTAACTAGGTAGGGCATTGTACTTGATTACCCTATTCCAATCCTTGACATCACCTTTCTAGACATTGTACTAAGTGCATAAGCTTAGTTAGTTAACTTTAACATGACTAATTTAGACCAAATAGGCTACTGGACACTGATACTATTGTTGGAATCAGGCCAACCCACAGTGGAAGAAGTGGATGAATTTCAAAAATTTTACCATTTCGGATCATTAGCCGGCCTATGAAGTCTAAATGTATTTAGATGTTATCTAAGTTTTGTTTTAGATAAAATCAATATTTATTCAATTTGGTAAAAAGATTTCAAAAGGGTTTGAATATTATATAAATTTATATCAATGAGTATGTCAAATACACCTTATGTGTGTAGTACTTACTTATTAAAATAAATACGAGAAAGTAACCTTTCGTTTTCTTCTCTAATATTTATGCAATTAATTAATAAAGTAAACAATATTAATTAGAGAAAGGGAAATATCATATTTCTCTATCTCTGATTAGATTAATATTATGTTGAGTAAACAATTTAACATTTCAGTTGAATGTTTTATGAGGAAAGCATTAATTCAATTTTATTTTATTAATAGCAAATGACTAAGTGCACATTACGTGCGTCTATATGTAATGGGATGAATGTATCAAATACGTTTATGTTGTGAAATATAAGTGTAACATATAACAAGTGTAAATTTGTGTAACTAAGCATGATAAATTCTAGAGAAGAAAATTCTTCAGTTTTCTTTATCTTAACATGTATAATAAACCGAGGAAAGATAAGGCTATAAATGTAGAGAGAGAAACAGTTATGTTTCTCTCTCTATTTTAATTACATTGAATGACATATTAAATGACATTTACATAGAAGTTGCATATGCTTTTGTTGTCTAAGTTTTTTTGAGTAAGAAAATATACATGTATAATAATTGATAAGTTTACACATACACATGTTAACTATATATATAAGTTTGTTAAAACAAGAATTAACAATTGTAACAATGGTTTCAATTAAGGAAGAGCCTAAAATTAAATTCTACAGTTCCACAAAAAGGTCTGTTTTGATTTAGATTAAAGTAACATAAACTCATGTATACCAATATGTATAAATAATTGCAAGTTCATTTGCAATAATAATAATAATAATAATAATTACAAGTTATGTATTCATTTTAAAATATAGCACACACACACATGTATGTATGAAGATTGCAATTTAAGTAACATATATTTTTAAATTTAATGCTAATAAATTGATTCAATCTTTTAATCTTAGGTACAAAAAAAAAAGTTTATAACTTTACATAAATGACCACTTATGGATTCTAAAACAAAAGGAAAATTTTACTTTTATAACTAAAATATGTAAATTTAAATCATTTGTAAATTAACTATGCAACATTGAAAATTAATTTTACTATGTTAAAACACTAACAAATATAGTCTATTAATGTTTATATATACAGATGTTACAAAATTTTATATGCTGCATTACAACATACTAAAATATTTTCACGTTCCATTTTTTACAATTCTAAACAATGACATAAAAAAATATTGGACAACTTGGGTATATACAAATTTGTTGTATTATATATCATATCTGACTATACAAAAGGGATACACAATAAAACAAATAAAGGATTTGAAGTCAACTATAATAAACATATAGTTAATGGATATGTAAATAAGGAGAGATTCAAATTAAATCTACATAATGATCGTATAATTAAATGAGATGAACAAAAGGAAATCTAAGTTATATTATAAGATGAATACACAAGATAGAAGAGATATAATATGAATAAATCAAAACCTCTGGAACATGATGAGATAGAAGAATATAATATGGATAAATATGGACCATTTCAATAGGATGAGTATATGAATAAATGAAATTAGAATTACCAAAAATAAAACCAATGATTTGCACCTTGAATGATTAATCAAATCTTCTAGATTCAGAAATCAGCTTCCAGACGTTGGAATGATCAAGAGGAACAAACCACTTTTCATAATTGATTTTATTTGTATCTGATGTTTGGAATAATTAAAGCCATGGAAGATCTCATATTTTCAGCCATTAGAGAAGGAGAGAACCAGCAAGTTATAGAAAGAAGAACGAAAATTGAGAAAATCAATTGTACGTAGAGAATATGTTTTATTTGAAAGAAGGAAACCGTCCCATCTTTAATTAAAACTCCTCTAATTATTCTTGTATTAACTTTCTCTTTTCATTCTTATTTCTTTACACAGTATGGCAGAAAATTACGTGCCATCAAATGACATAAGATTCCATAAGATGCATGTAATTATCTTTTATTTAATTACAATAATATCATATATCAATGCGCGCAAATATAACTTTTATAAATGCATTCAGATAATTGAAAATAACTCCCATACATCAAATAAATTAAATAATAATTAACATTTCTCAAATACAAATTAATTTAAATAATTTACAACTTTTTGTAAATGAATTAAATCATATGATTTTTCCGAGAATTCATCATTAAGGTTGTGTGACTCAAAGGAGTAAATTCAGTTAGCAATTAATATTGAATAATTTAGATGTTAATGTTCACACATCATTTAACAAGTGGTGTGACATTTAGCTGAATTTATCGCTTGCACATCTTTTTGTAAAATCCAAAATTACTTATTATAAGCGGTATCTAATGGTGACAATTATTTACACCAATTCTCTTCGCCAAAACTGTATCACTTTGGATTTATACAATTTGGTGACAGTCAAAATTCCAATATCATCTACATTCAATTTATAGTCTAAATACAAAGTCTTTGGTTCAATAATAACTGTTATTATTAACCGAAATGCTCTATTTGACTTTAAGTTGACCTGCGTTAACCATGATACTAACCCCATATAACCGAGGAGATGAATCCTCTCTTTAATAGTGCTTCACTTCCAATACTTCCACTCGACCCAACTTTAGTCACTTGATGGAACACCATGCCATGATTTGACTATAATCAAAGCGGAGATTTCATATTTAAGATCCACAGTATTCTCAAGTCGAGAGAACTGTGTAAATCCGTCATATTGATATTTTCTATTTGACCTTAGTTATATTAACCAATAGAAAACCATCGAGTGAGTCGTTCCATAGTTATCCAATAACTATCTATACGTAACCCCTAGCCGCCCCTAGCAGTCATGAGTAATATACTGTCTAATATTTAAGGAGTGTTACATATTCAAGTCTCAACGGATACATCAATATCCAGTTTTGATGCATCTTGACTAGGAACATTTGAAATGGTATATTTGTTTTATTGTGATATACTACTCACGATTACAACACTTTGTAACTACTATTACAAAATATACCATTTTTATGGATTTTCTATTAAATATACTTTTAATTAAACTAATTAATTAATATAAACATATTATATCAAGTATATAACAGAAAAGAATACCTTTATTTCGAACAAGATTGGTCAACATGTTTGATATATGTAACAAATTACATGATTGCCCCTAGGGCGTACCCTAACTCGATCATGAAGAATGTAGTCCGAAGGCTCCATCTCGAAACCCCTATATAAATTTTGATGTAGCAATTTAATAAATTTTAAATAATATACATGCAATAAATTTGGGACTTACCCTGCACTCCTCGTAACAACCCCATTACTGATCGTAAATTCCACGCCATGCCGCTAGCACCCATGCTAGGTGAAGGAGAAGGCAGAGATCTATTGGAATGTCTCATGTAAGACATATATATATATATATCAACAACGAACATATCATTTTATATAATGAAAAAACATATTAGAAAACACATTTGATCAATCGTCACATAAAACTTCCACTAAAACATCATAAATGAAACAAGATCTCCTAAATACATATATAGAATTAACAAAGTTGAATAATACATAGCTCACAACATAATCATCTTTATTAATAACAACGAAAACTCAGAATAATTATCAGTCTTCGCCGTTATCTTATTCAGACTCAGTCTCGTAATCTATATTGTATTCTTCTATACTCTCAAATGCTTAGATTAAAACATTTGCTTTATCATTCAATGACACTAAATCAATATCATCAGTTATTATTATTTCAATATTGGACTCAAGATTCACTTCATATGTTGCTTCATATGGAATATTATTTTCGTCAAAGTAAATCTTGCTTTTGTTTTAAAAACAGCAGTTAACCCACCTTTTGGCAAGGTAGTATACAGGAAGATTTGACTTAATATAATGCATGGTTATCGAGGCTGGAATATTATGGATTTGGTTTAAATGGAAGGATGAATAATCAATTATGGATATGAAGCCAAGATTAAGCATAGTAGATAGACAAACGATGTAGGACTTGGAGAAAGGCGTAGCTCTAATCGGGTGGGAATATGGTTCGCTTTGGGTTGGCACATAGCTTACTTCGGGTCGGCATTGGTTTACTTAGGTTCTACTTCGGGTTGGCATAGGTCGAGTTACTTCAGTCTAGCATGGTGTTACTCCGGGTCGACATAGAGTTGCTTTGGCTTGTACTCTGGGTCGGCATAGGGTTCGGCTTGGGTTCTACTTTGGGTCGGCATGGTGTTGCTTCGAATAGGCATGGTGTTACTCCGTTCGGCATAGGATGGATGAGTTGGGCTCGATGGTTGTTATGGTGGGCCCATGTTGGTGAGATGGGCCTGTAGCCGAGATTTTACCTATAAATATAGTAGGCTTGGATTTATAAAATTGACCTTGATCTTCATTCTGCTTTCTTCATCTTCTACCTAAATGTTACACTGCCATTTTTGTTTTAAAATTCTAGATTGTAACTGTAATCAAGTTTCAGTATAATAAAAAGAATTTTTCTGGAGTGGATGTAGGCTGGAGTTAGCCGAACCACTATAAATCTTGTGTCTTTTAATTGCTTTCATTTTAATTTTGGTTTTTCTTCATATTATTTTCTCTACGTATACTCTATTTGTGATCTATGATTGGATAATGGTGCTTTCACTTGTAATTGGGTGTCGGTGGTCAAATTTGACATCAATATTTTGGTGCTTTCATTGAGAAGGAGCTTGCAATCAGAATTTTGGAAGTTAGGATGTTGGATTTGAAAGCTCAAGAACTTGGATTTAGGAAGTAATGGCTAGGCAATCAACAAGGAGACAGAGAACATAGAGGAGCCATCATGAAGGAAGTCAGGAGGCTTCCTCAGGAGGTAATCAGACCTTAATCTTCGTTATCAGGGACGAGATGGAAATGATGATGGATGCCGTGCAGGAGAGGATGCTGAAGAGGTAAGAGGAAATGATGTAGAACCTACTCAGACAGATTGGACAAGCTGGAGTGCAAAACCAAGGAAAGGAGTAGCTGGGAATACTAGAAACGTGGAACCCAAAGTTGGAGCGGTAGGAGCAAGGGCGGCCTAGAATCGAAACCAAGGAAAAGAAGCAAGCGAGATGATGGATGGAGTGGAATCGCCGAGAGCAGCCCACCTGACCTACCAAAGATCATTCCTCATTCAGGGGCATGTCCCCGGGTCATGTTAACTTGATTTCTGGATGAATATTGGATGGAGCTATGGATTTTGGTATGGATTAGAATTGGAATGCACGTTTGGAAGAGGATGATCTGGGTTTCCCTCGTGATGGATGCTGGAAGAGCTGGAAATTGGAACCTAGGACTTGGAGTGGAAATTGCAAGGCTTAGATATGGATTGGATCAGCCGGAGACAAACCCCAACCATGGAGAATGGATCAGCACAATCCCCCATGGAACTAGGGGCATGGATTTGGATGGCTTCATTTGGAAATTGATAGCAGTGATAGAACATGAGTAGCTATCATCCGCCGCAAATCAGAGCTAGCCCAGCTTAAGGGCATAGGCCGTCATCTCTTGATTGCATTAACTAAATAATAATAATAAATTCTACACAAAAACGATTAAGTCACTTACACATTTACGGGATCGAGGACAGTCCTTGGGCATGCTCTGAGATGGTGATAAACCACCATAATTAATGAACCTTAAAACACTTGGATTCACATTACTGTAATAGATAACACTGGTCAGGTTGCAGCCTTAACCAGAGATACTGGGCAATAATCGCGAGTTACGAGTCCCTTCACTGATGAGAGATAGGATGGACTCGAACATGGATAAATCCTCGATTGGGGATCGAGGCCGGAGTAGGATACCCCATGGATTAGGTCCTCGACTGGAGAGTCGAGGCCGAAGAAAAATATTCACGGATTAAGTCGTCGAAATAGGATACCCTACGGATTAATTCCTTAACCCGAGAGTTGAGGCTGGAGAAGGATAACCATGGATAAGCCCTCGATTGGAAAGTCGAGGTCGGAGTAGGATAAAATGACTCGGAGAAGTCTATGGGTTTAATTATGGTCCCGGAGAGGTTTCGGATTTGGATATGGAATCAGAGAAGTCCTGGATTTGGATATGGACCCGGAGAGGTCCCAAATTTGGATTAAGTGACCCGGAGTGGTCTATGGTTTTGAAGTTGCACCCGCGAGGTCCTAAACTTGGATAAAAAAATCTGGAGGGATCGTGGATTGGGTTAACGGATTTGGGATGGACTCAGATTTAGATATCGACTCGGAACAATCATGGATTTTGCGAATGATCCGAAGAGATCAAGGAATTGGATTGGCAATGGATTGGACTCTAAGTTGGACAATATGGCGATTAATGGATTATGGACTTCGAATTTTGGACATGTGGAGATTCAAAATACGCCTTCCTATCGCAAGTCATGTTTTGAGGGACAAATGTTAACAAGCCTTTTGGCAAGGCAGTATACAAGCGATTTAACCCAATAGACTGCACGGTTATCGAGGCAGGAATATTTTGGATGTGGTTCAAATGGAAGGATCGATAATCTATTACGGATATGGAGCCAGGATTAAGCATAGTCGATGGATAAATGATGCAGGACTTGGAGAAAGGCATAGCTTGGGTCGGCATATGGTTCGCTTCAGTTCTGCACATGGCCTACATCGGGTCGACATTGGTTCCTCTTTGTGTTCTACTTCGGGTCGGCAAAGGTCGAGTTACTTTGGGTCGACATGGTGTTACTCCGGGTCGGCATGGAGTTGCTTCAGGCTCTACTTCGAGTCGGCATATGGTTCGCTTCGGGTTCTGCTTCGGGTGGGCATGGTGTTGCTTTGGGTGGGCTTGGTGTTGCTTTGGGTGGGCATGGGATGGACGAGTTATGCTCGATGATCTTTATGGTGGGCCAATGTAGGTGTGAAGGCCTTGTAGCCTAGAATTCACCTATAATTACATCAGGCTTGGCTTCAGAAAAGGGATCTTGATCTTCGTTCTTGCTTCTCTTCATCTTCTACCTAAAGGCTATTCTGGATTATAACTATAATCAACTTTCGGTATATTAAAAAGGATTTTTCTGGATTGGACGTAGGTCGGAGTTAGCCGAACCATTATAATCTTTTCTCTTTTAATTGTTTTTATTTTAATTTTGGTTCTTCATCATATTATTTTCTCTACATATACTCTATCTATGATTTATGACTAGATATTGGTGCTTTCACTTGTAATAGGGTGTTGGTGGTCAATTTTGACACCAATAATAGCCGAACTATCCGTTTTATCTCTTTTTCAGGATGGATAATGAGAAAAATAAACTTGTAATGCTTGGTTGGCTAATATGAAAGGTATGCATTATTTCAATAAGCCTATAAGGTTTATGCTTGTTGATTCCAGAACAATGGTTACATTACTAAACCAACTGCATTTGAATCAATTTTTTTCTACCGGTTTTATATAAATGTAAATTCTAAAACTTGTGTTAATACGCCGTAAAAATCTTTTATATGGTCATATGGATAATTGCTACCTTTGACAAATATACCGCTGTTACATGTTAAATACTGCAAATATATGTAATATGTTCCTAATAATTAATAAGAAAATATACTCAAAATAAAAATGAGTTTATTATTACCTAATAAATGGTGCAACTTTTGCATTGTTAAGAAAAACATATGTGTGTGCTATATAGTAATCCCTATCGTCTAACTATGTTTCCACACATTTTCCAACAGGTCAGGCATATTGTCTAAAAGTTGATAACATTGTTTGAGAAGAATTTTGTTCAACGGCTTCATCATTGCGAGAAACACTTAAAAAATGATAAATTTACATGGTCATTGAAGTAATGAGAGAAAAAGAATAAAGCTTCTTCTTCAAGATATATTTTTCAAATCGAACCTTCAACTCGTGCTTTATGTCAAATTTTTTTCTTTAAAATGATTCAAGTACCTATTACAAAATTAATTCAATTTAAATCTACTTATGTAACTCTGAATTTTGAACTAAAATAAATATTATAAATATTCAATATTGCCTCTTACATAGATACTTCCATCAAAATTGCACAGGATCTCTAATGTAATAACCTATCGCTATACCCAGTTTAGCGAAGAACGTAACAAGTAATGTTGTCTGCTAATTCAGAGAATGCGGCTTGTTAAAGGCGATCGAATGTGAATATATCTTTATACTAACACCGAAAATTCATCTATACCTTGTTACTTAATATGTGAACTAAAATTTGAAGTGTATAGTATTAATACAAAGTAATAGACACATAGATTTCTCAGAATCAGAAGAATGTATCATATAAACATCAGTCACAGATCAGAGTAGAATAATAAACATTTATACAAACTATGAGTCTAAAAACGAAACACCAGACTCAACAATATGCAGGTTTACAATTCACTAATCTTAGTTTAACATTTAATACATATGAAGTCCAAATTTTCTAAACGAGATAAACTAAAAGTCCAAATATTTATCTCCTTGCTAGTCCAACCATCCAAAGGTCAATCTATCCTGTGACCTAAAAAGTCTCGATCTGATCCAAGCAAAATAATACTCAGGTAAGACTATCTCTAAGTATTCAATTGGGTGAGAACATAATATAACACAAGAATAAACAACATATAAGTAAATACATATGTTTAGGATATAACGAGTCCCGAAATACTTTAACTCGGAACAGGGTTATAAATTTAAGCACAAACACGAACTAGTCACTGAACATAGAATTACAAAATTAACTTAACCTAGCGTCCATCACAAGACACAAGAATATGTGTTATAATTTAGGAACACCAAACATAAGAATATATATTTATTTCATGAACACAAGACGCGAGAATATATAATTGTTTCACGAACACTAAACATAAGAATATATATTTATTTTACAAACATAGAATAGTCAGAGAATACAAAAATCTAAAAGCCAAGAGATCTTGCTAAAAATGATCATAATGATCGTACGTAGAACCATACCAAATAAACAAAAAATTTGGTATCACGCAACCAATCCGATACTGGAGACCGTACACAAGACGAGAATCACATGATTACAAGAATGGCAACCATAACCAAATCTTTCAAATTTATTTTATATTATTACATTTGAAAACAAATCCACGAGTAAACTTCTTAGGGATCTAGCAACCACTTGCCGCACACCAAAAGATAGTAAACTCTAAATTGCATAATACCCCTTGATTCAACACTATTCTCCATCAATCAACTCAAGATGAGCGAGAATACGAACCATTTGGGTTAAAGAAGAAGAGGTAGAAGAAGAGAAAACAAAACAACATCAGAATCTAACCATCATAGCGGAATAAAATATAATAGACAATAACAGATCTTTACACAAAGAAAGCTATGTCCGTTTTATGCATACATCATCATAATACATCATCAGAGTTAAACAACATCAATACATACAAGTGGACAGTCATATAAACTTGTCCTCAAAACTGAATACAAAGCGGAATAATAATCAAGTACAGAAGTACGTATCGCCATCCAGCTCGTCTCCTGAGCTCCAAAGTAACATATCCTGTATTGTATAATACTCGGTCTGACCCGAGCATTATAATTAAATAACAGCCGAGTCAGTTTGGAAAACCAGCGTGAGAAAATCACACTCAAATTGATTATTAAAGTTTTAAAATTCTTTTGAAAACAAAAGCATCTCGTAAGACCACGCCACAAATAAACATGTCGTGTTTTTTCCTTACAATAGCTAAAACACTTTTTATTAAAATCCTCTGATATTATAATAGGGTCTATATACAAATACTTATTCAAATAGCCGAAATTGTTACATTTATTAAATTCCAGCTACTAGCCACAATTATAGGTAATATAAACAAAAATCGTAAAAGGCGCGTAGGGAGAATGAATTTCCAACTAATGACTAGGCATTGGGGTACCACCTGTCACAGGACGTGGCCTAGATCACCGTACCGAGGATTACTCCCAATCCCCTGCAACACAAGACCGGGACTACCCCTTACTGGACTATCCCGAGTAAGATCAACCCACGGTTGGGATTAGCAACCGCACCACTAAGCCGAATAAAAAGGGACGTCCAGACAGGGATGGCCTCACCCTAATAGGCGCTACCCACCTAGCCTTGCTGCATAACCCCTGATTTTCAGTCATTCCCGGTTGACGAGGCTTGAGGCTAAGCATTACCTTTAGAGAACCCATATCTTCGAATGCTCATCGTCCACCTGATGATGTTCTGAAAACATTCAATCCATACAAGTCCGTCCCGGGTTCGAACGGAACGGAAGGCATTACTCCTGCTACATCCATTTTGGAATCACCTCAGGATTAGTAGAGACTAGCCATTGCCCCTTCACTGCTCCATCTTCGACTCCGAACTTTTGTTTTCCACACGAAAACGTACAAACCAGATTGAAGTGGTTTTCGAGAAACTAATCCCGATCCCGGTCTCTTCGAAAACGATCAGCGCATTGGCCAATATTGATAGTCGGTTATTTAACTATCAATTAACATTCACAAACAATCATCAAACAATAAATAATTTCCCAATTTATTTTCTTATCTCAAAATATCTTCGCAAGATATATTTTCATTTTCAATCCCTTTTGAAAACAGTTTCAAACCATTTTCTCTCACGGAATAAATTTCCCGAATATTTCGATTTCCCACTGAAATCACCAAGTACAAACACTTTAGATTTTAAGATAATTTATAACACTTTATTATAAAACATACTTTAACATTTAAATTTAGAAAAACTACTTTAATACTTTATTAAAAATATATACTTTAAGAATATTTAAAATAAAGCTACTTTATAAAATATAAGCTAATTTTTTTTCTCTATAAAAAATAATACCGAGTCTCCTTTAAACAATTACGACTAAAATAAATTTGGAAAAGACTAACTTTAAAATTTTAACATTTAAAAATAATAAATTCCCTAAAACATACTTTTTAAAATAACTTTAAACTTTAACTTATACTTATACACTTGTTTTGAAAACGTACTTGACTATCCAGGGAAATACGCTTCTCTTTCACATTTTTTTAAAATAAACCACTATTTGTTTTTAAACGAATTCACCCATTCCTTTAATAAATTCCCACCGTGAATTTATTCTTTCAAATATCTACTGATATCCATTTTACTTTATAAACCCAGTTTATAAATTTCATAGTCACATTCTCCTTTAAATTCCCAAGTTCAAACACATAAATCAATTTCCAAATTGATTTCCAATTTACTCCATTTTGAAATAAATTCCTTTACTTACTCAATTTATTTCAAAATCCATTAACTTCAGATTTTATTTCTTAATTATAATTTAAAATCCTTTAACTGAAAACACCAATTTCATATTTCCCCAAAATCCTTCTTTATTCTTTTAAATAAATTCAAGACTTGAATTTTTAAAATAAATTCTTTATTTCTTGATATAACATCACTTATGTCTAAAATTCATTATTTCTCTATTTATTCAAAATCCCTTTTTCATACCCAGAATTTATTAGGATTTAAAATCACTTTTATTCCTTTCCAATTCCTTCTTATTTTTTTTTCAAATTCATTATAATTATTTTACTTAAAAATTCACTCTTTTATTTCCAATTATCAATATAATTCCTCACAGGATATCAAATAATCATAACAGAGAATATTAAATAATCTAAGTAAATGTTGAGGAATTCAATTGAATCCCTCCAACCTGTTTCCTACATCCACAGACGTTAGCACAATGTAAATACCAATTCCACTTCGAGGTGGAATATCGCGATATATGAGATTTATAAAATATCTTCTGCTATTATGCGGCGCACAGGGTCTCATCCGCTATATAATGCGGTAAATCAATCACTCCAATATATACTATATACTACTATATATATTATAACACATTAAATCAATTCAATCATTCGACCAATTACTTAAATTTAACCATTTAAATTTAAATAAACCTAGATGAGTGAGATTAACTCACTTTTGACCTTTAATTTGCAATCCACTTCAATCTTGACTGGGTTTCACAATTTTTTTGACCTTGTATAAACATTAGATGATTTTATTAATATCTTTGGTTAACCGAAAAATCTATTAACGTTTAATAAATTTAAATTTAACAAATTCTCCTTAAATAAATTATCTTTGGTGACTCAAATAAATTAAATCAGTTTATAACCCAAGTTACAAGGTAGTAAAGTAAAATGTGTACATGCATGTTTATTATCATTTTTGAAAACATTTACACTTATGAAGGTAATTTATATTGATTAAAAATCAAGTTTTATATAAACCCCTCTTTTTTTTCAAAAACCTTACCGATATATATTTATGTTTATCTATATATTTTAAATAAAGATAGGTATGTGTAATATATATGTATACACACACACACACAAATCTATACTTATATTCAACTCTTCCTTTACTGTATACTTATATACATATATATTAAAAACTACTGTGTGTCAATTCTCTTCTGCTCAAATAGTTTTTGAAAATATAATTTTTTTCCCCTAACTGTTTAAATTTTATAACCTAAATTAGATTTTATCATTAACTAAAAACAATAACACAAAATCTCACCAGATTACGACCCTACCTTCCTTTCCAAAGAGGCAGGCTGCACACGCAGTGTCGAAGAACCCATCTTCCTCCATGAATATGCTACCTCACATGCCGCCGCATCCAGCACCTCACCCAGCCAAACACCTTGTCGACCCTGCCCACAGCAAAACCCTAGCCGTCATCGCGTATGCGACCCAAGCATTCATCTCCCACAATCGCGACCGCCACCACCTACTTGACGCGTGACCTCCCTCTCTAAATCGCCTCGCGATCCTGACTCCTTTACAAAATTCGATCGCCATCACCTTAGAACGAAACCCCTCTGGACCTCGAATGACCCACTGCCTCTCTACTAGCCTTCACCTCGATCTTGCCAAAGATTCGAACACGGCTTCGGCCTATCTAAATTTCTTTGAACGCAAACATACGATTCTATTTTTCTCGGACATCGGCATTTTAATTTAATTTTGGGCGAAATTGATTTGTCAATTGAATTGAAGAGGGGAGTTCGATTTGAATAGGCTTCGGCCATTTTCGATTGAACAAGTTGTTTTATTTCCCTTTGCTTCATCGTTTTTGGTTTTTTTTTCCGATCTGAATTCGAACCTGGGAAGCGAAGTGAGGAAGGAACAGATAAATTAAAAAAGAATAGGAAGCGTGAGATTGAAGATAAGGGTAGCGTGCTTTGAATGTTTTGCGTGTTGGGATAAATTTGCTACAGTAATTCGAAGTGAATAAAAATACAGCTGATGCGAAAAGAATTTCAGCTGATGGTTGACAAATATATATGTATATATTTATTTAAATTCAAATTCAAATTGTCTCAATAATTGCTACTTAAAATTTCGAACTCTTCTCAAGGAGTGCCGCTAGGCGTTTATACTGTTAAACCCCTATTTCGAACATGATGGAAAAGGTTTCGAGTTCTAATTCGATCGTATGGAGAAGATAGCTTTTGGACCAGTTATAATATTAAATTTCGATATAAATTCTAGCGCGTTTATTAATCGTACGATCACACGATCACTCCAAACATCACGGAAATTGAAATCCGATAATAATACAATATTACGGATCCAATGGAACTAGTTTCGTCGAAATCCGAGACTGCGCTTCGGAAGGCTATTTTCAAATTCAATTTAAAATATAAAATTCCAAACTTACCGAAACACTTCCAAATCCAAGTTTAACGCCTTTACTATCTTCAGTACCATCAATATAAATTTTACAAGCCCTTGAATTATTTTTAACAGGCTTAAAACTCCAGATTCAACATTTTACCCATCTTTCAAATTATTTAATTCAATAATTTAATTATCAAATAAACAATGATGTTTGAATTCAAGTTAAAAATTAACTTTTAAATATTTAAAATTAATTAAATATTCTAACTTCAAATATTTAAAATTTCCGGGTCGTCACAGCAACCATACCCAAATCTTTCAAATTTATTTTATATTATCACATTTGAAAACAAATCCCGGAGTAAACTTCTTAGGGATCTAGCAGCCACTTGCCGCATACCAAAAGATAGTAAACTCTAAATTGCCTAATACTATCACTTTAATTAATCATTAGGACTTAAACCAAAATGTCCCATACCATATGGTGAAATACAAGTACTTACTAAAAGCTAGAAAATATCGCTTATTACGGATACCACTGGTAAACCTGAACTACATTCTCTTAAGGATCTAGCAACCACTTGTTGCACATCAGAAGAGAATACAACTCTAAAGTGCTAAGTACTTTCCCAAATATGATCACAAGAATTTAACCAAGGCATCCCATATTACCCCGCGGAATTCAAATATTCGCTACTGGGTTAGTATATTCCACTCAAACATTCTATTTAATGGGTTGTGCCATATTTGATGAAACGTGATTCGGAAGCATTTGAACCAATCAGTAAAAGTAAGTCGATCATTAGTACTTCCCGAATTATAGAATCAAGGTTCTCAAAATTTTATTTAATTTGTCAATTATTAAAATATTCTGTTATTCCAAATTGTTCCAAATGTATTTATTTTACGAACTAAGATTTTCCGTTTTCGGAAACCATGTTGATACTTAAATTTCCATAAAATTGTATTGTTCAGGAATCATATTTTGAAACTATATATATATATACGTATGTATATATAATTAATCAATTGTTCTTTAAAACCATAGTTATTACTCTTAAAAATGTCCAAAATAGTATTTATACACTACTTCAAACCAACTTAAGTTTATAGATCAAAATCATGTTTCTAAATCTCATAACCATTTTATTCAAAGATAAATTAAGTTTATATTTCACTAAATATATTTCCAAATCAATAACTATTTATGCTATTAATACTTAATGTAAATATAACTATTTGATAAAACCATTTATAAAAGACACTAGACCAATTTATAAAACAAGTTTAATATTTATTACTTTACTAAACTCTTCTTACCAAATTATTGGTGTCTACAACTAAATATTTATCACTAAAAAAATATAGATATATATTTATTTAATTCCAAAGCTTTGAATCAAGTGACTAAAATCCACAAGTCACATTAGAATTCATTATGACTAAATATTAGGTTATCATAAGGTTTTAGTCATGAACAAACACCATATAATGCTAACTCTTAACTATATTTCAATTCAAACTTACAATATAATTTTTTTTTGTAAATATATATCCAATGATCAAAACAATCACTTTAACACCTGGGCACAACATTACAAAATATAATACTATCATATGGGTTCGTGCAATGGGTCGGGAATGCACAGGTCATTTAAACCGCTCCACCAGTTATTTCAAACACAAATTCTTGTTTTTAGAATGTAATTTCAACCCTTTAAATCACAAAATTTTCAAAAACTTACAACATTAAAGCTGTTCCTTATGTTCTCAGCTTTCCACCAAAAATACAGTTTGCATAATTTGGATTTATGATTAGAAATTTATGGTCATTTTACTATCAGGTATCAATTAAGAAAATTGGATATGGCTTGAGCTATAACATCAGTTTCAAACTTAATTTAGATCCTTTTATATGCAATATTTTGAAAAATGCTTTAAAGTGTACTTGTAGCTTATTTAAATATCTTTCAACCACAAAATGATTAAACCAATTCGAATCATTTTACACTAAGATATCACTATTTTACAGCAGCGAATTTCTTAATTTATTTTTAGCACTAATCAAATATTCACCAAATTCAAGCAACAAATTCAGTATCAATTTGAAAGCAATTCAATCATCAACCATCCAATTCAATTCAAATAAAAACTAACCATTATTCTCATGGATTAGAGGTAGTATAATGAGTTATTAAGTCAACTTTATTGACTTGATTTTGATAAATAGAACCCGAAGTCTCCTATGCTAGCCTCTTCCATCAACTGGACCGTCTTAGAAATTTATAAAATAAGATTACTAGCTATGACCAAAACTGAAATTAACAGTCGAAACTGTCTCTCTAGAAGGTGGAGAAGATTAACTTGCTTTAATTTGTACAAATAATTTCCAAAAGCCCTTTGATTACTAGCTTGATTTGGGGATCTAAGAACTATGTTTTTTTTCTAGAGTTAGAGGAAGAAGCTTGTTGGTTTTAGAACAGAGGTTGATTAAGGAAGAAAATGAACGTATAAAATATATTTCTCAAATGTATCTTGGTTGCTAATTCTAAATGGGCCAAATGGGTTTGGTTATGAATGCATAAGCGAGGTGTTGCTAATTCCTAAGTCTAACTAATTTCATTTTGGTTTAATCACTTAATAAAGCACTAATTACACTAAACAATGTTTCACAAGTTACCAATTCGATTACACAAAATTTGTCACTTACTAATACGTTACATATTATCATTTTACATCCTAATTATAATATTTTAAGAATTAAATATAACTTTAAAAAAAAGTTATTCTCATTATTTTTAACAAAATAAGCTATCAATTGCAAATTTCCATTTTGCAACAATAAATCTCAGTGTTAATTTAAATTTACAACAGCATTTAAATTTGATTAATTATTCACAAACTAAATTTAATTTCACACTAAAATTTCACAAATTACAATTAAAAATTAATTATCCATAATTAAACTTAACTAAATAGTAAAAATAGGGTTGTTACATTGAAGAAGTGATTCAGATGGAAGACGAACAACTAAATGCTCCATTACATTAAAAAACCCAACGGAAATATTTTCTCCAGTTCGCAGAGCTGTGTAGTGATTTCTATTTCAAGTTTACATATACGATCAATTATTAACGTGTTGAACAAAGCTGTTTATAAAATAAACTTAATTCTAGTACAACACTTTATTCTTTTATGGACAACAGTTCTTTGAAAAACACGAGTCATAAATATTCCATCGTTATGGCAATCATGACTTTTCATTCCACTCAATTTATTGTTTTTAAAGTCAACTAATCTATGGAGATTAGAAGAAACCCATTAGAACATCTTAGTCCTTCTACCCACTTTAGCACGAGTTTTACTTGCTTACTATCTAGCTCATGGAATGCTTTGAGTTTTTTTTACTGTTATTGGGCTTCATATGAAGTTCGAGACGTTTGTGCTATATCAAGTCTTGAATTCAGATTGTCCTTTGTTTTTCCCTTTACATTCAAAATTGTATTAAACACGTTATCAAACATATTTTTTCATTCTACATCACGTCAATATTATGTTGAAATAAGAGATCTTTCCAATAAGACATTTTCCATACTTTGTTTGCACCAATTATGAGCGTCTGATTTACCCGCAATTTCAGTATGCACTGCAGTTTCATGTATCTTTGGATAATCCTTTACAATTTCATATATTTCTTCGTTTGACCAAATCTTTGGTGGTAGCATTCTCTCTTCTCTACTAGCTTGTACAACATTCGGTTCTTCTTCGATATTTATGTTTTCATCATCAACTTGAATGGTAGAGAACATTGATCGTGCTGCATCTTCCACCATATCTTTGTCATAACATAATCGTTCTCTGACACTACAAGATTAGGTGCAGGTGCAACAAGTTCTCCGTAACAATACATAAATAATTATATGGCACAAACCCAAATTTATATAAATGTACTTTAACTGTATTTGATTTCCAATGCTTCAAATGTTGGCATTTACTGCAAGGGCAACAAAATTCTTCGTTATTTCAACTATTAGCTATAGCGAATCTAATAAATTCGTATACACCATTAAAGAAATGTTCCACCACCGAACCTTTCATACAAGTTCTGGCTTAATACATCGAAGTACGGTCGAGAAGATAATTGAATATTGTTACTAATTTAAAAATATGTGTTAGTAATTTCGACAACACTAAATTTTGTCTAAAACAAAATTAAAGCCTTTTGGGACTAAAGACTTCAAACACTACACTTCTGTCTAATTTCGACAGCACTTTACTTTACTTCTCTTCTATGCATAGCTTCACTTTAATTTGTTGTTGTTGTATTTGGTAAAATAATATTTAACGCTTCGTTTCTTAGTTTTTTAAAAAAGCGCTTTTCATACAATATTTGTTTCAAAAAGATTATTATTTCAAACTAAAATTTATTATTTCACTTCACTTTATTTCTTAATTTTATAATTCATTCAACTATCTATGTATTTTATTAACTAAATTTGAAATTTTAAAACATATTTTACAATTCACCTAACTATTTAAATTTTGAACCGAATTTGTAAACTAAAATTTAAAAGTTTGCACTAATTTTAATCAGCAATTATGTACTAATTTTTGCACTTATTTTAATCAATAATTATATAAAAAATTTAAAACATATTTTATAATTTATTTAACTATCTAACAACATATTAATCAATAATTATAGACTAATTTTTGTGCAAATTATAACCAACATTGTTTTAAACTAGACTAGACATTCACGTAAACTTATCAATAAGCATATTAGCTGATAATTATGTACTAATTTTTGGATTTCAAACCAACTTTACTTTTTTGTGTGAAAGAGTAAGAAGTTTTTAGGTTCGTGGGTTTTTGGTATGTGTACACAGGTTTGTGTGACTAGCGGCGGCTAGAGTTGGCCGCTTATTCTAGCCGTCACCAACTGACGCAAAAGGTTAGTGTCGATTTTAGTTGAATATTTATTTCAATTTTTTTTATTATTTCAAACTAAAAATTGTCATTACTTAATATATTATTTCACTTCACTTTATTTCTTAATTTTATAATTCATTCAACTATTTAAATATTTGATTAACTAAATTATAATTTTTAAAACATATTTTACTATTCAATTAACAATTTAAAATTTAAATTTATCAATTTTATAAATTAAATTTGAAGTTTACACTTATAATAAATTAAAATAGATTTGTTTTATACTAACCACTAACACTTATAGTTAACACACGCTACTTAATTAAAATTTATTACTTATGTTTAACCGTATCAATCTAGCAGTATATTAGTTAATAATTATATACTAATTTTTGCTTAAACTATAATAAATATTGTTCTATACTATAACAAACATTCGTGTAAACTTATTAATAAGCATATTATCAATAATTACACGCTAAATGTTGGATTTTGAATCAAGTTTAATTTTTAAGCGCAAATCCAACAATCAAACCACTAAATAATATCACAAAATCAACAAATACAGCATTATCATCAACTAATATGCTATAACCATCAATTTCAAACCCATAAACAACTAAATTTCGAAATTAAGGTTTTAATTATATCCCCAAATGAACTAATACATGATTATCATCAATTAGTATGGAATAATCAACAATTTCTAACCAATAATCAACCAATTTTCGAAACTAGTATTTTAACCATACCTAGATTAAGCTGAAATTGGAAAGGAAGGAGATATCGACGAGTTTTGGAGGATTTAGACAGTCGAGGCAATTGGAGGCGGTTGATGGGGGAAAAATTTATCGTCGGTTTAGGTTTTGGTGGGAAACTATAATGATTTCCAGTTCGCAGATTCGAGCTGTATATTTAAAGCTTGCGTCGGCATGCAATAGCCAGCGATGACCGTTTATTTTAACCATTGCCCGCCGATGCAAAAGGCTACCGCTATTGGTAGCCTTTCTTGTAACGTTGCTTCAACCACCAGACCTTACTCATCCATGAATCACTCCCGAACCTCCCCTGCCACTCTTAATTGGAACTCTCTGTTCAAGTCAAAACCAAAAATGCTGGTAAATATATCCCAAAATCTTACAATCTTAACTATGAAGGTGTTCCTTTACTGCTCCCCTTAGAAGTTAAAAAATCGGCTATAAACTACCGGCAACACCATTCTGTGGGATTTTTCCTTGACATGAATCTACCGTACATGACAGTTATCAGTCACTTGAAGTGAAAATGGAGGTTGAAATGAAATACAAGGTGAAACATGATAATGTTAATTTTTATTCTCAGTTTATTGAAGAGGAAGGCAGACAAAAATTATTGGATAGCGACCCAATTTTTATTAGGAGAAAAATGTTTATATTATCTTCCTGGAAACCAAACTTTGGTAATGTACTGGAAACCTAAATTTGGTAATGTACAATCTCAGGTAAGGAGTTTTCCCATATAGATAAACTTCAACAAAATACCCTTACTAGCTTGGACCTTAATAGGAGTTAACTAGTTAGCATGTCACTTAAGAGAACTGGTGTGCTTTAATGAGGCAACATTTTTTTTTTTTTTTTTTTTTTTTTTTTTTTTTTTTTTTGAGATTTATTATATGAAATGCCTTATGGAGATAACTACTGATAAAGAACTCCCTAATTTCATTAAATGTGGAGAGGAAGAAAATGTATCATATGTGTAAGTGCACTATGATTGAAAACCAAAGATTTGTACACATTGTAGAGTATTTAGGCATACTGCTGATGAATATGTGGAAGATATTACTGTAATTCAGGCAAAAGGTAAAGGTAGAGAGAAAACATGCAAAGGAAAAATTTTGTTTCGCAAAGGAAAAAAATCCTGGAAAATCTAGAGGAATGTTAATACTCAGGAGAATGGAGATACAGAAATTGGTGACATGCAGTGTATTGCCAATCGGGCATCAAAATTTAATGCTAAAGATGGCACAAAGGAAAAAAGCAGTTTTGAAAATGAAAATGGGTTAGGTAAAACATAAACCAAACAACATGATATGCACATCTCCTTTACCTTTTCTATTCTGACAAATGTCACCATCTCTCCTATTGTTCATACTTCTTCCACCTTTCTGTCCCCTACCATTGTCAATGCATTTAATGCCACCCAATCCAATTTACGTGATAAACCCATTCATCTTTCAAATGGCTTTGATATTGTACAAAACTTTGCAAATGAATTACCTTTTCATGCATGCATGCATGCATGATTCACGTGATGTTATTCCTATTAATTTACACCACATACCTACTTCCTATTAATTTACACCACCTACCTACTTCTGCTCCTACTACAAATATCCCTCACGTACACAATATAACTCTTACTTTTCCATCCACTGACCCTCTTTCATCTACTGCCCATGCCACTGTGCCAGTTCCCTAAATTGTACCGCCACCAGTTTCTACATCACTAATGATCGAATCATGTCACCATATGCCAGCACTACCACCCCAAATTTCTCCATACACCAACATTACTCTTCGAAAAGATATAACTGACATTTTAAATCACCATAGCATTTCTCCACATATGCCAATCCCCACCTGCCCCCATCTCGACCACAATACAACCACCTACACTCTCTATGGATGCTTACCTATCTAACCCTCCACTTTCATCAAAATGCGAATCCTCACAACCCAACCTTTTACATTCTGATGCAAGTCTGAAGAAAATGAAAAAAGAGACATGTCTAAAAATGATGATGGCTACGAATACACTTTGGATGAAGTCAATAATAATCACCAAGGTTTCTCAAAGATGGAAGAACCTTTCCATATATAAGAACAACTAAGCAAAGTCGGTCGGGAAAGATAAAATTTCAAAATAATTATTTTACATAGTATAGGAGTATGGAACGTTAGGGGTGCTCGTGTACAGAAGAAACAATCAGAAGTTAGAAATCTTATTGCTAGGCATAATCTACACATGATGGGCGTACGTAGAAAAAATAAAAAATAGAACAGACTGGAAAATCATGTAAATTCATTGATCCTTATTGGAAGTCTACTAATAACTTGTCAAATTCCCTATATGGTTGAATTCTCATTATATGGAACCTTATTATATATCATGCAACTGTTGCCCTGTCTACTTCCTAGGTTATGCACATGAATGCTACCCAACTTCCCACATCCCAAAGTTTCAACCTGAAATTTTTATATGCTTTTAAACAAAAAATACCAAATACAATATTTACTATCCCATTCAAAGCTTACAAGATACACAATTCTATGGCTAACTATTGGAGATTTTAATCGTGTGTTTGCCTCTTTACAAAAGGTAGGTGACACTCCACTTACCCACTATGACACTTCTCCCCTCAACCAAACTCTCCTCTTCTCAAACCTAATCCATCTTCCGACTTCGGGAGAACCATTCAAACGGAATAATAAGAGTAGGAATGGTAATGGAACATTTTTTCCCCCTCTAGACCACTCCTTTTTTAACTAAGCTGCACTAACCTCATAGCCAACTCTAACTTCCTTTATCCCTCCCCCTGGTATCACTGACCATAGGCCCCTCATCTTATCCTTCCCCATTGATGTCATGGAAAGAAAATCCTCTTTTAATTTTTCTAACTCATGGACTAAACATAACGAATTTGAGAAATGTTTTTGCAAGGATGGAATACTCCCCTATATATGGCAATCCCATGTACATTTTATAAGGTAAACTAGAGATAACTAAGGAGGCACTGAAGGCGTTAGCCACACTTTGGTGATATTGGTAATAGAGTTATTTTATTAAAAAAGGATCTTAAGAAGGCACAAATGGACCTACTTATTGAGCAAATCAAGTGTTTTCTACTATTGAACATGATATCAATCTTAAATTTAATTGGGCTTTAAAGGATGATTTCGTAACAATCCAGAATGTCGAACAATTTGTATTTGAATAACTAAATTATTTAAATATTTTATAACGATCCAGAATTTGGACACTTCATATTTAAATATCTGAATTATTTAAATATTTAAATCTTGCATTAAATGTTGCTAAAATGATTTAATAAGCTTTTTAACCTTATTTTAAATCATAAGTAATGATGGTAAACTTATTTTGAAAAAATGTTTATAAAAATAAATACTTTTGAAATAATAATGATAATGTGAAAGAACATCTTTTTGTTGATAAACAACTTTTTAACCGTCAAAAGTCGTTCAATTTTTTGTTACATACACTTTTTTGTTAAGTAATTAAAGGAAATGAAATAAAAATATTTTTCCATTTATGGAAATAAACTTTGTCGATGATATCATGCATTCAGTAAGAGAATATATTTAAGAAATGACGTTTTATGGTAATAACTAACTTTTAAGCAAAAAAAAAAAAAAGAAAGGTGTAAATTTAATATGTGTAAATGAGGCTCCTTTGAAATATTTCATGGAAGGTAAGAGGTGGTTTTTACCTCTTGTAAAACCCTATATAAGAAGAGGCATACCATTAGGAAATAACCACAAAGTTCCTAAGCTTGAAATGGAGTAGTAGGGTAGAAAATGGGTGAAGTGCTTAAGCACTAATCCACTTATTACTCTCTAACTTTTCCAAAAGCAAATCAAATTTTATCAAATTTCTTTTAAACTTTGGCTTTTGTCTAAGACATCATGTGAAGCATGATTAGCAAGTAAGAAGTGGGAGGAGGTGAGTGGAAGAGGGGGAGCTTGGATGGGCCGTGAGCTTGGAAAGAGGAGGAAGAAGGTCGTGGTTTTGGAAGCGCTAAAGGTTGGACCTTTATGCTTATGGTGATGGAAGGAGGCGGTTCTTTGGTTCTTTTGGTTTTGTGCTTGGATTTGAAATGGATTTAAGTGAGCTATCACATCATCACTTAAGTATATGTTGTGCATACATATGTTGTATTGGATTATAAAGTTTTAGTGACATAAACCAAGTAAAGTTAAAAACTTTGGACCCCTTTTGCTTTTTAAAGCAAATAACAACTTTATATCATATAACCTCACTTTTGTTATCTTGTTTAACATGTGGCGTGACCTTAACTTAGATGTTTAAATGGTTGTTTAACTTGTGTGATAAATTGATGTAAGTTTGAAAGTATTTGAAGTGAGGATAGTCGTTATAAGTGTACTTTCGAATCCTTGTCTTTTGGGAATTTTTATAAATAAATGGAAAGATATTCTTATGGATTTCTTTCCATTGTTTTTAAGGCCCTAATAGTAGTATTTACTATAAAAATTTTCAATCTTAAACCATTTGTTTAAGTGGTTAAAACTAGTCGCAAAGATGGTGCATTTCAATATTGTTTTAACAAGGACTTTAACAGCAGTTACAAATTCTGTGGTAAGTCGCTTGTTGATTTAAGTGTTTAAAATGCAAAGTTTTTAACTACTTTTCGTAATTTAAATGGTTTCTAAATTCTTTTCTTTATAAATTATTTTTACGGAAACTCTTATAAAATGTATTTGAGTGGGAAAAAAGAATAGAAGTTTGAATATAGTTTAATGATTATTTACGAATTTCGAAAGTCAAGTGCTATAGAATTTAAAACATTTTTAATCAAACTTCTAAATTAGTTATTTTCAAATAATGTTTTACATAGGTATTTAAAACACGTTTACAAGTATTTCTAAAATACTATTTTATATAACTTTTGAAAAAGGTGATTGACTAGGCTTAACACTAAAAGTCGACGAGTAAACTTATTCGTTTGTAAAACTCAATAACGAAGTGTCTAGGCAAGACTTTGATGCAACTGGTACTCTAACTTACCTGGCTTCACTCTTGAACGAGAAGCATAATAATTTCAAAAAGTTGAAAACTTGCTACTCTTGTCATTTACTTATTTAAAAATGATTAACTTTGTCTAATGCTAAAAGCCGATGCAGTGGGCTTATCGATTTATGAGAGATTAAGATTGACAACGAGTAAAGGTAGAGCAATAGAGCTTTATCCTATTAAGCTTCCCCCTTGAATGAGGAATGGTTAAGCTAGGAATGTCAAAAATGGGTTAACAAAGTTGTTGGTTACTTGTTTATGGAAATCATTAATACTAACTTAACATTAAAAGCCGACAAAGTAGGTTTATCTATTTCTGAGAGTTAAAGACTGATGTCAAGTAAAGACTGTGCAATAGAGCTCTAACCTATCGGTTTTCCCCTTGAACGAGGAATAGTTAAGTTGAGAATGTCAGAAACAAGTTAAGTATATGAATACTGATTTGTATAAGCAGCTGTTTTAAATAGATAATCGATTAGTCAACAATTGAAGTTATTATTAAACTTATATATTTAAGAAGAATGTTTTAAGATAATACAAGTGAACGGTTTTGGATTTGTTGTAACAGTGTGTTGATAACATTCATCTTTAACCCTTTTTGATTAAACTTACGTATGTAAATAGATCTTTACAGAAATGTTTTAAAGATAAGTAAAGTGAAATGGTTTTGGGTTTGTGGTGACAATGTTTAAGTAACATTAGTCTTAAACCTTTTGAGTATATTTTGTGAAAGCACTTGGATCCTAAAATGGATACTTCAAAGGAAATTATAATTGGGAAATATTGTTAATGATTTGTAACAAATCGAGCTTTTCAACCCCAAAAATTTGACACCAATACAGCCTCGAAATTCACGCGCTGCAAATCCAAATGCTGAAAAGTCCGATTGTTAGGGAAAAAAGAAAATAAAGGTAGAATAGAATTTCACACGAATCGAATAACATATATTATTTCAATAAGTAATCTTTACAGTAGATAATTATGAATATAATATTAGAGTCTAACCTATATTCTGCCTGGACAGTTTTGAACCCCTGTTCTTGCAAGTGCAGACAATCGGACAAAACAAATGCAATATGAAGTGGAAAATAGAATACGTTCATACGTAGACGAAGATCTCCAGCTCTCCCTCTGGAAACTCCAAGTGGCTTCAACTAAACCTGAAACTACTCATTGACCCGAGTATTTAAAATACCCAGATCAGGCTTGATAAACCAGCACGAGATACTCGATTTATAAATTGAGGCCAGTTTAAAATCTTTGAGAAGAAGAGTATCTCATAAAACCACGCCCATAAATAAACATGGACTTGTTTTTCCCTTATGATAACCAAATCGCTTTTATACTAAAATAATTTGATATTATTTCTAATGACATTCATTTGTAAATAATTTTCAAATAATATATGAAAATAGCCGAAATTGTTACATTGATTAACTTTGATGGCTTACTAGCTACCTTTTAAAAGTAGGTTCTACAATCAAAACCATAAACGAAACATATTGGAATTGGGTTTCCAACATGATAGGGAACTAATGACCATTACTCGAAAAATCCATGTATAACTGTCATAGTTCACTCCAGTCGCTTTACTCGATCTCCGTCAGTCTCCAAACTACAACGCTACACTACCACGGAACAACGTATTACTTAGTGGCTTTACACAATCTCCATCAGCCTCCATACCTTTCCATTTCATCACCTTAAAGCAATAGATGCCTTTCATTCCTCATAATTAATAGACAGAATTATGTCCTTCAAACTAATAGTATCCCATACCATTTCGAGGGTGTGAGGCTCGTGAGGCTATGCTCCACAAAGCCACACTTTGCTTTTCGCAAAGCCATGCTTTGATCATCACATCTTCCACTTTGAATGCCACATCGCCATTCCTTTGAAAACATTATTGACTTCCGCAAACACTCAACCTCCAAGCTCATACATCTCAGAGAATGGTGTTAAGTTAATAGAAGTTGCCTTCTCCACCACCAAGCAGATGTATGTTTGAAGAATTCAACTTTTGTGATCTCATAAATGCAATGTTAGACATTCGTCCATACAATTTCATTGTGGGACTAAACAACGAAGGCACTCCTCCGACCATATCCTATCGAGAATTAAAACAAGGATCAGTAGCAATTAGTCCTTGCAAACGAAGATTAATACAGAGCACTACTACTACCATAAATATACGATAAGACAAATTTCACCTCGAGGGACTAGTGGCAAGCAGCCCTTCATCATGAAGATCCTCGTCTTCAAAAATCATCATCATCATCATTAGGTCTTCACTACCGAATATATCCATTGGTTCAGAGTGGTTTTCAAATAGGAGTTACTCTAGATCCAACCTCGGTTCCTCTGAACCAATCATTGATTAAAAAGATGTTAAGTTCACATGTGATTATCAATCATGAATTAATTCAATTTATATTTTTTTTATTCATTTATAAATATCTCTTAGAGATATATTAATTGGATCATTTCTTTATCTTTTTCAGAGTATATGGAGTCATTAAGCTTCATTATCAAATCATTTGGTTAATTTAAAACCTTTTTAATCTTGGAATAATTCCAAACCGTTTCACCTTTTATTTAGGAAAATATTTCCAAATTATTTTTTAAATCTTGGTCAAAGATTTCTTATTTCCAAAACATAAATTTTAAATGAGTCAAAACGATGTTATTTACGACATAGTTTACTACAAACCTAACATGATTAATTTCAAGCATAGGAATTAAAATAACTCCAAATCATTTATGTAAATCTCATATTGGAATAGCATTGTTTTTAGAGCATCGGGCTTTCCATTCGATCTATTCCACCCCTCGTCTAAAAGAGAAAACAAAGACCAGGTAAGTTTAGGGCACTGATTGCTCCATCCATAACCTTAGTTACACACCTTGTTTTACCATTTATATTTCACAGGTGGGACAAATGTATTAGTCGTTTCTGCATAATCCTTTCATTTTTGAAAATGATATATAAAACTACAAAATCATTATTTAAAACGTTTGTTCATTTATTTAACCATTCTTAAACCCTTTAAATTAACTTTAAAATACTTTATTAATGATTTAAAAATATTTATAAAATAACTGAAAAGAATGGTTAAGTTTAAGATTAAATTTCAAAAGTTATTGAAAAAGTGCCGAGGAAAAGTGCAGCGGAAAGTGGATTTTGAGCTATATTGATTAAAACTACTAGTTATTATTTGGAAATTCATTTTTATTACTCAAATATCTTTTGAAACATTTTAAAAGATTTAAAGAGTTATTTCAAATTTTTAAACAATTTAAAACATCATTTCCAAATAAAACAATTTAAAACATCATTTCCAACATCATTTAAACTGCAAAATTAGGATTTTTCCAAAACTAGTTTTGCTCATATTTCAAAATCTACTTATCAAAACCTCAATTCTCTTTATTTGTTGGAAAACTTTGGATATAATAGGTTGGAGAGTTCTTATCTCGAAGAATTCTAAGCTAAATTCCATTCTCTACACTCATTTGACTTTTATAGCATGAAATCACGAACTACCGTTACACGACGCGTCTGTTTTTGATTAAATTTTTATTTACCTTTCAAACTTCACTAAATCACTTTTAAATGTTTATAAAACATTTCAAACTCATTTTCAAATATTTAAACCAGTATTTTTCCCTATTAAGTCTCTTTTTCACTTTCAAATAGTTTCATAATATTATATGATTATGATATTCAATTTAACCTTTTCATATTTTCAAAACCATTAAGAGGAAAAATAAACTCCATATACACATTATACGAATTAATTTCTATTAATAAAAATTTTATTATGATTTATCATAATTTATCACAACTAAGTTATCAACCATATCAACATCCACATAATAAACCATAAAATCATTCAAGTTATCGACCATTCAGAGAAATCATTAAGAGATTAAACAGTCATCTTATCATACTTAAAATAGTTAAAGATATTATTTTTTATTTAATAAAAAATGAGTAATCACTTATGGCTCTATTCCACAATTCTTTTTCATAGCTTCTTGAATTGATTCTAGCAGCACCCGACGACACTTCCTCCTCTATTCCTTGCTTTGGAGCTTCCCGAATTCCATCTTCTTATAAGGCTCGGCCTAGCTTCTTTTGAGGTGGATGTGCTCGGCCAAAGGAGGAATAGGTGGTGTCCATAGATTATATTGAGGAAGAGGAGTGTTTTGAAGTGATTTTTAGATGGATTTGATATGTGTATACATTATTATTATTTTAATTTCTTTTCTAATAAAATTCTTTATAAATTTTCGAAGGTGGAAGATATTAAAAAACTTTGAGAAAGAAGAGGAAGAAGATAAATAAATGAACACATAAAGAAGTGAAATGGTGCATGTATTTATAGCTTTGGAAGCCTAAAGGCTAAGCAATTTCAAATATATATATATATATATATATATATATATATATATATATATATATATATATATATATATATATATTTCATTGTCCATCACATCTCCACTTTCTACCATTTATTCCATATGTTACTACCTCCATCTCCATGTGCTCCATCACTTCATTCACTCTATATATGCATATGTTGACTTTTTTAAGCTTAAGGAAGAAGCTTTCTTAAAGTATCTTACATATTTTATAATGTGTGTGTGTGTATATATATATATATGTTTATGTGTAAACGTATACATGTATATGTTTATGTGTATGTCAGGGTGTACATTTATTTGTTATATATTTGTATATGGCATATAAACAATGTTGCATTGATTCCGAACAACTTTCGTTCGATAAACCATTGCCAATGGGAGCACCGATTCGTGGTCACATTTTCACTTATACTTTAACATACATACATATTTTAAACAAAATTTAAAAATAAATTTTCCATCATTTTAAATGAATTAAAATGATCACATTCGAATAATAAAACCATATAAATTCATATTAAAAGTTATTTACAAAAATCTTTATTATACCGATAAAGCGATATCGATTTTTTCTTATATTTTCAAATCAAATATATCTCTTTATATAACTATTATAAATGATTTCATATCACTTTATAACTATTTAAAATGAATTATTATCATTTAAAAACAATTATTTGAATAATTATAATAATTATTAAATCATTAAATCTCAATTTAAAATCATAAACCAATTATAAATATAAAGGCATTATTGTGGATGTCATACGTTCACTTAATTTCCAGGAATAAATAAATAAATAAATTTCATATTCTTGTTCAATTATAAAATGTATGTATCCACTCCGTGCGCGACGTTTATATAGCTAGTTATTGAAAAAACAGTTTCTAGCCATTTTATCTATTTAGATTTCGAGAAATTTTATTTGTAAATATTTATTCAAAATAAAATTACTATCACTTTTTATCAGTCATACTTATATTATTTTTTTATCAACCCTTTATTTAAAAATAGATAAAATTTATCTAAGTGATAAAATGGCGGGTCGTTATAAGCTTCCCCCTTAAAAGAATTCCGTCCCCGGAATTATCTAAACAAAAACCCAAAGTTTATTTGCCCAAATTTTTTATTTTAAACTTATTCCCGCTCGAGGTATATAGATCATCTGTACACAATATCTTATTCAATCTACTATTTGAATTCACAACCTACTTTTGATTACTTTTGAACTAGTATTGATCCCCCGATCTTTTTGTGCGACTCTGATTAGGATTCTTTGATCATAAAACTTCATTTCCCTTACATAGACCTTAACTATGATAGAAAACTCAAGTATCTAATCATAAACCCTCATCATTGTTCATCATTTAAGAATCGAGTGATAAATTCTTTTTCGAGTAAGTGTCGAACACGTCAGAGTTCTACACTCGAATCTTGGATTAAATCATGTGACGAAACAATCCATATACTTCGTATGTATTTATTAATCTTTCAAAAAAAATTGTATGAAAACATTTCAGAAAACTTTCATCCTTTATTCGAACTTTTATAAAGATACTTCTTTTATTCATATCCAATTTACATTTTTTCCCAAAGTATTTCTACTTAAAAACACATTTCTTCAAAAGGTAAATATCTTTTATTATAACACATCTCCAGACATATCTTAAAGGTTTCTGAAAAACTTACTTTCAAAATAATTCATTAAATTGCTAAATCACCATAAACTTCCTTTAACTAGTATCGAATGTGGAAACATTCTTTATTTGGTTAACATTTACTTAATCAATTTAACATTCCTTTTAAAACTTCCTTTATATATATATATATTCTCTTTACTTACCTGCTTTAAGACTTATAAGGCATTTTTCAACTTATTCAAATGTTTTAAGTATGCTCATAATTTACTTAACCATTTTTATTTACTTTAAAATATAATCAAAGAGATTAAAACAAGTACCACCAAAACATTGTTAAAACGAACTTCTCTTTTTATAACTTGTTAATTATAATATTTTTCATTTTTTTAATAAAAGACTCTGATAGTTTTTATTATCTTTAAAATCCCATTATTGAAGATCTAAATGCACTCATAAGATTTCTTCCAAAGTGTCATTCAAGGGTTTAAAACAAATTTGCTAAAACATCGTTTACTACAAATCCAAAACCATTCATTATTAATTTTAAATATTTATTTTAAAGATCAAAGCATACCCATGTCTTATCAATTAAGATAATATACTTTGATAAAAATTGAAAGCCATTAATTTCTTAAATAAATGATTCCCATTATGCCTTTTAACTTTAGAAGATTATATTGATCGAGTAACTTAAAAATGATACCAAAAAAACCAGGTACCACCAATAGGATCGCATATTTCCTTAACGAGAAGGGGAATACTTAAGAGAAGCATTTACCATCCAAACACATCTTCTGCCCATTTTTAGTTACTTTCAAGCCACTCAGATCGATTAATCATAAGATGGTTTTTCATTTTCAAAATCCCTTTTAGAAATAATACTATTATTATTCTTTTTTCAAAAGAAATCAATTATCCTTTTTTTTGAAATAATACCATTATAATGCTTATTTCAAAATTCCTTTGAAATTTCTTTGTTAATAAATCTCATTATAAATTTAATTCCAAATTTATTTTATATTATATAACTTTCCCTTTAATACTTATCCAAAACATTAGGATATGAATTCTCAAACGCATCTTTATCAAATATCATTTTAAGTTTGCGAATTACAGTCTATGTTATAAGACATATTTTTGTAGAATATATTCTCAAATGATTTTTTAATAAACACTTTTTATAAAGACACTTGTTTATATTATATAATATTTTTATTTCTAAATATCTTATTAAATTTGATCTGATATAAGATAGAAGAAGTGCTCAGAGAGGATAATCCAAAGAGAAGTTTAATTAACATCATATTTTTACACCCATTCCATAATATTATTTGGTTAAGTTCATAAACATTTTAATACAACATAATCTCGTGTTTGTTATTACTTTACAACTTTAGTTTATTCCATTTCAAATGTCAAACCCTAATTTCTATTGAACTCGTTTCAATGATTTCATTACAGATCAAACTCAATTCACTTTCATTTAATTTTTCTTAAGTTAAATTCATTTCATTTAAGTTACTCAAGTTAATTCTTTCATATTTCAGTTTCAAATTTCCTTTTGTTTACTTAACCAAATGTTCAACCATTTTAAAATTTTGTTTTACTTTCCTATTCAAATTCATAAGTCGCAAACTTATTCTTCTTTTTTTATATCCTTTTCAAACTTATAAGTTTAAAAACTTATTTTTTTTATGCTTATCATATTATACTTGAAATTTTACAATCAAAATTGTTTTATCAAAACAAAACTTCAATAGTAAATTATTAGGATAGCAATTCATTACTTAGAGACTCGAAAATAAATACTGATGATGCTGTAGTCATAACCTGAATTATTTTCCAACAATTAAAGTGAGTTTAGTGCTTTATTCATATTTCTTTTAAATTTACTTTATTAATCACATATATAAATTTTTACTTATTATAATTTCACTTAATTTCACCTTGACATATAAAACCATTTTTTTTGTTTATAAAATCCATTTATGAAGCTCTTCATAAAATCATCTTATATTAACTTGCTCCCTTTTAGATTTTATAATTCTTTTCCAATACTATATGCTATTTTTGTTATCTTATACAAATTCATTAACTTAACACTATATTCTTATCTAACTTCTTATAGTCAATTCGTTAAACTTAATTAATAAGATGTTCGTTCAATCAACAAAGGATAATAATGCAATATTATTATTCCGTTACCCATAAACTGACACATACAAATATCTATATCTTCCAAAAGATATTCCTTTATACTTAAAATATAATCCTTTTAAACAAGCGTGTCGATTTTCCTAGTTTAATTGTTTAGAAATCCCTGTGGATAACGGTGATTAGGCGCATCGACCAAAATCTATAAACTGCTCAACCTATAAATGTAACGACCCAATTTTTGGATGCGTGAAATCGAATGCCGGAAAAACCGAACCATTTGGGTCAAAGAAGAAGAAGGTAGAAGAAGAAATAAAACAATATCAGAATCTCACAATCACAGCGGAACAATATATAATAGATAAATGACTAATTTTTAAAACAAAAAGAATTATATCTGTTTATACGTTACATCATCAGAGTACAACAAAATTCATAACACATAACTGGACAGTTATCATAACCTGTCCTCACAAAACTGACTATGCAGTTAATCAACACAGCGGAATATTCATCAAATACGTATGATACGTCTTGCCATCCAGCTTGTCTCCTGAACCCCACAACAGTCCAAGCAGAATCTGTATTCTATAATACTCGGTCTGACCCGAGCATTATAGTTAAATAACATCCGAGTCAGTCTGGAAAACCAGCATGAGAAAACACAATCAATCGGATTATTAAAGTTCTCAAAATCCTTTAAAAATCAAAGGTATCTCGTAAGACCACACCACAAATAAACATGCCGGGTTTTTATCTTACGATACCCAAAACTTTTTATCAAACCCGTCTGATATTATAGTTGTGTTTATAGAACGTAAAATAGAATCTAGCTGAAATGCTTGCATATCACATTTTAGCAATAGTTGCGCACAATCAAAACCGTACCAGCGCTTATTGGAGATTGCATTCTATACAATGGTAGGGCTATTGGGGTACCGCCCGTAATAGTACGTGGTCTAGATCACCGTACCGAGGATCCACCTTGATCCCCTACATCATAAGACCAGAGCTACCCATTATTGGGTTGTCTGAATAAGATCACCCTGCGGTTGGGATCAGCAACCGCCCACACAGCCGAAACAAAGGGACCTCCAGACAGGGGTGACCTTACCCTAACTGGTTGCTAGCCACTTAGCCTTATGTGCACCTTCTCTGTTTTAGCCATTTTCGGTTGATGAGGCTCGAGGTTAAGCGTTACCTTTTTAGCACACATTCACATAAAATGCTCATCGTCCTCCTGACGATGTTCTGAAAGCATTCATACATATAAGTCCATTCCGGATTCGAACGGAACCGAAGGCAGTACTCCTACTGCATCCATTTTGGAATCACCATCAGGATTAGTAGCGATTAGCCCTTGCACTTCACTGCTCCATCTTCGACTCCAAGCTCTTGTCTTCTTCACGAAAAAGTTTAAACCGGATCGAAGTGGTATTCAGAAAATTAATCCCGATCCCGGTCTCTTCGAAACGATCAGTGCATTTGCCAACATTGAACTACCAAACAACATTCACAACAATCATCAGACCTTAATAATTTCCCAAATTATTTATTTTAAAATATCTTCACAATATATTTTCCTACACGTCAACCCTTTGAAAACAGTTTTCAAATCACTTTCCTCTCACGGAGTAAATTCCAAATATTGTTTATTTCCACTGAAAATCACCAAGTCTAGATATTTAGATTTTAAAATAAATTAAACCACTTTATCCAAAAATATATACCTTAAAACATTTAAAATGAAAACTATTTATAACACTTTATTTAAAATACTAGTTATGAAATTTATAATAACTTTTTTATGTAAAACTTAAGCCAAAACTAATTTGAAAATAAAAGTTTTTTTATGAGGTATAATTAAATAATTATCTTTTAAATCATAATACTAGTTAAACCTTTAAAATATATACTACTATAATTAATTTAAATAAATATTTACTTTAAAATTCTAAATAATTTAAAATAATAAAATTTCTCTAAATCATTCTTTTAAAAACCACTTTAAAACCCCTAAATTATACTTGAAAATCTTAGTTTGAAAATATACTTGGCCTTTCAGGAAATACCCTTTCCTTTCCACACCTTTTAAAAATAAATCCCTATTTATTTTTAAAACAAATTACCCATTCCTTTATAAAATCCCTTTCTGAATTTATGTTTCCAAATTATGCTTTGATAAATATTTCACTTTATAAACCCAGTTTATAAATTTCATAATCTCATCTCCTTTTAAAACACAGTTTCAAACATGTAATCAATTTCCAAATCGATTTCCAAATTTACTTGTTTTAAAAATAAATTCCTTTACTTACTCAATTTATTTCAAACCCATTAATTTCAGATTTAACTTCTTTATTATGATTTAAAATCTTATTTAAACAGAAAATACAAATTTCATACTTTTCCAAATTTGTTCTTTATCTTTTCCAAACAATTTAAATCTTGAATTTGAAAATAAATTCTTTAGTCATTTGAGACGACCCGACTTTTTCACCACAGAAAATTGTATCATCTTGAAGAAAGAAAGGGATAGAAAAGAGAAAAGAAAGAAGGGAAAGAAGAAACAACATCAGAATCTAAACAGCGGAACGAATAAATTATATTAATAACATAAATATTACATAGTTTATAATCATTATCAGAGTTACGTAGATAGTACAACACATACTAGACAGTTATAAACACCTGTCTAGTTATACAACTCAACACAACACAAGAGAACTACTCAGCGAAACCAACACAGCGGAAAACTATATATCTACACGCAGAAGCCTCCTGCTCCATTTGTTCCTCCACAATTCGTCAAAGCCAACCTAAATCCCTTGGCTACTCGTAAAAATTTGAGTACCCAAGAGTTTAAGAAAACAGAAGATAAACTCCGGGTCAGACATGGGTCCGGTGTAAGTAACATGTTAAGGTTGCTTAACTTTTAAAAACCTTTTGAAAAGAAAGGTAACACGTAAGACTTTCCACACACAAACATGGAATTTTTTTTACCTTACGCTAACTAAAACATTTGATAGGAAATCCGATGATATTATAATAATGTCTAGGGTTTTCAAGTAAAATGCAGAAATAGCTGGAATGCTTACATCTCACGTTCCAACATAGTTGGACACAACTAATACGTACGACACTTATTGGATTTTGGATTCCATCAATGGCAGGGCTACCGGGGTACTGCCCGTCACAGTACGTGGCCTAGATCAACGAACCGAGGATTACTCCCAATCCCCTGCAACACAAGACCGGAACCATTCCTTACTGAACAGTTCCGAACAAGACAACCCCGCGGTTGTAGCTAGCAACTACCCACACAACCGAATAAAAAAGGACCTCTAGACAGGGGAAAATCTCGTCCTACTTGGTCATGACCCACTTAACCTTGCTGCGCCTCCCCTGTTTTAGCCATTCCCGGTTGATGAGGCTTGAGGCTACGATTACCTTTAGTGAACACATCACTTAGAATGCTCATCGTCCACCTGATGATGCTTTGAAAGCATTCAATCCATACAAGTTCGTTCCGGGTTCGATCGAAACCGAAGGCATTATCTCGTTACACTCATTTTGGAATCAACCTTAAAGTTAACGCAATAACCCTTGCACTATGAATCTTCATCCTCACTTGAGATTCACGACCTATCGTTAATTTGGATCGATGTGGTTTTCGGATATCCAAATATGGAAACCCGATCCCAGTCTCATCGAAATCCAAAACGCCATCTTTTAGGTCCAAGTTGTTTTAAAGTTTAAAACCATTCAATTATCTATATACACACAGATAGATAACTCACAAATCACAATTGATAATCCACATTATCATAATAAACAAATGATCCATATCAAAATAGGTAATCCATACCATCATCACAATAGATAATCTATATTATCATCACAATGCAACCAAAGCATTCATATCACACAACATCACTTCATTTCTGAAATCACAACCATTTAAGGCAATCAATATCACCTATTCATACATAATCAATGATTTACTTCATCACAATATAATTAATTTAAAATGAATTAAATTAACTATCTCTAATCAATTTAAAGTGAACTAAATTAATTACTTCATCTTTAATTAATTTAAAATAAATTAAATTAATTACTTCACCAATATAAACCTTGCTTACTCAAGCCTTTAATTGATTACAAATCAATCGATTAATCACCTTAATTAATCACCCTTGATTAATTATCCTTAATTACATTCATGTAATTATCCTTAATTAATTTCACAAATTAATTATCCTCAACCAAAAATTGTAATTTACCTTTAATTACTTCAATTAATTAATTAACTATAATTAATTACATTAATTCTTAATTAATTACATTAATTAATTACCTTTAATCACTTGTCATTGATTAATTAACCATAATTAATCAACTTTAATTACATTATTAATTGTATTAATTAATGATTCTTAATCATATTTAATTAATTATCCTCTTAAATTAATTACCTTAAGTAATTAACCCATAATTATTAATCCTTCTTGATTAACCATATTCAGTAATTAACTAACTTAATTACTTCATTAAAACAAATTAATTATTCCTTAATTAATTTCTTAATTAATCCCTTGACTAATTACTAAGTAATTTAATCCAAATTACGTACCTTATTAAACATCTTCCATTAATTACAACCTGTAATTGCTAATCAATTACTTCACTAAGTAATTTCCAATCCATTAATTACATTAAGTAATTATCTTTAAAACCTCAAGTGTTTAAAATTAATTAAACTTAATTAATTAAATTAAACAATCACATTTAACACAATTAATTACCTTAAGTAATTAATTTCTTAATTACTTCATTAAGTAATTTAACTTAGATTAATCACAAATTAAATTATCTTTAATTATCCATTAATTAAAGTCTAATTAATTAATTAATTGCTTAATTAAAAATTCTTTAATCATTAGTTAATAATCTAATTAATGATCTTTAATTTCAAATTGATTAACCCTTAATTAATATTTATTAAACCTTAATCAATTAATTAAATAAATTAACTAGTTATTCCTTAATTACTCCATTAATTAAATTAATTTCAAAACATTAAATCTTAACTAAATTTTATGATAAATCATTTCTTAATTATGTTTTAAACAAATTTATTTGAAACAAAGTACTTTTGAACTTACTTTGAAATTTCATTTCAAATATGAAATTTAAAATGAATATAATTTAAACTGAATCAAAGTTTAAATAATTTTTTTTAAAATTTCAAGACAAACAAGTGTTTGTCCTAGAAATGAAATTCAGAAGAGTTTTGAAACTAATTTCATTTGAAAATTCAATGATTTAAATTTACACTTAGTTTAAATCTTCCAAATTTAAATCTTCTTAACTGAAGTTCATATTTAAACCTTTGATTTCCAGATTTAAATTTAATTTTAACTTGCTCATATTTTTAAAAATTTCAGTTTTAAAACATTCTACCTACTTACTATTTAAAGTAGTTAATAATTCATTTTTTAAACTTTATTACTTTTATTATTCATTTATTTATTTAAAACTAAGATTTTGAATTTAAACCTGGATTCTAAAATTTTAAACATTGAATTTAGCACTAGGTTTAAATTCTAGCTTTCATTAAAAACTGCAGTTTTAAAACAAAAATATAGGTTACAGTAAAACCTGAAAACCCAGATCAACCCGAGACATTACAAAATTGCTTCGATCTAATGCCTATTTTCCCGAGCCAATTACCCTATTGCTTCGAGCAGCACAAAAAAAATTACTCGAGCACAAAACCAGGCCAACCAACATCAGTCACAACCCATCACCGTGCATATGCACGTCGCCCCCAGCCACCTCTGATCATCAAAGATGATCATCCTACATCCAAGAACACTCCAACAACCAAATGTGATCATCAGATCGTACACTTAACCTCGAATTCAAATTCGAGTACTAAATCCCAAACCTGGAAAACAACAATCAGGTTCTCCTTCAAACCTGTCAACGCCCAATCTTCGCCGCTTCGACCACCTGATGATCAACTACTCCGGCCTCGTCTTCAACCATGCACCAACTACCAATTCTCAAAAGATCATAACACTCGAACAACCCCTCAAGCCGAAATGTTCGATTCTTTAAAACCCATTGAAACTAGGGTTTAAAATAAATTTTCAAAACTGCACCTTCCACAACGATATCCATCACCATCCATGATTTTTCCTAGCTTCTCGTAACCCTTCTCCATCACCTAGAAGAACCCCGAGACACCACTAATCATAGATCACCAGAAAATGCTTAAAATTCAATTTCAGTTCAAAACCCAACTGCACCTTCATCTTATACCTAAAATCCTAATTCTTGATTTAAAAATCAAGCTTTAGTTAATGCTTTTGATTTATGATACTGAATTACAAAATTTACATGTTTGGGTTTTTTTGTTTGTGTCAACATAAACTGATGTTTTAGTGTTTCCAGAAACAACAAGCTTATACTTGGCTTGATTAAAATTTTAAACTATAGTTTAAGCTGATCAAACAACATTTGTTTAATATTAGATCCTATCTATAACTAAGTTAAGAGGCAAGGATTCAAAATACAGATTTTTAAAACAGGTTACAACAAAGCATTTACACAGCATTGTATACATATAATATTTGCATCAGATATTTACTTATAATAACATGCAATGCTTATTTCATCTCAACGTACAATCATGCAATCAAGATTTAACTTTTAAATTTTTAAAAGGTTACTCACAGATTTAGAAGAAGGTAGAGCCTTAGATGATATGCTTTTTGAATTTGCAGATAACATCAAAGTTCCAGATTCAACTTGATTGAATTTAAAGCTTCTTTTAATTTCAAGTTAGAAGAATGAATACAGATGCTTTTTGCTTTCAGATTGCATGCAGAGCCCATTTTCTCCAGATTGTAGAAAAAATAATGCAGATTTGCCTTTTTGATTTCAGGTGACATGCATAATTCATTTTCCAGATTGAAAATAAAAATGATGCAGACCTTTTTGATAATGAGGGGTTTTTGGTTTTGATTGAAGAGTTTTGCTAACTTAATTGTTTACAGATTGCAGAAAACTGGTGGAGAACAAAATTTAAATTGAGGAGTTTTGATTTTGTATTTGTAAACTGATTTGGGTTTTCATGTTTCAGATTTTAGAAAGAAAAAAAAAACAAGTTGAAATTATCTTTGATTAGGAAATGAAGAGAAAGAGATAAGAATTGAAGATGTTTTCTTATATAGGTTACTTTCAGATTTTATTAAATAAAAGAAAATTTAAAACAAAATGACACTCGTATAAATATTCAACATTTGTCAAATTGATATGTTAATCTTATAACACTTGTTAAATGAGGCTTAAGAATACAAAACTTGTCCTTTTTTAAAAGTAATTTGTATATTTATTTACATGTTAATATATGTATTAAGCCTAATTTAATTTATTAATAAGGATGTTATATGTATGTAAATTTATAAAAGAAATAAAAACAAATCATGCTTGTAAATAAAGCTTATACATATGAAAATTAAAAAAATTAAAATCTATACTTTGGATTTTAAATTCAAATCAAATTCAAAATCTAATATTTTAAAAATCAAGTTATGAATACAAATTAAATTTTGAAATAACAATTGCTATTTTTTATTCAAAACCTATTTGTAAAGACAATACACTATTGATATTAATATATATTTTGAGAAATATCTCATTATTAAATTAAAATAATTATAAAAGAAATTATTTCTTTATTAATGAATTACTTATTTTAATAAGCTATAAAACTCTTTGTTAATTCATTTTAAATTTAAAACTCAAGCCAAAATCATTTTAAACAATTAAATATTTTTCTTAACAATTAAAATCATATACTTATTTATTAAATAGTTTTGAAAAACTTAATATATTAATTTAAATCAAAATTCCCAAACTATTAATGTATATATTAGAATTTTAAATCATGATTCATTTATTAAACCTAAACCAAGATTTATTTATTTAATAACTTTGAAAAGCTTATATATTAAACAAATTTTCCAAATTACTAAAAATATTAGAATTAGAAAATATGTTTTATTTATTAAATTTAAAATAATGCTAATCTATTAACAATATGAACTATATATTTATATTATAAATAGAAACCAATTTATTATCTTTAAAAGATAAAATAACCAATTAAATATTTATTGAAGAAGATTATTAAATCTATTTGAATTATTATTAACAAAATTACCAATATCAATTTAATTTTTATTACAGATTATTATGTTGATATTGTTAAAAATTCCGGGATGTTACATCCTTTGAATAATGTCACTTAAGTTTAAAATTCATTTATTACTATTTATTCAAAATCTCCTTTCCCATACTTGGAATTTATTTATTTGAACTTAAAAATCAACTTTTATTCTTTTCCGATTCATTCTTTAATTTATTCAAATTCTCTATAATTATTTACTTAAGAATTCTCTCTCCTTTATTTCCCTTCAAAAATCCAATCTACATATTTTGATAACTCAGTATATCCAAATATATTCAATTAAACCATAACATCCAATATTTTCAATTACCCATATAATCTATCACAGATTATCAAATAAATCATATCACAAAATATAAAACAATCTACATATTTTGAGAAATCCAGTTGGATCCCTCCAACCCGTTCTCTCTGCATCCACAGATGTTAGCAAAACAATTTAAATACCCATCCCGCTTTAAGGCGGGATATCGCGGTATAAGGGGTCGTCCGCTATTATGCGAGACGCATAGGGTCTCATCCGCTATATAATGCGGGAAATCAATCACTCCAATATATATATATATATATATATATATACATATACACACACACACTACTATATATAATATCACATCCTAACAGATAATAATTCATCAATTCAGGCAATCAATCAATAATTTAAATTTTAACTGTTTAAATCAACCGGTATCCAGATGTGAGTGAGATTAACTCACATTTGATTTTTCTTTGCAATCCACTTCAATCTTGACTTGGTTCCCTCATGATTTCAGACCTTGTATAACATTATAGGGTTTATTAATATTTTAAATAATCGAATAATTTATTTTCCATCTAATCAATTACTTAACTAATGATTTTATTTTGAACTCATAAATTCCCTTTTTGAAAATTCTTTTGGAAACTAAAATAAATTAAATAAGTTAATTAAACAAATTAATCACCCTAAATACACTTATATAAAATAAATTAGCAAATTAAAAAAATTAATTTTCCATAATACATCAATTTTTTTAAAAATAACTAGTAAGTTTAAAATAGGTATTTGTGTGTGTATATGTATTTGGGTTTACGTATAAAAATAAATCATAAATTTAAAAATCTAATTTTTACATAACCCCTTCAACGCTTCAAATTCCTATATTCAAACTCTTATATATATATATTACGTACTTATTTTAAATAACTATGTAGGTGTATTCACATATAAAATTTTATTTATTTATGTTATTTTCTACATTCACTGAATACGTACATGTATGTAAAAATTAAACTGCACATATACATATAACTCTCGGTAAATCAACTACTGTGTTGTGTGTGTATATATATATATATTTATTAAACACAAATTCGAAAAAGGAAGCCATAACCTGCTCGAAGAAAGCAAAACCTTACCCCTATCCAGATGCGCTACCTCGCTCGCCTGCACCGCGAACTCAACAGCAGCCACGAACGATCGCGATCCAAAGCCCTAGCTCGTCGTCCTCGTTTACACGCTCACGAATGCATCAGCCACCACCTTCCTCCTCAACTACAGCCCTTCGACACTCCCAGAGTCGCCGCCCTTCAAGTCTCCTCTTCTCGATCGTGGCCCGCCGCCGGGCGCTCTCGTCCCTCCTTGTCGAAGTTGAAATCGACTTCGATTTCACCTTTCTTTTTTTTTGACGATTGAGGGAATGGTTTCGTTTTGCCATTAAAAGAAGGGATTCGATTTTTTATTTCGAAAGAAAAAAAAGAAGTGGCCATTTTAATTCGAAGGAAAGGGGAATGAAGAACCAAAAGGATAAGAGCTCGGCCATTTATTTTCTTGAACGATAAATTTTAGCTTTTAGGGGTAGGGAACGCGATGATTTCCCCTCTTTTCTTTATATATTTTATTTTAGCGAAGACGATGTTTCATGAAGAAGAACACATGTTAAAAATTCTCTACATGTCTGTAGCAAGCACAATGAATTGTTTGACTGGTCACATAATATAAAATTATAATTTAAATTTGAATTCAAATGTCTCGAAATCGAGCTAAAAATCCCGACCTCCCATCGAGGCGTGCCGCCAGGCATTCATAATGTTATACCCCTATTACGAGCACAATGGAAAAGGTTTCGAGTCCCAATTCGATCATATGGAGAAGATAGCCTTTTGGACACAGTTATTATATTGAATTTCCGATTTAAATTTCAGCGCGTTTATATATCGTATGACCTCACGACAATTCCAAACATTACGAAAATTGAAACCCGGTAATAATACACTATTACGGATCCAATGGAACTGCTTTTGTTGAATTCCGAGACTATATCTCGAAAGACTATTTTTAAGTGTCAATTTAAACGATATATTTTCAAAACTTAACAAACCATCTTTAGATTCAGTCTTAACACCTTTACTGTCTTCAATATCATCATTATAGATTTATAATCCCTTAAAATATTTTTAACAAGCTTGAATCTCCAGATTTTATATTTTACCCAATTTCCAATTGTTTAATTTAATAGTTTATTTGTCAAACAGATAATGATATTTTAAATTCAAGTTGAAAATTAACCTTTGAATATTTAAAATCAATTAAATATTCCGATTTCAAATATCCAAAATTTTCGAGTCGTCACATTCCTTCCCCCTTAAAAGAATTTTTTCCCCGAAATTACTAGTTAAGAAGAATGGTTCAATGCCCATTACTATTCTCCAAATCCAAATAGCTTCAACAACTTCCCAAAACAAATCTTTTATTTAAGACACACTATCACTCTACTAACTTCCCTAATTTATCTATAACTTTAAAACAATATCACTTACTTAACCATTCAAATTATAATTCAAAACCAAATTTTAATTATCAAAATTTTCTCATAATTTTTCCAACTCCTTAAGTTTTTGAATTTTTTGCCAGTGTCTCCTTTGCACGGCTAGCTCGGTACGACTACAAAATGCCTCTACGGGCACCCAAATTTTAAAAGAAAAAAAAAGCCAAGTGGCTAGACCAGAAAATCATCAAATTTCATACAGAATTTAAATACATACCTTTTTGTCGAGCAATTCAATTTATCATTTGAAATCAAAAATCCCAATTTCCCTTTGCTTTTTAAAACAGTTGTATATCCTACTTATCAATAATATCCAATTACAGAATTCAAAAATCAGTTTATTCATTTTCTTTCCAAAATTTTCAGTATTTATTTCATTCAAACCCATATGTTATACACATATCATTCATATGCAATATAAAATCCGATCACTCACTCGATCACACGATTTCATTTCCGAACTAGTATCGTTCACCCGACTCCCTAGTGCAGACTCTGATCTGGTTTCTTGATTAGAAAACGTCATTTTCCTTGCATATCCGTAAACTATGATAGAGAATTTCCAATATCAATCAAAAATCCATATCCAGAGTTCGCCGTTGTAAATCGAGTAAACAAAAATTTCAACTCGGATCGGTATAACTACCTCGAAATCCTGTGCTCGAATTCTGGATCGAATCGCTATGCGAATAAAATAATAAACGTACTACCTACGTATTTAGCCCCAATTGATTATTAGCCATAACAATTTTCTTTTTATTCACAATTACTTTGATTCCATTAATTATTCACAATTTATTATTCCCCATGCCTCTATTAAATTTTCATTTTAAATTTTAACCTAATATCTTTTTCATACCAAATTTTACTTGAGAATTTCATTATTCATTTCTTAAGTCCAACATGAATATTTTATGTACTTCTTATATTTATTCTCCACTTTCACCACTGAAGTTTATCATAACTATTATTTTAAATTAATTCCATTTAATAATTTATTTCAAATTTCAATTCATTTTATCTCAAACCATTTTCATTTGACTAACTCTTTAATTAGTTCTACTTACAGATTAATTTTACAACTTCACTTTACTCAATTCAAGTTTAAATTTTAATATTCAGTTTTCAATTTCATTTAGTTACAACCAAATAAATTTTCAAATCTCAATACTTTTACTGAAATGTTCATTTTCAGTTCCACTTGAATTAAATTTTCCTTCCTTCCACCGATTTATTCCCAATCAAATTTAATTCTTCATTTTATTCAACATGATTCAAATCAAATCTCATTCCAATTCATTTTCTGACCCACTTAAATCAATTTGTTTATTTTCAAATTTTATTTAGTCCAACCTGAAATTTTTTATTTCAATCCTTTCATTTTATTATGTCTAACTTGATAAATTTTCCACTTCACTTTGTTTGTCAAAATTCAAATTCAATTTCCAATGTTCAGCTTGAATTTCATTTTCTTTATTTAACATAATTCAATTACATTCCATTTCCATTCAAAATTTTAAACTTATATAAGTTTTCCAACTTAATTTCATTCATTTTCTAATCTTTCTGATTTATTTCATCTAGTTGGTTTACTTCACTAGCTAAATTCGTTTTCAATCAAATCTAACTTACCAATTTCATTTATCACTTCATTTTCAAATTTAATTTCAAATCTCAAATAAAAGTCTATTTCTAAACTTTTAATTCTTTAATCCCCTTAAACAAATTCTACAATTTCCATTTAAACTTCTAAACTTCCTTAAGTTTCCAACTTATTTAAATTCCATAAACGTTTTAAATAAGATTCCAGAGTCTTTAAACAATTACTCCACATTTCAAAATCATTTTTGAAATCAATTATATATACATAACTCATTTGCTTATCGAATTATACTTTGAATTTCAAAACCAAACCCAGTTTTACAAACAATTCCAATTTAAAACATTCAGGCAGCAATTCCTCCCTTGGAAACTCGAAAATGAACATCGACGATGCTACAGTCGTCACCGAAGTTATTTTTCAGCGACCGAAGTCAGTTTAATGCTTTATCCCTTCAACAACATTTTACAAATATTTTTAAATTCTAAATCTCACCAGATTTCGTAATCCAATTTCAAAAATATTTTCGAAATAATATCACTATTTTTTTCTTCAAAACCTTTGAAACCATTTTCAAACCCAAGGGAATTTAAACTTTCTCCAAAATTTCAATTTCAAATCCTTCAAATCTATATTCAAACATTACTCTAAAATTTTTATTCTATTTCAATTATAAATCACACTTATATTTTACATTTACAAATTCCATTCTGTTGTCTGAATTTATTTTCTTAACCTTGGTTATGATTTCAATCTCTATTTTAAATTTTTGCACAATAATGATAATAATTTAATTCAATCATTTCCTTACAATCATGCAACCATATACTATAGTAATTTACAAAAATTATTTCTTCTATATACAAAAATAATTTGGGTAAAATTATTTCATTTACCTTTTTTCTATAAAAATATCGTGTCGGTCTATCTTGTTTAAGAGTTTAGAAGTCCCTATCGATATGGTTATACTTCCCGTACCGACCAGAATTCATAAACACTCAACCGATGAGTCAACACAATATAAAAACAATTTTTATATTCACTAACAAATATGCGCTCATATCTATTAATACACTCAAAATCATTATAGAGTACTACAGACTCTATTTGTAATGAGTAATCCCCACCAGAGCCAAGGTTTTCGCTTAACCTTCAGCTCTGATAGCACAATGTAACGACCCAATTTTTTGACACCCGAAATCGAATGCCCAAAAAAATGAACCATTAGGGTTAAAGAAGAAGGAGGTAGAAGAAGAAATAGAACAATATTAGAATCTCACAATCGTAGCGGAGCAATATATAATAGATAAATGACTAATCTTTATAAAAAAAGGATTATATCTGTTTATACATTACACCATCAGAGTACAACAAAATTCATAACACACAGTTGGACAATTATCATAACCTGTCCTCACAAAACTGACTATGTAGTTAATCAACATAGCGGAATATTCATCAAATACGTTGATATGTCTTGCCATCCAGCTCGTCTCCTGAACTCCATAGCAGTCCATCCAGAATCTGTATTCTATAATATTCGGTCTGACTCGAGCATTATAGTCAAATAACACCTGAGTCAGTCTGGAAAACAAGCGTGAGAAAGCACACTCAATCCCATTATTAAAGTTTTCAAAATCCTTTAAAAATCAAAGGTATCTTGTAAGACCACACACAAACGAACATGCTGGGTTTTTACGTCATGATACCCACAACATTTTTATCAAATCCGTCTGATATTATAATAGTGTCTATAGAAAGTAAAAAAGAAACTAGCTGAAATGCTTGCATGTCACGTTTCAGCAATAGTTGGGCACAATCAAAACAGTACAGGCGCTTATTGGAGATTGAATTCCATATAATGGCAGAGCTATTGGGGTACCGCCCGTCACAGTACGTGGTCTAGATCACCGTACCGAGGATCCACGGTGATCCCCTGCATCACAAGACCGGAGCTACCCCTTACTGGATAGTCCGAATAAGATCACCCCGTGGTTGGGATTAGCAACTGCCCACACATCCGAAATAAAGGGACCTCTAGAAAGGGGCAACCTTACCCTAATTGGTTGCTAGCCACTTAGCCTCATGTGCAACTCCCCTATTTTAGCCATTCTAGGTTGATGACGCTCGAGGTTAAGCGTTACCTTTTTAGCACACATTCGCTTAGAATGCTCATCGTCCTCCTGACGATGTTCTGAAAGCATTCGTCCATACAAGTCTGTTTCGGGTTCGAACGGAACCGAAGACACTACTCCTACTACATCCATTTTGGAATCACCTTCAGGATTAGTAGTGATTAGTCCTTGCACTTCACTGCTCCATCTTCGAATCCAAGCTCTTGTCTTCTTCCGGAAAACATTCAAACCGGATAAAAGTGATTATCGGAAAATTAGTCCCGATCTCGGTCTCTTCGAAACGATCAGCGCATTGGCCAATATTAATAGTCGGTTATTTAACTACCAAACATCATTCATAACAATCATCAGACCTTCATAATTTCCCAAATTATTTATTTTAAAATATCTTCGCAAGATATTTTCCTACACTTCAACCCTTTGAAAACAATTTTCAAATCACTTTCCTCTCACGGAATAAATTCCAAATATTGTTTATTTCCACTGAAAATCACCAAGTCTAAATACTTAGATTTTAAAATAATTTGAATCACATTATCCAAAAATATATACCTTAAAACACTTAAAATGAAAACTATTTAAAACACTTTATTTAAAATACTAGTTACAAAATTTATAATAATTTTTTTGTGTAAAACTTAAGCCAAAACTAATTTTAAAATAAAAGTTATTTTGTAAGGTATAAATATTAAATGATTATCTTTTAAATCATAATACTAGTTAAACCTTTAAATTAATTACTACTATAATTAATTTAAATAAATATTTACTTTAAAATTCTAAATAATTTAAAATAATAAAATTTCTCTAATTCATTCTTTTAAAAACCATTTTAAAACCCCTAACTTATACTTGAAAAATCTTACTTTGAAAATATACTTGGCCTTTCAGGAATACACTTTCCTTTACACACCTTTTAAAAATAAATCGCTATTTATTTTTAAAACAAATTACCCATTCCTTTATAAATTCCCATTATGGATTTATGTTTCCAAATTATCCTCTAATAAATATTTACTTTATAAACCCAATTTATAAATTCCATAGTCTCATCTCCTTTTAAAACACAGTTTCAAACATGTAATCAATTTCCAAATTTACTTCATTTAAAAATAAATTCCTTTACTTACTCAATTTATTTCAAACCTATTAATTTTAGATTTAACTTCTTTATGATGATTTAAAATCTTATTTAAACTGAAAATAATTTCAAACTTTTCCAAATTTCTTCTTAATCTTTTCCAAACAATTTAAACCTTGAATTTGAAAATGAATTCTTTATTCCTTTGAATAATATCACTTAAGTTTAAAAATTCATTTATTCCTATTTATTCAAAAATTTTCTTTCCCATACTTGGAATTTATTTATTTGAACTTAAAAATCAACTTTTATTCTTTTCCAATTCATTCTTTAATTTATTCAAATTCTCTATAATTATTTACTTAAGAATTTTCTCTCCTTTATTTCCCTTCAAAAATCCAATCTATATATTTTGATAACTCAGTATACCCAAATATATTCAATTAAACTAAGCATCTAATATTTTCAATTACCCATATAATCTATCATAGATTATCAAATAAATCATATCACAGAATATTAAAACAATCTACATATTTTGAGGAATCCAATTGGATCCCTCCAACCTATTCTTCCTGCATCCACAGATGTTAGCCTAACAGTTTAAATACCATCCCACTTCAAGGCGGGATATTGCGGTATAAGAGGTCATCCGCTATTATGCGGGGCGCATAGTGTCTCATCCGCTATATAATGTGGAAAATCAATCACTCCAATATATATATATACTACTATATATATTATCACATCCTAAAGGATAATAATTCATCAATTCAAGCAATCAATCAATAATTCAAATTTTAACTGTTTAAATTAAACGGTATCCAGATGTGAGTGAGATTAACTCACCTTTGATTTTTGTTTACAATCCACTTTAATCTTGACTTGGTTCCTTCATAATTTCAGACCTTGTATAACATTATAGGGTTTATTAATATTTTACATAATCGAAGAATTTATTTTCCATTTAATCAATTACTTAACTAATGATTTCATTTTAAACTCACAAGTTCCCTTTTTAAATTTTCTTTTAGAAATTAAAATAAATTAAATAAGTTAATTAAACAAATTAATCACCCTAAATACATCTATATAAGATAAGATAGTAAATTGAGGAAATTAATTTTCCATAATACATCATTTAAAAAAAAAAACTAACAAGTTTAAAATAGGTATTTGTGTGTGTGTATATATATATATTTGAGTTTACATATAAAAATAAATCATAATTTAAAAATATAAATTTTATATAAACCCTTCAACACTTAAAATTCCTATATTCAAACTTATATATATATATATATATATATATATTTTTCGTACTTATTTTAAATTAACTATGTAGGTGTATTCACATATAAAATTTTATTTATTTTTGTTATTTTCTACATTCACTAAATACATACATATATGTAAAAATTAAAATGCACATATACATATATCTCTCGGTAAATCAACTATCGAGTTGTGTGTGTGTATATATATTAAACTCAAATTTGAAAAAGGAAGCCATAACCCACTCGAAGAAAGCAAACCCCCCACCTAGATGCGCCGCCACACTCGCCTACACCTTGAATTCAACGGCAGTCACGAAGGATCATGAGCCAAAGCCCTTGCTCGCTATCCTTCTCTACACGTTCACCACGTCAATCACCAGCTTCCTCCTCAACTACGACCCTTCGACACTCCCAGAGTCGCCGCAAGTCGCCTTTGCTCGATCGCGGCTCGCCGCCATGTGCTCTCGTCCCTCTTTGTCGAAGTCGAAATCGACTTCGATTTCACCTTTCTTTTTTTGACGATCGAGGGAATGGTTTTGTTCTGCCATTAAAGAAGGGATTCGATTTTTATTTCAAAAGAAAAAAAGAAGCGGCCATTTTAATTCGAAGGAAAGGGGAACGAAGAACCAAAAGGATAAGAGCTCGGAAATTTATTTTTTTGAACGTAGATTTTAGTTTTCAAGGGAAGGGAACGAGATGATTTCCCCTCTTTTCTTTATATATTTTATTTTAATGAAGATGCGTGTTTCACGAATAGAATATTTGTTAAAAATTCTCTACGTGTCTATAGCAAGCACAGTGAATTGTTTGACTGGTCACATAATGTAAAATTTTAATTTGAATTTGAATTCAAACATCTTGAAATCGAGCTGAAAATCCCGACCTTCTATCGGGGCATGCCGCCAGCCGTTCATAATGTTATACCCCTATTACGAACACAATGGAAAAGGTTTTAAGTCACAATTCGATCGTATGGAGAAGATAGCTTTTTGGACCCAGTTATTATATTGAATTTTCGATTTAAATTTCAGCGCGTTTATATATCGTACGACCTCACGACAACTCCAAACGTTACGAAAATTGAAATCCAATAATAATACACTATTACGGATCCAATGGAACTGGTTTCGTTCCGAGTCTGTACCTCGAAAAGCCATTTTTAAATGTCTATTTAAACGTTACATTTTCGAAACTTAACAAACCACCTTTAGATTCAGTCTTAACACTTTTACTGTCTTCAATATCATCATTATAGATTTTATAAGCCTTTAAAATATTTTTAACAAGATTGAATCTCTAGATTTTATATTTTACCCAATTTCCAATTGTTTAATTTAATAGTTTATTTGTCAAACAAATAGCGATATTGAAATTCAAGTTGAAAATTAATTTTTGAATATTTAAAATCAATCAAAAATTCCGATTTCAAAAATCCAAAATTTCCAGGTCGTCACAATAAATCAACACAAAACATTTTTATATCAAATAATAAATACACGCTTATATGTATAGTACCCTCAAAACTCATTCTAAGATGTTACCAACCCTATCTTTAATGAATCACTCATTCCAAGGTATTATTATCCCTATATGTAATGAGTTTTACCCAACAAAGCATAGGTTTTTGCTCAACCTAAGCTCTGATGCCAAATGTAATGAACTGGGCTTTTCGACCCTCGAAAATCGACACTAATACATCCTTGGTATTCATGTGCCACAAATCCAAGTGCCAGAAAGTCCAATTGTTAGGGAAAAAAGAAAATAAAGATAGAACAAAATCTCACATGAATGAAATAGCATATATTATTTCAATATATAATCTTTATAGCGCAAAATTTTGAATACAATACCAGAGTCTAACCTAGGTTCAACCGGGACAGCTATAAACCCCTATCCTTACAAAAGCTGACAATCAAATAAAACGATTGCAATATGAAGCTGATAATAGAATACGTCCATACATAGATGAAGATATCCAGCTCTCCTTTGGAAACTCCAAGCGTCTTCAACTAAACTTGAAATTACTTGGATCTGACAAGAGTATTTAAAATACCCAGATCAGGCTTGATAAACCAGCGCGAGATAATCGATTTATAAATGAAGGCCAATTTAAAACCTTTGAAAAGAAGGGTATCTCATAAGACCACGCCCACACATAAATACGGATGTATATTTATCCTATAATAACCAAATCAATTTTATACTAAAAAAATTTGGTATTATTTCTAATAACATTCCTTTGAAAACACTTTTCAAATAATATATGAAAATAGCCAAAACTGTTACATTGGTTAAATTTGATGGCTGACTAGCTAGTTTTTAAAAGTAGGTTCTACAATCAAAATCGAAAGGGAATCATATTGGAATTATATTTCCAATATGATAGGGAACTAGTGACCATTCAGACGCAAAAGATGCATATATAATAGTTATAGTTCACTCCAGTGGCTCTATACGATCTCCGTCATCCTCCGAACTATATTGCTACACTACCATGGAACAACATATTACTCGGTAGCTTTACATGATCTCCATCAGCCTCCACACCTTTCCATTTTGTCATCTTAAGGCAATGGATACCTTTCATTCCTCATAACTAATAACCCGAAATATGTTTTCAGACCACATAGTATCCCATACCATTACTGCGATGTGAGAGTCGTGAGGCTATGCTCCACCAAGCCACACTTTGCTTTTTTGCAAAGCCATGCTGTGATCTTCACGGCTTCCACTTTGAATGCCATAGTGCCATTCCTTTGAAAACACTATTAACTTCCACAAACAAATAACCTTCGAGCTCATACGTCTCAGAGAAGGGTGTTAATCTAAGAAAAGTTGCCTTCTCTACACCTAGCTAATGTACGTTTGTAAAAGTCAATGATTGTGATCTGACAAATGTATTGTCCGACATTCATCCATACAAGTTCATTCTGGAACTGAATGAAACCAAAGGCACTCCTTCTACCAAATCCTGTTGTGAATTAAACCTTGGATAAGTAGTAATTAGTCCTTGCAATCGAATATTTCATAACAGAGCACTACCTCCATCATAAATATACGACTTCATTATGAAGATCTTCATCTTCAAAAATCATCATCATCATCAGGTCTTCACTTCCGAATGTATAATTGGTTCGGTGTGGTTTTGAGATAGGAATTACCCCAGATTCTACCCCGATTCTTCTGAACCAATCATCAATTAAAAAGTTGTTAAGTTCATATATGATTATTAATCATCAATCAATTCAATTCATCCTTTTTATTCATTCATAGATATCTCTTAGAGATATATTAATTTTAGAGATACATTCATCGAATCATTTCTTTATCTTTTTAAGGGTATATGGAATCATTAAGTTGCATGTATCAAATCATTTGGTTAATTTAAAATCTTTTTAATCTTGGAATAATTCCAAACCGTTTCACCTTTTATTTAGGAAAACCTTTCTGAATCATTTATTAATTTTAAATCAAAGATTTCTTATTTCCAAAACATAACTTTAAATGGGTCAAAACGATGTTATTTAAGACATTGTTTACTACTAACCCAACATGATTAATTTCAAGTTTAGGAATTTAAGTAATTCCAAATCATTTATTTAAATCTCATATTGGAATAACATTGTTTTTAGTGCATCCAGGCTTTCCCTTTGATCTGTTACACCCCTCGTCTAAAAGAGAAGGCAGAGGCCAGGTAAGTTCAAGGCACTGGTTGTTCTATCTCTAACCTTAGTTACACACCTTGTTTTACGGTTTAGATCTCATTGGTGGGACAACGTACTAGTCGTTTCTACATACTCCTTTCATTTTTAAAAATGACTTATAAAACTTTCAAATCATTATTTAGAAACACTTGTTCATTTATTTAACCATTCCATAAACCCTTCAAATAATTGTAAAACACTTTATTAACCATTTAAAAACTGTTATAAATAAATTGAAAAGAATTGTGAAGTTTAAAACTAATTTCAAAAGTTATTGAAAAGTGCTGCGGAAAAGTGCTATGGAAAGTGCTTTTTAAGCTATATTGATCAAAATGACTTTTTACATTTGAAAATTCATTTTTGTTACACAAATCACTTTTGAAACGCTTTAAAAGATTTATAAGATTTATTTCACATTTTTAAACGATTTAATACATCATTTCCAAAGGAATCCGGTTTTGGATTCCGGACAACAAAATCCTGATTTTTCCAAAACTTGTTTTACTCATATTTCAAAATATTATCAAAATCTCGATTTTCTTTCTTCATTGGAAAATTTTGGATATAATAGTTTGAAAAAAATCTTATCTCGAAGAATTCCGAGCTAAATTTCGTTCTATACACTCATTTGACTTTTATGGCGTGAAATCGTGAACCACCGTTACGCGACATGCCATGAAACTCCCCACACCCCATTGTACACCCAAAAGGACACACTAAAAGATGTGGTGCATTATAGGTATAACTAAAGCTAGCAAAGACTAAGATTCACAGGGAAAAAATAGATAAAAACAACGAAAACAATTAAGATAATAACTTATTTAGAACAAAACTTCATAATTACTTTAAAAACCAAATAAGTCTCCAAATACCAAATACATCATATGTCAAAATACCTATACATGTCTTGAGAAATTAAAAACCATAGTGTCAATAAAATCAGAATGTAAAACATCCCTCAAATAGTTCCAATATAACAAAAGAACTAAAAACTAGAAACGAAGAAAAGGAATACATGCTAGAATCTTTGCTAAAGGAGTCTCCAAGAATCTGCAGTCTACCACCCTTGCCCCTAATTTCCTTTGGGAGGAAAAAGGGAAATAGAGGCATGGGTTAGACTAAAAGTCTGGTGAATGATAGTAATTGCTAGCATATTTAAGCAAAGATAATAAACTTTGCAACAGTTCTAATATATCAAAAATGAACAAAGGAAATAAGAAGAAAGAATAGGCTGGAAATAAATACGAATTAACTAAATTAATGATTGTTTGCACTTGTCTTTGATTAGGATGAATTCCTAATCCTATAATTAGGCTGAAATCCTAATTCTACCCTTTGATCGGTCTGCTACTCCATAGACCTTAATGCAGACTAGACGCTATATAGCTCCCTACACAGAAATAGTGTCTACGAATGACATGCGTAGTAACTACTATGGATGAGGGTTTATATAGCTCCCTACATAGAAGGCAATGGTACCTACGAAAGACCCACATACTTTAGCGCTTGGAACTCAATATGATTACTGAGCACCGAAATGGAAGTCGCACGCATAACTGCCACCATGCTCATGCTACCTGCTGCTCTACCTATTGGGTCTTCTTATGATCTATGCTCCAGCATAAGCATGCCCCTCATCTCACTTCAGGATTATGTGAAACACCGTGTCCATAGAAAAGCAGGGGAAATTCTATTGGTGCTGGCCCGTCATCCAAACAATATCTAATTGCACTCCTTTGCCCAATTCCCTCATGATTTGGACTTTTGTTTGACCAATTACTACCATTGTTAGCATAAGCATGCCCTTATCTCACTTCAGGCTAATCTGAGACCACCATTTTGTCTAATAGGGAATGCTTTTTGGTAGAGGTCCTACTTTCATCTTTGCTTATTAACTTAGATAAATTATTTAAACATGCCTTTATTATTATTCTGACAAAGTCTTAAAATAAGCCTCATTCTATTCTCTTTCTTATTATAGCCTAGGTTATAATCATGCTTATTACTTAACCCAAGGTCTAAGTGTAAAAATAAGATTCTTCCATCTTATACTCTTTTTAGTTATAATTCTAAGTTATAACTAGGCCAATTTCTTTAATTTAGTCTAATTAATATCACAATTAGGCATAATTTCAGTCTTAATTCCATTTTATTATAGTCTTTATAATTTGCATCTTATCTTCCGTTATTTCAAAATTCTTATAATTTTAATCCATAATCGCAATTAATCTATTCTAATCAATACGCGAAGAAGAAGGAGAAATAAAAGAAAACTGAAAATAGAAGAAAATCCAAAGTGTATGAAAAAGAAGTAAATAATGCATGGATAATAGTAACTGAATTTAAAATACTGTAAATAACTGTAATTAAACCGAAAAGCTATAATCAACAGAAATTAACTACAAATAACTGAAAAGAATAGCTAAAATGGAATAAACTGAAAATAAATCTGAAACTCAAAATAACGGATAAAAAAGGTATTCTGAAAATCGTAGAAAAATTACAACTATTGGAAACACTGTTATTTTAGATTACTTAAAAATCTAAATAATTACAATAATTCACCTGTGGTCCTATGCTCTTCCCTTTTGGTCTCGGATCCCCTTGACGGTATTAATTTTTTTTATTAAAATGATTCTCTCCATGGAAAATTATTTCCTTTATGGTCCTTCTTGAAAAGGTGAACCTAAGCGGAGAAAATCTAGAATGAGGAGAAGTGTTAGACCTTGGATCATTATAGGGGTAGAATTGGATCTCAGACCATTGGATTTGTAGATTGAATAGGATGTAACCACGTCACAGGTTGAATAGGAGCCATCAGAAGCAAGAACGGAAGGACCAGATGAAGCTAAATAATGCAAATTACGTACAAAATTTAGCCATGAATGAAGGAATTTTCCTTCGTTCATTAGCCAAGGTGGGTCGACCGAGCGATCGACCGCCCCTTCCACTAGGTCGACCAGCCGGTCGACCTAAGGCATGGTTAGGTCGACCCCTTGGTCGACCTAGCCATATATATATATACATATATATATTTCCATTTTTATATTTTTCTTGTTTATTTTGTAACTCTCTTATATTAACTCGGATTCTGACGTTCTATGTATGGAAATTGACCAGAAAATTACCATGGACATAATGGTGCAACTCCCTTGACCCAATTCCAATAATTTCACAAAGTTAGTTTATCATTTCGTTAATTCATTAATAAATTATTATAGCTCAATTTCGGGGTTGTTACACGCCAGTTTTTGACCAAATTTTTATTTACGTTTCAAACTTTGCAAAAGCACGTTCAAATGTTTATAAAACATTTCAAACTCATTGTCAAACATTTAAACCAATATTTTTCCTTATTATGTCTCTTTTTCACTTTCAAATCATTTCATAATATTATATTATAATAATATTCATTTTCAACCTTTTTATATTTTCAAAACCATTAAGAGGCTAAATAAACTCCATATACATATTATATGAATAAATTTCTATCAATAACCATTTTATTATAATTTCTCATAATTTATCACAACCAAGTTATTAAGCATATCAACATCCATATAATCAACCATAAAATCATTCAAGTTATCAACCATTCACACAAATCATTAAGAGATTAAATGGCCATATTATCATGCGTAAAATAGTTATAGATATTATTTATTATTTAATAAACAACATGTAACGACACTAAATTTTTAACAATTTTTATAACGTAATTGACTGAAATTTTGCTTGAAATTAAATAATTGAATTTGGAAATAAATATTTGATATTTGGTATGCGTCTAGTTAAACATAGAAAATGTCAGATTTTCATCAGATAATATGGAAGTTAGTTTTGTTGTGTAATTTCAATTCCAATTTAAATCAGTTAATATTTGGTGAAGATAAAATATTATTGCAATACAAATATTTTTACAAAATAAAAATTTAACTCATTTTCTAAGTGAGGCGTCATATTTCGTTTCGTCAAATTTGAATTTCTCTAGCCCTGTTTATCTTATTTTCGGCGTTTTAGCAGCATTTTCGGTATCGAATATTGACTTTTGATATCTGTGTACCATTCCATTCATATCATCATGCCGATCTCCGTAGAATTTTAATTTGTGTATTTCAAAGTCCGGTACGCGGTGAAGTCCGTAGAAACGGTAACTGTATCGGTACCCGTTTCGTGTCTTTTGGGTTCTTGTGTTCACTCAATTTCCACTGTTTATTAAACCAACAGCCACTTGCTATAAATTATTCTCTGAATTCATCAGCGGGCTTTTACCATTCCATCATTAGTTTTACATTCTCTGGTTCTTTTGAAAAAGGATTTATATATTAAATTTTTTTAAAGTATATAATATATGGATCGCTTGCATTCCCATCTTCCCATCTGTAGCTTGCTTTCGCCTGAATCCATGCGTAGAACGTTCATGGCCGAACTAGAAAAATTATTAAAATGAAAATGTTGCGTGCTTTTTCCTCACCTCTTCGCCCCTCACCTAAACTCACCTCCAATACAGTCCGCCATCCACCGCCCGCAAAACTTTGGCCGAACCCATCTCCTAGTACCCTTCACCCAATAAACATCCGAGAGAGCCTTACTCGACCATCCTCCTATGACTATCCTCTGCCGCCAACAAATCTATGCCCTTCACTCTCCGATCGTCGACCGTATCGCCAACCTCCTCGAGAACACGGCTCGACCTCTTCCTTCCTTCATTTCCATAGCCCATCCATATGTCCGTTCTTGTGAATATATATATATATATATATATATATATATATATATATATATATATATATATATGAAACGTTCGTATACTTTTTGCTTCGAAACACTTGTCCACTTCCTTCCCACTGTCATGCATCTCCAACTAGCCTCCCCTCCCGCATCAGTCAGCCCAGCCTCTCTCCGCCACTCAAACCTAGATTCACCTCCGCATATATCCTGGCTCAGTGTCCACACTTCTAAGTGTGTAGCCCCAGCCTCCTCCCCTTTTTCTTGAAAAGCTTATGTATGTTTTACTATACGTTATATTATATAGGCGGTAAGTTATATATGTGTTTATATATGTTAGCTACGTAAGTTATATAATAAGTTGGATATACGATAGTTTATGCAGGGTTATAAGCTTGTTTATATACTGGTTGTTATGATGTACAAGTTATATATATAGCTATTTGTATGAAAATAAAAATAGAAACAAACAAACAAATAAATAAAAATATTTAGTTATATTCAAAGCTTACATATATTAGTGGTGCATATGCAAAGCTCGCATATGTGCGGTTGTACATATTGGTAAAAGGAGGTTGCATATTACATATATTTCTTTATAAGTATAGTTGCATATTATTATTTGTTTAAGCCTGGTTGTGTACGCATATAGTTTTAGTACTGATTTCTTTTTAATATAGATATATCGATATATATGTTAATAAGTATGATACTTTGGAATGTATATGCATATAATATGTTAGGTTTTAAGAAGTATATATATAGTTTTGTAAGAGTTGTATCTATTTAAATTTATATTATTATTTTCAATATTGATTTTGCAACAAATTTCATATAAATAGTAAGTCTAAATATTTATTTGAAGTCATGTTATAAATTTTGTAATAAATCTATATATACATATATGGCATATGTAGAATATATATACACTTGATCCACCGAATCTGAATCCACCTTAACCTGCTTCTCCACTGTCCAGATTTACGGCAGCAGTTCTAGCTTTATCGCTGTGTTGCTTGCATATCTATGTCGTATTCGTGTCCGCTGCTTCTCATTTTCCATTTTTCTCTAGCCTCGAAAGGTGAGCATTCACTCACAATTAATATTCTTATAGTTAGTAAATTTTGTTTCACTTGAAGCGACAATTTAAATATGCTGTAAAATTTGAATTGCTAGTTATATGATTGTTAAATATGTATGCCATTATATGCAATTGTTCACCTATGATATATGACACCATATCCTGTTATATATATTTTATTTAATTTATCATTGATGATATATGCCTGTTATTGATATGTTATTTTTTATTATAATTTTTCTCACTCTGCAAGTTTCCTGCTAATTTAGAATTCCCTATGGGTTGAAATGATACATACCCAAGCGATTTTGTAGAATAAGGGAAAATCGTTACGGGTTGAAATGATAAAACCAAGAGATTTTCACTCAGTTTAAATTTTTGGGATTGCGAGTTGAAATGACATATACCCGTAGATATTTAAATTGTGGATTAAAATGATAAATATCCGTATCACTTGACCATAGGATAGAAAATTATATACGGACACCACTGGTCTATATTTTGAAAAATGATTTCCAAAGTTTTAAAAGGAAATATATCTTTTTGATAAATATTGATCTTAAAATATAATATATATAGGCTATTTTTTAAGATTTTAAAATAATATGTTTTGGAAATTTTGATTTATAAGTTATTTTTAAATTATAATTTTTAAGATTTTCTAATGATTTTATTATTTTAAAAATATATAAAATAAGATTTAATTAAATAAAAATTTAACTTAATTAGTTTATAATAAGTTTAAATATTTATTTAAATTTATATTAATATTTAAAATAGATTTTTTATAACTTCAAAAATAAAGGTTGAGAAGATAAATTAATAATGACTTGGAATTTAAAATTGTTAATAATTGAATTCAAATAAGAATTTATTTGAACTTATCAATTTTTAGATATTCAAAATATGATTTATAGCTTGATTTGTTAAGAAGGTGATTAAAGAATATTCTCAAATTTAAATAAAATTAAGATTGAATAATTAATATTGATTTAAATTTATAAATTGGGATTTAAGCTATACGTTTCCGCCCCTTTGCTGGTTTTGTGGGAATGTCCCTTTAGTTTCTTCACAGGTGTCTGTGAAAGATGGTGAATCTTCATCTTCGGAGGAGTCATAGTCTTGGTGATTTTTATAGTTACTGTGGCATGTCTGTCACATACCTGTGCTGTATTTTCCTTTTTTCTTGGTAGTTAAGGTGCTTTTACCTTACTCCGGTACTTCCAATTTTATTACGTTCGTAATAAAAAGTGGACGGTCAGCTATAAAACCGGCTCGCCTTGCTAAAAAATAAATTGGGATTTAAATAAATTGTTATTAAAATAGTGCATATTTTCCAATTTGAATAAAAATTAAAGTTAAATGTTGAAATATAAATGAAATTTATATACTGTAAATGTTTGAATATTTAAACTTGAATCTTTGAACTTTAAATTGAAATGGTCAATTTGGAATTAATCCAAATTGAATCTTATTGAAATTTACGATGATTTGAAATGACTTGCAAAATTGGAGGAAACTATTTTTATTATATAAAGTATTTTTAATATATAAACTATTTAAATATATAAATTATTTTAATACATAAGAGATTTTAATTTATAACTATTTATTATATATACTATTTTCAATGTCTAAACAGTTTAAGTTGAAAGTATTATGATTTCAGAAGTGTTATAATTTCTAAAGTGATTATGATTTCAATGTATTATGATTTCATTAGTGTCATGATTTCAAAAGTGATTATGATTTCAATGTATTATGATTTTAAACGTGTCATGATGTAACGATCCCGAATTCTTAAGCTATATTTAAATTAGTAATTTATTTAATTTTGAAAATTTAATTGTGAATTAATTTGATTTTTTCTAATTTAAGTGAGATATTCGTTTGTTTATTTACTTATGAATACAAATTGATTATAAATTGGATTCTTGAAATTGAAATGCAAAATGTAAAATAAAAAGTCAATAAGAAGTAAGAACCAAAACAAAATATAAAATAAAAATATAGTAAGAATGGCGTAATCTTTGTACAAAATATATATTTATGAATAAATACACAACACATTTACATCATTTCCGCTGGATAAATACTTATGCACTAAATGCCATCATCTTGGCAGCAAACAAAGTCAATTCGAATTGCTTTAAACATAAATTTAGCCACTTGGAAAATCAGGCAAAGCAAAGACAATATACTTGTACCTGATATTGTACAAACATAAAATATGATCCCCCTGTAAACTTCTCTTCTTTGTATATATGTTGCCTGTAAAGTTTAGTAGGCAAAAACAAAGTATGAATAGAAATAAGACAAAAGAAGAAAAAATAATAAAGCAAAAAACTTACTTACATAATCCAAATAGTATAAGCTTGTAAATAAAACAGGACATGCATTTAATACCCCATCTCCTCAGCACGAATTGATATCATCTTCAGCCATGCCTTAGTACAAACAAGATCACACCCTGTACAACTATCCTCTTTATATGTATATCCCTGTGCATTTCTTTTTATATATCAGCCGAAGTCGACAAGTATGGCAAATAAAGACATAAAGCACTTGGCAATTAATGCCATTATCTTTAGTACACAAGATATCAGCTACCCTATCAATAAAAAAAGAAGAAGATCTTGTTGTACAAATAACATCATCTATACAAATATATATCAACCTGTAACTTCTTTTATATATAAAACTTCATTCTCAGTTGAAGAAATACCACCTCATTTTTAAACAAACTACAACTTAAATAACAATCCAACAATACAAACAAATTCGAAAAGCAACCTGCTGTTTTTAAGTTCAGTCTCAACTAAATGATCATCATATGCAAAGTCTTCGGCCTGGATGATGATCTGGAATCCAAAAAATTGAACCAGAAACCAATATTCAACCTGAAAGGAAAATAAATCAATTTTTCCAGGCATAAATCTTCCCTCTGTTCAAACTGAAAGGTGAGTAAACAACCTATTTCAAGATTTAAGTTAAATTAAATTTGTGTATATATGCTTCATGATTTAGATAGTGCTTGGTTTGAGTGTTCTTTCCAGATTTAGCACTGTATACATATATAAATATGTCAGTATATACTCCGTTCTCTGTTTTTGGTTTTAGGGTAGAAAATCATTAAGAAATCCAACATTCACTCCATTTAATCATTATTTGACTTCGAAGTTCAAACAAAACGAGTTTGTTTTTACTTGATTTAAGATCTGGAAATAGTTTCTAACAGTTTAGTATTTTAAAGCATCGGGAAAATTTATTTTTACAGGGAAGTGCCAATTTTTGCTAAATTTCGAATGCAATGATTTGCTACTTCAATCATATAACTCGAATCCTTATAAAATATAGGATTTTTAAGCCTTGTTTGACGATTTTTAAGTGCATGATTCGAGAGCAGTTATGGGTTGACCGAAAAATGGATTTCGATTAAGTGCAGGCGATTGGAGGCTCAATTGAGGTCGGGGTTGCTAGTGGAGATGGAGGAGCGTATGAAGATGGTAGGAAAAATGACCGGAGGTGCTCACGTTCACCGTGGAGGCAGCGGCGAGCAGTTTTCAGTTCGTAACCCTAGTTTTATGGGGTCGGGAAATTTGGATTCGATCGTCATCCTTGTGCGATCGAGTTGCTCGTGCCTTTGGTTGATGGTAGAGGGGTTGACATCGAATAGTTGGCCGAAGTTTCGAGTTTTCTGGTGGTCTAGGCGGCGAGTTAGAGGCGTTGTTCCAGGTTTTGGTGATGGTTGTTTTTTTTCTGTTCCAGGTTTCGTTTTCGAATTCGAGTATGTCGATTTTTGTTCTCGCGATCGTTTTGGGCGTACGGCTGTTGCGATCGAAGAGGGGACCGACCGTGGACTTGTTGGTGATCGACTCTGGTGCCGTAGCATCACCGTGGGTGAGTGCACGTACACACTAGGTCGTGCACGCGTCAGTGGGTTTCTGGTTGGTGAAGAAGAAGTTGGTCTGGGTTTTTCTTCATGCTTTCCTCGAGTACGACTCGAAGACTTTGGGGGTTGGACTCGAAGTATAGTGGCACTGGCTCGAATATAAATGTTTTATACAGGTCTAACCAAAACCTGTCCCTGTTTTTGTAAGTTAAACTAAAATTTTAAAGTTTTAAGCAAGGTTTGAACTAGACTTTAAATCAAAGATTAAATATAACTTCAAGTTAGTCTGAAAACTTAGTTATGAATAAATAAAGTTTTTAATTTGAATTGTTTTCTAACCTAAAAGTGGTTAAGTGTTTAATTAATTTAAGTAAGTAAATTAAGAATATAATTAATTTATACTTATAATTAATAAATAACTTAAGGTTAATAAATTTGCAATTATAAATTGATAATTATAATCTCGTGTTTAATCAATTTAAACTTAAGATTTTAATTTAAGTTTTTAAAGTTAATTTATAAATAAATAATAGTTAACTAATTAAGTGATCAATTAAGGAATAATGATTAATTAATTAGCAATTAACGATTAATTAAATAATTTGTGATAATTAAGTAAGTAATTAACTTTTATCAGTTAAGGTAATTAAGTGATTTAATTAATAGATAATTACTGGATGTAATAAATTGAATAATGATTAGTAATTTGATTCTAATTATTTGTTATTAATCAAGGGATTAATTAAGTTGTTAATTTAGGATAAATTAATAAATGAGACTAATGAATATTAATTAAAGATTAAATTAAAATAAATTAATTCAATGACAATGATTAATTGGAATTAATGATTAAATGTTATGAGACGATTACTTTATGGTAAGTAATTAAAGATTTAATTTCTTAAAATAATTAATTAAGGGGTTAATTAATTTTGTAATTGGTTTAAATGTTAATTTAATTAATATGATTAATTAAGAATAATTTAATTAATTAAAGTGTTTGATAAATTAATTTATATCAAATGATTTGTAATTAATAAATCAAGATTGGATAATTTATTCATAAGTAATTAATTTAATTAAAAAAGAATTGAATTACTTAGCATTAAACAATTAATTAAACCTTCTTATAAATGGTTATTAAATGCTTGAATTTACTTATGAATGATTGTATTGTATGAGATGCCTTGAATTGATTGTCCTATCTGACCTATGATATTTTGTTCTGTGGATTAAGCTGTGTATAATTTATTCATTTATTTATATTTGCATATTATATGTGAATTTGTGAATGGACGATAAGCGTTATAGTTTATATCGCTTATCAACTATATTTTTGTGTTTTAATCTATGATGATTGAATGATGTTGCACTATTGTGTTAAACCCCTGGACCACACTTATACACACAAACATGGATTTCACGAGGAAATCGATTAAGTCACAGATTTTTGAAATGATTTTTAAATAGACAATTTGAATTCAAATGTTTTGGAAATGGATTGGGTTTAAAGTGAAAAGCTTTTGAAATAGAATTTCAAGGATGAAATTTATTTTGAACAACTTGATTAAGTTTTGGGAATTTAAATAATTTGATTTAAATTTTGAATTCAATATTTGAAATTGAATTTTATGATTTGGAAACTAGGGTGTAGAAAGGCTAATCAACTTATAAATGAGTTTATATGGGTTAAACTATTTTAAAAGTATTGATTTGGGAATTTGAATTTAAATTCAAAGGCTTTAACTCATGTAAATAAAAATTGGATCTTTCTGAAATGAAACTATTCGGTTTCAAATAATAAAAGCTTTCATATAAGAAGCGAACTTCCAAATTTTGTGAAAAGGAATTTTAAGATTGAAATGAAAATGATTTCCAAGTTATGGAAACGGTTTGAAAGCTATAAGATAAATCTTTGATTTAAGGGTTTAATGAGTTAATCCAATTGAAATGAAAATTGATTTGAAAAATCTATGAATAAATCTTTCTGAAACTAGGTGAACTTTATGAAATAAATCTTTTATTTAAAAGATTTGAAATGGTAATTGGTTTAAACCATTTGAAATAAAGTTTTGAATTATTAAGTTGTGACTTAATTGAAATCCTATATCCATATGTTTTATGTAACGACCCGTATTTTACGTGTCGATTGATCGTAAAATTTACAGGTTGTTAGTGTTGTTTATGTTGTCTCTAGCATGAGTCGTAGGGGGAGTTAACTCGTGTGTTAAGTGTTGAGTCGTGACCGACTCATAGGCTTAGCTGACTTAAGGATTGAACGAGTCACGGCTTATAGGGTTTGGATGAGTTAAAGGGTGGCCGACTCATGAGGGTATACGACCTAAGATTTGTGACCATGTTAGAATCTGACCGACTCATGGGATAAGTCGTGACCGACTCATAGAGGTAGCGACCTATAGATTTGGCCGAGTTAGTGAGTTGCCGAGTTAACAGGTCAAGGTAGTGAGCGACTCAGTGTTAAGTCGTTTGACCGACTTATAGGTAGAGCGGCTTAAGGGGTTAAGGCTTAGGTCGTGGATAGTTGAGTCGGTAGGGGGCTTAGGTCGGCAGGGTGTGTTATCTCGTGAAGTTGTTAAGTCGTGAGTCGGTATGTGTTCTGGGCTTAGGTCGGCAGGGAACTAGGTCGTGTGACCCTGTGTGTGTGTGTGTTGTGTAGTTGGGCCGGTATACTAGTTAAGTCGGCAGCGACCTAAGTTAGGTCGGAGGCCTTTGTATCGTGTAGGTCGTTGGGTCAAAGCACTGCCTGTGTTTGAGTCGTATGAGAGTTAGGTCGGCTATGCCGATGAGTCGTGTGGCAGATAGGTCGTTGGGTCGGCAGAGGCTTATAGGGTCGTGGACGACTCATGGGTTAGGTCGGGGCCGACCTAAGGGGCGACGACTCAGGGGAAAATCAGCCTATAAATAGAGGACTTTGGCTCACTTTTTGGCACCGGTTTTTGAAGCAACGAAGTGCTGCCATTTTGGGAACTCGACTACAACATTTCTTCATCTTCTTTTCTCCATTCCAATCTAGTTCTAACATCCATCCAAGATCGAAGATCGAGATCAAAGATTCAAGGACCAAAGTTGAAGATCTTCATCCAACGAAGTTAGATTTGGTCGTTTTAAGCGAGATTTCGCCGGATCAAGCCTTGATCTTCGCTGTCCAGATCTGAAGTGTTTAGTTTTGAGGTGTTTAGGTGATTTGGTGAGTGGTGGTTATCTCTCACGCGGACCCAAAGGAGTATATTGGATTGGTGGTTTGTTGGAGTGTTGTAGATAGTGATTTTGTGCATTTTTCCTTAGATTCAAGTATAGATCCATTGTTTGTGAAGATGTTTACCTATGCAAGTTCATTTATTAAGTTATAGAAACAAAACCCATGTTTTATATTTGCTAGATCTATGCTAAAAACCCATGATTCATGTATGTTAGTTCTATGCTCATTTATTTACGAAATTTCCATTTTAGTTATAAATGCCTAATTAGATCTTGATTGAATACGTATTTGTTTGGATTAAGGTTTGCCTTGATTGATTGTTGTGAATGAGCTATCTAGTTGATAGATGTGGACAAGTATGGTCAAAGATGATTCAAAAGCTACAGAAGAGGCTCTTGAATGGTGAAAGCTGCTAAAGGCATATGAGGTGGATGTTGAAGCTCATATGTATGGATTGGATGATGTTGAGATGGAACTTTGCCATGATGCGATGAGGCAAACCATGTTGTTGAGTTGAGACTTTGCTATGGTGTGATAAAGCGAAGTACGATGTGATGTAGACTTGGCGTAATCCAGGCAGGGATCATTCCAAGCATGTTGATGACTCGAGGGATGGTTCGAGTTGGTTGATAATGGATTGCTCGAGAGGTAGCTTGAGCTAGTATGAGGATAGTCGTCAAGGAGGATGACTAGGAGGCTTGGATCTCATCGTTGTTGAAGGTTCTAGCATGCTCAAAAGCAAGAGTACATGGGGCGTCCATGACGACTACAGGCAGGTAGTCGGGACACCCAAAAGACTACAGGTAGGTAGTTGAGTACTCTGGGCAGAGTAGGTAAGTCCTAGGCACGGGTCACGATGACGTGCGTAGCTATGCCTAGAACCGGGGTTACCATTAACCCTTGACGGATGGTCATTCAATCAACGGTGAAATCAAAGCAAGGATAACAGTGATAGCCAGAGTCATGGATGTTTGGACGTTTGGTTGTATCATCATTCGGTCTCAAGAGCGGTATTTTCTAGGTGCTTATCTGATCTTGGTTTAGGCCTTGGGGGTTTGTATTTGGAAAACATCGCCCTTGACTCGAGTGATTATTGCTTTACCTTAATTATCTGCTATGTTATGCTTACTTCTCCTTGGTGTGTGTCTGGGGGCTATCACTGTAGAAAAAGGTGGAGTGGGATGGTTTGGTTCCTATTCCTTTTATCCTTTATGCTCTTTTGGTATGTTTGATAGTTGATTTACTGCTCACTAAGACTTTGTCTGACTCAAGGTTTTATGTCTCCTCTTATTACCTTGGGCTGTTCATCCATGTTGGGATGGGCAGACTAGGTAGCAGGTGACAGGTGCTGTTCTTAGAGATCTACGCTGATGATGACGAAGGCGAGCAGGAGGCTTTGCATACTAGTTTTCTTACTATATGTACTGGGTATCCGCTGCTGTATTTGATTGAGTGTCATGTAGTGAGGCTTTGATGTATGGATGATTCATGTTTATATAAAACTACTACGATGCTTATATGATGATTTTCTGTTATGGAGCTTCACTATATATATTTCTCTATTGTATTTTATCCATGCGCTGTGAGTTGTACGATAGAGTTTGCTGTTTTATTTTACTCCGACTATCGTCCATGGCTACCTGGCACGCCTTTCAGCGCATTATTTCCTTGATTTGGTGCGGGAGTCATGGGCGGTCGTCACATTTTAAATGTTGCGCTCACTATTCAGCTTAGCCGGGAGAAGACCTTTGTGTCGTATAACCCATTCCAAATATGTGATTCGACGTTATGGATAGCATTTGAAGACCAGTGGTGAAGACCGGGTATTTGCAAGAACGATAGGATGACCTATCGATTGTCTCTGCACTGAGTTGCTCTGGTATAGAGATTCCCTCAGTGATGGGAAGTCCGATCGGGATTGTGAATACCCAGATTGCAATGGATTCTTTGGAAGTGCCTTCGGTTTTGTTCGAACCCAAAATAGACTTGTATGGATTATATGTCTGACATTACATTTTGAGATATAAAGCAGATTTCTTTCAAATACATTTCTGTTGGTGGTGGAGAATTTATTCTCTTAGCTTAACACCCTTCTCTGAGATGTACGAGCTCAGAGGTTATGTAGTTGAAGGTTATCAGCGATATATTCCCAATTTGGTAATGTGGCATGCTGAGTGCTGCTGATCATTTGTTGATCAAAGCGTGGCTTTTGTGAAAAGCTCGTCGGACCTTACACCCGGGAAATTGTCGAAACAGGAAAGATGTAGCAATGTTATTTGAAGGTAGCGCCCTCTGAGGGTATGTTCGTTTCCTTCTGGATAGAGGTGGTATCATGGTATGGAGCCCGGATATTTAACCTATATGGTTACTGCGAATTTATTACTTTGTAGTTATTGGTTATCGGGATCCCGGGAAAGGTTGGTTACGACCGGGGGATGGCATACTCGTGTCAGTAGTTACCCAGTTAAAGGGTAACCCGGCCTTGTGTTGGCAGAGATCCAGTTAGGTTCTCGGAGCATCTTTCTAGAGGCGTACCCATGTGGCAATGGGAAGTTCCTTGGCCTGACCATTTGTGGGAAATCCAAACTCTAATACGCACCTTGTACGGTTTTAGTTGTAGAACCTTCCGTTTACTTATGGTGGTCACCACTGTTTAGATGGTAGCTATAGTAGGCATAGTGTGAAATGCCTATGCTGGCTAAGATTTATATTATACTTTCAAAATGCTTTCGGCACTTTTCACTTATAGTAATAATATGAAAGAAAATTTGCATATCAAACATGTTTTACTCAATTGTTTTATATGCTCCGACGACTCGGATTTGAACGGTCGAATCTACGACATTCGAGTCGATGTAAAGTATGGATGTCGATTTTCGAACGCGAAAAATCTCGTATCGTTACATTTGGTATCAGAGATAAGGTTGAAACTTTAGCTCAGGAGTATAATACATTAAGTAGCTCATTATAGATGGGGTGAAGTATATCCCTAGGATGAGTATATCCCTAAGATATCCGTTTGAATGCCTCAGTAAATTCTCTTACTATCCACTGATAGTGAGTATGAGTGCAAGGAGAAGATGAGATAGGGGACAAGGGAGTACCACTATAAATGGTCAATACCCTGCAACAGTGGAAATAATTTTTTCTATCAATCTCCTTTGATTCGTGTTTTCAATTTTTTTCGATTGATTCGTACTAGCTCCAGAAGAAGTCTCGGTGTGATGGTGGCTCTACGAATCGTTGTAGAATTTTTTTACTTCGTATCTTCATCAGTTTCTTATCAGTTTTTGATTTTAAACCTTAATGAATATGAATTGAAAATTATAAATTAGAAATTTTAAATTGAGTTAACTTGATTAATAGATTATGAAGGATAAATTTGAATTGTATCAATAAACCGATTTCGTTTAAAACCAAATTTGAAATTCTATTGAAATTTCTTGTGAATATCAAAGTCCGAAGAGGGACAGATTGGTATATATTTTGAGGTATTCCGAAATGAGTTAGAATCCATATCTGATGTTTGGAAGTTGTGGAAGATTAAATCCATTTATCTATTATTTGGATCTCGATATATTCTACGAATGGTTTGTTATCCCTTCGAACTAACCAATGCCACTGCATATTTCGTAAATCCGGATAGCCCGAGTATCTAGTGAGTGTTAAATAGATTCGTTATTGTATCTATTGTTGATATTCTGATTTGATAAGCCAAATGCAGAATAGATATTCAGTTTGATTTGATGAAATATTCTTCATCTATCTTTGTTGTTTTTGTGCCTGCAAATTTCGAGGACGAAATTTCTTAAGGAGGGGAATTTGTAACGATCCCGAAATTTTAAGCTAAATTTAAATTAGCAATTTATTTAATTTTGAAAATTTAATTGTGAATTAATTTGATTTTTCCTAATTTAAGTGAGATATTCGTTTGTTTATTTACTTATGAATACAAATTGATTATAAATTGGATTCTTGAAATTGAAATGCAAAATGTAAAATAAAAAGTCAATAAGAAGTAAGAACCTAAACAAAGTAAAAAATAAAAATATAATAAGAATAGTATAATCTTTGTACAAAATATATATGTATGAATAAATACACAACACATTTACATCTGAGATAAAGTACTTATGCATTAAATGCCATCATCTTGGCAGCAAACAAAGTCAATTCGAATTGCATTAAACATAAATTCCGCCACCAAGTAAGGAAAATCAGGCAAAGCAAAGACAATATATTTGTACCTGATATTGTACAAACATAAAATACGACCCCCCTACAAACTTCTCTTCTTCGTATATATGTTTCCTGCAAAGTTTAGTAGGCAAAAACAAAGTATGAATAGAAATAAGACAAAAGAAAAAATAATAAAGCAAAAAACTGTACATACATAATCCAAATAGTATAAGCTTGTAAATAAAATAGGACATGCATTTAATACCCCATCTCCTCAGCACGAATTGATATCATCTTCAGCTATGCCTTAGTACTAACAAGATCACACCCTGTACAACTATCCTCTTTATATGTATATCCCTGTGCATTTCTTTTTATATATCAGCCGTAGTCGACAAGTATGGCAAATGAAGACATAAAACACATGGCAATTAATGCCATTATCTTTAGTACACAAGATATCAGCCACCCTATCAATAAAAAAAGAAGAAGATCTTGTTGTACAAATAACATCATCTGTACAAATATATATCAACCTGTAACTTCTTTTATATATGAAACTTCATTCTCAGTTGAAGAAATACCACCTCATTTTTAAACAAACTACAACTTAAATAACAATCCAACAATACAAACAAATTCGAAAAGCAACCTGCTGTTTTTAAGTTCAGTCTCAACTAAATGATCATCGAATGCAAAGTCTTCGGCCTGGGCATGATGATTTGGAATCCAAAAAATTGAACCAGAAACCAATATTCAACCTGAAAGGAAAAAAATCAATTTTTCCAGGCATAAATCGTCCCTCTGTTCAAACTGCAAGGTGAGTAAACAACCTATATCAAGATTTAAGTTAAATTAAATTTGTGTATATATGATTCATGATTTAGATAGTGCTTGGTTTGAGTGTTCTTTCCAGATTTAACACTGTATACATATATAAATATGTCTGTATATACTCCGCTCTCTGTTTCTTCGTGCTTTCCTCGAGTACGACTCGAAGACTTTGGGGGTTGGACTCGAAGTATAGTGGCACTGGCTCGAGTATAAATGTTTTATACAGGTTTAACCAAAACCTGTCCCTGTTTTTGTAAGTTAAACTAAATTTTTAAAGTTTTAAGCAAGGTTTGAACTAGACTTTAAATCAAAGATTAAATACAACTTCAAGTTAGTCTGAAAACTTAGTTATGAATAAATAAAGTTTTTAATTTGAATGGTTTTCTAACCTAAAAGTGGTTAAGTGTTTAATTAATTTAAGTAAGTAAATTAAGAATATAATTAATTTATACTTGTAATTAAATAAATAACTTAAAGTTAAATAAATTTGTAATTAGAAATTGATAATTATAATATCATGTTTAATCAATTTAAACTTAAGATTTTAATTTAATTTCTTAAAGCTAATTTATAAATAAATAGTAGTTAACTAATTAAGTGATTAATTAAGGATTAAATGATTAATTAATTGGAAATTAACGATTAATTAAATAATTTGTGATAATTAAATAAGTAATTAACTTCTATCAATTAAGGTAATTAAGTGATTTAATTAATAGGTAATTACTGGATGTAATAAATTGAATAATGATTAGTAATTTGAGTCTAATTATTAGTTATTAATCAAGGGTTTAATTAAGTTGTTAATTTAGGATAAAATAATAAATGAGACTAATGAAGATTAATTAAAGATTAAATCAAAATAAATTAATTCAATGACAAAGATTAATTGGAATTAATGATTAAATGTTATGAGACGATTACTTTATGGTAAGTAATTAAAGATTTAATTTCGTAAAATAATTAATTAAGCGGTTAATTAATTTTGTAATTGGTTTAAAGTTGATTTAATTAATATGATTAATTAAGAATAATTTAATAAATTAAAGTGTTTGATAAATTAATTTATATCAAATGATTTGTAATTAATAAATCAAGATTGGATAATTTATTCGTAAGTAATTAATTTAATTAAAAATGAATTGAGTTACTTAGCATTAAACAATTAATTAAACCTGCTTATAAATGATTATTGAATGCTTGAACTTACTTATGAATGATTTTATTGTATGAGATGCCTTGAATTGATTGTCCTATAAGACCTATGATATTTTGTTCGGTGGATTGAGCTGTGTATAATTTATTCATTTATTTACATTTGCATATTATCTGTGAATTTGTGAATGGATGATAAGCGTTATAGCTTATATCGCTTATCAACTATATTTTTGTGTTTTAATCTGTGATGATTGAATGATGTTGCGCTATTGTGTTAAACCCCTGGACCACACTTGTACACACAAACATAGATTTCACGAGGAAATTGATTAAGTCACAGATTTTTGAAATGATTTTTAAATAGACAGTTTGAATTCAAATGTTTTGGAAATGGATTGGGTTTAAAGTGAAAAGCTTTTGAAATAGAATTTCGAGGATGAAATTTATTTTGAATAACTTGATTAAGTTTTGGGAATTTAAATAATTTGATTTAAATTTGAATTCAATATTTGAAATTGAATTCTATGATTTGGAAACTAGGGTGTAGGAAGTCTATTCAACTTATAAATGAGTTTATATGGGTTAAACTATTTTAAAAGTATTGATTTGGGAATTTGAATTTAAATTCAAAGGCTTTAACTCGTGTAAATAAAAATTGGATCTTTCTGAAATGAAACTATTCGGTTTCGAATAATAAAAGCTTTCATATAAGAAGCGAACTTCCAAATTTTGTGAAAAGGAATTTTAAGATTGAAATGAAAATGATTTCCAAGTTATGAAAACGGTTTGAAAGCTATAAGATAAATCTTTGATTTAAGGGATTAATGAGTTAATCCAATTGAAATGAAAATTGATTTGAAAAATCTATGAATAAATCTTTGTGAAACTAGGTGAACTTTATGAAATAAATCTTTTGTTTAAAAGATTTGAAATGGTAATTGGTTTAAACCATTTGAAAGAAAGTTTTGAATTATTAAGTTGTGACTTAATTGAAATCCCATATCCATATTTTTTAAATGTTGCGCTCACTATTCGGTTTAGCCGGGAGAAGACCTTTGTGTCGTATAACCCATTCCGAATATGTGATTCGACGTTATGGATAGCATTTGAAGACCGATGGTGAAGACCAGGTATTTGAGAGAATGATAGGATGACCTATCGATTGTCTCTGCACTGAGTTGCTCCGGTATAGAGATTCCCTAAGTGATGGGAAGTCCGATCGGGATTGTGAATACCTGGATTGCAAGGGCTTCTTTGGAAGTGCCTTCGTTCTGTTCGAACCCATAATAGACTTGTATGGATTGTATGTATGACATTACACTTCGAGATATAAAGTAGATTTCTTTCAAATACATTTCTGTTGGTGGTGGAGAATTTATTCTCTTAGCTTAGCATCCTTCTCTGAGATGTACGAGCTCGGAGGTTATGTAGTTGAAGGTTATCAGCGATATATTCCCAATTTGGTAATGTGGCATGCTGAGTGCTGCTGATCATTTGTTGATCAAAGCGTGGCTTTTGTGAAAAGCGTAGCTTTGTGGATGAGACTTCGGTTGACCTCACACCCCGAAAATGGTCGAAACAGGAAAGATGCGACAAGGTTATTTGCTGGTAGCGCCCTCTGAGGGTATGTTCATTTCCTTCTAGATAGAGGTGGTATCATGGTATGGAGCCCAGATATTTAACCTTTGTGGTTACTGCATATTTATTACTTTGTGGTTGTTGGTTATCGGGATCCCGGGAAAGGTTGGTTACGACCGGGGGATGGCATACCCGTGTCAGTAGTTACCCAGTTAAGGGGTAACCCGACCTTGTGTTGGCAGAGATCCGGTTTGGTTGTCGGGGCATCCTTCCAGAGGCGTACCCATGTGGCAATGGGAAGTTCCTTGGCCTGACCATTTGTGGGAAATCCACACTCTAATACACACCTTGTATGTTTTAGTTGTAGAACCTGCCATTTACTTATGGTGGTCACTACTGTTTAGATGGTAGCTATAGTAGGCATAGTGTGAAATGCCTATGTTGGCTAAGATTTATATTATACTTTCGAAATGCTTTCTGCACTTTGCACTTATAGTAATAATATCAAATAAAATTTGCGTATCAAGCATGTTTGACTATCATAAGGAGAAATCACCTCCGATTCTGCGTTTGCATTGTGTGTATGTGCGTGAGGCCTTATGGTAGTTACATTTTCTAAAAGCATTGCGAATCTATTTTAAAAATATTTGTTGTTGTTTCTAAAAGATAAACTGTTTTTGTTACTCATACCAGTTCCATGACTGATCCGGAATTTATTGTTTCTTTCCTAAACTCTGGGTGCTCATAATTTTCGACACGAGCAGTCTAGAGTTTGGTTTTTCAGATAGTCAGGTTTAGTAGATTATCTAAAGCTAGTTCAGCCTTTGGATGCGGACGAGACTTGTTTGTCTTAGTGCATCGTGATGTTGGATCGAGCTGTTGCTGGAGTTCTCTCTTGAGGACTATCTTAGAGTTATTTGTTCCGCTGCTGGTGTTATCTATTTTTCTTTTCCACTGCTATTTTATTGTATCATATCTCGGATGTATATTGATATCTGTTGTATCATCTGTTGTATCAGATATTGTATCAATACTGTATATAAATGTATTATTTCTTTTCTTCCGCTGTGTTGTTTACTTAATTGTGTTATAAGCTCCGGTGACTCGGATTTGAATGGTCGAATCTACGACATTCGAGTACGATGTAAAGTATGGATGTTGATTTTCGAACGCGAAAAATCTCGTATCGTTACACATGATTTCAAAAGTGATTATGATTTCAAAAGTGTTATATATTTGGAAGTGTTAAACTTCTGGAAATGAATATTTTCTTTTAAAGTGAATAATGATATCGAATTGATATGATTTGAAATGTATATAATATTTTGATTTGATGTATGAACTATTTGAAATGAAATGACCACGGTGTGAAATAAGCATTTTGTTGTTAAAGAGACCAGGATCGGATATTGTCGTGCTCTCTGCCAATACCGAAAACCACTTTAACAACTGTGTACGTGGTGGAGATTCCAAAACGAAGTAGGATGGTTTGACGATGATTCTATATGGTATTTACGTAGCCTTGACTCCCATTAGTAAGCTTGATGTGGCTAAAACAGGAGCTATGCTGGACCAAGTGGGGTCATTCCCCCTGTCGGACACATTTCATCGATGCCATTCTATAGCTTTTGTGATTTGATTGGGTGCACCTTTGATTTGGGAGTGTGTAACGTGGTGGACGGTAGTAGCTGCTATGCGTTATCACCAGTCCGGGAGTGCAAATGGTATATCTACCCCGATATTGCCTTGAGTGCCTTGTCGCAAGCCTTATCACATCTTCTATGAGTTTGGTTTGTACCATACCTATGGAGTGCCCTCTGATAGCCCTCTAGTTTCCGAGGGGAGTTATAGCACTGTATAGACTATGAGAATATATAAAATGTCTTAAGGGGGATATGGGTAATGCCTTAATGCTATTTTAATAGTTTACTTTATTACAAACATATTATAATAACATAGATTAGTACATAGTAGATAGTTCCACGGATCCTTAGAGGATGGGAATCCCAAACATCCTTTAAGTTACTTGTATTTCAATTGACATTTTCACTTGAGTTGAATTTATTAATATAAGAATGTGAATCCTGACTCGAGTGTTTTGTGTTTTGCTTTATGCTCGGGTTAGACTGTGTGTCACAGCATTTGAGACCCACCTTTGAAAATTGGAGCTTTGCTTGAATGTCCGTCTTATCTATTCATCTTTTCCAGTTATTTTGTTCAGACATGTCATCTGTTTGTATTCGAGACCACATTATATTGAGATATTCTATTGCATTTTATTTCAACCTCTGATGCTTATATAGTATCTTCATAAACAAGTATTTATCTTTAGTGCTGCTTATTGCTATAATACTATATGTCTGTGATTTCGTGATTGATTTATTTACTGTATATGCTGATTTTTGCCAAATATAAAATTAACAATCTATTGTTTTGAGCAATTCAAGTCCGACATGTGTGGATGATAACAGTTTGAAATAGCGGGTCGTTGCAGTTGGTATCAGAGCCATGTTTAGGCAAAACATAGCATATGGAGTAAAAATTAGTTAGAGAATCACCTTCATTTAGGCTTGAATTTCTCCTCTTCGATTTGGGTTTCCTTTGAATTTTGGAACTCTCCCCTTTGTTTTGAATTTCATTCTTGTCCTTCTTTTCATGTTCTTTTGATATTGGAGCATCCCATAGCTCCAAACTTAATTGTCAACTTCATCCTTTGTGTAACCAATCCCATCGGCGGTTCCGCCAAACAAAATATGATTTGTAAAGGAGTGAAACTCCTTTACAACAAGCGTCGATCCACTGGTGATTTCTGTGTCCTCTGTTATGATGCTATTATCTCTTGCAATGTCAAAACCGTCTCTAGTAGACGATCAAGGTAATTCCCTTGTAATCTTGACTCAATTCCGATAATCGGAGATTATCCTAATATTGGGTGAAGTCACTTCTCTTCCTTCCAAGCAGGAAATTTAAACGCTGCTTCGATCTTTTCCCTGGAATCTCAGTTGACTCGGTTAAGGTCGCTGCGATAAAAATTGGTCTATCCATCTCTCCTTTTGTAATTTAATTATCCTATATTCTTTTTGAGTCTATCGTCATAGTTAGAATTCTCTTCGACTAGGGTTCATCTAAATTTGAATCTCTACCCTTGCTTTGAAATCCATTCTTGAATAATCCTATGAGGAATTGTATTTTTAATTAATATAAATATTTTATATTGTGTTGCTTGAGTTGTTAAGTTGATTTTGGGTTTCGATTGATTCGTCGGGCCAATGCCATTGATGGAAATTCGAAAACGCTTGAACAAAGCAAGCCGACACAATATAGTTTTTGAAATTTGTAAGTAAAATAAATCTTTGTATGATTATATTTTTATATAAAGTATAATTTTATGAAATTAAATAGTTAAATGAATTGGTTGTTAGAAATGTTAATATTTGATTATCATGTATTGTTTTGTAACCATTGACTATTGCAACATGATATAAATAAATGAATTTATAAACATGGTTTATAAATTGATTTGGAATTGAAATAAATTTAAATTAAGAATTTAAGGATTCAATTTTCGGTGCAAAATTTGGTTTCTAAAGTTTTGGAATATATATATTTGAAAGTATTTAGGTGATGACTAGAGCATCATCGACATTCATTTTCGAGTCTCAAAGTGGAGAGATCACTTAGTAGCTTTGCTACACTTTGTTTTGGAAAATGGATTTTCAATTTGAATTTCTTGAATATGGTTTGATTTATATAATATATATGTACATATTTCTTTCAAAATTGTTTAAAGTGAAACCGAAAATTAATCCTTAAATTCTGTGATAAGTTACGGTTTTCAATTAGTAATGTAAATTAAAAATTATGAAATATTCAAGGTTTAAAAAATTTAAATTGGATTTTAAAATAACTTGAATTGGTTGAAATGGGATAAAATTTATTTCGAATGCGTTCTAATAAACATGTATAACTTACCTGAATTATTTAAAAAGTTGATATGTTAAGATGAATATGCATTTGAAGGTTACATAAAAGGAATACTTAGACAACAGATTGTTCAAATTAATTTCTTTTGCTTAATAAAAATACTATAAATAACAAGTAAATTGGTATAGTGCTCAATTACACATGAAACATTAATAAAACTTACTTGAAATATTAAAAAGGTCAAAATGTTAATGAAATGTGTAATTGAAGGTTATACAAGAGAAATTTTGCTTAATATCGTTGTTGTAAATAAAAGGGTAAATTAGTATAGTAGTTAATTACACTCAGACCCTTAATATAACTTACCTAGAAATAGTCAAATGATAATGATAATGGCAATCGAATAATATACGATATTAATGCAAGTAATAAGATGTACAAAATGATATTTTGTTAAGGGAATTTACCGATAATCAATTGAATAATAAAAAGAGAATTTATCTATTGAATAATATATGGTTATAATATATTTATTACACTTAATATATGTTGAAAATATGTTAAGTGAAATAAATTAATAAATAAAGGAGAATGCTTGTTAAGAAAATAAATTTGGACTTAAGAAAAGTTAAAAGTGAATTTTAGTGGAATCAACACAACTGAAGATAAATATATTAAAAAATGAGTTAATTAAAATAAATTTTGTTTGAATTTTTTTTAACAAACCTTAATAAAATTGAAATTATACCAACTGAATGAAATATCTTGAACTGTAATCAACAAAATGTGAATGCCATGAATAGTTATTGGTTGAATGAGATGGATTGAACCTAATTAGTTGAATACTGATCAATTTAACAACTAACGAAATTTATGTGGTCATTTGATTAACAATTTTTAATTAAATTAATAGAATAAAATAAATGGATATAATAAATGAGTTAAATTTAAAAATGAATGGATTTGAAATAAATGTTGATAAATTGAAAAAAGTTCAAAATTTTGAATTGGATAACTACTTATCAATTGAATAAAATGGATTAAACCAAATGGTTGAATATTAATTAATTCAAATTGAAATTCATTTGGTTTTGAATTTTATTCTGGTACTTTATATTTCAAATATATCTTTTATTTCTGTTACTTCTATTCTCCTACCTCCATCCTTTGATGACAAAAAGTTTTGAGTAGGGGAGAGTGTAAAAAGCCTAAATTTTTAATGATTTTTATAAGGTAATTAACTGAAATTTTTCTTGAAATTAAATAATTTAATTTGGAAATAAACATACGGTATTTTGTATGCGTATATCTAAATGTAGGAAATATCAGATTTTCATCGGATAATATGGAAGTTAGTTTTGTTGTGTAATTTTAATTCCAATTTAAATCAATTAATATTTGGTGAAGACAAAATATTATTGAAATCCAAATATTTTTACATAATAAATATGTAAATCATTTTCTGAGTGAGGCGTCATATTTCGTTTCATCAAATTTGGAATTCTCTAGCCCTGTCTATCTTATTTTCGGCGTTTTAGCAGCATTTTTGGTACCAAGTATCAACTTTTGATACGATGACCGTATCGCTGATATCTGTGTACCATTCCGTTCGTATCATCGTGCCGATCTCCACAGTATATTAATTTGTGTATTTCGGAGTCAGGTACATGGTGAAGTCGGTAGAAATGCTAACCGTATCGGTACCCATTTTGAGTCTTTGGGGTTCTTGTGTCCTTTCAATTTCCACCGTTTATTAACCCAACAGCCACTTGCTATAAATTATTCTCTGAATTCATCTACGAGCATTTACCACTCTATCATTCGTTTTGCGTTCCTTGGTTCTTTTGAAAAAAGGTTTATATATTAAATAAAATAAAATTAAAGTGTATAATGTATGGATCGTTTGCATTCCCATCTTCTCATCTGTAGCTTTCTTTCACCTGAAACCATGCTCAGAACTTTCATGGTCGAACTAGAAAAATTATTAAATTGAAAATGTTGTATGCGTTTGCCTCACCTCTTTTACCCTCACCTAAACTCATCTCCCCTACAGTCCGCCTTCCACCGCCCTCAAAAATTTGGCCGAACCCATCTCCCAGTATCCTTCATCCAGCAAACATCCGAGAGAGCCTTATCCGACCATCCTCCCATGACTGTCCATTGCCGCCAATAAATCTATGTCCTCCACTCTCCGATCTTCGACCGCAACGCCAACCTCCTCGACCACACGGCTCGATCTCTTCCTTCCTTCATTTTCATAGCCCATCCACATGGCCATTCTTGGAAAGAATATATATATATATATATATATATATATATATATATATATATATATATATATATATATATATATATATATATATATATATGAAACGTTCGTATACTTTTTCCCTGGAAAAACTTGCCCACTTCCTTCCCACTACCGTGCATCTCCAACTTGCCTCTCGTCCCGCGTCAGTCAGCTCGGCCTCTCTCCGCTACTCAGACCCAGATTCACCTCCGCACATGTTTTGGCTCTGTGTCCCCACCTCTAGGTGTGTAGTCGCAACCTCCTCTTCTTTTTCTTGAAAGCTTATGTATGTTTTACTATACGTTATATTATATAGGCAGTAAGTTACATATGTGTTTATATATATGTTACTTACGTAAGTTATATAATAAATTGGATATATATTAGTTTGTGCAAGGTTATAAGCTTGTTTATATATTAGTTGTTATGATGTACAAGTTATATACATAACTGTTTGTCTAAAAATAAAAATAAAAATAAACAAACAAATAAAAATATTTAGTTATATTCAAAGCTTACATATATTAGTGGTGCATATGCAAAGCTCGCATATGTGCTGTTGTACATATTGGCAAAAGGAGGTTGCATGGTACATATATTTCTTTATAAGTATAGTTGCATATAATTGTTTGTTTAAACCTGGATGTGTACGCATATGGTTTTAGTAATGATTTCTTTGTAATATAGATATATTGATATATATATATATATATATTAATAAATATGATACTATGAAATGTATACATATATAATATGTTAGGTTTAAAGAAGTATATATATAGTTTTGTAAGAGTTGTATCTATTTAAATTTATATTATTATTTTAAAAATAGATTTTGCAAAAAAATTCATATAAATAGTATGTTTAAATATTTATTTGAAGTTATGTTATAAATTTTGTAATAAATCAATATATATATGGCATATGTTTAATATATATACTTGATCCACCGAATCTGAATCCACCTTACCGTGTCTATCCACTGTCCAGATTTACAGCAGCAGTTCTAGCTTTATCGCTGTGTCGCTTGCGTATCTATGTCCGTATTCGTGTCCGTTGCTTCTCATTTTCCATTTTTCTCTAGCCTCGAAAGGTGCGCAATCACTCGCAATTAACATTCTTATAGTTAGTAAATTTTATTTCACTTGAAACAACAATTGAAATATGCTGTAAAATTTGAATTGCTAGTTGTATAATTGTTAAATATGATATGCCATTATCTGCAATTGTTCACCTATGATATATGACACCATATCTGATTATATATATCTTATTTAATTTATCACTGATGATATATGCATGTTATTGATATGTTATACTTTATTATAACTGTTCTCACTCTACAAGTTCCCTAGTAATTTAGAATCCCTTATGGGTTGAAATGATACATACTCGAATGATTTTGTAGAATAAGGAAAAATCGTTATGGGTTGAAATGATAAACCCAAGCGATTTTCATTGAGTTTAAATTTTTGGGATTGCGAGTTGAAATTGTAACGACCCGGAATTTTCAATCCCGAAATTTCTAGATAGTTAGGGAAAAGAAGAAAAGAGATATAAGAAGAAGAAGAAAAGAATCACCAAAACATAGATTCTCACATTCACAACGGATCAAAATATAATATCAAGTACAATAGCAGTTATGTAAAGGAAACTGTATTAGTTAATTTACATCAATACATCAGATTTACTGCCATTACTCAAAATTGGACAGTTAAAGTTAACTTGTCACATAAATACAAACAATAATATACACAGCGGAAACACCATACGTTCCTGCCATCCAGCTCGCCTCCTGAGCTCCAGAACGTCCTTACCTAAAAATCTGTAATACTCGGCCTGACCCGAGCAATACATCAAAGTAACACCCAGGTCAGGCTGGAAACCAGCGTGAGTAAACCCATCTAACATGAAATTCCAAAGCATAAAACTTATTTAAATCCCAGGGTAACCTGTACTTCACTACAAATTCTCAATTTGTTATAGTCAACACTTATTTCGCACATCAATATCTATGTACCTCTACCTAGTTTAAATGGTCCAATTACTTAAATCATTCTATTCCAGCTAATTGATTTCACATATCAAATCCATAAGGAATTTACAGATGATTACAAATCGAAGTGGTTTTGGGTATTTGCTAATACTCGACCTTAGTCTCTTCGAATCCAATGTCATCTTAACCCAAGTTATTCAAGTGAATACAATTCAATTTTAACTACAAGATGTTACTTTTACATAGCAATTCATCATCGATAGATAACAACATTATCATAGTATAACCAAAACATATCATATCACAAAACATTTTATGTCAGAGTTATCAACCAATTCAAGGTATTTATAAATTCCAATCATCCATAAGCAAGATTAATTAGTCTCACCATTTCTCATTAATTTAAATAAATTAAATTAATTGCCTTAATCACCTTTAAATCCTACTTATTAAAGCATTAATTAATTAAAAACTAATTAATTAATCATCCTTTAGTTAACATCTAAATTAATCATCCTTAATTAACTATTCCTCAATTACATTAAGTAACTAACCTTTAATAAATTTCACAAATTAATTATCCTTTAACTATTCACATTAATTAAACTTTAAGTATTCTCATTATCTAATTAATCACGTTGATCCTTCGTTAATTACTTTAATTAGTTATCCGAAAATCATTTACTTTGATTAATTATCTTCTAATTAATCCCAGTTACCGACGAACCCATAAATCAATATCCTTAATTAATCAACCCTTAAATTATCTATCTAAAATTAATTATCCATAATTGCTTCATTAAGGAATTATCTCATTGATTAATTATCCTCAGTTAATTAACCTTTAATTATTAATTATTTGACCTTCAGTTACAGATTAAATTAATTTACCCTTAATATATTAATCCTTTAATTACTTACATTAAGTAATTAGTCATTTAAGTAATTGATCTCTAGTTACTAACATTGTTTGATAATTAATTACCAATTAATTAATCTCAAGTTAATTAATTTATAACCTCTAAATATTAATTAAGCAATCCCTAATCATTAATTAATTAATTAATTACTCTTTAATTACTTTATTAATTTGATTAATCCTTCATTATCAAAGGTCTTAATCAACCTTAATATGTTTGATTTATTAATTATCATAATCATATTTAAACCATTTATCTTTATAATTAATTTATTTAATTAAATCATATAATTTAAGTTAAATCATAACCTAAGCATTTAACATAACAAATTAAACAAATTATAAAGTTTCCTTAAAACAATTATTTAACACATCTATTATATAAAGACATAAATTTTAAGAAAGTTTCAAAACTAGATTCAAAACTTATTTATATTTAAACTTAAAATTGCACAAATTTTCTTTGGGTCAAACCCGAATATCACTTCTGGTCCTTACTCGAGAAACCCCCCTTCTTTCTCTCAAAATTTTGTTAGTTTAAAATTCAAACCAGGAACTTATGTAAAAACACCTCAAGCCAAAAAAAAAAAACTACACGAGACCAACACTGAGCAAAAGCTTTAATTTCACGATCTCAACGTCACCGGTCACGAATGTGCATGCATGCACATGCACGTTAGTCCGATCAACTTCGACACCTTGCCAAGGCCACCCTCAAGTCGTCGATCATCTTGTCGACTCATTCGATCACCAGATTTGACGATCTCGGCTTCCAATCAAAATCGAACCAAACAATCAATGTCTGGAACCCATCCAATCGCGGAAAACACACCCTAGACATTGCCTCCGACCATCAGGTCCCACGCCGACCATCCCAAAGTCGCGCCACACTCCGACAAACCGTTTTCCACCTTAGCAATCGACCTCGACTTCCCCACGGTGAAGAAATCGCCAAGAATAACACGTCGATAAAACTGGGTTTAAAACCCTACCTCAACTTCGTCAAGCAACTCCGGCCATCAGAAAAATCCCAAACTATTTTTCCTGGGTTTCCCCACTTCCCATCCTCCTCCAGCCTAAATCTTGACCCTCCCCTCTCCGTCGATCGACGGCAAACGACCAACTACCCAAAATCGATCAACACGGTAAATCACAACATATACAATCCTAAAAATCTTGATTTCTTTACCTATATTCATCATACTACAGTGCAATTCTATTTATAAGATCAATTCCTAGAATTATAATTGTTTATTTTTTTTGCCATATAATCGATTTCTACGTTGCAATCTTATTTTAGTAATAATTCTTAATATAATTCTTGGCTCAAATTCAAAAATTGATATTACATATTTACTGAAATTTTACCTTTAGAAATCAAAGCTTGAATTGATTTGGATAGGATGATATGAATTTTATATGTTGGTTCTTGATACTGTAAAACAACAAAGGTCAGGAATATGTAAACACATAGATATGCCAAGTAATAACAGTGTAATTCAATCTATAACCTAGTTGAAATCATCCAGGAAAACTCTATTACAACTTAACTCTGTAGATTCATCACATATCTCAAGTATGAACATAGTTTAAGCCGTTTTTAAGAAAGGTTTACTCACCTGTAGAAGATAATAGAGCAAGGTTTTGAAACTGGCAAATTTTGTTTTTGCTTCTTGATTATGATTTGCTTACTGATATGAACTATTTATTCGCCTGAAACTTGATGTTGAACTGCTGAGTTGAAATGAATCAGATGCTTGCATTTTTTTCTTCTAGGTTTTAATTTGAAACTGTTGTTTTATCTTTTTTTTCCTTTTCTTTAATTTCCAGATTTTGTGAAGTATGAAGCCTGGGTTCCTAAACTTGATGTTTTATTCACATTATAGATTTAAAAAGATAAAAAATAATAAAGTGAATACATCTCGCCACCAGTATTTTTTTCTAAACTAACATTTGTTTGAATATTAAGAGAAATATTTACATTTGTTTAATGCATGCTTTAGAAATTTACAAATGTTAAGATAAAGTATTTTATGTCTTAAACCGTTACTTAATTTACCTATTATATTTATATCATAAATACATGTATCATTCTTAAATATTATATTTATATTTATATATACTACTATGTTTATTTTCAAGTATATAAAAGAAAAGAGTTTTAAATCTTTTTATTAAATCTCATTTTATATACTTGCAACCCTGTTTTAGATATATATATATATATACATATGTATGTATGTATGTATGTATGTATATAATTTTCAAAGATTTACTTAAAGTTGAATTTTATTTCTTAACACTAAAATTAGTATCTATGTGTGTGTGTGTATATATATATATTCATTAATTCCAAAACATAACTTTCAATACAATATATATATATCTATATCTTATATTAAAAAATTATTCTTATTAGCTTTGAAAAGATAAATTTTGCCAAATGAATATTTATAAAAAAACCATTAAACTAATATTGTCAAATTCAACAATTATATCAGGAGATTATCAAATACATATTTATCCCAATATTTGTAACTTAGTATTTATTATAGTTCAGTTCATCTATATACATGCCCAAATATCCTTATTTATCAAATTTTATTGGTTTAATCAAATGAAATCAGTATCTCAATAGTTTAAAATCAGTTAATTATCAAATTAACCAATGTTCAAAAGCCAGGTTATCACATTCCTCCCCCTTCTAATCTTTTCGTCCCCGAAAAAGAACGATGCTAGAATTATTAAAATGCTTATTATTAGAAAAATTATTCTTCGATCACTTTTAAAACACTTTAAAATCTATATAATATTGCCGTAATAGATTTATAAAAATACTATTTATAACTCGATGTTTTAACAAGTCCATCCTCGTTCTCACAGAAATTCAGTCATATGTTGATTAGGCGTAGGACTGAAAATCTATAAGTACTTGGTAAACCCATTTTCAACACCTAGTGAAAATACTTGGAAAATAATTTCTATTGAAAATATAGAAAACATTTTTGAAAATAGAGGGAATATCTTTTGTGAGATGCTCTGGAAGTCATCACCCCCATCCATGGTCGCAGTTAACCCGATGATTACGTTGCCATCTCGGCAAAATCCATAGATAACTGTAGGCACTCCGTGCCCCTCAATTACGTCATGGAACCTGCTACAGATCGCAGCTGCATTTGGGATTACGTTGCTATCACAGCAAAAACCCATATAACTGTAGGCATTAACTCCCTTGAATTCCGCTGCCAAAAAATGAAACTTCTCCACTCCATTCGACCATTGATCGCAGTCTAGCGATGTTACGTTGCCTTCCCAGCAAAATCAAGCGTAGACCGTTGACACTCACCTCCACACGATTTCCGCTATGGTCCACAGTAGATCGCAGCGACATCGAGTAACACTGTCATCATAGCATAACCCAAATGCCTCTACAGGCATCAGCGCCCTCGACTTTTGCTACCCAATAATCTTCAGGAACTTCAGTTTGTCTGGATTTCCTCAGAGGATCCAATTTAGAGCCTCCCCCCTTTGAGGCTCAAGGCAGTACCAACCTATGGTACTCCTAAGAAGTTCATTTCAAGGGAGCACATTTTTTTCCATAGCCATTTTCTAAACACTTTATAGTATACACATATAGTATTTTCCAAATCATACACCTAGTATGAATCCCATATAAATCTCCTTTTCTCAAATCAATTATTCCAAAATCTATAATTCTCAAACTAGGCTTTCCAAATTTTCAAAATTGATTTTTCCCAAGAATCAAAGCCTTTCCAAAATCCATAGGTTCCAAAACGTTTTTACAAAATCATTCTCATAAGATCATCTATATATAAATATGTATAACTTTGAAATTCTTTGGATCACTTCATACTTGTATAAATTCTCTTTTTATACTTCAAATACTTTTCAAAAGCCTTTTCCTTTCGGCAATAAATTCAACAAGGGGAGATTTATCCTATATATACATAACTTAGTTTATGCCAAAACAATATCAAGCTGGATTATTGTATAAAGTCACCTACCATATTACTTACTTCCATAAAGTAAATTTTGTAACAAACCGTAAATTTTGGTAATTAAAAATAGTTGATTTAATAAGATTTTTGTAATTAAAATATTAAAAGAAATAGAAATTGGTTATTTAATGTGGATGTAATAACTAATTTGAATGGTAAAGAATGTAATTTAAGCTAAATTATTGATAGATTGAAGGAGATTACAATAAATCGACATAATGTAAATGTTGAATTTATGAATGAGGTACAATATAATGAATGGAAATTGAGTAAGGCCATGGTCCTGTAAGTAATTGTAACTTTGGTCTGTAGACAATAAGCTTACAAATGTAGTTAAAAGTAAACAGTGACAATTATTATGTGTTACATGTTTATTTAGTCTATTAAATTGAAATGAGAATTTAATATATATAAACAAAAGTTGCATTAATGAGAAATGTAATACAATGTTTAGAAGTTGTTAAATTGAAGTATATTAAGGAATGAATGGTTAACTAGGTTTGTAGAGTAATAATGGACTTAATAAAAAGATTTGGAATTGAATCAAATTTATGTATTGAAATTCAGTCTCTAATAATTGGATCTATTGTAGTAAATGGAATTAAATATTACATTATTTGAAGTTAAGATAAAATAGGAATATTAGTACACTATGGTTTAAACCATGATAATTATACCGTATAATGAAATGGATTGAATAACTAGATGGAGTTAAGAATATGGATTCATTGGGAATTTAAAACTTAAACTTTTAAATTGGATGAACTACCGTGTTTTACATGCAACAAATTTTTGTACTTTTATTATATACATATTTTATATTTTTTCTACATCCATCTCTATTTTTTTTTTCTATTTTTATTTGTCTAGGCTTTTATTGTATTTATTGGAGTTTATTTGTATATATTCTTTTATTTAATGGCTTGGAAAAAAATTAATTAGACGTACGTTACTTTGCTTAATTAGGCATAGGTTACATTTGCTTTATTTATTGCCTTTTATATACCTATCTATTTAACTACCTACCATAGTCGTGTATATTTTTTTCTAGCTGTGAGAAATCATTCCACAAATCACGCAAGAAGAATTATTTCTCATTTCAAGCTCCTCATTTTCATTTGCAATTAAGAATAAATATATACGTTCCTTTCTCCTTAATTGTGCCTTTTCCGTTTCCTAGCATTTACTTCTTTGTCTGCCTTCCAAACAACTCCATCTATTAGCCGTGAGAAACTTTATCAATTCATGTACAAAAAATTTATTTCCCACTTCTCATATTCATTCGCATTTAAGAATAAAATATATGCAAGTTTATTTCTCCTTAGCTTATGCCTTTTTGTTTCCTATCATTTACTCCTCCTTAGCCGTTTCTTTTTTTCTTCCATCTTTAGCCGTGTATTTCTTTTGATAACTCCCTTATCATTTGCGTGAAAAAAAACAACAAGCTCTAATTATTCCATGGCTTTCTCTTCTTCTTATTCTATTTTCTTTTCTCTTTTCTTTTATTCTTCTTCAAGCATGGCTTGGTCTCCACCTATTGCCGACCATACCACCTCCTCCTCATCACCAAATACTAGCCATGACCACCATGGAAGCATACATCACCAATGTTGATAACAGACCTTAACCAAGCCATGTATTAATCACCTTGCTTTGATTTATCAAGGTTAGGTCATTTTATTTTCTATCTTTTCATTTTTTTATGTATATTATTTTGTATTGAATCATTGCTTACATATGTTACGTATTGTGTTTTTTACATGTTCGGATCTGACTCTTCGTCCACTCAAAAAATATGGTCGTGCTTTGCCGTGCCTTTTCGTGCTTTGCAAAGTTTGGATGTGTGTTTGATTTTGATTCTAGCTTTCAAAAAGGTGAGATTTTTCACTCTAGACAACGTACTTTTATAATTGTGAAATGATGACAAGTGAATTGTAGAAATTATTATGCTATGTTCATACATACCTGTGATTGATTATACGATGTTAAATGCTGTTTATATATTTGTTACATCATCCGTTATGATATTATATGCTATATTGTTATATTTATTTCCTGTTTATCACACTGCAAGTTTCCTATCACTATGGGTTGAAATGATACATACCCGAACGGACTTTAGGATAAGGAATATCACTATGGGCTGAAATGATAGGCTAGAGTGATTTTTTATTGATTTTTGTTGTATTTATTTTTCTTGGGATCGTGGATTTGAAATGATAGAACCCAGATTTTTCTTTTCAAATTACGGATTGAAATGATACATAGCCCTATCACTTAACGTAGGTTTGAAAAGATTATAAAGGCCCATGGTTAATATTTTTAAAGTAATATCTTCCTTAAAATTTATTAAGTATTTTGAAATTTGGAATATATGGAATTTTTACTTAAAATTTGATTTAAAGATTTGAAATATAAAGATATATCAGTTTTGATAAGTTAAAATGTTATAAGCTGATAATTGGTTTAAAGTGTAATTTAAAAATCTTTATTTGGTTTTAAATAGCAATTTAAAGATTTTTATTTGTGATAAATAATTTAATAATTAAAGTTGATTAATATGGAATTTTAAAATCTAACCTGATAATTGCAATCAATCTTTAGTTTTGAAATGAGTATGGTTGTATTATAAATGATGTATTTTGGATTGAGAAAATGAAATACAGTTTTTAATTAATGTAAGAAACATGTAAAGTTCTAATTAATGAAAGAACATGTAAAGTTTTTAATTAATGCAAGAAACATGTAAAGTTTTAATTAATGAAAGAAACGTGTAAAGTCATAATTAATGAAAGAAACATGTAAAGTTTTAATTAGTGTGGGATTGATTAAATTAATAAATGCTCTTTACTGTAATAGAAATGTAAACTAAAACGTACATTTGATAATGTAAGTTTTAATTAGTGTAATGTTGATTAAAATGATAAATGCTCTTTATTGTAATAAATGTAAGTTAAAACGTACATTTGATATGTAAGTTGTAATTAATGTAAATGACATATTTTAAATGATTAAATAATAAAGTTTCTTTATTGTAATATAATGTAAGTCAATTAGGTACTTTTAACTTAACATAAGAATTTCAGCTTTAAATTGTATATTACAGCAACAAAGTTTATTTAACTATAAGGCTATTATAAAATGACCATGTTAAAATTTGTAAGTATACAAATACTTTGGTTATATGAAATGTTAAAGTGGAAAGTATTACATTCCAAAAATGCTATGATTCCTAAGTATTGTGATTTCAGCAGTATGAATTCCAAATGATAACATTTCTAAATTGTTAGGATTTTAGAATATTATGGTTTTAAAGTGTTTGGTTTCAGAGTTGTTATAACTTGAAAGTAATATGGCTTTGGAAATAAAATTATTGGAAACTGTATTTAATTAAGAATTGATTTAAATATATAAATTTAAACTTACTGAAATTGAAGATTTAAGAAAATGACTTTATAAAGTAGTTTGGTTTAAGATGATTTAAAACAATATTTCGAGTTTAATAAATTGAAGGAATATTCAATGATTTGGAAACTTGGGTTTTATTTAAATAAGATATTGATTTGGTCTTTGGAATTTAGAGGGTATATTATTACTTTGGTTTTTGAAATGGGAAATGATATATTGATTTGATTTTGAAAGGAAATATTATAGTATTTAGTTTTGAAATGGATATGATATTTTGGTTTTAAAGTGTAAATGATTTTGAAAGAAATATCCATGGGTTATAATAACGGTTGGTTGTTAAAGAGACCGGGATTAGATATGGGCATACTCTCTGTCGATACCGAAAACCACTTTAACAACCGTGTACGTGGTGGAGATTCTAGAATGAAGTAGGATGGTGGTGGCGTTCCTTTGAGGTATATACGTGGACCCGACTCCCGTGAGTTGGCACAAGGTGGCTAAAACAGGAGCGATTGACGGGCTAATGAGGTAGCACCTTTGATCGGACACATCCCTTCGATATTATACTTTGACTTTTGGATTGATTCGGTGGACCCTTTTGATTTTGTTGATTTGGGGGTGTGGCTCGAGGTGGGCGGTAGCTACGGCTATGCGTTACCACCGGCCCAGAAGCGTAATTGGTATATCTATCTTGGCATTTCCAAGTTGTGCCGTGTCACCTACCCTAGTGCGCCTTGTACGAGTTTGATTTGTGTCGTACCTATGGAGTATCCTTTGATAGCTTCCCGATCAGAAGGTATTACGGTACTGTATAGGCTATTAGAACTATTACGTATTAAGGGCTATATGAGTAACCTCCTAACGCTTTTTAAAAGTAAGTTTATTTTACTATAGACATTATTATAATAGCGAAATATTACTACATAGTAAATAGTTTAACGGATCCTTAGAGGATCCGCGGTCCCAAGCATCCTTTAAGTTACTTATACCTTATATTACAGTTCACTTGAGTTAGTTTACATTGTATAAGTATGCATGTCCTGACTCGAGTGTTTTGTGTTTTGCTTTACGCTCGGATCAGACTGAGTGATACAACATTAGAGACTCACCTCTGGAGTTGGAGCTTCACTTGGAAACCCAGCTATGTATTTCGCTTTCAGTTATCCAGTTGATTCCGGTTATTCAGTTGAGGCCAGTAATGGATTCTGTTTGTACTTGATATCATAATGAGACTTTTGTTGTATCTTGCTTACCTTTGATGTATATTTATATAGTAGCTTCATGAACTACTATTTCTTTACTTCCGCTGCATTTTATTACTCTGTGTTTGTGATCTTTGACTATTTATTTACTGTTTATGCTATGTTTTGCCAAATTTAAATTCGGTATTTTTAACAATTCAAGTCCAACATATGAGGATGCAAATGGTTGAAAATAAGCGGTCGTTACATTTGGTATCAGAGCTTTGGCTTTAGGCAAAACTTAGCATATATGGTAAATTTATTTACAGAATCACTTTCGTTCGAGCTTGAATCTTTTCTTTTTGACTCGATTTCCTTTGAATTTTGGAATGTTCCCTCGGTTCTGAAATTCATTCTTGTCCCTCAGTATTCGTCTTCTTTTGATTTTGGAGTATCCCATAACTCCACTTCGAATGGCTTGTAAAGGGGGTGAAACTCTTTTACAATAGGTCTTGATTCACCTGAGATTTCTAAATCCTCGGTTTAGATGCTAGTATCTCTTGTTATCCCGAATTCTATCCCTTGAGATCGAAAGTAAATTTGCTTTAAAACTCTACATCGACCAATTCTTGGAGTCACGGTTGACCCGGTTAAGGTTACCCGCGATTTATATAAGCTTATCCATTTCCTTATTCAGTTAGTTAATCATCGTATCTTTTGTTCCAACTTATCCTTTCTTTGATTTGAGGATAATCAAATTTGAATCTCTACCCTTGCTTTGAAAAAAATCTATTCCTATATAGTGTATTTGTAAATCTATATTTAAAGTGTTGAATATATTGTATTGTTTGAGTTGTTTATGTTGATTTGGATTTCCGATCGATTCGTCTGATCAACGTTATCGATAGGATCTCCAAAACACTTGAACAGAGCAAACCGACATAATATAGTTTTCAAATTTAGTAAATGAAATAAATTTTGTATAATTATAGTATATATAAGTATAACTTTCTGAATTTTGATAGTTAACTGAATTTGATGTTTAGAAATAATATTTGACTTTGTATGTAGCTTGTAACCATTAGCTTTTGTTTCATATATAAATAATTGAACTATAAAACATGGTTATAAATTAATCTGGAAATTAAAGTGAATTTAAATCAATAATTTGAGATTTAATTTTTGATAATTTCGAACTTTGGTTTTAAATTTTTAAAAGATATATTATTTGAAGTATTTTTCGAATAGAAATCGTTTTCAAAGAATTTTAAAGTTTTAAGGCAGTGTTCTTCTCTTTGTCGTTGGAAAGTAATTTCGGCGATGACTGCAGCATCATCGACATTCATTTTCTAGTTTTGAAGTGAAGAGACTATCCTATAGTTTTACTACAATTTTGCTTTGGAGAATTAAATTGATTTGAAACTAAAAAAATATGGCTTGATTTACAATACATATATTGGTATATGATTTCAAAGTTGATTTGATATATATATTTAGTATATATTTATGTACCTCTAAAATAATTGAAGTTAATCGGAATTTGATTCTTAAATTTTATCTTAAAGGATGATTTCAATTGTAAAAAAGAATCAAAATTTTGAATAAATATTTAAGCTTGAGATAATTGAATTAAAAAGTTTTATTTGTATAATATTCTATTGCATTCCAATATAACTTACCTAAATTATTCAGAAGTTGAATATGTAATTGGATAATATACAATATAAAAAGATTTTATAAATAAAATTCAAGGGTTATAATAAATGTTATACACTTAAATTTTATAAAAGATTAATATAGGTAAATAGAATAAAAAGGTTAATTGAATAATATACAGTATAAATGGTGTTAAAGCAATTTTTAAATATATTGGTATATTTTATTCAAATTAATTAATTTTTGTAAATTTATTTGTTTATAAAGTTAGTGTTTTTGAATGAGATGTATTGTTTACTTAATTCTTTCTTTGCCCTTCTTTTTCCTTTTCGGGGACGAAAAGTTTTGAATGAGGGAGAGTGTAACAATCCGTAAATTTTGGTAATTAAAAATAGTTGATTTAATAAGATTTTTGTAATTAAAATATTAAAATAAATAGAAATTAGTTATTTAATATGGATGTAACAACTAATTTGAATGGTAAAGAATGTAATTTAAGCTAAATTATTGATAGATTGAAGGAGATTACAACAAATTGAAATAATGTAAATGTTGAATTTATGAATGAGGTACAGTATAATGAATGGAAATTGAGTAAGACCATGGTCCTGTAAGTAATTGTAACTTTGATCTGTAGACAATAAGCTTATAAATGTAGTCAAAAGTTGAAACGACCCACAGTTCCGTACCCCTTGAATCAACACTATTCTCCAACATATCAACTCAAAGAGAACGGAAATACGAACCATTGGGGTTAAGAAAGAAAGAGATAGAAGAAGAGGAAGCAAACAACAACAGAATTTTACCAATGTAGCGGAACAAAATATAATAGATAATAATAGATCTTTACACAAAAGAAAACTATATCTATTTTATACATACATCACTAGAATACATCATCAGAGTTCAACAACATCAATAACATACAACTGGACTATCATATAAACTTGTCCTCAAAACTGAATACACAGCGGAATAATAATCAAGCACGGAAGTGCGTATTGCCATCCAACTCGTCTCTTGAGCTCCACAACATCTTTTCTTGTATTCTATAACACTCGGTCTGACCTGAGCATTATAGTTAAATAACACCCGAGTCAGTCTGGAATACCAGCGTGAGAAAACCACACTCAAGTTGATTATTAAAGTTTCAAAATCCTTTTAAAAACAAAAGCATCTCGTAAGACCACGCCACAAATAAACATGTCGGGTTTTTACCTTACGATAGCTAAAACACTTTTTATTGAAATTCTTTAATATTATAACAGTGTCTATAGAAAGTAAAATAGAATCTAGCTGAAATGCTTGCATCTCACGTTTCAGCAATAGTTGGGCACAATCAAAACCGTACGGGCGCGTAGGGAAGATGGATTTCCAACTAATGACTTGGCGCTGGGGTACCACCTGTCACGGTACCTAGTCTATATCAGCATACCGAGGATCACTCCCGAACCCCTGCAACACAAGACTGGGACTACCCTTTACTAATAATCCCGAGTAAGATCACCCCACGGTTGGGATCGGCAACTGCACCACTAAGCTGAATAAAAAGAGACATCTAGACAGGGATGAGCTCACCCTAATGGGCGCTACCCACCTAGCTTTGCTGCATAACCCCTGATTTTCAGTCATTCCCGGTTGATGAGACTTGAGGCTAAGCGTTACCTTTTTAGAATGTTTCACTTAGAATGCTCATCGTCCACCTGACGATGTTCTGAAAGCATTCATCCATACAAGTCCGTCCCGGGTTCGAACGAAACCGAAGGCACTACTCCTACTACATCCATTTTGGAATCATCCTCAGGATAAGTAGCGACTAGCCCTTGCACTTCACTGCTCCATCTTCCACTCCTAACTCGTTTTTCGACGAAAACATACAAACTGGATCGAAGTGGTTTTCGAGAAATAAATCCCGATCCCGATCTTTTCGAAACGATCAGCGCATCGTCTAATATTGATAGTCGGTTATTTAACTATCAAATAACATTCACAACAACCATCAACAATAAATAATTTCACCAAATTATTTGTTAACCTCAAAATATCTTTGCAAGATATATTTCAATTTTCAACCCTTTTGAAAATAGTTTTCAAATCACACTTTTCTCATGGAATGAATTCCCAAATATTTATTTCCACTGAAAACACCAAGTACCAATACTTTAAATTTTTGAAATAATTTAAAACCCATTATTATAAACATATACTTTAACATTTAAATTGAAAACTACTTCAATACTTTATTAAAAATATATACTTTAGGAATATTTAAACTGAGGTTACTTGGTAAAATATAAACCTAGATTTTCTCCTTTAAACAAAATACCAAGTCACCTTTAAATAATTACTACTATAATAAATTTGAAAAAGACTTACTTTAAAATTTAAACATTTAAAAAAGTAATAAATTTTCAAAAATATACTTCTTAAAACAACTTTAAACTTTTAACTTATACTTATAAATTTGGTTTGAAAACGTACTTGGCTATCCAGGGAAATACACTTCTCTTTCACATCTTAAAAACAAATCACTATTTATTTTTAAACAAATTTACTCATTCCCTTAATAAATTCCCACTGTAAATTTATTCTTTCAAATATCCACTGATACATTGCTTTGCTTTTACAAACCAAGTTTAAAAGTTTCATAGACTGAACTTCCCCGTTAAAATTCCGATTCCCAATTTACTCCATTTGAAATAAATTTCTTTACTTACTCAATTTCTTTCAAAATCCATTAACTTTATATTTTATTTCTTAATTATGGGTTAAAATCTATTTAACTGAAAATACCAATTTCATATTTTTCAAATTTCTTCTTTATCCTTTTAAATAAATTCAAACCTTGAATTTTAAAGTAAATTCTTTATTTCGTTAAATAATATCACTTAAATTTACAATTCATTATTTTCTGTTTATTCAAAATCCCCTTTTTCCACACTCAGAATTATTTATTAGGATTTTAAAATCACTTTTATTCTTTCCTCACCATTCATTCTTCAATTTACCCTAAATTTCCAATAACCATTTACTTACAAATTCTCTCTTTTAATTTTGTTTTCAAAAATCCAATCTATTTATTTTGATAACTTAGTAATTCAAACAAATTCAATCAAACCAGCATCCAACATTTCCGATTACCCATATAATTCATCATAGAATATCAAATAATCATAACACCGAATATCAATCAAACCTGTTTTCCTGCAACCACAGATGTTAGCACAACACCAACTCCACTTCAAGTTGGAATATCGCAGTGTATGGGATTAATATAATATCGTCTGCTATTATGCGGCGCAAAGGGTCTCATCCGCTATATAATTGATGCAGCGCACCATGATAACTCGTTTGCTTTAAGTCGCTCAACCAACATAGGTCGCTTGGTCTTAAGTCGCTCGGCCTGCTATGAGTCGCGCCATGTTAAGTCGCAACCACATAAGTCGCTCCACGATCCAACGAATCAAGGAAACGAGGCCGCATCTCTTAATTCGTTTACAAGGCCGCATTCTTCTTAAGTCATAAGTCGCTGGCATCTCTTAAGTCGTTCGCGAGCTAACCAACCTATGCCGCATTTTTTAAGTCGCTCTGATAGGTCGCTGGCTTCTTAAGTCGCTAGCTTATGCCGCATCACTATAGCCGCTTCTCTTAAGTCGCCTGCTTCCTTAAGTCGTCTGCTTCCTTAAGTCGCTGCTGCCTTAAGTCGCCTGCTTCCTTATGTCGCATATTTGCTTATGTCACTGATCTTCTTACGTCGTTATGTTGTAACTTGTATTATATTGTTAAGTCGTTGATGTTATGTCGCATATGTGCTGTTTGTTGTTATGTCGTGTATGTTGTACTGTTAGGTCGTGTTGCTGTTAAGTCGCGTATGTTGTTAGGTCGTTATGTCGTTAGGACGTATTGTGTTGTACTGAGTCGCATGTGCTGTTGTAACTTGTATGTTGTTAAGCCGTAACTCGTATATGTTAGGTCGTGTATTGATGTAAGTTGCCCGTGTATGTTAAGCCGTGAGTCGTATATGTTGAGTCGTGTGTGAGTTGTAATCTTCTATAAATAGGGGTGTGTTGTCATTGTACAAGGGAGTTGATTTTGAATAAAATTGTTTGTGTGCTTTTGCCACTTTTCTTGAAGTTGAGTGTGATCTCCTTCTTCTTCCATATTGGATATTCGAGTGCGCTCGAATCAACGAACTTGAAGCCGATTCACGGAATCTCGTGCGCGAGATCAACGTCGAAGAATCATAGATCTTCTAACGTAGAATCGTGCGCGATCAACGTGTTGAAGATAGCTAGAATCCGGTATCTCGAGAGATCAACGGATTTGGGCATTTATCTTGGTGTCATTTTATCGTTTTGATTCATTTTGTTATTTCTGCTGTGTCACTATTTGGTATCAGAGCTAAGTAAGATCAAGGCCGAAGCCGAGTTAAAACTAGGCAGTTCAGAGCCGAGCTAAGTCAAAGCCAAGTCAATCCAGTTGGGAGCCAAACCTGGTTAAGTCGGAGCCGAGTTAAAAAAAAGTTAGAGCCGAGTTAAAAAAAGTTAGAGCCGAGTCAGAGCCAAGTCATGGAAACAAGATTGTTTGAAGATCATGCCTCTGAGACGTGCTAATCGCTATCATAATGTTGAAGATGTGTATAGAAGACAAGAAGCTGAGCAGATGGAGCAACGTATCAATGAAAGTTTCAATGAGGGCATTGAAAAGTTGGAGAAATTGATGAAGGACATGAATCAAAGTCAAAGGAGAACTTCTCCAGTTTCGAACCATAGTAGAAACAGGGTTTCACCATTGGTTTCAGAAGAAAGGAGAATGTCAACCCAGTCTTATCGGGATAGAAGAGAATCTTCAGTTTCAATGAGAAGAGAACACCATGAGTATCGACATGATGAAAGAAGAACCCCACGTGAGTTTGACAATGAACCATATTGTGATGCTGAAAGACATGATAGAAGGGATATGCATGATCGTAGAGACATAGATGGACGAGATCGATATCGAAATACATATGATTTTGAGGAAATGGTGATGGAGGCAGTATTCATTATCGAGATCGAGGCCAAGTGCAAAATCAATACCTTGATTTAGAAAATGATCGTAAATGGGAATCAGGTATGAGGATGGAAATTCCAGAACTCAAAGGTGGTATGCAAGAAGAAGAATTTCTTGATTGGTTGTCAAATGTTGAAGAAATTTTGGAATTCAAGGAAGTGCCTGAGAATCGCCGAGTCCAATTAGTTGCTATAAGGCTAAAGGGAAGAGCTATGGCATGGTGGCAGCAAACTAAACTAATTTGGGAGAGAATGGGAAAATCAAAAGTTGTCACTTGGGAGAAGATGAGAAAGATGATGAAAGCAACTTTCTTGCCGTACAATTATCAATCTCTTATGTATCAACATTTGTAGAACTTGAGACAAGGGACGAGGATGGTGAATGATTATGCAGATGAATTTTATTAATTGATTGCAAGGAATGATGTTATGGAAACCGAGGAACAACTAACAACTAGATATATTGGAGGGTTGCGAATGCAAATTCAAGACATGGTGAATATGTTTAATCCAATGTCTGTTGCTACAGCACATCAGAAAGCCTTAGCTTGGGAGAAACAAGGGAGACGAGGAGGTGGTGTGTTTACAAGTTCTAACAATCAGAATAAGTGTGCTAGTAGCAGTGCAAATGTTTCCAAGGCAGTCAGTAAACCAACTGTCAAAGAAGCCGCTAAAGCAAAGGTCAATGACATTATCAAGTGCTATAACTGTCAGGAGTTTGGCCATAAAAGTAATGAATGTACGAAGCCAAAGAAGAGAGCACTAGTTGGAGAGGAATGTGAGTATGAGGATGTGGAAGCTGAAGTTGACTATTCTCAACCATCGAAGTTTAATGAAGATGAATAAGTTGTGTCAGGAGATGAAGGATGTAACTTGATGATGAGAAGGTCTTGTTTAGTGCCAAAGCATGAGAATGATTCTAGTTGGCTACGAAGCAATATCTTTCAGTCAACATGTACTATCTTGGGAAAGGTTTGTCGATTTGTTATTGATGCAGGAAGCTGTGATAACATTATTTCTGAAGAAGCCATCACGAAGTTAGGGTTGAAGACTGAAAAACATCCTAGATCTTATAAGCTGGCATGGTTAAAGAAAGGTGGAGAAGTTACAGTGGGAAGACAAGCTTTTGTTACATTTTCTATTGGGAAGAAGTACAAAGATGATATATGGTGTGATGTGGTTGACATGGATGTGTGTCATTTACTACTGGGAAGACCATGGAAATATGATAGAGCTGTACAACATAATGGTCGCACCAACAGCTACAGTTTCATGTTCGAAGGTACTCAAATTACTTTGGTTCCTAAGAAGCATGAACAAAGTGAAAGCAAATCAGAGAAGAAGGTGGAATCAACTAGCCTGTAATCTTCGAAAGAGTTTGTTGAAGAAGTGAAAGATAGTGCTGAAATGTTTATGGTGATTGGGTATGAAACAAGTGAAGATGTTAAAATTCCTGCGGAGGTTAGACCGGTGTTAAATGAATTTGAGGATGTTTTTTTTGCAGAATTGCCCAAGGAATTGCCGTCATTGAGGGATATACAACATCAAATTGATCTAGTGCCAGGTGCTGTTTTACCGCATAGGCCACATTATCATATGAGTCTGAAAGAGCATGAAGAGTTGAGGAGACAAGTTGAGGAGTTGCTTATGCAAGGGCGTGTCCGAGAGAGTCTCAGTCCTTGTGCTGTGCCAGCTTTGTTAGTGCTAAAGAAAGATGGTTCATGGAGAATATATACAGATAGCAGGGCACTCAAAAAAATAACTGTCAGATACAGATTTCCTATGACAAGACTTTATGATCTATTGGATCAAATCAGTGGGTCTGTAATCTTTTCAAAGATTGATCTTAAAAGTGGTTATCATCAGATTCGCATTAGACCAGGTGATGAATGGAAGACAACGTTCAAGACTCGAGAAGGATTATATGAATGGCTGGTCATGCCGTTTTGTCTATCTAATGCACGAAGTACATTTATAAGGGTGATGAATCAAATTTTCAGACCTTATATCGGAAAGTTTGTTGTTGTTTACTTTGATGATATCTTAATCTATAGTGCAAGCACAGAGGAGCATATTCAACACTTGCGAAAGCTGTTAACTATTCTTCGTCAAGAACAGTTCTATGCAGCAACGAAGAAATGCGTATTCATGACGCCAAGTGTTTTATTTTTGGGTTATGTTGTGCCTGAAGAAGGGATACAAGTGGACCAAAGTAAAGTAGCCGCAATCAGAAATTGGCCACAGCCCAAAACTATAACCGAAGTCAGAAGTTTTCATGGGATAGCTTCATTTTATCGAAGATTTATCCCACACTTTAGTAGTGTGATGGCCCCTGTTACTGATTGTATGAAGGGAAAGAAGTTTTCATGGACGGAAGAGGCAGGATTTGCTTTTGAACAAATCAAGGAACTTTTAACCTCAGAACTGATTCTAGGGTTGCCAGATTTTCAGTTACTATTTGAGTTACATGCGGATGCATCGAAAGTTGGAATTGGAGGAGTGTTGAGTTAGAAGGGTCGTCCAATTGCCTATTTCAGTGAAAAACTTTCTGTAGCAAAGATGAGATACAATACTTATGATGTGGAGTTTTATGCTATTGTGCAGGCTGTAAAGCATTAGAGATATTACTTGTTCCACAAAGAATTTGTTTTGTATACGGATCACGAAGCATTGAAGTATTTACAAGGGCAGAATAAAATTGCAGCTGGGCATGCATCGTGGATAGCTTATTTATAGCAATTTACATTCGTCGTCAAGCATAAGTCTGGAGTAACTAATCACGTCGTAGATGCATTGAGTCGGAGGAATACTTTACTAACAACCATGCGAGTAGAGGTGATGGGTTTTGACTTACTTCCAGATTTGCTTACATCAGATTCTTATTTTTCTAAGATCTTAGATAAAGTCAAGCAGGGAAGCATGGATGGATATATGCTGGTTGATGGTTTTCCGTTCAAAGGAAATCAGTTGTGTATTCCAGATTGCAGTCTACGAATGAAAATTATCAAAGAATTGCATGAAGAAGGACACGTGGGCCGCGACCGTACTATGCAGTTGATCTCACAGTCCTATTTTTGGTCTTCAATGAGGAAAGAGGTTGAAAAGTTTGTTCAGAGGTGCCATATTTTTCTAGTTTCAAAAGGGACCACGACAAATGCAGGTTTATATTTGTCGTTGCCTATACCTACTAAGCCATGGGTGGATGTTAGTATGGACTTTGTATTGGGATTGCTGAGGATGCAACGTGGCAATGATTCTATCTATGTGGTGGTTGATCGATTTTCAAAAATGGTACATTTTATCGCATGCAAGAAGACGACAGATGTAGTCAATGTCGCACAGTTATACTTCAGAGAGATCTATCGTCTTCACGGGTTGCCTGAATCTATCGTATAGGATAGAGACACTCGTTTTCCGAGTCATTTTTGGATGAGTCTATGGAGAATGGTTGGGACAAAGCTGAAATTTAGTAGTGCTTATCATCCACAGACGTATGGACAAACAGAGGTTGTGAATAGATCCCTAGGTAATCTATTGAGATGCCTTGTGAATGACAATTTGAAGAGTTGAGATTCCAACCTATGTCAAGCTGAGTTTGCACACAACCATGCAGTTAATCGCAGCACTGGGTTCAGTCCATTCCTGGTCGTTTACTCGACAATTCCTAAAGGACCATTGGATTTATCTACAGTACCATAGCAGAAAGGAGTGATCAAACGAGCTAGTGATTTGGTGAATGAGTTGCAAGAATGCCATAAGGTTGTGCAGGAATGATTGCTTAAGGCGAATGAGAAATATAAGCAATCTGTAGATATTAAGCGACGAAATGTTGAATTCAAGGAAGGAGATTTTGTGTATGCAGTATTGACTAAGGATCAATTTCCTATTGGTTCTTACAACAAACTAGCTGCTAGAAAGATTGGTCCTTTGGAAGTCGTAAAGAAGATTAATGAGAATGCTTATCAGTTGAGATTGCCGGATCATATCCATACTGCTGACGTTTTCAACGTCAAACACTTGATTCCATATCATGAGAATAAGTACGTCGAAGAAGAGGAAAGTTTAAATTCGGGGACGCATTCTTTTTAACCAGGGGAGGATGATGCAGCGCACCATGATAACTCGTTTGCTTTAAATCGCTCAACCAACATAGGTCGCTTGGTCTTAAGTCGCTCGGCCTGCTATGAGTCGCGCCATGTTAAGTCGCAACCACATAAGTCGCTCCACGACCCAACGAATCAAGGAAACAAGGCCGCAACTCTTAATTCGTTTACAAGGCCGCATTCTTCTTAAGTTGTAAGTCGCTGGCATCCCTTAAGTCGTTCGCGAGCTAACCAACCTATGCCACATTTCTTAAGTCGCTCTGATTGGTCGCTGGCTTCTTAGGTCGCTCGCTTATGCCGCATCACTATAGCCGCTTCTCTTAAGTCGCCTGCTTCCTTAAGTCGTCTGCTTCCTTAAGTCGCTGCTGCCTTTAGTCGCCTGCTTTCTTAAGTCGCATATTTTCTTGTGTCGCCGATCTTCTTGTGTCGTTATGTTGTAACTTGTATTATATTGTTAAGTCACTGATGTTATGTCGCATATGTGCTGTTTGTTGTTATGTCGTGTATGTTGTACTGTTAGGTCGTGTTGCTGTTAAGTCACGTATGTTGTTAGGTCATTATGTCGTTAGGACGTATTGTGTTGTACTGAGTCGCATGTGCTGTTGTAACTTGTGTGTTGTTAAGCCGTAACTCGTATATGTTAGGTCGTGTATTGATGTAAGTCGCCTGTGTATGTTAAGCCGTGAGTCGTATATGTTGAGTCATGTGTGAGTTGTAATCTCCTATAAATAGGGGTGTGTTGTCATTGTACAAGGGAGTTGATTTTGAATAAAATTGTTTGTGTGCTTTTGCCACTTTTGTTGAAGTTGAGTGTGATCTCCTTCTTCTTCCATATTCGGATATTCGAGTGCGCTCGTATCAACGAATTTGAAGCCGATTCACGGAATCTCGTGCGCGAGATCAACGTCGAAGAATCGTAGATCTTCTAACGTGGAATCGTGCGCGATCAACGTGTTGAAGATAGCTAGAATCCGGTATCTCGAGAGATCAACGGATTTGGGCATTTTTCTTGGTATCGTTTTATCATTTTGCTACATTTTGTTATTTCCGCTGCGTCAATAATGCGGTAAGTAAATCACTCCAATATATACTATATATACTACTATATATAATATAGCACATCAGACCAATTCAATCATTCAACCAATCATTTAAATTTAACCATTTAAATTTAAACAGCAGTCCAGAAGAGTGAGATTAACTCACCTTTTATTTTATTTTGCAATCCGATCCAAATCGGCTTGTCTCTCTTAGATTTTAGACCTTATACAAACATTATATGGTTTATTAACATTTGAACTAAACGAAAAATAAATTACAATTTATTAATTTCATTTAAACTAATAAATTAATTTTACCACTTTCTTTAATTTCTTTTTGAAACTACGTATATACTAATAAAATAATCTATATAGATTTTAAATCTATTTTTATACAAACCCTGCACATTTAAAATTCCTGCCTTTTCCCAAAACCTTATCTATAAATATATATTTATGTTTATATCATACTTTGCTTTACCGTTAATTCGTTTTCTTTTCTGTTACTGATTTCAAACTAAAATAGATATAATAAAATTTCAAATTTACAAATAAATCAACAGATTTCATTTACCAGTTTTTTTAACTTAAGTAGATTTTAAATCAAAATGTTAAAAATCACGTTTCCTGCTTGACGAGAGAACCCAAACATCGAGCTCGTGCTCCAAGCTCTGCACGAGATCGAACTCGACACTCATCTCCACTGCCGTCGACGCCGCAGCCATCCACAATCCATCTGGCCCTCCTTATCTCTACTCCGCCAACATCACCTTGACAAACTGAAGCCTTCTTTCAACCAACGACAAGGCGAAATGGGCACGACAGTCTCACACCCACACCCAAATCGCACGCCATCGTAGACCTTCAATCGCGCACGCTCGCTCGAAGCTGCCTCTTTGCTGTAACCTCTTGCCACTACCTACATCTTGATTTCAAATATTAATCAATTCGATTGTTTTTCTCTATTTTTTTAAAAGAGTTCGATTGGAACTGCGTGAATTGAACTGTGGTATCGAGGGAGAGGCTTGTGCTTAATTTGAATTGAATCTGCCCCCTTTAAATTTTCCCTCGTTCGAATATGAGATTACTCGGTTGAAAGAAGGGAGGGAAGAAAAACTCGATTTTTTTTTGTATTGAACTGGAGAGGAGAATTCGATTTTCAGCCATTATATTTTCTTTTGAATGAAATCATTTTTCTTTTGACTGAGTGCGGTCTATGGAAAAGGAGAGAGGACGCAAGCTTTTGAAAAGGGAAAAAGATTCCTTACGTGCTGTCATCTGGCTATAGTGATTTTGATAAGAAGGGGAAAATTATGATGCGAAATAATTCCAACTGAAGGGAAAGAATGTAGGCTGATGGTGAAAGGAGGTAGGCTGGTGAAGGAATCTCAGCTGGACTAGGGTATATATATATATATATATATTAAATACAAATTGTCTCGATTTATGCAACTTAAAATCATGAACCCCTATCGAGGTGTGCTGCTAGATGTTAATAATGTTATACCCCTATTCCGAACGCAATGGAAAAGGTTTCGAGTCCTAATTCGATCGAATGGAAAAGATAGCTTTTTGGTCCCAGTTATTATATTGAATTTCCGATATAGATTTCAGCGCGTTTACCTACCATACGTTCACACGACAACTCCGAATGCTACGAAATTTGATAATCGATAATAATATAATATCACGGATCCAATAGAACTGGTTTAGTCGAAATCTGACACTGTGCCTCGGAAGGCTATTTTTAAATATCGATTTAAACGATATGCTTTCAAAACTCAACAAAACACTTCCAAATTCAACTTTTACACTTTTACTATCTTCGGTACTATCGATATAAATTGTAAAAGCCTTTAAATTATTTTTAACAGGCTTGAAACTGAAGATTCAATAAATTTACCCAATTTCAGTTTATTAAATCTAATAATTTAATTGCTAAATAATAATAATATTTGAATTCAAGATAAAAATTAACTTTTAAATATCTAAAATCAATTATATATTCCAATTTCAAACATCCAAAAATTTCGGGTCGTCACATTCCTCCTTCCTTAAAAGAATTTCGTCCCCGAAATTACTATGGTCGAAGAATGTCCCAAACCCACTAACTTATTGAAACATACTTAGTGAAAATCCCATATTCACTTTCCTAATCCTTTAGTTTCAACTAAACAATTAGTTTCAGTTTCCATTTCCAAAATTCCTTATTCAATTCCAATTTGAAATCGTTTTGTCACTAACAAAAATTTCCTATCTCCTAAAATTTTCTGAAAGTTTTTGCAGAGTCACCTTTGTACGAAGGGACTTCTGCGATATCGCAGGATGCACAGATACACACACACACACATCGGCCTCAGATCGGAAATCACAATATATATCAATATATGCAGTTCATATCTCCTATTTTGAATTTTTGCGTAAGCGTACCTTATTTTAGCGTTATATAAGCGAGCTTTCGCATTTTAAAAGTAATATACACAGCTAAAACCAAGCCAATAGCTCCCTAAACTTGTACTAACTCAATTTAAACATGTAAGTTACATATTGTATGAAATCTAATAAAATTTCATTTGTTTAAACAGCGCGAACATATAAACTTTGTAACAAATGATGTTGTCATGAATATTTACAAGCATTATAAGTTGTCAACCTTCAACTTCCCATTCTCAGTGATTTATATATTATTCCAACCAACTTTGAATGGGTCCAATCCATATTCTCTTGCATTCAATGTATATTCGCGCATATCATATTCATATCCATTTAAAATGGATACTAACTAATTTATTCTCTTCCATTCGTTTCTTTACTTTGGCTTACAACAAACGACATGTTTTCTACGCTAATTCGGTGATGTTCATTTAGTTACATAGCCACTTAAGCCGACCTTTGTTTAAAATTGATTCCAAATCAATTCATTCACTTTTTATTATCCACAAAAATTTATTTACTCTCCATTTGCAACAAACGAAAATTTTTCATGCAAATTTTATTGATATTTATTTACCAGTATGGTCACTTAAGTCTATTATTACTTTAAGTCGATTACTAATCCATGTATCAATTTTTACTAATCCATATTCAATTTTTATCAATTCCAAATCAATTTGATTTGTTCTATGTATGTTTACAACAAACTACAATCTTGTTCGTTTAATCAAACAATTTCATACTTTTTTGTTATTCTAAATTGATTTCTAACCAATTTATTGATTCACACTCAATTCGCATTTAATTTCGCTTATTTATAAGTCGAACTTTATTAACAATTCAAACCGTATATTCAATATTCTTATTATTCATATTGAACCTTATTCTTGCACTAGTTTGGATTCTACTCCAATTTTATTTCCAATTCATTTAGTCACTTCCCTTCGATTTGTGATTTATTTATTTTTGTTTACAACAACGGTAAATTCCTATGCGCATCCGCATATGTTATTCACCAATCTTGTTTTTAATATTTTACGTAAATCAACAATTCAATTTATTATTTGGCAAATTTTCACAAAAAATTTCCAACTCTTTAAATTTTCCGAAATTTCGCCAGCGTCTCCTTTGCGCAGCTCAATCGGTACTACTACAAAATGCCTCTTTAGGCCTTTACAAATCAAAAAGGAAATCAAAAAGCCAAGCGTCTTGCCAAATAGGTTCATAAAAAATCATCAAACCCCAAATAATAATATAAACATGTACCTTTTGTCAAGCATAAATTTTATTTATCACATTAGCTTCCATTCAACAAACCTATTTAATGCATCCATTTCCCACTAATTACAAATCAATTCAACTTTTACTTTCTATTCAATAATTAATTCTATAATTAGTTCATTTCCTTTATTCATTTTTAATTTGAAATAACAATGCTCACATATATTCTGTTCGCTTATAACAAGTCGAATTCTATTTATAATTCGAGTTCATTTCCAAACTTCATTATTAACTTACAACCCATTTTATTTAATCGAGTTAAATTTTATTAGCATACTCTATCAAATAATTTTATTTCTCAATCCAAATTTAATTTTTATTTTCCCATTCCAATCTAATTCAAGATTTACTAATTATTTTTCCAATCATCAATTAAATTTCAAAGTTTAATCTTAACCCAAGTTAAATTCTCATTTTTAACTTTTACCTTCAGTTTTAATTCCAAAATCCAATCCCCATATTCCTTATCAAAATCATTCAATATTTATAAGTTTATAACTTATCTCCTGGTGATCTCTAAATTATTTAAATAAGGATTTTAGGATTTTAAAACACCCGGCTTTTGTTTCAAATCATTTTGAAATTGCCATTATCTCAAAATCACACTTCTCAAATTTTTAAACCAATCCTGATTTTTATCCCCAACAAATTTCCTTTGAAATTTCAAAAACAAACTTTGTTTTTCCCTAAAACATTCTAAAACAATGACCACGACAGCAATCCATCACTTAGAAACTCGAAAATGAACACCGATGATGTCACGATCATCATCAGAATTATTTCCCAGTGATCGAAGCGATTTCAGTGCAATGACATCTCCAAAACCTATTTAAAAACGTTTTCTTTCAAAAATATCTCTAAAATAATATTATTATTTTCCATTCAAAATACTTTGGAAAACACTTCCAAAATCCCTGAGATTTAAATCTTCAATTTTTAATTTGTATCCAATTTTAACGATAATCCATTTGTATAATTTATGCTCATACAATTTTTTCCATTTGATTACACAAGTCATACTAATTTTATAATTTCTTTTGTTTGAAATATTATCATCCAAACACCCAAGTTATATAACAATTTAAGAAAATATTTCTTTTATATCTATTTTATACACAAAAGAAAACTATATCTATTTTATACATACATCACCAGAATACATCATCAGAGTTCAACAACATCAATAACATACAACTGGACTGTCATATAAACTTGTCCTCAAAACTGAATACACAGCGGAATAATAATCAAGTGCAGAAGTACGTATTTCCATCCAGCTCGTCTCTTGAGCTCCACAGCATCTTTTCCTGTATTCTATAATACTCGGTTTGACCCGAGCATTATAGTTAAATAACACCCGAGTCAGTCTGGAATACCAACGTGAGAAAACCACACTCAAGTTGATTATTAAAGTTTCAAAATCCTTTTGAAAACAAAAGCATCTTGTAAGATCATGCCACAAATAAACATGTCGGGTTTTTACCTTACGATAGCTAAAACACTTTTTATTAAAATTCTCTGATATTATAATAGTGTCTATCGAAAGTGAAATAGAATCTAGTTGAAATGCTTGCATCTCACGTTTCAGCAATAGTTGGGCACAATCAAAACCGTACGGGCGCATAGGGAAAATGGATTTCCAACTAATGACTAGGCACTGGGGTACCACCTGTCACGGTACCGGGTCTATGTCAGCATACCGAGGATCACTCCCGACCCCCTGCAACACAAGACCGGGACTACCCCTTACTGGATAATCCCGAGTAAGATCACCCTACGGTTGAGATCAGCAACTGCACCACTAAGCCGAATAAAAAGGGACATCTAGACAGGGATGACCTCACCCTAATGGGCGCTACTCACCTAGCCTTGCTGCATAACCCTTGATTTTCAGTCATTCCCGATTGATGAGGCTTGAGGCTAAGCGTTACCTTTTTAGAACGTTTCACTTAGAATGCTCATCATCCACCTGACGATGTTTTGAAAGCATTTATCCATACAAGTACATCCCGGGTTCGAACGGAACCGAAGGCACTACTCCTACTACATCCATTTTGGAATCATCCTCAGGATTAGTAGCGACTAGACCTTGCACTTCACTGCTCCATCTTCGACTCCGAACTCGTTTTTCCATGTAAACATACAAACCGGATCGAAGCGGTTTTCAAGTAATAAATCCCGATCCCGGTCTCTTCGAAACGATCAGCGCATTGTCCAATATTGATAGTCGGTTATTTAACTATCAAATAACATTCACAACAACCATCAACAATAAATACTTTCACCAAATTATTTATTAACCTCAAAATATCTTCGCAAGATATATTTCCATTTTCAACCCTTTTGAAAACAGTTTTCAAATCACACTTCTCTCATGGAATGAATTCCCAAATATTTATTTCCACTGAAAACACCAAGCTTCAATACTTTAGATTTTTAAAATAATTTAAAACCCTTTATTATAAAAATATACTTTAACATTTAAATTGAAAACTACTTCAATACTTTATTAAAAATATATACTTAAGGAATATTTAAACTGAGGTTACTTTATAAAATATAAAACTAGATTTTCTCCTTTAAACAAAATACCAAGTCACCTTTAAATAATTACTACTATCATAAATTTGAAAAAGACTTACTTTAATATTTAACATTTAAAAATAATAATAAATTTTCAAAAATATACTTCTTAAAACCACTTTAAACTTTTAACTTATACTTATAAATTTGGTTTGAAAACATACTTGGCTATCTAGGGAAATACACTTCTCTTTCACATCTTAAAAACAAATCACTATTTATTTTTAAACAAATTTACTAATTCCCTTAATAGATTCCCACCGTGAATTTATTCTTTCAAATATCCACAGATATATTGCTTTGCTTTTATAAACCAAGTTTATAAGTTTCATACACTGAACTTCCCCTTTAAAATTCCGACTCCCAATTCACTCCATTTGAAATAAATTTCTTTACTTACTCAATTTCTTTCAAAATCCATTAACTTTAGATTTTATTTCTTAATTATGAGTTAAAATCTTTTTAACCGAAAATACCAATTTCATATTTTCCAAATTTCTTCTTTATCCTTTTAAATAAATCAAACCTTGAATTTTAAAGTAAATTCTTTATTTCTTTAAATAATATCACTTAAATTTTACAATTCATTATTTTCTGTTTATTCAAAATCTCCTTTTCCCATACTCGGAATTATTTATTAGGGTTTTAAAATCACTTTTATTCTTTTCTCTCCATTCATTCTTCAATTTATCCCAAATTTCCAATACCATTTACTTACAAATTCTCTATTTTAATTTTCTTTCCAAAGATCCAATCTATTTATTTTGATAACTTAGTAATCCAAACATATTCAATCAACCAGCATCCTACATTTCCAATTACCCATATAATTCATCACAGAATATCAAATAATCATAACACAGAATATTAAACAATCTAATAATTTTTAGGAATCCAGTTGGATCCCTTCCAACCTGTTTCCCTGCATCCACAGATGTTAGTACAATACCAATTCCACTTTAAGGTGGAATATCGTGGTATATGGGATTAATATAATATCATCCGCTATTATGCGGCGCATAAGGTCTCATCCGCTATATAATGCGAGAAGTAAGTCACTCCAATACATACTATACATATTATTATATATAATATAGCACATCAGACCAATTCAATCATTCAACCAATCATTTAAATTTAAGCATTCAAATTTAAATAGAAATCCACAAGAGTGAGATTAACTCACCGTTGATTTTATTTTGCAATCCGATCCAAACCGGCTTGTCTCTCTTAGTTTTAGACCTTGTACAAACATTATATGGTTTATTAACATTTGAACTAAAAGAAAAATAAATTACCATTTATTAATTTCATTTAAACAAATAATTTAATTTTACTAATTTATTTAATTTCTTTTTGAAACTACATGTATACTAATAAAATAATCTACATAGATTTTAAATCTATTTTTATACAAACCCCGCATATTTAAAATCTTGCCTTTTCCCAAAACCTTATCTATAAATATTTATTTATGTTTATATCATACTTTTCTTTACTTTTAATTCTTTTTCTTTTTTGTTACTGATTTCAAACTAAAATATATTTAATAAATTTCCTAATTTACAAATAAGTCAACGGATTTCATTTACCAATTTTTTTAACTTAAGTAGATTTTAAATCAAAATGTTAAAATCACGTTACCTGCTTAATGAGAGAACCCAAACATCGAGCTCCTGCTCCAAGCTCTGCACGAGATCGAACTCGACACTCATCTCCACTGCCGTCGACGCCGCAGCCATCTACAATCCAACTGGCCTTCCTCATCTCGACTCCGCCAACATCACCTCAACAAACCGAAGACTTCTTTCGACCCTCGACAAGGCAAAATGGGCACGACAGTCTCACACCCACACCCAAATCGCACGCCATCGTACACCTTCAATCGTGCACGCCCGCTCGAAGCTGCCTCTTTATTGTAACCTCTCGCCACTACCTACATCTCGATGTCAAATATTAATCGATTCGATTGTTTTTCTCTTTTTTTTTTAAACGAGTTCGATTGGAACTTCATGAATAGAACTGTGGACGTGATCTCTAGTGTCGAAGAGAGGGGATGTGTGGCGTTTTCTGATGATTGATTTGGTTTCGGTGTTTCATTCGAATGGTCAAAATTCGAATCTTGGTCGGAATTGTACTTTTGAGTGTTTGAGATGCCTACGAATGTCATCGATGATGGGTTGGTGATCTTGATGCTGGTCAGAGGCGATCGAGTTGATCGTGCATGTGCACAAGTTTACATGCGTGTCTGATGGTGTTTGGGAGATTGGGGAAGAAGGCGAACGTCTCGGGGTTAAGCACGCGTAAATGATGGGTTTACTCTAAGCGAGTGAAGGCGTGGTTTTGCCTGGAGTCAAGCTCGTGTAAAACAAGCTTTTGCTCGGGTTATTTGGTTTGGGAAAAAACAATTTCAAATTATAAAAGAAAATTAAGTTTTAGTTTGAAACAAATTTTGTTAAAACAGATTTTTGTGAATATTAGATGTTGACCCAGTTTTGATTGGTTAAGAAAAAAGTTTTTGAATAAAATTGTTTTAAATTAACCAAGTTTTAAAATAGTTTAAAATAAGTATAACCTTTATTTTGAAAGGTTTATTTTAACTTAATAGTAACTAAAGGCTAGTTAATTAATATAAAGGATGTTTTAAATTTGTTAATTAACTTTTAAAGGTTAAGTTAAATTTATTTGTTAAACGAAATTAGTTACTTGAAGTTAATTACTTAATAGTAATTAAGATAAAATTAATTAATGATTCAAGTTTAATTAATCAAGTAATTAACGAATAATTAATTAAAAATAATTATTTAATGAAAGTAATTAAGGATTGATAATTGAGATTAAAGATTGATTTAATCAAAGTGTTTAAAGGTTAATTAATTAAGGATAATTAATTAACGTAATTAAGGTAATTAATTTGAGAAGTAATTAATTAATTAAGGGTTAGTTAATTAATAAAAGTAATTAATTAATGGTAAAAGTTGATTAAGTATTTAAGGATAATTACTTATTTTAAGTTAATTAGGATGAATTAATTAAATGATAATTAATTAAGGGTTAATTAATTAATTAAGAATAATAAATTCAGGTTAATTAATTAATTAAGATTAATTCTTTAATAATTAAAGGTTAACTAATTCATGAATTAAGGTATAATTAAAGGATGATTAATTAACGAAAACTGTAATTAATTAATGTTAATCAACCGGAATTATTGATTTATCCGATTTCAATTAATCAGATGATTAATTAACCTTATTTATGGATGATTGTATTCTATTGAACGCTGTGAATTGTTTTGTCATCTCTACTGTGTGATGCTTTGTGATTTGAATTGTTTTAATTCGAGCTGTATGTAATTTATTTATCTATAATGCATTTATATTATCTATCTGAGATTCTGTGTATAGATAAGCGTTATAGGATTATACTGCTTATCGATATTGTTGTGATTGAATCTGTAATGATTGATGATGTTGCACTATTTCGTAAAACCCCTGGGCCACACCTTACACACACAAATATGGATTGCACGAGCAAATTGGTTAAGTCATAGATTTTTGAAATGGTTTTAAAATTGAATTTTGAATCCAAAAGATTTTGGAAATGGAATTGGGTTAAACATGAAAAGCTTTTGAAAGTTGTTTTGAAGATACAAGTTATTTTGAATAACTTAATAAAATTTGAAATTTAAATAATTTGATTTGAATTTGAATTCAATATTTGAAATTCAATTCTATGATTTGGAAACTGTGGTTTAAAAAGGTTATACAAGTTATACAGGTGTTTATATGGGTTTTTAAACCATTTAAAAAGTATTGTTTTGGGAATTTAAATTTAAAACCAAGTTTATACTTGAATGGCTTTAACTTATGTAAGTGTAATCAGCCTTTCCCAAAACGAAAGCTATTTGTTTTCAAATAATAAAAGCTTTTATATAAAGAAAGGATTTCCAATTTGTGTTGAAAAGTTTCAAGTTTGAAACGAAATTTGTGAATTGTTTTTAAAAGCTATGAATTAACTTTCTGAAAGATTATTAAATCTTGTTTTGAAATCGAAGAGGATTTTAAATGGTGTACCTTTTATATAAAAGATTTGAACTGGAAAAGGTTTTGAAAGCTATGAATTAAATCTTTGATTAAATGATTGGAAGAGTTAATCCAATTTGAAATGGAAATGTTTTGAAAGGCAATGAATGAATCTTTGTGGAAAATTGGTGATCTTTGTAAGGTGATTCTTTTTATTTAAAGATTTGAAAATGGTAATTTGTTTATACCATTTGAAAGAAAAGCTTTTGGGTTTTAAGTTGTGACTTAACCGAAATCCCATTATCCATATGTTTTTAAATATTATGCTCATTATTTGGTTTAGCCGGGGGAGGACCTTGTGTCATATAACCCATTCCGAATAATGATACGACATTATGGATAGCTTTTGAAGACCGCTGGTGAAGACCGAGTATTTTCGAAAATGAAAGGATAACCCATCGATTGTCTCTGCACCGAGTCGTGCCGGTACAGAGATTCCCTAAGTGATGGGATGTCCGATGAGGATTGTGAATAATCGGATTGCAAGGACTTCTTTGGAAGTGCCGTCGGTTCTCTTTGAACCCGAAACAGACTCGTATGGATATGTGTCTGACATTACACTTTGAGATGTAAAGCTGGTTTCTATCAAATACATTTCTGTTTGGTGGCGGAGAATTCATTCTCTTAGCTTAACACCCTCCTCTGGGACGTACGAGCTCGGAGGTTACGTAGTTGATGGTTACTAGTGATACATTCCCAAACTGGTAATGTGGCATACGAAGTGCTGCTGATCATTTGTTGATCAAAGCATGGCTTTGTGAAAAAGCGTAGCTTTGTGGACGAGACGCATCAGGACCTCACAAACCGAAAATGGTCGAAACAAGAAAAATGCGGCAAGGTTATGAGGGTCGTGCCCTTTAGGGTATGTCATTCCCTTCTGGAAAAAGGTGGTATCATTGTATGGAGCCCAGTTACTTAACCTATGTGGTAGCTGCCATCTCATTACTGTGTGGTTGTTGCTTTGTGATTGAGGGCCCTTGGATAAAGGTTGCAAACGACCGAGGGGTCGCATACTTTTGTTGTAGTTACCTAGTTATAGAGGTAACCTGTCCTTGTGTTGGCAGAGAGCTAGTTAAGTTCTCTGGACGTCCCTCCAGAGGCGTACCTATGTGGCAGTAGGAAGTTCCTTAGCCTGACCATTTGTTGGAAATTCAATCACCAATATGCACCTTGTACGATTTTAGTTGTAGAACCTGCCATTTACTTATGCTGGCGCCCCACTATTTAGATGGTAGCTATAGTAGGCATAGTTCAAAATGTCTATGCTGGCTAAGATTAATATTATACTTGCAAATATTTTCCACTATGCAATATAAAAATATCAAAATGGTTTTCGCATATCAAGCATTTTTGACTATCATAAGGAGAAATCTCCTCTAATTCTGTGTTTGCATTGTGTGTGTGGCGGGAGGCCTTATGGTGGTTTCATTTCCAAAAAAAACATTGCGGATTCCAACTTTATTTCTTTTGTTGTTTGTTTTAAAGATAAAACTGTTTTTGTTTGCTCATACTAGTCCCATGACTGAACCAGAGTTTATTTTTCCTTACCTAAACTCTGGGTGCCCATAATTTTCCACACGGGCAGTCTAGAGTTTGGTTTTTCAAATAGTCTAGTAGTAGGAGCAGATTCGATATCTTTGAAGCTTTTGAATCTTGGTGATCAAATTTGCCTCATTCTGGAGTTATCTAGTTTTCTTATTGCATCGTGATGATGGTTTGAGCTATCTTTAGTTTGGAGATGGAGTTGCAGTTGCATTATGGAGTTGGATTCTTTTAGAGATGTATTCTTGTAACGACCCAGAATTTTTAGTAATTAAAATATTTAATTAATTTTTAAATATTAAGAAGTGAATTTATAAGTCAAATAAATTTTTATTTGAATTATTGGATTTATTTGGATAATTAAATCGATAATTTAATATGTGAAATTATGGAAATAATTGAAAATTGAGTTAAATATGATCGAAAATGATTTGTAAAATTTTATTTTATCATGTTGAAGTTAGGACGATATTTTAGAACTTTTAAAATCGAATTAAAAGTTAAATTTGTGAAAATTGAATATTTTAATATTAAAATCGACTAGTGAAAATAGTCAATTTTTGAACAGTCTCAGAATTGAACGAGACCAGTTCCATTGGATCCGTAATAGTTAGTTATTATCAGATTTCAAATTTCGTGTCAATCGGAGCTATCGTTTGATCGTGGCAGCTCGAAACGCATCGAATTATTTTTAATATTAATTTGGCGAGCTAAAATAGCCATTTTTCAAAAGGTCTCGGATTTCGACGAAACCAGTTTCATCGGATCCGTAATGTGATATTATTGTAAGGTTTCAAATTTCGTGTCAATTGGATTTACCGTTTGTCCGGTACGAATTAAAACGCCTAGAAATCGATTTAAATCGTTTTAATTTAAATTGAACGTTTATTGCCATAACTCGCACAGATGTCCGAATTAGCTTTCGAAACCTGTTCCATTGGATCCGGAATGCGGGGTAAACCCTAGAAACGCTAGTTACGGCGCGTGAATCGGAGTTCGAAATTTCCGGGATGAATAGTGTTCGAAAATTCTTTATAAATAGCCCCAACACGTTTAAAAATAAAAAAAAAATTAAAAACCTAAACCTAATTTCTAGCAGCCGCCTCCATTGTCATGCACGGCCGAAATCTTCCAGGCTTTTCCCCTTAATCTCTCTCCATCCACAACCTTTCGCGAGAAACTTTCAATAGGGAAATCGAAGGGGATGGTGTAGGCTTCACATCCATACGGTTAAGATGGAGTTTTGTTAACAATGGGAGGCGATTATGGGCCGTGTTCATCTGCAGTTCACACGCATTTTTCAAGACCATGATGAGGCCGAGTTCATCCATATTGCTGCCGAAGGTGGAGCGCAAGGTGTGCTTCGAAATGATGTTGCTTGATCGTCGTGAAGATCGTCGGAATGGGGGCGGCAAGTAGGGTTTCGACGTGTGTATGGGTTCGGTTGTCACGTATGAACCTGGGGAGGGAGGAGATGGAAATAACGGCCACGATCTATTCATTTGAACGCACGGCCGAGATTTAGGGTCTGTAGTTAAAATAAAAGTTGCATATTTATTATATTATAATTCGTTCAAAGTTCAAATATTCATATCTTTTTCATACGAGGTCGAAAACGCGCGAAACCAGTTGCGTTGGAATCGTATGGACGAGCTCTACGCGACGAAATTGGATTGGAGTCGTTTGGAGTTAGTGAGAATTTTGGGTAAAATTAAACGTCCGTTTAATTTTATTCGAAATAAATCGCTAAAACGGAAAATAAAATCAAGGTGAGAACTTCTCACTCAATCAAATCAGTTTCGATTTTATTTTAAATAGTTAGATTTAAAATATTTGAATGCATGTCTGAATGATGATTGTTATTTATTGATTGTTAAAATAGACATTATACGCCGTTAGTAAGCGGATGTTATTTATTAAAAACATATACCGCGAATATTTCATAAACAGTGAAATTGGTATTATATATAATAGCAATATATATATATTGGCATATGTATATATTGGAGTTATTGATTTCCCGTAATTTTTTGTTTAGCGGATGAGACCCTATTGCGCCGTTATTAAGCGGATAATATTTTAAATCCCATATACCGCGATAATTTCGTACTGGAGCGAAATTGGTATTGTGCTAATGTTTGTGGATGCAGGAAAACAGGTTGGAGGGATCCAACTGGATTCCTCAACAGTATTTATTTGATTATGGATATTTTGATATTCATTGATTTTCATATCGATATATGATATCGTTGTTGTCGTGATTGACTATTTGGTGTGTAGCATCATTGGTCCAAATTTTGAAATTTTAAAAATGTTTATTTTAAAGTGATTTTTGAAAGTATACGTTTATAAAATATTTTTCTGAATTTATCCATTTTAAATAAATAAACGTATAATTTTTAAAGTTAAAAAAATTATGATTTTTGAGAAATATAGTTAAAAACTGATTTTTGAGAATGTGATGCTATTGATTTTATAAAATAGTTTAATCGGGATTTTAGAATTTATTGTGAAAAGTTTAAATATAGGATTTATAAAATTTAATTATTTTATGAATCAAAATGGTGAAATAATAAAGGAGATTAAAGACGTTTTAAAAGAATAATATAAATTGAATTATATTAAGAGATTTATAAATGGATATTTATAAATTGAAATATTGACATTATAAAACGAGTTTTTATAAGTGTTTGAATGAAGTGAAAATGGATTGCATAAGTGAATGAAATTTATAAAATTATAAATGGTGAAGTTATAAATGAAATTTATAAATAGTAAGATTTATAAATTTTGTGAAATTATTAAAGAATATATTTGGATGAATAATTGAATCTTATGAGTTATAAGATTTTTAATTATGAAGTACAAAGAAACAATTTTGTAAAATAATCGTTTTATAAGCATTTAACTTATAATATGGACTTTTAGTTCATAATTGAGATATAAATCGAATGGGCTAATAAAGGAGATTTATAAAGGAAGTTGTTATAAAATAAATAGAAATGGAATTTATAAACGCTGTTTTATAAATTCGCAAACGACTTATTTTGATAAGTAAATTGTTGAAATTTATTAATGGAGTTATATTCACATTTTTGACTGCGAATAATCCTTTAAAATAAAATGAATAGAAAAGATGAAATTGATTAACGTAGTATATTCACGTTTTTGAATAGTAAATAATATGTTAAAGAAAATGTTTAGAATGTGATGTTTTAAATAGAATTAAAACGATCTAACGATGTTTTTAAATATGTTGAGATTCGAAACCTTAGATTTCAACATCTATTGTTGAAATAGACGTTTTCGAGAAATAGAAGGAAATGTTGGACTATAACACTGTTGTTATAGTAAATGATTTCCGAAAGGAAATGTTTTGTATAGTATTGGGATTTATATATTTATTTTAATTTCGAATCCCTATACTAGTGATTTTGGGACGTTGTAACGATGTTTTACGCAACATTCGTTTTAGCCCAAATAAATATGTTTAAGAGAATGATTTCCTTAAAGAATGAAATATATACTTAATCTCGATTTAAGTATGTTGAATATTTTCCAAGTGTTGAAAATAAATAAAATGTGTGAATTACTTATTAAATAAGTATGGTAATATTTTCCAATGTGAAATGAAATATTTTGAGAATTTATCTTTTTGAAGATAAATTGAAATGAATAATTGGAATCGAATATTCATAGATATTTTGGATTATAAATTCACTAATGAATTTATAAAGGAAAGGGGAATTGTCTAAAAATAAATATTGATTTATTTTTGAAGTGTGAAATTTTATATCTTGTAAAGATATTTTGGAAAATAAATAATTTGGAAAATTATTTGGAAACTGGTGATGTGTGCATATCAATTGATAGTTCAATAGCCGACTATCAATATTTCCCTTTGAATGGGTAATTGATGTGATTTGTTTGAATTTGAATGCCACACTTATTTTTGAATAAGCGCTCACTATTCGGGTTAACCGGGAAAGGACCATGGGGTCGTATAACCCATTCCAAATATGTGATACGTCGTTGTGAATTGCATTGAAGATCGGTGTTGAAGACCGAGTATTTGCGAAATCGATAGGATGACCTATCGATTGTCTCTGCACTGGGTCGCTCCTGGTATAGGGATTTCCTTAAGTGATGGGAAATTCGATCGGGATTGTGAATACCCGGATTGCATGGGCTTCGTGAGAAGTGCCTTCGGTTTTGTTCGAGCCCGGAACAGACTTGTATGGATTGTATGTCTGACATTACAAGTTGAGATATAAAGCCGATTTCTTTCAAATATATTTCTGTTGGTGGCGGAGAATTTATTCTTTTAGCTTAACACCCTTCTCTGAGACGTACGAGCTCAGAGGTTATGTAGTTGAATGTTATCAGCGATATATTCCCAATTTGGTAATGTGACATGCTGAGTGTTGCTGAAAATGATCATTGTGTTGATTATTTGTGATAGGATCGTTTATTTGATCGTCTATCTTGGTGATCATCTCTATGATCATTTGTTGACCCAAAGCATGGCTTTTGTATAAAGTATGTTTTTGTGGACGTGACTTCGTCGAGCCTCACACCCCGTGAATGGTCAAAACAGGAAAGAAGCAGCAAGGTTATGAGGGGTAGCGCCCTTTAGGATGTGTGCATTTCCTTCTGGAAAAGGGTGGTATCATGGTATGGAGCCCAGATACTTACTCATGTTGAAAACACTTTGTTATGATTGTGTGAATTGATTACGAGCGCTCGGTGAAAAGGTCCCAAAGGACCGGGGGATGGCATATTCGGTCAGTTGTTACTCAGTTAGGGGTAACCCGACCTTGTGTTGGTAGAGATCCGGTTTGGTTCTCGGGGATGTCCATCCAGAGGCATTCTCATGTGGCAATGGGAAGTTCCTTGGCCTGATCATTCGTTGGAAATCCAAAGAAACAATACGTAACTTGTACGATATTAGTTGTAGAACCTATCATTCACTTATGGTGGCGCCCCACTGTTTGGATGGTAGCTATAGTAGGCATACGATAATGGTCGTATGTTGGCTAAGATTTATATTCTACTTTCGAAATGAATTTTTCCTACACTATGCACTAATAATAATATCAAATATTATTTTAAATGCGTATCAAGCATCTTTGACTATCATAAGGAGAAATCTCCTCCGATTCTGCGTTTGCATTGTGTGTGTGTGCGGGAGGCCTTATGGTAGTCTCATTTTTAAAAGCATTGCGAATTGACTTTAAAAATATTCATCTATTTTGTTTTCAAAGATAAATAAACTGTTTTGAGTTCTCACACCAGTCACATGACTGACTTGGAGTTTATTGTTTTACTACCTAAACACTGGGTGCCCACCAATTTCCACACGGGCAGTCAAGAGTTAAGGTTTATCAGGATATTCTGGAGTTGCTGGAGGCAAGCTGGATGGCATGGCGTATTACTAGTTATATAGTATTTCTTTTTCCGCTGCACTGTATGTTGTCGTACACTCTGATGATATGATGAGATGATGTAATGTAATGTATAAAATGTAATAACTGATATAGTTCTTTGTTTAAAGATTATTCAATTATTATTATATGTTGTTCCGCTGCGAATTGTGAGATTCTGATGTTGTTCTGTTGTTTTCTGTTCCGTTCTATTCTCTTTTTCTTCTATTTTAAAAATTTCTATTTTCTGTTTTCTCTCCTCCCTATTTTCTATCTTTTTCTCTCTTTTTCTTTTTTTTTCTTTTTCTTAAACCCATAACTATTCGGTTTTTCGGCGACGAAAAATCGCGATCGTTACAATTCTATTGAAGATATTCTTTCTGTTGTGTCTTGTATCTCTGATAGTATTGATATCTATTGTATTATTCTATTGTATTTATTGTTGTATAAGATATTGTATATCAATGATATTATTCATTTTCTTCCACTGTGTTGTTATACTTAATGTGTTATAAGCTCCGACGAAACAGGTTCGATGTTTGGATCCACGGCATTTGAATACGAGTGACGTATTCGGTGCCGATTTTCGAAGGTCGAGTTAGGATCGTTAGAATTGGTATCAGAGCTGAAGGTTGAAACTTTAGCTCAGGAGTATAACACATTAGGTAACTCATTAGAGATTGGGTGAAGTATACCCTAGAATGAGTATATCCCTAAGATATCCATCTGTATGCCTTAGTAAATTCTCTTACTATCCACTGATAGTAAGTATGAGTGCACGAAAAGGGCGAGATAGGGGACAGGAGAGTATCACTACAAATGGTCAATAGCCCGCGACAGTGGAAACAACTTTCTTATCAATCTCCCTTGATCTAGTTTCAAATTCTTTGATTGCTTTGTGGCAGCTGCAAGGAGAAGCTTCAGTGTGGTGGCGGCTATACGAATCATATAGATAAGTTCTTATTTCGTATTCTCCTTATCAGTTCTCTATCAGCTTTCCATTTTGACTCTAATAAATTTGAAACTTGAAATTGAAATTGAAACTATTGATTAATAAAATATAAAACTGAATTGGGTTGCATCGATTTCGATCAAAACCAAATTTGAAATTCTATTGTGATTTCTTGTGTATATCAAAGTCCGAAGAGGGACAAGTTATATGTACTTTGGGGTGTTCCAACTTGAGCTTGGAATCTATATCTAGTGTTTGAGAATTGTGGAAGATTAAATCTAATTATCTATTGTTTGGGTCTAGATATATTCTACGAACGATTAGTTATCCCTTTGAACTAATCAATACCCCTGTATATTTCGTAGATCTAGTGACCCGAGTGTCTTGTGTAATGTTGAATGAGTTTGTTCTCATATCTACTGTTGATATTCTGATTTGGTAAGCCAAATGCAGAACAGATATTCAGTTTGACTTGGAAAACTATTTCTCTAACTATCATCTATCTTTGTTGTCTCCTTTACAAATTTCGGGGACGAAATTTTCTTAAGGGGGAATCTGTAACGATCCCGATATTTGAGTCAAGATTTTTTTTTGGTAATTTAATTTAATTTTGGATTTAATTGTGAATTTATTTAGAATTAATTTGGATTTGAAATATAAAAATAAAATTGAATTGAATTTTAAGCTAGAAATTCTAAAAAACAAAATAAAATATATTGTAAATAGAATTTTAGGTACATTTGAATTTTCCAAATTAAATAAGATATATGTTTATTTATTTATATAAATGGATTATAATCTTAAATTTGATTTGAGATTCAGGAATAAATATTTTAAGAAATAAATTGGATTTAAGAACTTTATAAACTAGTAGAGATTTGTTTTCTATTATATATACATGTATGTAAATATATACATTGTGATTTAGAAGATATGATTTAAGATCAATATAAGAATCATTTTCTTAAGGATGTATAAATTGTTATAAAAGGAAATATAAATAGAAAATAATATAAGGATATTTGAATTTAATTTTATGAAATGGATTTTAAAAGTTGTTTGACGTTAAACCTTTATTCTAAAGACTTATATACATATATAATCTATATATGTGTTTATTATTAAAGTACAACTAAACTTTGAAATCAATTTCTTTAAAAGTTATGATTTGTACAATGACTTGAATTAAAAATTTAAAACAAGAATGAATATAAAATATTTACCTTTTGAGACTTAATAAATGTATTGTAAATAAAATTGATTTAATAAATAAATTAGATTTGAAAAGCTTTATAAATTAAGAATTATATGTGTATGTATGTATATAAACAAGAATGAATGTTTTAAAACATACATATATGTGCACATATCTTTTGAAAAACAAATATAGCTTGTAAATAAATTCAAGACAATTATGTAAACATAAATGCTTAAGTGAACAAGGGCTAAAACATATAGTTTGTATATAAATTAAGTAATTTATGATAAAGTAAGGATTTAAAACTAAATTTTTAAACAAAACAAAGAAAAGGTTATTGGACATAAATTTACTTATTTTAACAAGTGTAAGATTTTTAAAATTATGTTGTGAAAAATGTTTGACAAGGAACATCATTAAATTACAAGTGTTAAATTAGTATAGACAAGTGTCATGTTCTTAAAATTTTATTTCCATTTTGGAAAAAATTAAAATAATAGGTAATGAAAAGAGGAAAACTTTTCTCTTCTCATTTTTGTTTCAGGAATTCAAAACTGAAACCTGCAAATTGAAAACAAGAAAAATTTATCAATATCAAATACCTGAGAATTTAAAACCACGAAAAAAAATCAAAAGCAATGAAACCTGAGACATTCAAATCTGAAGCAATTGGTTATTGTTTCAATAAGGCAAGATCATCTCCGATCAAAAGCAAACAACAACCTGGGAAAAAAAAAACTAAAGTCAATTAAGCTCAGATCAAAACTGGAAACTAAATCAAAGACGTGGAACAACAATTTAAGCTGTGGATTTAAAAGCAAATCAAAACAAATAATTAAATAGAGCATCTCAAACTTAATCGAGCAATGCAAAGATCAGGTAAGTTTAAAAAGCAAATCCAGTTCAATCAAAAATGCTAAGTTCCAAGTTTCTCAGAGCATTTCCAGGCTTCATTGTCTCTACTTCATACTTCCAAGGTGAGCAAATCTTTCTTTAAAACCCTGAATTGGTTTATTAACTTGATATATATGAAGTGAATTAATGAAAATGTACTGCATATCTATATAAATATGTGAATATGCCTGCGTATGCTTGTGTGCATATACATGTATTGATGTTCTGTATAGGTTACAGGTTTTAAACCCTGATTAAAATTCAAATATCTAATCCTCTAATCTCTCTTAGGCTCTGATGTTCGAATAGAATGTGTTTGAATTAACACAACCTTAATTTTTTTTAAAAAAAGAAAGTGAAATTTGAAGGTTATTTTGTCTGGAAATGAAAATATACAGGGAAACTCAAATGTATCAAGATTTCGACTCGCATGAATTCAGGATTCAGTCATATCAATTAATTCATTGTCAAAAACCATGATTTTTAATGTTTATATCTGCATTTTTAAGTTTGTAAATATCGAGAGATTTCGAGTTAAATGGAAATGGTATTTTGGGCTAATACGGGTGAACGAGATGGTCGGTGTCATCGGGATTGGGGCCTGGAGGTAGGGTGAAGAGACGGGATTTATGGAAAAATACTAGCGCATTTTCTAATTGATCGTAGATGATGGCACGACTTAATTTAGGGTTTAAACCCTGTTGGGTTCGTTGTGGTTTGCGACAGAATTGCATGGTCGTGGGTGAACTTTAAACGATCGCACCTGGGGAAAGCGGAGCAGGGAACCATGGCTAGGGTTCTGGCGAGTGGATGTGATCTCTAGTGTCGGAAAGAGGTGATGCATGGCGTTTTCTGATGATAGATTTGGTTCCGGTGGTCAAAATTCGAATCTTGGTCGGAATTGTACTTCTGAGTGTTCGAGATGCCTACGAATGTCATCGATGATGGGTTGGTGATCTTGACGCCGGTCAGAGGCGATCGAGTTGATCGTGCTTGTGCACAAGTTTACTTGCATGTTTGATGGTGTTTGGGAGATTGGGGAAGAAGGCGAACGCCTCGGGGTTAAGCACGCGTAAATGATGGGTTTACTTGAAGCGAGTGAAGGCGTGGTTTTGCCCGGAGTCAGGCTCGTGTATAACAAGCTTTTGCTTGGGTTATTTGGTTTGGGAAAAAAGAGTTCCAAATTTTAAAAGTAAATTAAGTTTTAGTTTGAAACAAATTTTGTTAAAACAGATTTTTGTGAATATTAGATGTTGACCCAGTTTTGATTGGTTAAAAAAAGTTTTTGAATAAAATTGTTTTAAATTAACCAAGTTTTAAAATAGTTTGAAATAAATATAACCTTTATTTTGAAATGTTTATTTTAACTTAATAATAATTAAAGGTTAGTTAATTAATATAAAGGATGTTTTAAAATTGTTAATTAACTTTTAAAGATTAAGTTAAATTTATTTGTTAAAGGAAATTAGTTACTTGAAGTCAATTATTTAATAGTAATTAAGATAAAATTAACTAATGATTCAAGTTTAGTTAATCAAGTCATTAATGAATAATTAATTAAAAATAATTATTTAATGAAAGTAATTAAGGATTGATAATTGAGATTAAAGATTGATTTAATCAAAGTGTTTAAAGGTTAATTAATTAAGGATAATTAATTAATGTAATTAAGGTAATTAATTTAAGAAGTAATTAATTAATTAAAGGTTAGTTAATAAATAAAAGTTATTAATTAATGGTAAAAGTTAATTAAGTAATTAAGGATAATTACTTATTTTAAATTAATTAGGATTAATTAATTAAATGATAATTAATTAAGGGTTAATTAATTAATTAAGAATAATAATTAAGGTTAATTAATTAATTAAGATTAATTCTTTAATAATTAAAGGTTAACTAATTCATTAATTAAGTTTAATTAATTAGTAGATAATTAAAGGATGATTAATTAATGTAAATTGTAATTAATTAATGTTAATCAACTAGAATTAGTGATTTATCTGATTTCAATTAATCCGACGATCAATTAACCATGTTTAAGGATGATTGTATTCTATTGGATGCTATGAATTGTTTTGTCATCTCTGCTGTGTGATGCTTTGTGATTTAGATTGTTTTAATTCAAGCTGTATGCAATTTATTTATCTATAATGCACTTATATTATCTATATGTAATTCTGTTTATATAGATAAGCGTTATAGGATTATACCGCTTATCGATATTGCTGTGATTGAATCTGTAATGATTGATGATGTTGCACTATTGTGTAAAACCCCCGGACCACACCTTACACACACAAATATTGATTGCACGAGGAAATTGGTTAAGTCATAGATTTTTGAAATGGTTTTAAAATTGAATTTTGAATCCAAAAGATTTTGGAAATGGAATTGGGTTAAATATGAAAAGCTTTTGAAAGGTTTTTTGAAGATACAAGTTATTTTGAATAACTTAATAAAATTTGAAATTTAAATAATTTGATTTGAATTTGAATTCAATATTTGAAATTGAATTCTATGATTTAGAAACTATGGTTTGAAAAGGTTATACAAGTTATACATGTGTTTATATGGGTTTTCAAACCTTTTAAAAAGTATTGTTTTGGGAATTTAAATTTAAAACCGAGTTTATACTTGAATGGCTTTAACTTATGTAAGTGTAATCAGCCTTTCCCAAAACGAAAACTATTTGTTTTCAAATAATTAAAGCTTTTATATAAAGAAAGGATTTCCAATTTGTGTTGAAAAGTTTCAAGTTTGAAATGAAATTTCCGAATTGTTTTTGAAACTATGAATTAACTTTGTGAAAGATTATTAAATCTTGTTTTGAAATCGAAGAGGATTTTAAATGGTGTACCTTTTATATAAAAGATTTGAACTGAAAATGGTTTTGAAAGCTATGAATTTAATCTTTAATTAAATGATTGGAAGAGTTGATCCAATTTGAAATGGAATTGTTTTGAAAGGCTATGAATGAATCTTTGTGGAAAACCGGTGATCTTTGTGAAGTGAATCTTTTTATTTAAAGATTTGAAAATGGTAATTTGTTTAAACCAGTTGAAAGAAATTTTTTTGGGTTTATGACTTAACTGAAATCACATTATCCATATGTTTTTAAATATTACGCTCATTATTCGGTTTAGCCGGGAGAGGACCTTGTGTCATATAACCTATTTCGAATAATGATACGACGTTGTCGATAGCATTCGAAGACCGGTGGTGAAGACTGAGTATTTTCGAAAACGGGAGGATAACCCGTCGATTGTTTTTGCACCTAGTCGAGTCGGTATAGAGATTCCTTAAGTAATGGGAAGTTCGATCGGGATTGTGAATAACCGGATTGCAAGGACTTCTTTGGAAGTGTCTTCGGTTCTGTTTGAACCCGGAATAGACTTGTATGGATGTGTGTCTGGCATTACAATTTGAGATGTAAAGCTGGTTTCTATCAAATACATTTCTGTTTGGTGGCGGAGGATTCATTCTCTTAGCTTAACACCCTTCTCTGAGACGTACTGTAACGACCCGGAATTTTCGATCCCGAAAAACTCCAGATAGTTATGAAAAAGAAGAAAAAGAAGAAAACAGAAACACCAAAATACAGATTTTCACATTCGCAGCGGACCAAAATATAATATTAAATAAATAGCAGTTATATAAAGGAAAACTGTACAGGTCAAATTACACTTTAATATATCAGAGTTACAATATTTACACAACACTGAGCTGTTTAATTTAACATGCCTTAGATAAGCTATAAATCAACACAGCGGAATACCCTCCATTCGTTCCTGTCCTCCAGCTCGCCTCCTGAGCTTCAGAACGTCCTTACCTGAAAATCTGTAATACTCGGTCTGACCCGAGCATTACATCAAAGTAACACCCGAGTCAGGCTGGAAACCAGCGTAAGTAAACCCATCAAGCATGAATTACAAAATCATACAGCTTATATATAACCCGGGGTAACTTATATCAATTTACAACTTCACAAGTTGTTATTGACATCACTTATTTCACACATCAATTTCGAAGTGCCAAAACTTAGATTAAATGATCCAATTCACTTAAATTATTCCTTCACAACCTTCTGATTTCACATATCAGTCTATAAAGAATCGAAGTGGTTTCAGGTATTTACTAATACCCGACACTGGTCTCTTCGAATTCAATACCATATTAACCCAAGCTATACAAGTGAAATACAATTTAACTTCAAATAGGATGTCACTTCTTACACTGCAATTTACTATCGATAGATAGCCACCTCATCGCCCTTTTAAACCAATCATCTCATATCACATAGCATCACATATCACAGATATCCACTAATCTCCGGCATACAATATTATTCAATCATTCATGAGCAAGATAAATCAGTTATACCATTCTAATTAATTTTAACAAATTAAATTAATTACACCAATCATCCTTAATCCTGCTTATCATTAATAAATCATAATCCCAATTTGATTAATCATTCCTTAATTCATCAATCTCAATTAATCATCCTTGACTAATTAATCTTTAATTACATTAAGTAATTAATCTTTAATTATCACACAGAATAATTAGCCTAACCATTCTCATTTATTATCCTTGAATTAATCTCCTAAATCAATTCACAAAATTTATTTTTCTGATCCTTAATAATTGCTCTAATTAATTATCTTATGCTTACTTACATTGATTTATCCCATAACTAATCACATAAGATTATTAACTAGCCCTTTAGTTAATTTACTTAATTAAATCATACTTTCTAATTACACTAAATAATTACTACTCAATTACTTCTATTAAGTATTACCCTTTAATTACTTCCTATTAAGTAATTCCCTTTAATTTATTACATTCTGTAATTATGAGTTATTTTACTAAGTAATTATACTTATTAATCTCATTAAGTATTTATATTTAATAAATCACCAAGAGATTACCTTTATTTAAATAACAAATTAATTTCAAACGGGTAATCCATCCCTTAATTACCCTTAAAACCAATTAATAAACCTTAATTACAGGTTAATTTTTCTTTAACCATTACATAATAAACCTTAATTACAACTTAATTACAGATTAAGTATTCCTTAATTACCAGTTAATTAATCCTTAAATTACTTAATTACTTTACACCTCATATAAGTAATTGTGCTTAATCCAACATCAAATGACTATCTTTAATTAATTATTCCTAGTTAATTAATTAAGTCAACCATATTAACTAAAGTAATTAGACTGAGTAATTAATTTCTTTAAATTACTTCATCGCGTAATTATACTTAACAATTTCACAAATAATTTGGAAAAATCATTTATCTTAATTAACCTTTTTATTATTAACAAATCACTTACCTTAATTAACTATTCTTCATCAATTAACTAAACCTTAATTAAATGCCTTTAATTACTTTCGTAAAGTAATTGTTCTATAGGTTAATAATCCAGGGTTAATTAACCTGTAATACTACCTTATTTAATCTTTAATTTCTAACTAAATTAATAAATCTTTTAATTACTTCATTCAAGAAATTATCATTTAATAAATCACCTCAAGTAATAAACTATTAATTACACACCTTAATTAATGACATTTAGCAATTACCTCTTAATGGCAGTAATTATTAATTAATTACATTAAATGATTAATCTTTAATTAATCATATTAATATATCATTCTTCTAATTTTTATTTCACAAATCCATTAACTTTTAATTAATAGATCAATTAACCATCTTAATAAAAAAGAATTTAGTTATTATTTAATTGCACCTTCATTTCACCTAAGACATGTAGGACCTAATCTATTAATTAATTTCTTAATGCAACAATTTGAAAATATTTTAAATTTAAGAAATTTTTTAAACTTGCAAATGCCTTGTTAAATTTCCCGATACTTACCAACTAAAATCCGAGTAAAACACTAGGAAACCCACGATTCCCCCACGTACCCTGCTTCGAGTCAACCTCCCAATCAACACGAGAAAAACCCGAGTTCTGCTTCTTTCCCCAAACAACTCAACTTCCAGATCACAGACATGCACAGTGCACGTACACCGAGAAACTACGATGTTTCGGTCATCAATGCCGACCCCAACATAACACCAAAGACCTCGATAAGTCCTCCGACCACCTAGATATCGTTACAAGCCCAAAAATCGAGTTCGAGCATTGCAAGACCAAACTAGAACTTGACCGATCACCATAAATTCCCCTCGTCACGACGCCTCCGACCACCATCATCCAAGAAACTTCGCCTATAGGTTCGCCGAAGACCGCAATTCAGTTTCCCCCTCACCTTCTCGAGTCCGAAACTCCGGTGGAGACGCAGCGACCCTGATATCATTCTCAACCAAAACTCAGAGTTAAACCCTACTCCGACCACCCCTGGCCACCACGTCTACAAATAAATCGCTTGCCTATTTTTCCTTCGACCGACATCCCCTAAGCCACCTTCAACCCAAATTTTGACTCCCCTATCACCGCCAATCAACGGCAAATCACCAAATACCCAAATTCGAACAATCCAAGACTTCACAAGAATTAACAACCTAAAAATCATGAAATGAAGATCAAAATTCGTGATTTCCCATCACGAATCCATTTCCATAATTCGAATTCGTAATTAAGATAGTTGATTTTAACCTGTAAAAGAAATTTCCACTGTTATCCCTATTTTTAACTCATTTGCTAAATTTAAAATCCTAGAATTACTTTTAAAAACATCTTCATTCATTAACAAACAATTTTCATTTATACATCGAGATCTAAAATTTGTTTGATTTGGTGTTGTGATTTTTTTTTGAAGACAAACATCACTGCCTAGATCACAGAGTACAGGATGCATATAAAATCAGACATCTCACATACATATATATACATGCACATCCAGATAAATTCAAAATGAAGAAATTTGAGGCAATTCAAAATCATCACATGCAATTCAGTTAAATCCAGATAAACAAAAGTGTTTACATACTTGTATTAAAGAGGTAGATCTTTGAGAAATAGAAAACCTGTAAACTTGACTGCCTTGATCTCCTTTAAAGATTTAAAAGGCTATGAATAATGAAATGCCAGCCTTATTGAAAACTTTGATTTACTCTAGGCTTACTTGCATGGATGCTTGTTTTGTTTTTATTTTGATGATTTCAGGTTTGAAGAAAATTACAGGCTTTGAGTGAATTTTCAGATTTTAAAAATGTTTACAGTTTTATATTTTTTTCTAAAGGAAAGAAAATATCATTTAATTCAAGGAAGAAGATCATTGCCACTTGTAAATGCAAGCTACCATAAGCTTACACATGTTCTATGCATACTATATGAAACTTACAAATATCTTTAAACCACTCTAATGTATATACAAGTGTTAAACTTCTTTTATTATATAAAATTTTCCTTTTTATTAAATTATTTAAGTACATATGTATTTATGTTTTATATTTAATTGTATATAAAATGTTTGTCCTTAACTCTACTTAACTATTTAACACATGCTATTTAAAAGGCTTATATAACAACACTTGTAATTAGGCATGAGTAAATTAGTTTTTAAATGGTTAAAAAGCTTTTATAATTAATTTCTTAATTAATAAATACATATCTTAATTTATATAAATTAGAACCCTTTTTAAAAGAAAATAATATAAAACAACTATATTCCAAATAAAATCATATATAAAAATATATTTAAGATACATATATATATCCTTTGAATTTCAATATTTTAATCCAAATTCAAATTCAATTTAAATTCAGTTCACATATTAAATTTGTAAATAATAATTCTAATTTAAAATCTATTTATACCTATATTTAAAAACATCTCATTACTATTATTATTTGAAGATAACAATTTTGTCAAGTCTAAATAATTTATAAAGGATAATATTAAATAATTATTTTTCCCAGATATGAATAATTCAATTCTTATTATAACTCCAAATTCATTTACACATCCAGATATATATTATCATAATTTTATCCATTCAATTGATTAAAATAGTTAATTACCCATTTATCAGATGTCCAAAGCCGGGGCTGTCACATTCCTCCCCTCTTAGAACCTTTTCGTCCTCGAAAAGGAACGAAGCCAGAATTAGTTCAATACTTAGATAAATTTCTCCTTAACCCTTTTAAAACACTTTAAAATTTATATAATATTACCAAAATAGTTTTATAGAAATATTTTTATAACTCGATGTTTCAACAGTCCATTCTTGTTCTCACAGAAATTCGGTCATATGTTGATCAGGCGTAGGACTGAAAATCTATAAGTGCAGACCCGTTTCAACATCCAGTGAAAATACTTCGGAAAATAATTTTATTGAAAATATAGAAAACAGTTTTTGAAAATAGAGGAAATATCTTTGGTGAGAATGCTCTGGAGATCATCACCCCCATCCATGGTCCCAGTTACATGCCTGAGTTATGTTGCCATCGCAGCAAAAGTCCATGTAACTGGCTCTCCACGGCCTCTCGATTATGCCATGGAACCCACAACAGATCGCAGTTACATTCCAGGGTTACGTTGCCATTAAAGCAAAAGTCCATGTAACTGTTGGCTCTCAGCAGCACACACGATTTTCACTGTCAAAATGAAACTTCTCTACTCCTACATAGGTCGCAGTCTACCGATGTAAAATCAAACGCAGACTGTTGGCTCTCAGCAGCACACACGACTTTCGCTGTGGTATACACTATTTATAATCCTCAAGAACTAGTTTTGTCCGGACTCCTCACAGGATCAACTTTAGAACCCCCCTTTGGGGCTCAAGGCAGCACCACCCGGTGGCACTCCTGAGAAGTTCATTTCAAGGGAGCGCCTTTTTCCCCAGAGCCATCATCAAAACACTTTATACTATACATATATAGTATCCTTCAAATCATACACCTAGTATGATCTCATATAAAGCTCCTTTACACAAAATCGATTATCCCAAAATCGATAATTTCCAAACTAGGCTTTCCAATTTCAATATTGATTTACCCAAAAATAAAAAGCCTTCCAAATCCAAAGGTTCCCAAAACCTTTTCCAAAATCCTCATAAGATCCTTTATATATATATATATCCAGATATATATAATTTTTAAAACTTTAGATCATTTCAAACTTGTATAAAACTCCTTTTATACTTCAAACACCTTCAAAATCCTCTTCTTCTGGCAATAGATTTAACAAGGGGAGATTTATCTTATATAACAAAGATATATAGCTTTATTTATTCAAAATAAAATAAATTCTTTCAATATCAATTCCGTACGATGCACACTTATAATCTGTACGCTATGCCAATCTGATCGCTCACTCGATCACCCAATTTCACTTACGAACTAGTATCGTCCACCCAACTTCCTAGTACGGACACAAATCTGGTTTCTTGATTAGAAATCGTCATTCTCCTTGCATAGCCATAACTATGATAGAGAATATCCAGAATCAATCAACAATCCATATCCAGGTTCGCCGTCGAAATTGAGTGAAAAATCCCAACTCGGATCGATAAACTATCTTGAAATTCTGTGCACTAATCTGGATCAAATCATTATGCGAATAGAATAATATATGTATATGCCACGTATTTATTTTCAATGATTATCAGCCAAATCAATTCCCTTTCTATTCACATTTCCTTTAATTCCCTTTCACTTATTTACAATTGCCTTAATTCTTATTGAATTATCACTTCAATCCTATACTCAGTTGGGTATTTAAATCAATAACAGTTTGAACTCCGACCATTTTATATTTAGTAGAAAATAGCATGAATTTTTTTGAAAATAGATAAGTAGTTGAAAATAATTATTAGTTTGCAAAATGGCTGTAAAATAGTTAACTAATTATATAGTTGAGGAATAGTTAAATGGTTATAGAAATTTTAGATATTTGCAAAATAGTTGTAAAATAGTAATTAATTTGTAACATAATTGAAAAATAGTAATTAGTTTAGAAAACAGTTGAAAAATGGTTAAATAGCTCCAAAAATAATTGTAAAATATGTACAAAATAATTTGGCTTTAAGAAAGAAAGGTTGTATATATTAAGTAGCTTAGAAAAATAAGTTTATATTAAAACAATTTATATTGAAAATAGTCAAGAGTCAAACCGTTCACTTCCCTAATAATTCAATTTAAATTTATACTTCCATTTAAATTGACTCCATTCCAATTTGAATAATTCCAATTTCTATTGAAATTGAATTAACCCCAATCCAAGTTAAGTAAATCCCGATTTCTTTCCCAATTTAAATCAAATTCCATTTGATTTTAATTCTATTCAACTTTAATTACAATTTCAAATTATTCCAATCAATTTTGGACTACTATCAATTGAACCCATTTCAAATTCAATCATTTCAATCCCTTAAAAATCTTCCAAACATTTTTTTGTAAAATAAGACGATATTCAAAATAGTCTGAATTATATTATTTGTTATTTCTTTAACTCTTTGAAACAATTGATTGCTTTCTAAACTTAGGTTTTAAAACTTCACAATTTTAAAATCCACTTTAATTTAGAAGTTATACTCATCTTATAAATTTACTTCATTTGGCTTACTTAATAATAAATATATCATTATTAAACACAATAACTATTTATAACAATACCCAAGGTTATCATATCCAAATACCAATTCCTTTTTATATTATTCTTACTTCTATAAATTCAAGATTAAATTTCAGTTTGAATCCATTTCAAATTTACCTTTATTTAATTTTAAACAATTTAATTTTTGAGCTCAAATTCTATAATTTTATTTCAACCAATTTAATTTTTATTTAGTTGTATTTCTGTTACCACTTAATTTAATTCTAATTCAAGATTTCAATTTGGTTGTACTATATTACTTCTGAATTCAATTCCATTAATTTGACATCCAATCACCTAAATGTTATTAGAAGGAAATATTGCTTTATATATCAAAATATATTTCTTATATAAAATCATTTAAAACCTTTATATAAGAAAATCACAAGTACGCTCTCATATATATATATATATATATTCAACTCATTCTAGAGTACTACGAACTCTATTTAATGAGTAATCCCCACCAGTGCCAAGGTTCTCGCTTAACCTTTCAGCTCTGATACCAAATGTAACGACCCGGAATTTTCGATCTCGAAAAACTCCAGATAGTTATGAAAAAGGAGAAAAAGAAGAAAACAGAAACACGAAAACACAGATTCTCACATTTGCAGCGGATCAAAATATAATATTAAACAAATAGCAGTTTTACAAAGGAAAACTGTACTGGTCAAATTACACTTTAATATATCAGAGTTACAATATTTACACAACACTGAGCAGTTTAATTCAACATGCCCCAGATAAGCCATAAATAAACACAACGGAATACCCTCCATACGTTCCTGTCCTCCAGCTCGCCTCCTGAGCTTTAGAACGTCCTTACCTGAAAATCTGTAATACTCGGTCTGACCCGAGCATTACATCAAAGTAACACCCAGGTCAGGATGGAAACCAGCATGAGTAAACCCATCAAGCATGAATTACAAAATCATATAGCTTATATATAACCCGGGCTAACTTATATCAATTTACAACTTCACAAGTTGTTATAGACATCACTTATTTCACACATCAATTTCAAAGTGCCAAAACTTAGATTAAATGATCCAATTCACTTAAATTATTCCTTCACAACCTTCTGATTTCACATATCAGTCTATAAAGAATCGAAGTGGTTTCAGGTATTTACTAATACCCGACTCCGGTCTCTTCGAATTCAATACCATATTAACCCAAGTTATACAAGTGAAATACAATTTAACTTCAAATAGGATGTCACTTCTTACACTGCAATTTACTATCGATAGATAACCACCTCATCGCCCTTTTAAACCAATCATCTCATATCACATAGCATCACATATCACAGATATCCACTAATCTCGGGCATACAATATTATTCAATCATTCATGAGCAAGATAAATCAGTTATACCATTCTAATTAATTTTAACAAATTAAATTAATTACACCAATCATCCTTAATCCTGCTTATCATTAATAAATCATAATCCCAATTTGATTAATCATTCCTTAATTCATCAATCTCAATTAATCATCCTTGACTAATTAATCTTTAATTACAGTATGTAATTAATCTTTAATTATCACACAGAATAATTAGCCTAACCATTCTCATTTATTATCCTTGAATTAATCTCCTAAATCAACTCACAAAATTTATTTTACTGATCCTTAATAATTAATCTAACTAATTATCCTATGCTTACTTACATTGATTAATTATCCCATAACTAATCACATAAGATAATTAACTAGCCCTTTAATTAATTTACTTAATTAAATCATACTTTTTAATTACATTAAATAATTACTACTCAATTACTTCTATTAAGTGATTACCCTTTAATTACTTCCTATTAAGCAATTCCCATTAATTTATTACATTCTTTAATTATGAGTTATTTCACTAAGTAATTATACTTATTAATCTCAAGTATTTATATTTAATAAATCACCAAGAGATTACCTTTATTTAAATAACAAATTAATTTCAAATGGGTAATCCATCCCTTAATTACCCTTAAAACCAATTAATAAACCTTAATTACAGGTTAATTTTCCTTTAACCATTACATAATGAACCTTAATTACAGATTAAGTATTCCTTAATTACCAGTTAATTAATCCTTAAATTACTTAATTACTTTACACCTCATAAATTACAATAAGTAATTGTGCTTAATCCAACATCAAAGGACTATCTTTAATTAATTATACCTAGTTAATTAATTAAGTCAACCATATTGACTAAATTAATTACACTGAGTAATTAATTTCTTTAAATTACTTCATCGAGTAATTATACTTAAACAATTTCAAAAATAATTCGGAAAAATCATTTATCTTAATTAACCTTTTTCTTATTAACAAATCACTTACCTTAATTAACTATTCTTCATTAATTAACTAAACCTTAATTAAATGCCTTTAATTACTTTCGTAAAGTAATTGTTCTATAGGTTAATAATCCTGGGTTAATTAACCTATAATACTAATTTATTTAATCTTTAATTTCTAACGAAAGTAATAAATCTTTTAATTACTTCATTCAAGAAATCATCATTAATAAATCACCTCAAGTAATAAACTATTAATTACACACCTTAATTAATGACATTTAGCAATTACCTCTTAACGGCAATAATTATTAATTAATTACATTAAATGATTAACTTTAGTTAATCATATTAATAAATCATTCTTCTAATTTTGATTTCAAATATCCATTAACTTTTAATTAATAAATCAATTAACCATCTTAATAAAAAAGAATTTACTTATTATTTAATTGCACCTTCAGCTCACCTAAGGCATGTAGGACCTAATCTATTAATTAATTTCTTAATGCAACAATTTGAAAATATTTTAAATTTTGGAAATTGTTTAAACTTGCAAATGCCTTGTTGAAATTCCCGATACTTACCAACTAAAACCCGAGTAAAACACTGGGAAACCCAGGAGTCCCCCACGTACCCTGCTTCGAGTCAATCTCCCAATCAACACGAGAAAAACCCGAGTTCCACTTCTTCCCCCAAACAACTCAACTTCCAGATCACAGACATGCACGGTGCATGTGCACCGATAAACTGCGACGTTCCGATCATCAACGCCGACCCCAACATAACACCGAAGACCTCGATAAGTCCTCCGACCACCCAGATATTGTTACAAGACCAAACTGGAACTTGACCGATCGCCATAAATTTCCCTCGTCACGACGCCTCCGACCACCATCATCCAAGAAACTTTGCCTATAGGTTCGCTGAAGACCGCACTTCACTTTCCCCCTCACCTTCTCAAGTCCGAAACTCCCGTGGAGACACAGCAACCCCGATACCAGTCTTAACCAAAACTCAGAGTTAAACCCTACTCTGACCACCCCTAGCCACCACGTCTACAAATAAATCGCCTGCCTATTTTTCCTTCGACCGACATCCTCTAGGCCACCTTCAACCCAAATTTGGACTCCCCTATCACCGCCGATCAATGGCGAATCACCAAATACCCAAATTCGAACAATCCTAGATTTCACAAGAATTAACAACCTAAAAATCATGAAATGAAGATCAAAATTCGTGATTTCCTATCACGAATCCATTTCCATAATTCGAATCCGTAATTAAGATAGTTGATTTTAACCTGTAAAAGAAATTTCCACTGTTATCCCTATTTTTAAACTCATTTGCTAAATTTAAAATCCTGGAATTACTTTTAAAAACATCTTCATTCATTAACAAACAATTTTCATTCATACATCGAGATCTAAAATTTGTTTGATTTGGCGTTGTGAATTTTTTTTGAAGACAAACATCACAGCCTAGATCATGGAGTACAGGATGCATATAAAATCAGACACCTCACATACATATATATACATGCACATCCAGATAAATTCATGATGAAGAAATTTGAGGAAATTCAAAATCATCACATGCAATTCGGTTAAATCCAGATAAACAAAAAGTGTTTACTCACCTGTATTAAAGAGGCAGAGCTTTGAGAAACAGAAGACCTGTAAACTTGACTGCCTTGATCTCCTTCAAAGATTTAAAAAGCTTTGAATAATGAAATGCCGGCCCTATTGAAAACTTTGATTTACTCCAGACTTACTTACATGCATGCTTGTTTTGTTTTTATTTTGATGATTTCAGGTTTGAAGAAAATTACAGGCTTTGAATGAATTTTTAGATTTTAAAAATGTTTACAGTTATTATATTTTTTTCTAAAGAAAAGAAAATATCATTTAATTCAAGGAAGAAGACCATTGCCACTTGTAAATGCAAGCTACCATAAGCTTACACTTGTTCTATGCATACTATATGAAACTTACAAATATCTTTAAACCACTCTAATGTATATACAAGTGTTAAACTTCTTTTATTATATATAATTTTCCTTTTTATTAAATTATTTAAGTACATATGTATTTATGTCTTTTATTTAAATGTATATAAAATGTTTGTCCTTAACTCTACTTAACTATTTAACACATGCTATTTAAAAGGCTTATATAACAACACTTGTAATTAGGCATGAGTAAATTAGTTTTGAAATGGTTTAAAAGCTTTTATAATTAATTTCTTAATTAATAAATACATATCTTAATTTATATAAATTAAAACCCTTTTTAAAAGAAAATAATATAAAACAACTATATTCTAAATAAAATCATATATAAAAATATATTTAAGATATATATCCTTTGAATTTAAATATTTTAATCCAAATTCAAATTCAATTTAAATTCAGTTCACATATTAAATTTGTAAATAATAATTCTAATTTAAAATCTATTTATACCTATATTTAAAAACATCTCATTACTATTATTGTTTGAAGATAACAATTTTGTCAAGTCTAAATAATTTATAAAGGAGATTACTAAATAATTATTTTTCCCAGATATGAATAATTCAATTCTTATTACATTTCCAAATTCATTTACACATCCAGATATCTATTATCATAATTTTATCTGTTCAATTGATTAAAACAGTTAATTACCCATTTACAGATGTCCAAAGCCCAAGTTATCACACGTACGAGCTCGAAGGTTACGTAGTTGATGGTTACTAGTGATACATTCCTAAATTGGTAATGTGGCATACAAAGTGTTGCTGATCATTTGTTTGATCAAAGCCTGACTTTGTGAACAAGCGTAGCTTTGTGGACGAGACTGCATCAGGAACTTACAAACCGGAAATGGTCGAAACTGGAAAGATGCGGCAAGGTTATGAGGGTCGTGCCCTTTAGGGTATGTCATTCCCTTCTGGAAAAAGGTGGTATCATGGTATGGAGCCCAGATACTTAACCTATGTGGTAGCTGCAATCTCATTACTGTGTGGTTGTTGCTTTATGATTGAGGGCCCTCGGATAAAGGTCGCAAAGGACCGGGGGTGGCATACTCGTGTAGTAGTTACCTAGTTACAGAGGTAAACCGACATTGTGCTGGCAGAGAGCTGGTTAAATTCTTGAGACGTCCCTCCAGAGGCGTACCCATGTGGCAGTAGGAAGTTCCTTAGCCTAACCATTTGTTGGAAATCCAATCACCAATACACACCTTGTATGGTTTTAGTTGTAGAACCTGCCATTTACTTCTGGTGGCGCCCCACTGTTTAGATGGTAGCTATAGTAGGCATAGTTCGAAATGTCTATGCTGGCTAAGATTAATATTATACTTGCAAATGTTTTCCACTATGAACTAATAATAATATCAAAATGGTTTACACTTATCAAGCATTTTTGACTATCATAAGGATAAATTTCCTCCAATTCTGCGTTTGCATTGTGTGTGTGGCGGGAGGCCCTATGGTAGTTTCATTTTCCAAAAAACATTGAGAATTTCAACTTTATTTCTTTTGTTGTTTGTTTTAAAGACAAAACTGTTTTTGTTTGCTCATACCAGTCCCATGACTGACCTGGAGTTTATTTTTTCTTTCCTAAACTCTGGACGCCCATAATTTTCCAGATGGGCAGTCTAAGTTTGGTTTTTTAGATAGCCGAGTAGTAGGAGTATATTCGATATCTTTGAAGCTTTTGGATCTTGGCGACCATATTTTCTTCATTCTGGAGTTACCTATTTGCTTATTGCATCGTGATGATGGTTCGAGCTATCTTTAGTTTGGAGATGGAGTTGTAGTTGCATTATGGAGTTGGATTCTTTTGGAGATGTATTCTATTGAAGATATTCTTTCTGCCGTGTCTTGTATTAGATATTGTATATCAATGATATTATTCATTTTCTTCCGCTATGTTGTTATACTTAATGTGTTATAAGCTCTGGTGAACCAAATTCGATGTTTGGGTCTGCATCATTTGAATACGAGTGACGTATTCGGTGCCTATTTTCGAAGGTCGAGTCAGGATCGTTAGATAAATAGCAATTTAAATATTTTTATATGTGATAAATAATTTAATAATTAAAGTTGATTAATATGGAATTTTAAAATCTAACCTGATAATTGCAATCAATCTTTAGTTTTGAAATGAGTATGATTGTATGATAAATGATGTATTTTGAATTGAGAAAATGAAATACAGTTTTTAATTAATGCAAGACTCTTGTAAAGTCCCAATTGATGAAAGAACATGCAAAGTTTTTAATTAATGCAAGAAACATGTAATGTTCTAATTAATGAAAGAAACGTGTAAAGTCCTAATTAATGAGAGAACATGTAAAGTTTTTAATTAATGCAAGAAACATGTAAAGTCCTAATTAATGAAAGAACATGTAAAGTTTTTATTTAATGCAAGAAACATGTAAAGTTTTAATTAATGAAAGAAACGTGTAAAATCCTAATTAATGAGAGAAACATGTAAAGTTTAAATTAATGAAAGAAACATGTAAAGTTCTAATTAATGAAAGAATATGTAAAGTTTTTAATTAATGCAAGAAACATGTAAAGTTTTAATTAATGAAGGAAACGTGTAAGTTTTTAATTAATGCAAGAAAAATGTGAAGTCCTAATTAATGAAAGAACATGCATGTAAAGTTTTGAATTAATGCAAGAAACATGTTAAGTTTTAATTAATGAAAGAAACGTGTAAAGTCCTAATTAATGAAAGAAACATGTAAAGTTTTAAGTAGTGTGGTATTGATTAAATTAATAAATGCTCTTTACTGTAATAGAAATGTAAATTAAAACGTACATTTGATAATGTAAGTTTTAATTAGTGTAATATTGATCAAAATTATAAATGCTCTTTATTGTAATAAATGTAAGTTAAAATGTACATTTGATATGTAAATTGTAATGAATGTAAATGGCATATTTTAAATGATTAAATAATAAAGTTTCTTTATTGCAATATAATGTAAGTCAATTAGGTACTTTTAAATTAACATAAGAATTTCAGCTACAATTGTATATTACAGTAACAAAATTTATTTAACTATAAGGCTATGATAAAATGACCATGTTAAAATTTGTGAGTATATAAATACTTTGGTTATATGAAATGTTAAAGTGGAAAGTATTACATTCCAAAAATGCTATGATGCCTAAGTATTGTGATTCCAGCAATATGAATTTCAAATGATAACATTTCTAAATTGTTAGGATTTTAAAGTATTATGGTTTCAAAGTGCTTGGTTTCAGAGTTGTTATAACTTGAAAGTAATATGGCTTTAGAAATGAAATTATTGGAAACTGTATTTAATTAAGAATTGATTTAAATGTATAAATTTGAACTTATTGAAATTGAAGATTTAAGAATATGACTTTATAAAGTGGTTTGGTTTAAGATGATTTAAAACAATATTTCGAGTTTAATAAATTGAAGGAATATTCAATGATTTGGAACTTGGGTTTTATTTAAATAAGATATTGATTTGGTCTTTGGAATTTAGAGGATATATTATTACTTTGGTTTTTGAAATAGGAAATGATATGTTGATTTGATTTTGAAAGGAAATAATATAGTATTTAATTTTGAAATGGATATGATATTTTGGTTTTTAAGTGTAAATGATTTTGAAAGAAATATCCACGGTTATAATAACGGTTGGTTGTCAAAGAGACCGAGATCGGATATGGGCATACTCTCTGTCGGTACCGAAAACCACTTTAAGAACCGTATATGCGGTGGAGATTCTAGAATGAAGTAGGATGTGGCGTCGTTCCTTTGAGGTGTATACGTAGACCCGACTCCTGTAAATTGGCATAAGGCGGCTAAAACTGGAGCGATTGACAGGCTAATAAGGTAGCACCTTTGATTGGACACATCTCTTCGATATTATACTTTGACTTTTGGATTGATTCGGTGACCACTTTTGATTTTGTTGATTTGGGGGTGTGGCTCGAGGTGAGTGGTAGCTGCGGCTATGCATTACCACCGGCCTGGAAGCGTAATTGGTATATCTACCCTGGAATTGCCTAGTTGTGCCGTGTCACCTACCCTAGTGCGCCTTGTACGAGTTTGATTTTTGTCGTACCTATGGAGTATCCTCTCGTAGCCTCTCGATCAAGAGATATTACGGTACTGTATAGACTATTGGCACTATTACGTGTTAAAGGCTATATGGGTAACCCCTTAACGCTATTTAAAAGTAAGTTTATTTTACTATAGACATTATTATAATAGCGAAATATTACTACATAGTAAATAGTTTAACGGATCCTTAGAGGATGGACGGTCCCAATCATCCTTTAAGTTACTTGTACCTTATATTACAGTTCACTTGAGTTGGTATACATTATATAAGTATGTATGTCCTGACTCGAGTGTTTTCTGTTTTGCTTTACGCTTGGGTCAGACTGAGTGAGACAACATTAAAGACTCACCTCTGGAGTTGGAGCTTCACTTGGAAACCTAGCTATCTATTTCGCTTTCAGTTATCTAGTTGATTCCGGTTATTTAGTTGAGTCCTGTGATGGATTTTGTTTGTACTTGATATCATATTGAGACTTCTTTTGTATCTTGCTTAACTCTGATGTATATTTATATAGTAGCTTCATGAACTACTATTTCTTTACTTCCGTTGCATTTTATTACTCTGTGCCTTTGATTTGTGACTATTTATTTACTATTTATTTTGTGTTTTGCCAAATTTAAATTACAATTCGGTATTTTGAATAATTCAAGTCCGACATGTGAAGATGCGAATGGTTGAAAATAGCGGGTCGTTATAAAATTTTTACCATAGAAATATCCAATTTCCATTCTATTTTATCATATATTTCACAAAATATACTTTTTATTTCAAAAACCATTTTACAGTTTTTATCCATAAATTTTCAATATCAATTTCATTCAAACCCATACGATGTACACATATCATCTATACGCTACATCAGTCTGATCGCCAACTCGATCACACAATTTCAATTTCGAAATAGTATCGTCCACCCGACTTCCTAGTGTGGATTCAAATCTAGTTTCTTGATCAGAAACCGTCTTTCTCCTTGCATAGTCATAACTATGATAGAGAATTTCCCGAACCAATCAAAAATCCATATCCAGGTCCGCCGTCGAAAATCGAGTGAAAAATCCCAACTCGGATCGATATAACTATCTCGAAATTCTATGCTCGAATTTGGATCAAATTACTATGCGAATAGAATAATATACATACATCCTACGTATTTATCTTCATTGATTATTCGCCAAATCAATTCCCTTTCTATTCACCTTTATTTTAATTCCAATCACTTATCCACAATTTCTCCCAATTTCCCTTTTGGTTAGCCCTGCAATTCTTATCTCAAATGGATAACTAATCATAAACAGTTTGCACTCTGACCAATTTGTACTTAGAAAATAGCTTGAAATTTTTAAAATAGATGAGTAGTTGTAAAATAATTATTAATTGCAAAACCGTGGTAGAACAGTTAAGTAATTATAAAATAGTTGTAAAACAGCTAGGTAATTGCAAAATAGTTGTAAAATAGTAATTAGTTTATAAAACAGTTGTAAAATAGTGATTAGTTTGTAAAACAGATGCAAAATAGTAGTTAATTTTCAAAATAATTGTAAAATAAGTATAAAACTATTTGGGTTTAAAATGAAAGGTTGCATAGTAAATAGCTAAGAAAATAGATTTAAAACAGTTTGTATTAAGACAATTTATTTGAAAATAGTCTCAGAGTCAAACTGTTCAACTTCCCAATCTCCCTTTCAATCCCTTCAATTTAAAATTTTCATTTCCATTTAAATTGGTATAATTTCAATTTAATTTAAATTAACTTCAATTCCTATCCCAAATTCAAATCAACTCCCATTTGAATTTCAAACTTATTCAATTTCAATTTGAACTAATTCTATTCAAATTTCAACTTAAAACCATCTCGAATTATATAAATTCGAGTTAAATTTTAAATGTTGATTTAATCATACTAACCTTTACTTTTAATTTAACAGCCTAAACTTTTTAAACAATTTGAATTTGAGTCCAAATTTCAAAATTCTAGTTTAAATGACCTTTTCTTAACTTATTCCGAAGTTCAAATAATAACTCAAATTCTTTTTAAACGATTTAATCCTTCAAAAATCAATTTATTTCCCAAATTCAACTTTTGAATCCAATTTTCGGCAATTCAGTTGCAATTTATCTTAGACATTCAAATCTTAAGTCCAAAATGATTCTATTTCTCTGATTCCAATTTTATTTTAAAAATAAAAAATCTTTTAATTAACTTCAAAACAAGGCTTTATTTCCACTTAATCTCAGTAAAGGATATAAAATATCACAATCCACTTCTTAGTTTATTTTAAATAACTCAATTCGCAATTTCAAAAATTATTGATAATAACCAGATGATATTAGGATCAATAAACATCCAATTTATTTTAAACATCCATCATCCACTACCCATTTACAGATTTCGACCCTATTTGATATCACATATAACTCCCTACCAAATCAACCCATTTAACTTCCCTAAGTTAAATCTCAATTTCATCTCGAAATTTCCAATTCAGCTTGTTCATTCCAAACTTATTTAACTTCCTTTGAGTTAAATTCAATCTATCCCGTTAACCTTACTCAAATTTGAAATCCCACTTCCAAATTTCAAATTTCTATCAATATTATTTCTTACCTATAAGTTCAAAGACTTATTTCACTATGGGTTTTTACATCACACTTCAGAGAAAATCAAAACTCAATCACTTTAGAGTTTATTCCAAATCATCTCTGATATTATGTATATCCACACATATATACATATATTTTTTACAATTTGAAACAATGTCAAATGTTTCTAGGCTTAAAATTCAAAATTTCACCATTTAAATCCATTTTAATTTACAAGTTACTTGTCTAAAAGTTTACTTCCCTAAACTTTTTCATTATTTATTGGAAAACAATCATCCCATTATTAAACATAATAACCGTTCCACGCTCTGGTTCGAAACCAATTCTAATTCATCTTATTTGTATGGTTTATTCTATATAATTCCTATTTGGATATATATGTATATTTATCACTTAATTCTTATTCAATTTCAATACCCATCAACAAATATTCTTTAGATATATAATAATTAGAAAAATTATTGCTTTATATATCAAAATATAAGCTTTTATAAAAATCATTTCATTTTAAAACCATTTTAAAACCTTTATATAAGAAAATAACAAGTAAGCTCTCATATATATATACACACACTCAACTCATCTTAGGGTACCACTGACCCTATCCTTAATGAGTACACCCACCAGAGCCAAGGTTATCGCTTAACCTTGCTCTGATACCAAATGAAACGACGTGAAATTGTCGATCCCGAAATTTCCAGATAGTTAGGGAAAAGAAGAAAAGAGATAGAAGAAGAAGAAGAAATAAAAACACCAAAACACAGATTCTCACATTCGCAACGGATCAAAATATAATATCAAATAACATAGCAGTTATACAAAGGAAACAGTATTAGTTAATTTACATCAATACATCAGAGTTACAGCCATTACTCAAAATTGGACAGTTAAAATTAACTTGTCCTATAAATATAAACAATAATATACACAGCGGAAACTCCATACGTTCCTGCCATCCAGCTCGCCTCCTGAGCTCCAGAACATCCTTACCTAAAAATCTGTAATACTCGGTCTGACACGAGCATTACGTCAAAGTAACACCCGGGTCAGGCTGGAAACCTACGTGAGTAAACCCATCTAACATGAAATTCTAAAGCATAAAAATTATTTAAAACCCGAGGTAACTCGTACTTCACTACAAGTTCTCAATTTGTTATAGTCAACACTTATTTCACACATCAATATCTATGTACCTCTACATAGTTTAAAGGGTCCAATTACTTAAATCATTCCATTCCAGCCTATTGATTTCACATATCAAATCCATAAGGAATTTATAGAAGATTACAAATCGAAGTGGTTTCGGGTATTTGCTAATACCCGACCCTGGTCTCTTCGAATCCAATGTCATCTTAAACCAAGTTATTCAAGTGAATATAATTCAATTTTAACTACATGATGTTACTTTTACACAACAATTCATCATCGATAGATAACCACATTATCACAGTACAACCAAAACATATCATATCATAAAACTTTTATATCAGAGATGTCAACCAATTCAAGGTATTTCTAAAATCCAATCATCCATAAGCAAGAATAATTAGTCTCACCATTTCTAATTAATTTAAATAAATTAAATTAATTTTCTTAATCACCTTTAAATCCTGCTTATTAAATCATTAATTAATTAAAAACTAATTAATTAATCATCTTTTAGTTAACATCTTAATTAATCATCCTTAATTAATTATTCCTTAATTACATTAAGTAATTAACCTTTAATAAATTTCACAAATTAATTATCCTTTAACTATTCACATTAATTAACCTTGAAGTATTCTCATTAGTTAATTAATTACATTGATCCTTTATTAATTACTTTAATTGATTATCCTAAAATCATTTACTTTGATTAATTATCTTCTAATTAATCCCATTTACAGACCAACCCTTAAATCAATTTCCTTAATTAATCAACCCTTAATTATCTATCTAAAATCAATTATCCATAATTGCTTCATTAAGGAATTATCTCATTGGTTAATTATCCTCAATTAATTAACCCTTAGTTATTGATTATTTGACCTTTACTTACAAATTAAATTAATTTACCCTTAATTATTCAATCCTTTAATTACTTACATTAAGTAATTAATCATATAAGTAATTGATCTATAATCACTTACATTGTTTGATCATTAATTACCAATTAATTAATCTCAAGTTAATTATTATATAAGCCTTAATTATTAATTAATCAATACATAATCATTAATTAGTTAATAATTAATTAATTACTCTTTAATTACTTTATAAGTTCGATAAATCTTTAATTATCCAAGGTCTTAATTAACCTTAAGATGTTTAATTTCTTAATTATCATAATCATATTTAAACCATTTATCTTTATAATTAACTTATTTAATTAAATTATATAATAACCTAAGCATTTAACTTAACAAGTTGAACAAATTATATAGTTTCCTTAAAACAATTATTTAACACATCTATTATATAAAGACATAAATTTTTAGAAAAGTTTCAAAACTAGATTCAAAACTTATTTATATTTAAACTTAAAACTGCACAAATTTTCTTTGGGTTAAACCCGAATATCACTTCGAGTCCTTACCCAAGAAACCCCCCTTATTTCTCTTAAATTTTTGTTAGTTTAAAATTCAAACCTGGAACTTAAGTAAAAACACCTCGAGCCAAAAACAAAACTACACGAGACCAACACCGAGCAAAAGCTTCAACTTCACGATCTCAACGTCACCAGTCACGAACGTGTACGCGTGCACGTGCACGTCAGTCCGATCAATTCCGACACCTCACCAAGGCCACCCTCAAGTCGTTGATCATCTCGTTGACTCATTTGATCACCAGATTTGACGATCTCGCCTTCCATTCAAAATCGAACCAAACAGTCAATGTCTGGAACCCATCAAGTCGGGGAAAACCTACCCTTGACATCGCCTCCGACCATCAGGTCCTACGCCGACCATCCCAAAGTCGTGCCACACTCAACGAACCATTTTCCCCCTTCGCGGTCGACCCCGACTTCCCCACGATGACGAAATTGCCAAGAATACCACGTCGAAAAAACCGAGTTTAAAACCCTACCTCAACTTCGTCAAGCAACTCCAGCCATCAGAAAAATCCTAAACTATTTTTCCTGAGTTTCCCCACTTCCCATCCTCCTTCAGCCTAAAACTTGACCCTCCCCTCGCCGCCGATTGACGGCAAATGCCAACTACCTAAAATCGATCAACGCGGCAAATCTCAACATATACAATCCTAAAAATCTTGGTTTCTTTACCTAAATTCATCATACTGCAATATGATTCTATATATGAGATCAAATCCTGGAATTATAATTATTTATTTTTCTGCCGTATAATTGATTTCTATTATAAAATCTTATTTTTGAAATAATTCTTAATATAAATTCTTGGATTAAATTCTAAAATTGATATTACATATTTGCTGACCCTTACCTTTAGAAATCAAAGCTTGAATTGATTTGGATAGGATGGTATAAATTTTATATGTTGGTTCTTGATACTATAAAACAATAGAGGTCAGGAATATGTAAATACACAGATATGCAAAGTAATAACGGTGTAATTCAATCTATAACCCAGTTGAAATCATCAAGGCAAACTCTATTACAACTTAACTCTGCAGATTCATCATATAACTCAAGTATGAACATAGTTTAAACTATTTTTAAGAAAAGTTTACTTACCTGTAGAAGATAATAGAGCAAGGTTTTGAAACTAGCAAATTTTGTTTTTGCTTCTTGATTATGATTTGCTTACTGATCTGAACTGTTTATTTGCCCGAAACTTAATGTTGAATTGCTGAGTTGAAATGAATCGGATGCTTGCATTTGTTTTTTTCCATGTTTTAATTTGTAACTGTTATTTTATCTTTTTTCCCTTTTCTTTGATTTCCAGATTTTGTGAAGTATGAAGCCTAGGTTCCTAAACTTGATGTTTTATTCACATTATTGATTTAAAAAGAAAAAATAATAATAAAATGAATACACATTGCCACTTGTATTTCTTTCTAAAATAACACTTGTTCGAATATTAAGAGAAATATTTACATTTGTTTAATGCATGCTTTAAAAATTTACAAATGTCAAGATAAGTATTTTATCTTTTAAACCCTTACTTAATTTACCTATTATATTTATATCCTAAATTCATGCATCATTCTTAAATATTATGTTTATATTTATATATACTACTATGTTTATTTTCAAGTATGTAAAAGAAAAGAGTTTTAAATCGTTTTATTAAATCTCATTTTATATGCTTACAACCCAATTTTAGATATATATATATATGTATGTATGTATGTATGTATGTATGTATGTATGTATGTATGTATATAATTTTTAAAGATTTACTTAAAGTTGAATTTTATTTTTTTAACACTGGAATAAGTATATATATATATATATATTCATTAATTCCAAAACATAACTTTCAATACAATATATATATGTATATTATATTAGAAAATTATTCTTATAAGCTTTGAAAAGATAAATTTTGCCAAATAAATATTTATAAAAGAAAATCATTAAACTAATATCGTCAAATTCAACAATTATATCAGGAGAATATCAAATACATATTTATCCCGATATTTATAATTTAGTATTTATTACAGTTTATTTCATTTATATACATATCCACATATCCTTATTTATCTAATTTTATTTGTTTAATCAAATGAAATCTGTATCTCGATAGTTTAAAATCAGTTAATTATCAAATTAATAGATGTCAAAATCCGGGTTATCACAAAAATGATATATACCCTAGATATTTAAATTGCGGATTGAAATGATAAATATCCGTATCACTTGACCATATGATAGAAAATTATATACAGACAATGTTGATCTATGTTTGGAATTCAAAGTTTTGAAATGAAATATACGGTTTTAATAAGTATTGATCTATATAGGATATTTTTTAGATTTTAAAATAATATGTTTGGGAAATTTTAATTTATAAGTTAGTTTGAAAATATAATTTTTAAGCTTTCCTTATAATTTTATCATTTTAAAAATATATAAAATAAGATTTAATTAAATAAAAATTTAACTTAATTGATTTATAATGTGTTTAAATATTTATTTAAATTTATATTAATATTTAAAAATAGATTTCTTATAACTTTAAAAATAAAGGTTGGGAAGATAAATTAATGTTGACTTGGAATTTAAATTGATTAATAATTGAATTTAAATAAGAATTTATTTGAACTAACTGATTTTTAGATGTTGAAAATGTGATTTATAGCTTGATTTGATAAAAATGTGATTAAATGAATATTCTCAAATTTAAATAAAATTAAGATTGAATATTTAATATTGATTTAAATTTATAAATTGGGATTTAAATAAATTGTCATTAAAATGTTTAAGTGGATATTTTCCAATTTGAATAAAAATTAAAATTAAATGTTGAATATAAATGAAATTTATATAATGTAAATGTTTTAATATTTAAAATTGAATCTTTGGACTTTAAATTGAAATGATCAAATTGGAATTGACCCAAATTGAATAGCATTAGAATATATGAATATTTGAACTGATTTGCGAAATTGGAGGAAACTGTTTTTATTATATAAAGTATTTTTAATATAAACTATTTTAATATATAAATTATTTAAATACATAAGCTATTTTAATTTATAACTATTTCTTATATATACTATTTTCAATATGTAAACAGTTTAAGTCGAAAGTGTTATAAATTCAAAAGTGCCATGATATCAAAAGTGATTATGATTTCAAAGTGTTATGATTTCAAAAGTGTTATGATTTCAAAAGTGTTATACATTTGGAAGTGTAACGCTTCTGGAAATGAATATTTTTTAAAGTGAATAATGATATCGAATTGATATGGTTTGAAATGAATATGATATTTGATATGATGTATGAAATATTTGAAATGAAATGACCACGGCGTGAAATAAGCGTTTGGTTGTTAAAGAGACTGGGATCAGATATTACCATTCTCTCTACCAATACCGAAAACCACTTAAACAATTGTGTACATGGTGGCGATTCCATAATGAAGTAGGATGGCTTGAAAACAATTCTATATGGTATTTACATAGCCCTGACTCCCGTGAGTTAGCTTGATGTCGCTAAAATAGGGGCTATACCGAGCCTAGTGGGGTCATTCTCCCTATCAGACACATTTTATCGATACCACTCTATTGCTTTTGTGATTTGATTGGGTGCACCTTTGATTTGGGAGTGTGTCACGAGGTGGATGGTAGTGGCAGCTATGCGCTACCACCAGTCCGAGAGTGCAAATGGTATATCTACCCTGGCATTGCCTCGAGTGCCTTGTCGCATGCCTTATCGCACCTTCTACGAGTTTGGTTTGTACCATACCTATAGAGTGCTCTTTGATAGCTCTCTAGTTTACTGGGAGACTTACGGTACTGTATAAACTATGGGAATATATCAAAAATGTTAAGGGGGATATGGGTAGCGCCTAACACTATTTTAATAGTTTACTTTACTATAGACATTTTATAATAGTGTATATTACTACATAGTAGACAGTTCCATGGATCCTTGGAGGATGAGAATCCTAAACATCCTTTAAGTTACTTGTATTTCAGTTGACATTTCACTTGAGTTGAGTTTATTAATATAAGAATGTTAATCCTGACTCGAGTGTTTTGTGTTTTGCTTTACACTTAGGTTAGACTGAGTGTCACAACATTTGAAACTCATGTTTGGAGATTGTAGTTTTGCTTGAAGATCTGTCTTATCTATTTAGATTTTTCGGTTTTTTATTCCGACATGTCATTTATTTGTATTCGAGGCTACATTGTATTGAGTTATTTTGTTGTATTTTATTTCAAACTCTTATGCTTATATAGTAGGTTCATGAACTACTATTTATCTTTTCCGCTGCTTATTGCTGTAATACTCTGTGTTTGTGGTTCTATGATTGATTTACTTACTATATATGCTGAGTTTTTTCAAATATAAAATTAGTAATATGTTGTTTTGAGCAATTCAAGTCCGATATGTGCGGATGCAAATGGGTCGAAATAGCGGGTAGTTACACAATGAGTACACACGTATGGCTCCACTCCACAAATCTTTTCCGTAGTTTCCTGAATCGATTCCAACAGTATTCCGGCAGTGCCTCCTGCTCTTTTCCTTGCTCTGAAGCTTCCTGATCTCCTTTCTTCTTATATGGCTCGGTGTAGCTTCTTTGGAGGTGGACATGCTCGACCAAAGGAGGAATAGGTGGCGGCTATGGGTTATGTTGAGGAAGAGGAGCGTTTTGAAGCGATTTTTAGATGGATTTGATATGTATATACATTAGTATTATTTTAATTTATTTTGTAATAAAATTTCTTCATAAATTTTCTAAGGTGGAAGCCATTAAAAAGCTTTGAGAAAGAAGATAAAGAAGATGAAGAACTGAACAAATGAAGAAGTGAAATGGTGCATGTATTTATTGTCTTGGAAGCCTTGAGTGTTAGCAACTTCATATATATATATATATACACACACATATATACATATGTATATATCACTATCCATTAGATCTCCACTTTTCTACCATTTATTCCACATGTTACCAGCTCCATCTCCATGTGCTCCATCACTTCATTCACTTTATGTATGTATATGTTGACTTGTTTAAGCTTAAGAAGGAAGCTTTCTTAAAGTATCTTATATATTTTATAATATATATGTGTTTAAGTGTAAATATATACATGTTTATGTTTATGTGTATGTTAGGGTGTACGTTTATCTGTTATACATGTGTATATGACATATAAACAACGTTTCATTGATTTCGAACAACTTTTGTTCGATAAACCATTACCAATCGAAGCATCGATTCCCGGTCACTGTTTCACTTATACTTTAACGTACATGTTATGACCCGAGATTTTTTAATATTTGAAATTGGAATATTTAATTGATTTTAAATATTTAAAATTTAAGTTTCAACTTGAATTTCAAATATTACTATTTATTGGATAATTAAATTATTGAATTTGATTATTTGAATTAGATAAAATATTAAATCCTGAGTTTTAAGCTTATTAAAAATATTTCAGAGGCTTATAAAATTTATAATGATGATACTGAGGATAATAAAAGTGTTAAAATTGAATTTAAAGTGTTTTTTCAGTTTTAAAAATATATTGTTTAAATCGATATTTTAAAAAAGGCTTCCAAGGCACAGTCTCGGAATTCGACGAAACTAGTTTCATTGGATCTGTAATATTGTATTATTATCGGATTTCAATTTTTAAAGCGCTTGGAGTCATCGTGTAGCAATACGGTATATAAACGCACTGAAATTTATATCGAAAATTCAATATAATAACTGGGTCCAAAAAGCTATCTTCTCCATACGATCAAATTAGGTCTCGAAACCTTTTCCGTTGCGTTCAAAATTGGGGTATAACATTATGAAAATCTAGCGGCATGCCTCGATTGGATGTCAAGATTTTATGCTACGAATTCAAGAGATTTAAATTTGAATTTAAATTTAAATATAGATAATATAATTATATCGAAACACTGTAGCAACCCTGTAAGGCAAATTTAAACACGTGTTTCCCCTTTCCTGTTTAAATCACATGCATGGAAGAAAGAAGTAGAAAGATTACCGATGAAAAAATAAAGAAGAGAAATGAAGTCTCGTTCTAGTTAAAAAAAATTTAAACTAAAGACATCAACTTTACCCTTCCCAATAATGGTAGCTCTCAGATTCAATATCACGATGAACTAAATTCGCTCCTCGATCACGAGCGAGTTCGATCTCACCAACGCCAAGGGTTGCACGCATGCGACTGTGCGAGGCTGCTGGCTGGTGGCGCTTTAGTCGAGTTCATTCGCAAAAGTCAGGGCATCGAATTGTCATACGAGGGGATTTTAATTAGGGCTGGGGTCTCGCGAGCTCGAAGGGGGGAGGGTCGAGGTGATGGGAGATAGCGGCAGGTTGGTTCATTCGTTCAATTGGGGGATGGCTTCGATGGTCTCTATCGAAACAGGTCGCGATGCTTTGTTCATACGAGCAGTGATGACGGGGAGGAGGCATTCGACAGTGGCATGGCTAGTCGACAGGTCGGAGGAGGACTTCGACGATGTTGGATCTGGTCAACAGCAGTAAGGTGGCGATTCTTTTTTATAATTTTAAATCGAATAAATGTTTATATATATATATATATACAGAGGAAGAAATTACTGACTTGTACACATAGAGGAAAAAGTGAAATGAAAATATAAATATACACACATTTTTAGGACTTTGGAAAAATATATATAAATAATATATATAAGGGTTTATATTGAAAATTAGACTTATAGACTTATATAGAATAGTTTTATATATATATATCTCGAAAATGGAAATGAAATATACATGTACACTTTTTTAAATCTTCTAGCCTTTTTTTGAAACAAAGTATTTGGCGATTAACTTGTTTAATTTTATTTAATTATTTTAGTTACAAAAAGATTTAAAGGAAGTTTAGATCAAATTATTAGTTAAAATTAAATAAGTAAATGGAGATTAATAGTTTGATTAGTTCAAATAATAATTAACCATGAATTGTTTATACATGGTCTAAAATTAGGGGGAAATAAGCTGGTTTCGATCGGATTGCAAGTTAAAAATTAAAGCTGAGTTAATCTCACTCATTTGGATTGCCATTTAAATTTAAATAGTTAAATTTAAATTATTGGTTGTTTGGTTGAATTGATAATTTATTATCATCTTGGATGTGATATGTTATATATATACATACTGGGGTGATTGATTCCCGCATTATATAGCGGATGAGACCCTATGTGCCCGACATAACAGCAGTTGACCCCATATACCGCTATATTCCACCTCGAAGTGGGATTGGTATTTTATATTGTGCTAACATCTGTGGATGCAGGGAAACAGTTTAGAGGGATCCAACTGGATTCCTCAAAATGTTGAATTTATTTTATATTCAGTAATGTGATTTATGTGATTATCTATAATGATTGTATTGATTATATGGGAATTGAAATTATTGAATGCTATGAATTGGTTGATATATATTGGTATTCGAGAGATTGAAAAATATACAAAGCTTGGATTTTTTAAAGGAAATAAAAAGGGAATTTTTAAGTAAATAATTCTAGAGAATTTGATAAACTAAAGAATAAATTGGAAAAGGATAAAAGTTGATTTTTAAATTCTAATAAATCCTGAGTATGGAAAAAGAGATTTTTGAATAAATAAAAATAAATGAAGGGCTTAAGCTGTATTGTTTAAAAATTTAAGAATTTATTTTTAAATTAAGGATTTAAATAGTTTGGGAAGAAATAAAAGAATAATTTCTAAATAAAGTATGAAATTATTATTTTCATTTACATAAGATTTTAAATCATAATAAAGGAGTAAATCTAAAATTAATAGGTTTTGAAATAAATCGAGTAAGTGAAGGAATTTATTTTTAAATGGAGTAAATTTTGGAAATCAATTTGGAAATTGGTTTAGTGTTTGAAAATGTGTTTAAAAGGAAAATGAGACTATGGAATTTATAAACTGGGTTTATTAAGTTTAAGTGAAATAAATATTAGTGGATATTTGAAAGTATAAATTCACGATGGGTATTTATAAAGGAATGGGTAATTGTAATAAAAATAAATTGTGGTTTTATTTTTAAAGACGTAATTTAAACTGGAAATAAACCAAGAAGGATTTATAAATGATTAGACGGTTATATTGAAATGGAAAGTGAAATTTCTTAAAAAGCCAAGTATATTTTCAAAGAAAGATTTTAAGTATAAATTAGAAGTTTTAAATGTTTTAAAGAAGAATGTTTTCTTTTGAGAAGTTTATCATTTAAATTGTTTTGAGATTTTAAAGTAATTATTGATTAATTCAGTTATAGTAATATTTTTTTAAAGGTTTAACTAGTTTTATGATTTAAAGACAATTATTTAATATTTATTCCTTATAGAATAACTTTTAATTTTAAATTTGTTTGGCTTAAGTTTTACGTGAAAAATTATTAATAAATTTCATAACTAGTATTTTAAAGAAAGTGTTTTAAATTGTTTTTATTTTAAGTGTTTTAAAGTATATATTTTGGATAAAGTAATTTAAATTTATTTTAAATCTAAGTATTAAGACCTCGTGATTTCTAGCGGAAATAAAACAATTGGGTGGGAATTTGTTCCGCGTGAGAAGAAGTGATTTGTAAACTATTTTCAAAAGGGTGAAGTTTGGAAAAATATCTTGCGAAGGTATTTTAAAATAAATAATTTGGGAAATTATTGAGGCCTGATGATTGTTTGTGAACGTTGTTTGATAGTAATAATCGACTATCAATATTGGCAAATGTGCTGATTCTTTCGAAGAGACCGGGATCGAGATTAAATTCCCAAAAACCACTTCGATCCGATTTGAACGTTTTCGTACGAAAGAAGAGAGCTTGGAGTCTAAGATGGAACAGTGAAGTGCAATGGTTACTGGCTACTAATCTTGTGGGTGATTCCACAATGGATGTAGTAGGAGTAATGCCTTCGGTTCCATTCGGACCAGAAATGGACTTGTATGGACAAATGCTATCAGAACATCGTCAGGAGGACGATGAGCATTCTAAGTGAGTGTGAGCTAAAAAGGTAACGGATAGCCTCGAGCCTCATCAACCGGGAATGACTAAAACATGGGAGATGCAGCATGGCTATGTGGCTAGCAACCAATTAGGGTAAGGTCATCCCTGTCTAGATGTCCCTTTTATTCGACTGTGTAGGCGCTTGCTGATCCTAACCACGGGGTGATCTTATTCGGAGTATCCAGTAAGCAGTAGCTCCGGTCTTATGTAGCAGGGGATCAGGGTGGATCCTCGGTACGGTGATCTAAACCACGTTTTGTGACGGGCGATCACCCAGTAGCCCTGCCATTGATGGAAATCCAATCTCCAATAAGTGCCTTCGGAGTTGTTTGTATACCCATTATGCTGGAATTTAATGAATGTAACAATTTCGGCTATTTGAATAAGTATTTGTTATAGACATTACTGTAATATCAGACGGATTTGATAAAAAGTTTTGGTTATCATAAGGTATAAACCTGTCATGTTTACTTGTGGCGTGGTCTTACGAGATACCTTTGATTTCAAAGGATTTTTGAAAACTTTAATAATCCAATTGGGTGCTTTTTCTCACTCTGGTTTTCCAGACTGACTCGGGTGTTATTTCACTATAATATTCGGGTCAGATCGAGTATTATAGTATACAGGATAGGATGCTGTGGAGCTCAGGAGAAGAGCTGGATGGCGAGACGTATCACACGTATTTGATGCATTATCCGATGTGTATGGTTTGCTGCAAATTCAGTTTCTGCATGGACAAGTTATCATAACTATCCAGTGTTGTGTTTTATTGATGTTGTACTCTGATGATGTATATATAAAACAATTACAGTTTTCTTTTGTATAAAGATCATTCATTTATCTATTATATATTGCTCTGCTGCGATTGTGAGATTCTGACGTTGTTTCATTTCTCTTCTTCTACCCCATTCTTTCCTTTATAGTCTGGTTTTCCGGCATTCGATTGTTTGAAAATTTAATGCAATGGACGTATTGATGTTAATTTTCGAGCATCAAAAAATCGGGTCGTGACATTTTGTTATCAGAGCTGAAGGTTAAGCGAGAACATCGACTCTGGTGGGAATTACTCATTAAAAATAGAGTCAGTGACACTCCAGAATGAGTTTGAGTGTAATAATAGACATGATTGCATATTTGTTAGTGAATATAAAAATTGTTTTATATTGTATCGACTTATCGGTTGAGTGTTTATAAATTCTGGTCGATGCAGTCAGAACAACTATATCGATAGGAATTTTTAAACTCTTAAACTAGGCAAACCGATATAGTATTGTTTTTAAAAGTGGGTAAATGAAATAATTTTGCCCAAATTATTTTTGTATATAAAAGAAATAATTTTTGTAAATTAATATAGTATATCGTTGTTTGGTTGTTAGGAAGTGATAGTATTAGATTATTATCATTGTTGTGTGGAAATTGAATATGAAATTGAAATCATAACTAAAAGCTAAGCAATAGATTCGTATAACAGAATGAAAGTCATAAATGTGAAGTATAAATGTGATTTATGACTAAAATGAAATAAAATTCCAGAGTAATTGTAACGAACCGTATAAATTTGATGTTTAAAATGAATTAAATTAATAAGATTTTTATTTAAATTTAGAAAGAAATAAAAATCTTATTTATTTATATGAAAGCGAATGTTGAAATTGGATGTATCAAGTGTAATTAAAATTTACAAATTAAATTATATATTGCAATTATTTGTAATAGTGGAAATTGTTGCATTTGGATATAAAGTTAAAATAAGTAAATTAAGGCAAGTATTGGACTCATCAATGAAATAAAATATTGATTTATGGAAATTGAATGTAAATGGGGGTAATAAAGTAATGCAGGACAATAAATAATTTATTTAGTACAATCCCTTTTATTCATAAACTGTTATAAGAAGGTTAATTAATTGAAATATGAAAATTTGGAAATAGATTCAAATTGTATGTTAGATAATAAATTGCAATAATTAAAGTTAGTAATTAATGGATTAAATGGAATTGGATTTCGAATCTAAATTTGTATGGGTGCATATATATATATAATGGAATATAAAAGGGTAAATTAATCATATACAAGTATTAAAGGTTATAATAGTGGGTTACTAGTAAATTCACTCATTTACTAATAAAGATGATTAAATGTGCCTTGTTGATAATTTATAACATAACGGAAAGAGTAAATGTACTCATTAGAATATTAATTGCAATTGGATAGGGATTTTAAGTAACAATGTTAATGCAAGGTAATTAATGCTAAATTTAATAGTGATTATTTCAAAATTTGCAACATATATTATAATTTACCTGCTTATTTGTTAATGGAATTAGAATCTGTAATAAGTGATAATAAAATAAATAAATGTTACACTAATGGAAAATGAAATAATTAAATGTTGAGTAAATTATAGGATCGTATTTATTATAAGCGTTACTTTAATAATTTGGATTGATTGAGAAATTTATACGAGAAATATGTAAAGTAATAACTAAAAAGGAAATACGTTATAAATTGATTTTTAACCTAACCTTAAGTGTAAGCTAAAAGGATGAAATTGAATCCAATCTGTTTAATTTGAAACTTATTAAAATAAATGGGATTAAATTTATAATAAAGGGGTTATTTTAATAAATTGGAATAAATTCTATAGTGAGGGAATTGAGTTACTTTAGATTGAGATAGGACCTAAGATTTGTTTATTTAATTGGATTTAAATTTGGAAAATTTGGTCATTTCAGTTAATTGAGATTAAATGTTAAATATTACGTTAATTTAAGGGTTAGGTTAAATTTTGAGAATATTAAGGTAATAACTTTGAATCCAATGTTAATCTCATTCTTTCGACCATGAGAAATTGAATAAAAAGAATGAATGGTGAATGCAGTGTAGTTTTTGAAAATATAATTTATAATTGAGGAATATAATGAAAATTTAATTTACGCCGAAACATATGATTAAACCAACATTTAATTTGACATCTAACTTTGTTTAAAATCATCGTAAATGTTTGAGTAAAATAAAGATGATAAAATTGACAATTTTAGAATTTAAAAAATAAAATTTGATTTAGTTAATTTATTCAATTAGTATAAAAATAGCCATTTTGGTCATGGACTCGGATTTCGACGAAACCAGTTCCATCGGATCCGTAACAGTGAATTATTGTAAGGTTTCAAGTTTCGTAGCGATTGGACTTGTCGTTTGATCGTACGAACACGAAACGCCTTGAAATCGATTTAATTGAAATCAATTTGAAAATATTGATTTCAGCATAACTTCTTCATACGATCGAATTTGGACGTGAAACTTTTTCCATCGCATTCAGAATATTTTAAAACACCTATTTGGATATATGGGTTTAACATATTTCGTTCCGGGGTCAGAACGGGCTTTTTGGGCCATTTATCGTTCAACACGTTTGTTTATCGGATCCATCTTCTCTATTTCTAACCTATCTATATAAACCCAATTATAATCCCTAGCCTCAATCTATTCTCATTTGCTTGTGCATTCATTTCCTCAACTCTTCCTCTTCCTCAATGACTGCAAAAACTAGATCCAAATACAATTCAAAAATCAAATCCAAAGCCAAATTTCAATCTCCTCAAATCATAACAAATTATATATGGATTTGAAGCTCTCGACGAGCGTAATTCAATGGTGGAATTCGTTTTTCAAATCGAGTTATCATTGGCTCAGAAAGTGATTGTTTATTCTCGGCCTTCCATTTCATCGAAATCAAACTACATCGGATCGTCAAATTGACGATACCATGGCGTGGAGGGGGTCATACGTAGTCCATCGACGTGTTTAGTTTGGGGTTTTATTGGTTAGATCGATGCCTAAATTCGAACTAGGGTTCGAATAGGTGGCGGCCGACGGCGAAGGGGGAGGTCCGGACTTAGGGCAATCGAGGCGGCTGGCCGAGGGGTATTCGGCGGTAGGCAGGAGGCCGGTGGCGGTTGCAAACTTTGGTCAACGGGGGCGAGTCAACGGGCGTGGGTTCCTGGGTATTTCGAACGATGTCGCATGAGATTGGGGTTACAGGAAGATGGATGACTTGTTTAGTGCCGACGTGTGAGTGTAATTTAATAAATTTTTTCTTCTGAATTCAAATTTTTCTTACCTTAATAACTTTTACACACGGAATCCGTTTCATGCGAAATTACTTTTATTAGGATCGTAATAAAATTCCGGACATGTTGACGCTGGTTTGGACGGATTTGGAGACTATCAAATTTATGGGTTTAAATCGGATTTAAATTCGATTTAAATTCAAAAGGTGAGTGTTTTAACCCACTCACAACTTCTAAAATTTCCTATGTCTGTTAATTTGACTTAAGATATGAGTAGAAATTTATTTATGACTGTTTGGCATGTTTTATTCATCATCTCTGTTAAATCGTATTTATTTAATTGAACTGTTAATTAATTTTATTATTGCATATAAATTGACAGTTAAAATTTATTTATTTGCATACAAACTGATAGTTAAACAGTTAATAAATTTATTATTGAATATAAATTGTTAGATAATAACTGTTTTTTATTACCTGTTATATTTTATATGCTATTTATTGATGTTTGTTTAAATTGACGATGATTGAAACAAATTGGTTGATGATTGATATTGGGTGAATGGATGATGTGTTCTATCTTATATAAATTGCAAGTCATCATGAATTTTCATTTCATCCAGGATTGTAGTTTGAAATGATGTACAACCGCATTTTTATTTTTAAATCGTGGATTGAAATGATAAATATCCGTATCACTTGACCATAGGATAGAAAATTATATACATGCACTACGGTATATATATATATATATATAAAATTATTTTTGAAATGATTTTTATGGTTTGGATATGATACGGTTTAATAAATAGTAAATTTGGATATGATATAAATATATTTTATATATACATATATAGTTAAATTGTTGAATTTAAGCTATATATAAATCTGTTAAATAAAAATGAATAAGTTGAAAAATGGAATTTGATAATTTATATTATATGATTAAGTACAGGTTTAAGATCTTGTGTGTGTGTGTGTGTGTGTGTGTATATATATATATATAGAGTTTTAAATGATTCAAATCAATTAAGATGAAAGATAAATTGGAAATTTAATTGGAATTGAGCTTATTTGAAAATTTAACTCCATAAGTTGATGTTAACTTATTGAGATTGGAAATTTTAAGGTATGATATTTATAACTGGATTTAATGAATAATTCTAGTATAAATAAATGGAAGGAAATAATTAGTGTTAATAAATTTAGTTTATTTTAAATGGTTATGGATTTATCATCTAAACCTTTCAAACTAAATAATAGGAAAATGAATTGTTGATTTGAAATTCCCAACCGTAGTTTTGAAATTCATTAAATACTCAAAGTTTGAAAATATTGAAATCAAAGTTGTTTTATTCAAACTGAAAACGAATCTGAAAGTTATGTGTTCAGACTGAATTTAAAATGAACAAAAATTGTGAAGGCGTGGAAATTATTTACTTTTAAAGAAATTTTAAATTCAACCGTTTTATTTTATATACTGTTGAATATCCAAACCATTTAAGTTTTGAAAGTTATGGTTTTAAAACTATGAATTTCGAAGTATTATGTTTGAAAGTTAAAATTCAAATATTTGGTTTCGAGGTATTATAAAATTTAAAAGTGGTATGATTTTGTAAAGAAATATATTTGAAATAAAATGATATCATATTGATTTGGGTTTTAAAAGAAAATGATATCGTATTAATGGGTTTTGAAATGGATAATTTTATTCTGGTTTTAAAGTATAAACTATTTTTAAAAGACCGCGGTGTTATAATAACGTTTGGTTGTTAAAGAGACCGGGATCGGAAGTTGTCATACTCTCTGCCAACTCCGAAAACCACTTTAACAACCGTGTACGCGGTGGAGATTCCAGAATGAAGTAGGTCGGTGGCGGCGTTTCTTGTAAGGTAAATACGTGGACCTAACTCCCGTGAGTTGGCATAAGGTGGCTAAAACAGGAGCGATTAACGGGTTAATAAGTTAGCACCTTTGATCGGACACATCCCTTCGATATTATACTTGACTTTTGGATTGATTCGGTGGCCACTTTTGATTTTATTTGGAGGTGTGGCTCGAGGTGGGCGGTAGCTGCGCGCTACGCGTTACCACCTACCCGGAAGCGTAATTGGTATATCTACACTGGCATGCCTAGTTGTGTCGTGTCACCTACCATATCGCGCCTTGTACGAATTTGGATTTCTCCCGTAGCCCTTGTGGTATCCTCTGGTGGCTTCCCGATCAGGAGGGACTATGATATTGGATGGACTACTGGGACTATTACGTGTTAAGGGCTATATGGGTAACCCCTAAATGCTAAGAAAAAAGCAAGTTTATTTTAAAATTAGACACTATTGTAATAGTGCCATATACTACATAGTAAATAGTTTAACGGATCCTTAGGAGATGTAAATCCCGAACATCTCTTGATTTACTACACTCATATTTATTTCTGCTAATTTAACTTACATAAGATCTTTTAGTTTTGACTCGAGTTTTTTGTCTTTTCAAATTCGCTCGGGTCAATCCGAGCGTTTCAGGATTGGAAGATTTAGCTCTGGAAGACGAAGACGAAGATTTATATTATTATTATCTACAATATTATTCCACTGCATCATTTAATTCCGTTGCATTAGTTATTATTCTCTGGTATGTGTACTCTGATATGTATTGTATAAATGTAATCAAAGGTTTTGTAAAACAGCTTCATGAACTTTATATTTGATTATTATATTTTATCCTTCCGCTGTGAGATTCTATTTTGTTTTTTTTATTTACCCCATAACAATTCGCCCTTCCGTATGGTTTGAATTGGCACGTGTGTCGATTTAAAGCGTGCGAAAAGGCGAGATGTTACAGTTGGTATCAGAGCTTTGGTTTAGCGATAAACCTTAGCTTTGTGGGGTTTGACTCTTTACTAATAGGGTAGGAATACCCTACGGGAGTCGCTGAGTGTGTGTGTATATATATATATATATGAGAGAGTGTATTTGTTAGTGGTATAAAAAGGTTTTAAAATTGTGTTAATCTGTTCCGTTTTGTATTTATAAATTCTGGTTGGTGCATGGGACGCTGTGACATCAATAGGGATTTCTAAACACTTAATAGGACAGACCGACATAATATTTGTTTTAATGAAATAATTTTGCCTATTATATTTTCTGTGTATAAAATAAAAAATTTCAAAAGATATCTACATTTGGCTGCAATAGATTGGTTGATAGGTAATAAAGTGCATAAATAATAATAGAAATAAGATTGAAAAATAAAATAAATGAAATTCGAAAATTTAGAACTTAAGTTCCGGGGTTTTGAAATTTTCAGAATAAATTTTGGAATATAATAATATTTTTTATAAGTATTTTCTGATATAAATGTTTCAATATAATTTGGGAGAATTGTTTTAAAGAAGATTTTGGAGAAAATAAGTTTTGTACTTTCCTCTCTGTCGCGGGAAAATAATTTCGGTGATGGCGGCCGCATCATCGACTTTCATTTTCGAGTTTCGAAGGGGGAAGACCACTGTAGTAGTTTTACTGCAGATTCATTTTAATATATATATATATATATATATATATAAATTTTGAATTGTTTAAAATATAATTTGAGATATAAGTTGTAAGAATATATTTATCTGTTATTTTAAAATAATTTGAAATTTAACCCGGTATTAAATTCTTAAATTTCCGTCAATTAATTGTTTCAATTATGGTGGTGAAATAAAAGGTAAGTAATTAATTTTTGAAATCTCTAATGTAGGTAAGAGATTTAAGGCTAAGCTATAAAGGGATTTGAAATTGTAACTTATAAGGAAAAGGTAAAAATTTATTGAACAATGAGTTTATTAAATGAAATGGGAAAACTTGTATAACTTTCGAATTACATCCTTGAATAACATATATATATATATATATATATATATATATAACTTACCAAATATTAAAAGTTGAAATGTTTAATAAGAGATTGTAATAGAATATTATACAAGTAGAAATTTTGAAATAATGAAAGTATTCAATGAAACCACTATTAAATGAGAATATAATGTTACAAACTTAAGTTATAATTGGAATTTTACCACGTATATATAAATAAAGGTAAGTATGACAAATTGATGATTATAAACTTAATAATTAAAGTGTAAATAAATGAGGTCATGCAATAATAAATGAATGAATAATAGTAATTAGTAAAATGTAAATAAAATCAAAAGAAATAAAATGAAAATAAAATCGAAAGAAATAAATGAACATAAAAGATAAACTGTTATATGAATGAAAAGAATCAATAAACAAATGTATGAAATTAAAATTAATAAGGAGTTAATTGATTTGCTAGTAGGAAGGGTGGTTGTTTGGTTATGGTTGTTTGGGTAAGATACTTGGTTTGGGAGAATGAATAATCTATTTAATTTTATCTAAGACTGTTGAGTAAATGATGCGCTGGTATTTTATTCTTCATTCCGTACAATTAAAAAAGTTTTAAACCCGAACAACTATTTGTTTGTTTGTTTGAATGGTTGCTTTGTATTTGTTGAGTACGTTGTTTGTTGAAGTCGATGGTTGTTGTATTTATTTGTTTTAGTGATTGAAACCACTTAAATATTTCACTTTATATAATTTGTTAACCCTTTGGATTTTATAAGTGAAATGCAGGTTATGGAAGCAATTGCTACTGCTTTTAGTTCCATAAATTAAGCGTAAACTTGCCTGACAAATATGTACGTTTCGGATTACGGTTTATAGCGCTATACATATTTTCCCGGGTTGGGATATAATATTTTGGATAATATATATAATAATATTATATTTTCTCCCGAGCCTCTCCGTACAAAGGAGACTCTTCCAAAAAAATTCGTAAATTTTTGAACTTAGAAAATTTTTGGAAATGTTTTCCAAACTTTAGTAACTTAAGTATAAGAAAATTTAATGGTTATAAATTGAGATTGTAACAACCCTGTATTTTGTAATTATTTTATTGTATATTTTAATTATTTTTAATGTAAGATTTTGATTTAAAAACTTATTTTACTTATTTGAAATGATTAAATTTATTATTTAAATATAATCTTGATTTTTATATGAGTTATAATTCCAAACTTGTGTAAGTTGAATATTTGCCTGAAATGCTGATTTTGGTCAAAATAGTCAAACTGTGACTTTCAACTTAAAATTTTAAAAGTTTAAAAATTTAATTTTAATTTTATTTTATTATGAAAGTACATAAAATTCTAAGAACACCACTTTTCGTTTCGTTGAAATCGGATGTAAATTGTGAAAGTTATACCCTTTACAATATTGTGCGTATATAGGGTTATTTAACAATGACTATTTTAAATTGTATAAGTTACTTCTTCTTTGTTATATTTTACTTTAATATGTGATAATATGTTATATTATGTATATTTTGACTTTTAAGTATTTTTAAAATGATAATATAATTTTTCTAAAGTTCATTTGAATTTATTTCTAATTTTAAAGCCTAGTCTACAATTTTAAGCCATTTTTTTAATTTAATTATATATAATTAAAATTTATTTATTTATTTTATGCACTCACTTTTATTTGCTGTGTTTAACTTTATTTTATTCATTTTACATGTATTTAAATTAAAGTAAATTTTTCCAAAGTATATTGAAGTAATTTCTAATTCTTAAGTCAAGTTTTCATTTTCTGTGCTATTTTTCTTGTTTTAATCATATCTAATTAGTATTTAATTATTAATATTTTTGTTTATCTGTTATACTTTCGAATTTTAACTGAGATTTTAATTATTTTCAGTTATTTAGATGTATATAAATATATATGAGAAATTTGAAAGGGTTAAAGGCTAAGAAACGTAAAAACGTTTCGTTGTTTCTTTTGCAGTTTCTTTTGTCATCAATACATCTGTTTTTTTGGCATTTCCCTATACCATCTCCAGCCGACTTCCCTTGCTCATTTGTCACGAAATTTTTCTCTTTCTCAACCCTAAAAAAAAAATCATGGCCTCCTTTGTTCAAAAACTTTGGTAAATCTTCTTTTCTGTTTCACTTTTTCATTGTTTTATATTGATTTGCACTTGTCTCTTCCTCTTCTAGGTTCGGCCCTGCCTCCTCTCCAGCCTCTGCTGCCTCCACCACCACTGGAACCCATCACCACCACCTCCTCCTCACTGGCCATCCCAAGCCGAGCCACCCTTGGTGGTAGATCTATCACCAAATACAATATAATTCACCTACATGACCTAACCGAGCAAATCTATGCATCCACCACCTTCCACCACCCATGGCCGCCACTAACACCACCTCCACCACCTCCAGTACCACCTGTACTCTCGGCCACACCATCCCCTTTGACCCCAAAGTACAGGCCATGACCATACTAGCCTTGACCGTGCCTTGTAGTGCCTTGAAAATCATGTGTATGTTGATTGTTGTGTTGTTTTCCCTTCTCCACACTTTTGCATCATGTTAACCTATGTTAGGCTGACCATACCCAACCAAAACCTGATCCAGACCTGTAGTATACCTTATGGCTGAACCTAGAGTGTGTTGGAATCAAGTGCATAGCAACTCTGCCTTGATTTATGCAGTTATTTCTAGCCTAGTTTAGTCGTTTTTGAATTGAAAACTTATGTATTATTGTATTGTTTTGGGTATATGTTTACAAGACAAATATCAAGGCTCTCCATTCATTCAAATCAAAAGTCATGCTATATCTGCTTGTCGTGCTTTTGGAATCGCACTTGTGTTTGTTGTTTTGGTCTTCAGCTTGAAAAAGTGAGTCTTTCTCACTCTGACATTTATACTTATGAAAAGTGAATTGATGACAAGTGTTTAGTAATATAAAACGTTTATGCAAATTAATGATGATCATATGATATGCTATGCCATGTTATTACCATGTTCTTACCATGTTTAAACTGTTAATTTTCACTTGACATCTGATACATGACTGTATACTGTGATATTGACCTTGTTTATATTATTCCTGTATATGAGTACACTGCAAGTTCCCTGTTAGAAAAAAAATGTTATGGGCTGAAATGATAGGCCTGATTTATTTTATTTAATTTATTTTAACTTGGGATTGCGGGTTTAAAATGATAAAACCCGGATTTTCTTTGTAAATTACGGGGTGAAATGATATATTACCCGTATCACTTTACCTAGCGTAGAAAATTTTATACAGGCCCGTAGTTAAAATATGTTTTTCTAAAATTTTAAATATTTTAGAAATTTAATTATTATAATATTTTGATTTTAAATTAAAAAAAAAAGATTTTTGTAAATTATTATTGATTTTCTGAATAATTGTAAGTGAAATGAATTAATGGAAAAATTAGAAATTTTGAACGTAAGTTATTTTGGAAATTTTCATTTAATTTTAATTGGAAATTTAATTGAGTATGAAATTATGATAAATTTATGATAATTTGAATTTAAATGAATTTAAAATGATTTTTATCATATTTATGATTTTTTAATAAAGTTGAAATGTGAAATGAATGAATATTGTAAGTTGAAATTTTGAAATATAACTAAAATTGGAAATTTATGAAATTGACGTAAAAGTGAACTTTTAGTTAAGTAAATAAAAATAAAACAAAGTTATATTTGAGAATTTGAACTGAAATGTTAAGTTGAAATTTAATGTAATGGATCTTAAAAATTCAACATTGCATTTTAATAAGTGAATTATTATTAAATCTTGATTTTTGAATGGAAATTTAACTTTATAAAATCATGAACTTGAGGAAAATTAAATGATGTTTATAAATATGAAAATATATGATTTTATAAGTTAAAAATGTTTTTAATAAAAATATAATTGCTTGAGAAATTTTATTGAATATTTGAAGTTAATTGAATGCATTTTTGAAATGCTATTAATTACAATGTAAATGATATTACAGCATTTGTAAACGCTGTAGTTGATGATAATGAACTAAAAAGCTAAATTGAATTAAAAGCTATTATAGCAATCTTTGTAAGTGCTATAATTTTTGAATTTAACTAAGTTATTCGAAATTTAAGTAAACCTAGTATAACATTTTAGAATGCCGTCTTTTGTTAAATTGAACTGTTTTGAATGTAACTTTCCGTATAAGTTTTCTAAATAATGCGAAAAGTGAATTTTCACGGTTTTGATAAACTTAACTGAATAAATAAACTTTGGAAGTTGAAATTTCTGGAAATTTAATAATTTAATTATTAAACATAATAACTTCATTAAAATGGTAAAAAAAAGAATTTTTGGAATATAAACTGTTTTGAAATATGAATTGAAATGGTATTTTAGATTTAATAAAATGAATAATGATTTGAAATGAATGAAGTTTGAAAAGATACGATATTTTGATATATTAAAATGATTTGAAATGAAGTTTTGAAAGGATATGATATTTTGATATATTAAATGAGTGAAATGTGGTTTTGAAAACATATGATATTTTGATATATTAAAATGGTTTGAAAATGAAGTTTTGAAAGATATGATATTTTTGATATTAAATGATTTGAAACGGAGTTTGAAAGATAGGACATTTTGATATTAACATGATTTAAAAAGAAGTTCTGAAAGATATGATATTTTGGAACTGAAAGGTAGTGTTGAAAGGGTATGAAAATTTAATATATTGAAATGGTTAGAAATGACTTGATATTTATTTTGATAAATATTTGAATTGAAAGATATTTTACGATGATATATTGAAATGGTTTCGGAAATGATTTAATCTTTATTTTGATAAAGATTTGGATTGAAAAGGATATTTTATTTTGAAGTATAAAATATTTTTAAAGTTATAACTACGGGTTATAATAACGATGGGTTGTTAAAGAGACCGGGATCAGATATTGTCTTATAGCCGGCCAATACCGAAAACCACTTTAACAACCGTGTACGCGGTGGAGATTCCAGAATGAAGTAGGATGGTGGCGACGTTCTCGAGGTATATATTACGTGGACCCAACTCCCGTGAGTTGGCATATATGACTAAAACAGGAGCTATACCGGGCTACACAAAGGGTCGCACCCTTTCATCGAGCATGCTCCATCGGAAACCATTCTATTACTGTTGTGATTCGATTCGGTGGCACCATTTTGATTCGGGGGTATTGTTCGAGGTGGGCGGAAGCTGCTGGCTTACCGTCACCACCGGTTCGGGAGTGGTGTATCCACCCTGGCATTGCCTCGCGTGCCATGTCATATCCTTATATCGAGCCCACTACGATTTTGGTTTTAAAGATCCGACCGCGTTAAGGTTCACCATCCCCTTAACGCTATTTTCTATATGATTATACTTTACTGATTAGACATTACCGTATATAGCGTATATTACTACATAGTAAATAGTTTAACGGATCCTTAGAGGATGGGCGGTCCCAAGCATCCTTTAAGTTACTGATGCATTTTGTTACTGTTCACTTGAGTTGATTTACAGTTTATAAGTATTTATGTCCTGACTCGAGGGTTTTGTGTTTTGCTTTACGCTCGGGTCAGATTGATTGAGTTAGCATTCAAGATTCACCTTCGAAGTTGGAGCTTTCCTTGAAGATCCAGCCATCTATTTTGTTTCAGTATCCAGTGTTTCAGTGATGTATATGATTTGTACTTGATGTAACTTGTTACTCTTCTATTATATCCTATTTAACCCTGATGTATCTTATATTTTATATAGTAGCTTCATGAACTACTATCTCCTCTTTTACTTCCGCTGCATTATCATATACTCTATGTCTGTGATCTGTGATTTTTATTTACTGTATATTCTGAGGTTTGCCAAATTTTTATTTACAACGCGGTATTTTGAGCAATTCAATTCCGGCATGAGTGTCTATCCATACACTTACAATGGATGTGAATGGTTGAAAATTCCTGGTCGTTACAGAGATATTTTATCTAAATTAATTAATTTTATAAATTTAATTGTTTACGAAGTTAAGGTTTGAATAAGATATATTGTTTCTTAGTTCTTCGTTTCCCTTCTTTTCATTTTCGGGGACGAATAGTTTTGAGTGGGGGAAAGTGTAATGACCCGTATAAATTCGATGTTTAAAATGAATTAAATTAATAAGATTTTTATTTAAATTTAGAAAGAAATAAAAATCTTATTTATTTATATGAAAGCGAATGTTGAAATTGGATGTATCAAGGGTATTTAAAATTTACAAATTAAATTATATATTGCAATTATTTGTAATAGTGGAAATTGTTGCATTTGGATATAAAGTTAAAATAAGTAAATTAAGGCAAGTATTGGATTCATCAATGAAATAAAATATTGATTTATGTAAATTGAATGTAAATGTGGGTAATAAAGTAATGCAGGACAATAAATAATTTATTTAGTGCAATCCCTTTTATTCGTAAACTGTTGTAAGGAGGTTAATTAATTGAAATATGAAAATTTGGAAATAGATTCAAATTGTATGTTAGATAATAAATTGCAATAATTAAAGTTCGTAATCAATGGATTAAATGGAATTTGATTTCGAATCTAAATTTGTATGGGTGCATATATATATATATATATAATGGAATATAAAAGGGTAAATTAATCATATACAAGTATTAAAGGTTATAATAGTGGGTTACTAGTAAATTCACTCATTTACCAATAAAGATAATTAAATGTGCCTTGTTGATAATTTATAACATAACGGAAAGAGTAAATGTACTCATTAGAATATTAATTGCAATTGGATAGGGATTTTAAGTAACAATGTTAATGCAAGGTAATTAATGTTAAATTTAAGTCAATAATAATGAATAGTGATTATTTCAAAATTTGTAACATATATTATAATTTACCTACTTATTTGTTAATGGAATTAGAATCTGTAATAAGTGATAATAAAATAAATAAATGTTACACTAATGGAAAATGAAAAAATTAAATGTTGAGTAAATTATAAGATCGTATTTATTATAAGCGTTACTTTAATAGTGGATTAATTGAGAAATTTATACTAGAAATATGTAAAGTAATAACTAAAAAGGAAATACGTTATAAATTGATTTTTAACCTAACCTTAAGTGTAAGCTAAAAGGATGAAATTGAATCCAATCTGTTTAATTTGAAACTTATTAAAATAAATGGGATTAAATTTATAATAAAGGGGTTATTTTAAGAAATTGGAATAAATTCTATAGTGAGGGAAATGAGTTACTTTAGATTGAGATAGGACCTAAGATTTGTTTATTTAATTGGATTTAAATTTGGAAAATTTGGTCATTTCAATTAATTGAGATTAAATGTTAAATATTACATTAATTTGAGGGTTATGTTAAATTTTGAGAATACTAAGGTAATAACTTTGAACCCAATGTTAATCTCATTCTTTCGACCATGAGAAATTGAATAAAAAGAATGAACGGTGAATGCAGTGTAGTTTTTGAAAATATAATTTATAATTAAGGAATATAATGAAAATTTAATTTACGCTGAAACATATGATTAAACCAACATTTAATTTGACATCTAACATTGTTTAAAATCATTGTAAATGTTTGAGTAAAATAAAGATGATGAAATTGACAATTTTCGAATTTAAAAAATAAAACTTGATTTAATCAATTTATTTAATTGGTATAAAAATAGCTATTTTGGTCACAGACTCGGATTTCGACGAAACCAGTTTCATCGGATCCGTAACAGTGAATTATTGTAAGGTTTCAAGTTTCGTAGCGATCGGACTTGTCGTTTGATCGTACGAACACGAAACGCCTTGAAATCGATTTAATTGAAATCAATTTGAAAATATTGATTTCAGCATAACTTCTTCATAGGATCGAATTTGGACGTGACATTTTTTCCATCGCGTTCAGAATATTTTAAAACACCTATTTGGATATATGGGTTTAACAAATTTCGTTCCGGGGTCAGAACGGGCTTTTTGGGCCAATTATCGTTCAGCACGTTTGTTTATCGGATCCATCTACTCTATTTCTAACCTGTCTATATAAACCCAGTTATAAACCCTAGCCTCAATCTATTCTCATTTGCTTGTGCGTTCATTTCCTCAACTCTTCCTCTTCCTCATTGGCTGCAAACACTAGATCCAAATACAATTCAAAAATCAAATCCAAATCCAAATTTCAATCTCCTCAAATCATAACAAATTATATATGGATTTGAAGCTCTCGACGAGCGTAATTCAATGGAGGAATTCATTTTTCAAATCGAGTTATCATTGGCTCAGAAAGTGATCGTTTATTCTCGGCCTTCCATTTCATCGAAATCAAACTACATCGGATCGTCAAATTGACGATACCATGGCGTGAAGGAGGTCATACGTAGTCCATCGACGTGTTTAGTTTGGGGTTTTATTGGTTAGATCGATGCCTAAATTCGAACTATGGTTCGAATAGGTGGCGGCCGATGGCGAAGGGGAAGGTCAGGACTTAGGGCAATCGAGGCGGCTGGCCGAGGGGCGTTCGGCGGAGGTGGTCGGCAGTAGGCAGGAGGCCGGTGGCGGTTGCAAACTTTGGTCAAAGGGGGCGAGTCAACGGGTGTGCGTTCCTGGGTATTTCGAACGATGTCGCGTGAGATTGGGGTTACAGGAAGTTGGATGGCGTGTTTAGTGCTGACGTGTGAGTGTAATTTAATAATTTTTTTTTCTGAATTCAAATTTTTCTTACCTTAATAACTTTTACATACGGAATCCGTTTCACGCGAAATATCTTTTGTTAGGATCGTAATAAAATTCCGGACATGTTGACGCGAGTTTGGATGGATTTGGAGACTATCAAATTTTTGGGTTTAAATCGGATTTAAATTCGATTTAAATTCAAAAGGTGAGTGTTTAAACCCACTCACAACTTATAAAATTTCCTATGTCTGTTAATTTGACTTAAGATATGAGTAAAATTTATTTATGACTGTTTGGCATGTTTTATTCATCATCTCTGTTAAATCGTATTTATTTAATTGAACTGTTAATTAATTTTATTATTGCATATAAATTGACAGTTAAAATTTATTTATTTGCATATAAACTGGTAGCTAAACAGTTAATAAATTTATTATTGAATATAAACTGTTAGTTAATAACTGTTATTTATTACCTGATATATTTTATATGCTATTTATTGATGTTTGTTTAAATTGACGATGATTGAAATAAATTGGTTGATGATTGATGTTGGGTGAATTGATGATGTGTTCTATCTTATATAAGCTGCAAGTTATCATGCATTTTCATTTCATCCGGGATTGCGGTTTGAAATGATGTACAACCGCATTTTTAATTTTAAATTGCGGATTGAAATGATAAATATCCGTATCACTTGACCATAGGATAGAAAATTATATACAGGCACCGCGGTATATATATATATATATATATATATATATATATATATAATTATTTTTGAAATGATTTTTATGGTTTGGATATGATATGGTTTAATAAATAGTAAATTTGGATATGATATAAATATATTTTATACATACATATATAGTTAAATTGTTGAATTTAAGCTATGTATAAATTTGTTAAATAAAAATGAATAAGTTGAAAAATGGAATTTGATAATTTATATTATATGATTAAGTACAGGTTCAAGATCTTGTATATATATATAGAGTTTTAAATGGTTCAAGTCAATTAAGATTGAAAGATAAATTGGAAATTTAATTGGAATTGAGCTTATTTGAAAATTTAACTCCATAAATTGATGTTAACTTATTAAGATTGGAAATTTTAAGGTATGATATTTATAACTAGATTTAATGAATAATTCTAGTATAAATAAATGGTAGGAAATAATTAGTATTAATAAATTTAGTTTATTTTAAATGGTTATGGATTTATCATCTAAACCTTTCAAACTAAATAATAGAAAAATGAATTGTTGGTTTGAAATTCCCAACCGTTGTTTTGAAATTCATTAAATACTCAAAGTTTGAAAATATTGAAATCAAAGTGTTTTATTCAAACTGAAAATGAATCTAAAGGTTATTTACCAATGAACATCAAGCAATCTTGATAGATAAAACAAGGAATCATAAAGGAAATAGGATGAATCGGTACGAAGACTCGAATTAATCCTATGGTATGACTCCTAAGATAGACCTAGGACGATGATCCTTGTTAAGTTATTCTACATTGTTCCGAAGTTTGGCTCTGATACCAAGCTGTGACGCCCCACCTCTATACCCACGCTAGCCAAGAACACTCCGGAGTAGTGCTGTCAACTAGCACGGAGAATAAGGCTGTTGAGGAGCGACCATCCATGTAATTCACACGGTGGCTATAAATAATCTTCGAAAACAAACATAGAAATAATCATATCACAAATCAGTCACAGATATCCATATCACAAAGGCGGAAGAAGATATGAATATATAACTAACACATGAAAGTGTACATCAGAGTAGTGGTCAGTAAGATCCACGATAATACAAAAGAATAGCAACACGTGCTATACAAAAGAATACAACTATGAGTCTATATCTCAAGTGTATACAACAAAAACTGCTAATCTAAACAGTTAGCCAAAAGTCAGAGTGATGAATCCCTGGGAAGAAGTCAAGCAGAAGCACCTGTAACATCTCGGTCTGACCCAAGTATTATTTAAGAAAATAATAAACGGGTCAGTCTAGCTATAAATATCAGATGACATGATATAACATAAAAGATATGCATAAACATAAACATCCATAATGACATACCACTATAAGTATGTAAATAATGATCAACAGAAGATCAATCAATAAGAGATAATCAATATCACAAGAATCTTCTTAAAGATTCAGAAAGGGCATCATACCCCAAACTTGTACTCATAACAAGTCAATGACATAAATTCTAGAAATCAATGCAAGAAGTCAAAAAATCATAGAAAAGAGAAAGAGGCCTATCACATGACGGTCCGAAGACCAATGGGAGCTACCCCACATGTGTGAATGGAATCACACAGATTAAGGTCCAGACTAACCAAAAAGCAAAAAGGTATGTGTGAGTGGAATCACACAAGTGGTGTCTAGTCTAACCTCGCAACAAGAGACATCGCACAGTTGCTAGTCTAAATCATCAGAATGATCGTCATGATCAACGAGAAGTGTCAATTAAACTAAGCTAGTAAATATAGAAGTTTAGCTTCATGTCCCATAACCACTTGCTTAACTTAAATATTTATGAACAAACTGTAAATCTTTACTAATAAAATTGTCACAAGAGGTTCAATCGAACAAGTCCAAGAATTAACCGACAAAGTGAACGCAAGCGTTTCATACGACTTGTTTTACTAAGTCGTTTAATTAGATTTCTCATCCGAGTGAGGTAAAGGTTTGTATATACTAATAGATTGGAAAACGATTTAAGAAAAGAGCTTTGTTATTAAAAATAGAGTTGAAATTGTTTGTTAAAAGAGTTTTGATATTTACTACTAGTATTGAAACCTTTATATTATAAAGAGACAAAACACAGAAGCAGTTGTAGAAACAATCAGTCACAAAAATCGCATACGGAGATGTGAATAAAATCCTAGGAAATCAGCTCAATGTTTTTCAGATAAGATCCCCTACGGAGGGGGGGTCCTGGGGGGGTGGAAACCCCCCAAGGTGGGGGTGCGGGGGCAACACCACCGCTTACGGGGTTCGACATGCCCGGTCAGGTCGCGGGGGTCCAAGGGGCAGCGCCCCCGGCGGGGTGCGGGGCAGCACCCCGTCCAAAACGGTACGACCTAGTGAAGACAAAAAGGAGGTCTAACGACCTAAGAGGGATAGGGTCGAGCGACCTAACGGTTGCGACCTAGGGGTCTAAGGGGTCTAAGGGGTCAAGTGACTTAGTGGTTGCGACCTAGAGGTGTTCGCGACCTAACGGTGACTCACGACCCAACATGGCCGACTTAACAGAGGTCGCGACCTAACAGGATAACTCGTGACCGATTTAAGAGTTGCGTGACTGAAGGGTTCCACGACTTAAGGGTTGCACGACTTAAGAGTTGCACGACTTAAGGGTTAGGCCAGGAGCGACCTAACGAGATAAGGTCCAACGACCTACGAGTTAAGGGTCCAACGACCTATCGGGATAACTCGTAACCGACTTAAGAGTTGCGTGACTGAAGGGCTGCACGACTTAAGGGTTGCACGACTTAAGGGTTAGGCCAGGAGCGACCTAATGAGATAAGGTCCAACGACCTACGAGTTAAGGGTCCAACGACCTATCGGGATAACTCGTAACCGACTTAAGGGTTGCGTGACTGAAGGGCTGCACGACTTAAGGGTTAACTCGTAAACGACTCACGACCTATGGATGAACGACTTAACTCCGAACGAGCTAAAAATGGCCAGAACGACCTAGGGTTAACTCGTGAACGACTCACGACCTATGGACGAACGACTTAACTCCGAACGAGCTAAAAATGGCCAGAACGACCTAGGGTTAACTCGTGAACGACTCACGACCTATGGACGAACGACTTAACTCCGAACGACCTAAAAATGGCCAGAACGACCTAAGTGCAGAAAATTCAACAGAACGCTAAAAATTGTAGTTTTTCGCCAATCCAATCCAAACCAAATGCTAACATGCATGCAAAAATGATAGGGAATCATTCCCAACAGTCCAATATAGTTATAGGCTAGAATTGTGAGATAAAAATCTCACCTTTGCACCAAATATCAATGAAAATGAAGTTTTAAGCAAGCAAGAATCAATCCTTCTTCTATCTAAGCACAAGAAGCTTGAATCCAATGTCTTCTTCTTGAATTTGGAGTAGAAAGATGGATTGCAATTGAATTTGTGTTTTGGAATTTTAATTTTCCATTCCCTCCACCATTAATGCCAAAGCTTGATTAGTTAGGAAATTTATGAAGAGTGAGGAGAAGAGGGTTGGAACTTGGGCTTAATAGGCTAAACTAACCCAAAGTCCAAAGCGGGAAAAGTTAGTGAAATTTCACTAACTCCAAACCTATCGATGTTTATACTTAAAAAAGTTGTAAACGGCATTTCGAACTCAATGGAAGTGGTCTCGAGTCCTAATTTGACCATTTGCAAAAAGTAGCTTTTCGGACCAAAATCCGATTAACGAGTTAATATTTAAATAAAATATTTAAATACAAACTCGATAAATATGCGGGTTGTTACAGACTCCCCTCCTTAAAGAAATTGCGTCCTCGCAATATATATAAGATGGAAATAAAAAGTAACAACCATAAAAGCATATTAACACAAGAGGAATTTTGAAATTAGAAGTTCACCTCAAGGAGCAGGAGTAAGCAAGTCCGGATGTGTACGCTCGATGAATTCTCTGGATTCCCAAGAACAATCCTTAGGATTTGAGGACCATTGAACCTTCACAAGCGGAGCATCTTTATTTCGAAGTCGTTTAACCTCAGAAGCTATAATTCGAATAGGATGCTGCTCATAAGTTAAATTCGACGAAACTTCCATTTCTTCCACCACAGCAGGCTCAAGAATAGAATCGGAATCCCGAAGGCATTTCCGTAATTTAGAAACGTGAAATACATCATGCATAGCAGAAAACTGAGCCGGCAATGCAAGGCGATAAGCCATGAAACCAATACGTTCAGTGATAGGAAGTGGCCCAATATATCGAGGCGCTAACTTCCCCGATCGACTGAAACGTACAACACCCTTCATAGGTGAAACACGAATAAAAACAGGATCCCCAACAGAAAATTCTAATTTCCTTCTTCGATTATCGGCATAGGATTTTTGTCTACTCTGGGCTTCTTTCATCCTATGTCGAATAAGTTCAATCTTTTCCGTGGAATCACGAATAAAGTCTGGACCTAAAACCAGCTTCTCACCGGCCTCAAGCCAACAAGAAGGAGATCGGCATGGCCTTCCGTAGAGTGCCTCGAAAGGTGCCATACCAATACTAGATTGGAAGCTATTATTATAGGAAAATTCAACAAGTGAAATATGATCTTCCCAACTTCCACCAAAATCAAGCACACAAGCATGAAGAAGATCTTCAAGAGTTTGATTCACACGCCCGGTTTGTCCATCGGACTGGGGGTGATAAGCGGTGCTAAAATTAAGCTTCGTTCCTAAAGCTTTTTGAAGACTCTTCCAAAATCCACTAGTAAACAATGGATCACGATCGCTAACAATAGAAGTAGGAACTCCATGCAATTTTACAATTTCCTTGACAAATAGTTTGGCCAAAAGAGGAACGGTTCGGTTAGACCGAACTGGAATAAAATGGGCGGATTTAGTAAGTCTATCAACAATCACCCATAAGCTATCATGACCCGAACGAGAACGGGGAAGGCCATCTATAAAGTCCATGGAAATTTGATCCCACTTCCAAATTGGAATTTCTAAAGGTTGCAATAACCCACCAGGCCTTTGATGTTCGGCCTTGACAAGTTGGCAAGTCATGCAACACTTAACAAAGTTAGCAATATCAGATTTCATTCCCTCCCAATAATAAAGTCGCTTCATATCAGCGTACATTTTACTACTACCGGGATGAATGGTGAATTTAGAACGATGGGAATCTTCTAAAATATCTTTACGAAGATCTCCAATATTTGTTACGATAAGTCTACCAAATTTTCGAATGCCGCCACGAGAATCAATATCAAAGTCTTTCAAACCTTCAATATCAATTTTATCCTTAACATTTTTGCCTAGAAGAGCCAATTCAGAATCTAGCCCTTGAGCTTCAAGAATGCGGTCCAAAAGAGAAGGATGAGCCTCAAGGCTACATAAAACAAGCGATGAGCATAAATCGGATGCGCGCTCTCGAATCTCACAAGTGGATAAGATCTCGAGATCGTTCCATTCGGATATCATCATAGAAACAACTGCTTGTTGCTTATGGCTAAGAGCATCGGCGACACGATTACCCTTACCGGGGGTATAAAGAATATCAAGATCATAAGGTGCAAGGAACTCGAGCCAACGCTGTTGACGTAAATTAAGTTCTTTTTGAGAAAATAAATATTTAAAAGACTTATGATCCGTGTAAAGAATAAATTTCTCTCCCAATAGATAATGACGCCACATTCGAAGGGCGAAAACAATAGCCGCGAGCTCTAGATCATGTGTGGCATATCTAGTCTCGGCCGGCTTCAATTGCCTAGAAGCATAAGCAACAACACGTTCTTTTTGCATAAGAACGGCACCCAAACCAACGTGACTAGCATCGGTATAAACAACAAAATCTTGATTCCCCTCGGGAATAACAAGAATAGGAGCATCGGAAAGGAGTTCTTTCAATTTCTGAAAAGAGGCTTCACATTTGTCCGACCAAATGTATTTAACTCCCTTCTTAGTCAAGCCAGTAAGAGGCACGACAATCTTAGAAAAGTCTTTAATAAAATGACGGTAATAGCCCGCCAATCCGAGAAAACTACGAATCTCTGTCACACTCTCCGGTCTCTTCCAATCTTGAATCGCTTCAATCTTTGAAGGATCCACGGATATCCCGGATTCGGAAATAATATGACCGAGAAACTTCACACGAGATTGCCAAAAGTGGCATTTAGAAAATTTCGCCTTTAATTGATTACTCCTAAGTGTTTCCAATACAATCCGAAGATGTTTCTCATGTTCCTCCTCGGTTTTTGAATACACAAGAATATCATCAATGAATATGAGAACAAACCGATCGAGGAAATCTTTGAAAACTCGATTCATGAGGTCAACGAAATAAGCTGGAGCATTCGTTAACCCAAATGGCATAACAAGCCATTCATAAGATCCATATCGAGTACGGAATGATGTCAAAGGAATGCTATCCTCAGCGATACGAAGCTGATGGAAACCGGTAGCCAAGTCCAATTGTGAAAAGACCTTAGCACCACTAAGCTGATCGAATAGATCATCAATCCGAGGTAAAGGATATTTATTTTTAATAGTAAGATCGTTAAGCTTGCGATAATCAACGCAGAGCCTCAGAGTACCATCGGATTTCTTTACGAAAATAGCCGAAGCTCCCCAAGGCGAGGAACTAGAGTGAATAAATTGCCTCGTCTCCAACTCAGATAATTGTTTACGCATCTCCTCATTTTCCTTATTGGACATGCGATAAGGAAGACGAGTAATAGGTTGAGCTCCAGAAACAAGATTAATTCTGAACTCAATTGCTCGTTTAGGTGGTAAACCTAAAACGGGCTCGAATATGTCGGAAAATTCACGAACAACATGAATACGAGAAATAATATCATCTTCATCATCATCATCGTTATCACGAGGATTTAAAGAATATAAAGATGCCACCAAACAGGATTCTGAATCTTTAAGATTAACAGAAATCTGATTAACAGATAGTGGATGTCGGAGATGAATAGTCCGCTCAGGACATAGGATATGTGCTTGATAACGGTTAAGCCAATCCATTCCCAAAATTATTCCAAAGCCTAAGTAACGCATGACATGCAAATCGGCTAGGAAAGAAAAATCGCAAAAAATAATCTCCACATCTTTACAAAGCAAACTAAGAGTTGCGGATCCACCAACAGGATTCGCAATTTTTAAAGAAGTCATCAATGCAGTAACACTTAAGGAAAAAGTGTCTACCAGTTCCTTTGATATAAAAGAATGGGATGCACCCGTATCAAAGAGAACTCTAATAGGTTGATCATGAAATAAAATAATACCATCAAGAATGGAATGAGAAATACCTTGGCCGCGAGATGTGTTGCCAGGGGCTTGAGCCACATTCAACTTTCCTTCCTTCTTGCCTTTACCCTTGAGGCATTGATGTATGTAATGATCCGGGCTCTTACAATAGCGACAAGATTTGGGCTTAGAGCACTTATTCGCATAATGATCCCCAGACCCACAGTTGAAGCAACTCGCACCACTAGGAGAAGGATACTTTGCCGCAGGGGTTGCCTGCTTACCCTTTTTGTTGGGATAAGGACCCTTGAATTTGTTTGGCCTCTTCTTGTTGTTGAAGTTTGGTTTAGCGCCTTCCACTTCAACATCACTCTCTCTATCAGCCTCTTCAAGATGAAGAGCGATATCGACGAGTTGATCAAATGCGACTTCTAGTTTCAGGAGCAGTGGCTTCTTAAGATTCTTATTTAAGCCATAAACGAACCTCTGGTTCTTCTTCAATGGGTTGTTTATGTATTCAACCCCATATTTGGAAAGCGACTCGAAGGCTGCGACGTAATCAGTCACAGAGGATTGACCTTGAACAAGGTCTATAAAACGTCGAGCCAAGGTTACTTTCCCAGCTTCTGGTACAAACGTTAACTCGAAGCGTCCCTGAAATTGCTCCCAGGTGAGATCCGCTTCATTAATTTCTGAAATAAGGAGTTCGTACCAGTCCAATGCTCTCTCTTGGAGCATGCTGGAAGCCACCTGAACACGGTGGAGATCGATAAGGCTCATGCGAGAAAAGATTCGATCGCATGATTTTAACCAAGCCTGAACCTCGATGATATTTTCCGAACCATTGAAGAGCTTCCCACCCAAGTTGGTGTAATCGCTGCACAAGCGTGCAAATCCCGACTTTGGGTGAGTAGGTTCCGGGTTAGCTCCAGCTGCTTGAGCATTAGTTACTAAATCAAGAAGCTGTTGAGCAGTCATAAAAACTCCATCCGGAGGAGCAGCACCAGATGATCCAGTTCTGGGACGGCCTGGTCTAGACATTCTCTTCCTTTAAGAAAGAAAGAAGAGAAGGAAGAAGGTTATTTACCAATGAACATCAAGCAATCTTGATAGATAAAACAAGGAATCATAAAGGAAATAGGATGAATCGGTACGAAGACTCGAATTAATCCTATGGTATGACTCCTAAGATAGACCTAGGACGATGATCCTTGTTAAGTTATTCTACATTGTTCCGAAGTTTGGCTCTGATACCAAGCTGTGACGCCCCACCTCTATACCCACGCTAGCCAAGAACACTCCGGAGTAGTGCTGTCAACTAACACGGAGAATAAGGCTGTTGAGGAGCGACCATCCATGTAATTCACACGGTGGCTATAAATAATCTTCGAAAACAAACGTAGAAATAATCATATCACAAATCAGTCACAGATATCCATATCACAAAGGCGGAAGAAGATATGAATATATAACTAACACATGAAAGTGTACATCAGAGTAGTGGTCAGTAAGATCCACGATAATACAAAAGAATAGCAACACGTGTTATACAAAAGAATACAACTATGAGTCTATATCTCAAGTGTATACAACAAAAACTGCTAATCTAAACAGTTAGCCAAAGGTCAGAGTGATGAATCCCTGGGAAGAAGTCAAGCAGAAGCACCTGTAACATCTCGGTCTGACCCGAGTATTATTTAAGAAAATAATAAACGGGTCAGTCTAGCTATAAATATCAGATGACATGATATAACATAAAAGATATGGCATAAACATAAACATCCATAATGACATACCACTATAAGTATGTAAATAATGATCAACAGAAGATCAATCAATAAGAGATAATCAATATCACAAGAATCTTCTCAAAGATTCGGAAAGGGCATCATACCCCAAACTTGTACTCATAACAAGTCAATGACATAAATTCTAGAAATCAATGCAAGAAGTCCAGAAATCATAGAAAAGAGAAAGAGGCCTATCACATGACGGTCCGAAGACCAAGGGGAGCTACCCCACATGTGTGAATGGAATCACACAGATTAAGGTCCAGACTAACCAAAAAGCAAAAAGGTATGTGTGAGTGGAATCACACAAGTGGTGTCTAGTCTAACCTCGCAACAAGAGACATCGCACAGTTGCTAGTCTAAATCATCAGAATGATCGTCATGATCAACGAGAAGTGTCAATTACACTAAGCTAGTAAATATAGAAGTTTAGCTTCATGTCCCATAACCACTTGCTTAACTTAAATATTTACGAACAAACTGTAAATCTTTACTAATAAAATTGTCACAAGAGGTTCAATCGAACAAGTCCAAGAATTAGCCGACAAAGTGAACGGAAGCATTTCATACCACTTGTTTTACTAAGTCGTTTAATTAGATTTCTCATCCGAGTGAGGTAAAGGTTTGTATATACTAATAGATTGGAAAACGGTTTAAGAAAAGAGCTTTGTTATTAAAAATAGAGTTGAAATTGTTTGTTAAAAGAGTTTTGATATTTACTACTAGTATTGAAACCTTTATATTATAAAGTGACAAAACACAGAAGCAGTTGTAGAAACAATCAGTCACAAAAATCGCATACGGAGATGTGAATAAAATCCAAGGAAATCAGCTCAATGTTTTTCAGATAAGATCCCCTACGGAGGGGGGGTCCAGGGGGGGTGGAAACCCCCCAAGGTGGGGGTGCGGGGGCAACGCCACCGCTTACGGGGTTCGACATGCCCGGTCAGGTCGCGGGGGTCTAGGGGGCAGCGCCCCCGGCGGGGTGCGGGGCAGCACCCCGTCCAAAACAGTACGACCTAGTGAAGACAAAAAGGGGGTCTAACGACCTAAGAGGGATAGGGTCGAGCGACCTAACGGTTGCGACCTAGGGGTCTAAGGGGTCAAGCGACTTAGTGGTTGCGACCTAGAGGTGTTCGCGACCTAACGGTGACCTAACGGTGACTCACGACCTAGTGGTTGCGACTTAACAGAGGTCGCGACCTAACAGGATAACTCGTGACCGACTTAAGAGTTGCGTGACTGAAGGGTTCCACGACTTAAGGGTTGCACGACTTAAGAGTTGCACGACTTAAGAGTTGAACGACTTAAGGGTTAGGCCAGGAGCGACCTAACGAGATAAGGTCCAACGACCTACGAGTTAAGGGTCCAACGACCTATCGGGATAACTCGTAACCGACTTAAGAGTTGCGTGACTGAAGGGCTGCACGACTTAAGGGTTGCACGACTTAAGGGTTAGGCCAGGAGCGACCTAACGAGATAAGGTCCAACGACCTACGAGTTAAGGGTCCAACGACCTATCGGGATAACTCATAACCGACTTAAGGGTTGCGTGACTGAAGGGCTGCACGACTTAAGGGTTAACTCGTAAACGACTCACAACCTATGGATGAACGACTTAACTCCGAACGAGCTAGAAATGGCCAGAACGACCTAGGGTTAACTCGTGAACGACTCACGACCTATGGACGAACGACTTAACTCCGAACGAGCTAAAAATGGCCAGAACGACCTAGGGTTAACTCGTGAACGACTCACGACCTATGGACGAACGACTTAACTCCGAACGACCTAAAAATGGCCAGAACGACCTAAGTGCAGAAAATTCAACAGAACGCTAAAAATTGTAGTTTTTCGCCAATCCAATCCAAACCAAATGCTAACATGCATGCAAAAATGATAGGGAATCATTCCCAACAGTCCAATATAGTTATAGGCTAGAATTGTGAGATAAAAATCTCACCTTTGCACCAAATATCAATGAAAATGAAGTTTTAAGCAAGCAAGAATCAATCCTTCTTCTATCTAAGCACAAGAAGCTTGAATCCAATGTCTTCTTCTTGAATTTGGAGTAGAAAGATGGATTGCAATTGAATTTGAGTTTTGGAATTTTAATTTCCCATTCCCTCCACCATTAATGCCAAAGCTTGATTAGTTAGGAAATTTATGAAGAGTGAGGAGAAGAGGGTTGGAACTTGGGCTTAATAGGCTAAACTAACCCAAAGTCCAAAGCGGGAAAAGTTAGTGAAATTTCACTAACTCCAAACCTATCGATGTTTATACTTAAAAAAGTTGTAAACGACATTTCGAACTCAATGGAAGTGGTCTCGAGTTCTAATTTGACCGTTTGCAAAAAGTAGCTTTTTGGACCAAAATCCGATTAACGAGTTAATATTTAAATAAAATATTTAAATACAAACTCGATAAATATGCGGGTTGTTACAACGAGTTTGGATTTCTCCCGTAGCCCGTGTGGTATCCTCTGGTGGCTTCCCGATCAGAAGGGACTATGACATTGGATGGACTACTGGGACTATTATGTGTTAAGGGCTATATGGGTAACCCCTTAATGCTAAGAAAAAAGTAAGTTTATTTTACAATTAGACACTATTATAATAGCGCCATATACTATATAGTAAATAGTTTAACGGATCCTTAGGAGATGTAAATCCCGAACATCTCTGGAGTTACTGCACTCATATTTATTTCTGCTAATTTAACTTACATAAGATCTTTTAGTTCTGACTCGAGTGTTTTTGTCTTTTCAAATTCGCTCGGGCCAGTCCGAGCGTTTCAGGATTGGAAGATTTAGCTCTGGAGGACGAAGACGAAGATTTGTAGTAGTATTGTCTACTATATTATTCCACTACATCATTTAATTCCGCTGCATTAATTATTATTCTCTGGTATGTGTACTCTGATATGTATTGTATAAATGTAATTAAAGGTTTTGTAAAACAGCTTCATGAACTGTATATTTGATTATTATATTTTATCCTTCCCCTATGAGGTCCTATTTTGTTTTATTTCTTTCTTGTTTTTTTATTTACCCCATAACAATCCGCCCTTCCGTATGGTTTGAATTGGCACGTGTGTTGATTTAAAGCATGCGAAAAGGCGGGATATTACAGTAATATGTGAATATGGGTTGAAAAGATTTGGAATTCAAAAATTTGGAAAGTTTAAATTCCTTTGAGTTTGGAAATTGTTTTCAAAAAGTTTTGGAGGAGTAATAGTGATACTTTTAGGACATATTTTTGAATTGGATATGAAATCAGGTGAGATTTAGAATCAAAAATATTTGTAAATGTTTTTGAAAAAGAATTAAAGCACCGAACTCTTTTCGGTCGCAGGAAAATAATTTGGTGATGACTACAACATCATCGATGTTCAATTTTGAGTTTCTAAAAGAGGAATTGCTACCAAAATCTTTAAAATTGAATTTTTTTGCAAAATTGGGTTTAGTTTTTAAAATGAAAGGATAATTTGATATGCAAATGAATTATATATATAATTGATGTCAAGAATGATTTTGAAATGTTGAGGAATCGCCTAAAACTTTGGAAGTTTATTAAAAATGTTTGCGGGATAATAAATGGGTTCGAAAAACTTATAAAAATTTGAAATTAGTTTAGAATAAAATTTATCTTAAGAAGAGTTAAATTAAAATAAGTATGAAAACAAAAATAAAGTTGTAGGTAAACCAATTAAATGAACTAAGCGACTAGTAAATGGAATATAAATAAGTTGGAAAACTTATAAAAGCTGAAAATTTGAATTGAATTGGAATGTACGTGAATCTAGTTAACCAAAAGTAAATTTTAGGAAAGAATCTAAGTTGATTAAATGGAATAGGCATTGAAATAAAATTTGTTATGTGGAGATAATTTGTGAATGAACAAATGAATTGAAATCGAATTTTGTGATGATATTTAATTTAAAATGTGTAACAAAAGTGAAGTTGTGGGATAAAGTCAAAGTGGACTAAAAATAATTAAAAGTTTGGAAATAAAATTCATTGAGATTTAAAAAAGAAGTAAGTGGAACCAATTAAATGATTAATTAAATATGGGATTGAGATAAGGTGAATAGAATTCAATATTAAATTTGATTTGGAAATAAATTAAGAATTGAAGGTAAATTGAATTCAAGTGAAATTGAAAAACTAGTTCGGGTTGGACTATAAGAAAAAAGATCTGGGAATTAGAATTCATTGGAATTTGAAATAAATTAGTATATGAAACTAATTTAAAATAATGATATGGATTGGATATGAATGAAAGATAGTTAATAAAAAGATTCAGTATTCAGAATTTGAAGGTAGATTAGATTCAAATAGAATTGAAATTTATTTTGGATGAAAATAGATATAAAAGTTTAATTGGTGAAGTTAAAATAAATATTTAAGTGTGAAATGGGATAAGTAAATGGAAAACTAATAAAAAGAAATTGATATAGCTTATAATCAATTGGAAATAAATACGTGGATGTATGTATATTATTTTATTCGCACAGCGATTTGATCCAGATTCGAGCACAGAATTTTGAGGTAGTTATACCGAACCGAGTTGGGATATTTCACTCGATTTTCGATGGCGAACACTGGATATGGATTTTTGATTGATTCTGGAATTCTCGATCATAGTGTGGCCATGCAAGGAGAATGACGGTTTCTAATCAAGAAACCAGATCCGAGTCCACACTAGGGAGTCGAGTGGACGATTCTAGTTCAGAAGTGAAATTGTGTGATCGAGAGAGTGATCAGATTTGGTATTGCGTACGAATGATATGTGTACATCGTACAGACTTGAATGAAATAGATATTGAAACTTTTGTTAAGAAATGTATAAAATAAATTTTGATTTTTATGATTGGATTTGATTGCAAAGTAGGATATACAGGCGTTTTAAAAGCAAAGGAAATTGATGATTTTGATTTCAGAAGATAAAATTATACGGCTTGACAAAAGGTATGTATTTAAATTTCTGTATGAAATTTGATGGTTTTCTGATCTAGCCACTTGGCTTTTTATTTTCTTTTGAAATTTGGGGGCCCGTAGAGGCATTTTGTAGTTGTACCGATCTAGTCGTGCAAGGGACACCCTGACGAATTTTTTTGAAAACTTAGGAAGTCAGAAAATTTTGATAATTTAAAATTTGGTTTTCAATTTAAATTTGAACTTTTGAGTAAATAATATTGCTTGGAAGTTATGGTTGAGTTTGGGAAGTTAGTAACAATTTTAGTGTGTCTTTGATAAAAAGACTGTTTTGAGAAGATGTTTAAAAACTGTTTGGATTTGGGAAATATGATGAACGGTTGTGGATCATTCTTCTTAACTAGTAATTTCAGGTACGAAACTCTTTTAAGAGGGAGGAATGTAACGACCCAGGATTTTTAGATATTTGAAATTGGAATATTTAATTGATTTTAAATATTTAAAGGTCAAGTTTCAACTTGAATTTCAAATATCGCTATTTATTGGATAATTAAATTATTGAATTTAACTGGAGTTTTAAGCTTGTTAAAAATATTTCAGAGGCTTATAAAATTTATAATGATGATACCGTGGATAATAAAAGTGTTAAAATTGAATTTAAAAGTGTTTTGTCCAGTTTTAAAAATATATTGTTTAAATCGATATTTTAAAATAGCCTTCTGAAGAATAGTCTCAGAATTCGACCAAACCAATTCAATTGGATCTGTAATATTGTATTACTACCGGATATCAATATTTGAAATGTTTAGAGTTGTCGTGTAGCCATACAGTATATAACGCGCTGAAATTTATATCAAAAATTCAATATAAAAACTGGTCCAAAAAGCTTCTTCTCCATACGATCGAATTTGGTCTTAGAATCTCTTCCATTGCGTTTGGAATAAGGGTATAACATTATGAACGCCTAGTGGCATGCCTCGATTGGATGTCAATATTTTAAGCTACGAATTCAAGACGATTTAAATTTGAATTAAAATTTAAATATAGATAATATACTTATATTAAAACACTGTAGCAGCCCTGCAGCCATGCAAGGAAAATTTAAAACACGTGTTTCCCCTTTCTTGTTTAAATCACAAGCGTGGAAGAAAGAAGTAAAAAGATTGCAGATGAAAATATAAAGAAGAGAAACGAAGTCTCATTCCAGTTAAAAAAAATTTCAAATAAAAGAAATCAACTTTCCTCTTCTCAATAATGGTGGCTCTCTAATTCAATATCACGATGAATTAAATTCTCTCTCGATTGCGAGTGAGTTCGTCCTCACCAACTCCAAGGGTTGCGCACGTGCGACTGTGCAAAGCTGCTGGTAGGTGGCTCTTTAGACGTGTTCGTTCATGATAATTAGGGCATCGAATTGTCGTATGAGGGTATTTTGATTAGGGCAGGGGTCTCGCGAGTTCGAAGAGGGGCTCGAGGTGATGGGAGATGGTGGGGGGTCGGTTCGTTCACTCGAGTGGGGGATGACTGCGATGGTCTCTATCAAAGCAGGTTGCGATGCTCTGTTCGTACGAGCAGCGATGGCGGGGTGGAGGCATTCGACAGTGGCGTGCCTAGTCGACAGGTTGGAGGAGGAGTTCGACGATGTTGGATCTGGTCAACGGCAGTAAGGTAGCAATTCTTTTTTTATAATTTTAAATCTAACAAATGTTTATATATATACAGAGGAAGAAATTACTGACTTGTACATGCAGTGAAAAAAATGATATGAAAATATAAATATACACATATTTTTAGGACTTCGGAAAAAATATAAATAATATATAAGGGTTTATATAGAAAATTAGACTTTCAGAGTTACATAGCTTATTTTTGTATATAGCTTGAAAATGGAAATGAAATATACATATTCACATTTTTAAATCTTCTAGCGTATTTTGAAACAAAATATTTGGTGATTAACTTGTTTTATTTAATTTCTTTAATTATTTAAGTTACTAAAAGATTTAAAGGAAAACTTGTTTAGATAAAATTATTAGTTAAAATTAAATAAATAAATGGCGATAAATTGTTTGATTAATTCAAATAATAATTAAACATGAATTGTTTATACAAGGTCTAAAATTAGGGTGAAACAAGCTGGTTTCGATCGGATTGCAAGTCAAAAATTAATGATGAGTTAATCTAACTCATTTGGATTACCATTTAAATTTAAAAAGTTAAATTTAAATTGTTGGTTGTTTGCTTGAATTGATAATTTATTATCAGCTTGGATGTGATATGTTATATACATTATATATATATATATATATACTAGAGTGATTGATTTCCCACATTATATAGCGGATGAGACCCTATGCGCCCCGCACAATAGCAGATGACCCCATATACCGCAATATTCCACCTCGAAGTGGGATTTGTATTTTATATTGTGCTAACATCTGTGGATGCAGGGAAACAGGTTGGAGGGATCCAACTGGATTCCTCAAAATGTTGAATTTTATATTCAGTAATGTGATTTATGTGATAATCTGTGATGATTATATTGATTATATTGGGAACTGAAATTATCGAATGATATGGCTTGGTTGATATATACTGGTATTTGAGAGAATGAAAAATATATAATGCATAGATTTTTTTGAAGGAAATAAAAAGGGAATTTTTAAATAAATAATTATAGAGAATTTGGATAAATTAAAGAATAAATTGGAAAAGGATAAAAGTTGATTTTTAAATTCTAAGAAATCCTGAGTATGGGAAAAGAGATTTTTGAATAAATAAAAATAAATGAAGGGCTTAAGCGGTATTGTTTAAAAAGTAAATAATTTATTTTTAAATTCAAGATTTGAATGGTTTGGGAAGAAAGAGAAGAATAATTTTGAAATAAAGTATAAAATTGGTATTTTCAGTTTAAATAAGATTTTAAATCATGATAAAGGGGTAAATCTTAAATTAATGGGTTATGAAATAAATTGAGTAAGTAAAGGAATTTATTTTTAAATGGAGTAAATTCTGGAAATTGATATTGAAATTGATTTAGTGTTTGAAACCGTGTTTAAAAGGAAATTATAAACTGAATTTTTTAAGTGAAATAAGATATCCGTGGTTACTTAGAATTATAAACTCATGCTGGGAATATATAAAGGAATGGGTAATTGTTTTAAAAATAAATAGTGGTTTTATTTTTTAGGTGGAAAGGAAAATTTACGGGATTGAGAGGTAAATTAAACTGGAAATAAACCAAGAAGGATTTATAAACGATTGGACAGTTATATTGAATGGAAAGTGAAATTTCTTGAAAAGCCAAGTGTATTTTCAAAGAAAGATTTTTAATTATAAATTTAAAGTTTTAAATGTTTTAAAGAAGAATGTTTTCTTTCGAGAAGTTTATTAGTTAGATTGTTTTAAGATTTTAAAGTAAATATTGATTAATTTGGTTATAGTAATAATTATTTTAAAGGTTTAACTAGTTTTATGATTTAAAGACAATTATTTAATATTTATATCTTATAGAATAACTTTTAATTTTAAATTTGTTTTGGCTTAAATTTTACGTGAAAAATTAATATTCAATTTCATAAGTAGTATTTTGAAGAAAGCGTTTTAAATAGTTTTTATTTTAAGTATTTTAAAGTATATATTTTGGATAATGTAATTTAAATTAATTTTAAATCTAAGTATTAAGACTTGGTGATTTCCGGCGGAAATAAAATAATTGGGTGGGAATTTATTCCACATGAGAAGAAGTGATTTGTAAACTATATTCAAAAGGGTGAAGTGTGCAGAAATATCTTACGAAGATATTTTGAAATAAATAATTAAAGAAATTATTAAGGCCCGATGATTGTTTGTGAATGTTGTTTGATAGTAAATAACCGACTATCAATATTGGCAAATGCGCTTATCATTTTGAAGAGACCGGGATTATGATTAAATTCTCGAAAATCACTTCGATCCAGTTTGAACATTTTCATGACGAAGACAAGAGCTTGGAGTTGAAGATGGAATAGTGAAGTTCAAGGGAAAATCGCCACTAATCCTAGGGTGATTCCACAATGGATGTAGTAGTAGTGCCTTCGATTCCGTTCGGACCAGAAACGGACTTGTATAGACGAATGCTATCAGAACATCGTCAGGAGGACGATGATCATTCTAAGTGAATGTGTGCTAAAAAGGTAATGCATAGCCTCGAACCTCATTAACCAGGAATGGCTAAAATAGGGGAGATGCAGCAACGCTGAGTGGCTAGCAACCAATGAGGGTAAGGTCATCCCTATCCAGATGTCCCTTTTATCCGGCTGTGTGGGCAGTTGCTGATCCCAACCGAAAGGTGATCTTATTCGGACTCTCCTGTAAGGAGTAGCTCCGGTCTTGTATAGTAGGGGATCAGGGTGGATCCTTAGTACGGTGATCTAGACCATGTACTATGACGGGCGGTACGGCAGTAGCCCTACCATTGATTGAAAACCAATCTCCAATAAGTGCCTTTAGACTTGTTTGTATACCTATTATGCTAGAATTTAATAAATATAACAATTTCGGCTATTTGAATAAGTATTTGTATATAGACACAATTGTAATATCAGACGGATTTGATAAAAACGTTTTGGTTATCGTAAGGTAGAAACCCGACATGTTTATTTGTGGCGTGACCTTACGAGATACGTTTGATTTCAAAGGATTTTTGAAAACTATAATAATTCAATTGGGTGTGTTTTCTCACTCTGGTTTTCCAGACTGATTCAGGTGTTATTTCACTATAATGCTCGGGTCAGACCGAGTATTAAAGGATACAGGATATGATGCTATGGAGCTCAGGAGATGAGCAAGATGGCGAGACGTATCACACATATTTGATGTATTATCCGCTGTGTATGGTTTGTTGAAAATTCAGTTTCTATGTGGACAAGTTATCATAACTGTCTAGTGTTGTGTTTTGTTGATGTTGTACTCTGATGACATATATATATATATATATAACAATTACAGTTTTCTTTTTTATAAAGATCAGTCATGTATCTATTATATATTTGCTCCGCTGCGATTGTGAGATTCTGACGTTGTTTTGTTTCTCTTCTTCTACCTCGTTCTTTCCATTACGGTTTGGTTTTCCGGCATTCGATTGTTTGGCATTTAATACAGTGGACGTACTGATGTCGATTTTTGGACATCGAAAAATTAGGTCGTGACAGTACATATATTTGAAAAAAAAAATTCAAAATAAATTTCTTATCGTTTTAAATTAATTAAAATAATCACATTTGAATTATTAAACCATTTAAATCCATATTTATCGTAATTATACCGATAAAGCGATATCTATTTTTCCTTATATTTGCAAATCAAATATATCTCTTTATAAAACTATTATAAATGATTTATTATCACTTTATAACTGTTCAAAATGAATTATTACCATCTAAAAACAATTATTTGAATAATTTTAATAATATTAAGTCATCAAATCTCAATTTAAAATCATAAATCAATTATTAAATACAAAAGCATTATTAAAGATGTCATATATTCATTTAATTTCTATAAAGAAATAAATAAATAAATTTAATATTCTTGTTCAATTATAAAAATAAGTGTGTTTATCTAGCTCCGTGCATGACATTTTATGATTATAGAACTGGTTATTGATAAAACAGTGCTCAACCATTTTATCGATTTAGATTTCGAGGAAAATATTTTTGTAAATATTTATTCAATATAAAATTGGTGTTACTTATTGTGAGTCAAAATAATATTATTTGTATCATCAACCTTTTTTTAAAAATAAATACAATTTATCAAAGTGATAAATTGGTGGGTTGTTACATGATTTGTGAATATACTTATACCATTTGCAATAAGTATATGATTATTTTTTAAAGTATAAAAAGAGTAAAGGTTTTAAGTGAGAAATCTTGTTATATTTAATTCTTATTAAAATATTACATCAATAGTAAAATGGTTCAAAAATAAATACAATTTGTCAAAGTGATAAATTGGTGGGTCGTTTCATGATTTGTGAATATACTTATACCTTTTGCAACAAGTATATGAATATTTTTTAATGTACAAAAAGAGTAAGGGATTTAAGTAAGAAATCTTGTCAAAGATTTGTGAATATACTTATACCATTTGGGATACGTATATCAATACTTTTTAAAGTGTAGAAAAAGTAAAGGTTTATAAGCAAGAAATCTTGTTAAAGATTTGTGAACATACTTATACCATTTGAGATAAGTATATCAATACTTTCTGAAGTATAGAAAAGTAAAGGTTTATAAGTAAGAAATCTTGTTAAAGATTTGTGAATATACTTATACCACTTGAGACTAGCATATCAATTCCTTTTGAAATATAGGAAACGTAAAGGTTTTTAAGTAAGAAATCTTGTTAATGATTTGTGAATATACTTACACCATTTGAGATAAGTGTATGAAAACTTTTTGAAGCATGGAAAAGAATATAAATGAATAATAGAAATTCATAAACGATGTTTTATTAGATAAATGAAGTTTTATTAACAAAAGAGGTTTTAATTAGTAAAAGATTAATTAAACAAAAAAGGATTATAAGTCGCTTATGTGACTTGATCGTGCTTTGCATGACTTAATCGTGCTATGTATATTTACTCGTTTATGGAAAACATTTAGTTATATACTTAGCACTAAAAGCTGATGAAATAGACTTGTCTATCTGTCGGAATTAAGATGATGTTTGTGTAGGAATATGAGCAGCAGAGCTCTAACCTACCAGTTTTCACTCTTGATCAAAGGATAGTGTTAAGTGATAATATTAAAAATGTAATAAATATACATGATTTGTTTTCCATTTGTGATTGCTCTCATTATCATTTAATGAACAAATATGTTGATTCAATCTTAGGGATACCAAGATTAGTAAGTTTTTACTGGTCGAAAACCACTTTAAGGTCGACATATATGTTCTATTTCTATGAAGTGGATCTATTTCTGATGTGGGAATCCATGTGTGATTTCGAGATCCATTGAGATATATGAATCCATATGTATTTTCAATATCTATTCGAGATTTTAGGATTCAATTTGGGATTTATTTTCTGTTTCAGTGATGAAAACTCATGTGAAACATGTGAATGTGACCTCGACATTGGAAATGGCTAAAGGTGTAACGACCCACCATTCTCTCCACAGAATGACACATCATTAATAAGAAAGAAAGGGATAGAAAAGAGAAAGAAAGAGAAGAAAGAAGAGAAAACACATTAGAATCTCAATAGCGGAACTAATAAATTATATTAATAACATAAGTATTACATAGTATACAACATCAATCAGAGTTACACAGATACAACATCACACAGTAGACAGTTATAAACACCTTTCTAGTTATTATAACTTAATACAATACAGAGATACTAAACACAGCGGAACACTATAAATCTATAACGCCAAAGCCTCCTGCTCGTTGCTCCTCCATAATTCGTCAAAGCTAACCCTAATCCCTTGGTTACTCGTAAAAATTTGAGGACCCAAGAGTTTTAAGAAAAACAGAAGATAAACTCCGGGTCAGACATGGATCCGGTGTGAGTAACAGGTTAAGGTTTCTTAACTTGAAAGTCTGGTGTGAGTAACAGGTTAAGGTTGCTTAACTTGAAAAACCTTTGAAAAGAAAAGGTATTACATAAGACTTCCCACACATAAACATGAAAAAGCTTTTACCTTACGCTAACCAAAACATTTGATAGGAAATCCAGTGGTATTATAATAGGGTCTAGGATTTTCAAGAAATAGAAAATAGCCGAAATTGTTGCATTCATTAAATTCCAGCTACTACCCACAAAAGTGGGTAAAACAATCAAATCCGGGGGCGCTTATTGTATTTTGGATTCCATACAATGGCAGGGCTACTGGGCTGCTGCCCGTCATAGTACGGGGCCTAGATCACCGTACCGAGGATTACTCTCAATCCCCTGTAACACAAGGCCGAGCCATCCCTTACTAGATAGTCCCGAACAAGACAACCCCGCAGTTGGTGCGTATATCCAACTTCCCACTAAGCCGAATAAAAGGGACCTCTAGACAGGGGGAAATCTCGTCCTACTTGGGCATGACCCTCTTAGCCTTGCTGCACCTCCCCTGTTTTGGCCAATCCCGGTTGATGAGGCTTGAGGCTACGATTACCTTTATAGAACACATCTCTTAGAATGCTCATTGTCCACCCGACGATGTTCCAAAAGCATTCAATTCATATAAGTTCTTTTTGGGTTTGAACGAAACCGAAGGCATTATCTCTTTACACTCATTTTGGAATCACCCTCAGAGTTAACGACAATAACCCTTGCACTCTGAATCTTCATCTTCACTTGAGATTCACGACCTATCGTTAATTTGGATCGATGTGGTTTTCAGATATCCAAATTTGGAAACCAAATCCCGGTCTCATCGAAATCCAAAACGTATCTTTTAAGGCCAAGTTGTTTTAAAGTTTAAAACAATTCAATTCTATTATCTATATACACACAGATAAATAATTCACTTATCACAATAGATAATCAGCATTATCATCACAAACAGATAATCCATATTATCATCACAAATAGATAATTCACATTATCATCACATTTCAACTAAAGCATCCGTATCACACAACATTACTTATCTCATAACTGAGATCTCAAACCATTCTAGATAAACAATATCATCCATCGTACATAAGCAAGGATTAAAAATCACACCATTTATAATTAATTTAAAATGAATTAAATTAATTACTTCCATCTCTAATTAACTTAAAATAAATTAAATTAATTACTTTCATCATATAAATCTTGCTTACATAACCATTAATTACAAATTAATTAATTAATTATTCTCTAATTATCTACCTTAATTAATCACCCTTGATTAATTATCCTTTAATTACATTCAAGTAATTATCCTTTAATTAATTTCACAAATTAATTATTCTTAACCACTTATAGTAATTAACCTTTAATTACTTCATTAATTAATTAACTATAATTAATTACATCAATCCTTAATTAATTACAGTAATTAATCACTTTTTTAATCACTTATCATTGATTAATTAATCTTATTTAATCAACCTTAATTACATCATAAATTATATTAATTAATGACCCATAATTACATTTTAATTAATTATCTTATTTAAATTAATTACATTAAGTAATTAATCTTAATTAAACCATAATTATTAATCACTCTTGATTAACCACATTCAGTAATTAACCACCCTTAATTACTTCATTGGATAAATTAATTATCTTAATTAATCCCTTGATTAATTACAAAAAGTAATTATACTCAAATTCCTTCCATTTTAAATCATCCTTCATTAATTACATCCAGTAATTATCAATTAATTACTTCACTAAGTAACTCATTAATTACATTAAGTAATTATTTATCAAATCATCCAGTGATTAAATTAATTTAACTTAATTAATTAATTAAAAATAAGCACATTAAACTCAATTAATTACAAAGTAATTAATTCCTTAATTATTTTCATTAAGTATTACTTAAACAATTTCGCAATTGATTATCTTAAATTAATTAATTTAATTAGTTATTTAAAATTAATTACATTATTTAATTAATAAATAATCTCAAGTTAATGACCTTCATTAACTATTAATAATTCTTTAATTACTTTTCTTAAGTAATTAAACTTACATTAACCACTATTAATTTCAAATTAATTAATCTTAATAATCGATTAATTAACGTCTAATTATTTAATTAATTAAGTGTTAACTGTAAGTTAATTAATCCTTAATTACTTCGTTAATTAATCCTTAATTACTTCGTTAATTAATCCTTAATTATTAATTGATATTCTAATTTATTATCCTTACTTACAAATTAATTATTCCTTAATTAATTAATCTTAAACCTTAATTAATTGATTAATTTAAACCCTTAATTACTTATTTAATTAATCCAAATCATTAATTAATTAAGCAAATTAATTATCCATTTTAATTATCTTAACAATTTAATGAATCCAAATCATAAATCCTAATTATCTTTAAGATAAAACTTTATTCTTATTAATGATTAAATTATCATTAACAAAACATTTAAAACAACTTACTTTCAAATTTATTTTCAAATTTTCATTTTTAAATTTAAGATTTAAAACGAATACAATTTTAACTTTAAAAAAGTTAAGAACAATTCAAAAACCCTTTGAAATCTTATGTTAAGGAAATACTCAATTTTTTTTTGGCAAGGCCGACGGGGTTGCATGGACCTCGACCATTTTATTGCAGCACCGATAAGAATACAACACAAACTACATAGAGCAAGCTCTAAGAAAACTGAGGAAACAAAGGAAATACTCATTTTATAAAAGAAGCTTAAAGAAATTTAAAACCAAACTCATTTTTAAATTCAAATCAATTTAAAAGTGCACTTTAAAAATTCCAAGTTATTTAAATCATTTTAAATTTAAAAACTTTCTTTAATTTCAAAAGTGGAATACAGACTAAATCTTGATTCCAGATTTAACTTAGATTTAAAAACTTACTTACATCTTAAATCTTTATTTTTAAAATTCAAATTACTTAACCATTTAAGGTTGTTAAAACAATTCAAATTTTAAACTTTTTTTTAAAACTAAGATTCAAATAAAACTTGAATCAGATTTAAACTTGGATTTAAAACTTGTTTTAAATCTCTACTTTACAATTTAAACTTCAGTTCAAATTTAAACAGAACAGGCTTCTTTTAAAAACCTATAACAAAATATTTTACACGGGCCAAACCTTATTACTTCGAGCCCAAACACACTTTACTTCGAGCAAACCATCAAAACACTTCGAGCCAAACATAAATTTACTCTAGTACAAATCAAAACCAAAGTCTACTAGAAAATACAGTGCACCATGCACATGCACGGTGACGCTGATCACCATTGGCCATCACCGATGATCTTCCCACATCAACCATCACCCAAACACCCTCTCACAAGCATCAAAACATCACCAACAACTCGAAATCGAACTCGAAATGTTAAAACCAAACTTGGTAATCAAACTGGAACCATCTTCAAATTTGGAAACACCTCGACCACGAAATTCCCACCTCCAGAAATACCACAACTCTGGCCATGACCTCGTCATCGACCAAGCTTCCATCACCCAAAACCCCATTGAACTCGATCGACTGTAGAAACCGAGATGATCGATTTTATCAAGCCTAGTTAAACTAGGGTTCCAGACCAAAATCCATAGCTTCTACCTCCTCGATGACATGCATCACCATTATGCATTTTTCCCATCAACTACGATCACTCCTCCATCAATGCTGAAGATCCCGACCACCCAGATTGTAGAGATCGCCCAAAAATCCCAATATCCCCTTTTCAGTTCATCCCAGAATTGCACCCTTACTCCCAATTTGAAATTTATGATTTTACTGTTAAAAATCATGTTTTTGTTTATGTATTCATTTTATAATACTGAATTTATAAATTATAAAGTTTGGGTTTTGACTTATTTTAATTTTTCTCCGTCATTTTGATTTCCAGAAAATTTCCAAAGGCATTTCTATATTGTTTTAACTTAAGTATACTTTTTATTTAAAGTTTGTGATGGAACAAACAAGTCTCAATTGAATCTTAAGTTTAAAATAGAGTCGAGATCAAAAGGTTATTAATTTAAACCAAAACTTGAAAATATCTGAAAGCTATAAACAAAGAGTACTATGGAAAACAACATGCATACTTTACATCCAGAAAAACAACATTGTAAATACACAAACATACTTATGAATATACTCAATACAATATTCAACACAGAGATTAACATGCAACCATTTATTCATACTTAAGATCTAAATTTAAAAAAATGTGACGTTACTCACTTGATTTTGAAGAAGACAGAGCTTCCAGGTTTAATTTGAAAATAGCTTTTGATAACTAGTTTCCTTTTTGCATTAAAACTTTGCACTTGAATGTTGAAATGTTGCTTGCTTTAAAACTTTTAAACTGCATGCCTCCAGATTGAAGTAAATAAAAAGCACAGGCTTGCATGCTTGAAATAATTACAGGTTTGCTTTAGAACCCAGATTTTAAAATGTACAAGGTTTTGATTTGCTTGTTTGAAATAGTTACATGGAAAATGGTTTGCATGTTTTGATTTGAGGATTTGGAAAATGTTTGCAAACTTGGTTATAGTGATTACAGATGGATTTCTGGTTTTGAGATGAGGAAGTGGTTACAGATTTTGTTCTGAGTTAATGTTTTTAGCATTGTTCTTAGCTTTAGATTTAGAAAAAGAATAAGAAAAGAAAGGGAAGAAGGAAATTGTTAATATAGGCTGAAATTAAATTTTATTAAAAATAAAAGAAAACCAAATCAAATGACACTTGTCCTATATTACAACATTCGTCGTTATAATATGTTTATCACTTAACACATGTCTCTTTTAATTTAATTAGTATTTATTTTAAATGTTAAGAAAGGTTAATGTAAGATTATACTTAATTAATTAGTTAATAAGTAGTTATTTATGTGAATAGATAATTTTAAAGAAATAAAACAATTATATTTATTAAATAAAAGTTTATACAAATATTTTAAAATCCAAAACAATTTAAAATCTATACTTTGAATTTCAAAACTTTTAAATTCTAATTCAAATCAAATTCTAAAATTCAATTTGAAATAACAATGCTACTTATATTAAAAATCTATTTGTAAAAACAATACATTATTAATATTATTGTTTAAAAATAACCCATTATCAAATTAAAATAATTTATAAAAGAAATTATCTTTTTATTAATAAATTACTTATTTTATCAAACTATATTTATAAAGAAAACAAAACAAACCCAATGGTTAATTAATTTAAATTTAAACTTAAGCTAAAATCATTTTAAACAATTTACACAAATTTAAACACTTACATTAACAATTTAAAACCATATAGTTATTTATTAAGTAACTTTGAAAAGATTTATATTAAACAAAATCATAATTACCTAAAATATTTAGAATTAGAAAATATACTTTATTTATTAAATAAAAACAAAGCTTATCAATATACAATATATACAAATATATACACACACACATTACAAATATAAAATAATTTATTAGCTTTTAAAACATAAAATCTACCAATTAAATATTTATTTAATTTGATTATTAATCTAACTTAAATTTTAATACAGATTATTAAATTGATACTGCCCAAAATTCTAGGTCATCACATTCCTCCCCCTTAAAAACACAAGCATATATTATCAATCATATGCTAACAACCATAGCAACCAATTCACCTAATCAAATAAATCTAACTATCCAGACAAAATTCTGGATACAATTTCCTAGAGTTTCCCAGGTATAAATACCAGGATATTCGCTCTACAGAATCCAAACAATCTGTACTGCTAAGCTACAGAGCTCCTACTCATCTAGATCTCCAAAACTAAAGAGGATATCAGACTACACTCAAGTCTGACTCAACAACCAAATCCTTCTGATCTGGTGGTTTCAGAACCAAAGATAGATCATACACGTACTCCCTCAGAGATACATGAAACTTACTGAATCCCAGTTATCCAAACTGGCAATTTAACCCAGAAAACCAAACACTCATCCTCACAAGGACACATAAAGATCCAAAATACCTCAAGGCTAGCTTTCCAGTCTTACCAAAACTTATAGCTCCTTGGATCAGAGAAAACTTATCCAAAATAAAATCTTCGACCCTTATCCACAAAACTTTTCGGACGATCATGGGCTGCCTACATCCTTACTGATCAGCTCACTCTACGCTGATGCTTCTAGAAACAAACCAGACCAAAAAGAACCCATCAAAATGATCCTTTCAAGATCAGCCAAAACCAAGAACAAACTCTACTCTTCAAACAACAGAAGACTAAACCTACTCCTCTTATCTAGAAAGGATAAACAGATGCACTCCCAAACTGCTTCCGCTGCACAACTCTGATCTGAAGTAGATGAAAATGCTGATGACGAACACGAGCACAAACTAGACAACCCATTCCAGAAATATGGTTCATCAGATCCATAAAAAGAAAATTCAGAAATTCCACAAAATCCTGAGCTACTTCACCAAACCCTCTCTCTATAAGTCCTCCTTCTACTAAGCTGAACCACCAGTACCATTCCTGGAATCCAGGTCGATAAGAAAACTCAATCTCCAAATGCGAACAAACCTCTGACATCCCTGAATACATCCGAAAAAATCCCTGATAACCCAAGAGAACACTCAAACTATCACAAGTCACTTTTGCGATCAACCCAACCTAATTCCAAAGAAAACTGTTTTCTCTTTACCAATCAGAATAGCTTATACTCATCTAACCAATCCATCGAAGAAATGGATCCACTCTGCTGCTTCTGAACTTCTCCTCTAGAAACCAGAAGTCTTCCTGCCAGCACACAGAACACTCCAAGTTGCACTGCTGACACAGATTCCAAAGACTTCCTTAACCACAACCTCCTCGAGAAACTCGGGCCTCATAGCCAAACATAAAAGACCTTGCTTAACTCAGCCACAACATCGATGCAGACATACTTCCTGAACTTGCTCTAGAAGAAACATCTTCGGAGATATCCATAGTCACTGCATCCCATCACGCAGCTACTACTTACTGAGGTACCAAGATACCATCACCCACTTCTGCCAAACCGACAGATCCAAACTCTCTACTCATCCAACTTCAAAGATAGACTCCGAACCTTTAAAAGGTTTCCTTCAGAGATCGATGCAATCCCTACACCACTACAAAGCTTACTGGAGACGTTATTAGGTCTATAGTCTCGACAGATACACTTCCAACCTCAACATTCAAACTCCAACCAATGGTAGTCGTGTTTCACACACCACTAGCTCATCTACCCTTATAACTCAAATTGGAAAACCCGAACAGTTAACCCAGCAGATAGGTAGAAATATATATATATATACACACGTACATATATATACATATATACATAAATACATACATACATACATACATACATACATACATACATACATATATATATATATATAAAATCAAAATTACAAATACGCTCTCTCAAGAAACACAACACTCCAGAGCCTAGGTATTCGCTCAACCTGGCGCTCTGATACCAACTGTAACGACCCGCTATTCTCTCCACAGAATGAAGCATCATTAATAAGAAAGAAAGGGATAGAAAAGAGAAAGATAAAGAAGAAAGAAGAGAAAACACATCAGAATCTCAACAGCGGAACGAATAAATTATATTAATAACATAAGTATTACATCGTATAGAACGTCAATCAGAGTTACACAGATAATACATCACATACTAGACAGTTATAAACACCTGTCTAGTTTTTATAACTTAATACAATACAGAGATACCAAGCACAGCGAAACACTATAAATCTATAATGCTGAAGCCTCCTGCTCCATTGCTCCTCCACAATTCATCAAAGCTAACCTGAATCCTTTGGGCACTCATAAAAATTTGAGTACCCAAGAGTTTTAAGAAAAATAGAAGAGAAACTCCAGGTCAGACATGGGTCTGGTGTGAGTAACAGGTTAAGGTTGCTTAACTTGAAAAACCTTTGAAAAGAAAAGAATCACATAAGACTTCCCATACATAAACATGGAAAAGATTTTACCTTACGCTAACCAAAACATTTGACAGGAAATCCAGTGATAATATAATAGGGTCTAGGGTTTTCAAGTGAATAGAAAATAGTCGAAATTGTTACATTCATTAAATTCTAGCTACTAGCCACAAAAGTGGGTAATACAATCAAATCCGAGGGCGCTTATTGGATTTTGGATTCCATACAATGGAGGGCTACTAGGGTACCACCCGTCACAGTTCGGGGTCTAGATCACCGTACCGAGGATTTGTAATGACCTGTAAAATTCATGGATTTAATTTGGTTAAATTAATAAGTTTGTAATTTAATTTAGTAGAAAAATAAAATAAATTAAAAACCTACTTATAGTAATTCGAAGTTAATTCAAATGATTTAAGTAGTGAAAAGAATTTTACCTGTATATAAATTGAATATGAGAAATTTAAGGAAAGTATTAAACCGATTTAATGTAATAAACATCGTTAACAGTAAATGGAATACGATAATAAGAACAATTGCAAGTTTTGTATTTAGGGGCATAATAACATTGATAGGTAATAATTGTTGTAGAGAATAAATTACCAATGTTATAAATTGTATAATGGCGACAACTATTGTTCATTACCAATGCATTTAATTAATAGCGATTTAATGAAATTTATCATTTCCTTTTTGTAAGTTAAGAAAATAACTGAAAATTTTGAAGGTATAATCAATAGAAAGGTTAACTATATGCATAAGTTGGAGAGTTGAATAGAATTCTAATAAATGATAATAATGGAAAACGTATACAATCAATGTAGGTAATTAGTAATTACACTGTTGTTGAAATTATTAAACGTTTCTTGCGATAATTAATAAATAACGAAAGGTGTAAACATATTTAGTTAGAGTATTAATTTCAATTGGACAGAGATTTTAAGTAACAACGTTTAATGCAATGTAAGTAATGCCAATTTAAGTTAATAATAAGGAATTGGGATGAATTCAAAATTTGTAACGTATGGCAAGTAAACATATATTATTAATTACCCGCTTATTTGTTAATGGAATTAGAATCGGTAATAAGTGATAATAGAGTAAACGAATGTACACTAATGGAAAAATGAAATAATTAAATGTTGAGTAATATTTGGATCGTATTTATTATAAGCGTCATTTTTATAATTATGATTAATTGTGAAATTAATACAGGAAGATGTAAAGTAATAACTAGGGAAGTAATACGTTATAAAATAGTTATAAACTAAACTTAAGCATAAGTAAAAGGTTGGAATTGAATCTAATCCGTTTAAATTGAAACTTATTTAAACAAATTGGATTCAAGCGTAATAAAAAGATTTTTTTAAGAAATTGAAATAAGTACTATAATTGGTATAATAATATACATTGAAGATTTGAGATAGGGATTTGTTAAGGAATTATAAAAATGTTATAAGTGGATCAAGGTGAAAGATTATGAATTATAGAATGTGAATTTTAATAGTGAGTAAATTTGTTAATATATAATAGTTGGGCTTATTGAAATAAATGGAATCAAATTCTAATTATTACGTTAAATAAAAATTTAAGTTCAAAATTGGGAAATATTTATGTAATAATCTGGTATCCAATGGTAAACCCTCCTATTTGAAATATGAAGGGAATAATCATTGATTCATTAAATTAATAGAATTATTAGAAAGTTAATTATAAAATTTGAATTTAATGAAATTGAGAGAAAATATCGAAATTTATAAATTAATCATCTGAATTTTTCATTTTTAAATTTGTTTAAAATCATTGTAAATGATTGAGGAATCATAAGTGATAAAATTTTCCAATTCTAAAACTGAAATAGAAAATTTAGATTTATTTACTAATTCTTAATTTATTAATTAATATAAAAATAGCCATTTCGGTCATGGACTCGGATTTCGACGAAACCAGTTTCATCGGATCCGTAACAGTGAATTATTGTAGGGTTTCAAGTTTCGTAGTGATCGGACTTATCGTTTGATTGTGCGATCGCGAAACGCCTTGAAATCGATTTAATTGAAATCAATTTGAAATCAATTTAGAAATACTTATTTCAGCATAACTTCTCCATACGATGGAATTTGGACGTGAAACTTTTTCCATCGCGTTCAGAATATTTTAAAACACCTATTTCGATATATGGGTTTACCCAATTTCGTTCCGGGGTCAGAACGAGCTTTTTGGGCCACGTTAGCGTTAGCATGTTTGTTTATCCGATCTATCTATTCAAATCTCTAACCTACCTATATAAACCCAATTATAAACCCTAGCCTCCATCTATCTACATTTCTATGTGCGTTCATTTCCCTCAACTCCTCTTTTCCAATGGTTGAAAACCCTAGATCCAGCTTCAATTCAAAATCAAAAGTCAAAATTCAAAGTCTTCAGAAAAATCTCAAAAAATTATATGTTGTAGATTTCATCAACACGAATCAACTGGTGATGTTCGTTTCTGTATACGATGCTCGAATCGTCCTGAAATCATAGTCAAAGTTCAAATTGGGGGTTTTCCAATCGAGTCAGCAATTGACGTAATCAAGACATGTGTTTTGTAGATCTCGGGAGGGGGGATCGTTTGGCGGTGGTCGCAGCCGCTATTGGTGACTAGGGCAGTGGATTTTGGGCGATTAGGGTTTCGAAAACCCTAAATTACCGTGGGGGCTCGTGACGTCAGGGGCGGCCAGAGGTAAAGCGAGGGGTGCTGGGGGGTGCGGCTCGTCGTGACGTGGAGGATGGGAAGACGGCCGGCCTCTGATGGCCGTGGGTGAGGTGATAGCGACGGTCAATGGAACGGTCAAAATGGGTTTCTTCGTGCTGTTTGCATGAGCAAGCTTCAGGGAGATGGGGTTTGACGTGGCATAGGTTAGGATTATTTACTTTGTTTTAATTTAATTTAATTTTCAAATCGTTTTATTCGAATAACTTCTGCATACGGTGTCCGATTTACACAAGATTTTTTTGTTAGGATCATAATAAAATTTCGGATCTGTTGACGCTGGTTTGGACGGATTCTGAGACCGTCGATTTTTTTGGGTTTAAATTGGAATTGAATCCAATTTAAATTCAAAAGGTGAGTGTTTTAACCCACTCGCAACTTCTAAAAATTCTTATGTTCGTTAAATTGATTTGTGATGTGTTTAGAAATTTATTTATGACTGTTTGGCATGTTTTAATCATCATCTCAGTAAATTGCATTTTATTTCATTAAATTGTTATTTATTTATTACGTAATTAACTGCCAGTTATATTTATGTTTATTTTTATTGCATATTAACTGCCAGTAAATTTATATTTACTTTTGCATGTAAACTGCCAATTAACAGTTATTAAATTTATTTTTAAATACAAACTGAAAATTTATACCAGTTATTTATCACCTGTTATATATTGATGTTTTGCTTAAATTGGATGATGATTATAAATAAATATTTGATGATGGATGTTTGGTGAATGGATGATGTGTCCTATATTTTAAAATCTGCAAGTTATCATGCATCTCATTTCATTCGGGATTGCGGTTTGAAATGATATACAACCGCATTTTATTTTTAAATTACGGATTGAAATGATAAATATCCGTATCACTTGACCATAGGATAGAAAATTATATACAGGCACCGCGGTATATATAAAATTATTTTGAAAGGATTTATGGTTTGGATATGATACGGTTTAGTAAATATTAATTTTTGACCTCATATAAAATCTTATTTTTATGTACATATATAGTTAAATTTTTGAATTTAAGCTATGTATAAATTTGTTAAATAAACTAAATAGGTTGAATAATGGAGTTTTAATGATTTAAATCAATCTAGATTTGGAAGGTAAATTAAAAATTTAATTGGAATTGAGCGTATTTAAGAATTAAACTCCATAAGTGATGTAACTTATTTAAACTTGGAAATTTTAAGGGTATGATATTTATAACTGGATTTTATTCAAGATAAATTAAATGAATATTTCTAGTATAAATAATTTGAAGGAAATATTTAAATTGTTAGAAATTTTGTGTTTTATTCTATGGGTTTATTTTATAAATATTTCAAAACTAAATAATAGGACAATAAATTGTTGAATAGAATTTCTAACCTTAAGTTTGAAATGGTTAGATGCTCAAAGTTAGGAAAATATTGAAATTGAAGTGGTTTATTTAACTGAAAGTGAATCTAAATTTAATGGGTTTAGACCTAAAATCTTAAATGGATAAATTTTGAAGTTGCAGAAATTATTTTATAAAGTAATATAAAATCAACTATTTTATTCTATATACTGTTGAATATCCAAACCATTCAAGTTCTGGAAGTTATGGTTTTAAAGCTATGAATTTCGAAGTATTATGTTTTGAAAGTAAAAATTGAAATGTTTGGTTTCCAGATATTATAAATTTTAAAGCAGTATGATTTTGGGAAAAGAAATATATTTGAAACAAAAATGATATTATTGATTTGGGTTTTTTATAAAATAATAATATCAAAATGAGTTGTTTTGGAAATGGAAATAATATCGTATTTATGGGTTTTGAAATGTATAATTTTATTCTGGTTTTAAAGTATAAATTATTTTGAAATAGCCGCGGTGTTATAATAACGTTTGGTTGTTAAAGAGACCGTGATCGGAAGTTGTCATACTCTCTGCCAACTCCGAGAACCACTTTAACAACCGTGTACGCGGTGGAGATTCCAGAATGAAGTAGGTCGGTGGCGGCGTTTCCTGTAAGGTATATACGTTGACCCGACTCCCGTGAGTTGGCATAAGGTGGCTAAAACAGGAGCGATTCTCGAGCCAAGGGGGTTAGCGCCCTTTATCGGACACTCCTCTTCGATACTATACTCTGACTTTGGATTGATTCGGTGGCCACCTTTACTTTTGATTTTAGGGGGAGTTTGTTCGAGGTGGGCGGTAGCTGCGGCTATGCGTTACCACCAGCCCGGATGCGTAATTGGTATATCTACCCTGGCATTGCCAAGTTGTGCCGTGTCACCTACTCTATCGTGCCTTATACGATTTTGGTTTTGTACCATACCTATGGAGTGCCCTCTGACGACGCCCAGTAAGGGGGAGATTACGGTACTGTATAGACTATGGGAATATATTATGTGTTAAGGTGGAAAATGTAAAGCCTTAACGCTATTTAAAAGTAAGTTTATTTTACAATTAGACACTATTATAATAGCGAAATGTACTACATAGTAAATAGTTTAACGGATCCTTAGGAGATGTAAATCCCGAGCATCTCTTAAGTTACTGCACTCATATTCATTCCTGTTGATTTAACTTACATAAGATCTTTTAGTTCTGACTCGAGTGTTTTGTCTTTTCAATTCGGTCGGGTCAGTCCGAGCGTTTCAGGATTTGAAGACTTTATTTCTGGAGGAAGAAGACGAAGATTTTATTATTATTATTATATATTATATGGTTCCACTACACTGTATTCCGCTGCATTGAGATTTATTGGTATGTGAACTCTGATATTTATTCTATAAAGAAGAATCAAATGTTTGTAAACAGTTTTATGAACTGTATATTTATTATTATATTTTATCCTTCCGCTGTGAGATTCTGTTTTGTTTTATTCTTTATTGTTTTTCTTATTTACCCCATAACAATCCGCCCTTCCGTATGGTTTGAATTGTCACGTGTGTCAATTTAAAGCGTGCGAAAAGGCGGGACGTTACAGGATTACTCCCAATCCCCTGCAACACAAGGCCGAAACCATCCCTTACTGGATAGTCCTGAACAAGACAACCCCGTAGTTGGTGCGCACATCATACTGCCCACTAAGCCGAATAAATGGGACCTCTAGACAGGGGAAAATCTCGTCCTACTTGGGCAAGGTCCACTTAGCGTTGCTTACCTCCCCTGTTTTAGCCATTCCCGGTTGATAAGGTTTGAGGCTACGATAACCTTTATAGAACACAACTCTTAGAATGCTCATCGTCCACCTGGCGATATTCTGAAAGCATTCAACTCATACAAGTTCGTTCCGGGTTCGAATGAAACCGAAGGCATTATCACGTTACACTCATTTTGGAATCACCCTCACAATTAACGACAATAACCCTTACATCTGAATCTTCATCTTCACTTGAGATTCACGACCTATCGTTAATTTGGATCGATGTGGTTTTCGGATATACAAATCTGGAAACGCGATCCAGGTCTCATCGAAATCCAAAACGTATCTTTTAAGGCCAAGTTGTTTTAAAGTTTAAAACAATTCAATTCTATTATCTATATACACAGAGATAGATAATTCACTTATCACAATAGATAATAAACATTATCATCACAAACAGATAATCCATATTATCATCACAAATAGATAATTCACATTATCATCACATTTCAACTAAAGCATCCATATCACACATCATTACTTATCTCATAACTGAGATCTCAAACAATTCAACGTAAACAATATCATCCATCATACATAAGCAAGGATTAGAAATCACACCATTTATAATCAATTTAAAATGAATTAAATTAATTACTTCCATCTCAAATTAACTTAAAGTAAATTAAATTAATTACTTTCATCATATAAATCTCACTTACGTAACCATTAATTAATTACAAATCAATTAATTAATTATTTTCTAATTATCCACCTTAATTAATGACCCTTGATTAATTATCCTTTAATTACATTCAAGAAATTATCCTTTAATTCTTAACCACATATAGTAATTAACCTTTAATTGCTTCATTAATTAATTAACTATAATTAATTACATCAATCCTTAATTAATTACAGTAATTAATCACTCTTTTAATCACTTATCATTGATTAATTAATCTTAATTAATCAACCCATAATTACAACATAAATTATATTAATTACTGATCCCTAATTACATTTTAATTAATTATCTTATTTAAATTAATTACATTAAGTAATTAATCTTAATTAAACCGTAATTACTAATCACTCTTGATTAACCACATTCAGTAATTAACTACCCTTAATTACTTCATTGAATAAATTATTTATCTTAATTAATCCCTTGATTAATTACAAAAAGTAATTATACGCAAATTACTTCCATTTTAAATCATCCTTCATTAATTACATCCAGTAATTATCAATTAATTACTTCACTAAGTAACTCATTAATTACATTAAGTAATTATTTATCAAATCATCCAGTGATTAAATTAATTAAACTTAATTTATTTATTTAAAATAATCACATTAAACTCAATTAATTTCCTTAATTAATCTCATTAAGTAATTACTTAAACAATTTCACAATTGATTATCTTAAATTAATTAATCTAATTAATTATTTAAAATTAATCACATTAATTAATTATTAAATAATCTAAAGTTAAGGACCTTCATTAAATATTAACGATTCTTTAATTACTTTTCTTAAGTAATTAAACTTACATTAACCATTATCGATTTCAAATTAATTACTTTTCTTAAGTGTTAACTGTAACTTAATTAATCCTTAATTACTTCATTAATTAATCCTTAATTACTTTATTAATTAATCCTTAATTATTAATTAATATTCTAATTAATAATCCTCAACTACAAATTAATTATTCCTTAATTAATTAATCTTAAACTTTAACTATTTAATTAAAACCCTTAATTACTTATTTAATTAATCCAAATCAATAATTAATTAAGTAAATTAATTATCCATTTTAATTATCTTAACCATTTAATGAATCCAAATCATTAAATCCCAATTATCTTTAAGAAAAACTTTATTCTTATTAATGATTAAATTATCATTAACAAAACATTTGGAACAATTTACTTTCAAATTTATTTTCAAATTTTCATTTTTAAATTTAAGATTTAAAATGAATACAATTTTAACTTTTACAAAGTTAAAAACAATTCAAAATCTCTTTGAAATCTTACGTTAAGGAAATACTCATTTTATAAAAGAAGTTTATAAAAATTTAAAACAGAAATTAAAAAAAAACTCATTTTTAAGTTCAAATCAATTTAAAAATACACTTTAAACATTCAAAGTTATTTAAATCATTTTAAATTTAAAAACTTTCTTTAATTTCAAAACTGGAATACAGACTAAATCTTGATTCCAGATTTAACTTAGATTTAAAAACTTACTTACATCTTAAATCATTATTTTAAAATTCAAATTACTTAACTATTTAAGGTTGTTAACATAATTCAAATTTTAAACTTTATTTTTTTTAAAACTAAGATTCAAACAAAACTTGAATCAAATTTAAACTTGGATTTAAAACTTGTTTTAAATCTCTACTTTACAATTTAAACTTCAGTTTAAATTTAAACAGAACAGGTTTCTTTTAAAAACCTGTAACAAAATATATTACATGGGCCAAACCTTATTGGTTCGAGCCCAAACACACTTTACTTCGAGAAAACCATCAAAACTCTTCAAGCCAAACATAAATTTACTCGAGTACAAATCAAAACCAAAGTCCACTAGAAAATACAGTGCATTGTGCACATGCACGGTGGCGCTAATCATTATTGGCCATCACCGATGATCTTCCCACATCAACCATCACCCAAACACCCTCTCGCAAACAATAAAACGTCACCATCAACTTGAAATCGAACTCGAGGTGTTAAAAGAAAACCTGGAAATCAAACTGAAACCATCTTCAAACCTGGAAACGCCTCGACCACGTAATTCCCACCACCGAAAATATCGCAACTCCAGCCATGACCTCATCATCGACCAAGCTTCCATGACCCAAAACCCCATCGAACTCGAGATGATCGATTTTATTAATTAAGCCTAGTTAAACTAGGGTTCCAGACAAAAATCCACAGCTGCTACCTCCTAGATGAAATGCATCACCATTATGCATTTTTCCCATCAACTACGATCACTCCTCCGTTAATGCTGAAGATCCCGACCACCCAGATTGAAGAGATCTCCCAAAAATCCCAATATCCCGTTTTCAGTTCATCCTAGAACTACACCCTTATTCCCAATTTAAAATTTATGATTTTACTGTTAAAAATCATGTTTTTGTTCATGTATTCAGTTTATAATACTGAATTTACAAATTACAAAGTTTGGGTTTTGACTTATTTTAATTTTTCTCAGTCATTTTGATTTCCAGAAAATTTCCAGAGACATTTCTATATTGTTTTAACTTAAGTATAATTTTTGTCTAAAGTTTGTGATGGAACAAACAAGTCTCATTTGAATCTTTAGTTTAAACAGAGTCCAGATCAAAAGGTTTTGAATTTAAACCAAAACTTGAAAAAAAACTGAAAGCTATAAACAGAGAGTACTTTGGAAAACAACATGCATACTTTACATCCAGAAAAACAACATTATAAATACACAAACGTACTTATGAATATACTCAATAAAATATTAAACATAGAGATTAACATGCAACCATTCATTCATACTTAAGATTTAATTAAAAAATGAGATGTTACTCATCTGATTTTGAAGAAGACAGAGCTTCCAGATTTAATTTGAAAACAGCTTTTGAAAACTTGGTTTCCTTTTTTCATTAAAACTTTGCACTTGAATGTTGAAATGTTGCTTGCTTTAAAACTGCATGCCTCCATATTAAAATAAATATAGTGCACAGGCTTGCATGCTTGAAATAGTTACAGGTTTGCTTTAGAACCCAAATTTGAAAATTTACAGGGTTTTGATTTGCTTGTTTGAAATAGTTATAGGGAAAATGGTATGCATGTTTTGATTTGAGGATTTGGAAAATGTTTGCAAACTTGGTTATAGAGATTACAGATGGATTTCTGGTTTTGAGATGAGGAAGTGGTTACAGATTTTGTTCTGAGTTAATGTTTTCAGCATTGTTATTAGCTTTAGATTTAGAAAAAAGAATTAGAAAAGAAAGGGAACGGAAGTAGGCAATTGTTAATATAGGCTGAAATTAAATTTTATTAAAAATAAAAGAAAACCAAATCAAATGACACTTGTCCTATATTACAACATTTGTCATTATAATATGTTTATCACTAAACACATATCTCTTTTAAGTTAGTAAGTATTTATTTTAACTGTTAAGAAAGGTTAATGTAAGATTATACTTAATTAATTAGTTAATAATAGTTATTTATGTGAATAGATAATTTTAAAGAAGTAAAACAATTATATTTATTAAATAAAAGTTTATACAAATATTTTAAAATCCAAAACAATTTAAAATCTATACTTTGAATTTCAAAACTTTTAAATTCTATTTCAAATCAAATTCTAAAATTCAATTTGAAATAACAATGCTACTTATATTAAAAATCTATTTGTAAAAACAATACATTATTAATATTATTTTTTAAAAATAACCCATTATCAAATTAAAATAATTTATAAAAGAAATTATCTTTTTATTAATAAATTACTTATTTTATCAAACTATATTTAAAAAGAAAACAAACAAACCCAATGGTTAATTAATTTAAATTTAAACTTAAGCTAAAATCATTTTAAACAATTCACACAAATTTAAACACTTACATTAACAATTTAAAACCATATAGTTATTTATTAAGTAACTTTGAAAAGATTTATATTAAACAAAATCATAATTACCTAAAATATTTAGAATTAGAAAATATACTTTATTTATTAAATAAAAACAAAGCTTATCTATATACAATATATACAAATATATATATACACACATTACAAATATAAAATAATTTATTAGCTTTTAAAAGATAAAATCTACCAATTAAATATTTATTTAATTTGATTATTAAATTAACTTAAATTTTAATACAGATTATTAAATTGATACTGCCCAAAATTCTAGGTCATCACATTCCTCCCCCTTAAAAGAATTTCGTCCCCGAAATTTAAAAGCAAGGGTAATTTAATAATCTCATTAGAGATTTAATTTAAAAACACAAGCATATATTATCAATCATATGCTAACAACCATAGCAACCAATTCACCTAATCAAATAAATCTAACTATCCAGACAAAATTCAGGATACAATTTCCTAGAGTTTCCCAGGTATAAATACCAGGATATTCGCTCTACAGAATCCAAACAATCTGTACTGCTAAGCTACAGAGCTCCTACTCATCTAGATCTCCAAAACTAAAGAGGATATCAGACTACACTCAAGTCTGACTCAACAACCAAATCCTTCTGATCTGGTGGTTTCAGAACCAAAGATAGATCATACACGTACTCCCTCAGAGATACGTGAAACTTACTGAATCCCAGTTATCCAAACTGGCAATTTAACCCAGAAAACCAAACACTCATCCTCACAAGGACACATAAAGATCCAAAATACCTCAAGGCTAGCTTTCCAGTCTTACCAAAACTTATAGCTCCTTGGATCAGAGAAAACTTATCCAAAATAAAATCTTCGACCCTTATCCACAAAACTTTTCGGACGACCATGGGCTGCCTACATCCTTACTGATCAGCTCACTCTACGCTGATGCTTCTAGAAACAAACCAGACCAAAAAGAACCCGTCAAAATGATCCTTTCAAGATCAACCAAAACCAAGAACAAACTCTACTCTTCGAACAACAGAAGACTAAACCTACTCCTCCTATCTAGAAAGGATAAACTGACGCACTCCCAAACTGCTTCCGCTGCACAACTCTGATCTGAAGTAGATGAAAATGCTGATGACGAACATGAGCACAAACTAGACAACCCATTCCAGAAATATGGTTCATCGGATCCATAAAAAGAAAATTCAGAAATTCCACAAAATCCTAAGCTACTTCACCAAACCCTCTTTCTATAAGTCCTCCTTCTATTAAGCTGAACCACCAGTGCCATTCCTGGAATACAGGTCGATAAGAAAACTCAATCTCCAGATGCGAACAAACCTCTGACATCCCTGAATACATCCGGAAAAATCCCTGATAACCCAAGAGAACACTCAAACTATAACAAGTCACTTTTGCGATCAACCCAACCTAATTCCAAAGAAAACTGTTTTCTCTTTACCAATCAGAATAGCTTATACTCATCTAACCAATCCATCGAAGAAATGGATCCACTCTGCTGCTTCTGAACTTCTCCTCTAGAAACCAGAAGACTTCCTGCCGGCACACATAACACTCCAAGTTGCACTGCTGACACAGATTCCAAAGACTTCCTTAACCACAACCTCCTCGAGAAACTCGGGCCTCAAAGCCAAACACAAAAGACCCTGCTTAACTCAGCCACAACATCGATGCAGACATACTTCCTGAACTTGCTCTAGAAGAAACATCTTCGGAGATATCCATAGTCACTGCATCCCATCACGCAGCTACTACTTACTGAGGTATCAAGATACCATCACCCACTTCTGCCAAACCGACAGATCCAAACTCTCTACTCATCCAACTTCAAAGATAGACTCCGAACCTTTAAAAGGTTTCCTTCAGAGATCGATGCAATCCCTACACCACTACAAAGCTTACTAGAGACGTTATTAGGTCTATAGTCTCGACAGATACACTTCCAACCTCAACATTCAAACTCCAACCAATGGTAGTCGTGTTTCACACACCACTAGCTCATCTACCCTTATAACTCAAATTGGAAAACCCGAACAGGTAACCCAGCAGATAGGTAGAAATATATATATATATATATATATATATATATATACACGTACATATATATATATATATATATATACATAAATACATACATACATACATACATACATACATACATACATACATACATACATACATATATATATAAAATCAAAATTACAAATACGCTCTCTCAAGAAACACAACACTCCAGAGCCTAGGTATTCGCTCAACCTGGCGCTCTGATACCAACTGTAACGACCCGCTATTCTCTCCACAGAATGAAGCATCATTAATAAGAAAGAAAGGGATAGAAAAGAGAAAGATAAAGAAGAAAGAAGAGAAAACACATCAGAATCTCAACAGCGGAACGAATAAATTATATTAATAACATAAGTATTACATAGTATAGAACGTCAATCAGAGTTACACAGATAATACATCACATACTAGACAGCTACATCACATACATCACATGCTTGAAATAGTTACAGGTTTGCTTTAGAACCCAGATTTGAAAATGTACAAGGTTTTGATTTGCTTGTTTGAAATAGTTACAAGGAAAATGGTTTGCATGTTTTGATTTGAGGATTTGGAAAATATTACCAAACTTGGTTATAGAGATTACAGATGGATTTCTGGTTTTGAGATGAGGAAGTGGTTACAGATTTTGTTCTGAGTTAATGTTTTCAGCATTGTTCTTAGCTTTAGATGTAGAAAAAGAATAAGAAAAGAAAGGGAAGGGAAGAAGGAAATTGTTAATATAGGCTGAAATTAAATTTTATTAAAAATAAAAGAAAACCAAATCAAATGACACTTGTCCTATATTACAACATTCGTCGTTATAATATGTTTATCACTTAACACATGTCTCTTTTAATTTAATTAGTATTTATTTTAAATGTTAAGAAAGGTTAATGTAAGATTATACTTAATTAATTAGTTAATAAGCAGTTATTTATGTGAATAGATAATTCTAAAGAAATAAAACAATTATATTTATTAAATAAAAGTTTATACAAATATTTTAAAATCCAAAACAATTTTTTCAAAACTTTTAAATTCAAATTCAAATCAAATTCTAAAATTCAATTTGAAATAACAATGCTATTTATATTAAAAATCTATTTGTAAAAACAATACATTATTAATATTATTGTTTAAAAATAACCCATTATCAAATTAAAATAATTTATAAAAGAAATTATCTTTTTATTAATAAATTACTTATTTTATCAAACTATATTTAAAAATAAAACAAAACAAACCCAATGTTTAATTAATTTAAATTTAAACTTAAGCTAAAATCATTTTAAACAATTTACACAAATTTAAACACTTACCTTAAGAATTTTAAACCATATAGTTATTTATTAAATAAATTGGAAAAGCTTTATATTAAATAAAATAATAATTAACAAAAATATTTAGAATTAGAAAATATACTTTATTTATTAAATAAAAACAAAGCTTATCTATATACAATATATACATATATATATATATATATATATATATATATATATATTTGTATACATTATAAATAGAAAACAATTTATTAGCTTTTAAAAGATAAAACCTACCAACTAAATATTTATTTAATTATATTATTAAATCAATTCCAATTTATTAACAAAGATTATCAAATCAATTTAAATTTTAATACAGATTATTAAATTGATATTGCCCAAAATTCTAGGTCATCACAAAAGGCTGAGTCGGATGCACAATGTGACACCCCACCCCGAAACCCATATTAACAAATAGTATTACTGGGTAATACTATCTGCTAATGCTGATAATAGGGCTAGTTAGGAGCCTCCATCTATAGCCTTGTCTTAAATATATGTTGAATACGTCAATAAATGGTCTACTATTTTTTTCCTAACTCAAGTGGATCGACATATCCAATAAATAGTTAATACAAAACTATAGGTAGCTAATGGATCTAGCAGAACAAAATACAATGACTAAATGAACATAACAGAACAATAAATAGATACGCATATATACATATATAATGATACATCCTAATGCAATGCAAACGATACATCAATTGCAGTATAAAGACCGTATTATATACACGAGCCAAATAAATATACAACACAAGATACAACTCCAAAGAGACTATACTAAAAAAGATGATAGAAAAAAATCCATCCGAAAGCTTCAAGGAAAAGCTAAGTTCAAAGAAAATGCGAAACCTGAAACAAATTCGGTCTGACCCGAGTATAAAATACACGGGTCAGGCCAGCTTAAACATCGGTTTAATAAAGATGGACGATAAAAAGAATCATGAGGAAAGGGTAAATTGTCCTTTCGAACGAGTGGAAAACATGCCAAGTGTGTGATACCTCTTTATTAATAAAAGAATGTTCATACTTCTTGAATAAGAAGAAATAACAGTACAAGTTCATGACTTAAGTGGACTATAATCACTTAAGCCTACGAAACCTCAAGGAAGAACCTTTGTGATAAAACTCAATTAAACATCATAATTGGCTCATATCATCGGCGAAATATCTAAGATAACAATAATGGTTTTGATAAAACATATCTCCTAAATAGGGGAATCATTAATTCAAACAATCACCAAAATGGCAAACATAAAACATTCTCAAATAAGATAATCCCAAAATCAAATATGCCTCATCTCATTGGCATGGACAAAATCTCAAAATGCCATGGAATGACAATATAAATCTCAAATATAGAAGAATCTCCAAACTCAGTTATACCTCATCTCATCGTTGTAAATTTATATAAAACTCAAACTCAACTTGGAAAAATGGAAAAATCTATAATATCCTATTAAGTCATGAAATCATCAAAACTCATAACTCAAGGAACTCAATAAGAGTTCAAAATATCATAAATGAGATCACCATATATATAACATCTCATATAGCACTAGGCTATCGATGTAATAAAACGCCTTAAAATGGTGAAATCATAATAAAATAGAAAACTCAGAAAACCCGGATCGGCCAGATCCCTGATTGCAAGCCCAAGCAATATTGCACGTGCTAAACTCTTGTTCAGTGCTATTTATAATTTAGATACCTAACTCGTGGACCCGAAGGTCATACTCGTGGTAACTGAAGTCACATAATTCGTGGTGATCGAAGTCACATAACGCGTGGTGACAGAAGGAACATACTCAGATGACCCGAGGGTCTATAGCATTTGCATGCTCGTGGATGTGTCACAAACTCCCGGAAAGGAATCTGAAAAGTGTTAACGTGTGTCCCATACCACACGTTTGCCCTAAATGGTTTACTAATCGACAGTTAACTCCACATCATAAAAATAAAATCTCAAATCTCAGAAATCTCAGAATACTCATATCTTGCCTCGCATCATCATGTGCAATAAAATCTCATAGTGGTTTCTCATAAACCATAATTCTCGAAATTGGGAGATCTCAACCCAAGACTCGCCTCATCTCATTGGCGAGTATAAAATTACATTGTGATGGTTCTCATGGACCATACTTTTAAGGAGATTACAAACCATAAAACTCTCCAAATATTGGGCAACTCATATGATTCCTATAAATAGGAATTATAATTCTCAAAACAAGCCATAAAATGGCGGACCTCAATTTTCATCTCAAATCAATAACCCGGAACTGCTTCGATAATACAAGTCCAAAATTAACTGAGAAAGAAAACTCACATGTCCCATACCACATGTTTTACTAAATCATTTAATCCTTTTTCTCAAACATTAAATAGTGCGAAAATGTGTATTTTATATTAAAATAATCTACTTAAGAGAACCGGCTTTTAAAACCATTTTCTGAGGATGATTATTGAAAACGATATGTGAAATTCCCTTATTATAGAGAATAAATAGATTTATAAATCAAAACTACTTTAAAAATATTTTATAATATAATTTTGAAAGCCAATTTATTTTGAAAATTATTGCAAAACTGTTTAGAGAAAACCATGCTCAAATTTAATGAAAAACAAAATAATTACACAAAACCGATTACTCATATTCAATACGAATTCAATTCAAATTTAACACAAAATCCATTCAAATTTTTATTTCCAATTCACCAAAATTTAGCAAGCCTATTTGTAGGAAACATAGCTCTCAAAACACCATAAATTCATCATGAAAATCAAGCAAAATGAAGAGAAAAACAATAGAACAAGCATCAGGAATACAAAGGAGAAGAGAGAAAGGGTTATAGGCAAAAGTGCCTCATAGGGCCGACATCCAGGTTGGCCTTTCTCTCCTCTAAGTCAACCGGCATGAACCTAGGGCACGAACTTGCCCAGTTAGTTTCAACAGCTTCAAACCTGATTTTTGATAACAATTTGTCATAGGAAATGATCGTATTTCACTGTAAATATTTGCTGATACAAAGTACAACATGTAATCTACCATCTAAAAGAAGTCCGGTAGTGTTTTGTTATCGGAATAAAAAGATACAAGGCTCCAAAGAAGCAATACAGAGCAGTTTTGAACAAAGAGAAATGAGCTCAAATTTTTTATCTATAGAAGCTAATTTTTTTCATAGCTTTTGCAATATGAAGCATTTTTTTTTATCAAATTTGTGAGTTAATCAACTCACCTTGCTTTAGTGTGCAAAAAATCATATATAAGCAGAAAGTTAGGATCTTGGAGATGAAATTTGCCTTCAATAACCTATAGGAACTAAGAAACAACACATGCAAAAGGAAATATATAGTAAATTAGAAAACCCACTTCTCCAACAAAGATTTTGATGAAATAGAAATGTTTTGGACTGTGATTACATTTAGTTCTCTTTAGATTTGATAAGAACAAATATTTTTGAAGAAATTTATGTTTTTGAAAGCTTGGAATTGAAGAATGATGAACTTTCCTTTCACTGGCTTCCATTTCTTTCTGGAGAGGATGAGAAGAATCTTTGTACGTACAGTACAAAATTTTCCTCCTTTCTCATTTTTATGCTAAGACTAAGTGGGATTTGGACCCAAGAATTTACAAAGAAAATTAAATAAGCCTATGAGAATTATTACAACACTTAATCAAATATACATAAGTTATAAAATAAATGTCACTTTCTTTCAATATTTTCTACACAAACAAAATATGTAAACAAACTTACATATTAAATAAAATATTTTCATCATATAAAAATATTAATTTTTATTTTTGAAATATTTTTATTATTATAATCCTTTATTTTACAAAAATACCATATTTTCACAGTTAATAGCAAAAGTCTACATTTTTAACTACCAAATTCCCATAAAAATTATTTTCTTACTCAAAAAAATATTACAAACCATCTTAAACTCAACTTTACTGTTAAAACACATTTTTAAACCAATTTCCATCTTTGTATTTAAATAAAAAACCTATAAAAATCACATACTTCTTTTTAAAAATTATTAAAAGAAATAATTTGCAATAATTAATACAATTATTAAATTTTCTCTAAACAAAAACCATTTGGAAATCATTATTAAGCCAAACAAATAAAATAAATTTTTTATTTTTCTCATTTAATTTCCAAAATTCATTTTTTATTCCAATAAATAATTATAAATCCCCAATTTTATTTTTATTTACAAATTAAATTATAATTATAACAGGTAATCTCTAGAACCTAGGTTGTTATAGATTCCCCTCTTAACAAAATTGCTCCCTTGCAATTTCTAGAGAAGAATTTGTATTCCACATAATTATTTCATCAATCAAACAAAGGACAAGCACGAGATCAAAATTCCTCGCTCTCTACTCAAGATGAAAGAATGCCAAAATAAAATTGCTTGGTAATTTCTATGATTTCCCGAATATATTCGCCAAGATTAGCGGTTTATGGAATACCTTCGAGCAATACCTCATGATTTTAAAGGAAACACACCTTTGAAATAAGAATACAAAAGTAGAATGCAACTCAAAAATCAATCGAGTGAGATTGATTTTCAAAAATTTCTCGAATAGAATCGGGGTTTTGCTCAAATTTAATCCCGAACTCCAATAGACAAGGTGATTATTGACACAACTTTCCATGTGTCACTACAAAAAACCATACTAACATAGAGGAGACAAAAATTGAGGTAAGAAAATTCAAAGAGGTGGTTTCTTTAAGCCGCCAACTTTAAATGACCGTAAAAATGAAGTCGTTAGATATTTGCACTAAGGCAAGATAAACTCAACAGATCAAAACATATAAAAAGATCAATTTTTACTCAAAAATTCTTAGAATTTCAAAATTCATCACTTTGAAAATCATAATCTCAGTTTCCTCTACTCGAAAATTTTGAAACTCTTCAGTATAGTATCTCGAAATAAGGCACAAATTTAAATTCATATACTTTTATTTTTTCAAAATTAGTTTTTTCATAGTAAATTTTCTAAGTCCATATCACTCTTATTATAATAAAATTTTAAAAATCCCACTTCCAAAAAATTTCTAAAACAATTTTACATAAGCTAATCGAAATAAATTTTTTATTTCTAAACCTCATGACATTAATTAAAAACTTAATGTTATTAAACTTCGATTTTTACCATGGCTGATGGTCTCATCATAGCATTTAGGAAACTCCTATCAATAACGTTTATCAGGCGCATCGATCAGAATTCTTAACACTCAATGGATGACTCAACGCCAAGAAAATAATTTTCTATGAAGAAATTCTTCATATAATACTCAAAATATTTTTTATTTATCTTAAAACATATTCAATTCCTCTTAAATCATAACTTCAATTTAAAATCTCAATTTATATCTTATACTCGAAATCAAAACCACAAGAAGAATTCATCCAGATATTCTTAGAATACTCGATTCATAAGATGGAAGAAATAGACTAAAGCATTCGTCATTTCTAATGGTAAAACGAACTACTCAGAAGAACCACACTAGTGCAGAATGCGTAAAGAACTACACTATCATTCGTGACTCGTATCCCTTAAAAATCGATGTAGGGTCAAGCTAAGGAATGACCAAAGCACCACTCAATAGATTAAAAGAAATCGATAAGATATATGAGTAATGGAAAGATACCTTCTCAAATGAGAAGAAGGGACACCAATACTAAATCATTACTTTGAGTGAAGTAATGTCACACAACATATCTACAAATGAGTATCCAAGGAGGATATCTCAAAAGAAGTAGGAATGGAAAATGTCGAATAAATCCACTTAATTACCTCATTTCCTTAGTGGACATTCTTGTGGAAGACTGACCGAAAGGCTAAGAATTGGAAATGAGGTCAATCCAACAGTCGATTGCCCGATGGGGTGACATACTCGAACGAACTCCCAGAAATCAAGATAGTCATCATAACTGGAATTTAAGATATATAATCACCATCTCGTAACTCAAGAGTGAATACAGAGACTTCGAAATCATCATTAACATTCCAAAGAACAACAAACATCAAACCAATAGAATTAGGACCTAAATATAGGATCCTTAAAACAAAACGTGGCCCGATAAAGTGCAAGCCACTCCATCTCAATCACTCCAATTCTAGATAGAGACTCTAGATAGGAAATATCATGCTAACTTACATGAGAAGATGAACTACAAAGGACAATCTAAAATCTCATACATCATGCCCAATATTGTAGATCCCCTAAATAGAATTCACAATCCTCAAAGAAGAACAAGACAAGAACATCAAAAAGTATCAACAAATTCCTCCGATACGGATAAGTGTCAAGCACCCATATCAAAGAGGACCCAAATAGAATAATCACAATGGATTACTCCTAATATAAGATGACATCAACTCAATTGTGGGATACTGTGGAACATAATATATTCCTAGACAAATCCCATACTTCTATCTCAAAAGACACGGAAAGTCTAAAGAAGCAAAGATTAACGGATTTGTATACTTGTATTATACTTGGATGTATCGTTATATATATACTTATATTCTTTGTTTATCATATTTTGTTCTAAAATTATCTCTGATACCAAATTACGACGCCCCACCTCGAGACCCATATTAACAAAGAGTATTACGGGGTAATACTGTCTTCTAATGCGGAGAATAAGCCAGGTTAGGAGCGACCATCTATAGCCTTGTCTTACACATATATTGGATACGTCGATAAATGCTCTACTTTTTTTTAACTCAAGTGGATCGACATATCCAATAAATAATTAATACAAAACTTAGGTGGCTAAGGGATCTATTAAAACAAAATACAACAACTAAATGAACTTCACGTCACTCACATATACAATGATACATCCCAATGCAATACAAATGATACATCAATTGTAGTATAACGACCACATGATATACATGAGTCAAATAAATATACAACACATGATACAACTCCAAAGTGACTATAACTGTAAAAGATGATAGAAAAATATCCATGCGGAAGCTTCAAGGCAAAGCTAAGTCCGAAGTAAACGCTAAACCTAAAACAAACTCGGCCTGACCCGAGTATAAAATACACCGGTCAGTCTAGCTAAAACATCAGTTTAATAAGGATAGACGATAAAAAGAATCATGAGGAAAGGGTAAAGTATCCTTTCGAACAAGAGGAAACCATATCAAGTGCGTGATGCCTCTTTATTAAGAAAAGAATGTTCATACTTCTTGAATAAAAAGAAATAACAAGAAGTACAAGTTCGTAACTTAATTGGACTATTATCACTTAAGTATATGAAACCTCAAGGAAGTACCTTTGTGATAAAATGCAATTAAACATCATAATTGGCTCACATCATCGGTGAAATCTCTAAGATAACAACAACGGTTTTGATGAATGATATATCCTAAATAGGAGAAATATTAATTCAAACACTCACCAAAATGGCAAACATAAAACATTCTTAAATAGGGTAATCCCAAACTCAAATATGCCTCATCTCATCGGCATGGATAAAATCTCATAATGCCATAGAATGACAATATAAATCTTAAATATAGAAGAATCTCCAAACTCAAGTATACCTCATCTCATCGTTATAAATTTTTATAAACTCATACTCAACTTGCCAAAATGGCAAAACCTAGAATATCGTATAAAATAATGAAATCATCAAAACTCATAACTCAAGGAACTCAATAAGAGTTCAAAATATCATAAATGAAATCACCATATATATAACATCTCATATAGCACTAGGCTATCGATGTAATAAAACATTTTAAAATGGTGAAATCATAATAAAACAGAAAACTCAGAAAACCCGGATTGGCCAGATCCACGATTGCAAAGCCGAAGCAATGTTGCACGTGCTAAACTCTTGCCCAGTGCTATTTATAATTTAGGTACCTAACTCGTTGACCTAAAGGTCATACTCATGGTGATCGAAGTCACATATTCAGATGACTCGAAGGTCTATAGCACTGGCATACTCGTGTATGTGTCACAAACTCTCAGAAAGGAACCCTAAAAGTGTTAACGTGCGTCCCATACCACACATTCGCACTAAATGGTTTACAAACCGATAGTTAACTCCACATCATAAAAATAAATCACCAATCTCAGAAATCTCAAAATACTCATATCTTGCCCCGTATTATCGGCAAGTGCAATAAAATCTCATAGTGGTTTCTCGTAAATCATAATTCCCAAAACAGGGAGATCTTAACTCAGGACTCGCCTCGTCTCATCGACGAGTATAAAAATACAGTGGTGGTTCTCATCGACCATACTCCTTAGATAGGAGACTTCAAACCATAAAACTCACCAAATATTGGCCAACTCCAATAATTCCTATAAATAGAAATTATATTTGTCAAGAAAAGCCAATAAATGGTAGTTCTGAATTATCATCTCAGATCAATAACCCAGAACTACTTCGGTCATACAAATCTGGAATTTACTGAGAAAGTAAACTCATGTGTCCCATGTGTTTTACTAAATCATTTAATGCTCTTTCTCATACGTTCGAATAGTGTATATTTAAAATAATTTACTTAAGACTACCAGCTTTTAAATACATTTTCTGAAGATGATTATTGAGAATGATATTTGAAATTCCCTTGTCATAGAGAATAAATAGATTACAAATTAAAACTACTTTAATAATATTTTATAATAATAATTTTATAAGCCAATTTACTTTGAAAATTATTTCAGAACCGTTTAGATAAAACCATGCTCGAATTCAATGAAAAATAAAAGAATTACACAAAACCGATAACTCATATTTAGTACGAATTCAATTCAACTGAAAATTCATTCAAATTTGAATTTTGATTTCTCCCTAATTTATCTAGCCTATTTGTAGGCATCATAGCTCTTTAAATAACACAAATTCATCATCAAATCAAGAGAAAAGTAGAGCAAAATAATAGAACAAGCATCAGGAATACACATCATAAGAGAGAAAGGGCTACATGAAAACTGCCTCATAGGGTCGATATGCAGGTTGACCTTTCTCTAACTTTATGTCGATCGTACGGGAAATCTAGATGGCATGAAGGTCGAGCCCTAGGTCGACATGCATGTCGACTTAGGGCACGAACTTGCCCAGTTAGTTTCAACAGCTTCGAACCTGATTTTTAATTAACAATCGACATAGCAAATGACCTTATTTCACTGTAAATTTTTGCAGAGACAAAGTACAACACATAATCTACCATCTGAAAGAAGTCCAGCAGCGTTTCGTTCCTAGAAACAAAAGATACAAGCCTCCAATGAAGCAATACAGAGCAGTTTTGAACAAAGAGAAACAAGCTCAAATTTTTTATCTACAGAAGCTAAATTATTCACATCTTTTGCAATACGAAGCATTGTTTTTGCTAGATTTTATTAGTTAATCAACTCATCTTGTTGTAATATGCAAAAACTCGTATTTAAGCAGAAAGTTAGGATCTTGGAGATGAAATTTGCCTTCAATAACCTGTAGGAGCTAAGAAACAACACATGCAAAAGGAAATATATAGTAAATTAGAAAACCCACTTCTCAAACAAAGATTTTGATGAAATAGTGATGTTTTGGAACGAGATTACCTTTTAATTCTCTTTAATTTGATGAGAACAACAATTTATTAAAGAAATTTAAGTTTTTGAAAGCTTGGAATTGAAGAATGATGAACTTTCCTTTTACCGACTTCCATTTCTTTCTTGAGAAGGTGAGAGGAATGTTTGTATGTATAGTACAAAGTTTTCCTCCTTTCTCATTTTTAGGATAAGACTAAATGGGCTTTGGACCTAAGAATTTACAAAGAAAATTAAATAAGTCCATGAGAATTAATACAACACTTAATCAAATATACATAAGTTATAAAATAAATGTCACTTTCTTTCAATGTTTTCTACACAAACAAAATATGTAAACAAACTTACATATTAAATAAAATATTTTCATCATACAAAAAGATTAATTTTTATTTTTGAAACACTTTTATTATTATAATCCTTTATTTAACAAAAATACCCTATTTTCAGAATTAGAAGCAAAAGTCTAAATTTTTAACTTCCAAAATTGCACAAAAATTATTTTCTTACTAAGAAAAATATTACAAACCATCTTAAGCTCAACTTTACAATTAAAACACATTTTAAAACCAATTTCCATCTTTTTATTCAAATAAACAACCTATAAAAACCACATATTTCTTTCTAAAAATTATTAAAAGAAGTGATTGGCAATAATTAATACAATTATTGCATTTTCTCTAATAAAAACCATTTTCAAATCATTATTAACCGAAACAAATAAAATAAAGTTCCAAACTTCACTTTTCTCATTTTATTTCTAAAATTCATTGTTTATTCCAATAAATAATTATAAATCTCCAATTTTATTTTAATTTACAACATTAAATTATAACTACCGTTATAATTTAATATTAGTAGGTAATCTCCAAAACCAGGGTTGTTACACACAATCTGGGGTTTTGTAGTCCCAGGACAGGGTATTATCAACTCCAGATTTAGAGTATGCTTATCGATGTTAGTCCCAGAAGTTGATTATATTTGGTTCCCTTGGTTCATGTTAATGTTCAGACTTGGCCTTTGTTGTTACCTTATGGTGTATTTTATCTAGAGATATATGATGCTCAGAAGGTAGTTTCTGATCCTCGTGCAAGGAGATTGAATTTCGGCATGACCGAAGGGGATTCCATAGAAAATCCATTATGCGAACATACCTTATTAATTTTGATAATATCCCAAATACGCTATGGTGTGATGAATGTAAGCATCATGGCTATTTGCTAATATTTATATTCTACACTTCGAACATTATCTATTATATCACTAGATATAACTATTAGAAGGTGGTTCTTTTAAGGGAATAATCATTATGGCATTTCATGTGGTCTCAAAAGTACTATTATATCTTGGTCATATATTTCTTGAGCTTCCCATAATAGACTTATACCTAACGCTTGGTTTTTATTTCTTAAATTCCTCGCATGCTCTTTTAAGTAGTTTAAAGAAGGTAGGTTTTCGTTGTTGTTCTTGGAGCTTGAGAAGTTGAGTTGGATATTTCACCTACTGCAACATTCTTAATTCTGCTACATTACTATTGTATATGTTGACATTTGTGAGGACAAGTTGTTATAACTATCCAGGCTGAAGATGGTACTTAGGTCTTGTAACTTCCAAATTTTTGTAATAGAGTAACCCTTAGTATTGTTCCTTTAATATTATATATTACCATTTCGCTATGAGATTATGATATTGCGCTACTGCTTCCTTGTTCTACATCTTTTTACTTCACCCTAACCTTTTGTCTTTCCAGCACTTGGGTACTCGACACGTGAATACCGTGAATGTATTAATGTAGACATTCGTGGTTTCAAAAAAAAGATTCATTACATATTTTAAATGTGATATTAGTTTGATTAAATTGACTTAATAACCCTGTTATCCCCTTTTTAAATGATAACTAACGGTTTGAAATTTGTTTTGCAAAAATAAATAATTCGCATAAATATCGATAATGTGACCGAAAATTGTTTATAGGTAAAAGTTCTTGAAATGGTTGAAATTATCATCTAGGGTGTTGTCTCAAATTGTGATGAAAATAGTGCCATCAAGACCAGAATAATAAGGCGATATAAGACGATGAGTTTCATGACAATCAAATGGACCGTGTGATTGTACGAGCCCGAAACACATAATGATTAATTTGACAAAATTAAAATATAATATTTATTTTGTTATAAGCATACCCAATTCCTTCACTTCACTCTCTAATCTCCTCCACTCTCTTTTCTTTTCGTGCTTGTAAATAAAAAGCGCTTCAACCGCTATCTTTCTTTAACTATTTCCGGAGCTTCAGACCCCGGAATCAGACGACGTTTGATTCATTGTGCTTGTTTGAAAGAGAGCTTCATATTGGTGTGTGCTATGTTGGATGTGACATCGATTGGGAATGGTCTTCAGTTTTAGCCATATCTATGGTTGAGATTTATCGGAGTTTGAGACGATGATTGGTGAAGGGAAGTATGGAATTGTACTCAGGGTGGCAAGAGAAGTAGGCTATGACAATTTAGGGTGGTTTGGCACTCTCTAGGAAAAGTAAATCATGCTAATTAAATAGAGGTTGCTAGGCCACAAATCATAGGAGGGGTACGAATGTATCATGTTTGTATGGGTCGTGGAGAGCATGCGAAGGGGAGCGTGATAGGGCTGGTTGTTCATCGTTTCGTGGATCATAGGAGAAGAATTGTAGTTGGACGGGCACATATCGGGTTTCTATCGTCATGTGCATGTAGGTAAAGAAAATTGACGAAGAAGGGGATTTGAATTAATGAGGTAACTGGTGTGTTAATTAAGTAATTAATTAATTATTTAATCTATTTTTTTATAAAATTAATAATTTTGGCATACTAAGTCCAATCGAGATGCTATCTTCATCATTGCGCTCGTAATAGGATTATCTACGGCTATGTTTTGCTTAGGCATAGTTTAGTTTATTCACCATCAAATTTGTATATTTTTATGTATATAATGTTTTTGTGTTAAATATAAGTTAAAATTGATAATAGTGTAAGTCATTACTTTTGGATCTTTTCTTGCTTCTGGAAGCAAATAACAACATTATATGTAATATAATCTCCCTTTTATAAACCTATAAAACATGCATCATAGCCAAAACTTGTTGTTCATATATTTGATAGCATGTTGTGAATGTTTAAAGTGATGTAATCGCTATAAACGCACTTTGAGATCCCTCATATTTGACATATCTTAAATTGGTTAAATTGTGATTATAACTGGAAAATATATATTTGCTTATTCCCTATACACATTTTGGTGTGTTTAGCAGAGAGGAATTGGTTTGGACATTTGTAGAAATTGTGGAATGAAGTTGTGATAGTTAAAAACATAGAGGTCACTGTGGATGCACATTGAAATTGCTTTGTATTCGACGATTTTTGAAGTTAACTTTTAATACATCCTAGAGCTTCTTTGTACTTTTAATAAGTACTATAAGTGTACTTATTACTGTTGAAATATCAAGGTTTAAATATATTATTGATAATTATTTTATGGATTTTTAAAGTAATTATTTAAATAATAAAACATGACTTTTTTTATTTTTTAAATAAATTATGAAGTAAGTATTTTTAAGTAATATTTATTTAAATGTTAAAAATATAGAATAAGTACTTTTAAAGTATTTTTCTGTTTATGTAGTTTTTAGAAAATTAGTTAAATAATTTATTAAAATAAATAAAAGCTTATGCTATATAATATCATTTTAAATTGTTTTTCTTATTAAATATTTTACCTTGCAAATGAGTTAGTACACATTTAAGTATCATTTAAAAAGTGGTTTTAGCAAATGATTAATTTAGGAAAAGTAAGTCAGGTACTTCGTAAAAGACTAAAGGAAATTTTGGATAACACTTACGTTATAATAAATGGCTTTGCAAATTTGTTAACAAGTATATTACCTTGTTTAATAAATATAGACTTACCTAGATGTTAAATGAATATTTTTGAAGAGAAAAACGAGTTGTGAATTGGTTTTTGCATTATTGTGATCATATGTTAATACCATTTGTCTTTAACTCCTTTTTATTATACTTTTGAATTTAAATAGATCTTTGGAAAGAATGACTTAAAGATAAGCATAAGTGAAATGGTTTTGGGTTTATAGCGATAATATTTGAGTAGCATTTGTCTTGTGTCGTTTTAATAGATTCTGAATGTAATTAGAACTTTTAAAAGCATATTTTAAAAGAACTAAAAATATGGGATCGTTTGAAAAAAGATAACAAAAGAAAGGTTTAAAGTTAGAGATCTTGTTAATGACTCATGAACATACTAATACCGTTGAGATAAGTATATGAATATTTTTTTTGAAGTATTGAAAAGAGTATAAATAAATGGTGAAATACTAGAATACAATTATATATCTTTTATAGAGAGAAATTAAGTATATGTACAAGAAATAATGTGAATTTTAAATAACAAAGGAATATGAACTAATAAAGTAAGTTTTAATTAATAAAGGACGGTTAATTAATAAGTAAGTTTTAATCAATTAGAAGTTTGGATTAATGAAAGAATTTTTATTATATAAAAAGGAGTTTTACTAATAAAAGAGTTTTAGATGAAGGATTAATTGAAAAAAGGGATTAGAAGTCATTTATGTATATTGATCATGCTTTGTGTGTGTGTTAATCATGCTTTGTGTATTTACTTGTTTATGGAAAGTATTTAGTCGTCTACATAGCACTGAAAACCGATAAAGTAGGTTTGTTCTGTCTGTAGCGGTTAAGATGTATGTTCCCGTAGGGTGTAGAAGCAACAGTACACTAACCCATCGGTTTTACTTTTGATTGAGGGATAGTGTGAGCTGAAAAGATCGAAAATGTGATAATCGTGACACTTTGTTTCCATTTGCGATCGTCCATCTTATAGTTGATAGTTTATTAGTCGACTATCCAAGTAGAAAAAAATTCAACTTAGGAAATATCAAGAAGAAACACGAGTGTTATATGATATAGTTATTTTCAGAAATGCTATAATGTATATATAAACTCATCTTGCCCTACTAGGACAATTGATGAAGAAATCTTTCCATATAGGAGAGGATCTCCACCCTTATGCATTGTCTGTTTATTTCTAAAAGAACCAGGGTTGAGTTAACCATAAATCTATCGATTAGTTATGAAAACCTCGATAAGCGGTGATGTGTGCTTAGTAAGATGACTCGAAACCATAACCACTTCAAAACCATATACGTGTTCTATGCTTTGGAAGATGTTCATGATCCTGTTTGCAATGCTGGAATCTATATGGAGATTCAAGCTCCATTTGAGATACTCGAACCTATATTGAGGAGGTCTATTTAGGATGTGGGAATCCATATATGGTCCCAAGATATGTTGAGATATGGGAATCCCTGTACGGCCCCAAGATTTGTTCGAGTTAATGCTCATGTATGAAGATCTGTTAGAGTTATGGCTTGTGTGTTTGGATGCTGAACGTGGTTTCACCATTGGAATGTTAAAAAAATTAGGGTGCATAACTAAAGGTTTGAAAGAAAGCCTATGAATACAGGCAAATCCATATCTAGTGATAATTTCAGTTATGCATGCTGGAGAGATGTATTCGATGTTCACGGCTTACAAGCATGATGTCGATTAGGTTAACCTAAGTTATATTTTATCTAGATATATACGTTGATATGAAAGGACATCTCTGATCTTTGTACATGAGATCCAACTCGATGTACTGAGGATGTCTAAGTGGAAATCCCACAATTATGTGTATGTGTCTTAGCGATTTTGATTGTATAACTATTATAGTTGTGTTGTACATGCACGTAGCATTGCTACTTCGTATTTATGTTCATCGCCCTAGACATTATTTATCATATTACAATATGTACTTATTAGTTGGTTTGGCTCTTTTAAGGTGATGACCATTATAATATTCAGAAAAGGTTTTGTTATATGTTGATCATATATTTCTTGAGTTTATCATACCAGATTTTTGTCTGGCCTGTGGTTTATATTTTTCCTTATGTCCACAGATGCTCTTTCGAGAAGTTTGAGAATGGCAGGTTTTCGTTGATGTTCATTGAGCTCTTGGAGAGGAGCTGGATGTTTACCTAACATACTATACCTATTTCCGATGCATTACTTTATGTATATTTATCAGCAATCGCAAGGACATGTTGTTATAACTGTCTAGAGTTGTCGCTGATTAGTAACTCTGAAAATGCTTTGTCGTAACAACCCATAATTTTGTAAATATTTTAATTAAATTTTTATTTGAAAATTTTGATTTTTAAAACATTTAAAATTGAAATTTTGAATTTTCCAATGTAAGTTGGAATTTATTTGTAATTTATTTTCCAAATACAATAAATTAAACATTTTATAAAAAATTTATATTTTGGTCAAGCTTTGAATTTTAGTTTAATTTTTTTTTAATTTGAATTTTAAATTTTGATCTTTATCTTTGAAGCAGAAAATAATTCTGATATTCGTTCTTTTTTTCGTTTCATTAAACTCTGTTTTATACTTTTAAACTAGATAAATTACAGTGTTTTACACGCAATAATTTTCTATATTTTTATTTTCTATTTCCTGTTCATTTCTATATTTTTATTTTCTATTTATTTATTTTTATTTTATGGTTTGCACTTTGATTTATTTTTGGTTTTTGACTTGTTTTATTTTGGATAAATGGCTCAGAAATTTAAAGGGACTTAAGTTACTTCTTTTTATTTCAATGTCTTTTCCTTTTCCCTAGCATTCACTTGTCTAGCCGTTCACTCCACTACTCTAGCCATGCATTTTATTTTCTTTAAGCCGTGAGAAACTTCCCATTCACTTCATTTGTCATTTGCATGCAAATAAAAAAAAGGCAAGATCTCATGGCTCCTTTTCTTAGAAATCAAGTAAGCCTTTTTATTTACTAGCCTTTCATTTTCTAAACCCTACATCTCTAGCCATTCACATCTTCATAACCCTAGCCGCCACTAAGTTTGTAAATCACATACAAACTCATTTCTCATCTCTTCATTTTATTCATTTGCGTGAGAAAAAAAAGAAAATACAAGCTCCAAATTCCATGGCTTCCTTCTTCTTTCTCCTCTTTTCATTTTTGTTCTCTACGTTTTGTCTTCATGTTAGCTCAGCCTCCACCTCCTAGACGACCTCACCATCTCCACCACACCGCCATGCCAACCATCATCACCTCCTTTACCCATAGGCCGTGACCACCATGAAGACTCCATCACCAAACAATGGAAAATATAACTGAGATCACCACATACATCCACTTCCTCCTCTTTCTATTCCTCAGCCACATCAAACACCACCTCCTCCTTGCTTTTTCTTGACCATACCACTCCTTGCCATGTGCCTTGACCCAAGCCTAGCCAAGGCCGAGTCCACTTGAAGTCATGGCCGAACCAAACATATCATAAACCCTTGCCTTTTTGCCTTCTAACATATGTAACTGTTGAATATGCGCTTTGCGCTTATATGATTTTTGTTTGATGATAATAAACATATATACATTCGTTTAAATGTATTTGTTAATGTACTATTTTGTTTTTCATAGATTAAATAAATATTTGTTGAATAAAATAAATTACACAGAATTTGAGTTCAAACAGAAATTTTATTCAAACAAATATTTATTACAAGTTTGAATAGTACAAATTCAAGCTCTCACTATACATATACAATTTTGATTGTAATTACATCACAATTCAATTTACATAAATGCCTCACTATATATCACTCACACTCGTAGTTTATCTTCAATTTCATTCCAGTTAGAATCCAACATCTGAGCAATCTGCAAAAATATTTACTAACGCAGTAAAATTGAAAAAGAAATATTTTTGCAATATAAAATGAAATATGATTTTTGAAAATATGATTTGCCTCAGTTATTTGGGTTGTTCGTCATCATTCACATTTGAATTCATCATACACGAACAATGTGACATGCACAGTGTATCACTGTACATGCCACATGGCCGTGCACATCGATATACACTTGATAATGCTACAGGGACAGGTGAGCACAGGTCAAACCCAAATGAAAAGCCAGGTTCAACTCACGTGCAATATATTTAAAATCACGTCACGAGCACAAGGTCAAACCCGAGTTTCGAAACTGGACTCAACTCAAGTGAAATTTCAAAAATCAACATGAAAGGATGCAAAGACCAGAAGTACAAACTGAAGACTGCAAGAAGTATGCAATTCAAAGTGATATAACAGCAAATACCACAATATCAAGTTCAAGTCAGACCAGCAGCTACATTAAGCAAACAACATGAATGTCACAAGCATGAACACAGGAAAACATGCATGCATCATGGTGAGCAACACGAATGCAACAAGAAACATCAATAAAACAAATGCAAGACCAAAGTGCAACAGACACACAATGAAAATCAGGTAGTCAGCAACTTCAATTTGAGTGCAATGAAATTATGAAGTGAATGCAAACAGTCGAAGTCATGGAGCTGCAGCCAATATACAATGATGAACAAAATCACAAGATGCACAACTCAAATGAACACTACAGCAAAACCAGAATTGATGCAAATGTCCAGATAACATCAACTGGGCACATGAAGACCAACAACATCAAGTAAGAAACACCAATGATACAAGAGAGGTGAACAACAATGCATCAGTATGGAAAAAAAGCTCGAGGCAATATGAGTGCTGACACACATATATTGTAACGACCCTAGATTTTAATTTAATTTAAATTGATAATTTAAATGAATTTTGAATTAAAAATTGTAAAATTGATTTTTAATGATGCGAGTTTCCCCGATTCAAATATAAAATATATTAAGTCAAATTGATTTGAATATTTGTATATATGAGAAAATATAAATGTATATATTGGATTTGAAAATATAATCTTAAATAAATGGTTCAAAGACTAATTATAATAATAACAATTAAAATATAAAATGGAAATTAAATAAAGTTACAAATTTTATATGATATAGATGTACAAAGAAAACACATTGGTAAAATTAAACAATATATTCATTTATATTACAAGATTTTAAATTTTAAGACAAAATAAAATTAATACATAGATAAATTTTAACCACATATTTAAATATGGAAATACATTCAAATATAAAGATAAGATAAAAACAAACAAAAGAATGGAACAAATACATATAGAATAAAACCTATTTAACAAAAGAAAAGAAGTAAAATAAATAAAAACAATAAGTATAAAACAAATATTAACAAACAAATTAATCAAAGTAACATATAGCTATATACAAATAAATACAAATACAAACTTGGTAATGCAAATAAAAGCATTCAAACATAAACAAAGTAGACAAATGAAAATGTAAATGCAAACATACATAATAATAAAATAAGCAAAATCCAATAAAATAAAATAAATAAAACAAAGTAAATAAACAAGTATTTCTAAACAAAACAAAAATATACATACCAGTATGTAGCATGTAGTAGTATGCAGGCTTGAAATAAAAGATGTAGGCAAGCATAAACCATAACTAAAAGTATGCAGGCAAGTATCAGGGTATAAAAGTAATAAACATATACATAAGCATGAACAAACCAGCTATATTTAAAACATTAAAACAAAGCTAAAAGCATTCAAACAAATAAATAAGCAAATTAAACAATACAAAATAATATAAACATAAACAGGTAAAAGCAAAAGTATGTAGGCTGTAAACCAGAAAATAGGAAGCAGGACAGCAAGTATATGTTTAAGTATATAAACATAAAGTAAAAGCAAACAAGTACATAAAGTTATAACTAATTAATGCAACATACTTCAGCCATACCCTATCTCCAAACAAACATTTATAACATCCTGTACTTGCAAAGGACTTCAAAACTGTATACTTTAACTTCATATACACATCAAAGTATCATTACAGTTTCATTCTTCAAAACTGAGAAAAAGAAAAAGGGAATACAAAGTATAAAAACAAAGAAATAAAACAAATATACTCAAGTGCAAAGGGGAACTCAACAACAAAATCCAGTTTCCAGTTTCTCAGAGAACTTCCAGGCTTCTATTCTCTGTTTCAAAACAAAATCAAGGTGAGTAACTTTTGTTTTATAACTTAAAGGTTTGAATCTGTTGGATGCTTAAATATATGGTATGAATATTTATTTATTCATTTTCTGGGTGTTTGTGTGATGAAGTTCTGTATATTGCAAACCTGTAAATTCAAAAACCCCCTACATTGAACTTGCTCTGTTTTGCATTTGCTATGAGTAACTTAAAGCTTAAGTATTTAAACAAATTGCAAGTTTAAAATCAGAGATAAGTGTGATTTGTATTTATGAAATCTTTTGTGCAAGTGGATGTGGTCTGAGACCATATTAAAGTCTCTGTAAACAAACTTGTTCATTTTGTTCTCAGGTTTGAGTTGATTCAAATTATTTTACCACTTGATCAAATAGCTTTTAGGATTTATAATACAAACAAAAATTGTTTGTTTCAACATGATTTAGAGTTTAGGTTATATTTAAGTTAAATAAAAATGGAATATGGTTCTGGAAATCAAAATAACAGAGAAAAATTTGAATAAGAGAAAAACTAAATTTTTTAAATTATAAATTCAATAATATACTCTGAATCTCTGTAGCAAATGATGAATTTTAAAACTTAAATCACGATTTTTAGTCGAGTAATGGTTGTGATATTCTTTGTTGATCGAAATCAACATTTTTGTCGATTGCCGGAGTTTGGCATCGAAGTTCGTGATGGGGTTGTGCGAGGAGATGGAGGAGACTACGATGACGTGGGGAAAAATGCTCGGAGTTGTCATTAATCATCGTGGAAATGGCGGCGGCGAGGTTTAGTTTCTAAACCTAATTTTGCAGTGGCTGAGTAATTCGAATCGTTCGTCCTCGAAGGACGATCGAGCGTTGCGTGGCTCTGGGTGGTGGTGGAGAGGATGCTGGCGATCGTGTAGACGGAGTTTCACGTTTTCTGGTGATGGGGTTCGCCAGTACGGCGCGTTGACAGGTAGGGGAGGGTGTTCGATGAGTGTTTCCAGGTTTCGATTCGAATACGCAATTTTGATTTGGAGGAGTTATCGATGTTTTGGGTGGTCAGGGGACTAGCGGAGCTCGGAAGTGATAGGTGGCGATGGTCGGAGGCAGGGTCGTCATCCGGTAGGGAGTGTGCATGTGCACCGTGTCTCCATGTTCACAGTGGAAAGAAATAAGGGAGGAGAAGAAGGACTGGGAAGAACAGAGGAAACTCGCGTGTGTTGACTCGAGGCTTTACTCGAGATTTTGAGGGATAGAACTCGAAGCAGAAGCGTGTTTGCTTCGGGTTGATGGTTTGGTTACAGGTTTTACAGGAAACCTGTTATCCTGTTTTACAAATTCCAGATTTTGAAATTAAATAGTTTTATAACTTTAAATGTTTACATAAGTTAAGATTTTAAAGTGAATCTCTAAAAAAAGTTAAATTTAAAAAGGGATTTGATTTTAAACTGTTTTAAAATTCTTTCATGACCAAATATTACTTTAACATGTGAATTTAAAATGGATAATTTAATCATTTAAATTAATTAATGACTTGTAAATTAATAAGTAATTAAAGGTTCAAATCACTAATTAAAGTAATTAATTTGAGAAGAATTTATTCACTAAAGTTAATTGATAAATGAAAGTGATTAAGAAATGATTTTAAGGATTAATCACTTATTGAAATTAATGTTGGATATTTTGATTTAGTAAGGTTAATGAATTATGAAATTGGTTTAAAGGTTAATTTAATTTAATTTCTTAAAGTTATATAATGAATAATAGTTAACTAATTAAGGGATAATTAAGAATGATTCATTTAATTTATAAATAAATAATTAGATTAAATTTTAGTTAGAAATGATTAATAATGAATTTATCTAAGATAATTTCTTAAGAAAGTAATTAAGAAATATTATTAGTTAATAAGATAATTAACTAAGGATTATTAAGTATTAATTAAGGCGATTAATTTTAATAATAAAGTGGATTGATTAGTTTAAATAATCAATTATAAATGGTGTAAGTATAATTACTTTGTGGTAAGTAATTAAAGGTTAAATTTCTTTAACTAATTAATTAGAATTAATTAATTAGGAAATTGGTTTAAGAGTTGATTAAATTAATGTGATAAATTAAGAATAATTTAATAAATTAAAATGTCTGATAAATTAATTTATGTCAAATGATTTGGAATTAATAAATCAGAATTGGATAATAAATTCACAAGTAATTAATTTAATTGGAAATAAATTGAATTAATTAGGATTAAACAATCCTGCTTATGAATGATTATTGAATGCTTGACCTTACTTATGAATGATTATGTTGTATGAAATACCTTGAATTGATTGTCCTATCTGATATGTGATGCTTTGTTTTGAGCTGTGTATATTTATTTGCATCCATATATTATTTGTGATCTGTGAATGAAGATAAGCGTTGTAATTTATATCGCTTATCAGATATATTGTTGTATTTGATCTGTCATGATTGAATGATGTGCACTACTGTGTATAACCCCTGGACCACACCATACACACACAAAATATGGATTTTACGAGGAAATCGATTAAGTCGCAGATTTTTGAAATAGTTAAATTTGAATTTTTAAATTCAAATGTTTTGGAAATGGAATCGGAATAAATGTGAAAAGCTTTTGGAATGGAATTTCAAAATAAAATTTAATATTTTTAAAATTACTTGATTAAGTTTTGGAATTTAAATAATTTGATTTAAATTTGAATTCAATGTTTAAAATTGAATTCTATGATTTGAAATTTGGGATTAACGATATTATACTAGTTATATATGAGTCAAACCATTTTCAAAGTATTGTTGCTTTAGAATTTGATTTAACCCAAAGACTGTAACTGGTATAAATGAAATAGAGTTTTTCTGAAATAAGATTGTGTTCCTAAATGATAAAAAGCTTTCAGATAAGAAATGAAATTCCAGTTAATTAGGGGAATTTCAAGATTGAATAGAGAAATGATTTTCCTAAGTTATGAATGAATTCTTTTTGAAAGCTATGAATTAAATCTGTTTATTTTTAACAGATTTAAATTGATGATTTGTTAAATCAATTTGAAATGAAATTGTTTTGAAGCTATAGGTTAAATCTTTGATTTAAAGATTTAACGAGTTAATCAAATTGAAATGAAAATTGATTGGGAAAATCTGTGAATGAATCTTTTGTTTGAAAGATTAAAATGTGAAAATTGTTTAAACCGTTAAAGGTTGTGGAAATGAATCTTTTTGTTTAAAGATTGAAATGGTAATTTATTAAACCATTTGAAAGAAAGTTTTGAATTATTAAGTTGTGACTTAATTGAAATCCCATATCCATATGTTTTAAATGTTTTCGCTCACTATTCGGTTTAGCCGGGAAAGGACCGTTGTGTCGTATAACCCATTCCGAATATGTGATTCGACGTTATGGATAGCATTTGAAGACCGGTGATGAAGACCGGGTATTTGCGAGAGCGATAGGATGACCTATCGATTGTTTCTGCACCGAGTCGCGCCGGTATAGAAACTCCCTAAGTGATGGGAAATCCGATCAGGATTGTGAATATCCGGATTGCAAGGACTTCTTTGTAAGTGCCTTCGGTTCTGTTCGAACCCGGAACAGACTTGTATGGATTGTATGTCTGACATTACAAGTTGAGATATAAAGCTGATTTCTTTCAAATATATTTCTGTTGGTGGCGGAGAATTTATTCTTTTAGCTTAACACCCTTCTCTGAGACGTACGAGCTCAGAGGTTATATAGTTGATGTTATCAGCGATATATTCCCAGTTTGGTAATGTGACATGCTGAGTGATGCTGAAATGATCATTGTGTTGATTATTAGTGATAGGATCATTTGTTTGATCGTCTATCTTAGTGATCATTGTGTTGATCATTTGTTGACCCAAAGCATGGCTTTTGTATAAAGTATGTTTTTGTGGACGTGAATTCGTCGAGCCTCACATCCCGGAAATGGTCAAAACAGGAAAGATGCAGCAAGGTTATGAGGGGTAGCGCCCTTTAGGATGTGTCCATTTCCTTCTGGAAAAGGGTGGTATCATGGTATGGAGCCCAGATACTTACTCATGTTGAAACACTTTGTTTTTATGATTGTGTGAATTGATTAGAGAGCTCTCGGATAAAGGTCCCAAAGGACCGGGGGATGGCATATTCGGTCAGTTGTTACCCAGTTAGGGGTAACCCGGCCTTGTGTTGGTAGAGATCCGGTTTGGTTCTCGGGGATGTCCATCCAGAGGCATTCTCAGTGGCAATGGGAAGTTCCTTGGCCTGACCATTTGTTGGAAATCCAATTCCCAATACGAAACTTGTACGGTATTAGTTGTAGAACCTGCTATTCACTTATGGTGGTCACCACTGTTTGGATGGTAGCTATAGTAGGCATAGTTCGAAATGTCTATGTTGGCTAAGATTTATATCTTTACTTTCGAAATGATTTACTTCACTATGCACTAGTAATAATATCAAAGAATTCTTTAATGCGTATCAAGCATCTTTGACTATCATAAGGAGAAATCTCCTCCGATTCTGCGTTTGCATTGTGTGTGTGTGCGGGAGGCCTTATGGTAGTCTCATTTTTCAAAAGCATTTCGAATTGACTTTAAAATCTTTTGTTGATTGTTTGAAGATAAACTGTTTTTGTTGCTCACACCAGTCCCACGACTGACTCGGAGTTTATTGTTTTCTTTCCTAAACTCTGGGTGCTCATTATTCTCTACACGAGCAGTCTAGAGTTGGTTTTTTCAGATAGCTAGATTTAACAGATTATCTAGAGTTAGTTCAGTTTTGGATCGGACCAGACTTGCTAAGCTTGGTGCATCGTTATTGGAGATTCAAGCTATTACTGGATTAGTTCTTGGAAATGGAGTTGCAGTTTCTGGAGTTCTTCCTTGAAGATTATCTTAGAGTTATTTGTTCCGCTGTCAAATGTTATCTATTTTTCTTTTCCGCTGCTATTTTATTGTATCATATCTCTGATGTATATTGATATCTATTGGATCATCTGTTGTATCAGATATTGTATCAAAGCTGTATATCAATGTATTATTCTTTTATTCCGCTGTGTTGTTTACTTAATGATTGTTATAAGCTCCGGCGAATCGGATTTGAACGGTCGAATCTATGACATTCGAATACGATTTGAAGTATGGATGTCGATTTTCGAGCGGGCAAAATCCGAGTCGTTACATATATACATACATGAATTAACAACCAGAATGGATGTAAAGCTCAGTAAAGCTCAATGCAAGTGCAGACCACAAAGGCAATGCACCAGTGACAACAAAGTAACTCAAGCAAGTGCAGTGTACATGAATGCCACACAAAGGGGTGTGAATACAACTACAGGTACAAGGCCAGAACTCAACAAGGAAGACTACAGCATCAAGTCGGGTCAGACCAACCAGAATAGGTGCAAAGACCACAATGAAAGGTACATGAATACAACTACAGGTGAACGGAAGACAATAGACCTACACTAAGGTTCAAGTGATAACAAGACTCAATGCCACAGAGAGTATGTAACATGAAAAGTTCTCAGTGATCACTCATGAAAACATATATGTGTATGCAACCAAACAGTGAATAGCATGGCAATGTCGAATGCATGAACAAGTGAAGCATTTGTGTCAAAGCAGAACAAATGTTACAGTGAAAAAATATGCTACAAGGATGAACACGTTGGCCAAAGTCAATTTTTTCTCACAATGGTACTCGAATCAAAGCAGTAATTGACCAGTGAACAACTGCAGTAGAATGTCAACGCAATGGTAATGGCAAGTCATGGAGTCGCATTCACATAATCAGATGACCAAGTCAAAAATTCAAGTGATAAAATTCGTGTTTAAAAATTCAGATGCGTATCTTTGAAATAGTCAAAGAAAAGTAAAAGAGGAAAGTTTCTGCCGTATCATACAAGGAAAATCGAACGATTGAAAATCAAAAACATGTGTATCAAGTTGTCACAGAAATCAGGAAATCGAAAATTAGGAAAGTATCGAATTGATACGAACAAATTCAAGGAATTCAATTCATATAAATACATCACCCAAATCATCATCGGAAAGTGTGGAAAAATCGAATCAAATCCAAATATAAACCCAAGTTCATCATTGGCAATGCAGAGCTAACAAGAACAATCAGATTAAATCCTGACAAAGCAAAAGATACGAACAACGTACGAGAGGTAATTCGCAATCTCGAAGTCAATCAAGTAGTCGATCTCAAGAGACGATCAATTACAAAGCAAGGAAGTCAAGCAATTGAAATCGCCACCAACGAAACCCTAGTTTCTGAAAAGAAGACCGAAGCCCTAATTTAGTTGCAAAGAGGTAACGGCTGCCATTATCAAAAAGGAACGGGCCAAAGAAAAGAAAAGAGGAAATAGGGTCGGCCTATTTTTTAAAAGAGATTTCTCCTCTTTATTTTAATTTTTTGGTTTATTTTATAAGGGGGTTTTTGTTTATCCGTTTTATTTTTTATCTGTTCTTTTTTCAAATCTTGGTAAATCATCACCTAGGTTTAGGTTGTGTCAGATTGTCTAGTTAGAATTAGTTCAGTGAGCAGGGTCTGCGAGTTTGCAAAACTCTATAGGCGGGAGCAGGGTTTGAGAGTTTGCAAAACTCTATAGGCGGGAGCAGGGGTTGCGAGTCTATTAGAGTCTTTGTAAGCGGGAGCAGGGTTTGCGAGTCTGTTAGAGTGTTTGTAAGCGGGAGACTGTTTAATTCTAATAGAAATCTGGGAATGCAGTAGTAGGCAGGGGTTGCCGAAGCTGGGTAAATTTTGTGTGTGATTTACTTTTCAGCATATTTATTTCTCTACAGTTTGTTTTTTTGTTTAATTCGAGAAAATTTGCTATAACCCTATTCACCCCCCCTCTAGGGTTAATCTAGATCCTACAGTAACTTGCATCTCTTCTTATTCCATAACCTCTAGCCGTTTGTGTGCATGCTTTGGCCGAGCCTAGCTTGCCTCTAACCCACCATGGCCGAGCATACATGATGTGATCTAGCCTATTGAGACATTTCCGAGCCCACTTGTGGGTTAAAGCAAAGGTTATGTCACTTTGATTCATTCTTTTCCATTGCTTTAATCTATATTCTTTTGTATTGAATCTATACTTATAATTGTTTGCTTTATTTTGTTGTTACAAGATTGGACCATGATTCTTCACCCACTAAAAAAAATATAATTGTGCTTTTTCGTGCCTTTCCGTGCTTTGCGGAATTTTGATTTGTGTCTTGAATTTCAATTCTAGCTTTAAAAAGGTGAGTTATTCACTCTAGACATTACATACTTATATAATTGTGAAATGATGACAAGTGAATTGTATAAATTAATATGCTTTGTTCATACATGCCTATGATATATTTACATGATGTTAAATGTTATTTGTATAACTGTTATATCATCTGATATGATATGTTATATTGTACTGTTCATTTTATTTACTGTATCATACTTCTAGTTCCCTAGCACTATGGGTCGAAATGATACATACCCGAACAGACATTATAATAAGGAAAAATTATTATGAGCTGAAATGATAGGCTCGAATGATTTTTATTGTATTTGATTTACTTGGGATTACGGGTTTGAAATGATAGAACCCGGATTTTTCTTTTTAAATTAGGGATTGAATGATACATATCTGTATCAATACATATTTGTATCACTTGACCTAGGTTATAAAATATTATACAGGCCCATGGTTATATTTTTAAATAATATTTTCTTAAATTTTTTTAAGTATTTTTAAATAATATTTCTCTAAAAGATTTCTTAAGTATTTTGAGTTTTATAAATATATGAAATTTTTGACTTAAAATTTGATTTAATGCTTTAATTATAAAGGTGTATTGGTTTTTCTATATGTTAAATTTTTATAAGGTTAATAATTGGTTTTAAGTTGAATTAAAGATCTTTATTGATGATAAATAACTTGATAATTGAATTTGACTTAATATGGAAGTTTTAAATCTAACCTTGTAATTGTTATGAATTTTACTATATGAAATGGACATGTTTTGTATAATAAATAATGTATTTTGAATTGATAAAATGGAATACAGTATTAATTGGACATTCGTAATAAAATTTGTTTAACTAGAAAATCATACTTAATCGATATCTAAATGAATAGATCTATAAGAAAAATTCGATTGTTATATTAACGATGATAAAATGTTCTTTTGTGAAATGTTATGTTTTGTAAAATAAATAGTTATGATTTTTAAATGGAAAAATGTATCTTAAATTATGACTTCACTTGATACTTGGAATTTTAGTTTTAAATAAAATTATTGAGTTAAGTAAATAAATGAAAAGTTAGTTTTGTTTATGAAGTGGGTATTTTTAAAGAAAGTGTTAAGTTATTTGTTAAAGTAGAGTTAGGAAAGAATGTACTTTTGACTTAACAAATGAATCTTAGTTTAAATTGGATATTTATTGATAAAATTTTATTTTATTAAATCATAAGTTGAATGATATCCAAATGAATATTTTTGAAGCGAAAAATATGATTTTTATAAGTTAAAATGATTAAAATGTTCTGAAATTTTATAGTAAATCAGGAATTAGCACTTCAGAAATTCTGTGTTTTTAAGACAGCATTGTTAAGTGCTGTCATTTCTGGAAATAAACTAAGTTCTGAAATAATAAAGAGCTACTGCAGCACTTTGTAAATGCTGTTGTTACTGAAACTAAACTATATTTTGAAATAACTAAAGAGCTGCTGTAGCACTTTGTAAGTGCTGTTTGAACAACTAAATAGCCACTGCAGCACTTGTTAAGTGCTATTGTTATTGAAAGTAAACTGTTTTGAAATAGTAACTAAATACCTACTGTAGCACTTTGTAAGTGCTGCTGTTTTTGAATTTGACAATGTTTTCAAAATACTAATATATCTACTGTAACACTCTATAAATGCTGTTGTAGCTGAAATTTACAATGTATTGGAAATTTTATAATTATATGAATGAACTTAGAAGTGCTACAACTTTGAAATGAATATTATTTGACAATGAATTTAATTGGTTTAAACAAATATGTTTCAACGTGTTATGATTTCAAATATTATGGTTTCAAAGTGTTTGGTTTCAGAGTTGTTATAACTTGAAAGAAATATGGCTTTGGAAATGAAGCTATTTGAAATTGTATTTAATTAAGAATTGTCTTTAAATGTGTAAATTTGAAACTTATTGAAATTGAAGATTTAAGAATATGAATTTATAAAGTGGTTTGGTTTAAGATGATTTAAAGGAATATTTCAAGTTTAATAAATTGAAGGAAATATTCAGTGATTTGGAAATTTGGGTTTTATTTAAATGATATATTGATTTGGTTTTGGGATTTAAATGATATATTACTACTTTGGTTTTTGAAATGGAAATGATATATTGATTGGGTTTTGAAATGAAACAATATAGTATTTAGTTTTTAAATGGATATGATGGTTTGGTTTTGAAGTATAAAGAATTTTTGAAATAAATATCCATGAGTTATAATAACGGTGGGTTGTTAAAGAGATCGGGATCGGATATGGGCATACTCTCTGTCGATACCGAAAACCACTTTAACAACCATGTATGCGGTGGGGATTCCAGAATGAAGCAGGATGGTGGCGGTTTTCCTTTGAAGTATATACATGTACCCGACTCCCGTGAGTTGGCATAAGGTGGCTAAAACAGGAGCGATCGACGGGCTAAGGAGGTAGCACCTCCTATCGAACAAAATCCTTCAATACCATTCTAGTACTTTGTGATTGATTGGGGCCCTTTTGATTTTGAGGGTGTGGCTTGAGGTGGGTGGTAGTAGCTGCTACGCGTTACCACCGGTCTAGAAGCGTAATTGGTATATCTACCCTAGCATTGCCTAGTTGTGCCGTGTCACCTACCCTAGCGCGGCTTGTATGAGTTTGGTTTTCTTCCATAGCCTGTGGAGTATCCTTTGGTGGATTCCCGATCAGGAGGGACAATGATACTAGATGGAATACTGAGACTATTACGTGTTAAGGGGAATATTGGATCACTCCTTAACGCTTTTTTGAAGTAAGTTTATTGTACTATAGACATTATTATAATAGCGAAATATTACTACATAGTAAATAGTTTAACGAATCTTTAGAGGATGGGCGGTCCCAAGTATCCTTTAAGTTACTTGTACCTTATATTACAATTCACTTGAGTTGGTTTACATTGCATAAGTATGTATGTCCTGACTCGAATGTTTTGTGTTTTGCTTTACGCTTGGGTCAGATTGAGTGATACAGCATTAGAGACCCACCTTCGGAGTTGGAGTTTTTCTTGAAGATCCAGCCATCTATTTCACTCTCAGTTATCTAGTTGATTCCAATGTTGTATTCAGCTTTTTACTAGATCATCATCTTGTTATCTTTGTTGTATCTTGTTACTCCTGTTGTATCTTGTTTAACTCTGATGTATTTATATAGTAGCTTCATGAACTACTATCTCTTTACTTCTGCTGCATTATATTACTCCGTGTCTGTGATTTTGTGATTTATTTATTTGCTGTATATTCTGAGATTTGCCAAATTTATTTTACAATTTGGTATTTTGAGCATTTCAAGTTCGACGTGTGCGGATGCGATTGGTTGAAAATATAGAGTCGTTACATTTGGTATTAGAGTTTGTCTCTAGGCAAAACTTAACATATATGGTAAATTTATTTACATAATCACTTTCTTCGAGCTTGAATCTATTTCTCTTTGACTCTGTTCCCTTTGAATTTTGGAATGTTCCCTCGATTCCGAAATCCATTCTTGTCCCCCACTATTCGCCTTCTTTTGATTCTGGAGTACCACATAACTCCACTTCAAATGATCTTTCAGGAGTCGGCGGTCTCGCCAATCTCAACTGGATTTTGTAAAAAGGGGAAACTCCTTTACAATAGGCATTGATTCATCGAAGAATTCTGTATCCTCAGTATATGATGCTAATATCTCTTATTATCCTGAATTCTAACTCTTGAGATCGAATGTAGAATTTCCTTAGAATTCCACATCCATCTAATTCTTAAAGTCGCGGTAGACCCGTTTAAGGTTGTCCGTGATTTATATAAGCTTATCCATTTCCTTATTCGGTTAGTTAATCATCTTATCTTTTGTTCCAACTTATACTCAAATCCAAATTTTCTTTGATTTGAGTTAACCAAGTTTGAATCACTATCCTTGCTTTTAAAATCTATTCCTGTATCGTGTTGTAAATCTATATTTAAATTGTTTTATATATTGTGTTATTGGAGTTGTTGATGTTGATTTGGGTTTTCGATCGATTCGTTTGATCAACGCTATCGATAGGATCTCCAAAACACTTGAACAGAGCAAACCGACACAATATAGTTTTCGAATTTTGTAAATGAAATAAATTGTGTATATTTATATTGTATATGTATATAAGCATAATTTTTTGAATTTTGATAGTTAATTGAATTGGATGTTAAGTAATAATATTTGACTTTTTATATAGCTTGTAACCATTAGCTTTTGTTTCATCTATAAATAAATGAAAGGTAAACATGGCTATCAATTAATTTTGAAATTTAAATCGATTTAAAACAAGAAATTAAGAATTTAATTTCCAATGGTTTCAAACTTTGTTTATGTGACGACCCGGATTTTCTAATCTAATTACCTTTACAGAAATTATCTCTTTGGACTTTATTCTCAAATTCTTATTTCAAAAATTTTGAAGTGTATATATAAATCCTTTATATTCAAATTATACTTTACATCAGGATCTTAAATCAAATCACTTTTGAAAATTATATTTGGAACTCCCAAATATTGTTATAAAAACATATCAAACCATATGCAACCAGATCGGGAGGTTTCTCCCAATAACAAGGCAACTGTGTCCCAGCCTTCATACAATCGATAAATAAGTACATCCTCTATTCCAAGAGCGGGCTATACCAAAAACATATGCCAACTTTTTAGTTACGGGTTACCCGAATCATTGGTAACATAACAAATCATTTTATATCCTGAAACTAAAAATCATTTCACACTAATATTCACAAGTACTTTCAAATCTAAAATAATTTTCATTTCCCAAATCTGTTCAAAAACCATCTTAAAACCATCGAGTTTAGTCTTCGAAATTGTTTCCGTTTTATAAAACACTTTTATAAAACCATTCATTATATAAATCATTTTTGTATAATATAATTTCAAAAAATTCATTACCAAACATTTCTATTTCTTTTAAAGGGAAAACATTTCATAATATTTCAACTTGAAAACCAATTTTCAAAACAATTCATTGAATTGAAGTGAACCAAATATTACCGCTAAACACCTAATAGTCAAATTGTGAAATAAATCACAAGGTGTTAGCCTACAATTATTTTATGCCCAGCCCATGCATATGGATAATAAATTGCTCATAAACTGGTCAAGCAAAGTCAACAATCAATAATAATAATCAATGCTCATAAACTGGTCGAGCCTAATTCAAACAACCAAACAATCAATTAACAAAATAAATACAACAATAAATGATAAATCAATGCTTCATTCTATAATACGTTTTGTTTTATCTTGAGTTAAAACAATTTGATATTTATTTTGGAGCATCCGGGTTTCCCTTCAACATGTTCCATCCCTCGCCCAAGTCTTTTTGGATCTCACTAACGAAACACATGTACTAGTCGTTTCCGCATACCTTATTATGTATTTAGTTTCTAAATTTTAAATTACTTAATTAACCATCCAAATATAATATTGAGCAAGTAAAACAACCATTGTTTTCGAAAAAAGGTAAACAAGCATTCAACAAGGGTTTTAAAACAACACATTACAATTAAAGTTCTTTCAACTTAGCAATGGTTTTAATGAACTTAAGATAAGAGATAACTTACTTTGGATTTCACTCCGTCAAACTTTAAGTCAAGGAACTTAAGATCTAAAACATACTTCCTACCGTGCTTCGAAAACAAATGAAAATACCCCGACTTCCTCCTTCCTAATGCTTGGACAAGGCTGGAAATGGAGGTTGGCCGAAAGTATAGAGAAGAAGTGGTGGAGCTTTGAACTTGACTCAAAATTAGACTCGAAAAATAGGTCGCCTTCTCTCTTGTTTTTGACTTTCTTACTCCCAAAATTTGAAAAACACGTTAACTGAAAAATTATTGAAAATTCTTTTCTATTGAACTAGAAAAAAGAATCATTTAAATCCAAGTTGTTTTGAGGGAGATATGATAGAATAAAGAAGAGGTATTGTTGAATTGACCAAATGAAGCCCAAAAATGCACTTCAAAGAGTTGAGTTTCAGGTATAGCAACCTCAAAATTAGAAAAAGTGATCAGCAAAAAAGTTGTACCCCTGGAATTTGATATGTTATGAAGAAAAGAATTTCCTAATTTTGGTACGTTATGACCAAGTTATGATCAAAACAAAATGGCCTATTCTCAGACTTAAAAACTGGTCCAGAAAATGCACTGGAAAGAAATGTATTTTTGATATAGTTAACTTTAGAATGAGACAAAGTGGAAAACATAAAAATTATAGCCACTAGAAAAATATATGATTTTAAATAAAGAATTTTGCATTTTGGTTTGGTTTTGAAGAAGTTATGATCGAGAGAAGAAGAGGTAAAATATGGAGAAAAGATGAGTTTGATTTGAAGAGAATGAACATTGATTTCTTTTGAATATTTTACAAATATTTTGCCATTATTTCTTTTTAATTTTTTTCTATGGCTTGAAAGCCATTAAAGAGGAGAGGAAGAAGATGAAGCTTGAGAAAATAAGAAGAAGAAAATGTGAATGAAAGTGAAGAAGGAGATGGATATTTGTAGAAAAAGAAAGAAGTGGTAAATTTACCAAAATAACCTCTTACCAAATTAAACTAACCTTACTTTAACCTAAAGCAATCTTCACATTTTTAATATTTAACATCATCTTTTACATCCTTACTTTATGTCTTAGTCACTTAAAGATTAAGTAAAGAATATCATAATTATGTTGGCTTTGATTTGATGTGATTTGATGTTTATTTTTTCTTACTTTTGTTAATTCTTACTTACTTTTACTAATGACTTCTTGAAGTTTTATAATCTTATTTAGTAAAAGTAAACATGTTTAGTGAATTAATTAATATTTACACTATTTAAATATATGTTCATATATAAGAAAATAAAGGTGCGACGACGTTGCGATAACTTTTGAAACGACAAAACATTGTTTTTTAACAAAATGTTCTACGGTCACATTTTGACGTTTTAGTTAAACTATTTATTTACGTATACCAAACTTAAAAATAAAATTTTTACTTCTTTAAATAAATTAAAACATATCTCTTTATGTTTTAAAATGTATTTAAATAATATCAAAATCTTCAATTCTACAGTGTTTGTGAAACTGACAAAATGCGACAAAATTTGGTTATTTTTGTTAAACGATTATTAACATACTTTTAAATATTTTAATATACTTTTATTATCTTTATTAGATGTTTTCAATGATATTTGTCTTTTTAAATAAACATTTAAACCTATTTATTTAAGCATTTATCTATTTTTAACAAAACTTAACTTTTGTTGATTTGTTTTAAAATCCAAATTTATACTTTTTAAATTATCAATTATAAGAATAAATAATATATCTATTATTATCTATTTTATTTAACTTATTTATTTAAGTTTTAAACCTTCTTAAACGAAATCTCTCATTTTCGAAGTAGCGAAAATTTGGGTCGGTACAGTTTAAAGTTTTAAAAGGGTATATTATTTAAAGTACTTCAAGTAGAAATTGTTTCAAAGAATTTTTAATTTGTAAATCAACGCTCTTCTCTTTTCACTGGAAAATAATTTTGGTGATGCCTACAGCATCATCGACATTCATTTTCGAGTTTTGAAGTGAAGAGATCATTATGTAGTTTTTCTACGGCCTTGCTTTGGAGAATTAGTTTGATTTGGATTTCTAAAATATGACTTGATTTATAATATGTGTGATATATCCTTTAAAATTTGATTTGATATATATTGTGTATATTTATTTATCTCTAAAATGGTTTGAAGTTAATCGAAAATCTAATTCATAAACTTTGGCTTAAAGGATAATGTCAATTATAAAATGAAATCGAAATTTTGAATAAATATTTAATCTTCGATAATGGAATTAAAAAATGTTAGTTGTATAATATTCTATTGCATTCCAATATAACTTACCTTAATTATTAAAAGTTAACAATGTAATTAGATAATATACAATATGAAAAGGATTTTTATAAATAAAATTTGAGTGGTTATAATAAATGTTATACACTTAAATTTTGGTTATAATAGATTAATTGAGGTTAATCGAATAAAAGGTCAACTGAATAATTTACAATATTAAATGATGTTAAAGGAATTTATAAATAAATTGGAATAGTTATAGTAGGAGTAAATATGCTTGATATATATGATTAGATATATTAAGTGGAATAAATAAAAAAAATTGGAAGAAAGAAGAAGTAAATTGGTCGAATAAAATATGATTATAATAATCGACTATGCAAATTTATGATTTTAGAAAATTGTTAATTAAAGATAACTAGATAAGATAATCAAGTTAGAATAGTTAAGATTGATTTAACTTAAGTGAAATTCAATGAATGAAATTAATTATTAAATTAAATTGAAATTTATATGGTTTAAAAATTTATTGTTTTATTTTGTTTTTCAATCTATTTTCTTTCTGGTCGTTGCTACTCTCTTACCTCATTCGTTTTCGCGGACGAAAAGTTTTGAGTGGGGGAGAGTATAACAATCCATAATTTTATAAATATTTTAATTAAATTTTTATTTGAAAACTTTGATTTTTAAATCATTTAAAACTGAATTTTTGAATTTTCCAATGTAAGTTGGAATTTATTTTCCAAATACAATAAATTAAACATTTTCTGAAAATTTTATATTTTAGTCAAGCTTTGACTTTCAGTTTAAATTTTTTAATTTGAATTTTAAATTTTTACTTTTTCTTTGAAGCAGAAAATAATTTTGATATTCATTCTGTTTTTCGTTTTTTTTAAATTCTGTTTTATACTTTTTAAACTGGATAAATTACAGTGTTTTACACACAATAATTTTCTGTATTTTTATTTTCTATTTCCTATGTTCATTTCTATATTTTCATTTTCTATTTATTTATTTTTATTTTATGGTTTGCATTTTGATTTATTTTTGGCTTTTGACTTGTTTTATTTTGGATAAATGGCTTAGAAATTTAAAGGGACTTAAACTACTTGTTTTATTTCTGTGTCTTTTCCTTTTCCCTAGCATTCACTTGCCTAGCCGTGCATTTTATTTTCTTTAAGCCATGAGAAACTTTACATCCACTTCATTGGTCATTTGCGTGCAAACAAAGAAAAAAAATAAGCAAGATCTCATGGCTCCTTTTCTTGGAAATCAAGCAAGCCTTTTTATTTTCCAGCCTTTCATTTTCTAAACTCTACATCTCTAGACATTCACATCTTCATAACCCTAGCCGCCACTAAGTTTGTAAATCACGTACAAACTCAATTCTCATCTCTTCATTTTATTCATTTGCGTGAGAAAAAAGAAAAGAAAATACAAGCTCCAAATTCCATGGCTTCCTTCTTCTCTCTCCTCTTTTCATTTTTGTTCTCTTTGTCATGTTAGCTCGGCCTTCACCTCCTAGCCGACCTCACCATCTCCACTACACCACCATGCCGACCATCATCACCTCCTCCACCCATAGTCCGTGACCACCATGAAGACTCCATCACCAAACAATGGAAAACATAGCCTAGATGACCACATACGTCCCCTTCCTCCTCTTCCTATTGCTCGACCACGTCAAACACCACCTCTTCCTTGCTTTGCCTTGACCATACCACTCCATGCCGTGCGCCTTGACCCAAGCCAAGCCAAGGCCGAGCCCACTTGAAGTCATGGCTGAACTAATTACATCTTAAACCCTTGCCTTTTTGCCTTCCAGCATATGTAACATATGGCCGAACCAAATACATCTTAAACCAAGCATTCAACCCACTCAAAAATATAATCGTGCTTTATCGTACCTTTTCTTGCTTTGCGGAATTTGGATTTGTGTCTTGAATTTCAATTCTATCTTTAAAAATGTGAGTTATTCACTCTAGACATTACATACTTATATAATTGTGGAATGATGACAAGTGAATTGCACAATTTAATATGCTATGTTCGTACATCCCTATGATATATATATTTATATGATGTTAAATGCTATTTGTATAACCGTTACATAATCTGATATGATATGTTACATTGTACTGTTCATTTTATTTAATATATCATATTGCAAGTTCCCTATCACTATGGGTTAAAATGATACATACCCGAACGGACATTATAATAAGGAAAAATTATTATAAGCTGAAATGATAGGCTCGAGTGATTTTTATTGTATTTGATTTACTTGGGATTGCGAGTTTGAAATGATAGAACCCAGATTTTTCTTTTTAAATTGTGGGTTGAAATGATACATATCCGTATCACCTGAACTAGGTTAGAAAATATTATACAGGTCCATGGTTATATTTTTAAATAATATTTTCCTAAAAATTAATTAAGTATTTTCAAATAATATTTCCCTAAAAGATTTCTTAAGTATTTTGAGTTTTATAAATATATGAAATTTTTAACTTAAAATTTGATTTAATGCTTTAATTATAAAGGTGTATTGGTTTTTCTATAAGTTAAATTTTTATAAAGTTAATAATTGGTTTTAAGTTGAATTAAAGATCTTTATTGATGATAAATAACTTAATAATTAAATTTGACTTAATATGGAAGTTTTAAATCTAACCTAGAAATTGTTATGAATTTTACTTTATGAAATGGACATGTTTTATATAATAAATAATGTATTTTGAACTGATAAAATGGAATACATTAATAATTGGACATTTGTAATAAAATTTATTTAACTAGAAAATCATAGTTAATCGATGTCTAAATGAATAGATCTATAAGGAAAATTTGATTGTTATATTAACTATGATAAAATGTTCTTTTGTGAAATGTTATGTTGTGTAAAATAAATAGTTATGATTTTTAAATGGAAAAATGTATCTTAAATTATGACTTAACTTGATAATTGGAAACTCGGTTTTTAGTAAAATTATTAAGTAAAGTAAATAAATGAAAATTTAATTTTATTTATGAAGTGGGTATTTTAAAATAAAGTGTTATGTTATTTGTTAAAGCAGAGTTAAGAAAGAATGTACTTTTGACTTAACAAATGAATCTTAGTTTAAATTGGATATTTATTGATAAAATTTTATTTTATTAAATCATAAATTGAATGATATCCAAATGAATATTTTTGAAGCGAAAAATATGATTTTTATAAGTTAAAATGGCCAAAATTGAAGTTCTAATGTTGTTGAAATTTTATAGTAAATCTGGAATTAGCATTGGTAGCACTTTCGAAATGTTGTGGTTTCAAGACAGCATTGTTAATTCTGTGATTTCTTGAAATAAACTAAGTTTTGAAATAATAAAGAGCTATTGCAGCATTTTGTGAGTGCTATTGTTGTTGAAACTAAACTATATTTTGAAATAACTAAAGAGCTGCTGCAGCACTTTGTAAGTGCTGTTGTTGCTGAAAGTAAAATGTTTTGAATAACTAAATAGCTACTGCAGCACTTGGTTAGTGCTGCTGTTGCTGAAAGTAAACTGTTTTGAATAACTAAATAGCTACTGCAGCACTTGGTAAGTGCTGCTGCTGTTGAAAGTAAAACTATTTTGAAATAATAACTAAGTACCTACTGTAGCACTTTGTAAGTGCTGCTGTTTTTTAATTTGACAATATTTTTCGAAATACTAATATATCTACTGTAACACTATATAAATGCTATTGTAGCTGAAATTTGCAATGTATTGGAAATTTTATAATTAAATGAATGAACTTAGAAATGCTACAACTTTGAAATGAATATTATTTGACATTGAATTTAAATGGTTTAAATAAATATGTTTAAAAGTGTTATTATTTCAAATATTGTGGTTTTAAAGTGTTTGGTTTCAGAGTTGTTATAATGTGAAAGTAATATGGCTTTGGAAATGAAATTGTTTGAAAATGTATATAACTAAGAATTATCTTTAAATGTACAAATTTGAAACTTATTAAAATTGAAGATTTAAGAATATGAGTTTATAAAGTGGTTTGGTTTAAGACGATTTAAAGGAATATTTCAAGTTTAATAAATTGAAGGAAATATTCAGTGATTTGAAATTTGGGTTTTATTTAAATGATATATTCTTTGATTTCGGGATTTAAATGATATATTACTACTTTGGTTTTTGAAATGGAAATGATATATTGATTGGGTTTTGAAATGAAAGAATATAGTATTTATTTTTTAAATGGATATGATGCTTTGGTTTTGAAGTATAAAAGATTTTTTAAATAAATATGCATGGGTTATAATAACGGTGGGTTGTTGAAGAGACTGGAATCAGATATGGACGTACTCCCTGTCGATACCGAAAACCACTTTAATAACCGTGTATGCGGTGGAGATTCTAGAATGAAGCGGGATGGTGGCGGCGTTTACGTGGACCCGACTCCCGTGAGTTGACATAAGGTGCTAAAACAGGAGCAATCGATGGGCTAAAGAGGTAACACCTCTTATCAGACACACTCCTTCGATACCATTCTATTACTTTGTGAATGATTGGGGCCCTTTTGATTTTGGAGTTGTGGCTCGAGGTGGGCGGTAGTAGATGCTACGCGTTACCACCGGTCCGGAAGCGTAATTGGTGTATCTACCCTGGCATTGGCTAGTTGTACCGTGCCACCTACCCTATAGCGCCTTGTACGAGTTTGGTTTTCTCCCGTAGCCTGTGGAGTATCCTCTAGTGGCTTCCCGATCAGGAGGGATTATGATACTGGATGGACTACTAGGACTATTACATGTTAAGGGGAATATTGGGTCACTCCTTAACGTTATTTTTAAGTAAGTTTATTTTACTATAGACATTATTATAATAGCGAAATATTACTACATAGTAAATAGTTTAACGGATCCTTAGAGGATGGGCGGTCCCAAACATCAATTAAGTTACTTGTACCTTATATTACGGTTCACTTGAGTTGGTTTACATTGCATAAGCATGTATGTCCTGACTCGAGTGTTTCGTGTTTTTCTTTACGCTCGGGTCAGGCTAAGTTCCTGATCGGGGGTTCGAGCACATGATTTTGAGGTGGTTTACACCGGTCCGGAAGAGGATTTTTCACTAGATTCCCGATAGTGAACACTTGATATAGTTTCTTGATATGAATTCTGATGTTTTTTATCATAGTAAATGGCTAAGTAAGAAGAATGAAAGTGTCTAATAAAGGAATTAGGTCGAAGTCCACACTTGAGAAGTCAAGATATCTATATCAGTTTGGAAGAGATCGAATAAGTGATCAGAATTGATATTGCGTACGAGTGACATATGTACATCGTACATGCTTTGGTATAACTGAGTGCTATATTTATTGACTTGTGGGGAGTAGGGAAAGGACTCTTCAAATTATGCGAGGTATGAATAGTCAACTAAGTAATAATCTGAGGTTGTTGAGCGAAAAATACACTTAGTAGATTGTTTATCATCCTTATGTGATGAGAAGGTTTTGAAACGGGGCAAATCGCAAGCCATGTTTACTAGTAATTATACATACTTTTAAGTACTAATGTGTGATTCTTTTTTTGTTTCTTGTGTTGGAATTTTGAGGACAACATATTCTAAGTCGGGGAAATGTAAGGACCTGGAAGTTCGAACACTTTATATTTAAATATCTGGTTTATTTAAATATTTAAAGTTTAAATTTAGTGTGATTAACTTAATTTAATAACCTTGTTAACCCTTTTTAAATAACAACCAATGGTAAAAAAAATTAAAAATTTTTATTTATAAAAATAAATAGTTTCAATAAGTATCGATTATGTGATCGAATATCATTCTATCAATAAAATGTCCGCTTGAAACTGTCATCATGTGGCACTATCTCATATTTTGACGAAACTAGCGTAATCGGCACCAGAATAATAAAGTGATGTACGACGACGATTTTCAGGATAGTCGGATTTATTGTGTGATCGTGTGAGCTAGAAACACGTAATGATTAATGTGAGAAAATTAAAATATAATATTTATTTTACCCCTACCCCTTCACTTCGCTCTCTACTCTTCTTCTCTCTCTTTCTTTTCTTTTATTGCTACAAATCGAAAAAAGTTCCAGCCGCCATCTTTCTTCAATTATTCTACGAGCTTCAGACCATATAATCAAATGATGTTAGATCTGTTCCTCTCATATGGAAGAGTGCTTTGTATTGGTGTGTGCGATGTTGGGTGCGGCGTCGATTGGAGATGGCTGTAAGTTTGGACAGCAATTAGGGTTGATACTTTTTCAAATTTGAGCAAGAGAATCAGGTAGTGGAAATTTGGGATGGTGTGACACTCTCTCGGTAAAAGCGACATGTGCTATAGTAAATGGAGGTTTCCAAGTTATGAATCTCAGGAGGGGTATGGACGTGTCATATTGGTATAGGTCGCGGAGAGCATGCGAAGAGGAGGGCGATAGAGTTGGTTGTTCGTTGTTTGATGGAGTTGATGGGAAAAATTTGACATAGACGTGCACGACATTGGATAGGCATCCTCATGCGTGTACAGGGAAAGAAAATTAAGAAAGAAGGGAATTTGAATTAATGAGATAATTAATGTGTTAATTAAGTAATTAATTATTGCAATTAATATAATTTCCTATAAAATCAATAACTTTTACATACAGGGTCCAATCATGACGCCGTCTTCGCTATTATGCTCATAGTAGGATTATTTATGCTGGTTTGGCTTGGGCTTGGATGAGTTTACTCACCATCGAATTTGTATATGTTGTGTGTATAATGTTGTTGTGTTAAATATAAGTTAAAATTTATAACAAACCAACTGATTACTTTGGAAACTTTCTTGCTTTTGAAAGCAAGTAACAACATCATATGTACTCTCTTTTAAAACCCTCAAAAACATATATCGTAATCAAGACTTGTCGTTTACACGTTTGATAATGTGTTGTGAATGTTTGAAGTGATATATTCACTATAAACGCACTTTGAATCCTCTTGTAGTTGACATATATTAAATTTGCTATATTATGATTATATTTGGAAAATATATATTTGTTTGTTCACTATGCATGTTCTGGTGTGTTTGACGTAGTGGGATTGGTTTGGACATTTGTAGAAATTGTGGAATGAAGTTTTGTTAATTAAAAGTGAAGAAGTAGTAATAGATGCACTTTGAAATCACATTGAGTTCGTCAGTTTTTGAAGTTTACTGTGAAAGGCATCCTAGAGCTTCTTTGTATTTTTAATAAGTACTATAAGTGTGGTTATCGAGAAAATATCAATGTTTAAATTTGTTACCAATGATTCTTTATGGATTTTTAAAGTAATGGTTTTAAATTCTAAAACAAGCATTTTATGATTTTTACATAAATACTGAAATAAGCATTTTAAGTAATATTTAATATAAATGCTTTTAAAAATAGAATAAGTATTTATGAAGTGTTTCTCAATACATATAGTTTTGAGAAAATTAGCTGAATATTTGTTAAGATAAACGGAAGCTTGATATAATATCGTTTTAAATTATTTTTATTATTAAATATTTTTTCTTATAAATGAGTTAGTATATATTAAAGTATGATTTTAAAAATGGTTTCTAGTAAATGTATAAGTTGGAAAAAGTAAGTTGTATTTTTATAACGTTCCACTTTATCGTACAGTTCAAATTTACATTTTCCAAACTTGTTCAACCCAAATTGCATGGAAAGGCGGATATTTAAAAGAAATAAAATAGATAGAAGATAAAAAGAAGATAGAAAAAGAACAAACAACATAGAATCTCACGGTGGAACGAATCATCTATAATATAGAATAAATCTTTGCATAAAACAGAACCATAATGTATATAGTACATATAACAATCATAAGAGTTTACAAACCTATACAGCACGGACAGTGATAACACCCTATCCTTACAATTGCCGATAAACACAAATAAATGCAATGGAATATAATCACTTACGTGAATATGACTCTGGGCCTCTAGCTCCTCTCTTGAAGCACCACTCCTTCCAGCTAAACTGGATATACGCTCGATCTAACCCGAGCAATTAGGAAAAACCATGACTGGGTGAGTGTGGTAAAACCAGCGTGAGAATTTAAATCACAAGGAATTTTATTTCTGTTATCTTTAGAAACACATTTAAAATCAAAGGTATCTCGTAAGACCACGTCACATATATACACGATGGGTTTTTCCCTTACGATAACCAAAACACTTTGTATCAAACCATCCAATATTATTCTAATGTCTAAGTACAAATACTTATTTCAATAGCCAAAATGTTACATCATTAAATCCCACCATACTAGGCTCTACAACCAAAACCGTGAAGGCACATATTGGAGAATAGATTCTATAGGAATGACTAGGCATATGGGCACCACCTGTCATAGTACACATCTAGAACAATGTACCGAAGACCACGTCGGGATCCCCTGCAGCACAAGATCGGACTATCCATAACCTAGACAGATCAAATATGTTATCACCACGGGTGTTCCTACCTTTTCCGAGTTCCTTCCATGTATCGTAGTAATATTCAAGGATGTCTATAAAGGTGATAAACATATCCTAGTTGGGTGCGACCCACTTAGCCTTGCTGCATCTCCTCTGATTTTCAATCATTCTCGGTTGATGAGGCTTGAGGCTACAATTCCCTTTTTAAAGAATTTACACTTAGAATGCTCATTGTCCTCCAATGATGATATACTGATAGCATTCATCCATACAAGTCCATTCTGGGTCTGAACGAAACCGAAGGCACTATTCCTACTACATCCATTTTGGAATCATCCTCAGGATTAATAGCGATTAGCCCTCGCACTTCAGTGCTTCATCTTCGATTCCATGCTCATGTCTTCACTTCGAAAACATACTCGTTGGATCGAAGTGGTTTTTCAGATAATTTATCCGAACTCGGTCTCTTTGAAACAACATTCGATATCTATGGTAAATCAACCCCGGTTCTTTAGGAAATAAACAGAAGAAAATAAGATCGCAGATCATCTCCTAACTTTTAATGGAAGGTTTTTCTTAAAATTGTCCTAGAAGAATGAAATGAGTTTATCATATAGTATAACACCTCGAACGGTAACTGTACCATATAATTTCCATGTTTCTACTAGATATTTTCAAAGTTATGTTTTGCGTCCAGATTTGATAGCCAATTATTTAACTATCAAATAAAAAACCATTCAATCAAAGATTCATTTCCCATTGAAATCACCAAGCCTTATTTAATTAAATTAAATCTCTTAATCAAAAATTATATACTTATCTCACAGGTATAAATATATTCACAATCCATTTCCTTAAAACACATTTGAAAACCTTTTTAAATAAATATGGAAAGCACCCTGTGGTATCAGCTATGGATTTACAGCTCAAAGATTACGTCTCTATCCCAAAGAAATCCAAACTTAACTGTATATGGTCTCTTCTTTCCTATTAAGCCATGAAAGTATACCATTACTTCCCAAAAACTTTATTTAATAATTATTTTAAAATAATACTTTGAAATTCTATATAAATTTTCCAAGTTTAATCAGGGAAAAATACACTTTTATAATAGTTTACTATATATAATATATTACTTTTAAAACACAATTAATATCTAAAAAAATTATATTTGGAATAACAATAATATCCTAATATTAATTAACCCTTAGGTAATAATTAACTTTAAACAAATAATTATAAATAACTTTTATTAATAATTTATATACTTTTAAACAATTAGAATAATTAAATAGCTTTTAAACAATAATTTAATACCTTTTAAAATAATTTTAGAATAAAATAATTAACTTTAATTCATTATCAAAATATTTTTTTATTAAATTTAAAATATCATTAATAAATAATAATCATTCTCAAGTAATTTTGGTTCAAAAGTCAACCCCCAAATCAGTAAAGGCATATTTATTTCCAATGGTACTTAAAAAAGTTACCATTCGTTCCATAACAGTCTAGAATTATAGAGACAGATATTCATAAGAATCTATTTTTAACGATCAATTCAACATCATATTGCCCAGTATAATTATTGGGATAATAAATAGATATCCGTACAAATATAATAGCAGAACAGGATTTTATTTTTTCTAATAAATGTCAAAAAATGATATATTCTGTAATAAAGGCAGAACGTGATTTATTCTTCCCATAGGGGTCTAATTAAATATAGTTAGCGGAACGGTGTTTTATTCCGCTAACCTAGTTGTCAAAACATCGTAATTAACATAAATTAACTCGTCGTTATTTTTAATGGAGGAAAATCACTTCAGTAGACGGGCAATATAATTTAAACGACGTTACTTGTTTTAAGTTGATTTTCAAAAATCTGTCCATTTAAAATTGCTTAGAAATTTTACTTATTCAAACTCGATAGCGGTTCGTATGACGACATAATATTCGTCGATAGGTTTTGAACGCAATGAATCTCACGCAAATCGGGATTCGTGCGTACAAGTTATAACACTTTTAAAATTTACAAAAACTTACTTATAATTTGACACTTTAAAAGAGAGAGAAAAAAATTCCATCCCACTTCTTTCTGCCAAGGCCTTCACTCACTTGGTTTTCTTTTTTTTTTCTTTTTTTATATATATCTAGGCCGAAACCCAAACTTTCCTACGAAAAGAAAACGTCTTTCTTCTACGTAAATGCTCAGTCGAACCAGAAACCAAAACCTAATGCCTCATCCACTCCAATCGTCATGCTAGTCCTTCCCTCGATCACATACCCAGCTCTTCACAAGCTCAAGTCTAACCAAAGTGTCAATGACCCTCACAACGTTCGAGCACCTCCACAACTTGAGAGTTTTTTTTCTATACACGAAAATGACGTTCATGCGTGCACGTCAACGGACTGCTATGCAATGCCTTGCCGTGGCGACCCCCTGCACTCGCATGTTTCACCCCACCCTTCACGTTCTTCCTACCATTACAAGCTTCGGCCACCTTCATCTCAAAAAACATTCTTGAACAGGCTCTTTCCCTTGAAACTGAACTACTTCGGCAAAAACAACACTTCCCCACAACCCCGACCACCGGTGACCGCACCACCACTACCGCACGAACCCCCATCGCCACCACACCCTTCTAGCCAACCTCGACTATGTCCGGTTGTTCCCACTTGCCACGATTGCCACCAAACCAAACCATGTCAAAAACATGTCCTAAACCTTAAAAATGCCAAGCCCATGCAAATTTATGCCTAAATCAAAATTCCGCCATGATGAAACCCTTCCTCTAATCACCATGCACCTCCTCGACCAAACCGCACACTTCCACGATGAACCAAACACCAGAATTTAATTTTTCAGTGAAAACTGATCATGTTATCCTGCTTTTTGGCAAAGCCGTGATACCAAAAGATCGGTCGAAAACAGAAGATAGTTCGTCTCAAAGATTGGTTATACTTTGCTTCACTATGGATATTGATGAATTTTTTTCGAGTCCAGATTGAGCTACAATTGATAGAACATGACAAGCATAGCCATAAAAGTCAGCATCTCAAATTTCAAGTCAATCCGAGCTCATATGCTCACGTTATGATCGATTCAATCTAGAGGAAACGACCTAGATTTCGTATCCATCACTTTGGGTGACTTCGTATCCATCATCGAACCCCTTTTCGCATCCATCGAAGTGCCTCAGTTCGTATCGATCAAGTTCGAATCCATCGAAGTGCCTCGGTTCGACTCGATCTCATTTGCATCCACCAGGAAGCCTCGGTTCAACTCGATCTCATTCGAATCCATCGGCTCCTCCTTATTCGAATCCATTGGCATCTCCCCGACTTCGCATCCATCAACTAAGGCAGCAGATACTACTTCGCATCCATCATAGAAGCCTCTCTTCGTATCCATCAGGCAGCTGCTATTCGTATCCATCAAAGAAAGGCTTGTTCGTATCCATCGACCATCAGTGGTTCGTGTCCATTAGTGGATACTTTTCGAATCCATAAGTGAAACACATGTTCGGAACCACCAAGCGACTTCTTATTCGTATCCATCAACACTTGTCTATTTCGAACCGATCACCGCCTCCTAGTTCGAAACCATCAGCAGATGGACCACGTCACAATGATTGCCTAGCATCAGCTTCTTATCCATCAACGGGGATGTTTTCGTATCCATCGAACTGTCTAGCTTCGTATCGATCATTCATCCCCCAATTCGTATCCGTCGAGCAAACAAGCCTAGGTGACGTGTCATCCCTCGATATGAACAAGCCGAGATATATGGAGTCGATGTCGTCAACTCGGAGTAAAGACCGAATCGAGGCGAAGTATGCGCTCCACGTCATCACGAACGCGTGTGCCATCATCGATTCGAAGCAATCGATTCGAAGAGATGGATTCGAACCAAACAGCCTAGCGAAGAACGTCATTTCGTATCGACTATATCTCACAATCCACTGATCCAAATGCCATGAAATTTTCACAGGAGATTACACACGAGAAATAGAACGCTCACACCAAATATCAGCTCAATTGGACGTCATTTTGATCGATACAAAATGATTTCGTATCGATCAAAGACCGACTCGAAACTTTCTGAGATTGGTCGCGTGGGCCTACTCACATTCCAGAAAAAGTCTCCCGAGATTTGAGTGAAGTCTCAGCCTCCTACGCCTATAAATAGAGCCCCAGAGCCTACAGAAAAAGGATCTTTGGATTCTCAAGCGTCGAAACTCTGCTGGATCAAGACCTACATCATACTTTTGCTGTTGATTTTAAATTTCCAGTTGTAACTTGTTGTTGTTGGCTGTACTTGCTTGTAATCATTGAAAGTGAAGCAATAAAACTGCAAAAAACTTCATAGTGGACGTAGGTAACACGCCGAACCACTCTAAAACGCTTTTCTATGCATTTTCTTTCCCGTTGTTTGGAGTTTTTATTAGATAATCCTCATTTTCAATTTAAATTCTTCATTATTATCTCTTCATAGACTCCCGAAGAGTGTTGTGACCAATTTTGGTGCAAATACTTTGGTGCTTTCACTGGGAAAACCCACGTTTTCTCCTGCTCTTTGGATCTGTCATCGATACCGAATTGAATAAATCTAAGAGAGAGATCAATATCACAAATCCAAGTTCCTTCCCTTCTATTCAGATTTGAATAAAGTCTAGAAAAGGAATTCAACCTTCAAGATGGTTAGCACAAGGACCACCTCTAACGCTATCAATCAAGAAGACCAGGATAAACAGAATCCTGCGCCACTACCCCATCCAATCAGGACGATACCGGACACTCAGAACCATCAGGTCCGGTTACCCGACAAGTGTTTCAGCTGCTGCTCCAAGAGCTGACCTAGAGTCGGCAACAACTAACAGAACAGCTACACGCTTACGCCGAGTTGATCAACCAGCAGGATCGCCAGAAGCGAAGGAGATCCAAGAGAGATCATGCTTCTCACACCTCCAGCGAAAGTTCTTCATCTTTTGATTATCATCATCAATCTCTACGACCCCGGCTAGATGGGAGTCACATACAAGCTGCTGGAAATCAACCGGCAATGACCGATGGACAGCTAAGAGTCAGTCCATCAGTCAGTTTCCAAATCGGGCCCTCCTCCCGAGGAGGTGCCGCTCCTCACTACACCACAGAATACCGCACCACTAACGTCGTATTTGAACCAGGAGTCGATGCTCAAAATCAATCGAACCTGGACTGTCGTCATCATGGACGTACTCCTGAACCATACGTCCAAGGGGACTACGAGCCAAGAAGGCAAGATTTGGACCGTCGATAGCATCCTGTCCGACCCCAGAATGTGGGATTCAATCACACTCCGGCGCAAGCTGCACAGAACATACAAATGCCGGATATTCTGACCATGATACGTCACATGATCCGTGAGAGCCAGGGTCTCACGAACGATAAATGGGTAATCTCTAGAAGTCACACTCCTTTCACGGATGATTTTCTTACTTCTGAACCCCCATGGCGATTCAGGATGCCGACTCTATCCATGTACGAGGGAAACTCCGACACCAACCAACATATTCTGAAATACGAATGGTCGATGAGCGCTGCCAGAGCTGACGATGCAGTGAAATGTCGTAGTTTCCCCATCTCCTTGGAGGGCATCGCCACCATGTGGTTCACTCGACTACCACCACGATCTATTTCCTTCTTTGACCAATTGGACGCTAAATTTGTTGAGCAATTCCGCATGTACGTTGCAAGGCCGAAAGTCGTTAACAATCTGTCTAGCGTCACACAAGCCCCTGGAGAGACGCTCATACACTACTTAGAGAGATTCCACGCTGCATGTGCCGAAATCAGCAATCCGAACGATAACTCCATCCTTATGGCGTTGACTAAGGGGGTTGACCCCGATTCTGAGTTTGGCAACTGGTTGGCTGGAAAACCCCCTACATCGTTGGACCGTTTCCACGCCAAGGCGGCTCAACTCCTGAGAAGGGAAGATGCGAAACAGTCTAGGAAGCAGACTGTTGTAGGGCCAAGCACGGAAGGGATCCAAAGCAATGTCGCGATCAAACAGTCCGGTGAGAGTTCCGGAAAAGTTCAGTTGAATGTCCAAAATAAACAAACTCAGCGAAGGGAGAACGTGAACCAAACTAGAAAGCGAGATCAGAACTATGGCCCACCGCGGAAGAATCCTATGTTTGACAGTTACACTCCTTTGAATACATCGCTGGATAACTTGTATTTACAAACCTATAATACAATTAAATACAAAAAACCTGCTCCAAAACCGTCATCAGAGAGACAAATCCAAACGGGGGAATTTTGCAGGTTCCATGAAAGCTACGGGCACAATATGAATGAATGTCGTCATTTGCAAGATCTCGTTGAAAAATTGATTAGAGAAAGAAATCCGGAACAGTTTGTGCGAGTGCCGCAGAATGGAAGAGCGGGCCCATCAAATCAAAATAATGAACCCGGTCGACTAAGGCATGAAGACTCTACCTGTCCCCGCGGGAGATTAGTGATAAACGCCATCAATGGCGGACCCATTTTGTCAAGAGCCTGGAACGACGACAACCTTCGTCACTGTTGCACATGACAGGCTTATTCAATCTATAAATACTTTGTAATTTTCTTTACATTTGAAGTTTGAATTTGTAATGAGGCAACTGACTTTGCCATATTTTCTCATTTCAGTAATAAAATGCCATCTCTTCAAGCTAGAGCTGTGATTCACCGAATGCGACATTCAACAATCACGACGCACGAAGTGCTAAGTTCCATCGAACAATGGAACTTATTCAAATAGCAAGTGACTGCGATACGACCGGCCACTCACTAAGTGAAACCTCAGCTCGGGGGCAAGCCATCAAATCAAAGGCTGAACCGGACCGACACACGATAGTCCTACAACTAACTCCTAATTCCCAGAGTGTGAATTGGAGTATAAATATCAACTCTAGGTTCCTAGAGTGCGAACTAGAGTATAAACACTAACTCCACTTTCCCAGAGTGCGAATTGGAGTATAAACATCAAATCCATCGTTCCCAGAGTGTGAACGGACTCTAAGTTCCCAGAGCGTGAATTGGAGTATAAACATCAAATCCATCGTTCGCAGAGTGTGAACGGACTCCAAGTTCCCAGAGCGTGAATTGGAGTATAAACATCAAATCCACGTTCCCAAAGTGTGAACGGACTCCAAGTTCCCATAACGTGAATTGGAGTATAAACATCAAATCCATCGTTTCCAGAGTGTGAACGGACTCCAAGTTCCCAGAGCGTGAATTGGAGTATAAACATCAAATCCATCGTTCCCAGAGTGTGAACGAATTCCTAAAAAGCCCAAATAGGTGTGACTGACCATCTATCGGCTGACTCCAAGTTCCTAGAGTGCGAATTGAAGTATAAACATCAAATCCATCATTCCCAGAGTGTGAACGAATTCCTAAAAAGCCCAAATAGATGTGACTGACCATCTATCGGCTAACTCCAAATTCCCAGAGCGTGAAGTGGAGTATAAACATCAATTCCAGGTTCCCAGAGTGTGAACCGACACATAAATGCTAACTCCAGATTCACAGAGCGCGAGTCGGAGTACAAACATCAATTCCAGGTTCCCGGAGGGCGAACCGAAAAATACAAATGTCAACTCCAAATTCCCAGAGCGTGAAGTGGATTATAAACATCAATTCCAGGTTCCCGGAGCGCAAACCAAAATATAAATGCTGACTCAAAATTTCCAGAATGTGAATTAGAGTACAAATACCAAGTCAAAGTTTCTGGAGTGTGAACTGTGTTACAAACATCGATAACTCTCAAATTCCCAGAGTGTGAACCAAATTATCGGTCACAGATTGTCCTAAGTCCCCGGAGAGTGGACGTGTGCTCAAGATTTGCAATAGGTGCGATCGACCACCAAAATACAAATGTTGTTCCCCGGAATTGGGGGGCAAAATTGCTTAATTGTTAATCACCAACCGAAGCGATACAATGTCCAAAATTCAACTCATTCATCGATTACCACGTGTGATCAAGATTTTCAAGCTTGGCAAATAAAACGAACTCAATTTGAAGGTAGAAACACCACAAATAAATTGGATTGAAACCCAAATGCTGCAAATACTTAAGCACAAAAGAAATGAGAGTTAAAGCAAAGAGACTAAATATCATTCCAACTAGCTGTATGTGAAGATTCATGTACAAGTTATTCCAAAAATTCCCACTAGCGGGCGGCCGAGCCTGCATCTATACGTGCCTATGAAAGAAAATATGCAAACGACAAAGCTTCGAAGTCCAGCTATAATGACCATCATCGCTAGTCATCACAACCGTACTATTAAAATGTTGGCAATCAATCCGGATTAAAGTTATTACGGTTCTATCGACGAACCTCGAAAAGTCGTCAAGTATACACTTTAACTATCAAGTCCAGATAGGCAAGAATGAAGCTCGTCGAAGTCATGCTATCGAGAGTTCACATTTTCGTATCCATCATGACACGGATTCGAATCGATCACTAGAAGCTTGTTCGAATCCATAAGGATACGAGTTAATATCGATCCCATAGGGCACGCTTCGAATCGATTGACAAGTTCGAATTCATATCGATTAAAGAAAGATGACTTCGAATCGATCCTTGATTGCCTAGTTCATACTGATAAGGAAGCTCTCAGCTTTATATTTCCCACGTTCGAATCGATACTCTTTGTATCGAACATAGAGGTAAAATTCATATTGACCTAAAGCTGAGGACTTTGGGTGACCAATTACTTATCGTTTGTATCGATCATTTCGTGTCGATGCGATCCACCTCCTTCATAACCAGTACGGACTGCATCATCTCCATTGAAATATTCCAGGGATTGATGCGAAATCCAAGGAGAAATTTCACTATCTTCATCGGTTCGATCGCAAGCCCCCAGATCAATTCGTTCCTTACCTTTCCATCTGACCAAAGATTCCCATCGGTTCAAAGTGGAAAGTGAAAACATCGACTCGAAGTCCATGTTCGCGTCAACAAGTTCACAACTCCATCCACTGCACATCGATACGAACAGAGATTTCATATCCATCATAACTTGTGCAACAATACGAACAACTATTTCGTATCCTTCAGTATATAAACATTAGCATCGTTACGGAAAACACAACAAAGACCTGTTGGAGTCATTAAGCATCGATACGAATGAGCATTTCGTATCCACCGAATTCTCCATTTACCGATGCAAAGTCAATCGTTCAACCTTCTATATCGATTCAGGAGAGGAGCGATACGAAGGAACTTCCTAAAACAACTGACAAACGTTGTTACAACTCAAATTTCACATCGATTCAGGAGAGGATCGATACAAGAGGGTAGTCCAAAACAACCATCAAGCATTGTTTCAACTCGAATTTCAAATTGGTTTAGGAGATAATCGATACGAAATTCGATAACAAACTAAACTGACAACGACTCGTGAACACTCAACGTTAACCAGAGTCAAGTTAACATATATGCATATACGTCACACTAATATTCAATTTTCAACATTTACAGGGATCGAATACTCATCTTATTACGATTACGATGACAAACAGCTAATCACTGTCACACAGCAGCCAATTACAACAATATAGAGTACAACTTTCAGCGAAAAAATTCGATGATTGTTCAAAGAGAAACTACAGCTTTTCAAAGCACGTCATGTTTCCACAAGACGTACTTTTAGGGGGCAAATATTATCCCGGTTTTTGGCAAAGCCGTGATGCCAAAAGATCGATGGAAAACAAAAGACAGTTCGTCTCAAAGATTGGTTATACTTTGCTTCACTATGGATATCGATGAATTTTGTCCGAGTCCAGATTGAGCTACAATTGATAGGACATGACAAGCAAAGCCATAGAAATTAGCATCTCAAATTTCAAGTAAATCCGAGCTAATATGCTCACGTTATGATCGATTCAATCTAGAGGAAATGGCCCAGATTTCGTATCCATCACTATTGGTGACTTCGTATCCATCATCGAACTCCTTTTCGTATCCATCGAAGTGCCTCAGTTCGTATCGATCAAGTTCGAATCCATCGAAGTGCCTCGGCTTGACTCGATCTAATTCACATCCACCAGGAAGCCTCTGTTCCACTCGATCTCATTCGAATCCATCGGCTCCTCCTTATTCGAATCCATTGGCATCTCCCCGACTTCGCATCCATCAACTAAGGTAGCGGATACTGCTTCGCATCCATCATAGAAGCCTCTCTTCGTATCCATCAGGCAGCTGCTGTTCGTATCCATCAAAGAAAGGCTTGTTCGTATCCATCGACCATAAGTGGTTCGTGTCCGTCAATGACTGCTTTTCGAATCCATAAGTGAAACACATGTTCGGAACCACCAAGCGACTTCTTGTTCGTATCCATCAACACTTGTCTATTTCGAACCGATCACCGACTCCTAGTTCGAAACCATTAGCAGATGAACCACGTCACATTGATCGCCTAACATCAGCTTCGTATCCATCAACGGGGATGTTTTCGCATCCATTGAACGGTCTAGCTTCGTATCGATCATTCATCCCCCAATTCGTATCCATCAAGCAAACAAGCCTAAGTGACATGTCATCCCTCGATTCGAACAAGCCGAGATATATGGAGTCGATGCGGTCAACTCGGAGTAAAGACCGGATTGAGGCGAAGTATGCGCTCCACATCATCACGAAAGCGTGTGCCATCATCGATTCGAAGCAATCGATTCGAAGAGATGGATTCGAACCAAACAGCCTAGCGAAGAATGTCATTTCGTATCGATTATATTTCACAATCCACTGATCCAAATGCCATGAAATTTTCACAGGAGATTGCACACGAGACATAGAACGCTTTCAGCTCAATTGGACGTCATCTTGATCGATACAAAATGATTTCGTATCGATCATAGATCGACTAGAAACTTTCTGAGATTGGTCGCATGGGCCCACTCATGTGCCAGAAAAAGTCTCCCGGGATTTGAGCGAAGTCTCAGCCTCCTACGCCTATAAATAGAGCCCTAGAGCCTACAAAAAAAAGGATCTTTGGATTCTCAAGCGCCGAAACTCTGCCAGATCAAGACCTACATCATACTTTTGCTGTTGATTTCGAATTTCCAGTTGTAACTTGCTGTAGTTGGCTATACTTGCTTGTAATCATTGAAAGAGAAGCAATAAAACTGCAAAAAACTTCATAGTGGACGTAGGCAACACGCTGAACCACTCTAAAACGCTTGTCTATGCATTTACTTTCCTGTTGTTTGGAGTTTTTGTTAGATAACCCTCATTTTCAATTTATATTCTTCATTATTATCTCTTCATAGACTCCCGAAGAGTGTTGTGACCAATTTGGGTGCAAACAGATCATCTTCGAATTACGCACAACTTAGGATGTTAAAATCATAAAATCTTCACTTAAAATCCTATTTTCCAACCACAGTCAGGATTTCATACTCAATTCAATGTTTTAACCATGTTGAATTTCAGTAAATCTTGGTTTTTCTACTGTATTTTTGAAATTTCTCATAATATACAAAACAAACCAGCTTAAAACTATTTTTCGCATGCTCTATACTCAAAAACGAACACTTTGTTAGTATACATCATTTGCAAATTGGAATAGGATGAAGTGATAAAAAAAATTTGAACCTAAGCATGTATGAAATTTTATCTCTGTTAACAGAACAAAGAAATATTTTTAAAAGGTTCTAGGCTTAAAAAATTTAAATCCTCACCATCCACACTGTTAATATCTTTTTAAATCTTCTAGTTGCTCTTTTCTTTATGATCTGAACTTGATTTCTTACTTTTGCTTTTGAATTTGAAGGAATAGAGTGCCTTTTTTTCTTTTCTTTTCTTTTCTTTTACAGAGTCTTTTTGTTTACAGGGTATTGTTTTGCAGTGTTTTTAAACCTTGAAGCTACACACACATGCCTTTATGTATACATATTTGCACATGAAATGATGTGCATTTGAACATGATTTTAGGCTCAAAAGATTTGCAGGCCTATACAATGATGGATTGAAATTTGGTGACTTTGAGTTGATATATTAATTTGAGGTTGAAGAGAAGTAAAAAAAAATGTTTTAACCTTTCCTCTTTTGAACCAAACATGCTTATATGTACATATATGTGTTTTTACCCATTTTCTTGTTTTTTGTCATTTTACCTTTGTTATTTGCTTTGTATTTTACTTAGCTAAATTTCTTTTTTGTTTGTAAAGTATGCTTCATATATATATAAATTTTGAAAAACAAGAAATATAAAATGGTTTAAATGAAACTTTAAGTCTTCATATTCATATCAATTTATCCTTAGATTATAAAATAAAAGTTTGTCATTTAAAAATATATTACTTAAAACACTAAATATTTTACTATTTTATTTTTATAAAATAACATTTTTGTTTTACATTTCTTTTTATATTAAAAATGTATAATTCAAAGCAAATGATTTTTTTTGCTATACTATCTTTATAAAGGTAAGTTTCTTACAAAAACAATTTTTTAAAAGATTCCTTATTAAAATAATTTGAAATGATTTTATTTAATTTCCTCAATTCTATCATTTATATATTTTCATATATATATATATATATATATATATATATATATATCTTCTTCCATTTTTCAATATATATATATATATATTCTTTTCAATAACTATATTTATTTAGTTCATATATATATATATTACACTGCCATTACATATATTATTTTTAAAATACTATTTTTATTTAGTCTATACATATTTTATATTTCTTCTTAATTAGTATGTGTGTGTGTGTGTCTATATATATAAGGAAAATTCCAATTCAAACTCCCTCTATTTATAATACATTATATTTTTCATCAGTCAATCATTTTTATCTATAATATATTCTTCTTATTCATTTTTATTTGCTATGCATCTGTTTTTAATTTATATATATAAATTCTATTATTATGAATATGTATATATATATATGTATGTATGTATGTATGCATATACACATCAAAATACATTACGTAATATATACACCTACTATGAACAAATACCACCATATCGTCATAGTTTATCTGCACTATAGTCATAGCTAAAAGACCAATAACATGTATGTCCACTAATATAAGGCCAACCCTGGGCACGGTCACAAATATAAGACCGACATCACTCACCAAAACATATCTATCCCAAGGTCGAAACCAAAAGGTACAAACTAACACCACTCGATCATACACACTCACCGGAAGTGACTGAACAACCAATCACCGTCCCAATCTCGTGTCCTATCATTATTAATTACGTAATCATCACTTATATTGTCATCCAAATCCCAAACTCTTCCTTGCATTCCACTTTCTCGAGTAGCTCAAAGTCTTCTCGAAGTTATGCTGAAGCCTCGCGTCGAACCACATTATGGACCGAGGAAAACCCCCATCTTTTTGCTCCTTATTTTAAGCTTACTACCTAGGCCTACACCCCATCAATATACCAGTGGTAAAGACATCGGTCGATTGGTGGTAGCCTGTACTAGGAAATAAGCCTATGTAGGTGCCAACCATGCCATGTCGATCACCGATTCGAACTCCATTTCCACCGTCGCTTCGCTCGATGAGTCGCCTAGCTTCTCTAGTCTACCTTTGTCATGTCTGATCTCTTTCGAAGTCCATTGGTTGATATTTTGAAAAGTGGTTTCTTATGTATTTGAAAATCAATTTCGATAAGAAAACCATTCCATTTTGCGTAGAATTCCAAGGGGCGATTCCTTCGACCCGCTCTCCTCTAATATGCCACGCCAAACACAACCGACCTATTCATCTCACATATGCTCACCATGTGATGACGCACCTATTTGTCCACACATAAGTGCACATGACGCGGAAACATGTATAAACTTCATAAATCATGTTGAGCTCTACTGGTGCGATTTTTTGGACCTGATTTTCTCCAATGTAACTTAGCGCACTCGGTAGTCGCTATGGTTATATAAGACTAGTTGTAACATATTTATGTACACATATGAATATTACTTTAAACATATGTAATTAATCACACAATTTTATTTATATTCACACATACAAAACCATTATCAACAATCCTTACCATTCAGCAATTCTACTTACAATACATGAATTGTATTGATTATCATGTACCTCCAAATACATATACTCCATATAATTTTTTTGAAAGATATACTCCACGTACATATATGAATACTTATATTTAAATAATTATTTCGATTATTACTTAAATCAAATCTTACTTTTACTTACTAAGTCTTTTCATTTAAAGTCCAATCTCTTTTTCTAAAATTTTATAAAATAATTCCATTATTTTGTAAAATACAATACTAGCTTGTTGACCATTCTAATCCTTTAAAACACTTCATTTCTCCATCAAACCTAGGTGTTTATCTTATTATTATTTTATAAAGTCACATAATCATTTTATAAAAAATTCCTTCAAGCTAATTTATAAAATCTTATGCTTTTATAGAATATTCCTTTATACCATTTTATAAAATATTTTATACTATCTGAAATACTTCATCTGTACTATTCTATAAAATATCTACTATTATTTTATAAAATATATTATTTATACTATTTTATAAAATCTTCCATTTATACTGCTTTATGAAATCTCGTACTTTTGTAAAATATTCCTTTATACTATTTTATAAAATATCTAATACTATTTTACAAAATACTCCATTTATACTATTCTATAAAATATCTTTATTTTGTAAATATTTTATTTAATTTTATGAAATCTTCCATTTCATAGATATATCATTACACAATTTTATAAAACCTCATACATTTGTAAAATATTCCTTTGTACTATTTTATAAAATATCTTAAATTATTTTACAAAATAATTCATTTATATTATTTTATTAAATATCTATTACTATTTTATAAAATATATTATATATACTATTTTATAAAATCTTACATTTTAAAAAATTTATCATTTGCTTATAAAATTATTTCTTTAGTTAAAATGATATTTATAAGTACTAATTAAGCTTTATTAAGCCTCTAATCACTTTAATAATAAGCGTAGTGCTTAAAAGTAACCTAAATAGATTATTAAATTTTGTAAAACTCTTTCAAGTAGTTTAGTTAATACTAACTAATGATATGCATATAATCATAACACGAAATTAGCTTCTAATCCATTATAACATCACACACAATCATTCAATTAAACTAAAATCTGCTCTAAGGTTTACTAACTTTTGTAAAATTAGCAATTAAGGTTTCTAACAAATAATTGGCTAACATAATCCTATTGTAATTCGAACATAAGCCTAAATCGAACTGAATGTTTTCTAAATAACTTCATATAACTCCATAATCATAAATAAATAAATTAATGAAATTTAACAAGTAAATATAGTTGGAGAATAATCCCACTTACCTCTTCTTCTCCAAACGAGGCCCCCAAATACCGAAACACATTCTGTGCTACCCTTGAAATTTGAGATGAAGCTCCAAGATCTAATTCAAGCTGTTTCCTTGATGGATTTAGTAAGGAATGAATGTAGTAGGATTATGGTGATTTTTTGTTTGAATTTATGAATTTTATTTCGGCGTGATTTGGGTCAAGTGAATTAAGGGGTAATTATGAAAGTAATTACAAAAGAGGAAGAAATGTTACTTGAAATGAAAATCCTACGAGTACAAGAATAGACAAGTTTATACTCATTCTTTTGGTGATGAGATTGCAGTCTCAATGGCGGGTGCCTCAAGTCCCAAAACATCTATTTTCAAAAGTCGAGTACAATGGGTGTTTCGTTAACTAGTGGTTGAATATCTAAATAAATAATTTATATGTCTAGTCGTTAAATTTTCCGGTTGTTACGTTCTCCTCTCCGTAAAAAAAATTTCATCCTCGAAATTCCTATGATTATAAGAATGTAACAGGATTGACTAAAATTCCCGGACTCGGTTTCAAAAAATTTCAACAGTATTTCCCCTGATTCTACCTCATTACAAAACTCCTAAACTAGAATGCATCACAAAACTAGAAAATACGCTGTAACTTACATTATCCCACATTTTCCAAAAATATACACCCTTTTTAGGAAAGCTTCTCACCATTTAAATGTAAATCTAAATAATGAGCATTTAAATAGCTATTTTCTAGCCCTTAACTACCTTATTATACTATATAAAGAGGATTGTGCACCAATTCTATAGTAACACAAAATTAAAACATGTAAAATTAAGCATAGTAACGAGCACCACTACCAGCACCATACATGACTATCTGTTGGAGAGTAAGCTAAAATAAGTCAACATCTAAATAAATCATAGACTCTAAATCACATCAAAAGGTAATTAACTCGTATAGATCTCACCTCAACCCCTATTATGGCCATAGATGATATGTGATCTATCCAAAGTAACTATTGCTTCTCTCTCTGAACATGCTTCAATAGGTATCTATGACTAGCATACAAGCAACCTGACGCATAAAATAAGCAATAACAAGCAACGACAACAAGCAAAAATCAATAAATCAATCTAGTAACAACAAGCAACGATAAACAACAAAAAGAAATAACAAACAATAATAATCACAACAAGCAATACCAAGCGATAACAAGCAACTACCAATAAAAATCAATTTACAAGCAACACTGGCGACAATAGTTGACAACAACAATCAATCTGTCAGTCAGCAACTAACATAAACAATAAATCATCAAGCAACAGCTAGCAGAAACAATCAATCATCTGACAATAACTAGCTGCCATGAACAATCAGAAACATTAACTAATAGTAACAATCAATCAACAAGCAGCAATAACTAGCACACAAACAACCAATCACATGAAAGGAGTCTATATCAACATGTATAGAACCAATAATTGTCGAAGCATGCATGTCAAATTATAAACTCCCATGAGTCTATTCGACATTCAGGATGAAAAAATAACCGTGTTACAACCCCTTTTATCGATGTAATACATAAGATACTATTACACCTCCTACTAAGAAAAGTAAAACTTACATGATATGCTGCATCATTGATCTTCAAAACCCTTGAATAAACCCAGTAATCTAAATCTCAATTTTCCTTTCTTTTCGAACATAACACTTTCTCCAAAAGAGAAAAATTTACAAATTAAATCATTATTAAATAACAATCTACAAATGCTTAAGCTAACTCAGTTTCAAACTCATCTTAATTGCAAAATTTTAATAAGAATAATATACTAAGTGTACCACGATGATTGCCTAGGAAAGTATTATATCATCACTTAAAAGATATTTGAATCTTCACAAAACTGGTGGAGAAGTTCTTCCTGAACTATCACAAGCTACCTGATCTAACTATAATATAAAATTTTTACAACAACTAACGTACATTTAAATAATGTACGGTAACTTATCAGATCCTTTGTTCGCTCGCTCGATTTCTTTGTTAAACTATAGTCGACCGCCTGACTCCTTGTTTACGAACTTCGATCTGGTTTCTTGAGCAGATACTGAAATTTCCTTACATGTCTAAAGTCACATTTTGGAAATTTCCTAGTCTCTGACTTAAGGTATTGCCATTAAGAATCGAGTAAGAAAACCCTTACTTAAAAAGTGCAAATCACCTAGAAACCTTGCATTCAAATTAGTGGTAAGGAATTGGTATATAAATGGACAGACTACAAGAAAAGATCTGTTTAGCAAGTGGGATTAACCTCACCACCAAAGGTTTATTAACACAAAGAAAAACACAATTAGCACGAATGACACTAACAAAATGCATATAAGCCACATGCTCGGTCTTTGCTCATTATTGAGCACCCACCAAATCCTACTAGGATGCAAATCCAAGTCACACTTCATTAACCAACCCTACTCAACCAAGAAGCATGTGCATCAAGTTTGAATGGTAGTACTCTCAATTGTTATGACACCTCACTACTACAAAACAGACCATTTGCATCGCCTCATTTGAATCGGTTGAAGTAAAAATTGATGCAAACAGAACTATTTGCATCAGTTTTATCTTAATAACCGATGCAATTGGTACGTAGAAAGCAATAAGTAATAAAAAATCATATTTGCATCAGTTGTCACCATAAATTCGATACAAATACGTCGAAGCAAATAATTTTAGTCGCATTGGTTTTAAAGTCAACCGATGCAACTACGTTAATTTGCATCTAAAATAATAATTTTCACATTGCTTCCCTAGCGGAGGCGATGCAATTTCAAATTATTTAAGCTTTTCGTTGCTCACCTGTTACTTCCCGCGTTTCCAATTTTATTTCACCGCTCCCATTCTTTTCCCCAAATATTTCGCCTGTTTCGAAACAAAAAATACCCTAAAATTGATTGTCACCGTACGTTATTTTGCGATTAGATTTGGACTACCAAAACCCTAAAAGCGATCAATTTTGAGTTTGCTGTGGAGACTGCGTTGAAAATTCTTGTGGAAAAGTGGAAGTATTTGCTTGCTGGATTGATTTTTCAGGTATAAAATAAATATATTGTCGCTTTTGATGTTTTGAATAATTTTTAATTGTAAGCTAGCGAACACCCCGTTGTAATTTAAAATGATTTTGGAACATGATTTGGCGAATAGTTATGATTAGCATTAAATATGCTATTAAACGAAGATTTCTATTAAACAAATATTCTGATTATCCTTAGTTCTTGTTATGATATTGAAATCAATTTTTTGAACTTAAAACATGGTTCGTGGTTAAGTATTAAATATTGGCTAGATTTTAATTTCAGATGTCTTCTTAAGCTCTTACACGAACATATTGAGTTCTTAGGGATTTGAGATAGTAGCTTGCATGAAAATAAACTTCAAATTTATTTATTATTTATTCTCAGGGTCACCAAAGAATACTTTTTATATGGGTTGCCAAATATCAAATTGGATGTTAGCTCTCAAATGCGATTGCTGTTTGGCTATTCTATTGAACATGGTTATTAAAGCCTTTTAAACAAAAGCAGGAAAATTGTTCATCTATGGGTGGATGCAAAGTAGGACATTAAATATTTTATATACAAGTTTTCATTTATTCTATTTTTGATAGAATAGTCTCCACTAAAAACAAATTTTTATAAATAATGTTGGCCTGACAAGAATGGCATGAGCTGATTTTACGTTGATCCCATAAGAAAAATATTCAATCCTGGATTACGACTCTTTACACCTTATTTGCATTTGTGGGGCTTATTTTCTTAACTGTCCCATATCATCACACTTTTAATTCTTTTTAAAACTGATGTGATTGCAAAGGTTCTACATGTGAGGAATTCAAACAGTAAAAGTATGGGAAGTTGGATGCATTTGTGGAGAAAATTTGATGAGGGAAAGCGGTTTAATCAATATCTAGTATTGTCATTAACTAAACACCACTATGCTATTAAACAATGATTGGTATAACCAAAATTATTATCATTAGTTTTTTTCAAAACTGCAAACATTTGCAGTTTGATTGAACTTAAAAATATGGTTGATTTTTGTTAACTGAATAAAAATATGTTAAAAATACTTATCTTTGAATAAAAAAATTCTCAAATATTTGAATGACCGACACCCCACTGCAATTTGATATTTGTTACTCCAACTCATTAATTCGAACGACGACAAGTGAGTACATAAAAAATGTTGTTCCGATATGCTTTTATTGCTTTGTGACAAAGTAGTTTATCAAAATTAAGGGTAGTGAGGCCCATGAAATGACATATCCATATGAACTCTTGTTTTCACAAACCCTACACAAAGGCTATGTTAATTTTACAGAGGCGCTAAATATTTGCCTTTTCCCCATGCAAATAAATGGATGAAACATTCTTGTGATATGAGCCCCCTTATAGCCTTTTTGATTTGTGGGTCTAGGTCAACCTTGTCATGTCATCTTCTAGTCAATAGTCAAACAGTTATGCATATGTAAGGTAGTGAAAAAGTGGTTTGCAAAGGGGTATTTTGTATGAAGTATGTTATGCATTGGAAGTTAAAGGTAGGGGGTGATATGTACAATTTTGTTGGTGGAAGATGTTGCAGTTGTGGGTGGTGTTGAAGTTTGAAGTATGGTGTGATGATGTTGGTGGTGGCAGTGTGTATGCACAGAGGTAAATGGGTAATGAGATGAGACAATAGTGTATGTATGCAGTGACACTATATAATAGTTGAATGAATGTGGTGGAGTATGGTGGTGGCAGTTAGTTTGTAGTAGATGATGCACTGGGTTTTACAGAGGTTGTACTTGTATTAGGTTTTCGTTGTAGGGAAGTTGATGAATGTATTGAAATGTAGGGTGTTGATGAGGAGGTTGTGACATAGTTATATGCATAGCAACTACACTGTAACTACAATGTATGTCTATGTGAAGACATTATGGTTTGGACGGTGATTGAAGTTGAACAGTTGAAGTTGAAGTTGAAGATGACTGCAGTTGAAGTTGCCTTTGACTGCAGTTGAAGTATGGATGTGGTTAAACTTGGTGCAGAAGTTTGTAGGCTGTGGTACAGGGAAATGGTAAGATGGTCAGTGTGCAGTGGTAAGAAGCATAGGTTTCTAGATTTTATTATGGTAGGGAGATTGCTGTGGTTATGAGGAGACGTAATGTTCAGGTTGTTGATGAGAGTTAGATGCACTGTTAGATGTGCACACAGTTGTATGTTTCAACAGTTGGCAGTGGAGGTGGTTGGCAGTTGAAATGATGGTGAGGCTGTGGGTTTTGGTGATGTTGTGATGGATATGCACAGTTGTGTTTGTAGAGTGATGTTGAAGTAGCTGGTTAGTATGGTAGCAAGCAGTTGTGTCGATGGAGAAGTTGTTTGCTGTCAGGGTTGGTGGTTGCTATGAAGCAGTTGTAGAAGTGGATGGTGATGGAGTTGTTCAAAGAGGAGGGTTGTGGTGATGATTGCGTGGCTGTTACTGGGGAGTCGCGACTTTGTTCATGGTTTTGTGCGGTGGTGGTTCTGGATAGGGAAAGTTTGCAGATAATACGGTATGATGGTGGTTTGATATGGCACAGTAGTGGTGGTCATGAATATAGTATTGGTAGAGGTATATTATGGTAGCAGTGTTGTTGAATTGCGGGGGTTGTCAAGTTGATGTTGGTCTGATTTGATGTGTGAAGTTGTTGAAGGTATTTGGTAGTGGGAGTGGAGGTGAGGTGATGTTGGTTCAGAGAAGGATTGGTGGTGACTGTCGTTTATAGATTGTTGTTGACAAAGTAGTTTTGAATTGTATATCGGGATAAATGAATTTGCAATCAAGGGATGATCGTTTGGTAGAAGTTGGTGGTAGAGGCTTCCTGTGGTGTGGTGATGTCTGGTGGAAGAATTGCAAGTGTTGTATGGTTTTGTGCGGTGATATTTTGAAGTTTGAAGAGCGAGTAGTTGGAGTTTCTGGTCAGGGAGTTGGTCAGGTGCAGTGTATTGGTATGATGTTGTTAATATGCAGGCAGAGGTGACTGGACTTGTGGTTTTGAATAGCGACGTGTTTTGTTGAGTCTGGTGGAGTTGATTGAAGGGTAGTACTGTGGGTATGTAGTGGTGTTTGTGTTGCTGCACAGTGACAAGCAGTGTATAGTTGACAGAGATGATGCCGAGTTGCTGTAGAAAAATTGACAGAGGGGTAGGTAGGCAGTGGAGGGGTTTCTGATGGCAAATGTGCTAGTGATTTGGAGAATTGTTAAAAGTGGCAGTGGCAAGGACTGTGTAGTTTTGTGGGGTGGAACTGTTGTTTGTCGCTGTTATGGTGAACGATGGACATGGATGTGTTCAGGTTGTGGCTTCTCTGACAGTGTTGAGTGTGGAGTGTTGCTGCAATTTGTATTGAATGAAAAAGTGGCGGCCAATGATATTGGTGATGTAGTGGTACAGCTATTATATGATGTGCGAAGTTGGCTTGATGATGGAAGAGTTTGACATTGTGGTAAGGCGGAGGGGAGTATTGAGGGATGGTTGTTGTTGAATGTAGTTGTGATTAGCAAGTTGATGATGCACAGTCTGTTGTATGTGGGTATGGTAGAAATAACCGTGTTGATGAACATGTCAGTAGTGGTTGAAATGAAGTGGCAGGGGATGGCAGGCAAGCAACAGTTTACAATGGGGAGGAGATATGGTTGATGACAAGTTTGGCCAATGGAATGACTTGTAGGGGATGCAGTGTTGAATGGTGAAACTGGATGGGTTGGTGAAGGATGGCCAGGTGGTTGGTTGCTGCAGTTGTCTGGTTGAATTGTAATGGTGAGTATGTGGAAGGGACAATGGTAGGAAGTGACTATGATATGAAATGTTTTTTGTATGGGTGAAGTTGAGAGGTTTGAGACATTTTGATACCACAGAGAAGGGTAGTGGTGCAAACATCCAAAGTCAATCAGTAAAAACAACTAGAGTGGTTAAGGTGAAAATTTAAATTTAAAGGGTAAATGCACGCACAACACCATATTGACACCATATTGAGGCTGCTGGTGGTTGAGAAACACAGCATATCACTTTAACGTTACACTAAATGTACTTTCATCGATCAAAAAAAGGGGCAGGCTATGGGAATCATAGATATAAATAAATTTTAAATTTTGAAGTCTGAAGCCTTAGGCGCTGTGCTGGCTTTGACGGCTCTGGACCAAGAGCATCCCTGACAGTAAATACACACATGAGCTATTGGAATGGTTCTGCTGGTGCATTAGCATGTCGCTTGCTTGATCCTGGTAGTTTTGTTTCGACTTCATGCTTTTATGAATACATCATAGTTACAAAAACTGTTTTTAGTAACCGGATAATCATCCAGCAGCAAAGAGTTACAAGAACTGATTATCCACTCCACTCGAATTAGCTAAAAATATTGATTTAATAATGAATGCTCTTCATAATCCAATGTTTTTTTTTTGCTTGTGTAGTGTGTCTCTAGCATTTGCATATGGATCGTAGTTGGATGTACAACGTAAAACGTTACGATGACGAGTTCCTAAACAAAATTGAAGAGTTCATCGATTGTGCACTGAATGATCAATTAAGAAGAAGGAAAGAAACTATTTTTTGTCGTTGTAGACACTGTAAAAATAAGAGGATACTTCGTAACATAGATCAGATAAGAGATCACATAATCCATTATGGGTTTGAGAAAAATGATACGCGGTGGATATGTCATGGTGGAAGTATACTTAGTTGAGCTAGTTCTAATAATCATGGGAATGATGAGAATGACCGGGAAGATAACATGAATAATGACGCGAATGATGAGAATGATTGTGTTCATGAGATGTTTCATGATGCTGAAGAACATTTGATGGAAGAGCCAAAGTTGTATGAAAGAATATTGATTGATGCCGAGAAGCCATTGTTTCCTAATTGTGCTAAGTTCACAACATTGTCTGCCATGCTCAAGATTTTCAATTTAAAAGAAAAGCATAGGTGAAGTGATAAAAGTTTTACATCTTTGTTGGAACTTTTGAATGACATGCTTCCGGAAGGTGATAAGCTTCCTACTTTTAACTATGAGGCAAAGAAAATTATGTGCCCAATTGGTATGGGATATAAAAAGATACATGCATGTCCAAATGATTGTATATTCTATCGAAATGAATATAAGAACTTGCACGAGTGTCGGATTATCCCGTTACAAGACACGAGGGAACGTTCACAATGACCTAGATAAGAAATGGCCTCCATCAAAAGTCTTGTGGTATTCTTCAATTATACCAAGGTTTAAACATTTATTTGCAAATAAAGAAAATGCAAAAAACTTAAGGTGGCATGTAGATGTGAGGAAAAATGATGGATTATTAAGGCATCCAGCTGATTCTCCACAGTGGAGAAACATTGATACAATGTATCCTGATTTTGGTGAAGAAATAAGAAATCTCAGACTTGGTCTTTGCACAGATGGCATAAACCCATTTGGCAACTTTAGTAGTCAACATAGTACTTAGCCTGTTCTTTTGGTGATTTACAATCTTCCACCTCATTTGAGTATGAAGCGCAAGCATATCATGTTGTCTCTTTTAATCTCTGGACCACGACAACCAGGAAACGACATCGATGTTTACCTAACTCCTCTTATTGATGATCTAAAACTTCTATGGGATAAAGGTGTGCGTGTGTTTGACGCATATAGTCAAAGTGATTTTACATTGCGCGCCATGATTTTTTGTACCATAAATGATTATCCTGCGCATGGTAACTTGTCTGGCTATAGTACAAAATGTGCCAAAGCATGCCCAATTTGTGAAGATGATATGGTTGTTGAGCGTTTACATTATTGCAAAAAAAATGTGTATATGCATCATCGTAGATTTCTCCCTCCTAATCATCCTTATCGTAAAAAGAAGAAGCCTTTTAATGGGGAGATAGAGAAAGGAGTTTCTTGTTTGCCATTAACAGGAAATGATGTTTACGAACGGGTCAAGGATATTGAAAATGCATTTGGCAAAGTATTTCCCCTTTTAGAAGGCTCGTGGAAGAAGAAATCTATATTTTGGGAACTTCCGTATTGGAGACATTTACAGGTTAGACATTGTCTAGATGTAATGCATATAGAAAAAAATGTTTGCGATAGTATCGTCGGGACACTCTTGAATATACCTGGTAAGACAAAAGATGGTGAGAAAGCTAGGCAAGATATGTTGAAAATGGGTATCCGGAAGGAGTTAGCACCAGTGCAGAAAGGTAAACGTACCTATTTGCCCCAGCATGTTATACATTGTCCAAAAAAGAGAAATTTAGTTTATGTGAGTGTCTTCGTGGTGTGAAGGTTCCAACAAGTTATTCTTCAAACATTAGCAGTCATGTATCAGTGAAGGATTTGAAATTGACCGGTATGAAGTCTCATGATTTCCATGTGTTAATGCAACATTTATTACCTGTTGCAATTTAACGTGATTAAAAGCAGTAGAAGCCTCCCTTATCTCTGATAATAAGCCTGGACGTAAAATCCCATTCTAAATAATTCTACTTATTGTGCACTGTTTACTATTGCTAAGATATAGCCTACTCCATCCCAACAAATCAATGAGAGACTTGTGGTTAATCCATGGGTCAAATCACAGTGAGGAATTTGCTATTTAGAAGAAATCTACGCATATTTTATCTACTTTGTTCAGCACTAATACTGATAAATGATAAATTAATAACCAATTCATAACTATTGGCATGATTGTGCTATGTATAAGTCCTGCTCTTTTGATAGTTGATAGTAGACCGCTATCCAATCCATTTAATTTAGTGCTAATTCTATTCAGGAGAGGAACATAATGCAAGGCATGAATGTAATCAGTATTGAGAGGCACGCAAAGGTATTTAATAGGTAACTTATGCTCTTCAACCTTTAAAATATTTTTAATCTCCATTTTTTCAACCGTACCATAACTGAAAATAATGTGAGTTGGTTTGGTTAGTCTTTAGGCAGTGAAATGTATGTTGCTAGTGGTGTGGTTATGTTGACAGTGGGATATTTGTTGAAAGAGGAAGTGCATAGTATGCAATAGGTTGAAGAGGTAAAAGGCAGTTGTGATGGAGAAAGGTATCAGTAGTAATGTAGCATCTATGGATGAAGATGTGTGCACAATAGTTTGGAAGCAATGAGTATTGGTGGTTGAACTGCAGGGGATGGTTGCAGCAATTAGGTGATGTGAAGTGAAGTATAGAGAATGGCAATTTTGTGGTGTTCAGGTGAGTTGTTGCAAAGATGAAGTGTTTAGCAGTATAGTTTGAAATGATATGTGTGAGTAGGCAGGGAAGTATGGTATAGTATGAAATCATACCGATGGGTAAGTTGTATAAAGCAGAGGGGAGTTAGCAAGGTTGAAGTGCAGTGGCAAGTGTGGTATAGCAGTTGAAGTAGTGGGTGGGTAGTTGTATGTATGGTAGTATGAGAGGTATGGCAGTAGTGAACTGTACCAGTGTACAGTGTGTGAAGGGTGCAGCAGTGTGGAGATGTCTGAAGGCAATAAAGCGGTAGAGGCATGGCAGTGTGGTGAACTGTTGTGTTTTTTCTAATTTGTAAAACACTTCAATCATATAGTTAGCAGCAGAGGTCAGGTGGCAAGTGGAGTGGTATAGTTGCTGTGAATTGATGAATGTGAATGAAAGGCAGCTGAGGGACTTGACTGCAGTGAAGTGGTGGAGGAGGTATTGGGTAATGTTATGATTAGAGGATGTTGGCAGGTTGTAAAGGGGAATGAACAGTGGTTTGTGTTGTGACCAGGGAAGGAATTAAGTGGAGATTATGGGTTCAGAATGGAGGTGATCGGTTGCTACAGTTGAATACAAGTTGATTTATAAAGATTTCTTTAAGCAGGTGGATTGCTTTGTGAATGGCAAAATGTGACCGTGAGGAAGGATTTTTGAGTATGCGGAGGAGCAGTTGATGAATGAAATGCAGATGTTTTTGACAACAGTGTTTGGCAGAGAAGTGGTTTAGTGGTTGTAGGCATACAACAGCAGTAAATGGATATGAAGAAGTATGGGACTGTTGATGTTCGTTGTGGTCAGTTGAAGAAGTTGTGGTCGTTGTAGAAGTAATGGGCAGTGGATGGTAGGCATGTAAATGATGTTTCTGGGCAGGTAGGGGTAGTGAGTTGGTTTGCAGTGCATAGTTTTGTTTGTGGTGGATCGTAGTTGAAAGAGAGCCATCATTTCATAATTTCAAACATGTGAAAATCTTCCATTCATATTTAGACCTTGTAGAGCAATATGAATATTTTAGCAAATATGTGCTATTTTAAATTTTGTCATGTAATTTTAAGACGCATTAACCTGTAAGCCATTTTCATATGTTTATTTCTTGTTTTTCCAAGTTCAAGTTGACATTACAAAAAAAGAAATGCAGCATATGGTTTTGAGCTGAAGCCTAAAAATTTGGGTTTTCAAGGTTCCATGAAGTTTTTAAGGTATTTACTATACTATTTCTTAATGGTTGTACTAATTAAAGATCTGAATTAAGACTATATCACTTAATGATTGTACTAAAGATCTGAATTATGCTGCAAAAATGAATGTATGAACCATTATTTTGTATAGATTATTAACACTTTAATTGATATATATTTATTTTGGTATTATGTTATTCAGTTTGTATTTGTCATCAAATTTAATTTTGAATGATTGTAATATTGCATGCAATAATTGTTTGTTATAATCAATAATATATATATATATATAGTCTATTTGAGTACTGTAATAATGGTTTCTGAGAATGGATTTTTTGCATCAGGTATAAATAGTTGATGCAATGGAGGGATTAGTTTGCATCGCTTGTTATAAAAAACCGATGCAATAGAGGGATTAGTTTGCATCGGTTTTCAACAACAACCTATGCAACAAGTTCCTTTGTTGCATCGGTTTTCATTACAACCGATGCAACATGGGGGCTATGTTCAAGCAACCAACCATGATATTTTGCATCAGTTGTTAGTAACAACCGATGCAAAAAGGACCTTTCTGCATCGGTTTCAGAACTGATGGAAAAGTGTTAAGCCTGTTGCATCGGTTGCATATGCATCGGCTGTTGAACTGATGCAAAAGGAGGGTAAACAACCAATGCAAATGGCATGTTTTGTAGTAGTGCCTCCAACACCTACTACATTTGTTAGGATGTTTGTGGGCCATGCACCATCCCATACTAAATAGTCTTTGAACAAATTAGGCATCCTAGGCCTATCTGCAGTTGCTCGTATACCCCATGTGCTCATACTGATGGCTTGAATGGAGATACCTTAGCAACTAGCAGTAGATTAACTCAAAGTCTGGAAGACAAGTTTATGTATTACATAGTAGAAAAATACAAGTATGCTCTCTACATATCTCCTTCTACCAGGTTGTTTTAACTCAAACTGATCTATTTAGTCCTAAGTTTTGAACCTAAGCTCTAAAACAAAATGTAACAACCTATCCTTCATAATACCTTAAAATCAATGTTGAATAACAACATTTAACTTTCGAATGCTACAAAAGGTAGCTTGTTGGGGTAAAAACAAAACAAAACACTATACCAAGTCATATTGATGAAATCTCATAGCGGAATGATAACAAATAATATATATAATATACATGAATAAAATATGATAAACAAGATATATAAGAGACTACACTAGTTGAATTAACTGATAAATAAATATCAATACAAAAAGACATAATAGAATATCTAATCTAAGTCTCATATATAAATAATAAATCTATCATCTAATACTATAATATCAAGTATATATCAAAAGTATTGACATCACGCCTCCAAGATACTCTAGCTATGCCACTTTGATACCGTATCCATAAAGTAGCTGACTTTTAAACCATTCAATCGAGTACCTGAGAATTGTCATGACATAAACAAACAAAGGAAAAATGCATATAGGACATAAAGCCTACTGTGAAGGGAGCTATCACAAAATACTGTATATCAAAACTATATACATATAATGAACATGAAGCTACTAAGGCACGTCTGATCCTCTTCACAAATGTGGCTGAGGGATAACCCGGGCTTCCTATAAATAAGTAAAGTACACCCATCACAAAAGTAGGGAATTGTACCATAACCTACGTTCCTACAATCAATGAGTCAACACAACTAATATAACGTGACTAATACGTAAAAATATACCATAATAAGGTAAACCCATTTACAAATTTAAGGGGTAATATAAATATCATAACATAAGTATAACCTAGAATACACAATATTCATATCAACCAACTGCTATACTATATGTCATCTACTACATAATAAAATACGTCAAAAAGGAAAAACAAGTTGATACCTATCACTACTGATGGGTGGAGTCCACAATGGACACCTATCATGATTCAATAATCCTTATCAAGGATCCAAAATAATTGGGGTCAATACCGAATTGTACTATAGACATCAATCACACTGATTTCCTTCAAGGGTACAAAACAAATAGAATTAGTACCGAACTGTACTATAGACATTAATCGAAATCTAATGTTTCCTTTGGAGGGTGCAAAATAAATAGAGTTAGCATCAAATTATACCGTGGATCACGAGCCACATCCTCTTGATGTAAACTGTGTTGATCTCACTGAATCCTTTATCGGGCATAGGTGATATATGACCTACTCTAGGTATTTGAAACTTGTGTAGATCTCACCCAGTCCCTTATCGAGCATAGGCAATATCTTACCCACTCGTAGGTGATCGTCATCAACACCCTTTTGCATCATCGATTTATTAAAAAATTCACATAACATCTCTACAAAAGAGAACGAAGGGTAATATAACAACCTTCACCTAAGGGGCCCGAATATCAACTATATCAAAACTCAAGTCCATTATGGTACTGATGTTGGTTTTGGTAACTTGCAATAAACATAATTATATTAGAAAATGAACCCATAGCGGGATAGTAAAAATAAAACATATATACTAACCAATGTTGCTGCCTTGAAATCAATATTATTCCTTTAGTATTTGACTGCCTTGCCAGTGTCGAATATGAGTGAGAACACTTCACCATTAACTATTCCCGTCTTGCACAAGTAGCCAATTTGTCTAAATTTATCCTGTGGACTGTAAAAAGGAGGGGTCAGAAAAACATTTTGATGACTGAAAAATTACGTACTTTATCCATAACACAAATTTTTGCCAATTGAACTATATCTATGTGCTCTGTTTATTGTTCATGGCTATTCCATGAAATTCTATCAACATATACGATAGATAACCTTCTCCGGGTATATATATGCCTATATATGTATTAAAAGTTGTACTACCCAAAGAAACCCCGACCATTTAATACTTCTTAAATAGGAAGGAGGCAAACCCAACGGCCATTTAATACCTCAACCCTAAAGTGGTCCTCTGTAAACGTAATCTCTAGTTAATTGGATCTTGCTACAGAAAAAGATCATCGCTAAATATGGCTCTATAATTTAATTTTCCATATTACAAATGCATCTCAAAGACTCATCTAAGTGTTAACTAGCCCACTTTTGACAAACAAATAACTAATTAATTAAACTTTGAGGTTTGTGCGTATCCAATATGGATTCTACACTAGTAGGAAGTGAAATTCGTCAGGGTACAACCAAGTCTTTGCTAATGACTGCTCGGGACTATTGATGGTCATAGCCAATATGCCCACCCTACTACTAAATAGCGGTCCAACAACAACCCTGACATAGCCCATCGACCTCCTATGGACATAATCTTGTTTAGACTTACCTAATATAAGTCATGGAAAAATACTCATCCTAGTTACTTAATACCTCTTCTTAGACATGAGCAGAACCCATTTGCCTATAAGGTGCCGTAGTAGGTTATTTAAGACTTCTTATATAGGGAGGAGGCATAATTAACGGCTATTTAATACCTTCAACCCTGAAGTGGACCCCTTAACATGTCAAAAGGTACTAAGTCGTTTAATACTTTAAATCCAAAACGAATGCTATGTTTTCCATACCTATACGCATATGTCTACTACTTTCCCATGGGTCCTATGGTTAGAGATGTCCCACATCAGTAGTAATTATACACAACTTCCCATAGCCTCAAGGTGAAGGGATGACTTCTGTTGTATAACTCTACCGACCTTGCTCCGAACTCATTATAAATCAAACCAATTATCTTAGGCCTAAAATTAGGCTAATCCTGCTAATTCATGCTCATCTTAAACTTATTACAGTGGCTATATAGTTTCCTACTATGAAAAATATATTGCCTACTAGTATTTAATTCCCATCTTTTACGCATATTACGTATATTCTCTATTTCCCTCTTATGTTCCATAAATGTCAATTATTTGTAATAAATGGTCATCTTTTTTCAAATTGGACAAACACTAATGATATGTATTTATTTGGTCTAATTCAACCTATTATGCCTCTTTAATTTTCCCGTAAATGCCATATTAAATTTTTAATTAGTCTCATTAAATGCATTTATGTTCCCATTTAATCCATGTAACTCTTTATTAACCGTACATTTATTGTCCTATGGAGTTACTATCTCTTTTCCATCTATATCTTGTAATCATATAATTCACTACACTGTTAATACTTAGTTGTTATAACTATAACTAATATGAATATCGACGCATATTATGCTATATATAAATATATGTATAGTCGGTGGGCATGGTTATAGGTTTGTATATCTATTCTTATTTTTAACTTAATAATTCCTATGCTTAGGAATTTCAGGTTATACACTTATATGTACATTTTGAAAAGGACATTGATTTCAACATTTTTATATATTAGAGCTATCCTTCTCGAAAAGGATTATTGCTATAAACTTTCATAAATTACCCAAAAGTGAGACTTTTTCTTCATTTGAACTTACAAGGAATTCTCTTTTTTCTTTTATCGAAATAGATAGTGCGAACTATGGAGGAGAACATCTATACTTTACGCATCTCTTTCCGTTTTTGCATATTCCTTGTTAATTCAAATGAAGCACTTTTTATACATATTCTGGAGTTAGATAGTTTATGAAAATTACATCAAAATAGATACAACTATATTGTACTGTAAAGACTGTTTGCGCCAAAAATGGTCACAAACCCCAAATACCGTGAAAGCACCAGTGTATGAACACAAATCAGCAATATTCAAGCACAAATTTCAGATCTCAGCAAATAACAAACAACAATTCAGAAATTATAATCAGAAACATAGGATTTATAGTGGTTCGGCTATCTCCGTCCTACGTCCACTTCAAAGTTTTATATTTTATTGATTATCCTCGTCGATTACAGAAGATTACAGCGATTACAATGAAGTAATTTGAGTATAACAGTGATGATATGGTGTAGAATTGAATCCGGCAGAGTCTGGACATCCAATCGCCAAAAGATTCTTTTCCTGTAGGCTTCAGGGGGTTATTTATAGGCGTAGGAGGCTGATATCACGCTCAAACTTCGAGAGACTTCTTCTGGCACGTGAGTGGGCCCATGCGATCGACCCTACCAAGTTTCGACTCGATCTGTGATCGATACGAAACAATTTCGTATCCATCAAAAAATGATCCAACCGAGCAGAAACTTGGCAGGAACATTCTTTACCTTATATGCAAGCTGTTGCGAAAATTTCGTTCCATTTGGATCAATGGTTTAGGAGATATGATCGATACGATTTGTGATGTTTTGGCAGACCGTATGGTTCGAATCGATCAATTCGCATCGATACGTTCGAATCGATCAGGGCACGTGAGCATGCAGTGACGTGTTGCGTGATTCCAGGATCGATCCAACTTATGCGCCGATTTGACCGAGTTATCCACATTCAACTCCGAAGTTTCATTCGCGCCGACCGTTGAATCGTATCCACTCACTTCAGTCCTTCCTTGAACAATTATCAATTCGTGCACGTTTATTGAAGCCCTTGTTCGTATCGATGAATGTTGGCGCACTTCGTATCGATTACTCATCGATACGAAATGAACTCACTCGAGCATGATGATGTGAACAAGGACTCCGGCGTTACCGATTCGAACAACCACGAACTGGATGGATACGAAATATGCTTACCTGCGACCGATGCGAACTGAACTAGCCACTGACCGATACGAAGCATTCCTACCATGTTGGATACGAATCGAAATCGACTCGACGCTGTTGCTTGGATCGATGCGATGACCTTGATCGATTCGAACTGTACAAGACGATGGATTCGAACATACTGAGGTGATGCCATTCCGATGGATACGAAACTGATTGATTCGAACAAGCCATTGTCATGATTTTCTAATGGATGCGAATATGATGGATTCAAATAGGACATGACCTCAACTTTTTGATGGATACGAACAACATATCCTTTTCACCTTGTATCGATCATATCTTCCTCCTACGAACTTCGATTAACCTGAAAGTTGAAATATAGCTTCTTCTTGCTTTGATCATCATCTCCAATCGATTCCGTCTTGATCGGAGCTCGGCCAAATTTTAGTGACATCGATTGCGGCCCTGTTTGCAATCGATCTCCAATTCCGATATCCATCCTTCCTTGCCAATTTGTTGATATTCCAACTTTGACCAAAAGGCGGGATAACATTTGCCCCCCAAAACATGCCTTGTGATAAGAAGGCATGTTCTGAATAGTTCCGAATCCGATATCCAAAGTCCATAGCCATATCACTAGAGTACATCATCCTTGACTGCTCCGTGTCGATGCCCAATTCCAAATCCAATAACTAAAGCCTTTAGTCAATTCTGTATCCGTCTGAACCCGACAACCGCGTTCTAATCCATCCTTATCCAATACCCAGTAACCGAATCCAGGACCTCTCCGGTTCAATATCCAAATCCATAACCTCTCTGGGCTCTTGCCAAGCGCAATCCACACTTGACGACCGTGGTCCAATGTCCCTGGACATTGCGCTAACCTCTCTGTGTTCTTGCGAAGCGCAATCCACACATGGTGATCGTGGTCCAGTGTCCCTGGACGTTGAGCTAACCTCTCGGGGTTCTTGCCAAGCGCAATCCACACTTAGCGACCATGGTCCAGTGTCCCTGGACGTTGTACAATGCCATGGCTTAAGTCCTAAGCCGAATCCTGGTCTCTTCGGACCCTTGCCGAGCATAGTCCATACTCAATGACCAGAAACAATAATCAATAATGTGGGGCCTAATTCCTAGGCCGAATCCTGGTCACTCTGGACCCTTGTTGAGTATAGTCCATACTCAACGACCTGAATAAGCCAGTTCGCCACATGCGGACGAAGAGACTTACCCCTTGCCAGATATAATCCATACTTGACGACCATTTACCAAAAACCAGATAAAAATGCAATCAAAATCCTTGACGTGATCTAAATCAAATTAGAAAATCAGAAATCCAAACCAACATCCAAAATAGAAAACAATCATCCAAAGGAAAATCCAAACCAGAAAGCAAGCAAAACCAGGAGTTCAAACCAAACTCCAAACCAAACCAAAAAAGCGAGTGTCCAATCTAAAAACAAAAGACAGATTTCACAAACCATGGCAGCATGGTCTATCATCATTCAGAGCATGCCTAGGGGCTATCTCCGTCCACGTACATGTGTAAATGACTTAGCCATTTTCCAGTAGCTAGCTACTTATTTCACATTATCCCGGTCAATTGATAATCAATCTACCATCATTCCTGGGCCTCATACCATCGTTTGCTCTAGGTAGGCAGTGGTTGCTCCTGCTCTACTGCTGCATTCTGAGTTCTGACATATTGTCGCAACTGTCCATTCCTTACATGTTCCTCGATTATATCCTTCAAGTACCTACAGCTGTTGGTATCGTGCCCATCCAAATCATGGAAGAGGTAGTGCCTTCCTGATGCCCTCTCCCGTTCAGAAGGCTCTCTCCTTGCCGGCCTTCATCGGGGAAGGCGATTCCGGGTTTCCAGGTATATCCACTCCAGTGTCTCGTTTAATCCTGTGTATGTGGAAAACTTTGGATCCTTCCATCGCTTTCTTGCTTTTCCAGAGTCATCATACAACTTCCTTTTTCCTTTATCTTTATCCGAACCTCTATTGGGTGGTCCTCCACCCTCAGTCGCATTCACTTCTTTCAACTTTAAATCTACACATGCATCCTCTTTTCGAAGGAATCTCTCAGCTTTGTGAAAGAATTTCCCAGATCTAGTGGTGGGTCTCGTATTAAAGATACCTTGAAATCTGAATCCTCTCTGACTCCCGATACTGCTGCCATCAAAACCATCGATGGATCCGGCTGATCCACCGAAGCAACCGCCGCGTTGAACCGAGTTAGAAAAGCTCTGAGTGATTCATCCGTCCTTTGTTTCATTGACAACAGCGTCATTACGTTCTTAGGCCTCTTAATATGGACCCTAAATTGCCTCAGAAACCTATCCACCAGCTTCGTCCATGTTCTGATAGATCCTTCCTCCAATTGCCTAAACCACATTGCGGCTACATCTGTCAAATACAGGGGGAAACATCGGGCCATAACTTCCTTCGATGTCCCCAGTACTTCCACGTGTCTAGTATATCTCATTAGATGATCTGTCAGATCTGCCTTGCCATCGTATACTTCCACACAAGGTAGCTTGAAATCAGATGGATTTCGAGCCATCCTGATTTCCCGTGTGAACGGACTCTTGTTCAACCCTTCCAAATCTCTATTGGTCAGACCTCCACGCATAGTCCTCCTAATAATTTCAGCTAACCCAGCATTATCTGTCAAAGGTTGCCCCCATGACCCCAAGGGAATTCCGGTCTCATGCGGTTCACTAATGTTAGCGCTAGCTCTAACCTGTTGAGCTCTATCCAAAGGCCTCCCAGTGTCAGATCCTAGCGGGCCTGCCCCCAAGCCTTTGTTGATTGCCATCTAGTCCTGTATCCTGTCCTCCATTGGCTTCCGCGACCCTGACTCCTTGTCCCGCACTTGCAGTCGCTGTAGCTGTTCCGGGGTTCTGTGTTCCTGCAGCTCTCATCTGTTCAAAGAAAGTCTGCATCATTTCCTATTGACTTTTCAACAATCTCTCTTGCAATGAATTGGCCATAGCCTCCATTTCATCCCTGGTTATGTAAATCGAAGCTTGTCTTTCCCCAGCTCCGGAGGATGCTTCTTGACTTCCTTCCTATTGGCTTCTCTCAGCCCTTTGTCTTCTACTGGTAATCTAAATCCTTCAATCTCTTCAAATCCGAACTTCAATCCGATGTAGCGGGTGCTAGTTCAATTGTCAGTGAAAGCACCAAAGTGTTTGCGCCAAAAATGGTCACAAACCCCAAATACCATGAAAGCACTAGTGTATGAACACAAATCAGCAATATTCAAGCACAAATTTCAGATCTCAGCAAATAACAAACAACAATTCAAAAATTATAATCAGAAACACAGGATTTATAGTGGTTCGGCTATCTTCGGCCTACGTCCACTTCAAAGTTTTATCTTTTATTGATTATCCTTGCTGATTACAGATGATTACATCGATTACAATGAAGTAATTTGAGTATAACAGCGATGATATGGTGTAGAATTGAATCCGGCAGAGTCTGGACGTCCAATCGCCAAAAGATCCTTTTTCTATAGGCTTTAGGGGCTATTTATAGGCCTAGGAGGCTGATATCACGCTCAAACTTCGGGAGACTTCTTTTGGCATGTGAGTGGGCCCACGCGACCGACCCCACCAAGTTTCGACTCGATCTGTGATCGATACGAAACAATTTCATATCCATCAAAAAATAGTCCAATCGAGTCGAAACTTGGCAGGAACATTCTTTACCTTATACGAAAGCTGCTGTGAAAATTTCGTTCCATTTGGATCAACGATTTAGGAGATATGATCGATACGATTTGTTATGTTTTGGCAGACCGTGTTGTTCGAATCGATCAATTCGCATCGATACGTTCGAATCGACCAGGGCACGTAAGCATGCAATGACATGTTGCGCTATTCCAGGATCGATCCAACTTATGCACCGATTTGACCGAGTTATCCGCATCCAACTCCGAAGTTTCATTCACGCCGACTGTTGAATCGTATCCACTCACTTCAGTCCTTCGTCGAATCAATTATCAATTCGCACCCGTTTATTGAAGCCCTTGTTCGTATCGATGAATGTTGGTGCACTTCGTATCGATTACTCATCGATACGAAATGAACTCACTCGAGCATGATGGATGCGAACAAGGACTTCGGCGCTACCGATTCGAACAACCACGAACTGGATGGATACGAAATATGCTTACCTGCGACCGATGCGAACCGAACTAGAACCTGACCGATACGAAGCATTCCTACCATGTTGAATACGAACCGAAATCGACTCGACGCTGTTGCTTGGATCGATGCACAAGATAATGGATTCGAACATACTGAAGTGATTCCATTCCGATGGATACGAAACCGATCGATTCGAACAAGCCAGTGTCATGATTTTCTATGGATGCGAATATGATGGATTCGAATAGGACATCGCCTCAACTTTTTGATGGATACGAATAGCATATCCTTTTCACCTTTTATTGATCAAATCTTCCTCATACGAACTCCAATTAACCTGAAATTTGAAATATAGCTTCTTCTTCCTTTGATCATCATCTCCAATCGATTCCGTCCAGATCGGAGCTCGGCCAAATTTTAGCGACATCGATTGCGGCCCTATTTTCAATCGATCTCCAATCCCGATATCCATCCTTCCTTGCCAATTTGTTGATATTCCAACGTTGACCAAATGATAGGAAACAAAGACCTAGGATTTTGGTCACTTAAATTGGGCAATTTTACATTTTATATAGTCAATAAATGAATTTTTATTGATAAACAAACTTGTTTTAATCAATTAATAATAATGGTAAAGTTATTTTCCATTTTTTACCAAATTAAATAGTTCGTACAAAAATAGAAAATGTGATCGAAGAACGTTTTCTGAAATTATGAATTTTCGACACTGGAAAGTTGTCGAAAACATTGTTCGTCTTTGTGCACTATATATATATATATATATATATATATATATATATATGTATATGTATGTATATAAGAGTTAATTAACTAGATAATAATATACGTAGGAATTTTATCTTATAATTAATTTTAATTTAACAAGTGATGTGACAACATATAACAATTATATATATATATAAAGAGGGTGATGTGACAACACATAATATTATATATATAAGGAGACATATGTGACAATGCATAATAATTATATTTATTTATTTATTTATTTATAAAGAGACTGGTGTGACAATACATAATGATTAGATATAAATATATATTTGTAAAATAAAAGATGTGACTAGATAAGATTATTATAAATTATTACGTATAAAAGCACTTCTCTTATTTCTTTCTTCCATTTTTCATTTATTTTCCAATTTTTTTCTTTAGCCTCTTCTTCCTAAAGCTTCTAAATTCCTTAATGGCTTCTTTAACAGTTTAAATTTTTATATTTTCAAGTTTTGAACTTTTTAAAAATTTTTAAACATAGCTTCAAATTCCTTCTTTTCTATTTGAATTCCTCTATTTTTACACCAATTACATTCGGCCATAACTTCTTATATACGCCACAAAATTAAGATTTTATTTTTTTCAAACTAGGTACATATCCAGTGTTTATAACTTTTTAGTCTGCTAATTTTTCTGATTTCAAGCTTAGATGCTCCAAAAATTCTTTTTTTTCAGGAGTGTTTTTGAACCAAGATTTTGATGTTCGAAAATATCCCGCACTATTTTGGCCTTCAATTCCTCAAAATTTAACCTTTTTGAGTAATTTTTTTAAATGATGGAGGAAAGAATAATCTAAAAATTTCCTTTCGATCACATTTTAAAAATACGATAGTAAAGGGTCCAAAAATCCATAGGAAAGTGACCTATTTTCGAGCTTAGTTTTTAGGGTTCGAGTGGAATTTTTTCAAGCTTTAAGGTAAGTTAATCCCTAATATATGTGGAAAGAACTTGGTCTTATATGTTATGTTGATTTGAAAGCTATATGTATGTCACATATGATTGGATCTTGGTGTGTTTGAAATATGTTGAGTAGTGCTATTGTATGGGTTAGCATTAGCACTCAAATGGATATGCTTAAACGATGATCGGTATCCGCTGGGATTTTTTAATTTTATTGAATTGGTTTGTTGTATATTTGATTTTGGATATTTGATTGTGTGAATGTAGAAGTTAGTATCTTAAAAGTTAAGTGGACTTGAGATCCAATTGCAAATTGAATAGTTTACTTGTTTTAGTAAAGATTTGATTTGCTTTTCTTAAATTTGTTTTCAAACTTTTCTAAAGTTTTAAAATTTCTTCCTTTAGTAAACAAGAGTGAAAATTTGAGTTTTGGGATAGTAACGTAGAAATGAATCCTAGATTATTGCACCTACAACGATAGTCGCTATGAATGCATTTCGAATTTTTCAAAATTTCAAGTTCTATGTTTTCATTTTAAAATGTTTTGGAAATCCTTTTCAAAAAAGGTTAGCGATATTTAAATTATTTTTAACTTAATTAATAAGGTTTATTAATTAAAATTAATTAACTAATTAAGAATATTTATTTAATTATTTATTAATTAATCAGGTTAAGTAATTTGTATTATTTAATGTTAATATTAATTAAGTAAGCTAATCATTTATTAATTAATAAGTTTAATTAATGGCTTACTTAGGCTAAAAATGGTAATTAATTTTATTTAATTAATTTTAGTTATTTTATTTAATACTCAATTATAGTTAGAATTATTTAATTAATTATTATTTAATTAAAGTTTAATTATTTACTAAATTATTTCTTAATTAAGGATCAATTTTAAGTAAATGTTTGTTTGGTTAAACTTTAGTTATTAATTAACTTTTAATTAGGTTTAATTTATTTTTAAAGTTTTAATTAATAAATTATTTTACTATTATTATTTTATTAATTAATTAAGATTAATTAATATTTAATTATTAATGAAGGTTAATTAATTATCTAGTACTTAGTAAATTATTAATTTGAATTTAATTAATAGTCAATTAGGGGTTAATTAATTATTTAAATGTTTAGTTATTTCTTAAATATTAATTAAGTTAAATTAAGATTTATATATTATAATTTAATAAAGAGTTTAACTTGAATTTAATTACTTTAAAAGGTAGTTTAAAGTTTAAAATCCTGGTTTTCAAAGAATCAAGTTGTTTAAAGGGAACTTCTATTGCAGGGATAGTTTTGAATATAAGAATTCAAGCGTTGATATCATGAAGTAGATAAATAAATATGAATGAGCTATAGTGTTGATTGGTTGTATTGTTTAGAGATAATAGTAGAATAAATCACATTCTTCTATATGGTAAGTATTTAATATTGTGATTATGGAATAATGGAATAAATTCCCATTGTGATATAAATTGATTATTGATTGTGTGGATATATATTGGTAGAATAAATCACCATTTTACTATATGTAATGATTTTGTCTGGATGACTATAGAGCAGGACGAATCACCATCTTGCTATTATGATTTGGACATGTATATATTAGTTAGTTCATATTGACATGATAATTCCTTGATTTGGTTATAAATTATACTTACATATATCTTGACCTATGTAAATAACTGTGAAGTAAATTGGAATTGAATGGTAAATTAAATTAGTACCATTGGGAGTTCTAAGCCTCGTTTTGAATTTATAAAGTATGATGAATTTATTGTAATTCTTTAATCAATTTGAGGTTAAGGGTTTATTAATGGTTTTACAAGTTATATAATTATTTTATCAAGATATTCATAAATGATAACTGGTCTATAGAAAGGAGTTTACCTAAACAGAAGGTTTATTTAAAGGTGATTACAAATGATGTTTTATAAAGGATATTTTATAAAGAATTTCTTGAAGAAGATTCACAATAATTTAATAAATAGGAAGAAAATTTATAAATCATTTCAGAGCTTTGGAAAGAGGCTTTATAAATTAACTTAATGTTTTATAAAAGTGGGCTATTACTTTATTTTCGAAGTTATAAGTTAACCGAAATAAGAGATGACCTTTTGAAAAGGAAACTTGTTTGGTTATTTAATATGGGATTTGAAAAGAAGAAAATTTTGTAAAGTTTGTAAATATACTTATACCATTGAGATAAGTATATGAATATTTTTCATGTATAAAGGAAATGCACAGTGTTTGGAAATAGTGTTTTGGAAGGATCTTATAATCAAGTTTTATAAAGTGGTTATTAACTTAAGATTAATAAATAAAGGCTTAGTGGATCCCATATCAAAATTAAACCATGATTGAGAGTTTAATATGTGATAGTTAAATAACCGACTATCAAATCTGGACCCAAAATGTAAGTTTGGAAATATCTAGGGGAAACATATGGGTTATATGGCACAACATCTCCAATGATGTTGTACTATACGTATAAATCTCATTTCGTTCTCCTAGGAAAATGATAAGAAAATTTATCCACTAATGGTTAGGTGGGGATCTCCGATCTTATCTTTAACTATTTATTTCCTAAAGAACCGAGGTTGAGTTTACCGAAAACTGTTGAATGTTGATTTGAAGAGACTGGGATTGGAAATGTTATCCGAAAACCACTTCGATCCGATGATTGTGTTTTGAAGTAAAGACATCATGAAGAGTACAAAATCAAAGATAGAGATGTAAAGTGCAAGGGCTAGTTGTTACTAATCCTGAGGGTGGTTCCAAAATGGATGTAGTAGGAATAGTGCCTTCAGTTTCGTTCAGACCTAGAACAGACTTGTATGGATGAATGCTAAGTGAAACTGATTCTTGAAGGATAATGAGTTTTTTAAGTGAAACTGATTCTTGATAGGTAATCATAGTCTCAAGACTCATCAACCGAGGATGACTAAAATAGGGGATACGATTCCAGGCTATGTGGTTCGCTACCATTATGGTATGGTCATCCCAATCTAGATCGATATTATAGATCATGTATGTTTGAGGCTCATTTAGGTTATTGATACCAACCAAGGTGATGACCTACTTGGCGCTATTCTGTAAAAGGTAGGGCTGGTCTTGACTCACAATGAGTCCATGTGAGGCTCTCGATGTATTTTATCTAGAGACGCACCGTGACGGGTGGTACCCTAATAGCCCAGTCATTAGTTGGAAACCATTCTCCAATACAAGCTTTACAGTTTTAGTTTTATACCAAATATGTTGGAATGTGAGATGCAAAGCATTCCAGCTATTTTAATATTTACTTTGACCCCTAGACATATGATAATAACATTGGATTTGATATAAATGTGTTGGTCAGGGTAAGGTAAAAACCCATCCTTTTATATACAGTGTGATCTTACAAAATACTCTTTGTTTTGAAAATTTTTGAACATAAAATCAGTTTGGTTGTTACCGATTATAGAGTTTTACTCATGCTGGTCTACCACACTGACCCGGGTATTGTTCCATATAATGCTCGGGTTAGATCAAGTATGTTTTTCCAAGTAGATAGATACATTAGAGTTGGGGAGGAGCTGGATGATCCGGACGTATTCACTTATATTTTTCCACTCTATTCATTGTTGTGTTTATCATGAAGTGTAAGGACAGACTGTTATAACCGTCCAGGATGAAATTGCTTACTATGAACTAGTTGATGTATATATATACGTGTATTACAGTTTTGTTTTTGTGTAAATATTTATGGTACATTATAGATTATTCGTTACGCCATGAGACTCTATGTTGTTTAGTTTTCTTGTTATCTTCTTCCTTTATGCTTTTCCATAACAATCGGGTCTTTCGACATTCGATTGCTCGGCATGTGATACTATGGACGTATTAGTGTCGGTTTTCGAGGTTCGAAAAGCTCGGTTCGTTACATTTGGTATCAAAGCTTAGATTGAGCGAACACTTAGGCTTTGGTTGGGTAGACACATTAGAGATAGAATTAATAATACCTTAGAATGAGTTTGAGTGTATATTATATAAGAGTGCATATTTTTTAGTGCTATAAAAAGGTTTTATACTGTGTTGTTTAAACTATTGAGTGGCTTAAGAATTCTGGTCGATGCGTCTGGCCAGCATTATCAATAGGGATTTCCTAATCACTTGAACAAGTTTCACCAACGTAGTATTATTCGAAATTGGGCAATTGAAATAATTTTACCCAGGATATAATTTATATAAAAAGAATGATTTCAAAAACAGTTTTGTATGTATAATTAATTGAAGTGTAGTAGTTAGGGGATAATATTCTATTATTATATTATCATCATTAGGGTTTTTTAGTCATACTCGTCCAATTGAGCCTCGACTATTCTTAGTATGTATAGTAACTTCCTCGTTAAGATTTGAGTTGGGAAAATAGAAATTGGAAAGCATTGAAAATGAACACCTTGTGAATTAAGTTTCCTAATTTAACTATAAGGCATTCATTTTTAATGTTAAGGTAGAATTTGATTTCAAAGTTAGCATATTTGGGAATAAATATTAAAAATGGTTTAATCGAAGTGATTTATAAAATGGGTTTACAAAAACACATCATTTAAGTTGGAAGGAATTTAGGTTGAAAACTTAAGAACCTAAATCTCGGTGGTTTTGAAAAATAATTTTTGAGGTTTTGGGAAAGTAATAATAATAATATTTGAAACCAATTTGGTTTAGATATAAATTTTTAGAATAAAAGTGCAAGTAAGAAGTGTTATCTTTGGATTGGATAAGGTGAATGAGTCTTGATTGTTTTGTGATAATCGAAATAATCTTGTAAGTGACGATCAGATGTTTACCTAAGCGAATGTTGTGACATACTTAGTAAATTATCCTCTTTATCATTGTACAATTAAAACAAGTTTACCCGAACAAATTCAAAACAAGTTGGTGATATATGTTTGTTGAAAAGTGTAAAGTATTGTTTCAATAGTGGGGCTTTGGAATAAATATAATATTTTTAATTTAACTAGTTTGAGTGGCTCAAAAATAACTTAAATTTGGAAAAGAGATATGTTCAGATGTTAAACACTTCTCTTGGGTATTACCCTTCTTGGTAAGGGAATGTATGACACTATTTAGTAGTAGCGTCCCTTAGTATCATTTTGGAGTTACTCGGGATATAGATGTATATTTTCCATAATTGAAATATAGAGTTTCATTTCAAAAGAATTTTTAAAATAAAAGCTAGGAATTTGGACCTTGAGTTTTCTTAATAAAATAAATGCAAAATGGAATAATTAAATCTAATAAGAGTATATACTCTCAGGATGCAGTGAAGAAATGTATAAGTTGAACATAAGTTAGTTTTATGAAATGTTTTAATAAATAGATATTGTGGAAATAGAATTGGTATTAGGGTAGACCAGTTAAATGAGTGTGTAGGATGGGCGTAGATCATTTCTCTTTCTCATGTAGTTTTGATCTAAGATTTGAGTATATGACTTTGAAGTGATTTACACCCTTATGAATAAGGATCTATTATTCGATTTTTGAAGGTGAGCTTTTGACAAGGATTTTGGGTAGGGGACTAAAGTTTTCTATCATAGTATCTGACTATGCAAGGAGAACAGAGGTTCCAAATAAAGGAACCTGATTTGAGTCCGCACTAGAGAATCGAGTGAGCGATACTGGCTCGGAGGTAAAGTTATGTATTCGAGTGGTGATCGAATCAGATTTGTTAGGAATGATCTATGAACATAATGTTGATTGTACTAGGATGTTCTTGAGGTGTAATTTCAAGGACGAAATCTTTTAAGGGGGTAGAATTTAACGACCTAGCGTTTTGGTCACTTAAACTAGGCAATTTTATATTTTACATAATCAAAAAATTAATTTTTATAGATAAACAAACTCGGTTTAATCAATTAATAATAATGCTGAAGTCATTTTCAAAATTTGTTTACCAAATTAAATAGTTCATAAAAAAATAGAAAATGTGACCGAAGAACGTTTTTTGCAATTTCAACTTTTCGACACTAGAAAGTTATTGGAAACGTTATTCGTCTTTATGCACTATATATATAAGAGTTAATTACCTACATAATAATACTTAAGAATATTATCTTATAATTAATTTTAATTTAACGAGTGATGTGACAACACCTAATAATTATATATGTATAAAGAGAGTGAAGTGACAACACATAATTATATATATATATATATAAAGAGACTGATGTGACAATACATAATAATTATATAATTATATATATATATATATATATTCAGAGATTGATGTGATAACACATAATAATTAGATATAAAAATATATTTATAAAAGGAGTGATGTGACTAGATAAGATTATTTTAAATATGTATATATATATAAAAGCATTCATTTATTTTTTTCTTTCATTTCTCATTTCTTTTTCTAATTTTTTCCTAAGTCTCTTCTTCCTAAAGCTTCAAAAATCATTAATGGCTTCCTTTAACATTTGGTTTTGAACTTTTTAAAACATTTTAAACTTAGCTTCAAAAACCTTCTTTTCCATTCAAATTCCTATGTTTTTACCCCAATTGAATTCGACCATGATTTCTTATATACAACACCAAAATAAGATCTTTCTTTTCTCAAACCATGTATATTTCTAGTGGTTATAACTTTCGAGTTTACCACTTTTTCTGATTTCGAGCTTAGATGCTCTAAATTTTTGTTTACAAGAGTATTTTTGAACCTAGATTTTGATGTTCGAAAATACCTCTTATTTTTTTAGGCCTAACTTCCTCAAAATTTAACCTTTTGAGTAATTCATTTTTTTAAATGATAGAAGAAAGAATAGTCTAAAAATTTCTCTTTTGATCACTTTTTTAAAACCCGATAGAAAGGTCCTAAAATCTGTGGGAAATGACCTATTTTCGAGCTCAGTTCTTAGAGTTCGAGTGGAATTTTGTCAAGCTTTAAGGTGAGTAAATTATAATTTATGTGAAAAAACTTTATCTTATATGTTGTGTTGATTTTAAAGCTATGTGTATGTCACATATGATTGGATCTTGGTCTGTTTGAAATATGTTGATTAGTGCAAATGTATGGGTTAACATTAGCACTCAAATGGATATGTTTAAATGATGAACGGTATCTGCTGGGATTTGGTTATGTTATTGAGTTGGGTTTTGTGTATGTGATTTTGGATATTTTATTGTGTGAATACAAAAGGTAGTATCTTGAAAGTGAAGCGGACTAGAGATCCAGTTGCAAATCAAATTGTTTACTTGTTGTTTTAGTAAATATTTGATTTTTTTTTCCTAAATTTATATTCGAAATTTACTAAAGTTCTAAAGTTTCTTCCTTTAGTAAATAAGAGTGAAAAGTTTTGAGTTTTGGGATAATAACTTAAAAATGAATCATAGGTAATTGCACCTACAGCGATAGTCACTATGGATGCAGTTCGGATTTTTCAAAATTTCAAGTTCTACGTTTTCTTTTAAAAATGTTTAGGAAATCCTTTTCAAAATAGTTAGCGATACTTAAGTTATTTTTAATTTAATTAGAAGGCTTATTAATTAAAATTAATTGGTTAATTAAGAATAATTATTTATTAATTAAGTAATTAGGTTGAGTAATTAGTACTAATTAATATTAATGTTAATTAAGTAAGTTAATCATTTGTTAAATAAATAAGTTTTAATTAATGACTTACTTAGGTTAAAACAGGTAACTAAATTTATTTAATCAATTTTAATTATTTCATTTATTATTTAATTATAGTTTAATTATTTAATTAAAGGTTAATTATTTACTATATTATTACTTAACTAAGGATTAATTTTAAGTAAATGTTCATTTGGTTAAAGTTTAATTGTTAATTAACTTTTAGTTAATTATGGTTTAATTTATTTTGAAGTTTTAATTAAAAATTATTTTACTTAAATAATTAATTTAATTAATATTTAATTATTAATGAAGGTTAATTAATTATTTAATAGTTAGTAAATTATTAATTTTGGTTTAATTAATAGTTAATTAGGAGTTAACTAACTACTCAAAAGTTTAATTATTTCTTAATTATTAATTAAGTTAAATTAAGATTTAAGTAAGTTTAATTATGATTTCATAAAGAGTATAACTTGAATTTAATTATTTTAAAAGGAAATTTTCAGTTTTAAAACCTGGTTTTCTAAGAATCAAATTGTTTGAAAGGAACTTCTGTTCCAAGGATAGTTTCGAATACGAGAATTCAAGTGTTGTTACCATGAAGTAGACAAATAACTATAAATGAGCTATAGTGTTGATTGGGTGGACATCTAATAACATAATAAATCATCGTTCTCCTGTAAGGTAAGTGTTTGATTTTTGTGAATATAGAATAATAGAACAAATTCTCATTCTGTTATAAATTGATTGTTGATTGTGTAGACATATATTAGTAGAATAAATCACCATTCTACTATATGTAATAATGTTTAGACATTTATATAGTAGGACAAATCACCATCCTGCTATTATGATTTGGATATGTATATGTTAGTTAGTTCATATTGATATGATAATTCCTTGATTTGGATATGAGTTGTATTTACATATATCTTGGCCTATGTAAATAACTTCAAAGTAAATTGGAATTGAAATTAAATGGTAACTTAAATTAGTACCAATGGGAGTTCTAAGCCTCATTTTGAAATTATAAAGTATGATTGTGAATTTATTTTAATTCTTTAATAAATTTGAGGTTAAGGGTTTATTATTGGTTTTGCAAGTTATATAATTATTTTACCAAGATATTCATGAATGATAACTTGTCTATGGAAAGAAGTTTAACTAAACAAAAGGTTTATTTAAAGGTGATTACATATGATGTTCTATAAAGAATATTTTATAAAGAATTTCTTTAAGAAGATTTATAAGAAGTTTATAAATCGGAAGAAAATATATAAATCATTTCAGAGCTTTGGAAAGAGGCTTTATAAATTAACTTAAAGGTTTATAAAAGTGGGCTATAAATTTAGTTTGGAAGTTATAATTTAACTGAAATATGAGATGAGCTTTTGAAAAGGAAACTTGTTTGGTTATTTAATATGAGATTTGAAAAGAAAAACACTTTGTAAAGTTTGTAAATATACTTATATCATTGCGATAAGTATATGAATATTTTCCAAGTACAAAGGAAATGCAAGGTTTTTGGGAATTGTGTTTTGAAAGGATCTTTTGGCCAAATTTAATAAAATGGTTTATTAATTAAAGATTGATAAATAAAGTCATAGTGGATCCCATATTGAAATTAAACCATGATTGGATGTTTGTTATGTGGTAGTTAAATAATCGACTATCAAATCTGGACGCAAAAAATAGCTTTGGAAATACCTAGGAGAAACATGTGGATTACATGGCATAATCATCTCCAATAATGTTGTACTGTGCATATAAATATCGTTTCGTTCTCCTGGGATAATGATAAAGAAATCCATCCACTAATGGTTAGGAGGCGATCTCTAATCTTATCTTTGACTGTTTATTTCCTAAAGAACCATGGTGGAGTTTACCGAAAATTGTCGAATATTGGTTCGAAGAGACCGAGATCAGATATGTTATCCGAAAACTACTTCTATCCAAAGAATGCATTTCAAAGTGAAGACATCGTGAAGAGTATGAAATCAAAGATAGAGATGTGAAGTGCAAGGGTCAGTCGCCACTAATCTTGAGGGTGGTTCCAAAGTGGATGTAGTAAGATAGTGCCTTCGGTTTCATTCACACCAAGAACAGACTTGTAATGATGAATGCTACCAGCACATTGTCATTGGAGGGAAATGAGCATTCTAAGTGAAAAGGTTCTTCAAAGGTAATTATAGCCTCAAACCTCATCAACTGGGAGTGACTAAAATAAGGGAGATGCTTCAAGGCTATGTGGTTCACTACCATTAGGGTATGTCATCACCCAATCATGATCGATATTATAGATCATGCATGTTCGGGGCCCATTTAGGTTGTTGATACCAACTAAGGTGATGACATAATCAGCGTTATCTAGCAAGGGGTACAGCAGATCTTGACTCGTAGGGAGTCCACATGAGGCTCTCGGTGTATTTTATCTAGAGATGCACCGTGACAGTCAGTACCCCAGTAGACCGGTCATTAGTTGGAATCCATTATCCAATATGAGCTTTACGGTCTTAATTGTATAACAAATATGTCAAAACGTGAGATGCAAGCATGCCAGCTATTTTAATATTTTTCTGACCCCTTGACATTATGATAATATCATTGGTTTTGAAATAAAATGTTTTGGTTATCGTAAAGTAAAAACTCATCCATTTTTATGTGCTGTGTGATCTTACGAGAAACCCTTTGTTTTGAAAAGTTTTCGAACATAAAATCAGTTTGGTTGTTACCTGTTATAGAGTTTTACTCACGTTGGTTTACCATACTGACCCGGGTGTTATCCGATATAATTCTCGGGTCAAACCGAGCAAGTTTTTTCTAGGTAGCTGGGTACTTTGGAATTAGGAAGGAGCTGGATTATCAGGACCTATTCACGTATATTTTTCCGCTGAATTCATTGTTGTGTTTTATCAGCAATTGTGAGGATAGATTGTTAAAACTGTCCAGGATGAAATATATTTGTACACTCTGACTGATATCTATATGTACATGTATTATAGTTTTGTTTTTGTGTAAAGATTTATGGTATATTATAGATTATTCGTTCCGCTGTGAGATTCTATGTAGTTTAGTTTTTTTCTTATCTTCTTCCTTCTTTCTTTTCCCAAACAATCAGGTCTTCTGGCATTCGATTGCTCGGCATGTGATACTATGGACATATTAGTGTCTGTTTTTTAGGGTTGAAAAGCCCGGTTCGTTATAGCTACCCACAACGCTCAAAATAAATTAAAACATAGAAATTCACATTCCAAGTCAAATTTGGGCAATCTATATCTATACTATCAATTTACAACCATATTATCATGAATCTGGAATAAACCTTGCAGTCTTATCAACATTCTATGCTAACAAATTTAAGGACAGATTTTCAAATTTCTAGAGGTGTAAATGCCATTCCTATTCCAATTACCTAACTCATAGAATATGTAGGTGAGATCAATTCAATACATTCTTCTTAAGCCTACAAATCCATAGAACTTTCATATGCATAATAATTAAATGAAAGCAAATGATATAAATTTCAATAATAAATAAATTATACAAATTTTAATGTACATTTCTAGCTTTCCAAATCACACAAAATACAAATTCATCCCTTTAATTTGGTTCCTTTTCCTTTCAAATCCAAAAATTTGGGTAATAAGATATACAATATTAGAATTACAGATCTGGAAAGAGATTTGGGTTAGTGGAACAAAGTTCTATAATAGAGGTTACATTTCCTTTGATAGCATTGATTCACTCCATCTCTTCTTCTCTTTCTTTTTCGTCCTTGTCTGATATATATATATATATATATATATATATATAATATTATATGCTTACTGAAAATAGTGGAGAAGGAGAATGACAAAATTTTGCTGCTTTGACGAGAAAATGTGAGAAGAAAATTGAGGGGCAAAGCCTGTATTTGTAAGCTTTTGAATCAATTATACCCGCTAGGTTCAAAATAATTAAATTCGAACCATTTTACTAAGGTTCAACACAGCAGCTAGCAATTAACTAACCGATTGCTCCTATCGGCCGATTGTCGCTAGGGTCCTTATGAGGTTTCCATTTTACACTGTATTTTAATACATATAGAAATCAAAGCTCATAAATAAAGTCAACACAATAATAAAATAGTAACAATTCTTATATCGTATCGTATGATTTTCCAATACCTGAAGGGAGACAACTAGCGATTACTACTTAAATAACCTATGAAGAAACATTTGTTGGAAGCTGTCCTTCATCATCAACTAATCCAAATGATCTTATGCCCCCATCACTTGTTACTCAATTAAGATAGTATTTGTAGTTATCATTCTACTATAATCCATATGTCTTAACTTGTCTCCTTAGCTTGTAATAAATAAGGTCCATCCATTACTTCAATCATTACTCCCGATTATGGGATAAATTGTGCATTCCCATACTATATTTAGTATAATCTGTGCACACCTAGTGTAACTCATCGAAAAATTGGCTTGGTATAATAATTTCCTACCATCTCTCTTGCCTTCTATAACCTTAAGTCAACCAACATTCTCTATATGTGTTTGCCATCCCATTATTATCTTCTCCACTCAAAAACTATCTTCTTTCAATCAAAATATATTGATAGTATTCTCAACATTTTGTATTTACTTTCTATATTCTTGATCTTTAACGTGAGTATATCATAGGACTCACTAAATTGTACTTCAATCGTCATTTCCCATTCCTTTTAGGATTCATTTTATGGCTTTTGTGCATGTCTGATCAAACTTTCCTAGGTCCATACCAATAATCCTTATATATGACAAGGATTCTTTGCTGCTACAATATGAGCATTTTAGCTATTTTATTCACAGCCTTGATCTTTTCCTTCTCTTACTTAGGTAGTCACGGTAGCTACTCCCTGTCAAAATTTGGTTTGATTTCCACCACTCTTTATAAAAATAAAACTTCATAGTCATGAAGTACTTAATCAAAAACTTTTAACTTTGAAAATATAAATTTATAAATCTTTTCAAACTGTTTGGTTTCCAAAAGAAGCCATGTAATTTTTTCCATTCTAACTATTTTTCCTTTTCTAAAGATTTCCTACAATAATGACTTACTTCTTTAAAAGTGGGATTTTTAACTCAAGACATTTATTTGCGTTCAACAACTCAATTGTCATACCAAAACATTTTTCAAAAATATCTTTTATATCTTCAAATGATGAAAACTAGGGTAGACAAAGATAACTTCCATCCTTTTATTATCCTACTACTCATGTTATTTTCACTTTCAGCAGTAATGGTATTTCAATAGCGTATGAGTAAGATTTCTAAAAGATACGCACAATTACTGTAAATATTTATGGAATTTATCCATTATTTTCTAAGCTTTGCCTCTAACTTCCTACGACATTCCTTACTAGAGCACTAACATTATTCTATTATAAATTTCTAACACAGTTCCTATTTAAATTTCCTAGCATTGCTACTATTTATATTTCTTCTACCTACATGACTTCTACTTACATAGCTCTTTTCTTTTTTTGTTTCCTTCCCTATTGACCCATTGTAGTGTGTCGGCCTCCTGCTTCAGCCATTGAGCAATGCTTCGTAAACATAAGAAGAGATATGAGTGTTTTTCTCAATATTTTCCTTGTATAGAAATATTCTTCCTACCTTTGTTATTGGGCAATCTTACCGTCCTATTCTCTTTACCCCTATTTCAATCAAGTACCATTTTCATTTATCTATCCCATAGAGGAAGAATTTAAAAAACTCCGAACTAAAATAGGAAAAATCATCGAGCCAAATACACGCCTTATCTTCCCTTCATTTCCAAAACGAAAAACCCATTTTCCAAAAACCTTTTAAATCGAAAATTTTCGATTCACCAACTTTTTAGGAATAAATAGCCCTTTAAAACATCCAAAATTTCTCACATTCCAAAAAAACAACTTCTCTATAAATCTTTAGAAGACTTACTGAAAGCATTACGACGAATCTTAAAAAAATATTTTTTTCAAATTCTTTCACATGGGTTTGGATCCGGAAATAGACTTCAATATTTCTTTCTTTTGCACTTTTCTTCTTTTCCCTTCACTCTTAAGCTCTTCTTACTAAAAGTTTATACTAAAAATCCGACGATCTTCTTTTGGTGATTGATGAATGCCTTCTTATTGAAACTTGTCAATCCTTTTTCACATCTTACTTTTAAATGCTTGCGACATGTATGTTCTTATCTCCCATCCATGTGGATGAAATGTACGTATTCAATCAGTAATCCATTGAAATCCACAATCATAAGGCACCCTAGCTAAATAAAGAATTCAAGTATCATCTAGCCTCTGGGATCCTGCTACATTTTACGCTCATGCTCATCTTGGTCAATGCCTTGCGGTACGGCGTACACTCCATGAGGTAATCGGAGTAAACGCATGGATTTAACTCAATTTATTATTCTAACTCATAGTTGCCTCATCCATATTTGCATAATATGGTCGTAACTGTTTCTGTTATTAGATTCTATAGAGTTAGGCATATAATACAATATAACTATAGGTGAAAATACAAATATGTTCTCTTAGCATATTTTAATTCCTATGGTTGAGCTCTGAGACCAAATGTAACAACCTGCACATTAATGGGCCTGAAATTCGACTAAATCAAAACTCAATTCTATCAAGTGTTATGTCCATTGTTCACGGCGATTCTGTGAAATTTTATCTACGTGTACGATATATCTATCCTTCTTTGAGGTATAACTATGAATATGCATATATACGTATATTTGAATATTGTACTTCCCAAAGAGAACCTCGACCACTTAATACTTCTTGAATATGGGGGTGGCAGACCCAATAGCCATTCAATACATTAACCCTATATTGGGACCACCGTAAAGTAACTACTAGTCGACTCTTACAATAGAGACCGATGATCCCTAGATTTGGCTCTGTAATTTAATTTCCCAAATTACCAACACATCTCAAAGACTAATCTAAGGGTTAATGAGCCCACCATCGATAAGCAAATAACTAACTAATTAGACTTTGAGTGCATATTCCATATGGATTCTACACTAGTAGGAAACGAAATCCGTCAGGGCATAAACCAAGCCTTTTTAATGACCACTATGGATTGCTGATGGTCAAAGCCTATATGCCAGCCCTACTACTAAATACTAGTCCTACAATAATACTGACATAACTCACCGACCTCCAAAGCCAAAATCCCATTTTGACTACCTAATGTTAGTCAAGGAAAAGTATTCATCCTAGTTACTAAATATATCTTGTTAGAAATCAAGCAGAACCTATTTCCCTATTAGGTGTCGTCGTAGGTTATTTAAGACTTCTTACATGGGAAGGTGGCAGACCCAATAGCCATTTAATACCTTTCACCCAAAGCATGCCCCTTCACACACATAAAGGTATCGAGTCATTTAATACTTCAAATCCAAGGCTAATTGGTATATTTTTCCTTACCTATATGAAAACGTATATCCCTTCCCACCGTTCTTTTGGTTGGAGATGTCCCACATCATTAGTAAGTATAAACAACTACTAGTAGCCTTCGGACGTAGGGTGGACATATGTTGTGTAACTCTATTAACCTCGCATCCATCCCATAATATTTTAAACCAATTATCCTTGCCAAAATATTGGGCTACGTCTCCTAATTCACGCTCATCCTAAACGTATTATTATTTAGGTTATATAATTTCCTACCATGAGAATTATACCTTCTCCTAATATTTAATTCCTATCTTATACGCTTATTATGTTATTCTCTATTTCCCTCTTATGACCCATAAATGTCAATTGTCTATAATAAAAGGTCATTGTTATTCAAATTGTATAATAAATAATGATATTTGTTTATTCATTCTAATTCAACTATTATGCCTGTTTCATTTCCCTATAAATGCCGTAATAAATTCCTTAATCTATCCGATTAAATGCATCTGTCATCCTTTTAATTCTTGTAAGTCTCTATTAACTTCACATTTATTGCTCTACTAATCTTGGAGTCACTATCTTTTTTTCATCTACACCTCCTAGTCCCATAATTTACTATGCCATTAATAAAAAGTCATCCTCATTATAACTAATATGCATATCGATGTATATTATTCTGCATATATCTTTATATTTTTATTCGATAGGCACAGTTATACGTTTATATATATACATTCCTATTTCTAGCTCATTAATTATACGGTTAGGAATTTCAAAATATACACTTAAATGTACATTCTGAAAAGAACATTTATTCCTACATTTTAATATATTAGAGCAATCCTTGTTAAAAAGGATTACCATTATAACTTCACATAAATTACCTAAAAGTGAGACTTTTCTTTATTGAAAATCACAAGGAATTATCCCTTTTCTTCTATTCATTTACACATCTCTTTTATTTTTGCTATTTTCCTTGTTAATTCAAACTAAGCATTTGTATACACATTTTTGGAGTTAGATAATTTATGAAAATTACAAAGAAATATATACAACTAAATTGTACCCACAACACTTCGAATAAATTAACACATACGAATTCACATTCTAAGTCTAATTAGAGCCATCTTAATTTATACTATCAAATTGCAACCCAATTACACTGGAAGAAATCTTGCAATCTTATTAACGTTCTACTTTAACAAATCTAGGGCATTTCACTAGAAGGAAAAGCTTTGTAGTCCAATTAGTTTCTAGGACACACATCCACATAAACTAATTTCAAGGCCAAAGTAAGCAGAATAATTACTTTTAAGGATAAAGTCAGCAGTTCAATTACTTTCAAGGACATAATTTCATAGGTTCTTAGGCCTTAGAAACTAATTATTTTGCATTTTGTCCTTAAAAGTAATTATTTCATTTTTGTGTCCTAGAAACTAATTGCACTGGCTGAGGAGGCCCTTGTGGCGAATTTCCACTTTAAAAAATTCCATATCGGGGTGCAATACCATTCCTGTTCCAATTACCTGTCTTATAGAATATTTAGCAAGATTTCAATTGAATACGTTCTTCCTAAGCCTACAATTCCATAGATCTTGCATGGCATAATAATTTAAATGTTATAAATAGATCATATAATTTCCCACTCACCTTTCTAGCTTTCTAAATCTCACAAATCGAAATTCATCCTTTTAATTGGACTTTTTTTCGGTTCAATCAAAAAATATATATAACAAGATGTGTGTGTGTGTGTGTGTGTATATGTGTATATATATCACTTGAATTACTAATCCGAGAAGAAATTTGGGTCAAGTGGAATATAGATTTATTATTATAAAGATCACCTTTTCTTTTTCCAGCATTGATTCACTCTTTCTCTTCTTCTCTTTTTTATTTTCCACCTTTGTATGATTTATGTATGTGTATAAATATATGTGTATGTGTGTAAAATATTTTATACTTTCTAGAATCATGGAGAAGGGAAAACCACATCGCTTTACAGCTTTGATTGGAAAATATAAGAAGAAAGTGAGGGGCTAGGTCTATGTTTATCGGCACTCGAATTAATCTTATCCGTTAGATTTAAAGTAATTAAATCTGAATCATTCAACCTAGGTTCAACTCTAGCTGTCAGCATTTAATTGGTCAACCGGCCTAAGGAGGGGGTTTATCGGCGGGGACCATGCTTTATTATAATTTGTTTATTTGAATTCTCATTTAATTATTTTCATTTCAAAAACTTTAAACGCCACTAACTTTTTTTGAACACCAACTACAAAATTCCATGTATAAAAGGGGCTTAGAAAATTGCCACGAAACAATGGTGTGGGTTCCGTGGACAAATTCTAACATTTGCTCAAATTCCTTTCTAAGCCTTAATAATTATTTATTAACTACTATTAACGACATATTAGGGGCATGTCCTATAATATCTTATCCAAAAATATAAAGAGCATCGATGCCACGTAGATATATATACAACAAAATATACATCTGATAATCATATATGCCTACTATGAAGAAGACCATTATTTGCCATCATCCATTTATACGTATGGTTACAACTAAAATGCCAATAACATGTATAACCACCAATATAAGGCCAATACAAGGCACGGCCGCAAATATAAGATCAACACCACTTATCAAAACTTATCTACCCAAGGTCAAAACCAAGAGGCTTAGACTAACTCTGCCTAATCATACACACTCGTCAGATGTGATCGGGTAATCAATCACCATTCCGATTTCATATATGATCATATTTATCAAATAAGAAATATTTATATTAGCATCCAGATCCCAAGCTTTGCCTCCACTTTCTCGAGTAGCCCAAAGTCTTCTCGAAGGTATACCAAAGCATCCTCGAACCGCATCTGGAACAGAGAAAAAAACCCATCTTTTTGCTCCTTGCCTGGGCTTACTTCCTAAACATGCACCCACCAGTGCAGCGATGATATAACCATCGGTGGATCGGTTTCCCTTCCCAAGTAGTAAGACTAGGCACCTATCCACTTTGGATGCCGATTTAAGCATTGTTTCTTCCATCTTTGTTCCTTATGAGTTACTTAGCTTCTTTAGTCTGCCTTCGCCACATTGGACCTCTTTTGAAGTCCATTGGTCTATATTTTTAAGGTGGTTTCTTATGTATTTGAAAAAAGCTTTCAATATGAAAACCATTGTTTTAAGCATAGAGCTTCGTAAGGAGACTCCTTCGACCCGCCTCCTCTAACCTTCCAAAACGTACACAACCGACCTACTCATCTCACATAATGCTCACACGTGTCTCAGTGCTCCGACTTGAGCACATATATGCGTGCACGTACATGCAAACATATATAAAAAGAAATCACTTTTTTGGATTCACCATAGCGATTACTCGACCTGGTATTCTATCATGCAACTTAGCACACCCAGTAGTCGCTGTGGCTATATAAGATTGCTTAACATATTTATATATGTATATGGATATTCCCATGTATATATAAAATTAATTACATAATTATATTTATATTCAAACATCCATAACAAGTATCAAAAACCCAAAACATTCGACAATTATAATTATAATAAATGAATTTTTTTGATTATTATACATCTTCAAATTCACATATATGTATGCTTATCCTTACACACACACATATTTAGATAGCCATTTCGACTATTACTTAAATCAAATCATACTTTTATTTACTAAATCTTTTGAATGAAATTCCAATAATTTTTTCTACTATTTTGTATGGTCATTCCATTATTTTATAAAATATAATACTAGCTTGTTGATCACTCTAAGCCTTTATAACGCTTTATTTCTTCGTTAAAACTAGGTGCTTACCTTATAAATATTTTATACATCCTTATAATCAGTTTATACATAATCCATTCATACCATTTTATAAAATCTTATACTTTTATATAATTTTCTTTTATACTATATTATAAAATATCTCATGATGTTTTATAAAATGCTTAATTTGTACTATTTTATAAAATATCCCACATTATTTTATAATTATGTTATTCATACTATTTTATAGCATCTTCCATTTTATAAAATATATCATTTATGCTAGTTTATAAAATCTCATGCTTTTATAAAATGTTCCTTTATACTATTTTATAAGTTATCTCATACTATTTTATAAAATATTTCATCTATAATATTTTATAAAATATCTCATACTATTTTATAGAATATATTATTTATTTTATCATATAAAATCTTCCATTTTGTAAAATATACTATTCACACTATTTTATGAAACTTGATACTTTAGAAAATATTTTTTAAACTACTTTATAAAATATCTCATACTATTTTATAAAATAATTCATTTATACTATTTTATAAAATATCTCATATTATTCCTTAAAATATATATTATTTATACTATTTTATAAAATCTTCCATTTTATAAAATATGTCATTTACTTATAAAACTATTTTTTTACATAAATAATATTTATAAGCACCAATTAAGCTTCATCAAGCCTTTGATCACTTTAATAATAAGTGTAGAGTCCAAAATTAACTTCATTAGCTTAATAACTTTTCTAAAACTCATTCAAATAGTTTAATTATTACTAACTAATGATATACACATAATCATACCATTTGTTCAACCTTTAATCCATCACAACATCATACACAATCATCAAATTGACCCAAAATCCATTTTAAGGCTTACTTACTTTTCTAAAATATGTAATTAAGGTTTCTAACAAATAATTAACTAACATAATCATGTTTACAATACGAGATAAAGCCTAAATCAAACAAACATTCTCCAAATCACTTTATATATTTAACCACCTAGAATTTTGGTTATTTGAAATTAGAATATTTAATTGACTTCAAATATTTGAAAGTTAATTTTATAGATTTAATAACTTGAATTTCAAATATAACGATTTATTGGGTAATTTAATTATTGAATTTAATAATTAAAAATCATTCAAATATTTTAAATATTGGATTTTTATTTGGATTAAAAATGATTTAAAGGTTTATTTAATTTCTATTAATAAGAAGGAAGACAACAAAAATTTTAAATTGGATTTATAAGTGATTTACTCAATTTTAAAAATAACTCGTTTAAATTAGCTTATAAATTCCTTTTAGGGAACAGTCTCAGATTTCGATGAAATCCATGTCATTAAGTCCATAATAATGAATCATAATACGCCGTCGAATTTTGTAGCGATCAGATGTATCGTTTGGTCATATGGATAGAAACACATCGAAATTAATATCGAAAATTTAATATTATTATTGAGTTCAAAAAGATGTCTTCTCTATATGATCGAATTAGGTCTCGAAATTTATTCTATTACATTTGAAATAGGGATACAACATTAGGAACGCCCGGTGGCATGCCTTACCCATTGTTCCCTGTACCACTCACTTGTTTTAAACGCTTTCTCACTCCCATTCATTTTTCGTTTGGATTCACATTAGAGAAAAATTGAAAAAAAAATAAAAAAATATTCATGAATCTCGAGCCATAGTTAATGAAATCAATTAATCATGGATCTGTTAGCTTCGTGTAGTTGAGGTTTTCATTTCCCTGTGCTTCGTTTTGCTTGTGTTATGGTTCGACGGATTTATGGTGGAGCCAGGGCTTGGGTAAAAAGACGTTTTACGTGGAGACAGGTGATTCAAAGACTAGATATGGATTTAGCAAGTCCATTAGCACCTCCAACTAGATTTTTATGGGTTCAACCTTGTCTACGGCTGTGCGATCATGCATGGTGGTGTAGGGAAGAGGCCGAGGTTGCATGTTCAGGTAGGAGGTGGGTTAGATGATTTTAACACGAAATGATGGAGATTTTGTCGATGAGTAGAATGGTGGTGTCGGTGGGTTGTTTAATAGTCGGTGGAGAGAGGAATGTGAGGAGAGTGACCGGCCATGGAAGTTGTGAGTAGGTCTGGAGCAGGAGTGTAAGGACCCGATTTTTCGACGCTCGAAAATCGACATTAACACGTCCATAGTATCAAATGCCGAATAATCGAATGATGGAAAACCTAACCATTAGGCTTAAAGTAGAAGGAGGTAGAAGAGAAATAGAAACAATATCAGAATCTTACCAACGCAGCGGAATAAAATATAATAGATAATAACTGATCTTTACGCCAAAGAAACTATATCTGTTTTATAAATTACACCATCAGAGTACATCAAAGATCAAAACAATTACTGGACAGTTATATTATCTTGTCCTCACAAAAGCTGACTACACAGCTTTTGCTGCACAGCGGAATATAAATCTACGAAAATACGTCTCGTCATCCAGCTCGTTCCTGAGCTCCACAGCAGTCCATCCAGAATCTATACTCTATAATACTTGGTCTGACTGAAGCATTATAGTTAAATAACACCCGAGTCAGTCTGGAAAACCAGCGTGAGAAAACACACTCAATTAGATTATTTTCAAAATCCTTTGAAATCAAAAGGTATCTCGTAAGACCACGCCATAAGTAAACATGCCGGGTTTTTACCTTACAATAACCAAAAAATTTCTTATAAAATCCTCTGTCACGACCCGAAATCCAGCAATTGAAAATCGACATCAAATACCTCACTTGTATTCGACTGCCGGAGATTCAAGCATTGAACTTCAGTTCGGATGGAGCTTATAACAACATTAGATGAATATAAACAGCGGAAACAAAATGAATATCATTGAATACAACACAGATACAATATGATACAATCTCCAATACAACATCGATCACTAATATCAAAGTGATACAAATATGATATAACAATAATATGACAACAGAAACTTCAATAAGTTTCCAACATACTTCACTTCGACACGGTCTTCAAAACTCTAAAAGCTTCAAAAGTTTTCCAAATCCAAAAGCACTCTCAAAAACCGATAGCTCCCAAAGGACTTCAAAATCCAAGCTAGCTCAAAAAATACGGATAACCTGCTTCTAGGCTGCCCCATGTGGAAAATTGTGGGCACCTAGAGTTTAGAAAAGGAACAATAAACTCCAGGTCAGCCATGGAACTGGTATGAGTAAACAAAAATATTTGTTTGAAAGAAAAAACAGTTTATTTTTTATCAAAAGAAAAACAAAAGAATTTGAAAGAAATCCGCAATGCTTGAAAATGAAACTACCATAAAACCTCCACCACACACACAATGCAACGCAGACTCGAAGGAGATTTCTTCTTATGATAGTCAAATATGCTTAATACGAGGAAACTTTTTGATATTATTATTAGTGCATAGTGTAGATGTAACGACCCGCAAATCCGTACCCCTTGAGTCAACACTATTCTACAACAATTAACTCAAGTTGCACAGAAATACGAACCATTTGGGTTAAAGAAGAAGAGGTAGAAGAAGAAAATAGAAAATAATAACAGAATCTAACCATCGCAGCGGAATAAAATATAATAGATAATAACTACACTTTACTCAAACATCAAATATCTCTGTCTATATATTACATCATCAGAGTACATCAATCACAGCTCAACATCAATATCATACAAATGAATACTCAACAACTCAACACAGCGGACTATGTATATATATACAAGTATGGGAATACGTATCGCCATCCTGCTCGTCTCCTGAGCTTCACTGCATCATATCTTATATTCTATAATACTCGGTCTGACCCGAGCATTATAGTTAAATAACACCCGAGTCAGTTTGGAATACCAGCGTGAGAAAATCACACCCACTTGATTATTAAAGTTTTAAAAATCTTTTGAAAAACAAAAGCATCTCGTAAGACTACGCCACAAATAAACACGTCGTGTTTTTACCTTACGATAGCTAAAACAATTTTTATAGAAATCCTCTGATATTATAATAGGGTCTATATACAAATACTTATAACATAGCCGAAATTGTTACATTATTAAATTCCAGCTACTAGCCACAAAGTGGGTAATACAAACAAAACTCGTACAAGGCTCGTAGGGAGAATGGATTTCCAACCAATGACTAGGCACTGGGGTACCACCTGCCACAGTACGGGGCCTAGATCACTGTACCGAGGAGTACGCCCGCTCCCCTATAACACAAGGCCGGGACTATCCTTTACTGGATAATCCCGAGTGAGATCACCCCGCGGTTGGGATCAGCAACCGCCCACTAAGCAAAATAATAAGGGACATCTAGACAGGAATGACCTCACCCTGCTTGGGTGCTACCCACCTAGCCTTGCTGCATAACCCTTGATTTTCAGTCATTCCCATTTGATGAGGCTTGAGGCTAAGTGTTACGTTTTTAGAACAATATCCCTTAGAATGCCCATCGTCCACCTGACGATGTTTCACAAGCATTCATCCATACAAGTCCGTCCCGGGTTCGAACGGAACCGAAGGTACATTCCTACTACATCCGGTTTGGAAATATCCTCAGGATTAGTAGCGACTAGCGCTTGCACTTCACTGTTCCATCTTCGAATCCACAATCATTTTCACGAAAACGTACAAACTGGATCGAAGTGGCTTTCGAGAAATGAATCTCGATCCCGGTCTCTTCGAAACGATCAACGCATTTGTCCAATATTGATAGTTGGTGATTTAACTAGCAATTAACATTCACAAACAACCATCAAACAATAAATAATTTCCCAAATTATTTATTTATTTCAAAGATATCTTCACAAGATATATTTCTATTTTCAATCCTTTGAAAATAGTTTCAAGACCACCTTTCTTTTCATAATAAACTTTCCAAATATTTTCTATCTCCTCTGAAATTACCAAGCACAAAACTAGATTTTAAAATAATTTAAAACACTTTACTTTGAAATATATACTTTAAAACACTTAGGATAAAAAAACTTAAATAATTTGTTAAAAATACATACTATATGAATTTGAGAAAATAAGGTTACTTTATAAAATATAAATCCAGGTTTTCACTTTTAAAACAAATACTAAGTCACTTTTACACAATTAATGCTATAATATATTAAAAGGAAATACTTGCTTTAGAAATTAAATATTAGAAATAATAAATTGTACAAACCTTACTTTCTTTAAAAACAACTTCCAAGCATTTAATTTATATTTACAAATTTACTTTTAAAAAACGTGTACTTGGCCATTCAGCAAGAATTCCAACTTCAAGCACTTAAATCAATTTCCCGAATTGATTTCCAATTCATTCTATTTAAAATAAATTTCTTTACTTGCTCGGTTCATTTCAAAATTCATTAATTATGGACTTTATTTTTATTTTTATTATTTTCTGTTTGATTTTAAATCTTTTATCTGAAATATACAAATTTCAGGCTTTTCTTTTTCCTTCTTTGTCCCTTTCAAAATTTAAAATCTTAAATTTAAAATAATGTTCTGTTCTTTTAGATATTAGCATTGGAGTTTACAATTCATTAACTTTCTATTTATTTCAAAAATCTCCTTTCTATATTCAAGATCTATTAATTAGAATTCTTATGTCACTTTATTTTATTTCATTCTTAAATTTATTCCAATTTCCATAATTATTTTACTTGCAAATTCACTTCCTTTCTTTTCTTTCCAACATCCAAGTTATATATATTTTTTCTTCTGCAAATTCATTATACCCAATTATCCAATCAAACCATAGCATTCAACTTTTCAACATAATCCATCATAAAATATCAAATCATCATAACAGGGAATTTAAATAATTTAAATAAATGTTGAGGAATCCAGTTGGATCCCTCCAACCTGTTTTCCTCGCATACACAGATGTTAGCATTACATAATATGCCAGATTCAAATTGTACTATAATCTATCACATCAATCGATCCAATCGTACAATCAATTATTTAAATTTAATCATTTAAATTTCAACTGAGTGAGATTAACTCACCTTTGCTTTACGTTTGGCAAACCAATTCCAAACTAGCTTGCCTCCTTTCAGATTATGACCTTGTATAAACATTTTATTTGATTTATTAATATCCTTGGTTAACCAAAAATCTATTAACTTTTAATAAATTTAAATTAACAAATTTTCCTTAAATAAATTATTTTTGGTAACTAAAATAAATTAAATCAGTTTATTAACAACATTAATCACTAAATCCATTGTTTAAAAATAAACTAGCAACTTTTAAGATAGGTATATATATATTAATTTATTGTTCTGAAACTACATATACTTTTAAAAATTTACTTATATATAGATCAAAATCTGATTTCCTATGAATTCTTCAATCATTTAAAATTCACATATTTTATTATTAGTTTTCCAAATCCTATTTAAAACAAGTTTTCTGTTTGTTGTCATTATACCTACTCATCAGACTTTCAATTAAAAACCTATTCAAATCAACAGCAGTTTGATCTACATATATTATCTACTTTCTAACTATATACATATCTTTCAATTGAAAAACAAATTTATAACTCTACTTACATCACTGCTAAATCCAATACTATTACATATAATATATATTTTTCCACAAATTTAATATTTGTAAATTGAATCAGAAATTTATACCTTGTTCAAATCCTAAACCCGAGATGATCGCAGCACCTTCACCTCACTGTTCACAAACCAAACCCTAGCGGAAGACTATCGTCACCGAGTACTCCACGTTCGCGATACTCCCAAACCCTAACCCACATCGTCTCCTGACCTCGACGTCTCAAAACCGACTCCGTCTTCGCTTCGCTTCGCCCAGCATCACAAGAGAAAACCTAATTCGAGCAGCTTCGTAAACAATCAACAAAACAACTATCGCGACCTCCCCCCCCATTGCTCACCCAAGATCGCACGAGCGCTCGCGATATGCCTTCGAAGTCGCTCTCATTGTTGCGACTTCGAACCCTAAGTGTTGGGTGAAGGCGATTCGAACGAATTGATTTCGTGATGATCTTGGATTTGAAATCTCTCAACAATTTCGCGGCTTCATCTCTCTTTTTTCCCTTTTTTAAAAAAAAAAAATAGAAAGGCTGCGAATAGATCTTAATGGAAGAGGTATATGCGGTTGGAGAACGAAATGATTTCGTTCGAGCAAGTAAAAGATTGAGGGGAAAGATGGGTTGGAGAATACTGAAGATGCATTTAAAAGCTTCAGAGAGAAGACGGCGATGTTTATAAAAGAGGGAACACGATGGAAAGGAAGGCTGCGTGCTGAAGTGGAAAGGAGAAGCAGTGATGTGAATAAAGTTTCGGCTAATGGTGATTAGTACGTGAATATATAAATAAAATTTAAAATTGAAATTTTCGATGTAAATTTTCAACGCGTTTATATGTCGTACGCTCACACAACAACTCCAATCAATACGAAATTTGAAATCTGATAATAATTCAATATTACGGATCCAATGGAACTGGTTTCGTCGAATTCCGTGACTGTGCCTCGAAAGGCTATTTTTAAATTCAATTTAAACGATATAAATTTCAGAACTGCACAGATCACTGTTAATTTCAATTTTTAACACTTCTATTATTCTTGGCACTATCAATATAAATTTTATAAGCCTTCAAATTATATTTTAACAGGCTTAGAACTCTAGATTCACATTTTACCCAATTTCAAATTGTTTAATTCAATAATTTAATTATCAAATAAGTGGTGATATTTGAATTCGAGTTAAAATTAACTTTGAAATATTTAAAATCAATTAAATATTCCAATTTCAAATGCTCAAAAATTTCGAGTCGTCACATTCCTCCCCCCTTAAAAGAATTTCGTCCCCGAAATTACTAGTTAGGAAGAATGATCCAAAACCCATTACTATTTTCCAAAACCAAACATTCTCATCAACTTGCCAAAACAATCTTTTAATCAAAGACACCCCAACTTCCTTTCTAACTTTTCAACTTATCCATAAGTCCCAAACAATATCACCTACTTATCAATTCAAATTTAAACTTAAATTCAAATTTTAAGTTATCAAAATTTTCTCAAAATTTTTCTAACTCCCTAAATTTTCGAAATTTTTTGCCAGCGTCTCTTTTGCGCGGCTAGCTCGGTACAACCACAAAATGGCTCTACATCCCCCAAATCTCAAAAGAAAACAAAAAGCCAAGTGGCTAGATAAAACCCAATCATTCAAATTCCATACATAATTTTAAACACATACCTTTTTGTTGGGCCATTAAATTTCATCTTCTAAAGTCAGAAATCCCAATTTATCCCTTGCTTCTATATACCTGTATATCTCATTTAGCAATAATATCCAATTACATCTTCAAAACCATTTTATACATTCCTTTACAAATTTTCAATATCTATTCATTCAAGCCCGTACGATGTACATATATCATCCGTACGCAATATCAAATCGATCGCTTACTCGATCACACAATTCCACTTCCGAACTAGTATCGTCCACTCGACTTTCTAGTGCGGACTCAGATCTGGTTTCTTGATCAGAAACCGTCATTCTCCTTGCATACCCGTAAACTATAATAGAGAATTTCCAGAATCAATCAACAATCCATATCCAGGTTCGCCGTCGAAAATCGAGTGAAAAATCCTAACTCGGATCGATATAACCATCTCGAAATTTTGTGTTCGAATTCTAGATCAAATAACTATGCGAATAAAATAATATACGTACATCCTACGTATTTGCCCCAATTAATTATCAACTATATTAATTTCTTTTTTTTATTCATATTTATTTAGATGGTTATTCATCTTTTTCACAATCCTCACATTCACAACCTCCAGTTAATTTTCATTCAACTATTCATTTGGAATAATTCCCTCAATATCAAATTTACTTAAGAATTTCATCTTTCATTTCTTAAGTTCAATATAAATAGTTTACATATTTCTTATATTTATTTTCACTTCACTCTTGAAGTTCATATTCATTTCTATTCGCCTTTACCTTTACAATTTCATTCAAATTCAATTTGGCTTCCATTTTGAATATTGAGCTAGTTGCACTTACTAATTAATTTAAATCTCAATTAAAGTTTATTTGCAAACTTTACTTTCTTTAGTTTCTTCGATTTCACTTTACCTTACATTCACCTTTGAATTAGATTCCAATATCCAGTTTCAATTCTATTTGCTTAACAAATTTAATTCATTTGTTGTTAGTAAAAGATTTCAAAAAAATTTAAAAAATTTCTAACTCCCAAAATTTACGGAAAATTTTGGCAGATTCTCCTTTGTACGGAGGGACTTCTGCGATATCGCAAGATGCATAAAAACATATATACATCGGCCTCAGGCCGGAAATCGCAATATATATCAATATGTGCAGTTCATATCTCCTATTCTGAATTCTTTTGCGTAAGCGTACCTTTATTTAGCATTTTTAAGCAAGCGGCTTACTTAGTTTGCATTTTGCGCATCCAAAACCAGCCAAACGGCTTCCCTGAACCTGTACTTACTCAATTTAAACATGTAAGTGCCAAATATATGAAGGTTAACAACATTTCACTTACTTGCAATAGTTAAACATATGAATTCTAAAGAAATGCACATTAAACACTTTTCATAAGCAATTTAAATATTCCAACATTAAATTTAATTGCTTACAACTAATCACGTATCGTTTCACTTAATCCGAATGGTTAACAACTCACAAATTTACATTTAATTTATTATTAAGCAATCTGAACTCATATTTAATTCAATTGCTGTCAAAATCAATTTATTTTATTCCTATCAATACATAGAATTTTAATTACTTCCATTTACATCAAATGACAATTTATTCCATGCAATTCATCGAGATCTATGTGAATAAATAAGTCTTTATATTTTATAACCAAATTAAATGGATTTCAACTCAATTTATACCTAATTCTATTTCATTTTTTTTAAATTTATTCACAATCCATATATTCTCATTTTCATTGCATTTTAAATTTGAATCCATTCACTTGCATTTCATTTTACTAACCAAACTAGTTCATTCAAAACCATCAACAACTTAGGTTCATCTTCATTACCAAATAAATTTTCTTTCTATTTTAATTCATTCACGACTATTTATTTAGCTCGACACGTTCCAAGCTAGCATATTACTAACCATGCCCGAATCAATTCAACCCAAGCTTTAATTTAATGGTCTTCCATTTTTACTCGTAGTCGAGCTTCTAATTATTCTTAACTTAAGTTAATTTACTCAATTTATTCCACTTCAACTTAAGTTCACCTCCCTTTTTGATTCTCATCTAATCAAATTCTATTTGATTTTAATTTACCTTCTCAATTTATCAAACAACGTCCAAGCGCATACTTAACTCATTATACTCGAATTGGATTTATTTGCAATACAAACCATTACTATTTTAATCCAATTTCATTTAACTCACAATTCAATTACATTTACTTCACTAACAATTCAAGTCGAATTGGATTTATAACTTGAGTTTTATTTCCAATCTTCATTATTAGCTTCCCATTCAGCTTCTATTTAACTACATCGAACTCCATTTACACATTTCAGTAATTAATTTATTATCAAATTAGTTTATTCTTTTATCCATTTTAAATTTTAATTTACATTAACAATTCATTATTGAATTTATTAATAATAAGGTGATTCAATTTATGCTTGAATTGGATTTGTTTATATTTCGCACCATATCCATTTTAATCCAATTCAATTTTCCATTCAACAACACTTCCAATTATAATCCAATTACAATCCCATACTTGATTTTTAATTCCAAATATCACTTCATTCAATTTCCTTAAAGTTTAATCTATTTTATAATTCAAGTTTTATTTTCCCATTTCATCAAAAATATTTACCTTGGGTTTTCTATCACACTTTTCAAATTTTAGAAGTCACCACTTATTATTTTCACAACTCCATTCATTATAGGCTCAAATATATTCTTCTTTTATTTTTAACTCAAGTCTTACGCTTACTTATAACTCAAGCATATTTTATTCCATGCATTTTTAATTCTATCACAAGTTAACACAAGGTATTCTAATTTATTTAATCCAATCCAAATCCTTATCACAAGAATCTAATTCCATTCAATAACTCAACTAGATTTTTATTCCAACATTCAAAGCTTATATTTCCTTCCTGATTTAAAACTCATCTCAATTTATAAGCTTATAACCTATCTCATCAGGATTTTTAAACACCCGGCTTTTAGTTTCAAATCATTTTGAAATCTCCAATATCCCAAATCACACTTCTCAAATTTTTAAACCAATCCTGGTTTTTATTTCCAACAAATTTCCTTTGAATTTTTTTTAAAAAAAGCAAACAGGTTTTCCTGAACAAACCAATTTGGCAGCAATCTGTCACTTAGAAACTCGAAAATAAACCTCGATGATGCTGCAGTCATCACCGAAGTCATTTTCCAGCGACTGAAGTGAATTTAATGCTATTTCCCTTCCCAAAATTTATTTGAAACAATTTTCTTCTAGAAATACTTTTAAAACAAAAATGCTATTATTGTCTTCAAAACACTTCGAAAAACATTTCCAAAATCTCCGGGGTTTCAAGGTTTTAATTTCGGTTTTAATTCAAATTTTAACTATATTGCATTTGTATAGTTTATGCTTATACAAATTCCCATTTTATAATTTAAATTTATTCCCTTAACCTTTTGTTAGATTTTCAATTCCTCGTTAAATTTTTACACAATGATGATAACAATTTAATATTATCATCTCTAACATCCAAGCAACCATATTTTAGCTAAATAGTTTATAAAAACTTTTCTTTATATCAAAATATATTTTTGGGTAAAATTATTTCATTCACCCACATTTAAAACAATACTATGTCAATTGTTCTATTTAAGCGTTTAGAAACCCCTTCGATACACTTATCCAGACTGTGCCGACGAAAGTTCATATGCCACTCATTAAACCAATCAACACAATATTAAAACCATTTTTATATCCACTAACAAATACGCGCTCATATCTATTAATACGCTTAAACTCATTTTAGAGTATGATTGACTCTATTCTATGAGTAATTCCCACCAGAGCCAAGGTTATCTCCAACCTAAGCTCTGATACCAACTGTAACGACCTGCAAATCCGTACCCCTTGAGTCAACACTATTCTACAACAATCAACTCAAGTTGCACAGAAATACGAACCATTTGGGTTAAAGAAGAAGAGGTAGAAGAAGAAAATAGAAAACAATAACAGAATCTAACCATCGCAGCGGAATAAAATATAATAGATAATAACTACACTTTACTCAAACATCAAATATCTCTGTCTATATATTACATCATCAGAGTATATCAATCACAGCTCAACATCAATATCATACAAATGAATACTCAACAACTCAACACAGCGGACTATGTATATATATACAAGTACGGGAGCACGTATCGCCATCATGCTCGTCTCCTGAGCTTCACATCACCATATCCTGTATTCTATAATACTCGGTATGACCTGAGCGTTATAGTTAAATAACACCCGAGTCAGTCTGGAATACCAGCGTGAGAAAATCACACCCACTTGATTATTAAAGTTTCAAAAATCTTTTGAAAAACAAAAGCATCTCGTAAGACCACGCCACAAATAAACATGTCGGGTTTTTACCTTACGATAGCTAAAACAATTTTTATAGAAATCCTCTGATATTATAATAGGGTCTATATACAAATACTTATAACATAGCCGAAATTGTTACATTATTAAATTCCAGCTACTAGCCACAAAGTGGGTAATACAAACAAAACTCGTACAAGGCTCGTAGGGAGATTGGATTTCCAACCAATGACTAGGCACTGGGGTACCACCTGCCACAGTAAGGGGCCTAGATCACCGTACCGAGGAGTACGCCCGCTCCCCTGCAACACAAGGCTGGAACTATCCCTTACCGGATAATCCCGAGTGAGATCACCCCGCGGTTGGGATCAGCAACCGCCCACTAAGCCGAAATAATAAGGGACATCTAGACAGGAAGCACCTCACCCTGCTAGGGTGCTACCCACCTAGCCTTGCTGCGTAACCCCAGATTTTCAGTCATTCCCATTTGATGAGGCTTGAGGCTAAGCGTTACCTTTTTAGAACAATATCCCTTAGAATGCCCATCGTCCACCTGACGATGTTTCGCAAGCATTCATCCATACAAGTCCGTCCCGGGTTCGAACGGAACCGAAGGTACTATTCCTACTACATCCGATTTGGAAATATCCTCAGGATTAGTAGCGACTAGCCCTTGCACTTCACTGTTCCATCTTCGAAACCACAATCGTTTTCACGAAAACTTACAAACCGGATCGAAGTGGTTTTCGAGAAATGAATCTCGATCCCGGTCTCTTCGAAACGATCAACGCATTTGTCCAATATTGATAGTCAGTGATTTAACTACCAATTAACATTCACAAACAACCATCAAACAATAAATAATTTCCCAAATTATTTATTTATTTCAAAGATATCTTCACAAGATATATTTCTATTTTCAATCCTTTGAAAACAGTTTCAAGACCACCTTTCTTTTCAGAATAAACTTCCCAAATATTTTCTATCTCCTCTGAAATTACCAAGCACAAAACTAGATTTTAAAATAATTTAAAACACTTTACTTTGAAATATATACTTTAAAACACTTAGGATAAAACTACTTAAATAATTTGTTAAAAATACATACTATATGAATTTGAGAAAATAAGGTTACTTTATAAAATATAAATCCAGGTTTTCACTTTTAAAACAAATACGAAGTCACTTTTAAATAATTAATGCTATAATATATTAAAAGGAAATACTTGCTTTAGAAATTAAATATTAGAAATAATAAATTGTACAAACCTTACTTTCTTTAAAAACAACTTCCAAGCATTTAATTTATATTTACAAATTTACTTTTAAAAAACGTGTACTTGTCCATTCGGCGAGAATTCAACCTTCAAGCACTTAAATCAATTTCCCGAATTGATTTCCAATTCATTCTATTTAAAATAAATTTCTTTACTTGCTCGATTCATTTCAAAATTCATTAATTATGGACTTTATTTTTATTATTATTATTTGCTATTTGATTTTAAATCTTTTATCTGAAATATACAAATTTCAGGCTTTTCTTTTTCCTTCTTTGTCCCTTTCAAAATTTAAAATCTTAAATTTAAAATAATGTTGTGCTTTTAGATATTAGCATTGGAGTTTACAATTCATTAACTTTCTATTTATTTCAAAAATCTCCTTTCTATATTCAAGATTTATTAATTAGAATTCTTATGTCACTTTATTTTATTTCATTCTTAAATTTATTCCAATTTCCATAATTATTTTACTTGCAAATTCACTTCCTTTCTTTTCTTTCCAACATCCAAGTTATATATTTTTTTCTTCTGGAAATTCATTATACCCAATTATCCAATCAAACCATAGCATTAAATTTTTCAACATAATCCATCATAAAATATCAAATCATCATAACAGGGAATTTAAATAATTTAAATAAATGTTGAGGAATCCAGTTGGATCCCTCCAACCTGTTTTCCTTGCATCCACATATGTTAGCATTACATAATATGCCAGATTCAAATTATACTATACTCTATCACATCAATCAATCCGACCATACAATCAATTATTTAAATTTAATCATTTAAATTTTAATTTCAACTGAGTGAGATTAACTCACCTTTGCTTTACGTTTGGCAATCCAATTCCAAACCAGCTTGCCTCCTTTTAGATTATGACCTTGTATAAACATTTTATTCGATTTATTAATATCCTTGATTAACCAAAAATCTATTAACGTTTAATAAATTTAAATTAACAAATTTTCCTTAAATAAATTAGTTTTGGTAACTAAAATAAATTAAATCAGTTTATTAACAACATTAATCACTAAATCCATTGTTTAAAAATAAACTAGCAACTTTTAATATAGGTATATGTATATTAATTTATTGTTCTGAAACTACATATACTTTTAAAAATTTACTTATATATAGATCAAAATCTGATTTCCTATGAATTCTTCAATCATTTAAAATTCACATATTTTATTATTAGTTTTCCAAATCCTATTTAAAACAAGTTTTCTGTTTGTTGTCATTATACCTACTCATCAGACTTTCAATTAAAAACCCTATTCAAATCAACAGCAGTTTGATCTACATATATTATCTACTTTCTAACTATATACATATCTTTCAATTGAAAAACAAATTTATAACTCTACTTACCTCACTGCTAAATCCAATACTGTTAAATATAATATATATTTTTCCACAAATTTAATATTTGTAAATTGAATCAGAAATTTATACCTTGTTCAAATCCTAAACCCGAGATGATCGCAGCACCTTCACCTCACTATTCACTAACCAAACCCTAGCGGAAGACTATCGTCGCCGAGTACTTCACGTTCGCGATACTCCCAAACCCTAACCCACATCATCTCCTGACCTCGACGTCTCAAAACCGACTCTGTCTTCGCTTCGCTTCGCCCAGCATCACAAGAGAAACGCTAATTCGAGCAGCTTCGAAAACAATCCACAAAACAACTGCCACGACCCCTCCATTGCTCACCCAAGATCACACGAGCGCTCGCGATATGCCTTCGAAGTCGCTCTAATTGTTGCGACTTCGAACCCTAACTGTTAGGTGAAGGCGATTCGAATGAATTGATTTCGTGATGATCTTGGATTTGAAATCCCTCAACAATTTCGCGGCTTCATCTCTCTTTTTTTTTAAAAAAAAATAGAAAGGCTGCGAATAGATCTTAATGGAAGAGGTATATGCGGTTTGAGAACGAAATGATTTCGTTCGAGCAGATAAAAGATTTAGGGGAAAGATGGGTTGGAGAATACTGAAGATGCATTTAAAAGCTTTAGAGAGAAGACGGCGATGTTTATAAAAGAGGGAACACGATGGAAAGGAAGGCTGTGTGCTGAAGTGGAAAGGAGAAGCAGTGATGTGAATAAAGTTTCGGCTGATGGCGATTAGTACATGAATATATAAATAAAATTTTGAATTGAAATTTTCGATGTAAATTTTCAACGCGTTTATATGTCGTACGCTCACACAACAACTCCGATCAATACGAAATTTTAAATCCGATAATAATTCAATATTACAGATCCAATGGAACTGGTTTCGTCGAATTCCGAGAATGTGCCTCGAAAGGCTATTTTTAAATTCAATTTAAACGATATAAATTTCAAAACTGCACAGATCACTGTTAACTTCAATTTTTAACACTTCTATTATTCTTGGCACTATCAATATAAATTTTATAAGCCTTCAAATTATATTTTAACAGGCTTAGAATTCCAGATTCACATTTTACCCAATTTCAAATTGTTTAATTCAATAATTTAATTATCAAATAAGTGGTGATATTTGAATTCGAGTTAAAATTAACTTTGAAATATTTAAAATCAATTAAATATTCCAATTTCAAATGCTCAAAAATTTCGGGTTGTCACAGTAGAAAACATTTTCGAAAGTATAATATAAATCTTAGCCAGCATACCACGTTTCGTCGTATGCCTACTATAAATACCATATTTGGTAGCAGGTTACCGCCACTTTACATGGCAGTTTATACAACTAAAACCGTACATGGCTCGTATTGTTTTGTTTGGATTTCCAACAAACGGTCAGGCATAGGAAATTCCCATACAAAATGGAACTCTTCTGGAGGGACGTCTCCGGGAACCTAACCGGATCTCTGCTACTCAAGGTCGGGTTACCTCTGTAACTAGGTAACAACTGACACGAGTATGCCACCTCCTGATCGTTACCAACCTTTAACTGAAGCGCTTCTCAACCGACAACCACAAAGCAATAGGTTTGCAGCAACCACAAAGTAAGTATCTAGGCTCCATACCATGATAAATGGACATACCCTCAGAGGGAGCTACCCCCAAATAACCTTGCTGCCATGATTCCTGTTTTGACCTAACCGGGTTGTGAGTTTCAACGAAGTCTCATCCACAAAGCTATGCTTTTTCACAAAGCCATGCTTCGATCAACAAATGATCAGCAGCACTCAGCATGACACACTACCAAATTGAGAGTATATCACTAATAAACTTCAACTACATAACCTCTGAGCTCGTGCATCTCAGAGAAGGGTGTTAAGCTAAGAGAATAAATTCTCCACCGCCAACAGAAATGTATTTGAAAGAAATCGGCTTTATATCTCAAATTGTAATGTCAGACATACAACCATATAAGTCTGTTCCGGGTTCGAACAGAACCGAAGGCACTTCCGAAGAAGCCCTTGCAATCCGGGAATCCACAATCCCGATCGGACTCCCCATCACATATGGAGATCTCTATACCGGAGCAACTCAGTGCAAAGTCATTCGATAGGTTATCCTATCGTTCTCGAAGATGCCCGATCTTCACCACCGTCTTCAATTGCTATCCATTTCGTCGTATCACATATTTAGAATGGGTTATATGAAACAAAGGTCCTCTTCCAGCTAAACCGAATAGTGAGCGTTCAATTTAAAAACATGCGGATGTATCAATTACAAAGATTCACATTCAGGGTTCGATGTGGGTTTCGGATAACCAATTGGATCCTGACTCCCTATCGCATCGAAATTAAAATGCCGCTTTACAGGCCAATGGGTTCTCACATTCACACAACAGTATCTTCAATACAGATATCATAGCTCAGCATAAAGCATTTCATATTACATAGCATCACATCATATATCAGGAATATCAATCTAACACATAACTTTCAATAACAATCAAAACATCTTCAATTAAGATGAATAAATCGTGTGGTTTTAAATTTATTAACCAGATAATTACTTTCATCAGTAATCTTTAATCGATGATTAATAATTACAATTGACTAAGTCTTAATCACCTTCATTAATTAATCATTTCTTAATTAATTATCTTAATTAATTAATCCTTAATTATTAATTAATTAAATCTTAATTACTTTTATCAATTAATTATTCCTTAATTAATGGTTAATAAATTACAAATTAATTAACCTTAATTATTTATTAAATTAATCTTCAATATTGAATAATTAATTAAGTAATTACTTTTTAAGTAATTATATTAACAAAATCATTAATTGTCTAATAAACCAAGAAATAAATTAATTACTTTGATTATCCTTTAAAACCTCGTTTAATCATTATCTTCATACATTAATTGCCTTAAAATATTAAGATTAGTTTTGAATAACATTTTATCTTAATTATATTATTTATTAAATATAAATAACTTTATAAAAATAGTGTATCAAAACTAAATAAACTAAAATTTAATTCCTCTGAAAACATTTTACTTAAATCCTTAATTGATTCAAACTTAAGTCAAAGTCATAAATTTGAAAACATGTTTAAAATTTGTTTAAAGGTTTGAAATTTTTTAAATTAAGAACTGTTTACATATTAATCTCGAGACTCGCTTCGAGTCACATGCGAGAAAAATTATCGTTTGCTTCGGGTTTTATCCAAAATCAACCTGAGCGCCTAAAATTTCAATCTTAAAATTTTACTAAGTGTTTATCCCTGCACATCAACAATTTTACTCGAGCTCAATCTTGAGCGAATACACGGTACTCCCGGAGCTTTCTTCGAGTTGAATTCTTCTTCCCCAACTTTTTCCCCACTGACACCAGCCCATTGCTGTGCACATACACAGCCACTACGGCCACCTCTGACCAACGCCGCAACCACCCACAGATCGTCGCTGACCCCCTCTACAAGTCTTGACCACCCACCACCACAATCAACGGCAAAATCGAAAATCAACCGTTCGATATAATTTTTGGCACCAAACTAAAAACTAAATCGCCTCGTATCAATGCCGAACATCACCTAAGGCCGTGCGCTTTCGCCTAGAGCTCCCCCTTGCGACCACGCACCGCCACCCATCCCCCTATCCAGTCCGATGCAAGCTAGACACCACCATTGCCTCGAGAAATAGTCGACAAAAACACAGGGTTAAAACCCTAGTTCGTCGATCTACAAGCACCACGACGATTTAAAAATTCGTTCAACAATTTTGTAATGATTCCAGACCTCCCTTCATATACTATGATCGCGAGACAAACTTCGTCTCCGATCATTATAATTTCATTAAAAATCATGCCACGTTCATCTTCAAATTTCTCATTGAATACCTAATTAAAAATCTTGATTTTAATCTTAAAAATCAATATTTTCAAAGATGATTTAGATTATATAATCAAACTGAAAAGTCAAGAAAATCAAATTTTAAGTATAGATTGAGCTTATGGTACTTTTTCTTGTTCCAGACCCATATTCTTGATATTAGTTTATAAAGTTATTTTTAAAATTCAGTTTTACTGAATCTGAACACTTTTCAATTTAACACTTCGATCTAACCAAGACTAGAAGTATAGAATTTTGTTTTTGACAGGTTCTTTGAAAACCTGAAACTGGAATAGGGGTTTGTACACCTGTAAATGAACATGCACAGAACAAGACGTATTCGTATATTGACAAATTCTTGCATGCAAACTAATATTCAAACTCTCCTACATCATGCATTCAAACACAGATCAGACATCAAGGCATAGAAAGATTACTTACCTATTAGCCTGAGAGCAGAAAACAGAAACAGAGAGAAGCTCTGGAAATTGATTATTTTAAACTTGATGCTGGATTTTTTTCTTACCAGTAACTAGTTGATTAAAGTTGCTTAGCTTCTGATGTGTTTATTTTCTTGATTGCTTAGCAAACGATAACTCAAATTTTTAAAAGAAATTACCTTCAGTTTACAAAAATAGAGAAGAGTTGAGTGTTGAAATCTGGAAATTGCAACTTTCTGCCTGAATTTGATTATACAATGCTTGATTCCTATTGTTTAGATGATAAAGATTTGCTGAGTTGTTTGCTTGAAGTTTTGAAACTATTTACTTGATCTTGAGTTGCTGATCAAAAGTTGTTGATTAAAAAGTTGAAGAAGAAGCCCTGTTTTCAATTTGTTTTATTTCTGTTCGATGATCTGGTTCAAAACTTGCTTGATTGAGTTTGTAATAAAGTTTTCTTGATGATGGTTTATTTTCTCTGATTTAACAATTTCAAGATTTTGTTTCCCAACTGCTTTTCCTCACGATCTACAATCTTTATCGGTTCCCTTTTTATTGCCAAGTTGGGAGTGATCTCAAGATCCTGCTGAGCTGCCTCTTCAATAATACTATCTGTGTCGTGCACATATTTTTGGAGGTTAGAAATATGAAACACATTGTGCACGCCAGATAACCAACTGGGTAGCTGCACCCGATATGCTAGAGGACAGGTCCTCTCTAGAATAGGAAAAGGACCAATATACCGTGGTGCTAGCTTACAAGTTTTCCTAAATCTCAATACACCCTGCATTGGAGACACTTTCAGAAATACATAATCTCCAACTTGAAATTCTAAATCTCTACTTCTTCGGTCATAATAGCTCTTTTGACGACTTTGAGCAGTTATTAATTTCTTTCGAATAAATCTACTTTCTCCGTGGCTTCTTTGATCATATCTAGTCCAAGGACAAGTCTACCACCAGACTCGATCCAACATGTAGGTGATCGACACGGACGACCATATAAAGCATCATAAGGAGCCATTTCAATGCTGGCTTGATAGCTATTGTTATATGAGTATTCTAGCAGATGTAAATGGTCCTCCCAAGAACGACCAAAGTCGAGAATACAAGCCCGCAAAAGGTCTTCTAGAATTCGATTGATCCTTTCCGTCTGCCTATTAGACTGCGGATGATAAGCAATACTGAAGTTCAGCTTTGTTCCCAATGCAGCTTGGAATGCCTCCCAAAATCTACTAGTGATGATCGGATCACGATCACTCACTATGCTCCTAGAAATACCGTGGAGATGGACAATCTCTTTTATATATAGCTCTGCTAAGCTTGCGGCAATCCGAGTGGATTTCACTGGAATGAAGTGAGCAGCTTTGGTCAAACGGTCCACTATAACCCAAATTGCTTCATTTCCCTTCTTGGTCTGTGGAAATCCATCGATGAAATCCATCGACACTTGATCCAATTTCCACTATGGTACTTCCAAAGGCTGAAGTAAACATGCCACTTTCTTTTGATTGCTTTTAATTTGTTGACAGGTAGCACATTGACTCACATATATAGATATGTCCCTTTTCATCATTTTCCACCAAAACAGTCTTTTGATATCACGATGCATTTCATTGACTCCTGGATGGATGCAAAGTTTGGACTTGTGGCATTCGTCCAAAACTTCATTTTCAGCTCCGGAATGTCCGGGACACAAATTCTTCCTTTCAATCTTACAATTCCATCATCATCGATTCCAAAACTGGAATCCTCACCTTGATGTATTCTTTTAGAAATTCCACGAAGAAATCAGTCTTCCTTCTGTTCGCTAGCAATCTTTTCAAGGAGAGTAGGAGTGACAACCAGACACGCGAGAACAGCAAGCCTCCTACTTAGAGCATCGGCACCTACATTGACTTTTCCGGACGTATATTGAATATCTAGGTTATAGGATGCCAGAAATTCCAACCAACGTTGTTTTCATAGGTTCAAATCTTTCTGGTTGAAGAGATACTTCAAAGATTTATGGTCGATGAATAATTCAAAATTTTCATCTAAACAAGAAGAAGTTATTTAGTATAGATTAAGTTAAGTTGAACTTTTAAATTTTCCTTTTAGAAAAGCTGAAGAATATTCTTACCCAGAAGATAATGTAGCCAGATTTTTAAGGAAAAATAACAGCCAAGAGGTCCAAATCATGTGTTGGGTAGTTTCTCTCATGCGGACGTACTTGTCTACTTGCGTAGGCAATTACCTTCTCATTCTGCATTAATACTGCACCTACCCCATCGCCACAAGCATCAGTATAGACAGATAAGACTTAGTACCCGTTAATAATAGCAAGAACAGGAGCAGTAGTCAATCTCTTTTTCAGTTCCTAAAAAGCTTCATCGCATTTTGCAGTCCAATTGAACTTGGCATTCTTTATTGTGAGCTTAGTCAATGGACTAGCTATTTAGAAAAGTCTTGAACAAACTTCCGGTAATAGCCTGCTAAACCCAGAAAACTTCGAACTTCTTTCGGAGTTGTGGGTCGCTTCCAGTCAAGAATAGCGAAAATTTTGCTCGGATCAACAGAAATCCCTTCTTCATTAACAATATGGCTAAGTAATATGACTTCTTTGACCCAAAAGTGGCATTTCGAAAATTTAGCAAATAGGATGTTCCTTCTCAATATCTTCAAAACAATTCTGAGATGTTCAGCATGCTCCTTTTCGGTTTTGGAGTAGATTAGGATATCATCAATAAATACAAGAACAAATTTATTCAACACCTCCCGAAACACATGGGTCATCAAATTTACGAAGTACGCGGGAGTGTTGGTTAGTCTGAAAGGCTTGACTAACCACTCGTAGAATACATCTGGACCCCTAAAATCAGTTAGGTGAACACAATCTTCGGCAATTCGCAACTGATGGAATCCTTGGGCTAGATCCATCTTAGAAAAGAATCGTACACCATGAAGTTGATCAAATAAGTCGTCGATCATGGGTAAAGGAGACTTGTTCTTGAGAGGGCGATAGGCGACACATAATCTCAAAGACCCGTCTGATTTAGCCACAAGCACTACAGCTGAACCTCATTCAGAAACACTAGGATGAATCAGTCCCTTCTTTAGCAAATCACCGGTTTGCTTGACTTGTTCAATCCTTTCTCGGGGTTTCATCCTGCGACTAGCATGAACGACAGGACAAGCATTCGAAATTATGTCAATTCTGAATTCAATCTCTCTATGTGGGGGTAAAGATTTCACTTCTTCAAATACATCGGGAAAATGCTGGACAATAGGAATGTACTCTAGACTAGGTTCTGGATATCCTAAGGTAAAAATCAGTTTATCCCTTTTTGGACTAGGGTCTTCACAAGAAATTTCAATGAAATCTCCAAGTTTTGTTTTGACCAGAATTGTTCGGTTGTTGCAATCTAATTTGGCTTCTATTTCGATAACCAATTCATCCCGAGTAGTATTTCAAATTCACTGAAGTCGCGAACATAAAGGTGAATAGGAAATTGATGGCCAGAATACGAGATAGGCGCCCTCCTATAATATAGACAAAGATTTGCAGGACCACCCACTGGATTCTTCACACAAATAGGTTCATCAACAAACTTGAGTTTAAGTTTTAATTCATCCACGATCTGATGGGAGATAAAGCTATGTGAAGCTCCCGTTGTTTGCGCCAAAATTGGCCACAAACACCCGATAGTCGTTGAAAGTACCCGTTCACAATCACAGATCACAGATAATAAATACGTAGAGAAATAAGTACTAAAAATCACTCAGCAAATTCACAATAAAGCAGTAAATGACACAGGATTTATAGTGGTTCGGCGATCTTGCCTACGTCCACTCTGAAGCTTATGAATTTATTGATTCACTTGACGATTTCAGTCAATTACAGCGGATTACAGCAAGTTATAGCTCTAATACTTGATTACAACAGCGTTATTGAAGAGTAGAATTGAATCCGGCAGAGTCTGGACGTTGAATGGCCAAAAGATCCCCTCTCTGTAGGCTTCAGGGTGCTATTTATAGGCGTAGGGGGCTCAGATCTCGCTCAAACTTCGGGAGACTTTTTCTGGCACGTGAGTGGGCCCACGCGACCGACCCCACCAAGTTTCGACTCGATCTGAGATCAATACGATGCGATTCGTATCCATCAAAAAATGATCCAATCGAGCTAAAACTTGGAAGGAACAATCTTTACCTTGTATGGAAGCTACTGTGAAAATCTCGTTGTATTTGGATCAGTGGTTTGGGAGATATGATCGATACGAGCTTCTACGTTTCGGTTGGCTGTTTATTTCGAATCCATCAATTCGAATCAATTCCGTCGAATCGATCACCTCACGTGGTCTTGTGATGATGTGGGGCGCATACTTCGCCTCGATCCGGTCTTTGCTCCGAGTTGACCGTCTTGACTCCACAAAATTCGCCTTGTTCGTATCGAGGATGACACGTCACCTATGATTTGTTGTCCTGATGGATACGAACAAGCCTCTGCTTATGGGTTCGAACACAGTCGTGGGATCGAGACGAAGCAGCGAATCTCTGATGGATGCGAAGTTGATGTTAGGTGATCGATACGAAGCCGATGGATACGAACCGAGCCATGCCGATGGATTTGAATAAGACACTCTAGCCGAAGTTCGATCGATACGAAGTCCACCGATGTGAATGCCTGGCCGATTCGATCGATACGAAGCCGATGGATACGAAACAGTACTCTAGGATTGATACGAACATGCTGAGACGATGCCCATCTGATTGATTCGAAACCGATCGATTCGAACTGACCGATGACGTTGCCGATCGATTCGAACTCGATCGATTCAAAGTGTGTGGAACCTGAAGGATTCGAACAAGGCAATCATTGATAGAGACGAACCCCATCGATTCGAAATGGGCATCTTCTCAACAATTTGATGGATACGAACTGTGTACTTTGGCTAACTTGCATCGATCATATCTCATTCATACAAACTCCAATTAACCTGATATTTGAAACACTGGCTTTCATGGCTTTGCTTGTCATGTCCTATCAATTATAGCCTAATCCAGGCTCGGACAAAATTTATCGATATCCATAGTGAATCAATGCATAACCAATCTTTGAGACGAACTATCTTTGGTTTTTTTCGATCAATCTCTTGGTATCACGGCCTTGCCAAAAGGCGGGATAACATTTTCCCCCCAAAACAAGCCTTGCGATAGGAAGGTGTATTTTGTAAGGCCATAAGCTGGATGTTCATATCCTGTCAACAACCTGCAAAGAACTTGATAATTTCATATGACCTCGAATGACGATCGTTCGGGATCGTATGCCATTTGAGGTGAAACGGGACCGTTCGCAGTCGTATGCCGTTCGTGACGGATGATGGAATGGGACCGTTCGTGGTCGATACCGTTTGCGGCGAATGATGCAATTGGATCGTTCGCGATCGTATGGCGCTTGCGGCGGATATCGATCGTTCGCGATCGAGTGCCGTTCAAGGCTGATAGTGACCGTTCGAGGTCGGACATAATAAGTGAATCGTGACCGTTCACGGTCGGGTGCTGTTCGAGGCAAGTTGTGACCGTTCGCGATCGTGTGTCGTTCAAGACAAATTGTGATCGTTCGAGATAGTGTGCCATTCGAGGCAAATTATGTGTGCCCGGGGAGGAGGGACTTAGTGTTACCGATGCCAGAATTCATGTTCGGGGGAGTTTCTAAATCAAAGACATTTGGCGGTTCATCGCCATACAAGAGGTGCTCGTGGACCGTTCGCGATCCAACGGGCATACCAGTAAAACTTTTTTCACAGAACTGCAAATATCGAAGCAATAATCATACGAATCCCACAGCAGAAATGTCCAAACAAGCAGAGTCTAAATGTCCAAATCAACATGAAACAAAAGCAAAGTAAGGATTTCAAACTGCAAACTCTCACTATGGTGCGGTCAGTAATCATTCAGAGCATGCCTATGGATCGTGCGCGATCGCTTACATGTGTAAATGATTTAACCGTGTCGGTGAGAGATTTACGACTTGTTCATCATTATTTCAATCAAGCAATCGATTGATAATCAAATGGTTCCCCGACTCAGGGTCGCCTCTAGCTGATCTAGACGGTGGTTGCTCTAGTTCCACCGCTGGAGTTCGCCTCCTCACATACTGTTGTAGCATGCCGTTCCTGATATGCCCTTCCACCTCATCCTTCAGATGTCTACAGTCGTTTGTGCTATGACCGTTCAGTTCGTGGAACAAGCAATATTTGTCAGATTTCCTCTCTTCAACACTTGGATCCCTTCGCATCGGTCTATGATAGGGAACTTGCTCTCCTGTGTCCTGATAGATTCGCTCCAAACTCTCATTCAGCTCAGAGTAAGTAGTGAATCGCGGCTCCCTCCGTGGTCGCTTTGACCTGTCACTGTCATTCTCAGTCTTTCTTTTTCCCTTGCTAGTCTCCGCACCCTTTCCAGGTGTATTCCTGCCTTTGATTGTGAAAACATCAATTCCCTCTCCTTCCTCTCTTTCGGCGTTCGCATCCTCCCATCGTAAAAACTTTTCCGCCTCGTGATAGAATTCTCCTAGATCCACAGGTGGCTCTTTTGTTAATGAATTTTTGAACTCTATTCCGTCAGCTATTCCAGACACAGCTGCCATCATAACCATAGATGGATCTGGTTGATCCAACGAAGCTGTTGCGACATTGAATCGCGTCAGAAAACTCCTCAAAGTCTCCCCAGCTTTCTGTTTTAGAGTTGCCAAAGTCATCACATTCTTGGGTCTCGCAATGTGAACCCTGAATTGCCTCATGAATCTCTCAGTTAAATCTGCCCATGTTCCTATGGAGCCACTCTTCATCTATCTAAACCATAATGCCGCAATGTCTACCAAATACAATGGAAAGCATCGGGGCATAACCTTCTCTGATGCCCCTAGCACCTCCATTTGCCTCATATATTTTGTCAGATGAACTGTACGGTCTGTCCTTCCATTATATATATCTAACGATGGTAGCTTAAAATCTGGTGGGTTCCTTGCTCGCCTGATTGCCGTGGTAAAAGGGCTCCTATTAACATCCTCTAAATCTTTGTTTACTAATCCGCTTCTCATGGCTCGCCTTACCATCTCTGCCAACTTGCCATTGTCTCCAAGATGTAATCTTCGTTCATCACTTTCGGCCTGCCCCCCGAGTTCACGAGGGAACTCTGGGATTTGCCCCCTTGACTGAGTGTTCACTCCTCTGCTACTCCCAGGTTGCGCAGATGCTTCTCTCTCTCCGAGATTGGATCAACATTTTCCATGTGTGTGCCTCCTAATCCAGGTGCTACGCCGGATGGTCCTGCTCCGTTCTGAACTCCATCAGCTCCTCTATTCCGTGCTCCAAGTTGCTCTATCTGTTGAAATAAACTCTGGATCAACTACTTCTGTTTCTTCATCATTTCTCCATCTCATCCCTAGTGATGAAGACCGATGCTTGATTCGCTCCTGAAGAAGCCTCTTGACTTCCCTCATGTTGACTTCTCTCTGGCCTTTGTCTTTTACTTGTTTGTCTTTTCATAGCTCTTAGATCTGAATTCTTAAGTCTTCAAATTCAACTTCTCCTGAATCAGCTGTTCTCAGTGAAAGCACCAAAATGTTTGCGCCAAAATTGGCCACAAACACCCGATAGTCGTTGAAAGCACCCGTTTACAATCACAGATCACAGGTAACAAATACGTATAGAAATAAGTACTAAAAATCACTCAGCAAATTCACAATAAAGCAGTAAATGACACAGGATTTATAGTGGTTCGGCGATCTTTCCTACGTCCACTCTGAAGCTTATGAGTTTATTGATTCACTTGATGATTTCAGTTACAGCGGATAACAGCAAGTTATAGCTCTAATACTTGATTACAACAGCGTTATCGAAGAGTAGAATTGAATCCCGCAGAGTCTGGACGTTGAATGGCCAAAAGATCCCCTCTCTATAGGCTTCTGGGTGCTATTTATAGGCGTAGGAGGCTCATATCTCGCTCAAACTTCGGAAGACTTTTTCTGGCATATGAGTGGGCCCACGCGACCGACCCCACCAAGTTTCGACTCGATCTGAGATAGATACGATGCGATTTCGTATCCATCAAAAAATGATCCAATCGAGCTGAAACTTGGCAGGAACAATCTTTACCTTGTATGGAAGCTACTATGAAAATTTCATTTTATTTGGATCAGTGGTTTGGGAGACATAATCGATACGAGCTTGTACGTTTCGGTTGGCTGTTTATTTCGAATCCATCAATTCGAATCGATTCCTTCGAATCGATCACCTCACGTGGTCTTGTGATGATGTGGCGTTCGTACTTCGCCTCGATCCGGTCTTTGCTCCGAGTTGAGCGTCTCGACTCCATGAAATTCGCCTTGTTCGTATCGAGGATGACACGTCACCCATGGTTAGTTGTCCTGATGGATACGAACAAGCCTCTGCTTATGGGTTCGAATAGGGTCTTGGGATGGAGACGAAGCAGCGAATATCTGATGGATGCGATGTTGATGTTAGGTGATCGATACGAAGCCAGTGGATACGAACCGAGCCATGCCGATGGATTCGAATAAGACACTATAGCCGAAGTTCGATCGATACGAAGTCCACCGATGCGAAGGCCTGGCCACTTCAATCGATACGAAGCCGATGGATACGAAACAGTACTCTAGGATGGATACGAACATGCTGAGACGATACCCATCTGATCGATTCGAAACCGATCGATTCGAACTGACCGATAACGTCGCTGATCGATTCGAACTCGATCAATTCGAAGTGTGTGGAACCTGATGATTCGAACAAGGCAATCATTGATGGATACGAACCTCATTGATTCAAAATGGGCATCTTCTCAACAATTTGATGGATGTGAACTATGTACTTTGGCTAACTTGCATCGATCATATCTCATTCATACAAACTCCGATTAACCTGAAATTTAAAACACTGGCTTTCATGGCTTTGCTTGTCATGCCCTTTCAATTGTAGCCTGATCCGGGCTCGGACAAAATTTATCGATATCCATAGTGAATCAATGCATAACCAATCTTTGAGACGAACTATCTTTGATTTTTTTCGATCAATCTCTTGGTATCATGGCCTTGCCAAAATGCGGGATAACACTCGTATCGAATAAAAATCTAACAACTCTTTCACCAACAATAAGGTTACCCTCCAAAACTCCCTTTCCTTCATTCGCCTTTGAAGTTGAGGGGTTATCTTTTATTGCCCACACTTTCCCTATTTGTGCTTCTTTCTTTTTCGGGCAATTCTTAACTCCATGACCTGTCTGGTGGCAACAATAGCATTACTTGGATCTTTGGCTTGTCTTTATGAGTTGATCTTTCTTAATTTGTTTCTTTGGCTTCTCACAATCGTTTGCTAAATGGCCTTTCTCCTAACAGTTGTAACAAGTAATATTTCTAGCCGGGTTCTCTTGATTACTCCTCTTCTTCTTCTTGCCTTGAACCGGCCTCTTTCCTTCGAATTTTCTTTTCTTCCAATTCGTACTACTTGAACTCCCCTTCTCTTCCGAAACATTTTGCATATCTAGAATAGTATATCGATAACCCATATCGATCAGGTCCGAAAAAGATTCTTTAATGTAGGCTATCATCCCCTTGTGGTACTCCATATTCATTCCCCGAATGAATCTTTCATTCTTCTTCAAGGGTGTATTCACTAGCTCCGGACCAAATCGAGACAATTCATTAACTTTATTCAAGTACTCCTCAAATGTTAGACTTCCCTACTTCAAATCTATGAACTCCTGGTACATTCGAGAGATACCGGCAGATGGAATATATTGTTGCTCAAACACTTCTTTAAATCGTCTCCAAGTAAACTCATCTTCTGACTCATCCACAGTAACTGTTTCCCACCAATCTAATGCTTCTCCTTGGAGTTGCGAAGAAGCTATTAGTCGCTTTTGATCTTCTTCCAACTTCAATCCCCTGAAAATTATTTCACAGGATCGGATCCAAGCTTGGGTTTCTACAACAGATTCCTTGTTAGTAAATGACATACCACCAAGTCTTGAGAAGCTCTTATATAGTTCAGCTAGATTTGACTAAGGTTGAGTAGGCACAGTTACAGTTGTAGGGAGTTGACCAGTTAAGGTGGAATTTCCCCGTCCCCTACCTTGTCCTTTTCTTCTGCTCATTCTCACTATCTGTAAATAGCAAGAAATCTTGATTTTGGCATACAGACAAGATATCTTAGGGAATATCAACAGTTAAAAGGAATAGACCAAGAAATTTTGGGTTTTGGTCTCTCGGTTTATACTCATTCTAGGGTATACTTCACCCTATCTCTAATGAGCCATCTAATGTGTTATACTCCATAGCTGAAGTTCTTACTCAACCTTTAGCTCTGATACCACTTGTCACGACCCAAAATCCAGCGATTGAAAATCGACATCAAATACCTCACTTGTATTCGACTGTCAGAGATACAAGTGTTGAACTTCAGTTCGGATGAGGCTTATAACAACATTATATGAATATAAACATCGGAAAAAAATGAACATCATTGAATACAACATAGAGACAATATGATACAGTCTCCAATACAACATCGATCACTAATATCAAAGTGATACAAATATGATACAACAATAATATGTCAACAGAAACTTCAACAAGTTTCCAACATACTTCACTTCGACAAGGTCTTCAAAACTCCAAAAACTTCAGAAGATTTCCAAAACCAAAAGCTCTCTCAAAAACTGATAGCTCCCAAAGGACTTCAAAATCCAAGCTGGCTCGAAAAAAATAGATAACCTGCTTCTAGCCTGCCCGTGTGGAAAATTGCGGGCATCCAGAGTCTAGAAAAGGAACAATAAATTTCGGGTCAGTCATGGGACTGGTATGAGCAAAAAAAAACAATTGTTTGAAATAAAAACAGTTTATTTTTTATCAAAAGAAAAACAAAATAATTTGAAAAAAATCCGCAATGCTTTTTGAAAATGAAATTACCATAAGACCTCGCACCACACGCACAATGCAATGCAGAATGGGAGGAGATTTCTTCTTATGATAGTCAAATATGCTTAATACGAGGAAACTTTTTGATATTATTATTAGTGCATAGTGTAGAAAACTTTTTCGAAAGTATATTATAAATCTTAGCCAGCATACCACTTCGTCGTATGCCTACTATACCTACCAGGTTTTGTAGCAGGTTACAGCCACGTTGCATGGCAGGTTATACAACTAAAACCGCACAGGGCTCGTATTTTTTTGTTTGGATTTCCAACAAATGGTCAGGCAAAGGAACTTCCCACACAAAATGGAACGCCTCTAGAGGGACATCCCCAAGAACCTAACCGGATCTCTGCTACATAAGGCCGGGTTACCTCTGTAACTAGGTAACTACTGACACGAGTAGGCCACCTCCCGGTCGTTAGCAACCTTTATCCAAAGCACTTCTCATTCGACAACACAAAGCAATAAGTTTGCAGCAACCACAAAGTAAGTATCTGGGCTCTATACCATGATACCACTTATAATCCAGAAGGAAATGTGCATACCATAAGGGGGAGCTACCCCCAAATAACCTTGCTGCCACGATTCGTGTTTTGACCATAACCGAGTTGTGAGGTTCGACGAAGTCTCGTCCACAAAGCTACGCTTTTTCACAAAGCCATGCTTCGATCAACAGGTGATCAGCAGCACTCAGCATGCCACACTACCAAATTGGGAGTATATCACTAATAACCTTCAACTACATAACCTCTGAGCTCGTACGTCTCAGAGAAGGGTGTTAAGCTAAGAGAATAAATTCTCCGCCACCAACAGAAATGTATTTGAAAGAAATCAGCTTTATATCTCAAATTCTAATGTCAGATATACAACCATACAAGTCTGTTCTGGGTTCGAACAGAACCGAGGCACTTCCGAAGAATCCCTTGCAATCCGAGCATCCACAATCCCGATTGGACTCCCCATCACATATTGAGATCTCTATACCAGAGCAACTCACCACAGAGTCATTCGATAGGTTATCCTATCGTTCTCGAAGACGCTCGGTCTTCACCACCGTCTTCAATTGCTATCCATTTCGTCGTATCACATATTCGGAATGGGTTATATGACACAAAGGTCCTCTCCTGGCAAAACCGAATAGTGAGTGTTCAATTTAAAAACACGTGTATGTATCAATCACAAAGATTCACATTTAGGGTTCGATGTGGGTTTCGGATAACCAACTGGAATCCGACTCCCTGTTGCATCGAAATTCAAATGCCGTTTTACGGGACAATGGGTTTTCACATTCACACAGCAGTATATTCAATACAGATATCACAGCTCAGCACAAAGCATTTCATATTACATAGCATCACATCACATATCCGGAATATCAATCCAACACTCAACATTCAATAATAATCAAAACATCTTTAATTAAGATGAATAAATCGTGTGGTTTAAAATTTATTAACCACATAATTACTTCCATTAGTAATCTTTAATCGATGATTAATAATTAAAATTGATTAAGTCTTAATCACCTTCATTATTTAATCATTTCTTAACTAATTATCTTAGTTAATTAATCCTTAGTTATTAATTAATTAAATCTTAATTACTTTTATTAATTAATTATTTCTTAATTAATTAAAAATTAATTAAAAATTAATTAACCTTAGTTATTTATTAAATTAATCTTTAATATTAAATAATTAATTAAGTAATTACTTTTTAAGTAATTATATTGACAAAATCATTAATTCTCTAATAAACTAAGAAATAAATTAATTACTTTGATTATCCTTTTAAACCTCGTTTAATCATTATCTTCATACTTTAATTGCCTTAAAATATTAAGATTAGTTTTAAACAACATTTTATCTTAATTACAGTATTTATTAAATATAAATAACTTTATAAAAATAGTGTATCAAAAATAAATAAACTAAAATTTAATTCCTTTGAAAACATTTTACTTAAATCCTTAATTGATTCAAACTTAAGTCATAGTCATAAATTTGAAAACATGTTTAAAGTTGTTTAAAGGTTTGAAATTTTTTAAACTAAAAACTGTTTTACATATTAATCTCGAAACTCACTTCGAGTCACATGCGAGAAAAAATATCGTTTGCTTCGGGTATTATCAAAAATCAACCCCAGCGCCTAAAATTTCAATCTTAAAATTTTACTAAGTGTTTATCCATGCACATCAACAATTTTACTCGAGCTCAATCTCGAGCGAATACACGATACCCCCGGAGCTTTCTTCGAGTTGAATTCTTCTTCCCCAACCTTTTCCCCACTGACACCAACCCATTGCTGTGCACATACACAGCCACAATGGCCACTTCTGACCAACGCCGTGGCCACCCACAGATCATTGCTGACCCTCTCTACATGTCTCGACCACCTCGCACCACAATCAACAGCGAAATCGAAAATCAACTATTTGATCGAATTTTTGGCACCAAACTAGAAACTAAATCGCCTCGTATCGAAGATGGAGCAATGAAGTGCAAGGGATAATTGCTACTAATCCTGAGGGTGATTCCAAAATGGATGTAGTAGGAGTAGTGCCTTCAGTTTCGTTCGAACCTGGAACAGACTTGTATGGACGAATGCTTTCAGAACATCATCGGGAGGACGGTGAGCATTCTAAGTGAATGTGTGCTAAAACGGTAACGCATAGCCTCGAGCCTCACCAACCGGGAATGGCTAAAACAGGGGAGGTGCACACAAGGCTAAGTGGCTAGCAACCAATTAGGGTAATGTCACCCATGTCTAGATGTCCCTTTATTTCGGCTGTGTGGGCGGTTGATGATCCCAACCGTGGGGTGATTTTATTCGGACTATCCAGTAAGGGGTTGCTCTGGTTTTGTGATGCAGGGGATTAGGGTGGATACTCGATACGGTGATCAAGACCACGTATTGTGATGGGCGGTACCCAGTAGCCCTGCCATTGATGGAAATCCAGACATTTTAAGCAATCTATCAATAATTTAAAATTTACTATTTAAATTTAAACGAAATCCCAATGAGTGAGATTAACTCACCTTTGATTTTTGTTGCAACCCGATCCACACTGGCTTGATTCTCCACGATTTTAGACCTTGTATAACATTATATGGTTTATTAATATTTGAATGAAACGAATAATCAATTTTGTTTTTAAATAGATTCAATTAGCTAATAATTTATCTTAAATGAATTTCCTAAAAATAAATAAAAAAATTTAACAACTAGAATAATTAAATAAGTTAATAAAATAAGTTAATCCCATAATCCATTTTTTTAAAATAAACTAGTAAGTTTAAAATGTGTATATGTATATTCTTTTATATTTCTTCATTCTTGAAACTACATATACTAAAATATAATCTAATTTTTATATAAATTTTCAGCATCTAAAATTTCTATTTATATATTAAATTTCAAACTCTTTCTATTTATATTTTTCTGTTTTACCTGCAATTAAAATAGACAGGTATGTATATACATATATATATATATATATATATCAATATTTATATCATACATCCCTTTTACTATAAACATACCTATATATGTAAACCTTAAAATTGAAATAACAAACTATTTTACATCTTATTGAACATTTTATGAAAAATCTTGTCTATCTATATATACTTTCTTTAATCTATATATATTTATTTATTAATTTAAATTAACCGAAATTTCAAATACCTTGCTGCACAAACTTCAAACCACAGCGCTAACGACGATGAGCCAGAAACCATCGGCCAGAGATGCACCAATCCAGCTTCTCGATAAACCCTCTTCACTTCCGACGAACCACGCACTTCAATTTTAGGGAAACTCAACCTCGAACTCCACACTGAGCACATGGGCATCACCATTCTACTTCCACGTCATCGCCATCAACCCTCGAGCATGCAACCCTGACCAAACCATCCTCTTTGCCCCCAGCCCTCGTCGACCATTGATGCTTCATACGAGCAACAAGATCGCCACGATTTTGACCCTCCTTCACCGATCTTTATTTCATGCCCTAGATCGAGCTTAGATGACACCGACCTCTCGAAAAAAAATTGAATCACTTAACACGATTTCGATTCACTCGGCTATGATAGATTGCTTCGTTCCTCATTATCTCTCGCTCAGGTTCGATTATAAATGTCACGGCTGAAAGAATGAAAAGGGATGCCATTTTTTACGAATTTGTTTATTTCAAAAATGATGGAGGAAAGGAAGAGAATCCCCTGATTTCCTAGGCCATTCCCGTTAAATTTATATTTTAATAAAAAAATTACTACTACGTGTTTTAAATTCCTTTGCATGCCTAACAGATGGAAGAAATGTTGTTTTCTTTTATACGGGTGTTAGAATGATATAGTGGTAAAACAAAACCGTTGTAAATGAATTTTTTGACTAGTCAATATATGTAGTTTTTAAATTTAAATTTAAATTTGAATCGGCACGAAATCGTGACTTAAAATTTTGACTTCCAAAATGAGACGTGCCAGTAACAAACAGCAAATTTTAATGGTTTTAATGGTATATGTAACTGCAATTTTATGAAATTATGAACAATAGAATTTGGAAATAAAATTTAATATTTGGAATTCGTTTACTTTAACATAGCAAATGGTAAATTTTCATCTGATAATATGAATGTTTATTTTATTGTGCAATTTTATTTCAATTACATTAGTTAATAATTGATGATAATGAAATGTTTTTCAAACCTGAATATTTTTCTATAGAAAAATTACGAGTCATCTTCTTAGTGAGACGTCATATTTCATTTCTTCAAATTTGGACTGCTATTGCTCCATTTATCTTATTTCTGGCAAATTAGCAGCATTTTCGGTACCGTTATCGACTTTTGATCGGATGATCGTACCACTAATATCTATATACCATTTTGATCGTCTCGTCGTGTTGATCTCTACTGTATATTCAGTTCTGTGTTTTGAAGTCCAGCAAACAGCAAAATCCACGAAACCAGTATCGGTACCGGATCTGTGACCTTTTGTTTCTTTTGCGTTTCAAATTTTTTTCGTGGCTGACACACAACAATAAATTGCTTTCATAACTTTTTAGCCAAATCAAAGGATTTGACCGTTGCTATATCACTTTTCTATATTAGGCGACTGTTCATTCGTTTACTTTGAACGGTTCATTTCTATCTGCTTTATAATTTCATTTTTTTTTTCTTTCTTTCATTTCTATTTGCTTTATCTCTAAAGCTTTGCTCCTCGGCCATGTCCCACACATGCAGCCTCCACCCTACAAACATCCTCTCCCCTACCTTAAGCACCAGTCGAACACCATTCCCCCTCCCCCCGCCAGCATCTCCAACCTGGCAGCTCGCCCGTGCTTGTGCCGAGCACCAAATCCAGGCTAGCAGCAACCACTATCCCGCAACGCAACCCACTCTGCAGGCTCAAGCCTCGCCACAAACCTAGATGTCACGATCCGAAATACAACATCCGAAAATGGACATCAAATACCTCACTTGTATTCGAATGTCGAAGATTCAAACATCGGACTCCAGTTCGGTGGAGCTTATAACAACATTAGATGAATACTAAACAACGAAAACAAAAGATGATTTCATTGATAAACATCACAGATACAACATGGATACAACATTTGATTACAATAAAACCACCATCATCAGAGCAGAAGGTATATGATACAACAACAGACAATAACACCACAGCGGAACCACAATAAAGCTACATTAACTTCAATAGAGTCTTCAAAAGAAAAAGATCGAGAGTGAGAATCCAACATAAGCACCTTCAAAGCTTCCAAAAGATTTCCATACCAAAAGCTTCCAAAATCCGATAGCTTCCAAAACCAAAGACTTCAAAAGACTTCTAAATCCAAATCTGAACTAGCTCCAAAACACGGATAACCTGACTCTAGGCTGCCCGTGTGGAAAATTATGGGCACCCAGAGTTTAGGAGGCGAACAATAAACTCTGGGTCAGTCATGGGACTAGCATAAGTAAACAAAAATGCTTTTGGAAAATGAAACTACCATAAGGCATCCCGACACACACACAATGCAATCGCACACTTGGGGTAGATTTCTCCTTATGATAGTCAAACATGCTTGATACGAGAAAACACCTTTTGATATTATTATTAATGCATAGTGTGAAAACATTTCGAAAATATAATATAAATCTTAGCTAGCATAGGTAATAATATACTATGCCTATTATAACTACCATTTAAGAATGGCGGGTCATACAACTGAAATAGTAAAGGGCTCGTATTTGGTGATTGGATTTCCAACAATGGTCAGGTTAAGGAACTTCCTTTCTGAATGGGTACGCCTCTGGAGGGATGCCCCGAGAACTTAACCAGCTCTCTGCCAACACAAGGCCAGGTTACCTCTATAACTAGGTAATTACAAACACGAGTATGCCATCCCCCGGTCGTGACCGACCTTTATCTATGGCCCCAACAACAACCAACAACCACATAAGTTAAATATCTAGGCACCATACCATGATACAACTTTTTATCCAGAAGGAAATACACATACCCTAAGGGGCGCTACCCTTATAACCTTGCTGCATCCTTCCTGTTTTGACCATTTTCGGGTTGTGAGGTTCGACGAAGTCTCGTCCACAAATCTACGCTTTTCACAAAAGCCATGCTTCGATCAACAAATGATCATCACTCAGCATGCCACACTATCAAATTAGGAGTATATCACTAATAACCATCAATTACATAACCTCTGAGCTCGTAAGTCCAGAGAAGGGTGTTAAGCTAAGAGAATAAATTCTCCGCCACTAACAGAATACATTTGATAGAGATCAGCTTTATATCTAAAAGTTTAATGTCAGGCATACAATCATACAAGTCCATCCTGGGTCTGAATGGAACCGAAGGCACTTTGTCCAATAAAGGAAGAAGACCTTGCAATCCGGGAATCGACAATCCCGATTGAACTCCCCATCACATATGGAGATCTCTATATCGGAGCAACTCAGTGCAGAGAGAATTGACGGGTAATCCTTTCGTTCTTGAAAATACCTGGTCTTTACCACCATCTTCAAATGCACTCCCATTTCATCGTATCATTAATTCGGAATGGGTTTTATAAAACAAAGTCCTCTCCCGGCTAATCCAAATAATGAGCGCTTATTTTTAAACATGTAGATACACAAGTCACAAAGATTCACCATTAAGATTCGATGTGGATTTTGGATAACCAATTGGAATCCGACTCCTGTCTCTTCAAAATTCAAATGCCGTTTAAAGGCCAATAGTTTTCACATTCACACAGAAACATATCATAGATATCACAGTTCAGTTCACCGCAATTCGCATCATGAAGTATCACAATCACATATCAGAGTATCAACCAAATAAAGGAATTCAATAATAATCAATCATCTATAAGTAAGATGAATTAATCATGTGATTATAATTAATTGATCACATAATTACATTCATTAATTATCCTTAATTAATGATTAACTATTCTTAATTATAAATTAATTAGTCCTTAATTACCAATTAATTAATCTCAATTACTTACATTAATTAAATATTTCTTAATTAATTTCATTAATTAATTAATCCTTGATTATAAATTAATTAACCTTAAATAAATAATTAATTGACCTTTAATTAATTATTCTTTAATTATTAAGTAATTATAAATCATTTATCTTAATTAATCATTTAATTATTATTAAAATCTTTAATAACAAATCTCATAATTAATCAATATTAACACATAAATTAATTCAAGAGATTTAGGTTAATTAAAAATTAAATACAACATTTCATCTTAATTAACTTTTTATTTACATAATTTATTTACAAATAATTAAGAATTTATTTATAGATAACGTCACGCAATTAATAAATTAAACTTAATTACTTTAAGAATAACTTACTTAAAACCTTTATTAATCCAAATTTAAATCAAAACAATTATTTAAAAGCATGGGTTAAAAATGTTTTAAAAATTTGAATTTTTTTTTAAAGTCAAAAACTATTTTTATATCAAACCTGAGACCTCCCCGAGTGTCACCCTGAGCCAAACACCGTTTACTTCGAGTCTTCCCCGAGCCAACCCATATTTTCTTTTTAAAACTTAGATTTATTTTGTTTAAGTTTCTAAAACCCAGTACATATACGCAAACACCCGATCCTAATTTCGAGCTAGCAATATGATTTCCCAAAGTCTATGTCGAGTTAAAACCCTTTCTTCTCCAATCATATTTACTGACAAAGCCCAGTAACTCATGCACGTGCACCGCCAATCGTCGACGTCCTGGCCATCGCCACACCCTTCCATAAGTCACCGTCAACTCACTCGAGCACCACGAACACCCAGAAACCCAAAACGTTGACGAATTTGCAATCGAGCCACTCGACCAAACCTGGCACAAAACTGAACCACCAAAGATCGCCTCGTCCCGCCGCCTCAGGCCACCAGAGGCCATGCGACCATGTCCAAAGCTTCATCGACGACTAATGCCTTGATGCTTCTCGCACCCGTGTAGTCCGATTCGACGTCGCAATTGCTTCAACATCACCCTCAACCGAACTGGGTTTAAAACCCTAAATCATCAACGTTCGGCCACCACGATGGTCAGAAATTTTTCTGAACATTTTTCCCGAGCTCATCCATCACTTGGCTACCCTCAGCCATGATCCTAAGACCACCACTTTCATCGATCACCAGAATTTTCCATACAACTCAAACTCGTTCATCCTTGCATTTCTCAGTGAAGACTTACTTAAAATTTTTGATTCCACCTTTAAAAATCATTATTTTCAAAAGCATTTTCGATGATATGATTGAAATCAGAAAAAATGATTCTCAATTTTTTATATATTATGTGTTCATCCGTATTTCTTAATTTTCCAGGAAATTCTTGGATTAATTATGCTTGAAATTATTTTTAAAGGGTAAAACATGATTTTTCAAACATATTTTGTTTAGAACCTAAAGTCTAACAAGAGTCAGAGGAGGAGAAATTGATTTTTGAAACAGGATTGATACTTGTAAACCTGGAACAGAAGTAAGGATCTGTTCGCAGACATGCACAGTCATATTCAGATACATATATACACATATTTATACACACACAAACAATTTTCAACTTTACTTCAAGCATGAACCCAAATAACAAGTTAAATTCCAAATTTCAAAAAAAAAACTCACCTTTTAAAAGAAGAACAGAGAACGTTGTAAACCTGGAAGTTGATTTTGTCTTGAAAATCTGGAATTTGTATTTGACTTTCTTTTTGAACTTTTAATATGTAATTTGATTTGTATTTACTTGATTACTGAGTTGAATCTTAAAACTATTTTGCACTTGTCTTAGTTCCTCCCTGGTTTAAAATTTTGAGAAGATTGTTTTAGTTCTAAAACTTGATTTGCTTTTGATCTTTTTGAATTTGCTTTACTGGTTTGAAAATTGAAGAGGTATTTTGTTTTGGTTTTTCTCAGGCTTTACAAGATTTCGAAATGAAGACAAAATAAATGAGAAAGAGGGGGATGTAGTGTTTATATAATCTTGCTTCTATTTTTTTGTTAATTTTCTCGAAAATAAAAACATAAGTGACATTTGTAAATCTTAATGATAACATTATTACACCTGTTAAACTATAGTTTAATATTTCAACACTTGTTAATCTATATGTCATATGGCTTACATTTGTATTTTGCATGAGAATATGGTTTTTATATTTTATTTTATTATTATCTTTTGTTTATGTATTTGTTTATGTATTACTTATATATATGTATTATTAATTTGTATTTATCCTTTTCCTTTATTAATATTTATATAACCTTTTAGAAAAAATAATTTGAAAAAATTTATATACATTAATAAATAATCATTCACATACACACACACAAATATATATATATATATTTTAAATCCAATTTCATTTTAAGATTTTATATTTTAGAATTTCAAATTCAAATTCTATTTTACAATCAATCTCATATATATATATATATATATATATATATAAACAAACACAATTTTTATTTTTTTGGAAAATTTTCAAATTAATTTCAAATTAATTTCAAATTAATTCCAGAAATTTATATTAATTACTAAATTAATATTTGTCTTAAAAATGGGATGTTACACCAGAGCCGATCTTGCTCCACCAGCCGTCATCCCTACCAGTGTCGCCATTCGCTTTGCTCTATTCCTTTTCTTTTTATATATATATCAAGAATTTATGCATATCGAAGTTAACTAAGTATTTGCATAATTGTTTTAAGCAGTAAATATATATATTGTTTTATATATGCAAATTCTGTAAGTGGTATAATATGTTTGTCAATACATATATATTTAGTTGTCTGCATATTTTTTTTCTAAAAGTAGTATATATATTTAGTTGCGTGCATATTTTTTTTAGTTTTGGTCTACATGTATTCTTGGATCTGTTGTATGCGTATATCATATATATATATATGAACTTATATGATTTTTATAACCAGTCAGTATATAGATGATAGTTTAAAACTATGTTAGTTAGATATAAGCTATGTTGTAGTATATTAGTTGTTGGTGCATGTATATCAATAGATTTTTGTAGAATGAGTATTTTATTATTATATATGAATCTATGGTGTGTTGGACTCTGTCATTTATAATGTATTAATTATATAACTGGGTTTATAAGTATGCACTGATAAAGTAAGTAACGTGTATATATGTTTTGGTTACTTGAGTTGTATAGGGTATTGGTTACTTAGAGTATAGGTATATATATGTATAATCTATTAGTTATATTTAAAGATTTTATGCTAAATATATGTCAGTTTAAAAATATACAGTAGAATATGTATAAAGAATTAGAAACAAACTTTGTTGGCAGTTTATATGCATGTGAATTTCATTTGGTTTAACGTTTTCTTTTTTTTTGATACATATGTCAGACTGCACTTTTACTAAGATATATACATTAAGGTATATTAGATAGATATGTTTATAGTTTACATACCACATGAATAGTGACACAAGTTCTAATCTGCTATATATAATAATAATTAATATTATAAAGTTGTAGTACTATATGTATATTGGTTACAGTATTTTGTTTACATAAGTTTACAGTGAAGTAAGTTATATTGAATTCTGTAGGAAGTACTTTTTTGTTTGTTGAAGCCATATGTAACAACCTGCATATTTATCGATTTTACATTTAAATATTTTATTTAAATATTCTATCATTCGTCGGATTTTGGTTCGAAAAGCTACTTTTTGCAAACAGCCGAATTAGGACTCGAGACCACCCCCATTGAGTTCAAAATGCCGTTTGCGACCTTTTTGAGTATAAGCCTCGATATGTTTGGAGAAAGTTGATTTTTGCTACTTTTTTCCCGCTTATGACTTTGATTTGGACTGCACCCTTATTAACTCAGCCCAACCCCCTTCTCTTCATAACTTCTCCTCTTTGCTTAAACACTCAAGCTTTAGCAACAATGGTGGAAGAGAATGGGAAATAGAAATTCCTAAGCCCTAGCTTGCTTAGCAAATCCATCTTCTTGCTCCAAACTCAAGTGAACCCATTGGTAAGCTTTTCCTTCTTCTTCTCCAACTCTTTCTCTCCTTGATTTCAGAAAATTCCTAAACCTAATTTAGGAAATGTTTCTCTTTTAAGCTTAGATTGAAGCTTCTTGAGTTGTTATTGAAGAGGAATTGATCTTAGCTTGCTTTCAAGCTTCTCCTTCTATTGTTTGGGTTCAAAGGTGAGATTTTTATCTCACATCTATGCTTATATTTATCTTTGATTGTTAGGTATGAATTCCTAACACTTATTCGTGTGCATTTTCTTTTAGATTGGATTGATTTGGTGAAAATTCCAATTTTTAGTGTTTTGAGTTCAATTCGTTAAAAATCCTAACTTTGATGTTTGAACATGTTTTTGGTGATGCATCGAGGAGCATATAGGGCCGGGTAGTCGATTGGCATAAACCCTTAGTGTCGTTGCTCGTGCGATTGCAATTTGATTGAGATTTGCACCTCATTTGAAATAGGGCATGGGAGTGCCAGCAACAGGTTCGGCCGACCGAGCCCCTGGGCCGGCCGACCGACCTGTAGAACGGGCACTTCCTGCCTCTGTTTGGAAGTGCAGGCAACAGGGCTCGGTCGACCGAGCTCAGGGTCCGGTCGACCGACCTGCTACCATGTGCACTTTTGTTTTTGGTTCGGTCAACCGACTCAGGGAGTCCGGTCGACCGACCTGCTGCTATTTGCCAACTATGCCTATTTTGCCTAGTTGCTTGGTTTTCCAAATTTAATCGATTCGTGTTATTTCCCTTTTTGTTGTTATCATTTGTTATTGACTTTGATGACTTATTTTCTTCGAAAATTCTTGGAATATCCATTTCGATGGATTCGGTATCGATTTCTTTGGATTTTATTCACGTTTTCGAGTGTGAATCTTAGTGATTGATTGTTCCTACAATCTTCTTTGTTATTTGTCACTTTAAAAATATAAAAGGTTTTCTATACTAGTAGTAAATATCAAAACTCTTTCTTCAAATGATTTCCACACTATTTTATTACAAAGCTCGTTTTCTTAAACCGTTTTCCAATCTATTAGTATATACAAGCCTTTACCTCACTCGTATGAGAAATCTAATTAAACGACTTAGTAAAACGAGTGGTATGAAACGCTTGCGTTTACTTCATTGGTTAATTCTTGGACTTGTTCGATTGAATCTCTTGTGACAATTTTCTAGTGGAGATCTACAATTTGTTCGTAAATATTTAAGTTAAGCTAGTGGTTATGGGACATGAAGCTAAGCTCATATATTTACTAGCTTACTGTAATTGACACTTCTCTTTGATCATGATGATCATTTTATGTTTTAGACTAGCATTGAGCAATGTCTTAGAGATTTTTGGTTCATCGGATGTCTCGCTGTACGACGTCGTTGTTCCCTTTGATTGTGTTTTGGTTCATCGGATGTCTCGCTGTACGACGTCATTGTTCCCTTTTGATTGTGATTTGGTTCATCGGATGTCTCGCTGTACGACGTCGTTGTTCCCTTTGATTGTGTTTTCGTTCATCGGATGTCTCGCTGTACGACGTCGTTGTTCCCTTTTGATTGTGATTTGGTTCATCGGATGTCTCGCTGTACGACGTCGTTGTTCCCTTTGATTGTGTTTTGGTTCATCGGATGTCTTGTTGTACGACGTCGTTGTTCCCTTTGATTGTGATTTGGTTCATCGGATGTCTCGCTATACGACGTCGTTGTTCCCTTTGATTGTGATTTGGTTCATCGGATGTCTCGCTGTACGACGTCGTTGTTCCCTTTGATTGTGATTTGGTTCATCGGATGTCTCGCTGTACGACGTCGTTGTTCCCTTTGATTGTGATTTGGTTCATCGGATGTCTCGCTGTACGACGTCGTTGTTCCCTTTGATTGTGATTTGGTTCATCGAATGTCTCGCTGTACGACGTCGTTGATCCCTTTGATTGTGATTTCTGGATTTCGTGTGTTGAATTCTGGAATTTATGTTTCACCAACTTTTACGATTGGCATTGATATACATGTCTTTTATTGTGGCTTGGTGAATGAAATTAGGAGTATGACATTCCTTTTTATCTTTGAGAAGATCTTTACGATATTGATTAATCTCTTATTGATTTTTCAATTACTTATTTATCACAGCTTGGCATTGTGATTATTATACGTTTTGTCATATTTCTTATTCTATATCATTTCATCTGATATTTATAGCTAGACTGATCCGTTTATTATTTTCTTCTTAAATAATACTCGGGTCAGACTGAGATATTACTGGTGCTTCCTCATGGCTTCCTATCTGGAGCCATCTTCTGACTTTTGGCTAACTACTTTAGTTTAGTAGTTTTTGTTGTATACATTTGAGATACAGACTCTATGATGTATACTTATTCTTTTGTCTAGCACTTGTATCTATTCTTTTTGATATTGTGGATCTTGTTTGACCACTACTCTGATGTACACTTTCACGTGTTATATTCATATCTATTTCCGCCTTTGTGATATGAATTGTCTGTGACTGATTTATGTTATGTTTATTTCTATATTTGTTTCTGAAGATATTATAGCCACTGTGTAGTAGCTTTGTGTTTGTGTCGGTATGTCAGATTTCCTCTTGAGATAAAAGGCATGTTATACTATCTGACATATCGATGCTCGCGCAAAGCAATTACACGGATGGTCGCTCCTCAACAGCCTTATTCTCCATGCTAGTTCAGAGCATTCACCGTAATGTTCTTGGCTAGCGTGGGTATAAAGGTGGGGCGTCACACCATATTATGTATATATGGGTATAGGTATCTTGATGTATATATAGGTGCTAATAATGTGGATATTTTTAAATGATAAAAATACATTGCGTTAGTATTTTATGTTGTATGGTCGTTTAAAATGAAATATAGGTGTTTGAACTAAAATATGATTTTGAGATATATATATATATATATATATATATATATATATATAGTGTTTATATATACAAGTTCACCCGAGTTTTGATTCTAAATATGTATATTGGTTTTGTTTTATTTACATTAAAGTTAAACTAGTAATTTGAAAAATAGTTATATATATAAGCTCACTGATACCATTTATCTTCATCGTTCTAGTACTGATTTAAATTCGTCCATTCCTATTTATCAGCTTTCTTGTCCATTCGAGTTCAATCTTGCCTTGTTTTGAGATTTGTGCCTTGATTCGTAGCCCATTCTTTGTCGAATTTCTCTAGCCTCGAAAGGTGAGCAATCACTCGTGATTAATGTTCTTATATTTATTAAATTTGATTTCAATTGAAACAACAATTGAAATATGCTACTGTTAGTTATTTACATTGCTATATATATATGCTATTATCTGTATCTGTTCACCTGTGACATCTGACACTATTATCAGTTATTTATATTGATGATATATGCCTGTTATATTATTATCATATCTGTTATAACCCTGCAAGTTCCCTGTTAGTATAGAATTCACTATGGGTGGAAATAATACATAACGGATCTTAGAATATGAGAAAATAGTTATGGGTTGAAATGATAGACCTAAGCGATTTTCATTTGAATTGAATTTGGGATTGTGGGTTGAAATGATATATACCCGTATATTATTTAAATTACAGATTGAAATGATAAATATCTGTATCACTTGACCATAGGATAGAAAATTACATACAGACACCGTGGTCTATATACAGACATATTTTGAAATGATTTATATGGTTTTGGAAAGAAATATATGGTTTTATATGAATACTGATTTTAGATATTATCTAAATGTTATTTTATATATCGTTAAATTCTTGATTTTAAGTTATGTACAAATTAGTTTTAATATAAAATAAGTTAATAATAAAGTTTGATTTTATTAAATATAATTATGGTTAAGTATATAAATTATGTATTAATATAGAGCTTTTATTGATTTTAATAGTTAAGGCTGGAAAGATAGATTGAAATTGGTTTGAAATTATATTTTATTAAGAATTATATTCAATTAAAATCGATTTGGAACTTATTGAATTTGAGATTTTAAATGATATGGTTTTATAACTTGATTTTGTTTTAAGGTGATTTAAATGAATATATCGAGTTTAGATAAATTGAAGAAATATTTAGTTAGTTGAAGTTTAAAAGTTTATTTAAATGATATTGGATTTATTAAGTAAATATTTCAAAACTAAATATTATCAAATTGAATTTGATATATATATATATATGGAATTATCAAAATTAGTTTTGAAATTATGGAATATTTAAAGCTTTGAAATATACGGAAGTTGAAATGGTTTATTTGAGGCTCAAATCTGTATTTGAAATCGATATAATTTGAAATGGTTTAGTGAGAACTGAATTGAGTTGAAACTTATGGATTGAGATTTTGATTTAAATTTGAATTTTGGAATTCGAGTAGATTTGGAACTGATTTGTGAAATTTAAGGAAAATATTTTATTTTATTTTATATAATATTTTAAATATTTAAACTGTTTAAATGGTGGAAGTTATGAATTTCAAAGTATTGTGTTTCGAAAGTGTTATAATTTCAAAGTGTTTTGGTTTCGAAAGTGTTATAACTTTGAAAATGTCATGATTCCGAAAATAGAAATATTTGAAATGGAAATGATATCGTACTTGGTTTTGAAACGAAAATGATGTCGTATTGATATGGTTTTGAAATGGCAATGATATTTTGGTTTTGAAGTATAAATTATTTTGAAATAACCAAGGTGTTATAATAACGTTTGGTTGTTAAAGAGATCGAGATCGGAAATTTTCATACTCTCTGCCAACTCCGAAAACCACTTTAACAACTATATATGCGGTGGAGATTCCAAAATGAAGTAGGATGGTGGCGACGTCCTATTGAGGTATATACGTGGACCCGACTCCCGTGAGTCGGCATAAGTTGGCTAAAACTGGAGCAATTGATGGGCTAATGAGGTAGCTCCTCTGATCGGAAACACTTCTTTGATACCATTCTATTACTTTGTGATTGATTGGTGCACCTTTTGATTTTTAAGGGTGTGGCTCGAGGTGGGCGGTTGCTGCGGTTATGCGTTACCACCAATCTAGAAGTGCAATTGGTATATCTACCATGGCATCGCCTAGTTATGCCGTGTCACCTACCCTAGCGTGCCTTATATAATTTTGTTTTGTACCATACCTATGGAGTGCCCTCTGACGACGCTTGGTACGAGGGAGATTACGACATTGCATAGACTGTGGGAATATATAAAATGTGTTAAGGTGAAAAATGTAAAGCCTTAACGCTATTTTTAAAATATACTATACTTTACTTTAGACATTATTATAATAGCGTATATTAGTACATAGCAGATAGTTTAACGGATCCTTAGAGGATGATTATCCCAAACATCATTTGAGTTACTTGTATTTGGTTGTTATTTCACCTGAGTTGGATTTATTGATATAAGAATGTTAATCCTAACTCAAGTGTTTTGTATTTTGCTTTACGCTCAGGTCAGATTGAGTGATACAGCTTTTGAGTCTCACCTTTGGAGTTGGATCTTCGCTTGGAGATCCATCTACATCTTTTCAGCTTGGAGTTATTCAGTTGATTCCAGTGATGTATTCTGACCTTTATTTGACTATTGTATTTGAGACTTCTGTTGTATCTTATTTAACTCAGATATATATAGTAGCTTCATGAACAACTATTCATTTTGTTTCCGCTGCTTATCGTATATTACTCTATGTTAGTGGCTCTTGATTTATTTATTTACCATATATGCTGAGTTTTGCCAAATATAAATTAACAATATGGTATTTTGAAAAATTCAAATTTGGCATGTATGGATGCGTGTGGTTGAAAATATCAGGTCATTACATTTGGTATTAAATCTTTGGTTTTAGGCAAAACTCAACACATAGGGTAAATTTAATTACGGAATCACTTTCGTTCGAGCTTGAATCCCTTCCTCTTTGACTCAGTTTCCTTTGAATTTTGGAAAGTTTCTCTCGGTTCCAAAATCCATCCTTATCTCTCCCTATTCGTATTCTAGAGTATCCCATAACTCCACTTTGAATAATCTCTATAATAAATCGGCGGTCTCGCCAATCTTCGAATTTTTTGTAAAGGGGTGAAACTTCTTTACAATAGGCATTGACTTACCGAAGGTTTCTGTATCCTTGGTTTACGATGCTATCTATCTCCTGCTATGCTTGAATTCTATCTTTTGCGATCGAATGTCGATTTACCTCACAATTCTACATCGATCTTATTGTTGAAGTCACGGTTGACCTGATTAAGGTTGCCCATGATTTATATAAACTTATCCATCTCCCTATTTTGTTATTTAATTTTCTTATCTTTGTTTCGAACATATCTTCGAATCAAAATTCTCTTTGATTTAAGTCCATCAAATTTGAATCTCTATCCTTGCTTTGAAATCCATTCTTGTATCAATCAAGTGAGGAAGTGTATCTGTAAATTAATGTTAAAAAATGTGATATATATATTGTGTTGTTTGAGTTGTTGATGTTGATTTGGGTTTTTGATCGATTCGTCTGATCAATGTTATCGATAGGATTTTCAAAACACTTGAATAGAACAAACTGACACAATATTGTTTTCAAATTTGGTAAATAAAATAAATTTTGTATGATTATATTTTATATAGGTACAATTTTTTTTGAAATAAAAAGGTTAGATGAATTGGATGTTTAAAATGATAATATTTGATTTTATTTATTTTGTAACCCATTGATTGTTGCATAATATAAATAAATGAATTTATCAAATATGGCTTAAAATTTGATTTGGAAATTTAAATGAATTTAAATAAAGAATTTGAGAATTTAATTTCCGGTGATTTCAAACTTTAGTTTTAAAGTTTTAAAGTGTATATTAATTTAAGTTTTTTCGAACAGAAATTGTTTACAAAGAATTTTAAAATGTTTAAATCAGTGCTCACCTGTTTTGTCGTTGGAAAATAATTTCGGTGATGGCGGCCGCATCATCGACATTTATTTTCGAGTTTCGAAAGTGGAGAGACCATTCTGTAGCTTTGCTGTACTTTGTTTTGAAAATTAAATTGATTTGAAATTCTAGAATATTGCTTGATTTATAATATATATATATACACATATATATATATATATATTGGTATATGATTTAAATTTGTTTTGATATAATATATATATATATATATATATATATATATATATATCTAAATTGTTTGTAGTTAATCGGAAATGTAATTCTTAAATCTATGTTAAAGGTGATTTTAAATATAAAATGACGCCAAAATTTTGAATGAATATTTAAAATTAACTTATTGAATTAGAAAATTTACCTATATAATACCCAGTTACATTCTAATATAACTTGCCTAAATTATTCAGAAATTATCTATGTAATTGAATAATATACAATATAAAACGATTTTATAAATGAAATTTGAGTGGTTATAAAAAAATGTTATACACTTAAATTTTAATTATGAAGTGTTAATAGAGATAAATAGAATAATAAGTTAATTGAATAATAAAAGAGATAAATTAAATTTTGTTTTGAAAGAAACCTTTTTGTGTCAGATATTTATAAATTGAAATTTAATCAACTTAATAAAATACCTTGAATTTAAAATCAATTGCTGAGTATTAATTAATTTAAATTGAAAGTTACATGGTTTAAACTAATTGTTTTATTTTGTTTTCAATCTATTTTTCTTTTGGTTGTTTCTGTTCTCCTACCTCGTTCCTTTTCAGGGACGAAAAATTTTGAGTTGGGAGAATATAACGACCATTAAATTTCAATGGTTTTAATAGTATATTTACTTGCAATTTTATGACATTGTAAAATATAGAATTTGGAAATAAAAATTTAATATTTGGAATATGTCTACTTTAATATAGTAAATAGTAAATTTTCATCTGATAATATGAAAGTTTATTTTATTGTGCAGTATTTCAATTAAGTCGGTTAATAATTGATGATAATGAAATGTTTTCCAAACCTGAATATTTTTCTATAGAAAAATTATAAATCATCTTCTGAGTGAGACGTCATATTTCGTTTCTTCGAATTTGGACTGCTATTGCCCCGTCTATCTTATTTCTGGCAAATTAGCAGCATTTTCGGTACCGATATCGACTTTTGATCGGATGATCATACTACTTATATCTGTATACCGTTTTGATCGTCTCGTCATGTTGATCTCTGTGGTATATTCAATTCTGTGCTTTGAAGTCCCGTAAACAGTGGAATCTACGAAACCGGTAACCGTATTAATACTGGATCTGTGACCTTTTGTTTCTTTTGCATTTCAATTTTTTTTTGTGGTTGGCACGCAACAATAAATTGCTTTCATAACTTTTCGGCTAAATCAATGGATCTAACTGTTGCTATATCACTTTTCTATATTAGGTGACTGTTCATTCATTTACTTTGAACGGTTCATTTCTGTCTACTTTATAATTTCATTTTTTTTCTTTCATTTCTATCTACTTTGTTTCTAAAGCTTTTCTCCTCGGCCATGTCCCACACACGCAGCCTCCACCCCACAAACGTACTCTCCTCCACCTTAAGCATCGCCCGAACACCATTTTTCCTCCCCTCGCCAGCTTCTCCAAACTGGCGGCTCGCCCAAGCTTGTGCCAATCACCGAAACTCAGGCTAGCAGCAACCACTATCCCGCAACGCAACCCACTCCACAGGCTCAAGCCACGCCACAAACCCAAAGCCACCTCAGCCCGATCTCGCTCCACTAGCCATCATCCCCTATCAGTGCCGCCATTTTCTTTGCTCTATTCCCTTCTTTTTATATACCTATCAGGTATTTATGCATATCAAAGTTAACTTAGTATTTGCATAATTGTTTTAAGTTGTACATATATATTACTTTATATGTACAATTTGTGTAAGTGGTATAATATGTTTGTCGATACATATATATTTAGTTGTCAGCATATTCTTTTTCCAAAATTTGCATATATATATATATATATATTAATTTTGCCACATATTTTGTTTAGTTTTGGTCTGCATATATTCCTGGATCTGCTATATACGTCTATATATATATATATATATATATATATATATATGAACCTATATGAGTTTTATAACCAGTCAGTACATAGATGATAGTTTAAAACTATGTTAGTTAGATATAAGCTATGTTGTAGTATATTAGCCGTGAGTGCATGTATATCAAAAGACATTTATGGGTTGAGTATTTCATTATTATATATAAATCTATGGTGTGTTGGACACTTCATTTATAATGTATTAATTATATAAGTGGGTTTATAAGTATGCATTAATAAAGTAAGTAACGTATGTGTATATATATATATATATATATATATATATGGATACCTTTAGTTGTATCGGGTGTTGGTTACTTAGAGTAAAGGTATATATATTTATAATCTATTAGTTATATTTAAAGATTTTATGCTAGATAAATGTCATTTTAAAAATATACAGCAGAATATGTATATAGAATTAGCAACAAACTTTGTTGGCCGTTTATATGCATGTGAATTTCATTTAGTTTGACGTTTTTTTTGATACATATGTCAGACTGCACTTTTACTAAGATATATACATTAAGGTATATTAGATAGATATTTTTATAGTTTACATACCACATGAATAGTGACGCAAGTTCTAATCTGCTGTACATAATAATAATTTATATTATAAAGTTACAGTACTATATATATTGGTTACCGTATTTTGTTTGCATAAGTTTACAGTGAAGTAAGTTATATTGACTTCTGTAGCAAGTACATTTTTTGTTTGCTGAAGCCATATTATGTATATATGGGTATAGGTATCTCGATGTATATATAGGTGCTAATAAATGTGGATATTTTTAAATGATAAAAATATATTGCATTAGTATTTTATGTTGTATGGTTGTTTAAAATAAAATAAAGATGTTTGAACTAAAATATGATTTTGATATATATATATATATATATATATATATATATATATATATATATAGTGTTTATATATACAAGTTCACCCGAGTTTTGATTCTAAATATGTATATAGATTTTGTTTTATTTGCATTAAAGTTAAGTTAGTAATTTGAAAAATAGTTATATATATGTAAGCTCATTGAGACCATTTATCTTCACCGATCTAGTTTTGATTTAAATTCGTCCATGCCTATTTATCAGCTTTGTTGTCCATTCGAGTTCAATCTTGCCTTGTTTTGAGATTCATATTTGGATTCGTAGCCCATTCTTTGTCGAATTTCTCTAGCCTCGAAAGGTGAGCGATCACTCACGATTGATGTTCTTTTTTTTGAAAGGCAAGAGCATAAACTCATTTTATTGACTAATATATGATTACAAGCAGATACAACTCACACAACAAATATGTTGACAAGATACAATGCAAATAATACAACCATACTCACAACTTTAGAAAACAAACAATTAGAAACAAGACTGAATGAACCAAGAAGTATTGTAACTAAACTTATTATATATATCACATGATGTAGCAAATGACTTCATATAAGACTTGAGCTGATTTGTAGGAAGATCATATTCAAGCTTCCTCGCAAACTTCAGACTTCAAATATTTGCAGAAGATATCAGGTAGCCGATAAAACAAATATCAGCAATCCTTTTGAACATCAAATTTCAAATATTATCAATTTTTAAGTCCTTCAGTACATTGCCATGAATCATATTATACAGCTGAGAAGAATTCTTGCTTCCATTACCAAAACTCCTATTATTTCTTTCTGACCAGACAACATATATCAATTTCTTAAGAAGCTTTAGCGAAAGTCTTGTAGTACGAGTCTTCCATCTAGTTTCTTTGAATACATTAAGCCATTCAATAGAACTAACAGTTGAAGGCTTATAAAAACCACCATAAGATAAAAGCCTATACCATATTTGATAAACAAAAGGACATTCAAAAATTAAATGAGTATTAGTTTCAGATTCTGATTTGCAAAAAACACATAAATCCTATGAAATAATACCCATCCTACAAAGCTTATCCTTAGTATTCAAAGCATTTTCCATCCCTTTCCACAGCAACAAATTTTCTTTTGCAGTACATCCAGTTTTCCAAATTCTTGAATGCCAGGGGAACTCAGATACATTTTGACAAAGATAGTTATAAACAAGCCTAATAGAATGATTCTTACCCTTCCCTGACCATATTAGAGCATTTTCACTAATTATAAATGGATTACTGGTAATGAGATTCCACAGATTTCTTAGTTGAAAGGAGCTGGAATAAGGTAAAACTATACAATCATCATGTATAAATTCATCTACTCTAGCCTCTTCTGAAATTCCAGAATTCCTTCTCAGATTATAATCAACTAAGGTACTTAAGATCAGTCCCTGTTTAGCCCAAGGAGAGTTCCAGAAGGAAAGTCCTTTAATCAATACATAATTACATTGTATGAAAGGTATGAAAGTTTCCCTAAGTTTAAGTATACATCTCCAACTCCAACTACAATTTTGTGGTATTGTCATAGTCCAAAAATTCCTCTTACCAATAACATTTTGATTAATCCATTGAGACCATAAGTTCTTATCAGTAGCAAAAATCATATTGAAATATACAGAGATTGCAGCCTTATTCCATAGAAAAATATTTGTAATACCAAGCCCTCCATATTTTTTAGCATCAAACAGTTTGCAGAAAGAAATGGGAATTAGCTTTTTAGAGAAAGGGTCACCATGCCAAAGGAATTTATTTAGGGCACTAGAAATCATATTAAGTAGCTTAATTGGAAGAATGTAATGTCTAGGCCAATAGGTAGACATAGCCACAGCAATTGATTGAATAATAGAAAGCCTACCAGCTTTAGACAATTTATCAGTTGGCCAAATCTGCAGTTTATGAATTATCTTTTCAAAGAGAGGCAAACAGTGTTGCTTGGTTAATCTAGAACTAATGATGGGCAAACCCAAATAATACGAATTTTTAGGTAATTCCTGAAGACCCGAGTACTTAATAATATCATTCTTTTGTAAGTAGGCAAACCAGCAACTAGAATATTGGATTTGAAAGATTTATCTGAAGGCCAGTAATGGAATAAAAGAGTTGCAGAGAGGAGATAATACACTGAATATTCTTATATGTTGGCTTTGTGAAGATAATCAGATCATCAGCAAAGAGAAGATGAGTAATAAGGGGATGTTTACATTTAGGATGTAAATCAAGTTCTTTCTTACCTACAAGATCCATCAAAATAGAATTAAGAAGCTCCATAACTATAATGAACAAGTAGGCAGAAATAGGATCACCTTTCCTAACACCTTGTACACCTTTAAAAAAACCATACAGTCCACCCTTTCTCGAAATTGAATACATTGGTGATGAAACACAAGTGTAAATCCAAGCTAAAAAAGGTTTAGGAAAATTCATCCTAGACATAATAGCTAAAATAGAATTCCAAGCAATAGAATCAAATGCCTTCTTAATATCCAGCTTCAACATGCATCTAGGTGATATATTCTTCCCCTCATATCCAAACAATAATTCTTGAGCTAAAAGAACATTATCACTAATGGATCTACCATTAATATAAGCAGCTTGGTTATTGGAAATGATGGACGGAAGAACTAATTGCAGTCTATTAGCCATTACTTTTGAAATGATTTTATAAATGATGTTACAACAAGAAATTGGCCTATAATCAGCAACTGTAGTTGGATTATTAATCTTGGGAATTAATGCAATGGCAGTAGCAGATAGACCAACAGGAAGCATGTTATTAATGAAAAAGTATTGTATAGCTTTAATAATATCAGGCCTAATAATATTCCAACTCTGCTGTATAAAATGTGCATTATAACCATCAGAGCCTCCACAACTATTACTATCCATATTAAAAACTGCAGATCTGATCTCATTAGAAGATATGGCACAAATTAAAGAATTTGATTGAGACATGGATAAAGTTGGAAGTGCAATGTCAAAAAGAGGTTTGATGTCAGGGATAAAAGAATTGGAAGGAGCTAAGATAGAAGTAAAATACTGAACAAATGCATCATTTATACTAGCAAATGAATTCACCAAATTACCAACAATATCCTTTATCTAAAATATGCATTCTCTAGCTCTCTTAACCTTCAGAAAATTATGAAAATACTTAGTATTCCTATCTTCCTCCTTCTCCATTCTTAAATGAATTTTCTGTTTAGGTGATGACAATTCCCATTTAATAACTTGATCAAGTTTTTTCCTTAAATGCAATTCAGCCTGTTGTAAAGGAGTATCATATGGTCTAGCACTCAAGTCCTCCTGTATCTTATTAAGCTCATTCCCAATATGATTAGAAAGCTTAGATTCCTTGCCAAAATTAGCTGCAGACCAAACTTTAAATGATATTTGAGAGCTTTCATCTTTAGAGATAAATTTGCTAGAGGATCCCTGCCAAACTGCATGCTCCAAACCTGTTTAAGTATATCTTGAAAGTCAACATGCTTAGTCCAAAAATTAAAAAATTAAAAAGAGTGTTTCCCTCCAAAAAAATCATCAACTCCCCAATGAAAAATTAATGGACAGTGATTAGATAATGAAGGCTGAAGAATGTCATAAAAAGATTTTGGCCAAACTTGTAGAAAAGAAAGATTTATTGTAACGACCTCGAATTTTTATTAATTAAAATTTGAATATTTAATTAATTTTAAATATTAGTAAGTGAAATTTATAAGTCGAATAAATTTTAATTCGAATAATTGGATTTAATTGGATAATTAAATCGATAATTTAATATGTTAAATTATGGAAATAATTGAAAATTGAGTTAAATATGATTGAAAATGATTCGTAAAATTTTATTATATCATATTGAAGTTAGAATGATGTTTTAGAACTTTTAAAATCGAATTAAAAGTTTATTTGTGAAATTTGAATATTTTAATATTTAATCGACTAGTTAAATTAGCCAATTTTTGAACAGTCTCAGAATTGGACGAAACTAGTTCCATTGGATCCGTAATAGTTTGTTATTATCAGATTTCAATTTTCGTAGCAATCAGAGTTATCGTTTGATCGTGGCAGCTCGAAACGCATCGAAATTGTTTTAATATTAATTTGGCGAGTTAAAATAGCCATTTTTCAAACAGTGTCGGATTTCGACGAAATCAGTTTCATCGGATCCGTAATGTGATATTATTGTATGGTTTCAAATTTCAAGTCAATCGGATTTATCGTTTGTCCGGTGCAAGCTAAAACGCCTAGAAAATCGTTTAATCGGTTTAATTTTAAATTGAACGTTTATTGCCATAACTCGCACAGATGACCGAATTAGCTCCCGAAACATGCTCCACTGCGTTCGAAACGCGGGGTAAACCTTAGAAACGCCAACCGGCACGCTTCGTTTGGAGTTCGGAAATTCCGGGTGAATAGTAAATTGGAAAATTTTCTATAACCCCCCCCCCCCCCCTCTTCATTTTTGCAAAAAAATATTAAAACCTAGGTTAAAACTGCAGCCGCCGCCTCTTATTCAATGGATGGCCGAAAATCACAGTTCTTCCCCTCCAATTATCTTTCAATCCGTCAATCTATACAACAAACTTTCTAAATGAAAATTGTAGAGCATGGAGAGTTCTATAAATTCAACGGTTAAGATCCTGAATGGAGCAGTGTAGTAGTCGAAATCGTGGCTCAAAGGCTATGCGTTCGGCACGCAATTCGAGAGCCATGGGGGGGCCGAGCTCCTCCCTGTTCCAGCCGAGGATGGCTCTTGCAATGGGCGATGAAATGAGGGTGTCTGATCGTCTTCAAGATGATGGAGGTGGTCGTAAAATTTAGACCTAAGAGGTGGAGTTGGGTTCGAACGCGTACTGGAAGCAACATGAAGATGGAGGGATGAAGGTCAAGGCCCTGATGCATTCAACTTGATCCAACGGTCTAGGTGTTGTAGGGTTAAAATTATAAATAATTGTTGTAATTTATGTACATATAGATTCGTGTAATCTTTAAAAAATTATATTTTTTCATACGAGGTCGAAAACGCGCGAAACCAGTTGCGTTGGAATCGTATGGACGAGCACTACGCGATGGAATTTGATTAGAGTTGTTTGGAGTTAGTGAGAATTTCGGGTAAAATTAAACGCGCGTTTAATTTTATTCGAAATAAATCGCTAAAACGAAATTGAAATCAAGGTGAGAACTTCTCACTCAATCGAATCGGTTTCGATTCTTATTTTAAATAGTTAGATTTAAAATTCTAGAATGCACGTTTGAATGATGATTGTTATCTATTGATTGTTTAAATAGACATTATGCGCCGTTAGTAAGCGGATGTTATTTATTAAAAACATATACTGCGAATATTTCATAAACAGTGAAATTGGTATTATATGTAATAGCAATATATATATATTGGCATATGTATATATTGCAGTTATTGATTTCCCGCATTGTATAGCGGATGAGACCCTATTGCGCCGTCTATTAAGCGGATAATATTTTAAATCCCATATACCGTGATAATTTCGTACTGGAACGGAATTGGTATTGTGCTAACATTTTTGGATGCAGGAAAACAGGTTGGAGGGATCCAACTGGATTCCTCAACAGTATTTATTTGATTTCAGATATTTTGATATTTGATGGATTATCATATTGATATATGTTGTCGTTGTTGCCGTGATTGACTATTTGGTATGTAGCATCATTGGGCTAAATTTTGGAATTTTAAAATGATTTTTAAAGTGATTTTTGAAAGTATACGTTTATAAAATATTTTTGGAATTGATTCATTTTAAATAAATAAACGTTATACTTTTAAAAGTTATAAAAATTATGATTTTTGAGAAATATAGTTAAAGGTTGATTTTTGAAAATATGAGGCTAATGATTTTATAAAATAGTTTAATCGGGATTTTTGAAATTATAATAAAAAGTTGAAAATATAGGATTTATAAAATTTAAATATTTTATAAATCAAAATGGTGAAATTATAAAGGGGATTAAAGATGTTTTAAAAGAATAATAGTATAAATTGATTTATATAAGAAATTTATAAATTGATATTTATAAATTAAAATATTTGAATTATAAAACGAGTTTTTATAAGTGTTAGAATGAATTGTGAATAAATTTTGTAAATGAATGAAATTTATAAAACTATAAACAGTGAAGTTATAAATGGAATTTTATAAGCAGTAGGTTTATAAAATTTGTAAAGTTATTTGAAGAATAGATTTGGTTAAATAAACGAATCTTATAAGTTATAAGATTTAAAATTTTGGAAGTCCAAAAGAACGATTTTGTAAAATAATCGTTTTATAAGCATTTAACTTATAATATGAAATTTTAGTATATCATTGGGATATGAAATTGAATAGGTTAATAAAGGAGATTTATAGAAAGGAGTTGATATAAAATAAATAGAAATGAAAATTATAAACATTTTTTTATAAATTCGCAACGACTTATTTTGATAAGTTAAATTTTATAACTTATTTATGGAGTTATATTCACGTTTTAGACAGTGAATAATCCTTTAAAGTAAAATGAATAGAAGTGATGAGATTGGTTAACATAGTATATTCACGTTTTGAATAGTGAATAATATTTTAAAGAAAATGTTTTGGATGTGATGTTTTAAATAGAATTAAAACGATCTAACGATGTTTTAAAATGTGTTGAGATTCGAAACCATAGATTTCAACATTCATTGTTGAAATAGACGTTTTCGAGAAATAGAAGGAAATGATGGACTATAACACTGTTGTTATAGTAAATGATTTCCGAAAGGAAATGTTTTGTATAGTATTGGGATTTATATATCTATTTTAATTTCGAATCCCTATACTAGTGATTTTGGGTTGTCGTAACGATGTTTTACGCAACATTCGTTTTGGCCCAAATAAATATGTTTAAGAAAATGATTTTCTTAAAGAATGAAATATATGCTTAATTTCGATTTAAGTATATTGAATATTTTCCAAAGGTTGAAAATAAATAAAATTTGTGAATTACTTATGAATAAATAAGTATGGAAATGTTTTCCAATAAAGTGAATATTTTGAGAACTTATCTTTTTGAAGATAAATTGAAAATGAATAATTGAAATCGTATATTCATAGATATTTTGGAATATAAATTCACTATGGAATTTATAAAAGAAAGTGGAATTCGTTTAAAAATAAATATTGATTTATTTTTGAAGTATGAAAATTATTTATCTTGTAAAGATATTTTTGGGAAATAAATAATTTGAAAAATTATTTGGAATCTGGTGATGTTGTGCATATCCATTGATAGTTCAATAACCGACTATCAATATTTACCTTGAAAGGTATTTGTTGGGATTTGCTGAATTTGAATGCTACGCTTATTTTTAAATTATTGCGCTCGTTATTCGGATTACCCATTCCGAATAGTGATATGACGTAATGGATAGCATTGAAGACCGGTGTTGAACACCAGATATTTTTGAAAGCGAAAGGACAACTCGTCGATTGTCTTTGCACCGAGTAGCTACGGTATAGAGACTCCCTATGTGATGGGAAGTCCGGACGTGATTAGAGATTATCCGGATTTCAAGGACTTCTTTGTAAGTGCCTTCGGTTCTGTTCGAGCCCGGAACAGACTTGTATGGATTGTATGTCTGACGTTACAAATTGAGACATAAAGCAGATTTTGTTTCAAATATATTTCTGTTGGTGGCAGAGAATTTGTTCTCTTAGCTTAACACCCTTCTTTGAGACGTACGAGCTCAGAGGTTATATAGTTGAAGGTTATTAGCGATATATTCCCAATTTGGTAATGTGACATGCTGAGTGTTGCTGTGAAATGATCATTGTGTTGATCATTTGTGATAAGATCATTTGTTTGATCGTTTATCTTTGTGATCATTTCTATGATCATTTGTTGACCCAAAGTATGGCTTTTGTATAAAGCGTGTGTTTGTGGACGTGACTTCGTCGAGCCTCACACCTCGGAATGGTCAAAACAGGAAAGATGCAGCAGGTTATGAGGGGTAGCTCCCTTTAGGGTATGTGCATTTCCTTCTGGAAAAGGGTGGTATCATGGTATGGAGCCCAGATACTTACTCATGTTGAAACACTTTATTTATGATTGTGTGATGTTGATGACGAGCGCTCGGTTAAAGGTCCCAAAGGACCGAGGGATGGCATACTCGTGTCAGTAGTTACCCAGTTAGGGGTAACCCGGCCTTGTGTTGGCAGAGAACCGGTTTGGTTCTCGGGGACGTCCTTCCAGAGGCGTTCTCATGTGGCAATGGAAAGTTCCTTGGCCTGACCATTCGTTGGAAATCCGAAGAAACAATACGATCTTGTACGGTTTTAGTTGTATAACCTGCCATGGAATGTGACGGTAACCTGCTATTGAACATGGTAGCTATAGTAGGCATAAGTGCGGAATGCCTATGCTGGCTAAGATTTATATCTTTACTTTCGAAATGAATTCTTCCTACACTATGCACTAGTAATAATATCAAATGTTCTTTTTAATGCGTATCAAGCATCTTTGACTATCATAAGGAGAAATCTCCTCCGATTCTGCGTTTGCATGTGTGTGTGTGCGGGAGGCCTTATGGTAGTCTCATTTTTAAAAGCATTGCGAATTGACTTTAAAAATATTCCTCTATTTTGATTTTAAAGATAATTAAACTGTTTTGAGTTCTCACACCAGTCACATGACTGACTCGGAGTTTATTGTTTTCCTTCCTAAACTCTGGGTGCCCACCAATTTCCACACGGGCAGTTAAGAGTTAAGGTTTATCAGGATATTCTGAAATTCAGGAGTTGTAGGAGGCAAGATGGATGGCATGGCGTATTATTAGTATATAGTATTTCTTTTCCGCTGTTTGATGTTGTTTGTTGTTGTACACTCTGATGATATGATGTAATTGAAAATGTAATGTTATGAAATGTAATAACTGATATAGTTCTTTGTTTAAAGATTATTCATTTATTTATTATATGTTGTTCCGCTGCGAATTGTGAGATTCTGATGTTGTTCTGTTGTTTTCTTTCTGTTTTGTTCTATTTTCTTTTCTCTCTATTTTCTATCTTTTCTCTCTTCTTCTATCTTTTCCTTTTTCTTAAACATTGAGAATTCGTATTTCTGTTCATCTTGAGTTAATCTATGGAGATTAGTGTATATTCAAGGAGTAAGGATTTGCGGGTCATCACAGGTGGTATCAGAGCTTATGGTTAAGCGACAACCATGGTTCTGTTGGGTGTTACTCATTAGAGATAGAGTCAGTAGTACTCTAGAATGAGTTGGGTGTAATAATAGCTATGAGAGCGTATTTGTTAGTGAATATATAAAAAAAAATTATATTGTGATGATTGGTTTGTTGAGTGGTATATGGATTCTGGTTAATACGAGTAATTAACGTTGTTGATAGGAATCTCTAAACACTTGTACAGAATAATTCGACACGGTATTGTTTTAAATTGGGTAAATGAAATAATTTTACCTTGATTATATTTTGTATATGAAGAAATAATTTTTTAGAATTATTAAAGTGTATATAAGCTGTTTGTTTAGTTGTTTGAATAATCTAAATTGAAGAATAATTGTATAAGTAAAAAGAATTATAAGAATTGAATTATAATTAAAGTGATTTACAATTGTGAAATAAACTTATATATATAAGAAGTGAAACTATATGAATATATTTATGAATATGAGCTGTAAATAAAAATGAATTTAAAGTTAAATGGAAATTTACTTTCGAATTTGGAAGCTGAACTAATTTATAAGTGGGAATTTAAGTTATGTAAAACCAAGTGATGTTTGTAAAATGGAAATATAACTTAAGAGTTGTTGAATGAAGTTGATATTGGTATCAAAGTAAATTAATAAAGTTAAGTGATAAATGTGAACTAAAGTTATATAAATGAAATTCAACTTTTGTAATTGAATTGAATTAATGAATTGAATGTTAATCAATTGAAGGTTAAATAGTTGATATGAAATAATGAATGTAAGTGTAATTCATTAAAATTTAATGTTATTGGAAGTTGAATAATTGAAGGAAAATCAATTTAATTGAACCAATTGAAAATAAGGATGTTAAACCAAATTGAATGAATATAAGCAAAGGAATTTGGTTGAAATTAATATACATTGGTTGTTATATGGTTGTTAGTTGATTGTATATAATTCATTAAGTGTTAATGAAATTGAAAGCTAAAGTAATTGGAATTCAATTGGAAGTTAAGTGAATCTTAAATAGAATTGAATTTGATTTGGAAGTGAACCAACTTGAATATGAATTAGTGAATATAAACTAATTGAAAATGAATGTTAGTAAAAACATCCACTGGAAATGAATCAAATGTGATTAAATTGAAAACCCATTTCATTGAATATTAAAGAGAATATGAATGAATATTTATTGGTTATGAATGCTAGTTGGATGTTAGTTGGTTGATGGATGAATATATTGCTTTTGTTTCATTTGCTATGTTGGCATATATAGTTATTATGTTGCTATATGATGTATATTGAGATTATTTTCATATATGCATGTTCTCATGTTGTTTGTTGAGTGTTTAGTAGGTGCGGATCGCGTTTGCTTCGCATTTGGAGCTCGCTTTCGCGCTATATTAGCCGTATATGCTTGCTAATAAAATATAAGGTACATATTTCGGATTAAATATCGTACTTTTACACTTTTTTCCCTGCGGGATGCCTCATTACTTGATGAGATGTATATTTGTGATATATATACTGTCATTTTTTTCCGGATCGAGCCGCGCAAAGGAGACTATGGCGAATTTTTTCGGAAATTTAAGGCGTTAGAATATTTTTGGGAAAATTGGAAAATTTGTGAAAACTATAACTTTAATTTGGAATTGAAAGTTAAACGATAGTAGTTGTTTTTGAAAAGATAACTAAGTATGATTTGAAAACTTAGTAAAGTTATTATAAGAAGTTTAACTATGGATTTTGGGAAATTAGTAGATTTTGTAATTTTTCTTACTTGATAATTTCGAGGACGAAATTCTTTTAAGGGGGGAAGTATGTAACGACCCCGAATTTTTATTAATTAAAATTTGAATATTTAATTAATTTTAAATATTAGTAAGTGAAATTTATAAGTCGAATAAATTTTAATTTGAATAATTGGATTTAATTGGATAATTAAATCGATAATTTAATATGTTAAATTATGGAAATAATTGAAAATTGAGTTAATTATGATTGAAAATGATTCGTAAAATTTTATTCTATCGTATTGAAGTTAGAATGATGTTTTAGAACTTTTAAAATCGAATTAAAAGTTTATTTGTGAAATTTGAATATTTTAATATTTAATCGACTAGTGAAATTAGCCAATTTTTGAACAGTCTCAGAATTGGACGAAACTAGTTCCATTGGATTCGTAATAGTTTGTTATTATCAGATTTCAATTTTTGTAGCAATCGGAGTTATCGTTTGATCGTGGCAGCTCGAAACGCATCGAAATTGTTTTAATATTAATTTGGCGAGTTAAAATAGCCATTTTTCAAACAGTGTCAGATTTCGACGAAACCAATTTCATCGGATCCGTAATGTGATATTATTGTATGGTTTCAAATTTCAAGTCAATCGGATTTATCGTTTGTCCGGTGCAAGCTAAAATGCCTAGAAAATCGTTTAATCGGTTTAATTTTAAATTGAACGTTTATTGCCATAACTCGAACAGATGACCGAATTAGCTCCCGAAACATGTTCCATTGCGCTCGGAACGCGGGGTAAACCTTAGACACGCCAACCGGCACGCTTCGTTTGGAGTTCGAAAATTCCGGGTGAATAGTAAATTGGAAAATTTTCTATAAACCCCCCTCTTCATTTTTGCAAAAAAATATTAAAACCTAGGTTAAAACTGCAGCCGCCGCCTCTTATTCAATGGATGGCCGAAAATCACAGTTCTTCCCCTCCAATTATCTTTCAAACCGTCAATCTATACAACAAACTTTCTAAATGAAAATTGTAGAGCATGGAGAGTTCTATAAATTCAACGGTTAAGATCGTGAATGGAGCAGTGTAGTAGTCGAAATCGTGGCTCAAAGGCTATGCGTTCGGCACGCAATTAGAGAGCCATGGGGGGGCCGAGCTCCTCCCTGTTCCAGCTGAAGATGGCTCTTGCAATGGGCGATGAAATGAGGGTGTCTGATCATCTTCAAGATTATGGAGATGGTCGTAAAATTTAGCCCTAAGACGTGGAGTTGGGTTCGAACGCGTACTGCAAGCAACGTGAAGATGGAGGGATGAAGGTCAAGGCCCTGATGCATTCAACTTGATCCAACGGTCTAGGTGTTGTAGGGTTAAAATTATAAATAATTGTTGTAATTTATGTACATATAAATTCGTGTAATCTTTAAAAAAATCATATCTTTTTCATACGAGGTCGAAAACGCGTGAAACTAGTTACGTTGGAATCGTATGGACGAGCACTAGGCGATGGAACTGGGTTAGAGTCGTTTGGAGTTAGTGAGAATTTCGTGCAAAATTAAACGCGCGTTTAATTTTATTCGAAATAAGTCGCTAAAACGAAATTGAAATCAAGGTGAGAACTTCTCACTCAATCGAATCAGTTTCGATTCTTATTTTAAATAGTTAGATTTAAAATTCTAGAATGCATGTTTGAATGATGATTGTTATCTATTGATTGTTTAAATAGACATTATGCGCCGTTAGTAAGCGGATGTTATTTATTAAAAACATATACCGCGAATATTTCATAAACAGTGAAATTGGTATTATATGTAATAGCAATATATATATATTGGCATATGTATATATTGCAGTTATTGACTTCCCGCATTGTATAGCGGATGAGACCCTATTGCGCCGTCTATTAAGCGGATAATATTTTAAATCCCATATACCGTGATAATTTCGTACTGGAACGGAATTAGTATTGTGCTAACATCTTTGGATGCAGGAAAACAGGTTGGAGGGATCCAACTGGATTCCTCAACAGTATTTATTTGATTTTAGATATTTTGATATTTGATGGATTATCATATTGATATATGATGTCGTTATTGTCGTGATTGACTATTTGGTATGTAGCATCATTGGGCCAAATTTTGGAATTTTAAAATGATTTTTAAAGTGATTTTTGAAAGTATACGTTTATAAAATATTTTTGGAATTGATTCATTTTAAATAAATAAACGTTATACTTTTAAAAGTTATAAAAATTATGATTTTTGAGAAATATAGTTAAAGGTTGATTTTTGAAAATATGAGGCTAATGATTTTATAAAATAGTTTAATCGGGATTTTTGAAATTATTATAAAAAGTTGAAAATATAGGATTTATAAAATTTAATTATTTTATAAACCAAAATGGTGAAATTATAAAGGGGATTAAAGATGTTTTAAAAGAATAATAGTATAAATTGATTTATATAAGAAATTTATAAATTGATATTTATAAATTAAAATATTTGAATTATAAAACGAGTTTTTATAAGTGTTAGAATGACTTGTGAATAAATTTTGTAAATGAATGAAATTTATAAAATTATAAACAGTGAAGTTATAAATGGAATTTTATAAGCAGTAGGTTTATAAAATTTGTAAAGTTATTTGAAGAATAGATTTGGTTAAATAAACGAATCATATAAGTTATAAGATTTAAAATTTTGGAAGTTCAAAAGAACGATTTTGTAAAATAATCGTTTTATAAGCATTTAACTTAGAATATGAACTTTTAGTATATCATTGGGATATGAAATTGAATAGGTTAATAAAGGAGATTTATAGAAAGGAGTTGATATAAAATAAATAGAAATGGAAATTATAAACATTGTTTTATAAATTCGCAACGACTTATTTTGATAAGTTAAATTTTATAACTTATTTATGGAGTTATATTCACGTTTTAGACAGTGAATAATCCTTTAAAGTAAAATGAATAGAAGTGATGAGATTGGTTAACGTAGTAATTCACGTTTTGAATAGTGAATAATATGTTAAAGAAAATGTTTTGGATGTGATGTTTTAAATAGAATTAAAACGATCTAACGATGTTTTAAAATGTGTTGAGATTCGAAACCATAGATTTCAACATTCATTGTTGAAATAGACGTTTTCGAGAAATAGAAAGAAATGATGGACTATAACACTGTTGTTATAGTAAATGATTTCCGAAAGGAAATGTTTTGTATAGTATTGGGATTTATATATCTATTTTAATTTTGAATCCCTATACTAGTGATTTTGGGTTGTCGTAACGATGTTTTACGCAACATTCGTTTTGGCCCAAATAAATGTGTTTAAGAGAATGATTTCCTTAAAGAATGAAATATATGCTTAATTTCGATTTAAGTATATTGAATATTTTCCAAAGGTTGAAAATAAATAAAATTTGTGAATTACTTATGAATAAATAAGTATGGAAATGTTTTCCAATAAAGTGAATATTTTGAGAATTTATCTTTTTGAAGATAAATTGAAAATGAATAATTGAAATCGTATATTCATAGATATTTTGGAATATAAATTCACTATGGAATTTATAAAAGAAAGTGGAATTCGTTTAAAAATAAATATTGATTTATTTTTGAAGTATGAAAATTATTTATCTTGTAAAGATATTTTTGGAAAATAAATAATTTGGAAAATTATTTGGAATCTGGTGATGTTGTGCATATCCATTGATAGTTCAATAACCGACTATCAATATTTACCATTGAAGGTATTTGTTGGGATTTGCTGAATTTGAATGCTATGCTTATTTTTAAATTATTGCGCTCGTTTTTCGGATTACCCATTCCGAATAGTGATACGACGTAACGGATAGCATTGAAGACCGGTGTTGAAGACCGGATATTTTTGAAAGCAAAAGGACAACTCGTCGATTGTCTTTGCACCGAATAGCTACGGTATAGAGACTCCCTATGTGATGGGAAGTCCGGACGTGATTAGAGATTATCCGGATTGCAAGGACTTCTTTGTAAGTGCCTTCGGTTCTGTTCGAGCCCGGAACAGACTTGTATGGATTGTATGTCTGACGTTACAAATTGAGACATAAAGAAGATTTCTTTCGAACATATTTCTGTTGGTGGCTGAGAATTTGTTCTCTTAGCTTAACACCCTTCTCTGAGACGTACGAGCTCAGAGGTTATGTAGTTGAAGGTTATTAGCGATATATTCCCAATTTTGTAATGTGACATGCTGAGTGTTGCTGTGAAATGATCATTGTGTTGATCATTTGTGATAAGATCATTTGTTTGATCGTTTATCTTTGTGATCATTTCTATGATCATTTGTTGACCCAAAGCATGGCTTTTGTATAAAGCGTGTTTTTGTGGACGTGACTTCGTCGAGCCTCACACCTCGGAATGGTCCAAACAGGAAAGATGGAGCAAGGTTATGAGGGGTAGCTCTCTTTAGGGTATGTGCATTTCCTTCTGGAAAAGGGTGGTATCATGGTATGGAGCCCAGATACTTACTCATGTTGAAACACTTTATTTATGATTGTGTGATGTTGATGACGAGCGCTCGGTTAAAGGTCCCAAAGGACTGGGGGATGGCATACTCGTGTCAGTAGTTACCCAGTTAAGGGTAACCCGGCCTTGTGTTGGAAGAGATCCGGTTTGGTTCTCGGGGACGTCCTTCCAGAGGCGTTCTCATGTGGCAATGGGAAGTTCCTTGGCCTGACCATTCGTTGGAAATCCAAAGAAACAATACGATCTTGTACGGTTTTAGTTGTATAACCTGCCATGGAATGTGGCGGTAACCTGCTATTGAACATAGTAGCTATAGTAGGCATAAGTGCGGAATGCCTATGTTGGCTAAGATTTATATCTTTACTTTCGAAATGAATTCTTCCTACACTATGCACTAGTAATAATATCAAATGTTCTTTTTAATGCGTATCAAGCATCTTTGACTATCATAAGGAGAAATCTCCTCCGATTCTGTGTTTGCATGTGTGTGTGTGCGGGAGGCCTTATGGTAGTCTCATTTTTAAAAGAATTGCGAATTGACTTTAAAAATATTCCTCTATTTTGATTTTAAAGATAAATAAACTGTTTTGAGTTCTCACACCAGTCACATGACTGACTCGGAGTTTATTGTTTTCCTTCCTAAACTCTGGGTGCCCACCAATTTCCACACGGGCAGTTAAGAGTTAAGGTTTATCAGGATATTCTGGAATTCAGGAGTCGCAGGATGCAAGATGGATGGCATGGCGTATTATTAGTATATAGTATTTCTTTTCCGCTGTTTGATGTTGTTTGTTGTTGTACACTCTGATGATATGATGTAATTGAAAATGTAATGTAATGAAATGTAATAACTGATATAGTTCTTTGTTTAAAGATTATTCATTTATTTATTATATGTTGTTCCGCTGCGAATTGTGAGATTCTGATGTTGTTCTGTTGTTTTCTTTCTATTTCTTTCTATTTTCTTTTCTCTCTATTTTCTATCTTTTCTATCTTTTCTCTCTTCTTCTATCTTTTTCTTTTTCTTAAACATTGAGAATTCGTATTTCTGTTCATCTTGAATTAATCTATGGAGATTAGTGTATATTCAAGGAGTACGGATTTGCGGGTCATCACATTTATGAAAATGTGATCCAGTTTACAAAGATTTAGATTACCACTCCTAATACAATTTGACCAAGTAAAATCTGGTCCAAATGCTTTGACTGAGATTAAATTAGATTGATTTAAAGCACTGTTTAAAGGAGTAATATCCTCAAGAGATAAAGGACAACCACGAAATTTTTGATTACATGAAAGCATACAATTAAAATCACCACCAATCAGCCAAGGATTAGAAGTTTTTAGAGAAGGAAGTCGATCCAAAAAAATCTGTCTCAATGATAAAGAATTATGAGCATAAACTGAAGTAAGATGAAAGTTCATATTGGAGGGCAAATGAATACAATTATAATGAATGAATTGATCAGTGGCAGTAATTTTTGAAAGCTTGAAAATTTGAGGATTCCATAATGTTGGAAGTCTACCATAATTGGATTCAACAAAATTATGATCATGTAACCAAGAAGGAGATATCAAGCGTGCAGCCTTTAGAGTAGATTGAATATCTAGTTTTGTTTCAGAAACACACATTAAATGTATATCCTTTTCCTTGATAAGATTCTTTATCTCAATCTGTTTAGAGGGTAAGTTAGCCCATCTTATATTCCAAAAAGCAATATTATTCATTTGATAGGGAGGGGAGGAAGCAAAGGTGAAGGATTTTTCCTTGTATGTCTAGAGTGAGAATTATTTTTTGATGAAGATAAGGGAAGAACTTGCTGAGCCTTAAAATCTTTAACCTTATTCAAGTCATCATAATTATGAGTAGTATTAATACCCTTATTAATCAAGACTTCCATACATTCACCTGATATAGGAGCAGAAGGGAGAATAATATGATCAGGTGGAGACAAATGCAGATAAGGCGATGAAGTATTGGATGGAAACATAGATGGGGACTGAGAACTAAATTGAGAACTGCAAGATGAAGAAACATAGGTAGATTTTTTAAAGATAATAGATGAACATCCTTGGTACTAGAAACAAAAAAAGAATTGGAAACATTGTCAACGGCAAGAGATATAGAGGATGGTATTGTATCAGTATAGCTACCAAGTATACTTTCCGGAGCTACAAGGTTATTGTCTGAATCTAGAGAAGAATTAGATAAAATTGAAAAAGAATTTGAAGTAACTGCAGAGCAAGATGAAGAACAATTTACATTACATTCAACTGACCCTTTTCCTTTACCCTTTTCAATGCTCGTTAAAGATTCAACATTTACTTGAAACTTTTCTTTAACCACTACCTCTTTCCTCTTCCATACTCCTTTGTTTCTCTTATTAACATTCTTACAGCTATGATCAAATAAGTTGTGATTAGTAATTTTATGATCACACAGATTCTTATCAACATTCTCCTCCAAATTAACTCCATTACTAACATCAATCTCTTTAGTCTTTTTTACAATCTCACAACTGATAGTATCGTGACTAAAGATTTTACAGTGTGTATAGATTTTTGGCTTCTAGTCATATGACAATTTAACGTCAGGACAATTAATTCCCAATTAAGGGATGGGAATAGATTCTGGTAATTCAAAATCAGGCGATATCTCCACTAATGCCTTTGCATACTTAAACCTTTGCAGTTTCTTAGTACTACTATCAAAACAGATTAATCTACCAACATGACAAGCTAACCAATTAATCCCTACCAACGTCCAGAGTATAATAGGAATCCTATGAAAATGAATCCACACAGGTACTTTTTTGATTTGAGCTTGAGAGATACCAATTGAAGGATCCCATTTGGTAATTATGAACATTCTACCCCTTATAAAAATAGGATCCGAGTTAAGAACATGATCCTTATCTTCTTGATTGGAAAAATTGAAATAGAAATTGAACCCATCCGATTTGAAATCAACTTCACCTTTAATCCTCCAATTCCTTTTCAAAAAATTAACAACAGTTAAGAAAGAAAGCGTACCATCCAAAAAGAAACCAACTAAATGATTATTCCAGTACTTCAAACCCTCTTCCTTTACAAGATTCGGTAAATCATGTGTATATTTATGCCTAGAGACATCAAAATGAATAGGCTTGTAAGATCCAGCATTACGTGGTAGAGATTTGAAGAGAGAAGACCAATTAGAATTGCAAGAAACTGAGTCATTCTTGGAGCAAGATTCCAAAGATCCATAATGAAGGGAGGTAGAAGAAGGATGGATAGATGAGGGAACAGTAGATGAAGAAGAAGATTGATAGGATGAAGAAGAGGAAGAAAAAAGAGGAGGAAACGAGGTAGAATCAAAAGAGAAAGAGGACAAAGAAGGAGGAGAAGAAGATGACGCCATGAAAATTCAAAGCGAGCTGAAAATCATCGTGGAGGGAAAAAAATGATTGATGTCCTTATATTATTAAATTTGATTTCAATTGAAACGACAATTGAAATATGCTGCTGTTAGTTATTTACATTTCTATATATGTGATATTATATGTATCTGTTCACCTGTGACATCTAACAATATTATCTGTCATTTATATTGATGATATATGCCTGTTATATTATTATCATATATGTTATCACCTTGTAAGTTCCCAGTTAGTATAGAATTCACTATGGGTTGAAATGATATATACCTAAACGGACTTTAGAATAGGAGAAAATCCTTATGAGTTGAAATGATAGACCCAAGTGATTTTCATTTGAATTGAATTTGGGATTGTAGGTTGAAATTATATATACCCGTATATATATATTCAAATTACAGATTGAAATGATAAATATCTGTATCACTTGACCATAGGATAGAAAATTATATACGGACACTGTGGTCTATATATAAAAATATTTTGAAATGATTTCTATGGTTTTGGAAAGAAATACATGGTTTTATATGATTTCAGATATTATATAAATATTATTTTATATATAGTTAAATTCTTGATTTTAAGTTATGTATAAACTTGTTTTAATATAAAATAAGTTAATGATAAAGTTTTATTTTATAAATATAATTATGGTTAAGTATTTAAATTATATATTAATATAGAGCTTATAATGATTTTAATAAATTAAGGTTGGGAAGACAGATTAGAAATTGGTTTGAAATAGTATTTTATTAAGAATTATATTTTGATTAAAATCAATTTGGAACTTATTGAATTTGAGATTTAAAGGATATGGTTTTACTTGATTTTGGTTTAAGGATATTTAAATTAATATATCGAGTTTAAATAAATTGAAGGAATATTCAGTTAGTTGAAGTTTAAAAGTTTATTTAAATGATATTGGATTTATTAAGTAAATATTTCAAAACTGAATAATAATAAATTGAATTTGATATATATATATATATGGAATTATCAAATTTAGTTTTGAAATTATGGAATATTTAAATCTTTGAAATAAATGGAAATTGAAATGGTTTATTTGAGGCTCAAATCTGTATTTGAAATTGATATAATCTGAAATGGTTTATTGAGAAATGAATTGAGTTGAAACTTATGAATTGAGATTTTGATTTAAATTTGGATTTTGGAATTCGAGTAGGTTTGGAATTGATTTTTGATATTTGAGGAAAATATTTTATTTTATTTTATATACTATTTTAAATATTTAAACTGTTTAAGTGGTGGAAGTTATGTTTTCAAAGTTATGGATTTCAAAGTATTATGTTTCGAAAGTGTTATAATTTCAAAGTGTTTTGGTTTCAAAAGTGTTATAACTTTGAAAATATTATTATTCTAAAAATAGATATATTTGAAATGGAAATGATATCGCATTTTGTTTTGAAACGGAAATGATATCGTATTGATATGGTTTTGAAATGGCAGTGATATTTCGGTTTTGAAGTACAAATTATTTTGAAATGACCGCGGTGTTATAATAACATTTGGTTGTTAAAGAGACCGGGATCGGAAGTTTTCATACACTCTGCCATCTTCGAAAACCACTTAAATAACCGTGTACGCGGTGGAGATTCTAGAATGAAGTAAGATGGTGGCGACTTCCTATTGAGGCATATACATGGACCCGACTCCCGTGAGTTGGCAGGAGCAATTGATGGGATAATGAGGTAGCTCGTCTGATCAAACACACTCCTTCGATACAATTTTATTACTTTGTGATTGATTGGGTGCACCTTTTGATTTTTGGGGGTGTAGCTAAAGGTGGGCGGTAGCTGCGGCTATGCGTTACCACCGATCTGGAAGTGCAATTGGTATATCTACCATGGCATTGCCTAGTTGTGCCGTGTCACCTACCCTAGTGTGCCTTATACGATTTTATTTTGTAGAATACCTATGGAGTGCCCTCTAACGACGCCCAGTATGGGGGAGTTTACAGTATTGTATAGACTATGGGAATATATAAAATGTGTTAAGGTGGAAAATGTAAAGCCTTAATGCTATTTTTAAAATATATTATACTTTACTTTAGACATTATTATAATAGCGTATACTACTACATGGTAGATAGTTTAATGGATCCTTTGGGGATGGTTATCCCAAACATCCTTTGAGTTACATGTATTTCATTGTTATTTCACTTGAGTTGGATTTATTGATATAAGAATGTTAATCCTGACTCGAGTGTTTTATATTTTGATTTACGCTCCGGTCAGACTAAGTGATACAGCTTTTGAGACTCACCTTTGGAGTTGGAGCTTCGTTTGGAGATCCATCAACATCTTTTCAGCTTAGAGTTATTCAGTTGATTCCAGTGATGTAATCTGATCTTGTATTTGACTATTGTATTTGAGACTTCTATTATATCTTATTTAACTCTGATATATGTAGTAGCTTCATGAACTACTATTCATTTCGTTTCTGCTGCATATTGTATATTACTCTGTGTTTGTGACTCTGTGGTTAATTTATTTACTGCATATGTTCAGTTTTGCCAAATATAAATTAACAATCTGGTATTTAGAGCAATTCAAATCCAGCAATGGTTGAAAATATCGGGTAGTTATATTGCCGCTAGGTGTTTATAATGTTAAACCCCTATTCCCAACGCAATGGAAAAGGTTCGAGTCCTAACTCGATCATATGGAGGAGATAGCTTTTTGGACCCAGTTATTATGTTAAATTTCGATACAGATTCCAGCGCGTTTATATATCGTACGTCCACACGACATGTGACGCCCACCTCTATACCCACGCTAGCCAAGAACACTACAGTGTAGTGCTGTCAACTAGCACGGAGAATAAGGCTGTTGAGGAGCGACCATCCATGTGATTGCTTATCACACGGTGGCTATAAATAATCTTCGGAAACAAACATAGAAATAAGCATAACACAAATCAGTCACAGACATCCATATCACAAAGGCGGAAGAAGATATGAATATATAACTAACACATGAAAGTGTACATCAGAGTAGTGGTCAAAAAGATCTACAATAATACAAAAGAATAGAAACACGTGCTATACAAAAGAATACAACTATGAGTCTATATCTCAAATGTATACAACAAAAACTGCTAATCTAAATAGTTAGCCAAAAGTCAGAGTAGCAAATCCCGGAAAGAAGTCAAGCAGAAGCACCTGTAACATCTCGGTCTGACCCGAATATTATTTAAGAAAATAATAAATGGATTAGTCTAGCTATAAATATCAGATGACATGTTATAAAATAAAAGATATGGCATAAACATAAAATATCCATACTAACATAATACTATAAGTATGCAAATGATGATCAACAGAAGATCAATTAATAAGAGATAAATCAATATCACAAGAACCATCTCAAAGATCCAAAGAGGGCATCATACCCTAAATTGTACTCATAACAAGTCAATGACATAAATTCCAAAAATCAACACAAGAAATCCATAAATCATAGAAAAAGGGAAAGAGACCTATCACATGACGGTCCGAAGACCATGGGGAGCTACCCTATATGGGTGAGTCGGAATCACCCAAATGAGGTCTAGGCTAACCAAAAAGCAAAAAGGTATGTGTTAGTGGAATCACACAAATGATGTCTAGCCTAACCTCGCAACAAAAAGGTATGTGTGAGTGGAATCACAAAAATGGTGTCTAGACTAACCTTGCGGACAAAGAGATATGTGCGAGTCGGAATCACACCCATGAGGTCTAGTCTAACCTTGAAAACAAAGAGACATCTCACAATTGCTAGTCTAAATCATAAAATGATCGTCATGATCAACGAGAAGTGTCAATTACACTAAGCTAGTAAATATAAAAGTTTATCTTCGTGTCCCATAACCACTTGCTTAACTTAAATATTTACGAACAAACTGTAAATCTTCACTAGAAAATTGTCACAAGAGGTTCAATCGAAGTAGTCCAAGAATTTACCGACGAAGTGAACGCAAGCGTTTCATACTACTTGTTTTACTAAGCCATTTAATTAGATTTCTCATCCGAGTGAGGTAAAGGTTTGTATATTCTAGTAGATTGGAAAACAGTTTAAGAAAAGAGCTTTGTTATTGAAAATAGAGTTGAAATCATTTTGTTGAAAGAGTTTTGATATTTACTACTAGCATTGAAACCTTCATATTTCTAAAGTTGTTATCCCGCCTTCTTAGCAAGGCCGTGATACCATAAAATCGACCGAGAAGCCGAAGATAGTTTGTCTCGAAGAATGGTCAACTCAGCATATCAACAAAGCAAGTTCTGTTGAATGTTTTTCAGATAAGATCCCCTACGGAGGGGGATCCGGGGGGTGGCAACCCCCCAAGGTGGGGGTGCGGGGGCAACGCCCTCGCTACAGGGTTCGACCTGCCCGGTCAGGTCGCGGGGGTCCGGGGGGAAGCGCCCCCGGCGGGGTGCGTGGCAGCGCCCCATCCAGAACGGTACGACCTAGTGAAGACCTAAGGGAGGATAGGATCGAGCGACCTACGAGTATAAGGGGTCGAGCGACCTAGAGGTTTTCGCGACCTAACGACCTAAATAAGGTCGAGCGAGTTAAGGTGATGCGTGACCTAACGTGTCTCGCGACTTAACGAAGTCGAGGCCGAGCGAGTTAGGGAGTTCTATGACCTAACGGGTTAACGGTCTAACGACCCAAGGAAACAAGGTCCAACGACCTAAGGAAGATAGGGGTCATGCGACCTAAAGGCTTGCGACCTAACGATGTTCGTGAGTTAAGCAAGGCAAACGACCTAGTGGTTGCCGACCTAAGAGGGAATAAGGTCCAACGACCTAAGGATTCACGCGACCTAGTGGTACATGTGACCTAAAGGTTAAACGACCTAAGGTCCAACGACCTAACTCATTCGAGCGACCTAATGGTTTAAAGGCCTAACCCATGTGAACAACTTAAGGTCATACGACCTAAAGGGGAACGACCTAAGGTCACGCGACCTAATGAGGTAGGTAAGGCCGAGTGACCTAAAGGGGCACGACCTAAAGGCGAGCGACCTACGACTTACGACCTTGCGACCTAACTCCGATGCGAATTTTCCACCAGAACGACCTAATTGCGAGGCAGTGCGACCTAAATGCAGTTTTTCGCCTAAAACACCAAAAATTGGAGTTTTCGCCAATCCAATCCAAACCAAATGCAAATGTACATGTTAAAGTGATGGGGAATCATTCCCAACAGTCCAATATATTTATAGACTAGAATTGTGAGATAAAAATCTCACCTTTGCACAAATTCAATGAAGAAGAAGCTTGAAGTCAATAGAGAAGCAACTACAAGCTTGAATCCAATGTCCTTACTTTGATTTTGGAGTTGGATGTTGAATTTGCTAATGAACTTGGGCTTGGAATTTTAATTTCCCTTTCCACTCACCATTAATGCTAAAACTAGAGTTAGGTAGGAATTTATGAAGAGATGAGGAGAAGCGATTGGAACTTAGGTTTAATAGGCTAAACCAACCTAAAGTCCAAAGCGGGAAAAGTTAGTGAAATTCCACTAACCCCAAACATATCAAAGTTTATACTTAAAAAGATTGTAAAGGGCATTTCAAACTCAATGGAAGTGGTCTCGGGTCCTAATTTGACCGTTTGCAAAAAGTAGCTTTTCGGACCAATATCCGATTAATGACAAAATATTTAAATAAAATATTTATACATAAAATCGATAAATATGCGGGTTGTTACACGACAACTCCAAATGCTATGGAAATTGAAATCCGATAATAATACATTATTACGGATCCAATGGAAATGGTTCATCGAATTCCGAGACTATGCCTCGAAACGCTATATTTAAATATCGATTTAAACGATAAATTTTAAAAACTGAACAAAACACTATCAAATTCAAATTTAAAACTTCTATTATCTCCAATATTATAAATATAATTTTTCCAAGCCTTTGAAATACTTTTAACAAGCATAAAACTAAAAATTTAATATTTACCCAACTTTCAATAATTAATTCAATAATTTAATTGCCAAATAAATAGTGATATTTGAATTCAAGTTGAATTAACTTTCAAATATTTAAAACCAATTAAATATTTTGATTTCCAATATCCGAAAATTCCGGGCCGTCACATTCCTCCCTCTTTAAAGAATTTCGTCCCCGAAATTACTAGTTAAGAGGAATGATCCTTAACCCGTTAACTATTTTCCCAAAACCTAACAGGTTTCAACAATTCCAGAACAATCATTTTAATAAAGTGACACTATCACCCTTTCTAACCTTCCAAGTCCTATAACAAATTATTAACTCAATCATTTCAAATTACAATTCAAAATCAAATTTTATATTTTCAAAATTTGTCAAAAATTTTCTAACTCCTTAAATTTTTGAAAAAATTTCGCCAGCGTCTTCTTTGCGTGGCTACCTCGGTACAACTACAAAATGCTTCTACGATCCCCAAAATCTCAAAAGAAAACCAAAGGTCAAGCGGCTAGACCAGAAAATCATCAAATTTCGTATAGAAATTTAAACACATACCTCTATGTTGTCCAATTCAATTTGTCTTTGAAAATCAAAACATCCATTTATCCTTTGCCTTTAGATACCTGTATATCCTACTAAGCAATAATATCTAATTACAGATTTCACAATCATTTTATATATTTCTTTACAATAGTTTCAATATCTATTTTATTCAAGTCCGTACGATGTACATATGCCATCCGTATGCAATATCAAATCCGATCGCTTTCTCGATCACACAGTTTCACTTACAAACCAATATCGTCCGCCCGACTTCCTAGTGCGGACTCAGATCTGATTTCTTGATCAGAACCCATCATTCTCCTTGCATAGCCACATAATATGATAGAGAATCTCCAGAATCAATCAAAAATCCATATCCAGGGTTCGCTGTCGAAAATGGTGTGAAAAATCCTAATTTGGATCGATATAACTAACCCAAAATTCTGTGCTCGAATCTGGATCAAATCGCTATGCAAATTAAATAATATACGTACATCCTACGTATTTATTTCCAATTGATTATTAACAATATCAATTTTCTTTTTATCCACACTTATCTTGATTTCTATCCACTCATTCACAATTATCACTTCACACCCTTATTAACCCTTCATTTATTAACTTAGAATATTTTCCAATACCAAATTTTTTTCTTAGTATATTTCTCAATACCAATTTTACTTAAGATTATACCATCCATACTTAAGTTCAAGACAAATAATTTACACTTAAATATTTATTTCCACTTCATTACTGAAGTTATATATCCATTTCTATTCAACTTTGCACTTTATATTCTATTTGAATTCAGTTTACACTCCAATTTTAAATATTGAATTCAATTCATTTTATCTCAACCCACATTTATTTAATCCATTCCTTAACTAATCCCACTTACCAATTTATTCATATCTCAAACATTTCTATTCCAAACTTTTACTATTTTTAGTCCACTTAGAACTAATTTTTCAATTACACTTTACTATGCACAATTTAGATTAAATAACATCCTAATCTTCAATTTTAATTCATTTGCTTACCATAAATCAATCGGTTTAATTTTAATTTCAATATTCAGCTTCCATTTTACTTACTTACAAATGTAAATTTATTTGTTTATTTATAAATTTACTTCACACTTAGTAAATTTTATTCCAGTGACCATTACTCTTAATCCACCTAAACTTTTCCTTAAATCCATTTTTACTAGATTCAACCACACTTAGTAAATTCCAATGCTAATTTCTTTAAATTTACTTTACTTGTTTATTTTGTTTCATTCTTATTTTAATTTAACTCTTCTTAAGTTAAATTTTATTCTAACAAATTTCAAATTTTAGCAGCTATCAAACCTATTTATATTCTATAAAGATTTTAATTAAACTTCTAGAGTTTAAGCAATTACTTAAATACTTCAAAATTAATTTTGAAATCAAGTGTACCCCAAAATCCTTTAGTATATCCAATATTCCTTTGTATTAAAAAATCAAAAACGGTTTTACCAAACCAAAATTCCAACATTTCAAAATCATTTTTGAAATCAATTATATACATAATTCAATTGCATATCCAATTATTCTTTGAATTTTAAATCCAACCCAGCTTTGTAAACAACTCCAATTTAAAATATTTTGGTAGCAATTGAACTCGAAAATGAACATCGATGATGCTGCAGTCATCACCGAAGTTATTTTCCAGTGACCGAAAAGAGTTCAGTGCTTTTATCCCGTTAAAACCCTTCAAATATTTCTAAATTCCAATCTTACCATATTTCAAATCTAATTCAAAACTTTTTCTCAAATAATATCACTGTTGTTTCTCCAAAACCTTTGAAAACCATTTTCAGACCCAACGGAATTTTGAACCTTTCCCAAAATTCCAAATCATTTCAATTCATATTCAACTATTACTCTGGAATTTTATTTCACTTTATAAATCACATTTATAATTTACATTTATAAATTTCATTTTGTTAATGAATTTATTCCTTAATCTTTGGTTATAATTTCAATTCTTTAATCGGCTTTCACTTAACAATGATAATAATTAAATATTATCATCTTCTAACAACCAAGCAACCATATATAACTACAATAATTTATGGAAAACTATCTCTTTTATATACAAAAATAATTTGGGTAAAATTATTTCATTTACCCTATTTTAAAACAATACTGTGTCGGTTTATCTTGTTTAAGATTTTAGAAACCCCTATCGATGACATAGCATCCCATATATCGACCAGAATCCATAAACACTCAACCGATAAATCAACATATTATAAAAAAAAATTATATTCACTAACAAATATGCGCTTATATTTAGTACTACACTCAAACTCATTCTAGAGTACTACGGACTCTATTTCAAATGAGTAATCCCCACCAGAGCCAAGGTTCTCGCTTAACCTTCAACTCTGATACCAATTTGTACCGACCCAATTTTTCGACGCCCGAAAATCAACATCAGTACGTCCACTGTATCAAATGCCAAACAATCGAATGCCAGAAAAACAAACCATTAGGGGTAAAGAAGAAGGAGGTAGAAGAGAAATAGAAACAATATCAGAATCTTACCAACGCAGTGGAATAAAATATAATAGATAATAACTGATCTTTACACAAAAGAAACTATATCTGTTTGATACATTACACCATCAGAGTACATCAAAGATCAAAAAAAGTACTAGACAGTTATATTAGCTTGTCCTCACAAAAGCTGACTACACAGCTTTCACCGCATAACGGAATATAAATCTATGGAAATACAACTCGTCATCCAGCTCATTCCTGAGCTCCACAGCAGTCCATCCAAAATCTGTACAATATAATACTCGGTCTGACCCGAGCATTATAGTTAAATAACATCCGAGTCAGTCTAGAAAACCAGCGTGAGAAAACACACTCAATTAGATTATTAAAGTTTTAAAAATCCTTTGAAAGAAAATGGTATCTCGTAAGACCGCGCCACAAGTAAACATGCCGGGTTTTTACCTTACAATAACCAAAACATTTCATACAAAATCCTCTAATATTATAATAGTGTTTACATACAAATACTTATTCAAATAGCCAAAATTGTTACATTCATTAAATTCCAGATAATAGGTATACAAACAAAACCGTAAAGGCACGTAGGGAGAATGGAGTTCCATCAATGGCAGGGCTACTGGGGCACCGCCCGTCATAGTACGTGGTCTAGATCGTCGTACTGAGGATCCACCCTGATCCTCTACATCACAAGACCGGAGCCACCCCTTACTGGATAGTCCGAATAAGTTCACCCCATGGTTGGGATCAGCAACCGCCCACACAGCCGAAATAGAGGGACATCTAGACTGGGTGACCTTACCCTAATTGGTTGCTAGCCACTTAGCCTTGTGTGCACCTCCTCTGTTTTAGCCATTCTCGGTTGATGAGGCTTGAGGCCATGTGTTACCTTTTTAGCACACATTCACTTAGAATGCTCACCGTCCTCCTAATGATGTTCTGAAAGCATACGTCCATACAAGTCCGTTCCGAGTTCTAACGGAACCAAAAGCACTACTCCTACTACATCCATTTTGGAATCGCCCTCAGGATTGGTAGCGATTAGCCCTTGCACTTCACTGCTCCATCTTCGACTTTAAGCTCTTCTCTTGCTCACGAAAACGTTCAAACTGGATCGAAGTGGTTTTCGAGAAATTAATTCTGATCACGGCCTTTTTGAAATGACAAGGGCATTGGCCAATATTGATAGTCGGTTATTTAACTGTCAAATAACATTCACAAACAACCATCAGATTTAAATAATTTCCAAATTATTTATTTCAAAATGACTTCGCAAGCTATTTTCCATACTTCAACCCATTGAAACAGTTTCAAGCCACCTTTCTCTCACGGAATAAATTTCCCAAATATTGTTTATTTCCACTGAAATCACCAAGTCCAAATACTTTAGATTTTAAAATAATTTAGATCACTTTATTCTAAAATATACTTTAAAAAATTTAAATTAAATTACTTAAACACTTTATTCAAAAAAATATACTTTAAAAATATTTAAAATAAAACTATTTTATAAAATATAAAACTAACTTTTAAAATAAATGTTAAGCCGAACTAGATTTTAAAATAAGAGTTATGAAATTCTATATAAGTTTTCAATTAAAACTTTGACCAAACTATCTTTAAAATAAAACTATTTTATACAATATAAATAATAATAAATATTTTTTTAAACATAATACCAATTAACACTTTAAAATAATTACTAGTACAACTAATTTAATGAATATTTTCCTTTAAAATTTTAACAACTTAAATAATAATTTCTTAAAACATTCCTTTAAACAACTTTAAAATTTTTAACTTATAATCAAAAATTTGCTTTGAAAACGTACTTGGCTTTTCAAGGGAATAAACATCTCTTTCACACCTTTAAAAGTAAATCATTATTTATTTTTAAAACAAATTACTCATTCCTTTACAAATTCCCATCATGAATTTATACTTCCGAATATCCACCAATATCTTATTTCACTTTATAAACCCAGTTTATAAATTCCATAGTCTCATCTTCTTTTAAAACACAATTTCAAAGTCTAAATCAACTTCAAAATCGATTTTCAGATTTTACTCCATTTTAAAATAAATTCTTTACTTACTCAATTTTATTTTAAAACCCACTAATTTCAGATTTAACTTCCTTGTTATGATTTAAAGTCTTATTTAAACTATATATACCAGTTTAATACTTTTCCAAATTTTCTTCTTTATCTTTTCCAAACAAATTTAAACCTTGAATTTAAAAATAAATTCTTTATTCCTTTAAATAATATCACTTAAATTTAAAAGATTCATTTATTCTATTAATTTAAAAATCTCCTTTTTCATACTCGGAGTTTATTTATTAAAATTAAAAATCAACTTTATCCTTTTCCAATTCATTCATTAATTTATCCAAATTCTCTGTAAAAAAATCCAACTTCTATATTTTTGATAACTTAGTATACTCAAATATGCTCAATCAAACCATAGCATCCAATATTTCAACTACCAATATAATTTATCATAGACTATTAAATAAACCATATCATAGAATATTAAACAATCTAGCTTTTATCGGGGTTTTTTCGAGTTCTTTTAAAATGGGTTCAAAGAAAGAAGGTCGTTTTCGGGGAGACCCAAAATAATTTTGAGGAATCAAGTTGGATCCCTCCAACCTGTTTTCCTGCATCCATAAATGTTAGCACAACAATTTAAAATACCAATCCCGCTTCAAGGCAGGATATCGCGGTATAAAGGGTCATCCACTATTATGTGGGGGGCATAGGGTCTCATCTGCTATATAATGCAGGAAATCAATCACTCCAATATATACTACTATACACACACACACACTCTATCACATCCATACATCTCAAGCAATCCATCAATAATTTAAAATTTACTATTTAAATTTAAACGGAATCCAAATGAGTGAGATTAACTCACCTTTGATTTTTGTTACAACCCGATCCATACCAGTTTGATTCTCCATGATTTTAGACTTGCATAACGTTATATGATTTATTAATATTTAAAATAATCGAATAATCAATTTGTGCTTTAGAATAGATTCAATTAGCTAATAATTTATCTTAAACTAATTTTCTAAAAATAAATAAAAAATTTAGTAACTAGAATAATTAAATAAATTAATAAAACAAGTTAATCCAATAATCCATTTTTTTACATAATCTAGTAAGTTCAAAATGTGTATATGTATATTCTTTCATATTTCCTCATTCTTGAAACTATATACACTAAAAATGTAATCTAATTTTTATATAAATTTTCAGCATCCAAAATTTCTATTTATATATAAAATTTCAAACTCTTTCTGTATATATTTTTCTATTTTACCTACAATTAAAATAGATAGGGGTGTGTATATATATATCAATATTTATATTATACTTCCCTTTTACTGTAAACATGCCTATATGTATAAACCTTAAAATTGAAATAACAAGCTGTTTTACATCTTACTAAACATTTTAAGAAAACAAAAATCTTGTCGATCTATATATACTTTCTTTAATCTGTATATGTTTATGTATTAATTTAAATTAAACAAAACTGTAAATACCTTGCTGAACGAACTTCGAACCAAAGCGCTAACGACGATGAGCTAGCAACCATCGGCCAGGGACACACCAATCCAGCTTCTCGATAAACCCTCTTCACTACTGACTAACCACGCACTCTGGTTTCAGGGAAACTCGACCTCGAACTCCACATTGAGCACTCGCGCGTCGCCATGCTACTTCCACATCGTCGCCATCAACCCTCGAGCACGCAACCACGACCAAACCATCCTCCTTGTCCCCAGCCCCTGGCGACCACTGATGCTCCATAAGAGCAGCATGGTCGCCACGATTCTGACCGCCCTTCATCGATCATGATTTCTTGCCCTAGATCGAGCTTAGATGACATCGACATCTCGAAAAAATTTGGAATCACTTAACTCAATTTCGATTCACTCGGCTACGATAGATTGCTTCATTCCTCATTATCTCTTGCTCAGGTTCGATTATAAGTTCCACGGCTGAAAGAAAGAAAAGGGATGCCATTTTTTACGAATTTGTTTATTTCGAAAATAAGGGAGGAAAGGAAGAGAAGCCCCTGATTTCCCTGGCCATTCTCGTTAAATTTAGATTTTAATAAAAAAATTTTTTACTGATACGTGTTTTAGATTCCTTTGCATGCTTAATAGATGGAAGAAATGTTGTTTTCTTTTGTACAGGGGTTAGTATGATATAGTGGTAAAATAAAACTATTGTAAATGAATTTTTTTACTAGTCAATGGATATATAGTTTTTAAATTTAAATACAAATTTGAATCGTCACGAAATCGTGATCTAAAATTTTGACTTCCAAACGAGACGTTCTGCTAAATGTTTATAATGTTAAACGTCTATTCCGAATGCAATGGAAAAGTTTTCAAGTCCTAACTCGATCGTATGGAGGAGATATCTTTTTAGACCCAGTTATTATATTAAATTTTGATATAGAATTCAGTGCGTTTATATATCGTACGGCCACACAACAACTCCAAATGCTACAAAAATTGAAATCCAATAATAATTCATTATTACGGATCCAATGAAACTGGTTTTGTCGAATTCTGAGACTGCGCCTCGGAAGGCTACATTTAAATATCGATTTAAACGATAAATTTAAAAAACTGAACAAAGCACTCTCAAATTCAAATTTGAAACTTCTACTATCTCCAGTATTATAAATATAAAATTTTCAAGCCTTTGAAATATTTTTAACAAGCATAAAACTGAAGATTCAATATTTTACCCAATTTTCAATAATTAAATTCATTAATTTAATTGCCAAATAAATAGTGATATTTGAAATTCAAGTTAAACTAACTTTCAAATTTTTAAAATCAATAAATATTTCAATTTCAAATATCCAGAAATTCTGGGTCGTCACAAGGAGAGTGATTTTGAGGGAGAAGGTTATATCTTAATGAGGGTATTTAGTATCTAATATTGTAATTAGTGACTAATTTAATTTATAAAATCGAATATTTATAAATTGTACATCTCATTCATACGAGGTCCCAATTGAACAAAACAAGTTGCATGACATCCGTATTTGCAAGATCTAGGATATGGAACTAAATTGGTCGATATCTAAGCTATTGAAATTTCGTGCTAAAATCAAACGCCTGTTTAACTTTAGACAAAGCAGAATGCAGAAGCAACAACAAAAATAAATGTGAGTAAATCTCACTTACTTTGGATAACTGATTTTATTTTGAAGAGTTAAAATTATTTACTGGTTGATTGGATGGATTGATAAATTATTATTAGTTGGATGTTATATTATATATATTAGTGTATACGTATAAATATTAGTATTTGGATATATTAGTATTTGGATATATATATATATTAGTATTTGGATATATTAATGTATATGTGTGTGTGTGTATATGTATATGTATTAGTATTTTGGATATATTAGTATTTGGATATATATTATTTATTGGTTGATCAGACACATTTCTTCGATGCCATTCTTTTGCTTTTGTGATGTGATTAGGCGCACCCTTTTATTTGGGAGTGTGTCATGAGGTGGACGGTAGTAGCTGCTATGCGTTACCACCAGTCCGGATCCGCAAACAGTATATCTACCTGGCATTGCCTCGAGTGCCATGTTTCATGCCCTATCATGCCTTCTACGAGTTTGTTTTGCACCGTACCTATGTGATGTCCTCTAGGTAAACCTCCATTTTACGAAGGAGCGTACGACATTATATAGACTACGGGAATATATAAAATGTGTTAAGAGGGATATGGGTAACGCCTTAATGCTATTTTAATACTTTTACTTTACTATAGACATATTATAATAGCGTATATTACTACACAGTAGATAGTTCCATGGATCCTTAGAGGATGGTTATCCCAAAAATCCTTTAAGTTACTTGTATTTTAGTTGATATTTCACTTGAGTTTGATTTAATGATATAAGAATGTTAATCCTAACTCGAGTGTTTTGTGTTTAGCTTTACGCTGGGGTCAGACTGAGTGTCACAACATTTGAGACTCACCTTTGGAGTTGGAGCTTCACCTGGAGATCCATCTATATTTATTTAGCTTTTAGCCATTCGGTTGTTGGTTTAGACTTGTCATATGTTCGTATTCGAGGCTGCATTGTATTTGAGATATTCTGTTGTATTTTATTTCAACTCTATTATTTATCTATTCCATTGCCGATTGTTGTAATACTTTGTGTCTGTGATTCTGTGATTGATTTATTTACTGTATATGCTGAGTTTTTCCAAATTTAAATTAACAATCTAATATTTTGAGCATTTCAAATTCGACATGTGTGGATTCGAATGGCCCGAAATACTCGGTTGTTACACTAGCAATCCAAATGAGTGAGATTTTAGTCACCTGGATTTATTTTGCAACCCGTGCCAAATTTATATTTTTCTGCACAGACCCCGTTCGATTTTAAACCTCGTATAAGAAAATTATGAATTTTATAAGATTCGATAATCAAATAATTAATTTACTAAATTTAACCAACTAATTATAAAATGTTAATTGCCTCATTAACATATATCTCAGAATTATGAAATCCTGATCATCTCCATCGCGATCCAGAACCACATGCAAGCGCTGCCTTACCCTCATGCCACCTGCACTGCCTTAGGTCATCGGCTGCGCCTTTAACCCTTTCTTTCGGTCACAACATGCCAGGCAAAGCTTCGTCTACGAGTCTAGAATCGCTTCCCAACTCTACGTCGATGTCAACCGCCATTAACCGCGACCCCCCCACTGCATCATCCAGAGACAAAACCAACCCTACTAGTGAGCTTGCCAATATTCATGACTTCCATCAGCCCATCACCTCGTAGCCACTCACGATTGACCTTCACTCTTCTCTTTTTTTTCGTTCAAAACTAGATGCCTAATTTCGGCCACCTCCACACCTGAAGTTCGACCCCCCATTAACCAGACATCCCATCACCTTCATCCACGCTCACATGCGCACTCGCCTATCACATCTCCAAACTCTCGCGACCTTCTCCTTCGCGTTACTTTCGTGTCCCCTCCAAGTCGTACGTCCTTGATTGTGAACAAACTCGAGATTTCAATTTCTTCTTTTTTGTATTACGATTTTGTGAAATTCGTGACTTTTATTTCATTCTTTCCTTTCATGCAATGACCGAAGAGAAGGGGAGGGGAAACGGGACTTATAGAGGAATGGTATGATTTTGGTTGGCTTTGAGTTGAAAGGGGACAGCTAAAGGGTTAAATTGACACAAATATATCCTATTTAATATTCAAAACACCTAAATATTTATTTCGAACCCCTACCAAGGCATGCCGCCTGGAATTTATAATGTTATACCCCTATTTTGAACGCAATGGAAAAGGTTTCGAGTACTAATTCGATCGTATGGAGAAGATAGCTTTTTGGACCCAAATTATTATATTAAATTTCGGTATTAATTTCAATGCGTGTCTATCCCGTACGACCAAATGATAACTCCAAATACTATAGGATTTGAAATCCGATAATAATACACTATTATGGATCCAGTGGAACTGGTTTCGTTGAATTCCAAGACTGTGCTTGGATCACTATTTAACGCGTTGATTAAATTGACGATTTCAAAATTTTACGATATCGTTTGAAATTTTAGGTTTTTTTAGAAAACATATTTACTCAAGTATAATCCCAAATCTAATACTTAAACCTTTTAAATATTCAAAATTAAATGTTAAAAAAATTCGAGTCGTTACATTCCTTACCTTTAAAAATAATTTCGTCCCCGAAATTGCTAAAGTAGGAAAAATGCTCCAAACCCGTTAACTTAACCAAAACCCACTTAGTTAAAATTCAATATTTCACCATTCTAATCTTTTAGTTCCACCCAAAATAATTACCTTCCAAATCTAATTCCAAAACCCTTATTCCAATTACAATTCGAAATCAAATTGTCGTTAACAAAAAAAATCCAAAATTTTTATAACATTCGAATTTTTTTGGCAATGTCTCCATTGTACAGAGGACCTTTTGCAATATGACAAGAGAGATAAACATATATATATCGACACACATGGTCGAAAACAAAATATATATAAAAATATTTTATATTTTGCGGTATTTAATCCAAAAACGTATCTTATATTAGCATATTTAAGCAAGCGGCTTATCTTATTTTGCAATTCGCGCAATCAAAGTCAAGCAAAACAGCTCCAGGTACTTGTACTTAATTTAAACCCATACGCACCAAAACATGAAATTTAATCACAATTCATTTATTTAACTAGTCAAACACAAGAATTTCATAACCCACATGCCAAACATATATTTATAAGCAATTATAAGGTTCCAATATTTGATTATCATCTTCAAATCGATCTATACATCAATTAATATTAAGTTCAAGGGATTTACAACTCAATTTCCTTGCATTCAATTTATTTTATGCCAAACAAACTCATATCCGTTCCAAATTGATTCAAATGTCAATTTATTCACTTCCCATTTATTAATAGAATTCTATTTACTTCCGTTTTCATCGAACAAAATAATTTCTATGCAAATTCGACGTTATTTATTTCATAAAATAATCATTTTAGCTTCTAGCTATGTTAAATTGATTCCAAATCAATTTATATTAAATTTTATTCTATTTAAGATTTATTCATAATCAATTTGCTTACATTTCATTCATATCCACATTCATTATATTGAAATCCAATTTATTAAACTCGGAGTCACTTAATGCTAATTTATTCATGAACCATTTCGTAAATTTATTTAAACCGAGATTTTATTCAAAATATTTACTTAAGTTAATCCATTTAGTTTAAATTATTCCAACTCTATAACTTAAGTTTATATTCATTTCAAATAACTTCCATTTCATTTACTAATTAATTAATTAGTTCATTCATTTATTCACTTCAATTTTAATTCCATACTCGAATTAATTCTCGAATATCTAATCCGTATCCAAGACCACACTCAATTTACTTACGCTTTCAACTGAATTTATTTATAACTTAAGCCATTTTTATTTCAATCAAATTCCATTTTATTCGACACAATTCTGATTTTACTTCTTTTGATTACCATTTGGTCGAGTTTTATTATTTATAACTCAAGTTCCAATTCCCATACTAAATCTACTAACTAATCCATCTAATTAGTTAATTCCATCTTCCATTTCACAATTAGATTTTTATTTCAAAAATCGTTCCATTTAATCGACTTGAGTTCAATTTCATTTTTAAAATTCAAGTTTTGGACTTTTTTTCTTCACTTTAAAATATTACACCATTTTTATTTTGGGTTTTCTATTTCACTTCTTAATTTTATAAGTCACATAACTTATTTTCCATATTTCCATCAATTCTATACTCGAATATATTCACATTTTATTTTTACTCGAGATCATACATTTATTTATAGCCGCAGTGCATTTTTATTCAATTAATTTCAATTTTTATAAGAAATCCAAATTTATTTGTTCACAATTCCAAATTTTCACTTAAATTTTATCTCATTCAAGATTTATGCCATATGTTTTTATAATACTTTCCTATCCAAAGTTCATATTTACTCCAATTCAATTTTATTTCTAATCAATTCCAATTTTATAACTTGTAGTTATATTGTAACTTTATACTTCACATTTACATGTTTAATTCAATTCAATATGATTCAATTCCAATTCACTTTTTGTTTAAATTTCAATTCCTTTTTTACCAACATTTCAAAACCAAATTCGAATTATTCACACTTAAATTAATTCCACTCCAAATCATTTTATTTTCACTTCATTCAATTTCACTATATATTCCAATTACTTTGTTAAGTTAACTCCCATTTCATTAATACACTATATTAATTCAATTGAAATCTGATTAATTGAATTTCTAAAATTTAATTTATCCTACTTAAGTTAAGTTTAATTCCATTTCAATTTTCTAACTTTAAATATTATTCCATTTTCAAATTTTCACACTTCCTACCTTATAAATATCATTTCAACAAGATTCTCGAATTTTTAAACACCCGATATTTATTTCAAATCACTTTGAAATCAAATATATATATATACATGTACTCTTTTTGGTTTAAGAAACACTTCTTTTGGAGTTTTCAAAATCACTTGGTTTTATTCCAAAAAAATTCCCTTGGAATTTCTAACGACGTTTGTTTTTCAATAAGAATCTCAAAATTAATTGTTTCGGTAGCAACCTGTCACTTAGAAACTTGAAAATGAACAATTAATGATGCGGTCATCAGAATTATTTTCCAACGAATAAAGTGAGTTCAATGCTATATCACTTCCAAAATAAATTTTAAAAAAAATTATCTTTAAAAATATTCCCAAAATAATAATACTACATTTATCTTACTTTAAAAAATCTCTAGGATTTAAATTTTCCAAATCCCGGTTTGAATCCATTTTTATTTTTTATTTTGTCTGTATACTTCACTAATATAATCTAATTTGGTTTTTTATAACCATTCCAAATTTTTTCTAAAATCTTACTTTGGTTATAAAATAATAATCCAAACACATCGACCTATTATAATAATTTCTAGAAAATTATTCCTTTCATATCAAAATATAATTTGGGTAAAATTATTTCATTTACCTACTTCAAAACCATACTATATTGAAATACTCTATTCGAGTGTTTAGAAACTCCTTTCGATTTAAGTGGCATCCCACTATTTGACCAGAATTTGTATACCACTCAACAGATAAGTCAACCCAATATAAAACCATTGTATATTCACTAACAAATACGTGCTCATATCTATTATTACACTCAACCCATTCTAGATTACTAATGACTCTATCTCAAATGCGTAATCCCACACCGGAGCTAAGGTTCTCGCTTAACCTTTAGTTCTGATACCAAATGTAGCAACCGACAGTTCCGTACCCTTTGAGTTGATAATAAATCACTTATGTTCAACCCAAATTGTATGATAGAGTGAATAACTAGGGTAAAGAAGAAGAAAGAAATAGAAGAAAATAGAATACAAACACAGAATCTCACAATCACAATGGAACAAAATATAATGTATAGTAATAGATTTTTATGCAAAAGAATCTGTAACAGTTTATATACATACAATCATTGGAGTAAAACAATCAATACATCAATCTGTACAATTATAATCACTTGTCCCCACACAGCTAAAAGTATAAACCAAGTACAAAAATATGTCTCCGTCATCCAGCTCGTCTCCTGAGCCCCATAGCATTCTGTCCTAAATCTGCAATAATCGGTCTGACCCGAGCATTATAATACAATAACCCTTGAGTTAATCTGGAAAACCAGCGTGAGAAAACACACTCAAGTTGAATTAGTAGAGTTATCAAAATCCTTTGAAAAACAAAGGTATCTCGTAAGACCACGTCACACATAAACACGACAGGTTTTCCCTTATGGTAACTAAAACATTTTGTAGAAACTCCAATGATATTATAATACTGTCTAAATACAAATACTTATTCAAATAGCTGAAATTGTTACGTTAATTAAATTCCAGCATACTAGGCTCTACGAACAAAACCGTAAGCTCATATTGGAGCATGGATTCCAATAAATGACCAGGCTACTTGGGTACCGCCCACCACAATACACCTCTCGAACAATGTACCGAGGACCACGTCGGGATCCCTTACTACACAAGACCGGCCTACCCATAACCTGGATAGACCAAATATTTTATCACCCTGGCTTTTTCTCACCCTTACCATCGAGCGCTCCTTCTTTATGCATAACCATATCCATAATAAATAGGTTTCCAAGGATATTTAGAAAAGCGATAATATACCTTAATTGGGTGCGACCCACTTAGCCTTGCTACATCTCCTCTATTTTGTCATTCCCAGTTGATGAGGCTCGAGGCTAAGCGTTACCTTTTAAGAAATAATTCTACTTAGAACACTATCTTCCTCCAAGGATGATGTTCTAACAGCGTTCGTCCATACAAGTTACCCTAGGTCGGGACAAACTGAATCACCATCTTCATCATCTTCACGGTATTCATTTGTAACGTTCAAATCGGATCGAAGGGGTTTTCACATAATTAAACCTGATCCTGGTCTCTTCGAAACGATTAATGAAATTGACTAATATTGATAGTCGGTTATTTAGCTATCAATAAAACATCCATAAGTAGACACTAGGCCTTATTTTATAATCTCCAAAATATTTAATTTAAAACATCTTCACCAAGATATATATTCGATCTCTTACAATAGTTCTATATTTGATAACAATTTCAACACTTGGATCCATAACATGACATTTCCCACTTTCTATACTTAGAAATATTTTCAACTTCCCTTTTTATACCACTTAGAAAATATTTCTATTCCAAGTTTTCCCCACTATAGATATTTTCCAAAACCTTCCTTCCAATACTTTGAAAAATATTTATACGTATAATTTCCAAAATTATTTTAAAATTAAACTTGGCAATATTTCATAACTTATCTCATAAGTCATCGGAATTTTAATAAATTCTTCCTACGATTTCCAAACCGATTATACTTATTTATAATCCTAACTAACCATTTATTACTCCTTTAAATGAATCCAAAATCTTCTCAGAGTTATCGCGTCTAGACATCGAAAATTTTCTTAAGTCTCTAACATTCCATTTATAAGATTTCTCTTATAAAATCTCATCCTTTAATAAACCCCGTCTATACATCTCGAGAGAATTTATAAATAAATTTGCAATCATTTCAAAACTATATATATATAATCGTTATTTTCTTTAAAGAATAGTAATTTATTTAAAATATGCTTAAGTTATTATTTAAAATATTGAAAACACTTTATAACATCTATAACTCATTTTTAGATGAAAAAATAAATTTCCAAAGCCGAATTAAAAAGCTAGAATTTATTTATAAATACTTAACATTTGAAAATCTACTTACGAAGTATTTCAACCTCAACTGGTTTAAAATTCCATAGTTTTAAAATAATAATATTTTCCTTTTAAAACAAACTTACTTCTTAAAATTTAAAATATATTTTTAAAATCTCAATATCTGGTTCAACTTATAAATTCCTCTTGATTTCTGTCACATCGCTTCCATTCAGATTTCCTTAACCATTTTCACTTTTCAAAAATTGCAATCCACTATTTTCCTCACCATATTTCTATATTATAATATATTTCTCCTATGAATTTTATATTTCCAATTTATCATCCTGATATCGATTTCCTTTGTTTATAAACATCGTTTATAAATTTTTATAACTCCTTTGAGTTTTTTTTCTTGTTTATAAAAACAATCTTATTTATAAAATTCCCTTTTTATAAATCCATTCCTTTAAAAATCCCATTTATAACTTCCACTATATTTTAATATCGACTTCAACTCCTTTTTATATTTTCGAATATCATTTATAATTCTTTTGAAAACCTTAATTTTAAAATCTACATTTAATGATTCTTAATAGTTAAGTGTTACCCAACAATCAATATATTTTTCTAACTTAATTTCTTTAAAATAACCCCAATTCCAATATAATATTTTTATATCAAAAATGTCCCTTTATCCCTTAAATTTTAAAAATATATTTATGGTATCTAAATTATCAAAATCCAGGCTAGTGCTATAATAGCATGCAGTAAATTCCAAACACCACAATAATCTATATAGATTATTCTACACAGTCCATATATCACAACATATAAAATTAAATTTAATATTTTTGAGGAATCCATCTGGATCCCTCCAACCTGTTTTCCTACATCCGTAGATGTTAATACGACATAAAAATACCAATCCCACTTTGAGGGGATATCGTGGTATATAGGTCGTTCACTATTATGCGGGGCGTATAGGGTCTCATCCCATATAATGTGCGGGAACATCACTCCAAATACTAATATATATACTACTATATATATTTAACGTTCAATAGATGATAATTTATAAAATCAACCAACAACTAATAATTTAAATTATTCTAGCAATCCAAATGAGTTATATTTTAATCACCTTGATTTATTTTGCAACTCGTACCAAATTTATATTTTTCAGCACAAACCCCATTCGATTTTAAATCTTATATAAGAAAATTATGAATTTTACAACATTTGATAATAAAATAATAAATTTTCTAATTTACTAAATTTAACAAACTAATTATAAAATTTTAATCACCTCATTAACATTTATCTTGGAAATATGAAGTTCTAATCAACTCCATCACGATCCAGAACCACATGCAATAGCTGCCTTACCCTTATGCCACGTGCTCCGCCTCACGTCATCGTCTGCGCCCTCAACCCTCTCTTTCGGTCATAACATGCCAGGCAGAGCTTTGACTACGAATCTAGAATCGCTTCCCACCTCCACGACGATGGCCACCGCCACTGACCGCGAGCCCCAACTACATCGCCCAGCGACGAAACCAACTCTACTCGTGAGCTTGCCAATGTTCATGACTTCCGTCCTCCCATCACCTCGCAGCTACTCACGACTGAACTTCACTCTCCTCCTTTTTTCCATTTGAAACGAGATGCCTAACTTCGACCGCCTCCACACCTGAAGTCCGACCCCCCATCGACCATGACATCCCATCACCTCCATTAGCGCTCACACGCACACTCGCCTACCACTTCTCCAAGCTCTCGTGGTCTCCTTCTTCGAGCTACTTTCGTGTCCCCTCAGTCGTGCATCCTTGATTGCGAACAAACTCGAGGTTTCGATTTTGTTTTTTTATACTGCGATTTTGTGAAAATCGTGACTTATTTTTCATTCTTTCCTTTCAAGCTGTGAGTGAAGAGAAAGGGATGGGAAACGTGACTTATGGAGGAAAGGTATGATTTTGGTCGGCTTTGAATTGGAAGGGGACAGCTGTAGGGTTAAATCGACACAAATATATCCTATTTAATATTCAAAAAACCTAAATATTTATTTCGAACCCCTATCGAGACGCGCCGCCTAGCATTTATAATGTTATACCCCTATTCCAAATGCAATGGAAAAGGTTTTGAGTCTTAATTCAATCGTATGGAGAAGATAGCTTTTTGGACCCAAATTATTATATTAAATTTCGATATTAATTTCAATGTGTTTTTATCCCGTATGACCAAAAAATAACTCCAAACGCTACGGAATTTGAAATTCAATAATAATATACTAATATTGATTCAATAGAACTAGTTTTGTTGAATTTCGAGACCGTGCCCCGGATCGCTATTTAACGCGTCGATTAAATCGACGATTTTAAAATTTTACGATATCGTTTGAAAATTTATTTTTTTAGAAAAACTTATTAACTCAATTGTAATCCCAAATATGATATTTAACCCATTTAAATATTCAAAATTTACCGTTAAAAAAAATCTGGGTTATTACAAAATAAGTTTGATAACCTATAAAATTTGAAAATTAGTAGGTTATAGCAATGTTCTAAAAGATTACATGTGCATGTAAGGAAGGAAAATTTGGAGTTGAACTTAAATTAAGTATAAAATGAATTATGGAAAGAAATTTAGTCTAAGTTATGTTAAATAAAATAATTATTGGAAATGAATTAAAAAAATAAAGGGGCATTTCACCAGAAGGACAAACTTTGTAGTCCAATTAGTTTCTAGGACACACATTCAAAGAAATTACTTTCAAGGCCAAAGTCGGCATAATAATTACTTTCAAGGACAAAGTCAGTAGTCCATTTACTTTTAAGGACATAATTTCATAGGTTTTTAGGCCCTAAAAACTAATTATTTTATGTTTCGTCCTTGAAAGTAATTATTTTAGTTGTGTGTCCTATAAACTAATTCCACTTGATAAAGAGGTCCTTGTGGCTAATTTCCACAAGAATAAACTAACTGAATAAATTAATATAGAGTGAAATTTTGTTAAACATGAAATTTGATGGAATAATCCTTAAGAGGTGACTAGTATTGAAAGGAATATCCTAAGTAAATAAGAGAATGTGAATAGTTGATTGTAAGTGAAATGAATGTGAATAAGAAAATTCGGTATAGCTAAAGAATCAATGGAAATAATACGTAGGTTGTATGTATATTACCTTCTTCACATAACGGTTTGATTCAGATTTGAGCACAGGATTTTGAGATAATTTATATCGATCCGAGTTAGGATTTTTCACTCAATTGTTGATGGAAAACCCTATATATGGATTTTTGATTGATTTTAGAATTCTTTATCATAGTATATGGCTATGCAAGAAGAATGACAGTTTCTAATTAAGGAACTAGATTTGAGTATGTACTAAAGTGGTCATGTGAACGATACTAGTTCGAAAGTGAAATTGAGTGATCGAGCGAGCGATTAGATTGAGATGTAAGTATGGATGATATATGTACATTGTATGGTTTTAACAAAGCGAATATTGAAAATTTGAAAATGCGGATTAATATGATTTTGAAGTATATGATTAGACATCATTGAGAAATAAGATGCAGGTATATAAAAGCAAGAGCTAATTTGATGCCTTTGATTTTGTAAGAAAATTGGGTTGCCCAACAAAAAGGTACATGTTTATATTGTTCTTTAATTTGATGGTTTTATGATTGAGCCACTTGGCTTTTATTTTCTTTTGCCGATTTGGTCCATAGTGGCGAATTGTAGATATTTTGATCTAGCCGTGCAAAGGAGACGTGGGGAAAAAATTCGAAAACTTAAAAAGTTAGAAAATTTGAAGAAAATTTTAATAACTAAAAAATGATTTTTGAATTATAACCTGAAATGGTTAGTTGGAACCCATGGATGAAATTTAAGACTTAAGGGAAGGGTGATAATGAGGTTTCAACAAATTTATTTTGGGAAGTTAAATGCTAAATGGATTAGGGAAGTTATTTCAAATAATTTGTTTTAGAAAAAAATGGGTTTGGGCATTTTTGCTATCTTAGCAATTTCGAGGACGAAATTCTTTTATAGGGGAAAGAATGCAATGAACCAAAATTTTGGTTATTTGGAATTAGAATATTTAATTGACTTTAAGTATTGAAAATTAATTTTATAGATTTCATAACTTGAATTACGAATATAAAAATTTATTAGATAATTTAACTGTTGAATTTAATTATTGAAAATTGTTTAAATAATTTAAATCTTGGATTTTTATCTACATAAAAAATGATTTAAAGGCTTACTTAATTTCTATTAATAAGAAGGAAGATAATAAAAAATTTAAATTGGATTTATAAGTGATTTACTTAGGTCTATAATAATGAATTATAATACGCCGTCATATTTCGTAGCGATCAGACGTATCATTTGGTCGTATGGGATAGAAACGCGTTGAAATTAATATCGGAAATTTAATATTATAATTAGGTTCAAAAAGCTATCTTCTTCATACGATCGAATTAGACCTCGAAACTTGTTCCATTGCGTACGAAATAGGGGTATAACATTAGAATTGCAAGGCGGCATGCCTCGATCGGGGTTTAGAATTAAATATCTTGATATTTTGAATTTTAAATTATATATTTTTATTCGATTTAACTTTTCAGTACCATTCCTATCAGCTAACTATCTATATCAGCCGCACCTACACTTTACCACCCATTCTACTCCATTCCTCTCACCTGTTTTAAACACTTTCTTCTTCCCATTCATTTTTCATTTGGATTCACAGTGGAGTCAAATTCAAAATAAAAAAATATTCATGAATCTCGAGCCGTAGTTAATGAAATCAATCGATCATGGATCCGTTTGCTTTGTGTAGTCAAGTGTTTCATTTCCCTATGCTTAGTTTTGCTTGCATTGTGGTTCAACAGTTTTATGATGGAGCCAGGGCTTAGGTTAATTGCCGCTTTAGGTGGAGATGGGTGACTTTAAGATTAGATTTGGATTTCGCAAGTCGATTAGAAACTTCGACCAGATTTTTGCAGGGTTTGACGTTATCTAAGGCAGTGCGATCATGCACGGTAGTGCGAGGAGGAGGCCGAGGTCACGTGTTCTGGTAGGAGGCGGGTTAGATGATTTTAGCATGAGGCGATGGAGATTTTGTCGATGAGTCCAATGGTGGTGTCAGTGGGCTGTTTATGGTCGGTGGAGAGAAGAAGGCGAGGACGGTGATCGACCATGGAAGTGGTGAGCAGGTATGGAGCGGGAGAGTGATTTTGAAGGAGAAGGGTCATATCTTAATTATGGTAATTAGTGTATAATGTTGTAATTAGTGATTAATTTAATTTATGAAACCGAATATTTATAAGTTGTATATCTCATTCGTATGAGGTCCCAATTGAACGAAGTCGCATGATGTTCGTATTTGCAAGATCTTGGATATGGAAATGAATTGATCAAGATCTGAGCTATCGGTATTTCACGCTAAAATCAAATGCCTGTTTGATTTTAGTAAGCAGAACGCGAAAGCGACAACAAAAATAAATGTTAGTAAATCTCACTCACTTTGGATAAATGATTTTATTTTTAAGTGTCAAAATTATTTATTGGTTGATTGGATAGATTGATAAATTATTATCAGTTCAATGTTATATTATATATATTAGTGTGTGTGTGTGTGTTAGTACTTGGATATATTTCCCGCCGATTGGAGCGGATGAGACACTATGGGTAATATCGGATGACCCTTTTTATTTTGATATCCCGCCTTGAAGTAGGATTATTATTTTATGTTATATAACATCTATGATTGCAGGAAGACGGGTTTGATGGATCCAACTAGATTCCTCAAAATATTTATTTTTAATTTCATATAACGTGATATATGATGTATTAGAATAATCTGTTGCAGATTATGTTATGGTTTGTTTTGAAGGATATCATAGTAGCATTGGCCTTAATTTAGGTTTTATAAATACCATAAATAAAATTTTTGAATTTAAAAAGGGAATTCAAAGGAGATTTTGGAAATGAAAATATTTATTTTGAAATTTGGGATTACTTAAAAAGGAATTGATTTGGATAAAATGAATAAATTTGACTTTAGATATTTATTTAGCTATTTCGTAAAATGGGTTCAAATAGAGAATTTAATTTTATTATTTTTTAAATAATGGATTTTTAATTGGGATTTCTTGGAATATGACATAGAAGTTGAAATCGAGATTTGAATGGTCTTGGAATATAGTTCGGATTTATTAGGAAATAGATTTTTAAATGGGATTTTAAATAGGAACCGGACTATAAATGGAGTTGTTTAATATGAGTCTTTTATTAATAGAGAAAAATAAGAGTTGAGTTTATAAACATATAAATGACGTTTATAAATAAGTGAAATGATTTGCATTTGATAAATTGAAAATATAAATTCACAACGCGAATTCAAAATGAGATATGGGAATCGGTAGTAAATTCTACTCTGGAATTTGGTAATAGTTATGAAATTGGAAATGTAAGTTGCTTGGTGATAAATCAAGAGAGTTTTATAAGTATAAAATGGGTATGTTGAATTTTAAAAATGGTATTTACAAGAAGTTAAGGTATGTTTTTACAAAAGGATTTATTTATTAAACTGTGTAGTTTAGAAAAGACTAGTAATTGGATTAAATATTTCAGAAAGTTAGTTATTTAAATATTTAAATTTGTTGAAATGAATTCTAAGTTTTATAAACAAGTTGCATAAATTGATTAACAATTTTATAAATGAATTGGAATTAGCTATTAATGTTTATTTTAAAAGTGCTTTGATATTTTAAATAATTATTTAAGCATGTTTTTAAATTTATTATTATATTTATATAGTTTAAAAGTAAGTGATTGTAATTTATTTATAAATGCTCTCGACATTTGTGTACTGGGATTAATTTAATGGATGCGATTTTATAAGAGAAAATCTTTTAATAGAATTCGAGAACTTAAGAAAATTTGAGAAAAGGAAATTTGATACGGGAACTTCGAAAATGAATCTGAATTCATTAAAGAAGTTATAAATTATTAGTTCGATTACAAACAAGTATAATCAATAATTTTTGGAAATTGTAAGGGTAATTAATAAAAATTCCAGAGATTTATGAGACAAGTATAGAATATTTCCTATGTATGGATATTAGAAATGATTTTGGGAAATAGACTTATAATATTTTCCTAAGTATTGGAAATAAGGGTTTGGAGATATTTTAGCGATGAAAAGATTTATATAGATATATGTTTCTAAGTAATGAATTATAAGTAGGATTGGGAAATATTTCTACGTGTTGATATGGGTTGAAATATCCTGTTATGGATTTACTTATTTGAAATCGTTTTCAAATATTGAAATACTAGAGGAGATTTGAATATATACCTTTATAAAGATATTTTGAAATGAATGTTTTTGAAAGATTTATACTATAGCCTAGTGACTGTTATGTGTGTAATTTGATTGTTAAATAATCGACTATCAATTTTGACCAATATAGTTGATCGTTTCGAAGAGACCATGATCAAATTTGATTATCCAAAAACCACTTCGATCTAATTTGAGCATTACGAATTGTGATATCATGAAGATAATGAAGGCGGTGTGTAACGACCCGATATTTTCAACCACTCGCATCCATTATAAGTGTATAGGTAGACACTCATGCCGGAATTGAATTGCTCAAAATACCGCGTTGTAAATAAAAATTTGGCAAATCTCAGAATATACAGTAAATAAAATCACAGATCACAGACACAGAGTAATAATAATGCAGCGGAAGTAAAAGAGATAGTAGTTCATGAAGCTACTATATAAATATATCAGAGTTACATAAGATAAAATAGAAGAAATAAAATACAAAAGAAGTCTCAATATATAGAAATCCACTAATACAATAGCTGGAAAGGACCAACAGACTGCAAAAGATAAAACTTGACAAGTAGATAATCTCCAGCGATTCCAATCTCCAGAAAGTGGAAATCCAAATCTGTGAATAAATTAGGCTGACCCGAGCGTAAATAAAAATACAAACACTTGAGTCAGGACATACATACTTATACAATGTAAACCAACTCAAGTGAACTATAGTAAAGGTACAAGTAACTTAGAAGATGCTTGGGACCGCCCATCCTCTAAGGATCCGTTAAACTATTTACTATGTAGTAATATACGCTATATACAGTAGTGTCTAATCAGTAAAGTATAATCATATAGAAAATAGCGTTAAGAGGATGGTGAACCTTAACGTGGTCAGATCTTTAAAACCAAAAACGTAGTGGGCTCGCTATAAGGAGATGACACGGCACGCGAGGCAATGCCAGGGTGGATACACCGTTTGCACTCCCGGACTGGCGGTGACGGCAAGCCAGCAGCTTCCGCCCACCTCGAACAATACCCCCGAATCAAAGTGGCACCGCATATCAAATCACAAAAGTAATAAAATGGTTTCCGATGGAGCATGCTCGATGAAAGGGTGCGACCCTTTTGTATAGCCCGGTATAGCTCCTATTTTAGTCATTTATGCCAACTCATGGGAGTTGCGTCCACGTAATATACCTCGAGAATGTCGCCACCATCCTACTTCATTCTGGAATCTCCACCGCGTACACAGTTGTTAAAGTGGTTTTCGGTATTGGCCAGCTATAAGAAAATATTCGATCCCGGTCTCTTTAACAACCAATCGTTATTATAACCCGTAGTTATAACTTTAAAACAATATTTTATACTTCAAAATAAAATATAATTTCAACCCAAATTTTTATCAAAATAAAGATTAAATCATTTCCAAACCATTTCAATATATCATCATACCATATATTTCAATTCAAATATTTATCAAAATAAATATCAAGTCATTTCTAACCATTTCAGTATATTAAATTATCATATCCTTTCAAACTTCCTTTCAAATCATTTTAATATATCAAAATATCATAACCTTTCAAAGCTTCATTTCCAAAATATCATATCTTTCTGTCAAATCATTTTGATATCAAAATATCATATCTTTCAAAACTCCATTTTCCAAATCATTTAATATCAAAATATCATATATTTCAAAACTCCATTTTTCAAATCATTTAATATCAAAATATTATATCTTTCAAAACTTCGTTTCAAATCATTTTAATATATCAAAATATCATATATTTTCGAAACCACATTTCAATCATTTTAATATATCAAAATATCATATCTTTCGAAACCACATTTCAATCATTTTAATATCAAAATATCATATCTTTTCGAAACCACATTTCAATCATTTTAATATCAAAATATCATATCTTTCGAAACTTCGTTTCAAATCATTTTAATACATCAAAATATCATATCTTTTCGAAACCACATTTCAATCATTTTAGTATCAAAATATCATATCTTTCGAAACTTCGTTTCAAATCATTTTAATACATCAAAATATCATATCTATTCGAAATCACATTTCAATCATTTTACTATCAAAATATCATATCTTTCGAAACCACATTTCAATCATTTTAATATATCAAATAGTTATATTTCAAAACAAATTACTTCATTATTAAATCATAAAAATGAAGTTATTACATTTAATAATTAAATTATTAAATGCCAAAAGTTTAAACTTTTAAATGTTCATTTATGCACTTAAATTTATTAGCATTTAGAAAATGCTACAGAAAGTTACATTCAAAAAAACGATTAAATTTAACAAAAGACAGTATTAAAAATGCTGTTAATTAACTTCAAATATTCAATAGAATTTCACAAACACTTATATTTTTATTTAAATCATTTTTAACTTATAATTTTTTTATATTTTCACATTTATAAGCATCATTTAATTTTTCTTAAATTCATGATTTTATAAAGTTAAGTTTCCTTTCAAAAATCAATATTTATTAATAATTCGCTTATTAAATTTCAACATTCAAATTTAAATTCATTACATTAAATTTCAATTTGACACTTAAGTTTAAAATTTCAAATATAACTTAATTCCATTTTATTTAAGTTAACTTAAAATTTCACTTTTAAACCAAATTCATAAATTCCAATTTAAGTTATATTTCCAAATTCAACTCAATATTCACTCATTAACATTTTAACTTTATTCAAAAATCATTAATATGTTATAAAATCATTTTAAATTAATTTAACTTCAAAATATCATAAATTTATCATATTTCAAAGTTAATTTAAATTCCACTAAAAATTAACTCAAAATTTCTAAAATAACTTACATTCAGATTTTCTAACCTTTCCATAATTTATTTAACTTATAGATTTCCAGAAAATCAATAATACTTTACAAAAATTATATTTTTATTAAATTTTAAATAAAAATATTATAATAATTAAATTTATAAAATATTTTAAAATTTTTAGAAAACATATTTTAACTATGGGCATGTATATAATTTTCTATGCTAGGTAAAGTGATACGGGTAATGTATCATTTCAACCCGTAATTTACAAAGAAAAATCCGGATTTTATCATTTCAAACCCGCAGTCTCAAGTAAATAAAATAAGTTGAAAATCGTTCAGGCCTATTATTTCAGCCCATAACGATTTTCCCCGTCCGTTCGGGTATGTATCATTTCAACCCATAGTGATTCTAATCTAAAGGGAACTTGCAGTGTGATAAACTGATAAAAATAGCAGAACAACATAGTATAATAGTAACAGATGTTATAATAGGTGTCTAAGCATGGGTGAATATCATAAAATCGTAATATAGCAGGTGTAACATGATAATGCATTTTACAGATTCAAAAGGGGTCAATTTACTAGTTATATGTGTACATATTGTCTAGTGAGAATAACTCACATGTTCAAAGCTGGAGAATCTACCAAAGCACACAACGCAACACAATGAAGGCACGATGACAGGATATGACTTGAGAGTGGAGAGCCAAAGAAATTTGACTTGTTCAAACATTTACACAAAATAATACAAATATATGTAAGTTTCAACACGATTTAAACATCAAATAACATTAGAATTCAAAGCCCAAAACAACATCGAATGAATTGCACTTGTTCTCAACCTCATTGTAACAACCCGTATATTTGTCGATTTTTTTTTATATTTAAATATTTTATCGATACTCAGAATTTAGTCCGAAAAGCTACTTTTTGCATACGGTCGAATTAGGACTCGGGACCACTCCCATTGAGTTTAAAATGCCGTTTGCGACCTTTTTGAGTATAAGCTTCGATATGTTTGGAGTAAGTTGATTTTTGCTACTTTTTACTTAGGGCTTTGGTTTGGGCTGAGCCCATTAACCCCACTTAACTCAGTTCCAACCCTCTCCTCTTCATTCACTTCTTTTCTATTTTCCTAATACTCAAGCTTTTATGTTAATGGAGAGTGGAAGAGGAAATTAAAACTCCAAGCCCTAGTTTTCTTTTGCAAATCAAGCTCTAGCTCCAAACTAATAGAAGAACCCATTAGTAAGCTTCTCTTCTTCTTCTCCAACTCATTCTTTCTTTGATTTCAGAAATTCCTAAACCTAACTTTGGGAATGTTCTTCTTTTAAAGCTTAGAATCAAGCTTATTGAGTTGGATTTGAAGAGTGGTTGATTCTCCTTTGCTTTCAAGCTTCTTTTTCCAATTTCTTGGGTTCAAAGGTGAGATTTCTATCTCACATCTATGCTTATATTTATCTTCGATTGTTAGGTATGAATTCCTAACACTTATTCGTGTGCAATTGCTTTTGGTTTGGATTGATTTGGTGAATTTTCCAATTTTTTTGGTGTTTTGGGTTCAATCCTTTAAAAATCATAACTTTAATGTTTGAACATGTGTTTGGTGATGCATCGAGGAGCATATAGGACCGGGTAGTTGATTCGCATAATCCCTTAGTGCCGTTGCTCAAGAGAATGCAATTTGGTCGAGGTTGGATATGACGACCCGAAATTTTTAAGCAATTTAAATCGAAATATTAAATCGATTTTAAATATTCAATATAATAATTTTAACTTGAATTACAAATATCGTTATTTATTTGATACTTTAATAATAGAATTTAATGATTAGAAGTTGAGTAGATTGTTGAATCCAGAGTTTTAAGTCTGTTAAAAATAATTTGAAGGCTTGTAAAATTTATATTGATAGCATGGAAAAACAATAGAAGTTGTAAAATTTGAAATTAACAGTAGTTTGTTCAGTTTTGAAACTTCATCGTTTAAATCGAATTTAAAAATAGCCTTCCGAGGCACAGTCTCGGAATTCGACGAAATCAGTTCCATTGGATCCGTAATATTGAGTTATTATCGGGTTTCAAATTTCGTAGTGATCGGAGTTGTTGTGAGCGTACGATATGTAAACGTGTGAAATTTATATCGAGAATTCAAATATAATTTATACTATATTGTTGACCGGTCCAGATTTCTTAACATTTGAGCTTTGATGTTCCTTCTCCAATACGCTTCTTCGTTCAATAATTAAAAAGGGGAAGATATTTTCTTCGTTCAGGAAACAAACGAAGCCTCCTTTTCCTTTTTCGTTTCGAATCCAAGAAAATGGCCGAATAAAATGTTGCTCTCGTGTTCGAGCGAGACATTCTTCCTTTTCCTTAAATCAAAACCGTGTCTTCCTCTCCAGCAACGAAACCCGATTTCTCCTCATGTTTGTTCGAGCATCCCTCTTCCCCTTTTTCTTTAAATCGACCGAAGAGGAAAAAAAGAAAAAAAAAAAAGGGGGCTCGGAGAAATAATTGAGCCCCAACTTCAAGCGTTTCGAATCGAATTGAATCACGACCCTAGGTGAGCTCGTGTGCTCTGGTTGAGGGTTTGCAGCAGATCGACTGTGGAGCGCGCGAAGCATTTCGAAGAAGGGGGGGGCGTGGATCTGAGGCGTGTTGTCGTGGAGGAGTGAGTCTCTAAGGATGTCGACCGTTCGTTTGAGAATGGGGGTGGAGGTGGTTCATTGTCGTGCGCGTGCTAAAGATGTGAGAACAGACGTGGGATTTGGGTTTTGGTTGTTCGGTGCTCGCTGTTGGACATGGTTCTGATGATAGTGTTAATCTGGGCGACGCGAATTGAAGGTAAAATCCATGTTTTTAAATTTAATTTGAATAAAGAAATATACAAATATAAATGCAGTAAAGTATATCCATACATATTTTAAGTGTATGTATATACAGATCAGAATATATATATATATATATATATATATATATATATATATATATATATAATTTTTCAACTAGTTAATTTATAATTTGCATTTTCAGTTTAGACTAGGATAATTAGAAGTCAAGAAACAAAGGATTTTACAGTAAATGATTATAAATTTATTCTGTTTTATAAAAATAAATAATAAAAAAAATTTGGGTTGTGTGATTGAAATTTTATATAGGAAAATTTTTCGATTATAGAATGATAATAAAAATGATTATTGAATTTTAGAGTTCACTGTAATCAGATAAATTCTTTTTTTTTTTATACAATTTGGATGGGAAATTATCAGTTTAAACTAAATTTTCTAGTCACTTAAATTAATAAATGATAATAAAATTATTTGATTATTCTAATTATTAAGATAAGTGATTAATGGAATTTAGTTACAATTAATTTATTAGTTGAAAACAAAATGTTTAGTTTAAATTAAATTGTTGGCCAATTTAATTTATTAAATAATCATTGTAGAATATCTCGAATACTGATAAGAATTATTAATATTTATACAAGGTTATAAACCGGGAAAACCAAGACATAATTGATGTGGACTGCAAACAAATGCAAGGTGAGTTAATCTCACTCAGTTTAAAATTTAAAATTTAAAATGTTTAAATTTAAATAATTGTTTGGATGGATGAATGGAGTGATGTGATATAGTATGATATTTTGGAATTGGCCTATTATATGGTGCTAACATTTGTGGATGCAGGGAAAACAGGTTGGAGGGACCCAACTGGACCCCTCACATTTATTTAAATCATTCAATATTCTCTGTTGTGATTATTTAATATCTTATGATGAGTTATATTGGGATATTGACTGTTATGGTTCGATTGGATACTTGGGTATAATGAACTACCAAATTATATGAATTGGGTTGTTGAAAAGAAATAAAAAAAAAAAGAAAAAAAAAGTAAAAGTAAATTGTAAGCGAAATAATTATATGAAGTTTGAATAAATTAAGAATGAATTGGAAAGAAATAGAAGTAATATGAAAATAATACTAAATAACTTCGAGTATGAAGAGAAATGAAATTTTGAATAAAACGAAATTGATGAATTGTAATCTTAAGTTATATCAATTAAAGAAATAAAGAATTGTGTTAAAATTCAAAGTCTAAATTTATTTAAAAGGGTTAAGAAGTAATCTGAAAAATCTAAAACTTGTATTTTCAGTTAAAGTATGTTAAATAATAAGTAAGAAATAAAATTTGAAATTAATGGTATTTGAGATAAAATAGAATCAATTTGAAATCAATTTGTAAATTGATTCAGGTGTTTGAAATTGGAATTTCAAGAAGAATGTGGAAGGAAGTATATTTCCCTAGATAGCCAAGTATGTTTTAAAAGAAAATTTTAAATATAAGATAAAAGTTTTAATATGGTCTTAAAAAGCATATTTTAGAAATTTATTATTTATGAATGTTTAAAATTTTTAAGTAAATATTTTTCAAATCTATTATTGTAATAACTATTTAAATGTGACTTAGTATTTTATTCTTAAGAGTGAAAACCTAGCTTTATATTTTATAAAGTAACCTTATTTTCATAAATCATATAGTATGTATTTTTAGTAAATTATTGAAGTAGTTTTTAAAATGAATGTTTTAAAATATATTTCAAAGTAAAGTGTTTTTAAATTTATTTTAGAAATCTTAAGTTTTGTGCTTGGCGATTTCAGTGGAAATAGAAATTATTTGGGAAATTGATTCTAAGAAAGGAAGATAGTTTTAAAACTGTTTCCAAAAGGGTTTGAAAAGTAGAAATATATCTTGTGAGGATATTTTTGGGGAAAATAAATAATTCGGGAAAATTATTTATTGGTTGATGGTTGATTGTGAATATTAATTGATAGTTAAATAACCGACTATCAATATTGACCAATTGCGCTGATCGTTTCGAAGAGACCGGGATCGAGATTTATTTCTCAAAAACCACTTCGATCCGGTTTGTACGTTTCGTGTAAACGATTTTGGATTCGAAGATGGAGCAGTGAAGAGCAAGGGCTAGTCGCTACTAATCCTGAGGATATTTCCAAAATGGATGTAGTAGGAATAGTGCCTTCGGTTCCGTTCGAACCCGGGACGGACTTGTATGGATGAATGCTTGCGAAAACATCGTCAGGTGGACGATGGGCATTCTAAGTGAAAACGTTCTAAAGGTAACGCTTAGCCTCAAGCCTCATCAAATGGGAATGACTGAAAATCAGGGGATATGCAGCAAGGTTAGGTGGGTCATACCCAAGCAGGACAAGATAATTCCCCTGTCTAGATGTCCCTTATTTATTTCGGCTTAGTGGGTGGTTGGTCGCGCCAACCACGGGGTTTATCTTGTTCGGGACTGTTCAGTAAGGAATGGTTCCGGCCTTGTGTTGCAGGGGATGAAGGGAGTAGTCCTCGGTACTGTGATCTAGACCACGTACTGTGACAGGTGGTACCCCAGTGCCTAGTCATTGTTGGAAATCCATTTTCCCTACGAGCCTTGTACGTGTTTTGTTTGTATTACCCACTTTTGTGGCTAGTAGCTGGAATTTAATCATGTAACAATTTCGGCTATTTTATAAGTATTTGTATATAGACCCTATTATAATATCAGAGGATTTCTATAAAAATTGTTTTAGCTATCGTAAGGTAAAAACCCGACATGTTTATTTGTCGCGTGGTCTTACGAGATGCTTTTGTTTTCAAAGGATTTTTAAAACTTTAATAATCAATTGGGTGTGATTTTCTCACGCTGGTATTCCAGACTGACTCGGGTGTTATTTAACTGTAATGCTCGGGTCAGACCGAGTATTATAGGATACAGGATATGATGCTGTGGAGTTCAGGAGACGAGCTGGATGACGATACGTATTCTCGTATTTGTATATATATATTTCCGCTGTGTTGAGTTGTTGTGTACTCATTGTATGTTATTGATGTGAGCTGTGACTGATGTACTCTGATGATGTAATATATGTAAACAGAAATATTTGATGTTGAGTAAAGTATATATATTATCTATTATATTTTATTCCGCTGCGATGGTTAGATTCTGATGTTGATTTTGTTTTTCTCTTCTTCTACCTCTTCTTCTTTAACCCAAATGGTTCGTATTTCTGTACAACTTGAGTTGATTATTGTAGAATAGTGTTGACTCAAGGGGTACGGATTTGCGGGTCGTTACACTTGGTATCAGAGCTTAGGTTGGTGATAACCTTGGCTCTGGTGGGAATTACTCATTTAAATTAGAGTACGAAGTACTCTAAAATGAGTTTGAGCGTATTAATAGATATGAGTGCGTATTTGTTAGTGAATATAAATTGTTTTAATATCGTGTTGATTGGGTTATTGAGTGGCATATGAACCTTCGTCGACACAGTCTGCGCAACTGTATTGAAGGGGTTTCTAAACACTTGAATAGAACAATCGACACGGTATTGTTTTAAATGTGGGTGAATGAAATAATTTTACCCAAAAATATATTTTCGATATAAAGAAAGTTTTTGTAAACTAATTATCTAATATATGATTGTTTGGATGTTAGAAATGATAATATTAAAGTATTATCATTGTTAGGTAAAAATTTAAATAGAAATTGAAATATAATTAAAATTTAAGGGATAAATTCATTATAGAATGAAATTTATAAATATGAATTATAGATGTAATTTATGAATTGAAATATAATCAAATGAGAATTTGTATGAACATAAGCTGTGCAAATGAATTATAGTTAAAAATTTATTTAAGCAGAATTTGGAAATTCAAAATTTCAGAGATTTTGGGAATGTTATCGAAGTGTTTTGAAGATAAACGATAACATTATTGTTTTGGGAGTATTTCTGAGTGGAAATTGTTTTAAAAAAAAAAGATTTTGGAAGTGGAATAGCATTGAAATCACTTGGATTATTGGAAAATAATTCTGATGATGACGGCCGCATCATCAGTATTCATTTTCGGATTTCTGAGTGACAGATTGCTACCAAAGTGATTTGTTTAGGAAAACCTGTTTGTTTTTGAAAATTTCAAAGGAAATTTGTTGGGAATAAAACCAGGGTTGGTTTAATTTTTGAGAAGTGTGATTTTGAAATGTTGGAGATTTCAAAATAATTTGAAACCGAAGTTTTGGAAAATGATTCTTAAATCAGGAAGAAAATTAAGTGTTGGATAATAGAATATAAATCTAAAGTGAAGAGTTAAAATGAAATTAACTTGGATTGATGAAATAAAAATATAACTGGATTGAAATTAATTGGTTGGGCTGAAATTAATATCCAGTTGTATTCGGAATCAAGTTGAAATTGAGTTAAGTAAATTTGAGTTAGCAAAATTGGATTGGAATGAGAATTCAATCGAATTAGTGAATGAAATTAAATTCTTACCTGGATGACTGGAAAATAAGTTGGATAAGAAATAAATTGGGTAAGAGTTTGATTGAGTTAAATAAATCAGAATAGCATATAAAAGAATATGCTTGAGTTATAAATAAGTGTAAATAATAAGTTTATGATGAATGGGATTGTATAAAATAATAAATTGTGGCTTATAAAATTTGAAAATGGAATACAAAATCCAAAAGAAAAATTGTTTGATGAATGGAAAAATAAATTGAAGATCAAAATTTGAAAATTTGTAAAGTAAATTGAACTTAAGCAAATTTAAATGAAGAAATTTTGAGACTTAAAATCAAGTTCTGAAATATAAGTTGGGAAAAGACTATTTAGATAATGGATTATATAATGAAATATGTATTGAGAACCCAATGTAGTTAAGTAAAGTTGAATTATGAGTTTATGATGAAGTTTGGAAATAAACTCAAGAGATAAATTAAATTCGACTTAAATTGCTGGTGAAATGAAATTGAACTATGAGTTCATAAATTTGGGTGGTAAATTGAGAATGGATAGTGGATTCAGAACTTGAGTTATTAATTCAAATTTAACTTGAAGCGGTAATAAATTAAATATAATTGAAAATGTAAAGAATAAATATGGAAATGAATTAAAATAGTGATGGTTTGAAGGTGCAAATAAAATTCAAATAAGTAAAGATAACTGGAAAAAAAATATATAACCAGGAAATAAATTGAATGGGTTAAATCTGAAAAGTAAAATTTTATAATAACTAATCAAATAAGTTTGAAATGAGATTGGATTGAAATAAAATCAAGTTAAATTGAAAAGAGAACTTGGTGTGCAAAATGAGAATGAGCTCAAGTATAAATTAGAGTGAATAAACTTAAGCCAAAAGATGGAAAGGAGTTGAATTGAATTCAACTAAAAATTAAGTTTAATAATATTAGATTGGTTTTAAATCAAGTGAAAATAAATTTTTAACCGAAATAAAATTCGGTGAGTTATAAATAATGTCAATGGAATGAAGTTTTAGAATAAATGATTGTAAACCATTTAAGTTGTTAAGGAATTGAAATAACTTGAGACAATAAGGAAAATAGAATGTTTCGGGTTTATTAGAATGGTTTAAGTGAATGTGGATAAACTAATTATATTGAATGAATAAATGATGGAATAAATAAGTATCAAATAAAATATAGTTTAAATAAAGTTGAGAAATGGTTATTGAATAAAATAGCCCGGATTGATTTCGAGCTAAATAAAATAGATTGGAAAAAAAAAACAAATATGGAATGAAATGTAAATAAATGCTTGTGAATAAATTAAAATAAAAGAGTAATTAAATTGGTAATGAAGACAGACCTAAGATGTTAATAGTTTTGTATGAACTAGTTTGATTAATAGAATGAAATGCAAGTGAATGGATTAAAATTTGAAATGCAATGAAACTGAAAATTTATGGATTGTGAATAAATCCGAAATGGAATAGAATTAAGTGTAAGTTGAGTGGAGTAAATTTAAATTGATTATAAAATGCAAGTGCTTATATATTCACATAAATCTCGTCAAATTGCATGGAATAAATTGTTGTTTGTTGTAAATGGAGTAATTAAACATTCTATGAGTGAGAGTAGTAAAAAAATAAATTGATTTTAAAAGCAATTGAATTAAATATGAGTTCAGTTTGCTTAAAATAAATTAAATATAAGCTATTGTGTTTTAAACCATTCAAAATTGCATAAAAATGGTTTATGAATAAATTGGAATAGTTGGATTAACATGGAAATTGTAGAAGTTACTTATGGAAAATGTTTGGTGTGAATTTCTTTTAGAATTCATATGTTTTAACTATTGCAAGTAAGTGAAATGTGTTAAACTTCTTATATTCGACACTTACATGTTTAAATTGAGTAAGTACAGGTACCTGTGAGCCGTTTGGCTGGATTTGGTTGAGCTATTTGTTAAAAATAATAAGCCGCTTGCTTAAAATGCTAAATAAGGTACGCCTACGCAATTAAAATAGGAAATATGAACTGTTTTTGGTTTTTCCGACCGTGTGGGTCGATGTATATATATTTATCTCTTTTGTCAAATTGCAAAAGCTCCTCCGTACAAAGGGGACTCTGCCAAAAATTTTCAGAAATTTTGGGAGTTAGAAAATTTTTGAAAATTTTGGAAAGTTTTGTTAACGACTAAACAATTTCAAAATAGAAATTGAAATAAGTTAGTGAATGAAACTAATTAAAGTAATGAGATGAGTTAGTAATAAATGACCAATAAATTTATATGTGCAGGATTAAAGATAAATTAAATTCATATGGAAATGAAAGAACCAATTTGAATAGTAATGGATATAAATTAAAGGAGTAAAGCGAAAATAAATATAAGAAACATATAAATTGCTTATGCTAAACTTAAGAAAGGAATGGTAAATTCTAGATTGGAAATTGATATTACAAATAAAATCTAAGATAATATTGAAATGAATAGATATTGAAATTTTGTAAGAAAGTCGATAAAATGTTTTGGGAATATTGTGATTGGATATTAGTACTAAGCAGGATATGCAGGTAGTATAAAGTGAAAAGAGAATTGGATTTGATTTCAAGAGATAAATTTGAATTGCCCGACAAAAGGTACGTATTTAAATTTGGTATGAAATTTGATTGGGTTTTGGATTTGGATTGAGCCACTTGGCTTTTGTTTTCTTTTTGGATTTGGGAGGCCGTAGAGCCATTTTGTAGTTGTACCGAGCTAGCCGCGCAAAGGAGACGCTGGCGAAATTTTTCGGGAATTTAGGGTGTTAGAAAAATTTTGAGAAAATTTTGATAATTCAAAACTGGTTTTAAGAATAAAACTTGAATAATTGAGCGAATAGGATGGTTTGCAAACTAGGGAAAGGATTGGAAAGTTAATAAGAATAATAATAGTCTTTTATAGAAGATAGTTGGTTGGATATTGAATTGTTTGGTTTTGAGGAAAAGTAACGGGTATCGAACCATTCTTCCTAACTAGTAATTTCGGGGACGAAATTATTTTAAGGGGGGAGGAATGTGACGACCCGAAATTTTTAAGCAATTTAAATCGAAATATTAAATCGATTTTAAATATTCAATATAATAATTTTAACTTGAATTACAAATATCGTTATTTATTTGATACTTTAATAATAGAATTTAATGATTAGAAGTTGAGTAGATTGTTGAATCCAGAGTTTTAAGTCTGTTAAAAATAATTTGAAGGCTTGTAAAATTTATATTGATAGCATGGAAAAACAATAGAAGTTGTAAAATTTGAAATTAACAGTAGTTTGTTCAGTTTTGAAACTTCATCGTTTAAATCGAATTTAAAAATAGCCTTCCGAGGCACAGTCTCGGAATTCGACGAAATCAGTTCCATTGGATCCGTAATATTGAGTTATTATCGGGTTTCAAATTTCGTAGTGATCGGAGTTGTTGTGAGCGTACGATATGTAAACGTGTGAAATTTATATCGAGAATTCAAATATAATTTATACTATATTGTTGACCGGTCCAGATTTCTTAACATTTGAGCTTTGATGTTCCTTCTCCAATACGCTTCTTCGTTCAATAATTAAAAAGGGGAAGATATTTTCTTCGTTCAGGAAACAAACGAAGCCTCCTTTTCCTTTTTCGTTTCGAATCCAAGAAAATGGCCGAATAAAATGTTGCTCTCGTGTTCGAGCGAGACATTCTTCCTTTTCCTTAAATCAAAACCGTGTCTTCCTCTCCAGCAACGAAACCCGATTTCTCCTCATGTTTGTTCGAGCATCCCTCTTCCCCTTTTTCTTTAAATCGACCGAAGAGGAAAAAAAGAAAAAAAGAAAAAAAGGGGGCTCGGAGAAATAATTGAGCCCCAACTTCAAGCGTTTCGAATCGAATTGAATCACGACCCTAGGTGAGCTCGTGTGCTCTGGTTGAGGGTTTGCAGCAGATCGACTGTGGAGCGCGCGAAGCATTTCGAAGAAGGGGGGGGCGTGGATCTGAGGCGTGTTGTCGTGGAGGAGTGAGTCTCTAAGGATGTCGACCGTTCATTTGAGAATGGGGGTGGAGGTGGTTCATTGTTGTGCGCGTGCTAAAGATGTGAGAACAGACGTGGGATTTGGGTTTTGGTTGTTCGGTGCTCGCTGTTGGACATGGTTCTGATGATAGTGTTAATCTGGGCGACGCGAATTGAAGGTAAAATCCATGTTTTTAAATTTAATTTGAATAAAGAAATATACAAATATAAATGCAGTAAAGTATATCCATACATATTTTAAGTGTATGTATATACAGATCAGAATATATATATATATATATATAATTTTTCAACTAGTTAATTTATAATTTGCATTTTCAGTTTAGACTAGGATAATTAGAAGTCAAGAAACAAAGGATTTTACAGTAAATGATTATAAATTTATTCTGTTTTATAAAAATAAATAATAAAAAAAATTTGGGTTGTGTGATTGAAATTTTATATAGGAAAATTTTTCGATTATAGAATGATAATAAAAATGATTATTGAATTTTAGAGTTCACTGTAATCAGATAAATTCTTTTTTTTTTTTATACAATTTGGATGGGAAATTATCAGTTTAAACTAAATTTTCTAGTCACTTAAATTAATAAATGATAATAAAATTATTTGATTATTCTAATTATTAAGATAAGTGATTAATGGAATTTAGTTACAATTAATTTATTAGTTGAAAACAAAATGTTTAGTTTAAATTAAATTGTTGGCCAATTTAATTTATTAAATAATCATTGTAGAATATCTCGAATACTGATAAGAATTATTAATATTTATACAAGGTTATAAACCGGGAAAACCAAGACATAATTGATGTGGACTGCAAACAAATGCAAGGTGAGTTAATCTCACTCAGTTTAAAATTTAAAATTTAAAATGTTTAAATTTAAATAATTGTTTGGATGGATGAATTGAGTGATGTGATATAGTATGATATTTTGGAATTGGCCTATTATATGGTGCTAACATTTGTGGATGCAGGGAAAACAGGTTGGAGGGATCCAACTGGACCCCTCACATTTATTTAAATCATTCAATATTCTCTGTTGTGATTATTTAATATCTTATGATGAGTTATATTGGGATATTGACTGTTATGGTTCGATTGGATACTTGGGTATAATGAACTACCAAATTATATGAATTGGGTTGTTGAAAAGAAATAAAAAAAAAAAAGAAAAAAAAAAGTAAAAGTAAATTGTAAGCGAAATAATTATATGAAGTTTGAATAAATTAAGAATGAATTGGAAAGAAATAGAAGTAATATGAAAATAATACTAAATAACTTCGAGTATGAAGAGAAATGAAATTTTGAATAAAACGAAATTGATGAATTGTAATCTTAAGTTATATCAATTAAAGAAATAAAGAATTGTGTTAAAATTCAAAGTCTAAATTTATTTAAAAGGGTTAAGAAGTAATCTGAAAAATCTAAAACTTGTATTTTCAGTTAAAGTATGTTAAATAATAAGTAAGAAATAAAATTTGAAATTAATGGTATTTGAGATAAAATAGAATCAATTTGAAATCAATTTGTAAATTGATTCAGGTGTTTGAAATTGGAATTTCAAGAAGAATGTGGAAGGAAGTATATTTCCCTGGATAGCCAAGTATGTTTTAAAAGAAAATTTTAAATATAAGATAAAAGTTTTAATATGGTCTTAAAAAGCATATTTTAGAAATTTATTATTTATGAATGTTTAAAATTTTTAAGTAAATATTTTTCAAATCTATTATTGTAATAACTATTTAAATGTGACTTAGTATTTTATTCTTAAGAGTGAAAACCTAGCTTTATATTTTATAAAGTAACCTTATTTTCATAAATCATATAGTATGTATTTTTAGTAAATTATTGAAGTAGTTTTTAAAATGAATGTTTTAAAATATATTTCAAAGTAAAGTGTTTTTAAATTTATTTTAGAAATCTTAAGTTTTGTGCTTGGCGATTTCAGTGGAAATAGAAATTATTTGGGAAATTGATTCTAAGAAAGGAAGATAGTTTTAAAACTGTTTCCAAAAGGGTTTGAAAAGTAGAAATATATCTTGTGAGGATATTTTTGGGGAAAATAAATAATTCGGGAAAATTATTTATTGGTTGATGGTTGATTGTGAATATTAATTGATAGTTAAATAACCGACTATCAATATTGACCAATTGCGCTGATCGTTTCGAAGAGACCGGGATCGAGATTTATTTCTCGAAAACCACTTCGATCCGGTTTGTACGTTTCGTGTAAACGATTTTGGATTCGAAGATGGAGCAGTGAAGAGCAAGGGCTAGTCGCTACTAATCCTGAGGATATTTCCAAAATGGATGTAGTAGGAATAGTGCCTTCGGTTCCGTTCGAACCCGGGACGGACTTGTATGGATGAATGCTTGCGAAAACATCGTCAGGTGGACGATGGGCATTCTAAGTGAAAACGTTCTAAAGGTAACGCTTAGCCTCAAGCCTCATCAAATGGGAATGACTGAAAATCAGGGGATATGCAGCAAGGTTAGGTGGGTCATACCCAAGCAGGACAAGATAATTCCCCTGTCTAGATGTCCCTTATTTATTTCGGCTTAGTGGGTGGTTGGTCGCGCCAACCACGGGGTTTATCTTGTTCGGGACTGTTCAGTAAGGAATGGTTCCGGCCTTGTGTTGCAGGGGATGAAGGGAGTAGTCCTCGGTACTGTGATCTAGACCACGTACTGTGACAGGTGGTACCCCAGTGCCTAGTCATTGTTGGAAATCCATTTTCCCTACGAGCCTTGTACGTGTTTTGTTTGTATTACCCACTTTTGTGGCTAGTAGCTGGAATTTAGTCATGTAACAATTTCGGCTATTTTATAAGTATTTGTATATAGACCCTATTATAATATCAGAGGATTTCTATAAAAATTGTTTTAGCTATCGTAAGGTAAAAACCCGACATGTTTATTTGTGGCGTGGTCTTACGAGATGCTTTTGTTTTCAAAGGATTTTTAAAACTTTAATAATCAATTGGGTGTGATTTTCTCACGCTGGTATTCCAGACTGACTCGGGTGTTATTTAACTGTAATGCTCGGGTCAGACCGAGTATTATAGGATACAGGATATGATGCTGTGGAGTTCAGGAGACGAGGTGGATGACGATACGTATTCTCGTATTTGTATATATATATTTCCGCTGTGTTGAGTTGTTGTGTACTCATTGTATGTTATTGATGTGAGCTGTGACTGATGTACTCTGATGATGTAATATATGTAAACAGAAATATTTGATGTTGAGTAAAGTATATATATTATCTATTATATTTTATTCCGCTGCGATGGTTAGATTCTGATGTTGATTTTGTTTTTCTCTTCTTCTACCTCTTCTTCTTTAACCCAAATGGTTCGTATTTCTGTACAACTTGAGTTGATTATTGTAGAATAGTGTTGACTCAAGGGGTACGGATTTGCGGGTCGTTACATTGGACCTCAATTGGATGGACTGGGAGGGGACTGGCAACAGGTCCGGTCGACCGAGCTCTGTAGCCGGCCGGCCGACCTGCTGCCAAGTGCATAAGCACTTCCCTGTTTAAGGTTCGGTCGACCGAGTACAGGGTTCGGCCGACCGACCTGCTTCTTGAGGAATTTTGAGAACAGGGTCTGGTCGACCGAGCTCTTTAGCCGGCCGAACGACCTGTTGCATTTTTGCCTATTTCGCCTAGTTGTTTGAATTTCCAACTTTAATCGATTCGTGTTGTTTCCTATGTGTTGTTATCATTTGTTATGACTTTGATGACTCCTTTTTAGGGATTTTTGAATATCCATTTTGATGGATTCTTTATCGGTTTCGTTGGATTTTTATTCACATCTTCGTATGTGAATTTTAGTGATTGATTGTTCCTACAATCTTCTTTGTGATTTGTCACTTTAAAAATATAAAGGTTTTATATAGTAGTAGTAAATATCAAAACTCTTTCTTCAAATGATTTCAACTCTATTTTAGTACAAAGCTCGTTTCTTAAACCGTTTTCCAATCTATTAGTATATACAAACCTTTACCTCACTCGTATTAGAAATCTAATTAAATGACTTAGTAAAACGAGTGGTATGAAACGCTTGCGTTTACTTCGTCGGTTAATTCTTGGACTTGTTCGATTGAATCCCTTGTGACAATTTCATAGTGGAGATCTACAATTTGTTCGTAAATATTTAAGTTAAGCAAGTGGTTATGGGACATGAAGCTAAACTCATATATTTACTAGCTTAGTGTAATTGACACTTCTCGTTGATCATGACGATCATCTTTGTGATTTAGACTAGCAATGTGCGTTGTCTCTTTGTCTGCGAGGGAGACTAAACCCCGTTTTGTGGAGTTTCGACTCAAATTGGTGGGGTAGCAACCCATGTTCTTCGGGCCTGTGGAGCTTTGGCTCAATTTGTGATGGTTAGCAACCATGGAATTAGCGTTCCGTTTGTGATACACGTGTTGGCGAGCTTTATGCTCCCGTTTGTGATAGGCCTCCCCCTCTTTGTGATTTCTGGATTTCTTGAGATGATTTCTAGAATTTGTGTTTCACCAATTTTCGTGATTTCCATCGATAAGCTTTATCGATATTTGTGCATTGGTGAATTTGTGCGTCATTGAATTTTGTGATTTCTGGATTTCGTGTGTTGAATTCTGGAATTTGTGTGTCATTGACTTTTGTGATTGACATTGATATTATCGTCAATATTTATGGTTTGGTGAACTAAATTAGGAGTATGACGTTTCTGTGATTCTTGTGTAGATTTTGTGACATTGAATAATCCCTTGATGATTTTCAACTGCTTATATATCACAGCTTGGCATTGTGATTATTATGTGTTTAGTCATATCTCTTATTCTATATCGTGTCATCTGATATTTATAGTTAGACTGATCCGTTTATTATTTTCTTATCAAATAATACTCGGGTCAGACCGAGATGTTACAGGTGCTTCTGCTTGACTTCTTCCCAGGGATTCATTACTCTGACTTTTGGCAAACTACTTAGATTAGTAGTTTATTTTGTTGTATACACTTGAGATATAGACTCATAGTTGTATTCTTTTGTATAGCACTTGTTGCTATTCTTTTGTATTATTGTGGATCTTTTTGACCACTACTCTGATATACACTTCCATATGTTAATCATATATTCATATCTTCTTCCGCCTTTGTGATATGAATTATCTGTGACTGATTTATGTTATGTTTATTTCTGTATTTGTTTCCGAAGATATTATAGCCGCTGTGTAGTAGTTTTGAGTTTGTGTCGGTATGTCGGATTTCCCTCTTGAAAAAGAAATGCATGTTATACTATCTGACATATCGATGCTCGCGCAAAGCAATTACACGGATGGTCGCTCCTCAACAGCCTTATTCTCCGTGCTAGTTGACAGCATTCACCGTAATGTTCTTGGCTAGCGTGGGTATAGAGGTGGGGCGTCACAGCTTGGTATCGGAGCCAAACTTCGGAACAATATGAAATATTATAACAAGGATCATCGTCCTAAGTCCATCTTAGGAGTCGTGCTTTAGGATTAATTCGAGTCTTCGTACCGATTCATCCTATTTTCCCTATGATTCTTTGTTTATCTATCAAGATTGCTTGATATTCAATTTGGTGAATAACCTTTTTCTTCTTCTTCTTTCTTTCTAAAGGAAGAGAAATGTCTAGACCAGGCCGCCCCAGAGCCGTGCCATCTAGCACTCCACCCCAAGATGGAGTTTTTATGACTGCTCAACAGCTTCTTGATTTAGTGACAAATGCTCAAGCAGCTGGAGCTAACCCGGAACCTACTCACCCAAAGTCGGGACTTGCACGCTTGTGTAGAGATTACACTAATTTGGGTGGGGAGCCATTCAAAGGTTCCGAAACTATTATTGAAGTATAGGCTTGACTAAGGTCATGCGATCGAATCTTTTCTCGCATGAATCTTATTGACCTTCACCGAGTTCAGGTGGCCTCTAGTATGCTCCGAGAAAGAGCATTGGACTGGTACGAGCTTCTTATTTCTGAGATTAATGAAGCGGATCTCACCTGGGAGCAATTCCGAGAACGCTTCGAGTTGAAATTCGTACCAGAAGCTAAGAAGGTGACTTTGGCTCGCCGTTTTATAGACCTTGTTCAAGGTGAATCTTCCGTGGCAAATTATGTCGCGTCTTTTGAATCTCTCTCCAAATATGGGGTTGAATACATCAACACCCCATTGAAGAAAAATCAGAGGTTCGTCTATGGCTTAAACAAAAATCTCAAGAAGCCATTACTTCTAAAATTAGAAGTTTCTTTCGACCAACTCATTGATATCGCTCTTCGTCTTGAAGAGGCGGATAAGGAGAATGATGTTGAAGTGGTGGGTTCCAAACCAAACTTCAACAACAAGAAAAGGCCAAACAAATTCAAAGGCCCTTATCCCAATAAGAAAGGGAAGCAGGCAACCTCTATGGCAAAGACTTCTTCCTTTGGTCGTGAGGAATGCTATAACTGTGGTTCGAAGGACCATTATGCGAACAAGTGCCCAAAGTCTCTCTCTTGTCGCTACTGCAAAGTTCCCGGTCATGTTATATCTTCATGCCCCAAGCTTCAGGGCAAGAAGGATGGAAAGTTAAATGTTGCTCAAGCCCCTGGCAACACATCTCGTGGCCAAGGTATTTCTCATTCTATTCTGGATGGAATTATTTTATTTCGTGATCATCCTATTCGAGTTCTTTTTGATGCGGGTGCGTCCCATTCTTTTGTATCAAAAGAACTTGTTGATACTTTTTCTTTGGATGTTTTGTGTTTAATGACTTCTTTGAGAATTGCGAATCCGGTTGGTGGATCCGCAACAATCAGTTTATTGTGTAAAGATGTCGAGATTATTTTGTGTGATTTTCCTTTCCTAGCCGATTTGCATGGCATGCGTTATTTAGGCTTTGGAATGATTTTGGGAATGGATTGGCTTAATCGTTATGAAGCTCACATCCTATGTCCTGAGCGGACTATTTATCTTCGACATCCACTATCTTTTAATCAGGTTTCTGTTATTCTTAAAGATTCGGATTCCGCTTTGGTTGCATCTTTATATTCTTTAAACCCTCGTGATGACGATGATGATGATGAGGGTGATATTATTTCTCTTATTCACGTCGTTCGTGAATTTTCCAACATATTTGAGCCCGTTTTAGTATTACCACCTAAGCGAGCAATTGAGTTCAGAATTAATCTCATTCCTGGAGCTCAACCTATCACTTTCCCTCCTTATCGTATGTCCAATAAAGAAAACGAGGAGATGCATAAACAATTATCCGAATTGGAGACGAAGCAATTTATTCGCTCTAGTTCCTCGCCTTGGGGAGCTTCGGCTATTTTCGTGAAGAAATCCGATGGTACACTTAGGCTTTGCGTTGACTACCGCAAGCTTAATGATCTTACTATCAAAAATAAATATCCTTTACCTCGGATTGATGATCTATTCGATCAACTTACGGGTGCTAGAGTCTTTTCACAATTAGACTTAGCTACTGGATTTCATCAGCTTCGTATTGCAGAGGATAGCATTCCTTTGACATCGTTCCGTACTCGTTATGGATCTTACGAATGGCTTGTTATGCCATTTGGTCTAACGAATGCTCCGGCTTATTTCGTTGATCTTACGAATAGAGTTTTCGAAGACTTCCTCGACCGGTTTGTCCTCATCTTTATTGATGATATTCTTGTGTATTCAAAAACCGAGGAGGAGCATGAGAAGCATCTTCGGGTTGTGTTGGAAACTCTTAGGAGTAATCGTTTGAAAGCAAAATTTTCTAAATGCCATTTTTGGCAATCTCGTGTGAAGTTTCTCAGTCATATTATTTCCGAATCCGTAATTTCCGTGGATCCTTCAAAGATTGAAGCGATTCAAGATTGGAAGAGACCGGAGAGTGTGACAGAGATTCGTAGTTTTCTTGGATTGACGGGTTATTACCGCCGTTTTATCAAAGACTTTTCTAAGATTGTCGTTCCTCTCACTAGCTTAACGAGGAAAGGTGTTAAATACATTTGGTCGGACAAATGTGAAACGTCTTTTCAGAAATTAAAAGAACTTCTTTCTGATGCTCCTATTCTTGTTATTCCCGAGGGGAATCAGGATTTCGTTGTTTATACCGATGCCAGTCGCGTTGGTTTGGGTGCCGTTCTTATGCAAAAAGAACGTGTTATTGCTTATGCTTCAAGGCAATTAAAGCCTGCCGAGACTAGATATGCCACTCATGATTTAAAGCTCGCGCCTATTGTTTTTGCTCTTCGGATTTGGCGTCATTATCTTTTAGGAGAGAAATTTGTTCTTTATACCGATCATAAATCGTTGAAGTATTTATTCTCTCAAAAGGAACTTAATTTGCGTCAACAGCGTTGGCTCGAATTTCTTGCACCATATGATCTTGATATTCTTTATACTCCCGGTAAGGGTAATCGTGTCGCCGATGCTCTTAGCCGTAAACAACAAGCTGTTGTTTCTATGATGATATCCGAATGGAACAATCTCGAGATCTTATCCACTTGTGAGATTCGAGACCGCGTATCCGATTTATGCTCATCATTTGTTTTATGTGGCCTTAAGGCTCATCCTTTTCTTTTAGACCGCATTCTTGAAGCTCAAAGGCTAGATCCCGAATTGGCGCTTCTTGGCCAAAATATTAAGGATAAGATTGATATTGAAGGTTTGAAGGACTTTGATATCGATTCTCGTGGGGGCATTCGGAAATTTGGTAGACTTATCGTGCCAAATATTAGTGATCTTCGTAAAGATATTTTAGAAGATTCACATCGTTCTAAATTTATCATTCATCCCGGTAGTAGTAAAATGTACGCGGATATGAAGCGACTTTATTATTGGGAGGGAATGAAACTTGACATCGCTAACTTCGTTAAGCGTTGCATGACTTGCCAACTCATTAAGGCCGAACATCAAAGGCCCGGTGGGTTATTGCAACCTTTAGAAATTCCAATTTGGAAGTGGGACCAAATTTCCATGGATTTTATAGATGGCCTTCCCCGTTCTCGTTCGGGTCATGATAGCTTATGGGTGATTGTTGATAGGCTTACTAAATCTGCCCATTTTATTCCTGTTCGGTCTAACCGAACCGTTCCTCTTTTGGCCAAGCTCTTTATTAAAGAGATTGTTAAATTGCATGGGGTTCCTACTTCTATTGTTAGCGATCGTGATCCATTGTTTACTAGTGGATTTTGGAAGAGTCTTCAAAAAGCTTTGGGAACGAAGCTTAATTTTAGCACCGCTTATCATCCCCAGTCCGATGGACAAACTGAGCGTGTGAATCCAACTCTTGAAGATCTTCTTCGTTCTTGTGTGCTTGATTTTGGTGGAAGTTGGGAAGATCATATTTCACTTGTTGAATTTTCCTATAATAATAGCTTCCAATCTAGTATTGGTATGGCACCTTTCGAGGCACTCTATGGAAGGCCATGCCGATCTCCTTCTTGTTGGCTTGAGGCCGGTGAGAAGCTGGTTTTAGGTCCAGATTTTATTCGGGATTCCACAGAAAAAATTGGCCTTATTCGACATAGAATGAAAGAAGCCCAGAGTAGACAAAAATCCTATATCGATAACCGAAGAAGGAAGTTAGAATTTTCTGTGGGAGATCTTGTGTTCATTCGTGTTTCACCTATGAAAGGTGTTGTACGTTTCAGTCGATCGAGAAAATTAGCGCCTCGATATATTGGACCATTTCCTATCACTGAACGTATTGGTTCCATGGCTTATCGCCTTTTATTACTGGCTCAATTTTCTGCTATCCATGACGTGTTTCACGTTTCTCAACTTCGGAAATGTCTTCGAAATTCAGATTCTCTTCTTGATCCCGGTGTTGTGGAGGAGATTGAAGTTTCACCGAATTTAACTTATGAGCAGCATCCTATTCGAATTATTGCTTCAGAGGTCAAACGTCTTCGAAAGAAAGATGTTCCGCTTGTGAAAGTTCAATGGTCTTCAAATCCTAAGGATTGTTCTTGGGAGTCTAGAGAGTTCATCGGGCGATCACATCCGAACTTACTTTCCCATGCTCTTTGAGGTGAACTTCTTATTTCAAACTTCTTTTGTATTTAATATGCTTTTATGGTTGTTACTATATATCTTCTTCTTAAATATTGCGAGGACGCAATTTCTTTAAGGGGGGAGTCTGTAACAACCCGCATATTTGTCGATTTTTTTTTATATTTAAATACTTTAACGATACTCAGAATTTAGTCCGAAAAGCTACTTTTTGCATACGGTCGAATTAGGACTCGGGACCACTCCCATTGAGTTTAAAATGCCGTTTGCGGCCTTTTTGAGTATAAGCTTCGATATGCTTGGAGTAAGTTGATTTTTGCTACTTTTTACTTAGGGCTTTGGTTTGGGCTGAGCCCATTAACCCCACTTAACTCAGTTCCAACCCTCTCCTCTTCATTCACTTCTTTTCTATTTTCCTAATACCCAAGCTTTTATGTTAATGGAGAGCGGAAGAGGAAATTAAAACTCCAAGCCCTAGTTTTCTTTTGCAAATCAAGCTCTAGCTCCAAACTAATAGAAGAACCCATTAGTAAGCTTCTCTTCTTCTTCTCCAACTCATTCTCTCTTTGATTTCAGAAATTCCTAAACCTAATTCTGGGAATGTTCTTCTTTTAAAGCTTAGAATCAAGCTTATTGAGTTGGATTTGAAGAGTGGTTGATTCTCCTTTGCTTTCAAGCTTCTTTTTCCAATTTCTTGGGTTCAAAGGTGAGATTTATATCTCACATCTATGCTTATATTTATCTTCGATTGTTAGGTATGAATTCCTAACACTTATTCGTGTGCAATTGCTTTGGTTTGGATTGATTTGGTGAATATTCCAATTTTTTTTGTGTTTTGGGTTCAATCCTTTATAAATCATAACTTTGATGTTTGAACATGTGTTTGGTGATGCATCGAGGAGCATATAGGGCCGGGTAGTTGATTCGCATAATCCCTTAGTGCCGTTGCTCAAGAGAATGCAATTTGGTCGAGGTTGGACCTCAATTGGATGGACTGGGAGGGGGCTGGCAACAGGTCCGGTCGACCGAGCTCTGTAGCCGGCCGACCGACCTGCTGCCAAGTGCATAAGCACTTCCCTGTTTAAGGTTCGGTCGACCGAGTACAGGGTTCGGCCGACCGACCTACTTCCCGAGGAATTTTGAGAACAGGGTCCGGTCGACCGAGCTCTGTAGCCGGCCGACCGACCTGTTGCATTTTTGCCTATTTCGCCTAGTTGTTTGAATTTCCAACTTTAATCGATTCGTGTTGTTTCCTATGTGTTGTTATCATTTGTTATGACTTTGATGACTCCTTTTAGGGATTTTTGAATATCCATTTTGATGGATTCTTTATCGGTTTCGTTGGATTTTTATTCACATCTTCGTATGTGAATTTTAGTGATTGATTGTTCCTACAATCTTCTTTGTGATTTGTCACTTTAAAAATATAAAGGTTTTATATAGTAGTAGTAAATATCAAAACTCTTTCTTCAAATGATTTCAACTCTATTTTAGTACAAAGCTCGTTTCTTAAACCGTTTTCCAATCTATTAGTATATACAAGCCTTTACCTCACTCGTATTAGAAATCTAATTAAACGACTTAGTAAAACGAGTGGTATGAAACGCTTGCGTTTACTTCGTCGGTTAATTCTTGGACTTGTTCGATTGAATCGCTTGTGACAATTTTATAGTGGAGATCTACAGTTTGTTCGTAAATATTTAAGTTAAGCAAGTGGTTATGGGACATGAAGCTAAACTCATATATTTACTAGCTTAGTGTAATTGACACTTCTCGTTGATCATGACGATCATTTTTGTGATTTAGACTAGCAATGTGCGATGTCTCTTTGTCTGCGAGGGAGACTAAACCCCATTTTGTGGAGTTTCGACTCAAATTGGTGGGGTAGCAACCCATGGTCTTCGGGCCGTTTGTGGAGCTTCGACTCAATTTGTGATGGTTAGCAATCATGGAATTAGTGTTCCGTTTGTGATACACGTGTTGGCGAGCTTTATGCTCCCGTTTGTGATAGGCCTCCCCCTCTTTGTGATTTTTGGATTTCTTGTGATGATTTCTAGAATTTGTGTTTCACCAATTTTCGTGATTTCCATCGATAAGCTTTATCGATATTTGTGCATTGGTGAATTTGTGCGTCATTGACTTTTGTGATTTCTGGATTTCGTGTGTTGAATTCTGGAATTTGTGTCATTGACTTTTGTGATTGACATTGATATTATCGTCAATATTTATGGTTTGGTGAGCTAAATTAGGAGTATGACGTTTCTGTGATTCTTGTGTAGATTTTGTGACATTGAATAATCCCTTGATGATTTTCAACTGCTTATATATCACAGCTTGGCATTGTGATTATTATGTGTTTAGTCATATCTCTTATTTTATATCGTGTCATCTGAAATGTATAGTTAGAATGATCCGTTTATTATTTTCTTATCAAATAATACTCGGGTTAGACCGAGATGTTACAGGTGCTTCTGCTTGACTTCTTCCCTGGGATTCATTACTCTGACTTTTGGCAAACTACTTAGATTAGTAGTTTATTTTGTTGTATACACTTGAGATATAGACTCATAGTTGTATTCTTTTGTATAGCACGTGTTGCTATTCTTTTGTATTATTGTGGATCTTTTTGACCACTACTCTGATATACACTTCCATATGTTAATCATATATTCATATCTTCTTCCGCCTTTGTGATATGAATTATCTGTGACTGATTTATGTTATGTTTATTTCTGTATTTGTTTCCGAAGATATTATAGCCACTGTGTAGTAGTTTTGAGTTTGTGTCGGTATGTCGGATTTCCCTCTTGAAAAAGAAATGCATGTTATACTATCTGACATATCGATGCTCGCGCAAAGCAATTACACGGATGGTCGCTCCTCAACAGCCTTATTCTCCGTGCTAGTTGACAGAATTCACCGTAATGTTCTTGGCTAGCGTGGGTATAGAGGTGGGGCGTCACACTCATGTACTTCAGTTAGGCAGTGATTAGGCTCAACTAACTCAGGGAATTCGATCAGGTTTGGGTGTGTAAGGCTCGGCCTACACATGGGTTTGAAGGTGGGTTTAGTCTAGGTGCATAAAACTAGGTGTATAGGGCTAAAACTATGCAACATACATTATTTGTTTCTCTTGTTTGGTTCGGCCAAAGGCTAGGTGGGCCCAACCAGTGGTGTAGGTGGTGGTAGGTGATGTCGCAAAGGGTGGAGGCTAGGTCAGAGGTGGTGGTGGAGGAGGTAGTGGCGGCTAATGGTGGTAGAAAGAGGAGATGATAAACTAGGCTAGGCTAGTGCAATAGGTGATGGTTTTTGGTGGATTTTGTGGTGGTCCTTGCCATGGATGGTCTCGACCTGAAATGGAGAGGTAGTAGGATGGGGATGGTCAGAGGAAAGGGGTGGTAGAGGTCAGGTCAGATCTGGTTGAGGAGGAGCTAAGTTATGAAGGTGAGAACAAGTACAAAATTCAAAATAGAAAAGTAGAAAAGCAAAGGAAGAAGAAGATAATTTTTACCTCAACTCCTTCAACCATGGCCATATTTTTCCTTGTTTTTTAGATGAGAAATGGATCAGAGATCCATGTGAAAAATGAAGGAGGAAGTCACGGCTAAAAGAGAAAAAAAAAACGGTCAAAGAGTAAATGAGGAAACGATAAAAGAAACGACTTACGTTTCAAAAGCTTTTAAAACCTTTCAAATTTCCTTAATTTTGTTTATATAACTTGATATTTCTGGTAATTTTAATGAAGAAAATAGCAGAAAATAAGAAAACAGCCCTTTTAAAAAAAAAGAAATCAACATAGTAAACTTTAGAAAAATTATGACATCGCTTTAAAAAAATATTAAAAGACAAAATATACTTAAAATAACCCATTAAAACATAAGAAAAAAAATTAAATTTAAAGAAAATAGAAAAATATTTAAAGAAATTTCTTAAAAATCCAAAATAGTGTCCAGAAATTACAAATAAATCACCATTGACTTAGGAAAATTGTTTACTTCATTTTAAAATTATTATAATACAAAAATATACATACAGTAACATATTAAAATAAAATATGACAAAGAAAATAAGATTTATATAATTTAAAATAGACAAAATTGTTAAATAAATCAAATAACACTCAAAATTGAAATGTACATAACTTTTACAGTTTAACTCTATTTTCAACGAAACGAAAAGCAGTATTCAAGTTATTACATCTATTTTCATAATAAAAGTTAAAATTCAAGATTTAAAATGATTTTAATTTTAATTTTAAAAGTCAAAGTTTAAACTGTTTAAGTGGAAATTCACCTTTTTAGTAAAATGTCCAATTTATACTATTTTGAACTATAGATCACTTAATAGTCAGCATTTATAGATAAAATGTTTGAAATGAAAATAAATTTAAAATAATCAAAATAAAAATAAAGTCAAATTTAAAATATATAGGCAAAAATCTAGGGTTGTTGCACTCTCTCCCACTCAAAACTTTTCGTCCCCGAAAAGGAATGGGGTACGGGAAAGCACAGACAAAGATAGAGTGAAATAGGATTAAGATAAGATGATAAGAAGATTGAAATTATACCTGATAACTGTTGTTATAGGTAAGTTTATCAAGGTGGAGATGATCTTTCCAAGATTCTCCAAAATTAAGAACACAAGCACGAAAAAGGTGGATCCAAAATGATTACCAAAGATTATCAAGGATTATAGAAAAATTTCTAAACGGAAACATTATCGAAAGATGTCTATACCAGTCTGTAGGAAGATAAAGATAATAAGGACAGCAAAAAGATAGTTTGAAAAACAAAATAAGGAAATAAATTTAAAAGCATGGAAATTTCATCTTAAATAGAGAATAAATCTTTACACAAGTTAAATAAATCTTAACTATCCCAAATTTCATTATCTTATTATCCAATCACCTGAAATTAACAATTTCTAAAACCATGTGTTTGAAAAATAATCATTTATTACACTCACAATGTACTTAATAAATCTTATTCTTCTTTATTCCTAATTAAATTAAATTTATTCCGCTCAATATATTTATCACTTATGTTAAATATACTTACACTTGTTATAACTGCTTTCTTTTATTCTTAGTTCTTTTAACATTATTTTATTGTAAGTTATTCAATTACCCTTTACTATATTTACCTCTGTTAATCATTTTATAATTAAAATTTAAGTGTATAACATTTATTATAACCACTCAAATTTTATTAAAAAAAATCTTTTTATATTGTATATTATCCAGTTACATTGTTAACTTCTGAAATTAAGGTAAGTTATATCTGAATGCAATTGTATTATACAAATAAAACTTTCCAATTCAATCATTTCAAGCTTTAATCATTTATTCAAAATTTATGATTTTCTTTTTATAATTGAAATTATTCTTTAAAAATAAAATTTACGAATTAAATTTCCGATTTCTTCAAACCATTTAGAGATAACTAAATGTATGTACATAGTTTATCAAATAAAATTTAAATCATATGTCTATATATATTATAAATCAAGTCATATTTTAGAAATTCAATTCAAATCAATTTGATTTACCAAAACAAAGCTGTAGCAAGACTACAGAGCGGTCTCTTCACTTTGAGACTCAAAAATGAATGTTGATGATGCTGCAGTCATCACCAAAATTATTTCCCAGCGACAAAGAGAAGAGCACTAATTTTTAAACTTTAAAATCCTTTGGAAACATAGTCTTATTCGAAAATACTTTAAATAATATAACCTTTTAAAACTTTAAACACAAAGTTTGAAACCATCAGAAATTAAATTTCTCAAATTTCTTGTTTTAACTTCATCTCAGTTCCCAAATCAATTTATAAACAACTATTTATAAAGTCATTTATAGAACAATAAATGATAAATCATTTCAAATAATCATTTTAAAATCAATTTATTAAGTTCCATAAATTTATTTATATATCAAAATTTTATTTCATTAACCAAATTTTAAAATAATATTGTGTCAATTTGTTCTGTCAATGTGTTCTAGAAATCCTATCGATAGCGTTGATCAGACGAATCGATCGGAAACCCAAATCAACATCAACAACCCAAACAACACAATATATAAAACAAAACATAGATATACAAGTACAATTCAAAATGCTTGGAAGAATAGATTGGAAACAAAATACAAGATGATTAAATAACAGAGTAGGGAGGTGGGTAAATTTAAATAAATCACGGGCAACCTTAACCGGGTCAACCGTAACTTAAAGAATAAGATCAATGTGGATTTTTCTGAGGTAAATCTACATTGATCTCAAGAGTTAGAGTTTGAAATAACAAAAGATATTAGCATCTAAACCAAGGATAGATAAGAATCTCTGGTGAATCGATGCTAATTGTAAGGGAGTTTCCCCTTTTTTTTCAATTCAATTTGAAATTGGCATGACCGCCGACTCACTAAAAAGATCATTCGAAGCAGAGTTATGGAATACTCCAGGGTCAAAAGAAGATGAATAGTGAGGGATACGATTGGATTTGGGAACCGAAGGGAACGTTCCAAAATTCAAAGGAATTGAGTCAAAATCGAAGAGATTCAAACTCGAATGAAAGTGATTCTGTAAATACATTCACTCCATATGCTGAGTTTTGCCTAGAGCTACAGCTCTGATACCAACTGTAACGACCCGATATTTTCAACCATTCGCATCCATTATAAGTGTATAGGTAGACACTCATGCCGGAATTGAATTGCTCAAAATACCGCGTTGTAAATAAAAATTTGGCAAATCTCAGAATATACAGTAAATAAAATCACAGATCACAGACACAGAGTAATAATAATGCTGCGGAAGTAAAAGAGATAGTAGTTCATGAAGCTACTATATAAATATATCAGAGTTACATAAGATACAACAGAAGAAATAAAGTACAAAAGAAGTCTCAATATATAGAAATCTACTAATACAATAGCTGGAAAGGACCAATAGACCGCAAAACATAAAACTTGACAAGTAGATAATCTCCAGCGATTCCAATCTCTAGAAAGTGGAAATCAAAATCTGTGAATAAGTCAGGCTGACCCGAGCGTAAATAAAAATACAAACACTCGAGTCAGGACATACATACTTATACAATGTAAACCAACTCAAGTGAATTGTAGTAAAGGTACAAGTAACTTAGAAGATGCTTGGGACCGCCCATCCTCTAAGGATCCGTTAAACTATTTACTATGTAGTAATATATGTTATATACAGTAATGTCTAATCAGTAAAGTATAATCATATAGAAAATAGCGTTAAGGGGGTGGTGAACCTTAACGCGGTCGGATCTTTAAAACCAAAATCGTAGTGGGCTTGCTATAAGGAGATGACACGGCACGCGAGGCAATGCCATGGTGGATACACCGTTTGCACTCTCGGACCGGTGGTGACGGCAAGCCAGCAGCTTCCGCCCACCTCGAACAATACCCACGAATCAAAGTGGCGCTACATATCGAATCACAAAAGTAATAGAATGGTTTTCGATGGAGCATGCTCGATGAAAGGGTGCGACCCTTTGTGTAGCCCGGTATAACTCCTGTGTTAGTTTTTTATGCCAACTCACGGGAGTTGGGTCCACGTAATATACCTCGAGAATGTCGCCACCATCCTACTTCATTCTGGAATCTCCACCGCATACACAGTTGTTAAAGTGGTTTTCAGTATTGGTCGGCTATAAGACAATATCTGATCCCGGTCTCTTTAACAACCAATCGTTATTATAACCCGTAGTTATAACTTTAAAACAATATTTTATACTTCAAAATAAAATATCATTTCAACCCAAATCTTTATCAAAATAAAGATTAAATCATTTCCAAACCATTTCAATATATCATCATACCATATATTTCAATTCAAATATTTATCAAAATAAATATCAAGTCATTTCTAACCATTTCAATATATTAAATTATCATGTCCTTTCAAACTTCTTTTCAAATCATTTTAATATATCAAAATATCATAACCTTTCAAAGCTTCATTTCCAAAATATCATATCTTTCTGTCAAATCATTTTAATATCAAAATATCATATCTTTCAAAACTCCATTTTCCAAATCATTTAATATCAAAATATCATATCTTTCAAAACTCCATTTTTCAAGTCATTTAATATCAAAATATCATATCTTTCAAAACTTCGTTTCAAATCTTCTTAATATATCAAAATTTCATATATTTTCGAAACCACATTTCAATCATTTTAATATATCACAATATCATATCTTTCGAAACCACATTTCAATCATTTTAATATCAAAATATCATATCTTCTCGAAACCACATTTCAATCATTTTAGTATCAAAATATCATATCTTTCGAAACTTCATTTCAAATCTTTTTAATACATCAAAATATCATATATCTTCGAAACCACATTTCAATCATTTGATATCAAAATATCATATCTTTCGAAACTTCATTTCAAATCATTTTAATACATCAAAATATCATATCTTTTCGAAACCACATTTCAATCATTTTAATATCAAAATATCATATCTTTCGAAACCACATTTCAATCATTTTAATATATCAAATAGTTATATTTCAAAACAAATTACTGCATTATTAAATCATAAAAATGAAGTTATTACATTTAATAATTAAATTATTAAATGCCAAAAGTTTAAACTTTTCAATGTTCATTTATGCACTTAAATTTATTAAAACAATGAAAATTCAAGTTTTGCATCATTTAGAAAATGCTACAAAAAGTTACATTAAAAAAAACAATTAAATTTAACAAAAGCCAGTATTAAAAATGCTGTTAATTAACTTCAAATATTCAATAGAATTTCACAAACACTTATATTTTTATTTAAATCATTTTTAACTTATAAAACCATACATTTTCACATTTATAAGCATCATTTAATTTTCCTTAAATTCATGATTTTATAAAGTTAAATTTCTTTTCAAAAATCAATATTTATTAATAATTCGCTTATTAAATTTCAACATTCAAATTTAAATTCATTACATTAAATTTCAAATTAACACTTAAGTTTAAAATTTCAAATAACTTAATTCCATTTTATTTAAGTTAACTTAAAATTTCACTTTTAAACCAAATTCATAAATTCCCATTTAAGTTTAAAATTCAACTCAATATTCACTCATTAACATTTTAACTTTATTCAAAAATCATTAATATGTTATAAAATCATTTTAAATTAATTTAACTTCAAAATATCATAAATTTATCATATTTCAAAGTTAATTTAAATTCCATTGAAAATTAAATCAAAATTTCCAAAATAACTTACATTCAGATTTTCTAACTTTTCCATAATTTATTTAACTTATAGATTTCCAGAAAATCAATAATACTTTACAAAAATTATATTTTTATTAAATTGTAAATCAAAATATTATAATAATTAAATTTCTAAAATATTGTAAAAATTTTAGAAAACATATTTTAACTACGAGCCTGTATATAATTTTCTACGCTAGGTAAAGTGATACGGGTAATGTATCATTTCAACCCGTAATTTACAAAGAAAAATCCGGGTTTTATCATTTCAAACCCGCAGTCCGAAGTAAATAAAATAAGTTGAAAACTGTTCAGGCCTATCTTTTCAACCCATAATGATTTTCCCCGTCCGTTCGGGTATGTATCATTTAAACCCACAGCGATTCTAATCTAAAGGGAACTTGCAGTGTGATGAACTGATAAAAATAGCAGAACAACATAATATTATAGTAAAAGATGTTATAATTGGTGTTTAAGCGTGGGTGAACTTCATAAAATCATAATATAGAAGGTGTAACTTGACAATGCATTTTACAGATTCAAAAGGGGTCAATTTACTAGTTATATATGTACATATTGTCTAGTGAGAATAACTTACATGTTCAAAGCTGGAGATATCTACCAAAGCACACAATGCAACACAATGAAGGCATGATGACATGGATATGACTTGAGAGTGGAGAGCCAAAGCAATTTGACTTGTTCAAACATTTACACAAATTAATACAAATATATGTAAGTTTCAACACGATTTAAACATCAAATAACATAGGAATTCAAAGCCCAAAACAACACCGAATGAATTGCACTTTTTCTCAACCTCATGTACTTCAATTAGGCAGTGATTAGGCTCAGCTAACTCAGGGAATTGGGTCAGGTTTGGGTGTGTAAGGGTCGGCCTACACATGGGTTTGAAGGTGGGTTTAGTGAAGGTGGGTAAAACTAGGTGTACAGGGCTAAAACTATGCAACATACATCATTTGTTGCTCTTGTTTGGTTAGGCCAGAGGCTAAGTGGGCCCAACCAGTGATGCAGGTGGTGGTGGGTGATGTGACAGAGGGTGGAGGTCAGGTCATAGGGGGTGGTGGTGGATGTAGTGGCGACTAATGGTGGTAGAAGGAGGAGATGATAAACTAGGCTAGGCTAGCGCAATAGGTGATGGGTTTTGGTGGATTTTGTGGTGGTCCTTACCATGGATGGTCTCGATCTGAAATGGAGATGTAGTAGGATGGGTGATGGTCAAAGGAAAGGGTGGTAGAGGTCAGGTCAGATCTGGTTGAGGAGGAGCTAAGTTATGAAGGTGAGAACAAGTACAAAATTCAAAATAGAAAAGTAGAAAAACAAAGGAAGAAGGAGATAATTTTTACCTCAACTCCTTCAAGCCATGGCCATATTTTTCCTTTTTTTTTAGATGAGAAATGGATTTGAGATCCATGTGAAAAATGAAGGAGGAAGTCACGGCTAAAAGAGGAAAAAAAAAGGGTCAAAGAGTAAATGAGGAAACGGTAAAAGAAACGACTTACGTTTCAAAAGCTTTTAAAACCTTTCAAATTTCCTTAATTTTGTTTATATAACTTGATATTTCTGGAAATAATAATAATCCCAGATAAAATTTCGAAAATTTATCAAAATATAAAAATATATATAATATTTATTAATTATATAAAGTTAAATTAAGGAAAATAGCTAAAAATAGTAAACTAGTCTAGAAAATTTGAAATTACATGAAATAAATTTTAGAAAATTCATATGAGCTTGTAGTATATTTTTAGACATAAATAATAATATAAAATAAAAGTACATTCACAAAATAATAAAAAAATTAAATATAATTTTAATGAATAAAATAGTAGAAAATAAGAAAACGACCCTTTTAAAAAAAAGAATTCAACACAGTAAACTTTGGAAAAATTATAACATCACTTTAAAAAAATATTAAAAGACAAAATATACTTAAAATAACCCATTAACACATAAGAAAAAATTAAATTTAAAGAAAATAGAAAAAGATTTAAAGAAATTTCTTAAAAATCCAAAACAGTGTCCAGAAATTACAGATAAATCACCATTGACTTTGGAAAATTGTTTACCTCAATTTAAAATTATTATAATACAAAAATATAAGTAAAATAACATATTAAAATAAAAATATGACAAAGAAAATAAGATTTATATAATTTAAAATAGACAAAATTGTTAAATATATCAAATTACACTCAAAATTGAAATGTACATGACTTTTACAGTTTAGCTCTATTTTCAACGAAATGAAAAGCAGTGTTCAAGTTATTACGTCTATTTTCATAATAAAAGATAAAATTCAAGATTTAAAATGATTTGAATTTTAATTTTAAAAGTCAAAGTTTAAACTGTTTTAGTAGAAATTCACCTTTTTAGTAAAATGTCCAATTTATACTATTTTGAACTATAGATCACTTGATAGTCAGCATTTATAGATAAAATGTTTGAAATAAAAATAAATTTAAAATAATCAAAATAAAAATAAAGTCAAATTTAAAATATATAGGCAAAAATCTTGGGTTGTTGCACGGTGATTTTGGAGATTTGGTTTATTCAGACCTAGAACAACTTGTATGGATGAATGCTATCAGCACGTTGTCATTGGAGGGCAATGAGCATTCTAATTGTAAATTTCTTAAAAGGTAATCATAGCCTAAAGCCTCATCAACCGGGAATAACTAAAAATCAGATGAGATGCAGCAAGGCTAAGTGGGTCGCATCCATTAGGTATGTTTTTACCTTCCTAGATACCTTACATCTATATATTTATGGAATGGTTGTGCATGAGATCTCAAAAATGTTGCAAAGAAACCAGGGTGATGACCTATTCGGTACTATCCGGTAAGGGGTAGGTCGGTCTTGTATTGGCAGGGATCGGTAGGTTCGATGTCGATACATTTTCTAACCGTGTACCATGATAAGTGGTGCCCCGGTGCCTTGTCATTGTATGAATCCATTCTCTAATAAGTGCCATATGATTTTGATTGTGCCAACTATGTTAAAATGTGGGATGCAAGCATTTCAGCTATTTTAATAAGAATTTGTACCTAGACACAACTATAATATCACTGGATTTGTATATAAAAGTGGTTTGGTTAGGTAAACACCCATCGTGTATATGTATGACATGGTCTAATGATATACCTTTGATTTTCAAATATTTTCTTATAACTTCTAATCCAGTTGGGCGTGTTTTTCTCATGTTGGTTTTCCAGACTGAATCGGGAGTTATTTTATTATAATGTGAGTCAGACCGAGCATACTATAGATTAGTTTGGATGCTTGGAGCTTTAAAGACGATTTGGAGGCCTAGAGACATATTCATGTAGATGGTTATATTTTCCCCTGTATTCGTTGGTGTGTTATCATCAATTATGAGGACAGACTATTATAACTATCCAGGCTGAAATAGTTTGGTATACTCTGATTGATGTCTGTATATATTATATATATATATATATATATCACAATTTTGCTCTCGTGTAAAGGCATGTGATATATTATAGATTATTCATTCCGCTGTGAGATTCCATGTTGTTTAGTTTCTTCTTATCTTCTTTCTTCTTCTTTTCCCCTAACAATCAGGTTTTCTGACATTCGATTTCTCGGCATGTGATACACTGAACGTATTGGCGTCAATTTTCAAGGGTCAAAAAACTGGGTCATGACAACATAACTCCATAGTCATTAATAAAAAAAATAATGAAGCAAAAAGTAAGTATGGCTAATGAATCATCATACTCACCTCTTCTTCTCTAACCAAGCTCCAAAATAAACTACTCATTCCATGCTTCTCTTGAAATTTGAGATAAAGCTCTAAACTCCAATTCAAGCTAATTCTTTGATAGGTATTATAAGGAATGAGTAGAGCAAAATTATGGTGATTTTAGTTTGAATTTAGGAATTTTTAGGCATGATTTGGTTGATTTAGAGCAAGAGGATAAAGGGTAATTATGGATGTAATTAGGGAAATGAAAGAAATGTTATGTGAAATGAAAATAAAATGGAAGTAATGAAGGGGTTAGCCAACTTATAGGTGTGCTAATGCACGCAGCACAAATTCATTTCACTTTCAAGAAATCACTATTCACTCCAAAAAGTTATTAACTCCAAACAAAACCAAGTTTATACTTATTCTTCTTATAACAAAATTACATTCTTAATTATAGGTGCCTCGAATTCTGGTTCATTCGTCTTTAAAAGTAGAGTACAATGGGTGTTCCGTTAATTGACGACTAAATATCAAGTGTTTAAAATTATGAGTTGTTACATCCATTAACATGGAGGCCCAATGATAGGATATGATATAACTAAAATGAAATTGGATTGTGTTGCTTCCATTTAACTGTTGAGCAACATTGCAAAGTTACCCAGCCTAATAAAATGAAGATAAGAGCACTTTTCTTCAACGGTGACTATAAGTTCAAATGTTCCTCAATAATTAACATAACTTGTGCTCTTAACAGATACTTTGACATTGCAGTGGTACTGTTAACATAATTTGTGCTCTACTAGTGAAAAGATAAATATTAAATGGGTTTGAAACTTGACAGATACTTCTAAAACTTTTGAGTTTTGAACCTTAGTTAACTAAAACTTAGTTCCTTTAAATACAATGATTAACCTAGCACAAAGATTTACTATCATTTCAGAATTTTCTCGACAATACAAAAATAATTAGGTCATAACCTGAATTTTGAAATTGCAAATTGAAATTTTTCGAAAGGGTTAGAAATCAAATGGACATTTTTATGACATTTATGTTATTTTTATTAAAAAATGTAATAAATCCTTTGAGAACAACAAACAAGTCAGTATATTTGTTGAAAACCAACATAGTTATATTTCAACATACTATAAGAATTTATCCATTTTTTGAGCTCTTATACTTTGATTTATGCAATTCAACATGGATTGAAAATTTGAATAAGAAAGATACAGCTTTCATGTTATGAATTTATCATGATTTTGACACATATATGTGGGACAGTTGCATTTAAGTTTTCAGTATAGTTTATAATCATTTTAGAATCATTTGGAAGTAGTTGTAGAGTTTTTACCATAACTTGAACTATACTGCACTGAATTGCAAAAAAATTAGATGTTTTGAAAAACAAATACAAAATTCTAAAATTTTATTATTTTAATCTTTTGATGATTCCTGTCATAAGTTACTTAAAAAGTGAAGCCTTGTCATACATTGCAGAAATTGTCTCAGATTATTATAGCAAGCTGTAGTAATTTATGCATAAATTTTGATCTATATATTATTTCAACCCGAAACAATATTTTTTGATTAAATAGCTATGATATCTTAGAATTTCAAGTTTTATGCTAAATCAAATTATTAAATTAAAATTTCAAATAGTGATATCAAAACATATCAATATATTTAAACAATAATGGTCAATGTTAGTAAAACGATGACGATTGAGTTTTATATTAAATGTAGCAACTCGGAATTTCGAACACTTCGTATATAAATAACTAGATTATTTAAATATTTGAATCTTGGATTTAATACGAATGAATATGATTTAAAAACCTTATTAACCCCTTTTTTACATTAAGTAATGATAAAAATCTTATTTTTAATTTTTTTTTACAAATGTAAATTTTGCGAAGAAATATCGATAATGTGGCCGTTAATCATTTTATCGACAAATAGATTTTTGCTAAATAAAAGTTGTTAAAACTTCTTGTACATGTCTTAGAAACAAAAAAAACATAAAGTTAAAACACTGAAGTTAACAAAATTAATTATAAATAAAGTGCTTCTGAAAGGGATGCAAAGGAGTGAATTAAGGAGGGAATTATGGAATGGTTCAAGGGAAGCATGAGCCAAAGGCATGAAAGTGAGGGGAAGACTTTTGGCTGACCAAGGGACTGTTTTGGGGGTATTTTATTTTCCTAGATCGCTCTCTTTTATCTCATTCACTTCATAATTTTATATTTCAAATGTTGTTTAAAAAAATCATAAATTAAACACTTCTTTCCTCCCTTAACTCTTCAAGGCAAATACAAATTAACTCTATTCTCTTCCAAACTTCAACAAAGGTGTTAGAACACCTAGATAACCCGTAACTTCATCCGAAAGGAATTGAAAATGGAAAATAGGGAGCTTTGATAGGCCATGATCAACTTTGACGAGGGGTTGTAGGTTGGCTTTATGTTTTTGAGCATGAAGTTGGTAGCTTTGGCTTCAGAGTGATTGTAAGAAATGATTCTTAGTTCCTGGAAGCTTAGGCTTGTGTTTGGTTTGATTATAAGTGATATTACTCACCAATTATTTGGTAAATGTGTTTATAATGTTCGATTGTTGAAATATAAAGTGTAAAGAACGATGCAGGTTATTACTTTTGGATCCCTCCTTACTTTGGAAAGCAAGTGACAATATTATATATAGTATAACCTCTCTAGTAACCCTCTAAAACATATTTTACGCTTATAGTTTATTGTTTACATGTTTTTTAATGTTATATGTGAAGTTGGAGTATGTTTTGAATGTTTGAAGTAAAGTAGTCACTATAAACGCACTTTTAAATCTCTTAACTTTAATTTCTGTAACTTAGTTATTTGTGAACATATTGTAACGACCCAAAATTTTCGACACTAATACGTTCACTATACAGAGTTCCAAGCAATCGAGTGCCAGAAATCCTAGACTGTTAGGGTAAAGAAGAAAACGAGGTAGAAGAAGATACAGAAAACAAAAGCACAGAATCTCACAATCACAGCGGAACAAAATATAATACACAAATAACAGCATTTACACAAAGAAAGCTGTAAATGTCAATTTATATACATTATACCATAGTACAATCATTCACAAATAAACTAGATAGTAATAATAACTTGGCCCTGAATACTGCCTACATACCCCATAAATATACTGTGGAATCCATACAATATGTCTCTGCCATCCAGTTCGTCTCCTGAACTCCAGAACGTTCTAACATGAAAATCTATAATACTCGATCTGACCCGAACATTACAATAAAGTAACACCCGAGTCAGGCTAGAAACCAGCGTGAGTAAATCCTTTTAATATAAAACACTTAAGTTGTAAGCTTCTTTGAAAACCCATGTAACTCGTTTACCATTGCAAGTTTTGTCCTGCTATTGCCAAAAATTTATTCCATAAAACAATATCTAAGTACCGTTACTTATTTAAATGGCCAAGTTTACTTTTTATTCCATTCCATCCTATTTGATTCTATAATCAAATTTATAAATAATTATAGATTACTAATCGAAGTGGTTTTGAATATCGCTGATATCCAACCCCGATCTCTTCGAATCCATTGCCATCCTTTAAGCCAAATTATTTAAGTAAAATAATTCAATTTGAATTTAAAATATCATATTCACACAGAAATTCATCACAGATATCAAGAACATCTCACATTTATCAACAGTTTAGTTCAGGCATTTTATATCACAGAACATCACAAATTATCAGACCAGAGATATTAAAGTATTCAATACAATTTAATCATCCATAGGCTAGATTAACTAGTCACACAATTTCTAATTTAATTAAATTAAATTAATTTAAACACTTATAAATAAATTACTTAAAATCCTACTTAAATATCATTCACTAATTGCATGCCATATATTTTATTTTAATTTATTATTGGAATTAATTAATTATCAATTACAATTACTTAAGACCTTGATTAATTTAAAGTTTAAACCATTTGTCACAATCATTTACTTAATTACATGATTAAATTTTAGTTAATAACTTTGTAATTAACTAAATAATTAACATATATATAGTTATCTCAAATTAATTAAATTAGCATCATTATTAACCTAAGTTAAGGGTTAAATTAAAAACTTTTAAATTGCTTCATTTATTTTTCCCATATGTTTAAGTAAAAACATTAACTTAAAATTTGGTAAAATTGCTTGAAACTTGTTTACATTTTAATTTTATTTTAGTTTCTATAATCTTTAACTAAATAATATTTAAGTACAACATTTAACATTTGAAAGAATTGGTTGGAAATTTTTTCTTGGAAAACTTGTTGATACACTTTTATTTAAAAGCTTTGTTAACTTACCTTTATCATTTATTAAAAATGGTTGGCCCAAGAAAATTAAACCGACCCAAACCAAAACATTCCTCCCCTGTCTTCATTCCTTGAATGTGCTAAAACACCCACGTACAAACCTGAGCCCAACCTGATCAAATCCCTTATGCAAACCCGAGCTTCTCCCTTCCCACGCTAACTACAGCAACAACAAATACACAATGATAAATGTGCGCGTGCACACCACATCGTCGTCACTTCGATCATTGATGCCACCTTAGATCTATCGCCAACGACACACTCGAACGACCCAACCACCCAGAATCCTGAAATAAACCCGAAATCGAAATCGAGATTGACGAGTACCACTGGAACAAAACCCAATCACCCAAAACCACCATTCCATTTCTTTTCCCCTACCTTCAATCCAACCCCAATGCCGCCACAACGCTGAATTTACCTCGAGAACATCATCATCCCAAATAGAGTTTTAAACCCTACTCCGCCCTCGACACGCTGCCAGGCGATCATAAAAATCGCCGTCTAAGTTTCCCAAGCTCCTCGATCAATAAGCTATCTCCAGCAACGACCTTCACCTCCCTAGAACCTCGGATCGCCAAAAAACATCAAAACCCAATTTCTATTCTAAAATTTCACTTAATTTACTAATTTAAAAATGTATAAATTACCATTAAAAATCATGGCTTTTAAAGACAAATCAGATTATATATGAAAATCTTGAAAACATGAAAGTCGAATTTCTGAGATGATTTGAGTTTAACTGTAATTTCTTGTTTTACAGTTAATTTCTTAATAATCTCCCATAAAAACATTTTAAAAAATAGAATTTAATCAATACAAACCTATTTTCTTTAAACATCATAATCTATAATGGTTTATATGAAGAGGAATCAAATTTTGAGTAATTTTTGGTCTGTTGAAAACTAAACAGAGGCATGCACAAACATGCATATACACACACACACACACACACAGCAACTTCATACTGATGTACATGCAAAGCATATTTATACATCCAAGCAAACATTTTCAAAACATTACTTTCATTATTTATCACATGCATCAAAAAAATAAGTTGATTTGGTTTAAAAGAGGAATGTTTACTCAGAGAAATTTTTTGAACAGAGGAAGCTTTTAAAATCTGGAAACTGTAAATTATTCTTGATCTACTTTGATTAAATTGAATCTTGAACTTGAATTTGAATTGCTTTGAATCTTTGCTTTGTTGCAGATGAAAAACTGATGAAGTTATTTGTTTATTCTCTTTTTATTTTCTGGTTTTGGTTTGTTATTGATTTGTTTCCAAAGAAAAGAATATAAAGAAGAAATTTAGATATATGTTTAAAAGAGGATAAACTGCTTGTTACAGCACCCTGGTTTCCATCTTTAAATCATTTTTCTTTTCCTTTTGAAATGAAGAAATCCAATTAAAAACAAAATTTGCCACTTGTATACATAGGTCTTCTTTCTAGCTTACAAATGTCTTAAATATATATATATATATATACACATACATACATACATATACATACATACTTATATATATACATATTATATTTTCTTTTTACTTATTTCTATAGCATAATAGTTTACTTAATATTATAACCTTCTCTTTAATTGTTCTTATTTTTATCTCTAAACATATATTATTATTTTACTTCTTTTTTTGTTTTAAACGTAAGTTATTAATATCTTAATTAATAACCACAAAAATATTTATAGTGTTTAAAGCGTAGATTTTAAATTTAAATTATTTTTGAGATAAAAATATAACTTTGGAACAATTATAATATCTTATGTGCTTTTTGATATTATATATATCCATATTTTTACAAACTCCATATATCATTCATATGGCCTATATATACTTACCTATATTTATATACTTGCATATATGTGTTTCGAATATCACAATGCTTATATATACATACATATATATATATACTTATGGATTTTTTATCTTAATTTAAATGGTGAAATATATTATTTATTTATTTACTATAAGATTTATCATCTCTAGAGATTTTTACAATTCAACATTTATTACAGTTTTAAACCAATCTAGATTTATATCCAGATATTTTTAATTATCAGAATTTATTTGTTCAACTAATAAAATCAGTTAATTATCCACTTATCTGATGTTAAAAACTGGGTAGTCACATTCCTCCCCACTTTATAACATTTCGTCCTCGAAAAGGAATGAAGAAAAGAATTTTAATTATACAGTTAATTATCAGTTAAATTATTTTTTAGACATTCTTAACTCTTTACTCTTTTATTCTAAAGTTTTAAAACACTTTAAAATCTACATATTACCAAAATAGCTTTATAAAAATACTTTTTATAACTCGATGTTTCCACAAGTCCATCCTTGTTCTCACAGAAGTTCGGTCATACGTTGATCATGCGTAGGGCTGAAAATCTATAAGCACTTAGGAGACCTGTTTTCAACACCTAGTGAAAATACTTGAAAAACATTTTTGTGAAAATGAAGAAAATATTTTTGTGAGAATGCTCTAGAAATCATCACCCCTCCATGGTCACAATTAGCCTGACGATTACGTCGCCATCCCGACGAAACCATAGAAAACTGTAGGCATCCGCACCCGTCAATTACATCATGGAATCGCCACAGATCGTAGCTACACCAAGGGTTACATTGCCATCACGGAAAAAACCATGTAACTGTAGGCATCGGCACCCTCGAATTTCGCTACAAAATGAAACTTCACCACACAGATCATATAGATCGTAGACTACATCAGTCGAGTCCTAATGTAGCCTGTAGACACTCACTACCACACGACTTTCACTATGTCTTCATAGATCACAGTCTACCTATGTTACGTTGCTCTCCCAGCGAAATCAAACGTAGAGTTTAGGCAATCACTGCTCCTCGACTTACGCTATGAAGCGCAGTAGATCCTAGTTACACCAAGTTACATTGCAGTCACAGCATAACCCCAATGTCTCTGTAGGCATCAACGCTCTCGACTTTCTCTACCCCAACCACAATCCTCAAGAACTGCAGTTTAGTCCGAATATCTCTTGGGATCAAAATTTAGAACCCCCCTTAGGGCTCAATGCAGAACCACCCCGTGGATCTCCTACCATAAGTTTCAACTTTAAATGGGAGCACCTTTTTCTCCATAGCATGCTCAAAACATTTTATACTATACACATATAGTATCTTTAAAACATACTCTTTATATGTATCACATATAAATCCCATTTACACAAAACCGATATCTCAAAATCGATAGTTCTCAAACTTGGCTTTCCAAATCCCAAAATTGATCTTTCCCAAAAATCAAAAGCCCTTCAAAATCAGTAGGTTCCAAAAAAATTTTCCCAATTTCATAAAATCATATATATATATATATATATATATATATATATATATGAGTTTATTCTTTTAACTTGAAAAATCTTTGGATCACTTCATACTTACATAAATTCCATTTTATACTTCAAATATTTTTCAAAGACCTTTTCTTTTGGTTATAGATTCAACAAGGAGAGTTTATCATATATAACAAATATATATATATATACATACTTCATCTATGCGAAATCAAATATTCAAATTTGATTTCCTTTATAAAGTTATTTTCCACGTTACTTACTTTTTATAAAATGAGTTTCAGTTATAGTGATGTCCAATTTCCGAAAATCATTTTTACTTTTCTTTCCAAAATTTTCAATATCTATTTCATTCAAGCACGTACGATGTACATATATCATCTATACACAATATCAAATCCGATCGCTCACCCGATTATATAATTTCACTTCCGAACTATATCATCCTCCCGACTTCCTGGTGTGGACTCAGAACTGGTTTCTTGATCAAAAACCATAATTCTCCTTGCATAGTCATACTATGATAGAGAATTTCTAGAATCAATTAGAAATCCATGTCCAGGGTTCGCGATTGAAAATTGAGTGAAAAATCCCAACTCGGATCGATACTCTATCTCGAAATTCTATGCTCAAATTTGGATCAAATCATTATGAAAATAGAATAATATACGTACATCCTACTTATTTACCTTCATTGATTATCAGCTAAATCAATTTCCTTTAATTCATATTTATTTTGATTTCTATTCACAATTGCCTCAATTTCCACTTGGGTTATCCCTTCGATTCTTATCTCAATTGGTATTTAATTATGAATAGTTTGCACTCTGCCAGCTTGAATTAAGAAAATAGCTTGAAAAGTTTAAAATAGTTAAGTGGTTGTAAAATAGATATTGGTTGTAAAATAGTTGTAAACAATTAAGTAGTTATAAAATAGTTGTAAAATAATTAAATAGTTGTAGAATAGTTAGTTAGTTGCAAAATAGTAGTAAAATAGTAATTAGTTTGAAAAATTGTTGCAAAATAGTTAACTTATTTCAAAATAGTTATAAAATAAGTATAAGATGGTTTGGGTTTTAAAAACAAAGGTTGTATAGTAAATAAATAGGAAAAATAGATTTACGACAGTTATATTAAAACATTTCATTTGAAAATAGTTTCAGAGTCAAATTATTCAATCTCCCAATCTCCCATTTCGACCCATCTCAATTTCCATTCCCGTTGAATATATTCAATTCCAATTAATTCACATCAAATTTCAATTTGAACTAATTTTCAATTCCATTCTCAACTTTCAACCATCTCGAATTATATAAATACAAGTTAAATTTTTAAATGTTGATTTAAACCCTTAAATCAAATTAACCCTTAACTTTTAATTTAACAACCTAAGTCTTTAACAATTTTCAGTTTTGAGTCCAAATTTCAAATATTCATTTTAAATTACCTTTACTTAACTTATTTCAAAGTTCAAGTAAGAGTTCAAATCTTTTTAAATAATTTAATCTTCGAAATCCAGTTTATTACCCAATTTTAACTTCTAACTTTGAACCCAATTCTTAATAATTTCAGTTTACAAGTTCCTTTTTAACATTTAAATCTTAAGTTCAAAGTGATTCCATTTTCATAATTACAATTTCATTTCAAAAATCAAAATCTTTTAAATAGTTTTAAAATAAGGTTTAATTTCTATTTAATTTCAGTAATGGATATATATATATATATATATATCAATCCACTTCTTAATTCATTTAAATAATCCAATTCATAGTTTTATAGATTATTAATAACAATAGGATGATATCAGGATAAGTCAAGGTGAATAAATATTCCAAATTATCTAAATATCCATCAATAACATCCATTACCAATTTCCAGAACTCAAACCCGTTTCGAGATCACACATAACTCCTTTTTCAATTCTACCCATTTAGCTTCTCTAAGTTAAATTCAATTTTATCTTGAAATCTTCCATTTCAGATCATAAGTCCACAACTTATTTAACCTGTCCAGAGTTAAATTCCAATTCATTAATCCATTTAGACTCCTCAATTTAAATTTTCCATTTCAAATTTAATTTTTCTTATTAATATCACTTCCACTTATAAGTTCAGAACTTATTTTACTTTGGGTTATTCATCTCATTCTAGGGAATTGAGAATTCAGCACTTAGTATTTATTTCAAATCAACTTTGATATTATGTACATTCTATATATATACATTTATATCTAAATTGTTACTTCCTTAAAACATTTCATTCTACTTTATCATTGTTTATTTAGAAAAATAAGCATCCCTATTAAGATACAATACCCAATTTATGATAATTATCATGTCTAGAAATCATACACACCATATATTCCATAATCATTTGCTGAAAAATCAAAGGGTAATTTATTTCAATACTTTGAAAAGTCTTTTGAATTTGCTAGGATTTAAATTCAATTTTGAATCCTTTTTTAGCTTAACTTATTTGCGTAGTTAATCCTTATCCAAATTTCTATCCAGTTGTATATACATTACCACTTAATTCTCATTACTATATTTAATTTCAATAATCAACAACCAATTACCTTAATATATATAATAATTATAAAATTATTGTTTTATATATCAAAATACAAGCTTATATAAAAACTACTTTTAAAATCGTTTTTAAAAACATTATATAAGAAAATAACAAGTACGTCCTCATATAATGCGCTCCACTCATTCTAGGGTACTACTGACCCTATCTCTAATGAGTAATCCCCACCAGAGCCAAGGTTCTCGCTTAACCTTTATCTTTGATACCAAATGTAACGAACCGAAATTTTCGACCCCAAAAATTCGACACTAATACGTTCACTGTATAGAGTGTCGAGCAATCGAGTGTCGGAAATCCCAGACTGTTAGGGTAAAGAAGAAAACGAGGTAGAAGAAGAAATAGAAAACAAGAGCATAGAATCTCACAATCGCAGCAGAAGAAAATGTAATATACAAATAACAGCATTTACACAAAGAAAGATATAATTATAAATTTATATACATAATACCGGAGTACAATCATTCACAAATAAACTGGACAGTAATAACAACTTGCCCCTGAACACTGCCTACACAGCCCATAAATACACAGCGGAATCTATACAATACATCTCTGCCGTCAAGCTCGTCTCCTAAACTCCAGAACGTCCTAACCTAAAAATCTATAATACTCGGTCTGACCCAAGCATTACAATAATGTAACAACCGAATCAGGTTGGAAACCAGCGTAAGTAAACCCTTTTAATATAAAACACTTAAGTTGTAAGCTTCTTTGATAAACCAGGTAACTCGTTTATCATTGCGAGTTTTATCTTGCTATAGCCAAACATTTATTCCACAAAATAATATCTAAGTACCGTTACTTAGTTTAAATGGCCAAGTTTACTTAATTTATTCCATTCCAGCCTATTTGATTCTATAATCAAATCTATAAAGAATTATGGATTACTAATCGAAGTGGTTCCAGGTATCGCTGATATCCGACCCCGATCTCTTCGAATCCATCGCCATCCTTTAAACCACGTTGTTTAAGTAAAACAATTCAATTTGAATTCAGAACATCATATTCACACAGAAATTCATCACAGATATAAGAAACATCTCATATTTATCAATAGTTTAATTTAGACATTTCATATCATAGAACATCACAAATTATCAGACTAGAGATATTAAAGTATTCAATACAATTTAATCATCCATAGGCTAGATTAACTGGTCACACAATTTCCAATTAAATTAAATTAAATTAAACACTTATAAATAAATTACTTAAAGTCCTGCTTAAATTTCATTTACTAATTGCATGCCATTTATTTTATTTTAATTAATTATTGGAATTAATTAATTATCAGTTACAATTGCTTAAGACCTTAATTAATATAAAGTTTAAACCATTTATCTTAATCATTTGCTTAATTACATTATTAAATTTTATTTAATAACTTTTGTAATTAACTAAATAATTTACATACATATAGTTATCAACTTAATTAATTTAGCATCATTACTAACCTAAGTTAAGGGTAAATTAAAAACTTTTAAATTACTTTATTTTTTATTTTTCCCATATGTTTAAGTAAAAACATTAACTTAAAATTTGGTAAAATTACTTGAAAGTTGTTACATTTCCATTTTATTTTAATTTCTATAACCTTTAACTAATTAATATTTAAGTAAAAAATTTAACATTTAAAGGAATTGGTTGGAAAATTTTGCTTGGAAAACTAGTTGATACACTTTTATTTAAATGCTTTCTTAACTTACCTTTATCATTTATTAAAAATAGCTGGCCCAAGAAAATTAAACCGGCCCAAAACCAAAACCTTCCTCCCCTCTCTTCTTTCCTTGAACATGCTAAAATACCCATGTACAAACCCAAGCCCAACCCGATCAAATCCCTTATGCAAACCCGAGCTTCTCTCTTCCCACACTAACTACAGCAAAAACCATTACACAATGATACACGTGCACATGCACACCGCATCGCCATCACTCCGATCATCGATGCCACCTTAAATCTATCGCCGACGACACATTCGAACGACCCGACCACCTAAAACCATAAAACAAACCCTAAATCGAAATCGAGAGTGACGAGTACCACAGGAACGAAACCCAATCAACCAAAACCACCACGCATCGCCACCTATGACCACCAGAGACCTCGGCTCCTCATACTGGCCTTCGCCGCAGACCCAAGCTTCTTACCCCACCTCCAATCCAACCCGATGCTGCCACGACGGTGAATTACCTCGAGAACATTGTCGTCCCAAACAGGGTTTTAAACCCTACTCCATCCTCGACACGCCACCACAACGATCAGAAAAATCGTTGGCTAATTTTCCCAACCTCCTCATCAACAAGCAGCAACGATCTCGACCTCCCTAGAACCTCCTATCGCCAGAAAACATCAAAAACCCAATTTTCGTTCAACCTAAAATTTCACTTAATTTACCAACTTAAAAATCAAGAAATTACCATTAAAAATCATGGTTTTTAAAGAAAAATCAGATTATATATGAAAATCTTGAAAACATGAAAGTCGAATTTCAGAGATGACTTGAGTTTTATTGTAATTTCTTGTTTTACAGTTGATTGCTTAATAATCTCCCGTAAAAACATTTTAAAAAATTTAATTTAGTCAATACAAACCTATTTTCTTTAAACTTTATAATTTATAATGGTTTATATGAAGAGGAATCAAATTTTGAGTAAGTTTTGGTTTGTTGAAAACTAAACAAATACATGCACAGACATGCAGATATATATACACACACACAGCAACTTCATACTGATATATATGCAAAGCATATTTATACATCCATGCAAACATTTTCACAACATTACATTCATTATTTATCACATGCATCAGATAAATAAGTAGAATTGGTTTAAAAGCTAAATGTTTACTTATAGAAATTTTTTGAACAGAGGAAGCTTTTAAAATCTAGAAACTGTAACTTGATCTTGATCTACTTTGATTAAGTTGAATCTTGAATTTGAATTTGAAATGCTTTGAATCTTTGCTTTGTTGCAGATGAAAAACTAATGAAGTTGTTTGTTTTCTCTTTTAAATTTTTGTTTTGGTTTGTTATTGATTTGTTTCCAAAGAAAAGAATATAAAGAAGAAATTTAGATATATGTTTAAAAGAGGATAAACTACTTGTTACATCACCCTGGTTTCCATCTTCAAATCATTTTTCTTTTCCTCTTGAAATGAAGAAATCCATTTAAAAAGAAAATTTGAACTTGTATACATAGGTCTTCTTTGTATCTTACAAATGTATTACACACACACACACACACACACACACACACACACACACACACACACATATATATATTATCAGAATTTTTTTATTCAACTAATAAAATCAGTTAATTATCCACTTATCTGATTTTAAAAACCGGGTCATCACACATATCGTGGTATAACTTGTTTTGATTATTCTCTATACTTCTAGGACTGTATATGACAGTGAGGAATTGGTTTGGAAAGTGGTAGAACTTTTATAACAAAGTGGCGCAAGTTATAGAAAAATAGTCAATATATGAGCACTCTGTAAAAGACATTGTTTTAAGAATTTTTACAGCCAGTTGTAAGATCTCTTTATGGGTTTCTTTGTGCTTTTATAAGTAAAATATACATACTTACTAATGTGAAAATATCAAGTTTTAGAAAGGTTCAAGACCGTTCGAACAAAACTAAGAAAGTTTGAAGTAAAAAGGTTGCTATATAAGCATTTCGAAAAATACCATGTTTTAGAAATTTTTATAAATTAATTGGAAGACACACTTAGGTGTATTTTTTCTCTCATTTTTAAGTACTCTATATATATTAACTATTATAAAATAATTGGATCAAAATTCAATTGTTTATCTATTGATAAGTAGTCTCAAATTTCATGCAGAATCATGTTATTTCTGGTTCATAACTTTAGATAGCATTCAGAAGAATGCTATCCGATGAGAAGTTGATAAACATTAGGAGTTGGTGGAAAGTAACTGCTTTTGGAAAAATTAAACGGTTTTCTTATTAATCATAGCTTTGCCATGCGGAGAGTCATAGTGCCCACTTCATCAAGCTGCATTTGTGGTTTTCAAAGTCAGTTAACGGCGATATATATGTATAACCTTTAGTTGATATGGAATGGATAAGCGTGTTGTGGTGGGAAGCACAACATAGAAGTAATTACTTATGCATGGGCGTAATCGCATGGCTTAAGTGCCGCATTTTATAGAACATGGGCATGGTACTACATGTATATAATGTTGCTGACCCTATTATTTTTGAAGTAACTTATAGCGACGATAATGAAGTCGCATATTTTGATAACGACTTTGAAAGGTAATGATGTCATGTTTTTATCACTTTGACTTTAAATGGTTGCTGATTTTAATCTGTGTAACCTATTTTCGAAGAAAGCTTGGTTGGCACCAGTTATCACTTTGGCCATAATGATGCCACTATTTTCTTTAAGGAATTGATGTCGACTCTTCAATATCACCGAGTAACTTCTTAGATATTATATATGCTATACAAAGTGGTTTGCTTCAACTTATACCCTTATGTTTTACCAATAAAGGATTTTAATATGTTTTGAGGGGCGATGATCCGAGTTGGTTATATCCTTGTCGCGTTATATCAGTATAGAGGCATTATATTGTTTTTTGCTCTATAGCATATGGTTTCGAAGTGAGTTAACTTCCAATTGGTTTAAAGATTCATCGACATAAATTTATAATAGTATATATCATGGCATAAATATTTTGGATAAATAAAGGGAAAAAAAATTTCTTGTATAATTTATGATTTCATGGGTTAAACCATTTATAAAGAAAGTATGTTTTCAAGGAAATACTAAGGTCATTTAGCCCAAGATTTTAGTAAAAAATTATTACTCTTCTCACCATTGGATAAATTATGATAAGACAAATTTGACTCGGAGACTAGAAAACTAGACGGGACTGGTGTAGGGTAGCATCCTATACTTCAGTTGTTACCCCATGGTCAATATAAGTTCAAAATTACAGTGCATAGGGATTTGTTAAAGGTATGAATAAAAGTAGGTTTATGCATAGAAAGAAATACAAAAATGTAAGATAGGTTATAGGTTGGCGTTCAAAATCTTCATAGTAAGCCTAGCAAAACCACGAGATTGACAGCTAGTCAAGTAAACACTAGGATAAGTTTATTTGGATTGACTATCTAGTTTTCTTCTTATAGTCATTTAGGAAATTTGGTATATCAAGTAGGTCCGTGTCTGCCATATAGGTTGGTAGTTACCCTATGAAAACTAAACATTAAGATAGATAGTCTACTAATTTGACAAATAGTCATGATTACCCATGTAACATGCATGTACAGTATCATTTTTATTGTATATATTAACAACTATGGTTGCTAGAGTTATTTTTGTGAAAGATATATTTTGAAAGGGATACTAGTAAGGGGAAATCCATTGCACTCAACGGCATGGTCTCCCTAAATACCTATAAACCAAGATGGCATATTATTATTCACACCAAGCTTTTTATCCGACTCAAAGTTTTTGTTTTTCCTTTAAACTCTTGGGTGTTCAAAATTTGATTTGAGTAGGCCAGGAATAAGGACTTTTCAGGTTAACTAGGTTCCGACTAATAAAGCTTTTGGAGATATTGATAAGAAAAGCTAGATATGTAGATGTCTATCTATATTATTAATCCACTTTTTTGAAGTTATTTTGTTGAAGTGTATGTAAAGACAGATGTCCTGCTATCTATCAGTACATCTAATCAACCAAGGGGCATATTCATATGTCGCTCTTAGAGTATTTGTAATAATTATGTTTAATCTAAACCTGGTCAATGTTTGGGATCATGTACTGAATATGAAATTATGTATTTGAAAAGAAATGTGAAAGTTGGTTTTGAAACTCTGTTTAAAGTGTTTCATATTCTTGTGCTTTGATGTTATTGATAGGACTAACATATTCGCATTTGTCATCGGAGATTAATGGAATAGATGACTATAACACCTATAGTGCTTAGCTTTGGGACTCAAAATGAGGGATATTACAACTTGGTATCAGTGCATAGTTTCACGTAAAACTAAAATAAATTTAAACTAAAAAATATTTTGAAAACATAATCCAAATGAATCAAAGAATATGATTGGGGCATGGGATAATGCTATAATAACATATATGTACTTGCTATATATAAGTATACGCTTTATCTCTATTCTTCGTCTCTCTTAGACCATTCTTCCGTATCTTACAAAGGTTCAAATGCAGATTTAAGGAAGTAAAATATGGAGGCAGGAGATCGAAGAGTGAATCTGGTGGAGGAAGCACCACAACCAATTGAAATCCTAGGCCTAATACTAAGAGAAATTTGGGTCGACAAACTAATGCTAATGTTGGTGCTCGAACACTAACGGTTAATATGGGATCAATGCATCAATTCTTTGTCAACATGATGCAAGCAAGAGCTACCATTGGATTAGTTGGAGGATATGTTGGAGGAGCTAATTAAGAAGTTCCAATTGTCAACAATTACGCTGGTCTGAGTAGAGATTATGCAAGATTTGGAGGGAAGTCATTCATTGGAATTGAGGATGCCATCGAAGTGGAGAATTGGTTACTTCATTGTGAAAGGATCTTCACTGAACATGGTTTGAATGATGAGATAACATGGAGATTGATGCCTAGCCAACTGCAGGGAGCTGCATTGTACTGGTGGAACAATGCTACTATTGGAGTAGTATGCGAAACTTTGACTTGGGTTGAATTTAGAATGAGGTTTGAAGAGAGGTTTATGTTTGAGATTGCTAAGTCGACTCTATTAAGGAAGTTTGCTGAGTTGGTGCAAGGTGATATGACGGTGCTTGAGGATGCAACCAAATTTGAATAGCTGTCCTGATATAGGTATTCTACCATGGATACAGTGATAAAATGGAACGACAAGGTCATTCATGGACTGAGACCTCAGTTCAACTTTACCACATCTCAGGGATCCATGTGATGCAGTCGTGGAGATGGCTTCAAGAAATGAAGAGACGCTTGCTTTGTTGCATAATAATAAACAAGTAGGGAATTAGGATAGATAATGTCAGAAGAGGAATTTCTTTCATAAAAGGGAGCTCGAAAGGGTGGATAGCCAAGAAAGGAAAGTCTGAGGTTGTTCGTTACAAGGGTGACAAGACAGGGTATTATTCTTATGAATGTTGAACTAGTAAGGAAAAGGAAGTCGTTGGAAAGAAAAGCATTATGTGCTTTAACTACGACTAAGTGAGACATTACAGGAACAAATGTTCGGAAGTGGGCCAGGCAGAAAAAAAGTAATTACTTTGGAACCGGCTACCTCGAGATTAAACCGGGAAGAAAGGAAAAGTTATGATCGGAGATATTGTTTTGATTCATGGCTTACCTGTTAGAGTACTGTTTGATACTTGTGTATCACATTCTTTTATATCTCATTGTCTGTTAGATAAGCTTAAACTAGAACCCTCATATCTAGTTACTTCCTTAAGTGTTGTGAATTTGATAGGAGGATATGTAACTCAAGAGATGCATGTGACCATTCAGAGTTTGCATTATTAGGTCATATATCTTTTGCAATTTGCATGTGTTTGATTTCATAGGAATTGAGATAACTTTTGGTATAGACTGGCTAAATAAGTATGATGCTAGGATATTTTGCTACGATAGGAAAATATCACCAAGACACCTTAATAGTAGTGACCGAATGGTATACTCAATAGAGAATCCAAGTTCAGATGTTTTTGGTGTGGTGGAGGAGAAAGACGAGTTGAATTGGGTTTTCATAGCTAGAGAATTTGTGGATGTTTTTAAGCCCATTACAAGATTACCGTCCAAACGAGCAATTGAGTTTTGAATAGATCATGTACCTGGAACTGGGCTAGTAAGTAGACCACCTAGCAGAATGACACTTATCGAATTGAAAGAGTTAAAAGTAGGGTGGACTTAGAAGGAAAATGTTTTATTAGACCAAGCAGTTTGCCATGGGTCGTTTAGGATGTGTATTCATTGTAAGTTGAATGAAAATCAAAAGGTGCTTGTTGATTGTGGGTGGAGGATCTAATAATTTACCCACTCATGATTTCAAGCGCGATTGTCCCTGTTGTTGTATGAAAGGTGGTTATTGACTATGGATGTTCAATCAATATTTTTTTCAAAAAAACTTGTGATCAAATGACGTTGGAGGAGAGAGATTCGAAGCCTTATAGATATCATTTGTAGGGGTTCAATAGGATGAAGACAAAAGCCATAGAATTTTGAATTACTAGGTAAGGGAGACTGTAGGCAAGTGCAGGTTGGGCCATTTTTAGTGTTATATATCTATTCTGCTTATAACGTGTTCTTAGGCCGACTTGCCCTAGCTGAATCCAGAGAAGCCATCGCTCCATTATGTTTAAATATGAAATTCCCAACAGATAATGGATGGGGACCGTGCACAGAGATCAAGTAGATGGCTACGAGTGCTATGTCACTGAAATGAAGGAGGCAAGGCGTAAAGAGAAAGGAAATAGTGTAGAGTGGTTCCTCTACATAAAGGCTATGGATGCATAACAACTACCGCCTAAGTCCCAGCTTGGGAAAACTAGTCGACACTACGATGACATAGAAAGACGAAAAGAACCGAAGGGTGGACAAGCAGCTCCTGTCGAGTTGACAATCACTATTCAAGTTAGTAGGAATACCTAAGTAAAGTCCTGAAGGTTGGATCTTAAGTCGACACTAGTGTAATGATGGATTTGGTTAGTTTTCTCCTAGCAAATCTGGATGTGTTTTCCTAAACATACTCGAGTATGCATAGGATCTTGCCTGGGATAGTACTCATGCATTAAACATAAATCCCAAGTATGGTCCCATGAAATAGAAATGCCACAGTCTAGGTCTGGAGAGATCCGCTACACTCATAGAAGAAGCGGATAAGCTCAAGGGTAACGGCTTCATCCACGATGACATATACCTAGATTGGGCCCTTTGTTGGTGAAGAAAGAAAATGGAAAGTGGATGACATGCATTGACTATTTGGACTTGAATAAGGCATGCCCAAAGGGCAACATCCCACTTCTAAGAATAGATCAGGTAGTGGACTCAACTATTGGTCATGAGTTACTTTCTTTCATGGACGTGCACTCAGGATACAATTAAATCCCAAGCATGTCCTAAATTAGAAGCACACCAGTTTCATTAGCGACCTTAGACTATATTGTTGTCTGGTCATGACCATCGAATTAAAGAACGCAGGAACAACTTACTAGAGACTTATAAACCTGATGTTTAAGAACCAGATCAGACGGTCAGTGGAAGTTTACATAGATGTTATGCTTTTGAATTCACGACGTTCAAGAAATCATGTTAATGATCTGGTAGAGATGTTTGATGACCTCTGATAGTAAGGGATGAAGCTCAATCCCTTGAAATGCTCTTTCGGTATTGTGTCGAGGAAATTCTTCAGTTTCCTTGAAAACTCTCATGGAATTGTAGCTAATCTACATAAGATCAAGGCTTCGAGAGTGATTGAAGCTCCAATGATGATCAATGAGATCCAAAACATAAATGGGAAAGTCACCGCCCAGAGTCGATTCGTTTCCAGGGCCATTCAAAAATGTGTCCATTTCTTCGAGATGAAAATTTTGAATGGAACTAGGACAGCAAAGATGCATTCAAAGCTTTAGTGAATCTCTTAGAAACACCTCCTATCCTTTCAAACCGAGTGGATTACGAAGGCTTCTTTATATACTTCACAGTATCCGTGCAAGCTCTGAGCACCGCACTTGTACGTGAGGAATCTCGCAACCAACGACCGATCTACTACACTGGCAAATAGTTGATAGGAACAGAAAGAAATTACCCCAGACTGGAAAAGCTCGCATATTGTCTATTGATCGCTTTGAGAAAGCTCCGCCCCTACTTCATGCTCATCGGAACAATGTCCTTACTAACCAGCCTTTGTGACAAGTCCTACAATGACCTGAGACTTCGAGAAGGCTGCTAAAATAGAACATTGAATTGATTCAATACGATATCACCTATCACCCTCGAAGAGCAATCCAAGGTCAAGCTTTGGCGGATTTCATAGCTGAATTCACTACATAAGATGATTTTCTAAAGGGAAATGGAGGAAAGAAAGTTGGATGGAAGACGTACACAGATGGTGCGTCCAATGATCGATATTCTGGTATTGGAGTTATGCTTGTCAGTCCCAAAGAACAGCAGATAAGCTATACCTTGAAACTTAGTTTTTTAAAATAAATAGTGAAGCTGAATAAGAGGCCTTGATTGCAAGACTCAAGATCGCCAAAGAAACAGGAATAAAGACTTTACACATTTTATGTGACTCCTAGCTAGTAATCTATCAAGTTTGGAAAGAGTAGCAGGCAAAAGGAGCAAGACAAGCTTCCTATCGGAACCGGGCTCTTGAGTTGCTTGATGACTTTGAATATCACATGATCACTAACATTCTTAGAGAGGATAATATGAAAGCCAACCTGCTTACTAAATTGGCTAGTTCTAGAGAGACACGGCTCATCAGCCTAGTTCCAATGGAAGTATCAACTTTGAGCATCGTATCAACTTTGACCACCGACTAGATGGACGTTTATCGGATCTTGGAGACTAAGCCTAAACGGGAACCATGGATGACTCCGATTCAAGATTTTTGCAAAGAGGGATCCTTCTGGAGGGAAGGGATGAATGATGAAAAATCCTTCTACATGCTTCAAGATACATTATGCAAAAAGGACTACTGTACAGGACAAACTATTCCTCAAAGAGGTCTACGAAGAGGCTTGTAGCGACTATACTTGTGCAAAATTTAGCGATGAAGATTCTTCGGTACGAATACTTCTGGCCAACTGTTAATCGAGACGTGGCCGATTACCTCCGAACATGTGACAAGTGCCAGAGATTTGCTAAAATTCCGATGGTTCGCTCGACCGAAATTACCCAAATAGTCAGTCCTTGTGCATTTGTAGTTTGGGGTATTAATATTATTGGTGTATTATCTATATCTAAAGGTGGCGCGAAGTGTTCCATTGTGGTGGTTCATTAAATTATTAAATGGATTGAGGTAGAGCCTTTCACCGTGATTAGCATGAAGAAAGTAATCAACTTTGTTGTTCAGAATATCTTCTTCCATTTTGGAGTTTCATAAGCGATCATTGTCAATAACGGGACCAAATTCGATGGTACGGAGTTTAAATATTTCTAACCCCGACACCACATATAGAATTTTTTTGCAGCGGTGGCACATCCATAGGCAAATGGATAGGTTGAAGCCATAAACAAGATTATTAAGTCCATTCTGAAGAAGCAATTGCTCCAAAGGAAGGTGGGTCGATGAACTTCCATTAATGCTTTGGACTTATTGAACGACCCATAAATAAGCATCCAGCCATTCACCATTCGCCTTGGCATATGGATCAAAGGCTATGATTCTGATCGAACTTGAGGCACCTTCTCATCAAGTTACCCACTATGATCAATGGACAAACGAGCAACCCTTTTTGGAGTCTCTTGATATGATAAATGAGAAGCGGACCACTAAGTTAAAAGCAGCTGCGCATAGACTCCAAGTCACACGATATTATAACACCAAATTAAGGAGTCGAACCTTTGAAATTGGTGATTTCATCCTCAAATTAATCTTCCCTAGCCCTAATAACTTAGCCTCAATTTGGGAAGGTTCATATGCAATAGAGAAAATCTAGGAGATGACACTTTCAAGCTGCCAACTACGGATAGGATCTCACTTGCAATGGTGTGGAATAGCAAGCACCTACAATGCTATTTCACTTAGAAAAAACTTGAAAATAAAGGGCTAGGCCTTTGTAATAAGACAGAATTTCTTCATTTTCCGCTTTAATCAAATAAAATAGCTTTTCAAACTAGAAAATTTTATCTCTCTATGTTTTAAAAGTTGTGATTTGACCGACTCAAATGAATTTGCATATGATTAATGCAGATGCCTAAATACCCTGAGATATGTGCCGATCAAACATCTATATTCCATGATCGGCCCCGCAGAGTCCTTCTTGATGTCCAAAGATTGACATCAGCTAATTTTTACCTTCGGATTGAGGGCAGGTTATAAATATCAGCCGTACATGATATGATTGTCTGTATCCCAACTCTTTCCTTCGGATTCAGGGAAGAAGTATAAATGCAAACCAGAGGCGATACAAACATCTGTATTCTACCTCTAAATCTCGAAATAGGAGCTGGAGTATAAACTTAATCCGGGTGAAACATGATCATCCGCAAATTGAGTCTTGGCTTTGGAAAATAAAAAAGAGCAAGATTTGATCGCTCACTTACTCGACTCTCGTCCTTGGACTGGGGGCAAGAGTATAAACGAAAATAAGCGTGACAATTCTGCCTCACCCTTAACATTTTGCCCAAAGTAGGCAAAAATTCCATCCACGCTCAGAGTAAAGCGGGATCCAATTTTTAAACCCTTAGTCACTTTTTGAAATTAGGCGTGATTAAATGCTAACATCCTAAATGAGGATGTACGGGCTATGATTCTTAGTGGTTTACTTAATTTAATGCTCGTAGATTGGTGTGGTTGGAACTTATTATCCTAGAAAGAGATACTCAAGTCACTATTTTAAGTAATTTACCCTGAGGATTGCTTTATATTCACTAGAACGATGCAAGCCAGCAAATCACAAAATGGATTAAGACTTGATCTGAATATGATCACTAAAAGATAAAAATCGTAAGTACATTGAATGGAAAACATATTTGTCAAGTACTTAGACAAATTTGAACAAAGATGTTACAAAACAAAAGTTCTTTGTTATTAACATTAAGTCAGGAAAGCCAAGTATAAATGGTTCACGCCAAAAGAAAAGAAGCAGTAATGGGGGCCAAACCCATACAAAGCCAGCCAACAAATAAAAGAAGTCTACTTATGCAGAAACAAGGTAGCAACTATTTCTTCTTCGACTTCTTCTTCTTCTTCTTAGAACCAGGGAGACTTCACTTGAGCTTTCTCCTTACCGCTTGCCATCTCTTCCATTATTGACTCAGCCTTTAGAGGGAGTGCTTTGAGAATATCTAGAAAGAGCACTTTGGCTACTCCCAGGTGGAGATATGGAGGTCGTAATGCATTGGGAGAATAATATCGATTTACTACGAGCACCCCTAGATGGAGGAATCTAAACTGGAGTGAAAATGGTTTGCTCGGGCAAAGCGGTCGATAATGGAGGAGGGAAAACTTCTATTTACTCCTACTTGATTTGACTGGCAAGGAGGATATCCCTCTAAATGTTTTGCTCAAGTGTATGTATGGAGGTACCCGATAGGGACTGGGAGACCTCAGTAATAATGTTATCCTTATCAACTTGAGTCCCATGGTTCTCGTCGTTTTCTTCTTCCAATAAAGAATGTATCATGCACTTGTCAATGCTCGGGATCTCTTCAACGGGATGCTGGTAATTGTGACAGTTACAGACTCCATCATTGATATTTGTGATCTTGGTTGGAAGTCCTTAATAGGAAGAGGAGCAATTGCAGGCTGGCATGTAGCTAATGAAATTCAAAGTGGGAGATTATTAATGTTGATCAACTGTATGTCAACTCTCAGGAAAACAGGAGGGGTCAACAAGATAACTTCTGTAGTTTGAACCTTCGCATGAGCTCGAGTTCTATTGAGAGTTCCCTTCGCGATAGGGAAAGAACAGTGGATTTTTAGAGTTGTGGCTTCTCTGGATTATAACCGGCATCAGTAAAGGAATCAATGGTGGAATTAGGAGCAACTTGAGTCCTGGGAGTTTGACCAGCTGTAACCTCGTATTGAATAGAGTCAGAACCTTCGCTTAATTCTTTTTTGGCGGTTGCATTAAGATTTGGATGACTAAGATGCTGGTTGTCATGGAGGACTTTAGGCTCATCTCCCTTCAATATCGCTTTTTCCAACTGCTCCATATCGATCTTATCACTATTACTAAATTATTGCTCTTCCTCGGCAAACCATTCCTAGGCATAGGTGAGCATCAAAGTGTGGTATTCCCTTGACAACTCTAAATTTCAAAATTTGAGCACATTTTCATTATATGAGTGATCAACGGCTCAAAATTTTTTATCATCTGCTCCTTTACCTGCTCGACAGGCCGTTCTACTATAGCTTCAACATCTCTCTTGACAAAAGCATTAATGTCCCTGACCTTTTCAAGTGCATTGTCTCTCTCTCTCTATCTACCCTAACAATGACCATCTCATCGCATACACCCTGAGCAATTTTATGCCTTCATCTTTTTTCCTTAGTCTCACACTCGAGGTTGGTTTTCAAATCAGCTGCGTTCCTCCTGGCAGCGTCCCTTTCCATGACAAGCTCGTGGTTCCAGTGATGCGCTTGCTCGATTTCGTTTAAACGCTTGGATCCCTCAGCTTCGATTGCTTTAATGGCCTCTATGGCTTTCTTCTTCTCTTTAGCTTTGGATTTTATTGAGTTCTTAATTTTAGTTTCAGGAGTGGCTATTATTTTGTTATTCTTAGTTTCAATGAGTTTCTAGTTCTCTACGGTCTGTTTTTTGAAACTACTGAAATCTTTTCAGCCAGCTTCGCCTATATGTTATATTGATAATGGACATTGATCATGTATTCGATGGTCTCTGTTGGACTTCAGCAAGAATTCTCGGCAAGAACATAAGCTCTATCAAAGCAATTGTTGGAAAAGACGTACTTAACCTCTGCCATCCGCCATGTAGTATCTACTTGCTTCTCCTCTGTAATGGCCAAAGCAATAGCACTTCCTTTGCCTAGCCTTTTGTGAAAAGTATCTGAGCCACTCTTATGATGTTTGCGCTCAGAAGACCGGTTGGTGCATGATAATGTCACGAATTGTAAAGAGATATAGGTAGGTGGTGTAGCTTGAGAAGAGTTAGCCGGTGGAATATCATCTAGGCATTTTTCATATTTGGACCTCTAGAAGGAGGCGATTTGGATGTTGGTTGGTGCTTAGAAGAGGAATCATGAGAAGAACGGTCCTTGTCATAACTACTTCTGTCCCTGTCGTCGCTATCACGATTGGAGCGATAACTTGAATCACAGTCTCGACTACCCCTTAGATAGTACGAGCTCAAATGAGGGCATCGGACATGATATGCCTTTTTTTTTTGGGATCGAACGAATGCTTTCTCTTATCAATCAAACCTATAAAGAAAACAGGAACGATTTGGATCGAATGCGCAAGGACATGGGTCAAGTGCAAGTGTCGTGTAGTGCATGTGTATATGTGTGTCCCAGTGTCTCCCCATGGACCATGTACAAGAGCTTTACCCATCAGAGTAACCTCTCCCGTAGCAGTTGGAATGAAGTCCATTTCAAAGTAGAACGGAAACTGGTGTCATCAATGCTGATTATACCAATGTAGAAAGAGCCAAACTCCATAGGGATAGACCATAAATCGACGAACGTGCCCCGTTGAAGGAATAGATGTATTCTCCTTTGCACTTATGACTGGTGGATGCTGAATGGAAGTCCACATCTTCGATAATTTTACAATCAATCAGGCGTAGGTGGTTGGTTGTCTATAGGTTATTTGGTCGTATATCCGTGGCCAACTTCAATGTTACTTTGGTCGACCTTAACACCATCTCCAATAGTTCACCTTTCTTGGCGCCTTTATGTTCTACCTTAATATCTTCTACAGCTTTGGTTCCAGGAATTGGGGCTAGGGACAATTCAGGATCTACTTTATATCTTGTAGGCTAGTTGTTATTATCATCATCCTCAACGTCGACAACCGGGACTATGCCATTGACGCGACCTTCCTCTAATAAACCATAAGTGAGAAGATTGACATCCATTAATAGATTTCTTCTATACCTATCATCGGCTAGGACTACCATAAGAGTTTTAATGGTATCCGAAAGTGATCCACTACCGAGTCTCACCAAAACATATGTATAATAGTGAAAAAAGTATGCAGGCTATGAGGAAAATGCACGAATGATGTTTGAAATAAAACTTACACCTGGATATCCATCTATGAGCAAACCCTTGTGGAAAGCGTACATAAAAGCATTCAAATTTAAATAACTCAACTTGTTCCAAATCCCACTGACTATTCTGTAACCCCTCATTGGCTCTAAGTAAATTAATGATGGATTTTCCTTACGGCACTTAAAGCTATAGATTTGTCAGATTTCTTCATCGCTAAGAAATCGATTCAATTGCTAAGAGAAAATTAGTAAGTGCTAAGAAGAAAAGCATAGCTATTTAGTCGTAGCTCTGTGGGAGCCAGCCTCATAAATTTTAGGACTCAATGGACGGATTGATTAAATGGTGGGACGAAACTTGGTAGGCACATATATCTATTTCAAGCCATATATCCTTCCAGAGGATCGTGAGCTCTTTGGTAATGATATGGTGCGAGAATCTTCTCGTATGGAATTTTTTACTTACTTCATATCCTTCAAAGAGATCCTTCATTGATTTTGGAAGGAACGTAATCGACTGGGTTATTCAGTATTACAACATCTTTAAGAGTATCGAATGTTGGGCCTATTTCAGGCTCGTTTACCAGTTTAACCAGTTTTCAGGGATATATTGCTATACTTCGGGATTCTCTAGGTTTTATATTAATATATGGAATTTCTGGTTGCTACTCTTGTTGGATAGGAGTTTGCTGCACTTGTGAAGCTGTGACTGAGCTTGACTCTACGTCAGATTCGATATATTTTGAACATGAAGTACCTGTATTCTTAGCTGCCAGACATTTGGAATGTCTTTGGTCCATTCGATAAAAAACTTGACATATAATCAACATTAGAAGATTAACAAAAAACCGTACCCCCGTGCTAAAATGGATTCTAGTGTAGTGTAGTGTAGTGCAGTATAGTACAGTTTAGATTTTCAGTACTAGTTAGTTGTTTGGTGTGACAGTTCATCTTTAAAAGTTTGCGCATCACTCGACATGACTGTCATCATGCCATCATGACTAGCTTTATGTCATTGGCCAGAGGAATTCAACATGAATCGGCAAGGAAATCTTTTGATAGCAAACTTAGAACAGGGGAAAAATTCGCCTACATATAGGACTCTCACCGACCCCATGACCAAGGAAGTTTTTCCCTTTTCTCCTCCATCTCTGCCAACTCAAGATTCACGGCCTCCAACATCCATTCTCATCCATGTCCTCTACTAACTCGCCTTTTGGCAAGGCCGTATACAGGCTGATTTAACCCAATAGACTTCACGGTTATCGAGGTTGGAATATTATGGATTTGGTTTAAATGGGTGGATAATCAATTACGGATAATAATATGAAGCCAAGATTTAGCATAGTCGATGGATAAATGATGCAGGACTTGGAGAAAGGCGTAGCTTGAGTCAGCAAGGAGTTACTTCAGGACAGCATGGGAATTACTTCGGGTTGGCATGGGATCTACTTACGTCAGCGAAGAATAGTTTGCTTTAGGTCAACATAGGAGTAACTTTGGGTCGGCATAGGTTTCACTTCGGGTCGGGTTGGCATATGATCACCTTCGGGTCGGCATAAGGTTTACTTCGGGTCAGCGTAGGGTTTACTTCAGGTCGGCATATGGCTTACTTCAGGTCCGCATATGATCTACCTTTGGTCGGCGTAGGATGGACGAGTTGGGATCGATGATAGTTATGGTGGGCCCATGTGGGTGAGACGACCATATAGCCGAAGTTTCACCTATAAATACAACAGGCTTGGCTTCGGAAAAAGGATCTCTTTTTCATTATGCTTCTCTTTATGTTCTACATAGAGGCTACTCTGCCATTTTTATTCTGGAATTCCAGATTATAACTGTAATCAATTTCAGTATGATAAAAGGATTGTTTTGGAGTGGAGGTAGGTCAAAGTTAGCCGAACCACCATAAATCTTGTCTCTTTTACTTACTTTCATTTTAATTTTGGTTATTCTTCATATTATATTCTCTACATATGTTCTATCTATGATCTATGACTAGATATTGGTGCTTTCACTTAAATTGGGTATTGGTGGACAATTTTGATGCCAACATTTAGGTGCTTTCACTAAGGGAGCTAGAACTCAGGTATTTTGAAGTTTGGATCTTGGATTTGAAAGCTTGGGAACTTAGATTTAGAAAGCAATGGCTAGGCAATCAACAAGGAGACAGAGGACATAAAGGAGCCATCATGAAGGAAATCAGGAGGATTCCTCTGGAGCAAATCAGACCGCAATCTTCATTACCAGGGATGAGATGGAAATGATAATAGATGCTATGCAAGAGAGGATGCTTAAAAGGTAGGAGAAAACGATGTAGAGCCTACTACAACAGATTGGACAAGTTGGAGCGCAAAACCAAAGGAATAGAGTAGCTGGGAATACTAGAAATGTGGATCATGGAGTCGGAGCAGCAGGAGCAGAGGAAGTCCAGAATCAGAACCAAAGAAATGGAACAACCAAGATACATGATAGAATGGAGCTACCGGGAGTAGCCCCTGAACAACCAAGGACTTTCGCCCAAAGCAATGCCGATCATTGTAGAACGATTGCTACTGATCATTCCACACTCGGGGGCATTCCTATGGACCATATTGGCTCAATTCCAGGTAGTATAACAAGCGAAGCTATGAGTTTGGCGTTAATTGGAATATGGATGATCATCCAAAATGGTAGGTTTCAAAATTCCCTTGCAAACTCGGAGTGAAGGTTGGAGACAATGGACAAAGACTACCACTTGATGATAACGACGAGTTGGTGGAAAAGATCAAACTGCGCACAAGAGGAGGATCGGTGAATAGAGATTTGGAGGATGTGAATAGGAGCCCCTTCGTTCCTACGATTAGGCAAGCTAGGAATCCACCAGAATTCAAATTACCAAAGCTGGAGATATATGATGGAAGAACGGATCCCGCTGTTCATCTGGCAAGGTGTACGAGGTACATGGAAGCACTGGGGCATCGGAGGAGATCATGGCATAGTGCTTCCCTTTGTATTTGACAGATATAACATCACTATGGTTTAGATAATTGGAAAGCGGCTCTATTGGCACATGGACAAAATTGATCGAGAGGTTTGTGAGGCAGTTCAGAGTTCACATCTCGAGACCCAAAAATGTGATGAGTTTGAAAATACTAAAACAGAGGACCGAAGAGTCTTTCGAGTTTTATAATGTGGGTCAATGCTGAGGGAGCATCGGTGGATCGTTAAGATATGTCTGTGGCTTTGATGGCGACTGTATCAGGCATTCCTTAGAGCATGGATTTTAAGGATTCACTGGCACGAGATCGACCTATGGATTTAGAGGAGATTTACCATGAAGCAGAAATGTTCCTGTGATAGGAAGATGCATGAGCAAACAAACTAGAGTTGAACACTGTGAAAGGTGGAGGATCATCAAGAGATGTAATCAAGAATGATAAAGGAAAATGGAGAATGAATGACAGTAGTAATATTTCAAAAAGGCAATCGAGGAAACCAAAATTCTCTTCTTACACAGATTTGACTGAAACTTGGGAAAGGATTTATTTGGATACTTGAGGGCACCTCCAATATCGAAGTCCGACGAAAAGGGAACCCTTCGAATACGAGAGTAAATTAGGAAAGCATTGCCTATTCCATGAGCTGGATGGGCACAACACGAATGACTGTTGGCATTTAAAGGATATCGTTGAGAAACATGTGAGGAATGGTCATTTGGAACAATACATAAGGAATCAATTTGTGGTAGTGGAACAGGAGCAGCCACTGCCCACCTCAAAAGAAGATGGCATTTGATCAAGGCATCATTAGTTTATTATATGCAGATTGGATTTATGGCATGGAATAAGTAATAAACCTCGCAATAAAACATCTAAGTCACTTACACATGTACGGGATTGAGGACGGTTCTTAGGCATGCTCTGAGATGACGATGAGCCATGGTGCTTGGGTCTATGAAATTTTGTTTTTCCTGATTACTGCAAACTTTGGTTTTACTGGCACTATGGCTGTATAGTTTCTTGGTTCTATGGGATTTTATTTTATATTTTACCAACTAGACTATGGAATGATTGAACCTGGATTAATGTAATAAATAACATAGGGCATGGTTATGGTCCCGACCAGAGAGATGGGCAATAACCGCGAGGAACGAGTCCCTTCGTCGGAGAGCGACAGGATGGACTCGAACATGGATAAGTCCTCGACTAGGGATTGAGGCCGAAGTAGAACGCCACATGGGTTAAGTTCTTGATCGAAGAGTCAAGGCCAGGAGAAGGATATTCACGGATTAAATCCTCGGTTGAGGATCGAGGCCAAAGTAGGATGCCCTAGGATTTAGTCCTTGACCGGAGAGTCAAGGCTAGAAAAGGAAAACCATGGAAGCCATCGACTGGAGAGTCGAGGCCGGAGTAGGATAAAGTGACACGGAGAGGTCTAAGGATTTGGATATGGACCCAGAGAGGACTCAGATTTGGACTAAAATGAACCGGAGAGGTCTATGGATATGGACATGGACCCGGAGAGGTCTCGGATTTGGATAAATGACCGGAGAGGTCTGTGGATTTAGATATGGACGCAGAGAGGTCCTAGATTTTGATTAAATGACTTGTAGAGGTCTATGGATTAGGATATGGACCCGGATAGGTCCTTTATTTGGATATGGACCCAGAGAGGTCCGGGATTTGGATATGGAACCGGTGAGGTCCTGGATTTGGATTACAAGACCCAGAGTGGTCTTGGACTTGGATAAAATGATCTGAAAAGATCGTCAATTTGGTTAATGGATTTGAAATGGATTCAGAATTGGATATCGACTTGTAATAGTCATGAATTTTGATAGCGATCTAGAGAGTCAAGGAATTGGATTGGCAAATATGACGATCAATGGATAATGGACTTCGGATTTTGAACTTGAGGAAATTCAAAACACACCTTCCTAGCGCAAGACATGTTTTGGGAGGTTAAGTGTTAACCCGCCTTTTAGCAAGGCCATATACAAGCAGATTTAACCCAATAGACTTCACAGTTATAAAGGCTGGAATATTATGGATTTGGTTCGAACAGAAGTATGAATAATCAATTACGGATAATAATTAGAAGCCAAGATTTAGCATAGTCGATGGATAAATGATGCAGGAGTTGGAGAAAGGCGTAGCTTGGGCTGGCATGGAGCTACTTCGGGTCGGCATGGGAGTTACTTCAGGTCAGCATGGGAGTTACTTCAGGTCGGCATAGGGTTCACTTTGGTTCGCGTCGGCATATGATCTACTTTGGTCGGCATAGGGTTTACTTCAGGTCGGCATATGGCTTACTTTACGTCGACATATGATCTACTTTGGGTCGGCATAGGATGGACGAGGTGGGCCTGATGGTCGTTATGGTGGGTCCATGTAAGTGAGAAGGCCCTATAGCCGAAATTTAACCTATAAATACAGTGTCTTAGCTTTGAAAAAAGGATCTCTTCTTCATTCCGCTTCTCTTCATCTTCTATCTAGATTCTACTTTTCCATTTTTATTCTAGAATCCTGGATTGTTACTGTAATCAAATTTCAGTATAATAAAAAGGATTGTTCCAGATTGGACGTAGGCCAAAGTTAGCCAAACCACTATAAATCTTATCTCTTTTACCTATTTTCATTCTAATTTTGGTTATTCTTCATATTATATTCTCTATATATATTCTATCTGTGATCTGTGATTAGACATTAGTGCTTTCACTTATAATTGATTTTTGGTGGCCAATTTTAACGCCAACAACCCCTCTCCCGCACCTCCATATCCATGTTCAAGTGCGGAGTTTGGTGCATTCTCAAAGCTTAGGTTTAGGTCGGTATATGGGCAGTTCAAGGTGTTGAGGCAGGGATGTTAAAACACCCCACAACTCTTAATATACACAAAAAGGCACATTAAAAGGCATGGTGTATTGTAAGTATAACTAAATCTTGCAGAGACAAAGATTCACAAGAAAAATATAGATAAAAACACCGGAGACTTAAAATAATAACTCAACTAAAGCAAAAGTTCATAATTGCTACATAAATAAGTCAAAAACCAAATACCACATACATGTCTGAAAATCCAATATGTCTCATAAAACAAAAACTCATAGTCTCAGAAATCAAAGTATATAAAATCCCTTATAATAAGCCAGTATATAGAAAGAATAGAAGTTGAAAATAAAAGAAGTACATAGTAGAAACATCCTCCAAGAAAACTCCAATCAACATCAATCTACTGACTTCTGCATGGCTTGCCTAGGGGGAGGGGAAGGGGAAAATAGGAGTGGGTCAGACTAAAAGTCTGGCGAATGATAGTAATTACTAGAGTTTTTAAGCAAGATAAAAGTAATAGACTCTACAACAGATCTAGCATAAACAAGGATAACATAGGAAGTATGAAAGATATAAACTAGAAATAAGCATGATTAAATATTTCTCAATTTATAAGATATGTTAACTTTGATTGCTTGCACTTGTCCTTGAGTTCTGCTTTGATTAGGCTGAATTTCTAATCCTATAATTAGGATGTAACCTTAATTTTACCCTTTTTGATCGGCCTGCCATCCCATAGACCTTACCATGGACCTGTGCAGTTAAAGCGCTTGGCAGATTCAAAGCGGTGGAGGTGTAAAAAGTCATAGCGGGGATACAGCGAGGATATAGTGGGATATAGCGGATAGCTCTAAAATAGCATATAAAACTCGTACTTAATATTTTTACAAATATATAAATGGTAATTAAATGAAAAATTATCATTCAATTGAATTATAATTAATACATAAATGATTTTAAACAAAAAAACATATGCGAATATACTTTAAATAAACGTAAAACTGTTATATAACATAATTGAATTTAGTAGAATATTAGAATATTTTAATTTCTAAAAATATATTAAAAATTAAATCGAATAAATTAGTTTCATAATTTTTATAATGTATAAATGTAATTTTTAGTTCATTTTATTAAAGAAGATATAGCGGAAATGGCAAAATATAGCGGGAATAACGGGATATAGCGGAAATAGCAGGGATTAAAGCGCAAAGGCTATATTTTAGGGCTATATGGAAAAATCATAGCGGTAGAAATCCGCTATGAAATATTGCGGGGTTACAGCGGGGTAATAGCGGGGCATTAACTACACAGCTGTGGACCAGACGCTATACAACTTCCTACACGGCAGCCAATGGTATCTACGAAAGATGCATAGAGCAACCACTATAGATCCGGACAACATATATAGCTCCCTGCATAGAAGGAAATGATGTCTATGAAAGACACCCACACTAAGCACTTGGAACTCATAGCTATTACTGAGCATCCAAATGAAAGTCCCATGTTTAACTGCCACCATGCCCATGCTACATTTTGCTCCACCTATTGAGTCTTCTCATTACCTCAAACTCCAGCATAAGTGTTCCCCTCATCCCACTTCAGGCTAACGGGAGATCACCGTGTGTCCATAGAATCTATAGAGGAAATGATGTTGGTATTGGCCCGTCATCCAAACAATATCTAGTCGTGCCCCTTATCCAAATCTCCCATGATTTGGACTTTTATTTGATCAATTACTACCATTCTTAGCATAAGTGTTCCCTCGTCCCACTTCAGGCTAATGTGGGACCACCATTTTGTCTAATAGGGAATGTTATTTGGTATTGCTCCTACTTTCATCTTTGCTTATTAATTTAGGTAAATTATTTAAATAAGCCTTTACATTTTGCTTTACTATCTATGTTTATTAATAACAGAATAAGTCTAAAAATAATCCTTATTCTGTTCTTTTTCTTATTATGAGCTATGTTATAATCATGTTATTACCTAACCCAAGGTCTAAATGTGAAATAAGCTTCTTTCATCTTTTACTCTTTTTAGTTATAATTCTTAGCTATAACTAGGCTAATCTTTTTAATTCAGTCCAATTAACATCATAATTAGGCGTAATTTCAGTCCAATTCCATTTATACTACTGTTTTTGAAATTTAGATCATATATTCCATTATTTTAGTTTTCTTACAATCTAATCCGCATTCGCGTTAATCCTATTCTAATCCATACGCGAAGATGAAGGAGGTATAAAAGAAAATTGAAAATAGAAAAAAGTCCAAAGCTTAGAAAAAAGATGTAAATGACGTATAAATAACAATAAATAAACCAAAATACTGTAAATAAACTGTAAATAAACGGAAAAGATATCTTGCCAACTCTCTCCATGATAGGAAATGGTCCAACAAATATAGGGGCTAGCATTCCATTTGATCCGAATCTTACCACCTTCCTAAGCGGGGATACTTTGATAAAATCTATGTCCCCAACCTCAAACTCTAAGTCTCTACTCTGCACTGCATATGACTTCTGCCTGTCTTGAGCCATCTTCATCCTTCGCCGAATCAAATCCACCCTCTTAAAGGTCCCTCAAACCATATCGGGGCCAAGTAATAACTTCTCCATAGACTTTACTCAACATGATAGGGACTTGCAAGGTCTCCCATATAAAGCCTCAAATGGTGTCATTCCTATACTTGTTTGGTAACTATTATTGTATGAAAACTCAACCAACAGAAGATGCTCCTCCCAAGTTCTTCTAAAGTCCAAAATGCACATCCGTAGAAAATCCTCAAGCACCCTATTTACCCTCTCTATTTGGCCATCTGTTTGGAGGTAATAGGCTGTACTCAACCTAAGTTGCGTCCCTAGCGCCTCTTGTAAGCTTCTCCGAAACTCACTAGTGAAATGGAATCTTTATCACTAACAACGCAAGAAGGATTATCTCTCGAATATACAGGGATGCCAAATATGAAGCCGTACTCTTACTTTTAACTAGGATGAAGTGAGCACTCCTTGTTAATCTATCAGCAATCACCTAAATGCTGGTGTTCGTCTTCCTAGAATGGGGTAAACCATCAATGAAATCCATAGAAATACCGCCCACTTCCACTCCGACACATAGAAGATCTGAAGTAATCCACCGGCTTCTGCTGCTCTTCTTTTACCCTTTGGCATATGAGACACTTAGCTACGAATTCTGCTATGTTCTTCTTTATTCCACCCCAAAAGAACATCCTCTTCGTATCCGGATACATTTTGTCATCACCTGGATGAATAGTCATACGGGAATGGTGTGTCTCCTCCAAAACTGTTCTCAACGAGTCATTGGTGTGTGGAAGACAAAGACTCCCATCTCTCCTAAGCTACCCCCTACTATAAATGGAATAGCGTTGAAGATGTCTCGAGACCTCTCCTCGGATAATCCTATCCATAATGTCCATGAGCTCCGAATCCTCCTACTGCCTTGAGCCAATCTGTTCCATAAAGGTAGACCCCACCTCTAACATTTCCAACGATTCGGGAGTAATGTAAAATCAAAGGTAAAAATATACTCCAAGCTCCTCTATTCTACAAACAAAGGTCTAAGGGTTGCTTTCTTTCTACACAATGCATCCACAACCACAGTACCCATGCCAAGGGTATAAGCTATTTCAAAATCATACGAGGCTAAAAACTCCATCCACCTTTGTTGCCTCAAGTTCAAGTCCTTCTGCGAGAATAGATACTTCAATGACTTGTGTCGGTAAAAAGCTCCAATCTCTTTCAAGCAAGTAGTGCCTCTAAGCTTTAAGCGTAAAAACTATGGTAGCCAACTTCAAATCGTGAGTATAGTAGTTCTTCTCATGCGTCCTCAACTGCATATTACCATAACACATTATCCTCCCTTCTTGCTTCAACACCACTCCTAGGCCCGTCCGCATGCAGTAGTGTATACAGTGAAAGGCTTAGCTCCATTGGATAAAACTAACACTGGTGCACTAGTAAGGGCTTTCTTAAGCTTCGTGAAGGAATCCTCATAATCCATGTCCTACATGAAAGCTTTATTCTTCTTAGTAAAGCATGTCAGTGGTGCCGAAATCTTGGTAAAGTCCCTAATAAACTTCTATTAGTAGCCAGCCAATAATAATCTCCTAACCTCGGTAGCATTCTTGGGGGACTTCCAATCTTGCACTGCAATAACCTTGGCGGGGTCTATAGCCAAACGCTCCTTCGAGACTACATGCCCCAATAAACGAACTTCCACTTTACAAAAAATGACACATCGAAAATTTAGCTCTCAAATGATGACTACGAAGTGTGCTAAGAACCTCTTCCAAATGAACAACATGCTCCTCCATATTCTTGGAAAATACCAAGATATCATCCACGAATACTACCACAAACTCATTTAGAACATCCCTAAAGACGCGGCTCATCTAATCAACGAAATAGGATGGAGCATTGGTTAGCCCAACCGACATAACCAACCACTCGAGGAATATGTCCGGTGTCCTAAAGGCAGTCATATCTATACTGCCATCAGCGACTCTAAGCTGATGGAATCCCATGGCTAAATGAAGCTGAGAGAAAACCGAAGAACCTACCAGCTGGTCAAAAAGATCATCAATCCTAGGGAGGGGTTATTGGTTCTTCTTGGGGAGCTTATTTAATTTCCTCTAGTCCATGCAAAGTCGGAGAGAATCATCCGTCTTAGTGGCGAAGACAACTGGCACTCCTCACTCCGATATTCTCCTTCTAATGAATCCCTTCTCTAAAATCTCACGAATCTGCTTGCTCAATTCTTTACTCTCCCTAGGTGTCATGTGCCTTACAGATAATGCTACTGGCTTGGCATTCTCGGTCAAATAAATTGTGAAGTCAATCTCTCTCTTAGGGGGCAGTCCCCTAACCTCCTCAAAGACGTCTACAAAATCTCTGGTGATAGCAACCAAATGCAATCTGATGATGATGAATCAAGGGAATAGAGAAAATCAACGTGAATGACCCTTACAGGTCATAAGATACCTCCAGAGTCCTACCACTGCAAGTCTAATGACTCTCCTCTCGTAGTCTAATATAGCTCTGTATGTGGATAGCCAATTCATCCATAAGATCATCCCATATCCCGAGAATCCCAAAACATAGGTATCACAGTTAAATTCTACGCCTAGGATAAAAAATTTCAAACCCCTACAAACCATAGATAAGTATATCGAACCTCTTATGGGGTTTGAAACAATAACGGGGTCTACTACTAATGATATGTCTAAGTGCAAACAATCTACTAGAGAACTAAAGATAAAAGAATGTGATGCTCCAGAATAAAAAAGTCTGAATGGGAAAATCAGGTATAGAAACCAAACCTTCAACTGTGACTTTCCTACCTCTATTTGGAATGCTACTAGAAGGTCTTGTGTCTAACGACTAAATCTACGCAACTGGTGCACTCGCTCCTTGGGGACAACTCCTACTCATATAACTGAGCTGGCCATAAGTATAGCACTTACCCTTCATCTTCTCCTTCCAACAATCCTTGGCCATATGTCCAGCCTTCCTACAACTATGGCACTTTATTCCTTTCTTAATCTTCTTCTGAGGACCATCACCTTTCTTCTTCTTATTCTTTTCCCACCACTTCTTCTTTAAACCTTCTGATTTAACCTCCTCTTCAGATTCCCTCCAACTCGATCTCCTTCCACCAATAAGATGCCTCCTCCTTTAGCTTCCAAGTGTCTAGCTGAATTCGTTGCTGACCATCGAATCCCAAAAGACCAAAAATTCTCTTTATGTCCCTAAGCCAAGCTCTATCCACTACAAAAGTCTCCTTGCCAAAAAAGTCTTCCCACCCAAACTCGCAATATCTGTACAACGCTTAGAGAAATTGATGGCGGTAGGTGGGTTGATGGGATTCCCACCCACCGTTGGAGGATTGGGATAGGCCCGTGCACCTCTGCAGTCATGGCTTAAAAGTACCTACGAAACCAAGCAGGGACTGCAATGCCTTCGGGAAGGTTCAGGACATCATTTATTCTACGAAATGAAAAATATAGTTTAGGAAAGAGTCAAAGGGAGATCGAACTGGACTTATGAGGGGATTTTTATAAATAATTCTTTTATACTTAAAAATCATTTCTAAAAGTTCTTTTCTGAAAAATACTTTTAAAACAAGTTATTTTGAAAAATAATAATTTTTTTGGAATCCTGTAACCTCAGGCTCTGATACCAAGTGAAACTCCCCACACCCCTTAATATACCCAAAAGTATACATCAACAACGTAGTGTGTTGTAGGTATAACTAAAGCTAATAGAGACCAAGATTCATAAGACAAATATAGAAAAAAACAACGGAGACTTAAAATAATAACTCGATTAAAACAAAACATTATAATTGCTTCATAAATAAGTCAAATACCGAATACCAAATACATGTCTGAAAATACAATATGTCTCATGAAACAAAAACTCATAGTCTAAAAATCAAAGTATATAATATCCCTCATAATAAGCCAGTACATAAGAACAGAAGCTGAATATAAAAGAAGTGCATAGTTAAATCTCCTATAAGAAAACTCCAAGAAGTAGCAATCTACTGACTTCTCCCTTAATTGCCTAGGGGGAAAGGGGAAAATAAAAGAGTGGATCAGACTAAAAGTCCGGTAAATGATAGTAATTACAAGAGTCTTTAAGCAAGATAAAAGTAATAGACTCCACAACAGTTCTAGTATAAATAAGGATAACGAAGGAAGTAGGAAAGAAATAAACTGGAAATAAGCATGATTAAATATTGTGCAATTCTATAAGATAGGTTAACTTTGATTGTTTGCACTTGTCCTTGAGTTCTGCTTTGATTAGGCTGAATTCCTAATCATGTAATTATGATGTAACCCTAATTCTACCCTTTTTGATCGGCCTGCTACTCCATAGACCTTACTGTGGACCAGATGCTATATAACTCCTTGCACAGTAGCCAATGGTATCTACGAAAGATGCACAGAGCAGCCACTGTGGATCTAGACGACATATATAACTCCATACACAGAAGACAATGGTGTCTACGAAAGACACCCATACTAAACGCTTGGAACTCATAGCTATTACTAAGCACCCGAATGGAAGTCACACGCATAACTGCCACTATGCCATGCTACCTTTTACTCCACCTATTGAGTCTTCTTATTACCTCAAACTCCAGCATAAGCGTGCCCCTCATCCCACTTTAGGCTAACGTGAGGTCACCGTGTGTCAATAGAATCTATAGAGGAAATGCTATTGGTACTAGCCCGTCATCCAATCAATATCTGGTCGCGCCCCTTATCCAAACCCCCCATGATTTGGACTTTTATTTGACCAATGACTACCATTCTTAGCATAATTGTGCCCTCGTCTCACTTCAAGCTAATGTGGGACCACCTTTTTGTCTAATAAGGAATGCTGTTTGGTACATGTCCTACTTTCATCTTTGCCTACTAACTTAGATAAATTATTTAAATAAGCCTTTACATTTTGCTCTACTATCTGTGTATATTAATTTCTCCTATGTCTTAAAATAAGCCTTATTCTGTTCTTTTTCTTGTTATAACCTACGTTATAATCATGCTTATTACTTAATTCAAGGTCTAAGTGTGAAAATAAGCTTCTTTCATCTCTTACTCTTTTACTTATAATTCTAAGTTATAATTAGGCCAATATTTTTAATTAAGTCCAATTAACATCATAATTAGGCGTAATTTTAGTCCAATTCCATTTATACTACAGTCTTTGAAATATACATCTTATATTCCATTATTTCAGTTTTCTTACAATTCAATCCATATTCTTGTTAGTCCTATTCTAATCCATACGTGAAGAAGAAGTAGGAATAAAAGAAAACTGAAAATAAAATAAAATCCAAAACCTAGAAAGAAGATGTAAATAATGTATAAATATTAGTAAATAAACTAAAATACTGTAAACAAACTGTAAATAAACGAAAAAGCTATAATTAACAGAATAAACTAAAATTATTGAAAAGAATAGTTGAAATGAAATAGACTAAAAATAATTCTAAAAACTACAAATAAACTACTAAAAATGCTATTCCAAAAATCAAGTAAAACTATAACTATTGGAAACCCTATTATTTTAAATTACTTAGAGAAATCTTAAAATAATTACAACCACTCACCTCCGATCCTAAGCTCTTCCTTTGGTCTTCCCAGATCCACTTGGTGTTGTAAAATAATTTAATTTATAACGATTTTCTCCTTTGGAAAAATTATTCCGTTTAGGGTCATTTCTAAAAAGGCGAACCCAATTGGAGAAAACCTAGAATAAGTAAAAGTGTTAGATCTAAGGGTCTATTTATATGGGTAGATGTGGATCTCGGACTATTGGATTTGGGGATTGAATAGGATGGAACCGTGTCATAGGTTGAATAGGAGCCATCGGATGCAATAATGGAGTGACTAGATCAAAATAAAGAATGCAAACACGTCAATCGGTCAAAGGAAATCGCACCATCATTCGAACGAACAACCGTTCGTTTGCCCCTAAAACAGTAGGCGGGTCGACCGGGTGGTCGACCGTCTGGTGCCCAGGTTGACCGGTCGGTCGACCTACCTATATGTATATATGTATGTATGTATGTATATTTCTGCTTATTTTTTTATTATTTTATAACTTGGTCATATTAGCTCGGTTTCTGGCGTTCTATGTATGGAAATTGACCAGAAAATTACCACGGACACAATAGTGCAATTCGGTGGCTTAATTCTAATAATTTTACAAATTTATTTTATTATCTAATTAATAAACGAATTAATTATTACGGGTTAAATTTCGGATTGTTGCAGATGTGGTGGACTGGACGAGTTAGGTTTTGGCGATGATGAGCCACAACGGTCTCAAGTTCAAGCGAATGCAAGGATTTGTTTAGGGATCAAAGTTTGTCAACGCCAGGAGTTCGAGTTCTTTTGGGTCGGTAAAGGGAAAGTGGGAAAGTAGATTGGAGGAGATGAGTTACATAGTACCATCATCCCATGTTCTTGCATGAATTTGGAAAATATTCCAATTCCTATGTCGACACCAACTCTCATATTAGGGATCGATACCGAGTCCCAAATTTACAAAAAAAAACATAAAACAAATGTATAAGCATACGTATAGTTTGTGCATGCATATGTGAATGCCTATGCAGGCTTGATGAGCCATGAGTGCATATACCCAATATTTGTCGACTAAAATTAAGGGAAAGTTAGACCTATACTTGGGGAACTCATTGATAAAATTAGTCTAAATTCATCAGACTTGGAATAGCAGACCATGGGATCATGTTCCAAGTTTATAGTCTAAAATCATGCTGCCTTTTGACCAGGTAGAATCTGGACAAATTGGACAGACAGAACTTGGAGATATCAAGGTGGAAAGTCGGGAGAAATAGCCCCGGAGTCCAAAAACCAAGCACCACGAAGTCAAAACCAAAAGCATGGAAGACAAGATAATGGAATTCCCAAGTTGGGGATCAGTACCGACTCCCACTGTGGATCAGTACTGACTCTCAAATACAACTTGGATGGATCTCATCTTCTACCTTCATGCTTATCTCGGTGCCAAAAGCCTATTTTCGAAGTTGGTTTGTTAATTCAATGTATTTCTCTGTCGAATTTCATGGACATTTGAGACTACAATTTTGTTCTTCCTCAACTTCATCATTTGGATTCAGAAGCAGATTAAAACAAGTAAAAACAATTGTGAAATCGAGAAGCTAGCTACAAAATGATTTGAGGTGAGGGATTGAAGACGCAAAATATGGAAATCTTAGTGATCGGTACCGGCTCCCACTTAGAGATTGACATTGACTCCCGGTTTCTACTGAGGTGGCGGCTATTATTTTGGAAGAATTGGTCAAATTCGTGCACAAGGTTTGAACATATTTTGGATGATTTTTAGGCTTTCTGTCTCTATGAATAGGAAGGTGGAGCTCATTTCTCATGCTTTTTTGGTTGAAGTTCCAATATTCCTCATATTCTTGTAACTTTGAAATTCTATGGGTTGACATTGTACCTTCAAATAAGAAACAAGTAATAAAAACTTCAATGTGGATATAGGTCTTGTTTTGTCAAACCACCGTAAACAGTTGTGTCTTGTTTATTTTGTCATTTTTCATTCTCTTTTATTCTACGTAAATTTCTACATGTGTGTCATTTTTGATTCCAAGGTCAGGTAAAGTGAAAAGGACTGTTAATAGCATTGACTTATCCAAATTAACCAGGATTTGGTTCTCGCCATGCATACTTCTGTGGGTACGGAATCTCACAAATTTTGAAGATCTACTTCTTAAAAATTAGAGATGTAGGTACGATGTATAATCATATGCCTTTGCATTACTCCCACACTCATTTGTAGAAAAACATTGCCTATTAAAGGACTTATTTTATTTCTAAGATAACTAACAGCACAAATCCAAAAAATTATGCTCAACTGCCAATACTTTTATTTAACGACTATTCTAACAGGGACATAAAAATGTACTTGATTATAATTGTATACATGCTTCTGATACATCAATATGCCATTTGTTCAGACAGTTGAAAGAGAGAGTAACTACAGGAGATATAAACCCAATCAAAGCCTCCATATATCATGGACATTAGAATGAAACAAAGCCAGAATCAATAACAAGACAACAAATGCAGCAACGATCCATGGCGAACTTCCTCCATTTAACTTATGATCAATATCATTGCATTTTATAAAGCCATTCCTCCTAGTTTCACTGAAAACATCATTCAAATACTCATATGAAGAAAACAATCTAATAAGAAAAATCAAAACAATCGGAGCAGTGAGAAGAAACCAATTGACATGTTCTTCTTTTTCTTGTGTGATTTCTCTGTGTTTGAACGACCAAGTTATGAGTAAAGGAAGTAAAACTAAAAAGAGTATGATCAGTACATGGTATGGAAGAGGTTTCGTTTCTTCCATGATAGATCATAGATTGAGAAAGGCGGTTTGGAAGTTAATATGATGAGTTGGAAGGACGTGTTTAGTGTAGAAGACAGTTTTATTTCATTTGAAGTCCACTACAACATATTTTTGTAACGGTCTTTGATTGCAGTAGGTTGCACAAAACATGTAACGTATTTTGTGATGTGTATTGTAATATCCATGATAAAAATAGTTTCCTTAGTTGCTAATTGATTCCACGGCATCACTATGGCCGGCTCATGCATCACGCAGACCTCTCGTTTTCTCTAATAAAAGTCACAATAGTAAAACCCGAATGCAAAGCCCGCATCATGCAGCTGGGCCATTTTTTTCCAAATTTGAAATCCTTTCATATTTAAAGACCATCGGGATTTGGGACTGGATAGAAGTTACATGGCATTTTACTAATAATTTGGTCACCCTATAAAAGAAGGGACTCTTCCTCTAGACAACCATCAAAGCAAACTCGAACTTCAAACAACGAGACTTCATCAACATCAGATTTGAGGCAGAACAAACCAAACCAAAACCGAATATTCAAAACTACAGGTGGTGATGCTCTGATCTTCCAGATACTCAAAATCAAACAATCTCCACCAACCATTCCAAATTTAACGATGCAATGCAAGCACAAGAATGTATTCAGGTATAACATTCCAAATTTAACTAATTTTCAGAAGAGCAGTCGAGCATCGAACATCATCAGCGAGCAACATCAGTTCCACGCGATGGCTGCTTCAAGTATCGTGGTTTCAAATCTCAGCAACTCGAGCACTCAAGAGCTTCAGACTAGATCTATAAACTTCAAGTGGTGGCGATCTTAGTCTTCAGCAGCGAGCAAGGATTCAAGCGTCACAAGCCTTCAGACTGCGGCAGTGGCTATTTGTTGAGGAGGACGTGAATTGAAACTAGGCACGGAAATGGATATTTGACCTGGTCAATGCTTTTTTAGAGGGATAACTTTTCTTCTTTCAAAAATGCCCTACTGTGTTTTATAAATAAATGTTAATAATAACGACAAGTCCGTTCGTTACGGTTAAAATCCTAATTTACCGTTACGAATCCGATTAAACTGGTTTCGTCGAAATTCGAGACAGTGGCCAAAATGGCTATATTTCAGTTAATTAAATAAATTAATATTAAATTAATTAAGTCCCCTTTTAATTCAAATTTAATAATTTTGCAATTTCTCTCACTTTGGATTTACTTTGTAATTTATAACTTTTTATAATAAATTTCCATATAAATTTAATGTTGCATATTTCACCAATTCCAAAGTTTTGAATTTCAATTTCAATATAATTAGCAATTATAAATTATATTTCCAATAGTTCAATTTAATTTGCTTTCCATTTATTATTTAATCAATTTCATCTTATGGTATAATTAACATTGGTTTATATTTATTGCATTAATATTTCCCATTTCATCCCGACTTAAATTAAAGTAGTATTCAATTTCATTTACTTACGCTAAATCCATTTATTATAGATTGAATTCTAGTTAATTGTAATTAGTTTCAAATAAATTGATTTGATTAAATTCCAATCTTTTTATTAAGTGCATAATTACTCCATAACCTAGTTAACCATTGTTTACCTTACGACTAAATTTATATTCCCACTCATTCTATTACATTCCCATTTTGCAATTATTGTTTAAATCTCATTAATGTGACATTAAATTTCATTTAATTCTAATTGATTTTCTATTTTAATTTAGTAGACCAATTAAATAGGTAACTTATAACAATCATTACCAAACTTTTAATCGCACTTATGAATTCATTATTCACAACAAATGTTACAATTCTTATATAATTCTGATTTTATTCAATGGTCATTTATTTCATACTATTTCATTTATTAATTCAATGTTTACATTTGTCTTCTTATACCAAATTTTGTAACCAAGTACAACAATTTTACAACATTTCATTATTGGAATTTCATTTTAATTGTTAATAATTAGTTTTAATTACCGTTGTTACATTTCGTTTTAACATTCATTTCATTCTTAAATTAGAAAGTTTTTATTTCTTTCCATATCGAATTACCAAAACTTATTAATTTAACAAAATTAATTATCGGAAATTTATGGGTCGTTACACTCTCGCCCACTAAGAACTTTTCGTCCCCAAAAAGGAAAAAGGATAGGAAAGAAGGAATTAAGAAATCAATATATCATATTCAAAATATTAGTTTTATAAAAAAATAAATTTACAAATTTAATTAATTTAAATGAAATATACCAATTTATAACCATTAAATCCTTTCATACTCATGTAACAAAATTTTGAAAAATATTTCATAAAATTTTCTAAATCCAAAAATTTACGAACAGAGTCTCCTTTGTATGGAGAGGCTCGGGAGAAATAATAATATTTATAGAACAATATATATCATAACTTTTCAAAATAATATATCCCAATAGTGGGAAAAACAATATAATATCACTATAAAACCGTAATCCGAGAACGTACCTATTTGTCGGGAAAACAACGCTTAATTTTGAAACCAAAAGCAGTAGCAGTTGCTTCCATAACCTGTATTTCACTTATACAACCTCTAGTTTATATTGCACAATGCTAACAATGGTCAACCGTGGTTGACAGTGAAGTCAACAATGTGGGAATTTAGAAACCTACATTACAGATCCAAGTACAACTAGGTTTTATAAGCAATTTAATGTGTACTCATCAATAATCCTAATAATCTCATCCATATTACTTTGCTTTTCCAAATAGTAGTCTCACTTGGGTCAAAGAGGTGCCAAGTAGATTCAATACAACTATTTGATCAACATCAACACTTGGAGGGAATGAGAATATGAAGTTTCATGAGATTAAGGTCTAGGGGAAGGTCAAAGTATAAGTACGGATTAAATATGGTTTAATTAAGTTAGGTAATTTCAATTAGGGGTGATAATTAGATCCGACCCGATGGATTCTTCCTACATGGTTAACGAAAAATGACATCGTTAGATCCGTTGACTCGTGGCAAGATGAGCTTCGCATCTCCACTCTATATTTACTGGTGAGGTTGTTATTGGCATGGTCGACCTACTGTGGGTTGAAACTAGGGTTTGACTTCAATAGCAATTTGAGAGGAGTTAAGCGGAATGGAGTGTGGGTTGAACTTCTCGTGTGAAGAGGCATTGATTTGGGGTGGTCAGGGATTGTGCGGTCATCAAAGGTGGAATGCGACACTTGCGGTCGAAAGAGTGGAGCAACGGGTTGCTTTTTGGTTAGGGAAATCGAGCTTGACGAGATGGTGGTTACTACGGAGAGGATGCGATGGGTGATGTGAAGGAATCGATGGTTTGATGAATCGTCGCTTGTAGAGGGAGAATCGAAGAGGACGTACAACGGTGATATGGGTTGTGCATGCACGGCCTAGAATTAAGATTGAGGAAGATGATGGATTAGAGGTAATTATAGTAATTAAGGTGTTAATTAAGTAATTAATTATTTTAATTAATTCAAAATCTTATAAAATCAATAACTCTTGCATACGAGATCCAATCGAGATGCGGTCTTTTGCATTGCGCTCGTAGGAGTGTTATCCACACACCGTAACTGATTTCATCAAGTCTGGAATAAGTATAATTTTAAGCTAAAATGGAACGACATTCGTTTTTAAATCGAGCAGGAATGCATAAACGTTGGTTGGAATTGTGAGTTAACTCACATCTGAATGAACACTATATGATATATGCGTTGACATAAATTATTATTTGTATGATTGAATTATTTCTTTGCTTGGCCTGCTTCAGAAAGTGGATGGCATATTATATGAAATACAGGGAACTTAGAAAATTTTGTAGTGGAATCCTAAGGGATTCCTTGCCACGGTTGATTTTAATTTCATATGTACTTATCGTATAAATTGTTGAATGCCAAAAGCTTGACAATTTGACCTTATTGGATGTGACTTGATATGTCGCAAAAGTTGAACAATATTAGTGCAGATCAATGAAAGCACTTGTTAAGTGCTATGGTAGCATAAGGCCTCATTATAGTATTTTGGAAATACTATTATTTGCTGTTATTGGTTTGAAAATGGTTTTGATTCAAAGGATGACTTTAAATCAAATTTTTAGAATTTTCTATGACATTTTATTTAGAAATAGTTTTTGAACTTCTCTATTTTACTCCAACCTTTTTGTTAGTCTATTTTAATTTATATGGAAATTTTTTAAAAGTATTTCGTAAAGTATTTATTTTACAAGAAAATTAATATAATAACGGATGATTATTTTAAAGGAAAAAAGGGGTTTTACTTTTATGATAAAGTGATTATGTTTTAAAAGAAGATAGAAATATTTTAAAATAAATATTGGTAAAACATTTTATATAAAATATTGTGTAGAAAGACAAACTTAAAATGGTATTTTATAAATAAATGAAGTTTTATAAATAGAAACGAAATTTATAAAGGAAGCTTTATACATAGAAATGAGATTTATGAAAGGAGTTTGCAGATAGAAAGGAGATTTATAGAAAAGAATTTTATAAAAGAAAATAATATTAAATTTTTGTATATGATTATTTTAAATTATGGTTGTATGAAAAGTATTCCTTTCATACTTAACACTAAATTCCGAGGTAGGGAAACTCGTCTCTATTTATGAGAATTAAGAATATATGTCAAGGTAACGATAGTTTTCTAACTTGCTGACTCCATTGTTAATCGAGGGATAATATAAGTTTGAAATCAAGAAGTGTTGGTAAGTTTATTTGGTCTAATTTCCGTACGATCTATTTACTTACACCAAAAGGAAAGTGGTTTGAGTTTATAGTAAACAATGTTTTTAAATGACATTTGTTTTTGACCCATTTAAGTAAGCTTTTGAAATAAGAAATCTTTCATAAATGTTTTGTGAATATATCTATGCGCTACAACAAAACAGCCATTTTACAATGGGTAATGCCCGTTGTAATATAGATTTCGCAACGGGCATGCACCCGTTGTATTAGGCCTCGTTGTAATAGGTCGACCATATTTTACAACGGGCAATGCCCGTTGTAATATGGAACGGGCAATGCCCGTTGTAATACATGATATTACAATGTTTTCTGACCGTTGCAAAATAAATGCACATTTTAAAAAAATTACAGCAGCATCCATGCAGTACATCCCTACCAATAATGAATAATTTAACGAGTAATAAATATTATCATAAAACAACCAAAATCACATACGAAAAGACTAAAATCTAGAGTCATAAAATTCCAACACATTTCAAAAAGTTAGATAAGTTTACATCGACATAGTTCTAATATACACATGACAACTAGTTTCATAACAACCAAATACAAAGCATTAACACATAAGCATAAAGCTTTTGTCAACGAACTCATCTTTCTTTGATTGTCGCTTTCTCGTTTCACGCTCTCTTTCTCTTTTCCTTTTGTTTTTTCTTCTTTCTTTTATCCATATGATCTTCCTCTCTTTCTTCTTTCGTCTATGTGGATAGGTGAAAAACATCAGTAGCAGTCGCATATGTAAGTAGGTTTAAGTTATAGAAAAGGGACACATATAATGTAACAGCAAGATGCCTGTATTCATGTTATCAATACAAAATAGGAAAATTAAGTCTTGAAAGAATGTCGTTGATATACAGATGACGAGATGATAACAGTGAGACACTTTTGATGTTTGATGAACCAGGAGCAGGTTTACAAGCATGTTCCCCAGTTTGTTGTTTGCAGTATGGCTAGCAATTTCCATAACAATTAATTCCCCTTTATCCTCTCTAAACGTACTAATTGTTAATTTCTCATCAACCCTCCCTCCCAACCCTATGTGTAGGTGTGTGTATCCAAGTTTAGTGGTCCTAAAGTAGTTGTGAATATACAACATGTGTATTTTCACATACATTACAGAGGGAATTAGGAAAATGACATACTTTTCTATACAACAATGTTTTAGCATCTAACAACCAAGGACAATCCAACTCAAAACCGAACGATCTTTTTTTGTTAAAAATAAGTTTACTAATTTTGACTAAAGACTGCTGTTGTAAGCTTGATCTTTGGTTACTATAAGTTATGCATGACAATCATTCCGCTAATTAGTCTAATACTTTTGTGCCAGTACACAAAATGTAAAGTAAGATATAAGTCAGTTAACCATAAAGGAAAATAGATAGATCCTTTACAAGTGTCGGTAACTCTTAATTTCCTACAAAAAAATTCATTTAAGTGAGCTGATACTCAAATATATGAAGCAAACTAACCGACCACTCAAATGTTGAAAAAGCTTAGTCAAAAGATACGGTATTAAAACAAAGAGGATGAAGACCGAGAAGATATGTACATAATGAAAGAAATATGCATGACAGTAGAATAAAAGAAACATGGTCCTTGATTGAGAATAGGTTTCTAATATGTTATCCATATGAAAATCAGTTTCTTCCTTAATATATACTAAAGAAATAAATATCAAATCCTGATATAAAAAACACGCACTTGTCCACGTTGAGGTTGAAATTCGCGTTTCAGTAATTGTATTGAATTATTGGTCATTGTTTATCCGAGTTCCCTTCGATTGACACTAAAGAGCTGGTTTTCATTTTATTGCTAATGGTTCTGTCGCTACATTAGCAGAGATGTAAATCAAGATAGGAGAATAAAATGCAACTATAATAGTTCGAAGCAAAGTAATAAAGGACAGGGGATATATAATCAAAACATGAATTCATTCTTGACAAAAGAATGTATGCCCAATGTGTGACTTCAACATATTAATATACATGCAGTAGTGACATGCATAACTATATAAGTTCAATGACTCGACGCATAATGAAACTGCACTAGACCAGAGCGTGTACAAATGCAACAAGTAGATGAACAAGGCTGCAAACATACATCATGAAACCAGAGTGGACAACAACCATCAAATGAACAAGACCACATGAACAAATATGATCTGGGTCAAATCAGTGAACAACATGCGCAGGTAAAGATATCAAGTGCAACCAGATCATCTCAATCATTCAAGCAAACAAAATACCAGAAAATCAAAAGCCCGAAATTCACATAGCAGTATAAAGTGACCAAAATCATCATAAATGCACATGGCAGTAGACAGTACACTACAGGTAACAGTTTCAAAATAACCAAGTTATTTTCATTTCAATGTTAAAGTCGTAGAGAAAAATTCAATGGCCAAAGTTGAGCACAAAGAATGAAATCAACATTATCAAGTCAAAGCCGAAATCAATGAGAACGAGATCAAACAGTTTAAAGTCAGAGCCGTAATGACCAAGAAGTTCGAACAGTTCAAAACCAAAGCCGTGAGAATAAAGCAACGAAATTATAAGAAATTGAAGAAGTCTGGAATTAATGTCAAGCATCCATACAAAATCGAATGGCCAAAGCATAATTATTGACAAATTCAAACAATTCAGTATGAATGAGAAAATAGGAAATCGAATCCTATATAAACGATTAACATCATCGGCTACAAAGTCATTCGAGTTCAAGCAATAAAGAACAAATCTTTCAACTCGAATCAAGTCGAGCATAGGCAAATTGAAAAGTAAAAGCACATACCAGTACTCGACTAAATTGAAGAAGCCGCGAGCAATCTAATTGATCGAAGAAAAGAAATCGAAGCATCAGCAACAAATTGAAGCCGCGACTCAATTCCTAAAAAACCCTAGTTTTCGCAAAGAGGACGAACACCATTTTTGGGCGAGGGTTACCTTGAATCATTAGCTGAGGCATGAGATACTTTGATAAAAATCAAATGAGTAGAGCTAGGCACCGAGGAAGTTAATGAGGATTCTCTTATAAAGGAAGTGCTGTGAGGAAACATGCCTTCCAACTTATTTACAACAAAAGCCCTTTATGGAAGAGATTCCTCCTTATCAAATGGGAAAGGTGAAGTTGCTGGTCCATTCGGGATTGAATCTCAAGATCTTCCTTCTGTTCAGCCAACCGGTCGCTCTCCACTTGATGCTTTTGAATAGCCTGTTGGCTATGATCCAGAGAAACCCGGGCTCGATGTCCACATTTTGTCCCCTATCTCGGAGGGTGAGACTCCCAAAATAGCTGATAGTCAGCCAGTAATTAGTACTTAACCTTCCGTTCTAAAGTTCAAATAATCATCGCTTCTTAACGGGCAATAAATGTATTCTAACATTTGTCTTTTATAAGTTCGTGTATGCCATTTTGATCCCAAACCAACTCCAAGGAGCGATGCTGCCACGGAGAAGGAAGGGGAATTGGGAGAGGCATCTCACACTGGGAATGCTCTCGGACCCGATGCACAAATGATCAGGGCGCTCGACGAGGACAAACTCAAGAACCCCTCACCTACAGAAGAACACGACGAAGTCGAAATTACGAGCGCCTTCGAACATACTTCGAAAAATGAGCATGGAGGAACAAACCATGGAAGAGGGGAAGAAGAAAGCTAAGATTAAGACTGAGCCCCAAGTGGTGGAATTGGATGATCCCCTGAAAAGGCCCTTCAAGGTCATTCTCCCCGGTGGGACCAGGCCACTAGAAGTTCCTCCTCCTTCCCCGAGTACCATCTCATTAGGAAGAAAGCATCCAAGAGAAAACGATCGGGTGAGGAGCCTTTGGAGAAGCTGAGGAAGGATAAGAAATCAAAAAAGTAGCTATGTGATAGTGCCTTATTCAACCCGAACAAGTCTAAACTATGTAGCTTTTTCTATTTATTCTCATAGTTGTTGTAAATAGACTTTTGGCTCCGAGTTCAGGAGAAATTTTAGCGGAACTTTATTTTGGATTAGTGAATAAATTTTTTTTTCTTTGTCTTTCACAATTCTAGGTGCTTAGCTTATTACCTAATATGCAGTTGTAATTTGAAATCTCATGGGTTACTTAAGCTTCGGTCTGCTTCCACATGACTTGGAAATTTCTTGAATCGCAAATCCTCTTGTCCACGCTCCGGAGACTTAGAGTACTTTGGTCCGTGCCCTAGGGACTTGGAGATTTTTTGAACCATTTATACTCTAGTCCACACTGTGGGCACTCAGAGTACTCTAGTCCGCCCTCTGGGGACTTAGTGATTTTTTGAATCGTTTATACTCTAGTCCGCACTCCGGGGACTCAGAGTACTCTAGTCCTTACTCTAGGGACTTAGAGATTTTTTGAATCGTTTATACTATAGTCCTTACTCTAGGGACTCAGAGTACTCTAGTATGCACTCCGAGGACTTAGAGATTTTTTAAGTCGTTTATACTTTAGTCCGCACTCTGGCGACTCAGAGTATTCTAGTTCTCACTCTGGGGATCTAGAGATTTTTTGAATTGTTTATACTCTAGTCCACACACCGGGGACTTAAAGTACTCTAGTCCGCACTCTGAGGCCCTAGGGCCTCAGAGATTTTTTGAATTGTTTATACTCTAGTCCGCACTCTTGGGACTTAGAGATTTTTTTTGAATCGTTTATACTCTAGTCCGCATTTTGGGGACTCAGAGTACTCTAGTCCACACTCTTGGGACTTAGAGATTTTTTTAATCGTTTATACTCTAGTCCGCTCTCTAGGGACTCAGAGTTCTCAAGTCCGCACTCTGGGACTTAGAATTTTTTTTGAATCGTTTATAATCTAGTCCACACTCTGGGGACTCAGTGTACTCTAGTCCACACTCCGGTGACTTAAAAATTTTCTGAATCATTTATACTCTAGTCCGCACTCTATGGACTCAGAGTACTCTAGTCCGCACTTTGGGGACTTAGATATTTTCTGAATCGTTTACACTCTAGTCCGGACTTTAGGGACTCAGAGTACTCTAGTGACTCAAGGTACTCTAGTCTGCACTCTAGGGACTTAGAGATTTTTTGAATCGTTTATACTCTAGTGTGCACTTTGGGGACTCGGAGTACTCTAGTCCGCACTCTGGGGACTGAGAGATTTTTTGAATCATTTATACCTTAGTCTACACTCTAGGGACTCGAAGTATCTAGTCCGCACTCTGGGGACTCAGAGATTTTTTGAATCGTTTAACTCTAATTCGCGCTCTGGGGACTCAGAGTACTATAGTCCGCACTCCGAGGGATTGGAGATTTTTTGAATCATTTATACTCTAGTCCGCACTCTGGGGATTCTGAGTACTCTAATCCGCATTTCGAGGACTTAGAGATTTTTTGAATCGTTTATACTTTAGTCTGCACTCTGGGGACTCAGAGTACTCTAGTCAACACTTCGGGACTTAGAGATTTTTTGTTTTATCGATCGACTTTTAATTTTATGTGTACGTTCGTACCTAGGATAGAATAATGTGGTTTAATTATTGTCATGGAATTATACCACACGGAACATCAATATTTCATAGAAAAGCGGCTTTAAGCCTTTATTATCAGTAATCAAATAGTATGAATTGTCTTATTACGTGTCTAAAACAAAAGAAAACATACTGGAAACAATGACTACTAAAACGCAAAGGAAATAACTAAGTGTGATGCAAGTGCTCGCAATACCATGTTCTGGGGAGCCTCATGCCATCGACAATCGCTAGCTTGAAGGTTCCTTCTCCAAGCTTCCGTTCGATGACGTACGGACCTTCCCAAATAGGATTCATATGCGATGAGTTTGGACAAATTCATTTCAAGATGAGATCTCCCACATCAAAGATTCTCGGTCGAACTTTTTAATTATAATATCAAGCGACTCGATGCCTATACACTGCCGCCCTTAATTAAACTTCTTCACGTTTTTCGTTGACAAAGTCCAGTGATTCTAGTAAGAGATCCTATTTCATCTTAGGATCATAATGAGTTACCTGATGAGAAGGAACTTCAAGTTCCACGGGTATAACAGCTTCCGTGCCATATACCAATATGAATGAAGTGTGGCTAACCACGGACTTGTGGGTGGTTCTGTAAGCCCAGATTGTTGTCGGAAGCTCATCCACCCACTTGCCTCTAGCCTTCTCCAAACGTTTTTTCAATATGGATTTGATTATTTTGTTTACAGCTTCTACTTGTCTATTGGCTTTAGGATGAGAAAATGCCGCAAACACTTTCTCAATGCCATACTTTTGACAAAATTCTTTGAACTCCCTACTTTTCAACCGAGTTCCACTGTCCATAATGATAGTTCATGGGAGGCCAAAACGACATATGATGTTTTGCATGACGGAATTAATGACCTTTTTGGTGGTGATTGTAGCTAAGGGCTCTGCTTCTACCTACTTGGTAGAGTAATCAACCACAACAATTGCATATTTTGCACCACCTTTGGAGATTGGCAAGGAGCCGATTATATCTATTCCTCATATTGCAAATGGTCAAGGCTAACCATTTGTGTGAGTTCTATTGGCGGAGCTCTCGGGATTTTTCGCATATTTTTGACATTTGTCACATCTTCGCAAATAGTCTGCAACGTCCTGGTTCACGGTTTGTCAGTAGTATCTATAGCGGACGATCTTTTTCGCTATTGTCTGCCCCTTAGTATGGTCGCTACATTCTCCTTCATGAACTTCTTTTAAGAACCGTTTTATCTCACCGTGGGCAACACACCAAAACAAGGGGACCGAGAATCCCTTCCGATACATTATTCCATCCTGCATTACATATCGTGAAGCTTTGTGAATGACTTGTCGTCTTTCGTTCTTTCTTTCATGCAATACCCCGTGTAGTAGGTATTGCTTGAATGGGGTTATCCATGAGTCCTTCTCGATTTTTGTTTCTAACACAAAACCTACTTCCATCCCGTTTATACTCGAAGTATGTAAGATTTCGACGGGAACCAATCCCATCTGTTGTGCATCACCAGTACTTGCGAATTTTGCCAATGAATCGGCTTCTCCATTTTGTTAATATGGATGTGTGAAATGTCATAATATTCAAGGTCTGTCAATAGCTCTTGAACCCGAGCATGGTATGGGGCAAGTCTCTGCCCTTTTGCTTGATAGTCTCCCCGCACCTGGTACACCACCAATTGTGAATCACAAAAGATTTCAACTTATTTTACTCCAAGATCCCTGATAAGTTTTAAGCCAGCAATCAATGCTTCATACTCGTCTTCGTTATTTGTAGTTGGAAAATCGAGCTTCAAAGCATAAAAAATTGATCGGTTTTTAGGAGTTACAAGAATTACACCCCATTTGTGTATAGTTTCCATCGAATGGGGAAAATAACATCATCACTGCTTGGCTCGTCTGACATGGTGAATTCTGCAATAAAGTCCACTAGTGCCTGCCCTTGGATAGCCCTCTGTGGCAGGCAGGTGATATCGAATTGACTCAACTCAATGTTTCACTTTAATAACCTTCCAGCGGTCTCGGATCGTTGGACCACCTGTTGTAGAGGCTGATTAATATAAACACTAATCAGGTGTGCCTAAAATATGGACAAGCTTGCGTGATGCAATCACCAAACAGTAGGCTAGCTTCTCAATCTTAGGATAATTTCTCTCTACTCCCGTTAGACGTTTACTAACATAGTATACTGGCTTTTGAATTCGGTCCTCCTCGCGAACCATGGTCGTACTAATGGCATGCTGAGATACAGCCATATATACATATAACACTTCATGGTCGGAATGCGTCCTCCTCACGAACCATGGTCGTACTAATTGGCTTTGACAGAACCGGGGGACTTTCCAAATGTCTTTCCAGAGCTCGGAATGCGTCCTCACAATCGGGAGTCCATTCAAAATTTCTCTTCCCTTTATTTGTCACATCGAGGAAAGGAATACATTTATCGATCGGTCTGGATATGAAATGACTCAACGCGATGACCTTTCCATTTAGGCTTTGTACCTGTTTTATAGTTCTGGGTGTTTGTATGTCTCAAATAGCCTAAACTTTTTCTGAATTAGCTTCAATTCCATGTTCGTTGACGATAAAGCCCAGAAACTTTCCCTACACAACACCAATGGAACACTTCAATGGATTGATTTCCATTTCATAGTATCTAAGTATGTCAAACATCTCCGCTAAGTGTCGAATGTGGTCGTCTGACTACCGTGACTTCACGAGCACGTCATTCACATAGACTTTCATTGTTCTACCAATTTGGTCTTTAAACATCCGATTTACTAAGCATTGGTAAGTTGCTCCTATGTTCTTTAACCCAAAAGGCATCACCACAAAATAATACAACCCGACGTCCGTGACAAAACTAGTGTGCTCATGATCTGGAATGTGCATTGGGATTTGGTTGTATCCCAAATACGCATCCATAAATGACAATAGCTCATGTCCGGCTGTTGAGTCGACCAGCTAGTCAATTCTGGGTAAAGGGAAACTATCCTTAGGGCATGCCTTGTCCAGATCTGAATAATTAACACAGGTCCTCCATTTCCCATTTGCTTTTCTCACCAGTACGAGGTTAGAAACCATTTAGGGTAGAGGGCTTCACGGACGAACCAATTGGCTTTAATTTTGTCCACCTCCTCTCTGAGTGCAACAAACCTCTTCGGGTCCGTTCCTCTCCTTTTCTGTTTCATTGGTACATATTTTGGGTCAATGTTCAACTTATGACTTGCGATGGCAGGAGAAATCCCACACATATCAGAGTGGGTCAAAGCGAAAGCATCAAGGTTTGCTCGAAGGAAATCAGTTAGGTCCTCAATCATCGAGGTAGTGAGTTATGATCCAATCTTAAGCACCCATGGTGGGTCATTGTGGCTGACTAAAATGTCAATCATTAGTTCAGTCGGTGCAGCTATAGGCTCCTTAGGTTCTTCATCATCGTCTTTTGGATCTATGTCTTTATAGATCCGACCCTGCCGCCCGAGCCAAGGCTCGGGCGCTACTTGTCAATTTTGCGCTACCAATATGCAGACAGAGTTGTCCACAACCATTCCTTTCTGTAATGACCCATTAATTTTTGATAAATAAATTGGTTAATTTAATTAAAATTTAGTAATTAAATTTAGAAGAAACAAAACTTTTATAATTTATAATGAAGCAAACATTAAATAGGTAGTGTAGCAATGGTAAATTAAATAAGACCTTGTGATTTAATATTTGAAGAAATAAATTTGCGTAACTTATCAATGAAATAATATGTAAATTAAAACGTAACAATGCTAATTATGGTTAATATAATTAATAGGTTGAATGAAATGACAACTAATGAATTTATTTAAATTTTTAAAGTTATAATGGAATTATTGTATTTATGTGTGAATGTAAATTTAAAATAGAAACATGGATTTATTATAAGGTATCAATTGATGTAATAGAAAGCATGAGACCAAATAGGTAAATTCATTGAGGATATTAATTATAATTGGATGTAAGCTAATAAGTAAATAATTTAGCGCAACCCTAATTAATTGAAATAAATGTAAGGTCATAATTTGGTGCATTCAGTAAATTTGGAAAATAAATTTCAGTAAATGTAATAAAGTATTTGGAATGTATATTGTTTTCATAGGAAAATATAAAGAAATGAAATCTTGCGACCTATGTTTGGAATAATGACCAAAATAAGTGAAATAGGGTTAAGGTAAGTAAATTGGTAATAAATTGAATGGATTCCCATGATTTATTGGAAATTTGGTATGTTACAACTTGGTTATGAATTCAATATAAGGTAAGTGAGTGGAAATATTATAATCTGTCTATAAACATAATAATGAGTGTTAATGGTAATTAATTAGTGCTATATATGGAATTATAACCTGGGTTGTAAGTAATAAACTTATAAATGAAAGAAAAGTAAATAGGTGACTATTTATATATGTTATTTATTCATTTAGTATGTTAAATAAAATATGGAAATCAGATTTCAATTAAGGGAAATTAAGTAGTACGTTAATTGGAAATAAATTTTAATAAATATTACATTAATGAGAAATGTAATACAAATGGTCAGGGGTTGTCGAATTTGGTAAACTAAGGTAATTATTAATAAATTGAATGAAATGCAAATCAATGGAACAAATGAAGACGTATACTTAGTTACAATTGAACATATGAAAACAGAATGTAGGCATTGAACTAAATTAAGGAATTTATTTTTTATCAAATGGTCATTGAATAAAATAAATGTTCTGCAAGTAATTATAATTGTGGGTTGATAATAAAGGGTGATTAGGTAAATGATTGTTTATAGTAATTGAATGAAATTCCAATTTGTTGGAATAAGGGAAAAGGAATACTTGATAATAAATTTAATATAGGAAAACGAACTTAAATATTGAATTAATTAATTAATACATAATAAATGTTGATTGAATAAAAAGACCAATATTCTGTAAATAACTATAATATTGAAGTGGAATTAGTAAACTTATAAATGTTTGATTAAGAGTTTTGATAACAATTATTATGAGTTATATATATATTTAGTCCATTCAATTGAATTAGATTAATTGCAATCAAATGAAATTGAAATAGTTGAATAATACGTTATTTGAAATGAATATGGAATATGAGGAAATTTATGTAATAGTTTTGAATCCAATATTTAATCCATCTATTTGATAGGAATGAATGGAATAATAATTAATTTATTTGACTAAATGGAATTTTGGCGATTTTATTTATAATTGGTGAATTTAATGAGATTGAGGATTTATATTGAAATTTATAAATTTATCTTCTCTAAATTGACATTTAAATTTGTTTAAATCATTGTAAATGTTTGAGAAATATAAAGGTGATAAAATTGTCAATTTTAGAATTGAAATTTAAATTTAGATTTAATCGATTAATTATAAATTTATTTAATTAGTGTAAAAATAGCCATTTTGGCCACTGACTCCGATTTCGACGAAACTAGTTTCATCGGATCCGTAACGGTGAATTATTGTAGGATTTCAAGTTTGGTAGCGATCGGACTTGTCGGTTGATCGTGCGGGCTCGAAACGCCTTGAAATAAAATCAATTGAAATCAATTTGAAAATATTGATTTTAGCATAACTTATTCGTATGATGGAATTTGGACTTGAAACTTGTTCCATCGCGTTTAAAATATTTAAAACACCTATTTTGATATATGGATTGACCCAATTTCATTCCGGAGTCGAAACGGGCTTTTTGGGCCACTTTGTCGTTAGCACGTATATTCAGCCCGATCCATCTATTATATTTCAATTTGCCTATATATATCCTGCTATAAACCCTAGCAGCCTTTATTCCTCATTTCTACGTACAGAGACTTCTGTGCTCCTCTTCCTCAATGGCTGTAAACCCTAATCTATCCAATTCAAATTCAATCTAAAGCTAAAATTTCAAAGTCCTCAGAAAAATTTGGAAAAAATATATATTGAAGCTCTCAATGAGCATAATCTTCTTAAAGTTAGTTTTTCAATTTGGATTGTCGTTTGACCGGCAATTGACGAAGAATTCCGGCCGTCCATTTGTGGGTTTTTGATCGTACGGTAGATTTTCGTCGCATCGACGATCGAGTTGTGCTGCATTGTAGAGGACGTCGAGGAGGTCGCGAAGATGGAGCCGCCTGCGTCAGGGTGGCCGCAATCACCAGATTTTGGCGTGGATTGTGAGGCGGCGGCGAGTGAACAAGGGACCACCGGAATAGCGATGGTAGGGGTTGTTGGGCGCGACTCGGCGTGGGCTTGCCAACGGCGAAGGATGATCGAGTTGATAAGCGGCATGGAGGCGGCAGTAATTTCGTGAAGTCGCATCGGCTAGGGTTACTGTCTCGATCAACTTACTGAAGCGCGTGCGTGAGATTTGGTGATGATGACGTGTTCAATTATCATCTTATTTTGTTTATTTTATAATCAAAATCGTTTAATGTTCTAATTTTAATAACTTTCACGTACGAGGTCGAAATTTCACGCGGTTTTCTCCGTCGTTCGTATTGAAATTCCGGACATTTTGGCGCTGGTTTGGACGAATTTGGAGACTGTCAAATTTTTGGGTTTAAATTGAATTTAAATTCAATTTAAATTCAAAAGGTGAGTGTTTTAATGCACTCACAACTTCTAAGATTTCTTATGTTTGTTAAATTGAATTTTGATGTGATTTAAAATTTATCTTTGATTGTTTGGCGTATTTTAATCATCCACTCAGTTAAATTGCATTTATTTAATTAAATTGTTATTTAATTATTCATTGCATATAAACTGCCAGTTAAATTGTATTTATTTATTTTTGCATAAAAAATGCCAATAAACAGTTATTTAATTTATCATTGAATATAAATTGCTAGTTAATACCTGTTGTTTATTATCCGTTCTATATTGATGCTATTGTTTGAATTGGATGATGATTGTGATAAATGGTTGATGGTTGATATTGGATGGATGGATGTTGTATTTTATATTGTTATAAACTGCCGTTATTATGCATTTTCATTTCATTCGGGATTGCGGTTTGAAACGATATATTACCGTAACTTTCATTTTAAATTACGGATAGAAATGATAAATATCCGCATCACTTGACCATAGGATAGAAAATTATATACAGGCACCACGGTCTATATATAAAATATTTTGAAATGATTTCTATGGTTTGTAAAGAAATATATGGATTATATAGATATTGATTTTAGATGTTATATAAATGCTATTTTATTTTAGATATGTATAAATTTGTTTTGAATTATAAAATAAGCTAAACAATAAAATTTGATTTCTTTTTTATAATATGGTTAAGTATCTATTTAAATTCTATTGTACATAGAGTTTATATTGACTCAAATAGAATTAAGGATGAAAGATAAATGTGATTTTGATTGGAATTAAAGTATCTAAGAATTATCCTGGAAATTTGATTTGAAGTTAAATAAATATGAGATTTTAAAAGGTATGATTTGTATAATTTGATTTTTGAGGATTTAAATGAATATCATTCACTTTAAATGAATATTATCAAGTTAATTTAAATAGAAAGTATGTCCTGTTATTTGAAGTTTAAAGGCTTTGCTAAAATGATATTTGGTTTGTTCAGTAAACATTTCAAAGCTAAATAATAGTAATTGAAATTGATATATATATGTAATTATCAAAGAATTTGTTTTGAAATGGTGGAAAATTTAAAGTTTGAAATATATGAATTGAAATGGTTTATTGAGAGGTTCACATCGGTATTTGGGATTTAATTGAAAAGTTAAAGAAGCTATTTTATTATATAAAGTAATTTAATATGTAAACCATTGAAGTATATTAAGTTATGTTTCAAAGCTATAGATTTCAAGGTATATTGATTTGAAAGTGCTATGATTTCTTGAAAATGGATATATTTGAAATAAAATGATATCATAGTGATTTGGGTCTTAAAATAAAAATGATATCGTATTTATATGGTTTTGAAATGGAAATTATATTCTGGTTTTAAAGTATAAATTTATTTTGAAAAATCGCGGTGTTATAATAACGGTTGGTTGTTAAAGAGACCGGGATCGGAAGTTGTCATACTCTCTGTCAACTCCGAAAACCACTTTAACAACCGTGTATGCGGTGGAGATTCCAGAATGAAGTAGAATGGTGGCGGAGTTTCTTTTAAGGTAAATATGTAGACCCGACTCCCGTGAGTTGGCATAAGGTGGCTAAAACATGAGCAATTCTCGGGCCAATGAGGTTGCACCTTTGATCAGACACATCCCTTCGATATTATAATTTGACTTTTGGATTTATTCGGTGGCCACTTTTGATTTTTTTATTTGGGGGTGTGGCTCGAGGTGAGTGATAGCTGCGCGCTACGCGTTACCACCAGCCCGGATGCGTAATTGGTGTATCTACCCTGGCATTGCCTAGTTGTGCCGTGTCACCTACCCTACCGCGCCTTGTACGAGTTTCTATTTGTGTCGTACCTATGGAGTATCCTCTAGTAGCCTCCCGATTAGGAGGTATTACGGTACTCTATAGACTATTGGCATTATTACGTGTTAAGGTGGAAAATGTAAAGCCTTAACGCTATTTAAAAGTAAGTTTATTTTACAAATAGACACTACTATAATAGCGAAATATTACTACATAGTAAATAGTTTAACGGATCCTTAGGAGATGTGAATCCCAAGCATCTTTTGAGTTACTGCACTCACATTAGACACTAGATAGGAGATGTCAAATCCCGTAAACATCTCTGACACCATTCCTGTGACAGCCCGCAAATCCGTACCCCTTGAATCAACACTATTCTACCTCCATTAACTCAAGTGGCACAGAATTACGAACAATTAGGGTTAAAGAAGAAGAGATAGAAGAAGAAGAAACTAAACAATATCAGAATCTCACAGTCGCAGCGGTATAAAATATAATAGTAAATATAGAACTTTACACAAAAAGAAATCTATTCCTGTTTTATACATCATATCATCAGAGTGTCTCATACATCAACAATCACAAATCAGACATACCATACAATCATAGCAGCGGATAAATATATAGGTACATATAATACGTCTCGGACTCCAGCTCCTTTCCTGCTCCATAGCAATCTAACCTGAACAAATAATACTCGGTCTGACCCGAGCATTATAATAAAATAACACCCGAGTCAGTCTGGAATGCCAGCTGATACTAAATATGCATCCAAATTGATTATTAAAGTTTCAAAAATCCTTTGAAAACAAAAGCATCTCGTAAGACCACGCCACAAATAAACATGTCGGGTTTTTACCTTACGATAGCTAAAACACTCTTTATAGAAATCCTCTGATATTATAATAGGGTCTATCCACAAATACTTATAAAATAGCCGAAATTGTTACATCTATTAAATTCCAGCTACTAGCCACCGAAGTGGGTAATACAAACAAAACTCGTACAAGGCTCGTAGGGAAAATGGATTTCCAACAATGACTGGGCACTGGGGTACCACCTGTCACAGTACGGGGCCTAGATCACCGTACCGAGGACTACTCCCTTCATCCCCTGCAACACAAGGCCGGAACCATTCCTTACTGAACAGTCCCGAACAAGATAAACCCCGTGGTTGGCGCGACCAACCACCCACTAAGCCGAAATATATAAGGGACATCTAGACAGGGGAAATATCTTGTCCTTCTTGGGCATGACCCACCTAACCTTGCTGCATATCCCCTGATTTTCAGTCATTCCCATTTGATGAGGCTTGAGGCTAAACGTTACCTTTAGAACGTTTTCACTTAGAATGCCCATCGTCCACCTGACGATGTTTCGCAAGCATTCGTCCATACAAGTCCGTCCCGGGTTCGAACGGAACCGAAGGCACTACTCCTACTACATCCATTTGGAAATATCCTCAGGATTAGTAGCGACTAGCCCTTGCACTTCACTGCTCCATCTTCGACTCCGAACACGTTTTTCGCACGAAACGTACAAATCGGATCGAAGTGGTTTTCGAGAAATAAATCTCGATCCCGGTCTCTTCGAAACGATCACGCATTGTCCAATATTGATAGTCGGTGATTTAACTATCAATTTATATTCATAAACATCCATAAGCATCCATCACACAATAAATAATATTCCATATTATTTATTACCCCAATATTTTTACAAGATATATTTCCCAATTTTCAAAGCTCATTTGAAAACAATTCTCAAAGCTCTTTCCTTACAAGGAAAATTCTTTACCATTGATTCCCATTGGAAATGACCAAGTCAAAACAACTTAGTTTGAAAACAGTTAAAAACATTTTATATTAAAATATACTTTAAAATACGTAAATTCACTTCTAGTTACTTGCTCAAATATAATTTCAAAATATGTACAGTAAAACCATTTATTAAGATATAAACTTTGATTTTAAATAAGGTTTTTAATAAACTAAATTTAAGTAGTGTTTTAATAAGATAAATACTAATTTCAAATGGCTTAAGTCCAAAACTAGTCTTTTAGACAAATCGATTTGTAAAAATAATTGTTAAGGTATTTATAAAATTTTCTATCGCTAATTCATAAATTATCACTATAAAATAATAACTTCCAAAACACTCTCATTTAAACAAGTTTTAAATTTTTAAAACTTCCTTTTTATAAAATCGGTTTAAACTCGAACTTGGTTTCCCAGGAAATCTCATTTCTACATAAACATCACAGAAATCCTTCTCACGATTTTCTGTCAAACTATTTGACTTTAGTTTTATATTTTATTAACATAAATTTTATTTTCCTATTTATCAACTGATAACCTTTCTCTTTATTAATCATTCCAGATTTTACAATTTTTTCAATTCCATTCTAAATAGATTTCAAATTTTAATTCTTTTAAATTCATTATTCAATAATATCACTTATTTCTCTAAAATTCAATTATCCATTTAAATTAGATTTTGGATTTATAATTTATTCAGTAACATTCCAATACAAATTTTATTTCAGTTTTCCATCCAAACAGATTCCAATGTTTGTATTCCCTTAAATTACTTATTTATTAATTTCTTAATTTCTTTTGAAACCCAATTTAATTTCTTTATAATTAAAACTCCAAATTTCTTTATAATTAATATTCTGGATTGGTAATTTATACCACAATATCACAATACCAGTTAATTCCAAAATTATCATCCACAATATATAAACAGGCATCATCATCGATTATAAAAATAAACACTATATTGTGAGGAATCCAGTTGGATCCCTCCAACCTGTTTTTCCCTGCATCCACAAATATCAGCACAACCAAATATATATCAATTCAATTTGATAATAATTAACATATTCAGCTAAACATCCAAACAAACAATCAATACTAGCTGTCTACTTTACTAGTATCCAGATGTGAGTGAGAATAACTCACCTTGAGTTTCGGTGAGCGTTCGAAATTTAAATTAAACCGGACGGTGTCCGATTTAACCCAAATTTCTACTTGCACGGAAATGACTCCGGACCTGCACCATCGTGTAGCACTCGTCTCTGCGTTTCCGGCGTTTCCTGTTTCGCTGAAATCCCAGATCGTATGAATAAGTTATTCAATTTTGAAGTTTGCAATTGAAATTTAACCAATTTTCTTTTTATTAAATTTTATTTTGCAATTACCAAACACGGCCTGCAACAAAAAAAAACGAAGCCGATACCTTCCCTTCCCTTAATACGCGACATCTCCAGGTTCCCAAACCAAACATCGCCAAACGAAAACCAACTGCCGCGCCTCCCTATCGCCATCGGAGCTCGATCCAAGCTCCTCACATCAAAGACCTAAGCAAGGCACACGCGCGGCCAGGACGAGTTCGAACTCGGTGCCCCAGATACCTTGAAATTCGCGAATGAACGCGCGCCCTTCGTGGCCGATCTCTGGCCATCTCGTTGAGCTTTGTGCCGACCCACCATATGGATGTGAAGAGCTCAAGGAGTTCTAGGATTCTCTAGTAGGAAGTTTCAGAGATTAACTTGAGGATAAAGAGAGATTGAGAGGGGAAATCTACGCGTTTTCGGCCATTAACTGATAATAGCGGCGGCTCTCTCTCTAAGAACTAGGGTTTAGCCCAATTTAATATATATATATATAAATGTTATTTAATAATATTTTAATCAACAAATTTCTCAATTTAACCACAAATGCAAACAACCTCCAATTCTCACGTTCCGACAGGCGTCCCTAGGGTTTTTCAGCGTTCAGGACACAATGGAACAGGTTTCGTAAGCTAATTCGGTCGTATGCACGAGTTACGGAATTAAACGATCAATTTAAAATTAAATCGATTCAACCGATTTCGATGCGTTTCGAGCTGCCGGGGTCAAACGACAACTCCGATTGCTACGAAAATTGAAATCCGATAATAACTAACTATTACGGATCCAATGGAACTGGTTTCGTCGAATTCCGAGAGTGTTCCCCCGGAAGGCTATTTTAACTCGTCTATTTAATCGAGCAATTTTCGAAATTATCGAAATCACTCAGAATTTCCACTTTTAAAATTTTATTAACTTAACAATAATTCATATAAAATTTATAATCACATTAAATATCATTTTGGCTCATTCCGGACCAAAATCTGATTATTTGCAATTTTAATAATATTAAATTCATTTTTAAATTAATATAAAATTCCAAATATTAATTCATCGACTTTAAAATTCATCTAAAATTTCCACCACGCTATTTATACTCAAATAGCCCAAGATAAATTTTTAAAACTATTTTATCACTATTTACATCCAGAATTTCTTTTATTTCAATTCTGAACATTATATTATTATTGTTAAATTTTCATATTAAATCCCCACCTTAGAAATTTTAACTTGTTAATATAATTTAAACCAATTCTTTTAGTTCAAAATCAATCTTAAACCCATAGTAAACATTTAAAATAAATTAAATGTTCACAAATCCCGTGTTAAAAATTCCGGGATGTTACATTCCTCCCCCCTTATAAAAATTTCGTCCCCGAAATTTGTATAAGGTAGAACATACTCTCAAACCCATTTTCTTATCCCATTTGCTTAGTTAAAAGCTTATATACACTTCACAAAATCCTTTTGCTCAATTCCCAAACCTATTTGCTTTATTAACTTTAAAGCTTTAATTTAACTTCCCAAGTTACTTAACTTTTCCCAAAACCCAAAAATTTTCTAACTCCCAAAATTTTCGGAAAATTTTGGCAGAGTCTCCCTTGCACGGAGGAGCTTTCGCGATATCGCGATACACACAAATATATATACATCGACCCACACGGTCGGAAACCAAAACATATCACAATATATATATCATTTCCCAATTATATTTGCATAGGCGTACCTTTTTTTAGCAAATTTTTAATAGCAAGCAGCTAATATAATGCATATACGCACTCCAACTCTCTCAAATGCCTCCCGCACCTGTGCTATACTCAACAAACTCATCAGTTATCAAAATATGAGCAATTTAACATCATTTCCAATATAAAGGTAAGCCAACATAACTATTTACATTCCAAACAACACTTTGCATAATTTCCTAAGTAAGTCCATATTTTATAACATGCACAAGGTTCATTTTCCCATGCTAACTCCAAGTTATTTCATACAAAGGATTTACATACGCTTTTTGCTATGTTCCATTCATGTTTATTTTAACCAATTCACATTTATTTCAATATGATTAACATATGCTTCACTAATAGAAATCTATTCCAATTCAATTCTAAATGGATTTACAAACCAACTTTATTTCCAATGTTGAAACATTTCCATTTCTTTTATGATTCATTTCTTATTCATATGCAAACATCACTTATCCAAAAGTCAATTCATTCCAATTGATTTAAAAACCCATTCCATTTGCTATTTTAAATCAATCACTTGCATTCTTTTACAAATTCTTTTAATTAGATTCCAATTCAGTTCAATTTATTTTAAACATCAATTTCAATTGTTTGTTAGCCAATTCAATTTCGAATACCAGCCAACTTCATTCCATTCAGGCAAAATAATTTGTCACATTAAGTTTATAACCATTAAAATTAATTCTACTTAGATTCATATTTTCACAAGCCAAGTATTTTTATTCCATTTCAGTTTTTAATTCTATTTCTTATTCACACTTCAAAATCATCATTTAAGTTCAAATTAATAACTTCCCATTCTATTTTATTTACAGCCCAACATTCATGCTTTATCTCAATTATTGAATTATACCTCAAATCTTATATTTCCAATTCATTATCTAATAGATTTATATGAATATCATTCCACTTACAATTCAATTTTTAAATAAACATTGGAGAAGTTATTAATTTAAAATCCATTATTTAACCATACCCCTTTCTATCTTCTTATATCAATTTTTATTTCCATTTGATTCTCAATCAATCAATTCCAATCTATTTATAAATTTGAATGCTCTTTGTTTATTTATTCAATCCATTAACAAATTTATTTTATTAACAAAGAGTCCATTTAAATTATTTCACTCATTTGAATTTTACTTACAATTCAAAACCTTCATCATTATAGCTAATTCCATTATACATTCATACTTCCAATATTTATTACCACAATTTAAACCCCAATCCAAAATCAGGATTTTTATTTACCTTCAAATTTTGACTGACTATCAAAATCTATCCATTACAATACAAATTCCATTAATTTGTAACTTAATTCAGTCAATAACCTAATCCATATTAGTTTCCAATCCACTTTCTTAATTCACTCTGAATTCATTTATAATATCACCATTTTCCAATCATTTCATTTAGCAAATTTAGATTTCTACCTTTCCTTTTTACTCCTTTTAAATAGAATCTAAATTTCTTTCAATATTATTTATTACTCAACTGAAATTCAATTACAATTTCATTATCATAGCAAATTTCATCTTCCCAATACATAAGTCCAAGACTTATTTGCCAACATAAGAATATCCACATTTATGTTCTCACTTTACATTTAATTTATGGCCAAAATTTAAATTTGCCACACCATTAAACTCTTTTCATTAATGAATTTCAATTTTACTTACATTCAAAAATTTAAATTGCTTACTCAAATCTGTTTTCCAATTTATAATCTCAAATTTAAATTATATCACGTAACAACTTAAGTATGTGAATTTCTTTATGCAATTATAAACAATTTATATTTCACCTTTATATCCATTTACTTTAATTCCAATTCATCTAGATTTAATTAAATTTCAAATTCTCAATTTTAAATTTTCCATTTCATTTAGATTCACTTCCATCTCAATTTCACAATTTTAATTCTTTAAATACAAGTTCAAAACTTGTTTGCCTAGTGAAATTCATTCACTTCATTATATCTCACTTTACCTTATCTCAATCCACATTCATTTGAGATTAAATTTGGATCTTCCATGCCATTCCTCTATTTCCATCTGTGATTATAATTTCATTTCTATATATGAGTTCACCAACTTCTTTACTTAAAAGCTTATATAGCTCTCTTTTAATCCATCTATATTTTATAATCACAATCCCAAATTCCATATGCATATGTATATATATCTGAATTTTTGAGGATACAAATTCCCTCTTATATATGTGTATCATTGAATCCTTAAGGATACAAATCTTCTTTCACCTTAATTCTTTGCAAATTGTAAATTCATAATTCCAGATTATAAGTATAACACTTAATAGCTTGTGGGTATAATCCATTACACAATGACCCACAGTCTCAAAGTCAACTCACTTTTAAATTTAATCCAAATCAATTTTATTCCAAGTCCAATTTATTTATCTTATCCAAGTTAAATTCATTTTTTTTTCTATTTACTTCAACATATTTTATTCACTTTCAATTACTCAAATTAAATTTTAAATTTTCAAGATCAAAATTTTCATTTCTTCCTTATTAACATCAGCTTCACTAAAATAAGTTCGTTAGTTGATGCATTTTAACTTTACTCTTCATTTAAATAGAATTTTCCAGAATTCATTTTACCCGGATTTATTTCAAAACCATTCGGAAATAATAATCAATATATATTCTTATTTGGTATATCAATCAAATTACCAGATTTCCAAAACAATTTGTTTATACCAAAACAAATTTCCTTCTTTGAAATTTCCCAAACAACTAGCATACCCAAAATCCAAACAATACCATAACCAAATACTAGGGAAGCAATCCATCACTTCATAAACTCGAAAATGAATTCTAATGATGTGGCCAGCATCATCAGGATTATTTTCCAACGACTGAAGTGAGTTCAATGCTTCTTACTTTCCCAAATTCATTTCAAAATAGTTTCCCATTCAAACATATTACTCAAAATAATATTTCATCATTACCTTCAATACATTGGAAAACATTTCAAACCTTCCCAGGATTTTAAATTTCCAAACTTTTATTTTTATTTTATTTAAAATCCTTTCCAAAACTTCCGGGTTTAAATTCTGGTTTAATTTAAATTTAGTTATTCTCTTTTATATAATTTATACTTACAAAATTTATTTGGTCATAACCATTTCAAATTTAAGATTAGCTTTAGATTCTTATTGACTTATTGTATTAACACCCAATCAACCAAAAATATATATATAATAATTTCAGAAATTTATTCCTTTTTATATCAAAATATAATTTTGGGTAAAATTATTTCATTTACCCACTTTAAAAACAATACTATGTCGGTTTATCTTGTTTAAGAGTTTAGAAACCCCTATCGATACGGTTGTACTTCCCGCACCGACCAGAATTCATAAACACTCAACCGATAAGTCAACACAGTATAAAAACAATTTTTATATGCACTAACAAGTACGCTCTCATATTTATTATTACTCTCAACTCATTATAGAGTACTATTGACTCTGTTAATGAGTAATTACCCCACCAAAGCCTAGGTTGTCGCCAACCTACGCTCTGATACCAAGTGTGACAGCCCGCAAATCCGTACCCCTTGAATCAACACTATTCTACCTCCATTAACTCAAGTGGCACAGAATTACGAACCATTAGGGTTAAAGAAGAAGAGATAGAAGAAGAAGAAACTAAACAATATCAGAATCTCACAGTCGCAGCGGTATAAAATATAATAGTAAATATAGAACTTTACACAAAAAGAAATCTATTCCTGTTTTATACATCATATCATCAGAGTGTCTCATACATCAACAATCACAAATCAGACATACCATACAATCATAGCAGCGGATAAATATATAGGTACATATAATACGTATCGGACTCCAGCTCCTTTCCTGCTCCATAGCAATCTAACCTGAACAAATAATACTCGGTCTGACCCGAGCATTATAATAAAATAACACCCGAGTCAGTCTGGAATACCAGCTGATACTAAATATGCATCCAAATTGATTATTAAAGTTTCAAAAATCCTTTGAAAACAAAAGCATCTCATAAGACCACGCCACAAATAAACATGTCGGGTTTTTACCTTACGATAGCTAAAACACTTTTTATAGAAATCCTCTGATATTATAATAGGGTCTATCCACAAATACTTATAAAATAGCCGAAATTGTTACATCTATTAAATTCCAGCTACTAGCCACCGAAGTGGGTAATACAAACAAAACTCGTACAAGGCTCGTAGGGAAAATGGATTTCCAACAATGACTAGGCACTGGGGTACCACCTGTCACAGTACGGGGCCTAGATCACCGTACCGAGGACTACTCCCTTCATCCCCTGCAACACAAGGCCAGAACCATTCCTTACTGAACAGTCCCGAACAAGATAAACCCCGTGGTTGGCGCGACCAACCACCCACTAAGCCGAAATATATAAGGGACATCTAGACAGGGGAAATATCTTGTCCTTCTTGGGCATGACCCACCTAACCTTGCTGCATATCCCCTGATTTTCAGTCATTCCCATTTGATGAGGCTTGAGGCTAAACGTTACCTTTAGAACGTTTTCACTTAGAATGCCCATCGTCCACCCGACGATGTTTCACAAGCATTCGTCCATACAAGTCCGTCCCGGGTTCGAACGGAACCGAAGGCACTACTCCTACTACATCCATTTGGAAATATCCTCAGGATTAGTAGCGACTAGCCCTTGCACTTCACTGCTCCATCTTCGACTCCGAACACGTTTTTCGCACGAAACGTACAAATCGGATCGAAGTGGTTTTCGAGAAATAAATCTCGATCCCGGTCTCTTCGAAACGATCACGCATTGGCCAATATTGATAGTCGGTGATTTAACTATCAATTTATATTCATAAACATCCATAAGCATCCATCACACAATAAATAATATTCCATATTATTTACTACCCCAATATTTTTACAAGATATATTTCCCAATTTTCAAAGCTCATTTGAAAACAATTCTCAAAGCTCTTTCCTTACAAGGAAAATTCTTTACCATTGATTCCCATTGGAAATGACCAAGTCAAAACAACTTAGTTTGAAAACAGTTAAAAACATTTTATATTAAAATATACTTTAAAATACGTAAATTCACTTCTAGTTACTTGCTCAAATATAATTTCAAAATATGTACAGTAAAACCATTTATTAAGATATAAACTTTGATTTTAAATAAGGTTTTTAATAAACTAAATTTAAGTAGTGTTTTAATAAGATAAATACTAATTTCAAATGGCTTAAGTCCAAAACTACTCTTTTAGACAAATCGATTTGTAAAAATAATTGTTAAGGTATTTATAAAATTTTCTATCGCTAATTCATAAATTATCACTATAAAATAATAACGTCCAAAACACTCTCATTTAAACAAGTTTTAAATTTTTAAAACTTCCTTTTTATAAAATCGGTTTAAACTCGAACTTGGTTTCCCAGGAAATCTCATTTCTACATAAACATCACAGAAATCCTTCTCACGATTTTCTGTCAAACTATTTGACTTTAGTTTTATATTTTATTAACATAAATTTTATTTTCCCATTTATCAACTGATAACCTTTCTCTTTATTAATCATTCCAGATTTTACAATTTTTTCAATTCCATTCTAAATAGATTTCAAATTTTAATTCTTTTAAATTCATTATTCAATAATATCACTTATTTCTCTAAAATTCAATTATCCATTTAAATTAGATTTTGGATTTATAATTTATTCAGTAACATTCCAATACAAATTTTATTTCAGTTTTCCATCCAAACAGATTCCAATGTTTGTATTCCCTTAAATTACTTATTTATTAATTTCTTAATTTCTTTTGAAACCCAATTTAATTTCTTTATAATTAAAACTCCAAATTTCTTTATAATTAATATTCTGGATTGGTAATTTATACCACAATATCACAATACCAGTTAATTCCAAAATTATCATCCACAATATATAAACAGGCATCATCATCGATTATAAAAATAAACACTATATTGTGAGGAATCCAGTTGGATCCCTCCAACCTGTTTTTCCCTGCATCCACAAATATCAGCACAACCAAATATATATCAATTCAATTTGATAATAATTAACATATTCAGCTAAACATCCAAACAAACAATCAATACTAGCTGTCTACTTTACTAGTATCTAGATGTGAGTGAGAATAACTCACCTTGAGTTTCGGTGAGCGTTCGAAATTTAAATTAAACCGGACGGTGTCCGATTTAACCCAAATTTCTACTTGCACGGAAATGACTCCGGACCTGCACCATCGTGTAGCACTCGTCTCTGCGTTTCCGGCGTTTCCTGTTTCGCTGAAATCCCAGATCGTATGAATAAGTTATTCAATTTTGAAGTTTGCAATTGAAATTTAACCAATTTTCTTTTTATTAAATTTTATTTTGCAATTACCAAACACGGCCTGCAACAAAAAAAAACGAAGCCGATACCTTCCCTTCCCTTAATACGCGACATCTCCAGGTTCCCAAACCCAACATCGCCAAACGAAAACCAACTGCCGCGCCTCCCTATCGCCATCGGAGCTCGATCCAAGCTCCTCACATCAAAGCCCTAAGCAAGGCACACGCGCGGCCAGGACGAGTTCGAACTCGGTGCCCCAGATACCTTGAAATTCGCGAATGAACGCGCGCCCTTCGTGGCCGATCTCTGGCCATCTCGTTGAGCTTTGTGCCGACCCACCATATGGATGTGAAGAGCTCAAGGAGTTCTAGGATTCTCTAGTAGGAAGTTTCAGAGATTAACTTGAGGATAAAGAGAGATTGAGAGGGGAAATCTACGCGTTTTCGGTCATTAACTAATAATAGCGGCGGCTCTCTCTCTAAGAACTAGGGTTTAGCCCAATTTAATATATATATATAAATGTTATTTAATAATATTTTAATCAACAAATTTCTCAATTTAACCACAAATGCAAACAACCTCCAATTCTCACGTTCCGACAGGCGTCCTTAGGGTTTTTCAGCGTTCAGGACACAATGGAACAGGTTTCGTAAGCTAATTCGGTCGTATGCATGAGTTACGGAATTAAACGATCAATTTAAAATTAAATCGATTGAAACGATTTCGATGCGTTTCGAGCTGCCGGGGTCAAACGACAACTCCGATTGCTACGAAAATTGAAATCCGATAATAACTAACTATTACGGATCCAATGGAACTGGTTTCGTCGAATTCCGAGAGTGTTCCCCCGGAAGGCTATTTTAACTCGTCTATTTAATCGAGCAATTTTCGAAATTATCGAAATCACTCAGAATTTCCACTTTTAAAATTTTATTAACTTAACAATAATTCATATAAAATTTATAATCACATTAAATATCATTTTGGCTCATTCCGGACCAAAATCTGATTATTTGCAATTTTAATAATATTAAATTCATTTTTAAATTAATATAAAATTCCAAATATTAATTCATCGACTTCAAAATTCATCTAAAATTTCCACCACGCTATTTATACTCAAATAGCCTAAGATAAATTTTTAAAACCATTTTATCACTATTTACATCCAGAATTTCTTTTATTTCAATTCTGAACATTATATTATTATTGTTAAATTTTCATATTAAATCCCCACCTTAGAAATTTTAACTTGTTAATATAATTTAAACCAATTCTTTTAGTTCAAAATCAATCTTAAACCCATAGTAAACATTTAAAATAAATTAAATGTTCACAAATCCCGTGTTAAAAATTCCGGGATGTTACATTCCTCCCCCCTTATAAAAATTTCGTCCCCGAAATTTGTATAAGGTAGAACATACTCTCAAACCCATTTTCTTATCCCATTTGCTTAGTTAAAAGCTTATATACACTTCACAAAATCCTTTTGCTCAATTCCCAAACCTATTTGCTTTATTAACTTTAAAGCTTTAATTTAACTTCCCAAGTTACTTAACTTTTCCCAAAACCCAAAAAATTTCTAACTCCCAAAATTTTCGGAAAATTTTGGCAGAGTCTCCCTTGCACGGAGGAGCTTTCGCGGTATCGCGATACACACAAATATATATACATCGACCCACACGGTCGGAAACCAAAACATATCACAATATATATATCATTTCCCAATTATATTTGCATAGGCGTACCTTTTTTTAGCAAATTTTTAATAGCAAGCAGCTAATATAATGCATATACGCACTCCAACTCTCTCAAATGCCTCCCGCACCTGTGCTATACTCAACAAACTCATCAGTTATCAAAATATGAGCAATTTAACATCATTTCCAATATAAAGGTAAGCCAACATAACTATTTACATTCCAAACAACACTTTGCATAATTTCCTAAGTAAGTCCATATTTTATAACATGCACAAGGTTCATTTTCCCATGCTAACTCCAAGTTATTTCATACAAAGGATTTACATACGCTTTTTGCTATGTTCCATTCATGTTTATTTTAACCAATTCACATTTATTTCAATATGATTAACATATGCTTCACTAATAGAAATCTATTCCAATTCAATTCTAAATGGATTTACAAACCAACTTTATTTCCAATGTTGAAACATTTCCATTTCTTTTATGATTCATTTCTTATTCATATGCAAACATCACTTATCCAAAAGTCAATTCATTCCAATTGATTTAAAAACCCATTCCATTTGCTATTTTAAATCAATCACTTGCATTCTTTTACAAATTCTTTTAATTAGATTCCAATTCAGTTCAATTTATTTTAAACATCAATTTCAATTGTTTGTTAGCCAATTCAATTTCGAATACCAGCCAACTTCATTCCATTCAGGCAAAATAATTTGTCACATTAAGTTTATAACCATTAAAATTAATTCTACTTAGATTCATATTTTCACAAGCCAAGTATTTTTATTCCATTTCAGTTTTTAATTCTATTTCTTATTCACACTTCAAAATCATCATTTAAGTTCAAATTAATAACTTCCCATTCTATTTTATTTACAGCCCAACATTCATGCTTTATCTCAATTATTGAATTATACCTCAAATCTTATATTTCCAATTCATTATCTAATAGATTTATATGAATATCATTCCACTTACAATTCAATTTTTAAATAAACATTGGAGAAGTTATTAATTTAAAATCCATTATTTAACCATACCCCTTTCTATCTTCTTATATCAATTTTTATTTCCATTTGATTCTCAATCAATCAATTCCAATCTATTTATAAATTTGAATGCTCTTTGTTTATTTATTCAATCCATTAACAAATTTATTTTATTAACAAAGAGTCCATTTAAATTATTTCACTCATTTGAATTTTACTTACAATTCAAAACCTTCATCATTATAGCTAATTCCATTATACATTCATACTTCCAATATTTATTACCACAATTTAAACCCCAATCCAAAATCAGGATTTTTATTTACCTTCAAATTTTGACTGACTATCAAAATCTATCCATTACAATACAAATTCCATTAATTTGTAACTTAATTCAGTCAATAACCTAATCCATATTAGTTTCCAATCCACTTTCTTAATTCACTCTGAATTCATTTATAATATCACCATTTTCCAATCATTTCATTTAGCAAATTTAGATTTCTACCTTTCCTTTTTACTCCTTTTAAATAGAATCTAAATTTCTTTCAATATTATTTATTACTCAACTGAAATTCAATTACAATTTCATTATCATAGCAAATTTCATCTTCCCAATACATAAGTCCAAGACTTATTTGCCAACATAAGAATATCCACATTTATGTTCTCACTTTACATTTAATTTATGGCCAAAATTTAAATTTGCCACACCATTAAACTCTTTTCATTAATGAATTTCAATTTTACTTACATTCAAAAATTTAAATTGCTTACTCAAATCTGTTTTCCAATTTATAATCTCAAATTTAAATTATATCACTTAACAACTTAAGTATGTGAATTTCTTTATGCAATTATAAACAATTTATATTTCACCTTTATATCCATTTACTTTAATTCCAATTCATCTAGATTTAATTAAATTTCAAATTCTCAATTTTAAATTTTCCATTTCATTTAGATTCACTTCCATCTCAATTTCACAATTTTAATTCTTTAAATACAAGTTCAAAACTTGTTTGCCTAGTGAAATTCATTCACTTCATTATATCTCACTTTACCTTATCTCAATCCACATTCATTTGAGATTAAATTTGGATCTTCCATGCCATTCCTCTATTTCCATCTGTGATTATAATTTCATTTCTATATATGAGTTCACCAACTTCTTTACTTAAAAGCTTATATAGCTCTCTTTTAATCCATCTATATTTTATAATCACAATCCCAAATTCCATATGCATATGTATATACATCTGAATTTTTGAGGATACAAATTCCCTCTTATATATGTGTATCATTGAATCCTTAAGGATACAAATCTTCTTTCACCTTAATTCTTTGCAAATTGTAAATTCATAATTCCAGATTATAAGTATAACACTTAATAGCTTGTGGGTATAATCCATTACACAATGACCCACAGTCTCAAAGTCAACTCACTTTTAAATTTAATCCAAATCAATTTTATTCCAAGTCCAATTTATTTATCTTATCCAAGTTAAATTCATTTTTTTTTTCTATTTACTTCAACATATTTTATTCACTTTCAATTACTCAAATTAAATTTTAAATTTTCAAGATCAAAATTTTCATTTCTTCCTTATTAACATCAGCTTCACTAAAATAAGTTCGTTAGTTGATGCATTTTAACTTTACTCTTCATTTAAATAGAATTTTCCAGAATTCATTTTACCCGGATTTATTTCAAAACCATTCGGAAATAATAATCAATATATATTCTTATTTGGTATATCAATCAAATTACCAGATTTCCAAAACAATTTGTTTATACCAAAACAAATTTCCTTCTTTGAAATTTCCCAAACAACTAGCATACCCAAAATCCAAACAATACCATAACCAAATACTAGGGAAGCAATCCATCACTTCATAAACTCGAAAATGAATTCTAATGATGTGGCCAGCATCATCAGGATTATTTTCCAACGACTGAAGTGAGTTCAATGCTTCTTACTTTCCCAAATTCATTTCAAAACAGTTTCCCATTCAAACATATTACTCAAAATAATATTTCATCATTACCTTCAATACATTGGAAAACATTTCAAACCTTCCCAGGATTTTAAATTTCCAAACTTTTATTTTTATTTTATTTAAAATCCTTTCCAAAACTTACGGGTTTAAATTCTGGTTTAATTTAAATTTAGTTATTCTCTTTTATATAATTTATACTTACAAAATTTATTTGGTCATAACCATTTCAAATTTAAGATTAGCTTTAGATTCTTATTTACTTATTGTATTAACACCCAATCAACCAAAAATATATATATAATAATTTCAGAAATTTATTCCTTTTTATATCAAAATATAATTTTGGGTAAAATTATTTCATTTACCCACTTTAAAAACAATACTATGTCGGTTTATCTTGTTTAAGAGTTTAGAAACCCCTATCGATACGGTTGTACTTCCCGCACCGACCAGAATTCATAAACACTCAACCGATAAGTCAACACAGTATAAAAACAATTTTTATATGCACTAACAAGTACGCTCTCATATTTATTATTACTCTCAACTCATTATAGAGTACTATTGACTCTGTTAATGAGTAATTACCCCACCAAAGCCTAGGTTGTCGCCAACCTACGCTCTGATACCAAGTGTGACAGCCCGCAAATCCGTACCCCTTGAATCAACACTATTCTACCTCCATTAACTCAAGTGGCACAGAATTACGAACCATTAGGGTTAAAGAAGAAGAGATAGAAGAAGAAGAAACTAAACAATATCAGAATCTCACAGTCGCAGCGGTATAAAATATAATAGTAAATATAGAACTTTACACAAAAAGAAATCTATTCCTGTTTTATACATCATATCATCAGAGTGTCTCATACATCAACAATCACAAATCAGACATACCATACAATCATAGCAGCGGATAAATATATAGGTACATATAATACGTCTCGGACTCCAGCTCCTTTCCTGCTCCATAGCAATCTAACCTGAACAAATAATACTCGGTCTGACCCGAGCATTATAATAAAATAACACCCGAGTCAGTCTGGAATACCAGCTGATACTAAATATGCATCCAAATTGATTATTAAAGTTTCAAAAATCCTTTGAAAACAAAAGCATCTCGTAAGACCACGCCACAAATAAACATGTCGGGTTTTTACCTTACGATAGCTAAAACACTTTTTATAGAAATCCTCTGATATTATAATAGGGTCTATCCACAAATACTTATAAAATAGCCGAAATTGTTACATCTATTAAATTCCAGCTACTAGCCACCGAAGTGGGTAATACAAACAAAACTCGTACAAGGCTCGTAGGGAAAATGGATTTCCCACAATGACTAGGCACTGGGGTACCACCTGTCACAGTACGGGGCCTAGATCACCGTACCGAGGACTACTCCCTTCATCCCCTGCAACACAAGGCCGGAACCATTCCTTACTGAACAATCCCGAACAAGATAAACCCCGTGGTTGGCGCGACCAACCACCCACTAAGCCGAAATATATAAGGGACATCTAGACAGGGGAAATATGTTGTCCTTCTTGGGCATGACCCACCTAACCTTGCTGCATATCCCCTGATTTTCAGTCATTCCCATTTGATGAGGCTTGAGGCTAAACGTTACCTTTAGAACGTTTTCACTTAGAATGCCCATCGTCCACCCGACGATGTTTCGCAAGCATTCGTCCATACAAGTCCGTCCCGGGTTCGAACGGAACCGAAGGCACTACTCCTACTACATCCATTTGGAAATATCCTCAGGATTAGTAGCGACTAGCCCTTGCACTTCACTGCTCCATCTTCGACTCCGAACACGTTTTTCGCACGAAACGTACAAATCGGATCGAAGTGGTTTTCGAGAAATAAATCTCGATCCCGGTCTCTTCGAAACGATCACGCATTGTCCAATATTGATAGTCGGTGATTTAACTATCAATTTATATTCATAAACATCCATAAGCATCCATCACACAATAAATAATATTCCATATTATTTACTACCCCAATATTTTTACAAGATATATTTCCCAATTTTCAAAGCTCATTTGAAAACAATTCTCAAAGCTCTTTCCTTACAAGGAAAATTCTTTACCATTGATTCCCATTGGAAATGACCAAGTCAAAACAACTTAGTTTGAAAACAGTTAAAAACATTTTATATTAAAATATACTTTAAAATACGTAAATTCACTTCTAGTTACTTGCTCAAATATAATTTCAAAATATGTACAGTAAAACCATTTATTAAGATATAAACTTTGATTTTAAATAAGGTTTTTAATAAACTAAATTTAAGTAGTGTTTTAATAAGATAAATACTAATTTCAAATGGCTTAAGTCCAAAACTAGTCTTTTAGACAAATCGATTTGTAAAAATAATTGTTAAGGTATTTATAAAATTTTCTATCGCTAATTCATAAATTATCACTATAAAATAATAACTTCCAAAACACTCTCATTTAAACAAGTTTTAAATTTTTAAAACTTCCTTTTTATAAAATCGGTTTAAACTCGAACTTGGTTTCCCAGGAAATCTCATTTCTACATAAACATCACAGAAATCCTTCTCACGATTTTCTGTCAAACTATTTGACTTTAGTTTTATATTTTATTAACATAAATTTTATTTTCCCATTTATCAACTGATAACCTTTCTCTTTATTAATCATTCCAGATTTTACAATTTTTTCAATTCCATTCTAAATAGATTTCAAATTTTAATTCTTTTAAATTCATTATTCAATAATATCACTTATTTCTCTAAAATTCAATTATCCATTTAAATTAGATTTTGGATTTATAATTTATTCAGTAACATTCCAATACAAATTTTATTTCAGTTTTCCATCCAAACAGATTCCAATGTTTATATTCCCTTAAATTACTTATTTATTAATTTCTTAATTTCTTTTGAAACCCAATTTAATTTCTTTATAATTAAAACTCCAAATTTCTTTATAATTAATATTCTGGATTGGTAATTTATACCACAATATCACAATACCAGTTAATTCCAAAATTATCATCCACAATATATAAACAGGCATCATCATCGATTATAAAAATAAACACTATATTGTGAGGAATCCAGTTGGATCCCTCCAACCTGTTTTTCCCTGCATCCACAAATATCAGCACAACCAAATATATATCAATTCAATTTGATAATAATTAACATATTCAGCTAAACATCCAAACAAACAATCAATACTAGCTGTATACTTTACTAGTATCTAGATGTGAGTGAGAATAACTCACCTTGAGTTTCGGTGAGCGTTCGAAATTTAAATTAAACCGGACGGTGTCCGATTTAACCCAAATTTCTACTTGCACGGAAATGACTCCGGACCTGCACCATCGTGTAGCACTCGTCTCTGCGTTTCCGGCGTTTCCTGTTTCGCTGAAATCCCAGATCGTATGAATAAGTTATTCAATTTTGAAGTTTGCAATTGAAATTTAACCAATTTTCTTTTTATTAAATTTTATTTTGCAATTACCAAACACGGCCTGCAACAAAAAAAAACGAAGCCGATACCTTCCCTTCCCTTAATACGCGACATCTCCAGGTTCCCAAACCCAACATCGCCAAACGAAAACCAACTGCCGCGCCTCCCTATCGCCATCGGAGCTCGATCCAAGCTCCTCACATCAAAGCCCTAAGCAAGGCACACGCGCGGCCAGGACGAGTTCGAACTCGGTGCCCCAGATACCTTGAAATTCGCGAATGAACGCGCGCCCTTCGTGGCCGATCTCTGGCCATCTCGTTGAGCTTTGTGCCGACCCACCATATGGATGTGAAGAGCTCAAGGAGTTCTAGGATTCTCTAGTAGGAAGTTTCAGAGATTAACTTGAGGATAAAGAGAGATTGAGAGGGGAAATCTACGCGTTTTCGGTCATTAACTGATAATAGCGGCGGCTCTCTCTCTAAGAACTAGGGTTTAGCCCAATTTAATATATATATATAAATGTTATTTAATAATATTTTAATCAACAAATTTCTCAATTTAACCACAAATGCAAACAACCTCCAATTCTCACGTTCCGACAGGCGTCCTTAGGGTTTTTCAGCGTTCAGGACACAATGGAACAGGTTTCGTAAGCTAATTCGGTCGTATGCATGAGTTACGGAATTAAACGATCAATTTAAAATTAAATCGATTGAAACGATTTCGATGCGTTTCGAGCTGCCGGGGTCAAACGACAACTCCGATTGCTACGAAAATTGAAATCCGATAATAACTAACTATTACGGATCCAATGGAACTGGTTTCGTCGAATTCCGAGAGTGTTCCCCCGGAAGGCTATTTTAACTCGTCTATTTAATCGAGCAATTTTCGAAATTATCGAAATCACTCAGAATTTCCACTTTTAAAATTTTATTAACTTAACAATAATTCATATAAAATTTATAATCACATTAAATATCATTTTGGCTCATTCCGGACCAAAATCTGATTATTTGCAATTTTAATAATATTAAATTCATTTTTAAATTAATATAAAATTCCAAATATTAATTCATCGACTTCAAAATTCATCTAAAATTTCCACCACGCTATTTATACTCAAATAGCCTAAGATAAATTTTTAAAACCATTTTATCACTATTTACATCCAGAATTTCTTTTATTTCAATTCTGAACATTATATTATTATTGTTAAATTTTCATATTAAATCCCCACCTTAGAAATTTTAACTTGTTAATATAATTTAAACCAATTCTTTTAGTTCAAAATCAATCTTAAACCCATAGTAAACATTTAAAATAAATTAAATGTTCACAAATCCCGTGTTAAAAATTCCGGGATGTTACATTCCTCCCCCCTTATAAAAATTTCGTCCCCGAAATTTGTATAAGGTAGAACATACTCTCAAACCCATTTTCTTATCCCATTTGCTTAGTTAAAAGCTTATATACACTTCACAAAATCCTTTTGCTCAATTCCCAAACCTATTTGCTTTATTAACTTTAAAGCTTTAATTTAACTTCCCAAGTTACTTAACTTTTCCCAAAACCCAAAAAATTTCTAACTCCCAAAATTTTCGGAAAATTTTGGCAGAGTCTCCCTTGCACGGAGGAGCTTTCGCGGTATCGCGATACACACAAATATATATACATCGACCCACACGGTCGGAAACCAAAACATATCACAATATATATATCATTTCCCAATTATATTTGCATAGGCGTACCTTTTTTTAGCAAATTTTTAATAGCAAGCAGCTAATATAATGCATATACGCACTCCAACTCTCTCAAATGCCTCCCGCACCTGTGCTATACTCAACAAACTCATCAGTTATCAAAATATGAGCAATTTAACATCATTTCCAATATAAAGGTAAGCCAACATAACTATTTACATTCCAAACAACACTTTGCATAATTTCCTAAGTAAGTCCATATTTTATAACATGCACAAGGTTCATTTTCCCATGCTAACTCCAAGTTATTTCATACAAAGGATTTACATACGCTTTTTGCTATGTTCCATTCATGTTTATTTTAACCAATTCACATTTATTTCAATATGATTAACATATGCTTCACTAATAGAAATCTATTCCAATTCAATTCTAAATGGATTTACAAACCAACTTTATTTCCAATGTTGAAACATTTCCATTTCTTTTATGATTCATTTCTTATTCATATGCAAACATCACTTATCCAAAAGTCAATTCATTCCAATTGATTTAAAAACCCATTCCATTTGCTATTTTAAATCAATCACTTGCATTCTTTTACAAATTCTTTTAATTAGATTCCAATTCAGTTCAATTTATTTTAAACATCAATTTCAATTGTTTGTTAGCCAATTCAATTTCGAATACCAGCCAACTTCATTCCATTCAGGCAAAATAATTTGTCACATTAAGTTTATAACCATTAAAATTAATTCTACTTAGATTCATATTTTCACAAGCCAAGTATTTTTATTCCATTTCAGTTTTTAATTCTATTTCTTATTCACACTTCAAAATCATCATTTAAGTTCAAATTAATAACTTCCCATTCTATTTTATTTACAGCCCAACATTCATGCTTTATCTCAATTATTGAATTATACCTCAAATCTTATATTTCCAATTCATTATCTAATAGATTTATATGAATATCATTCCACTTACAATTCAATTTTTAAATAAACATTGGAGAAGTTATTAATTTAAAATCCATTATTTAACCATACCCCTTTCTATCTTCTTATATCAATTTTTATTTCCATTTGATTCTCAATCAATCAATTCCAATCTATTTATAAATTTGAATGCTCTTTGTTTATTTATTCAATCCATTAACAAATTTATTTTATTAACAAAGAGTCCATTTAAATTATTTCACTCATTTGAATTTTACTTACAATTCAAAACCTTCATCATTATAGCTAATTCCATTATACATTCATACTTCCAATATTTATTACCACAATTTAAACCCCAATCCAAAATCAGGATTTTTATTTACCTTCAAATTTTGACTGACTATCAAAATCTATCCATTACAATACAAATTCCATTAATTTGTAACTTAATTCAGTCAATAACCTAATCCATATTAGTTTCCAATCCACTTTCTTAATTCACTCTGAATTCATTTATAATATCACCATTTTCCAATCATTTCATTTAGCAAATTTAGATTTCTACCTTTCCTTTTTACTCCTTTTAAATAGAATCTAAATTTCTTTCAATATTATTTATTACTCAACTGAAATTCAATTACAATTTCATTATCATAGCAAATTTCATCTTCCCAATACATAAGTCCAAGACTTATTTGCCAACATAAGAATATCCACATTTATGTTCTCACTTTACATTTAATTTATGGCCAAAATTTAAATTTGCCACACCATTAAACTCTTTTCATTAATGAATTTCAATTTTACTTACATTCAAAAATTTAAATTGCTTACTCAAATCTGTTTTCCAATTTATAATCTCAAATTTAAATTATATCACTTAACAACTTAAGTATGTGAATTTCTTTATGCAATTATAAACAATTTATATTTCACCTTTATATCCATTTACTTTAATTCCAATTCATCTAGATTTAATTAAATTTCAAATTCTCAATTTTAAATTTTCCATTTCATTTAGATTCACTTCCATCTCAATTTCACAATTTTAATTCTTTAAATACAAGTTCAAAACTTGTTTGCCTAGTGAAATTCATTCACTTCATTATATCTCACTTTACCTTATCTCAATCCACATTCATTTGAGATTAAATTTGGATCTTCCATGCCATTCCTCTATTTCCATCTGTGATTATAATTTCATTTCTATATATGAGTTCACCAACTTCTTTACTTAAAAGCTTATATAGCTCTCTTTTAATCCATCTATATTTTATAATCACAATCCCAAATTCCATATGCATATGTATATACATCTGAATTTTTGAGGATACAAATTCCCTCTTATATATGTGTATCATTGAATCCTTAAGGATACAAATCTTCTTTCACCTTAATTCTTTGCAAATTGTAAATTCATAATTCCAGATTATAAGTATAACACTTAATAGCTTGTGGGTATAATCCATTACACAATGACCCACAGTCTCAAAGTCAACTCACTTTTAAATTTAATCCAAATCAATTTTATTCCAAGTCCAATTTATTTATCTTATCCAAGTTAAATTCATTTTTTTTTCTATTTACTTCAACATATTTTATTCACTTTCAATTACTCAAATTAAATTTTAAATTTTCAAGATCAAAATTTTCATTTCTTCCTTATTAACATCAGCTTCACTAAAATAAGTTCGTTAGTTGATGCATTTTAACTTTACTCTTCATTTAAATAGAATTTTCCAGAATTCATTTTACCCGGATTTATTTCAAAACCATTCGGAAATAATAATCAATATATATTCTTATTTGGTATATCAATCAAATTACCAGATTTCCAAAACAATTTGTTTATACCAAAACAAATTTCCTTCTTTGAAATTTCCCAAACAACTAGCATACCCAAAATCCAAACAATACCATAACCAAATACTAGGGAAGCAATCCATCACTTCATAAACTCGAAAATGAATTCTAATGATGTGGCCAGCATCATCAGGATTATTTTCCAACGACTGAAGTGAGTTCAATGCTTCTTACTTTCCCAAATTCATTTCAAAACAGTTTCCCATTCAAACATATTACTCAAAATAATATTTCATCATTACCTTCAATACATTGGAAAACATTTCAAACCTTCCCAGGATTTTAAATTTCCAAACTTTTATTTTTATTTTATTTAAAATCCTTTCCAAAACTTACGGGTTTAAATTCTGGTTTAATTTAAATTTAGTTATTCTCTTTTATATAATTTATACTTACAAAATTTATTTGGTCATAACCATTTCAAATTTAAGATTAGCTTTAGATTCTTATTTACTTATTGTATTAACACCCAATCAACCAAAAATATATATATAATAATTTCAGAAATTTATTCCTTTTTATATCAAAATATAATTTTGGGTAAAATTATTTCATTTACCCACTTTAAAAACAATACTATGTCGGTTTATCTTGTTTAAGAGTTTAGAAACCCCTATCGATACGGTTGTACTTCCCGCACCGACCAGAATTCATAAACACTCAACCGATAAGTCAACACAGTATAAAAACAATTTTTATATGCACTAACAAGTACGCTCTCATATTTATTATTACTCTCAACTCATTATAGAGTACTATTGACTCTGTTAATGAGTAATTACCCCACCAAAGCCTAGGTTGTCGCCAACCTACGCTCTGATACCAAGTGTGACAGCCCGCAAATCCGTACCCCTTGAATCAACACTATTCTACCTCCATTAACTCAAGTGGCACAGAATTACGAACCATTAGGGTTAAAGAAGAAGAGATAGAAGAAGAAGAAACTAAACAATATCAGAATCTCACAGTCGCAGCGGTATAAAATATAATAGTAAATATAGAACTTTACACAAAAAGAAATCTATTCCTGTTTTATACATCATATCATCAGAGTGTCTCATACATCAACAATCACAAATCAGACATACCATACAATCATAGCAGCGGATAAATATATAGGTACATATAATACGTCTCGGACTCCAGCTCCTTTCCTGCTCCATAGCAATCTATCCTGAACAAATAATACTCGGTCTGACCCGAGCATTATAATAAAATAACACCCGAGTCAGTCTGGAATACCAGCTGATACTAAATATGCATCCAAATTGATTATTAAAGTTTCAAAAATCCTTTGAAAACAAAAGCATCTCGTAAGACCACGCCACAAATAAACATGTCGGGTTTTTACCTTACGATAGCTAAAACACTTTTTATAGAAATCCTCTGATATTATAATAGGGTCTATCCACAAATACTTATAAAATAGCCGAAATTGTTACATCTATTAAATTCCAGCTACTAGCCACCGAAGTGGGTAATACAAACAAAACTCGTACAAGGCTCGTAGGGAAAATGGATTTCCCACAATGACTAGGCACTGGGGTACCACCTGTCACAGTACGGGGCCTAGATCACCGTACCGAGGACTACTCCCTTCATCCCCTGCAACACAAGGCCGGAACCATTCCTTACTGAACAATCCCGAACAAGATAAACCCCGTGGTTGGCGCGACCAACCACCCACTAAGCCGAAATATATAAGGGACATCTAGACAGGGGAAATATGTTGTCCTTCTTGGGCATGACCCACCTAACCTTGCTGCATATCCCCTGATTTTCAGTCATTCCCATTTGATGAGGCTTGAGGCTAAACGTTACCTTTAGAACGTTTTCACTTAGAATGCCCATCGTCCACCCGACGATGTTTCGCAAGCATTCGTCCATACAAGTCCGTCCCGGGTTCGAACGGAACCGAAGGCACTACTCCTACTACATCCATTTGGAAATATCCTCAGGATTAGTAGCGACTAGCCCTTGCACTTCACTGCTCCATCTTCGACTCCGAACACGTTTTTCGCACGAAACGTACAAATCGGATCGAAGTGGTTTTCGAGAAATAAATCTCGATCCCGGTCTCTTCGAAACGATCACGCATTGTCCAATATTGATAGTCGGTGATTTAACTATCAATTTATATTCATAAACATCCATAAGCATCCATCACACAATAAATAATATTCCATATTATTTACTACCCCAATATTTTTACAAGATATATTTCCCAATTTTCAAAGCTCATTTGAAAACAATTCTCAAAGCTCTTTCCTTACAAGGAAAATTCTTTACCATTGATTCCCATTGGAAATGACCAAGTCAAAACAACTTAGTTTGAAAACAGTTAAAAACATTTTATATTAAAATATACTTTAAAATACGTAAATTCACTTCTAGTTACTTGCTCAAATATAATTTCAAAATATGTACAGTAAAACCATTTATTAAGATATAAACTTTGATTTTAAATAAGGTTTTTAATAAACTAAATTTAAGTAGTGTTTTAATAAGATAAATACTAATTTCAAATGGCTTAAGTCCAAAACTAGTCTTTTAGACAAATCGATTTGTAAAAATAATTGTTAAGGTATTTATAAAATTTTCTATCGCTAATTCATAAATTATCACTATAAAATAATAACTTCCAAAACACTCTCATTTAAACAAGTTTTAAATTTTTAAAACTTCCCTTTTATAAAATCGGTTTAAACTCGAACTTGGTTTCCCAGGAAATCTCATTTCTACATAAACATCACAGAAATCCTTCTCACGATTTTCTGTCAAACTATTTGACTTTAGTTTTATATTTTATTAACATAAATTTTATTTTCCCATTTATCAACTGATAACCTTTCTCTTTATTAATCATTCCAGATTTTACAATTTTTTCAATTCCATTCTAAATAGATTTCAAATTTTAATTCTTTTAAATTCATTATTCAATAATATCACTTATTTCTCTAAAATTCAATTATCCATTTAAATTAGATTTTGGATTTATAATTTATTCAGTAACATTCCAATACAAATTTTATTTCAGTTTTCCATCCAAATAGATTCCAATGTTTGTATTCCCTTAAATTACTTATTTATTAATTTCTTTTGAAACCCAATTTAATTTCTTTATAATTAAAACTCCAAATTTCTTTATAATTAATATTCTGGATTGGTAATTTATACCACAATATCACAATACCAGTTAATTCCAAAATTATCATCCACAATATATAAACAGGCATCATCATCGATTATAAAAATAAACACTATATTGTGAGGAATCCAGTTGGATCCCTCCAACCTGTTTTTCCCTGCATCCACAAATATCAGCACAACCAAATATATATCAATTCAATTTGATAATAATTAACATATTCAGCTAAACATCCAAACAAACAATCAATACTAGCTGTCTACTTTACTAGTATCTAGATGTGAGTGAGAATAACTCACCTTGAGTTTCGGTGAGCGTTCGAAATTTAAATTAAACCGGACGGTGTCCGATTTAACCCAAATTTCTACTTGCACGGAAATGACTCCGGACCTGCACCATCGTGTAGCACTCGTCTCTGCGTTTCCGGCGTTTCCTGTTTCGCTGAAATCCCAGATCGTATGAATAAGTTATTCAATTTTGAAGTTTGCAATTGAAATTTAACCAATTTTCTTTTTATTAAATTTTATTTTGCAATTACCAAACACGGCCTGCAACAAAAAAAAACGAAGCCGATACCTTCCCTTCCCTTAATACGCGACATCTCCAGGTTCCCAAACCCAACATCGCCAAACGAAAACCAACTGCCGCGCCTCCCTATCGCCATCGGAGCTCGATCCAAGCTCCTCACATCAAAGCCCTAAGCAAGGCACACGCGCGGCCAGGACGAGTTCGAACTCGGTGCCCCAGATACCTTGAAATTCGCGAATGAACGCGCGCCCTTCGTGGCCGATCTCTGGCCATCTCGTTGAGCTTTGTGCCGACCCACCATATGGATGTGAAGAGCTCAAGGAGTTCTAGGATTCTCTAGTAGGAAGTTTCAGAGATTAACTTGAGGATAAAGAGAGATTGAGAGGGGAAATCTACGCGTTTTCGGTCATTAACTGATAATAGCGGCGGCTCTCTCTCTAAGAACTAGGGTTTAGCCCAATTTAATATATATATATAAATGTTATTTAATAATATTTTAATCAACAAATTTCTCAATTTAACCACAAATGCAAACAACCTCCAATTCTCACGTTCCGACAGGCGTCCTTAGGGTTTTTCAGCGTTCAGGACACAATGGAACATGTTTCGTAAGCTAATTCGGTCGTATGCATGAGTTACGGAATTAAACGATCAATTTAAAATTAAATCGATTGAAACGATTTCGATGCGTTTCGAGCTGCCGGGGTCAAACGACAACTCCGATTGCTACGAAAATTGAAATCCGATAATAACTAACTATTACGGATCCAATGGAACTGGTTTCGTCGAATTCCGAGAGTGTTCCCCCGGAAGGCTATTTTAACTCGTCTATTTAATCGAGCAATTTTCGAAATTATCGAAATCACTCAGAATTTCCACTTTTAAAATTTTATTAACTTAACAATAATTCATATAAAATTTATAATCACATTAAATATCATTTTGGCTCATTCCGGACCAAAATCTGATTATTTGCAATTTTAATAATATTAAATTCATTTTTAAATTAATATAAAATTCCAAATATTAATTCATCGACTTCAAAATTCATCTAAAATTTCCACCACGCTATTTATACTCAAATAGCCTAAGATAAATTTTTAAAACCATTTTATCACTATTTACATCCAGAATTTCTTTTATTTCAATTCTGAACATTATATTATTATTGTTAAATTTTCATATTAAATCCCCACCTTAGAAATTTTAACTTGTTAATATAATTTAAACCAATTCTTTTAGTTCAAAATCAATCTTAAACCCATAGTAAACATTTAAAATAAATTAAATGTTCACAAATCCCGTGTTAAAAATTCCGGGATGTTACAATTCCACCCATATTTTTATCGTTGATTTAACTTACATAAGATATTTTAGTTCTGACTTGAGTGTTTTGTCCTTTCAATTCGCTCGGGTCAGTCCGAGCGTTTCAGGATTTGATGATTTTATTCTGGAGGACGAAGACGAAGATTTGTAGTACTATTATCTACTATATTATTCCCCTACACCATTTAATTCCACTACATTAATTATTTCTCTGGTATGTGTACTCTGTTATGTATTGTGTAAGTATAATCGAATATTTTGTAAACAGCTTCATGAACTGTATATTTGATTATTATATTTTATTGTTCCGCTGCAAGATTCTATTTTGTGTTTTTCTTTCTCTACTTTTTCTTTTTTACCCCAAAACAATCCGCCCTTTTGTATGGTTTAAGTCGGATGTATGTGGTTTATCGCCGATCTAAAGCGTGCAAAAAGGAAGGATGTTACATCTGGTATCAGAGCTTTGGTTTAGCGATAAACCTTAGCTTTGTGGGGTCTGACTTTTATTAATAGGATAGTAATACCCGATGATGAGTCGTTGAGAGTATATATATGAGAGAGCGTATTTGTTAGTGTTATAAAAAGGTTTTAATATTATGTTAATCTGTTCCGTTTTGTATTTATAAATTCTAGTTGATGCATGGGACGCTATGACATCAATAGGGATTTCTAAACACTTAATAGGACAGACCGATATAATATTTGGTTTTAACATAGGTGAATGAAATAATTTTTCCTATTATATTTTCTATAAATATAGCAAATTTTTATATAAAGGTTATATTTGGTTGTATTATATTGTTTATTAGGTAATGAAATTTATAAATAATAGTTGAAATAAGGATGAAAACAAAATAAACGAAAATTGGGAATTTAGAACTTAAGTCCCGGGGTTTTGAAAATTCTTTCAATAATTTTGGAATATAATAATAATAATATTATTAGAAGTATTTTCTAATATAAATATTTCAATATAATGTAAAAGAAATGTTTTAAAGAAGATTTTATAAAAATAAGTTCTATACTTCCTTCTCTGTCGGTGAAAAATAATTTCGGTGATGGCGGCCGCATCATCGACATTCATTTTCAAGTTTCGAAGAGGGAAGGCAACTGTAGTAGTTTTACTGCAGATTCATTTTTGATAAACCAAAAATAAATTTTTAATTTTTTTAAATATAATTAAATATGTAAGTTGTAAGGATATACATTTATCTATTATTTGAAATGATTTTTAATAAAAACTCGGTATTTAGATTCTTAAGTTTTCGATAATTAATAGTTCAAGTATTGAAAGCATAAGATTGTACACTTAAGTAAATGAATTAATATGCAAAGAAGTTAAATTAAAGATGGATACTATAAATAAATGAAAATTATAAGAAAATATAAGTAAGAAATTTTAAACTTAAGTAATGAAAAATATGAAGGCAAATATTAATTGAATGAAAAGGAAATCAAAGAATAAATGCTATGAAATGAAATCTAAAAGAAAGAACTTGATCGGTTGTTTGAAATCATTGTTTGTTGGTTTATGGTTGTTTGGAAAAGGATACTTTAAACTTGTTCGGATGTATGAATAATCTATTTAGTTTCACCTAAGACGTTGAGTGAAGGGTACACGTAGTAGTTTATTTTTTTTTCCATATAATTTAAAGTTTGAACCCGAACAACTATTTGTTGTGTTTGATATGAATGAATGATTAAATTGTGTTGATTTTGTATGCCTTGTTGCAATTGATTGTTGTTGTATTGATTGTTGTTTGTGGGTGAAACAACCTTAAATATTTCATTTTATATAATTGTTAACCTTTTGGATTATAAAACTGAAATACAGGTTATGGAAGCAATTGCTACTGCTTTTGGTTTCATAATTAAGCGTTAATTACCCGACAAATAGGTACGTTTTCGCATTACGGTTTTATAGCGTATTATATTATTTTTCCGTGTTGGGATATATATTATTTTGGAAAATATATGTATATATTGTTATATTTGATATTATATTTTCTCCCGAGCCTCTCCGTACAAAGGACACTGCCAAAAATTTCCGTAAATTTTAGACTTAGAAAATATTTTGAAAATGTTTTCCAAACCTTATTAATTTGAATATAAAAGATTTAATTATTTATAAATCTATATACTTTATTTAATTTATCCTATTCTGTAAATTTATTATTATGAATATAATGTTTTGAATAATTTATAGTGATTTATAAGTTCCTCTTTTTCCTTCTTTTCCTTTTCGAGGTCGAAAAGTTTTGAGTGGGGGAATAAAATAAATGATTGTTTTGAATGGTCATTGAATAAAATAAATGTTCTGCAAGTAATTGTATGGTCATTGAATGGTCATTGAATAATAAAGGGTGAATAAATGTTTTGAATGGTCATTGAATAAAATAAATGTTCCGCAAGTAATTGTAACTATGGGTTGATAATAAAGGGTGGATAGAAAAATGATTGTTCATAGTAATTGAATGAAATTCCAATTTGTTGGAATAAGGGAAAAGGAATACTTGATAATAAATTTAATATAGGAAAACGAACTTAAATATTGAATTAATTAATTTATATATAATAAATGATGATTGAACAGAAAGACCAATACCCTGTAAATAACTATAATATTGATGTGGTAATGGTAAACTTATAAATGTGTGATTAAGAGTTTTGATAACAATTATTATGAGTTATATATATTTAGTTCATTCAATTGAATTGGATTAATTGCAATTAAATGAAATTGAAATAGCTGAATAATACGTTATTTGAAATGAAAATGAAATATGAGGAAATTAATGTAATAGTTTTGAATCCAATATTTAATCCATCTATTTAACAGCGGCTAGGGTTACTGTCTCGATCGACTTCCTGAAGCGCGTGCCCGAGATTAGGTGATGATGACGTGTTCAATTATCTTCTTATTTTATTTATTTTATAATCAAAATCGTTTAAAGTTCTAATTTTAATAACTTTCACGTACGAGGTCGAAATTTCACACGGTTTTCTCCGCTGTTCGTATTGAAATTCCGGACATTTTGGCGCTGGTTTTGACGAATTTGAAGACTGTCAATTTTTTTTGTTTAAATTGAATTTAAATTCAATTTAAATTCAAAAGGTGAGTGTTTTAACTCACTCACAACTTCTAAGATTTCTTATTTTTGTTAAATTAAATTTTGTTGTGATTTAAAATTTATCTATGATTGTTTGGTGTATTTTAATCATCCTCTCAGTTAAATTGCATTTATTTAATTAAATTGTTATTTAATTATTCATTGCATATAAACTGCCAGTCAAATTGTATTTATTTATTTTGGCATAAAAACTGCCAGTAAACAGTTATTTAATTTATCATTGAATATAAATGCTAGTTAATACCTGTTGTTTATTATCTGTTCTATATTGATGCTCCTGTTTGAATTGGATGATGATTGTGATAAATGGTTGATGCTTGATATTGGATGAATAGATGTTGGATTTTATATTCTTATAAAATGCAAGTTATTATGCATTTTCATTTCATTCGGGATTACGGTTTGAAATGATATATAACCATAATTTTCATTTTAAATTACGGATTGAAAAGATAAATATCCATATCACTTGACCATAGGATATAAAATTATATACAGGCACCTCGGTCTACATATAAAATATTTTGGAATGATTTCTATGGTTTGTAAATAGATATATGGATTATATAGATATTGATTTTAGATGTTATATAAATGCTATTTTATTTTAGCTATGTATAAATTTGTTTTGAATTATAAAATAAGCTAAATAATAAAGTTTGATTTCTTTTATATAATATGGTTAAGTATCTATTTAAATTCTATCGTATATAGGGTTTATATTGAATCAAATAGAATTAAGGTTGAAAGATAAATGTGATTTTGATTGGAATTAAAGTATTTAAGAATTATCCTCGAAATTTGATTTGAAGTTAAATAAATATGAGATTTTAAAAGGTATGATTTGTATAATTTGATTTTTGAGGATTTAAATGAAAATCAATCACTTTAAATGAATATTATCAAGTTAATTTAAATAGAAAGTATTTCCTTTTATTTGAAGTTTAAAGGCTTTGCTTAAATGATATTTGATTTATCCAGTAAACATTTCAAATCTAAATAATAGTAATTGATATTGATATATATGGAATTATCAAAGAATTTATTTTGAAATGGTGGAATATTGAATGCTTTGAAATATATGAATTGAAATGGTTTATTGAGAGGTTCAAATCAGTATTTGGGATTTATTTGAAAAGTTAAAGAAGTTATTTTATTATATACAGTAATTTAATATGTAAACCATTGAAGTATATTAAGTTATGTTTCAAAGCTATAGATTTCAAGGTATATAGATTTGAAAGTGCTATGATTTCTTGAAAAAGGATATATTTGAAATAAAATGATATCATAGTGATTTGGGTCTTAAAATAAAAATGATATCGTATTTATATGGTTTTGAAATGGAAATTATATTCTGGTTTTAAAGTATAAATTTATTTTGAAAAACCGCGGTGTTATAATAACGGTTGGTTGTTAAAGAGACCGGGATCGGAAGTTGTCATACTCTCTGCCAACTCCGAAAACCACTTTAACAACCGTGTACGCGGTGGAGATTCCAGAATGAAGTAGGATGGTGGCGGCGTTTCCTTTAAGGTAAATACGTGGACCCAACTCCCGTGAGTTGGCATAAGGTGGCTAAAACAGGAGTGATTCTCGGGCCAATGAGGTAACACCTTTGATCCGACACATCCCTTTGATATTATACTTTGACTTTTGAATTTATTCGGTGGACACTTTTGATTTTTTTTATTTGGGGGTGTGGTTCGAGGTAGGCGGTAGCTGCGTGCTACGCCTTACCACCACCCCGGATGCGTAATTGGTATATCTACCATAGGATTGCCTAGTTGTGCCGTGTCTCCTACCCTACCGCGCCTTGTACGAGTTTCTATTTGTGTCGTACCTATGGAGTATCCTCTGGCAGCCTCCGGATCAGGAGGTATTACGGTACTGTATAGATTATTGGCATTGTTACATGTTAAGGTGGAAAATGTAAAGCCTTAACGCTATTTAAAAGTAAGTTTATTTTACAAATAGACACTATTATAATAGCGAAATATTACTACATAGTAAATAGTTTAACGGATCCTTAGGAGATATGAATCCTGAGCATCTTTTGAGTTACTGCACTCACGTTAGACACTGGATAGGAGATGTCAAATCCCATAAACATCTCTGACGCCGTTCCACTCATATTTTTATTGTTGATTTAACTTACATAAGATATTTTAGTTCTAACTCGAGTGTTTTGTCCTTCAATTCGGTAGGGTCAGTCCGAGTGTTTCAAGATTTGAAGATTTTATTCTGGAGGCGAAGACGAAGATTTATAGTACTATTATCTACTATGTTATTCCACTACACCATTTAATTCCGCCGCATTAGTTATTTCTCTGGTATGTGTACTCTGATATGTATTGTATAAGTATAATCGAATATTTTGTAAACAACTTCATGAACTATATATTTGATTATTATATTTTATCATTCCATGCAAGATTCTATTTTGTTTTTTTCTTTTTCTACTTTTTCTTATTTACCCCATAACAGTCCGCCCTTTTGTATGGTTTAAGTCTGACGTGTGTGGTTTATCGTCGATTTAAACGTGCAAAAAGGCGGGATGTTACACTTTCTCACTCCGCTGGGCCTCTCTCAGCTCAGTCACATAACTTGCACGACCTATCACCCGATCACCATGTACAACCCCAACTCCTCTATCCGTCGGAAACATCAAGGTCAAACATCACAAGGCCAAAGCCGCTCGAAACTCCGCCATGGCTGATTGGCCTAGAAAAACATTATAAGGGAATCAACATCCAACACAATGAACGGTAGGATCCGTACCCTCCTACATTCGCCTTCTTCTAATTCAACTAATAATTCAACAAAACCTATCGCGTCAGTAGTTGCACCATTAAAACTATGAATGCGGGATTTAGATGGTTTTAGATCATTGCTTCCATCTTCATTTGGTCGTACGCCTTTTTGAATATGATGTTAACAGAACTCCTGCAATCAATGAATATCCTTCTCACAAATGCTGGCCCAATCGTTATGGAGATGACCATCGGGTCAATGTAGGTGCCTCCACCCGATCGGAATCTCTACTTCTGAACACTATATCATCCATCATCATTCGCTGTTGTTTCGCTGGAATCCCATCTTCCGAGTTCGAGCAGCATTCAACGTCCACACATTTCAATGAACTAGCGCAGCATTCCATTTCTTGCCAACTCTTGTCTGCTGGACAAGGCCCACCAACTATCGTGTTTACGATTAGTCTACCTATAGTCCGAGCAGGTTCCTCAGGATAGCATGGAGCCTGCCCACGACCGAGGTCTGACATTCCTTGTCCGTCTTCATGCTGATTCTTAACAAACTGCTATAACTTCTTTTGCTGAATCAGTTTTTCTATAGCGTCATGGAGGTGTCTTCATTCCTCAGTGTTGTGGCCGTAGGTCTCGTGAAATCGGTAGTACTTCCCAGTATGCTTTTGTTCCTTGGTGGATTCCTTTGGGCACGGCTTTCGGTATTGGAAGTTGTTACAAGAAAAATAAATATTCTCCAAAGATGCGTTCAGAGGAGTGTATTCGTTGTAGGTCGAGACCCTTGGCTTTCACTTTATGGCTTTCCTTTTTCTTCCTGAATTTTCTCTTCCAGACGCTTTAGGCTACTCGGGCTTGTTTTGAACATTAACCTTGACCTTTCCAGAATTGTCGCTGGCTTGTTTTATCGCAATGTTGCTTTGCACCATCTTTTTGCCAGGCCCTGGTGCACTACCTCACCTTGTCCACATCGCTTTCTCCCTTCTTATGAATTGGTATGCCTTTGAATAAAAACGTTCCAGGGTAGCCAGAGGTTTTCCTACCAGCCAATCACCAAACTCTAAGTCTGGATCTACTCCTCACATCATGGCCATAAGAATAGCATGGTCATTCGGGTTGCTAACTTCGGTAGCTACAACATGATACCTTTGTAAATATTCCTTTAAGGACTCCCATGGGGCTTGAATTACACTGGATAAAGACATCACGTCCTTTGGACAAGTGGTATGAATTCTGTACTGCTCCATAAATTTCGTCACTAACTCATCAAATCTAAAGATCGATCGTGGAGTAAGTCTGGTGAACCACATGGTAGCGCTCCCAGATAAGGTTATTGGGAAACATCTACACTTAGTTGCATCATTCGCCCTAGCCGAGTCCATCACCCACTTGTATTTCATTACATGCTATCGGGGATCGGTCTTCCCTTTATAGGTTGGAATAGTCGGCATACTAAACTTTCGGGGGTATTCAGCCTGTAGGATAGCATTTGTGAATGGAGTATGACTTCTATCTATGCCCAATCATCAATGGACAAGCCTTAATTTTTCCTCATCGGCTGTCTGACCATGGCTAACATGTCCGGGGTCTGGATGGGTGGTGGCTAGTTAGACTCCATTCTGCGTGACTGTCCCGAATGGTGCCTCCTTGATTGGTGATCTCCCATACCAGCATCCTGGGAACCCACTTTGTCGTGTCCCTAACGAGCCAGTCGGTCAGGTTCCACTCGCGTGCCGGATCCTTAGTTTCCCATTCCAACTTGAGAGCAGTTTCCTAGATGCAAGTGAGGGGTCACGGCTCTAGGCAAGGAACCTAGACCGTTCCTGTTGGATTGATCTACTACACCTGTTTGCGCTATTTTAATTCTACGGTGTCTACGCTTGGGATGTTCATCAGATGAAGCGGAGCTGTCAAATGATGAGTATGTAGCTGGTCTTCCTCCAGCATTCTGATGTTGTTGTTGAGTAAGTTGTGTCATTAGATTGGCGAGCTTGAATCTGCTCATTAAGCTATCTCCTACTTTCCATAAGTTCTCTTATCATCTCTTTGAACTCTGTTCTAGTGACAACTTCTATTTGGTTTAGGACGACGGCGGTCCCTGCGCCTAGATTAGCTTATTGATCGCTGGGTCCTACTTGTTGGATGCTAGCGGTCTCGTTGACATCCGCATTATGGGAGGCTGATCTGGTACGCTGTCTTCCCATTATAGAGTTATCGGTAGGAACTTTGAGTAGAATCTATGAACTTCTTGTGAACGAATTGGGATCTTCTTTGGGGGATTTCTTCAATCCAGTTGCGGTAAAGTGTATCCTAACAGCTTGAGAATGCTATTCTCAATGAAAGCACCAAAATTGGTAACTAACACCCGTAGAATTTCATGGACATTAAAGAATTAATGGAATATAGAGAACAAAGCATAAAAGTAAATAGACACAAAGATTTTGTAGTGGTTCGACAATCTCGGCCTACATCTACTTCAAGTTTCATTCAATCTTCATTTGATTATAATTACATGAGTTGTTGGATTGGCTAGAATCCATTGACATAAGTTTATAAGAAAAATAGCCATGTAGAGTCTCCCTGGAATTCTCCCAAAAAAGGTCCTTTCAATTGTATCCCTGCCTCTGTATTTATAGATGAAGATAGGCTGGACTTCCTTTGCAGGCCTAAGAGAAAATTACTTCGGCCCACAATAGACAACTTTTGTGCACCAAGCCAGGCATACCAGACGGCGGTTGCCAAATGATGGTAGTCGAACGATGGTGGCCGAACAAGGGTAGTCGAACGACAGTGACCGAACGATGGTTGCCGAACGAACCTGCCCAAGCGACCTCTCCTTGGATTCCTAGACTGAGCCATCTCGTTTTTCCATTCTTGACCAAGCGATGTGCTGAATTACCATAGCTTCCTCTCTCGGCGGAGTGACATGTGCCATCCTTCAAGGCCAAACCATACACATAGGCCGAACTACCCAAAACAGATCAATCCTTTACATCTCCAATCTCAAATTAGCTCAAGTCTTATCCAAACTCAATCAAAGCCTTTGTAATTATCACCTTGTACCTAGGGCAAGTGACCGGATAACACTTCATATCTTCATATGGTTTGATATTCTCTTCGAAAAACTCATTCCAATAAAGCATCTCTTGGTTTAAAGGCATATATCCGAGATCCTTTTAGGACTCTTATACGTCCGCTTACTTCTGAAAGAACGTAATTGTGTCAACCAAAGACTATCAACCGTTGGTTAGGAGACACTCGGATCAGTTAAGTTATTCGAAAAACCGCTTTGAACTGGCATAAGCGTTTGAATTATAGGCATCTTAAAGATGATGGAAATCGAAGATGGAGTTCTGTGAACTGTAAGGGCTACTTAGTACTAATCTTAAGAGTGATTCCAAAAAGGATGTAGTAAAAGTAGTACCTTCAGTTTGTTCAGTCCTAAACAAGTTGTATGGATGAATGCTAGGATTACATTGTTACTTGGAGGGTAGTGTTAGCATTCCAAGTGGAATTTGCTAAAAAGGTAAAGCCTAAAGTCAAGCCTTACACGTAGTAATGAAAAAAACAGGGGATATGCATCAAGGCTACATGGTTCTCTACCATTAGGGTATGATCATCCCTAATCTAGGTTTGTGCAGACAAAGTGCTTAGCGCTTCTATAGTGGTGGAGGTGCAAAAAGTTGTAACGGGGATTCAGTGGAAAATAGTGGAAGTGCAAAAAAGCTTCATTAGTTACAAAACCAAATATTTAAAACTAATATGTTCTTATTCTCACATCATTTGTATTGAAAAAAGAAATATTATTTAATCTTACATAACAAAACCAAAGAATACTCTGATTTATGCAGACCAGATTTGGTGACTAAAATATAATTCTGACTTATATTGAGTACTTATGTGTTAAAATTAGTATTTACCCTAAATTTGTTAATCTGGTTTAAAAAAGAATTAGTAAAATCAACCTTTGTATATAAATGTTGCTAAACCGGGTGATAAAAAACATTGATTTAGTAGGTATGGCGGAAGATAATAGGGCTTAAAGTGGATCTATTGTTAAGTAGCGCTAAATTGAAATAGCGTAGCAATTGGAGAGTGCTACGTGTCATAGTAGAGATATTGCAGGGCTTTAACTACGTAGATCTAAACGGATATTATTTTTGTAAGTGTGCTTCGAGCCCAATATGGTTGTGGATTCAACCGAGGGATGATTATATTCGATACTATCTGGTAGAGGGGTAGACTGGTCCATTGTTGGCTGGGGGACTTGTGTACCCTTGATACACTGTCTCTAGTGGTGTGCTACAACAGGCGACACCCTAATAGCCTTGTCGTTGTTTGAATCCACTATCCAATATGTGCCATACAGACATAGTTGTATACCATATACTGAAATGTGAGATGCAAGCATTTCGACTGTGTTATATATTTATTTTAAACCATACACATTATTATAATGTCACCGGATTTTCTAATAAAATGGTTTGGTTATCGTAAGGTAAAAACCTGTCTATATTTGTATGCGGTGTAGTCTTACGAGATACCATTATAAGGTTTTATAACATTAAATAATCCATTTTATTTGAGTTTCACATATTGGTTTCCCATACTGATCCGGGTGATATTTTCTTATAATACTCGGGTCAAACCCGAGTATATTTCATATTTAGTTACGAACGTTTTGAAGCTTCAAAGACAAGATGGATGCCTCTAAGACCTATTCACGTATTTTATTTTCCGCTATATTTCTTGTTTTTTATTTATCAGCATTTGTGAGGAGAGACAGTTATAAATGTCCAGGCAAACGATACGTTTGCTTACACTGATTGACGTGTGCATATTAAAGTTTTCTTTTGTAAAGATCATTTGAATATTATATACTACTCATCACTACATGAGATTATGTATTATCTTTTCTTTTACCCCAACCATCTATCTTTTTGACACCTGGATGTTGGCATGTGAATACCATGGAATTAGTGTTGATTTTGAGGTTTGAAAAGATGGCCATTACACATGGTATCGGAGCTTAGGTTGAGCGAACACCTTGACTTTGGTAGGTAAACTCATTAGAGACAAGGTTAGTAATGCGCTATAGTAACTCCTTAAAGATAGCGTATGTGACACCCTAGAATGAATATCAGAGTGTGTGTGCGTGTGTGTATGAGAGCACATATTTTTTAATGCTATAAAATGTTTTATATTGTGTTAATTATTCTATAAAGTGGTTTATGAATTCTTGTCGGTATAAGAGATGGCAAGGTATCGATAGGGATTTCCAAATACTTAGACAAGACAAATTGACACAATTATATTGGGATTCGTAAATGAAGTAATTTTACATATAAAATGATAGTTTTTAAAAAGTTGTAATAGTTATTTATGATGTGTTTGTTTGTTAGGAAATGATGATATGAATATTATTATCATTCATTCTTTGATTAGTCGTTCTCATCTTATTAAGAGCATTGGGTATTGTTTGTTGATTTCTATGCTCAGCTAATTTTAGAGAATTTATTGGTTTGATTTAGATTAAATATGAATAACTTTTGAATTAAATTTCATGGTTTGACTATAAGGTGTTCGGCAGTAATGTTGTTATAAAGTTTATTTGGATACAGGAAGAAAGTAAATTTATATAAAAGTGGTTTATAAAGTATGGTTTATAATTAAAAAGGATTTAAAATTGAGAATTTGATAACTTAAATCCCGATGTTTTTGAAAATTGTTTTTCAAAGCTTTAAGGAATATAATAATAGTATTGTTTGAAAGTATTTACGAATAGAAATGTTTTAAAACGATTTCCAAGGAGATGGAAAGTATTGTACTCATTTCTATCACTGAAAAATAATTCCGTTGATGACCACAACATCATCGATGTTCATTTTCAAGTTTCAAAGTGGAGGTTGCTATTATAGTAGTTTGCTATGAAGTTGTTTCGATAAAACAAATTTCTAATTTAAATCCCGAAGGTTTTACTTGATATATAAAGATTATAAGTATTTCAAAATGATTTGAAAAGAAAAAACTGATGTTTAGTTCTTAAGTTTTCTTGTTAAGTAATTTTACAAATGCATGTACCATATGAAGTAGGATAGTTTGGTTGTGCATCTCGATATGATATGTTGTTTGGTATTTTTATCATTATTGAAATAAAACGTAATATTTGGCGACTTTGGACAGTAGGAAACTTCTGAATTGATATATAAGTTTAAAGCTAAGTTTTTTTTATAAAAACATAAAGGATAAGTTTGTGTAACCTATAAACAGAGAAGATAGTTTGTTAAGAAGAGTTTTAAATTTGTAGAACATCTATATTAAGTAAACGAATATGTGATAGTGTATGTACTCTTAGGATGTAGTAGAGTGTTATATGAATATAAACTTAAGTTGTGGAACGTATTATAAATAAAGAAAATATTTTAAAAAATAACTTAAGTAAAGCTCTATAAAATGGTTCATAAACGATTTTAGTATTGTAGGAAATATGCTATAAGTAAAAAATGAATGTGATTTAAAATATAGTTAAGAAACCAACTACAATATAGTACATAAGTTGTACGAAGATCATTACATTCGCATGACAACTCTTGAACCAGTGTTCGAATACATGATTTCGAGGTGATTTACACCAGTCCGATTTAGGAATTTTCACTCGATTCATGAAGGCGAACATTTGATACAGATTCTTGATATGGTCCTAAAGTTTTCTCTTATAGTATATGGCTATGTAAGAAGAACAAAGGTTTTGCAATCAAGGAACTTGACCAGAGTCCACAGTCCACACTAGAGAGATCAAGTAATATGTACTAGCTTGAAAGGTGAAATTTATGCGATTGAGCAAGTGATCAGATTTGATATTTGCATACGAATGACACACACACAATTATGGGCTTTAATGTATCGTATGCTTCTTACGTTAGAAATGCAAGTTACATGGTCTGGTGTGGCATATTTATGTGAGATGATTGTTATATATGATTTAGCAGGCTTAGATTCATGATATGATGAATAAGTTGTATTATTTTGTTTGTCATGTTTAACTCTCTGATGGGTTTTTATGTGAAATACAGGTACATGAAAGCAAAGGCTTGCTGGTTGCTTTTGGTTTCATGGGTAGAGTTAGGTTACTCGCAAATTGGTACATGTTTATGCATAACGAGTGTGTTTGCTATGTGATATACAAACCGTATAAGGTATATCATACATATATATTATGGTTATGTTGCCCACAGATATAGAAGGTCCTATATATAGGCTTATAGTGATGTTGTGATTTTTTGGGACCTAGCCATGTAAAGGTGGTGCTGTTGAAATTTTCTACATAAAAGGAATTTAAAAGTCTAAGGGCGCGAAGTTATTTTCTTCCTTTGGAAATTTCAAGGACGAAATTCTTTTAAATGTGGAAGGATCTAACACCTAGAGTTTTATTGTTTTGATTTTGAATATTTTTTAATTTTAAATATTTAAATAATTGATTTTAAAAGCTTAATCACTCCTTGGAATAAATAAATAATAATGGTGAACTTGTTATATAAATATATTTACAAAATTAATAATGATAAATGGTCTCGAAATGCATTAAATTATTATTCTAGGGCACTGACTTGAAGTGTGACGAAACAAGTTCCATTGGAACTAAGATTACGAGTTAATGTACGTCGATGATTTTTGCAGCGATCCGACGTCCGTGTTTACGTGCGAGCTCAAAACATAAATCAATTAAAGAAGAGAAAACCAAAATATAATTTAATTTTATTATAAATAACACATACCCTCGCCCTGCCGCTTCACTCGTCCCCTCACTTCTGAATTTTCTTTTCACGTAACCCAATAAAGTGACCCGCCTCCTAACTTTAATTATTGCCGGGGCTACGGTTAATAAAATTTGACATCGTTAGATCAGTTAGACTCGTGGAAAAATGAGCTTCGCATCTTTACTTTCTTTGATGGTGCAATTGTTATTGGCATGGTCAACCTATTGTAAGCTGAAACTAGGGTTCGACTGCGACTGCGATTTGAGAGTAGTCAGGTAGAATAGACATGCGGTTGAACTTCTTTGATGAAGAGGCGTCGATTTGGGGTGGACTAGGGTAGTGTGGTCATCGAAGGTGGAATGTGAAACTTAAGGTCGAAAGAGTGGAGTAGCAGGCCACTTTTTAGTCAAGGAAATCGAGCTTGATGAGATGGTGGTAGTTGTTGAGAGGATGCAATGGGTGACGCACAAGAATCGATGATTTGATGAATCGTTGCATGCATAAGGAGAATCAAAGAGGACGTGCACGGTGATGTTGTGCATGCACGGCCTAGAATTGTGATTGAGGAAGACTATGGATTAGAGGTAATTAAAGTAATTAGGTGTTAATTAAGTATTTTAATTAATTCAAAATATTATAAAATCAATAACTCTTGCACACAAGGTTCAATCGAGATGTGGACTTTTGCTTTGCACTCGTAGAATTGTTATCTATGCAATGGAGCTGATTTCTTCAAGTTTGGAGAAAGTATAATTTTAGGCTAGAATGAATGTTGTTCAATTTTAGATCAAGCAAGAATACAAAGCGTTGGCTGGAATTTTAGTGAATTAAATTACCATTGGATGAATAATATATGATATATATGCTGTTATAAATTATTATTTGTATGCTTGGATGATTTGTTTGGTTTGTTGAATTCTCTCTTTGGAAAGCAGTCTCATATAAAATAAAATATAAAGAACTTAGGAAATTTTATAGAGGGATCCTAAGGGATTCCTCTCCACTGTTTATTTTAATTTCATTCATATACTTATCATATAAATTGTAGAATGCCAAAAGATTGGTAGTGTGACCTTGTTGGATGTGACTTGATATGTCGCAAAACTTAAAGTCTTTTAGTATAGCTCAATGAAAGCACTTGCTAAGTTCTATGGTAGCTCTCAACCACATTATAGTATTTTGAAGTACTATTATTTGTCATTTTTGATTTGAAAATTATTTTGATTCGAAGGATGATTTTAAATGTGATTTTTGGAATTTTCTGTGGCATTTTACTTAAAAATGGTTTTTGAACTTCTCCATTTTACTCCAATTTTTTTGTTAGTACCTTCTAATTTATATGAAAATGTTTTAGAAGTATTTCAGGAAGTATTTATTTTATAAAAAAATTAAATAATAATGAATTGTTTATTTTAAATAGAAAAAGGGGTATATCTTGTGATTTTGTTTTTAAAGAAGATAAAATTGTTCTAGAATGAATATTGGTGAAATGTTTTATATAAAATGTTCTGTAGAAAGTTAGATTTATAAATGGGTTTTATAAATAAAAGAAGTTTTATATATAGAAATAAGATTTATAAAAGAAGTTTTATAACGAGAAAGGAGATTTATAAACAAAGTTTTATAAATAGAAAGGAGATTTGTAAAAGGAGTTTGTAAATATAAAAGAGATTTATAGAGAATAATTTTATAAATGGAAATAAGATTAGATTTTTATAAATGATCATTTAAATTATGGTGGTATGAAAGTATTCGTTTCATACTTAACACTAATTCCCAGTAAGGGAAATTCGTCTCTATCTATGAGAACTAAGAATGTATGTCGAGGCAAGGATAGTTTTCTAACTCATCCAACTTCATTGTTAATCAAGGGATAGTACAAGTTGGAAGTGTTGGTAAGTATATTTGGTCTAATTTCCATACGATGCATTTGCTTACACCAAAAGGAATGTTGTTTGGATTTATAGTAAACAATGTTTTTAAAATGACATTTGTTTTTGACTTATTTGAGTGCTTTTGAAATATGAAATCTTTCATAAATTTTTTGTGAATATATTTATACCAATGAGATAAGTATATGGATAATTTTCCAAGCATTTGAAGAGTATAAATGAATAGTCAATAAGTAGTATACATATGTAAAACTTTTATAAAGGAATCTTAATACAAGTATTTACGAAGTGGTTTTAGTTAATGAAAGGATTAATTAAAGAGGCTTAGAGGTTGCTTATGTGCTTAATCATGCTTGGTTTCTATATGAAGTTAAATCTCTTATTGGATCCGTTTATTTGATAGTGAAATAACCACTATCAAATCATGGCCAGTTTTGACTTGGGAAGTATATGAATGCTTTAGGTGTTCATGCAGTTTCAGATTCCTCTAGGGGAACTCATTGCGATGAAACATCTCTCTCTTTAAGGGCATATATTCTAGATCCCCTTAGGATGCTAATATTGTCTGCTTACTTCTGAAAGAATTGGGATTAAGTCAATCGAAAACCATCGATTGTTGGCTTGAAGAGATAGAGATCAGATAAGTTATCCAAAAACCACTTCGAACTGGCATAAGCATTCGAATTGGAAACATTTTGAAGATGATGGAAATCGAAGGATGAGTTCTTTGAAGTGCAAGGTCTACTTGCTACAATCCTCAAAGTGATTCCAAATAGGATGTAGTAGAAGTAGTGCCTTTAATTTATTCAGTCCTAGAACAATTTGTCTGGATGAATGTTGCCATTGCATTGTTGCCTGAAGGTAATGTTAGCATTCCAAGTAGGATTTTCTAAAAAGGAAAAACGTAAATTCATTCCTCATACCCAGTAATGACTAAAATAGGGATACACAGCATGGCTATAAGGATTGCTATCATTAGGGTATGATCATTCCTGATCTAGATCAATATTATTTTTGGATGTATGCTTCAGATCTAGTATGGTTGTGGATTCAACGAGGGATGATTATATTTGGTAATATCCAATAGAGAGGTAGGCTAATCTTGTGTTAGAAGAGGGTCAATTTATGGCCCTCAGTACACTTTATCTAGAGATTTACTGTGATATGAGGTACCCTAATAGCCTTGGCATTGTTGGAATCCATTCTCCAAAACATGCCTTGTGGACTTAGTTGTATCCAAATATGCTAAAACGTGAGATGCAAGCATTTCAGCTATGTTATATATTTATTTGTAAACCCTAGACATTATTATAATATCACTGGATTTTCTAATAAACTGGTTTGGTTATCGAAGGTAAAAATCCATCTGTGTTTATTTGCAGCGTGGTCTTATGAGGTTCCTTAATTTTTGAAAGGTTTTATAACATTGAATAATCCATATGATTTGACTTTCTCATACTAGTTTACCAGACTGATTCGGGTGTTATTTTCTTATAACACTCACGTCATACCCTAGTATATTTTTTGATTTAGTTATGGATACTGGAGCTTCGAAAGACGAGCTAGATGCCTCCAAGATCTATTCACGTATTTTATTTTCCGCTACATTTCTTTTTTTGTATCTATCAGTATTTGTAAGGACATGCTGTTATAACTGTCAATCCAGGTGATAGGTTAGCTTACTCTGATTAATGCATGTATATTAAAGTTTTCTTTTTGTAAAGGTCATTTGGTCATTATATATTATGAGATTCTATTCTGTCTTTTCTTTTCTTTCACCTTAATAACCTGCCTTTTATGCACTCAGATGCTCGGAATGTTTATACTGTGGATGCATTAGTGTTGACTTTGAGGGAAGGCTGGTTGTTACATGTGGTATCGGAGCTTAAGTGCAGCGAAGACCTAGGTGAACTAAGAGCCGAGTAATTATAATTGAATGAAATTAGTGTTGTGGTAGTAATTATAACACTTGTTGTGGATAATAAACTTATAAGATGTGATTAAAAGTTAATGGTGACAATTATTATATGTTACCTATTTATTTGGTCTGTTAAATTTAATTTGGAAATCAATTGCAATTAATTCATGGAATTAGTGCAGCTAATGTAGATTAAATTGATAACTGTAGAATATTGATTCAATAAGATGTAACCAATGTAAATTTTATTCATAATATGACTATTGATTGAATTAAAAAGGAATTGAAATCAAAGTTGATCAATTTATTAGAACTTAAATTATAATAATTGGATTTATTGCAATTAAATGAAATTAAATACTACCTTAATGAAAAACTAAGATGATAATTGTAGCATATCAGTGTAATATTAGTATAATAAAATATCAACAAATGTTAACTGTGTCTACAGAGTAATAATCGATTGAAATCAAACTAAATCAAATTGGAATTAAATTATATTTAATAGAATTTGAATTTCAGTTGAAATTGGACACTGTAACTGATGTGATAATTAACACTGAAATTATATGTAGATTTGTTTTAATTTATTATAAATGTCTGAATAATCAAAAATGATGAAATTTTTTTAGTTCATAAGTATTAAATTAAAAAGTTGTTTAATCAATTAAATAATAATTTATTTAATTAACATGAAAATTGCCATTTTGGCCACTATCTCGAATTTCGATGAAACCAATTTCATCGGATCGTTATGGTGAATTATTGTAAGGTTTCAAATTTCGTAGAGATCGGGCTTTTCATTTGAGCGTACTGACTCGAAATGCTTAGAATTTAATTTAATTAGATTCAGTTGAAAGCAATTTGGAATAAGCTGATTTTAAGATAACTTCTTCATACAATGGAATTAGGACTTGAAACCTGTTCGATTGACCTTAAAATTATCGAAAACATCTATTTTGATATATGGAATTCCCATTAGCGTTTCGGAGGCAGAACTGGCTTCTCGGGTCGTCGTTGTCAATTCGAGCCAGCTCGATATGTTATTCATTCTTATCGGGCTTCATTAGCGTATATTGTCTTGTTTTTCAAAATTATAGTAGTCATTTTTCTTATTGTATACATACATCAACTTCTATCTGTTCCTCTTTCTCAAATGGCAGAAATCCAAATTCCAAAATTCTATTGCAAATCAAAATCAAATCCAAAAATTAAAACTCCTCAAACTATATCATATTATATATCAATTCGAAGCTCTCGACGAGCATAATCTGTTGGTTTGATCTATTTATTTAATCAGATTCATCGTTTTTCTAGAAATCAAGAAATTGATCTCGGCTATTCATCGTGCGTTGGTAGACTTCGACCGATCGTTGATTGGAAGATACCGGGTTGTGGAGGGCGACTGGTGGAGTGCATCAGCGGTGGTCATTTGGAGATTCAATGGCTAGATCGTTTGCAAAAATTCAACTAGGGTTTATTCATAGGCGGCGGCGACTACGTTGGGGGGGGGGGGTACGGGAGATGGTCGCGACCATAGCGGAGGGTCGGCTGGTTTTGGCAAAGGTGGTGGAGGGCTTTGATAGAGGTTAAAGTTGACGAGCAGGCGGCTATTGGTTAGGGTTCGCTTGCAGCAATTAGGGCTGGATCACAATGTACAGTGAGGCGTAAGGTTTCGAACGTGAAGACAGTATGCTGACGTGTTTTTTATTATTATTTTTATTTATTTTATAAAATCGTATAACTTCAAATCATTATAACTTTTACGTACGAGGTTAGATTCAAGCGCAGTTTCATGCATTGCGACCTTATTGAAATCGTGGACATTAAGGAACTGGTTTGGACAAATTCTGAGACTGTTGAATTTTAGGCCTCATATTGGATTTTAAAACAATTTGAAACCAAACGTGAGTGTTTTAACCCACTCACAACTTCTAAAATTTCTTATATTAGTTGAATTAAAGTTATGATATGATTTAAAATTTAATTATGGCTGTTTGATATATTTAAATCATTATTCCAGTTAATTAGAATTTATTTTGATTTATCCATTTAATTTATTATTTAATTTAAATTGCCAGTTAATTACCCGTAAATGATAGTCAGTTATTTGTTGTAATTTATTGGTCGAATTGGATGATGATTATGATGGATGTTTGATAGTTGATATTGGATGATTGGATATTATGTTTAATTTACATACTGTTATCATTCTGCAAATTCCCTATGGGTAGAAATGATACATACCCTATTGACCTATAGATTAGGAAAAATTGTTTTGGGTTAAATGATAGACTCGAACGATTTTATGGATTTTTATTTAATTCGAGAATGCGGTTTGAAATGATATATAATCGTAAAATTTTAAATTATGGATTGAAATAATAAATATCCATATCACTTGACCAATTGGTAGAAAATTATATACGGACATAGAATTGGTTAAATTAAATGATTTCTAATTCTTTAAATATTTGAATTCAGTTAACGGGCATTTTGAAATAGAAATTTATTTGTATAAACGGAATTATTTTGATCATCTAAGCGTTAATGTTGAAATTGGAATTGATTTAATGATTGGTTCAAAGGATTTAAATTTGAATTTCGAAGTTGAAGTATCAAATATAAATGAATTTATCGGAATTATGTTATTGGAAATGTTTGGATATAACTTTGAAATCTAGTTTTAAAATATTTTAATTAATTTAAACTATTTTAATCAATTTAAACTATTTCAATTTATTTTAATCTATTATAACCTATTTAATCCAATTTAATCTATTTCACCTATTTTAAACTAATTAAATTTATATTATCTATTATAAATCTATTTAATCTATTTTAAATCTATTTAACCTATTAAATCTATCTAATCTATTTTAAACCTATTTAAATCATTTTAAATGTATTTAAACCAATTTTAAATCTAGTTAAACTATTTTACTATTTATACTATTTTAATCACTTTTAAACTATTTTTAAAACTATTTATGACTACCTAAACTATTTTCTAAAATTTCAGACTGTGTAAAGTCAAAGTATTAATATTTAAATCATTGATAATGATTTACAACCTAAGTTGGAATTTGAAATTGATACCATTTTGTGAAATGACATATTTGAGTAAATAATGATGGTTTTGGAAGGAGAATTTAATTAGCCCATCTTATCGATAATTTCAAAGAGGAATATGATTTTGAAGTGAATATGGTTTTGAAAGTTAATATGATTCTAAAAGCGATATGGTTTGAAATCAGAAAAGATATTTTGGTATTAATTATGATATGGTTTTGGAAATGTAAAAGAATCATCCATTGTGAAATAAGCGTTTAGTTGTTAAAGAGACCGAGATCAGATATTGTCATACTCTCTGCATATACCAAAAACCACTTTAGCAATTGTATACGTGGTGGAGATTCCAAAAATAAAGTAGAATGGTTTGACGAACGATTCTGTATGAGGTAATTACGTGGCCTTGACTCCCATGAGTCAGCTTGATGCAGCTAAAACGGGAGCTAGGTTAGGCCAAGTAAGGTCATTCCTCCTATCGGAAACATTTCTTCGATACCATTCTATTACTTTGTGATTGATTTGGTGGCAACCCCTTGATTTTGATTATGGGAGTGTGTTTCGATGTGGGCGTAGCTGCTATGAGTTACCACTAATCTGGATCCGCAATTGGTATATCTACCCTGGCATTGCCTCAAATGTTGTGTTCACATGCCCTATCGCGCCTTCTACGAGTTTGTTTTGTGTCGTACCTATGGAGTGCTCCTTGATAGTCCACCTGTGGGTGAAGTTACAATATCTGTATAGCCTACGACATTATATAAAATGTGTAAGGGGGATATAGGTAACGCCTTAACGCTATTTTAATATTTTACTTTACCATAGACACTATTATAATAGCATATTGTACTACATAGTAGATAGTTTAAATCCTTAGAAGATGGTGATCCCGAACATCTCTTAAGTTATTGCACTCATGAGTGACACTGGATAGGAGGTGTCAAACCCGTAAATATCTCTGACGCTGTTACACTCATATTTATTTACTGATGATTTAACTTACATAAGATCTTTTAGTTCTGACTCGAGTGTTTTGTCTTTTCAATTCGCTCGGGTCAGTCTGAGCTTTTCAGTTTATCGAAGATTGCTTCCTGGAGGAAGAAAACGAAGGTTTTGTACTATTATTACTTATTGTATGAATCCCACTACATCATGCTGTTCCGCTGCACTTATTTATTTATTCATGTTATATGTAACTCTGATTTTGTGTTGTAGAAGAATAATCAAATGTATTTGTAAAACAGCTTCATGAAATGTTATTTGATTATTATATTTTATCAATCCGCTGCGAGATTCTGCATTTGTTTTATTTCTTTCTTATTTTTCTTATTTTCCCCCTAACAATCTGCCCCTTTGAATGGTTTGAGTCTAACATGTATGGTTTATCGTCAATTTAAACCGTCCAAAAAGGCAGGTCATTACAATTGGTATCAAAGCTTTGGTTTAGCGGTAACCTTAGCTTTATAGGGTCTGACTCATATAGAATAAGGTAGTAATACCCTAGAATGAGTCACTGAGTGTATATGTATGAGAGAGCGCATTTGTTAGTATTATAAAAGGTTTTTATATTATGTTATTTTGCTCCGTTTTGTATTTATAAATTCTGATCGTTGCAAAGGATGCTATGACATCGATAGGGATTTCGGAGCACTTAATAGGGCAGACCGACATATTTTTTTTTTTGAAATATAGGTAAATGAAATAATTTTGCCAATTATATATTTTGTATATAAAATAATAGATTTTACAAACAATATAGTTGGATGTAATAATTGTTTGTTAGGTAGAAAAATCTTATGAATATTGATTTAAAAATAGGATTTACAAATAAATTAAATATACATTGGAAGTTTAGAACTGAAGTTCCGGGATTTTTGAAATTTCTTTCAAAATGTTTTGGAATATAATATTAGTAGCATTTAGAAGTATTTTCTGATATGAATAATTCAAGATGATTTGAATGAACGTTTAAAGGGAACTTTTAAAGGGAAATTTTAAAGGAAATAATTCTGTAATCCCCTCTCATTCGTTAGAAATTTATTTTGGTGATAAGTGCACGCATTATCGACGTTCATTTTCGAGTTTCAAAGTTGGGAGACTGCTATAGTAATTTTACTACCCATCTGTTTTGATGAATAAAAACCTTAATTTTGAATTTCTAAATATGATTTGATCCATAAAAGAGAAATATGCATATTATTTTCTAAGTGACTACAATGAACTCTGAGTTTAGTTCTCAAATTTTATGACAATGAGTAGTTTTAAGTAATTGAAATGAATGAAATCTTAATTATTTTAATAATTGGAAGTTTCTTGAATGAGGAAAAATATAAGTAATTAGATGCTAAGTAATTAATGGTATATATGAGAAATTGGAAGCATGTAAACTTAAGCATAATGGAAATTTAGAAGATGAATTATTAGACTCTGAGAAAAGATTGAACAAGATGAACTTGTGTGACTTTCAATTGCATCATTAAGACATATATATATATATATATAACTTACCAAAATGTTAAAAGTTGTAATATTAATAGGATATGTAATAGAATATTATACAAGTAAAACTTGGAAAAAAAATGAAAGTGTTCAAGGGAATTACTTCTATAAATAGAATTCTAATGTTATAAATTGTTATAAACCGAAGTTAATAGTTTGAAATGCTACTAATTAAATGTAATAAAGGTGAATAATGTAAAAAATGATTATAAGAGGTTAACATTTTAAGCTATTTATAATCAGATTTAGTGGTAAAGGTGAACACTGTAAGTAAATAATTATAAACTTGAATTAATATTGAAACCATTTATAATTAAAATGAATACTATATAAATTGAATGATTATAACCTTAGAAACATTGGAAATGATTTTGAAATGGAGTTAATATTCAATAATACTTTATATGGAAGAATGAATGTGAAAAAGCAATAATCTATAAATGGTGAATTGAATTATAAAGAAACTTACCTAATAATGTACAATCCAATAATTGAAATAAAAATAACTTATTTAAACAATGAATATAAAGTAATAAAATGAAAGAAAATTGCACCATATGAATAAAGGAGAAATGAACTTTTGTAAGTAATAATGAATGTAAATTAATGAAAATAAACATTATATGAATGAGAAAAGAAAAGTAAATGATGGAAAAAAGGAAAATCAAACTAAATTGTAAATGTGAAGTAAATTGAAAAAAAATGCATACAATACTTTAATAATAAATTCATTTATTATCCAAATAATTAAAATGAATATAACTTATGTAAGTAAAGAATGTCAATTAATGAAATAAGCCTTACATGAATGCATGAAAATTAAAATTTTGTAAGTAATGGACATGAATTAAAGAAAATCATTGTACGAAAAAAAATGATGTGAAAAAGATAAATAGAGTAAATTTAAAAATGTGTTGAATTCTTGTGTGTTGGGATTATGGATTTGTTGGGAAAGGAGACTTCTATTTTGTATAGAGATGTATAAATAATCTATAAAGTTACGTACGACCGTTGAGTGTATGGCTTACTTCATAGTTTTTTTTTATCATTTTATATGATTAAAAGTTCTGAACGCGAGCAAACCATTTGTTTTGGTTGATATGGATGGATGGTTGCTCTCTTTGTTGAAAATGATGTTTGTACTGTTGTTTGCAAATGCCTATTGTTATATTGTGATGATTTGTTTGTTATTTATTGAAACAACTTAAATATTTCCCTTTCATATAATTATTAACTTCTTTGGATTATATAAGTGAAATACTGGTTTATGGATGCAATAGCTACTGCTTTTGGTCTCATAAATTAAGCATTGTTTGCCTGACAAATAGGTACGTTCTCGGATTACGGTTTTTATAGCGATATTATATTGTTTTCCTATGGTTTGGGATATATTATTTTGAAAAATATGATATATATATATATTATTGATATTATTATTATTGATATTATTATTTCCCCAAGATCTCTCCATATGAAGAAGACTCTGCCAAAATTTTCCGTGAATTTTGGACTTGGAAAATTTTGTGAAATGTTTTCCAAACTTTTGTTAACTTAAATATAAAGGATTTAATTGTTATAAATTGATATATTTTATTTAAATAATTTAATTTTGCAAATTAGTTTTTTATAAATTTAATATTCTGAATAATATATATTGATTTCTTAATTCCTTCTTTCCCTTTTCGACGACAAAATTTTTTGAGTGGGGGAGAGTGTAACAACCCGTAATTTTCGATAATTAAAATTAGTTAATTTAATCAGGTTTGGTGATTTAATGTTGAAAGAAATGAAAATTTGTGATTTAGTAATAAGAATATAATTGGAATGCAATGTAATAGTGTTAATTTAAGGTAATTTATAGCTCCTTTAAATGTATTTCAAATTAATTAAAATTATTAAAGAGTAAAAACTGGTATAGATTGTAAATAAATTATGGTAATGTATGTATTAATTGATGTTGGATTGAAAGAGAAATTGAAAATTTAAATGTTGTATAAATTAAATAATATGTAATAAATTGTAATTGAATAAAATTGTGTTGTAGTAGTAATTATAACACTTGTTGTGGATAACAAACTTATAAGATGTGATTAAAAGTTAATGGTGGCAATTATTATATGTTACCTATTTATTTGGTCTGTTAAATTTAATTTGGAAATCAATTGCAATTAATTCACGAAATTAGTGCAGCAAATGTAGATTAAATTGATAATTGTAGAATATTGATTCAATAAGATGTAACCCAATGTAAATTTTGTTCATAATATGTCTACTGATTGAATAAAAAAGGAATCGAAACAAGTTTGATCAAATTATTGGAACTTAAATTATAATAATTGGATTTATTGCAATTAAATGAAATAAAATACTAACTTAATGAAAAACTAAGTTGATAATTTAGAATATTAGTGTAATATTAGTATAATAAAATATCAACAAATGTTAACTGTGTCTATAAAGTAATAATCGATTGATACAGATTGAAATCAAACTAAATCAAATTTATTGGAATTAAATTATATTTAACTGAATTTAAATTTCAGTTGAAATTGGACACTATAACTGATGTGATAATTAATACTGAAATTATATGTAGACTAGTTTTAGTTTATTATAAATGTCTGAGTAATCAAAAATGATGAAAATTTGTTAGTTTATAAGTATTAAATTAAAAAGTGGTTTAATCAATTTATTAGTAATTTATTTAATTAACGTGAAAATTGGCATTTTGGCCACCGTCTCAGATTTTGACGAAACTTGTTTCATCAGATCCGTAACGGTGAATTATTGCAAGATTTCAAGTTTCGTAGCGATCAGACTCGCCATTTGATCGTACGAGCTCGAAACACTTAGAAATTAATTTAATTAGATTCAATTGAAATCAATTTAGAATAAGCTGATTTTAAGCTAACTTCTTCATATGTTGGAATTAGGCTTTGAAACCTATTCAATTGAATTTAAAATTATCAAAAACATCTATTCTGATATTTGGGATGACCCATTTGCATTTTGGAGGCAGAACATACTTTTTGGGTCGTCATTGCCAATTCGAACCAGTTCGATATGTTATTCTTTCTTATCAGGCTTCGTTAGTATATGCTGTCTTGTTTCTCAGTACCCTAGCAGTCATTTTTCTTATCCTATATGTACATCAACTTCTATCTACTCCTCCTCAAATGGTTGAGATCCAAATTCCAAAATTCAATTGCAAATCAAAATCAAATCGAAAAATTAAAACTCCACAAACTATATTATATTGTATATTAATTCGAAGCTCTTGACGAGCGTAATTCATTGGTGTGATCCATTTTTCAATCAGATTCATCATTTTTCCAGAAATCAAGAAATTGATCTCAACCATTCATCACGTGTTGATCGACTTCGACTGATTGTCGATTGGAAGATACCAAATTGTGGAGAGTGACATGATCTGCATCAATGGTGGTCGTTTGGAGATTAACCGGCTAGATTGATTGTAAAAATTCAACTAGGTTTTATTCATGGGTGGCGGTGGCTGTGTTGGGGGTGCTAGAAGTGGTCGCGACCACAGCGGAGGGTCTGCTGGTTGTGGCAGAGGTGGTGGCGGGATTTGATCGAGGTGAAAGTAGACGAGCGGGCGATTATTGGTTAGAGTTCGCTAGCGGCAGTTAGGGCTCGATCACGATGAACAGTGAGGCGTAAGGTTTCGAACATGAAGATGGTATGTTGACGTGTTTTTTTATTATTTTTACTATTTATTTTATAAAACCGTATAACTTCAAATCGTTATAACTTTTACGTACGAGGTTGGATTCACGCACAGTTTCTTGCATTGCGATCTTATTGAAATTCCAGACATTAAGGAACTCGTTTGGACGAATTCTAAGACTGTTGAAATTTAGGCTATTGGATTTGAAATCAATTTGACATCAAAGGTGAGTGTTTTAAACCACTCATAACTTCTAAAATTTCTTAAGTTAGTTAAACTAAAGTTATGGTATGATTTAAAATCTATTTATGGCTGTTTGGTATATTTAAATTGTCATTCCAATTAATTTGAATTTATTTTGATTCAAAATGCCATTTAATTTATTATTTAATTTAAATTGCCAGTTAATTACGAGTAAATGATAATCAGTTATTTGTTGTAATTTTTGGTCGAATTGGATGATGATTATGATGGATGTTTGATTGTTGGTATTGGATGATTGGATGTTATGTTTAATTTATATACTGCTACCACTCTGCAAGTTCCTTATGGGTTGAAATGATACATACCCGAACGATCTATAGATTAGGAAAAACCATTAGGGATTGAAATGATAGACTCGAGCGATTTCATGGATTTTTATTAATTTCGGTAATGAGGTTTGATATGATATATAACCGTAAAATTTTAAATTGCGGATTGAAATGATAAATATCTGTACCACCGGAGCATAGGGTAGAAAATTATATATGGACATCGGATTAGTTAAATTAAATGATTTCTAATTCTTTAAAAATTTAAATTCAGTTAACTGGCATTTTGAAATAGAAATTTATTTACATAAACGGAATTATTTTGATCATACAAGCGTTAATGCTGAAATTGGAATTGATTTAATGATTGGTTCAAAGGATTTGAATTTAATTTCAAAGTTGAAGTGTCTTATATAAATGAATTTATCGGAATTAAGTTATGGAAAATGTTTGGATATAACTTTGAAATCTATTTTAATCTAATTTTAAACTATTTTAATTAATTTAAACTGTTTTAATCAATTTAAACATCATTTAAGTTATTTTAATCTATTATAACCTATTTAATCAGATTTAATCTATTTCACCTATTTTAAACTAATTAAATTTATTTAATCTAATTTAAATCTATTTAATATATTTAACCTATTGAAAATCTATTATAAATATATTTAAATCATTTTAAATCTAATTAAACCAAATTTAAATCTATTTAAAATATTTTACTGTTTAAATTATTCTAATCTATTTTAAACTATTTTTAAAACTACTAAAACTATTTATGACTATCTAAACTACTTCCTAAAATTTCAAACTGTCTAAAGTTGAAGTATTTATATTTAAAACCTTGATGATCATTTACAACCTAAGTTGGAATTCGGAATTGATATTTTTTTGTGAAATGACATGTTTGAGTAAATAATGATGATTTTGGAAGGAGAATTTAATTAGCCTATCTTATCAATAATTTCAAAGGTGAATATAATTTTGAAGCGAATATGGTTTTGAAAGCCAATATGATTCCAAAAGTGATATGGTTTGAAATTGAATATGATATTCTGATATTAATGATGAAATGGTTTTGGAAATGTAAAAGAACCATTTGGTGTGAAAAAACTGTCTTGTTGTTAAAGGGACCGGGATTGGATATTTTCATACTCTTTGCCAATACCGAAAACCACTTTAACAACTGTGTACATAGAGGAGATTCCAGAAATAAAGCAGGATAGCTTAGCAAACGATTCTGTATATGGTACTTACGTTACCCTGACTCTTGTGAGTCGGCTTGATGTGGCTAAAACAGGAGCTACGCCGAGACAAGTGAGGTCATTCCTCCTATCGAAAACGTTTCTTCAATACCATTCTATTACTTTGTGATTGATTTGGTGGCCAACCCTTGTTTTTGATTAATGGAGTGTGTTTCGATGTGGGCGGTAGAAGCTGCTACGCGTTACCACCAGTTCGGATCTGCAATCGGTATATCTACCTTGGCATTTCCTCGAGTGTCGTGTTCACATGCCCTATCGCACCTTCTACGAGTTTGTTTTATGTCGTACCTATGGAGTGCTCCCTGATAGCCCACCTACGGATGGAGTTTATAGTATCTTTATAGAATATGGCATTATATAAAATGTGTCATGGGGAATATGGGTAACGCCTTGATGCTATTTTAATATTTTACTAAACTGTAGACACTATTATAATAGTGTATTGTACTTCATAATGGCTAGTTTAACGTATCCTTAGGAGATGGTAATCCGAACATATCATAAGTTATTATACTCACGGTTGACACTAGATAAGAGGTGTCAAAACCCGTAAACATCTCTGATGCCGTTACACTCATATTTATTTACTGATGTTTAACTTACAAAAGATATTTTAGTTCCGACTCGAGTGTTTTGTCTTTTCAACTCACTTGTGTCAGTCTGAGCTTTTCAGTTTGTCAAAGACTGCTTCGTGGAGGACAAAGACAAAGGTTTTGTACTATTATTACTTATTGCATGTATTCCACTACATCATGCTATTCCGCTACACTTATTTATTTATTCCTATATATGTAACTCTGATTTTGTGCTGTAAAAGATTAATCAAGTGTATTTGTAAAATAGCTTCATAAACTGTTATTTGATTATTATATTTTTTTCATTCCGCTGCGAGATTCTGCATTTTTTATATTTTTTTCTCTTCGTTTTCTTATTTACCCCTTAAAAATATGCCCATTTGAATGGTTTGAGTCTGACGTGTGCGGTTTATCATCGATTTAAACCATCCAAAAATGCAGGCCGTTACAAATTTTAGACGATGTTTTGAGTAATTTAAATTGTAAGGAAGAACGTTTAAAATGGATTTAAATTTCAAAGGGATTTATTGTAAGATTTTTTAACAAGGGGTTTATTTAAAGAAATCCATTTGCTATCCAAAGTTGAATTCCCTGTTTAAATTGATGGCTTTTAAGTTTTGTTTCGAATGGAAGTTTAAACTTTTTTTAATGTTCTTTTAAGGGGACTTGAAATTTGTGTTAGTATTTTAAGGAATTATTTTGATATATAATAAACAAGTAGTATTTTTATAAAAGGAATCTTATTTTCCAAATCAGTTTTGTTTTAAACAAAGAATTGCTGTAAGATTTATATGGAGGGATTAAGCTTTGTTAAAGAAGTTTCCAAAAAGTATTTTTAAAAGAGGAAGAAACCATGAATTAAAACAATCATGTTGTAATAAATGGTTTCGAGAAAAAGGAAGAGATTATGGACTATAACATTTTGATCATAGTAAATGATTTCGGGAAGGATGAAAGGAAGCCTTTTTTATAGTAATTTGTTTATCATAAATAATATACGAAATATATAAATCTTATACTTATTATTAAACTTCGAGGTAGGTAGAGTTCTATCTATCTTAAAAGTTAAGTATGTTGTCAAGTCAAGGTTTGAGAGGTAGTAGTACCACAACTTGAATGGATTAATTATTAACCAAAGAATATTTTAAGTTTGAAATTGAAGATTAATGTTGAGTATGTGAAGTATTATTTATGTTTTTGAATTTGGTTTCCATATATAATCTTTTAAACTTATAGTAGTAAGGAAAATATTATTTTGGTACTTAACACCAAGTTCTGATGTATGGAAACTCCTCTCTATCTTAATTATTAAGAATGTATGTCGAGGCAAGGATGGTTTTCTAACTTGTTCAATTTCATTGCTATCGAGGATAGTACTATTTGAGATCGAAAAGTGGTGGTAAGTATATTTGATCTAATTTCCGTATGATTCATTTACTTACACCAGAAAGAAAGTAGTTTAATAATGAAAGAATTAATGCTTAGTGGTGGCTTATGTGCTTAATCATGCGAGGTTTCCATGCAAAATTAAATCTGTGATTGTTTTATGTGTTTATTTAATAGTTAAATAACCGACTATCAAATCTTGGCCAGTTTTAATATCATCGGTTCGGAGTGACAGGGATTAGATAAGCATAATTAATCCGAAAACCACTTTGAATTGGAATAAGTGTTTCAATTGGAGAGATCTTGAAGATGATGGAATTGAAGACTGAGTTCTTTAAAGTGAAAGGGCTACTTATTACTAATCCTAAGGATGATTCCAAAATGGACGTAGTAGAAGTTTTTTTTGGTTTGTTCAGTACTAGAACAACTTGTATGGATGAATGTTTGGGTTGGATTGTTGCCTGGAGGTAAAACAATAGAGATTCAGTAGGGCTTCGTGGGTCATTGCCATTAGGGTATGATCACACTTGTATCTAGATCGATATTTATGGATTATGTACCTTGGGACATCAGAACGGTTTGTCAATTTGGCAACCGGGGTGGTGATCATATTCGATGCTATCTAGGAAGGGGTAGCTAGTTTTGTGTTTATAGAGGTGCAAGGTTTGCAACCTCGGTACATTTCATCTAGAGGTGTACTGTATGGAAGGTAATCCTTTACCTTATCATTGTTGGAATCTAGTTTCTAATATGCGCCTTACAGACTTAGTTGTATACAAACATGTTAGAATGTGAGGTGCAAGCATTTCAGTTATGTTATATATTTATTTTATGCCCTAGACATTATTTTAGTGAACTGGATTTTCTAAATAAAATTGTTTGGTTATCGTAACCCAAAAACCTATTCGTGCTTATGTGGAGCGTGGTCTTACGGAATACCTTTATTTTTAAATGGTTTTATGATATTAAATAATTCAAGTGATTTGAGTTTTCTCACATTGGTTTACCAGACTGATCTGGGTGTTATTTTCTTATAATGCTCAATTTAGACCCGAGTACTTTTCTAGATTTAGATATGAATGCTTAGGAGATTTCAGAAGATGAGCTAGATGCCTCCAAGATGTATTGATGTATTTTTTTTCCACTATATCTTATTGTTTGTATTTATCAGCATTTGTAAGGACGTGCTGTTATAACTGTCTAGCTAATGATAGATGAGACTCTGATTGTTGTACGAATATTAAAGTTTTCATTATAAAGATTATTAGGATATTATATATTACTCAGCACGATGTTAGATTCTGTTGTCTTTTCTTTTCTTTCACCGCAACAATCTTTCTTTCTAAAACTCGGATGCTCGACACATGAATACTGTGGATGTATTAGTGTTGAATTTTGGGGGTTGGAAAAGTGGGTTATTACAATGATATCAAGCTGAAGCTTAAGTGAGAACCTTGATCTTGGTGGGTAAAACTCATTAGAGATAGCGTAAGTGACACCGTAGAATGAGTTTGAGTGTGAGTGTGTCTACAGATATATGTATATACACACATATACATATATACCTATATATGTACATACATAACATATATATATTCAAACATATATATATTCAAACATAGAAAATCCATGAAAGGAACCAGTTCAAAATTGCATAGCTGTGCCTATACACACACACGTGTGTGTGTGTGTGTATTCAAACCTAGAAAATACATGAAGGGAACGAGTTTAAAATTACATAGCTCGAAATGAAAGATCACGAGAGTACACTATAGATTTTACAATGCTAGATGCTAGTGGAGCATCGCGACGATATATATTACTCAGCTTGATGTGAGATTTTGTTCTGTTTTTCTTTTTTTTCACCTAAATAATCTATCTTTCTAACACTCGGCACGTGAATACCATGGATATATTAGTGTCGACGTTTGATGGTCGAAAAGGTGGGCTATTACAATGATATCAAAGCTGAAGCTGAAGCAAGAACCTTGACCTTGCTAGTGTGAACTCATTAGAGATAGGGTAGATGACAATGTAGAATGATTTTGAGTTTTTGTGTTTGTGTCAATATATTTACACACACGCACAAACACATATATACACACACATATAGACACACATATATATACACACACACACACATACATACATACATACATACATACATATATATATGTTCAAACGTAGAAAATCCTAAAAGGAATCAGTTCAAAATTACATAGCTTAGAATGAAAGATCACGAAAGCACACTCTAGATTTATAATGCAAGATGCTAGTGGAGCGTTGCAACGAATTGCCATAGACATGACCTTTCACAGAATCAATTCATAAGAAGGGTAATGACCATACAAAACATAAATTGGAGTCCTTCATAGAAATCTCAACTTTTCTTGATTCAACGTACATCATGTTCGAAACAAGATGTACTTTGGAGGCAAGTGTTATCCAGCCTTTTGACCAAGTAATCTTCAAACAAACCGGACGAGTTAAACTTAGGGTTATCAAGGTAGGAAGCCTTGAATGATAATGCCAGAGTCTAGGGACGAAGTACAAACAGAGACACGGGACAGAAGCAAAGCCAAAAAAAGAGAAATGGAACCAATATCCACCCAATCGGTGGATCAGTACCGATCCAACCTCCTGGATTGGTACTGATTGAAGTTTTATCCTCCAAAGCTGCCACCACTTCTGACATACTAGTGATGATCATAGAAAACTATTTTTAGTGTCATTTCATGAATTTAAAATGATTCTCGATCGATCTCCATGAGCCCTTGAGTCAGCATCTTTGTTCTTCCAGAGATCCATTATTCGGATTGAAACGCAAGAAAATAATGATGCAAACAAGTATGGAATCACGAAGCTAACCATCAGGCGATCCAATATAAAGAGCTCAAGATTGCCTATTTGGCTGTCTTGTGGATCGATACCCATCCAAGCTTATGGATTGGTATCGATCCAAGATAATTGATGATGTGACAACCTACTTTGGTGGAGAAATAGTCAATTGCATGGAAAACTATGTGGAGATCTTTTGAGTGAAAATTTAGGCTTTCTGCCATTACAAATAGAGAGGTTGAGCTCATTTCTAAGGATCTTTTGGCTCTTGCTTTCCCTAACTCTATTTTCTTGTAATCAGCAAGATAGTCAATAAAATCACTAAGTGGACGTAGGTTAAGATCAGCCGAACCACTATAAATTTATGTGTTTTATTTCCTACTCATTTTTATTTAAATCTCTTCACTTTTTATTACTTAATTAATCTTCTAGGTGTTTGTGCCATTTTTGGTTCAAACATTTTCTTTTTGGAGTTTATTATTCATATTTTTAGACTCCATTCCCACTTGTTTGTATTCTGGGCGTTTGTGCCATTTTTGGTTCAAACATTTTCTATTTGGAGTTCATTATTCATATGTTTAGAATCCATTCCCACGTGTTTGTATAACTGTAATGGACGATGCACGCTTATTTATTTTGGTTAATTTCATTATACTACTATCTTGCGTATTTTATATCTATGTTAGTTATTATATTTTATCAATTTTGCTATGAGATATATGATAGATTCTTCTTCAGATTACTATTATTTTACCTTGATTGCTATTCTACATCGATCGGGTGCTATAAAAGTGCACTATTTTTGTTATTTTGGTATTGGTAGTGTAGTGTGGTCACCATGGTCAAAAATATATTAACATTCTTATTAGGTTAATATTAAATTCCTTGGTTTAATCTGATAGCATTTATTGATTAACCGATTTGCTTTGTCCAAAGACATTGATTTTAACTTGACTTACTGCGACAACCCGCACTTCTCGACACGAATTATGCCTAGAACTATGTGCTATTGGGATTTTAAAAACGTTATAGAGCATAAGTAAAAGTGCGGAGTCCTAAAACATTCTATACTTTCTGATCTCACATAGAAGAATTAAAATATAAGTACACAAAATAGTCATGTTATCCGACCTTTTGACCCGGCTATGTCCAAACTGATTGGAAAAGCTAGACTCGATGATAGACAAGGCAAATAGCCCAAAGAAGTAAGCATGGAGTCTAGAGATCAAGCATAGACAATGGTATGAAGCAATGATCAAGTAAAACTATGAGATGACTCTCCAGAATACTCTAAGTATGGATTAGTGCCTTCCCTAGGTAGGGGATCAGACCGTACCCTTTCCCCTAGGTAGAGATCAGACCATATCCTTTTGCCTAGGCAAGGGATCAGATCGTATCAACCCAATAGTTCAATTCAATGGAAATCGATCGATATCTCCAAAATCATGAAGGCAACTATGCAAACAACTTTGAAATCATGAAGCTAGCATCAAGACTATAGGAATCGCATATGCCCACAAGGTCATCTAGATCGATCGAAAGTGATCCTCTATGAGTTGGGCCACGACGCTTTGGGTGACCTCGTCTACATCCAGAGATTTTACGTGTAAAATTTTAAGAAGATATTTAGTCGTCTTCCCTTAATACAGCTAACATTCTCTATAATGGGGAACCTTCTTTTCTGGGGTCAAGACTTTGCCATTACTATTCTTTATTCTCGCACTACTAAATCGCAGTTGATCCAAATATCTTGTAATCAAACAACTAGTGCAAGATTAATAAAAGAATCAAGTGGTCGTAGGTCAAGATTGTCGAACCACTATAAAAAATTATGCCCGATTTGCTTTTTCTACTCTGTTTTTATTTTATTCATTTAATGTGATGCCCCATCTCTATACTCACACAAGCTAAGGACACTACTGGGTAATGCCGTCGACTAGCATGAAGAATAAGGCTATTGAGGATCAACTATCTATGTAATTACTTTGTGCGAGTACCTATATGTCAGATAGTAGTTTATGCATTTCACTTCAATATTGAAATCTGACATATCCAATACAAACTCAAAGCAACTACACAATGGCTATTTGGCCCTTGAAAATAAATATAAAATAAGCATAACACAAAATTAGTCACAGATATTCATATCACCAAGGAGGAAACAGATATGAATATAACACATAGAAGTGAACACCAAAGTAGTGGTCATACAAGATCCACTACATCATAAAAGAATAAGTATAAGTGCTAGACAAAAGAGTATGTATACATCAAGGAGTCTTTATCTCGAATGTATAAAAACAAAAACTACCATGCATAAGTAGCTTGCTAAAAGCCAGAAGCTAATCCCTGCAAAGAAGTCAAGAGGAAGCACCTGAAACACCTCGTACCGACCCGAGTATTATTTAAAAAGAAAAATAATAAACTGATCAGTTAGCTATAATTATCATGTAAGATGAGATATGATAAGAGATATGACAAATATATATATATATATATATATATATATATATATGATAACAACAAAAATCATACAATATGTCGGATTTTCTCTAACACCAAAAAGAATATCATATTCTTTATTTTTATTCACCAACTCACAAATATTGATACAGCTTATCAATGAAAATCACAAAAAAATGGTGAAACACAAATTCTAGAAAGCAATAATTATAAATCCAAAAAAAGACAAAGGGAAGGCCTATCAAAAAGGGAGCACATCAGTATGTGTATCACAAATGGGATGTTGTCCCATGGGTCGCTAACCCATAAAATATGGTGTATAGACCTCCTATGAGGACGAATGAGCCGAACATCGACGCACCCTAAAAGATACGCCTCATGCATAGACTTATTGAGCCGATTGCTCCACGAATGGTCAAATGACCACGGGTCGCTACCACACCAAATTGATCTGAAACTGCACAGAGCGAGGTACAATCCCTCACACGGACTAAGAGACATTGCACATCGCAAGTCTAAAATCACAAAATGATCATCATTGATCAATGAAAGTGTAAATTACACTAAGCTAGAAAGTAAATGAGATTTGCTTCATGTCCGATAACCACTGGCTTATCTTAAATATTTATGAACAAATTGTATATTTTCACTCAAAAATTGCCACAAGATTTCAATCGAACATGTCTAAGAATTAACCAATGAAGTAAACACAAGCATTTCATACCACTTGTTTTGCTAAGTCGTTTAATTGGAATTATCATACGAATGAGGTAAATGTTTGTATATACTAATAGATTGAAAAACGGTTTTAGAACGAGCTTTGTATTACATGTGGTGTTAAAATCATTTTTATGAAGAGTTTTGATATTTACTACTAGTGTCAAAACCTTTGCATTTAAAGTGAAAAATCATAGAAACGAATGTAAAAATAATATATCAACAAAAATCACATTTCAATAACATGAATCAAAACCATGCAAACCGATATCAAATCCATCAAATGGAAACACCAAAAGTCTAGAAAAGAAATCGTTAAAGTCGGTAATGAATGACAATAACCATTCGGATTATCAAAAATCGATTAAAATGGAAACCCACATAAAAATAGGCAATTGGCTGAATTTAACAGCGCCAAATATCTAGGGGTTTTCCCAGACGTCCGAGCCGAAGGTCTTGAAATTTCTTCCTGATCGCTTAGATGTGTGGGAATACCCTCAGACGTTTGAGCTGTAGGTTTGGACTTTTTATTCCTTTACCTCAGACGTCTGAGTGTTTACCTAGACGTCTGAGCTGAAGCTTAGGGCAAAATTTGCCTAGGCCATTGATGGCCAAATCAACTCTGAAGCGATCGAATGAGCGATGGTGGCTAGGGATTTATGCGAAGCGACAACCCAGCCCTATAAGCTCTTCAATACACTCCAAACAACATGTCCAAACATCCATAGTAGGATTTTCATAGATTTTGACTTCAAAAAATTGAAAAATTCAACAAACTAATTCAATTCAAAAGCAATTGAACATGAAATAGATGTTAGGAATTCATACCTAATAACAATGAAAGCTATAGACATAGTTTTTTCCCAAGTTAGGTTATAGGAAAAATCAAGAACTAAAGAGGGATTGAGATAGAGAAGATGAAGTGGACGCTTACCTAAGCTTCTCCTTTATTTTGGAACTTGAATTTTAATTTCCTAAGAGAACTAGGGCTTAGGAATTTCTATTCTCCTCTCTTTTCCCCATTTTTCCCTTTAGCTTGAATTTTAGGAAATTATGAGTGGAATAGATAAAGAGGAGTGGAGTGGGAGGTATTTGGTAGAAGGTTTGGGTTCTCTTATTTGGTTAGTGGGCTAGAACACAACCCAAAGCCCAAACAAAACACCAAAATCCTAATCAACTCCAAACACATAAATGTTTATACTTGAATAGGTTGTAAACGTCATTTTGAACTCAATGAAAGTGGTCTCGAGTATAGATTCGACCGTTTACAAAAATCCATGTTTCAGACTTTAAATTAAATCAATGATGCTATATTTAAATAAAATATTTGAATATGAAATCATAAAATATATAGCTTGTTAAAGACTTCTCACCTTAAAAAAATTGCTTCCTCGCAATATTTTAAGAAGGAAATAAAGAGTAACAACCATTTTGTGATATAACAACACAAAAGAAATTTTTTAAACGAGAAGTTCACCTTAAGGAGCATGAGAGAGTAAGTCCAGATGTGTTCGCTCGATGAATTCTCTGGATTCCCAAGAACAATCCTTAGGATTTGCGGACCATTAAACTTTCACAAGTAGAACATCTTTATTACGAAGGCATTTAACCTCCGTAGCAATGATATAAATAGGATGTTTCTTATAAGTCAAATTAGGTGAAACTTCAATTTTTTCAATAATACCGGGCTCAAGAACAGAATTGAAATCTCTAAGGAATTTTCGTAGTTAAGTAACGTGAAATACGTCATAAATAGCAGAAAATTGAGCCAATAATAAAAGGCGATAAGCCATGGAACCAATGCATTCAGTGATGGGAAATAGTCCAATATATCGAGGTGCTAATTTTTTGGAACGACTGAAATGCACAAGAACCTTCATAGGTGAAACACGAATAAATACCAAATCTCCCAAAGAAAATTCTAATTTCCTTCTTCGGTTATCGGCATAGGATTTTTGTCTACGTTGAGCTTCTCTCATCCTCTAATGAATAAGGCCAATCTTTTTTGTGGAATCACAAATAAAATCTAGACCTAACACGAGCTTCTCACCGGCTTCAATCCGACATGAAAGAGATCGACATGGCCTTCCGTAGAGTACCTCAAAAGGTGCCACATCAAAACTAGATTGGAAGCTATTATTATAATAAAACTCAACAAGAGAAATATGATCTTTCCAACTTCCACAAAAATCAAGAACACATGCATGAAAAAGATCTTTAAGAGTCCGATTCACACACTCGGTTTGTCCATCGGACTGAGGATGATAAGCAGTGCTAAAATTAAGCTTCATTCCTAAAGCTTTTTTAAAACCTTTCCAAAAACCCTTAGTAAACAATGGATCACGATTGCTGACAATTGAAGTAGGAACTCCATGCAATTTAACAATTTCTTTGACATAAAGTTTGGCCAAAAGTGATACGATCTGATTGGACCGAACGAGAATAAAATGGGCGGATTTTGTAAATCTATCTACAATCACCCACAAACTATCATAACCCGAACGAGAACGGGGAAGATCGTCAACATAGTGCATGGAGACTTGATCCCAATTCCGAACTGGAATGTCTAAAGGTTTCAATAATCCACAGGCCATTGATGCTCGTCCTTTACAAATTGGTAAGTCATGCAACGCTTAATAAAGTTAGCAATATTAGATTTCATTCCATCCCAATAATAAATTCGCTTCATGTCCGCGTACATTTTATGTGACGGTCCGGATTTCAGCGCTCAAAAATCGACATCCATACTTCACCCGTACTCGAATGCCGGAGATTCAAACATTGAAATCCGATTCGCAGGAGCTTATAACATCATTAGATGATAACACTACAGCGAAAACAAAAGAATAACTTTTATTGATATACAACACTTGATACAGCAATATGATACAAATTATTATCAACACTTTCAGAGATAGATACAACAGCGGAAATATAATATCTTCAAAGCCAAAACTCCAAAACATCAAACCAAGAAGCTCGAACCACCATCCAGCTGAACTTGAAAAAAAATGCGATCGCCAATCCACAGACTCCAAAGATAAGCTACAACTACTAGCCGACTATCTGATAACCTGACACTAGGCTTCCCGTGTGGAAGATTATGGGCACCCAAAGTTTAGAAAGGGAACAATAAACTCCAGGTCAGTCATGGGCTGGTGTGAGCAAACAAAAACAGTTTATCTTTAACAAAAAGAAATAAAAAGAAATTTTCTATGCTTATTAGAAAATGAAACTACCATCAGGCCTCCCGCCACACACACCATGCAATCGCACACTTGGAGGAGATTTCTCCTTATGATAGTCAAACATGCTTGATACGCAAAATCTTTTTGATATTATTATTAGTACATAGTGCAGAAAACATTTCGAAAGTATAATATTAATCTTAGTCAACATACTACCATTATAGTATACCTATTATAACTACCATATTCAATGGCAGGTTACCACCACATTTAATGGTAGGTTAAACAACTAAAACCGTACATGGCTCATATTGTTTTGTTTGGATTTCCAACAAATGGTCAGGCTAAGGAACTTCCTTCACCGAATGGGTACACCTCTGAAGGGACGCCCCGAGAACTTAACCAGCTCTTTACCAACACAAGGCCGGGTTACCCTGTAACTAGGTAACTAACTGTCACGAGTATGTCATCCCTCGTTCGTCACCGACCTTTATCCTGGGATTCACCAACAAATAGCAACAACCACATAAGTTAAATATATGTACTCCATACCATGATACCACTTTCTATCCAGAAGGAAATGCACATACCCTAGAGGGCGCAACCCTCATAACCTTATTGCAACCTTCCTATTTTGACCATATCCAGGGTGTGAGGTCTGACAAGGTCTCGTCCATAAAGCAACGCTTTTCACAAAAGCCATGCTTCGATCAACAAATGATCAGAATCACTTAGTATGCCACATTACCAAATTTGGAATATATCACTAGTAACCATCAACTACATGACCTCTGAGCTCGTGCGTCTCAGAGAAGGGTGTTAAGCTAAGAGGATAAATTCTCCGCCATCAATAGAAATGTATTTGATAGAAACCAGCTTTACATCTCAAAGTGTAACGTTAGACATACATCCAGACAAGTCCATTCCGGGTTCGAACGGAAGCGAAGGCACTTCAAAAAAGGCCCTTGCAAATCCGGATAGTCCCAATCACGTCCGGACTCCCCATCACATAGGGAAATCTCTATACAGGTACCATTCGATGCAGAGACATTCGACAGGTAACATTTTCGCTGTCGAGAATACCTGGTCTTTACCACCGTCTTCAAATGCTATCCAATTCATCGTGTAACTATTCGAAATGGGTTTTAGGATATAAAGTCCTCTTCCAGCTAAACCGAATAATGAGCGCTTATTTTAAAAACATATGGATATATTGGGATCTTAGTTAAGTCACAACTTTTAACCCAAAACGTTTCTTTTTGAATGGTTCAAAAAAAATTCCCATTTCAAATCTTTTAAACAAAAGATACACCTTTAAGATCCTTTTTAATTTAAAACAAGGTTCACAAAATCTTTAACAAAAATTTATTCATAGCTTTCGAAACTATTTTCAACTTGATTCACCCATAACTTGAAATCCTTTCTTTATATGAAAATCATTATCATTGGAAAACAAACGCTTTTCATTTAGGGAAAATCCGATTAAATTTGGTTACGTTAAACCTTTCATAGTATACATTAGAAAATCGACGAACTCCCGTATTCCCAGTAAGTTCTATTTGGATTAAATTAAAATATCCAAAATAATTTATTTAATATACTTTTAAAAACAGTTTAAAATCCACATATATATTTTGTATAACTTGTATACCCCTTTCAAACCATAATTTCCAAAATAATTTCAAAACTTAAACTAGATATATTATATTAAAACTAAATTTCAATTTCAAAATTTCCTTTCCAAAAGCTTTTCAAATTCAACTCAATCTCACTTCCAACCCATTTGGATTCAAAATTCAACTTTTAAACAAAATAGGATTTAAATTCAAAATATTTGTGACCCAACCGATTTCCTGTGAAATCCATATTTGTGTGTGTGTGGTGTAGTCTAGGGGTTTTACACACAGCAATAACATATCACAACCATCATCAATTCAAGCATAAAAATATAGATAAGCGGTATAAACTTATAACGCTTATCTTTCATTCACAGATTCACAGATAAATATGTAAATTTATCACAGATAAATAAATCACAGTTCGCAGCTCAATTCAAAGCAATTCATATCACAGCACATCACATATCAGAATATCAAACAATTCAAGGCATTCAATAGAATTCAATCAACTATAAGCAAGATTAATTAATTATCTAATTATAATTAATTTAAACCAAATTAATTACTTATGAATAAATTACTAATCCTGGTTAATTAACATTAATTAATTACAAACCATTGGCTATTATTTTAATTAAATAATGAAATAAATTAATCAATCCCTTAATTACTTATATTAATTATCCTTAATGTAATCATTAACAAATCAACCCTTAAGTTAATTACATAATTAATTAACCCCTTAATTAATTAATTAACCTTTAATTATTGATTAATCATCCTTAATTAATAAACCAATCAACCTTTAATTAATTACATAAATTAATCATATTAACAAATTAACCTCAAATTTATCACATAATTAGTTAATCACTTTAATTAATTACCCTTTAATTAGTCACTTTAATTAGTTAACCTTTAATTACAAATTATCTTTTAATTAATTATTCTTTAATCACTTGATAAATCAACCTTTAATCATTAATTAATTAACCTTTAATTAATCACATTAATTAACCACGTTGGTTAATTCTCCTTTAATTAATCACTTTTTTAATTAACCTTTAATTGTTAAATAATTTACCTTTAATTAACCTTTAATTAACCAAGTAATTAACCTTAAATTAGTCAAATAATTAATCTTTAATTAATTAATTATATCTTAATGTAATTACACTAAGTAATTATCCCTTAATTATATTAATCACATTAATAAATCAATCCTTTAAATTGATTACACAAATTGATAATCATCCTACAATACATTAAGTAATTAATTCTTCATTTAATTACATCATCAATTTTAATTGAAAACCCTTAGGGATTTATTTACATAATTATCCCAATATATAACTTATTTAAAACCAAATCAATTAATCTTGAAAACAATTAACTTAAGAAATTTAACCTTTGAAATAAATTTATTATTATTAACCGACAAATTATCTTAGACCTTTAAGTCAAATAATAAATTAAAAACACTTTATCTTAATTAACTTCTTAATTATCTTATTAAGTTTATTCAAAATAATTTTTTTTAAAAATAAAGGTTATGTATATTAAAACATTTTAACTTAATAAATAATTTACTTTCAAAATCTTTCACTAATTCCAAACTTGTATAAGCACATGTCATACCAAAGAATAAGTTAATGAAAGTTTGTTAAACTTGATTCATTTAAACTTTTATAAAACTTGTTTAATTTCAAAAATTCAAAACTGACTCAACCTATACTCGAGACTATCCCGAGTACAATCCCGAGCCAGACGTCAGTTTACCCGAATCTTCCCTAAGAAAGCCCCTTCTTCTTTATTTTTAAAACTTTGTTCTAAATTTTATATTTTAAAAACCTGTTAACACGTTCATACGAACAAACCCATGAAACACCCCGAGCCAACTACCCAAATTCCCGAGTCCTTTTTCGTGCCTGTGATCAACAGACATGCAATTGGACTCATGTAGGTGTACGAACACTCCGACTATCTTCGACCAACCTCGCCTCCTTTGAAAAGTCGACGACGTTCTATCCTAGCCTCCCGACCACCCAGAATCACCAATCTTGTCGAAAACCAAAATCGAGCAAGTTCGATTCCACTGGACCCAAATTCGAACAACAAATGTGACGACCCAAACTCGATGTCCGATAAACGACATCAAATTCGCATCGCCGGAGCTTATAACAACAATTAGATGACTATAAAAATAGCGGAACAGAAACAATATCGTAAATATCATTACAGTTACAACATCAACATAATATCCATACTACAACAGAGTATATAATACATACACCAAAACTCCAAATACAACATCATGATAATACAACAGTGATCATATATCCAAAAGTCCTCAAATGAGAGAGGTGATAACGAACTCCCGAAAGCTAAACACCTGAAATCTCCAAAAGCTCCCAAGATATCTCCTAGATAAGAGCTCCAAAATACTACTACTCCAAAATACAGAAACCTGCTACTAAGGTGCCCGTGTGGAAATAATAAGCACCTAGAGTTTAGGAAAGAAAACAATAAACTCCGGATCAGTCATGGGACTGGTATGAGTAAAAAACAATAATTACCTTTAAAGAAACTAGATTTGTAAAAGAATTTTCGGTATGCTTTTAAAAATGGAACTACCATAAGACCTCCCGCCACACACACAATGCAAATGCAGAATTAGAGGAGGTTTCTTCTTATGATTGTTAAATATGCTTGGTACGAGGAAATTTCTTTGATATTATTACTAGTGCATAGTGTGAAATTGTTTCGAAAGTAGAATATTAATCTTAGCCAGCATAGGTACCATTATACTATGCCTACTATAGCTACCATATTAGATGGCAGGTTCTACAACTAAAACCGTACAAGGTTTCGTATTGGGAATTGGATTTCCAACAATGGTCAGGCTAAGGAACTTCCTGGGCCACATGGGTACGCCTCTGAAGGGACGACCCGAGAACCTAACCGGATCTCTGCCAACACAAGGCCGAGTTACCCCTAACTGGGTAACTACTGACACGAGTGCCATCTCCCGGTTGTAACCAACCTTTAACCGGGGCCCCAGCAACAAATCATAAAGTAATACATATATATATGTGCGATATCAACATAAGTTAAGTATCTGGGCTTCATACCATGATACCACTTCTATCCAGAAGGAAATGCACGTACCCTAAGGGGTGCTACCCCCAATAACCTTGCCGCATCTTTCCTGTTTCGACCATTTCGGGGTGTGAGGCTCGACGAAGTCTCGTCCACAAAGCTGCGCTTTTCACAAAGCCATGCTTCGATCAACAAATGATCAGCAACACTCAGCATGCCATATTACCAAATTAGGAATATATCGCTGATAACCTTCAACTACATAACCTCTAAGGGTGTTAATCTAAGAGAATAAATTCTCCACCACCAACGGAAATATATTTGAAATAAATCTGCTATATATCTCAATTTGTAATGTCAGACATACAGTCCATACAAGTCTGTTCTGGGTTCGAACAGAACCGAAGGCACTTCCAAAGAAGTCCTTGCAATCCGGATATCCACAATCCCGATGGGACTTCCTATCACTTAGGAAATCTCTATACCGTAGCTACTCGGTGCAGAGACAATCGATAGGTCATCCTATCGCTCTCGCAAATACCGGGTCTTCAACACCGGTCTTCAAATGCTACCTATAACGCCGAATCACATATTCGAAATGGGTTATACGACACAAAGTTCCTTTCCCAGCTAAACCGAATAGCGAGTGTCAAATTTTAAAACATGTGGATATCATTCACAAATATTCACAGGTTCGATGTGGGTTTCGGATGAAAAACTGAAATCCGATTCCCTGTCGCATCGAAGTTTAAATGCCGTTTTACGAGCAATATGGTTTTCACATCAATGCAGAACACACATCAATACAGAACAAATCACAATCACAGTGCAATACATGGAAAACTACATCATACAGCATTCCCAACAGAATAGGAATATCAACATTCGTGCACAGTCATAGGTAATTTATCTTCGAATGTGGTTTAAATAAATTTACTACAAGATTATTTTAAATCAACGATGAGAATTTGGATAAATAAATTAAATCTTAATTTATTCGATTTATTGATTCAAAATTAGTTATTTTGATTTACCGCTAAATTTGATTTGTCGATTTTTAATTTAACTAAATGACAAATTCTCAATTTGCAAATTAAATTGAACACTTAATTGTTTTTTTTTCTCAATTTTAATTTCAATTTGTATATTATTCTTAATTTCTTTAAATCATTTATTAATACAAATTATTTTCTTTACTTATCATTTGAAAATCTATTTTATATTAAAGATTAATTTATTGTTACATCAAAAGTTTTAATGTAAATTTACTTTAATTCTTATTTTAAATTAAATTACTTAATTTAAATATTAATCAAGATTTCATAAGCATTGATATATATTTGCTTACTTTGTTGACAACTTAAAAAAAATATTCAACTTAAAGTTATTCAACAACTTTAAAGATATGGCCTAACTCATTTTAAACATACCCGAGTAAAACAAGGTTCCACTCGGCAACTTCTCCGAGTCTTCCCTTTCTCTCCTCATTCCAGTTTCTCCTTCTCGCTGTTTTTTTTTCTATCTAAGTTAAAACTTTAGCTATCTAAAATAGCATCAGAGAATACGCTTGAACCCGCGTACCCCCTCGAAGCAACCATCAAAAAACTCGAGCACGATCATGCGAACCCACCTGATATCCAAAAAGGCGACCTGCACGTGTACACGACAGCGACGCCTCTCTGGCGATCACCAATGACTCCGGCAAGTCACTAACACCCCATAACTCGAAATCAAACATCAAATCGAAGGCATCGGCTCAAAACCAAATTGTAGCCATTTGCATGAAAAACTGCAGCTGACCCATTTAACCAAAACGCCTCGTCCTCCTTGCACCGTTCACCAGAATGTTCATGCCTCCGGTCCTACCACGTCAACCCGATGTTCTTCCATTCCTCCCAATATCATAAAGCTCGATCGACTCGTGGTGACCAAATCATCACGTTACAGAGCACTATAAAAACTCAGGGTTAAACCCTAAGTTAAACTCATCCCCAAAATTTACGCAATGAAAATTTTTTTCGAGAATTTTCCCATTGCTAGTAACTGTGAATCTTGCTTTATACCAAATCTCAGCATTTAAGGTTGATTCGATCATCAAAAAACGATCGAAATACATATTTGTTCAAAACTGCACTTGAATTACTTAACTAAAAATTATCATATTAATTTTAAAAATCATATCTTTGTATGTTAATTCAAGTTATATAATCAAATCACTAATTTAAAACACTTGATTTCTTCATAAAAATTTGTTTGTACTGTAAAGTTTTGATTTTCCCAGGCAATATTCAAAATTATTTTAGCTTAAATAAGTTTTTAAACTCTAAACTAAGACGTAACAAACAACTTTTGTTTTAATGCCAATTCTAAACATCAAGTAGTTTAGGTAAAATTGTTTCTTGAATCTGACTCCTATGTTTAAACTTTAGACAGAGCACCTGTATGCCAAAGCCTGTAACACTACTTCTATTTTTTTTAACATACATATAGATGTCAAACAAATATATATACATGGTTATTCACAAATATTTATTCAACAAATTCATTCATTAACTTTTAAAAGTTACTCACCTGTAAATATTCCTGTTTTTGAAAAACTGTTTTGATCTTCTTCTCCTCTTCTTTCTTCAGTAATTTTGTTTCCAATTTGAAGATAAAGTGATGTTTTTCCCTTTCTTTTATTTTTAGTAAATTGTTTTCAACTTTAACAATAAAGTGATTCTTTTTTTTCCTTTTAAATTTCTGATCTTTGCTAATGTTTTTCTTTCTTTGTTAGGGTTTTACTTTGAACAAATGGAACTATGGTCATGTATATAAGGAGGTGTGCAGGCTTTACTTGAGTGCGGCTGAGGCAAGACTTCTCTTCTTTTTTTATTTTATTTTGTTGTACTTATGTATGGTTGAATATGAAAGAATTTAATGAAAGCATTAAATGGAAGCATGTAATGTTTCATGCTTTGTATATTTTCAGCATGCTATTCGATTTGATTTTTCTGTAAGTACTATTTTCTTATATTTTTTTTTCTATTTAAAATACTTACTTTCTTGTTTTACTTCTAAATAAAGGTGTTTGTTTTAATTATTATTGTTTGGCAGATCTTGTATATCTTATTTTCTTTGGTTAACTTATTTCCTAGTTTACTTTATAAAATAAAAGTGTTTTGTTTTAAAAATACTTTCTTGCATAGGTTTTGTTTTCTATGCTATCTTCTTGTTTGCATGCAACTCACGGCTAACTACTTACTGGTTTGTATATTCTTTTTGCAAGTACAAGTTTGCTTTACTAAAGGTAAGGAATTTGTTTTAGTTATTAACATTTTATAACTATATGAATTCTATTACAAAATTTGATTTAGTTCTATTTAAAGGTTTTAACTGAAAACATTTCATTTGTTCATCTTTTTAATTTTATTGTTGTAAACAATTTCTTGTTGATAAGTGTTGTTTTCTTTAATTATTATTGTTATTATTTTTATTATTTATTTAAACTTTATTATCAAAATTTATTTAATTCCATCCAACCTGTAATATAAATCTCAACAATATTAAATTTAGGTTGAATTTCACTAATTAAATTCCAAAGTTCAAATAATTTATCGAATTTTATATTCACAAATATCGGGATGTTACAACAAAACTCCCTCACGCCATCACCTTCGATCATCTGGAGCTACGCCAGTCAAACCGAAGCCACTCCACCCTTTCACGCATCGATTCCCCCTAGACAGGTCCACTCCGATTCCACAATGACGACGCATTTTCTCCAAGAAACAAGTTCGACAAAACTAAGTTTAAACCCTAAAATGATCTCGCCCGACCACCACGATCATTTGAAAAATTTATGAGAATTTTCCCATGAATCACCATTACATGCGCTACCTCCAGTCATGACCACGACCCCCCTTACTTCACCAATGACCAGCAATTGCCAACGTCCCAATTCCGTTCAACCTCATCTTTCTCAATCTATAGATTGCTAAAAATTCTGATTTTACTTTAAAGATCATGATTTTCGAAGATGTGATGGATGGTATAGATGAATCAAGGAAATTAGACATTCAAATTTTGACATGGTTTGAATTTTTACTGTATATCTTCTTCCCAGTCCAATTTTTCTTCATTTTTAACTTAAAAATATTTTTAGAAGTTAGAGCTTGATTATGCAAGCATAATTCGTTTAGATATCAAAGCCTATAGATGATTAGAGGGAAAGATTTGGATTTTTTAAACAGGTTTAAAACCAGGAACTTAGAACAGAGAGATATCCAGACATGCACAAATCATATATATATATATATATATATATATATATATATATAGACACACACACACACACACTCATACACAGATTCATGTAGGCATAATTCAGATCCATACATACATTATCATAATCATATCTTCAAATATTGTCACATGCAACATGTTTGAGATTTAAAAAAAGTTTGCTCACCTGAAATGGTTGTGCAGAGAACACAAGCCAGGAACTGGAAAATGATTTGGAAACTTTGATCTAATCTTACTTGCTTGATTATTTTTGAATTTACATGCTTTTGATTGTTGTACTTAAAACTGAAACTCAATTGTTGAAGTTTGAGTTGCCTCAGGTTGACTTTGTTTCATCATGAATCTGTTTCCAAATTTTCAAACTTTTGAAAGATTGTTTTGAATTTGATCTTTGCTTGCTAAATATTGGTTTGATCTTGCATCTGTTTGAAGTTTTTATCTTAGGTTAGTTGTTGTTTTGATTTTCTTTTGCTTGCTATTGTTTTGATTTTGAAATATGAAAGAAAGATTGGAGAAATGCATTAACCTAGCTTCTTCTAAACATTACATTATTTATAATTATAATTTGAAAGAAAATAAGGTATGACACTTGTTTAAACTAAGATTTCACTTGTTTATTAACATGAACACTTGTTATTTCCATCATATCTCTATCTTACATTTGTTGAATGTTATTTTAAAATATTTACACTTGTATTCTTTCTTATTATAATGTTTACACATGTTAATTTCATTGTTAAAAATACTTATATATGTATTTTACCTGTATTAAATGTTTAAATATTTTTATAAAATTTTCTTTTTATATTATATATATATATCTCATGTTTTAATATTTATATTTATATACATATATTAATAACTTTAAAGAAAATGATATTTAAAATTTAATTATACATTAATAAATAAACACACACACACAAATATATATATTATACTAGAATTTTAACCCTTTAAATAGCTTTTGAAAATTTATTTATATTTAAATTCAAACCATAACTTCCAATATATATACACACACATACATATATATTTATATACAAAAGTAGAAAACAAATTTTATTAATTTTTAAAATATAGTGTTTTTCAAATCCAATTTATTTCTAAAATATTTATTTTTGAATTGCAATTTCAAAATTCAATTAGAAATCAATTTGTATACATATATATAAATTAACAACATATACTATTTATTTAGAAAATTTCAAATTACAATCTACTTACATAAATAGGCATATATCTTATTTAATTTGAAAATTCAAATTAATTCACAATTTAGTCCAAAATTTTATATTAATTACCAAGTTAAATTTGACTCAAAACCAGGATCGTTAAATTTTACTACTACCAGGATGAATGGTAAATTTAGAATGATGAGAATCTTCTAAAATGTATTTATGGATATCACTAATATTTGGCACAATAAGTCTACTAAATTTTCTAATGCCTCCGCGAGCATCAATATCAAAGTCTTTGAAACAATCAATCTTATTTTTATCCCTACAACTTTGGCTAAGAAGAGCTAATATAGGATCTTTCTTTTGAGCTTCAAGGATGCGGTGTAAAAGAGAAGGTTGAGCCTTAAGGCCACATAAAACAAGATATGAAAATGAACCGGATTCACGATCTCGAATCTCATAAGTAGACAAAGTCTCGAGATTATTCCATTCGGATATCATCTTGGAAACAACTGCTTATTGCTTATGACTAAGGGCATTGGCAACACGAGTTCCTTTTCTGGGACTATAAAGATTATCAAGGTCATAAGATGCAAAGAATTCGAGCCAACTTTGTTGACACAAATTATGTTCCTTTTAAGAAAATAAATACTTCAAAGATTTATGATCGGTATAGAGAAAAAATTTCTCTCCCAAAAGATAATGACGCCAAATTTTAAAAGCAAAAACAGTGTCCACGAGCTCTAAATCATGAGTGGCATATCTAGTCTCGGCAAGCTTTAATTGCCAAGAAGCATTAGCAATAATACTGTAACGATCCCGTTTTCAAGCCAAATTTAATTTAGTAATTAATATAATTTTTAGAACTAATTTGTGAATTAATTTGATTTTTTCCAGAACAAATCAGATATGTGTTTGTTTTATATATATATATATATATATATATATATATATGTATGTATGTACATATATTGTAAATAAAATTTTGATTTGAAATTCAAAAATATATATCTTAAAAATAAATTGGATTTAAAAACTCTGTATTTTAAAAAACTAACAAAATTTTGTTTTCTAATTATAATATATATATGTATATATATATATTTATATATATTTTGGAAGTTATACTGTGAATTCAATATAATAATTTTCAACAGACATTTAAAGTTAAATTCTATATTTTCAAACACTAAACATAAATATTTATTTATTTTAAAGTATGATAGCTTAAATAAGATTTAATAAAAGGTTTATATACTTTCTTTTAATTTTTTTTACATAAAGTAAGTAAAGTTTGAATATATATAAATATAAAACATATGTTAATATAAAAAGAAATGTATTAAAACGAAATTGAAAATATAATGTAAAATTATATAAAATTAAATAAAAAACATATTAAATCATAAGTACATGCAATTTACAAGTGTAAATCATTTCCAAATGCAATTTGACATTTGTAAATAAATTTCAACATGAAATTAACAAATGAAAGCTAATATGTCATGCAAAATACAAGTGTTAACTTAATTATATTATATAAATACAGGTGTCAAGATAAATTGTTTTTATAACTTTTTTGTATATATATATAGCAAAAGTATATCTTCTCTTCATTTGAAACTACAAAGAAAAGAAAAAAATAAAAACCTGAGAAAGAAACTCAAAGTAGAAAATAATCTGAAGCAAGGAAATCAAACAACTTTTACATGTTTCAAACTGAAGCTCAATTTAGATCAACTCAAACATCAGTTTCAAGTTAAAAGCAAGATCCAGATTTTCAACTCAATTAAGTTTCCAATCTACCAAAAATTCAAAGCAACAATCTCTTCCATCTATAAAAACCTAAGCAAAAGCTGAAAGATCAAGCAAATTCAAACTCAAATTAAAATGGATTCAAATCTAAAATGAAGCTTCATTTCAAAAACAAAGTTTAGATCAAAGAATAAACGCCTTTCTCTGTTTTTCAAATACAGTTGAGTAAACAATCTATTTTTTTTTTAAAAGCTTAAAACTATTTTATTTGTTGTTGTATGTGATAAACTTTAGAGTAATGTGTGCATATGATTTGCATGAATGAATTTTGTTTCAAAAATAGCTAAATAAGCATGTGTGTGTGTGTATATGTGCTTATGTGTGTATGAATAACTGGCTTCTGTTTGATTTTAACAGAACTAGTCAAGTTTGGAAAATTCGTATCTCATTATATAAACAGTTTCATGTTATGATCTTTAAATGAAACTTGTTTATTTTTAGCTAATTAAACTTTTAAAAATATATAAAAAGTATAAATAGAAAGAATATCACTGGAAGATGAGAAGAACAGAGAAGATCAACCAATGTCAGATTTTGATTAATCAATTTTCATGCTTTGATCTTATAATCAAATTCGTTTTCGAAAATAATGGATTTTGATAATAGTTTCTAGATTTTTAAGTCTGGGATTAAGGAGAATTGTCGAGTTGAACGGAGATAGTGTTTTAGTCGACTTCTGGCGATCGCAGGATCTGGGGTGGTCGAAGTCACTTCTGGAGGTAGCTCGGTGGTCGAGGCACTGGGGAAAAATGGTCTTTGATTTTTCAGATCACCATGGCGATGAGACGGTGACAATGTAGGGTTTGAAACCCTAACTAGGTGGATGTTAGATTCGAGGCCAATGCAGCATCATCATCGCGACGAACTCGATCGGAGGTGGGGGAAAAGCAGCATGGGTTTTTAACGAGGGTCTGGACGCGGTGGCAAGGTTTCAGATGATTGGAGATAGGCAGAGCGAGATTTTTTGGTGATAGTGATTCGTTTCAGGTATAGCTGAGATGTCGAATTCGTTTTGGATGGTGATATCGAGTTTCTAGGTTTTGGAGGCGATCTTGCTTGTCGATGTCAACTTGATGATGGCAGCGGCAATGGTCGGAGATGCTCCGACCATGTGTGCCGTGCACGTGGATTTTAATATGTCAGGGTTATAGCTTGAAATGGAGGAAGGAGAAGAAGAAGTAGGCTCGAAGCGTACTCGGGGAGGTGATGTTATGGCTTGAGTTTTGTATCGGGTCATGCACGCGAGTGTAATCTGTTATCACAATTTTTAAATTGAAAACCAAACAAAATTTTGGCTCTGGTTGTTGCTTGGGGAAATGAGATTTTGGCTTGGGTTTATTTTGGGTGTGTAACAAGTGTTTTACCGTGCATCAGTTTTAAATTTTAAGCAAATAAAGTTTTCAAAGCAAAGTGTTAATAAGTTATCGAGCAAGTTTCAAAGTAGTTATTAAACAAGTTTTCAAAGCAAAATGGTGTTGATCAAGTTTTCGAAAAAAGTTTCAATATATATATTATAAATTCAAATTTTTTTCAAATTAATTTTTTTTCTGATTTGGAATAATTATATATTAGGTTGTTGATCAAGTAAATTCCTAAGTTGTTGATTGAAGTAGAATAAATGTTTTAAGCTTGTAATAAATCATAAGGTGTCAAGTGATTTTGTATGTTAAAAGTTTATTAAATAAGATTTAAATAAGTAATTAATCAAGATAAATGGTTTATCTTAAATAATGTTTTTGATTATTAATTAACTTTAAGGTTTTAAGTTAATTTATATGTTAAAGATTATTATGTAATTAATTAAGATAACGGTTTATCTTAGATTAATTAAGGACTTAAGTAATTAAGAGTTAATTAATTAACTTAAGTAATTATGGGATAATTAATTAATGTAATTAAATTAATTAATGTGATTGATTAATGTAATTAACTAAAGGATGGTTAATTAATACAAGTAATTGAGGGATAATTAATTACTTAAAGGATAATTACTTAATGTAATTAATTAAAGGGTTAATATTTTAATGTAATTAATTAAGAATTAATTAATTAATGTAATTAACTTAAGGTAGATTAATTTATGTGATTAATTAAGGGATAATTAATAAATTGAGGATAATTAATTAAGATGGAAAATTAAGGATGATTAATTAATTTCATTAACGAATAGTTTGTAATTAATTAATGTTTATTAAACAGGGTTAGGTAATTAATTCATAAGTAATTAATTTAATTTATTTGGAGATTAAATTGAATTAATTTGGAGTTGAACAATTAGTTAATCTTACTTATGGAAGATTGGATTATATTGAATGCCTTGGATTGTTTGATATCTCTAATATGTAATGTTCTGTGATATGAATTGCTTTGGTTTGAGCTACGATAAATGTAAGTTATTTATCCATGATATTTTTCTTTGTGAATGTGAACTCCTAAATTGAATGAAAATTGTTTTGGCCTTTAAGACAGCATTTGAATTTCGATGAGATCGGGGTCTGATTCCAAATGGTTATCCGAAAACCACATCGAATCTTAAAGGTGGATCTTTTGTTTAAAAGATTAAAAACGGAAAGTTTTTGTGACTTAACTAAGATTTGAATGTATCCACATGTTTTTAAAACAAGCGCTCATTATTCAGATAAGCCGGGGGAGGACATTAAGTCATAAAACCCATTCCGAATAATGATACGACGAAATGAGATTGCATTTGAAGATGGTGGTTGAAGAACGAGTATTTTCGAAAAGAATGGATTGCCTGTTGAATGTCTCTACACCGAGTTGCTCTGGTATAGAGATTTAGATTACCCTATGTGATGGGGAGTCCGGACGTGATTAGGGAATATCCGAATTTGCAAGGACTTTTTCCTTAATTGGACAAAGTGCCTTCAGTTCCATTCAGACCCAAGATGGACTTGCATGGATGTATGTCTGACATTACACTTGGAGATGTAAAGATGGTTTCTATCAAATACATTTATGTTTGGTGGTGGAGAATTTATTCGCTAAGCTTAACACCCTTCTCTGAGACGTACGAGCTCAGAGGTTATGTAGTTGATGGTTACTAGTGGTATATTCCCAATTTGGTAATGTGGCATGCTAAGTTCTGAGCATTGGTTGATCGAAGCATGGCTATTTTGAAAAGCGTAGCTTTGTGGGACGAGTCTTCATCGAACCTCACTCCCCAAAAACGATCGAAACAGGAAAGGATGCAACAAGGTTATGGGGATCGTGCCCCTCAGGGTATGTGCATTCCTTCTGGATAAAAAGTGGTATCATGGTGTGGAGCCCAGATATTTTACTTATGTGGTTGTTGGAATTTGTGTGGGGCGCCTAGGTAAAGGTCTGTTACGACCAGAGGATGGCATACTCGTGACAGTTATTTACCTAGTTACAGAGGTAACCCTTATGTTGGCAGAGATCTGGTTAGGTTCTCGGGACGTCCCTCTAGAGGCGTACCCATTCAGATAACAGAAGTTCCTTAGCCTTGACCATTTGTTAGAAATCCAAACAATCAATACGAGCCCTGTAGGGTTTTAGTTGTAGAACCTGTCATTTAACATTGTAGCTATAGTTGGCATACTATAATGGTAGTATGCCGGCTAAGATTAATATTATACTTTCGAAATGTTTTCCACACTATTTACTAATAATAATATTAAAAGGATTTTCACATGTCAAGCATGTTTGACTACTATAAGGAGAAACCTCCCCTATGTGTGCGATTGCATTGAGTGTGTGCCAGGAGACCTTATGGTAGCCTCTAACAGACTCCTCAATCTGACTCATTGTCGCCTACTCTTCCTCTTGAACTATAGCTATCCATCATCAAAGCCATACTTCCCATCCTAGAACTTTCGTTGTCAAGTCATGAGTGGTTGTCATTGAAAATCATCGAACTGGTCATCAAAAAACTCGCCTCAAGGTTGATCTGAAGTTAGACCCAAAGTATTCACCAATTTAACTCGAAGTAAACTCTAAAATTCTGGCCCAAAGTTAGACTCGAGAAAAACCAAATTTTTTTTGAGCAAACATGCAAATGAATCCAAGCACCATTTGTCACTGACATAGCACTTCAAATTTCTCCATGCAAACCATATGCTAACTCCAAGAAAATAGCAAATTTTCTAAGGTCGGACTCCAAGTAAACTACCACCGATCCGTTAACATCGATCCATCTTCTTTTGCCCATAACTCAAGCATACGAACTCCAAACTAATTTAAATTTGAAATGTAACCTTATGGGGCCTTTCTTGTCATTCCATATTGACCTCACCCAATTTTTAACAAAAATTGGGGATAGGTACCAATCCTTTCAATTAGGGATCGGCCCTTCCTTCGTCGTGATGATATGCATGTTCAACGTTTTAGATTCAGAACTCAACTAGAAATCAGTGAAGTCTCTCTACTTCATGTGACTGATCGGGGCACTAGGAAGCAAGAGGTAGCAGATGAACTACCACCAAGGAACAAACGTGGAACCGTTACTCAAAATGGTACTCTTAGATGCTATAGAACCAAGGTGATATGGAACAAATCGGGATGAATTACTAGGAAAAGCTTTTGGGGTAAATGATGACTACTCCCAACTAACTAGCTTCTAGATACCTGACTTGGGTGCCATGGCACTACGGCTTGTGAGAGAAAGCCAAAACCAAACCGATGACAACCGGGGAGAGTCCCATTGCCATAATCTTTTTACCAAAGCCATTTAGTGTGAAGAGTATCCTTGCAAATTCAACATGCCAACCATACCGGCATGATCAGGGAAAACCGACCCTGGACTACATCTCATGAAATTTGAATGGCACATGAATTCCGCTAGAGCGACAGAAGCAATTAAAGGCAGATGTGTTCCCATCTTTCTTGAAGGAGCAGCGACCATATTTAAACGACTACTGCTCAGATGTGTCTCTTCGTTCGACTAACTATAGCAAAAGTTCATTGAAATTTCCAAATACAAGCGACTCACCTCTAAGCAGATGTCACTGTTAAACTTGTTCCAGGCATCGAGGGAGCTACTCAAAGACTTCTTGCAAAGGTTTAACACTGCCATAATCAAAGTGAGCAAGCCCAGTGAGAATACTATACTTATGGCATTGATAATGGGAATCAACCCCGAGACATATTTTTACGACTGGTTAGCTTGAAAGCCTCCTACTAACTTGGATCTTTTTACTATAAGGCGAACCACTATATACACAAGGAGGAGATTAAGAAAACTATGAAGAACAATGGAGGCCCGTTGGCCTAAGGAATTCAAAGCGGGGGCAACGTTGACATCCTAGATGAGGACTCGGGTTTCGAGAGATGATCTAGAGTCCCAAAATATGAGTCATAAACTCCGTTGAATAATTCAAGAGAAGACCTCCAATTAGAGACTCACAACGCGTAGTAATACAGGAAGCCAACCTCGAAGAGTCCATCAAACCCATGAGAAATCCAGGAGCTATTGTATATTTCATGAGACATACGACCATAATGCTAATGATTGCAGACACCTATGAGATGCGATCGAAGAGTTGATCAGGAAAGAAAAGCTTTAACAGTATGTGAAAGCCCTACAAGATGGTGGGCAAGGAACGTCCGACCCTTACAAATAAAGACCTTCGGTTATCAATTGGACTACCGACGATCGACTTCAAATAAAGAACAACTAGAGCAAGATGGCCAGAGGTGGGCACCAATTAACTGGACCTTTGGAGTATCACCAAGAAAAGGGCAATTCAATCGCTCATCAGCTTCCATAGGCCTTTGATTTGCGGGCAAGAACTCGAAATGGAAGTGGGTGTGACTCGACCATCCATTACCTATTTTGTGCTTCAATTCTAACAAAACGTCTATGCCTTGCTCAGAGCCCAACAAGGTCAAACTCCATAGCAGAACAAACGCGACTGATCTTCCATTCATCGACCTCCGTGTTCGACTTGGAAGGCCAAAGAATGACTTAAAGTGGATATGATTTGACCATCCTCTCCCTAGCTTGTGTCTATAGTTTGGTGAAACAATCATGCCATGACCAAAACTCATCAAGGCTAGAGTCTGATTAAAGCAGGCATGGATTAACCGCCTGCTTGCTAACTATTAAGAGCAACCATCTCAACTCTCTTCCTCAACCTAATCAGAAGAGTGCAAACCTTAAAGTAGATGCGACTCAAACGTCCACTCTCCAACTTGCCTTTAACTTTGGGGTAAAGACATGACTCAAAGTGGATGTGGTCTGACCATCCACTCCTCTGCTCGAGCTTGAAGTTCGTCAGTACACTCATCTTACTCCTAAAGTTTAGCATAAATAGGATCCAGATGAAAGTGGACGCAGTACGACTGTCCATGGGTCACTCCTGCTATAGTTTCAAAGGGCAGTTTTAGATCCTAAGCTTAAATTGGACGTGATTTGACCATACAATCCAAGGACGATGCGATCCATTCGTCCACGACCTTGCTCGTTCCTGAAGTATGGTGATCTATTCAAGTCTTGCCCAAACATCGAAAAGCCCAAAATCCAAACCAAAAATATGGACGCAGTTCAACCGTCATCGAGTAACTCTAGTCCTCCAGTGCTAATTGGAGCATAAACTATAATCGAGCATGGTTCGACTGCCCATCAACAAAATTTGTTCCACAAGTAAGGAACAGATTATAAGCATCAAAATCGTATGTGTCCCAATCATCCGGTAAAATGCGAATGCGACATGATTGTCCATGTGTCATCTCTTGTCCTTGGCATGGGACCCACAACATAAGTTCATGCAGATGTGCTTCGACCATATAGCACTAAATTTCTTCCTTGACTCGACGGGAAGAGCCAGGTTTGCAAAATGGACGTGACTAACCATCTGATTCTAAATAGATGTGACTGCCCATCCAATCGCAAATAAATGTGACTTGACTGTTCATTCATTAATTCCAACCTTTGCCTTAACAGATGGAGTATAAACTCACCAAGTGGATGCGGTTCGACCATCCACCCACCGACTCTCTATCTATGTTCAATGGAGGGAGCCTATATCAAGAATGGATGTGGTTTGATGGTCCATCGATAAATCTAGCTTCCGGAGTGTGAGCTGGAGTATAACCACCAGATGGGTGCAGCAGACTACCTATCGACAAATTCTAGTCCCTAGAGCGCGGGTAGGAGTATAAACAGTGAATGGATGTGACTTGACCATTCCATCATCAACTCCGACTTGAACGCGATAAAAGGAGTACAAAATAAAAAGGACGTGACTCGACCATCCATGAACTAACTCCGCTAACTCGAGATTGGGGGAATAATTACTACTAAAAGTTGAATATGACAGCTCACTATATCTCCAGCTTGGTGTTCTTTATGATTTTAAGAAACGATCAAAAGGAAGCCTTGAAACAAAACCAATTGGAACTATGTCTGAATTTACGGGCGATCGACTATATTATGATGTTGGGTCGATGGGAAATATAGATCCAAACCTTCTATATTGTGTTACCGGATCGACGGTCAATGTCGATCCACAACAACTATAAATGGATGTGATCATACAATCCATCGCTTAGTTCTTTTCCTTGACTCGATAAGGAAAGCATGAATCACGAAATGGATGTAAGCTGACCAGCCATTCTCCAGTTCCTGCACAGAATATGGCAACATCTGCACCAAAAGTGGAATTGATTGATTGTCCAGTACTCAACTCATGCCCAAAACCCGTCAGAGCTTCAAAATCTTCCCCTGGGATTAAAACCTAGAATACAATTTAGAACAGGCATGGAATAGCCTTCTATCAACTAAATCTGACCTAAGATTCGATAGAAAGAGTATAAAACTTAAGCGGACATGACTTGCCCATCCACTTATCGACATTTTCCCCTGACTTGAGGGGCACGAGTGAGAATCAAGATAAATGTGACCCGGCCGTTCATCAATCAACCCTAAGTCTTTGGATCTTAGCCCGGAGTATAAACACAACTAGGGTGAGACTCGACCGTCCATGTAATATATCTATCGACCGAGACTCGAGGCAGAAGTGTGATCATCCAAGAGTTGACTACGATAGCTTAATATTGTACTCATGCCTAGTATTTACAATGACTCAAGGCTGTGATCGAAATGGTGCCTAGAGATAGAGTGACTCAAATCGATGCCCAGGCTCGTTTGCAATCGTCTATCATTCTAACCCGAATGACAAGCAATGGATTGCAAGTACATTTAATGGAAAATACGTTACTCGAATACACAAGCAGATTCAAACTCAAAGCGAAAGCCAACTATGCAGCTGTACATAACACAAGGCTGAACTCTACTCGAGATTTGATTCAATATGCCTATAAGCCTGATCGTCAACCATCGCAGATAATCACTCAAAGTCCTTGGAATCTATTACTACCAAATCCAACAGATAGTCGTTGTTAAATAAATTAATCTATTTCCTCTTACTAAGTGCAGCTTAGTGCGGTGTTGTTTAGTGTAATCAGTTCAATATTATATGATAGTTATAGTGAAACTCGAAGGATCAATTGAAGTTACCATCTTCGCCGACCGTCCTAACCGGATTTCACATTAATGAGTATGCGCAATAGTTATGTTCAAATTCAGAGGATTGAGTATCGATGCATAAGAACTTATCATAAATATTCAAGGCATATGTGTACATTTGAATTCATGTTTAAACAAATAAGCATGTCCATCAATTTAAGTTCAAGTCTATAGGGACAAACACGTGCATGCATTCAAGTCCAAGGTCACAAAGCAAGTATTTATCCAGGAAAAAAGTGTTCAAATATGTAAGAATACAAGGCAAGTTTAGATATAAAAAGAAAACTAAATTTCATGTCTAACAAATCAAGCCCAAATTCGAGTTCAAGATCATAAGGCAGAGAGCTTGTTTCAATTGTATATGTTGATTCATCATATGCTAGAGATCCACCTATGGGATCTGCACCGATCCCATCCCCCGCTATGTCTTCTTTTCAATTCCATGCGTTAACCGATCTCCTATATAGTCGCTTGTATATGCATACATTATCTATTGCTTGTTTGGATAGGATATCAAAAATGTTTTGGTTCAACTACTAACCCCTTGTGTGTAAGATCCTTTACTCACACTACCAATCCCTATTTTCTTTATTAAATGAGCAATCGAAGGCTAATTATGATCCCTTCCTCCAAGTTTTGAGAATCTGCTTTGACAGTTCAATTCAATGCCTATAAAATTCAATGCTTATGAAACTTAATTTATGGCTAGTAAAAAAATAAGTTTGTATGTAGTTTCATCACAAATAAGATGATATTTAATTTTATTATGATTGTTCAATTCATTGTTGATCCCTTAACCAACTTCAAACTACCCATCCCAACCGTACTACCGAACCCTAAACTTACATCCACTAATGCAAACTCCTCCTTCCCATAACTGATCTGAATTCGAAAACCAGCATCAAATTCGGACCACAACTTAGGTAGTCCTCATCTCCAACATACTCCAATTCGCCAATTTTCTGGAACTAAGTATGGGTTCAGATTCAAATTAATTTCGAGTCTGGATGAATTTGATTTGCTGGATATTTGACCTATAGTAGCAATGCACGCTGTACGGGGAATATATGATCGGATTGATAAAGGACTTGAGTGGATTGAAGGGGTATTTGAACTCTGAAGTTTGGCAATGGCAACTGAAAGGGAGTATGGTTCGGTCACAAGAATGAACAAAAGTAAAAGAGAGGATCGGTTGAAGAATGTAAAAGAAAAAAACAAAGAGAAGGATTGTAAGTGGATTATATCTCACGTGTATTTGGGTCAAAAAAGAAAGCAGTGCAACCATTGCATACAGGTCCAAAGTGTTAATCATATGCGTATGGGGTTAGTGCTGATACCCCATATAGGGGTCAATATCGAATCTTATTCCAAAAAGAATAAAAAAAAATTGTGTATGTGTGAACTCAACGCATATCACAGGATTTGACAATGGCCCATTGGCGTATGAACATACTCTAGAACCAATGACGACTAAAATATGTGCATCATAACGACCCGTATTTTCAACCATTTGTATCCACACATGTCGGACTTGAACTGTTCAAAATACCGCATTGTAAATATAATCTGGCAGATCTTAGAATATACAGTAAATAAATAATCACACGTTACAATAATCAGAATACTCGCAGCGGAACAAAAATAACTTAGTGGTTCATGAAGCCACTATCACATAGTTTTTAAAACCAAATATAGTTTGAATCAACCATAAAAAAATCCAAATTTATTTGTCTCCATTACATAAACTAAGATAAAGAACTGAAAGAAAATTTGACAGCAGCCTGAAAAGATGATCTGCAGAAGTCTTGGCACCGGGGATGAAGTCCGAACTGAAACTCAGGCTGACCCAAGCGTAAAATAAAACATAAACACTCGAGTCAGGACATACATACTTATATAGTGTAAGCTAATTCAAGTGAACTGTAATAGAGTACAAGTAACATAAAGGATGCTTCTGACCGTCCATCCTCTAAGATCCGTTAAACTATTTACTATGTAGTAATATTTCGCTATTATAATAGTGTGTATTAGTAAAATAAACTTACTTTTAAATAGCGTTAAGGGGTTACCCATATAGCCCTTAACACATAATATATTCCCATTGTCTATACAGTACCGTAATCCCCCCCGTACTGGGCGTCGTCAGAGGGCACTCCGTAGGTATGATACAAAACCAAAATCGTATAAGGCTCGCTAGGGTAGGTGACACGACACAACTAGGCAATGCCAGGATAGATATACCAATTACGCATCTGGACCGGTGGTAGCGCATAGCTGCTACTGCCTCCCACCTCGAACAACACTCCCAAATCAAAGGTGTGCACCAAACAATCACAAAAGTAATAGAATGGCATACGAAGAAGTGCGTCCGATAAGAGGTGCAACCTCCTTAGCCCGTCAATCGCTCTTATTTTAGCCACCTTATGCCAACTCACGGGAGTCGGGTCCACGTATTTACCTCAAAGGAAACGTCACCACCATCCTACTTCATTTTGGAATCTCCACCGCGTACACGGTTGTCAAAGTGGTTTTCGGTATCGACAGAGAGTATGCCCATATCCGATCCCCGTCTCTTTAACAACCAATGTTATTATTATCCGTGGTTATAAAAATCCAAAATAGTTCTATATTTCAATCAAAATACTACATTTAAACTATTTAAAGGTGAATTTATTATTCTTACAAAAATCCAATATAAAATCCCAAAGGTTTAGACTTAGTTCATTTGTATCAATTACAACACTTGCAAATTGCGGAAATATCCTTTATAAAAGATTTGAATAAATTAAATTTTAGATTTCAATATAATTTCAGCAAAATTTTAAACCTTTATTTAAACAATTTGACTTATAAAATCATAATTTCCACCTTTTAATGGTCATTTAATTTACTCAATAATTTATGATTTTTATAAAGTAAATTTTGCAAATACATATCTAACTTCTTTATACTTTACTTATAAAAATCAAGTGAAACATTCTCTATAAATTTTTCTTAATAATTAAGCTCAATTACCACTTCAAAAATAAACTAAATTTCTAATCAATTTCTTAACTTACCTTTATTCCTAAACCACTTTACATTCTAAACTTGGTTATATTTCAACTTCGATTTTTAAGTATTCACTTTATTAACTATTTAATTCATAGACAACTTTACCCTTTATTTAATTACTTATTAAAATTTTAGCCAAAACATCATGATTTATTTCTTAACTTGAATTCCATTTTAATTTACAAATCAAAATTTACAAGAATAAATTTATACTTAAAATTCTGAACATTTATTTATTTACATTTTTAATTTGTACAATATCACTATACTTATAAGAGTCATTTTTAAATCAAATTTTTAAACAAAATATTATAACATTCTAATTTAAAAATATTTAATATTTCCAGAAAATATATATATGTATCCACGGGTCTGTATAATATTCTCTAACCTAGGTCAAGTGATACGGATAATATATCATTTCAATCCGTAATTTACAAAAAATCCGGGTTCTATCATTTCAAACCCGTAATCCCAAGTTAAATAATAAATAAATAAATAATAACAAATATCGTTCAGGCCTATCATTTCAGCCCGAAATGATTCTATTCTACAGAGGACTTACAGTGATAAACAGAAAATACATAAACGGTATAACAACATAATATAACAGTTTAGAATATAACTGATGAAGGGTAAATTTAATAACGAGGTTTTTAAACATCATAAATTTATCACAGGAAATTAAAATATAAAATAAAATCGTTCTACAATTTCACTTGTTAATAATTTACAGATCTATAAGTATTGTTGGGTGTGAAATACTCACCTCTATGTCGCTGAAGATTAGACTCAAAACTAGGATAACCACACTGGAAACAGCGTATAGAACGCTCGATCAAATATTGGATGATGAGACAAACCGATTTCGATCTTGAAACAAGATAAATAAATAAACTGAGTACGCGAATTCAATTACGGACAAAGCAAATTTTTAAATAAATCACAACTGGAACGAGATTTAAGATAAAAGGATGATTTGACAAAATTGCTCGACCACTTCACCACACAACTCCAACTACACCTCACATGCTCGGCACTGACCAGATTCTGGACACGCAAGTATTCAAGCAGTGGAATATTTTGGTCATAAAGGCTGTGCTATCATTTTGTACGGGTGCGCATGCACTTATTTTATTTATTTATTATATTGTTTTTCTTTTCCTTTCATACATTAGTCAGAGCTGTATGTGGCAAAAGTGGTGCAGGAACAAAAATACTTTTTATTATTATTTTTATTTATATATTTATATTAAGTGACATGTCCACTTCCATGGCTTGGCCATCACTGCATGGAGGCGAGGCAAGGTCAGAAGGGGGTGGCAGAGAGGTTGAGCATGGTGTGGAATAAACAGATGGAAGTAAAGAAAACTAAAGAAAAAGAAAAATAGGAGGAAGAGAAAACATTGGCAGCCATTTACCTGATGTAGCTCGCGCAAGAAGGAAGAGGACCACAATGAGATGCAAATATTTGATACATGGGTTTGAAATTTGTAAAATGAGTTGCGTTGATTGATAAAAGGAAAGGCAAGAAATAATTGAAATTTGAACGTGCTTTATAATTAAAAACTTGCATTGATTAAAACGCAAGAAAAAGATAAAGTGGGAATGCGCAAATCAGGTCAAGCGAAATTTTAAGGCAAGAAAGAAACGAAATTTGAACGTGTTCGCATTTCAGGGAAGATGCGCTTTATAATTAAAGGAGTAATTGATTTTTTTTCTTTTGAAACATCTGAAGCAATTGGAATATTTTATTCCATATATACACAAGAGGTAAATGGGAAGTTATACGTGAATGAAAAATGCAATAAGTGAATTTTGAACGGCAGCGAACTTGAAATTTGAATGTTACTGAAAGTCAATGGGTTTTAAATAAAATGAAACAATTTTTTTTTAACGTGTTTTAGTATTCAATCAGGGAAAGAAGGTTTTAAAATTTACACAGAAGTAATTTTGTTAAAACGCAAGAAATAATGATAAAGTGAGACCACGCGTTGATTGAGGAAATAAAATGGCAAGAAAGATTTGAGAAAATATTTACAGTGGTATTGATTGCGTGAATTTGGCAAAAGGAAACTGCAAGAAATCTTTGGCGAACATTTTGTACACGTTTAAAATTCATTAGGAAGTAAATGCGTTGATTGAAACGCAAGAAACATTTATAAAATGGGAAGGTGGTGAAAATTATTTGCGTACAAGGTGAGTATTCAAATGAAAACTAGTATTGATTGCTTGGAGAAACGGCAGGAAATAATTCAATTTGAAACTGCCAGGAGGAATTTTCGCGTTATGTTTGATTTAGGAGATAATTGCGTTTGTCAAAAATGCAAGAAATAAATACGTTTGAACAGGTATTTATTTATCAAGTGAGATGCGAAATTTAAGGAAAAACGAGGAAATAAATCTTTGCTTTGAACGGTAAGGGAACAAGTGTGTGATGTTTGCTTTTACGAAGAGGTAAATTGCGTTGATTTATTTATTTAAAAAGCAGGCAAAATGATAAAGTGAGAAACGCCAATTTAAGGCATGCGAAAATTTTAGGCAAAATTTGCTAGAAAAGGCAAGAGAAATAAATGCATAGATTTCTGTGGGAGAGGACAGAGGCAAGAAATAACAATTTTGAACGTTTGGGGAAATCAAAGATTTTATACTTATTAAACAAATTGAAGTAAAGGAAAGTGGAATATCTTTAAATGTAAATGGCAAGTCACAATTGAATCCCCCCTCCCAAAATGCACGAAAATTTATTTTTCAAATAGCAAAGTTAAGGAACGAATGAGCGCGTACTTATTTCAATTTTAGTCGTTACTTATTCATTAAGTAAATATGCAAAAGAAAATAACGTACCTTTATAGCGTCAAATAAATCAGCCAAATGGATATGAACGTGCACTTTAAACATACAAATTAAAGGTGTAATTAAATAGATTATGTATACAATATAACTTTTAAAATTATAATAAAATATGATTTGCTTACATCTTTTTTATTCATTTATCATTTACTAAGAAATTTATTACTTAAATGGATGTATATAAGTAAAATATTAATTACTTAATTTTAAAAGGTATATAATCCTTTTTTTTTAAAAGAACAAAAAATGAAATAAAACGTTGTTACAAATATATTCAGTTATTATAAAAGATTAGGAAAAATTTCTACCACACTTTAAAACAAATAAAAATCAGTGAATAAAACAAAAAAAACTGAAATAAAGTGAAAAAAGAAAATAAATAATTATATTTTAGGAAAATAGAAAGATAAATAAAGAAAATAGCTTAATTTATTGAAATCAGCCTAAGAAAATTGCAAACATAATCCACTTAACTTTGGAAAATTACAACTCTTCTTGAAAATGGTTTAAAATAAATCATTGAGAAACAAAATAAAGTGACAATGAGAATAAAATAAGTTCTTAAGAAAAATATAAAAGTAAATAAAGAATTTCTTAAATTAATTGAAGTTGGAAATTAGAAATCATAAACGAAATACAACTGACACTGGAAGATGTCAATTACACTTTTAAAAATATTTTAAAACCAAAATATATACAAAACAAGTTATTTTACCCCTGAAAACAATAACTAGAACATTACATGACCACATAAAATATTATTTATATAATTTAAAGTAAACAATTTTGCTAAATACAGCAAATCACACACGGTAGTTAAAAAGGCATAACCTTTACATTATAAATCAGATTTCAACAAAACGAAAAGCAATATTCTTATAATATTATTTAATTTCAAAATATAAGATATATTTCAAAATTTCAAACTTCAAATTTTGAATTTAAAAGTCCAAGTTTGACCATATTGACAAAATTCACATTTTCGAAAAATATTCTATTAATTCATGTGCGAAATTCTAATCCACACCTAAATTTATATTTTAAATAACAAAATTATCTAAATTAAATAAATTAACATTTATTAAAAAAATTGGGTTGATACATAGGCGGTTTGGATGGCAAGCAAAGTGAGAGTAAATGCTAAGAAACAGAAAAGACATAAGTTAAGGAGAAAGAAACGTATATATGTTTTATTCTTAATGCAAATGAAAATGAGGAGTTTGAAATGAGAAATAAATATTCTTGTACATGATTTGCAAATGAGAAATACACGGCTAGGAAAAGAATTACCAACATTTTATCGACTTAACAATTTTAATTATTAAAATTTTATGGGACGTTACAGTCTTCCCCACTCAAAACTTTTCGTCCTCGAAAAGGAAGAAGGTAGGGGAATAGAAACAACCTGAAAGAAAACTAAATTGAAACTCAAAATAGAATCATCAATCTAAACCATACATATTCAATTTTAAATTAATAATTGATTTCATCTATTTAATTTCACTTAAGTTAAATTTAACTATTTCAAATTTCATTACTTCATCTTCTAATTATCTTAAAATAAAAAAATTCTAAAATCATAAGTTTGAAATTCATTTTTTATACTCAAATATTTGTTCAATAATTAATTTCTTCTTTATTCCTAATTATAATTAAATTTGTTTCTCTCAATATATTTTTATCATCTATGATAAATAAGTTTACACTTATTACAACTGCTTAAATTTATTCTTAGTTTCTTTAGCATCGTTTTATATTGTAAATTATTCCATTACCCTTTTCTTCTATTTACCTCTGTTAATCTTTTTATAACTAGAATTTAAGTGTATAACATTTATTATAACCACTTTTATTTATAAAATCTTTCTATATTGTATATTATCCAATTACATTGTTAACTTCTGAAAATTAAGGTAAGTTATATTGAAATGAAATTGAGTATTATACAAATAAAACTTTCAAATTCAATATCTCAAGTTTGAATCATTTATTCGAAATTTTGATTTTCTTTTTATAATTGAAATTATTCTTCAAGATAAAATTTAAGAATTAAATTTATGATTCCCTTCAAACCATTTAGAGATAAATAAATATATGTACATAATATGTCAAATCAAATTTAAATCATATATATATATATATATATTATAAATCAGGTCATATTTTAGAGATTCAAATCAATTAAATTCTCAAGGTAACACTGTAGCAGACTATAGAATCGTCTCTTCACTTCGAAACTCGAAAAAGAATGTCGATGATACTACAGCCATCACCAAATTATTTCCTAGCGACAGAGAAGAGCACTGAGTTTTAAACCTTTAAAATTCTTTGGAAACAAATTTCTATTCGAAAATAATTTAAATAATATATCCTTTTAAAACTTTAAACACAAGGTTTGAAACCATCGAAAATTGAATTCTCAAATTCTTGTTTTAAATTCATTTCTGTTTTCAAATTAATTTATAACCATTTTTTATAGTTCACTTATTTATGTGAGACAAAACCCATGGTTTACAAGACCATAAATAAAATCAAGGACTATTATCTTTTTTTTTTTTTTTTTGAAAACACAGGAGAACCCGGCGGGCCGATAAACTCCTGAGGAGGGTATAATAAAGCCGTCCGCTGACCCAAGCCCCCATGTCCCCGGGTAAATTTATATAGGATAGGGAAGCGCATGGTAGGAATCGAACCCGAGTCTTTTTACCAGAACCCAAGCCTCATTTCCACTGCGCCGCACCCACGGACTGAAAATTATACTTATATATATAATATTAGATTTTTTCCAAATATAGGAACAATTTTTTTCAAAACAAGGATAGAGATTCAAATTTGATGGACTCAAATCAAAGAGAATTTTGATTTAAAGATAAGTTGGAATCAGAAGATCCGATGATTAAATACAAAATAAGGAACTGGATAAGTTTATATAAATCGCGGGCAACCTTAACCGAGTCAACCGTGACTTAAAGAATAAGATCGATGTGGATTTTTCGGCGTAAATCTACATTAGATCTGAAGAGATAGAGTTTGAAATAACCAAAGATACTAGCATCTAAACCGAGGATAAATATAAATCTCTGGTGAATCAATGCTAATTGTAAAAGAGTTTCACCCCTTTATTAGAATATTGGCGAGACCGCCAATTCACTATAAAGATCATCTGAAGTGGAGTTATGGGATACTCTAGAATAGAAAGAAGATGAATAGTGAGGGACACGAATGAACTTTGGAACCACATGGAACGTTCCAAAATTCGAGGAAATCGAATCAAAAGGAAATGATTCAAGCTCGAATGAAAGTGGTTCTATAAATGAAATTTACCATACATTCTAAGTTTTTCCTAGAGCCAAAGCTCTGATACCAAATGTAAAGACCCGGTATTTTCAACCATTTGCATCCGCACATGTCGGACTTGAATTGTTCAAAATACCGCATTGCAAATATAATCCGAAAAATCTTAGAATATACAGTAAATAAACAATCACAGATCATAATAATCAGAATACTCGCAGCAGAATAAAAATAACTTAGTGGTTCATGAAGCCACTATCACATAGTCTCAAAATAAGTATAAATTATATAGTTTTTAAACCAAATATAGTTTGAATCAACCACAGGAAAATCCAAATTTATTTGTCTCCATTACATAAACTAAGATAAAGAATCGAACGGAACTTTGACAGCAGCTTGAAAAGATAATCTGCAGAAGTCCTAGCTCCGGGAATGAAGTCCGAACTGAAACTCAGGCTAACCCGAGCGTAAAATAAAACATAAACACTCGAGTGAGAACATACATACTTATATAGTGTAAGCTAATTCAAGTGAACTGTAATAGAGTGGAAGTAACTTAAAGGATGCTTGGGACCGCCCATCATCTAAGGATCTGTTAAACTATTTACTATGTAGTAATATTTCTCTATTATAATAGTGTCTATTAGTAAAATAAACTTACTTTTAAATAGCGTTAAGGGGTTACCCATATAGCCCTTAACACATAATATATTCCCATAGTCTATACAGTACCGTAATCTCCCCCGTACTGGGCGTCGTCAGAGGGCACTCCATAGGTGTGGTACAAAACCAAAATCGTATAAGGCTCGCTAGGGTAGATGACACGGCACAACTAGGCAATGCCGGGATAGATATACCAATTACGTATCTGGACCAGTGGTAGCGCATAGCTGCTACTACCGCCCACCTTGAACAACACTCCCAAATCAAAGGTGTGCACCAAACAATCAAAAAAGTAATAGAATGGCATACGAAGAAGTGCGTCCGATAAGAGGTGCTACCTCCTTAGCCCGTCAATCGCTCCTGTTTTAGCCACATTATGCCAACTCACGGGAGTCGGGTCCACGTATTTACCTCAAAGGAAACGTCACTACCATCCTACTTCATTTTGGAATCTCCACCACGTACACGGTTGTCAAAGTGGTTTTCGGTATCGATAGTGAGTATGCCTATATCTGATCCCGGTCTCTTTAACAACCAATATTATTATTACCCGTGGTTATAAAAATCCAAAATAGTTTTATTTTCAATCAAAATACTACATTTAAACTGTTTAAAGGTGAAGTTGTTATTCTTACAAAAATCCAATGTAAAATCCCAAAGGTTTAGCCTTAGTTCATTTGTATCAATTACAGCACTTGCAAAGTGCGGAAATATCCTTTACAACAGATTTGAGTAAATTAAATTTTAGACTTCAATATAGTTTCAGCAAAATTTTAAACCTTTATTTAAAAAAATTTGACTTACAAAATCATAATTTCCACCTTTAAATAGTCATTTAATTTACTCAATAATTTATGACTTTTATGAAGTAAATTTTGCAAATATATATCTAACTTCTTTATACTTTACTTATAAAAATCAAGTGAAAAATTCTCTACAAATTTTACTTAATAATTAAGCTCAATTACCACTTCAAAAATAAACTAAATTTCTAATCAATTCCTTAACATACCTTTAGACCTAAACCACTTACATTCTAAATTTAGTTATATTTCAACTTCCATTTTTAAGTATTCACTTTATTTAACTATTTAATTCATAGACAACTTTACCCTTTATTTATTTACTTATTCAAATTTTAGCCAAAATATCATAATTTATTTCTTAACTTGAATTCCATTTTATTTTACAAATCAAAATTTACAAGAATAAATTTATACTTTAAATTCTGAACATTTATTTATTTACATTTTTAATTTGTACAGTATCACTATACTTATAAGAATCATTCATAAACAAAATATTGTAACATTCTAATTTAAAAATATTTAATATTTCTAGAAAATATATATATATATATATATCCACGGGTCTGTATAATGTTCTCTAACGTAGGTCAAGTGATACGGATGTATATTATTTCAATCCATAATTTACAAAAAAAATCCGGGTTCTATCATTTCAAACTGTAATCCCAAGTTAAGTAATAAATAAATAAATAATAACAAATATCGTTCAGGCCTATCATTTCAGCCCGTAACGATTCTATTCTACAGAGGACTTGCAGTGATAAACAGAAAATACATAAACGGTATAACAACATAATATAACAGTATAGAATATAACTGATGAAGGGTAAATTTAATAACGAGGTTTTTAAACATCATAAATTTATCACAGGAAATTAAAATATAAAATAAAATCGTTCTACAATTTCACTTGTTAATAATTTATAGATCTATAAGTATTGTCGGGTGTGAAATACTCACCTCTATGTCGTTGAAGATTAGACTCAAAACTAGGATAACCACTCTGGAAACAGCGTATAGAACGCTCGATCAAATATTGGATGATGAGACAAACCGATTTCGATCTTGAAACAAGATAAATAAATAAACTGAGTACGCGAATTCAATTACGGACAAAGCAAATTTTTAAATAAATCACAATTGGAACGAGATTTAAGATAAAAGGATGATTTGACAAAATTGCTCGACCACTTCACCACACAACTCCAACTACACCTCACATGCTCGGCACTGACCAGATTCTAGACACGCAAGTATTCAAGCAGTGGAATATTTTGGTCATAAAGGCTGTGCTATCATTTTGTACAGGTGCGCATGCACTTATTTTATTTATTTATTATATTTTTTTTCTTTTCCTTTCATGCATTAGTTAGAGCTGTATGTGGCAAAAGTGGTGCACGAACAAAAATACTTTTATATATATATATATATATATATATATATATTAAGTGACACGTCCACTTGCATGGCTTGGCCATAACTGCATGGAGGCGAGGCAAGGTCAGGAGGGGGTGGCGGAGAGGTTGAGCATGGTGTGGAATAAACAGATGGAAGTAAAGAAAACTAAAGAAAAAGAAAAATAAGAGGAAGAGAAAACATTGGCGGCCATTTACCTGATGTAGCTCGCGCAAGAAGGAGGAAGATCACAATGAGATGCAAATGTTTGATACGTGGGTTTGAAATTTATAAAATGAGTTGTGTTGATTAATAAAAGGAACGACAAGAAATAATTGAAATTTGAACGTGCTTTATAATTAAAAACTTGCGTTGATTAAAACGCAAGAAAATGATAAAGTGGGAATACGCAAATCAGGTCATGCGAAATTTTAAGGCAAGAAAGAAACCAAATTTGAACGTGTTCACATTTCAGGGAAGATGTGTTTTATAATTAAAGGAGTAATTGATTTTTTTCTTTTGAAACGTCTGAAGCAATTGGAAGATTTTATTCCATATATACACAAGAGGTAAATGGAAAGTTATATGCGATTGAAAAATGCAATAAGTGAATTTTGAACGGCAGCGAACATAAAATTTGAACGTTATTGAAAGTCAGTGGGTTTTAAATAAAATGATACCATTTTTTTTGAACGTGTTTTAGTATTCAATCAGGGAAAGAAGGTTTTAAAATTTGCATAGAAGTAATTGTGTTAAAATGCAAGAAATAATGATAAAGTGGGACCACGCGTTGATTGAGGTAACAAAATGGCAAGAAAGATTTGAGCGAATATTTACAGTGGTATTGATTGCGTGAATTTAGCAAAAGGAAACCGCAAGAAATCTTTGGCAAACATTTTGTACACGTTTAAAATTTATTAGCATGTAAATGCGTTGATTAAAATGTAAGAAACATTTATAAAATGGGAAGGTGGTGAAAATTATTTGCGTACAAGTTTGAGTATTTAAATGAAAACTAGTATTGATTGCTTGGAGAAACGGCAGGAAATAATTCACTTTGGAAATGCCAGAAGGAATTTGCGCATGATGTTTGATTTAGGAGATAATTGCGGTTGTCAAAAATGCAAGAAATAAATATGTTTGAACGGGTATTTATTTATCAAGTGAGATGCGAAATTTAAGGAAAAACGAGGCAATAAATCTTTGCTTTGAACGATAAGAGAATAAGTGCGTGATGTTTGCTTTTACGAAGAGGTAAATTGCGTTGATTTATTTATTTAAAACGCAGGCAAAATGATAAAGTGAGAAAAGCCAATTCAAGGCATGCGAAAATTTTAGGCGAAATTTGCTAGAAAAGGCAAGAGAAATAAATGCATAGATTTCTGTGAGAGTGGTCACAGGCAAGAAATAACAATTTTGAACGTTAGGGGAAATTAAAGATTTCATTCTTGTTAAACAAATTGAAGTAAAGGAAAGTGGGATATCTTTAAACGTAAATGGCAAGTCACGGTTGAATTCCCCCCTCCCCCTCCCCCAAAATGCACCGAAATTTATTTTTCAAATAGCAAAGTTAAGGAAAGAATGAGCGCGTACTTATTTTAGTCGTTGCTTATTCATTAAGTAAATATGCAAAAGAAAATAACGTACCTTTATAGCGTCAAATAAATCAGCCAAACGGATATGAACGTACACTATAAACGTACAGATTATATATGTAATTAAATAGATTATTTATACACTATAGCTTTTAAAATTACAATAAAATATGATTTGCTTACATCCTTTTTATTCATTTACCATTTACTAAGAAATTTATTACTTAAATGGATGTATATAAGTAAAATATTAATTACTTAATTTTAAAAGTTATATAATCCATTTTTTTTAAAAGAACAAAAAATGAAATAAAACGTTATTACGAATATATTCAGTTATTATAAAAGATTAGGAAAATTTTCCACCACACTTTAAAACAAATAAAAATCAGTGAATAAAATAAAAAACTGAAATAAAGTGAAAAATAAAATAAATAATTATATTTTAGGCAAATAGAAAGATAAATAAAGAAAATAGCTTAATTTATTGAAACTAGCCTAAGAAAATTGCAAACATAATCCACTTAACTTTGAAAAATTACAACTCTCTTGAAAATAGTTTAAAATAAATCTTTGAGAAACAAAATAAAGTGAGAATGAGAATAAAATAAGTTCTTAAGAAAAATATAAAAATAAATAAAGAATTTCTTAAATTAATTGAAGTTGGAAATTAGAAATTGTAAACAAAATACAGCTGACGCTGGAAGATGTCAATTACACTTTTAGAAACGTTTTAAAACCAAAATATATACAAAACAAGTTATTTTACCCGTAAAAACATAAATTAGAACATTACATGACCACATAAAATATTATTTATATAGTTTAAAGAAAACAATTTTGTTAAATACATCAAATTACACACGGTAGTTAAAAAGACATAACTTTCGCATTATAAATCAGATTTCAACAAACGAAAAGCGGTATTCTTATAATTTTATTTACTTTTAGAATAAAAGATAAAATTCAAATTTTCAAACTTTTAAAATTTTGAATTTAAAAGTCCAAGTTTGACCATATTGACATAATTCGCATTTTTGGAAAATATTCTATTAATTCATATGTGAAATTCTAATCCACACCTAAATTTATATTTTAAATAACAAAATTATATAAATTAAATAAATAAACATTTATTAAAAATTTTGGGTTGATACACAGATGGTTTGGATGGCAAGAAAAGTGAGAGTAAATGCTAAGAAACAGAAAAGGCATAAGTTAAGGAGAAAGAAGCGTATATATGTTTTATTCTTAAATGCAAATGAAAATGAGGAGTTTGGAAATGAGAAATAAATCTTCTTGTACATGATTTGCAAATGAGAAATACACGGCTAGGAAAAGAATTACCAACATTTATCAACTTAACAATTTTAATTATTAAAAATTTATGGGATGTTACATACATGAATGTATGTGCATATGTACATACCCAACATTCGATTTCTTGAATCGACATAAATGAATTATCGCCTAAGAACTCTTGGGAGAAAAAACTAATTCAAATAATCAATGCCTACTAACTCGATCGACAAGCTCAATGGAACCAATCGTAGGCAAAGACTGAAGATTACATCCCAGATTTATAATAACTAATGTCAACCAAGCATCATCGCAAATAGAAAGAGACATAACTCTTTGGAGAGACAACTCAAGGAAGGATAATGACTATTCATAAAACTAAATGGAATCCTTTCCGGCAACTCTAACTTGCTTCGATTCAAAGTACGTCATGTTTGAAATAAGACATACTTTGGGAGGGCAAGTGTTATCTGGCCTTTTGACTTGGTTATATTCAGATTGATTGGACAAGTTAGACTTGATGATGGACAAGACAAGCAGCCTAGAGAAGTAATCATGAAGTCAAGAGATTATATGTGGACAACGCTATGAAGCAATGATCAAGTGAAACCAAGAGATGGACACTCTAGAATATTCTAAGTATGGATTAGTGCCTCTTCTAGGCAAGGGATCTGTCCATATCCCTTCCCTTAGGTAGGGGATCAGATCGTATTACTTTCTCTAGGGAGGGGATCGGATTGTGTCCCTTCCCCTAGGCAAGGGATCAGATCGTATAACTCCACCAAGATTTGTAATCAGATCGTATCATTCCCTCTAGGAAAGGTATCAGATCGTATTAGCCTAGTAGTTCAACTCAACAGAAATCGATCGACATCTCCGAAATCATGATGGAAACTATGCAAACAACTTTGAATCATGAAGTTAACATCAAGACGAACCTACAGAAGGGATTTCATGGACCCATAAAGTCATCTAGACCGATCGGCATCGATCCTCTATTATTGGGAGTTGGGCCATGATACTTTTTGGATAACCTCATCTACATCGCGAGATTCTATATGCAAAAGTACAGGAAGTTATTTAGTCACCTTTCCCTATAAATACAGCAACCATTCTCCATAATAAGGATCCTTCTTTTCTGCAGCCAAGGCTCTACCATTATTATTGTTTGTTCTTGTATTACTGGATCTCAACTGATCCAAATTTCTTGTAATCAAATAACTAGTGTCGATCATGCCCTTTATAAATTTTTGGTTCCGTACTTTTTTCTGTGCAATTATTTTTCTATTTACGCTTTTACTTTCCTGTCGATTAATCTTTCATATTAACCCCGATTCCCAAATGAACTAATTTGAAGTTTTAACCCTAATTTTCGGTTTAATTAATTACCCAATTTCAAAAAATCTATTATTTGAAATTAAAAATAATAGGTGACTAGTTTAAGAGTCACAAGATCTAATTCAAGTGTACATTATAGGGTATACAATTTATCAATTCAATTCTAACTTAACAGGTTAATTAGGGTTTGAAGCAATCTAATTCAATTAAAATAGATTTAAACTTAATTCAAATAACCAAATCATTAGATCTATACCTATTCACCTTATAGCCTTAGCTGTAAATCTGCAAGAATAGCCTCTAATAGATAGCCCTCCTCTAGATCTCTAATTTGCTTGTCTTTTATATAAATCTTGTTCTTTGATTTGATCTAATTTGGGTTTAATTTCTTATTTGAGAATTGGAGAAGAAAGTAGGGTTTCAGTAGAAATTTTGGCAGAGTGTAACTACCATTGTTTAAAAGTAGATATTAGGGTTTTGGTTAAAATCTAATTTATAGAGGTAATTGGCTAATAAGGCCATCGGCTCGACTCAGCAATCATCTCAACCGGTGATCATTTACCTTGCTTGCACATAAAAAACCTCAGCCATTCATTCTAATCGACAAAGCGATCCAAATCACTGACCAGCAAAGGGTTAGGTCGACTACTACTAGGGTTGGGTCGACCGCTACCAGTCGACCTAGCCCACTAATGGGTCGACATGGCCTTTATTATTTTAAATGTGTTTATTTTTATTTTTGATTAATACTTCCGACATTCTAACTCTCTCATACTAACTAGGATTACTACGAGTTATATAAAAAAATTGTTTGGAAAATCGCTATGGATACAAAGGTGCAAGTGTGGCCAAATTCGGATGTTTATGAAAATTTTACTTTTAAGTTCTAATTTTATTTTTAATTAAAGTTTCTCATTAAGTTTCCATTTAAATCCCTATTAAACTCTTGTTATAATTTTCATAAATTTCAAGGGTGTTATATCTTCTCCCTAAAAGGACTTCGTCCCCAAAATCTTGAAGGATGAAAAAAATGTATACACATCAACTATTAACTACAACCATCTACTCAACCAACATCCATGAGCAATCATTGTCCTTAAAAAATTTCTAATGCAATATGTACATATATATGCAACATGAAGTACACGTGAACCTATACTAATGCAAAGGAGTAGGCATTCTGTTGATTCATTCGACCTCCTGTCATGCAAATGCTCATACCATGCATCCAAGTGTATGAAACATCCTAAGTAAATGAGCTTACAATTCTACATATATGTGCAACCATTACATGCAAATGCACAACATCTGTTAGCACAACAATAACCAAACATCCATACGTATCCTATCCAACGGCTAGGTAATAAATAAAAGATAATGTGAGTGTGTGTACTATCTTGAGGATATATTGTCCTAGATGTTAAATAAATACAATCCAAACAATACATCGAAATACATCCATTAGTATCCATCATCCATTACATGTCCTACCGACACGTTGCAACCATTCCTACCATCCTTTGTCTCCATCTAAACAACAACCTACATACAAAAGTAACCTATGCTTTCCTAATGAAAGATGGCTTGACTACGGCAGCTATAGCACATAGACACTTCAACAAGTACCAAATAATTACTTTCCAATAATTAAGTCATAATCTATCTTTCCTTATGGATTTTCTACTTGTTTGTTCTCTACCATGGACTTGGCTCCATAAATTCTATATGGACTCAACTCCATGGAATACCCTATGTATCTCTTATTTGTACTTGCTTCCTACCTATTTGGTGCATACCATGCCCTTCTACCTAATGAATCCCAACTACTTTAACCAACCTTCTCCACTGTCATTATTTCTAATTCAATTCTATCTGTGTAGTAACCTCCAACAATCCTTACTACTAATTCAAATGGTGTTATCTTGCACCACACTAAAAAACTTGAGCATAAGTATGCTCTTGCTAATTGTAGCTTCATAAAATCTCCAATGCATAGCATATTGTCTTAAATCTTTCAGTAGCGTGCCTAATCTCCTCAACTTCGAGATACTAAGTGGGATAACCTAACTATGGATTGTTCTTCTTCTTTCTATGTTACTTCCTACATAGCCCTTTGCTGTACTTCCATTTCCCTCAAAGTTGTCCAAACTGGTGATTTCCTAAATTTTAAGAATAAAATAACTTCTTTTCCAATTTTGAATCAACTCGGATCATTTCTCCTTACTTTTGGATTGTTTCCCCAACTTTCAAAAATCATGATACTTATGTATCATGTTTATGGTCTACATGGATATGTTCCAATCCTACAAATGAAACTATGGTATATATTTCCATTTAGCCATAACAATAAAGTCCTCAAATTCATTATAGTTATAAATCAAAGGTTACTTTAACCATAATAATATTCATCTAAGGGTTATTTCACTCGCGTACGGTTGGTACGCGTAGACAATATACCATATGCTAGTTTTCCATAAATTTCCCTTAAGAAAATAATCTTACTCCAATCCGAGCAATGTTAGGGATAAATCATTTATTATCCCTTCCTTCAATCCTACCAAAAGTTTCTCGATCTTCTTTTATATAAAAATCGCCTTTACATTCTCAATGCATGCTTATAATAATATTTTTTCCTTGATTGAGACCTAAATTCTTGAATTTACCATCCATTGCAAAGACCTAGACTAAATTCTTATTTAGGATACCTTATATAGTTTGAACTTCCAAAAATTTTGTCTTTCTATTTCTTGGTGTCATTTTAAAACTGGGGCCTTTTTACCAAACGTGGCCTCATATCGTTCCATTCAAATATCTTGTGGTTAAGACGTCTTAATATGAATCGGTACCCTACTATCTTAATCCAATTTGGGCCACTATAGAGCCAAGTCCATAACTCGGTACCGAGATATGGTGCTCCACAATGGAGAGCTCTAACTTTTCTCCACTCATTCTCTATTTATTATAATCAAACCCAAGCAATTTCGTAATGTTCCGAATGACCAATCTTAAGAAGTGAAGAGGAAGCTCCAGTGAACTGTAAAATAAGCCAGGTTAAGAAGGAACAATCATCAAAACAAGTCAGCAAGCTATGAAAGCACAAGGGAAACTACAAAGCGAAGTGAGAAAATCTAATCCAAGAAAAAGCATCGACTCTTTCTCTAAGGTGATAACTTGGTACCAAGTTATCAGGATTAACTCGGTATCGAGTTATCCCCTTAACTCAATGCTTACCCAAACTTTCTACACTATCTTGGATCAACACCTGGACCTCTCTTGCAGCAGTTTTCTGGTCCAATATGACTGTTGCCCCTATAAATACCAACCATAGAGCAACCTAAGTTCTGCTATAACTATGCAAGAACTCCGTCTCTTGTTCAAATCTTCCCTCTGCATCATAATCACCAAGGAAGCTACTATGGACATTTCTAGGACTTAGAACATGTCTAGCCCATATACTTGTAACTCTTTCTCTTTCAAACACTTTTTAATCTTATACAAATAAGATCAAACAATTATGACGTAGGCTTAGTTAACAGTCAAACGACTATAATAATCTTTGTGTCGCTTTCTTATTTCTTTTACTCGATTGTTGTCTTCTATTATCTTTGCCTTATCCTTAAAAAGCTGGTGCTTTCACATAGTCATATCGGGTGTTGATCCAATTTTTGGGTTAGCATTTTGATGCTTTCACCGAGAAAATCTGAACTTAGGGTTAGATCTAGCTTACTATTTTAGGTTAGAGGAGGTCCAACGGTTAAATCTTGGGAATTTGATTTGAGGATTTATAGGCTTGCTATTGGAGACCAATGAAACCTAAGAAGAGAACTGCTTATGGGAGATCTATTAGAGTAACAGTTGTTGGAGAAGAAGAAAATCCTTAGCAAATTGAAGTAAACAATGCTAACAATCATCAAATAGAGGTTAATGTCGAAAATCTAGCACCAGATGCTTCCATCAATAGGAGGTTGTACCCAGAGGACGACTTAACTAGATGGTTAATCAACTTAATCAAAAGATGGTTAAAAGTCAAAAGGCACTTACAGATAAGACTAATTCTTTGCTACCGCTACAACCACCGACCGCCCCAAGGGCTATGCTAGAAACTTAGAGGCTATGGAATGGGAGAATTCCTCCATCTCGGGTCTGAATAGGAGGGATGACAAGCAAACGCAAAAGGAGATAGTTGGTGAAGCTACTGGAATTATTATGGAAGGTAATGGAAGTACCTCTCCCATCGGAAGATAACCTACTACAAACCCTAACTTGGAGCGGAGGCTCCATAAGGGAATATTGAAATGTTTCTTTCTAGTTCTGAAGATGATATGCACCTTGACATTAAAGGAATGAAGTTGAATGTTGACATAGGTAGGGAAATGCTGGAAAGGGAGTTTAAACTGCCACTATAAAGGCAATCGTACACCAACTGAATTCTACGGGAGTGGTTCTCTCAAAGAATGGAGAACCTAGAATTCAAATGGCAAATTAAGTTTTTTCTACAGAGTCAAATGCTTAGCTTAGCCTTGAAAGTCAACTCGTGGACTATTAAACTAATGAGGCATTTATTGCGGACATGTTCAAACGCTTGATAGGAGAAAGTAAAGGCAAGAAGGAAGACAATTGGGGTTCTGCATCCAGCCAAACTCCATTTACTGAAAAGGTTATAAGAGAAGATACCTCAGAAGTTTACTATCCCACTTTTCCGTCTTACAATGGGACGATAGATCCTAAACAACACTCATACTAGTATAGTTGGCATATGATGGAGCTAGGGCACCAGATGTTGTTCGTTGTAGATGTTTCCATATCTTCTTGGAAGGTGTTGCTTCTATGTGGTTTACTAACTCCTATCAAGATCCATTTCTACCTCTGATGAATTGGTAAGAAAGTTCTTAGAATAGTTCAGACTTCACATGGCATAGCCAAAAGATGTACCGTCTCTATTTAGCCTTTTCCAAGGACTAAACGAGTCACTATAAACCTTCATGAGCCTGTTTAATACTGTGGTTACTGAAGTAAGAATTCCTAACGAAGATATGGTATCCATATCTTTGGTCTGAGCTATTCAACCAGACACTGAATTTAGAAGCTGGATTAAGATTAAACAACCAATCATTATGAAGGAGTTTAATTAAAAGGTGAGTCAGTATCTGAGATTAGAAGAGATAGACGCATCGAAAGGCAAGATCACTAAGGTGCAACCAAAGGAGATAGTTCATAGCAATGTAGTGATCAACCAGGATTGAAAGAATTTTGGAATCATGATAGGAAATGAAGGGAAAAAATCAAAAAAGGAAGAACCATAACACTAGTAGGCATGATGTTAATGGAAAGTGGTTCATAACTTGAGATCCAATGAGTGTAAGCTATTGAATGATAGCTTGGATAGCATCTTCCTTGCAACTCAAGGAACCGAACAACACAACAAGCCTCCAAGGAAGGAAGAATCTGAATGAAAAAAGCAATCAGGGAAGTTTTTCCACTTCCATGAAATGCATGAGCACAACACGAATGAGTGCCGACACCTGAAAGGCTTGATTGAGAAACTAATAAGGAACAACATGCTTTGATAGTAAGTTAAGAAATCACATACTTGACCCCAAGTTCCCAGTACTCAAGGAAACCAATCTGAACCCAATGGAGAATAGCCCAGATGGACATAACAGAGACTCATTATCGGTACCTTTCCTTGAGGACCTCACCCAGCATAGAAGAGTTGGGGCGAGATGGAACAATATGCTAGTTCATTGAAGCATGATCCTAAGGAAACTTGTTATGCAATTAAGGATGGAACTCCAACCAAAGAGCAGAAAACAATCACCGATGATATTGTATTTCGGAGTTGGTATATTAGAGGCATAGAGGCTCTAACTCTGGACCCGATAGTTGTAACCATCCAAATCGAACTGGCTGTTGTGCGTCGAGTATTGGTTGATAGTGGAAGGTTGATAAATATCTTGTTTTGAAAACATTTGATCAAATGAAGATAAGCATCAAAATGTGACTATGTGCCAAACTAAGATCAGGTCTTCATAAGAGAACCGAGATAGCTAGTTAGGATGATTGACTTACCTGTGAGCTCGAAGAAGGTGAATGAAGGGTAGTCCTTCACCAAGCCTTTGTAATAGTCAATGAAATGTCAGCTTACCACACTTTCATGGGTCGACCGGCCCTTGCTGATTTTAGAATAGCATTGGCTACTTGGTGCCTTACCATGAAGTTCCCAATGGAGAATTTGGTTGGAGTAGTGAGGGGAGACCAAAGTACTGCTAGAGTATGCTACATCATTGAACTAAACAAATCGAAGCATCGTGAAAATATGAAGAATGTTGGGTCGACTCTCCGTAATCATGAACTGCAAGTGAAAATATTACAAAAACACCCAGGCTCGAGGACCATAGCCGATTTTGGCAAGGCTTTAGACCCTAGGAAGATATGTTCAAAGAAGGAGCGGGCAACATCGGTGGAGTTTACAATTGTTATTCCAATTGACATGGATGACCCAACTCAAGTCTTGAAGATAGATTCGCAACATGGAGTCAAGATGCAAAACAAATTGATAACATTTCTTTATGCTAATCTGAATGTGTTTGCTTGGACCTATTTAGATATGTGCGGGATATCATCGGAGATATCATGTCATGCACTTAATATCGATCCTAAATTCATACTAGTATTCTAGAAGAGACACATTCTAGGTCCGAAGCGATCCACTACATTAAAGGGAGTAGTGGATAGGCTATTGACCAACGACTTTATCTGTGATGCAACATATCCTGAATGAGTTTCAAATCCTGTAGTAGTCAAGAAATCTAATAGGAGGCGATGGACTTTTGTTAACTATTTGTACTTGAACAAAGCTTGCCCGAAAGATAGTTTTCCACTACCTAGAATCGACCAATTAGTTAATGAAATCACAGGACCTGAGCTTCTCTCATTCATGGATGCCTACTCAGGATACAATCAGATTATGATGCATGAGCACAATTAAAAGAAAACCAGCTTCATTACCGACTGGGGATTGTAATATTATCACATGATGTCGTTCGGCTTAAAGAATTCTAGTGCTACTTACCAAAGATTACTGAATGCAATGTTCAAGAATCAGACCACATGGATGATGGAGGGATATATGGACGACATGCTTATGATATCTCAGGTATCTAGAAATCATTTGGGCATTTTCTCAGAGATGTTTGACATCCTTTGGAAGTATGGGATGAAACTGAATCCACTGAAGTGTTCTTTTGACGTAGCTTTCAAAAAATTCCTTGGATACATTGTAAATGCTAGGGGCATGAAGATAATCCAAAGCAGATAGTTGACCAACGAAATGTCATGGCCCATTTAACAAAGAAGGAATTGTAGAGCTTGAATGGGAAAATTGCAGTATTAAATCGATTCATTTCTAAAGTGATAGATAAGTGTATACCATTCTTCAATGCACTAAGGAAAGGTAAGAAGAACTTTGAATGAATTGGGATTATCAAACAGCTTTCGAAGAACTACCACACCACATGGAGACTCCATTGGTCCTATCCAAGCTAGTGGAAAAAGAACACTTGTTTATCTACTTGGTAGTGTCCCCCATTCTCTAAGTGCAGTGCTTGTACGTGAGGAAGCTAGAATATGATGGCCCATCTACTACATCAACAAACGCTTCAATGGAGCTAAATGAAAGTACCAAAAGTTGGAAAAATTAGCATATTTCTTACTGGTAGCATCAAGGAAGTTGCGACCATAATTTTAAGCTCATCCAATTAATGTATTGATGGATCAACCTTTGAAATGGGTACTTTATCGACTTAAGACTTCAGGGCAACTTCCAAAGTGGAATATTGAATTGAGCTAGTATGACATGACATATCATCCTCGAAGGGCAACTAAAGGATAAGCGTGGCTAATTTCATCATAGAATTCACCATTTGAGATGATGAAGAACAGGAGAAAATGAAAGTACTATCATAATGGAAGTTGTTTATTGATGGCGCATCGAACGAATTCTTCTTAGGAGTGGGAGTTGCGCTTAAGACTGCCAAACGACAATCGATTTGCTATACCATAAGGCTGGAGTTCCCTACTACTAACTATGAGGCTAAGTACGAGGCATTGATAAAAGGATTGAAATTTATGAAGGAAATAGAAGTAAAATCTATGCATGTCTACAATGGCGCTCAACTCATCGTCTGTCAGGTAAAGGGGGAATATCAAGCTAAAGGGGTAAACCTTGCTCCCTACTTTTCAAAAGCATTGGAACTACTCAACAACATCAAACACTACACCATAGCCCATATTTGTAGAGAGAAAAATATGAAGGCCAACTACTTGGCCAAATTAGCCAACTCTGGAGATGCACAAGCCATGGGATTGGTTTCGGTGGAAGTGTTGAGAACTCCCAGTATAGACCAGATGGATGTCGATTGGGTTCTCGACACCATCGAAAAGGGAGAATTGTGGATGATGCCAATCAAGGACTACCTTCTCAGGGGAATACTCACCAAAAACCAGAATGAATGAAAGAAGCTCCTTCAGAAGTGGCATAGTGGTTTGTGTTACAAGATAGAGTGCTATAAAGGAGAGGCTTTCCCTTCCTCTACTTAGGTGTGTAACTAGAGACAAAACCAAGAAAAGTTTGATGGAAGTCCACGAAGGCAGCTGCATCGACAACACTAGAGGGTAGATAATAGCAAAGATGGTTCTACGTTACAGATATTTCTGGACTAAGATTAATCGAGATGCAACAGACTAACCAAGCGTTGTGACTGATGTTTGAGATTTTCAAAAATCTATAGAACCCCATCTTTGGAACTTACACAAATGGTCAGCCCTAGGCCGTTTGCAATCTATGGAATCAATCTAATCGACATGGTACTAGCGGCCAAAGGAGAAGGCAAATATGCAATCATTGCAGTTGATTACTTTACCAAATGGGCTGAAGTGGAATGACCTACCACCATTACCACTAAAAAATTGATTAGCTTTATAATGTAATGAAATATTTGCAGGTTTGGGGTACCCCAGAAAATCATAATGGATAATGGAACTTGTTTCAAGAGTTCTTAATTCAAGGACTTCTACAAGCATTATCGGAATGAGAAGAGAATTTTTGTTGTAGCGCACCCATAGGAAAATGGGCAAGTGGAAGTAGTCAGCAAAATCATCAGATCAACCATTAAGATGCAGCTAATGAAAGCTAAAAGAAACTGGATTGACGGGCTTACACTAGCACTATTAGCTTAAAGAACAACACATAAATCTACGGCCGGGCACTCGCTATTCACTTTGGCATATAGTTTAGATGCGAGGATCCTGGTGGAATAAGAAGTCCCTTTTTGTCGGAGGCGATACTTCAATTAAAGAGAAAATGAGCATCTCCTGCTCGAGTCGCTTTTCAAGATCGATGAGAAGTGGGAGGAAGCTAAACTAACGACCGCTACTTACTAGAAAAGAATAGCACGACCATCAACACCAAGGTTGGTGCGCACCTTCGAAGTGGGAGATCTTGTACTAAAACCAATCTTCAAGGGCATAGGAGTACTTGGTCTGAATTGGAAAGGACCCTACGTAGTCGACTAAAAACTTAGAGATGAAACGTTCAAGCTTAGAACGGTCGATGGAATTTTGATTCCTCGTGCTTGGAATAGTGACTTGCTGTGGCATTATTTTATTTAATACTTATCTATTTATTTCCTATTTTCGCAAATAAGCCACCTAAGGACACTTAAAACGTTGTAAATAGGCAGGACTTTACTCTCTCTTTATTTTAGCAGTAATTTTCGCTTCTTGAACCAATGGAACTATGTTCTAGTAAGAAAACCACAGAGTCGACAGTAAAATCAACTCAAACCTCTAGATCGACGAGGAAAATTGATCCTTACCTTCTGAGAACTAGCATTGCTCTGGTAGCATTGGAAAGGACTATATTTCCTTAAGAAGACTCCTTGTCGCTCCAATGGCATCAGGAAACTTATCTTTCTCCTTGTGCGCATCCCATAAGCCGTACGTCGCTATTTGAATCGATGGAACCACATTCAAATATGCCATCACTCCTTAGTGCATCTTATAGGCTATGCGTCACTTCTTGGACCAATGGAACTATGTCCAAGTAACCACTCCTCCTATGCACTACAGTATAAGCTGCACGAAGCTAATTGAAACAATGAAACCATGTTTAAGTATGCAACACACCCATACCCTATTCAATAGGCCGTGTATCACTCCTTGAACCAGTGGAATTACGTTCTCGAATGCAGTATGCATACATAATTGGAAAAATGCTTCTTACTCTCCAAATAAGAGGTATTGACCCTAAAACAGCCAGATTGATAGGAAAATTGATTCTAACTATTAAAGTACCAACGCTACACCGAAAATGCTGGTAAACCCATTTTGTATCATGATTATCAATGTTTTTCTAGTAACATCAACAATTTGGAAAAATCTACTAAGTACCAGCGTCGCTTTGGCAGCTTCGAGAAATTTTTCTGTTGAAGGATTGGAAGAAATCAATCCCTACTTTCCAAGTGATCGATGTTGCCCCAGAAGCGCTACGAAGATTCCCAGAAATAAGACAGATGGTAAAATCTGATCTTTATCCTTCAAGTATTAGCATCGCCTAGGAAATGCCAGTAAATCTCAAATCAGCAAGCTGGTTGGCAAATCAGCACACACCTTCTAAAACTCGATATTGCTCGGAGATAGGTGACACCATAGGAAAACCAAAGGGTAATATGTTCCTAGGTTTCCAGAGGTAGAAACTGGCATGCAAAAGGGACCACAATACTAAACATTGAGAAAATCAACCACGATCGAAGCACAAATGCTCTGAATTGAGCATCCTAACCATAAGTTCTTGAAGATAGGAGGTACCGAATAACTCAGACTGGAGGCAACCAAAGAGTCATCTAAAGTACCTTGATCTCCTATTAGTGTTTAGGTTAAGCATTCAGAGTAACTAGCATGGTGGAGTGGGGGTGCACGTACTAGCACTTAGTTAAAATAAAAAAATCACACCACAGTTCTATTATGCCAAACAAATTTTTTTGGCAACCACAATAAAACTAAGCAAAGTAGTGTACCATAATCACTGCATTTTTAACTATTTACACGCATAGAGTTGCGGAAAGTAAAAAATTACACTACTCACACTAATAACATGAATAGAGCCGCAGTAAATGCATAGATCACATAGTGCAACGGTATATAATATGGAAATTGCAAGATAAGCAATCATATTATCCACACACACACAATGTTATATGAACAGTCATGGTATGTAAAATATAGGGAAAGTACACACGAAAGATAAAAGTAGAATTGCTAATATTTTCATTACTAGTATCAATCTTTGTACAATTCAAATAGTGGGGGTCGTACATGCATAATAACAGCCTGTTTGGACACAACAAAAGCAAAATATAGACTCTACTAACGCAAAAAACAATGGAAAGAAATACCAAGTATAGACCCTATACTTGTATAGACTCAACACAAAAGACATATATAAAGACCACCAGAACTCCACTCCACTATCATTCGAGCACACCATCATTTCATCCTACCTTTGATGCCTTTGCCTAAGTAGATCGGGTTACTACTATCCTTACCATTCTATACTCTTTTGGTGAGGCTAGACTCCTTAGATCCTCTAATAATCGTGCTTCCCTTCTTTGACATCTATAGCTTGATAGTTTTAGGAGTCTTGCGCTTAGCCTCCTCCTTTTCCTTCTTCACTTGAAGTCTTTTCTCTTCCTCTTCTAGCCTCTCCGCCACCGTTGTCTTGTCCGTTGACCCTGACTCACCAGTAACTACTACCTCTTCATCCATAGCTAGGAGTCATTCTACAGATTGTATAGCGATTCTATCTGCTTAGAGTCGGGTCCAGGTCCAAAGCTGGATAAAAAAATCATGCCAAAAGTAACTACAAAGGTGGTGGTAGAAGCAGTGAAGAGAGCAGTGGCTCCTAAGCTCTAAATAGCTGGGAGTAGTGAAGGAAGAATTGGTTGACTTAAAATTTTGGAAACACAGTCGTGTAGTTTAGTGAAAGATTCTAGAGTGAATCTAAGCACCTGAAACATTGGAGAGATGAGGAAAATACCTAATCCATGAGTTTGAGTTTGGTCATAAACTACAACTTCAAAGTTTCCTCCGCCAGTCTCCATTTCGGTGGATCGCACGATAGCTGGAGAAAGATGTGTCTCACTTAAGGCTTTAGAAGATAGATAAACATGAGCAGCTTTAGAAATGGTAGTTGTCGATGTCGGAACGATTGCCGTTTTCTCCTGGGAAGTAGGAACAAGTGTTTCACACTGACCCGAACAGCTTAGGCTAGAAAGAGCCTTGGCAGCAGCATCAGCAGCACCCCTCTCTCTCTTCTTGATGAATCTATCTACTACTGCCAGGAAGTCTATGTCTTTAAAGCTGAGGTAGGCAAAAATTAATTCTTCCTCAAGGTGCACATCCCTAGCTTTCTCCGACCTTAGCAGCACTTCCTCCTTGACCATAGTGAGGGTCAAGGATAATCATTGCCAAGCCATTTCAATCTTCCTCTGTTCATTATGTTACAAGTGTAGAGGTCAAGCACACTGGCATCCATTTGGCCTATCACCTCATCATACTCTGTTCAAAGCTCCAAAAACTCCGACCTTGTGACCAGATTGTAGATCTATTCCACCAGTTTATTGCTTACAGCTTCTTCTTCTCCTTGGTTAACAGTGCATTCTCCTCGCAAAATCGAGTAAGTTCGGTGGCCTATTTAGCAATAACAGCAGCTTGAGTAGCAATGGTTTGATCTTAGGATTTAATAGTATTCTCTGCAATACCAATCTTCTCTGTCAGTTTGTCGAAATCTCTGTGAGCATCCTTAAGTTGATCTTTAGACACAACAAGCGCTCTGTCATGAGCTCGGTTTTCCTCGACCGATAACTTATCGCCGGTAGCCTTTCCATTTAAGGTGTATCCCTCTCTGCTTTTAGCTTGGCTATTTCAGCATCGTGATTCTTGATCGGTTTATCATGGTCTAACCTTTTAGCCTTGACTGAGAGAATTTCTTTATAATTGATGTGATTCACGTTCAAAAGCGCCTACATGACATGTTGTCAATCAAACCTAGCTTCTAAGTCCTCACGGACTGTCTCAAGATTGCGTAAAGAAGTGGATCTATTAGTGGGCATGATGTTCTTGTAAAACTTAACACTCTTTCAGAATAGACACGGGTAGGTAGCCTGGAGGATGGGCGGACCAGGCGAGAGTGCAAACTTCTCCTTTTGACCAGAAGAACTTGTAGGATCTATTTCACCCTAGAGGGGGGGTGAATAGGGTGATACTGTTAATTTTAAAAATTATTGCGGAAGCTTATAAAATTATTTCAACATAGATAAATCGAATTATAGCAGCATAAATAATAGCAGAATAATAAATGCAGAAATAGAAAGACGCAGAATTTACCTAGCTTCGACAAAACCCAGCCTACGTGCTGGCCCTAAGGTTTTTACTATAAATTAAGTAGTCACACGCTTACACACTTAAACTCGCGACACCCGCTACTGACTAACCTAACTCTATGCTCAAAACCCTGCCACAACTCAGCCACTGAGTTACGAATTCTCAAACTACGCCATGTAGTTTGTCCCCTAGTCACACGACTAGTAATTACAATGTTTAAAAGAGAAATACAAATTAAAAAACAATTAAAAAACAAAACAAACTAAACCCTAATTTAAAACCCTTTTATTATAAACCAATATTAATGAAAAGAAGGCCGGTCCAATTTGACTTAATATTATTCCCTTTCTTCTTTTATCTATGTCGGCCCACTTCCTTGTGAAAAATGGTGGCTTTCTTCGTTCGTTCCTCTCCAATTAAAGATTAGGGCTTTGAGAAGTGAAAGTGCCGACTTTGTTGATCTATCATGTTGGTTGGTCTCGTGATTGATTGATGATCGATTGTATTTTTTCCTTTGCATGTGGTTGCTCCTTCTAGATCGAGTTCGGTGATTTGGTATGTGATTTATTGCTTTTGCTTTACTGTTATGCTTGCTTGAACTCAATTGGTTTGGAAGCCGACGATGATTGGGTTTTTCTATAGGGTTCGAACCCCTTGATTTTCGTTTGTATATATTTATTTGCATTTGTCTTTGACCATTTGATTATTCTTGAACGATGGTGATTTATCTGACTTCTTCAATTCATATAATTTTGTTGCTTGATACTCGTGGTGTTGATTCTTGGCTTGGTTAATTTACTTGGCCACCATGGTTTTGAATTTGAACTGTTGATGTTGATTTCGATCTTTGTTTCCTTTGACTCTAGTCAATTGCTTATGGCTTCAACTTGATTTTTGATATTACCAGACTTTGACACTTTAGCATTACTTGTTTATGTGATGATTTCTGACCTTCGTGGTTGAACTTACTACTGTTGGTTTCTGACTTGGATCGATGTTGACTTCAGCACTGATTGAATTCATTGTTGTAGTATACTTGACATGTTTTATTCTTTGTGCTTGTTAACTACTGCTTCTCTGTCTTGTTCAACTTGATGTTGCTTGATGTTGTGCTGTTGAGCTTTGTTCGAACTTGTATCCCTTGAGTCTGCACTTGCATTATCTAGTTTCACAGTTGCATACTTGTATATGCACTTGAATCTGATAGTGGTGCATATGCTTGCTAATTTCTTTCCAGTACATTCATATACATGTTGAGTCTTGTTTCTTTGTACTTCTGTGTAGACTGTTTGCTGGTGCATACATTTTATTTGTTTCCAAACCTGTAGCCTTTTTGTATTGTTCATGTTATTAACTTGTACTGTCCAGTTGAGTTCGAGCTGCCTTTGAGTTTCAGACCTGAATGTGCAGTCTTTGGTTGTGAATTGTGTTTAAAATGTTGGTATTGTAGCATTGAAACTGTAACTTGATTTTGTTTCAATTGTCAACTCTAGTACTTGCTGTTGGACTTCATGTGGTTTGTCTTATCTTTGTAAAAACACCGTCTTTGTTCGAAACTGCTAAGTAAAGATGTTCGACTTTGAACTGCTAGCATATGAGCTGATATGTGTTTGTGTACATATTCTATTTGTCACGGTTGCATTAATTTTGGTTGCTGCTGTGTTATGTAGTAGCCTAGTGTCCTGTTGCACTGCCATTTTTTGTTTCCTTCTATTAAAGTTCATTGTGTATTATGGTCGATAATTATGGTATATGCATTGAGTTGGTTTGCCTTTGTAAAGTGTACCATCTGAATCTTGCTGTCTATATTCATTTGAACTTAGTTGATGTTTTGGTTTTGGCTTGATACCGTCACTTGTTCATTGTAGTTTGATTTGTTCACTGACTTGAGTTCAAGCCTTTTTCATACTGCTGGTTGATCAAAACTGCCACTAGGTTTGAACTTTTTGCTTTGATATTGAACTTGATCATTTCATGAAATTGCACCTGTGTTGAATCCATCTTGGAGCTCGGGTTTGACCTTGTGCTGATATTGTGACATTATTTTTATTGCACTTGAGTTGAACCTGGCGTTTTGGGTTTGACCTGTGCTCACTTGTCCCTGTAATTTTATCAAGTGTATAAATCGGTGTGCACGGCCTTGTGGCATATCCAGTGATACACTGTGTATGTCACTAGCTGTTCGTGTATGATGGATTCAAAATTAAATGATGACGAACATCCCAAATAAATGAGGCAAATATCATTTTCAAAATCCATATTTTATTTTATACTGCAAAAATATTTCCTTTTCAATTTTACTGCATCAATATTTATTTTTGCAGATTGCTCAGATGCTGGATTCAATTTGGAGTGAAGTTAAAGATCAGTATGAGTTGAGTGAATGAGTGATATGTAGTGAGGTGCAATGTAAATGTGAATTGTAATCAAATTTGTATTGTAATTGAAATTGTATATGGTGAGAGTTTGAAATTTGTACTATTCAAAAATTGTAATAAATATTTGTTTGAATAAAATTTCTGTTTGAATTCAAATTCTGTGTTATTTATTTTATTCATCAAATATTTATTTAATCTATGAAAAATAAAATAGTACATTAAAAAATACATTTAAACGAATATATATATGTTTATTATCATCAAACAGAAAATCATATAATCGCATATTCAAAAATCTCCCCCTTTTGATGATAACAACATATATTTAAGATTTTGAATATGTTAAATGTATTTGATCATTGATATATTCTAATTGCTCCCCATATTTAAATGCTTCTTTTATACACAAAGCTCCACCTTCATATATGCATGCCATTAAAAATATGCAAATGAGCCTAGATGCAAATAGAAAATATTTGACCTTCGCTTGATTTTATTTGACAAAATCTTAACTTTTCTCTCCCCCTTTTGTTATCAGCAAAAGAGTAATAGTGCTAGAGAAAATAGAGATAAAGTGATCGACATTAATCCAACATTAAAACTCAATTGAATATAAATATTAAATTTCAAAATAAAATCATAAATACTTTGTTAGGCGCATATTCCACTTTTAGAATGATAGGAATGATGTCATCATATAAAACGATACAGTTTTGTCTATTTGTGGTATATTTATATCAGGAGTTTGAATATCTACCAACCATGCATAACCGTTAAGACTTTTAAAAGAGATTAATAGTATTCCAATTTTATTTAAAAATGAATTCAAGTATCTTCTAACCACGCATAACCGTGAGGACTTTTAAATGAGATTAGAATCAACTTGTTTATTTTAAAAATCAATTTTGATATGCGTTCCATACATGCATAATCGTGAGGACTTTTAATGAGCATGGAAGCACATAACAAATTCCAAGTAATTCACCCATGCATAACCATGAGGACATTTAAGTGAGAGTGAATACTTTGGATTTTATTATTATTATTATTATTATTATTATTTGAAAAAAATGAAAAATGAAAAGTGAATGATTCCTGTTTAAAGTATCACATATTGACAAACTATATTGAATTTGGATGAGTGATGGTCGTTAGAAATATGATAGAAATAGAGATGGTCATCGAATTTTTACCAACAAAATGTTTTATAAATCTTGTTTAAATTTCTAAACAAATTTACTAATTATACCGTCTCGAGTCATAATATATGATAAATATCAACACTCATCACTTTTTCAATCACTATTTATCTTTTCAATAATTACTCGGGAGTCGGATTAATCAAAATAGTCATTTAAAATCAAATTCAAAAATAATTATAAAATCAATTTTTCAAAATGACTGATTTGAAAACATGGTCAAAAATTATTTTCTAGAAGGGGTTATATGAGAAATTTTTTTGCTATTTGAAAATTATTTGAAATGAAAAATATGCAGATATTTTCTTTGAAAAACGATGCAGTTACTAAATGTCTCAACAAAAATTAAGTTCAACTAGTAATTTTTCTATCAACTAGATTACCAGTGTAATCTGCATCTGAATTTCTCTTTCACTCAAAATTATCACTAATTGAATTTGATAGACCAGACCATGAAATGTGCAACAAAAAAAATTAAAATCAATTTTAACAGCTTTTTAAATGACATTCTCTTGAATTTGAAATGAAGTCACGTAAATAATCAAAAACCGTGAATATAGAGTCGGCCGTAAGATAACCAAATGTATTATCATCCAATAAAACACTATTATTAATCCAAACTAATATATATGAAGTAATTCAAGGACTTTACATATTTTTATAGTTATCTTGGCATAAGAATATAATTGGCTAACAATTTTGAATAAGTTAGAATCAAAATCATCATTATTTCATCATCACATTATTGGCTGATTTAACTCAGATTAGAGTGCAGATTATCACATTTAATATATCGTTCAAATAAATATACCATTACCTGTTTTACCTTTATGATATTTTTCATTGCTGTCCATTATGATTCTGTCACCTTTGTACTAGGCTAAGGAACTTTGCTTTGTTGCCCATTGTGTTTCTGGAACAGCCAGAATCCAGATAACACTGTTGTTGTTCCTTAGCCTGCCACCATACCTGCACGATGGATGATTTTTATGACCTATTTGTTTTTATAGGTCCATGATTGTTAGTGGCAGAATATTTTGAAAAATAATTTTTTGGAGACCCAAAACTATTTATATATGTTCCTTTCGGCACCCAGATTTGTTTGTCTTTGAGAGATTTTATATTTGTGCCTTTTGGAACCCAAATTGGTATAGTTTGCACGTGTTTGGGTCTATACCAACAATTATTGTGATTGTGTCCATATTTTCTACAAATTGTGCACATAGAATTGACTTGATTGTTTTTAGCATTTTTAGATTGATTATATCCAAGTTCTTGTCCAACTGTATTAACAGTTTGCTTTCCTAATAGCATATTCAACGGTTTTTCACTTTTTGAAAATCTATCTAAAGTCGTTGATAGTTGTTGGACTTGTGTTTTGAGAGATTCATTTTCGTTCAATAGTTGTGTGCACTTTTTAATAGATTTATCTCTCCTAGTATTTTTACTCTCTTTCAAAATCAGAATTTCATTTTCAAGTGGGTTTATATTAATTTCTGATTTTTTAATTTCTTCTTCAAACAATGGACACTTATCATACTTAGGGCACTTACTTTGATCGTTTTTAACTAATTGTTCAAGATGTTCATTTAGTTCAATCAAATTATCTCTTTGTGATTCAATTTTAGCATATTTCTCCCTAAGTCGTTCAAAACAGCCATTTACTTCGTGGAAACATATAAGTAGTTGTGAGTGAGTGAGTTTTGATACCACGCTTGGCTCGTCATCGTCGCTATCAGTTATATTACCTTGAAGGCACATATCTGCTTTCTCACTCTCACTGCTAGTACTTTGATTATCTTCATCACTTGTATTCCATGTGGCTGCAAAACTTCTCCTTTTTTATTTCTTTTCAAAGTCGCGTCTATTTTGAGGACAATTGGGCTTGATATGTCTTTAGGTTGGTTGCACTTGTGAAAGATGATCTTCTGTTCTTCTGAGTAGTCTAGTGCTTTGGCTATTCTGCTTTTCAATTTTTGATTTCGAGTTGGACTTCCGTATTTGTAATTCCACCTTTTGAATTTATTTATTATCAGCTCCAATTCTGCTGCTCCATCATCTTCATCATCACCATCACTTTTTGTTGTTCCTTTAAGAGCTATTGATTTCTTTCAAGTGTCACCTCCTTTACGCTCTTCCTTGAATTTCATTTCTAGCTCATAAGTGGTGAGATTTCCGATGAGTTCTTCAACTTTCATCTGTTTTAAATCTTTTGATTCTTGAATGGCAGTCACTTTCGCTTTAAAACTTCGTGGAAGGACTCTAAGGATTTTTTGGACTATCTCCAACTCTGTGTATGATTTTTCGAGAGCTTTTGATTTGTATACGATATTGGAAAGTCGTCCATACATCTCTTTGACATTTTATTCCTTCGCCATTGTGAAGTTCTCGTATTCGCTGCTTAGCATGGCAAGGCGAGATTCTTTGACTTGAGATGTTCCTTCGTGAGTCACTTCTAGTATGTGCCATATTTCCTATGCAGTTAGACAATGTGAGACACGATTAAATTCAAATTGATATAATGAACATATAATAGAATTCATAGCTTTAGCATTAGAATTTTTTAATTTATTTTCTAGTTCTGTCCATTGATCCTTTGGTATCTCTATTTCCTAATTATCTACAATTATAGTTGGTGCTCTATAATCCGTCTCAACAATATTCCAAGCGTCAATGGTTTTCAGAAAAATTTTCATTCTATTTTTCCAATAGGCTTATTCACCATTGAACATTGGTGGTCTAACCATAGACTAAACCTCAGCAAAAGCATTATTGAAAGAAGCCATTTTAAAAATTCAATTTTTTTTAAAAAAGATTGGTTTTTCAAAAAACAAATTTTTTAAAACAAAAGTTGACTTCTATTCCTAGCTGTGATACCACTTGTTGGATCGGTTTCACCCTAGAGGGGGGTGAATAGGATGATACTGTTAATTTTAAAAATTATTGCGGAAGCTTATAAAATTATTTCAACATAGATGAATCGAAATTATAGCAGCACAAATAATAGCAGAATAATAAATGCAAAAATAGAACGACACAGAATTTACCCAGCTTCAGCAAAACCCTACCTATGTGCTGCCCCAAGATTTCTACTAGAAAGTAAGTAGTCACACGCTTACACACGTAAACTCGCGACACCCGCTACTGACTAACCTAACCCTATGCTCAAAACCCTACAACAACTCAGCCGCTGAGTTGCAATTCTCAAACTACGCTACGTAGTTTCTCAAACTACGCCACGTAGTTTGTCCCCTAGTCACACGACTAGTAATTGCAACGTTTAAAAGAGAAATACAAATTAAAAAAAATTAAAAACAAAAGAAACTAAACCCTAATTTAAAACCCATTTATTATAAACCAATATTAATGAAAAGAAGGCCGACCCAATTTGACTTAATATTATTCCCTTTCTTCTTTTATCTATGTCGGTCCGCTTCCTTGTGAAAAATGATGGCTTTCTTCGTTCGTTCCTCTCTGATTAAAAATTAGGGCTTTGAGAAATGAAAGCGCCGACTTTGTTGATTGATCATGTGGGTTGTTCTCGTGATTGCTTGACGATTGATTGTATTTTTCACTTTGCACGCGGCTGCTCCTTCTCGATTGAGTTCAGTGATTTGGTATGTGATTTATTGCTTTTGCTTTACTGTTATGCTTGCTTGAACTCGATTGGTTTGGAAGCCGATGATGATTGGGTTTTTATATAGGGTTCGAACCCCTTGATTTTCGTTTGTATATATTTGTTTGAATTTGTCTTCGGCCATTTGATTATTCTTGAACGATGGTGATTTATCTGACTTCTTCAATTCATATATTTTCGTTGCTTGATACTCACGGTGTTGATTCTTGGCTTGGTCAATTTACTTAGCCACCATGGTTTCGAATTAGAACTGCTGATGTTGATTACGAACTTTGTTTCCTTTGACTCCGATCAGTTGCTCATGGCTTCAACTTGATTTTTGATAATACCAGACTTTGACGCTTCGGTATTAACTTGTTTATGTGATGATTTCTGACCTTCGTTGTTGAACTTGCTAATGTTGGTTTCTGACTTGGTTTGATGTTGACTTCGGCACTGATTGAATTCATTGCTGTAGTATACTTGACTTGTTTTGTTCTTTATGCTTGTTAACTACTGCTTCTCTGTCTTGTTCAACTTGATGTTGCTTGATGTTGTGCTGTTGAGCTTTGTTCGAACTTGTATCTCTTGAGTCTGCACTTGCATTATCCTGTTTCACAGTTGTATACTTGTATATGCACTCGAGTCTGATACTGGCGCATATGCTTGCTTATTTCTTGCCAGTACATTCATGTACATGTTGAGTCTTGTTTCTTTGTACTTCTGTGTAGGCTGTTTGGTGGTGCATACATTTCATTTGCTTCCAGACCTGTAGCCATTTTGCATTGTTCATGTCATTAACTTGTACTGTCCAGTTGAGTTCGAGTTGCCTTTGAGTTTCAGACCTGAATGTGCGGTCTTTGGTTGTGAATTATGTTTGAAATGCTGGTATTGTAGCATTGAAATTGTAACTTGATTTAGTTCCAATTGTCAACTCTAGTACTTGCTGTTGGACTTTATGTAGTTTGTTTGATCTTTGTAAAAACACCTTCTTTGTTCGAAACTGCTATACAAAGATGTTCGACTTTGAATTGCTTGCATATGAGCTACTATGTGTTTGTGTACATATTCTATTTGTCACTGTTGCATTAAGTTTGGTTACTGCTGTGTTATGTAGTAGCCTAGTATCCTGTTGCACTGCCTTTTTTTGTTTCCTGCTATTAAAGTTCATTGTGTAGTCTGGTCGATATTATGGTATATGCATTGAATTGGTTTGCCTTTGTAAAGTGTACCATCTGGAGCTTGTTGTCTATATTCATTTGAACTTAGTTGATGTTTTGGTTTTGACTTGATATTGTCACTTGTTCATTGCAGTTTGATTTGTGCACTGACTTGAGTTCAAGCCTTTTTCATACTGCCGGTTGATCAAAACTGCCACTTGCTTTGAACTTTTTTCTATGATATTGAACTTGATCATTTCATGAACTTGCAGCTTATTGAATCCAGCTTTGAGCTCGGGTTTGACCATGTGCTGATATTGTGACATTATTTTTATTGCACTTGAGTTGAACCCGGCGTTTTGGGTTTGACCTGTTCTCACCTGTCCTTGTAATTTTATCAAGTGTATATATCGGTGTGCACGGCCTTGTGGCATATCCAGTGATACACTGTGTATGTCGCAATTAGTTCGTGTATGATGGATTCAAAATTAAATGATGACGAACAACCCAAATAACTGAGGCAAATATTATTTTCAAAATCCACATTTTATTTTATACTGCAAAAATATTTCCTTTCCAATTTTACTACGTTAATATTTATTTTTGCAGATTGCTCTGATGCTGGATTCAATTTGGAGTGAAGTTGAAGATCAGTACGTGTTGAGTGAATGAGTGATATGTAGTGAGGTGCAATGTAAATTTGTATTGTAATCAAATTTGTATTGTAATTGAAATTGTATATAGTGAGAGTTTGAGATTTGTACTATTCAAAAATCGTAATAAATATTTGTTTGAATAAAATTTCTGTTTGAATTCAAATTCTGTGTTATTTATTTTATTCAACAGATATTTATTTAATCTATGAAAAATAAAATAGTACATTAACAAATACATTTAAACGAATATATATATGTTTATTATCATCAAACAAATAAAATCATATAATCGCATATTCAACGGAGTTGAGAGCAGCAGTAGTGGTTAAGGCTCAGGATGAAGATACTTCCTACATTATGGCTGTTTGAGCTTCGGTGCGAGGGGAAGAAATGTATAATGAAGCCTCTTGGCATTAATGAGAGTCTCAACGACACTTATGTAGTGGGTTTCCTCCTCCTTTCTCTTTGTCCGTTTTGCGATGAGAGCGATGGGAAGCATCTGAAGTTTGTCTTATAGGAGCTAGATTTTTGCGAAGTTGGTGGCACAGTCTATGACCCATGGAACCTAAAACAAAAAGGAAAGTGAAGTTAACGCTTTGAAAAGGAAAGTTGATTCAATGCAGAAATGTGTGTCCATGTCTCTAAAGTGAAGTGAGTAGTGTCGATGACCCCCAATGTACTTTACCAACCATATCGACATGGCTTAAGGGTTGGAGTCTATCCACCTTCGCTCACAAAAGCACAAGTGGAGATGTCAATTTTCAAGTTGATCACACCTATCGTCTTGCTAATCAAGATATCCCTAAATTCATTTACATAAATGGAGACATCTCTTAGAAAATCAGAAGCCGATGTATCTTGCATGGGAGTTATAGTAGTTTGGCTTCCAATAGATTATGGAGTTTCAACAACTGGTTGCCCTAGAGGAGGGGAGATAGAGAGCTTGGGATTCAATGCCTCATTGGTTAGCAGATCCAGGGAAGGTAAGTCAGGGAGGTCAAGGCTCATCTCCAGCGACCCGCCAAAAGACTCATCTCTTTCTTTGAAGATGTGAAAGTCACTGCCGTCATCATCTGAACATTCTTCCTCTAGTACTCTCACCATCACCTATTTCACATCTTTTATCTGGAATGGCTCATCTTCCACCTCAGGGATTAGGGATAACCTTTATGTCTCATCCCTATCTTTCATAATGTCCTCCCTACAAGTTAAGTCCATGTCAGCTTCAAGAACGTCATTGGACTAAATGTCGCCCGATGGGCCGGCCACATCCGCTTGAGCCTCCTCAGTGGAGTTATGAGCATGGGAAAAAAAATTAGTGTGCCTCTTAGAGCCACTTTAAGTTGATGGCTCCTCATCCATGGTGAATCTCTAAGGATGACGCAAGCGAAAATGTCGAAGGTTCTCATTCATCAAAAGAAACTCTATTATACCAGAAGCCCTCACTGCTTTTAGAGTTTTAAGCATTTCATTGAGCTTGTCACTACTTTCTCAACTTGGGATAACTATAAAAAAGGATAAAGATGGCTAGGAAGGTGAAGTGTTCTAGCTATGTAGGAGCTAATGAACAAAGACTTACTTCCGGATATCTAAGGACGGTTAAAGACCTATGGACACCGAATAGAGATATATTCATTCTTAAAAGCTGAGCGTTTGTTATGGAGATCTCTGATTAACTTGCAACTCCTCTAGGCTTCTATGATTACGAAGGTGGGGTAGTCTTTACACCTCCTGAACTATAGAAGGAATATCGGCTCGTGCATCCTCGAAGGCCACCTAAACTTGATCATGAATAGAAACTTAAGAATACATAGCCATTAGGATGAATTTGGAATGGAACAACCTCTAATTCCTGGAGCACTACTGGAAGGAATCGACTGAATAGCGACATGGAACCGCTCAGGCACATGAATCGGTTTCGTGTAGTAAAATATTCTAGAGGATTATGTGCCAATTCAGCTCGAACAGGTAATCAAACATCGTTCTCTAGAAATGCCATGCTGCGTATATATGTTCATTAGCATCTTGGCCATTAGGGTTAAAGTCACTTGCTTTGAAAGGTCAGTCAGGATTCTCATCCTTGCAGGTTGTTGATTAAGTATGGGTCCAAGGGGAACAAGCGGGCCATAGAAGTCAGTAGGAACAAGTTTAACTTGATCCTATAGGAATAGATGAGAGAATTGGGGCAGTCAATGATTCAGCCTCTTGAGGTGGGGATGCCTCTTCACCAGACTTGCGAAGAGATGACTGGTGCGTCATTATAGACAACAATACTCATTGATCATGGTCAGGTTTGCTTTAGTTTTAATAAGTGTTCCCATGCAGTTAACATTTGTAGTCCAAGTGAAGTTAGCGTGTGCTGACTAATCAGATTCAGTGCATTAACTGCGGCAAATGCAGTGCATTGTCTATATGAAGTGAGTCTGGTGTCTTAAATACTATGAACGTGCGATCTGTGTAGGTAACTCACTTGTATGGACAAAATAATCCGCATCATCCTTTTTAATTATCCCTCGGTACTTACCCTTGTCGATCGACAATCGGTGATAGATCTTTTGTCCAAAGCGACATGGAAAGTTTTTCCTTTTTAGGATTACAGGCAATGAGAAATGGAGCGTCGATGTGATGAAATGATCCAATATGTCCAGATTGAAGTAAGATCATCATATTAAGATTAGTTCGTCAATTAAATTTGGCCAGCCTCAAGAAGGGAAACAATTGAAAATGGAGAATGCAACTTATCTTCGGAGCTACATGCATTCAATCAGAGCAAGTCCTGAATCCAGCACCGATCGAATATTTAGCATCAACCATCTCTCCTCTAAATTGAGAATCAACTAACTCCAACTTATTAGGCCGCCATCATCATCGTGCAAAATTCCACGTGCCTAACCTTCAAGGCGATTTAAGCTCTAGAGCAAGGATTGGATCTTTGAATTAGTTCATTTCTAAGTCTTCTAGGTCATGGCGGCAAACCATAGGTTAGGTCAGCGATTTTTCTAGTGGTAGCAAAGCAAGGTAGCGACTAGGCAGGGTCATGGCATGGAAGGGGTTAGGTCGAAGGTGAGTAAACCCTAGGCTTGATCAGTTGAAAACTATGGAAACTCGGGTAAGAGGCTTGCAAAATTGAAGGTAATAAAGTGAACTTAGATTCTTAGGGAAGTAATATAAGTAAAAGGAAATGCACCCAAATTTTTTATAAGTTCTTAACTTGGTACCGAGTTGAGGCTATAACTCGGTACCAAGTTATCGATTTCACCCCGAACCAGCTCCAACTTAGCACAATGGAATTATATGCCAACTTAAAGCCTTGCATAATTTCTAGAATGAAGATTGCATTATTGACGTAGAAAATCAGAATTCAAATTAAAACCGAAGACAATAGCTAAGAGGAAAGTAACCAAATGAAAACAACATCACAAGGCAGAATCTAACGATTAACTAGAATTCACCGGTTAGCTATCCAGAATTTACTTAGTTCCAAAGCACACTTGTTTTGAATGAACGCATACTCTAGCAGGTAAATTTTAGCTTGGCTTTTAACCAAGCAGAAGTCTACAAAAGATAGAACATCGTGACAAAGACAGAATGACATAAAACTTGGAAGGTAGGCTCATATAGGCAGGGGAAATAGGTCGAGGAAATTTGGGCCACTATGGAGCCAAGTCCATAACTCGGCACCGAGTTATGGTCCTCTATAGTAGTGAGCTCTAACTTTTCCCACTTGATTCTCTATTTATTATAAGAAAACCGAAACGATTTCGTGGAGTTCAAGATGACCTATTTCAAGAAGTGAAGAGCTAGCTCCAGTGAACTGTAAATAAGTTAAGTTAAGAAAGAACGATCATCAAAACAAATCGGCAAGCCACCAAGTTATATGGACAACTCGATACCGAGTTATCACCTTAACTCCATGCCTAGCCAAATTTTCTACATTATCTTGGTTGATGTATGAACCTCTATGGTAGCAGGCTTCTGGTCCAATATGAATGCTTCCCATATAAATAGCAACTATGGAGCAACCAAGAAAGGATCTGGATTACACTACGCAGGAATTCTATATCGTCTTTGACTCTTCACTCTATACCATAGTCACCAAGGAAGCTACTATAGACATTTCTAGGACATAGAACTTGTCTAACCCCTGTACCTGTGATACTTTCTCTCTCAAAAACTTTGTAATCTTATTCAAATCAGATCAAGCAATTATTAAGTGGATCTAGGCTTAGTTAACAGCCGAACCACTATAAAAATATTTGTGTCTCTCTCTTGTTTCTTTCACTTGACTACTGTTTACTATTATCTTTGCTCTATTCTGACAAGGTTGGTGCTTTCACATACTTATATCGGGTGTTGATCTATTTTTTTGGGTTAACATACATTTTTTTCCCGAAGGGAAATATGAACACTATAACTTTCCATAAATTGTAAAAAAGATGATTTATGCTACATTTGGAATTACAATGAATTATCTCTTTTGTTTATTATTAAAATAGATGGTACAAAATATGGTAACTCTCCATATTTTGTACATGTCTTTCATTTAGGTTTATTCCTTGCTATTCACTACAAGAAATTTGATTTTTCGTGGCGTTTTGATAAACGCCGGTAGAAAACATGCGACTAAAAATCCATGATTTTTTGTTGCATTTATTTTAACGCCACTCTAAATGAATTTTTGGCAGCGTTTTTTAAACGTTACTAAGATCTTTTTTACAGCGTTTAAGAAACGCCACCGAAAAGGTGCCGTTTACTATCTTATTTTTATATTGCACTTATTATTATTTTCTCAGCATTTTTTGAACGCCACGGAGATTATCTGAGTTACTATAATTGCTGATTCTATAGCACTTTTTAAACGCTACAAAAAATATATTTTTGGTGGCATTTTTTCTCCGCCACCATATGATTCGATTTTATTGCCTGCTGTTCCACGACTGCATCTAATTTCGCCTCCAATTCAAGTGCTTCAAAACTTATACAATAATGTAATATAAAAACACATACACATTCCAAAATAACACATTCAGTGAGCCACAATAACACAAACAAAAGCAATTACATAATCACCACTATATCTTAACATAGTGTCAAGACAAAAGGTTAACCATACGTTTACACAACCAAACTACCATAAATAGTTTCATAATAGTACATGTAGCTAAAGTAGTGCTGCTACCATACATACTATTTTCATAATAGTTTTAGTCAACCTAGCTACATACATGTGCTGCTACCATACCAAAAACCAGTGCTCCTGCTTGAATTCTTCACAAACGTTTATCTACCTGTAAACAATAATAATCATGTTACTAAATATTTGTGAGGTGAAGGTATCAAAGATCAAAAATGGACAAATATAGAAGTCCTTAGATTATAATACTTCAAACAAATATGCCTCTGTGTATTAACCACTGATGTGAGCACATTGTAATCGTCCAACAACTTTTACATCATATTTGTGAAGTCAGTGCACTAGTCTTACCATACAACAACCATCCTCTTCAACCATGAACTCCATTCAAAACAACAAGTTTACCCGATAACATCCCCATTTCCTTCCTTCATTCGCTCTTCCTGTACACTACTTGTTCACACCAACTTCTAACACAACACAGTCAAATTCTCCACCAAAACTTCCTCACAATCATATTTGATACAAACTTCCGACCATATCCAAAACTCGTCCCACAACACAACCAAAAAAAATTCGAACCTGCCAAACAACTCGTCCATCTTCCCTGTTCTTCATTACTGGTACAATCAAACCACCGTGCTTCTAAAACCTAACCGCAACTCCTCTGATCACTCAAAAGACCTACAGCAACCTAACCCTTTGTGCATTGCATATCTCTATAGTTCAGTACAAATTCACTTCGACCACACTTCAATCATCTCCACACTTCGACCACTCAGCAATCTCCCCTTCAATCTTCCGGTCACTCCTCTTTAACACTTGCTTCATATACTACCCCACATCCAAACAACACACTGCCAACATATCAACACCAAACCCTTGAATACAAACTCTAACTCCACAACATATCCAAATCCGACAATAGCCAAACTGTCCACCATCTCGACTTCACCAAAACTCCACCACAAAACTGCTAACATCCCCGACAGTTCCCCGACTTCTGGATCATCACTGCCAACACTTCCTCCTCCCTATAACCTCACCCAAACCTGATAACAACCATCATCACAACTTCCTCAAACTGCCACTCCAACACCAAGTCAAAATCATTCCTTCCTCAATCGCAAACAATACAACCCTCCCTATCCCTTAAAAAACCTACCACCAATATCACCCTTACTTCTAAAAACTTCACCTTCACTTGAACTGTTCCACCTTCAAACTGCTTCAGTTCAAACAACCTCGGTCATTATAGTTCTGTCTACTACAAGCATTACTTCCCTACTTCAACACAGTTTTCATCAACTGCCTTGCAACAACCCCTCCCCATTCATACTATAGAAAAAAATCCACAATATGCCAAGTTAAAATTAAAGACAAGTAGACAGTCCTGCCACTGTTTGACCTAAATCGTGCCCCCCTCACATAATTTTAGCCTAACTCCATCAACAACCTCAGCCAAACTGACAACAATCAATCACCAATTCAATCACTTTCTAGCTCTACACCAATATTTATTGAGTAATATAATTAATTTTTATAGTCGATTATCTAGGAATATTGTCAGGGTATTAGAATCAAAGTTTGAAAATATTTATGATGAACAAGTTATATACCTTTCATTTTCTTTTCAGAATAACTTTTTCCATTGGCCAAGCTATGGCAACGCCAAGTGCATCTTCCATGCACATCAACGCCGATGTTGGTCTCCATAGTCCTGCATTTGCATCTCTCACAATATCAACCCAAACTTTTACAGCATTAAGTCCCAATGGACCAGCATTATTGGATCAATTGATGCAGCAGTTCCTTCAGCCACTATGTTTGTTCCACCCAAATCGATCAACTGGCATTTGCTATCTTTTGTCCACTTTGCAATCACCCTGCTTTTCATAAAAAAACATCATCAACAATCTAACTTGCAATATATGTCCACCTCTTTTAACAACCTGCACACTTTTTCCTTACTGCTACTTCAACGTCAACTGTGCATCACCTCTGCCATAACATAAGAAACCATCCTCTGTCATACAACTTGCATACTTTAACACATCCACTGTTACAACCTTTCAATTTCTGCATTTCAATGCCTTTCCACACCTCATCAACATACCCATCACAATGCACATCACAGTTTCTGTGCAACCAGTTTCTGTGCACATTTCCTAATGCACATTCCCATGCCTATCATCTCTGCCCACATACCAAAGCTTCATATCACAAAAACATATCTCTACTATAATCACTATTAAATCATCCCCTGCTTACCATCTCTGCCCACATGCATCGGTATTCATTACAATAACAACCTCCTTGCTGCTGCTACAAGCCTGCTGTAACAACCCGCATATTTTACGATTGAGTATTTAAATATTTTATTTAAATTTTTCATCGTTAGTCGGATTATAGTCCGAAAATCTACTTTTTGTAAACAGCTAAATTAGGACTCGAGACCACCCCCATTGAGTTCAAAATGACGTTTGCAATCTTTTTGAGTATAAACTTCGATATGTTTGGAGATAGTAGAATTTTGGTACTTTTTCACTTAGGGCTCTGGTTTTTGTTTCAGCCCATTAGACCCAAACTTCACCCCTCCTCTCTTCATTACTTCCTTTCTATTTCCTAATACTCAAGCTTCAGCAACAACGGAGAGAGGAATGGGAAATTAAATCTCCAACCCCTAGTTTCCATATACAAATCAAGTTCTAGCTCCAAATCAATAGAAGAAGCTTTGGTAAGCCTCCTCCTCTTCTTCTCCAACTCATTCTCTTATCAATTTCAGAAATTCCTAAACCTAACTTAGGAAATGTTTCTCCTTTTAGCTTAGATTCAAGCTCTTTGGGTTGGAATTGAAGAGTGATTGTCCTTGCCATTGCTCTATAGCTTCTTCTTCATTTGTTTTGGGTTTAAAGATGAGATTTTTATCTCACATCTATGACTATAATTATCTTTGGTTATTAGGTATGAATTCCTAACACCTCTTCATGTGAATTTTCTCTTGACCTGGATTGGTTTTGTGAATATTCCGATTTTTGGGTTTTTAAGTCAAATTTGTGTGAAAATCCTTTTATGGATGTTTGATCATGCTTTTAGTGATGCATCGAAGAGCATATAGGGCCGGGTTGCCTATTGGCATAAACCCTTAGAGCCAATGTTCGTCCGGTTGCATTTTTGAAGAGTTTGCTCTTCATTTGGTTAGGCTGAAAAACAGCTCAGGCATGATTCAGTCGACTGAAATCTCTGTTCAGTCAACTGAATCTGGAACTCGAAAGTTTCCAGGCAGAGTTCAGTCAACTGAAAATCTTTGTTCTGTCAACTGAATTTGTTGTTCAGTCGACTGAAATCTCTGTTCAGTCAACTGAACTTGGAAACAGAAAGTTTCCAGGCAAAATTCAGTCAATTGAAAATCTTTGTTCAGTCAACTGAATTTGCTGTTCAGTCAACTGAAATCTCTGTTCAGTCAACTGAAATCTCTATTCAGTCAACTGAAATCTCTGTTCAGTCAACTGATTTTGCTGTTTCAGCCCACTTTCCCTTTTGGGATTGAATTTCCAATTTGAATCGATTCGTGATGATCCTATTTGTTGTTATCATTTATTATGACTTTGATCACTCTTTTTTAGAATTTTTGAATATCCATTTCGATGGACTCTTTACCGTTTCTTTGGATTTGGTTCACGTCTTCGCATGTGGATTTTAATGATTGATTGTTTCTACAATCATTTTTATGGTTTGTCACTTTAGAAATATAAATGTTTTCAATACTAGTAGTGAATATCAAAACTCTTTCATCAAAATGATTTCAACACTTTTTTATTACAAAGCTCGTTTCTTAAACCGTTTTCCAATCTACTAGTATATACAAGCCTTTACCTCACTCGTATGAGAAATCTAATTAAACGACTTAGTAAAACAAGTGGTATGAAATGCTTGTGTTTACTTCGTCAGTTAATTCTTAGACTTGTTCGATTGAATCTCTTGTGACAATTTTCTAGTGGAGATCTACAATTTGTTCGTAAATATTTAAGTTAAGCTAGTGGTTATGAGACATGAAGCTAAGCTCATATATTTACTAATTTAGTGTAATTGATACTTCTTGATGATCGATGATGATCGTTTTGTGATTTAGACTAGCAATATGCGATGTCTCTTTGTCTACAAGGGAGACTAAACCCCGTTTCTGTGGAGCTTCTGCTTAATTTAGTGGGGTAGCGAACCATGGTCTTCAGGCCGTTCTGTGGAGCTTCGGCTCAAAACTAATGGTTAGCAACCATGGAATAGCGTTCCATTTTGTGATACACGTGTTTGTGAGTTTTCATGCTCCCGTTTTGTGATAGGCCTCCCCTTTTTTGCGATTTCTGGATTTCTATTGACGATTTATTGAATTTGTGTTTCACCAATTTTTGTGGTTTCTTTGATAAGTTCTATAAATATTTGTGCATTGGTGAATTTATGTGTCATTAACTTTTGTGATTGGCATTGATATAATTGTCAATATTTATGGTTTGGTAAATGAAATAAAGAGTATGATAATCCTTTTTATCTTTGAGAAGATTCTTGTGATATTGATTAATCTCTTGTTGATTTTCAATTACATGCTTATCACAGTATGGCATTTTGGTTATTATATGTTTTTGTCATATCTCTTATTCTATATCATTTCATCTGATATTTATAGTTAGACTGATCCATTTATTATTTTCTTATTAAATAATACTCGGGTCAGACCGGGATGTTACAGGTGTTTCTGCTTGACTCCTTATCTGGGATTATTATTCTGACTTTTGGCTAATTACTTAGATTAGTAGTTTATTTTGTTGTATACATTTGAGATGTAGACGCCATGATGTATACTTATTCTTTTATGTAGCTCTTGTAACTATTATTTTGTGATATAGTGGATCTTGTTTGACCACTACTCTGATATATTCTTTTATGTGTAATATTCATATCGGTTTCCATCTTTGAGATATGATCTTCTGTGACTGATTTGTGTTATGCTTATTTCTATATTTATTTCCAAAGATATTATAGCCAATTTGTAGTAGCTTTGAGTTTGCATCGGTATGTTGGATTTCCTTTCGATATGAAAAGTTATACTTTTATCTAGCACATCGGTACTCGCACAAAGCAATTATACAGATGGTCGCTCCTCAACAACCTTATTCTCCGTGCTAGTTGACGACATTACTCCGTAGTGTTCTTGGCTAGCATGGGTATAGAGGTGGGGCATCACTGTTTGGTATCAGAGACAAACTTCGGAACTATGTAAAATAATTTAAAAAGGATCATCGTCCTAAGTCCATATTAGGAGTCATGCCTTAGGATTTAATTCGTGTATTCGTACCGTTCTATCCTATTTTCTTTTATGATTCCTTGTTTTAACAATCATTAATGTTTGATATTCAATTTGTGAATAACCTTTTTCTTCTTCCTTCTTCTTTCTTAAGGAAGAGAAATGGTTAGACCTAGTCGTCCCAGCGCCGGTCAATCTAGTGCTACTCCCCAGGATGGAGTTTTTATGTCTGCCCAGCGGCTTCTTGATCTAGTAAAGAATGCTCAAGAAGCCGGTTCTAATCCGAAACCTACTCACCCTAAGTCTGGATTTGCACGCTTGTGCAACGATTATACCAACTTGGGTGGGAAGCCATTTAAAGGTTCTAAAACCATTAGAAGTCCAGGCTTGGCTAAGAACATGCGATCGAATTTTTTGACGCATGAATCTTATTGATCTTCACCGTGTTTAGGTGGCCTCTAGTATGCTCTAAGAAAGAGCATTAGACTGGTACGAGCTTCTGATTTCTGAAATAAATGAAGCGGATCTTACTTGGAAGAAATTTCGGGAATGATTCGAGTTAAAGTTTGTGCCAGAAGCTGAGAAGGTGACATTGGCTCGTCGTTTCATTGAACTTGTTCAAAGTGAATCCTCTGTGGCAGATTATATTGCATCATTCGAGTCACTTTGTAAATACGGGGTCGAATATATAAACACCCCATTGAAGAAGAACAAAAGATTTGTCTATGTCTTGAACAAAAATCTCAAGAAGCCATTACTTCTAAAATTAGAATTTTCTTTCGATCAACTTGTTGATATCGCTCTTCGACTTGAAGAGGCAGATAAAGAAAGTGATGTTGAAGTTATGGGTGCCGGACCAAACTTCAACAACAACAAGAAAAGGCCTAATAAGTTCAAAGGTCCTTATCCAAATAAGAAAGGGAAGCAAGCAACTTCGGTGGCAAAGACTTCTACCTCTAGCAGTGGGCAATGCTACAATTGTGGTTCTAAGGACCATTATGCGAATAAGTGTCCAAAGCCTCGCGCTTGTCGCTATTGCAAAAGACCAGACCATTATTTATCTGCATATCCCAAACTTCAAGTTAGGAAGGGGGGAAAGCTTAATGTGGTGCAAACTCCTAGTAACACTTCTCGTGGTCAAGGTATTTCTCATTCTATCCTTGATGGCATTATTTTATTTCGTGATCATCCTATTCAAGTTCTTTTTGATATGGATATGTCCCATTCTTTTATATCAAAAGAACTTGTTGACACTTTTTCTTTGAGTGTTGTCGCTTTAATGACTTCTTTGAGAATTGCGTACCCGGTTGGTGGATTCGCAATAATTAATTTGCTTTGTTAAAATGTCGAGATTATTTTGTGTGATTTTTCTTTCCAAGCCGATTTGCATGTTATGCAATACTTGGGCTTTGGAATGATTTTGGGAATGGATTGGCTTAACCGTTACGAAGCTCATATCCTATGTCCTGTGCGGACTATTTATCTTCGACATCCACAATCTGTTAAGCAATTTTCTATTGATCTTAAAGATTCGGATTCCAGCTTGGCTGCATCTTCATATTTTTTGAATCCTCATGATGATGATAATGATGAGGATGATGTTATTTCTCTTTTTCACATTGTTCGTGAATTTTCTGACATATTTGAGCCCGTTTTAGGATTACCACCTAAGCGAGCAATTGAGTTTAGAATCAATCTAATCCCTGGAGCTCTACCTATCACTTGTCCTCCTTATCGTATGTCCAATATAGAAAATGAGGAGATGCGCAAACAATTATTCGAATCGGAGATGAAGCAATTTATTCGTTCTAGTTCCTCTCCTTGGGGAGCTTCGGCTATTTTTTTGAAGAAATCTGATGGTACACTTAGGCTTTGCGTTGACTACCGCAAGCTTAATGATCTTACTATCAAGAATAAATATCCTTTACCTCAGATTGATGATTTATTTGACCAACTTAGTTGTAACATCCGCCTTTTCGCACACTTTAAAACGACACACGCGCCAATTCAAAGCATACGCAAGGGCGGAGTGTTATGGGGTAATCAGAAAAACAGAGAAGAAATAAAACAAAATAGAATCTCACAGCGGAAGGATAAAATATAATAATAAATATACAGTTCATAAACGGTTACAAAACAGTTATTTTACTTATACAATGAATATCAGAGTTACACATACCAATACAACAATGCAGCGGAATAGAAAGAGTGTGGTACAACACTATAATAATAATAATAATACGGATTCTTCGTCTTCGTCCTCCAAAGCTAAAATCTGCTATCCTGAAACGCTCGGACTGACCCGAGCGAATTTGAAAAGACAAAAACACTCGAGTCAGAACTAAAAGATCTTATGTGAGTTAAATTAACAGAAATAAATATGAGTACAGTAACTCAAGAGATGCTCGGGATTTACATCTCCTAAGGATCCGTTAAACTATTTACTATGTAGTATATTGCGCTATTATAATAGTGTCTATTTGTAAAGTAAACTTACTTTTTAATAGCGTTAAGGGGTTACCCATATAGCCCTTAACACAAATAATGCCAATAGTCTATACAGTACCGTAATACCTCCTGATTGGGAAGCTACCAGAGGATACTCCATAGGTACGACACAAATAGAAACTCGTAGTAAAGGCTCGGTATGGTAGGTGACACGGCACAACTAGGCAATGCCAGGGTAGATATACCAATTGCTATCCAGGCTGGTGGAAACGCGTAGCCGCAGTTACCGCCCACCTCGGACTAACTCCCCAAAATCAAAATATAGAAGTGGCCACTGAATCAAATCCAAGTCAAAGTATAATATCGAAGAGGAGCGTCCGATCAGAGGAATGACCTCATTGGCCTGAGAATCGCTCCTGTTTTAGCCACCTTATGCCAACTCACGGGAGTCGGGTCCACGTATTTACCTTACAGGAAACGTCGCCACCACCTACTTCATTCTGGAATCTCCACCGCGTACACGGTTAGTCAAAGTGGTTTTCGGTATCGACAGAGAGTATGTCCATATCCGATCCCGGTCTCTTTGCCAACCAATCGTTATTATAACACCGCGGTTATTTAAAAACAGTTTATGCTTTAAAACCAGAATATAATCCCTTTCAAAACCATAATATTACGATATCATTTTTCTTTAAAAACATAAATAATTTATCTTCATATTATTTTATAAAAGCCCAAATCAATGATATCGTTTCCCAAATAAAATTTTCCTTTCCAAAATTTATGTCACTTTTTATTATTTAATATCCCATGTAACCAATATTTTGTTTGTAACTTTCAACATAATTCTTCGAAAATCCATAGTATTTTAAAACCATTATTTTCAAAACTAAATGGTTTGGATATTCAACGGTATGCGAATTAAAAAGGTTTAACTTTACTGTTGCTTTATAAAGAAATAAATTACATGGCTTTCCAAATATTTCTTCTTTTAAAGTTAAACCAAAAATCCAAAATATTACTTCAAGTCCCAAAACCATTTCAATTTTTATATATATATTTATATCCATTTTTGAGCATTAATATTTCAACTAAAGTTGGATTTTTATCCTTTCAAAATCACTATTCTATTAATTAATCTTGACCATTCACATAAAATCCATAATTAATAAGACTTCAATTTCTAGTAAAATATATATATATATAGAGAGAATTTTTTCACTTCAAATTATACTAGAATATCCATTTCTATTTATTTTGGGGAAAATCCAATTACAAATATCATATCTTAAAATTTCCAACTTTACATTTAAACATAGGATATAAATTTACCAAACTCCATTTCTAAATTTTCTTCCATTTTAATAAAGAGATTTATACCCTTTTTATTTCAAATTTTTCAACTTCATATGTATATAAATATGGAAGAAAACATTTATTCAGTATAAAATTTAAGATTTTATAAACCGTATTCCATCCAAACCATAGAAATCACATTTTAAAAATAGTTATATATAGACCGCGGTGCCTGTATATAGTTCTCTATCCTATGGACAAGTGATACGGATATTTATCATTTCAATCCGCAATTTAAAAATAAAAATTTGCGGTTATATATCATTTCAAACCACAATCCCGAAAAATGAAATATGCATGATGATTTACAATTTAATGATATGCAATAAACATCCATTCATCAACAACATCCATCATCCAATCTCAACCATCAACCAATATCAATCAATAACAATATATATATATATATGATCATATATAACAGGTGATAACTGGCAGTTTATTCAAATTAAATTTATCAACTATTAATCTAACAGTTTATTCAGTAATAATTTATACAACAGTTAACTAGCAATTCATATGCAACAATAATTTCTAACAGCTAATTAACACGCAATAAATCAATTAAATTAACAGTTAAATTCAATAAAATGCAATTCAACAGATATAAATGAAATTTCATACCAAAAGCTCATAATTAAATTTCTATTCATTTCTAAAATTTATTTAACAAACATAAAAGCTTCTAGTAGTTGTGAGTGGGTCAAAACACTCACCTTTTGAATTTAAATCGAATTCAAACCCGATTTAAACCCAAAAATTCGCCCGTCTCAGAATTCGTCCAAACCAGCGTCATCAAGTCCGGAATTAAATTACGATCCTAACAAAAGAAACCGCGCGTAAATCGGATATCGTATGCAAAAGTTATAGCGAAAAGTGCGATTGAATCCAATTAAAAGAAAAAAAAGAAATGGAACACTTTTCACCTTATGCCATGTCATCAAGCAAAAATGAGTACGCTACAGGAACCCTTCACGCAACCGTCTCCAACTGCCGCACGTACATAAGGTTTCGAAACCTTAATCGAAGATCTACGACGATCTAACCGTTGAACTGCCAAACAAATTACATAGATGCGATCCCCTCGGTTCCCTCTCCAAAACCCAGAAACCGTTTTCCGATCCGACGAAGTTTTGCGCGACGATGATGAACGGTTTTGGGGCTGTTTGAATTTATTCTGGATGAACGACAGCTCCAATTGAAAAACGAATTTCACCAGTATATTACGCGTATCGAAAACATCAACATATATTTTTTCTGGAATTTTCTGAAATTTTTGAGTTTTGAGTTTTGATTTTGAACTGTGGATAGATCTGCAATTGGATCTGAGATGTATACATTTGGGGAAGAGAAAGGAGTGAAGAAATGAACTTACAGCAAAAGAATAGAGACTAGGGTTTATAGCTGTATATATATATATAGGTAGGCTAGCGATAGGGTAAATAGGCTGTAGAATGAACGTGCGTGACAAACCATGGTCCAAAAAGCCCGCTATGCCTCCGGAGTCGAATTTGTTAAAACTATATATCCAAATAGGTGTTTTAAAATATTCTGAACGCGATGGAAAAAGTTTCGCGACCAAATTCGATCGTATGAAGAAGTTATGCTAAAAAAACAAAAATTTCACATTGATTTCAAAATGCGTAAATTTCAAGGCGTTTCGAGTCCGTACGATCAAACGACAAGTCCGATCGATACGAAACTTGAAACCCTATAATAATTCACCGATACGGATCCGATGAAACTGGTTTCGTCGAAATCCGAGTCCGTGACCAAAAATGGCTATTTTTAATATTTATTAAATAAATTAATTAAATCATAAAAACCAATTTTATTTTTCAACTTCTATTATTAGCCAAATTTCATTACTAAGATAATTCAATCAGTTCCAATTGATTTAATCACGCTTGGATTTGAATTAAAATGTATAAGTATATTAATTTGCAGCGTTAATATCCGCACTTTCTTATTATTAGGAAATTAAAATTTTATTCTAAAACCCAATTATTAAAACTTATACCCTTATACTCTCAACAAGAATCTAACTAAATAAATAATTGGATTTCCATTTCAACTCACTATCTTGATTGCAATTAGCCTTTTTACCATAATTAAATTCCAAATTATTAATAACCCTTATTTTTGTTAACTATTTATTAATTCCAATCCAATTGAATTCAACACTATAAATTTGATTAATTTATTATATTCACTTACTTTCTATTATTCAAAGTTATTGTTGTAAATACGACGAATACTAACATTAGTTTAAGATTTCACTCAATGTTTACAAATTCTATTTCAATTTAATAACGTAATATTTTACGTTCAATTCTATTTTATTTGTCGTAAATACCACTTGTTGAATTAAATAATCAAATCATAAATAAATCTTGCTTCTAAAGTTATACCAACAATGGTCCAGTTAAATTTGAATTAGCTTTACCTTTATTTTATGAAATTAACTATTGCAATAAATCCAAGTTAATAAAGAAGGTTAGATTCCTATACTACTTCTTTGGTCTCAATTAACCGTTTATGGCGAGTATGAATTTCCATGTATAATTGAAACTTTTATATCCATTAAATTTTTACTATCATTCAATATCTACATATTCTAGCTAAATTTCAACTAACATATAAATTAGCTATTCCGACTTCCATTAATTTCGATTATCATACTATAGAAATTACATTCCCTTAACCATATAAATAAAAGTTGATCCCCATCTATTTACATTATATCACGTTTGCATAAATTTATTCAATGGTCACTTTTAATTAATAACTATCCATTTTCCAATCCAAATGTAAATCTTCCACCTTTGAATTCTTATATTAAATGGAATTTAATATTTACTGATTCAACATTTATATGTTTCTAAAAATTAGCTCCAACCAAATGTGACAATTTACATTTCATTTCTATGCAATACATACTTATCTTATTCCATTTATTTGGTTACTGCATTGAAATCTATTTATTAACCAATACTAACGTTATTATCATTAAATAAAATTTGATTCCCAATTTTATTCAATACTTAGAACAATAATTTTCATATTAAATCAAATCCTTCTTCTACTTAACTCAAGTTAGGTTATATTCCCATTTCTTATAACTAGGTCTTCAGTCACCATTTACATAGTTAAATTTTAGCGTCTATTTACATCTTCGTTTATAATTTAGAGTTTCTACTAAATTGGATTACACAACTTATAAACTTTAAAAATTTTAGTCCACCTAATACATTTTTTTTCCTAATATTTATGTCTATGCAATCCAATTCAGTTATAGTTTCATTAATACCGTTTTAATCAACTAATAATAACTAATAACCCCCAACACCAAATTACATAAATTCAACCTATGCCATATAAATATTTAATTGTTAACATTGAATTACAATCACTATATCAAATTCCTATATTTACTCAAATAAAAATCTTAAGACTTATATCTCCTTCTAAATTAGATTAGCGATTATATTAAATTAATTCATTTAATATTATTAAATTTAACGGGTCGTCACAATCTTCCCCACTCAAAACTTTTCGTCCCCGAAAAGGAAAAGAAGGGAGGAGGAAGAATAAAACAGTACATCTTATTTCAATATTAACTTATATTTTTCTGGATTAATTTCCTTAAATGAAATATACTTGTTTTCTAATCATCATATCCTTTAATACTTGAATTATTAAAGTTGGAAAAATATTTTAACAAAATTTCTAAGTCCAAAATTTACGGAAAATTTTGGCGGAGTCTCCTTTGTACGGAGGGACTCTGGAGAAAATATAATATCCAAATATACAAATATATTACACATATATCCAAAATAAAATATCCCAACTCGAGAAAATATATAAAATAGCGCTTTAAACGTAATCCGGAAACGTACCTAATTGTCGGGCAATACGCTTATATTTCTATGAAACCAAAGCAGTAGCAGTGGCTTCCATCACCTGTATACACTTATAAAATCTAAAAGGTTAAATACTTGTAATACAGTGAAAAGTTTGGGTAGATTCAATCATTCATATCCAATCAAATACAACAACCATACATTTTTAACAAACAGCACATCACAAATAAACAATCATTCAATCAAACAAATCATTAGTTGTTCGGGTTCAAATTCTGAAATTGTACGAAATGAAGAATAATTATCTAGTGCATCCTATACTCAACAGTCTTAGATGGAACAAAGATAGATTATTTGTTCATCCAACAATTTCAAAATTCCTTACCCAACAACATAAATCAAACAACACAATTCAAACCAACACCCAAATTTATTTATCATACATTTATCTCATGCTTCAATGGTTTGATTTTCTTTCTTTCATTTATGGAGTTATTTCTTTATTTCTTACAAATTTTCATTTTCCATTTATCACAAAATTCATTATATTTGTATTCCAATTTATTTACTAAAGTTTCTATCATCTATTTATACTACTTACCTTTACTTATAGTAAAATTTCCAATTTAACTTAAGTCTATACAATTAATTCTCATTAATAATAGCAAATTAATAGAGTACCTTTATTACCTTACTCTTCACTTGTAAGATTTCCCTTTACATTTTCTTACTAACATTGCAACTTTTATTATATGGTAAGTTTATATATGTCCTAAGAGTGTAAGTGAAAATTTCCAAGTTTCTTTTCAATTCCTTTTTTTCTTAATTAATGGTTCAGTAAATATATATTCGTTATATATATTACAATTTCAACTTACCCTTAATTTTATTCCTTTATTTAATGTTTACGTTTCTATTATATTTAATTACAGTAACCCTCTACTTACACTTAATTTATTACCCTTATAACTTGCATTCCTATAAGTGAAAGATTTTACTCATTCATTAACTATGGATTGCAGTCATTTATATTTTTCCTACTTTCCATTATATTAGAATAGGGGAAATTAAGGCGTACCTAAGTTAATAACCCTACAATCAAACTTTATAAATTAAGGAATTTCATTTTTACTTTCTTAAGGTTAAAATCACCTATTAATAATACAACCTTTAATTTTAGTAAAATTCCAATTATCACTTAAGTTAATGCCATTAAATTCTTATTTATAACAGTAATTTATTGAATACTTCATTATTTCCAAAAATTCTACTTGCATAATATTCTATTCCACTCTTAATTTACATTTCAACTTTTTATACTTGGTAAGTTATTTATGTTTAAAGAGAAATGCAATAGAACTTATACAAGTTTAATCTCAACCCTTTTAATTCATTGATTACTTAACCTTTATTTCACCAAAATAATTTAAACCACTAATAAATGGAAATTTAAGAATTAAGTACCGGGTCAAATTTCAAATATTTTTAAAATGATGGATAAATAATTTCTTACAACTTATATATCTCTAATTATATTTAAAATAATTAAAATTTTAGATAATTTCAAATAAATCTGCAGTAGAATTTTACTACAGTGGCCTTTCCCCTTCGAAACTCGAAAATGAAAGTCGATGATGCGGCCGCCATCACCGAAATTATTTTCCAACGACAGATGGGAAAGTACAAAATTAATTTCTCCAAAATCCTCTTTAAACCTATTCCTTCGAATTATACTAAATATTTATATAAGAAAATACTTATAAACCAAATCATTATATTTCATAAATCCTTTGAAAGTAGATTTTCAAAATCCCGGACTTAAGTTCTAAAAAAATCTCCATTTTGATTCATTATAATTTCAACTTAGCTTCAATTATTATAAATATTTTTATTACCTAACACCCAATCTATAGCAACCAAAATATATATCTTTATAAAATATTTTTATATATAGAAAATATAATAGGCAAAATTATTTCATTCACCTATATAAAACAAATATTATGTCGGTCTGTCCTATTAAGTGTTTAGAAATCCCTATTGATGACATAGCGTCCTATGCATCAACCAGAATTTATAAATTCAAAGTGGAACAGATTAACACAATATCAAAATCTTTTTATAAAACTAACAAATACGCTCTCTCATATATATACTCTCAGCGACTCCCATAGGGTATTATTACCCTATTAACAAAGAGTCAAACCCCACAAAGCCAAAGTTTATCGCTAAACCAAAGCTCTGATACCAACTGTAACATCCGCCTTTTCGCACACTTTAAAACGACACACGTGCTAATTCAAAGCATACGCAAGGGCGGAGTGTTATGGGGTAATCAGAAAAACAGAGAAGAAATAAAACAAAATAGAATCTCACAGCGGAAGGATAAAATATAATAATAAATATACAGTTCATAAACGGTTACAAAACAGTTATTTTACTTATACAATGAATATCAGAGTTACACATACCAATACAACAATGCAGCGGAATAGAAAGAGTGTGGTACAACACTATAATAATAATAATAATACGGATTCTTCGTCTTCGTCCTCCAAAGCTAAAATCTGCTATCCTGAAACGCTCGGACTGACCCGAGCGAATTTGAAAAGACAAAAACACTCGAGTCAGAACTAAAAGATCTTATGTGAGTTAAATTAACAGAAATAAATATGAGTACAGTAACTCAAGAGATGCTCGGGATTTACATCTCCTAAGGATCCGTTAAACTATTTACTATGTAGTATATTGCGCTATTATAATAGTGTCTATTTGTAAAGTAAACTTACTTTTTAATAGCGTTAAGGGGTTACCCATATAGCCCTTAACACAAATAATGCCAATAGTCTATACAGTACCGTAATACCTCCTGATCGGGAAGCTATCAGAGGATACTCCATAGGTACGACACAAATAGAAACTCGTAGTAAAGGCTCGGTATGGTAGGTGACACGGCACAACTAGGCAATGCCAGGGTAGATATACCAATTGCTATCCAGGCTGGTGGAAACGCGTAGCCGCAGTTACCGCCCACCTCGGACTAACTCCCCAAAATCAAAATATAGAAGTGGCCACTGAATCAAATCCAAGTCAAAGTATAATATCGAAGAGGAGCGTCCGATCAGAGGAATGACCTCATTGGCCTGAGAATCGCTCCTGTTTTAGCCACCTTATGCCAACTCACGGGAGTCGGGTCCACGTATTTACCTTACAGGAAACGTCGCCACCACCTACTTCATTCTGGAATCTCCACCGCGTACACGGTTAGTCAAAGTGGTTTTCGGTATCGACAGAGAGTATGTCCATATCCGATCCCGGTCTCTTTGCCAACCAATCGTTATTATAACACCGCGGTTATTTAAAAACAGTTTATACTTTAAAACCAGAATATAATCCCTTTCAAAACCATAATATTACGATATCATTTTTCTTTAAAAACACAAATAATTTATCTTCATATTATTTTATAAAAGCCCAAATCAATGATATCGTTTCCCAAATAAAATTTTCCTTTCCAAAATTTATGTCACTTTTTATTATTTAATATCCCATGTAACCAATATTTTGTTTGTAACTTTCAACATAATTCTTCGAAAATCCATAGTATTTTAAAACCATTATTTTCAAAACTAAATGGTTTGGATATTCAACGGTATGCGAATTAAAAAGGTTTAACTTTACTGTTGCTTTATAAAGAAATAAATTACATGGCTTTCCAAATATTTCTTCTTTTAAAGTTAAACCAAAAATCCAAAATATTACTTCAAGTCCCAAAACCATTTCAATTTTTATATATATATTTATATCCATTTTTGAGCATTAATATTTCAACTAAAGTTGGATTTTTATCCTTTCAAAATCACTATTCTATTAATTAATCTTGACCATTCACATAAAATCCATAATTAATAAGACTTCAATTTCTAGTAAAATATATATATATCTATATATAGAATTTTTTCACTTCAAATTATACTAGAATATCCATTTCTATTTATTTTGGGGAAAATCCAATTACAAATATCATATCTTAAAATTTCCAACTTTACATTTAAACATAGGATATAAATTTACCAAACTCCATTTCTAAATTTTCTTCCATTTTAATAAAGAGATTTATACCCTTTTTATTTCAAATTTTTCAACTTCATATGTATATAAATATGGAAGAAAACATTTATTCAGTATAAAATTTAAGATTTTATAAATCGTATTCCATCCAAACCATAGAAATCACATTTTAAAAATAGTTATATATAGACTGCGGTGCCTGTATATAGTTCTCTATCCTATGGACAAGTGATACGGATATTTATCATTTCAATCCGCAATTTAAAAATAAAAATTTGCGGTTATATATCATTTCAAACCACAATCCCGAAAAATGAAATATGCATGATGATTTACAATTTAATGATATGCAATAAACATCCATTCATCAACAACATCCATCATCCAATCGCAACCATCAACCAATATCAATCAATAACAATATATATATATATATGATCATATATAACAGGTGATAACTGGCAGTTTATTCAAATTAAATTTATCAACTATTAATCTAACAGTTTATTCAGTAATAATTTATACAACAGTTAACTAGCAATTCATATGCAACAATAATTTCTAACAGCTAATTAACACGCAATAAATCAATTAAATTAACAGTTAAATTCAATAAAATGCAATTCAACAGATATAAATGAAATTTCATACCAAAAGCTCATAATTAAATTTCTATTCATTTCTAAAATTTATTTAACAAACATAAAAGCTTCTAGTAGTTGTGAGTGGGTCAAAACACTCACCTTTTGAATTTAAATCGAATTCAAACCCGATTTAAACCCAAAAATTCGCCCGTCTCAGAATTCGTCCAAACCAGCGTCATCAAGTCCGGAATTAAATTACGATCCTAACAAAAGAAACCGCGCGTAAATCGGATATCGTATGCAAAAGTTATAGCGAAAAGTGCGATTGAATCCAATTAAAAGAAAAAAAAGAAATGGAACACTTTTCACCTTATGCCATGTCATCAAGCAAAAATGAGTACGCTACAGGAACCCTTCACGCAACCGTCTCCAACTGCCGCACGTACATAAGGTTTCGAAACCTTAATCGAAGATCTACGACGATCTAACCGTTGAACTGCCAAACAAATTACATAGATGCGATCCCCTCGGTTCCCTCTCCAAAACCCAGAAACCGTTTTCCGATCCGACGAAGTTTTGCGCGACGATGATGAACGGTTTTGGGGCTGTTTGAATTTATTCTGGATGAACGACAGCTCCAATTGAAAAACGAATTTCACCAGTATATTACGCGTATCGAAAACATCAACATATATTTTTTCTGGAATTTTCTGAAATTTTTGAGTTTTGAGTTTTGATTTTGAACTGTGGATAGATCTGCAATTGGATCTGAGATGTATACATTTGGGGAAGAGAAAGGAGTGAAGAAATGAACTTACAGCAAAAGAATAGAGACTAGGGTTTATAGCTGTATATATATATATAGGTAGGCTAGCGATAGGGTAAATAGGCTGTAGAATGAACGTGCGTGACAAACCATGGTCCAAAAAGCCCGCTATGCCTCCGGAGTCGAATTTGTTAAAACTATATATCCAAATAGGTGTTTTAAAATATTCTGAACGCGATGGAAAAAGTTTCGCGACCAAATTCGATCGTATGAAGAAGTTATGCTAAAAAAACAAAAATTTCACATTGATTTCAAAATGCGTAAATTTCAAGGCGTTTCGAGTCCGTACGATCAAACGACAAGTCCGATCGATACGAAACTTGAAACCCTATAATAATTCACCGATATGGATCCGATGAAACTGGTTTCGTCGAAATCCGAGTCCGTGACCAAAAATGGCTATTTTTAATATTTATTAAATAAATTAATTAAATCATAAAAACCAATTTTATTTTTCAACTTCTATTATTAGCCAAATTTCATTACTAAGATAATTCAATCAGTTCCAATTGATTTAATCACGCTTGGATTTGAATTAAAATGTATAAGTATATTAATTTGCAGCGTTAATATCCGCACTTTCTTATTATTAGGAAATTAAAATTTTATTCTAAAACCCAATTATTAAAACTTATACCCTTATACTCTCAACAAGAATCTAACTAAATAAATAATTGGATTTCCATTTCAACTCACTATCTTGATTGCAATTAGCCTTTTTACCATAATTAAATTCCAAATTATTAATAACCCTTATTTTTCTGAACTATTTATTAATTCCAATCCAATTGAATTCAACACTATAAATTTGATTAATTTATTATATTCACTTCCTTTCTATTATTCAAAGTTATTGTTGTAAATACGACGAATACTAACATTAGTTTAAGATTTCACTCAATGTTTACAAATTCCATTTCAATTTAATAACGTAATATTTTATGTTCAATTCTATTTTATTTGTCGTAAATACCACTTGTTGAATTAAATACTCAAATCATAAATAAATCTTGCTTCTAAAGTTATACCAACAATGGTCCAGTTAAATTTGAATTAGCTTTACCTTTATTTTATGAAATTAACTATTGCAATAAATCCAAGTTAATAAAGAAGGTTAGATTCCTATACTACTTCTTTGGTCTCAATTAACCTTTTATGGCGAGTATGAATTTCCATGTATAATTGAAACTTTTATATCCATTAAATTTTTACTATCATTCAATATCTACATATTCTAGCTAAATTTCAACTAACATATAAATTAGCTATTCCGACTTCCATTAATTTCGATTATCATACTATAGAAATTACATTCCCTTAACCACATAAATAAAAGTTGATCCCCATCTATTTACATTATATCACGTTTGCATAAATTTATTCAATGGTCACTTTTAATTAATAACTATCCATTTTCCAATCCAAATGTAAATCTTCCACCTTTGAATTCTTATATTAAATGGAATTTAATATTTACTGATTCAACATTTATATGTTTCTAAAAATTAGCTCCAACCAAATGTGACAATTTACATTTCATTTCTATGCAATACATACTTATCTTATTCCATTTATTTGGTTACTGCATTGAAATCTATTTATTAACCAATACTAACGTTATTATCATTAAATAAAATTTGATTCCCAATTTTATTCAATACTTAGAACAATAATTTTCATATTAAATCAAATCCTTCTTCTACTTAACTCAAGTTAGGTTATATTCCCATTTCTTATAACTAGGTCTTCAGTCACCATTTACATAGTTAAATTTTAGCGTCTATTTACATCTTCGTTTATAATTTAGAGTTTCTACTAAATTGGATTACACAACTTATAAACTTTAAAAATTTTAGTCCACCTAATACATTTTTTTTCCTAATATTTATGTCTATGCAATCCAATTCAGTTATAGTTTCATTAATACCGTTTTAATCAACTAATAATAACTAATAACCCCCAACACCAAATTACATAAATTCAACCTATGCCATATAAATATTTAATTGTTAACATTGAATTACAATCACTATATCAAATTCCTATATTTACTCAAATAAAAATCTTAAGACTTATATCTCCTTCTAAATTAGATTAGCGATTATATTAAATTAATTCATTTAATATTATTAAATTTAACGGGTCGTCACATTAGTGGTGCTAGAGTCTTTTCACAATTGGACTTGGCTACCGGTTTTCATCAGCTTCGTATTACAGAGGATAACATTCCTTTGACATCGTTCCGTACTCGTTATGGATCTTATGAATGGTTTGTTATGCCATTTGGTTTAACGTATGCTCCGGCTTATTTTCGTTGACCTTATGAATCGAGTTTTCAAAGATTTTCTTGATCGATTTGCTCTCATCTTTATTGATGATATTCTTGTGTATTCTAAAACTGAGGAGGAGCATGAAAAGCATCTTTAGATTGTGTTGGAAACTCTTAGGAGAAATCAATTGAAAGCAAAATTTTCTAAATGCCACTTTTGGCAATCTCGGGTGAAGTTTCTAAGTCATATCATTTCCGAATCTAGAATTTCCGTAGATCCTTCGAAGATTGAAGCGATTCAAAATTGGAAGAGACCGGAGAGTGTGACGGAGATCCATAGTTTTCTTGGATTGGCAGGTTATTACCGCCGTTTCATAAAATATTTTTCCAAAATTTCCGTGCCTCTTACTAGTTTGACAAAGAAGGGAGTTAAATACATTTGGTCGAACAAATGTGAAGCTTCTTTCCAGAAATTAAAAGAACTCCTTTCTGATGCTCCTATTCTTGTTATTCCCGAGGGGAATAAAGATTTTATTGTTTATACCGATGCTAGTCATGTTGGTTTGAGAGCCGTTCTCATGCAAAGAGAACGTGTTATTGCTTATGCATCTAGGCAATTGAAGCCGGCCGAGACTAGATATGCCACTCATGATTTAGAACTCGTGGCTATTGTTTTCGCCCTTCGGATTTGGTGTCATTATCTTTTGGGAGAAAAATTTATTCTTTACACCGATCATAAAACTTTGAAGTATTTATTTTCTCAAAAGGAACTTAATTTGCGTCAACAACGTTGGCTCGAGTTCTTTGCATCTTATGATCTTGACATTCTTTATACTCTCGGAAAGGGAAATCGTGTTGCCGACGCCCTTAGCCGATAACTACAAGCGGTTGTTTCCATGATGATATCTGAATGGAATGATCTTGGAATTTTATCCACTTGTGAGATTCAAGATCGTGAGTCCGATTTGTGTTCATCTTTGACTTTATGTAGTCTTGAGGCTCATCCTTCTCTTTTAGACCGCATTCTTGAAGCTCAAAAGCTAGATCCTAAATTGGCTCTTCTTAGCCAAAGATTAAGGGATAAAATTGGTATTGAAAGTTTGAAAGACTGTAATATTGATTCTCGTGGCGGTATTCGAAAATTTGGTAGACTTATCGTGCCAAATATTAGTGATCTTCATAAAGATATTTTAGAAGATTCCCATCGTTCTAAATTTATCATTCATCCCGGTAATAGTAAAATGTATGCGGATATGAAGCGACTTTATTATTGGGACGGAATGAAATCTGATATTGCTAATTTTGTTAAGCGTTGCATGACTTGCCAACTTGTCAAGGCGGAGCACCAAAGGCCCGGTGGGTTATTACAACCATTAGAAATTCCAATTTCGAAGTGGGATCAAATTTCCATGGATTTTATTGACTGCCTTCCCCGTTCTCGTTCGGGTCATGATAGCCTATGGGAGATAGTTGATAGACTTACTAAATTCGCCCATTTTATTCCGTTCGGTCCAATCGGACCGTACCTCTTTTGGCCAAACTCTTTATTAAAGAAATTGTTAAATTGCATGGAGTTCCTACTTCTATTGTTAGTGATCGCGATCCACTGTTTACTAGTGGATTTTGGAAGAGTCTTCAAAAAGCTTTAGGAACGAAGCTTAATTTTAGCACCACTTATCATCCTCAGTCCAATGGACAAACCGAGCATGTGAATCAAACACTTGAAGATCTTCTTCGTGCATGTGTTCTTGATTTTGGTGGAAGTAGGGAAGATCATATTGCTCTCGTTGAGTTTTCCTATAATAATAGCTTCCAATCTAGTATTGGTATGACACCTTTTGAGGCACTCTATGGAAGGCCATGTCGATCTCCTTCTTGTTGGCTTGAGGCCGGTGAGAAGCTGTTTTTAGGTCCAGATTTTATTCGTGATTCCACAGAAAAGATTGACCTTATTCGTCATAGGATGAAAGAAGCTCAAAGTAGGCAAAAATCCTATGCCGATAACCGAAGAAGGAAACTAGAATTTTCTATGGGGGATTTTTTGTTTGTTCGTGTTTCACCTATGAAGAGTGTTGTGCGTTTCAGTCAATCAGGAAAGTTAGCACCTCGATATATTGGTCCATTTTCCATCATCGAACGTATTGGTCCCGTGGCTTATCGCCTTTCATTACCGGCTCAGTTTTCTGCTATTCATGACGTGTTTCACGTTTCTCAATTACAGAAATGTCTTCGAGATTCCAATTCTATTCTTGAGCCCGGTGTTGCGGAAGAAATTGAAATTTCGCCTAATTTGACTTATGAGCGACATCCTATTTGAATTATTGCTTCGAAATAAAGATGTCCCGCTTGTGAAAGTTCAATGGTCCCCAAATCCTAAGGATTGCTCTTGGGAATCTAGAGAATTCATCGAGCGAACACATCCGGACATACTTTCTCGTGCTCTTTGAGGTGAACTTTTTATTATAAAAATTTCTTCTTTTTGTGTTGATATGCTTTTATGGTTGTTACTTTTTGTTCATTTGTTCCTTAGATTGCGAGTATGCAATTTCTTTAAGGAGGGGAGTCTGTAACAATCTGCATATTTTACGATTGAGTATTTCAATATTTTATTTAAATATTTCATCGCTAGTTGGATTATAGTCCGAAAAGCTACTTTTTGCAAACAGTTAAATTAGGACTCGAGACCACCCCCATTGAGTTCAAAATGACGTTTACGATCATTTTGAGCATAAACTTCGATATGCTTGCAGATAGTAGAATTTTGCTACTTTTTCACTTAGGGCTTTGGTTTTTGTTTCAGCCCATTAGACCCAAACTTCACCCCTCTTCTCTTCATTACTTCCTTTCTATTTCCTAATACTCAAGCTTTAGCAACAATGGAGAGAGTGTAACAACCTGAAATTTTCGAAGCCGAAAATTCCAGATAGTTATGAAAAAGAAGAAAGAGATAAAAGAAGAAGAAGAGAAACACCAAACATCTCACATTCGCAGCGGATAAAATATAATAAATAATAAATGTCTACAAAAGCTGTTGATTACATTTAATATACATCAGAGTTCCACACATATACAGTCACTGAATAAACACAAGTATCATGTCTCAGATTAACGAATATATAAATATAGCGGAAATACTCTACTCGTTACTGCCATCTAGTTTGCCTCCTGAGCTCCAGAGCGTCCCTACCTGAAAATGTGTAATACTCGGTCTGACCCGAGCATTACACCAAAGTAACACCCGGGTCAGGCTGGAAACCAGCGTGAGTAAACCCAACTAACATGGAATGCAAAAGTTTACAACCCATATAAACCCGGGTAACTTATATCAATTTCCACTTCATAAGTTGTTATACACATCACTTATTCCACACATCAATTTCTAAGTGCCAGAACTTAGATTTAATGATCCAATTCACTTAAAATCATTCAATATACCCTATTGATTCCACGTATCAATTTGTAAAGAATCGAAGTGATTTCGGGTATTAACTAATACCCGACTCCGGTCTCTTCGAATTCAATTTTATTAATTTACCTTCCCTTTTCACAATAATCACATCTATCCTTGATTAAGTTCTCAGATTTATTAACTTATAATCACTTACATAGATTAAAATCCTTGAATTAATCGTGCTCATAAATTTACTAGCCCTCCATAAATTTTGTTAAACTAATTAAACAAGTAATTAATCCTCAATTAAGTAATTACCAATAATAACCCCCTTTGATTTATGATATTAAGTAATTTTTCTTCGATTTCTTTTATTGGTAAATTCTATTAACTACATTGATTAATTACCTTAATCAATCATTGATTATTCCAAATTATTAATTACTCTAGAATTAATTAACCTTTAATTGATTATATTATATTAATTGTTCACAGTCATTAACTACTCATCTTAATTAACTTCTTAGTTTCCATTAACAAACTCACTAAATTATCTTGAAGTTAAATTATCATTAACTGTTAAAACAACACCTTTATTTAAAATATCGATTTAAGTGAAATAATAAAAATTATTTATGTTATCTTTAACACCTGAAACATAAGCAATTATACCTGAGGAAAACCAAGCATTACTCAACAATACCCGAGTGTCCTCAGCTCTTCTGACAATTTTTTTTTAACTTTACATTTGTATGTACAATTTCAGCTTATGTTACAAGCATATCCAAATTACTTAATTCTTGCTTTTATTTACATTTGTATTTTACATTTTGACTATCAAGATTTGAATAATATTCAATATGGTGTACTTATATTTAATAACCATCTTTTCTATGGTCTTATACCGCATCCTCGATTAATTCTTCTGTGTGAAAATACTTCTTTAAAGTAATTTACTAAGTATACTCAACCACCATGAAAAGGAACCCATCAAATTGTTTATCAAATCGAAGATAAAAATCTAACAAGTAAGGCATTTTCATAGAAACAAACATGTTCATTTCGGGCAGAAATTTAACCCGAGCTTGCACCTCAAATTCGTATATATAGATGGTAGAATTTTAAAAATGATACAAATGAAAGTTATAGGCCTTTCTGTTAGCTTTCCAGAATGACCAAGATCATCGAATTTGGATCAACGGTTAAAAAGTTATGACCATTTTACTAAAAACATTAAGCTTAGCCTGAACTTATGCATTTGCAGGACATCGACCAACAATTGCAATTTTAGCATAGAAAACATCGAAATCAGGCAAAATGAATAAAGCAAAAGTTGTAGCTTAGTTTCTAAGATTTCCGAAACATTAAATATTACCGAATTCTGATAAGAATTGTAAATGTTATGGATAAAACAATTCTGAGATTTGAATTTCACAACTTCTGTCATTTTGTCTCGGGACATCGATAAACAATTATAATTTTGAGAAAGATAACATCGAAATTTTGGAAAACTCAAAACTTAAAAGTTTTAGAACAAAGTCTAAGCTTTCTGGAACATCTAAATTTATCGAAATCGGTTAAGGAACGAAGAAGTTATGGCCAATTTAGTTTCAGCCTTAAGCTCATAGCTAATATTGGTTTTGCTCTCGGGATTATATTAGAAAAAATCAATTTTTACATAGGTAATACCCAAATTACACAAAACGCAAAACATAAGAGTTGTAGCACATGAAATAAGCTTTCCAGAACATGCAAGAAATCGAAATTTCATTAAGAATTGAGAAAGTTATGGTCAAATTACTAAGCTGCGTTTTTGATAGAACTGAGCCACTTTTACTTACAACTATTATCTCTTCAAGAATAACATGAATACTAGAAATTTAAATAGTTTTTCTCACCTTACACTTGTGTATTTGACTTGACACTTTTTTCCTTGGCTTTCTCCAAGCTTTTTCACTTTATCCTACTTTTGTTTTTGCTTTTTGAAAAAAGAAAAATAAGTGAACATTTCCAACCTTTATATAGAAATTTTCAAGGCTAGTTTGGTAATTTTAGTTTTGGACACTTGTCTACTTATCTTTGCACAAGATTTAGAATGTTGACACATGTCTAATTAGGTATCTTAAGATGTTTCTACACATGGACACCTAATGAGCTTATGCGTCACTATTTTATTTAATCTTGTGACACATGTCCTTCATTTTTTTATGCAAGCTTTATTTCATGACACATATCTTATTTAATAATCATTTAAGGTGTTCTAGAAATGTACACCAAAGTGATATATGTGTCATAATTCTATTTCATCTTAAGATAGGTGTATGGTCCATATTAGGCCACTTGTCTTCACCATGTCATGCCACTTATCTTATACTTATAAATGTATACATACTTATACCTTTTGTATTATTTAAAAGCATACATAAATATAAGTAAAATAGAGATGGTGTAGATAGTATATTTTCAAAACCGAAAAAATCATCTTTAAATTAAATTTCAACCATTCTATTATCTTCAGTATCATCATTATAAATTTTATAAGGCTTCAAATTATTTTAAACAGGCTTAGAAATTTCAGATTCAACAATTTACCCAATTTCAATTATTAAATACAATATTTAAACTATATAATTCAATGATTTAATTTTCAAGTAAATACTTGTATCTCAAATTCACGTTAAAATTAACTTTTAAATGTTTAAAATCAATTCAATTATCCCATTCTACATTGTTAAAAATTCTGGGTCGTCACATTCCTCCCCCCTTAAAAGAATTTCGTCCCCGAAATTACTAGTTATGAAGAATGGACTAATACCCGTTTACCTTTTCTCCAAAATTCACAATTCAACAGTCTACCAACTATCTTTTATTAAAAGCCCACTATCACCTTAACTAATTTCCTAAAACCTTCTATAGTTTCAAACAACACCCCCTTGCTCAATCATCCAAATTTCGATTTTAAATCAAATTTTGAATCATCAAAATTTTCTCAAAATTTTTCTAACTCTCTAAATTTCCGACAATTTTTGCCAGTGTCCTTTGCGCGGCTAGCTCGGTACAACTACAAAAGGCCTCTACGGGCTTCCAAATTCCAAAAGAAAACAAAACGCCAAGTGGCTAGATCAAAAACCCAATCCAATTTCATACAGAAATTTAAATATATACCTTTTGTCGGGCAATTCACATTAATCTTTTGGAATCAAATCCAATTTCTTTTCCCTTTAATACCTGCATATCTTACTTAGCAACAATATTCAATCGCAACCTTTCAAATTATTTTATACAACTCTTTACAGAAGTTTTCACATCTACTTCTATGCAAATTAGTTTTTTCCTTTTTCATACGAATTCAATTTATTTTCAATTTTGAATATTGGATTTTTAACTTCCATTTATAACTGATTCATATTAGTTTCATCTGCTAATTTATTTTATTTTCCAATTTGTGATCGTTTCGTTGCTAACGAAAAATTTTCAAAAATTTTCTAACTCCCAAATTTTTTGGAAAATTTTGGCGGAGTCTCCTTTGTATGGAGGAGCTTTTGCAATTTGACAATAGATATATATATGTATACATCGACCCACACGGTTGGAAAAAACAAAACAATTCATATTTCCTATTTTTATTGCGTAAGTGTACCGTTATTTAGCATTTTAAGCAAGCAGCTTATAAATTTAAGCAATTAGCGCAATCCAAACCAACCAAACAGTCTTCAAGTACCTGTACTATCTCAATTTAAATATGTAAGTGCCACATATAGAAATTCTATTAGCATTTCACTTACTTTTAAAGGCTAAACACAAGCATTTCAAAAGCAAAAAACACCAAACGCTTACCATAAACGATTTATATAGTTTAAAGTTAATCCAATTGCTTCCAACCAAATTTATATGCCATTACATTCAATTTTAATGGTTTACAATGCAATTGCTTACATTCAATTCATTTGGAATCAAAACAAACTCCTATTCATATCAGTTGATTCAAAAAGCAATTATATTTGCTTCCACTAATTCATAGAATTTAATTAAATCTTGTTTACATTAAACGACAATCATTTCTACGCAATTTGATAATATCCATGTGAATAAATAATTACTTAAGTTTTATAACCAATTAAAATTGATTCCAACTCAATTTTATTTAATTCAATTCCTTTTTAATTTATTCACAATCATTTTATTTAGCTCGACACATTCCATGCTTGTGTACTACTAACCATTCCCAAATTAATTTAAACCGAGCTTTTATTTAATGGCTTTTACCCTTATTTGAAGGCAAGCTTCCTTAAATTTAAACTTAAATTACTTTACATTAATTTATTCCAACATCAAACTTAAGTTTACTTCTATTTGATTCTCATTTAATCAAATTCCATTAAACTCAGTTAGCCCACCATTTCATTTTAATTCACCTCCACAATTTATCAAAATACTATCCAAGTGTATACTTAACTCATTTATACTTCAGATCAATAGGCCACCGAACTTAAGTTCAGTCCGATAATCCAATTTCAATCACAACCTTGATTTAGTATTTTTTTTCAATCAGACTTCGTCCATTTATTATTTAATTCCATTAAATCATTTTATATTTCACTTTCTTAATTCATTTGTGGATTTATTTTATTTATACAAAGCCATTCTCAATTTACTTGCAACTTTTGTTAAATATTATTCATATCACATTTGAATTTTATTTGTAATTCAAACCATCACTTTTCCAATCCAACTCTATTTTATTTCTACAACATCTCTTCTTATTTAATTCATTATCAAATCCAAGTCGAATTCTATTGAAAAATTCGAATTCATTTCCAAACTCCATTATTAATTTACAATCCATTTGTTTAATCGAGTTAAATTTTATTAACATACTTTATCAAATAATTATTTATTAGCTTACTTCCAACTTTTATTACAAAGAAAATTACTTCATCAAATTTTCCTGAGTTCAAAGTTATTTTTATAATTCCAGTTTGGAGTTTCCCTTTTATTTTCCCAAAATTTCAACACTTCTATTTTAAATATTTAGAAATGCTTTTAAACCCACCTCATACTATTAAAATAGCTTTTATAAAAATATTTCTTATAACTTGATGTCTCATCCAGTCCATCCTTGTTCTCACAGAAATTCAGTCATACGTTGATCAGGCGTAGGACTGAAAATCTATAAGTACTTGGTAAACCTGTTTGCAACATCCAGTGAAAATACTTGGAAAGGAAACGGTTTTTGAAAATAGAGGAAATATCTTTGGTGACAATGCTCTGAAAATCATCACCCCCATGCATGGTCACAGTTACATTCCAGGGTTACGTTGCCGTCACAGCAAAAGTCCATGCAACTGCAGGCTCTTCACGGCCTCTAGATTACGCCATGGAACCCACACAACAGATCACAGTTATATCCAGGGTTACGTTGCCGTCACAGAAAAAGTCCATGTAACTGCAGGCTCTCAGCGGCCTCTGATTTTCGCTGTCGAAATATCTCTCCACTCCTACATAGGTCGCAGTCTGCCGATATAAAATCAAACACAGACTGTTGGCTCTCAGCGGCACACACGACTTTCGCTATGTTATACCATAGGTCGCAGTTACATCCTGGGTTACATTTCCATCGCTGCAAAAGTCCATGTAACTGTTGGCTCTCAGCGGTACACACGACTTACGCTATGGTATACTCAACTCGTAATCCTCAGGAACTAGTTTTGTCTGGACTCCTCACAGGATCAACTTTAGAAACCCCCCTTAGGGCTCAAGGCAGCACCACCCGGTGGCACTCCTGAGAAGTTCATTCCAAGGGAGCGCCTTTTTCCCAGAGCCATCATCAAAACACTTTATACTATACACATATAGTATCTTTCAAAACATACACCTAGTATGAATTTTATCAAAGCTCCTTTACACAAAATCGATTATCCCAAAATCGATAATTCTCAAAATAGGCTTTCCAAATTCCATATAATGATTTTATCCAAAAATCAAAAGCCTTTCCAATCCAAAGGTTCCCAAAACCCTTTCCAAAATCCTCATAAGATCCTTTATATATATACAGATATATATAATTTTAAAAACTTTGGATCGCTTTAAACTTATATAAAATTTCTTTTATACTTCAAACACTTCCAAAATCCTTTTTCTTCCAACATTAGATTCAACAAGGGGAGAATATATAACAGAGATATAACTTTGTTTAACCATAATCAAATATTCAAATTTGATTACTCTTTCCTTTCTATTCAAATTCACCTAAATTTTCATTCACTTATTCACATTTGCCTTAATCCCTATTTGGATTATTACCTCAATTCTTATCCCAGTTGGGTATTTAATCAATAACAGTTTGAACTCTGACCAGTTTATATTTAGAAAACAGCTTAAAAATTTTTAAAATAGAGAAGTAGCTGAAAAATAATTATTAGTTTGCAAAATATCTATAAAATAGTTGGAAAATAGCTAAGTAGTTATTGAAATCTTAGATAATTGCAAAATAGTTGTAAAATAATAATTAATTCGTAACTTAGTTGAAAAAAAATAGTAACTAGTTTAGAATATAGTTGAAAAATGGTTACATAGGTCCAAAAATAATTGTAAAACAAGTATAAAATAATTTGGCTTTAAGAAAGAAGGGTTATATATATTTAATAACTTGGATAAATAAGTTTATATTTAAACAATTTATATTGAAAACAATCCAGAGTCAAAACTATTCACCGCCACAATATTTCAATCTAAATTTCCACTCCCATTTAAATTGACCCAATTCCAAATTGAATAATCTTCAATTTCCATTGAAATTGATTTAATCCCAATTCAAGTTGAATTGATTCTCAATTTCCTTCCAACTTCAAATCAAATTCCGTTTGATCTTTAAACTTGTACAACTTTAATTACAATTTCTATCTTACAATTTCTATTTATAATCAATTACATTCACATTTTTCTTTTAACTCGGAATTATACATTTTATTTAGCCAATATATTATTCTATAAACATTTTAAATCAAGATTCCAGAGTTTAAACAAATTTTCAAGATTTCAATATTACCTTAGAATTCAACTATATCCAAAATTCTTTGGCAAATTCAATTATCCTTTTGAATTTCAAAACCAAACCCAGTTCACAAAAAACTCCAATTTGAAACAATTTGGTAACCATTTTTCTTCTAGAAACTTGAAAATGAACATCAATGATGCTGCAGTCATCACCGACGTTATTGTCCAGTGACCGAAAGAGTTCAATGCTTTTCTCTTTAAAAACATTTCCAAATATTTTTAATTTCAAATCTCCCAGATTTCAAATTCAACACAAAAAATATTTTTGAAATAATACTATTATTTTTTTCCAAAACCTTTGGAAACTACTTCCAAATCCAAAGGAATTTTAAATTTTCCCAAAAATTCCAAATTCCCAATACATCTAATTCATATTTAAACATTACTCTGGAATTTTCATCATACTTTATTTCCAAATATTCTCTGGAATTCTATTTCAAATTATAATCTCATTTATTATGAAGTTTATTTCAATTTATAAATTACATTCACAATCTATAATTCAAATTCCATTTTGTCATATAAGTTTATTCTTCAACTTTCGTTATAAGTTTCAATTTGGTCATATTTTATATTACTTCTTAACTTAATTCCAATAACTTAACAACCAATCACCTAAATATTCATTAGAAGGGAATATTGCTTTATATATAAAATATATCCTTGTGCAATTTCATTTAAAATCTTCATAAGAAAATAACAAGTACGCCCTCATATATATATATATATATATATATATATATATATACACACACACACTCAACTCATTCTAGAGTACTGCTGACTTTATACAATGAGTAATCCCCACCAGAGCCAAGGTTCTCGGTTAACCTTCTGCTCTAATACCAAATGTAACGACCTGAAATTTTCAAAGCCGAAAATTGCAGATATTTATGAAAAAGAAGAAAGAGATAGAAGAAGAAGAAGAAGAGAAACACCAAACATCTCACATTCGCAACGGATAAAATATAATAAATAATGAATGTCTACAAAAGAATACTATATCTATTGATTACATTTAATATACATCAGAGTTCCACACATATACAGTCACTGAATAAATACAAGTATCATGTCTCAGATTAACGAATATATAAATATAGCGGAAATACTCTACTCGTTACTACCATCCAGTTTGCCTCCTGAGCTCCAGAGCGTCCCTAGCTGAAAATGTGTAATACTCGGTCTGACCCGAGCATTACACCAAAGTAACACCCGGGTCAGGCTGGAAACCAGCGTGAGTAAACCCAACTAACATGGAATGCAAAAGTTTACAACCCATATAAACCCGGGTAACTTATATCAATTTCCACTTCATAAGTTGTTATAGACATCACTTATTCCACACATCAATTTCTAAGTGCCAGAACTTAGATTTTATGATCCAATTCACTTAAAATCATTCCAATATACCCTATTGATTCCACGTATCAATTTGTAAAGAATCGAAGTGATTTCGGGTATTAACTAATACCCAACTCCGGTCTCTTCGAATTCAATGTTATTCATTTACCTTCCCTTTTCACAATAATCACATCTATCCTTGATTAAGTTCTCAGATTCATTAACTTATAATCACTTACATTGATTAAAATCCTTGAATTAATCGTGCTCATAAATTTACCAGCCCTCCATAAATTTTGTTAAACTAATTAAACAAGTAATTAATCCTCAATTAAGTAATTACCAATAATTAACCCCTTTGATTTATGATATTAATGTTATAAAATATATAAATATAAATAGTGAATATGCTATATACTGTTTTATATTTAGTCCTACATCGTGGGATTAGTTCTATCCCAAGCTCCTAGGCTCTATATAAAGGTGCTAATGTAATGTAAATAGATAATCTATTCTCAGGAATAAATAATGTCTTCTGCCTCTCTCTCTAATGGCTTCTTATTTTCTTTATTCTATAACACGTTTTCAGCACGATCTATACAAAAAAAATTATTGATCTACAATTGTGATAATTCATGAAATCATATCTATTCTTTTCCAGATGCAATTATAGATCTCATAACGGTAAGTCATTTTTCTGATGATTTAATCTTCTAAATCATTTTTTTTATATCTCATTCCATTCTAGATCTACTTCTTCAGATCTGAATATGTTGTCTTATTTTTTTAAATTTTATTATATTAGTCTTACAATTTTAGATCTTATATATATCTAAACTTTGAGATCTGATTCTTATTTTGTTAGTTATTATATTTCAGATCTATTTTTTTTCTATTTTTATGATCTTATTATATTGTAGATCTCAATATCATATTTATTTTTATGTTTTTTAGTTCATTTATTTTGGAATGCAAGTTTGAACTTGACAAAATTTGATATTGTTGATTAAAGCAAATTTTTTGAATTTGATTGTATTTAGTTTGGACATGGATTTGAGAAATCAAACATGGTTGGTAAATGGAGTTTTCATTTTGAAAACCTTTTGATTTGATTTTGGTTTGAATGAAGACTTTGGAAATTATTTTGATACATGATTTATATTTCCAGAAGAAATATTTTATTATTTCTAAGAGAAACAAATATAAATATAATACGTATCTAGAAGATCGTATTAAGTGAATGGAAACATTAGTAAAAGCTTACATGATAAGCTTAATATCTTCCAACGTTTCCTTTAAAAAAAAGGGAGAAGGAAATAATAATTGAGAACCTGCAGTTTTCATAAATCAGTAAATTACAAGTTTCCTCAAAATAAAGAACCAGAAGTTCTAACTAAAAAAAGGATTATATATCAAAACTCAAATATATAAATTTGAGATGTGAAGCTTTGAATTATTAGAAAATCTAATCAGATTATGGTAAATTTCAATTGCAATCAAACCTGAAGTTTAATAATGAAAATCAAGTTGTATCATTTAGGATCTAAAGTATTAAACAAAGACTTTTTTTAAAGTAAAATTGGAACTAGATGTTCTAAAAATATTTGCCAATGGTATTAACTACTAAATTAAATAAATGTATAGAAACTTGTTCACTCCAGAAGTATGAATATAATATATTTAAAAAAAATCTCCAAAAGAGATTTGTTGATATATTTGGTGTTTTTACTAAAACCAAATAAATATATAGAAACATATCTACTCTTCTACTCTCTTTCTTTTTAATTAAAAATAAGGCATTCTAATAGGAAGTTTATTTCCTAATTTTTTTCCTTCTTCCATGCATCCAATCACTTTTCAAAAGGTAAAATATATTAGATCAAATATAATAGATCTGAAATAATCTTAATTTCCTAAATTTCTAAAATAACTTGTGTTGATTTGAAGATTTACATGTTTGTTTTGATATATTTGGTAAAGAATTATGAAGTTAGTTTTCTTATGAAAATAATAATGATTTGGATCTGAGATTTATAGTTACTTATGATTATGAATGATATGAATAGATCTGAGATAATTTTGTTTATTTAGAAATTCTGATTATTGGGAAATAAAGTTTCGCTTTAAGATATTCATTTTAATTTTATTGTTGAGTAATGTTGAACCTATATTTAAGATGAAATTGTGTTACTTTGAGTATTGTTTGTTCAATTAGTTCATATATTTATAATGAAATTATTTTGCTATGACAGTAGTTATATCCTTACATAAAGGTTAACTGTAGTTATTTTTATCACAAATGAATTAATTGCAAGTGTGATGGTAATAAATTAAATCATTTATTGTCATAAATGCATTAAATGCATTGATTATTGTAAAATAAACGACGTTGTATGTTTGTGTTTGGAATAAGAATAGACGTATGATTTACTATTTGATGTATTTATTTTGACAAGTAATGTCTGTTGTAACGAAAAAAATAGATTTAACAACAACTCAAAGGAATTATTTTAAAAGAAGTTGTATAACTCAAAGTCTAAGGCCTGAAGTCTGGAATTATGAAAAGATTTTCTGACAAAATTTACAAGCTTGAATTCTTGTCAGTATTTTTTTTAATTTGTCAAAATGTACAAGCTTCTAAAAAAAAGGCAGTTTACACAAAATTTGAGAACCCGAAGTTCATAATAAATTAGTGAACTTGAAGTTCATGAATTAAAAGCCCGAAGCTCTATTGAAATTGTGTAAAATGATAAGGTTGTACTTCGTGAAGAAGTTAAAGGAAAATAATATATTATCATATGAGATAATAATGCAGCATTCAAGAGGTAACAAAAATCTTCAAATGAGTTATACCTTACCTTATATCTTCATATTTATATTATATTAAACAAATATCCTGAAGATATTTTGTTATATGATATATCAAACATCATTGGATGTGTGTGTATTAATCTTTTGAAAAGATATTTTAGAGATTTATTTATATTTATATTGCAAAATATAACATCCCAGAAGAGATGTTATAGAAATTTTATTTTTGTTACATTGCAATTCCTTAAAAGGAAATACTATATTCCCCGAAGGAATAATGATATAAAAATTTTTTTGAGTAATAACAACAATTTATCGAGAGAAAAAAATGATATTGTATACCAATGTTACACTCCAGAAGTAGTGGTTTTATCTTCGCATCTTACTTTCATTTGGTGCATCTAATTTTTTTACTGTATTTAAAGTCTGATATGTCATTTCAAAGATAGCTATAAAAAAAAATTTCCAGTAGGGATGTTTTATGTTATTGTAAAGGTAGTAATTATGTAATTTCTACAAATAGAAACATTGTACATTGATATGACATTCCAATAGTACATATATATATATATATATATATATATATCTTTAGAAGAGATAAGTTCACTCCAGAAGTAGTGATAATAAAATATCCCTAAAAGAGACTAATAAATTAGGAAAAGATAACATATCTCTAGAAGAGATTTGCTTATATGTTTAGTAATTTTATTAAACCAAATAAATGCATAAAAATTTGATTATAAAGGGTTCTAATTTAGTTTAGATTAGATCCTAAAAGTTTGAGAACTATACATACGGTCCTGAGGAAATCTGTATCTGTAACATTCCAAATATCCAGAAGATACTATTATTATTTTTGCTGTAATTTTTTTTATAGAACTTTCAATAGAGATGTGTAGAAATGTCTATACACAATTAAAATTATTCCTTGATAAGTAATCATAATTAGGTTCAAAACTGATATTTGAAATATAATTGAGGAATAAACTTAACAACTTGAAGTTGTGTGTATATTTTATTCGAACCAGAAGTTCGATATGGTTTCAAACCAAATGTTTTGAAAATTATCATGCTGTTTTGACAGGTTTGCATTGACATTGATTTATAAATAGAAATTAATAGTTTGGATCCTTGTAATAGTTTGTTCTAAAAATCACTAATTCAAATGAGAAAGAATATGAAAATTTTATAATATATATGTGATACGTGGACGCATGTATACATCCATATATGTAAATATTTAGCTAACAACCTGAAATTTGTTATAAGCTCATCTTATAGATTATGCATAGACATTATTTAGTGATTTAAAATACAATCAACATAAATGTTGAATGACCTGAAGTCATGTATGTATTCAAATGATCTACACAATAAGTAAATTCCTCCAATTGCTTAGATCAATGAATGAGAACAAACTCTAATAATCAATATCAATTGAATGCATCTTATAAAGAATTATCCTCCTATTATTAATATGTATGATGTACTTGCTAGTAGCAAAATCATAATGGATCAAAATGAGAGTCCAAAAATGATTATTATTTAATGTGACAATGTTTGTCAACATTGAGGGGGAGGATAAAGGGATACAAACTCATTTTGATCATCAGTGTTAAATATTTATTAAAATATACAATGATGCAAAATATTATCAATATTATCCCTAGCAGACTTTCTCCAATATAGACTTGAATCCCTTAAGGATCAAAATTTGTAAACCACATCTGAAATATGGTTCAAAAGTCAGTTCAAAATATTTTTGGAGTAAGTAATAAAGATGCCAAATAAAGGAGGTGAGTGTTCTTGAAGAAAGACTTAAGGATGCTCTGAAAGAGATCCATGACATGATTCTCAAATAACCCTAGAAGTGGGTAAGGTACCTAAAACATGATAATTAAAGAGATCTCAATAAATCATGTCTAGAACCGACAAGAAATAATCATCGATAATAAATTTATAAATAATAAAGCGCTTATGTTTATAAATGGATTAAAGATCCTGAATTAGCGAAAAACATGATTGGCCATCATGAAATTCTCCTTAATAAGAAATCTGAACTTGTAGTCCGCAAAGTACCAAAAGTACTTGAAATGCTTAATATACCCCGAAGGTATAAATGTGGTTTAAGATCATATTAAATAATGAAAGTATACGAATTCCTGAAGAATATAAATAACTTTCATTGTTATAAAGAATGCAAAGAACAAGGAGAGTAAATTTCAACCTACTTTTAAGTATTGTTGTAATGAAAATCTTGATATAATTCATGATGAGTAGATTACTTCCTATTTTTAAGTATCGTTGTACTGAAACTCTTAATATCCATTGAAGTGATAGTTGCGATATGCAAATACTTATTAAAGTATACAAACTTCTGAAGAATATATATAACTTATGTAGTTATAAAGAATGAAAAAGACATGAAGTGTAGATTACAAATTTCTTCTAAGTATTGTTGTAATGAAAATCTTGATACATCAAGATGAGTGATTACTTCCTGCTTTCTAGTAATGTTGTAACGAAATTTTAAATATTCATCAAAGATGTATAGTTGCAATATGAAAAACTAATTTGAAGCACAGAAATGAAAGCACGTGAAGTGTTTTTCATAAAAGCAGCATACAAAATGCATAAAATGAAAACCATATTTGGAAGAAACAATCTTTTAGAAAATTTGATTGTATCGAAGGAAACTATTAATAAATTGTATTATTAATGAGATACAAATTTATGGACCCAGAAGTGTCTATAACCAATTTGAGTTACCGAAAGACGAATATGAATACAGAGGAAAATTTTAAATCAGGGAGGGGCATTTATAAGTATTTTATAATGCACTCTTTTTCCTTAACTAAGATTTTTCCCATTGGGTTCTTACTAGCGAGGTTTTAATGAGGCATTATCTTCATCCAGAAGTATCAACTCCCTAGTTACATTTGAAATAAGTTATAATGTACTCTTTTTCCTTATTTAAGATTTTTCCCACTGGGTTTTTCTTACTAAAGTTTTAACGAGGCATTGTCTTGATCCAGAAGAATTAAACGTCTTCTCAAGAAATAACATCTCAAGTGTGTTATTTAAGTTAAATTGTATTTTTATCCTTGACTAAGGTTTTTCCCATCGGTTTTCCTTTGTAAGGTTTTTAATGAAGTATTATATTGATCCAGAATTATCAAACTCTATTTGATTCTGTAAATTATTGAAATATCTTATACTATATTGTACTCTTTTTCCTTAACTAAGATTTTTTCCATGAGGTTTTTCTTAGTAAGGTTTGGACAAGGCATTAGTTTGATCCAGAAGTATCAAACTTCATTTGAAGAAATGAGAAAATAAGACATGTCATTGTACTCTTTTTTTTCCTTCACTGAGATTTTTCCCATTGGGTTTTTCTTAGTAAGGGTTTAATGAGGCATTATTTTGATTCCGAAGTATCAAACTCTTAGAAGGAATATCATTTTTAGTATGATATCTATAATTTCACAAGTTGCACTCTTTTCCTCTTTCAAGGTTTTTCTTATTGGGTTTTCCTTGCAGAGGTTTTTAATGAGGCAACGAACAATATCTATATCGACTGAATGGATAAATACAAGCAAGATAATAATGAGGGGGAGCAATCATCATACACGTTTCGAAACGGACAATTTCTATTTATCAGAGGATTCAAGATTTTGAAGACGCATATTCAAGGGGGGAGTGTTATAATATATGTAAATATAAATAGTGAATATGCTATATACTGTTTTGTATTTAGTCCCACATCGTGGGATTAGTTCTACCCCAAGCTCCTAGGCTCTATATAAAGGTGCTAATATAATGTAAATAGATAATCTATTCTTAGGAATAAATAATATGCCTTCTGCCTCTCTCTCTAATGGCTTCCTATTTTCTTTATTCTATAACAATTAAGTTCTTCAATTTCTTTTATTAGTAAATTCTATTAAATACATTGATTAATTACCTTAATCAATCATTAATTAATTACCTTATCAATCATTGATTATTCCAAATTATTAATTACTCTAGAATTAATTAACCTTTAATTGATTATATTATATTAATTGTTCACAATCATTAACTACTCATCTTAATTAACTTCTTAGTTTCCATTAACAAACTCACTAAATTATCTTGAAGATAAATTATCATTAACTGTTAAAACAACACCTTTATTTAAAATATCGATTTAAGTGAAATAATAAAAATTATTTATGTTATCTTTAACACCTGAAACATAAGCAATTATACCTGAGGAAAACTAAGCATTACTCAACAATACCCGAGTGTCCTCAGCTCTTCTGACATTTTTTTTAACTTTACATTTGTATGTACAATTTCAGCTTATGTTACAAGCATATCCAAATTACTTAATTCTTGCTTTTATTTACATTTGTATTTTATATTTTGACTATCAAGATTTGAATTATATTCAATATGGTGTACTTATATTTAATAACCATCTTTTCTATGGTCCTATACCGCATCCTCGATTAATTCTTCTGTGTGAAAATACTTCTTTAAAGTAATTTACTTAGTACACTCAACCACCATGAAAAGAAACCCATCAAATTGTTTATCAAATCGAAGATAAAAATCTAACAAGTAAGGCATTTTCATAGAAACAAACATGTTCATTTCGGGCAGAAATTTAATCCGAGCTTGCACCTCAAATTCGTATATATATAGATGGCTGAATTTTAAAAAGTGATACAAATGAAAGTTATAGGCCTTTCCGTTAGCTTTCCAGAATGACCAAGATCATCGAATTTGGATTAACGGTTAAAAAGTTATGACCATTTTACTAAAAACATTAAGCTTAGCCTGAACTTATGCATTTGCAGGACAGCGACCAACAGTTGCAATTTTAGCATAGAAAACATCGAAATCAGGCAAAATGAATAAATCAAAAGTTGTAGATTAGTTTTTAAACTTTCCGAAACATTAAAAATTACCGAACTTCGATAAGAATTGTAAAAGTTATCGATAAAACAATTCTGAGATTTGAATTTCACAACTTCTGTCATTTTGTCTCGAGACAGCGATAAACAATTATAATTTTGGCAAAGATAACATCGAAATTTTGGAAAACTCAAAACTTAAAAGTTTTAGAACAAAGTCTAAGCTTTCTGGAACATCTAAATTTATCGAAATCGGTTGAGGAGCGAAGAAGTGATGGCCAATTTAGTTTCAGCCTTAAGCACAGAGCTAATATTGGTTTTGCTCTCGGGATTATAGTAGAAAAATTCAATTTTTACATAGCTAATACCCAAATTACAGAAAACACAAAACATCAAAGTTGTAGCACATGAAATATGATTTCCAGAACATCTAAAAAATCGAAATTTCATTAAGAATTGAGAAAGTTATGGTCAAATTACTAAGCTGCGTTTTTGATAGAACCGAGCCACTTTTACTTACAACTATTATCTCTTCAAGAATAACATGAATACTAGAAATTTAAATAGTTTTTCTCACCTTACACTTGTGTATTTGACTTGAATTTTTTTTCCTTAGCTTTCTCCAAGCTTTTTCACTTTATCCTACTTTTTTTTTGCTTTTTGAAAAAAGAAAAATAAGTAAACATTTCCACCCTTTATATAGAAATTTTTAAGGCTAGTTTGGTAATTTTAGTTTTGGATACTTGTCTACTTCTCTTTGCACAAGCTTTAGAATGTTGAAATATGTTTACTTAGGTGTCTTAAGATGTATCTACATATGGACACCTAATGGACTTATGTGTCACTATTTTATTTAATCTTTTGACACATGTCCTTCATTTTTTTATGCAAGCCTTATTTCATGACACATACCTTATTTAGTAATCATTTAAGGTGTTCTAGAAATGTACAACAAAGTGATATATGTGTCATAATTCTATTTCATCTTAAGATAGGTGTATGGTCTATATTATGCCACTTGTCTTCACCATGTCAGGCCACTTATCTTATACTTATAAATGTATACATACTTATACCTTTTGTATTATTTAAAAGCATACATAAATATAAGTAAAATAGAGATGGTGCAGATAGTATATTTTCAAAACCGAATAAATCATCTTTAAATTAAATTTCAACCATTCTATTATCTTCAGTATCATCATTATAAATTTTATAAGCCTTCAAATTTTTTTAACAGGCTTAGAAATTTCAGATTCAAGAATTTACCCAATTTCAATTATTAAATACAATATTTAAACTATATAATTCAATGATTTAATTTTCAAGTAAATACTTATATCTCAAATTCACATTAAAATTAACTTTTAAACATTTAAAATCAATTCAATTATCCCATTCTACATTGTTAAAAATTCTGGGTCGTCACAGAGAGGAATGGGAAATTAAAACTCCAACCCCTAGTTTCCATCTACAAATCAAGTTCTAGCTCCAAATCAGTAGAAGAAGCTTCGGTAAGCCTCCTCCTCTTCTTCTCCAACTCATTCTCTTATCAATTTCAGAAATTCCTAAACCTAACTTAGGAAATATTTCTCTTTTTATCTTAGATCAAGCTCTTTGGGTTGGAATTGAAGAGTGATTGTCCTTGCCATTGCTCTATAGCTTCTTCTTCATTTATTTTGGGTTTAAAGGTGAGATTTTTATCTCACATCTATGACTATAATTATCTTTGGTTGTTAGGTATGAATTCCTAACACCTCTTCATGTGAATTTGCTCTTGACTTGGATTGGTTTTGTGAATATTCCATTTTTTGGGTTTTTAAGTCAAATTTGTGTGAAAATCCTTTTAGGGAGTTTGATCATGCTTTTGGTGATGCATCGAGGAGCATGTACGGCCTTGTTGCCTATTGGCATAAACCCTTAGAGCCAATGTTCATCCGGTTACATTTTTGAAGAGTTTGCTCTTCATTTGGTTAGGCTGAAAAACAGCCCTGGCATGATTCAGTCGACTGAAATCTCTGTTCAGTCGACTGAAACTGGAACCCGAAAGTTTTCAGGCAGAATTCAGTCAACTGAAAATCTCTGTTCAGTCAACTGAATTTGCTGTTCAGTCGACTGAAATCTCTGTTCAGTCGACTCAACCTGGAAACAGAAAGTTTCCAGGCAGAATTCAGTCAACTGAAAATCTCTGTTCAGTCAACTGAATTTGATGTTCAGTCAACTGAATTTGCTGTTTAGTCAACTGAAATCTCTGTTCAGTCAACTAAAATCTCCATTCAGTCAACTGAAATCTCTGTTCAGTCAACTGAATTTGCTGTTTCGGCCCACTTTGCCTTTTGGGAATGAATTTCCAATTTGAATCGATTCGTGATGATCCTATTTGTTGTTATCATTTATTATTACTTTGATGACTCCTTTTTAGGGATTTTTGAATATCCAGTTCGATGGACTCTTTATCAGTTTCTTTGGATTTGGTTCACGTCTTCGTATGTGGATTTTAATGATTGATTGTTTCTACAATCATTTTTATGGTTTGTCACTTTAGAAATATAAATGTTTACAATGCTAGTAGTGAATATCAAAACTCTTTCATCATAATGATTTCAACACTATTTTATTACAAAGCTTGTTTCTTAAACCGTTTTCCAATCTACTAGTATATACGAACCTTTACCTCACTCATATGAGAAATCTAATTAAACAAATTAGTAAAACAAGTGGTATGAAACGCTTGCATTTACTTCGTCGGTTAATTCTTAGACTTGTTCGATTGAATCTCTTGTGACAATTTTCTAGTGGAGATCTACAATTTGTTCGTAAATATTTAAGTTAAGCTAGTGGTTATGGGACATGAAGCTAAGCTCATATATTTACTAGCTTTGTGTAATTGACACTTCTTGATGATCGATGATGATCGTTTTGTGATTTAGACTAGCAATGTGCGATGTCTCTTTATCTACGAGGGAGACTAAACCCCGTTTCTGTGGAGCTTATGCTCAATTTGGTGGGGTAGCGACCCATGGTCTTCGGGCCGTTCTGTGGAGCTTCGGCTCAAAACTAATGGGTAGCAACCATGGAATAGCGTTCCATTTTGTGATACACGTGTTGGTGAGTTTTCATGCTCCCGTTTTGTGATAGGCCTCCCCTTTTTTGTGATTTCTGGATTTCTATTGACAATTTCTAGAATTTATGTTTCACCAATTTTTGTGGTTTCATTGATAAGTTCTATCAATATTTGTGCATTGGTGAATTTGTGTGTCATTAACTTTTGTGATTGGCATTGATATAATTGTCAATATTTATGGTTTGGTAAATGAAATAAAGAGTATGACAATCCTTTTTATCTTTGAGAAGATTCTTGTGATATTGATTAATCTCTTGTTGATTTCAATTACATGCTTGTCACAGTATGGCATTTTGGTTATTATACGTTTTTGTCATATCTCTTATTCTATATCATTTCATCTGATATTTATAGTTAGACTGATCCGTTTATTATTTTCTTATTAAATAATATTTGGGTCAGACCGGGATGTTACAGGTGTTTCTGCTTGACTCCTCATCTGGGATTATTATTCTGACTTTTGGCTAAGTACTTAGATTAGTAGTTTATTTTGTTGTATACATTTGAGATATAGACTCCATGGTGTATACTTATTATTTTGTGTAGCTCTTGTAACTATTATTTTGTGATATAGTGGATCTTGTTTGACCACTACTCTGATATACACTTTTATGTGTAATATCATATCTGTTTTCGTCTTTGAGATATGATCTTCTATGACTGATTTGTGTTATGCTTATTTCTATATTTGTTTCCGAAGATATTATAGCCAATGTGTAGTAGCTTTGAGTTTGCATTGGCATGTCGGATTTCCTTTCGAGATGAAAAGTTATACTTTTATCTGGCATATCGGTACTCGCACAAAGCAATTATACAGATGGTCGCTCCTCAACAACCTTATTCTCCGTGGTAGTTGACGACATTACTCTGTAGTGTTCTTGGCTAGCATGGGTATAGAGGTGGGGCGTCACACCTGCTGCCTCTACTTCTTATTTTCCATAACCATCATTCCAACTCTTCCACCATGGTCATCAGCATGCACCTAACTCAAATATCCCATGCATCACCTGCATACACCTTGCAGTTGCATATCCCCAACATCACCAGTAACAAGCATCATCAAATAACGATACACTTCAACCAACCCTGAACCAACTGCACATCAGTCCTATACCCTTTCGCATCAACTTAAACTACAAACCATCAACCACAACACAATAATATCAACCTGCACATTTCTACCCCATCTTCTTATTATCATACCCTCACCTTCAAAACAATTCACTTCAACCATACAAACTTCAATATGTCACCATCCAGCTCTACAACCCTCTACAACATCCATTGCCTCTACCAGTCACCACCACTATATCCTACAACACCCTCCTATCTACCTGCACCACCATGCAACAGATTGCATCCTCCCTGCCTCTAATTCAACCTACATTTCTGTTCATTTCAAACACTTCTTATTTCTTCTTACTGCCACTTACTGCCATCAAAACACTTCTGTTCATATTTCTTACTTCCACCATCATGCACACCCTACATACAAAACCACCCAAAAACTGTTTCCAATAGTATGTATGGAGTAAATAGTATGTACGCACACCCTACATTCAAAACCACCTTATAGGTTACTCCATACCATAATTTTAAGGAACCCTAATGGCAAAATCCACCGATAAGCTAGCAGAGAGTTTTCTACTAGTATATGTAAATAGTACTTGGTCGTCTTATTTATTTTTATTTTGGCATCCATGAAACAAAATATAATACATTGAACAATGAAATGATGGCACATGTTCATGCTTATAATTGGAAAACTCATCAATCAAAAGCCTGTCGAAGAATTAATAGCTAATAAGACTTATAAATGCTTATACAGGTTATGTCTTAGACTACATAAATTATATAATTAAACACGTTTCCCTTTGTTACTAACTTTATTCCCTGTCGATTGCATACTCTGAAGAACTTCATTAATTTACTATTATTAAACTTAATTGACTTAGTTAAATTATTATTATCATTATTATAAATTTTGTTAATTTTTAGAAAACTTAGATAACTTTGATAATATTTTATAATTTATTATTATTGTTATTATTGTTATTATTATCATTATTATTCAAAATCTAGCAACACTTCCTTTGCGTGGTTAGTGCTTTCCCGCACACCCCAATTCAATATATGTACGTTATCAAAACAAGATCGGATTCATATCATAAATCATAATATATACTCCAAGGTATCATACACACACATTTTAAAGACAAAAATGATGGCGTTTAACAAGTAAAAATTTCTTAAATGCCTTTTCAAAAGGCTTTAATGATAAATGCAAAAACTGCATGATTCTTTTTATATGTATTAATTGATATTCACACAATAAAAGACTGGTTTTGATAGTACAGTTCTCCAAACCAACAATAACTGCTTCTCGAAACTTTTAGCCTCATTTTAAAGTGAATTTCTAGTTGAATGAATCGTATAAAACTATGCATATACGTCATTGCAAGCCAAACAATCCCTACTTAAGCTCAAACAAATCCATTTACTTGTAACTTTATACAAAACTTTAAACATAAATAATGAAAATAATACACTACTTCAGAATCAAATCAAAATACTAGCATCCTCAGTTCCAATTTATTTACCAAGAATAAATGAATGATGTAGGGAAATGGGTATAAACAAGAATATTAGCAACTGACTAATAAAATTTTCGAACTGGATGAAAATAAGTTCACCTGTTATTATCATCAAGAGTCTGAGAAAAGTCGTGCTTTGATCGACTTCATATACTTCATTGTAGTAGTTGAAAAATCTTCAATTTTTTAGTTTCTCCTTTATCCTAAAAGTTAAATCACAAAGACTTTAGCGTAATTTTGGACACGGTGAAAAAGCAGCATATACATTCTCATATAACTATAAGAGTCTTATGAGTAAAAGATAAAAGAATGACAACTTTTAAGCTAGAAGGCAACATGAGCAGATTGACTGCAAAATAACTAAACAGTAAATAATAGAAACACAATACAAGCACTGACTTATTAATACATCAAAGTATCCATTTTTTTGTAAATCTCGAGCATCCTTGATGTGCTTTTATTTTGTCAGAGGGGCAAACAAAACTCTTCATCTCCTCATAATTATTTACTTATATTCTGCATTTTCAATGGAGATAAGTAGTCATCATCCAGTCATGTTCGTTCTATAAAGAATGATTTAAAAATCCTTCATGAAGGATACTTGTCAATGCTAACCATGTCTTATTCTGCATAAATAGAATGGACCAAATCATGTCATAAGTGCACCTCTTCCTGAAAAGAAACATAAAGAACCCACACCCTATATCAAAACAGAAGAGCATCATGAAAGAAACGAACAAAAAATGGATTCAGAAGAAGACTTTGATCCATTGAACCTCCCTGAAGTTCCAAAAGCTTCAGTCCGAGAAACTTCAGAAATTTCTCCTTCAGCCCCTGATCTAGGTCTCAACAAACCCGATTCTGATCCATCTACACCACAAATGAATATGGCGACTCTAACACTGCATACTATTCTACGAAAGAAACAAAACAATATCAATATGTGCCTTTTGTTACTCCACCTCCTCCAATTCCCATTTCATCACCACTAGGAAAAAAAGACCCAAGTCCTCATTTTTCACCACCACCAGAGCATAACAATCTTAATCCTCGTTTATCTAAAAAATGATTCAACTCTTGATCCGGATTTAGTTTCTAAACAAAGCAAAACTGGAGATAATTTGACACCAATAATGTGGACTTGCAAGACGTATTGGAAGCTACCCAGGCTGCTGCAGATTCTGTTGACCGAGCTACTTAAGCTGCCGAGCAACAGCCAGCCTTACTCAGCTTTGGATTGTAGAGCTAGTAACAAAGAGAAACCAGAATGCAACTTCTGAAACAAGCAAAAACAAAGATTCAAAGATTGCAGAAAAAGATGGAAACTTAAATCAACACCCTAATGCATAAGAGAAGAACAAGTACATTAAAAATTGCAATATATCGGAGCATCATCTAATAACTAAACGCCATCCGCAAAATTATTGAATGATTGAACCAAGCTTAAAGCTGTCATCTCTATCATTAATTTAAAAGGCTAAAGCTTAGAACAAGGTCGCTAAACTTCTTTTTCCCAGTAAAATCCAAGGACAGGAAAACCAGATCTAACTAAAATATGATAAAACAAATGGTCAAACTAAAACGAATTACCTTATTAGTTTTCTCAGGTAGTAAGATACCCAAAGAAATTTTAGAAGGAGGACGATTTTTTCAACTAAAATTCGGCTGAACGTGGGAACTAAATGTTTCGTCATTCTCTGCTTTTCTGATTGAAGGGGAAGAAGAAAACGATAAGCGCTTCGTGTAGATGTCGGGTTTTTATTATAGGGTTTAGTGAGGCTTTAGGAGTGCGATTAATCGCCTATGGAAACTAACATTTCATCTTCGGATCAATCTGGTAGGCCCAAACCAACCAATGGAGTTTTCGCTCCTATATTCAAACTTGTTTATTTTGCCAGTTCTAAATTGTTGCATAGAAAAGGTAAAAAGAGGGAGACGGTGCCGGATTGGAAGATGATTTTGGGGATATCAGATGAGGAAGATGATGGATTTTGGAGACGAAGATGAGGGCTCTGAGTGATTGGAAGGCAGAGACTTTCTTTTGTTCCCATCGCAATTTTGAGAGGGGGAAAAAGTGGTGTGAAAGGAATTTTGAGCGGCCATGGAAAATTTTAGCAAAATATAGATAAATAATTGGCGGGACCAATTAGCAGCGTTTCATCGTTTCATGTTATATTCTAAAATGACCAACGACGGCATATGCCTAGAAACGCAACCAACTAATGCAACCAAAAATAAGTTTTGTTGTAGTGATTCCAAACGGTACACATTTGTACTAGAATGGGATGATAATTTATAAAACTTATGTTGTCACACACTCTACTCCAATGAATTAAAATACCATTCAAACCCCATTCCTTTTTATGATCACTTTAAATCTAGTTTTACAAACATATCAGTTACCCGAAAATTTACCGTGATGACCAATTTGACATCATTACTTGCCTAAGTTATTTAAGTCTACAAATCTTGAAGTTATCGTACAACTTCTTTAATGAAGTTTAACATTAATTTAGGGAATACTTTCCCTTTATTTTCCTTATTCCAGAATATACTACCTTGAGTCCAACTATTGCAAGATTCACACGGCATCCAAGGAATGCTAAAATAAATCAGTGACATATGTAAAATAAACATTTTTACATTCTTACCCATCTGGTCCACTCGTAGCTTGGAGGTGACAATACAATACCTGGGCCATCCGTAGCCTACAAGTATCCTATCCTTACATATATGATATCAATTAATGCCATGCTGCTCAAAATGTCGAGCCTATACTCACAGTTCTGTCTAACATTGCCTGGTGTAATCATGGAATTGCATATTTCTTATATAACACTCTTAATAAGGATTGAAGTAGACCCTACTTGTCCTTCTCACACTTCAAATTGAAAAGTCCCTTGGATCTGTAGCATCCTTCGATACAACTAAAACATCTTGCCTTACTCTTCCCTTTGGAAATATGTTCACTTAAATCATACTCTTCAATATTCCTTACACAAAAATTTACAATTCTAACCATATTTGGGTAAAGGCACACAAGGCTCTATTCTCCTCTCACTACTAATGGAAGTTCAACCCAGTACTATGTCCTTTCAATTTAATTGTTAATAGAAAAGTTTACTAAATTCGCATGGTGCTCTTGTTTCTTTATCTCAACCATTAATGTTTACAAATCCATAGTCAATTCCATCCTAGTGGGCTAATCTAACTCCAACTTATTTGTTTTAAATTTTATGTTACAATCATAACATTTCCATTTTAGATCAAATCTTTTTATTTTAACATCGTTTATAGAATACCACCAATTTTTTAAAACTGCAAAATCTGCTTTTCATTTTTACTATTTAAATCAATTTTTTTTTTAATTTTACTGTTTCCACAAATCTAGTAAGTTGCGTAAAACTTTAAAATCTTTCAGTTTTTACTTTATCTTCCACAAACTAGAAAGTTTTAAACTGTAAAACTCTCCATTAATTTTTAGCAAGTGTTCCCTTTTGCTAAGATCATGATATTTTAGTTTAATCATATCATCAAAAATGATTAGCTTAGCTTATTAAACATATATGTAAAACACATCATTTTAAAAAAATTCTTTAAATAGTAATAAATTTTCCACAAAATGTATTTTTAAAGAAAATGTGGTATTTTTAACTCATTATTATTAGAGTTTGACAAAAGCATCTATAAAAGACATTTTCAAATATTAACAATTTCTTATTTACAAAAAGAGTTCTAAAGTCGGATCTTGCATACTCCTCAATTTTTATTTTTATTTTTATTTCCAAAAGTTCTGTTATTAGAAGCAAAATGCACATTGGGATAATTTTAACAATGTACCCAAAACAGAATAAAATCTTTTAAAAGAGTTATTGAAAATGACATTCCACCAAATTTTTTAATTTTACTTTCAAATGAATCCCATAAATTTTATATGACCATTATATAGCATTATAAACTAACTCTTCTTTTTCTTTCCAAAAGTTCTGTTTTTAAAAGCACAGTCAACATAGAAGATAAGTGTAACAATGTGTCGAAGGGACAAAACAAAATCTTTATGACAGTCATTGAAAATTGGCTTTTTGTCAATTTCTTTTACCCATGCTTTTTAAAAGAATTTACATAGTTTGCCTGATTATTTTATAGAAAATCATGAACTAACTTATATTAATTTTTAAAATATCAAACATCTCTGTTTCACATTAAAAAAAACATTTTCACTATTTTATCACTTAAATTAGAGTAGACAATAGCAACCTAATTACACCAACCTATAAATTCCTAGTAATGCTTTAAGTACATATGGATTCCGTCTTCCTTTTCCAAAAATGGTTAGCACAATTTCATTCTTGAATTTAGCGTCTAACTTCAACATGGAAATTCTTCAACCCTTCCTTTAAGTAAATATATGCCCTTGTAATTATTACCAATATGAAACAGTGTTTCTACTTTAACTAGGAAAATTTACCTTAAGTTCATAAAGTCCTTTTTCATATTATGCCTTATCTTCATTTTATACTCATTATATGGGTCTTGTGGTGCTAATTTTCTTCATTCACCATTAAATCCATAATTTACTTGTCACTGCTAGTGGGTATAAGAAACCTCTACTAGCATTTCTTTATAGGGTAAATTAAAATAACTATGAACGGTTCTTTTCCATCTCAACTGTTATTACCTTAATCTTTATTCTAACCACAATTACATGCTACTGTAAGGGATATACCAATAACTAATAGGGTGTTCTACACTATCTCCTAAAACTTGTTCTTATATAGCTCCCTAACTCAAACTTAGTACATCCTATCTCCTAAAACTTGTTCTTATTATCACTATCTGTGCTTGGGAATTATTTTCAACTTTCCCGCAGATAGCATAGGCATAAATAAAAGAAATGTTGATATATAGATAAAATCTTTAGCAATCTCTTTAAAATCTCTTATATACATACATATAATTACATCAAAACCCATTTTGAAAAGCTTTTCATAAAATAATATGAAAAACTTCTCCAAAAACCAATTGTTTTAAATTATTTTCAAGTATGTTCTCTCAATACATGCTTAAATCGTAGGGAATCCTAAACCTAAAATTTGACACCAAATGTGACGACCGCACTTCCTAACATAAGTTATGCCGACAAATACGAGCTGTTGGGATTTTAAAAATATTACAGAGCATTGGTAAAAGGGTGGAGTTATAAGACATTCTGCACTTTCAGATCTCACAATGGAAGAATTTAAATATGTATACAAAAATAGACATCCTAGAAATACAGCTTCCAAAATACTTGTTTTACATATATCCGTTCTCAAAGTACAATATAAACTCTACAAATACTTGACACAATATTGACTATAATAGAAACAATAGGTAAGAGGACTCCATCATTGAGCTCCTTTCTCCCCCATATTGTATCCAACCATCACTAACCTATCTTCCTATGGCGGGAAAAATGGAAAGAAGTGGGGTGGGTCAAACATAAATCTAGTGAATAAAACAAGGCTAATAAGATTATTAAGTGCAATTAATTCTAAACCCATTCTAATGATATGGAGTGCATGTACTGTGTCCGTGCAATCCTAAGGTCTTATACCTAAGGATACTTCTCTAACAAGACGGGTCAATCAACGAGTCGAACCTCACATAATCGATAGACTAAATTGGAACCTACTGTCCCCTTTCTACTCACACTATGCCTGGAGAAGGAGGACACCGTAATGCAAACTCACAAAGTGAATCATCGTATGCACTAGTGTGATTTGATTTATTTTGACCAAGTGTGTGCCCCCAACTCCATAGGGCTGGTTACTCCAAACTCTTAACCTGACACTTTGTATGGGGTCGGGTAGCTTGGGTGACTCTCTTTTTTCGCCCAATCCAATTTGTGTGGTAGTTACTACCACCGGGAACTGTAGTTTGAACAATCGATTCCAGGCATTTTGCACTTGATAAGGATCTGGTTTCTCTAAATTCAGTATGAGGTCCCGTCTGCATATCGGTTTTTATCTTTGGAAACCCACGTATAGCTCAACTCCTTGGGTTTTTTGCATAATGTAGAGTTTTGGCAAGTGTATGCTGGTTTTCCAATCATCTTTGTAATTTGAGATTTATTGGCATTGTTGGAGCGATTCCAATATTTGGAGGACAAATCTCGGATTTTGCCGTCGATTCTGTAGTTTGGATGCTTCATGACACTGTAGAGGCAACACCATTCTCTTGGGGCCAGGATTGATTTCTATCAACCCTGCAATAGATACATCTTCCAACATTGCCAGAGCGATGCCGATATTTGGAGCTTCTATCAAACTATCGATGTTACGAGAGTAATGTCGATAGCTTGTATACAGAGGGGTTTCTCATCATTGCTAGGTCAACATTGGTAATTAGAGTGTTGGAATGAAATTTTCAGTTGCTTTGACAGTTCTGGACTCAATACTTCTTATTTGGAAATGAAGAAGCATTTACCTGGTTATGTGAGTCGCTTGCATCTTGCTTGCAAGAACACAGTTCCATCGGTTCTAGGAGCAATATGTAGCTTACCGAATAGCGTATGAGGGTGTTGCCTACTTGAACGTGGTTTCATTGGTTTAAGAATCTTTGTGCGGCTTGCAATGTGGTGCACAAAAAGAACGCTTAATCTGATGTGGTTCCATTAGTCCAAAAAGTGATACGTGGCTTATGGGATGCACGCAAGGAGATATCACACACTTGAACACAGTTCCATTGATTCAAGCAATAGATGAATGGATGGTACTGAACACAGTTCCATCTGTTCAAGCAATGTATGGATGGAGTGAACTTGAACGTGGTTTCGTCGGTTCTTGCAGTGAAGGAGCATACTTTTGAACATGGTTCCGTTGTTCAAGTAACGAAGGAGTGGAGCATACTTAAACATGGTTCAATCTGTTCAAGCAGCGAAGGAGTGGAGCTTACTTGAATGCTTCCATCGGTTCAAGTAGCAAATGAGTGAAGCGTACTTGAATGTAGTTTTATCGGTTCAAGCAGCGAATGTGTGGAGCGTACTTGAATGCATTTCCATCGATTTAAGCAGTGAACGAGTGAAGCGTACTTGAACACAGTTCCATCGGTTAAAGCATCGAATGTGTGGAGCGTACTTAAGCGCAGTTCCATCGATTCAAGAAGCGAATGAATGGAGCTTACTTGAACGTAGTTCCATCGGTTCAAGAAGCAAGTTAGTGAAGCATACTTGAACATAGTTTCATCGGTTCAAGTAGCAATGGAGTGGAGTTTACTTGAATGTAGTTCCATTGATTTGAGCATCAATGTCGGCTTATGGGTTGCTTACCTGGATGCAGTTCCATTGGTGAAGAAGCAGCGCATGGCTTATGTGATGCGCATAAAGAGATATTTCGTACTTAAACACAGTTTCACCAGTTTAAGAAGCAAAATTTATTATTAATAAAATGAAGAGAAAGGCAAGTCCTGCCTATTCACATGCCCCTAGTGTCCTTAGGTGGCTTAAATGCAAAAATAGGAGATACATAGATAGAGTTGAGTGAATTTGCATCACGTCCGGATGCTGCTTTGTTCTTGGATGACTAATCAATGACTAATCTTCCATCATTTTGTCGGGGTCCCACTCCATTGGGCCTAAGAAATTTCCCTTGGGTAATTAGACCCTGGGGTCTCGTGGCTCCTTGGCTATTTTATGGTTTCTTTGCATACTACTGGATTATTTTATTCCTTATCAACTCCCCAATCATGTCCTTCAGATGTCAACATTCATTATTGTTATGCTTGTGCGTCTCGTGGAAGCAATAGTACTTGCTCGATTGCTTCTACCGATTGGATGCTTCCTTCTTGGGTGATTGTTTTATAGAGCTCGGTTCCTTGGGTGGCAAGATAGATATTTTCTGGACTATCTTTCAAAAGTGTATAGTCCTTGGTGTGAAAATACTTGGGTGTTTTGCATTCGTCTCACATCCATCACCAGAGTTTGGGTTCCTCTAACTCTGGTTTACATTCTTCCTTGCGTTTCTGCAGTAGCTCAAGAACTATTCTCGGCCTGCTCGATCGCTGCATTATTTTGAACCACCTCCTTCGGTTTCTCATTGGCAGTCCTGCCTTCCATTGCATCTGCCACTTCCAGTCTCAACTTTGTCTCTTCTTTTAGTTAAATTCATTTATGGTAGTTGGGATCTTCATCTCAATCCATCTACCAAAGTCTGCATTCGGATGAGTGGCTTGGATCAGGGCCATAAACACATATCCTTGTTCAGATTTCTTAACTTGGTGACTGCAATGTTGAATTGATTCATAAAAGATTTTAGTGACTTATTGGGTCCTTGAAAGAAGCCAGATAGAGAGACATCACGTCTTTTGGTTGCACTGTGTAAAGTCTATACTTTTCTAACAATTTCCTCACCAACTCATCAAAGGTAGAGATGGACCTTGATGGGAGTTTGGTAAACCACATAGAATCAACGCCTTACAAGAAGATAGGGAAACATTGACAACGGCATCTGTTGCCCTAGCTCCATCCATATGTCAATTGTACTTGTACAAGAGCTGTTTGGAATTTGTCATCCCCTTGTAAAATGGCATAGTGGGCATAGTAAATGTCTTGGGGTACTCTTCTCTTAGAACGTTCGGTAAATGGAGTTCGAGTTGGTGGTGGACCCCAATCTCGTCTTTCCTACCTTTTCTTTCTTCCATTAAGTGTTTGACCATATTCGCAATGAATCCTTCACTAGTCTGGTAGTCTAAAAGTCGGTTGTCAGAGGCTATGCCAAATGTTTGGCTCTATAAGCAGCTTTAGTTTGCTAACTAAAGCCCAGGCTCTCAATTCTTCAAGAGAACCATTCCTGTGGAGTTCCATTGGCATACGGTTTGCCCTACAGTGGTAGTTTGAACTTCTTTTTCTGCATTTTTCCTACCTATGTCAGCATTTAATTCTAATCCTTTGTCATCAAGTTGCATGTCATCTTCAAAATCATAGAGAAGCATTGCAAATTCCCTTATGAAGCTTTGCTCTAAGGTTGTGGTTTGTAGTAGGTTGTCCTCCAACAGGAGGAGTACTTCCATTACCTTCAATAACGATTCCTGTGGCTCCACCAACTATTTCCTTTTAATTTTTCTTTCCATTCCTCTTATTTAAGCCCGAGACGAAGGAATTATCATATTCCATAGCAGCTACAGCTTTTGACCTAGTTCTTGGAGCAATGAGTGGCTATAGTGCTAGCAAAGCATCTATCTTATCCATGAGAGCCTTTTGGCTATCATCCATTTTTTGTTTAAGTTTATTAACTATTTGGTTGAGCTCTCCATTAATCACAACATCCTATTGAATGGTGGAACCTGGTACTAGATTTCCCGTATTAGCCTCTGTTCGATGATTGTTAGCATTATTCACTTTAATTTATTGGGCGTTTGCATCATCACCGCCGACTGTTGCTCCCGTTGATCTTCCAGAAGCGGTTTTCTATTTTTCAGGTGCCACTGATCCCCAATGGCAAGCCTATGAATCTTCGAAGCAAATTCCCTGGATCTAACCGTTGGATTTCTTCTAACCCAAAATAGAAAGCTAGATCTAAGGATGGGTTAAAATTTTCTTTCTGAAAGCGCCAAAATGTTAATGTCGAAAATTGATCGACACCCAAAAATAGGTTATAGGGTACCTGTGAGACCAAGATCTAGCAAATAGTAGTAATAATGAAAGAAAATAAATAGAAATAAGAAAGGAGACGCCAAATTTTATAGTGGGTTGGAAATCTTTAGCCAATGTCCAATTTATAGCTCTGTTGTTGTAGATTTGATTGAGATTACAATGAAATTGAGAGAGAGAAAGCTGCTAGTACAGCGGTTAAACTGATTCTAAGTCCTAGAATTTCCTAAAGTAACTGCCTTATTGACAATGGCATAGAGGAAAGAGTCGAAGAAGAGACAAAGCTTTTTTATAGTGATGGTAGAAACCAGCTTCTTTCTTGTTGTCTCCATGGTTTGTATTTATAGGGGCATCAATCTTATTGGGCCAAGAGGTGAGTTGGAGCAGAGTCCAGATAGAGGCCACAAATAGTGCATGAAGTCATCAACCCATTTGGATTATCACCACATGTCAATGTCGATCTTTGAAGTCAGTGGCGACATTTGTGGTTCAACCCAGGTAGGTTGAACTCTCTTGCACCCTTTATACTACTTGATTTTGGAGCATCCCATGTTGTTTACTAGGATATTTGGTCGATATTGGTGATAGTTCCTTCATCACTTAGTTATTTTATTGTTCTGTCGCCTGAATGTTCAATACTAATATCTCGTTCTTCAATATCCTTTGATATCACTTAGGCACACGTGAAATGGGCAAAGGAGGGCTCATGCAATGTTTAAGGGAAAAATATAAATGTATGCGAAGCCGTCATCGACTTCATCATGTTGGTACTGATGTCTCATGTTTGATCCATTCATATTGAAACTTCTTTGAGTTGTTTCTATTTCTAATCTAGGTGTGCTTCCAAGATTTCAAGTCGTTTCATCATCGTCTCGACATTCTAACTCCTGTTGATTTTTGCTTGGATAAAAACCAAGTTAACATATGTATAGTACTATTGACGTATTCACTATACAAGGCAAGATACATGCAAGTATTTATTGAGAGAACTCATCGTATATGCATTATACTTAGGTCATCATGAAATGGTATGTGTGAGCGAATTATCTCATTTGTTTTGTTGAGTAAACTTAAGGTCGAGATTGAAATTAGGATAATGACCTTCAGTTAAGAGTTATATATGATGCGACTACTAAAGCGTATCCATCATTTGTGGGCATATGATTTATTGAGAAAACTCAAGTTCAAAATCCTAAGTCAAGCGAGTATAACACCCATTTGAGGAATCAAAAGATTTTTGTGTTTTTCTTAGGGTTGAGAAACATAAAAATCTAGCGAGAACCTTATTAGAAAGTTGAATTAGTAACATTTAATCTCTCTAATATTATAAGAACGTATGATGTATAATGTTAAAATAATCTACAATGATAAAAAAAATTCAACTAATAGTAATTGATAAAATGTAATCAATTAAAATATACAAATGAACCGAATCAAGATTAATACAAAAATATAAATTTACACTTGCCAATAAATCATTTGGCATTTTTTCACTTCAAGACCCATGCAAGGCCAAATAACGTAGCTACTAAAAGCTTTCATACCTTAGTCCATTAAGAGTTTATTTGTCCAAGACTATGTGTTGTCTTTTTTAAGTTTTGAATTCTTAAGCAATACAAGAATATGGATATTTAGTCCATATGTGAGCAAATATAAATATTGTATGGTGAATAGTCATTCAAAGTACGCAAGAGAAATCATACTGTGAGATCAAGTATTCAATATAATTAGTTACATTAAAGATCTTGTTGTGTTAGATGTAGTAATAATCTAAGAGCTATAACATATATCTAGGAATTCAACACTAAAATTCCAGTTTGATCAGGTTTTGTAAAGTGCAACTTTTTCGATTTTATTAAATGTATAGGATGGTCGAATGCATTTTTATAAAGTGTTCGTTATGGTCTTATGGCATGTGTTTCTTTTCAAATGGTTTGACCATTTGGAAAGAAAACAGAATGTATAAGAGGAGATGTAAATTAAGCATAATTAGGATGAACAGAGTGAATGGTCACCTCTGCTTCATGAAGGGACATTGGAAACGAGAGTTGTATAATGTAACAACCCGAAATTTGAAACACTTCGTATTTAAATATCTAAATTATTAAAATATTTGAATATTGGATTTAATGTAATTAAATTGATTTAATAACCTTACTAACCTCTTTTTAATTAACAACTAGTGATGTTAAACTTGTTTTTGAAATTTATTTACAAAAATAAATAAATTGAAGAACTATCGATAATATGACCGAAAATCATTTTATTGATAAACAATTTTTTATTCGATATAAGTTCTTCAGACTTTTTTACGTACACTAATTATCTTAGAAAATCACTAATTATTAATAAAAATATTTTGCATTGAGTTACTTAAGAAAACTTCTATATGCTTCTAAAAGAAAAGAAAGATATTTGTGGAGGAGGGTATTTTGGGAATTCTTAAGGCCTAAAAAAAGGATGTGGAAAGGTGAGATAATGGACACATGGAGGCATGAGGGGTGAGGTTTCCATGGCTGGCCAAAGAGGTAAGGTGAGAGGGTAAGCACACCACCTTAAACCTGTATAAGTGCACCCATACTTCATGTAAACCCACTAACATTTTTACGAAGTTAAACCAAATTTCTCCATCCTCTTCTTTCTTCGTAATTTCCTAGTTACAAAGCAATTTAAAACAGCTTCAAATCAACTCAAACTCTAGTACATGGCCTAACAAAACATAGCAACACCATTTAGCAACTAAAGCTTGAAGATTTGGAGTACAACCCTTTGAACCAACATGGGCAGTAAGCATTGGGGTGGTATTTTGAGCCTAGGCCATGAGCAAAGGGTGAGGAATGAAGGGTATTAGGAGCTTGAAAGGTTGAGGTAGGAAGTGAAGGCTTAAGCCTGGTTTTGTACTTGTTAATGGGAGAGCTAATTCACCACTTAAAATATATGAAGTGTATAATTCTTATTTATATTATAGTATATGATTGACTATACTTATTGCATTTATCTCTTGTGATTGTTGCATTGGAAAGCAAATGACATATGTAAATGATATATTTAGTCTTGTATGACTTCCTAAGACTTGTTGCATAGCCTTGTAACAAAGAATATAGGTTTTGGTTGGACTTAAGTTTGAGTTGGTCTTGAATTGGAAGTGGATTTATAGCGATAGTTGTAAAAGAAGCACTTTAGAAATGCCTTGTGATCGGCATTTTCTATGATTTTTTGGAGAGAGATCCCTAGGGGTACTCATCATTATTGTGATGTTTTATGTGTATATAAGTTACTATAAAATGAATGGAAGTTAAAACGGATGTTTGCTTATTGAAAAATAGAAAAACAATAAAGTATTCAAAACCGGCCATGGTCATGTCATTTATAATAGTAATCTGTTGCACTTTAAAATGCCGTCTTTGCTCTGGACCATTTTTTACAGCACTATGTAAATGTTATTGTCTCTGTTTGAGACTTTAATTTGCTTAAACTTAAGTATTTCTCTTCATACTTTTTATTAGTCTTTTCTAAATTGTAATAGATTACTTTAAAATTTGTTTAGAATTTTTATATAATTTTTAACCAGTTATGAATTATTAAAGCAGAAGGTTTATTTTTATAAATAAGATAATGTATTTTTTATGGTTTTTAAATAAATTATAAATTGGCTATTTCTAATTAATGTTTTAAGTAAATGTTTTAAACCATATTATAAGTATTTTGAAGTACATTTTAAAGTATATATAGTTTTTAGAAAATTAGATGATTATTTTATTAAAGTATTAAAATGCTTATGTAATATAAGTATGTTTTAAATTGTTTAGAATTTTATTAATTAAATTAGCTTATAAATAAATTAATGTATGTGTGTATATATACATGTATATATGTATGTTTTTATATATCATTTTAAAAAGGTTTTTAGTAAATATATAAGTATTGGAAGAGTTAAGTTACCTATTTTATAAAAGAGAAAAAGGTTAGTTTTGCATTATAACACTTATGTTATAATGAATGGTTTTGTAAAAGTTAATTAAAAGTATATTATTTTGCTTAATAAGTGTAGATATACCTAGATCTTTAAAATGAATGTTTTTAAAGATGATGACAAGTATAAAATGGTTTTTGGTTCATAGTAAACAATGTTTAAGCAACATTTGTTTTTAACCCTTTTTCATTATACATACATACATACATATATAGTTAGATTTATAAAAGAATGTTTCAAAGATAATTATAAGTGAAATCATTTTTGGTTTAAAGTAATAATCTTATTAATAACATTTGTTTTTAACCCATTTAATTTTACTTTTCGAAATGCGAAATCTTGTTTAAGATTTATGGATATCCTTATACCATTTGGAATAAGGATATGAATACATTTCTAAGTATTGAAAAGGGTAGAAATATGAAATAGTAGTATACGATGTATGTATTTTTTGTAAAGGTATTTTAATAATGTATATATATATAAATATTTACAAAGGGGTTTTAATTAATAAAAGGATTAATTAAATAAAAGATATTAGAAGCCGCTTATATTACTTAACCATGCTTTGTATGACTTAATCATGCTTTGTATGTATACTTGTTTGTGCAAAGTATTTAGTCGTGTACTTAGCGCTAGAAACCAATAAAGTAGATTTTCTATCTTTGAGATTTAAGACCGATGCTCGAGTAGGGTTAAGAAGCAGCAGTTTTCTAACCTACCAGCTTCACGCTTGATGGAGGAATGATATAAATTGATAAAGTCGGAAATGTGTTAAGTGTAAGAGACTTGGTTTCAATATGCAATTGTTCTATTTACGCTTGATAGTCAATTAGTCAACAATTGAAATTAACCAAATTAACTTTGGAAGTGTATGTCAGCATTACGTATTGATACAGTTTTAGATTACCTAGGGAGGACTCATTCGTAAGTGTCATCTCTTGCTTTAAGAATGTATATATATGAGATCCCCCTAGGAGAAATCCATTATATCATTCATCTACTATTTAAACAACCAGAATTGAGTTAACTGGAAATTCATCGATTTCATTTTAAAGAGTTCAGGATCAGTAAAAGTTTACTTACCAAATACTACTTCAAAAGTGATATATGGGTTCTATGTTTTAGAACTAATTATGAAGTGGAATATTATGGAGTTCAACTTCTATCCTAAGGTTAAGCCCAAAAGAGAGGTCAGCTTTGACAATTCAGACTAACGCTATAGAGTTGAACTATCCATCCTATGGTAAGTCCAAGAGAGAGGTTAGTGTTAGCATTCGTTGAACGACTTAATGGGCTTGATTTTTTGGTAAATCGAAAATCCATGTCTACAGAACTATGGGTCGTTGGTGCTTGATACCCTACAAATAAGTAATTTCATATTCGAGTATCAATATAAAATTCACAACGGAATAGTAATGCATAATAAACATAATATATAGTATTCTTATCAGCGTCAAGCATGCATAAGTAAATCTATCTTTCCCTTATTTTTGCCTTGCACCCGTGCCTATCCTTCTAAAGCTAATTCACCAATCCTTCTAAAGCTAATTCATGGGTTGTAATGAGGAGGCGGTCAGAACAACATTTGTTGAATTGTAAATTACAAACTATATATATAACACTAGTTTATGCTGATTGCCTTCCATTACATGTTATGGTTTTTTATTTTTCTCAGTCGTCATGACTCTATGTACAAATACGATACAACCTATCTACCCTAGGTAGACCATAACTACATACGTATATATGTATGTATATATAAATATCATAGTCCCCCTTTAGACCAAGACACTCCTCGCGTATTTGTAACTAAGCACCTTATCAAAATCCGTCATCAATGTAGTATCACGTTCTCATCGTCATGCATACCAAGGAACTTCCATAGTGCCTAATAACGATGTTACCATTATTTAGCCATATTCCATCACGTCTTGGATATTTATTTAAACGCTTCATATTATGGACTTAGCTCCATGGACTATTGAGGACTTAGCTCCTCAGATTACTCCATTAGTTTGAAAGACCTTAATTAAGGGTTATCTAGCTTTACCCCCAAGCAAATAAACTAGTAAACAAATGTGGCAGTGCATGACCTAAATGCGACCTACACTACTTGGGGTGTAACCATTTAGGTGCAACCCTCATCTTTCAGGTGACTGCTTAGGACTGATGATTTCTTGACCTATGTAGAGCTCCTACTCACAAATATGGTACCAAAAACACTGACAAAGCACCAAGCCTTACTCACTTTCCTAATTAGATTGCCAATTGCAATAGAGGCATTGAAGCATACTCTGCTAGGATATTTCTTTACTTGTACGCAAACGTATAATTCGATGGGTTCTACAGTTGGACATGTCTCACATCAGTATAATGTATACACAACTGCTAGTAGCCCATTAGAGTGGGCTGAATTTTTTTGTGTAGCGCTACTAACATCGCATTCCAACCAATTTTAATGACCATGTCATTCTTATTTAATCTTAAGTTATTAGCTAACTTTAGTAACTCATACCTGTTATAAATGCATACTTGAGGCTATGTTTGTGTGTGTGTGTGTTTTCATACATAATTATTCTCTACGCCTCCAATAATTAACTGTTAATAATAACATTCCTCTACTTTCTCATCCGTTTACTTCTTATTCCATTAATATCAATCTAGTGTCATTTATCGCTTACTTTTAACATAAATGACTTAAATAATTTTTATTACTTATTCCTCTTTTTACACCATTAACCAACTTTAGTATTCCTTTTTACTCTCATTATCTTTCTTTGGTGGCTAATCTTTCTTTCTTACTCATTTCATTACTTTACCTACATTTTGTCTCTTACTATTTAATTTCTAACTTATCTTTATTGTATATATTGGTTTTTACAGTTAGACCGTTATTATTATCACTTCTACAACTCTTAAGTTCATACTTAGGGGTTTTTGGGTTTTATCACGTTAGAATTACTTCTCCCTCAAAATGAAAGGTTAACACTATAAATTTCTGTAACTTATCTAAAATGGGAATTTCTGTTGCTTTTGGAATTACAAGGAATTATCTTTTTTGTAATTATTGAAATATTCAGTAAAAATTACAATAGATATCATTATTTTATACGTCTATTTATTTTGGGCATATTTCTAGTTATTTCAAATGATACACTCTTATTCATATATCTAAACTTGATAATTTATAGAAACTTGCATTGCATTACCCTACATTCCAATGTATTAAAAGACTACTTAAATCCCAATAATTTATTGTGATAACTTCTAATTTACATTTACTTGCATATATCATTTAATCAACAAATTTGGAACCACCATATAATTTATCAAATTCAAGGACTATTATTACTATCCAGATTCAAGTACATGCAATATTAAATATAAATTATCAATCACAGAATATATAGGCAGGGTTTATAAATTCATTTTATGTATACAATTAGGTCCACAACTCCAAAATTACATTTGATTTACAATGATATAAATCCAATATTATATAAAAAATAATAATTCCCCACTCACCATTATAACTTTCCAAATCTCAAGATCCGATCCCTATTATTCTAGTTTACTCCCCTTTCTCTCCCAATTAAAATACATATACTACAAGTGTATATATATCTATTATAAATCTAGATCGAAGAAGGGATTTGGATTTAATTTATATTCGGATCTAGAATTATAATTTACCTTAGATTTGGCGATTCTACTCGACCCTATTCTTCTTCTCTATTATCCTCTACTATTCTCCACTTGTATTTACATATATAAACTATAGATTTATTTAGATTTAGGAATTTGTGGAAAAGAGAAAATGGTCGAGCTTTTTTGTTGCTTTAGAAAATATGAGAAAAAAGTAAAGAGTTAGGCCCATATTTATAGGAGTTCAAATCGATGCCAGCTGTTAGATTAAATTATTTTAAACCCGAACCATTTGACCTAGGTTGAATTCACAACTGGTACCACCAACTATTTTATCATCATTCCCCCAGCAGTCGATCGCTGCGGGTTGACCGACTCAAGATAGGGTTTTACTGGTCGTTTAACTTTGTTAATTGTTGGTACATTTCCCTAATTACATTATTCTCTATATTTTTAGCAAATTTTGCCTAACATTAATTCTTCTTACCGAGTAAGTAAACATTAACTATTAGTTAACTTTAATTGACGTTAATTAACGTTGGTTAATTATATTTATTTCCTTAATTTACATATTTAATTATTTATGATTCAAAATATTCAAACGTTAATAACTTTTTCATTTAAAATTTGATTAGAAAACTTTATATATGAAAATTGATCAGAAAATTGACATAAACCAACAGTGTAAGTTTTGTAGCAAAATTATAAAATTTTCAAAAATTCTATTTTCGGCATTAAAATTATTAACTAATTTCTTTTTAATTAATTGTCATTAAAATAATGGGGTGTTACACTATGTGCTAGGATCCTTGTAGAAATTCATGGACCGTTCAAGATGTTAGAATCCAAAGAGAAATTTGAGATCTATTTAAGTGAGGGACACTTATATGAGAAATGCAAAACGTGACCTCGACAATAGAAAATAGATAAAGACAAAGTAGGCTGCACCAACCTGGGGTTTAGCTATCCCACATTAGGGTATATCAACTACATATCTAGACTATGATTATCGATGTTGTACGCGGGAGTTGATGCGTGAGTCTACATGTTCGGGCATGAGCCAATCCTGTTTTCCTTATAGTTTATTTAATCCAGAGATATACGACAATTGGAAGGTTATTTCTGATTGTAGTGCATTCATATTCGCCTTAGTTTACTGGATGAAACTCCATGAAAAATCCATATGTATACATACCTTAGCGATTTTAGATGTACTTCTAATATTGTTTAGTCCTGAATGCAAACAGCAGAGCGATTTTCTGATTTATATTCTACACCCTAGACATTAACTATTATATCATCTTATGTACTTATTAGATGGGTGGTTCTTTTGAGGGGATAACCGTTACGGTGATCCATGTGGTTTCAAAAGCACTATTATGTGTTGGTCGTATATTTCTTGGTTTTCTACACCAGACTTATGACTAACTCATGGTTTCATATTTCTATGGGTGCTCTTTTGACTAGTTTGGGAAAAGCGGGTTTTCGTTGTTATTCTTCGAAGCTCAAGGAGATGAGCTGGATGCTTTCACCTACGATAGTATTCTTATTACTGCTGCATTACTATTATGTATATCAGTATTTGTGAGGACAGGCTGTTATAATGGTCCGGGCTGATGATAGTACTTAGATTTGTAACTCTAAAATGTTATATATCTTAGAGCTATAATTTACAATGTCTTTTGATATTATATTTTAGCGTTCCACTAGTGAGATTCTAATATTATGTTCTTTTCTTCCTTATATTGTTCCTTTTTTATTTTACCCTAATAATTTATCTTTCCAACACTTGAGTGATCGGCATGTGAATACCGTGAATGTATTAGTATCAACATTTAGACTTCGAAAAGTCAAATTATTAATGTTGGTATCAGAGTTGAAGTTTAATCGAGAACCTTGGCTTTGATGGAGCATAACCCATTAGTAATGGGGTAAGTGTCACTCTAGAATGAGTTGAGTGTATTATATATATGAGAACGTATATGTAATTGTTATATATTAGTAATATATATATAAGTTGATATTGTAACCTAATTTATGTAAGGATTAATGATGTTCGTTTATTATCCCTCATTGATTAGCTTAGTCATACTTGGTCAGCTTATGAACATTAACTATTGTTTATTGATTCTTAATTTGTACTCGACCAGTTTATGAGTAGTTTTACCTTTTCACTACATGGGTTGGGTACACACAATTTGTAGGTGCATTAGAAATAAACATCTCGTGAATTTAGTTTTATAGTTTGACTATAAGTCGTTTAGTGACATTGTTAGGTTAGCAGTTAAGTTTAGTAAAAAGATGTTTATTATAATCTAAAAAAAATATAAGATATTTTGTAAATATTTTTTTTGAAACTTTTACAAAATAAATTTAGTATAAATTTTATAAGTATAGTTTATAAAATATACTTTATAAACAAAAAGGTTTTAAACTGAAATTTTGAGAACTTAAATTCCGATGCCTTTGAAAATGATTTCTAAGATTTTGGACTAAATAATAGTAGTATTGTTTGAAAGTATTTGTGGAAACTACTATTTTGAAAGTAGTTTAGGATTTTTTTAAGTTTGAGGGTTCTCTCAGAATCGACAAGTTGAATCATGAGTAAAGTATTTTTAGGTTATCTAGTTCTAGTTGATTGAAAGTGACTAAAAATGAGAAAGTGATGTGTTAGGTTGGTAAGCACTTTTCATGGACATTACCCTTTTTAGTAAGGGAATATATGGTATGATTTAGTAGGACCAGTTTCCATGGTATCATTTTTGTGTGACTCGATCTATATGTATACTTTCTATGAATTTTAAAGTAAATATTTAGAAAATTGGCTTATGAATTGAGATCATGATACTCAGTAATATTTACGAAATATTTGATACTATGTTGAAGACAATTTTGGTTTAATCCTAAAAGTATGATTTTATATACAAAAGGTATATGTATGTATTATTGTTTTAAAATGATCTAGAATAAAACCTGGAGTTTAGTTCTAATATTTTCTTTAAAGAAATTTTATATAAGATATAGAGTAGTTTAATAAAGAGTAGTTTTGAGTAATATAGAATTTTGATATGAACTTTCTTATAGAAAAGATTTGCAAGCTGCAATGTAGGCTGCCCAAGTGGTAGAGGCATAACCCAAACAATTATGAAACCTTTCCTCATTTTTCCTTTATAGTAAAGTTTATTTAACAAATAAGTGTAACTTTGATAAGTTGTTTTATTGACACATATATCCTATGCATTAGGACAGTGTGGTAAGTTTATCATATTATAATATAATTGTTAAATAGTTTACATTTGTTAAAATGAAATGGAATTTTCAATGATTTTGGATAGTCAAAAACTTTCGAATCATTAAGAAATTTAAAGCTAAGTGTTTTTGAAAAACTATAAAAGTTGTGTTTCTATGACTCTTTAGTTGAGAAGATAGTAAAAGTTAAAAAAAGTTCAGAATTGGTTTGAACATCTTTGTTAAGTAAACAATAAATGTTATTGAGCCAAATAATAAACATCTTTACCTTAAGGGTTATCAAGGAAAGTTGACTCTAGTGTTGGGTTTGGATATCCGAAGTCCTTCTCTTCATAGCAACTTCCCTAACTCGACGGGTAAAGAAGTCAAAAGGTTGACTCAATTATAAGAATCAAGTTTATTTTAGGCCTTTTTGGAATTTTAGAAAGTAAAATGAATATGATGTTTAGCACATACTCTTAGGATGTAGTTGAGTATTATACAAGTAATAAGCGAAATAAGTTTTTATGAAGTGTTTTATCTATAAAGTCATGTCTTTATAAAATGTTTATAAACTTGGAGTAATGTTTAAATGAAATGTTTTATAAAATCATTTTAGTATTGAATAGGAATGAATGAAAGTGATTAAAAAGAAACTAGTGTAGCTAAGAAACCAATAGGATAAATAGATAAATTGTAGGCAGATAGTTTTATCTACATGACTGTTCTTGATCTAAGATTTGAGTACATGGTTTCTAGGTGATTTACACCGCTTTGAACAAGGATTTTTCACTTGATCGTCGATGACGAATACTTGAAACGGATTATTGATATGATCCATAAGTTTTCTATTATAGTATATGGATATGTAAGGAAAACAAAAATTTCTAATCAATGTACCTGATTTGAGTCTGCACTGGAGAGCTCAAGTGATCTATACTGGTTTGGAAGTGAAATTTTTAAGATCGAGTAAGTGATCAAATCAGATATTGCATATGGATGATCCGTGCACATTATACGGGCTTAAGTTTATGCATACTATATTTTATTGGCTTATGGAGAGTTTAGAGAATGACTCTTTCATTTATCCTAAGGTACCATAAATGATCGTCTAAGTAATAACCTAAGGTTGTTGAAAGTAATGTACGTTTAGTATGTTATTTACCATCCTTGTGCAAGGAAAGAGGTTATGAATTTAAGCAAACCATGAGCTTTGTTTTCTAGTAATTTTCAATACCATTAATTATTGGATTGTGCATGTTTCTATTATGTGTCGATAATGTTGGAATTTTGAGGATGAAATATTTTAAGTTAGGGAGATAACATGGAATGAACACTTTGTATTTAAATATCCGAATTATTTAAATATTTGAATCTTGGATTTAATATGATTAAACATATTTAATAACCTTCTTAACCCCTTCTAATAAATAACTAATGATGGTGAAAATATTTTTGAAATTAGTTTAAAAAAATAAATACTTTAAAGAAATATTTATAATGTGACCGAAAATAGTTCTATCGATAAACATTATTCGATATACGCCATTCAATCTTTTTTTACGTACACTAAATAACTTAGGAAATCATTAATACTGTGACGACCCGAACTCGATGTCCGACAAACCACATCAAATTCGTATCGCCGGAGCTTGCAACAACATTAGATGATAAATAACACAGCGGAAAAAATAAAAGATGATATCACTGATACAACATGAATACAATATCCGATACATCAATTTGATACAATGATAATCATCAACATCAGAGAATACAAAAATACAGCGGAACACGATACAATATGATAAGTCTTCACAGAATCCAATACTGCAACTCTGATCCAAAAGCTCCAAAGACAAAGCTCCCAAACTCCAAGCTCGATCCTCCATAAAGGTTGCACCAAGATAAGCAAGTCCGTCCGTGGACTCCAAAGACTCCAAAATGATCAAATAGAAAGCTGAAGGCTACCAAACGATATCTACTACCTGACTCTCTGGAAAACCAAACTCTAGACTGCCCGTGTGGAAAATGGTGGGCACCCAGAGTTTAGAAACGGAACAATAAACTTCAGGTCAGTCATGGGACTGGTATGAGCAAACAAAAACATTTGTTCTTTAAAACAAACAAAAGATTTTAAGTTTTGAAATCCGCAATGCTTTTTGAAAATGAAACTACCATAAGGCCTCCCGGCACACACACAATGCAAACGCACACATGGGGGAGATTTCTCCTTATGATAGTCAAAGATGCTTACTACGCAAAAATTCTTTTTGATATTATTACTAGTGCATAGTGGAAAACCTTTCGAAAGTAGAATATAAATCCTAGCCTGCATAGGTACCATTATACTATGCCTACTATAGCTGCCATTTTAAATGGCAGGTTCTACAACTAAAACCGTACAAGGCCCGTATTGGATTGAATGGATTTCCAACAAATGGTCAGGCTAAGGAACTTCCTATTGCCACATGGGAACGCCTCTGGCGGGACGCCCCGAGAACCACCCTGGCTCTCTGCTAAACAAGGCCGGCTACCCCCTTCCCGGGGAATAAAACCTGAGATATACCACCCCCGGTCCTTTGGGACCTTTAACCGAGGATCCTCTACACCAACAACATCACACAGTAATAATATAGTGTGTCCACATGAGTAAGTATCTGGGCTCCATACCATGATACTACCCTTTTCCAGAAGGAATGGTCATACCCTAGGGGAGCTACCCCTGAAACCTTGCCGCATCTTTCCTGTTTCGACCATTACCGGTTTGTGAGGCTCGATGAGGTTTCGCCCACAAAGCTACGCTTTTTCACAAAGCCATGCTTCGATCACAAATGATCAACAAATGATCATCAATCACACAACAGCACTTAGCATGCCACACTACCAAATTGGGAGTATATCGCTGATAACCTCAACTACATAACCTCTGAGCTCGTACGTCTCAGAGAAGGGTGTTAAGCTAAGAGAATAAATTCTCCGCCACCAACAGATATGTATTTGAAAGAAATCGGCTATATATCTCAAAGTGTAGTATCAGACACACGACCATACAAGTCTGTTCCGGGTTCGAACAGAACCGAAGGCACTTCCAAAGAAGCCCTTGCAAATCCGGGTATCCACAATCCCGATCGGATTCTCCATCACTTGGGGAATCTCTATACCGTAGCTACTCAGTGCAGAGACAATCGATAGGTCATCCTATCGTTCTCGCAAATACCCGGTCTTCACCACCGGTCTTCAATTGCTATCCACAACGACGTATCATTATTCGGAATGGGTTATATGACACAAGGTCCTCTCCCGGCTAAACCGAATAACGAGCGCAAAATTTTTAAAAACGTATGAATATGGATTTCAGTTAAGTCACAACTTAAAATCAAAACTATCTTTTTAAATGGTTTAAACCAATTACCATTTAAATCTTTAAACAAAAAGATTTAGTTCACAAAATTTACCCAAATTCACAAAGATCCATTCACTGATTTCAAAACAATTTCCATTTCGAGTGGATTAATCCATTTAATCTTTAAATCAAAGATTTAACTTATGGCTTTCAAAAACCATTTCCAAAAGTTCATTAATAACTTGGAAAACTGTTTTTCAATTCAAATTTGAAATTCCTATACCAATTTGGAAATTCATTTCTTATATGAAAGCTTTAATCATTTGAAAACAAACAGTTTTCACTTTGGAAAAATTCGATTTCAATTATACAAGTTAAAGTTTCTCAAACTTGGGTTAAATTTAATTCTCAAAACAACACTTTCGAAATTGGTTTAAAAACCCATATAACTTGTATGACCTTTTTCTTTATAAATTCTCAAAATAGATTTTAATTAAAAATTTGAATTCAATTTTAAATTGAATTATTAAGTTTCAAAACTTTATTAAGTTATTCAAAATAACCTTTATTTTAGGAATTCTTTTCCAAAAGCTTTTCATTTTAAAACCCGACCCATTTTCAAAATCATTTAGATTTAAAAATTCAATTTTACAAACTATTTCAAAAATCTGTGACTTAACCAATTTCCACGTGCAATCCATATTTGTGTGTGTATAGTGTAGTCCAAGGGGTTTTACACAATAGTGCACACATCTATCATCACAGATATATCGATAAGCGGTATAACCCATAACGCTTATCTTCATTCACTGATTCATAGATAAAGTAAATTTATCAATCACAAAGACTTACTAATATGGTTCGATGTGGGTTTCGGATAACCAACTGGAATCCGACTCCCTGTCGCATCGAAATCCCAATGTCATTTTACAGGTCAAGGGTTTGCATATTCATATAACAATATATTCATCACAAATAAAACAACTCATCACAAAACATTACATAGCATCACATCAAATAAATCAATCCATCACAAAGCATCCAATAGCAATCAAACAACTACAACTAGGATGAATAAATTGGGTGGTTTATTTTATCAATAACATAATTACTTTTATTAGTAATCTTAAATTAATGATTTATTAATTTCAATTAAGTTTTAATTACCCTCATAAATTAATCATTTCTTTAATTAATTATCTTAATTAATTAACCCTTAATTGTAATTAAATCTTAATTACTTTTACTAATTAATTATTTCTTAATTAATTAAATCTAAATTTCTTATTCCTTAATTAACTACTTTAATTAATAAACCTTTAATTATTGATTAATTCATCATAAATCTCTAATTATCTTCCCTTAACTACTTTCACTAAGTAATCACTATTTTAATTTAATCATTCATTAATTACTTGATAAATTAACTTGAATTATTAGTTATCTACTTGAATTACTTACATTAAGTAATAAATCTTTTTAACAAAAAAAAAATCTATTAATCATTAAAACATTAATTATCTAACCCAAACAATAAAGTTTTATTTGTCATTAAAACATCTTAACATTATAAACTTAAAATAACTTTTCAAAATAAAGGTTTAATTTAATTTAAATCATTTTAAAAACTTGGTAATTAAAACAGATTTGTCTTTTTAAAAAAAAACTTTCTTAACTAATTCAAAACCGGTTAACATTAAATTTTTATCAAAATTCAAAATTGTTTTGTAAAAATTTTCAAAGTGAACTTGATTTTTTTTCTTTTTTTTCAAAACTGAACTGTTCCTTCCCAAGATTCATGACCCAGGCTAAACACTGAAATACCCCTGCCTTGCTTCGAGTTTCCCCAAAATTTGACCCGAGTGCCCCCTAAAATTTCGAACTAAAAATTTTCTAAGTGTTTTACGCTCGCATCCAAAATTCACTTCGAGTTGAAACCCGAGTCGCCCTTGCCTTTCCCCGAGCTTTCCTTCGAGTCGCGCCAGATCACACATCATCTTCCCCCCAACCAGAAACCCACTGATACAACGTTGCACGTATACGTGCACAACGTCGCTAGCCACAGCTGATCAACGACGAACTCTCCAGCAAGTCACCAAAGACCTCCAGCCTCGATTCGAACAACCCAAATTCCATAATCATCGCTAAATCAAAATTTAACAAATTCAGGGCCGATTGCTCATTCCTGTACCCATGCGACCACCAGAATTTGTTTCCCCCCTGCCACGACAGGCCATCGAAAGCTTCGTAACCCTCGCCGAAGCTGCTCCGTCCATCAGTGAACGCGTCCCCCCAGGTGCGATCGCCTGCATCGCAGTGGTTACGACGAAATTTGCTCGCGACTTCCACTTGCAAAACGCAGGGTTTAAACCCTAACTTGATTCAAATCTCAAACAATAACGAATTTAAAAATTTTCTTGTATTTTTCCTACGATCCCTGATCATACAAGCACCTCCATGCCAAGTCTCGAACTTCGAAAATGAGTGGGTCATCAGAAAATTGCGTAAACCCATCCTCCATTCATCACACCATTACCACCTTAATACGCAGCTAAAAGTTCTAGTTTTTGTGTTAAAAATCATTGATTTCGAAGTGGTTTTAGGTGAGGTAATTGAATCAACAATTCATGTAAGTTAAAATTTCGATAGAATTTGAAACTTCACTGTTAATTCATCTTCCAGACAAACTATTTTATATTTCCTTGAAAATATATTTTTAAAATTTAGTTGTGATGATGGCAAACATATTTTGTTTTAATATCACAAGCCAAAGGAGTCGAGGAAGTCAGAATTTTTAAATCTGTTCATACATTAACAGGGTCATCTTTATTGCCTGTTTCCAGATATACACAACTCACATGTATATATGCACAGACATCTAACTTATAGCCATACAACATAGTTTGATTCAACTACCAAGTTATCACATACACATCAGATTTCAAACCAAATTCAACTTTTTTTCTGATCAACAAAGTTTTGCACTTTTCCCATTTCACTGTGTTTTATTTTTAAACTTCCCAGTAGATCAATCTTCTACAATGCAAAAAAATATTTTTTTAAAACTTAATTTTTTTTGATGATACAATCATCTTCTGTTTATATTTTAAAGCCAAAAAAAAAAAACATTAGAGGAAAGGTTTTTAATTTTATTTGGAACAGGTTTTTGATAAAAATAAAGAACTGGAAACTCAAAGGCATTTTTTTTTTTTTTTTTTTTTGCCTGTAAACTTACATACACAACCATTCATTTAACAAGGGCATGCAAACACAATTCACTATCATCCAAACATAACTCATGTCATAAATCAGATACTAATCTAAACATTAATAGGCATAGTAGAGTTTTAAGGGGAGTTTGCTCACCTCAGGATAGAGAACAGAGGAAGAACAGTTGTTTTCTTATGCTTTGCTTTTAAATTTGTTTGCTTTGAATTCTTTTTTTTTTTCCCAGTTTCTTCTTTGCTTCCCTTTTTTGATTTTCTTCCTGAATCTGCTTGATGCTTTGATATTGTTGGACTTGTATTTTGCTTCTGATTTGATTCCAGAAATTTATCCTTGCTTTGTTTTTTTTTCTTTCCAGGTTTTACTTTATCCCTTTGAATCTGTAGCTTGACTTCCTTCTTTGTTTTCCACTTTTTTTTCTCTCTGAAGTTTTGTTTGCCACAGAATTGATCTTCAGGTTTTGAAGTTGTTTCAGATGTAACTGAAACTTTTTTTTTTCTTTTCAAGTATGCTTTGATTTGTCTTTGATGTTGCCTTTGAATTTGTTTACATTGGAGAGGGATTTTCGAATTTGAGCTTGAAGATGATTCTCCCTCTTCTTCTTTTTTTTTATTACTGACTTCTCATTTCAGATTTTTGGGAAGCTAAATGGCCTGCTATAGTTTTTAAATTTTAATTCAAAAGTTAATGCCATTTGTCCCTTTATTCCTATGCATGTTGTACACTTGTTGTTTGTATGGAATATTATGTTTTAAATCCTTTGACTCAATTTATTTTGTAACATTTTGTTTAAACCTTTGTGTAAATGTATTTTCATATATGCATATGCTTTAAATTTTTAAAGTTGTTTATATCTTCATTTATATTTATATTTTTCACAAATAAAAGCTTCTATTGTTCTTCACATTCAAACTTAAGTTTTAGCTCACTATTTCTATATACAACTATTTTATACATTTTATATTCATGCATTTCTTTTATTTTATCTTTTTATTACAACTTCCAAATCTATTCAATATTCTAGAAACAACCATTTTACTAATTTAAAGCTTTTAATCCTATTTTATTTTTAATACATTTTATTTTGAAAACCAATATTTGTTGATAAATTACTTATTCTTATATTCCAAATAAATTTGCTATTTATCTTTAAATCCATATTTTTTTTTTATCCAAATTTTTATTTATAAAATTACTTATTCCTAAATTTAAACCAAACTCTACTTAAAATCTAAAATTTTTTAAATTCATTCAAGAAATTTCCTAATTAATACATGAATAAATTCACAATTTATTTTCAAAATTAAATTAATTGCCATATTAATCGTAGTTAATTTTCAGGAATGTTACAGATTCCCCCCCTTAAAGAAATTTCGTCCCCGAAATTTGCTAGGGAGACGAGAAAGAATAGACGATAGATAAAGAACGATTGATCAGATCAGATCGAAATATTTATTCTGCATTCAGTTTACCAAATCAGAATATCAACAAATATGAGAATCAACTCATTCAATTATGAAATAATTGGGTTATTAGATCTACGAAATATACAGGGGTATTGGTTAGTTCGAAGGGATAACTAACCATTCGTAGATTACATCGAAACCCAATGAAATAGACATAAATGGATTCGACTACGATCTCAGATTCAATATTTAACTTATTTATGATTTGCTAAGAAATAAAACGAGGTGTAGCTCCTATAACGAACAAAACTCGAAAATTTAATCGAAAACGAGAAGGTTACCTTATAAAATTTCCTTTCCTTTATCAGCCCTTGAGGTTGAAGAATCACCCCTGATTGCGTATCTCTTTGCTACTAGAGCTTGCTTCTTTGCTGGACAGTCATTGATCCTATGTCCTGGCTTGCGGCAATGATAACATCCCGTAGATTCCTGATCTGGCCTCATAAATGGCTCTCTCAATCCTGGCTTCCAAGGATTCTTACATTTATCTGAGTAGTGGCCTCTCTCCAAGCAGTTGAGACAAGTGACTTCTTTCAGCTTTTTCTTTCGAGAATTCTTCTTTTCTTTATCTTTCCTTGATTTCTTTCCACCAAACTTCTTTTTCCTCCAATTCAGATTGCTTGTATCTCCATCCTCCTCTGGAACTTCCTGTTTATCTAGAGTATCATATCTATAACCCATATCAATTAATTCAGAAAACGATTCCTTAACGTGAATAGTCATTCTCTCCTGATATTCCTCGTTCATTCCTCGAATAAACTTTTCATTCTTCTTTAATGGTGTATTCACCAATTCTGGACCAAATCGAGATAACTCGTTGAATTTGTTCAAATACTCTTCAAATGATAAACTTCCTTGCTTCAAATCTATAAACTCTTGGTACATTCTAGAGATACCAGCAGACGGCATATATCGCTGCTCGAACACTTCCTTGAAACGACTCCAAGTAAATTCATCCGCCGGTTCATCTAATGTAATAGTTTCCCACCAAGCTAAAGCCTCTTCCTGGAGTTGCCAAGTAGCTATCAATCGCATCTGATCATCTTCCAATTTTAGTCCTTTAAAAATCCTTTCACACGATCGAATCCAGGCTTGTGCTTCGATAACGGTTTCTTTGCCACTGAATGGCTTTCCACCAAGTCTAGAAAAACTTCGATATAAATCAGCTAGATTTGATTGAGATTGAATAGGAACATCTGTCGTTGCAGGGCCTTGACCAGTTGAAGTGGTACTTCCCCGTCCCCAATCTCGTCCTCTTCTTCCACTCATTCTCACTATCTGTGAATAGTAAGAAAACCGATTTAGGCATTCGGACGAAATATCTTAGAGAATAACAACAGATAAAGTGAATAGATTGAGAAATTTGGATTTTGGTTTCACTGGTTATACTCATTCTAGGGTATACTTCACCCTATCTCTAATGAGCCATCTAATGTGTTACACTCCGTAGCTAAAGTTCTTACTCAACCTTTAGCTCTGATACCAAACTGTGAAGACCCGAACTCGATGTCCGACAAACCACATCAAATTCGTATCGCCGGAGCTTGCAACAACATTAGATGATAAATAACACAGCGGAAAAAATAAAAGATGATATCACTGATACAACATGAATACAATATCCGATACATCAATTTGATACAATGATAATCATCAACATCAGAGAATACAAAAATACAGCGGAACACGATACAATATGATAAGTCTTCACAGAATCCAATACTGCAACTCTGATCCAAAAGCTCCAAAGACAAAGCTCCCAAACTCCAAGCTCGATCCTCCATAAAGGTTGCACCAAGATAAGCAAGTCCGTCCGTGGACTCCAAAGACTCCAAAATGATCAAATAGAAAGCTGAAGGCTACCAAACGATATCTACTACCTGACTCTCTGGAAAACCAAACTCTAGACTGCCCGTGTGGAAAATGGTGGGCACCCAGAGTTTAGAAACGGAACAATAAACTTCAGGTCAGTCATGGGACTGGTATGAGCAAACAAAAACATTTGTTCTTTAAAACAAACAAAAGATTTTAAGTTTTGAAATCCGCAATGCTTTTTGAAAATGAAACTACCATAAGGCCTCCCGGCACACACACAATGCAAACGCACACATGGGGGAGATTTCTCCTTATGATAGTCAAAGATGCTTACTACGCAAAAATTCTTTTTGATATTATTACTAGTGCATAGTGGAAAACCTTTCGAAAGTAGAATATAAATCCTAGCCTGCATAGGTACCATTATACTATGCCTACTATAGCTGCCATTTTAAATGGCAGGTTCTACAACTAAAACCGTACAAGGCCCGTATTGGATTGAATGGATTTCCAACAAATGGTCAGGCTAAGGAACTTCCTATTGCCACATGGGAACGCCTCTGGCGGGACGCCCCGAGAACCACCCTGGCTCTCTGCTAAACAAGGCCGGCTACCCCCTTCCCGGGGAATAAAACCTGAGATATACCACCCCCGGTCCTTTGGGACCTTTAACCGAGGATCCTCTACACCAACAACATCACACAGTAATAATATAGTGTGTCCACATGAGTAAGTATCTGGGCTCCATACCATGATACTACCCTTTTCCAGAAGGAATGGTCATACCCTAGGGGAGCTACCCCTGAAACCTTGCCGCATCTTTCCTGTTTCGACCATTACCGGTTTGTGAGGCTCGATGAGGTTTCGCCCACAAAGCTACGCTTTTTCACAAAGCCATGCTTCGATCACAAATGATCAACAAATGATCATCAATCACACAACAGCACTTAGCATGCCACACTACCAAATTGGGAGTATATCGCTGATAACCTCAACTACATAACCTCTGAGCTCGTACGTCTCAGAGAAGGGTGTTAAGCTAAGAGAATAAATTCTCCGCCACCAACAGATATGTATTTGAAAGAAATCGGCTATATATCTCAAAGTGTAGTATCAGACACACGACCATACAAGTCTGTTCCGGGTTCGAACAGAACCGAAGGCACTTCCAAAGAAGCCCTTGCAAATCCGGGTATCCACAATCCCGATCGGATTCTCCATCACTTGGGGAATCTCTATACCGTAGCTACTCAGTGCAGAGACAATCGATAGGTCATCCTATCGTTCTCGCAAATACCCGGTCTTCACCACCGGTCTTCAATTGCTATCCACAACGACGTATCATTATTCGGAATGGGTTATATGACACAAGGTCCTCTCCCGGCTAAACCGAATAACGAGCGCAAAATTTTTAAAAACGTATGAATATGGATTTCAGTTAAGTCACAACTTAAAATCAAAACTATCTTTTTAAATGGTTTAAACCAATTACCATTTAAATCTTTAAACAAAAAGATTTAGTTCACAAAATTTACCCAAATTCACAAAGATCCATTCACTGATTTCAAAACAATTTCCATTTCGAGTGGATTAATCCATTTAATCTTTAAATCAAAGATTTAACTTATGGCTTTCAAAAACCATTTCCAAAAGTTCATTAATAACTTGGAAAACTGTTTTTCAATTCAAATTTGAAATTCCTATACCAATTTGGAAATTCATTTCTTATATGAAAGCTTTAATCATTTGAAAACAAACAGTTTTCACTTTGGAAAAATTCGATTTCAATTATACAAGTTAAAGTTTCTCAAACTTGGGTTAAATTTAATTCTCAAAACAACACTTTCGAAATTGGTTTAAAAACCCATATAACTTGTATGACCTTTTTCTTTATAAATTCTCAAAATAGATTTTAATTAAAAATTTGAATTCAATTTTAAATTGAATTATTAAGTTTCAAAACTTTATTAAGTTATTCAAAATAACCTTTATTTTAGGAATTCTTTTCCAAAAGCTTTTCATTTTAAAACCCGACCCATTTTCAAAATCATTTAGATTTAAAAATTCAATTTTACAAACTATTTCAAAAATCTGTGACTTAACCAATTTCCACGTGCAATCCATATTTGTGTGTGTATAGTGTAGTCCAAGGGGTTTTACACAATAGTGCACACATCTATCATCACAGATATATCGATAAGCGGTATAACCCATAACGCTTATCTTCATTCACTGATTCATAGATAAAGTAAATTTATCAATCACAAAGACTTACTAATATGGTTCGATGTGGGTTTCGGATAACCAACTGGAATCCGACTCCCTGTCGCATCGAAATCCCAATGTCATTTTACAGGTCAAGGGTTTGCATATTCATATAACAATATATTCATCACAAATAAAACAACTCATCACAAAACATTACATAGCATCACATCAAATAAATCAATCCATCACAAAGCATCCAATAGCAATCAAACAACTACAACTAGGATGAATAAATTGGGTGGTTTATTTTATCAATAACATAATTACTTTTATTAGTAATCTTAAATTAATGATTTATTAATTTCAATTAAGTTTTAATTACCCTCATAAATTAATCATTTCTTTAATTAATTATCTTAATTAATTAACCCTTAATTGTAATTAAATCTTAATTACTTTTACTAATTAATTATTTCTTAATTAATTAAATCTAAATTTCTTATTCCTTAATTAACTACTTTAATTAATAAACCTTTAATTATTGATTAATTCATCATAAATCTCTAATTATCTTCCCTTAACTACTTTCACTAAGTAATCACTATTTTAATTTAATCATTCATTAATTACTTGATAAATTAACTTGAATTATTAGTTATCTACTTGAATTACTTACATTAAGTAATAAATCTTTTTAACAAAAAAAAAATCTATTAATCATTAAAACATTAATTATCTAACCCAAACAATAAAGTTTTATTTGTCATTAAAACATCTTAACATTATAAACTTAAAATAACTTTTCAAAATAAAGGTTTAATTTAATTTAAATCATTTTAAAAACTTGGTAATTAAAACAGATTTGTCTTTTTAAAAAAAAACTTTCTTAACTAATTCAAAACCGGTTAACATTAAATTTTTATCAAAATTCAAAATTGTTTTGTAAAAATTTTCAAAGTGAACTTGATTTTTTTTCTTTTTTTTCAAAACTGAACTGTTCCTTCCCAAGATTCATGACCCAGGCTAAACACTGAAATACCCCTGCCTTGCTTCGAGTTTCCCCAAAATTTGACCCGAGTGCCCCCTAAAATTTCGAACTAAAAATTTTCTAAGTGTTTTACGCTCGCATCCAAAATTCACTTCGAGTTGAAACCCGAGTCGCCCTTGCCTTTCCCCGAGCTTTCCTTCGAGTCGCGCCAGATCACACATCATCTTCCCCCCAACCAGAAACCCACTGATACAACGTTGCACGTATACGTGCACAACGTCGCTAGCCACAGCTGATCAACGACGAACTCTCCAGCAAGTCACCAAAGACCTCCAGCCTCGATTCGAACAACCCAAATTCCATAATCATCGCTAAATCAAAATTTAACAAATTCAGGGCCGATTGCTCATTCCTGTACCCATGCGACCACCAGAATTTGTTTCCCCCCTGCCACGACAGGCCATCGAAAGCTTCGTAACCCTCGCCGAAGCTGCTCCGTCCATCAGTGAACGCGTCCCCCCAGGTGCGATCGCCTGCATCGCAGTGGTTACGACGAAATTTGCTCGCGACTTCCACTTGCAAAACGCAGGGTTTAAACCCTAACTTGATTCAAATCTCAAACAATAACGAATTTAAAAATTTTCTTGTATTTTTCCTACGATCCCTGATCATACAAGCACCTCCATGCCAAGTCTCGAACTTCGAAAATGAGTGGGTCATCAGAAAATTGCGTAAACCCATCCTCCATTCATCACACCATTACCACCTTAATACGCAGCTAAAAGTTCTAGTTTTTGTGTTAAAAATCATTGATTTCGAAGTGGTTTTAGGTGAGGTAATTGAATCAACAATTCATGTAAGTTAAAATTTCGATAGAATTTGAAACTTCACTGTTAATTCATCTTCCAGACAAACTATTTTATATTTCCTTGAAAATATATTTTTAAAATTTAGTTGTGATGATGGCAAACATATTTTGTTTTAATATCACAAGCCAAAGGAGTCGAGGAAGTCAGAATTTTTAAATCTGTTCATACATTAACAGGGTCATCTTTATTGCCTGTTTCCAGATATACACAACTCACATGTATATATGCACAGACATCTAACTTATAGCCATACAACATAGTTTGATTCAACTACCAAGTTATCACATACACATCAGATTTCAAACCAAATTCAACTTTTTTTCTGATCAACAAAGTTTTGCACTTTTCCCATTTCACTGTGTTTTATTTTTAAACTTCCCAGTAGATCAATCTTCTACAATGCAAAAAAATATTTTTTTAAAACTTAATTTTTTTTGATGATACAATCATCTTCTGTTTATATTTTAAAGCCAAAAAAAAAAAACATTAGAGGAAAGGTTTTTAATTTTATTTGGAACAGGTTTTTGATAAAAATAAAGAACTGGAAACTCAAAGGCATTTTTTTTTTTTTTTTTTTTTTGCCTGTAAACTTACATACACAACCATTCATTTAACAAGGGCATGCAAACACAATTCACTATCATCCAAACATAACTCATGTCATAAATCAGATACTAATCTAAACATTAATAGGCATAGTAGAGTTTTAAGGGGAGTTTGCTCACCTCAGGATAGAGAACAGAGGAAGAACAGTTGTTTTCTTATGCTTTGCTTTTAAATTTGTTTGCTTTGAATTCTTTTTTTTTTTCCCAGTTTCTTCTTTGCTTCCCTTTTTTGATTTTCTTCCTGAATCTGCTTGATGCTTTGATATTGTTGGACTTGTATTTTGCTTCTGATTTGATTCCAGAAATTTATCCTTGCTTTGTTTTTTTTTCTTTCCAGGTTTTACTTTATCCCTTTGAATCTGTAGCTTGACTTCCTTCTTTGTTTTCCACTTTTTTTTCTCTCTGAAGTTTTGTTTGCCACAGAATTGATCTTCAGGTTTTGAAGTTGTTTCAGATGTAACTGAAACTTTTTTTTTTTCTTTTCAAGTATGCTTTGATTTGTCTTTGATGTTGCCTTTGAATTTGTTTACATTGGAGAGGGATTTTCGAATTTGAGCTTGAAGATGATTCTCCCTCTTCTTCTTTTTTTTTATTACTGACTTCTCATTTCAGATTTTTGGGAAGCTAAATGGCCTGCTATAGTTTTTAAATTTTAATTCAAAAGTTAATGCCATTTGTCCCTTTATTCCTATGCATGTTGTACACTTGTTGTTTGTATGGAATATTATGTTTTAAATCCTTTGACTCAATTTATTTTGTAACATTTTGTTTAAACCTTTGTGTAAATGTATTTTCATATATGCATATGCTTTAAATTTTTAAAGTTGTTTATATCTTCATTTATATTTATATTTTTCACAAATAAAAGCTTCTATTGTTCTTCACATTCAAACTTAAGTTTTAGCTCACTATTTCTATATACAACTATTTTATACATTTTATATTCATGCATTTCTTTTATTTTATCTTTTTATTACAACTTCCAAATCTATTCAATATTCTAGAAACAACCATTTTACTAATTTAAAGCTTTTAATCCTATTTTATTTTTAATACATTTTATTTTGAAAACCAATATTTGTTGATAAATTACTTATTCTTATATTCCAAATAAATTTGCTATTTATCTTTAAATCCATATTTTTTTTTTATCCAAATTTTTATTTATAAAATTACTTATTCCTAAATTTAAACCAAACTCTACTTAAAATCTAAAATTTTTTAAATTCATTCAAGAAATTTCCTAATTAATACATGAATAAATTCACAATTTATTTTCAAAATTAAATTAATTGCCATATTAATCGTAGTTAATTTTCAGGAATGTTACAAATACGTAATAAAATATTTAACACTAAGTCACATAGGAAAACTCCTAAAACCTTTTAGAAGAAAAGAAAGATATTTGTGGAGGAGGATATTTTGGGAATGCTCAAGGCTTAAGAAAAGGAAGTGGAAAGTGAGATGATCGGCACATGGAGGCATGGGAGTGAACCTTCCTTGGCTAACCAATGAGATGCGGTGAGGGGAGGGGTTAAGTACACCATTTGAAGCTTAGATAAGTGCGCATGCACTTCATGTAAACCTTTTGACATTTCTACAAAGTTAAACCAATATTCATCATCCTCTTCTCTCTTCATAATTTCCTCAATACAAATCAAGTCAAAACAACTCCAAATCAACTCAAACTCTAATATATGGCCTCACATAACATAGCAACATGATTTAGCAACTAAATCTTGAAAATTTAGAGAACATCCCCTTGAACTAACATAGGCCGTGAGCAATGGACGGGTATTTTGTGCATAGGCTATGAGCTAAGAGTGAGGTATGAAGGGTTTTAGGAGCTTGTAAGGTTGAGGTAGGAAGTGGTTGCTTGAGCATGATTGTGTACTTCTTAATGGGTAGGCTAACTCACCATTTAAAAAGTATATGAAATGTAAAATCCCTGTTAATATTATAGTATATGATTGACAATATATTATTGCTTTATCTCTTGAAATTATTGCTTTGAAAAGCAAATGGCATATCTAAATGATGTACTTGAAGTTATATGACTTTTTATGACTTGTTGCAAGGCCTTGTAACAAAACACATAGGGCTTGGTTGGATTAGATTTGAATTGGACTTGAATTGGAAGTGGTTTTATAGCGATAGTCGTTATATAGACACTTTGGAATTGCCTTATGTTCGGCATTTTCTATGATTTTTTGGAGAGAGATCCTTTGGGATTCTCGCCGCTGTTGTGATGTATTATGTGTATATAAGTAACTTTAAAAGGATTAGATGTTAAAAAATTGTTTTCTTGTTGGAAAATGGAAAAATGTTAAATTATTCAAAACTAGCCTAGTCATAGTCATTTATAATAGTAATCCATAGCATTTTTGAAACATTTCTTTACTCAAAACCTTTTTTACGACATTTTATAAATGTTTTAGTTTCCATTTAATACATTAAACTGCTTTGAAATGACTTTAAACCTAAGCATTTCTCTTCAATCTCTTTATTGGTCTCTTCTAATTTATAATAGAGTATTCCAAAAGTATTTTGGAATTTTTATATATTTTAAAAAATAAGTATGAATTATTAAAGTAGAAGGTTTATTTAAATATGAAACATGATTTTTATGGTTTTTAAATAAATTAAATATTTGTAAGTAATATTTTAGATAAATGTTTTAAACCATATTATAAGTATTTTAAAGTATATTTTAAATATATACAAGTTGTAGGAAATTAGCTAATTATTTTATTAAAGTATTAAAAAGCTTATGTAATATAAATACTTTTCATATTTTTTGAGAATTTTATTAATTATATTGGCTTATAAATAAATTAGTGTTTGTATGTATGTATGTATATACATATATTATTATCCAGCCTTTTGATCAGATCATATTAAGAGACACTGGACGAGCCAAAATTGGAGTTATCGAGGCAAGAAGCCCAAAGAGATAGCCCAAGAGTCCAGGAAATAAGCACAGACAAATTTGCAAGGCTAGTGCTAGAAATACTCAACCCAAAAGGACCCAGAAATCCTCAAAGTTAGAGGTCAGTATCGACCCACTCTATGGGTTGGTACCAAGTCCAATTTTCACCTCAAGTGGACCCCATCTTCTGCTTACTTGTCGTACTTGATGCCGATAGCTTATTTCCAACATTGTTTTGTTTATCTAATGTAATTCTCCAGCAATCTCCATTAACACTTAAAGCTGCAACTCTGTGCTTCCACAACTTTATCATTTGGACTTGGAAAGAAGCTAATATTGTGCAAAAAACTATGGAATTTAAAAACTAACAACAAGACGAGTCAAGATGAAGATTTGAAGACAACCAATTTGGCCCTATTAGGAATCGACACCACCCTCTACCTAGGGATCGATACCAACCTTACTTCTCAATAATGTGGCACCTATTTTGTTGGAGAATTTGTCTAAATCTTGAGTGATGGCTGGAGATATTTTGTACAAGATTTTAGGCTTCTACCTCTATAAGCAGGAAGGTAGGGCTCATTTTTCAAGATCTTTTGGCTCTATTTCTTCCCTAGTCTATATTCTTGTAATTTTGAAAATCTGAGTGTCGAAGTTATACCAACCTCCAAGAACTTCTGCCTCTAAATAATATATAAGCAATAAAATCTTAAAGTGGACGTAGGCCTTGCTTTGTTGAACCACTATAAACGATTGTAACTTGTATATTTCTCACTTTCATTCACATTTCTTTGTATTTTATTCTCTACATAAACTTCTAGGTGACTGTTCCATTTTTGATTCAAACATTTTGGTGCTTTCATTGAGAGACTCTGATTCTTAGCCTACTTGAATCCATCATCTACAATAGGATTTTTTATATCCAAGAGATAGATCCAATTTCTCTACCTTTTAATTCTAGCACTCAGATATGCAAAGATCCACTAGATGCTTTCTACCATGGCCTCATCAATAATAGACCATTCTACCAACTTCTGAGCTACTACTGAAGCTGAGAATTAGAATCCTCAATAAGGAGATGGAGTCATTCAACCTACTCAGATGTAGATCCAGAATCTAACTAACGTCATGACCAGAATGGAGAAGGATAGGATGATGAAGCAGATGGAAGATAGACTACTGGCTAGTCAGAATGAGATGTATTAGACGATGTAATAAATCTTGAGACTATTGAATGAGCTAGCTCAAAACAACCATAAAAGGAGTAGAAGGAACTCTAGTTCATCATCTAAAAGTTCCTCATCACCGGAGCAGAGACGGAGGGGTTGGAACCAGAAGAGGACATAGAACGTTGTTGAAATATGATACCAAGGAAGAGGACGAGCCCCACGCTCAAATTTGGGGATTGGTACTGACCCAAATTAAAGGTCAATGCTGACCCCTCCAACGGTGGCCCATAGCCTATCCTTTGGAAGGTGGCATGGACTTGGCTTCAAGACACGCTGCTGGCGGTCATAATCTGGAGAATCGTGTTGTTGCTAATGATAGTTCTCACGCGAATCAAATAGGGGGGATTGCTGGATGAATGGATCTCTTGAAGACTGGAGAGTCTAGTATCGAGAGCCAAACCGAGAGCATTTACAAGGCCGAACACTAAGTGCATAGCCCCATTACCATCATGAGTCGAACCTGATGACCAGGACTACCTGAAAGATATGGTCAGGGACTTGTTAGCGAATATAATTTCAAGTGTAATAATGATGGGGCGCCTCTCCTAGTTGGAATCAGTTTACAAAGAATATTCTACATGGGAGATACCCTTGGAGATTCGCAATGCCAACTATGTGGCTGTATCAAGGAATAACGGACCCTAGGCATCTCTTAATGAGATATGAACGGCATATGGATTCAGCCATAGCTTCTTATGCCATGAAATGTCATTGTTTCCCAATTCTCCTAGGAGTAGCTTCAATGTGGTTCACTCAACTTCTGCTGAGGTCTATATTGTCATTCACTAAGTTATCAAAGAAGTTTGTAGAACAATTCTATTTACATACTGCATATCCAAAGCATTTGATATCATAATCAGACTCCTTCTAAGCCGAGGGAGAGTCTCTGAAGGATTTCTTAAATTGATTCCGTACAATCATGATAGAAGTTGCAGATCCTAAGGATGACATATTGCTGATGGCATTGATCAAGGGATTCATCCTCGACATCGAATTCGAGCAAAGGTTGAAAAGGAAGCTCCCATCGACAATGGATGCTTTTTATTGAAAATCTAATGAGTACGCTTGGAGGAAGTGCGTAAGCGTACACGAAGGACTGGTGCTGGGAATTCATGCGAACTAATTCAAAGCAGTGTTGCCGTAAAGGAGTCCGGAGGAAGTTTAGGACATGTAGATATGAATGTTAGTAATCAAAACAATAATCGGAAGCGGAATGATGATAGGTCTAAGAAAAAGAAGCCAGATAATAGACATCAAATTAGGACTCCTAAGTATGACAGCTGCGTTGATCTGAACAACTCAATAAAGGATATCAATCTGGCAACACAAAACACTGAGCAGTATAGAAAGCTATCTCCAAGAGAGTCAATTGAGAAAGAGAGAAAGTCGGGAAAGTTCTAAAAATTCCATGAAACTCACAATCACGATACTAATGAGTGCAGACACCTACAGCATACGATTGAGGAGTAGATTTGTAAGAAAAAGTTACAACAACATGTAAATGCCTGGTAGGATGGCAGGCAGGGAAACTCTAAGGCCACTGGGTCATTTTCTCAAACGGGACAAGTTGAGCCAAGTTCTGATGCATTTAGGTGGCGAGAAATACGATTGGTAATTAATACAATTACTGATGGGCCACACCAAGCTGATAAGAGTCTAGCTGAAATGGATAGATATGTTGGTGCCGAGATGAACAGATATGTTGGTGCAATAAAACACGCAGATGGTGAAAGTTACTTCACTATTGAAGATGGGACCTTGGAAAAATAATGCAGAATGATGATTGACGATATTATTTTTTGAAATAGAGATACCGATGGAGTGGAAGCTCCAACGATTGACCCACTCGTGATCACAGCCATGATTGGTCATACTATTGTTCTGAAGGTGCTTATTGATTATGGAAGTTCATCCAATATCTTATTAAGAAGGCTTATGATCAAATAAATGTTGAAGAAGAAGGATTTGAAGCCTTGTAAATCATGAATACACTGGTTCAACGGGATGGCTACTGGGCTGACTTGATATGTAGAATTACCTGTGGTATTTGGAAAGAGTAGCCACAAGCGAGTGTGAATCGTGCCCTTTTTGGTGTTGGAGATTTACTCAGCTTACAATTGCATTTCTGGGACGGCTGGCCTTTGCAGAGTTTAGAGTGGCCATAGAACCTTGGTGTTTGACTATGAAGTTTCCAACAAAGAATGGCATAAGGAATATCCAGGGAGATTGGATGATTTTCCATGAATGCAACGTCGCCGAGCTAAAGAAGGCAAGGTAAAGGGAGAAAGAAAAAATATAGAACATGAAGGCTTTGGACACATAGAAACTACAGTCTAAGCCCTAGATCATGCATCCCAGACGGTTCCATAATGACATGGATCGACGTAAAGAACCAGAAGGTAGAAGAACAACTCCTGTCGAGTTGGCAATTTCTTGCTAGGATGATACAAATACGGTCCTAAAGGTCAGATCACAGCTCGGTGTAAGAGTGATGATGGAGTTGATTGGTTTTCTCTAGGAAAACCTGGATGTGTTCGTACCGACACACTCAGATATTTGTGGGTTCTCACTAGAGATAGCGAGCTATGCATTAAATATTAATCCTAAATGCTTTCCCATAGAACAGAAATTCCATAGCCTGGGTCTGGAGAGATCCACTACACTCAAAGTAGAGGTGGATAAGTTGAAGAATAATGGCTTCATCCGCGATGCCTTGTACCTGGATTGGGTATCTAATCCTGTCATAGGGAGGAAAGCAAATAGGAAGTGGGGACGTGCATCAACTTTTTTGATTTGAATAAGGCATGCCTGGAATATAGCTTCCCACTTCCAAGGATCGATCATTTGGTGGATTTGACAATTGGACATTAACAACTTTCATTCATGAATTGCTACCTAGTCATGCACTTTGGATTAAAGAATGCAAGAAAAACTTACAAGAGGCTTGTAAACCGTATGTTCAAAGATCAGATCGGATGTTCGATGGAAGTCTATGTGGATAACATGCTCGTGAAGTCGCAGCATTCGGCAATCCATGTTGATGATCAGGCAGAGGTGTTCGGCATCCTCTTAATATATGGATGAAGCTCAATCCTTTGGATTTCTATTTTAGCGTTGCGTTAGGGAAAATATTGGGCTTCATTGTGAACCCCTATGGGATTGAGACTAATCCAAAGAAAAATTGAGGCATTGAGAAAGATCGAAGCCCTAAAGATGATTAAGGAGGTTCAAATCTTGAATGGCAAGGTCGCTGCCCTGAGTCGGTACATTTTCAAAGCCATAGATAAATACGTCCCATTCTTCAAGGTGATCATGAAATGAGAAAAGGAACTTTCGAATGACATCATAAGTGTAAAGATGCATTCCAAGCTCTAGTAAATCACTTGGAGAGACCCCCATCCTTTCGAAGCCACTAGATAACTAGGACTTGTTTGTATATTTGGCAGTGTAGATGCATGCTTGAGCGCCACACTTGTATGTGAGGAATCTCATAACTGACTACCGGTCTATTACGTCAGTAAGAGGTTAACAGGCGCAAAACGAAACTACTCGAAGCTTGAAAAGCTTGCATACTACCTTTTGATCTCTTTAAGAAAGCCTTTCCAGGCTCATCCAATCAAACTTCTCACTGGCCAGCCTTTGCGAAAAATCTTGCAGCGACCTAAGACTTCTAGAAGGATGTCGAAATGGAACATTAAATTAAGCCAGTACAACATAACTTATCACCCTCTTAGGCTAATCTAGGTTCAGGCTTTGGCGGATTTCATAGCTGAATTCACTACATAACATTATCCTCCAAAGGGCAGTGGTAAGAAAGAAACTGGATAGAAGATGTACACGAATAGTGCATCTAACGAATGGTATATTGTGCTAGAGTTGTACTTGCGCCTTCCTGAGAACATTCAATCCGCTCCGCCTTGAAACTCAAATTCTCAACGATGAATAATGATATTGAATATGAGGCCTTGATTTTGGGGCTCAAAAATCGCTAGAGAATTAGGAATAAAGACTTGCACATTTTCTGTGACTCCTAGCTGGTTGTTTTCCAAGTTCGAAAAAGGTTTCAAGCAAAAGAAGCAATATTAGCTCTTTATCTAAACCGAGTCCTTAAGCTGCTCGCTGACATTAAATATTAGAAAATCAATCATTTTCGTAGAGAGGACAATGAGATGGCTTATTCATTGGCTAAATTGGCCAATTGCGGAGATACGCAGCTCATGGGCTTGTCTTCTAGTGGAATTGCTTTCGTCTTCAAGCATCGACCAGATGGATGTCGATTGAATCTTGGAAACCAATCCTGAAAGGAGGTCATCGATAATTCTGATTCGAGATTATTTATAGAGAGGGATCCTCTTAGAGAGAAGGAATAAACGACGAGAGCTCCTTCTACAAGCTCCGAGGTATATCTTGCAGGAAGGAGTACTTTACATGAAGGGTGTCTCTATCCATATGCTTCGGTGTGTCACTCGATAAGGCCAAGCAGGTCTTAAAAGAGGTTCACGAAGGTGCCTATGGCAACCATACCTAGGGGCAAACCCTAGCAAAGAAGATCCTCCATTATGGATACTTTTAGCTAACTATTAACTAAGACGCAACTGATTACACCCGAAAGTGAGACAAGTGCCAAAAAATTTCTAAAATACTGAGAGCCCCATGAATGGAAATTATTAAAATAGTTAGTCCTTAGCTGCTTATAGTTTGGGGAGTTGATATCATCGGTGTGTTGGCGATATCTATAGGTGGCATGGAGTATGCCATCGTTGTATTTAATTACTTCACCAAGTAGGCCGAGGAAGAGCCGTTGGTCACAATCATCACAAAGAAAATAATCAATTTTGTTGTCCGAAATATATCTATCATTTTAGAATTCCATAAGCAATCATTACCAATAACAAGACCCAATTCGACGGTATCGAGTACAAAAATTTCTGCCACTCGCATCGCATAGAGAAGAGATTTTTACGGTGGCACATCCTTGGGCGAACAGATAGTTTGAAGCCATAAATAAGGTTGTCGTGTCCATTCTTAAGAAGTGGTTGGAAAAGGCCAAGGGCAAGTGGGTCAATGAACTTCCATTTGTATCATGAGCTTATCGAACAACTTAGAAGCTAGCAATTGGCCACCCTCCATTCGCCATAGCCTACGGGTTAGAAGCTATGTTTCCGACTGAACTGGAATTACCTTCTCATCATGTGATTCACTACAATCCATGGACTAATGAGAAATTCTTACAAGAGTGTCTTGATATGGTTGATGAGAAGCACGACGCAGTTGAGTTGAGGGTAGCTGCACATCGGCACCTAGTCGCCTGATATACAACATTAAGGTCAAGAATCGAACCTTCGAAGTTGGCGACCTATTCCTCAAATGAATCTTCCCAGTCCTGGAAACTTAGGCTCGACTTGAGAAGGTCCATACGCAATAGAACAAAAGCTTGAAGATGGAATTTTCAGGCTTGTGACCATAGACTGGATTTTGCTCCCTATGGCATGGAATAGCAATAACTTACGACACTATTTCACTTATAAATAAATTAAGTGAAATAAATTTGAGCCATGTAACAAGACCGATTTTGTTATTTCCAGTCTTTTATGGAATAAAACAACTTCTCGAGTCCAAGACTATGCCTTTCATTTACTAAAGAGTTGTGACTTGACTGTCTCAAATGAATCTGCATGTGAATAATGCAGGTGTGTAGGTACCTGGAGTTAGGTGCCAATCAAAACTTTTATGGTAAATGATCAAACCCTTTGTAACATTCCCGTTTTTAAATCAAATTTTAATTGTTAATTTGTTTATTTTTTTTGGGAACAAATTATGGATTAATCTGAATTTTTCAAATGAAATAAAAATTTGTGCCTATTTAATTATATAAGTAGATTATAAATTGAATTATGGGTTTGAAAATTTAATAAATATATATCTATAAGTATAGTAGTTCTGGATAATATGATATTTAATAAGGTATAATAGTTTTAACAAGAAATAGGATATGATAAAAAGATTTAATTCAAATAGATATGTATTTGTACATTAGTGATTAATTAATTATTAAATTATATTCTTTAAAGTTATAAATATACAAATATATATATATATATATATATATATATATATTTATTAGATTTGATAAAAAGATTTAAAACACATTTTCTTTTGAAATAAATAAATATAGTTTGTATATTCATGAATTTAAAATGTAAAACATTTACATATGTTAAGATATTAAATATAAATAATTAAAGGGTTTAAAATACAAATTGCAGGTTAAATGATATAAGGGTTTTAACACAAAAATGCAAGTTTATGACATTTATAGAACAATAAGATTATGTAATTAACAAATGTAAGATTAGTGGCAACATTAATTTACAAGTGTTAGTATAATTTAACAAGTGCCATGTTTTTTTTTAAAAGAAAATATAATAAAAATATGAAACAAGAATATATAAACACAACATCTCCCTTTTTCTCACTTCTTTGTGAAAATTCAAAGCAAAGCAAAAAAATCTGGAAATCAAAACCAGAACTAAAATGAAATCTGGAACCAAAAGAAAAAAAATAATGATGCTAAAGAAAAAAAATCCAAATCTGAAACAAGCAAGCTAAAAAAATCAAAGCCAAGTTCAGATTCAAAATGCAAACATGGTATTCAGGTCAGAGCAGATTTGAATACAAATCAAGCAAGCTATGTCTGTTTCAAGATCAAATGCAACTGCAAGTTTCAGTTTTAAAGCAAAGATCAACTAAAAAAGAAGAAGAAGAAAAGTTTCAGATAAAATCCTGGAGCAAAACAGATTTCAAAATTCAAAACAACTTCAGTTTTTGAAGAGCAAGCTAATTCCAAACCAGTGAAGATCAAAACAAGAACAAAGCTTCAATTTAAATTCAAAACAGTAAGCATGCAGATCCAAATTTGCAACCTGACATCAATCAGATTTAAGTTCCAGTTTTTCAAACTCAAAAGCAAAAAAATTTGTTCTCTGTCCTCTCTGTTCTTCATTTCTCAGGTGAGCAAACTGCATCCCAAAAATTTAAATCTGTTTCACATTTTGATCTGCATGCAATAATCTTGAAAGTGTGAATATGAATATATATGTATCTATGAATGGATGTGTATGCCTGTATATGTACAGATGTTTCTCGGTTTAGTCACAGGTTAACCAAATTCAAGGGAAATTCATATCTCTTTATCCAAACAAATTTAGGATATGATTTCTAAATGGAAATTGTTTATAACAATATAAATCCATTTTTAAGAAGTGTTTCAAGAAGAATGATTTAGAAAACATATCAAAAATTTAATATTATAGTGAAATCTCTTATAAATAGAAAAATCAATGAAAACAATTTCAATTTTTGGTTGTATATTTGAATCCGTATTGGTAAATCATGATTTTTAATATAGATTTTAGAATTTTAAGTGCGTGAGTAATGAGGATTTGTTAGATGATCAAAAAATGTACATTCATCGAATTCTGTCGAATGGAGAGATTAGGTTCTTCGAGTTTTGGTCAGATGATGGATTAAACATCAAAGATCATGGAAAAAATACTCGCGTATTTTCAAGAAGATCATGGTGGTTTGGCAAGATCATTTTAGGGTTTAAGACTCGTTTTCGGGCAACCTTGTTCTCAGAAGAACTGCGATGTCATCAAGATGTTTCAGGAGATCGGACCAAGGGGAGAAGGTTCGTGGGTGAGTGGCAGAGCTTTGGTCAAGCTCGCGTAGTCTCTGGTAATCTCGTGTGGCGTGGCGGAGAGATTTTCTGTCAGAAGGTGGTACGAGTATTTTATCATGTAGCACAAATTTTGATTTCCGATGGAATCGTTGGAGTCAGGTAGTCAATGTAACGACCCGTAATTTTGCTACTTCGAAAATGAGAGATTTCGTTCAATTTAAATTTAAAGGAGTTTAAATCTTAAATAAATATGTTATATATAATAACAATTATCTATTCTTATAGTTAATAAATTAAAAAGGTATAAATTTGGATTTTGAAACAAATCGACAAAATTTAAGTTTTGTTAATAATAAATAAAGGCTTAAATAAGGGGATTTAAATATCTATTTAAAAAGGTAAATCTTATTTAAAACATCTAATAAATATAATAAAAGTATGTTAAAAGACTTGAAAGTATGTTAATAATCGTTTTACAAAAATAACCAAAATTTGTCGCATTTTGTCAGTTTTACATACACTGTAAAATTAGAGATTTTGATATTAATTAAATATGATTATAAAATATAAAGAGACTTGTTTTAATTTATTTAAAGAATTAAAAAGTTCATTTTTAAATTTGGTATACATAAATAAATATTTTAACTAAAACGTCAAAATGTGACCATAAAACATTTTGTCGAAAAACGACGTTTTGTCGATTAAAAGTTGTCGCAACGTCGTCTCACCTTTATTTTCTTATATAGGAAAATATATTCAAATAGTTCACGTATTAATTAATTTACTAATCAAGTTTACTTTTACTAAACAAGATTAGAAACTTCTAGAAAACAATTAAGAAAAAGTAAGCACAAAAAGACAAAAATGTCATTTCAAAGCAAAAAAGTAAAACATCAAATCAAACCAAACGTAATTATTACTTTACTTTTCTTACTTCTTAAGTGAAAGTGACATAAAGCATGATTTCAAATGTGATGTTAAGTTAAAAAGTAAGTAAAGGACATTTTGGTCATTTTACATAATAATATTTTATTCCAAAATTTTTCCTGTAAATAGCCATGCATACTCTTTCATTTTCACACAAATCTTTCTTTTCTTCTTCTTCCTTTAAGCTATTTTAATGACTTCTCTCTTTAAGAGAGGTAGGAGGGTTAAAAATAGTGGAGTGCTTAAGCACTAATCCACTTGTTACTCTCTAACCTCTTCTTAATTCACTTCTTCTCCTTCTCTTCTTAAAAAGGGCCTTAGGCCGTGAGTTTGGGAGTGGATAAGGGGAGGGCTTGAGCAAAGCAAGTAGAGATGGAGATGATCGAGCACCTTGGAAGCATGGTTATGATTAGGTTTAGAAAGGTTTAGTAAAGCGTTGAATTAAATGAATGTTGGTAGGAAGTTAAACATTTTGGTTAAAGGTGAGAAATTCTCATTGCCTTTGAATTTATATTTTGATTATGTTATACATCATATTTACACCCTTATGACATATGAATGTTATGCCAAATTGATTGTTAATATGGATGATTTGATAGTTAGTAAATTAAGTGAATTGTGATAATATATCCCGTTATGATATTAATAGTGAATGTTAGATTTGAAATCATATGCATGTGATTGGTTTAATGTATGTTATGTTAGTGATAAATATGAATATTGGATATGTTCATTTTGATTAAGTAATCCCTTTATCTAAAAAGCCATATTTTAGTAATATGAGAAATTGTGGAAAAATAGGTCTCTTTTCATTTAAAAGTGAAATTAAAGTTAAAATGAAAGAGAATTTGAAATGTGAAGTGAATCAGATTTGAAAAGGATAGATAATTAGAAATTGAAATTTAGATGAATAGTAAAATTGAAATAGAAATCGATTTTGAAAAAGTGAAGTTTAGTTTGATATTGAATGGAAGCTTAAATTGAGATTAGATTTGAAATCTAAATTTTAAATGTATTTAATTTGAGATTAGAATTGAAATTAAGTTGGAATTGGAATTTAAAATTTAATATTGAAATAATGGGAATATAAAAATATTATAATATGGTAATAGTGAAAATATATTTTAAATGAGAATGTAACGACATTTCCCAGAATAAAATGTGAATGTTTTAAAAAAGGGTAATTAACCATTTTGAAAGATAATTTGGGATATTTATAAGCAATTCTAAAATTAAGTTGAAAATCTGAGTATGCGGAAACGACTAGTACATTTGTCCCGCCTGTGAGATCTGGGAAGATAAAATAAGGTGTTTAACTAAGGTTAGGGATGGAGCAACCAATGCCCTAAACTTACCTGGCCTATGTTTTCTTTTCTTAGGCGAGGGGTGGAACAGATAGAAAGGAAAGCCCAGATGCTCTTAAATAAAAAGATTCTGTATTAAGTTTTTTGAATTAAAAGAAGATTGGTATTATCCAAAAGTTAAGCAATATCCAAAAGTGAATGATTTCTATGATCCTATTTACTCAAAAATATTTATTAAGATTAATTTAGGGTTTATCGTAAACGATGTCTTAAATGACATTGTTTTTGACCCGCTTAAAAGTTAAGGAATTTGGATCAAGAATTAAGTAAGAAAATCTGAGATATTTTCCAAAATAAAAGAATGAATTACTTAGAATTATTCTAAGTAAAAAGAAAGAGATTTCGAAATCATCCGAAAAGAATTAAAGTGAAAAGAGACTTAATAAATCCTATATACTCGTATTCACTTTTTATCGATGATTGGATTTCGAAGGAACTGGAGATCGGATTTGTTTGATTATGTTCAACATGATAGGGGATTCTCGCTTTGTGAACAGCGACGAAGCTTAGACTCTTGCCTCTACATGTCCCTAGAGTGAAAGGGTTTGTTGATAGTCGAGAGGCTTGCCGTAAAAGCAGATCCGAGGTACCACATGTAGTCACCTCCATGTTGAAAAGCAGGAGTGCCCCCATGTTGAAAAGCAGAAGGGTAGCGGGATGGTTGAAAAGTCTACCAGGGCGGGTCTGGAAAAACCCGTTCATTACATTTGGTATCAGAGCTGAAGGTTAAGCGAGAACCTTGGCTCCATTATGGGTAAAGTCTCATCAGAGATAGGATTAGTAATATCCTAGGATTAGTAACTCATTAGAGATAGGGTTAACAACACCCTAGAATGAGTTATGAGAGTATTATATATATGGGCGCGTATTTGTTAATTTTATAAGAATGATTTTGTTTTAAAGAAATTGGTAAATGAAATAATTTTACCTTGGGTTCATATTATAAATATTAAAGGGGATATTAATATCTTTTGGGTTAGAAATTAAGGATTGATTGTAATTTAGCTTAGTAAAACTAAAATATGAATATCTTGTTATTAGAATTGCACAATTTGACTATAAGATATTTCATATAGGATCAATTAGTTGAAAGCTAGAATTTAGAACTTTAATCATATACCCTTAGATACTTAGTATTAAGAAATAATAATGATTAAGTGATTATCATAATATATGGGTTTAAAAGCTAAGTACAAATATCTTGTGAAGTAGAATTCACAATTTGACTGTAAGATATTTGATGATATTATTGAAGTTAGAAGTTGTAATTAGAGAAATTAATAAAAAAAAATTAAATAAATTATTATCAATAAGATAGGAAAAGATAAGCCAAGATTGAAATTTGGGGTAAATATAATATAAAAAGATAAGTTGTATAACTTATAAAGGAGTTAAGTTAATTTGAAATTTAGACACTTTGATTAGGTTAAATCAAGTTGAAATTTAGGAATAAGAGATATAAGAAATATCATCCTAATATAAAATTTGAATTAATGATACAGTTAGGGTAACCTTTGTAATTCAAAATGAAGTAAGATTAGAAGTGGATATTTTTGAATTATATGGTTAATAGTTTGATTGTTAGATGAAAAAGGTTAATACCAAATACCATGTGAATTAAGTTTCACAAATTTTACTATACGGTATTTAATGGATTTAAGATTTAGAAATTTGATTTAGAAAATGGATAGGTAAATAAGTTAAGTAGTTAATCATAGAATCAATGAGAAAAAGGTGTACACTTAGTAAAATTGTCTTATTAATATATGGATTAGATAAATAATTTTAGTTAAATTGAAACCTTAGGTAAAGAAAACTAAGGATTGAGTTTTATAACTTATTTATTTGGAATAATAGAATTCCACATTTGTTGAAGACCCTAATTGAAGTAATGATGGTTTGAAGATTAGGGATATGTATATATACTCTTAGGAAGTAAAGGTATATTATACAAGTTTAAGTCATATTTGTATGCTTAAATAATAATGGATTTAGTAAATGGTAAATGGTTGTGAAATAAAGTTGGATTAAAATAAGTTTTGAAGGAATGTATTAGGTAAAGATGAATGTGACTATGTACATAAGTTAAACGTAGATCATTTTGGCACATAAATTTTGATCTAAGATTTGAGTACGGAACTTTGAGGTGTTTACACCAATCCAAAAAATGATTTATCACCCGATTTTTGATGGCGAACATTGATGAGAGTTTATGATTATGCACACAAGTTTTCTATCATAGTTGAGAGCTTTGCAAGGAAAGAAAGGGTATGTGATTAAGAAGTCTGATCAAATCCTCATTAGAAAATCGAAAGATCGATACTAGTTCGGAGGTAAAGTTATGGATTTGAATAATAGATCGAATCAAATATCACATATAGTATGATGTTTTGGGTCTGCCTACTTAGTAGTTGGATAGTTATCTCAAATAGTAGGCACTAAGATATAGTGGTTAGACTTATGTTTTGATATATGTATATTTATATAGACCTCAAATATAGTACATGCTCGGGACAAAGGATGAGTTATGTGGATGCATGCATTAGTATCAGTATGGTTGTTTTTGGATGTATAGTATTGTTTGGTCGTTGTATATATTATCTTAAGTGTGCAATATGCACTAGGATGGGTAAGATAGAAGTTTGAGTTGATGTATGTATATATAATCGTAAGTACGTGATAAGTACTCAGGTTAGTGTGGGAATCTCTATATGCATGTTTGGCATCATCTTTTTTAGTGTTGTTATGATATCGGTCTTCTTATTTTCTATCATCAGTAGAAATAAGTCAAATTATCTGAGGAGATGAGTATGGGATAGATTCCTTTGTCTTTGATTTCATTTCGAGGACGAAATGCTTTTACCCTAATTTTGCTACTTCGAAAATGAGAGATTTCGTTCAGTTTAAATTTAAAAGGAGTTTTCATCTTAAATAAATATGTTATATATAATAACAATTATCTATTCTTATATTTAATAAATTAAAAAAGCATAAATTTGGATTTTGAAACAAATCGACAAAAGTTAAGTTTTGTTAATAATAAATAAAGGCTTAAATAAAGGGATTTAAATATTTATTTAAAAAGGTAAATCTTATTTAAAACATCTAATAAAGATAATACAAGTATGTTAAAAGATTTGAAAGTATGTTAATAATCGTTTTACAAAAATAACCAAAATTTGCCGCATTTTGTCAGTTTTACATACACTGTAAAATTAGAGATTTTGATATTAATTAAATATGAATTTAAAATATAAAGAGATTTGTTTTAATTTATTTAAAGAAGTAAAAAGTTCATTTTTAAATTTGGTTTACATAAATAAATAGTTTAACTAAAACGTCAAAATGTGACCGTAAAACATTTTGTCGAAAAACGACGTTTTGTCGATTAAAAGTTGTCGCAACGTCGTCGCACCTTTATTTTCTTATATAGGAACATATATTCAAATAGTATAAGTATTAATTAATTAACTAATCAAGTTTACTTTTACTAAACAAGGTTAGAAACTTCTAGAAAACAATTAAGGAAAAGTAAGCACAAAAAGACAAAAATGTCATTTCAAAGCAAAAAAGTAAAACATCAAATCAAACCAAACATAATTATTACTTTACTTTTCTTACTTCTTAAGTGAAAGTGACATAAAACATGATTTGAAATGTGATGTTAAGTTAAAAAGTAAGTAAAGGGTATTTTGGTCATTTTACATAATAATATTTTATTCCAAACTATTTCCAATAAATAGCCATGCATACCTCTTTCATTTTCACACAAATCTTTCTTTTCTTCTTCTTCCTTTAAGCTATTTTAATGGCTTCTCTCTTTAAGAGAGGTAGGAGGGTTAAAAAAATGGAGTGCTTAAGCACTAATCCACTTGTTACTCTCTAACCTCTTCTTAATTCATTTCTTCTCCTTCTCTTCCTAAAAAGGGCCTTAGGCAGTGATTTTGGGAGTGGATAAGGGGAAGGCGTGAGCAAAGCAAGTAGAGATGGAGATGGTCGAGCACTTGGAAGCATGGTTATGGTTAGGTTTAGAAAGGTTTAGTGAAGCGTTGAATTAAATGAATGTTGGTAGGAAGTTAAACGTTTTTGTTAAAGGTGAGAAATTCTCATTGCCTTTGAATTTATATTTTGATTATGTTATACATCATATTTACACCCTTATGACATATGAATGTTTATACCAAATTGATTGTTAATATGGATGATTTGATAGTTAGTAAATTAAGTGAACTGTGACAATATATCCCATTATGGTATTAATAGTGAATGTTAGATTTGAAATCATATGCATGTGATTGGTTGAATGGATGTTATGTTAGTGATAAATATGAATATTGGATATGTTCATTTTGATTAAGTAATCCCTTTGTCTAAAAAGCCATAATTTAGTAATATGAGAAATTGTGGAAAAATAGGTCTCTTTTCATTTAAAAGTGAAATTAAAGTTAAAATGAAAGAGAATTTGAAATGTGAAGTGAATCGGATTTGAAAAGGATAGCTAATTAGAAATTGAAATTTAGATGAATAGTAAAATTGAAATTGAAATCGATTTTGAAAAAGTGAAGTTTAGTTTGATATTGAATGGAAGTTTAAATTGAGATTAGATTTGAAATCTAAGTTTTAAATGTATATAATTTGAGATTAGAATTGAAATTAAGTTGGAATTGGAATTTAAAATTTAATATTGAAATAATGGGAATATAAAAATATTATAATATGGTAATAGTGAAAATGTATTTTAAATGAGAATGTAACGACATTTCCCAGAATAAAATGAATGTTTTAAAAAGGATAATTAACCGTTTTGAAAGATAATTTGGGTTATTTATAAGCAATTCCAAAATAAAGTTGAAAATCTGAGTATGCGGAAATGACTAGTACATTTGTCCAGCCTGTGAGATCTGGAAAGATAAAACAAGGTGTTTAACTAAGGTTAGGGATGGAGAAACCAGTGCCCTAAACTTACCTGACCTATGTTTTCTTTTCTTAGGCGAGGGGTGGAACAGATCGAAAGGAAAGCCCGGATGCTCTTAAATAAAAAGATTCTGTATTAAGTTTTTTGCATTAAAAGAAGATTGTTATTATCCAAAAGTTAAGCAATATCCAAAAGTGAATGATTTCTATGATCCTATTTACTCAAAAATATTTGTTAAGATTGATTTAGGGTTTATCGTAAACGATGTCTTAAATAATGTTGTTTTTGACCCGCTTAAAAGTTAAGGAATTTGGATCAAGAATTAAGTAAGAAAATATGAGATATTTTCCAAAATAAAAGAATGAATTACTTAGAATTATCCTAAGTTAAAAGAAAGAGATTTCGAAATCATCCGAAAAGAATTAAAGTGAAAAGAGACTTAATAAATCCTATATAATCGTATTCACTTTTTATCGATGATTGGATTTCGAAGAAACTAGAGTCGGATTTGGTTAATTTCTATCCGAAAACCACTTCGAACCAATGTATACGTTCGAACGTGAAGACATGTGGAAGATGGTGATTGAAGACCGTGGATCTTCCTGGCGTGAGGACTGCTTGTTGACTTGCTCTGGGTAGCTCCCGAGTAATATATAGCAGTGGTCTCCTCATGATGGAGATTTTGCGGATTGCAAGGGATTCTCGCCTAGTAATGGCCGAGGAAAGTGCCTTCGGTTTGTCATGTTCCTGGACAACTTGTATGGACGTTTGTCTGACATTGCATTTCTAACGATTACGTACATTGGTTTTTACAAACGTACATCAGTGGTGGCAGAGAAGGCAACTTCTCTTAGCTTAACACCCTCCTTGAAACTTACGAGCTCAAGGGTTGTATTTTTGTGGAAGGCAATTAGTAGTTAAATGGAAATGGCAATGTGGCATTCAAAGATGTGATATGTGCTATGTGAAAAGGTAATCGGAACCTCCAGCCTCATCAAACCGGAAATGACCAAAACAACATTAGATGCGGCAGGGCTATGTGGGTCATTCCCAATCAGGGTATGATCATCCCCTTCTAGATATATTTCTTCCCGCTATGATGTTCGGGATGTTAATTAATGTGGTGTATGGAAAACGAGCGCTCAGTTAAAGGTTGGTAACGACCGGGGGATGACATATTCGGTACTATCTAATTAAAGAGGTAGGCCGGTCTTGTGTTGGTAGAGAAGCTTTGTGATGGTTTCTCGGGACATCCATCTAGAGGTGTACCCATTTCGGAAGGTAGATCCTGCGCCTGGTCATTTGTATGGAAATCCATTCTCCAATAAGAACCTACTGTTTTGTTTGTAGAGCCTAGTATGCTGGAATTTAATAATGGTAACAATTTCAGCTAAGATTAATAAGTTTATTTGCAAATGTTTTAAAAGAGATGTCATTAGAAATAATATCAAATATTTTGATATAAAAGTGTTTTAGTTATCATAAGGTAAAAACCCATCCGTGTTTATGTGTGGGCGTGGTCTTATGAGATACTCTTTATTTTCAAAGGATTTTATCCAAAGACTGATATATGACACTGTCATTTATTATTGAGTTTTTCTGACGCCGATTTATCAAGCCTAATCCGGGTATTTTCAATACTCGGGTCAGATCCGAGTAGTTTCAGGATAATCGAAGACAGTTGGAGTTTCCAGAGGAGAGCTGGAGATATTCATCGACGTATGGAGATATTTGTTTATCGGCTTTGCTTAGTGTATTTTGTTTGATGTTTATCAGCAATTGTAAGGGCAGGTTTTATAACTGTCCAAGCTGAATTTAAGTTAGACTCTGATATATGTATTTAAAAGTTTTTCGCTGTAAAAATATTTGTTCAATATTATATGTTATTCCTTTCGTGTGAGATTCTGCTCTGTCTACTTTTCTTTATCACCCTTAAAGATCCGTCTTTTCGTGCAATTTGAATTAGACATGTGTAGTTTATTGTCGATTCAAAGGGTACGGGAAAACGGTTCGTTATAGTCAAGCTCGTTGTCGAGGTCAAGATGGACTAGCGGTTGAGCGCAACGTTGATCGGAAGACTTCAGGCGACTTGTACACGTGCACCCGTGTACGTGTGTACCTGTTGTTATTTGAAGTTTTGGGGAAGAAAAGGGATTCTCGGGTTCGACTCGAAAAATTTGGTGAAGTAGCTCGGGGAAAAGAGGATGGGGGATAAACCGAAGCTGAGCTCGGGTAAACGAAATTCTGGCTCGGGTTCTTGAAGTAGTGACAAATTTCAAAAGGAAGAAAGTAACAAGTTTTGAAATTTAAATTTAATTAAGTTTTTTGGAATATATTAATTATGTTTTAGAAGCTCAAATGAAAATTATGGTTTCAAATGCTTTTGAAAGATTTGTTTTTTAAAAGTAATATATTATGAAATTTATTTCTGAATGTTCTCAAATGGATTTTAACAATTAACTACTTAAGGTAGGTGATTAAATAAATCAATATAATCAAAGGTTAATTTCTAAAAAATACAAAGTGATTAATTTAATTATATGATTAATTAAGAGTCAATAAATTAAGGAAAGTGATTATTGATTTATGAAGATGATTAAAGGATGATTATTTTAAAGGATAATTACTTAATCAAAGATTTATTAAGGTTAATTAATTTCATAATTAAGAATAATTAATTAATTAAAAGATTGAATTAATATAAGTAATTAGAGGTAAATAATTACTCAAAGATAATTACTTAGTTAAAAATAATTAATTAATGGATAAAGTTAATTAAGAAATTAGGGATAATTACTTATTATATTAAGGATAATTAATTTGTGTGAATTATTAGTTAATTTAAGGTTAATTAATTCATTAAATAAATCAAATTGATTAGGGATAATCACCCATTGTAATTAATTAAGGATAATTAATTAAATGGTAATTAATTGAGGGTTTATTTATTTATTAATTAATTAAGGGTAACTAAATTAAAGGATAATTAAATAATTAAAAGTTAATTATTAAATGATTAAAGGTTGATTAATTAATAATGAAAAATTGATTAATTTATTTTAAAGGTTAATTAACAAATGATTAAAGGTTAATTAAATAAGATGGTTTCTAATTAATTAATATTAATTAACCAAGATTAATAATTTATTCATAAGTGATTAATCTGATTTAAAATTAATCAGGTAATAATTGATCTTACTTATTGATGTTTAGATTCAATTGACTGTTTAATTGTTCGATATCCCTGGTTGTGATGCTTTGTGATACGAATTATTTTGATTCGAGCAGTGACGAATGTAATTTATTTTATCCGTGATGAATGTATATTATTTATCTGTGAATGGAAGATAAGTGTTATAGGAATATACTGCTTATCGATATTGGTGTGCTTGAATCTATGATGATTGATGATGTTGCACTATTGTGTAAAACCCCTGTACTACACCATGCACACACAAATATGGATTGCACGAGGGAATCAGTTAAGTCATAGATTTTTGAAATGGTTTTAAAGTTGAATTTTAAATCCAAATGGTTTTGGAAAGGGAATTGGGTTAAATATGAAAAGCTTTTGAAAAGGAGTTTTAAAGATAAAAATTATTTGGGATAACTTGATAAATTTTTGAAATAATTCAATTTGAAATTGAATTCTATGTTTGGAAATTATGGTTTAAAAAGGGTATGCAAGTTATAAATGTGTGTATATGGATTTTAAACCATTTTAAAAAAAGTATTGTTTTAGGAATTTGAATCTAACCCAGGTTCTATACTTAAAGATCTTTAACTTGTGCAAATGTAATCGGATTTTTCCGAAATGAAAACTATTGGTTTTCAAATAATAATAGCTTTCATATAAAGAAAGGATTTTCAATTTATGTTGAAATATTTCAAGTTTGAATTGAAATAGTTTTGAAAGCTATGAATGAATCTTTGTGAAAGATGGTTGGACCTTGTTTTGAAATTGAAGAAGATTTTAAACGGTGTATCTTTTGTGTAAAGATTTGAAATGGGAATTGTTTTGAAAGTTATGACTGAATCTTTGGAAATGGTTTTGAAAGCTATGAATTGAGTCTTTGATTTAATATTTGGATGAGTTAATCCAATTTGAAAAGGAAATTGTTTTGAAAGCCGTGAATGAACCTTTGTGGAAGATTGGTGAACTTTGTGAAATGAATCTTTTTTTTAAACATTTGAAAATGGTAATTTGTTTAAACCATCTAAAAGGTTTTGGGTAATAAGTTGTGACTTAACTGAGATCCCATTATCCATATGGTTTTGAAATATTGCGCTCATTATTCGGTTTAGCCGGGAGAGGACCTTGTAACAACCCTGAATTTTGTAATTTATTTTAATTGTTTATTTTGATTATTTAAATTGAATTGCTGATTTAAGAACTTTATTATATTTATTAAAATGGATAAATTTTATTATTTTAAATATAAACATTGATTTTTGGGTGAATTATAATTCCGAACCTGAATAAATAGAATCTTTTCCATAAATGTGAATTTTGGTCAATATGGTCAAACTTTGACTTTTAAATTTAAAATTTAGATATTTGAATTTTTTAATTTTATCTTTTATTATGAAGGTAAATAAAATTTCAAGAATACCGCTTTTTTTTTTGAAATTCGATTTATATTGTGAAAGCTATACTATTTACAATATTGTGTGTAAATTGATTTATTTAACAATATTATTTATTTTAATTTATATAAATAATATTTTTTTGTCATATCCTATTCTAATTGTATATATGTGTAATATTTCATGTTATATACATATATACATACATATATATATATATATATATATATATATATTATTTTTAGAACATTTTTAAAGTATAGTAGTTATTTTTCCAAAACTAGTTATATTTTTGTTTGCAATTTCCAAAAAAACTAGTTTGCATATAATTAACTATATAAATATATTTTTCTATATTTTTCTAAAATTTATTTATTCAAATCATTTTCACTTTATCTGGTATATTTTTTATTTTTAAAATATTTTTATTATGATGCTATAATTTTTCCAAAGCTTATTGTATTTATTTACAGTTTTAAAACCTAATTTCTATTTTAAGCTATTTTCTTAATTAATTTATATTTATTTGAAATTTTTTTATTTTACTTTTATTCGTTTTTTGTTTTATCTTATTTATTTACATTTTTCATGTATTTTAAAATTGCTAAAAGAAATATGGAAATTTGAAGAGTTTTAAACCTTTCACTTGCCTTTGTCTTTTCACCTCCTTTACCTTTTCAATTCCAAATAACTCATGCATTAATTTTTGCTTCCCATATCACCTTTGTTCAGCCGAATTCCTCGTCATTTTCACGAAATTTTTTGTTTCTCAACTCAAAAAAAATTCGGCCTCCGTCTCCTGAGCAAAAACTTTGGTGAATAATTCTTTGTTTTTCACTTTTCTTCTTTATTTTCTTATTCTACTTGCACTTGCTTCAACCTTATGTTGTTCGGCCTTGCTCCACCATCACCACCACCTACATCATCACCTTGTCCAACTGCAAACCACGTCCATCTCCTCTGACCTACCAGGCCATGGCCATCGTTGATGCAAGATCCACACAAAAATTCAAGCAACACTTCCTATATATGCATAGCCGAGCTCCTATGGCCTTCACCACTTCACCACACCCCTTGGCCACTTCTTGCATGACTTCCACCAGCACCAACCTATCCCAAATCCACTGCCACACCATCCCCTAGCCTCCATCATGTCTGGTCGTGCCATATAAGGCCATAGCCGTGGCTTGTTGTTACATAAAAATGCACCTTTGCCTTGTGTTTGTACATTTATGCCATTAATCACTCAAACAACTTCCATACATTCACTACCCTTGTTAGGCCGGGCATATATGACTCATACCTGACCAAATACACCCCATGGTAGTGTCCTATCACCCTATAGGCTGAGCATGGTGATGGTGGAAGCAAATGCAAGTGTTTAATTAATTGTTGTTCCTTAATTCTAGCTTGTTTAATGTCATATTTTAGTTTGAAATTCATGTTATATGCATTGTTTTTTTCATATGTAAAAAACAAATAGCTTTGCCTTTTCCTCACTTGAATGGTAGTCGTGCTTTCGTGTCTTTTGGATCTCTGTTGTGTGTCTGTATTTGCTATCTCCAGCTTGTAGAGGTGAGTATTTCTCACCAGACATTCCGTACTTATATAAGTAGTAAATTGACATCCTGTGAATCTGTAGTTCATATTATTATGTTAGAACTGCCTATGATATTATTTATATGATGTTCACCCTTGTTTATACACCTGTTATATCATCTGTTACTGTTATATAATGTTATTCTTTTTATTTATATCAGCTGATCACACTGCAAGTTTCCTGTAGAATAGAATCACTATGGGTTGAAATGATATATAACCGAACGGACTTTAGAATAGGGAAAAATCGTTATAGGCTGAAATGATAATCCAGAATGATTTTTATTTTATTTATTTCATTTAACTTGGGATTACGGGTTTGAAATGCTAGAATCCGGATTTTTCCTTTGTAAATTACGGATTGAAATGATATATTATCCGTAACATTTGACTTAGGTTAGAAAAATTGTATACAGACCGTGGTTAAAATAATTTTTCTAAAATTTTTAAAATATTATAAAAATGTAAATATTATGATATTTTGAATGAAATTTAATTAAAAAATGATTTTTATAAAATATTAGTGATTTTATACAAGTTAAATAAGTGAAATAAATAAATCATAAAATAGAATTAGAGATATAAGTAAATTTTGGAATTTATGATTTTGTTTTTAAATAAAGTTTAAGTTAAGTAAGAAAATATGATAATTTGATTTTAATTTAAATTTAAAATGATTTTATAAAGTATTGTCGATTTTCTATAAATTAAAAATAGTTAAATAAATAAATATTTAAAAGTTGAAATTTGTAATATAACTTAACTTGGACAATGTGAAAGTGTTTTAAAAATAAAAGTTAAGTTAAGAAAATAAAATGGAATTTAAATAAAATTATGAAAAGGCAAACTTAATTAAAATGTTAAGTAAATGAAATGTTATAAAATTTGACATTTATTTTATAAGTGAATTGTTAAAGATTTGATAATTATTTGTGAAAATTTCACTTTGTAAAATCATAAATTAGGGGATATTTAAATGATTGTTTTTAAAGTGAGAAAATATGATTTTTATAAGTAGAAATGGATTTATATAAATTTTAATTGTTTATGAAATTGCAGTGAAAGTTTGGAATTTAAATTGTCAGCATTCCTGAAATGCTATCATTTCTAAAGTTAAAGATATTACAGCATTATGTAAATGCTGTAATTGATATAAATGAACTAAATGGTTAAAATGAACTAAGGGCTATTACAATACTTTGTAAGTGCCGTAGTTGCTGAAGTTAACTAAAATATTACTTGAAATCTTAAACCTATTACAGCATTTTAAATGCTGTCTTTTGCTAATTGAATTGTTTTAAACATAACTTTCCATAGCATTTTCTAAATGCTGCGAAAGTTGAATTTTCATTATTTTATTAAATTTAAGTGAATAAATGAACTTTGAATATTAAGTAAAATAACTTAATTTTAATGATTTAAAATGTAGTAATTTGTTTTGAAATATAAACAATTTTGAAATGTGTGTTGAAACGGTATTTTAAATAAAATGAATGTGTTTTAGGAAATATGATATTTTGATATTTTGAAATGGATATTGAATGATATTGAATTTTGAAATGATATTTGATTTCAAAATATAAAATACCATTTTTGAATTTTAACCACGGGATGTATTTAATTTATGGTTTAAAGGATCCTTAGAGGATGGGCGATCCCAAGCATCCTTTAAGTTATTGTGCATTACTACTACAGTTCACTTGAGTTGGTTTACATTATATAAGTATGTATGTCCTGACTCTAGTGTTTTGTGTTTTACTTTACGCTCGGGTCAGCCTGAGTATTTACAGCTTAGCTTTGGATTTCTTTTCTTGAGCTAGGAATCGCTGGAGATTCTGCTTGTCTAGTTATCTGTTCACTTTCAGTTTCTGTTGTTCTATTTCAGCTCTGGTATATATAAACTGCTATGTATTTGAGATTTCTATTGTATATGTTTTTCAGACTGATATTATGTATTATGTTTTGAGAGTTTGTTATAGTAGCTTCATGAACTACTATGGTATTTTAAATTTCCGCTGCGAGTTATTCTGGTATTTCTGTGTTTGTGATTCTGTGATTTGTATTTCATTTGCTCCAAATTTATTCACAATGCGGTATTTTGAGCAATTCAAGTCCGGCATGTGTGGGTGTGAATGGCTGAAAATATCGGGTTGTTAAGTTGGTATCTGAGCTTTGATTTTAAGCAAACCTTAGCCTGCGGAGCAAAAACTCATTAGAATTAGGGTTGAAATACCCTAGAATGAGTGAAACCAATCTCAGAATCTTTCTTTGTGAGAGAACGTATTTTCGAAGTATAAAATGATTTTCATATGATTTTAAAGGATTTTCAAAGATTATTTTGGTATAAAAAATTTCTTATTTTGAAATAAAGATTTTCTAAACTTCATCCCTTCTGTATTCATCTTGTTAGTGAGCTCTTGGTTTGGATTCTTATCGATTAGGATTCCTTGAACTTGGAAACGCTCCCACTTGTTCTGAAATCCATTCTTGCCTTCCCTATTTATATTCCTTTGATTTTGGAGCATTCCGTAACTCCACTTTGGAACGACCTCTCTAAAGATAGTGATTTCGCAATTCTTTGAATGATTTGTAAAGTGTGAAACTCCTTTACAATTGGCATTGATTCACCGGAAATTTCTGTATCCTCGGTTTACGATGCTATCTATCTCCTACTATATCTGGATTCTATCTCTGGAAATCGAATGTCGATTTGCCTTAGATTTCCGCATTGGTTATATTCCTGAAGCCACGGTTGACCCGGTTAAGGTCGCCCGTGATTTTTATAGGCTTATCATCTTTATTTGGTAATTAAATTATCTAATCTTAGTTCTATCTTATCTTTGAACCAGAGTTCTATTTGGTTAAAGTTCCTCTAAATTCAAATCTCTATGTGTTTGAAATCTAACCTTGAATCATCCCTTGAAAATTTTTGTTTGGTTGTATTTTGAAATTATGCGTACATCGAAATCATTATTTTGATAAGGATGACCACTTTTATATAAAAGTGAAATGTTTTCGATAAGGATTTCATACCTTTTAAAAATGAAACTTGAAGTTTCGAAAGGATTTGAAATTTTGAAAATTTATAAGAATTTGACTTATTTAAAAATGATTTATAACTGAAGGGTTTTGAATTTGAATTTCGAGGAATCGAACTCCGGTGTATTGAAATCGGTTTTAAGATTTTGAATTTTTTTTATATAATACTAATATGATTTAAAGATATTTTTCGAATAAGAAATGTTTCAAATGTATTTGAACAAATTCCAATGATTTCGAAGTGATTTCAAAGAAGTTTCAAGAAAATAAAGGTCCAGAACCCACTTATGTCGTTGGAAAGTAATTTCGGTGATGAATGCATGCATCTTCGACATTGATTTTCGAGTTTCTAAGTGGGGGAGAGGCCACTCCAGTAGCTTTCCTACGCGAGTGATTTTGTGAAATCAAATTTTGGTTTCAGATTTTGGAGTATGGTTTGACATTCGAAAGATATATGTGTGTGTGTGTATATATATATATTTGAAATGATTTAAAGTAAGCCGGTGTTCAGTCCTCGAGATTCAGATTTGTTTTGGTATAACCTGATCTAATGGAATTGATTTGCTGATTGTTGGTGATTTCCATCTCTTGGATTTAAAATATGATTTCTTCGACTATTTTGAAGATTCGAGCACTTCCAAATCAAGATTAACTTTTCAAGGCTAAGAAATTTTGAAAGGTATAAGGTATTTGATACGGAATATAAGTTTAGTTTTGTATGATTAATGTATAAAGTGATATGATTTATATAACTTTGAAACTGTTTGTTGAGTGAAATATATAAGACTATTTTGAATTATACTGGTATGAAATATAGATTTGAGATGTTTTGAATAAAGTATATATATAGAATAATAATCTTTCCAATGATAAATTGTATTTTTCATATAGAAATAAATAGTTTGAAGGTTTTAAAAAGGGACGATTTTAAACTTAGTAACCATTCTAGATATTTTGATGATTAGAATGGTTTGGAAATAATTTAATCTTGATTTTGATAAAGAATGTGAATTTGAGATGATAATTGATTTAGAAAAATGAATATTTGAAGTTTACATTTATATGAAAGGATATTGGGTTTACTTGTAATTTGAGTTTATTTAAAAATGGTGGATTTAGGAAATAAATATTTCAAAACTAAGTAATAATGAAGTAAAATTTGAGATATGTGAAATTATAAAATTTAGTTTTGAAATATGGTATATTTAAGCTTTGAAATATATTTAGGATTGACTAGTTTATTTTATGGATCAAATCTTTATTTGAAATTAGATAATATTTGAAATGGTTTTGTTGGAAAACTAAATTAAATTGAAACTGATGGTTTGAATTGAATTAAGATTGGAAATCTTAGATTTGGGTTTAAATGAATAGATTTGTGGAATGTAAAGAATTAAAGGAATGTTTTATGATTTCAAATGTATGATTTCGAAATGTTATGATTTTCAAAGTGTAATGATTTCAAGCATTTTGGTTTTGAAAGATTATAAACTATGAAAGTATTATGATTTTTGAAAGTGAATATTTGTTTGAAATGGAAATGAATTAGTTTGAACTAAATTTTGTTGATTTGGAAATTTGGATTATTTTCTAAACCTATTGTTTTGAGAAACTTTGAAACTGAATATATGTAATTTGGAAGAAATGATTTGATGAAATCATATATGATTTTGAAACTGAATTGATACTGAAAGGAATTGAAATTGAGAACCTTGTTTTACTAAATACTTGATTTGGGGGTTATCGAACTTATATAAAATGGATTTGTATAGGTATGAAATTGATTTGAAAGCTGTTGATTTGGAAAGGGTACTCAATTTGGAAAGAGAAATCCTATATAATCGAAGTCTATATAAGTGTGATTTGATATACTATTGATTTTGGAAAGTATTCGATTTGAAATGAAATCTTATATATAATGCACTTTATATAAATATGATATTTGAAAGCGATTTTGAAAGGTACTATATGATACATATTTTCAAAGCAAAGATATGGAAAGTGCCTTCTGCTTGATATTTGCCTTGTGGCCACACTGTGGATTCATTCTATCGATATTATTCTCTCTGATTTGGGTTTTTCGGATATGATACTCGAGTGTCCATCGAATTCCATGGCGATCTCCATGGTCTTACGAGCGCGACTGCATAGCGCAACTGCCTGGCTGAGATGGCCTAGGGATAAAGATTGTTTCCTGGGGGATCCAGGCGTAACCATTGTGTATCCTGCATTCTATGTAGGTCGCATTAGTAGCAAAATTTCCTGGCTGAGATGGCCTAGGGGTGTGGATTGTTTCATGGGGGATCTAGGCGTAACCATTGTGTATCCTGCATTCTACTAGTCATCATTGTGTAACTCGCAGGGCTGAGAAAGCTTACGGATATGGATTATTTCCTGGGGGATCCAGGCGTAACCATTATGTATCAGCGTTCCATGGTTAGATAACTGTTTGGTTTGGTTGATTTTTTTGGATTGTACATTCCATATCTGTTTTTAAAAGTTTTCTAGTATTTTCACTGGGTGTTGAGACAAGTCTACTAAGTACCAGGAGAATTCTAGCTTTGCGCCTGATCAACGCATGGCCAGCGTCTGTAGGAACGAAAGTAAACTTGTTAAGACATCGAGTTATAAAAGTATTATGATAAAGTATTATACAAATGATATTTTTGATCATTTATTTTATTTGTCTAAATAATTTAAAAATGTTTTAAATATCATTTATTTCGAACTAACAAATTTGAATCAAATGATTATTCATCATATTATAAATTTTTTAAAATGTTATAAATATAAAATTTTAATTGAAATTTATATGGTTATAAAATAATGGTTCATCCTTGACTTTCAACCTACTTTCCCTTCTAACTATTCCTACCTTATTCCTCTTTGAGGGTCCTTTCTGCATTGTGCAAAGAGTTGGTTCTTTGACTTATCTTCTGGATTTGTCGAGAAGTTGTCTGTAGTGCATGATGTATTCCATGTCTCACATCTTCTATAGTATCTTCATAACTAATTTCTTATTGTTCAGCCTTCTGCTTTTGATAGTTTGGATATTTAGCCTAATCTGACTGTCGAGAGTAAGCCACTTCGTATTGTCAACAGAGGTACGAAGCAGCTAAGAACGAAATATATTAGTCTGATCAAAGTACTGTGAAGTACTGATGATTGGTATTGTAGCTGAAAAACGGAGGAGAGCATTCGTGCTTCGAATCCGGTATTGTTTTTCCAGGTACTATTTGTTTTGTCTATCTTGCTTTTCCTTACTTTCCTTACACGTTCCCTTTCGAGGATGAAAAGATTTAAGTGGGGGAGAGTGTAACACCCCTGAATTTGGTAATTTATTTTAATTATTTATTTTGATTACTTAAATTGAATTGCTGAATTAAAAACTTTATTATATTTATTAAAATGGATAAATTTTGTTATTTTAAATATAAATATTGATTTTTGTGCGAATTATAATTCCGAACCTGAATAAATAGAATCTTTTCCATAAATGTGAATTTTGGTCAATATGGTCAAACTTTGACTTTTAAATTTAAAATTTAGATATTTAAATTTTTGAATTTTATCCTTTATTATGAAGGTAAATAAAATTCAAGAATACTTCTTTTCGTTTCGTTGAAATCCGATTTATATTGTGAAAGGTATGCTATTTACAATATTGTGTGTAAATTGATTTATTTAACAATATTGTTTATTTTAATTTATAGAAATAATATTTTTTTGTCATATCCTATTCTATTTTGCGTATATATGTGTAATATTTCATGTTATATATATCTTTTATTTTTAGAACATTTTTAAAGTATAGTAGTTATTTTTTCAAAACTAGTTATATTTTTGTTTGCAATTTCCAAAAAAACTTGTTTGCATATAATTAACTATATTCTTATATTTTTCTATATTTTTCTAAAGTTTATTTATTCAATTAATTTTCACTTTATCTGGTATATTTTTTATTTTTAAAATATTTTTATAATGATGCTATAATTTTTCCACAGCTTATTGTATTTATTTACAATCTTAAAACCTAGTTTCTATTTTAAGCTATTTTCTTAATTAATTTATATTTATTTAAAAAAATTATTTTATTTTTATTCATTCATTATTTTTTTTGTTTTATCTTATTTATTTACTTTTTTCATGTATTTTAAAATTGCTAAAAGAAATATGGAAATTTGAAGAGTTTTAAACCTTTCACTTGCCTTTGTCTTTTCACCTCCTTTACCTTTTCAATTCCAAATAACTCATGTATTAATTTTTGCTGCCCGTATCTCCTTTGTTCATCCAACTTCCTCATCATTTTTCATGAAATTTTTTGTTTCTCAACTCAAAATAAATTCGGCCACCATCTCCTGAGCAAAAAATTTGGTAAATAATTCTTTGTTTTTCACTTTTCTTCTTTGATTTCTTATTCAACTTGCACTTGCTTCAACCTTATGTTGTTCGATCTTGCTCCCCATCACCACCACCTTCATCACCACCTTATTCAACTGAAAACCACCTCCATCTCCACTGACCTACCAGGCCATGGCCATCGTTGTTGCAAGATCCGCACAAAAATGCAAGCAACACTTCCTATATATGTATAGCCGAGCTCCTATGGCCTTCACCACTTCACCACACCCCTTGGCCACCTCTTGCATCACTTACACCAGCACCTACCTAAAACAAAGCCACACCATCCCTTAGCCTCCAACAGGTCTGGCCGTGCTACATAAGGCCATGGCCGTGACTTTTTTTTACATAAAAATGCACCTTCGCCTCGTGTTTGTACATTTATGCCATTAATCACTCAAACAACTTCCATACCTTCACTAACCTTGTTAGGTCGAGCATATATGACTCATACCTGACCAAATACACCCCATGGAAGTGCCTTATCACCCTATAGGCTGAGCATAGTGATGGTGGAAGTAAGTGCAAGTGTTTGATTAATTGTTGTTCCTTAATTCTAGCTTGTTTAATGTCATATTTTGTTTTGAAATTCATGTTATATGCATTGTTATTTTTCATATGTACAAAACAAATAGCTTTGACTTTTCCTTACTTGAATCGTAGTCGTGCTTTCATGCCTTTTGGATCTCTATTGTGTGTCTTTATTTGCTATCTCCAGCTTCTAGAGGTGAGTATTTCTCACCAGACATTTCGTACTTATATAAGTAGTAAATTGACATCCGGTGAATATGTAGTTCATATTATTATGTTATAACTGGCTATGATATTATTTATATGATGTTCACCCTTGTTTATACACATGTATCTGTTACTTTTATATAATGTTATTCTTTTTATTTATATCAGTTTATCACACTGCAAGTCCCCTATAGAATAGAATCACTATGTGTTGAAATGATATATACCCGAACGGACTTTAGAATAGGGAAAAATCTTTATGGGCTGAAATGATAAACATGAACGGTTTTTATTTTATTTATTTCATTTAACTTGGGATCACTGATTTGAAATGATAGAACCTAGATTTTTCCTTTGTAAATTACGAAATGAAATGATATATTATTTGTACATTTGACTTAGGTTAGAAAAATTATATACAGACCGTGGTTAAAACAATTTTTCTTAAAATTTTAAAATATTAAAAATGTAAATATTATGATATTTTGATCCAAATTTAATTAAAAATGATTTTTATAACATATTAGTGATTTTATACAAGTTAAATAAGTGAAATAAATAAATGGTAAAATAGAATTTGAGATATAAGTAAATTTTCGAATTTATGATTTTTTTTAAATAAAGTTTAAGTTAATTTAGAAAATATGATAATTTGTTTTAAATTTAAATTTAAAATGATTCTTATAAAGTGTTATTTATTTTCTATAAATTAAAAATAGTTAAATAAATAAATGTTCAAAAGTTGAAATTTGAAGTATAATTTAACTTGGAAAATGTGAAAGTGTTTTAAAAATAAAAGTTAAGTTAAGAAAGTAAAATGGAATTTAAATAAAATTATGAAATGGTAAACTTAATTAAAATGTTAAGTAAATGAAATGTTGTAAAATTATGAAATAAGTTTTTCCTTTGTGCTTGTAGCACCCTGTTTATCTCTGTTTTCTTTGAGCTTTTGCTCTCTGTTGTTTGTGTAATGTTCTCTTCGGTGCTGCAATAAAATGGTCGGGGACCATACAACCTCGTCGGCCTTGCCAAAAAAAATGTTGTAAAATATTTCATTTATTTTATAAGTGAATTATCAAAGATTTGATAATTATTTGTGAAAATTTCACTTTGTAAAATCATAAATTAGGGGATATTTAAATGATTGTTTTTAAAGTGAGAAAATATGATTTTTAAATTGTCAGCATTCCTGAAATGCTATCATTTCTAAAGTTAAAGATATTACAGCATTATGTAAATGCTGTAATTGATATAAATGAACTAAATGGTTAAAATGAACTAAGGGCTATTACAATACTTTGTAAGTGCCGTAGTTGCTGAAGTTAACTAAAATATTACTTGAAATCTGAAACCTATTACAGCATTTTAAATGCTGTCTTTTGCTAATTGAATTGTTTTAAACATAACTTTCCGTAGCATTTTATAAATGTTGTGAAAGTTTAATTTTCATTTTTTTAATAAATTTAAGTGAATAAATGAACTTTTAAAGATTCAAATTTTGGAAATTTAATAAACTGATTATTAAGTGAAATAAATTCATTTTAATGATTTAAAATGAAGTAATTTATTTTGATATAAACTATTTTGAAATGTGTGTTGAAACGGTATTTTAAATAAAATGAATGTGGTTTTGATATTTTGATATTTTGAAATGGATTTTGAATGATATTGAATTTTGAAATGATATTTGATTTCAAAATATAAAATACCATTTTTGAATTTTAACCACGGGATGTATTTAATTTATGGTTTAAAGGATCCTTAGAGGATGGGCGATCCCAAGCATCCTTTAAGTTATTGTGTATTACTACTACAGTTCACTTGAGTTGGTTTACATTATATAAGTATGTACTTTTGTTTTACTTTACGCTCGATTCAGCCTGAGTATTTACAGCTTAGCTTTGGATTTCTTTTCTGGAGCTAGGAATCGTTGGAGATTCTGCTTGTCTAGTTATCTGTTCCCTTTCAGTTTCTATTGTTCTATTTCAGCTCTGGTATTTATAAACTGCTATGTATTTGATATTTCTATTGTATATGTTTTTCAGACTGATATTATGTATTATGTTTTGAGAGTTTATTATAGTAGCTTCATGAACTACTATGGTATTTTAAATTTCCACTGTGAGTTATTCTAATATTTATGTGTCTAAGATTCTGTGATTTGTATTTCATTTTCTCCAAATTTATTTACAATGCGGTATTTTGAGCAATTCAGGTCCGACATGTGTGGATTTGAAATGGCTGAACATATCGGGTTGTTACAGACCAGTGTCATATAACCCATTATGAATAATGATACGACATTATTGATAGCATTTGAAGACTGGTGGTGATGACCGGATATTTTCGAAAGCGAAAGGATAACTCGTCGAATGTCTCTACACCGACTGGTCTCCGGTATAGAGATTTGATCACCCTTTGTGATGGGAAGTCCGGACATGATTAGCGATTATCCGGATTTGCAAGGGCTTCTTTGAAGTGCCTTCGGTTACGTTCGATCTCGGAACGGACTTGTATGGATGTGTGTCTGACATTACACTTTGAGATATAAAGCTGGTTTCTATTAAATACTTTTTTGTTTGGTGGCGGAGAATTTATTCTCTTAGCTTAACACCCTTCTTTGAGACGTACGAGCTCAGAAGTTATGTAGTTGATGGTTACTAGTTATACATTTCCAATTTGGTAATGTGGAATACGAAGTGCTGCTGATCATTTATTGAACAAAGCATGACTTTGTGAAAAGTGTATCTTTGTGGACGAGACTTCATCAAGCCTTACAACCTAGAAATGGTCGAAACAGGGATGTTGCGGCAAGGTTTTCAGGGGTCGCGCCCCTAGGGTATGTCTATTTCCTTATAGATAAAATTGATATCATAGTATGGAGCCTAGATATTTAACTGTGTGGTTGTTGTTATTTTTTAGTGAATCTCGGGATAAAGATCAGTAACGACCGGGGATGGCTTACTTGTAGGTGTTACTTCCGGACAGGGGTAACCCGACCTTATGTTGGTAGGGAACCGATTTGGTTCTTGGGATCGTCCCTCCAGAGGCGTTCCATTTAATGAGGAAGTTCCTTAGCTTGACCATTGTTATAAATCCAATCATTCAATATGAGCCCTTAACGATTGCAATTGTATAACCTGCCACCTCAGGTGGTAGCTATATAAGGCATAATATAATGGTACCCATGTTGGCTAAGATTAATATTATACTTTCAAAATTGTTTTCTGCACTATGCAATAATAATAATATCAAAAGGACTTTGCGTAGTAAGCATATTTGACTATCATAAGGGGAAATCTCCTCTAAGTATGCGATTGCATTATGTCTGTGCCAAGGGGCCTTATGGTAGTTTCATTTTCCAAAAAGCATTACGGATTTCAATTCTAAATTCTTTTGTTGTTTGTTTTAAAGATAATACTATTTTTGTTTGCTCGTACCAGTCTCATGACGAACCCAGAGTTTATTGTTCCCTTCCTAAACTTTGGGTTCCCAAAATTTTCCACACGGGCAGTCTAGAGTTGGGTTTTCAGATAATCATCTTGTAAATGTAGATTCAATAGTCTTTGAAGTCTTTGGGTTGGAATCGATATTTGGATGCATTTGCTACAAGTTCAGCGATGATGGTGGTTCGAGTTTGTAGCATTGGAGCTTTGGCATTGATGACTCAGTTTGTTGGATTCCTGCTTTCTCACTTGAAAAACTCTATTGTTGGTCATCTTTCCGCTATCGATGGTCACAAAGTCTATACCATCCTTGTTGTTGTTATCCTATTTCTCTATTGTATATTTATCTCTAATATTATTGGAATTCATATTGTATTGGATATTGTATTCATTGTTGTATCAATGATATATATTCTTTTTCTTCCGCTGTATTATTGTACTTAATGTGTTATAAGCTCCGGCGAATCGAATTTTTACGAGTGAATCTGCGGCATTCGAATACGAGTGAGGTATGGACGTCGATTTCAAACCTGAAAATTCGGACCGTCACATTTGGTATCAGAGCTAAAGGTTGAATTTATCTTTTGGAGTATAACACATTAGGTAACTCATTAGAGATAGGGTGAAATATATCCTAGAATGAGTATATCCCTAAGATATCCGTCCGTATGCCTCAGTAAATTCTCTTACTATCCACTGATAGTGAGTATAAGCACAAGAAGAGGACGAGATAGGGGACAGGGGAGTACCACTACACATGGTTGATACCCTTCAACAATGGAAACAATCTTTCTCTATCAATCTCCTTTGATCCAATTTCATTTCTCTAATGATTTCCTGGAAGCTCGAGAGAAATAAGCTTTGATGTGGTGATGCCCCTATGAAACGTGTAGATAAGTACCTGTGTCATGTTCTGTTCATCGATTTCTTATCAATTTTCCCATTTTTAAACTTTAACGAATTTGAGATTCTATTTAAAATGAATTTATGAATAGAATATGAAACTAAATTAAAATATGTCGATTAAACGATGTCGGTCAAAACCAAATTTGAAGTTCTATTTTAATTTTTTGTAAGTATCAAAAGTCCAAAGAGGGACAAGTTAATATATTCTTTGGGGTATTCCGACCTGAGTTTGGAATCCATACCTAGTGCTTAAGAGTTGTGGAAGATTAAATCCATTTATCTATTGTTTAGGCCTCGATATATTCTACGAGTGGTTAGTTATTCCTTCGAACTAACAAGTGCCCTGCATATTCGTAGACCGAATGACCCGAGTAATTCATGAAGAGTTAAATGAGTTTGTTCTCGTATCTATTGTTGATATTCTGATTTGATAAGCCAAATGAAGAATAAATAATTTCAGTTTGATCTGAAAAAATGTTTCTCTATCTTTGTGTACTCATCTATTCTTTGTTTTCTCCCTGGCAAATTTCGAGGACGAAATTTTCTTAAGGGGGAATCTGTAATGTTCCCTTTTTTAAATCAAATTTGAATTGTTAATTTATTTAATTTTTTTGGGAATAAATTATGGATTAATTTGAAATTTGTTCCTATTTAATTATATAAATAGATTGTAAATTGAATTATGGGTTTGAAAATTTAATAAATATACATTTATAAGTATAGTAGTTTAAGATAATATTATATTTAAAAAGGTATAATAGTTTTAACTAAAAATAGGATTTGATAAAAAGATTTAATTCAAATAGATATGTATTTGTATATTAGTGATTAATTAATTATTAAATTATATTCTTTAAAGTTATATGTATATAAATATTTATTAGATTTGATAAAAGGATTTAAAACACATTTTCTTTTGAAATAAATAAATATAGTTTGTGTATTCATGAATTTAAAATGTAAAACATATACATATGTTAAGATATGAAATATAAATAATTAAAGGGTTTAAAATATAAATTGAAAATTAAATGATATAAGGGTTTTAACACAAGTATGCAAGTTTATGACATTTGTAAAACAATAAGATTATGTAATTAAAAAAATTAAGATTTGTAGCAACATTAATTTACAAGTGTTAGTATAATTTAACAAGTGTCATGTTGTTTTTTTAAAAGAAAATTTAATAAAAATATGAAACAAGAATATATAAACACAACATCTCCCTTTCTCTCACTTCTTTGTGAAAATTCAAAGCAAAGAAAAAAAATCTGGAAATCAAAACCAGAACTAAAATGAAATCTAGAACCAAAAGAAAGAAAAAAAATAATGAGGCTAAAGAAAAAAAACAAATCTGAAATAAGCAAGCTAAAAAAATAAAAGCCAAGTTCAGATTCAAAATGCAAACAAGGTATTCAGGTCAGAGCAGACTTGAATACAAATCAAGCAGGTAATCTTCTGTTTCAAGATCAAATGCAACTGCAAGTTTCAGTTTTAAAGAAAAATCAACTAAAAAAAGAAGAAGAAAAGTTTCAGATAAAATCCTGGAGCAAAATAGATTTAAAAATTCAAAACAACTTCAGTTTTTGAAGAGCAAGCTAATTCAAAACCAGTGAAGATCAAAATAAGCACAAAGCTTCAATTTAAATTCAAAACAACAAGCATGCAGATCCAAATTTGCAACCTGGCATCAATCAGATTCAAGTTCCAGTTTTTCAAACTCAAAAGCAAAAATTATTATTCTTTGTTCCTCTCTGTTCTTCATTTCTCAGGTGAGCAAACTACATCCCAAAACTTTAAATCTGTTTCACATTTCGATCTTCATGCAATAATCTTGAAAGTGTGAATATGAACGTATATGTATCTGTGAATGGATGTGTATGCCTGTATATGTATAGATGTTTCTCTGTTTAGTCACAAGTTAACCAAATTCAAGAGAAATTCATATCTCTTTATCCAAATAAATCTAGGCTATGATTTCCAAATGGAAATTGTTTATAACAATATAAATCCATTTTTAAGAAGGGTTTCAAGAAGAATGATCTAGAAAACATATCAAATATTTAATATTACAGTGAAATCTCTTTTAAACAGAAAAATCAATGAAAACAATGTCAAGTTTTGATTGTATATTTGAATTCGTATTGGTAAATCATGACTTTTAATATAGATTTTAGAATTTTTAAGTGCTTGAGTAATGAGGATTTGTTAGATGATCAGAAAATGTATATTCATCGATTTCTGTCAAACGGTGAGATTAGGTTCTTCGAGTTTTAGTCAGATGATGGATTAAACATCAATGATCATGGGAAAAATACTCGCGAATTTTCAAGAAGATCGTGGGGGTTTGGAGAGATCCTTTTAGGGGTTAAGACTCATTTTTGGGCAAGCTTGTTCTTAGAAGAACTGCGACGTCATCGAGATGTTTCAGGAGATCGGACCAAGGGGAGAAGGTTCGTGGCTGAGTGGCAGAGCTTTGGTCAAGCTCACGTGGTCTCTAGTAGTCTTGGGTAGTGTGGCGAAGAGATTTTCTATTGGAAGATGGTTCCAGTATTTTATTACGTAACACAAATTTCAATTTCTGATGGAATCGTCGGAGTCAGGTAGTCAAGCTCATTGTCGAGGTCAAGATGGACCGGTGGTTGAGCGTGACGTTGATCGAAAGACTTCAGGCGACTTGTACAAGTGCACTCGTGTACGTGTGTACCTCCTGTTATTTGAAGTTTTGGGAAAGAAAAGGGATTCTTGGGTTCGACTCGAAAATTTTGGTGATGAAGCTCGGGGAAAAGAAGATGGGGGTAAACCGAAGTTGAGCTCGGGTAAACGAAATTCTGGCTCAGGTTTTTTAAGTAGTGGCAAATTTCAAAAGGAAGAAAGTAACAAGTTTTGAAATTTAAATTTAATTAAGTGTTTTGGAACATATTAATTATGTTTTAGAAGCTAAAACGAAAATTTATGGTTTCAAGTGCTTTCGAATGATTTGTTTTTTTAAAGTAACATATTATGAAATTTATTTTTAAATGTTTTCAAATGGATTTTAATAATTAACTACTTAAGGTAGGTGATTAAATAAATCAATATAATCAAAAGTTTATTTGTTTTTAAATCGAGGTGATTATTTTAATTATGTGATTAATTAAGAATCAATTAATTAAGGAAAGTGACTATTGATTTATGAAGATGATTAAAGGATGATTATTTTAAAGGATGATTACATAATCAAAGATTTATTAAGGTTAATTAATTTCATAATTAAGAATAATTAATTAATTAGAAGACTGAATTAATATAAGCAATTAGAGGTAATTAATTACTCAAAGATAATTACTTAGTTAAAAATAATTAATTAATGGTTAAAGTTAATTATGTAATTAGGGATAATTACTTAATATAATTAAGGATAATTAATTTGTGCGAATTATTAGTTAATCTAAGGTTAATTAATTCATTAAATAAATCAAAGTGATTAGGGATAACCACCCATTGTAATTAATTAAGGATAATTAATTAAATGGTAATTAATTAAGGGTTAATTAATTTATTAATTATTAAGGATAATTAATTTAAAGGATAATTAAATAATTAAAATTTAATTATTAAATGTTGATTAATTAATAATAAAAGTTGATTAATTTATTTTAAAGGTTAATCAACAAATGATTAAAGGTTAATTAATTAAGATGGTTTCTAATTAATTAATATTAATTAACCAGCAATAACAATTTATTCACAAGTGACTAATCTGATTTAAATTTAATCAGGTCATTAATTGATCTTACTTATGGATGTTTGGATTCGATTGAATGTTGAATTGATCGATATCTCTGATTGTGATGCTTTGTTATATGAATTATTTTGATTGGAGCTGTGACAAATGTAATTTATTTTATCTACGATGAATGTATAATATTATCTATGAATCTGTGAATGGAAGATAAGCGTTATAGGAATATACTGCTTATCGATATTGATGTGCTTAAATCTGTGATGATTGATGATGTTGCAATATTGTGTAAAACACATGGAATACACCATACACACATAAATATGGATTGTACGAGGAAATCGGTTAAGTTACAGATTTTTGAAATGGTTTCAAAGTTGAATTTTAAATCCAAATGGTTTTGGAAAGGGAATTGGGTTAAATATGGAAAGCTTTTGAAAAGGAGTTTTAAAGATAAAAGTTATTTTGGATAACTTGATAAAGTTTTGAAATATTCGATTTGAATTTAAATTCCAGATTTGAAATTGAACTCTATGTTTGGAAATTATGGTTTAAAAAGGGTATACAAGTCATAAATATGTTTATATGGATTTTAAACCATTTAAAAAATGTATTGTTTTGGGAATTTGAATTTAACCCAGGTTCTACACTTAAAGATCTTTAACTTGTGCAAATGTAATCAGATTTTTCGAAACGAAAACTATTGGTTTTCAAATAATAATATCATTCATATAAAGAAAGGATTTCCAATTTGTGTTCAAAGATTTCAATTTTGAACTGAAATAGTTTTGAAAGCTATGAATGAATCTTTGTGAATGATGATAGGACCTTGTTTTGAAATTGAAGACGATTTTAATGGTGTATCTTTTGTGTAAAAGATTTGAAATGGGAATTGTTTTGAAAGTTATGAATGAATCTTTGGAAATGGTTTTGAAAGTTATGAATTGAGTCTTTGATTTAATAATTGGATGAGTTGATCCAATTTGAAAAGGAAATTGTTTTGAAAGCCGTGAATGAATCTTTGTGGAAGATTGGTGAACTTTGTGAAATGAATCTTTTTGTTTAAAGATTTGAAATGGAAATTTGTTTAAACCATTTAAAAGGTTTTAGGTAATAAGTTGTGACTTAATTGATATCCCATTATCCATATGGTTTTGAAATACTATGCTCGTTGTTCGGTTTAGCCGGAAGAGGACTATGTGTCATATAACCCATTCCAAAAAATGATACGACGCTATGGATAGCATTTGAAGACCGGTGGTGAAGACCATATATTTTCGAAAGCGAAAGGATAACTCGTCGAATGTCTCTACACCGACTGGTCCCCGGTATAGAGATTTGATCACCCTTTGTGATGGGAAGTCCGGACGGGATTAGGGATTATACAGATTTGAAGGGGCTTCTTTGAAGTGCCTTCGGTTCCGTTTGATCTTGTAACAGACTTGTATGGACGTGTGTCTGACATTACACTTTGAGATGTAAAGCTGGATTCTATCAAATGCATTTCTGTTTGGTGGCGGAGAATTTATTCTCTTAGCTTAACACCCTTCTCTGAGACGTACGAGCTCAGAGGTTATGTAGTTGATGGTTACTAGTGATACATTCCCAATTTGGTAATGTGGCATACAAAGTATTGCTGATCATTTGTTGATCAAAGCATGACTTTGTGAAAAGTATAGCTTTGTGGATGAGACTTCGTCAAGCCTCACAACACGGATATGGTCGAAACAGGAATGTTGTGGTAAGGTTTTTAGGGGTTGCACCCTTAGAATATGTCCATATTCTTCTGGATAAAAGTGATATCATGGTATGGAGCCCAGATAATTAACTGTGTGGTTGTTTCTATTTGTTGGTGAATCCCGAGATAAAGGTCGGTAGCGACCGAGGATGGCTTACTTGTAGGTGTTACTTTCGGGTAGGGGTAACCCTCCTTGTTTTGCTAGGGAACCGGTTTGGTCCTTGGGGGCGTCCCTCTAAAGGCGTTCCATTTAATGAGGAAGTTCCTTAGCCTGACCATTGTTGGAAATCCAATCATTCAATACGAGCCCTTTACGATTGTAGTTGTATAACCTGCCACCTCAAGTGGTAGCTATAGCAGGCATAATATAATGGCACATATGTTGGCTAAGATTAATATTATACTTTCAAAATTGTTTTCTACACTATGCACAAATAATAATATCAAAAGGATTTTGCGTAGTAAGCATGTTTGACTATCATAAGGAGAAATCTCCCCCAAGTATGCGATTGCATTGTGTGTGCCGGGAGGCCTTATGGTAGTTTCTTTTTCCAAAAAACATTGCGGATTTCGATTCTAAATTATTTTGTTGTTTGTTTTAAAGATAAAATTATTTTTGTTTGCTCGTACTAGTCCCATGACTGACCTGGAGTTTACTGTTCCCATCCTAAACTCTGGGTGCCCAAAATTTTCCACACGGGCAGTCTAGAGTTGGGTTTTCAGATAATCAGCTTGTAAATGTAGATTTGATAGTCTTTGAAGTATTTGGGTTGGAATCGATGTTTGGATTGCATTTTCTACAAGTTCAGCAATTATGGTGGTTCGAGTTTGGGGCATTGGAGCTTTGGCATTGAAGACTTAGTTTGTTGGATTCCCACTTTCTCACTTCAAAAACTCTATTGTTGGTCATCTTTCTGCTGTCGATGGTCGCAAAGTCTAGACAATCCTTGTTGTTGTTATCCTATTTCACTATTGTATATTTATCTCTGATATTGTTGGAATTCATTTTGTATCAGATATTGTATTCATTGTTGTATTAATGATATATATATATATATATATATATATATTCTTTTTCTTCCGTTGTATTTTTGTACTTAATGTGTTATAAGATTCGACGAATCAGATTTTTACGGTTGAATCTGCGGCATTCGAATATGAGTGAGGTATGGACGTCGATTTTTGAACGCGAAAATTCGGGTCGTCACACCCTTGAAGTTCTTCTCGACATCTGGAGATAGATACCAACTAACTCTTGCTCTTGGATTAATGGCCGGAGTTTATACTCAACGGTTGTGATCCGATCATCCATTTGCTAACTCTCGCTTCCAACGTTGGGGTAGGAGTATAATCTAAAATAGATGTGACTCGACCATCCGTCAACAAATTCTTGTCCTTGGTTTAGGGGCAGAAGTATAAACTTAATGGATGTGACCTGACCATTCATCAACCAACTCTTGACCTTGGACTTGGGGCAGGAGTATAAACTAAACAGATATAACACAACCATCCATCGGCCAACTCTTGTCTTCAGATTGGAGGCAAGAGTATAAACTCAAAAGGATATGATATGATCGTTCATACACTAACTCTCGCTCTTGATGTGAAGTATAAACTCTTGTCCTCTTATTAGATGTGTGAGTATAAACCGAAGCCGATGTGAGAAGATCGTCCAATCCTCAACATTCTTACCTGGAGTAGGCAGAACAAAAGGTCCATACCCAGTGTAACAACCCGCATATTTATCGATTTTATATTTAAATATTTTATTTAAATATTTTATCGTTAGTCGGATTTTAGTCCGAAAAGCTACTTTTTGCATACGGTCGAATTAGGACTCGGGACCACTACCATTGAGTTTAAAATGCCGTTTGCGACCTTTTTGAGTTTAAGCTTCGATATGTTTGGAGAAAGTTGATTTTTGCTACTTTTTACTTTGGGTTTGGTTTTTGGGCTCAGCCCTATGTTAACTTATACTCCAAAACTGAACCACTCTCCCATTCTCCCTCACTTCTTTCTCTTTTCAGTTTTCTTAGCTTTAATGGTGGGAGAGATTTGAAACTAAAACTCCAAAACCCTAGTTTCTCTTGCAAATCAAATTCCAAGCTCCAAACTCAAGAAGAACCCATTGGTAAGCTTCTCTTCTTCTTCTCCAACTTATTCTCTTACCAATTTCAGAAATTCCTAAACCTAATTTTGGGAATGTTCTTGTTTTTGAGCTTAGATTCAAGCTCAATTGGTTGTGTTGAAGAGAGGGTAATTCTCCATTTACTTTCAAGCTTCTTCTTGCTCGATTTTGTGAAAAGGTGAGATTTTTAATCTCACATCTAAGTCTATGAATTATCTTCGAATGTTAGGTATGAATTCCTAACACTTATTCGTGTGCATTTGCTTTTGGTTTGGATTGAATTGGTGTATATTCCAATTTTTGGTGTTTTGAGTTCAATTCGTTAAAAATCCTAACTTCTATGTTTGAACATGTTTTTGGTGATGCATCGAGGAGCATATAGGGACGGGTAGTCGATTGGCATAAACCCTTAGCGCCGTTGCTCGAGAGAACGAAATTTGGACGAGGTTGGAGCTCATTACTATGGGCTGGGAAGAGGCTGGCAACAGGTCCGGTCGACCGAGCTCCCTGAGTCGACCGACCGACCTGCTGCCGAGTGCATAAGCACTCCTCTGTTTAAGGCTCGGTCGACCGACTCAGGGAGTCCGGTCGACCGACCTGCTGTTAATTGCCAGATTAGCCTATTTTGCTAATCCGTTTGAATATCCAACTTTAATCGATTCGTGTAGTCTCCCTTTTGTTATTGTCATTTATTATCGACTTAGATGACCTTTTCTTTGGGAATTTTAGATATATCCACTTTGATGGATTTTATATCGATTTCTTTGGATTTTATTCACGTTTTCGAATGTGAATCTTAGTGATTGATTGTTCCTACAATCTTCTTTGTGATTTGTCACTTTAAAAATATAAAGGTTTTCTATACTAGTAGTAAATATCAAAACTCTTTCCTCAAACGATTTCAACACTATTTTAATACCAAATTCGTTTATAAAACCGTTTTCCAATCTATTAGTATATATAAACCTTTACTTCACTCGTATGAGAAATCTAATTAAACGACTTAGTAAAACAAGTGGTATGAAACGCTTGCGTTCACTTTGTTGGTTAATTCTTGGACTTGTTCGATTGAAACCCTTGTGATAATTTTCTAGTGGAAATTTACAGTTTGTTCGTAAATATTTAAGTTAAGCAAGTGGTTATGGGACATGAAACTAAACTCATATATTTACTAGCTTAGTGTAATTGACACTTCTCGTTGATCATGACGATCATCTTTGTGATTTAGACTAGCAATGTGCGATGTCTCTTTGTCTGCGAGGGAGACTAAACCCCGTTTTGTGGAGTTTCGACTCAATTTGTGATGGGGTAGCAACCCATGGTCTTCGGGCCGTTTGTGGAGCTTCAGCTCAATTTGTGATGGTTAGCGACCATGGAATTAGCGTTCCGTTTGTGATACACGTGTTGGTGAGCTTTATGCTCCCGTTTGTGATAGGCCTCCCCCCTTTGTGATTTCTGGATTTCTTGTGTAGATTTCTAGAATTTGTGTTTCACCAATTTTTCGTGATTTCCATTGATATGCCTTATCGATATTTGTGCATTGGTGAATTTGTGTGTCATTGACTTTAGTGGTTTCTGGATTTCTTGTGTAGTCTTCTGGAATTTGTGCGTCATTGACTTTTGTGATTGACATTGATATTATCGTCAATATTTGTGGTTTGATGAATGAAATAAAGAGTATGACACTTCTTTGATTCTTGTGTAGATTTTGTGATATTGATTAATCTCTTGTTGATTATCAACTACTTATATATCACAGCTTGGCCTTGTGATTATTATGTGTTTAGTCATAACTCTGATTCTATATCGTTTCATCTGATATTTATAGTTAGACTGATCCGTTTATTATTTTCTTATTAAATAATACTCGGGTCAGACCGAGATGTTACAGGTGCTTCAGCTTGACTTCTCTCTTGGGATTGATTTCTCTGACTTTTGGTTGACTACTTAGATTAGTAGTTTTTGTTGTATACATTAGAGATATAGACTCCATAATGTATACTTATTCTTTTGTGTAGTTCGTGTAACTATTCTTTTGTGATATTGTGGATCTTTCTGACCACTACTCTGATGTACACTTTTATGTGTAGTATTCATATCTTATTCCGCCTTTGTGATATGAATTTTCTGTGACTGATTTATGTTATGTTTATTCCTATATTAGTTTTTCCGAAGATATTTATAGCCACTGTGTAGTAGCTTTGAGTTTGTGTCGGTATGTCGGATTCCTCTGGATAAAGAATTGCATGTTATACTATCTGACATATCGGTGCTCGCGCAAAGAAATTACACGGATGGTCGCTCCTCAACAGCCTTATTCTCCGTGCTAGTTGACAGCATTCACCGTAATGTTCTTGGCTAGCCTGGGTATAGAGGTGGGGCGTCACAGCTTGGTATCACAGCCAAACTTCGGAACAATATGGAATATTATAACAAGGATCATCGTCGTAAGTCTTTCTTAGGAGTCATGCTTTAGGATTTAATTCGAGTCTTCGTACCGATTCGTCCTATTTTCCTTATGATTCCTTGTTTTGTCTATCAAGATTGCTTGATATTCAATTTGGTGAATAACCTTTTTCTTCTTCTTCTTTCTTTCTAAAGGAAGAGAAATGTCTAGACCAGGCCGTCCTAGAGCCGTACCGTCTAGCACTCCACCCCAAGATGGAGTTTTTATGACTGCTCAATAGCTTCTTGATTTAGTGACCAATGCTCAAGCAGCCGGAGCTAACCCGGAACCTACTCACCCAAAGTCGGGATTTGCACGCTTGTGTAGAGATTACACTAATTTGGGTGGGGAGCCATTCAAAGGTTCCGAAACTGTTATTGAAGTACAGGCTTGGCTAAGGTCATGCGATCGAATCTTTTCTCGCATGAATCTTATTGACCTTCACCGAGTTCAGGTGGCCTCTAGTATGCTCCGAGAAAGAGCATTGGACTGGTACGAGCTTCTTATTTCTGAGATTAATGAAGCGAATCTCACCTGGGAGAAATTCCGAGAACGCTTCGAGTTGAAATTTGCACCGGAAGCAGAGAAAGTGACATTGGCTCGACGATTTATAGACCTTGTTCAAGGTGAGTCCTCCGTGACTGATTACGTTGCCTCCTTCGAGTCGCTTTCTAAATACGGGGTTGAATACATCAACACCCCTTTAAAGAAGAACCAGATATTCGTCTATGGCTTAAACAAAAGTCTCAAGAAGCCACTACTTCTAAAATTAGAAGTTTCTTTCGACCAACTCGTTGATATCGCTCTTCGTCTTGAAGAGGCGGATAGGGAGAATGATGTTGAAGTGGTGGGTTCCAAACCAAATTTCAAAAACAAGAAGAGGCCAAAAAAATTCAAAGGCCCTTATCCCAATAAGAAAGGGAAGCAAGCAACCTCCGTGGCAAAGAAATCTTCCTTTGGTCGTGGGGAATGCTATAATTGTGGTTCGAAGGATCATTATGCGAACAAGTGCCCAAATTCTCTCTCTTGTCGCTACTGCAAAGTTCCCGGTCATGTTATATCTTCGTGCCCCAAACTTCAAAATAGGAAGGAGGGAAAGCTTAATGTTGCTCAAGCCCCTGGCAACACATCTCATGGCCAAGGTATTTCTCATTCTATTCTGGATGGAATTATTTTATTTCGTGATCATCCTATTCGAGTTCTTTTTGATACGGGTGCGTCCCATTCTTTTATATCAAAAGAACTTGTTGATACTTTTTCCTTGGATGTTTTGTGTTTAATGACTTCTTTGAGAATTGCGAATCCGGTTGGTGGATCCGCAACGATCAGTTTATTGTGTAAAGATGTCGAGATTATTTTGTGTGATTTTTCTTTCCGAGCCGATTTGCATGTCATGCGTTATTTAGGCTTTGGAATGATTTTGGGAATGGATTGGCTTAACCGTTATGAAGCCCATATCCTATGCCTTGAGCGGACTATTCATCTTCGACATCCTCAATCTGTTAAGCAGATTTCTATTAATCTTCAAGATTCAGTTTCCAGCTTGGTCGCATCTTTATATTCTTTAAATCTTCGTGATGACGATGATGATGATGAGGGTGATATTATTTCTCTTATTCATGTCGTTCGTGAATTTTCCGACATATTCGAGCCCGTTTTAGGATTACTACCTAAGCGAGCAATTGAGTTCAGAATTAATCTTATTCCTGGAGCTCAACCTATCACTCGTCCTCCTTATCGTATGTCCAATAAAGAAAACGAGGAGATGCGTAAACAATTATCTGAATTGGAAACGAAGTAATTTATTCGCTCTAGTTCCTCGCCTTGGGGAGCTTCAGCTATTTTTGTGAAGAAATCCGATGGCACACTTAGGCTTTGCGTTGACTACCGCAAGCTTAATGATCTTACTATCAAAAATAAATATCCTCTACCTCGGATTGATGATCTATTTGATCAACTTAGTGGTGCTAGAGCCTTTTCGCAGTTAGACTTAGCTACTGGATTTCATCAGCTCCATATTGTAGAGGATAGTATTCCTTTGACATCGTTCCGTACTCGTTATGGATCTTATGAATGGCTTGTTATGCCATTTGGTTTGACGAATGCTCCGGCATATTTCGTTGACCTTATGAATAGAGTTTTCAAAGACTTCCTCGACCGGTTTGTTCTCATCTTTGTCAATGATATTCTTGTGTATTCTAAAACCGAGGAGGAGCATGAAAAACATCTTCGGATTGTGTTGAAAACTCTTACGAGTAATCAACTAAAGGAAAAATTTTCTAAATGCCACTTTTGGCAATCTCGTGTGAAGTTTCTCGGTCATATTATTTCCGAATCCGGAATTTCCGTGGATCCTTCAAAGATTGAAGCGATTCAAGATTGGAAGAGACTGAAGAGTGTGACAGAGATTCGTAGTTTTCTCGGATTGGCGGGCTATTACCGTCGTTTTATCAAAGACTTTTCTAAGATTGTCGTACCTCTCACTAGCTTGACGAAGAAAGGTGTTAAATACATTTGGTCAGACAAATGTGAAGCTTCTTTTCAGAGATTAAAAGAACTTCTTTCTGATGCTCCTATTCTCGTTATTCCCGAGGGGAATCAGGATTTCGTTGTTTATACCGATGCTAGTCGCGTTGGTTTGGGTGCCATTCTTATGCAAAAAGAACGTGTTATTGCTTATGCTTCTAGGCAATTGAAGCCAGCCGAGACTAGATATGCCACTCATGATTTAGAGGTCGCGGCTATTGTTTTCGCCCTTCGTATTTGGCGTCATTATCTTTTAGGAGAGAAATTTGTCCTTTATACCGATCATAAATCCTTGAAGTATTTATTCTCTCAAAAGGAACTTAATTTGCGTCAACAGCGTTGGCTCGAATTTCTTGCACCATATGATCTTGATATTCTTTATACTCCCCGTAAGGGTAATCGTGTCGCCGATGCTCTTAGCCGTAAACCATAAGCTGTTGTTTCTATGATGATATCGGAATGGAACGATCTCGAGATCTTATCCACTTGTGAGATTCGAGAGCGCATTTCCGATTTATGCTCATCATTTGTTTTATGTAGCCTTGAGGCTCATCCTTCTCTTTTACATTCTTGAAGCCCAAGGGCTAGATCCCGACTTGGCTCTTCTTGGCCAAAATATTAGGGATAAAATTGATATTGAAGGTTTGAAAGACTTTGATATCGATTCTCGTGGCGGCATTCGGAAATTTGGTAGACTTGTCGTGCCAAATATTGGTGATCTTCGTAAATATATTTTCGAAGATTCACATCGTTCTAAATTCACCATTCATCCCGGTAGTAGTAAAATGTACGCGGATATGAAGCGACTTTATTATTGGGAGGGAATGAAACTTGACATCACTAACTTCGTTAAGCGTTGCATGACTTGCCAACTCGTTAAGGCCGAACATCAAAGGCCCGGTGGGTTATTGCAACCTTTAGAAATTCCATTTTGGAAGTGGGATCAAATTTCCATGGATTTTATAGATGGCCTTACCCGTTCTCGGTCGGGTTATGATAGATTATGGATAATTGTTGATAGACTTACTAAATCTGCCTATTTTATTCCCGTTCGGTCTAACCGAACCGTTCCTCTTTTGGCCAAGCTCTTTATCAAAGAGATTGTTAAATTGCATGGGGTTCCTACTTCTATTGTTAGCGATCGTGATCCACTGTTTACTAGTGGATTTTGGAAGAGTCTTCAAAAAGCTTTGGGAACGAAGCTTAATTTTAGCACCGCTTATCACCCCCAGTCCGATGGACAAACTGAGCGTGTGAATCAAACTCTTGAAGATCTTCTTCGTACATGTGTTCTTGATTTTGGTGGAAGTTGGGAAGATCATATTTCACTTGTTGAATTTTCCTATAATAATAGCTTCCAATCTAGTATTGGTATGGCACCTTTCGAGGCACTCTATGGAAGACCATGCCGATCTCCTTCTTGTTGGCTTGAAGCCGGTGAGAAGCTGGTTTTAGGTCCAGATTTTATTCGCGATTCCACAGAAAAGATTGATCTTATTCGTCATAGGATGAAAGAAGCCCAGAGTAGGCAAAAATCCTATGCCGATAACCGGAGAAGGAAGTTAAAATTTTCTGAGGGAGATCTTGTGTTCATTCGTGTTTCACCTATGAAAGGTGTTGTACGTTTCAGTCGATCGGGAAAATTGGCGCCTCGATATATTGAGCCATTTCCTATCATTGAACGTATTGGTTCCATGGCTTATCGCCTTTTATTACCGGCTCAGTTTTCTGCTATGCATGACGTGTTTCACGTTTCTCAACTTCGGAAATGTCTTCGAGATTCCGATTCTGTTCTTGAGCCCGGTGTTGTGGTAGAGATTGAAATTTCGCCTAATTTAACTTATGAGCAACATCCTATTCGTATCATTGCTTCGGAAGTCAAACGACTTCGAAATAAAGATGTTCCGCTTGTTAAAGTTCAATGGTCTTCAAATCCTAAGGATTGTTCTTGGGAATCTAGAGAGTACATCGAGCGTACACATCCGGACTTACTTTCTCGTGCACTTTGCGGTGGACTTCTTATTTCAAACCTCTTTTGTGTTGAATATGCTTTTGTGGTTGTTACTATATATATATATCTTCTTCTTAAATATTGCGAGGACACAATTTCTTTAAGGAGGGGAGTCTGTAACAACCCGCATATTTATCGATTTTATATTTAAATATTTTATTTAAATATTTTATCGTTAGTCGGATTTTAGTCCGAAAAGCTACTTTTTGCATACGTTCGAATTAGGACTCGGGACAACTCCCATTGAATTTAAAATGCCGTTTGCGACCTTTTTGAGTGTAAGCTTCGATATGTTTGGAGAAAGTTGATTTTTGCTACTTTTTTACTTTGGGTTTGGTTTTTGGGCTCAGCCCTATGTTAACTTATACTCCAAAACTGAACCACTCTCCCATTCTCCCTCACTTCTTTCTCTTTTCAGTTTTCTTAGCTTTAATGGTGGGAGAGATTGGAAACTAAAACTCCAAAACCCTAGTTTCTCTTGCAAATCAAATTCCAAGCTCCAAACTCAAGAAGAACCCATTGGTAAGCTTCTCTTCTTCTTCTCCAACTTATTCTCTTACCAATTTCAGAAATTCCTAAACCTAATTTTGGGAATGTTCTTATTTTTGAGCTTAGATTCAAGCTCAATTGGGTTGTGTTGAAGAGAGGGTAATTCTCCATTTGCTTTCAAGCTTCTTCTTGCTCGATTTTGTGAAAAGGTGAGATTTTTAATCTCACATCTAAGTCTATGAATTATCTTCGAATGTTAGGTATGAATTCCTAACACTTATTCGTGTGCATTTGCTTTTGGTTTGGATTGAATTGGTGCATATTCCAATTTTTGGTGTTTTGAGTTCAATTCGTTAAAAATCCTAACTTCTATGTTTGAACATGTTTTTGGTGACGCATCGAGGAGCATATAGGGCCGGGTAGTCGATTGGCATAAACCCTTAGCGCCGTTGCTCGAGAGAACGAAATTTGGACGAGGTTGGAGCTCATTACTATGGGCTGGGAAGAGGCTGGCAACAGGTCCGGTCGACCGAACTCCCTGAGTCGGCCGACCGACCTGCTGCCTAGTGCATAAGCACTCCTCTGTTTAAGGCTCGGTCGACCGACTCAGGGAGTCCGGTCGACCGACCTGCTGTTAATTGCCAGATTAGCCTATTTTGCTAATCCGTTTGAATATCCAACTTTAATCGATTCGTGTAGTCTCCCTTTTGTTGTTGTCATTTATTATCGACTTAGATGACCTTTTCTTTGGGAATTTTAGATATATCCACTTTGATGGATTTTATATCGATTTATTTGGATTTTATTCACGTTTTCGAATGTGAATCTTAGTGATTGATTGTTCCTACAATCTTCTTTGTGATTTGTCACTTTAAAAATATAAAGGTTTTCTATACTAGTAGTAAATATCAAAACTCTTTCCTCAAACGATTTCAACACTATTTTAATACCAAATTTGTTTATAAAACCGTTTTCCAATCTATTAGTATATATAAACCTTTACTTCACTCGTATGAGAAATCTAATTAAACGACTTAGTAAAACAAGTGGTATGAAATGCTTGCGTTCACTTTGTTGGTTAATTCTTGGACTTGTTCGATTGAAACCCTTGTGACAATTTTCTAGTGGAAATTTACAGTTTGTTCGTAAATATTTAAGTTTAGCAAGTGGTTATGGGACATGAAGCTAAACTCATATATTTACTAGCTTAGTGTAATTGACACTTCTCGTTGATCATGACGATCATCTTTGTGATTTAGACTAGCAATGTGCGATGTCTCTTTGTCTGCGAGGGAGACTAAACCCCGTTTTGTGGAGTTTCGACTCAATTTGTGATGGGGTAGCAACCCATGGTCTTCGGGCCGTTTGTGGAGCTTTGGCTCAATTTGTGATGGTTAGCGACCATGGAATTAGCGTTCCGTTTGTGATACACGTGTTGGTGAGCTTTATGCTCCCGTTTGTGATAGGCCTCCCCCCCTTTGTTATTTCTAGATTTCTTGTGTAGATTTCTTGAATTTGTGTTTCACCAATTTTTCGTGATTTCCATTGATATGCCTTATCGATATTTGTGCATTGGTGAATTTGTGTGTCATTGACTTTAGTGGTTTCTGGATTTCTTGTGTAGTCTTCTGGAATTTGTGCGTCATTGACTTTTGTGATTGACATTGATATTATCATCAATATTTGTGGTTTGATGAACGAAATAAAGAGTATGACAGTTCTTTGATTCTTTTGTAGATTTTGTGATATTGATTAATCTCTTGTTGATTATCAACTACTTATATATCACAGCTTGGCCTTGTGATTATTATGTGTTTAGTCATAACTCTGATTCTATATCGTTTCATCTGATATTTATAGTTAGACTGATCCGTTTATTATTTTCTTATTAAATAATACTCGGGTCAGACCGAGATGTTACAGGTGCTTCAGCTTGACTTCTCTCTTGGGATTGATTTCTCTGACTTTTGGTTGACTACTTAGATTAGTAGTTTTTGTTGTATACATTAGAGATATAGACTCCATAATGTATACTTATTCTTTTGTGTAGTTCGTGTAACTATTCTTTTGTGATATTGTGGATCTTTCTGACCACTACTCTGATGTACACTTTTATGTGTAGTATTCATATCTTATTCCGCCTTTGTGATATGAATTTTCTGTGACTGATTTATGTTATGTTTATTTCTATATTAGTTTTTCCGAAGATATTTATAACCACTGTGTAGTAGCTTTGAGTTTGTGTCGGTATGTCGGATTTCTTCTGGATAAAGCATTGCATGTTATACTATCTGACATATCGGTGCTTATGCAAAAAAATTACACGGATGGTCGCTCCTCAACAGCCTTATTCTCCGTGCTAGTTGACAGCATTCACCGTAATGTTCTTGGCTAGCGTGGGTATAGAGGTGGGGCGTCACACCCAGCATGATGTGGATCTTACCTATGAACTTTGAATGGATACCCGGAGTTAGGCATGATTGAAAGTGTACATCTTGGGCGAGGATGTATGAACTATGATAAGTTAATTCAGATTAGTGCCTTGAGTTTGGCACAATCGTATATTGTGATCCTGGAATAGGATACCCGAACCGTTGTTCTAAGTGGTTAACTCCAACTAATGCCTACAGTTTGGCACTATAACAATTAGTTTACATTCACAAGAGCGACGAAAGGATTGAGAATTATAAAAGAGGCTAAGGATTTGGGTCCGACAATAATAATTAAAAGAAATAGCATAAGTTTATTAAATGGAAAGCGTATTTTTTAAGTACTTGGACAAAACCATAGAAAGAGCTAACAAAATAGAAACCTTTTTTATTCCCATGAAATTTGGTAAACTAAGTATAGTTGTTGTTAGCACTAAAAACAAAAAGCATAAACGGGGGCCAAACCTGCAAAATGCTGGCCAAAAAAGTTAAAAGAATCCATGTGCGAAAGACAAACCAGTGCTTATTTTTTCAACTTTGTTCTCCTCTGCTTTTCTTAGCACTTGGGGATACATTAGTGGAGCCCTCATCTTTTCTCTTTCCCCCTTTTGGCCCCACTTCCTTTGCCTTTAGATGGAGTGCCCTATGATGGTCCAGCAGGCACACTTTGAGCACTCCTAAGTGAAGTAACGAAGGCCAGAATGCTTTGCAAGGTAACTATGGGCGTGCTTTATGCGCTACCAAGCAGAGGAACATGGACTGAAGCAAAGATAGTCTACCTAGGGAAGGCCATGGGTAGAGGAGGAGGGATAGCTTCCATCTTCTCCTGCTTGATCTCTGTGGTAAGGAAGATGTCTTTCCTAAGTTCTTGCTAAAACTCTTGCATAGTGGGACCAGACAATGGGTTGGAGACCCCAGTAATAACGACATCTTTATCAATTTGAGTTTCTTGATGTCCACCAGCTCCTTCACCCAACAAAGCATCGATAATATGCTAATCAAGGCCTAGAGTATCATCAATCCGGATGGTTGGAATCATTATTGAAGCGGTAATAGTAACTGATTCTTTTAAAGGCACTTGTAGTCCCAAACCGAGAATACTTGTCGAGAAGCAAAGCAATGTGGGGCTGACCTAAAGCTTGAGAATCAAAGAGAGAGATTAGCTTTGAAGATCGATGAAATAATAACTATTTGGAAGACAAGAGAATTCAATGAGATACATTTTCCAATTTGGGATTCTATGTGGGCCAGAGTGCCATTGGGGTTTCCCTCGGGAATCAGAGAGAGAATGGTAGGCCTATGGATCTTAGGCCTCTAATATGACGACCCGAAATTGTCTAACATTTTAAATGGAATATTTAATTGATTTTAAATATTTGGAGGTTAGTTTATCTTGAATTTCAAATGTAAATAAGAATTTGGCAATTAAATTATTGAATTTAATTTATTGAACTTGGATAAAATTTGAATTTTCAATTTTACGATTGCTAAAAATAATTTGATGGTTTAGAAGATTTATATTGATAATACTGAAGATAACGGAAGCTTCAGAATTTGATTTGGAAATGTTTTTTTTAGTTTTGAATTTATATCGTTTAAATCGATATTTAGAAAATAGCCTTCAGAGACACAGCCTCAGAATACGACGAAACTAGTTCTGTTGGATCCATAATATTGTATTATTATCGGATTTCAATTTTCATAGCAATCAGAGTTGTCGTTTAACCCTCGCAGCTCAAAAGGCATAGAAACTATTTTAATCGATTCAATTTAAAATTGATTGTTTACTACCGTAACTTACGCATATGATCGATTTAGCCTCCGAAACACGTTCCATTGTGTTCGAAATATGGATAAAACCTTGTAAACGCTTGACAGCATACCTCAATAGGGGTTCAGAATCTTAAGATATGTTGAACGAGATATTTTGGAATTAAATAATATTATCAATTCCTAAGTCAAATCCTATTACATTCCATTAGCCAACCTAGCCGACCATGCATGTTCTTTCCTTCAGCATTCTCAAATCAACGGAAAAAAATGAAACCCCTCTTCTCCGTTTTCGATCTGAAAAAAAGAAAACTAATGGTCGATGCCCTTCCCTCTTGTCTACAGACCTAAAATTTAAATCAAGAGAAATCGAAAATAATGGCCGCGTTTTTCTTTCTCTTCAAATTTTGAAATCGAAAATTAATTCGCAAACAAGAAAACGCAGCGGCCGAAGCATTCAATCGTAAAAAAAGGCGATAATTGCGTCGATCTCGCGATCGACATGGCTGAAGAGCGTATGGGTTCGCGAAGGTGTGAGGCATGCTACGGTGGGTCTAAGGCGAAGTTATCAGGTGACATTTCTCTTGGGGCAGCTGGGTTCGAGTGCCACCACTGTCGATTATTTGATCGCGTAAGGCGTCACGATTGGATTGCTGTGTCGTGACTTGGTAGGGGTTCGACGATCTGGAGCTTGACTGTGTGGTGTGACGGAGCGGCATTGGCTGTCAATCGATTTTGGGAAAAGAAGATGGGGGTTCCTATGGTGTCGGGTTTGTGGGTAATTGCCGATCGAGTGGGAGATTTGGTTGTTCGCTTTCTCATTCGGGCTGAGGTAAAGTTGTTTAATTCAAGTTTTATTAAAGCTTAATTTGACAAGTATAATAACAACCTGGTTTAATTTAAATCAATAATTATATATATATATATATATATGTGTGTGTGTGTGTGTGTGTGTGTGTGTGTGTATTTTTACAGATTTGAAAAAAAAATATAAGGTATGGGCAGAGCATGATGTTTGATTTAGGTATAACTATACTTTCGAATAAGGTTTAAAGCTAGTTCTGATTTGTGAGAGTGATAATAGTAGTAGATATATATATATGAATTTTTTTATGTTGGAGGGTTTGTATAAAAGTTAGATTTTCAAACCTGCATAGATTTATTTTTATATGCAATTGAAAATGAAGAAAAGTAAGATTAAATTTACTAAGGTAATGAATCTATTTAAATAACTCATTTAATTATTTTAGAAATTATTTAAGGGAATTTGGTTTTAAAATTAAATAATAAATTTAATCATTAGTTTTGAATTTAATTTATTAAATAGCGATTAACTGTTTGGTAAATTCAAATAGTAATAAATCGTGAATTGTGTATTCAAGGTCTAAATCGTAGAAAAGACAAAATCGAGATGGGAATGGATTGCAAAATAAAGGAAAATGTGAGATCTTCTCACACAATCAGATTTTTTCTGATTTAATTTTCAATAGTTAGATCTAAAATTGTTGATTGTGTAGATTGTTTGCTTGGATGATAATTTATTATCAGTTGTATTGAATGAGACCCTATGCGCCACGTAATAGCGGATGATATTTTATAAATCACATATACCGCGATATTCCACCTCGAAGTGAAATTGGTATTTATTTGTTGTGCTAACGTCTATGGATGCAGGGAAAACAGCTTGAAGGGATCCAACTAGATTCCTCAAATATTTGAATTAGTTTCAATATTATGTGTTGATTGTTTGTAATCTGTGTGTGACCATTTATGATTGAGATTGTTGAAGGCTATAATTTAACCAAATATATTTTTGGTATCATAGGATACCAGAAATAAATAAAATTTGATTTTTGAAATTTAATAGAAAATTTATAGTAAATTAATTTTAGAAAATTGAATAAATTTAAAAGAAGGAATTTGTTTCAAAAGATAATAAATTTGGTGTTGAAATTAATTTAGAAATTAATTTTGGAAATTGATTAGGTATTTGAAAATAAATTAGGAAATCAATTTAGAATTTAATTCGGTGCTGAAAATGAATATTTTGAAATCTATTTGAAAATCGTATATCAATGGATATTTAGAAGTTTAAATTCACAATGGGAATCTATAAAGGAAAGGAAATTTTGTTTTAAAAATAAATATTGTTTTATTTTTAAGAGTGTGGAAAGGAATTTACGGATTTGGAACGTAAATTTAAAGTAAATCCATAAGGATTTATAAATTGATTTGAATGAACCATTTTAGAATGGAAGGTGTATTTTCCCTGGAAAGCCGAGTATGTTTTCAATATAGTCTATAAGTATGAAATTGAAGTTGTGAAGATGGTTTTGAGGAAAGATTATTTTGGAGAAATTATTGACTTAGGTTATTTTGAAAATCTTTAAAGTAAAGATTTATTTTAATGTTGAAGTGGTTATTTAAAGATTAAATTGATATTTGTTTAGAAAATGGTTATTTAAAATAGTTATACCCTATCTACTAGTTTTATTTTAAAGTTAGTTTAGACTTGAAGTTTTATATGAGATGTTGGTATAATATTTTCATAACTAATATTTAAATAAATGTTTTAAAATAATTTATCTAAATGTTTCCAAGTATATATTTTGGATAAGTGATTTAAAGGATTTTAAAGTATTTGAACTTGGCATACTTCCAGTGGAAATAAATAATATCGAAAATCTTATTCAACGAGTGAAAAATGATTTGAAATTTGTTTTCAAATGGTTGAAGTATGAAAATATACCTTGCGAAGATATTTTGAAAATAAATAATTGGGAAAATTATTTAAATCTGGTAATTGTTGTGAATGTTGATTGATAGTTAAATAACCGACTATCGGTATTTGTCTTTAAACGGCAATTGAATTTCGACGCCACCAGGGGTCGGATTCCAAACGGTTATCCGAAAAGAACATCAAACCTTTGTTATTGTGAGGATCTTTTATTTAAAAGATCAACATGGAAATTGTTGTGATTTGTTTGAAATCTGATTGAACACTTATTTTTTAAAATAAGCGCTCATTATTTGGATTAGCCGGGAGAGGACCTTGTGTTATAAAACCCATTCCAAATAATGATACGACGAAATGGGATTGCATTTGAAGATGGTGTTGAAGACCGGGTATTCTCGAAAAGGAAAGGATTACCTGTCGAATGTCTCTGCACTGGGTTACTCCGGTATAGAGATTTTATCACCCTTTGTGATGGGGATTCCGGACGTGATTAGTGAATATCCGGATTTCAATGGCTTCTTTAGAGGTGCCTTCGGTTCTGTTTGGACCCGGAACAGGCTTGTATGGTTGTATGTCTGACACTACACTTTGAGATATAAAGCTGATTTCTATCAAATATTTTTTTGTTGGTAGTGGAGAACTTATTCTCTTAGCTTAACACCCTTCTATGAGACGTACGAGCTCAGAGGTTATGTAGTCGAGGTATATTAGTGATATATTCCCAATTTGGTAATGTGACATACGAAGTGCTACTGATCATTTGTTAAACAAAGCGTGACTTTATGAAAACTGTAGCTTTGTGGACGAGACCTCATCGGATCTCACAACCCGAAAATGGTCAAAAAAGGAAGGATGCGGCAAGGTTATTTGCGGGTAGCTCCCCCTGAAGGTATGTCGTTTCCTTCTGGAAAAGGGTAGTATCATGGTATGGAGCCCAGATATTTTACCTATGTTGATGCTGCAAATTTATTATACTTTGTGGTTGCTGATTTGTGGTTGAGGATCCTCGGATAAAGGTTGCAAACGACCGGGTGATGGCATACTCGTGTAGTAGTTACCCAGTTACAGAGGTAATCCGACCTTGTGTTGGTAGAGAACCGGTTAGGTTCTCGGGACATCCCTCCAGAGGCGTACCCATGTGGCAGTAGGAAGTTCCTTAGCCTGATCATTTGTTGGAAATCCAAAGAAACAATACGCGCCCTGTACGGTTTTAGTTGTATAACCTGCCATGGAATGTGGTGGTAACCTGCTATTGAACATGGTAGCTATAGTGGGCATACAATAATGGTTGTATGCTGGCTAAGATTAATATTATACTTTCAAAATGTTTTCCACTACGCACCAATAATAATATCAAAGGATTTTACGTATTAAGCATGTTTGACTATCATATGGAGAAATCTCCTCCAATTCTGCATTTGCATTGTGTGTTTGGCGGGAGGCCTTATGGTAGTTTCATTTTCCAAAAAAAAGCATAGCAGATTTCTTTTATTTTCTTTGTGAAAAATAACTGTTTTAAGATCTCACACCAGTCCCACGACTGACCTGGAGTTTATTGTTCCCTTTCTAAACTCTGGGTGCCCATAATTTTCCACACGGGCGCTTAGAGTCAGGTTATCATTATTCTGGAGCGAAGTCAGAAAAGAGATGCGGTAGAGATCAAGAGCAAGCTCGATGGCGAAGCGTATCACTAATATATGTTATATTCATTTCCACTGTTTTGTTGTTGTAACACTCTGATAATGTAATGTAATTTAATAAATGATATAGTTCTTTGTTTTAAAGATATTCATTTATCTATTATATTTGTTCCACTGCGATATGTGAGATTCTATTGTTGTTTTCTTTTCTTCTTCTTCTACCTCTTTCTTCTTTAAACCCGAAGACTCGTACATTTGTTCCACTTTGGGCTGAATTGTTGTGGAATGCTAGCTCAAAAAGGGTACGGATTTGCGAGCCTTTACATTTGGTATCAGAGCATTTGGTTAAGCGCCAACCTTGGCTCTGTTGGGTGTTACTCATTAGAGATAGAATCAGTAGTACTCTAGAATGAGTTTGAGAGTATTAATAGATATGAGCGCGTATTCGTTAGTGAATATAAAAAATTGTTTTATATTGTGATGATTGGTTTATTGTGTGGTATACGGATTCTGGTCGATATAGTCAGTATAACTCTATCGATAGGGATCTCTGAACACTTGTACAGAACAAATTCGACATGATATTGTTTTAAAATAGGGTAAATGAAATAATTTTACCCAAACTATTTTCGTATATAAAAGAAACAAATTTTCTGTGAATTATTATAATATATGGTTGCTTAGTTGCTAGAAAGCGATAATATTAAATTGTTATCATTGTTGTATGAGGAATTGAAATCAAAACTAAAAGCTGAGAAAATAAAAATCCAAGTGGGATTTGTAAATGTAAATTGTAAATGAGATTTATAACTTGAAATAGAATTCCAGAGAAATATTTGGAAATGTTCTTGAAAATATTTGAAATTCAGGAGGTTTGGAAATTAAATTCCTTTTGGGATTGGAAATAGTTTCCAAGGGTTTGGAAAAATGTTTTTGAAGGGATAAAAGCTCTAAACTCTTTTCGGTCGCTGGAAAATAATTTCGCTGTTGATCGCGACATCATTGATGTTCATTTTCGAGTTTCCAAAAGAGGAATTACTGCCAAATTGTTTTAAATTGAAGTTGTTTGGAAAACTGGGTTTGGTTTTGAAATTTAAAGGGATAATTTGAATTGATTTCAAAAATGGTTTTGGAATGTTGAAAAGATTCTCGAATCTTATAAAAAAAATAGTTATGGAATAAAATTTTATAAGGTGTAAAATAAAGCCGTGCATGAATAAATAAATTTACAATTCAAATTAAATGAAAGTAGAGTTGAATGTTGAAATTCATTTCGAATTTGTAAGCAAATAGAACTGGAATTGGAATTGAATTTGATTTGTAAAGCAGAGTATTAAAATAAAAATTTATTAAGGAAATGACCAAATAGATATGGTTTAATATGAATTGAATCTAATATTTATAAATGAAAGTAAATGGAACTCATATAAAATTGGAAATCCAGTTTAATATAAGTAAATATAAATCAAAGTGATGAATTAAAAAATAAATATAAGAAGTATATAGAATATTTGCATTGGACTTAAGAAATGAAGCGTGAAATTCTTAAGTAAATTTTGTATTGGGAATATACCAGGTTAATAATTAAGTAAAGGTTAAATTGAAATCCGTGAAATGGTAATTGTGAATAAGAGAATGAGCAAAAGAATAAATCTGGAATTGAACTGAATATTGAAAACCAATTTGGATTGTGTGAAATTGCAAAATTAGTTCGAAGTGAACTAAAAGATAATAAAGGTGGAAATAAAAATGGTTTGAGATAAAATGAATTGGAATTTGTAATGAATTAGTAAATGAAACTAATTTAAAATAGTGAGATGAGTCAGTTGTGAATGAAAGATAGTTGATAAAAATTTAATATTTAGAAGTTAAATTGAATCCAAATAGAGTTGAAAGTGTAAATTGAATTCAAAGGAAATTGGAAATGCAAGATTGAATGAAAATGGATACATAACTTCAATAGTGAAGTAAAAATGGTATGAGAAATATATACTGAAAATTTTGTAAAGAAATGTGCAAAAATGATTTTTGAATGTTGAAATTGGACATTATGGATATCGGGATATACAGGTGTGTTAAAGACAAAGGATGTATTGGGATTTGATTTACGAAGATAAAATTGAATTTCTCGACAAAAAGGTATGTATTTAGATTTCAGTATGAAATTTGGTGATTTTCTTGTCAAGCCACTTGGCGTTTTGTTTTCTTTTGAATCTGGGGGACCGTGGTGCCATTTTGTAGTCGTACCGAGCTAGCCGCGCAATGGAAACGCTGGCGTATTTTTTTGGAAATTTAGGGAGGTGGAAAATTTTTGAGAAAGTTTTGAAAATTTGAAATTTGAATTTAAATTTAAATCTGAATTGTTAAGAAAATAGTATTGTTTGAAAACTATGAGTGTTTGGAAAGTTATGAACTAATAAGAATGATAGTGTGGCTTTGATGAAAAGATTGCTTTGGCAAGCTAATAAAACTATTTGGTTTTGGGGAAATAGTAAACGGGTTAAGGATCATTCTTCTTAACTTGTAATTTCGGGACGAAATTCTTTTAAGGGGGAAGGATGCGATGACCCAGAAATTTTTAACATTTGAAATGGAATATTTAATTGATTTTAAATATTTGAAGGTTAGTTTAACTTTAATTTCGAATGTAAATATGAATTTGACAATTAAATTATTGTATTTAATTTAATGAAGTTGGATAAAAAATTGAGTTTTCAATTTTAAGCTTGTTAAAAATAATTTGATGGTTTAGAAGATTTATAGTGATAATACTGAAGATAATGGAAGCTTCAGAATTTGATTTGAAAATGTTTTGTTTAATTTTGAATTTATATCGTTTAAATCGATATTTAGAAAATAGCATTTCGAGGCACAGCCTCGGAATTCGACAAAGCCATTTCCATTGGATCCATAATATTGTATTATTATCGGATTTCAGTTTTCGTAGCAAACGGAGTTGTCGTATAACCCTAGCAGCTCAAAACGCATAGAAACTATTTTAATCGATTCAATTTAAAATTGATCGTTTACTTCCATAACTTGCGCATATGATCGAATTAGCCTCCGAAACACGTTCCACAGTGTTCGGTATGCGGATAAAACCTTATAAACGCTTGACAGCGTACCTCAATAGGGGTTCGGAATTTTAAGATATGTTAAAGGAGATACTTTGGAATTAAATAATTGTAACGACCCGGAAATTTCGATCCCGAAATTTCCAGATAGTTAGTGAAAAGAAGAAAGAGAAAGAAGAAGAAGAATAGAAAAGAAACACACAATCTCACTTTCGCAGCGGATAAAATATAATAGCAAATAAATAACAGTTTACAAAGCAGAACTGTATCAATATATTTACATTTTACGTCAGAGTTACAACAATTTCACAACACTGGACGGTTTAAAATAACTTGTCCCATATAAATAACAATATACATCACAGCGGATAAACACTTTATACGTTCCTGTCCTTCAACTCTCCTCCTGAGCTCCAGAACGTCCTTACCTGCAAGTCTGTAATACTCGGTCTGACCCGAGCATTACATCAAAGTAACACCCGGGTCAGGCTGGAAACCAGCGTGAGTAAACCCAACTAACAAGGAATACAAAAGCATACATCTTATATAAACCCGGGGTAACTTATCAATTTACAACTTCACAAGTCGCTATCGACATCATTTATTTCACAGATCAATTTCTAAGTACCAAAACTTAGATTAAATGGTTTCATACATTTAAATTATTCCAGCTTATAGATTTCACCTAGAAATTTACAAGAATCGAAAGGGTTTCGGGTATTTACTAATACCCGACTCCGGTCTCTTCGAAATCAATATCAACTTAACTTATACTATTCAAATGAAATAGAACTCGATGTTAAATACAGGATGTCACCTAATTCATCAACAATAGATAATCACATCATCGCAGATTAAATCAACATATCTTATCACATAGCATCACAAACCACATATTAGGAATAACAATTAATCAAAGACTTCCAATATCGTTCTATTTATCCTTTAATTACATTTAGGTAATTAACCCTTAATTAATTTCACATATTAATTATCCTTAACCCAATACGGTAATTAATCTTTAATTATTTCATTAGTTAATTGCTAACTATAAATATTAATCACCCTTGATTAATAACATTAGTAATTAACTATCATTAATTACTTTATCAAATAAATTAATTACTCCTTAATTATCTCTAATTAATCCCTTGATTAATTATACAAAATAATTTGATATAAATTACTTTCACAATTCCATCTTCCACTAATTACATTCAGTAATTATCATTAATTACTTCACTAAGTAATTATACTTAATCAATTATATTAAGTAATTACCAAACCATCAAGTGATTAAAATTAATTAAACTTGATTAATTTAAACTAATCACATTGAACTCCATTAATTACATTAAGTAATTAATTCCTAAATTATTTCCATTAAGTAATTAATTTCTAAATTACTTACATTAACTATTCTTTAATTACTCCATTAAGTAATTAACTTAATTAATTCATAATTACTTGGTTAATTAATTACTAATCATTAATTAAATCTAATTAATGATTCTTAATTATGGATCAGTAATTCATAAATAATTGATCAACTTAAACATAAAATTAATAATTTAAAATCCTTAATTATCTTAAATAATTATCCATTTCATTAATTAATTAAACAAATTATTCATTTAATTACCTCAATAATTAAATGAAATTATAAATCATTAAATTCTAAATTTATTTTAAGATAAAACCTTTCTTATCTATGGTTAGATTATCATTCTTAAATACTTTTGAAAGTATTTCTTTCAAATTCAATTTCAATTTTCATTTTAAGTTCAAACTTTAAAATGAAACCAAATTATCTTTAACTAATATAAAAGTTGAAATTCATATGTTAAAGAATATTTATAAAAGAAATTTAAAGATTTAAACTAATTTCCTTTTTAATCTCATATTATTAAAGTATACTTTAATCTTTCAACTTATTTACAATTTTTTTTAATTTATAAACTTTATTTCCAAAACTTAAGAATTCAAATTAAATTTGAATTCAAATTTAAATTTCTGAAATAACTTTGATTAAATCCTCTACTACATTTCATACTCCATTTAAATTCATATTCTTTAGTTACATTTTAATTTCTTAAAAAATTTTAATAATATTAAGTCAAATTTGAATTTTAAAAACTCAATTATTTCCAAACCTGATTCAAAATAAATTGAATTTATTTTAGACTTAGATTTTACTTAAACTAAGATTGAAACAAGATTTCAACTTTATTTAAAAAAAACTTCACTGTCATTTAAATCCAGTTTTTAAATTTCAGTTTAAAAATTAAAACGGAACTATAGGTTTCAGAACTAAAACCTGTTAACATACTTAAACCTGAGCAAGAGCCAAATCTGCTTCGAGTAAACAATTCCACTACTTCGAGTAATACACAACACCTACTTGAGTGATTCTCGAGTTTCCCCACTGCTCATACCCAAGCAACCACCTGAAACTAAAAGTGCACGGTGCACATGCACCGTGCCTCTGGCAATCTCCAGTCACCTCCGCTGGCCTTCACACACCGACGACCAACCTCCCCTTCCAACACGACCATCAATTCATCATTCCACAGTCCAAAGTCGAATTCGAGTTCTCAATTCCAACCTGGAACAATAGGAACCTCCTCCTCTAAACTTAGCAATGCTTCAACCAAGCTTCTCCGATCATCAGAACGCTGGCCCCTTCGACCACAACTTCGTCCATGCCCCAGCTTCCATTCCCTAGAGTATAGTGGCACTCGATCAATTTTTTGCCTCGAGATGATCCAAAATTCCAGCCACTTCCAAACTAGGTTTAGAAACTAAATCGAACCACCGCAATCACAACCAATCTCAGACAAAACTCCTACCATTTTTGCTGGCCTCTCCACTCACTCCTCTACCTCCAGAAACAAACCTAACCTCTCTGACCACTGGAATCACCATAATTTCCCAAAAACCCAAAAACAGTGCAATTTAGATCTGCACCTTCAATTCTAATTTAAAATTTGTGATTCTAGTGTTAAAAATCATGATTTGGTTTCTAAGTTCACTCCATAATTCTGAATCTTTAAATTTCACAGTTTGAAAATTTATGTTTGCGAGCATGCACTGATGTTTTGTTTTACAGGAGTACATAGTCTTTAATTTAACTTGATTAAGTTTTAAACCTTAGACTATGATAAATAAACAACATTGACTTATAAATCAAGTACTAATAAAACTAGATCAGGTGGTACGAAATTTTAAATAAAATCTTGAGCCTGAGAAACAAAATAAGAACAGAACAGACAATCACAAAACAAACCAATACATCCATATAAATATCCAGAGATGTACTTATAAATGCATTCACAATCATATTTGTTTTCAGTGATAAAACATGCAACATGATTTTACTTTAAACCATTTATATTATGATGTTTCTCACAGTTTTAAGGAAAAACAGAGAATCACTTCTCTTCTTTAAAGAACTTAGCTTAATTTACTCTGTAAGAAGTGTAGTTACATTTTAAAACTTGAACTACAATACTGTAAATAAGAACAGAGGGTTTATACAGTCATGCATGTTCAAATACCTGCATATTTATTTATATACACACAAAATTTCAACATGCAAACAACTTTCCATGAGGTTGTTAAATGATTAACACAAGCATCAATTTCAACAGGTTTAAAACAGAATCTAAAGTAGCAGTCTACTCACTTGATCCTAGATAGAGGCCTGAAGTTTGAAAAAAACTGTTCTGGGTTTGAATTTCACCTTGATGTTGACATTTGCCCTGATTTTTCTTGAAAACTTGATTGTTGCTTAGTTGAATTAATCCTGTTTTAATCTGATATGATATTATTTTTTTGCTAGCTGAGATACTCCAAGCTTTGATAAATTTTAATTTCTGGTTTTGGAAATGTTTACATGCTCTTTTGTTTTAGCTACAGGATGTTGAGAATGGTTTGTATTGAAGGTGAAATTAGGTTTGAATTTTTGCTAGTCTTTGATTTCTGGTTTTGATATATAGGATATTGTTTCTCTTAGTTTTAATTCCCTTTTTCCCAAAAATGAAGAAAGGGAAAACTTCTTGATATTAAAGAAAGAAGACACTTGTTACATTTACTAACATTTGTCATTTAAATTTGTTAATTGTCTTACACTTATAACTTTTCATGCAAAATCAATTTATAAATGTAAATAAAGCCTCTGTTAATTAATTTCCTAATATCTAAATATTTATTTTAATTTATATCAAAAAAATCCTTTTAAGAAAATAGAATAAGACAAAGTATATATATCATCTCTCTTGAAATCCCAAATATAAATTCAATTCAATTTTTAAATACAATTTAAATCAGTTTAAAAAAATCAATTTGACATATGTATTTAGACAACCCCCTTTTCAATTTGAAAAATAATATTCTACTTAAAATTTATAATCACATATATACATAATTATTGTTGAAATAACAAATTTGCCACTTTTGATTAAATTTATAAAGGAGATTATCACCTTGAATTGCTTCAAATTTTTAAGGATATCACATATCAATAGTTAAACTCAAACAATTATTCAATTATCTGACACCCAAAAATTCGGGTTATTACATTCCTCCCCCTTTGAATCTTTTCGCCTTCAAAAAGTAACGAAGCCAAAAGTTATTTAATACTTAAAATCAGATAAATCACTTTTTGATCATTTTAAAATACTTTAAAAATATATATAATATTTCCAAAATAGTTTTATAAAAATCCTTTTATAACTCGATGTTTCAACCAGTCCATCCTTGTTCTCATAGAAATTCAGTCATACGTTGATCAGGCGTACGACTGAAATTCTATAAGTACTTAGTAGACCCTTTTTTAACACCCAGTGAAAATACTTGAAAAAAATAATTTTGTTGAAAATATAGAAAACAGTTTTTGAAAATAGAGGAATATCTTTGGTGAGGATGCTCTGGAAATCATCACCCCTATCCGTGGTCAAAGTTACATTTCAGGGTTACGTTGCCATCGCAGCAAAAGTCCATGTAACTGCAGGCTCTCCGTGGCCTCTCGATTACGCCATGGAACCCATACAACAGATCACAGTTACATCCAGGGTTACGTTGCCGTCATAGCAAAAGTCCATGTAACTGCAAGCTCTCAGCGGCCTCTGATTTTCGCTGTCGAAATGAAACTCCTCCACTCCTACATAGGTCGCAGTCTGTCGATATAAAATCAAACGCAGACTGTTGGCTCTCAGCGGCACACACGACTTTTGCTATGTTATACCATAGGTCGTAGTCTACCGATATAAAATCAAACGCAGACTGTTGGCTCTCAGCGACACATACGACTTTCGCTATGGTATACTCTACTCATAATCCCCAGGAACTAGTTTTGTCCGGACTCCTCACAGGATCAACTTTAGAATTCCCCCCCTGGGGCTCAAGGCAGCACCACCGGTGGTACTCCTGAGAAGTTCATTTCAAGGGAGCGCCTTTTTCCCAGAGCCATCATCAAAACATTTTATACTATACACATATAGTATCTTCAAATCATACACCTAGTATGATCTCATACAAAGCTACTTCACACAAAATCGATTATCCCAAAAATCGATAATTCTCAAACTATGCTTTCCAAATTCAATATTGATTTGACCCAAAAATCAAAAGCCTTTCCAAATCCATAGGTTCCCAAAACCTTTTTCCAAAATCCTCATAAGATCCTTTGTACATATATATACATATATATATAATTTTTAAAACTTTGGATCATTTCAAATCGGTAGAAAACTATTTTTATACTTCAAACATTTTCAAAAACCCTTTTCTTCTGGCAAAAGATTCAAGAAGGGGAGTTTCATTTTATAAAACAAAGATATTTAACTTTGTTTACTCAAAACCAAATATTCAAATTTGATTACTCTCTCAATATCATTTTCATTCAAATCCGTACGATATACACATGTCACCCATACGCTATACCAATCTGATCGCCCACTCGATCACACAATTTCACTACCGAACTAGTATCGTCCACCCGACTTCCTTGTGCGGACACAGATCTGGTTTCTTAATCAGAAACCGTCATTCTCCTTGCATAGTCATAACTACGATAACTAATATCCAGAACCAATCAACAATCCATATCCAGGTCCGCCGTCGAAAATCGAGTGAAAAATCCCAATCGGATCGATATAACTATCTCGAAATTCTGTGCTCGAATCTGGATCAAATCACTATGCAAATAGAATAATATACGTACATCCTACGTATTTGTCTTATTGGTTATTAGCCAAATTAATTCCATTTCTATTCACATTCACTTTATTTTCATTCACTTACTCACAATTGCTTCAATCTATTTGGATTATCACCTCTATTCTTATCTCAATTGGGTATTTAACTAATAACAGTTTGAACTCCGACCAGTTTATTTAGAAAATAGCTTGAAAAATTTAAAAATAGATAAGTAGTTGGAAAATAATTACTAGTTTGTAAAATAGGAGTAAAATAGTTAGAAAATAGTTAAAATAATTTAGAAATTTTAGATAATTGCAAAATAATAGTAAGATAGTAATTAGTTTATAAAACGGTTGGAAAATTCTTAAGCAGTTTCAAAAATAATTTTAAAATAAGTATAAGATAGTTTGGTTTTTAAAAGAAAGGTTGTATATATAATGAATAGCTTGGAAAAATAGGTTTATATTAAAACAATTTATATTAAAAAATAGTCCAGAGTCTAAACTGCTCACTTTCCCAATCTTCATTCTCATCAATCAAATTTAAATTTCCTCTTCCATTTAAATTGACCCGATTCAATTTTTAAATAATTCCAATTTCCATTGGACTTGATTTATTCCAAATTCAAGTTGAATTAATTCTCTGTTCCTTTTCAAATTTAAATCAAATTCTTTTGATTTTAAACATATTCAACTTTAATTACAATCCCAAGTTATTCCAATCACTTTGGACTAATATCCATTCAGTTGAAACCCACTTCAATTTCAATCCATTTCAACTCCAGTTTGAATTAATCTCAATTTCAAACTTCATTTCCAAATCAAGTTGAATTATTCTTGATTTCCTCCCAAATTCAATTCAAATTCCATTTGAATTAAAACTATTAAACTTTAATTACAATTCCAAATTATTCAAATCAATCCAATTCAAATTTTCCATTTGAATCTTATACTCATACATCTTCAATCACAATTTCAATTAATTCAAATCAAACTCAATTTGAACTAATTTTAATTCAAATTCCAAATTTAAACCATCTCGAATTATATAAATTCGAGTTAATACTTCAAATGTTGATTTAATTCCTTTAAATCAATTTTCCTTTAAAATTTTTAATCAATTCAATTCACAGTTCAGACCTAACATATTATACCACAAATCAAATTAACCTTTATTTTTACATCAATAACCCAAACCTTTAAACAATTTAATTTTGAATCAAATTCTCAAAATTCCATTTTAAATTATTTTTACTTAACTTTTCCAAAGTTTAAATAAGAGTTCAAAACAATTTTATCTTAAAATTTTAATTTATTACTCAAATTTTATCTTCCAGTTTAAAACTAGTTCCTTAAACAATTTTGATTTACAAGTGTAAAATTTTCAGTTCACAGTAATTCCTTATCCTTAATTTCAAATTAAAGTGTGATTTTTCTATTATCCCAATAATGGATATGTTACCACACTTCATTTCTCACTTATTTAAACAAATCCAATTTCAGCTTAAAGATTATTATTAACAACAGGATGGTATCATTCAAATTATTTTAAAACATCCATCCATTTCCAATTTTCGGATCTCAAACCCAATTTGAGATCACTCAAACTCTCAATTACAGTAAACTATTTAACTTTTCAAGTTAAATCTTAATTTCATCTTCAAATTTTCAAATCAGGTTGGTCATTCCAACTTATTTATCTTTTTCCCAAGTTAAACTCAATTTACTTAATCCTGTCAACCCTACCCAATTTGAATCTTCCATTTCAAATTTTGAACTTCTCACTTATTAAGTTCAAAAACTTATCACTTTGAGTATCATATCTCATTCCAAATTTAAAACTCACCATTTAGAGTTTATTTCAAACCACCTTTGATATTATGTATATCCACATGTATACATATTAATTTCTTTTACATACCCAATTACTTTAAAATTTTAAACCACGTTTGGTTTTTAATTCAAAACAAATTTCTTTTAAATTTTCAAACAACTCTCATTTGAAATAGGACCATTTCATTCAATTGCGTTAAATAATATTATTTATTACTTCTTTAAATTAATTACGTCATTAATTAATTCCAATTAATCACATTCGGTAATTAACTTATTTCTTAATTACCTTCATTAAGTAATTGTCCTTTTAATTACTTACCTCTAGTTACTTCATTAAGTAACTTCCTCTTAATTTATCATTTCCATATAACTTTGAAACAATTTCCAAGTTCTGGATCCATATTTAAATCTTTACAATTCAGATCATTTTCAACTCCAATTTATAAGTCATACTTACTTACATGTTTCATTTCCTTAAAACATTTCATTTTGCTTACTCATTAATACACACTTTATTATTATATACAACGACCAATTCCCTTAATATTTATTAAAAAGAAATATTGCTTATATATCAAAATATATTCTTATATAAAATCATTTAAAATCTTTATATAAGAAAATAACAAGTACGCTCTTGTACACACACACACACACACACACACACACACACACTCAACTCATCCTAGGGTACCACTTATCCTATCCTGAATGAGTAATCCCACCAGAGCCAAGGTTCTCGCTTAACCTTCTGCTTTGATACCAAATGTAACGACCCAGAAATTTCGACCCCGAAATTTCCAGATAGTTAGTGAAAAGAAGAAAGAGAAAGAAGAAGAAGAATAGAAAAGAAGCACACAATCTCACTTTCGCAGCGGATAAAATATAATAGCAAATAAATAATAGTTCACAAAGCAGAACTGTATCAGTATATTTACATTTTACGTCAGAGTTACAACAATTTCACAACACTGGACGGTTTAAAATAACTTGTCCCATATAAATAACAAAATATATCACAGCGGATAAACACTCTATACGTTCCTATCCTTTAGCTCTCATCCGGAGCTCCAGAACGTCCTTACCTGCAAGTCTGTAATACTCGGTCTGACCCGAGCATTACATCAAAGTAACACCCAGGTCAGGCGGGAAACCAGCGTGAGTAATCCCAACTAACAAGGAATACAAAAGCATACAACTTATACAAATCCGGGGTAACTTATCAATTTACAACTTCACAAGTCACTATCGACATCATTTATTTCACAGATCAATTTCTAAGTACCAAAACTTAGATTAAATTGTTTCATACATTTAAATTATTCCAGCTTATAGATTTCACCTAGCAATTTATAAGAATTGAAGGGGTTTCGGGTATTTACTAATACCGGACTCCGGTCTCTTCGAAATCAATATCAACTTAACTTATACTATTCAAGTGAAATAGAACTCGATGTTAAATACAGGATGTCACCTAATTCATCAACAATAGATAATCACATCATCACAGTTTAAATCAACATATCTTATCACATAGCATCACAAACCACATATTAGGAATAACAATTAATCAAAGACTACCAATATCGTTCTATTTATCCTTTAATTACATTTAGGTAATTAACCCTTAATTAATTTCACAAATTAATTATCCTTAACTCAATACGGTAATTAACCTTTAATTATTTCATTAGTTAATTGCTAACCATAAATATTAATCACCTTTGATTAATAACATTAGTAATTAATTACCATTAATTACTTTATCAAATAAATTAATTACTCCTTAATTATCTTTAATTAATCCCTTGATTAATTATACAAAATAATTTAATATAAATTACTTTCACAATTCCATCTTCCACTTATTACATTCAGTAATTATCATTACTTACTTCACTAAGTAATTATACTTAATCAATTATATTAAGTAATTATCAAACCATCAAGTGATTAAAATTAATTAAACTTAATTAATTTAAACTAATCACATTGAACTCCATTAATTACATTAAGTAATTAATTCCTAAATTACTTCCATTAAGTAATTAATTTCTAAATTACTTACATTAACTATTCTTTAATTACTCCATTAAGTAATTAACTTAATTAATTCATAATTACTTGATTAATTAATTACTAATCATTAATTAAATCTAATTAATGATTCTTAATTATGGATTAATTATTCATAAATAATTGATCAACTTAAACTTAAAATTAATAATTTAAAATCCTTAATTATCTTAATTAATTATCCATTTCATTAATTAATTAAACAAAATATTCATTTAGTTACCTCAATAATTAAATGAAATTATAAATCATTAAATTCTAAATTTATTTCAAGATAAAACCTTTCTTATCTATGGTTAGATTATCATTCTTAAATACTTTTGAAAGTATTTATTTCAAATTCAATTTCAATTTTCATTTTAAGTTCAAACTTTAAAATGAAACCAAATTATCTTTAACCAATATAAAACTTGAAATTCATATGTTAAAGAATACTTATAAAACAAATTTAAAGATTTAAACTAATTTCCTTTTTAATCTCATATTATTAAAGTATACTTTAACCTTTCAACTTATTTACATTTTTTTTAATTTATAAACTTTATTTCCAAAACTTAAGAATTCAAATCAAATTTGAATTCAAATTTAAAATTTCTGATTTAACTTTGATTAGATCCTCTACTACATTTCATACTCCATTTAAATTCATATTCTTTAATTACATTTTAATTTCTTAAAAAACTTTAATAATATTAAGTCAAATTTGAATTTTAAAAACTCAATTATTTCCAAACTAGATTCAAAATAAATTGAATTTATTTTAGACTTAGATTTTACTTAAACTAAGATTGAAACAAGATTTCAACTTTATTTAAAAAATACTTCACTGTCATTTAAATCCAGTTTTTAAATTTTAGTTTAAAAATTAAAACGGAACTACAGGTTTCAGAACTAAAACCTGTTAACATACTTAAACCCGAGCAAGAGCCAAATCTGCTTCGAGTAAACAATTCCACTACTTCGAGTAATACACAACACCTACTTGAGTGATTCTCGAGTTTCCCCACTGCTCATACCCAAGCAACCACCTGAAACTAAAAGTGCACGGTGCACATGCACCATGCCTCCGGCAATCTCCACTCACCTCCGCTGGCCTTCACACACCGACGACCAACCTCCCCTTCCAACACGACCATCAATTCATCATTCCACAGTCCAAAGTCGAATTCGAGTTCTCAATTCCAACCTGGAACAATAGGAACCTCCTCCTCTAAACTTAGCAATGCTTCAACCAAGCTTCTCCAATCATCAGAACACTGGCCCCTTCGACCACAACTTCGTCCATGCCCCAGCTTCCATTCCCCAGAGTATAGTGGCACTCGATCAATTTTTTGCCTCGAGATGATCCAACATTCCAGCCACTTCCAAACTAGGTTTAGAAACTAAATCGAACCACCGCAATCACAACTGATCTCAGACAAACTCCTACCAATTTTGCTGGCCTCTCCACTCACTCCTCTACCTCCAGAAACAAACCTAACTTCTCCGACCACTGGAATCACCATAATTTCCCAAAAACCCAAAAACAGTGCAATTCAGATCTGCACCTTCAATTCTAATTTAAAATTTGTGATTCTAGTGTTAAAAATCATGATTTGGTTTCTAAGTTCATTCCATAAATCTGAATCTTTAAATTTCACAGCTTGAAAATTTATGTTTGCAAGCATGCACTGATGTTTTGTTTTACAGGAGTACATAGTCTTTAATTTAACTTGATTAAGTTTTAAACCTTAGACTATGATAAATTAAACAACATTGACTTATAAATCAAGTACTAATAAAACTAGATCAGGTGGTACGAAATTTAAAATAAAATCTTGAGCCTGAGAAACAAAATAAGAATAGAACAGACAATCACAAAACACACCAATACATCCATATAAATATCCAGAGATATACTTATAAATGCATTCACAGTCATATTTGTTTTCAGTGATAAAACATGCAACATAATTTTACTTTAAACCATTTATATTATGATGTTTCTCACAGTTTTAAGGAAAAACAGAGAATAACTTCGCTTCTTTAAAGAACTTAGCTTAATTTACTCTGTAAGAAGTGTAATTACATTTTAAAACTTGAACTACAATACTGTAACTAAGAACAGAGGGTTTATACACTCATGCATGTTCAAATACCTGCATATTTATTTATATACACACAAAATTTCAACATGCAAACAACTTTTTACGAGGTTGTTCAATAATTAACACAAACATCAATTTTAACAGGTTTAAAACAGAATCAAAAGAAGCAGTCTACTCACTTGTTCCTAGACAGAGGCCAGAAGTTTGAAAAAAACTGTTCTGGGTTTGAATTTCACCTTGATGTTGACATTTGCCCTGATTTTTCTTGAAAACTTGATTGTTGCTTAGTTGAATTAATCCTGCTTTAATCTGATATGAGATTATTTTTTTGCTAGCTGAGATGCTCCAAGCTTTGATAAATTTTAATTTCTGGTTTTGAAAATGTTTACATGCTCTTTTGTTTTAGCTACAGGTTGCTGAGAATGGTTTGTATTGAAGGTGAAATCAGGTTTGAATTTTTGCTAGTCTTTGATTTCTGGTTTTGATATACAGGATATTGTTTCTCTTAGTTTTAATTCCCTTTTTCCCAAAAATGAAGAAAGGGAAAACTTCTTGATATTAAAGAAAGAAGACACTTGTTACATTTACTAACATTTGTCATTTAATTTTTTTAATTATCTTACACTTGTAACTTTTCATGCAAAATCAATTTATAAATGTAAATAAAGCCTTTGTTAATTAATTTCCTAATATCTAAATATTTATTTTAATTTATATAAAAAATCCTTTTAAGAAAAAAGAATAAGACAAAGTGTGTATATATATATATCATCTCTCTTGAAATCCCAAATATAAATTCAATTCAATTTTTAAATACAATTTAAATCAGTTTAAAAAAATCAATTTGACATATGTATTTAGACAACCCCCTTTTCAATTTGAAAAATAATATTCTACTTAAAATTTATAATCACATATATATACATAATTATTGTTGAAATAACAAATTTGCCACTTTCGATTAAATTTATAAAGGAGATTATCACTTTGAATTGCTTCAAATTTTCAGGGATATCACATTTCAATAGTTAAACTCAGATAATTATTTAATTATCTGACACCCAAAAATTCGGGTAATTGCAATAATATTATCAGTTCCTAAGTCAAACCCTATTACATCCCATCAGCCAACCTAGCCGACCGCGCGTCTTCTTCCTTCAGCATTCTCAAATTAATGAAAAAAAATGAAACCCCTCTTCTTCATTTCAGATCTAAAAAAAGAAAACTAATGGCCGAAGCCCTTCCCTCTTATCTACAGACCTAAAATTTAAATCAAGATAAATCGAAATTAATGGCCACGTTTTTTCTTTCTCTTCAAAATTTGAAATCGAAAATTAATTCCCAAACAAGAAAAAGGAGCAACCGAAGCATTCAATCGAACAAAGGCGAAAATTGCGTCAATCTCGCGATCGACTTGGCTGAAGAGCATATGGGTTCGCGAAGGCGCGAGGCATGCTATGGTGGGTCTGAGGCGAAGTTATCGGGTGACATTTCTCTTGGGGCAGCTGGGTTCGAGTGCCACCACTGTCGATTATTTGATCGCGTAAGGCGTCACGAAAGGATTGTTGTGTCGTGACTTGGTAGGGGTTCGACGATCTGGAGCTTGAATATGTGGTGTGATGGAGCGGCGTTGGCTGTCAATTAATTTTGGGAAAAGAGGATGGGGGAACTATGGTGTCGGGTTTGTGGGTAATTGCCGATCGAGTGGGAGATTTGGCTGTTTACTTTCTCATTCGGGTTGAGGTAAAGTTGTTGTTTAATTCAAGTTTTATTAAAGCTTAATTTGATAAATATAATAACAGCCTAGTTTAATTTAAATCAATAATTATATATATATATATATTATCTGTGTGTGTGTGTGTGTGTGTACATATTTTTACAGATTTGAAAAATAATATAAGGTATGGGCAGAGCATGATGTTTGATTTAGATATAACTGTACTTTCGAATAAGGTTTAAAGCTAGTTCTGATTTGTGAGAGTGATAATGGTAGCAGAAATATATATATATAAGAATTTTTTTTATGTTGGAGGGTTTGTATGAGATTTTCAAACCTACATAGATTTATTTTTATATGCAATTGAAAATGAAGAAAAGTAAGATTAAATTTACTAGGGTGATGAATTTATTTAAATAACTCATTTAATTATTTTAGAAATTATCTAAGGGAATTTGGTTTTAAAATTAAATAATTAATTTAATCATTAGTTTTAAATTTAATTTATTAAATAGCGATTAATTGTTTGGTAAATTCAAATAGTAATAAATCGTGAATTGTGTATTCAAGGTCTAAATCGTAGAAAAGACAAAATCGAGATGGGAATGGATGGAAAAATAAAGGCAAAGGTGGGATCTTCTCACTCAATCAGATTTTTTCTGATTTACTTTTAAATAGTTAGATTTAAAATTGTTGATTGTGTTGATTGTTTGCTTGGATGATAATTTATTATCAGTGGTATTGAATGAGACCCAATGCGTCGCGTAATAGCGGATGATATTTTATAAATCCTATATACCGCGATATTCCACCTCGAAGTGGAATTGGTATTTAATTATTGTGCTAACGTCTGTGGATGTAGGGAAAATAGCTTGGAGAAATCCAAATGGATTGCTCAAATATTTGAATTAGTTTCAATATTGTGTGTTGATTATTTGTAATCTGTGTGTGACTGTTTATGATTAAGACTGTTGAAGGCTATAATTTAGCCAAATATATTTTGGGTATCGTAGGATACCAGAAATAAATAAAATTTGATTTTTGAAATTTAATAGAAAATTTATAGTAAATTAATTTTAGAAAATTGAATAAATTTAAAAGAAGGAATTTGTTTCAAAAGATAATAAATTTGATGTTGAAATAAATTTAGAAATCAATTTTGGAAATTGATTTGGTATTTGAGAATAAATTAGGAAATCAATTTAGAATTTAATTCAGTGCTGAAAATGAATATTTGGAAATCGATTTGAAAATCGTATATCAATGGATATTGAGAAGTTTAAATTCATAATGGGAATCTATAAAGGAAAGTGAAATTTGTTTTAAAAATAAATATTGTTTTATTTTTAAGAATGTGGAAAGGAATTTACGAATTTGGAACGTTCACTTAAAGTAAATCCATAAGGATATATAAATTGGTTTGAATGAACCATTTTAGAATGGAAGGTGTATTTTCCCTGAAAAGCCGAGTATGTTTTCAATATAGTCTATAAATATGAAATTGAGGTTGTGAAGATGGTTTTAAGGAAAGATTATTTTGGAGAAATTATTGACTTGGGTTATTTGAAAATCTTTAAAGTAAAGATTTATTTTAATATAGAAGTGGTTATTTAAAGATTAAATTGATATTTGTTTAGAAAGTGGTTATTTAAAATAGTTATTCCCTATCTACTAATTTTATTTTAAAGTTAGTTTAGACTTGAAGTTTTATATGAGATGTTGGTATAATATTTTCATAACTAATATTTAAATAAAATTTTTAAAATAATTTATCTAAATGTTTCCAAATATATATTTTGGATAAGTGATTTAAAGGATTTTAAAGTATTTGAACTTGGCATAGTTCCAGTGGAAATAAACAATATCGGAAATCTTATTCAGTGAGTGAAAAGTGATTTGAAATTTGTTTTCAAATGGTTGAAGTATGAAAATATACCTTGCGAAGACATTTTGAAAATAAATAATTGGAAAAATTATTTAAATATGGAAATTGTTGTGAATGTTGATTGATAGTTAAATAACCAACTATCGATATTTGTCTTTAAACGATAATTGAATTTCGACGCGACCGGGGGTCGGACTCCAAACGCTTATCCGAAAACCACATCGTAACTTTGTGATTGTGATGGATCTTTTATCTAAAAGATCAATATGGAAATTGTTGTGATTTGTTTGAAATCTGATTGGACATTTATTTTTAAAGCGCTCATTATTCGGATTAGCCGGGAAAGGACCTTGTGTCATAAAACCCATTCCGAATAATGATACGACGAAATGGGATTGCATTTGAAGATGGTGTTGAAGACCGGGTATTCTCGAAAATGAAAGGATTACCTGTTGAATGTCCCCGCACCGGGTTGCTCCGGTATAGAGATTTTATCACCCTTTGTGATGGGGATTCCGGATGTAATTAGTGAATATCTGGATTTCAAGGGCTTCTTTGGAGGTGCCTTCAGTTCTGTTTGAACCCGGAATAGACTTGAATGGTTGTATATCTGACACTACACTTTGAGATATAAAGCTGATTTCTATCGAATACGTTTCTGCTGGTGGCGGAGAACTTATTCTCTTAGCTTAACACCCTTCTCTGAGACGTACGAGCTTAGAGGTTATGTAGTTGATGGTTATTAGTGATATATTCCCAATTTAGTAATGTGACATACGAAGTGTTGTTGATCATTCGTTGATCAAAGCATGACTTTGTGAAAAGTGTAGCTTTGTGGACGAGACCTCGTCGGACCTCACAACCCGGAAATTGTCAAAACAGGAAGGATGCGGCAAGGTTATTTGGGGGTAGCTCCGCTGAGGGTATGTCATTTCCTTCTAGAAAAGGGTAGTATCATGGTATGGAGCCTAGATATTTTACCTATGTTGATAATGCAAATTTATTATACTTTGTGGTTGTTGCTTTGTGGTTGTTGCTTTGTGGTTGAGGATCCTCGGATAAAGGTCGCAAACGACCGAGGGATGGCATACTCGTGTAGTAGTTACCTAGTTGCAAAGGAAACCCGGCCTTGTGTTGGCAGAGATCCGGTTAGGTTCTCGGGATGTCCTTCTAGAGGCATACCCATGTGGCAGTAGGAAGTTCCTTAGCCTGACCATTTGTTGGAAATCCAAGGAAACAATACGCGCCATGTACGGTTTTAGTTGTATAACATGCCATGGAATGTGGTGGTAACATGCTACTGAACACGGTAGCTATAGTAGGCATACAATAATGGTTGTATGCTGGCTAAGATTAATATTATACTTTCGAAATGTTTTCCACTATGCATTAGTAATAATAATATCAAAGGATTTTACGTATCAAGTATGTTTGACTATCATAAGGAGAAATCTCCTCCACTTCTGCGTTTGCATTGTGTGTGTGGCAGGAGGCCTTATGGTAGTTTCATTTTACAAAAAAAGCATAGTGGATTTCTTTTATTTTCTTTGTAAAAAATAACTATTTTAAGATCTCACACTAGTCCCACGACTGACCTGGAGTTTATTGTTCCCTTTCTAAACTCTGGGTGCCCATAATTTTCCATACGAGCAGCCTAGAGTCCGGTTATCATCATTCTGGAGCGAAGTCAGAAAAGAGATGCTGTGGAGATCAGGAGCAAGCTGGATGGTGAAGCGTGCCACTAGTATATGGTATATTCCATTCCGTTGTTTTGTTGTTGTAACACTCTGATAATTTAATGTAATGTAATGTAATAACTGATATAGTTCTTTGTTTTAAAGATATTCATTTATCTATTATATTTGTTCTGCTGCGAATGTGAGATTCTGTTGTTGTTTTCTTTTCTTCTTCTTCTACCTCTTTCTTCTTTAAACCCAAAGACTCGTACATTTGTTCCACTTTGGGCTGAATTATTATGGAATTTTGCCAGCTCAAAAGGGTAAGATTTGCGGGACTTTATATCTAAGGATCATACATAGGATCAGAAGATGAACCGGGAGAAACCTGGGACCCAAGTTTTTGGGTGGCAGTAGAGACAACTTATAGCGTCGACTCAGAGCCTTTGCCTTTGTTTTTTATGCCATTGAGGCCCACAATGAATGGAGAATACTCTAACCATCCATCAAAATCTAGGGCTAATCCCTTGCGTTTTCTTCTTTCTCCAGCTGCTCCAAATCCACCTTGCTACCTACGATGAAAGCGTTCTCTTCTACAATAATCCACTCCCAGGCGTGTGCTAGGATTCTGGAATAATCATCTTTAAACCACTCCAAGTTTTAGAATTTGAACCCGTTGATATTGTATTGGTTTAGTAGTGGTTCAAACTTCCCCGTCGCATGCTCTTTTTCCCAATGTTCTGCGACCTCAGCCTCACTTTTAACAAGTACATCAACATCTTTAACATGTTCGAGAGCTTTGTCTCTTTCCTCCTTTGCATCGAGTAACTCACCATAGTAAGTTTGAGCTTGCTGGAGTGCGTAATTGTTTTCCTTTATTTCACGCTCTAGCTTGGTTTTCAGTGGAGTCACATTTCTATTTGTAGCATCCCTCTCCATTACCAGAACATGGTTTTTGTGGAAAGCCTTTTCCATTTCGTCTTGATGCTTAATTCGCTTCTCATTGAATGCCTTAATAGCCTCCTTGGCTTTCTTTCGTCATCAACATCACACCATAATAATAAGTGTTTCAACATGAGTAAGTATCTGGGCTCCATACCATGATACCACCCTTTTCCAGAAGGAAATGCACATACCCTAAAGGGAGCTACCCCTCATAACCTTGCTGCATCTTTCCTGTTTTGACCATTCCGGGGTGTGAGGCTCGACGAAGTCTCGTCCACAAAAACACGCATTATACAATGTAACAACCCGCATATTTATCGAGTTTGTATTTAAATATTTTATTTAAATATTAACTCGTTAATCGGATTTTGGTCCGACAAGCTACTTTTTGCAAACGGTCAAATTAGGACTCGAGACCACTTCCATTGAGTTCGAAATGTCGTTTACAACTTTTTTAAGTATAAACATCGATAGGTTTGGAGTTAGTGAAATTTCACTAACTTTTCCCGCTTTGGACTTTGGGTTAGTTTAGCCTATTAAGCCCAAGTTCCAACCCTCTTCTCCTCACTCTTCATAAATTTCCTAACTAATCAAGCTTTGGCATTAATGGTGGAGGGAATGGGAAATTAAAATTCCAAAACTCAAATTCAATTGCAATCCATCTTTCTACTCCAAATTCAAGAAGAAGACATTGGATTCAAGCTTCTTGTGCTTAGATAGAAGAAGGATTGATTCTTGCTTGCTTAAAACTTCATTTTCATTGATATTTGGTGCAAATGTGAGATTTTTATCTCACAAATCTAGTCTATAACTATATTGGACTGTTGGGAATGATTCCCTATCCCTTTTGCATGCACATTTGCATTTGGTTTGGATTGGATTGGCGAAAAACTCCAATTTTTAGCATTTTGGTGAATTTTCTGCACTTAGGTCGTTCTGGCCATTTTCGTGTGTTCGGAGTTAGGTCGCTCGCGACCTAACCCTTAGGTCGTAGGTCGTTTCTGGCCTTAAATCCCCCCTGCAGCGTTAGGTCGTTAGCCTCGGAATTAGGTCGTTGAGCCTTAGGTCGTAGGTCGTATGGACCTTAGGTCGTAGGTCGTCCTGGCCATTTCTAACGTCTTCGGAGTTAGGTCGTATGGACCTTAGGTCGTAGGTCGTATGGACCTTAGGTCGCTAGGTCGTAGGGCCTTAGGTCGCTAGGTCGTATGGCTTTAGGTCGCTAGGTCGTATGACCTTAGGTCGTTAGGTCGTATGGCTTTTAGGCCGCTTCCACGCTAGGTCGTTCGACTCTTAGGTCGTAACACTTAAGTCGCTCTCCTCTTAAGTCGCTAGGTCGCGTGCCTTTAGGTCGCGTTTCTTTCTTAGGTCGCGTGTCTTTGTTAGGTCGCTGACCTTCTTAACTCGCATGACCTAACCCCTAGGTCGTTGGGCCTCGTTTCTACTTAGGTCGCTGCTTCTTATAGGTCGCTCGGCTCCTTAATTTCTTTAGGTCGTTTGAGTGTTAGGTCGCGAACCCATTTTAGGTCGCATGACCTTTACCCTTTAGGTCACTGGACCACTAGGTCGTGCCCCTTAGACCCCTAGGTCGCAACCATTAGGTCGCTCGACCCTATCCCTCTTAGGTCGTTAGACCTCATTTTGTCTTAGGTCGAACCCCGTAAGCAGTGGCGTTGCCCCCGCACCCCCACCTTGGGGGGTTGCCACCCCCCTGGACCCCCCCTCCGTAGGGGATCTTATCTGAAAAACATTGAGTTGATTTCCTTGGATTTTATTCACATCTCCGTATGCGATCTTTGTGACTGATTGTTTTTACAATTGCTTCTGTGTTTTGTCACTTTATAATATAAAGGTTTCAATACTAGTAGTAAATATCAAAACTCTTTTAACAAACAATTTCAACTCTATTTTTAATAACTAAGCTCTTTTCTTAAACCGTTTTCCAATCTATTAGTATATACAAACCTTTACCTCACTCGGATGAGAAATCTAATTAAACGACTTAGTAAAACAAGTGGTATGAAACGCTTGCGTTCACTTCGTCGGTTAATTCTTGGACTTGTTCGATTGAACCTCTTGTGACAATTTTATTAGTGAAGATTTACAGTTTGTTCGTAAATATTTAAGTTAAGCAAGTGGTTATGGGACATGAAGCTAAACTTCTATATTTACTAGCTTAGTGTAATTGACACTTCTCGTTGATCATGACGATCATTCTGATGATTTAGACTAGCAACTGTGCGATGTCTCTTGTTGCGAGGTTAGACTAGACACCACTTGTGTGATTCCACTCACACATACCTTTTTGCTTTTTGGTTAGTCTGGACCTTAATCTGTGTGATTCCATTCACACATGTGGGGTAGCTCCCCTTGGTCTTCGGACCGTCATGTGATAGGCTTCTTTCTCTTTTCTATGATTTCTGGACTTCTTGCATTGATTTCTAGAATTTATGTCATTGACTTGTTATGAGTACAATTTTGGGGTATGATGCCCTTTCCAAATCTTTGAGAAGATTCTTGTGATATTGATTATCTCTTATTGATTGATCTTCTGTTGATCATTATTTACATACTTATAGTGGTATGTCGTTATGGATGTTTATGTTTATGCCATATCTTTTATGTTATATCATGTCATCTGATATTTATAGCTAGACTGACCCGTTTATTATTTTCTTAAATAATACTCGGGTCAGACCGAGATGTTACAGGTGCTTCTGCTTGACTTCTTCCCAGGGATTCATCACTCTGACTTTTGGCTAACTGTTTAGATTAGCAGTTTTTGTTGTATACACTTGATATATAGACTCATAGTTGTATTCTTTTGTATAGCACGTGTTGCTATTCTTTTGCATTATCGTGGATCTTACTGACCACTACTCTGATGTACACTTTCATGTGTTAGTTATATATTCATATCTTCTTCCGCCTTTGTGATATGGATATCTGTGACTGATTTGTGATATGATTATTTCTATGTTTGTTTCCGAAAATTATTTATAGCCACCGTGTGATAAGCAATTACATGGATGGTCGCTCCTCAACAGCCTTATTCTCCGTGCTAGTTGACAGCACTACTCCGGAGTGTTCTTGGCTAGCGTGGGTATAGAGGTGGGGCGTCACATACAAAGTCATGCTTTGGGTCAACAAATGATCATAGAAATGATCACCAAGATAGACGATCAAACAAATGATCCTATCACAAATAATCAACACAATGATCATTTCACAGCAACACTCAGCATGTCACATTACCAAATTCGGAATATATTGCTGATAACCTTCAACTACATAACCTCTGAGCTCGTACGTCTCAGAGAAGGGTGTTAAGCTAAGAGAATAAATTCTCCGCCACCAACAGAAATATATTTGAAAGAAATTGGCTTTATATCTCAATTTGTAATGTCAGACATACTATTCATACAAGTCTGTTCCGGGATCGAACAGAACCGAAGGCACTTACAAAGAAGTCCTTGTAATCCGGATAATCTCTAATCACGTCCGAATTTCCCATCACATATGGAGATCTCTATACCGGGGATCAGCCAGTGCAGAGACAATCAACAAGAAACCCTTTCGCTTTTGAAAATATCCGGTCTTCAACACCGGTCTTCAAATGCAATTCATAACGATGTATCACATATTCGGAATGGGTTATACGACCCCAAGGTCCTTTCCCGGTTAACCCGAATGGTGAGCGCTTATTTTTAAAAAATAAATAAGTGTGGCATTCAATTTCAAGCAAATCACAACAAATACCCATTCAAAGGTAAATATTGATAGTCGGTTATTGAACTACCAATGGATATGCCAACATCGCCAGATTCCAAATAATTTTCCAAATTATTTATTTTCCAAAAATATCTTTACAAGATATATAATCTCAATACTTCAAAAATAAATCAATATTTATTTTTAAACGAATTCCAAGTTTCATTTATAAATTCCATATTGAATTTATATTTCCAAAAATATTTATGAATATACAATTTCCATTATTCATTTTCAATTTATCTTCAAAAAGATAAATTCTCTAAACTTTTCATTTCACATTGGAAAAACATTTCCATACTTATTTATTTATAAGTAATTCACAAGTATTTTTATTTTCTATACTTGGAAAATATTCAATATACTTAAATCGAAATTAAGTATATATTTCATTCTTTAAGGAAATCATTCTCTTAAACATATTTATTTGGGCCAAAACGAATGTTGCGTAAAACATCGTTACGACAACCCAAAATCACTAGTATGGGGATTCGAAATTAAAATAGACATATAAATCCCAATACTATACAAAACATTTCCTTTCGGAAATCATCTATTATAACAACAGTGTTATAATCTACTATTTCCTTCTATTTCTCAAAAACGACTATTTCAACAATGAATGTTGAAATCTATGGTTTCGAATCTTAACACATTTAAAACATCGTTAGATCGTTTTAATTCTATATAAAACATCACATTCAAAACCATTTCTTTAACATCTTATTCACTATTCAAAAACGTGAATATACTTGTTAACCAATTTCATCATTTCTATTCCTTTTATTTTAAAAGATTATTCACTGTCTAAAACGTGAATATAACTCCATAAATAAGTTATAAAAATTTGCTTATCAAAATAAGTCGTTTGCGGATTTATAAAACAATGTTTATAAATTCCATTTCTATTTGTTTTATAACACTTCCTTTTATAATTTCCTTTATTAATCTATTCGATTTATAACTCAATTATATACCGAAAGTCCATATTATAAGTTAAATGCTTATAATTTATTTGTTTACAAATTTGTTCTTTTAACTTCCCAAATTATAAATCTTATAACTTATAAGATTCATTTGTTTATCCAAAATCTATTCTTTTAAATAACTTTATAAATTTTATTCATAAAATTCCATTTATAACTTCACCGTTATAATTCTATAAATTTCATTCATTTATGAAATTCATTCACAATTCATTCTAACACTTATAAAAGCTCGTTTTACAATTTCAATATTTTTAATTTATAAATATCAATTTATAAATCTTTTATATGGATCAATTTATGTTATTCTTTTAAATAACTTTAAACTCCTTTATAATTCACCATTTTGATTTATAAAATAATCAAATTTCATAAATCCTATTTTTAAACTTTTTATAATAAATTCAGAAATCCCAGTTTAAACTATTTTATAAAATCATTAATCTCATATTTTCAAAAATCAACTTTTAACTGTATTTCTCAAAAATCATAATTTCTATGATATTATAACGTTTATTTATTTAAGATGAATTAATTCCAAAAAAAATATTTTATAAACGTATACTTTCAAAAATCACTTTAGAAATCCCTTAAAAATCAAAATCATTATTTTTAAAATTCATAAATGGATCCGATGATGCAACACATCAAATAGTCAATCACGACTTTCCAATATCATATATCGATATGATAATCAATCAAACATCACAATATCTAAAATCAAATAAATATTTGTGAGGAATCAAGTTGGATCCCTCCAACCTGTTTCCCTGCATCCACAGACATTACCACAATACCCATTCCACTTCGAGGAGGAATATCGCGGTATATGGGATTTTATAAAATATTATCCGCTTACTAATGGCGCAATAGGGTCTCATCCGCTATACAATGCGGGAAATCAATCAACTGCAATATATACATATGCCAATATATATATATATTGCAGCAATATATAGATATATCCTACTATATCTAATATCAAAATCAAGCAACAATCAATAAATAACTGCAAATCCAACTTATAAATTTTTGAGTGAGAAGTTCTCACCTTTGCTTTTATTTGCAATCCATTTCCAATTTCGGCTTGATTTTTCTTGATTTATACCTTGTACAAATATTACACAAATTAATAAATATTCGAACCAATTAAATAACCAATTTCCGTTTTTAGTGGTTTAATTCTGATAGTTTCGTTTTAAACCAATTTCTCCTTTAATAAATTTATTTAACTAATTATTACTTTGAATTAATATCTTTAAATCAATTTCTTTTAAATAAATTTTTTTAACTAAAATTTAAACTTTGAAACTAAATTTTCTTTAATCGTTCCTAAAAATAAATTAAACAAGTAAGTTAAATAAATTCGTTAATACCCGAAATAAATCGAATACCCGTTTTCGTTTGGTATTCTATTTTTTTCTAAAATTTTAATTTCCAACAAATTTTCTTTTAATTGTTAAACAGATTACTTTTAACAAATTTATCTAATTAAACTTAAATTTAAAACTAAATTTACTTAAATAAATTATTCTTCCCTTTCAAACTACATATGTATAAATATACTTATAAAACAATGTTTATAAAGTCAAGATCAAATCTTTATGTATTTTATTTTCTGCTAATAAATAAACAGTGAGAAATTTTTCTACTTTTACTGTAAAAGTTATACATATATTTTCTGCATGTATATATATAAATTTTAAAACTACATACGCATCTATTTCCACTTCATATTTATGTGTGTATATATATATATATATATATATATATATATATATATATATTTTTTTTACCTATCACTAAATTAAAATATTCAAATTAAACAACTTAAAACCTTACTGTAAATTGAACAACCCAGCTTGCGACCACCAACATCGCCGTGTCCTAGATCCACGCGACGCCTCACTGCCATTCGAAATCCCCAAGCCCTAGCTTCACGCGGCCGCTTCCCACTGATCGACGTCATGACCAAATCGCGAGCCTCCCAATCGAACGCACCTTGCCCCACTCTCCTGCAGCCGCGAAGAAGCCCGTGCTCCCCCCACTGATGCTTGCGCCACCTCATACCGCGATTCGAACCACCCACAGCGCCGCGCTCGAGTTCGACGATGTCGAGCTCCCCCTCTGATTCGATTGTCAGAATGAATAAGGGCGGCCATTTTTCTTGTTGTTTTTAGAAGAGGGGGGTCTCGATTTACTGAAGAGGAAGAAAAGAATTCGATCCACTTGATTTTGAATCTCGCGGCCATTATTTTTATTTTGATTTGCCTTTTGAAAACTGAAGAGGATGGTTGCGCGCTTATATAAAAGGGAATGGGGAGGAGACAGAATTTCATGCTTGCACGATCTCTACACGATCGAAGGCGTGATTTTAGGCAAAAATCTAGGCGTGATGTTAGGGAAGAACGTGTTGTGTTTGACTAAATTTAAATTTAAATTTAAATTGAATTCGTTGAAAATTTCAACGCGTTTACTCGCCGTGTGCTCACATATCAACTCAGAAAAATACGAAATTTGAAATCCGGCAATAATTCAATATTACGGACCCAATGGAACTGGTTTCGTCGAATTCCGAGACTGTGCCTCGGACGGCTATTTTTGAATATCGATTCAAACGATATAATTTCAAAACTGAACAATTCACTTTCAAATTCAATTCTGAAGCTTCTATAACCTTCAGTATTATCAATATGAATTTCACAAGCCTTTGAAATATTTTTATTCAGCTAAAAATTGAAGATTCAAATTTTTATTCAACTTTCAATAGATTAAATTTTATAATTTAATCGCCAAATTCATTCTGATAATTTGAAATTCAATTCAAACCATCATTCAAATATTTAAAATTAATTAAATATTTTCAAATTAAATTGTTAAAAATTCTGGGTCGTTACAAATGAAAAACTATTCTAATTGCATAAAGGAAAAACTACACTACTTGCATAGAAGGAAATGAACATGTAATTAAAAATAAACAAAGATCAACATTGCATAAAAAGAAAAAAAAGAATCACATAAGAGAAGAAATGGCTAAGTAGCCATGGAAAGAAAGAGAGCTTTGATTTATTTTCTAAGCTAAAACTAATGAAGAGGAAGAGAGTGGGTTACATGGAACATAAGGGGTTATTTATACAAGCATGAAACCCTAATCCATAATTTGGGGAATGACCAAACTACCCTTGATAAAGTATGGAGGTCAAGTAATCATTAGCTTCTACTAATCATCACTTAAGTGTACATGAAGCCATTAATTCCATAAGCATGTGCATTAGCTTTTAATTTGTACATTAAGGTGGTGGGTAGGTGGGGTCCTCCATGATCTTCACTTTGAATTATTTCCATCTTCATTCCTTTATATTCATGTTGTGCATGCATGTGTCTTCATGAAACCACTCCTATTTGAGATCAAATTCGTACACAAACATATATAAATTTTCAATTAATTTTTCTCAAAGAAATATATGCACACAAATGACCGTTTTGCCCCTATATGAAGATGGATATGTGACAATTTGGAATTAATATGGATTTTGGTTAAAACAAGTTAAAATACCTCATATGATCATTTATTTAATTTAAATAGAATAAATATAGTGGTAAAAATATGCACATTTACGTGCACATCAGATGTTAATGAGGTTGCACATTGATGGAAGCTAGAGGTGGAACACGATAAGCATCACTAAGCAGGATGTCATCATGACGATTAGGTTGCTTGCCAAGACCTCTAGGAGGGGTGATCTGACCTAGGTCGATGCTTGGAAGTAGAGTCATGTGATGAGCGATCTCTGTTGTAATTGTTTCCATCTTGGTCATCTCTATCTCGGCTAAAATGATAGCCTAACTCATAATCATGACCACTTCCCTAATGGTACGAACTTGTTTGAGGCCTTATGCTTAGGATGCTTTCTCCTCCTAAGATAGATATATGTATTTCCTCTTCTTCGTGAACCCTTAAAGGAAAACAGGAACAAATTAGATCCAACGGGCAAGAACACAAGTCATGTGTGAGTGTTATCAAAGTGCACAAGTGTGTATGTGTCCTAGTGTCCCCTTGATGGACCGTGAGCTAGAGCTTTACTCATGGGGGTAACCTCTCCCATATCGGTAGGGATGAAATCCTTATCGATGCGAGTAATGGAGTCGATGCCCTCAATTCTAATATTACCGACATTGAAAGAACCAAACTCAATGGAATTGGCCCTAGGCCAACGAATGTGCCTGTCGAAGGAAAAGATGGAGTTTTCTTTGCATCTTTGATTAGTAGGGGTTGGATAGAAGTCTGTGCCTTGGAGATTTTCTTTGATTAGTAGGGGTTGGATATAAATTTTAAAACTGCATATGCATCTATTTCCACTTCATATTTATGTGTGTGTGTATATATATATATATATATATATATATATATATATATTTACCTATCACTAAATTAAAATATTCAAATTAAACAACTTAAAACCTTACTGTAAATTGAACAACCCAGCTTGCGACCACCAATATCGCCGTGCCCTAGATCCACGCGACGCCTCACTGCCATTCGAAATCCCCAAGCCCTAGCTTCACGCGGCCGCTTCCCACTGATCGACGTCATGACCAAATCGCGAGCCTCCCAATCGAACGCACCTTGCCCCACTCTCCTGCGGCCGCGAAGAAGCCCGTGCTCCCCCCACCGATGCTTGCGCCACCTCATACCGCAATTTGAACCACCCACAGTGCCGCGCTCGAGTTCGACGATGCCGAGCTCCCCCTCTGATTCGATTGTCAGAATGAATAAGGGCGGCCATTTTTCTCGTTGTTTTTAGAAGAGGGGGGTCTCGATTTACTGAAGAGGAAGAAAAGAATTCGATCCACTTGATTTTGAATCTCGCGGCCATTATTTTTATTTTGATTTGCCTCTTGAAAACTTAAGAGGATGGTTGCGCGCTTATTTAAAAGGGAATGGGGAGGAGACAGAATTTCATGCTTGCACGATCTCTACACGAACGAAGGCGTGATTTTAGGCAAAAATCTAGGCGTGATGTTAGGGAAGATCGTGTTGTGTTTGACTAAATTTAAGTTTAAATTTAAATTGAATTTGTTGAAAATTTCAACGCGTTTACTCGCCGTGTGCTCACATATCAACTCAGAAAAATACGAAATTTGAAATCCGGCAATAATTCAATATTACGGACCCAATGGAACTGGTTTCGTCGAATTCCGAGACTGTGCCTCGGACGGCTATTTTTGAATATCGATTCAAACGATATAATTTCAAAACTGAACAATTCACTTTCAAATTCAATTTTGAAGCTTCTATAACCTTCAGTATTATCAATATGAATTTCACAAGCCTTTGAAATATTTTTATTCAGCTTAAAATTGAAGATTCAAATTTTTATTCAACTTTCAATAGATTAAATTTTATAATTTAATTGCCAAATTCATTCTGATAATTTGAAATTCAAGTCAAACCATCATTCAAATATTTAAAATTAATTAAATATTTTCAAATTAAATTGTTAAAAATTCTGGGTCGTTACAATCTTCCCCACTTAAAAGAATTTCGTCCCGAAATTACAAGTTAAGAAGAATGCCCTTATCCCGTCTATTATTTTTCACAATTCAAATAGTTTTATCTACTTTCTAAAACAAATCTTTTTACTAGAGATTCATTATCATTTCAACTAGCTTTCCAACTCCAATTATAAGTTTCAAACTATATTGTTCTCCTAACAATTCAAATTTAAATTCAAATTCAAATTTTAAAGTTTCAAAATTTCTCAAAATTTTTCTAACACCCTAAATTTTCGAAATTTTTTGCCAACATCTCCTTTGCGCGGCTAGCTCGGTACGACTATAAAATGGCACCACGGCCCCTCAGAATCAAAAAGAAAAGAGAAAGCCAAGTGGCTGGAGGAGAAAATCATCAAATCTCATACTGAAATTAAAATACGTACCTTTTTGTCGAGCAATTCAATTTTATCTTTGAAATCAAAATCTCAATTCTTTTATACACCTGTATATCCTGCTAGTCATAATATCCAATTCCAACATTCAAACCATTTTGCACTTTCCATTACAAAATTTCCAATATATGCTTCTTATACATTTTTACTTCACTATTGAAGTTACACATCCATTTTCATTCAATTTTACATTTCAATTCTATTTGAATTCAATTCTCAATTCTAAATATTGAATTCTAATGATTAACTTTCATTTGCTAATTCGTATTACTACTTTAAATTAGTTTCATTCACTAATTCTTTTCAATTAGTAAATTTCAAAATCGATTTGTCGTTAACTAAAATTTCCCAAAAATTTTCAAAAAAAAAAATTCTAACTCCCAAAATTCACGGAAAATTTTGGCAGAGTCTCCTTTATACGGAGGAGCTTTTGCAATTTCACAATATGTATAAATATGTATACATCGACCCACACGGTCGGAAAACAGAGAAACAGTTCATATTTCCTATTTTTATTGCGTAGGCGTACCTTATTAGCATTTTTAAGCAAAGCGGCATATTATTAGCTTATTGGCACAATCAATCCAGCCCAACGACTTCGCTGAACCTGTACTTACTTAGTTTAAACACGTCAGTGATAAATATAGGAAATCGATTAACATTCCATTCATTTTCAATAACAAATATATAGATTTCATTAGCAATACATTCAAGATAAATTCCATTAACAATACATATGGTTTTAATTTATCTTTAGTCGCTTACGACCAATTCACATGACATTTCCATTAAATCAAGCCGTTTACAACTCATTTTCTTCATTCTATTCATTTCTAAGCAAAACGAATTCATACTATTTTAATTGATTCAAAAATCAATTTTATTTGCTTTCATTAACTCATATAATTTTATACAATCTTGTTTTTGTCAAACGACAATTATTTCTATGCAAATTTAATGATATTCACTTAATAGAATATCCATTCTAGTTTATAACTAATTTAAATTGATATCAATTCAATTTATTTTAATTCTACTCCAGTTCAATTTGCATTTCATATTTTTATTTGGTTTATTTTATTAACCAAACAAATTTCATTCAAACCATTTCAAATCTATTCCATTCACTAATTTAATTCAATTAGTACATTCACTTATTCATTTTAAATTTCAATTTCCATATTCAATTCATCTCGAATTTACTTAATTCCATATAATAATGATAATAATTTGATATTATCACTTCCTAACAACATGCAACCATATACTATAATAATTCGTAGAAAATCATTTCTTCTCTATACAAAAATAGTTTTGGGCAAAATTATCTTATTTACCCGATTCAAAAACAGTATTATATTCACTAACAAATACGCGCTCATATCTATTATTACACTCAAACTCATTCTAGAGTACTACTGACTCTATCTCTAATGAGTAACACCCAACAGATCCATGGTTGTCGCTTAACCATAAGCTCTGATACCAAATGTAACGATTGCGATTTTTCGTTGCCGAAAAACCGAATAGTTAGGGTTTTAAGAAAAAGAAGAAGACAGAAGAAGAGAGAAAAGATAGAAAATAGAGAGAAAAGAGAATAGAACGGAAAGAACACAACACAACAATATCAGAATCTCACAATCGCAGCGGAACCAACATATAATAATAAATGAATAATCTTTAAACAAAGAACTATATCAGTTATTGCATTACATAACATTACATTTCATTACATCAGAGCGTACAACAAACAACAACATCAAACAGCGGAAAAGAAATACTATATACTAGTAAATACGCCATGCCATCCAACTTGCCTCCAGCAACTCCTGAATTCCAGAATATCCTGATAAACCTTTACTCTTGACTGCCCGTGTGGAAATTGGTGGGCACCCAGAGTTTAGGAAGGAAAACAATAAACTCCAAGTCAGTCCTGTGACTGGTGTGAGAACTCAAAACAGTTTATTTATCTTTAAAATCAAAAATAAAGGAATATTTTTAAAGTCAATTCGCAATGCTTTTAAAAATGAGACTACCATAAGACCTCCCGCCACACACACAATGCAAACACAGACTTGGAGGAGATTTCTTCTTATGTTAGTCAAAGATGCTTGATACGTATTAAAAAGAAACATTTGATATTATTACTAGTGCATAGTGTAGGAAACATTTCGAAAGTAGAATATAAATCTTAGCCAGCATAGGTACCATTATAGTATGCTTACTATAGCTACCATATTAGATGGCAGGTTCTACAACTAAAACCGTACAAGTCTCGTATTGTTTCTTTGGATTTCCAACGAATGGTCAGGCCAAGGAACTTCCCATTGCCACATGAGAACGCCTCTGGAAGGACGTCCTCGAGAACCAAACCGGATCTCTGCCAACACAAGGCCGGGTTACCCCTAACTGGGTAACAACTGACACGAGTATGCCATCCCCCGGTCCTTTGGGACCTTTAACCAAGCGCTCGTCATCAACATCACACCATAATAATAAGTGTTTCAACATGAGTAAGTATCTGGGCTACATACCATGATACCACCCTTTTCCAGAAGGAAATGCACAAACCCTAAAGGAAGCTACCCCTCATAACCTTGCTGCATCTTTCCTGTTTTGACCATTCCGGGGTGTGAGGCTCGACGAAGTCTCGTCCACAAAAACACGCTTTATACAAAGTCATGCTTTGGGTCAACAAATGATCATAGAAATGATCACCAAGATAGACGATCAAACAAATGATTCTATCACAAATAATCAACACAATGATCATTTCACAGCAACACTCAGCATGTCACATTACCAAATTGGGAATATATTGCTGATAACCTTCAACTATATAACCTCTGAGCTCGTACGTCTCAGAGAAGGGTGTTAAGCTAAGAGAATAAATTCTCCGCCACCAACAGAAATATATTTGAAAGAAATCGGCTTTATATCTCAATTTGTAATGTCAGACATACTATCCATACAAGTCTGTTCCGGGATCGAACAGAACCGAAGGCACTTACAAAGAAGTCCTTGCAATCCGTATAATCTCTAATCACGTCCAAATTTCTCATCACATATGGAGATCTCTATACCGGGGATCAACCAGTGCAGAGAAAATCAACAAGAAACCCTTTCGCTTTTGAAAAATATCCGGTCTTCAACACCGGTCTTCAAATGCAATTCACAACGACGTATCACATATTCGGAATGGGTTATACGACCCCAAGGTCCTTTCCCGGTTAACCCGAATGGTGAGCGCTTATTTTTAAAAAAAAATAAGTGTGGCATTCAATTTCAAGCAAATCACAACAAATACCCATTCAAATGTAAATATTGATAGTCGGTTATTGAACTACCAATGGATATGCCAACATCACCAGATTCCAAATAATTTTCCAAATTATTTATTTTCCAAAAATATCTTTACAAGATATATAATCTCAATACTTCAAAAATAAATCAATATTTATTTTTAAACGAATTCCAAGTTTCATTTATAAATTCCATATTGAATTTATATTTCCAAAAATATTTATGAATATACAATTTCCATTATTCTTTTTCAATTTATCTTCAAAAAGATAAATTCTCTAAACTTTTCATTTCACATTGGAAAAACATTTCCATACTTATTTATTTATAAGTAATTCACAAGTCTTTTTATTTTCTATACTTGGAAAATATTCAATATACTTAAATCAAAATTAAGTATATATTTCATTCTTTAAGGAAATCATTCTCTTAAACATATTTATTTGGGCCAAAACGAATGTTGCGTAAAACATCGTTACGACAACCCAAAATCACTAGTACTGGGATTCGAAATTAAAATAGACATATAAATCCCAATACTATACAAAACATTTCCTTTCGGAAATCATCTATTATAACAACAGCGTTATAATCTACTATTTCCTTCTATTTCTCAAAAACGTCTATTTCAACAATGAATGTTGAAATCTATGGTTTCGAATCTTAACACATTTAAAACATCGTTAGATCGTTTTAATTCTATTTAAAACATCACATTCAAAACCATTTCTTTAACATCTTATTCACTATTCAAAAACGTGAATATACTTGTTAACCAATTTCATCATTTCTATTCCTTTTATTTTAAAAGTTTATTCATTGTCTAAAACGTGAATATAACTCCATAAATAAGTTATAACAATTTACTTATCAAAATAAGTCGTTTGCGGATTTATAAAACAATGTTTATAAATTCCATTTCTATTTATTTTATAACACTTCCTTTTATAATTTCCTTTATTAATCTATTTGATTTATAACTCAATTATATACCGAAAGTCCATATTATAAGTTAAATGCTTATAATTTATTTGTTTACAAATTTGTTCTTTTAACTTCCCAAATTATAAATCTTATAACTTATATGATTCATTTATTTATCCAAAATCTATTCTTTTAAATAACTTTATAAATTTTATTTATAAAATTCCATTTATAACTTCACCGTTATAATTCTATAAATTTCATTCATTTATGAAATTCATTCACAATTCATTCTAACACTTATAAAAGCTCGTTTTACAATTTCAATATTTTTAATTTATAAATATCAATTTATAAATCTTTTATATGGATCAATTTATATTATTCTTTTAAATAACTTTAAACTCCTTTATAATTCACCATTTTGATTTATAAAATAATCAAATTTCTTAAATCCTATTTTTAAACTTTTTATAATAAATTCAGAAATCCCAGTTTAAACTATTTTATAAAATCATTAATCTCTTATTTTCAAAAATCAACTTTTAACTGTATTTCTCAAAAATCATAATTTCTATAATATTATAACGTTTATTTATTTAAGATGAATTAATTCCAAAAAATATATTTTATAAACGTATACTTCCAAAAATCACTTTAGAAATCCCTTAAAAATCAAAATCGTTATTTTTAAACTTCATAAATGGATCTGATGATGCAACACATCAAATAGTCAATCATGACTTTCCAATATCATATATCGATATGATAATCAATCAAACATCACAATATCTAAAATCAAATAAATATTTGTGAGGAATCCAGTTGGATCCCTCCAACCTGTTTCCCTGCATCCACAGACATTAGCACAATACCCATTCCACTTCGAGGTGGAATATCGCGGTATATGGGATTTTATAAAATATTATCCGCTTACTAACGGCACAGTAGGGTCTCATCCGCTATATAATGTGGGAAATCAATCAACTGCAATATATACATATGCCAATATATATATTGCTATATATATAGATATATACTACTATATCTAATATCAAAATCAAGCAACAATCAATAAATAACTGCAAATCCAACTTATAAATTTTTGAGTGAGAAGTTCTCACCTTTGCTTTTATTTGCAATCCATTTCCAATTTCGGCTTGATTTTTCTTGATTTATACCTTGTACAAATATTACACAAATTAATAAATATTCGAACCAATTAAATAACCAATTTCCGTTTTTAATGGTTTAATTCTGATAGTTTCGTTTTAAACCAATTTCTCTTTTAATAAATTTATTTAACTAATTATTACTTTGAATTAATATCTTTAAATCAAATTTCTTTTAAATAAATTTGTTTAACTAAAATTTAAACTTTGAAACTAAATTTTCTTTAATCGTTCCTACAAATAAATTAAACAAGTAAGTTAAATAAATTCATTAATACCCGAAATAAATCGAATACCCGTTTTCGTTTGGTATTCTATTTTTTTCTAACAATTTTAATTTCCAACAAATTTTCTTTTAATTGTTAAACAGATTACTTTTAACAAATTTATCTAATTAAACTTAAATTTAAAACTAAATTTACTTAAATAAATTATTCTTCCCTTTCAAACTACATATGTATAAATATACTTATAAAACAATGTTTATAAATTCAAGATCAAATCTTTATATATTTTATTTTCTGCTAATAAATAGACAGTGAGCAATTTTTCTACTTTTACTATAAAAGTTATACATATATTTTCTGCATGTATATATATAAATTTTAAAACTGCATACGCATCTATTTCCACTTCATATTTATGTGCGTATATATATATATATATATATATATATATTTTTACCTATCACTAAATTAAAATATTCAAATTGAACAACTTAAAACCTTACTGTAAATTGAACAACCCAGCTTGCGACCACCAACATCGCCGTGCCCTAGATCCACGCGACGCCTCACTGCCATTCGAAATCACCAAGCCCTAGCTTCACGCAGCCGCTTCCCACTGATCGACGTCATGACCAAATCGCGAGCCTCCCAATCGAACGCACCTTGCCCCACTCTCCTGCAGCCGCGAAGAAGCCCGTGCTCCCCCCACTGATGCTTGCGCCACCTCATACCGCGATTCGAACCACCCACAGCGCCGCGCTCGAGTTCGACGATGCCGAGCTCCCCCTCTGATTCGATTGTCAGAATGAATAAGGGAGGCCATTTTTCTCGTTGTTTTTAGAAGAGGGGGGTCTCGATTTACTGAAGAGGAAGAAAAGAATTCGATCCACTTGATTTTGAATCTCGCGGCCATTATTTTTATTTTGATTTGCCTTTTGAAAACTGAAGAGGATGGTTGCGCGCTTATATAAAAGGAAATGGGGAGGAGACAGAATTTCATGCTTGCACGATCTCTACACGATCGAAGGCGTGATTTTAGGCAAAAATCTAGGCGTGATGTTAGGGAAGAACGTGTTGTGTTTGACTAAATTGAAATTTAAATTTAAATTGAATTCGTTGAAAATTTCAACGCGTTTACTCGCCGTGTGCTCACATATCAACTCAGAAAAATACGAAATTTGAAATCCGGCAATAATTCAATATTACGGACCCAATGGAACTGGTTTCGTCGAATTCCGAGACTGTGCGTCGGACGGCTATTTTTGAATATCGATTCAAACGATATAATTTCAAAACTGAACAATTCACTTTCAAATTCAATTCTGAAGCTTCTATAACCTTCAGTATTATCAATATGAATTTCACAAGCCTTTGAAATATTTTTATTCAGCTTAAAATTGAAGATTCAAATTTTTATTCAACTTTCAATAGATTAAATTTTATAATTTAATCGCCAAATTCATTCTAATAATTTGAAATTCAATTCAAACCATCATTCAAATATTTAAAATTAATTAAATATTTTCAAATTAAATTGTTAAAAATTCTGGGTCGTTACAAATGAAAAACTATTCTAATTGCATAAAGGAAAAACTACACTACTTGCATAAAAGGAAATGAACATGTAATTAAAAATAAACAAAGATTAACATTGCATAAAAAGAAAAAAAAGAATCACATAAGAGAAGAAATGGCTAAGTAGCCATGGAAAGAAAGAGAGCTTTGATTTATTTTCTAAGCTAAAACTAATGAAGAGGAAGAGAGTGAGTTACATGGAACATAAGGGGTTATTTATACAAGCATGAAACCCTAATCCATAATTTGGGGAATGACCAAACTACCCTTGATAAAGTATGGAGGTCAAGTAATCATTAGCTTCTACTAAGCATCACTTAAGTGTACATGAAGCCATTAATTCCATAAGCATGTGCATTAGCTTTTAATTTGTACATTAAGGTGGTGGGTAGGTGGGGTCCTCCATGATCTTCACTTTGAATTATTTCCATCTTCATTCCTTTATATTCATGTTGTGCATGCATGTGTCTTCATGAAACCACTCCTATTTGAGATCAAATTCGTACACAAACATATATAAATTTTCAATTAATTTTTCTCAAAGAAATATATGCACACAAATGACCGTTTTGCCCCTATATGAAGATGGATATGTGACAATTTGGAATTAATATTGATTTTGGTTAAAACAAGTTAAAATACCTCATATGATCATTTATTTAATTTAAATAGAATAAATATAGTGGTAAAAATATGCACGTTTACGTGCACATCATATGTTAATGAGGTTGCACATTGATGGAAGCTAGAGGTGGAACACGATAAGCATCACTAGGCAGGATGTCATCATGACGATTAGGTTGCTTGCCAAGACCTCTAGGAGGGGTGATCTGACCTAGGTCGATGCTTGGAAGTAGAGTCATGTGATGAGCGATCTCTGTTGTAATTGTTTCCATCTTGGTCATCTCTATCTCGGCTAAAATGATAGCCTAACTCATAATCATGACCACTTCCCTAATGGTACGAACTTGATTGAGGCCTTATGCTTAGGATGCTTTCTCCTCCTAAGATAGATATATGTATTTCCTCTTCTTCGTGAACCCTTAAAGGAAAACAGGAACAAATTAGATCCAACGGGCAAGAACACAAGTCATGTGTGAGTGTTATCAAAGTGCACAAGTGTGTATGTGTCCTAGTGTCCCCTTGATGGACCGTGAGCTAGAGCTTTACTCATGGGGGTAACCTCTCCCATATCGGTAGGGATGAAATCCTTATCGATGCGAGTAATGGAGTCGATGCCCTCAATTCTAATATTACCGACATTGAAAGAACCAAACTCAATGGAATTGGCCCTAGGCCAACGAATGTGCCTGTCGAAGGAAAAGATGGAGTTTTCTTTGCATCTTTGATTAGTAGGGGTTGGATAGAAGTCTATGCCTTGGAGATTTTCATGATTAACCTCTTCTTCGGAGTAGGCGGTTGGTCATCCTTAAATTATTTATGCTGAAACTCATGTCTCGAATTGATGTTACCATGGTCAGCCTTGTCACTTTCACCAATAATTTTCTTTCCTCGGCGTCTTTGTAATGACCCCACCGCTATACCCATATTATTTAAGAACATTATAAATAATGTCATCTAATAACACAGAGAATACTTCTTGTTAAGGGCGATCAAATGTGAATATATCTTTAGACCAGCACTGCCACATCATACTTACCATTTTACTGGATACCTTGAATAAATTTTGACGTGTACAGTCTCGATATAAAGTAATAAACACATCGATTTCTCAAAATCAGAATAGTACAGCATATAAAAAATAGTTGCAGATCACAACGGAATAGTATACATCGTGTACAATACATACTGTGATTCTACAAAATATACTGCTAGACTCACATAATATACATCCAGGACAAGTCACTATCTCAAAATATACATCACATTATATACATATATATATCCTACAAAAGATAAATTGAAAAGTCAAAATGGTCTATCTTCATGCAACCACACGTACCCAAAAGCCTGCATATTCTGTAACTTGAAAAGCCTCGTCCTGACCTAAGTATTATATAAAATGATAAACAGATCAGACTATCTTTAAATATCCAAATGGTGAGAACAAGACATAACATAAAGCTATATGAAATTTAAATAAATACAAATGTCGTAGATAAAAATGGGTCACTGAAATAGTTTAACTCAGAATCCATATCAACACACAAGAAAACTTAAGTCATGAAACACATAATAAATCATAAATCCCAAAGTTCCAAAATAAATAGTAATATCATAAAATCCAAGGAAACCAAATCCATACCAATCATATGGATTTTACATACTGATCACAGTGATCGTCCATACCAATCGCAATGATTATCCATACCGTAAAAAAACAAAATCCTAATTTATACCGATTTGATACCAAGGATCGTCCTTACCATGAAAAAAATCCCAACTGATCTGAAGGATCATTAATACCGATCATAATGATCGTCTATACCAATCAAAATGATCATAGAAAATATAACTCAAAGACCTTAGAAGATACAACTCATAACGATCTACATGATCGTAAAGAAATCCATGAGTACACCTCTTAAGGATATATCATCCTGAAATCTTAACACCAAATGGGAACACACTCTAAGTGCCTGACTATATCACTTTAGTAATCATGAGAGGTAACAGAATGTCCTATACTGTTTGGTGAAATTCAAGTATTTACTAGAAGCTAGCAAGTCTCGCTCATTATGGATACAATTGGAAAACCTAAACTATATATCTCTTACAGATCAATCGGCCTGAAATCCAAAAAAAAAAAGAGAATATAACCCTAAAGTTCTATATACATTCCCAAATACATATACATGCTGGAGGTACTAAAGACTATAGCAGGTCTTAATTAACACCAGTATTACATATACATGCTATATCAACCATGATGTGTGTTTGTATATTTAAATCAACCAAAAATCCAGTTTCTCAAAATGAAACTTTTTAGCTAACACAATTCAACTTTTTCCAAAATTATTCAGCAATCAAATTCGAGCAACCAATCAATTTAGAGGTAGAAATCAATCCTAAGTAGATTTGTGAATATAAAACTCACCTCGAGCACCGAGAAGATGAAGATGTAAGACAAGAACAAAACTATTTCCACACTTCTTCTTCTACTACTCCTACTTCTTTTTTTTCTTTAATTAAAACAAAAACAATGTGCAGGCTTATTTTCAGTAATCAAAAAATAAAAAACCTCAAATCAGTACTAGGATAACGTAGAGAAGAAGCTAGAGAGTTCATACCTTTTCTTCTTATGAATTCTAAAAAAATTCTTGATTTATTTGAATTAAAACTGTAATAATCCAAAATTTTGGTCATTTTGATTTTGAAATATATAATAGATTTAAATATTAAAATGTTGGTTTGAAAAGTTAAATAACTCAAAAATTCCAAATATAGAGATTTAATTTAAGATTATTATAAATAATTGGACTGGGAATTAAATACTTGAATAGTGATTAAAAATCGGGATTTTGCAGCTAATATTTATTTAGTGGATTTTATAGGCTTATTTGACTCCTTTTAAGTTATTAAATAATATTGGTGAATTCATTTGTAAATTTATTTACAGCAATAAATGGTACAAATAAATAATCAGAGAATAAATAATAATTATTTCGACTTGATTTTCATTAACGTATTTTTAATTTATTTGATTTGATTTTTTCCATAATTTTAATTTGGAAATTATTTAAATTAGTTGTTCGACGATTATTCGTCAAACGTTAGTGTTTTTATGATTTTATAGAATCCAATACACAATGTAAATTATCATTGCCGGGTCGCATCGATGTTTTGAGCGCGCCTGTATTTTTGTTTTATGGTTTGGAGTTCATACGCGAAAGTCTATGCTACGAGATACCTGGAATTGTAAATTATAAACATAACCTAACATTTAAGCAAAAAAGTCATCATCACACATTTTTCACCCTTTCTAATTGTATTGTTTCATCCATTTGTTCAAAAACAAGAAAACTTAGGAACTTAAATTCTTTGAAAAATCAAAATAGATCATAGAAAAATCATAAAAATAAAAAGGTGAAATCCTTAAGTTGCAAATGCTTAGATCTACACATAGGTAGGATTTTTGAGGGACCTCAAGTCGAGCATGCGTCAGTTTTATAGTGAAGGGATTTTGACCCAAATAAACTAAGGTTTTTATTTTTATGAAATCAAGGAGGAGTTGGCTCATTTTGAGGTTGTATTTGGGTACAGCGAGGCAAGTAGCAGCTTTGGCCATGTTTTTGTGTGGTCCGGTCTGGCTTTGAGTAGTGCGACATTTCACATCTTGAGGAGGGGCTATTGGATCGGGATTTGGTGGGGGCACGTGGGAGAAATGTGAAGAGCCGTCCCTTCGACTCTCGAAAATCGACACTAATCATCCACGTTATTCACGTGACGTAAACCCAAGTGCCAGGGGGCAGATTTTCAGGGGTAAAGTAAAAGATAGAAATACAAATTCTTACATTACTTTAAAAAAGATAAATAGTACATACAGCCACCCTCACTAGGGTACATTAAAGATTTTGTATGAACTATCCCAGCCAGGATTAGTTACAACTGCCAGCTCCCACAATTGCTGGCATTGACTACCTTAGACACAATGGAAAAAAGTAAAAATAGATGGATAGATATCCTCATCGAGTGCTCTAGATTCATGCCTCAAAAATCTCTTCCAGCATGCTCCTCCCCAAAATACTCTAAATAGAATCCTGACTACTTGGCTACCTGAGAAATAAGGCACTCGGTGTTTAAAGGAAAAACAAAATAAACTCCGAGTCAATCATGAGATTGGTGTGAGAACTCAAAATACATGTTTTGAAAAAAAAAGGTATCTCATTAGACCACGCAGCACATAAACACGGAATGGGGTTTTACCTTATGATAACCCAAACATTCTTACGTAAAAATAAGGGACGTTATTTTTAATGACATATCTTTGAAAACATTTGCAAGTAACCTTATTAATCTTAGACGAAATTGTTACCATTATTAAACTCCAATATATTAGGCTCTACAAACGAAATGGCAGGCACTTATTGCAGAATGGATTCAATACAAATGACTAGGCAAAAGGACTACCCTTCGATAGTACATCTCTAGAGGAATTATAATGAACCCACATTTCGGAAGGCTTAAATCGAAAATAATCCACACTTGTCCAACTTAAACAATCCGGAATATCGATAATCAATGGGGTTAATTAAGAAAATAAGAAAAGAAGAAGAAAACAAACACAGAATCTCATAGGAATGAAAAATATAATAATCAAATAAACAGTTCATGAAGCTTTTTACTTTACATTTGATTATAATTTATACAACATTTATCATAATTATAAATATAAAACAAGGATAAATAAAATAATGCAGCAGAAAACATAAAGCATGAATAATAACAATAACAACAATAATAATAACATGTCCAATCTTTGTCTTCGTCCTCTAGAAAATGATCTTCAATGCGCTGAAATACTAAGTCCTGACCCGAGCGTAATGAAAAGACAAAACACTCTTGTTAGGACTAAAATATCCTTATGTGAGTCAAATCGATATCACATATAACATGAGCGTAATGGCGTCAGAGTTGTTTACGGGGTTTCACATCTCCTATCTAGTGTATAACGTGCGTGCAATAACTCAAGAGATGTTACGAGATTTTCCATCTCTTAAGGATCCGTCAAATATTTATATATAGCAGAATACGCTACATATATAATGTCTAATCAGTAAAATAAATATTTTGCTTAGTGTTAAGACTTTACATTAACCCCCCTTAACGCGTTTATAAGCATTGTCGTACATTTTGCATTTAGCACAACCAGAATTACGTCGATAGCCAGTGATGCTCCATGATATGACAACACTTAACCAAAATCGTAGGGGTCTCATATATGGATAAAAGTATGACAAGGCACGTAGGGCAATGCCCAAGGTAGGATACTACCAGTTCAAATCATAGCGCTAGTGGTAACACACCGTAGCCATGACCACCCACCGCATACACTCATTCCATATTCAGTGGGAGGTTATCCCAAAATCACGGTGCACCAATAAAAACCAACAACAAGAATAATAATATGGACCAAGTCCAGGAAAATCGACGAACGGATGTCCGCTAGGGGTAGCTAGCCCACTTGGCCCTATCAAGCCGTCCTTTTTTAGTCATTTCAAATTGGTACAAGTGCCGGGGTCAATCCATCATCGTTCTCTTTCTTCAAATTTAGCAAACGATGCCAAACCCGACCACTTCATTCTAGAGTCTCCTCGGCATACACAGTTTTTAAAGTGGTTCCAATATTGACAAAGAGTATGCCAAGAAGAGGTCCCGGTCTCTTTAACAACCAAACGTCATTTTACACACCGGTTGGTAATTTTATATATCGAAAAAATTCATACTTGATATCAAAATATCATGTTCTCTTCAAAATATCATTCATTTCAAAAATCTTCTTATTTACTATGTCAATTCAATTCGATATGTCAATTTTTTTTCAAAGTTTGATTTGAACTACAATTTAGGTTATAACTTTATTTTAACCTAATTCGCATTTAAATCCATGATTTAAATATAACCATTCCAACCTTTAACTATTTGAATTTTAGAAAATAGTTTGAAATTTTTTAAATAGTTTAAAAAGTTGAATTAGTTTAATATAAGATAGTTTAAGTGTGAAAATAGTTTATATAGTAAAATAGCTTGGAAAATCAAAATAATTTGAAAATTTAAAAGATAGATTTTAAATCAGTTTATATTAAAATAATTTATTTAAAAATAGTTTCAAAGTCAAACTAATTCAATTCCTAACCTTCCAATTCAAATCATGTGCAATTTCAATTTAAGTCGATTCAATTTCGGTTTCAATTCGAATTAACTTCGATTCCAATTTCAATTCAAATTAATTTCAATTTCAATTCAAAATTAATTTCAATTCCAAATTAATTTCAATTTCAATTCCAAATTAATGTCAATTCATAATTAATTTCAACTTCAACTATTCGGTTCAATGGTTAAATTTCAACTCAATACTCAATTTCAAACCATTTCACTTTATATCAATTTTGAGCTCGATTTTGAAATATCGATTTAAATCAAATTTAACTTGATGTTCGGTTAAATGTCCAAATCTTCAAAATAATATAATTCCGAACCTTTGAAATATCGATTTAAATTACCTTACTTAGCAACATTCAAAGTTCGAATAAAAGTCCGAATCCTTTAACACAAATCAATTTCTGAAACTCAAATCATATTTCAATTATAACTTCAAAATCTCAGCTTTGATCATTTAAACACTCTGTTATCAAATTTAAATTCCAACCTTTTGAGCTCAAGTACAAAAATAATTCAATTTCATAAATTTGATTTTTATTTCTTTAAATCAAAATCATTTAAATAATTTCAAGTTAAAATTCTTAAATCATTTAATTTAGCCGATCTAGTATATGTATATAATTTTCTATCCTATGGCCGAGTGAATAGTTATTTCAATTGTAACGATCCCGGTTTTGAGTCAAATTTAAAATTGGTAATTAATATAAATTTTTTGAAACCAAATTAAATAAGATATTTTTTTATTTATTAATATATATGTATATAAATAGTTTGTAAATATATTGAAATTCAAAAATAAATATCTTAGAAATAAATTGGATTTAAAAATTCTATATTTTAAAATTAATAGAAATTTTTTTCTTCTGATTTTAATATATATGTATATATAATTATTTGGAAGTCATATTTGAGATTAATATAACAATTTTCAAAAAGCTATTTAAGGAGTTATATTCAAATATATATGTATTTATATATTAATGTTCAATTAGTTATTAAATTATACTCTTAAAAGATATAAACATATGTAAATATAAAATTAAGTAATTTATAAAAAGAAAGGGTTTAAAATATAAATTAAATAAAATTTAAGTAATGGGTTTAAACACAAAATGTTTATTTTTAACAAGTGTTCATGTTAATAGACAAGTGTAAGTATTTTTAATATAAAGATTAACAAGCGTAAAAATTCTCTAGTTTTCTTTTATTTTTAGAAAATATAATTTCAAGGTTATATATATATATCGCTACCTCTTCCCTTATCATTTCTTTGATCTTTCCAAAAATAAAAGTGAGATCAAACCAGATCAAACAATCTTCATCTGTTTAACCTGAATCAAACAACTAAATCAAATTCAAAAACCTGAAAGCAATTTGTTTAAAATCAAGCTGAAGCCTGTGAGAAAAATCAAAGATCAAATTCAAACGAGTATTAATTCAAAGCAAATAATCTTCTACTTGGCGTCGAGTTCAACAAAATCAAAGTAGCAGATCAAATAATGACTTCAACCTAAACTAGTAAATGGAATTCGAAGATCAACATCATTAACAATTTCCAAATCAGATCAAAAGCAAATTTTCAAAGTTTCAGTGTAGATCAAACTTCCAGGCTTTTGCTTCCTCTCTGTCAACATGTCTAGGTGAGTAAATATTCTTTTAAAAAGCTTAAGTAAATAAAAATCGGATTGCGTGTGAATCCTTGGAATGAAGTATGCTATGCATGTATATATATAAGTATGATTTCTGTATATATGAATGTGTTTGAAGTGTGCTTGTTTGTTACATGTGCATGTCTCTATTTTCATAGTTACGGAGTTTAAAAATAAATCAAAAATTCATAACTTCCTTAACTAATCTCTGTTAGGCTTTGGGTTTCGAACAAGATTTGTTTTTTAAACATAATCTAGGTTTTAAAAATATATTTCAACATGATAAGTTTGAATATCTCTGGAAATCAAGATATTATAGTAGGAATTTTGAAACAGGTTAAAATCAAACATTTTGATTTGTTGATTCAAGTATATAACTTGAATCAACTTTGAAAAAAATGTGATTTTTAAAAATAAAATCATGATTAATAGTGTTGTATCGAGTGAGTTATTCGAAGATGACCAGAAATTAAACTTTGGGGTTTATCAAGGTACTCGAGGAGGATGGGGTTTCGGCTGGAGGTAGGAGGAAGTTAGGCGAGCTCGAGAAAAATATCAGGTGGTTTTCTTAACCACCATGACAAAGGCGATAGGTTAGAGTAGGTTTTAAATCTAAAATGGGCCGAGGTCTGGAACGGGAAAGCTATGGCGTCTCAGGTGATTCGGAGTTCGTCGGACTTGGGGCGTTGGAAGCGTGGATGTCCGGCGGAGCTTAGGACGGGGTTTCGCGATCTGTGGTGGTCGGCGTCACCAAGGCGAGGGGTTTTTGTGTGATAGGTTGGGTTTTCAGATTTGATCAGGAAGCTCGATTTTGATTTAGGCCTTGTGGTGAAGATTGGGTGGTCGGTATCATACGTTTATGTGATCGTCAATGAGTTGAAGGTGTCGGCGGTGGTCGATATCGTCGCGATCGCCGGTATACATGCACGTTGAGTTTTAATGTCTGTGTTTTGGAAGTGAGGTGACTCGAAGGAACACTCGGGGGAAAGAGAGGATAGCTCGGGTTCGTTTTCGTGTCATACGCATGCATAAATCATATTTCCAAGTTTAAAATTTAAACTAACTAATTTTTGAAAAAAGAGAAGGAAGGATGATTACTCGGGGTATTACTCGGGGCATTACTCGGGTAGGAATCGGGTTGGACCCGAAGCAAGTTTTAAAATAATTTTTAAAAGTTTTTAAAAAAGCAAGTTTTAAAATTAATAAATCTAGTTTAAATCTATTTCTTAAATCTAATTCTTTACATAATAAATGTTTTAAATAATGGATTTAAGGAAGTGATATAATTTGTTTAACTTAAATTTGTTAAGTAAAATTTGTAAGTTATTTAAAACTTAATTTATAAATGTAATTAAGTGTTAATTAAAAGGATAAATGTTTTAAAAATATGTGTTAATCATAATTAAGTAATTAATAAAGATAATCATTTATCTTAAAGTTAATTAAGGTTTTTGATGATTAATGATTAATTAAATTAATAAAGTATTTAAAGAGTAATTAATTAATTTAATTAATCAACGATTAAGGATTAATAAATTAATAATTAAGGGTTATAAGTTAATTAAATAGAGGTTAATTAATTTGTAATTAAGGATTATTAATTATATAATTGGGGATTATTAATTAATGATTAGATATTAATTAATTAAGTAATTAAGTTGTAACTAAGCATTAATTAAATAAGTGGTTAGAGATTAATTAATTAGAAATTAAGGATTGATTAACTGGTAGTTAAGGATTAATTAATTTGTAATTAAGTTTTATTAATTAATAATTAAGGTTTATTAATAAATAATTATTAATGTCAATTAACCAGGATTAGTGATTTATTCATAAGTAATTAATCTGGTTTAAATTAATCAGAAGATTAATTGATCTTACTTATGGATATTTGGATTGTATTGAATGCTTTGAACTGTTTGATATCCCTGATGTGTGATGCTTTATGATATGAATTATTTTGATTTGAGCTGTGATGAATGTAATTTATTTATCTGTGGTAAATTTATATTATTTATCTGTGAATCTATGAATGAAGATAAGCATTGTAGGATTATACCGCTTATCGATACTGCTATGCTTAGATTAGTGATGATTGATGATATTGCACCATTGTGTAAAACCCCTAGACTACACCATACATACACAAATATGGTTTGCATGAGAAAATTGGTTAAGTCACAGATATCTGAATTAAATATTATGAAATGGTTTTAAAGGTTGAATTTTTAATCCAAAATGATTTTTAAAATGGAATTGGGTTGAATATGAAAAGCTTTTGAAAAGGAAATTTGAAATTGAATTTAGTTTAAATAGAATATTCTTGTTTAAGTTTTGAAATTATTTTGGAAACTATGGTTTGAAAGGGTATATAAGTTGTACAATAATATATATGGATTTTAAATCATTTTTAAAAGTATTATTTTGGGAATTTAAATTTAACCCAAGTTAAAGGCTATAACTTGTGCATATATAATCGGATTTTCCCGAAATGAAAAGCATTTATTTTCAAATAATAATGGCTTTCATATAACAAAAAGATTTTCAGTTTTTGTTGAAAGGATTTCAAGTTGTGTAAATCGAAATTTGAAAGGGAATTTTTTTTGAAAGCTATGAATGAATTTTTGTTAGAAATTGGTGAACTTTGTTTTAAAAGTGAAGGGGATCTTCAAGGGTGAATCTTTTATTTAAAAGATTAAAAGTGGAAATTTGTTTAAACCGTTCAAAAAGAAAGGGTTTGGGCTAAAAGTTGCGACTTAACTAAGATCCCATATATCCATATGTTTTTAAAATTAAGCGCTCATTATTCGTTTTAGCCGGGAGAGGACTTTATGTCATAAAACCCATTTCGAATAATGATATGAAGAAATGGATAGCATTTGAAGACCGGTCGTGAAGACCGAGAATTTTCGAGAACGAAAGGATTACCCGTCGAATGACTCTGCATTGAGTAGCTACGGTATAGAGATCTCTATAAGTGATGGGGAGTCCGGTTGGGATTGTGAATACCCGGATTGCAGGGGCTTCTTTTGAAGTGCCTTTGGTTTCGTTCGAACCTAGAACGAACTCGTATGGATGTATGTTTGATGTTACACTTTGAGATGTAAAGCTGGTTTCTATGAAATATATTTCTGTTTGGTGGCAGAGAATTTATTCTTTTAGCTTAACACCCTTCTCTGAGATGTACGAGCTTAGAGGTTATGTAGTTGATGGTTACTAGTGATACATTCCCAATTTGGTAATGTGGCATGCTAAGTGCTGCAAACATTTTTGATCAAAACACGGCTTTTGTGAAAAGTGTAGCTTTGTGGGACGAGACTTCATCTGGACCTTACAACATAGAAATGGTCGAAACAGGAAGGACGTGGCAAGGTTATCAGGGATAGCTCCCCTTAGGGTATGTCCATTTCCTTCTGGATAAAATGTGGTATCATGGTATGGAGCCCAAATACTTAACTTATGTGGTTACTGCAAATTTTTGCTTTGTGGTTGTTGGTGTTGAGAGCTCTCGGATAAAGGTCGGTGACGACCGGGGGATGGCATACTCGTGTAAGTGGTTACCTAGTTATAGAGGTAACTCGTCCTTGTGTTGGCATAGATCCGGTTAGGTTCTCGGGGAGTCCCTCCAGAGGCGTACCTATGTGACATAGGAAGTTCCTTGGCCTGAAAATTTGTTGGAAATCCAAAGAAACAATATGCGTCCTATACGGTTTTAGTTGTATAACCTGCCATTGAATATGGTGGTAACCTGCTATTGAACAGGATAGTTATAGTTGGCATACTACGAAATGTGTATACTGGCTAAGATTAATATTATACATTCGAAAGGTTTTCTGCACTATGCACTAATAATAATACTAAAAGGTTTTCATGTATCAAGCATGTTTGACTATCGTAGGAAGAAATCTCCTCCAATTGTGCGCTAGCATTGTGTGTGTGCGGGGAGGCCTTATGTTAGTTTAATTTTCCAAAAAGCATAGCGAATTTCTTTTAAGTTCTTTTTGTTTGTTGTTTTTCAAATAAAACTGTTTTTGTTTGCTCACAACAGTCTCACGACTAACTTGGAGTTTATTGTTCCTTTCTAAAATCCGGTGCCCATAATTTTCCACACGGGCATCCTAGAGTCAGATTTTCAGATAATCAGCTAGTAGATATAGATTCGGTAGCCTTCATCTTTCTGTTTGGAATTCTTTGGAGCCTTTTAATTTTGGCAATCGCATTTGGATCGAGTTTGTTCACTTTAGAATTTATGGTGTTTCAAGCTTCTGGGATTGGAGTCTTTGAAGTTTTGGCATTGAAGTTATCTTTCCGCTACTGGTTTATCTCTTCTGCCGTTGTTATCGTTCTTCCGCTGTTATCTTGTATCTCTGAAATTGATAATCATTTGTATCAATGTGTTGTATCAAATATTGTATATCTACAAAATCATTCATTTTATTCTACGTGTTGTTGTACTTAATGTGTTATAAGCTCCGGCGAACCAGATTTGAGGTTTGAATCTGTGGCGTTCGAATATGGGTGAAGTATTTGGATGTCGATTTTTGAAGCTTGGGTCAGGGTCGTCACATCAATTTAATTTCAGGGATGGATATATATCATTTCAATCTAAATAAGTGTCATAGGTATATATCATTTCAACCCATTCATAATTTATTCGAAATAATTTAATTTACAATTTTATATACTGTAAATAATTTACAGGGTAATTGTAACGACCCGTAAATTTTGATAATTAAAACTATAAAATTTAATAAGATTTTAGTAATATTGGGAGAAATCAAAATTTATTATTTAAAAACGAAAAATAACTCGAATATTATGCAATAATGTTGTTTGAATGTTATTAGCAGTCATTTTTATTTAATTTCAATCAAATGAAATAATTGTAAAGTTAATTTGGTTATAATTGTAAATAAGGGATTCAATTGGTAATAATGGAATTAATTAAATTCAAACATTATAATTAATATGGTAAAGGACGATAACTGTAGAATATGAATGTATTAAAAAGTAAACTTTATGTTAATCATTTCATAAGGTATTGGTTGATTTAACAAAATGAGTGTAAATCAAAATAAAAGAATTTATTGGAATTTAAAATATAATTAACTTGTATTTTATTACAATTGCAATTGAACGCTGAAGTTAGTGTAATATTTAAATATTGGATATAAAATGGAAAATTTATTTTAATAGATTTTTAATTTTTATGTAACCAAGATTGATAAAAATTGTTAGCTTTTAAATTTGAAAAAAATGATTAAATAGATTTAAAAATAATATATTTAATTAACAAGAAAATTAGCCATTTTGGCCACTGTCTCGGATTTCGAGGAAACCCATATCATCGGATCCATAATAGTGAATTACTGTAGGATTTCAAGTTTCGTAGCGATTGGACATACTGTTTGACCGTGTGAGCTCGAAACGCGTAGAAATCAATTAAAAAATTTAAAAGAATAAAGTATGATTTTGAAAGCTAACTTCTATATACAATGGAATTAGCGTTTGAAACTAGTTCCATTAAGTTTAAACATATCGAAAACCTATATTTTGATATATGGGATGACTTCCTTATTTTTCGACGACGAAAGGGGCTTTTTTGGGCTGTTGTTATTATTTCGACCCAATTCAATATGTATATTCGCTCTCATGTATCTCTTCCTATATATACGATGTTAAAAACCCTAGCAGCTGTCTATTTTGTTTCTGTGCGTACATAATTTCTGCTCTCATCCGCTTCTTCTCAATGGGAATCAACCAAACCCTAAAATTCCAATCTACTTATTTCAAACTCAATTCCAAAATTTCAGACTTTCCAAACCATGTCATATTATATACCGTTTCGAAGCTCTCGGCGAGCATAGTCTAGTTCTATTGTTTTTTTTTACAATTGTGTCTTGGATTGGCAAGAAAACAATGAAGAAGCTTCGACCGTCCATAGGCAATGGTTTCGTTTAACAGTGGATATTCGATTATTTGTCGATCGTGAAGTTGTGGTGTGTAGAGGTCGTTATGGAGAGTTCATCCTTACGGTTACATCTTGCCGACGATGCCTCAAATTGCTAGAAATCGAGAAAGAAAGAGGAACAACGATGGCTTTAGGTGGGTGACCGGAGCACTGCGCGCGTGCCTGGGAGGAGCGACTTATGGCGAAGGTGATGGCGGCGGGGCTCGATCGTGATGAAGTGGGTCATAGGGGGCTGTATTTGCGAGTTGTGGGGGCAGCGTTTGCGATTTGAAGGTATGTTTCAGCGGCTTGTCTCAGTGAATGGTTCGATCATGAGAGAAAGCTATGATTCTGGAGGTCGAATTACTATATTGCCCTTCAATTTTATTTTATTTAAATCTAATTTTTTTTAATTTGTAACGCCAATAACTTTTTCATATGAACTCAGATTTTGACGAGGTTTCCTCTATTGCGATCATATCGAAATTTCAGACGACGCTAAACTGTTTGGCTACATTATGAGATTATTGGATTTTTGGGCCTTATTTGGATTCTAATCGACGATAAATCAAAGGTGGGTGTTTTAAACCACTCACAAATACTAAACCATCTTATGTTAGTTAAATGAAATTTTTGATGTGATTAGAAATTTATTGATTGTTGTTTGGTATATTAAAATTGTAATTTAAATTAATTTGAATTAATATTGAATTTAATTTCCATTTAAATTAGTATTGAATTTAAATTGTTAGGTTAAAACCTGATAATGATAACTAGTCAATTGTTGTGATTTATTAGCTAATTTGGATGTTATTTGTAATGGATGTTTATTTGTTGACATTTTGGACGATTGAATGTTTGTATCTCTATTGTCACTATGGGTTGAAATGATACATACCCGAATGATTTTATAGATTAGGAAAAATCGTTACGGGTTGAAATGATAAACCCGATCGATTTTAATGATTTGGAAATTGTTGATTCGGGATACGGGTTGAAAATGATATATACCTGGGAAATTTAACAATTTTGGTGTTGTAATGATGCATACCCAATCACTTGACCATAGAGTAGAAAACTATATACAAACACCGTTGATCGGTTTTAAATTATTTTCTAAATAGTAAACTATGTTTGATTTATAAATTTTATTTTTAAAATTTTATTTAATGATTTTATTTAAAATTTATATTGGGAAAATAATTTATTTTATATGTTTAAAGTTCCTAATTATAAGTTAATATATAGTTTTAATTGTTAATTTAAGATTTTTAACTTATGATTTTATTTATTTTTAATTTTTTTAAATAGTTTAAAATTTAATTTAATAAAATATTTAATATAATTTTAATATATATGTATCTTAAATTTAATTTAATTTGATAAAGAAAGTTTTGATTTAATATAATAAATATATATTTTATAATAACTTTGATAAATAAAAATGTAAGAGGTTTCGTAAAGAATTTATAAAGGTTGTGGAGATTTTATAATGGGTTTCTATGAAAAGGAATTTTATAAGATATTTTTATAAAGGATTTTTATAATAGCTTTATAAAGGAGTTTATAAAGGTCTTAAAGGATTTTATAAAGGGTTATATAAAAGAACTTGTGTAAAGGGATTGGGAAACATATAAAGGTCTTTATTTAAAAGTTTATGATAAAGGGAAGAGTTGTAAATTGTTTTGGGAATTTATAAATAACTTTATAAATGGTTTCAAAGCATATAAATAGTTTATAAATGGTTTAGAAGAGATTTATAAATTATTTTCGAAATTGATTGAAAGAAATCTTCCTCGGTATTTATTAATATATTTATACTTTTGGAATAAGTATATTGATACCTTGATATGAAAGTATAAACTATTTTTTGGATTATTACTATAAATGCTTTATGAAATGACCATGGTGTGAAATATATAACAATTGGTTGATAAAGAGACCGGAGTCGGATATTGTCATACTATCTGCCAATTCCGAAACCACTTTAACAACTATGCATATGGTGGAGAATTCAGAATGAAGTAGGATGGTATGGCGAACGCTACTGTATAGGGTATGAATGTAGCCTGACCCCCTTAGGTCAGCTTGAAATAACTAAACCAGGAGCTATACTGGGCCAAGTGAGGTCGCTCCTCTGTTCGGGCATATTTCTTTGATACTATATTTGTTACTTTATGATTGATTTGGTGGCTACCTTCGATTTGATTATGGGAGTGTGTTTCGAGGTAGGCGGTAGTAGCTGCTATGTGTTACCACCAGTCCATTAGTGCAAAACGGTAGAATCCTACCCTGGGCATTGCCTCGCGTCCTTGTCGTATCCCTTATCGGGCCCACTACAATTTTGTTTTGTGTCGTACCTATGGAGTGCTCCATGATAGCTCACTGACTTGGTGGAGTTTACAGTACTATACAGACTACGCCATTTATAAAATGTGTTAATGGGGATATGGGTAATGCCTTGACGCTATTTTAATACTTTACTTTACTGGTAAACACTATATATGTAGCATATATTACTACATATAAATAGTTTAATGGATCCATAGGAGATGGAAATCCCAAACATCTCTTAATTTATTGCATGCACATTATACACTGGATAGGGGATATAAAATCCCGTAAACATCTCTAAAACCATTACCCTTATATTTACTTACCATTGATTTAACTTACATAAGATCTTATAGTTCTGACTCGTGTGTTTTATCTTTTCATTATGCTCGGGTCAGTCTGAGCTTTTCTGTGTTGAAGACCTTATTTATGGAGGACGAAGATGGAATTCGGTATGTTATATTATTAGTATCGTTACACCGCATCATGTTGTTCCACTGCATTATCCTATTTATACCTGCTATATGTATAACTCTGATTGTATTATAAAGTGTAATCAAATGTATTTGTAAAATAGCTTCATGAACTGTTAATTTGATTATTATATTTTGTCATTCGCTGTGAGATTTGATGTTTTGTTTTTCCTTCTTTCTCTTATTTTCTTATTTACCCCATTAACAATCCTTCCTTTTGAATGGTTTGAGTTGACATGTGTAGTTCATTATTGATTTATACCATCCAAAAAGGGTGGGTTGTTACACGGTATCAGAGCTTTGTTTTATAGATACCTTAGCCTGTTCAGGGTTAACTCATTAGAGATAGGGTTATTAATACCCTAGAATGAGTTTGTTTGAGTGTATATGAGAGAGCGTATTTGTTAGTGTTATAAAAATATTTTTATATTGTGTTAATTTGTTCAGTTTAGTATTTATGAATTCTAGTGAGTACATAGGACACGATGACATCGATAGGGATTTCTAAACACTTAATAGTGCAGACCAATACAATATTGTTTTTGAAAATAGGTAAATGAAATAATTTTACCTAGTAGAATAATTTTTTTAATAAATGAATGTAGTTGTATGTGATATGTTTGTGTGTTAGGAAGCGAAATTTTATAAATATTGGTTGCAAAATAATATTCGCAAATAAATTGAATTTAGTTGGAAATTTGAGAACTTAAGTTCTGGGTTTTTGAAACTGAATTTTTCAAAGATTTTGGAATACAACATTAGTATTATCTGGAAGTATTGTCGAATATAGATATTTTCAACGCAATTTGAAAGAAATGTTTTAAAAGAATTTCAAAAGGAAATAAGTTTTGTACTCCCCTCTTCTGTCGCTAGAAAATAATTTTGGTGATGATTGCGCAACATCATGACTTTGATTTTCGAGTATCAAAGTGGAATACCGCTGTAGTTGCTTTACTAAACATTTATCTTGCCAAATAAATTTTTATTTTATTAACTATGATTTGATATATATAAGATATGAATATATATAGTAGTTCAAAATGATTTGAAATGAACCCGGTATTTAGTTCTTAAGTTTCTATAAATTAGGGATTTCAATTATCGTAATGAAATGAATCTTAATTATTTTAATAGCTAGAAACTTCTAAAATGGGAAATAAAACTTAGAAGAAGTGTTTAAAAGTTAAAATTTTAATACGAATATTTAAATAGAATATTATACAAGTAAAAGCTTAATAACAAAAATGCTTCAAAATTAACGTATGTTTATAAATGAAAATTTAAGATGTACAAGGAATATATAAAATTAAGTTCAAGGTTGATAATCAAATTGAGTAGTAAAAGTGAATATCACTTAAGTAAATGATTATAAACTTAAGAAATTGTTGAAATAATTCATAAATATATTTAAATTAAATAATACTATATATAAAGAATGAATGCAAATTTAAAATTTAAGAAACTTAAGTATGAATTTATTCACTAATTAATATTAATATTAAATGGAAATAAAGTTTTACAAGTAAATAATAACTGAGAATTAAATTTGCAAGAAACTTATATAATATTTTAAAAATTGTTTTATTGATGATCTAAATAATTGAATGGAAAATAATATATGTAAGTAAATGAATGTAAATTAATGGAAAACTGACATTGTATGAATGAATGAAAATAAATAAAAGAGTAGAAAAAATGGAAACCAATAGAATAAACTTAAATAACATTTATATTCTGTATTGTTTGGCTAATGGGATGTTTGGGAAAGGATACTTCAAATTGTTTACGGTTGTATGAATACTCTATTAAGTAATTATCTAAGGCTGTTAAGGGTAGGGTATGCTTATATTTATCATCCTTGTACGATGAAAGTTTCTGAATTAAACAGACCATTAGTTTTGGTTGCTATGGATGTGTGATTGATTCTTTGTTGCATATGATGTTTGTGTCGTTTTCTTTGCATATGTTTTGTACTGATATGCTTTTGTTACTAATTCAAAAAACTAAAATATTACTCTTTTTACATAATTATTAACCCTTTGGATTATATAAGTGAAATACAGGTTTATGGAAGCAATAGTTACTGCTTTTGGTTTCATGAATAAAGTTATTAGCCCGACAAACAGTTACATTTTCAGATTACGGATTTTGAAACGATGTTTTATTATTAAAATAATATATATATTGTAATTATTGATATTATTATTTTTTCGGACCTATCAGTAAAAAGGAGACTCTACCGAAATTTTTCGTAAATTTACGACTTAGAAACTTTTTGTGAAAGTGAAAACATTTTCAAACTTTTATTAAACTTGTGAAAGATTTAATTGTTTATAAATTGATATATTTTATTTAAAATACTTAATTATGTAGATTTAAAGTGTTTATAAATTAAATATTTTGAATAAACTTATATCAAATTTCTTAATTCCTTTTTGTTCCTTTTTTAGGACGAAAAGTATTGAGTGGGGGAGAGTATAACTACCCGTAAATGTTAATAATTAAAACTATTAAATTTAATAAGATTTTAAATTTTAATATTGGAAGAAATCAAAATTTGTGATTTATAAATGAAAAATATTTAGATATGATTTAATAATGTTGGTTAAATGTTATTGACAACCATTTTTATGTAATTTCAATTAATTGAAATAATTGTAAACTTAATTTGGTTACAAATGTAAATAAGAGATTCAATTGGTAATTAATGTAACTGAAACATTCTAATTAATATGGTGAAGGATGATTGCTGTAGAATATGAATGTAATAAAATGTAAATTTTATGTTAATCATTTCATAAGGTATTTGGTGATTTAATAAAAAGAGTGTAAATCAAAATAAAAGTATTCATTAGAATTTAAAATATAATTAATTGGAATTTTACTACAATTGGAATCGAATGCTGAATTTAGTGTAATATTTAATTAGTGGATTTAAATTGGAAAATTTTGTTTAATAGATTTTTAATTTCTATGTAACTAAGAATGATAAAAACTGTTAACTTTCAAATTTGAATATAAAAGTGATTAAATAAATTTAATAATACTATATTTAATTAATGAGAAAATTAGCCATTTTGGTCACTGTTTCTGATTTCGATGAAACCAGTTTCATCGGATTCGTAAAAGTAAGGATTTCAAGTTTCGTAGTGAATGGACTTATCTTTCGATCGTGCGAGCTCGATGCGCTTAGAAATCAATTAAAAGAATTCAAATGAATATAATCTGATTTTGATAGCTAAATTCTGTACACAATAGAATTAGAGTTTGAAACTAGTTCCATTGAGTTTAAAATTTTCGAAAACCTATATATTGATATATTGGAGGACCTACTTTCGTTTCGGGGACGAAAAAGGCTTTTCGGGCCGTTGTCATCGTTTTGACCCAATTCGATATGTCTATTCATTCTCGTCTATCTCTGCTTATATATAGTGTGACGCCCCACCTCTATACCCACGCTAGCCAAGGACACTACATAGTAATGCCGTAAACTAACACGGAGAATAAGGCTGGTTGGGAGCGACCATTTATAACCTTGCTCTAACTATCTATTGAATACATCGATAATAAACATACCAATAAGGTCGACATACCCAACGAATACTTAAAACAAAACCATAGGTGGTTGGATCTATCAGAACAGAATATAACAACTCAAATGTAATATACATCACAGAACAGTAAATCATCATATACACATATATTGATACATAACAGAGTATACAAAATAATACATATCAAGTGGTATAGCAAACCACAATATACAAACGAATCCCAAAAGAATACATATATCAAAGTTACAATCAAAAGGACTACACAAAAAGCTTTAACAAAAAGGAACAAGCTGAATAGTCCATGCGGAAGCAAAATAGGCTAAGTCCAAAAGCACCTAACCTGAAACATCTCGGTCTTATCCGAGTATAAAATACACGGGTCAGTCTAGCTAAACAAATCAGTTAGATAAACTGAACAACAATTAACCTGCAAGGTTACAAGGCATAACAAATATCTCTAAAGGAGATAACACAATCATCTAACAAAAGATGAATCATATGATAACAAGCTTCATATCATCGGCAACATATAGAAACAAAGGATAAGAATATCCCAAAGCAAGCCATAAAGGCAAATAACAAATACCCATAAGGTATACAAGTTCCACAAGGTAAACGCTACACATCATGCAGCTCAAAAAGACCAACACCGAAGGGCGATACCAAGGGAATATACATATGAATGAAACATCAGAAAATTTGCTCGAGCTCATTACTGTACAAACAAGGATCCATGAGCCCGAAGACCCCAAACCCAATATCACCCATGCGGCTCATAACGACCAACATCGGAAGCGATACAAAAGGGCAACAAACCCGAAGGCACAAACCTGAAGGCACATACCCGAAGGCAACAAATCGTAGTGGTGAAGGTCAGAGACCCAGTACTGGACACCACTAACTGGCGGAATGTGTCATAACTCTCAAAAAGGAATCCGAAAAGTGGTAACGCAAGTCCCATAACCACTCGTTTGCACTAAACGGTTTACTATCCGTTAGTTAATTTCACACTCAAAGCAGTACAAAGTCACCTCATATCATCGGTAAACCAAACCCGAAGGTTAAAACAATCAATTGAATAGGTCGGGAATTAATCGGAAGGATAAATGCATAGATTCATGGTCCGTGTTTTGCCCAACCATTTAATCACCCTTCCACTTCGCTCGAAGTGCGAAATTGTCCATGTATTTTTAAATAAAATTTATAAATCGGAGAAGCGAACTTTTAATACGATTTGAAGAAATCATTCATAAAACCCGTGAATAAATTCAAAAAGGAATCATCAAGGTCAAATATGCATAAATAACTAATTGGAATCAATATACATCGATTAAATTTGGAAAACTAAACGAACAAGGAAAATTGGAAAAAACAGCATATTCAGACGTCTGAAAGAAGGGATTCAGACGTCTGAATCTGGAATTCAATTCCTTTTTCAAAAGAGAAATCAGACGTCTGAACCCAAATTTTCAGACGTCTAAAATAGGCATATTTTGGCCTATTTCCTTTCTGGTCGAAATTAAACACTTTCAGACGTCTGGAATGTAAATTCAGACGTCTGAATCTGGGGATAAGAATCTTCCCCAGAACAATATTCAGACGTCTGAAATTATGGTTTCAGACGTCTGAAACTCAATGTTCAGGCATTTACTGAACCTGGGACCTTATGGCCAAACAAATCGAAAGCAATCAGATGCGTGTTGATTATGGGCTTACGTCAAACGACTACCCAAGCTTAACAACACACCAAACACTCCGAACAACATAAAAATAATCCATATAAGGATTTTCAAAGATTTGGCTTCAAAATCATAATTTGGTAATTTCACCGAATCAACCCAAATCAAAAGCAAAAGAACATATGAACAATTGTTAGGAATTCATGCCTAACATCAATGATATCAAAAGAAGTAGATGTGAGTTCAAAACTCACCTTATGTCACAAAACAAAGAAGAAGGAGTTCAATTTGCAAGGAGAAGACCAACAAATCTCCACTTCTACTCTACTAGCTTTAATCTAAGATCGAAACAAGTATTTTCCTAAGTTAGGTTTAGGAATTTCTGAGATTGAAGAGAGAAAGAAATAGAGAAGATGAAGAGGAGCTTACCTATGTCTTCTCTTTGATATTGGAGCAAGAGTTCAAGTTACAAAGAAGAACTAGGGCTTGCAAATTTCTATTTCTCTTTCCCTTCCACCATTTTCAGTTTTCTTAAGCTAAGAAATGAAATGAGGGTGAATGGATGAAGAGAGGGTTGAGTTAGGGGTTTAAACTAACAAATGGGCTGAACCCAAACCCAAAACCCAAATAGAAAAGTTGCAAAAATTCACAAACTCCAAACATATCGAAGCTTACACTTAAAAAGATCGCAAACGCCATTTTGGAACCAATGGAGGTGGTTTCGAGTTCCAATTCGACCATTTGCAGAAAGTAACATTTCGGACCTAAATCCGACTAACGACGCTATATTTAAATAAAATATTTAAATATAAAATCGTTAAATATGCGGGTTGTTACATATAGGCTGTTATAAAACCTAGCAGCTGTTTGTTTTATTTCTATACATACATAATTTCTGCTCGCATCCGCTTCTTCTCAATGGCAGTCAACCAAACCCGAAAATTCCAATCTATTGATTTCAAAATCAGTTCCAAAATTTCAGACATTTCAAACTATGTCATATTATATACCGTTTCGAAGCTCTGAACGAGCGTAATCTAGATCTAATGTTCGTTTTTACAATTGAGTCTTGATTGACCAGAAAAATATGAAGAAGTTTCGGCCGTCCGTAGGCCATGGTTTCGCTTAACGGTGGATCTTCGACTATTTGTCCATCGGGAAGTCACAATGTATAGAGGTCGGTAAGGCGAGTTCATATGTACGGTAACTTTTTATTGGAGATGCCTCAAATTGCTAGAAAATAAGGAATAAAGAGGAATGGCAGCGGCTTTAAGTGGGTGACCGGAGCACTGTGTGCATACTTGGGAGGTGTGGGCTCAGGCGGAGGTGATGGTAGCGAGGCTCGATCGTGACAAAATGGGTCATGGGGGCGGCATTCGCGAGCTGAAGGTGCGGCCTATCTCAATGAATGGTTCGATCGCGAGAGAAAGCTAGGGTTCTGGAGGTATCAAATTACTATATTTATGTTCAATTTTATTTTATTTAAATCGAATTTTCAATCTTCTAACGCTAATAACTTTTTCATACGAATTCGGGATTTGATGCAATTTCCTCCATTCGATCGTATCGAAATTTGGATGACATGAAACTGTTTGCTGCATTATGAGACTACTGGATTTTTGGGCTTTATTTGGATATTAAATCGACGATAAATCAAAGGTAAGTGTTTCAACCCACTCACAAATAATAAACCATCTTATATTAGTTAAATTAAATTATTGATGTGATTAGAAATTTAATGATTGCTGTATTGTATATTTAAATTGTCATTTAAATTTAATTTGAATTTATATCGAATTTAATTGTTATTTCAATTAATATTGAATTTAAATTATTAGTTAAACACTTAATAATGATATCCAGCCAATTGTTATGATTTATTGGCTGATTTGGATGTTGTTTATGACGACGGTTTTTTGTTGACATTTTAGATGATTGGATATTTGTATCCCTGTTATAACTATGGGTTGGAATGATACATACCCGAATGATCTTAGAGATTAGGCAAATCGTTATAGGTTGAAATGATAAGCTCGAGCGATTTTATTGATTTGGAAATTGTTGATTCAGGGTACGGGTTAAAATGATACATCCCTGGGAAATTTAATTATTTTGGGGTTAAAATGATACATATCTTATCGTTTGACCATAGGATAGAAAACTAAATACGGACACCGTTGGTTGGTTTTAAAGTATTCTCTAAATAGGAAAGTATGTTTGATTTATCATATTTATTTTTAAAATTTTATTTAATGATTTTACTTAAAATTTAGAGTTGGAATTTTTTTTATTTTATATGTTTAAAGTTCCAAATTATAAGTTAATATATGGTTTTAAATGTAAATTTAAGATTTTTTAACTTTTGATTTTATTTAGTTTTAAAAAAAAATATTTTTAAATAGTTTAAAATATATTTAATAAAATATTTAATATAATTTTAATAAATATGTATCTTAAATTTAATTTAATGTGATAACTATAGTTTTGATTTAATATAATAAATATGTTTTATAATAATTTTAATAAATAAGAATGTAAGATTTTTGTAAATAATTTATAAAGGTTGCAGAGAATTTATAATGGATTTTTGCGAAAAGGATTTTTATAATAGCTTTATAAAGGAGTTTATACATGTTTTAAAGGATTTTACAGGGTTTTATTAAAGAACTTGTGAAAAGGGTTTGGAAGCATATAAAGGAATTCGTATAAACGTTTATGATAAAGGAAAGAGTTGTAAATTGTTTTGGAAATTTATAAATAGTTTATAAATGGTTTAGAAGAGATTTATAAATTATTTCCAAAATTGACTGAAAGAAATCTTCCTCGGTATTTATGAATATATTTATAGCTTGGAATAAGTATATTGATATTTTGATATGAAAGTATAAACTGTTTTCTCGATTATTATTATAAATGTTTTATGAAATGGCCACGGTCTGAAAACTATATTGATTGGTTGCTAAAGAAACCGAAGTTGGATATTGTCATACTCTTCGCCAATTTCGAAACTACTTTAACAACTATGCACGTGGTGGTGAATCTAGAACGAAGTAGGCTGGTTTGGCGAATGCAAATGTATAAGGTATGAACGTAGCCCTGACCCCCCAGGTCATCTTGATATGACTAAAACAGGATCTATACCGGGCCAAGTGACGTCGCTCCTTCAATCGAAAATATTTGTTCGATACCATATCTATTACTTTGTGATTGATTTGGTGGCCAACTTCGATTTGAATATGGGAGCGTCTTCCGAGGTGGTTAGTTGCTACGCTTTACCACCAGTGTAGAAGTGCAAAATGGTAGAATCCAACCCTGGGCATTGCCTCGCATGCCTTGTCATATGCTTATCGAGCCCACTACGATTTTGATTTGTATCATACCTATGGAGTGCTCCCTGATAGCCTACCAGTTTGGTGGAGTTTACAGTACTGTATAGACCACGACATTTAGAAAATGTGTTAAGGGGGATATGACTAACGCCTTAATGCTATTTTAGTACTTTACTTTATATATAGACACAATATGTATAGCGTACATATTGCACATATAAGTAGTTTAATGGATCCTTAGGAGATGGAAATGCCGAACATCTCTTAAGTTATTGCATGCACATTATACACTTGATAGGAGAAGTAAAATCCCGTAAACATCTCTGAAGACATTACACTCATATTTACTTACTGTTGATTTAACTTGCATAAGATTTTTTAGTTGTGACTCTAGTTTTTGACTTTTCATTATGCTCGAGTAGTCTGAGCTTTTCAGTGTTGAAGACCTTATTTCTGGAGGACGAAGATGGAGTTTATTATATTATATTGTTAGCATCACCACACTGCATCATGTTGTTCTACTGCATTATCCTATTTATACCTGATGTATGTATAACTCTGATTGTATTGTAAAAGTGTAATCAAATGTATTTGAAAAATAGCTTCATGAACTGTTTATTTGATTATTATATTTTGTCATTCTGCTGTGACATTCTGTGTTTTATTTTTCCTTCTTTCTCTTTTTTTCTTATTTACCCCGTTAACAATACTTACTTTTGAATGGTTTGAGTTGACATGTGTGGTTTATTACCGATTTAATCCGTCTAGAAAAGGTGGGTCGTTACAGTAATAACATGATATATATAAAATAATAAACATCCAAATCAGCCAAAATATCAAACAATGGCATCCATCACAATCAATCATCCAAACAGTCAACATAGCACAACAATTTACTAGTTATCAAAAATCGGGAATTTAACAAGCAATTTAATTCCCATTTCAAACTGGAACTGTCAACTCAAATTCCTATCACTTAATTCATATCAATTTAAACGTCAGTTAAATTTACCAAACAACAGTCAATATATTTAAATCACTTCACGATATTTTTTAACTAACATAAAAATTATTTTATTACTTCGTAAGCATTATAAAACACTCACCTTTTATTTGAAACTGAAATTATTTCCGCTTCAAATAAATTCTAATTTGATTCCATGGCATAGATGATGTTGATACGATCCCAACGAAATTTTTTTCATCCAAAACGAGCCTTGTATGCAAAAGTAATGATTTTAATATATGATATAATATAAACCTAATTAACAACTAATTAAACGAATCAATATAATTAAAACAAACCTATCCTATCACGTTCCCATTGTCATGCAATAGCAGAAACCCAGGCCACTCACTCTCCCCATCATCCCCAGGCAGCAGCCTTTTTTTCATTTTATAAACCAATGATCGCCAGCTCGGCATCGCACACCAAGGAACCACGCCGCACCACCCTAGCACGCTCACCAGCATCGGACTTCCACCCATCGCACATGCTTGAACAACAATACAACCCAAACGTTCGTGCCTTCGGATTTGTATGAATGTTTGAGACGGACAAGGAGCCAATAAGAAGGCTGATGCGTATGGATGTTCAGATATGAAATATACATACATATATATTATAATAATTAGAAAATATCTTGCCCGATCGTCCCGTGAAATTTCGAACTCCAAACGAAGTGTGTCACCTAGCATTTATTTGTCATACTCCTATTTCGAATGTAATGCAACTAGCCTCGAGGCCTAATTTGATCGTATGCAGAAGATAACCTTCGAAATTAAATTATTTTAATTAAATTCCTTTAATTAATTTCTTAGTATTTATAGCTCGTACGGCCAAACGATAAGTCAGATCACTAAAAAAATTGTAATCCTACATTAATTCACTATTACGGATCCGATGAAACTGATTTCATCGAAATCCGAGACGGTGACCAAAATTGCTATTTTTACTCATTGATTAAATATAAAATTTCCAATTTCTATTTATTCACTTCGAAATCCAATTCTCAATGTTAATAATATTCATTCTTGTTTAAATAAAATTTAAATCAACTTTAAAAATCAACTTTATTCGTATTAAATTTAGAATTCAATTATTTAACTTAAAATTTTTAACTTTAATACGAATTCAAATAACAAAACACTACTAGCATTTTACCATAACTCAACACATTATTCAATTCTTCCTATAGATTATAAACATGGTCAATACATAGAATTTAATTCTTAAACTTGTTATTTCCAAAACCTTCGAAATTAGTTATTTCAAAGTTTTATTCGAGTCCATATTAAATAACTACATTAATAAATCATTAAATCTTTATTTTAACCCTTTTTTGTCTTAAATTTAATAATTTAAAATAGTTAAAAAATATGGGTCGTTACATTCTCCCCCACTCAAAACTTTCGTCCTCGAAAAGGGGTTAAGTAAGGAATTTAACATGTGATATATTTTCTTAAAATAATCAATTTATAAAACATTAAAATCTTATTTACAAAACCTTTACTATGCTCTCGCTACACCACTCCAATAACAGTTCTATAAAAATTATAACTTATATATAAAAACAAGTTATACAATTTTTAAAACTCAAAATTTTTCTAACACCTGGAGTTACAGAAAATTTCGATAAAGTCTCCTTTGCACGGCTCGATCGGAAATTTTTTACAATATAATATATAACACAAATATATATCGAATATACATCTCATCCCAATGATGAGGCATCCAGAAGGGAAAAAAATATATAAAAGTGAGATATGTAATCTGAGATGTGTACCTTATTTTTATTAATACTAGTGAGTTCTCTCGTATTAAGCAAGAAAAAGCAAAATAAATCTGCATACGCGTCCAAACGGTCTTCGTATGTACCTATGTCAACTCAATTTAGAATATTAGTCAGTTATAATAAGATATAGAACATGTATGAGTTTAATAAACTATAAAACATGCATTCTGAATCCAAATCATAAACACGAGCACAAATACACAACATACAACAATCAAATGCAATCAAAATAGTCATAACGATGATTTACAACAAAATAAACCTTTCTTATTAATATTCATCCAATTAATCCAATTAACTCATAACTATGTTAATTTACATCTTCCAAAGTCTATAGCTAATTTACACACTTCATTTTTGTTAACATTCAACTTTTATTAACATTTAATAGGTTTGCTTCCAATTTATTCACATCTATTTCATTTATATTTGATTTATTCATATTTTAATTATTTCACTTAGGTTTAACGTATTTCATATAAATTCATTTATGGACAATTTTATAATTCATTTCATTTAATCTTATCTAAATTAGATTCTACTCCATTACCACTTAGTATATTCTATTTAATACTAATATCATTTATAAATCATTTCATGAAACCATTTAAATTTATTATAAACGGTTTATAACATGCAACTTATTTTATTATTATTTCAAGGATTAAGTTCATATTAATTCATTGATTCACTTTGTTAGCTGATTTCATTAATTCATATTAATAATTTTACTTAAGTAATTTTTTTATAAAATGATACACTTCATTAGTTTATTATTAACTTTACTTAAGCAAATTTTTATTTTATAACTCAAACTCGTATTAATTTTTTTTCTTTTTCTCACAATTAATTTCATTCAACTTATTAAGTTAACTTCATCTTATAATTCATTTTATTAACTTATTTCATATTTAATTAGTTACCATTCAATTTTTATTGAAACTCATTTTATTTGTATTTAATTTATTTGCATCCAATTTAAATTAAACTCATTTATTCATATTAATTTTACCTGCACTCATTTACTTTTATTCAATTTCTTTCACAACTCAAATTTCATTTCACTTTTATATTTCGAGTTCATATTCATTCTACTAATTCATTTTACTAATTCATCTAATTCAATTCAAATTCAATTCATTAAACTTTATTAAGTGAAATTTTATTTCACTTAATCCATTACTCAATTTATTTCATTTACTTAACTGAAAATTTTCCTTTCTAATCATTTACATCCAATAAATTTTAAAATTTTGTTTTTAGCTTAATATTACTCTAATCTATAAGTTATACAACGTGATTCACTTCAAATTTAATTTCGTTATTTTATTTAATCATTCCAAATACAATTCACTTTATTTTGAGCTTTCTTGAGTTAAACCTCATTTTATTTACTTAATTTTACTAACTCAATTTATTTAATATTTCTTAGGTTAATTCTTTCATTTCATATCTCAAATCCGAATCTTCTTTAGTTTGCTTAACCAAAAATATTCAACAGTTTTAAAATTTAATTTTACTTTCCTGTTCAAATCTATAAGTTATAAACTTAGTTTTAGCTATACTATTTTCAATTATAAGTTCAAAACTAATTCATATATTTATCAAATCATAATTGAAATATTTTTTCCACAATTAAAACTTGTTTTAATCGAAGTTAATTTCTTTCGGTAGCAATTCTCACTTAGAAACTTGAAAATGAATACTGGCGATGCTGCAGTCATCCTCAAAATTATTTCCCAGCGACTAAGGCGAGGTTAATGCTTTTATTTCTTTCAAAAACTTTCCAAAATATATTTTTAGTCAATATTTTCAAATAATGTTATTATTAATTTTTAAGGCTTTGAAAACAAATTTGAAAATCAACAGGATTTTTAATTCTAAAGTTCCTAAAATTTTTAAATTCTTTCTATTTATAATCTATATTAAAAATACGCTTATACAATTCCATTAGCTTATTATGAAAAAAATTCATCAATTTACATCTTTGTTATTTCAAACAATTCTTAGTGTAATTAGATATCAATTCAATTTAATTATCGAACGCTTCGTGAAATAGAATTCATGAAGTATTTGTTTTTGTTTCAATTCAACCAATAATCGATGATAACTAAATATTATCATTTCCTAGCAACTAACATTCACTAATAATTATGTAGTACTATAAAAGTTGTAATTTTATATGTAAAATGCAATCTAAGCAAATTATTTCATTTCCCCGATTTTAGAACAATATTATGTCGACTTACCTCGTTTAAGTGTTGAGAAACCCTTACAGATAATGCAGCGTCCTACGCATTGACCAGAGTCCATAAACAACTCTACGGATAAGTAAACACAATATAAAACATTTTATAACATTATCAAGTATGCGCTCTCATATATATACACGCTCATAACAAACTCATTCTAGGATATTATTAGCATATCTCTAATGAGTTAAACCACGCAAAGCTAAGGTTATCGCTAAACCTAAGCTCTGATACCAATTGTAACGACCCGGAAATTTTAACGATTCAAATAATGTAATTAAAGAAAAAAATTATGAAAATTAAAAATTAAATTTTTGCAATGAAATTTGATATTTTGGTATGCATTTATTTAAGCATAGCAAGTGGCAAATTTTTATCAGAAAATATGAAAGTTTGTTTGGTTATGAAATTTCAATTTAAAATTTAATTCAGTTAAAAATTAGTGGAATAAATTATTTTTTAAATCTAAATATTTTTATATAAAAATAGTGTAAATCATTTTCTAAGTGAGATGTCGTATTTCACTTTGTTGAATTTGGATTGCGCTAGCCCCGTTTATATTATTTTCGGCAGCAAAAATCGAGTTTTGATAGGTTAGTCGTATTACTGATATCTATGTACCATCTTGTTCGTCTCATCATGCAGATCACTGCAATATATTCATTTGTGCATTTCGGCGTCCGGTATGTGGCGAAATCTGCAAAACGGATAGCCGTATAGGTAACTATTTGAGTTTTTTGGTTTCCTGTGTCCATTTATTTGTCCATCGGCTGAAGTTAATGGACGTTAGCATTTAAAATTTCCTAAATCCTCTTGCTTGAATTTTACCATTCCTATTGTTATATTTATATATATATAATGGTTCGTTTTCTTTGCCCTTTTGTTCATTCTGTTCAAATAAAAAAATATAATATATAAAGTTTCTATTCATTATCGAATTGAAACCTGCTCATCTCATTTTTGGTTGAAGCAAACCCTCCAGCCTTATCACCTTCTCGTCCTCGCTTCCTGACCATTCGCCTTCCTCCACGTCCTCAACCCGGCACCGCTGAAGAAAAACCACGCAGCCACCAATCTTCTCATCCCATTCTACCCCGCGCCTACCATCTCATTAACCGCCTGCCACAGCTCATCCCCTTGACTCGACCACACAGCTCCACCTTTCTCCTCCCTCCGCATCTCCACCCAATCCACCCTTAGTCGCCTAACACCAGCAGCCGCAACAACCCCTTCGCAAGCTTCTCCCTCCACGCAGCCATCCATCACCCAATAGCACTAAAACAGCCACCCAAAAGCCTACTCTCCGCCTTATTCCCCTCCTTGGCTGTTGATGAACCCAGCATACCCACCACCCCTTGCTACTTTGAGTGCCATACAAACCCGCATCTGGCATACCAGCTTTCCTATGTCTAACTCGAACACTGATCCAGCTGACTCCAACCCCGAACAACCATCACCGTCACTTCCCTCCACCGCATCCTCCCTTAGCCAACAGTTGAGGCCTCGTAGCAGCCCACCCACGCCTGAAAAAAGTTGCCGACCACACCCTCCTTCGATTTGCTGCCACCACCCTGCCGAACCACAGCTCCAACTCTCCTCCGCTGTATCGAACCAGCAGCTCTTCTCCTCCTTCATTATAAAAAAAGAAAAAAAGAAAAGGTATATGTATATATTTTATTTCCATTAATCTCAAGCTAGCTTTGATTTGTATTCATTGATTTCAAATTATTAGCTTTGCTTCATGTCGCTGTCCAAAACTTGTCGCAACAGTCTTTTTGTTTATTTCTTATCCATGTGTGTGTGCGTGTCTTTTTCTTCGTTCTAGTTGTTTCTTTAGCCACGATAGATGAGAGATCACTCAAGACTAGCACCCATATGCTTAGTAAATTGATTTCACATGAAATGCCGATTTATATATGTTGTTAAATTTGAATTTATTAGTAATTTGATCGTTGAATATGATATGTCATTATCTACAATTGTTTACCTATATTAATTGACATATGACACCATAACCCATTGAATACATTATATTTAAATTTTTAATTATGATATATGCTTGCTATCGATATGTATGTCATTTTATATTATTATTTTATTGTTTTCACTCTGCAAGTTCCATGTTAGTTTAGAAAATCCCTGTGGGTTGAAATGATACATATCCGAACGATATTATAGATTAGGAAAAACGTTATGGGTTAAAATGCTACACCCAAGAAATTTTATTGATTTCTAAAATTTGGATTATGGGTTGAAACGATATGTACCCGTAAATATTAAATTATTGACGATTGAAATGATAAATACACATATCATTTAACCGTAGGATAGAAAACTATATAGGGCACCGTTGGTCTATTTTTAAATGATTCCCAAATTTTTTTTGAAATAAATTATATGTGTTTGATTTTAAAAATATATAATATAAAGATTTTTATTTTTATTTTAATATGTGTTTAAAATTTAGATTTTTAAATTATATGTTTGAAATTTTAAATTTATAAGTTAAGTTTTGAAAATGTAAATTTTAAGATTTTACTAATTTTATTATTTTTAAATATACATATATAATATGGTTTAATAAAAATAAAATTAATAAAATAAGGTTTATTAATATTTAATATAATAAAATTTAATTTTATAGAATTTAATTTGATACATATATATTATGTTTAAAATATTTATTTAAAATTTATATTAATATTTTAAAATAGATTTTCGTAACGACTTTAAAAAATCAAGGTTGGAAAGATAAATTAAAATTTATATGCAATTTAATTTGTTTAAGAATTGTATTTAAATAGGAATTGCTTTGAAATTATTAATCTTGGGATCTTAAAGATATGATTTCATAACTTGATAACTTGATTTTGATTAAAAGTGATTAAATGAATATTTTCGAACTAAAATAAAATTGAAATTTAATAATGATTTAAATTTATAATTTTATGTAAATGTTATTAAAATAACGATTAAGTGAATATTTTTAAATTTAAATAAAATTAATGTTGAATTTTGAAATATAAATGAAATTTATCAAATTGAGCTATTGTAAATGTTAGAATATTTAAACTTTGAAACCTACTAAATTTGAAGTGGTGTAAATTTGTAGTTCAAACATGGATTTGAAATCAATATAAACTAAAAATGGTTTTAATGAGAATTGAATTGAACCTTTAACCTTTTAATTAAAATCTTGGAACAGAGATTGATTTAAATTAAATTTGGAAATAAAGTTGATTTGAATTGATTTGTGAAATTGAAAGAAACAATTCTAGTTTGAAAATATATTCGATATAAACTCTTTAACATACAAACTATTTTAATATATATTATTTTAAATTTATAAAAATTATTAATATATAAAATTATAAACTATTTATAAATTATTTATAAATTATTTTAATCTATACTCTATTTTTAAATATGAACTATTTTAATGTATAACTATTCCAATATGTAAACTACTTTCATATCCGTTTAAGTTGGAACTATTATGATTTAGATTTAATGTATTTAAATGCGAATACTTCTATATGATGGTTTAACCTATTTTGTGGTGTGATTTTGAAATGAATATGATTTAAAGTGAATAGTGATTTCAAAAGTGAATATGATTTCGAAACTGATATGATTTTGGAATGAAAATGATATTTTGATATGAAGTTTGAACTGTTCGAAATTAAAAAAATGACCACAGTGTAAAATAAGCGTTTGATTGTTAAAAAAACCTGGACCGGATATTGTCATACTCTTTGCCAATACCAAAAACTACTTTAACAACTATGCACGTGGTGGAGAATCCAAAACAAAGTAGGACAGTCTGGCGAACGACTATATGAGGTATGAATGCAGCCCTGACCCCCTCAGGTCAGCTTGATGTGACTAAAATAGGAGCCATGCCAGGCCAAGTGGGGTCACACCCCCTATCGGGCACATTTCTTCGATACCATATTATTACCATGTGATTGATTTGGTGGCCACCCTTCGATTTGGTTATGGGATTATGTTCCGATGTGGGCGGTAGGAGCTACTATGCATTACTACCAGTCCGAATCTGCAAAACGGTAGTATCATATGCTGGGAATTGCCTCGTGTGCCCTGTCATATCCCTTATCGTGTCCAGTACGAGTTTGGTTTGTGTTGTACCTATGGAGTGCTCCCTGATAGCCCACCGGTTTGGTGGATTTTATAATACTGTATAGACTGTGACATTTATATAAAAATGTGTTAAGGGGGATATGGGTGACGCCTTAATGCTATTTTAATATTTTACTTTACTATAGACATTATATATGCAGCGTATTGTACTATGTATGTAGATAGTTTCGCGGATCCTTATGTGATGCAATCCCAACATTCTTTAAGTTATATTGCATTCACTTGAGTTGATTTACTTGCATAAGAATGTTAATCCTGACTCGAGTGTTTTGTGTTTTTCTTTATGCTCGGGTCAGCCTGATTGTCACAGCATTTTAGACTCACCTTTGGAGCTTGAAGCTTTGCTTGGAGATCAATCTTATCTATTTAGCTTTGCAGTTATTTCAGTTATTTCCAGTTTTATGTTCAGACTTGTTATTTGCTTCTATATTGAGACTTTTATGTATTTGAGATATCTTTTGTATTTATTTTAGACTCAAATGTTCTATAATAGCATCATGAAATACTATTTATCAATTTCCGTTGCTTATTGTTGTATTACTTTGTGTCTGTGATTCTATGATTGATTTATTTTTTGTATATGCTTAGTTTTTTCAAATATATATTAGCAATCAGTTGTTTTGAGCAATTCAAGTCTAACTTGTGTCGATTATTGTCGATTTGAATGGTTCGAAATGGCAGGTCGTTATATGTAGCATCAGAGCTCTGGTCTAGGAAAAACTTAGCATATGGAGTAAAAGCTCATTAGAGATAAGGCAGTAATACCGTAGAATGAGTAAAATTAATTATAGAATCATATTCATTCAAGCTTGAAATTCTTTGTTAGGATCCTCTTTATTAGGATTTCTTTTGAATTTTGGAACTTACCTTTGTTCTAAAATCCATTCTTGTCTTTCTTATTTGTGTTCTTTTTGATACTGGAGTATCCATAGCTTTATTTCTGTTGATCTCTGTAATAAATTTGAGCACATCTTGCAACCCCAATTGGAAACTTCATCTTTATGTTTGACTAATTCCATCGGCGGTCCTGCCAATCTTAGTATGATTTGTAAAGGGGGTGAAACTCCTTTACAACAAGCGTCGATTCACCAGAGATTCTATGTCCTTGGTTTTGATGCACTTGATATCTTACTTAGGGTGATTGGTTAAAGCGCTATGATGCAATTAATTCATGCAAAGCTCGAACTTTTTCTTTAGTAGATGATAATGGTAATTCTTTTGTGATCGAATGTCGGTTGCCTCAGGATTATGCAGGCAGTTTTGTCTTTTTACTTGATGCTCAGCCTAGTGATCTTGCCTTTACCCCGACAGTCAGGGATTATCCTGTTTTTTTTATGAAGTCACTTCTCTACCTCCTAAATGGGAAATCGAATTCCGCGTCGATCTTATTTATGAAGCTCGACCTGTTGTCCTTCCTCCTATAGAATGGTTAGTCATGCCCTTTGGATTAACCAATGCTCCTGCCTTCTTCATCGATCTCATGAATCGCGTTTTCCACGATGTTCTCAACAAGTTTTTCCTGGTTTAATTGATGATATTCTTGTATTTTCTAAGCTGGGGAAGGAGCATGAATCTCATTAGGGCTATGTGCTAGAAACTCTTTGAAGTCACCGGTTGAAAGCCAAAATTTCTAAATGCCATTTCTGGAAGGATGAAGTCCGGTTCCTTGGGCATATTGTGTAACAACTTAGTATTACGAACCTTTCAAATCAACAATCATCCACTTATGTCGAACTTGAATTGCTCAAAACAATAAATTGTTAATTTATATTTGAAAAAACTTAGCATATATAGTAAATAAATCAATTATAGAGTCGCAGATACGAAGTAATAATAATAAGCAGCAGAATAAATAAATAATAGTTCATGATGCTACTATATAAACATCAGAGTTTAAAGTAAATTACAATAGATATCTCAAACACATAGAAATTATTAATACAGATGCAAATGACAAGTCTGAACAAAACAATAATAATAAACTAAAGTAACTGGAAAGCTGAATAGACAAAGACAGATCCTCAAGCAAAGCTCCAGGCTCCAAAGGTGCGTCTCAAATGCTGTGACACTCAGTCTGATTCAATAAAGCAAAGCATAAAACACTCGAGTTAGGGTTAGCATTATTATACAAGTAAATTTAAAACAAGTGAAATGTCAACTGAAATACAAAAAAACTTAAAGGATGTTTGGGATTTCCATCCTCTAAGGATCCATGGAACTATCTGCTATGTAATAATATACGCTACATAAATAATGTATATAGTAAAGTAAACTATTAAAATAACATTAAGGCGTTACCCGTACCCCCCTTAACACATTTTATATATTCCCATAGTCTATACAATGCCGTAAGCTCCACCAAACCGGTGGTTTACCCAGAGGACATCCCATAAATACGGTACAAAACAAACTCGTAGAAGGCGTGATAGGTCATGTGAACACGGAACGTGAGGCAATGCCAGCGTAGATATACCGTTTGCGGATCCGGACTGGTGGTAACGCATAGCAGCTACTACCGCCCATCTCGAGACAAACTCCTAAATCAAAGGTGTACCCAATCAAATCACAAAGTAATAGAATGGTATCAAAGAAATCTCGATCGCAGGAATGACCTCACATGGCCAAGCATAGCTTCTGTTTTAGTTACATCTAAGCTGGCTCATGAGAGTCAGGGCTACGTAAATACCTCATATAAAATCGTCGCCAAATCATCCTATTTCGTTTTGGAATCTCCACCACATACACAGTTGTGGAAGTGGTTTTCTGTAACAACCTGCATATTTTACGATTGTTTATTTAAATCTTTTATTTATATATAGCATTGTTCGTTAAATTTAAAGTCCGAAATGTGACTTTTTGTTAAAAGTCGAAACCAGACGTCTGGTACAATGCTCAGATGTCTGGTACAATGCTCAAACGTTTGAGGCTATGTAATAAAAATTCCAGACTTACAGCTCATACGTTTGAGGTTATTTCCTTGACGTGTGAGCGATCTGGGAGAAAAATTCTAGATTCTCAGCTCAGACGTCTGGGAAAACCACCTGACATCTGGTGCTGTTTAATTCAGCCAGTTTGCCTATTTCTTAGTGGATTTCCGTTTTGTCTATTTTTGTTGATCCGGTTGGTTGTCGTCATTTATTATCGACTTTAATGACTTCTTCTTTGGATTTTTGGGAATATCCATTTGATGGATTTGATATCGATTTCAACGGTTTTGATTCACGTCATCGAATGTGAATTTTTGGTGATTGATTGTTTTTACAATCATTTCTATGATTTGTCACTTTAAACCACAAAGTTTCTATACTAGTAGTAAATATTCAAACTCTTTCACAAAAATTATTTCAACGTTTCTTTTAAATAAAAAGCTCGTTTTTAAATCTCATTTTCCAATCTATTAGTATATATAAACCTTTACCTCATTCGCACGATAAATCCAATTAGACGACTTAGCAAGTGGTATGAAACGCTTGCGTTTACTTCGTCGGTTAATTTTTAGATTTGTTCGATTGAAATCCTGTGACAATTTTTGAGTGGAAATCTACAATTTGTTCGTAATTATTTAAGTTAAGTCATTGGTTATGGGACATGAAGATAAACTCATTTATTTACTAGCTTGGTGTAATTTACACTTTTATTGATCTATGACGATCATTTTGAGGTTTAGACTAGCGATATTCGATGTCTTATTGTCCGCGTGGGGACAATACCCGTTTATGTTGAGCTTCGTCTCATTTTTTGTAGGCTAGCGACCTATGGGTTTTATAGAGTTCAGTTCATCGGGCGTATCGTTGTACCACATCATTGTTCCAGTTTATTGAGTTCCAGGTTCATCGGGCATACCGTGGCACTACGTCGTTGCTCTGGCTTATTTGAGTTTTAGGTTCCTCGGGTGTACCGTTGTACAACGTCGTTGCACTGGCTCTATGGGTTAGCGACCCTTGGGATAGCATCCCGTTTGTGATACACATGTTGATGATTTTTCGTGCTCCCGTTTGTGATAGACCTCTCCCTTTGTGTTTTCTAGATTTCTAATTGATGATTTCTAAAATTTGTGTTATACCAATTTTGTGATTTACATTGATAAGCTCTATAAATATTTGAGGTTTGGTGAATAAGCTAAAGAATATGACATTCTTTTTGGTATTTGAGAAAACTTAAGATATTATATGATTTTCATTGTTATCATATATATTTGTTATATCTCATACCCTATCTCATCTTATATGATATTTATAGCTAGACTGATCCATTTATAATTTTTCTTCTTAAATAATACTCGGGTCAGACCAAGGTGTTTCAGGTGCTTCCACTTGACTTCTTAATAGGGACTAGCTTTTGACTTTTAGCTAACGACTTTAGCTTAGTAGTTTTTGTTTTTATCCATTCGAGATAAAGACTCCTTGATGTATACATATTCTTTTGTCTAGCACCTGTACCTATTCTTTTGTGGTGTAGTGGATCTTGTATGGCCACTACTTTGATGTACACTAAGTGTTATATCCATATCTGTTTCCGCCTTGGTGATATGAATATCTTTGACCGATTTATGTTATGCTTATTTTATATTTGTTTCCCAAGGCCACATAGCCGCTGTGTAGTAGCTTTGATTTTGTATTTGATACGTCAGATTTCCTCTTGAAATGAAATGCATGACATACCATCTAACATATCGGTACTCGCGCAAAGCCATTATATTGATGGTCGCTCCTCGACAGCCTTATTCTTTGTACTAATTGACGGCATTACCCAGTAGTGTCCTTGGTTAGTGTGAGTATAGAGGTGGGGCGTCACAGCTTGGTATCAGAGCCAAACTTCGAAACATTATAGAATATTATGACAAGGATCATTGTCCTAAGTCTCCCTTAGGAATCGTGCCTTAGTATTTAATTTGAGTTTTAGGACCCGTTCTATCTTATTTCCTTATTTGTCATTCAAGTTTGTTTGATACTCATTCTGAGAATAACGTTTTCCTCTTCTTTTTTCTCTCTTAAAGAAGAAAAATGGTTAGACCTGGCCATCCCAGCGCCGATCAATCTTGTGCTACTCCTCAGGATGGCGTATGCATATCTGCCTAACAGCTTTTGGATCTTGTAAAGAATGCTCAAGCTGCCGGACCCATTCCTGAGCCTACTCATCCTAAATCCAATTTTGCATGCTTGTGCAGTGTCAATTTGGGTAGAAGGTCATTCAAGGGTTCCGAAAGTGTAATAGAAATCCAAGCTTGGCTTAGAACATGCGACTGCATCTTTTCTCGCATGAATCTTATAGATCTACATCGAGTCCAAGTGGCTTCTGGCATGCTCCATGAAAGAGCACTAGATTGGTATGAGCTTTTGGTTTTTGAAATTTTCGAAGCGGACCTTACTTGGGAGCAATTCCGAGAAAGGTTCGATTTAAAGTTTATGCTAGAAGTTGAAAAGGTAACTTTAGTTCGACGCTTTATTGACCTTGTTCAAGGTGAATCTTCTATGACAGATTATGTCACATCTTTTGAATCTCTCTCTAGATATGTGGTTGAGTATATTAATATCCCATTAAAGAAAAATCAGAGGTTTATCTATGGGATGAATAAGAACCTCAAAAAGGCTTTACTTCTGAAACTAGAAGTTTCTTTCAATCAGCTTATAAATATCGCTCTTTGACTTGAAGAGGACGATAAAGAAAGTGATGTTGAAGTTGTGGGTTCCAAATAGAACTTTAAAATCAACAAGAAGAGGCCTATTAAGTTCAAACCTAATCCCAATAAGAAAGGGAAGCAAGCAACTTTGGTAGCAAAGAATCCTACCCCTAATCGTGGAGAATGTTACAACCTCGGTTCTAAGGACCATTATGCAAATAAGTGTCTAAATCCCCTTTATTGCCGTTATTGCAAAAGTTCGGGTCATCTTTTATCTTCATGTCTCAAACTTCAAAGCAAGATAAAGGGAAAGCTGGATGTTGCGCAAGGTTGGTCAAGGCATTTCTCATTCCATCCTTGGTGGCATTATTATGTTTCATGATCATCCTATTCGAGTTCTTTTTGATACGGGTGCATCTCACTCTTTTATATCAAAAGAACTTATTGATACTTTGTCTTTAAATGTTGGGTTTCATGACTTTACTGAAAATTTCAAATCTGGTTGGTGGATCCACAACACTCGGTTTATTTTGTAAATATGTTGAGATTATCTTATGTGAATATGCTTTTCGAGTCTATTTGCATGTAATGCGCTACTTAGGTTTCGGAATGATTTTGGGAATGGATTGGCTTAATCGTTATGAAGCCCATATCTTATGTCCCGAGAGGACTATCCATCTTCAACATCCTCAACATGTTAAGCAAATTTCTATTGTTCTTAGTGGTTCAGATTCCAATTCGATAGCATCCTTATATTCTCTAAATCAACATGATGATGATGATGATGATGAGGAAGTTGTCATTTCCCTCATTCACGTTGTTCATGAATTTCCCAATATATTTGAGCCCATTTAAGGATTACTACCTAAGCGAGTAATCGAGTTCAAAATTAATCTAATACCTGGAGCTCTACCTATCACTCGTCCTCCTTATCATATGTCCAATAAGGAAAATGAGGTGATGCATAAGCAATTATCCGAATTGGAAGTAAAGCAATTTATTCGTTCTAGTTACTTTACTTGGGGAGCTTCGGCTATCTTTGTGAAAAAAATCTGATGGTATACTTAGGCTTTGCGTTGACTACCGCAAGCTTAATGATCTTACCATCAAGAATAAATATCCCTTGCCTCAGATTGATGATCTATTCGATCAATTTAGCGATGCTAGAGTCTTTTCACAATTATACTTAGCAACTGGTCTTCATCAACTTCATATTGTAGAGGATAGTATTTCTTTGACGTCGTTCCGTACTCGTTATGGATCATATGGAAGGCTTGTTATGCCATTTGTTTTAGCTAATGCTCCAGCTTATTTCGCTGACCATATCAATGGAGTTTTCAAAGACTTCCTCAATCGATTTATTGTCATCTTTATCGAAGATATTCTTATTTATTCTAAAACCGAGGTAGAGCATGAAAAACATCTACGAATTGTATTCGAAAGTCTTAGGAGCAATCAATTGAAAGCAAAATTTTCTAAGTGCGACTTCTGGCAGTCTCATGTAAAATTGTTATGACATATTATATCTGAATCCGGAAATTATGTGGATCCTTCAAAGATTGAAACGATTAAAAATTCGAAGAGACCGGAGAGTGTGATGGAAATTCGTTGCTTTCTTGGATTTGCGGGCTATTACTGTTGGTTCATAAAAGACTTTTCCAAAAATTTTGTACCTCTTACTGGTTTGACAAAGAAGGGAGTTAAGTACATTTGGTCAGACAAATGTGAAGCTTCTTTTTAGAAATTAAAAGAACTCCTTTCTGATGCTCCTATTCTTCTGATTCCCGAAGGGAAGCAAGACTTTATTGTTTATACTGATGCTAGTCGTGTTGGTTTGGAAGTCGTTCTTATGCAAAGGGAACGTGTTATCGCTTATGCTTCTAGGAAATTAAAGCTTGCCGAGACTAGATATGCCACTCATGATTTAGAGTTCGTGGCCATTGTTTTCACCTTTAGAATTTGGCGCCATTTTTTTTTGGGAGAGAAATTTTTTCTCTACACCAACCATAAATCTTTGAAGTATTTATTTTCTCAAAAGGAAATTTGCGCAAACAATGTTGGCTCGAATTCCTTGCATCTTATGATCTTGATATTCTTTACTCCCGGAAAGGGAAATCATGTTGCCGATGCCCTTAGCCAAAAGCAACAAGCGGTTGTTTCTTTAATGGTATCCGAATGGAATGATCTCGAGACTTTTTCTACTTGTGAGATTCAAGATCGCAAGTCCGATTAATGTTTAACACTTGTTTTATGTAACATTAGGCTCATCCTTCTCTTTTAGACGGCATCCTTGAAGCTCAAAAGCAAGATCCTGAATTGGCTCTTTTTAGCTAAAGTTGTAGGGATAAAAATAAGCTTGATGGTTTGAAAGACTTTGAAATATATGCTCGTGGCGGCATTCGAAAATTTGGTAGACTTATCGTGCTGAATATTAGTGATCTCCGTAAAGACATTTTAAGAGATTCTCATCGTTCTAAATTTACCATTCATCTCGGTAGTAGTAAAATGTACGCAAACATGAAGTGACTTTATTATTGGGATGGAATGAAATATGATATTGCTAACTTTATAATAGTTGCATGACTTGCCAACTCGTTAATGCAGAGCACCAAAGGCCCGGTGGGTTATAACAACCTTTGGACAATCCAGTTTGGAAGTACGATCAAGTGTCCATGGAATTATTGACGGTCTTCTCCATTCTCATTCGAGTCATGATAGTTTATGGGTGATTGTAGGTAGACTAACAAAATCCACTCATTTTATTCCCGTTCGATCCAATCGGACCGTACCTCTTTTGGGCAAACTCCATGTTGAAGAAATTGTTAAATTGCATGGAGTTCCTACTTCTATTGTTAGTGATCGTGATCCATTATTTACTAGTGGATTTTGGAAGGGTCTTCAAAAAGCTTTAGGAATGAAGCTTAATTTTAGCACCGCTTATCATCCTCAGTCCGATGGAAAAACAAAGCGTGTGAATCAAACTCTTGAAGATCTTCTTCGTGCTTGTATTCTTGATTTTGGTAGAAGTTGAGAGGATCATGTTTCTCTTGTTGAGTTTTCCTACAATAATAGCTTCTAATCTAGTATAGGTATGGCACCTTTCGATGCACTTTACGGAAGGCCACGCCGATGTCCTTCGTGTTGGCTTGAAGTCGTTGAGAAGCTTGCTTTAGGTCGAGATTTTATTCGTGATTCCGCAGAAAAGATTGACCTTATTCGTCATAGGATGAAAGAAGCTCAAAGTAAACAAAAATCCTATGCCGATAACCGAAGAAGAAAATTATAATTTTCTATGAGAGATTTGGTATTCATTCATGTTTCACCTATGAAAGGTATTGTGCGTTTCAGTTGATCGGGAAAATTGGCACCTCGATATATTGGCCTATTTCCCATCACCGAACGCGTTGTTTTTGTGGCTTATCGCCCTTTATTACTGCCTTAATTTTCTGCTATTCATGAAGTATTTCACATTTGTCTACTAGGAAATGCCTTAGAGATTCCGATTCTATTCTTGAGCACGGTGTTATTGATGAAATTGAGGTTTCACCTAATTTGACTTATGAGCAATATCCTATTCATATAATTTCTATGGAGGTTAAACGCCATCATAATAAAGATGTTTCACTTGTGAAAGTTCAATGGTCCTCAAATCCTAAGGATTGTTCTTGGGAATCTAGAGAATTCATCGAGCAAACACATCCAGACTTACTCTCTTGTGCTCATTAATGTGAACTTCTCACTTCAAATTTTTCTGTTGCATTGTTATGCCTTAGAGTGGTTGTTACTCTTTATTTTCTTCTTATGTATTGCGAGGATGCAATTTCTTTAAGGAGGGGAGTCGGTAATAACCCGCATATTTTACGATTGTATATTTAAATATAGCATCGTTTGTTAATTTTAAAGTCCAAAATGTGAATTTTGTAATCAATCGAGTCCGGATTCGAGACCACTTCCATTGAGTTCAAAATGATGTTTACAACTTGTTTGAGTATAAACATTGATAAGTTTGGAGTTGATTAGGAATTTGGTACTTTGTTTGGGCTTTGGGTTGTGTTCTAACCCACTAATCCAATAACAGAACCCAAACTCTTCTACAAACTACCCCTATCTCCTCTCCTCTTCATTCATTCCACTCACAAATTTCCTAACACTCAAACCCTAAAAAAATGGAGGAATAGAAAAGAGATTAGAAATTCCTAAGCCCTAATTCTCTTATGAAATTCAAGTTCAAGTTATAAATTAGAGAAAAGCTTAGGTAAGCATCCTCTTCATCTTCTCCATCTCAACCTCTCTTTAATTTTCATAAATTCCTATAACCTAACTTAGGAAATTCATTTCATTTGATAATAGATTGAAGATTCTTGAGATGTTGTTGGACAAAATCGATCATGCTTTGTTTCAGAGCTTCTCATTTCTTGTTTTTGGGTTTAAAGGTGAGTTCTTGAACTCACAACTATGTCTATAGATTTCATTGTTGTTAGGTATGAATTCCTAACATCTATTTCATTTTCAATTGCTTTTGAATTGAATTGGTTTGGTTAATTTTCCAATTTTGGATATTTTAAAGTCAAAGTCAATGAAAATCCTACTACGGATGTTTGGACATGTTGTTTGGAGTGTATTGAAGAGCCTATAAGGCTGGGTTGTCGCTTGGCATAAATCTCTAGCCTCCGTCGCTCGTTCTATCGCTTTCGAATTGATTTGGCCATCATTGGCCTAGGATGATTTTTGCCCTGAGCTTCGGCTCAGACGTCTGGTACAATGCTTAGACGTTTGAGGCTACAGAATAAAAATTCCAGACTTACAGCTCAGAGTCTGAGGTTCTTTCCCAGACGCCTAGGCGATCTGGAAGAAAATTTTCCAGATCCTCAACTCAGATGTCTGGAAAACCACCATATATCTGGTACTGTTTAGTTCAGCCAGTTTGCCTATTTTTCAGTGGAATTCCGTTTATCGATTTTCGTTGATCCGATTGGTTGTTGTCATTTATTATCGACTTTGATGACTTCTTCTCTGGATTTTTGGGAGTATCCATTTGATGGATTTGATATCGGTTTCTATGGTTTTGATTCACGTCATCGAATGTGAATTTTTGGCGATTGATTTTTTTACAATCATTTCTGTGATTTGTCATTTTAAACTAAAAAGGTTTTTATATTAGTAGTAAATACTCAAACTCTTTTTAAAAAAAATGATTTCAACATTTCTTTTAAATACAAGGCTCATTTTTAAATCTTTTTTTCCAATCTATTAGTACATACAAACCTTTAGCTCATTCGTATGAGAAGTCCAATTAAACGACTTAGCAAAACAAGTGGTATGAAACGCTTGCGTTTACTTTGTCAGTTGATTTTTAGACTTGTTCGATTAATATCTTGTGATAATTTTCGAGTGGAAATCTACCATTTGTTCATAAATATTTAAGTTAAGCCAGTGGTTATGAGAAATGAAGCTAAACTCATTTATTTATTTATTAGCTTGGTGTAATTTACACTTTTATTGACCTATGACGATCATTTTGAGGTTTAGACTAGCGATATGCGATGTCTCATTGTCCACGTGGGGGACAACACTCCGTTATGTTGAGCTTCATCTCATTTTTTGTAAGCTAACGACCTGTGGGTTTTATGGAGTTCGATTCGTCGGGCGTACCATTGTACTACGTCGTTGTTCCGGCTTATTGAGTTTCAGGTTCATCGAGTATATCATTGTACTACTTCGTTGTTCCGGCTTATTTGAGTTTCAGGTTCCACGACATACCGTTACACTACGTCGTTGCATCGGCTCTATGGGTTAGCGACCCATTGGATAATGTAATGACTCGTATATTTTAATAATTTTTTTAATGTAATTAATTGAATTTTTGTGAAATTTTAAATCATTAAACTAGGAAACAAAAATTTTATATTTGGAATACATCTAACTAAACATAGCAAATGGTATATTTTCACTTGATAATATGGAAGCTTATTTTATTGTGTAATTTTATTTCAATTCAAATCAGTAAAATTGATGAAAATAAAATGTTTTCCAAACCTGAATATTTTTACACAATTTTTTAAATCATATTTTATATGAGACGTCATATTTCATTTCTTCAAATTTGGACTGCTATTGCGCCGTTTGTCTTATTTCCGGCAAATTAGCAGCATTTTTGGTACCGATTATCGACTTTTGACAGGATAATCGTACCATTGATATCTGTATACCATTTTGATTGTGCAGTCATGCTGATCTTTACGGTATATTCAATTCTATGTTTTGAAATTCGGTACGCGGCGGAATCCTTGTAAATGGTAACTGTATCGGTAACTAGTTTGTGTCTTTTGGTCTCTTACACCATTTCATATTCCACCGTTTAAACCAATTGCCATTTACATTTCGTATTCACAGGCATTAATATCACGCTTTTGCAATTCCGTATTTTCCCAACTTTTGGCCTTTCATTTTGATCATCTCAAGGTTTGAAAATTTATTTTCATTCATAAAAAATATAAAGCTTCCTATTTGTTCCTTCTGCAAATTTGCCTTCCTCTTTTCCTCTACACTCTTTTATTTTGTTCGCTTTGTCTTCCACCTCCCTATTCAACCACCAAGCTGCCGCACCACCTTTCCTCTCCCCTCACACAAGCAAAGCTGTAACAACCTGGGATTTTGAAGATTACCGTTAATATTAAATTATAATTTAATATTGTTTTTAAAAATGAACTGTATAAGTATTTGGTTTAAATAAATTGAAATATTGGGTATTTATTAGTTTGGAGCTAATAAGTTAATTAGGTGATGTATTTTAAAGTTAAATTGTTGAAATAAATCTAAAGTAATGAAAATAAAGTTTTAAAAACTTTATTTCGAGAATTTGAGTAGAAAATAATCAAAGTGCAACTTTATTTGGGTGAATACAACAATATTGGAAAACATTGTCAATATTAACCTTTTATTGATTTTAAAAGAGGAAATTTAAAGAAATTATGTATTTTATTAAAATAAAAGATGAGACATTGTTTGGAAAAAATATTTTGATTACTAAAAAGTATTAGAATGATTTATTGCAATTTATTTGACACGAAAGAAATTTTGTTCAAGTTATTGCATTAAAAATAGTGTTTTTACACCAAAATGGTGTAATTTGTAACATATTGTCAAAGATAGGATTTTATTTATAAAAATAACTTTTTATTTTCGAAATAGTTTTTTTCATGTAATAAAAATTTTAGTTACATACATCTGTGCATAGATTTTTATTTGACTTTAAAATGTAGAAGTGTATATATATATATATATGTATATATGTATATATATATAATGTTAAAATAGGATAAATATGTACATAGCTTTATATTTTCACTAAGTATTTAAGTCTTAAGCTAATTGGGTAAGGATTTAGAACCCAAAACCCATTATATAAATTTAAACACAGATGTATGCAATCTACAGATACAGGGACAATCATAGAAACAAACACAGATGCATAAATAAAATAAAAGCAGCAAAGGTAAGAACACACCGGATTTTATACTGGTTCGGAGTTACCCTACATCCAGTCCCGCAACACAAGTGTGGATTTCCTTTCAAAAGCAATTGCATAATTACACTCTCGGTTTCAAGGCTACGAGGTACACCCTCCAGAATTTCTATCCTCTAGGTAGAGATACTTGATTCCGGGCCACAAGTTTGCCCAATTGATTTACCAAGGCTACAATCACACCTTTTCTCGCTTGATTGATTTTCAAGGCCAAAATCACACCTTTTCTCACTTAATAGATTACAAAGAAGCCTATAACTCTGAATAGCACTGAAAACCTTGTTGAGATAGTAATAGAGAATCAAACTAGAAAAGATCAATTTCGATTCAATGTTGATTTCGGCAGAGTAATGGTAAGAATATGTATTAAGAAATGTGAAAGAAGAAGAGGAGTGAAAAACTAGAAAATCTGATATAAAATTCGTTGAAACAAACCCCTCTTTATAGAAGAAGAACAGCCATGTCCATCCGTGAAGAGTTATGGCGAATAGACACTTCTTTTGAAATTTAAATTTTGAACTCAACTGACACCATGTCGACATGGTCACCAAAGGCATGTCGACATCCTAAAGCAATTTTTTATGATTCGATTTTCTTTGAAAATAACCTTTATCTTATATTAAAACTATTTTAAACTTATATAATATACTTGATTATAGTTAAAATACATAAGTAAATATAGAGAATAATATATATATATATATATATAATTTAACTATAATTTCATATAAATCTTAAGTATAAATATTCAAAAGTTAAATATATTATATTAAAAGATAGTTTAAAATCAGGAGTAATTTGACTTTGAAATTAAAGATGGTTTTAGAAATTTCTGGTAAGAGGAAATTAACAGTACGCTAATTGCTTCTTCCTTCTCAAGACATCCGTATACAGAACAGAGAAAAAAAAGAAGAAAATCAATGGCTTCCTTCTTATAAATCAATTTTCACTCAAAATCTCTGCAAATTCAGGAATTAAATCAAGCAATTTGAGAGATTAGGGAAGGTAATCTCCACCAGTGTCCAAAGATTTCATCAAAAATCTTAGAATTAAGTATGAATTGTCTATAACCAATTTTTTTTGATGTGCATGTCTTTGTTTAACTTTCATAGGTCTTTGAAGCTCCAATTCTCCTTCAAAGTTTGCTGCTTGATATCAAACTCTTTGCTAAATTGCCAAGGTGAGTACAAGCTCATGAATTGTTAGCTAAAAATTAAAGTTCCTGCAAGAAAATTTGCAAAATTATTTACTGTATATGTTATTCTTTCTGGTTCTTATTCTCTTTATTTTCTGATTTTTGTTAGCCACTTTGTTTTGGCCATAACTCTTTCATTTCTTAACCAAATTCAATAATCTTGGATATTTTGGAAATTGAAGACATAGATATACAAGTTTCATGTTTTGAGTTTTCTAAAATTTTGATGTTTTCTTGATCAAAATCGTACTTGTTTGTTGCTGTACCCAGAGCAAATTGACAGCGGAAACAATCACAGGCCAAAGAAGTGTTTTAGCCATAAGTTACTCGTTTCTTATCCGATTTGAGTCAATTTTTTTTGTAGAAACTACATTCAATAAGGAGTAATTTTTTTCAGGTTGCATTTCGATATTTTGCTATTTGATTAACCTAAAATAGAATTGAATGCAGAAGCATAATTATGTCTTTGACAGAATTTCCTGAGTTTGAATCTGACATTGTTTGAGCTATATCTTTCTCTTTTTTTATCGGAATTTGATAATTTTTAATGCTTTGGAAAGCATAATTCAGCACTACAATTTTCACTCATTGATTTTTTTGTAATTTTGAGGTTAGCTGTGTCAAAATCGAATTTTTTACTGCTATCCCGAGAGCAAAACTATTATTTGCTCTGTGTTTGAAACTGAAACGAAATTAGCTTTATCTTCTTCGTTTCTTATCCGAATTTGATAATTTTGGATGTTCCGAAAAGCATAGATCATGTGCTACAAGTTTCATAAATTATGTTTTCTGGAATTTTGAAGTTTTCTTAGCCAAAGTTATAGTTGTATGTTGTTGTCCTGGGAGTAAAATGACAGGAACAACAATCATTGACCTTAGAATTGTATTAGCTCGTTTTTGCTCTCATCATCTCGGTTTTGATGATGTTTTTGAGATATTTTGAGAGCTTTGATGCCTATCAATAAGCTAGCTATATTTGGAGAATTTGAAATTCAAATTTAAATGGAATTTGAATTGATTTGGGTTAAATTTGAATTGAATTCGTATTGAATTCAATTATCGGTTTTGAGATATCCCTCTTAGTTTTCATTGCTTTCGAGAATGGTTTTCACTAAACCATTTTCGAAATACATGGACATTTCAAATTATGATTACATAGTATTTTTTAAAATAATTTTTCTAAGTAAAGATATATTTATTTCCTATAATAAATAAATTTTAAATATTGGTTTTAATAATCGTTTTCGGAAAATCGTTTTAAATTTCTGTTTTCTCTAATAAATTTATTTTTAAATAAAAGTACTTATTTTTATGAATTCTGAACGTATAAGAAAGGAAATGAAATGGTAAAGTAAAACATGTGGTATGGGGCACATGGATTTGTTTTATCGCTTAATGTCGGACTTATACGATCGAAACCCTTTCGATGAACTATTTGAGATGATTTATGATGTTATTAAATTTTGGGTAGATTATATGGTCCGAGAACACCAATTTAGAAGTATATTCGATGAAAGACCATTTTAAAATGTGTTTCTTAATCGCCGATGAAATGTGGTGAATTAAGAGCTAGAAATTCCTAATTGGAATTATGGTTATAACTAACCATCTAGATGTTATTTTTACTTACCGATGAGTTGAGGTAAGCTTCTTTATGATGAGTTTACGATGTTGAGATATATTATGATAATTTTTACTTGTCGAAGAGATAAGACAAGTCATGATACCACTAGTACTCATCAATGAGATTAGACGAGCATGATATTGTATTTACTCACCAATGAGATGAAGCTGAGTATATTTTCCTGATGCTTACGATGTTTTACTAGTGTGGTACCAACTAACGGCTAGTAAACCGTTAGGTGCGAACGTATGGTACGGGACATGCATTAACATCTATTGGGTTCCCATCCGAGAAGTTGAGACACATTCACGATGTTTACTAGTACTACAGAACATGAGTACTCGATTGGAGTCATCACGATGTAATTGCTACTCCGATCATCGCGATGTTATTAACTCGGGTCTTTGTGACTGGGAGTCATTATAATATTATAGACTATGGACATTCATGATATTCAAGATGTTAAGATGTTATTAGACTCCAGTCATCACGATGTTTATGGTACCAAATGGTAGTACTAGCCACAATATAGAGCGTGTAGCATTGCTTCGGCATGCAATCGAGGATCTGGTCAATCCGTGATTTCTTTGAGTTTTGATGTTTTAGACTTCACCATCTTTAGATGATTATTACATTAGCCTAGTGCCAGATGAGATGTATGCATATATGGTGAAATCATTTATGATGTTACTCTTTGATTGAGTTATTTGCATTATGGATTGATGATTTGATGATTTTATAGACTACTTGATGTTAAGATGGAGTTGAGATGTATTTATATATCTATACCGATGAGATGAGGTATAAATGATTATGAAGAATCTTTTACGATGAGTTTTAGTGATGGATTTGAGATGTATCTATATTCATACCGATGAGATGAGGTATGAATAGGTATAATGCTTCTTTTATGATTGGGTTTTATATTTACTTGAATGATCCTTGGGATATGCCAATGAGATGAGGCACATCCATATGCGTTTTATTCTATGCATGAAGTATATGTACCTTTGATGCATTGTTATATTGACAACCACTTCTAAGAAGATAATTGAATCATTTGAAGTCATTATCCATATTCCTTTATACCGCTGATGATATGAGGCAAAAGTGATGTTTATTTTGTCTAATCTTTAAAACTTTGCTCGCCGATGTCCCATTTGCTTAATTGTCAGTTATGCCACTTAGGTATGACTTTATCATCATTACCTCTTCTACTTGCCAAGAAGAGATGTTGTCATTTCTTATGATGTTGAAACCCTGTTTAGTGCATGGCATCCTTTAAGAAAAAGGATACCATAGCTTTCACCTACTTATCCTTATCGATTATTCTGTTTAACTGTTGATTTTGGCTAGCCTGACCCGTTTGTTTTCAATCGGGTCAGACCGAGTTGTTTCAGGTATCATCTAGTTGATGTTGGATATCAACTCTTCTTTCTCTTGCGTAGTTTATGTACTTTCGCATACTATGATGTAGTTATATTTGATTCGATGTATATGGTGTGATCGAGTACCACCTTTATTGTATTTATATTGTATTGTACTAAACATGATCTCTCTCAACAACAACAACGGAGGAGGAGGAAAAGAGAGAGATATCTCTCTCAACAACAACAACGGAGGAGGAGGAAAAGAGAGAGATAGCCACCTATAGTTTTGAATTAAGCATTTGCTGGGTATGTCGATCCAGTTGAGATAGAAAAAAAATCATATTGCATTTGTCAACGTATTTAGTAGATGTTTAAGACAAAATTATAGATGGTCGCCCTTAACCGGCCCTATTCTCTACTTTAATAGATAGAATTACTTGTTAATTCTCTTTATTAAGGTGGGTCTCGGGATGGGGCGTTACAAAAGCCAACACGCAACCTTCAATAACCAGTAACCGAACGTCATCTCGCCTCTTCAAACTGAACCACTTCCAACCTTTAGCCCAAGCATGTCAAAGCCTTCCATCTTCCACCGAGCCGCCACTACCACTCCAATCGGCCTCCTCCTCCACTGACTGATCAAACCCCATGAGCAGCCTTCACTTGGCTGAACTGCCTAATGCCTCCTCTTGCCAAGTTATTTTTTTCTCCTCCTTTATAACATATAAGGTACATACATATATCGTATATATGTAAGTATATATAATTGTTGTTGGTTTATAAATACAAAGTATATAAAGCTTTGTTTCTACATATATTAAAAAATATACATATATTTGCATGCTATAGTTTATAAGATAGTTAGTTTATATATATATGGTATGTTATAGTATATATACAAAGTTTTGTCTATACGAGTTTATATTTGTTATATGATAAGGTATGTATATAGGTACTTGTGTCATTTTATATATAATTGCAACAGTCTACATAGTAGTTAATATATATAATGGTACATATATATGTGTGTGTGATTTGGATTTGTAGATAGGTGTATTATTGAGTTCAAGTTGGTCATATATATATATATATATATATATATATATATATATGCATGTATGTATGTATACTCTGTTTCCAGCAATTCTTGTCTGCATACATATCTGGGTTATGATATGAGTTAGATATATGTATGTTTTGCATATCTTTTGTCCACTGTCTAAATTTTATGATATGTACACTGTTTTATATATGTATGTAAGTTGTAATGACCTGTCACTTTAATGTAAACTTATGGAAATTATATAAAATCTATATATTTGTATATATTTTAGCTTATGCATTGTTTATATATAGAGTTTGGTGAGTTTAAGTTATATGTTATGTTTTGTTAAAAGGAAGCATAGTCAAAAGTCTTCATATATATATATATATATATATATATATATATATATATATATATATATATATATATATATATATAGTCTGCATAAGTATTTAGCTGTTAGTTATATTTTTTATAAATAATTTTGGTTCGAAGATGTATAACATGAATCTTATTTAATATATGTGTTATCTGGCTAGTGTGTGTGTATATATGTGTGTGTATAAAGTTACTGTATATGAGTTGTATAAATATACATGTTAAGTTTTAAGTGTGTCGATTCAAAATTTTATTATTTTATATATTTTGACTTTAACATTTGAGTTTTAGCTTAAAACAATGGATTTGAAATGCATATATATATTTGATTCAATATATGCTTGAATTTAGAATCTGATTTTATATGTAGAGTTATATATAGTTATATATATAAGTTCACTTATACCATTTATCTTCATCGATCCAATTCTGATTTGTTCCATCAATTCCCGTTATCAGCTTTGACCGTTGAATTCGTGTTGATTCTACTTTGCATGGATTCGCAATTCAATTTCAAAGTCTGTATCAGTGTGCATATCCATGTCATCTTCTGTATTCTCTAGCCTCAAAAGGTGATCAATCACTCACGATTAATATTCTTATATTTATTAAATTTGATTTCAATTGAAACGATAATTGAAATATGCTGCTGTTAGTTAATTACATTGCCATATATATGTTATTATCTGTAACTGTTCACCTGTGACATCTGACACCATTATCTGTTATTTATATTAATGATATATGCCTGTTATATTATAATCATATATGTTCTCACTCTGCAAGTTCCCTGTTAGTATAGAATTCCCAATGGCTTGAAATGATACACACCCGAACGATTGGTAGAATAGGAGAAAATCGTTATGGATTGAAATGTTAACCCAAGCGATTTTCATTGAGTTGAATTTCGGATTGCGGGTTGAAATGATATATACATGTATATATTTAAATTGCGGATTGAAATGATAAATATCCGTATCACTTGACCATAGAATAGAAAATTATACATAAACACCATTGGTCAATATATATTTTGAAATGATTTCCACGGTTCTGTAATGAATATTTTGGTTTTAATAAATATTGATTTTAAGATATATATATATATATATATATATATATACACGAGTACTTTGGCACGTGCGATGCACGTGCGTAGGAGAAACTGGTATTAAGAAACGATGGTTGTGAGGTTTTTTGAATTTTATGAAAGGACGATGTGTACGTAATGTTGTATTTTTTGGATATTGTCTAATCCAAAACTCATCAATGTCTGATGAACGTGCATATGGAACTTTTGTATCAAACGTGGAAATATGTTTTAAATTAGACCGACCGTATGTAGAGAGAGAGAGATAAATGTTTCACACGCTTACATACGTAGGAAATTATTATATACAAAGTGAATGCTGTTTGGAGAATTTTTTATGGAAGTTACTTGAAACTTTTGAATTGCACAGTTGCATAATATCATTTGTATGAAGGTTGCAGCTTTTTATATTGTTTGTACTTGAAAGTTTAATAATTCACTTATAGACCTTAACGTATTAGACTTTATTAAGCACAAATCTTGAGACAATTATGAAAATGGAAAAGTGCGCTTTTTACTGCTCAAACAAACAACCAAAAGTTTCTTATTCATATCGGGCTCCCATTGTTGAGTACATACAAAAGTAAAAAGTCCTAGACCCTAGTAATAGGCATAAAGTAATAAGCATAAGAAAATTCAGTAAACGTAGTCATAAAATATGTAGTATATGAATGATTACAAAACAGTCAGTACACTAAAGCATTAAACATTGTTTAAGTTGAAAACAAAAGGATTATAAGCAAATTCTTTTTTTGCAAGTGTAAGCAAAGCAATAGGCTAGGATATTAATTCCATTCTATTCCTGTATATTAATTTGTATTTTCTATATTGATGGTATCAGTTTTGTGGTAAGAGTACTTCGATACTTACATAAAAATTACACTGTAAGTATCGTACAAACCTTGCAACGTATATACATGGTCAAAAGTAGATGTTACAACCATATATGAATCTCTAAGAAAATAAGGACAAACTGTTGTACTAAGATGGATAGATTTAATTATAAATTAGCTGCAAATATAATACATAATTACATATATTTTTAGTACAATGTTTTGAAATATCATAATAACATTGAGCAAAAACCAACCATAATTTACAGACAAACAAATTGAAATAAACATGAACAAAGAACAAAAAGGTCATGCCCGTGAGGGTGGTTTTTCAAATCTTGGCTTCGAAAATCCAACCTTCCTTGCATTGTACGTCCAGATATCTAGAATTCTTATGTAGGTTGAGGAAGTCCAAATTCCTTTTAACATCCCATGAAGAAATATTCTGAAGGTCTTGTTTGTATGAATTTCAATATTGAGATACCACTACATTCTTTCAGTAACAGTGCTAACAGTACAACAAACTTAATCAGGAGAACAGTATAATGTGTTTTGATCATTATGTACTTGGATCATATTTCTAGTATTGTTAAACTGTACAGTTTCATGGGAATAACGATACACATGATTGCAGATAACTGATATGAAAGTATTCAAACTTACGTAATCACTGATAGGACCATTATTTTACTTTGAATTGAAGCCATGCTGTAAGGGACCATTGGCAGAAAAAGTGCAATCCTACATTTTGAATTGTCTACTCAAAAATCTAAGTCCAGGACCAGGAAAATGAATGTTTTTGAACATAAAATTAAATAGCAAGTAAATCGATTGGAATTAATTAGTGCAATTATTTTGTGAAAATAATTAAATTATCTTACCCCACTTATTCCTTCAAACTAAGGTGATAGGACTTAACATTATCGTCCTAGAATTGTAAGGTAGGAACATCTATATGGACAACAATTTTTTATAACATCCTTCTTTTAGTACCAATCCCTCATCTATAAGAATAGGTAAGACTCGAATTTGGTGCAAAACAAACCGTGGAAGATAAATAGATGTATAAAGTTACCTTGCTGGTACTTCCAACTCTGACTGCAGTAGTTTTCAACAGCTCAAGTCCCCCCTAATTTTCCTTCATAACATCAAATATATGCATTTAAAGTACTCATGCCCCTGTCAAAAGATTATCATAAGATTTTGCTACATGTATACCATTTAATATTGTTGAATGGAGACATCTAACCATAACATTTCGCTGTGTACTTTCTGGAAATGCGAAAATACAAAACAGCCCTCAAAACCATCTAATCAACAGAAAAGCGGCGATGGTAAACTTAGGATCAAAAAACTAAGATAAATAAGTTAAACATGGTTATGTACAATATTTCTAAATGAAATTAATGAAACTCAAACATAAACAAAATGATTCCTAAATTAACAGTTAACGTAGATAAAATATAGTATAACGATCGTCGTAAGCTGAACAAATTTATACTGCGCTTAGCCATGGATAAAAGAATATTGCAACAACTTAGTGATCACCAATTGTACACTAAAAACAAAATCAACAACTACAACATTAAAAGTAAAACAAATGATAAGAAAGAAGGAATAAAGTGGTTAAAATCTTATTGTTTGTGTAACTAGTTCAGAGTAAGGTTTGACATTGTTGTCTGTGTATCTTCCTAACAATGATGTCTGAAACCTTTATGTCTTTAACCACCTAAAAAAATTGAAGTGCATGTTAAATGCGCTAATTTTGGATGCAAATATCAAAGCTGGGTTAGTAGCTTACTGGCATGTCCAATGTACGTACGGGAAAAAAATGCAAGGAAAATCATTCCTCGTTTTATTATAAAGTAACAGATATATATATATAAACCTAATCAATAATGAAAGATTACTGAACTATTGTCTTGTTGCAGTGATTGCCTATTTTTTTTATAAAAATTGATGTATCAACAAATTAAGATGGCACAATGTCAGTTGCCAATTTATAATTGTAGGGTAATAAATCTATTACTCGTTATCAATAGAGTAGGAATCTTACTGCGTGGAGAAAAACCTGATATTCTTTTTATTTATTAATTAATGCAGTATATTTATCATATACCCAGGGAAGAAGAAAAGTGATGATGCCAACTATATTCTTATTTTCTTCCTCATCATCACACAATCTTAATACCAAGAAACTACAAAGAAATTATATGCAACTTCATGAAAATCATATTTAAGAATTTCGTAACACGCAAATGGTTAAAAGAAATTAATACATATTGCTTGATAAAGTGCAAATGAAGTGTGTGGTTGTCACATTCATACACTCAATCCCTACAGTCATAGCTTGAGGTGTCGGATTATGAATCCTTAAAGAAAAATTCTTCATCATCTAGTAGACTTGATTAGCTATCTTCCATACCCTTCTCCATACATAGTTCACTTTATCAGTTTACTACCTACTGGACAAACTCACTCCATTCAACCTAAACATGCAAATGCCAAGAACCTGACATTTGACAGCGACATGACACACGATATATATGCATACATAAACTGCTTTACCAAATTTCTAGTCTTATAGCCCTTCGGTTACACACATTCCAGTGATAACTAAATTGTAACTACGTACAACACAATGCTAACTTTTTAGTTTTCCTGCTCTGTCATTATAGCTTGTTCTATAACTCATCCAGCTTATGTTTTTCATAAACTTTGCATTATACATGTGGTTAACAACTTGTTTAAATATAAAAAAGTATAACCATATACATTAAAATAATAATTACTCTATCACCAACATGTTTTTTTAATCCGGCACATAACTGAATCGTAAAGGGGTACTACTACAAATCATCAAATGAAAGTGAATATGTTAATAACTCAGTTGCATCCAAAACAATACAACGAACTAACATAATATTATGCTTCAAAATATTAACATAAAACACTGAGATCAAAGTCGATTATGCTATATAAATAGTACCCTTTGCCCTATCAATTTGCTAGTCGTACTCAAACTTAGACAAACTCTCCCTCTTGTACGCTAAAAAAGACAACTAACAACTTCTATCTTTTGAAAAACTCTATATGGACACATGCAACATAGACGAAAGCGAGTATGAATAGCTTAATATTTGATCTACGAAGCAATGTTAATGTGGATTAATGAATACTCTGTGCATATAAAAAATATATTTCCGTGATATCTGAAAAACTGTCAGCATGAACTAAACAATTGTATGTTTAATTGCCTTAAGATTTATGAATTTATTAGGGCACTTAACTAAACAACGGTTTAGATCAGAGCATATACCTTAATGGTAAATTAATTAAAGTATTCAAAAAAGTGATTACCTAACTACCTTGAATTCCTTCACTGCCTAGTTCAACTTTACCCTTGTCATCTTTAGCTTCCTTAGCATTCTTTGTCCTTATTTTGAATTTTTTAGCTTCAAAATTTTTCTTGCCTTCTTCGGTAGAATATAGAATGCATCTGATGGAAAATGACATCCATAAAAAGGTTGTAATCTTAGTTTCTCAAAAAGTCAACAATTAATCTAATGAATTTTACATCATTATAATGCCGATGATGTCTAAGAAAAAAGAAAACAACATTCATGATAAATCTTAGCCATGCATAGAAACAAACAAACCCCGGAAAATGTCAAGAACAATAAAAGTGAAACTAAAATGAAAATAAACTATAAACTTGTAAGGGGTGTGTACAAACCGGTAGAATGATTCAAACCAATTTTTGAAGCTCTATAAACTTGCAAGATGTGCACATGCCTATAGTGTAGGCACTTCTTCATAAAAGACCGATGAAGAGGGTAGACTAAGTTAATGTTTAGAATAGTGCACAACATAGAACTAATTTGTTTTGTTAACTGTTTTAATCAAAAATACATAACTTGTTTGATGTAAAGATATCAATTTTTGTTACCACTGTAGCTAATATGGAGATATAGATCTATCCGTTTACCTTCTTCCAGAATAGGTTCACTCCAAAACATTAAATAAAAGATATAAACGCAATAAAAGAAAGAGAAGCGAGTACTTTTACACCTTTTCTAATGGAATCTGAGAGGATGAATGTTGCATTTGGATATGATTTTCAACTCTGGTTTTAACCAAGCTTCACATATAATAATTGATTGGCGTATAATGATAATGTAAACTAAAAAAGCCTGAAAAACAATTATTTTTGCTAAAACTCAACAAAATTAAGCTCTTAAAACCACAGATCACAATGATACACCTTATCAAACATGAAACAATGAAGTAGGTATCAAAAATATGTTTGGAATCTAGTAACATTGCTGACGTTATTTCAACGATCAGAGAATAGGGAAACCTAATGATATTAACATCTATCTATTCAATTTTATGAATTTTTTTAAGTATTAGGTTATCATCACCAATAATTTAGGTATCATTGTCAAATAGGTATGTGACGCCCCACCTCTATACCCACGCTAGCCAAGAACACTCCGGAGTAGTGCTGTCAACTAGCATGGAGAATAAGGCTGTTGAGGAGCGACCATCCATGTAATTGCTTATCACACGGTGGCTAAAAATAATCTTCGGAAACAAACATAGAAATAATCATATCACAAATCAGTAACAGATATCCATATCACAAAGGCGGAAGAAGATATGAATATATAACTAACACATGAAAGTGTACATCAGAGTAATGGTCATTAAGATCCACGATAATACAAAAGAATAGCAACACGTGCTATACAAAAGAATACAACTATGAGTCTATATCTCAAGTGTATACAACAAAAACTGCTAATCTAAACAGTTAGCCAAAAGTCAGAGTGATGAATCCCTGGGAAGAAGTCAAGCAGAAGCACCTGTAACATCTCGGTCTGACCCGAGTATTATTTAAGAAAATAATAAACGGATCAGTCTAGCTATAAATATCAGATGACATGATATAACATAAAAGATATGGCATAAACATAAACATCCATAACGACATACCACTATAAGTATGTAAATAATGATCAACAGAAGATCAATCAATAAGAGATAATCAATATCACAAGAATCTTCTCAAAGATTCGAAGAGGGCATCATACCCTAAACTTGTACTCATAACAAGTCAATGACATAAATTCCAGAAATCAACACGAGAAATCCAGAAATCATAAAAAGGGAAAGAGGCCTATCACATGACGGTCCGAAGACCATGGGGAGCTACCCCGCATGTGTGAATGGAATCACACAGATTGAGGTCAAGACTAACCAAAAAGCAGAAAGGTATGTGTGAATGGAATCACACAAGTGGTGTCTAGTCTAACCTTGCAATGAAAGAGACATCGCACAATTGCTAGTCTAATTCATAAAGCGATCATCAAGATCAACGAGAAGTGTCAATTACACTAAGCTAGTAAATATAGAAGTTTAGCTTCATGTCCCATAACCACTTGCTTAACTTAAATATTTACGAACAAACTGTAAATCTTCACTAATAAAATTGTCACAAGAGGTTCAATCGAACAAGTCCAAGAATTAATCGACGAAGTGAACGCAAGCGTTTCATACCACTTGTTTTACTAAGTCGTTTAATTAGATTTCTCATCCGAGTGAGGTAAAGGCTTGTATATACTAATAGATTGGAAAACGGTTTAAGAAAAGAGCTTTGTTATTAAAAATAGAGTTGAAATTGTTTGTTAAAAGAGTTTTGATATTTGCTACTAGTATTGAAACCTTTATATTATAAAGTGACAAAACACAGAAGCAATTGTAGAAACAATCAGTCACAAAAATCGCATACGGAGATGTGAATAAAATCCAAGGAAATCAGCTCAATGTTTTTCAGATAAGATCCCCTACGGAGGGGGGGTCCAGGGGGGGTGGCAACCCCCCAAGGTGGGGGTGCGGGGGCAACGCCACCGCTTACGGGGTTCGACCTGCCCGGTCAGGTCGCGGGGGTCCAGGGGGCAGCGCCCCGTCCAAAACGGTACGACTTAGTGAAGACAAAATGAGGTCTAACGACCTAAGAGGAATAGGGTCGAGCGACCTAATGGTTGCGACCTAGGGGTCTAAGGGGTCAAACGACCTAGTGGTGTTCGCGAGTTAGCCGAAGCGAGCGACCTAAGAGAGACGAGCGACTTAAGAAACTCGCGACCTAACATTTGAATAGGTCAAGCGACCTAAGTGGTCAGGCGACCTAAGGTCTTACGACCTAACGACCTACGGTCTAAAGGCCACGCGACCTAGAGGATCTGCGAGCTAACGAGGCCGACCTAAGGTGCAAGCGACCTAAGGGACAACGGGCTAAAGTATGGTACGCGACCTAAAAGATGGCGCGACCTAAGGTGAGAGCAGGTCGAGCGACTTAAGGCGATGCGCGACCTAAGACCTAGCGACCTAAAGGGATGCGCGACCTAAGACCTAGCGACCTAAAGGGATGCGCGACCTAAGAGAGGCATCAGGTCGAACGACTTAAGGGTGATGCGACCTACGACCTAAGCTCAAATACGAGCTACGAGCTAGCGACCTACGACCTAAGCACAAATGCGAGCTAAGGCCTACGACCTAAGGCCCTAACGTAGTAACATTTGTCGCGACCTAAGTGGTGACGACCTAACAAGGAAAGGCCGAGCGACCTAACGCTGCAGAGGGGATTTAAGGCCAGAAACGACCTACGACCTAAACCCCATACGACCTAACGTGAAACGACCTAACTCCGAAGTGAAAATTCAAGGCAGTGCGACCTAGCGCGATAACACGCGAACGACCTAAGGGTTAGGTCGCGAGCGACCTAACTCCGAACACACGAAAATGGCCAGAACGACCTAAGTGTAGAAAATTCACCAAAACGCTAAAAATTGGAGTTTTTCGCCAATCCAATCCAAACCAAATGCAAATGTGCATGCAAAAGTGGTAGGGAATCATTCCCAACAGTCCAATATAGTTATAGTCTAGATTTGTGAGATAAAAATCTCACCTTTGCACTAAAGTTTATGAAGATGAAGCTTGAAAGCAAGGAGAAGCAATCCAAAGCTTGAATCCAATATCTTCTACTTGAATTTGGAGTTGAATGTTGGATTTGCAATTGAATTTGAGCTTGGAGTTTTAATTTCCCATCCTCTTCACCATTAATGCCAAAGCTTGAGTTAGTTATGAAATTTATGAAGAGTGAGGAGAAGAGGGTTGGAACTTGGGCTTAATAGGCTAAACTAACCCAAAGTCCAGAGCGGGAAAAGTTAGTGAAATTGCTATAACTCCAAACCTATCGATGTTTATACTTAAAAAATTGTAAACGACATTTCGAACTCAATGGAAGTGGTCTCGAGTCCTAATTTGACCGTTTGCAAAAAGTAGCTTTTCGGACCAAAACCCGATTAACGAGTTAATATTTAAATAAAATATTTAAATACAAACACGATAAATATGCGGGTTGTTACAAGGTATGTGTAGATGGTTTACTAAATAGAATGTTATTTGAAAGGTTTTACAACAAACATTCATCAGTTTACATAGGCCCTCTTTTGATGCACTGGTCAATCCAGAAAAAATGGATTAAATTAAAATTTCTAAAATCTATAAGAGAATAGGCAATACAACACAGTGAAGAAGTTTATTAACAAAAACAAATAAATTTTCGAATAAAATAATCGAACAAAATTAGACATTCATGTACCTATAACTAAAGCAAGCAACTCATATAAACTAAGTGCAAAAAAGCGTAAAAGCCAAAATAATAAAATAAACCAAACCAAACATAAAAACAATAAATAGAAGTTTTGCAAATTTAGTACAAACATATCAGAATTCGAAAACGCCAGAATAAAGAGTCAACTACTGCTTAATGATGCTAAAATTAGGGTTTTAGAATGTATCTACTGTAAAAGCGAAAAAGTGACATCTAAAAGAAGCAGAGATAGGTTCAATTAGGCATTCATGTGCCTGAACTAAGCCAAGCAATTCACAAAAAATAAGTGCAATCAAGCATAAAATCCAAAATAATAAAATAAACCAAACATAAATACAATAAACATAAGGTTCAAGAATTTAGTATAAGACATCAGAATTTGGAACGCTGGTATAGAGAGTCAACGGCGTAATGATGATAAAATTAGGGTTTCAGAGTGTACCCATTGCAAGAGCTGGAAAGTGACATCTAAAAGAAGTGGAGGTCGAGCTTCTTAATGCTTTCGATAATTTCCTTCTCTCTGCCATTATCAGTTTTAAGATTTCTCCATTTCGTTCAGCTTTCTTTTTTACTGTACAAAATATTGACCATATTGAGAGTGGGGAAACAAACGTGGATAAATGGGTGTTGCAGTTATTAGCGAATAAGGGTCAAAATTACAACTGTATCCCTGGTTACGTGTTATTTTTTTGCTTTCTTTTCTTTAAATGGAAGGGCGGTTTTGTCAATCCGAAAAAGTCTTCACTAAAGGAAGTATTTGCTTTATATATAAGATATATATATAAATGTTATTTTATAAAGGTTTTAAATTTTGTTTTTTAAAATTATATGTTTGAAAATTTTAAAATTATAAGTTAGTTTTCGAATTATAAATTTTCAGATTTTACTTACAATTTTACTATTTTAAAAAATATATATAAAATAAGTTTAATAATAGGATTTAATTTATCAGAGTTTATTTAATAAAGTTTATTTAATTAATATATAATATGTTTAAGTATTTATTTAAAATTTATATTTTCAAATATAGAGTTTATAATGATTTTAATAAAATTCAGGTTGGAAAGAGAAATAGAAATTGGTTTGAAATTGAATTTATTTAAGAATTATACTCAAACAAGTTTGACTTGAAATTTATTATATTTGGGATTTTAATGATATGATTTTATAACTTGATTTTTTGATTAAAAGAAATTTAGATGAATATTTCAAATTTACATAAATTGAAATAGTATATTTAGTTTTATTTAAATTTGAAATTTGAAGTTTTATTTAAATGTTATTTGAATGATTAAGTAAATACTTCAAATAAAATAGTAGTAAAGTGAATTGATATATACACACACACACATATAAGAAATTGTCAAATCTAGTTTTGAAATGTTTGAATATTTAAAGCTTTGAAATATATTGAAATTGAAATGGTTTATTTTGTGGTTCAAATCTGTATTTGAAATCGATATAATTTGAAATGGTTTATTGAGAAACTAAATTGAGTTGAACTTGATGAATTGCAATTGAATTAAATTTGAATTTTGGAATTCGAGTTAATTTGAATCGATTTGTGAAATTTGAGGAAACTATTTTATTATATAAAGTATTTTTAAAATTATATTTAAAACTGTTTATATATTTTAGTATAAATTATTTTAGTATAAACTAATTTAATATAAATCATTTTAATATAAACTATTTTTATATAAACTATTTTTATATACTAACTATTTTAGTTTAAACTATTTTAACCTATAACTACTTTATATAAACCATTTAATTTTATGAACAATTTAATTTTATATACTATTTTAATATCTAAACCGGTTAAATGGGAAGTGTTATGGTTTTCCATAGTATTATGATTTTTAAATTATAATTTCCAAAGTGTTATGATTTCCAAAGTATTATGATTTCTAAAATATGATTTTCAAAGTGTTATGATTTCCAAAGTACTATGATTTCTAAGTTATGATTTCTAAATTGTTATGTTTTTAGAAGCTTTATAATTTCGAAAGTGTTATAACTTTGAAATGCTATGATTTTTGGAAATGGATATATTTGAAAAGGAAATGATATCATATTGACATGGTTTTGAAATGGCAATGATATTTTGGTTTTGAAGTATAAACTATTTTGAAATGACTGTGGTATTATAATAACGTTTGGTTGTTAAAGAGACTGGGATTGGATATTGTCATACTCTCTGCCAATACCGAAAACCACTTTGATAACCGTGTACGCGGTGGAGATTCTAGAATGAAGTATGATGGTGGCGACGTTCCCATATGAGGTATATACGTGGACTCGACTCCCATGAGTTAGCATAAGGTGGCTAAAATAGGAGCAATTAACGGGCCAAGTGAGGTAGCTCCTCCGATCGGACACACTTCATCGTATTCCATTCTATTACTTTGTGATTGATTTGGCACGCACTTTTGATTCGAGAGTGTGGCTCAAGGTGGGCGATTGCTGCGGCTCTGTGTTACCACCAGCTTGGAAGTGTAATTGGTATATCTACCTTGGCATTGCCTAGTTGTGCCATGTCACCTACCATATCCAGACCACTAAGAGTTTATTTTGTGTCGTACCTATGGAGTGCCCTCTGATAGCTCCAGTTTATGGGGTATCATGGTATTGTATACACTATGGCACTATAAAATATGTTAAGGGGGAAATGGGTAACGCCTTAATGCTATTTTAATAGTTTACTTTACTTTAGAAATTATTATCATAGCATATATTACTACATAGTAGATAGTTTAACTGATCCGTAGAGGATGGTTATCCCAAACATCCTTTGAGTTACATGCATCTCATTTGTTATTTCACTTGAGTTGGATTTATTGATATAATAATGTGAATCCTAACTCGAGTGTTTTGTGTTTTGCTTTACGCTTGGATCAAACTGAGTGTCACAGCATTCGAGACTCACCTTTGGAGTTTGAAGCTTCGTTTGGAGATCCATTTATCTATTCAGCTTTTAGATATTCAGTTGATTCTAGTGATGTATTCTAGTCTTGTGTTTGACAATTGTATTGAGACTTCCATGTATTTGAGACTTCCGTTGTATCATGTTTTAATTCTGTTATATATTTATCTAGTAGCTTCGTGAACTGCTATTCTTTTGTTTCCGCTGCTTATTGTTATATTACTCTGTGTCCATGATTCTGTGATTATTTGATTTACTGTATATGCTGAGTTTTTCCAAATATAAATTAACAATATGATATTTTGAGCAATTCAAGTCCGATATGTGCGGATGCGAATGGTTGAAAATACTAGGATGTTACGGATAGCATCCCGTTTGCGATACACATGTTGGTGATTTTTCATGCTCTCGTTTTTGATAGGCCTCCCCTTTGTGTTTTCTGGATTTCTAATTGATGATTGCTAGAATTTGTGTTTCACTAATTTTTTTGATTTGCGTTATAGCTCTATCAGTATTTGAGGTTTGGTGAATAAGCTAAAGAATATGACATTCTTGTTGGTATTTGAGAAAACTTGAGATATTATATGAATTTTACTGTTATCATATATATTTGTTATATCTCTTATCCTATCTCATCTTATATTATATTTATAGGTAGACTGATCCATTTATTTTTTTCTACTTAAATAATACTCGAGTCAGACGGAGATGTTTCAAGTGCTTCCACTTGACTTCTTAGTAAGGACTAGCTTCTGACCTTTGGCTAACTACTTTAGCTTAGTAGTTTTTGTTTTTATACATTCGAGATAGAGACTCCTTGATGTATACATATTCTTTGGTCTAGCACTTGTACCTATTCTTTTGTGATTTAGTCGATCCTGAATGACCACTACTTTGATGTACACTTCTATGTGTTATATTCATATCTATTTCCATTTTACTGATATGAATAGTTGTGACTGATTTATGTTATGCTTATTTTATATTTATTTCCGAAGGCCACATAGCTACTGTGTAGTAGCTTTGGGTTTGTATTTGATACGTCAGATTTCCTCTTAAAATGAAATGCATGGCATAACATCTGACATATCGGTACTCGCACAAAGCCATTACACAAATGGTCGCTCCTCAACAACCTTATTCTTCATACTAATTGACGGCATTACCCAGTAGCGTCCTTGGCTAGTGTGAGTATAGAGGTGGGGCGTCACATTTTCGATATTAGTAAAGAGTATGAAAATATCTGATCCTGGTCTCTTTAACAACCAAACGCTTATTTCACACTGGATGGTTCCTTACATTTCAAAAGTCAATTCACAATTCATATCAAAATATCATATTCTCAAAACCATATCATTTCGAAATCACATCCTTTCCACTTAATTAGTTTAAATATTGAAAAGTAATTTATACTGAAATAGTTATAAATTAAAATAGTTTATATATTTTAAAAAATAGGTTATAGATTAAAATAGTTTATATAAAAATAATACACACACACACATATATATGAAAATCGATTATATCGAAAATAGCTCCAAATTTCTTCCAATTTCACAAATCAATCCAAATCGGCTTTAGTTCCAAAAATTCAATTTAAATCAATCTTTGTTCAAAAATTTATAATGATTTCAAATTCAGGTTTGAATTACAAATTTAAAACCACCTCCGATTTCAATATATTTTAGAAGTTTAAATATTCAAAAGTTACAATAACTTGCTTTGATTAATCTCATTTATATTTCAAAATTCAATTTTAATTTTTTTGAATTTGAAAATATTCACTTAATCATCTTTAATAGCATTTATATAAAATCTCACATTACAATTTAATTCAATATTCAATATCCATTTTATTTAAAGTTGAAAATATCTGTTTAATCACTTTTATCAAATCAAGTCATAAAATCATACCTTTCAAAATCTCAAAGTCAATAAATTCAAATCCAACCTTATTTAAATTTAATTTTAAACAAATTAAATTATAGATAAATTCTTATTTAAATTACAATTCTTACAAATTAAATTACAAATCAATTCTTATTTACTTACCTTTCCATCCTCCATTTACTTAAAGATATAAAAAACTAATTTAAAATAATAATATAAATTTAAATAAATACTTAACATGTTTTGTATTATTAGTTAAATTATATTATTAATAAATTTTATTACATTTGATATTAATTAATTAAATCTTATTATTATTAAATAAATTTTAAATCTTATTTTCGTATATTTAAAAATAACAAAGTTATAAGTAAAATTTTAAAAATTTACATTTTAAACTGAATTATAAATTTAAAATTTCTGAAACATATAAATTTAAAATCTAAATTTGTAAAATTCAAAAAAAATTCATATTATAATTTAAAATCAACATTTATCAAACTCATATATTTTCCTTTCAAAATTCCATAAATCATCTTCTGAAATAGACCAATGATGTCCGTATATAGTTTCCTATCATATAGTCAACTGATACAGATATTTTTCATTTCAATTCGCAAATTAATTTTTATTTTTATGGGCATATATATGTCATTTCAATCTGCATCCCAAAATTTCAAAATCAATAAAATCACTTGGGTTTATCATTTCAACCCATAACGATTTTTTCCTATTCTAAAATATCGTTCGGGTATGTATCATATTTACCCATAGAGATTTCTAAACTGACAGGGAACTTGCAGAGTGAGAACAATAATAATATAACATATCAATTACATGCATATATCATCACTAACACATTAAATATAATATATACAATAGGTTATGGTGTCATATATCAAAGGTAAACAATTATAGATAATGGCATATCATATTTAACAATTAAATAAATTAAAAATTAAAATTTAACAGCAAATTTCAATTGTTATTTCATGTGAATTGAATTTACTAAATATAAGAATGTTAATCGTGAGCGATTGCTCATCTTTCGAGGCTAGAGAAAACTATGAGAATGGGAAACACAGACACGGATATGCATGAACAAGCTAAAGTTGCGGAAATAGCCTCGAGACAACAATAGAAACATCAAAGTTAGGCGGGAATTCAAAAATCGAGGAAAACAAATGTAAAAAATTTCAAAAAAATTAATATTTTTGCTAAAATAAGATTTATATATTTTCTTCTAAAATCAATATCCAATTTGAAACACATATCAAAATAATTCTTTATTTATATAATTAGAATAAAATTTTAATTCAAAATCTATATAATATATATATAATATTCTTTTCAAAATATAAACATAACATATCATATATATACACACACACACATACACACACGTATATGTTTCAAAATACTAACATAACAAATAAATTTAAACACATTATATCTAGAACACATACACACATATTTTAACATATCATATTTAAACACATAAGTTTAAAATCAAAAAGTGTATACATATATAAGAATGTTTAAAATCAAAAATTCAGTCTCAACTCATATCAAACATGTCTTTATATATATAATTTAAAACCATGGATCTAATATATTTTTATAATTTAAAACCATGGAATTCAAAACATGCTCAATAATGGGAAAGCACAACTCTGATAGGGTAGAAAGAAGCTCAGGTTGGCAACTAGATGATGGGGTCGGTGGTAGGAAAAGTGGTGATGGTGGTTAGTAGGGTTTATCTTGGATCTTAATGGAGGGTGAGAGGATGTAGGAGGCTAATGACATGAGTAGGGGCGAACTGGGTACGTAGGCTGACGAGGAAAAATAGGGTAGGATGTCGTTGTGGTGGTGGAGGGTTTGGGAGTTGGTGGAGGCTGCCATGATTCGAATCAAGGGTGGAAGGTAGCTAACGTGGGGTTTTGACGATGGTCTATACGGTGGTCGGGTGATGCAGGGTTTGGAGGGGAGAATGTCGAAGGCTGTTTCACGTGCTAGCTGGTAGGGAGGTGAACTGTATGGCGAGTTAGGCACGTGAGAGGTGGTGGAGCAAACGTTGGTAGATGGGTCGGGTCCAAATGTAAGCTGAGGTGGTGGTTCAATTGATCGGCGGTTCCAAGTGAAAAGCGAAGATGAGGCACGCTATCGACGTGCGTAAGGGGTTGGACATGGAGAGGCTTTGTAGGCTGTGGTGGATCGTGGTCTGCGTGCATGGGTGGTGGCGGATTTTGCAGCTGCTCATGTTGCTGGAGGAAGTACAATCGGGAAATGGTGAACTGGAGGAAGTCTATGCGGAGCAAAGCGGTGCTCGGGTTGGTCACGTGGCCGATGTGACTGTTATGGGCGGAGTATGGATCGGTGGAAGAAAAGGGTGAGTAATCTCAATACGTATATAGAGTTGACATATAAACAAATAGTATACCTTATATATATTAAATATTAAAACATAAATTCAAAATGACCTGAGAACAAAATTAAAATGAAACGACAACTTATCTGTATATTGGACAGTGGGAATAGAAAAGGTTAGGAAAAATTAAGGGAAATATTTAAAGCTAGTACCATAGGATTTCTCACGGGGATAGGCAAATGGACACAGGAAACGAAAAGGTTAAAATGGGGCACCGATATGGGTAATCATTTTGGGGATTTCAACGCGTACCGGACACCGAAATCTACAAATGAATATACTACGGATATAGCACCCCGAGATGAATAGAGTAGTACACAAATATCAGCAATACGATCATTCTATCAAAACTCGATATTTCACGGCCACACTGCTGCTAATTCGCCGAAAATAAGATAAACGGAGCTATAGAATTCCAAATTTGGCAAAACAAAATATGACGTCTCACTAAGAAAATGGTAAACATTTTTATTATATAAAAATATTCAGGTTTCAGAAACATTTTATTTTCATCAAATATTAACTGATTTAAATTTAAAAATTGAAATTTCAAAACTGAATTAACTTCTATATTTTCAAATGAAAATCCGCCATTTGCTATGTTTCCATAGACGCATACCAAATATCAAATTTTCATTTCAAATTTTTTTTTATTTTCATGAAAATTTTAATTAATTACGTTATAAAATCGTTAAAATTTATGGGTCATTACACTCTCCTCTACTCAAAACTTTTCGTCCTTGAAAAGGATCGAGATAGTAGAATGGAAACAACAGAGAAGAAAGATAGATTCGAAATATAAATTACAACTAATAATTCAAAACTATATAAATTTTATTTTATTTTTAAATTGATTAATATTCAACAAATTTGATTTCAATCTATTTTATTCAATCAATAAATATTCATTCTATTTACACTTGGTTGATTTTAGTTCAATGTATTTTCATTCAGTTGATTTGATTTCAATTTATTATTATTTGTTAACCAAAATTTTCTTTCAAAACAAAATTTATTTTATTTAATTCACTTATTCAATCAATTCTACCTCACTTATCTTCAGTTAAGTTGATCCCACTTAAAAATAAAATTTTAACCATTCTTTATTTCATTATTTACTTAATAGCATCCTCTATTTATCATTCAATTATTTTACTCAACATATGTCGCAACATAGATTTATAGTATAAACATTTATTATTACCACTAAATTTCATTTATTTATTTATTTATTTTATAAAGTTCCTTTAATAAAGTTCCAAATTACTTACATTTTACATTGTATATAACCTTTCCAGCTTAGTTGCATTAGTGTTTCGAATGTAATTGAGCACTATAAAAATTTACCTTTTATTTACAACATTTCTATTAATCAAAATTAGTTTGAACATTTTATTATGAAATTTCTCTTGTATAACCTTTAATTACGTATTTACATAACATTTAAATTTTTGAATATTCAAGTAAGTTATATATGTTATAAAATGCAATTGAGTGTTATACAAATAAATTTTATCCTAGTTCAACTGTTTCAAGTTATTTTATTCCATTTTTCATTTTAGACATTCCAATTATTCAAAATTTTCCATCATTTCAATAATTGAAATCCATCACTTAACATAAGATTGAAAGTTAAATTTTTGGTTTCACTCTAAACCATTTTGAAATAAATACACACATACACACTCACACACAAACACATAACCACACTTAAGAAATTCGAATCAAATCCATTTTCCAAAACAAAAGTATAGAAAAGCTACTAAGTGATCTCTCCACTTTGAGACTCAAAAATGGATGTAGACGATGCTGCGGTCATCACCGAAATTATTTTCCAGCAACAAAAGAGGAGAGTACTGACTTACTTCTTTGAAAATTCTTTGGAAACAATTTTTATTCGAAAATACTTTCAAATAATGTATATTTTCAAAACTTTGAAAACCAAATTTGGAAAAGCACCAGAAATTAAATTTTCAATCCTGAATTTAAATTCATTTATTAGCAAATCAGATTTATAAACCATGTTTATAAAATTTCATCTTCTTATAACATATAACAATAGTTAATGGTTAAGGAATGTTAACAAAACAATAAATGAAAATCTAGTACTATCAATTCTAACAACAAATTCATTTAACTATCTAATTTTAGAAAATTTTACTTATACATATAAAATATAATCCTAAATGAAATTATTTCATTTACCAATTTTGAAAACAATATTGTGTCAGCTTACTATGTTCAAGTGTTTTGGAATCCTGTCGATAGCGTTGGCCAGACGGGTCGATCAAAACTCAAATCAAGCTTAACAACTCAAACAACACAATATAAAACATTTTATATTAATAATAAATATGCTCTCTTACAGGATGATTGAAGAATGGATTTCAAAGAAAGGATAGAGATTAAAGTTTAGATGAACCTTAGTCAAAGAGAATTCTAACTAGAAGATATACTCGAAAGGAAGATAAAATAATTAAATTACAAAAGAAGAAATGGATACACTTATTTTTATCGCGGAAAACATAACTTGGTCATCCGAGATTCCAGGAATAAGATTGATGTGGAACTTCAATTTCCCTCATAAAGGGAAGAGAAGTGACTTTACCAAAACATCAGGATAATCCCGGAATATAGGATGGAGTCGAGATCATTAAGCCGATCATTAGATGAAAAGGTAGAACTGCCTATTTAATCTAGAGGCATTCGATATTCGATCATGAGAGGATTACCCGATTGCGTACTAAAGAGACGATTCGGGTTTTGAAAGAAATAACAACATCAAAACTGAGAAATGAAAATCTTTCGTGAATCGACGCCTATTGTAAATGTGTTTCACCCCTTTACAAGTCATATGAAGGTTGGCGGGACCGCCAATGGGATCGGTCACACTTAATGATGAAGCTGCCAATAGAAGTGGCTAGATGAGCTCAAATTGATTATAAAGATCAATAGAAATAGAGCCATGGGACGCTCAAGGTCAAGAGAACATGAATAGAAAGATAAAAATGAATATTAGAACAAAAGGAATAGTTCCAAATTCCGAAAGAAATTCTAATCAAGGAGGATCCCGATGAAGAATTTCTAGCTTGAATGAATATAATTCTATAATTGATTCTACTCATTCTAGGGTATCACTACCCTATATCTAATGAGTTTTTTTACTCCATATGCTAAGTTTTGCCTAATTGTAACGAACGCGATTTTCGACTCGCAAAAGTCGACATCAATACGTCCACTGTATCAACTGCTGAGCAATCGACGGCTGAAAAACCGAATTGTTAGGGTTTAAGAAGAAGAGGTAGAAGAAGAAAGAAAGGAGAAGCAACTGAAAAACAATAACACAATCTAACATTTTGCAGCGGAACAACATATAATATATCAATGAATAATCTTTAAAACAAAGAATAATATCTGTTATTACATTACATCACATTACATTACATTATCAGAGTTTACAACAACAAATAGCGGAAAAGAAATACTATATACTAGTTGATACACCACGCCACCCAACTTGCCTTCAAATCTCTACAGCAGCTCCTGAATTCTAGAATGACCTGTTAACCTGACTCTAGACTGCCCGTGTGGAAAATGATGGGCACTCAGAGTTTAAAAAGAGAACAATAAACTCTAGGTCAGTCATAGGACTACAGTGAGAACTTAAAACAGTTTATCTTTAAAAAAACAAAGAAATATTTTTTTTAAATAGATCCGCAATGCTTTTAGAAAATGGAACTACCATAAGGCCTTCCGCACACACACAATGCAAACACAGAATCAGAGGAGATTTCTCCTTATGATAGTCAAACATGCTTGATACGCAAATGTGATGCCCCACCTCTATACCCACGCTAGCCAAGGACAGTACGGTGTAATGCCGTCAACTAGCATGGAGAATAAGGCTGTTGAGGAGCGACCATCTGTATAATTGCTTTGTGCGAGTACCAATATGCCAGATAAAATATAACTTGCATTCTTTTCAAGCGGAAATCCGACATACCGACACAAACTCAAAGCTACTACACAGTGGCCATAATATCTTTGGAAAAAATATAGAAATAAACATAACACAAATCAGTCACTGATAATTCATATCACAAAGGCGGAAATAGACATGAATATATGTAACACATAAAAGTGTTCACCGGAGTAGTGGTCTAAAAAGAACCACAATATCACAAAAGAATGGTTACAAGAGCTAGATAAAAGAATAAGTACACAACTATGAGTCTGTATCTCAAATGTATATAGCCAAAAACTACAAATCTATATAGCTAGCCAAAAGTCAGGATGATAATCCTAGAAGTGAAGTCAAACAGCAGCACCTGTAACATCTCGGTCTGACCCGAGTATTATTTAATAAGAAAATAATAAACGGATCAGTCTAGCTATAAATATCAGATGAAATGATATAGAATAAGAGGTATGACTAAACGTATAATAATCACAATGCCAAGCTGTGATAAATTAGTAATTGAAAATAAACAAGAGATTAATCAATATCACAAAAATCTTCTCAAAGATCAAAAGGAATGTCATACTCCTTATTTCATTCACCAAGCCACAAATATTGACAACATATAATGCCAATCATCAAATTGGTGAAATTCAAATCCTAGAAATTGTCAATAGAAATCCAGAAACCACAAAAATGATCGTAGAAACGATCAACCACAAAAAGGGGGAGGCCTATCACAAAACGGGAGCATGAAAACTCACCGACACGTGTATCAAAAAATGAGACGCTATCCCATGGTCGCTAACCATAGAGCCGGTGCAATGACGTAGTATAACGGTACGCCCGAGGAACCTGAAACTCGTAAAATTCGGTGCAACGACGTAGTACAACGGTACGCCCGAGGAACCTAAAATTTGTAATATTCGAAACAACAACGTAGTACAACCGTACGCCCGAAGATCCGAACTACATAAAAACGTGGGTCGCTAGCCCACAAAAATTGGGTTGAAACCCCAAGAAATAAATAGGTTGTTAGCCTATAATAAAAATGAGACGAAACTCAATAAAACGAGGTACTGTCCCCTACGTGGACAAAGAAACATAGCATATTGCTAGTCATAATCACAAAAACGATCCTCAATGATCATCAAGAAAGTGTCAATTACTCTAAGCTAGTAAATATATGAGCTTAGCTTCATGTCCCATAACTACTTGCTTAACTTAAATATTTACGAACAAATTGTAGATCTCCACTAGAAAATTGTCATAAGAGATTCAATCGAACAAGTCCAAGAATTAACCAACGAAGTAAATGCAAGCGTTTCATACCACTCGTTTTACTATGTCGTTTAATTAGATTTCTCATACGAGTAAGGTAAAGGTTTGTATATACTAATAGATTGGAAAACGGTTTAAGAAACGAGCTTTGTAATAAAATAGTGTTGAAATCACTTTGATGAAAGAATTTGATATTTACTACTAGTATTGAAACCTTTATATTTTTAAAGTGACAAATCACAAAAATGATTGTAAAACAATCAATCACCGAAATTCACATTCGAAGACGTGAATAAAAATCCAAAGAAATCGATACCGAATCCGTCAAAATGGATATTCCTAAAATTCCCGAAGGAAAGAAGTCATCAAAGTCAATAACAAATGATAACAACAAACAAGGAAAGAACATGAATCGATTAAACTTGGAAACCACGCAAATTAGGCGAAATAGGCAAAATAGCTACAGGTCGGTCGGCCGGCTACAGAGCTCGGTAGACCGGACCCTGTTCTGAAAAATTCCCGGGAAGTAGGTCGGTCGACTGAGCTCTGTAGCCGGTCGACCGGACCAGAGACAGAAAAGTGCTTATGCACTTTGGTAGCAGGTCGGTCGGCCGGTCTCAGAGCTCGGTCGGCCGAACCTGATGTTCTGCAATTTGAAACCCATTACAAATGAGATACGAACTCCTTCAATTTGCAAACGGACAAGCACGGACGCTAGGGGTTTACGCCTATCGGCTACCCGGTCCTATAAGCTCATCAATTCATCACCAAAAACATGATCAAAACATCAAGTTAGGATTTTTAAAGAATTGAACTCAAAACACTAAAATTTGGAATATTCACCAAATCAATCCAAACCAAAAGTAATTGCACAAGAATAAGTGTTAGGAATTCATACCTAACAATTGAAGATAAATATAGGCTAAGATGTGAGATAAAAATCTCACCTTTTCACAAAATCAATGAAGAAGAAGCAATAGAGCAATGGCAAGAACAATCACTCTTCAATTCCAACCCAACAAGCTTGAATCTAGGCTTAAAAGAGAAACATTTCCTAAATTAGGTTTAGGAAATTTCTGAAACTGAATGGAGAAAGAGTTGGAGAAGATGAAGAGAAGGCTTACCAAAGCTTCTTCTATTAGTTTGGAGCAAGAGCTTGATTTGCAAAAGACAAAGGGTTTGGAGTTTTAATTTCCCATTCCACTCACCATTAATCTCTTTAGAACTGAAAAGTAGAGGAAGAGGGAGTGAATGAAGATGAGTGGTTCAGTTTGGGGTATTAAGTTGGCTAGTGGGTTGAACCCAACCCAAAGCCCTAAGTGAAAAGGTAGCAAAATTCAACTTACTCCAAACATATCAAAGCTTATACTCAAAAAGGTTGCAAACGACATTTTGAACTCAATGGAAGTGGTCCCGAGTCCTAATTCGATCGTACGCAAAAAGTAGCTTTTCGGACTAAATTCCGAGTATCGATAAAAAATTTAAATAAAATATTTGAATATAATATCGATAAATATGCGGGTTGTTACAGACTCCCCTCCTTAAAGAAATTGCGTTCTCGCAATATTTAAGAAGAAAATATAAAGTAATAACCATAAAAGCATATTCAACACAAAAGAAATTTGAAATAAAAAGTTCACCTCAAAGAGCACGAGAAAGTAAGTCCGGATGTGTTCGCTCGATGAATTCTCTAGATTCCCAAGAGCAATCCTTAGGATTGAGGACCATTGAACTTTAACAAGCGGAACATCTTTATTTCGAAGGCACTTGACCTCCGAAGTAATGATACGAATAGGATGTTGCTCATAAGTTAAATTAGGTGAAACTTCAATTTCTTCCACAACACCGGGCTTAAGAATATAATCGGAATCTCGAAGGCACTTCCGCAATTGAGAAACATGAAACACGTCATGAATAGCAGAAAACTGAGCCGGTAATAAAAGGCGAAAAGCCACTGAACCAATACGTTCGGTGATGGAAAATGGACCAATATATCGAGGTGCTAACTTTCCCGATTGACTGAAACGTACAACACCCTTCATAGGTGAAACATGGACAAACACAAGATCCCCCACAGAAAATTCTAATTTCCTTATCCGGTGATCGGCATAGGATTTTTGTCTATTCTGGACTTCTTTCATCCTATGACGAATAAGATCAATCTTTTCTGTGGAATCTCGAATAAAATCTGGACCTAAAACCAGCTTCTCACCGACCTCAAGCCAACAAGAAGGAGAATGGCATGGCCTTCCATAAAGTGCTTCAAAAGGAGCCATACCAATACTAGATTGGAAGCTATTATTATAGGAAAACTCAACAAGAGAAATATGATCTTCCCAAGTTCCACCAAAATCAAGAACATACGCACGAAGAATATCTTCAAGAGTTTGATTCACACGCTCAGTTTGTCCATCGGACTGAGGATGATAAGCGGTGCTAAAATTAAGCTTCGTTCCCAAAGCTTTTTGAAGACTCTTCCAAAATCCACTAGTAAACAATGGATCACGATCACTGACAATAGAAGTAGGAACTCCATGCAATTTAACAATTTCTTTAGTAAAGAGTTTGGCCAAAAGAGGTACGGTCCGATCGGACCGAACGGGGATAAAATGGGCGGATTTAGTGAATCTATCAACTATCACCCGTAAGTTATCATGACCCGAACAAGAACGGGGAAGGCCGTCTATAAAATCCATGGAAATTTGATCCCACTTCCAAATTGGAATTTCTAAAGGTTGCAATAACCCACCGGGCCTTTGATGTTCGGCTTTAACAAGTTGGCAAGTCATGCAACACTTTACAAAGTTAGCAATATCAGATTTCATTCCCCCCCAATAATAAAGTCGCTTCATATCCGCGTACATTTTACTACTACTGGGATGAATGGTAAATTTAGAACGATGTGAATCTTCTAAAATATCTCTACAAAGATCGAAAATATTTGGTATGATAAGTCTACCAAATTTTCGAATACTGCCACGAGAATCATTATTAAAGTCTTTCAAACCTTCAGTATCAATTTTATCCTTAATATTTTGGCCAAGAAGAGCCAATTCGGGATCTAGCTTTTGAGCTTCAAGAATGCGATCAAAAAGAGAAGGATGAGCCATAAGGCTACATAAAACAAGAGATGAACATAAATCGAAAATATGATCTCGAATCTCACAAGTGGATAAAACCCCGAGATCATTCCATTCGGATATCATCATAGAAACAACCGCTTGTGGCTTGCGACTAAGTGCATCGGCAACACGATTTCCCTTTCCGGGAGTATAAAGAATATCAAGATCATAAGATGCAAGAAATTCGAGCCAACGTTGTTGAAGCAAATTTAATTCCTTTTGAGAAAATAGATACTTCAAAGATTTATGATCAGTGTAAAGAATAAATTTTTCTCCCAAAAGATAATGAGCCAAATGCGAAGGTCGAAAACAATAGCCGCAAGCTCTAAATCATGTGCGGCATATCTAGTCTCGGCTGGCTTCAATTGTCTAGAAGCATAAGCAATAACACGTTCTCTTTGCATAAGAACGGCACCCAAACCAACGCGACTAGCATCGGTATAAACAACGAAATCTTGATTCCGCTCGAGAATAACGAGAATAGGAGCATCAGAAAGGAGTTCTTTTAATTTCTGAAAAGAAGTTTCACATTTGCCCAACCAAATGTATTTAACACCTTTCTTAGTTAAGCTAGTGAGAGGCACGGCAATTTTTTGAAAAGTCTTGGATAAAACAATGGTAATAACCCGCCAATCCTAGAAAACTACGGATCTCCGTCACACTCTCCGGTCTCTTCCAATCTTGAATCGCTTTAATCTTTGAAGGATCTACGAAAATTCTGGATTCGGAAATAATATGACTGAGAAACTTCACACTAGATTGCCAAAAATGGCATTTAGGACTTTTTTCTTTTAATTGATTTCTCCTAATTGTTTCCAACACAATCCGAAGATGTTTTTCATGCTCCTCCTCGGTTTTCGAATAAAAAAGAATATCATCAATAAAGATGAGAACAAATCGATCGAGAAAATCTTTGAAAACTCGATTCATAAGGTCGAAGAAATAAGCCAGAGCATCGGTCAATCCAAATGGCATAACAAGCCATTCATAAGATCCATAACGAGTACGGAACGATGTCAAAGGGATGCTATCCTCTACAATACGAAGCTGATGAAAACCGGTTGCCAAGTCCAATTGTGAAAAGACTCTAGCACCACTAAGTTGATCGAATAGGTCATCAATCTGAGGTAAAGGATATTTATTTTTGATAGTAAGATCATTAAGCTTGCGGTAGTCAACGCAAAGCCTAAGTGTACCATCGGATTTCTTCATAAAAATAGCCGAAGCTCCCCAAGGAGAGGAACTAGAGCGAATAAATTGCTTCATTTCCAAATCGGATAATTGTATGCGCATCTCCTCATTTTCTTTATTGGACAAACGATAAGGAGGACGAGTAATAGGTTGAGCCCCAGGGGTAAGATTAATTCTGAACTCAATTGCTCGCTTAGGTGGTAAACCTAAAATGGGCTTAAATATGTCGGAAAATTCACGAACAACGTGAATAAGAGAAATAATAGCTTCCTCATCATCATTATCGTCATCATGAGGGTTTAAGGAGTATAAAGATGCAACCAAACTGGAATCCGAATCTTTAAGGTTAATAGAAATCTACTTAACAGATTGAGGATGTCGAAGATGGATAGTCCGCTCAGGACATTGGATAAGAGCTTCATAACGGTTAAGCCAATCCATTCCCAAAATCATTCCAAAGCCTAAGTAGCGCATAACATGCAAGTCGGCACGGAAAGAAAGATCACACAAAATAATCTCGACATTTTTACACAATAAACTGATTGTTGCGGATCCACCAACCGGATTCACAATTCTCAAAGAAGTCATTAAACACAAAACATCCAAAGAAAAAGTATCAACAAGTTCTTTTGAAACAAAAGAGTGAGTGCACCCGTATCAAAAAGAACTCGAAAGGGTTGATCACGAAACATAATAATGCCATCAAGGATAGAATGAGAAATACCTTTTCCACGAGATGTGTTGCCAGGGGCTTTAGCAACATTAAGCTTTCCCTCCTTCCTACCTTGAAGTTTGGGACAAGAGAATAAATAATGGTCCGAAATTTTGCAATAGCGACAAAAGAGAGGTTTTGGACACTTGTTCGCATAATGGTCCTTAGAACCACAATTGTAGCATTGCCCGCCACTTAGGGCAGAAGCTTTTGCTACCGGAATTGCTTGCTTACCTTTCTTATTGGGATAAGACCCCTTGAACTTAATAGGCCTTTTCTTGTTGTGGTTGAATTTTGGTTTGGCACCCACAACATCAGCATCACTTTCTTTATCTGCCTCTTCGAGACGAAGAGCGATATCAATGAGTTGGTCGAATGAAACTTCTAGCTTTAGAAGTAATGGCTTCTTGAGATTTTTATTCAAGCCATAAACAAATCTCTGATTTTTCTTCAATGGGGTGTTAATGTATTCAACCCCGTATTTGGAAAGAGATTCGAAAGATGTGACATAGTCTATCACAGAAGATTCACCTTGAACAAGGTCAATAAAGCGGCGAGCCAAAGTCACCTTCTCAGCTTCTGGCACAAATTTTAATTCGAAGCGTTCTAGGAATTTCTCCCAAGTGAGATCCGCTTCAATAATTTTAGAAATCAGAAGCTCATACCAGTCTAATGCTCTTTCTTGGAGCATACTAGAAGCCACCTGAACTCGGTGAAGATCGATAAGATTCATGCGAGAAAACATTCGATCGCATGATCTCAACCAAGCCTGGACTTCAATAATAGTTTCAGAACCCTTGAATGGCTTCCCACCCAAGTTAATATAATCGTTGCACAAGCGTGCAAATCCAGACTTAGGGTGAGTAGGTTCCGGATTAGAACCGGCTGCTTGAGCATTCTTTACTAGATCAAGAAGCTGCTGGGCAGACATAAAAACTCCATCTTGGGGAGTAGCACTAGATTGACCGGCGCTGGGACGACCAGGTCTAACCATTTCTCTTCCCTTAGAAAGAAAGAAAGAAGAAGAAAAAGGTTATTCACCAAATTAATATCAAGCAATCTTGATAGATAAAACAAGGGATCATAAGGAAAATAGGATGAATCGGTACGAAGACTCGAATTAAATCCTAAGGCACGACTCCTAAGAAGGACTTAGGACGATGATCCTTGTTAAATTATTCTACATTGTTCCGAAGTTTGGGTCTGATACCAAGCTGTGACGCCCCACCTCTATACACACGCTAGCCAAGGACACTACGGTGTAATGCGTCAACTAGCACGGAGAATAAGGCTGTTGAGGAGCGACCATCTGTATAATTGCTTTGTGCGAGTACCGATATGCCAGATAAAATATAACTTGCATTCTTTTCAAGCAGAAATCCGACATACCGACACAAACTCAAAGCTACTACACAGTGGCCATAATATCTTCGGAAACAAATATAGAAATAAACATAACACAAATCAGTCACAGATAATTCATATTACAAAGGCGGAAATAGACATGAATATATATAACACATAAAAGTGTTCATCAGAGTAGTGGTCTAAAAAGAACCACAATATCACAAAAGAATGGTTACAAGAGCTAAATAAAAGAATAAGTACACAACTATGAGTCTGTATCTCAAATGTATACAACCCAAAACTACAAAGCTATGTAGCTAGCCAAAAGTCAGGATGATAATCCTAGAAGTGAAGTCAAGCAGAAGCACCTGTAACATCTCGATCTGACCCGAGTATTATTTAATAAGAAAATATTAAACGGATCAGTCTAGCTATAAATATCAGATGAAATGATATAAAATAAGAGGCATGACTAACCATAGAATAATCACAATGCCAAGATGTGATAAATTAGTAATTGAAAATCAACAAGAGATTAATCAATATCAACAAAATCTTCTCAAAGATCAGAAGGAATGTCATACTCCTTATTTCATTCACCAAGCCACAAATATTAACAACATATAATGCCAATCATCAAATTGGTGAAATTCAAATCCTAGAAATCGTCAATAGAAATCCAGAAATCACAAAAATGATCGTAGAAACGATCAATCACAAAAAGGGGGAGGCCTATCACAAAACGGGAGCATGAAAACTCACCGATACGTGTATCACAAAATGGGACGCTATCCCATGGTCGCTAACCATAGAGCCGGTGCAACGACGTAGTACAACGGTAAGCCCGAGGAACCTGAAACTCGTAAAATTCGGTGCAATGACGTAGTACAACGGTACGCCCGAGGAACCTGAAATTTGAAAAATTCGAAACAACGACGTAGTACAACGGTACGCCCGAAGATCCGAACTCCATAAAAACGTGGGTCGCTAGCCCACAAAAATTGGGTCGAAACACCAAGAAATAAATAGGTTGTTAGCGTATAATAAAAATGAGACGAAACTTAATAAAATGAGGTACTGTCCCCTACGTGGACAAAGAAACATAGCATATTGCTTGTCATAATCACAAAAATAGTCCTCAATGATCGTCAAGAAAGTGTCAATTACTCTAAGCTAGTAAATATATGAGCTTACCTTCATGTCACATAACCACATGCTTAACTTAAATATTTACGAACAAATTGTAGATCTCCACTAGAAAATTGTAACAAGAGATTCAATCGAACAAGTCCAAGAATTAACCAACGAAGTAAACGCAAGCGTTTCATACCACTCGTTTTACTAAGTCGTTTAATTATATTTCTCATACGAGTGAGGTAAAGGTTTGTATATACTAATAGATTGGAAAACAGTGTAAGAAACGAGCTTTGTAATAAAATAGTGTTGAAATCGCTTTGATGAAAGAATTTTGATATTTACTACTAGTATTGAAACCTTTATATTTTTGAAGTGACAAATCACAAAAATGATTGTAAAACAATCAATCACCGAAATTCACATTCGAAGATGTGAATAAAAATCCAAAGAAACCGATACCGAATCCGTCAAAATGGATATTCCTAAAATTACCGAAGGAAAGAAGTCATCAGAGTCAATAACAAATGATAACAACAAACAAGGAAAGAACATGAATCGATTAAACTTGGAAACCAAGCAAATTTGGGGAAATAGGCAAAATAGCTACAGGTCGGTCGGCCGGCTACAGAGCTCGGTCGGCCGGACCCTATTCTGAAAAATTCTCGGGAAGCATGTCGGTCGACTGAGCTCTGTAGCTGGTCGACCGGACCAGAGACAGAAAAGTGCTTGTGCACTTTGGTAGCAGGTCGGTCGGCCGGTCTCAGAGCTCGGTCGGCGAACCTGATGTTCTGCAATTTGAAACCCATTACAAATGAGGTACAAACTCCTTCAATTTGCAAACGGACAAGCACGGACGCTAGGGGTTTACGCCTATCGGCTACCTGGTCTTATAAGCTCATCAATTCATCACCAAAAACATGATCAAAACATCAAGTTAGGATATTTAAAGAATTGAACTCAAAACACTAAAATTTGGAATATTCACCAAATCAATCCAAACCAAAAGTAATTGCACAAGAATAAGTGTTAGGAATTCATACCTAACAATCGAAGATAAATATAGGCTAAGGTGTGAGATAAAAATCTCACCTTTTCACAAAATCAATGAAGAAGAAGCAATAGAGCAATGGCAAGAACAATCACTCTTTAATTCCAACCCAACAAGCTTGAATCTAAGCTTAAAAGAGAGACATTTCCTAAATTAGGTTTAGGAAATTTCTGAAATTGAATGGAGAAAGAGTTGGAGAAGATGAAGAGAAGGCTTACCAAAGATTCTTCTATTAGTTTGGAGCAAGAGCTTGATTTGCAAAAGACAACTAGGGTTTGGAGTTTTAATTTCCCATTCCACTCACCATTAATCTCTTTAGAACTGAAAAGTAGAGGAAGAGGGAGTGAATGAAGAGGAGTGGTTCAGTTTGGGGTATTAAGTTGGCTAGTGGGCTGAACCCAACCCAAAGCCCTAAGTGTAAAGGTAGCAAAATTCAACTTACTCCAAACATATCGAAGCTTATACTCAAAAAGGTTGCAAATGGCATTTTGAACTCATCGGAAGTGGTCCCGAGTCCTAATTCGACCGTATGCAAAAAGTAGCTTTTCGGACTAAATTCCGAGTATCGATGAAATTTTTAAATAAAATATTTGAATATAAAATCGATAAATATGCGGGTTGTTACAGAATTTTTCTTTGATATTATTACCATAAGTGCAAAGCGTAGGAAAACATTTCGAAAGTATGATATAAATCTTAGCCAACATGCGACCATTGTCGTATGCCCACTATAGCTACCATGTTCAATAGCAGGTTACAGCCACATTCCATGGCAGGTTATACAACAAAAACCTTACAAGGTTCGTATTGTTTCTTTGGATTTTCCAAAAAATGGTCAGGCCAAGGAACTTCCCATTGCCACATGGGTACGCCTCTGGAAAGACGCCTCGAGAACCTAACCGGATCTCTTCCAACACAAGGCCGGGTTAGCCCTAACTGGGTAACAACTGACACGAGTATGCCATCCCCCGCTCGTAACCGACCTAAATCCCGGGATTCACCAACAACCACAAAATAATAAGTTTGCAGCAACCACATAGGTTAAGTATCAAGGCTCCATACCATAATACCACCTCTATCCAGAAGAAAATGTACATATCCCATGGGGGCGCGATCCCCAAATAACCTTACTGCATTCTTCCTGTTTTGACCATTTCCGGGGTGTGAGGTTCGACGAAGTCTCGTCCACAAAGCTACGCTCTTTATAAAAGCCACGCTTTAATCAACAAATGCTCAGCAGCACTTCGTATGCCACATTACCAAATTAGGAATATATCACTAGTAACCATCAACTACATAACCTTTGAGCTCGTACGTCTCAGAGAAGGGTGTTAAGCTAAAAGAATAAATTCCCCGCCACCAACAGAAATGTATTTGATAGAATCTAGCTATACATCTCAAATTGTAACGTCAGACACACATCCATACAAGTCCGTTTTGGGTTCGAACAGAACCGAAGCCACTTCCAAAGAAGCCCTTGCTAATCCGGATATTCACTAATCACGTCCGAAATTCCCATCACAAAGGGTGATAAAATCTCTATATCGGGGATCTGCCGAGGCAGAGTCATTCGACGGTAATCCTTCCGTTTTCGAAAATATCCGTTCTTCAACGCCGGTCTTCAAATGCTATCCGTTACGACATATCACTATTCGGAATGGGATTTATGACCCAAAGGTCCTCTCCCGGCTAAACCGAATAACGAGCGCTTATTTCAAAACAAGTGTAGCATCCAAATTCAAGCAAATCATAACAAATACACATTCAAAGGTAAATATTGATAGACGGTTATTTAACTATCAATATTTATGCACAACATCACCAGATTCCAAATAATTTCCTAAATTATTTATTTTCCAAAAATATCTTTACCAGATATAAAATTTTCCACACTTCAACCATTTGAAAACAAATTTCAAATCACTTTTCACCTTTCCAACTTTTGAAAACAAAATTTCAAATCATTTTCCTTACGCGGAAACACTTCCAAATATTTATTCATTTTCATTTCAAAATGGTTCATTTAAACCAATTAAATAAATCCTTACCGTTTTACTTCAAATTTACGTTCCAAATCCGTAAATTTATTTCCACACTTCAAAAATAAATCAATGTTTTTTTAAACAATTTCCCTTTCCTTTATAAATTCCATGGTGAATTTAAATTTCCAAATATACACTGATATATGATTTTCAAATCGATTTCAAATATTCACTTCCAGTTTATCTTTTAAAAGATCTAATCTCAAACCATTTCACTTCATATTGGAAAACATTTTCATACTTATTTAATAATAAGTAATTCATAAATCTATTTATTTTCAACATTTGGAAAATATTCAATATACTTAAATCACAATTAAGTATATATATTATTCTTTAAGGAAAACATTATCTTAAACACATTTATTTGAGTCAAAACGAATGTTGCGTAAAACATCGTTACGACAACCCCAAATCACTAGTATAAGGATTCAAAATTTAGGTAGATATATAAATCCTAATACTATATAAAACATTTCCTTTCGAAAATCATTTACTATAACAACAGTGTTATAGTCCACCATTTCCTTATTTCTCGAAAACGCCTATTTCAACAATGAATGTTGAAATCTATGGTTTCGATCCTTAACACATTTTAAAACAACTTCAGATCGCATTAATTCTATTTAAGAGATCACTTCCTAAAACATTTCTTTAATATATTATTCACCGTCCAAAATCTGAATATAAATCGTTTGCCAAATTCAACACTTCTACATATTTAATTAAAGGTTTGTCCACTGTCCAAAATCGTGAATATATCTCATTTAATAAGCTTTTATATTTACTTATCAAATTCAATTGATTTCGGATTTATAAAACAACGTTTATAAATTCACACATATATATGTTTTATAAAAACTTCAACTTATAAAATCCCTTAATTTACAAATTCTATTTATATCTCATTTAAACGCCAAAATCCAAATTTTAAGCAAATTACTTATAAATCTTTTATTTTACAAAATCTATTCATTTTATAACTTTACAATTTGTAAATCTATAAATTTCATTCACTTATGAAATCCATTTATACTTCATTTTAACACTTATAAAATTTGTTTTATAATTCCAATATTTTTAATATATAAATATCAATTTTACAAATCTTTTATATAAACCGTTTATAATAATTTCAAAAATCTCAATTTAAACTATTTTATAAAATCGATTAACTCCATATTTAAAAAATCAATTTTCAACTATATTTCTCAAAAATCATAATTTTTATAACATTAAAATTATAACGTTTATTTATTTAAAATGAATTAATTCCAAAATTCAATAAAATGTATACTTTCAAAAAATCACTTTAAAATCCTTTTAAATTTGAAAATCATCACTTTAACACCTTTAAAACTCCAAAAATAGGCCCAATGATGCAACAGCACCAATAAATCAACCACGACATCCAAATATCATATATCAATATGATAACAGAATATATCTCAAATATCTGCAATAAATCAGTACTGTTGAGGAATCCAGTTGGATCCCTCAAACCTATTTTCCTGCATCCATAGATGTTAGCACAATACCAATCCCGTTTCAAAACGGGATATCGCGGTACATGGGTTCGTATAAAATATTATCCGCTATTATGCGGCGCAATAGGGTCTCATCCGCTATATAATGCGGGAAAATCAACTCCAAGTACATATATAATACCAATTCCACTTCAAAGTGGAATATCGCGGTATATGTGTTTAATATAATAACATCCGCTTAATATACGGCGCATGGGGTCTATTTTAAAACAATAGATAATAATTTATCATCTAAGCATACAATCAAGCAATTTTAAATCTAACTATTTAAAATTTAAATCGAAACACAATTCAATTAATTGAGAAGTTCTCACCTTGCTTCAAATACAGTTGCAGTATTTTTATTCCGAATAAAATTAAACGTGCGTTTAATTTTACCCAAAATTTATACTAGCTCCAATCAACTTCAATCCAGCTCCATCGCATAGTATTCGACAATACGATTCCAACGCAAGTCGTTTCGTTAAATTCTGACCTCGTATGAACAAGTTATGACGTTTTAAAGTTTAAACGAATTATTATATAATTAATTTACAACTTTTATTTTAAATTTGAAACCCTACTTTCAATCCAGGCCGCACGTTCTCCTTTGGCAAATTATGGCCGTGAAATCCATCTTCTTCCTCTACCCAGGCATCACGCGAATAACAACCCATCTCGGCTGCCATAAAACCCTAATCAACTAGCCACCATCGTCGACTTCCACGTCGATCAAGCACCATGGTTTTGAAGCCCATCGCGAGTGCTATCATTGGCCAGGGGCCATCCATGCTCGGTCAACCCCAAGCCTTGGAATTCATGCTCGATTGCCGCACGTTTGAACCCCAATCGCCGACGATTGGCTCCACCATTCTCGATCACCACCGTTGAGATTGTAGTACTCGTTGCCCTCTTCAGTGTTGTAGTTGAAAACTTCTTGAATTAATGCGTGGACTAGAAGATATTGGAGGAGAAAGAAATGAATATTTTTCGGCCATTGATTGTTTAGTGGCGGCTGTGACCTGGTTAGGGTTTTGAGTGTAAAAGGCGAATTTAGTTGGCCTTATATTGAAAATTACGCGACACTATTCACCCAAAAATTTTCCGAACTCCAAACGAAGCGTGCCGCCTAGATTCTCCGTTCTGAGAATGCCAAGCCTAGTGAAAGCACATTCTTCGATTCGGGAGGCTACGACATCAGATTGAGCAAGGGGATCAATTCAACGGTGGAGGCTTCACCATATTTATAATGTTTTACCCCTATTCCGAGCGCAATGGAATATATATCGGGAGCCAATTCGATCAAATTTGGAAGATAGGCTTTCGAATCGACTATTTAAATTTAAAAATTCACTCAAACCGATTTCTACGCGTTTTAGTTTGCCCCGGACAAACCGTAAGTCCGATTGACACGAAATTTGAAATCTTACTATAATATAACATTACGGATCCGATGAAACTAGTTTCGTCGAAATCCGAGACCGTTTGAAAAATGACTATTTTTACTCGTCAATTAAATATTAAAATATTCAATTTCTGTAAATTAACTTTTAACTCAATTTTAAAAGTTCTATAACATCATTCTAACTCCATATGATTTTATACAACTTTACAAATCAATTTTAATCATATTAAACCCAATTTCCAATTATTTCTGTAATTTTAAATATTAAATTATCGATTTAATTATCCAATTAAATCTAAATATTCGAAATAAAATTTGTTCGACTTACAAATTTTATTTGTTAATATTTAAAATCAATTAAATATACGAATTTCAAATGACAGAAATTTTGGGTCGTGACAAACTTCCCCGCTTAAAAGAATTTCATCCTCGAAATTACCAAGTAAGAAAAAGTCTTGAAATCCATTAACTTTTCAAACACCCATTCAAATTAGATTTCAAATTCACTTAAGTGTTTAACTTTCCCAAAATCCAATAATTAAACTTCTTATAAAAACTTTACTAAGTTTTAAAATCATACTTAGTTATCTTTTCAAAACCAACTATATCGTTTAACTTTTCACTCCAAAATCAAAGTTACAGTTTTCAAAATTTTCCAATTTTCTCAAAAATATTCTAACGCCTTAAATTTTCAAAAAATTTCGCCAGCGTCTCCTTCACGAGATTCGATCCGAAAAAAATTACAATATATATCACAAATATACATCTCATTAAAGTAATGAGGCATCCCGTAGGGAAAAATGTGTAAAAGTACGATATGTAATCCGAGATATGTACCTTATATATTATTAGCGAGCATATACGGCTAATATAGCGCGAAAGCGAGCTCCAAAAGCGAAGCAAGCGCAATCCACACCTACTAAACACTCAACAATAATGAGAAACATGTATATAGAAAATAATATCGATATACAACATATACTAGTACAACAACTACATATGCCAATATAGCAAATGCAACAAAAACCAATAAATGCAACAAATCCATATCAAATCAATATGCATTCACTTCTCATTAATATTCAATGAATTGGTTTTTTTCTTCATTTAATCACATTTGATTCATTAACATTGGACTTTACTAACATTCATTTTCAATTAGTTTATATTTACTAATTCACATTCAAGTTAGTTCACTTCCATATTCAAATCAAATTTCATAGCTTCCAATTTTTTATCAATTCAGCTTCACTAACACTTAATGAATTATATACAATCAACTAACAATCATATAACAATCAAATCATAACCAACATAACCAAATTATTAAATTCACATTCAATTTGGTTTAACACTTTTATTTTCCAATTGGTTTAATATCTAATTGACTTTTATTCAATTATTCAATTTTTTCAACTTCATTAGCTTCTAATGAATTAACACTTACATTCATTATTCTATATCAATTCATTTACATTCGATTGATTAATATTCAATCCATTAGTTCAATTCAATTACTAATTCTTTTAACCACAAAAAGTTGAATTTCATTACATGACTCAAGTTCATATCCATCACACAAAAACTCAAAAATGATACTGATGATGCTGCAGTCATCACCCTTATTATTTCCCAGTGACGGTTGTGAATTCAGTGCTTAATATTCTTTCAAAATTTTCCTTTTATTCATAAATCCCATTTATAAATCTTTTTCTTACATAATTTCACTTATTGTATATATAAGATTATTTCACAATTGTAAATCATATTAATTATAATTCCATACTTTATAATTCATTTATTCTTTTAATTAACTTATATATATTCTTACATTTTCAACAACCAAACAATCAATTTATATACTCTTTAATAATTCTGACAAATTATTCCTATATATATAAAATATAATCAAGGTAAAAATTATTTCATTTACCCAATTTAAAATGGTACTATGTCGGTTTATCTTGTTTAAGAGTTTAGAAACCCCTATCGATACAGTTAGCTAGACTGCATCGACCAGAATCTATAAACAATCAACCGATAAGTCAACACAATATAAAACAATTTCATATTCACTAACAAATACGCACTCATATCTATTATTACACTCAAACTCATTCTAGAGTACTATTGACTCTATCTCTAATGAGTAATTCCTAACAGAGCCAAGGTTGTCTCTTAACCAAATGCTCTGATACCACATTGTAACGAACGCGATTTTCGACTCGCGAAATTCGACATCAATACGTCCACTGTATCAACTGCCGAGCAATCGAAAGACGGAAAACCGAATTATTAGGGTTTAAGAAGAAGAGGTAGAAGAAGAAAGAAGAAGCAACAAAAAAACAATAACAGACTCTCACAATTCGCAACGGAACAACATATAATATATCAATGAATAATCTTTAAAACAAAGAATCATATCTGTTATTACATTACATCACATTACATCACATTACATTACATTATCAGAGTTTACAACAACAAACAGCGAAAAAGAAATACTATATACTAGTTGATACACCACATGTGGAAAATGATGGGCACACAGAGTTTAGGAAGAGAACAATAAACTCCAGGTCAGTCATGGGACTGGTGTGAGAACTTAAAACTGTTTATCTTAAAAAAAAACAGAGAAATATATTTTTTAAAATAGATCCGCAATGCTTTTAGAAAATGAAACTACCATAAGGCCTCCCGCACACACACACAATGCAAACGTAGAATCGGAGGAGATTTCTCCCTATGATAGTCAAACATGCTTGATACACAAATTTCTTTGATATTATTACTATAAGTGCAAAGTTTTAGGAAAACATTTCGAAAGTATGATATAAATCTTAGCCAACATAGACCATTATCGTATGCCTACTATAGCTACCATGTTCAATAGCAGGTTATCGCCACATTCCATGGTAGGTTATACAACTAAAACCGTACAAGGTTCGTATTGTTTCTTTGCATTTTCCAACAAATGGTTAGGCCAGGGAACTTCCGATTGCCACATGGGTATGCCTCTGGAAAGACGCCCCGAGAACCTAACTGAATCTCTGCCAACGCAAGGCCGTGTTAGCCCTAACTGGGTAACAACTGACACGAGTATGCCATCCCCCGGTCGTAACCGACCAAAATCCCAGGATTCACCAACAAGCAAAAAATAATAAGTTTGCAGCAACCACGTAGGTTACGTATCAGGGCTCCATACCATAATACCACCTCTATCCAGAAGGAAATGTACATACCCCATGGGGACGCGATTACAAAATAACCTTGCTGCATTCTTCCTGTTTTGACCATTTTCGAGGTGTGAGGTTCGACGAAGTCTCGTCCACAAAGCTACGCTTTTCATAAAATCCATGCTTTGATAAATAAATGCTCAGCAGCACTTCGTATGCCACATTACCAAATTGGGAATATATCACTAGTAACCATCAACTACATAACCTCTGAGCTCGTACGTCTCAGAGAAGGGTGTTAAGCTAAAAGAATAGATTCTCCTCCACCAATAGAAATGTATTTGATAGAATCCAGCTTTTCATCTCAAATTGTAACGTCAGACACACATCCATAAAAGTCCATTCTAGGTTCGAACAGAACCGAAGGCAATTCCAAATAAGCCCTTGCAAATCTGGATATTCACTAATCACGCCCGGAATTCCCATCACAAAGGGTGATAAAATCTCTATATCGGGGATCAGCCAATGTAGAGTCATTCGACGGTAATCCTTCCGTTTTCGAAAATATCCGGTCTTCAACACCAGTCTCCAGATGCTATCCATTACGACTATCACTATTCAGAATGGGATTTATGACCCAAAGGTCCTCTCCCGGCTAAACCAAATAACGAGCGCTTATTTTAAAATAAGTGTAGCTTCCAAATTCAAGCAAATCACAACAAATACCCATTTAAAGGTAAATATTGATAGTCGGTTATTTTACTATCAATAGATATGCACAACATCACCAGATTCCAAATAATTTCCCAAATTATTTATTTTCCAAAAATATCTTTACAAGATATAAAATTTTCCACACTTCAACCATTTGAAAACAAATTTCAAATCACTTTTCACCTTTCCAACTTTTGAAATCAAAATTTCAAATTATTTTCCTTACACAGAAACACTTCCAAATATTTATTCATTTTCATTTCAAAATGGTTCATTTAAACCAATTAAATAAATCCTTACCGTTTTACTTCAAATTTATGTTCCAAATCCGTAAATTTATTTCCACACATCAAAAATAAATCAAAGTTTATTTTTAAACAATTTCACTTTCCTTTATAAATTCCATGGTGAATTTAAATTTCCAAATATCCATTGATATATGATTTTCAAATCGATTTCAAATATTCACTTCCAATTTATCTTTTAAAAGATCTAATCTCAAACCATTTCACTTCATATTGGAAAACATTTCCATACTTATTTAATAATAAGTAAATAACAAATCTGTTTATTTTCAACATTTGGAAAATATTCGATATACTTAAATCACAAATAAGTATATATATTATTCTTTAAGGAAAACATTATCTTAAACACATTTATTTGAGTCAAAACGAATGTTGCGTAAAACATCGTTACGACAACCCAAAATCACTAGTATAGGGATTCAAAATTTAGATAGATATATAAATCCTAATACTATATAAAATATTTCCTTTCGAAAATCATTTACTATAACAACAGTCTTATAGTCCACCATTTCCTTATTTCTCGAAAACGTCTATTTCAACAATGAATATTGAAATCTATGGTTTCGATCCTTAACACATTTTAAAACAAATTCAGATCGCTTTAATTCTATTTAAGAGATCACTTCCTAAAACATTTCTTTAATATATTATTCACCGTCCAAAATCTGAATATAAATTGTTTACCAAATTCAACACTTCTACATATTTAATTAAAGATTTGTCCACTGTCCAAAATCGTGAATATATCTCATTTAATAGGCTTTCATATTTACTTATCAAATTCAATTGATTTCGGATTTATAAAACAACGTTTATAAATTCACATATATATATGTTTTATAAAAACTTCAACTTATAAAATCCCTTAATTTACAAATTCTATTTATATCTCATTTAAACGCCAAAATCCAAATTTTAAGCAAATTACTTATAAATCTTTTATTTTACAAAATCTATTCATTTTATAACTTCACAATTTGTAAATCTATAAATTTCATTCACTTATGAAATCCATTTATACTTCATTTTAACACTTATAAAAATTCGTTTTATAATTCCAATATTGTTAATATATAAATATAAATTTTATAAATCTTTTATATAAATCGTTTATGCTAATTTCAAAAATCTCAATTTAAACTAATTTATAAAATTTATTAATTCCATATTTCAAAAATCAATTTTCAACTATATTTCTCAAAAATCATAATTTTTATAACATTTAAATTATAACGTTTATTTATTTAAAATGAATCAATTCCAAAATTCAATAAAACGTATACTTTCAAAAAATCACTTTAAAATTCTTTTAAATTTGAAAATCATCACTTTAACACTTTTAAAACTCCAAAAATAGGCCCAATGCTGCAACAACACCAATAAATCAACCACGACATCCAAACATTATATATCAATATGATAACAGAAAATATCTCAAATATCTGTAAATAAATCAATACTGTTGAGAAATCCAGTTGGATCCCTCCAACCGGTCTTCCTGCATCCATAGATGTTAGCACAATACCAATCCCGTTTCAAGACGGGATATTGCGGTACATGGGTTCATATAAAATATCATCCGCTATTATGCGCCGCAATAGGGTCTCATCCGCTATATAATGCGGGAAAATCAGCTCCAAGTACATATATAATACCAATTCCACTTCAAAGTGGAATATCGCGGTATATGTGCTTAACATAATAACATCCGCTTAATATACGGTGCATTGGGTCTATTTTAAAACAATAGATAATAATTTATTATCCAAGAATACAATCAACACAATCAAGCAATTTTAAATCTCACTATTTAAAATTTAAATCGAAACACAATTCGATTGAGTGAGAAGTTCTCACCTTGCTTAAAATACAGTTGCAGCGTTTTTATTTCGAAAAAAATTAAACGTGCGTTTAATTTTACCCAAAATTTACACTAGCTCCAATCAACTCCAATCCAGCTCCATCGCGTAGTATTCGACAATACGATTCCAACGCAAGTCGTTTCGTCAAATTCCGACCTCGTATGAACAAGTTATGACGTTTTAAAGTTTAAACGAATTATTATATAATTAATTTACAACTTTTATTTTAAATTTTAAACCCTACTTTCAATCCAGGCCGCACGTTCCTCTTTAGCAAATTATGGCCGTGAAATCCATCTTCTTCCTCTGCCCAGGCATCAGGCGAATAACAACCCATCTCGGCCGCCATAAAACCCTAATCAACTAGCCACAATCGTCGACTTCGACGTCGATCAAGCACCATGGTTTTGAAGCCCATCGCAAGTGCTATCATCGGCCAGAGGCCGGCCATGCTTGGTCAACCCCAAGTCTAGGAACTCATGCTCAATTGCCGCACGTTTGAACCCCAATCGCCGACGATTGGCTCCACCATTTCCATCACCACCGTTGAGATTGTAGTACTCGTTGCCCTCTTCAGTGTTGTAGTTGAGAACTTCTTGAATTACTGCGTGGATTAGAAGATAATGGAGGAGAAAGAAATGAATATTTTTCGGCCATTGATTTTTTAGTGGCGGCTGTGACCTGGTTAGGGTTTTGAGTGTAAAAAGTGAATTTAGTTGGCCTTATATAGAAAATTACGCGACACTATTCACCCGAAATTTTTTCGAACTCCAAACGAAGCGTGCCACCTGGCGTTTATAATGTTTTACCCCTATTTCAAACGCAATGCAATATATATCGGGAACCAATTCGATCAAATTTGGAAGATAGGTTTTCGAATCGACTATTTAAATTTAAAAATTCACACAAACCGATTTCTACGCGTTTTAGCTTGCCTCGGACAAACCGTAAGTCCGATTGACATAAAATTTGAAATCTTACTATAATTTAACATTGCGGATTCGATGAAACTAGTTTCGTCGAAATCCTAGACCGTTCGAAAAATGGCTATTTTTACATCAATTAAATATTAAAATATTCAATTTCTGCAAATTAACTTTTAATTCAATTTTAAAAGTTCTATAACATCATTCTAACTCCATATGATTTAATACAACTTTACAAATCAATTTTAATCATATTTAACCCAATCTCCAATTATTTCTGTAATTTTAAATATTAAATTATCGATTTAATTATCCAATTAAATCTAAATATTCGAAATAAAATTTATTCGACTTACAAATTTTATTTGCTAATATTTAAAATCAATTAAATATACGAATTTCAAATGACAGAAATTCTGGGTCGTTACACTAAACCAGAGCTCTGATACCACTTGTAACAACCTGGTATTTCGAACCGTTCAAATAGATAATCATCCACGCATGCCGGACTTGAATTACTCAAAAAACAAATTGTTAATTTATATTTTCCAAAACTTAGCGTATACAGTAAATAAATTAATTACAGAATCACAGACACAAAGTAATAACAATAAGTAGCGGAGTAGATAAATAATAGTTCATGAAGCTGCTATATAAACATCAGAGTATAAAGTAAAATACAACAGATATCTCGAATACATAGAAGTTACTAATACAGATGCAAATGACAAGTCTGAACAAAACAACTATAATAAAATAAAGTATTTGGAAAGCTGAATAGACAAAGACAGATTTTAAGCAAAGCTCCAAGCTCCAAAGGTGCGTCTCAAATGTTGTGACACTCAATATGACCCGAGCATAAAGCAAAACACAAAACACTTGAGTCAAGATTAACATTCTTATACAAGTAAATTCAACTCATGTGACGCCCCACCTCTATACCCACGCTAGCCAAGAACACTACGGTGTAGTGCTGTCAACTAGCACGGAGAATAAGGTTGTTGAAGAGCGACCATCCATGTGATTGCTTATCACACGGTGGCTATAAATAATCTTCGGAAACAAACATAGAAATAAGCATAACACAAATCAGTCACAGACATCCATATCACAAAGGCGGAAGAAGATATGAATATATAACTAACACATGAAAGTGTACATCAGAGTAGTGGTCAAAAAGATCCACAATAATACAAAAGAATAGCAACATGTGCTATACAAAAGAATACAACTATGAGTCTATATCTCAAGTGTATACAACAAAAAATGCTAATCTAAATAGTTAGCCAAAAGTCAGAGTAGCAAATCCCAGGAAGAAGTCAAGCAGAAGCACCTGTAACATCTCGGTCTGACCCGAGTATTATTTAAGAAAATAATAAACGGATTAGTCTAGCTATAAATATCAGGTGACATGGTATAAAATAAAATATATGGCATAAACATAAAATATCCATACTGACATACTACTATAAGTATGCAAATGATGATCAACAGAAGATCAATCGATAAGAGATAAATCGATATCACAAGAATCTTCTCAAAGATCCAAAGAGGGCATCACACCCTAAACTTGTACTCATAACAAGTCAATAACATAAATTCCAGAAATCAACACAAGAAATCCAGAAATCGCAAAAAAAGGGAAAGAGGCCTATCACATGACGGTCCGAAGACCATGGGGAGCTACCCCATATGGGTGACTCGGAATCACCCAGATGAGGTCTAGGCTAACCAAAAAAAAGGTATGTGTGAGTGGAATCACACAAATGGTGTCTAGCCTAACCTCGCAACAAAAAGGTATGTGTGAGTTGAATCACACAAATGGTATCTAGACTAACCTTGCGAGCAAAGAGATATGTGTGAGTCAGAATCACACCAATGAGGTCTAGTCTAACCTTGCAAATAAGAGACATCACACAATTGCTAGTCTAAATCATGAAATGATCGTCATGATCAACGAGAAGTGTCAATTAGACTAAGCTAGTAAATATAAAAGTTTAGCTTCGTGTCCCAAAACCACTTGCTTAACTTAAATATTTACGAGCAAACTGTAAATCTTCACTAGAAAACTGTCACAAGAGGTTCAATAGAACAAGTCCACGAATTAACCGACGAAGTGAACGTAAGCGTTTCATACCATTTGTTTTACTAAGCCGTTTAATTAGATTTCTCATCCGAGTGAGGTAAAGGTTTGTACATACTAGTAGATTGGAAAACGGTTTAAGAAAAGAACTTTGTTATTGAAAATAGTGTTGAAATCATTTTTTTGAAAGAGTTTTGATATTTACTACTAGTATTGAAACCTTCATATTTCTAAAGTTGTTATCTCGCCTTTTTAGCAAGGCCATGATACCATAAAATCGACCGAGAAGCCAAAGATAGTTTGTCTCGAAGAATGGTCAACTCAGCATCTCAACAGAGCAAGTTCTGTTGAATGTTTTTCAGATAAGATCCCATACGGAGGGGGGTCCAAGGGGGTGGCAACCCCCCAAGGTGGGGGTGTGGGGGCAACGCCCCCGCTACGGGGTTCGACCTGCCCGGTCAGGTCACGGGGGTCCAGGAGGCAGCGCCCCCAGCGGGGTGTGGGGCAGCGCCCCTTCCAAAACGGTACGACCTAGTGAAGACCTAAGGGAGGATAGGATCGAGCGACTTAAGAAGCTCATGACCTATCATTAGCACGGTCGAGCGACCTAAATAGAACGGCCTAAGGTTGAAGGCCTAGCGACCTAATGTCCAGCGACCTACGACCTAATGGGCTCAAGCGGGGTCAAGGTGGAATGTAGCAACCCGCATATTTATCGCTTTTTATATTTAAATATTTTATTTAAATCTTTTATCGTTAGTCGGGTTTTGGTCCAAAAAGCTACTTTTTTCATACGATCAAATCAGGACTCGAGACCACTTCCATTGAGTTCAAAATGACGTTTGTAATTTTTTAAGTATAAACATTGATATGTTTGGAGTTAGTGGAATTTCACTAACTTTTCCCTCTTTGGACTTTGGGTTAGTTTAGCCTTTATAACTCAAGCCCAATTCCCTCCTTCTCCTCACTCTTCATAAATTCCTACCAACTCAAGCTTTTGCATTAATGGTGAGTGGAAAGGGAAATTAAAACTCCAAGTCTAGGTTTCAACTTCAAATCCATAATTAAACTCCAAATTCGAAGAGAGGATATTGGATTCAAGCTTCTTGGGTTGAGATTGAAGTGGATTGATTCTTGCTTGCTTCAAAGCATCATTTTCATTGACTTTTGGTGCAAAGGTGAGATTTTTATCTCACATTTCTAGCCTATAACTATATTGGACTGTTGAGAATGATTCCCTATCATTTTTGCATGCATATTAGCATTTGGTTTGGACTGGATTCGCGAAAAACTCCAATTTTTAGCATTTTGGTGAATTTTCTGCACTTAGGTCGTTCTGGCCATTTTTCTGTGTTCGGAGTTAGGTCGCTCGCGACCTAACCCTTAGGTCGCTCGCGTGTTATCGCGCTAGGTCGCACTGCCTTGAATTTTCACTTCGGAGTTAGGTCGTAGGTCGTATGGACCTTAGGTCGTAGGTCATTCTGGCCATTTCTAACGTCTTCGGAGTTAGGTCGTATGGACCTTAGGTCGTAGGTCGTATGGACCTTAGGTCGTAGGTCGTTCTGGTTCTAACGTCTTCGGAGTTAGGTCGTAAGTCGTGGGTTTTAGGCCGTAACACGATGCTTTAGGTCATGTGTTTCACTAGGTCGTTAGGCCTTTACCTCGTTAGGTCGTAGGTTGCTCGACCTCACTCACCCAGATAGACCGCTCCAGTTAGGTCGCATGACCCTTACCCCTTTAGGTCGCATGGCCTTAGGTTGCGTGACCTTGTTTTTGACCTTAGGTCGTATGACCTCTAGGTCGCTCCAGTTAGGTCGCTTGGCTACTTATGTTAGGTCGTATGACCTCTAGGTCGCTCCAGTTAGGTCGCTTGGCTACTTATGTTCGGTCGCTCGTCCTGATGACTTGATAGGACGCACTCCCTTTTAACCTCTTGAGTCGCTCGGACCTGTCTTGTGTTAGGTCGTTAGACCTTAAAACCTTTAGGTCGCATGACCTTTACTCCCTTAGGTCGCTCGATCCTATTCTCCCTTAGTTCTTCACTAGGTCGTACCGTTTTGGTCGGGGCGCTGCCTCGCACCCCGCCGGGGGCGTTGCCCAGTAGACCCCCGCAACCTGACCGGGCAGGTCGAACCCCGTAGCAGGGGCGTTGCCCCCGCACCCCCACCTTGGGGGGTTGCCACCCCCTGGACCCCCCTCCATAGGGGATCTTATTTGGAAAAAAAACATTCAACAGAACTTGCTTTGTTGAGATGCTGAGTTGACCATTCTTCGAGACAAACTATCTTGGGCTTCTCGGTCGATTTTATGGATTTTTGAATATCTATTTCGATGGATTCTTTGTCGGTTTCTTTGGATTTTATTCACGTCTTCGAATGTGAATTTTTATGATTGATTGTTTCTACAATCTCTTCTATGATTTGTCACTTTAAAATATAAAGGTTTTCTTTACTAGTAGTAAATATCAAAACTCTTTCTTCAAATGATTTCAACACTATTTTATAACAAAGCTCGTTTTCTCAAGCCGGTTTCCAATCTATTAGTATATACAAACATTTACCTCAGTCGTATGAGAAATCTAATTAAACGACTTAGTAAAAGAAGTGGTATGAAACGCTTGCGTTTACTTTGTCGGTTAATTCTTGGACTTGTTCGATTGAATCTCTTGTGACAATTTTCTAGTGGAGATCTACAATTTGTTCGTAAATATTTAAGTTAAGCTAGTGGTTATGGGACATGATGCTAAGCTCATATATTTACTAGCTTACTGTAACTGACACTTCTCGTTGATCATGACGATCATTTTATGATTTAGACTAGAATTGTGCGATGTCTCTTTGTTTGCAAGGTTAGGCTAGACACCATTTGTGTGATTCCACTCACACATACCTTTTTGCTTTTTGGTTAGCCTAGACCTCATCTGGGTGATTCCGACTCACCCATATGGGGTAGCTCCCTGTGGTCTTCGGACCGTCATGTGATAGGTCTCTTTCCCTTTTTTTGCTATCTCTAGATTTCTTGTGTTGATTTCTGAAATTTATGTTATTGACTTGTTATGAGTACAAGTTTAGGGTGTGAAGCCCTCTTTGGATCTTTGAGAAGATTATTGTGGTATCGATTTATCTCTTATTGATTGATCTTTTGTTGATCATCATTTGCATACTTATAGTAGTATGTCAGTATGGATATTTTATGTTTATGCCATATCTTTTATTTTATACCATGTCATCTGATATTTATAGCTAGACTAATCCGTTTATTATTTTCTTAAATAAAACTCGAGTCAGACCGAGATGTTACAGGTGCTTCTACTTGACTTCTTCCCGGGATTTGCTAGTCTGACTTTTGGCTAACTATTTAGATTAGCAGTTTTTGTTGTATACACTTGAGATATAGACTCATAGTTGTATTCTTTTGTATAGCACGTGTTGCTATTCTTTTGTATTATTGTGGATCGTTTTGACCACTACTCTGATGTACACTTTCATGTGTTAGTTATATATTCATATCTTCTTCCGCCTTTGTGATATGAATGTCTGTGACTGATTTGTGTTATGCTTTTTTCTATGTTTGTTTCCGAAGATTATTTATAGCCACCGTGTGATAAGCAATCACATGGATGGTCGCTCCTCAACAGCCTTATTCTCCGTGCTAGTTGACATCACTACACCGTAGCGTTCTTGGCTAGCGTGGGTATAGAGGTGGGGCGTCACAGCTTGGTATCAGAGCCAAACTTCAGAACAATGTAGAATAACTTAACAAGGATCATCATCCTAAGTCCACCTTAGGAGTTATGTCTTAGGACTAATTCGAGTCGTCGTACTGATTCATCCTATATCCTTTATGATTCCTTGTTTTATCTAGCAAGATTGCTTGATATTCATTAGTGAATAACCTTCTTCTTTCTCTTCTTTCTTTCTTAGGGAAGAGAAATGGTTAGACCTGGTCGTCCCAGAGCTAGACCATCTACTGCAACTCCCCAAGATGGAGTTTTTATGACTACCCAGCAACTTCTTGACCTTGTCACGAATGCTCAAGCAGCTGGTTCTAATCCGGAACCTACTCACCCTAAATCTGGGTTTGCACGTTTATGCAATGATTACACCAACCAGGGTGGGAAGCCATTTAAAGGTTCTGAAACTATCATCGAGGTCCAGGCTTGGTTGAGGACCTGCGATCGAATCTTCATTCGCATGAATCCCGTCGATCTTCACCGTGTTCAGGTGGCTTCCAGTATGCTCCAAGAGAGAGCATTGGACTGATATGAACTTCTTATTTCTGAAGTCAACGAAGCGGACCTTACCTGGGAGAAATTCCGGACACGCTTCGAGTTAAAATTTGTACCAGAAGCAGAGAAGGTAACTCTGGCTCGACGCTTTATGGACCTTGTTCAAGGTAAGTCCTCCGTGACTGATTACGTCGCAGCCTTTGAGTCGCTTTCCAAATATGGGGTTGAATACATCAACACCCCATTGAAGAAGAACCAAAGGTTCGTTTATGGCTTAAACAAAAGCCTCAAGAAGCCATTACTTCTAAAGTTAGAAGTTCCTTTCGACGAACTTATAGATATCGCTCTTCGTTTGAAGAGGCCGATAAAGAAAGTGATATCGAAGTAGTAGCTTCCAAACCCAACTTCAACAAAAAAAAGAGGCCCAGTAAATTCAAAGGCCCTTAGCCCAACAAAAAGGGTAAGCAAGCAACCCCTGCGGCAAAGTCTCCTTCTCCTGGTGGTGCGAGGTGCTTCAATTGTGGATCTGGGGATCATTTTGCGAATAAGTGCTTTAAGCCCAAATCTTGTCGTATTGTAAGAGCCCAGATCATTACATATATCAATGCCTCAAACGTGAACGCAAGAAGGAAGGAAAGTTGAATGTGGCTCAAGCCCTTGGCAACACATCTCGTGGCCAAGGTATTTCTCACTCCATTCTTGATGGTATTATTTTATTTCATGATCAACCTATTAGAGTTCTCTTTGATACGGGTGCATCCCATTCTTTTATATCAAAGGAACTGGTAGACACTTTTTCCTTAAGTGTTACTGCATTAATGACTTCTTTAAAAATTGCGAATCCTATTGGTGGATCCGCAACTCTTAGTTTGCTTTGTAAAGATGTGGAGATTATTTTATGCGATTTTTCTTTCCTAGCCGATTTGCATGTTATGCGTTACTTAGGCTTTGAAATGATATTGGGTATGGACTGGCTTAACCGTTATGAAGCTCATATCCTATGTCCTGAGCGGACTATTTATCTCCGACATCCGCAATCTGTAAATCAGATTTCTATTATTCTTAAAGATTCGGATTCCTCATTGACTGCATCTTTATATTCTTTAAATCCTCATGATGATGATGATGATGATGAGGAAGATGTCATTTCTCGAATTCATGTCGTTCGTGAATTTTGCGACATATTTGAGCCCGTTTTAGGTTTACCACCTAAACGAGCAATTGAGTTCAGAATTAATCTTACCTCTGAAGCTCAACCTATTACTCGTCCTCCTTATCGTATGTCTAATAAGGAAAATGAGGAGATGCGCAAACAATTATCCGAATTGGAGACAAAGCAAGTTATTCGCTCTATTTCCTCGCCTTGGGGAGCTTCGGCTATTTTCGTAAAGAATCCGATGGTACTCTTAGGCTCTGCATTGATTATTGCAAGCTTAACGATCTTACTATTAAAAATAAATATCCTTTACCTCGGTTTGATGATCTATTCGATCAGCTTTGCGGTGCTAAGGTCTTTTCACAATTGGACTTGGCTACCGGTTTCCATCAGCTTCGTATCGCAGAGGATAGCATTCCTTTGACATCATTCTGTACTCGATATGGATCTTATGAATGGCTTGTTATGCCATTTGGGTTAACGAATGCTCGAGCTTATTTCGTTGACCTCATGAATCGAGTTTTCAAAGATTTCCTCGATCGGTTTGTTCTCATATTCATTGATGATATTCTTGTGTATTCAAAAACCGAGGAGGAACATGAGAAACATCTTCGGATTGTATTGGAAACTCTTAGGAGTAATCAATTAAAGGCAAAATTTTCTAAATGCCACTTTTGGCAATCTCGTGTGAAGTTTCTCGGTCATATTATTTTCGAATCCGGTATTTTCGTGGATCCTTCAAAGATTGAAGCCATTCAAGATTGGAAGAGACCGGAGAGTGTGACAGAGATTCGTAGTTTTCTCGGATTGGCGGGTTATTACCGTCGTTTAATTAAAGACTTTTCTAAGATTGTCGTGCCTCTTACTGGCTTGGCTAAGAAGGGAGTTAAATACATTTGGTCGAACAAATGTGAAGCCTCTTTTCAGAAATTGAAAGAACTCCTTTCCGATGCTCCTATTCTTGTTATTCCCGAAGGGAATCAAGATTTTGTTGTTTATACTGATGCTAGTCACGTTGGTTTGGGTGCCGTTCTTATGCAAAAAGAACGTGTTATTGCTTATGCTTCTAGGCAATTGAAGCCGGCCAAGACTAGATATGCCACACATGATTTAGAACTCGCGGCTATTGTTTTCGCCCTTCGAGTTTGGCGTCATTATCTATTGGGAGAGAAATTTATTCTTTACACGGATCATAAGTCTTTGAAATATTTATTTTCTCAAAAGGAACTTAATTTGCGTCAACAGCGTTGGCTCGAGTTCCTTGCACCTTACGATCTTGATATTCTTTATACCCCCGGTAAGGGTAATCGTGTCGCCAATGCTCTTAGCCATAAACAACAAGCAGTTGTTTCTATGATGATATCCGAATTGAACGTTCTCGAGATTATATCCACTTGTGAGATTCGAGAGCGCGTATCCGATTTATGCTCATCACTTGTTTTATGTAGCCTTGAGGCTCATCCTTCTCTTTTAGACCGCATTCTTGAAGCTCAAGGGCTAGATCCTGAATTGGCTCTTCTTGGCCAAAATGTTAAGGAGATATTGAAGGTTTGAAAGACTTTGATATTGATTCTCGTGGCGACATTCGAAAATTTGGTAGACTTATCGTACCGAATATTGGTGATCTTCGTAAAGATATTCTAGAAGATTCCCATCGTTCTAAATTCACCATTCATCCCGGTAGTAGTAAAATGTACGTTGATATGAAGCGACTTTATTATTGGGAGGGAATGAAATATGATATTGCTAACTTTGTTAAGTGTTGCATGACTTGCCAACTTGTTAAGGCCGAACATCAAAGGCCTGGTGGGTTATTGCAACCTTTAGAAATTCCAATTTGGAAGTGGGACCAAATTTCCATGGATTTTATAGATGGCCTACCCCGTTCTCATTTGGGTCATGATAGCTTATGGGTGATCGTTGATAGACTTACTAAATCTGCCCATTTTATTCCTGTTCGGTCTAACCGAACGGTTCCTATTTTGGCCAAACTCTTTATCAAAGAAATTGTTAAATTGCATGGAGTTCCTACTTCTATTGTTAGCGATCGAGATCCATTGTTTACTAGTGGATTTTGGAAGAGTCTTCAAAAAGCTTTAGGAACTAAGCTTAATTTTAGCACTGCTTATCACCCCCAGTTCGATGGACAAACCGAGTGTGTGAATCACACTCTTGAAGATCTTCTTCGTGCTTGTGTGCTCGATTTTGGTGGAAGTTGGGAAGATCATATTTCACTTGTTGAATTTTCCTATAATAATAGCTTCCAATCTAGTATTGGTATGGCACCTTTCGAGGCACTCTATGGAAGGCCGTGCCGATCTCCTTCTTGTTGGCTTGAGGCCGGTGAGAAGCTGGTTTTAGGTCCAGACTTTATTTGTGATTCCACAAAGAAGATTGAACTTATTCGACATAGGATGAAAGAAGCCCAGAGTAGACAGAAATCCTATGCCGATAATCGAAGAAGGAAGTTAGAATTTTCTGTGGGAGATTCTGTTTTTATTCGTGTTTCACCTATGAAAGGTGTTGTACGTTTCATTCGATCGGGAAAGTTAGCACCCCGATATATTGGGCCATTTCCTATCACTGAACGTATTGGTTCTATGGCTTATCGCCTTACATTACCGGCTCAGTTTTCTGCTATGCATGACGTGTTTCATGTTTCTTAATTTACGAAAATGCCTACGAGATTCCGATTCTATTCTTGAGCCTGGTGTTGTGGAAGAAATTGAAGTTTCGCCGAATTTAACTTACGAGCAGCATCCTATTCGAATTATTTCTTCGGAGGTCAAACGACTTCGAAATAAAGATGTTCCGCTTGTGAAGGTTCAATGGTCCTCAAATCCTAAGGATTGCTCTTGGGAAACCAGAGAATTCATCGAGCGAACACATCCGGACTTGCTTACTCCTGCTCTTTGAGGTGAACTTCCTATTTCAAATTTCTTTTGTGATAATTTTCTTTTATGGTTGTTACTTTTTATTTCCATCTTATATATTGCGAGGACGCAATTTCTTTAAGGATGGGAGTCTGTAACAACCCGCAAATTTATCGCTTTTTATATTTAAATATTTTATTTAAATCTTTTATCGTCAGTCGAATTTTGGTCCAAAAAGCTACTTTTTGAATACGATCAAATCAGGACTCGAGACCACTTCCGTTGAGTTCAAAATGACGTTTGTAATCTTTTTAAGTATAAACATTGATAGGTTTGGAGTTAGTGGAATTTCACTAACTTTTCCCGCTTTGGACTTTGGGTTAGTTTAGCCTTTATAACTCAAGCCCAATTCCCTCCTTCTCCTCACTCTTCATAAATTCCTACCAACTCAAGCTTTTGCATTAATGGTGAGTGGAACGGGAAATTAAAACTCCAAGCCTAGGTTTCAACTTCAAATCCATCATTCAACTCTAAATTCAAAGAGAGGATATTGGATTCAAGCTTCTTGGGTTGAGATTGAAGTGGATTGATTCTTGCTTTGCTTCAAAGCTTCATTTTCATTGACTTTTGTTGCAAAGGTGAGATTTTTATCTCACAATTCTAGCCTATAACTATATTGGACTATTGGGAATGATTCCCTATCATTTTTGCATGCATATTAGCATTTGGTTTGGATTGGATTGGCGGAAAACTCCAATTTTTAGCGTTTTCGTGAATTTTTTGCACTTAGGTCGTTCTGGCTATTTTTCTGTGTTCGGAGTTAGGTCGCTCGCGACCTAACCTTTAGGTCGCTCGCGTGTTATCGCGCTAGGTCGCACTGCCTTGAATTTTCACTTCGGAGTTAGGTCGTAGGTCGTATGGACCTTAGGTCGTAGGTCGTTCTGGCCATTTCTAACGTCTTCGGAGCTAGGTCATATGAACCTTAGGTCGTAGGTCGTATGGACCTTAGGTCGTAGGTCGTTCTGGCCATTTCTAACGTCTTCGGAGTTAGGTCAAAACTCGAGGGTTTTAGGCCGTAACACGATGGCTTTAGGTCGCGTGTTTCACTAGGTCATTAGGCCTTTACCTCATTAGGTTGTAGGTCACTCGACCTCACTCACCTAGATAGACCGCTCCAGTTAGGTCGCATGACCCTTACCCCTTTAGGTCGCATGGCCTTAGGTCGCGTGACCTTGTTTTTGACCTTAGGTCGTATGACCTCTAGGTCGCTCCAGTTAGGTCGCTTGGCTACTTATGTTAGGTCGTATGACCTCTAGGTCGCTCCAGTTAGGTCGCTTGGCTACTTATGTTCGGTCGCTCGTCCTGATGACTTGATAGGACGCACTCCCTTTTGACCTCTTGAGTCGCTCGGACCTGTCTTGTGTTAGGTCATTAGACCTTAAAACCTTTAGGTCGCATGACCTTTACTCCCTTAGGTCGCTCGATCCTATTCTCCCTTAGGTCTTCACTAGGTCGTACAGTTTTGGTCGGGGCGCTGCCTCGCACCCCGCCGGGGCGCTGCCCCCTGGACCCCCGCAACCTGACCAGGCAGGTCGAACCCCGTAGCAGGGGCGTTGCCCCCGCACCCCCACCTTGGGGGGTTGCGACCCCCTGGACCCCCCCCTCCGTAAGGGATCTTATCTGGAAAAAAAACATTCAACAAAACTTGCTTTGTTGAGATGCTGAGTTGACCATTCTTCGAGACAAACTATCTTGGGCTTCTCCGTCGATTTTATGGATTTTTGAATATCAATTTCGATGGATTCTTTATCGGTTTCTTTGGATTTTATTCACGTCTTCGAATGTGAATTTTTATGATTGATTGTTTCTACAATCACTTCTATGATTTGTCACTTTAAAATATAAAGGTTTTCTTTACTAGTAGTAAATATCAAAACTCTTTCTTCAAATGATTTCAACACTATTTTATAACAAAGCTCGTTTTCTCAAGCCGATTTCCAATCTATTAGTATATACAAACATTTACCTCAATCGTATGAGAAATCTAATTAAACGACTTAGTAAAACAAGTGGTATGAAACGCTTGCGTTTACTTCGTCGGTTAATTCTTGGACTTGTTCGATTGAATCTCTAGTGACAATTTTCTAGTGGAGATCTACAATTTGTTCGTAAATATTTAAGTTAAGCTAGTGGTTATGGGACATGATGCTAAGCTCATATATTTACTAGCTTACTGTAATTGACACTTCTCGTGGATCCTGACGATCATTTTATGATTTAGACTAGCAAATATGTGATGTCTCTTTGTTTGCAAGGTTAGGCTAGACACCATTTGTGTGATTCCACTCACAAATACCTTTTTGCTTTTTGGTTAGCCTAAACCTCATCTGGGTGATTCCGACTCACCTATGTGGGGTAGCTCCCCATGGTCTTCGGACCGTCATGTGATTGGCCTCTTTCCCTTTTTCGGTGACTTCTGGATTTCTGGTGTTGATTTCTGGAATTTATGTCATTGACTTGTTATGAGTACAAGTTTAGGGTATGATGCCCTCTTTGGATCTTTGAGAAAATTCTTGTGATACTCATTTATCTCTTATTGATTGATCTTCTGTTGATCATCATTTGCATACTTATAGTAGTATGTCAGTATGGATATTTTATGTTTATGCAATATATTTTATTTTATATCATGTCATCTGATATTTATAGCTAGACTGATCCATTTATTATTTTCTTAAATAATACTCGGGTCAGACCGAGATGTTACAGGTGCTTCTGCTTGATTTCTTCCTGGGATTTGCTACTCTGACTTTTGGCTAACTATTTAGATTAGCAGTTTTTGTTGTATACACTTGAGATATAGACTCATAGTTGTATTCTTTTGTATAGCACGTGTTGCTATTCTTTTGTATTATTGTGGATCTTTTTGACCACTACTCTGATGTACACTTTCATGTGTTAGTTATATATTCATATCTTCTTCCGCCTTTGTGATATGGATGTCTGTGACTGATTTGTGTTATGCTTATTTCTATGTTTGTTTCCGAAGATTTTTTATAGCCACCGTGTGATAAGCAATCACATGGATGGTCGCTCCTCAACAGCCTTATTCTCCGCGCTAGTTGACAGCACTACACCATAGTGTTCATGGCTAGCGTGGGTATAGAGGTGGGGCGTCACTTGGAACGACCCAACGGCACGCGACCTAAGGAGGCAACGAACTAAAATGGTCCAGCGACCTATTGGTTGTGACCTAGAGGTCCTGGCGACCCAATGGGAAAGGGGGTCAAACGACCTAACGATACAATGGTCATGCAACCTAACTGGAATTAAGGTCATGCGACCTATCTATGTGAGCGACCTAAGGGTTTAAAGGCCACGCAACCTAACGCCTTAACTGGGCTGAGCGACCTAACAAATATCGCAACCTAAAAAGGGAACGACCAAATGGGGAACGAAGGCCTACGACCTAAAGCCCTAACGAGCTAAGGCCTACGACCTAAGGCCCTAATGTGCTAACATTTGTCGCGACCTAAATGGTAACGACCTAACAGGGAAAGGCTGAGCGACCTAACGCAGCAGAGGGGATTTAAGACCAGAAACGACCTAAGTGTTTGCGACCTAGCGACCTATAGGCCGAACGACCTACGACCTAATTCCGAGGCGACGTTTCCAGGCAGTGCGACCTAAATGCAGAAAATTCACCAAAACGCTAAAAATTGGAGTTTTTCGCCAATCTAATCCAAATCAAATGCAAATGTACATGCAAAAGTGATAGGGAATCATTTCCAACAGTCCAATATAGTTATAGGATAGAATTGTGAGATAAAAATCTCATCTTTTCACCAAATTTATGAAGAAAAGCTTGAAAGCAATGGAGACGTAATCACAGGCTTGAATCCAATGTCTTCTTCTTGAATTTGGAATTGAATGTTGGATTTGTAAGAGAATTTGAGCTTGGAATTTTAATTTCTCATTCTACTCACCATTAATGCTAAATCTTGGTTGTTAGGAAATTTATGAAGAGTGAGGAGAAAGAGAGAAGTGGGTTTGAGTTATAATGGCTAATCTAACCCAAAGTCCAAAGCGGGAAACGTAAGTGAAATTCCACTAACTCCAAACCTATCAATGTTTATATTTAAAAAAGTTGTAAACGCATTTCAAACTCAATGGAAGTGGTCTCGAGTCCTAATTTGACCGTTTGCAAAAAGTAGCTTTTCGGACTAATATCCGATTAACGACAAAATATTTAAATATAAAATCGATAAATATGCGGGTTGTTCCAACTCAAGTGAAATGTCAAATGAAATACAACATTACTTGAAGGATGTTTGGGATTTCCATCCTTTAAGGATCCATGGAACTATCTACTATGTAGTAATATACGCTACACAAATAATGTCTATAGTAAAGTAAACTATTAAAATAGCATTAAGGCATTACCCATATTCCCCTTAGCATATTTTATGTATTCTCGTAGTCTATATAATGCCTTAAGCTCCACCAAATCGATGGTTTACCCAGAGGACACCCCGTAGGTATGGTACAAATCAAACTCGTGGAAGGCACGATATGGTATGTGAACACGGCATGCGAGGCAATGCCAGGGTAGATATACTATTTGCGGATCAGGACTGGTGTAACGTAAAGCATCTACTACCACCCACCTTGAGACACACACCCAAATCAAAGGTACACCTAATCAAATCACAAAGTAATAGAATGGTATCAAAGAAATGTGTCTGATCAGTGGAATGACCTCACTTGGCCCGGTATGGCTCTGTTTTAGTCACATCTAAGCTGACTCACGAGAGTTAGGGCTACGTAAATACCTCATACAGAATCATTGCCAAACCATCCTATTTCGTTCTAGAATCTCGGCAAGTACACAGTTGTTGAAGTGTTTTTCGGTATTGGCAGAGAGTATGACAATATCTGACCCCGGTCTCTTTAACAACCAAATGATTATTTCACACCGGATGGTTCTTTACATTTCAAAAGTCAATTCACAATTTATATCAAAATATCATATTCTCAAAACCATATCATTTTGAAATCACATCCTTTCCACTTAATTAGTTTAAATATTGAAAAGTAGTTTATATTGAAATAATTATAAATTAAAATAGTTTATATACTTTAAAAAATAGGTTATAGATTAAAATAGTTTATGTAAAAATAATATATATATATATATATATAAATATTAAAATAGACTATATTGAAAATAGTTTCAAATTTCTTCCAATTTCACAAATTAATCCAAACAAGCTTTAGTTCCAAAAATTCAATTTAAATCAATCCCAGTTCAAAAATTTATATCGATTTCAAATTCAGGTTTGAATTACAAATTTTAAACTACCTTCGATTTTATATATTTTAAAAGTTTAAATATTCGAAAATATAGTAATTTGATTTGATAAATCTTATTTATATTTCAAAATTCAATATTAATTTTACTTGAATTCGAAAATATTCACTTAATCATCTTTAATAGCATCTATATAAAATCTCATATTACAATTTATAATATTAAATATTCAATATCCATTTATTAACAGTTGAAAAAATTCGTTTAACGACTTTTATCAAATCAAGTCATAAAATCATACCTTTCAAAATCTCAAAATTAATAAGTTAAAATCAGATCTTATTGAAATTCAATTTTAAACAAATTAAATTATAGATAAATTCTTATTTAAATTACAATTCTTACAAATTAAATTACAAATCAATTTTTTACTTAACTTGCCTTTAAAACCTCCATTTACAAAAAGATATAAAAAAAATCTTTTAAAATATTAATATAAATTTAAATAAATACTTATCATGTCATATATTATTAGTTAAATTAAATTCTTAATAAATTTTATTGTATTATATATTATTGAATTAAACTTACTGTTATTAAATCCATTTTAAATCATATTTTCGGATATTTAAAATAATAAAGTTATAAGTAAAATTTTAAAATTTTGCATTTTAAACTTAATTATAAATTTAAAATTTCCAAAACATATAAATTTAAAATTATAAAATTCAAAATAAATGTTTACATTATAATTTAAAATTAATATTTATCAAACTCGTATATTTTCCTTTCAAAATTATAAAAATAAACTTCCAAAATAGACCAACGATGTACGTATATAATTTTCTATCCTATGGTTAAATGATACAGATATTTATCATTTCAATCTACAATTTAAATTTTATTTTTGTTGGTTATATATCATTTCCGCCCGCACTCTCAAAATTTAAAATCAATAAAATCACTTGGGTTTATCATTTCAACCCCAGGGTATGTATCATTTCAACCCATATGGATTTCTAAACTGACAGGGAACTTGCAGAGTAAGAACAATAATAATATAACATATCCACAACAGGCATATATCATTAATAACATGTTAAATATAATATATACAATAGGTTATGGTGTCATATGTCATAGGTAATCAATTGCAGATAATGGCATATCAATTTAATAGCTAAATAACTCAAAAATTCAAATTTAATAGCAAATTTCAATTGTCATTTCATGCGAATTGAATTTACTAAATATAAGAATGTTAATCGTGAGTGATTACTCACCTTTCGAGGCTAGAGAAAACTATGAGAATGGGAAGCATAGACACAGATATGCACGAACAAGCTAGAGTTGCGGAAATAACCTCCATACAGCAACGGTAACAGCAAAGCTATGCTAGAATTCGAAAATCGAGGAAAAAAAAAATATAAAATCTTAAAAAAAATCTAAAATTTTTCTAATATAAGATTTTTATATTATATATTTTCTTTTAAAATCAATATCCAATTTGAAACACATAATAAAATAAATTCTTTATGCATATATAGTTTAAAATCAAATTTTAATTCAAAATCCATGTAATATATATATATATATTCTTTTCAAAATATTGACATAAAATAACACACACACATACATTTCAAAATACTAGCATAACACATAAATTTAGACACATTAAATCTAAAACACATGCACACATATTTTTAAACATATCATATTTAAACATATTAATTTTAAAATAAAAAATGTGGGTATATATATATATATATGTAAGAATGTTTAAAAATAAAAATTCAATTTAAACACATATCAAACATGTCATTATATATATAATTTAAAACCATAGATATGATATATTTTTATAATTTAAAATCGCGGAATTCAAAACATACTCAATAGTGGGAAAGCACGGATCTGATAAGACGGAAAGAAGCTCTGGTTCGCGACTATGTGATGGGGTAGGAGGTAGGAAAAGTGGTGATAGTGGTCAATAGGGTTATGGTTGGATCTTTATAGAGGGTAAGAGGATGCAAGAGACTAATGACGTGAGTATGGTCGAACTGGGTATGTAGGCTGTCGAGGAAAAATAGGGTAGGATATCGCTGTGGTGGTGGAGGGTTTGGCGAGTTGGTGGAGGCTACCATGCTTAAGATCAAGGGAGGAAGGTACTAACGCGGGGTTTTGACGATAGTCTGTGCGATGATCTGGTGATGTGGGGTTTGGAGGGGAGAATGTCAGAGGCTATTTCAATGCTAGCTGGTGGGGAGGCGAATTGGATGGCGAGGCAGGCATGTAAGAGGTGGTGGCAAAGGAGATGAGCAGGATGGTGGAGCAAATGTTGGTAGATGAGTCGGGTCCAAATGCAAGCCGAGGTGGCGGTTCAATGGGTTGGCGGTTCCAGGCGAAAAGCGAAGATGAGGTACGTTGTTGACATGCGTAAGGGATTGGATATGGAGAGAGTCTGTAGGCTATAGTGGACAGTTGTCTGCATGCATGGCGTATTTTGCGGCTGCTCGTGTTGTTGGAGAAAGTACGGTCGGGAAATGGTGAATAGAAGGGAGGCTATACAGAGGGAAGAAGTGCTCGAGTTGGTCACATGGCCGATGTGACTTTTATATGCGATGTATGGATCGGTGGAAGAAAAGGGTGAGTAGGTTTTCTCAGATCTCAATACTAATATAGAGCTGACATATAAAGAAATAGGTATACTTTATATATATTAAATATTTTAAAAAAAAAATTCAAAGTGACTAGAGAACAAAATGAAAATGAAAGGACAACCTATCTATATATTGGACGGTGGGAATAGAAAAGGTTATCACAAATTAAGGGACATATTTAAAGCTAGTGACCATAGATTTTCTAATGGCGACAGGTGAATGGACACAGGAAACAAAAAGGTTAAAATGCGGTACCGATACGAGTAATCATTTCGCGGATTTCACCACGTACCGCCGCGTACCGAACACCGAAATCTACAAACGAATATACTACGAAGATCAGCAAGCCGAGACAAACAAAATGGCACACAAATATTAGTGATATGATCATCCTATCAAAACTTGATATTTCGCTGCCAGACTGCTGCTAATTCGTGGAAAATAAGATAAACGGGTTGGGCTAGAGAAGTCCAAATTTGGTGAAACAAAATATGACGTCTCACTTAGAAAATGGTAAACATTTTTATTATATAAAAATAATCAGGTTCCGAAATATTTTATTTTCATCAAATATTAGCGGATTTAAATTTAAAAATTGAAATTTCACAACAGAATAAACTTCCATATTTTCAAATGAAAATCCGCCATTTGTTATGTTTCTGTAGATGCATACCAAATTTCAAATTTTAATTTCATAAATTTCCTTATTTTCATGAAAACTTCAATTGATTACATTATAAAAATCATTAAAATTTACGGGTCGTTGCACATCGTTTCTGTAAATAGAGTCTTGGTTGACATTGTTAATGTCGCCAAGATTAATACAAGTCTATCCATCTTTCCTCTTTTGTAATTTAATTATCTTATCTTCCTTTTAAGTCTATCGTCTTAGTTTGAATTTTCTTTGATCAGGTTCCCTCTAAATTTGAGTCTCTATCCTTGTTCTAATATCCATGAATCATCCTATGAGAGAAGTATTTGTAATTGATATAAAAATGTCTTATATTGTGTTTTTTGAATTGTTAAGTTTGAATTTTGGGTTTCGATTGATTCCTCTAGCTAACTCTATTGATATGAATTTCAAAACAATTGAACAGAGCAAACTGACACAATATTGTTTTTGAAATCGGTAAATGGAATAATTTTATGTATGGTTATATTTTATATATAAAAGTATAATTTTATGAAACTAGATAGTTGAATGAATTAGTTGTTAGAAATGACAGTATTATACTATCATTTATTGTTTTGTCAACATTCCTAAACCATTAACTATTCTTGTATATTATAAGGAGATGAAATTTTATAAACATGGTTTATAAATCTGATTTACAAATAAAATGAATTTAAATTTTAGAATTTAATTTCCGATGCTTTCCAAATTTTGGTTTTCAAAGTTTTGAAAAAATATATTATTTGAAAGTATTTTCGAATGGAAATTGTTTACAAAGAATCTTAAAAGAAATAAGTCAGTACTCTCCACTTATGTAGCTGAAAAATAATTTTGATGATGACTGCAGCATCATCGACATTTGTTTTCGAGTCTTGGAGTAGGGAGACCACTTAGTAGCTTTGCTACACTTTTATTTTGGAAAATGGATTTGTTTTGAATTTCTTGAGTATGATTTGATGTACAGATATATATATATATGTGTGTATATATATATATATATATATATATATATATGAATATATTTTTTCAAAATGGTTTGTAGTGAAAACGGACATTTAACTCTTAAGTTTTTATGTTAAGTGATGATTTTCAATTTTTTTGAAATAAAGCAAAGTTTTTTAATAATTGGAGTGTCTAAAATGAGAAATGGAATTGAAACAACTTGAAACAGTTGAACTAGGATAAAATTTATTTGTATAATACTCAATTGCTTTCAAAAGCATATATAACTTACCTAAAATATTCAAAAAGTCAAAATGAAATATGAATAGGTAATTGAAGAATATGAAAGAGAAAACTTAAGTGATAAAATTGTTCAAACTAAATATTTTTAATAGAAATGTTGTAAATAAAAGGTAAATTTATATAGTGCTCAATTACATTCATAAAGATTAATAAAACTTACCTGGGAAAAACTTAAATGTAATGAGCATATGTAATTGAATAGTATACAATATAAAATGTAAGTAATAAGATATCTAAAAAAAATGAAATTTCTATGGTTTTGAATTAATTGTTGTATATAGTACTATGTATTTCGAATCTATCTTTCCTTCTTGTTGCTTCTATTCTCCTATCTCGTTCCATTTCGAGGACAAAATTTTTGAGTGCGGGAGAGCGTAACGAACAGGAAATTTTAACGATTTAAATAACATAATTAACTTAAAAAATTTATGAAAATTAACCATTAAAATTTTTGCAATGAAATTTCATATTTGGTTTGCGTCCGTTTAAGAATAGCAAGTGGCAAATTTTTATCGAAAAATACAAAAGTTTGTTTGGTTGTGAAATTTCAATTTAAAATTTCATTCGGTTAAAAATTAGTGAAAATAAATTATTTTTGAAATCTATATATTTTTATATACAAAAATTGTAAATCATTTTCTAAGTGAGGTCATATTTCGTTTTGCTGAATTTGGATTGCTCTAGCCCCGTTTATATTATTTTCGGCAATTTAGCAGCATTTTCGACAGTGAAAATTGAGTTTTGATAGCTTGGTCGTATCGTTGATATCTACGTACCATCTTGTTGTCTCATCATACTGATCTCTGAAGTATATTCATTTGTGCATTTCAACGTCCGATTCGTGGCAAAATCTGCAAAACGGATAGTCGTATCGGTGCCCATTTGAGTCCTTTTGGTTTCCTATGTTCATTCATCTGTCCATCAGCTGAAGCTTATGGACATTAATATTTCCTAAATTCTCGTGCTTGCCTTTAACCATTCCTATTGTTATATATACATATATATATATATATATATATATATATGATGGTTCATTTTCTCCGTCCTTTTGTTCGTTCTGTTCAAATAAAAAATATAATATATAAAGTTTCCATTCATTATTGAATTAAAATATACTCAACTTATCCTTGCCTGAAGTAAACCCTCCAGCCTCGTCACCTTCTCATGCTAGCTCCCTGACCATTCGCCTTCCTTCACCTCTTCACCATGCCACCGTCGAAAAAAACCATGTAGCAACCAATCTTCTCATCCCATTCTACCTCGCGCCCACCATCTCATCAATTGTCTGCCACAGCCCATCCCCCTGTCTTGACCACACAGCTCCACCTTGCTCCTCCCTCTACATCTTCACCTGAGCCACCCTAAGTCGCCTCAAACCAGCAGCCACAACAACCCCTCCGCAAGCCTTCCCCCTCCACATAGCCACCCATCACCCAATAGCTTGCAAACAACCACCTAAACGCCAACTCTGTAACGACTCGGAATTTAGGACATTTGATATTGGAATATTCAATTGATTTTGAATATTTAAAAGTTTAATTTGACTTGGATTTCAAATATCACTAATTATAAGATAATTAAATTATTGAGTTTAAAAATTTGGAAATTGGCTAAAATACTAAATCTGGGGTTTCAGGCTGGTTAAAAATAATTTGAAGGCTTGAAAAATTTATATTGATAATAATGAAGATAATGAAGCTTTAAAATTGAATTTAAAAATGTTTTGTTCAGTGTTAAAAAATATATCGTTTAAATTGACATTTAAAAATAGCCTTCTAGGGCACAGTCTCAGAATTCAACGAAACTAATTCCATTGGATCCGTTATATCGTATTATTACCGGATTTCATTTTTCGTAGCGTTTGGAGTTATCGTGTGATCGTACGATAGGTAAACACGCTGAAATTTATATTGAAAGTCAATATAATAACTGGGTCCAAAAGGATATCTTCTCCATACAATCGAATTAGGACTCAAAATCTTTTCCATTACGTTCGGATAGGGGTATAACTTTATAAACGCATAGTTGCACACCTCAATAGGAGATCAAAATTTTAAGCTACGTAAATTAAGACAATTTGAATTTAATTTATATATATATATATACATACATATATATATACATACAATAGTCAATTTCCAGCTAAAATATTTTGCACATCAAAGCTTTTTGGTCTCTCTGCAAATCACTGTAGCTAGTGTTGCGTAGGGTTGCAGGCACGCCCACATCAGATCTTGTTCCCTCCATCTTTTTAAATCGCACTCTCGTCCTTCTGCTTTTCATTCTCGGTATCGATTCAAAGAGAAGAAAATAAATGGTCGAACCTCTATCGAAATTCAAAAACAAGCAAAAAAAATGGCGGAACGAGGCTTTGAACTTGTTCGCCTACAATAAACAAAATCGCGATTCCTTTTTTTTATTTCCTTTGTTTAATTCGATCGAACTTCGATTAAAAAAATACGAAAGAGCAGGAGGGGATTCTCGAATCAATAATTTCTTCGTTGAAAAAATGGCAACCCATAGATAAAATCACGACTCAATTTTTTTGGTTTCCTCCTTACAGATAGAAGTCGCGATTTCGATCCTAGAGGCCACGATTTCGTGGCGGGGTAAGCTAGAAGCACAGTGGAAGGTGATGAAGTCGCGAGCTCCATGGTTTTAGGGTTGCAGCGGTGGCTCGATTTAGTCATCGAGTGACGCGAGCATGAGCTCGCGAGTCGGGGGGAAGAGAAAGGGGAGGTTCATCTTCGCGATGGAAGACCGGAGGCGGGCTCAGCAAGAACGCATGACGAATCGAATGGAGGAGGAGCTGTTCGGCATTGGGTAGCCTGGTTCGCATTTTGGCAGTGAAGGTATATTGTGTTTATCTTAATTCAATTATAACTAGAGGAAAAAAAATGAAATTTTAGCAAATTACACTAAAGTCAAGTTTTTATATATGTATACGTATATACATGCATACATACATACATATATATATTTATGCAGTGACTAAAAATATATGCACATATGGAGATTTATATATAATATATATTTACAGGAAACACGGAAAAAATATGGACAAGAAAAGAGAAAAATAGGAATTTCTTTTTATATTAGGAAATTCATATAAATTTGATTTTTATGAAAAACTATATAGATTATATATAAATCTATATGTAGTTCCTAAAGAAATAAATATACATATATACCTGTTTTCGTTTACAAGTTAAATTTTTAAATAATGTATTATGGAGATTAATTTGTTAAATTAAGTTATTTAATTATTTCAGTCACTTAAAGAAATTTATTAAAGGAAAATTTGTTTAAATTAAACTATCAGTTAGTTAAATTAAATGGTTACTGATTGTTTGATTATTAAAATACTAATAAACTGTATAAAGCTTGGACAAGGTCTATAATCGTGAAAACCAAGTCGAGATTGAAGGGGATTGCAAACAAAAAAGATGGGTTAATATCACTCAAATTAGATTACTAGTTAATTTAAATAGTAAATTTAAATTATTGGTTGATCGATTGAATTGATAATTTATTATGTAGATGTGGTATTATATATAAGAGTATATTTATATATTGTAGTGATTGATATTCCCGCATTATACAGCGGATGAGATCCTATGCGCCCTGCATAATAGCGGATGACCTCGTACATAGCGATATTCCACCTTGAAGAGGAATTAGTATTTTACTTGTGCTAACATCTGTGATGCAAGGAAATAGGATAGAGCGATCCAACTGGATTCCTTAAAATGTTGAATTTATTTTCATATTCAGTTATATGAAATGTTGGATAATCTGTGATATATTATGTTGGAAAATTAATCTGTTCGATGTTAGTATATTGCTGGATTATTTATATAGTTAATATATATGACCGTGTTAATATATATAGGTTTTGGAAGAATGATTTAGAAAAATGATTATTTAGTTGTTTTAAAATTGTTAAAGTAAGTATTTATTTAAGTTAATTATAGTAGTAATTATTTTTTAGGTTAAATTTGTTTTATGGTTTAAAGAATAACTAGTAAATATTATACCTTATATAATAGTTTTATTTTAAAAAGTAGTCTTTGACTAAAGTTTTGCTTGGGAAATTATTATAGAATTTCATAGCTAATATTTTGAATAAAGTAATTTAAGAAGTTTTATTTTAAATGTTTAAGTATATAATTTTTGGATAAAGCGATTTAGTTTATGTGGAAGCTAGATTTAATAAGATTTGGTGCTTTTCAGTGGAAAATAAAATATATTTGGCTTGTGAATGTAACTTGGTAGTTAAATAACCGACTATCAATATTTGCCAATGCGCTAATCATTTCGAAGAGACCGGGATCATATTTAATTATCCGAAAAACACTTTGATCCAGTTTGAACGTTTGTGAACAAAGACCGTGAAGATGATGAAGATGGTGATTCGGTTTGTCCAGACCAAGGGCAACTTGTATGGACGAATGCTATCAGAACATCGTTAGGAGGATGGTGAGCATTCCAAGTAAATAAAATCCTTAAAAAGTTAGCGCTTTGCCTCATGCCTCATAACCCGGGAATGGCTAAAACAAGCGAAGTACAGCAAGGATAAGTGGGTAGCACCCAAGTAGGATAAGGTCATCCCTGTCTAGATGTCCCTTTTTGATCTTGGCTTAGTGGGCGGTTGTTGATCCCAACCATAGGGTGATCTTATTCGGACTATCCAGTAAGGGGTAGCTCCGGTCTTTTGTTGCAGGGGATCGAAAGGGATCCTCGGTACGTTGATATGGACCATGTGCTATGGCGGGCGGTACCCCAGTAGCCCTGCCATTGTATGGAATCCAATCTCCAATAAGCGCATGTACAGTTTTGATTGTGCCCAACTATGCTGGAACGTGATATGCAAGCATTTCAGCTAGATTCTATTTTACTTTCTATAGACACTATTATAATATCAGACGAATTTGATAGAAATGTTTAGGGTTATCGTAAGGTAAAAGCCCGACATGTTTATTTATGGCGTGGTCTTACGAGATACCTTTGATTTCAAAAGATTTTAAAATTTTAACAATCAAATTGAGTGTGTTTTTCTCACGCTGGTTTTCCAGACCAACTCGATTGTTATTTTATTATAATGCTCGGGTCAGACCGAGTATTGCAGATACAGGATAGGATGTTATGGAGCTCAGGAGAAGAGCTGGATGACAAGGCATATTTCGGTAGATTTGTATATTCCACTGTGTATGGACAAGTTACTAAACTATCTAGATTTGATGTGATGATAGTGTACTCTGATGATTGTAAGTATTAAATAATTACAGATTCTTTTGTATGAAATCTGTTGTTATGTATTATATTTTGCTCCGCTGCAACTGTGAGATTCTAATGTTGTTTCTATTTTCTTCTTCTACCTTTTTCTTCTTTAACCCTAATGGTTTGTATTTCTGACCACTTTTAGTTGAAGTGATGGACAATATTGTCGGCTCAAAGGGGTACGGATTTGCGGGTCGTTACACTTAGTATCAGAGCAAACGGTTAAGGGAGAACCTTGGCTCTGGTGGGGGATTACTCATTATAGATATGGTTAGTAGCACCGTAGAATGAATTTGAGTGTATTGATAGATATGAGCATGTATTTTTTAGTGAATATAAAATAGTTTTGCATTATGTTGATTGGTTTTTTAGTGGTTTATGGATTCTAGTCAATACGAGTAATTAATGTTATTTATAGGGATCTCTAAACCTTTGTACAGAACAATTCGACATAATGCTGTTTTAAATAGGGCGAATTAAATAATTTTGCCCAAATTGTTTTTATATATAAAAGAAATAATTTTTCGTAAATTATTATAAGTATATATGGTTACTTAGTTGTTAGAAAGTGATAATATTAGATTATCATCGTTTTGTTGCGGAATTTGAATAAAAGTTGAAATTATAACCTAAAGGTTAAGAAATAAATTTATATAACAAAACGAAGTTTGTAAATGTGAATTTTAAATGTGATTTATAACTAAAAGAGGACAAAATTCCAACATAATATTTGATATAGATTGGAAGGTTTTGAAATTCAAAAATTTAGAAAATTTAATTTCCTTTGAGTTTGAAAATGATTTTCAAAGGTTTTAGGGGAATAATAATGGTACTATTCGAAAATATTTTTGGATTGGATATGAAATTTGGAGGGATCTAGAATCAAAAATATTTGAAATGTTTAAAAGAGTAAAAGCACTAAACTCTTTTCGGTTGCTGGAAAATAATTTCGGTGATGAGTGCAGCATCATCGATGTTCATTTTCGAGTTTCCAAGAGGGAAATGCTACTGAATGTTTTAAATTGGAGTTGTTTGCAAACTGAGTTTGATTTTGAAATTCAAAGGGATAATTTGGTATACTAAAGGATTTTGGATATAATTGATTTCGAAAATGATTTTTGAAATACTTAAGTGATTGTCTAAAGACTCTGGAGTTGGTTTAAAAATGTTTACGAAATATAAAGGAGTTTGGGAACTTATAAAATTTGAAATTGTTTAAAATGAAATTTACCTTAAGAAGAGTTAAATTAAAGGAAGTGTGAAAACTAAATAAGTTATATAAGTAAGCTAACTAAATGAAATAAATTAAAGAGATTAGTAAATGGAATGTAAATAAGTTGGAAAACTTATAGAAGTTTAAAATTTGAATTGAATCAGACTGTAATTGAATCTAGTTAAGTAAAAGTGAATTTAAAGAAAAAAACTAAGTAGACTAAATAAAATGGTCAATAAAATAAAATTTATTAAGTTGGAAATAAATTTGGGAATGAACAAATTAATTTAATGTGTAACTAAATGGAAGTGAAATTGAATTATGGAAAATTAGTCAAGTTGGACTAAATAAAACAAAGTATTGAATAAAATTAGTAAGTAAACTAATTGATTTAAATGGTAAACATGAACTATTTTAAATTGTAAGTGAATGGGATTTAAACTTAATATTGGAATCCAATTTGAATTGGGTTCAGCAAGGAAAATTGTAGAATTAGTTCGAAGTGGACTAAAGATAATAAAGGTTTGGAAATAAAAAGTGTTGAGATAGGAATAAATTAATAAGTGGAACTAAATAAACGAATGGTTAACTAAAGATGGGTTAGGACAAGGTAAATAGAATCCAACAACCGAAAATTTGAGGGTAAATAGAATTCAAAATGGAATTGGAAAATTCAAGTTAAATGAAAATAGGTACGAAGGCTTAAGTAGTGAAGCGAAATAACTATAAGAAGCGTATAAATTATTTATATTAACTTAGGAATAGGATGGTGAAATTCTTAAGTAAAATTTGGTACTGGAAATATTCTAAGTTAGTTAATATTTGAATAAAGATCAAGTAAAATTGTGCAAAGGATAATTGTGGATAAGTGAATGGAAATTTGAATAAGTGTGAATAAAAAGAAAATTAATATAGCATATAATCAATTGAGATAAATACGTAGGACGAACATATATTATTTTATTCGCATAACAATTTGATCCAGATTCGAGCACAGAATTTCGAGAAATTTCTCGATCCTGGTTGGGATTTTTCACTAGATTTTCGACGATGAACCTTGGATATGGATTTTTGATTTAGTTTGGAAATTCTCTATCACGGTTTATAGCCGTGCAAAGAGAATGACGGTTTCTGATCAAGGAACCAGACCTGAGTCCGCACTAGAGAGTCGGGTAGACGATACTAGTTCGGAAGTGAAATTGTGTGATCGAGTGAGTGATCGGATTTGATATTATGTACGAATGATACGTGTGCATTTATAGCTTAAGTAAAGCAAATATTGAAAATCTTGAAAAGGAAGTAAATAAAAATGATTTTTGAATTCTACGATTGGATGTTACTGCTAAGTAGGATATATAGGTGTTTGAAAAGAAAAAGGAAATTGGTGTTTTTGATTTCAGAAGATAAATTTGAATTGCCCGACAAAAGCCATGTATTTAAATTGGCATATGAAATTTGATGATTTTCTGATCTAGCCACTTGGCTTTTGTTTTTTTGAAAATTTGGGGCCCGTAGAGGCGTTTTGTAGTTGTGCTGAGCTAGCCTCGCAAAGGAGACGCTGGCAAAAAAATTCGAAAATTTAGGGAGTTACAAATTTTTTTATAAAAGTTTTGATAGTTTAAAATTTTGGTTTGAACTATAATTTGAATTATAAAGGGGATAATATTATTGGAAACCTATGAATGAGTTAGGAATTTAGTTAGAGTGATAGGGTATTCTTAATAAAAAGATGGTTTTGGGAAGTCGTTTAGATACTGTTTGGTTTTGGAAAATAGTTAATGGGTATTGGACCATTCTTCTTAATTAGTAATTTCGGGGATGAAATTCTTTTAAGGGGGGAGGGATACAACGACCCGGAATTTTAAACATTTGAAATTGGAATATTTAATTGATTTTAAATATTTAAAAGGTTAATTTTGACTTCGATTTCAAATATCACTAACTATAGGATAATTAACATGCTGAATTTAATAATTTGGAAATTGATAAAATACTGAATCTGGGGTTTCAGGTTGGTTAAAAATAATTTGAAGGCTTGAAAAACTTATATTAATAATACTGAAGATAATGAAAGCTTTAAAATTGAATTTAAAATGTTTTGTTCAGTGTTAAAAAATATATCGTTTAAATTGACACTGAAAATAGCCTTCTAGGGCATAGTCTCGGAATTCAACGGTTCCATTGGATCCGTAATATTGTATTATTACAAGATTTGAATTTTCATAGCCATTGGAGTTACCATGAACGCGTTGAAATTTATGTCGAAATCCAAAATAATAACCGGGTCCAAAAAGCTATCTTCTCCATACGATCGAATTAGTACTCAAAACCTTTTCCATTGCGTTCGAAATAGGCGTATAACATTATAAACGCACTACGCACACCTCGATAGGAAGTCAAAATTTTAAGCTATGTAAATCGAGACAATTTGAATTCAAGTTAAATATACACACACACACACACATACATACAATAGTCAACTTCCAACTGAAATATTTTTCACATCAAAGCTTTTTGGTCTCCTCTACAAATCACTGTAGCTAGTGTTTCATAGGGTTCCAAGCATTCCAACATTAGATCTTGCTCCCTCGGTCTTTTTAAATCGCGCTCTCGTCCTTCTGCCTTTTATTCTCGGCATTGATCAAAGAAAAGGAAATATATGGCAGAGCCTCATTTGAAATTCAAAAGCAAGCAAAAAAATGGCGGAACGAGGCTTCCAAATCGTTCGCCTACATAAAAAAAATCGCGGTCCCTTTTTTCATTTCCTCTATTCAAGTCAATCGAACTTCAACCAAAAAATAAATAAATACGAGAGTGCTGGAGGGGATTCTTGAAACAATAGGCGCTTCGTTGAAAAAAATGGCAACCCATTGATAAAATCGCGACTCGATTTTTTTGGTTTCCTCCTTACAGATAAAAGTCGCAATTTGGATCCTGAAGGCCGTGATTTCGTGGAGGGGTAAGCTCAAAGCACAGTGGAAGGCGATGAAGTCGCGAGCTCGATGGTTTTAGGCGGCTCGATTTAGTCGTTGAATTATGCGAGCACGAGCTCGCGAGTGGGGAGGAAAGAGAAAGGGGGAGGTTCGACTTCGCGATAGCAGACCGGAGGCGGGCTCAGCAAGAATGTGTGACGAACCGAAGGAAGGAGGAGCTGTTCGGCGTTGGGTAGCCTGGTTTGCATTTTGGCAGTGAAGGTATATTGTGTTTATCATAATTCAATTATAACCAGAGAAAAAAAATTAAATTTTAGCAAATTACAGTAAAGTCAAGTTTTTATATATGTATATATATATTTATTTATGTAGCGACTAAAAATATATGTATATGTGCAGATTTATATACAATATATATTTACAGGACACACGAAAAAAAATATGGATATGAAAAGAGAAAAATAGGAATTTCTTTTTATGTTAGTAAATTAATATAAATTAGATTTTTATGAAAAACTATGTAGATTATTTTATAAATCTATATGTAGTTCCTAAAGAAAATAAATATACATATATACCTGTTTTCATTTACTAGTGAAATTTTAAATAATGTGTTACGGAGATTAATTTGTTATAACTTATTTAATTATTTTAGTCACTTAAAGAAATTTATTAAAGGAAAATTAGTTTAAATTAAACTATCAGTTATTAAATTAAATGGTAATTGATTGTTTGATTATTTAAAATATTAATAAACTGTATAATGCTTGTACAAGGTCTATAACTGTGAAAACCAAGTCGAGATTGAAGTGGATTGCAAACAAAAATCAAAGGCGAGTTAATCCCACTCAAATTGGATTGCTAGTTAATTTAAATAGTAAATTTAAATTATTGGTTGATTTATTGAATTGATAATTTATTATCTGGATGTGATATTATATATAATAGTATATGTATACAATGGAGTGATTGATATTCCCACATTATATAGCGGATGAGATCCTATGCACCCCGCATAATAGCGGATGACCATATATACTGTGATATTCCATTTTGAAGCAGAATTGGTATTTTATTTGTGCTAACTTCTATGGATGTAGGGATACAGGTCGGAGGAATCCAATTGGATTTCTCAAATTTTGAATTTATTTTCATATTCATTTATATTAAATGTGGGATAATCTGTGATATATTATGTTGGAAAATTAATCTGTTCGATGTTAATATATTGCTGGATATATTGTGGCATTTTAAAAAATATAAATATTGAATTTTAAAAGGAAAATAAAAAGGGAAATTTTAAAGTAGTAAATTTATAGTAAAAATGAATAAATTTAAACGGTGAATTAAGAAAAAGAAAATAGTTGATTTTAAAAATCCTACTCAATAAATTTTTGGAATATAAGAAATAAATAGAATCTTCGAATAAATGTAAATTAAAAGGTTTAAAAATTAAGGATTTAAGAAATATTGATTTTTAGATGCAAAGGATTTATTTTTTTAAAAGTTAAGTTTTAAATGAGTTGGAAGATAATAAAAAGGAGAAATTTGAAATAAAGTGTGAAATTGATATCCGGATTTAAATAAGGTTTTAAATCGCAAAAAGGGAGTAAAACAGGAATTAATGAATTTTGGAATAAATTTATGTAAATCGAGAAATAAATTTTAAAAGGAATTTAATTCAGGAAATCGATTTGGAAATCGATTAAGTGTTTTGAAAATAATGATTAAAAGGGAAATGAGATTATGGAATTTATGAACCGGATTTATAAATAATGTGAAATATTTATCAGTGGATAAATTTGGAAGTATAAATTCACCGTGGGAACTTATAAGGAAAGGGTGGTTTGTTTAAAAATAAATTATGGTTTATTTTTAAAAAGTGGAAAAGTAATTTTATGAGATTGGGACGTAAATTAAATTGGAATAAATTGAGAAGGATTTATAAATGATTAGACGAATTATAAAGTGTATTTTCCTAAAACGCCGAGTATATTTTCAAAGAGAGATTTTAAGTATAGATTAAAAAGTTTTAAAAGTGGTTTTGGAAGAATGATTTATAAAAATGATTATTTAGTTGTTTTAAAATTGTTAAAGTAAGTATTTATTTAAGTTAATTATGGTAGTAACTATTTTTAAAGGTTAAATTTGTATTATGGTTTAAAGGATAACTAGTAAATATTTATACCTTATATAATAGTTTTATTTTAAAAAGTAGTCTTTGGCTAAAGTTTTACTTTGAAAATTATTATAGAATTTCATAACTAATATTTTGAATAATGTGATTTAAGTAGTTTTATTTTAAATGTTTTAGGTATATATTTTTGGATAAAGTGATTTAGTTTATGTGGAAGCTAAATTTAATAAGATTTGGTGCTTTTCAGTGGAAAGTAAAATATATTTGGCTTGTGAATGTAACTTGATAGTTAAATAACCGACTATCAATATTTGCCAATGCGATGATCGTTTCTAAGAGACCGGGATCGTATTTAATTATCCGAAAGCCACTTCGATCCGACTTGAACGTTTGCGAATAAAGACCGTGAAGATGATGAAGACGGTGATTCAGTTTGTTCAGGCCTAGGGCAATTTATTTGGACGAATGCTATCAGAACATCGTCAGAAGGACGGTGAGAATTCCAAGTATATGAGATCCTTAAAAAGGTAATGCTTTGCCTCAAGCCTCATCAGCCGGGTATGGCTAAAACAAGGGAGGTGTAGCAAGGCTAAGTGGGTAGCACCCAAGTAGGGTAAGGTCATCTCTGTCTAGATGTCCCTTTTGATCTCGACATACTAGGTGGTTGCTGATCCCAACCGCTGGGTGATCTTATCCGGACTATCCAGGAAGGGGTAGCTCCGGTCTTGTGTTGTAGGGGATCGGTAGTGATCCTCGGTACGTTGATCTATACCACGTATTATGATGGACGGTACCCCAGTAGCCCTGCCATTGTATAATCCATCTCCAATAAGCGCATGTACGGTTTTGATTGTGCCCAACTATGCCGAAACGTGTCATGCAAGTATTTCATCTAGATTCTATTTTACTTTCTATAAACACTATTATAATATTAGACGAATTTGATAAAAATGTTTAGGGTTATCGTAAGGTAAAAACCCGTCATGTTTATTTGTGGCGTGGTCTTACGAGATGCCTTTGATTTCAAAGGATTTTAAAACTTTAATAATCAAATTGAATGATTTTTTCTCATGCTGGTTTTCCAGACTGACTCAGGTGTTATTTTATTATAATGCTCGGGTCAGACCGAGTATTACAGATACAGGATAGGATGCTATGGAGCTCAGGAGACGAGCTAGATGACGAGGCGTATTTCCGTAGATTTGTATATTCCGCTATGTAAGGACAAGTTACTAAAGTTTTAAGATTTGATTTGATGATAGTGTATTCTAATGGTTGTAAGTATTAAATAGTTACAGATTTATTTGTATGAAATCTGTTATTATATATAATATTTTATTCTGCTGCGATTGTGAGATTCTGATGTTGTTTCCATTTTCTTCTTCTACCTCTTTCTTCTTTGACCCTAATGGTTTGTATTTCCGACCAATTTGAGTTGAACTGATGGAGAATATTATCGGCTCAAAGGGGTACGGATTTGCGGGTCGTTACAAACTCTCTGGCTTATCCCCTCTCTGCCTGTTGACCAACCCAGCACACCCATCACCCCTTGCACCTCCGAGCGCTACGCAGACCCGCACCAAGCAAACCAATCCTTCCCACGTTCAACTCGAACACTAATCTAGCCAACTCCGACCCAAAACAACCATCACCGCCACTTCCCTCCTTTGCGCCTCCCTCAGCCTACAACCAAGGCCTCGTAATAGCCTACCGATACGTGAACCAAGTTGCTGACCACATCCTCTTCTGCTTTGCTGCTACCACCCCTGCCGAACCAAGCTCGAACCCTTCTCCGCTGTGCCGAACCAGTAGCTCTTCTCCTCCTTCATTATAGAAAAGGTATACATATATATTGCATATATATATATAAATATATATATTATTTCCATCAATCTCAAGCTAGCTTTGATTTGTTTTTATCGATTTCAAATTATTAGCTTTGCTTCCTGCCACTGTCCGGAACTTGTCGCAGCCATCTTTTTATTGCTTATCCGTATGCATGTCCATGTCTTTTTCTTCGTTCTAGTTGTTTCTTTAACCATGAAAGGTGAGCGATCACTCATTATTAACATTCATGTGCTTAGTAAATTGATTTCACATGGAATTACGATTTTAATATGTTGTTAAATTTGAATTTGTTAGTAATTTGATCGTTGAATATGATATGTTATTATCTGCAATTGTTTACCTATATTAGTTGACATATGACACCATAACCCATTGAATATATTATATTTAAACTTTTTTAATTATGGTATATGTGTAACGACCCATAAATTTTCGATGTTAAATTTTTGTTATTTTAATAATATTTTATGAGTTAATATTGAAGGAAATAAAATATTGCAATTTTATAATGGAATGATAACTAAATTTAGACTGAAACAATGTTAATACAAGTCAATTATCGACAATCTAAATGAAACTCCAATTCATTTTATTTAAGCATGATATGTTTGGTTATAAAACTAAATATAAGTAACAAATGTAAACATTTAGTTATTGTACAAAATAGATAGTAAAGTGTAATTAAATAAGATCAGTATTGTGTAAGGAACGATGTTATGGATGGTATTTATGGTTACACTGATTTATAGTGGGATGTAAAAGGTAATAAATTTACGTATAATTTGGGTAATAAAATAAGTTTATTTATGGAGTTAGATTGATTATATTATCTTAGGCTATAAACCAAATAGAAGAGAACAAGCGTAAATCTTAAGGGTATAATAATTATTATATATTACCTAATTTATTGGTCAATCAATTTATTTGAAATAAAGTCCTCTTGAATGTTAAGTAATTTTAATATTGTTATGGAGGAAACGTTACTTAATGATTTTTAATTTTAGTAACGGAAGAGTGAATGAGAATTTACAGAGAACATAAATTATTTATAAGTAAAAAGGAGTATATATTGAACAAGTTTATGATAATTGGATAATGCAGTGTTATTGGAAATTAATTAGTGTTATATATGGGATTTATACCTGGGTGGGCAAGTAGTAAACTTATAAATGAAAGAAAGTGAGTAGGTGACCCTTTATTTAGGTTATTTATTCATTTAGTATGTTAAATAAAAATTTGGGAATCAGATCTCAACTAAGGGAAATTAAGTTGTATGTTAATTTGAAATAAAATCTATTAAATATTACATTTATAGGTAATGTAGTACGAACGGTTAGGGATTGTCAGATTTGGTAAAAAGGGATTGGACTTAGGAAACTTTGTTAATTGTGCTTAAAACCTTAATTAATACACGTAATTGACAAGATTCACATTTAAAAAAAAATAACCGTTGATACAAATCTAAGATTAATACAGAAGTATTAATGTAGTGAAAGACAAACAAATATTAACTATGTTATTTGTGCAATTAATGGATAGGAATACCAAAGGCTAATTGTAGAAAGGAATATAAGTGGTAGAATAATAAAAATTTATGATTTTATTTTTGTTAACATATGTTAAGAGATATGTTTATGATCTTAATTTGAACTTCTACTAATAATATGTATTACAGTAAGATAAAAAAAATGATAACATATGTCAGGTGTATTTAATGACATTGTTTGAATGTAATTAATAGCGGTGATTATAATAATAAATGTTAATAATGAATAAGAATGAATAAGTTTAGTAAAAGAGTAAACATTCATTTAGTAAAAAAAATGTTTGGCAACTGAAAGATTGATTGTAGAGATGAGAAAAAATTATTTAGTAAGAAATATATATAATTACTGTTTGTAGCGAATAGTGTATTAATATGTTTAAATTACTATTAGATAGGAAATAATTGTTATACTTCTCATTACATTCATTTAGTCCATTTTGAAACTTAATCAACTGAAATTAATGTAATTGAAAATTTCCAATTAATAGGAGAGAGAATACTAATTGTAAATTAATAGGTGTAAATAAAAGCAGCATATGTTTTGTGAAAATATAGGAAAAGTTTGATTTAATAAAAAGAAAATTTTACATCAAATAAAATGGATGTTTCATCTGTGAATGTACGTTTAATTTCATTAAAATAAGAACAGAAAGATTGATTTTAAAGAAAGAAATATATGTTTATTTGAACTGTGTTTTAGCTTACAGACTGATTGCAAGAATAGGAAAATAATCTATTTATTACGCTTGTGTATAAACAATAAATTTATAAATGTGTTTAAATAAACAATTGTTCTATTTCTTTATCCATTTTAGTTGTCTGTTTTAAAATCTAACTTTGTAAGTAACTGCAATTGATGTAATTCAAATGTTTCAATTAAAAAGAAAGGAAACGTTGATTGCAATTAATAGATTTAATAAAAGAAACGCACGTTTTGTGTTAAACAAAAAGGGTGTTTTAATGGAAATAAAAGTTCATTTTGAGAAAACAAAATTGAACGTTCTCATTTTTAAGGTAAGTATAAATATTTTATTTTGCGTAGATAAAAACCAAAATGTGTACAAAATTCTGCTTTCGTTTGCAAACTTTTCCATTCCTATGTACGTTCCCTTATCTATTATTAATGCCTGAAGCTTTAATAATAAAACGTGACATTTGTTTTTGTCCCTCCACATTCATTTCCTAATTATAAATAACCTACATCTTATTTCTTCTTCTACATTTTGTTTCTCCTAACACCTCATATTCAAAAGCTCTTATTCTTGCAACTCCAAAAGCACTCTTTTATAAAAATGATTTTTTTTTTTCATTTTTCGTACTGGAGAAGAACGAGGTCCTGTAGCGTGCTAAAGCTTTTGCTGACGCGGCTTATATTTTTGTTAGGTATGTTTATTTGTTTGTTTAAATTAATTTTGTTTTCAAGCGATTTAACACGTGTAACTTTCTCATACAAAATCCGTTTCACACGCGATTTTTTTCGTTAGGATCGTAATAAAATTCTGGATCTTTTGACGCTGGTTTGGATGAATTTGGAGACTGTTCAATTTTTGGGTTTAAATTGAATTTTAATTCAATTTAAATTCAAAAGGTGGGTGTTTTAACCCTCTCACAACTTCTAAGTTTTCTTATGTTTGTTAAATTGATTTAAGTTATGAGTAGAAATTTATTTATGACTGTTTTGCATATTTTTTTCATCATCTAACTTAAATCGCATTTATTTAATTTAACTATTAATTAATTTTATTATTACATATAAATTGACAGTTAAATTTTATTTATTTTGCATATAAACCGCAAGTTAAACAGTTATTTATTTATTTATTCTGAATATAAACTGTTCGTTGATACCTGTTATATTTTATATGCTCTATTGATGTTCGTTTAAATTGATGATGATTTAAATAAAATTGGTTGACGATTGATATTGGGTCAATGGATGGTGTTATGCATTCTCATTTCATTCGGGATTGTGGTTTGAAATGATATACAACCGCATTTTTTTAATTTTTAAATTTGCGGATTGGAATGATAAATATCTGTATCACTTGACCATTGTTGGGTGTGTTTCAACCGGTCCAACACCATCGAACCGAATCCCTTCCTATGCATAGCCAAACCAGCCCACTACCGCTTCATTCACCTCCGAACTAGCACAAACCAAGCCACCGAATCAAATCCCTCCAAACCAAACACCAACTCACTCCCTAGCTACCACCGGTCCAGTTCCACTAACCACCGAACCAACAACCACAGGACTAAGCTACGCCCTCACCACCGGACCAACACACATACCACTCACTACGGAACCACCTGCTACCGAACCAACCTACGTCCAATACCCAGCCGAACCAACCTCAAACCTCTACGACCGGACCAAGTCCACACCAACTCTCCACCGAACCAAGGCCTTGCGAACCAACACTGCCAGGCCAGATTGCATCAGCTCAGGTCCACCAGCAGCTATATACATCCAAGACCCCTGCCCCCAACCTCACTCTATAAATAGAGGGGCAGGGGTACAACAATGGTGGACAAGTTTGAAAGCTCAAGCACGGATAAAACTTTCAAACAGTTTTCAGATACTTGTAATCAAAGCTTTGTACTTGTAATCTGAGGAGAAAAGGAGAATAACATATAAAGTGGACGTAGGCACATTCTGGCCGAACCACTATAAATCTGTGTGTCTTTTACAGTTTAGTCTATCTATTTTATATATTTGCATAAATCACCCAAATCACTAAGAACAACACATAATCAACTAAATCATATGACTTGGAGGTGTTTGCCCATTTTTTGTGCAAACATTTTTGGTGCTTTCACTAAGAAAAGGAGCTCGAAGCTTCAGCTTCTCCCACTTAACCCTTTTCCTATCAGCATCGTTCATTGCTTGGAAAACATGCCTCCCGGATGGAAGAAAGATGCTAACAAAGGAAAGAACATCGCAACTGGAAGTATCCCGGATCCAGTGATCAGAGATCAAGACAATCGTCTGGTTCCAACAGCAAATGGAGATCAGGCAAATCCGACAGCCCCTGCTACGGAACAACCAGTTACAAGGGCGGATCCGGACAGGGTTGTGGCTGAAGTAACTAACCGCTTCGCATCTCAACAAGAAGCCTTGGTGGATCAACTCATGCCATGCTTAAGGGATGTTGAAGAAACCAACCGCAAAACTGAATCATGAGGTGAGTCCTGGTCTGGAGGACCTGGGAGAAGACAAAGGTCTTTCTTCTTCGAAGAGGCTAACGACAGAAACAGCAATGGTAGGAGCCGAGCCCGGACTCAGCCCGAATTCCGACCCGAGGAAACACTTGGAACCGAACCCAACAGGGGAGGTACCAGGCAGGGGTCGGATGTAGCTGAGCCTGCCATGCTACCTAACCATGGAAACACCCATGGATGGAACCGAGCTGGAGTCCAGCCCAAAGTTGGACCCGAGGAAGTGCTGAGAACAGAACCCAGCAGGGGAAGATCAAGGCAAGGGCCAACTGTGGCTGACCCCAGCGTGCCCCCGGAAGACCAGAGGCCGTCATTGGAGAATGTTAGGAGTGATAGACGATACCATCCCTACAGATCATCTGGACGGAATCAATCCCGCAGGGAAGAACCAAACTCATTTCTATCCGCTCCAAGTTCTGATGAAAGGATGGCACGATTGTTCAGAGAGTGCGTCCAATGGGACCAAAGGGATCGGGGGATAGGCGCTAGGGTAACCGGCCCCTTCACCCGCAATATCGAAACTGTCATCACCCTCCGGGAATGGAAAATGCCAACAATGGAACCTTACAAGGGAACCTCTGACCTCGTTGTACACTTGCAGAGATACACACAACATATGCTCATGAGCAGAGCAACAGAGGGAGTATTGTGTAAATACTCTCCATTATTCTTGGCAGATCTAGCTACCTCCTGGTTCTGCCATCTACCTCAAGGATCCATCAGCTCATGGGAAATGTTTAAAGAAAAGTTCATCGGCCAGTTCCGCATTCATGTAGAACAACCCAAGGACGCTTATTCCCTATCTAATATCAAACAGAAGTCCGGAGAGACAGTGCAACAATATCTAACCCGATTCAACGCCGCAGCGGTCGCAATCCAAAATGCCGACGAGAAACTTATCCTTATGGCCCTCTGTAGTGGGGTGCATCCAGATATTAAATTTTCTAGGAGATTAACGAAAGAAAAACCAGCTACCTTACCCGATTTCTTCCATGAAGTCGGGAAATATATGAGACTTGAAGACGCTGCCATTGAAAGGCAGACAGGGCAACAAACCAATGCAGCTCATGGCAACACACCCGCAGTACCAAAGGACGTTCGAAGAAATGACTCCAGAGATAGTGCTGGGAGCAAGAAGGGGGAAAAGCGCTTATATAGGTCAGGACCGAGATTTGACTCTTACACTCCTTTAAATGAAACAATCGAGAACATCTTCTTGGCCACCCAAGACGAAGTTAGATACAAGCGCCCCCCGCACAAGAAGGAATCAGATAATGCAATTAAGTCCGGAAAGTTCTACCCCTTCCACGAATCTCATGGGCATGACACCAATGAATGCCATGATCTCCGGGACTTGATTGAAGAACGCATCAGAAGGAAGAACTAGAGCGCTATGTGAAAGGTCAGAACAGGACTTCAACTCCTGCCAATGAGAACCCAGGGCTACCCCTCCCGGAAGTAGACGGAGGAAATCGCAACACCAGCGGCTCCATTCAAGAGAATATAGTGGTCCTTACCATATCAGGAGGACCACACATCGCCAACGGAAGCTGGGCAGAGATGGAGAGATACGGTAAATCACTTAGAAACAATGAAGGCTACGTTAATTCTGTTACAGAAGAACGCCACCCGACATGGAAAGAGAATGATGACATCAAATTCAGTAGGCGTGATCTAGAGGGAAGGCAGTACCCTCACATGGATCCTATGGCATCTCTACCTGGTTCGGTCCAGCCAAGGTTTTCCGAATTCTAGTAAACACTAGAAGCTCAGTAAATATCCTATTCAAGCATGCTTTTGACAAAATGAAGCTGTCAATGAAGGATGTGTCTCCCTGCAGCAAACCGCTACATGGTTTCACTGGAGATGCGAAGATGCCCCTCGGGCAACTGGACCTCTTTGTCGAAATAGGAAGTCATCCCCGCTCCGTTGTGCGAAAACAAACATTTGTGCTAATAGAGAACCACTCAGCCTACAACGCCTTTTTGGGAAGACCAGCCTTGTCTGACTTCCAAATTGTCCTAGCCCCGTCGTGCCTGAAGATGAAATTTCCAACGAATAACGGAATAGGAGAAATAGAGGGAGATCAGGACGCTGCCCGAGATTGCTATGTGACTGAACTTCGCAATAACCGCGGGAAGAATAAAGGGAAGGATGCAGAGACTTCTCTCTGCAAGAAAAACTTGGAAGCATAGCAATTAAATAAAGTCCCTCCTCTTCGATATACCAGCGATCCTTTCAATGAATTAGACCCCAGGGACAAGGAGGAGGAGGCCACCACCGAGCCTGCAGAGTCTATGGAGTTTGTATCTTTAGAAAAACACGACCCAAGTTGACTGCTGAGAGTCGGGTCTCAGTTAAGAGCGGAATTGAAGAATCAACTCGTCGATTTTCTTCGCCACAACTTGGATGTATTTGCATGGACGCACGCTGACATGACTGGAATCTCCCCAGACGTAGCATGCCACGTACTGAACATCGATCCCACCAAGGTGCCAGTAAAGCAGAAAAAGAGAAGCATGGGGGCAGAACGATCAGCAGCCCTCGAGGAAGAAGTAAAGAACCTACTTGCCAATAACTTCATACGAGAAGCCATCTACCCAGAATGGATCGCCAACCCGGTACTGGTAAAGAAGGCTAATGGGAAGTGGCGAACATGCATCGACTTCTCCAACCTAAATGACGCTTGCCCGAAGGACTGCTTCCTACTCCTCCGAATCGATCAACTTGTGGACAACATAGCCAGACACGAACTCTTATCCTTTATGGACGCATACACAGGATATAACCAGATCCCTATGCACGCCCCCGATCAAGACCACACTAGTTTCATCATTAACCGGGGATTGTACTGCTACAGAGTAATGCCTTTTGGACTTAAAAACGCCGGAGCTACTTATCAGCGCCTCGTCAACAAGATGTTTGCGGAACTAATATTACGAACTATGGAAGTTTATGTGGATGGCATGCTGGTAAAATCAAGGAAAGCCAACGATCATATAAACCACCTGGACGAGATATTTCAAATACTTCGCCAACATGGAATGAAGCTGAATCCTCTAAAGTGCTCCTTCGGAGTATCGTCGGGAAAGTTCTTGGGATTCATCGTCCATGCCAAGGGGATCGAAGCAAACCCCGAACAAGTCTGGGCTTTGCAAGATATTAAGATACGTTCCACTCAAAGGGAGATGCAAAGCCTAAACAGGAAGGTGGCCGCCCTAAGCAGGTTCATCTCTAAAGCAACCGACAAATGCATCCCTTTCTTCGAAGCTCTAAAGAAAGACAAAGGAAAGTTCGAATGGACTGATGAATGCTCGACAGCCTTCTTTAACCTAATCGAACGCCTCCAGAGACCACCGGTACTCTCAACTCCAAATAAAGGCGAAGAACTATACCTATACCTTGTTGTATCGTCCCATGCTTTAAGCGCCGTTTTGGTCAGAGAAGACAACCACACGCAGCGGCCCGTATACTTTGTAAGCAAGAGATTTACAGAGGCAGAAGCCAGATACCCCAAACTTGAGAAGCTAGCATACTGTCTGCTAATCACGTCATGGAAGCCGCGACACTATTTCTAATCTCATTCCATCAGAGTTTTAACCGATCAACCGCTAAGGCAGGTACTCCATCGCCCCGACACTTCTGGGCGACTACTTAAGTGGTGCATTGAACTGAGTCAATATGATATCACCTACCATCCTTGCACCGCCATCAAGGGACAAGCCATGGCCGATTTTATTACCGAATTCACTACCAACGAAGGTAAGGATCAATCTGAAATAACAAAAGATATCAAGTGGAATCTCTTTGTAGATGGAGCACCAAACGAACAGGGTTCGGGGGCAGGTATTGTAATAATCACCCCTAGGGGAAGGAAGCTGCACTACGCCCTAAGGTTGGAATTTGCTGCCGCCAACAACGATGCAGAATATGAAGCAGTAATAACAGGACTAGAACTTGCCTTAGAAATTGGAGTCAGTTCTTTATGTCTCCATAGTGATTCTCAACTTATTGTAAATCAAATACTGGAAGAATTTCATACTCGAGGAGAACGACTCACAGCATATCTAAGGAAGACCAAGCTGTTGCTCAATCAATTGGATCACTATTTAATCAAACACATTCCTCGACGAGAGAATCAGGAGGCCGACGAACTAGCAAAGCAAGCTAGCATGAAGGACGACACCACTTCCGGAACAATAAACATCTCAAAGCAACTAGCCCAGAGTTTCGAGCAAGTGAATCTGATAGCTGCAATCGAGGAGGAAACTTGGATGACTCCCATCCGGAAGTACTTACAAAGTGGCACACTGCCCGACGGGCGTAGCGAATTTATGAAAATCTTGAGGAAAGCTTCCCGCTACACAATACAAGAAGGCATCCTCTATCGGCGCGGCTTCTCTAACCCCTTATTAAGGTGTGTCGCTGGAAGGAAAGCCAAAGAAGTCCTGTCCAGCATCCATCAAGGAAGTTGCGGAGATCACACTGGAGGGAAGACTCTAGCAAAGAAAATACTCTGATATGGGTATTACCGGCCCACTTTAAACAAAGACGCCTTAGACTTCGTCAAAAGATGTGACAGATGCCAGAAATTTGCTAAGATTCCTCGACTACCAACAAATGAGATTACTCAAATGACTAGTCCTTGGCCCTTTGCGGTATGGGGAATTGACCTGATTGGCGAACTGCCGATGGGCCGAGGCGGAGCCAAATATGCTATGGTGGCAGTCGACTATTTCATCAAATGGGTGGAAGCGGAACCTTTAAATAAAATATCTTCGGCAAAATTTATTAACTTCTTGATCAAAAATGTTCTATGCAGGTACAGGGTTCCGCTCAAAATCACATCGGGCAATGGACTTCAGTTTGACAGCGAGGAGTTCACCGACTGGTGCCGAGAGCACAGAATTCACAAAAGCTTCTCATCTATGGCTTATCCCCAGGCAAATGGACAAGTCTAAGATGTCAACAAAATTCTCAAAACTCTGATCAAGAAGAAGCTTGAAAAGTCAAAAGGCGCTTGGGTGGATGAACTTCATACGGCACTTTGGGCCTACCGCACGTCTTTCAGAACATCAACAGGGCATACCCCTATCTCTTTGGCATATGGATCGGAGGCCATGCTCCCAGTTGAAACTGTAGTGCCCTCCCACCGTAGGATCCACTACAACCCAGAAGAGAATGAAGAAATCCTACACATGTCTTTGGACCTAATTGAAGAAAGAAGAAATGATGCAGCACTTAAAGCGACTGCCCACAAGCAAAAAGTGGCAGCACGATACAACTCCAAAGTCAAGCACCGCAGCTTACGAGAAGGAGATCTTGTTCTCAAACGGATCTTCCCGCGCCCCGGAGCGCTAGATCCAATCTGGGACGGACCCTATGTAATTCATAAAGATCTCCACAACGAAGCTTATATTTTGTCAACAGTGGACGGAGAGGTGTTCCAGAGGGCATGGAACATACAACACCTTCGTCGATACTTTTCTTAACTTGTACTGCCCATATGAAATGAATTAACGAAGAGAATCAGTGGACGTAGGCATTTTCGTGCCGAACCACTTTAAAAATCTTGTCTCTTTTTAACTTGTTCCTTTATATCTTGGCTGCTTGTTAAGCTTTATCCTTTTTCTGTTGAACAAAATCTTGTATAACGGCATTTCCATTCTGGACACTTCACGGCACAACCTCACCTGGACAAGACCTAACAGGTACTATACGAATCTATGCCCTCGTCAATGAGACACTCTTGCTCCAGCATCCCTCTACTGCGGGTTAACTCATTGCTCGCGACGGCCCTCAAAGCCAACTGTAATGAGCCGATCATAAGCCACCGAAAAGGTCGACTATAGCCGAGGCAGCTCATTACGGCGTTCGGCTCGCCGGCGACTGTGAACCGATTATAAGCCCCAACATAAGGTGTGGCTAGCCAGGAGCAGTTCACAGTTGACGATCGGCACCCACGCTAGCCGGCCATGGTAAATCGAATAATACCCACGATTACGGGCCATAATGGCCCGGGTAGTTATTGTGCGCGATCTCGGCTCCGATGTGTCTTAAGTACGGCTATGGTAAAAAAGAAAACTCCCCGCGGAGGCGTAAGATGGGTGACGAATGTCTCCAAGACCCACAGCTAGGGAAAGTGACTACAAAACCCGTTTGCCATGAACTTAAGCACATCGAAGGCCTTCCATGATTGGAAGTTTTACTATTCCTTATATTTCCATTTTATTTATAAAAACTTTCCTCCTATTCTCTATAACAACCTTTAAAGTACAGGACACCAAATAGGATGCACTCGCTAATGTGAATGAGAACTCTCAGCTGGATGACGGGTCACTCAACCCATATTCGATAACACAAGGCATTCAAAGCTACCACCTACAACTAAAAATCGAAAGGGCGGTACTTTCTTCTCTTGTATACAAATAAGTAACTCTGATATATTCACACATCACATTAACATTGCAAGACATGAAATTATAATTTAAGCAAGAACTTGGCATCAAACACAGTCGAATCACTAGCACATGCATAGCTATATTTCTTATGCAACACATCAAAATAATGACAGCATCCAAATATGACAGAATCAGCTTATGTTATAAAATTACATGTAAAAAATAAAGTCGTTCGTTGCAATGACATAATTACAACCTGAAAGTACATTAATGTTTTGGAACTAGTATATACAGGAATGTCAAGTAAAACCAAAAATATCCGGATCAAGCCAAAATAGTCAGCAGCATCAGAATTTCATCTCCATCCTTCCGACCCCCCAAGATCTACTTGACCGCAGGATCAGAGCTCCCAGCATGTTGACCAGAGGTCCCACCTATCCAATTCAGGAGAAGAATCTATTAGATAAACGATAAGCAACCAAGCTATGAAAAGGATAAAAGGGGAGACTTACCAACATCCGTTCCTTGATCATCGTCTCCCAACTGCACGCCTACCTCCTCGGCAGCAAGCAGCCGCATGCCCTCCTTCACCGCCACTTTCTCTTCCTTAGTAAACTGGGTCGTAACCACATCCATCCCGAAGGCCATACCACCCTCCTTATCTGCGTCAGCCTTGGCCTCTTCCAGAGCCCAAAGATAAATCCTGGCCATGATCCGGGGATAGTCATCCATCCAGGATAGGTTGCCCTGCTTCCAAGTACGGGAATACATATCTTGGAGCATCTCTTCCATCATCCTCTCGTTTTCCTCGAACTCCCTCATCCGGACTTCAGAAGCCAACAGCTTTGCAACGGCGGCATCCCTCTCCGATCGGTATTGCGAGCGGTCAGCCTAAAGGGATTTCCTCATCGCCTCCATCTCCTCCTTCAGCTTGGCTTGAGCAAGCTCCGCAGCTTCAAGCTTCCCGGATAACTCCTCTACCCGCTCGAGGTCCGCCCTACGTACCGTTGCAATGGCTATATCGATCTGTTCCTTGCAGATGGCCTCCATTTTTCGCAGCTCGGCTCTGCTAGCCTCTTCCATAGTTTTCTTTAGCCGTTTAGAGGCAGCCTCGTGCCGAGAAATCTAGATGGCCTGATTGGCAAGTTGCTTAGCCTGGTCGGCAATCACTAGCCGCAATCTTATGTTTGCACTCCCAATTTCCTCCCCGGTCTTGACCAGTCAGGCGTGATGCCCCATCAACTTCCTAGTCTCCTCAACCACCCGATCGATGTTTTCCTTGGCCTCATCCCCCATAGTCACAATCCGAGTGGTCAACAAGTCGAGATCCAAAGACTTAGCCTCATCAAGCACCCTTACCATAGGATTGCGGGGTAGGAGGTGCTCACCGGTAATCTCATCGAAGGAAATATCATGAGAACTCGAGTCCAGATCTGGATGACCCGCAAATGGGTTACGAGCCAAGCCAGGACGATCAACATGAGTAACGGTAGGATTCTCTGATGGATGCGGAGATGGTATGGACTCAATATCCTCCCCCATGATATCATGAATAGGCTGGGTTGGGGATTGAGGTCCAAGTGAAGGTTCGAACATGGAGCGACTCCTCTTTCTCTTTTGAATATCCTCTTCAATAACTCTGAGAAGAGGACGGTAGCCGACTAGGTCCCCGGAACGGCTGGTTGAAGTCTTCGGTTTAGCAGAAGCTTTGAGGAGTTTGAATTGCTCGAGACGATGCCGAATCTCTGATGTCTTGGCCGCCTTACCCGTTCCTGGAATAAAAACCAAGTGTTACAAGCATGCATGAGACTATAATCCAAGAAACATGTGAAGTTAAAAGAGGATCAAAAATTCACCTTGGACCGCCGGAGTTGCCCTAGCTGAAATGCTCTCAGAAGATGGACTGGTGCCAGTCCCGGCCTTATCAGTTTTCTTCGATTTCTCCACCAAGGCCGACCCTTCCTCAAACCCCTCAAAAGCTTGGCGGAAAGCATCATCCGTCCACTCTTGAATCTCACCTGCTTTCCCTGAGGTCAAGGCACCAATGCCACTACCACTTTGTCCTTCGCCACCATTACCACCATCACCTTCTCCATCACCTTCGCTCTCCTCCTCGCCTCTTTCCTCCTCTCCACTTTCCTCCTCCGGAACATCTGGGCACGTGCTGGGAGAGGGTCCATCAGTTTTCTTGAGCTTCTTCCCCCCGACGACTGGAGGTATCGAGAAGGGTTTCCTCTTGCTGCTCTTTGTCGTGGCCCCTCCTTTGGATTTAGCAGCCCTTTCCTCAGCCGTATCCCTCTGCTTGACCACCGACTGATGTGGTAGAATCAAGTTGTGTCCCAGGAGAGTGGCATTCCTGATCAGGTAAGAAGCTGACCTATCCCTTCCCAAAATGGATTCTATCTCCGCGGCCATCTGAACCAGGTGATCGTTCTCCACGACCGCAAAGCCACCTGTCGCTAGCAGAAAATAAAAACACATGAGAAGAAGCATTTCAGTCAGAACGGAGATTATAAATAAGCTCCAACTTACAGCCAGAGGTGAAGCGGTGGATAGAAATGGAGTCATCCTGGACGAAGAACCATTCCTTCTTAAACATGGTAAACTTTGAATACAAGTCCAGGACTGGCTTGAAGGACACGGCCGATTCCAAGCTGATGTATGGAGACCCCTTCTTGTAACCCCTCAAGTTATATAGGTACCGAATCTCCCAGTTGGAAGGGGGCACTCGTACTTTCTCTGGAAAATCATGAATAGGCACACCAGGATAGCGTAGGAGTTGGGCCGGAGCTGGAAAGGGGCCACCTTCAAATAGGTGACGAAGCTAACTATCCAAGTATTGATTGGAGGAATGTCCCCACACATGCAGTGGTACCTACTATAAGCGAAGTATCCTTCAGGAGGATTATATGGCATGACCCCCTTCCCTGGCAACAGCATGCGTGCTCTATCAATCCCAAAGGAGCAGGAGATAACATCAAGCTGCTCTTCTTTGAGAGAGCTAGGAAAGCAGTCGGGCGGAGAATTCAGAAGCTCTTGAGGACCATACCCATCTTCTAGCGACCTCGGGGTGGGTCTATGACGTTCCGGTCCTGGCTGAGCTGGGGGCACTACGGTGGACTCTCTTCTGTCCGTAGATTTCTTCTTATCCGATCGAGTATCCATTTTGTGAGACATTTATCAGCAAACACAGAGAAGTATGTCGTTAGAACAAGGGGTGTAGAGATATAAACAAGCAAGTGTATGCAGACTGAAATTTCGTTCGTAATTCAAGACACCAAAATTCCATTCGGTGGTGTAAGCCTAAGGATCCATTCGGCCCTCGCACTCCCAAAACCCCCATTCGGTAATTCAAGCCTAAGTGCCCATTCGGTACTCATCCTCCATAAGTTTCATTTGGTAGTCCCATCATAAAAAATCGATCGGCAGAAGAAAACTCACCTGGTCCGGCAGTTGAGTAGATCCGGCAAATGAGTTGATTCGGTGGTCGATTGGTTCGGCTATTTCAAGCAAACAAGTTTGGTTTGGTATTCAATTGATTCGGCTGATAAGGAATAACGAAAACCCTAGGCCCATACTTATAGGCGAAATATAAATAACCGGACCAACTGGCTCGGCACACAAGGCCGGATGAGGATGTCCAAGCTAAAACAAAGCACGCCATATGCATACACATGCCCTACTTTGGGGGGAAAGTGTTGGGTGTGTTTCCACCGGTCCAACACCACCGAACCGAATCCCTTCCTATGCATAGCCGAACCAGCCCACTACCGCGTCATTCACCTCCGAACCAGCACAAACCAAGCCACCGAATCAAACCCCTCCGAACCAAACACCAACTCACTCCCTAGCTACCACCAGTCCAGTTCCACTAACCACCGAACCAACCACCACCGGACTAAGCTACGCCCTCACCACCGGACCAACACACATACCGCTCACTACCGAACCACCTGCTACCGAACCAACCTACTTCCAATACCCAGCCGAACCAACCTCAACCCTCTACAACCGGACCAAGTCCACACCAACTCTTCAACGAACCAAGGCCTTGCCGAACCAACACTGCCAGGCCAGATTGCATCAGCCCAGGCCCACCAGCAGCTATATACATCCAAGACCCTTGCCCTCAACCTTACAACAATGGTGGACAAGTTTGAGAGCTCAAGGACGGATGGAACTTTCAAACAGTTTTCAGATACTTGTAATCAAAGCTTTGTACTTGTAATCTGAGGAGAAAAGGAGAATAACATATAAAGTGGACGAAGGCACATTCTGGCCGAACCACTATAAATCTGTGTGTCTTTTACAGTTTAGTCCATCTATTTTATATATTTGCATAAATCACCCAAATCACTAAGAACAACACATAATCAACAAAATCATACGACTTGGAGGTGTTTGCCCATTTTTTGTGCAAACAACCATAGGATAGAAAATTATATACAGGCACCGCAGTATATATATATATATAAAATTATTTTTGAAATGATTTCTATGGTTTGGATAGGATGCAGTTTAATAAATATTAATTTTGATCTTATATAAAATCTTATTTTATATATAGATATGTAGTTAAATTATTGAATTTAAGCTGTGTATGAATTTATTAAATGGAAATAAATAAGTTGAAAAATGGAGTTTGATAATTTATATTTATGATTAAGTACAGGTTTAAGATATTGTGTGTGTGTGTGTGTGTGTGTGTGTATAGAGTTTTAAATAGTTCAAATAAATTAAGATTGGAAATTAAATTGGAAATTTATTTGGAATTGGGCTTATTTAGAAATTAAACTCCACAAGTTGGTGTAAACTTATTAATCTTGGAAATTTTAATGGTATGATTTTTATAACTGGATTTTTATTCAAGATAAATTAAATGAATAATTCTAGTATAAATAAATGGAAGGAAATATTTAGTGTTAATAAATTGGGTTTTATTTTAAATGGTTATGGATGTATTATGTAAACGTTTCAAAACTAAATGATAGGACAATGAATTGTTGAATAGAAATTCCCAACCTTAGTTTTGAAAGTTATTACATACTCAAAGTTTGAAAATATTGAAATCGAAGTGTTTTTATTCAAACTGAAAGTGAATCTAAAGGTTATGGGTTTAGACTGAATTTAAAGTAAATAAAATTGTAAAGGCATTGAAATTATTTACTTTATAAAGAAATTTTAAATTTAACGGTTTTACTTTATATACTGTTGAATATCCAAACCATTTAAGTTTTGAAAGTTAGGGTTTTAAAGCTATGAATTTCAAAGTATTATGTTTTGAAATTTATAATTCAAATGTTTGCGTTTCAGATATTATAAATTTTAAAGCAGTATGATTTTGGAAAAGATATATGTGAAATAAAGATGATATTATATTGATTTGGGTTTATAAATGATATCAAATTTATTTGGTTTTTAAAACGAAAAATGGTATCGTATTATATGGTTTTGAAATGGGTATATATTCTGGTTTTGAAAGTAAAACTATTTTGATAAGACCGCGGTGTTATAATAACGTTTGGTTGTTGAAGAGATCGGGATCGGAAGTTGTCATACTCTCTACCAACTCCGAAAACCACTTTAACAACCGTGTATGCGGTGGAGATTCCAGAATGAAGTAGGATGGCGGAGGCGTTTCCTTTGGGGTAAATACGTGGACCCGACTCCCGTGAGTTGGCATAAGGTGGCCAAAACTGGAGCGATTCTCGGGCCAAGGGGATTAGCGCCCTTTATAGGACACATCCCTTCTATACAATACTCTGACTTTGGATTGATTCGGTGGCCACCTTTATTTTTTCAATTTTAGGGTTGTTTGTTCGAGGTGGGCGGTAGCTGCGGCTATGCGTTACCATCAGTCTAGATAGCAATTGGTATATCTACCCTGGCATTGCCTAGTTGTGCCGTGTCACCTACCCTAGCGCGCCTTATACGATTTTGGTTTTGTACCATACCTATGGAGTGCCCTCTGACGACGCCCAGTACGGGGTAGATTACGGTAATGTATAGACTATGGGAATATATAACTGTGTTAAGGTGGAAAATGTAAAGCCTTAGCGCTATTTAAAAGTAAGTTTATTTTACAATTAGACACTAGTATAATAGCGAAATATACTACATAGTAGATAGTTTAACGGATCCTTAGGAGATGTAAATCCCGAGCATCTCTTAAGTTACTGCACTCATATTTATCTCTGTTGATTTACTTACATAAGATGTTTTAGTTCTGACTCGAGTGTTTTGTCTTTTCAATTCGTCAGTCCGAGCGTTTCAGGATTTGAAGATTTTATTCTGGAGGATGAAGACGAAGATTTGTAGTATTACTATCTATTATATTATTCCACTACACCATTTGATTCCGCTGCATTGATATTTATGGGTATGTGAACTCTGGTATTTATTGTATAAAGAAAAATCAAATGTTTTGTAAACAGTTTTATGAACTGTATATTTATTATTATATTTTATCGTTCCGCTGCAAGATTCTATTTTGTTTTTTCTTCTTTCTTCATCTTCTCTGTGTTTATCTTATTTACCCCATAACAATTCACCCTTACGTATGGTTTGAATTGGCACGTGTGTCGATTTAAAGCGTGCGAAAAGGCAGGATGTTACATCTGGTATCAGAGCTTTGGTTTAGCGATAAACCTTAGCTTTGTGGGGTTTGACACTTTACTAATAGGCTAGTAATACCCTATGGGAGTCGTTGAGTGTATATATATGAGAGAGCGTATTTGTTAGTGTTATAAAAAGGTTTAATATTGTGTTAATCTGTTCTGTTTTGTATTTATAAATTCTGGTTGGTGCATGGAACGCTATGACATCAATAGAGATTTCTAAACACTTAATAGGACAGACCGACATAATATTTGTTTTTAATATAGGTGAGTGAAATAATTTTTCCTATTATATTTTCTATATAAAATAAAAAATTTCAAATGATATTAGTATTTGGCTGCAATAGATTGGTTGTTAGGTAATAAAGTGTATAAATAATAATAGAAATAAGATTGAAAAATAAAATAAATGAAATTTGGGAAATTTAGAACTTAAGATCCTGGGTTTTGAAATTTCTTTCGAATAAATTTTAGAATATAATAATATTGTTTATAAGCACTTTCTAATATAAATATTTATTATAATTCGGAAGAATTGATTTAAAGAAGAATTTGGAGAAAATAAGTTTTGTACTTTCCTCTCTGTCGCTGGAAAATAATTTCGGTGATGGCGGCCGCATCATCGACTTTCATTTTCGAGTTTCGAAGGGGGAAGGCCACTGTAGTTGTTCTACTGTTGATTCATTTTTGAAAAATATATAAATTTTGAATTGTTTTAAATATAATTAGAGATATATAAGTTGTAATAATATATTTATCTATTGTTTTAAAATATATTGAAAATTTAACCCGGTACTAAATGCTTAAATTTCCATTAATTAATTGTTTCAATTATTGTAGTGAAATGAAAGGTAAGTAATTAATAATTGAAACCTCTAATTTAGGTAAGAGATTTAAGGCTAAGTTATAAAGGAAATAAAAAGGAAGTTGAAATTGTAACTTATAAGGAAAAGGTAAAAATTTATTGAACAATGAATTAATTAAAAGAAATGAGAAAACTTGTATAACTTTCAATTACATTCTGTAAAAGCATATATATAACTTACCAAATATTAAAAGTTGAAATGTTAATAAGAAAATGTACTAGATATCGTACAAGTAATATATTTGAGTTAATGAAAGTAATTAATGAAATTTATTAATAAATAGGAATTTGATGTTGTAATATTATAATCTTAAGTGTAACTGAAAAGACTACTAATTGAAATAGAAAGGTGGGTATTATAAATGGAAGAAAATAAATAAAATTAAGTAGTATATATGGAAGATAATAAACTTAAGTAAAGGATTGAAGCTATTTATTAATAAAATAAAAAGAAAAGATGAACGCAGTAAATATATAAGTGTAGACTTAAATTAATGTATTAATGTGCTAAGAAATTGATTTGCACATGAATACTATAAACAAATGAAGTTATGCAATATGAAACGAAAAGAGAAAAATGAATTATATATATATATATATATATATGTATGTATGTATAAGTATAAGTGCAAACAAGTGTAATAAACACTAAATTAATGAATGGAGATAAAAGTTATAAGAAATAAATGTAAAGTAATAAATGAAATTTATGAGAATGAGCTTGATTTATTATTTGGAATTGTTGCTTGTTTGGTTTATGGTTGTTTGGGGTAAGATACTTTAGATTTGGATTTGGATGAATGAATAATCTATTTAGTTTTATCTAAGGCTGCTGAGTAAATGATGCGCTACTAGTTCATTCTTCACTCCGTGCAATTTAAAAGTTTTGAACCCGAACAACTATTTGTTTGTTTGATTGAATGGTTGTTTTGTATTGTGTATGCTGTTTGTTGAAATTGATGGTTGTTGTATTGATTTGTTGTTAGTGATTTAAACCACCTAAATATTTCATTTTTTATAAATTGTTTACCCTTTGGATTATACAAGTAAAATGCAGGTTATGGAAGCAATTGCTACTGCTTTTGGTTCCATAAAATAAGCTTTATTGCCTGACAAATAGGTACGTTTTCGGATTACGGCTTTAGCGTTATTATTTTGTTTTTTCCCCATGTTCGGATATATATTATTTTGAAAATATATGATGTATATTGTTATAATTAATATTTTATTTTTCTTCTGAGCCTCTCCGTACAAAGGAGACTCTGCCGAAAATTTCGGACTTAATTTTTTTTCCAAACTTTAATAATTTAAATAAAAAAGATTAAATAGTTATAAATTAGGATATCTTATTTAAAGTAATTAATTTTGTAAATTTAATTGTTTGTAAAGTTAATGTTTTGATAGGATGTATTGTTTTTATTTCTTCTTTTTCCACTTTTTGTCCTTTTCGGGGACGAAAAGTTTTGAGTGGGGGAGAGTGTAACGACCCATAAATTTTGGATGTTAAATTTTTGTTATTTTAATAATATTTTATGAGTTAATATTGAAAGAAATAAAATATTGCAATTTTATAATGGAATGATAACTAAATTTAGACTGAAAATCTTAATACAAGTCAATTGTCAACAATCTAAATTAAACTCCAATTCATTTTATTTAAGCATGATACGTTTGGTTATAAAACTAAATATAAGTAACAAATGTAAACATTTAGTTATTGTACAAAATAGATAGTTAATTGTAATTAAATAAGATCGGTATTGTGTAAGGAATGATAATATGGGTGGTATTAATGGTTACACTGATTTATAGTGGGATGTAAATGGTAATAAATTTATGTATAATTTGGGTAATAAAATAAGTTTATTTATGGAGTTAGATTGGTTATATTATCTTAGGCCATAAACCAAATAGAAGAGAACAAGCGTAGAACTTAAGGGTATAATAACAATTATTATATATTACCTAATTTATTGGTCAATCAATTTATTTGAGATAAAGTCCTCTTGAATGTTAAGTAATTTTAATACTGTTATGGAGGAAACGTTGCTTAATGATTTTTAATTTTAGTAACGGAAGAGTGAATGAGAATTTACAGAGAACATAAATTATTTATAAGTAAAAAGGAGTATATATTGAACAAATTTATGATAATTGGATAATGCAGTGTTATTGGAAATTAATTAGTGTTATATATGAGATTTATACCTGGGTGGGCAAGTAGTAAACTTATAAATGAAAGAAAGTGAGTAGGTGACCCTTTATTTAGGTTATTTATTCATTTAGTATGTTAAATAAAAATTTGGGAATCAGATCTCAATTAAGGGAAATTAAGTTGTACGTTAATTTGAAATAAAATCTATTAAACATTACATTTATAGAGAATGTAGTACGAATGGTTAGGGATTGTCAAATTTGGTAAAAAGGGATTGGACTTAGGAAACTTTGTTAATTGAGTTTAAAACCATAATTAATACGCGTAATTGACAAGATTCACATTTTAAAAAAAATAACCATTGATACAAATCTAAGATGTATATAGAAGTATTAATGTAGTGAAAGACAAACAAATATTAACTATGTTATTTGTGTAATTAATGGATAGGAATACCAAAGGCTAATTGTAGTAAGGAATATAAGTGGTAGAATAATAAAAATTTATGATTTTATTTTTGTTAACATATGTTAAGAGATATGTTTATGATCTTAATTTGAACCTCTACTAATAACATGTATTATAGTAAGATAAAAAAAATGATAACATACGTCAGGTGTATTTAATGACATTGTTTGAATGTAACTAATAACAGTGATTATAATAATAAATGTTAATAAAGAATAAGAATGAATAATTTTAGTAAAAGAGTAAACATTCATTTAGTAAAAAAATGTTCGGCAACTGAAAGATTGGTTGAGAGATGAGAAACTATTATTTAGTAAGAAATATATGTAATTACTGTTTGTAGCGAACAGTGTATTAATATGTTTAAATTACTATTAGATAGGAAATATTTGTTATACTTCTCATTACATTCATTTAGTCCATTTTGAAACTTAATCAACTGAAATTAATGTAATTGAAAATTTCCAATTAATAGGAGAGAGAACACTAATTGTAAATTAATAAGTGTAAATAAAAGTAGCATATGTTTTGTGAAAATATAGGGAAAGTTTGATTTAATAAAAAGAAAATTTTACATCAAATGAAATGAATGTTTCATCTGTGAATTTACGTTTTCATTAAAATAAGAACAGAAAGATTGATTTTAAAGAAAGAAATATATGTTTATTTGAACTGTGTTTTAGCTTACAGACTGACTGCAAGAATAGAAAAATAATCTATTTATTACGCTTGTGTATAAACAATAAATTTATAAACGTGTTTAAATAAAAAATTGTTCTATTTCTTAATCCATTTTAGTTGTCTATTTTAAAATCTAACTTTGTAAGTAACTGTAATTAATGTAATTCAAATGTTTCAATTAAAAAGAAAGGAAACGTTGATTGCAATTAATAGATTTAATAAAAGAAACGCATGTTTTGTGTTAAACAAAAAGGGTGTTTTAATGGAAATAAAAGATCATTCTGAGAAATTAAAATTGAACGTTCTAATTTTTAAGGTAAGTATAAATATTTTATTTTGCGTAGATAAAAACCTAAATGCGTACAAAATTCTACTTTCGTTTGCAAACTTGTCCATTCCTACGTACACTCCCTTATCTATTATTAATGCCTGAAGCTTTAATAATAAAATGTGACATTTATTTTTGTCCCTCCACATTCATTTCTTAATTATAAATAACCTACATCTTATTTCTTCTTCTACATTTCGTTTCTCCTAACACCTCATATTCAAAAGCTCTTATTCTTGCAACTCCAAAAGCATTCTTTTATAAAAATGATTTTTTTTCATTTTTCATACTGGAGAAGAACGAGGTCCTGTAGCGTGCTAAAGCTTTTGCTGACGTGGCTTATATTTTTGTTAGGTATGTTTATTTGTTTTTTAAATTAATTCTGTTTTCAAGCGATTTAACGCGTGTAACTTTCTCATACGAACTCCATTTCACAAGCGATTTTTTTTATTAGGATCGTAATAAAATTCCAGATCTTTTGACGCTTGTTTGGATGAATTTGGACACTGTCCATTTTTTGGGTTGAAATTGAATTTTAATTCAATTTAAATTCAAAAGGTGAGTGTTTTAACCCACTCACAACTTTTAAGTTTTCTTATGTTTGTTAAATTGATTTAAGATATGAGTAGAAATTTATTTATGACTGTTTTGCATATTTTTTCATCATCTCGGTTAAATCGCATTTATTTATTTTAACTGTTAATTAATTTTATTATTGCATATAAATTGATAGTTAAAATTTATTTATTTTGCATATAAACTTCTAGTTAAACAATTATTTATTTATTTATTTATTTATTTATTTTGAATATAAATTGTTCGTTGATACCTGTTATATTTTATATGCTCTATTGATGTTTGTTTAAATTGATGATGATTTAAATAAAATTGGTTGATGATTGATTGGGTGAATGGATGGTGTGTTCTACATTATATAAACTGCAAGGTATTATGCATTCTCATTTCATTCGGGATTGCGGTTTGAAATGATATACAACCGCATTTTTTTATTTTTAAATTTGCAGATTGAAATGATAAATATCCATATCACTCGACCATAGGATTGATAATTATATGCAGACACCGCGGTATATATAAAATTATTTTTGAAATGATTTCTATGGTTTGGATAGGATGCGGTTTAATAAATATTAATTTTGACTTATATAAATTCTTATTTTAAATATACATATATAGTTGTATGTATGAATTTATTAAATGGAAATAAATAAGTTGAAAAATGGAGTTTGATAATTTATATTTATGATTAAGTACAGGTTTAAGATATTGTGTGTGTGTGTGTATATATATATAGAGTTTTAAGTAGTTCAAATCAATTAAGATTGGAAATTAAATTGGAAATTTATTTGGAATTGGGCTTATTTAAAAATTAAACTCCACAAGTTGGTGTAAACTTATTAATCTTGGAAATTTTAAAGGTATGATATTTATAACTGGATTTTTATTCAAGATAAATTAAATGGATAATTCTAGTATAAATAAATGGAAGGAAATATTTAGTGTTAATAAATTGGGTTTTATTTTAAATGGTTATGGATCTATTATGTAAACGTTTCAAAACTAAATAATAGGACAATGAATTGTTGAATAGAAATTCCCAACCTTAGTTTTGAAAGTTATTAAATACTCAAAGTTTGAAAATATTGAAATCGAAGTGTTTTTATTCAAACTAAAAGTGAATCTAAAGGTTATGGGTTTAGACTGAATTTAAAGTAAATAAAATTGTAAAGGCGTGGAAATTATTTACTTTATAAAGAAATTTTAAATTCAACTGTTTTATTTTATATACTGTTGAATATCCAAACCATTTAAGTTTTGAAAGTTAGGGTTTTAAAGCTATGAATTTCGAAGTATAATGTTTTGAAAGTTATAATTCAAATGTTTGGGTTTCAAATATTATAAATTTTAAAGCAGTATGATTTTAGAAAAGATATATGTGAAATAAAGATGATATTATACTGATTTGGGTTTATAAATGATATCAAATTTATTTGGTTTTTAAAATGAAAAATGGTATTGTATTATATGGTTTTGAAATGGGTATATATTCTGGTTTTGAAAGTAAAACTATTTTGATAAGATCGCAGCGTTATAATAACGTTTGGTTGTTGAAGAGACCGGGATCGGAAGTTGTCATACTCTCTGCCAACTCCGAAAACCACTTTAAGAACTGTCACGCGGTGGAGATTCAAGAATGAAGTAGGATGGCGGCGACGTTTCCTTTGAGGTAAATACGTGGACCCGACTCCCGTGAATTGGCATAAGGTGGCTAAAACAGGAGCGATTCTCGGGCCAAGGGGGTTAGCACCCTTTATCGGACACATCCCTTCAATACTATACTCTGACTATGGATTGATTCTGTGGCCACCTTTATTTTTTTGATTTTGGGGGTGTTTGTTCGAGGTGGGCGGTAGCTGCGGCTATGCGTTACCATCAGTCCGGATAGCAATTGGTATATCTACCCTGGCATTGCCTAGTTGTGCCGTGTCACCTACCCTAGCGCGCCTTATACGATTTTGGTTTTATACCATACCTATGGAGTGCCCTCTGACGACGCCCAGTACGGGGTAGATTACGGTACTGTATAGACTATGGGAATATATAACTGTGTTAGGGTGGAAAGTGTAAAGCCTTAACGCTATTTAAAAGTAAGTTTATTTTACAATTAAACACTAGTATAATAGCGAAATATACTACATAGTAGATAGTTTAATGGATCCTTAGGAGATGTAAATCCCGAGCATCTCTTAAGTTACTGCACTCATATTTATCTCTGTTGATTTAACTTACATAAGATCTTTTAGTTCTGACTCGAGTGTTTTGCCTTTTCAATTCGCTTGGGTCAGTCCGAGCGTTTGAGGATTTGAAGATTTTATTCTGGAGGACGAAGATGAAGATTTGTAGTATTACTCTATTATATTATTCCACTACACCATTTGATTCCGCTGCATTGATATTTATTGGTATGTGAACTCTGATATTTATTGTATAAAGAAAAATCAAATGTTTTGTAAACAGTTTTATGAACTATATATTTATTATTATATTTTATCATTCCGCTGCAAGATTCTACTTTGTTTTTTCTTCTTTCTTCATCTTCTCTGTGTTTATCTTATTTACCCCATAACAATCCGCCCTTCCGTATGGTTTGAATTGGCACATGTGTCGATTTAAAGCGTGCGAAAAGGCGGGACGTTACAACGTGCTTGCTATTGATATGTATGTCACTTTATATTATTGTGTTATTATTCTCACACTACAAGTTCCGTATTAGTTTAGGAAAACCTTGTGGGTTGAAATGATACATATCTATTAGATATTATAGATTAGGGAAAATTGTTATGGGTTAAAATGATAAACCCAAGCGATTTTATTGATTTCTAAAATTTAAGATTACGGGTGGAAATGATATGTACCTATATATATCAAGTAATTGTGGATTGCAATGATAAATATCTCCATCTCTTGGCCATAGGATAGAAAACTATATACGGACCCCAGTTCTCTATTTTTAAACAATTCCCAATTTTTTTGAAAGAAATTATATGTGTTTGATTTTAAAAATATACAATATATAGATTTTTATTTTTATTTTAATACGTGTGTAAAATTTAGATTTTTAAATTATATGTTTGGAAATTTTAAATTTATAAGTTAAGTTTTGAAGATGGAAATTTTATGATTTTAGTTATAATTTTATTATTTTTAAATATATATAATAAGGTTTAATATAAAATAAATTGTAACAACCCTGTATTTTCTGATTATTTTAATTGTATATTTTAATTATTTTAATTAAATTTTTGATTTAAAAACTTATATTATTTATTTTTAATGATTAAATTTTGTTACTTTAAATATAAACTTTGATTTTGATATGAATTATCATTCCAAAACATGACTAAAAAGAATATTTTCCAAAAAGTGAATTTTGGTCAATATGGTCAACTTTGACTTTTAAATTTGAAATTTGAAAGTTTGAAAATTTTAATTTTATCATTTTTTTTGAAAGTAAATAAATTTTTAAGAACACTGCTTTTCGTTTCGTTGAAATCTGATTTATAATGTGAAAGTTATGCCTTTTTAACTATTGCGTGAAATTGCTGTATTTAACAAAAAAATTTATATTAAATTATATACATAATATTTTATTTGGTCATTTAATTTTATAATTTATGTTTATATCGGTAAATAACATGTATTGTATATATTTTGGTTTTAAAGCATTTTTGAAAGTGTAATTGACATTTTCCAGGGTCAATTGAATTTTTTTTTACAATTTCTATATTCGAGCTTAAATTAATTTAAGAAATTCTTTATTTATTTTTCTATTTTCTTAAGATATTATTTTATTCTAATTCCCACTTTATTTTGTTCCTAATTTTTTTTAATTATTTGACTTTTTATTTGTTTTAAAGTGAAATAGAAATTCTCTAAGGCTAAGTGGTATCTTTTTGTAATTTTCATGTCCTGTTTCCAATTTTTAAACAATTTCTTTAATTATTTTTCTATTTTCTCTAAATTTAGTTATTTATTTAACTTTACACATGTTTAAAAAAATTATTTTATTTCAAAATTTTGCTTTAGAATATTTTTAAAATGAAGCGGATATTTTTCCAAAGCCAGTGATGTTTTATTTGAAATTTTTGAACTCTGTTTTGAATTTTTAAGCAATTTCTTTTATTCTTTTCTATTTTATTTAAATTTAATTATTTATTTTCATATTATTTCACTTTTTTTCGGTTTTTAAATGTATTTACTGAAATTATTGTTTTATTTGTTTTAGAAGAAATGGAAATTTGAAGAGGCAAGGACTCTTCCTTTTCTTTTGACTTTTCAATTTCTTGAATTTTCAAATTTCATAACTCTTCATTAATTTTTTGTTTGGCAATGCAAATTTTGTTTCTTAGCCATGTATTCATTTAGTTTTCATGCAAAAAATATTACCTTCATTCTTATTCACGGCTTGAGAGAAACTTGGTAATGGCTTCACCTCTTTTATTCTTTTTCTTTCTTATTTTTCTAAGTGTGTTGTGTTGTCTTCTTTGCTAGTTTTGCTCAGCCTCTCCTGCATAGCCATGGCCACCACCTCCTACACCTCTTCCCTGCCATTACCACCAGCTACCCCTCTGGTCTTGAACAAGCCGAGCCCTCCATGGTGATCAAACCCCTCAAAAATGAAACCTAATACTTGAAACCATGCTAGTTTGACCCTCCTTGCCTCATCTACTTCAGCCACCACCCTAGCCACCACCTAGGCCGCCTCCACCACCTCTGACCTGACCACCACACACCTTCCTCCTACTGACCTGACCCATGCTTCTCCAGCCGAACCACTTTGATGACCAAAAACTCCACTATATTGCGTAACCCCTTCACCTTCTCATGTATGAACTCCTCCCCATATTTATGCCTTAAACCCGAACCATGCTATGCCAAAACATGTCCAAACCTGACCATATGCAACCCCTAAGACGTGCATAACATATGAGAAAGCAAGGCAAAAGATTTGACATTCAAATCTCTTTTCATTTAAAAGTTATTCCATTTCAAAATGGTATTGAATTTTAAGTTGTTTGGATTTTTGTTTTGGGTTGTTACACAAGAGTTGTAGCATTGGATCTCGCTCTCCACTAATGTTCATAGTCTTGCCTTCATGCTTTTGATTTTGTTGTGTCATTGGTTTTGTTATGTCCAGCATTAAGAGGTGAGTAAATCTCACCTGACATTCATGCAATTATGTGAATTGATAACAATTGAATGTGCAGAATATTTTGTTATGTTATACCTACCTATGATTATTAATTTATGAATGTTATCTTTAATTTAGAAGGTATTCAAAGTTGAATATTTGGATTTGAACTTATATAATGATTTGAAAATGAAGTTCTGAAAGATATGATATTTTGATATTAAAATAATTTGAAAATGAAGTTCTGAAAATATGATATTTATGTATTAAAATGATTTGAAAGGAAGTTTTGAAAGATATGGTATGTTGTTATATTGAACTGGTTTGGAAATGATTTAATATTTATTTTGATAAAGATTTGGATTGAAATGATTTTATTTTGAAGTATAAAATATTATTTTAAAGTTATAACCATGGGTTATAATAATGATTGGTTGACAAAGAGACCGGGATCGGATGCATACTCTCTGTAGATACCGTAAACCACTTTGACAATGATGTACACGGTGGAGATTCCAGAATGAAGTAGGATGGTGGCAATGTTCTTGAGGTATATTACGTGGAACCAACTCCTGTGAGTTGGCATAAGGTGGCTAAAACAGGAGCGATCTCGGGCCAAAAGGGGTAGCTCATCTGGTCGGACACATTTCTTCGATACCATTCTATTTCTTTTGTGATTGTTCGGGTGCCCCTCTGATTTTGGGAATGTGTTTCGAGGTGGGCGTATGGCTGCTGCGTTACCACCAGCCCGTGTGCGTAATTGGTATATCTACTCAGGCATTGCCTTGTGTGTCGTGTCACCTACCATGTCGATCCTTTACTACGAGTTTGGTTTTCTCCCGTAGCCCATGCGTATCTTCTCGTAGTCTCCCAATCGGGAAATATGCAGATATTGGATAGATTACTGGGACTACTACATGTCTGGGGCTATATAGGTAACCCCGTGATGCTATTTTAAAGTAAGTTTATTTTACTATAGACATTATTATAATAGGGCAATATTACTACATAGTAAATAGTTTAACGGATCCTTAGAGGATGGCGGTCCCAAGCATCCTTTAAGTTACCTATACCTTTACTACAGTTCACTTGGGTTGGTTTACATTGTATAAGTGTGTATGTCCTGACTCGAGTGTTTGTATTTTTTATTTACGCTTGGGTCAGCCTGATTATTCACAGATTTGGATTTCCACTTTCCGGAGATTTAGAATCGTTGGAGATTATCTGCTTGTCTAGTTTTATCTATTTCATTTCCGGTTATCCTGTTGATCCCAGTATTGTATTCATTTTGTACTTGGTTATCATCTTGAGACTTTCGTTATACTCTATTTCTTCTGTTGTATCTTATGTAACTCTGATTTACATTGTAACTTCATGAACTACTATTTCTTTTACTTCCGTTGCACTATTATTACTCTGTGTCTATGATTTGTGATTTTTATTTACTGTATATTCTGAGATTTTCCAAATTTTATTTACAACATAGTATTTTGAGCAATTCAAGTCCGACATGTGCGGATGCGAATGGTTGAAAATACTGGACTGTTACATTTGGTATCAGAGCTTTGGCTTTGAGGCAAAAACTTAGAATATAAGGTAAATTTATTTACAGAATCACTTTCGTTCGAGTTCGAATCTTTCCTCTTTGATTCGAATTTCCTTTGAATTTTTGAACGTTCCCTGCGGTTCTAAAATCCATTCGTGTCCCTCACTATTCATCTTCTTTTTATTCCGGGGTATCCCATAACTCCGCTTCGAATGATCTTTATAGTGAGTTGACGGTCTTGCCAATTTCAAATTGAATTGTAAAGGGGGGAACTCCTTTACAATTAGCATTGATTCACCAGGGATTTATATCTATCTTTGGTTTAGATGCTTATATCTTTTGTTATCACAAACTCTATCTCTTGAGATCGAATGTAGATTTACCCTAGAAAAATTCACAATGATCATATTCTTCAAGTCACGGTTGACCCAGTTAAGGTTGCCCGCGATTTACTCAAGCTTACCCATCTCCCTACTCTATTATTTAATCATCTTGTCTTTTGTTCCCAAACTATTCTTCCAAACATTTTGAATTGTACTTATAAATCTATGTTTTGTTTTATATATTGTATTGTTTGAGTTATTGATGTTGATTTGGGTTTCCGATCGATTCGTCTGATCAACGCTATCGATAGGATTTCTAAAACACTTTGACAGAACAAACTGACATAATATTATTTTAATTTGGTTAATGAAATAAGTTTTGATATATAAGTAAATTTATGGAACTTAATAAACTGATTTAAATTGATTATTTGAAATGATGATACTTGATTTATCATTTATTGTTCTATAAATGAATTTATAAATAGTTGTTTATAAATTGATTTGGGAACTGAAATGAATTTAAAACAAGAAATTTGAGAATTTAATTTTCGATGGTTTCAAACCTCATGTTTAAGTTTTAAAGTATATTATTTAAAGTATTTTCGAATAAGAATATGTTTCCAAAGAATTTTAAAGTTTAAAAACCAGTGCTCTTCTCTTTGTCACTGGGAAATAATTTTGGTGATGACTGCAGCATCATCGACGCTCATTTTTAAGTTTCGAAGTGAAGAGACCGCTCTGTAGTCTTGCTACAGCTTTGTTTTGGTAAATCAAATTGATTTGAATTTCTAAAAATATGACTTGATTATAATATACATAGATATATGATTTAAATTTGATTTGATAAATTATGTACACACATTTATTTATCTCTAAATGGTTTGAAGAAATTAGAAATTTAATTCTTAAATTTTATTTTAAAGAATAATTTCAATTATAAAAAGAAAATCAAAATTTTGGATGAATATTCAGGAATGAAATGATTTAATTGGAAAGTTTTATTTGTATAATATAATTACATTCAAATATAACTTACCTTAATTTCAGAAGTTAACAATGTAATTGGATAATAAACAATATAAAAAGATTTTATAAATAAAATTTGAGTGGTTATAATAAATGTTATACACTTAAATTTTAGTTATAAAATGATTAACAGAGGTAAATATTATAAAGTGTAATTGAATAACTTACAATAAAATAATGTTAAAAGAACTAAGAATAAAATAAAGCAGTTATAATATGTGTAAGTATATTTAACATAAATGATAAATATATTGAGAGGAATAAATTTAATTTTAATTAGGAATAAAGAAGAATTAAATTTATTAAGTACATTATGAGTATAATAAATGATAATTTTTCAAACCCATGGTTTTAAAATTGTTAATTTAAGATGATTGGATAATAAGATAATGAAATTTGAGATAGTTAAGATTTATTTAACTTATGTAAAAATTTATTTTCTATTTAAGTTGAAATTTCCATGATTTCAAACTTATTTCCTTATTTTGTTTTTCAAACTATCTTTTGGTTGTCCTTATTATCCTTATCTTGCTACAGATTGGTATAGGCATCCTTCTATAATCTTTCTGTTTAGAAATATTTTTATAATCTTTGGTACTCATTTTGAATCCACCTTTTTCGTGCTTGTGTTCTTGATTCTAGATGGTCTTGGAAAGATCATCTCCACCTCGTTAAACTTACCTATAACAACAGTTATTGGGTATAATCTCAATCTTCTTGTCATCTTGCCTTAATCTTATTTCATTTCTATCTTTTCTGTGCTTTCCCGTACCTCATTCCTTTACGAGGACGAAATGTTTTAATTGGGGGAGAGTGTAACAACCCGGTATTTTCTGATTATTTTAATTGTATATTTTAATTATTTTAATTAAAATTTTGATTTAAAAACTTATTCTATTTATTTGGAATGATTAAATTTTCTTACTTTAAATATAAACTTTAATTTTGATATGAATTATCATCCAAAACATGACTAAAAAGAATATTTTCCAAAAAGTGAATTTTGGTCAATATGGTCAACTTTGACTTTTGAATTTAAAATCTGAAAGTTTGAAAATTTTAATTTTATATTTTATTATGAAATTAAATAAAAATTTAAAAACACTGCTTTTCGTTTCGTTGAAATCTGGTTTATAATGTGAAAGTTATGCCTTTTTAACTATTGTGTGAAATTGCCGTATTTAACAAAATTGTTTATTTTAAATTATATAAATAATATTTTATTTGGTCATGTAATGTTCTAATTTATGTTTATATGGGTGAACAACATGTATTTTATATATTTTGGTTTTAAAACATTTTTGAAAGTGTAACTGACATTTTCCAGGTCAGTTGTATTTTTTTACATTTTCTAAATTCCAGCTTCAATTAATTTAGAAAATTCTTTATTTATTTTTCTATTTCTTAAGATCTTATTTTATTCTCATTCCCACTTTATTTTGTTCCTCATTTATTTTAATTGTTTTAAAGTGAAATATAAATTCTCTAAGGCTAAGTGGTATTTTATTTGTAATTTTCATGTCCTGTTTCCGATTTTTAAACAATTTCTTTGATTATTTTTCTATTTTATCTAAATTTAAATTAATTTAACTTTGAATATGTTTAAAAAAAAATTTTATTTCAAAATTTTGCTTTAGAAAATTTTAAAATGAAGTAGATATTCTTCCAAAGCCAGTGATGTTTTATTTGAAATTTTTGAACCCTCTTTTGAATTTTTAAGCGATTTCTTTTATTCTTTTCTATATACTTTAAATTTAGTTATTTATTTTAATATTATTTAACTTTATTTTTGTTTTTAAATGTATTTACTGAAATTGTTTTGTTTTATCTGTTTTAAAAGAAATAGAAATTTGAAGAGGCAAAGACTCTTCCTTTTCTTTCGACTTTTCAAATTCTAGAATTTGAAAATTTCATAACTCTTCATCAATTTTTTGTTTGGCCATGCAAATTTTGTCTCTTAGTCAAGTATTCATTAAATTTTCATGCAAAAAAATATTACCTTCATTCTTATTAATGGCTTGAGAGAAACTTGTTAATGGCTTCACCTCTTTTATTCTTTTTTTCTTCTTATTTTTCTAAGTGTGTTGCCTTGTCTTCTTTGCTAGTTTTGCTCAGCCTCTCCTCCATAGCCACGGCCACCACCTCCTACACCTCTTCCTTGCCATCACCACTAGCTACTCCTCTGGTCTTGACCAAGGCCGAGCTCTCCATGGTGATCAAACCCCTCAAAAATGAAACCTAAAGCTTGAAACCATATGCTAGTTTGACCCTCCTTGCCTCATCTACTTCAACCACCACCCTAACCACCACCCTAACCACCACCTAGGCCGCCTCCACCACCTCTGACCAGACCACCACACACCTTTCCTCCCATTGATCTGATCCATGCTTCTTTGGCTGAGCCCACTTCCCATGGTCGAACCACTTTGATGACCAAAAACTCCACTATATTGCATAACCCCTTCACCTTCTCATGTATAAACTCCTCCCCATGTTTATGCCTTAAACCCGAGCCATGCTATGTTAATACCCGTGCCAAAACATGTCCAAAACTAACCATATGCAACCCCTAGGTCGTGCATAGCATATGAGAAAGCAAGGTAAAAGATTTGACATTCAAATCTCTTTTCATTTAAAAGTTATTTCATTTCAAAATGGTATTGAATTTTAATTTGTTTTGATTTTTATTTTGGGTTGTAACACAAGAGTTGTAGCATTGGATCTCACTCTCCACTCAAAGTCCATAGTCTTGTCTTCGTGCTTTTGATTCCGTTGTGTCATTGGTTTTGCTATCACCAGCATTACGAGGTGAGTAAATCTCACCTGACATTCATACTTATGCAATATCTGAATTGACAACAATTGAATGTGTAGAATATTTTGTTATGTTATACATGCCTATTATTATTAATTTATGATGTTAAACTTGTTAATTTACCTTTCATCTCATCTGTTACCGTTATATGTTGTTAACTATTTATTTATATCTGTTTATCACACTGTAAGTTCCCTGTAGATTAGGTTCACTATGGATTGAAATGGTACATACCTAAACGGACTTTAGAATATGAAAAAATCATTATGGGCCGAAATGACAGGCCTGAACGGTTTTAATTTATTTTGTTTTAACTTGGGATTACAGGTTTGAAATGAAAGAACCCGAATTTTTTTTTAAACTGCGGATTGAAATGATATATATCCATATCACTTGACCTTGGTTAGAAAACTATATACAGGCCCGTGGTTATTTTATAAAGTATTTTGAATATTTTAAAAGTGTAAAATTATGAAAATTTGATTCAAATAGATTTTATATGTTTTAAATAAAGAAATTTTGATTTTTCCGTAAGTTAAAAATGTTGAGTAATTAAATGATTAAATTGAATTTTTGAAATATAACTAAAATTTGGAAATTTGGACGTTGGCTTTTAAAATGACCTTTAATTTATATAAATAAAATTTTAAGTGGTTTGAAATGTAAATTTATGATAATTTAATTTAAATAGATTTTAAAATGTTTTAAATAAAGAAATTATGATTTTTCCTATAAGTTAAAATGTAAATAAATGACTAATTAAATTGAAATTGGAAATATAACTTAAGTTTGGAAATTTGGAATTTTGGTTAAAAATGTTATTTTAGTTATATAAATAAAATGGAAATTTAATTATTTTTGGAAAATGGTAACTATGATAATTTGATATAAATTGAATTTAAATGATTTAATAAAGTATTATTGATTTTTCTATGAATTAAAATGGTTAAATAAATGAATGCTTAAAAGTGAAGTTTTAAAATATAACTTGACTTGGAAATATGAAATTTGGGGTTTTAATTAAACATTTAAGTTAACTAAATAAATTGGAAATTTAGTTAAATTTGTGGAATGGTAATTTAAAGTTTAAGCGTTAAGTTTATTTGTAGAAAAATGAAAAAAAAGGGAATTATACACTTGAATTAATAAGCGAAATTATTGAAATTTGGATTTATTTATAAGAAATTGGTTTTATAAAAATCATATGTTAAAGGTATGTTAATGAAAATTTTTAAATGTTAAAATATGATTTTTATAATGTTTAAAGCGTTTTAATTGAAGTTTATTATTTGCTGGAAATACACTAAAATCTGGAAAATACTTTTAATAGCATTCAGAAATGCTATAGTTTCTGTAAATGAACTAAACCTAATAAAAAGACTATTACAGCAGTTCTGAAATACTATAGTTGCTGAAGTAAACTAAAAGGCTAAAAACTTAATGAACGCCTATTACAGCAGTTCTGTAAATGCTGTGGTTGCCTGATGTCTTTGCTAAAATGAATTAAAAACCCTTGTTTTGAAACCTGGGCTATTACAGCATTTCTGGAAATGCTGTCTTTGCTGTTTTAAACTAAAAATTCAACTAAAATGAGATTTAACAGCGGTTTTAAATGATGTCTTTACTGAATTAAAATGTTTTCAAGTATAACTTATAACAGCTTTTTCTAAATGCTGCGAAAGGCTGAAATTTTCAATGTTTATGGTTTTTAACAAAGTAAATGAGCTCAGAATGGTTTGAAACTTTGGAAATTGAGTACTTAATTTGAAAGTATAATTCTCCACTTTTAAATGGTTTAATTAATTAATTTGACGAAATATAAATCATTTTAAAAAGTGATTTGAAAGGATAATAAATGAATGTTATCTTGAATTTAGAAGGTATTCAAAGTTGAATATTTGGATTTGAACTTATATAATGATTTGAAAATGAAGTTTTGAAAGATATGTTATTTTGATATTAAATGATTTGAAAATGAAGTTCTGCAAGATATGATATTTATGTATTAAAATGATTTGAAAGGAATTTTTGAAAGATATGGTATGTTGATATATTGAAATGGTTTGGAAATGATTTAATCTTTATTTTGATAAAGATTTGGATTGAAATGATATTTTATTTGAAGTATAAAATATTATTTTAAAGTTATATGTACGGGTTATAATAACGATTGGTTGGCAAAGAGATCGGAATCGGATATGGGCGTACTCTCTGTCGATACCGAAAACGACGTTGACAACCATGTACGCGGTGGACATTCCAGATTGAAGTAGAACGGTGGCGACGTTCTTGAGGTATATTACGTGGACTTGACTCCCATGAGTTGGCATAAGGTGGCTAAAACAGGAGCGATCTCGGGCCAAAAGGGGTAGCTCCTCTAGTCGGACACATTTGTTCGATACCATTCTATTACTTTTGTGATTGTTTGGCCACCCCTTCGATTTTGGGAATGTGTTCCGAGGTGGGCGTATGTGGCTGCTGCGTTACCACCAGCCCGTGTACGTAATTGGCATATCTACCCTGGCATTGCCTTGTGTGCCGTGTCACCTACCCTATCGAGCCTTTGCTACGAGTTTGATTTTCTCCCGTAGCCCATGCGTATCTTCTCGCAGTTTCCTGATCAGGAGATATGTAGATATTGGATGGACTACTGGGACTATTATGTGTCTGGTGCTATATGGGTAACCCCATGATGCTATTTTAAAGTAAGTTTATTTTACTATAGACATTATTATAATAGTGCAATAGTACTACATAATAAATAGTTTAACGGATCCTTAGAGGATAGGCGGTCCCAAGCATCCTTTAAGCTACTTGTACCTTTACTACAGTTCACTTGAGTTGGTTTACATTGTATAAGTATGTATGTTCTGACTCGAGTGTTTGTATTTTTTATTTACGCTCGGGTTAGCCTGAGTATTCACAGATTTGGATTTCCACTTTCTAGAGATATGGAATCGCTGGAGATTATCTGCTTGTCTAGTTTTATCAATTTCTCTTCCGGTTATCCTGTTGATCCCAATATTGTATTCATTTTGTACTTGGTTATCATCTTGAGACTTTTGTTGTACTTTATTTCTTCTGTTGTATCTTATGTAACTCTGATATATTTACATAGTAGCTTCATGAACTATTATTTCTTTTACTTCCGCTACACTATTATTACTCTATGTCTGTGATTTGTGATTTTTATTTACTGTATATTCTGAGATTTGCCCAATTTTATTTACAACGCTGTATTTTGAGCAATTCAAGTCCGACATGTGCGGATGCGAATGGTTGAAAATATCGGGCTATTACATAAATTTAATAAAATAAATTTAATAATCTTTAGTATAATAAAATATAATTTGATATAATTTAATTTGATATATATATATATATACATATATTGTATTTAAAATATTTATTTAAAATAGATTTTTGTAATGACATTAATATATTAAGGTTCGAAAGGTAAATTAAAATTGATTTGTAATTTAATTCGTTTAAGAACAGTATCTAAATAGGAATTGATTTAAACTTATTAATTTAAAGATTTTAAAGATATGATTTTATAACTTGATAACTTGATTTTGATTAAAAGTGATTAAATAAATATTTTCAAACTAAAATAAAATTGAAATTTAATATTTAATATTGATTTAAATTTGTAATTTGAGATTTTATTTAACTGTTATTAAAAAATGATTAAGTGAATATTTTCAAATTTAAATGAAATTAAAGTTGAATTTTGAAACATAAATGAAATCTTTCAAATTGAGTTATTGTAAATTTTTGAATATTTAAACTTTGAAATTTATTGAATTTGTAGTGGTTTAAATTTGTAGTTCAAACCTGGATTTGAAATCGATATAAACTAAAAAAGGTTCTAATGAGAATTTTAATTGAACCTTTAACCTTTTTATTTAAATCATTGAACTAAAATTGATTTAAATTGAATTTTGGAACTAAAGTATATTTGAATTGAATTTTGGAACTAAAGTATATTTGAATTGGTTTGTCAGATTGGAAGAAACACTAATTTAAAACTATTTTCGATGTAAACTCTATTTTAATATATATTATTTTAAATTTGTAAACAATTTTTGATATATATATATATATTAATATATAAACTATTTCTAATATATAAACTATTTTAATATGTAACCTATTTTTAAATATAAGATATTGTAATATATAACTATTCCAATATATAAACTACTTTCAATATTGAAACCATTTAAGTTGAAACTGTTATAATTCAAATTTATGGATTTAAATGCAAATACTTTGATATGATGGTTTAACCTATTTTGTGTTTTTGATTTTGGAAAGGAATACGATTTAAAGTAAATAATGATTTCGAAAGTGAATATGATTTCGAGAGTGATTTGACTTTGAAATGAATATGATATTTTGATATGAAGTATAAACTATTTGAAATGGGAAAATGACCCTGGTATGAAATAAGCATTTGGTTGTTAAAGAGACCAAGATTAGATATTGTCAGACTCTCTACCAATACCGCAAACCACTTTAACAACTATGCACGTGGTGGAGAATTTAAAACGAAGTAGGATGGTTTGGTGAATGTCTATATGAGGTATGAATGCAGGCTGGGCCCTCTTGGATCAGCTTGATGTGGCTAAAACATGAGCCATGCCAGGCTAAGGGAGGTTGCACCCCCTATCGGGCACGTTTCATCGATACCATATTATTACTCTGTGATTGATTTGGTGGCCACCCGTCGACTTGATTATAGGAGTATGTTCCGAGGTGGGCGGTAGTAGCTATTATGCGTTACCACTAGTCCAGATCCGCAAAACAGTAGTTTCCTATAACACTCTGATATTTTACGGGAAATATATTTAAAAAGAAATTAAAAGCACATTTTCCGCAGTGGTAAAGACGCATGTTGTTACCCGGCACCTTGGGCCGGCTATAAAACGACAGGTGAAGATATTATTATTAGCACCAGACAAGATTCTAACCAAGAAGATCCTGGAGGTATAAGGGTTTGATGCAATCGACATGTTTCGGCATCCCTGGCATGGTGCAGACTGGAGGTGTTAGCAAGTTGTCAGGCCCACAACAAAGCAAGAGCGTTTAGCCTGCCTGGCCCGGTGCACAGAAGTCACCTACTATGGGCCGAGGTACCTTGTTCCTAAGCCCATGAGGGAAGTCCAACCCATCTTCTTCTATAAACAGAAGGGCAGAGGCATAATGAAAGGTAACTTTTTAGAAGAACATTGGGGAGACCCTGCCATTTTGGATAATCTCCTCTTTTTAATTCAAATTTGTATGCACGTGATTGGTTTACGGATTGTATCTGTATTCAAATGATTGAGAAAGCAATAAAGATTAAACAAAAAGTGGACTTAGGAAATTACGTCGAACCACTATAAATCCGGTGTTCTCATTTTTATTGTTCTTTTTGCATTGAATTGCACTATTTTCAGTTCTAATTTACTCTCTTCATTAATCTCTCTACATAACTCTACTCAAGGGTGTTAGTGACCAATTTTGGTGCTAACATTTTGGTGCTTTCACTGAGAATTGAATTCTCAGCTTGATTGGATCTCATCGTCTACTACTGGATTTCCATATTCTCGAGATAGATCAGTTGTCTACTAGAAAACTTCCTATTCTACTTAGATTTGAAATCTAAAGGAAGCTGATAGCCGTATATTGGATTCACTGATGTACGCAAGATCTGGGGATTGGACGTTGAAGTTTTCACTCGAGTTGAATAAAAGCCGACCCTCCTCTAAAGGCAATTCGACCGATCGATCCAGAAAAGGTGTATGCCGATCACCCCAGAAAAGGCGTATGCCGATCACTCCAGAAAAGGCGTATGTCGATCGTCCTAGAAAAGGCATATGCCGATCGCCTCAGAAATGCTGAGCGACATCGATGCCGAACGACATCCAGGCCGATCCGCATTCGTAGCTGAACGACATCCAACATTCAGGTCGATCCGCATTCGTATGCCGAACAACATCCAACATTTAGGCCGATCCGCATTTGTATGCCGAATGACATCCAGGCCGATCTGCATATGAATGTCGAATGACGTCCATGCCGATCCACATACTACCGCTACTCAAACGATACTCTCAAAGGGAAATCATACTGATCACCCTTGAGGAGAATCGACCTCCATATATATTTTTTGACAACTAGTTAGCTGGAGAGCCTCCTATAACCATGGATCGTTTCTGACAAAAATGAATCTAAATCAAAGTGTAGAGGAGCGGAACAAACTAAGAAAAATAACAATGAATGCCCGTTGGCTAAGGATGCAGATCCCGGTAGCCAAAACAAGACCTCAAAATTAGGCTCATATGCTCTTTAAAAGATTTAATTGACAACCTCTACTTGAAGACTCGTGACTCGGAGTGGTACTGGAAACCAACCTCGAGAGAGTACACCAAAGTCTAAATAAAATAAGGGGAATGTTGTATATTCCCAGATGCTCACTGATCCTAACACGGGCAATTACAAACACCTCGGAGGTGTGATCAAAAAGCCGATCTGGAAAGGAAAGCTTCAATTGCTTGTACAAGTCCTGCAGAATGGCGGGAAGCAAATATCCTACGCCTATGAATAAAGGGCTATGATTATCAATTGGACTGCGGACGACCGGCCTCCCTTTGAAAGGAGCAAGGGAAAAAGTCGAATAGCGAGCACACGATGTTGCTTCACTTATCAATGAGATTTATCCTAATCTTCTTTGAATTATTTCAAAATCTATTTCTATTTCTATTTCAATTGTTCTATGAACTACGACTAACTTAAACTAAACTACTTTCAAAACGATGCAGGTGACCAGGTACTCAGATTTGGTTGCCAACCAATCCACGCAGACCATGATTGGACGTGTGGAGTTACATCTAGATGAGCATAATTCAATCACTCATCATCAACCATATGCCTTTGATTTTGGGGCTATGGACTAGATATTGAAAAGCTCATCATGATCAAAGCCCAATACAAAGTGAACACGAATGACCTCACATTCATCAACCTCTACATTTGACTTCGAGACCTAAGCGAGGCTTGGAATGAGAATGGCCCGATCATCCACCCAAATCGAGTCACAGAACAAAGTTCGACAAAATAAAGATGCCCCTCTTGAAGCTCAGTGACGTCAGGATCTGTCTAGAGTGGATGTGATTTGATCGTCTACACATCAAATCCTATCTTGAACACAAAAGGTTATTCGAAAACCCGACTTGGAGTAGTTGTGATGGACTACCTACTCGTCAACCATCGCTCTCAATACATGGACACGACTGCACCTTGAAACATATCCAACTTACTGTGTCTACTCAATAATCCATTATTCTTAGTTTCTAGAAAGAGATACGAAAAAATTATGTGAGATTTGACAATCTAACCCAGCATGGATGTGATCCAACCATCTATCATATACCTCCACCGTTGACTTGATTGGAAGAGCTATAATCACTAAGCGAAGGAGAATCGGCCATCCATTCTTCAAGTTTCATCCTTCATGCTGGAGGTAGAGTCCCATTCCATGAGCAAACGTGGTCCAATCATTCATTCGACAGCATTAGCCTCGATACGGTAAATGAAATACAAATTAAATAGGTGGAAATATGACTGCTCTCGATTAAAACCTCCAAGTCCCCTGAGCCCAGACTGGAGTACTCTAAGTCCCCAGAGTACGGATTAGAGTATCAACGACTTCAATCTCCAAGTCCCCTGAGTGTGGACTGGAGTGCTCTAAGTCCCCAGAGTGCGGACTAGATTATAAACGACTTAAATCTCCAAGTCCCTTGAGTGCAGACTGGAGTACTCTCAGTCCCCAGAGTGTGGACTAGAGTATAAACGACTTCAATCTCCAAGTCCCTTGAGTGTGGACTGGAGTGCTCTAAGTCCCCAGAGTGCGGACTAGAGTATAAACGACTTAAATCTCCAAGTCCCCTGAGTGTGGACTGGAGTGCTCTCAATCCCCAGAGTGCGGACTAGAGTATAAAAGACTTAAATCTCCAAGTCCCCTGAGTGCGAACTGGAGTGCTCTCAGTCCCCATAGTGCGGACTAGAGTATAAACAACTTAAATCTCCAAGTCCCCTGAGGGAGAACTGGAGTCCTCTCAGTCCCCAGAGTGTGGACTAGAGCACAAATGACTTAAATCTCCAAGTCCCCTAAGCGCGGACTGGGGTACTCTAAGTCCCCAGAGTGCAGACTAGAGTATAAACAACTTAAATCTCCAAGTCCCCTGAGTGGGGACTAAAGTGCTCTAAGTCCCCAGAGTGCGGACTAGAGTATAACCGACTTAAATCTCCATGTCCCCTGAGTGTGGACTGGAGTGCTCTCAGTCCCCAGAGTGCGGACTAGAGTATAAATGACTTAAATCTTCAAGTCCCCTAAGTGCGAACTGGAGTACTTTCAGTCCCTAGAGTGCGAACTGGAGTATAAACGACTTAAATCTCCAAGTCCCCTGAGGGCGGACTGGAGTACTCTAAGTCCTCAGAGTGCGGACTAGAGCATAAACGACATAAATCTTAAAGTCCCATGAGTGTGGACTGGAGTTATCTAAGTCCCCATATTGCGGACTAGAGTATAAACGACTTAAATCTTCAAGCCTCCTGAGTGCGGACTAGAGCACTCTCAGCCCCTAGAGTGCGGACTAAAGTATAAACGACTTTAATCTCCAAGTCCCCTGAGTGCGGACTGGAGTACTCTCAGTCCCAAGAGTGTGGACTGGAGTATAAACGAATTAAATCTCCAAGTCCCCTGAGCGTGGACCGGAGTACTCTAAGTCCCTAGAGTGCGGACTAGAGTATAAAAGACTTAAATCTCCAAGTCCCCTGAGTGCGAACTTGAGTGTTCTCAGTCCCCATAGTGCGGACTAGAGTATAAATGACTTAAATCTCCAAGTCCCCTGAGGGAGGACTGGAGTCCTCTCAGTCCCCAGAGTGTGGACTAGAGCACAAACGACTTAAATCTCCAAGTCCCCTGAGCGCGGACTGGAGTACTCTAAGTCCCCAGAGTGCGGACTAGAGTATAAACAACTTAAACCTTCAAGTCCCCTGAGTGTGGACTAGAGTGCTCTCAGTCCCCTGAGCGCGGACTGAAGTGCTCTCAGTCCCCTGAGCGCAGACTGGAGTGCTCTCAGTCCCCTGAGCACGGACTGAAGTATAAATGACTTAAAAACCTCTAAGTCCTCAGAGTGCGAACTAGAGTACTCTCAATCCCCTGAGTGCGAACTAGAGTATGAATGACTTAAAAAACTTTACGTCACCAGAGTGCGGACTAAAGTACTCTATGTCCTCTGAGTGTGGACTAGAGTATAAATGACTTAAAAACCTCTAAGTCCCTGTAGCGGACTAGAGTACTCTCAGTCCCCTGAGCGTGGACTAGAGTATAAATGACTTAAAAACCTCTGCATCCCCTGAGTGCGGACTAAAGTACTCTCGGTCCCCGGAGTGTGGACCAGAGTATAAACGAATTGATGAAAATCTCTGCGTCCCGAACTGTGGACTAAAGTATAAAATGTCGACAAATCTCTAAGTCCCCAGAGTGTGGACGAAGCATGAACACAAATTGGGAGCGAGTCGAATAAGGGGAGAATAACACTAAGTCACCAGAATGCAGAGTGGTGTATAAACATCAACAAATAGACGAGCGGATTCCGACCATTCTCTACTCCGCAAAGTTTGGCCTAAAATCGACAGAAGGATTTTAACTCGCTAAGGATGGAGCTCGAAAATCCAACTAGTGGCCTGGCTAAATCAATGCTGGAAGCAGGGGTACAAATCACTAAAAGCGAAATACGACAGCTTACTATAGCTCTAGCTGGCGCTCTTTATAACTTAAGGCATCGACCACATGGAGGCCTCAACACAGAGCTAATCGAAATGGCATCCAAAGCTACGAGCAACTGACTATATCATACCTCAGATCGAGGGTCAAAACCGATCCGCCCTAAGCACATACGAATGTCACTGGCATGTTCCCTGAAAAATTATAACCTCCGAAGTGTGGAAAGGAGAGTAAACCATGAAGACTTGGTTAAAAAAATTCCAGCACCCTCCTTCGATCCATTAGGAGGAGTATGAAACTAGATGGGCATGACCCGACTACATTTGTAGCCAACTTTACCTCGAGATCTGATTATAGAACATGAACCAAAGTGGACGTGGATGACCATCCAGTGTCCAAATTATGCCCTAAAACTGACGAGGCATCGAAGTATTCCTCTTGGAATGAAAAACCACAATAAAATCCAAGATAGGCGAGACCCCGTCTCCCATCGACTGACCTGATCCCCGATTCAACGAGAAAGAGAGTATGCTAAAGTGGGCATGGCTGACCTTCCTACTGATTGGTATATATGCCCCAGACCTGGGGGCATGAGCTAGAAGCAACATGAATGTGAACCGACTATTCATCGATCAACTCTATGTTTTCGATGTTTAGGTGGGGATATAAACATAGCTAGAACAAGACTCAACCGTCCACGCAGTACATTTATCAACCCGAGACTGGAAGCAGACATGTGGTCATCTAAAGACTGGCTGTGATAATTCAATATTGAAACTTATATATAATGTTTACAACTACTCAAGGCTACGACCGAAAGAATGCCTAGGGATAGAATCATTAAATCGATACCTAAGCTAGTGGGAAACTAACTGTCACTCCAACCCGAGCAGATCATAAATGTTGCTCGAATGTGGAAAATGGAACCCCTGCAAAACAACAACGCATGATGACAGATGATATAGTGTTTAGAAGTCGAAATGCAGACAAGGTGGACAGCTTCGTCCGCATCCAAAACATTGACAATTGGCAAGGAGTGACCGAGCCCTGGCTCGGGCAGCATTCTTGGATCTATAGAGACATATATCCGAGAGATGATGATGGGGGACTTAGGGAAACGAATGCAGCACTGGTTGAGCTGACGATTGACATACCGGTCTGCCGGAATGACCCGTTATGAGTCCTTAAGATTGGATCGTAATTTGACCCATTATTGGTCGAAGATCTTACTGATTTCCTCCGAGCGAACCTAGACGTTTTCGCTTGGACACATTCTGATACGTGCGGGATTTCTCCCGCTATTGTGAGTCATATGTTGAACATAGACCCGAAATACATCCCTGTAAAATAAAACAGGAGAGACATAGACCCGGAGAGGTCCGCTGCTCTTAGAGAGGAGGTGGACAAACTCAAAGCCAATGGGTTCGTCCGCGATGCCCTCTACCCTGAATGGGTTTCTAACCCTGTGCTTGTGAGGAAAGCAAACCAGAAGTGGAGAACTTGTGTTGATTACTCTGATCTGAATAAAGCATGCCCGAAGGATAGTTTCCCTTTACCTAGAATCGACCAACTCGTCGACTCTACGGTCGGACATGAATTATTGTCTTTTATGGATGCGTATTCAGGATACAATCAGATCCCGATGCACATTCCAGACTAAGAACACACAATTTTTGTCATAGATGTAGGGCTATATTACTATGTAATAATGCATTTTGGATTGAAAAACACAGGAGCAGCTTATCTACGTCTGGTGAATCGAATGTTTAAAGACTAGATTGGTAGAACGATGGAAGTCTATGTGGATGACATGCTCATGAAGTCACGGCAGTCAAATGACCACATCCGAGACCTAGCGGAGATGTTTGATATGCTCAGGCATTATGAAATGAAAATCAATCCTTTGAAGTATTCATTTGGCATAGCGTTGGGAAAGTTTTTGGGTTTCATTGTGAATGCACGGGGAATCGAAGCTAACCAGAGAAGATTCAAGCTATCCGAGACATACAAGTGCCTAGAACTATAAAGCTTTTACAAAGCTTGAATGGAAAGGTGGCTGTGCTGAGTCGATTCATATCCCGAGCTACAAACAAGTGTATTCCTTTCTTCGATGTGATAAAGAAAGAAAAGAGGAATTTCGAGTGGACATCCGATTGTGAGGAAGCATTCCGAGCTCTGGTAAGGCATTTGGAAAGTCCCCCGGTGCTATCGAAACCAATAGACCATGAAATATTGTATGTGTACTTGGCAGTATCCCAGCATGCTATCAGTACAGCTTTGGTTCGCAAAGAGGACCGAGTTCAAAAGCCAGTTTACTATGTTAGTAAACGTCTGACGGAGGCAGAAAGAAATTAGCCCAAGATCGAGAAATTAGCATATTGCTTGGTGATTGCATCATGCAAGCTTCGCCTATATTTTCAGGCACACTCAATCAGTGTTTACACCGATCAACCCTTGCGACAGTTACTTCAACGACCGGAAACTTCTGGAAGGATGTTAAATTGGAATATCGAATTGAGTCAGTTCGATATTACCTACCTGCCACAAAGGGCCATACAGGGGCAAACACTAGCAGACTTCATTGCTGAATTCACTGTGTCAGACGACTCAAACGGCCACAATGTCATACCTCCCATTCGATGGAAGATGAATACCGATGGGGCATCTAACGACCGTTGTTTGGGGGCTGGCATAGTTCTTGTGACTCCTGGAAATTAATCAGTTTGTTATGCTTTGAAGCTTGAATTCCCAGCAACAAATAACAAAGCCGAGCATGAAGCATTGATTGCCGACTTACGACTCATCAAAGAACTGGGAGTAAGATCGGTTGAAATCTTTTGGGACTCACAACTATTGGTGTACCAAGTGCGGGGAGACTGCCAAGCAAAGGGGCAGAGACTTGCCCCATATTTGGTTCGAGTTCAGGAGCTGCTAGCGAATCTCGAGTATCATGATATTTCACATGTCCCGCGTGAGCAAAACAGAGCAGCCGATTCATTGGCAAAATTTGCAAGCACTGGCGATGCGCAGCAGATGGGATTGTTTCCTGTTAAAACCTTACATACTCCGTGTGTAAATATGATGGAGGTAGATTTCGTGTTAGAAACTGAAATCGATAAGGAATCATGGATGACCCCGTTTAAGCAATACTTACTAAAGAAGGAGCAAAAGACAACAAGTCATTCGTAAGGCTTTGCGATATGTAATGGAGAGCGGAATAATGTATCGAAGGGGATTCTCGACCCCCTTACTCTGGTACATAGCCCATGATGAGATAAAACGAGTCCTGAAGGAAGTCTATGAAGAAGAATGCGGCGATAAAATCAGGGGGAAAACCATGATAAAGAAAATACTCTGCTACAAGTATTACTGGACAACTATCAATCCAGATGCGGTTGATCATGCTAGACAATGCGACGAGTGCAAGGTGTTTGCAAAAATTCCAAGAACCCCGCCGATGGAAATTACTCAAATGGCTAGTCTATAGCTGATTGCCACTTTGGGGCATTGAAATCATCTTCTTGCTGATCCTAAAGGTGGTGCGAATTCCACCATCATAGCAGTTGTTTTCTTCACCAAATAGGCAGACAAAGAACTTTTAGCCACAACCAAGAAAAAAAAATCAACCTCACTGTCCGTAACATCATCTTTCCTTATGATCTTCTATGATCTATTATTACTGCAAATGGGCAGGTTGAAGATGTGAACAAAATCATAAAGCCTGTTTTGAAGAGAAGTTTGGAAAAAGCTAGAGGTAAATGGTTGGATGAACCCCCTACAACACTATGGGCTTATAGAACTACCCATGGGTTTGCGACTGGCCGTACTCCATTCACCCTTGCCTACTACTTTAAGGAAATACAAACAAGAAATCACAAATGAATTACAATTAAACTAGATGGAATTGGCGACGACTTATGAGCATATAAAACGCACCCAACAGCCAATGGCAAGAACATGTACCCGAACATGCATGTGTACATCTGAAAAAAGTTCAACTTCTTGAATCAACAGAGAATTGAATTCTCACTTAAGGTTACTAAGAAAAGACTGGATCAAATAGCCGAAGCTTATTGACCCTGTAGAACCGGACATGGATGGCCATTGATGAACTACAACCCTGGATTTATAATATTAGGAATCGACCAAGCATCATGAAGACCAAAGAAGGATACGAAACCTTGGGAAGATAAAATTGAAGAATAATGACTATTTAGGAAACATGATGGATTTCTTTCTATAAACAAGGAATACTCGCTCATACAAAGCGTGTCATGTTGCTTCACACGACACACTTTGGGGGCAAGTGTTACCCGACACTTTGGGCCGGCTACAAAACGACAGGTAAAGATATTATTATTGGCACTGGACAAGATCTGACCAAGAAGATCCTAGAGGTTGATGCAATCAACATGTTTCGGCATTGCTGGCATGGTGTAGACTTGAGGTGTTAGTAAGTCGTCAGGCCCACAACAAAGCAAGAGCGTTTGGCCTTCCTGGCCCAGTGCACAGAAGTCACCAACTATGGGCCGAGGTACCTTGTTCCTAAGACCATGAGGGAAGTCCAGCCCATCTTTTTCTATAAATAGAAGGGCAGAGGCACAGTGAAAGGGACCTTTTTGAAAGAACACTGGGGAGACCCTGCCATTTTGGACACTCTCCTCTTTTTAATTCAAACTTGTATGCACATGATTGGTTTACGGATTGTATCTGTATTCAAGTGATTGAGAAAGCAATAAAGATTAAACAAAAATTGGACGTAGGCAATTACGCCGAACCATTATAAATCCGGTCTTCTCGTTTTTGTTGTTCTTTTTGCATTGAATTACACTATTCTTCAGTTCTAATTTACTCTCTTCATTAATCTCTCTACATAACTCTACTCAAGGGTGTTAGTGACCAATTTTGGTGCTAACACATGTTGACTTCCTTAGTGACCAGGGATCAAGTCCTATTGTCACCCAAAATCTAGTGCGATGTTTTTTTAGCTTGTTCGTTTCTAGCGATTTTTCTACATATTTCAGCGTTGTTACTAACATATGGCGGCTTCCCATTCGCTCACGTGATGTAATAGGATGAGATAGCTAAATATTATTAGTTGAGTGATGTGTATGTACTGGAATGGACATCCATTAAGTGTATGAAAGAACCGGATTTAATCTATTATAATCTAATGGATTATATTTACTTAAACAATCTATGAATAAACCATCTAACCAAACCAAATAACTTATTTAGCCGTCGTCATTATTCTACAGTAAAATTATTGTATATTATTCTTCCTTCATTTCTCTACTAAATAAACAAATCTCTACCAAATTAAATTATCTATATATATATATATTTAAGCAATTTGGGGAATTTAGAAGAATCAAAGGGAGAAAGATTAAAGCAAAGCTTTTTCAAATTTATATAAGCTCAAGTGTTAAGTGGGAACTAATATGAATTCGAAAAATAAATTATTTCAATTTCAGTTCTTTTAGGGCACGTTAATATGAATTAATTTCTGTTATTAATTGAGAATAGATGTAAATTATAGCAACTTCTTCTTCTTCTTCCACTGCTTAAATCTAATTCATGTTTGGTTTAAAATATGAGACATATAAGACCTCTATTCACGTTTTATGGCATAAATAAGATTGAAATTTATATAAATTATTGTATCTTCTTCTTCTTCCACTTCTTAATTCTAATTCATGTTTTGGTTGAAATTTGGAACAAATAAATTGTTATTCATGTTTCATGGCATAAATAAGATTGGTTTAATTAAATTGACTTAGAATTGTTATTCAATTTCTAAGAGTAGAATATGTTAGTTGAATAAAATCAGAATATGTTACTTAAATAAAATAAAAGTTTTTGATTGATATAATTACATAATTTTGAATATGGTTTTGGAACAAAATTGGAAAGTCTAATTGGCATAATTGTTTGTTTCATGTGTGGCCTAAAAATGTAAAAGTGGAATTTTGTGTAATTAAATGGTTTGTGGCTATTGGACAAAATTTTTGTGCAAATTAATCTCTAAATGGAGAAAGTAAATTAGGGTGCAAAAAAGTGTAAATTAAATGGACCCTAAAGGCTAGTGTAAATCTGTAATAAAATGGTATAAAAATTACAGACAAACCATACGGACTGAACGAATGTGAAATTGAAATACCATTTATGTAAGAAAAAGAGAAATTGTGAAATAACCAAATCGGATGCAAAAAGAGCCTAAAGTAGATTAATGGAAATAAATAGTATGTAAAATGTAATGGTAAAGTTAATTAATTTGAAAGCAATTTGGTATGCAGACCTTGTAAAGGTCTCGGTAAGTGTTTCATGCAGTCAAGGCCAAAAAATAATTTTGGCTGTATGCATTAGATGCGAGCATGTAGGTTCGCATGGATGTTTGTTACCTTTCATAGGTTGCAAGTACATAGGATAGATAACACTTGCAATCACAGGCTTCTTCAAGCAGATCGACGTGGATGGAACATGACAAGTGTGCTCCGAAGTAGGCTTCTTTATGCAGATCGTTGGAGGATACTGCGTAGCCGACCCAGCCGTGGGTCTTCTTTCGAAGGACCGACACTTTGGAGAGGGTAAAGTCCATGTTGGTGATTGAGGAGACAAGAGGATAGAAGTCTGGTTTGGCGGAGTCGGAGCACAACTTCGGGGTCCTACGAGGTTGTTTGAGTCAGCGTCGGTCAGATGTAAGAGGCATTTAGTCACAATGCATGGGTCAAGAGCATGGCTTTCACGCTGTAGCACATGAATAGGTATGGACAGTAGATCCGACAGGTTGATTGACATTTAGTATTACCGCATGGTTGAATTCCTTAAAGTGACCATGAACTTTGGCTTCTTAGAAACCATATCTAAGAAGGATTCACTACATTATATTATTCACCCTCTATGATATATGGGGAAGATGTGGAATTGAACTGTTTTATTCTTTCTGGTTCATTTTATTTCTCATTCATTAGAGTTTTTGTCTGACCCATTCCTATTTTTCCTATTTTCTCCAAATCACAGGAGGGCGGGTCTAGGTTGCAATTCTTCGTAGCTTAGAGGTCATTGGAGTAGTTGTTAGCTTTAGCTTTTGTTTCCTTTGTTTCATGTACTTCGTTTCTCTTTTCCGTACTTTACTCTATATATGGGGAACTATTTTGTGAGCTTTATTATGTTTATGTTTTGGTGGAGACTACTTGGTACTTCTGGTTTCCGGAATAAATTTGGGATAATGTTTTTTTAATGAAGCTGTTTTGCTATTAATTTATAATTGGTGAAAATTTTCTTCCGCTGTAATATTTTAATCATTTTATGTTGTTGCCTTAGTCTCTATTCTATGTTACAGATTTTAATTTCACCCGACCACCCATGCTTCTAGTCATGTCCGATTTTCGGGGTGCCTAGAGGTGCTAGTTGTCACACATCGTACCAAGGGAATTGCGTCGCGTGCCATGTCATATGCCTTATCGTGCCCACTACGAGTTTGTTTTGTGTCATACCCATGGAGTGCTCCTCGATAGATGACCGGTTTGGTGAAGTTTACAGTACTATATAGACTATGATATTTATATAAAAATGCCTTAATGCTATTTTAATATTTTACTTTATTGTAGACATTATATATGTAGTGTATTGTACTATGTATGTAGTTTCATGGATTCGTAAGGGATGGAATCCCAGCATCCTTTAATTTATATTGAATTTCACTTGGACATTTCACTTAAGTTGATTTACTTGCATAAGAATGTTAAGCTTGACTCGAGCATTTTGTGTTTTGCTTTATGCTCGGGTCAGCCTGATTGTCACAACATTTGAGACTCACCTTTGGAGCTTGAAGCTTTGCTTGGATATCTATCTTATCTAGCTTTGCAGTTACCTCAATTATTTCAAGTTTTGTGTTCAGATTTGTCATTTGCTTTTATATTGAAACTTCAATGTATTTGGGATATCTATTGTAGTTATTTTAGAATTTGATGTACTGTAGTAGCTTCATGAACTATTATTTATCAATTTTCACTACTTATTGTTGTATTACCCCGTGTCTGTGATTCTATGATTGATTTATTTACTGTATACGATAAGTTTTGCCAAATATAAATTAAAAATCGTTTGTTTCAAGCAATTCAAGTCTGACAAATGTGGATTATTTTCGATTTGAATGGTTCGAAATGGCAGGTAGTTACACCAACTATGATGACCCACATTTCGAAAGGCTTAAATCGACAATAATCCACACATGTCCCATTTAAACAATTCGGAATATAGATAATCAATAGGGTTAATTAAGAAAATAAGAAAAGAAGAATAAACAAACACAAATCTCACAACGGAATGACAAAATATAATAATCAAATAAACGGTTCATGAAGCTGTTAACTATACATTTGATTCTAATTTATACATTTATCAGAGTTATATATGTACAACAGGGATAGATAAAATAATGTAGCAGACAACGTGATGCAGTAATAATAATAATAATATGCCAACTCTTTGTCTTTGTCCTCCAAAAAATGGTCTTCAATGCGTTGAAATACTGAGGGCTAACCCAAGCGTAATGAAAAGACAAAACACCCAAGTCGGGAGTAAAATATCCTTATGTGCATCAAATCGATATCACATATAACATGAGTGCAATGGTGTAAGAGATGTTTATGGGGTTTCGCATCTCCTATCCAGTGTATAACATGCGTGCAATAACTCAAGGGATGTTACGAGATTTTTCATCTCTTAAGGATCCTTCAAAATATTTATATATAGTAGAATACACTACATATATAATGTCTAATCAGTAAAATAAATATTTTTCTTAGTGTTAAGACTTTATATTAATCCCCCTTAATGCATTTTTTAAGAATTGTTGTATAGTTTGCATTTAGCCCAACTAGAAGTACATCGGTAGCCAGTGATGTGTCGTGATACGACAACACTAAATCAAAATCGTAGGGGTCTCATAACGGGATAAAAGTATGACAAGGCAAGTGAGGCAATGCATAGGGCAGGATACTACCAGTTTGGCTCGTAGGGCTGGTGGTAACACATCGTCACCACGACCACCCACCGCGTGCACCCATCCCATATCAAGTGGGAGGTTATCCCAAAATCAAGATGCACCAATCGAAACCAAGAATAAGAATAATAATATAGACCAAGTCCAAGAAGATCAAAGAATGGATGTCCGCTAGGGGTAGCTAGCCCGCTTGGACCTGTCAAGCCGTTCTGCTTTAGTCATTTCAAATTGGTACAAGTGCAGAGGTCTATCCATAATTGTTCTCTTTGTTCAAATCTAGCAAACAACACCATATCCAACCACTTCATTCTGAGTCTCCTCCACGTACACAGTTGTTAAAGTTGTTCCAATATTGATAGAGGGTATGCCGATAAGATTCCCCGGTCTCTTTAACAGCCAAACCTCGTTTTACACACAGGTTGGTACTTTTATATTTCGAAAACAATTCATACTGGATATCAAAATATCATGTTCTCTTCGAAATACAATTCGTTGCAAAAATCCTCATATTTACGCAAAATATGTCAATTCAGTTCGCTATGTCAATTTCTCTTCAAAGTTTGATTCAAATTACAATTTAGGTTATAACTTCATTTTAACCCAATTTGCATTTGAATATATGATTTATATATAAGCATTCCAACCTTTAACGAGTTTGAATTTTAGAAAATAGTTTGAAGAATTTTAAATATATTAAAAAGTTAAAATAGTTTAATACAAGATAGTTTTCATGTTGAAAATGGTTTAGTAAAATAAAAATAATTTGAATATTTAAAAGATAGATTTTAAATCAGTTTATAAATTAAAATAATTTATCTAAAAGTAACTTCAAAGTCAAACTAATTCATTTCCAAACCTTCCAATTCAAATTATTCCAATTTTCATTTCAATTTAAATCGATTCAATTTCGATTTCAATTCGAATTAACTTCGATTCCAATTTCAATTCAAATAAATTTCAATTCCAAATTAATTTCAATTCCAAATTAATTTTAGTTTCGAATTACTTTCAGTTTGAACTTCAACTATTCGGTTCAAATGTTAAATTACTTAATTCTCAACGTTAAACCATTTCAATTTATATAAATTTCGAGCATGATTTTAAAGTATCGATTTAGATCATTTAAATCAAATTTAACTTCGGTGTTCAGTTAAATGCCCAAATCTTTAAACTAATTTAACTCTGAACTCAACTTTGGAAATATCGTTTTAAATTACCTTTACTTAGCAACATTCAATGTTCGAATAAAAGACCAAATCCTTTAAAACAAATCAATTTCTAAAATTAAATTCATAATCAATTATAACTTCAAAATCATAGCTTCGATCATTTAAGCAACTCTTGTTACCAAATTTAAATTCTGACCTTCTGAGCTCAAGTACGAAAATAATTAAATTTTCATAAAATTGATTTTTATTTATTGAAATCAAAATCATTTAAATAATTTCAAATCAAAATTCTTAAATCATTTATTTTAACCGATCTGATGTCCTTATATATACTTCTATCCTATGGCCAAGTGAATTGTTATTTCAATTTAATTTCAGGGATGGATATATCATTTTAATCCAAAATAATTGTCATAGGTATATATCATTTCAACCTATTTCTTAATTTATTCAAAATAATTTAATTTATAGTATATATATAGTAAATAATTAAGAGGGTAATAACATGATACATATAAAATAAGTAAACATCCAAATCATCCAAAAAATCAAACAATAGCATCTGTCACAATCAATCATCCAAATAGTCAATATAACACACAATTTACTAGTTATCAAAAATTAGGAATTTAGCTAGAAATTTAATTTCCATTTCAAATTGGAAATGTTGATTCAAATTCCTATCATTTTAATTCATTTCTAAATATCAGTTAAATTTTCCAAAAAACAGTCAATAAATTTAAATCACTTCACGATACAATTTAATTAATATAAAAAATATTTTAGTACTTCACGAGCATTATAAACACTCACCTTTTATTTAAAACTAAAATATTTCAACTTCAAATAAATTCCAATTTGATTCCATGGTGTAGATGACGATGATATGATCCCAACGCAATTTGTTTCGCCCAAAAGGAGCCTCGTTTGCAAAAGTTAAGATTTTCTTAGTATACGGTATAATTAAAACCTAATTAATAACTAATTAAACAAATAAATATAATTAGAACTAACTTAATCAATCATGTTCCCACTATCATGCAACAACAGGAACCCAGGTCGCTCGCTCTCCCCTTCATCCCTAGGCAGCAGAACAAATCACGATTTATCATTTTTTCATAAATCAACGATCGCCAGCTCAACATCGCATACGCCAAGGACCCATGCCGTGCCACCCTAGGGGTGCTCTCCAGTGCCAGACTTCCACCCCATCATGCATGCACGAACAGCAGTACAACCCAAACATTCGCGACTACAAAGACAAATCTATGGTGCCTCGCTCTGCCTACAAGCACCGTCGTGTGCTTTTCCCCCATGGTCAAAGGCGGTCTGCGTTCGATTTTTATTCTTTTTTCTTTTTCGATCCGGGAAAGTTGAATGAGAGAAGGGGGTGTATAAGATAGACAGGGAGACAATAAGGAGACGGATGCATACGAATGTTGAGATATGGAATATATATATACAGTATAATAATTAGAAAATATCTCGTCCGATCGACCAGCGAAATTCCGAACTCCAAACAAAGTGTGCCTCTTTGCGTTCTGTATGTTATACCCCCACTTTGAACACAATGGAACTCTCTAGGCCTAATTCGATCTTATGCAGAAGATAACTTCCAAAATAGAATTATTTTAATTAAATTCCTTTAATTAATTTCTACACGTTTCAAGCTCGCACGGACAAACAACAAGTCCGATCGCTAGGAAACATGAAATCCTATAATAATTCACAATTACGGATCCAATGAAACTGGTTTCACCGAAATCCGAGACAGTGGCGAAATGGTTATTTTTACTCGTTGATTAAAATATAAAATTTCCAATGTCTACTTATTCACTTTTAAATCCAATTCTAAATGTTAACAATCTTCATTCTTGTTTAAATAAAATTTAAATCAACTTTAAAAATCATCTTTATTCATATTGAATCTAGAATTCAATTATTTAAATAATTCCATATTAAATTTAAACAATTTTAATTATTTAATAAATCATCATATTTCAAGTATAAATTATTTAACTTATAAAATTTAACTTTAATACGAATTCAAATAACAAAACATTACTACCATTTTACAATAACTCAATATATAATTCAATTCTTGTTGTTGATTATAAACATAGTCAATACGTAGAATTTCATTCTTAAACTTGTTATTTCCAAAACCTTCGAAATTATTTATCTTAAAATTTTATTCGAGTTCATATTAAATAACTATATTAATAAATCATTAAATATTTATTTTTAACCATTTTTATCCAATAATCATATTAAATTTAATAATTTAAAATAGTTAAAAAATACGGTTCGTTACAGGAATGTACCGAGGCCCAACTGATGGTCCTCTTCCAACATAAGATCGTCCTACCTCTTTCTAGATGTACTGAATATGCCATCACCGTTGTCGTTGTCGACCTATCCGAGACGTCTCTTAGCACACACCATAATAATTTAAACCCTAACGTCATAGCGAGTAGAATATACTTAGAAGGGGATGATTGTACTCTAATAGTTGCGAACCACATAGCCTTGCTGCATCTACCCTATTTCGGTCATTTTCGAGTATCAGGCATGAGGTCACGATTACCTTTCATATATCACATCATCTTCCTTTGAATGCCACACCGCCATTCCATCGATTCCTATCGACTTCCACAAATATACAACCTGCAAGCTCATACGTCTCAAAAAAGGGTGTTAAGCTAGGAGAAGTTGCCTTCTCTACAACCAAACATATGTATGTTTATAGAAGTCAACGATGAAATCTCAAGAATGCAATGTTAGAAATCCATCCATACAAGTTCGTTTTGGGACTGAAGGAAACAGAAGGCAATCTCCTATCACATCCTATGGGGAATTAACCCTAGGATTAGTAGCGAGAAGTCCTTGCATCGAAGATCTTAAATGAAGAACTATTGCCACATAATATGATATAAGAAATATCCCTCGAGGGTCAGTGACAAGTAGCCCTATATTCCGTCTTCCACGGATATCTTCATGTCTTCACTTCGAATATGTAAATTGATTTGAAGTGGTCTTCGAAGAAGAATTATCCAAATCCGACCCTGGTTTCTCCGAACCAATCATCGATAAAAAGAGGTCAAGTAATAGGCAATTATACTTTAAGTGATTAAGTTCTCTTATCCAAATCTCTTTTGGAGATATACATTTATAAAACATACTTTCCAATATGTACAGAAATATTAAACTTCTCTTATAAAGTCCGTTCATAACTTTTAAACTCCTTTTTACTAGGAATAAATTAAAAATCTTTTATTTTCTATTTAGGAAGATATTAATCCGAGTAAACTAAATTCACTATCCCCTCCGTCGAGCCAGTCTGGATAGCCAGCGAGAGCGGAAAATTGGTTTTCCAAACTCAAGCCTAGACCTATCTCTTTGACATGCACAACACGGTCAAGTTATTTAATCGATTCTGAATCTTAATTCATTCCAAAAATTCTTCAAATCATCTTTAAAACACTTTACAAATAATTTAAAAACAATTATAAAAGATATTTAAAAGAATTGTTAAGTTTAAAACTATATTTCAAATGTTATAGAAATATGCTGCGAAAAAGTGCTACAGAAAGTGCCTTTTAGCTATATTAATAAAAATGAATTCTTATTATTATTTGAAAATTCATTCTTATTACTAAAATCACTTTTAAAACATTTTCAAACATTTATAAGATTTATTCCGCATTTTAAAAAAATTTAAAACATCCTTTTTCAAAGAAATATGCAAAATTGGGATTTTTTTTCAAAACTTGTTTTACTCATATTTCAAAATCTACAAATCGAAATCTCAATTTTATTTCTTTTGAGATATAATAGTTTGGAAAATTCTTAAATTGCATAATTCTGAGCTATATTTCAACTTTTACACTTCTTTGACTTTTATAGCATGAAATCGCAAACTGCCGTTATGCGACGCGCTTGTTTTTGACTAAATTTTCCATTCTCATTCAAACTTCACCAAAACACTTTTAAATGTTTATAAAACATTTCAAACTCATTTTAAACCATTTTAATAGAGGTTTAACATTTCATACACACCATTTCATTAATTCAAGGAAAATGATTTACTTTGTGCTTATAGACGTGTATTTCCGTGACTTGCATATATTTTCAACATTTGTATGAAACAATCCAAACTTGATGATTATTGCATATTAAAATCCATGTGCAAACATCATATCATCATTCAAAATATAATATAATAGTTTAGGAGTTCTCACCTTCGACTTCGAATGATTTACTTAATAATTTGTTATAGCTCTGCTATTCAAGATACGAAGCTAGCTATTCTTCAGGTTTTAGCTCTTAGATGCCTCGACCAAGACTTGAGAAGGCTAAAGGGTGCATAGCCTAAGGTGTAGCAAGGATTAGGCTTGGCCTAGGGTGTAGTGAGTGGAGTTTGTGAAGAACAAAGAGAAAATGAGGAGTTTTGGGATCGTTTAAGGTGCTTTACAATATATAACTATATGGTATAATTTTAGTTTCTTTCTGAAATAAATTTTTGACATTATTTCTCTTAGGATGGATTCCATTAAAGTAGGAGAAAAAACTTAAGAATATGAAGAAGAAGATGAATGAAAATGAAGAGAAGAGGATAGGGTATTTATAGGAATGGAAGAGTGTAAAAGAAGACATGTACACATATCTTTTTGCATCACCATTTCAAGGCTTCTCCAACACACCTCCCCCCCTCCAAATGCACAGCTAGAAGCCTTCCTCCATGTGCACATCACTTCCGTCTTCTCACGTGTGCATATGTTGACTTATAAAAGCTTAAGGAGTAAGTTTGCTTAAAAATATCTCATATATTTTATTTTATCTTTATACTTAATTATTTCTATATATGTATGGTTACATGCATGTTTTCATGTATGCATATGTACATGTATATGTCTATGTAACATATCCTTATAACGTTGCAAAACTTCTACACATTGTATCATCACATATCCTAATTTTGATTTTCGATCATATTTTCTCTTTTAAATTAATATGCATATTTTTGTAAACAAATTTGAAAATAAATTTTACTATCATCACTAACTAGTAAAAATGATCATATTTTATTTATAAAATCATATAAATTAATAATAATAATTGTTTACAAAATTGTTGTTATATCGATAAGGCTAAATGATTTTTTATTTAAAGCGGTATATTTACGGGTCATTACAGACTCGCCTCCTTTATAGAATTTCGTCCTCGAAATTAAGACAATGGAAAATAGTTCAAAAGGAAATATATTTGATATGATGGAACATATAAAAAAGTATAAATAAGTGACTACACCACAGGCAATGAGTACACTATAATGATACAGTTCATTCTTCAATTCTAAACTCGAGATATGCCTTTTTCATTCTATCCTCCGTTTCGCAAGTGCAGTCCTCAACATCCCCACTCCATTGAACTTTGACTAACCTTACTACCTTCCTCCTTAATCATTTCTCATCGTGATCAATGATTCAAATAGGATGTCTAATAACCGCTAAGTTCGGTTCCACCTCTAAGTCTTCCTGAGCAGCTGTTTCTATGATTTGCTCTAGGTCATGCATATGTTTCCTCAAATGAGATACATGAAAGACATTGTGAACTCCTACCAACCTTTCTGGCAATTGCACTTGATAAGCTAGTGGGCTAATTATTCAAGAATGGGAAATTGTGTAATATATCAAAGTGCTAACTTTCCTGTTCTTCTAAACCTCAGTACTCCTCTCATCGGAGAGACTTTCAAATAAACTGAATCTCCAACTGAGAATTCTAGATTCCTACGCTTTTGATCTGCATGACTTTTCTTTCTACTTCGGGGATTCCTTTAGCTTCTTTCTAACCATATCGACCTTTTCTGAAGCTCTCATATCATATTAGGTCCTAGTATTAACCGATCTCCAGTTTCAACTAAATAGAGCTTCATACCGTGCCATGCCGATACTAGCTTGACAATGTCATAAGAGAATTCTACTAAATGAAAATGGTTCTTCCAGAAGCCTCCAAAGTCCAGAATAAATACCCTGAGAAGATCTTCCAAAACACGGTTGACCCTGTCCATCTGTCCATCAGTTTGAGGGTAACAGGAAGTATTCATATTCATTCTTGTTCCTAGAGCTGTCTGTAATGCTTCCCAAAACTAACTATTAAAGATTGGATCCCAATTGCTCACTATGTTGCTCGAAACTCCATGTAATTATACAATCTCCTTTATATATATATACATACATATATACATATATATGCAAGGCTTGTAATGATCCTCGTTGGCTTAACTAGAATGAAGTGTGCATTTTAGCTAATCGATCTATGATAACACAAATGCCTTTGATCCCTTTCCTCGTTCGAGGTAAGCCATTAATGAAATCCATCGATACTTGATACCACTTTCAAACTGGAATCTCCAGCGGCTAAAATAACCCTACAGCTTTCTGTTGGTCTCTTTTGACTTATTGATAGTTCACGTATCGACTAACATAAATTGTTATGTCCCTTTTCATACCTCTCTACCAAAATGTGCGGTTCATATCTCTATACATTTTTTTAACTCCCAGATGAATGTTGAGTTTGGATTTGTGACATTCAACTAACACCTCCTGCCTAATATTTCCCACATCTGCAACGCAAATTCGCCCACTAAACCATAACACTTCATTATTATCCACCTCAAAGCATGAATTTCTTCCTTCTTCAGTTGCCTTAATGAACTTTTCAAACTGTCTATCTTCTCTCTGTTTACTGGCTATTCTTTCCACAAGAGTTGGAGTTGCTACCAAATAAGGAACATAACATACTACCTACTTAACGCATCTGCGACTATGTTGGCTTTCCCTGGTGTGCATAAAATATCTAGATCATAAGCTGAAAGAAATTCCAACCAACATTGATGCCTCGTGTTTAAATCCTTCTAAGTTAAAAGATACTTTAAAGATTAATGATCCGTAAAGAGCTCAAACTTTTCACCTAGTTAAAAGTGGAAATTTTACTTACCAAGGTAATCCAAATTTTTATTGAAATAAACTATGAAAAGTTCTTACCCATTAAATAATGCCTTCATATTTTTGATGCGAACATCGCGACTAATAATTCTGAGTCATGGATCGCATAATTCTTCTCATGTACCTTTAGTTGTCTTCTTTCATAACCAATCACCTTCTCTTCCTGCATCAGAACTGCACCAACTCCTTCTCCACAAGCATCCGTATAAACGGTTAATCCACTATTTCCATTCATAATTACTAGGACTGAGCGGTTATTAATAACTTTTTGATTTCTTGGAATGTCGCTTCACATTTAGGGGTTCGGATAAATTTGGCATCTTTCACGGTTAACTTCGTTAGGTTGTAGGCAATCTTCGAGAAGTCTTGAACGAATCTTCTATAACATCCTACCAAACCTAAGAAGCTACGAACCTCTTTAGGAGTTTATGGTTGCTTCCAATTTAGAACAGTCGCAACCTTTACAGGGTGCACTGAAATCCCATCCCTTGACACTATATGTCCAAGAAATCTTACTTCCTTCTCCTAGAAATGGCATTTTGAGAATTTGGCTTTAAGCACATTATTTCTCAATATCTCTAATATGGTTTCTAAATGTCTCTCATGTTGTTCTTCTGTCTTAGAATAGATAAGGATATCATCGATAAAGATTAACACGAATATATTGAGTGCATCTCTAAATACTCTATCTATAAGGTCTATGAAATAAGCGGGTGCATTGGTTAGCCCAAAGGCATATCCAACCACTCAAAGAAGTGTTTGGGCCTTTAATGCAGTTAGATGGATGCATTCTTCTGCTATTTTCAACTGATGGAATCCTGGAGCTAGATCTATTTTCGAGAATAGCCAAGCACCATGTAATTGGTCAAACAAGTCATCTATTCGATGTAGAGGATACTTGTTCTTAATTATTTGTTTATTCATATCTCTGTAATCTACGCATAACTTTAGAGATCCATCTAACTTGGTAACAAAAACTACTGCCGATCCCCAACTTGAACGACTCGGCCTTATCAAAACTTTCTTTAGTAGCTCCCGCGCTCGGTTATTTAACTCCTCTCTCCTTCGGAGCAATCCTTCAGTCTTCTTGTTTAATTGGCATTGCACCAGAAATCAAATCAATATGAAATTCGATTTCTGGATGTGGGGGTAAACTCTTTAATTCTTCAAAAACGTCTGGGAATTCTTTAAAAATAGGTATGGTTCCTAATCCTTCCTAATGTAAATCTAATGCATATAGAAAACTTCGCCTCCTTGGCCTAGGATCTTCACAAGATATTTCTATTAGCTTCCCTAACTTCGTTTTTACGAAAACTATCCTTTTTACGCAATCTAGAATAGCATCGTGTTTAGTGAACCAATCCATACCGTGTAAAATTTCAAATCGAATAAAATCTAGGACAAATAGGTTAAAAGGAAAATTATGGAAAGAATGGGAAATTTGGACTTTTAACCAATTCATACAAAGGTTATAGTACCACCTATAGGATTTGTCACATAAATAGGGGTATCAACAAACTTAGGTTCAAGTTTTAATTCTTCTACGGTTTTCTTAGCAATAGAACTATGAGAAGCTCCTGTATCAAACAGTACTCTAAATAAAACATCTTTGATAAAAACATTACCTTCCAAAACTCCCTTGCCCTTCACATCCTAAGAGGTTGAAGGCTCGTCGTTTATTGCATACACTCTGGCTTGCTCTCCCTTCCTCATAATCGAACAATCCTTGATCATGTGCCCTGGTTGATGGCAGTTATGGCAGAGGCTATTATGGACGATATGAGAGATGGAACCTTGGACCTTTGTTCTTCTACAATCCTTCGTAATATAGCCCTTCTTCTTACAATTGTGACAAGTGTATCCCTTAAAAGCAGTTGCGTTGAGATCCTTCTCCGAGTTTTCTTAACCAAGGCTATTTTCCACAGTTATTGAACTTCCTCTTCTGCCAGTTGTTGGCGTTATTATTTTTCTAAACTACTACCAGCTTCATCTTGTCTAATGTCTCAGAACGGAATCCCATATGCAACAAATCTATAAGTGACCCCTTAACATGGGCACTCATCATGCTTTGGTACTTCTCGTTCTTTGTTTATTAGACCTGGCCCTATACAAGATAATTCATTGAACTTATTCGCATACTCCTCAACAGTCATTTCCTCCTACTTCGGATCCTTAATGCTTCAATAGAGATGAGATTTTTCGAATGCTGGCATGTACTGTTCCTCCAAGACCTCTTTATATCTTTCCCAAGAGAAAGTGTTCTCCGATTCAGTTAGGGTAATGGACTCCAACCAAGCCAAAGCCCCTTCTTGTAACTGCCACATGCCCAAGAACCTCTTTTTCTCATTACCAATATCTAATTCCTTAAAGATCCTTACGCATAATTTAATCCAAACTTGTACTTCAATGATAGCTTTTATACTCTTGAATGGTTTCCCCCTTAAGTTGGTATAATTCTTTCACACAGTGTCAAAATTAACCTAGGGATGTATGGGAGCTATTTCTTATATAGCGGCGATTGGAGCTCGACCATTAGTTATTGTGGTGCTGCTATTTCCCCATCTTTGTCCTCTACGATTACTCATGTCTTACTACCTGAATTTTGTAAAATAACTTTAGAATACAAAGATGAAATTATCTTAGGGAATGTGCATATAGCACAACTTTTATTCGGATAAGGATTCTAAACGTGAACTCAAAGATTAAACTCATTCCAGGGCATTACTAACCCTATTTCTAATAAGTTATACCCCACTAAAGCCAATGTTCTCGCTTAACCTTTAGCTCTGATACCAAATGTGAAGAACAATCTCCTCGAATCTTAGAAATCGACACTAATACATCCATTGTATTCATGCACCGTAAATCCAAGTAAGAGGAAGCCAAATTTTCAAGGGTAAAGTAAAAGATAGAAACACAAATTCTCACATTACGTTAATATAGATAAATATTACGTACAAGCACCCTCACTACGGTGCATAAGATTTTTTGTGTGAATTAAGCTCGCGAGGAACAGTTATAACTGTCCGCTCCTACAATTGTTGGTACTGACTAACTTAGACACAGTGGAATTTTTTTTTAAAATAGATAGATAGATATCCCCATCGGGTACTCTAGCTTCATGCTTCAAAAATCTCTTCCAGCATGCTCCTCCCTAAAATATCATAAACAGATTCCTGACTACTTGGCTGCCCAAGAAATATGGCACCCAGAAGGAAAACATAATAAACTCTGGGTCAGTCGTAAGACTGGTGCGAGAACTCAAAATACATGTTTTGAAAATAAAATGGTATCTTATAAGACCATGCCGCACATAAATACGGAACGGGTTTTTACCTTATGATAATCAAAACATTCTTACGAAAAAATAAAGGATATTATTTTTAATGACATTTCTTTGAAAACATTTACATGTAAACTCATTAATCTAAGCCGAAATCGTTACCATTATTAAATTCCAACATACTAGGCTCTATAAAAATATGGCAGGTGCCTATTAGAGAATGTATTCCATACAAATGACAAGATAAAGGGCCTACCTTCCGGCACTACATCTCTAGAGCAATGTGCCAAGGCCCAACTGATGGCCCTCTACAAACACAAGACCGGCCTACTTCTTCGTAGATAGTACCAAATATGTCATCACTCTAGTCGTTACCGACATATATGAGATTTCTGTTAGCATACACAACAATAATTTAAACCCAAATGTCATAGCGAGTAGAAATATATCTAGAAGGGAATGATCACACCCTAATGGTTGCGAACAACATAGCCTTGCTGCATCTACCCTCTTTTGGTCATTTCCTAGAGTGAGGCCTAAAAACATGATAACCTTTCAAATAGCATGTCTTCTTCCTTTGAATGCCACACTGCCATTCCATCGATCCTTATTGACTTCCATAAACGTACAACCATCGAGCTCATACGTCTTAGAGAAGGGTGTTAAACTAAGAGAAGCTTCATTCTTCGCCACCAAACGGATGATGTTTATAAAAGTCATTAAGAATGCAATGTCAGATATCCAATCATACAAGTTTGTTCTGCGACTAAATGAAAATGAAGGCATTCGCCTACCACATCCTCTAGGGAATTAACCTTAGGATTAATAGCGAGAATTCCTTGCATCGAAGGTCTTAAATGAAGAACTATTGCCACATAACACGATATGGGAAATTTCCCCCAATGGTCCATGACAAGTAGCCCTACATTCCATCTTCCATAGATATCTTCATGTCTTCACTTCGAATACGTAAATTGGTTCAAAGTGGTCTACGGACATGAATTATCCAAATCCGACACCGGTTTCTCCGAACCATTCATCGAAAAAAAAGGTTAAGTGAATAGGAAATCATTATTTAATTTATTAAGTTCTTTAATGAAATCTCTTTTGGAGATACACATTTACAAAACATTCTTTTTGATATGTACGGAAATATTAAACCTCTCTTATAAAGTCCCTTGACAATTTTTTAACGTCTTTTTACTAGGAATAAATTCAAAATTGTTTCATTTTTCATTTAGGAATATATTTATCTGGGTAAACCAATTCACTATCTCCTTGTTTGGCTAAACCAGTTAGCCAATGGGAGTAGGAAACTGGTTTTTCAAACTCAAGCCTAGACACTATCTCTCTGACACCCATAAGGTGGTCAAGTTATTTGATCAGCTCTAAATCTTTAATCATTCCAAAAATTCTTCAAATCATCTTTAAAACACTTTATAAATCATTTAAAAACATTTATAAAAGGTTTGTAAAAGAATTTTGAAGTTTAAAAATATATTCAAAGGTTACAGACAAATGATGCGAAAAAGTGCTGTGGAAAGTGTCTTTTTAGCTATATTGATCAAAACAACTTTTTATTATTTGGAAATTCTTTTTTATTACTCAAATCACTTTCAAAAAATTTTAAAACATTTATAAGATTTATTCCACATAATAAACATGCGATGACCCTCACTCGACCTTTGAAAATCGGCACCGAATACGATACTCATATTCCAATGCCGCAGATCCAAAAGTCGAATCTGGTTCGTCGAAGCTTATAACACATTAAGTATAACAACACAGCGGAAGAAAAAGAAATGAATATCATTGATATACAACATTCTATACAACAATGATACAATATGAATCAACATCAGAGATATAAGATAACAATGCTGCAACGGAATAATAATATGATATAGTAGCGGAACCAAAAACACCAAACAACAACATCGACGATCATTGATGCCCCAACATCGACGTGCACGTGTACATGCGATCGAAATAACTTCGATCATCTACACTGGCTTCAGCATATCACCGGTTGTCCCCTCCATCACCACGAACAACCTGATTATCGAATTCCACCGAGAATCAAAATCGAGCAGATTAGCTTCCATCAGAACCCAAGCTTCGAGCAACTAAACCCATCATCGACGACCATCCCAATCACCGACCACCTCACCATTTTACCCAAGACTGTTCCAGACCACGATGCATCCATTTCCCAAATCGCGATTAAAACCGATGCAACGTCAAAGCTACAGCAACGCAAAAACTAACTCTGACTGAAACAAAGGATAAAACCCTAAATTGTTCTCGATCGTCATCCACCAAGAATTATAAAATCAACAAACATTTTTCTGATGACCTTTGATCACCAAACATGCTTCCTCTTTAACCATGAGATTTATTATTACTTTGATTACCAGAAATTGACGAATTAACATTTCTCGTTCAACCTTGCTTTTCTCAATCAATAGATTACTAAAAATTCCAATTTTTCTTTTAAAAATCTTGTTTTTCAAAGACATGATGGATAGTATATATGGATCAAGAAGTTTGAACATTGGCTTTGATATGTTTTTTTAGAATTTTCTCAGCATATTTTGAATTTCCAAATAAACTAACTTAAATTTTTCCTCAAAAATATTTTTAAGTCTTAGTTCTTGATGGTACTTACATATTTTATTTAGATCATGATGCCTAGATTGAATCAGAGACGAAGAAAGAATTTTTTTTCTATTTTTCTAATAGGTTTAAAACCTGTAGGCTTTAGAACAGAGATTTTGATGTTCCTGTTCCCAAATATGCACAGAATTTTACATACGTATATACATCACATGCAAGCGTAAACAAATACTTGTCACAACAACATTCAAATACTTATCATAATCATCAGATGTAAAATAGCTTTAAGCTTTAAGGTGACGGTTTGCTCACCTTTTGGTTGAAGGGAACAGAGACAGTGAACCTGATCTGGATCCTGTTTTGTTATTTGATTTTCTTGAGCTATGGTCATTGAACTTGAACTGTTTCTTGTTGTATCAGGTTCTCTACTTTTTTCTTTGATTTTCCACAAGTTTTCTTCTGATCGGGATTAACTTTGAATCTGCATTTTACTTTTTGCCTGAACTTTGAATCACTTGAAGCTTTATGATTTCAGAAAAGCTTCCAGGTTTTAAAATTCATAGATGATTTGCTTTCCAAGTTTTTTAGATCAAATGCAGTTTGATTTCCTGCATGGAACTTGTTTTGTTCTGGTTGAATGTTTTCAGATTACACTTGAAAAACAGGGCTTTGGTTTTGATCTTCTTCTATTTTCAATATGGTTTTTATTTTCAGTTGTAGGAAAAGAAGATGATTGAGAGGTGGGGAGAAAGTTTGAACTGAGTAGATTACCAGGTTTCTTTTTTTTTAATTTTTTTTTCTACAAATTCTAAACCAAAAGAAAATTTCATTTTATTGCCACTTGTTTATTCATTTCTTACACTTGTTATCACTTATCTTTAAACATAGACACTTGTTTCTTTGATGTTTATTTATTTTACACTTGTTAACCTATATTAATTCTTCTTAAACATTTGTCCAATACCCATCAATTTTTGTTTAAGTCCTTTATTCCAAATTAATTAAAAAAATTATAGTCTAAACCCTTACTTTTATAAATTATTTAATCTTTATATTTACATATGTAAATTTTTCACATTTTAAATTCAAAAATATAAAAACTATATTTATTCATTTTAAAAGAAAAGGTGTTTTAAATTCTTTTATCAAATTCATATTCAACTTTAAAACTTTTATTAATTCTTGTTTCACATCATTCATACATTATACATACATTGTTCAACTATCAATACTTATACATCCTTGAAGAAAAATGTTTTGAAACTAAATTACACTTTAATAATTAATCATATATATGTATTTCTTAATTTTAAAATTTTATTCTTAAATTCCTAATTCAAATCTATTATCAATCTACTTATCAAACACATTTATTTTCAAATCCAATATTATTTATAAAATACTTATCCTTAAATTTCAAATCAAAATTTATATTTAAAATCTAAAGTGTATTTTTATTTTTAAAAATTTCTAATTAATTCATAATTAAATTCACAATTTAATTTCAAAAATTAAATTAGTTATCAAATTGTCTTAACTAAAATTTCAGGGATGTTACAGATTCCCCCCTTTAAGCAAATTTCGTCCTCGAAATTTGTAAGGAAGACAACAAAAGAATATAGAGAGATAGAGAGATGAATTTCCAGATCAAACTGAATATCTATTCTACATTTGGCTCACCAAATCAGAATATCAATATTGGATACCAGAACGAATCAAGATACTCGGGTCACCAGAACTACGAAATATACAGCGGCACTAGTTAATTCAAAAGATAACTAACCACTCGTAGTATATATCTGGACCCCGAAGAATAGACAGATAAATGGATGCAATCCAAAACTTTTAGTTTAAACAACCAAAATATACCTATCAACCAAAGCAACCAAAGTAAACAATTCATCCAAACGAACAATTCTGACCCATCTGGAGTTTGTGTCCCATGCAAATATATCAAAGCTTCTTCCTGGAGCTGTCAGGAATCGTCAAAGAATTGAAAAGATGAATCAAAGGAGATTGATAGAGAAAGTTGTTTCCGCTATTGCATGGTACTGACCATTTGTAGTGGTACTACCATGTCCCCTATCTCGTCCTCTTCTTGCACTCATGCTCACTATTAGTGGATAGTAAGACGATTTACTGTGGCATTCAGATGGATATCTTAGGGATATACTCATTTTAGGGTATACTTCACCCTATCTCTAATGAGTAACTTAATGTGTTATACTCCTGAGCTAAAGTTTCAACCTTCAGCGCTGATACCAATTATGACGACCCTGACTCGACCTTCGAAAATCGGCACCGAATACGACACTCGTATTCCAATGCCGCAGATCCAAAAGTCGAATCTGGTTCGCCGAAGCTTATAACACATTAAATATAAAAACACAGCGGAAGAAAAAGAAATAAATATCACTGATATACAACATTTGATACAACAATGATACAACATGAATCAACATCAGAGATACAAGATAACAATGCTACAGCGGAATAACAATATGATATAGCAATGGAACCAAAAACTCCAAACAGCAACCCTAGCTCCAAAGCACCAATCCAGAATTAGCTCAAACTACCATCAAGCTGCGCCAAGCTAAGCAAGTCTCGTCCGTGAATCCAAAGACTCCAATATCCAAAATCTCCAAAGAATACCAAAGAGAAAGCCGAAATCTACCGAATCGAGATCTAGATCTACTATCTGAAAAACCTAACTCTAGACTGTCCGTGTGGAAAATTGTGGGCACCCAGAGTTTAGGAACGGAACAATAAACTCAAGGTCAGTCATGAGACTGGTATGAGCAAACAAAAGCATTTTACCTTTAAAAACAAACAAAATAATTTAAATTTGAAATCCGCAACGCTTTTTTGGAAAATGAAACTACCATAAGGCCTCCCGCCACACACACCATGCAAACGTAGAATTGGAGGAGATTTCTCCTTATGATAGTCAAACATGCTTGATACGCGAATACCATTTTGATATTATTACTAGTGCATAGTGGAAAAAATTTCGAAAGTATAATATTAATCTTAGCCACCATAAAACATTTCGTCGTATGCCTACTATAACTACCATGTTTAATAGTAGGTTACCACCACATTCTATGGCAGGTTATACAACTAAAACCGTACTGGGCGCGTATAGTTTCTTTGGATTTTTCAACAAATGGTCAGGCCAAGGAACTTCCCATTGCCACATGGATATGCCTCTGGAGGGACGTCCAGAGAACCATCCCTTAGTTCTCTGCCAACACAAGGCCGGTGTACCCCTGCCTAGGAGTATCACCTAAGATATTCCATTCCTGGTCGTAACCAACCTTTATCCGAGCGCTCGGTACCAACCAACCACAAAGTAATTTATTTGCAGTAACCACATAGGTTAAATATCTTGGCTCTATACCATGATATCACCTCTATCTAGAAGAAATGGGCATACCCTAGGGGCGCGACCCCTGAAACCTAGCTGCATCTTTCCTGTTTCGACCATTTTCGGGGTGTGAGGTCCCGATGCAGTCTCGTCCACAAAGCTACGCTTTTCACAAAGCCTTGGTTTGATCAACAAATGATCAACATCACTTCGTATGCCACATTACCAAATTGGGAGTGTATCACTAGTAAGCATCAAGTACATAATCTCTGAGCTCGTACGTCTCAGAGAAGGGTGTTAAGCTAAAAGAATAAATCTCCGCCACAAAACAGAAATGTATTTGATAGAAACCAGCTTTACATCTCAAAGTATAACGTCAGACACACATCTACACAAGTCTGTTCCGGATTCGAACAGAACCGAAGGCACTTCCGAAGAAGTCCTTGCAAATCTGGATAATTCCTAATCACGTCCGGACTCCCCATCACAATGGGTGCTCAAATCTCTATACCGGGGATCAGCCGATGCAGAGACATTCGACAAGAAATCCTTCCGTTTTCGAAAATATCCGGTCTTCACCACCGGTCTTCAATTTCTATCCATAGCATCGTATCATTGTTCGGAATGGGTTATACGACACAAGGTCCTCTCCCGGCTAAACCGAAAAATGAGCGTAATATTTAAAAACATATAGATATGGGATCTCAGTTAAATCACAACTTATCACCCAAAACTTTTATTTCAAATGGTTAAACAAATTACCAGTTACAAATCTTTTTGAACAAAAGATTCACTTCACAAAGTTCACAAAGTTTACCAATCTTCCACAAAGATTCATTAATATCTTTCCAATTCAAATCCTTTATACAAAAGATACACTTTTCAGATCCCTTTCAATTTGAAAATAAACTTCACCAATCTTTAACAAAGATTTAATCATAACCTTTCAAAATGATTTCCCTTCAAATTGGATTAACTTATCCAATCAAAGATTCAATTCATAGCTTTCAAAAATCATTTCCAAAGATTCATTTATAACTTTCAAAACCATTCTATTTCAACTTGAAATCTTTTCATCATAATTTGGAAATTCTTTCCTTATATAAAAGCTATTATTATTTAAAGGCACTTGTTTCCGTTTCGGAAAACCCGATTATATTTGCATGAGTTAAGGCCTTCCAAATATAAATTTGGGTTAAATTCAAATTCTCAAAATCATACTTTTAAAATGGTTTTAAAACCCATATAAACACATTTATAGTTTGTATAACATCATAATACCAGATATAGAATTCAATTTCAGATATTGAATTCCAATTTAAATCAAATTATTCAAATTTCAAATCTTTATTAAGTTATTCAAAATAACTTTCATTTTTAAAACACCTTTTCAAAAGTTTTTCACTTTAAACCCAAACAACCATTTGGATTTAAAATTCAAATTCAAAACTATTTTAAAAATCTGTGACTTAACCGATTTCCACGTGAATGCATATTTGTGTGTGTATAGTGTAGTCCAGGGGTTTCACACACAATAGTGCAAAACCATCAACCATTACATATTCAAATACAAAAATATCGATAAGCGGTATAATCTATAACGCTTATCTTCATTTACAGATTATGGATGAGTAATATAAGTTCATCGCAGATATTGAATTACATCACAGACAAATAAATTATATCACAGATCACAGCACAAATCATGATAATTCATAACGCAAAGCATCATATATCAGGGATATCAAACAATTAAATCATCCAATCCAAACATCCATAAGTAATATAATTAATTATCTAATTAATTAAAATCAGATTAGTCACAAATCTTGGTTAATTAATGTTAATTAACTACAAACCATTTAATTAATTATTTTTCCTTAATCACTTAATAAATCTCAAATTAATTTGTAATCACTCGATTAATTCATTTTAGTCATTAATCAGTTCCTTTTAATTAAGTAATTATTTTTATGTGATTAATTACGTTTAATTACTTACATTTAATTAACCTCTAATTAATTGTATTAATTAATTAGCTCTTAATCAACTAATTATACTTTAATTAACTGTAACTAATTAATTACCATTAATTTAATTAATAAATAATCTTTTAATTAAATCAAAACTTAATTAATTAAAGATCACTCATGAAATAAATTCATTTATTAACCCATACATTAACCTAAGGCTTTTGATTTATTTTTAAAAGATAAACCATTTATCTTTATAAATCACTTAATCACATTATCAAAAACTATTTAAACAAACCTTTAAATTAAGTAAAGGATACACGATAAATATTTTAAGCTTAAGTTAATTTTAAAATAATTTATTTAAAAAAAAAAAAAACTTTAAACCAACCCATAATTTTAATAAAACATTTATTAATTTAAAAGAAATAGGTTGAGAAAATTTATTCAAATTAAAGACTTGATTTGTTAAAATTCTTAAACCTGCTGTACTATCAGTGACCCGAGCAAACAAGTAAAATCCCCCAAGCCAGCCACCAAAATTCTTGGGTCCGTCCCCGAGTAACTCCTGTTTTTTATTTTAAACTTGATTTTATTTTTAAATTTTAATACTGTTACCAGCATGCACATTAACCCATTTCCTCCGAGCCATTGTTGCAATTACTCGAGCTATTCTCGAGCACAATTTCATAGCTACATATCCTTCTTCTCCCGATAACGATCACTGGTACCCCAGCATCGACGTTCACGTGTACATGCGATCGAAACAACTTCGATCATCTACACTGGTTTCAGCATATCACCGATTGTCCCCTCCATCACCACGAACAACCTGATTATCGAATTCCACCGAGAATGAAAATCGAGCAGATTAGCTTCCATCAAAACCCAAGCTTCGAGCAACTAAACCCATCATCGACGACCATCCCAATCACCGACCACCTCGACATTTTACCCAAGACTGCTCCAGACCACGATGCATCCATTTCCCAAATCGCGATTCAAGCTGATGCAACGTCGAAGCATAGCAACGCAAAAATTAACTCTGACTGAAACAAAGGATAAAACCCTAAATTTTTCTCGATCGTCATCCACAAAGAATTATAAAATCAACAAACATCTTTCTGATGACCTTTGATCACCAAACATGCTTCCTCTTTAACCACAAGATTTATTATTACTTCGATTACCAGAAATTGACGAATTAACATTTCTCATTCAACCTTGCTTTCTCAATCAATAGATTACTAAAAATTCCAATTTATCTTTTAAAAATCTTATTTTTCAAAGACGTGATGGATAGTATGTATGGATCAAGAGGTTTTAACATTGACTTTGATATGTTTTTTTAGAATTTTCTCTGCATATTTTGAATTTCCAGATAAACTAACTTAAATTTTTCATCAAAAATATTTTTAGGTCTTAGTTATTGATGGTACTTACATATTTTATTTAGATCATGATGCCTAGAGTGAATCAGAGACGAAGAAAGAATTTTTTGTTCTCTTTTTCTGACAGGTTTAAAACCTGTAGGCTTTAGAACAGAGACTTTGATGTTTCTGTTCCCAAATATGCATAGAATTTTACATATGTATATACATCACATGCAAGCGTAAACAAATACTTTTCACAACAACATTCAAATACTTATCATAATCATCAGATGTAAAATACCTATAAGATTTAAGGTGACGGTTTGCTCGCCTGTTGGTTGAAGGGAACAGAGACAGTGAACCTGACCTGGATCCTGTTTTGTTATTTGATTTTTGCTTGAGCTCTGGTCATCGAACTTGAACCGTTTCTTGTTGTATCAGGTTCTCTACTTTTTCCTTTGATTTTCCACAAGTTTGCTTCTGATCTAGATTAAGTTTGAATCTGCATTTTACTTTTTGCCTAAACTTTGAATCACTTAAAGCTTTATGATTTCAGAAAAGCTTCCAGGTTTTAAAATTCAAAGATAATTTGCTTTTCACGTTTTTTAGGTCAAATGCAGTTTGATTTCCTACATGGAATTTATTTTGTTCTGGTTGAATGTTTCCAGATTACACTTGAAAAACAGGGCTTTGGTTTTGATCTTCTTCTGTTTTCAATATGGTTTTTGTTTTCAGTTGTAGGAAAAGAAGATGATTGAGAGGTGGAGAGAAAGTTTGAACTGAGTAGATAACCAGGTTTCTTTTCTTTTAATTTTTTTTCTACAAATTCTAAGCCAAAAGAAAATTTCATTTTATTGCCACTTGTTTATTCATTTCTTACACTTGTTATCACTTATCTTTAAACATGGACACTTGTTTCTTTGATGTTTTTTTATTTTACACTTGTTAACCTATATTATTTCTTATTAAACATTTGTCCAATACCCATCAATTTTTTTAAGTCCTTTATTCCAAATTAATTTAAAATTTTATAGTGTAAACCCTTACTTTTATAAACTATTTAATCTTTATATTTACATATGTAAATGTTTCACATTTTAAATTCAAAAATATAAAAACTATATTTATTCATTTTAAAAAAAGGTGTTTTAACTTCTTTTATCAAATTCATATTCAACTTTAAAACTTTTATTAATTCTTGTTTCACATCATTCATACATTATACATACATTGTTCAACTATCAATACTTATACATCCTTAAAGAAAAATGTTCTGAAACTAAATAACACTTTAATAATTAATCATATATATGTATTTCTTAATTTTAAAATTTTGTTCTTAAATTTCCATGTCAAATCTATTTTCAATCTACTTATCAAACACGTTTATTTTCAAATCCAATATTATTTATAAAATACTTATCCTTAAATTTCAAATCAAAATTTATATTTAAAATCTAAATTGTATTTTTGTTTTTAGAAATTTCTAATTAATTCACAATTAAATTCTTAATTTCAAAAATTAAATTAGTTGTCAAATTATCTCAACTAAAATTTCAGGGATGTTACAGATTCCCCTTTTAAGAAAATTTCGTCCTCGAAATTTATAAGGGAGACAACAAAAGAATATAGAGAGATAGAGAGATGAATTACTAGATCAAACTGAATATCTATTCTGCATTTGGCCTACCAAATCAAAATATCAATATTGGATACCAGAAGAATCAAGATACTCGGGTCACCAGAACTACGGAATATACAGGGGCAATGGTTAATTCGAATGATAACTAACCACTAGTAGTATATATCTGGACCCGAAGAATAGACAGATAAATGGATGCAATCCAAAACTTTTAGTTTAAACAACCAAAATATACCTATCAACCATAGCAACCAAAGTAAACAATTCATCCAAACGAACAATTCTGACCCATCTGGAGTTTGTGTCCCATGCAAATATATCAAAGCTTCTTCCTAGAGCTGTCAGGAATCGTCAAAGAATTGAAAAGATGAATCAAAGGAGATTGATAGAGAAAGTTGTTTCCGCTATTGCATGGTACTGACCATTTGTAGTGGTACTCCCATGTCCCCTATCTCGTCCTCTTCTTGCACTCATGCTTACTATCAGTGGATAGTAAGAGAATTTACTATGGCATTCAGATGGATATCTTAGGGATATACTCATTCTAGGGTATACTTCACCCTATCTCTAATGAGTAACTTAATGTGTTATACTCCTAAGCTAAAGTTTCAACCTTCAGCTCTGATACCAATTGTGACGACCCTGACTCGATCTTCAAAAATCGGCACCGAATACGACACTCGTATTCCAATGCCGCAGATCCAAAAGTCGAATCTGGTTCGCCGAAGCTTATAACACATTAAATATAAAAACACAGAGGAAGAAAAATAAATGAATATCATTGATACACAACATTCGATACAACAATGATACAATATGAATCAACATCAGAGATACAAGATAACAATGCAACAATGGAATAACAATATGATATAGCAACGGAACCAAAAACTCCAAACAGCAACCCTAGCTCCAAAGCACCAATCTAGAATTAGCTCAAACCACCACCAAGTTGCACCAAGCTAAGCAAGTCTCGTCCATGAATCCAAAGACTCCAATATCCAAAATCTCCAAAGAATATCGAAGAGGAAGCCGAAAGCTACTGAATCGAGATCTAGATCTACTATCTGAAAAACCCAACTCTAGACTGCCCGTGTGGAAAATTTTGGGCACCCAGAGTTTAGGAAGGGAACAATAAACTTAAGGTCAGACATGAGACTGGTACGAGCAAACGAAAGCATTTTATCTTTAAAAACAAACAAAAGAATTTAAATTTGAAATCCGCAATGCTTTTTTGGAAAATGAAACTACCATAAGGCCTCCCGCCACACACACCATGCAAACGCGGAATTGGAGGAGATTTCTCCTTATGATAGTCAAACATGCTTGATACGCGAAAACATTTTGATATTATTATTAGAGCATAGTGTAAAACATTTCGAAAGTATAATATTAATCTTAGCCACTACAACATTTCGTCGTATGCCTACTATAGCTACCATGTTCAATAGTAGGTTACCACCACATTCCATAGCAGGTTATACAACTAAAACCGTACTAGGCGCGTATTGTTTCTTTGGATTTTCCAACAAATGGTCAGGCCAAGGAACTTCCCATTGCCACATGGTTACGCCACTGGAGGGACGTCCCGAGAACCATCCATCAGTTATCTGCCAACACAAGGCCGGTGCACCCCCTGTCCGGGAGTATCACCAAAGATAGTCTATTCCCAGTCGTAACCAACCTTTATCCGAGCGCTCGATACCAACAACCACAGTGTAATGTATTTGCAGTAACCACATAGGTTAAATATCGGGGCTCCATACCATGATATCACCTCTATCCAGAAGAAATGGACATACCCTAGGGGCGCGACCCATGAAACCTTGCTGCATCTTTCTTGTTTCGACCATTTCCGGGGTGTGAGGTCCTGATGCAGTCTCGTCCACAAAGCTACGCTTTTCACAAAGCCTTGCTTTGATCAACAAATGATCAGCAGCACTTCGTATGCCATATTACCCAATTGAGAATATATTACTAGTAACTATCAACTACATAACCTCTGAGCTCGTACATCTTAGAGAAGGGCGTTAAGCTAAGAGAATAAATCTCCGCCACCAAACAGAAATGTATTTGATAAAAACCAGCTTTACATCTCAAAGTGTAACATCAGACACACCCATACAAGTCTGTTCCGGATTCGAACATAACCGAAGGCACTTCCGAAGAAGTCCTTGCAAATCCGGATAATTCCTAATCACGTCTGGACTCCCCATCACAATGGGTGCTCAAATCTCTATACTGGCGAACAACCGATGTAGAGACATTCGACAAGAAATCCTTCCGTTTTTGAAAATATCCAGTCTTCACCACCGGTCTTCAATTGCTATCCATAACAACGTATCATAATTTGGAATGGGTTATACGACACAAGGTCCTCTCCCGGCTAAATCGAAAAATGAGCGTAATATTTAAAAACACATGGATATGGGATCTCAGTTAAGTCACAACTTATCACCCAAAACATTTCTTTTAAATGGTTAAACAAATTACCATTTACAAATCTTTTTGAACAAAAGATTCACTTCACAAAGTTCACAAAGTCTACCAATATTTCACAAAGATTCATTAATATCTTTCCAATTCAAATCCTTTATACAAAAGATACGCTTTTCAGATCCCTTTCAATTTGAAAATAAACTTCACCAATCTTTAACAAAGATTCATTCATAGCATTTCAAAACGATTTCCCTTCAAATTGGATTAACTTATCCAATCAAAGATTCAATTCATAGGTTTCAAAAATCATTTCCAAAGATGCATTCATCACTTTCAAAACCATTCTATTTCAACTTGAAATCTTTTCATCATAATTTGGAAATTCTTTCCTTATATAAAAGCTATTATTATTTAAAGTCACTTGTTTCCGTTTCGGAAAACCCGATTATATTTGCACGAGTTAAGGCCTTCCAAATATAAACTTGGGTTAAATTCAAATTCTCAAAAACATACTTTTAAAATGGTTTAAAAACCCATATAAACACATTTATAGTTTGTATAACCTTTTTACGTCATAAATACCAGATATAGAATTCAATTTCAGATATTGAATTCCAATTTAAATCAAATTATTCAAATTTCAAATCTTTATTAAGTTATTCAAAATAACTTTCATTTTTAAAACACCTTTTCAAAAGTTTTTCACTTTAAACCCAAACAACCATTTGGATTTAAAATTCAAATTCAAAACTATTTTAAAAATCTGTGACTTAACCGATTTCCACGTGAAATCCATATTTGTGTGTGTATAGTGTAGTCTAGGGGTTTCACACACAATAGCGCAACATCATCAACCATTACAGATTCAAATACCGAAATATCGATAAGCGGTATAATTTATAACGCTTATCTTCATTTACAGATTATGGGTGAATAATATAAGTTCATCGCAGATAATGAATTACATCACAGATAAATAAATTATATAACAGATCACAACACAAATCACGATAATTCATAATGAAGCATCATATATCAGGGATATTGAACAAGTAAATCATCCAATCCAAACATCCATAAGTAATATAATTAATTATCTGATAATTCAAATCAAATTAGTCTTGGTTAATTAATGTTAATTAACTACAAACCATTTAATCAATTATTCTTAATCAATTACAAAAATTGAATATCCTTAATCACTTAATAAATCTCAAATTAATTTTAATCACTTGATTAATTCATTTTAGTCATTAATTAATTCCTTTTAATTAAGTAATTATTTTTAAGTGATTAATTACCTTTAATTAACCTCTAATTAATTGTATTAATTAATTAGCACTTGATCAATTAATTATTCTTTAATTAACTGTAATTAATTAATTACCATAAATTTAATTAATAACTAATCTTTTAATTAAATCAAAACTCCAATTAATTAAAGATAACTCATGAAATAAATTCATTTCTTAACCCATACATTAACCTAAGGCTTTTGATTTATTTTTAAAAGATAAACCATTTATCTTTATAAATCACTTAATCACATTATCAAAAACTATTTAAACAAACCTTTAAATTAAGTAAAGGATACATGATAAATATTTTAAGCTTAAGTTAATTTTAAAATAATTTATTTTTAAAAAAAAACTTTAAACCAACCCATAATTTTAATAAAACATTTATTAATTTAAAAGAAATAGGTTGAGAAAATTTAATCAAATTAAAGACTTGATTTGTTAAAATTCTTAAACCTGCTGTACTATCAGTGACCCGAGCAAACAAGTAAAATCCCCTAAGCCAACCACCAAAATTCTCGGGTCCGTCCCCGAGTAACTCCTGTTTCTTTTATTTTAAACTTGATTTTATTTTTAAATTTTAATACTGTTACCAGCATGCACATTAACCCATTTCCTTCGAGCCATTGTCGCAATTACTCGAGCTATTCTCGAGCACAATTTCATAGCTACATATCCTTCTTCTCCCGGTAACGATCACTGATACCCCAGCATCGACGTTCACGTATACATGCGATCGAAACAACTTCGATCATCTACACTGGCTTCAGCATATCACCGATTGTCCCCTCCATCACCACGAACAACCTGATTATCGAATTCCACCGAGAATGAAAATCGAGCAGATTAGCTTCCATCAGACCCAAGCTTCGAGCAACTAAACCCATCATCGACGACCATCCCAATCACCGACCACCTCGACATTTTACCCAAGACTGCTCCAGACCACAATGCATCCATTTCCCAAATCGCGATTCAAGCCGATGCAACGTCGAAGCATAGCAACGCAAAAACTAACTCTGACCGAAACAAAGGATAAAACCCTAAATTGTTCTTATCGTCATCCACAAAGAATTAAAAAATCAACAAACATTTTTATGATGACCTTTGATCACCAAACATGCTTCCTCTTTAACCATGAGATTTATTATTACTTTGATTACCAGAAATTGACGAATTAACATTTCTCGTTCAACCTTTCTTTTCTCAATCAATAGGTTACTAAAAATTCCAATTTTTCTTTTAAAAATCTTGTTTTTCAAAGACATGATGGATAGTATATATGGATCAAGAAGTTTGAACATTGGCTTTGATATGTTTTTTTAGAATTTTCTCAGCATATTTTGAATTTCCACATAAACTAACTTAAATTTTTCCTCAAAAATATTTTTAAGTCTTAGTTCTTGATGGTACTTACATATTTTATTTAGATCATGATGCCTAGATTGAATCAGAGACGAAGAAAGAATTTTTTTTCTATTTTTCTAATAGGTTTAAAACCTGTAGGCTTTAGAACAGAGACTTTGATGTTTCTGTTCCCAAATATGCATAGAATTTTACATACGTATATACATCACATGCAAGCGTAAACAAATACTTGTCACAACAATATTCAAATACTTATCATAATCATCAGATGTAAAATAGCTTTAAACTTTAAGGTGACGGTTTGCTCACCTTTTGGTTGAAGGGAACAGAGACAGTGAACCTGATTTGGATCATGTTTTGTTATTTGATTTTTTTCTTGAGTAATGGTCATTGAATTTGAACTGTTTCTTGTTGTATTAGGTTCTCTACTTTTTTCTTTGATTTTCCACAAGTTTGCTTCTGATCTGGATTAACTTTGAATCTGCATTTTACTTTTTGCCTAAACTTTGAATCACTGGAAGCTTTATGGTTTCAGAAAAGCTTCCAGGTTTTAAAATTCACCGATGATTTGCTTTCCAGGTTTTATAGATCAAATGTAGTTTGATTTCCTGCATGGAACTTTTTTTATTCTGGTTGAATGTTTCCAGATTACACTTGAAAAATAGGGCTTTGGTTTTGATCTTCTTCTGTTTTCAATATGGTTTTTGTTTTCAGTTTTAGGAAAAGAAGATGATTGAGAGGTGGAGAGAAAGTTTGAACTGAGTAGATAACCAGGTTTCTTTTCTTTTAAATTTTTTTTCTTTCTACCAATTCTAAACCAAAAGAAAATTTCATTTTATTGCCACTTTTTTATTCATTTCTTACACTTGTTATCACTTATCTTTAAACATGGACACTTGTTTCTTTGATGTTTATTTAATTTACACTTGTTAACCTACATTATTTCTTATTAAACATTTGTCCAGTACCCATCAATTTTTGTTTAAGTCCTTTATTCCAAATTAATTTAAAATTTTATAGTGTAAACCCTTACTTTTATAAATTATTTAATCTTTATATTTACATAAGTAAATGTTTCACATTTTAAATTCAAAAATATAAAAACTATATTTATTCATTTTAAAAGAAAAGGTGTGTTTTGCCAAGTTCTAGTGGTCCAGTGGTTTCGACATAGTGGATGTGGCTACATTGTGTTGTAGTGGCACCGGATCGATTCCCAGCGGCCACAATAATGAGGCATAGTGCACGGCCACTTATAAAACCGGCTTAACCAAAGGTCAGGGCGACATAGTCTCCCTGTCCCCAAAGTTTTTTTTCAACAAATACAAATTTTTTCAAATGATGAAATTGCGTGACAAACAATGAAGTTAATGGCTTCTACTGTAACGGCTAGTTCTGACATCCCGTTACCTTCTTCTTCTTCTCCCCCGCTCCTCTCGTCTAATTCCGTCTCTTTATCTCCTGTTCTTGACCCTCCTCCTCCTATTCCTCCTGACCCAGGATCTTCTAATCCTCTCTCAATTGCTCATTCTGATCCACTGTTGAAGTCGTGGTCTTCTCTGTTTGCTTCGAAGCCTAGGAATGCGGGATCGTATACTCCACTAGAGTTCAATATTGATTATCGTGGATCGCCGCTTCCTCCCCCTGATGTCTTGATGTCTGAAGGTATGAATTTTTGGGAGGGTTATCTAGTGGGGTTTTTCTTGGGTGTGCCAGTGAATTATATGGCAGTGGTATCACATTTTAAAAAAACATGGAAACTGAAAGGTTCATATGACATCAAATCAGACGGTGCAAATTATTTCATTAAGTTTTCTTGTCCAGAGGATAAACAAACTGTACTTCGTGCAGATCCTTCATTTATTAGAGGTCAAATGTTTGTAATAACTACGTGGAAACCTGCTTTTGGTTCAGTGCAATCTCAAGTAAAATCTGTTCCTATATGGATACAACTTTATAATATTCCCCATATTGCATGGACACTAATTGGAATTAATTGGATTGCCTGTCATTTGGGGAAGCTTATCTGTTTCAATGAAGCTACTGAAAAGAGGGAAAGAATGGAATATGCAAAGTGTTTGGTTGAAATAACTCCTGACAAAGAGTTGCCAGAATTCTTATTAATAGGAGATGGAGTAGAGACAAGTCAAAAAGTATACATTGAGTATAATTGGAGGCCTTTGATATGCACTGCTTGTAAAGTTTTTGGTCACTCTACCAATAATTGTGATATGGACAAAAGTATTAGTGAAGAGAAAGTAAGCAGTGAAAAAGGTGTCAAGGCAAATGATTCTGATCCAACAAATAAAAATAAAACTTCAAGGCATAGAAACATTATTGGTGATAATGTGAAAAATAGACAACAAAGTTGGAAGCCTAAGACTATTCAAGTGAACAACAAAGGAGTGGAATCAGACATAACAAAAAAGAATAATGTTATGAACACTATTAGTTCAGACACAATGCAGGCAACTAAAGAATCACAGTTACAAAGTGTTACTCAAATTGAAACATGTAATGCTTTTGCAATTCTTTCAGAAATAGAAGAAGGAGAATTAATAGAAAAGGAAACGGGAACATCAAGTAATTTGCGGGTAGATCCTGATAATATTGTTTATCAACAGAGAGATATCACTGAAATTAACAACATATCTCAAAAGTCCCAATTTCAAAAAGGAACTGAATTAGGTAAACATCAGCAAGACACTAATAAAAGCAATCATAAGGAAACGGAGGCATCAACACTTAATTCCATCCCAGTGTCTCAGAATAGAATTACTAATGCAGATGATTCATCTGGTTTAAACTCTATTGCTAACAATTCTGTTAGCCCATATGCAAAATTAAAGCCTCCACAAAATATACCTCTCTTTACTCCTTCAAAGGATGACATTCTTGAAGTCAACATGAGTTCTTCATCAGATGCTGATTTTTGCTCAGAAGATGACATGAATGAAGGATATGATTTCGATCAAGAACAAATTATGGCTAGGCTCACTACAAAAAATTCAAAAAAAAATAAAAATAAAAATTCCTCTGCTACGCTTAAAGGGCCACAAAGATTCACTCGGCAATCTGCCAATAAATATAAATAATTATGATGCTAGACAATATTGGATACTGGAATATAAGAGGAGGACATGATGAAGCCAAAGTTTATGAAATTAAAATGCTTATTAAAGGCAACAACCTAGGAATGATATGCATTAGTGAAACCAAATACTCTGAGGCAGACACTTCTGTATTTGCTAAAAGAATTGCTCCTGGATGGGATGTTATACACAATCATTCAGTTGCTCCTTTTGGGAGACTGCTGATCTTATGGAATCCACAGCTATACACTATTAGTGTTACTGAAACTCACAGACAATTCATTCACTGCAATATAAATCACATTCCTACTAACTTTAATTTTAACTCTACATTTATCTATGCAGATAATTTAAAAGCTAATAGGCAGTTGTTTCTTGATATTCTTCCTTCCTTGCACACAGTATTACCCTGGTTGTGCCTTGGAGATTTTAATTGTATGCAACATTCAGAGGATAAGATGGGAGGATTACCATTGACTCTGGTGGATGTTGCTCCTCTTAATAATGCTATTATTCTTGCTCACCTTCATGAGATTCCAAAATCTGGTATGTTTTACACTTGGAATAATTGTAGCAGAACAGGTATTAGAACCTTTTGCAAATTAGATCGTTCTTATTTTAATATTGCTGCTTTCAATGCTTGGCCTTCTTTAATTTCTATTTTCCCTTCTTCTTCCTTATCTGATCATAGTCCTATCATTTTGGACTGGGGAAAAAGAAGTAATAAAGGTCCTTCTTCCTTTAACTTTTTTAATAGTTGGATTGATGACCCTGAATTTTTTCCATTAATTGAACAGGCTTGGGACACACCAAAATTTGGAAATCCTATGTACATTCTTCAATCGAAGCTTAAAGATTGTAAAGTCTCCATTAAAAGTTGGTCTTTAGATAAATATGGGTCTGGTAGTCTACTCTCCACCAAAATAAGCTCTGTGCTTAGTGATACTCATATCCAACTGCAATCTGACCCTAGTAATATAGCTATATCTAATAAAGTTAGTGAACTTACTAAAAATCTGAAAATAGCTATCAAAACTGAACTTAAAATGCTCCGGGAAAAAAACAAAACTAATTGGGATAAAGGAGGAGATAGAAACACTAAAATATTCCACAACTCTCTGAAAATTAAGAAGGCTGCTGCTTTAATTCATAGGATTAAAGATAGACATGGTTTTGAAGTAAACACCCATTCAAGTATAAAGCAATCTTTCCTTAATTACTACCAATTTCTTTTTTCTAAAACTGAAGAAGCTACTAACATTCATGTCATTAATGAATTACCTATAAGTAATATATCTAATGATCAAGCTAATAATTTAATTAAGCTCATTACCCCAGAAGAAATTCATGATTCCATCTTCAATATGAAAACTACTAGTTCTCCTGGTCCTGATGGGTTTTCTGCTTTGTTTTTTCAAAAATGTTGGCATATTATTAAACATGACTTTTGTAAAGCTATCCAACATTTTTTTAAAACTAATACTCTGCTGAAAGGCATAAACCATACCAAACTAGCCCTTATTCCAAAAGTTAACATGCCTCAGTCAGTTTCTGAGTTCAGGCCCATTGCCTGTTGTAATGTAATATATAAATGTATTACTAAAATTTTATCTTCTAGAATGAAAAATTGCCTTGATGGACTAATATCCCCTAATCAAAATGGTTTTGTTGCTGGAAGATCAATTATAGATAATATTTTACTCTCCCAGGAGCTAATTAAAGGCTACAATAGGAAAAATATTTCTCCTAGATGTTTTATGAAGTTGGATATCCATAAAGCTTATGATTCTGTTAGTTGGGAGGCTATCATATCCATTATGTCCAAAATGAACTTTCCTTTGCCTTTCTTAGCTTGGATATATACATGCATATCTACTGTTAATGTCTCCTTATCTATAAATGGTGAGTCATTTGGTTATTTTAAAATGCATAAAGGAATTAGGCAAGGGGATCCTATATCCTCTTCTCTATTTATTTTAGTTATGGAGGTACTTACTCAATTAATTGGTGTTGAATGCCATAAAAAAAAAATTGATTATCACCCTAAGTGTCAAAAATTTCAAATATCTACTTTAATGTTTGCTGATGATCTCCTTCTTTTCACTAAACCAAACATAAAATCTGTTACAAATGTTTTTACTACCTTCCAAATTTTTAACCAAATGACAGGCCTAAATATAAATAAAAGTAAATCTCAAATAAGTATTGCAGGGGTTTCAAATGTCATTTTTCAGAATATCCTTCATGTTTCTGGTCTTCAAGCTATTGACCAAAATGCTATGCACCTTGGTGCTCCTATGTGTAAGGCTAGAATTACCAATGCTCAATGCCTTCCTTTATATGAAAAAATAACTAATAAGCTTAATAATTATAATGGTACTAAAATCTCGCAAGCTGGAAGACTTGTCATCATCCAGAGTGTTGCCTCTGCTATGTGTGCTTATTTTTTTAAACTATTCATAATTCCTTATAAACTCATTAATATGCTAAATAGAGCTTTTAATCATTTCCTATGGCATGGAAATATTTTTTCCACTAAACTCATTCCTATTGCCTACAAGAAAATTATTGTTCCTTTAAATAAGGGAGGCCTGGGAATTATTAACCTAAAACTTTGGAATATTGCAACTACATCTCAGCTTGTTAACAAATTGCTCAGTAGTAGCATGGGGATGTGGGAAAAATGGAATAGGCATTACAATCTTAGGGGTGGAAATTATTGGACTATGGAAGCCAAAAATTCTGATAGCTTTTTATGGAAAAAACTTTTGGCTAATAGAAGTTATTACTTGCCTATGGTGCAGTGCAACACTGTGAACTCTTTTTGGTTCTCCCCTTGGTGTGCTCCAGGAATGATTCTATCTCATCATATTGATTATATCCTTTTAATTAACTCTGGAATACCCATCAATGCTAATGCTAATGATTTTTTTATAGATGGTGTGTTGCAATTACCTCATGTCAGTTCGACTGAGCTAAATAATCTATGGTCTACTATTACTGATGCTTATAAGCATGTGGATCATGGTGGGATCAGCTGGAATGGAATTCATCACAGCATATCCATTGTTTACAGAACTATAATCCAAATTCAACATGATTCCACTTTTCCTTGGCACACTCGTATATGGAAGTCTGGATCTAAACAAAAGCATAATCTGTTGCTTTGGAAATGCTTGATGAATGCAATACACACTCAAGACAATCTTGTTAGAAGGCAATTAATCGATCATTCGCTATGTATTCTTTGCAACAGAGCAGCGGAAAATGTTGGGCATTTATTCTTCAATTGCCACTTTTCTTTTCAGTTATGGAAGGAAGTTCTTCATAGAATTCACGAGAGGCCTCCGCATCGAGATTTTAAGCTGGAATGGATTAGGATTTTCCATTTAACTAGATGGAAGACGATATCGACCAAACGAATTCTCTCCTACCTCAAGCTTACGATAGCTGTGATATGGGACGAAAGGAATTTGAGAAGATTTGCGCAGTCTTCTTCTTCTCTTTCTCAACTTCTTTTGAAATTTCCCCTGTAGTTATCGCGTCTTTTATTAGTCTGTGTGTGGTTATGCTGTTCTGTAATTGATCTCTTGTTGTATCGTGTCTCATCATTTACATTCTTCTTTGTAAGTTGATTCTGGTTTAATTAAAGTGGACTGTCCACTATAAAAACAGGCTGGCTTTGCTAAAAAAAAAAAAAAAAAAAAGAAAAGGTGTTTTAAATTCTTTTATCAAATTCATATTCAACTTTAAAACTTTTATTAATTCTTGTTTCACAGCATTCATACATTATACATACATTGTTCAACTATCAATGCTTATACATCCTTAAAGAAAAATGTTTTGAAACTAAATTACACTTCAATAATTAATCATATACGTGTATTTCCTAATTTTAAAATTTTTATTCTTAAATTCCCAATTCAAATCTATTTTCAATCTACTTATCAAACACATTTATTTTCAAATCCAATATTATTTATAAAATACTTATCCTTAAATTTCAAACCAAAATTTCTATTTAAAATCTAAATGTATTTTTGTTTTTAGAAATTTCTAATTAAATTCACAATTTAATTTCAAAAATTAAATTAGTTATCAAATTATATTAACTAAAATTTCAGGGATGTTACAAAATATTTTAAAACATCCTTTTTCAAAGAAATCTAGTTTTGGATTCCGAACTACAAAATGGGATTTTTTTTCCAAAACTTGTTTTACTCATATTTCAAAATTTGTCTATCGAAATCTCGATTTTCTTTCTTCATTACAAAATTATGGATATAATAGTTCGAAAAATTCTTATCTAGAAAAATTCCAATCTATATTCCAACTTTTATGCTAGTTTGACTTTTATAGCGTGAAATCGCGAACTGCCATTACGCGACGCGCCTAATTTTGACTAAATTTTCCGTTCTCATTTAAACTTCACAAACAGACTTTTACATGCTTATAAAACATTTCAAACTCATTTTTAACCATTTTTAAAGAGGTTTAACATTCCGTACACATTATTTCATTAATTCAAGGAAAGTGATTTTCTTTATGCTTATCGATATGTATTTCCATGCCTTACATATATTTTCAGCATTCATATAAAACAATCCAAACTTGATGATCAAATCATATTAAACATCCATTTGCAAAATCTATCATCATTTAACATATAATATAATAGAGACTTCTCACCTTGGATGTCAAACGATTTACTTAATAATTTGCTATAGCTCTGCTATTCGAGTTCTGAAGCTCTCTATTCTTCGGATTTTAGCTCCTAGATGCCTCAATCAAGACTTAAGAAGTCTAAAGGGTGCACGGCCTACGATGTAGCAAGGATTAGGCTCGGCTTAGGGTGGACTGAGTGGAATTTGTGAAGAACAAAGAGAAAATAAGGAATTTTGGAATCGTTTTGAGGTGCTTTACTATATATAACTATGTATTATAACTTCAGTTTCTTTTTGAAATAAATCTTGAAATTATTTCTCTTAGGATGGAATCCATAAAAGTGGAAGCAAAAGCTTAAGAATATGAATGAAAATGAAGAGAAGAGGATAGGGTTTTATAGGAAAGGAAGAGTATAAAAGAAGACATGTGCACATCAGCTTTTGCATCACCATTTCAAGGCTTCTCCAACACACCTCCCCGCTCAAATGAATGATTAGAAGCATCCCCCATGTGCACATCACTTCCATCTTCTCATGTGTGTATTTGTTGACTTATAAAAGATTAAGGAGTATGTTTGCTTAAAAATATCTCGTATATTTTATTTTATATCTTTACCCTCAATTATTTTTATATATGTATGTTTATGTGCATGCTTTCATGTATGCATATGTACATGTATATGTGTATGTAACATATCCCCACAACGTTACACAACTTCCACATGTTGTATCTTTACAAATCCAGATTGCGATTTGCGGTCATATTTTCTCTTTTAATTTAATATGCATATTTTTGTAAACAAATTTGAAAATAAATTTTATTATCATTACTAACTAATAAAAATTATCATATTTTATTTAAAAAATCTTATAAATTAATAATAATAATTGTTTATAAAATTGTTGTTACATCGATAAGGCTAAACAATTATTTTTTTAAAGCGATATATTTACGGATCGTTACACGGAAAGTGGTGGTGATGAAGTGGAGGTCAATGTGTAATGTATGATAGTGAAGTCGATCTGGGATTTCGTGCACCAAAGGAGGTGTATTTGGGAATCAAATAAATAGCCATAGGGTGTGATTCAATGGAATAGAGTGGGAATTAATTTAGGAAGAAGGATCCCTTTTTAAAATGGAAATTTAGTAATTAATAAAGTAATTATTGTGTTAACTATATTATTTAAAATTGAAAAACTTATATACTTAATAACTTTCACATACGAGGTTCAATCAGGACGAAACTTTTTACGTTGTGCTCGTAATAATGAATGCTTCATGATGGAAATGGTTTGGGTGAATTTGGAGCAAATTGAAATTTGGGTTAAAATTGGACGTCGTGCGATTTTAGTCTAAACTGAGATGCATCGGTGCCAATTGAAATTTCAGTGAATACAAATAGTCTCTTTAGATAAATCGTAATATTAATAGTAGATAAAATTTACTGTTTGTGTTTGGTTGAAATTATTGGCCGTTTAACTAAAGTGATCGCTATTACGAGCAATAGGAAATTAAAATTGAAATATAGGAAAATTGTCGAGAAATCCAGATTTCTCACTGTAGTTATTTAAATTCCTAGCTATTTGCCCATTTATTTTTTCAGGTACATCTATGATTTAATTTGTTAAAAGCTAAAATTTGATTGTTTGGTCATTTTGAATGTGACATTGACATTGTGAAAATTGTACCTTTTTAGGGTTAAGAGAGGTAATAGCCTTTTTTAAGTGCTACAGGTACTATCGGCCTCGATATTATATTTTGGAAATACCATTAAACCGCTGTTTGATTTTGGAAATGTTTTTCAATTTGGAAAATGTTTCAAATCCAACTTTTTATAATTTATTTGATATCTTAATTTAAACATGTTTTTAAAACTTTTCTATTCTATTCCAAATTTCTTTATTTATTATTCTAGTATTTACATTTAAGTAAATGCTTTAAAATGATTATTTTTGAAGTATTGGGTTTTATAGAAAATATTACAATACTATATATATATGTGTGTGTGTGTGTGTGTGTGTTTAATTTTAAAGCAAAATTTAAAAATGATTATCTTTATAAAAAAAGAAATTTTACGGGTTTAAAAAGATTGAAATATTTGAAATAATATTTATAAATTGTTTATACTAAATGTTATTTATAAACATTACTTTTTAAGTGGAGAATACATTTATAAAAAGTGTTTTATTAAATAAAAGAATGGTATGAGGTAATATCTTATAAAAACAAAATTAGTGTCATTTTGGAAAAGGGAAAAGTAAACTCCATTTGGAAATTTATTGAAAATTTATGAAAAATGTACGTGTTTTATAATTCTATTTTGAGATTTGTTTTATATTTAGAGTTTTATTTTAAAAGGGGTTTGAAATTGTGTTTAGAGAACTATAAAAAGAATTTTATAAGTGAAATTGGTGTTTATAAAAGAGATGCGAAGAAGTTGGATATTTATCAAATGAGTTCATAAATGATATTTTATAAAAGAAGGTTTAGAAAAGAGTTTGTAAATAATATAGGGGACTTTCTAAAGGAGTAAGTTATACAAATTCAGGGATTTATAAAAAGGAAGTTGAAATTATGTTTAAATATTATAAGAGAATTTATAAATAATATTTTATGGAAGAAATTTCATTAATGAAATTTCAGCTCATATTTATAAAAGAGAATTTTATAAAAAAATTATTTATAATAGAGATTTGATTTCCCTGAATCGACCTTCTTAATTTATAATGGTTGGGATTATTCTTTCCCTACTTAACACCGAAAGAATTGTGTTTGAGATTATGATTATCTCTACTTAAATGATTATGCTTTAACCTAATTTAAGTGTGATTTGAAGTAGAAATCTTTCTTAAGATTTATAGATATACTGTAACACCTCTAATTTTAATAACATTATTCAAGAGATTTAATTAGATAAATTTAATAGAATAGCATAAATGTTAAGTGATAGGGGGATTGGGATTTGAATAAATATTAAGTGGTCATGCTTATTAATTAAAAGGGGCTTAAGAATGGTTTATAAGCTAAATAAACTATATACGGGCATAATAGGAATTAGCCACACCTAACCTTTACGCTTATATATAATTTTGTCCCCTAACCCGTACACGTTTATTTTCATTTTCACAAAAATGAAAAAATAAGAAGAGAAGCCGGTCCTTATAAAAAGGAAAAGGAAGAGAAATTCAAATAAAAAGCTAAAAAATTAAAAAAGGAGAATCAATCTCTATCTCAATTCACTTTCCTTATCATAATCAAGGTGAATAATAATTCCATCTCTATTTTATGAATATATATTTTGGATTTAAGATTAAATTCCTATATATAATGTTTGGATGATGATATGCTTGAAGTAAAGTTGGTTTAATTTAAAAAAGGTTATTTAAATTAAGATTTACACGGTTTTAGTGCAAAACCGATATAAATTAATATTTAAATTAAGATTTACACCGTTTTAGTGAAAAACATGGTTTTTGAGTTGGGTTTTAAGTTTGATAATTTTCCAAGCTATGGAAAGGTTATTAAAAATTTTGAATGAAAATATGGTCGATTGGGTTTAGGAATTTATTTCAGAAATTATATTGAGAACAAGGGTCTGAAATTTTGATATGTTAGATAACATGATCAAAGGGAATTTCTATAAATTTTGGGGATTTTTCTTAAGTGATTTACTATAAGAATTAAATTATTTTGAGAGAAGGATCTAAATGATTTAATTGTATTTAATGGAAGGGCTTGTCTATAAAAATTATTCATGATACATCCAAAAAAAAAGAGGTGGTAATTTTTGTAAAGCATGTAAAAAGTTGAGGTGCCAAATCATGTATTTACACATAGGCAGGTTAGTTAAATATAACTTGTTTTAAGTGGCTTTAACTAGCCTTTACCCAAAAAAATAGGTTTCGCCTATATAGAGGTACCTTTCGATTCTTACCTTTCACCTTCAATCAAGTCAAAACCACACTAAGCCAAAACCAATACACAAGGTATCACGTAGATGGTACATTGTGGATTGGAGGAAAGGCAGAAGGCATGGTGTCGAAAGCGTTGCTTCTGATGGGGTTGATACCTTAATTTATTTCAAAAAGTTAAACACCTACCTTTTTTTACTAAAGCTTTTGACATAGCCGAAACATATATTTTCGAAAGGAGGTTTCTAATAGCTTTCGAAGGGGTTGCCATTTTTTGTTTTAAAAATAAGGGCTTTCGAATGAGTTCCTTTAGTTATAAATAAATGCTTTCGAAAGAAGTGGTTCTGACCTAGTCGAAGCCCTGCTACTTTTCTTTTTCCTTTCGAGTGTATTGAAGTTATCAATGCTTTCGAAGGGTAGGATTTGTTTTATGGATGTATTAGGTCACTTCCTAAATGGTTTCGAAAGGGTTCATGGGTTTCGAAGGAAATGGCTTCGGAAAGGGGTTTCGAAGCTATCCTTAAGTGTTTTCTTAAATGTTTTGAAGCTTTCGAAAGGGGTGGTGCCGACGCCATCAATTTTTCCCCAATAATTTTATATGATAAAGAATGGTTTCAAAAGAGATACTTCATTTATGTTCACTTTTACCCAAATGATATTTTAAATATAGCCCAATGGTTTTGGAAGGGATACTTCCAAAGGTTTCGAAAGGGGTACTTTCATTGATTTCGAAACTATGTTTCTAAGGATTAATAAGGAATGTTTTAATACTTTCGAAAGGTTGATTCTGGTTTCGAAAGAGATGATTTAAAGAGCTTCGAAAGGTATATATGTAATGTTTTGATGAAGTGTTCTATGCTTTCGAATGAGGTTATCCAGGCGTTTCAAATGTGATGTTTTAAGGTTTCGAAAGCCTTAACTTAAAAAACAAATAACCCAATCTAATTTTAAGGGAAAACCATGGCATATGAATAAATAGAGTATTTTGAAATGGAGTTTTTGAAGAAGTATTAATATGCTAAAGGAATTAACTATTGATGCACGAAGATTTTGATCAATGACAATGAGCTTCAACAAATAGGAAGAGAATGCAAAACCTAGAAGAAGATTGATGAAGACCAAAGTATAAACATTGGTATGATTTTCTATGTGTCTTAGTCTAGATTATTTGTTAAAATCTATCCTCAAGAGATTTGCACGAACATTAGAAAACTTCATTCACATGTTCACTATGCATACTTTTATACTTCAGTCGACTGAACAGACATGGCCAGTCGACTGAAACTGTACACATATATAAAATTGCACAGTTTCAGTCGACTGAATTACCTGTGCAGTCGACTGAAATTGTTCCTGAAAATTTTTCTTCATATTTTCAGTCGACTGAATCTCCTGCTCAGTCGACTGAATTTAAACCTGCGAATTTTCTCTGAAAAGACACCTTCTTCTTCCCAAGAGTTGCAACCATTCATCAACGGAAATGGAAGCATCTCTTGTTTGCAACCCTTGACAACTTATGCACCTCTTCTACAAGTATATATACATGATTCTAACATCATTTAATTCACCGAATTCTCTTGCTTTAATCTTACTATTCTCTTGTACATATTCTCTAGATATTCTCAAAGCAATCACCAATCTATTGCTTGAATCACTGTTTTTGTTTATAACATTCTTTTGATTCATAGCAATTCACATTTCCTAAATCTTCACAAACACATTGCATATTCTCGAGGATAAGATTATAGGAATATTGTACTACATTAGACTCATTAGTGCTGACAAGAACACAAAAGTCGAATATTGTATTTTAGTAATTGAGTTGAAGTCCTCTTTGGTAGTTGAGGCAAGAAATCCCGTTCGGTTGTTCGGGTAAGTTGTAAACCTATTCCTCCGGGTGAAGTGAGGGTGTTGGTTAGTGAAATTCCTAAGTGAAGCTTAGGGACTGGACGTAGGACAAGAGGTCCGAACCAGTGTAAAAGTCTTGGTGTCTCCTTGTATTTACCTACTTCATTTACCTAGACTATTTCATTATTCCATATTACACGATCCTACCTCATAGCCTCTTTCAATTGGTATGAGCAAGGTCGTCCTATAACCATAACACCGTTATTAGACATATTGATAATATGGAAAATAACGTAAGCACAAGCACAACATCTGCCTATAGTTCTACATTTGCGGAAGGACAATCCACCCAAATACCTCCTCTATTCAATGGACTAAACTATAACTATTGGGCTACAAGGATGAGAATTTATATGCAAGCAACAAGTTTCGAAGCCTGAAATGCTACTCAAGCAGAATTCGTTATACCCACAACCGATTATCCTACATGGACACAAACTCAAAAGAATTAAGCTAGTGCAAATGCCAAAGCTACGAATATGCTTTTTTGTGCCCTGGATAGAAATGAATTCAACCGTGTTAGCATATGTACTACTGCATATTAGATATGGGAAACTCTTAAAGTCATACATGAAGGCACAAACAAGGTTAAACAAACAAAGATATCCATGCTGAAGAATTAATTCCAAAACTTCAGAATGCGACAAAATGAATCCATCAATGACATGTACTCAAGATTTCAAGACATTCATCATGCTTAATCGGACTAAGAGAAATATACACGGACTTTGACATTGTGTCTAAAGTTCTAAATTCACTCACTGATGAATGGGAGAGAAAAGTACTAGCAATCGAGGAAGCAAATGATTTATCTACAATGAAACCAGAAGAATTGATTGGAAATCTTATGTCGTATGAAGTAAATATGCAAGCTAAAAAGGATCAAGCTCAAGAAAGAAAGAATATTGCTTTTCATGCGGAAAAGGAAGAATCAGAGTCTGAAGATGAGGATCTAGCATTTATAGCCAAAAATTTCAAGAAATTCCTAAAGTATAGAAAAGGAAACAAAAACGGATTCAAAAAGAATTTCTTGAACAAACCATCATCCTCAAATATAGAATGCTTCAGTTGTCATAAGAAAGGACATATGCAAAAAGATTGTCAAGAACAAATGAAGGAAAATCAGAAAAAATTCAAAAACAAGAAGGATAAATTCAAAATGAAGGCATTTTCTGTAACATGGGACGATTCAGATTCATCATCATCCGAAAATGATAGTGATAGCGACAATGAACGGGCAAATGTATGCTTCATGGCTCAAGAATCTGAGGTAAATAATTTAACTTTCGACGATTTAATCGAAGTAAACACTGAACTTTTGAACACAATAAAATCCCTTAAAAAGAAACTCAAAGAAACTCGTGAAAATCAAAACAAAGCTGAATTTGAAAGAGATATGTTAAATGATGAAAAGAAAATTCTTGAAGAAGAACTTGAAAAAGTTCAATAATCTTGTTCAAATTCATAAACTCAATTATCACTTTTAAGTCAAGAAATTGAATCTCAAAAGATAAAGAATGATATGAGCGTTTCTGAAAATCATGAGTTAAAAACTAAGATTAGACAAGTTGAGTTAGAAAATAATAGTCTTCAAGCTAGATTAGATAACATCACAAAAAATGTTTCTAACTTCAACAAAGGAAGAGAAAATTTATCTAAAATTTTAGAAAATTCTCGATCCTCTTCATGTAAACATGGATTAGGATATAAAAAGGAGTCAAAAATTCCTAAAAAGAAAAAAATACATTTTAAGTGGAATATGGATTCAAAACAACAAATATTAATAAAGAAACCTATTAAAACGAAAGTAGAAAACAAGGTAGTTACAATTAGGGTACCAAAAATTAACAATGTATTAATAAGAAATAAATATATTAAAACATTTATGGATAATGTTCATCATAATAAAAACTATATTTATAAAAAGGACACTAAACCAAATTGGATTTGGTTTCCTAAAACTCTAACTTCTTAGGACCCTATTAAAAAGTGGGTACCAATAATTTCATATCTATTTTCAGGTCCCACTTAAAAAGAAGAAATGGATATTAGACAGTGGTTGTTCAAAACACATGACCGGAGACAAAGATATGCTTACAAACATCACATACTTTGATGGTGGCTCGGTTACCTTCGGAGACAATTCAAAAGGCTATATCATTGGCAAAGGAGATGTGAACAATTACGGTACATCAAATTTACCTTTTATAACAAATGTTTCATTAGTTGAAAATTTAAAACATAATCTACTTAGCATAAGTCAACTGTGTGACAAAGGTTTTAAAATAACTTTCTCGAATAATAAATGTAGTATTTTTGATCAAAACCAAAATCTTATTTTTGAAGGAAATAGAGATAGAAATATTTATGTTTTAAATATGAATATTAATCATAATTCAAGTATGTGTTTACTTTCCAAAGATAATGATCCTTGGTTATGGAACAAAAGGCCAAAGATAATGATCCTTACTTATGGCACAAAAGATTTTGTCATATAAATTTTAAAACTATTAGAAAACTTTCCAAAAATGAATTAGTAAGAGGATTAGCCAAAATAAATTTTAAAATAAATAATTTTTGTGATGATTGTCAAAAAGGAAAATTAACGAAATCATCTTTTAAATCTAAGAAAAATATTTCAACTTTACAACCATTAGAATTACTACATATGGATTTATTCGGACCAACACAAGTTCAATCCATTAATCATAGTCGATACGTATTTGTAATTGTTGATGATTTTTCAAGATATACATGGACTATTTTTATGAAAAATAAAAGCGACACTTTTGAGCATTTTAAAACATTTGTCAAAAGAATTCAAAACATTAAAGATTTGAAAATTAAAAATATTCGAAGTGATCATGGAGGAGAATTCGAAAATGAAGTTTTTGAAACGTTTTGTAAAAAGAAAGGAATTAATCATAATTTTTCTTTTCCTAGAACTCCTCAACAAAATGGAGTTGTAGAAAGAAAGAATAGAACGTTACAAGAATGCGCAAGAACATTGTTAAATGGGAGTTCTCTACCAAAACATTTTTGGGCAGAAGCCGTTGCTACTGCATGTTATGTATTAAATAGAATTTCAATTAGACCTTTAACTAAAAATACTTCTTATGAACTATTCAATAATAAAAAACCAAATATATCTTATTTTAAAATATTTGGATCAAAATGTTTTATTTTAAATACAAAAGATCAACTAGGAAAATTCGATTCAAAAGCTGATGAAGTAATTTTTGTAGGACATTCTGAACGAAGTAAAGCATATCGAGTATTTAATAAACGAACAAACTTAATTGAAGAAACTTTGCATATATCTTTTGATGAAAATTTTAATAAAAATGTAAATATAAAAGATGATGAAGAATTGATAAATATAGAAGAAATAAACCTTGAAAATAATAATGAACTAAGATCTCCGCCTAGAATATTACGAGATCATCCAACTCAAAATATAATAGGAGAAATAAATTCCCAAGTTAGAACAAGAAATCAACTAAATTAAATGGGTCATGTAGCTTTCCTTTCATCTATAGAACCTAAAAATCAAAAAGAAGCATCAACAGATGATTATTGGATTATCGCAATGCAAGAAGAATTAAATCAATTTGAACGTAACAATGTTTGGGAATTAGTTCCCCGTCCTAATAATCAATCAGTAATTGGAACAAAATGGATTTACAAAAATAAAGTAGATGAACAAGGTAATATAACTAAGAATAAAGCAAGACTAGTAGCACAAGGGTATAATCAAGAAGAAGGTATTGATTTTGAAGAAATATTTGCTCCCGTTGCAAGATTGGAAGCAATACGTATATTATTAGCCTTTGCCTGTTTTCACAATTTTAAACTTTATCAAATGGATGTTAAAAGTGCATTTTTAAATGGTTTTATTAAAGAAAATGTATATGTAGAACAACCTCCGTTATTTATACATGAAAAATATCCGGATCATGTATTTAAATTAAAGAAACACTATATGGTCTTAAACAAGCTCCTCGTGCTTGGTATGAAAGACTTAAAAGTTATTTATTAAACTCGGGATTTAAAATTGGAAAAGTAGATCAAACACTTTTTATTAAAAATACTGCCAAAGATATTTTAATAATTCAAATATATGTAGATGATATTATTTTTGGTTCAACAAATGAAAATTTATGTAAAGAATTTTCAAATATAATGACTAATGAGTTCGAAATGTCTCATATGGGAGAACTATCTTATTTTCTCGGACTTCAAATCAAACAATTAACAAATGGAATTTTTATAAACCAAGAAAAATATTGTGATAATTTAATAAAACGATTCGGTATGGAAAACACTTCTGCAAAACCTACTCCTATGAGTACCACTACACATCTCGATCGAGATGAAAATGGTAAAAGTGTAGATCAAAAATTGTTTAGAAGTATGATAGGTTCTTTGCTCTATTTAACCGCTAGTAGACCTGACATAATAATGAGTGTTTGTTTATGTGCACATTTTCAATCCGATCCTAAAGATTCACACTTAAGAGCAGTAAAACGAATAATGCGATATCTTAACCAAACTAAAGATTTCGGTCTTTTCTATCCAAAGGAATGTTCGTTTGAGTTAGTGTCATTCAGTGATGCTGATTTTGGTGGATCCCGAACGGATAGAAAAAGTACAAGTGGTACTTACCATTTCATTGGAAAATCACTTGTATCTTGGTTTAGTAAGAAACAAAATTGTGTCTCGCTTTCCACATGTGAAGCAGAGTATATATCAGCTGCTTTAGCTTGCACTCAAGTTATATACATGTAACAAACACTTAAAGATTTTAATATAAATTTAACAAATTCTACAATATATTGTGATAATGCAAGTACAATAAACTTATCTAAAAATCCGGTTAATCACTCTCGTACAAAACATGTAGATATTCGTCACCATTTTTTACGTGACAATATCGAAAAAGGAATAATTAATTTAGAACATATTTCTACCGAAAATCAAATTGCCGATATATTTACTAAACCTCTATTAGAAAACTCTTTTATAAAACTTCGACGAGAATTAGGTATAATATCCTTTAAAGATATCAATTAGAGATGCATTTGAAATATTCACTCATTTCAGTCGACTAAAACAATCCGTTCAGTCGACTGAATGAACATATCAAATATTTTTCGAAAATATTATATGCTGCATTATATAATTTATAGACCACACATTTTAAAAACTTAATTTTTAATAAGAACCATACTTTTCTAACAAAATTCTCCTAACCATTAAATCATTATGCGGTTAAAAATCTAAATAAATTAGAACCATTAGTTGTTTAGTAAAATTCTATAAATTCTAAAAAAAAATTATTTTCACATCTCGATTTTACGATTAAAAGCTTAAATAATTTCAATATAAAATGTCGTCAAACAACTCCTTCTCTCCGATCAATATCACCTCGTCAGTTGATAATACTCCAACATCGCCAATACTTCCCACACCAACACCAGCACATGAGCCGGTTTACAAATGGGAAAATTATCGTACTGGTTTCACACCAGAATCGAAAAAGGCGAAAAGTGGACTCTTTATTTCACCTGACACAAAATGAAAGATTGATGAAATTCATCACTTTCAACAACAACAGATAGATCTTCAACGAGAGCTATACTTCAAGCAAAAAGTTACGGCTAGAAGGTTAAGTTTTATAGAGCAAATTGATTTACGCTTCTGTGGATCAAAGAAGAACGAAGTGGCTAAACCTCTACCTAGTCCTGTTAGCTCACTTGATCCGTCTTCATCTTATCGTACACCAGTTGATCCTGTGAATCCTTGGATGTCTCCTAAGACTCCTCAATATAGTCCGAATTCATGGGATATAAATTACATGAAGAATGAAGGAAAGAAGACTCCAAGTCCATCCCCAAAGAAATAGTTGAATTTTGAAATATTTATATCAATATTTTTGTAACTATTCCTTTAAATAATTTATTTAAATTTCAAAAATTAACTGAAACAACAAAAATGCATGTTTCAGTCGACTGAAAGCTCCTGCTTAGTCGACTGAAAATATGACAGAAAACAATATTTACGAAGTTCAGTTTACTGAAATGATCTGCACAGTCGACTAAACTTTCAAACAAATAATTTCAACAACAAAAATTCAGTCGACTAAATATTCTGCTCAGTCGACTGAATCTATAACAGAATACTTCGGCCTTTGATTCAGTCGACTGAACAGCATATTCAGTCGACTGAACAGCATATTCAGTCGACTGAACGCAGCTTCCCAGGCAAAATTTCCCCTTCTAACCATCACATTTTACCCTACCAATTCACTTTTACCTCCTACAAACATCTTCCCCAAATTAATTTCGAAACCCTAGCTCCCAAATTCCTCAAAATCAAATCAATTCTCACCCAAATGGCACCAAAAAGATCAAGAGCCTCATCTTCTTCATCCTCCGAGCCAATTGATGCTCAAATAGCACAATGGCTTTATGATGGAACCGCTGTCACTCGATGGAACAAGATGTAGAATTCTCGAATTTTTGAGCATTCTTTCGTTGATTTTCAAAGCTTTCAAACCTACAACCTTCAAGCGTTAACAGATCCGGCAGGTTTGACTCCACTTCTAGATTTGAAAAGAAATGATCATGCCATTAATCATGTAATGGTAAAATTATTTTATGCTAATCTTAATCTTGGACACCAAACTCCAAGAAATCCAAACAACAGTGTTTGGAGTATGGTGTGTGGAAAGAAAGTGTTGGATAGAATAGCACACATTTTAGAGTCCCCAAATGTTGGGAGAAAGCTCGAGGAGATAGAATTCAATCCACACATTCGTGACAACATCAACCATCGATTTATGGATGATAACATCAACTTTACGGATTTTAAGTCCACCTCCCTTCGACCTATGGCAAGAATCCTCCATAAAGCCCTAATGAGAACGATTACTCCTCGCAGGGGCTCATACGAAATTGTCTACCCAAATAACTATCGAACTTTATATGCTGTTTTTGGCAATATACAAGTTAATTGGGTACAACTTATTCTTGATGAGTTTCTCACTTTCAACAATGGCAAAATGCGCACTATTTACTTTGGAGAGTACATCATGCGACTTCTCCTAAATGTCGACACGCCATTACCTGAATCAGAGAATACAATGGTCCATCAGATTAACCATCAGACCATAAGCCTAATGCAACTCCCATCTCGACCTCGTCGTATAATATCACTTGCCGAATGGGAAGCAAAGCATCAAGAACAACAACAACAACAACCTCAACCTCGCCACGAAGAACATCTCGAGCAAGATGATGAAATTCGTCTTGTTGACCCAAGCTTCACTACCAACCAATCCTTGGGGATATTGTCAAGAAATCAACAAATTCTTGACACTCGCCTTAAAAAAGTAGATCATAAGCTTGATAAAATCAAAGGATTCTTCAATAAGCTTTGGGATGCAATCTCGTGCTCAAGCACTACTACTGCTTCAACATCTCGCGGCAAACGTCCGGCACCCACGTTGACATGGACGACATCCGAAGAGCATACATTTAGCAGCGCAAGCGGAGCTAGTTGTGGCCAAGGAGGAAGAGCATCTAGACCACCAACAGGAGGACCCGTCATACGTGAACCAACTGGAAGGGAAGGTTCATATGACTTGGATAAGGATGAGTGATTTTGTTGTTTTGATGTCTATTTTTAAACTTTCTAATGGCTTGTATAAATAGCCATTTTATGCTTGTCTGTCATAACATTTTTATTTCTCTTAATTCATGCTTATATTCTCTATGATTTAGTGATTGTTTTGATATATTATTACTGTTGTTAGTTCTTCCTTTTTGTCGATGACAAAGGGGGAGAAAATCTATGGTACTAACTTTGTTTTGTAGAAAAGATAGTGCATGCATTCAAGGGGAGAAAGTAAGTATATACATCTCTAGAATAGTATTGTCATCAATCAAAAAGGGGGAGAATGTTGATACACGAAGATTTTGATCAATGACAATGAGCTTCAACAAATAGGAAGAGAATGCAACAGCTAGAAGAAGATTGATGAAGACCAAAGTATAAACATTGGTATGATTTTCTATGTGTCTTAGTCTAGATTATTTGTTAAAATCCATCCTCAAGAGATTTGCACGAACATTGGAAAACTTCATTCACATGTTCACTGTGCATACTTTTATACTTCAGTCGACTGAACAGACATGGCCAGTCGACTGAAACTGTACACATATACAAAATTGCACAGTTTCAGTCGACTGAATTACCTGTGCAGTCGACTGAAATTGTTCCTGAAAATTTTTCTTCATATTTTCAGTCGACTGAATCTCCTGCTCAGTCCACTGAATTTAAACCTGCGAATTTTCTCCGAAAAGATACCTTCTTCTTCCCAAGAGTTGCAACCATTCATCAATGGAAATGGAAGCATCTCTTGTTTGCAACCCTTGACAACTTATGCACCTCTTCTACAAGTATATATACATGATTCTAACATCATTTAATTCACCGAATTCTCTTGTTTTAATCTTACTATTCTCTTGTACATATTCTCTAGATATTCTCAAAGCAATCACCAATCTATTGCTTGAATAACTGTTTTTGTTTATAACATTCTTTTGATTCATAGCAATTCACATTTCCTAAATCTTCACAAACACATTGCATATTCTTGAGGATAAGATTATAGGAATATTGTACTACATTAGACTCATTAGTGTTGACAAGAACACAACAAGTCGAATATTGTATTTTAGTAATTGAGTTGAAGTCCTCTTCGGTAGTTGAAGCAAGAAATCCCGTTCGGTTGTTCGGGTAAGTTGTAAACCTATTCCTCCGGGTGAAATGAGGGTGTTAGTTAGTGAAATTCCTAAGTGAAGCTTAGGGACTGGACGTAGGACGAGAGGTCCGAACCAGTATAAAAGTCTTGGTGTCTCCTTGCATTTACCTATTTCATTTACCTAGACTATTTCATTATTCCATATTACACGATCCTACCTCATAGCCTCTTTCATTAACCAAGTTATTATGTTTGCTACTTCACACACACACACAGACATATATATATATATATATATATATATATATATTCACATTGAAATGAACCCATAATGGTACCTTGGTGAAGGGCAGAATAACCAGCTAGGTTGACCCAGTAGTGAATATAAATTAAAGATATTGGCAGGGGCTAATAGGTTCATAGTAAGCCCATGAAAATTGTGCATAGGAAAAGATATTGGCAGGGGCCAATAGATTCATAGTAAGCCCATGAAAACTATGTAAAAATAAAGATGTCAGTACGAAAGGTTCATAGTAAGCCCATGAAACCTATGCAATAATGAAGATGTCACCAAGACTGGTTCATAGTTGGCCTATGAAAACTATGATTTGATGTTGGCAGGTTTTTTAGATAAGTAAGTAAGATATTGACAAATAGTCAATAGGTTCCTAGTCAGCTCATGAAAACTAGGATAAAATAAAAGATATTGGAGTAACCAATGGGTTCATAGTGATCCCATGAAAACTATGTAATTGGATAGGGAGTCCTTAAACCTTTAACTGGTTATTAGTTAGCCCCTAAAAACTATTGGATTAATAGTAATCCTAGAAACTATAACCGTGACAGATAGTCAAAATGAATGGAGGTGGGAAATCCAGAATTGATTTACTTGTTTTGCATATTATCATATCATATTATTTTAAGATGTTTTAACCACTGCGGTTGCAGGAGCACAGTATGTTTTATAAAAAGGTTTTAGGACACTAGTGAGGGGAAACCAGTTCCGCTAAGCCGCGTGGTTGTACTAGATAAATAAATAATTTGAGATGGTAGATTATTATTCATACCAGGCTTTATGTCTGACTCAAAGTTTATGTTTTCCCTTAAACTATTGGGTGTTCAATTCATTTTGAGTACTCTAAGGGTTGAGGTATTCAAGTACCTCATTAGATGAATAAGCTTATAGAGACGTGCAGGAGGCATTATAGCTATTTTGAATCCTTGGTAGTTTGATTTCGCTGTGTTATGTTTTGTTAAGGCAAAATTGTTAATTTCCTATTATATACTCTTGTCACCAAGGAGGCATCTTCATAAATCGCTCTTAGAGTAAGTTACGATAAATATATTTTTCAAAATGTGGTTATGTCGTAGGATTGTGTAAAGAATGTTGAAAGGGTTTTTGGAACGGAATGTGAATGTTGTTTTGAAATTTTAAACCTTTTTCATATCGACATGTTTATGTTATATCAATTTAAGTAACATTTCTGTATTTGGTCACCGAGGATTAATAACTATGCATGACTGCAACATCCTTAGCCATTAGTTATGAGCCTCCAAATGGGGGATGTTACATATACCGTTGAGATAAGTATATGAATTTCTCAAAGTAGTTTTACATTAATGAAAAGATTAATTTAAGAGGCCCAAAGTTACTTTTTTCTTAACCAGCGTTATTTCCCTTAGGAAATTAAATCAATTGATGAATTGTTTGACTTTTTGATAGTTAAATAACCGACTGTCAAATGTAGACAAAAATGTAACTTTGGAATTATCTAAGGGAAATACATGAGTTATATGGCACATTCATCTTCGATGTACTGTACTGTGCGTATAAATCTCATCTGGCTCTCCTAGGACAAATAATAGGGAGATCCGTCAAGGGGGTTGATCCCTGATTTTATCTATTGTGCGTTCATTTTTGAAAGAACCAGGGTTGAGTTTACCGAAAACCATCGAATGTTGTTTCAAAGAGCTCAGGATCGGATAAGTATGAATTATTTGAAAACTACTATGATCTAACTCAAGTGACGTATTTAAGGCATCTGAAGAGTATGGAATTAAAGATAGAGCTTTTGAAGTGCATGAGATATTTGCTACTAATTCTATGAGTGATGCCAAATGGATGTAGTAGAAGTAGTGCCTTCGATTTATTCATATCCTAAACAACTTGACCATAGGGTAGAAAATTATATACGAACACCGTTGGTCTGTTTTAAATTATTTTCTAAAATGTAAATTATGTTTGATTTTTAAATTCGATTTTAAAATTTAATTTAATGATTTTGTTTAAAAATTTATATTCAAAAAATAATTTATTTTATATGTTTTAAAGCTTCAAATTATCGGTTAATATATTGTTTTAAATGCAAATTTAAGATTTTAAATTATAATATTATTTATTATAAATATATATTTTAAATAGCTTAAAATTAAATTAAGTAAATTATTTAACATATTTTTAATATATATTTTAAATTTAATTTAATATAATAAATATAGTTTTGATTTAAGACAATAAATATAGACTTTTATATAACTTTAATAGATAAAAAAAATTTGTAAAAGATTTTAGAATTCTGTAAAGGTTTTAAAGGATTTATAATATATATTTATAAAAGAATTTTTACAAAAGATTTTTATAAAGGATTTTATAATGGTTTTAAAAAGGAGTTTATAATGGTTTTAAAGAATTTTATAAGGGTTTTATAAAAGAACTTGTATAAAGGGATTTGAAAACGTTTAAATGAATTTACGTAGAAGTACATGAAAGGGGAAGAGTTGTAAACTATTTTGGAATTTATAAATTGCTTTATAAATGGTTTTAAAGAATATATATAGTTTATAAATGGTTTAAGAGAGATTTATAAATTATTTTCGAAATTGATTGAAAGAAATCTTCCTCAGTATTTATGGATATTTTTACTTTTGGAGTTAGTATACCGATTTCTTGATATGAACGTATGAATAGTTTTCTGGATTTATTATTAGAACTGATTTATAAAATGACCACGGTGTGAAATAAGCATTTGGTTGCTAAAGAGACTAGGGTCGGATATTTTCATACTCTTTGCCAATTCTGCAACAACTTTAACAACTGTGCATGTGGTGGAGAATCCAGGACAAAGAAGGATGGTTTGGCGAATTGCTACTGGTATGAGGTAAGAACGCAGCCCTGACCTTCGGGTTTGCTTGATATGACTAAAACAGGAGCTATCCTGGGCCAAGCGAGGTCGCTCCTCCGATTGGACATACTTCTATGATACCATATATGTTACTTTGTGACTGATTTGGTGGCCACCTTCGATTTGATTTTGGGAGTGTGTTTCGAGGTGGACGGTAGTGACTGCTATGAATTTCATCAGTCTGAGCGTGCAAAACGGTAGAATCCTACCCTGGGTATGTCATCACGTGCCTTTTCATATGCCTTATCTAGCCCACTATGATTTTGGTTTGTGTCGTACTAATGAGGTGCTCCCTGATAGCACACTGGTTTAATGGATTTTACAGTACTATATAGACTACGACATTTATAAAAATGTGTTTAAGGAGGATATGGGTAACGGCTTAACGCTATTTTAATACTTTACTGATAGATGCAACATATATAGCGTATATTACTGCGTATATATAGTTTAATGGATCCCTATGAGATGAAAGATCCCAAAATATCACTTAAGTTACTGCATGCACGTTATACACTAGATAGGAGATGTAAAATCCAGCAAACATCTCTAAAGCCATTACACTCATTACCTATTGTTGATTTAACTTACATAAGATCTTTTAGTTCTGATTCGAGTGTTTTGTCTTTTTATTTTGCTCGGATCAGCCTGAATTTCTCAGCGTTGAAGACTTTATTTTTGAAGGATAAAGAGAGAGTTTTGTATATTATATTATTAGTAATTTTCCGCTACATCATTATTGGTGTATTGTTGTTCGTACTCTGATTGTATTTTATAAGTGTGACCAAATGTATATTATAAAATAGTTTCATGAACTGCTTATTTGATTATTATATTTTTTCATTCCATTGTGAGATTCTGTGTTTTGTTTTTTCGACTTCTTGTTTTCTCTTATTTTATTATTTACCCCATTGACAATCCTTCATTTTGATTAGTTTGAGTTGATATATATGGTTTATTGTCAATTTAAATTGTCCAAAAAGGAGGGTTGTTATAGTTGGCATCAGATGGTTTAGCGATAACCTTAGCCTGTTCAGGGTCAACTCAATAGAAATAGGGTTGTTAATACCCTAGAATGAGTTTGAGTGTATGTGAAAGAGTGTATTTGCTAGTGTTAAAAAATATTTTGTATTGCGCTAATTTGTTCTGTTTTGTATTTATAAATTATGTTCGGTACATAGGACGATATGGAATCGGTAAGGATTTTTAAACAATTAATAATGCAGACCGACATAATATTGTTTTTGAAAATGGGTAAATGAATTAATTTTACCTAGTATTATATTTTGTATATAAAAGAATAATTTTAATAAATGAATATAATTGCATGTGATATTTTTGTTTGTTAGGAAGTGAAAATTTATAAATATTGGTTGCAAAATAGAATTTAAAGTGAATATGGATTGGAAATTTGAGAACTTAAGTTCTGAGGTTTGAAATTGGATTTCAAAGATTTTGGATAAATAATATTATTACTATTTGGAAGTAATTTTGGATAGAAATATTTTCAAAGGGTAATTGAAAGAAATATTCAAATGAATTTTAAAAAGAAATGATTTATGTACTCCCTTCTTCTGTCGCTGGAAAATAATTTCGGTGATGACCACGACATCACCGACATTCACATTCGAGTTTCAAAGTGGGAAGACCACTGTAGTAACTTTGCTGCATATTTCTTTTGATAAACAAACTTTGATTTAAATTTCCAAGCATGTTTTGCTATACAGAAGATACGAATATGTATATTATTGCAAAATGATTTGAAACGAACCCGGTATTTAGTTCCTAAGTTCCTGTTAAATTACTGATCTTCAGTTGTAGAAATAAAGTGAAATTTTAATGGTTGGAATCTTCTAAAATGAAAAACAAAAAATTAGAAGCTAAAGTTTAGTGGAACTGTAAAGAAATTGGAGATTTGTCAGCTGTAAATTAAAGGATAATGAAATTTAGAAGATGTAAATTATTGAATAATTTTGCTAACTAAAATGAATAAGGTAAATTTGTATAATATTTAGTTACATTCTAGAAACATATATAAAACTTACTAGAAACATTTAAAAAATTGAAATGTTAATATGAATATGTAATAGAATTTTATACAAGTAAAGCTTAAGTAATGGAGTTATGTCTACAAATAAGAATTATGATGAACAAGCAATATTTTAAGCATAAGTAAATATTTTAAAATGCAAATAACTAAATTAAATAAGAAAAAAAGTGAATACTATTTAAGTAAAAGATTATAAACTCAAGAAAATGGCTGGAATGATTCGTTTATGAATATTAATATTAAAATTGTAACGTCCCGCCTTTTTGTACGCTTTAAATCGACGATAAACCACACACGTCAGACTTAAACCATACAGAAGGGGCGCTTTTTTATGGGGTAAATAAGAAAAAGAACATAAACAAAAAAAAAAATAGAATCTTGCAACGGAACGGTAAAATATAATAATCAAATAAACAGTTCATGAAGCTGTTTTACAAACATTTGATTATACTTATACAATACATATCATAGTTACACATACCAGAGAATAATACGTAATACAGCGGAACAGTATGAATGTAGTGGAATACTATAATAAATAATAATAAATCTTCGTCTTCGTCCTCTAGAATACGGTCTTCAAATCCTGAAATGCTCAGGCTGACCTGAGCGAATTGAAAAGACAAAACACTCAAGTCAGAACTAAAAGATCTTATGTAAGTTAAATCAATGTAAATAATATGAGTGGAACGGCGTCAGAGATGTTTACGGCATTTGACATCTCTATCCAGTGTTTGACATGAGTGTAGTAACTGAAAAGATGATCGGGATTCACATCTCCTAAGGATCCGTTAAACTATTTACTATGTAGTGATATTTCGCTATTATAATAATGTCTATAGTAAAATAAACTTACTTTAAAATAGCGTTAAGGGGTTACCCATATAGCCCTTAACACGTAATAGTGCCAATAGTCTATACAGTACGGTAATACCTCCTGATCGGCAGGCTACTAGAGGATACCCCATAGGTACGACACAAATCAAACTCGTACAAGACGCGTTAGGGTAGGTGACACGGCACAACTAGGCAATGCCAGGGTAGGTATATCAATTACGCTTCCGGACCGGTGGCAGCGCGTAACAGCTACTACCGCCCACCTCAAGCCACGCCCCCAAATCAAAAATCAAAAATGGCCACTTAATCAATCCAAAGTCAGAGTATAATATCGAAGGGATGTGTTCGATAAAAGGTGCTACCTTCTTAGCCCGTCAATCACTCCTGTTTTAGCCACCTTATGCCAACTCACGGGAGTCGGGTCCACGTATTTACCTCAAAGGAAATGCCGCCACCATCCTACTTCATTCTGGAATCTCCACCGCGTACACGGTTGTCAAAGTGGTTTTGGTATCGACGAAGAGTATGCCCATATCCGATCCCGGTCTCTTTGCCAACCAATTGTTATTATAACACCGCGGTCATTTCAAAATAATTATACTTCAAAACCAGGATATAATATTCATTTCAAAACCATATAAATATGATATCATTTTCGTTTTTTAAAAAACCAAATCAATATGATATCATTTATAAAGCCTAAATCAATATATATCATTTTTATTTCAAATATATCATTTTCCTAAAATCATAGCATTTTCAAATCATAATACCTTGAAACCCATAACTTTGAAACATAATACTTAAATGGTTTAATATTAAATTACTTTATATAATAAATTAGCTTCTTTAATTTCACAAATCAATTCCAAATACAGATTTGAATCCCCAAATAAACCATTTCAATTTACTTATATTTCAAAGCTTTAAATATTCCACCATTTCAAAACATATTCTTTGATAATCCCACATACATCAAATTTAATTACTATTATTTAGATTTGAAATGTTTGCGTAATAAATCCAATATCATTTAACAAACTTTTAACTTCACATAAATGGATATTCTTTCAATTTATTTAACTTGATATATTCATTTAAATCAACTTTATATTCATTTAAATCACTCTAAACCAAATCAAGTTATAAGAATCATACCCTTTAAAATCTCAATTTTATTTCAATTTCAAATCAAATTTATTCGAGTATAATTCTTAAATAATTCAATTCAAACCAATTTCATACTTATCTTCCAACTTAATTTTTATTTAAGTCATTAAAACTCTATATATACAATATCTTAAACAGGTATTTAACCATATAATATAAAACAATCAAACTCCATTATTAAGCTTATTTTTATTAAACAAATTTATACATAGCTTAAATTCAAGAATTTAACTATATACATATATAAAATAATATTTATATAATATCAAATATTAATATTTATTAAACCGTATATTTCTTTCCAAAACCATAGAAATCATTTCAAAATATTTTTATATATAGACCACGATGTCTGTATATAATTTTCTACCCTATGGTCAAGTGATAAGGATATTTATCATTTCAATCCGTAATTTAAAATAAAAATACGGTTATATATCATTTCAAACCGCAGTCCCGAATGAGATAAAATGCATAACAACTTGTAGTCTATAATAACATAAAATACAACATCCATTCACCCAATATCAATCATCAGCCATTTATCACAATCATCATCCAATTAAAACAATAACATCAATATAGAATAAAAAAAATAATAAGAAATTACTGGCAGTTTATATTCAATAATAAATTAATTTAAATGGCAGTTTATATGCAATAATAAATTGAATAAAAATTTAATTCAATAAATTCAATTTTAACAGGAATGATGATAAAAATATACCAAATAGCAATAAATAAATTTCTAATCATATCAGAAATTAATTTAACGCACATAAGAAATTTAAGAAGTCGTGAGTGGGTTAAAACACCCATCTTTTGAATTTAAATTGAATTTAAATCCAATTTAAACCCAAAATTTCAGCAGTCTCCAAATTTGTCCAAACAAGCGTCAAAATGTCCGGAATTTTAGTACGATCCCAAGCAAAAACCCTTGCGTAAATTCGACCTCGTATGAGAAAGTTATTGTTATAAGAACACTTGAATTCAAATTTAAATGGAATAAAAATAAAAACAAACTACTCACCTTTATTTACTCAGTGCTACATCACCCAAAGAAACCCACGTCAGTACGTACCGCAACTCCATATGCGAGAACCAGCAGCACACGTTCGAATGAAGGCCTCCTTCAACGATGTTCGCACACCGCGCCTAGCTACACACTATCGCGCCGCCTCAGTTTCCAGCCGCCGCTCATCCCGAGGCCGCGTAGGCTACCAGACGTCGACCCATGCCCGAGAGCAATCCCAGCTACCACAAATCGTTGACCTAATTGTATTATTCTGGCCGATCCAACCATTAAAATCCAAAACCAATAGCTCCGATGAGTTACGCTCGGTCTCCTCTACACCATGGTACCAATGATTTGCCGATCCATCAATGTTCATCAACGATCAACGAACGACCAAAAATAATTTTCCATTTTCTAATCAAACGGAGGCTCGAATCAAGAAATAAATTGTAGACCTGAGTTGCACTCGTCGAGAGCTTTAGATCCATATAAAATTCGATATTGTTTTTGGAGTTTAAATTTTTGGCTTCGAAATTGATTTGAAATTGCAAATGGAATTTTGGTTGTCTGCCATTGAAATGATGAAGAGGAGCAATTGGAATTGTACATACATAAAAATGAATATAAGAGATAGGCTAGGGTATATAACAAGGTATATATAGGCAAGCTGAAATTAGAATGGACGGATCGATTTGATATACGCGTTGAACGACAAAATGGCCCGAAAAGCCCGTTCTGACTCCGGAACGAAATGGTTCAACCCATATATCAAAATAGATGTTTTAACATATTAAAAACGCAGTGGAACATGTTTCAAGTCCATATTCCATCTTATGAAGAAGTTATGCTAACATCATGTTATTTCAAATTAATTTCAATTGATTTCAATTTCATTGATTTCAAGGTGTTTCGTGTCCGTAAGATCAAATGACAAGCCCGAACATTACGAAACTTGAAACCCTACAATAATTCACCGTTACGGATCCGATGAAACTGGTTTCTTTAAAATCTGAGTCAGTGGCCAAAATGGCTATTTTTACATTAATTAAATAACTTAATAATTAATTAATTAACTCCAATTTTTAACTTTCAATTTTAAAATTGACAATTTTTATCACTTTTATATTGCTTAATCGTTTACAGCGATCTAGACAAATTTAAATGTCAATTTATAGTTGATTAATTTATCAATTTCAGTGTTAGCCTCAATTCATTAAATTTAGACATTAAAAATAAAATTCCCAATAATCCCATTTAATTAAATAAATTAATGATTATTCCATTCATTATTGTCGAATGGATGGATTTAACATTGGATTCAAAACTTTTACATTAATATTCTCACATTCGATCTTAATTTCAAATAAATTAATATTTAAATATTTTAATTTCATTTAATTTCAATTAATCTAATTATTAAATTTAAATTTATTGATAAAACTTTATTTCCATTCCTTTTATTCCACCAACTGTCATATTATAAATAAAATTGACATTATTTCCAATTATTTCCTTAATTTGTACTAACATAACTTTTAATTTAGATTTATTACAATTGGTTACAAGTTTCGATTTAATATACTAAATAATTGGTTAACTTAATAATAATTGTTGCCATTATCGTTTATTTTCACTTATAAGCTATTATTAAGAAACAAATGTTGCAATGTATTTAGATCTAATTCAATACATTAAATGAATGGGTAAACGATTAAAATTTTGCACTATTGCCAGATTTACTCACATTTTGTAACGACCCAGAATTTTGAACAATTTAAATTGAAAATATTTAATTTATTTTAAATATTTGAATGATGGTTTGGATTGAATTTTAAAATTTCAGAATGAATTTGGCGACTAAATTATAAAGTTAATCTATTGAAAGTTCAATAAAAATTTGAAACTTCAATTTTAAGCTGATTAAAAATATTTCAAAGGCTTGTAAAATTCATATTGATAATATTGAAGATTTTAGAAGCTTCAGAATTTAATTTGAAAGTGAATTGTTCAGTTTTGAAATTATATCGTTTGAATCGATATTTAAAAATAGTCGTCCGAGGCACAGTCTCGGAATTCGACGAAACCAGTTCCATTGGGTCCGTAATATTGAATTATTATCGGATTTCAAATTTCGTATTTTTCGGAGTTGTTTTGTGAGCATACGGTAAGTAAACGCGTCGAAATTTAAACCGAATTCAATTGAAATTTAAATTTGAATTTATTCAAACATCAGTACTTTGCCTTCCTATCGAAATACTATGGCAAAGTAATGCAAACACGTTTTCTCTGCTTAAGCACGATCTGTCATCCTTAACTCATGCCTAAAATCACGCTTCTTTCTACTTTTAAAATCATAACCTTATCTCCTCTTTTCAGTTTTAAATCGAAGAAAACTAACGAAAAAATGGCTGAGCTAAACAGTTGCTCTCCTTTGAATGGTACCCGAGCCATCCTTCATTATGTTCGAAGCCGCTTGTCCCTAATTTCCAATTTCATTTCAGATAAATTCAAAATCTCGAAATCTCTTTCTCTCGTATAAAACAATGCCGCTCTTATTCATTTCAAAAAAAAAATCGAAGCTGAATCCTTCTCTTCCCCTTCTCCCCTCTCTTTCGAAATTCAATTTCAAAATCGAACGCAGTGGAAAAAAAAGAAAAAAAAACAAATGGCCGAAGCCCACTTCTATCTGTTCATATAAAAAAAAATCATCAAATCGCGATATCAGGGTGCGCAGGCGGCGACGCTCGCAAGCGCGAGGTGCGGAGGCGCGTTCAACTTCGTGGGAGGCGGCGAATCACGAGCATGGACGAGGCGACACTGACGCGAGCACACGCGCGCGTGGGCCGCGAGGAGAGGGAGGATTGCGATTAGGGTTTGACGGCAAGGGCGAAGCGCTCGAGAGATGGAGCTGGGTTAGGCGGCGAAGCGAGCTAGTCGGGGTGGCTCAAGCAAGCAAGGGGGGATTCGCGATGGCATTCGCGAGGTTAGGGGAAGAAGGCAAAGGCTGGAATTTCGATCTACAGTTAGGTAGAAATTTCATCTTGTTCGTTTTTAATTTAGTTTAATTTATACTGTAGAATAGAAAAAAAATATACATGCAGAAAAAATTACAGTAAAGAGACTTGCTACTTACAGAAATTTTTATATAAATAAAATTTTGATAAGAGGAAAAAAAACTGATGGACACATATTTTTATTTTATTTTAAAACAGTAGGGTATAAATTGTGTTGTTAATTTTAATTTAAAATAAATGCCTATAGAAATTTTTTACAGTATAGTGAAAAATATTTCTGTTTTAATATCTACCTATACAAGTTAAATATGGAATTTTATATATAGTTACAGAAAGAGAATACAATAAGATATAAATGCAGTTTATATATATATATATATATTCAAAAGGAAGATAAATTTGTTTAATTTACTTATTTAATTTATTTATTTTAGAAAAGGATTAAAGAATAAAATTTAGTTTTAAACAAAAAAAAAATTAGTTAAACAAATTTATCAAAAGAAATTGATTTAAAATAAAGATATTAATTTAAAATAAAATAATTAGTTAAATAAATTTAATTAAAGGAGAAAATTTATTTAAAAAGAATTATCAGCCAGTCAAAACTATTAAACGGAAATTAATTGTTCGGTTGATTCGAATATTAATAAATTGTGTAAATATTTGTATAAGGTATAACTCAAGAAAGTCGAGTCAAGAAGGAAATGGATTGCAAAATAAAAGCAAAGGTGAGAACTTCTCACTCAAAAAAATTTATAAGTTGGATTTGCAGTTATTTATTGATTGCTATTTGGTTGTGATATTAGATATAGTAGGATATATCTATATATATAGCAATATATATATATATATATATATATATATATATATTGGCATATGTATATATTGCAGTTGATTGATCTCCCGCATTGTATAGCGGATAAGACCCTATTGCGCCGCCTATTAAGCGGATAATATTTTATAAATCCCATATACCGCGATATTCCACCTCGAAGTGGAATGGGTATTGTGCTAATGTCGGTGGATGCAGGGAAACAGGTTGGAGGGATCCAACTGGATTCCTCACAAATATTTATTTGATTCAGATATTGTGATATTTGATTGTTTATCATATCGATATATGATGTTTGAAAGTCGTGATTGACTATTTAATGTGTTGCATCATCGAATCTAATTTTGAAGCTTAAAAATAACGATTTTGATTTTTAAGGGATTTCTAAAGTGATTTTTTGAAAGTATACGTTTATAAAATATTTTTGGAATTGATTCATCTTAAATAAATAAACATTATAAATTTAATATTATACAAAATTATGATTTTTGAGAAATACAGTGAAAAGTTGATTTTTGAAAATATGGGATTAATGATTTTATAAAATAGTTTAAACTGGGATTTCTGAATTTATTATAAAAAGTTTAAAAATAGGATTTATGAAATTTGATAAATCAAAATGATGAATTATAAAGTAGTTTAAAGATGTTTTAAAAGAATAATATAAATTGATCCATATAAAAGATTTATAAATTGATATTTATAAATTAAAAATATTGGAATTGTAAAACGAGCTTTTATAAGTGTTAGAATGAATTGTGAATGAATTTCATAAATGAATGAAATCTATAGGATTATAACGGTGAAGTTATAAGTGGAATTTTATAAATAAAATTTATAAAGTTATTTAGAGAATAGATTTGGATAAATAAATGAATCTTATAAGTTATAAGATTTATAAATTTGGGATGTTTAAAAGAACGTTTTTGCAAACAAATAAATTATAGGTATTTAACTTATAATATGAACTTTTAGTATACCATTGAGATATGAAATTGAATAGATTAATAAAGGAATTTATAAGAGGAAGTGTTATAAAATAAATAGAAATGGAATTTATAAACATTGTTTTATAAATCCGCAACGACTTATCTTGATAAGTAAATTGTTGTAATTTGTTTATGGAGTTATATTCACGTTTTAGACAGTGAATAATCCTTTAAAAACAAAATGAATAGAAATGATGAAATTGGTTAAGAAGTATATTCATGTTTTTGAATAGCGAATAATATGTTAAAGAAATGTTTTGGATGTGATGTTTTAAATAGAAATAAAACGATCTAAAGATGTTTTAAAATGTATTAACTATTGAAACCATAGATTTCAACATTCATTGTTGAAATAGACGTTTTCGAGAAATAGAAGGAAATGGTAGATTATAACACTGTTGTTATAGTAAATGATTTCCGAAGGGAAATGTTTTGTATACTATTGGGATTTATATATCTATTTTAATTTCGAATCCCTATACTAGTGATTTTGGGTTGTCGTAACGATGTTTTACGCAACATTCGTTTTAGCCCAAATAAATATGTTTAAGAGAATGATTTCCTTAAAGAATGAAATATATACTTAATCTCGATTTAAGTATATTGAATATTTTCCAAGTATAGAAAATCAAAAGACTTGTGAATTACTTATAAATAAATAAGTATGGAAATGTTTTTCCAACATTAAGTGAATATTTTGAATTTATGCTTTTGAAGATAAATTGAAAATGCATATTAGAAATTGAATGGAAATCGTATATTCATAAATATTTTGGAAATGTAAATTCAATATGGAATTTATAAATGAAATTTGGAAAATGGGTTTAAAAATAAATATTGATTTATTTTTGAAGTATTGAAAATATATATCTTGTAAAGATATTTTTGGAAAATAAATAATTTGGAAAATTATTTGGAATCTGGTGATGTTGTGCATATCCATTAATAGTTCAATAACCGACTATCAATATTTACCTTTAAATAGGTATTTGTTGTGATTTGCTTGAATTTAAATGCCACACTTATTTTTTTTAAATAAGCGCTCACTATTCGGGTTAACCGGGAAAGGACCTTGGGGTCGTATAACCCATTCCGAATATGTGATACGTCGTTATGAATTGCATTTGAAGATCGGTGTTGAAGACCGGATATTTTCAAAAACGAAAGGGTTTCTTGTTGATTGTCTCTGCACTGACTGATCCCCGGTATAGAGATCTCCATATGTGATGGGAAATCCGGACGTGATTAGAGATTACCCGGATTGCAAGGACTTCTTTGTAAGTGCCTTCGGTTCTGTTCGATCACGGAACAGACTTGTATGGATAGTATGCCTGACATTACAAATTGAGATATAAAGCTGATTTCTTTCAAATATATTTCTGTTGGTGGCGGAGAATTTATTCTCTTAGCTTAACACCCTTCTCTGAGACATACGAGCTCAGAGGTTATATAGTTGAAGGTTATCAGCAATATATTCCCAATTTGGTAATGTGACATACTGAGTGTTGCTGTGAAATGATCATTGTGTTGATCATTTGTGATAAGATCATTTGTTTGATCGTTTATCTTTATGATCATTTCTATGATCATTTGTTGACCCAAAGCACAGCTTTTGTATAAAGCGTGGCTTTGTGGACGAGACTTCGTCGAGCCTCACACCCCGGAATGGTCAAAAAAGGAAAGATGTGGCAAGGTTATGAGGGGTAGCTCCCTTTAGTGTATGTGCATTTCCTTCTGGAAAAGGGTGGTATCATGGTATGGAGCCCAGATACTTACTCATGTTGAAACACTTATTATTATGGTGTGATGTTGATTACGAGCGCTCGGTTAAAGGTCCCAAAGGACCGAGGGATGACATACTCGTGTCAGTAGTTACCCAGTTAGGGGTAACCCGGCCTTGTGTTGGCAGAGATCCGGTTTGGTTCTCGGGGACGTCCTTCCAGAGGCGTTCTCATGTGGCAATGGGAAGTTCCTTGGTCTGACCATTCGTTGGAAATCCAAAGAAACAATACGATCTTGTACGGTATTAGTTGTAAAACCTATCATTCACTTATGGTGGCGCCCCACTGTTTGGATGGTAGCTATAGTAGGCATAGTTCGAAATGTCTATGCTGCTAAGATTTATATCTTTATTTTCGAAATGATTTTCTCTACATTATGCACTAGTAATAATATCAAATGTTCTTTTAAATGCGTATCAAGCATCTTTGACTATCATAAGGAGAAATCTCCTCCGATTCTGCATTTGCATTGTGTGTGTGCGCGGGAGGCCTTATGGTAGTCTCATTTTTAAAAGCATGGCGAATTAACTTTAAAAATATTTCTCTATTTTGATTTTAAAGAAAAATAAACTGTTTTGAGTTCTCACACCAGTCACATGACTGACTCGGAGTTTATTGTTTTCCTTCCTAAACTCTGGGTGCCCACAAATTTTCACACGGGCAGTCAAGAGTTAAGGTTTATCAGGATATTTGGAATTCAGGAGTTGCTAGAGGCAAGCTGGATGGCATGGCGTATTACTAGTATATAGTATTTCTTTTCCGCTGTTTGTTGTTATTTGTTGTTGTACACTCTGATGTAATGTAATGTAATGTAATAACTGATATAGTTCTTTGTTTAAAGATTATTATTTATCTATTATATGTTGTTCCGCTGCGAATTGTGAGATTCTGATGTTGTTTTGTTGTTTTCTGTTCTGTTCTATCTTCTTATCTCTACTTCTACCTCTTTCTTCTTCTTTTCTTTTTCTTAAACCCTAACATTTCGGTTTTTCGACAGCGAAAAATCGAGATCGTTACATTTGGTATCAAAGCATATGGTTAAGCGACAACCATGGTTCTGTTGGGCGTTACTCATTAGAGATAGAATCAGCAGTACTCTAGAATGAGTTTAAGTGTAATAATAGATATAAGCGCGTATTTGTTAGTGAATATAAAATTGTTTTTGAATCGGGTGAATAAGATAATTTTGCCCATAACAATTTTTTTGATAGAAAAGAAATGATTTTCTATGAATTATTATAGTATATGGTTGCATGATTGTTAGGAAGTAATAATATTAAATTATTATCATTATTATATGGAATTGAATAAGAAATAAAATGTATAACCAAAGATTTGAGATAAATTCATTTAACAAATGAAATTTATAAATATGAAGAAAAAAAATATATATATAAGGAAATGAATTCATATACAATTGGGATTTGTAAAATTAATTTTAAATAAATGAATTGGAAATGAATGATGAAATGAGATTTGATTTGATCAAATTGAATAAAAATCAAAACTTGGAAAAAATAAAATAAAATGGATTGAATTCAAGTAAACTAACCTGATAAATTATTAATTCATGGACTAATGAATTGGTTAAATTAAAGTTTAGTCCTGAGCTAAAATTTGAAGATAAATTTGAATTTGTATATAAATTCAAGTAAGTAAAAGAAATAAATTGAAATTCCCTTTGTTAGTAATTAAGTAAATTTGAGATGAATTGAATATGGAAATTGAAATTTAAAATGAATAAGTGAATGTACTAATTGAATCAAAGTAGTGAATGGAATAGATTTGAAATGGTTTGAATGAAATTTGTTTGGTTAATAAAATAAACCAAATGAAAATATGAAATGAAAATTGAACTGGAATAGAATGAAGAAAATGAGTTGTAAACCACTTGATTTAATGGAAATGTCATGTGAATTGGTCGTAAGCGACTAAAGATGAATTAAAACCATATGAATTGCTAATAGAATTTATCTTGGATGTATTGCTAATGAAATCTATATATTTGTTATTGAAAATGAATGGAATGTTAACAGATTTCTTATATTTGTCACTGACGTGTTTAAACTAAGTAAGTACAGGTTCAGCGAAGTCGTTGGGCTGGATTTGATCGTGCTAATAAGCTAATAATTAGCCGCTTTGCTTAAAAATGCTAATAAGGTACGCCTACGCAATAAAAAAAGGAAATATGAACTGTTTTTCTGTTTTCCGACCGTGTGGGTCGATGTATACATATTTATACATATTGTGAAATTGCAAAAGCTCCTCCGTACAAAGGAGACTCTGCCAAAATTTTCCGTGAATTTTGGGAGTTAGAATTTTTTTTGAAAATTGTTGGAAAATTTTAGTTAACGACAAATCGATTTCGAAATTTGCAAATTGAAATGAATTTGTAACAACCCGCATATTTGTCGATTTTATATTTAAATATTTTATTTAAATATTTTATCGTTAGTCGGATTTTAGTCCGAAAAGCTACTTTTTGTATACGGTCGAATTAGGGCTCGGGACCACTCCCATTGAGTTTAAAATGCCGTTTGCGACCTTTTTGAGTATAAGCTTCGATATGTTTGGAGAAAGTTGATTTCTGCTACTTTTTACTTTGGGTTTGGTTTTTGGGCTCAACCCTATGTTAATTTATGCTCAAATCTGAGCCACTCTTCCCCACCCACCCTCATTCTCTTCTCATTTCAGTTTTTAGAGTGTTAATGGTGGGAGAGATTGGAAACTAAAATTCCAAAACCCTAGTTTCTCTTGCAAATCAAATTCCTTGCTCCAAACTCAAGAAGAACCCATTGGTAAGCTTCTCTTCTTCTTCTCCAACTTATTCTCTTCCCAATTTCAGAAATTCCTAAACCTAATTTCGGGAATGTTCTTGTTTTTGAGCTTAGATTCAAGCTCATTTGGGTTGTGATTGAAGAGAGGTTGATTCTCCATTTGCTTTCAAGCTTCTTCTTGTTCGATTTTTTGAAAAGGTGAGATTTTTTATCTCACATCTATGACTATTATTATCTTTGGTTGTTGGGTATAAATTCCTAACACTTCTTCATGTGCATTTGCTCTTGATTTGGATTGGTTTTGTGAATATTCCAATTTTTGAGCTTTTGAGTCAAATTTGTGTGAAATCCTTTTATGGATGTTTGATCATGCTTTTGGTGATGCATCGAGGAGCATATAGGGCCGGGTTGCCGATTGGCATAAACCCTTAGAGCCAATGTTCGTTCGGGTGCATTTTGGAAGAGTTTGCTCTTCATTTGTATAAGGCTGAAAAACAGCCCAGGCATGATTCAGTCGACTGAAATCTCTGTTCAGTCGACTGAACCTGAAACCCGAGAGTTTCCAGGCATGATTCAGTCGACTGAAAAACTCTGCACAGTCGATTGAAACTGGAAACAGAAAGTTTCCTGAACCTGGAAAATTTCCAGGTACAGGGTCAGTCGACTGAAAATCTCTGTTCAGTCGACTGAACCTGCTGTTTGAGTCCAATTTGCCTTTTTGGATTGAAATTCCAATTTAAATCGATCCGTGATAATCCTATTTGTTGTTATCATCTATTATGACTTTGATGACTCTTTTTAGGTATTTTTGAATATCCATTTCGATGGATCCTTTATCGATTTCGTTGGATTTTATTCACGTCTTCGTATGTGAATTTTTGTGATTTGATTGTTCTTACAATCTTCTTCGTGATTTGTCACTTTAAAAATATAAAGGTTTTCTATACTAGTAGTAAATATCAAAACTCTTTCCTCAAACGATTTCAATACTATTTTAATACCAAATTCGTTTATAAAACCTTTTTCCAATCTATTAGTATATATAAACCTTTACCTCACTCGTATGAGAAATCTAATTAAACGACTTAGTAAAACAAGTGGTATGAAACGCTTGCGTTCACTTTGTCGGTTAATTCTTGGACTTGTTCGATTGAATCTCTTGTGACAATTTTCTAGTGGAGATTTACAGTTTGTTCGTAAATATTTAAGTTAAGCAAGTGGTTATGGGACATGAAGCTAAACTCATATATTTACTAGCTTAGTGTAATTGACACTTCTCGATGATCATGACGATCATTTTTGTGATTTAGACTAGCAATGTGCGATGTCTCTTGGTCTGCGAGGGAGACTAAACCCCGTTTTGTGGAGTTTCGACTCAATTTGTGATGGGGTAGCAACCCATGGTCTTCGGGCCGTTTGTGGAGCTTCGGCTCAATTTGTGATGGTTAGCGACCATGGAATTAGCGTTCCGTTTGTGATACACGTGTTGGTGAGCTTTATGCTCCCGTTTGTGATAGGCCTCCCCCCCTTTGTGATTTCTGGATTTCTTGTGTAGATTCCTAGAATTTGTGTTTCACCAGTTTTCGTGATTTCCATTGATAAGTTTTATCAATATTTGTGCATTGGTGAATTTGTGTGTCATTGACTTTTGTGATTTCTGGATTTCTTGTGTAGTCTTCTGGAATTTGTGCGTCTTTGACTTTTGTGATTGACATTGATATTATCGTCAATATTTGTGGTTTGATGAACGAAATAAAGAGTATGACACTTCTTTGATTCTTGTGTAGATTTGGTGACATTGATTAATCTCTTGATGATTATCAACTAAGTATATATATATATCACAGCTTGGCATTGTGATTATTACGTGTTTTGTCATATCTCTTATTCTATATCGTTTCATCTGATATTTATAGTTAGACTGATCCGTTTATTATTTTCTTATTAAATAATACTCGGGTCAGACCGAGATGTTACAGGTACTTCTGCTTGACTTCTCTCTTGGGATTGATTTCTCTTGCTTTTGGTTAACTACTTAGATTAGTAGTTTTTATTGTAGACATTTGAGATATAGACTCCATAATGTATACTTATTCTTTTGTATAGTTCATATAACTATTCTTTTGTGATATTGTGGATCTTTTTAGACCACAACTCTGATATACACTGCCATGTGTTAATTATATATTCATATCTTCTTCCGCCTTTGTGATATGAATTATCTGTGACTGATTTATGTTATGTTTATTTCTATATTTGTTTCCGAAGATTTTATATAGCCACTGTGTGATAGCTTTGAGTTTGTATCTGTATGTCGGATTTCCTCTAGAGATGAAAATTTATATTTTTATCTGGCATACCGGTACTCGCACAAAGCAATTATACAGATGGTCGCTCCTCAACAGCCTTATTCTCCGTGCTAGTCGATAGCATTACTCCGTAGTGTTCTTGTCTAGCGTGGTTATAGAGGTGGGGCGTCACAGAATTAGTGAACAAAACTAATTTAAAGTAGTAATATGAATTAGTAAATAAAAGTTAATCGTTAGAATTCAATATTTAATTGAGAATTGAATTCGAATGGAATTTAAATTATGAATTGAATTCAGATAGAATTGAAATTGTGAATTGAATTCAAATGAAATTGAATGGAATTGAATTGAAATTGAATTGAATGAAAATAAATATGTAACTTCAATAGTGAAGTAAAAACGTATAAGAAGCATATATTGGAAATTTTGTAATAGAATTGGCAAAATGGTTTGAATGTTGGAATTGGATATTATGACTAGCAGGATATACAGGTGTATTAAAAAGAAATGGAATTGGGATTTTGATTTCGAAGATAAAATTGAATTGCTCGACAAAAAGGCACGTATTTCAATTTCAGTATGAAATTTGGTGACATTGATTAATCTCTTGATGATTATCAACTAAGTATATATATATATATATATATATATATCACAGCTTGGCATTGTGATTATTACGTGTTTTGTCATATCTCTTATTCTATATCGTTTCATCTGATATTTATAGTTAGACTGATCCGTTTATTATTTTCTTATTAAATAATACTCGGGTCAGACCGAGATGTTACAGGTACTTCTGCTTGACTTCTCTCTTGGGATTGATTTCTCTTGCTTTTGGTTAACTACTTAGATTAGTAGTTTTTGTTGTAGACATTTGAGATATAGACTCCATAATGTATACTTATTCTTTTGTATAGTTCATGTAACTATTCTTTTGTGATATTGTGGATCTTTTTAGACCACAACTCTGATATACACTGCCATGTGTTAATTATATATTCATATCTTCTTCCGCCTTTGTGATATGAATTATCTGTGACTGATTTATGTTATGTTTATTTCTATATTTGTTTCCGAAGATTTTATATAGCCACTGTGTGATAGCTTTGAGTTTGTATCTGTATGTCGGATTTCCTCTAGAGATGAAAATTTATATTTTTATCTGGCATACCGGTACTCGCACAAAGCAATTATACAGATGGTCGCTCCTCAACAGCCTTATTCTCCGTGCTAGTCGACAGCATTACTCCGTAGTGTTCTTGTCTAGCATGGTTATAGAGGTGGGGAGTCACAGTTTGGTATCTGAGCCAAACTTCGGAACAATATGGAATATTATAACAAGGATCATCGTCCTAAGTCTTTCTTAGGAGTTGTGCTTTAGGATTTTATTCGGGTCTTCGTACCGTTCTATCCTATTTTCTTTATGATTCCTTGTTTTATCTATCAAGATTGCTTGATATTCAATTTGGTGAATAACCTTTTCTTCTTCTTCTTTCTTTCTAAAGGAAGAGAAATGTCTAGACCTGGCCGCCCCAGAGCCGTGCCATCTAGCACTCCGCCCCAGGATGGAGTTTTTATGACTGCTCAACAGCTTCTTGATTTAGTGACAAATGCTCAAGCAGCTGGAGCTAACCCGGAACCTACTCACCCAAAGTCGGGATTTGCACGCTTATGTAGCGATTACACTAATTTGGGTGGGGAGCCATTCAGGGGTTCCGAAACTGTTATTGAAATACAGGCTTGGCTAAGAACATGCGATCGCATCTTTTCGCGCATGAATCTTATTGACCTTCACCGAGTTCAGGTGGCCTCTAGTATGCTCCGAGAAAGAGCATTGGACTGGTACGAACTTCTTATTTCTGAGATTAATGAAGCGGATCTCACCTGGGAGAAATTCCGAGAGCGCTTCGAGTTAAAATTCGTACCAGAAGCAGAAAAAGTGACATTGGCTCGACGATTTATAGACCTTGTTCAAGGTGAGTCATCCGTGACTGATTACGTCGCCTCCTTCGAGTCGCTTTCCAAATATGGGGTTGAATACATCAACACCCCTCTGAAGAAGAATCAGAGATTTGTTTATGGCTTAAACAAAAGTCTCAAGAAGCCATTACTTCTAAAGTTAGAAGTTTCTTTCGACCAACTCGTTGATATCGCTCTTCATCTTGAAGAGGCGGATAGAGAGAATGATGTTGAAGTGGTGGGTTCCAAACCAAACTTCAACAACAAGAAGAGGCCAAACAAATCTAAAGGCCCTTATCCCAATAAGAAAGGGAAGCAAGCAACCTCCATGACAAAGACTTCTTCCTTTGGTCGTGGGGAATGCTATAATTGTGGTTCGAAGGACCATTATGCGAACAAGTGCCCAAAGTCTCTTTCTTGTCGCTACTGCAAAGTTCCCGGTCATGTTATATCTTCATGCCCCAAGCTTCAGGGCAGGAAGGAGGTAAAGTTAAATGTTGCTCAAGCCCCTGGCAACACATCTCATGGCCAAGGTATTTCTCATTCTATTCTAGATGGAATTATTTTGTTTCGTAATCACCCTATTCGAGTTCTTTTTGATACGGGTGCGTCCCATTCTTTTATATCAAAAGAACTCGTTGATACTTTTTCCTTGGATGTTTTGTGTTTAATGACTTCTTTGAGAATTGCGAATCTGGTTGGTGGATCCGCAACAATCAGTTTATTGTGTGATTTTTCTTTCCGAGCCGATTTGCATGTCATGCGTTATTTAGGCTTTGGAATGATTTTGGGAATGGATTGGCTTAACCGTTATGAAGCTCATATCCTATGTCCTGAGCAGACTATTCATCTTCGACATCCTCAATCTGTTAATCAGGTTTCCGTTATTCTTAAAGATTCAGATTCTGCTTTGGTTACATCTTTATATTCTTTAAATCCTCGTGATGACGATGATGATGATGAGGGTCATATTATTTCTCTTATTCACGTCGTTTGTGAATTTTCCGACATATTCGAGCCCGTTTTAGGATTACCACCTAAGCGAGAAATTGAGTTCAGAATTAATCTTATTCCAGGAGCTCAACCTATCACTCGTCCTCCTTATCGTATGTCCAATAAAGAAAACGAGGAGATGCGTAAACAATTATCTGAATTGGAGACGAAGCAATTTATTCGCTCTAGTTCCTCGCCTTGGGGAGCTTCGGCTATTTTTGTGAAGAAATCCGATGGTACACTTAGGCTTTGCGTTGACTACCGCAAGCTTAATGATCTTACTATCAAAAATAAATATCCTTTACCTCGGATTGATGATCTATTCGATCAACTTAGTGGTGCTAGACTCTTTTCACAATTGGACTTGGCTACCGGTTTTCATCAGCTTCGTATTACAGAGGATAGCATTCCTTTGACATCGTTCCGTACTCGGTATGGATCTTATGAATGGCTTGTGATGCCATTTGGGTTAACAAATGCCCCTGCTTATTTCGTTGACCTTATGAATCGAGTCTTCAAAGATTTTCTTGATCGATTTGTTCTCATCTTTATTGATGATATTCTTGTGTATTCTAAAACCGAGGAGGAGCATGAAAAACATCTTCGGATTGTGTTGGAAACTCTTAGGAGTAACCAATTGAAGGCAAAATTTTCTAAGTGCCACTTTTGGCAATCTCGTGTGAAGTTTCTCGGTCACATTATTTCTGAATCCGGAATTTCCGTGGATCCTTCAAAGATTGAAGCGATTCAAGATTGGAAGAGACCGGAGAGTGTGACAGGGATTCGTAGTTTTCTTGGATTGGCGGGCTATTACCGTCGTTTTATCAAAGACTTTTCTAAGATTGCCGTGCCTCTCACTAGCTTGACGAAGAAAGGTGTTAAATACATTTGGTCGGACAAATGTGAAGCTTCTTTTCAGAAATTAAAAGAACTCCTATCTAATGCTCCTATTCTTGTGATTCCCGATGGGAATCAAGATTTCGTTGTTTATACCGATGCTAGTTGCATTGGTTTGGGTGCCGTTCTTATGCAAAAGGAACGTGTTATTGCTTATGCTTCTAGGCAATTAAAGCCTGCTGAGACTAGATATGCTACTCATGATTTAGAGCTCGCGGCTATTGTTTTTGCTCTTTGGATTTGGCATCATTATCTTTTAGGAGAGAAATTTGTTCTTTACACAGATCATAAGTCTTTGAAATATTTATTCTCTCAAAAAGAACTTAATTTGCGTCAACAGCGTTGGCTCGAATTTCTTGCGCCATATGATCTTGATATTCTTTATACTCCCGGTAAGGGTAATCGTGTCGCCGATGCTCTTAGCCGTAAACAACAAGCTGTTGTTTCTATGATGATATCCGAATGGAACGATCTCGAGATCTTATCCACTTGTGAGATTCGAGACCGTGTATCCGAGTTATGCTCATCATTTGTTTTATGTAGCCTTGAGGCTCATCCTTCTCTTTTGGACCGCATTCTTGAAGCTCAAAGGCTAGATCCCGAATTGGCTCTTCTTGGCCAGAATATTAAGGATAAAATTGATATTGAAGGTTTGAAAGACTTTGATATCGATTCTCGTGGCGGCATTCGGAAATTTGGTAGACTTGTCGTGCCAAATATTGGTGATCTTCGTAAGGATATTTTAGAAGATTCTCATCACTCTAAATTTACCATTCATCCCGGTAGTAGTAAAATGTACGCGGATATGAAGCGACTTTATTATTGGGAGGGAATGAAACTTGACATCGCTAACTTCGTTAAACGTTGCATGACTTGCCAACTCGTTAAGGCCGAACATCAAAGGCCCGGTGGGTTATTGCAACCTTTAGAAATTCCAGTTTGGAAGTGGGATCAAATTTCCAGGGATTTTATAGATGGCCTTCCCCGTTCTCGTTCGGGTCATGATAGCTTATGGGTGATTGTTGATAGGCTTACTAAATCTGCCCATTTTATTCCCGTTCGGTCTAATCGAACCGTTCCTCTTTTGGCCAAAATATTTATCAAAGAAATTGTTAAATTGCATGGTGTTCCTACTTCTATTGTTAGTGATCGTGATCCATTGTTTACTAGTGGATTTTGGAAGATTCTTCAAAAAGCTTTAGGAACGAGGCTTAATTTTAGCACCGCTTATCACCCCCAGTCCGATGGACAAACTGAGCGTGTGAATCAAACTCTTGAAGATCTTCTTCGTGCTTGTGTTCTTGATTTTGGTGGAAGTTGGGAAGATCATATTTCACTTGTTGAATTTTCCTATAACAATAGCTTCCAATCTAGTATTGGTATGGCACCTTTCGAGGCACTCTACGGAAGGCCATGCCGATCCCCTTCTTGTTGGCTTGAGGCCGGTGAGAAGCTGGCTTTAGGTCCAGATTTTATTCGTGATTCCACAGAGAAAATTGAACTTATTCGTCATAGGATGAAAGAAGCCCAGAGTAGACAAAAATCCTATGCCGATAATCGTAGAAGGAAGTTAGAATTTTCTGTGGGAGATCTTATGTTCATTCGTGTTTCACCTATGAAGGGTGTTGTACGTTTCAGTCGATCAGGAAAACTTGCGCCTCGATATATTGGGCCATTTCCTATCACCGAACGTATTGGTTCCATGGCTTATCACATTTTATTACCGGCTCAGTTTTCTGCTATGCATGACGTGTTTCACGTTTCTCAACTACGGAAATGTCTTCGAGATTCCGATTCTATTCTTGAGCCCGGTGTTGTGGAAGGGATTGAAGTTTCGCCTAATTTAACTTATGAGCAACATCCTATTCGTATCATTGCTTCGGAAGTCAAACGACTTCGAAATAAAGATGTTCCGCTTGTTAAAGTTCAATGGACTTCAAATCCTAAGGATTGTTCTTGGGAATCTAGAGAGTACATCGAGCGTACACATCCGGACTTACTTTCTCGTGCTCTTTGAGGTGAACTTCTTATTTCAAACTTCTTTTGTGTTGAATATGCTTTAATGGTTGTTACTATATATCTTCTTCTTGTAATATTGCGAGGACGCAATTTCTTTAAGGAGGGGAGTCTGTAACAACCCGCATATTTGTCGATTTTATATTTAAATATTTTATTTAAATATTTTATCGTTAGTCGGATTTTAGTCCGAAAAGCTACTTTTTGTATACGGTCGAATTAGAGCTCGGGACCACTCCCATTGAGTTTAAAATGCCGTTTGCGACCTTTTTGAGTATAAGCTTCGATATGTTTGGAGAAAGTTGATTTCTGCTACTTTTCACTTTGGGTTTGGTTTTTGGGCTCAACCCTATGTTAATTTATGCTCAAATCTGAGCCACTCTTCCCCACCCACCCTCATTCTCTTCTCATTTCAGTTTTTAGAGTGTTAATGGTGGGAGAGATTGGAAACTAAAATTCCAAAACCCTAGTTTCTCTTGCAAATCAAATTCCTTGCTCCAAACTCAAGAAGAACCCATTGGTAAGCTTCTCTTCTTCTTCTCCAACTTATTCTCTTCCCTATTTCAGAAATTCCTAAACCTAATTTCGGGAATGTTCTTGTTTTTGAGCTTAGATTCAAGCTCATTTGGGTTGTGATTGAAGAGAGGTTGATTCTCCATTTGCTTTCAAGCTTCTTCTTGTTCGATTTTGTGAAAAGGTGAGATTTTTTATCTCACATCTATGACTATTATTATCTTTGGTTGTTGGGTATAAATTCCTAACACTTCTTCATGTGCATTTGCTCTTGATTTGGATTGGTTTTGTGAATATTCCAATTTTTGAGCTTTTGAGTCAAATTTGTGTGAAATCCTTTTATGGATGTTTGATCATGCTTTTGGTGATGCATCGAGGAGCATATAGGGCCGGGTTGCCGATTGGCATAAACCCTTAGAGCCAATGTTCGTTCGGGTGCATTTTGGAAGAGTTTGCTCTTCATTTGTATAAGGCTGAAAAACAGCCCAGGCATGATTCAGTCGACTGAAATCTCTGTTCAGTCGACTGAACCTGAAACCCGAGAGTTTCCAGGCATGATTCAGTCGACTGAAAAACTCTGCACAGTCGATTGAAACTGGAAACAGAAAGTTTCCTGAACCTGGAAAATTTCCAGGTACAGGGTCAGTCGACTGAAAATCTCTGTTCAGTCGACTGAACCTGCTGTTTGAGTCCAATTTGCCTTTTTGGATTGAAATTCCAATTTAAATCGATCCGTGATAATCCTATTTGTTGTTATCATCTATTATGACTTTGATGACTCTTTTTAGGTATTTTTGAATATCCATTTCGATGGATCCTTTATCGATTTCGTTGGATTTTATTCACGTCTTCGTATGTGAATTTTTGTGATTTGATTGTTCTTACAATCTTCTTCGTGATTTGTCACTTTAAAAATATAAAGGTTTTCTATACTAGTAGTAAATATCAAAACTCTTTCCTCAAACGATTTCAATACTATTTTAATACCAAATTCGTTTATAAAACCTTTTTCCAATCTATTAGTATATATAAACCTTTACCTCACTCGTATGAGAAATCTAATTAAACGACTTAGTAAAACAAGTGGTATGAAACGCTTGCGTTCACTTTGTCGGTTAATTCTTGGACTTGTTCGATTGAATCTCTTGTGACAATTTTCTAGTGGAGATTTACAGTTTGTTCGTAAATATTTAAGTTAAGCAAGTGGTTATGGGACATGAAGCTAAACTCATATATTTACTAGCTTAGTGTAATTGACACTTCTCGATGATCATGACGATCATTTTTGTGATTTAGACTAGCAATGTGCGATGTCTCTTGGTCTGCGAGGGAGACTAAACCCCGTTTTGTGGAGTTTCGACTCAATTTGTGATGGGGTAGCAACCCATGGTCTTCGGGCCGTTTGTGGAGCTTCGGCTCAATTTGTGATGGTTAGCGACCATGGAATTAGCGTTCCGTTTGTGATACACGTGTTGGTGAGCTTTATGCTCCCGTTTGTGATAGGCCTCCCCCCCTTTGTGATTTCTGGATTTCTTGTGTAGATTCCTAGAATTTGTGTTTCACCAGTTTTCGTGATTTCCATTGATAAGTTTTATCAATATTTGTGCATTGGTGAATTTGTGTGTCATTGACTTTTGTGATTTCTGGATTTCTTGTGTAGTCTTCTGGAATTTGTGCGTCTTTGACTTTTGTGATTGACATTGATATTATCGTCAATATTTGTGGTTTGATGAACGAAATAAAGAGTATGACACTTCTTTGATTCTTGTGTAGATTTGGTGACATTGATTAATCTCTTGATGATTATCAACTAAGTATATATATATATCACAGCTTGGCATTGTGATTATTACGTGTTTTGTCATATCTCTTATTCTATATCGTTTCATCTGATATTTATAGTTAGACTGATCCGTTTATTATTTTCTTATTAAATAATACTCGGGTCAGACCGAGATGTTACAGGTACTTCTGCTTGACTTCTCTCTTGGGATTGATTTCTCTTGCTTTTGGTTAACTACTTAGATTAGTAGTTTTTATTGTAGACATTTGAGATATAGACTCCATAATGTATACTTATTCTTTTGTATAGTTCATATAACTATTCTTTTGTGATATTGTGGATCTTTTTAGACCACAACTCTGATATACACTGCCATGTGTTAATTATATATTCATATCTTCTTCCGCCTTTGTGATATGAATTATCTGTGACTGATTTATGTTATGTTTATTTCTATATTTGTTTCCGAAGATTTTATATAGCCACTGTGTGATAGCTTTGAGTTTGTATCTGTATGTCGGATTTCCTCTAGAGATGAAAATTTATATTTTTATCTGGCATACCGGTACTCGCACAAAGCAATTATACAGATGGTCGCTCCTCAACAGCCTTATTCTCCGTGCTAGTCGATAGCATTACTCCGTAGTGTTCTTGTCTAGCGTGGTTATAGAGGTGGGGCGTCACAGAATTAGTGAACAAAACTAATTTAAAGTAGTAATATGAATTAGTAAATAAAAGTTAATCGTTAGAATTCAATATTTAATTGAGAATTGAATTCGAATGGAATTTAAATTATGAATTGAATTCAGATAGAATTGAAATTGTGAATTGAATTCAAATGAAATTGAATGGAATTGAATTGAAATTGAATTGAATGAAAATAAATATGTAACTTCAATAGTGAAGTAAAAACGTATAAGAAGCATATATTGGAAATTTTGTAATAGAATTGGCAAAATGGTTTGAATGTTGGAATTGGATATTATGACTAGCAGGATATACAGGTGTATTAAAAAGAAATGGAATTGGGATTTTGATTTCGAAGATAAAATTGAATTGCTCGACAAAAAGGCACGTATTTCAATTTCAGTATGAAATTTGGTGATTTTCTTCTCCAGCCACTTGGCTTTCTCTTTTCTTTTTGATTCTGAGGGGCCGTGGTGCCATTTTGTAGTCGTACCGAGCTAGCCGCGCAAAGGTGACGCTGGCGAAATTTTTCGAAAATTTAGGGTGTTAGAAATTTTTTGAGAAATTTTGAAAGTTTGAAATTTAAATTTAAATTTGAATTGTTAGGAAAACAATGTTGTTTGAAACCTATAATTGAAGTTGGAAAGCTAGTTGAAATGATAGTGAATTTCTAGTAAAAAGATTTGTTTTAGAAAGTTGATAAAACTATTTGGATTGTGAAAAATAATAGACGGGATAAGGGTATTCTTCTTAACTTGTAATTTCGGGACGAAATTCTTTTAAAGGGGGAAGATTGTAACGACCCAGAATTTTGAACAATTTAAATTGAAAATATTTAATTTATTTTAAATATTTGAATGATGGTTTGGATTGAATTTCAAAATTTCAGAATGAATTTGGCGATTAAATTATAAAGTTAATCTATTGAAAGTTGAATAAAAATTTGAAACTTCAATTTTAAGCTGATTAAAAATATTTCAAAGGCTTGTAAAATTCATATTGATAATATGAAGATTTTAGAAGCTTCAGAATTTAATTTGAAAGTGAATTGTTCAGTTTTGAAATTATATCGTTTGAATTGATATTTAAAAATAGCCGTCCGAGGCACAGTCTCGGAATTCGACGAAACCAGTTCCATTGGGTCCGTAATATTGAATTATTATCGGATTTCAAATTTCGTATTTTTCGGATTTGTTTTGTGAGCATACTGTAAGTAAATGCATCGAAATTTAAACCGAATTCAATTGAAATTTAAATTTGAATTTATTCAAACACCAGTACTTTGCCTTCCCATCGAAATACTGTGGCAAAGTAATGCAAACACGTTTTCTCAGCTTAAACACGATCTGTCATCCTTAACTCATGCCTAAAATCACGCTTCTTTCTACTTTTAAAATCATAACCTTATCTCCTCTTTTCAGTTTTAAATCGAAGAAAACTAACGAAAAAATGGGCGAGCTAAACAGTTGCTCTCCTTCGAATGGTACCCGAGCCATCCTTCATTATGTTCGAAACCGCTTGTCCCTAATTTCCAATTTCATTTCAGATGAATTCAAAATCTCGAAATCTCTTTCTCTCGTATAAAACAATGGCCGCTCTTAATCATTTCAAAAAAAAAAAAAAATCGAAGCTGAATCCTTCGCTTCCCCTTCTCCCCTCTCTTTCGACCTTCAATTTCAAAATCAAACGCAGTGGAAAAAAAAAGAAAAGAAAAAAAAACAAATGGCCGAAGCCCTCTTCTATCTGTTCATATAAAAAAAATCATCAAATCGCGATATCAGGGTGCGCAGGCGGCGACGCTCGCAAGCGCGAGGATTGGAGGCGCGTTCAACTTCGTGGGAGGCGGCGACTCGCGAGCATGGACGAGGCGACACTGGCGCGAGCACACGCGCGCGGGGTCCGCGTGGAGAAGGAGGATCACGATTAGGGTTTGACGCCAAGGGCGAAGCGCTCGAGAGATGGAGCTGGGTTAGGCGGCGAAGCGAGCTAGTCGGGGTGGCTCAAGCAAGCAAGGGGGGATTCGCGATGGCATTCGCGAGGTTAGGGGAAGAAGGCAAAGGCTGGGATTTCGATCTGCAGTTAGGTAGAAATTTCATCTTGTTCGTTTTTAATTTAGTTTAATTTATACTGTAGAATAGAAAAAAAATATACATCCAGAAAAAATTACAGTAAAGAGACTTGCTACTTACAGAAATTTTTATATAAATAAAATTTTGATAAGAGAAAAAAAACTGATGGACACGTATTTTTATTTTATTTTAAAACAGTAAGGTATAAATTGTGTTGTTAATTTTAATTTAAAATATATGCCTATAGAAATTTTTTACAGTATAGTGAAAAATATTTCTGTTTTAGTATCTACCTATACAAGTTAAATATGGAATTTTATATATAGTTACAGAAAGAGAATACACTAAGATATAAATGCAGTTTATATATATATATATATATATATATATATATATATATATATATTTTCAAAAGGAAGATAAATTTGTTTAATTTACTTATTTAATTTATTTATTTTAGAAAAGGATTAAAGAAGAAAATTTAGTTTTAAACAAAAAAATTTTAGTTAAACAAATTTATCAAAAGAAATTGATTTAAAATAAAGATATTAATTTAAAATAAAATAATTAGTTAAATAAATTTAATTAAAGGAGAAAATTTATTTAAAAAGAATTATCAGCGAATCAAAACTATTAAACGGAAATTAATTGTTCGGTTGATTCGAATATTAATAAATTGTGTAAATATTTGTACAAGGTATAACTCAAGAAAGTCGTGTCAAGAAGGAAATAGATTGCAAAATAAAAGCAAAGGTGAGAACTTCTTACTCAAAAAAAATTTATAAGTTGGATTTGCAGTTATTTGTTGATTGCTATTTGGTTGTGATATTAGATATAGTAGGATATATCTATATATATAGTAATATATATATATTGGCATATGTATATATTGCAGCTGATTGATTTCCCGCATTGTATAGCGGATGAGACCCTATTGCGCCGCCTATTAAGCGGATAATATTTTATAAATCCCATATACCGTGATATTCCACCTCGAAGTGGAATGGGTATTGTGTTAATGTCTGTGGATGCAGGGAAACAGGTTGGAGGGATCCAACTGGATTCCTCACAAATATTTATTTGATTCAGAAATTGTGATATTTGATTGTTTATCCTATCGATATATGATGTTTGAAAGTCGTGATTGACTATTTGATGTGTTGCATCATCGAATCCAATTTTGAAGCTTAAAAATAACGATTTTGATTTTTAAGGGATTTCTAATGTGATTTTTTGAAAGTATATGTTTATAAAATATTTTTGGAATTGATTCATCTTAAATAAATAAACGTTATAAATTTAATATTATACAAAATTATGATTTTTGAGAAATACGGTTAAAAGTTGATTTTTGAAAATATGGGATTAATGATTTTATAAAATAGTTTAAACTGTGATTTCTGAATTTATTATAAAAAGTTTAAAAATAGGATTTATGAAATTTGATAAATCAAAATGATGAATTATAAAGGAGTTTAAAGACGTTTTAAAAGAATAATATAAATTGATCCATATAAAAGATTTATAAATTGATATTTATAAATTAAAAATATTGGAATTGTAAAACGAGATTTATAAGTGTTAGAATAAATTGTGAATGAATTTCATGAATGAATGAAATCTATAGGATTATAACGGTGAAGTTATAAATGGAATTTTATAAATAAAATTTATAAAGTTATTTAGAGAATAGATTTGGATAAATAAATGAATCTTATAAGTTATAAGATTTATAAATTTGGGAATTTTAAAAGAACGTTTTTGCAAACAAATAAATTATAAGTATTTAACTTATAATATGAACTTTTAGTATATCATTGAGATATGAAATTGAATAGATTAATAAAGGAATTTATTAGAGGAATTGTTATAAAATAAATAGAAATGGAATTTATAAACATTATTTTATAAATCCGCAACGACTTATCTTGATAAGTAGGTTGTTGTAATTTGTTAATGGAGTTATATTCACGTTTTAGACAGTGAATAATCCTTTAAAAACAAAATGAATAGAAATGATGAAATTGGTTAACAAGTATATTCATGTTTTTGAATAGTGAACAATATGTTAAAGAAATGTTTTGGATGTGATGTTTTAAATAGAAATAAAATGATCTAATGATGTTTTAAAATGTATTAACTATCGAAACCATAGATTTCAACATTCATTGTTGAAATAGACGTTTTCGAGAAATAGAAGGAAATGGTAGATTATAACACTGTTGTTATAGTAAATGATTTCCGAAGGGAAATGTTTTGTATAGTATTGGGATTTATATATCTATTTTAATTTCGAATCCCTATACTAGTGATTTTGGGTTGTCGTAACGATGTTTTACGCAACATTCGTTTTGGCCCAAATAAATATGTTTAAGAGAATGATTTCCTTAAAGAATGAAATATATACTTAATTTCAATTTAAGTGTATTGAATATTTTCCATGTATATAAAATCAAAAGACTTGTGAATTACTTATAAATAAATAAGTATGGAAATGTTTTTCCAATATTAAGTGAATATTTTGAATTTATCTTTTTGAAGATAAATTGAAAATGAATATTAGAAATCGAATGGAAATCGTATATTCATAAATATTTTGGAAATGTAAATTCAATATGGAATTTATAAATGAAATTTGGAAAATGGGTTCAAAAATAAATATTGACTTATTTTTGAAGTATTGAAAATATATATCTTGTAAAGATATTTTTGGAAAATAAATAATTTGGAAAATTATTTGGAATCTGGTGATGTTGTGCATATCCATTAATAGTTCAATAACCGACTATCAATATTTACCTTTAAATAGGTATTTGTTGTGATTTGCTTGAATTTGAATGCCACACTTATTTTTTTTAAATAAGTGCTCACTATTCGGGTTAACCGGGAAAGGACCTTGGGGTCGTATAACCCATTCCGAATATGTGATACGTCGTTATGAATTGCATTTGAAGATCGGTGTTGAAGACCGGATATTTTCAAAAACGAAAGGGTTTCTTGTTGATTGTCTCTGCACTGGCTGATCCCCGGTATAGAGATCTCCATATGTGATGGGAAATCCGGACGTGATTAGAGATTACCCGGATTGCAAGGACTTCTTTGTAAGTGCCTTCGGTTCTGTTCGATCCCAGAACAGACTTGTATGGATAGTATGCCTGACATTACAAATTGAGATACAAAGCTGATTTCTTTCAAATATATTTTTGTTGGTGGCGGAGAATTTATTCTCTTGGCTTAACACCTTTCTCTGAGATGTACGAGCTCAGAGGTTATATAGTTGAAGGTTATCAACAATATATTCCCAATTTGGTAATGTGACATGCTGAGTGTTGCTGTGAAATGATCATTGTGTTGATCATTTGTGATAAGATCATTTGTTTGATCGTTTATCTTCATGATCATTTCTATGATCATTTGTTGACCTAAAGCACAGTTTTGTATAAAGCGTGGCTTTGTGGACGAGACTTCGTCGAGCCTCACACCCCGGAATGGTCAAAATAGGAAAGATGCGGTAAGGTTATGAGGGGTAGCTCCTTTTAGGGTATGTGCATTTCCTTCTGGAAAAGGGTGGTATCATGGTATGGTGCCCAGATACTTACTCATGTTGAAACACTTATTATTATGGTGTGATGTTGATTACGAGCGCTCGGTTAAAGGTCCCAAAGGACCGGGGGATGGCATACTCGTGTCAGTAGTTACCCAGTTAGGGGTAACCCGGCCTTGTGTTGGCAGAGATCCGGTTTGGTTCTCGGGGACGTCCATCCAGAGGCGTTCTCATGTGGCAATGGGAAGTTCCTTGGCCTGACCATTCGTTGGAAATCCAAAGAAACAATACGATCTTGTACGGTATTAGTTGTAGAACCTATCATTCACTTATGGTGGCGCCACACTGTTTGGATGGTAACTATAGTAGGCATAGTTCGAAATGTCTATGCTGGCTAAGATTTATATCTTTATTTTCGAAATGATTTTCTCTACACTATGCCCTAGTAATAATATCAAATGTTCTTTTAAATGCGTATCAAGCATCTTTGACTATCATAAGGAGAAATCTCCTCCGATTCTGCGTTTGCATTGTGTGTGTGTGCGGGAGGCCTTATGGTAGTCTCATTTTTAAAAGCATAGCGAATTAACTTTAAAAATATTTCTCTATTTTGATTTTAAAGATAAATAAACTGTTTTGAGTTCTCACACCAGTCACATGACTGACTCGGAGTTTATTGTTTTCCTTCCTAAACTCTGGGTTCCCACAAATTTTCACACGGGCAGTCAAGAGTTAAGGTTTATCAGGATATTTGGAATTTAGGAGTTGCTGGAGGCAAGCTAGATGGCATGGCGTATTACTAGTATATAGTATTTCTTTTCCGCTGTTTGTTGTTATTTGTTGTTGTACACTCTGATGTAATGTAATGTAATAACTGATATAGTTCTTTGTTTAAAGATTATTCATTTATCTATTATATGTTGTTCCGCTGCGAATTGTGAGATTCTGATGTTGTTCTGTTGTTTTCTGTTCTGTTCTATCTTCTTATCTCTTCTTCTACCTCTTTCTTCTTCTTTTCTTTTTCTTAAACCCTAACATTTCGGTTTTTCGGCAGCGAAAAATCGCGATCGTTACACATTCATACTTAATTATCAACCAACAGTTATTATAATTACTTATCTAGCATTGATTCTATCAAACTGCAATTTATTACGTATTACTTCATTAATTAATATAACTTTTGAATTTATTCCCTAATTCCCTAATTTCAATCAATCATAACCTTACAATTTGTTTCAATTAATAGGTATTGCGCTGAATTAGTTACTTATCAACTTGCATCAACCTTATTACATTAATTTACATTCAGTTACTATTAATCAATATATTATTCCATTGGTTGATTCAACACTCTTACTCTTATTCATACTTTTATAAGCTTTCATTTCCAAACAATATTATAATTACTTAAAGGACTTTGATTTTATTCAGATTACTATTTATTATTATTAATTCATTAATTAATTCACTATTTGCCTTTGTTTTCTTATATTCAATTCTTAGCTAGTATAACAATTTACATTACTTCAATAAATCGAAATTTCATTTCAATTGTTAATACTTAGCTTTAATTTACATGGTTGCATTTCATTTTTAACATTTTCTTCATTACAAATTATAAAATTTTAATTTCCTTCTAAATTTAAGTATAAAAATCATATTAATTTAACTAATTTTAAATCATTGAAATTTACAGGTTGTTACACTCTCCCCCACTCAAAACTTTTCGTCCCCGAAAAGGAAAGAAAGGAAAGGAATAATTAGGAAATCAATATATCTTACTTAAGACATTAAATTTATAAACAAATAAATTTACAAAATTAATTAATTTAAATAAAATATACCAATTTGTAACCATCAAATCTTTTTTTTATACTCAAATAAATAATGTTTGGAAAACCGTTTCAAAATTTTCTAAGTCCAAAATTTACTAAAAATTTCGGCAGAGTCTCCTTTGTACGGAGAGGCTCAGGAGAAAATATAATATCCATATAACAATATACACTATGTATCTTCCAAAATAATATATATCCCAACGCGCGAAAACAATATAATAAAGCTATAAACCGTAATCCGAGAACGTACCTATTTGTCGGGCAATTTACGCTTAATTATGAAACCAAAAGCAGTAGCAATTGCTTCCATAACCTGTATTTCACTTATATAATCCAAAAAGGTTAACAATTATATAAAATGAAATATTTAAAGTTGTTTCACCAACTATCAAACAAATCAATATAACAACCATCTCTTGCAACAAGCATACAACCATCACATAAAATCAACACATCAATTATCCACTCATATCAAATAAATCAAATAGTTGTCGGGTTCAAAAACTTTAAATTGTACATAATGAAAAATAACTACTAAGTGCACCATTTACTCAACTGTCTTCGATGAAACTACATAGATTATTCATTCACCCAGACAAATTTAAAGTATCTTTGCCCAAACAATTATAAGTCAAACAAACAGCAATTTCGAACAATAGGTCAAGTTCATTCTTATTAATTTCACTTTGTACATTTGTCATTTGATTTCCTTTTCATTCACATAATGATTTATCTTTTAAATTTACATTTAACTTCTTATAATTTTTCATTTATTTTCATTTATTACTTGCAATTATTCATTTTTCATTTATTCAGGTCAGCCAGTTTCTTTTTATGGCATTATAATTATTCATCCATTCATAACCTCATTTATTTACATTCTTTTATTTATAGTATTTATGTTCAATTCAACTTCTTAAGTTTTTAATTACTTTCTCATAATACTTACTTTCTATTGAACTAGTAGTATTTCAATTATACTTAAGTTTATGACAACTACAACTTCCAATTTTTATTTATTAAAGAATTTCATTGAATATTTTCATTTCTTCAAGTTTACTAGTATAATATCCTATTACATTATCTTATCAAACATTTCAACTTTTAAATCTTTGGTAAGTTATATATATGCTTTTTAAGGATGTAATTGAAAGTTATACAAGTTTTCTCATTTCTTTTAATGAATTTACTGTTTAATAATCATATCGTTTTTATGGATTATAATTTCAACTTCTAGAAATTTCATTTATAACCGAGAATTTAATCTCCTTATTTCATTTTGAGGTTTAAATTATTTGGTAAATTCCATTTCACTACACTGATTGAAACTATTAATTAATTGAAAATTTGAGAACTAAATACCGGGTTAAATTTCAAATCATTTTAAAAAATAATAGATAAATGTATACTTACAACTTATATATCCAATTATATTTAAAATAATTAAAATTTTATATTTGTTTATCAAAATAATTCTGTAGTCAAACTGCTACAGTGGCCTTCCCATTTCGAAACTCGAAAATGAATGTCGATGATGCGTGCACTCATCACCGAAATTATTTTCCAGCGACAGAGAGGGGAGTACGGAACTTATTTCCTTTCAAAGTTTCTTTAAAACAATTCTTTCACAGAAAATACTTCTAAAAAATATTATTATATTCCAAAATCCTGTGAAAGAGTCTTTCAAAAATCCCGGAACTTAGGTCCTAAATTTCCAACTTATTTTTTTTCTTTAAATATTATTTCCAATCAATATTTATAAATTTCTCTACCTAACAGCCAATATATTACAACCAAATATAGTGAAAATTTTATTTTATATATAGAAAATATAGTAGGCAAAATTATTTCATTCACCTATATTCAAAACAAATATTGTATCGGTCTGTCCTATTAAGTGTTTAGAAATCCCTAATGATGTCATAGCGTCTTATGAATCAACCAGAATTTATAAATACAAAACGGAACAAATTAACACAATATCAAAACCTTTTACAACACTAACAAATACGCTTTCTCATATATATACGCTCAACGACTCATCATAGGGTATCGTTACCCTATTAGTAAAGAGTCAGACCCCACAAAACTATGGTTTTCACTAAACCAAAGCTCTGATACCAAAAGTAACGTCCCGCTTTTTGTACGCTTTAAATCGACTATAAACCACACACGTCAGACTTAAACCATACAGAAGGGCGGATTGTTATGGGGTAAATAAGAAAAAGCAGAAAAACAAAATAGAATCTTGCAGCGGAATGATAAAATATAATAATCAAATAAACAGTTCATGAAGCTATTTTACAAAACAGTTGATTATACTTATACAATACATATCAGAGTTGCAAATACCAGAGAACAATAAGTAATGCAGCAGAACGGTATGAATGTAGTGGAATACTATAGTAAATAATAATAAATCTTCGTCTTCATCCTCTAGAATACGGTCTTCAAATCCTGAAATGCTCTGGCTGACCCGAGCGAATTGAAAAGACAAAACACTCGAGTCAGAACTAAAAGATCTTATGTAAGTTAAATCAATGTAAATAATATGGTGGAACGGCATCAGAGATGTTTACGGGATTTGACATCTCTTATCCAGTGTCTAACGTGAATGCAGTAACTTAAAAGATGCTCGGGATTCACTTCTCCCAAGGATCCGTTAAACTATTTACTATGTAGTAATATTTCGCTATTATAATAATATATATAGTAAAATAAACTTATTTTTAAATAGCGTTAAGGGGTTACCCATATAGCCATTAACACGTAATAGTTGTAACGACCCAGAATTTCTGTCATTTGAAATTCGTATGTTTAATTGATTTTAAATATTAACATGTAAAATTTGTAAGTCGAATAAATTTTATTTCGAATATATGGATTTAATTGGATGATTAAATCGATAATTTAATATTTAAAATTTCAGAAATAATGGGAAATTGGATTTAATGTGATTAAAATTGATTCGTAAAGTTGTAATAAATCATGTCGGAGTAAGAATGATGTTATAGAACTTTTAAAATAGAATTAAACGTTAATTTGCAGAAATTGAATATTTTAATATTTAATTGACGAGTTAAAATAGTCATTTTTCAAACAGTCTCGGATTTCGACGAAACTAGTTTCATCGGATCCGTAATGTTATATTATTGTATGGTTTCAAATTTCGTGTCAATCGGACTTACGGTTTGTCTGGAGCAAACTAAAACGCGTAGAAATCAATTCGAGTGAATTTTAAATTTGAATAGTCGATTCAAAAACTTGTCTTTCAAATATGATCGAATTGGCTCCCGATATATATTCCATTGCGTTCAGAATAAGGGTAAAATATTATAAATGCCAGGTGGCACGCTTCTTTTGGAGTTCGGAAAATTTTTGGGTGAATAGTGCACAGAAATTTTCTGTATAAGGACCTTCATTATTTCATTTTGCAAACAAACCCTAGGGTTTCAATAGCAGCCGCCACTTTCAATTTTAATGGCCGAAAATACTTCCTTCTTGTCCCTCATTTTTCTTCACATCCTCTCTTCTTTAGCAAAAACTTCCTAAATGAAAGTTGTAGAGCGTGAGAAGATCTTCAGATCCAACGGTAGATTTTGGGTATCGTCGTCATTTGGAGGCAAAAAGTGGTCGTGTTCGTCGTCGGTTCGAGCACGAATTCCGAGGCATGGGGGCAACCGAGTTCAACCAACCTCTGGCCTAAGGTGCATCCCTTGGAGGGCTTCCAAATGCCAGTCTCTGATCGTCATCACGATCAACGTGGTGGTTGCGTAAATTGAGGAATATGGGGCGGCTGATGAGTTCACTTACGCGTTCGAGCCTAGAAGAAGAAAGAGGGGGGGGCAACGACCGAGATCTGAAGCCTTTGTGATGGATGGTCTAGATTGAGTAGGGTTTAGAATTTAAAATATAAGATATAAATTAATTATATAATAATTCGTTTAAACTTTAAAATGCAATAACTTTTTCGTACGAGGTTGGAATTTGACGAAACGAATTGCGTTGGCTTCGTATTGACGAGCATTACGCGATGGAGCTGGATTGGGGTTGATTGGAGCTAACGAAGTTTTTGAGTAAAATTAAACGCGCGTTTAATTTTATTTGAAATAAAACACTGTGACTGTTATTGAAAGCAAGGTGAGAACTTCTCACTCAATCGAATTATTTCGATTTAAATTTTAAATAGTTAGATTTAAAATTGCTTGGTTGTGTGGTTGAATGATAAATTATTGTCTACTGTATTGAAATAGACCCTATACGCCGTATGTTAAGCGGATGTTATTTATTAAACACATATACCGCGATATTCCATCTTGAAGTGGAATTGGTATTATATATGACTTGGAGTTGATTTTCCCACATTATATAGCGGATGAGACTCTATTGTGCCGCATAATAGCGTATAATATTGTATATAAACCCATGTACCGCGATATCCTGCATTGAAACGGGATTGGTATTGTGCTAACATCTGTGGATGCAGGGAAACAGGTTAGAGGGATCCAACTGGATTCCTCACCCGTATTGATTTATTTACAGATATTTTTATATATTCTGTTATCATATGATATATGGTGTTTTGGATGCCGTGATTGTTATATTTAGTGCTGTTGCAGCATTGGGCCTATTTTGGAAAATTAAAAGAGTTAAAGTGATGATTTTCAAATTTTAAAAGGATTTTTAAAGTGATTTTTTGAAAGTATATGTTTTATTAAATTTTGGAATTTGATTCATTTTTAAATAGATAAACGTTATAATTTTTATGTTATAAAAATTATGATTTTTTGTGAAATACAACCGAAATGTGATTTTTGAAATAAGAAGTTGATTAATTTGTAAAATGGTTTAAATTGGGATTTTTGAATTATTATAAACGGTTTATATAAAAGATTTATAAAAATTAATATTTATAAATTAAAATATTGGAATTATAAAACGAGTTTTTATAAGTGTTAAAAATGAAGTATAAATGGATTTCATAAGTGAATGAAATTTATAGATTTATAAATTGTGAAGTTATAAAATGAATAGATTTTGTAAAATAAAAGATTTATAAGTAATTAACTTATAAATTGGATTTTGGCATTTAAATGAGATATAAATAGAATTTGTTAATTAAGGGATTTTATAAGTTGAAGCTTTATAAAATATATATAAATGTGAATTTATAAACATTGTTTTATAAATCCGAAAAGGACTTATTTTGATAAGTTAATTTGTATAGCTTATTAAAGGAGATATATCCACGATTTTGGACAGTGGATAATCCTTTAAATAAAATGTGTAGAAATGTTGAATTTGGTTAACGGAGTATATTCACGATTTTGGACGGTGAATAATATATGTTAGAGAAATGTTTTGGGGAAGTGATATTTTAAATAGAATTAAAATGATTTAAAGATTTTTTAAAATGTATTAAGAATCGAAACCATAGATTTCAACATTCATTGTTGAAATAGACGTTTTCGAGAAATAAAAGGAAATGGTGCACTATAACACTATTGTTATAGTAAATGATTTTCGAAAGGAGATGTTTTATGTAGCATTGGGATTTATATATCTATCTTAATTTCGAATCCCTATACTAGTGATTTTGAGTTGTCGTAACGATGTTTTACGCAACATTCGTTTTGACTCAAATAAATGTGTTTAAGAGAATGTTTTCCTTAAAGAATAAAATATATACTTAATTGTGATTTAAGTATATTGAATATTTTCCATATGTTGAAAATAAATAGATTTGCGAGATTACTTATTATTAAGAAGTATGGAAATGTTTTCCAATATGAAGTGAAATGTTTTGAGATTTTATCTTTTAAAGATAAATTGAAAGTGAATATTTGAAATCAATTTGAAAATCGTATATCAGTGGATATTTGAAATTTAAATTCACCATGGAATTTATGAACGAAAGGAAATTTGTTTAAAAAATAAATATTGATTTATTTTTGAAGTGTGGAAAAAATATATCTTGTAAAGATATTTTTGAAAAATAAATAATTTGGGAAATTATTTGGAATCTGGTGATGTTGTGCATGTCTATTGATAGTTAAATAACCGACTATCAACATTTACCTTTAAATAAGTATTTGTTGTGATTTGCTTGAATTTGAATGCTACACTTATTTTAAAATAAGCGCTCGATATTCGGTTTAGCCGGGAGAGGACCTTTGGGTCATAAAGCCCATTTCGAATAGTGATACGACGTATATGGATAGCATTGAAGACCGGTGGTGAAGACCGGGTATTTTCGAGAACGAAAAGATAACTCGTTGATAGTCTCTGCACTGAGTCGTGCTGGTATTGAGATTCCCTAAGTGATGGGAAGTCCGATCGGGATTGTGAATACCCGGATTTGCAAGGACTTCTTTGGAAGTGCCTTCGGTTCTGTTCGAACCCAGAACAGACTTGTATGGATTGTATGTATGACATTACACTTTGAGATATAAAGCAGATTTCTTTCAAATACATTTATGTTGGTGGCGGAGAATTTATTCTCTTAGCTTAACACCCTTCTCTTAGATGTACGAGCTTAGAGGTTATGTAGTTGAAGGTTATTAGTGATATACTCCCAAATTTGGTAGTGTGACATGCTGAGTGCTCCTGATCATTTGTTGATCAAAGCATGGCTTTTGTGAAAAGCGTGGCTTTTGTGAAAAGCGTGGCTTTATGGACGTGATTTCGTCAAACCTCGCAATCCGGTTATGGTCGAAACAGGAATTGTGGCAGCAAGGTTATTTGAGGATAGCGCCCTCTGAGGGCATGTCATTTCCTTCTGGATATAAGTGGTATCATGGTATGGAGCCCAGATATTTACATCGTGGTTTGCTGCATATTTATTGATTTGTGGTTATTGGTTAAGAGGTACCTCGGATAAAGGTCGCAAACGACCGGGGGATGACATGCTCGTGTCAGTTGTTACCCAGCTAGAGGTAACCCGACCTTGTGTAGCAGAGATCCGGTTAGGATCCAGGGACGTCGCTCCAGAGGTGTTCCATTTTACTTGGGAAGTTGCTTAGCCCGACCATTTGTTGGAAATCCATTTATCCAATATGAGCTCTTTACGGTTTTAGTTGTATAACTTGCCATTTACTTATGGTGGTCACCACTATTTAGATGGTAGCTATAGTAGGCATAGTTCGGAATGTCTATGCTGGCTAAGATTTATATTATACTTTCGAAATGTTTTCCTACACTTTGCACTTATAATAATAATATCAAAGGAATTTGCATATCAAGCATGTTTGACTATCATAAGGACAAATCTCCTCCGATTCTGCGTTTGCATTGTGTGTGTGTATGCGGGAGGCCTTATGGTAGTTTCATTTTTCTAAAAGCATTGCGGATCTACCTTAAAATATTAATTTATTTGTTTTTAAAGATAAACTGTTTAAGTTCTCACACCAGTCCCATGAATGAATTGGAGTTTATTGTTCCCTTCCTAAACACTGGGTGCCCACCAATTTCCACACGGGCAGTCTAGAGTAAGGTTATCAGGTTATTCAGGAATTGAGGAGTTGCTGTGGAGATCAGAAGCAAGCTGGATGGCATGGCGTATCAATTAGTATATCGTATTTCTTTTCCGCTGTTTGTTGCTGTAAACTCTGATAATGTAATGCAATGTGATGTAATGTAATAACAGATATGATTCTTTGTTTTAAAGAATATTCATTTATCTATTATATGTTGTTCCGCTGCAATTGTGAGATTCTATTATTGTTTCTATTTTCTTCTTCTTTCTTTCTTCTTCCATATCTACCTCTTCTTTACCCCTAACGGTTCGGTTTTCCAGCGTTCGATTGCTCGGCAGTTGATACAGTGGACGTATTAATGTCGACCTTCGTGAGTCAAAAATCTCGATCGTCACAATAGTGCCAATAGTCTATGCAGTACCGTAATACCTCTTGATCGGGAGGCTACCAGAGGATACTCCATAGGTACGACACAAATCAAACTCGTACAAGGCATGCTAGGGCAGGTGACACGGCACAACTAGGCAATGCCAGGGTAGATATACCAATTACGCTTTCGGACCGGTGGTAGCGCGTAGCAGCTACTACTGCCCACCTCGAGCCACACCCCCAAATCAAAAATCAAAAGTGGTCACTTAATCAATCCAAAGTCAGAGTATAATATCGAAGGGATGTGTTTGATAAAAGGTGCTACCTTCTTAGCCCGTTAATTGCTCCTGTTTTAGCCACCTTATGCCAACTCACGGGAGTCGGGTCCACGTATTTACCTCAAATGAAACGTCGCCACCATCCCACTTCATTCTGGAATCTCCACCGCATACACGGTTGTAAAAACAGTTTTCGGTATCGACAGAGAGTATGCCCATATCTGATCCCGCTCTCTTTGTTAATCAATCATTATTATAACGCCGCGGTCATTTCAAAATAATTATACTTCAAAACCAGGATATAATATTCATTTCAAAACCATATAAATACGATATCATTTTTGAATTTAAAGAAACCAAATCAATATGATATCTTTTATAAAACCCAAATCAATATAATATCATTTTTATTTCAAATATATCCTTTTCCCAAAATCATAGCATTTTGAAATCATAATACCTTGAAACCCATAACTTTGAAACATAACTTCCAATACTTAAATGGTTTAATATTAAATTACTTTATAAAATAAATTAGCTTCTTAATTTCACAAATCAATTCCAAATACAGATTTGAATCCCCAATAAACCATTTCAATTTTCATATATTTCAAAGCTTTAAATATTCTACCATTTCAAAACAAATTCTTTGATAATCCCATATACAACAAATTTAATTACTATTACTTAGATTTGAAATGTTTGTGTAATAAATATAATATCATTTAAGAAAACATTTAACTTTACGTAACTGGATATTCTTTCAATTTATTTAACTTGATATATTCATCTAAATCAACTTTATATTCATTTAAATCACTCTAAACTAAATCAAGTTATAAGAATCATGCCCTTTAAAATCTCATTTTTATTTAAATTTCAAATCAAATTTATTCGAGTATAATTCTTAAATAAGTCAATTCAGACCAATTTCATAATTATCTTCCAACTTAATTTTTATTTAAGTCATTAAAACTCTATATATACAATATCTTAAACCGGTACTTAATCATATAATATAAAACAATCAAATCCATTGTTAAGCTTATTTTTATTGAACAAATTTATACATAGCTTAAATTCAAGAATTTAACTATATATATAAAATAATATTTATATAATATCAAAAATTAATATTTATTAAACCGTATATTTCTTTCCAAAACCATAGAAATCATTTCAAAATATTTTTATATACAGACCACGGTGTCTGTATATAATTTTCTACCCTATGGTCAAGTGATACGGATATTTATCATTTCAATCCGCAATTTAAAATAAAAAATGGTCGCATATCATTTCAAACCGCAATCCCGAATGAATTAAAATGCATAACAACTTGCAGTCCATAACAACATAAAATACAGCATCCATTCACCCAATATCAATCATCAACCATTTATCACAATCATCTTCCAATTCAAACAATAACATCAATATCGAATAAAAATAAATAACAAGTAATTAATGGCAGTTTATATTCAGTCATAGACTTAATTTAACTGGCAATTTATATGCAATAATAAATTGAATGCCAATTTAATTCAATAAATTCAATTTTAAATAGAATGATGATAAAAATATACCATATGGCAATAAATAAATTTCTAATCATATCAGAAATTAATTTATCACACATAAGAAATTTTAGAAGTTGTGAGTGGGTTAAAACACTCACCTTTTGAATTTAAATTGAATTTAAATACAATTTAAACCCAAAATTTCAATAGTCTTCAAATTCGTCCAAACCGGCGTCAAAATGTCCGAAATTTTAGTACGATCCCAATGCAAAAATCCGTGCGTAAATTCGACCTCGTATGAGAAAGTTATTGCTATCATAACACTTGATTTCAAATTTAAATGGAATAAAAATAAAAACAAACAACTCACCTTTACTCAGTGCCACATCACCCTAAGAAACCCACGTCACTGCGTACCGCAACTCCATACGCGAGAACCAGCAGCACACGTTCGAACGAAGGCCTCCTCCATCGATGTTCGCGCGCCGCGCCTAGCTACACACTGTCGCGCCGCCTCAGTTTCCAGCCGCCGCTCATCCCAAGGCTGCGTAGGCCACCTGACGTCGACCCACGCTCGAGAGCAATCCCCAGCTGCCACAAATCGTTGACCTAATTGAATTATTCTGGCCGATCAAACCGTTGAAACCCAAAACCAACAGCTCCGATGAGTTACGCTCGGTCTCCTATACGCCATGGTACCAACGATTTGCCGATCCATCAAAGTTCAACAACGATCAACGAACGGCCGAAAATAATTTGCCATTTTCTGATCAAACGGAGGCTTGAATAGAGAAAAAAATTGTAGACCTGAGTTGCGCTCGTCGAGTGGCTCAGATCCATATAAAGTTTGATATTAATTTTGGAGTTTAAATTTTTGGCTTTGAAATTAATTTGAAATTGCAAATGAAATTTTGGTTATCTGCCATTGAAATGAGGAAGAGAAGCAATTGGAATTGTACGTACAGAAAAATGAATATAAGAGATAGGCTAGGGTTTATAACAAGGTATATATAGGCAAGATGAAATTAGAATGGACGGGATCGATTTGATATGCGCGTTGAACGATAAAATGACCCGAAAAGCCCGTTCTGACCCCAGAACAAAATTAAATCAGTCCATATAACAAAATAGATATTTTAACATATTTAAAACGCAATGGAACAGGTTTCAAGTCCATATTCCATCTTATGAAGAAGTTATGCTAAAATCAAATTATTTCAAATTGATTTCAATTTCATTGATTTCAATTTCATTGATTTCAAGGCGTTTCGGGTCCGTACGATCAAACGACAAGTCCGAACGTTACGAAACTTGAAACCCTACAATAATTCACCGTGATGGATCCGATGAAACTAGTTTCGCCGAAGTACGAGTCAGTGGCCAAAATGGCTATTTTTACATTAACTAAATAACTTAATAATTAATTAATTAAATCCAATTTTTAACTTTCAATTCTAAAATTGAAATTTTTTACCACTTTTATATTACTTAATCGTTTATAATGATCTTAACAAATTTAAATGTCAATTTATAGTTGATTAATTTTTCAATTTCAGTGTTAGCCACAACTCATTAAATTCAGGCATTATAAATAAAATTCCCCATAATCCCATTTAATTAAATAAATTAATGATTATTCCATTCATTATTGTCAAATGGATGGATTTAACATTGGATTCAAAACTATTACATTAATATTCTCACATTCCATCTTAATTTCAAATAACGTAATACTTAGATATGTTAATTTCATTTGATTGCAATTAATCCAATTATTAAATTTAAATTTCAAATTTATTGATAAAACTTTATTTCCATTCCTTTTATTCAACCAACTGTCATATTATAAACAAAATTGACATTATTCCCAGTTATTTCCTTAATTTATACTAACATAACTTTTAATTTAGATTTATTGCAATTGATTACTAGTTTTGATTTAATATACTAAATAAATGGTTAACTTAATAATAATTGTTACCATTAACGTTTAATTTCACTTATAAGTTATTATTAAGAAACAAACGTTGCAATTGATTTAGATCTAATTCAATACATTAAATGAATGGGTAACGATTAAAATTTTGCACTATTGCCAAATTTACTCACATTAATACTTAATTATCAACCAACAATTATTGTAATTACTTATCTAACATTGATTCTATCAAACTGCAATTTATTACGTATTACTTCATTAATTAATATAACCTTTGAATTTATTTCCCAATTCCCTAATTTCAATAAATTATAACCTTACAATTTGTTTCAATTAATAGGTATTGCACTGAATTAGTTACTTATCAACTTGCATCAACCTTATTATATTAATTTACATTCATTTTACTATTTATTATTATTAATTTATTAATTAATTCATTATTTGTCTTTGTTTTCTTATATTCAATTCTTAGCCTAGTATAACAATCTACATAACTTCAATAAATTGAAATTTCATTTCAATTGTTAATACTTAGCTTTAATTTCCATGGTTGCGTTTCATTTTTAACATTTGCTTCATTATAAATTATAAATATTTTATTTCCTTCTAAATTTAATTACGAAAATCTTATTAGTTTAACTAATTTTAAATCATTGAAATTTACGGGTCGTTACAAAAATGGTTATCAAGGTTATAAGTTAATAATAAATGTGAAATAAACTGTAATGAAATATGCATAATACTTTAATAATGGACTCATTGATGATTTCAAATATTGAATGAGTAATAAATTGTGTAAGTAATGAAAGAAAATTAATAAAAGATAATTATTGTATGAATGAATTAAAACAAATGAATGTAAATAATGATGTAAAAAGAAACCAATAGAATAAAATATGTAAATTGTGCATAAATCATTTTATTTGCGTTATCCAGATTTAAATACAAGATATGTAGTAATTCGCACCACTTCGAATTAGGATTTTTGTTCAATTCTTTACGATGAACAATTGATACGAACTTTTGATATGAATTTGAAGTTTTCTATCATAGTTTATGGCTATCTAAGGTAGACAGAAATTTTGAATCAAAAAATGGGATCAGAGTCCGCACTAGAGTGGTCGGGTTAACCAATTAATTCGAAAGTGGAATGTGTTTATTCAAGCAAGCGATTGGAATTGATAATTTGTATTAAAGATTAATGTACGTCGTGCAAATTTAAATATTGGCTGATGATGTGATGAGTCGAAATTTTAGGCAATAACAATTTGATAATCTTTATTTATAAGTATTTAAATAGGTTTAATAATCTTCTTTTATAAATATTTAATTGGTAAATTTTATCTTTTAAAGCTAATAAAATTATTTTCTATTTATCATGTGTATATATTGGTATATATATTTTAAATAGGAAGTCTATGGTTTTAATTTAATAAAAGATATGCTTTCAAATTGTAATATATATGTATGTAAATATTGTGATTTGACGATATGTTTTAAAATTCGATATAATAATTTTCAAGACTAACATTAAAATATTTTCTATTTATGATGTGTGTATATATATATTATAAATGGGAAAGCTTTGGTGTGAATTTAACAAATGAAAAAACATTGTTTTCAAATTTTAATATATATTTTGTAATTTGGAAGTTACGATTGAATTTAATGTAAAAATTTACAAAATCTATTTAAAAATTTAAAATAAGATTTAATTAAAGGTTCATTTCTTTTTTTAAATATTCTTTATTTTAAATTTAGCATGGATAAATGTATTTTGAATTTATATAAATAAACATAAATTCATATTTACATAAATATAAAAACATAATTACTTAGTAAGATAGGGGTTTAAACATAATAATACATTATTTTAACATTTGTAATTCTTTAAAATATTACATTTGACATTTGTAAAATAATTAAGACTTGTATCAACATTTGTAACCTATGTATGCATGCAACTAACAAATGGCAGCTTATGTTCTTTTAAAATTTAAAAGATATATATATATATATATATATATATATAACAAAAGTTAGAGAAAACTGACCATATTATTTTCAGTTCAAAAACATCTTCTTCCTCTCAAATCTTCTTTCATTTTCAAAACTAAAAGAAAATCAAATAACATCATGTTTCAAGTTTTAACTCAACTACAACTTCAACTATTTAAAGATTTAAAGTAAAGATTAAAGCCTCAAATTCAACAAATCTATAACCTGATTCAAGATCAAGGATTAAAGCTCCAACACACCAAGACACAAATTCAACTTAACACAGATTTCAAATCCAACAACAAGCTAACAATTTAAATTCCAGTTTCCAGATTTAGATCAAAAACTTTGCTCTCTGTTTTATAAATTTATGGTGAGTAAACCTTCCTTTAAAAACAATTTTAAAGTATTACATGTGATAATCCCATATGGAGAAGTTGTAATATGGTTTGTATGATTGATTTTATCTGGATATACTTGAACTGCTTAGTTTATATGTGTATATATCTGCATATATATAAACTGTCTCTGTTATTCCCACAGGTTCGACTACTTTCAAAAATTTAAATCTCCTCATACAACCTGAATTGAGTTTTAATCTTTGAATGAAATATGATTATAATCTTATAATAATAATTCTAAAAATGGTTTCACAAATTTTAATTTAGTGATTAATTAAAATTTCAGAAATAACAGTAATTTTTTTTTATATAGGTCAAAATCAATGAATGCGATTTCATGCTTGGATTTCTTGAATGGAATCATGGTAGGAAATCATTATTTTTTATATGAATATCTAGATTTTTAGGCTTTTTTTTGTCAAGATAATCGAAGTTGAATGGATTTCGAAATTTCACCAAATTTCGACGAGCGCATGATTGTTGGTCGTCGTGCCTTGGGGTGGAAGAAGCGGGTGGCCAGGCGAACTCGGGTATAGTGATTTTTCCTTTGGTCGTGGCGTCCCAACGGAGGCTATTTAGGGTTTGTCGACTGATGGGGTCATCATTGTTTTCATAGCAATTGCGTTGTCGTGGAGGGATTGGACTCGATCACATGTGGGGGAGACGCTGCGTGAATCTTTGACGATGATCTGGTTAGAAGAAAGTGGGCTCCAGTGGACGGAATCATCGTTGGCAAGGGTTGTTGTCGATCTAACTTGAGTTCCTTTGTGTTGGGTTGTTCATTTTCGTCTTTCTAGTTGCTACGTCGATCTGAGTGGTTGAGAGGCTCGATTAGGTCGTTGTTGACTTAAGGAAGGAGGCATGAGTGACAGAAGATGGTCGGAGTCACCGTGCATGTGCATGTGTGTGCATTTGTGTCGGGAATTGTAGTGGAGTTTGGGGAAGAAGCATTTCACTAGGGTCGTTCTCGAGTAGAATGGCTGGTGAGTCTCGAGGGAAGTAAGGACGTGAGTGACACGGGTTTGAGGTCAGGATTGTGTTCGAATTTAAGTGAATTTGGCTCGGGTTGTTCGATTTTGTAACTGAGTTGTTAGTTTTTGTAAGTAATTTTGTTTCCAGGTTTTAAAATATGAAGGTATTGAGTTGAAGGGCTAATACAAATTTATAATGTGTATTAAAATAAACGAGGTTTTTTAAGAAGAAAATCAGGTTTTAAAATTAGTTTCGAAATTTAATTCTAAAGTTAAATGTTTTCATTGAAATTTTTTTTACTTTGGTTTAAATAGTGATTTAACAAGTTTTACTAAAAAAGGCAAAAGAAATGTTTAGCCAAGTTTTAAAAAGTGTATTTAAAAAGAATAAGTTTCCAAGGGATGTATTCAAATAATTTATTTAAACAAGATTTAAATAAGTTCAAAGTTTAAATTTTAAAGTTACATGGTTAAAAATTTGGTTTATTTATATAAATTATATGTGAGGATTAATTATGTAATTAATTCCCAAATGGTTTTTTTCTAATAAAGTTTAATGATGTAATTTTTGAAGATAAAGGATTTATCTTTAATTATTTAAGGTTGTGATTAATTAAAGATAATAAATTAGTGGAATTAATTAAAAGATAATCACTTAATGAGATTAATGAAGGTTAATTGATTGATGTTGATAATCAAAAGATAATTACTTAGTATAAGTAATTAATATTTAGTTAATGAATGAATTAATTTAAAGACCGTTAACTAGTGATTAAGAGATAATTAATTAATGTAATTAATTTTATATAATTGGTTTGATTTATTATGGATAGTTAATTACTTGATTAATTAAGGGTTAATTAATCTAAGTAATTAAAGGTAATTAATTAAAGAGTAATTAATTAATGGAAGTAATTAAAGGGATTAATTAATCATGCGATTAATTAAGTTAATGTGATTAATTTAAGTTAATTAACTAGTTTAATTAATTAAAGATAATCACTTGATGATTGATTAATTATAATTACTTAATGTAATTACTTAGTGTAAGTAATTAATGGGTAATTACTAGATGTAATTAATTAAAGGGGGATTACTTAATGGAAAGTAATTGAAGGATAATTACTTAGTGAAAGTAATTAAGGATTAATTACTTGGTGTAATTAATTAAAGAATTAATTAATATAATTAATTAAGGAGTTAATTAATTAATGTGAGTAATTAAAGGATAGATAATTACTATATGTGACTAATTAAGGTTGATTAATGAATATGATTAATTAAAGATTAATTATTAAATTAATTAGAAGAATAATTAATTAATGAAGTAATTAAAGGATCATTAATTAATGTAATTAATGAAAGTAACTAAAGGTTGATTAATGTGATTAACTAAAGGATAATTAATCAATATAAGTGATTATAGAATAATTAATTAAAAAAATTAATTAAGGGTCGATGTAATTCATTATAGTCAATTAATTAATAAGAGTAATCGAAGGTTAATTAGTATGATTGGTTTAAGGATAATTAATTTGTGTAATTAATTAAGGGTTAATTACTTAATGTAATTAAAGGATAATTAATCAAGGATGATTAATTAAGATAATAATTAATTAATTGGTTTGTAATTAATTAATAAGTAGGATTAAAAGTAATTAAGTAATTAATTTAATTCATTGGTGGTTAATTAAATTAATTAGGGATGGTGTATCTTGCTTTGGAATGATATTAAACGCCTTGGATTATGTGATATCTCTGATATGTGATATGTGTTGCTTTTTGATATGAGATGCTTAGGTTGAATTGTGATAATATGGACTATCTATTTATGATAACGTGAATTATCTATCTATGTGAATACTCATAATAAATTAAATAGTTTTAACTTAAAACAACTTGACCTTAAAAGACGGCGTTTTGGATTTTGGTGAGTCCGGGATCGGATTTGCTTCAGTATAGCATGATAGGGTGTTCTCGCTTCGTGTTTGGCAGCGAGCAGGAGACTCTTACCCCTACATGTCCCTGAAAGGTAGTATAAGCCCTTGGGTTGGTTGCAAGCTATGAAGCTGGCCGTAAAAGCAAATTCGAGGTACCGGTGTATGCCACGGTGGGTCTGGAATGGTTGAAAAGCCTACTGGTTGCCACAGGCTCTGCCAGTTACATTGTGGTATCAGAGCACTAGGTTGAGTGAATGCCTAGGCTTTGGAGTGATTTCTTCTTGAGAGAGCGTACTTGTATTCTTATATATGTTTATATTTACCTAATCTGTTGGGATACCTCTTCAGGTTTGCCAACGAAAGTTCTCTAGTTGAGGGTAGTGATGTGTGTAGCACGACTACCAATGAAAGAAGTCTAAGTGTTGAGGTTGGATGTGTATCTGCTGAGGCTATAGACCCAATACCACCTAGAGTAAGCTTTGTGGTTTTGTGTAAGGATTTCACCAATCTCGGAGGATGGTCTTTTTAAGAAGGTACGGAATCCATCTTTGGTTGCACTCGTGCGAGCAGATTTTCAAGAGTTTGGATTTGTCGGATGAGTAGAAGCAAGTGATAGCATCTTGGCAACTTCAGCAAGGAGCAGCTGCGTGGTGAGATGCAGTGACCATGGATTTTCCCGAAGGTGTTTTCTTTTGGAGGAAGTTTTTGAGAAGCAGTTGTACCTACCACATGGAGACTCGACTGTATAGGGATTTTTAGGATCTCAGGCAAAGGAGTTTGTCTGTATTGGAGTATGAGACTAAGGTCAATGAGTTACCTCGCTATGGGCGTGGTCTCATTGTCACCCCCTTAGAAGTAAGAGGTGTTTGTGCTTGGTTTGAGGCCCGAGTTTCTAGAGGAGATGTCTGCCCATCTCAAGGCTTTGTGTGGAATTGGGTGATATAGTTTTGAGGATCGAAGAGCTTATGGATAAGAAGTCTTTGGCAGCAGTGCATCTTAAAGGTGTTTTGTGTGCTAGCAGAAAGATCTTTTGGCTTAGTAGTATAGGTAAAATTCAGAAGGAGCAGAGTGGACCATCAATTCTTCTGATAAGAAGGCGTTCTTGAAGGATTTGGCCTTGTTTTGGAATTTTGATGGATTGGTTAGACAAGCATAAGCTGTTCTGATTGGTAAAGAGAGATCAGTGTCTTTGGAAATTGATTTGAGTAGGATCGCAAAAGTGACTTGTGATAGTTGAATGTTCGCTTGGGTATTCTTTTGCTTGGGATAAGGCATCTCAAGAGGAGGTAGAAGCTATAGAAGTTTTTAAAGGTTTTCCAGATGTTTCTGGAGAGGTCAAGATTTGCCTTAGTATCAAGAGATTGAGTTTTCATATCGATTTGGTTCCTCGAGTTATATCAGTGGTTCAGCTAGCAAAAGATGGCTCCAGGAAAAAAGATTTGGTAAAGTGTAACATCCCAAAATTATCAATTAAAATAAATAATATATTTAAACTCTTGGGGTTTAATTTGAGAATAAATTGGAAGAAAAATGTTAAAACAAATAAAATAAGTGATATATAAATAAATTCCAATTTTATTTTAAGTTGAAAATATTGAAATAATGAACGTTTTAAAATGCCATTTAAATTTAAAATCTTATACATATGTACTTTGCATATATGAGTAAATTGAATACATATTGGAAATAAATTTAAATTATTTAGGATATGTGTGAATATAACAAATGGACATAAGTGTTTATATTTCGAGTTTAAAAAAATGAAGTTTGAATTTAAATTTAAAATGAATGTTTTAAAAATTAGTAGCATTTAAAATTATTATGGTGTAACTTATGTATTGTAAATTTTGGTTAAATTCTTTTAACATTGTACATATATATACAAATGAATGAAGATATATATTATTTATAAAAGTATATATAATATAGAAAATAAAATATATAAACTTTCTTTTGCCTTGTAAAAATCAAAAAGCTAAATATACATAACACATGGGAGATAGAGTAGAGAGATTAACAAAATCTAGAGCTTATGATTATTTTTAACAAATGGCACAAGACATTATTTCCTTAATAAAATAATCAAATAAAAAAAATTTCAGAAAAACTTTTCACCTTCCCAATTCAATTTTTAAACCTCCAAATCTCTGAAGTTCAGTAACCAAAAAGGATTTTGCAATCTTAACTTCAACATTCAAGAAAAAAATCAGAAAGAAAAAAGGAAAAACTGTCAAAACTCCTCTTCTTCAATTCAAACTAAAATCTGAAGTGTTTTCAAACTGTAGTGATATATTCATCTCTTAGGTAAGTTTTGTTTTAAACTTTATAGTTTATAAAATTATGATTTCTAAAACCAAGTTTTAACACAAGCAAGTTTAAACTGCAGATTTGCTTTAAAACAAGGTTTCAGGTTTCAGGGCAGTGCAGTTTTTTTTCTAGGAAGAATTTTAAAGGCAAGTGACTTTTTTTTTAATTTTGAATTTGTGGTTATAATCTGTAATGGAGCAAGATTTAATACACAACATCTAATCAATTGCAGGAAGAATGAAGATCAAATCTTTATTCTATTTCTGGTTTTCAAGTTTCAGAAAAAAAGTAGCTTCTCTGTTATAAATCCTAACTGTAAGTAATTATAACCCACTGTTATTAATAAATTAAGTGAATGAACATAACAAGAATAATCACAGATCTGTGTTTAAAATTTGTAGATCTAAACTTAAAAGAATTTAGAAGGAAAGAAAAAAAGTTGCAGGCCTTCATTCTCATCTCTGTTTTGAAACTGTCATGGACTTCTGGAAACAAGGGAGTAAACCCCTCTGTTCTTTTAATGAATTGTTGTTGTGTGGATGCTTGAATGATTAGGAAAGTTTATTCCTTAGTTTGCTTGCAAAAATCTTGAATATATGATTGAATTATGGCCTGTGCATGTTGATTTTGCAAAATGCTAATCACTATTTTGCTTCAGGAAAACAAAACCTGTCAAACCCCCTTCTTTCCTCTGTCTCTATTTTCTATTGAATTTGAAAAAAATGAACAAGATGTAGTTTGTGTTTAAACTTGCACCAGGTTTCAGTAATTAAATCAAAGCAAAGTTTTGAAGTTTCCATTTTTCCTAGAAACTGTAAAAACAAAAACACGGTTACATTTGAGTTACAGGTTTACAAAGTAACTCACATCAAAATTTTAAATCTCTCTCTTCCAATTCTGATTGCTCGAATTTCCTTTCTCCACCGGGGCTTCTTGCATGTCGCGTGTAGCATAGCGGTATCCATATCAACCAAATCTGAGAAGGATTCTTTGACTTGGCCAGTCATCCTGTCATGGAACTTCTTATTCATCCCACAAATTAACCTCTCATTCTTCTTCAAAGGTGTATCCACTAATTCTGGACCAAAGCGAGACAATTCATTGAATTTGTTGAGATACTCCTCGAATGATAAACTTCCTTGCTTTAAGTCCATGAATTCTTGGTACATACGAGAAATCCCAGCTGATGGCATATAGCGCTTCTCAAATACTTCTTTGAATCTTCCCCAAGTGAACTCGTCTTTGGGCTCATCAATAGTGACTGTCTCCCACCATGCTAAAGCTTCATCTTGGAGTTGCCAAGAATCTATGAGACGCATCTGATCATCTTGCATCTTAAGCCCTTTAAAGATTTTCTCACATGATCTAATCCATGCTTGGGCCTCAACAATCATCTCCTTGCCGGTGAATGGATTACCACCAAGCCTTGAGAAATTCTTATATAAATCAGCCAGACTCGGCTGATGCTGAGTAGGTAAAGCTGCCTCTGCTGTAGGGGGAACTTGGCTAGGTGCTGTGGCATTTCCTCGCCCCCCAGCTCTTCCTCTTCGTCCGCTCATCCTTACTATATGTAATTAGTAAGAAAATTGGCTTAGATATTTGGACGAGATATCTTAAGGAATAACAGCAGTTAAAAGAAATAGACTAAGAAAATTGGAGGTTTCAATCTCAGTTATAATCATTCTAGGGTATACTTCACCCTATCTCTAATGAGCCATCTAATGTGTTATACTCCTTAGCTAAAGTTCTTACTCAACCTTTAGCTCTGATACCACATGTCACGACCCTAAATCCAACGTTCGAAAATTGACATCAATTACCTCACTTGTACTCGACTATCAATGATTCTAAAAACATCGAACTCCAGTCGGATGGAGCTTATAACAACATTAGATGAATATAAAACAACGGAAAATAAAATTAATATCATGCATTGCATCACAGATACAACATCATAATAATATCTGTTACAACATCAGAGTATCATAATACATGAATCATAACTCCAAATAGAATGCCATAATAGAACAACAAGAGATCATATGCCAAAAGTCTTCAAAGAAAGAGAATGATAATGAACTCAGAACTAAGCACCTAGAGATCCAAAAGCTTCCAAAATGTCTCCAATGTAAAAGCTCCCAAAAACCGATAAATCTCCAAACCAAAATACTCCAAAATATAGCTAGAGCCAAAATACGGAAAACCTGCTACTAGGCTGCCCGTGTGGAAATGGTGGGCACCCAGAGTTTAGAAAGGAAACAATAAACTCCGGGTCAGTCATGGGACTGGTATGAGTAAACAAAGACAGTTGCTTTTAAATAGAACAGATTTATGCGAGAAAATCCAGTATGCTTTTGGGAAATGAAACTACCATAAGACATCCCGCCACACACACAATGCAATCGCAGAATTGGAGGAGATTTCTTCTTATGCTAGTCAAATATGCTTGATACGGGAAAATTCTTTGATATTATTACTAGTTCATAGTGTAAAAAACCGTTTCAAAAGTATAATATCAATCCTAGCCAGCATACGACATTTCGTCGTATGCCTACTATAGGTACCATGTTCAATAGTAGGTTACCGCCACATTCCATGGCAGGTTATACAATTAAAACCGTACAGGGCACGTATTGTTTTGATTGGATTTCCAACAAATGGTCAGGCTGAGGAACTTCTTACTGCCACATGGGTACGCCTCTGGCGGGACGTACCGAGAACCTACCCGGCTCTCTGCCAACACAAGGCCGGGTTACCTCTGTAACTAGGTAACTACTACTCGAGTATGTCATTCCCCGGTCCTTTGGGACCTTTATCCGAGGGGCCCCCATCACAAAGCAACAACCACACAGTAAATGAGATTGAAGCAACCACATAGGTAAGTATCTGGGCTCCATACCATGACACCACCTTTTTCCAGAAGGAAATGACATAGCCTAAAGGACGCGACCCTCATAACCTTGCAGCAACTTTCCTGTTTCGACCATTTCGGGGGTGTGAGGTCCGATGAGGTCTCATCCACAAAGCTACGCTTTACACGAAAGCCATGCTTTGATCACAAATGATCATCAATATACAGCAACACTTAGCATGCCACACTACCAAATTGGGAGTATATCACTGATAACCTTCAACTACATAACCTCTAAGCTCGTACGTCTCAGAGAAGGGTGTTAAGCTAAGAGGATAAATTCTCCGCCACCAACAGATATGTATTTGAAAGAAATCGCCTTTATATCTCCAAAGTGTAGTGTCAGACACATGACCATACAAGTCTGTTCCCGGTTCGAACAGAACCGAAGGCACTTCGTCCAATAAAGGAAGAAGCCCTTGCAAATTTGGGCGTCCACAATCCCGATCGGACTTCCCATCACTTAGGGAATCCATATACCGGAGCAACTCGGTGCAGAGACAATCGATAGGTTATCCTATCGTTTTCGAAGACACCCGGTCTTCACCACCGTCTTCAATTGCTATCCATTTCGTTGAATCACTATTTGAAATGGGTTATATGATACAAAGGTCCTCTCCTGGCTAATCCGAATAGTGAACGCTCATTTTACAAACATGTGGGTGCATCAGTCACAAGGATTCACATTCAAGGTTCGAAGTGGGTTTCGGATAACTAACCGAAATCCGACTCCCTGTCGCATCGAAGTTTAAATGCTGTTTTACGGGAAAAAGGGGTTTCACATACATATAGGAACAAACCACAAATCACAGTTCATCACAAAGCAGTCACAGTATCACAACAGAAATATCAATCCAGTATAGATTATTTGATGATGGTCAATCATCTTTGATTAAGGTGATTGTGATTTAAGTGAATTAACCGTATAATTGTCTTTATTAATTATTTTAAATCAATGTTTAATTTGACTTAATTATGAATTAATTTAGTCTTAATTGGCTTAATTAATTAATTTATTATTTTAATTTATTAATTTTTAGTGGTTAACAAATTAAGTTTAATCACTTTTATTCATTAACTATTCTTTAATTAATTAATTATTGATTATAAAATCATTACAAAACATTAATTGTTAATTAAGACTTCATCATTATAAACAAATTTGGTTAAACTAGATACTTGAATATCTGATTACTTTTAAATTTTTATTAAGTTAAATTTTAAAGCAACTTTTTGTTTAAAGGAAAATATACAATTTTGAAATATTTTTGAACTTCATAAATTTTTAAATAATTGACTCAATATCATTTTCCTGAAATTCCATTTACAATTATCACCAATTTATTCAGAAAAATAAATATAATTTGTTTTTCAAAGATTTAGTTAAAAGCTGGGTCTGCCGTTTTTATTGATCAACCCGAGGCTTGCTTCGAGTTTGACCCTGAACCAAACATCCCCTGCTTCGAATTTTAGCCCAGATTGACCCGTGTTGCCATTCTTTTGCAAAAATTTGTTATGTTTTTAAATTCAACCCGATACAACGTCAAACAACTCGAGCATGACTTCGAGTTTTTCCTTCAATCCCCCACGTACCGCTTCGAGTCGCCCTTCTTCTTCCCCAAACTATCAACCTGACACACAATCCAACACGTGCACGTGCACGGCCGATTTCGCCGCCGTTGGTCGAAGCTGAAGCACCAACACGTCGACGTCCATCCCCTAAAACGTTGCAAACACCCAGAATATGATTTCATTTCAAGAACAAAGATCGAGACATCATGACCCAAACCATCATCAGGAACGTCCTCGGAAAATTGCCTCACGCCGCCTCCCCTGACCATCAGCGGTCACCATATTTGGACCAAAGCTTCGTCATCTGTCACGCTGCGTTTAGCACCATTGACGCGCAGTCCAATCACTTGCGGATGGTGCAGCACCATCGTTTCGGTCGCGAACAAAAATGGGTATTTAAACCCTAGTTTGACCTCAAATCAAAAATGCAATGCTTTATGAATTAATCTAGTATTTTTCTAATGATCTCGCACCTTCAATCTTAATGCCACAACGAACTCGAGAGCTATAATTTCATAGACCACCAGAATTTGACAAAATTGCATTTTTTTTCTGATCAACCCCAAATTCTCAGTGAAAATTAAATGAAAATTTTTGATTTTAGCTTCAAAAATCATCATTTTTAGAGTGGATTCACATGGTGTTATTGAAATTAAAAATTTTGAAGTTTAAATTTCTTGAAAGTTTGAATTGTAGCTGTGTTTCATTGTTTCCAGGAAGAAAGTGTGTATACATGTTTTAATTCGTTACTGAAATAAAATACAAGTTTAAACAAAAAATTTAACTTATTTACATTCTTTTCCAGAAGTAAAGAGGAAAAGAGATATTTAAATTTTTATGTGAGTTACTTTGTAAACCTGTAACTCAAATATAATTAGTGATGGTTAATTAAATTAATTAGTGATAGTGTATATTGCTTATGGATGATGGAATGATATTAAATGCCTTGGATTATGTGATATCTCTTATATGTGATATGTGTTGCTTTGTGATATGAGATGCTTTGGTTGAATTGTGATAATATGGATAATCTATTTGTGATAATGTGAATTACCTATCTGTGTGAATATAGATAATAAATTAATTTGTTTTAACTTAAAACAACTTGACCTTAAAAGACGATGTTTTGGATTTCGGTGAGACCGGGATCGGATTTCCAAATTTGGATATCTGAAAACCACATCAATCCAAATTAAACGATAGGTCGTGAATCTCAAGTGAAGATCGAGATGAAGATTCAGAGTGCAAGGGTTATTGTCGTTAACTCCGAGGGTTATTCCAAAATGAGTGTAACGAGAGAGTGCCTTCGGTTTTGTTCGAACCTGGAACGAACTTGTATGGATTGAATGCTTTCAGAACATCATCATTGGAGGACGATGAGCATTCTAAGATATGTGTTCTGAAATGTTAATCGTAGCCTCAAGCTTCATCAACTGGAAATGGCTAAAACAGGGGAGGAGCACTAAAGCTAAGTGGGTAGCACCCAAGTAGGATGAGATTTTCCCCTGTCTAGTGGTCCCTTTTTATTCGGCTTAGTGGGAGTTGGATCGCGACAACTGCTGGGGTTGTCTCATTCGAGACTATCCAGTAAGGGGTGGTTCCAGCCTTATGTTATAGGGGATTCAGGATGGATCCTCGGTAAAGTGATCTAGGCCACGTACTGTGACGGACGGTACACAAGTAGCCCTACCATTTTATGGAATCCAATCTCCAATAAGTGCCGTACGTTTCGATTGTGCCCCACAATGTTGGAATGTGAGATGTGAGCATTCCAATTATTTCTGTATTTAATTGAAAACCCTAGACAATATTATAATATCACTAGATTTCCTATCAAATGTTTTGGTTATCGTAAGGTAAAAACTTTTCCGTGTTTATGTGCGGGAAGTCTTACGATATACCCTTTGTTTTCAAAGGTTTTTCAAAGTTAAGCAACTTTAACCCATTTACTCACACTAGACCCATGTCTGACCCGGAGTTTATTTTCTGTTCCTTAAACTCTTGGGTACTCAAATTTTTACGAGTAGCCAAGGGATTCAGGTAGCTTTGACAAATTCTGGAGGAGAATTGGAGCAGGAGGCTTCAGCTATGTAGATATATAATGGTTTCGCTATGTTTATCTCTGTGTTGATGTCTTGTATATACTTGATTTGTACAATAGAGATTTTTATAATTGTCTAATTTATGATGTATTAAGATATGTAGCTCTGATAGACGTCATATACTATGTAACAGTTATGTGATTAATATATCTTATTCGTTCCACTGTGAGATTCTGATATTTTTAAGTTCTTTCTTTTCTATCTTTCTCTTTTCTATCCATTTCTTTCTAAATAATGATGCATCTTTCTATGGAATGAAAGGCGAGTCGTTACAGATGAGAAGTTTGGAAAATGGTATTTCAAATTGTTTAAGGTTGTATGAATAATCTATTAAGTAAATATCTACGGCTATTGAGTGTATGGTACATTTGATAGTTTATTTATCATCTTTGTACGATGAAAATTTTCAGAACCTAAACAAACTATTAGTTTGGTTGCTATAGATGTATGATTGATTCCTTTGTTGCATATAATGATTGTGTTGTTTTGTTTGCAAATGTTTATTATTTATGTTGTGTTGCTTTTGTTATTGATGGTAACAACAAAACATCACTTTTTACATAACTCTAACAAATTTGGATTATATAAGTGGAATACGGGTTTATGGAAGTAATAGATATTGCTTTTGGTGTCATAAATAAAGTTTGTTTGCCCGACAAATAGATACATTTTTGGATTTCGTATTTTGGAACGATATTTTATTGTTTTTCACATTGTTTGGGAGGCCTGATGGTTGTTTGTGGATGTTATTTGCTAGTTAAATAACCGACTATCAATATTGGCCAATGCGCTGATTGTTTCAAAGAGACCGGGATCGGGATTAATTTCTCGAAACCACTTCGATCCGGTTTGAACGTTTTCGTGAAGAAGACAAGAGGTTGGAGTCGAAGATGGAGTAGTGAAGTGCAAGGGATAATCGCTACTAACCCTAAGGGTGATTCCAAAATGGATGTAGTAAGAGTAGTGCCTTCGGTTCCATTCGGACCTAGAATGGACTTGTATGGACGAATGCTATCAGAACATCATCAAGGGGACGATGAGCATTCTAAGTGAATGTGTGCTAAAAGGTAATGCATGGCCTCGAGCCTCATCAACCAGGAATGGCTAAAATAGGGAAGGAGCATGCAAGGCTACGTGGCTAGCAACCAATTAGGGTAAGGTCATCCTTGTCTAGATGTCCCTTTTATTCGGTTGTGTGGGCGGATGCTGATCCCAACCACGGGGTGATCTTATTCGGACTATCCAGTAAGGGATAGCTCCGATCATGTGTAGCAAGGGATCAGGGTGGATCCTCGGTACCATGATCTAGACCACGTACTGTGATGGGCGGTACCCCAATAGCCCTTCCATTGTATGGAATCCCATATCCAATAAGCGCCTGTACGGTTTTTTGATTGTGCCCAACTATGCTAGAACGTGAGATGCAAGCATTTCAGCTAGATTCTATTTTACTTTCTATAGACACTGTTACAATATCAGACGAATTTGATAAAAATGTTTTGCTTATCGTAAGATAAAAACCCGACATGTTTATTTATGATGTGGTCTTACGAGATACCTTTGATTTCAAAGGATTTTGGAAACTTTAATAATTCAATTGGGTGTGTTTTCTCACTCTAGTTTTCCAGACTGACTCGGGTATTATTTCGCTATAATGCTCGGGTCAGACCGAGTATTAAATATACAGAAAAGGATGTTGCGGAGCTCAGGAGATGAGCTGGATGGCGAGACGTATCACACGTATTTAATGAATATTTCGTTGTGTATGATTAACTGCATAGTCAGTTTTCTAAGGACAGTGTAACATCCCGCCTTTCCACACACTTTAAACCGACACACGTGCCAATTCAAAGCATACGTAAGGGCGGATTGTTATGGGGTAAATAAGAAAATAGAGAAGAATTAAAACGAAAATAGAATCTCACAGCGGAAGGATAAAATATAATAACAAATATACAGTTCATAAACAGTTTACAAAAGCTCGATTCTTCTTTTACCATAAATATCAGAGTTACACATACCAATACAAGCAATGCAGCGGAATAGAAAGAGTGTGGTGTAAAACAATATATAAAATAATACTGATTCTTCGTCTTCGTCCTCCAAAGCTAAAATCTGCTATCCTGAAACGCTCAGACTGACCCGAGCGAATTTGAAAAGACAAAACACCCGAGTCAGACTAGAATATCTTATGTGAGTTAAATAAACAGAATATAAATATGAGTACAGTAACTCAAGAGATGTTCGGGATTTACATCTCCTAAGGATCCGTTAAACTATTTACTATGTAGTATATTGCGCTATTATAATAGTGTCTATTTATAAAATAAACTTACTTTTAAATAGCGTTAAGGAGTGACCCAATATTCCCCTTAACACAAATAATGCCAATAGTCTATACAGTACCGTAATACCTCCTGATCGGGAGGCTACCAGAGGATACTCCATAGGTACGACACAAATAGAAACTCGTAGTAAAGGCTCGATATGGTAGGTGACACGGCACAACTAGGCAATGCCAGGGTAGATATACCAATTGCTATCCAGGCTGGTGGAAACGCGTAGCCGCAGTTACCGCCCACCTCAGACTAACTCCCCAAAATCAAAATATAGAAGTGGCCACTGAATCAAATCCAAGTCAAAGTATAATATCGAAGAGGAGCGTCCGATCAGAGGAATGACCTCATTGGCCTGAGAATCGCTCCTGTTTTAGCCACCTTATGCCAACTCACGGGAGTTGGGTCCACGTATTTACCTTACAGGAAACGTCGCCACCACCTACTTCATTCTGGAATCTCCACCGCGTACACGGTTAGTCAAAGTGGTTTTCGGTATCGACAGAGAGTATGTCCATATCTGATCCCGGTCTCTTTGCCAACCCATCGTTATTATAACACCGCGGTCATTTTAAAAATAGTTTGTACTTTAAAACCAGAATATAATCCATTTCAAAACCATAATATTACGATATCATTTCTTCTTTAAAACCCAAAAAGATTCATTTTGATATTATTTTTATAAAACCCAAATCAATGATATCATTTCCCAAATAAAATATTCCTTTTCAAAAATTATGTCACTTTTTATTATTTAATATCCCATGTAACCAATATTCTGTTTGTAACTTTCAACATAATTCTTCGAAAATCCATAGTATTTTAAAACCATTATTTTCAAAACTAAATGGTTTGGATATTCAACGGTATGCGAATTAAAAAGGTTTAACTTTACTGTTGCCTTATAAAGAATAAATTACATGGCTTTCCAAATATTTCTTGTTTTAAAGTTAAACCAAAGTCCAAAATATTACTTCAAGTCCCAAAACCATTTCAATTTTATATATTTATATCCATTTTTGAGCATTAATATTTCAACTAAAGTTGGATTTTTATCCTTTCAAAATCAATATTCTATTAATTAATCTTGACCATTCACATAAAATCGATAATTAATAAGACTTCAATTTCTAGTAAAAAATATATATATATATATATATATAGAATTTTTCCACTTCAAATTATACTAGAATATCCATTTCTATTTATTTTGGGAAAATCCAATTACAAATATCATATCTTATAATTTCCAACTTTACATTTAAACATAGGATATAAATTTACCAAACTCCATTTTCTAAATTTCTTCCATTTTCAATAAAGAAATTTATATTCCTTTTAATTTCAAAATTTCAACTTCATAGGTATATAAATATGGAATAAAATATTTATACAATATAAATTTAAGATTTATAGACCGTATTCAATCCAAACCATAGAAATCACATTAAAATAGTTATATATAGACCGCGGTGCCTGTATAAAATTTTCTATCCTATGGTCAAGTGATACGGATATTTATCATTTCAATCCGCAATTTAAAAAAATAAAACTTTGCGGTTTTATCATTTCAAACCACAATCCCAAATGAAATGTAAAATGTATGCTAACTTGCAGTTTAATGATATCAAATAAAACATCCATTCAACAACACATCCATCATCCAGTCACAAACATCAAGCAATATCAATCAATAACAATATATGTTTGGTAATATACAACAGGTAATAATTGGCAGTTTTATTTCAAATTATATTTATCAACTATTAATCTAACAATTTATATTCAGTGATAATTTACATAACTGTTAACTAGCAGTTCTTATGCAAACAATAATTTCTAACAGCCAATTAATACGCAATCAATCAATTTAATTAACAGCTAAATTCAAAAAATGCAATTCAACAGATATGGGTGAAATAACATGCCAAAAGCTCATAAATAAATTTCTATTCATTTCTAAAATTTATTTAATAAACATAAAAGCTTCTAGTAATTGTGAGTGAGTTAAAACACTCACCTTTTGAATTTAAATCGAATTCAAACCCGATTTAAACCCAAAAATTCTCCCGTCTCAGAATTCGTCCAAACCAGCGTCATCGAGTCCGGAATTAAATTACGATCCTACCAAAAAAAATTTCGTGTGAATCCGACTTCGTATGAGAAAGTTATGACGAAAAATGATGATTGAATTCAAATAAATAAACGACACATATTTCACTCACAATATATAATGTGACACGTCATCACAAAATCAACGCACGCACAGAAGCCTTCCTCCTCACGCACAGAAGCAACACGCAACAGCCGCCACCCATACTTTATCAAACCTAATCGAAAATTCCCGCCAATCCAACCGTTGAAACTCGAAACAAACTACATAGATGCGATCCCCTCGGTTCCCTCTCCAAAACCCAGAAATGTTTTTCCGATCCGACAACTTTTGTTACGGCGATGATGAACGGTTTTGGGGCTGTTTGAATTTATTCTGGATGAACGACAGCTCCAATTGAAAAACGAATTACATCATGAGATTACGCGTATCGAATACTTCAACATATATTTTTTTCAGAATTTTCTGAAATTTTTGAGTTTTGACTTTTGATTTTGAACTGTGGATGGATCTGGAATTGGATCTGAGATGTATACATTTGGGGAAGAGAAAGGAGTGAAGAAATGAACTTACAGCAAAAGAATAGAGACTAGGGTTTTTAGCTGTATATTTATAGATAGGCTAGAGGTAGGGTAGCTAGACTGGATACGCGAACGTGCGTGACAAACCATGGTCCAAAAAGCCCGCTATGCCTCCGGAGCCAAATTTGTTAAAACTATATATCCAAATAGGTGTTTTAAAATATTCTGAACGCGATGGAAAAAGTTTCGCGACCAAATTCGATCGTATGAAGAAGTTATGCTAAAAAAACAAAAATTTCAAATTGATTTCAAAATGCGTAAATTTCAAGGCGTTTCGAGTCCGTACGATCAAACGACAAGTCCGATCGCTACGAAAATTGAAACATTATTATAATTCAACGTTACGGATCCGATGAAACTGGTTTCGTCGAAATCCGAGTCCGTGACAAAAATGGCTATTTTTAATATTTATTAAATAAATTAAATAAATCATAAAAACAAATTTTATTTTTCAACTTCTATTATTAGCCAAATTTCATTACTAAGATAATTCAATCAGTTCCTATTGATTTAACACGCTTGGATTTGAATTAAAATGTATAAGTATATTAATTTGCAGCGTTAATATCCGCACTTTCTTATTATTAGGAAATTTAAAATTTTATTCTAAAACCCAATTATTAAAACTTATACCCTTATACTCTCAACAAAATCTAACTAAATAAATAATTGGATTTCCATTTCAACTCATTATCTTGATTGCAATTAGCCTTTTTACCATAATTAAATTCCAAATTATTGATAACCCTTGTTTTTCTTAACTATTTATTAATCCCAATCCAATTGAATTCAACACTATAAATTTGATTAATTTATTATATTCACTTCCTTTCTATTATTCAAAGTTATTGTTGTAAATACGACGAATACTAACATTAGTTTAAGATTTCACTCAATGTTTACAAATTCCATTTCCATTTAATAACGTAATATTTTACGTTCAATTCTATTTCATTTGTCGTAAATACCACTTGTTGAATTAAATACTCAAATCATAAATAAATCTTGCTTCTAAAGTTATACCAACAATGGTCCAGTTAAATTTGAATTAGCTTTACCTTTATTTTATGAAATTAACTATTGCAATAAATCCAAATTTATAAAGAAGGTTAGATTCCTATACTACTTCTTTGGTCTCAATTAACCTTTTATGGCGAGTATGAATTTCCATGTATAATTGAAACTTTTATATCCATTAAATTTTTACTATCATTCAATATCTACATATTCTAGCTAAATTCAACTAACATATAAATTAGCTATTCCAACTTCCATTAATTTCGATTATCATACTATAGAAATTAAATTCCCTTGACCACATAAATAAAAGTTGATCCCCATCTATTTACATTATATCACGTTTACATAAATTTATTCAATGGTCACTTTTAATTAATAACTATCAAATTTCCAATCCAAATGTAAATCTTCCACCTTTGAATTCTTATATTAAATGGAATTTAATATTTACTGATTCAACATTTATATGTTTCTAAAAATTAGCTCCAACCAAATGTGACAATTTACATTTCATTTCTATGCAATATATACTCATCTTATTCCATTTATTTGGTTACTGCATTGGAATCTATTTATTAACCAATACTAACGTTATTATCATTAAAAAAAAATTGATTCCCAATTTTATTCAATACTTGGAACAAAAATTTTCACATTAAATCAAATCCTTCTATTCAAACCAAGTATCATGCTATGATAATATTTTACGTTGGTTACACTGAAAAAAATCAACTTTTTATCGTTATCAATTAAACATACATTAATTGCACAAATTAAAGGAATTAATTGCCATTTATCCAATTAAATTTCATACATCAATCTATTTCATCTAAATCCTTACCTATGAATATTGCAACCTTTAATTCCATTAAATACCAATTAACCCAAATTATTTCATTTATTCTAAGTCATATCACTAAAATAATTCATCATAATAAACTTAAAATCTATACGTTTATTGATTTATTTCTATTTGTCTTATGTTAAATTCTAAATTTAGTAAGACAACCTAAAGTACTCCATTCAATCGACAGTCCCTTTCAATTGTTAATACGTACTTAAATTTCTATAGTTGCCTTCCATCTTCACTTCTGTTACTATGATAAAAATTAGTAACGTTTATGCCATCAATCCATCATAATTACTTACCCTTAATTGAGTTTGATTTCCAAATAAATTTGCTGACCCTTAATTAGACAATTTATAAAAGTTTGTCATCATACCTATAGTTCTACGCTTATGCTATGTCTTAAATTTCAATAAATTTATAATTTTGAGATGTTCATTAGGGTTTACAAATTTATTGACTTGCAATAACAGGGTTTCTTAATCTATTCAATTTATCGTTCACAATCTTTTATTGCATTAATTTGGTTTAATATTCCCATATTAAATTTTATGTCCAGGTAAGAATTTTTCTTTCTTTCTCTACTTAATTCATTTGAATTTTATTCAAATGTCTTTAAATAGGTTTCTAAGTCACTTCTATATAATTTATTCTAGCCTTCATTTTAATATTTATCTACCACCTTTATTCTTTCAACTAAAATAAATTACAAAAATCCTATTAAACAAACAATTTTAAATGGTCGAACTTTACGGGTCGTTACACTCTCCCCCACTCAAAACTTTTCGTCCCCGAAAAGGAAAAGGAAGGGAGAAGGAAGAATAAAACAGTACATTTTATTTCAAATATTAATTTATAAACAGTATTTTACCGGATTAATTTCCTTTAATGAAATATACTTGTTTTATAATCATTCTATTCTTTAATACTTGAATTATTAAAGTTGGAAAAATATCTTTAACAAAATTCTAAGTCCAAAATTTACGAAAATTTTTGGCAGAGTCTCCTTTGTACGGAGGGACTCTGGAGAAAATATAATATCCAAATATACAAATATATTACACATATATCCAAAATAAAATATCCCAACTCGGGAAAATATATAAAATAGCGCTTTAAACGTAATCCGGAAACGTACCTAATTGTCGGGCAATACGCTTATATTTCTATGAAACCAAAGCAGTAGCAGTGGCTTCCATCACCTGTATACACTTATAAAATCTAAAAGGTTAAATACTTGTAATACAGTGAAAAGTTTGGGTAGATTCAATCATTCATATCCAATCAAGTACAACAACCATACATTTTTAACAAACAGCACATCACAAATAAACAATCATTCAATCAAACAAATCATTAGTTGTTCGGGTTCAAATTCTGAAATTGTACGAAATGAAGAATAATTATCTAGTGCATCCTATACTCAACAGTCTTAGATGGAACAAGGATAGATTATTTATTCATCCAACAACTTCAAATTCCTTACCCAACAAACATAAATCAACAATAACAATTCAAACCAACAACCAACTTAACTTATTATACATTTATTTCATGCTTCAGTGGGTTGATTTTCTTTCCTTCATTTATGGAGGAATTTCTTTTTTTTTTTCTTACAAGTTTTATTTTCCAATTATCACAAAATTCATTATACTTGTATTTCCTTTATTACTTAAGTTTATAGGATAAATTCTCATTAATAACAACAAAGATTTTGGATATCTTCATTTCCTTACTCTTCACTTGTAAGATTTCCCTTAAATTCTTAATCTGCTAACATTCATTCTTATAAGTGGAAGTTTTTTTATTTATTCATCAACTATTAATTGTAGTCATTTCAATTTTTCCTACTTTCCATTATATTGGAATAGGGGAGACTTAAGACATCTTAAACTAATAATCCTACAATCAATTCTTATTTAGAATTTCATTTTATTTGCTTTAACTTCATCTCACCTATTAATAATTCTTAACTTATTTTCAGCAAAATTTCAATTATAACTTAAGTTTATACCATTGAATTCTTATTATAACCGTAATTTATTGAATACTTCATTTTTCCTAATTTCCTACTTGTAAAATATTCAATTCCAGTTTCTCATTTAACACTTCAACTTTTATATTTGGGTAAGTTATTTATGTTAAGGAAATTGCAATTGAACTTATACAAGTTTAATCTCCATTCTTTTAATTAAATTTAATGTTTATTCATATTACCCTTTATCTCATATGTATGCAAATTCCTCTTTATAGCTTTGCAGTTATTCTCTTATTTCAATTAGAGGTTTCAATTCATTTATTACTTAACTTTTATTTCACTAACAAATTTTAAACAATTAATTAACGGAAAAATTTAGAATTAAATACCGGGTTAAATTTCAATTTATTTCAAAATAATAGATAATTAATTTCTTGCAACTTTTATATCTCTAATTTAGAACAATAAAAGAAAATTTTTAGAAAATTTCAAAATAAATCTGCAGTAGAATTTACTACAGTGGCCTTTCCCCTTCGAAACTCGAAAATGAAAGTCGATGATGCGGCCGTCATCACCGAATTTATTTTCCAGCGACAGAGAGGAAAGTACAGAATTTAATTCTTTTCCAAAATCTTCTTTAAAACAATTCTTCCAATTTATACGAAATATTTATATAAGAAAATACTTATAAACCGAACCATTATTTTCATAAATTCTTTGAAAACATGTTTGGAAAAATCTCGGACTTAAGTTCTAAAATCTCCAATTTGATTTATCATAATTTCAACTTAGCTTCAGTTATTATAGATATTTTTATTTTCTAACACCCAATCTATAGCAACCAAATATATATATATCTTTATAAAACTATTTTTATATATAGAAAATATAATAGGCAAAATTATTTCATTCACCTATATTAAAAACAAATATTATGTCGGTCTGTCCTATTAAGTGTTTAGAAATCCCTATTGATGGCATAGCGTCCCATGCATCAACCAGAATTTATAAATACAAAGCGGAACAGATTAACACAATATAAAAATCTTTTATTAATACTAACAAATACGCTCTCTCATATATATACACTCAGCGACTCCCATAGGATATTACTACCCTATTAACAAAGAGTCAAACCCCACAAAGCCAAGGTTTATCGTTAAACCAAAGCTCTGATACCAACTGTAACATCCCGCCTTTCCACACACTTTAAACCGACACACGTGCCAATTCAAAACATACGTAAGGGCGGATTGTTATGGGGTAAATAAGAAAATAGAGAAGAATTAAAACGAAAATAGAATCTCACAGCGGAAGGATAAAATATAATAACAAATATACAGTTCATAAACAGTTTACAAAAGCTCGATTCTTCTTTTACCATAAATATCAGAGTTACACATACCAATACAAGCAATGCAGCGGAATAGAAAGAGTGTGGTGTAAAACAATATATAAAATAATACTGATTCTTCGTCTTCGTCCTCCAAAGCTAAAATCTGCTATCCTGAAACGCTCAGACTGACCCGAGCGAATTTGAAAAGACAAAACACCTGAGTCAGACTAGAATATCTTATGTGAGTTAAATAAACAGAATATAAATATGAGTACAGTAACTCAAGAGATGTTCGGGATTTACATCTCCTAAGGATCCGTTAAACTATTTACTATGTAGTATATTGCGCTATTATAATAGTGTCTATTTATAAAATAAACTTACTTTTAAATAGCGTTAAGGAGTGACCCAATATTCCCCTTAACACAAATAATGCCAATAGTCTATACAGTACCGTAATACCTCCTGATCGGGAGGCTACCAGAGGATACTCCATAGGTACGACACAAATAGAAACTCGTAGTAAAGGCTCGATATGGTAGGTGACACGGCACAACTAGGCAATGCCAGGGTAGATATACCAATTGCTATCCAGGCTGGTGGAAACGCGTAGCCGCAGTTACCGCCCACCTCAGACTAACTCCCCAAAATCAAAATATAGAAGTGGCCACTGAATCAAATCCAAGTCAAAGTATAATATCGAAGAGGAGTGTCCGATCAGAGGAATGACCTCATTGGCCTGAGAATCGCTCCTGTTTTAGCCACCTTATGCCAACTCACGGGAGTTGGGTCCACGTATTTACCTTACAGGAAACGTCGCCACCACCTACTTCATTCTGGAATCTCCACCGCGTACACGGTTAGTCAAAGTGATTTTCGGTATCGACAGAGAGTATGTCCATATCCGATCCCGGTCTCTTTGCCAACCCATCGTTATTATAACACCACGGTCATTTTAAAAATAGTTTGTACTTTAAAACCAGAATATAATCCATTTCAAAACCATAATATTACGATATCATTTCTTCTTTAAAACCCAAAAAGATTCATTTTGATATTATTTTTATAAAACCCAAATCAATGATATCATTTCCCAAATAAAATATTCCTTTTCAAAAATTATGTCACTTTTTATTATTTAATATCCCATGTAACCAATATTCTGTTTGTAACTTTCAACATAATTCTTCGAAAATCCATAGTATTTTAAAACCATTATTTTCAAAACTAAATGGTTTGGATATTCAACGGTATGCGAATTAAAAAGGTTTAACTTTACTGTTGCCTTATAAAGAATAAATTACATGGCTTTCCAAATATTTCTTGTTTTAAAGTTAAACCAAAGTCCAAAATATTACTTCAAGTCCCAAAACCATTTCAATTTTATATATTTATATCCATTTTTGAGCATTAATATTTCAACTAAAGTTGGATTTTTATCCTTTCAAAATCAATATTCTATTAATTAATCTTGACCATTCACATAAAATCCATAATTAATAAGACTTCAATTTCTAGTAAAAAAAAAATATATATATATATATAGAATTTTTCCACTTCAAATTATACTAGAATATCCATTTCTATTTATTTTGGGAAAATCCAATTACAAATATCATATCTTATAATTTCCAACTTTACATTTAAACATAGGATATAAATTTACCAAACTCCATTTTCTAAATTTCTTCCATTTTCAATAAAGAAATTTATATTCCTTTTAATTTCAAAATTTCAACTTCATAGGTATATAAATATGGAATAAAATATTTATACAATATAAATTTAAGATTTATAGACCGTATTCAATCCAAACCATAGAAATCACATTAAAATAGTTATATATAGACCGCGGTGCCTGTATAAAATTTTCTATCCTATGGTCAAGTGATACGGATATTTATCATTTCAATCCGCAATTTAAAAAAATAAAACTTTGCGGTTTTATCATTTCAAACCACAATCCCAAATGAAATGTAAAATGTATGCTAACTTGCAGTTTAATGATATCAAATAAAACATCCATTCAACAACACATCCATCATCCAGTCACAACATCAAGCAATATCAATCAATAACAATATATGTTTGGTAATATACAACAGGTAATAATTGGCAGTTTTATTTCAAATTATATTTATCAACTATTAATCTAACAATTTATATTCAGTGATAATTTACATAACTGTTAACTAGCAGTTCTTATGAAAACAATAATTTCTAACAGCCAATTAATACGCAATCAATCAATTTAATTAACAGCTAAATTCAAAAAATGCAATTCAACAGATATGGGTGAAATAACATGCCAAAAGCTCATAAATAAATTTCTATTCATTTCTAAAATTTATTTAATAAACATAAAATCTTCTAGTAATTGTGAGTGAGTTAAAACACTCACCTTTTGAATTTAAATCGAATTCAAACCCGATTTAAACCCAAAAATTCGCCCGTCTCAGAATTCGTCCAAACCAGCGTCATCGAGTCCGGAATTAAATTACGATCCTAACAAAAAAAAATTCGTGTGAATCCGACTTCGTATGAGAAAGTTATGACGAAAAATGATGATTGAATTCAAATAAATAAACGACACATATTTCACTCACAATATATAATGTGACACGTCATCACAAAATCAACGCACGCACAGAAGCCTTCCTCCTCACGCGCAGAAGCAACACGCAACAGCCGCCACCCATACTTTATCAAACCTAATCGAAAATTCCCGCCAATCCAACCGTTGAAACTCGAAACAAACTACATAGATGCGATCCCCTCGGTTCCCTCTCCAAAACCCAGAAATGTTTTTCCGATCCGACAACTTTTGTTACGGCGATGATGAACGGTTTTGGGGCTGTTTGAATTTATTCTGGATGAACGACAGCTCCAATTGAAAAACGAATTACATCATGAGATTACGCGTATCGAATACTTCAACATATATTTTTTTCAGAATTTTCTGAAATTTTTGAGTTTTGACTTTTGATTTTGAACTGTGAATGGATCTGGAATTGGATCTGAGATGTATACATTTGGGGAAGAGAAAGGAGTGAAGAAATGAACTTACAGCAAAAGAATAGAGACTAGGGTTTTTAGCTGTATATTTATAGATAGGCTAGAGGTAGGGTAGCTAGACTGGATACGCGAACGTGCGTGACAAACCATGGTCCAAAAAGCCCGCTATGCCTCCGGAGCCAAATTTGTTAAAACTATATATCCAAATAGGTGTTTTAAAATATTCTGAACGCGATGGAAAAAGTTTCGCGACCAAATTCGATCGTATGAAGAAGTTATGCTAAAAAAACAAAAATTTCAAATTGATTTCAAAATGCGTAAATTTCAAGGCGTTTCGAGTCCGTACGATCAAACGACAAGTCCGATCGCTACGAAAATTGAAACATTATTATAATTCAACGTTACGGATCCGATGAAACTGGTTTCGTCGAAATCCAAGTCCGTGACAAAAATGGCTATTTTTAATATTTATTAAATAAATTAAATAAATCATAAAAACAAATTTTATTTTTCAACTTCTATTATTAGCCAAATTTCATTACTAAGATAATTCAATCAGTTCCTATTGATTTAACACGCTTGGATTTGAATTAAAATGTATAAGTATATTAATTTGCAGCGTTAATATCCACACTTTCTTATTATTAGGAAATTTAAAATTTTATTCTAAAACCCAATTATTAAAACTTATACCCTTATACTCTCAACAAAATCTAACTAAATAAATAATTGGATTTCCATTTCAACTCATTATCTTGATTGCAATTAGCCTTTTTACCATAATTAAATTCCAAATTATTGATAACCCTTGTTTTTCTTAACTATTTATTAATCCGAATCCAATTGAATTCAACACTATAAATTTGATTAATTTATTATATTCACTTCCTTTCTATTATTCAAAGTTATTGTTGTAAATATGACGAATACTGACATTAGTTTAAGATTTCACTCAATGTTTACAAATTCCATTTCCATTTAATAACGTAATATTTTACGTTCAATTCTATTTCATTTGTCGTAAATACCACTTGTTGAATTAAATACTCAAATCATAAATAAATCTTGCTTCTAAAGTTATACCAACAATGGTCCAGTTAAATTTGAATTAGCTTTACCTTTATTTTATGAAATTAACTATTGCAATAAATCCAAATTTATAAAGAAGGTTAGATTCCTATACTACTTCTTTGGTCTCAATTAACCTTTTATGGCGAGTATGAATTTCCATGTATAATTGAAACTTTTATATCCATTAAATTTTTACTATCATTCAATATCTACATATTCTAGCTAAATTCAACTAACATATAAATTAGCTATTCCAACTTCCATTAATTTCGATTATCATACTATAGAAATTAAATTCCCTTGACCACATAAATAAAAGTTGATCCCCATCTATTTACATTATATCACGTTTACATAAATTTATTCAATGGTCACTTTTAATTAATAACTATCAAATTTCCAATCCAAATGTAAATCTTCCACCTTTGAATTCTTATATTAAATGGAATTTAATATTTACTGATTCAACATTTATATGTTTCTAAAAATTAGCTCCAACCAAATGTGACAATTTACATTTCATTTCTATGCAATATATACTCATCTTATTCCATTTATTTGGTTACTGTATTGGAATCTATTTATTAACCAATACTAACGTTATTATCATTAAAAAAAAATTGATTCCCAATTTTATTCAATACTTAGAACAAAAAATTTCACATTAAATCAAATCCTTCTATTCAAACCAAGTATCATGCTATGATAATATTTTACGTTGGTTACACTGAAAAAAATCAACTTTTTATCGTTATCAATTAAACATACATTAATTGCACAAATTAAAGGAATTAATTGCCATTTATCCAATTAAATTTCATACATCAATCTATTTCATCTAAATCCTTACCTATGAATATTGCAACCTTTAATTCCATTAAATACCAATTAACCCAAATTATTTCATTTATTCTAAGTCATATCACTAAAATAATTCATCATAATAAACTTAAAATCTATACGTTTATTGATTTATTTCTATTTGTCTTATGTTAAATTCTAAATTTAGTAAGACAACCTAAAGTACTCCATTCAATCGACAGTCCCTTTCAATTGTTAATACGTACTTAAATTTCTACAGTTGCCTTCCATCTTCACTTCCGTTACTATGATAAAAATTAGTAACGTTTATGCCATCAATCCATCATAATTACTTACCCTTAATTGAGTTTGATTTCCAAATAAATTTGCTGACCCTTAATTAGACAATTTATAAAAGTTTGTCATCATACCTATAGTTCTACGCTTATGCTATGTCTTAAATTTCAATAAATTTATAATTTTGAGATGTTCATTAGGGTTTACAAATTTATTGACTTGCAATAACAGGGTTTCTTAATCTATTCAATTTATCGTTCACAATCTTTTATTGCATTAATTTGGTTTAATATTCCCATATTAAATTTTATGTCCAGGTAAGAATTTTTCTTTCTTTCTCTACTTAATTCATTTGAATTTTATTCAAATGTCTTTAAATAGGTTTCTAAGTCACTTCTATATAATTTATTCTAGCCTTCATTTTAATATTTATCTACCACCTTTATTCTTTCAACTAAAATAAATTACAAAAATCCTATTAAACAAACAATTTTAAATGGTCGAACTTTACGGGTCGTTACAGACAGGTTATGATAACTATCAAGCTGTGAGCTATGAATTTTATTGAACTCTGATGATGTAATTTATAAACAGATATAGTTCTTTTTTTAAAAGATTAGTCATGTAACGACCTGTAAGATTTTAATAAACTTTATCGTTTTATTAACGTATTTAATTGGATTATGGTGAAATTTTTAAATAAATTAATTTGCAAATAAAAAGTTAATATATGGATTACGTCCAATTAAACATAGCAGATGGCAAAATTTCAATTTATTTTATGAAAATTTATTTATTATGTAATTCTATTAAATTCAAGCTAGCTAATAATTGTTGATAATAAAAAAAAAAAATTCTAATGCAGAATATTTTACATAGAAAAATTCTAAATCCTCATCTGAGAAAGGCGTCATCTTTAGTTTTTCAAAATCCGGACTTCTATAGCTTCGTCGTTCTTATTTTCTGCATTCTACTGCATTTTTTTTTCTACTAGTGAAAAATTCGAATTTTTATAACTCAATCATACCACTGATAACTGTATACCATTGTGAGCGCCTCGTCGTGCTGATCTCAAAAGTATATTTATTTCTGTATTTCGGAACCCGGTGTACAACGGAAGCAATAAATTTGTTCGTTTTAATGACACCATAAATTGTGCCTCCTTAGCTTCTCCTTATTTCGTTTCGATTTAAACCGTGCTACCCAATATAAATTTATTACTTTAAATTTACAGCTATAAACATTATTTGACCGTTTCTCTTACATTCATTTCACTTAAGAGATACGTTTCCGGTAGCTCTAAGTTCATTTCTCTTTTGGCTTCTATTCCAATAGCATACGTTACTTTTATAATTTCCTATTTATAATACATTGTTTTATAACTCCCAATTCAATGCTAACGTTATGTGCTTTATTTCAAACAGCTCAATTGAACTTTTGAATTCTCTGTTCATTCAACTCATCGCCGTTTTGCTATTAGTATTTGTTTCCTGATTTCATCATCAAACGTTTCTACTCCTAATTATTAGTAAATTTAGAATCAACGTTTGTTGCTTAATTTATGGCATACGTTCGTAATCTTTTGCTTTTATCATTTAGAAATCGAAACGTTTCTTTTGCTTTTGAATTTTGTAACGTTTGATAATAATTAATCTCCATAGTATAATTGCCTACGTATTGGGACCTAGGAAATAAATAAAATTAAGAAAACGTATAACTTGCAAGAAACAATAGATTACTTTATTTGTTTATCTGGTTTCAAACGAGTGACCATTTATTTCGGGAGAAACCGTTTCTTTTGCATGTGTAAAAATCTACCATCATCTTTCTAGATCTGTTCATATATTTTTTCCTTCCGCCTCCTTTTATTTTGCTCTCAAATTTCCACCATCTTCTTTCCAGAACTCTCCCATGCAAACAAATCCATTTATTACTCGACCTATATATATATAACTCTATGGATTCACGCACCTTTCCTTCTCTGTTTTAATATAACTCTTCATTTCTTTTTCTCTCTCTCTTCTTTATTTCTATTTATAACTTTGTCAGAAACGTATGTGTCTATATAATTTATTTATTCCTTTCTCTGTTCATTTTCTTGCTTTCAAAATGTCCTTTCCTTTGTTATTCCCTTAATTTTAGTGCGTTACTTTACACCACTACAGGACATTTATTTATGTACGTTTCACTATGTTTCTTATATAATTTGATAAGCTGCACTTTTCTCTCCTTAATTTCTTTCTTCCATCATGATTCTAAAGACTTCTGCAAAAAAAAAAAAAAATATATATATATATATATATATATATCACAGCATCTCTACATTCCTACTTTCTTTCTTCATTCTATAAACATATTTTTCCCTTACCTGAAGCCTCTCAGATCTGTTCTTCTCCTACAAAAAAAAAAAACACACACACATAAGAAACGCATAAAATAACAGGCAGCAGCCGCCTTCCATCCCTCTATCCTCTCTCGTTCATCACCTCCGCACTCTCACCTCCGCCTCGGGTACCACTGCATCTCCCACTTCAACTGGTGAGTAGCCACCTTTATTTGTATGCACAATTTTTTCAAATGCAATTATTTGAACGTATGCGTGCTTAGTTAGGATAACATATGATTAGTTTGGGTTTAGGTCACGTTAGTCTTATATATATGAGTATAGAATGTCTGCATATATTTGTGTAGTAAATTGTTTGCATATTTTACTTAAATAATTTTAAAGTATACATTATACATATACGCACAGCTGTTATATTTTAAAGTGGTATTTTATATAGATTTTTTTTTTTTAGTAAATTTTCGTTCTGATTAAATTTTATACATGTTGATGTTCACGTAATTTATAGGTTTTAAGATGTATAAGTTAAGTTATATATATATGACTTTATTTACGCATATAAAATTTTAAAAGTGGTATGGTCTGTTTATACGCATGGTTAGTAAAGGTGATTTATTTATTTATAATATATTGTTTTGCCGTTTATATATGTCACAGTTTTTAAAAATGGAGGAAAGGACAGTACATGTGTTCATTTGAAGAAGTCTGTGTCTATTTTGTTAGTACGCATATAATTTAAGTATGTTCATATAGGTGGAGTACAGACTTGCAGTGCATTATAATAACAAAAATTTTATGGATTATTTTATAAGTTGTTATATAGTTTTGTTTTATAAATATGTTATTTACGTATGTAAGTATTTTTTTAAAAAAATGTAAGTATTTTTAAAATTGTAAGTATTTTGTATAAATACATATTTTATAAACTAAGTTTACATTAGTTTATATGTGTGAGTATCGGCTGTTAGTTCATATATGGTATAACAATAAGTAATATAATATGGTTGATGTTATAATAAGTTAGGTTACTGTAAGTGTATTTGTGTATATACATTGAGTTACATTTTATAGAATATGTCCTTAAGTTATTAAGTATTTAGGTCGTGTCTGCATATCAGATTTGTTCAGTACATGAATTATAAAAGTTCGCTTATACCATTTATCTTCATCGTTTCAGTTCTGATCTGATCCGTTTCAATTAGCTTTGATCGAATTCGTGCCGATTTTGTTTTGCTTGGATTTGAAATTTAATTTCAGTATCCGTAGCAGTGTGCATATCCGTATCACCTTCTGTATTCTCGTTCATCTCTAGCCTTGAAAGGTGAGCAATCACTCACGATTAACGTTCTTTTATTTATTAAATTTGATTCAATTGAAACGTTAATTGAAATATGCTGCTGTTAGTTGTTTACTGTTACGACTGCTATCATCTGTATCTGTTCACCTATGACACCTGACACCATTATCGGTTAATTATTTATGTGATAATAATACAGATTGGTTGAAAATTTACTGATTGATTGATTGTCGTTTAAATTGGATGTTAATTACTATTGTTAAATGATAACTAGTTTGCTAGTAAGATTTGAGGTGGTATAGTTTACAAAGAAAACGGATTATATACGATGGACCTTGATTGATTAAACCTGACCCCGCCATATGTAAATTTGATTAGTTTAATTTGACCCATTAATTGTCGTAGGAATTGATAAGTTATACTTTAAAGCTTTGAACATAGTTTGGATTAACTGTTGTAATACTAAACTGAAATTGAAATGGAACGACAATTGAAAAACTGAAATGTAATAATCTGTAATCTACATGAAATGATAGTGTAGATTTTAGAAATAATTATAAAAATAACAATGCGAATTAATAAGATCATTTCGGAGTTATTTGATTTAATCTATTGAATTGTTATTGATTGTTGTTATTGCTTGTTTACTTACTTTGACACTATCCCTGTCATCACACTGCAAGTTCCCTTTGTTATGTTTGATTTTTGAATTAAAATGGGTTGAAAAATAGGCCCAAGCAGGTTTCGTTTAATTAAATTTGGGATTACGGGTTGAAATGCTATCCACCCGTATACATTTAGTGTACGTATTGAAATGATAATAGCCATAACACTTTGACCATATGAAAAAAAAAAAAAAATCTATGGTCTTATTAAATGTAAATTCTTAAATACATCTATAAAGGGTAATGATAAATATAGAGTTAATTATATCTAGTTAATCAAGATTTGATTAAATACATAAATTATGATAAATAATTTATGTAAATTTTATTCGGATAAATGTTGCAATAATATTGAAAAAAATTAAGGTTGAGAAATAAATTTGGGTTATTGTAAAATGATGTTTAGATAAGGATTTATTTATTTAAATCAATTTGAAATTTATCGAATGAGATATTTCACGTTTAATAAAATTTGAGAAATCTTGAGAAAGATGTAATTTAAAGTCACTAAAATGGTATTGAATAAGGGAAGGTTCAAACTAAATAATAATGATGTAAAAACCAAGAATCTATATGAAACTGTTAAATTTAACATCTAAGTATTTAAGCCATGAACTGTATTGAAATTAAATGGTTTAGAAATTTGGTATGTATTTGGGACCAAGATAGTTGAATTTGTTATGTAGATAACTAATTGAATTTAATGGAAATTGAGGTTGAACGAAGTCTGGAAATTTGTATTTAGAGAACTAGATTGGGAAATTTAGGGGAAATATTAAATACTTAAAGTATGGAAACATATTGAAATGGAAAGGGTAATTAGGATATCAAATCCAGATTTGAGATTTATAATTGAGATTGAATTTAATTTAAATGGAAAGGTCAGGTTGATGTGAACGATTTGTTAAGTTAAGGAAATTGCAAGTGCTTTACCATATACAGCATTTAATATATATAAATACTATGTGGGAAATATAATTATTCGAAGTGAATTTGACATTTGGGTTTGAAGTATAAATTAAGTGAATGACCACGATGTAATAGTGTATATTTCTACCCTGTAGATAGTTCTATGGACCCTTAGAGGATGGTCATCCCAAACATCCTTTAAGTTATTTGTATTTCAGTTGATATTTCACTTGAGTTGGATTTATTGATATACGAATGTTAATCCTGACTCGAGTGTTTTGTGTTTTGCTTTACGCTCGGGTCAGACCGAGTAATACAGCTTTAGAGACTCACCTTTGGAGATTGGAGCTTCATTTGGAGATCCAACTATCGTTTCAGCTTTCAGTTTTCTAGATTGACTGGTTCAGAGAAGTCATCGGCTCGTACTGAAGACTTTTCTGTATTCCAGAGATTCTGATGTATTTTATTTTAAACTCTGATGTATATAGTAGCTTCATGAACTACTATTTTTCTATTCCGCTGCATTATATTACTCTGTGTCTGTGATCTGTGATTGGTTTATTTACTGTATATTTTAGGTTTTGCCAAATTAAATTAACAATTCGGTATTTTGAATTATTCAAGTCGTACATGTACGGTTTTAGTGTCGATTTGAATGGTCCAAAATAGCGGGTCGTTACAGTTGGTATCAGAGCTTTGGCTCAAGTCAAAACTTAGCATATATGGTAAATTTATTACAGAATCACTTTCATTCGAGTTGAATCTCTTCCTTTTTGACTCGATTTCCTTTGAATTTTGGAATGTCCCTCAGTTTCGAAATTCATTCTTGTCTCTCCCTATTTATATTCGTTCGATTCTGGAGTATTCCATAACTTCACTGAATGATTTGTAAAAGGGGTGAATCTCCTTTTCAGTTGGCATTGATTCACCGAAGATTCATGTATCCTCGGTTTACAATGCTGCTATATCTAGTTATGCCGAATTCTATATCGGGCGATCGAATGTCGATTTGCCTTAGAATTCCGCATCAATCATATTCCTGAAATCACGATTGACCCGGTTAAGGTCGCCCGCGATTTATAGAAGTATATCCATCTTCTATTTTGTAATTTAATTATCTCATCTTCGATCGAGTCTATCTTCGAATCAGAATTCTATGGATTGGAGTTCCTCTAATTCAAATCTCTATCTTTGTTTTGAAATCCATTCTTAAAATTATCCTTTGAAAATCGGGTATGTTTGCATTTTGAAATTTGTTTTAAATATCGAAATTATTATTTTGATAACTATGATTTTATTCTATATATAACAGTGAAAATGTTTTCCATAAGGATTATATACCTATATACAAAACAAATAAGAAATGTTATTCTATATATAAAAAAAAAGGTTTTGAAAGGATTTGAAATTTTGAAAAATTATAAGAAATTGATTTATATAAAAATGATTTATAACTGAAGTGTTAAATTTGAAATTCGAGAATTGAATTCCGGTATTTTGAAATTGGTTTTAAGATTTTGGAAAATATATATAAATAATACGATTTAAAATTATTTTTTTTGAATAAGAAATGTTTCAAATAAGCTCAAATGAATTCCAATAATTTTAAAGAAATTTCAAAGAAGTTTCCAAGAAAATAGAAGTCCAGAACTCACTTATGTCGCTTGAAAATAATTTCGGTGATGAGTGCACGCATCATCGACATTGATTTTCGAGTTTCAGAGTGAGGGAGAGGCCACTTTAATAGCTTCGCTATGCAAGTGTTTTGTAAAACCGATTTTGATTTCAAATTCCGAAGTATAATTTGATATTTTAGAAAGATATAAGTATATATTTGAAACAATTTAAAATGAGACCGGTATTCAGTCCTCGAGTTTCGGATTTAATAATTGGTTTATTGATTTATTGTTGATTTTCAACTCTTGAATTGAAAATTTGATTTCCCTAATTATTTTGAAGGTTCGAACACTTCCAAGTCAAGGTCTAAAGTTTTAAAAACTAAGAAATTTCGAAGAGTATAAAATGTTTGATAAAGAATATAAATTTAGTTTGAAATGTTTTGAAAAAAAAAAAATAGTTTTGAATAATGGTTTTCAGAAAGGTAAATTGAATATTTCAAATAGAAATAGATAGTTTAAAAGTTTAAAGGGATAAATTATAAATTTGGAAACCATTTTGAGTAATTGATTTTGAGGAAAATATTTGGTTTTGAAATTAAATTGGAATTAAAAACCAGTACTTATATGGTGATTTTGGAAATGTATTTGTTTGACTTTAGATATTTAATTTGGAAGAAAATTGGTGAAATCATATATGATTTTGAAACTGAATTGATAGTGAAATAATTTGAAATTGAGAATCTTAGATTATTAAGTACTTGATTTGGGAGTGGTCGAACTTATATAAAATGGATTTGTATAAGTATGAAGTTGATTTGAAATCTATTGATTTGAAAGTTACACAATTTGGAAAGAGATTTTATATAATCGAAGTCTATATAAGTATGATTTGATATACTATTGATTTGGAAAGTATTCGTTTGAAAATGGAATCCTATATATATGGACTTTATATAAGTACAATATTTGAAAGTGATTTGAAAAAGGTACTATATGATATATATTTTCCAAATAAAGATATGGAAAGTGCCTTCTGCTTGATATCCGCTTTGTGGCCACAGCGTGGATTCATTCTATCGTTATTATTCTCTCTGATTTTGGTTTTCCGGATGTAATACTCGAGTGTTCCCACCGTGACGTGTCCCACGGTTTCTTTTTCTCTCGTGAATGCACAGCGAAATTGCCTGGCTGAGTCTTGCCTAGGGGTACGGATTGTTTCCTGGGGGAACCAGGCGTAACCATTGTGTATCCTGCAATCTGTGTAGGTCGCGAATAGTAGCGCAAGTGCCTGGCTGAGTCTTGCCTGGGGGTACGGATTGTTTCCTGGGGGATCCAGGCGTAACCATTGTGTATCCTGCACTCTACTAGTCATCATGGCGTAACTCGCAGGGCTGTGAAAGCTTACGGATATGGATTGTTTCCTGGGGGAACCAGGCGTAACCATTGTGTATCTGCGAACCATGATCGGACAAAGGTTTTGGTTTGATTGTTTTGTTTGGATCGTACTTTCCATATCTATTTTAAAAGGTTTTTCAAGTATTTTCACTGGGTGTTGAAACAAGTCTACTAAGTACTTGAAGAATTCTAGCTTTGCGCCTGATCAACGCATGGCCAGAGTCTGCAAGAACGAGGATAAACTTGTTAAAACATTGAGTTATAAAAGTATTTTCGAAAGAAAAATTGGTTTTGATATAAAAGAATTTTATTATAAAGGTATTGCCAACAAAGAAATTTTGTATTAATATTTGAAATTTAAATTCTTATGGTTTGAAATAAATTATTCGGACCCGATTCTTTCTTTTGAATCTACCTTATCTGCTCAGCTTATTTGTTCATCTTGATTTTGTTTTCAAAATCTACCTTCCTTCCTTGTTGGATTTATCCTTTGAAAATTTTGTCTAATTATATACTACATTGTTTAATATAAAATTTTAAGTGTTATGAATAGTTTGAAGTTATTAATTTCGGATTTAATATTTTCAATAAACTTTGTAAAAATAAGGGATAGTGCAGGTAATTGTTTTCATAAGAGTTGAAAGTATTATAGTATTATAGAAAATTTGAATTTCAAATGAAGTTTCAAATAAAGATTTCAAATAAATTTGGGTAGTTTTAAAAATTTGTTGTTTATCTTATCTTTCAATCTATAAATTTCCGGCTGTTTTATTCTCCTACCTCCTTCCTTTTCGGGGACGAAAAGTTTTGAGTGGGGGAGAGTGTAACGACCTGTAAGATTTTAATAAACTTTATCGTTTTATTAACGTATTTAATTGGATTATGGTGAAATTTTTAAATAAATTAATTTGCAAATAAAAAGTTAATATATGGATTACGTCCAATTAAACATAGCAGATGGCAAAATTTCAATTTATTTTATGAAAATTTATTTATTATGTAATTCTATTAAATTCAAGCTAGCTAATAATTGTTGATAATAAAAAAAAAAATTCTAATGCAGAATATTTTACATAGAAAAATTCTAAATCCTCATCTGAGAAAGGCGTCATCTTTAGTTTTTCAAAATCCGGACTTCTATAGCTTCGTCGTTCTTATTTTCTGCATTCTACTGCATTTTTTTTTCTACTAGTGAAAAATTCGAATTTTTATAACTCAATCATACCACTGATAACTGTATACCATTGTGAGCGCCTCGTCGTGCTGATCTCAAAAGTATATTTATTTCTGTATTTCGGAACCCGGTGTACAACGGAAGCAATAAATTTGTTCGTTTTAATGACACCATAAATTGTGCCTCCTTAGCTTCTCCTTATTTCGTTTCGATTTAAACCGTGCTACCCAATATAAATTTATTACTTTAAATTTACAGCTATAAACATTATTTGACCGTTTCTCTTACATTCATTTCACTTAAGAGATACGTTTCCGGTAGCTCTAAGTTCATTTCTCTTTTGGCTTCTATTCCAATAGCATACGTTACTTTTATAATTTCCTATTTATAATACATTGTTTTATAACTCCCAATTCAATGCTAACGTTATGTGCTTTATTTCAAACAGCTCAATTGAACTTTTGAATTCTCTGTTCATTCAACTCATCGCCGTTTTGCTATTAGTATTTGTTTCCTGATTTCATCATCAAACGTTTCTACTCCTAATTATTAGTAAATTTAGAATCAACGTTTGTTGCTTAATTTATGGCATACGTTCTAATCTTTTGCTTTTATCATTTAGAAATCGAAACGTTTCTTTTGCTTTTGAATTTTGTAACGTTTGATAATAATTAATCTCCATAGTATAATTGCCTACGTATTGGGACCTAGGAAATAAATAAAATTAAGAAAACGTATAACTTGCAAGAAACAATAGATTACTTTATTTGTTTATCTGGTTTCAAACGAGTGACCATTTATTTCGGGAGAAACCGTTTCTTTTGCATGTGTAAAAATCTACCATCATCTTTCTAGATCTGTTCATATATTTTTTCCTTCCGCCTCCTTTTATTTTGCTCTCAAATTTCCACCATCTTCTTTCCAGAACTCTCCCATGCAAACAAATCCATTTATTACTCGACCTATATATATATAACTCTATGGATTCACGCACCTTTCCTTCTCTGTTTTAATATAACTCTTCATTTCTTTTTCTCTCTCTCTTCTTTATTTCTATTTATAACTTTGTCAGAAACGTATGTGTCTATATAATTTATTTATTCCTTTCTCTGTTCATTTTCTTGCTTTCAAAATGTCCTTTCCTTTGTTATTCCCTTAATTTTAGTGCGTTACTTTACACCACTACAGGACATTTATTTATGTACGTTTCACTATGTTTCTTATATAATTTGATAAGCTGCACTTTTCTCTCCTTAATTTCTTTCTTCCATCATGATTCTAAAGACTTCTGCAAAAAAAATATATATATATATATATATATATATATATATCACAGCATCTCTACATTCCTACTTTCTTTCTTCATTCTATAAACATATTTTTCCCTTACCTGAAGCCTCTCAGATCTGTTCTTCTCCTACAAAAAAAAAAACACACACACATAAGAAACGCATAAAATAACAGGCAGCAGCCGCCTTCCATCCCTCTATCCTCTCTCGTTCATCACCTCCGCACTCTCACCTCCGCCTCGGGTACCACTGCATCTCCCACTTCAACTGGTGAGTAGCCACCTTTATTTGTATGCACAATTTTTTCAAATGCAATTATTTGAACGTATGCGTGCTTAGTTAGGATAACATATGATTAGTTTGGGTTTAGGTCACGTTAGTCTTATATATATGAGTATAGAATGTCTGCATATATTTGTGTAGTAAATTGTTTGCATATTTTACTTAAATAATTTTAAAGTATACATTATACATATACGCACAGCTGTTATATTTTAAAGTGGTATTTTATATAGATTTTTTTTTTAGTAAATTTTCGTTCTGATTAAATTTTATACATGTTGATGTTCATGTAATTTATAGGTTTTAAGATGTATAAGTTAAGTTATATATATATGACTTTATTTACGCATATAAAATTTTAAAAGTGGTATGGTCTGTTTATACGCATGGTTAGTAAAGGTGATTTATTTATTTATAATATATTGTTTTGCCGTTTATATATGTCACAGTTTTTAAAAATGGAGGAAAGGACAGTACATGTGTTCATTTGAAGAAGTCTGTGTCTATTTTGTTAGTACGCATATAATTTAAGTATGTTCATATAGGTGGAGTACAGACTTGCAGTGCATTATAATAACAAAAATTTTATGGATTATTTTATAAGTTGTTATATAGTTTTGTTTTATAAATATGTTATTTACGTATGTAAGTATTTTTTTAAAAAAATGTAAGTATTTTTAAAATTGTAAGTATTTTGTATAAATACATATTTTATAAACTAAGTTTACATTAGTTTATATGTGTGAGTATCGGTTGTTAGTTCATATATGGTATAACAATAAGTAATATAATATGGTTGATGTTATAATAAGTTAGGTTACTGTAAGTGTATTTGTGTATATACATTGAGTTACATTTTATAGAATATGTCCTTAAGTTATTAAGTATTTAGGTCGTGTCTGCATATCAGATTTGTTCAGTACATGAATTATAAAAGTTCGCTTATACCATTTATCTTCATCGTTTCAGTTCTGATCTGATCCGTTTCAATTAGCTTTGATCGAATTCGTGCCGATTTTGTTTTGCTTGGATTTGAAATTTAATTTCAGTATCCGTAGCAGTGTGCATATCCGTATCACCTTCTGTATTCTCGTTCATCTCTAGCCTTGAAAGGTGAGCAATCACTCACGATTAACGTTCTTTTATTTATTAAATTTGATTCAATTGAAACGTCAATTGAAATATGCTGCTGTTAGTTGTTTACTGTTACGACTGCTATCATCTGTATCTGTTCACCTATGACACCTGACACCATTATCGGTTAATTATTTATGTGATAATAATACAGATTGGTTGAAAATTTACTGATTGATTGATTGTCGTTTAAATTGGATGTTAATTACTATTGTTAAATGATAACTAGTTTGCTAGTAAGATTTGAGGTGGTATAGTTTACAAAGAAAACGGATTATATACGATGGACCTTGATTGATTAAACCTGACCCCGCCATATGTAAATTTGATTAGTTTAATTTGACCCATTAATTGTCGTAGGAATTGATAAGTTATACTTTAAAGCTTTGAACATAGTTTGGATTAACTGTTGTAATACTAAACTGAAATTGAAATGGAACGACAATTGAAAAACTGAAATGTAATAATCTGTAATCTACATGAAATGATAGTGTAGATTTTAGAAATAATTATAAAAATAACAATGCGAATTAATAAGATCATTTCGGAGTTATTTGATTTAATCTATTGAATTGTTATTGATTGTTGTTATTGCTTGTTTACTTACTTTGACACTATCCCTGTCATCACACTGCAAGTTCCCTTTGTTATGTTTGATTTTTGAATTAAAATGGGTTGAAAAATAGGCCCAAGCGGGTTTCGTTTAATTAAATTTGGGATTACGGGTTGAAATGCTATCCACCCGTATACATTTAGTGTACGTATTGAAATGATAATAGCCATAACACTTTGACCATATGAAAAAAAAAAAAAATCTATGGTCTTATTAAATGTAAATTCTTAAATACATCTATAAAGGGTAATGATAAATATAGAGTTAATTATATCTAGTTAATCAAGATTTGATTAAATACATAAATTATGATAAATAATTTATGTAAATTTTATTCGGATAAATGTTGCAATAATATTGAAAAAAATTAAGGTTGAGAAATAAATTTGGGTTATTGTAAAATGATGTTTAGATAAGGATTTATTTATTTAAATCAATTTGAAATTTATCGAATGAGATATTTCACGTTTAATAAAATTTGAGAAATCTTGAGAAAGATGTAATTTAAAGTCACTAAAATGGTATTGAATAAGGGAAGGTTCAAACTAAATAATAATGATGTAAAAACCAAGAATCTATATGAAACTGTTAAATTTAACATCTAAGTATTTAAGCCATGAACTGTATTGAAATTAAATGGTTTAGAAATTTGGTATGTATTTGGGACCAAGATAGTTGAATTTGTTATGTAGATAACTAATTGAATTTAATGGAAATTGAGGTTGAACGAAGTCTGGAAATTTGTATTTAGAGAACTAGATTGGGAAATTTAGGGGAAATATTAAATACTTAAAGTATGGAAACATATTGAAATGGAAAGGGTAATTAGGATATCAAATCCAGATTTGAGATTTATAATTGAGATTGAATTTAATTTAAATGGAAAGGTCAGGTTGATGTGAACGATTTGTTAAGTTAAGGAAATTGCAAGTGCTTTACCATATACAGCATTTAATATATATAAATACTATGTGGGAAATATAATTATTCGAAGTGAATTTGACATTTGGGTTTGAAGTATAAATTAAGTGAATGACCACGATGTAATAGTGTATATTTCTACCCTGTAGATAGTTCTATGGACCCTTAGAGGATGGTCATCCCAAACATCCTTTAAGTTATTTGTATTTCAGTTGATATTTCACTTGAGTTGGATTTATTGATATACGAATGTTAATCCTGACTCGAGTGTTTTGTGTTTTGCTTTACGCTCGGGTCAGACCGAGTAATACAGCTTTAGAGACTCACCTTTGGAGATTGGAGCTTCATTTGGAGATCCAACTATCGTTTCAGCTTTCAGTTTTCTAGATTGACTGGTTCAGAGAAGTCATCGGCTCGTACTGAAGACTTTTCTGTATTCCAGAGATTCTGATGTATTTTATTTTAAACTCTGATGTATATAGTAGCTTCATGAACTACTATTTTTCTATTCCGCTGCATTATATTACTCTGTGTCTGTGATCTGTGATTGGTTTATTTACTGTATATTTTAGGTTTTGCCAAATTAAATTAACAATTCGGTATTTTGAATTATTCAAGTCGTACATGTACGGTTTTAGTGTCGATTTGAATGGTCCAAAATAGCGGGTCGTTACAAGTCATTTATCTATTATATATTGTTCCATTGCGATTTTGATATTATGCTATTGTTTCTATTTCTTCTTCTACCTCCTTCTTCTTTAATCCTAATGATTCGGTTTTTCGGCATTCGATTATTCGGCATTTTATACAATGGACGTATTGATGTCGATTTTTGTACGTCGAAAAATCGGGTCATTATAATATATGGGTATTTATATGTACATATAGGATATATATATATATATATATATATATATATATATATGCACATATGTAGCTTCATTATGATGGAAATTTCAAAGTCAAGCCCCCAAAACATTAAATCAAGCCACAAAAACATAAATCCAAGATACCATAAAATCAAATCAAGCTGACATATGAAATCAAATCACATATAATAAATCTAAGCACCCAAAATTTCAAATCAACCTAAAAAAAGCCAGTACATATGCACGGCCTCCTTATGCTTGCACTGTACACTTCACTCTTCTATATATACATGGCCATAGTTGTTAACTGTCACGTATAAAATAAAATAAAAAAATATGCTAACAAACTTACGACAAGTAGCTTAAAGCTCGAAGAGGGTGATAAACAAACTAGCAGAGTTCGTCATCTTTTAAAAAGTTAGTAAACAACTCTATTTTACCTACAGGATTACACATGTACTTATATAACTATGCCGTTGATTTAATCTTTGATCTATATCAAATGTATAGTGATTGTTATGTGTATATGTGTGAATGCATGTTAGACATGAGTATTTCCACCTGTAACTCTGTAACGACCCGTAAATTTTCGATAATTATAATAGCTAATTTAATAAGATTTCGTGATCTAGTGTTAGAAAAAAATTGTAAGTCGTTTGGAATAATAATAAATGTTGAATTCATTGGGTATAATAGAGTAATTGATTGATAAGTAAAATCTATTTAAATCAAATATTGAATATTGATCAGGTAAATTGTTTAAATTAAATATTTTAAAACTTATTGAATAATTGGATAACTGTAAAATGAAAATAGTGTTCTAAATTGTGAATTGGTTTTAAAAGTTGAATCTTATAAGTTCGATTTCAATATTTCAAAAGATAATGAATAATTGGATAATCGAAATTGTTAAAATTTAATATTTGGAATTTATTGAATAATTTAATAATGGGAATTGGATAACCGTATAATGAATATTGTTTTTCTATAATTTGAATTTGTTAAATTTTTAAGTTCGTTCTGAATATCTCAAAAGATAGTGATTTAAGAATAATCAAATTGTTTAAATTTAATATTGCAGATGTTTGAATAATTAAATTCCGAATTTGATATGATCAATTTGATATTGAAATTTAATATATGAAAATAGAGTGAAAAATTGAAATTTGATTTAATATGATTCAGATTGGTTTCCAAAGTGAATATAAGTTATATTGGGATTATAATAGAGTTAATAAGATTTTAAAATTGGAAATTATTGGATAATTGAATAACGGGTTTAATATGATTAAAAATGATTTGTAAAATTTTATTATATCATATTAAGGTAAGAATGATGTTGTAGAACTTTTAAAACTGAATTAAAAGTAAATTTGTGAAAATTGAATATTTTAATATTTAATTATCGACTGAAAAATAGCCAATTTTCGAACAGTCTCAGAATTGGGCAAAACTAGTTCCATTGGATCTGTAATAGTTTGTTATTAGCGGATTTCAATTTTCGTAGCAATCGGAGTTGTCGTTTGACCGTGGCAGCTCGAAATGCATCGAAATGGTTTTAATATTAATTTGGCGAGTTAAAATAGTCATTTTTCAAACAGTCTCGGATTTCGACGAAACCAGTTTCATCGGATCCGTAATGTGATATTATTGTAAGATTTCAAATTCGTATCAATTGGATTTACCGTTTTTCCGGAGCAAGCTAAAACGCATAGAAATTCGTTTAATCGGTTTAATTTGAAATCGATTGTTTAACTCCGTAACTCGCACATACGATCGAATTAGCCTCCAAAACCTGTTCCATTGTGTCCGAAACGTGGGATAAACCCTAGAAACGTCGGTCACCGTGCGTAAATCGGAGTTCGGAAAACCCAGGATGTATAGTGTTCGATAAATTTCTATAAATAAGCCCTTTATTTCATTCTTTTGCAAAAAAATAAAAAAACTAGGGTTTCAAATACGCAGCCGCCATTATCATATTCACAGCCAGAAATAAGTTTCGTTCTTCCCCTCCGATCTCTCAATCCGCAAAGAATTAGCCTTCGAGTTCTAAAGCAAAAGTGTGGAGGACATCAAGACCTATCCATCCAACGGTGGATTCGAGCAATCATTGTCGTTTGGAGGAGAATTTAGGCCGAGAACGCCATACGTTCGCACACATATCCTGAGGCCTATGGATGGGCGAGCTCTACCCTATTCCAGCCGATGATGGAGTTGATGAAGGCCTTCGAAGTGGTGTATCCTGATCGTGTTGAAGATGCTTGTATTAGTTGCGTGAATTAGGGTTGGATGGGCGGCCGTGGGTTACGTTGTTTGTTCGAACGTGAATTCCATGTTGGGGAAGAAGATACAAGGAGCGGCCATGATTTTGCTATAGGGGAAGCAACGGCCAAATGCAGTGAGGGTTAGAAAATAAAATATTAATTGTAAATTAATTATATTAAAGATTGTGAAACTTCTTAATGCGATAACTCTTTCGTACGAGGTCGGAATCGGACGAAACAAGTTGCGTTGCGTTCGTATTGTCGAGCACTACGCAATGGAGCTAGATTGGAATCGTTTGGAGCTAGAGAAAATTTTGGATTAAATCAAACGTCGTTCGATTTGATTTAAAATCGTAAAAATCAAGGTGAGTGTTTTATAATGCTCACAACGTACTAAATATCTTTATGCTAGTTAAATTCGACATTATGAAGTGTTATGATTTTATTCGTCATTGTTTGATAGAATATAATTATCATTTAGATTGTCATTTGAATTAACCATTGAAAATTAAATTGATAGTTAAATTGAAATTAAAATTGAATTGCGATTAAATTACCTGACATTGATAACTATGAAACTGTCATGAATTGTATTGTCGATTGGATGATGTATTTTGATGGATGTTATTGGTTGATATTTAAATGTTTGGATGTTTATTTGCTTATATATATACTGTTATGCATACATATGACACTGTGATTGGTTTAAGTAATATATACTCATCCCTTACATTTAATTGAAATAAATAATTACTTGGCCATAAGATAGAAAATTATATACGGACACCGAATTGGCTAAATTAATAATTTTTGGAGTCGTCGATTTGAAATTATTTAAATGTTTTGATTTAAAAGTTATAATAGAAATCAATTTATTGAAATTGAATTTATCGAAAATTGAGTTTGGAATGTTGAAATAAATTTTGGTTAAAAGAAATCGTTAAATAATTAAAGTGGAGACTTTGGGATTTAAAATCGAGATATGATTGAATTTTGAAAATTGATTTGTTGAAAGATTTAACCTTAATTCGAGCTTTGAATATTACTAAGTAAAAGTGATATAAAAATGATATTTTGAAGTCGAGCTTGGAATTGAATCATATTTGAAATTTGGATTTAAACTCGAAAATTGGTGGATAATTTTGTTAAGTGTTATAAATGGATATTTTGAAAAATCAAGCTCCAAATCGATATAAATTGAAATTGAATAAATTAAGGTGAATATAAAATTGAATAAATTTGAAGTCAAAGTTGACATTGATTTGAATTGAAATCGAAATTGAATCGGCAGAATGGAAATTGAAATTGATTTGAATTGGGAAGTTATAATTGAAATGGATTGGTTTTGAAGCTGTTTTATTTTGTTCTCCAAATTACTCGGTTACATAAACCATTTTTGAATACTTAAACTTTTTTAATCTATTTTAAATCTACTTAACCCGATTTAAATTATTTTAAACTAATTTGTCTATTTCAAATCCATCTTAAGATTTTAAGTATTTTTAACTATTTTAATTATTTAAAACTACTTTTAAACTCCTTAAAACTATTTTCTAAAATTCTAAGCTGGTCAATAAGGTGAAATGTTTATATTTAAATCTTGAATTTAAATACGAATTGGGTTAAATGAATTTGCAACCTAAATTGAAATTCGAATTGATTTTGAAATCGAAATAAGATATTGACACGAAAAATGATTTTTCAAACGGAATCTGACATTTTAATAGATACGATGATATTTGAAATGGATTTGATTTTTTAAGCGAATATGATATTTTGGTATCAATTATGAATCAATTTGTAATGTAAAAGAGCCAACGGTGTAATAATACGTAGTTATTAAAGAGACCGGGATCGGATATGGACATACTCTCTGTCGATACCGAAAACCACTTTAATAACTATTATACGCGGAGTGTTGATCCAGAATGAAGTGGATGGTTTGATGAACGCGTTGACTGAAGAAAGAGAACGATGTTGGATGACCCCTGACATGACTAAAACAGGAGTCGCGCCGGGCCATTGAGGTTCGCCACCTCTAGCGGACACACTTCTTCGATACCATATCTATTACATTTGTGATTCGATTTGGGTGCACCCCTTGATTTGGGAGTGTTGTTTCACGGTGTTGGGGTAGCTGCTGGCTATGCTCAACATCAGTCCGGATCACGCAACTACTAGTATCCTAGTTGGTATCGCCTCATGTACCTTGTCATACTGTTTATCCTATTCGCGACCACTACGTTATGTTTTGTGTTATACCTATGGGGTACCCTCTGATAACCACCAGTTTACGGTGGGGCTTACGGTACTGTATAGATTATGGCATTATAAAAATGTGTTAAGGGGGATTATGGTAATGCCTTAACGCTATTTTGATACTTTATATTACTGATAGGCATTATCTACTTAGCGTACATTACTACATAGTAGATAGTTTAACGGATCCTTGAGAGATGGAAAATCCCGTAACATCTCTTAAGTTATTGCATGCACATTGACACTAGATATGAGATGTCAAACCCCATAAACATCTCTGACGCCGTTACACTCATATTTATTTACGATTGATTTAACTTTCATAAGGATATTTTAGTCCTGACTCGAGTGTTTTGTCTTTTCATTACGCTCGGGTCAGTCCTGAGCTTTTCAGATTTTTGAAGATCTATTCTGGAGGATGAAGATGAAGATTTGGTATACTATTACTATTATTACCCTTGCATCATGCTATCTGCTGCATTATTTTAATTGTTCTGCTGTATATGTATAACTCTGATAAATGTTGTATAAATAATTGTCAAAGTATAGTAAACAGCTTCATGAACTGTTTATTTGACTATTATATTTTATCGTTCCGCTGCGAGATTCTGTGTTGTTTCTTTTCCTTTATTTCTCTTCCTTTTCTTTTATTATCTACCCCAATAACCATCTGCCCTTTTGAATAGTTTGGAATCGGCATTTGTATTTGATCATCGGTTTAAACTGTCCAAAAAGGCGGGTCGTTACAGTTGGTATCAGAGCTTTGGTTTAGCGATAACCTTAGCTTTGTGGGGTCTGACTCTTTATAAATAGGGTAGTTATACCCTATGATGAGTCGCTGAGTGTATACATATGAGAGAGCATATTTGTTAGTGATATAAAATGTTTTATACCGTGTCGGTTGATTTGTTGAGTGGCTTATGGATTCTGGTCAAGACGAGTAATTAGCGTCATTGATAGGGATCTCTAAACACTTAAACCGAACGATTTGACATAGTATTGTTTTGAGATGGGTAAATGAAATAATTTTGCCCTAATTATATTTTGTATATAAAGAATTTATTTTCGAAAATTATTTTGATCTATCTAGCATATTAGGTTATTAGAAATGATATATTGGTTATTATCATTAATTGGATATTGTAATTTAATAAATATGTGAATTACAAAATGAACAATGATATAACATTTGTGGATTGTTTTAAGAGAAAAAATCCTATAAGAATATTTTATAAAGGTGACTTATAAATTTAAAATAGATTTAAATTGAGAAATATTGAATTTAAGACCCGGAGATCTTGAAAAATGGTTTTCAAAGCTTTGAAGAAAATATATTGCGATATTAGTTGGAAAATATTTATAGGAAATATTTTGAAATGATTTTTAAGAAGGAATGAATTAAGTACCCCTCTCTTCTGTCACTGGAAAATAATTTCGGTGATGACTGCGCAGCATCATCGACGTTCATTTTCGAGTCTCAAAGTGGGGGAGACTTCTAAGAAGCTTTGCTTTTCTTTGAAATTATTTTGGATAAATGGGTTTTGGTTTAATCTCCAAAGGTATAATTTGATATATTAAAGATATAAGTGTATATGTTTATTTCAAATGATTTGAAAGGAACCGGGCATTTAAATTTCTAAGTTCTGTTAATTAATAATTTTCAAATTATTTGAATGAGATGAGAATAACCAGAATTTATAAAATAAGAGGATTAAGATATCTAAGCTATTGTTTGGGAAAACATTAAAGTTGAAAGGTAAAGAGGATTTAAACAAATTAAATTTGTGAACATTCTAATTAAGTAAAATGAAATTCTATAAATTTGTATAATACCAAAATTACATTCTGATAACATATAACAAGACTTACCCAATGTTAAAAGTTGAAATGATGTTTTGGATATGTAATGAGATGTTGTACAAATAAACAGAACCTGAAAATAATTGAAGTATACATGTAAGGAAAACTAAAAAGGAATTAAAATGTATATAAATGTAAAATTTGGTTGTGATAAAAATTATAAAAACTTAAATATAGCATGAAATGATGAATGGATAAATGGAACAAGTAAGTGAAATTAAGAAAAGGCCATTGAGTCAAGCAATGTGTAACGACCCGCGTAAATTCGATGTTTGAAATGAATTAAATTAATAGGATTTTATTTTAAAATTTAGAAAGAAATAAAAATCTTATTAATTTATATGAAAGAAAATATTGAAATTTGATGTATCAAAGGTAATTAAAATTTGCAAATTAAATTATATATTGCAATTAATAGTAATAGTGGAAAATGTTGCAAGTATTGAATTTGTCAATGGAATAAAATATGGATTTACGGAAATTAAATATAAACGGAGGTAATAAAGTAATGCAAGAAAATAAATAATGTAATCAGTACAATCCCTTTTATTTGTAAACTATTGTAAGGTGTTAATTAATTGAAATATGAAAATTTGGAAATAGATTCAAAATTTATGTTAGATAAATGAATTGCAATAATTAAAGTTAGTAATTAATAGGTTAAAGGGAATAACAATTTATTCATAAATGAATATAAGTGAATGTAACAAAATAAATAGGAAACGCTAATTATTCATAAGTGATGGTTGATGATATAAACGTTACTAACTATTAATGTAGTAACGTAAGATGTAAATGTATTTTCAACGGAAATGTAACCTTATTTCTAGGTAGAAATTGCAGGTAGATTTATGAAATGGAGTTTATGAGATAAATAGAATTGAATGTTTCGTTAGTATGAGTTTAAGGGAATATGGGGTAAATTGATTAAATCAATAAAAGACAATAAATGCAATGATGATGGGTTAGTAATAAAAGTGAATAAGGAAATGATTGTATAGTAAAAATGGAATTCCAACTTGTTGGAATGGAGTAAATACACTTAGTAATAAATTTAGGATAGGAAAACGAAATGGATATATTGAATTAGTTAATTCGTATATATATAGAATGGCGATTTTTGGATTGTAAATAATAAACTTATTAATGGTGATCAAGAGTGTGACCACAAGTTATTATGAGTGATACATATATATATTTAATTCAATTCAATTGATTTGGAAATCATTGCATTAAATATAAATTAATTGTTACGTTGAATAAGTTAAGGTAATAAGTGGATAATAACGTAAATGTTCTTCATAGATATGATAATTTGAATATAACATTTTACGTTAATTGGAGATAAAGATGGAAATAGGTAATAATTGCATTAATTTGTAAGTAGAAATAAATCGTTAATGAGAACAAGTATTTAAGATTTACCACCTATTTAGTATATTAAGTTATAACGGAAAATCAATTGCAATAATTAACAATATATTTATTTCATTAATGATAATGACGTAATATTTGAAATATTAAATAGGATGGAATTCAAATGTATATAACGATAGAAATGTGAAATTTGGGGAATAGATTCAAAGTTATAAATAAGTTGTTAAAATAATACATAATAAGTGCAAATTGAATGAATCAATGGGAGCATAGATTTAAGTTTAGAAAACGATATTTTGGTTTAATTAAGTATTGCAAAATAAATGAAATTAACGTTTAAATATTTCGTTTATAGAGATTAAACTAAAATTCAAGGATATTAAAATAATAGATTTTGAACCCAACATGGAATCCTTCTACTTAAATTTTTTAGATGGAATAAACATTTGATTATATAATTGAATAGAGAAAAAGATTTATTTAGTATGTAATTTAATGCTTGTTGAAAACTGTAATTTTATAAACATGTTTGCTTGACTATAAATAAGGATTACAATGTTCACGTATTTATTTAATTGATTTCATCAATTAGGGTCTGTTTTGAAGTGGAAGATTAAAATTAATTGGAAATAAATTTATTAAAATCTTTCAATCGAAAAAGGAAAAGAAACAAAGTGCAATTAATAAAATTTATGTAAGAATGTTTTCATTATGAATGTACATTATTTGGAAATATAAGAATGGATTTAATATTGTATAAGTTGATCATTTTATAATATAAGAATGTTTACATTATGAATTGCAAGTAACAAATAAGCATTTTAAGGAAAATAAAAGAATGTTGAGGAAATAAAGTGAACGTTTCCATTCTAAATATAAGGAAGTGGAGAAATTAACACTGCAATGGATAGACTTATCAGCTTTTAATTTACATCTAAATTTGTTTAGATCAATTTGGAAATTAATAAAATTGTGGATATATTTTGAAATGTAAACGAAACGTCTAGATTTACATTTGTAAATACATTTAAAATAAAAAGTAAATGATAAGGAATTTATTTATTTCCTAAATCCATAATGTGTGTAATTAATATTATTTATCTTTTGGGACCACCTCCGTTTGCACGTTAAAATTCGTGCACACCTATTCTTTTGCGATCTATCTATAAATAGGCGGTGAAACCCTAGCCTCCATCTTCATTCCTCTGTATAGTCTCTTCTTCAACTTCTTCTCTTCTTCAATGGCAACAGACAATTTCCATATCCAGTTTCACTCCAAATAAAAGTCAAAATTCAAACTCCTCTAAAAATTCCAGAAAAAATATATGTTGGAGTTCTCAGAATACGCAATCTACTGGTGGTGTTCGTTTTCCGTTTTGGGTTCGGTCTGGATACATATTCGCGTGCTCCTGTAGCCAAAGCGCGTGGAAGACGATAGTGACGTGGCGAGTATTAAATTAAGGTTTGTTTTGTTTTATAATTTATTTTGATTTTCAAATCGTTTAAATCGCATAACTTTTTCATACGACCTCGGATTCACGCGAAACTTTTTTTGTTAGGATCGTAATTAAATTCCGGACAATATGGAACTAGTTTGGACCAATTCGGAGACCGTTGAATTTTTGGGTTTAAATCGGATTTAAATTCGATTTAAATTCAAAAGGTGAGTGTTTTAACCCACTCACAACTTCTAAAAGTTTTTATGTTTGTTAAATTTATTTTAAATATGAGTAGAAATTTATTTATGACTGTTGGCGTGTTTTATTCAGCATATCTGTTAAATCGCATTTATTTAACTTAACTGTTAATTTAGTTTATTTATTTCATAAAATTTGAAAGGTAGAATTTATTTTTGCACATAAACTGCTAGTTAACAATCATTAAATTTATTATGGAATAGAAACTGTTAGTTAATAATCTGTTATTAATTCCTGTATAATTCATATGTTATGTATCAATGATTGTTTAAAATTGGATGATGATTGCAATTGATGATTGATGATTGATATTTGGATGAATGAATGCTATAATTATATTGTATAAACTGCAAGTTATCATGCATTTTTCGTTTCATTCGGGATTGTGGTTTGAAATTATATACAACCGAAAATTTTATTTTTAAATTGCGGATTGAAATGATAAATATCCGTATCACTTGACCATAGGATAGAAAATTATATACAGGCACCGTGGTCTATATATAAATTATTTTAAAGTGATTTCTATGGTTTGGATGGGATACAGTTTATAAAAATTTGGTTTTGATATTTTATAAAATATTATTCTTCGATATATATACATATGAAGTTAAAAATTTGAAAATTAAGTTGTGTATAAACCTGTTGAATAAAAATGAAAAATTGAGAAAATGGAATTTGGAAATTTATCTTATATGCTTAAGTTTGAAAATTTTAAGGTATGATATTTATAACTGGATTTTCCAAGACGAATTAAAAATGAAAATTCTAGTATAAAGTAATTTTGAGAAAATATTTAATTGCTAGAAATTGGAGTTTTATTTATGGAATTTATATGAATATTCAAGACTAAATAATAGAATATTAATTGTTGAAAGAAGAAAATCCAACTTTAGTTTTGAAATATTAATACTCCAAATGGATATATATATATATATATATATATAGAAATTGAAGAGGTTTTTGGAACTTGATGTGATATTTAAATATGGTTTAAACTTTAAATAAAGAAATATATTTGAAAAGCCATAGAAATTATTTTTCTTTACAAAGTAACTTTAAAGTTAAACCATTTATTTTACATTCGTTGAATATCCAAACCATTCAAGTTTTAGAAGTTATGGTTTTAAAATTTTGAATTTCGAAATATTATGCTTTGAAAGTTTATTTCAAATATTTGGTTTCCAGATATTTTAAATTTTAAACCAGCATGATTTTGGAAAAGAATTATATTTGAGATAAAATGATATCATATTGTTTTGGGTTTAAATTGATATCGTATTCATAGTTTTGAAATGGAAACTTTTATTCTGGTTTTAAAGTATAAACTATTTTTAAATGACCATGGTGTTATAATAACGATGGGTTGGCAAAGAGACCGGGATCGGATATGGACATACTCTCTGTCGATACCGAAAACCACTTTGACTAACCGTGTACGCGGTGGAGATTCCAGAATGAAGTAGGTGGTGGCGACGTTTCCTGTAAGGTAAATACGTGGACCCGACTCCCGTGAGTTGGCATAAGGTGGCTAAAACAGGAGTGATTCTGGGCCAATGAGGTCATACCTCTGATCGGACGCTCCTCTTCGATATTATACTTTGACTTTGGATTGATTCAGTGACCACTTCTATTTTTGATTTTGGGGGAGTTTGTTCGAGGTGGGCGGTAACTGCGGCTACGCGTTTCCACCAGCCCGGATAGCAATTGGTATATCTACCCTGGCATTGCCTAGTTGTGCCGTGTCACCTACCACACCGAGCCTTTATTACGAGTTTTGTTTTGTACCATACCTATGGAGTGCCCTCTGACGACGCCCAGTACGGGGGAGATTACGGTATTGTATAGACTATGGGAATATATTCTGCGTTAAGGGCTATATGGGTAACCCCTTAACGCTATTAAAAAGTAAGTTTATTTTACAATTAGACACTATTATAATAGCGCAATATACTACATAGTAAATAGTTTAACGGATCCTTAGGAGATGTAAATCCCGAGCATCTCTTGAGTTACTGCACTCATATTTACTCCTGTTGATTTAACTCACATAAGATCTTTTAGTTCTGACTCGAGTGTTTTGTCTTTTCAATTCGCTCAGGTCAGTCCGAGCGTTTCAGGATTTGAGGATTTAGCTCTGGAGGATGAAGACAAAGATTTGTATTACTAGTATCTACTATATTATTTCACTACACCATTTAATTCCGCTGCATTGATAGTATTGGTATGGGTAACTCTGATATTCATTGTACAAGTAAAATAAAATATTTTGTAAAACAGTTTCATGAACTGTATATTTGATTATTATATTTTATCCTTCCGCTGTGAGATTCTGTTTTTTTTTATTTCTTCTCTGTTTTTCTTATTTACCCCATAACAATCCGCCCTTCCGTATGGTTTGAATCGTCATGTGTGTCGGTTTAAAGTGTGCGAAAAGGCGGGACGTTATAGTTGGTATCAGAGCTTTGGTTTAGCGATAAACCTTGGCTTTGTGGGGTTTGACTCTTTGTTAATAGGGTAGTAATACCCTATGGGAGTCGCTGAGTGTATATATATGAGAGAGCGTACTTGTTAGTGTTATAAAAAGGTTTTAATATTGTGTTAATCTGTTCCGTATTGTATTTATAAATTCTGGTTGATGCATGCGACGTTGTGACATCAATAGGGGTTTCTAAACACTAAATAGGACAGACCGACATAATATCTGTTTTAATATAGGTGAATGAAATAATTTTTCCTATTATATTTTCTATATATAAAATAAAATTTTCAATCTATATCTATATTTGGCTGCAATAGATTGGTTGTTAGGAGATAAAGTGTATAATTAATAATATAAGTTAGATTGGAAAATAAGATTGATGAAATTTGGAAATTTAGAACTTAAGTTCCGGGGTTTTGAAATTTCTTTCGAATAATTTTTGGAATATAATAATATTATTTATAAGTATTTTCTGATATAAATATTTCAATATAATTCGGAAAAATTGTTTTAAAGAAGATTTTGGAAAAAAAATAAGTTTTGTACTTTCCTCCCTGTTGCTGGAAAATAATTTTGGTGATGAGTGCACGCATCATCGACTTTCATTTTCGAGTTTCGAAGTGGGAAGGCCACTGTAGAAATTTACTGCAGAATTGTTTAAGAAATTTCTATCGTTTTAATTATAATTGGATATATATATATGTTAAGAATAGATATCTATCTATTATTTTAAATGATTTAAAAATTAAACCCGGTATTTGGTTCTTAAGTTCCAGTTAATTAATAGTTCAATTAAGTGTAGAAATTGGAACCTTTAATTAAAGTAAAAATTTAATACAATAGGAAGATAAGTAATGTAAATAAACGATTGTAAACATTATTAAATGAATTAATGAACTTCTTTATTTATAAGAATTGATGTATAAAGTTGCAAATTTAGTGTAGTTAAATTGTTACCATTATTAAATATAATAGAAATGTAAGCATTAAATAAATGAATAAAATTAAAAGTAAGTTGAAATTGTAATTTATAAAACGAATATATATAATTATTGAACCATTAATTAATTAAAGGAATTGAGAAGAAACTTGTATAATTTTCACTTACATTCTTAAAGCATATATATAACTTACCATATAATAAAAGTTGCAATGTTAGTAAGAAAATGTAAGGGGAAATCTTATAAGTGAAGCTTGAGGTAATAAATGTATTCAATGAATTTGCTGTTACAAAATGAGAACTAAATGTATAAACTTAAGTTAAAATGGAAATTTTAAGTATTATAAATAGATGATTATAAACTTAAGTAAGTAAAACGGAATGCAAATATAATGAATATTGTAATAAATGAAAAATGAAAATTGTAAGTAATGAAGGAATCACTCAATAAATGAAAGAAAAGAAATTAAACAACTAAAGCATGAAATAAATGTATAATAAGTTAATTTGGTTGTTGGTTTGAATTGTTATTGTTTGACTTATGGTTGGTTGGGCAAGAGAATTTGAAGTTGTTGGCTGAATAAATAATCTATTGTTGTTCCATCTAAGACTGTTGAGTAAAGGATGCACTTGATAGTTATTTTCATTCCATACAATTTCAAGTTTTGAACCCGAACAACTATTTGTTTGTTGGATTAAATGGTTGCTTTGTCTTGTGTATGTATGTTGTTTGTAAAGTTGATGGTTGTTGTATTGATTGGTTGATTAATGGTTGAAACCGCTTAAATATTTCACTTTATATAAATTGTAACCCTTTGGATTATATAAGAAAATGCAGTATCTTGGAAATATTTTGGAAATGTTTTTCCAAACTTTAATAATTTAAATATAAAGGATTAAATAGTTATAAATAGGATATCTTATTTAAGGTGATTAATTTTGTAAATTTAATTGTTTATAAGTTAAATATTTTGGATAAGATGTATTGTATTTAATTTTTCCCTTCTTTTCCTTTTCGAGGACGAAAAGTTTTGAGTGGGGAAGAGTGTAACGACCCGCGTAAATTCGATGTTTGAAATGAATTAAATTAATAGGATTTTATTTTAAAATTTAGAAAGAAATAAAAATCTTATTAATTTATATGAAAGAAAATATTGAAATTTGATGTATCAAAGGTAATTAAAATTTGCAAATTAAATTATATATTGCAATTAATAGTAATAGTGGAAATTGTTGCAAGTATTGAATTTGTTAATGTAATAAAATATTGATTTACGGAAATTGAATATAAACGGAGGTAATAAAGTAATGCAAGAAAATAAATAATGTAATTGGTACAATTCCTTTTATTTGTAAACTATTGTAAGGTGTTAATTAATTGAAATATGAAAATTTGGAAATAGATTCAAAATTTATGTTAGATAAATGAATTGCAATAATTAAAGTTAGTAATTAATAGGTTAAAGGGAATAACAATTTATTCATAAATGAATATAAGTGAATGTAACAAAATAAATAGGAAACGCTAATTATTCATAAGTGATGGTTGATGATATAAACGTTACTAACTATTAATGTAGTAACGTAAGATGTAAATGTATTATCAACGGAAATGTAATCTTATTTCTAGGTAGAAATTGTAGGTAGATTTATGAAATGGAGTTTATGAGATAAATAGAATTAAATGCTTCGTTAGTATGAGTTTAAGGGAATATGGGGTAAATTGATTAAATCAATAAAAGACAATAAATGCAATGATGATGGGTTAGCAATAAAAGTGAATAGGGAAATGATTGTATAGTAAAAATGGAATTCCAACTTGTTGGAATCGAGTAAATACACTTAGTAATAAATTTAGGATAGGAAAACGAAATGGAAATATTGAATTAGTTAATTCGTGTATATATATATAGAATGGCGATTTTTGGATTGTAAATAATAAACTTATTAATGGTGATCAAGAGTGTGACCACAAGTTATTATGAGTGATACATATATATTTAATTCAATTCAATTGATTTGGAAATCATTGCATTAAATATAAATTAAATGTTACGTTGAATAAGTTAAGGTAATAAATGGATAATAACGTAAATGTTCTTCATAGATATGATAATTTGAATCTATTGAAATTTATGGAATTTGAATATAACATTTTACGTTAATTGGAGATAAAGATGGAAATAGGTAATAATTGCATTAATTTGTAAGTAGAAATAAATCGTTAATGAGAACAAGTATTTAAGATTTACCACCTATTTAGTATATTAAGTTATAACGGAAAATCAATTGCAAAAATTAACAATATATTTATTTCATTAATGATAATGACGTAATATTTGAAATATTAAATAGGATGGAATTCAAATGTATATAACGATAGAAATGTGAAATTTGGGGAATAGATTCAAAGTTATAAATGAGTTGTTAAAATAATACATAATAAGTGCAAATTGAATGAATCAATGGGAGCATAGATTTAAGTTTAGAAAACGATATTTTGGTTTAATTAAGTATTGCAAAATAAATGAAATTAACGTTTAAATATTTCGTTTATAGAGATTAAACTAAAATTCAAGGATATTAAAATAATAGATTTTGAAACCAACATGGAATCCTTCTACTTAAAATTTTTAGATGGAATAAACATTTGATTATATAATTGAATAGAGAAAAAGATTTATTTAGTATGTAATTTAATGCTTGTTGAAAACTGTAATTTTATAAACATGTTTGCTTGACTATAAATAAGGATTACAATGTTCACGTATTTATTTAATTGATTTCATCAATTAGGGTCTATTTTGAAGTGGAAGATTAAAATTAATTGGAAATAAATTTAATAAAATCTTTCAATTGAAAAGGAAAAGAAACAAAGTGCAATTAATAAAATTTATGTAAGAATGTTTTCATTATGAATGTACATTATTTGGAAATATAAGAATTGATTTAATATTGTATAAGTTGATCATTTTAGAATATAAGAATGTTTACATTATGAATTGCAAGTAACAAATAATCATTTTAAGGAAAATAAAAGAATGTTGAGGAAATAAAGTGAACGTTTCCATTCTAAATATAAGGAAGTGGAGAAATTAACACTGCAATGGATAGACTTATCAGCTTTTAATTTACATCTAAATTTGTTTAGATCAATTTGAAAATTAATAAAATTGTGGATATATTTTGAAACGTAAACGAAACGTCTAGATTTACATTTGTAAATACGTTTAAAATAAAATGTAAATGATAAGGAATTTATTTATTTCCTAAATCCATAACGTGTGTAATTAATATTATTTATCTTTTGGGACCACCTCCGTTTGCACGTTAAAATTCGTGCACACCTATGCTTTTGCGATCTATCTATAAATAGGCGGTGAAACCCTAGCCTCCATCTTCATTTCTCTGTATTGTCTCTTCTTCAACTTCTTCTCTTCTTCAGTGGCAATAGACAATTTCTAGATCCAGTTTCAATCCAAATAAAAGTCAAAATTCAAACTCCTCTAAAAATTACAGAAAAATTATATGTTGGAGTTCTCAGAATACGCAATCTACTGGTGGTGTTCGTTTTCCGTTTGGGGTTCGGTCTGGAAACATATTCGCATGCTCCTGTAGCCAAAGCGCGTGGAAGACGATAGTGACGTGGCGAGTATTAAATTAAGGTTTGTTTTGTTTTATAATTTATTTTGATTTTCAAATCGTTTAAATCGCATAACTTTTTCATACGACCTCGGATTCACGCGAAACTTTTTTTGTTAGGATCGTAATTAAAATCCGGACAGTTTGGAACTAGTTTGGACCAATTCGGAGACCGTCAAATTTTTGGGTTTAAATCGGATTTAAATTCGATTTAAATTCAAAAGGTGAGTGTTTTAACCCACTCACAACTTCGAAAAGTTTATATGTTTGTTAAATTTATTTTAAATATGAGTAGAAATTTATTTATGACTGTTGGCGTGTTTTATTCAGCATATCTGTTAAATCGCATTTATTTAACTTAACTGTTAATTTAGTTTATTTATTTCATAAAATTTGACAGGTAGAATTTATTTTTGCACATAAACTGCTAGTTAACAGTCATTAAATTTATTATGGAATAGAAACTGTTAGTTAATAATCTGTTATTAATTCCTGTATAATTCATATGCTATGTATCAATGATTGTTTAAAATTGGATGATGATTGCAATTGATTATTGATGATTGATATTTGGATGAATGAATGCTATAATTATATTGTATAAACTGCAAGTTATCATGCATTTTTCGTTTCATTCGAGATTGTGGTTTGAAATGATATACAACCGCAAAATTTTATTTTTAAATTGCGGATTGAAATGATAAATATCCGTATCACTTGACCATAGGATAGAAAATTATATACAGGTACCGTGGTCTATATATAAATTATTTTAAAGTGATTTCTATGGTTTGGATGGGATACAGTTTATAAAAATTTGATTTTGATATTTTATAAAATATTATTCTTCGATATATATACATATGAAGTTAAAAATTTGAAAATTAAGTTGTGTATAAACCTGTTGAATAAAAATGAAAAAATGTGAAAATGGAATTTGGAAATTTATCTTATATGCTTAAGTTTGGAAATTTTAAGGTATGATATTTATAACTGGATTTTCCAAGATGAATTAAAAATGAAAATTCTAGTATAAAGTAAATTTGAGAAAATATTTAATTTCTAGAAATTGGAGTTTTATTTATGGAATTTATATGAATATTCAAGACTAAATAATAGAATATTAATTGTTGAAAGAAGAAAATCCAACTTTAGTTTTGAAATATTAATACTCCAAATGGATATATATATATATATATATATATATATAGAAATTGAAGGGGTTTTTGGAACTTGAAGTGATATTTAAATTATGGTTTAAACTTTAAATAAAGAAATATATTTGAAAAGCCATAGAAATTATTTTTCTTTACAAAGTAACTTTAAAGTTAAACCATTTATTTTACATTCGTTGAATATCCAAACCATTCAAGTTTTAGAAGTTATGGTTTTAAAATTTTGAATTTCGAAATATTATGCTTTGAAAGTATATTTCAAATATTTGGTTTCCAAATATTTTAAATTTTAAACCAGCATGATTTTGAAAAAGAATTATATTTGAGATAAAATGATATCATATTGTTTTGGCTTTAAATTGATATCGTATTCATAGTTTTGAAATGGATAATTTTATTCTGGTTTTAAAGTATAAACTATTTTTAAATGAACGCGGTGTTATAATAACGATGGGTTGGCAAAGAGACTGGGATCGGATATGGACATACTCTCTGTCGATACCGAAAACCACTTTGACTAACCGTGTACGCGGTGGAGATTCCAGAATGAAGTAGGTGGTGGCGACGTTTCCTGTAAGGTAAATACGTGGACCCGACTCCCGTGAGTTGGCATAAGGTGGCTAAAACAGGAGTGATTCTCGGGCCAATGAGGTCATACCTCTGATCGGACGCTCCTCTTCGATATTATACTTTGACTTTGGATTGATTCAGTGGCCACTTCTATTTTTGATTTTGGGGGAGTTTGTTCGAGGTGGGCGGTAACTGCGGCTACGCGTTTCCACCAGCCCGGATAGCAATTGGTATATCTACCCTGGCATTGCCTAGTTGTGCCGTGTCACCTACCATACCGAGCCTTTATTACGAGTTTTGTTTTGTACCATACCTATGGAGTGCCCTCTGACGACGCCCAGTACGGGGGAGATTACGGTACTGTATAGACTATGGGAATATATTCTGCGTTAAGGGCTATATGGGTAACCCCTTAACACTATTAAAAAGTAAGTTTATTTTAGAATTAGACAATATTATAATAGCGCAATATACTACATAGTAAATAGTTGAACGGATCCTTAGGAGATGTAAATCCCGAGCATCTCTTGAGTTACTGCACTCATATTTACTCCTGTTGATTTAACTCACATAAGATCTTTTAGTTCTGACTCGAGTGTTTTGCCTTTTCAATTCGCTCGGGTCAGTCCGAGCATTTCAGGATTTGAGGATTTAGCTCTGGAGGACGAAGACAAAGATTTGTATTACTAGTATCTACTATATTATTTCACTACACCATTTAATTCCGCTGCATTGATAGTATTGGTATGGGTAACTCTGATATTCATTGTACAAGTAAAATAAAATATTTTGTAAAACGGTTTCATGAACTGTATATTTGATTATTATATTTTATCCTTCCGCTGTGAGATTCTTTTTTGTTTTATTTCTTCTCTGTTTTTCTTATTTACCCCATAACAATCCGCCCTTCCGTATGGTTTGAATCGTCATGTGTGTCGGTTTAAAGTGTACGAAAAGGCGGGACGTTACACAATGTCTTTGTAAACTAGTTGAAAAATTAAATATACATTTGCAACAAAAAAAATATGTAAAGATAAATTTGTAACTTTTGAGATAACTATAAACTAAGAAAAGTCATATATGAGAAGTTAGACTTTTATGGAATGACTATAAACTAAAGTGATGATTAATAAAATATTCCACAAATAAATTTGTATCAACTGAAACTATGAATATGGAGTAAATGTAAAACAAAGGAATTTCTTATAGCTAAGAATCAATTGGAAAATGAAATTGAATTAAATTAAATTATATAGAATGTTTAAAATGAACTTGAGTAGGAAATTCTATGATATGATGTTTAAGAAAAGATAATGTTAAAGAATATGCTATGTAAAGAAATGAATATACTAACTGAATAATGGATTGTGAGTAATTAAGTGAAAAAAAATAGAAGTCAATAAAATAATTTAGTGTAGATAAATTGGATAGAAATCCATTGGAAGGTAATACATGAGATTGTACGTATATTATTTTATCCACATAACGATTTGATCCAAATTCGAGCACAAAATTTCGAGATGATTTATATCGATCCAAGTTAGGATTTTTCACTCGATTTTCGACGGCGAACCCTAGATATGGATTTTTAATTTGATTCTGGAATTCTCTATCACAGTATATGGCTATGCAAGGAGAGTAACAGTTTCCAATCAAGGAACCAAATCTGAGTCCGCACTAAAGAGTCGTGTGAACGATACTAGTTTGGAAGTGAAATTGTGTGATCGAATAAGCGATTAAATTGATATTGCTCACGGGTGATATATGTACGGCTTACGGACTTAATTAAAAGTTAATATTGGAAATTTAAGATGCCAACTATGTGAAGATAAATTGGCAACTTTTGAGATAACTATCAACTAAGAAAAGTCATATATAAGAAGTTAGACTTTTATGGAATGACTGTAAATTAAAGTGATGACTAATAAAATGTTCTGCATTAATAAAATGTTCCGCAAATAAATTGGTTATTAACTGAAACTGAATATGAAGTAAATGTAAACAAAAGAATTTGGTATGGCTAAGAATAAATTGGAATTGAAAGAGATAAACCAAATTGAATGTAAATTTAATAATTTGGTTATGTTGGGTATGATTTGGTTGTTATATGATTGTTAGTTGATTGTATATAATTCATTAAGTGATTAATGAAATTGAAAACTATAAATCATTGAAATCAAATTGGAAGTTAAATAAATTTAAATAGAATTTAATTTAATTCAAATTGGAAGTGAACTAATGTAAATATAAATTAGTGAATGTTAACTAATTGAATTGAGAATGAATGTTAGTAAAATCCAACGTTAATGAATCAACCGTGATTAAAAAATTGAAACCCAAGTCAATAAGTATTAATGAGAAGTGAATTTATACTGATTGGTTATGGATTCGTTGGATGATAGTTGGATGATAGTTGATTGATGGTTGCATTTGTTGTTTTGTTGCATTTGCTATGTTGGCATATGTAGTTGTTATGTTTCTATATGATGTATATTGATATTATTTTCATATATGCATGTTTCTTATGGTTTGTTGAGTGTTTAGTAGGTGCGGATTGCGCTTGCTTCGCATTTGGAGCTCGCTTTCGTGCTATATTAGCCGTATATGCTCGCTAATAATATATAAGGTACATATCTCGGATTACATACCGTACTTTTACACTTTTTTCCCTGGGGGATGCCTCATCACTTGATGATATGTATATTTGTGATATATATACTGTCATTTTTTTTCCGATCGAGCCTCGCAAAGGAGACTCTGTCGAAATTTTCCGTAAAATCCGGGTGTTAGAAAAATTTTCAAGTTTTAAATTTTTTTTGTAACTTGTTTTGATAACTTACTTTTAAAGTTAGAAAGCCGTTTGGAATAACTTAGTGAAAGTGTAGTAACGACTTTATAAATAGAATTTCATTGTTTTATAAGTTGGTAACTTTGAATAAAATATATCTAATGTTGAATTCTATACTTAGTTCCTTTTCCTTTCTTTTTTTCCTTTTCGGGGACGAAAAGTTTTGAGTGGGGAGAGTGTAACGACCCGTAAATTTTCGATAATTATAATAGCTAATTTAATAAGATTTCGTGATCTAGTTTTAGAAAAAAATTGTAAGTCGTTTGGAATAATAATAAATGTTGAATTCATTAGGTATAATAGAGTAATTGATTGATAAGTAAAATCTATTTAAATCAAATATTGAATATTGATCAGGTAAATTGTTTAAATTAAATATTTTAAAACTTATTGAATAATTGGATAACTGTAAAATGAAAATAGTGTTCTAAATTGTGAATTGGTTTTAAAAGTTGAATCTTATAAGTTCAATTTCAATATTTCAAAAGATAATGAATAATTGGATAATCGAAATTGTTAAAATTTAATATTTGGAATTTATTGAATAATTTAATAATGGGAATTGGATAACCGTATAATGGAAATGGTTGTTCTATAATTTGAATTCGTTAAATTTTTAAGTTCGTTTTGAATATCTCAAAAGATAGTGATTTAAGAATAATCAAATTGTTTAAATTTAATATTACAGATGTTTGAATAATTAAATTCCGAATTTGATATGATCAATTTGATATTGAAAGTTAATATATGAAAATAGAGTGAATAATTGAAATTTGATTTAATATGATTCAGATTGGTTTCCAAAGTGAATATAAGTTGTATTGGGATTATAATAGAGTTAATAAGATTTTAAAATTGAAAATTATTGGATAATTGAATAACCGGTTTAATATGATTAAAAATGATTTGTAAAATTTTATTTTATCATATTAAGGTAAGAATGATGTTGTAGAACTTTTAAAATTGAATTAAAAGTAAATTTGTGAAAATTGAATATTTTAATATTTAATTATCGACTGAAAAATAGCCAATTTTCGAATAGTGTCATGATTGGGCGAAGCTAGTTCCATTGGATCCGTAATAGTTTGTTATTAGCGGATTTCAATTTTCGTAGCAATCGAAGTTGTCGTTTAACTGTGGCAGCTCGAAACGCATCGAAATGGTTTTAATATTAATTTGGCGAGTTAAAATAGTCATTTTTCAAACAGTCTCGGATTTTGACGAAACCGGTTTCATCGGATCCGTAATGTGATATTATTGTAAGATTTCAAATTTCGTGTCAATTGGATTTACCGTTTGTCCGGAGCAAGCTAAAACGCATAGAAATTCGTTTAATCGGTTTAATTTAAAATCGATCGTTTAACTCCGTAACTCATACATACGATCGAATTAGCCTCCGAAACCTGTTCCAATGTGTCCGGAACACGGGATAAACCCTAGAAACGCCGGTCACCGCGCGTAAATCGGAGTTCGGAAAACCCGGGATGTATAGTGTTCGATAAATTTCTATAAATAAGCCCTTTATTCCATTGTTTTGCAAAAAAATAAAAAAACTAGGGTTTCAGATACGCAGCCGCCATTATCATATTCATGGCCAGAAATTAGTTTCGTTCTTCCCCTTCGATCTCTCGATCTGCAAAGAATTAGCCTACGAGTTCTAAAGCAAAAGTGTGGAGGACATCAAGACCTATCCATCCAACGGTGGATTCGAGCAATCATCGTCGTTTGGAGGAGAATTTGGGCCGAGAACGTCATACGTTCGCACACGTATCCCGAGGCCTATGGATGGCCGAGCTCTACCCTATTCCAGCCGATGATGGGTTGATGAAGGCCTTCGAAGTGGTGTATCCTGATTGTGTTGAAGATGCTTGTATTAGTTGCGTGAATTAGGGTTGGATGGGCGGTCGTGGGTTACGTTGTTTGTTCGAACGTGAATTCCATGTTGGGGAAGAAGATACAAGGAGCGGCCACGATTTTGCTATAGGGGAAGCAACGGCCAGATGCAGTGAGGGTTAGAAAATAAAATATTAATTGTAAATTAATTATATTAAAGATTGTGTAAACTTCTTAGTGGATAACTCTTTCGTACGAGGTCGGAATCGGACGAAACAAGTTGCGTTGCGTTCGTATTGTCGAGCACTACGCAATGGAGCTGGATTGGAATCATTTGGAGCTAGAAAATATTTTGGGTTAAATCGAACGTCGTTCGATTTAATTTAAAATCGTAAAAATCAAGGTGAGTGTTTTATAACGCTCACAACATACTAAATATCTTTATGCTAGTTAAATTTGACATTATGAAGTGTTATGATTTTATTCATCGTTGTTTGATAAAATTTAATTATCATATAGATTGTCATTTGAATTAACCGTTGAAAATTGAATTGACAGTTAAATTGAAATTAAAATTGAATTGCGATTAAATTACCTGACATTGATAACTATGAAACTGCCATGAATTGTATTGTCGATTGGATGATGTATTTTGATGGATGTTATTGGTTGATATTCAAATGTTTGGATGTTTATTTGCTTACATATATACTGTTATGCATACATATGACACTGTGATTGGTTTAAGTAATATATACTCATCCCTGACATTTAATTGAAATAAATAATTACTTGGCCATAGGATAGAAAATTATATACGGACACCGAATTGGCTAAATTAATAATTTTTGGAGTCGTCGATTTGAAATTATTTAAATGTTTTGATTTAAAAGTTATAATAGAAATCAATTTATTGAAATCGAATTTATCGAAAATTGAGTTTGGAATGTTGAAATAAATTTTGGTTAAAAGAAATCGTTAAATAATTAAAGTGGAGACTTTGGGATTTAAAATCGGGATATGATTGAATTTGGAAAATTGATTTGTTTAAAGATTTAAACTTAATTCGAGCTTTGAATATTACTAAGTAAAAGTGATATAAAAATGATATTTTGAAGTCGAGCTTGGAATTGAATCATATTTGAAATTTGGATTTAAACTCGAAAATTAATGGATAATTTTGTTAAGTGTTATAAATGGATATTTTGAAAAATCAAGCTCCAAATCGATATAAATTGAAATTGAATAAATTAAAGGTGAATATAAAATTGAATAAATTTGAAGTCAAAGTTGACATTGATTTGAATTGAAATCAAAATTGAATCGGCAGAATGGAAATTGAAATTGATTTGAATTGGGAAGTTATAATTGAAATGGATTGGTTTTGAAGCTGTTTTATTTTATTTTCCAAATTACTCGGTTACATAAACCATTTTTGAATACTTAAACTATTTTAATCTATTTTAAATCTACTTAACCCGATTTAAATTATTTTAAACTAATTTATCTATTTCAAATCCATTTTAAGACTTTAAGTATTTTTAAGTATTTTAATTATTTAAAACTACTTTTAAACTCCTTAAAACTATTTTCTAAAATTCTAAGCTGGTCAATAAGGTGAAATGTTTATATTTAAATCTTGAATTTAAATACGAATTTGGTTAAATGAAGTTGCAACCTAAATTGAAATTCGAATTGATTTTGAAATCGAAATAAGATATTGAGACGAAAAATGATTTTTGAAATGGAATCTGACATTTTAATAGATACGATGATATTTGAAGTGGATTTGATTTTTGAAACGAATATGATATTTTGATATCAATTATGAATCAATTTGAAATGTAAAAGAGCCAACGGTGTAATAATACGTAGTTATTAAAGAGACTGGGATCGGATATGGACATACTCTCTGTCGATACCGAAAACCACTTTAATAACTATTATACGCGGAGTGTTGATCCAGAATGAAGTGGATGGTTTGGTGAACGTGTAGACTGAAGAAAGAGAACGATATTGGATGACCCCTGACATGACTAAAACAGGAGCCGCGCCGGGCCATTGAGGTTCGCCACCTCTAGCGGACACACTTCTTCGATACCATATCTATTACATTTGTGATTCGATTTAGGTGCACCCCTTGATTTGGGAGTGTTGTTTCGCGGTGTTGGGGTAGCTGCTGGCTATGCTCAACATCAGTCCGGATCACGCAACTACTAGTATCCTAGTTGGTATCGCCTCATGTACCTTGTCATACTGTTTATCCTATTCGCGACCACTACGTTATGTTTTGTGTTATACCTATGGGGTACCCTCTGATAACCACCAGTTTACGGAGGGGTTTACGGTGCTGTATAGACTATGGCATTATAAAAATGTGTTAAGGGGGATTATGGTAACGCCTTAACGCTATTTTGATACTTTATATTACTGATAGGCATTATCTACTTAGCGTACATTACTACATAGTAGATAGTTTAACGGATCCTTGAGAGATGGAAAATCCCGTAACATCACTTAAGTTATTGCACGCATGTTGACACTGGATATGAGATGTCAAACCCCGTAAACATCTCTGACGCCGTTACACTCATATTTATTTACGATTTATTTAACTTTCATATGGATATTTTAGTCCTGACTCGAGTGTTTTGTCTTTTCATTACGCTCGGGTCAGTCCTGAGCTTTTCAGATTTTTGAAGATCTATTCTGAAGGATGAAGACGAAGATTTGGTATACTATTACTATTATTACCCTTGCATCATGCTATCTACTGCATTATTTTAATTGTTCTGTTGTATATGTATAACTCTGATAAATGTTGTATAAATAATTGTCAAAGTATAGTAAACAGCTTCATGAACTGTTTATTTGACTATTATATTTTATCGTTCCGCTGCGAGATTCTGTGTTGTTTCTTTTTCTTTATTTCTCTTCCTTTTCTTTTCTTATCTACCCCAATAACCAACTGCCCTTTTGAATGGTTTGGAATCGGCATGTGTATTTGATCGTCGGTTTAAACTGTCCAAAAAGGCGGGTCGTTACAGACTCAAACCCTGTTCCTCTTCTTTAAGGCTTCCCTGTACATATCTATTTTGTTAAAGACAGTAAAACCTTATCCATAAAAATTAATATCTAATCATCCACTTAGTTTTAAAACTTAATTCCAAAGTGAAAATTGTTTGTTTTTGAGTATAGAATGGTTTAAAAAAAATTCATTCGATTTAATCAAGGAAAGAGTGAACAAAACAAATATGACAGTAGGAAAGTCAGCGAAGGGAATAATTGAACCATCATAATTTATCGAATGGATTATATGGTTGAAATCATTATCGAAAAACATGAATTTTAGAATTAGTTTGAATTTTTTTTTATGTTGAATGGAGGTAGGAATTCGGAGTTGATTGGTTTGGGAAAAAGGTCAAATTTAGTCGTTTTGGTCAGTGTCGTGCCACAGGGTTTGGCGTGGAGGTGGCTCTAGGGGTGGCGGATCAACGAAAAATGACGCAGTGATTTTTAGACGCATGTGCAAGTGGGTCGAGGTCCATGTAGAGTTTACAATGGAGTTTGTTTTCGGGTTTGTGAAAATGGCGAAGTGGAGAGGGAGAGAGTAGCGTGCGCATAGGGGGGATTAGGAAGGGGAGATGTTGGCGAACCTATGGGTAAAGTTTGGTAGGAAATGGCGACCGTGAGAGGCGAGGCGAGCCGGTATGGAAGCATGGTATTGTCCTAGGTTTTTCGGTGGAAGGTTCGATTCTCAAATTGAAGTTTCAATCGCTAGTTCAGGTGGGTAGTCATGATGGCGAGGTTGTAGGTGACATGGAGGTTGAACGGCGGCAAGTTTCTGGTGGTCAGAAGGCGTGTGCTTATGCACACGTTCGTGCACAGTTGTATGACTTCGAAATGATCAGAGGAGAGGAAGGTAAAGAAGAAGGGAAGAAGGAAGGGAAAGAAAAGTGTAACTTCCTGCCTTTTCACATGCTTTAAATCAACACACGTGCCAATTCAAACCATCCGGAAGGGCGGATTGTTATGGGGTAAATAAGAAAAAACAAGAAAGAAATAAAACAAAAATAGAGTCTCACAGCGGAAGGATAAAATATAATAATCAAATATACAATTCATGAAGTTGTTTACAATATATTTAATTTATTATACAATATGTATCAGAGTTGCACATACCAACGAATAAAAATCGATGCAGCGAAATACAGTAGTGTAATGGATTAATATAGTAGATAATAGTACTACTAATCGTCGTCTTCTTACTCCAGAGCTAAAATCTTCAAATCCTGAAACGCTCGGACTGACCCGAGCGAATTGAAAAGAAAAAACACTCGAGTCAGAACTAAAAGATCATATGTAAGTTAAATCAACATAAATAAATATGAGTGCAGTAACTTAAGAGATGCTCGGGATTCACATCTCCAAAGGATCCGTTAAACTATTTACTATATAGTATATTTCGCTATTATAATAGTGTCTAATTGTAAAATAAACTTACTTTTAAATAGCGTTAAGGGTTTACACATATAGCCCTTAACACAAATAATGCCAATAGTCTATAAAGTACCGTAATACCTCCTGATCGGAAGGCTACCAGAGGATACTCCATAGGTACGACACAAATAGAGACTCGTACAAGGCGCGATAGGGTAGGTGACACGGCACAACTAGGCAATGCCAGGGTTGATATACCAATTATGCATCCGGGCTGGTGGTAACGCATAGCCGCAGCTACCGCCCACCTCAAACAAACTCCCCTTAAAATCAAAAGTAAAGGTGGTCACCGAATCAATCCAAAGTCAGAGTATAGTATCGAAGAGGAGTGTCCGATAAAGGGCGCTAACCCCCTTGGCCCGAGAATCGCTCCTGTTTTATCCACCTTATGCCAATTCAAGGGAGTCGGGTCCACGTATTTACCTAAAAGGAAACGCCGCCACCATCCTACTTCATTCTGGAATCTCCACCGCGTACACGGTTGTTAAAGTGGTTTTCGGAGTTGGCAGAGAGTATGACAACTTCTGATCCCGGTCTCTTCAAAAACCAAACGTTATCATAACACCGCGGTCTTTTCAAAATAATTTATACTTTAAAACCAGAATAAAATATCCATTTCAAAACCATATAGATACGATATCACTTCTTCTTTTAAAACCAAATAAATACGATATCATTTCAATATATCATTTTCTAAAACTCATTTCAAAGTTATAATAATTTGAAACCAAATACTTGAAATATAGCCTTCCAGAACATAAAACTTTGAATTCCATAACTTTGAAATATAACTATACCACTTGAGTGGTTTAAATATTAAATTACTTAATAGAATAAATTAGCTTATTTAATTTCGCAATCAATTCTAATACAGATTTAAATCCTCAAATAAACCATTTAAAATTTCATATATTTCAAAGCTTTAATATTAAATGTTTCAAACTAAATTTTATAATTCATATATAGATACCAAATTTACTTTACTATCATTTAGTTTTGAAATATTAAATTTAATAAATGTAGTATCCTTTATATAAACTTTAAATTTCAACAAATTAATATTCCTCAATTTATTTAGCCTTGATATTTTTACTTAAACCACCTTAACCCCGAATTTAGTTTTAAAATCATGTTCTTTAAAATCTAAATTCCAATAGGTCCCAACAGATTTTTTTACTAAATTAAATTCTTAATTAAATTCTTCTCAACCTTGATTTATAAAATCAATAAAAACTCTATATTAAATATATCTTTAGTGAATACTTATCCATATTTTATTCAATAAAATCAAACTTAATTTTTGTACTTTAACCAAATTTTTATACATAGATTAAAACCAAAAATTTAACTATATATAAAATAAACTTTATCAAATATCCAAATCAATATCTCAAAGATCATATATATTTCTTTACGAAACCATAGAAAACATTTCGAAATATTTATATATATATATATATATATATATATATATATATATATATATCGCGGTGTCTGTATATAATTTTCTACCCTATGGTCAAGTGATACAGATATTTATCATTTCAATCCGCAATTTAAAATATATAAAAAATGCGGTTGTATATCATTTCAAACCGCAATCCCGAATGAAATGAAAATGCATAATAACTTGCAGTATATACAATACAAATACAGCATCCATTCATCCATCATATCAATCATCAAACATTTATCAATTTATCATCCAATTTAAACAATCACATCAATAAATAATAGTTAATTATTGACAGTTAAATTTTCAATTACGAATTAAATAACTGTTTAACTGTAGTTTATATGCAATAATAAATAAATTTAACTAGTGGTTTATATGCAATAATATATTTAACTAAAAATTTTAACTGGCAGTTTATATGCAAAAATGAATTAAATAACAAGTAAATTATATGAATGCAAATTAACTGAGATAATGATTAAATATATGCCAAACAGCTATAAATAAATTTCTAAACACATCATAAATTAATTTAACAAACATAAGAAATTTTAGAAATTGTGAGTGGGTTAAAATACTCACCTTTTGAATTTAAATTGGATTTAAATCCAATTTAAATCCAACTGCATAGTCTCCAAATTCGTCCAAACCAGCGTCAAGAGATCTGGAATTTCATTACGATCCTAATAAAAAAAATCGCACGTAAATCGGATCACGTATGTGGAAGTTATACGCGTTTGAACGATTGAATTTTAAATTAAAATAAACAAAACAAAACAACACTCACCCTAAAATAATTAGCCACATCATCTCGTCATCCCTTGCGCACGCACGGCTTCAGGCATATCACGAAAACCCTAAAACACGATACAGACCGGCGCTGCCACCTTCAAGCAAATTTTCCAACCACCAGAAACCACCGCACCACGATCCATTACCCCTATTGAACTGCCCATCACCGGCCGCCCCTAGCCCCAACGCACCGCCACCTCTGGCACCCAATAAATCGACCGCCACCGTGAGCTATATGGTCAATTCAAGGCTAAATCTGGTGCCCATATCAGGAACTAACCGTATGGGTCGAACCCCCTTGCTCCCCTCTACTCGGTTGTGCCCTTCGACCGCCATGAAATTGGCGATCCACCATTGATTTAAACCCAAGGTCAATGGATGGCCGAGGTTCAACATGAATTTCAGAGCCAATGATGCAACGAATTGAAAAACGAATTACGCCATTGAATTACGCTCGTTGAGAGCATCAACATATATTTTTTTGAATTTTTCTGAGGAGTTTGGATTTTCAGCTTTGGATTTTGTGACGCCCCACTCCGAGAGCCTCGTTAACAAAGAGTATTACATAGATAATACTATCGGCTAACGCGGACAATAGAGTATAATGGAAGCGACCATGTGTAATCTTACCTTAACTATTCACTAAATACGTCAAAAAGTAGAATCACATTAAAATTCGACCTATTCAATAAATATTTAAAGCAAAACTACAATGGCTATAGGATCTATCAGAAGAAAATATAACAACTCAAATGTAAGTCACATCACAGAACAGTCGATCATAATATACACATAAACAGATACACAATAGAGTATACAAAATAATACATGTCAAGTGGTACAGGAGACCACAATATATAGACGAGACGAAAAAAAAGTATAAATATCAGAGTTACAACAGATAAGGACCACAAAAGACGCTATAACAAAATGAAGCTAGCGAATAGTCCATGCGGAAGCAAAATAGGCTAAGTCCCAAAAGCACCTAACCTGAAACATCTCGGTCTGACCCGAGTGTAAATACACGGGTAAGTCTAGATAATAAATCAGTTAGATAAACTGAACAATAATAAACCTGCAAGGTCATACAGTATAACAAATATCTCTAGAGGAGATAACACAATCATCAACAAGAGATGAATCATATAGAACAAGCTTCATATCATCGGCAACATATAGAAACAAAGGATACAAATATCCCAAAACAAGCCAAAAGGAAAATAACAAATACTAATAAGGTATACAAGTTCCACAAGGTAATCGTTATACATCATGCGGCTCAAACAGACCAACACGATGGGCGATACCAAGGGAATATAATATCAATGAAACATATGATTGCTCGAGCTCAGTACTGTACAACAAGGATCCATAAGCCCGAAGGCTCTAAACCCAAGTATCACCCATGCGGCACATAAGGCCAACATCAGAGCGAAACTATATAGGGCAACAAACCCGAAGGCACACACCCGAAGGCAACATACCCGAAGGCAACAAACCTAGGGAGAAAGTCCGAAGACACCATCCCAGAGGCAACAAACCGTAGTGGTGAAGGTCGTAGACCCAGTACTGGACACCACTAACTGGCGGAATGTGTCACAACTCTCGAAAAGGAATCCGAACAGTGTTAATGTGCGTCCCATAACCACTCGTTCGCACTAAACGGTTTACTATCCGTCAGTCACTTTCACACTCAAAGTAGTACAAATTTACCTCATATCATCGGTAAACTTAACCCGAAGGTCAAAACAATCAATCGAATAGGTCGGGGACTAATCGGAAAGATAAACGCACAGATTCATGGTCCGTGTTTTTCCCAACCATTTAATCACCCTTCCACTTCGCTCGAAGTGCGAAAGTGTGTGTTTTAAATAGAATTTATAAATTGGAGAAACGAGCTTTTAAATGCGATTCGAGAGATTATTTTATAAAAACCCGTAGATGAAGTCAAGAGTAAGTTATCAAAGCCAAATATGCAATAACAACCACTAAAAAGCAACTTGAATCGATAAAATCCGGAAAACAAATCAAAATATACAAAAACAGGCAAAACAGGGCAAATAGGAGCAGGTCGGTCGGCCGCCTACAGGGCTCGGTCGACCGGACACTCTTCATAAAAACTCTCGGGAAGCAGGTCGGTCGACCGGCTACAGGGCTCGGTCGGCCGAACCTGATGATTTTGCACTTCCTACCCTATTTCAATGAAATGCAAATTCTTCCAAAACGCGATCGTTCGAGCAATGGACCTAAGGAGCTTTAGCCAATAGATACCCCAGCTCCATTAGCTCTCCGATTCGCAACCAAAAACATATTCAAACATCAAAGTTAGGATCTTTAAAGAATTGAACCCAAACACTAAAAATTTGGATATTCACCAATTCAATCCAAACCAAAAGCAAGAGCATATGAACAAGGTGTTAGGAATTCATACCCAACATCAATGAAATCATAAAAAATAGATGTGAGTTCAAAACTCACCTTTTTACACAAAACAAAGAAGATGAAGAAGCACAAATGCAAGGAATCAACCAACTACACTCCATTTCAGCACTACAAGCTTCAATCTAGAATCAAAGCAAGTATTTCCTAAGTTAGGGTTAGGAAATTACTGAAATTGAAGAGGAGAAGAGATGGAGAAGATGGAGATGAACTTACCAATGGATTCCCTTTGATTTTGGAGCAAGAATCAAGTTTACAAGAAGAACTAGGGCTTGCTAATTTCTATTTCCACTTCCTTTCCCCCATTTCAGTTTTTAGCTTAAGAAATGAAATGAAATGAAGAGAGATAAAGAGAAGGGGTTGAGTTAGAGGTTTAGTTAAGCTAGTGGGCTGAACCCAAACCCAAAACCCAATAGAAAAAGTAGCCAAAATTTCACAAACTCCAAACATATCAAAGATAATACTCAAAAAGATCGCAAACGCCATTTTGGAACCAATGGAGGTAGTTTTGAGTTCCAATTCGGCCATTTGCAGAAAGTAACATTTCGGACCAAAATCCGACTAACGACGCTATATTTAAATTAAACATTTAAATATAAAATCGTTAAATATGCGGGTTGTTACAGATCTCCCCTCCTTACAAAATTACGTCCCCGCAATTTCTAGAGACGATATTTGTAACAACTACATACATACAATCAATCAAAAGAAAAGAAAATAAGCTTGGATGAAAAGACATACTCGCCGTTTCAAAGCAAGGAAAGAAAACCCGGATAAGATCGCTCAATAAATTCTCTGGTTTCCCAAGTACAGTCATTGGGATTAGCGGACCATTGAACTTTAACGAGCGGCACGTCCTTGTTCCGAAGGTGTCGCACCTTCGTGTCAAGCACGCGAATAGGTTGTTGTACAATAGATAAGTCCGGTGAGACCTCAAGCTCTTGCAAATCAGGAGAAGTAATAACAGAATCCGACTCCCGAAGACACTTCCGAAGTTGCGAGACGTGAAACACGTCATGAATGCCAGATAGATAAGCTGGAAGTGAAACTCTATAAGCCACAGGGCCAATACGTTCAGTAATAGAAAATGGTCCTATAAAGCGAGGAGCCAATTTCCTAGTCGCACTGAAACACATAACCCCCTTCAAAGGAGAAACATGAATAAAAACAAGATCGCCGATCAAGAACTCGAGAGGCTTCCTACGGTTGTCCGCGTAGGATTTCTGGCGACTCTGTGCCTCTTTCATTCTCAACCGAATAGGATCAATCTTCTTGGAAGAATCACGAATAGAATCGGGACCAAGAATAAGCTTCTCCCCAGATTCCAACCAATAAGAAGGTGATCGGCATGGCCTTCCGTATAAGGCTTCGAAAGGAGCCATACCAATACTAGACTGAAAACTATTGTTGTAGGAGAATTCTACAAGAGGTAGGTGATCCTCCCAACTACCACCGAAATCAAAAATACAAATACGGAGAAGATCTTCCAAAATACGATTCACCCGTTCAGTCTGTCCGTCAGACTGCGGATGATAAGCTGTAGAAAAATTAAGCTTTGTTCCCAAAGCTTGCTGAAGACTCTTCCAAAAATGACTCGTGAATAAAGGATCACGATCACTCATAATAGAACTAGGAACACCATGAAGTCTCACGATTTCCTTGACATATAACTTAGCCAAAAGTGAAGCAGTTCTATTAAACTTAATAGGAATAAAATGAGCAGATTTAGTGAGGCGATCAACAATAACCCAGATGCTAGAATGGCCCAATCTCGAACGAGGTAGGCCGTCAATAAAATCCATAGAAATCTGATCCCATTTCCACAATGGAATCTCAAGAGGTTGAAGAAGACCCGAAGGACGCTGATGCTCGGCCTTAAAACGCTGACAAGTTATGCAATTGCTCACATAACTCGCCACATCGCGCTTCATGCCTTCCCAATAATAAAGATGACGCATATCGGCATACATCTTGCTACTACCGGGATGAATGGTATACTTAGAATGGTGACAATCATCAAGAATGTCATGCCTAAGTGCAAAATCAGAAGGCACAAAAAGACGGTTCTTCTTACGAAGGCACCCATGAGAATCCATGCTAAGATCTTGCAACGCCTCATCACAAGATCCAGACTCACAAAGATGAATAAAATGCAACAAATCAGGATCACGCCGCTGGGCATCGGCAATACGATCCAATAAAATAGGTCGAGCTCCCAAACTAAATAATAGAATAGGAGAATTAGAAGATGAACCTCGATCACGAATTTCACAAAAAAATAGAGTCTCAAGAACATTCCATTCGGCAAGCATCATAGAAATAACAGCCGAATGTTTGCGACTAAGCGCATCTGCAACACGATTACCCTTACCAAGGGTATACTGGATATCAAAGTCATAAGAAGCAAGAAACTCGAGCCAACGTTGTTGTCTCATATTGAGTTCCTTCTGAGTGAACAAATACTTTAAAGATTTATGATCGGTATAGAGAATGAAGCGCTCGCCCAATAAATAATGTCGCCAAATCTTCAAGGCAAAGACAATGGCGGCAAGCTCAAGATCATGAGTGGCATAGCGAACTTCATTCGGACGCAGTTGCCTAGAAGCATAAGCAACTACCCAATCCTTCTGCATAAGAACAGCACCGAAACCACTACCACAAGCATCGGTGTAGACAACAAGGTCATGATTCCCTTTGGGATCCACAAGAATAGGAGCAATAGTGAGAAGTTCCTTCAATGTCAGAAAGGAAGCTTCACACTTGTCATACCAATCAAAACGAATGCCTTTCCGAGTAAGGCAAGTTAGAGGAAGCACAACAGGGGAAAAGTCCTTAATGAACCGACGGTAATAACCCGCCAATCCAAGGAAACTACGAATCTCATGAACATTTTCAGGCCTCTTCCAATTCTGGATGGCTTCGATCTTTGAGGGATCGACAGAAATGCCATCGGAAGATACAACATGGCGTAAAAACTTAACCTTATTCTCCCAAAAGTGGCACTTGGAGAATTTGGCTCTAAGCTGATGATGACGGAGGGTACTCAAGACAATTCTCAAGTGATTAGCATGCTCGGCTTCAGACTTAGAATAAATAAGGATATCATCAATGAACACAAGGACAAGCTTATCGAGATATTCCCGGAATACCCGATTCATGAGATCGACAAAGAAAGCAGGAGCGTTCGTCAAACCGAACGGCATAACGAGCCACTCAAAAGAACCATAACGAGTGCGGAAAGCGGTAAGAGGTATGCTATCCTCCGCAACTCGTAACTGATGAAAACCTGTGGCAAGGTCAAGCTGAGAAAAGACCTTAGCACCACTCAATAGATCGAACATATCATCGACCCTAGGCAATGGATACCAATTTCTAATGGTCAACTCGTTAAGCTTACGATAGTCAATGCAAAGCCTAAGAGTTCCATCAGACTTCTTCACAAAGACGACCGCGGATCCCCACGGAGAAAAACTAGATTGAATCAATTACTTGGATTCAAGCTCTAAAAGCTGCTTCTTGAGTTCCTCATTTTCCTTTGTAGACATCCTCGTGGGAGGACGACTAACTGGCTGCGCGCCTGGAATGAGATCAATGCGGAACTCAATTGCCCGTTTGGGTGGCAAACCCGATACAGGCTCAAAAACATCAGAAAAGTCACAAGCAATAGGAATACGAGATATATCCTCATCATCTCGCGAATCAAGAGAATATAAAGCCATCTTGGAATTATCCACATCACGAAGAACAAGAGATAACTGAGAAGGTGAATCAGGATGACAAAGATATAAAATTCTCTCGGAACAAATAATCCTGGCATCGTACCTCACTAGCCAGTCCATACCAAAAATCATATCAAAACCCAAATGAGAAACAACGTGCAGATTCGCACGGAAAGAAAAGCCACATAAAACAATCTCAATATCATCACAAAACAAGCTAAGGGTCGCGGATCCCCCAATAGGATTCGCAATCCTTAAAGAAGTAACCATACAAGAAACATCCAAAGATAAATCATCTACAAGCTTCTTCGATACGAAAGAATGTGAAACACCCGTATCGAAAAGAACTCGTATACTATGATCATGAAATAGAATTGAACCCTCCAAAATAGATGGAGACATACCTTTGGATTGAGACGAACCTCCAGAAGCATTAGCCACATTGAGCTCGCCAGATTTTGCATTAGCAGGAGCAGTAGGACAAGCTGAAACATGATGACCTTCCTTCTTGCAATAACGGCAGAAGAGAGGCTTAGGACAAGCTCGAATAATATGATCCGGAGAACTACAATTGAAACACTTTCGAACGAAGGGTGTTCCGGAAGACTGAGGCTGAGAGCTAGGACCACCGGTCTTCTTCTTCTTAGAAGGAAAAGGCTTCTTCTGAAACGGAAACTGCTTCTTGTTGGGGTTCTTGGAAACCTCAACATCCTCACCACTATCACACTCCTTCTCGACAGCTTCGAGATGAAGTGCCGAATCAATCAATTCCTCGAAAGAAAGCTTAAGCTGGAGCAACAAGGACTTTTTAAGATATTTCTTAAGACCAGAGACAAACTTCAAATTCTTCTTGTAAGAAGTGCTAATGAATTCAAGACCATATTTAGATAAGGCCTCAAAAGATGCAACATACTCAGAAACAGAAGATTTCCCTTGCTTCAACTCAAGGAAGCGACAGGTCAATAATTTTTTTTCAGATTCAGGAACGAACTTGAGTTCAAATCGCTCCCGAAACTGAGTCCAAGAAAGGGTAGACTCATCAATCTCGGCTATAAGAAGCTCATACCAGTCAAGAGCATGCTCTTGCAATAAGCTAGAAGTCACAAGAACTCGATCATGGTCAGAAAGATCCATACGAGAAAAGATACGTTCGCATGTGCTAAACCAAGCTTGGACTTCAAGAACGGATTCGGAACCCTTAAACGGTTTTCCTCCAAGATGAGAAAAATCACTGCACTGACGTGCAAAAGCAGACTTGCGAGGTGGAGACACTCGAGGAGGAACGGGAGGCTGAGTGCTCCTAAACAACTACATAAACTGATCGGCAGACATATAAACGTCATCCGGATGTGAGCCACTAGATTGCCCAGCATCCGAACGTCGACCTCTGCCTCTTCCAGAAGCTGAAAGTCAAGATAAGGAATAGATTATTCACAAGGTAGATATTTCAATATAGGATACTAGGGAATAATCCTAGACGTATTCCCAAATACTATCTAGCCTTGATGGGATAAAGAGACACGATGATTCAAAGATTTGTATCACTTGTACACTCTGATGTACCATAATATGTGCATCTATTCTGTGTTTATCATATTTTGTTCTGAACTCAGCTCTGATACCACGCTGTGATGCCCCACTCCGAGAGCCTCGTTAACAAAGAGAATTACATAGATAATACTGTCGGCTAACGCGGACAATAGAGTATAATGGAAGCGACCATGTATAATCTTACCTTAACTATTCACTAAATACGTCGAAAAGTAGAATCACATTAAAATTCGACCTATTCAATAAATATTTAAAGCAAAACTACAATGGCTATAGGATCTATCAGAAGAAAATATAACAACTCAAATGTAATTCACATCACAGAACAGTCGATCATAATATACACATAAACAGGTACACAACAGAGTATACAAAATAATACATGTCAAGTGGTACAGCAGACCACAATATACAGACGAGACGAAAAAAAAGTATAAATATCAGAGTTACAACAGATAAGGACCACAAAAGACTCTATAACAAAATGAAGCTAGCGAATAGTCCATGCGGAAGCAAAATAGGCTAAGTCCCAAAAGCACCTAACCTGAAACATCTCGGTCTGACCCGAGTGTAAAATACACGGGTCAGTCTAGATAACAAATCAGTTAGATAAACTGAACAATAATAAACCTGCAAGGTCATATAGTATAACAAATATCTCTAGAGGAGATAACACAATCATCAACAAGAGATGAATCATATAGAACAAGCCTCATATCATCGGCAACATATAGAAACAAAGGATACAAATATCCCAAAACAAGCCAAAAGGCAAATAACAAATACCAATAAGGTATACAAGTTCCACAAGATAATCGTTATACATCATGCGGCTCAAACAGACCAACACGATGGGCGATACCAAGGGAATATAATATCAATGAAACATATGATTGCTCGAGCTCAGTACTGTACAACAAGGATCCATAAGCCCGAAGGCTTCAAACCCAAGTATCACCCATGCGGCACATAAGGCCAACATCAGAGCGAAACTATATAGGGCAACAAACCCGAAGGCACACACCCAAAGGCAACATACCCGAAGGCACACACCCGAAGGCAACATACCCGAAGGCAACAAACCTAGGGAGAAAGTCCGAAGACACCATCCCAGAGGCAACAAACCGTAGTGGTGAAGGTCGTAGACCCAGTACTGGACACCACTAACTGGCGGAATGTGTCACAACTCTTGAAAAGGAATCCGAACAGTGTTAACGTGCGTCCCATAACCACTCGTTCGCACTAAACGGTTTACTATCCATCAGTCATTTTCACACGCAAAGCAGTACAAATTTACCTCATATCATCGGTAAACTAAACCCGAAGGTCAAAACAATCAATCGAATAGGTCGGGGACTAATCGGAAAGATAAACTCACAGATTCATGGTCCGTGTTTTGCCTAACCATTTAATCACCCTTCCACTTCGCTCGAAGTGCGAAAGTGTGTGTTTTAAATAGAATTTATAAATTGGAGAAACGAGCTTTTAAATGTGATTCGAGAGATTATTTCATAAAAACCCATAGATGAAGTCAAGAGTAAGTTATCAAAGCCAAATATGCAATAACAACCACTAAAAAGCAACTTGAATCGATAAAATCCGGAAAAAAAAATCAAAATATACAAAAACAGGCAAAACAGGGCAAATAGGAGCAGGTCGGTCGGCCGCCTACAGGGCTCGGTCGACCGGACACTGTTCACAAAAACTCTCGGGAAGCAGGTCGGTCGACCGGCTACAGGGCTCGGTCGGCTGAACCTGATGATTTTCCACTTCCTGCCCTATTTCAATGAAATGCAAATTCTTCCAAAACGCGATCGTTCGAGCAATGGACCTAAGGAGCTTTAGCCAATAGATACCCCAGCTCCATTAGCTCTCCGATTAGCAACCAAAAACATATTCAAACATCAAAGTTAGGATCTTTAAAGAATTGAACCCAAACACTAAAAATTTGGATATTCACCAATTCAATCCAAACCAAAAGCAAGAGCATATGAACAAGGTGTTAGGAATTCATATTAGGAATTCATACCCAATATCAATGAAATCATAAGAAATAGATGTGAGTTCAAAACTCACCTTTTTACACAAAACAAAGAAGATGAAGAAGCACAAATGCAAGGAATCAACCAACTACACTCCACTTCAACACTACAAGCTTCAATCTAGAATCAAAGCAAGTATTTCCTAAGTTAGGGTTAGGAAATTACTGAAATTGAAGAGGAGAAGAGATGGAGAAGATGGAGATGAACTTACCAATGGATTCCCTTTGATTTTGGAGCAAGAATCAAGTTTACAAGAAGAACTAGGGCTTGCTAATTTCTATTTCCACTTCCTTTCCCCCATTTCAGTTTTTAGCTTAAGAAATGAAATGAAATGAAGAGAGATGAAGAGAAGGGGTTGAGTTAGAGGTTTAGTTAAGCTAGTGGGCTGAACCCAAACCCAAAACCCAATAGAAAAAGTAGCCAAAATTTCACAAACTCCAAACATATCAAAGATTATACTCAAAAGATCGCAAACGCCATTTTGGAACCAATGGAGGTAGTTTCGAGTTCCAATTCGGCCATTTGCAGAAAATAACATTTCAGACCAAAATCCGACTAACGACGCTATATTTAAATTAAAAATTCAAATATAAAATCGTTAAATATGCGGATTGTTACAGATTTGGTTTGGAACTATATTTGAATCTAGGATTTGTTTGTCTACCATTGAGGAGGAGAGAGTTGAGATGTACGTATATACAAATGAAAATGAGGGGAATTAGGGTTTACAACGATATATTTATAAACAAAGTGGAAATAGAATGGATCGGATAAAATAGATGTACACACTAAACGATATATGGCCCGAAAAGCCCGTTTCGACTCTGCAACGAAATTGGGTAAACTCATATATCAAAATAGGTGTTTTAAAATGTTCTAAATGCAATGGAAAAGGTTTCAGGTTCAAATTTCATCGTCTGAAGAAGTTATGCTAAAATCAATATTTTTTCAAATTGATTTCAATTTCGTTTATTTCAAGGTGTTTCGAGTCCGTACGATCAAACGACTAGCCCGATAGCTACGAAACTTGAAATCCTACAATGATTCACCGTTACAGATCCGATGAAACTAGTTTCATTGAAATCCGAGACAGTGGCCAAAATGGCTATTTTTCCATTAATTAAATAATTTAATAATTAATTAATAAAATTAAATTTTTAAATTTCAATCTTAAAATTAACCAATTTTATCACTTTATATTTCTCAATCAAATTACAATGTTTTAACCAAATTAAAAGTCAATTTAAAGTTGATAAATTTAACAATTTCAGTGTTTATCTCAAATTCATTGAATTTGGAAATTGTAAACTAAATTTTCAAAATTTCATTTAATTACCTTTCATTCTATTATTTTGTCTATTATCATCAAAAAGATGCAATTTACATTGGTTCACTATTGTTTACCTTTATTTTCTTAGATTTCCTCTACATTTCCTTCAACGTAAAATTTAACTGTTGTATTTCATTTATTCACAATAAATTCAAAGAAAATAATTAAAAAAATTCAATTAAATAAATAAATCTAGCTTTCTATTCTTTAAATTAGCCAACTGTCATATTCTAAATAGGATTAACATTAATTGCATCTTATAAAAATTTACCGATTTCAATAACAAATCACATCTACCCTACTGCACAATTAAAGTCGATTAAATATAATTGATTTCACATTAAATGTTATTAATTATAAATTGAAATCTAAATAAATTCGTTTATTGATTTAAAATCTTGCTATTTAATAATTTGACATTGTATGGGTATAATTAACAATGAATTATATTACACATCATTAATGTATTAATTAATTTATATATCATTTAACGTGCTGCTTAATCTCCTTTGATTGCAAACTGATTTCCAAATTTTATGCAACATACTAAAGAAATAAGTACATATCTTAATTGATTCGTTTTTCCCATTCATTATACATTAATGCACACATACAAATTAAGATCCTACATCCCATAAATCATTCCATCTTGGTTCCACTCCTTTTCACATCAACTATCACTTTATGAATAATTTAGCCTTTCCTATTCATTTCGTTACATTCACTTATATTCAGTTTTTAAATAAATTGGTATTCCATTTAATCCATTAGTTACTATCTTTAATTATTGAAATTATCTAATATAAATTTTGAATCTATTTCCTAATTTTCAAATTTCAATAAATTAAAACCTTACAATTCTTTACAAATAAAAATAGAGATTGTACTAATTTAATTATTTATTTCCCTGCATTACTTTATTACTTCAATTTACATTCAATTTCCATTAATCAATATTTTATTTCATTGATAAATTCAATACTTGCCTTTATTTACTTATATTTTAATTTATTACCCAAATGCAACAATTTAAAACTTTACATTATTTTATAAATTTGAATTTCATTCTAGTTAACAATTTTATTCATGATTCAACATTTCAATTTATTCTCTTATATTCAATTCATTTGCACATTAATTCATTTACTAAAGTTTACAATCATTTATTTATTACTTACTTTCTTATTATATTAGATTAGTAGCATTTCCGTTATACTTCTGATTATAACATTTCATTACTTAATTCAATATTCCCGTTTGTTTCTTATATTAAACTTATAACCAAGTATTACAAAGATTCACAATTTTAATTGATTGCAATTACATTTTGAATTTGTAAATCTTAATTTCAATTGCTACATTTAAATTTCTAACATCTTCTTCATTATAACTTCTAGAATTTTTATTTCTTCCTAAATTTAATTGCAAAACTTAAATTAAACTAAAAAATTTATTAATCAAAATTTACGTGTCGTTACACTCTCCCTCACTCAAAACTTTTCATCCCCGAGAAGGGAAAAGAAGAGTTAAGAAATCAATATATCTTATTCAAAACATAAATTTTATAAACAATTAAATTTACAAAATTTGTTACTTTAAACAAAATATACAAATTTACAATCATTATATCTTTTTATACTTAAATCAGTAAAGTTTGGAAAATATTTTCAAAATTTTCTAAGTCCAAAATTTTACGGAAAATTTCAGCAAAGTCTTCTTTATACGGGGAGGCTCGGGAGAAAATATAATATTGATTATAATAATATACAACATATATTTTCCAAAATAATATAAAATCCCAACACGGGAAAAATAATATAGTAACGCTATACCGTAATCTGAAAACGTACATATTTGTCGGGCAATTTACGCTTAATTATGAAACCAAAAGTAGTAGCAATTGCTTTCATAACCTGTATTTCACTTATATAATCTAAAAGAGTTAATAATTATATAAAATGAAATATTTAGCGTTGTTTTCAAGTACCAACAAATAATCAATACCTATAACAATCACTTGCAACCAGGTATACAACCATCAAAACGAAACAACACAAATCAATCATTCATTCATCAAACAAAATAAATAGTTGTTCGGGTTCAAACTTTAAATTGTATGGAATGAAGAATAACTACTAAGTGTATCCTTCACTCAACAGTCTTAGGTGAAACTAAATAGATTATCCATTCATCCAAACAATTTAAAGTATCCTTACTCAACAACCATAAACCAAAACAACAACAACGATTAGTTTATTCTTATTGATTCTATTCATTTTCATTTATTCAGGTCATGTAAGTTTCTTTTATTGCATTCCATTTATGCATTTATCAATTATATTCATTTATTTCTTACAGTTTCAATTATTTATTTATTTATTTATTTTGCTCTATTACTATTCATTGCATTACATTCATTTCTCAAATTTCATTTACTTATTTAGCGTTTACATTTCTATTATATTAAATTTTAGAAATACTTCATTACATACTTTTACTTGTACAATTTCCATTACATTTCTTATTAAACATTTTAACTTTTTATATTTGGTAAGTTATATATGTTAAAAAAAATGCAAATGAACTTACACAAGTTTTATCTCATCCTTTAATTAAATTTGATGTTCAATAATATTACTCTTTGTTTCATATGTTACAAATTTCAAGTTTCCTTTAATACCATTAATAACCTAGCATTAAATCTCTTATTTTATTTAGGGTTTCAATTATTAGTTAAATTCCATTTCACTACATTAATTAAACTACTAATAAATGGAATCTTAAGAATTAAATACGGGTTTAATTTCAAATTATTTTAAAATAATAGATAAATATACTTACAACTTATCTATATCCAAGTATATTTAAAACAAATTAAAAATTTACTTCTGTTTATCAAGAATAAATCTGTAGTAAAACTACTACCGTGGCCTTCCCACTTCGAAACTCGAAAATGAAAGTCGATGATGCGTGCACTCATCACTGAAATTATTTTCCAGCGACAGAGAGGGGAGTACAACTTAATCTTTCCAGAATTTCTTTAAAATCATACTTTCAAATTATATTGAAATATTTATATCAGAAAATATTTCTATATACTATTATTATATTTCAAAATCCTTTGAAACCAATTTTTCAAAATCCCGGACTTAAGTTCTAAAATTTCGAATTTCATTTATTTTATTTTCAATTTTACTTCGACTATTAATTATAAAGTTATTACCTAACAACCAATATTTTGCAACCAAATATATATCTTATTTAAAAAAAAAATATTTTATATATAAAAAATATAATAGGAAAAATTATTTCATTCACCTATATTAAAACCAAAAATTATGTCGGTCTGTCTTATTTAGTGTTTAGAAATCCCTATTGATGTCATAGCATCCCATGCATCAACCAGAATTTATAAATACAAAACAAAACAGATTAACATAATATTAAACCTTTTCATAACACTAACAAGTACGCTCTCTCATATATACACTCAGGGACTCCCATAGGGTATTACTACCCTATTAGTAGAGAGTTAAACCCCACAAAGCTAAGGTTTTTCGCTAAACCAAAGCTCTGATACCACATTGTAACTTCCCGCCTTTTCACACGCTTTAAATCGACACACGTGCCAATTCAAACCATCCGGAAGGGCGGATTGTTATGGGGTAAATAAGAAAAAATAAGAAAGAAATAAAACAAAAATAGAATCTCACAGCGGAAGGATAAATTATAATAATCAAATATAGAATTCATGAAGCTGTTTACAAAATATTTAATTTACTTATACAATATATATCAGAGTTGCATATACCAACAAATAAAAATCGATGCAGCGGAATACAGTAGTGTAGTGGAATAATGTAGTAGATAATAGCACTACTAATCGTCGTCTTCTTACTCTAGATCTAAAATCTTCAAATCCTGAAACGCTCGGACTGACCAGAGCGAATTGAAAAGATAAAACACTCTAGTCAGAACTAAAAGATCTTATGTAAGTTAAATCAACAGAAATAACTATGAATGCAGTAATTTTAGAGATGCTCGGGATTCACATCTCCTAAGAATACGTTAAACTATTTACTATGTAGTATATTTCGCTATTATAATAGTGTCTAATTGTAAAATAAACTTACTTTTAAATAGCGTTAAAGGTTTACCCATATAGCCCTTAACACAAATAATGCCAATAGTCTATACAGTACCATAATACCTCCTGATCGGGAGGCTACCAGAGAATACTCCATAGGTACGACACAAATAGAAACTCGTATAAGGCACGTGTAACAACCCGCATATTTGTCGATTTTATATTTAAATATTTTATCGTTAGTCGGATTTTAGTCCGAAAAGCTACTTTTTGCATACGGTCGAATTAGGGCTCGGGACCACTCCCATTGAGTTTAAAATGCCGTTTGCGACCTTTTTGAGTATAAGCTTCGATATGTTTGGAGAAAGTTGATTTCTGCTACTTTTTACTTTGGGTTTGGTTTTTTGGGCTCAACCCTATGTTAACTTATGCTCAAATCTGAGTCACTCTTCCCCACTCACCCTCATTCTCTTCTCATTTCAGTTTTTAGAGTGTTAATGGTGGGAGAGATTGGAAATTAAAATTCCAAAACCCTAGTTTCTCTTGCAAATCAAATTCCTTGCTCCAAACTCAAGAAGAACCCATTGGTAAGCTTCTCTTCTTCTTCTCCAACTTATTCTCTTCCCAATTTCAGAAATTCCTAAACCTAATTTCAGGAATGTTCTTGTTTTTGAGCTTAGATTCAAGCTCATTTGGGTTGTGATTGAAGAAAGGTTGATTCTCCATTTGCTTTCAAGCTTCTTCTTGTTCGATTTTGTGAAAAGGTGAGATTTTTATCTCACATCTATGACTATAATTATCTTTGTTTGTTAGGTATGAATTCCTAACACTTCTTCATGTGCATTTGCTCTTGATTTGGATTGGTTTTTGTGAATATTCCAATGTTTGGGTTTTTAAAACCAAATTTGTGTAAAATCCTTTTATGGATGTTTGATCATGCTTTTGGTGATGCATCGAGGAGCATATAGGGCCGGGTTGCCGATTGGCATAAACCCTTAGAGCCAATGTCCGTCCGGTTGCATTTTGGACGAGTTTGCTCTTCATTTGAATAAGGTTGAAAAACAGCCCAGGCATGATTCAGTCGACTGAAAATCTCTGTTCAGTCGACTGAACCTGAAACCCGAGAGTTTCCAAGCATGTTTCAGTCGACTGAAAAACTCTGCACAGTCGACTGAAACTGGAAACAGAAAGTTTCCTGAACCTGGAAAATTTCCAGGTACAGGGTCAGTCGACTGAAAAACTCTGTTCAGTCGACTGAACCTGCTGTTTGAGTCCAATTTGCCTTTTTGGATTGAAATTCCAATTTAAATCGATTCGTGATAATCCTATTTGTTGTTATCATCTTGACTTTGATGACTCTTTTTAGGGATTTTTGAATATCCATTTCGATGGATCCTTTATCGATTTCGTTGGATTTTATTCACGTCTTCGTATGTGAATTTTTGTGATTTGATTGTTCTTACAATCTTCTTCGTGATTTGTCACTTTAAAAATAGAAAGGTTTTCTATACTAGTAGTAAATATCAAAACTCTTTCCTCAAACGATTTCAATACTATTTTAATACCAAATTCGTTTATAAAACCGTTTTCCAATCTATTAGTATATACAAACCTTTACCTCACTCGTATGAGAAATCTAATTAAACGACTTAGTAAAACAAGTGGTATGAAACGCTTGCGTTCACTTTGTCGGTTAATTCTTGGACTTGTTCGATTGAACCTCTTGTGACAATTTTCTAGTGGAGATTTACAGTTTGTTCGTAAATATTTAAGTTAAGCAAGTGGTTATGGGACATGAAGCTAAACTCATATATTTACTAGCTTAGTGTAATTGGCACTTCTCGATGATCATGACGATCATTTTTGTGATTTAGACTAGCAATGTGCGATGTCTCTTGGTCTGCGTGGGAGACTAAACCCCGTTCGTGTGTCAAATTTGTGGGGTAGCAACCCACGGTCTTCGGGCTATTCGTGTGTCAGGTCTTCGGACCATTCATGTGTCAAATTAATGGTTAGCTACCATGAGATAGCTTCTCGTTCATGTGTTACAGCTGTTGGTGAGTTTTCATGCTCCCGTTCATGTGATAGGCCTCCCCCCTCCCCTTTATTTTGTGTGATTTCTGGATTTCGTGTGTCGAATTCTGGAATTTTCTTCTTCACCTATTTTTTTGTGATTTCTATTGATATGATTTATCAATTCTTGTGCATAGGTGATTTCGTGTGTCATTAACTTGTTGTGAATACAAGTTTTGGGTATGATACCCTTTTTGGATCTTTGAGAAGATTCTTTGATATTGATTAATCGTTTGTTGATTATCATTTACATACTTATAGTAGTATGCCATTATGGATATTATACGCCTATTCCATATCTTATATGTCATTTATTGTGGCTTGTTGAATGAAATTAGGAGTATGACATTCCTTTTTATCTTGAGTAGATTATCGTGATATTGATTAATCTCTTGTTGATTTTCAATTACTTATATATATCACAGCTTGGCATTGTGATTATTATGTGTTTAGTCATATCTCCTATCCTATATCATGTTATCTGATATTTATAGTTAGACTGATCCGTTTATTATTTTCTTATAAATAATACTCGGGTCAGACCGAGATGTTACAGGTGCTTCTGCTTGACTTCTCATCCGGTATTAACTCCTTGACTTTTGGGTTAACTACTTAGATTAGTAGTTATTTTGTTGTATACATTTGAGATATAGACTCCTTAATGTATACTTATTCTTTTGTGTAGTTCGTGTAACTATTCTTTTGTGATATTGTGGATCTTTTTAGACCACTACTCTGATGTACACTTTCTAGTGTAATATTCATATCTTATTCCGCCTTTGTGATATGAATTGTCTGTGACTGATTTATGTTATGTTTATTTCTGTATTTGTTTTTGAAGAAATTATAGCCACTGTGTAGTAGCTTTGAGTTTGTATTGGTATGTCGGATTTCCTCTTGAGATGAAAAGTTATATTTTTATCCGGTATATCGGTACTCGCCCAAAGCAATTATACAGATGGTCGCTCCTCAACAGCCTTATTCTCCGTGCTAGTTGACAGCATTCACAGTAATGTTCTTGGCTAGCGTGGGTATAGAGGTGGGGCGTCACAACTTGGTATCAAAGCCAAACTTCGGAACAATATGGAATATTATAACAAGGATCATCATCCTAAGTCCATCTTAGGAGTCGTGCTTTAGGATTTTATTCGGGTCTTCGTACCGTTCTATCCTATTTTCTTTATGATTCCTTGTTTTATCTATCAAGATTGCTTGATATTCAATTTGGTGAATAACCTTTTCTTCTTCTTCTTTCTTTCTAAAGGAAGAGAAATGTCTAGACCAGGCCGCCCCAGAGCCATGCCATCTAGCACTCCGCCCCAAGATGGAGTTTTTATGACTGCTCAGCAGCTTCTTGATTTAGTAACTAATGCTCAAGCAGCTGGAGTTAACCCGGAACCTACTCACCCAAAGTCGGGATTTGCACACTTGTGTAGCGATTACACTAATTTGGGTGGGGAGTCATTCAAAGGTTCCGAAACTGTTATTGAAGTACAGGCTTGGCTAAGAACATGCGATCGCATCTTTTCGCGCATGAATCTTATTGACCTTCACCGAGTTCAGGTGGCCTCTAGTATGCTCCGAGGAAGAGCATTGGACTGGTACGAGCTTCTTATTTCCGAAACTAATGAAGCGGATCTCACTTGGGAGAAATTCCGAGAACGCTTCGAGTTGAAATTCGTACCGGAAGCTGAGAAAGTGACATTGGCTCGACGGTTTATAGACCTTGTTCGAGGTGAGTCCTCCGTGACTGATTATGTCGCCTCCTTCGAGTCGCTTTCCAAATATGGGGTTGAATACATCAACACCCCTCTGAAGAAGAATCAGAGATTTGTTTATGGCTTAAACAAAAGTCTCAAGAAGCCATTACTCCTAAAATTAGAAGTTTCTTTCGACCAACTCGTTGATATCGCTCTTCGTCTTGAAGAGGCGGATAGAGAGAATGATGTTGAAGTGATGGGTTCCAAACCAAACTTCAACAACAAGAAGAGGCCAAGAAAATTCAAAGGTCCTTATCCCAATAAGAAAGGGAGGCAAGCAACTCTTGCTGAAAAGTCCTTTTCCTATACTCAAGGGAAATGCTATAATTGTGGTTCGAAAGACCATTTTGCGAACAAGTGTTCAAAGCCTCGTACTTGTCGCTATTGCAAGAGCCCGGACCACTTTATGCATGTGTGTCCCAAACTTCAAAATAGGAGGGATGGAAAGTTAAATGTTGCTCAAGCCCCTGGCAACACATCTCGTGGCCAAGGAATTTCTCATTCTATTCTAGATGGAATTATTTTGTTTCATGATCATCCCATTCGAGTTCTTTTTGATACGAGTGCGTCCCATTCTTTTATATCAAAAGAACTTGTTGATACCTTTTCTTTGGATGTTTTGTGTTTAATGACTTCTTTGAGAATTGCGAATCCAGTTGGTGGATCCGCAACAATCAGTTTATTGTGTAAGGATGTCGAGATTGTTTTGTGTGATTTTTCTTTCCGAGCCGATTTGCATGTCATGCGTTATTTAGGCTTTGGAATGATTTTGGGAATGGATTGGCTTAACCATTATGAAGCTCATATCCTATGTCCTGAGCGGACTATTCATCTTCGACATCCTCAATTTGTTAATCAGGTTTCTGTTATTCTTAAAGATTCAGATTCTGCTTTGGTTGCATCTTTATATTCTTTAAATCCTCGTGATGATGATGATGATGATGAGGGTGATATTATTTCTCTTATTCACGTCGTTTGTGAATTTTCCGACGTATTCGAGCCCGTTTTAGGATTACCACCTAAGCGAGCAATTGAGTTCAGAATTAATCTTATTCCGGGAGCTCAACCTATCACTCGTCCTCCTTATCGTATGTCCAATAAAGAAAACGAGGAGATGCGTAAACAATTATCTGAATTGGAAACGAAGCAATTTATTTGCTCTAGTTCCTCGCCTTGGGGAGCTTCAGCTATTTTTGTGAAGAAATCCGATGGTACACTTAGGCTTTGCATTGACTACCGCAAGCTTAATGATCTTACTATCAAAAATAAATATCCTTTACCTCGGATTGATGATCTATTCGATTAACTTAGTGGTGCTAGAGTCTTTTCACAATTGGACTTGGCTACCAGTTTTCATCAGCTTCGTATTGCAGAGGATAGCATTCCTTTGACATCGTTCCGTACTCGGTATGGATCTTATGAATGGCTTGTTATGCCATTTGGGTTAACAAATGCCCCGGCTTATTTCGTTGACTTAATGAATCGAATTTTTAAAGACTTTCTCGACCGGTTTGTTCTCATCTTTATCGATGATATTCTTGTGTATTCTAAAACCGAGGAGGAGCATGAAAAACATCTTCGGATTGTGTTGGAAATTCTTAGGAGTAATCAATTAAAGGCAAAATTTTCTAAGTGCCACTTTTGGCAATCTCGTGTGAAGTTTTTCGGTCACATTATTTCTGAATCCGGAATTTCCGTGGATCCTTCAAAGATTGAAGCGATTCAAGATTGGAAGAGACCGGAGAGTGTGACAGAGATTCGTAGTTTTCTCGGATTGGCGGGCTATTACCGTCGTTTTATCAAAGACTTTTCTAAGATTTCTGTGCCTCTCGCTAGCTTGACGAAGAAAGGTGTTAAATACATTTGGCCGGACAAATGTGAAGCTTCTTTTCAGAAATTAAAAGAACTTCTTTCTGATGCTCCTATTCTTGTGATTCCCGATGGGAATCAAGATTTCGTTGTTTATACCGATGCTAGTCGCATTGGTTTGGGTGCCGTTCTTATGCAAAAGGAACACGTTATTGCTTAGCTTCTAGGCAATTAAAGCCTGCTGAGACTAGATATGCCACTCATGATTTAAAGCTCGCGGCTATTGTTTTTGCTCTTCGGATTTGGCGTCATTATCTCTTAGGAGAGAAATTTGTTCTTTACACAGATCATAAGTCTTTGAAATATTTATTCTCTCAAAAGGAACTTAATTTGCGTCAACAGCGTTGGCTCGAATTTCTTGCACCATATGATCTTGATATTCTTTATACTCCCGGTAAGGGTAATCGTGTCGCCGATGCTCTTAGCCGAAAACAACAAGCTGTTGTTTCTATGATGATATCCGAATGGAACGATCTCGAGATTTTATCCACTTGCGAAATTCGAGACCGTGTTTCCGATTTATGCTCATCATTTGTTTTATGTAGCCTTGAGGCTCATCCATCTCTTTTAGACCGCATTCTTGAAGCTCAAAGGCTAGATACTGAATTGGTTCTTCTTGGCCAAAATATTAAGGATAAAATTGATATTGAAGGTTTGAAAGACTTTAATATCGATTCTCGTGGCGGCATTCGGAGATTTGGTAGACTTATCGTGCCAAATGTTAGGGATCTTCGTAAAGATATTTTAGAAGATTCTCATCACTCTAAATTTACCATTCATCCCGGTAGTAGTAAAATGTACGCGGATATGAAGCGACTTTATTATTGGGAGGGAATGAAACTTGACATCGCTAACTTCGTTAAACGTTGCATGACTTGCCAACTCGTTAAGGCCGAACATCAAAGGCCCGGAGGGTTATTGCAACCTTTAGAAATTCCAGTTTGGAAGTGGGATCAAATTTCCATGGATTTTATAGATGGCCTTCCCCGTTCTCGATCGGGTTATGATAGCTTATGGGTAATTGTTGATAGACTTACTAAATCCGTCCATTTTATTCCCGTTCGGTCTAACCGAACTGTTCCTCTTTTGGCCAAAATATTTATCAAAGAAATTGTTAAATTGCATGGTGTTCCTAATTCTATTGTTAGTGATCGTGATCCATTGTTTACTAGTGGATTTTGGAAGAGTCTTCAAAAAGCTTTGGGAACGAAGCTTAAGTTTAGCACCGCTTATCATCCCCAGTCCGATGGACAAACCGAGCGTGTGAATCAAACTCTTGAAGATCTTCTTCGTGCTTGTGTTTTTGATTTTGGTGGAGGTTGGGAAGATCATATTTCACTTGTTGAATTTTCCTATAATAATAGCTTCCAATCTAGTATTGGTATGGCACCTTTTGAGGCACTCTACGGAAGGCCATGCCGATCTCCTTCTTGTTGGCTTGAGGCCGGTGAGAAGCTAGTTTTTGGTCCAGATCTTATTCGTGACTCCACAGAAAAGATTGATCTTATTCGTCATAGGATGAAAGAAGCCCAGAGTAGACAAAAATCCCATGCCGATAACCGGAGAAGGAAGTTAGAATTTTCTGTGGGAGATCTTGTGTTCATTCGTGTTTCACCTATGAAAGGTGTTGTACGTTTCAGTCGATCGGGAAAGTTAGCGCCTCGATATATTGGGCCATTTCCTATCACTGAACGTATTGGTTCCATGGCTTATCGCCTTTTATTACCGGCTCAGTTTTCTGCTATTCATGACGTGTTTCACGTTTCTCAACTTTGGAAATGTCTTCAAAATTCCGATTCTATTCTTGAGCCCGGTGTTGTGGAAGAGATTGAAGTTTCGCCTAATTTAACTTATGAGCAACATCCTATTCGTATCATTGCTTCGGAAGTCAAACGACTTCGAAATAAAGATGTCCCGCTTGTTAAAGTTCAATGGACTTCAAATCCTAAGGATTGTTCTTGGGAATCTAGAGAGTACATCGAGCGTACACATCCGGACTTACTTTCTTGTGCTCTTTGAGGTGAACTTCTTATTTCAAACTTCTTTTGTGTTGAATATGCTTTTATGGTTGTTACTATATATCTTCTTCTTGTAATATTGCGAGGACGCAATTTCTTTAAGGAGGGGAGTCTGTAACAACCCGTATATTTGTCGATTTTATATTTAAATATTTTATTTAAATATTTTATCGTTAGTCGGATTTTAGTCCGAAAAGCTACTTTTTGCATACGGTCGAATTAGGGCTCGGGACCACTCCCATTGAGTTTAAAATGCCGTTTGCGACCTTTTTGAGTATAAGCTTCGATATGTTTGGAGAAAGTTGATTTCTTCTACTTTTTACTTTGGGTTTGGTTTTTTGGGCTCAACCCTATGTTAACTTATGCTCAAATCTGAGCCACTCTTCCCCACTCACCCTCATTCTCTTCTCATTTCAGTTTTTAGAGTGTTAATGGTGGGAGAGATTGGAAATTAAAATTCCAAAACCCTAGTTTCTCTTGCAAATCAAATTCCTTGCTCCAAACTCAAGAAGAACCCATTGGTAAGCTTCTCTTCTTCTTCTCCAACTTATTCTCTTCCCAATTTCAGAAATTCCTAAACCTAATTTCGGGAATGTTCTTGTTTTTGAGCTTAGATTCAAGCTCATTTGGGTTGTGATTGAAGAAAGGTTGATTCTCCATTTGCTTTCAAGCTTCTTCTTGTTCGATTTTGTGAAAAAGTGAGATTTTTATCTCACATCTATGACTATAATTATCTTTGTTTGTTAGGTATGAATTCCTAACACTTCTTCATGTGCATTTGCTCTTGATTTGGATTGGTTTTTGTGAATATTCCAATGTTTGGGTTTTTAAAACCAAATTTGTGTAAAATCCTTTTATGGATGTTTGATCATGCTTTTGGTGATGCATCGAGGAGCATATAGGGCCGGGTTGCCGATTGGCATAAACCCTTAGAGCCAATGTCCGTCCGGTTGCATTTTGGAAGAGTTTGCTCTTCATTTGAATAAGGTTGAAAAACAGCCCAGGCATGATTCAGTCGACTGAAAATCTCTGTTCAGTCGACTGAACCTGAAACCCGAGAGTTTCCAGGCATGTTTCAGTCGACTGAAAAACTCTGCACAGTCGACTGAAACTGGAAACAGAAAGTTTCCTGAACCTGGAAAATTTCCAGGTACAGGGTCAGTCGACTGAAAAACTCTGTTCGGTCGACTGAACCTGCTGTTTGAGTCCAATTTGCCTTTATGGATTGAAATTCCAATTTAAATCGATTCGTGATAATCCTATTTGTTGTTATCATCTTGACTTTGATGACTCTTTTTTGGGATTTTTGAATATCCATTTCGATGGATCCTTTATCGATTTCGTTGGATTTTATTCACGTCTTCGTATGTGAATTTTTGTGATTTGATTGTTCTTACAATCTTCTTCGTGATTTGTCACTTTAAAAATAGAAAGGTTTTCTATACTAGTAGTAAATATCAAAACTCTTTCCTCAAACGATTTCAATACTATTTTAATACCAAATTCGTTTATAAAACCGTTTTCCAATCTATTAGTATATACAAACCTTTACCTCACTCGTATGAGAAATCTAATTAAACGACTTAGTAAAACAAGTGGTATGAAACGCTTGCGTTCACTTTGTCGGTTAATTCTTGGATTTGTTCGATTGAATCTCTTGTGACAATTTTCTAGTGGAGATTTACAGTTTGTTCGTAAATATTTAAGTTAAGCAAGTGGTTATGGGACATGAAGCTAAACTCATATATTTACTAGCTTAGTGTAATTGACACTTCTCGATGATCATGACGATCATTTTTGTGATTTAGACTAGCAATGTGCGATGTCTCTTGGTCTGCGTGGGAGACTAAACCCCGTTCGTGTGTCAAATTTTTGGGGTAGCAACCCACGGTCTTCGGGCCATTCGTGTGTCAGGTCTTCGGACCATTCGTGTGTCAAATTAATGGTTAGCTACCATGAGATAGCTTCTCGTTCATGTGTTACAACTGTTGGTGAGTTTTCATGCTCCCGTTCATGTGATAGGCCTCCCCCCCCTTTATTTTGTGTGATTTCTGGATTTCGTGTGTCGAATTCTGGAATTTTCTTCTTCACCTATTTTTTTGTGATTTCTATTGATATGATTTATCAATTCTTGTGCATAGGTGATTTCGTGTGTCATTAACTTGTTGTGAATACAAGTTTTGGGTATGATACCCTTTTTGGATCTTTGAGAAGATTCTTTGATATTGATTAATCGTTTGTTGATTATCATTTACATACTTATAGTAGTATGCCATTATGGATATTATACGCCTATGCCATATCTTATATGTCATTTATTGTGGCTTGTTGAATGAAATTAGGAGTATGACATTCCTTTTTATCTTGAGTAGATTATCGTGATATTGATTAATCTCTTGTTGATTTTCAATTACTTATATATATCACAGCTTGGCATTGTGATTATTATGTGTTTAGTCATATCTCCTATCCTATATCATGTTATCTGATATTTATAGTTAGACTGATCCGTTTATTATTTTCTTATAAATAATACTCGGGTCAGACCGAGATGTTACAGGTGCTTCTGCTTGACTTCTCATCCGGGATTAACTCCTTGACTTTTGGGTTAACTACTTAGATTAGTAGTTATTTTGTTGTATACATTTGAGATATAGACTCCATAATGTATACTTATTCTTTTGTGTAGTTCATGTAACTATTCTTTTGTGATATTGTGGATCTTTTTAGACCACTACTCTGATGTACACTTTCTAGTGTAATATTCATATCTTATTCCGCCTTTGTGATATGAATTGTCTGTGACTGATTTATGTTATGTTTATTTCTATATTTGTTTCCGAAGAAATTATAGCCACTGTGTAGTAGCTTTGAGTTTGTATCGGTATGTCGGATTTCCTCTTGAGATGAAAAGTTATATTTTTATCCGGTATATCGGTACTCGCCCAAAGCAATTATACAGATGGTCGCTCCTCAACAGCCTTATTCTCCGTGCTAGTTGACAGCATTCACAGTAATGTTCTTGGCTAGCGTGGGTATAGAGGTGGGGCGTCATAGCACGATAGGATAGGTGACACGGTACAACTAGGCAATGCCAGGATAGATATACCAATTATGCATCCGGGCTAGTGGTAACACGTAGCCGCATCTACCGTCCACCTCGAACAAACTCCCCCTAAAATCAAAAGTAAAGGTGGCCACCGAATCAATCCAAAGTCAGAGTATAGTATCGAAGAGGAGTGTCCGGTAAAGGGCGCTAACCCCCTTGGCCCGAGAATCGCTCCTGTTTTAGCCATCTTATGCCAACTCACGGGAGTCGGGTCCACGTATTTACCTCAAAGGAAAGGCCGCCACCATCCTGCTTCATTCTGGAATCTCCACCGCGTACACGGTTGTTAAAGTGGTTTTCAGAGTTGGCAGAGAGTATGACAACTTCCGATCCCGGTCTCTTCAACAACCAAACGTTATTATAACACCGCAGTCTTTTCAAAATAATTTATACGTTAAAACTAGAATAAAGTATCCATTTCAAAACCATATAGATACGATATCACTTCTTCTTTTAAAACCAAATAAATATGATATCATTTCAATATATCCTTTTCTAAAACTCATTTCAAAGTTATAATAATGTGAAACTAAATACTTGAAATATTTCCTTCCAAAACATAAAACTTTGAATTTCATAACGTTGAAATATAACTATACCACTTGAATGGTTTAAATATTAAATTACTTAATAGAATAAATTAGCTTCTTTAATTTCGCAATCAATTCTAATACAGATTTAAGTCCTCAAATAAACCATTTAAAATTTCATATATTTCAAAGCTTTAATATTAAGTGTTTCAAACTAAATTTTATAATTCATATATAGATACCAAATTTACTTTACTATCATTTAGTTTTGAAATATTAAATTTAATAAATCCAGTATCCTTTTATAAACTTTAAATTTCAACAAATTAATATTCCTCAATTTATTTAGCCTTGATACTTTTACTTAAACCACCTTAACCCCGAATTTAGTTTTAAAACCATGTTCTTTAAAATCTAAATTCCAATAGGTTCCAATAGATTTTTTTATTAAATAAAATTCTTAATTAAATAAAATTTCAAGTCAATTTCAAAACTATCTTCTCAACCTTGATTTATAAAATCAATATAAACTATATATTAAATATATTTGTAGTGAATACTTATCCATATTTTATTCAATAAAATCAAACTTAATTTTTGTACTTTAACCAAATTTTTATACATAGCTTAAAACCAAAATTTTAACTATATATAAAATAACCTTTATCAAATATCCAAATCAATATCTCAAAAATCATATATATTTCTTTACGAAACCTTAGAAAACATTTCAAAATATTTTTATATATATATACCACGGTGTTTGTATATAATTTTCTACCCTATGGTCAAGTACGGATATTTATCATTTCAATCCGCAATTTAAAAAATTTAAAAATGCGGTTGTATATCATTTCAAACCGCAATCCCGAATGAAATGAAAATGCATAATAACTTGCAATTTATACAATATAAATACAGCATCCATTCATCCATCATATCAATCATCGAACATTTATCAATTTATCATACAATTCAAACAATCATATCAATAAATAATAGTTAATTATTGACAGTTAATTTTTCAATAATGAATTAAATAACTGTTTAACTGTAGTTTATGTGCAATATTAAATAAATTTAACTAGAAGTTTATATGCAATAATATATTTAACTAAAAAATTTAATTGGCAGTTTATATGCAAAAATGAATTAAATAACAAGTGAATTATATGAATGCAAATTAACTGAGATAATGATTAAATATATGTCAAACAGCTATAAATAAATTTCTAAACACATCATAAATTGATTTAACAAACATAAGAAATTTTAGAAATTGTGATTGGGTTAAAACACTCACCTTTTGAATTTAAATTGGATTTAAATCCAATTTAAACCCAAAAATTGCGCAGTCTCCAAATTCGTCCAAACCAGCACCAAGAGATCCGGAATTTCATTACGATCCTAATATAAAAAATTGCGCATAAATCAGATCACGTATGTGGAAGTTATATACGTTTGAACGATTGAATTTTAAACTAAAATTAACAAAAGAAAACAACACTCACCCTAAAATAGTTAGCCACATCATCTCATCATCCCTTGTGCACGCACGGCTTCAGGCATCTCATGAAAACCCTAAAACACGCATACAGACCGGCGTCGCCACCTTCAAGCAAATTTTCCGACCACCAGAAACCACCGCCCTACGATCCATTACCCCCATTGAACTGCCCATCATCGGCCGCCCCTAGCCCCAACGCGCCGCCACCTCCGGCACCCTATAAATCGACCACCGCTGTGACGTATATGATCAACTCGAGGCGAATTCTGGTGCCCATATCAGGAACTAACCGTATGGATCGAACCCCCTTGCTCCCCACTACTCGGCTGTGCCCTTCGATCGCCATGAAATTGGCGATCCACCGTTGATTTAAACCCGAGGTCAATGGATGGCCGAGGTTCAACATGAATTTCAGAGCCAACGATGCAACGAATTGAAAAGCCATTGAATTACGCTCGTCGAGAGTATCAACATATATATTTTTTAATTTTTTTGAGGAGTTTGGATTTTCATCTTTGGATTTGGTTTGGAACTGCATTTGAATCTAGGATTTGTTTGTCTGCCATTAAGGAGGAGAGAGTTGAGATGTACGTACATACGAATGAAAATGAGGGGAATTAGGGTTTATAATGATATATTTATAAACAAAGTTGAAATAGGATGGATCGGATAACATAGATGTACGCGTAAAGGATATATGGCCCGAAAAGCCCGTTTCGACTCCGGAACGAAATTGGGTAAACCCATATATCAAAATAGGTGTTTTAAAATATTCTAAACCTAATGGAAAAAGTTTCAGGTTCAAATTTCATCGTCTGAAGAAGTTATGCTAAAATCAATATTTTTTCAAATTGATTTCAATTGATTTCAATTTCGTTTATTTCAAGGCGCTTCGAGTCCGTACGATCAAACGACAAGCCCGATTGCTACGAACCATGAAATCTTATAATAATTCAGCGTTACGGATCCGATGAAACTGGTTTCATCGAAATCCGAGTCAGTGGCCAAAATGGCTATTTTTCCATTATTTAAATAATTGAATAATTAATTAATAAAATTCAATTTTTAAATTTCAATCTTAAAATTGACCAATTTTATCACTTTATATTTCTCAATCAAATTACAATGTTTTAACCAAATTAAAAGTCAATTTGAAGTTGATAAATTTAACAATTTCAGTGTTTGTCTCAAATTCATTGAATTTGGAAATTGTAAACTAAATTTTCAAAATTTCATTTAATTACCTTTCATTCTATTATTCTGTCTATTATCATAAAAAAGATGCAATTTACATCTGTTCACTATTGTTTACATTAATTTTCTTAGATTTCCTCTACATTTCCTTCAACGTAAAATTTAACTGTTATTTTTCATTTATTCACAATAAATTCAAAGAAAATAATTAAAAAAAATCAATTAAATAAATAAATCTAGCTTCCTGTTCTTTAAATTAGCCAACTGTCATATTCTAAATAGGATTAGCATTAATTGCATCTTATAAAAATTTATCGATTTCAATGACAAACCACATCTACCCTACTGCACAATTAAAGTCGATTAAAAATAATTGATTTCACATTAAATGTTATTAATTATAAATTGAAATCTAAATAAATTCGTTTATTGATTTAAAGTCTTGCTATTTTATAATTTGACATTGTATAGGTTGTTTGCACCAAAATTGGTCACAAACCCAATATCGTGAAAGCACCCGTATATGAATACAAATTAGCAATATTCAACACAAATTTCAGATCTAAGCAATATCAAGCACAACAATATAGAAATAACAATCACAAACACAGGATTTATAGTGGTTCGGCGATCTTGCCTACGTCCACTTTGAAGCTTATGATTTTATTGATTCACTTGATGATTTCGATTTATCACAGCAGATTACAGCAAGTTATAGCTCTGATGTTAGCATACAATAGTGATAGAAAGATGTAGAATTGAATCCGGTAGAGTCTGGACGTCGAATGGCCAAAAGATCCCTTTTCTGAAGGCTTCCGGGTGCTATTTATAGGCGTAGGAGGCTGAGATCGCACTCAAACTTCGGGAGACTTCTTCTAGCATGTGAGTGGGCCCACGCGACCGACCCCACCAAGTTTTGACTTGATCTGCGATCGATACGAAATGATTTCGTATCCATCAAAAAATGATCCAATCGAGCGGAAACTTGGCAGGAACATTCTTTACCTTGTACGGAAGCTGTTGTGAAGATTTCGTGGCATTTGGACTTGTGGTTTGGGAGATATGATCGATACGAGTTGGAGTTTCTGGGTTGGCTGTTTGTTCGAGTCGATCACTTCGAATCCATGCTTTCGAATCGATGGATGCACGTGTTTTCGAGATGAGGTGGCGCGCACATCTCGCATAGATCCGTCTTTTGCTCCGAGTTGACCGCTTCGACTCCATGAGTTTCGCCTCGTTTGTATCGATGACCGTTGCATAGCTCGATTCCACCAATAACGTGTACTTCACATCGATTTGCAGCGTGCCCACTACGTATCGATGGAGGTGGCCTTGTTCGGATCGATTGAAGTTATCTCCATTCGATCGATACGAACAAGCGTATTTAGGATGGATACGAAGTGAGAACAACTGTTGGATACGAACCAAGGTGTGCTGATGGATTCGACCAAGTGCCTCCTCAATGGATACGAATTTGGCATTGAATGACCGATACGAAGTGTACTATCTGCCGATGGATACGAAACCGATCGATACGAACGAGAGCTTGTGGATGGATACGAAGTAGATCGATGCGAGCTGTGACACGGCAATGGATACGAGAGTGATCGATTCGAAGTAGGGTGCACCGATGGATGTGAAGCGCTGTGGATTGATCGATGCGAACGCCGTCGATTCGAACCTGATGGATACAAATCTGATGGATTTGAATTGCGACGCAATGATGGATACGAATCTGATGGATTCGAAACGGATATCTCCTCAACTATTTGATGGATACGAACAGCGTGTTTTAGCTAACTTGCATCGATCATATCTCGTTCATACGAACTCCGATTAACCTAAAATTTGAAATGCTGGCTTTTATGGTCTTGCTCATCAGGTCATATCAGTTGTAGCCTAATCCGGACTCGGACAAAATTCATCAATATCCATAGCGAAGCAATGTATAACCAATCTTTGAGACGAACTGTCTTTGGTTTTCGATCGATCTTTTGGTATCACGGCTTTGCCAAAAAGCGGGATAACATTTGCCCCCTAAAACATGCCTTGCGATAGGAAGGTTTGTTTTGTAATGCCATAAGCTGGATGTTCATATCCTGTCAACAACCTATAAAGAACTTGATAGTTTCATATGACCTCAAATGACGATCGTTCGGGATCGTATGCCATTTGAGGCGAATCGGGACCGTTCACGGTCGATGCCGTTTGCGACAAGGGATGGAATGGGACCGTTCGCGGTCGATGCCATTCGTGGCGAATGATGAGATGGAACCGTTCGCAGTCGATGTCGTTCGTGGCAAATGATGACATGGGACCGTTCGCGGTCGGATGGAAAAACGGGACCGTTCGTGGTCGGATGCCGTTCGTGGTCGGATGATGTAATGGGACCGTTCGCGGTCGGATGCTGTTCGTGGCAAATGTTGATCGTTCGCGATCGAGTGCCGTTCGAGGCGGATTGCGACCATTAGAGGTCATGTGGCGCTCGAGGCGAGTTGTGACCGTTCGAGATCGGGTGGTGATCGAGGCAGAGTGTGACGATCGATTGTCATATAAGGTGAGTTGCGACCGTTCGTGGTCGGATGCCATACTAAATGAATCATGACCGTTCGCGTTCGGGTGCCGTTCGAGGCAAATTGTGCGCGATCATGTGCCGTTCAAGGAGAATCGTGATCGTTCGTGATCATGTGTCGTTCGAGGCGAATTGAGATCGTTCGCGATCGTGTGCCGTTCGAGGCGAATTGGTGTGCCCCGGGGGGACTTAGTATTATCGATGTCAGATTCACGTTCGGGGGAGTTTCAGAATCAAATACTTTGGCGGTTCATCGCCATACAGGAGGTGCTCGTGGACCGCTTGCGATCCAACGGGCATACAAGTAAATTCTTTCACAGAATTTCAAATATCAAAGCAATGATCATACGAATCCCATAATTGAAATGTCCAAACAAGCAAAGTCCAAATGTCCAAATCAAAACGAAGCAAAAGCGAAGCAAGGATGTCAAAGTGTAAATTCTCACTATGGTGCGGTCAGTAGTTATTCAGAGGATGCCTATGTATCGTGCGCGATCTCTTACATGTGTAAATGATTTAACCGTGTTAGTGAGAGGTTTACGACTTGTTCATCATTATTTCAACCAAACAATCAACTGATAACCAAACGTTGTCCCAGTTCAGGGTCACCTCTAGCTGATGTAGATGGTGGTCGCTTTGTCTCCACCGCTGGAGTTCGCCTCCTCACATACTGAAGTAGCATACCATTCCTGATGTGCCCTTCCACTTCATCTTTCAGATGTCTACAATCATTAGAGTTATGACCATTCAGTTCATGGAATATGCAATACTTATCTGATTTCCTCTCGTCAGAAGTTGGATCCCTTCGCGTTGGTCTACGATACGGAATCTGTTCTCTAGTATCCTGATAGATTCGTTCCAAACTATCATTCAGCTCTGAGTATGTGGTGAACCTTGGTTCCTTTCGTGGTCGCATTGATATATTATAGCTACTCTCAGCCTTTCGTTTCCCCTTGCTAGTTTCTGTACCTTTCTCAGTGGGATTTCCATCTTTGACCGTATAAACATTAAGTTCATCTCCTTCTTCTCTTTCTGCACTCGCGTCTTCCAATCGCAAAAATTTTTCTGCCTCATGATTGAATTCTCCTAGATCCATAGGCGGATCTTTAGTCAATGAATTTTTCAATTCTATGCCATCAACCGTCCCGGACACAGCTGCAATCATAACCATAGATGGATCTGGTCGATCCACCAAAGCTGCTGCCGCGTTGAATCGCATCAGGAAACTCCTCGAAGACTCCCCGGCTTTCTGCTTCAAAATTGCCAAACTCATCACATTCTCGGGTCTTGCAATGTGAACCCTAAATTGCCTCATGAATCTCTCAGTTAAATCTGCCCATGTTCCTATGGAGCCGCTCTCCAGCTGCCTAAACCATAACGCTGCGATATCCATCAGATATAATGGAAAGCACTGGGCCATAACTTCTTGTGATGCCCCCAGCACTTCCATGTGCCTCATATACCTTGTCAGATGGACCGCGGGGTCCGTTCTCCCATCGTACATCTCCACTGATGTTAACTTGAACTCTGGTGGCTTCCTAGCCATCCTAATTGCAGGAGAAAATGGACTCCTGTTCACTAATCCGCCTCTCATGGCTCGCCTAACCATTTCCGCCAATCTGTCATTGTCTCCAAGATGCAATCCTCGTTTATCGCTGTCGACTGCCCCCCGAGTCCATGAGGGAATTCCGGAATCTGCCGCCTTGACTAAGCGTTCATTCCTCTGCTACCTCCAGGTTGCGCAGATGCTCCTCTCTCTCTTTGGAATTGGATCAACATGCTCCAAGTGTGTTCCCCCTAATCCAGGTGCTATGCTGGTTGGTCCTGCTTCATTCTGAATTCCATTAGTTCCTCGATTCTGCGCTCCAAGTTGCCCAATCGGTTGAAATAAGCTCTGGATCAACTCTTCTTGCCTATTCATCATCGTCTCCATCTCATCCCTGGTAATGCAGATCGATGCTTGATTTGCTCCTGAAGAAGCCTCTTGACTTCCTTCATGTTCACTTCTCTCTGGCCTTTGTCTTCTACTTGTTTGCCTTGTCATAGCTCTTAGATCTGAACTCTTAAATCTTCAAATTCAACTTCTCCTGATCAGCCTTTCTCAGTGAAAGCACCAAAGTGTTTGCACCAAAATTGGTCACAAACCCCAATATCATGAAAGCACCCGTATATGAATACAAATCAGCAATATTCAACACAAATTTCAGATCTAAGAAATATCAAGCACAACAATTCAGAAATAACAATCACAAACACAGGATTAATAGTGGTTCGGCGATCTTTCCTACGTCCACTTTGAAGCTTATGGTTTTATTGATTCACTTGATGATTTCGATCTATTACAGCAGATTACAGCGAGTTATAGCTCTGATGTTAGCATACAATAGTGATAGGAAGATGTAGAATTGAATCCGGCAGAGTCTGGACGTCGAATGGGTAAAATATCACTTTTCTGAAGGCTTCAGGGTGCTATTTATAGGTGTAGGAGGCTGAGATCATGCTCAAACTTAGGGAGACTTCTTCTGGCACGTGAAAGGCCCCATGCGACCGACCCCACCAAGTTTCGACTTGATCTGCGATCGATACAAAATGATTTCCTATCCATCAAAAAATGATCCAATCGATCCAAAACTTGGCAGGAACATTCTTTACCTTGTATGGAAGCTGCTGTGAAGATTTCGTGGCATTTGGACTTGTGATTTGGGAGATATGATCGATACGAGTTGGATTTTCTAGGTTGGTTGTTCGTTTTGAGTCGATCACTTCGAATCCATGCTTTCGAATCGATGGATGCACGTGTTTTCGAGATAACATGGTGCGTACATCTCGCATCGATCTGCTTTTTGCTCCGAGTTGACCGCTTCGACTCCATGAGTTTCGCCTCGTTTGTATCGATGACTGTTGCATAGCTCGAATACACCAATAACGTGTACTTCGCATCGGTCTGCAGCATGCCTACTTCGTATCGATGGAGATGGCCTTGTTCGCATCGATGGAAGTTGTCTCCATACGATCGATACGAACACGCGTATTTGGGATGGATACAACGTGAGAACAACTGATGGATACGAACCAAGTTGTGCTGATGGATTCGACCAAGTGCCTACTCGATGGATACGAATTTGGCATTGAATGACCGATACAAAGCGTACTATCTGCTGATGGATACGAAATTGATCAATACGAATGAGAGCTTGTGGATGGATGCAAAGTAGATCGACGCGAGCTATGACACGGCGATGGATACGCGAGTGATCGATTCAAAGTAGGGTGCACCGATGGATGCGAAGCGGTGTGGATTGATCGATGCGAATGCCATCGATTCGAACCTGATGGATACGAATCTTATGGATTCGAATTGCGGCGCGATGATGGATACGAATCTGATGGATTCGAAATGGACATCTCCTCAACTATTTGATGGATATGAACAGCGTGTTTTAGCTAACTTGCATCGATCATATCTCGTTCATACGAATTCTGATTAACCTGAAATTTGAAATGCTGGCTTTTATGATCTTTCTCGTCATGTCCTATCAGTTGTAGTCTGATCCGGGCTCGGAAATAATTCATCGATATCCATAGCGAAGCAATGTATAACCAATCTTTGAGACGAACTGTCTTTGGTTTCCGATCGATCTTTTGGTATCACGGCTTTACCAAAAAGCGGGATAACATGGTTGTAATTAACAATGAATTATATTACACATCATTAATGTATTAATTAATTTATTTCCCATTTAACGTGCTACTTAATCTCCTTTGATTGCAAACTGATTTTCAAATTTTATGCAACATACTAAAGAAATAATTATATATCTTAATTGATTCGTTTTTCCCATTCATTATACATGAATGCACACATACAAATTAAGATCCTACATCCCATAAATCTTTCCATTTAGTTCCACTCCTTTTCACATCAACTATCACTTTATGAATAAATTAGCATTTCCTGTTCATTTCGTTACATTCACTTATATTCACTTTATAAATAAATTGGTATTCCATTTAATCCATTAATTATTATCTTTAATTAGTGAAATTATCTAATATAAATTTTGAATCTATTTCCTAATTTTCAAATTTCAATAAATTAAAACCTTACAATTGTTTACAAATAATAATGGGGATTGTACTAATTTAATTATTTATTTCCCTGCATTACTTTATTACTTCAATTTACATTCAATTTCCATTAATCAATATTTTATTTCATTGATAAATTCAATACTTGCCTTTATTTACTTGTATTTTAACTTATTGCCCAAATGCAACAATTTAAAACTTTACGTTATTTTATAAATTTGAATTCCATTCTAGTTAACAATTTTATTCATGATTCAACATTTCTATTTGTTTTCTTATATTCAATTCATTTGCACATTAATTCATTTACCAAAGTTTACAATCATTTATTTATTACTTACCTTCTTATTATATTAGATTAGTAGCATTTCCATTATACTTCTGATTATAACATTTCATTAGTTAATTCAATAGTCCCGTTTGTTTCTTATATTAAACTTATAACCAAGTATGACAAAGATTCACAATTTCAACTAATTGCAATTACATTTTGAATTTGTAAATCTTAATTTCAATTCTACATTTAAATTTCTAACATCTGCTTCATTATAACTTCTAGAAATTTATTTCTTCTTAAATTTAATTGCAAAATTTAAATTAAACTAACAAATTTATTAATCAAAATTAACGGGTCGTTACAAAAAGAATGGGTTTTGGTTTGGGTTTGTAAAAGTGAAGATGGGCCGGCCGTGATTGGTTGGTTGGGTTAAAGAGGGAAGGTTAATTAATTTATTTAATATATATAAAATAAAAACTCTATTTCTTTTCAATTTAAAATACAATCAACATGAGAATTTTTGCATCAGCATCCTAATGTCATGTATTTTTATCTGAGCTAAGGTCATTGAGTTTTATACAACGTGAAATTTAACAATTTAAATAATTAAAGTGAACGAATAAGAATATTTTATTTGATCAATTATTTGCTAATTAATCAATGATTTTTTTATGGATTGTTTAATTTTAATTATTTTAAAATAAATCGTTTATTTAATTTCTTTCGTTAACGAGTAGTCTGGAATAAAAATGCAACTTGCCCCAATTAATTGGAACTAACTAAATCCTAAACTGTAAACTGATTTAGTATCAATTATAAATTGTAGATTGAGTTAATGGTCTATGCTTTGACTGATATTCTTTCGAATATTGATTTCAATTATTTATTGTCCGTGTCATTAAGTAGCTAAACAAATCTAAAGTAAATTGAATAAAATTTTGACACGTTTTATTTAAAGGTAAATCGACTTGTACTAACTACTAATAGGGAAATATGATGATTACAAGTAAATAAATTTCGATGGACAAGTCACGATAAAGTAACATATGGAATAAATTTCCATATGAGAATATTGACACCCTGATTTTGGACGGGTTATTTAAACAACTTGGATTTTTAAAATTTATCATTTGATTCGATGAGACTGAAATCGAATAACTGCATTATTCAAAACCACTTCAATCCAATATCCACTAATAACCTTTATGGTTTCAATTTTAAGGCCCAATATGCTAAAATTTAATTAATGTAATAATTTCGGCTATTTTAATAAGTATTTGTATTTAGACACTACTATATTATCACTGTATTTTCTATAAAATGTGTGGTAATCATAAGAGAAAAACCCATCGTGTTATGTGTGATGTAGTCTTATGAGATACCTTTGTTTTTCGAAGGATTTTGATAACTTAAGTAAATCAAATTAAGTGTGTTTACTCACACTGGATTTCCAGACTGACCAGGATGTTACTTTATTGTAACGCTTGAGTCAGACCGAGTATTAAAGATTCAGGTTAGAGTGCTTTGGAGCTCAGGAGACGAGCTGGATGACAGAGACATATTACGCGTACTTGATTATAGTCCGCTGTGTATTGTAGTTTGCATATTCAGTACTTTGGAGGAAAATTTATTATAACTGTCCAGTTTTCTATGTTGATGATTATACACTGATAATTTGTATGTATTGTGACATTTACAAATTCTTTTATGTAAAAAACTATTATTATATATTATATTTTGTTCCGCTGCGATTCCGAGATTTTGTGTTGTTAACCCCTAATGATCTGGAATTTTTGACACTTGATTACTCGGCATTCTATACAGTGAACGTATAAATGTCGATTTTCGAAGGTCAATAACCTCCGGTCGTCATATTGGGTTTGCAGTAAACAATGTTTTAGTAAGACTTGTTTTTAAACCCTTAAATTATATTTTAAAGTGAAATAATATATAGATAAAATTAGATCTTTAGTAATGGACTTTTAGAGATAATAAAAAGTACTAAAATATTTTATAAAAATATATAAAAATTTATATGTTTAATTTATAAAGGGGAAGGGGTTTATAGTAATAATGTTTTAGCAACATTTACTGTTAACCTCTTTGATTATATTTTAAGAAGGGAAAACCATGCTAAGTTATTTGAAAATATACTTATACCATTGAGATAAGAATACGAGTACATTCTATTATTGAAAAGAGTATAAGTGAATAGTGAAATAACAGAATACAAGTATATATCTTTTATTAAATATATATATATATATATAAGTGTATAAAAGAATTTTTGATAAACAAAGAAGTATTAATTAATGAACGAAGCTTTGATTAATAAAAGAAGTTTTAATAGATAAAAAGGTGTTATATTAATAAAAATGTTTTTTAATTAAAAAAAGATAAATTAATTAAAAGAGATTTATATGAATTGATCATGCTTTGGATGAATTGATAATGTTTGTATGTTTACTTGCTTATGAAGAGTACATGGGAATTAGTTCCCTCATGCAATCATTCACATATTGTTGAAAAATACCAAATTCATTGATTCAGTCTTGGAGAAACCGAGATCGGTAAGTGTTCTACTTGTCGAAAACAACTTCAAGGCTGAAATACAGATTCTATATTTTGAAAGTAGAATAATGGAATCCATGTATGGTTCAAAAATCAGTTTAGATGATAGAATCCATGTGGGATCTATTATTTATGCAAGTATTATAGACTCGACTTCTGAAAATGAATGAACACAAAGTAGGCTGCATAATCCTAGGTTTAGGTAACTCAATGGGGTACTTCAACTCCATTATCTAGTGTATGCTTATTAATATGTTGGCCGTCAGAAGTTGTTGATACTTGTTTCTGGTTGTTCATGGAAATGTTTGGATTTTGGACCAGTTGTGTTTACCTTATGGTATATTTTATCTAGAGATATATAATGCTCAAAATTAGTTTTTCATCCTTGTCATAGGAGATTGGTCTCATTAAGGAGGTATCCATGGAAAATCCATTTATGCAAATGTCCTTTAGCGGTTTCGTATGTATACTAAATATGATGTTGAGTGCAACCATTCCAGCTATGTTATAAATTTATATTTCATCCCTAGACAATATTAAAATATCACTAAAAAAATTATGTGATGGTTTTGTTATCGTAAGGTAAAACCCGTCTGAAATTATTTTTAGCATGGTCTTACAAGATTCCTTTATTTTGAAAGGTTTTGTAACATTTAATAATTCAAATAATTTGAGTTTCTCATGTTGGTTTACCAAGTAGATCCAGGAGTTATTTTCTAATAATACTTAGGTCAGCCCCCTGCATATTTCTAGATTCGTTAATGTTCATTGAAGCTCTTGGAGCTGGATGATTACCTGTCGTGGATTTTATTTCCGCTGCATTACTTTGTTTATATAAATCAGCAGTTGTAAAGATAGACAGTTATAACTGTCCAGGCTGATGATAGGTTAATTTACTATAATTATTGTGTCCATACAGTTTTCTTTGTAAAATATCATTTTGATAGTATATTTATCGTTCCGTTGTGAGATTCGGATGTTTTTGTTCACCTCTTTCTTATTCTTTTTCTTTTACCTAAATGTTCTGTCTTTCCGGCACTTTGTTGCTGGCATGCGAATACCATGGATGTATTAGCATCGACATTCGGGGGTCGAAAAAGCGATCATTACATCATGGTATCCAAGCTGAATGTTAAGCGAGAAACTTGGCTTGGTTGGGTATAACTCATTAAGAGATAAGGTAGTCAAATGCCTTATTATGAGTTGAGTATATTATACATATGAGAGTACGTATTTGTTGCTGTTATAATAATTTTTTGTGTTATATTAGTTGGTCCGTTGAGTGCTTATGAACTTGTAAAAACCTATAAATTTTAACGGTTTAAATAACGTAATTAACTGAATTTTTGCTTGAAAACAAACAATCAAATTTAGTAATGAAAACTTGATATTTGGAATGCCTTTATTTAAGCATAGAAAATGATAAATTTTAATTGGTAAATATGGAAGTTAGTTCTATTGTGTAATTTCAAATTTCAATCAGTTAAATTTTAATGTAGAACATTTTCGAAATTCGAATATTTTTGTATAACAAATTTGTAAATCATTTTCTGACTAAGACATCAGATTTCATTTCGTCAAATTTGGACTTCTCTACCTCCATTTTTCTTATTTTCAATGGATTTGCAACAGTTTGGCAGCAAATATTGACTTTGGATAGGGTGATCGTATCACACATATTTGTGTGTCATTCTATCTGTCTCCTCGTGCTGATTTCCACAGTATATTCATTTGTACATTTCAGTGTTCGGTACGCACTGAAATCAATGAAACATTAGTCGTATCGGTACTCAATTGATATCTTGGGTTCGATATCTTTTCGTCTATTTCCAGAGACAACCATCAGCCAATAAACTTTTGTAATTCTAGAATTTTAACTGGCATGACTTTTGTTGTTCCCTGTTCAATTCATATCGGGTTCCCCTTTTGAATTCTTTCCCTTTTTAAAAAATTTTTAAACTAAGAAAAATATAAATTTATATATTTGCTCCATCATCGTTAAAAACAATCTGCTCGTCTTCCTCAATATCTTTTTTTCATACCCAAGCTACTCATTCCAGTCCAAAATATTCCGTGCCCTTCCACTAACTCGGCCGCCATACCTCCGCTCCGATAGTTCACCTCGCCACAACTTTGGCCAACAGCACAACTCACCAGCATCCGCCTGAAGCACCCTTCCACCAAACTGATGGTTGAACCTCACATCCCATGCAACCATAGCCATTCTCCACTAGCACGGCCTCCCTCCGCCACCTGACCACGGCCTGACCCACACAAATATGACTTCCGCCTCTCCACTAATCCAAACCTCCCTTCGCCTCTCCCGTTCGAGTCGGCAAACCCGGTCTTCCCTCTCTTCCCTGACCCTTAGCCTCCGCCTCCTCCAATTTTCCATCGCCAGAACCCACAGTTGAGTCAGTCCTCTCCACTTCACACACCTTCTTCGGATCCTCTCTAGCCGTTCAGCTAGCGACCTTCCTTTATAAAAAAAAATAAGGAGTATATATATATGTATGTATGTATTTTTTCTATTTAGAGTTGTATATACTCTCTATTTAAAGTTGGATATAATCTGTTGAGTTCTTTATAATAGGTTTAAAGAATATATATTTACATGCTTCCTCATACATGTTTTCTTATATGAAGTTTTGTTTTGCAACTATTTTTTCAATATTGTTTTAAAAATATAATGTATATGGATATTTGAATTTAGGAATGTCTGTATATATTCCACATATATATATATATGTATGTATGTATGTATAAAAACATTATACATATTAGTCCCGACATTGATTTTTTTTTAAATAATGTGTGTGTGTATACATATATAAATGTGTGTGTGTATGTGTGTGTGTGTAAGTTTATATGCTAGTTTATATATATGTATATATTTGTTTATAAAGATGATATGTATATAACTATTTACCGTCTGATTTTATGTATTGTTTATAAATATCATCTGCATATAACTGTTTATAGTCTGATCTGTATATTTGTTTATAAATAAAATCTGCATACATATTAAAGCTTGTATAAGTTATATAAATGACAATATATATATATATATATATATATGTATGTAAATTATATTCTGTTATCTTTGACTTAGCTATTTCTTCCCTGGCAAACCTACAACATATATAAGCACACGTGTTGTGTGTGTGTGTGTATATGATATTTTGAAAGATAATATATTTGTTTTATTAAATATTGATTTTAAATTGTTGTTTATATATGTTCGTGAGTATATATGTTGCGGCTAAAGTTACACTGTGTTTTTTTATATATATACATGTATGTATATATGTATGTATGTATGTATGTATGTACGTATGTATTTACATATTGGGTTATATTTGAAAGCTACGCGTGTACATGGTTGTATTAGTATACATATAATATATTAGTTTTAGGAAATGATTTCATGTACCGCAAATATAATATAATATATATATTTTGAATATATGTGTTAAATTCAATAATGATCTTGAAATATATATGTATATATTTCAATTTTGACCTATGTATATATGCTTAAATTTAATATTTATTTTCAAATATATATATATATATATTATAAAGATTTTTTATATATACGTGTCTAAATTTTAGACTTTAAAATATATAGCTTTATATATATTGGTTTCATCAATCTCTGGTCCATCTTAATTTACTTTCTCAATATCAACTTTGTCCCAGTAATTTCTAGCTTGTCGATGTCCCGCTAGTTCATGTTCGTATCCGTGTGTGTGTCTGTGTCATCTTCTTTGCCTTCGTCATTTTCTAGCCTCGAAAGGTGAACAATCACTCATGATTAACATGCTTATATTTAATAAATTTAATTCACATTGAAATGACAATTGAAATATGTTGTTAAATTTAAATTGGTTAGTTATTTAGTTGTTAAATATGATATGTTATTATTTATATTTGCTCACCAATGTTAACTGATAATATTGACTACATAATCTATTGCATATAGTTATATTTGTTACCGATGGTATATGTCTATTGTTGATATGTTATATTATTATCATATTTGTTCTCATTATGCAAGTTCTCTGTTAGTTTAGAATTTCCTGTGGATTGAAACGATGCATACCCGAACGATATTATAGATTAAGGGAAAATCGTTATTTGTTGAAATGATAAACCTAAGCAATTTTCGTTGAATTTAAATTTTTAGATTGCAGGTTGAAATGATATACACTCGTAAATATTAAATTATTACGGATTGAAATGATAAATATCCATATCACTTGATCATAGGAGAGAAAATTATATACGGACACCATTGTTCTATTTTGAAAAATGATTTTTATAGGTTTGGAAGGAAATATATAGATTTTATTAAATATTAATTTTTAAATATGATATAAATATATTTTATTTTTGTTAAATTAGATTTTAAATATATGTTTCGAAATTTTAAATTTACAAGTTAGTTTTGAAAATATAAATTTTAAAATTTTACTTATAATTTTATTATATTTTGTAATATATAAAATAAGATTTAAAATGGATTTATTAATAAGATTCAGTTTAATATAAATTATTTAAATAAAAATAATTTAATTAGTATATACATAGTATGTTTAAATATTTATTTAAAATTTTACGTTAATGTTTGAAGTAGATTGTTGTAATAACTTTAAATAAATAGAGGTTGGAAAAATGAAGTAAAATTGACTTGAAATTGAAATTGGTTAATAATTGGATTTAAATTAGAATTTGTTTGAACTCATTAATTTTGAGATTTGAAAGATATGATTTATAACTTGATTTGATGAAAAGTGATTAAATGAATATTCTTAACTTTAAATAAAACTGAGAATGAATATTTAATATTGATTTAAATTTATAAATTGAGATTCTATTTAATTGTTATTAGAATGATTAAGTGAATATTTTTCAGTTTTAATAAAATTAAAATTGAGAATTTGAATTGAATCTTTAACCTTTAAAAGTTGAAATTGTTAAACTGGGATTGATTGAATTGAATTTGGAACTTAAGCTGATTTGGACGATTTGTGAAATTGGAGGAAACTAATTTTATTATATAAAGTTTTTTTAATATATATATATTATTTAAATGTATGAACTATTTGAATTAGTAAATGTTGTAATATATATACTATTTTCGATATCTAAACTGTTTAAGTTTAAATTGTTATGATTACGAAAGTGTTATGATTACGAACGTGTTATGATTCCAAAATTGTTATGATTTCAAAAGTGTTATGATTTCGAAAGTGTTATAAATTTTTGAATTACTACGATCTAGAAATGCATATTATTTAAAGTGAATAATGATATCGAATTGATATGGTTTTGAAAGGAAATGATATTTAGACATGAAGTATGAACTATTTGAAATGAAATGACCATGTTCTGAAATAAGCGGTTGGTTGTTAAAGAGACCGGGTTCGGATATTGTCATACTTTCTACCAATTCCAAAAACCATTTTAACACTGTGTACGTGATGGAGGTTCTAAAACGAAGTAGGATGGTTTGGCGACGATTCTATTTGAGGTTTTAGCGCATCCCTGACTCCCATGAGTCAGCTTGATGTGAATAAAACAGGAGCTATACAGGGCCAAGTGAGGTCATTCCTCCGATCAGGCACATTTCTTTGACACCATCCTATTGCTTTTTCAATTAGGTGCGCCTTTGATTTGGGAGTGTGTCTCATGGTTGGAAGCAGTACCTGCAATGCGTTACCACCAGTCCCGGAGTGCAAATGGTATATCTACCCTAGTATTGCCTCGCGTGCCTTGTCACATGCCTTATCGTGCCTTCTACGAGTTTGGTTTGTACCATACCTATGGAATGCCCTTTGATAGTCCTCCAGTTTACAGAAGAATTATGGTACTGTATAGACTATGAGAATATATAAAATGCGTTAAGGGAGATATGGGTAACGCCTTAACGTTATTTTGATAGTTATTTTACTATAGACATATTATAATAGCGTATTGTACTACATAGTAGATAGTTCCACTGATCCTTAAAGGATGGAAATCACAAACATCCTGTAAGTTACTTGTATTTCGGTTGACATTTCACTTGAGTTGAATTTATTAATATAAGAATGTTAATCCTGACTCGAGTGTTTGTATTTTGCTTTATACTCGGTTCATACTGAGAGTCACAGCATTTGAGACTCAACGTTGGAGATTGGAGCTTTGTTTGGAGATCTATCTATCCAACTTTCAGTTATTTTGGTTTATTCCAGACGTTTATGTTCAGACTCGTTGGTTGCTTATGTATTAGAGATTCATTTGTATTTGAGATTCTGTTGTATTTTGTTGCAGACTCTGATGTTTTATAGTAGCTCCATGAACTACTATTTATCTATTTCGCTGCTTGTTGTTGTAATACTTTGCGTTTGTGATTCTGTGATTTATTTCTTTACTGTATACGCTAAGTTTCTCCAAATGTAAATTAACAATCTATTGTTTCAAGCAAATCAATTCCAACATGTCCAGATGCGAATGGTTCAAAATACCAGGTCGTTACAGTTGGTATCAGAGCGAGGTTTAGGCAAAAATTAGCATATGGAGTAAAATTAATTGCAAAATCACTTTCGTTCGAGCTTAAATTTCTTCCTCTTTGATTCAGACTTCCTTTGAATTTGGAACGTTCCCTTTTGTTCTGAAATCCAATCTCGTCTTCTCCTACTCATGTTCTCTTGGTACTGAAGCATCCTATAGCTTCAGCCTCAACTGTCAACTTCATCCATAGTTGTGACTAATCACATCGGCGGTAACGCCAACCTATGTATGATTTGTGAAGAGGTGAAACTCTTTTATAGCAAGTATCGATTCACCTGAGATTTCTATGTCCTCGGTTATAATACTATTATTTCTTACAAAGCCCGAACCGTTTCCCTAGAAGACAACTCGAGTAATTCTCTTCTAATCGAAAGTCGATTGCCTTAGGATTTTATAGGCAATTTATCTTTCATTTGATTCTCAGCTTAGTGATTCTCAACACTACCCGATAGCCAAGGATTATCCTGATGTTTTATCCCAAACGGGAAATTGAATTTCCATATTTATCTTATTCCAGGAATCTCAGTTGACCTGGTTAAGGTCACCTGTGATTAATATTAGTCTATCCATCTTCCCTCGTTTGTAATTTAACTATTATATCTTCCTTTCGAACCTATCTTCTTAGTCAGAATTTCTCTAGTATAGGTTCCTCTATATTTGAATTCCCATTCTTGTGTTAAAACCTATTCTTGAATCATCCTATGAGGAAGTGTTTTTGTAATTAATATAAGTTGTTTATATTGGGTTGTTTGGGTTGTTAAGGTCGATTTGGGGTTTTGATCGATTCGTTTGGCCAACGCGGTCGGTAGGAATTCCAAAACACTTGAACAGAGAAAACTGACACAATATTGTTTTTAAATTTGGTAAATGAAATAATTTTATGTATAATTATATTTTATATAAAAGAGTATAATTTTCTGGAAATTAGATAGTTAAATTAATTTGTTGTCAGAAATGTAATACTAGATTATTATTTATTATTTTGTTAACATTTCTAAACCATTAACTGTTATTGTATATTTTAAGGAAATGAAAATTTTATAAATATGGTCTAAATATGATTTGCAAATGAAATGAATTTAAATTGGGATTTGAGAATTAAATTTTCAGTCCTTTTCAATATTTGATTTTCAAAATTTGAAATATATAATATGAACGTATTTTGAATGAAAATTGTTTCCACAGAACTTTAAAGGGAGTAAGTTAGTACTCTCCTCTTTTTTCGCTGGAAAATAATTTCGGTGATGACTGCAGCATCATCGACTTTCATTTTCGAGTCTCAAAATGGAGAAACCGCTTGGTAGCTTTGCTACACTTTTGTTTTGGAAAATGAATTTGATCTGAATTTTGAGTATGGTTTGATGTACAAAAATTATATATTTCGAACGATTTGAAGTGAAACCAAAAATTTAACTCTTAAATTCTATGTTAAGTAATGATTTTGAAATTTTAAAATAAATTAAAATTTGTAATTGGAGTGGTTAAAATGAGAAATGAAATTTAAACAACTTGAAACAGCTGAACTAGAATAAAATTTATTTGTATAACGCTCAGTTGCATTCTTAAACATATATAGCTTACCTAAAATACTCTATTAAGTTAAAATATAATATGGATATGTAATTGAAGGTTATATAAGAGGAAATTTAAGTAATAGAATGTTCAAACTGAATTTTGCTTAATAGGAATCTTGTAAATAAAAGAAAACTTATATAGTGTTTAATTACATTCAAAAACATTAATAAAACTTACCTAGAAGCGGGTTTGAATGTAATTGAATAATATACAATAATAAATAAGTTATCAAAAAAATAATTTTGTCAGGAAAATTTTGAATAAAAAAATTTAGGTGATTATAATAAATGTTATACACTTAGCCTGTATTGCAAGATATGTCAGTAGTAAATTGAATAATAAAAAGGAAATGCTATCTAAATAAATAAATATGAACTTAAGAATAGTTGAATTTGAATGTTGAGGTAGAATCAACTATAGTTAATCAAATAGATTTAATAAATAAGTTAGACAAAACAAATTTTGTTGTGAAACATGTTTGTAATAAATGTTAATCAATTGGATGAAATTATATGGAATTGAAATCAATCAAATGTGAACGCAATAAATTTGATAAAATGAAATGAATTGAAATCAATTAGTTGAATATAAACCAAATTAAAAAATTAAAAGAAAATTACATGGTTTTTGAATTAATTGTGGTATTTGGTATTTTATATTTCAAATCTATCCTTTCTTCTCGTTGTTTCTATTCTCCAATCTCGTTTCATTATGGGGACGAAAGGTTTTGAGTGGGGGAGAGTGTAACGACCCATTAATTTTTATGGTTTAAATAACATAATTAACTGAATTTTTGCTTGAAAATGAACAATCAAATTTAGCAATGAAAATTTGATATTTGGAACGTGTCTATTTAAACATAGCATATGATAAACTTTTATTGGTAAAAATGGAAGTTAGTTCTATTGTGTAATTTTCAATTTCAATCATTTAAAGTTTGTTGAAAATATAAAATTTTTGAAATCCGAATGTTTTTGTATAACAAATTTGTAAATCATTTTTTGAATGAGGCATCATATTTCGTTTCGTCAAATTTGGACTTGTCTACCTCCATTTATCTTATTTTCAGCGGATTTGTAATAGTTTGGCGATGAATATCGATTTTAGATTGGGTGATCGTATCACACATATTTGTACGTCATTTTGATCGTCTCGTCATGCTGGTCTCCATAGTATATTCATTTGATATCTTGGGTTCGATATCTTTTCGTCTGTTTCCAGAGACAACCATCAGCCAATAGACTTTTATACTTCCAGAATTTTAACTTGCATGACTTTTGTTGTTCCCTATTCAATTTATATCGGTTTGCCCTTCGAATTCTTTCCCTTTTTTGAATTTTTAAACTAAGAAAAAAATAAATTTATATATTTTCTCCATCATCATTAAAAACAATCTTCTCGTCTTCCTCAATATCTTTTACTCCTACCCAAGCCTACTCGTTCCAGCCCAAATATGCCATTACCTTCCACTAACTCAGCCGCCATACCTTCGCTCCGACAGTTCACCTCGCCACAATCTTGGCCAATAGCATAGCTCATCAACATCCGCCTGAAGCTCCCTTCCACCAAACAGATAGCCAAACCTCACATCCCATGCAACATGGGCGTTCTCCGCTAGCAAGGCATCTCTCCGCCACCTGACCACGTCCTGACCCACACCCAACATGACTTCCGCCTCTCCACTGATCCAAACCTCCCTTCGCCTCTCCCAGTCGAGCACGGCCAGCAAACACGGCCTTCCCTCTCCTCCCTGACCCTTAGCCTTCGCCTCCTCCATTTTCATCACCGGAACCCACAGCCGAGTCAGTCCTCTCCACTTCATATGCCTTTTTCGGCTCCCTCTGGCCGTTCAGCTAGCGATCTTCCTTTATAAAAAAATAAACAAGGTATATATGTTTTTTGTTTAGAGTTATATATACTCTCTGTTTAAAGTTGGATATTATTTGTCGTGTATTTTATAATAGGTTTAAAGGATATATTTTTACATGCTTCCTTATACATGTTTTCTTATATGAAGTTTTGTTTTGCAACTATTATTTTTTAATATCGTTTTAAAAATATAGTGTATATGGATATTTGCGTTTAGAAATGTATCTATATATTCCAAATATATATAAAAAAATATTATACATATTGGTCTCGGTATTGAATTTTTTTTCAATAATGTGTATATATATGTAATTTTATATGCTAGTTTATATATATATATATTATTGTGAATACAGGTCTGCATATAATTGTTATAGACTAATATATATATATAAAGATAATCTGTATATAACTATTTACAGTCTTATTTTATATATTTTTATAAATATAATCTACATATAACTATTTATAATCTGATTTTATATATTTGTTTATAAATATCATCTGCATATAACTGTTTATAGTCTGATTTGTATATTTGTTTATAAATAAAATCTGCATATTTTGTGTATTAAAGCTTGCTTGAGTTATATAAATGACGACACACACACACACATATATATATATAAGTTATATGATGTTATCTTAGACATAGTTGTTTCTTCCCAGGAAAGCCTTCAACATATATAAGCACATGTGTTGTGTGTGTATGTGTATATATATGATATTTTGAAAGATAATATATTTCTTGTATTAAATATTAATTTTAAATTGTTGTATGTATATGTGTGCGTGAGTATATTATTGCAGCTGAAGTTACATTATGTTTTTTTATATATCATGTGTGTGTAAATGTATGTATGTATGTATGTATGTATTTACATATTGGGTTATATTTGGATGGTATGCATGTACAAGGTTGAATTAGTATACATATAATAGATTAGTTTTAGGAAATGATTTCGTTTACTGCAAATATATTGCAGCTGAAGTTACACTGTGTTTTTTTATATATCATGTGTTGTAAATGTATGTACATATGTATTTACATATTGGGCTATATTTGAATGGTATGCGTGTACAAGGTTGTATTAGTATACACATAATGGATATTTTTAGGAAATGATTTCGTTTACTGCAAATATATTGCAGCTGAAGTTACACTGTGTTTTTTTATATATCATGTGTGTGTAAATGTATGTATGTATTTACATATTGGGTTATATTTGAATGGTATGCGTGTACAAGGTTGTATTAGTATACATATAATAGATTAGTTTTAGGAAATGATTTCGCTTACTGCAAATATATTATCACATATATATTTTAAATATACGTGTTAAATTCAATAATGATCTTGAAATTTATATAGATTTTGACTATTTATATATGCTTCAATTTCATATTGATTTATATATATAAAGATTTTTTATATATACATGTTTAAATTTTAGAATTTAAAATATACAAATATATATACTGGTTTCATCAATCTCTAGTCCATCTTAATTTACTTTCTCAATATCGAATTTCTCGTAGCAATTCCGAGCTTGTTGATGTCCCGCTAGTTCGTTTTCGTATCCATGTGCGTATCCATGTCATCTTCTTTGCCTTCGTCATTCTCTAGCCTCGAAAGGTGAGAAATTACTCACGATTAGCATTCTTATATTTAATAAATTTAATTCACATTGAAATGAAAATTTTAAATATGTTGTTAACTTTAAATTGATTAGTTATTTAATTGTGAAATATGATCTGTTATTATTTGCATTTGTTCACCGATGTTAACTGACAATATTGACCACATATCCTGTTGTATATAATTAAATTTGTTACTGGTGATATATGCCTATTGTTGATATATTAAACTATTATCATATTTGTTCTCATTTTGCAAGTTCCCCTGTTAGTTTAGAATTCCCTATGGATTGAAATGATACATACCCGAATGATATTGTAGATTAATGGAAAATCGTTATGGGTTGAAATGATAACCCAAGCAATTTTCATTGAATTTAAATTTTGGGATTACGGGTTGAAATGATATACACCCATAAATATTAAATTATTGGAGATTGAAATGATAAATATCCATATCACTTGACCATAGGATAGAAAATTATATACGGACACCGTTGGTCTATTTCGAAAAATAATTTTTATAGGTTTGGAAGAAAATATATGGATTTTATTAAATATTGATTTTTAAATATGATATAAGGATATTTTATTTTGTGAAATTAGATTTTTAAATTATATGTTTGGAAAATTTAAATTTACAAGTTAGTTTTGAAAATATAAATTTTAAAATTTTACTTATAATTTTAATATATAAAATAAGATTTAAAATAGATTTATTAATAAGATTTAATTTAATATAAATTATTTAAATAAAATTTAATTTAATTATTATATATATAATATATTTAAATTTTTAATTAAAATTTTACATAAATATTTTAAATAGATTTTTGGAGTAACTTTAAATAAATAGAGGTTGGAAAAATAAAGTAAAATTGACTTGAAATTGAAATTGGTTAATAATTAAATTTAAATAAGAATTTGTTTGAAATTATTAATTTTGAGATTTAAAAGGTATGATTTATAACTATATTTGATGAAAAGTGATTAAATGAATATTCTCAACTTTAAATAAAATTATGACTAAATATTTAATATTGATTTAAATTTATAAATTAAGATTTTATTTAATTGTTATTAGAATGATTAAGTGAATATTTTCCAGTTTGAATAAAATTAAAACTGAGAATTTGAATGGAATCTTTAACCTTTTAAAATTGAAATGGTTGAACTAGGATTGATTGAATTGAATTTTGGAATTTAAGCTGATTTGAATCGATTTCTGAAATTGGACGAAACTTATTTTATTATATAAAGTATTTTAATATATATATGTATACATACATACATATATATATATTATTTAAATCTATGAACTTTTTTAATTAGTAAATGTTTTAATACGTATACTATTTTCAATATCTAAACTATTTAAGTTGCAATTGTTATGATTACGAAAGTGTTATGATTACGGAAGTGTTATGATTTCAAAAGTGTTATGATTTTGAAAGAGTTATAGATTTTGAAAGTGCTAAGATTCGGGAAACGCATATTATTTAAAGTGAATAATGATATCGAATTGATATGGTTTTGAAAGGAATATGATACTTTGATATGAAGTATGAACCATTTGAAAATGAAATAACCACGGTGTGAAATAGGCGGCTGGTTGTTAAAGAGACTGGGATCGGATATTGCCATGCTCTCTGCCAATTCCGAAAACCACTTTAACAACTATGTACGTGGTGGAGATTCCAGAACGAAGTATGTAACGACCCGTATTTTTACGGATCGAAGGATCGTAGAATTATTGTTATTAGGTCGTTAGTGTTGTTAAGTCGTTCAGAGTTAAGTCGTACAGGGTTTAGGTCGTGCAGTAGCTTAGGTCGGTGGAGCGACTTAGGAGTTGGAGCGACCTATAGGAGTAACCGACCTATAGGAGTGGGCGACTTAATGGGATAGTGGTTGAACGAGTTACCGACCTAAGGGAGATAGGTCGGTGAAGCGACTTAAGGTAGTTAGCGGCTTAAGGAGGGTAGCGACCTAGTGGTTAGCGCTGTGTTGAAGTTAGGTCGTAAGTGACCTATGATAAGTCGCTATGTTTAGTTAGGTCGCGAGGTGACTTAGTGTTAGGTCGTGACCATAGTTAAGTCGCTAAAGGCGCATAGGTTAAGTCGTTAGGTCGTTGAGCCGTGGAAAGTCTTAGGTCGGGGGCACTGCTAAGTCGTAGGTCGTGGAACTGTTAAGTCACGAGCGACTTAAGGGCGAGCGACTTATGGTTCGGCCTATAAATACACGTGCTTCCTTCACTTTTTGGGATCTAGATTTTTGAAGCGACGAAGTGCTGCCATTTTGAGAGCTCGAGTGCTACACTTCTTCACTTCTTATCTCTTCTCTAATTTAGTGCTTCCTTCCATCCAAGATTGAAGATCAAATCGAAGATCCAAGAGCCAAAATTGAAGATCTACATTCTTCAAAGCGAGACTTCATCGTTTGAAGCGGAATTTTGACGGATCAAGCTAGATCCTTCGCTGTCCGGATCTGGAATTTGTTGCTTTTGAGGTGTTTAGGTGATTCGGTGAGTGGTGGTTATCTCTCACACGGACCCAAGGGAGTATATCGGATTGGTGGTTTGATTTTGTGCTAAAGTAGTGGTTTCATGCATTTCTGTAAAACCTAAGTATATATTCATTGTTCATGAAGATTTGACATCCATTTTAGTACATGTTAACCTATGCAAGTTCATCCATTAAGTTGTAGAGATAATACTTATGATCCATGCTTGTTAGATTTGGACTCTTTATTTACAAGATTTCCATTTTGTTATAATTGCTTTTAGATCTTGTTTGAATGCTTGATTACTTGGATTAATGATTGATTTGATTGATTAGTGATTGAATTTGGACAAGTATGGTCGGAGCTGATTCAAAAGCTAAGGGGAAGGCTCTTGAATAAGGAAAGCTGCTCGTAGCATATGTGGCGGATGTTGAAGCTCATATGGATAGATTTGATGATGATGTTGATGGGCTTTGCTATGATGAGATGAGGAGAAGCATGATAGGATGAAGCCTTGGTATAATCCAGACGGGATCATTCCAAGCAGGTTGATAATGGTTGGCTTGAGAGGCGCTTGAGCTAGTATGGAAATAGTCGTCAAGGAGGATGACTAGAAGGCTGAGATCTCATCGTTGTTGAAGGTTCTAGCAGGCTCAAAGCAAGAGTACGCTGGGCAGACTTGATAGTCCCAATCGACTAATTGCTGATGGTCGAGTACTCTGGGCAGATTCGATGGTCCTAGGCACGGGTCAGGACAACGTGTGGAGTTCTGTCTAGAACCGGGGTTACCATTAGCCCTTAACGGATGGATGAAAGAATGAGCCGGTCATTCAATTAACGGTGATATCGAGGCAATGATAACAGTGATAGCCAGAGTCATGGATGTTTGGATGCTTTGGTTGTATCGTCACTCGGTCTCAAGAGCAATGTTTTGTGGGTGCTTATCTGATCTTGGTTTAGCCTTGGGGGTTTGTGCTTGGAAAACATCGACCTTGACTCGAGTGATAATTGTTTTACTTTAAATGTCTGCTTTGCTATGTTTATTTCTGCCTAGTGGGTCTGGGGGCTATCACTGTAGAAAGAGGTGGAGTGGGAGGGTTGGATTCCTATTCCTTTTTCCTTTATGCTCTTTTGGTATGTTGTTAGTTAATTTACCGTTCACTAAGACTGTTGTCTGACTCAAGCTTTTATGTTCAACTCTTATTACCTTGGGTTGTTCATCCATTTTGGGATGTGCAGACTAGGTAGCAGGTGACAGGTGCTGTTCTTAGTGACCAATGCTGTTGATGACGAAGACGAGCTAGAGGCTTTTGAATATTATTTTCTTACTATATGTACTGGATGTTCCGCTGCTTGTATATTCTCTGAGTGATGTGTAGTGAGGCTTGATGTATTGACTATTCAGATTTTTGTATCATACTACTATGAGGCTTGTTTGACGAGATTCTGTTTTGTGGAGCTTCACTATATATCTATATTTTCTATTGTATTTTACCCATGCGCTATGGGTAATACGATAGACTCCGTTGTTTTTACCTTACCTTGATGATCATCCATGGCTGCCTGGCACACTTTACAGCGCACTATTTCCTTGTTTAGTGCAGGAGTCATGGGCGGTCGTCACATTTGGTATCAGAGCTTTGATTAATCGATTTTAGCCAATGCTCGTTGACGTAACTACGTATGAGAGACGTAATTGTATTTTGATGGATGATTACTATATATAATATAGCAGCTTAGAAGGATTTGAACCTCTTATGCAGTTGTTTCTCAAGGTGCACTAATCATTCTTTTATAGATATTAAGAATGTGTCGAAGAGGGAGACCAGCTGCTAGGGAAGGCCGTGATTCTAAGGGGCTGCTGATTATGCTACTATGTTTGAGGCCATGATGACTTCGATCATGAGAAGGATGCCAGCTCCAGGGCCAACGGTAGATGTTGGAATTCAAGTTCAAACTCCAAAACAGGTGGATTTTGCTAAGCTGTGTAAAGACTATACTGCTCTTGGAGGAAAGGTTTTCTTGGGAACGGAGTCAACCATTGAAGTCCAGAGATGGATAGATGCTCGTAGAAGAATCTTTGGTGATTTGGGAATTGAGGACGCAACCAAAAGAAAGCTCGCATCAAGACAGCTTCAAGGGAGAGCTTCTGATTGGTGGAACTCTATCACCATTGATACTCCAGAGGAAGAAATTACTTGGGAGCAATTCCAAGTCAGATTTGAAGCTAAGTTCATTTCTACAGCTCAGAAATCCGTTATGTTTAAGAAATTTGTGGAACTCAAGCAAGGTGGAAGACCAGTTCTTGAGTATGTTTCGGAGTTTGAAGGCTTGTCCAAGTATGCTCGGTCATATATTGAATCTCCTTATCAGAAGAATGAGAAGTTTGTGACAGGCTTGGACACTTACCTTGGGAGGCAGTTGGTGGATCATTTGGACGATCCGTTTGAGAAGCTTGTGGAGAAGGCTCTCAGGCATGAGAATCTGTTTCCTAAGGAATGATCTGTTGTTGTTGTGACCAAGGAAGATTCTAAACCACAGCAAGGTGGGAACAAGAAGAGGAAGCAACAGCAACAGAAGGGTAAGGATGGCCAGAAGAAGCCGAAGGGTGAAGTGACCTGCTACAATTGCCAGCAGAAGGGCCATTTCTCCAGAGATTGTAAGAATCCAAAGGCGTCGTTAAAGTGTTACAACTGTGACAAACTGGGGCATATTAGGAAGAATTGTCCAGAACCGAGGAAGGACAAACAGATTGTGCAAGCCTATGCTTTGGGAGCAGTGCCATCATCTTCAAAAGCTCCTAGTGCAGAAGAGAAAGGAAAGAGTGTGGTGGTACAAGGTACCCTTTCCATTTGTGGTATTCCAGTTAGAGTGTTATTCGATACTGGAGCATCGCATTCCTTTGTTTGTAATGAACTTGTAGGCCGGTTGGGTTTAGAACCAGATATTGTTGATAGACCATTGGTTCTGACTAATCCAGTTGGGGGTTCGTCCTGTTTGTGTATGCTATGCCGTTGTCTGATTGTATCGAGTCATGATTGCTCTTTTGTTTGTGATTGTTTTGTTCTAAACTTTGTGGGGTTTGGAATTACTTTGGGTATGGACTGGCTTAGGAAGTATGCGGCAAAGGTTGATTGTGAAAGGCTGGAGGTGACGGTCGAGAATGTGGAAGGGCGAAAGGTTGTGATACGATGTAAGCATGAGGAAGGCATCTTCATGAGCTTCATGTATTCGTTGGTTGTTCCACAGGATGGACTTTCATCGGTGCCAATTGTGAATGGATTTGAGGATGTCTTTGATGAGGTCAAAGGGTTATCGCCGCATAGAGAGATCGAGTTTCGCATCGATCTAGTTGAGGGAGCCAGACCTGTTGTGATGCCTCTTAGGCGGATGGCGCCTAGGGAACAGCAAGAGTTGAAGGTGCAAGTTGATGATCTTTTACAGAAAGGATTCATTCGGCGTAGTGTGTCCGAATGGGGTGCACCAGTTGTGTTTGCAACCAAAGCGGATGGATCATTAAGATTGTGTGTGGATTATCGTGAGCTGAATAAAGTGACTAAGAAGAACAAGTATCCATTGCCGAGAATAGATGACTTATTTGATCAGCTTCACGAAGCCAAGGTGTTTTCTCAGATGGATTTGGCAACGGGATTTCACCAATTAAGAGTGGCAAAGGATAGTGTGCCGAAGACTGCTTTTAGGACAACATCAGGTTTCTATGAGTGGTTAGTAATGCCGTTTGGATTGACCAATGCACCAGCATATTTTGTGGATCTTATGAATAGAGTGTTCAGGGATCAGTTGAACAAGTTCGTACTTGTGTTCGTAGATGATATTTTGATTTATTCCAGAACTGAAGAAGAGCACAAGACACACTTGCGTATTGTTTTGGAGACCCTGTGAAAACATCAGCTGAAGGTTAAGTTTTCGAAGTGTCACTTCTGGAAGAGTGAAGTGAGGTTCTTAGGTCATATTATCTCTGGAAATGGAATAGCGGTTGATCCCGCCAAGGTGGCAGCAGTCCAAGATTGGGTTAGACCTAAGAATGCATTTGATGTGAGAAGTTTTCTTGGATTAGCAGGATATTATCATCGGTTTATCAAAGACTTTTCCAAGATAGCTGCACCATTAACAGGATTGATGAAAAAGAACCAAGTATTCAGATGGGATGATAAGTGTGAGCAAGTTTCGGAATCCTGAAAGCGCGACTAACAAGTGCTCCTGTTTTGACTATTCCAAGTGGAAATGATGAGATGGTGGTTTACACCGATGCATGTGGTACTGGACTTGGAGCAGTGCTAATGCAGAAGGATAAAGTTGTTTCATATGCAAGTCAACAGCTGAAGCCGCATGAAAAGAATTATCCGACTCATGATTTGGAGTTAGCGGCGGTTGTATTTGCTTTGAAGACGTGGAGACATTACCTATTGGGAGTCCGATTTGAGTTGTTTACAGATCATAAGTCATTGAAGTATCTTTTCTCTCAGAAAGATTTGAATCTTCGACAGCAACGATGGTTGGAGTTTTTAGCATCATATGATTTTGGTACAGCCTATACTCCGAGAAAAGGTAACGCAGTGGCAGATGCGTTAAGTCGAAGACATGCAGAATTGGGAGCCATGTTTTCAGAATGGAAGAGCCTTGAGTATTTGGCTGGATTTGACTTCAGGCCTAGATGTGAATTGGAACCTGAGATGTTGGCAAACTTATCGATAAGACCTACTCTTGTAGAAAGAATTGGCAAGAGCCAAAAGCGAGATGATAAGCTTGTCAAGATTATTCGTGATTTGGAATCTGGATTGGACCTAGAAAAGGATAAAGGATTCGAAATCGATCGAGAGGGTTGGCTTCGGAAACAAGGACGACTGGTTATTCCCGATATAGATGAATTGAGGAATGAAGTTCTGAAGGAGAGTCATCACTCGAAGTTAACAATTCATCCGGGTGGAAATAAGACGTACCGGGATATGAAGAGAACCTATTACTGGGAAGGTATGAAGAAGGATGTTGGAAATTTTATTTCTAAGTGTATGAACTGCCAGTTGGTAAAAGCCGAGCAGAAGAAGCCCAGTGGATTACTTCAGCCATTAGAAGTTCCTACATGGAAGTGGGAGCAAATATCGATGGATTTTATCGATGGGTTACCTAGAACCAAAGCAGGAAATGAAGGGATTTGGGTCATCGTAGATCGTTTGACTAAGAGTGCAAGATTCATTCCTGTTCGATCAACCAGGACTGCATCGAAATTGGCTGAGCTATATGTTAAGTGGATAGTTCGATTCCATGGTATTCCGAAAAGCATAGTGAGCGATCGAGACCCATTGTTCACTAGTAGCTTTTGGAAGAGCTTCCAGGAAGTTTTGGGAACCGAGTTGTGTTTGAGTACAGCTTATCACCCTCAAACAGATGGTCAGACCGAGAGAGTCAACCGAGTTTTGGAAGATCTCCTCAGAGCATGTGTTTGGACTTCGGAGGATCATGGGAAGATTATCTTCATTTGGTGGAATTCTTGTATAATAACAGTTACCAGTCAAGCATTGGTATGGAACCGTATGAAGCATTGTATGGAAGACCATGTAACTCTCCGACATGTTGGTTGGAAACAAGAGAAAAGTTGATACTTGGGCCAGAAATGATTCGACAGACTTCTGATTGTATAGAGATCATTCGGCGACGAATGAAGGCAGCCCAAGACCGTCAGAAAAGCTATGCCGATAAGCGTCGTAAGGATTTGGAATTCGACGTAGGTGATATGGTTTTTGTGAAGATTTCTTCACTGAAGAATGTTATTCGATTCGGGAAGAAAGGGAAATTGACTCCGAGATTTGTTGGACCATTCCCGATCATCGAGCGAATTGGAAAGCTCGCCTATAAATTGGAATTACCAGAAAAGATGTCGGGTGTGCACAATGTTTTTCATGTATCATATCTACGGAAGTATGTGCACGACTCGAATACAGTGGTTTCTGCTGATAGATATGAAGATTTTGAGGTTAATCCAGTTGATAAGAGACATCGTAGGCCGCTTCGTGTTGTGGAAACTAACATGAAACAGCTTAGGGGGAAGGTAGTTAGGTTGCTCAAGATACAATAGAGTGATGATGTTAACGACTGTACATGGGAGGTGGAAGAGAGGATGAAGGCAGCTTATCCTGAACTCTTCAAGGTATGACCGTGAGGTGTCGTGACATCGCATGACATTGTAACTTGTTCTAGTCTTAGAATTCTGCATGCTAGGCAAGTAATTGGATGCATGGTTTGTTGATTGCTATGGATGGTAGGCATGCAGAATAGTTTCGGTTGCTCTTGTTTGTTTGGAATTTCGGGGGCGAAATTCCTAAGGGGGAGAGAATGTAACGACCCGTATTTTTACAGATCGAAGGATCGTAGAATTGTTGTTATTAGGTCGTTAGTGTTGTTAAGTCGTCCAGGGTTTAGGTCGTGCAGTGGCTTAGGTCGGTGGAGCGACTTAGGAGTTGGAGCGACCTATAGGAGTGACCGACCTATAGGAGTGAGCGACTTAATGGGATAGTGGTTGAAAGAGTTACCGACCTAAGGGAGATAGGTCGGTGAAGCGGCTTAAGGTAGTTAGCGGCTTAAGGAGGGTAGCGACCTAGTGCTTAGCGCTGTGTTGAAGTTAGGTCGTAAGCGACCTATGATAAGTCGCTATGTTTAGTTAGGTCGCGAGGTGACTTAGTGTTAGGTCGCGACCATAGTTAAGTCGCTAAAGGCGCATAGGTTAAGTAGTTAGGTCGTTGAGCCGTGGAAAGTCTTAGGTCGGGGGCACTGCTAAGTCGTAGGTCGTGGAACTGTTAAGTCGCGAGTGACTTAAGGGCGAGTGACTTTTGGTTCGGCCTATAAATACACGTGCTTCCTTCACTTTTTGGGATCCGGATTTTTGAAGCGACGAAGTGCTGCCATTTTGAGAGCTTGAGTGCTACACTTCTTCACTTCTTATCGCTTCTCTAATCTAGTGCTTCCTTCCATCCAAGATTGAAGATCAAATCGAAGATCCAAGAGCCAAAATTGAAGATCTACATTCTTCCAAGAGAGACTTCATCGTTTGAAGCGGAATTTTGACGGATCAAGCTAGATCCTTCGCTGTCCGGATCTGGAGTTTGTTGCTTTTGAGGTGTTTAGGTGATTCCGTGAGTGCTGGTTATCTCTCACACGGACCCAAAGGAGTATATCGGATTGGTGGTTTGATTTTGTGTTAAAGTAGTGGTTTCATGCATTTCTGTAAAACCTATGTATAGATTCATTGTCATGAAGATTTGACATCCATTTTAGTACATGTTAACCTATGCAAGTTCATCCATTAAGTTGTAGAGATAATACTTATGATCCATGCTTGTTAGATTTGGACTCTTTATTTACTAGATTGCCATTTTGTTATAATTGCTTTTAGATCTTGTTTGAATGCTTGATTACTTGGATTAATGATTGATTTGATTGATTAGTTTATTAGTGATTGAATTTGGACAAGTATGGTCGGAGATGATTCAAAAGCTAAGGGGAAGGCTCTTGAATAAGGAAAGCTGCTCGTAGCATATGTGGCGGATGTTGAAGCTCATATGGATAGATTTGATGATGATGTTGATGGGCTTTGCTATGATGAGATGAGGCGAAGCATGATAGGATGAAGCCTTGGTATAATCCAGACGGGATCATTCCAAGAAGGTTGATAATGGTTGGCTTGAGAGGCGCTTGAGCTAGTATGGAAATAGTCGTCAAGGAGGATGACTAGAAGGCTGAGATCTCATCGTTGTTGAAGTTTCTAGCAGGCTCAAAGCAAGAGTATGCTGGGCAGATTCGATAGTCCCAATCGACTAATAGTTGATGGTCGAGTACTCTGGGCAGATTCGATAGTTCTAGGCACGGGTCACGACGACGTGCGGAGTTCTGTCTAGAACCGGGGTTACCAGTAGCCCTTGATGGACGGATGAAAGAATGAGCCGGTCATTCAATTAACGGTGATATCGAGGCAATGATAACAGTGATAGCCAGAGTCATGGATGTTTGGATGCTTTGGTTGTATCGTCACTCGGTCTCAAGAGCGATGTTTTGTCGGTGCTTATCTGATCTTGGTTTAGGCCTTGGGGGTTTGTGCTTGGAAAACATCGACCTTGACTCGAGTTATAATTGTTTTACTTTAAATGTCTGCTTTGCTATGTTTATTTCTGCTTAGTGGGTCTGGGGGCTATCACTGTAGAAAGAGGTGGAGTGGGAGGGTTGGATTCCTATTCCTTTTTCCTTTATGCTCTTTTGGTATGTTGTTAGTTAATTTATCGCTCACTAAGACTGTTGTCTAACTCGAGGTTTTATGTTCAACTCTTATTACCTTGGGCTGTTCATCCATTTTGGGATGGGCAGACTAGGTAGCAGGTGACAGATGCTGTTCTTAGTGACCAACGCTGTTGATGACGAAGACGAGCTGGAGGCTTTTGCATATTATTTTCTTACTATATGTACTGGATGTTCCGCTGCTTGTATATTCTCTGAGTGATGTGTAGTGAGGCTTGATGTATTGACTATTCAGATTTTTGTATCATACTACTATGAGGCTTGTTTGACGAGATTCTGTTTTGTGGAGCTTCACATATATCTATATTTTCTATTGTATTTTACCCATGCGCTGTGAGTAATACGATAGACTCCGCTGTTTTTACCTTACCTTGATGATCATCCATGGCTGCCTGGCACACTTTACAGCGCACTATTTCCTTGTTTAGTGCAGGAGTCATGGGCGGTCATCACAAAGTAGGTTGGTTTGGCGATGATTCTATATGAGGTTTTAGCGCAGCCCGGACTCCCGTGAGTCAACTTGATGTGGCTAAAACAGGAGCTATACTGGGCTAAGTGAGGTCATTCCCCCGATCGGGCACATTTCTTCGATACCATTCTGTTTCTTTTGTGATTTGATTGCATGCACTTTTGGTTTGGGTGTGTGTCTCGAGGTAGGCGGTAGTAGCTATTATGCGTTACCACCAGTCTAGGAGTGCAAATGGTATATCGAACCTGGCATTGCCTCACGTGCCTTGTCACATTCCTTATCGCGCCTTCTACGAGTTTGGTTTGTACCATACTATGGAGTGCCTTCTGGTAGCCCTCCAATTTACGGAAGAATTACGGTACTGTATAGACAATGGGAATATATAAAAAATGTGTTAAGAGGGATATGGGTAACGCCTTAACGCTATTTCGATAGTTTACTGTACTATAGACATATTATAATAGCATATTGTACTACATAGTAGATAGTTCCAAGGATCCTTAGAGGATGAAAATCCCAAACATCCTTTTAGTTACTTGTATTTCCGTTGACATTTCACTTGAGTTGAATTTATTAATATAAGAATGTTAATCCTAACTTGAGTGTTTTGTATTTTTCTTTATGCTCAGGTCAGACTGAGTGTCACAGCATTTGAGACTCAGCTTTGGAGATTGGAGCTTTGTTTAAAGATCTATCTATCTAGCTTTCAGTTATTTCATTTTATTCCAGTGATTTATGTTCAGACTCATCGGTTTCTTATGTATTAGGGATTCAATTGTATTTGAGATTCTGTTGTATTTTGTTCCAGACTCTGATGTTTTATAGTAGCTTCATGAACTACTATTTATTTATTCCGCTACTTATTGTTGTAATACTCCGTGTCTGTGATTCTGTGATTTATTTATTTACTTTATATGCTAAGTTTCACCAAATATAAATTAACAATCTGCTGTTTTGAGCAATTCAAGTCCGACATATGCGGATGCGAATGGTTCAAAATACCAGGTCGTTATAGGAATAGTCTCGACGCGTCTGATCGACGTTTTCTATAGTGATCTCTATACACTTGTACAAGGCAACCCAACAAATTTTGTTTTCAAAATTCGTAAATGTAATAATATTACCTAGGATTATATTTTCTATATAAAAGAATTATTTTCGAGGAAAATTAATATAATTATTTATCATATATTTGTTTGTTAGGAAATGATAATATTCAATTATTGTCATTTATTGGTTGATTAGTTGTGGTCGACCGGTTTATGCGCATTGATTATAGCTTGACTATTTATAAGTAATTTATCATCTTTAACATGGGTTGGGTGATTTGTAATTGTTGGAAACATTAAAAAAAACTCCTATTCAATTAAGTTTCACAATTTGGCTACAAGATTTTCGATGTTAATGCCGGGCTAAAAAATTAGTTTTAGAAGTTGTTTATTATATCCTAAATTAACGATATAATATTTTGATAGTAAATATTATGAATGATTTTATATAATAAAGTACATAAATATGGTTTATCTAAATATGAGTTGTATAAATATGGCTTACATAAATATGGTTTATATGAATATGACTCATAAAAAAAGTATTTAAATTGAAAATTTGTGAACTTTTATGACGATCGGTATTTTTGACAACTAAATTAAATAAGGATTGAAATAAAAAAAATCAGAAATTAAAAAAATTATGATTTATTGGTGTAAAATTTGTTAGGATATAAAACATGATCTTAAATAAAAGCTAAAACAACTAATTTTATTGAGGTAGAAGACTGTAATGTATATTAGAATATAATTTAATGATATTGATTTGAAAATGATTTATTTAGTAGTTGTTCGAATGTAAGTTCCGTTGGTTGTAATAATAAATGTTAATATAAGAATGGAATAATTTAAGAAGTAAATGTGAATATATGAAATGAACTAGAAAACAGCTGTGGTCTAATGAGAATTCCTTTCATTTGTCGCATAAATGTGAATATATGAAATGAACTAGAAACAAATTGTCGCATTCCTTTCATTTGTTTCTCATTTGTTCGTTTGCCCCTTTCCAAGTACTTTACTTGAAGTTTTTTTCCATTCTTTGTGTGAACGTCAAAATTAATATTCATTCCACCTCATTAGCATTTACTTTTCTCCATTTCTAAAGTTTATTTTGTTTATGCATTATAAATTCTTGTATCTTCCTTTCATTGGCAATTCATTCTCCCGAAGCTTCATATTTAAAAAAGGGAAGTTTTACATTTTTCTCCATTCATGTATTTATTCCTTTACTTCACCTCTTTCAATACTACTATTTTTTAGGCTGTCCAAATTTTTTTTTATTTGAATTCCTAGTTTGCTTATATATACTTTATTAGCTTTTCATTTGTTTCCATCTTCATTCCTATACCCTCATTTTATTTTCAAATCTGATCTTCTGTAGCTTCATTTTTTCCAAACAAAACTTCCATCTAATTATTTTTCTCCCTTCACCTTCCTCGTTCCTTTTTCATTTTTCTTCTTCAAATCTCCTTCATCTCCTTTTTTTCAAAGCTTCCTTTTTATTCTTATTCTTCAAATCTTCTTCTCTTTCAAAGCTTCGTTTTTTTTTTTCAATTCTTCTTCTTCTTTTTCAAACCTTCTTCCTCATTCCAATTCTTTTTCTTCCAATCCAGATCCATACAAACTTCTCTGTCTCTTCCAAAACTTTCTAAAAAAGATTGTGACAACCCAGAATTTTTGGATGTTTTAAACTGAAATATTTAATTAATTTTAAATATTTAAAAGTTAATGTTTAACTTGAATTTCAAATATCACTATCTATTTGGATAATTTATTATTGGATTTAATAATTGGGAAGTTGGGTAAAATATAAATCTAGGGTTTTAAAGTTGGTTAATAATATTTCAAAGGCTTGGAAAATTTACATTTATAATATTGGAGATAATAGAAATTTTAAATTTGAGTTTGAAAGTGTTTTGTTCAGTTTTAAAAGTATATCATTTAAATCGATAATTAAAAATAGCCTTCCGAGGCACATTCTCGGAATTCGACGAAACTAGTTCTGTTGGATCTACAATATTGTTTTATTATCCAATTTCAATTTTCGTAGTGTTTGGAGTTGTCGCAGGATCGCATGTTAGATAAACGTGTTGAATTTATATTGAAAATTAATTTAATAACTAGGTTCAAAAAGCCGTCTTCTCCATACGATCGAGTTAGGACTCGAAACATATTCCATTGTGTTTGGAATTGTGGTTTAACATTATACATGCCTAATGGCACGCCTCGATAGGAGATAGAGATTTTAGGCTTCATTTTATAAACGATTTAAGTTTAAATTTAAATTTAAATATAGTAATGTTTTTACAAGACAGATTATACATGTTTCTTTTCTTTTAACACTTGGCTTTTTTTTGACATGTAAGGATATTTTTAAAACACACGTCCTCCTTCATAACACGCGTTTTTAAAAAAAATTTGTCTTCGTTCAAAAATCAATTAAAGCAACCCGTGTTTCATTTATCTTCTTCCCTCATTCGAATCGAAATCCTCAAAAGAAAAAAATGACCGACCCAGCTTTTCTTTCGATGTTAAATCTCTTGAAAATAAAAGAGAGAGAGAGAGAATGCGACTTTGTCGCAATCGAATTTGATTCAAGTGCCAGGCCTCGTTGAAGATAGTGTGCAACAGAAGTAATGCTCACGAAAAGGGAAGAGGCGAGGCATGATCGAGTTCGAGTAGGGGCCGATGGCATTTCGACGGAGCCGACCTAAAGGAGTATCGCAGCGCTCGATCGCACTGTCTGGTGGCGGCCAGAGGAGGTGAGTAATCGGGAAGCGATTGGGTTTGGGTAGAGGGGACGGTCGCGATTCGAGGTGCTGGTTGGACTTCGGTGGAGGCAGCGATGGTCTATGGCTAATGGGGTGGTCGTGCACGTGTAGCCTGCTGTGATCGCGATCGTTGATTCGACGATGGGTAAGGCAGCGAGGTATTCCTATTTTTATCAGTTCATTTTTTTAAAGTTTATATACATAGAAATATATAAATAAAGTTTAAATAAAGAGAGAGACTTTTTCCAGAATAATGCATATATAGATTTTCAAAAAAAGAAAAAAATATAGATATATAAGTTTTAAGCTATATTAAATATATATATAATACAAATATAAAGTGTGTGTATATATACCTTCCTATTTTAATTTAATTTTAAATAGGTAAACCGGGAAATTTTATATTGAAAAGATTTTGGAAAAGATATGTAGGAATTTTAAAATGTGAAGAGTTCATATAAATTAGAATTTTAAATCTATATAACTTAAATTTTTATAAGTGATGGGTTTCAAAAGAAAAAGGAAAAAAAATATGTAAACATATCTATCTAAAAATATACAATACATATTTTCACTTATTAGTAAAATTTTAAAATAATGTAGTATGGAGATTAATTTATTTAAATTAATTTATTCAATTATTTTAGTTACTAAAAAGGATTTTTTTAAGGGGAATTTTTAGTTTAAATAAAATCACTGGTTAATTAAATTTATTAAATGGAAACTGATTGTTTGGTTATTTCAAAATATTAAACCATGTGATGTTTTTCAAGGCCTTAAATCGAGGGAAGACAAGCCGATTTTGATCGGATCTGCAAATTAAAAATAAAGGTGAGTTAATCTCACACATTTGGATTACCATTTAAATTTAGATAGCTAAATTTAAATTATTGGTTGAATGATTTAATTGACTGGATGTGATACTTTATATAGTAATATATATATATATATATATATATATATATATATATATATATATATATATATTGGAGTAATTGATTTCCCGCATTATATAGCGGATGAGACCCTATGCTCCCCGCATAATAACGGATGACCCTTTATACCGCGATATCTCGCCTTGAAGCAGGATTGGTGTTTTTATATTGTGCTAACATCTGTAGAAGCAGGGAAATAGGTTGGAGGGATCCAACTGGATTCCTTAAAATTATTTAGGTTGTTTAATATTCTGTGATATGTTTTATTTGATAATCTGTGATAAATTATATTGGTAATTCAAATATTGGATGCTATGGTTTGACTGAATATATTTGGGTCAAATAAGTTATCAAAAATATATAGATTGGATATTGAAGGAAAATAAAAGGGAGAATTCTTAAGTAAATAATTATAAAGGTTTGGAAAAATAAATTGGAAGAGGATAAAAGTTGATTTTTAAAATCTAGTAAATAAATTCCAAGTATGGGAAAGGAGATTTTGAATAAATAGGAATAAATGAATTTTTTAAACTTAACTGATATTATTTAGAGGAATAAATAATTTAATTTCAAATTCAAGATTTAAATTTGGAAAAGATAAAGAAGAAATTTGGAAAAGTATGAAATTTCATATCAGTTTAAATAAGATTTTAAATCATACTAAAGAAGTTAAATATGAGTTTGAAATAAATTGTGTTAGTAAAGGAATTTATTTTTTAAATGGAGTAAATTTGGAAATTGATTTGGAAATTGAATACATGCTTAGAACTGCGTTTAAAAAGGAGATGAGACTGTGGAATTTATAAACTAGGTGTGATGCCCCACCTTTATACCCACGCTAGCCAAGAACGCTACGATGTAGTGCTGTCAACTAGCACGGAGAATAAGGCTATTGAGGAGCGACCATCCATGTGACTGCTTATCACACGGTAACTATAAATAATCTTCGGAAACGAACATAGAAATAAGCATAAACAAATCAGTCACAGACATCCATATCACAAAGGCGGAAGAAGATATGAATATATAACTAACATATGAAAGTGTACATCAGAGTAGTGGTCAAAAAGATCCACAATAATACAAAAGAATAGCAACACGTGCTATACAAAATAATACAACTATGAGTCTATTCTCAAGTGTATACAACAAAAACTGCTAATCTAAATAGTTAGCCAAAAGTCAGAGTAGCAAATCCCGGGAAGAAGTCAAGCAGAAGCACCTGTAACATCTCGGTCTGACCCGAGTATTATTTAAGAAAATAATAAACGGATCAGTCTAGGTATAAATATCAGATGACATGGTATAAAATAAAAGATATGGCATAAATGTAAAATATCCATACTGACATACTACTATAAGTATGCAAATGATGATCAATAGAAGATCAATCGATAAGAGATAAATCGATGTCACAAGAATCTTCTCAAAGATCCAAAGAGGGCATCATATCCTAAACTTGTACTCGTAACAAGTCAATGACATAAATTCCAGAAATCAACACAAGAAATCCAGAAATCACAGAAAAAGGGAAAGAGGCCTATCACATGACGGTCCAAGGACCATGGGGAGCTACCCCATACGGGTGAGTCGGAATCACCCAGATGAGGTCTAGGCTAACCAAAAAGCAAAAAGGTATGTGTGAGTGGAATCACACAAACGGTGTCTAGCCTAACCTCGCAACAAAAAGGTATGTGTGAGTGGAATCACACAAATGGTGTCTAGACTAACCTTGCAGACAAAGAGATATGTGTGAGTCGGAATCACACCCATGAAGTCTAGTCTAACCTTGCAAACAAAGAGACATCGCATAATTGCTAGTCTAAATCATAAAATGATCGTCATGATCAACGAGAAGTGTCAATTACACTAAGCTAGTAAATATAAAAGTTTATCTTCGTGTCCCATAACAACTTGCTTAACTTAAATATTAACGAACAAACTGTAAATCTTCACTAGAAAATTGTCACAAGAGGTTCAATCGAACAAGTCCAAGAATTAACCGACGAAGTGAACGCAAGTGTTTCATACCACTTGTTTTACTAAGCCGTTTAATTAGATTTCTCATCCGAGTGAGGTAAAGGTTTGTATGTACTAGTAGATTGGAAAACGGTTTAAGAAAAGAGCTTTGTTATTGAAAATAGAGTTGAAATCATTTTGTTGAAAGAGTTTTGATATTTACTACTAGTATTGAAACCTTCATATTTCTAAAGTTGTTGTCCCGCCTTTTTCGCATGGTCGTGATACCATAAAATCGACCGAGAAGCCAAAGATAGTTTGTTTCGAAGAATGGCCAACTCAGCATCTCAACAAAGCAAGTTCTGTAAATGTTTTTCAGATAAGATCTCCTACGGAGGGGGGTCCAGGGGGGTGGCAACCACCCAAGGTGGGGGTGCGGGGGCAACGCCCCTGCTACAGGGTTCGACCTGCCCGGTCAGGTCGTGGGGGTCCAAAGGGCAGCGCCCCGTCCAAAACGCTATGACCTAGTGAAGACCTAAGGGAGGATAGGATCGAGCGACCTAAAGGTTGCAACCTAGGGTACATGTGACCTAAGGGAAACTCGCGACCTAACATGGCCGAGCTAAGGTGAGGTCCGACTCAACCAGGTAAGCGACCTAAAGGAGGCAAGCGACCTAAGGAACTCGCGACCTAACAATAGCACAGGCCAAGCGACCTAACGTTTTAAAGCCGAACGACCTAATTAAACTCGCGACCTAAAAATGACAAGGTCGAGCGAGTTAAGGGGTCATGCGACCTAACTTGAGCAACCCTGTGGTCATGCGACCTAACTGAAATGGCCAAGCGACCTAACAAGGTAATACGGTCAGACGACCTACGACCTAATGGGATAACGGTCAAGCGACCTAAAGAGTTAAAGGTCATGCGGCCTATCAGGTTAAAGGTCATACGACCTAATGGTGTAACGAGCTAACGAGTAGCGACTTAAGGAATGAAGGCCGAGCTGCAACATTGAACGACCTAAGGAATGAAGGCCGAGCGACCTAGCGGCCTATGCACGCCAACGACCTTATGGATCATGCGACCTAGTGGAACTCGCGACCTAAGCAGCTAAGTGAATTAAGGCCTAGAACGACCTAAACGCGAGCGACCTAGGGTCCAACGACCTAAAGCCCAACGACCTAATTCCGAGGCGAACGACCTAACGCATGCGAACGGGTTTAAGGCCAGAAACGAGCTATTTGAAGGCCGAGACTTTTCCACGCGAACGACCTAGCATTGGCAGAGCGACCTAAGTGCAGAATTTTACCAAAAACACTAAAAATTGGAGTTTTTCGCCAATCCAATCCAAACCAAACGCAAATGCACATGCTAAAGTGATGGGAATCATTCCCAACAGTCCAAGATAGTAACAAGAATGTGAGATAAAAATCTCACCTTTGCACCAAATTTATGAAGAAAAGCTTGAAAGCAATGGAGAAGTAGTCACAAGCTTGAATCCAATATCTTCTTCTTGAATTTGGAATTGAATGTTGGATTTGCAAGAGAATTTGAGCTTGGAATATTAATTTCCCCTTCCACTCACCATTAATGCTAAAACTTGGTTGTTAGGAAACTTATGAAGAGTGAGGAGAAGGAGAGAAGTGGGTTTGAGTTATAATGGCTAATCTAACCCAAAGTCCAAAGCGGGAAAAGTAAGTGAAATTCCACTAACTCCAAACCTATCAATGTTTATACTTAAAAAATTGTAAACGGCATTTCGAACTCAATGGAAGTGGTCTCGAGTCCTAATTTGACCATTTGCAAAAAGTAGCTTTTCGGACCAATATCCGATTAACGACAAATATTTAAATATAAAATCGCTAAATATGCGGGTTGTTACACTAGGTTTGTAAAATAAAATATTTATCAGAGGACAATTTGGAAATATAAAGTCAGAATGGGAATTTATAAAGGAATGGTAATTTGATCTAGAAAATAGTGATTTATTTTTAAAGGTGTGGAAAGGAAAGTGTAATTCCCTAGAAAGCCAAGTATAATTTCAAAGAAAGTTTTCAAAGTATAAGATAAAGGTTTTAAAGTGGTTTTAAAAGGGATGTTGTAGAGAAATTTTATTACTTTAGATTTTTTTAGAATTTTAAAGTAAATATTATTTAAATTAATTATAGTAGAAATTATTTTAAGGGTTTAGCTAGTATTTTGATTTAAAAGATAATTATTTAATATTTGAACCTTATAGGATAATTTTTATTTTAGTTTTGGAGTTAGTTTTACATGAGAAATAAGTATATATTTTTAATAAAGTGTTTTAAATAGTTTTATTTCAAGTGTTTTAAAGTATATTTTTAAATAAGTGTTTTAAATAGTTTTTATTGTAAGTGTTTTAAATAGTGTTTATTTTTAAGAGTTTTAAAATAGTTTTTATTTTAAAATGTTTAAAGAATATATATATATATATATGGATAAAGTGATTTAAATTATTTTAAAAGTCTAAAATATTAAGGCTTGGAGATTTTCAGTGGGAATAAACAATATTTGGGATATCTATTCCGTGGGAGAAAAGTGATTCGAAAACTATTTTTCAAAGGGTTGAAGGGTGGAAATATATCTTACGAAGATATTTTGAGATTAATAAATAATTTGGAAAATTATTTAATCTGATGATTGTTTGTGGATGTTATTTGACAGTTAAATAACCGACTATTCAATATTGGCCATTGCACTGATCGTTCCGAAGAGACCGGGATCGGGATTTATTTCTCGAAAACCACTTCGATCCGGTTTGAAGTTTCCGTGAAGAAGACAAGAGCTTGGATTCGAAGATGGAGCAGCGAAGTGCAAGGGATAATCGCTACTGATCCTGAGGGTGATTCCAAAATGGATGTAGTAGGAGTAGTGCCTTCAGTTCCATTCGAACCCAGAACGGAATTGTATGGACGAATGCTATCAAAACATCATCAGGAGGACGATGAGCATTCTTAATGAATGTGTGCTAAGGTAATGCTTAACCTCGAGCCTCATCAACCGGGAATGGCAAAAACGAGGGTCGTGCACGCAAGGTTAAGTGGCTAGCAACCAATTAGGGTAAGGTCACCCCTGTCTAGAGGTCCCTTTATTTCGACTGTTTGGACGGTTGCTGATCCCAACCGTGGGGTGATCTTATTCGGATTATCCAGTAAGCGGTAGCTCCGGTCTTGTGATGCAGGGTATCAGGGCGGATCCTCGATATGGTGATCTAGACCACGTACTGTGACGGGTGGTACCCCAGTAGCGCTGCCATTGTATGGAGTCAAATCTCCAATAAGCGCCTATATGGTTTTGTTTTTTCTCAACTATGTTAAAACGTGAGATGCAAGTATTTTAGCTAGATTCTATTTTACTTTCTATAGACACTATTATAATGTACGGATATATAAGAGCCGAAACTGCTCAGAGCATTCCATCCGGCTTAAGCATCTGGATAATCTGGAATGCGTAAGATGGATTTGATAAAAGTGTTTTGGTTATCACAAGGTAAAAACCCGACATGTTTATTTGTGACGTGGTCTTAAGAGATACATTTGATTTCAAAGGATTTTTGAAACTTTATTAATCCAATTGTGTGAGTTTTCTCACTTTGGTTTTCCAGATTTAATTCGGGTGTTACTTCGCTATAATTCTCGGGTCAAACCTAGTATTATAGATACAGGAAAGGATATTGTGGAGCTCAGGAAACGAGCTGGATGGTAAGACGGCACACGTACTTGATAATATTCCGCTGTGTTTGATTTAACTACATAGTTAATTTTGTGAGGACAGGTTATGATAATAGTCCAGTGATGTGTTATGAATTTTGTTCTACTTTGATGATGTAATGTACAAACAGATATAATTCTTTTTTTAAAAGATTATTCAATTATCTATTATATATTGTTCTCCTACGATTGTGAGAGTCTGATATTTGTTCTATTTCTTCTTCTACCTCTTTCTTCTATAACCCTAATGGTTCAGTTTTGCGGCATTTGATTTTTCGGCATTTGATACAGTATATTAATATCGATTTTCGAACGTCAAAAAATCGGGTCGTTACAGATTGGTATCAAAGTTGAAGGTTAAGCGAGAACTATAACTCTATGGAGATTACTCAATGAAACAGAGTCTGCGGTACTCTAAATAAGTTTGAATGTATTAATTGATATGAGTGTGTATTTGTTAGTGAATATAAAGTTTGTTTTTATATTGTATTGAATTATCGGTTGAGTGTTTATAGATTTTGGTCGGTGAAGTCCGGCCAACTGTATCGATAAGGATTTATAAACTCTTAAACAAGATAAACCGACACAATATTGTTTTAAAATAAGGTAAATGAAATAATTTTGCCCAAATTATTTTTTGTATATAAAAGAAATAATTTTGTAAATTATTATAATATTTGGTAGTTTGGTTGTTAGGAAGTGATAATATTAAATTATTATCATTGCTGTTATGATAATTGAAATAAGAAATAATGGTATAACCAAAGATTTGGAGATAAATTCATTTAACAAATGAAATTTAAAAATGTGAATTATAGTTTGATTTATATTAAAATGAGATAAATTCTAGAGTAATGTTTGAATATGGGTTGAAATGATTTGGAACTTGAAAATTGGGAAACTTAATTTCCTTTGGGTTTGAAAATGATTTCAGAAAGGGTTCGGAGAAATAATGGTGATATTATTTGGGAATATTTTGAATTGGATTTGAAATCTGGTGAGATTTGGAATTTAAAAATGTTTGGAAAATGTTTTTGAAGGGATAAAAGCATTGAACTCACTTCGGTCGTTGGAAAATAATTTCGTTGATGACTGCAGCATCATCGATGTTCATTTTCGAGTTTCCGAGAGAGGAATTGCTGCCAAAAGATTTTGAATTGAAGTTGTTTACAAAACTGTATGGTTTTAAAATTCAAGAGCTAATTTGATACCAAAGAATTTAGGATATAATTGATTTCAAAATGATTTGAAATACTTAAGGGATTGTTGAAGGCTCTAGAGTTGGTTTATAATTTTTTGTAATGTTTAAGCAATTGTTTAAACTCTGAAAATAAATTGGATATGTTTATGGAAAGATAAATGGGTTTGAAAACTAGTAAACTTGAAATTTTCTAGAATAGAAAATTTTAACTGGAAGAAGAATTAAAATTTTGAAGTAAGTAAGAAAACGAAATAAGTCAGAATGTAACCAACTAAAAGAAATTAGTAATGGAACGTAACTGAATTCGCTTAAAACGAATAAATCCAAGTAAGCTAAATTGGATGGTTAATAGAATAAAATTTATTGAATTAGAGATAAATTGTGAATGAGAAATTTTATTTAGTAGTAACTAAATCAGAATTGGAACTGAACGTTTGTATAATGTTTAAATTTGAATTAGTCAATAAATGAGTAAAATAAACAAATTAAGTGAAATGGAAGTTAGACATGTTAGACTAAATAAATCAAAAGATTGAATATAAATGAAATTATAAGTAAACTAATTTAAATGGGTAAGAAAATGAATTAAAGTTGGATATTGGAAATTAAACTGAGTATTGGAATTCAATTTGTATTGGGTTAAATAAAGTATAGTTGTAGAATTTTATTCAAAGGAACTATGAGAAGTAAAAAGTTGGGAAATAAAACTTTTATTCATATTTGAAATTAAATTTAATTGGAAACGAATTAGTTAATGGAACTAATTTTAAGAAATGGTTAATTAAGAATGAATTTGAGATAAGGTAAATAGAATTCAATATTATATTTATTTGAGAATAAATTAAGAATCAAAGACGAAATTGCATCCAGAATGAAGTTGAAAATTTATGTTAAGTGTAAAAAGATGTAAAAGCTTAAGTAGTGAAGTAAAAATAAATATTAAAGTGTATAGAATATTTATAATAAACTTAAGAAAAGTAAAGGGTAAAAATTCTTTAGAAAAATTTGGTTTGAGTGGACTAAAAGGACAAAGTTCTAAGAATTAAAATTTATTGGAAATTGAAATAAATTAGTAAGTAGAACTAATTAAAGAAATGATAATTAAATATGGTTTGAAACGAATAGAATTCAATATTTTAAAAAATGAAAGGTGAATTGAATTCAGAGTGGAACTGAAAATTTAAAGTTAAATGAAATTAGACGTGAAAGCTTAAGTGGTGAGGTGAAAATAAATACAAGAAGTGTTAAAATTTTCATATTGAACTTTAGAAATAAATGGTAGAATACTTAAGTAAATTTGGAAATAGAAATATACAAAGTTAATAATTGAGTGAAGATTTAATTGGAAATTGTGAAATGGGAAAATTGTGAATAAGTAGATAGAAATCAAAATGAATGTGAATAAAAAGAGAATTATTATAGCTATTAACTATTTGGAATAAATACGTAGGATGTACGTATATTATTTTATTCGCATAATAATTTGATCGAGATTTGAGCACAAAATTTCGAGATAATTATATCAATCCGAGTTGGGATTTTTCACTCGATTTTCAACAATGAACCCTAGATATGAATTTTTGATTGATTCTAGAAACTCTTTATCATATTTTATGGCTATGCAAGGAGAATGACAGTTTCTGATCAAGAAACCAGATCTGAGTCCGCACTAGGAAGTCGGGTGGACGATACTGGTTCGGAAGTGAAATTGTATGATCGAGTGAGCGATCGAATTTGGTATTGCGTATGGATAATATATATGCATTGTACATACTTGAATAAAATAGATATTGAAACTTTTGTAAAAAAAAATGTACAAAGTGATTTGGATTCTGTAGTTGGATGTTATTGCTTAGTAGGATATATAGGTATTTTAAAAGCAAAGGGAATTGGTGTTTTGGTTTCAGAAGATAAATATGAATTCCCGACTAAAGGTATGTATTTTAAATTCTCATATGAAATTTGATGGATTTTTAGTCTAGCCGCTCGGCTTTTTGTTTTCTTTTAAAATCCGGAGGCCCGTGGAGGCATTTTGTAGTTGTACCGAGCTAGCCGCACAAAGGAGACGCTGCAAAAAAATTTCCAAAATATAGGGAGTTAGAAAATTTTTGGGAAAATATTGATTATTTAAATTTGGATTTAAAATTTAAATTTGAACTATTGAGTAAATAATATTGTTGGAACTTATGGTTGAGTTTGGGAAGTTAATAAGAGTGGTAGTGTCTTTAATAAAAATTGTTTTGGAAAATTGAAACTGTTGGGTTTGGGAAGTTGCTAAAAACTATTTAGATTGAGAAAACAGCGAACGGGTTATGGATCATCCTTCTTAACTAGTAATTTTAAGGACTAAATTCTTTTAAGGGTGGAGGAATGTGACAACCCGAAATTTTTGGATATTTGAAATTGAATTATTTAATTAATTTTAAATATTTAAAAGTTAATGTTTAACTTGAATTTCAAATATCACTATTTATTTGGATAATTTATTGTTGGATTTAATAATTGGGAAGTTGGGTAAAATATTAATCTTGGGTTTTAAAGCTGGTTTAAAATATTTCACAGGCTTGGAAAATTTATATTTATAATATAGGAGATAATATAAGTTTTAAATTTGAGTTTGAAAGAGTTTTGCTCTGTTAAAATATATCGTTTAAATCGATATTTAAAAATAGCCTTCTGAGGCACAGTCTCGAAATTCGACGAAACCAGTTCCCTTGGATCCTTAATATTGTTTTATTGTCGGATTTCAATTTTCATAGTGTTTGGAGTTGTCGTGAGATCGTACGGTAGATAAACGTGCTGAATTTATATCGAAAATTAATTTAATAACTGGGTTCAAAAAGCTATCTTCTCCATACCATCGAGTTACGACTCGAAATCTTTTCCATTGCGTTCGGAATAGGGGTTTAACATTATAAATGCCTAATAGCATGCCTCGACAGGAGATCGAGATTTTAGGCATCGTTTTCTAAACGATTTAAGTTTAAATTTAAATTTAAATATAATAATGTTTTTACAAGAAAAATTATACACGTTTCTTCTCTTCTAAGTCTTGGCTTTCTTTGACATGCAAGGAAATTTTTGAAGCACACGTCCTCCTTCATAACACTCATTTTTTTGAAGAAAATATGTCTTCGTACAAAATTTGATTCAAGCAACCCGTGTTAATTTCTCTTCTTCCTTCATTCGAATCGAAATCCTCAAAAGAAAAAAAAATGATCGACCCAGCTTTTCTTTCAAAATCAAATCTCCGAAAAATAAAAATGAGAGAGAACGTGACTTTGTCGCATTCGAATATGATTCGAGTTCCAAGCCTCGTTGAAGATAGCGTACGGCAGCAGTAGTGCTCGCGAAAAAGTAAGAGGCGAGGCGCGATCAAGTTCGAGTAGGGGCCGATGGCATGTCGATGGAGGCGACCTAAAAGAGTATCACGGCGCTCGATCGCGATGTCTGGTGGCGGCTAGAGGAGGTGAGAAATCTAGAAGCAATGGGGTTTGGGTAGAGGGGACGGTCGCGATTCGAGATGTTGGTCGGACTTCGGTGGAAGAAGGGATGGTCGATGGCGAAGGAGGTGGTCTAGCGTGTGTAGCCTGTTGTGATCGCGATCATCGATTCGACGATGGGTAAGGCAGCAAGGTATTCCTATTTTATTTTATTTTATTTTATTTTATTTATTTAGTTCATTTTTTTAATGTATATACATAAATATATATATAGTATTAAAAAAAGAGACTTTTCCAGAATAATGCATATACAGATTTTCGAAAAAAAGATAAAAAAATATAGATAGATAAGTTTTAATCTATAGCAAAATATATATATATATATATATACGTATAATACAAATATAAAATATATATACCTGCCTATTTTAATTTAATTTTAAATAGGTAAACTGGGAAATTTTATATAGAAAAGATTTGGAAAAGGTATGTAGGAATTTTAAAATGTAAAGAGTTTATATAATTTAGGATTTTAAATCTATATAACTTAAATTTTTATAAGTGTACGGGTTCCAAAAGAAAAAGGAATATATATATATATATATATATAAACATATCTATATAAAAATATACAATACATATTTTCTCTTGTTAGTAAAATTTTAAAATAATGTAGTATAGAGATTAATTTATTTAAATTAATTTATTCAATTATTTTAGTTACTAAAAAGGATTTTTTAAGGGAATTATTAGTTTAAATCAAATCACTATTAATTAAATTTATTAAATGGAAATTGATTGTTCGGTTATTTCAAAATATTAAACCATATGATGTTTATTCAAGGTCTTAAATCGGGGGAAGACAAGCCGGTTTGGATCAGATCTGCAAATTAAAAATAAACGTGAGTTAATCTCACTCATTTGGATTACCGTTTAAATTTAAATAGTTAAATTTAAATTATTGGTTGAATGATTGAATTGACTGGATGTGATATTTTATATAGTGTGTATATATATATTGGAGTGATGATTTCCCACATTATATAGCGGATGAGACCCTATGCGCCCCGCATAATAGCGGATGACCCTTTATACCGCGATATCCCGCCTTGAAGTGGGATTGGTATTTTTATATTGTGCTAACATATATGGATGCAGGGAAACAGGTTAGAGGTATCTAACTGGATTCCTTAAAATTATTTGGATTGTTTAATATTCTGTGATATGGTTTATTTGATAATCTGTGGTAAATTATATCGGTAATTGAAAATATTGTATGCTATTGTTTGATTGAATATATTTGGGTATACTAAGTTATCAAAAATATATAGATTGCATTTGAAGGGAAATAAAAGGGAGAATTCTTAAGTAAATAATTATAGAGGTTTGGATAAATAAATTGGAAAAGGATAAAAGTTGATTTTTAAATTCTAATAAATAAATTCCATGTATAGGAAAGGAGATTTTGAATAAATAGGAATAAGTGAATTTTTTAAACTTAGGTGATATGATTTAAAGGAATAAAGAATTTACTTTCAAATTCAAGGTTTAAATTTGGGAAAGATAAAGATGAAATTTGTATTTTAGTTTAAATAAGATTTTAAATCATAGTAAAGAAGTTAAATCTGAAATTAATGGGTTTGAAATAAATTGAGTAAGTAAAGGAATTTATTTTAAACATGGCGTAAATTTGGAAATCGATTTGGAAATTGATTACATGTTTGAACTTTTGTGTTTAAAAAGGAGATAAGACTGTGGAATTTATAAACGGGGTTTATAAAGTGAAATAATTATCAGAAGATAATTTGTAAATATAAATTCAGATTGGGCATTTATAATGGAATGGTAATTTGATTTAAAAATAAATAGTAATTTATTTTTAAAGGTGTGGAAAGGAAAGTGTATTTCCCTGGAAAGCCAAGTATATTTTCAAAGAAAGGTTTCCAAGTATAAGATAGAGGTTTTAAGTGGTTTTAAAAGGGTTGTTTTAAAGAAATATTATTACTTTAAATTGTTTTAGAATTTTAAAGTAAATATTATTTAAATTAATTATAGTAGTAATTATTCTAAGGGTTTAGCTAGTATTATGATTTAAAAGATAATTATTTAATATTTGTACCTTATAGAATAATTTTTGTTTTAGTTTTAGCCTTAGTTTTACATGACAAATAATTATATATTTTTAATAAAGTGTTTTAAATAGTTTCATTTCAAGTGTTTTAAAGTATATTTTTAAATAAGTGTTTTAAATAGTTTTTATTATAAGTGTTTTAAATAGTTTTTATTTTTAAGAGTCTTAAATAGTTTTTATTTTAAAATGTTTAAAGAATATATACATTTTTGGATAAAGTGATTTAAATTATTTTAAAAGTCTAAAGTATTCAAGTTTGGAGATTTTCAGTGGGAACTAACAATATTTGGGATATTTATTCCGCAAAAGTGATTTGAAAACTATTTTTCAAAGGGTTGACGAGTGGAAATATATCTTGCGAAGATATTTTGAGATTAATAAATAATTTGGAAAATAATTTATTATGATGATTGTTTGTGGATGTTATTTGATAGTTAAATAACCGACTATTCAATATTGGCGAATGCCCCGATCGTTTCGAAGAGACCGGGATTGGGATTTATTTCCCGAAAACCACTTCGATCTAGTTTGAACGTTTCCGTGAAGAAGACAAGAGCTTGGAGTCGAAGATGGAGCAGCGAACTGCAAGGGCTAATCGCTACTTAACCTGAGGGTGATTCCAAAATGGATGTAGTAGGAGTAGTGTCATTAGCCCCATTCGAACCCGGAACGGTGTAACGACCCATAAATTTTTAATAATTTAAAATTGTTAAATTGATAAAATTTTGGTAATTTAATATGAAGAAAAATAAACTTTGTAATAAAATAAGGAAGGAATGTTAAAGTGGAAATGCATATTTTATTCATAAGGTAATATAAAAGAATGAAACTTATTTGAATAAATTTATTTGAGGATTCAATCATAATAAATGTACACGTTTAACAAATTCTATATAACTAAAAACAACTGTTAATACAAAGGAAAGAAATTAATTAAATCCATGGGTCATTGCTTGATTTCTTACCTTTTTCTACATGGCCTCTTTATTTCTTGCTTTAGCCATACAAACTCTTTTCCTAGCCATATATTTCTCATTTTCATATCATGTACAAGAATATTTATTTCTCATTTCAAAAATCCTCATTTTCATTTGCATTTAAGAATAAAACATATATACGTTATATTTATTTCTCATGTCAAAAATCCTCATTTTCATTTGCATTTAAGAATAAAACATATATACGTTTCTTTCTCCTTAACTTATGCCTTTTCTGCTTCTTAGCATTTACTCTCACTTTGCTTGCCACCCAAACCATCTACGTACCAATCCAAAAATTTTAATAAATGTTTTATTTATTTAATTCAGATAATCTTGTAATTTAAAATATAAATTTTGATGTGGATTAGAATTCCACACATGAATTAATAGAATATTTTCTTAAAATGTGAATTTTGTCAATATGGTCAAATTTTGACTTTTAAATTTAAAAATTTAAAGTTTAAAATTTGAATTTTATCTTTTATTATGAAAGTAAATAAAATTTTAAGAATACTGCTTTTCGTTTCGTTGAAATCTGATTTATAATGTGAAAGTTATGCATTTTTAACTATTGTGTGTAATTTGCTGTATTTAACAAAATAGTTTACTATTATATAAATAATATTTCATTTGGTCATATAATGTTCTAATTTATGTTTTCAGGAGTAAAACAACTTTTTTGTATATATTTTGGTTTTAAAACATTTAAGAAATTCTTTAATTAATTTCCAACTTCAATTAATTTAAGAAATTCTTTATTTATTTTTATATTTTTCTTAAGAACTTATTTTATTCTCATTCTCACTTTATTTTGTTTCTCAAAGATTTATTTTAAACAATTTTTAAGAAGAGTTGTAATTTTCCAAAGTTAAGTGGATTGTATTTTCTATTTTCTTAAGCTAGTTTCAATAAATTAAGCAATTCTATAATTCCTATTTTAGTTAAAGTTTAACATTTATTGGAATTTTTAAATCTTTTAAATTCTAACTTAAAAATCTTTTAATTTAACTGAATATATTTGTAACAACATTTTTCTTCACTTTTGATTCTTTTAAAAATTTGTTATATACCTTTTAATTTAAGTAATTAATATTCTGTAAAAGAAATAAATTTTACGTATATACATCAGTTCTTAGTAAATGATAAATGAATAAAAAGGATGTAAACAAATCTTATTTTTAAATGAGAAATAAATTTTAAATTAATAGTGTAAATAAGCATATTAATTACATGTCTAATTTGTACGCTTATTTCTGTTTTGATTAATTTAGTTGGCATAAATGGTATGTATTTAATGAAATATTCATTAAACGTATATTTACTAAATATAGGTAGCGAGTAAATAAGAAAATGTATAAATTTAGATATGTTCTTATTTATAAATTGGGCGTATGTTTGATTTAAATTATTGAGACGTTAGTACACATTCCTAAATTTCTTACCTTAGCTATAAAATATTCAATTAATCAATTAATAGCTGGGCATTTCAAAGGAGGGAAGAAATTATCTATACCATTCAAATTTATTACTTGCACAGTCATTCGCATATAAACTTCCACACTTTCCTTTTTCTTAAATTGTTTTAATTGGTATAAAATATTTATTTCCCTACCATTTGAATTCATTTGTTGCATTGTTATTCACGTGCAACTTTCTATACTTGACTCTCTTATATAATAGGAATAAACTCCTCCAAATTCGCGTAGTCGTTTCAAGCAAATTAATATCTTGCCATATTTGTTCGCAAATCAATGCAAGTTTTCTTTGAATACTCGGTCATGTATGCTAATACCACTGTAATAATATTTTGTTTGAATATTTCTCAACACTTTCTCCTCCCGAAATTACGCAACTCAGCTTATAAATAAAAAAACCCACGTTCCATTTCCATTTACCTCTCATATATAATTGGAACAAAATCTTCCAATTCCTGTAGATGATTCAAATCAATTAATTCTTGCCACTTTCCCCTCCTTGTTTACGCAACTCATTTTTTTTTAATTAAAACTCACGTATTTCATTTCCATTTACCTCTTGTACATGTGGAATAAATGCTTCCTATTGCTTCTGACGTTCAAAAATTATTCCTTGCTATTTTATTTCACCTAAATTCACGCATCCCATACACAAACTTTCCTATATAAATTCGTAACCCATGTTCGTAAAATTGAATCGCCACCTCACTGATTTAAGTATAAACCCACGTATAAAGTTCTGTTCCATCTCGTTTGGGTTCAATCTCCTCTCTCTAGCGCGAGCTACATCAGGTAAATAGCTGCTCTCCTTCTCTTTTCTTATTTTTCTTCTTTAGTTTTCCTTTTATTTCCATCCTTGTTCCTCCGTGTTCTGACCAGAGTTGATTGAAATATATATATATATAAATATATATATATATATATATAATAGTAAATGCATGCGCCACCTTTGAGTTGAAGCACCGCCTATATGCATATATCCCACTGCTCTAGTGATTTCGTGTTTCAGAAAAATTTATCTAGGCCGAGCCTTTGGAGTTCGGGTCAGGGTGTGTGGTGAAGTGGTCGAGCAGCGTGTGTCAAAATTCTTTTTTTTTCCAATCTTAGTTCCTATTGTTATTTAAAATTTTCTATGATCATTTTAAATTCGCGTAATTAGTTATTCATTTTATTTTGTTCAAGATCGAAATTGGGTTGTTGCATCCTCTGAAAATTGATCGTGCCTTCTGTATGCTTTCCGGTGTAGACATTCGTTATTTTGTATCAAAACTCCAGCCGTGTAAATGTGAGTGTTCTCACAAGTCAAAACATACTTATGGATTTGTAAAATAATAACAAGTGTAATTGTAGAATGGATATATTATATTGCCTGTGACATAAATTTATGATGTTAAAACCCCTGTTATTAAATTGACATATCATCAGTTATACTATACACTGTTATATTTATACTGTTACTGTTTATTTATTTACTGTCATCACTGCAAGTTCCCTATAGATTAGAATTGTACGGGCTGAAATGATAGGCCTGAATGATAATTCATATATTTTTTTACTTATTCAATTATTTATTATTTATTTATTTAACTTGGGATTGCTGGTTTGAAATGATAGAACTCGGATTTCTTTTAAATTACGGATGGAAATGATATATTATCCGTACCATTTAACCTAGGGTAGAAAATATCATACAGACCCGTGGTTATATATATATATATATATATATATATATATATATATATATATATATATATATATATATATATATCTGAAAATTTAAGTAGTTTAAATTTTTATATTTATTATTTTGATTTGAATTGAATAAAAATGATTTTAGCGATTTTATACAAGTTAAAAATATATAAATAAATAAATGGGTAAGTTGGAATGTAGAATATAAATTTATTTTGGAAACTGATTTTGTAAAGGAATGAAATTCAAGTTAAGTAAATAAAGTAAAATATATTTGATGTAACTAAATTGAAATGGATAAATAAGGTGTTATTTAAATTTTCTACAAATTAAATGGCTAATAAAATAAATAAATAAAATAAAATTTTGAATATAACCAAACTTAGGAGAAGTGGAGTTTAGTTTAAGAAAATGGGTAAGTTAAGGAATAAATTGACAATAATTATATTTTGGAATAATAAATCAAATTTAATTATTAAGTAAATTTTGAATGCGAAGAATAGAAAATTTTGATTTGACTTTAATAAGTGAAGCCTTAAGAAGTTGATATTCATTTATGAAATTTACCTTATATAAATCACTAATTTTTAGAAATTTAAATAACCATTTTAAAAGTGGAAATATGATTTTTGAGTTAAATTGATTAAATTAAAGTTTAATTATTGATAAATTTATATTAAAGTCGGAAATTTAATTTACATAAAATTTTGTTGTAAGGGATATTACCGCACTTTGTAAGTGTCGTAATTGATGCAAATAAACTAAAGGCTAGAATTAGTTAAGGGCTACTGCAGTACTTGGTAAGTGCTGTGATTGCAAAAATTTAAAACTAAACCTGAGTAAATAAAGAGCTACAGTAGCACTTGTTAAGTGTTGCGGTTGCTGAAATGAGATTTTTGAATATTTAATTTGGAAATAAAATAGCTTCACTTTTGGAAGTTAAATGAAGTAATTGGGTTTGAATATAAACTATATCTTGAAATTTTATAACCGTGGGTAATAATAACGATTGGTTGGCAAAGAGACTGGGATCGGATATGGGCATACTCTCTGTTGATACCGAAAACCACTTTGACAACCGTGTACGCGGTAGAGATTCCAGAATGAAGTAGGATGGTGGTGACGTTCTATTAAGGTATGTATGTGGACCCGACTCCTGTGAGTAGGCATAAGATGGGTAAAACAGGAGCGATTGAAGGGCTAAGGAGTAGCACCTCTTATCGGACGCACTTCTTCGTATGCTATTCTATCACATTTGTGTTTGTTTGATGCACACCTTTGATTTGGGAGTGTTGTTCGAGGTAGGCGGTAGTAGCTGTTACGCTCTACCACCGGTCCGGAAGTGTAATTGGTATATCTACCCTGGCATTGCCTAGTTGTGTCGTGTCACCTACCCTAGCGAGCTGTGTACGAGTTTGATTTGTGTCGTACCTATGGAGTATCTTCTCGTAGTCTCCCGATCAGGAGATATGCAGGTACTGTATAGACTACTGGCACTATTTATGTGTTAAGGGCTATATGGTTAACCCCTTAATGCTATTTAAAAGTAAGTTTATTTTACTAATAGACACAATTATAATAGCGAAATATTATTACATAGTAAATAGTTTAACGAATCCTTAGAGGATGGGCGGTCCCAAGCATCCTTTAAGTTACTTGCACTCTATTATAGTTCACTTGAATTAGCTTACACTGTATAAGTATGTATGTCCTGACTCGAGTGTTTATGTTTTATTTTACGCTCGTGTCAGCCTGAGTATCAGTTCAGACTTCGTTCCTTGGAGCTAGGACTGTTGGAGACCATCTTTAACAAGCTGCTGCCTAATTTCTGTTTAGTTCTTATCTTATGAAATCAAGATAATTGAATATTAATATTTTCTGTGGTTGTTTCAAACTACATTTGGTTTTAAAACTATGTAATTATGTACTTATTTTGAGACTATGTGATAGTGGCTTCATGAACCACTATTTTCTCTACTTCGGATGCATTTCTTACTCCGTGTCTGTGACCTGTGATTATTTATGTACTGTATATTCTAAGATTTTCCAAATTTTATTTACAACGCGGTTTTTTGAACAATTCAAGTTCGACATGTGTGTCTGCCATTGCACTTGGAGGGTGCAGCATGATAGGGGGTTCTTGCTTCCTCGTTTGGTAGCGAACGATTGACTCTTACTCATACATGTCCCCGTGGGGGTTGGTGGTGCAGTCGAGAGGCTGGCCGTAAAGGCAGAACAATGGTACCAATGTATGTTACCGTGGGCGTTACACCACTGGCTTGGCCCGTTACAATTTGGCATCAGAGCTTTGGCTCTAGGCAAAACTTAGAATGTATGTAAATTCGATTTACAGAATCACTTTCATTCTGTAACATCCTGGAATTTTGGACATTTAATCTTGAACATTTAATTCATTTTAAATGTTCAATGTAGATTTTGAATTGGTTTTAAAATAAAAAGAATTGGGTGGAATTAATAAATTATGTATACTTTCAAATATGGTAATCCAATTGGAATTTAAATAGTAATAGTTAAATATTGAATTGGGATAAATTGTGAATATGGGGGTAAATAGATATGGAAATGAGTTCTAAAATTTATTTTTAGTCCATTTGGATTTAAAAAGTGTGGTTGAAGTTTTAGATGAATTTTAAAGTTAATAAGTTATTATTTGGGGTTTTAAATTAATTTATTAAGAGAATTTAATATTATTAAAATGCAATTTAATCGGATTTTGGTCTGGAATGAGCCAGGATGATTTTTAATGTGGTTATAAATTTTATGTAATTTATTGTTAAGTTAGTAAAATTTTTAAAGTGAAATTTTAAGCGTTTTCGACAATTTTGAAAATCGCTCGATTCAATAGACGAGTTAAAATAGCCTTCCGAGGCACAGTCTCGGAATTCGACGAAACTAGTTCCATTGGATCCGCAATAGTTAGTTATTATCGAATTTCAATTTTCATAGCAATCGGAGTTGTCGTTTCACCGTGGCAGCTCGAAATGCATAGAAATCGTTTTAATTGATTTAATTTTAAATTGATCGTTAAATTCCGTAACTCACACGTATGACCGAATTAGCCTACGAAACTTATTTCGTTGTGTCTGGAACGTGGAAAAACCCTAGGAACGCCTGTCGGAACGCGTAGTTTTGAGTTCGTTTGCATATGATGTTAAATTGAGAATTTTATTAATAAAATAATATTAAATTATATTAGATATACTTTACATTGCTCAAACCCTAATCATTCTCAGTAGCCGCAGTTTCTAATCGTTCATGGCCGAAAACGCTCACACTTCTTCCTCAATTTCCAATCAATCCATGCGACGATTCTTAAAACTTTCTACATGAAGATCGAAGAGCATGAAGCCAGCTTCACATCCGTACGGTGGAGATGGGTTTTCATCGACCAGAGAGGACGATTTTGAGCCGCGTTCGTGCGTTGCTTGCGCGTGTTTTTCCACGTCCTGGGGCCACCGAGCTTGCGCGTGCGCCTGGGGGAGGTGGAGTTGACGATGAGCTTCAAGGTGGAGATCTACGATCGAGGTAATATGGTTCGGGTTGGTCGCGCTTTTCAACCCTAATTGACGTCGCTATGGGTTCGAGCGACCTGGGTATCGTGCGCGTGAGGAAGGAGAAAAGGAGCGGGCTTGATTTCTTTATGGACGGCCGATCTCGGTTTGTAAACAAATAAAGTATAAAAATAAAAGAAATTTGTTTTAAATTTAATTCAAACTTTAAAATCGAATATCTTATGCATACTATATCAGATTTCAACGAAATTTGCGGCGCCGGGATCGCAGAGACGCGTACTATGCAATGGTGTAGTTCGGGAATCATTCCGAGCAAGTAGAAATTTGAGTTAAACCGAACGTCGTTCGGTTTAATTTAAATTTCGAACGCTCGCTGAAACTCAAGGTGAGTTTAACTCACTCACATCTGGATGCTAGCTAATTTAAATAGTTAATATTTAAATATATGTGCGATTGGTTGAATATAAATGTTATCAGTCTGGATTGATATATATAATTGTTGTGCTAATATTTGTCGATGCATGGAAAAACAGGTTAGAGGGATCCAAATGGATTCCACAATATAGAAATTATTATGTATCTTGTTTATATTCCGAGATAGCTAAATTTTTGAATTCAGTTATTTAGTGAGATAATTTGATGAATAAAACCTAGAATATTAAAAACGAATAAAATGAATTGGATTTTAAAGGAAAGAAAATGAATTGTTGAATAAAGAATTTAAAGGAATAAAATTTGGAATCTGGTTTCGATGAGGATTGAAAAATTTTAAATTTAGAAATATAAATAAAGTGGTAAATTTATCAGTTGATAAATGTGGAAGTATGAATTTCTGGTGAGAAATCCTATAAGGAGTTATAAATTGTTAAAAATAACGATGGGTTATTTATTTGATAATGAATAGCGTTTGCCTGGGAATTTAATATGTTTTCAATGAAGCTTTCCAAAATATAAGTTAGCAGTTTAAATGTATATAAAATATTTTGAAATACTATTTTAACCCACTGGAATTTAAGTAGGTATTCATTTAAGTGATTTCTTAAGCGCGATTTTAAATAAATAAATCTATAAAAGTTTATTTAAAAATATTCTAAACCTGTATTTTGGAAGTAAATTTTCGGGAATGGAAAAGGTGTTAAACTTCAAAAGGAGTTTATTTTTAAGCATGGAAAGGAAATTTACGTTATTCAAACATAAATTTTGGGTTAAAATGGATTGGACAGGATTTATAAAAAAAGTTCTTTGGGGTGTTTGAATGGAAGTGTGTTTTCCTTGGGAAACTAAGTTTGTGTTTTAACAGATTTTATTTAAGAACAAATAAAGTTTAAACTTGATTAAAAGAGTATTTTTGAAATTATTATTTTTAAGTAACTAATTAGTAAATTTGCAATAGTAATTATTTACGAATACATTAGAAATTCTATTTACAAATGGATTTATTTAAAGCCTAGTTTTGAATTAAGTTATTTTAAATTATTATTAATCCTTTTAAAATCTACTTTTAAATTTAATTTAACTAAACCTTTATGTAAAATCAAGTTTATGTCTTAATAAATAGTTTTACTTCATATATTTTAAATTTATATTTTGAGTAAATAACCAGAAGTAAATTTACATATTTTAACGTATTTCAGTATAAAATGTTTTAACTGTTTTAAATCTAAATGTTTTGAACTTGGTTATTTCCAATGGGATTAAATGGTAAAGGATTTACCTTGTAAAGGAAGAACTTTGGGAAATTGTTTTCAAATGAGTTTTGAAAATTTGGAAATATATCTTTTAAAGATATTTTGAGGAAATAAATAATTGGGAATTATTTATTGTGTGATGGATATTTTGAATATTAATTGATAGTTAAATCACCGACTATCAATATTGGACAAATCGCTGATCGTTTTGAAGAGACCGGGATCGAGATTTATTCTCGAAAACCACTTCGATCCGGTTTGTACGTTTCGTGGAAAAACGTGTTCGGAGTCAAAGATGGAGCAGTGAAGTGAAAGGGCTAGTCGCTACTAATCCTGAGGATATTTCCAAAATGGATGTAGTAGGAGTAGTGCCTTCGGTTCCGTTCGTACCCGGGACGGACTTGTATGGATGAATGCTTTCGGAACATCGTCAGGTGGGCGATGGGCATTCGAAGTGAAACGTTCTAAAGGTAACGCTTAGCCTCAAGCCTCATCAACCGGGAATGACTGAAAATCAGGGGATATGCAGCAAGGCTTCATGGGTAGCCCCTACTTGAGAGTAAGGTCATCCCTGTCTAGATGTCCCTTTTTATTCGGCTTTGTGGTGCGGTTGCTGATCCCAACTGCGAGGTGATCTTATTCAGAACTGTCCAGTAAGGGATGGTTCCAGTCTTGTGTTGTAGGGGAGTGGGCGTACTCCTCAATACGGTGATCTAGGCCCCGTACTGTGACAGGTGGTACCCCAGTGCCTAGTCATTAGTTGGAATCCATTCTCCCTACGAGCCTTTTACGAGTTTTGTTTGTATCACCCACACTGTGGCTAGTAGCTGGAATTTAATCATGTAACAATTTCGGCTATTTTATAAGTATTTGTATATAGACCCTATTATAATATCAGAGGGTTTCTATAGAAAGTGTTTTAGCTATCGTAAGGTAAAAACCCGACATGTTTATTTGTGGCGTGGTCTTACGAGATGCCTTTGTTTTCAAAAGAATTTTTGAAACTTTAATAATCAATTTGGATGCATTATTATTATCAGCTGGTATTCCAGACTGACTCGGGTGTTATTTCATTATAATGCTCGGGTCAGACCGAGTATTATATGTTCAGGATAGGATGCTTTGGAGCAGGAGAGGAGCTGGAGTCCGAGACGTATTACCTGTATTTGTATATATACATATCCGCTGCTATGATTGTTGTTCGTCGACGGAAATTCTATCGGTTTAGAAAACCGTCGAACGAGCAAGTTTTTGGCGCCATTGCCGGGGAGTTGCTTTGATTTTGATTTTCTATTCTTCGAATTATTTTCGTTTGATTTTGTGTGTGTGTTTGCATTTGTTTGTGTGCATGTTGTTCTAGTTTCTAGTTGCATTTGCATTTGTATATTGAAAAAAAAACACAATTTTCTTGAAGAAAAAAAATTCATTTCATTTCCATTTCCATTTCATACATTTACATTTTCATTTTCTTCTTTTACATTTAGAAAAGGGAAAAAAAATTCCTGTGCACATCTCTGTTCACACAGCCTACATTCATCTCCCTGCACATACATCATACCCTTCCCTTCCTCTGCCATTGCTTTTCACATACATTTTCCTTACCTTTTCTATACATTTCACATTTTAGTTTTCTGTTTTTAGTTTAAAACTGCATTTGTGTGCATTTCTTTTCCTCTGTTTTTATTTTGTTGGATATTGTTGTGCTTCAGTTTCTGTTTCATCTTGCATACAAAACCTCCCCTCTGTTCTCTGCACCCTGTCTTCTACATCAACTGCTTGCCCCAATTTCCAACTGCTGTCACATACAACAGTGAACACCATCCCTGATCACTTGAAAACACAATTCCTCACATATCAACTGACACTGCACACTTCAACTGAACCTTGCACAAACCCCTTCACTACAATCAACAGAGCCCCCATCTCCAATCCACCATACAACACAACATCCTTCATATCAAAACTCCTTCATTTCAAACTTCTGCATCTACAAACCCCTGACATACAACATCACAACAGCAATTACCCATACAACAATATTATCTCAACTGCTCCACCATCTTGATGTTGCCATAACCATAGTCTGTTATGACTCACATTCACATCCTTAACCATCAACACTCAAAACCACCTGCTACCACACTAGCAAACCTATCACCTCCCAGCAAACTCCTTGACTTACTTCATCTCACAAAACAAGCTTCCACTGTCTTACAAAACAAAACCAAATAAAAATAAAAAAGACTATTGTTGAAACCCATGAACTGCCTGCCTTCGACCAGAACTTCATCACAAACTTCTTGCATTCAACTACCATTCACTTTTCTGACCATCAGGCTGCCGCACTTCATCTCCATACCACCAGACGTGCACAGCATCACTTCCTTACCACCCTACTGCCTTGACTCGCGACACTCAACCACTTGCTTACGCCTCCATGATATCCACTTGCATTTGCCAAAACAATCTGCTCCAAACACATCAACCAGACAATCTGCTCATTCAAATATCAGCCATTACCGAAACTGCACTTCCCATCAACCATCTTCCCGATCACTAACAATACAATACAACTTGCTTGAACTTCATCAACCATTCTTATGTCACCCATTCTCCCTGACCACCACTCAACAGTTCAACTTCAATTCAAACTACAAGACTGCTACACCACATCTCCTTTTGTTCAACACAACATTTCAAAACCGCTGACAGCTACATACTCCCCAAACAATTTCAGTTCATCAAACTACGATTTCCAGTCCACGATCTACCACCTCGCCATATCCTCAATCGACAGCATCGCAACCCAGCTAACGACCTACTTCAACTTCCTCTGCAAATTAATAGAGGCCGCGAACCCAATTCGAACTGCAGCGAGCAATAACCACAAACTCAACTTCAACCACGATGCAATCAAAAGCCCTCACTTGAACGCCTCCATCGGCTATACTTCTAGAAATTAAATTGCATTTAGAATCGAAATTGAAGTTGAATTGGGAGGAGAAATTTTTGATAAACAGATTTCGTGAATTGCATTCGGTCTGAAATTTTGATTCATTTTTATCTTGCTCGGTTTTCAGTTGTGAGTGGTGCTGTGTATTTGGTTTTAGAATGGGAAGGGTTTTGTGGTAATAGTTTTGAGTGTGTAAAATAAAGTAAAATAAAAATTATTTCGGCCGGGCCCTATTGGTGTAAAAAAAACAGAGGGAAGCTTGCAAGTTTTGTTTTATTTTTATTTTCATTTTCTTCCTTCATAAAAAAAAGAAATCTTTTGTTTAGATCTCTTACTAGTTGTTCCTCCAATCAAAAAAAAAATTGAACAATTTTTTTTTTAAGTAAAGCCCTACTTTTAAGTTTCCTTTCAAAAAAAAATTGTACATATTCTTGTTTTATATTTCAGGTTGCCAAAGCAGAATTTCAGAAGGAAGACTGCTGCCAAAAAAAAATTGCCTGCTTGCTAATAGTTTTTTTTGTTTTATTTGCCTTGCATTGTATATATCTCTTGTTTTTATTAGTTGCATTGTTGATTGCTTACATTTGAATTTATATAAAAAAAAATTCAAAAAAAAACAAACAAATAAAAACAAAAATCATTTGTAGTTGCATTGTTAATACACGTTTAATTTCTGCTTTGCATTTCATCTTAGATTTTGATTAATAATAACGGTTAGAAATCAATAACACTAAATTGTATATTGACAATTTGTCCTTTTTCGACAATTTAATTTATCGGTGTCTAGGCTACGGCAGAGCAATAATCAGTTATAAATATTACGGTGACTCGTAAATATTATACTGAATTGTTTCTCTGAAGGTACTTAAACCTTCGGCTGCATTGCTACAGTGATTCGTGGTGCACCGATAAATCATGTCCGTTACCTGGCTGAGAACTATCTTGTTGATTTAAGACAATTTGTAATTATACAATTTTGGGTTAACTTAGGATAAATCATTTGTAATTAACCCATGCATTCATTTAGTTGCATTAGTTCATGCATATTAAAAAAAACTAAAAAAATTCAAAATCCAAAACTAAAAAAAATTTGTAAATATTCCTTTTCCTTTGAAATTTTCAAATCCTTTTCTTTGAAATTTCAAAAATCCAAAAAAATTTAGAAAAACCAAAATCCAAAAAATACATATATAAAACCTTTTCAAAACAAAGAAAAAAAATTGAAAAAAAAACAAAACAAAAATCAATTTTACATTTTGAAAAATAAATTCTATTTGTAAATATTTTTCCTTTATAAAAAAACAAAAACATTCTTGAAAATGTCCGAATTTTCATATTCACTTGAATTTTATAATAGTTGTGAAAATCAATATAATCCATATGATTTCACTCCGAATTCGTATGAATATTTTAACGACAACTATTCTTTAAACAATTCGAATTTTGAACAACAAAGTTTTCAAAACGATGACCAACCCTCGAATCTCGAAAATAGCATTTCATCTCTACTTGAAATCTTTATACAACAAAATAAAATGATAAATGAGTTGTGTAATTCATATTTGTGCGATAACTCGAATCAAAGTTTTCAAAATAATCAAATTTTGAATTCACTTCAAAATTCAAACGATTTCGAGTATAACCCATGCCAATTCAATTTTGAACTCCAAAATGAATTTCAAAATCAAAACGAAAATGTGATCCACTTTTCAAATAATTTTGGCAATGGGAATAATCTCGATAACAATACGAATGAAAAAATTGGTTATCAACAAATTCAAAATGAAAATTTTCAAATTAATAATCATGAATTTGATTTTGTTGAACAAATGGAAAAAGATAACGGGGATTTATTACTTGAAAAATACAAAACTTTTCGTGAAAATCATAATCAAATCTCAACTTGTGAAGAATCAAATAATAATCTACCGTTTGTCGAAATTGACAATTCTTGTTCTCAACAAGTCCAAATCGAAAATTTTCAAGTTAATAACTACAAATTTGACTTTGTTGAGCAAATGAATGAAATTTACGATGATCACACGGATTCGTTGTTTGAAACTTATATGAGACAACGTGAACAACAAAATCAAATTCCAACGTGTGACGAGTCAAACAATAATCCATCTTTTACCACAATCGACGATTTTCAAACAACAACTTTTGAAACTGAAAATGATGATCTTAATGAAGTTGTTGAAACCACGGTAATTGACTTGGATTACCATTCTTTTGAGGGTGTGGAACTAAATTTAAAATTCGATCTTCTTTTTCTCGATTTCAAAAATTTAAATACAACAACTTTGGATTTTGAACTTGACACATGTAATAAAGTTGTTGATAATTCAATAAAGGAAGACGAATTCAATAAACACGATTTCTTTGGACTTTTGGATGACGAGTTGTTAAATTCCGATGGGAAAGATGAAAATCACCATTTTGATTTTGAAATCAATAATTTTGAAAATGTTTTCATTGAAGATTGAATTTCAAATTGGTGAAAATAAACTTGAACTTCAATCAATTGTTGTATCAACCTCAAAAATCATCGAAAATAAAACAACTTTTACGATTTTTAGCTAATCACACTTTCAACTTTGGTTAATTTGATTGAATAGAATTTTAAAATCATCAATTCCCTGTGGATCGACCCGTATTCGCCGCGTGCTACATTCGTACACCGTGTGCTTGCGGTAAATTTTATCTCAAAATTCGTTCGACGGTTTTCTAAACCGATAGAATTTCCGTCGACGAACAAGTTTTTGATCATTTGAATTTTGAATTGAATTCAAATTTTGAACTATCGGTTTAGAAAACCGTCGAACGAATTTTGAGATAAAATTTATCGCAAGTGCACGGTGTACGAATGTAGCACGCGACGAATACGGGTCGATCCACAGGGAATTGATGATTTTAAAATTCTATTCAATCAAATTAACCAAAGTTGAAAGTGTGATTAGCTAAAAATGTAAGAAACTAACAAAAAGAAAAGAAATGCAAATATGAGAGTTAAATGACAATTTAGAGAATAAATCCACTCTCTAGATCATGTAGTTCAACACATGAAATCATGATCTCTCTTTTATGGTCATTAGTGTTTTAATTGATGTGTTTATCATAAGTATGACATATTTGAGATAATTAGCCAACATAAGTCATAAAACTATAACACACCCCTTAAAACACTTACTAACTTTCATGAAACTTGACAAAGAAAATGAAAATGAAATCTATTTTAAGTATGGCCTATTAACTATTGATTAGAAACATAGACCATCAAATTTTAATTTCAAATCACTTTCTTTTGCCATAATCATATTTTGATGAAGAGGCAATTAGTGTTAGTGATTGTTTAAGCATAGCCTATTTGGTGTCAACAATATAGGCTATCAAAATTCAAAGCAAAGACAACTAGTAAACCATTTCCATCATCATCATTAAGCACAAAAAGAGAGCATGAATTGACAAAATATTGAAGCTACATTAATTAGAGAGCTTCATTACCCCCCAAATTGAAGGGGTTTAGCCTCTCATATTTGTCATCATATGAAAAAATGTAGCAAGCAACATTGAATAAAAAGAAGAGGAAAAAGAGAGCACAATGAGGGGAAAATTTATTCTACTTACATAAAAGAGAAGAGATATACACTACAACATGAAAGTAAATGAACATGAAAAGGAAAGAGCATGTATTAAAAAAGAAACAATAATTAACATTGCATAAAAAAAAGAATTACATAAGAGAAGAAATGGCTAAGTAGCCATGGAAAGAAAGAGAGATTTGATTTATTTTCTAAACTAAAACTCACTAACTAAGAGGAAGGTGCCTACATGAAACATAAGGGGTATATATACAAGTTTTAAAACCCTAATTCACTTTTTGGGGAATGCCCAAAATGCCCCTTAGTAAGTGTGGAGGTCAAGCAATCACTAACATGTCTTAATCCCCCATTAAGTATACATGAAGCCATTAAGTCCAAAAGCATGTGCATTAGCCTTTAATTTGTACATTAAGGTAGGTGGGGTCCTCCATGATTTTCACTTTGAATTATTTCCATCTTCATTCCTTTATATCCATTTTGTGCATGCATGTTTCTTCATGAACCCACTAATATGAGAAGCTAAATTCCTATAAAATATTATAGAAATTTCCAATTAAATTCTTTCAAATTAATATACGCGCACAAATGGCCATTTTGCCCTTATATGAAGATGAATATGTGAAAATTTGGAATTAATATGAATTTTGGTTAAAACAAGTTAAAATACCCAATATGATCATTTATTTAATTTAAATAGAATAAATATGGTGGTAAAAATATGCACATTTACGTGCACATCAATTGTATGGTAATGTCTGACTGGTAAATGTTAATTGTTTGAGATACTCTGATGATATGTTGTATAAACAGATATAGTTTCCATTTTGTGTAAAAATCTATTATTTACCATTATAGTTTATTCCGCTGCGATTGTGAGATTCTGATATTGTTTATTTCCTTCTTTCTTCTACCTCTTCTTCTTTAAACCTAATGGTTCATGTTTCTGTTCCACTTGAGTTAATCGATGTAGAATAGTGTTGACTCAAGGGGTACGGATTTGCGGGTCGTTACACTTGGTATCAGAGCTTAGGTTGGCGAACAACCTAGGCTTTGGTGGGAAAATTACTCATTTTAAATAGAGAAGAAGTACTCAATAATGAGTTGAGAGTAATAATAGCTATGAGAGAGTACTTGTTAGTGAATATAAAATTGTTTTTTTTGTACTGTGTTGACTTATCGGTTGAGTGTTTATGATTTCAGGTCGGTGCGGGAAGTACAACTGTGTCGATAGGGGTTTCTAAACTCTTAAACAAGATAAACCGACATAGTATTGATTTTTAAGTGGGCAAATGAAATATTTTACCCAAAATTATATTTTGATATAAAAGGAATAATTTTCTGAAATTATTATATATATTTGATTGTTCGAATGTGGATATCTTAATTAAATAAGAATCTAAAATTTGATCAAAAATTTGAAATGATTATAATCAAATAAAATTCTATGAGTATAAATTATACAAAATAAGAATAACTAAATTAAACCAGAACTTAAATCCCGAAAGTTTTGGAAAGGATTTTAAATGTAATGAAAACAAAAGTTTGGAAATTTAAAATCCTGGGAAAGTTTGAAATGTTTGCTAAGGTGTTTGAAGGCAATAAAGGAATATTATTTTGGAGGTATTTTTGATGAGAATTGTTTTGAAATGAATTTGGGAAAGTAAGGAAGCACTGAATTCACTTTAATCGCTGGAAAATAATCCTGATGATGTTGGCCACATCATCAGAATTCTTTTTCAAGTTTCTAAAGTGATGGATTGCTACCATGCGAGTGATTATGATATTTGCTGGACTTGTTTGCAATACAAGTGACTTTAGAAGTTTCAAAAGGGAAACTGCTTTGGTGAAAATTGATTGTTTTAGAAATCTGGGACTTTGATTTGATATACCGGGAAAGTATGAGTAGATTATTATTTAAAAATGGTTTTGAAATAAAACAGGGCAATTGAATTGTGGAAAATTCTATTTAAGTAATGTGTAACATTAAAATGAATCAACTATTGGACTTATTTGGTGAAGTTGATATTAATAAGAAGGAAGTGAAATTTTTAATCTTGGATTTAAAATTTAACTTGAGTAAAGGGAAGTGAATGAAATTTATTGAAGTGAATAGAAAATTGGAATTTAACTTGGAATAAGTTAAATAAATTGAACTTAGAATTAAATTGATTTGGATTAAATTGAAATGTAAAATGACTTTGTAATTGTGAGTCATTATGTAATGAATTATACCCACAAGCTATTAAGTATTATACTTATAATATGGAATTGTGAATTTAAAATTTGCAAAGGATTAAGGTGAAGGAAAATTGGTATCCTTAAGAATTCAGATATATATATATATATATATATATATATATAATTTGGAATTGTGATTATAAGATGAAAATGACTCTAATGAGCAATATAAACCTTGAAGTAATTAAGTTGGTGAATTTAAGAATAGAAAATCAGATTGTAAACCCAAGTAAAATGAAATTATAATCACAAATGGGAAATAGTTGAATGGTATGGAGAATTCAAATCTAATCTTGAATGAAATGTGAATTTAAATAAGGTGAAAAAAATATAAAATATAAAGGATATGGATGAACTTAAGTTAGTAAATAAATTTGAACTTGTATATGGAGAATTAAAATTGGATTGAAGTAGACTTAACTTTGATTAAATGGAATAGAGTTGAATTTGAATTTGATCAAAATCAAAATTCAACTGAGTATGAATAATATTGAATGGAATTAATTTTTATTTAAAATAGTAAAAGAAATGGAATGAATCCAAGTTGGCTAAATGAATTTAGTTAGACTTGAGTTAAATTTGGGGAAAAGAATTTTGAGTTGAAGGAAAGTTTAATTTAATTAAAACAATATTGTGTGAATAAAATTTTGACTCAACTAAAATCCAAAGAAATTAGTTGAGAATGAATTTGGCGCAAGCTAAATTTAAATAAAGAGAAGCTTGAAGATGAATTTTGTGTAAACTAAATTGAATGAAAATTGTGTAGGCATGAATAGAATTTTGATAGTTTGGTCAAAATTTGGAAAGTAAATAAAAATCCAGTTGTGGCATGGGATTTAAATTTTGGCAATAGAAAGTTGAGAGTGTGAATGAATAATGGAATTAGACTACAATAGTGATGGTTTGAATTATAAATAAATTCCAATGAGTGAAATAATTTAAAGTGGTCTATTTGTTAATAAAATAAATCTAAAATGGATTGAGTAAATATACAAAGTGCATTAAAATTTGTAAATGGATTGGAATTGATTTGGATGAGAATCAAATGAAAATGACATAAAAATTGATATAGGAAGATAATGAAAATATTGTGGAAAAACTTAAGCAGATTGAATAATAATTGTGGTCGAGCTTTATAATGTTGTCTTGGATGAATTTATTTAGATAATAAGCATTGAGATGCAAGTGAAGAGAATTTTAATTAATTATTGTGATGTGATAAAATAAGGTTGTATGAGTTGTAAATAATTCAGATGGAATGATATTAATATAAACTCGAATTGATTAATGAAATAAAAATATAAGGGAAGAATTTAATTTAATAATTTGTAATGGAATAAGAATTCTTGGATTGTTAACCATGCAAAATCGAACAAAATTAATATGTATCTAAGTTGGAAATTAATTTTAACTGGTTATAAGCTTAAGAATTGGTTATTTGTTTGAATAACCAACCTACATAGAAATTAGTTGATAAACTTAAGTGAATGAATTAAAAGTAGTAAATGAAATTGATATTAAATAATGGGAAATGGATTGGAATCTATTTAGAGGGTTTGTATGTAAATGCAGGTTAATTAAAAAGAAAAGTAAATGAATCAAAAGCTTATATTACTCTTATCGAAGTGAATGTGAATCTAACGTTTGCAACTCGGATGTAAGTCATTCGAATGGAATATAATGAAATTTGAAATTGGAAAAGAAATGCAAATAAATCAAATTCGAAGTACATTAGATTGTGAATCAATTTGAATTTAAATTGAAGTAAATTGAAAATAATGAAGCTTATGTTCATAATATTGAAGTGAATATGAATTGGTGGTAGTAATTATGAATTGAGAATGGTAAACTTGTATGTAAATTATTTGTGTGAAATAAAATGGAGATTGGAATTAGAAAAGGAACTTTATACATGCTATAAAATATGATTTACTTGTGAAATCATGCAAATTGTTGATTAGGTTATGAATGGATATGTTCGGCTTACATTTATATTGGAATGTTGTTAAAATGTTCATATCTTTGAAAACTGATGAGTTTGTTGAGTAAGTACAGGTACGGAAGGCGTTCGATAGAGTTGGAGCGCATATATGCTAAAATATTAGCCGCTTGCTTTTAAAATTTGCTAAAAAGGTACGCCTACGCAAATATATTTGGGAAATGATATATTTGTTGTGATATATTTTGATTTTCGACCGTGTGGGTCGATATATATATATATTTATCTGTATTGCGATACCGCGAACGCTCCTCCGTGCAAGGGAGACTCTGCCAAAATTTTCCGGAAATTTTGGGAGTTAGAAAATTTTTGGGATTTTGATTTGCTAAGAAATTGAATTTTGAAAGCAAATGGTAAAATTAAATATTTAGAGTAAATGAAGCAAATGAGTTTAGGTTTGAGCTAAAGGGTTTTTAGGAAAAGTATATAAGCTTTTAACTAATAAAATTGGGTAAGTAAATGAGTTTGAGAGTATGTTTTACCTTAGCAAATTTCGGGGACGAAATTTTTATAAGGGGGGAGGAATGTGACATCCCAGAATTTTGGACATTTAATTTTGAACATTTAATTCATTTTAAATGTTCAATGTAGATTTTGAATTGGTTTTAAAATAAAATGAATTGGGTGGAATTAATAAATTACGTATACTTTCAAATATGGTAATCCAACTGGAAGTTAAATAGTAATAATTAAATATTGAATCGGGATAAATTGTGAATATGTGGGTAAATAGATATGGAAATGAGTTCTAAAATTTATTTTTAGTCCATTTGGATTTAAATAGTGTGGTTGAAGTTTTAGATGAATTTTAAAGTTAATAAGTTATTATTTGGGGTTTTATATAAATTTAATAAGAGAATTTAATATTATTAAAATGCAATTTAATCAGATTTTGGTCTGGAATGAGCCAGGATAATTTTTAATGTGGTTATAAATTTTATGTAATTTATTGTTAAGTTAGTAAAATTTTAAAAGTGAAATTTTAAGCGTTTTCGACAATTTTGAAAATCGCTCGATTTAATAGACGAGTTAAAATAGTCTTCCGGGGCACAGTCTCGGAATTCGACGAAACCAGTTCCATTGGATCTGTAATAGTTAGTTATTATCGGATTTCAATTTTCGTAGTAATCAGAGTTGTCGTTTCACCGTGGCAGCTCGAAACGCATAGAAATCATTTTAATCGATTTAATTTAAATTGATCGTTAAATTCCGTAACTCGAACGTATGACCGAATTAGCCTACAAAACTTGTTTCGTTGTGTCCGGAACGCGGAAAAAACCTAGGAACGCCTGTCGGAACGCGTAGTTTTGAGTTCGTTTGCATATGATGTTAAATTGAGAATTTTATTAATAAAATAATATTAAATTATATTAGATATACTTTACATTGCTCAAACCCTAATCATTCTCAGTAGCCGCCGTTTCTAATCGTTCATGGCCGAAAACACTCACACTTCTTCTTCAATTTCCAATCAATCCACGCGACGATTCTTAAAACTTTCTACATGAAGATCGAAGAGCATGAAGCCAGCTTCACATCCGGACGGTGGAGATGGGTTTTCTCGACCAGAGAGGACGATTTTGAGCCGCGTTCGTGCGTTGCTTGCGCGTGTTTTGCGACGTCTTGGGGCCTCCGAGCTCGCGCGCGCGCCTGGGGGAGGTGGAGTTGACGATGAGCTTCAAGGTGGAGATCTATGATCGAGGTAATAGGGTTCGGGTTGGTCGCGCTTTTCAACCCTAATTGACGTCGGCTATGGGTTCGAGCGACCTGGGTATCGTGCGCGTGAGGAAGGAGAAAAGGGGCGGGCTTGATTTCGTGATGGACGGCCGATCTCGGTTTGTAAACAAATAAAGTATAAAAATAAAAGAAATTTGTTTTAAATTCAATTCAAACTTTAAAATCGAATATCTTATGCATACTGATCAGATTTCAGCGAAATTTGCGGCGCTGGGATCTTAGAGACGCATACTATGCAATGGTGCAGTTCGGGAATCATTTCGGGCAAGTAGAAATTTGAGTTAAATCGAACGTCGTTCGGTTTAATTTAAATTTCGAACGCTCTCCGAAACTCAAGGTCAGTTTAACTCACTCACATCTGGATGCTAGCTAATTTAAATAGTTAATATTTAAATATATGTGTGATTAGTTGAATATAAATGTAACGTTTGCGGATTTTCGTTGCCGAAAAACCGAATAGTTATGGTTTTAAAAAGAATTTAAGAAAAGAAAAAGAAAGAAGAAGAGAGAAGAAGATAGAAAAATAGGGAAAGAACATAATAGATAAGGTAGAAGATAGAGGGAAAAGAAAAACAGAAAAATAGAACGGAATAGAAAACAACAGAACAACATCAGAATCTCACAATTCGCAGCGGAACAACATATAATAATAAATGAATAATCTTTAAACAAAGAACTATATCACTTATTACATTACATCACATTTCATTACATCATATCATCAGAGTGTACAACAACAACAACAAACAGTGCAGCGGAAAAAGAAATACTATATAAGTAATATGCCATGCCATCCAGCTTGCCTCCAGCAACTCCAGAATATCCTGATAAACCTTAACTCTTGACTGCCCGTGTGAAAATTGGTGGGCACCCAGAGTTTAGGAAGGAAAACAATAAACTCCAAGTCAGTCATGTGACTGGTGAGAGAACTCAAAACAGTTTATTTATCTTTAAAATCAAAATAGAGGAATATTTTTAAATTCAATTCGCAATGCTTTTAAAAATGAGACTACCATAAGGCCTCCCGCACACACACACATGCAAACGCAGAATCGGAGGAGATTTCTCCTTATGATAGCCAAAGATGCTTGATACGCATTTAAAATAACATTTGATATTATTACTAGTGCATAGTATAGGAAAATCATTTCAAAAATAAAGATATAAATCTTAGCCAGCATAGACATTCCGCACTTATGCCTACTATAGCTACCATGTTCAATAGCAGGTTACCGCCACATTCCATAGCAGGTTATACAACTAAAACCGTACAAGTTTCGTATTGTTTCTTTGGATTTCCAACAAATGGTCAGGCCAAGGAACTTCCCATTGCCACATGGAAACGCCTCTGGCTGGACGTCCCCGAGAACTTAACCAGCTCTCTGCCAACACAAGGCCGGGTTACCTTTATCACTAGGTAACTACTACACGAATATGGCATCCCCCGGTCCCATTGGACCTTTAACCGAGCGCTCGTCACCAACAACACCACACAGTAATAAATATAGTGTATCAACATGAGTAAGTATCTGGGCTCCATACCATGATACCACCCTTTCCAGAAGGAAATGCACATACCCTAAAGGGAGCTACCCCTCATAACCTTGCCGCATCTTTCCTGTTTTGACCATTCCGGGATGTGAGGCTCGACGAAGTTTCGTCCACAAAAACATACTTTATACAAAAGCCATGCTTTGGGTCAACAAATGATCAACACAATGATCACAAGGATAGACGATCAAATAAACGATCCTATCACAAATAATCAACACAATGATCATTTCAGCATCACTCAGCGTGTCACATTACCAAATTGGGAATATATCGCTGATAACATTCAACTACATAACCTCTGAGCACGTACGTCTCAGAGAAGGGTGTTAAGCTAAAAGAATAAATTCTTCGCCACCAACAGAAATATATTTGAATGAAATCGGCTTTATATCTCAACTTGTAATGTCAGACATACAATCCATACAAGTCTGTTCCGGGCTCGAACAGAACCGAAGGCACTTACAAAGAAGTCCTTGCAATCCGGATATTCACAATCCTGATCGGATTCACCATCACATATGGAGAACTCAATACCGTAGCTACTCGGTGCAGAGTCAATCGATAGGTCATCCTATCGCTTTTGCAAATACCGGGTCTTCAACACCGATCTTCAAATGCAATTCATAACGACGTATCACATATTCGGAATGGGTTATACGACCCCATGGTCCTTTCCCGGTTAACCCGAATAGTGAGCGCTTATTCAAAAGTAAGTGTAGCATTCACATTCAAACAAATCACATCAAATACCCATTCAAAGGGAAATATTGATAGTCGGCTATTGAACTATCAATGGATATGCACACATCACCAGATTCCAAATAATTTTCCAAATTATTTATTTTCCAAAATATCTTCACTAGATATATAATTTCAACACTTCAAAATAAATCAATATTTATTTTTCTAAACCAATCTCACTTTCTTTTATAAATTCCTTAGTGAATTTATATTTCAAAATATCATGCATATACGATTTCAATTATCCATTTCAATTTATCTCTAAAAAGATAAATTCTAAATATTCACTTTATATTGGAAAACATTTCCATACTTATTTATTCATAAGTAATTTTCAATCCATTTATTTTCAACACTTGGAAAATATTCAATATACTTAAATCGAATTAAGTATATATTTCATTCTTTAAGGAAATCATTCTCTTAACATATTTATTTGGGCCAAAACGAATGTTGCGTAAAACATCGTTACGACAACCCAAAATCACTAGTATAGGGATTCGAAATTTAAATAGATATATAAATCCCAATACTATACAAAACATTTCCTTTCGGAAATCATTTACTATAACAACAGTGTTATAGTCCACTATTTCCTTTTATTTCTCGAAACATCTACTTCAACAATGAATGTTGAAATCTATGGTTTCAAATCTCAACACCTTTTTAAAACATCGTTAGATCGTTTTAATTCTATTTAAAACACTCACGTTCAAACCATTTTCTTTAACGTGTTATTCACTATTCAAAAATGTGAATAAACTTCATTAAGAAATCTCATCCTTTTATTCGTTTTAATTCAAAGGATTATTCACTATTCAAAAATGTGAATATAACTCCTTTAATAGGTTCCAACAATTTTCTTATCAAAATAAGTCATTTGCGAATTTATAAAACATCGTTTATAAATTCCATTTCTATTTATTTATAAAAACTTCCTTTTTATAAATTCTTTTATTAACCTATTCCAGTTTATAACTCAATTATAAACTACAAGTTCATATTATAAGTTAATTACTTATAAAACGATAATTTTACAAAATCGTTCCTTAGAATTTCATAATTATAAATCTTATAACTTATGAGATTCAATTATTTACCCAAGTCTATTCTTTTAATAACTTTACAAATTTTATAACTTCACCGTTTATAATTCTATTAATTTCATTCTTTAATGAAATTCATTTTCACTTCATTCAAACACTTATAAAAACTCGTTTTATAATGTCTATATCTCAATTTATAAATATCCATTTATAAATCTCTTAATATAAATCAATTTATATTATTCTTTTAAAACGTCTTTAAATTCCTTTATAATTTCACCATTCTATTGATTTATAAAATAATTAAATTTTATAAATCCTATTTTTAATCTTTTCATAATAGATTCAAAAATCCAATTTAAACTATTTTTATAAAATCATAAATCCCATATTTCTCAAAAATCAACTTTTAACTATATTTTCACAAAATCATAATTTTTATAACTTTAAAAATTATAACGTTTATTTATTTAAAATGGATCAATTCCAAAAATATAGTATACTTTCAAAATCACTTTTAAAATCATTTTAAAATCCCAAAATCTGGGTCCAATGATGCTACACACCAAATAGTCAATCACGACTACAACGATATCATATATCAATATGAAAATCCATCAAATATCAAAATATCTGAAATCAAATAAAAACTGTTGAGGAATCCAGTTGGATCCCTCCAATCTGTTTCCTGCATCCAAAAACATTAGCACAATACCAATTTCGCTCCAGTACGAAATTATCGCGGTATATGTTTTTATTAAATATTATCCGCTTAATAACGGCGTAATAGGGTCTCATCCGCTAAACAAAAATGCGGGAAATCAACAACTGCAATATATACATATGCCAATATATATATATTGATATTATATATAATACCAATTTCACTGTTTATGAAATATTCGCGGTATATGTTTTTATTAAATAACATCCGCTTACTAACGGCGTATAATGTCTATTTTAACAATCAATAGATATTCAATCAACATTCAAACATGCATTCAAATATTTTAAATCTAACTATTTAAAATAAAATCGAAACTGATTCGATTGAGTGAGAAGTTCTCACCTTGATTTTAATTTCCGTTTCAGCTTTTATTTCGAATAAAATTAAACGGACGTTTAATTTTACCCAAAATTTTTACTAACTCCAAACGACTCCAAACCAACTCCATCGCGTAGTGCTCGTCCATACGATTCCAACGCAACTGGTTTCGCGCGTTTTCGACCTCGTATGAAAAAGTTATGATAATTTGAAGTTACACGAGTTTTAAACTAAAATTACAACATTAATTTAATTAATTTTAAACCTAAGTAATTTCTGGCCACTAGATCCAAAGCCAATGCAAATCTGGCCGTCCCCATCCTTCTCCTACTTCACGCGTGCTACAGCATAGAGGCCGAACAATGAAACCCATACACATAGAATTAGGGTTAGAAATTCGAGCCACCACACGCCACTACACATCGATCAGCAACTCCCATGTCGAAGCCCTACCTCTCCACCATGCTCGGCCTGAAGGACAGCAAGCTCGGCCTGCTCTACAGCCTCGTTTTGCGTGCGTGGCCTGAAGAGAACGGTCCCCCTAGCTCCCTCTCCGTTGCACCATTTCCGATCATCACCGTATGGAATCGAAGCTCTCGTCGTGCTCTACGACTTCCGTGTTGAACACTTCGCTTGATTGTGAATGGATTTGGAGAGATTAAGGAATGAAATTGGGACAATTCTGGCCATTGAATGTTAGGGTGGCGGCTAGGGTTGAAAAATTAGGGTTAGGGTTATTTTTTTTTATCAAATTATGAAGACAAGGGTCTATTTATAAGGAACGAGCGACACTATTCATCCCGGAAATTCCGAACTCCGATTTAGGCGCCGTAACCAGCGTTTCTAGGGTTTACCCCGCGTTCCGGACACAATGGAACAGGTTTCAGAAGCTAATTCGGAAGTATGTGCGAGTTATGGCTGTAAACGCTCAATTTGAATTAAACCGATTTAAGTCGATTTCTAGGCGTTTTAATTTGTACCGGACAAACGGTAAATCCAATTGACTTGAAATTTGAAACCTTACAATAATATCACATTACGGATCCGATGAAACTGGTTTCGTCGAAATCCGAGACTTTTTGAAAAATGGCTATTTTTACTCGTCAAATTTAAATTAAAAATAAATCGATGCGTTTCGAGTTGCCACGATCAAACGGTAACTCCGATTGACACGAAATTTGAAATCCGGTAATAACTAACTATTACGGATCCAATGGAACTAGTTTCGTTCAATTCTGAGACTGTTCAAAAATTGACTATTTTACAGTCGATTATTAAATATTAAAATATTCAATTTTCACAAATTAACTTTTAATTCGATTTTAAAAGTTCTAAAATACCATTCTAACTTCCATATGATAAAATAAAATTTTACAAATCATTTTCAATCATATTTAACTCAATTTTCAATTATTTCCATAATTTAACGTATTAAATCATCGATTTAATAATCCAATTAAATCCAATAATTCAAATAAAAATTTATTTGACTTATAAATTCACTTATAAATATTTAAAATTAATTAAATATTCATGTTTTAATTTCTAAAAATTCTGGGTCGTTACAATCTTCCCCACTTAAAAGAATTTCGTCCTCGAAATTATAAATAAGAAAAGTTACAGAATCTATTAACTTTCCAAAATTCATAGTCAAACTTCTTACAAATCTTTACTAAGTTTTCAAATCATACTTAGTTATCTTTTCAAAAACAACTACTATTGTTTAACTTTCAACTTCAAATCAAAGTTAAGTTTTCAAAAATTTTCCCAAATTTTCTCAAAATTTTCTAACGCCTTAAATTTTCGAAAAAATTCGCCATAGTCTCCTTTGCGCGGCTCGATCCGAAAAAAAATGACAGTATATATATCACAAATATACATCTCATCAAGTAATGAGGCATCCCGAAGGGAAAAAAGTGTAAAAGTACTGTATTTAATCCGAGATATGTACCTTATATTTTATTAGCGAGCATATACGGCTAATATAGCGCAAAAGCGAGCTCCAAATGCGAAGCAAACGCGATCCGCACCTACTAATCACTCAACAAACAACATGAGAATCATGCATATAGACAATAATCTCAATATACCACATATATCTCCATAACAACTATATATGTCACATAGCAAATGTAGTAAAAGCAATAAATGCAAACATCAACCAACTACCATTCATAATCAATAATATTCATTCATATTCTCATTCATATTCAATGAATTGGTTTTCAATTTAATCACATTTGATTTATTAACATTGGATTTTATCAACATTCATTCTTATTCAATTTTAATTAGTTTGCATTCACTAATTAAATCCAATTCACGTTCTATTCTATTCAAATTTATTTACTTTCAATTTGAATTCAATTACATAGCTTTAAATTTCACTAATTCACTTTCATTAACACTTAATGAATTATATACAATCAACTAACAATCATATATCAACCAAAGTATATTCATTACAACCAAATTCATTCACTTTAAATTGATTTTCATTCAATTTTTTTCAATTTCCAATAACATTTGATTTTAATGAATTTACACTTTTATTCATTATTTCATATCAATTATTCACATTTAATTGATTAACATTCATTTCATTAATTCAATTCAATTTCAAAAGTTGAATTTCATTTATCTTTGAATTCACTTTCATTTATAACACATATTCATAAATATATTCATATAGTTTCACTTCTTATATATATAAGTTTTATTTCACAATTGTAAATTACTTTAATTATAATTCAATTCTTATAATTCATTTGCTTATACAATTATTCTTTTATTTAGATTATTCAAACAACTAAACAATCAACTTATATACACTTTAATAATTCAGAAAAATTATTTCTTTATATATAAAATATAATCAAGGCAACGTTATTTCATTTACCTTTTTTAAAACAATATTATGTCGAATTGTTCTTTTCAAGTGTTTAGAAACCCCTTCGGCATAGTCGTACATACCGTGCTGACGAAGGTTCATATACCACTCAACAAACCAATCATCACAATATAAAACAATTTTATATTCACTAACAAATACGCTCTCATAGCTATTATTACACTCAAACTCAATCTAGAGTACTGCTGACTCTATCTCTAATGAGTAATACCCAACAGAACCATGGTTGTCGCTTAACCATATGCTCTGATACCAAATGTAACGTTTGCGGATTTTCGTTGCCGAAAAACCGAATAGTTATGGTTTTAAAAAGAATTTAAGAAAAGAAAAAGAAAGAAGAAGAGAGAAGAAGATAGAAAAATAGGGAAAGAACATAATAGATAAGGTAGAAGATAGAGGGAAAAGAAAAACAGAAAAATAGAACGGAATAGAAAACAACAGAACAACATCAGAATCTCACAATTCGCAGCGGAACAACATATAATAATAAATGAATAATCTTTAAACAAAGAACTATATCACTTATTACATTACATCACATTTCATTACATCATATCATCAGAGTGTACAACAACAACAACAAACAGTGCAGCGGAAAAAGAAATACTATATAAGTAATATGCCATGCCATCCAGCTTGCCTCCAGCAACTCCAGAATATCCTGATAAACCTTAACTCTTGACTGCCCGTGTGAAAATTGGTGGGCACTCAGAGTTTAGGAAGGAAAACAATAAACTCCAAGTCAGTCATGTGACTGGTGAGAGAACTCAAAACAGTTTATTTATCTTTAAAATCAAAATAGAGGAATATTTTTAAATTCAATTCGCAATGCTTTTAAAAATGAGACTACCATAAGGCCTCCCGCACACACACACACATGCAAACGCAGAATCGGAGGAGATTTCTCCTTATGATAGCCAAAGATGCTTGATACGCATTTAAAATAACATTTGATATTATTACTAGTGCATAGTATAGGAAAATCATTTCAAAAATAAAGATATAAATCTTAGCCAGCATAGACATTCCGCACTTATGCCTACTATAGCTACCATGTTCAATAGCAGGTTACCGCCACATTCCATAGCAGGTTATACAACTAAAACCGTACAAGTTTCGTATTGTTTCTTTGGATTTCCAACAAATGGTCAGGCCAAGGAACTTCCCATTGCCACATGGAAACGCCTCTGGCTGGACGTCCCCGAGAACTTAACCAGCTCTCTGCCAACACAAGGTCGGGTTACCTTTATCACTAGGTAACTACTACACGAATATGGCATCCCCCGGTCCCATTGGACCTTTAACCGAGCGCTCGTCACCAACAACACCACACAGTAATAAATATAGTGTATCAACATGAGTAAGTATCTGGGCTCCATACCATGATACCACCCTTTCCAGAAGGAAATGCACATACCCTAAAGGGAGCTACCCCTCATAACCTTGCCGCATCTTTCCTGTTTTGACCATTCCGGGATGTGAGGCTCGACGAAGTTTCGTCCACAAAAACATACTTTATACAAAAGCCATGCTTTGGGTCAACAAATGATCAACACAATGATCACAAGGATAGACGATCAAATAAACGATTCTATCACAAATAATCAACACAATGATCATTTCAGCATCACTCAGCGTGTCACATTACCAAATTGGGAATATATCGCTGATAACATTCAACTACATAACCTCTGAGCACGTACGTCTCAGAGAAGGGTGTTAAGCTAAAAGAATAAATTCTTCGCCACCAACAGAAATATATTTGAATGAAATCGGCTTTATATCTCAACTTGTAATGTCAGACATACAATCCATACAAGTCTGTTCCGGGCTCGAACAGAACCGAAGGCACTTACAAAGAAGTCCTTGCAATCCGAATATTCACAATCCTGATCGGATTCACCATCACATATGGAGAACTCAATACCGTAGCTACTCGGTGCAGAGTCAATCGATAGGTCATCCTATCGCTTTTGCAAATACCGGGTCTTCAACACCGATCTTCAAATGCAATTCATAACGACGTATCACATATTCGGAATGGGTTATACGACCCCATGGTCCTTTCCCGGTTAACCCGAATAGTGAGCGCTTATTCAAAAATAAGTGTAGCATTCACATTCAAACAAATCACATCAAATACCCATTCAAAGGGAAATATTGATAGTCGGCTATTGAACTATCAATGGATATGCACACATCACCAGATTCCAAATAATTTTCCAAATAATTTATTTTCCAAAATATCTTCACTAGATATATAATTTCAACACTTCAAAATAAATCAATATTTATTTTTCTAAACCAATCTCACTTTCTTTTATAAATTCCTTAGTGAATTTATATTTCAAAATATCATGCATATACGATTTCAATTATCCATTTCAATTTATCTCTAAAAAGATAAATTCTAAATATTCACTTTATATTGGAAAACATTTCCATACTTATTTATTCATAAGTAATTTTCAATCCATTTATTTTCAACACTTGGAAAATATTCAATATACTTAAATCGAATTAAGTATATATTTCATTCTTTAAGGAAATCATTCTCTTAACATATTTATTTGGGCCAAAACGAATGTTGCATAAAACATCGTTACGACAACCCAAAATCACTAGTATAGGTATTCGAAATTTAAATAGATATATAAATCCCAATACTATACAAAACATTTCCTTTCGGAAATCATTTACTATAACAACAGTGTTATAGTCCACTATTTCCTTTTATTTCTCGAAACATCTACTTCAACAATGAATGTTGAAATCTATGGTTTCAAATCTCAACACCTTTTTAAAACATCGTTAGATCGTTTTAATTCTATTTAAAACACTCACGTTCAAACCATTTTCTTTAACGTGTTATTCACTATTCAAAAATGTGAATAAACTTCATTAAGAAATCTCATCCTTTTATTCGTTTTAATTCAAAGGATTATTCACTATTCAAAAATGTGAATATAACTCCTTTAATAGGTTCCAACAATTTTCTTATCAAAATAAGTCATTTGCGAATTTATAAAACATCGTTTATAAATTCCATTTCTATTTATTTATAAAAACTTCCTTTTTATAAATTCTTTTATTAACCTATTCCAGTTTATAACTCAATTATAAACTACAAGTTCATATTATAAGTTAATTACTTATAAAACGATAATTTTACAAAATCGTTCCTTAGAATTTCATAATTATAAATCTTATAACTTATGAGATTCAATTATTTACCCAAGTCTATTCTTTTAATAACTTTACAAATTTTATAACTTCACCGTTTATAATTCTATTAATTTCATTCTTTAATGAAATTCATTTTCACTTCATTCAAACACTTATAAAAACTCGTTTTATAATGTCTATATCTCAATTTATAAATATCCATTTATAAATCTCTTAATATAAATCAATTTATATTATTCTTTTAAAACGTCTTTAAATTCCTTTATAATTTCACCATTCTATTGATTTATAAAATAATTAAATTTTATAAATCCTATTTTTAATCTTTTCATAATAGATTCAAAAATCCAATTTAAACTATTTTTATAAAATCATAAATCCCATATTTCTCAAAAATCAACTTTTAACTATATTTTCACAAAATCATAATTTTATAACTTTAAAAATTATAACGTTTATTTATTTAAAATGGATCAATTCCAAAAATATAGTATACTTTCAAAATCACTTTTAAAATCATTTTAAAATCCCAAAATCTGGGTCCAATGATGCTACACACCAAATAGTCAATCACGACTACAACGATATCATATATCAATATGAAAATCCATCAAATATCAAAATATCTGAAATCAAATAAAAACTGTTGAGGAATCCAGTTGGATCCCTCCAATTTGTTTCCTGCATCCAAAAACATTAGCACAATACCAATTTCGCTCCAGTACGAAATTATCGCGGTATATGTTCTTATTAAATATTATCCGCTTAATAACGGCGTAATAGGGTCTCATCCGCTAAACAAAAATGCGGGAAATCAACAACTGCAATATATACATATGCCAATATATATATATTGATATTATATATAATACCAATTTCACTGTTTATGAAATATTCGCGGTATATGTTTTTATTAAATAACATCCGCTTACTAACGGCGTATAATGTCTATTTTAACAATCAATAGATATTCAATCAACATTCAAACATGCATTCAAATATTTTAAATCTAACTATTTAAAATAAAATCGAAACTGATTCGATTGAGTGAGAAGTTCTCACCTTGATTTTAATTTCCGTTTCAGCTTTTATTTCGAATAAAATTAAACGGACGTTTAATTTTACCCAAAATTTTTACTAACTCCAAACGACTCCAAACCAACTCCATCGCGTAGTGCTCGTCCATACGATTCCAACGCAACTGGTTTCGCGCGTTTTCGACCTCGTATGAAAAAGTTATGATAATTTGAAGTTACACGAGTTTTAAACTAAAATTACAACATTAATTTAATTAATTTTAAACCTAAGTAATTTCTGGCCACTAGATCCAAAGCCAATGCAAATCTGGCCGTCCCCATCCTTCTCCTACTTCACGCGTGCTACAGCATAGAGGCCGAACAATGAAACCCATACACATAGAATTAGGGTTAGAAATTCGAGCCACCACACGCCACTACACATCGATCAGCAACTCCCATGTCGAAGCCCTACCTCTCCACCATGCTCGGCCTGAAGGACAGCAAGCTCGGCCTGCTCTACAGCCTCGTTTTGCGTGCGTGGCCTGAAGAGAACGGCCCCCCCTAGCTCCCTCTCCGTTGCACCATTTCCGATCATCACCGTATGGAATCGAAGCTCTCGTCGTGCTCTACGACTTCCGTGTTGAACACTTCGCTTGATTGTGAATGGATTTGGAGAGATTAAGGAATGAAATTGGGACAATTCTGGCCATTGAATGTTAGGGTGGCGGCTAGGGTTGAAAAATTAGGGTTAGGGTTATTTTTTTTTATCAAATTATGAAGACAAGGGTCTATTTATAAGGAACGAGCGACACTATTCATCCCGGAAATTCCGAACTCCGATTTAGGCGCCGTAACCAGCGTTTCTAGGGTTTACCCCGCGTTCCGGACACAATGGAATAGGTTTCAGAAGCTAATTCGGAAGTATGTGCGAGTTATGGCTGTAAACGCTCAATTTGAATTAAACCGATTTAAGTCGATTTCTAGGCGTTTTAATTTGTACCGGACAAACGGTAAATCCAATTGACTTGAAATTTGAAACCTTACAATAATATCACATTACGGATCCGATGAAACTGGTTTCGTCGAAATCCGAGACTTTTTGAAAAATGGCTATTTTTACTCGTCAAATTTAAATTAAAAATAAATCGATGCGTTTCGAGCTGCCACGATCAAACGGTAACTCCGATTGACACGAAATTTGAAATCCGGTAGTAACTAACTATTACGGATCCAATGGAACTAGTTTCGTTCAATTCTGAGACTGTTCAAAAATTGACTATTTTACAGTCGATTATTAAATATTAAAATATTCAATTTTCACAAATTAACTTTTAATTCGATTTTAAAAGTTCTAAAATACCATTCTAACTTCCATATGATAAAATAAAATTTTAAAAATCATTTTCAATCATATTTAACTCAATTTTCAATTATTTCCATAATTTAACGTATTAAATCATCGATTTAATAATCCAATTAAATCCAATAATTCAAATAAAAATTTATTTGACTTATAAATTCACTTATAAATATTTAAAATTAATTAAATATTCATATTTTAATTTCTAAAAATTCTGGGTCGTTACAATCTTCCCCACTTAAAAGAATTTCGTCCTCGAAATTATAAATAAGAAAAGTTACAGAATCTATTAACTTTCCAAAATTCATAGTCAAACTTCTTACAAATCTTTACTAAGTTTTCAAATCATACTTAGTTATCTTTTCAAAAACAACTACTATTGTTTAACTTTCAACTTCAAATCAAAGTTAAGTTTCAAAAATTTTCCCAAATTTTCTCAAAATTTTCTAACGCCTTAAATTTTCGAAAAAATTCGCCATAGTCTCCTTTGCGCGGCTCGATCCGAAAAAAAATGACAGTATATATATCACAAATATACATCTCATCAAGTAATGAGGCATCCCGAAGGGAAAAAAGTGTAAAAGTATTGTATTTAATCCGAGATATGTACCTTATATTTTATTAGCGAGCATATACGGCTAATATAGCGCAAAAGCGAGCTCCAAATGCGAAGCAAACGCGATCCGCACCTACTAATCACTCAACAAACAACATGAGAATCATGCATATAGACAATAATCTCAATATACCACATATATCTCCATAACAACTATATATGTCACATAGCAAATGTAGTAAAAGCAATAAATGCAAACATCAACCAACTACCATTCATAATCAATAATATTCATTCATATTCTCATTCATATTCAATGAATTGGTTTTCAATTTAATCACATTTGATTTATTAACATTGGATTTTATCAACATTCATTCTTATTCAATTTTAATTAGTTTGCATTCACTAATTAAATCCAATTCACGTTCAATTCTATTCAAATTTATTTACTTTCAATTTGATTTCAATTACATAGCTTTAAATTTCACTAATTCACTTTCATTAACACTTAATGAATTATATACAATCAACTAACAATCATATATCAACCAAAGTATATTCATTACAACCAAATTCATTCACTTTAAATTGATTTTCATTCAATTTTTTTCAATTTCCAATAACATTTGATTTTAATGAATTTACACTTTTATTCATTATTTCATATCAATTATTCACATTTAATTGATTAACATTCATTTCATTAATTCAATTCAATTTCAAAAGTTGAATTTCATTTATCTTTGAATTCACTTTCATTTATAACACATATTCATAAATATATTCACATAGTTTCACTTCTTATATATATAAGTTTTATTTCACAATTGTAAATTACTTTAATTATAATTCAATTCTTATAATTCATTTGCTTATACAATTATTCTTTTATTTAGATTATTCAAACAACTAAACAATCAACTTATATACACTTTAATAATTCAGAAAAATTATTTCCTTATATATAAAATATAATCAAGGCAACGTTATTTCATTTACCTTTTTTAAAACAATATTATGTCGAATTGTTCTATTCAAGTGTTTAGAAACCCCTTCGGCATAGTCATACATACCGTGCTGACGAAGGTTCATATACCACTCAACAAACCAATCATCACAATATAAAACAATTTTATATTCACTAACAAATACGCTCTCATAGCTATTATTACACTCAAACTCAATCTAGAGTACTGCTGACTCTATCTCTAATGAGTAATACCCAACAGAACCATGGTTGTCGCTTAACCATATGCTCTGATACCAAATGTAACGTTTGCGGATTTTCGTTGCCGAAAAACCGAATAGTTATGGTTTTAAAAAGAATTTAAGAAAAGAAAAAGAAAGAAGAAGAGAGAAGAAGATAGAAAAATAGGGAAAGAACATAATAGATAAGGTAGAAGATAGAGGGAAAAGAAAAACAGAAAAATAGAACGGAATAGAAAACAACAGAACAACATCAGAATCTCACAATTCGCAGCGGAACAACATATAATAATAAATGAATAATCTTTAAACAAAGAACTATATCACTTATTACATTACATCACATTTCATTACATCATATCATCAGAGTGTACAACAACAACAACAAACAGTGCAGCGGAAAAAGAAATACTATATAAGTAATATGCCATGCCATCCAGCTTGCCTCCAGCAACTCCAGAATATCCTGATAAACCTTAACTCTTGACTGCCCGTGTGAAAATTGGTGGGCACCCAGAGTTTAGGAAGGAAAACAATAAACTCCAAGTCAGTCATGTGACTGGTGAGAGAACTCAAAACAGTTTATTTATCTTTAAAATCAAAATAGAAGAATATTTTTAAATTCAATTCGCAATGCTTTTAAAAATGAGACTACCATAAGGCCTTCCGCACACACACACATGCAAACGCAGAATCGGAGGAGATTTCTCCTTATGATAGCCAAAGATGCTTGATACGCATTTAAAATAACATTTGATATTATTACTAGTGCATAGTATAGGAAAATCATTTCAAAAATAAAGATATAAATCTTAGCCAGCATAGACATTCCGCACTTATGCCTACTATAGCTACCATGTTCAATAGCAGGTTACCGCCACATTCCATAGCAGGTTATACAACTAAAACCGTACAAGTTTCGTATTGTTTCTTTGGATTTCCAACAAATGGTCAGGCCAAGGAACTTCCCATTGCCACATGGAAACGCCTCTGGCTGGACGTCCCCGAGAACTTAACCAGCTCTCTGCCAACACAAGGCCGGGTTACCTTTATCACTAGGTAACTACTACACGAATATGGCATCCCCCGGTCCCATTGGACCTTTAACCGAGCGCTCGTCACCAACAACACCACACAGTAATAAATATAGTGTATCAACATGAGTAAGTATCTGGGCTCCATACCATGATACCACCCTTTCCAGAAGGAAATGCACATACCCTAAAGGGAGCTACCCCTCATAACCTTGCCGCATCTTTCCTGTTTTGACCATTCCGGGATGTGAGGCTCGACGAAGTTTCGTCCACAAAAACATACTTTATACAAAAGCCATGCTTTGGGTCAACAAATGATCAACACAATGATCACAAGGATAGACGATCAAATAAACGATCCTATCACAAATAATCAACACAATGATCATTTCAGCATCACTCAGCGTGTCACATTACCAAATTGGGAATATATCGCTGATAACATTCAACTACATAACCTCTGAGCACGTACGTCTCAGAGAAGGGTGTTAAGCTAAAAGAATAAATTCTTCGCCACCAACAGAAATATATTTGAATGAAATCGGCTTTATATCTCAACTTGTAATGTCAGACATACAATCCATACAAGTCTGTTCCGGGCTCGAACAGAACCGAAGGCACTTACAAAGAAGTCCTTGCAATCCGGATATTCACAATCCTGATCGGATTCACCATCACATATGGAGAACTCAATACCGTAGCTACTCGGTGCAGAGTCAATCGATAGGTCATCCTATCGCTTTTGCAAATACCGGGTCTTCAACACCGATCTTCAAATGCAATTCATAACGACGTATCACATATTCGGAATGGGTTATACGACCCCATGGTCCTTTCCCGGTTAACCCGAATAGTGAGCGCTTATTCAAAAATAAGTGTAGCATTCACATTCAAACAAATCACATCAAATACCCATTCAAAGGGAAATATTGATAGTCGGCTATTGAACTATCAATGGATATGCACACATCACCAGATTCCAAATAATTTTCCAAATTATTTATTTTCCAAAATATCTTCACTAGATATATAATTTCAACACTTCAAAATAAATCAATATTTATTTTTCTAAACCAATCTCACTTTCTTTTATAAATTCCTTAGTGAATTTATATTTCAAAATATCATGCATATACGATTTCAATTATCCATTTCAATTTATCTCTAAAAAGATAAATTCTAAATATTCACTTTATATTGGAAAACATTTCCATACTTATTTATTCATAAGTAATTTTCAATCCATTTATTTTCAACACTTGGAAAATATTCAATATACTTAAATCGAATTAAGTATATATTTCATTCTTTAAGGAAATCATTCTCTTAACATATTTATTTGGGCCAAAACGAATGTTGCGTAAAACATCGTTACGACAACCCAAAATCACTAGTATAGGGATTCGAAATTTAAATAGATATATAAATCCCAATACTATACAAAACATTTCCTTTCGGAAATCATTTACTATAACAACAGTGTTATAGTCCACTATTTCCTTTTATTTCTCGAAACATCTACTTCAACAATGAATGTTGAAATCTATGGTTTCAAATCTCAACACCTTTTTAAAACATCGTTAGATCGTTTTAATTCTATTTAAAACACTCACGTTCAAACCATTTTCTTTAACGTGTTATTCACTATTCAAAAATGTGAATAAACTTCATTAAGAAATCTCATCCTTTTATTCGTTTTAATTCAAAGGATTATTCACTATTCAAAAATGTGAATATAACTCCTTTAATAGGTTCCAACAATTTTCTTATCAAAATAAGTCATTTGCGAATTTATAAAACATCGTTTATAAATTCCATTTCTATTTATTTATAAAAACTTCCTTTTTATAAATTCTTTTATTAACCTATTCCAGTTTATAACTCAATTATAAACTACAAGTTCATATTATAAGTTAATTACTTATAAAACGATTATTTTACAAAATCGTTCCTTAGAATTTCATAATTATAAATCTTATAACTTATGAGATTCAATTATTTACCCAAGTCTATTCTTTTAATAACTTTACAAATTTTATAACTTCGCCGTTTATAATTCTATTAATTTCATTCTTTAATGAAATTCATTTTCACTTCATTCAAACACTTATAAAAACTCGTTTTATAATGTCTATATCTCAATTTATAAATATCCATTTATAAATCTCTTAATATAAATCAATTTATATTATTCTTTTAAAACGTCTTTAAATTCCTTTATAATTTCACCATTCTATTGATTTATAAAATAATTAAATTTTATAAATCCTATTTTTAATCTTTTCATAATAGATTCAAAAATCCAATTTAAACTATTTTTATAAAATCATAAATCCCATATTTCTCAAAAATCAACTTTTAACTATATTTTCACAAAATCATAATTTTTATAACTTTAAAAATTATAACGTTTATTTATTTAAAATGGATCAATTCCAAAAATATAGTATACTTTCAAAATCACTTTTAAAATCATTTTAAAATCCCAAAATCTGGGTCCAATGATGATACACACCAAATAGTCAATCACGACTACAACGATATCATATATCAATATGAAAATCCATCAAATATCAAAATATCTGAAATTAAATAAAAACTGTTGAGGAATCCAGTTGGATCCCTCCAATCTGTTTCCTGCATCCAAAAACATTAGCACAATACCAATTTCGCTCCAGTACGAAATTATCGCGGTATATGTTCTTATTAAATATTATCCGCTTAATAACGGCGTAATAGGGTCTCATCCGCTAAACAAAAATGCGGGAAATCAACAACTGCAATATATACATATGCCAATATATATATATATTGATATTATATATAATACCAATTTCACTGTTTATGAAATATTCGCGGTATATGTTTTTATTAAATAACATCCGCTTACTAACGGCGTATAATGTCTATTTTAACAATCAATAGATATTCAATCAACATTCAAACATGCATTCAAATATTTTAAATCTAACTGTTTAAAATAAAATCGAAACTGATTCGATTGAGTGAGAAGTTCTCACCTTGATTTTAATTTCCGTTTCAGCTTTTATTTCGAATAAAATTAAACGGACGTTTAATTTTACCCAAAATTCTCACTAACTCCAAACGACTCCAAACCAACTCCATCGCGTAGTGCTCGTCCATACGATTCCAACGCAACTGGTTTCGCGCGTTTTCGACCTCGTATGAAAAAGTTATGATAATTTGAAGTTACACGAGTTTTAAACTAAAATTACAACATTAATTTAATTAATTTTAAACCTAAGTAATTTCTGGCCACTAGATCCAAAGCCAATGCAAATCTGGCCGTCCCCATCCTTCTCCTACTTCACGCGTGCTACAGCATAGAGGCCGAACAATGAAACCCATACACATAGAATTAGGGTTAGAAATTCGAGCCACCACACGCCACTACACATCGATCAGCAACTCCCATGTCGAAGCCCTACCTCTCCACCATGCTCGGCCTGAAGGACAGCAAGCTCGACCTGCTCTACAGCCTCGTTTTGCATGCGTGGCCTGAAGAGAACGGCCCCCCCTAGCTCCCTCTCCGTTGCACCATTTCCGATCATCACCGTATGGAATCGAAGCTCTCGTCGTGCTCTACGACTTCCGTGTTGAACACTTCGCTTGATTGTGAATGGATTTGGAGAGATTAAGGAATGAAATTGGGACAATTCTGGCCATTGAATGTTAGGGTGGCGGCTAGGGTTGAAAAATTAGGGTTAGGGTCATTTTTTTTTTATCAAATTATGAAGACAAGGGTATATTTAGAAGGAACGAGCGACACTATTCATCCCGGAAATTCCGAACTCCGATTTAGGCGCCGTAACCAGCGTTTCTAGGGTTTACCCCGCGTTCCGGACGCAATGGAACAGGTTTCAGAAGCTAATTCGGAAGTATGTGCGAGTTATGGCTGTAAACGCTCAATTTGAATTAAACCGATTTAAGTCGATTTCTAGGCGTTTTAATTTGTACCGGACAAACGGTAAATCCAATTGACTTGAAATTTGAAATCCGGTAATAACTAACTATTACGGATCCAATGGAACTAGTTTCGTTCAATTCTGAGACTGTTCAAAAATTGACTATTTTACAGTCGATTATTAAATATTAAAATATTCAATTTTCACAAATTAACTTTTAATTCGATTTTAAAAGTTCTAAAATATCATTCTAACTTCCATATGATAAAATAAAATTTTACAAATCATTTTCAATCATATTTAACTCAATTTTCAATTATTTCCATAATTTAACGTATTAAATCATCGATTTAATAATCCAATTAAATCCAATAATTCAAATAAAAATTTATTTGACTTATAAATTCACTTATAAATATTTAAAATTAATTAAATATTCATATTTTAATTTCTAAAAATTCTGGGTCGTTACAATAAATGTTGTTATCAGTCTCGATTGATATATATAATTGTTGTGCTAATATTTGTCGATGCAGGGAAAAACAGGTTGGAGGGATCCAACTGGATTCCTCATAATGTAGAAATTATTATGTATCTTGTTTATATTCTGAGATAGCTTAATTTTTGAATTCGGTTATTTAGTGAGATAATTTGATGAATAAAACCTAGAATATTAAAAATGAATAAAATGAATTGGGTTTTAAAGGAAAGAAAATGAATTGTTGAACAAAGAATTTAAAGGAATAAAATTTGGAATCTGGTTTGGATAAGGATTGAAAAATTTTAAATTTGGAAATATAAATAAAGTGGTAAATTTATCAGTTGATAAATGTGGAAATATGAATTTCTGGTGAGAAATCCTATAAGGAGTTATAAATTGTTAGAAATAACGATGGGTTATTTATTTGATAATGAATATCGTTCGCATGGGAATTTAATATGTTTTCAATGAAGCTTTCCAAAATATAAGTTAGCAGTTTAAATGTATATAAAATATTTTGAAATACTATTTTAACCCATTGGAATTTAAGTAGGTATTCATTTAAGTGATTTCTTAAGCGCGATTTTAAATAAATAAATCTATAAAAGTTTATTTAAAAATATTCTAAACCTATATTTTGGAAGTAAATTTCCGGGAATGGAAAAGGTGTTAAACTTCAAAAGGAGTTTATTTTTAAGCATGGAAAGGAAATTTACGTTATTCAAACATAAATTTTGGGTTAAAATGGATTGGGCAGGATTTATAAGAAAAGTTCTTTGGGGTGTTTGAATGGAAGTGTGTTTTCCCTGGGAAACCAAGTTTGTGTTTTAACAGATTTTATTTAAGAACAAGTTAAAGTTTAAACTTGATTAAAAGAGTATTTTTGAAATTATTATTTTTAAGTAACTAATTAGTAAATTTGCAATAGTAATTATTTACGAATACATTAGAAATTCTTTTTACAAATGGATTTATTTAAAGCCTAGCTTTGAATAAAGTTATTTGAAATTATTATTAATCCTTTTAAAATCTACTTTTAAATTTAATTTAACTAAACCTTTATGTAAAATCAAGTTTATGTCTTAATAAATAGTTTTACTTCACATATTTTAAACTTATATTTTGAGTAAATAACCAGAAGTAAATTTACATATTTTAACGTATTTTAGTATAAAATGTTTTAACTGTTTTAAATCTAAATGCTTTGAACTTTGTTATTTCCAATGGGATTAAATGGTAAAGGATTTATCTTGTAAAGGAAGAGCTTTGGGAAATTGTTTTCAAATGAGTTTTGAAAATTTGGAAATATATCTTTTAAAGATATTTTGAGGAAATAAATAATTGGGAATTATTTAATATGTGATGGATGTTTGTGAATATTAATTGATAGTTAAATCACCGACTATCAATATTGGACAAATGCGCTGATCGTTTCGAAGAGACCGGGATCGAGATTTATTCTCGAAAACCACTTCGATCCGGTTTGTACGTTTCGTGGAAAAAAGTGTTCGGAGTCGAAGATGGAGCAGTGAAGTGCAAGGGCTAGTCGCCACTAATCCTGAGGATATTTCCAAAATGGATGTAGTAGGAGTAGTGCCTTCGGTTCCGTTCGAACCCGGGACGGACTTGTATGGATGAATGCTTTCGGAACATCGTCAGGTGGGCGATGGGCATTCCAAGTGAAATGTTCTAAAGGTAACGCTTAGCCTCAAGCCTCATCAACCGGGAACGACTTAAAATCAAGGGATGTGCAGCAAGGCTTCGTGGGTAGGCCCCACTTGAGAGTAAGGTCATCCCTGTCTAGATGTCCCTTTTTATTCGGCTTTGTGGTGCGGTTGCTGATCCCAACTGCGGGGTGATCTTATTCGGAACTGTCTAGTAAGTGATGGTTCCGGTCTTGTGTTGCAGGGGAGCGGGCGTACTCCTCGGTACGGTGATCTTGGCCCTGTACTATGACAGGTGGTACCCCAGTGCCTAGTCATTAGTTGGAATCCATTCTCCCTACGAGCCTTTTACGAGTTTTGTTCGTATTACCCACACTCTGGCTAGTAGCTGGAATTTAATCATGTAACAATTTCGGCTATTTTATAAGTATTTGTATATAGACCCTATTATAATATCAGAGGTTTCTATAAAAAGTGTTTTAGCTATCATAAGGTAAAAAGCCGACATGTTTATTTGTGGAGTGGTCTTACGAGATGCCTTTGTTTTCAAAAGAATTTTTGAAACTTTAATAATCAATTTGGATGCATTATTATTATCAGCTGGTATTCCAGACTGACTCGGGTGTTATTTCATTATAATGCTCGGGTCAGACCGAGTATTATATGTTCAGGATAGGATGCTTTGGAGCAGGAGAGGAGCTGGAGTCCGAGACGTATTACCTATATTTGTGTGTGTGTGTATATATATCCGCTGCTATGATTGTATGGTAATGTCTGACTGGTAAATGTTAATTGTTTGAGATACTCTGATGATATGTTGTATAAACAGATATAGTTTCCATTTTGTGTAAAAATCTATTATTTACCATTATAGTTTATTCCGCTGCGACTGTGTGATTCTGATATTGTTTAGTTCCTTCTTTCTTCTACCTCTTCTTCTTTAAACCTAATGGTTCATGTTTCTGTTCCACTTGAGTTAATCGATGTAGAACAGTGTTGACTCAAGGGGTACGGATTTGCGGGTCGTTACACATTCGAGCTTGAACCTCTTCCTTTTGATTCGATTTCCTTTAAATTTTGGTACTTCCCCTGCGGTTCCAAAGTTCATCCGTGTCCCTCACTATTCATCTTCTTTCGATTCCGGAGTATGCCATAACTCCACTTCGGACGATCTTTATAGTGAATTGGCGGTCGCACCAATATTCTAATAAAGGGGTGAAACTCCTTTACAATTAGGATTGATTCATCAGTGATTTATATTTATCCTCGGTTTAGATGCTAGTATCTTTGGTTATTCCAAATTCTATCTCTTTAGAACGAATGTAGATTTACCCCAGAAAATCCACATCGATCTTATTCTTTAAGTCACGATTGACCCGGTTAAGGTTGCCCACGATTTATATAAATTTATCCAGTTCCTTATTTTGTTATTTAAAATCCTCTTTGATTTGAGTCCATCAAACTTGAATCTCTATCCTTGTTTTGAAAAATTTATTCCTATATTTGGAAAAAAATCTAATATTATATATAAGTATAATTTTCAGAATTTTATAATTAATTTAACTAGTTGTCAAGAGACATAAGTCTTTGATTTTTCTTTATGGTTTTGTAAACCATGGGTTTTGTCTCATATAAATAATTGAACTATAAAAAATGGTAATAAATTAATTTGGAAACAGAAATGAATTTAAAACAAGAACTTGGGAATTCAATTTCCGATGGTTTCAAGCCTTGTGTTTAAAGTTTTAAAAGGATATATTATTTAAATTATTTTCGAATAGAAATTTGTTTCCATAGAATTTTAAAGGTTAAAAATCAGTGCTCTTCTCTTTGTCGCTAGGAAATAATTTCGGTGATGACTATAGCATCATCGGCATTCATTTTCGAGTTTCGAAGTGAAGAGACCAATCTGTAGTCTGGCTACAGTGTTACCTTGAGAATCTAATTGATTTGAATCTCTAAATTATGACTTGATTTATAATATATAGATATAAGATTTAAATTTGATTTGACATATTATGTACATATATTTATTTATCTCTAAATGGTTTGAAGGGAATCAGAAATTTAATTCTTAAATTTTATCTTGAGGAATAATTTCAATTATAAAAGGAAAATCAAATTTCTGAACAAATGATTCAAACTTGAGATAATGAATTTGAAAGTTTTATTTGTATAATACTCAATTGCATTTCAATATAACTTACCTTGATTTTCAGAAGTTAACAATGTAATTGGATAATATACAATATAAAAAGATTTTATAAATAAAGTTTGAGTGGTTATAATAAATGTTATACACTTAAATTCTAGTTATAAAAAGATTAACAGAGGTAATAGAATAAAAGGGTAATGGAATAATTTACAATATAAAAAGATGTTAAAGGAACTTAGAATAAATTTAAGCAGTTGTAATAAGTGTAAACATATCTAACATAGATGATAAAAATATATTGAGAGAAATAAATTTAATTATAATTAGGAATAAAGAAGAAATTAATTTATTGAACACATTTTTGAGTATAACAAATGATTTTCAAACTTATGATTTTAAAAAAAATTATCTTAAAATAATTGGACGATGAAGTAATGAAATTTGAAATAGTCAAATTTAAATTAGGTGAAATTAAATAGATGAATCAATTATTAATTTAAAACTGAATTTGTATGGTTTAGATTAATGATTCTATTTTGCGTTTCAATTTAGTTTTCTTTCAGGTTGTTTCTATTTTCCTACCTTCTTCCTTTTCGAGGACGAAAAGTTTTGGGTGGGGGAGAGTGTAACGACCCATAAATTTTTAATAATTTAAAATTGTTAAATTGATAAAATTTTGGTAATTTAATATGAAGAAAAATAAACTTTGTAATAAAATAAGGAAGGAATGTTAAAGTGGAAATGCATATTTTATTCATAAGGTAATATAAAAGAATGAAACTTATCTGAATGAATTTATTTGAGGATTCAATTATAATAAACATACACATTTAACAAATTCGATATAATTAAGAACAACTGTTAATACGAATGAAAGAAATTAATTAAATCCATAGGTCATTGCTTGATTTCTTGCCTTTTTCTACATGGCCTCTATTTCTTGCTTTAGCCATACAAACTCTTTTCCTAGCCGCATATTTCTCATTTTCAAATCACGTACAAGAATATTTATTTCTCATTTCAAAACTCCTCATTTTCATTTGCATTTAAGAATAAAACATATATACGTTTCTTGCTCCTTAACTTATGCGTTTTCTGTTTCTTAACATTTACTCTCACTTTGCTTGCCATCCAAACCATCTATGTATCAATCCAAAATTTTAATAAATGTTTTATTTATTTAATTTAGATAATCTTGTAATTAAAATATAAATTTTGATGTGGATTAGAATTCCATACATGAATTAATAGAATATTTTCTTGAAATGTGAATTTTGTCAATATGGTCAAATTTTGACTTTTAAATTTAAAATTTTAAAGTTTAAAATTTGAATTTTGTCTTTTATTTTGAAAGTAAATAAAATTTTAAGAATACTTCTTTTCGTTTCGTTGAAATCTGATTTATAACGTGAAAGTTATGCCTTTTTAACTATTGTGTGTAATTTGCTATATTTAACAAAATTGTTTACTATTATATAAATAATATTTCATTTGGTCATATAATGTTCTGATTTATGTTTTCAGGGGTAAAATAACTTTTTTTTATATATTTTGGTTTTAAAATATTTTTAAAAGGGTAATTGACATCTTCTAATGTCAGTTGTATTTTGTTTACAATTTCTAATTTCCAACTTCAATTAATTTAAGAAATTCTTTATTTATTTTTTTATTTTTCCTAAGAACTTATTTTATTCTCATTCTCACTTTATTTTGTTTCTCAAAGATTTATTTTAAACCATTTTTAAGAAGAGTTGTAATTTTCCTAAGTTAAGTGGATTGTATTTGCAATTTTCTTAAGCTAGTTTCAACAAATTAAGCAAATTCTATAATTCCTATTTTAGTTAAAGTTTAACATTTATTGGAATTTTCAAATCTTTTAAATTCTAACTTAAAAATCTTTTAATTTAACTGAATATATTCATAACAACATTTTTCTTCACTTTTGATTCTTTTAAAAATTGGTTATATACCTTTTAATTTAAGTAATTAGTATTCTGTAAAAGAAATAAATTTTGCGTATATACATCGGTTCTTAGTAAATGATAAATGAATAAAAAGGATGTAAACAAATATTATTTTTAAAAGAGAAATAAATTTTAAATTAATAGTGTAAATAAGCATATTAATTACACGTCTAATTTGTACGCTTATTTCGGTTTTGATTAATTTAGTTGGCATAAATGGTACGTATTTAATGAAATATTCATTAAACGTATATTTACTAAATATAGGTAGCGAGTAAATAAGAAAATGTATAAATTTATATACGTGCTTGTTTATAAATTGGGCGTATGTTTGATTTAAATTATTGAGATTTTAGTACACATTCCTAAATTTCTTACCTTAGCTATAAAAAATTCAATCAATCAATTAATAGCTGGGCATTTCAAAGGAGGGAAGAAATTATCTATAGCCATTCAAATTTATTACTTGCACAGTCGTTTGCATATAAACTTCCACACATTCCTTTTTCTTAAATTGTTTTAATTGGTATAAAGTATTTATTTCCCAACTGTTCGAATTAATTTGTTGCATTGTTATTCACGTGCAACTTTCTATACTTGACTCTCTTATATAATAGGAATAAATTCCTCCAAATTCACGTAGTCGTTTTCAAGAAAATTAATATCTTGCCATTTTTGTTCCCAAATCAATGCAAGTTATCTTTGAATACTCGGTCATGTATGCTAATACCACTGCAATAATATTTGGTTTGAATATTTCTTAACACTTTCTCCTCTTGAAATTACGCAACTCGGCTTATAAATAAAAAAAACCACGTCCAATTCCATTTACCTCTCATATATAATTGGAACAAAATCTTCCAATTCCTATAGACGTTTCAAATTGATTTGGAAATTTAATACATGCTTAGAACTGCGTTTAAAAAGGAGATGAGACTGTGGAATTTATAAACTAGGTGTGACGCCCCACCTCTATACCCACACTAGCCAAGAACACTACGATGTAGTGCTGTCAACTAGCACGGAGAATAAGGCTGTTGAGGAGCGACCATCCATGTGATTGCTTATCACACGGTGGCTATAAATAATCTTCGGAAACGAACATAGAAATAAGCATAAACAAATCAGTCACAGACATCCATATCACAAAGGCGGAAGAAGATATAAATATATAACTAACACATGAAAATGTACATCAGAGTAGTGGTCAAAAAGATCCACAATAATACAAAAGAATAGCAATACGTGCTATACAAAAGAATACAACTATGAGTCTATATCTCAAGTGTATACAACAAAAACTGCTAATCTAAATAGTTAGCCAAAAGTCAGAGTAGCAAATCCCGGGAAGAAGTCAAGCAGAAGCACCTGTAACATCTCGGTCTGACCCGAGTATTATTTAAGAAAATAATAAACAGATCAGTCTAGGTATAAATATCAGATGACATGGTATAAAATAAAAGATATGGCATAAATGTAAAATATCCATACTGAAATACTACTATAAGTATGCAAATGATGATCAACAGAAGATAAATCGATAAGAGATAAATCGATATCACAAGAATCTTCTCAAAGATCCAAAGAGGGCATCATACCCTAAACTTGTACTCGTAACAAGTCAATGACATAAATTCCAGAAATCAACACAAGAAATCCATAAATCACAGAAAAAGGGAAAGAGGCCTATCACATGACGGTCCGAAGACCATGGGGAGCTACCCCATACGGGTGAGTCGGAATCACCCAGATGAGGTCTAGGCTAACCAAAAAGCAAAAAGGTATGTGTGAGTGGAATCACACAAATGGTGTCTAGCCTAACCTCGCAACAAAAAGGTATGTGTGAGTGGAATCACACAAATGGTGTCTAGACTAACCTTGCAGACAAAGAGATATGTGTGAGTCGGAATCACACCCATGAGGTCTAATCTAACCTTGCAAACAAAGAGACATCGCATAATTGCTAGTCTAAATCATAAAATGATCGTCATGATCAACGAGAAGTGTCAATTTCACTAAGCTGGTAAATATAAAAGTCTAGCTTCATGTCCCATAACCACATGCTTAACTTAAATATTTACGAACAAACTGTAAAACTTCACTAGAAAATTGTCACAAGAGATTCAATCGAACAATTCCAAGAATTAACCGACGAAGTGAACGCAAGCGTTTCATACCACTCGTTTTACTAAGTTGTTTAATTAGATTTCTCATACGAGTGAGGTAAAGGTTTGTATATACTAATAGATTAGAAATCGTTTGAGAAAACGAGCTTTGTTATAAAATAGTGTTGAAATCATTTGAAGAAAGAGCTTTGATATTTACTACTAGTATAGAAAACCTTTATATTTTAAAGTGACAAATCGTAGAAGTGATCGTAGAAACAATCAATCATAAAAATTCACGTTCGAAGACGTGAATAAAATCCAAAGAAACTGATAAAGAATTCATCGAAATAGATATTCAAAAATCCATAAAATCGACCGAGAAGCCAAAGATAGTTTGTCTCGAAGAATGGTCAACTCGGCATCTCAACAAAGCAAGTTCTGTTGAATGTTTTTCAGATAAGATCCCCTACGGAGGGGGGTCCCAGTGGTGGTGGCAACCCCCCTAGGTGGGGGTGTGGGGGCAACGCCCTTGCTACGTGGTTCGAACTGCCCGGTCAGGTCATGGGGGTCCAAAGGGCAGCACCCCCGGCGGGGTGCGGGGCAGCGCCCCGTCCAAAACGGTACGACCTAGTGAAGAACTAAGGGAGGATAGGATCGAGCGACTTACGAGTATAAGGGGTCGAGCGCCCTACAGGTGTTCGCGACCTAACGACCTAAACAAGGTCGAGCGAGTTAAGGTGATGCGCGACCTAACGTGTCACGCGACTTAATGAAGGCAAGGCCGAGCGAGTTAGGGTGATGCGCTACCTAACGGAGGCGAGCGACTTAAGGGGTCATGCGACCTAACTGGAATGGCCAAGAGACCCAACAACCCAGGCAAGGTCGAGCGACCTAATGGTGTTCGCGACCTAGTGGTCGAGCGACTTAAGGGGGTACGCGACCTAAGGGAAACTCGCGACCTAACATTGCCGAGCTAAGGTAAGGTGCGACTCAACCAGGTGAGTGACCTAAGGAAGATGAACGACTTAAGGAACTCGCGGGTTAGAAGAGGCGAGCGACCTAAGGTCATATGACTTAGAAACCACCTAATGTGATAACACGCGAGCGACCTAAGGGTTAGGTCGCGAGCGACCTAACTCCGAACACGGAAAAATGGCCAGAACAACCTAAGTACAGAAAATTCACCAAAACGCTAAAAATTAGAGTTTTTCGCCAATCCAATCCAAACCAAATGCTAATATGCATGCAAAAATGATAGGGAATCATTCCCAACAGTCCAATATAGTTATAGGCTAGAATTGTGAGATAAAAATCTCACCTTTTCACCAAATTTATGAAGAAAAGCTTGAAAGCAATGGAGAAGTAATCACAAGCTTGAATCCAATGTCTTCTTCTTGAATTTGGAATTGAATGTTGGATTTGCAAGAGAATTTGAGCTTGGAATTTTAATTTCTCATTCCACTCACCATTAATGCAAAAGCTTGGTTGTTAGGAAATTTATGAAGAGTGAGGAGAAAGAGAGAACTGGGTTTGAGTTATAATGGCTAATCTAACCCAAAGTCCAAAGCGGGAAAAGTAAGTGAAATTCCACTAACTCCAAACCTATCTATGTTTATACTTAAAAAGGTTGTAAACGGCATTTCGAACTCAATGGAAGTGGTCTCGAGTCCTAATTTGACCGTTAGCAAAAAGTAGCTTTTCGGACCAAGATCTGATTAACGACAAAATATTTAAATAAAATATTTAAATATAAACTCGATAAATATGCGGGTTGTTACAGGCTGAAATGATAGGCCTGAACGATAATTATTTATTTACTTATTCAGTTATTTATTATTTATTTATTTAACTTGGGGTTGCTTGTTTGAAATGGTAGAACCCAGATTTTTTTAAATTACGGATTGAAATGATATATTATCCGTACCATTTGACCTAGGGTAGAAAATATCATACAGACCCGTGGTTATATATATATATATATATATATATATATATATATATTTCTGAAAATTTAAGTAATTTAAATTTTTGTATTTGTTATTTTGATTTGAATTGAATAAAAATGATATTAGTGATTTTATACAAGTTAAAAATATATAAATAAATAAATGGGTAAGTTGGAATGTAGAATATAAATTTATTTTGGAAACTAATTTTGTAAAGGAATGAAATTCAAGTTAAGTAAATAAAGTAGAATACATTTGATGTAACTGAATTTAAATGGATAAATAAGGTGTAATTTAAATTTTCTATAAATTAAATGGCTAATAAAATAAATACATAAAATAAAATTTTGAATATAACCAAACTTAGGAGAAGTGGAGTTTAGTTTAAGAAATGGGTAAGTTAAGGAATAAATTGATAATAATTATATTTTGGAAAAATAAATCAGATTTAATTATTAAGCAAATTTTGAATGCGAAGAATAGAAAATTTTGATTTGACTTTAATAAGTGAAGCCTTAAGAAGTTGATATTCATTTGTGAAATTTACCTTATATGAATCATTAATTTTGAGAAATTTAAATGACCATTTTAAAAGTGGAAATATGATTTTTGAGTTAAATTGATTAAATTACAGTTTAATTATTGATAAATTTATATTAAAGTCGGAAATTTAATTTACTTAAAATTTTGTTGTAAGGGATATTACCGCACTTTATAAGTGCCGTAGTTGATGAAAATAAATTAAAGGCTAGAATTAGTTAAGGGCTACTGCAGTACTTGGTAAGTGCTGCGATTGCAAAAATTTAAAACTAAACCTGAGTAAATAAAGAGCTACAGTAGCACTTGTTAAGTGTTGCGTTGGCTGAAATGAGATTTGTGAATATTTAATTTAGAAATAAAATAGCTTCACTTTTGGAAGTTAAATGAAGTAATTGGGTTTGAATATAAACTATATCTTGAAATTTTATGACCACGGGTAATAATAACGATTGGTTGGTAAAGAGACTGGGATCGGATACGGGCATACTCTCTGTCGATACCAAAACCATTTTGACAACCGTGCACGCGGTGGAGATTCCAGAATGAAGTAGGATGGTGGTGACATTCTATTAAGGTATGTACATGGACCCGACTCCCGTGAGTTGGCATAAGGTGGCTAAAACAGGAGCGATTGAAGGGCTAAGGAGGTAGCACCTCTTATCGGACACACTTCTTCGTATGCCATTCTATTACTTTTGTGATTGTTTGGTGCACACCTTTGATTTGGGAGTGTTGTTCGAGGTGGGGGTAGTAGCTGCTACGCGCTACCACCGGTCCGGAAGCGTAATTGGTATATCTACCTTGGCATTGTCTAGTTGTGCCGTGTCACCTACCCTAGCGAGCTTTGTAGGAGTTTGATTTGTGTCGTACCTATGGAGTATCTTCTCGTAGTCTCCCGATCAGGAGATATGCAGGTACTGTATAGACTACTGGCACTATTTGTGTGTTAAGGGCTATATGGGTAACAACTTAATGCTATTTAAAAGTAAATTTATTTTACTAATAGACACTATTATAATAGTGAAATATTACTACATAGTAAATAGTTTAACGGATCCTTAGAGGATGGACGGTCCCAAGCATCCTTTAAGTTACTTGCACTCTATTATAGTTCACTTGAGTTAGCTTAAACTATGTAAGTATGTATGTCCTGACTCGAGTTATGTTTTATTTTACGCTCGGGTCAGCCTGAGTATCAGTTCGGACTTTGTTCCTTGGAGCTAGGACTGTTGGAGACCATCTTTAACAAGCTGCTGCCTAATTTATGTTTAGTTCTTATCTTATCTTACGAAATCAAGATAATTGAATATTGAGATTTTCTGTGGTTGTTTCAAACTATATTTGGTTTTAAAACTATGTAATTATGTACTTATTTTGAGACTATGTGATAGTGGCTTCATGAACCACTATTTTCTCTACTTCGGCTGCATTTCTTACTCTGTGTCTGTGACCTATGATTATTTATATACTGTATATTCTAAGATTTTCCAATTTTTATTTACAACGCGGTATTTTGAACAATTCAAGTTCGACATGTGTGTCTGCCATTGCACTTGGAGGGTGCAGCATGATAGGGGGTTCTCGCTTCCTGGTTTGCTAGCGAACGATTGACTCTTACTCCTACATGTCCTCGTGGGGGTTGGTGGTGCCGTCGAGAGTCTGGCCATAAAGGTAGAACACAAGTACCAATGTATGCTACGGTGGGCGTTACCCTACTGGCGTGGCCCGTTACAATTTGGTATCAGAGCTTTGGCTCTAGGCAAAACTTAGAATGTATGGTAAATTTGATTTACAGAATCACTTTCATTCGAGCTTGATTCTCTTCCTTTTGATTCGATTTCCTTCAAATTTTGGTACGTTCCCTGCGGTTCCAAAGTTCGTCCGTGTCCCTCACTATTCATCTTCTTTCAATTCTGGAGTATGCCATAAATCCACTACGGATGATCTTTATAGTGAATTGGCGGTCTCGGCAATATTCTAATAAAGGGGTGAAACTCCTTTACAATTAGCATTGATTCACCAGAGATTTATATTTATCCTCGGTTTAGATGCTAGTATCTTTGGTTATTCAGAACTCTATCTCTTTAGATCGAATAAAGATTTACCCCAGAAAATCCACATCGATCTTATTCTTTATGTCACGGTTGACCCGGTTAAGGCTGCCCATGATTTTTATAAACTTATCCAGTTCCTTATTTTGTTATTTAATCATCGGATCTTCTGATTCCAACTTATCTTTAAATTAAAATCCTCTTTGATTTGAGTCCATCAAATTTGAATCTCTATCCTTGTTTTGAAAAATTTATTCCTATATTTGGAAAAAAAAATCTAATATTATATATATTAGTATAATTTTCAGAATTTTATAATTAATTTAACTAGTTGTCAAGAGATAATAGTCTTTGATTTTTCTTTATGGTTTTGTAAACCATGGGTTTTGTCTCATATAAATAATTGAACTATAAAAATGGTAATAAATTAATTTGGAAACAGAAATGAATTTAAAACAAGAACTTGGGAATTCAATTTCCGATGGTTTCAAGCCTTGTGTTTAAAGTTTTAAAAGGATATATTATTTAAATTATTTTCGAATAGAAATTTGTTTCCAAAGAATTTTAAAGGTTAAAAATCAGTGCTATTCTCTTTGTCGCTAGGAAATAATTTCGGTGATGACTACAGCATCATCGGCATTCATTTTCGAGTTTCGAAGTGAAGAGACCAATCTGTAGTCTGGCTACAGTGTTACCTTGAGAATTTAATTGATTTGAATCTCTAAAATACGACTTGATTTATAATATATAGATATAAGATTGAAATTTGATTTGACATATTATGTACATATATTTATTTATCTCTAAATGGTTTGAAGGGAATCAAAAATTTAATTCTTAAATTTTATCTTGAGGTATAATTTCAATTATAAAAGGAAAATCAAATTTCCGAACAAATGATTCAAACTTGAGATAATGAATTTGAAAGTTTTATTTGTATAATACTCAATTGCATTTCAATATAACTTACCTTGATTTTCAGAAGTTAACAATGTAATTGGATAATATACAGTATAAAAAGATTTTATAAATAAAGTTTGAGTGGTTATAATAAATGTTATACACTTAAATTCTAGTTATAAAAAGATTAACAGAGGTAAATAGAATAAAAGGGTAATGTAATAATTTACAATATAAAATGATGTTAAAGGAACTTAGAATAAATTTAAGCAGTTGTAATAAGTGTAAACATATCCAACATAGATGATAAAAATATATTGAGAGAAATAAATTTAATTATAATTAGGAATAAAGAAGAAATTAATTTATTGAACACATTTTTGAGTATAACAAATGATTTTCAAACTTATGGTTTTAAAAAAATTATTTTAAAATAATTGGAAGATGAAGTAATGAAATTTGAAATAGTTAAATTTAAATTAGGTGAAATTAAATAGATGAAATCAATTATTAATTTAAAACTGAATTTGTATGGTTTAGATTAATGATTCTATTTTGAGTTTTAATTTAGTTTTCTTTCAGGTTGTTTCTATTTTCCTACCTTCTTCCTTTTCGAGGACGAAAAATTTTGAATGTGGGAGAGTGTAACGACCCATGAATTTTTAATAATTTAAAATTGTTAAATTGATAAAATTTTGGTAATTTAATATGAAGAAAAATAAATTTTGTAATAAAATAAGGAAGGAATGTTAAAGTGGAAATGCGTATTTTATTCATAAGGTAATATAAAAGAATGAAACTTATCTGAATGAATTTATTTAAGGATTTAATTATAATAAACGTACACATTTAACAAATTCAATATAATTAAGAACAACTGTTAATACGAAGGAAAGAAATTAATTAAATCCATCAGGTCAATGCTTGATTTCTTGTCTTTTTCTACATGGCCTCTTTATTTCTTGCTTTAGCCGTACAAACTCTTTTCCTAGCCGTGTATTTCTCATTTGCAAATAATGTACAAGAAGATTTATTTCTCATTTCAAAACTCCTCATTTTCATTTGCATTTAAGAATAAAACATATATATGTTACTTTCTCCTTAACTTATGCCTTTTTTGTTTCTTAGCATTTACTCTTACTTTGCTTGCCATCCAAACCATCAATGTATCAATCCAAAAAATTTAATAAATATTTTATTTATTTAATTTAGATATTCTTGTTATTTAAAATAATGGTGTGGATTAGAATTCCATACATGAATTAATAGAATATTTTCCGGATATGTGAATTTTGTCAATATGGTCAAACTTTGACTTTTAAATTTAAAAGTTTAAAAAGTTTAATTTTATCTTTTATTTTGAAAGTAAATAAAATTTTAAGAATACTAATTTATGTTTTATTAAAATCTAATTTATAATTTGAAAGTTATGCCTTTTTAACTATTGTGTGTAATTTGCTGTATTTAACAAAATTGTTTACTATTACATAAATAATATTTCATTTGGTCATATGATGTTCTAATATATGTTTTCAGGGTAAAATAACTTGTTTTGTATATATTTTGGTTTTAAAACATTTTTAAAAGTGTAATTGACATCTTCCAGTGTACTTTGTATTTTGTTTACAATTTCTAATTTCCAACTTCAATTAGTTTAAGAAATTCTTTATTTATTTTTATATTTTCCTTAAGAACTTATTTTATTCTCATTCTCACTTTATTTTGTTTCACAAATATTTATTTTAAACCATTTTTAAGAAGAGTTGTGATTTCCCAAAGTTAAGTGGATTGTATTTGCAATTTTCTTAAGCTAGTTTCAATTAATTAAGCAAATACTATAATTCCTCTTTTAGTTAAAGTTTAACATTTATTGAAATTTTTAAATCGTCTAAATTCTAATGTCAAAATCTTTTAATTTAATTGAATATACTCATAACAACATTTTTCTTCACTTTTGATTCTTTTTAAAAATTAGTTATATACCTTTTAATTTAAGTAATTAATATTCTGTAAAAGATATAAATTTTACGTATATACATCAGTTCTTAGTAAATGATAAATGAATAAAAAGGATGTAAAAAATCTTATTTTTAAATGAGAAATAAATTTTTAATTAATAGCGTAAATAAGCTAATTAATTACACGTCCAATTTGTAAGCTTATTTCCGTTTTGATTAATTTAGTTGGCATAAATGGTACGTATTTAATGAAATATTCTTTAAACGTATATTTACTAAACATAGGTAGCGAGTAAATAAGAAAACGTATAAATTTAGATACGTATTTGTTTATAAATTGGGCGTATGTTTGATTTAATTATTGAGACTTTAGTACGCGTTCCTAAATTTCTTACCTTAGCTATAAAAAAATCAATCAATCAATTAATAGCTGGGCATTTCAAAGGAGGAAAGAAATTATCTATAGCCATTCAAATTTATTACTTGCATAGTCATTCGCATATAAACTTCAACACTTTCCTTTTGCTTAAATTCTTTTAATTGGTATAAAATATTTATTTCCCTACCGTTCGAATTCATTTGTTGCATTGTCATTCACGAGCAACTTTCTACACTTGACTCTCTTATATAGTAGGAATAAATTCCTCCAAATTCGAGCTGTTTTCAAGAAAATTAATATCTTACCATTTTTGTTCCCAAATCAATGCAAGTTTTCTTTGAATACTCGGTCAGGTATGCTAATACCACTGCAATAATATTTCGTTTCAATATTTCTTAACACTTTCTCCTCCTGGAATTATGCAACTCGGCTTATAAATAAAAAAACCTAGGTTCCAATTCCATTTACCTCTCATATATAATTGGAACAAAATCTTCCAATTCCTGTAGACGTTTCAAATCAATTAATTCTTGCCACTTTCCGCTCCTTGTTTACGGAACTCGTTTTTTTAATTAAAACTCACGTAGTTCATTTCCATTTACCTCTTGTATATGTGGAATAAATGCTTCCTATTGCTTCTGACGTTTCAAAAATTATTCCTTGCTATTTTATTTTACCTAAATTCACGCAACCCATATGCAAACTTTCCTATATAAATTCATAACCTATGTTCGTAAAATTAAATCGTCACCTCACTGATTTAAGTATAAACCCACGTATAAAGTTTTGCTCCATCTCGTTTGGATTCAATCTCCTCTCTCTAGCGCGTGCTACATCAGGTAAATAGCTTCTCTCTTCCTTTCTTATTTTTCTTCTTTAGTTTTCCTTTTATTTCCATCCTTGTTCCACTGTGTTCTGGCAAGAGTTGATTGAATATATATATATATATATATATATATATATATATATAATTGTAAATGCATGCGCCGCCTTTGAGCTGAAGCACCACCTATATGCATATATCCCGTTGCTTTAGTGATTTCGTGTTTCAGAAAAACTTATCTAGGCCGAACCTTTGGATTGGGGTTGGGGTGTGTGGTGAAGTGGTCGAGCCACGTGTGTCAAAATTCTTTTTTTTCCAATCTTAGTTCCTGTTGTTATTTAAAATTTGCTATGATCATTTTAAATTCGCGTAATTAGTTATTCGTTTTATTTTGCTCAAGATCGGAATTGGGTGGTCGCATCCTCTAAAAATTGATCGTGCCTTCTGTACGCTTTTCCGGTGTAGATATTCATTATTTTGTATCAAAACTCCAACAGTGTAAAGGTGAGTATTCTCACCAGACAAAACATACTTATAGATCTGTAAATTAATAACAAATGTAATTGTAGGATGGATATATTATACTTTACTTGCCTGTGATATAAATTGATGAAGTTAAAAACCCTGTTATTAAATTGACACATCATCGGTTATACTATATACTGTTATATTTATACTGTTACTGTTTATTTATTTATTTTCATCACTGCAAGTTCACCATAGAATAGAATCGTACGGGCTGAAATGATAGACCTGAATGATAGTTTATTTATTTATTTGCTTATTTAGTTATTTATTATTTATTTATTTAACTTGGGGTTGCGGGTTTGAAATGATAGAACTCGGATTTTCTTTAAATTACGGATCGAAATGATATATTATCCGTACCATTTGACCTAGGGTAGAAAATATCATACAGACCCGTGGTTATACATATACATGTATATATATATACATATACATATATATATATATATATACATATACATATATATACATATACATATACATATATATATACATATACATATACATATATACATATACATATACATATACATATACATATATATATATATATTTCTGAAAATTTAAGTAATATAAATTTGTATATTTATTATTTTGATTTGAATTGAATAAAAATATTTTTAGCGATTTTATACAAGTTAAAAATATATAAATAAATAAATTGGTAAGTTGGAATGTGAAATATAAATTTATTTTGGAAATTGATTTTGTAAAGGAATGAAATTCAAGTTAAGTAAACAAAGTAAAATAAATTTGATGTAATTGAATTTAAATGGATAAATAAGGTGTTATTTAAATTTTCTATAAATTAAATGGCTAATAAAATAAATACATAAAATAAAATTTTGAATATAACTAAACTTAGGAGAAGTGGAGTTTAGTTTAAGAAAATGGGTAAGTTAAGGAATAAATTGAAAATAGTTATATTTTGGTATAATAAATCAAATTTAATTATTAGGTAAATTTTGAATGCAAAGAATAGAAAATTTTGATTTGACTTTAATAAGTGAAGCCTTAAGAAGTTGATATTTATTTGTGAAATTTGCCTTATATAAATCATTAATTATGAGAAATTTAAATGACCATTTTAAAAGTGGAAATATGATTTTTGATTTCAATTGACTAAATTAAAGTTTAATTATTGATAAATTTATGTTAAAGTCGGAAATTTAATTTACGTAAAATTTTGTTGTAAGGGATATTACCGCATTTTGTAAGTGTCGTAGTTGATGCAAATAAACTAAAGGCTAGAATTAATTAAGGGCTACTGCAGTACTTGGTAAGTGCTGTGATTGCAAAATTTAAAACTAAACCTGAGTAAATAAAGAGTTACAGTAGCACTTGTTAAGTGTTGCGGTGGCTGAAATGAGATTTGTGAATATTTAATTTAGAAATAAAATAGCTTCACATTTGGAAGTTAAATGAAGTAATTGGGTTTAAATATAAACTATATCTTGAAATTTTATAACCACGTGTAATAATAGCGATTGGTTGGCAAAGAGACCGGGATCGGATATGGGCATACTCTCTGTCGATACGGAAAACCACATTGACAACCGTGTACGCGATGGAGATTCCAGAATGAAGTAAAATGGTGGTGACGTTCTATTAAGGTATGTACGTGGACCCGACTCCCATGAGTTGGCATAAGGTGGCTAAAACAGGAGCGATTGACGGGCAAAGGGGTAGCACCTCTTATCCGACGCACTTCTTCGTATGCCATTCTATTACTTTTGTGATTGTTTGGTGCGCACCTTTGATTTGGGAGTGTTGTTCGAGGTGGGCGGTAGTAGCTGCTACACGCTATCACCAGTCAGGAAGCGTAATTGGTATATCTACCCTGGCATTGCCTGGTTGTGCCATGTCACCTACCTTAGCGAGCTTTGTACGAGTTTGATTTGTGTCGTACCTATGGAGTATCTTCTCGTAGTCTCCCGATCAGGAGATATGCAGGTACTGTATAGACTACTGGCACTATTTATGTGTTAAGGGCTACATGGGTAACCCCTTAACGCTATTTAAAAGTAAGTTTATTTTACTAATAGACACTATTATAATAACGAAATATTACTACATAGTAGATAGTTTAACGGATCCTTAGAGGATGGGCGGTCTCAAGCATCCTTTAAGTTACTTGCACTCTATTACAGTTCACTTGAATTAGCTTACACTGTATAAGTATGTATGTCCTGACTCGAGTGTTTATGTTTTATTTTACGCTCGGCTCAGCCTGAGTATCAGTTCGGACTTCGTTCCATGGAGCTAGGACTGTTGGAGACCATCTTTAACAAGCTGCTGCCTAATTTATGTCCAGTTCTTATCTTAGCTTATGAAATCAAGACAATTGAATATTGAGATTTTCTGTGGTTGTTTCAAACTATATTTGGTTTTAAAACTATGTAAGTATGTACTTATTTTGAGACTATGTGATAGTGGCTTCACGAACCACTATTTTCTCTACTTCCGCTGCATTTCTTACTCTGTGTCTGTGACCTGTGATTATTTATTTACTGTATATTCTAAGATTTGCCAAATTTTATTTACAACGCGGTATTTTGAACAATTGAATTCCGACATGTATGGACGCGAATGGTTGAAAATAACGGGTCGTTACAAACGTACTTGTATGGACGAATGCTATCAGAACATCGTCAGGAGGACGACGAGCATTCTAAGTTAATGTGTGCTAAAAAGGTAACGCTTAACCAAGGGCCTCATTAATCGCGAATGGCTAAAACAAGGGACATGCATGTAAGGCTAAGTGGCTAACAACCAATTAGGGTAAGGTCGCCACTGTCTAGAGGTCCCTTTATTTCGGTTGTGTGGGCGGTTGCTGATCCCAACCGCGGGATGATCTTATTTGGACTATCCTGTAAGGGGTAGCTCCTATCTTGTGATGCAGGTGATTAGGGTGGATCCTCGGTACAGTGATCCAGACCACGTATTGTGGCGGGCGGTACCCCAGTAGCCCCTCTATTGTATGGAATCCAATCTCTAATAAGTGCCTGTATGGTTTTGATTATGCCCAACTATGCTGAAAAGTGAGATGCAAGCATTTCAGCTAGGTTCTATTTTACTTTCTACAGACACTATTATAATAACATCAGACGGATTTGATATAAGTGTTTTGGTTATCGTAAGGTAAAAACCCGACATGTTTATTTGTGACGTGGTCTTACGAGATACCTTTGATTTCAAAGGATTTTTTAAACTTTAATAATCCAAATGTGCGAGTTTTCTCACTCTGGTTTTCCAGACTGACTCGGGTGTTATTTCACTATAATGCTCGGGTCAGACCGAGTATTATAGATATAGAAAAGGATGCTGTGGAGCTTAGGAAACGAGCTGGATGGCGAGACATATCACACGTACTTGATGAATATTCTACTGTGCTAGAATTAACTGCATAGTCAATTTTGTGAGGACGGGTTATGATAACTGTCCGGTGGTGTGTTATGAGATGATGTAATGTATAAACAAATATAATTCTTTTTGTTTTAAAGATTAGTCACTTATCTATTATATATTGTTTCGTTGCGATTGTGAGATTCTAATATTTCTTCTATTTCTTCTTCTACCTCTTTCTTCTATAACTCTAATGGTTCGGTTTTTTGACATTCGATTTTTCGGCGTTTGATACAATGGATGTATTAATGTCGATTTTTGGGAGTCGAAAAATCGGGTTGTTACATATTAAGATAGCAAGGAAATAAAGTAAAAGGGGAAAATAATACCAGATCCAAATCTGACTGGAAAAGGGAAAGCCAAAAGGTGAGTGTTAAACTCACTCACGAAATGATAAAATTTTATTGCAAGTTAAACAAGTCATATAGGGATAAAATATTGATTGTAGGTTGAGAATTTTAAATGACATTTAATTTGAATGCCTAAATTACGATATGTGATAACTAATAATTATTATGACATGTTATTGAATTGGTTGATTTGAATGTTGATTGTATGTTGTGATGGATGCTATTGTGATTGAATGTTTATTTGTTCATTTATTTTGGTATATCCTTGTTATCACTCTATAATTAATTCTAATCGTATAATTTTTCATATTGATTCTTTGAACACATACAAAACCATTGGATTTCATATATTTACATGTGAAAAAATTAGTATGTTTAGATTTACATTTTGAACCATAAAAATGATTTTGAGAAATAAACCGTTGTTACCTTATTTGAAAGTTTTAAAATTTAAATTAGAAACCATGGGATGTTTTCATAAATTGAATTTTGAAACTTTGGAAAATTTTCATAAATCAAATCTCTTGAACTCTAAAATTAAATTCGAAATTTTTCTATAAATTAGTAAGTTATTAGAATGAATCTATTGTGAAATCTGTTGTATTTTGAATATGAAAATAATAACTTTTCTGGAAAATTTGAAACTTTAAAAATAAGTTATCTGCATGCCGTATTTCATCTGATTTTGATTTAATTTGCATAAGAATTTTAGTTTTGCCTTGGGTATATTATTTTCCTTTACTTTCGGCTTAGCTTGAGTATTTCAGTGTTTCGAAGATATTATTTCTTGAAGACGAAAATGGACTTGAAGACTATATTTATTAATATTATCTCGTAGCATTACTCTGTTTTATCTGTTTAATATATAACTCTGATGATATTGTAAAGTGAAATTATTATATATTGTTAAACAACTTTATGAACTATTTATGCTATTATTATATTTTTTCATTCCACAGCATGATTCTATGTATTGTCCTTCTTTTTTTCTTCTTTCCTTAAAATAAAACCTATTGATAATCTATCTTTTAGATGGTTTGTGTAATGACCAATAATTTTTGATAAAATGAGAAAAATAATATTTAGTTTAATAAGATGGTGGTGTCAATATTGGAAGAAATAAAATTTTGTGATTTATTAATAAGAAAAATAACTAGAATATAACGTTAATAATGTTAAATTAAGGCAACTGATAAATATTTCAATGTCATCTCAATTAATTGGACTGATTAGAAAGTTATAATTGATCATAAAGTGTAAATGGTAAACAAAAAAAATATTGTATTAAACGGTGAAATTGTACGTGATTAACTGGAATTGATTAAAAAAGAATAACAAATCTATATGTGACTTTATTAGTTTTGTTTGTTAACAATAAACATAGAGTTGTGTTTGAAATTGTAAGTTGTAACAATGGTTTAATTATCATTGCATTATTTAATCAGTTGAAACTTAATTGTAAATCAATTGCAATAAATATAATAAATATTGCGCAAATATAAATTAATATGAAAATTGTGGAATATTGATGTAATAAATGGAAATCCAACGTTAACTATGTCTATAAAGTAACGATTGATTGAATAAAAAGATTGAAATCAAAATGAAATAATTTATTGGGTTTTAAATTATAATTAATGAATTTATAACAATTGGAATTAGAACGTTGTAATTAACGCAATATTAATAGTTGAAAACCCTATTCCTAAAATTCCAAAAACTAATTTCCAAAAAAAAAAAGTTTGGTTGCTTCAAGTTTACTTCGAGTCGGCAAGAGGTACGCTTCGGATTTTGGAGGCGAAAACCCTACGACGAGTTCGGGTCAGAGAGAGTTCCACGCCAAAAAAGACGGATCTGGTAGCGCTTCAAGTGCCAGAGGCAAAAATTCTGCAGCGACTTCGGGTCAGGAACCAAATGACTCAGATCTTGGGTCATTTTGTCAAAAAATCAAAGCAAGCACTAGGCAATTGAGGTGGCGACCCAAAGTAACACCCATAGTCAAAATTTTCCAACCTTCTAACGTTAGTAACTTTTGCATACGAGCTCAGATTCACGTGCGGTTTTCTCCATTGTGATTGTATCAAAATTCCAAACATTTTGGAACTAGTTTGGCTGCATTCTAAGACAGCTAAATTTTTGGACTAATTTTGGATTTTAAATCGACAACAAATCGAAGGTGAGTATTTTGACCCACTCACAACTACAAAATTTTCCTATGTCAGTTAAATTGAATTTTGTTGCGATTAAAGATTGATTGGTTGATGTTCGGTATATTTAAATTATCATTCCAGTTAAATCAGACTTTTACTGAATATTATCGTCATTAATTTAATATTAAATTCTAAATTGCCAGTTCATACCCATTATTAATAATCAGTCACCTGTTATTGTTTATTGATTAGTTTGAATGGAGATTGTGATGGACGATGATTGTTGATATTGGATGACTGGATGTTATATTTCATATTGTTATAACACTGCAAGTTCCTTATGAGTTGAAATGATACATACCCGAAAGATCTGTTAGATTAAGGAGAAATCATTATGGGTTAAAATGATAGACTCGAGCGATTTCATGAATTTGAAGTAAAATTTGGGATTACGGGTTGAAATAATATATACCCACAAAATTTAAAATATTTGGGGATTGAAATGATAAATATTTGTATCACTTGACCATAGGATAGAAAATTATATACGGATCTCGGTAAACCCTTAAATCTTGAATTTGGTTAAATAACATTATGAAGCAAATTGATTTATATAAACTGAATCATTTTGAGAATCCAAGTTTAAATGTTGGAATTGGAAATTGGTTTAAATTAAAATTTTAAAGTTGAATTTGAAGTATAATCAAAATTTATCGAATTGAGTTATTGAAATGTTTGAAATTGTAACATGGAAATCTATTGGAACTGGAATAGCCTAAATTGATATTTCAAGATTTGAAATTGGGTTTTGATTTGAAATCTAGATTTGTTGAAATGGAAGAAATAGTTAAATTTGATGTTAATTTCAAATTTACCATTTAATATATAAACTTTTAAAATATATTGTTTTGAGAAATCCCGACTATAAAGATTTTTAACAATTAAACTAATCTAATCTATTTTAAACTATTTTAATCAATTTAAACTATTTTAATTTACTTTAATCTATTATAATCTATTTATCCAATTTAATCTATTTTACCTATTTTAAACTAATTAATCCATTTTAATCTATTTTAAATTTATTTAATATAATTTAAATCTATTTAATCTATTTAAATTTATTTAATCTATTCTAAACCTATTAATATAATTTAAATCTATTTAATATATTTTAAATTTATTTAATCTAATTTAAATCTATTTAATACAATTTAAAACCTATTTAATCTATTTAAATTTATTTAATCTATTTTAAATCTATTTAATATAATTTAAACCTATTTAGTCTTTTTTAATTGTATTTAATCCATTTTAAATTTATTTAATATAATTTAAACATATTTAATCTATTTTAAATTTATTTAATCCATTTTAAATCTATTTAATATAATTTAAATCTATTTAATCTGTTTTAAATCTATTTATACTATTTTGAACCTATTAAAACTATCTTAAATCCATTTAAATTATTTTAATCTATTTTTTTCTACCTTAGAGTATTCTAACTATATAAAGGTTTATTTTTAAACTATGCCAAACTATCTAAATTATTTTTTGAATTTCAGATTTGTGTAGGAAGTGCTTATATTTAAATCCTTGGTTTAAAAGCAAATATAGTTAAATTATGTTGTAACCTAAGTTGGGATTTAAATGATATTTTTTGGTGAAATGACATATTTGATTGAATATGATGATTTTAAAATGAGATTTAACCTATTTTGTCGATATGATTCCGAATTGAATATATTTTTGATAGTGATATGTTTGAATTGAATATGATATTTTGATATCAATTATGAAATAGTTTTGAAAATTTAAAAAGATCCGTCCGGTATGAAATAAGTGTTTGTTTGTTAAAGAGACCGGGATCGGATATTGTCATACCCTCTGCTATACCGAAACCATTTTGACAACTGCGTATGCGGTGGAGATTCCAGAATGAAGTAGGATGGTTTGGTGAACGATTCTATATAAAATGTGTTAAGGGAGATATGGGTAATGCATTAACGCTATTTTAATACTTTACTTTATTGTAGACATATTATAATAACGTATTGTACTACATAGTAGATAGTTTAACGGATCCTTAAGAGATGGTAATCTTGAGCATCTCTTAAGTTATTGCACTCATGTTAGACACTGGATAAGAGATGTCAAACATCGTAAACATCTATTATGTCATTACATTCATATTTATTTACTGTTGATTTAACTTGCATAAGAATTTTAGTTCTAACTCGAGTGTTTTTTCTTTTCAATTCACTCGGGTCAGTTTGAGCTTTTTAGTTATCGAAGACTGCTTTTCTAGAGGATGAAGACGAAGATTTAGTACTATTATTATTTATTATATTTATCCCGCTGCATCATGTTCTTCCGCTGCATTATTTATTTATTACTGTCATATTTACTTTGATTTGTATTGTAAAGGTGTAATCAAATGTTATTTGTAAAACAGCTTCATGAACTGTTTATTTTATTATTATATTTTGTCATTCCGCTATGAGATTCTGGTTTTTTCTTTCTTTCGCTGCTTTTTCTTATTTACCCGATAACAATCCTCACTTTTGAATGGTTTGAGGTTGACATGTGTGGTTTATTATCGATTAAAACTATCTAAAAAGTGGGTCGTTACATTTGTTATCAAAGCTTTAGTTAGCGATAATCTTAGCTTTGTGGGGTCTGACTCATATATGAGAGAGCATATTTGTTAGTGTTATAAATGGTTTTTTATTATGTCAATATATTCTATTTATAATTTATAGATTCCGGTCGGTACATAGGACGATATAACACCGATAGGGATTTCTAAACACTTAATAGAGCACAGCGACGTAATATTGTTTTGAAATATGGATAGATGAAATATCTAGTATTATATTTGTATATAAAAGAATAATTTTATAAATGGTTATAATTGTGTGATATATTGTATTTTAGGAAGTGGACTTTAATAAATATTGAATTGTAAAATAAGATTTACAAATAAAGTAAATATAAATTGGAAATTTTAGAACTTAAGTTTTAGGATTCTGAAAATTTCTTTCGAAAGATTTTGGAGTATAATATTAAGATTTTTCATTTAAGTATTCTCTTATACAAATATTTCAATATTATTTGAAAGAAATGTTTAAAGGAATTTTGGAAGGAAATAAGTTATGTAGTCCCCTCTATGTCGCTGAGAAATAATTTCGGTGATGAGTGCACACATCATCGACGTTCATTTTCAAGTTTCAAAGTTGGAAGACCACTGTAGTAGCTTACAGCACATTTGTCTTGATAAACAGAGTCTAATTATATTTTCTAAGTAGATTTGACATATATGAAAGATAGAATGTGTGTGTATAATTGATTTGAAAAGAAACCTAGAATTTAGTTCTTAAACTTTCTGATAATTGGTAACTTTCAATTATTGTAGTAAAATGAAATCTTAACTATCTTTATATTTGGAAACTTATAAATGTGAAATTTAGAAATTTGATGTTAAGTGATTAATGAAATATATAAGATATGGGAAATTTGTAACTTGTAGATATGAAAATTTAGAAGATATAATTATTGAACATTTTGATAACTAAAGTGATTGAGATAAACTTGTGTAACATTCAATTGCATTCTTCAAACATATAATATAACTTACCAGAAATGTTTAAAAGTTGAAATGTTAATAAGAACATGTAATAGAATATTATAAAAGTAAAACTTTAGTAATGAAGGTGTACAATGGAATTACTTCTATAAATAAGAATTCTGATGTACAAAATGTTATAAACTTAAGTTAATAATTTGAAACGATAGTAATTATAATTAATGAAAAGATGAATACTGTAAGTAAATATTATGAACTTAAGTGATGATTGAAGCCAATTATAATTAAAGAAAATAGTAAAAGTGAATACTTTATGTGAAAGAAATAAAAGTGAAAGAATTTTTTTGTATGAGTTGCTTCACAAATGAATATTGAGATAAAAAGGAAATCAACGTAAAAAATGAAGGTGAACTAAACTAAAGGAAATGTATATAATACTCTAATAATGAATCCATTGATTATTTTAAATAATTGAATGGAAATAACTTATGTAAGTAAATGAATGTAAGCTAACGGAAACATTGCATTGTACGAATGAAATGGGAAATGGATTTTGTAAGTAATAAATGTAAATTAAGAAAAATAATAATTATATGGATGAATGAAACTAATGAAAAGTAAATGATATGGAAAGATATTAATAAGAATGAACTTGAATAATACTTGAAATCATTGTTTGTTTTGGCTTATGGGATGTTTGTGGTGTGATACTTTAAATTGTTTAGGATGCATAAATAATCTATTAAGTTTTATCTGAAACTGTTGAGTGTATGGTATACATAGTAGTTTATTTATCATTGTATACGATTAAAAGTTTCTAAACCCAAACAAACCATTTATTTTGGTTGTTATGAATGTATGGTTGATTTCTTTGATTTTATATAATGATTGTATTGTTTGTTTACTTGTAACTATTGTTCTGTTGTGTTGATTTGTTTATTATTAATTAATATAAATATTTCTCTTTTACTTAATTACTAATCTCTTTTGGATTATATAAGTGAAATATAGGTTATGGAAGCAATAGCTACTATTTTTTGTAGCGCCCCACCCCGAGACCCACCTTAGTAAAGAGAATTAACGAGTAATTCCGTCTACTAAAGCGGAGAATAGGGCTGATTAATGGCGACCATCTATAGCTTTGTCTTAAACATCTATTGAATACGTCGATAAATGCAATACAATTTTCTTTTCTATCTCAATGGATCGACATACACAGTAAATGTTTATTCCAAAACTATAGGTGGTTGACGGATCTATCAGAACAAAATACAATAACTTAATGTAAAGCACATCACAGAACAGTAATCGATATCATATATATACATATACACTGATACATGTTTAGTACAATACAATATGAATACAATAAAGGTGGTACTCGACCACACCATATACATCAAATCAAATGTAAAAACATCAGAGTATGCGGAAGAAATAAACTACTCAAGCGAAAGAAGAAATGATCCAACACCAACTTCAAGCTAAGTCCAATAGATGATACCTGAAACAACTCGGTCTGAACCGAGTATAAATACACAGGTCAGTCTAGCTACCCAAATCAGTCAATATCGATAATATGAAGAAGAATGGACATAGTGAAACTTCTTCTCGAATAAGGAGAAGGATTAGATAACTCATAGCTCAATACTTAAGTAACAAACGTTACCTAAGTGACTAAATACCTCGAAAGAGGCAACTCAAACTCAATACTCAAATAAAACACAAGTGCCTCATATCATTAGCGATAACCCATAATGAACTCAAATCAACTCATATAAAACTCAAGCAAAACTCAAATGCTTCGATGAACCATTACTCCAAAAAGGAGAAAACTCATCTCAATCACAAATAGAAGTCATGAAAGCAACACAAGACAACTCCATAAGAATGCGAGATCTCAAACTCATAAGTAGGCCAAGGCGACTAAATCTCACACATACATCTCAATCATAAAAAATCATGGAACTTGATACGAATTCAAACTCATAAAATCTCAAACTCAATAAAGAATTCGATGCATGTCCAAACTCAGAAAATCTTAACACTAATGCGCCAAAAACGGCGAATTCAAAGCTCAGAAAACCCAGATTGGCCATATCCCTGAATACAATGTCGAAGCAAAGCTGCACGTGCTAAACTCAAACGGCCGAAGCCTTAGACAAGGTCGCTAACACCTTCCAAAGCAGTTCGTCCTCATGACAAGGTCGCTGACACCTTTCCAAAGCAGTTCGTCCTCATGACAAGGTCGCTGACACCTTTCCAAGCCATTTTGTCATCCCTAACAAGGTCGCTAACACCTCCAAAGCAGTTCGTACTTATGACAAGGTCGCTGACACCTCTCAAAGCAGTTCTGTTAGGTAAACATCGTGAATGTGTCACAAACTCACGGATAGGAACCCGAAAAGTGTTAACGTGTGTCCCATACCTCACATTCGCGCACTTAGCGGTTTACTAGCCGTTAGTCGATGCCACACTAAAAACATCACAAAACTCAGAAAATTATATCTCGCCCAGTCTCATTGGCGAGTGATAAAGAGATACCATACTTGTCTCATCACATCGACAAGTGAAAAACATCATGATGGTTTCTCATAAACCATAAATCTCAAAATATGAAATCATAAACTCAAGACTTGCCTTATGTTATTGGCAAGTAAATAAAACATCGTGATGGTTCTCATCGATCAAACTCCTACATAGGAGATCTCAAACCATAATACTTGCCAAATATTGGCCATCTTAAATAATTCCAATAAATAAGAATTATAAAACTCAAAATACGCTATAAAATGGCAAAACATCTCAGAATCATTAAACTCAAATAGCTTCGATCGTACAAGTCCGAAATTAACCGAAATAGTAAACGCACATGTCCCATGCCACGTGTTTTACTAAATCGTTTAATTCTCTTTGTTATACGTTCGAATAGTACAAAAGTGTGTGTTTTATATTTAAAATAGTTTACTAGAGAAAACAAGCTTTTAAAACTTTTTTTTCCTTTCCAAAAAGATTAATAAGATCAATATTTGAAGTTCCTTTATTATAGGAAATAAGTAGATTTTATATTAGAAAAATAATTTTAAAATACTATATAATAATAATTTGAAATTTTCATATATTTCAAAAATCACTTCAAAAATGGTTAGTGGAAACCGTGCTCGAGAACAAAGAAAAACAAGAAGGATAACTCAAGACCGATAATTTGAGTTCAATACGAATTCAATTCAAATTTAATCCTAAATCAATTAAAATTCAATTAAAATTACAATTTCAAATTCTTCAAATATAGCTAGCCTATTGATAGGCATCATAACTCTCAAAACATCTCAAAACAACATCAAAATCGAATAAGAATGAGAGCAAAAATAAACTAATACAATTCTCGGGTCAATAATTGTTATTGCTGTCCTTTTGCTCTCGCAACAGGGACAAAACAAACACGGTTTTGATCAAGCAAACCTCAAAATTTAAAGAAACACAAAACCTGAAACTTTTAGTACAAAGTTTAAGCTTTTCGGAACATCTAAGATTATTAAATTTGGATAAGAATTGAGAAAGTTATGATAAAAATAGTTCAGAGATCTAAATTCAACACCGTTGTCATTTTGATCTCGGGATAGCAAAGATCAAATGCAGTTTTGATCAATATAACTTCAAAATTTCAAAAAATCACAAAACATGAAACTTTTAACAAATTATTAGCATTCCAGAACATTAAGGATTATTGAATTTGGATAAAAATTGAAAAAGTTATGCTTAATTTATTTTCAGATTCAACAACAGAGCAAATAATAGTTTTGCTCTCGGGATTACAATAGAAACACTCAAATTTGAAATAGATAACTTCAAAATTATGAAAAACACAAAACATGAAACTTGTAGTATCTGATCTAATATTTCCAAAACATCTAATATTCTTAAATTTGGTTAAGAAACGAAAGAGTTATGCTTAAATTACTAATAATATTAGTACTGAAATTTGACAGGGCAGAGACTATTACTCTGTTAAAAAAGGATTTTGACCAAGAAATCTTCAAAATATGAGAAAGTAACTAAAATAAAAGTTCTTCCATAGAAAAGTATCTTTCTACTGCAAAAATATTCAACATAATTGGATTTACCAATCAAAAGTTATGTCCATTTTACTTTCAGGTATTAACTCGGAAATGTTTTATATGGCTGTGTTATAACATTAGTTTCAAACTCAATTTCGACCAATTTAACAGCATAATTTCGAAATATTATTAAAAGAAAACTTGTAGCTAATTGAAATAGCTTTCAATGACAAAAAGATTGAGTCAATTTGGATTAGTCTACCTTATATTATCATTGTTTTACTGCAGCTACTTTTTGTTATCAAATTTCCAGCAAACAATAACACAAAAATCACACAAGTTTTCAACCAAATTGTACACAATTGAAACAAAAATCATTCAAATAATAATGTGCAGTAAAAAAATATTTAGAAATATACATGTGAGTGATTAACTCACCTCTATCCTTTAATTCACCAATCGTTATTATCACTTCAGCCCAAATTTCCAAACTAGTAAACGTTAAACAAAAATCAATCCAAAATATACCCAAAAACCCTAATTTAGTTTACTGTAAATTGAGAATTCAAATCATTGAGATGTATTTAAGCTAGAGATGATTACTTGTACAAATAAGCTCCTAAAGATGTTTAATTTACCATGAATTGAAGAAGAGATTTGATTTTTCTCTCTAGGTTTTGAAAGAGGAATTGAGCTCTGTGGAGGGTTAGAGAAGAGAATGAAAATGTACGTACTGTAACTTTCCTCTTCTCATTTCTTAGGTTAATAGGCCAATAAAGAATAGTTACACTAATTGGGCTAAGGTCCAACAAAATAAAAGAAATAAGATTATGTTTTTTTTTACTTAATCACTTAACCAAGTATGTTAAGAAATGAACATTTCAATATTTCAAGCTCTACTTCTTTAAAAATTATGAAATTCATTACTTATGATAATAAAAATGTTTTATACCCAATTAAAAGATGATTTACATAATTAGAACATATTTATTATCATATTTCTCTATTTAAAGAAAATAGCAAATTTACATTATTAATTACAAAACTCATTGTAATTAACACTATAAATTACAAAAAAAATCACAATTTTGTGTCATAAAATTCTATAACTCATTTCAAATATAGTTTATGCTCAACTTATATTTTTAAACTCAATTCCATCATTTTATTAAATATATCCCATTTTAAAAATAATTACTCCTTTTTTAAAAAATAATATTAAATGAAGTAAAGAGCAATAATTAACAAAATTATTGCATTAACTCTAAATAAAACACATTTTCCTCATTTTATCCTTAAATATATTGTTTATTCCCAATAAAAAAATTAATTTCCTCTTTAATTATTAATTTACGCTATTAAATTATAACTGCCGTTATAATTTAATATTTTCAGGTAATCGCAAAAACTAGGTTTGTTACAGACTCCTCCCCTTACAAAAATTGCGTCCCCGCAATTTTCTAGAAAAAGAGCTGTAAAAACATAAAAGATACAATCATCGAAGGGTAAAGACAAGCTCGAATTCCAAATCATTCATACTCTCAATATAGAATGGTAGAAATAAATAAGGAAAAACTCATTTGGTTAATTCAATGGCCTATCATATGCTAATATAGTGATTAGCAAACCATCGAATTTTCCAAGAACTCGAAAGAATTTCAAAGATATCTCGTCTTCGATTTCCGCATAAAGATACGGAAAGAACATCCTCACAATAGAGTAGAAACAATAGATAAGATAGATAAATCACGAAATGACTTCTTACAGGGCCACCAAACTCGAACGACCATGAAAATTTGCATGTCGTTGTTATTAACTCAAGGATAGAATATACATAAGAGACAAGGATATAAGCTCGAATTACTTTTCAATCCAAGATATTTATAATTTTTAAATCTCAACATCTTTTAAATTTAAAATCTCAATTTTCAACATTTGAAAATTTTCTAATTCTTTATTATATTACTTAGTAAGTAATTTAAAAATCAAATTAAAAGTCCAAATTTCTTATCTACTTCAAAATTAATTTCCAAAGAAATTTGTAAATCCATAATAATAATCCTCAAAATAAATTGAGGGTTTAAATTCTCTTTACTTTTTTTTTAAACCACCTAAATAGTTTAAAAACAATCTTCAAGTTCTCTTATAACTTTCTCTTAAAACATCCAATGTATATAATATAGATTCTAAAATCCCAAAATATACTTTCAATAAAGTATAGCACGAGAATAATCTCACTTATTCTCATCTTTAAAATTTCAAAATAAATAAATAAATGGCATTGCCTCGCCATTGAATCTCAAATAAATAGATATATATGTTGGCTGCAGAGTTGACCGAACGATCAAAACTGCCTCGCCACTCTATTACTCATCTCTAAATCAATGGCTGCAATTACCATTCAAAAATAAATTTAATATTTAATCTCAAAATATTATTTTCAAAATCTCAATCCTTAAAACACAAATCTTCGGGTTTGATTGCCTCATCATAGCATTTAGGAGATTCCTATCGATAACGTTGATCAGGCGTATCGACCAGAACTCTTAACTACTCGATGGATAACCCAACACTCTCAAATTATTTCTATGAAAGAATACTGCTCATATAAATATATTCTCAAAACATTCTTTGATTTTTAAAATATCTCAAAACTCCAATTTCTCTTTTTAAAACTCATATTTATATAGCTTCGAACTTCAAACCAAAGAACATTAAGAGAATGCATCGAGATATACCCAGAATATTCGATTCTCAAAATCAACAAAAGGAGATAGAGCGTTCGTCAATCTTACGATGTCACGAGCCACTTTCAAAAATCATCAAGATATAGGATAAGAAAGATATTCTTCTCGAAGGAGAAGAAGCATACAAACCACAAATCATTACTTCATACAAAGTAATGCTACAAAGGATAACACCGATCGAGTATTCGGAAAGGATAACTTAAAGAAACTGAATGATAAACTCAATCAAACTCGAATAATATAGCACCTCACCTCATTCCTTAGTGGATGTCCTCATGGAAGGATAGCCGAAGGCTAAAAGCTAAAAATAAGGTTAATTCAACACTCAATTCCCCGTTTGGATATCAAACCCAAACGGACTCATCAAAACTCAACAAAGTCACCTTGATTGGAATTCGAGTTATATCAACAACATCTCGATACTCAAGAGTGAATTCAGAAACTTCGAAATCATCATTAACATTCCAAAGTGATAGAAATAATAAACCAATCAAAATAGGAAGCCTAAATATACAATAGGATCCTAAAAAAACAAAGGATTGGACTTAATATCAAATAAGTCAACCCATCTCAAATCAAATGCATCTCAAGATCGTGAGTAACAAACAAATACTTAATAAAGCAGCAACAAATAGAAAACTCAAAATGCTTAGAACAAGCCAATCATTATGGATCCCTCCAATAGGATTCACTACTCTCAAAGGAACACAACAAGAATACTATAAGAAATCAATAAGCTACATCGATACAAACTCACTCGCATCGACAAAAATAAGAATAGAATAATCCCAAATAAGATTATTCATAAGATAAGATGACATCCAACTCTATTATGGAATACTACGGAATATAGTGTATATTTTCCTAGACATATTCCATCTCAACAATCCCAAAACCCAAAAAACAATCAAGGCCCGATTCGAAAACAAGCTCGAATAAAGGACAATGATTCACTAGTATTGTAACGACCCGCTATTTTGGACCATTCAAATCGACAATAAAACCGTACATGTCCGACTTGAATAATTCAAAATACCGAATTGTTAATAAAATTTGGCAAAACTTAAAATATACAGTAAATAAATCAATCATAGATCACTTACACAGAGTAATACAATGCAGCGGAATAGATAACGAATAGTAGTTCATGAAGCTACTATATACCTCAGAGTTAGAAATAAAATACAACCGAATAGTTCAAATGCCATGAAGTCTCCAATGCAACAGATGGCTTCTCTGAACCAATCAACTGGATGACTGAAGGGATAGATAGCTGGATCTTCAAGCAAAGCTCCAACTTCGAAGATGAGTCTCAAATGTTGTATCTCTCAGTCTGACCCGAGCGTAAAGCAAAACACAAAACACTCGAGTCAGGATTAACATTCTTATATCAATAAATCTAACTCAAGTGAAATATCAACCGAAATATAATTAACTTAGAGGATGTTTGGGATAACCATCCTCTAAGGGTCCATGGAACTATTTAAAAGATAGAAATATACACTATAACACCGTAGTCTTTTCAACTTAATTTATACTTCAAAACCAAATATCATTTTCACTTCAAATATCTCTATACTTCCCATATAGTATTTTTATATATTAAATAATTTGTACAGTAAAGAAATTTCAATTCCCTCAACTTAACAAATCGTTTAACATCAACCCGACCACCCCATTTAAATCTATTTCAATCTCAATTTATTAATTTAAATTCAACTCAATTTCTAAAATAACCACTTCAATTTTATCGATCTCAAATTCGGATTTGAAATCACAAAATACCCTTTATATTCAATATATTTCAAAACTTTAAGTATTCAACGTTTCAAACTAACTTTTTAATCAATTTAGTTTCTAAATAATAAATTCAACTATACTGATTTCAAATACATATCTGAATCTCAAAATAAACCATTTAAATCCCAATATAGTTCAAAGCTTTAATATTTAATTAAATGTTCAATTTAATAGTTCCATATAGATCTCGATTTAACCTCATTATTATCTAGTCTTAAAATAATCCCTCATTAGATACAATATCATTTAAGTAACCTTAAATTACATTTTACTCAATATTTTCTTTAATTTGTTTAAACGTGAAATATTCATTAAATCACATAAATCAAAAATCCAGTTATAAAATCATACCTTTAAATTTCCCATTCAAAAATTTCAAATTGATTTAATTAAATAAATCCTTATTTAAATACCATTTAGATAAACCCACATTTGTCTCCCAATCTTAGTAAATTGCAGAATACTTTTTGGAATAAAATTTACATAAATATTTAACATAATTTATGTATTAAATCAAATTTTGACTAAATTAAATATTATTAAATCTATATATCATTACCCTTTATATATAAAAAAATTTAAGGATTAACATTTAATAAGACCATATATTTCTTTCCAAAACAATGAATTAAATTTCAAAATATTTATATATATGGACCAACGATGTCTGTATATATTTCTTATCATATGGTCAAGTGTTACGGATATTTATCATTTCAATCCGTACACTAAATGTATACGGGTGGATAGCATTTCAACCCGTAATCCCAATTCAATTAAATGAAAATCGCTTGGGTTTATCATTTCAACCCATAACGATTTTCTCCTATTCTAAAGTCTGTTCGGGTATGTATCATTTCAACCTATAGTGATTTCTATACTAACAGGGAACTTGCAGAGTGATAACAGATATGTAAATAATAATAACAACAGGCATATATCATCAAAAAAAATATAAAGAATAGGATATGGTGTCATATCCCATAAGTGAATAGTTACAGATAATAGCATATATAACAATTTGAATAACTACAGCCTCATATTTCAATTGTCGTCTCAATTGAAATCAAATTTAGTAAATAAAATAATGTTAATCGTGAGTGATTTCTCACCTTTCGAGGCCAGAGAAAAAGAAGTGGGTTATGAAATCCAGATCCGAATTCCAAAACAAAGCTAGATGGACACGGTTCAATGATCAAAGCTGATAATAGGAATAGACAAATTCAAATCAGAATTGGATCAAGGAAGATAAATAGGATAAGTGAGCTTATATACAACTAGCCAACATATGCAGACACAGTTTATAAAATATGCAACAAAATATGCATGCCTCGGTTAATATATATACATAGGTGTGCAGACCGACTATATTAATATAACCATATATATACTATATAACATATAACATTTCCTCTACCAATTTGTATATGACTATACATATGACTATACTTGAAATCAAAATACACATCCCTAAAAAAAAAATCCAACGTATATCAGTCAGTGCAAACAACCTTAAGGCTGACATGAAATAAACTTTTGAAAGCATATACTGTTGAAATTATAAAATATTGATATAACTTATACTGCAAAACTACCATAGAAAATTTATATATATACCTACATTTAAATATAACTTATGTAAATTGTTGAAAATAAAATAAAATATAGTACGGTAGACTCTAAAATACTAAAACAATCATAAAAATATATATTATAAATTGACCAAACTTGTACCCACCAATTTTATATAATATATATACCAAAACAGTAACGAAAATTGAAATACTATATTTTATATATCTAACATATGAAAGCTAATAAAATAACATATTTTATTATAGTTGAAACTGTTATAACCAAATATATAAAACATATAAAAATACGTATATTAATATAAGGCTGCCAAACTTATACCATATATACCGTAAGCTATCAATAGTAAAATAAAACGCGTAAATATATATATATATATATATTTAACTTATCAACTAGTTAGTAAAACATACGTATCTAAAAGCCGTACGATAACTATATGCTAACAAAAGTCAAAAACTATATACCTTAAAATCTTAAAATAATATACATAATACAGTATAAATATATACTAACCTTTATATATGAACAGAAGTTAAATATTTATATACACGTTTATAAATATAACAGTTATCATATATATACTATTATGAAATATATTATTATTTTTAAAGTTCAACTGTTAGGGAATTCAAAATCCCCATAGTTGCAGTAAACATATAAAACAAAACTTATGCACAATCTATACTGTTCTTAATATATAAAATAGACTTATATCAAATAAAATGCGTACTTACTTTTAAAAACCAGAGAGGAAATGTTTTGCCAACTAATGCATGCGGCCATGGGGAGGAGGCAGGCCAAGGAAAAGAGAGAGCTCATGCTCAGGTTTGGAAGAAATAAGAAAAGATGGAGGGGAAATGAGAACAGGCGATTTTTAAAGGAAGAATGCATGCGTGATTCAAGCAACATGACATGGCGAAGGGCATTCTTCAGGCAACAGAGAAAATGCTAGTTTCTTAACTATAAAGGTAGGTCTGCATCTGATATGTGAACGTGCTATATGACTTTATATAATATTTACAAAGCTCTCTCCTCTTTTAATATTAATTTGAGGGCAACGAATAGCCTACAGAGAGAAAAGAAGATGCAATCTATGCTATACTATATATATATATATATATATATATATATATATTCCTAGAAACACGAAAACAAAGAGGTAAAGGAGGGAAGAGAAAGAGGCGTATAAATGAATGGTAAATAAATTTAGATTTCAAATGAAATAAATGGAACAGCATAGATTAAAGTATGGATGTAAATCCTAGAATAATAAAAAGCAACGGTTATATGTTGATTAAGAAAAATAATTAAAATAATTAATGGCTTAAATGGGGCAGCATGTTTCAAATTTTTGAAATGCAAAAGAAACGTACACTATAAATATAAAGTTTTCAAAAGCAAAAGAAACGTAAAGCTGTCCATTAATTCATCAAAACGTTATTTAAGTAATAAATTGAAATGAAAAAAAAAAGTAATTGTAACGGCCAATAGTTGATTTAGCTATACACTTAAAGTAATAAATTTTTGTTTGTTTGTACAACACATAATGAGTTTTGAAAGTCAAGGATATAAAAATGGATAAAAGGAAATAAATCAGGAAATTTTGTGAGCAATAGCTTTACAAGGAAAGGTAGGCTCACATTATATATACATGCTGAGATGATTAGGCACGTTCAAAAATTTTGAAGCAAATGAAGGAATTGGAAATAAATATAAAATGAAAGAAATTTGAAAAGTCTGTAGCTATGATTTAGCCAAAATTTATTAAAGCCATTTACTAGGAAGGTTGGAACCGAAATAATAGGGAGAGGAAGGCACATTAAATTTGATGACAAAGTTGTGTTCGGATCTATAAGCAAGTGGTTTATATATTATAGGCCTTATGAAAGCGAGGGAAGGAACGGATGCTACTAGCTTGATGATTTGAGATTCTTTCAAGCGTTAAAAACAAAAATAAAGAGAGACCAGAATAAATGCACCACCATAAATATAAATATACGCTTCAATTGCAAAAGAAACGTATAGAGAAAATTATGGGTAGTGGGAAAGGTAAAGTCAGTGCACGAAACTACAAGGAATAATAAAAGCAAGGTCGATGATCTCAAATTTATTAATGGTTACGAATGGAAAAGTTTACCTGAATTGGAAAAGTATTAAGCAATAGAAATCTTTAACTGTAGTAAAAAGAAACCGTTACGCACTGATTCAGAAATCAATTAAAGCAATTAATAGCTTGAATTGGACAGCACGTTTTCTCAATTAAATAAACTTCCATAAAATTATTTGAAAATTTACAATCTACTATATTTAAATATACGTATTCTAAATATATAAACATTTTATTTAAAAATTCAATTATTATAAGATTTCACAAATATTCAATTAAATACGTTATAGAATCAATTAAAAATTGTTAAAATTTTCCGGGTCGTTACAAGTATTGTACTTTGATGTATCATGATATGCGTACTGTTCTGTGTTTATTCTACTTTGTTCTGATCATAGCTCTGATACCAAGAAGTAACGCCCCACCCCGAGACCCACCTTAGTAAAGAGAATTAACGAGTAATTCCGTCTACTAAAGCAGAGAATAGGACTGGTTAATGGCGACCATCTATAACTTTGTCTTAAACATCTACTGAATACGTCGATAAATGCAATACAATTTTCTTTTCTATCTCAATGGATCGACATACACAGTAAATATTTAATCCAAAACTATAGGTGGTTGACGGATCTATCAGAACAAAATACAATAATTTAATGTAAAGCACATCACAGAACAGTAATCGATATCATATATATACATATACGCTGATACATGTTTAGTACAATACAATATGAATACAATAAAGGTGGTACTCGACCACACCATATACATCAAACCAAATGTAAAAACATCAAAGTATGGGGAAGAAATAAACTACTCAAGCGAAAGAAGAAATGATCCAACACCAACTTCAAGCTAAGTCCAATAGATGATACCTGAAACAACTCGGTCTGACCCGAGTATAAATACACGGGTCAGTCTAGCTACCCAAATCAGTCAATATCGATAATATGAAGCAGAATGGACATAGTGATACTTCTTCTCGAATAAGGAGAAGGATTAGATAACTCATAGCTCAATACTTAAGTAACAAACGTTACCTAAGTGACTAAATACCTCGAAAGAGGCAACTCAAACTCAATACTCAAATAAAACACAAGTGCCTCATATCATTAGCGATAACCCATAATGAACTCAAATCAACTCATATAAAACTCAAGCAAAACTCAAATGGTTCGATGAACCATTACTCCAAAAAGGAGAAAACTCATCTCAATCACAAATAGAAGTCATGAAAGCAACACAAGACAACTCTATAAGAATGCGAGATCTCAAACTCATAAGTAGGCCAAGGCGACTAAATCTCACACATACATCTCAATCATAAAAACTCATGGAACTTGATACGAATTCAAACTCATAAAATCTCAAACACAATAAAGAATTCGAGGCATGTCCAAACTCAGAAAATCTTAACACTAATGCGCCAAAAACGGCGAATTCAAAGCTCAGAAAACCCAGATTGGCCATATCCCTGAATACAATGTCGAAGCAATGCTGCACGTGCTAAACTCAAACGGACGAAGCCTTAGACAAGGTCGCTAACACCTTCCAAAGCAGTTCGTCCTCATGACAAGGTCGCTGACACCTTTCCAAAGCAGTTCGTCCTCATGACAAGGTCGCTGACACCTTTCCAAACCATTTTGTCATCCCTAACAAGGTCGCTAACACCTCCAAAGCAGTTCGTACTTATGACAAGGTCGCTGACACCTCTCAAAGCAGTTCTGTTAGGTAAACATCGTGAATGTGTCACAAACTCACGGATAGGAACCCGAAAAGTGTTAACGTGTGTCCCATACCTCACATTCGCGCACTTAGCGGTTTACTAGCCGTTAGTCGATGCCACACTAAAAATATCACAAAACTTAGAAAATTATATCTCGCCCAGTCTCATTGGCGAGTGATAAAGAGATACCATACTTGTCTCATCACATCGACAAGTGAAAAACATCATGATGGTTTCTCATAAACCATAAATCTCAAAATATGAAATCATAAACTCAAGACTTGCCTTATGTTATTGGCAAGTAAATAAAACATCGTGATGGTTCTCATCGATCAAACTCCTACATAGGAGATCTCAAACCATAATACTTGCCAAATATTGGCCATCTTAAATAATTCCAATAAATAAGAATTATAAAACTCAAAATACGCTATAAAATGGCAAAACATCTCAGAATCATTAAACTCAAATAGCTTCGATCGTACAAGTCCGAAATTAACCGAAATAGTAAACGCACATATCCCATACCACGTGTTTTACTAAATCGTTTAATTCTCTTTGTTATACGTTCGAATAGTACAAAAGTGTGTGTTTTATATTTAAAATAGTTTACTAGATAAAACAAGCTTTTAAAACTTTTTTTTTTCCTTTCCAAAAAGATTAATAAGATCAATATTTGAAGTTCCTTTATTATAGGAAACAAGTAGATTTTATATTAGAAAAATAATTTTAAAATACTATATAATAATAATTTGAAATTTTCATATATTTCAAAAATCACTTCAAAAATGGTTAGTGGAAACCGTGCTCGAAAATAAAGAAAAACAAGAATGATAACTCAAGACCGATAACTTGAGTTCAATACGAATTCAATTCAAATTTAATCCTAAATCAATTAAAATTCAATTAAAATTACAATTTCAAATTCTTCAAATATAGCTAGCCTATTGATAGGCATCATAACTCTCAAAACATCTCAAAACAACATCAAAATCGAATAAGAATGAGAGCAAAAATAAACTAATACAATTCTCGGGTCAATAATTGTTATTGCTGTCCTTTTGCTCTCGCAACAGGGACAAAACAAACACAGTTTTGATCAAGCAAACCTCAAAATTTCAAGAAACACAAAACCTGAAACTTTTTAGTACAAAGTTTAAGCTTTTCGGAACATCTAAGATTATTAAATTTGGATAAGAATTGAGAAAGTTATAATAAAAATAGTTCAGAGATCTAAATTCAACACCGTTGTTATTTTGATCTCGGGATAGCAAAGATCAAATGCAGTTTTGATCAATATAACTTCAAAATTTCAAAAAATCACAAAACATGAAACGTTTAGAACAAATTCTTAGCTTTCCAGAACATTAAAGATTATTGAATTTGGATAAAAATTGAAAAAGTTATGCTTAATTTAGTTTCAGATTCAACAACAGAGCAAATAATAGTTTTGCTCTCGGGATTACAATAGAAACACTCAAATTTGAAATAGATAACTTTAAAATTATGAAAAACACAAAACATGAAACTTGTAGTATATGATCTAAGCTTTCCAAAACATCTAATACTCTTAAATTTGGTTAAGAAACGAAAGAGTTATGCTTAAATTACTAACAATATTAGTACTAAAATTTGACAGGGCAGAGACTATTACTCTGTTAAAAAATGGATTTTGACCAAGAAATATTCAAAATATGAGAAAGTAACTAAAATAAAAGTTCTTCCATAGAAAAGTATCTTTCTACTGCAAAAATATTCAACACAATTGGATTTACCAATCAAAAATTATGTCCATTTTACTTTCAGGTATTAACTCGGAAATGTTTTATATGGCTGTGTTATAACATTAGTTTCAAACTCAATTTCGACCAATTTAACAGCATAATTTCGAAATATTATTAAAATAAAACTTGTAGCTAATTGAAATAGCTTTCAACCACAAAAAGATTGAGTCAATTTGGATTAGTCTACCTTATATTATCATTGTTTTACTGCAGCTACTTTTTGTTATCAAATTTCCAACAAACAATAACACAAAAATCACACAAGTTTTCAACCAAATTGTACACAATTGAATCAAAAATCATTCAAATAATAATGTGCAGCAAACAAAAATTTAGAAATAGGCATGTGAGTGATTAACTCACCTCTATCCTTTAATTCACCAATCGTTATTATCACTTCAGCCCAAATTTCCAAACTAGTAAACCCTAAATGAAAATCAATTCAAAATATACCCAGAAGCCCTAATTTAGTTTACTGTAAATTGAGAATTCAAATCATTGAAATGTATTTAAGCTAGAGATGATTACCTGCACAGATAAGCTCCTAAAGATGTTTAATTTACCATGAATTGAAGAAGAGATTTGATTTTTCTCTCTAGGTTTTGAAAGAGGAATTGAGCTCTCTGGAGGGTTAGAGAAGAGAATGAAAATGTACGTATTGTAATTTTCCTCTTCTCATTTCTTAGGTTAATAGGCCAGTAAAGAATATTTACACTAATTGGGCTAAGGTCCAACAAAATAAAAGAAATAAGATTATGTTTTTTTTTACTTAATCACTTAACCAAGTATGTTAAGAAATGAACATATCAATATTTCAAGCTCTACTTCTTTAAAAATTATGAAATTCATTACTTATGATAATAAAAATGTTTTATACCCAATTAAAAGATGATTTACATAATTAGAACATATTTATTATCATATTTCTCTATTTAAAGAAAATAGCAAATTTACATTATTAATTACAAAACTCATTGTAATTAACACTATAAATTACAAAAAAATCACAATTTTGTGTCATAAAATTCTATAACTCATTTCAAATATAGTTTATGCTCAACTTATATTTTTAAACTCAATTCCATCATTTTATTAAATATATCCCATTTTAAACGTAATTACTCCTTTTTTTAAAAATAATATTAAAAGAAGTAAAGAGCAATAATTAACAAAATTATTGCATTAACTCTAAATAAAACACATTTTCCTCATTTTATCCTTAAATATATTGTTTATTCCCAATAAACAATTTAATTTCCTCTTTAATTATTAATTTACGCTATTAAATTATAACTGCCGTTATAATTTAATATTTTCAGGTAATCGCAAAAACTAGGGTTGTTACACTTTTGGTTTTATGAAAAAGCATTCTTTGCCCGACAAATAAATACGTTTTCGGATTACGGCCCAAAGATATTATATCATTTATTTCCATGGTTTGGGATATTTTATTTTAGAATATGTGATATATTGTTATTATTGATATTATTATTTCCCCCGGATCTCTCCGTATAAAGGAGATTCTGCTGAAATTTTCCATGAATTTTGGACTAAGAAACTTTTTGTGAAAATGAAGACGTTTTTCAAACTTTTATTACACTTGAATATAAAAGGATTTAATTGTTTTTATAAATTGTTATATTCTATTTTGATTATTTAATTATATAAATTAATTGTTTATGAATCGAATACTTTGAATAAGATATATTAATTCCTTTCCCTTCTTTTTCCTTTTCGAGGATGAAAATTTTTGAGTGGGAGAGTGTATCGATCCATAATTTTCGATGAAAAGAAAAGTAATATTTAATTTAATAAGATGTTGAAATTTGTGATTTATTAATAAGAAAAATAACCAGAATGTAATGTTAGTAATGTTAATTTAAGGCAATTGATAACTATTTTAATGCAATCTCAATTAATTGAAATGATTGGAAAGTTATAACAGGTCATAAAGTGTAAATGGTAAATAAAACAAATGTTGTATTAAACGGTGAAATTGTATTTAATTAATTGGAACTAATTAAGATAGAATAATTAATCTGTATGTGAATTTATTATTTTTGTTTGTTAACAATAAACAATAATGGTATTTGAAATTGTAAGTTGTAACAATGGTTTAACTATCATTGTATTATTTAATCAGTTGAAACTTAATTTTAAATCAATTGCAATAAATGTAAGTAAATATTGCGTTAATATGAATTTAGATGAAAATTGTAGAAATTTGATGTAATAAATGAAAACCAATGTTAACTATGTCCATAAAGTAATGATTGATTGAATAAAAAATGAAATCAAAATGAATCAACTTATTGGGTTTTAAATTATAATTAATGAATATATTACAACTGTAATTGGAACGCTGTAATTAGCGCAATATTAATAGCTAAATTTGACATGAAAATTTTATTTTTAAAAGATTACAATTACAAGTTAATCAAAAGTGATAAAAATTTGTTAGTTATAAAATTTGAATTTGAAAAGCGATGAATTTAATTTAATAATATATTATTTAATTAACATGAAAACAATAATTTTGGCCACTGTCTCAGATTTCGACGAAACTAATTTCATCGGATCCATAATAGTGAATTATTGTAGGGTTTAAAGTTTTGTAGCAATCAGACTCGTCGTTTGATCGTATGGGCTCGAAATGCGTAGAAATTAATTTAATAGAAATCAATTTAAAATAAGGTGATTTTGAAAGCTAACTTCTGTATCCAATGGAATTAAGACTTGAATCTTGTTCCGTTGAGTTTAAAAATATCGAAAACCTATATTTTGATATATTGAATGGCCATTTTCGTTTCGGGAATGAAACAGGCTTTTCGGGTCGTTGTTATCATTTCGATCCAACCCTAACTATATATTGGTTTACTTCAAGTCCGGAAGAGGTTCGCCTAACGACTTCGGGTCAGAGGGTTCCATGCCAAATAAGGCAGATCTGGTCATGCTTCAAGTCCCAGAGGTGAAAACCTGCAGCGACTTTGGGTCAGGAGCCAAATGACTTGGGTCTTGGGTCATTTTGGCAAAAACTCGAAGCAAGCACTGGGTAATTGAGGTAGCGATCCGAAGTCGAAATTTTCCAACCTTCTATCGTTACTAACTTTCGCTTACGAGATCAAATTCACATGCGGTTTTCTCCATTACGATTGTCTAGCAGTTTTGGAACTGGTTTGGCTGCATTCTAAGATTGTTAAATTTTTGGGCTAATTTTGGATTTTAAATCGATGACAAATCGAAGGTGAGTGTTTTGACCCACTCGCAACTACTAGATTTTCTTATGTCAGTTAAATTAGGGCTGTCAACGGATGTGTAACATCCCGCCTTTTTGCACACTTTAAACCGACACACGTGCCAATTCAAAGCATACGCAAGGGCGGATTGTTATGGGGTAAATAAGAAAAACAGAGAAGAAATAAAACAAAAACAGAATCTCACAGCGGAAGGATAAAATATAATAACAAATATACAGTTCATAAACAGTTTACAAAAGCTTGATTCTTCTTTTACAATAAATATCAGAGTTACACATACCAATACAAGCAATGCAGCGGAATAGAAAGAGTGTGGTGTAATACTATATATAACATAATACTTATTCTTCGTCTTCGTCCTCCAAAGCTAAAATCTGCTATCCTGAAATGCTCGGACTGACCCGAGCGAATTTGAATAGACAAAAACACCCGAGTCAGACTAGAATATCTTATGTGAGTTAAATAAACAGAATATAAATATGAGTACAGTAACTCAAGAGATGTTCGGGATTTACATCTCCTAAGGATCCGTTAAACTATTTACTATGTAGTATATTGCGCTATTATAATAGTGTCTATTTATAAAATAAACTTACTTTTAAATAGCGTTAAGGCTTTACATTTTCCACCTTAACACGTAATAGTCCCAGTAGTCCGTCCAATATCATAGCCCCTCCTGATCGGGAAGCCACTAGAGGATACCACACGGGCTACGGGAGAAAACCAAACTCGTACAAGGCGCGATATGGTAGGTGACACGGCACAACTAGGCAATGCCAGGGTAGATATACCAATTGCTATCCAGGCTGGTGGAAACGCGTAGCCGCAGTTACCGCCCACCTCGGACTAACTCCCCAAAATCAAAATATAGAAGTGGCCACTGAATCAAATCCAAGTCAAATTATAATATCGAAGAGGAGCGTCCGATCAGAGGAATGACCTCATTGGCCTGAGAATCGCTCCTGTTTTAGCCACCTTATGCCAACTCACGGGAGTTGGGTCCACGTATTTACCTTACAGGAAACGTCGCCACCACCTACTTCATTCTGGAATCTCCACCGCGTACACGGTTAGTCAAAGTGGTTTTCGGTATCGACAGAGAGTATGTCCATATCCGATCCCGGTCTCTTTGCCAACCAATCGTTATTATAACACCGCGGTCATTTAAAAATAGTTTATACTTTTAAAACCAGAATATAATCCATTTCAAACCGTAATATTTCGATATCATTTCTTCTTTTAAAACCCAAAACAATATGATATCGTTTATCCCAAATAAAATTATTCCTTTCCAAAAAATTATGTCACTTTTTATTATTTAATATCCCATGTAACCAATATTCTGTTTGTAACTTTCAACATAATTCTTCGAAAATCCATAGCATTTTAAAACCATTATTTTCAAAACTAAATGGTTTGGATATTCAACGGTATGCGAATAAAAAAAAAGTTTAACTTTACTGTTGCTTTATAAAGAAATAAATTACATGGCTTTCCAAATATTTCTTCTTTTAAAGTTAAACCAAAATCCAAAATATTACTTCAAGTCGCAAAACCATTTCAATTTTATATATATTTATATCCATTTTGGAGCATTAATATTTCAACTAAAGTTGGATTTTTATCCTTTCAAAAATCAATATTCTATTAATTAATCTTGACCATTCACATAAAATCCATAATTAATAAGACTTCAATTTCTAGTAAAATATATATATATATATATATTTCCAAATTCAATTTTTACTAGAATATTCATTTCAAAATATTTTGGGAAAAAAATCCAATTATAAATATCATATCTTTAAAATTTCCAACTTAATATTTAAACATAGGATATAATCATCAAACTCCATTTTCTTAATTTTCTTCCATTTTTAATAAAGAAATTTATTCACCTTTTAATTTCAAAATTTCAACTTCATATGCATATAACTATGGAAGAAAACATTTATTCAGTATAAAATTTAAGATTTTTATAAACCGTATTCCATCCAAACCATAGAAATCACATTAAAAATAGTTATATATAGACCACGGTGTCTGTATATAGTTTTCTATCCTATGGTCAAGTGATACGGATATTTATCACTTCAATCCGCAATTTAAAAATATAAAACTGCGGTTGTATATCATTTCAAACCGCAATCCCGAATGAAATGAAAAATGCATACTAACTTGCAGTTTAATGATATCAAATAAAACATCCCTTCAATAACACATCCATCATCCAATCACAAACATCAAGCAATATCAATCAATAACAATTATATATATGATCATATATAACAGGTGATAACTGGCAGTTTATTCAAATTAAATTTTTCAACTATTAATCTAACAATTTATATTCAGTGATAATTGACATAACTGTTAACTAGCAGTTCATATGCAACCAAAAATTTCTAACAGCCAATTAACACGCAATAAATCAATTAAATTAACAGTTACATTCAATAAAATGCAATTCAACAGATATGAATGAAATAACATGCCAAAAGCTCATAAATAAATTTCTATTCATTTCTAAAATTTATTTAACAAACATAAAAGCTTCTAGTAGTTGTGAGTGGGTTAAAACACTCACCTTTTGAATTTAAATTGAATTCAAATCCAATTTAAACCCAAAAATTGGACAGTCTCCAAATTCATCCAAACCAGTGCCAAAACGTCAGAAATTCTGATACGATCCCAGCAAAACAAACCGCGCGTGAATCCGAGCTCGTATGCAAAAGTTATGAAAATTTGAAAAATGAAAAATTCTGGTCCTGGGTCAACTTCGGGTTCGACTTCGGGGCGCCGCCTCATTTCCCCGATGCTTGCTTGGAGTTTTCGCCAAAACGACCCGGAGCGACCCGAGTCATTTTCTTCTTGACCCGAAGTTGCTCTAGGGTTTTCTCCTCTGAAACCCGAAGCGCGACCAGAAGCTGCTGCAGATCCACAAAAATTTTTTTTTTTTTTTTTTTTTTTTTTGAAATAAAATTTTGGAATTTGGGAATTAGGTTTTCTGCCATTGGAATGAGGAGTTGAGAAGGAGATGTACGTATAGAAAAATGAAAATAAGGAGTGGCTAGGGTTTATAATCGCAAATATATAGACAGATAAAAGAAGGCTAGGTGGGTACGGATAACGAACGTGCTAAACGATAGTTGGCCCAAAAAGCCCGTTCTGCCTCCGGAGTCGAATTTGTTAAAACTATATATCCAAATAGGTGTTTCAAAATATTCTGAACGCGATGGAAAAAGTTTCGCGACCAAATTCGATCGTATGAAGAAGTTATGCTAAAAAAATAAAAATTTCAAATTGATTTCAAAATGCGTAAATTTCAAGGCGTTTCGAGTCCGTACGATCAAACGACAAGTCCGATCGCAACGAAACTTGAAACATTATTATAATTCACCGTTACGGATCCGATGAAACTAGTTTCGTCGAAATCCGAGTCCGTGACAAAAATGGCTATTTTTAATATTTATTAAATAAATTAAAATAAATCATAAAATCCAAATTTTCTTTCAACTTTAAATATTGGCCAAATTTCATTACTTATATAATCCAATCAATTCCAAATAATTTAGCAAGCTTGGATGTGAATTAAAATTTATAAGTATATAAATTTCGCAGTGTTAACCTCTGCGTTTTCTTATTATTTGGGAATTATAAATTTTATTCGCAAAACCCAATTATTTAATCATATACTTATACTCTCATCTTAAATCTAATTATATAAATAACTTGATTTCTATTATCCAACTCAAAATATATCAATTATTCTCCAACTACATAGTTAACGTTTCTTTTATATATCACTGTGGTAATATTTCAAAATGTTCATCTTTTGTTTGCATAAATTACTGTATTTAGATAAAATTATAATTTTGGTAACTTATCACATAAATAACTTAAAACCTCAACTAATACATTCCACCTTTGTTTCATCTTATTCATTCACTCATCAATATTCCGTACTAACTACAAAATTTAGTGTATTCCTTTAAATTGATCAAAATAAGACTTATCAACTAATAGAAAGATTTACGTACAAAATTTATTGTCATACATCTAATTTACAAGCCTATACTTAATTATTATCCTACAATACGTTTTACGTTACTATAATGTTCATTCTTCCGTTCCTACGTTTCTATAAATTTATTCCTTTATAATTTATTTAACGCAACACTTAATCTACACCTATTGCGATGTTTCAAATTTACTTGAATGAACAATTTCTTTACTTAAAATAGTTGTTGTAAACTCTTAATTCCACATTTATAAGTGTATTATTATTTTCACTCAAATATTGTACATATATATAGAGTATTGGGTTTTTATTTAATCATCATTTATCATATATATTAATTAATTAAATTCAATACTTAAGTCTGACTAAATTTATTCCCCAAATACACATTTACATTTCTCAACCAATAAATATAACCAATCAAATTCTCATTTTATTGAACCTTGGTCAATTCCACACGTTAATTTTACTTAAAGTCTCAATTAATTAATTTACCTCGGTTTCATTACCTTATTACCTTATATGCATAATTGACATGGTTATATCTTCCATTACATCAATAATTTATCATTTCATTTCTATGCAATATATACTCATCTTATTCCATTTATTTGGTTACTGCATTGAAATCTATTTATTAACCAATACTAACGTTATTATCATAAAAAAAAAATTTGATTCCCAATTTTATTCAATACTTAGAACAAAAATTTTCACATTAAATCAAATCCTTCTATTCAAACCAAGTATCATGCTATGATAATATTTTACGTTGGTTACACTGAAAAAAATCAACTTTTTATCGTTATCAATTAAACATACATTAATTGCACAAATTAAAGGAATTAATTGCCATTTATCAAATTAAATTTTTCATACATCAATCTATTTCATCTAAATCCTTACCTATGAATATTGCAACCTTTAATTCCATTAAATACCAATTAACCCAAATTATTTCATTTATTCTAAGTCATATCACTAAAATAATTCATCATAATAAACTTAAAATCTATACGTTTATTGATTTATTTCTATTTGTCTTATGTTAAATTCTAAATTTAGTAAGACAACCTAAAGTACTCCACCCAATCGACAGTCCCTTTCAATTGTTAATACGTACTTAAATTTCTACAGTTGCCTTCCATCTGCACTTCCGTTACTATGATAAAAATTAGTAACGTTTATGCCATCAATCCATCATAATTACTTACCCTTAATTGAGTTTGATTTCCAAATAAATTTGCTGACCCTTAATTAGACAATTTATAAAAGTTTGTCATCATACCTATAGTTCTACGCTTATGCTATGTCTTAAATTTCAATAAATTTATAAATTTTGAGATGTTCATTAGGGTTTACAAATTTATTGACTTGCAATAACAGGGTTTCTTAATCTATTCAATTTATCGTTCACAATCTTTTATTGCATTAAATTGGTTTAATATTCCCATATTAAATTTTATGTACAGGTAAGAATTTTTCTTTCTTTCTCTACTTAATTCATTTGAATTTTATTCAAATGTCTTTAAATAGGTTTCTAAGTCACTTCTATATAATTTATTCTAGCCTTCATTTTAATACTTATCTACCACCTTTATTCTTTCAACTAAAATAAATTACAAAATCCTATTAAACAAACAATTTTAAATGGTCGAACTTAACGGGTCGTTACACTCTCCCCCACTCAAAACTTTTCGTCCCCGAAAAGGGAAAGGAAGGGAGAAGGAAGAATAAAACAGTATATCTAATTTCAAATATTAACTTATAACAATAATTTACTAAATTAATTTCCTTTAATGAAATACACTTGTTTTATAATCATTATGTCTTTTAATACTTGAACTATTAATGTTGGAAAAATATCTTTAACCAAATTCTAAGTCCAAAATTTACGAAATTTTTTTGGCAGAGTCTCCTTTGTACGGAGGGACTCTGGAGAAAATATAATATCCAAATATACAAATATATTACATATATTATCCAAAATAAAATATCCCAACACGGGAAAATATATAAAATAGCGCTTTATACGTAATCCGGAAACGTACCTATTTGTCGGGCAATACGCTTATTATTTTGGAACCAAAAGCAGTAGCAGTTGCTTCCAACCCCTGTATTCACTTATAAAATCTAAAAGTTAAATATCTATATTACAGTGAAATGTTTGGGTAGATTCAATCATTCATATCCAAATCAAATGCAACAACCATACATTTTAACAAACGGCACACACCACAAACCACAATCATTCAATCAACAACCGTTAGTTGTTCGGGTTCAAATTATGAAATTTTACGGAGTGAGAAATAACTATCAAGTGCATCCGTTACTCAACAGTCTTAGATGGAATAGAGATAGATTATTGTTCCTCCAACAACTCCAAAATTCCTTACCCAACAACCATACATCAACCAAACAATTCAAATCAACACCACAATAGCTTATTATACATTTATTTCATGCTTCAGTGGTTTTATTTTCTTTCTTTCATTTATGGAGGGATTTCTTTGTTTCTTACAATTTTCATTTTCCATTTGTTACAAAATTCATTATATTGTATTCCAATTTATTGACTAAGGTTTATATCATCTATTTATACTACTTACCCTTTCTTATATAGTAAAATTTCCAATTTAACTTAAGTTTATACAATTAATTCTCATTTATAACAGCAAATTTATTGAATACCTTAATTACCTCAAGCTTCACTTGTAAGATTTCCCCTTACATTTTCTTACTAACATTGCAACTTTTATTATATGGTAAGTTATGTATGTTTAAGAATGCAAGTGAAAATTTACAAGTTTCTTCTCAATTCCTTTTTATTTATTAATGGTTCAATAAATATATATTCGTTTTATAAATTACAATTTCAACTTACCCTTAATTTCATTCCTTTATTTAATGTTTACGTTTTATTATATTTAATTACAGTAACCCTCTACTTACACTTAAATTATTAACCTTAAAACCTCCATTTTTATAAATAAAGGATCTTATTAATTCATTATCTAGGGTTTACAGACATTTATTTATGTTACCTACTTTTTATTATATTACTAGTAGCATTTTAAAACATACTTAAGTTTATAACCGTACACATCAATCTTTATTTATTAAAGAATTTCATTTTATTTACTTAAGTTAAAATCACCTATTAATAATACTCACCTTTAATTTGGGTAAAATTTCAATTATCACTTAAGTTTATACCAATAAATTCTTATTATAACAGTAATTTATTGAATACTTCATTTTTCCTAAATTCCTACTTGTAAAATATTCAATTCCAGTTTCTCATTTAACACTTCAACTTTTATATTTGGGTAAGTTATTTATGTTAAGGAAATTGCAATTGAACTTATACAAGTTTAATCTCCATTCTTTTAATTAAATTTAATGTTTATTCATATTACCCTTTGTCTCATATGTATGCAAATTCCTCTTTATAGCTTTGCAGTTATTCTCTTATTTCAATTAGAGGTTTCAATTCATTCATTCTTCAATAAATCTTTTCCATTATTTATCAGTTAAAAACTTTTACTTCCCTTATCCCTAGCATTAACTTTCTTACTTAATATTTCACTAACAAAGTTTAAACAATTAATTAACGGAAAAATTTAGAATTAAATACCGGGTCAAATTTTAATCTATTTCAAAATAATAGATAAATAAGTTCTTACAACTTTTATATCTCTAATTATATTTAGAACAACAAAAGAAAATTTTTAGAAAATTTCAAAAATAAATCTGCAGTAGAATTTACTACAGTGGCCTTTCCCCTTCGAAACTCGAAAATGAAAGTCGATGATGCGGCCGTCATCACCGAATTTATTTTCCAGCGACAGAGAGGAAAGTACAGAATTTAATTCTTTTCCAAAATCTTCTTTAAAACAATTCTTCCAATTTATACGAAATATTTATATAAGAAAATACTTATAAACCAAATCAATAAATTTCACAAATTCTTTGAAAGCAAATTTTCAAAAATCCCGGACTTAAGTTCTAAATCTCCAAATTTGGTTTATTATAATTTCACTTAGCTTCAGTTATTATAAATATTTTTATTGCCTAACATCCAATCTATAGCAACCAAATATATATATATCTTTATAAAACTATTTTTATATATAGAAATATAATAGGCAAATTATTTCATTCACCTATATTAAAAACAAATATTATGTCGGTCTGTCCTATTAAGTGTTTAGAAATCCCTATTGATGACATAGCGTCCCATGCATCAACCAGAATTTATAAATACAAAGCGGAACAGATTAACACAATATTAAAATCTTTTTATTAATACTAACAAGTACGCTCTCTCTTATATATACACTCAGCGACTCCCATAGGATATTTCTACCCTATTAACAAAGAGTCAAACCCCACAAAGCCAAGGTTTATCGCTAAACCAAAGCTCTGATACCAACTGTAACATCCCGCCTTTTTGCACACTTTAAACCGACACACGTGCCAATTCAAAGCATACGCAAGGGCGGATTGTTATGGGGTAAATAAGAAAAACAGAGAAGAAATAAAACAAAAACAGAATCTCACAGCGGAAGGATAAAATATAATAACAAATATACAGTTCATAAACAGTTTACAAAAGCTTGATTCTTCTTTTACAATAAATATCAGAGTTACACATACCAATACAAGCAATGCAGCGGAATAGAAAGAGTGTGGTGTAATACTATATATAACATAATACTTATTCTTCGTCTTCGTCCTCCAAAGCTAAAATCTGCTATCCTGAAATGCTCGGACTGACCCGAGCGAATTTGAATAGACAAAAACACCCGAGTCAGACTAGAATATCTTATGTGAGTTAAATAAACAGAATATAAATATGAGTACAGTAACTCAAGAGATGTTCGGGATTTACATCTCCTAAGGATCCGTTAAACTATTTACTATGTAGTATATTGCGCTATTATAATAGTGTCTATTTATAAAATAAACTTACTTTTAAATAGCGTTAAGGCTTTACATTTTCCACCTTAACACGTAATAGTCCCAGTAGTCCGTCCAATATCATAGCCCCTCCTGATCGGGAAGCCACTAGAGGATACCACACGGGCTACGGGAGAAAACCAAACTCGTACAAGGCGCGATATGGTAGGTGACACGGCACAACTAGGCAATGCCAGGGTAGATATACCAATTGCTATCCAGGCTGGTGGAAACGCGTAGCCGCAGTTACCGCCCACCTCGGACTAACTCCCCAAAATCAAAATATAGAAGTGGCCACTGAATCAAATCCAAGTCAAATTATAATATCGAAGAGGAGCGTCCGATCAGAGGAATGACCTCATTGGCCTGAGAATCGCTCCTGTTTTAGCCACCTTATGCCAACTCACGGGAGTTGGGTCCACGTATTTACCTTACAGGAAACGTCGCCACCACCTACTTCATTCTGGAATCTCCACCGCGTACACGGTTAGTCAAAGTGGTTTTCGGTATCGACAGAGAGTATGTCCATATCCGATCCCGGTCTCTTTGCCAACCAATCGTTATTATAACACCGCGGTCATTTAAAAATAGTTTATACTTTTAAAACCAGAATATAATCCATTTCAAACCGTAATATTTCGATATCATTTCTTCTTTTAAAACCCAAAACAATATGATATCGTTTATCCCAAATAAAATTATTCCTTTCCAAAAAATTATGTCACTTTTTATTATTTAATATCCCATGTAACCAATATTCTGTTTGTAACTTTCAACATAATTCTTCGAAAATCCATAGCATTTTAAAACCATTATTTTCAAAACTAAATGGTTTGGATATTCAACGGTATGCGAAAAAAAAAAAAGTTTAACTTTACTGTTGCTTTATAAAGAAATAAATTACATGGCTTTCCAAATATTTCTTCTTTTAAAGTTAAACCAAAATCCAAAATATTACTTCAAGTCGCAAAACCATTTCAATTTTATATATATTTATATCCATTTTGGAGCATTAATATTTCAACTAAAGTTGGATTTTTATCCTTTCAAAAATCAATATTCTATTAATTAATCTTGACCATTCACATAAAATCCATAATTAATAAGACTTCAATTTCTAGTAAAATATATATATATATATATATATTTCCAAATTCAATTTTTACTAGAATATTCATTTCAAAATATTTTGGGAAAAAAATCCAATTATAAATATCATATCTTTAAAATTTCCAACTTAATATTTAAACATAGGATATAATCATCAAACTCCATTTTCTTAATTTTCTTCCATTTTTAATAAAGAAATTTATTCACCTTTTAATTTCAAAATTTCAACTTCATATGCATATAACTATGGAAGAAAACATTTATTCAGTATAAAATTTAAGATTTTTATAAACCGTATTCCATCCAAACCATAGAAATCACATTAAAAATAGTTATATATAGACCACGGTGTCTGTATATAGTTTTCTATCCTATGGTCAAGTGATACGGATATTTATCACTTCAATCCGCAATTTAAAAATATAAAACTGCGGTTGTATATCATTTCAAACCGCAATCCCGAATGAAATGAAAAATGCATACTAACTTGCAGTTTAATGATATCAAATAAAACATCCCTTCAATAACACATCCATCATCCAATCACAAACATCAAGCAATATCAATCAATAACAATTATATATATGATCATATATAACAGGTGATAACTGGCAGTTTATTCAAATTAAATTTTTCAACTATTAATCTAACAATTTATATTCAGTGATAATTGACATAACTGTTAACTAGCAGTTCATATGCAACCAAAAATTTCTAACAGCCAATTAACACGCAATAAATCAATTAAATTAACAGTTACATTCAATAAAATGCAATTCAACAGATATGAATGAAATAACATGCCAAAAGCTCATAAATAAATTTCTATTCATTTCTAAAATTTATTTAACAAACATAAAAGCTTCTAGTAGTTGTGAGTGGGTTAAAACACTCACCTTTTGAATTTAAATTGAATTCAAATCCAATTTAAACCCAAAAATTGGACAGTCTCCAAATTCATCCAAACCAGTGCCAAAACGTCAGAAATTCTGATACGATCCCAGCAAAACAAACCGCGCGTGAATCCGAGCTCGTATGCAAAAGTTATGAAAATTTGAAAAATGAAAAATTCTGGTCCTGGGTCAACTTCGGGTTCGACTTCGGGGCGCCGCCTCATTTCCCCGATGCTTGCTTGGAGTTTTCGCCAAAACGACCCGGAGCGACCCGAGTCATTTTCTTCCTGACCCGAAGTTGCTCTAGGGTTTTCTCCTCTGAAACCCGAAGCGCGACCAGAAGCTGCTGCAGATCCACAAAATTTTTTTTTTTTTTTTTTTTTTTTTTTTGAAATAAAATTTTGGAATTTGGGAATTAGGTTTTCTGCCATTGGAATGAGGAGTTGAGAAGGAGATGTACGTATAGAAAAATGAAAATAAGGAGTGGCTAGGGTTTATAATCGCAAATATATAGACAGATAAAAGAAGGCTAGGTGGGTACGGATAACGAACGTGCTAAACGATAGTTGGCCCAAAAAGCCTGTTCTGCCTCCGGAGTCGAATTTGTTAAAACTATATATCCAAATAGGTGTTTCAAAATATTCTGAACGCGATGGAAAAAGTTTCGCGACCAAATTCGATCGTATGAAGAAGTTATGCTAAAAAAATAAAAATTTCAAATTGATTTCAAAATGCGTAAATTTCAAGGCGTTTCGAGTCCGTACGATCAAACGACAAGTCCGATCGCAACGAAACTTGAAACATTATTATAATTCACCGTTACGGATCCGATGAAACTAGTTTCGTCGAAATCCGAGTCCGTGACAAAAATGGCTATTTTTAATATTTATTAAATAAATTAAAATAAATCATAAAATCCAAATTTTCTTTCAACTTTAAATATTGGCCAAATTTCATTACTTATATAATCCAATCAATTCCAAATAATTTAGCAAGCTTGGATGTGAATTAAAATTTATAAGTATATAAATTTCGCAGTGTTAACCTCTGCGTTTTCTTATTATTTGGGAATTATAAATTTTATTCGCAAAACCCAATTATTTAATCATATACTTATACTCTCATCTTAAATCTAATTATATAAATAACTTGATTTCTATTATCCAACTCAAAATATATCAATTATTCTCCAACTACATAGTTAACGTTTCTTTTATATATCACTGTGGTAATATTTCAAAATGTTCATCTTTTGTTTGCATAAATTACTGTATTTAGATAAAATTATAATTTTGGTAACTTATCACATAAATAACTTAAAACCTCAACTAATACATTCCACCTTTGTTTCATCTTATTCATTCACTCATCAATATTCCGTACTAACTACAAAATTTAGTGTATTCCTTTAAATTGATCAAAATAAGACTTATCAACTAATAGAAAGATTTACGTACAAAATTTATTGTCATACATCTAATTTACAAGCCTATACTTAATTATTATCCTACAATACGTTTTACGTTACTATAATGTTCATTCTTCCGTTCCTACGTTTCTATAAATTTATTCCTTTATAATTTATTTAACGCAACACTTAATCTACACCTATTGCGATGTTTCAAATTTACTTGAATGAACAATTTCTTTACTTAAAATAGTTGTTGTAAACTCTTAATTCCACATTTATAAGTGTATTATTATTTTCACTCAAATATTGTACATATATATAGAGTATTGGGTTTTTATTTAATCATCATTTATCATATATATTAATTAATTAAATTCAATACTTAAGTCTGACTAAATTTATTCCCCAAATACACATTTACATTTCTCAACCAATAAATATAACCAATCAAATTCTCATTTTATTGAACCTTGGTCAATTCCACACGTTAATTTTACTTAAAGTCTCAATTAATTAATTTACCTCGGTTTCATTACCTTATTACCTTATATGCATAATTGACATGGTTATATCTTCCATTACATCAATAATTTATCATTTCATTTCTATGCAATATATACTCATCTTATTCCATTTATTTGGTTACTGCATTGAAATCTATTTATTAACCAATACTAACGTTATTATCATAAAAAAAAAAATTTGATTCCCAATTTTATTCAATACTTAGAACAAAAATTTTCACATTAAATCAAATCCTTCTATTCAAACCAAGTATCATGCTATGATAATATTTTACGTTGGTTACACTGAAAAAAATCAACTTTTTATCGTTATCAATTAAACATACATTAATTGCACAAATTAAAGGAATTAATTGCCATTTATCAAATTAAATTTTTCATACATCAATCTATTTCATCTAAATCCTTACCTATGAATATTGCAACCTTTAATTCCATTAAATACCAATTAACCCAAATTATTTCATTTATTCTAAGTCATATCACTAAAATAATTCATCATAATAAACTTAAAATCTATACGTTTATTGATTTATTTCTATTTGTCTTATGTTAAATTCTAAATTTAGTAAGACAACCTAAAGTACTCCACCCAATCGACAGTCCCTTTCAATTGTTAATACGTACTTAAATTTCTACAGTTGCCTTCCATCTGCACTTCCGTTACTATGATAAAAATTAGTAACGTTTATGCCATCAATCCATCATAATTACTTACCCTTAATTGAGTTTGATTTCCAAATAAATTTGCTGACCCTTAATTAGACAATTTATAAAAGTTTGTCATCATACCTATAGTTCTACGCTTATGCTATGTCTTAAATTTCAATAAATTTATAAATTTTGAGATGTTCATTAGGGTTTACAAATTTATTGACTTGCAATAACAGGGTTTCTTAATCTATTCAATTTATCGTTCACAATCTTTTATTGCATTAAATTGGTTTAATATTCCCATATTAAATTTTATGTACAGGTAAGAATTTTTCTTTCTTTCTCTACTTAATTCATTTGAATTTTATTCAAATGTCTTTAAATAGGTTTCTAAGTCACTTCTATATAATTTATTCTAGCCTTCATTTTAATACTTATCTACCACCTTTATTCTTTCAACTAAAATAAATTACAAAATCCTATTAAACAAACAATTTTAAATGGTCGAACTTAACGGGTCGTTACAGGATGTTTTCGGATACGGATAGTGCCATATCCGTATCCGTATCCGAAATCATTTTCGGATATTGGATATCCGTATCCGTTTAATTTTCGGATATCGGATATCCGTATCCGCTTAATTTTCGGATACGGACGGATATCGGATATTTATCCGCTCCGCCAATAATTGATAAATTTAAAGGTATAAACGAAAAAGTTTAGATCAACATAAAACATTTTTTGTACTATTGTTTATAAAAAACAAAGAAATAAAAAATGTGGTGGTAAAACATTGTTTTATACTAATATATGTATGTGTATCCAAAAATATTCAAAAGTTAAACACTCATAGCCCTATTTTCCTATTTTAAATTATATAAATACGCATCAGTTAATCAGACGGATATTTTTCGGATATGGATACCGCTATAACCATATCCGTATCTGAAAAGCTTTTCGGATATCGGATATCCGTATCCGCTTTTCGGATAACGGATATTTTTCATATTTTCGGATACGGATTCGGACGGATATCGGATTTTTCGGGTACCCATTGACAGCCCTAAGTTAAATTGAATTTATGGTGCGAATAGAAATATATTGGTTGATGTTTGGTATATTTAAATTGTTATTCCAGTTAAATCTAACTTTTATGGAATATTATCGCCATTGATCTAATATTAAATTCTAAATCGCCAGTTAATACCCATTATTGATAATTAGTTACTTGTTATTGTTTATTGGTTAGTTTGAATGGTGATTGTGGTGGATGTTGATTGTTGATATTAGATGACTGGATGTTATATTTCATATTGTTATAACACTGCAAGTTCCCTATGGCTTGAAATGCTACATAACTGAACGATCTGTTGGATTAGGGAGAAATCGTTATGGGTTGAAATGATAGACTCGAGCAATTTCATGGATTTGAAGTAAAATTTGGGATTGCGGGTTGAAATAATATATACCCATAGAATTTAAAATATTGCGGATTGAAATGATAAATATCTGTATCACTTGAACATGGGATAGAAAATTATATACGGAAACCGGATTGGTTAAATTAAACGATTTTAAACCCTTAAATCTTGAATTTGGTTAAATAATATTTTGAAGGAAATTAAGTTATATAACCTAAATCATTTTGAGAATCTAAGGAAATTGGTTTAAATTAAAATTTTAAAGTTGAATTTGAAGTATAAACGAAATTTATCGAAATTGAAGTATAAACGAAATTTATCGAAATTGAGTTATTGAAACGTTTGAAATTGTAATTTTGAAATCTATTGGAATTGGAATAGCATAAATTGATATTTTAAGATTTGAAATTGGGTTTAATTTGAAATCTGGATATGGTCCAGATTTGTTGAAATGGAAGAAATAGTTAAAATTGATGTTAATTTCAAATCTACTATTTTAATATAAACTGCTTAAAATATATTGTTTTGAAAAATCTCAACTATTAAGATTTTCAACTATTAAACTAGTTTAATCTATTTTAAACTATTTTAATCATAAACTATTTTAATTTAATTTATTCTATTATAGTCTATTTAATTTAATTTAATCTATTTTACCTATTTCAAACTAATTAATCCATTTTAATCTTATTAAATTTATTTAATCTATTTTAAACATATTTAATATAATTTTAATATATTAAAACTATTTAAATTTACTTAATCTATTTAAATCTATTAATATAATTTAAATATATTTAATCTATTTTAAATATATTTAATCTAATTTAAATCTATTTAATATAATTTAAATCTATCTAATCTATTTAAATTTATTTAATCTATTTTAAATCTATTTAATAAATTTAAACCGTTTAACCTATTTTAAATTTATTTAATCTTTTTTAAATCTATTTATAAAATTTAAACCGTTTAACCTATTTTAAATTTATTTAATCTATTTTAAATCTATTTAATATGATTTAAACCTATTCAATCTATTTTAAATTTATTTAACCTATTTAAATCTATTTAATATAATTTAAGTCAATTTAATCTATTTTAAATCAATTTAAACTATTTTGAACCTAATAAAACTATCTTAAATCCATTTCAATTAATTTAATCTATTTATTTCCTTTTTTAGATTGTACTAACTATTTAAAGGTTTATTTTCAAACTATGCCAAACTAATTAAACTATTTATAACTATCTAAATTATTTTCTAAATTTTAGATTTGTGTAAAGTGGGAGTGTTTATATTTAAATCCTTGGTTTAAAAGCAAATCTGGTTAAATAATGTTATAACCTAAGTTGGGATTTAAATGATATTTTCTTGTGAAATGGCATATTTGATTGAATATGATGATTTTGATATGAGATTTAACCTATTTTGTCGACATGATTTCGAAAGTGAATAAGATTTTTGATAGCAATATGTTTGAATTGAATATGATATTTTGATATCAATTATGAAATGGTTTTAGAAATTTAAAAAGAACTATCCGGTATAAAATAAGCATTTGATTGTTAAGCATATTGGGATCGGATATTGTCATACTCTCTGCCAATACCCAGAACCACTTTAACAACTATGTACATGGTGGAGATTACAGAATGAAGTAGGATGGTTTGATCAATGATTCTGCATGAGGTATTAGCGTAGTCTTGACTCCTACAAGTCAGCTTGATGTGACTAAAATAGGAGCCATGCCGGGCCAAGTGAGCTTTCACCTCCAATCGGGCACATTTCTTCGATACCATATTATGACTTTGTGATTGATTTGGTAGCCACCCGTCGATTTTGATTATGGTAGTGTGTTCCGAGGTGGGAGCTAGTATCTGCTATGTGTTACCACTAGTCCGGATCCGCAAAACGGTAGTATCCTACCCTGGGCATTGCCTTGCATGCCCTGTCACATGCCTTACCGCGCCCACTACGAGTTTTTTTTGTACCATACCTGTGGTGTGCCCTCTAGGTAAACCACCGGTTTGATGGAGCTTATGGCATTGTATAAACTATGGGAAATATAAAATGTGTTAAGAGAGATATAGGTAATGAATTAATGCTATTTTAATACTTTACTTTACTGTAGACATATCATAATGGCGTATTGTACTACATAGTAGATAGTTTAACGGATCTTTAGAAGATGGTAATCCTGAGCATCTCTTAAGTTATTGCACTCACGTTAGACACTGGATATGAGATGTCAAACCCTTTAAACATCTCTTACGCCATTACACTCATATTTATTTATTGTTAATTTAATTTACATAAGATATTTTAGTTCTGACTCGAGTGTTTTTTTTTTCAATTCGCTCGGGTCAGTCTGAGCTTTTTAGTGTATCGAAGAATGCTTTTCTGGTGGATGAAGATGAAGATTTAATAGTATTATTATTTATTATATTTATCTCACTGTATCATGTTGTTCCCCTACATTATTTATTTATTACTATCATATGTACTCTGATCTATATTGTAAAGGTATAATCAAATGTTATTTGTAAAATAGCTTCATGAACTGTTTATTTGATTATTATATTTTGTCATTACGCTATGAGATTCTGTGTTTGTTTTTCTTTATTTCTCTGATTTTTGTTATTTACCCCATAGCAATCCTTACTTTTGAATGGTTTGAGTTTGACATGTGTGGTTTATTATCGATTTAAACCATCCAAAAAGTTGGTCGTTACAGTTTGAGTGAGACATAGGGGGTTTGTATCAACTTAAACTGTCCAAAAAGGTGGGTCATCACAATTGGTATCAGAGCTTAGGTTTAGCATACACCTAAACCCATATGATGAGCTCATTGGTTGTATATATGTATATGAAAGAGCGTATTTGTTAGTGATATGATTTTTTTAATTAATAAATGAAATATTTTAACCTAGACTAAATATAGAGTATAAAATTATTAATTTTTTAAATTGATAAAATCATTCAGGACTATTTGATGATGATGGGATGTTATCTCTTTGCTGGTTGATTGATCAATTGATATGATTGTGCATATTATAATTTACTAGTTAGTTAGTTGTGCTCAGCCAGTTTATGAGCGTCTGACTTTTGTTGTTGACTTTCGAATAGTACATAACCAGTTGTAAGTAATTTATCTTTTCATGCATGGGAAGGGTAGAAGTTGCGATCTTTTAGGAATGTTGGAATGAACACCTTGTGAATTAAGTTTCATAATTTGACTATATGGCATTCGACGACAAACGTGGGCTAAAAATTGATTGTTAGATTAAATTTATTTATTTTAATCCAATCAAAGAATTATGATTTTTGAAATGAATACTATAAGATAATGACTCATACGAATATAAGTTATGACTAAAAAAGAAATTCAAACTGGAAATTTGAGAGTTGGAATTCTAGGAGTTTTTTAAATTGGTTTTTAAGATTCTGAAAATATATAACAGCGTAATCTGAAAGCATTTTCTGTATAGAAATGTTTTTAAATGATTTCAAAAGGGATTTTCAAAAGATTTAAAAGAAATGAAGTCCGAAACTCACTTCTATCACTGTTAAATAATTTCAGTGATGACGCGACACCATCGGCGTTCATTTTCGAGTTTCAAAGTGAGGGAGGCCACCTTAATAACTTAATTACTCAATTGTTTAAATAAAACTGACTTGATTAAAATTCTTGAAGTATGATTTGATGTTCAAAAGAGATATGTAAATATTTATTTCATACGATTTTTAATAAAACCCGGTGTTCATTTCTTGAGTTTCTATTGAATAAGATTATGAACATGTATATCCTATCCATTAGAATTGATTGATCGGTTGATTGTGCATCTTATTAAGATGGTTGATTGTTGATTTCCAATTTTGAATTGGAATTTGATTTTTCCTACTATTCTGAATGGTCGACCACTTCCAAACTGAGAACTGATTTCCAAAGCTAAGTATTTTGGAAAGGATATAAAGCTTAGTTTTAAAAAATTAAAAGTAAAGACTAAGAGAAGTTGAACAAGTTTTAAATATTTTGATAAGTAAATTATATAAGATCAGTTTGAATTATACAAGTATGAAATTTAATTTTGAGATGTTTTGAATGAAAATAGTTGTAAGAAATGTTTTGAACATAGTAAATATTTACGAAAATTTATTATTGGCAGATTGATTTTTAAGCAGTTTTGATTTTGTATAAATACGGAAAATAGTTTTGAAAATTTATAATGGAATTTGTTTTAAGTAACATTTTGAACCTAGTAAATGTTTTATAATAAAGGATTTTGAAAAGTATTTGATTTGGAAAGAAATTTGATTTTATCTGAATTTGAATATAAAAATGAAGTTATGCAAAACTATTGATTTGAAATTTGGAAAAATTTGAATTTGAATGATATGTGATTGAAAAAAAATTGTTGAGATCGTACATGGATTTGAAACTAAACTGATATTTGAAAATGTATTGATTCTGAAAACCTTTGACTCTATATAAATATCTGATTTTGAAGTTTTCATTTCTTATACGAAAATGGTTGGTATAAGTATGAAGTTATTTCGAAAGCTATTGATTTTGGAAGGTATTCGATCTAAAAAGCAATAATCTTATACAAGGGAATTTATATAAGAATGATATGATATATTCGAGACTATTAATTTGGAAAGTACTTAACTTGGAAATGAAATCTTATATATAATGGAATTTATATAAGTGTGATATTTGAAGTTATGATTTTGAAAAGGGTATTATGTGTATTATGATACATTTCAAAATTGAAGAAATGGGAAGTATCCTCTGTGAAATTCGGTAATCCACTTTGTGGGTTCATTCAATTGATTTGATTTTTTGTTTCTCGGACATAAACTTATGAGTTTCTTCGAATTCCATAGCATAACCTATAGTCTAATGATTTAGATCATAGCGTTAATTAAGGGTGGAGATTACCTACAGCACAAATGGATTCTGCTGGGATAGCGACGTAACCATTGTGTATTGCGATCTGAGGTGTTATTCTTTTTAGATCGTAGCGTAAATCGAGGGTAAAGATTACCTGCAGTACAAATGGATTCTACTGGGGTAGCGACATAACGACTGCGTACTGCATCTGCGGTGTTATTTTTTTAGATCGTAGTGTAAATCGAGGGTAGAGATTACCTACAGTACAAATGGATTCTGCTGGTATAGCGACCTAACCATTGCGTACTGCAATATGTGGTGTTCGAGTGGTACTTTTTATATCTATTTTTAAGTATTTTCACTGGGTGTTGAAACAGGTCTACTAAGTACTTGGAGATTTCTAGTCTTGCGCTTGATCAACGTACGACTAGAGCCTGTAAGAATGAGGATTGACTTATTAAAACACTGAATAAGAGTATTTGATAAAAGTATTATATAAAGGATATTATATATTTTTTCTTTCCTAAAAACTTTATAAATGTTTAAAAAATTGTTTAACGACATGGTTAAAAGTTAACTATCAATGTTGTAAATATTATGAGAGGTTATTAATTCAGTAAAATGTAGTTAAAGTTAATGGCTATTAATTTGTAAATAATATTTGAAAAGTATTTTGAGATTAAACTAATAAATTCATAAATAATGAATTTAAGTTTTTGATGGCTCCTTTCTATATATAAGTAATGATGTGTTAAAGAAACTAGTAGAATAAAATATGTAAGTTGTGTGTAGATCATTTTATTCGCACAACAGTTCTGATCTAGAATCGAATACATGATTTATAGTAATTCACACCAGTCCAAATTAGGATTTTTTGCTCAATTCTTGATGGCGAACATTTGAAACGAATTTTTGATATGAATTTGTAGTTTTCCATCATAGTTTATAGCTGTGCAAGGAGAACAGAGATTTTTAATCAAGAAACGGGATCAGAGTCCGCATTAGAGTGGTCGGGTTATCAATACTAGTTCGAAAGTGGAATTTGTGTATTCAAGCAAGTGATCAGAATTGATATTGTGTACAAATGACATAAGTACATCATACGAACTTTAATAATTAAATGGTGTGCTATGATTGTTGCTTCTCATTACTATACTATTTTGGCTGCATTTAACAGTTACATACTATAACGACCAGGATTTCTGACGTTTGTTATTGGGATAATTAATTGATTTTAAATTATTGAAATATTGATTTTATAGTCGAACAAATAAATTTCTGACAATTAAAATATCTGAACACATAAATTGATTAAAAACTATATTCAAATTTAAATTATAACTCTCTGGATATGACAAATATCATAAATGTGTATAAACTCCACTATTTAATTCAAGGTAAAATATCCATAAATGTATATACATAAATATATACAGGCTCTATGATGTTTATAAATATATATATATATATATATATATATATATATATCTAAATATACATGGTTATGGAAATATAATATATGAAAATAAACATATATATATGTATAAAGGCTGGTATGACAAAATAATTATGATAGTGTATATGTATGCATATATATATATATATATAATAATTATGGTAAAAATAGTGTACATGAACTTACATATAAATACATATAGGCAAGAGCTTTATGATGGCAAAACATATGTAAGTAAATGTATATGTACTTATGTTACATAGAATAGTAAATAGGTAAATGAATATGTTAATATAAAATAATGTATATGAAATCCGTTAATACATATATATAGAGAGAGAGTGTATGAAAATAAATGTTTATAGATAGGGGACATCATTGTGGAAAGCATTAGATTTCAAGCATGCAAAACATTGAATCAATGTAAAAACAAAAATCCAGCCGTTCATAAAATATCATATCATTCAAAAATCAAATCACTCAAAGGAAAAGAGAAAAGAAAAAAAATTTAAAAAAATGTGAGAGCTTGTACAGTATATGCTACTAAGCTTACACTGTACACCATCCTCTCTCCTTATAAATGCATGGTCATGCCTGTTCACTTAGGCATGCTCAAGAAAAAAGAAAAGAGAAAAAAAAAGAAATCCGCCGTTAAAAGAAAACAGAGGGAAGTTAGTGCTCAAACTCCACCATAACAACAGAGTGCTTCCTTTTCTTTTTATAAAAACTGTAGGTAAAGAATTTAGTCCTTCTTACTGGATATTTATATAGATCTTTATATTGTAGATTTTTGGGTAAATGCTTCTACTTTGTCGTGTATTCATATGCAAACAAGTTTGTATGATATTTATATAAGGGTAAATCATGCTGACAGTACATATAAGCCTCTTTGTTCAGGATTATTTTTATTTTTGTTTGAAAAGTTTAACCTCCCACCTTTAAAGACCTGTATCTCAACATTCCTTCCATTTTAAGTAATGATTCCAAAACGAAATTCGTCTGTTTTTAGATGTATAATATTTAAAAAAAGTTATTTAAATTCGACAAGTACGGAGGGAGATAGGTATAAAACAGTGATAATACATCCTATGGCCTAAATTCAACCCTCATGTTTTAATGAATTGATTATATAGTTGGATTTGTTATTGGAAAACTTGAATTTTGGAAGTGGTTTGAGGATTTTTCGTTGCGAGTCGATGGAAAGGTGGGACGATGATCGGATTTGGGGGAAAAGGCAAATTCTGATGACAAAGTTGATTTCGTGGCACGACATGGGTTGTACAGGATGCTCGACCAAGGGCGCATACGAGAAAATTGGCATGGCGAATTTTAGGTGTTTATGGTGGCCGGTCGTGGATGAACTAGGGTTTAAGGTGGATGTTGGGTATTCTCGTTTTTGAGGCAGATGGCGAGGACATGAGGGGGAGTTAGGCATGTGGTATGAAAGAAAAGGCAAGAGGAGGTAATTGCGAACGTTTTGGCATGGCCTAGTGGTCGAAGGTGGTGTACGGTGGCATGGCGAGGGGGTTGGGAGATGACGAGTTCGGCTCTAGGTTGGGTTCTGTAACAGCCCGGTATTTCGTGTCATTCGCATCCATACATGTCCGACTTGAATTGCTCAAAATATCAGATTATTAATTTATATTGGCAAAACTCAGCATATACAGTAAATAAATCAATTACAGAATCACAGACACAGAGTAATATAACAATAAGCAGCGGAAACAAATGAATAATAGTTCATGAAGCTACTATATATATATAAACAGAGTTAAAGAAGATGCAATAGAAGTCTTGAATAAATAGAAGTCAAATAAAAAAAATCTGAATATATCATTGGAGTCAACTGAATAACTACAAGCTGAATAGATGTAGATGGGTCTCTAAGCGAAGCTCCAAATCCAAAGGTGATTCTCAAATGCTGTGACACTCAGTCTGACCCGAGCATAAAGCAAAACAAAAAATGCTCAAGTCAGGATTAACATTCTTATATCAATAAATCCAACTCAAGTGAAATATCAACTGAAAGACAAGTAACTCAAAGGATGTTTGGGATACCCATCCTCTAAGGATCCATGGAACTATCTATTATGTAGTACAATACGCTATTATAATATGTTTATAGTAAAGTAAAATATTAAAATAGCATTACGGTGTTACCCATATCTCCCTTAACTTATTTTAATATATTCCCATAGTCGATACAGTACCGTAAATTCCCCGTAAACCAAGGCTTATCAGAGGGCACTCCATAGTTCTGGTACAAAATAAACTCGTAGAGGGTTCAATATGGTAGATGACTAGGCACAACTAGCCAATGCCAAGTTAGATATACCAATTACACTTCTGGGCTGGTTGTAATGCATAGCCGCAGCTACCGCCCACCTCTATCCACACTCCCAAAATCCGAGGGTGCACCCAATCAATCACAAAGTAATAGAATAGTATCGAAGAAGTGTGTCCAATCGGAGGTGCTACCTCACTTGTCCCGTCAAATTTCTCATGTTTTAGCCACCTAAGCTAACTCACGGGAGTCAGGTCCACGTATATACCTCAAATAGAATGGTCGCCACCATCCTACTTCATTCTAGAATCTCCACCGTGTACACAGTTGTTAAAGTGGTTTCGGTATTGGCAGAGAATATGACAATAACCGATCATGGTCTCTTTAACAACCAATCGTTATTATAACATTGTGGTCATTTCAAAATATCATACTTCAAAACCAAAATATCATATCTATTTCAAAACCATATCAATACGATATCATTTCTCACTTAAAATAATATTCATTTCCAAAATCATAACACTTTCCAAAATTATAACTCTTTCGAAATTATAACACTTTGAAATACAACATTTGAAATCATAATACTTTTAAATCCATAGCACTTTCCTCTTAAATAGTTAAGATATTAATAATAGTATATATAATAAAATAGTTAATATAATAAAATAATTTGTATATAAAATAGTTATAAATTAAATAGTTTATATTAAAGTATCAATATATTTAAAATAGTTTTATTTAAAATAGTTTATATTAAAAATATTTTATATTAAAATAATTTATTAACTAAAATTTACATATATATATATATATATAAAATGCTTTATATAATAAAATAATTTCCTCAAAGTTCATAAATCGATTCAAATCAAATCAAATTCCAAAATTCAGTTTAATTCATTCTCAATTCATCAATTTCAATTCAAGTCAATTTCTCAATAAACCATTTCAAATTATATCGATTTCAAATACAGATTTGAACCACAAAATATACCATTCCAATTTCAATATATTTCAAAGGTTTAAATATTCAACCTTTTTAAAACTAAATTTGATAATTTCATTTATCTCTCAATTTAACTTTATTATATTTAGTTTTGAAATATTCGCTTAATAAAATCCAATATCATTTAAATACGCCTTAAATTACAATTTAAACTAAATATTTTCTTCAATTTATTTAAACTTGAAATATTCATTTAATCACTTTAAATCAAAATCAAGTTACAAAACTATATCTTAAGATCTCAATTCATTAAGTTTCAAATTGATTTTTATTAAATAATTCTTAAAAGAATACTATTTCAAAATCATCTTAAATTTATCTTCCCAACTGTTACCCTGTTACTTGGCCCGACTACTAGAGGCAACTTTCGAGTGCCGCTCGGCCTAAGTCCATCGCTCGGCACTCTCTGTTTCGACTAATATCACTCGGCATCATATGTTCAAACGCCATCGCTCGGCACTCTCTGGTTCGACCAACGTCGTTCGACATGTTGAGTTCAAGCGCCACCGCTCGACACTCTCTGGTTCAACCAACGTCGTTCGGCATCTTGAGTTCAAGCGCCACCGCTCGGCATTCTTTGGTTCAAAGGCCATCGTTCGGGTTCAAGCGCCACCGCTCGGCATTCTTGGGTCAAAGGCCATCGCTCGGCGTCTTGAGTTCAAGCGCCATCGCTTGGCATTATCTACCTTTTAGTCAACTACCCAAAGTTCAATGTTCGGTCAATTATTGCTCGATGTAAAATTGTTCCAACCTTAGAAGCGCAAATATCTCAGTTATCGCCGCCCGGCATCTATCGTTCAGCCAATACGTTCGGCAACCTTCTTTGGCAACATCGTTTAGCAATGCCACTTAGCAAGGTCGCTCGGCAACTGTCGTTCGGCATCCCTGGCTCGGTGAATGTTAGAGGTGTTTACTAGTTGTCAAGCCCACAACAAAATAAGGGCGTTCGACATAACTTTGCTTCAAGTCAACTCGCTACTTGCTTCGGTTTTCTTGAGGGATTACTTTGAGTCACTTGATTATCGACCAGACAACTCTTGACCGGCATTCCTCGCTAGGCAAGACTCGTTCGGCATGCCTGGCCCGGCTCGCAGAAGTCACCTACTGTGGGCCAAGATACCTTGTTCCTGGGCCCGTGAGGGAAGTCCAGCTTATCTGCGCCTATAAATAAAAGTGCAGGGGCATAGTGAACGGGACCTTTCTTTGAGAACACTGGGGAGACTCTGCCATTTTCAAGACTCATTCCTTTTCAGATAAAACTTGTATTCAACTTGTTGGTGTACGGATTGTATCTGTATTCAATTATTTGAAATAACAATAAAGTTAAACTCAAAGTGGACGTAGGTAGTTATGCCGAACCACTATGAATTCGGCGTTCTAGCTTACCCCAATTAATTCTGCATATATTCCTCTATTTAATTTTCTATTTTCATTAATCTCTTTACATAAATCTTTCTTTGGGTGCTAGTGACCAATTCTGGTGCTAACATTTTGGTGCTTCCACTAAGAAACGCATTCTCAGGTTATTAGGATCTACTTTATAGCTACTGGATTAAAGAAATCCTCCAAAGGAGTTCCAAGTCATTCATAGGAATTCCATTGATTCTGCTCAAAGTTCCTACCAATAACTCTACAATAGGAAGATCTCGTACCAGATCAGCCTCGTTGAACATGGACGTCAATGAGACTGCTAGCGTCCAACAATTAAGACCCAGCAATCAACAAGTTAATCCGGGCACAGGGACTATCGCCACCCAAAACTAGATGGAAGTTGTCACTAGAACGGAGTTCAACGACCTGATGAGAGTACTCATGGAAAGAAGGAGACAACTTAGCGAACAGATCCAAGCTAACGCCAACCTTATGACTCAGCTTACTCAACAACAGCATTAGAATGCTGGAGGTAGCCCCGCTCCTTACTCCTCATCTGACAGCTCGACTTTGTCCAATGAGACTCCTAGGCGTAGACACCATAGAACTGAAACAACACAAATAGGTGTTGATGATCGATCAACCAGGGATAGTCGAGGATCCCTACGTGGAGCCATGGCACCTCAATTACATCAAGGAAATCATACCCAATCTGGAGCAGGAAACTTAGGATCTGGAGCATGAGTGGAAGCTGGACGGTCGGCCCACCAAGGTCTTAAATAAGTTGGTCCTTAGGATACACGTTTGGTAGATCGCCAAAAGAGGAGACACCAACTAGAATGGTCGCATAGAATAGATTCCAACCTGCCGTCTTCCATACAAACCCCAGACCTATCAACTATGGTCAGACACTGATGAGAGAGAATCAAGGCCTGACTAATGATGATTGGGGGATATCCAGGAGTCATACTACATTCACAGATACTATTCCACAAGCCGAGTACCCCAGGAAGTTTAATATGCCGACTAACTCGGCCTACGAAGGGAAGACTGGTCCCCAACAGCATGTGACGCGATATGAATGGATGATGGATTCAGCTAGAGAAAACGATGCAACTAAGAGTAGAAGCTTCCCAATAACTTTATCTGGAATTCCTACCATGTGGTTCACACGACTTCCTCCATGGTCTATCTCCAGCTTTGATGAATTAGCGATGAAATTTGTGGAGCAATTCAGGATTCATGCCACTCATCCTAAGGACTTGATGTCCTTGTCTAGTGTGATTCAAGCTCTAGGGGATTCATTGAAGGAGTACTTGCAGAGATTTCACGTCGCGGCTACTGAAGTAAGCAACTCAAATGACCATGCCATCCTGATGGTTGTCATGCGAGGGGTAGATCCGGATTTGGAGTTGGCAATTGGCTGGCAGGAAAGCCTCCGACTACACTAGAGCGCTTTTATTCAAAGGCCCATCAATTCATAAGAAGAGAGGAAGCCAAGTGGATGAGGCGAGACAATGCACCAGGGCCTGGCAAGGAGACTGTGAAGAGCAACATTACTGTAAAATAGTTTGGTGATAACTCGGGGATGGTCCAGGTCAATGTCCAAAACAAGCTAGGACAATCCAAAGGATCCGGAGGAGGAAATCCTAGGAAGAAAAGGGAAGCGGGAAAGTGGAAACCAAGGATTCCATCTTACAATGAATACATTCCCCTAAATGCCTCTATGGAAAATATCTATCTATCAACTTGCAATACTTTTCAATACCGAAAGCCATTCCCAAAAGAATCCACAAAGGAAAAAAGCGGACTGGAAAGTACTGCCGCTTCCATGAGACTTGTGGGCACAATACCAAGGAGTGTAGACACCTCCACAATGACATAGAAAAGCTGATTCGATAGAAAAAGCAGCAGGAGTTTGTCAAGAACCCGTAGGAAGGTAGACAAGGAACATCAGACCCCTGTCGCGGGCAAGCTCCACACCTTCCAGAGGAATCTTCTCGAACTATAGGTAGACTAGTCATAAACACGATAGTCGGTGGACCACACCATATAGATAAGAATTGGCAGGAAATGGAGCAGTATGATAACTCCCTAAGGCATGAAGATTTCGAATGTTGTTCAAATACGAAGGATGGGTCCCTGGCTAAGCAGCAGCGAACAATGATGAACGATATAGTATTCAGAAGCAGAGATGCTGATCGGGTAGAGGCTCCTACCGTTGACCAATGGTCATCTCCATGACAATAAGGCCAGCGTTCATGAAAAGGATTTTGATTGATTGTGGAAGTTCTGTGAACATCATCTTCAAAAAAGCATATGACCAAAGGAAGATGGAGACAGAGGATTTAAAACCATCTAAAGCCCGTATCAATGGCTTTATTGGTGCAACAACCGATGCAGTGAGTTACGTTGAATTGCCAGTTGAACTTGGACAAAGTGAACGTTGGAGAGTGCGAATCCTGCCTTTCATCATTTTAGATGTCGATTCTTCATACAATGTGTTTCTGGGTCGACCGGCCCTGGCAAAGTTTAGGGCAGCTATGGCACCTTGGTGTTTAACTTTGAAATTTTCGACAGACAAAGGAGTCGGTGTTGTGCATGGTGATCAAGCAACCAGTCGTGCATGTTATGTAGACGAGCTGAGAGAGGCCCAGTGGAGAGAAAAAGGAAAGGTTGTGAACAGCTCCGTCCACACCCGAACCACTGAATATTGACAAGTAGTGCCAGAGCCTTGGCTCGGGCAACACAATCAGATCTATAGAGACATAGATCTGAGAGATGACGATGAGGAACCCAGGGAGGCAAAATCAGCGCCAGCTGAACCGACGATTGACATTCCAGTCAGCCGAGACGACTCATCTTGAGTGTTAAATATTGGATGACAACTCAACCCCTCGATGGCCGAGCATCTCACTGATTTCCTACGGGAGAACCTGGATGTTTTCGCTTGGATACATTCTGCTATGTGCGGAATTTCTCCTGTCATTGTGAGTCATATGTTAAATATAGACCCGAGGTACGTACCAGTAAAGTAGAAAAGGAGAGGCATGGACCCGGAGGTCCGCTGCTCTTACAAAGGAGGTGGACAAACTCAAAGCCAATGGGTTTCTCCGCGACGCCCTCTACCCTGAATGGGCGTCTAACCCCATGCTAGTGAGAAAGACAAATGGAAATTGGAGAACCTGCATAGATTATGCTGATTTGAACAAAGCATGCCCTTTACCCAGAATTAACCAGCTGGTCGACTCAACGGTAGGGCACGAGTTATTATCATTTATGGATGCATATTCGAGGCATAATCAAATTCGATGCATATTCCAGACCAAGAACATACTAGTTTTGTCACGGACATTGGGCTGTATTGTTACGTGGTGATGCCCTTCGGATTGAAAAATGCAGGAGCGACTTATCAGCGTCTAGTGAATCGAATGTTTAAAAACTAGATCGGTAGGACAATGGAAGACTATGTGGATGACATTCTCGTGAAGTAACGACAGTCAAATGACCACATTTGAGACTTGGCAGAAATGTTTGATGTACTTAAATATTATGGAATGAAAATCAATCCTCTGAAGTGTTCCTTTGGTTTTCGTCGGGTAAGTTTTTGGGTTTCATTGTTAATGCATGGGGAAATGAAGCTAAACAAGAAAAGATTCAGGCTATTCGAGACACAAAGTGCCCAGAACTATAGAGCAAGTACAAAGCCTGAACGAAAAACTGGCCTACTTCTTGGTGATTGCATCACGCAAGCTTCATCTGTACTTTCAGGTGCACTCAATCAGTGTTTATACTGATCAACCCTTGCGACAGGTACTCCAACGACCAGAAACCTCTGGAAGGATGTTAAAATGGAATATCGAGTTAAGTCAGTTCAATATTACCTACCTGCCACGAAGGCCTATACAAGGGTAAGCGCTAGCGGACTTCATTACTGAATTTACTGTATCAGATCACCAAATAGTGATGATGTTATCCCCTCCATTCGATGGAAACTATACACCATGGGGCATCCAACGATCGTTGTTTTGAGGCTATTATAATTCTTGTGACTCCCAAAAACCGGTCAATTTGTTATGCACTGAAGCTCAATTTCCCAGCTACAAACAACGAAGCTGAGTATGAAGCGTTGATTGCTAGCTTAAAACTTGCCCGGGAACTTGGAGTAAAGTCGGTTGAATTCTTTTGTGACTCACAATTGGTGGTGTACCAGGTGCGGGAAGATTATCAAGCGAAGGGGCAGAGGCTTGCTCCGTACTTTTCCCGGGTTCAAGAACTTTTGGCAGACCTTGAATATAACGATATCTCGCATGTCCCGTGTGAACAAAACAGAGAAGCCGATTCATTGGCCAAATTTGCAAGTAATGGTGATGCACAGCAAATGGGATTGGTTCCCGTCAAAACCTTACATGCTCCGAGACAAATGTATGGAGGTAGATTTCATATTAGAAACATAAATCGAGAAGGAGTCATGGATAACCCCATTCGAACTATACTTGCTACATGGGGTCTTGCCCGAAAGGAAGAGCGAAAGATGATAAGTCATTCGTAAAGCTTCACGATATGTAATGCAGGACGGAATTATGTATTGAAAGGGAATCACAGTCCCCTTACTCCTGTGCATTGCCCATGGTGAGAGAAAACGAGTCTGGAAGGATGTTCGTGAAGGAGAATGTGGTAGCCATACAGGGGGGCAGACAGTAGCAAAAAAGATCCTTCGCTATGGATACTACTAGCCAACTGTAAATCGGGATGCTGCGGACTACGTAATGAGATGTGACAAATGTCAAAAGTATGCGAAAATCCTGAGGGCTCCACCAATAAAACTTATACAAATGGTTAGTCCTTGGCCTTTGTAATATGGAAAGTCGATATAGTCGGTTCCTTACCTATCTCCAAAGGTGGTGCAAAAAACGCAATAGTTGTGGTCGATTACTTTACCAAGTGGGCGGAAGCAGAGCCCTTAGCTACAATCGCCACCAAAAAGGTCATTAATTTCATTATACGAAACATCATATGCCGTTCTGGCCTCCCGTGAACTATCTTTATGAATAACGGAACTTAGTTTGAAAGTAGGGAGTTCAAAGAATTTTTTCAAAAGTATGGCATTAAGAAATGATTTGCAGCAGTTTCTCATCCGAAAGCCAACGGACAAGTAGAAGCCGTGAACAAAATAATCAAGTCCATATTGAAAGAACGTTTGGAAAAGGCAAAAGGCAAGTGGGTGGATGAGCTTCCAACAGCACTTTGGGCTTACAGAACCACCCACAAGTCCACGACTGGCTACACTCCATTCGCATTGGCATATGATACAGAAGCCATTTTACCCATGGAACTTGAAGTTCCTTCACATCGGGTAACTCATTATGACCCTAAGATGAATCGGGATCTCTTGTTGGAATTAGTGGACTTTGTTGATGAAAAACGTGAAGAAGCTAATTTGAGGGCGGCCGCATATGGGCACCGAGTCACTCGATATTATAATGAAAATGTCCGACCGAGAATCTTTGATGTGTGCGATCTCATTTTGAAGCGTATTTTCCCTGTCCCATCGCATATATTTCCCACCTGGGAAGGTCCATATGTCATTGAATGGAGGCTTGGAGAGGGAACTTTCAAGCCAGCGACCGTTTATGGCGCGATACTCCCCCAAGCATGGAATAGCGAGCATCTGCAGCGTTATTATACTTAGTCTATTTCTTTGCATTTTAGTTGCAATTATTCCCAGTATATTTTTATTTCATTGATTCTTAGGTTTCGACATGTAATAATACAAAGTTCGTTTTCGTTAATAAAGGCTTAGAACAATCTTTTCCATGAATTATTGATGTTTCCGTGTGTGATAATTCTATTGTTGAATATGCGCCTTGCGCTATATGATTTTTGTTTGATGATAATAAACATATATACATTCATTTAAATGTATTTGGTAATGTACTATTTCATTTTTTATAGAATAAATAAATATTTGTTGAATAAAATTAAATTACACAGAATTCGAATTTGAATTCAAACAAAACAAGTTAAACAGATTTTGAATTCAAACAGAAATTTTTATTCAAACAAATATTTATTACAACTTTGATAGTACAATTTCAAGCTCTCACTATACATATACAATTTTGACTACAATACATGACATTTCACATTTACATCAAAACCTTACTACATATCACTCACACTCATATTTTAGTCTTCAACTATAATCCAGTTCGAATCCAGCATCTGAGTAATCTGCAAAAATATTTTCAAACGCAGTAAAATTGAAAGAGAAATATTTTTGAAATTTGAAAGAAACAATGATTTTGAAAACATTGTTTGCCTCAGTTATTTGGGTTGTTCGTCATCATTTTTTGACTGTGCAATATCTGTGCATATCAGTATTTTTTATCAGGGACAGGTAACTATGAGTGGCTGTAGTACACACGTGTACATTCGTATACGTGTGCACTGCCTCGCCAACTCGTGTGCACAGCTTCAACCAGAAATTCAAGGCAACAGAGACCAAGCAATGAAGAACTCAAAGCAACAGTCAACTGGCCAAGACTACAAGTACAAGCAGCAGTGTGCAACTCGAAAATGTACACAAGTGAAACCAGGAAAATCATGACATCAAGTATGATCAAGACCAAATGCAAACAGCAGCATACAAGATTGCCACCAACAACAACATGAATACTGCAACAACAAGTATGGTGAAGCACTGACTCAAAGCACCACTGACCAGAATACTGCAACAACAAGTATGGTGAAGCACTGACTCAAAGCACCACTGACCAGAATACAATGCAACAACACAGTCAACAAGGCAACAATGAAAATGAACATCACAATGAACCAACAGGTCAGAGGTGAAAACAATGCAATGCTGAAGTGTTGAAGTGCATACAAACAACTGCAACACTGCATACAATATGGTGCAGAACCAAATGCCATCAAGAATCGGTGCAATGACCAAGAAATGATACAAGACTTCAAATATGCAATGCTCAATATTACTACAAACTGCAGTGGACAGCAAAAATGATCAAATATACACAAATGCAGTCCAAAAGACCAAAGTACAACATCAAAGACAGCACTGACTTAAGTATATAAGTGAAACTGCAATAACTCAGTGGACAGAAATGCACAAAAGCTACAATGGATAATCAAACTCAATGGACCAGACTACAAGCACGACAAACATGAACACAGTATCCACAGCAAATAACATGGTGCAGCAACCTACATATATAGTGAAGCAGTGCAAACTCAACAAAACCAAGTGCAACTGTAAAACCAAAGTTTCAAGCATACAAAATGCTCAATGCAAACCACAATGTCACCGCAAACAAGTGATGACACAAGCACTTACACAAGTTTGCCACCAACATTCAATGGTACAAAGTTAAACCAAAACCATGGAATCGCATAAACAAACACGATGAAGCATACAGAATAAAATACAATGGCATAGTAAGAGTCACAAGACCATCAAGCAGTAAGCAAGTGCAAATCGAGCTCCAGAAATAGAAAATGCAGACACAAATTTCAACAGTGCAGTGAAATGCAGTGGTATGCAGCAGAGAAAATTTAAAAGCAATGGTGATGATCGAAGCTAATACAGAGTAGTGGATTCACATACCCAAAATCAACAGTCGAAGATATACGAAATTGACAAAGTCAAATATCTCAAATCACGAAATCAATTCAAAGCCGTGTGAATCAAGTTACTAGAAATACGAAATTGACAAAGTCAGATTAATCCTCAGCATCAAAGCGTAATCGAACGGCAAAACAAGAATTTTTGCAGCAATCAGTCGAACGCAAAAATAGGAAATCAAATCCTATTAAAACCCTAATCATCATCGGCATTTATATCGATCGAGTTCAAGTATCAATTTAGAAAAGCAAAAGGAGACAGTACATACCGAATTCACAAGCATCGAACTCGATCGAGCAACTGCAAACAAGCAAAAGTCAACCATCAGAGAAGCAGTGAGCTAGGGCAACAAATCACAGATCAATAGAAGAAACCGAAGCCCTAATTGGAACAAAGAGCCGAAGCCCTAACTAGAACAAAAGGGAACGAAGCCCTAATCAGAACGAAGCCGCCATTATTTCTCACGAACGAGACAAGAGAGGATCGGGTGAAATAAGGAAGTGGGCCGGTCTTAAAATCAAAAAGGGGTTTTGTTTCTATAGGCTTTTATTAATATTGTTAATTAGTTTAGGGTTATTTTATATTGTTCTTAATTATTGTTTTTATTTTACGAATCAAAGAGTTTAGGTAAATCACCACCTAGGTTTTAGGTTGTGTCTGATTGTCTACTTAGAGTTAGTTCAGTAAGCAGGGGTTGCGAGTTTGCAAAACTCTATAGGCGGTAGCAGGGTTTGCAAGTCTGTTAGAGTGTTTGTAAGCATGATACTGTTTAATTCTAATAGAAATCTGGGAATGCAGCAGTAGGCAGGGGTTGCCGAAGCTGGGTAAATCTTGTGTGTGATTTACTTTTCAGTATATTTATTTCTGCAGTTTATTTTTGTGTTTAAATCAAGAAAATTTGCTATAACCCTATTCACCCCCCCCCTCTAAGGTTAATTTAGATCCTACATCTATGACAAAAATTAAAGTTACATTATGCTGTCTGGCGTATGAACGCGCACAAAAAAATTAAAAATCTCGAAGTCCCCAGAGTGTGGACTGGAGTACTCTGAGTCCCTAGAGTACGGACTGGAGTATAAATGACTCAAAATCTCAAAGTCCCCAGAGTGCGGACTGGAGTACTCTGAGTCCCCAGAGTATGTACTAGAGTATAAATGACTCAAAATCTCCAAGTCTCCAAAGTGCGGACTAGAGTACTCTGAGTCCCTAGAGTGCGGACTAGAGTACTCTGAGTCCCTAGAGTGCGGACTAGAATATAAACAACTTAAAATCTCCAAGTCCCCAGAGTGCAGACTGGAGTACTCTGACTCCTCAGAGTGGGATTAGAGTATAAACGACTCAAAATCTCCAAGACCCCGGAGTGTCGATTGGAGTACTCTGAGTCCCCAGAGTGCGGACTAGAGTTTAAGCGACTTAAAATCTCCAAGTCCCTGCAGTGTGGACTGGAGTACTCTGAGTCCCCGGAGTGCGGACTAGAGTATAAACGACTTAGAATCTCCAAGTCGCCGGAGCACGGACTGAAGTACTCTGAGTTTCCAAAGTGCGGACTAGATTATAAACAACTTAAAATCTCCAAGTCCCCAGAGTGCGGACTGGAGTACTGAGTTCCCAAAGTGCGGACTAGAGTATAAATGACTCAAAATCTCCAAGTTCCCATAGTGCGGACTGGAGTACTCTAAGTCCCTAGAGTGCGGACTAGAGTATAAATGACTTAAAAACTTCGAGTCCCCAGAGTACGGACTAGAGTACTCTAAGTCCCCAGAGTGCGGACTAGAGGATCTATGATTTTCAAAGAATTTCCAAGTCACATGGAAGTGAACTAGAGCTTGCATAGCTCATCGAATTTCGAGTTATGTCAACGAGTTAGACAAAAAGCTAAAAAACGAAAGTCATCGAAAAATAAATAAACTAAGTTTTGTTCACAAATCCCAAAATAAACTTTCGATGCAATTCCTCCTAAACTTGGAATCAAAAGTCATTTACATTGGCTACGAAAATAAATAGAAATAATTACATAAACTAGGCTATCTCTCATTGAACGAGCATGATAACTACTTCTTTGGCTTCTTCTCCTTTCTCATTTTCTCAACCGACTCCTCCCCCACGCGTTTTCGCTTGGACGCTTTGCTTTCTAGGGAAGTGACGTTCGAGGAAGGAAGAGGAATTTCCAGTGGCCTAGACCCATCAGGGAGGATGACTTTCAAAGGTCTGTTCAAAGGATCATCTAGTTCCACTACTTGGGGCTCGATCTTGATTTCAACTTTCTTCTTCTCTTCCATAAAATGCTCCTTCATGCTCAACTTTGAAGTATGTTCGGAGGCGCCTATAATCCCAACTTCGTAATTTTCTTCGACGGATGATGGATTTTCAGACTTGTCCTCGTTAAGTGCCTCAATCACTTGAGTGTCAGTACCGGGAATCTCTCCCGTTTGAATTGCCTCGCCCGTCTTCTCCTCCTTCTCCGTGGCGACATTGCTCCTAAGAGTTGACCCGGGATCAGAATGGCCTGGTCATAAGAGACAAATGTTAGAATACATTAACTGCTCGTCGAAAACGACGTCATTTTGAACTTTGAGACGAAAAGTTATATACCGGTTTCTGGCCGACTCTTAACTATCTGGGGAGTCTCACCCTCTTAAATGGGAGATATAACATGAATATCAAGGCCAAGATCTTCTGGGTCATGGCCAATGTGCTGCTCGAAGGGGTCAAGTGATGGGCAATTAGTCGGTTAAGTCGGGGAAGGAACTGGAGCTCGACTCCAGACGGGTCGACAATGTCATTCTTTCCTTTCGATGAGGAGGAGTCTCTGCTATAAAGAGCTCTCGCTGCAGACAAGTCCGAAGGCTCATTCCCTTGGAGAAATTCCTTCACTAAAGCTTCTTCGTCAACCTCTTCAGTGTCCGACTCAACCTTTTTGATTTTTATCAAAGTCTCGCATGCTTCGGCCAGAGATTCGAGGTAACTCTCATCGAGAAATGTTAAGTCATGATGCATAAGAGCTCGAGCATTATACTCGGCTATAAGTGGATCAAACATGCACTTGATTTCCTCCCTTTCAGGCTTCGTAGCCGCCTCAAGGCAAGAATCAATTTCCATGAGTGCTATCCTTTTTCCCTCTTCGCAGGCCTCATCCTTTAGCATTTTAGCCTTGGAGAGTTCTTAATCAAGCTTTGTCTCTAGGAGTCGTGTAGCAACGATCTCATTGCAAAATTGTTCCGACTCCTCTTGAGCAGTAGTCTTTTCCTCCTTCTCTTTGAGAAGTAGCTCTTCCAACTCTTTGACTCACTGAGTGAACGTATCTCTCTCCTTCTGAACGGAGTCTTTCTCTAAAGCTAAGGCACCATAGCGTTGAACCGGTTCGTCGATCTCTTTCTTATATATGGCCTACAGACGATTAACTACCTCAACTGTGTCTTTAGCATTTTTTTAGAGCAGTTTGAAGCTGAGATTTGTATGAGAAAAGCTCTGCATCCTAGGCTTTGATGATGTCTTTGTCATGGATGGCTTCGAGTTTCAAACGATCAATTTCATGTTGGCGTTCAATAGAAACTTCAGAAACTTTTTCTGCCAAATGAAAAAATGTGTCATGTTGAAAGTAGACATCATTGTTGCAAGCAATTGCACTTTGTTTAACGTGCATCGGAATGTGATGAATCGATGGAAGAAACTTCAGACCGTCGAAGCATATTTTAGGGAACGTGGCCTTTAGCTTGGCTAGCTTTTCTATTATCGACGGATCATGAGTGGGAGCAGACGAAGTTTGTCTAGAGACTATGGGATATTTGTGATGTTCCCAGGATTGCCTAGTGCTAGATGAACCCGAGTGTTAGTCACGAGGAGTATCAGACTGGGACCCCTTATGACCAGATTTCTCCTTATCTTGCTCCTAGTGAGAGGGAGGATCACGATGGTATGAAGGCTGATGGTTAGTTTTCTTTTGAGATGATGAATCCTGGGAGCGATAGTCCCTATCGCTGTCGTCATCTCTATCCCGATGTTTGCCAGAGCCCGAATCCCGGCCAGAATGATGAAAAATAGATGACCCGCAAAGGCGGTCGAATCCGTGGGAGCGTTGCATACACCTGCATAGAAATCAAGTAAACGCGTTTTAGCAAGAATAACTTGATGGCTGAAGTTTAGGTGCAAATGAAGTGTAAGTGTTATTTTGTGTGTCCTAGTGTTTCCTTCGACGAACCAGTTGCTTTAGCTTTACTTACCAGAGTTTTTTCTCCTTGATTATGGGCTTGAACGCCTTCGTCGCCTCTCGTAGGCGAATGGATTTTTAAGGATTCTGGATCACTGAAGCCATAATTGAGCAAGTCGTCGGTAATAGTGAGGTCAGATAAGCCTTTCAATGAACCCTCTAAGCGTTGAGGAGATGGCTCTTTCTCCACTGGAGTGATTGTGACCTTTGAGGTTCTGCCCACTGTCTTTTTCCTCAGTTTGTATGTCATTTTCTTTTTTCCCTTCGAAGGGGAGGCGTTACATTAATGCCATGTGCCTCAACCACCGGTTCTCAAGCAGGATTTACATTCTCATCCGATGCTTCTAACACCTTAGTCTCTCTAATCTCCCCCTCCTCTGGTGTGTCGGAGGCATCACGTGTCGGAGGCCCAGCTTGCCTTTTGCCTTTGTCCAAGGCAGGTCCAGTTGTAGTGGCTCCGTGAGGTAGACTTATTCGGTGACCTTCCGCCAACAACCCAAATGTTGAGAGCGATTCATTGGAAATGATGGATCTAATGTCCCGGTCCTCCGCGGGAGCAGCTTGAATAGCTTCAATAGCCATAGAGTACTCGGAGCCTTCGAGACTGGGCTGTACCTGTAAAATTCGAGAAAGGGTATAGAAAGGATGCACTTTCTGCCGCATACAAGTATAGATACAGAAAAGAAACTTACTCCCTTCTAGCCATCTCCTCGCAAAGCAAGCGGGACAGCACACATAAAACCATTCTTTCTTACATTAGGCGAATTCGCTCCACGCCTCCGTAAGGTTTGGCACTTGTTATATGGTTCAAGGAATACGAAAGATGGGCTGTCAGACCGCCTTTTGAGACGATAAATATAGTGGATGTCATCGGGAGTAGGGAGACTGAATATAATGCTCATGAAAGAATGCACATGCCATATATGAACGTGTGACTGTTGGGATGTAACTGTGATGGGGCGATCTCAATATACTGCAATACATCATAGAGGAAGGAGTTGAATGGTGGCACGCTACCAACCCAGCACATGAATTGGTTACAGGCAGTATATCCGGCCGGGGGCAGGTGAGGACGATCTTGTCCCAATGGAACCAGTACATCATCAAAAGGAATTCCATGGATTGAGCATATTCGACGAACAGCGTTTTCATTGATTCTCGAAGCTTGAGAATCAACTGGATTGTCTAGGATGATAGCTGCATCTAGGGCATCTGAAGCCAAGTCAATAGATGCAATCGTTGGACTTAGGATATTCTGTACAGGAGTTGTCGATGGATTTGAAGTTCTGACTACTTCCTATTGAAAATTTGGCTCAGGTTTATTTGAGATTGTGGCGGAGCTTAACCTTGTAGACATATCTGATAAGCATTGAATTTGATTAAACACCTGTTTGAACTATACTTGAAAGACAATCAATATTAGACATAACGACAAAAATGCTCCCCCATGTGTGTGTGGACTAGTGCAGTCGTTCAAGTATAAGTGTAAAAGAATTAAAAGTCATGAAGCTGATAAAGTAAAGCTAAGCTTTGAACTGTCTCCTTCGAAGACCGTCATCGTTGACCATCTCCAAGAGCCTATCATATGATGGTTTCAGTTTTAAACTCGGGCATTGGTACTATATATGGAAGGCTATTATTTGTTCTAATCGGTTAAAATCAAGTTTATAGTTGCTGAAACTGGGGAGTTATCAGTTCGGATTAGTTCGATATGCATGTTTGCTTAAGTCCTGTCCTTGTTTATTGTCATATGATTAGGCATGGGAAGTAAGTGACTGCGACATGAGTTAAGTTCAAGTTGGAATGATTTCGACTGTTGTTGCCTACTTCAAGGCTAAATGCCGAGTGATACTCGAAACACATGACCAAACGACCACCTAAACCACATACACTAAGTCGCTTACCTCCTACCTCCCTAACACCACTCTTGCATGAAGACGACACCGAGCCACTTATTTCCTACCTCCTTAACACTACTCCCACATAAAGACTACCGAGTCACCTACTTCGTAGTTAATCGTTCTCCACTCAAAATACAAGTACCGAACGCTCGATCGGCAATATAGTTCCACTTCAACAACCTAACTCCAGCGCTCGATGACCCAACAGGAACCTACGACCTAGAAATCACCAGTGTCCCTTTCCCTTCTCCTCTCCATTCCACCAGCCTTGAGATCGGTTAAAGTCGTACTAAGTTCTAGCCTTAAGACATGTTCAAACCTCGATTCGTCTTCATCATCTACATGCCTCCAACCGTCCATAATCTAAAGAGAATTCGCGAATTCGAATTTCGTGCTAAACTTCTTAGTTTAAAAAAACGTTTGAACAAGAGATTCTTACCTAATAGGATGATTGAAGCTTAGGGATCTGATAGGTTTGAGATTGAAAGTTATTTAGACTCGATCTGGGAAGGAGCTGTAGTGAGAGCTTGCTAGATTCAGGGTAGGGAGGGAAAATTGGAGAGGTAGCCGAAGTTCGAGGGAAGGTATGTTACGAGTTCCTGTAGAGTCGAGGTGAAAGTAGAGAAGTGATGAAGAGAAGTGTTGGTTTTTATATGTGAAGAAGGGGAGGTGAACGGGCATCAACCAATGGTCCCCGTCAAGGTATTTCAGTGGTTCGTGAGCGGTTGGGCCGAGCGACAGTGAACTTGCCGAACAAGAGGGAAGCATAGTTTGCTTATGGTTCAAAGCGTGTCGTGTTTGACTCACACGATACATTTTGGGGGTAAATGTTACCTGGTTGCTTGGCCCAGCTACTAGAGGCAACTGTTGAGTGCCGCTCAGCCTAAATGCCACACGGCCTAAATGCCGCTCGGCCTAAGTGTCGCTCGGCCTAAGTCCATCTCCTAGCACTCTTTGTTTCGACCAACATCGCTCGGCATCTTAGGTTCAAATGCCTTCACTCGGCACTCTCTGGTTCGACCAACGTCGTTCGGCATCTTGAGTTCAAGCGCCACCGGTCCGCCTCTCTGGTTTGACAAACATTGTTCATCATCTTGAATTCAAGCGCCATCGCTCGGCATTAATTGGTTCAAAGGCCATCGTTCGGCATCTTGAGTTCGAGCGCTACCGCTTGGAATTCTTTGGTTCAAAGGCCATCGCTCGGCATCTTGAGTTCAAGTGCCATCGCTCGGCATTATCTAGCTTCGAGTCAACTACCAAAGTTCACCGTTCGGTCAATTACCACTCGGTGTAAAATTGTTCCAACCTTAGAAGCGCAAATATCTCAGTTATCGCCGCCCAGCATCTATCGTTCAACCAATAACGTTTGACAACCGTCTTTGGAAACATCATTTGGCAAAGCAACTCAGCAAGGTCGCTTGGCAACTGCCGTTCGGCATCCCTGGCTCGGTGCATGCTAGAGGTGTTAACTAGCTGTCAAACCCACAACAAAGTAAGGGTGTTTGGCATAACTTTGCTTCAAGTCAACTCGCTACTTGCTTCGGTTTTCCTGATGGCTTACTTCGAGTCACTTGATGATCGACCAGACAACTCTCGACCGGCATTCCTCGCTCGGCACGACTCGTTCGGCATGCCTGGCCTAGCATGCAGAAGTCACCTACTGTGGGCCGAGATTCCTTGTTCCTGGGCCTGTGAAGGAAGTACAGCCTATCTTCACCTATAAATAGAAGTGTAGGGGCACAGTGAAAGGGACCTTTTTTCGAGAACAGAGGGAAGCCTCTGCCATTTTCAAGTCTCATTCCTTTTCGGTTAAAACTTATATTCAAGTTGTTGGTGTATGAGTTGTATCTGTATTCAATTATTTGAAAGAGCAATAAAGTTAAAATCAAAGTGGATGTAGGCAGTTACACCGAACCACTATAAATCTGGGGTTCTAGTTTATCGCAATTAATTCTGCATATGTTCCTCTATTTTAATTTTCTATCTTCAATAATCTCTTTACAAAATCTTTCTTTGGGTGTTAGTGACCAATTCTGGTGCTAACTCCAACCTTAATTATAAAAAATAATATAAAAATCCACTTTTAAAATATAAATTTAAATAAATACTTAAACATATTATATATTAATTAAATCAGTCCTTATTAAATTAAATCTTATTATTAAACTTAATTTATATTAAAACTTAATATATATATATATATATATTAAAATAGTGAAAATATAAGTAAAATCTTAAACTTTAAAATTTCAAAACTAACTTATAAATTTAAATTTCCCAATAATTTTAAAAATCTACAATTTAAACCTTTATAAAAAAACATTTATATATATATATATAATATCATAAAAATCAATATTTATTAAAATTATATATATCCTTTCAAAACCTTGGAAATTAATTTAAATATATATAGGCCAACGGTGTTTGCGTATTATTTTCTATCATATGGTCAAGTGATATAGATATTTATCATTTCAATCTGCAATTTAAAATTTCTACGGGTATATATCTTTTCAACCCGTAATCCCAAATTCAATGTCAATGAAAATCTCTTGGGTTTATCATTTCAACCCATAATGATTTTCTCCTATTCTACAAGATCGTTTGGGTATGTATCATTTCAACCCATATGGAATTCTAAACTAACAGGGAACTTGCAGAGTGAGAACGGTGATGATAATAATATAAGATGTCAATAACAGACATACATCGGCAATATAAATAACAGATAATGGTATCAGATGTCATAAGTGAACATATATAGATAACAGCATATATAGCAATGTAAATAACTAACAACAGCATATTTCAATTGTCGTTTCAATTGAAATCAAATTTAATAAATACAAGAACGTTAATCGTGAGTGATTGCTCACCTTTTGAGGCGAGAGAGGATATATAACACGATAATGAAATGAGTTTCGAATCCGGGAACGAATTCCAAAGCAAAGCTAGGTGGACACGAATTCGACGAATAAAGCTGATAAATAAGAATTGACGAAATCAAATCAGAACTGGATCGATGAAGCTAAATAGTATAAGCAAACTTATATATAACTATATATATATATATCATATTCTAAATTCAACACATATTTAATCGAATATATATGTATTTCAAATATCATTGTTTTAAATTAAAACACATATATTAAAATCAACATATATATACATAATATATTTTTAAATAAAAAGTTATATAGATATACAAACATATTACATGTATATATGTACAATATAAAACAACAATCTTATATAAACTATATACGTCTGGAAACCCAATATATATAAGGCTATGAATGAAATATAACTCATATATATGCATCAAATATATGTAAAGGCAAATATACCAAAACTGTATGCAGACCAAACTTTATATTTACTAATACACACACACACACACGACTAACATATACAAATAACTAATGCCAGTATGCTAATGAGTTATACCTATATGTACTCAGGTAATAAACTATATATATGTATATAGCAACATAAACTTTAACACTAGCTCACAAAAATCCTAATACAATTGTTATATACCGAGCAGGTAGGCAAAGATTTTATATTTTTACAAAACTTATATACACGCATTTCAAAAATATAGGCATAACATAATTAACATATATTTTATATTAAAACTGATATATATATATAAATATGTAAATAAAACTGCACACTTGAAAACTACAAAACATAAAAAAACCAGAAGTGAACATCCTTTATGATATATTACTTTTACATAACCTTTATACCATATTCAAATAAACATATGTAGGCTATTATATATAATATACACATAAATATAATATTATAAACTTTATAAATAAACAAATATATATAATATACGTATAAACCAAACATGCGTAAACTAATATATAACATAATACATAAATTTATATAAAATATCTAACATATAATAACATATATACTTATACAACGAAGCAGAAAAGGAGGCTCGGTGGCCATGAAGGCAAGGCGGACGGTGAAGGAGCTAGGGGTGGCGATTGAACTGCTGGAAGTACGGGTGCGAAGGCGGAGTCGAGCCATGGCGAAGAGTGTCAGGGTGAGATCAGAGATCGGTCATGCCGTGGATGACTATAGGGTGGAGCGGTGCTGGAGGTTGACATGATGGGTTGTGGCCAAGGGGAGGAAGCAAAGACTGATGTAGAGTTTGGTGTAAGGCTTTGCTACTACTGGTTGGTCACGTGGAAAAATGGAGGGGAGGAGCAGGCTGGCTGAGGGGCCGTCAAAGGTGTTGTTCGCTGGTGTGTGGTCGTAGGATGGTACGATGAGGTCAAAATGGCAGAGTGGATGAGGATGGCTTCGGTGGTGAGCAAGATGGGGATGTTCGGCCATAGGGTGGAGCTTGGCACGAAAGTTCGAGAAAAGAAATGTTGAAGCTTCTTTTCTTTTGAAGCACAGAGGAGGAAATATGTACCACTTTAATTTAACATTATATTTTTATTAGAGTAAGCATAGAAAATGAAGGGACAGAAATAATTATCAATGGGTAGGAATAGTGAAAGGCACACATGAATCGAGAGGAAATATTTATGATCGATGGCTACTGATTAATACATAGTGGGCAGTAAGTGGTCATGGGAGATCAAAAGTTAAATACGGAATCGTAGCCAATTGTTTCGTCGATGTCATCTCATACCGAGTGCCGAAATGAACAACTGAATATACTACAGAGATCAGCACGATAAGATGATCGGAATGGTACACTGATATCAGTGATGCGACCATCCTATCAAAAGTCGACAATCGGTATCGAACAATGCTACTAAAATGCCGGAATTAAGATAAACAGAGCAATAGCAGTCCAAATTTGACGAAATGAAATATGATGTCTCACTCAAATGACAATTTACAAATTTATTATATAAAAATATTCAAGTTTGGAGAACATTTTATTATTATCTAATATTAACTGATTTAACTTGAAATAAAATTGCACAATAAAATAAACTTTCGTATTATCGATGAAAATTTACCATTTGCTATGTTTAAGTGGACGTAATCCAAATATTAAATTTTTATTTCAAAATTCAATTATTTAAAATTTTATAAAATTTCAGTTAATTACGCTAAAAAATTATTAAAAAAAAAATTATAGGTCGCAACATTCTCCCCCACTCAAAAATTTTCATCCGAGAAAAGGAAGGTGATAAGATAATAAAAACTTCCAGAAAGAAAAATAGATTTGAAATATAAAATAAAACAATCAATTTAAAACCATATAAATTTCATTTGTTTTTAAGCTGGTTTATGTTCAACTAATTAATTTCAATTCAAGGTATTTTGACATTTATTATTACCACTCAAAATTTATTTTAAATTTCATTAACATTATTTCATATTGCACTATATTCAATTACATAGTTAACTTCTAAATAATTTTGGTAAGTTATATATATTGGAATGCAACTGAGTATTATACAAGTAAAAAATTTCAATTCAACTATTTCAAGTTTAAATATTTATTCAAAATTTAGGCATTATTTATTATCGAAATCATCCTTTAACACAAAATTTAAGAGTTAAATTCCCTATTCACTTCAAACCATTTGAGTTATATATATATATATATATATATATATATATATATAATCGAATCTAAAATCATATACTTATATGTACATTATAAATCAAGTCACTTATGAAATTCAAATCTGATTTATTTTCCAAAACAAAAGTGTAGGAAAGCTACTAAGTGGTCTTTCCACTTTGAAACTCGAAAATGAATGTCGTTGATGTTGTAGTCATCACCGAAATTATTTTCCTGCAACAAAAGAGGAGAGTACTGATTTAAACATTTTTTAAAATTCTTTAAAACCAATTTTTATTCAAACAATACTTTAAAATAATATACTCCAAAAAAAATTAAAAACCAAATTTCTAAATTACCGAAAATTGAATTCCCAAATTCTTAATTTCGATTCCAAATAAATTTTATAAACCATGTTTTATAATTTCATTTAGTCAATTGTTTACAAAACCATAAATAAAAATCAAATATTATCATTTTCAACAACCAATTCATTTAATCATTTAATTTCAAAAAAAATATACTTATATAACATAATCATACAAAATTTATTTCATTTACCAATTTTGAGAATAATACGATGTCAGTTTGCTCTGTTCAGGTGTTTTGGATTCCTATTGATAGCGTTGATCAGACGGATTGATCGAAAACCCCAAATCAACCAAACACTTCAAACAACATAGTATAAACATTTTTATAAATACTCTCCCTCACTCATTGGTTCCAGAATAAATTCTAGAACAAGAATAGAGATTCAAATTCAAGCGGACTCTATTCAAGAAGAAATTCGAGCTAGAAGATAGGCTTGAAAGGGAGATAAGATAATTAAATTGCAAAATAGAAAAGATGGATAGACATATATAAATTGCGGGTGACCTTAATCGAATCAACCGTGACTTTAAGGATAAGGTCAATGCAGAATTTCGAGGCAAATCGACATTCGATCGCAAGAGATAGAATTCAGGCGTAGCAAGAGATAACAACATCTAAACCATGGATACAGAATTTTTCGGTGAATCGATGTTGTTGTAAAGTGTTTCACTCCTTTAGAAATAATTCTAAGAGTGGCGGGACCGCCGATTCATTATAGAGATTAGTAGGAGTGGAGTTTTGGGATACTCCAGAATCAAGAAGAATACGAATAGGAGGAGACAAGAATGGATTTCAAAACGAAGGGAAAAGTTCCAAAATTCAAAGGACACTCGAATCAAAGAGGAAGAGATTCAAGCTCGAATGAAGGTAATTCTGTAATTAAATCTACTCTATATGCTGAGTTTTGCCGAAAACCATAGCTCTGATACCAACTGTAACAGCCCAATATTTTGTGCCATTCGCATCCAGACATGTCGGACTTGAATTGCTCAAAATATCATATTGTTAATTTATATTTGGCAAAATTTAGCATATACAGTAAATAAATCAATTATAGAATCACAAACAGAGAGTAATATAACAATAAGCAGCGGAAACAAGTGAATAGTAGTTTATGAAGCTACTATATATATATATACAACAAAGTTAAACAAGATACAACAGAAGTCTCGAAGACATAGAAGTCAAATAACAAAAATCTGGATATATCACTGGAGTCAACTGAATTATTGCAAGCTGAATAGATGTAGATGGATCCCCAAGCGAAGCACCAACTCCAAAGGTGAGTCTCAAATGCTGTGACACTCAGTCTGACCCGAGCATAAAGCAAAACACAAAATACTCGAGCTAGGATTAACATTATCATATCAATAAATCCCACTCAACTGAAATATGAACTGAAATACAAGTAACTCAAAGGATTTTTGGGATATCCATCCTCTAAGGATCCGTGGTGTACATTACGCTATTATAATATGTTTATAGTAAAGTAAACTATTAAAATAGTATTAAGGCGTTACCATATCCTCCTTAACACATTTTATGTATTCCCATTGTCCATACGTAAACTGGGGCTTATCAGAGGGCACTCCATAGGTATGGTACAAAACAAACTCGTAGTGGGCTCGATATGGTAGGTGACACGGCACAACTAGGCAATGCCAGGGTAGACATGCCAATTACACTTCCAGGCTGGTGGTAATGCATAGCCGCAGCTACTGCCCACCTCGATCCACACTCCCAAAATCCAAGGGTGCACTTAATCAATCACAAAGTAATAGAATAGTCTCGAAGAAGTGTGTTCGATCGGAGGAGCTACCTCACTTGGCCCATCAATTTCTCATGTTTTAGCCACCTTAAATTAACTCACGGGAGTCACGTCCATATATATACCTCAAATAGAATCGTCGCCACCATCCTACTTCATTCTGGAATCTCCATCGCATACACGGTTGCTAAAGTGGTTTCGGTATTGGCAGAGAGTATGTCAATAACTGATCCCGGTCTCTTTAACAACGAATTGTTATTATAACACCATGGTCATTTTAAAATATCATAATTCAAAACCAAAATATCATATCCATTTCAAAACCAAATCAATACGATATCATTTCTCGCTTAAAATAATATTCATTTCCAAAATCATAACACTTTCCAAAATTATAACTCTTTCGAAATTATAACACTTTGAAATATAACTTTTGAAGTCATGATACTTTGAAATCCAATACACTTTCCTTTTAAACAGTTAAGATTTTAATAATAGTATATATAATAAAATAGTTAAAAATTAAATAGTTAATATAATAAAAATAATTTGTATATAATATAGTTATAAATTAAATAGTTTATGTTAAAGTAATCAATGTAGTAAATATAGTTTTATTTAAAATAGTTTATATTAAAATAGTTTATATTAAAATAATTATATATTAAAATAATTTATAAAGTAAAATATATATATTTAAAATACTTCATATAATAAAATAATTTCCTCAAAGTTCACAAATCGATTCAAATCGATTCAAATTCCAAAATCCAATCTAATTCATTCTCAGTTCATCAATTTCAATTCAAGTCAGTTGCTCAATAAACCATTTCAAATTATATCGATTTCAAATACAGATTTGAACCACAAAATATACCATTCTAATTTCAATGTATTTCAATGGTTCAAATATTCAACATTTTCAAAACTTAATTTGATAATTCCATTTATCTCTCAATTTAACTTCATTATTATTTAGTTTTGAAATACTCACTTAATAAAATCCAATATCATTTAAATAAGCCTTAAATTACAATTTAAACTAAATATTTTCTTTAATTTATTTAAACTTGAAATATTCATCTAATCACTTTAAATCAAAATCAAGTTACAAAACCATATCTTAAGATCTCAAATTCAGTAAGTTTCAAATCGTTTTTATTAAATAATTCTTAAAAGAATACTATTTCAAAATCATCTTAAATTTGTCTTCCCAACCTTCATTATTAAAATTATTATAAAAATCCACTTTTAAAATATAAAATTAAATAAATATTTAAACATATTATATATTAATTTTATTAATCCTAATTAAATTAAATCTTATCATTAAACTTAATTTATATTAAAAACATAATATATATATATATATATTAAAATAGTGAAAATATAAGTAAAATTTTAAAATTTAAAATTTCAAAACTAAATTATAAATCTAAATTTCCCAAAAACATATAATTTTAAAAATATAAAATTAAACCTTTATAAAAATAATATTTATATATATATATACATAAAATCTTAAAGATCAATATTTATTAAAATTATATATTTCCTTTCAAAACCTTGGAAATCAATTTAAATATATATATATATATATATATATATATATATATATATATATATATATATATAGACCAACGGTGTCTGTATATAATTTTCTATCTTATGGTCAAGTTGTGACGCCCTGACTCGACCTTCGAAAATCGACACTGAATACTTTACCCGTATTTGAATGTCGTAGATCCATAAGTCGAATCTGGTTCGTCGGAGCTTATAACACATTAAGTACAACAACACAACGGAAAAAGGAATGAATATAACATTGATACAATTCCATGAATACAACATCTTTATACAGTTATACTTGACTACCAATATCAGAGCAATACAAATACACCATAGCGGAAACAACCTCAATGTGATCTACCAAGATAGCATCAAATATCTGCAATCTCCATCTCCAAAGCTATAATCCAAAGATAGCTCATCATGCTGAACTTAAGCAAACTAGACAACAGATGAACCAAATGCAATTGCCAAATCCAAAGGCTCCAAAGATATCGAATCTACATCTACTATCTGACTATCTTAAAACTCAAACTCTAGACTGCCTGTGTGGAAAATTGTGGGCACCCAGAGTTTAGAATGGGAACAATGAACTTCGGGTCAGTCATGAGACTGGTATGAGCAAGAAAATAGTTTTGAACAAAAACAAACAACAAAATAATTTAAAATTAAAATCCGCAATGCTTTTTGAAAAATGAAACTACCATAAGGCCTCCCACCACACACACAATGCAAATGCACAATTGAAGGAGATTTCTCCTTATGATAGTCAAACATGCTTGATATGCAAAAACCTTTTTGATATTATTATTATTAGTGCATATTCCATAAAAAATTTCAAAATTATAATATTAATCTTAGCCGGCATAGACATTTCGTACTATACCTACTATAGCTACCAGTTAAATAGCAGGTTACCACCACATTCCACGACAGTTTACACAACTAAAACCGTACAGGGCGCGTATTGTTTCTTTGGATTTCCAACAATTGGTCAGTCTAAGGAACTTCCTGGGTCACATGGTTACGCCTTTGGAGGGACGCCTAGAGAACTGTGATGATTGTGATTTTTCGTTGACGAAAACCGACATCAATACGTCCACTGTATCAACTGCCGAGCAATCGAAAGCCGAAAAACCGTACCGTTAGGGTTTTTAGAAAAAGAAAAAGTAGAAGAAGAGAGAAAAAGATAGAACAGAACGGAAATAACAAAACAATATCAGAATCTCACAATTCGCAGCGGAACAACATATAATAAATAAATGAATAATCTTTAAACAAAGAACTATATCAGTTATTACATTACATTACATTACATCATCAGAGTTTACAACAACAACATCAACAGCGGAAAAGAAATACTATATACTAGTAATACGCCATGCCATCCAGCTTGCCTCCAGCAACTCCTGAATTCCAGAATATCCTGATAAACCTAACTCTTGACTGCCCGTGTGGAAATTGGTGGGCACCCAGAGTTTTGGAAGGAAAACAATAAACTCCGAGTAAGTCATGTGACTGGTGTGAGAACCAAAACAGTTTATTTTCTTTAAAATCAAAATAGAGGAATATTTTTAAAGTCAATTCGCAATGCTTTTAAAAATGAGACTACCATAAGGCCTCCCGCACACACACAATGCAAACGCAGAATCGGAGGACATTTCTCCTTATGATAGTCAAAGATGCTTGATACGCATTAAAAAGAACATTTGATATTATTACTAGTGCATAGTGTAGGGAAAAATTCATTTCGAAAATAAAGATATAAATCTTAGCCAGCATAGACATTTCGAACTATGCCTACTATAGCTACCATGTTCAATAGCACGTTACCGCCACATTCCATGGCAGGTTCTACAACTAAAACCGTACAAGTTTCGTATTATTTCTTTGGATTTCCAACAAATGGTCAGGCCAAGGAACTTCCCATTGCCACATGAGTACGCCTCTGGAAAGACGACCCGAGAACCAAACCGGATCTCTTCCAACACAAGGCCGGGTTACCCCTAACTGGGTAACTACTGACACGAATATGTCAACCCCCGATCGTAACCGATCTATCCGAGGATCCTCGATTTCCAACAACCACAAAATATGCAGCAACAACATAGGTTAAATATCTGGGCTCCATACCATGATATCACCTCTATCCAGAAGGAATGACATACACTAAAGGGGCGCTACCCCCTAATAACCTTGCCGCATCCTTCCTGTTTTGACCATTTCCGGGGTGTGAGGTCCGACGAAGTCTCGTCCACAAAGCCACACTTTATACAAAAGCCCTGCTTTGGGTCAACAAATGATCATAGAAATGATCACCAAGATAAATGATCAAACAAATGATCATATCACAAATGATCAACATAATGATCATTTCACAGCAACACTCAGCATGCCACACTACCAAATTGGGAGTATATCACTAATAACCTTCAACTATATAACCTCTGAGCTCGTACGTCTCAGAGAAGGGTGTTAAGCTAAGAGAATAAATTCTCCGCCACCAACAGAAATATATTTGAAAGAAATCAGCTTTATATCTCAACTTGTAATGTCAGACATACAATCCATACAAGTCTGTTCCGGGATCGAACAGAACCGAAGGCACTTACAAAGAAGTCCTTGCAATCCGGATATTCACAAATCACGTCCGGACTTCCCATCACTAAGGGTGATAAAACCTCTATATCGGAGATCAGCCGATGCAGAGTAACTCGACGGTAATCCTTCCGTTTTCACAATTATCCGGTCTTCAACACCGGTCTTCAAATGCAATTCATAACGACGTATCACATATTCGGAGTGGGTTATACGACCCCATGGTCCTTTCCCGGTTAACCCGAATAGTGAGCGCTTATTTTAAAAATAAGTGTGGCATTCAATTTCAAGCAATTCACAACAATTACTCATTCAAGGGTAAATATTGATAGTCGGTTATTTAACTATCAATAGAGATGAGCAACATCATCAGATTCCAAATAATTTTCCAAATTTTGTATTTCTCCAAAAATATCTTTACAAGATATATATAATTTTCCACACTTCAAAAATAAACAACATTTATTTTAAAAACCAATTTCCTTTTTCATTTATAAATTCCATAGTGAATTTATATCTTCAAAATCTCTATTGATCTATAGTTTCAATAGGTTTCAATTATTCAATTCCAATTTATCTTCAAGAAGACAAATTCTCAAAAACGTCTCGTTTCATATTGGAAAAGCATTTCCATACTTATATTTAATAATAAGTATTTCATAAATCTTATTTATTTTCAACAATTTGAAAATATTTAATATACTTAAACTATAGTTAAGTATATATTTCATTCTCTAAGGAAATCATTCTTTTATTCACATTTATTTGGGTCAAAACGAATGTTGCATAAAACATCGTTACGACAACCCAAAATCACTAGTATAGGGATTCGAAATTTAAAATAGATATATAAATCCCAATACTATACAAAACATTTCCTTTCGGAAATCATTTACTATAACAACAGTGTTATAGTCCATCATTTCCTTCTATTTCTCGAAAACGTCTATTTCAACAATAAATGTTGAAATCTATGTTTTCATTCCCTTTTATTTCTCAAAAACGTCTATTTCAAAAATAAATGTTGAAATATATGTATTCGATACTTAATGCATTTTAAAACACCTTTAATCGTTTTTAAATTCCATTTAAAAAAATCCTTCCCCAAAATGTATCCATTTTCTTTAATAATATATTTACTGTTTCAAAATCGTGAATATATTTCCTTTAATAAACTTCTATGTTCTATTTATCAAATTCAATTGATTTTCGAATTTATAAACAATGTTTATGAATTCCATTCCTATTTATAAAACTTCGATTTATAAATCCCCTTTATTAACCAATTTGATTTATATAACTCAATTATAAACCAACAGTCCATATTATAAGTTGAATACTTACAATATCATTTATTTACAAAGTCGTTCTTTTAAAACTTCACAAATTAGAAATCTTGTTACATATAAGATTTCGTTTATATTTTATAACACTTCAACTTATAAAATCTCCTTTAGTAACAATTTCTATTAATCCTATTTAAAAGTCAAAATTCAGTTTATAAGTTAATTACATATAAATCCTTTATTCTACAACATCTATTCATTTTAAAATTTCACCATTTATACAACTATGAATTTCATTCACTTATGAAATCCTTCAATACTTCATTTTCAACATTTATAAAGCCTCGTTTTATTATTCCAATATTTTTGATTTACAAATATCAATTCTAAAAGTCTTCTATATACATCCTTTATAATAATTCAAAAATCCCCATTAAAATAAACCAAACCTTTTAATAATTTACAAAACGTTATTTAAAGCTCATATAACTCCAAAATCATACTTAAGCACTATTTTCCAAGAACATAACTTTTATAATAATAAAATTTTAATATTTATTTATTTTAAAGATTCAAATTTTAATAAAACGTATAATTTCAAAAATCACTTTAAAAATCCTTTAAAAATCAAAATCATTACTTTAAAACTTCAAAATTGGATTCGATGATGCCACAACATCCAAATAACAAATCAATGCATCCAAACATCATATATCAATATGATAAACAATCAAATATCACAATATCTGAAATAAAATAAATATTTGTGAGGAATCCAGTTGGATCCCTCCAACCTGTTTCCCTGCATCCACAGATGTTAGCACAATACCCATTCCACTTCGAGGTGGAATATCGCGGTATATGGGATTTTTATAAAATATTATCCGCTTACTAACGGCGCAATAGGGTCTCATCCGCTATATAATGCGGGAAATCAATCAACTGCAATATATACATATGCCAATATATATATATATATTGCTATGTATAGATATATCCTACCATATCTAATATCACAATCAATCAATCAATCAATCAATCAACAAATTTTAAATATAACTATTTACAATTTAACAAACCCTTTTGAGTGAGAAGTTCTCACCTTAGCTATTATTTGCAATCCATTTCCATTCAAGATCGTTCCTTTACAGATTTTGACCTAGTATAAATAATTATATACTTTATTAATACTCGAACCAATCGAATAATTAAACTTTCATTTATTTTAAACTAAGGATTTGGTTTGAACTTATTAAATAAATCTTAAACTAACCTTCCTTAACTAAATAGATTTTTTCCCGGTAACTAAGATAATTAAATAGGTTAATTAAATAAATTTATCACCTTATTAAATTATTTTCAACATAATTTTATAAATCAAAATATTCGACCTATGTATACATATATGTATATATTGAACTCAAGACAAAAATAATTTTAAACCTTACTGTGATTAAATTTTAAACAAGAATTCTTCCTTTTGAATATATATATATACATTAACTACCTTTAAATTCTTTTTCAGTAAAATTTGAAAACTGCATTCATAAAAATTTTCAATGTGTATATATATAAATATATTTATACAATACATTAATCTCAGTTTTAAAACATTTACCTTACTGGAAATCAACGAACTCAGCTTGCAATCTCGCCACATCTTCCAGTTTCGTCCTCACCCTGACCACGCGACCCACTGCCATCTCGTACGCGAGCTGCCGCAGCTTCCAACCCAACTCGCGAAACTTCCCTAGGTCTTGACTTCGACCTTGAATCGCGCGCGCCCATCAACGCTTCACTGAGTCGCGACCACTCGCGAGTCCTACGCTGCCGCTGCCGTTGCTTCCCTCGTGGCGCCGCCCTAGTTTCACGCGACTCGACCTCCACAGTCGCCTCCAATCGCGAATTCGTACGTGATCTCGATTGCGAATTTCATTTTTTTTTAGCCGAAGGGGATTTCATTTGTGAGAGAGAAGTCGCGGATTGAATAGAGGGAGAAGGAGCATAAAGGATTTCGATTATTGAAGTTAAAATCAGAGGAGGCTGAAGGTTTTGAATTTGGGGATGGAGGTGAATACGCGATTTATTGAAGGGAATATCTTCTTTGATTTTGAACAGAGAAAGGTGTACGCGGCCTTTTTTTTTGTTTTGGATCTCGATTTTTTTAAAACTGAAGAGGGAGAGGGATTTGCCTGAGATTTGTAAAGAACGGGGAGACAAAAGTACGCGACTTTTTTCTTTGCAGGGAATAGGTATGCTTACTCAGGAGTAGGGTGGCAGTGATTTATTAGGGTGGCTGATGTTGACCATTTAAATATTTAAAATTCAAATTGAATTTGATTCGAATTCCAATGCGTTTACTCACCGTGTGCTCACATAACAACTCCGAAAAATACGAAATTTGAAATCCGGTAATAATTCAATATTACGGACCCAATGGAACTAGTTTCGTCGAATTCCGAGACTGTGCCTCGGACGGCTATTTTTTTAAATTCGATTCAAACGACAAAATTTCAAAACTGAACAAATTACTTTCAATTCGATTCTGAAGCCTCTATGATCTTCAGTATTATCAATATGAATTTTACAAGCTGTTGAAATATTTTTAAATCAGCTTAAAATTGAAGATTCAAATTTTTATTCAACTTTCAATAGATTAAATTTTATAATTTAATCGCCAATTTCAAAGTTATATTGAAAATTCAATTCAAACCATTACTCAAATATTTAAAATTAATTAAATATTTTCAATTTAAATTGTTCAAAATTCTGGGTCGTTACAATCTTCCCCCCTTAAAAGAATTTCGTCCCGAAATTACAAGTTAGGAAGAAATGGTCCTTAACTCGTCTACTATTTTTCTCAATCAAAATTGTTTTATCAACTTACTAACCTAGATCTTTTTATTAAAGATTCACTATCATTTCAACTAGCTTTCCAACTTCACTTACAAGTTTCAAACAACATTGTTTACTTCAAAATTTAAATTTAAATTCAAATTCAAATTTTAAACTTTCAAATTTTCTCAAAATTTTTCTAACGCCCTAAATTTTCGAAAAATTTCGCCAGCGTCTCCTTTGCGCGGCTCGATCGGTACGACTACAAAATGGCACCACGGCCCCTCAGAATCAAAAAGAAAAGAGAAAGCCAAGTGGCTGGAGAAGAAAATCATCAAATCTCATATTGAAATTTAAATACGTTCCTTTTTGTCGAGCAATTCAATTTTATCTTTGAAATCAAAATCCCAATTCCATTTCTTTTAATACACCTTTATAACCTGCTAGTAGTAGTATCCAATTCCAACATTCAACTATCATTTTGCCAATTCCATTACAAAATATTCAATATATGCTTCTTACACCATTTTTACTTCACTATTGAAGTTACATATTCAATTTCATTCAATTTTACATTTCAATCAATTTCATTTGAATTCAATTCACAATTTCAATTCTATTCAAGTTTAATTTCCTCTGAATATTGAACTTTTATTGATTAGCTTCATTTACAACTAATTCGTATCACTATTTTAAATTAGTTTCATTTACTAACTCATTTTAATTCCCATACGAATTTTAATTCATCTTTCATTTATAATTATTCAATTCAGTATTATTGCTTACAAATTTGAAATGAATTTCAACATTCAATTTTTCTTATCAATTCAATTGTTAATTTATTTTACAAGTTGAATTTCATTTATATAACTCAGGTTCACATTATTTAATTCACTTGATTATTTTACTTCGATACCAAAATCAATTTCATTCAACTTCACTTAAGTTATATTCTCTTTCAAACATCATTTGTTTAACTTAACTTAAGTTTCCACTTAGAAATCCAATTCTATTTATTTAACTTCCTATAGTTAAGTTTTATTGTGCTTATTCACATTTGTTTCAACTTTTCCAAAGTTAAAATCTTTCTTTTTATTTATAAATCACCTTTATAAATCTTTTCATTTTAGTTTCACTTCCATATACAAGATTATTTCACAATTGTAAACCATTTTAATTATAATTTCATACTTATAATTCATTTGTTTATACAATTCATTTCCTTTACCATTGTTGTTTTGATTTAATTTATGCAAACAACCTAACAATCAATTTATATACATTTTACTAATTTCTGAAAAATTATTCTTTTATATATAAAATATAGTCAAGGTAAAATTATTTCATTTACCCAATTTTAAAACAATATTGTGTCGAATTGTTCTATTCAAGTGTTTAGAAACCCCTTCGATTCAGTTTCGAGGCTGCGCCGACGAAGGTTCATATACCACTCAACAAACCAATCATCACAATATAAAATAATTTTATATTCACTAACAAATACGCACTCATATCTATTATTACACTCAAACTCATTCTAGAGTACTGCTGACTCTATCTCTAATGAGTAATACCTAACAGAGCCATGGTTGTCGCTTAACCATATGCTCTGATACCAAATGTGGCGATCGCGATTTTTCGTTGACGAAAATCGACATCAACACGTCCACTGTATCAACTACCGAGCAATCGAAAGCCGAAAAACCGTACCGTTAGGGTTTTTATAAAAAGAAAAAGTAGAAGAAGAGAGAAAAAGATAGAACAGAACAGAAACAACATAACAATATCAGAATCTCACAATTCGCAGCGAACAACATATAATAAATAAATGAATAATCTTTAAACAAAGAACTATATCAGTTATTACATTACATTACATCATCAGAGTGTACAACAACAACATCAACAGCGGAAAAGAAATAATATATACTAGTAATACGCCATGCCATCCAGCTTGCCTCCAGCAACTCCTGAATTCCAGAATATCCTGATAAACCTAACTCTTGACTGCCCGTGTGGAAATTGGTGGGCACCCAGAGTTTTGGAAGGAAAACAATAAACTCCGAGTCAGTCATGTGACTGGTGTGAACTAAAACAGTTTATTTTCTTTAAAATCAAAATAGAGGAATATTTTTAAAGTCAATTCGCAATGCTTTTAAAAATGAGACTACCATAAGGCCTCCCGCACACACACACAATGCAAACGCAGAATCGGAGGAGATTTCTCCTTATGATAGTCAAAGATGCTTGATACGCATTAAAAAGAACATTTGATATTATTACTAGTGCATAGTGTAGGGGAAAATTAATTTCGAAAATAAAGATATAAATCTTAGCCAGCATAGACATTTCGAACTATGCCTACTATAGCTACCATGTTCAATAGCAGGTTACCGCCACATTCCATGGCAGGTTCTACAACTAAAACCGTACAAGTTTCATATTGTTTCTTTGGATTTCCAACAAATGGTCAGGCCAAGGAACTTCCCATTGCCACATGAGTACGCCTCTGGAAAGACGACCCGAGAACCAAACCGGATCTCTGCCAACACAAGGCCGGGTTACCCCTAACTGGGTAACTACTGACACGAATATGTCATCCCCCGATCGTAATCGATCTATCCGAGGATCCTCGATTTCCAACAACCATAAAATATGCAGCAACAACATAGGTTAAATATCTGGGCTCCATACCATGATATCACCTCTATCCAGAAGGAACGAAATACACTAAAGGGGCGCTACCCCCTAATAACCTTGCCGCATCCTTCCTGTTTTGACCATTTCCGGGGTGTGAGGTCCGACGAAGTCTCGTCCACAAAGCCACACTTTATACAAAAGCCCTGCTTTGGGTCAACAAATGATCATAGAAATGATCACCAAGATAAATGATCAAACAAATGATCATATCACAAATGATCAACACAATGATCATTTCACAGCAACACTCAGCATGCCACACTACCAAATTGGGAGTATATCACTAATAACCTTCAACTATATAACCTCTGAGCTCGTACGTCTCAGAGAAGGGTGTTAAGCTAAGAGAATAAATTCTCCGCCACCAACAGAAATATATTTGAAAGAAATCAGCTTTATATCTCAACTTGTAATGTCAGACATACAATCCATACAAGTCTGTTCCGGGATCGAACAGAACCGAAGGCACTTACAAAGAAGTCCTTGCAATCCGGATATTCACAAATCACGTCCGGACTTCCCGTCACTAAGGGTGATAAAACCTCTATATCGGAGATCAGCCGATGCAGAGTAACTCGACGGTAATCCTTCCGTTTTCACAATTATCCGGTCTTCAACACCGGTCTTCAAATGCAATTCATAACGACGTATCACATATTCGGAGTGGGTTATACGACCCCATGGTCCATTCCCGGTTAACCCGAATAGTGAGCGCTTATTTTAAAAATAAGTGTGGCATTCAATTTCAAGCAATTCACAACAATTACTCATTCAAGGGTAAATATTGATAGTCGGTTATTTAACTATCAATAGAGATGAGCAACATCATCAGATTCCAAATAATTTTCCAAATTTTGTATTTCTCCAAAAATATCTTTACAAGATATATATAATTTTCCACACTTCAAAAATAAACAACATTTATTTTAAAAACCAATTTCCTTTTCCATTTATAAATTCCATAGTGAATTTATATCTTCAAAATCTCTATTGATCTATAGTTTCAATAGGTTTCAATTATTCAATTCCAATTTATCTTCAAGAAGATAAATTCTCAAAAACGTCTCGTTTCATATTGGAAAAGCATTTCCATACTTATATTTAATAATAAGTATTTCATAAATCTTATTTATTTTCAACAATTTGAAAATATTTAATATACTTAAACTATAGTTAAGTATATATTTCATTCTCTAAGGAAATCATTCTTTTATTCACATTTATTTGGGTCAAAACGAATGTTGCATAAAACATCGTTACGACAACCCAAAATCACTAGTATAGGGATTCGAAATTTAAAATAGATATATAAATCCCAATACTATACAAAACATTTCCTTTCGGAAATCATTTACTATAACAACAGTGTTATAGTCCATCATTTCCTTCTATTTCTCGAAAACGTCTATTTCAACAATAAATGTTGAAATCTATGTTTTCATTCCCTTTTATTTCTCAAAAACGTCTATTTCAACAATAAATGTTGAAATCTATGTATTCGATACTTAATGCATTTTAAAACACATTTAATCGTTTTTAAATTCCATTTAAAAAAATCCTTCCCCAAAATGTATCCATTTTCTTTAATAATATATTTACTGTTTCAAAATCGTGAATATATTTCCTTTAATAAACTTCTATATTCTATTTATCAAATTCAATTGATTTTCGAATTTATAAACAATGTTTATGAATTCCATTCCTATTTATAAAACTTCGATTTATAAATCCCCTTTATTAACCAATTTGATTTATATAACTCAATTATAAACCAACAGTCCATATTATAAGTTGAATACTTACAATATCATTTATTTACAAAGTCGTTCTTTTTAAAACTTCACAAATTAGAAATCTTGTTACATATAAGATTTCGTTTATATTTTATAACACTTCAACTTATAAAATCTCCTTTAGTAACAATTTCTATTAATCCTATTTAAAAGTCAAAATTCATTTTATAAGTTAATTACTTATAAATCCTTTATTCTACAGCATCTATTCATTTTAAAATTTCACCATTTATACAACTATGAATTTCATTCACTTATGAAATCCTTCAAAACTTCATTTTCAACATTTATAAAGCCTCGTTTTATTATTCCAATATTTTTTATTTACAAATATCAATTCTAAAAGTCTTCTATATACATCCTTTATAATAATTCAAAAATCCCCATTTAAATAAACCAAACCTTTTAATAATTTACAAAACGTTATTTAAAGCTCATATAACTCCAAAATCATACTTAAGCACTATTTTCCAAAAACATAACTTTTATAATAATAAAATTTTAATATTTATTTATTTTAAAGATTCAAATTTTAATAAAACGTATAATTTCAAAAATCACTTTAAAAATCCTTTAAAAATCAAAATCGTTACTTTAAAACTTCAAAATTGGATTCGATGATGCCACAACATCCAAATAACAAATCAATGCATCCAAACATCATATATCAATATGATAAACAATCAAATATCACAATATCTGAAATAAAATAAATATTTGTGAGGAATCCAGTTGGATCCCTCCAACCTGTTTCCTTGCATCCATAGATGTTAGCACAATACCCATTCCACTTCGAGGTGGAATATCGCGGTATATGGGATTTTTATAAAATATTATCCGCTTACTAACGGCGCAATAGGGTCTCATCCGCTATATAATGCGGGAAATCAATCAACTGCAATATATACATATGCCAATATATATATATATATTGCTATATATAGATATATCCTACTATATCTAATATCACAATCAAGCAATCAATCCATCAATCAACAAATTTTAAATATAACTATTTACAATTTAACAAACCCTTTTGAGTGAGAAGTTCTCACCTTAGCTATTATTTGCAATCCATTTCCATTCAAGATCGTTCCTTTACAGATTTTGACCTAGTATAAATAATTATATACTTTATTAATACTCGAACCAATCGAATAATTAAACTTTCATTTATTTTAAACTAAGGATTTGGTTTGAACTTATTAAATAAATCTTAAACTAACCTTCCTTAACTAAATAGATTTTTTCCCGGTAACTAAGATAATTAAATAGGTTAATTAAATAAATTTATCACCTTATTAAATTAGTTTCAACATAATTTTATAAATCAAAATATTCGACCTATGTATACATATATGTATATATTGAACTCAAGACAAAAATAATTTTAAACCTTACTGTGATTAAATTTTAAACAAGAATTCTTCCTTTTGAATATATATATACATTAACTACCTTTAAATTCTTTTTCAGTAAAATTTGAAAACTGCATTCATAAAAATTTTCACTGTGTATATATATAAATATATTTATACAATACATTAATCTCAGTTTTAAAACAACATTTACCTTACTGGAAATCAACGAACTCAGCTTGCAATCTCGCCACATCTTCCAGTTTCGTCCTCACCCTGACCACGCGACCCACTGCCATCTCGTACGCGAGCTGCCGCAGCTTCCAACCCAACTCGCGAAACATCCCTAGGTCTTGACTTCGACCTTGTATCGCGCGCGCCCATCAACGCTTCATTGAGTCGCGACCACTCGCGAGTCCTACGCTGCCGCTGCCGTTGCTTGCCTCGTGGCACCGCCCTAGTTTCAAGCGACTCGACCTCCACAGTCGCCTCCAATCGCGAATTCGTACGCGATCTCGATTGCGACTTTCATTTTTTTTTTAGCCGAAGGGGATTTCATTTGTGAGAGAGAAGTCGCGGATTGAATAGAGGGAGAAGGAGCGTAAAGGATTTCGATTATTGAAGTTAAAATCAGAGGAGGCTGAAGGTTTTGAATTTGGGGATGGAGGTGAATACGCGATTTATTGAAGGGAATATCTTCTTTGATTTTGAACAGAGAAAGGTGTACGCGGCCTTTTTTTTTGTTTTGGATCTCGATTTTTTTAAAACTGAAGAGGGAGAGGGATTTGCCTGAAATTTGTAAAGAACGGGGAGACAAAAGTACACGACTTTTTTCTTTGCAGGGAATAGGTATGCTTACTCAGGAGTAGGGTGGCAGTGATTTATTAGGGTGGCTGATGTTGACCATTTAAATATTTAAAATTCAAATTGAATTTGATTCGAATACCAATGCGTTTACTCACCGTGTGCTCACATAACAACTCCGAAAAATACGAAATTTGAAATCCGGTAATAATTCAATATTACGGACCCAATGGAACTAGTTTCGTCGAATTCCGAGACTGTGCCTCGGACGGCTATTTTTTTAAATTCGATTCAAACGACAAAATTTCAAAACTGAACAAATTACTTTCAAATTCGATTCTGAAGCCTCTATGATCTTCAGTATTATCAATATGAATTTTACAAGCTGTTGAAAATTTTTAAATCAGCTTAAAATTGAAGATTCAAATTTTATTCAACGTTCAATAGATTAAATTTTATAATTTAATCGCCAATTTCAAAGTTATATTGAAAATTCAATTCAAACCATTACTCAAATATTTAAAATTAATTAAATATTTTCAATTTAAATTGTTCAAAATTCTGGGTAGTTACAAGAACTTAACCAGCTCTCTGCCAACAAAAGGCTGGGTTACCTCTGTAACCAAGTAACTACTACACGAGTATGCCATTCCCCGATCGTTATCGACCTTTATCTAAGGGCCCTTAACCACAAAGCAACAACCACAAAGTAATAAATTTGCAGTAACCACATAGGTTAAATATCTGGGCTCCATACCATGATACCACCCTTTTCCAGAAGGAAATGGGCATACCTTAAAGGGCGCGACTCTCATAACCTTACTGCATCCTTCCTGTTTCGACCATTTCCGGGTTGTGAGGTTCTAATGTAGTCTCGTCCACAAAGCTACGCTTTACACAAAAGCCATGCTTTGATCAACACAAGATCGGCAGCACTTCGTATGCTACGTTACCAAATTGGGAATGTATCACTAGTAACCATCAACTACATAACCTTTGAGCTCGTACGTCTCAAAGAAGGGTGTTAAGCTAAGAGAATAAATTCTCCGCCACCAAATAAACATGTATTTGATAGAAACTAGCTTTACATCTCAAAGCGTAATGTCAGACACACATCCATTCAAGTCTATTACGAGTTCGAACAGAACCGAAGGCACATAAAAAGAATCCCTTGCAATCCGGTTATTCATAATCCCGATCAGACTCCCCATCACATATGGAGATCTCTATACCGGCGCGACTCAGTGTAGAGACATTCGACGGGTAATCCTTTCATTCTCGAAAATACCCGGTCTTCACCATCGGTCTTCAAATGCTATCCATTATGTCGTATCATTATTCGGAATTGATTATACGACACAAAGTCCTCTCCCGGCTTAACCGAATAATGAGTGCAATATTTAAAAACATATGGATATTGGGATCTCAGTTAAGTCACAACTTAAAATCCAAAACCCTCCCTTTAAATGGTTCAAACAAATTACCATTTCCAAATCTTTTAAAACAAAAGGATTCACCTCACTTTGAAAACCAAGTTTACCAATCTTTCACAAAGATTCATTCATAGCTTTCAAATATATTTAAATTCCAAATCTTTTATACAAAAGATACACCTTTAAGATCCTATCTAATTTGAAAACAAAGTTCACTAATTTTTAATAAAGATTCATTCAAAGTTTTCAAAATGATTTCCATCTTAAACTTGAAATCCTTTCAACGTAAATTGGAAATCCTTTTTTATATGAAAGCTATTATCATTTGAAAAAAAATACTTTTCATTTTGGGAAAATCTGATCAAATATACACAAGTTATAGCCTTTAAAAGTATAAACAAGAAAAATCAACGCACTGTTGTATCATTGGCAAGTTCTAATTTGAATTAGATTCAAATTCCCAAACAATAGTTTTAAACTCATATATATATATATATATATATATATATATATATATAAAAGTCGGAATCAAAATCATCATTAAATCCATGGTCTCAACAGCAGCCGATTCCGCCGCCGCCACTTCAACCACAGCCGCCACAAATCCAGCTGTCTCCGATGATGAAGATCGGGAGGGCTGGCAGGAGGTCCGCCGTCGTGGAAAGCAGAAACTAGATGCTTCCTCTAATCCATGGTCAAACCCTAAATCAACTGCATCTCTTTTTAAATTTAATAAATCACAGGGTGTTAGATCATGGTCGGATTTGTTTGATAAACATGTTTCTATCAAAGAAGATGTTATCTTCCATCAACCAGCTAAGGACGACACAGGTGACTATGCTATTATAGATGACTTGGATTACAAGTTATCCAATGAGATGTGGAATAACTCAATATTCATTTATCTTACGGGTAAACGACCATATTTTGTACACTTTAACGCGTATATCAAAAGGGTCTGGAAACCTGAAGGCACATGGGAAATTTTCTCTAGAGATAATGGTTTTTTCTTAGTAAAGTTTGAAAATCATGCTGATTTTGATAAAGTTCTAAATGGGGGTCCCTGGTTTATGGACAGTAGGTTAATATTTATGAAAAAATGGGATGCTAATTTCCAGTTTGAAAGAGACATGTTAGACTCATATCCTATTTGGGTAAGATTAAATAATCTACACCTATCTCTGTGGAATGCTAGGGGCATTAGTAAACTTGCTAGTCTTATTGGTAAACCTTTGGACATTGATGATTTCACCAGAAATGTTAAAAGGCTTAAATTTGCAAGAGTGTTAATAGAAGTGACAGCTGATGCTACTTTTCCTAAAATAATCAGAGCAAAAGATAATAAAGGAAGAATTTATGAACAAGAGGTGGAATATGAGTTTATTCCACCAAGATGTAAGCAATGCAGTTGTTTTGGACATAGTGATTCACAATGCCCAAATACAACTACTCAAAAGTGGATCCCCAAAGTTTCAGCACCAAACCATACCGCTACACTGACTGAACAAACTTCTAAACTGCCTGAGCTCCCTACTAGCTCAGTGCCAAAAAATAGCCTAGATCATAATACTTACAAAGATTTACAACAGACTAACATTGAAGCTGACTTTAATACTGGAAGTCCCACACCTGAGGAGAGGCAGTCCATTTTGGAAGGGCAGCATTGTTCAACAGAGCAGAATAAGAATCCACCACTTCAAAATCATGTTCAAATAAATGCGTCTCCACAGAGTGATCATTCTCTTCAGAATAATGCTGACCAAGGTAATCCCTGCATGGTTGAAACTCCTGTTGAAATTCATTCCCATGGACGCTTAACAACTGAGGAGTTAGAGCATTCAATTGCAATGTTCCCAACAAGGTCTGAAGCTGCTTGTCAACATAATAAGTCTCTGGCAAATGCTGAGGCACAGCGTACTGTAGCTGTTGAACAACATGATGCTGTGGAAAATGATGATACACCTAATAATATACAGGAAATTAATCAGATGGGCATTGAATTGGATGTGGAATCTATAAACTCAGAAGAGGAATTTTATAATTCTGACCAATATACTAAAGAAAATCCAAAATATGTGGAACAATTCAATGCCAAAAACAAAGGAAAAAAGAAAAGTAGGAACACTTTGGCTCGGGTAACAAGGAGCCAATCAAGACATTCTTAATGTCTATTATTTGTTGGAATGTATGGGGTCTAAATGGTGAAACTAGAAGATTAGACCTCTTTAAGTTAAAAAATAAAGTTAATCCTACCATAATTGCTTTTCTTGAGAATAAGATGGGGGATCGTAGTACTCAGATATTTGCTAACATGTTTGGTAACGATTGGGAATGGATAGACAATAATTCAGCATCCTCTAAAGGTCGCATACTGATCACTTGGCACAAATCCATATGGAACTTATCTATCAGAGATAAATCTGAACAACATATTACTGTTACTTGTACTAATGTAGGCGGTTTGAATTTCATATGCACTTTTGTTTATGCCCATAACTGGGCTTCTCTTCGCAGACAATTATGGTCTTATTTAATTCAAACATCAAAGCAAATTAATAATAATTGGATGGTAATGGGGGATTTTAATGCAGTTCTTAAAACTAATGAGAAAAGAGGTGGAAGTACCCTTAGTCTGTCACAAACAGAGGAGTTCAACAAGTGCATTGTAGCAGCTGGCCTCTCTGAAGCTATCCACTCTGGCCTGAAATTTACTTGGTTTAGTGGAGAAGTAAAAAAAATTGCTTGCAGACTTGATAGAGTTCTTATAAATGACAAAATTCTAACAAACATCCCAAATTTGAAAATATCAGTTCTCCCTAGCTCAACAAGTGATCATTCTCCATTACATATCCAATTTAATCAACAAGCTAATTTATTGAAAGGAAGACCTTTTAGATATGGCAACCACTGGCACCTAATAGAAGGATATGCTGATGTTGTAGACTTCAATAACATTACCAAAACTGATGGAAATTGCTGGTTTTCAATGGTCATGATGCTAAGAGAGTTAAAAAAGAGATTGAAGAACTGGAACAGAGAAAGGAGTAAAACAAAGGATACTATAAGCCATTTACAACAAACATGTGAACAGATGCAGAACCTTCTTGATGCAGACCCTCTTGATGAAGCTAGAATCTCAAATTATTTTTCTACACAACAGAATCTTAAAGAAGCATTGCATTTACAAGCTATACAAGCTAAACAAATGGCAAAGGAGAAATGGCTCACTCAAGGGGATGAATGCACCAAATTTTTTTATGCTAAGATGTCTTATAGGAGGAACTGCAATGCTCTTATTAACTCTATGAATGACCAGGGGGATATAGCATCTAATATATCTAAATTTGAACAGGGAGCCATATCTTATTTCACAAATTTATATAATAGTGAGATTAAGATAACATTACCTCCTATTAATTGCAGGGCTATAATATCTGATGTGGGAAGACAAATGTTGCAAGAGACTGTTACTGAGGAAGAAATAAGGGCTGCTGTCTTCTCCATACACGTAGACTCCTCCCCAGGACCTGATGGGTGGAATTCCAAGTTCTATCAATTGCACTGGCAACATCTGAAAAATCAATTATTAGAAGCTATACAGGAATCTTTCAACACTGGCAAAATTCTTCATGAATTAAATCACACATTCATCACTCTTATCCCAAAGGTGGAAAGCCCTACTATGATTGAAGATTATAGACCTATTGCATGCTGTAATGTGTTATATAAGATACTCAGCAAGGTAATATGCAACAGAATTTCTAAAGTCCTCCCTGATTTAATTTCTGAATGTCAATCTGCTTTTATAAAAGGAAGACACATCTCTGAAAATTCTTTACTAGCTCATGAACTAATTAGAAATTTCAATAAACCTGGAGCTGACAAAATGTGTCTAAAGATTGATCTACATAAAGCATATGATAAAATTAATAGACAGTTCATCATTCATGTTCTACACTGTATGAATTTTCTTACTTCCTTGATCAAACTCATTGAAGAATGCATATCCACCCCCACATATTCAATTATTATTAATGGTATTCCCAAAGGATATATATCTAGCAACAGGGGTTTGAGACAAGGTGATCCCCTCTCCCCCTATTTATTTGCAGTTGCTATGGAATTCTTTACACTACAAATGGAAATAGCTTGTCATAATTCTTTAATCCAGCCTTTGTTTAAACATAACCCTAATGTCAATCATCTTTTATATGCTGATGATTTGATAATTGCTATTAGAGCTTCCTCTTCTGCAGCACAGTGTTTACTACACATATTTGATCAATTACAGTTGTTTGTGGGACTTGAACTAAATACTAATAAGTCCAAATGCTACTTTAGCAAATATTGTACATCCAAAAATCAGATCCTGGAAATTTTGAAAATTAAGGAAGGACATCTTCCTGTCAAGTATCTGGGGGTTCCTTTATCAACGAATGTAATTACAGATCGTGAATGTGGTGAACTAGTTGGTAAAATCAGAGACAAACTAAATGGTTGGAGTTCTAAATTACTTTCTTTTGCTGGCAGAATTGAATTGGTACACACAGTTATAACTGCAAAAATAAGATTTTGGCTTCAAACATTTCACATTCCTGATAGTTCAATTGAGAAGATTAAATCAGCATGTGCAAATTTCATATGGAGGGGGGGATTACATAAAGTCAGTTATGATATTCTTTCTAGGCCTAAAGCTGAAGGAGGTGTTGGTCTAATCAACCTGAAAGAACTTAGAAAGACTTATCAAATAAAACATGGATGGAAAATTCTAACATCAAATACTCTTTGGGCTAGGTGGATGAGAAGTAGATATATAAAAGGTAGTTTCTGGACAATGCATGAGGATATTAACTCTTCTGGAGTTTGGAAATGTATTTTAAGAAGCAGGGAAGTTCTGAAAACATGCATTACAAAGAGAATTGCTAATGGAAGGGATACTTATCTTTGGAGAGACCCATGGATAAATGGAAAATCATTTGCTAACAAATATGGTTGGGGCATGATTTCATGTATTGGGGAATATGATGACCTAGTTGCATCTATCATCAGTCAGGGCACTTGGATACCAGAACAAAAAGGATTACATGCCATAGCTGAAGATGTCAAGTACATCCCTATTTACTCTTCTGAACCCAAAGATATCTGGACATGGAATCATACAAAAGATGGCATTTTTACCACAAACAGTGCATGGGAAGCAATACGAACTAAACATACTAACAAATATTGGGCAGCCCATATCTGGTCCAGATCTAACAACCCAAAGATGGCTTTCACAATTTTAAAGCAATTAATTTAAGACTTCCTACAGCTGACAGATTAGCAAGATGGGGTATGGAGGTTAATCTAACATGTAAACTTTGTAACAACATTCCAGAATCACACAATCATATATTCTTTGAATGTGAATTCTCCGCTCGTGTAATAAGCCATGTTAAAAGCAAAAATCAAGACATGCATGCTATTTCTACACTTGAAGACGAACTGCTATACCTGAGCCACAGCAAGAGAGGAGACCTGTTGACTCAACTGCAGATTATTAGCCTCACAACAACTGTATATCACCTCTGGAAGGAGAGGAACCGGAGAGTCTTCAAGAGTACTGCAAAGGGACATAAACAAATTCAAATCACAATAGAGCAGGATGTCAAGATACTTGCAAGAAGAATTAAAGGAAAATTATTTACTCATGCGACTGAACTGGAGAACAAAATCCTCCGAGCATGGAAAGTGGATCCGCCATGAACCTTTGCTTCAGAGCTTTTTAGAAAGGGGCATTTGTTATTTTGCTTTGTTGTTGAAATGATCTTTGTAAATACGTTTAGCAGTGTCCTGTTTACTTCTAGGTAATACACGGAACATGGACTATTGTACTGAGCTTTGATGCATCAATAAAATTCACCAATTTTCAAAAAAAAAAAAAAATATTGTATAAACCTTTCAAACCATGGTTTCAAGAATAATTTCAGTTAATATTTTCAAACTAAATTTGAATTTCAAAAGCTTTCCATATTCAACCCAATTCCATTTCTAACACCATTTGGCTTCAAAATTAAACTTTTAAACAAAATAATATTTAAATTCAAAGTACACGTGACTTAACCGATTTCCTTATGCAATTCATATTTGTGTATGTATGGTGTAGTCCAGGGGTTTTACACAATAGTGCAACATCATTAATCATCACAATCCAAACGCAACAATATCGATAAGTGGTAAAATCCTATAATGCTTATCTTCATTCACAGTTTCACAGATAAATAATATAAATTCATCGTAGATAAATAAATTGCATTCATCACAGCTCGAATCAAAATAATTCGTATCACAAAGCATCACCATTAGGGATATTAAACAATTCAGAGCACTCAATACAATTCAAACATCCATAAGTAAGATCAAGTAATCATTTGATTATAATTAACTTAAACTAGATCAATTACTTATGAATAAATTACTAATCCTGGTTAATTAACATTAATTAATTTCAAATCATTTTAAATTAATTATCCTTTAATCGCTTATTAGTTAACCTTTAATAATTAATTAACCATTAAAATAAATAAATTAACTTTTTATTTTTTATTAATCATCCTTAATTAATAAATCAATCAACCTTTAATTAAATAATTAACCTTTAATTATTTAATTATTCTTTAATTAATTATCCTCAATTACATTAATTAATTAGCTCTTAAATAATTACCATTTAATTAATCATCCTTAATTACATTAATTAATTAACTCTTAAATAATTACCACTTAATTAATTATCCTTAACAAATAAATTAAGATTAATAATTGAGACAAATATCTTAAATACTTACTTAATCAACATCATTAAACACTTAGGATTTTAAATATAATTATTTCAAATCCAAATCAGTTAATTAACTAACTTTAGAATTCAACCTTTTAAAATAAAATTTATTCTTAACCCATGAATTAACTTAAACCTTTAAGTTAATAAAACTTAAAAATACTTCTTAAGTACACCATTTAATCTATTTTAAGTAAACTTGGAAATTAACTTAATTAATTGAAGTTAAAACAAATTATTCAACTCTTATTTATGCAAACCTTTTAAATCAACATTCATTATTTAAAAGTAATTTATTTTAAGAAGATAGTTTCAAAACTCGGTTGATTTAAAATTTTAAAACTTGATTTATTTAAAAATTTAAAACCCTGGAACAGATTTTGTTTTTAAATTTTAAAAAACCCTGGTATGATCTGAAACCCAGGTTCAAAGCTAAAGTACTCAAGCATAACTCGAGTCATCATGCACTATCCTTTCTTTGAGAAAGTCTTCCTTTAACTTCGAGGCACGACTCGAGTTACAACCTTCGTCCCCAATAACACAAAATACCCAGATGTGCTTATACCCGCGTGCACGTGCACGATCATCGGGTCCATCTTCGATCACTGTTGTGACCATCCCCCAATCGCCCACGACCTTGCTGAAGGTTTTGTAACCCAGCACGACGAAATCAACAGCAAATCAAAATCAGGCCATTCGATTTCCACTGGTACCCAAACCAAACAATAAAAACTCATCGACGACGTTGATCTCCGTCACCATAATCCACGCCGCCTCGCTTGGAGGTTCACCAACCCATCCTCTTCTAATCCCCCCGTTCCAATCTCTTTCGATGCACCCATGTCGTCAGCATCGATTCTCAAACACTACCGACCAAACCTGGTCGACAAACCCTACATATCCATTTTCCGACCACCATGACCTACGAGAATCTCAACCACCATTTTTCCCTTAATCATTGATCAACAAGCAACCTAAGGCCACTACCCCGAAGTCACCGAGCCTCGTGACTGTTGGAAATCGAGCAAACTCTCGATTATGTTCATCTTTCAAACTCTCATGATTTACAAATTTAAAAATCATGATATTAATCTTAAAAATCATAGTTTTCATTTTCAAAACAGATTATATAAGTGAAACAATAAATCATTAAAGTCAAATTTGGTCATACTTTTGAGTTTTAACTGTAATCCTTACTTCGAGGTCAAAATTACTTATTAACTATGCTTAAAAGTATTTTTAAAACTAAGATCTGGTTAATCTAATCACTTTTGGTTTAAATCTCAAATCCTAAATAAAATTGAAAGAAGAGGAATTTAATTCTAATCCTAACATAAGTTTGTGTATTCTTTTAATAGGGTGAATATGCATGTACTCATAGATGCATACCCATATATCTTTGAATACTCAGACATGCAATCACATTTATATTCATACAAACATTTTCACCACTTCACTTCAGAGAAACAAAGCATAACAGAGATTCAAGTTTTTAATAGGTAGATTTGCTCACCTGAGAATGTTTTAAACAGAGCCTGTTTTTTGATTCTGAAACTTGTATTGGATTTTAAATCTGCTTTGAGCTTTGAATCTAATTCTTGAATTTATTTGCTTAATCTTTTGATTTGCCTAAAGCTTGATTTTGATGTTGAGATGCTTCAGTTTTTTATTTTCCAGGTTGAAGTTTGTTTTGACTTCCTGTTTCCATTTTTTTAAATTTGCTACCCAAGAATATGGGAACTTGATATTGATGAATTGAATCTTAACTTGCTCAGGTTTGATTCCAAGCTTGATTTGTTTAAGATTTTCTTTGCTTTTATTTTGTTTCTAGATTTTCATATTGAAGAAGAAAGAAGAAGAAGAATAAAAATGTTTTCTGAACTTGAAAATGAATGAACAGGTTTTCTCCCTATATATATTTTTCTATAATTCTAAATCAAAAAAAAAAATATTTTGCCACTTTTTTAAATTTGTTACGCTTGTTAATTAATGTTGTTACTTATTAACACAAATATGTACTTTTATGCCTAAACTCCTTTGTTTATAAATTATGTTTAGCCTTTATCTTAATTAGTTTATAATTCATGCTTTAAACCTTTTTTTAGTTTATTTATTTATATTGATTATATATTTACATATGTATAAATTTTTATATAGGTATTATGTTTATATTCATTTTTAAGAGAAAATGTAATTTAAATTTTTATCAAGTCTCATTTAAATTTTAAACATGAGACATTAAACTTAATAATAAATACTTATTTTAAAATTTTCATTTTAAACTTAAATAATCATACTTATTATATTTATTTAACATTTTTAAAGAAAATGATTTAAATATTTAATTATACACAATAAATAATCTTATATACATATATATATATATATATATATATTAGTTTTTTTAAAATATAAAGTTAATAAATCAAATTTTATTTATAAGATATTTCTTTTGAATTTCAAAACCAAGATTCTATTAGAAATCTCCCTATATATATATATATATATATATTCCTAAATTTCCAAATCTACTTCATTTTAAAATCTACTTTTAAATATATTTGTTTTCCAAATTTTTCAAATTAATTCACAATTAACCCCAAAATTTATATTAATTTCCATATTAATTCTTAATTTAATCCAAAAATAAAATTAACAGGTAAATAGGCACAAGGAAGAAGTTGCAAAAAAAATTAGTCTAAGCGACAACAAGTTTGCTTTTTAGCCTGAAGGACACTTTTTACTGCAAACTGAAAATGATAGTTACAACTATCATTCTGTGATTTACACTAAAAAGTGTCCTTCAGCCTAAAAAACAAACTTCTTGTCCCTGAAACTAAATTTTTTTCTAACTTTTTCCTTTAGCCTAAAAACCCTAAAAATTAATTACTAAATTAATTTATCTTTAAAACTGGGAATGTTACAGATTCCCCCCTTAAGAAAATCTCATCCTCGAAATTTGAAAGTGAGGAAAATCCCAAATCTTTTAGTTTAAGCAATCAAAGCATACCTATCAACCATAGCAATCAAAGCAACCATTTCATCCAAACAGACATATCCTAATTCTATCTGGTCTTATGTCCCATGCCAACTCATCTTCCAATTCGGCCAAAGTAATGGTCCCCTACCAATGCTTCTTTCTGCCTCCTTTGATCGCCATTCAATTTCAATCCTTAAAAAATCTTCCCATAATGTCGAATCCAAGCTTGCTCTTCTACAAAAGTTTTCGGGCTTTACTCATTCTAGGGTTTACTTCACCCTATCTCAAATGAGTCACCTAATGTGTTATACTCCAGAGCTAAAGTTCTTACTCAATTTTCAGCTCTGATACCAAATGTGACGACCCTGACTCAACCTTCGAAAATCGACACTGAATACTTGACCCATATTCGAATGCCGCAGATCCAAATGTCGAATCTGATTTGCCAGAGCTTATAACACATTGAGTACAACAACATAGTGGAAAAAGAAATGAATATAACATTGATACAATTCCATGAATACAATATCTCTATACAACAATACTTGACTACCAATATCAGAGCAATACAAATACACCATAGCGGAAACAACCTCAATGTGATCTACCAAGGTAGCATCAAATATCTTTAATCTCCATCTCCAATGCTCTAATCCAAGAAAACTAGGAAACTGATGAACAAATGCAATTGCAAAATCCAAAGGCTCCAAAGATATCGAATCTACATCTACTATCTGACTATCTGAAAAATATAACTCTAGACTGCCCGTGTGGAAAATTGTGGGCACCCAGAGTTTAGAAAGGAGTCAATAAACTCCAGGTCAGTCATGGGACTGGTATGAGCGAAAGAAAACAGTTTTGAACAAAAACAAACAACAAAATAATTTAAAATTGAAACCCGCAATGCTTTTTTGGAAAATGAAACTACTATAAGGCCTTACGCCACACACACAATGCAAATGTACAATTGGAGGAGATTTCTCCTTATGACAGTCAAACATGCTTGATACTCAAAAATATTTTTGATATTATTGTTAGTGCATAGTGCGAAAAACATTTCGAAAGTACAATATTAATCTTAGCCAGCATAGACATTTCGTACTATGCCTACTATAGCTATCATGTTCACTAGCAGGTTACCACCACATTCCATGGCAGGTTATACAAATAAAACCGTATAGGGCACGTATTGTTTCTTTGGATTTCCAACAAATGGTCAGACTAAGGAACTTCCTGTGCCACATAGGTACGCCTCTGGAGGGATGCCACAAGAACTTAACCAGCTCTCGGCTAACACAAGGCTGGGTTACCTCTATACTAGGTAACTACTACACGAATATGCCATTCCCCGGTCGTTACCGACCGTTATCCGAGGGCCCTCAACCACAAAGCAACAACCATAAAGGAATAAATTTGCAGTAACCATATAGGTTAGATATCTGAGCTCCATACCATGATGCTACCCTTTTCCAGAAGGAAATGGACATACCCTAAAGGGCGCGACCCTCATAACCTTGCTGCATCTTCCTGTTTCGACCTCGGGTTGTGAGGTTCTGATGTAGTCTCATCCAAAAAGCTATGCTTTACACAAAAGCGATGTTTTGATCAACACATGATCAGCAGCACCACGTATGCCACCTTACCAAATTGGGAATGTATCACTAGTAACCATCTACTACATAACCTCTGAGCTCGTACGTCTCAGAGAAGGGTTTTAAGCTAAGAGAATAAATTCTCCGCCACGAAATAGAAATGTATTTGACAGAAACCAGCCTTACATCTAAAAGTGTAATGTCATACACACATCCATTCAAGTCTGTTTTTGGTTTGAACAGAACCGAAGGCACTTCAAAAGAAGCTCTTGCAATCCGGGTATTCACAATCCCGATCGGACTCGCCATCACATATGGAGATCTCTATACCGGCGCGACTCAGTGCAGGGACATTCGATAGGTAATCCTTTCGTTCTCAAAAATACCTGGTCTTCACCATCGGTCTTCAAATTCTATCCATTACATCGTATCATTATTCTGTATGGGTCATATGACACAAAGTCCTCTCTCGCCTTAACCGAATAATGAGCGCAATATTTAAAAACATTTGGATATTGGGATCTCGGTTAAGTCACAACTTAAAATCCAAAACCCTCCCTTTAAATGGTTTAAACAAATTACCATTTCCAAATCTTTTAAAACAAAAAGATTCACCTCACTTTAAAAACAATATTTATTAATCATTCACAAAGCTTCATTCATAGCTTTCAAAACTATTTAAATTCCAAAATCTTTTATACAAAAATATACACTTTTAAGATCCTCTTTAATTTGAAAACAAAGTTCACTAATCTTTAACAAATATTCATTCATAGTTTTCAAAATGATTTCCATCTTAAACTTGAAATCCTTTCGACAAAAATTGGAAATCCTTTCTTTATATGAAAGCTATTATCATTTGAAAGCAAATACTTTTCATTTTGGAAAAATCTGATCAAATATTCACAAGTTATAGCCTTTAAAAGTATAAACCAGAACAATCAATGAACTGCCATATCATTGGCAAGTTCTAATTTGAATTAAATTCAAATTCCCAAAACAACAGTTTTAAACTCATATATATATATATATATATATATATTGTATAAACTTTTCAAACCATGATTTTTAGAATAATTTCAATTAATATTTTCAAACTAAATTTGAATTTCAAAACTTCCCTTTCAAAAGCTTTTCACATTCAACCCAATTCCATTTCCAAAACCATTTGGATCCAAAAGTCAAATTTAAACAAAATAATATTTAAATTCAAAGTATCTGTGACTTAACCGATTTCGTGGTGCAATCCATATTTGTGTGTGTATCGTGTAGTCTAGGGGCATTACACAATAGTGCAACATCATTAATCATCACAATCCAAACATAACAATATTGATAAGCGGTAAAATCCTCTAACGCTTATCTTCATTCACAGTTTCGTAGATAAATAATATAAATTCATCACAGATAAATAATCACATTCATCATGACTCAAATGAAAATAATTCATATCACAAATCATCACACATCAGGGATATCGAACAATTCAGAGCACTCAATACATTTCAAACATCCATAAGTAAGATCAATTAATCATTTGATTATAATTAACTTAAACCAGATCAATTACTTATGAATAAATTACTAATCCTGGTTAATTAACATTAAATAATTTCAAATCATTTTAAATTAATTATCCTTTAATCACTTATTAATTAACCTTTAATACTTAATTAACCTTTACAAATAAATAAATTAAAATTTTATTTTTAATTAATCATCCTTAATTAATGAATCAATCAACCATTAATTATTTAATTATTCTTTAATTAATTATCCTCATTGCATTAATAAATTAACTTTTAAATAATTACCATTTAATTAATTATCCTTAATTACATTAATTAATTAACTCTTAAATAATTATCATTTAATCAATTATCCTCAATTACATTAATTAATTAACTCTTAAATAATTACCATTTAAATAATTATCCTTAACAAATAAATTAAGATTAATAATTGAAACATATATCTTAAATACTTACTTAATCAACATCATTAAACACTTAGGATTTTAAATAAAATTATTTAAAATCCAAATCAATTAATTAATTAACTTTAGAATTCAACCTTTTAAAATAAAATTTATTCTTAAACCTTGAATTAAATTAAACCTTTAAGTTAATAAAACTTAAAAACATTTCTTAAGTACACCATTTAAGTAAATTTGGAAATTAACTTAATTAATTCAAGTTAAAACAAATTATTCAACTCTTATTTATGCAAACCTTTTAAATCAACATTAATTATTTAAAAGTAATTTATTTTAAGAAGATAGTTTCAAAACTCAGTTGATTTAAAATTTTAAAACTTGATTTATTCAAAAATTTAAAACCCCATAACAGGTTTTGTTTTTAAATTTTTTAAAAAAAACCTGGTATGATCTGATACCCGGGTTCAAAGCTAAAGTACTCGAGTATAACTTGGGTCACTCATGCACTATCGTTTCTTTGAGAAAGTCTACCTTCAACTTCGAGGCACGACCCGAGTTACAACCTCATCCCCAACAACACAAAATACCCAGATGTGCTTATACCCACGTGCATGTGCATGATAACCAAGTCCATCTTCGATCATTGTTGCGACCACCCTCCAGTCGCCCACGACCTCATTGAAGGTTCTGAAACCCAGCTCGACGAAATCAACAGCAAATCAAAATCGGGCCATTCGACTTCCACTGGAATCCAAGCCAACCAATAAGAACTCATCGACGACGTTGAACTCCATCACCAAAATCCACGCCGCCTTGCCTGGAGGTTCACCAACCCATCCTCTTCCTAATCCCCGTACTCCAATCTCTTCCGATGCAACCATGTCGTCAGCATCGATTCTCAAACACTACCGACCAAACCTGGTCGACAAACCCTACATATCCATTTTCCGACCACCACGACCTACGAGAATCTCAATCATAATTTTTCCCTTAATCATTGATCAACAAGCAACCTAAGGCCACAACCCTGAAGTCACCGAGCCTCGTGATGCTAGAAGTCGAGCAAACTCTCGATTATGTTCATCTCTCAAACTCTCATGATTTACAAATTTAAAAATCATGATATTAATCTTAAAAATCATAGTTTTCAATTTCAAAACAGATTACATAAGTGAAACAATAAATCATTAAAGTCAAATTTGGTCATATTTTTTAGTTTTAACTGTAATCCTTACTTCCAGGTCAAAATTACTTATTAACTATGCTTAAAAGTGTTTTTAAAACTAAGATCTGGTTAATCTAATCACTTTTTTTTAAATCTCAAATCCTAAAAAAAATTGGAAGAAGAGGAATTTAATTTTAATCCTAACCTAAGTCTGTGTATTCTTTTAATATGGTGAATATGCATGTACTCATACATGCATACTCACATATCTTTGAATAATCAGGCATGCAATCACATTTATATTCATACAAACCATTTTCATCACTTCACTTCATAGAAACAAAGCATAACACAGATTCAAGTTTTTAATAGGTAGATTTGCTCACCTGAGAATGTTTTAAACGGAGCCTGTTTTTTATTCTGAAACTTGTATTGGATTTTAAATCTGCTCTGAGCTTTGAATCTGATTCTTGAATTTCTTTGCTTATTCTTTTGATTTGCCTAAAGCTTGATTTTGATGTTGAGACCACTTCGATCATACCATAACTCCCCCTTACACCAACAACTCCCCCTTACTCCAAGCCTACTATTTTATATAACTTCTCCCCTTTTTTCATCAACAAAAAAATAACCTATAAACCTTGAACTTGATAGAAAATGAGATATATAAAAACATATAACATAAGAATAATAACTATGAGTGAAATATAGCATCCTAAGTTAAATGGAATTCAAGATTTTATACACCAAAGATTGTTTTTAGAAGAACATTAATTAACATACTTGGATTATTTATAATTTATATTTCAGTTAATGAACATATACCTAATTCTCTTCTAAATTTAGTAAGTTTTTGTTCATTTAATGGTTTGGTTAATATATCAACAATTTGTTTTTCAGTATTAATATATTCAAGATTTATGACCTCTTTACATATATTATCTCGAAGAAAATGATGTCTAATATCAGTATGTTTTGTTCCAGCATGATGAGTAGGATTCTTAGATAGGTTTATTGCACTAGTGTTATCACAATAAATTGGTGATTTAGTTATAGTTTATCAAAAATCTTTTAGAGTTTGTTCCGTATATATAACTTGAGAACAAGCTAAAGCAACAAATATATATTCTGCTTCATTTGTTGATAAGGATACAGCGTTTTGCTTCCTACTAAACTAGCAAACCAGAGGATGTCCTAGAAAGTGACAATTTCCACTTGTAGTCTGATTTACAACTAGCGTAATTAGCTTCACAATATGAAATTAAATCAAATGCATCATTTTCAGGGTAAAATGAACCATAATCTAAAGTATGTTTTACATATCTTAAAATCTTTTAACAGTTTTTAAGCGAGTTTCTTTAGGTTGAGATTAGTACCACAAACACTATGCACGATGTCAGGACGACTTACTATTGTATAAAGCAACGAACCAATCATTCCTTTATATAATTTTTTATCAACATCTTTTGATTTATCTTCTTTACTTAAAGCTACATTAGTTGTCATTGGAGTTGGTTTCCCACTAAAAGTGTTCAATCCAAATTTATTAATTAAATCCTTAGCATATTTTTCTTGACTAATGAAAATTCCTTTATCTAATTGTTTGATTTGAAGTCCTAAGAAGAAACTTAGTTCTCCCATATGACTCATTTCAAATTCATTAGTCATTTTATCTGAAAATTCTTTATTCATTATGTTATTAGTTGATCCAAATATTATATCATCTACATATATTTATACTAATTGAATATCATTTTTGTTTCTTTTAATAAAAAGAGTTGTATCTATTTTACCAATTTCAAAACCAAATTGTAGTAAATAAGATCTTAATCTTTCATATTGGACTCTAGGAGCTTGTTTCAGATGATATAAAGCTTTCTTTAATTTATATACATGATTTGGAAATTTGTTATCTTCAAAAAGTGGAGGTTGTTCAACATAAACATATTCTTTTACAAAACCATTTATAAAAGCACTTTTAACATCCATTTGATATAACTTGAAGTTATTGTAGTTTGCGAAAGCAAGTAGAATCCTGATAGCTTCTTGTCTTGCTACGGGTGCAAAGGTTTCGTCATAATCAATTCCTTCTTCTTGACAATAACCTTGCGTGACTAAACGATCTTTATTTCTCACGACCTCACCAAGTTAATTCATTTTATTTTTAGAAATCCATTTTGTTCCTATTATACTTTTACCCTGTAACGACCCGGAATTTTCGACTCCAAAAATTCTAGATTGTTAGAGAAAAGAAGAAAGAGAGAGAAGAGGAAGAAGAAATAGGGACACCAATACACAGATTCTCACATTCGCAGTGGATCAAAACATAATATCAAATAAAATAGCAGTCATACAGAGGAAAACTGTATCAGTTAATTTACGCATATAGTACATCAAAGTTATAACATTTTCACAAACGCTGGACAGTTAAAGCAACATGTTTAGATACAAATCAATAATACTCAGCGGGTTACACTCCATACATTCCTGCTATCCAACTCGCCTCCTGAGCTCCAGAACGTCCTTACCGGAAAATCTGTAATACTCGGTCTGACTCGAGCATTACATCAAAGTAACACCCAGGTCAAGTCGGAAACCAGTGTGAGTAAACCCATCCAGCATAAAATATTAAAGCATAAATCTTATTTAAAACCCGGGGTAACTCGTACCTTATCATGAGTTCTTAACTTACCATAGTCAAAAATCACATCTTACAATCATATTTAAGCATTACTACCTAGATTAAATGACCATGTTTACATCATTTATTTCATTCCAGGAAAAAATTCCAAAATTATCAAATTCATAAAGAATTATTTCAGATTACAAATTGAAGTAGTTTCATGTATTTACTGATATCCGACCTCGGTCTCTTCAATTCCAATGTCATCTTATAACAACTCTTTAAGTTTTAAACCATTCTATTTATCCAAAATTACATATTTACATTGTCGTTCATCACAGATAGACAAACCATATTTTCACAATTTAATCATAGCACATAGTATCTCATATCAGAGATATCAAATCCAAGCATTCAATAATATTCAATCATCCATAAGCAAGATTTATTTATCATATCATTCTAATTAACTTAAATTAATCAAAATAAATTCCTTCAATCACTTTTGATCCTGCTTACTTCACATTAATTAATTACAAACCATTAATTAATCATCCCTCAATTATCCTCTTTATTTACATTAAGAAATTAGCCTTTAATTAATAACACAAATTAGTTAACCTTCACCTATTCACATTAATTACATTTATTCTTAATTAATTACTCAAATTAATCATCCTATAATCATTTGCAATAATTAGTTATCCTTAAATTTATCACACTCATTAATTAACTATTGATTAGTTTCCTTAATTAATCTATTCTTTACACTAAGTAATTAATCCTTAATTACTTCCCTTACGTAATTTACTTTTAACTAATTACTTTCATCAAGTAATTATCCCATTGGTTAATTATCCTTAATTAAGTAACCTTGATCATTAATTAATTTAACCATTAATTTCCAATTAAAATAATTAACACTCAACAGATTAATCCTTTAATTACTTACATTAAGTAATTATCACTTAAGTAATTAATCATCTCTTAATAATTTCCACCTATTAATTATCCCATAATCACTCAAGTTAAATAAATTAACCCTTAGTTACTTTTATTAGTTAATTATCTTTAACTAAATACATTCATTTATATACCTTAAATTATCACATTAAATAATTAGCTATCCTTTAATGAATTATATTCAGTAATTACTCTTTAATTACTTATACTAAGTAATTAATTATCCATTAATTTCATAAATGAAGTATATTCAATTTTTAAAGTCTTAACTAATTAAGAAAAATCACCTACTAAAATTAATTACTTAATTCATCAACAAACTTATTTGAATTCAAAAGCTTTGAAATTAATTTATTCAAAACTCCTTTTTATTAAAGTTTTCATATACTTATATTTTGTAATCTGTTTGATAAAGGCTCTGGGAAATTGTTCATTTTATTTGCTTCGAAAAACTGGATACAAATTCCCTTTATTTAAAACCGTTAAAGAAAATCAAGGCTACCCGATTTCCCTATGGAAAAACCCAAGCCACAAAACAAATTTCACGAGTCCACACTCGAATCTCCACCCTCACAAAAATCACGAGATAGACCCGATAACAAAACTTGTTTTCCCCGAGGCTTCCAAAACCCACAACGACGAAGACACTCAAGAAAACCTGTGTACGTGCACACATGGTCGACACGCCTCCTACCACTACTGCTACCTCCCACAAGTCGCCGTCGACCTCCTCTTCCCAGACGACAACCCAAAATTCACGACTCGCTTCGAAATCAAAATCGAGCAACCCATCACCCTCTGGAACGAAGACGGCAACCCAACAACCACCACGCACTACCACATTCAATTACCCGAAGCCTTGCCGCCACGCTTAGGGCTGCGCCACCCCTCGACGGTCAATTTCCCCCACCTTCGTTCTCTTCCGGGGTGGTCATGACATCACATTAACCCTCGAAACATCGTCGACCAAACCTAACTTCGTAACCCTAATTCAACATCGGCCAGTCAACTCACCTACTAAAAAAATCGAACCCATTTTTCCAGAGCTCGCCAACCCTTCAGCTACCCTCAGGCCAAAAATCGGCCCTCATCATTCATTGGTTTGCAAAATTGGTGAAAAACCAATTGTGACGCCCCACCTCTATACCCACTCTAGCCAAGGACACTACGGGGTAATGCCGTCAACTAGCGCGGAGAATAAGGTTGTTGAGGAGCGACCATCCACGTAATTGCTTTGTGCGAGCACCGATATGTCAGATAGTACAACATGCATCTGGTTTCAGGAGGAAATCCGACATACCGATGCAAACTCAAAGCTACTACCCGGTGCCTATATATATTCTTCGAAAATAAATATAGAAATAAACATAACATAAATCAGTCACAGGCATCCATATCACAAAGGCGGATGTAAAGACCCGCTAATCCGTACTCCTTGAATAGACACTAATCTCCAGTGATTAACTCAAGAAGAACGGAAAAACGAATTTTTATGGTTGAAGAAGAAGAAAAGAAAGAAAAAGAGATAAGATGATAGAAGATAGAGGGAAAAAAAAATAGAAAATAGAACGGAACAGAAAACAGAACAATATCAGAATCTCACAATTCGCAGCGGAACAACATATAATAATAAATGAATAATCTTTAAACAAAGAACTATATCAGTTATTACATTACATCACATTTCATTACATCATATCATCAGAGTGTACAACAACAACAACAACAAACGGCGGAAAAGAAATACTATATACAAGTAATACGCCATGCTATCCAGCTTGCCTCCAGCAACTCCTAAATATCCAGAATATCCTGATAAACCTAACTCTTGACTGCCCGTGTGGAAATTGGTGGGCACCCAGAGTTTAGGAAGGAAAACAATAAACTCCGAGTCAATCATGTGACTGGTGTGAGAACTCAAAACAGTTTATTTAACTTAAAAATCAAAATAGAGGAATATTTTTAAAGTCAATTCGCAATGCTTTTAAAAATGACACTACCATAAGGCCTCCCGCACACACACACAATGCAAACGCAGAATCGGAGGAGATTTCTCCTTATGATAGTCAAAGATGCTTGATACGCATTTAAAAGAACATTTGATATTATTACTAGTGCATAGTGTAGAGAAAAATTCATTTCGAAAGTAGAATATAAATCTTAGCCAGCATAGACATTCCGCACTTATGCCTACTATAGCTACCATGTTCAATAGCAGGTTACCGCCACATTCCATGGCAGGTTATACAACTAAAACCGTACAAGTCTCGTATTGTTTCTTTGGATTTCCAACGAATGATCAGGCCAAGGAACTTCCCATTGCCACATGAGAATGCCTCTGGATGGACATCCCCGAGAACCAAACCGGATCTCTACCAACACAAGGCCGGGTTACCTCTAACTGAGTAACAACTGACCGAATATGCCATCCCCTGGTCCTTTGGGACCTTTTCAACCGAGCGCTCGTAATCAATTCACACAATCATAAAGTGTTTTCAACATGAGTAAGTATCTGGGCTCCATACCATGATACCACCCTTTTCCAGAAGGAAATGCACACATCCTAAAGGGCGCTACCCCTCATAACCTTGCTGCATCTTTCCTGTTTTGACCATTCACGGGGTGTGAGGCTCGACGAAGTCACGTCCACAAAAACATACTTTATACAAAAGCCATGCTTTGGGTCAACAAATGATCATAGAAATGATCACCAGGATAGACGATCAAATAAACGATCCTATCACAAATAATCAACACAATGATCATTTACAGCAACACTCAGCATGTCACATTACCAAATTGGGAATATATCGCTGATAACCTTCAACTACATAACCTCTGAGCTCGTACGTCTCAGAGAAGGGTGTTAAGCTAAAAGAATAAATTCTCCGCCACCTACAGAAATATATTTGAAAGAAATCGGCTTTATATCTCAATTTGTAACGTCAGACATACAATCCATACAAGTCTGTTCCGGGCTCGAACAGAACCGAAGGCACTTACAAAGAAGTCCTTGCAATCCGGATATTCACAATCCTGATCGGATTCACCATCACATATGGACAACTCTATACCGGAGCAACTCGGTGCAGAGTCAATCGACAGGTCATCCTATCGCTCTCGCAAATACCGGGTCTTCAACACCGATCTTCAATGCAATTCATAACGACGTATCACATATTCGGAATGGGTTATACGACCCCATGGTCCTTTCCCGGTTAACCCGAATAGTGAGCGCTTATTCAAAAATAAGTGTGGCATTCAAATTCAAACAAATCACATCAAATACCCATTCAAGGGAAATATTGATAGTCGGTTATTGAACTATCAATTGATATGCACACATCACCAGATTCCAAATAATTTTCCAAATTATTTATTTTCCAAAATATCTTTACAAGATATATAATTTCAACACTTCTAAAATAAATCAATATTTATTTTTAAACAAATTCCACTTTTCATTTATAAATTCCATAGTGAATTTATATTCCAAAATATCCATGCATATACGATTTCAATTATTCATTTCAATTTATCTTCAAAAAGATAAATTCTCAAAATATTCACTTTATATTGGAAAACATTTCCATACTTATTTATTCATAAGTAATTCACAAATTTTATTTATTTTCAACACTTGGAAAATATTCAATATACTTAAATCGAGATTAAGTATATATTTCATTCTTTAAGGAAATCATTCTCTTAAACATATTTATTTGGGCCAAAACGAATGTTGCGTAAAACATTGTTACGACAACCCAAAATCACTAGTATAGGGATTCGAAATTAAAATAGATATATAAATCCCAACACTATTCAAAACATTTCCTTTCGAAAATCATTTACTATAACAACAGTGTTATAGTCCACCATTTCCTTTTATTTCTCGAAAACGTCTATTTCAACAATGAATGTTGAAATCTATGGTTTCGAATCTCAACACCTTTTAAAATATCGTTAGATCGTTTTAATTCTATTTAAAACATCACATCTAAAACAATTTCTTTAACATGTTATTCACTATTCAAAAACGTGAATATACCTTGTTAACAAATTTCATCCTTTTATTCATTTTATTTCAAAGGATTATTCACTGTAAAAAAAATGTGAATATAACTCCATTAATAGGTTTCAACAATTTACTTATCAAAATAAGTTGTTTACGAATTTATAAAACAACGTTTATAAATTCCATTTCTAATTATTTTATAACAACTCCTTTTATAAATTCCTTTATTAACCTATTCAATTTATAACTCAATTATAAAACAAAAGTTCATGTTATAAGTTAAATACTTAGAATTTATTTGTTTGCACAATCGTTCCTTTGAACTTCATAATTATAAATCTTATAACTTATAAGATTCAATTATTTATCCAAATCTATTCTTTCAATAACTTTATAAATTTTATAAACCTACTGCTTATAAAATTCCATTTATAACTTCACCGTTTATAATTCTATAAATTTCATTCATTTATGAATTTCATTCACAATTCGTTCTAATACTTATAAAAACTCGTTTTATAACTCAAATATTTTCAATTTATAAATATCAATTTATAAATCTCTTTATATAAATCAATTTATATTATTCTTTTAAAACATCTTTAATCTCCTTTATAATTTCACCATTTTGATTTATAAAATAATCAAATTTTATAAATCCTATATTTAAACTTTTCACAATAAATTCAAAAATTCCGATTTAACTATTTTATAAAATCATTAGCATCATATTCTCAAAAATCAGTTTTTTTAACTATATTTCTCAAAAATCATAATTTTTATATAACATTAAAATTATACGTTTATTTATTTAAAATGGATCAATTCAAAAAAATATTTTATAACTTATACTTTCAAAAATCACTTTAAAATCCATTTTAAAATTCCAAATTTGGTCCAGTGATGCTACACACCAAATAGTCAATCACGACAACAACGATATCATATATCGATATGATAATCCATCAAATATCAAAATATCTGAAATCAAATAAATACTGTTGAGGAATCCAGTTGGATCCCTCCAACCTGTTTTCCTGCATCCACAAACATTAGCACAATACCAATTTCGCTCCAGTACGAAATTATCGCGGTATATGGGATTTAAAATATTATCCGCTTAATAGACGGCGCAATAGGGTCTCATCCGCTATACAATGCGGGAAATCAACAACTGCAATATATACATATGCCAATATATATATATATATTGCTATTATATATAATACCAATTTCACTGTTTATGAAATATTCGCGGTATATGTTTTTAATAAATAACATCCGCTTACTAACGGCGTATAATGTCTATTTTAACAATCCATAGATAACAATCATCATTCAAACATGCATTCAAATATTTTAAATCTAACTATTTAAAATAAAATCGAAACTGATTCGATTGAGTGAGAAGTTCTCACCTTGATTTCGATTTCGTTTTAGCGATTAATTTCGAATAAAATTAAACGCGCGTTTAATTTTACCCAAAATTCTCACTAACTCCAAACGACTCCAATCCAACTCCATCGCGTAGTGCTCGTCCATACGATTCCAAGCAACTGGTTTCGCGCGTTTTCGACCTTGTATGAAAAAGATACGAATATTTGAAGTTACATGAATTTTATAACTTATATTTACAACATAATTTTATAAATTTTTAACATACACAGTATCTTAGCCGCATGATCCTACAACCTGCAATCGTGACCGCACGTCCCCTACCCCTTTCTTCTTCATCTTTCACGCGTTCACCCTACAGGTATCATCGAACGCACGGCCGCCCCCCCAACCTAAATCACGCAACCACCATCGAGCCACCGGAACTCGATCAAGTTGCACCACTCAACTCGCCTCTCCCCAAGCCACCACCGCGCCCAATATGGTGAAGTCCGGTCGCCTCCTCCACCCAATAATTGAGCACGAACTTCGGTGCTTCAAACAACAATTGCCGTCAATCCATCGAGTTATTTACGAACTCCACCGTTGATATTAAGGATCTCATCGAGCTCTTCATTTTGTTAGTTGATGTCTTCGTCTAATTGTTGATGGATTTGGAGAAATCGAGGGGAGAACGTGGGTGTTTTCTGGCCATTGGTGAAAGGGGGTGGCGGCTAGGGTTTTAGAGAATTAGGTTTTTTTTAATTTATGAAGGGAGGTGGGCTATTTATAGAATTTCGAACGACACTATTCATCCGGAATTCCCAAACTCCGATTCACGCGCCGTAACCAGCGTTTCTAGGGTTTACCCTGCGTTCCGGACACAATGGAACAGGTTTCGAAAGCTACTTCGGACATCTGTGCGAGTTATGGGTACAAACGTTCAATTTAAATTAAACCGATTTAAACGATTTCCTAGGCGTTTTAATTTGTACCGGACAAACGGTAAATCCAATTGACATGAAATTTGAAACCTTACAATAATATCACATTACGGAACCGATGAAACTGGTTTCGTCGAAATCCGAGACTTTTTGAAAAATGGCTATTTTAACTCGCCAAATTAAAATTAAAAATAATTCAATGCGTTTCGAGCTGCCACGATCAAACGATAACTCCGATTGACACGAAAATTGAAATCCGGTAATAACTAACTATTACGGTTCCAATGGAACTGGTTTCGTTCAATTCTGAGACTGTTCAAAAATTGACTATTTTCACTAGTCGATTTAATATTAAAATATTCAATTTTCACAAATTAACTTTTAATTCGATTTTAAAAGTTCTAAAATATCGTTCTAACTCCAACATGATAAAATAAAATTTTACAAATCATTTTCAATCATATTTGACCCAATTTTCAATTATTTCCATAATTTAACATATTAAATTATCGATTTAATTATTCAATTAAATCCAATTATTCGAAATAAAATTTATTCGACTTATAAATTCATTTATAAATATTTAAAATTAATTAAATATTCAAATTTTAATTATATAAAATTCTGGGTCATTGCAATCTTCCCCCTTAAAAGAATTTCGTCCTCGAAATTAACAAGTAAGAAAAGTTACAGAATCTATTAATTTTCCCAAAATTCATAGTTAAACTTCTTACAATACTTACTAAGTTTTCAAATCATACTTTGTTATCTTTTCAAAAACAAACTACTATTGTTTAACTTTCAATTCCTAATCAAAGTTAAAGTTTTCAAAATTTTCCAATTTTTCTCAACTTTTTTCTAACGCCTTAAATCTTCGGAAAAATTCGCCATAGTCTCCTTTGCGCGGCTCGATCCGAAAAAAATGACAGTATATATATCACAAATATACATCTCATCAAGTAATGAGGCATCCCGAAGGGAAAAGGTATAAAAGTACGGTATGTAATCCGAGATATGTACCTTATATTTTATTAGCGAGCATATACGGCTAATATAGCGCGAAAGCGAGCTCCAAATGCGAAGCAAACGCGATCCGCACCTACTAAACACTCAACAAACAACATGAGAATCATGTATATAGACAATAGTATCAATATACAACATATAGCAACATAATAACTATATATGTCAACTTAGCAAATGTAAACAAACAATAAATGCAAACATCAACCAAGTATCATCCAACAAATTCATAACCAATAAATATTCATTCATATTCTCATTAATATTAAATGAAATGGTTTTCAATTTAATCACATTTGATTCATTAACAGTGGATGTTTACTAACATTTATTTTCAATTAGTTTATATTCACTAATTCATATTCAAGTTGGTTTACTACCAAATCAAATTCAATTCTTATTTAAGATTCACTTAACTTCCAATCGAATTTCAATTACTTTAGCTTCCAATTTCATTAATACTTAATGAATTATATACAATTACTCAACTAACAATCATATAACAACCAATGTATATTAATTGCAACCAAATTCCTTTGCTTATATTCATTCAATTTTTCAACTTCTAATAACATTAGATTTTGATGAATTAACACTTATATTCATTATTTCACATCAACTTTATTTATATTCAATTGATTTACATTCAATCCATTAATTCAATTCAATTACAAAAGTTGAATTTCATTTTTTTTTTATTTACAACTCATATTCATAAATATATTCATATAATTTCACTTCTTATATATATAAGTTTATTTCATAATTGTAAATCACTTTAATTATAATTCAATTCTTATAATTCTTTTATTTCGATTATTCAAACAACTAAACAATCAACTTATATACTTTAATAATTCTAAAAAATTATTTCTTCATATATAAAATATAATCAAGGTAAAATTATTTCATTTACCCAACTTCAAAACAATATTGTGTCGAATTGTTCTATTCAAGTGTTTAGAAACCCCTTCGGCATAGTTGTCGAGACCATGCTGACGAAGGTTCATATGCCACTCAACAAAGCAATCATCACAATATAAAACAATTTTATATTCACTAACAGATACGCACTCATAGCTATTATTTCACTCAAACTCATTCTAGAGTACTACTGACTCTATCTCTAATGAGTAATACCCAACAGAACCATGGTTGTCGCTTAACCATATGCTCCGATACCAAATGTAAAGACCCGCTAATCCGTACTCCTTGAATAGACACTAATCTCCAGTGATTAACTCAAGAAGAACGGAAAAACGAATTTTTATGGTTGAAGAAGAAGAAAAGAAAGAAAAAGAGATAAGATGATAGAAGATAGAGGGAAAAGAAAATAGAAAATAGAACGGAACAGAAAACAGAACAATATCAGAATCTCACAATTCGCAGCGGAACAACATATAATAATAAATGAATAATCTTTAAACAAAGAACTATATCAGTAATTACATTACATCACATTTCATTACATCATATCATCAGAGTGTACAACAACAACAACAAACAGCGGAAAAGAAATACTATATACAAGTAATATGCCATGCTATCCAGCTTGCCTCCAGCAACTCCTGAATATCCAGAATATCCTGATAAACCTAACTCTTGACTGCCCGTGTGGAAATTGGTGGGCACCCAGAGTTTAGGAAGGAAAACAATAAACTCCGAGTCAGTCATGTGACTGGTGTGAGAACTCAAAACAGTTTATTTAACTTAAAAATCAAAATAGAGGAATATTTTTAAAGTCAATTCGCAATGCTTTTAAAAATGAGACTACCGTAAGGCCTCCCGCACACACACAATGCAAACGCAGAATCGGAGGAGATTTCTCCTTATGATAGTCAAAGATGCTTGATACGCATTTAAAAGAACATTTGATATTATTACTAGTGCATAGTGTAGAGAAAAATTCATTTCGAAAGTAGAATATAAATCTTAGCCAGCATAGACATTCCGCACTTATGCCTACTATAGCTACCATGTTCAATAGCAGGTTACCGCCACATTTCATGGCAGGTTATACAACTAAAACCGTACAAGTCTCGTATTGTTTCTTTGGATTTCCAACGAATGATCAGGCCAAGGAACTTCCCATTGCCACATGAGAATGCCTCTGGATGGACATCCCCGAGAACCAAACCGGATCTCTACCAACACAAGGCCGGGTTACCCCTAACTGAGTAACAACTGACCGAATATGCCATCCCCCGGTCCTTTGGGACCTTTTCAACCGAGCGCTCGTAATCAATTCACACAATCATAAAGTGTTTTCAACATGAGTAAGTATCTGGGCTCCATACCATGATACCACCCTTTTCCAGAAGGAAATGCACACATCCTAAAGGGCGCTACCCCTCATAACCTTGCTGCATCTTTCCTGTTTTGACCATTCACGGGGTGTGAGGCTCGACGAAGTCACGTCCACAAAAACATACTTTATACAAAAGCCATGCTTTGGGTCAACAAATGATCATAGAAATGATCACCAGGATAGACGATCAAATAAACGATCCTATCACAAATAATCAACACAATGATCATTTACAGCAACACTCAGCATGTCACATTACCAAATTGGGAATATATCGCTGATAACCTTCAACTACATAACCTCTAAGCTCGTACGTCTCAGAGAAGGGTGTTAAGCTAAAAGAATAAATTCTCCGCCACCAACAGAAATATATTTGAAAGAAATCGGCTTTATATCTCAATTTGTAACGTCAGACATACAATCCATATAAGTCTGTTCCAGGCTCGAACAGAACCGAAGGCACTTACAAAGAAGTCCTTGCAATCCGGATATTCATAATCCTGATCGGATTCACCATCACATATGGACAACTCTATACTGGAGCAACTCTGTGCAGAGTCAATCGATAGGTTATCCTATCGCTCTCGCAAATACCGGGTCTTCAACACCGATCTTCAATGCAATTCATAACGACGTATCACATATTCGGAATGGGTTATACGACCCCATGGTCCTTTCCCGGTTAACGCGAATAGTGAGCGCTTATTCAAAAATAAGTGTGGCATTCAAATTCAAACAAATCACATCAAATACCCATTCAAGGGAAATATTGATAGTCGGTTATTGAACTATCAATTGATATGCACACATCACCAGATTCCAAAAAAATTTCCAAATTATTTATTTTCCAAAATATCTTTACAAGATATATAATTTCAACACTTCTAAAATAAATCAATATTTATTTTTAAACAAATTCCACTTTTCATTTATAAATTCCATAGTGAATTTATATTCCAAAATATCCATGCATATACGATTTCAATTATTCATTTCAATTTATCTTCAAAAAGATAAGTTCTCAAAATATTCACTTTATATTGGAAAACATTTCCATACTTATTTATTCATAAGTAATTCACAAATTTTATTTATTTTCAACACTTGGAAAATATTCAATATACTTAAATCGAGATTAAGTATATATTTCATTCTTTAAGGAAATCATTCTCTTAAACATATTTATTTGGGCCAAAACGAATGTTGCATAAAACATCGTTACGACAACCCAAAATCACTAGTATAGGGATTCGAAATTAAAATAGATATATAAATCCCAATACTATTCAAAACATTTCCTTTCGGAAATCATTTACTATAACAACAGTGTTATAGTCCACCATTTCCTTTTATTTCTCGAAAACGTCTATTTCAACAATGAATGTTGAAATCTATGGTTTCGAATCTCAACACCTTTTAAAATATCGTTAGATCATTTTAATTCTATTTAAAACATCACATCTAAAACAATTTCTTTAACATGTTATTCACTATTCAAAAACGTGAATATACCTTGTTAACAAATTTCATCCTTTTATTCATTTTATTTCAAAGGATTATTCACTGTAAAAAAATGTGAATATAACTCCATTAATAGGTTTCAACAATTTACTTATCAAAATAAGTTGTTTACGAATTTATAAAACAACGTTTATAAATTCCATTTCTATTTATTTTATAACAACTCCTTTTATAAATTCCTTTATTAACCTATTCAATTTATAACTCAATTATAAAACAAAAGTTCATGTTATAAGTTAAATACTTAGAATCTATTTGTTTGCACAATCGTTCCTTTGAACTTCATAATTATAAATCTTATAACTTATAAGATTCAATTATTTATCCAAATCTATTCTTTCAATAACTTTATAAATTTTATAAACCTACTGCTTATAAAATTCCATTTATAACTTCACCGTTTATAATTCTATAAATTTCATTCATTTATGAATTTCATTCACAATTCGTTCTAACACTTATAAAAACTCGTTTTATAACTCAAATATTTTCAATTTATAAATATCAATTTATAAATCTCTTTATATAAATCAATTTATATTATTCTTTTAAAACATCTTTAATCTCCTTTATAATTTCACCATTTTGATTTATAAAATAATCAAATTTTATAAATCCTATATTTAAACTTTTCACAATAAATTCAACAATTCCGATTTAACTATTTTATAAAATCATTAGCATCATATTCTCAAAAATCAGTTTTTTTAACTATATTTATCAAAAATCATAATTTTTATATAACATTAAAATTATACGTTTATTTATTTAAAATGGATCAATTCAAAAAAATATTTTATAACTTATACTTTCAAAAATCACTTTAAAATCCATTTTAAAATTCCAAATTTGGTCCAGTGATGCTACACACCAAATAGTCAATCATGACAACAACGATATCATATATCGATATGATAATCCATCAAATATCAAAATATCTGAAATCAAATAAATACTGTTGAGGAATCCAGTTGGATCCCTCCAACCTGTTTTCCTTCATCCACAAACATTAGCACAATACCAATTTCGCTCCAGTACGAAATTATCGCGGTATATGGGATTTAAAATATTATCCGCTTAATAGACGGCGCAATAGGGTCTCATCCGCTATACAATGCGGGAAATCAACAACTGCAATATATACATATGCCGATATATATATTGCTATTATATATAATACCAATTTCACTGTTTATGAAATATTCGTGGTATATGTTTTTAATAAATAACATCCGCTTACTAACGGCGTATAATGTCTATTTTAACAATCCATAGATAACAATCATCATTCAAACATGCATTCAAATATTTTAAATCTAACTATTTAAAATAAAATCGAAACTGATTCGATTGAGTGAGAAGTTCTCACCTTGATTTCGATTTCGTTTTAGCGATTTATTTCGAATAAAATTAAACGCGCGTTTAATTTTACCCAAAATTCTCACTAACTCCAAACGACTCCAATCCAACTCCATCGCGTAGTGCTCGTCCATACGATTCCAACGCAACTGGTTTCGCGCGTTTTCGACCTCGTATGAAAAAGATACGAATATTTGAAGTTACATGAATTTTATAACTTATATTTACAACATAATTTTATAAATTTTTAACATACACTGTATCTTAGCCGCATGATCCTACAACCTGCAATCGTGACCGCACGTCCCCTACCCCTTTCTTCTTCATCTTTCACGCGTTCACCCTACAGGTATCATCGAACGCACGGCCGCCCCCCCAACCTAAATCACGCAACCACCATCGAGCCACCGGAACTCGATCAAGTTGCACCACTCAACTCGCCTCTCCCCAAGCCACCACCGCGCCCAATATGGTGAAGTCCGGTCGCCTCCTCCACCCAATAATTGAGCACGAACTGCGGTGCTTCAAATAACAATTGCCGTCAATCCATCGAGTTATTTACGATCTCCACCGTTGATATTAAGGATCTCATCGAGCTCTTCATTTTGTTAGTTGATGTCTTCGTCTAATTGTTGATGGATTTGGAGAAATCGAGGGGAGAAGGTGGGTGTTTTCTGGCCATTGGTGAAAGGGGGTGGCAGCTAGGGTTTTAGAGAATTAGGTTTTTTTTAATTTATGAAGGGAGGTGGGCTATTTATAGAATTTCGAACGACACTATTCATCCGGAATTCCCAAACTCCGATTCACGCGCCGTAACCAGCGTTTCTAGGGTTTACCCCACGTTCCGGACACAATGGAACAGGTTTCGAAAGCTAATTCGGACATCTGTGCGAGTTATGGGTACAAACGTTCAATTTAAATTAAACCGATTTAAACGATTTCCTAGGCGTTTTAATTTGTACCGGACAAACGGTAAATCCAATTGACATGAAATTTGAAACCTTACAATAATATCACATTACGGATCCGATGAAACTAGTTTCGTCGAAATCCAAGACGTTTTGAAAAATGGCTATTTTAACTCGCCAAATTAAAATTAAAAATAATTTGATGCGTTTCGAGCTGCCACGATCAAACGATAACTCCGATTGACACGAAAATTGAAATCCGGTAATAACTAACTATTACGGATCCAATGGAACTGGTTTCGTTCAATTCTGAGACTGTTCAAAAATTGGCTATTTTCACTAGTCGATTTAATATTAAAATATTCAATTTTCACAAATTAACTTTTAATTCGATTTTAAAAGTTCTAAAATATCGTTCTAACTCCAACATGATAAAATAAAATTTTACAAATCATTTTCAATCATATTTAACCCAATTTTCAATTATTTCCATAATTTAACATATTAAATTATCGATTTAATTATTCAATTAAATCCAATTATTCGAAATAAAATTTATTCGACTTATAAATTCATTTATAAATATTTAAAATTAATTAAATATTCAAATTTTAATTATATAAAATTCTGGGTCGTTACAGCGGAAATAGATATGAATATATAACATATGAAAGTGTACATCAGAGTAGTGGTCAGAAAAGATCCACACTATCACAAAAAATAGTTACAAGTGCTAGACAAAAGAATATGGATACATCAGTGAGTCTATATCTCAAATGTATACAACAAAAACTACTAATCTAAGTAGTTAGCCAAAAGTCAGGGTGATAATCCCAGAAGTGAAGTCAAGCAGAAGCACCTGTAACATCTCGGTCTGACCCGAATATTATTTAATAAGAAAATAATAAACGGATCAGTCTAGCTATAAATATTAGATTAAATGATATAGAATAAGAGATATGACAAAATAGTATAATATAACCAAATTTCCATACAGTGATAAACATGCAATTGAAAATCAACTAGGGATTAATCAATATCACAAGAATCTTCTCAAAGATCAAAAGGAATGTCATGCCCTTTATTTATATTCACCAAACCATAAATATTGACAATAATATCAATGCCAATCACAAAAGTTAATGACACACAAATTCACCAATGCACAAATATTGATAAAACTTATCAATGTAAATCACGAAAATTGGTGAAAACACAAATTCCAGAAATCATCAATAGAAATCTAGAAATCACAAAAAGGGGGAGGCCTATCACAAAACGGGAGCATGAAAACTCACCAACACGTGTATCATAAAATGGAACGCTATTCCATGGTTGCTAACCATTAATTTTGAGCCGAAGCTCCACAAAACGGCCCAAAGGCCATGGGTCGCTACCCCACCAAATTGAGCCGAACCACCACAGAAACGGGGTTTAGTCTCCCTCGTAGACAAAGAGACATCGCACATTTGCTAGTCTAAATCACAAAAATGATCATCAACGATCATCAAGAAGTGTCAATTACAATAAGCTAGTAAATATATGAGCTTAGCCTCATGTCCCATAACCACTAGCTTAACTTAAATATTTACGAACAAATTATAGATCTACACTCGAAAATTGTCACAAGAGATTCAATCGAACAAGTCCAAGAATTAACCAACGAAGTAATCGCAAGCGTTTCATACCACTTGTTTTACTAAGCCGTTTAATTAGATTTCTCGTACGAGTGAGATAAAGGTTTGTATGTACTAGTAGATTGGAAAACGGTTTAAGAAACGAGCTTTGTAATAAATTAGTGTTGAAATCGTTTTAATGGAAGAGTTTTGATATTTACTACTAGTATAGAAAACCTTTATATTTTTAAAGTGACAAATCACAAAAATGATTGTAGAAACAATAAATCACAAAAATTCACATTCGAAGACGTGAATAAAATCCAAAGAATTCGAATCCAAATCCATCAAAGTTGAAATACCCTTGCGACTTAACAGCCACGACTTACGACTTAACATAAGTCAACGCAAGAAATCAGTGGCTCAACGCATGCGACTCCATGGCATATGACCTAAGAGATCAGCGACTTAAGAAATAGCATGCGGCCTAACGGAGCGACTTTACATGGCGCGACCTAGCATGGCGCGACCTATAGCATGGAGCGACCTAAGTTGGTGCGAGATGTAGCAGCAGGCCGTGCGACCTAACACATATCACGACCTAAGTATGTGCGACTTAAAGCAGGGCGAGCGACCTAAGGAATCGAGTGACCTCACTGATGCTAGCGGCATAACAGGCTGAGCGACCTATGGGGTTGCGACCTAAGGCAGGCCGACTAACTGCAAGGCGAGAAGAGCAAACCGAATGACCTATGTGGTCAGCGACCTAAGAGGTTGCGACTTATGGCATGGCGTGACCTAAGGGGTAAGAATAAGCTGAGCGACTTAAGGAATGGAATGACCTAACAGGCCGAGTGACCTAAGGTATAGCGCGACCTAAGGCACAGTGACAAGCCGAGCGACTTAAGGAGACAAATGGCGCGACCTAAGTGGTTGCGACCAATAGCATGTGTGACTTAATAGTGCAAGCAGGCCGATCGACCTAAGGAGGTCAGCGACCTAAGGGGTGCGACTTATCACGGCCAAGAGACTTAAGTGGTAGAACGACCTAAGAGATGGCACGACCTAAGCAATGAGAGACTTATGGGTTGCGACCTAACTGCAGGCCGAGAGTCATGTGTGCAGGCCGAACAACCTAAGGAACAAAAGTGCAAAAACTCTCTCAATTTGCAACCGGTCGAGAACGGACGCAGGGGATTACGCCCATCGGTTACCCGGTCCTATTGGCTCCTCGATGCATCACCAAAAACGTGTTCAATCATCAAAGTTAGGATTTTTAAAGATTTGAACCCAAAACACTAAAAATTGGGATTTTCACCAATTTAATCCAAACCGAGAGCAAATGCATACGAAAAAGTGTTAGGAATTCATACCCAACAATCAAAGATAGTTATAGACAAAGATGTGAGATAAAAATCTCAAATCACAAAATCAATGAAGAAGAAGCTTGAAAGCAAAGGAAGAATCAATGGCTTCTCTTTGAATTTGGAGTTAAATGCTGGATTTGCAAATGAACTGGGGCTTGGAGTTTTAATTTGCCATTCCTCCCTCTATTTTTGATGAAGCTTGAGTGTTAGGAAATGAAAGTAAAGTTATGCAGGGAAGGGGGTTGAGCTAGAGTTAATAGTTTAGGCTAATGGGCTAAACCAAACCCAAAGCCAAAGTGAAAAGGTGGCAAAATTCCACTAAATCCAAACATATCAAAGTTTATACTCAAAAAGATCACAAATGGCGTTTTGAACTCAATGGAAGTGGTCCCGAGTCCTAATTCGACCGTATGCAAAAAGTAACTTTTCGGACTAAAATCCGACTAACGATAAAATATTAAAATAAAATATTTAAATATTCAATCGTAAAATATGCAGGTTATTAGAGACTCCCCTCCTTAAATAGATCGCGTCCTCTCAATATTTAAGAAGAAAATATAAGGTAACAACCATGAAAGCATATCAACACAAAGGAAATTTGAAATAAGAAATTCACCTCAAAGAGCACGGGAAAGTAAGTCCGGATGCGTTCGCTCGATGAACTCTCTAGATTCCCAAGAGAAATCCTTAGGATTTGAGGACCATTGAACTTTAACAAGCGGAACATCTTTATTCCGAAGGCGTTTGGCCTCCTAAGCAATAATACGAATAAGATTTGCCCATAAGTTAAATTGGACGAAACTTCAATTTCTTCCACAACGCCGGGCTCAAGAATAGAATTGGAATCCTGAACGCATTTCCATAATTGAGAAACGTGAAACACGTCATGAATAGCAGAAAACTGAGCTGGTAATAAAAGGCGATAAGCCACGGAACCAATACGTTCGGTGATGGGAAATGGACCAATATATCAAGGTGCTAACTTTCCCGATCGACTGAAACATACAACACCCTTCATAGGTGAAACACGAATAAATACAAGATCTCCCACAGAAAATTCTAATTTCCTTCTCCGGTTATCAGCATAGGATTTTTGTCTACTCTGGGCTTCTTTCATCCTATGACGAATAAGGTCAATCTTCTCTGTGGGATCACGAATAAATTCTGGACCTAAAACCAGCTTCTCACCGGCCTCAAGCCAACAAGAAGGAGATCTGCATGGTCTTCCATAGAGTGCCTCGAAAGGTGCCATACCAATACTAGATTGGAAGCTATTATTATAGGAAAACTCAACAAGAGAAATATGATCTTCCCAACTTCCACCAAAATCAAGAAAACATGCACGAAGAAGATCTTCAAGAGTTTGATTCACATGCTCAGTTTGTCCATCGGACTGGGGATGATAAGCGGTGCTAAAATTAAGCTTCATTCCTAAAGCCTTTTGAAGACTCTTCCAAAATCCACTAGTAAACAATGGATCACGATCACTAACAATAGAAGTAGGAACTCCATGCAATTTAACAATTTCTTTGATAAAGAGTTTGGCCAAGAGAGGAACGGTTCGATTGGACCGAACGGGAATAAAATAGGTGGATTTAGTAAGTCTATCGACTATCACCCATAAGCTATCATGACCCGAACGAGAACGGGGAAGACCGTCTATAAAATCCATGGAAATTTGATCCCACTTCCAAATTGGAATTTCTAAAGGTTGCAATAACCCTCCAGGCCTTTGGTGTTCGGCCTTAATGAGTTGGCAAGTCATGCAACACTTAACAAAGTTAGCACTATCAGATTTCATTCCCTCCCAATAATAAAGTCGCTTCATATCCGCGTACATTTTACTACTACCGGGATGAATGGTAAATTTAGAACGATGAGAATCTTCTAAAATGTCTTTACAAAGATTACTAATATTTGACATGATAAGTCTACCAAATTTTCGAATGCCGCCATGAGAATCAATATCAAAGTCTTTCAAACCCTCAATATCAATTTTATCCCTAAAATTTTGGCCAACAAGAGCCAATTCGGGGTCTAGCTTTTGAGCTTCAAGAATGCGGTCTAAAAGAGAAGGATGAGCCTCAAGACTACATAAAACAAGAGATCAAAACAAATTGGATACATGATCTTGAACCTCACAAGTGGATAAAATTCCAAGATCATTCCATTCGGATATCATCATAGAAATAACCGCTTGTTTCTTACGACTAAGTGCGTCCGCAATAAGATTTCCCTTTCCGGGGTATAAAGAATATCAAGATCATAAGCTGCAAGAAATTTGAGCCAACGTTGTTGACGCAAATTAAGTTCCTTTTGAGAAAATAAATACTTCAAAGATTTATGATCGGTGTAAAGAATAAATTTTTCTCCCAAAAATTAATGATGCCAAATACGAAGGGCGAAAACAATAGCCGCGAGTTCTAAATCATGAGTGGCATATCTAGTCTCGGTTGGCTTCAATTGCCTAGAAGCATAAGCAATAACACGTTCTCTTTGCATAAGAAGGCACCCAAACCAATGCGACTAGCATCGGTATAAATAATAAAATCTTGATTTCCCTCGGGAATCACAAGAATAGGAGCATCGAAAAGGAGTTCTTTTAATTTCTGAAAAGAAGCTTCACATTTGTTCGACCAAATGTATTTAACTCCCTTCTTTGTTAAGCTAGTAAGACGCATGGAAATTTTAGAAAATTCCTTGATAAAACGACGGTAATAACCCGCCAATCCGAGAAACCTACGAATTTCCGTCACACTCTCCGGTCTCTTCCAATTTTGAATCGCTTCAATCTTTAAAGAATCCACGGAAATTCCTAATTCGGAAATAATATGGACGAGAAACTTCACACGAGATTGCCAAAAGTGGCATTTAGAAAAAATTTCTTTTAATTGATTGCTCCTAAGAGTTTCCAACACAATCTGAAGATGTTTTTCATGCTCCTCCTTGGTTTTTGAATACACAAGAATATCATCAATAAAGATGAGGACAAACCGATCGAGGAAGTCTTTGAAAACTCTATTTATAAGGTCAACGAAATAAGCCGGAGCATTCGTTAAACCAAATGGCATAACAAGCCATTCATAAGATCCATAACGAGTACGGAACAATGTCAAAGGAATACTATACTCTGCAATACGAAGCTGATGAAAACCGGTAGCTAATTCTAATTGTGAAAAGACTCTAGCACCACTAAGCTGATCAAATAAATCATCAATCCGAGGTAAAGGATATTTATTCTTGATGGTAAGATCATTAAGCTTGCGGTAGTCAAAGCAAAGCCTAAGTGTACCATCGGATTTCTTCACAAAAATAGCCGAAGCTCCCCAAGGCGAGGAACTAGAGCGAATAAATTGCTTCGTCTCCAATTCGTATAATTGTTTGTGCATCTCCTCATTCTCCTTATTGGACATACGATAAGGAGGACGAGTAATAGGTTGAGCTCCAGGGATGAGATTAATTCTGAACTCAATTGCTCTCTTAGGTGGTAATCCTAAAACGGGCTCAAATATGTTGGAAAATTCACGAACACCGTGAATAAGAGAAATAATATCTTCCTCATCATCATTATCGTCATCACGAGGATTTAAAGAATATAAAGATGCAACTAAGCTGGAATCCGAATCTTTAAGGTCAATAGAAATATGCTTAACAGATTGAGGATGTCGAAGATAAATAGTCCGCTCAGGACATAGGATTTGGGCTTCATAGCGGTTAAGCCAATCCATTCCCAAAATCATTCCAAAGCCTAAGTAGCGCATAACATGCAAATCGGCTTGGAACGAAAAATCACATAAAATAATCTCGACATCTTTACATAATAAACTGATTGTTGCGGATCTACCAACCGGATTCGCAATTCGCAAAGAAGTCATTAAACACAAAACATCCAAATAAAAAGTATCAACAAGTTCTTTTGAAATAAAAGAGTGGGACGCACCCGTATCAAAATGAACTCGAATAGGATGATCACGAAATAAAATAATGCCATCAAGGATAGAATGAGAAATACATTGACCACGAGATGTGTTGCCAGGGGCTTGAGCAACATTAAGTTTTCCCTCCTTCCTGTTTTGAAGTTTGGGACACGAAGATAAATAATGATCCGGGCTTTTGCAATAGCGACAAGAATGAGGCTTTGAACACTTGTTTGTATAACGGTCCTTAGAACCACGGTTGTAGCATTGCCCACCACTAGAGGTAGAAGTCTTAGTTGTCGGAGAAGCTTGCTTCCCTTTCTTATTGTTGGGATAAGGACCCTTGAACTTATTAGGCCTTTTATTGTTGTTGAAGTTTGGTTTGGCACTCATAACTTCAACATCACTCTCCCTATCTGCCTCTTCAAGACGAAGAGCGATATCAACGAGTTGATCAAAAGAAACTTCTAACTTTAGAAGTAATGGCTTCTTAAGATTTTTGTTCAAGCCATAGACAAATCTTTGGTTTTTCTTCAATGGGGTGTTTATATATTCGACCCCGTATTTGGAAAGTGACTCGAAGGATGCGACATAATCTGCCACAGAGGATTTACCTTGAACAAGGTCTATAAAACGACGAGCCAATGTCACCTTCTTCTGGCACAAATTTTAACTCGAAGCGTTCCCAGAATTTCTTCCAAGAAAGATCTGCTTTATTTATTTCAGAAATTAGAAGCACAAACCAATCTAATGCTCTTTCTTGGAGCATACTAGAGGCCACCTGAACACGGTGAAGATCAATAAGATTCATGCGAGAAAAGATTCGATCGCACGTTCTCAGCCCAGCCTAGACTACAATAATAGTTTCAGAACCTTTGAATGGCTTCCTACCCAAATTGGTATAATCGCTGCACAAACGTGCAAATCCAGACTTAGGGTGAGTAGACTCCGGATTAGATCCGGCTGCTTGAGCATTCTTTACTAGATCAAGAAGCTGCTGGGCAGACATAAATACTCCATCCTGGGGAGTAGCACTAGATTGACCGGCGCTGGGACGGCCAGGTCTAACCATTTCTCTTACTTTTGAAAGAAAGAAAGAAGAAGGATAAGGTTATTCACCAAATGAATATCGAGCAATCTTGATAGATAAAACAAGGAATCATAAAGAAAATAGGATGAATCGGTACGAAGACTCGAATTAAATCCTAAAGCATGACTCCTAAGAAGGACTTAGGACGATGATCCTTGTTAAATTATTCTATATTTTTCCGAAGTTTGGCTCCGATACCAAGCCGTGATGCCCTACCTCTATACCCACTCTAGCCAAGGACACTATGGGGTAATGCCGTCAACAAGCGCGGAGAATAAGGCTATTGAGGAGCGACCATCCGCGTAATTGCTTTGTGGGAGCACCGATATGTCAGATAGTACAACATGCATCGGGTTTCAGGATCCGCGAAATAGATATGAATATATAACACATGAAAGTGTACATCAGAGTAGTGGTCTGGCAAGATCCACACTATCACAAAAGAATAGTTACAAGTACTAGACAAAAGAATATGGATACATCAATGAATCTATATCTCAAATGTATACAACAAAAACTACTAATCTAAGTAGTTAGCCGAAAGTCAGGGTGATAATCCCAGAAGTGAAGTCAAGCAGAAGCACCTGTAACATCTCCGTCTGACCTGAATATTATTTAATAAGAAAATAATAAACAGATCAGTCTAGCTATAAATATTAGATGAAATGATATTGTAACGACCCAGAATTTTGAACAATTTAATTTGAAAATATTTAATTAATTTTAAATATTTAAAAGATGGTTTGACATGAATTTCAAATTATCAGAATGAATTTGGCGATTAAATTTTAGAATTTAATCTATTGAAAGTTGAATAAAAATTTGAATCTTCAATTTTAAGCTGATTAAAAATATTTCAAAGGCTTGTAAAATTCATATTGATAATATTGAAGATAATCGAAGCTTCAGAATTGAATTTGACACTTCTTTGTTCAGTTTTGAAATTATATCGTTTGAATCGATATTTAAAAATAGCCGTCCGAGGCACAGTCTCGGATTTCGACGAAACCAGTTCCATTGGGTCCGTAATATTGAATTATGATCGGATTTCAAATTTCGAATTTTTCGAACTTGATATGTGAGCACACGGTGAGTAAACGCGTTGAAATTAAATCAAATTCGATTTAAATTTAAACTTTTAAAATTTGTCACATCAGTTACTTTTCATCCCTAAAATCATGCCTAACATTACGCCCCTTTGTTTCAGTCTAGTATCACGCAAGAAATCACTGAAGAAATCGTGCAAAGCATGCTCATTCAATTTTAAATACCTTCTTCCTTTATCAGTTCAAAACATAAACGAAATCTCTCGTTCGAAACAACATTCACGGCTGCGTACCCCCCCCCCCTCTTACACTTTCAAATCGAAATCCCCAAATCAAATAAAAATGACCGTAGCCCTAAATCAAAATCGCGAGGCTAGAAGGAGGATGGCGCACGCGCGCGTGCTCGCGCGTGGGAGAAGGCGGCATCATCTTGGTGGTTCGCGGCAGAGAATGGCGGCGGCGTGGGGCATCGCGTAGGGGCCGCGGTCGATCGCAGGCGCGCGTGGAGGGCTCGACGGCGCGCGTGATTCAGTGGTGGGGTCGTCGACGTTGGTGCCTGGCGAAGTCACGATGGGATTCGCGTGGCTGGGGCATGAAGGCGGCAGGCGTGATTGGATGTAGGAGGCGTCAATGTCGTGGAGTGGCTGCGGTGGGCATTAGGGTTTCGATCGCAAGAGAAAGGCGATGGGGGTCGAACGATTGCAATGAGGTATTTTCGCAATCTATTTATTTAATTTACATATTCATATGTATACATTTTACAGGAAAAAAATAAACTATACAGATTGATTTAATTTTAAAATGCAGTAAGATATTTTTGGATATATATACATACAGAAAAGTTTTTACAGTAAATATATGTATATATATAAGATTTTGAAAGTATAGAAATTTTTAAAAACAATATAGAGTTTATAAAGACTAAACTTTTAAAGAAAAGAATTAGTTTAAACTAATTTTTTGTTAAGTCAGATTTTAAATGAAGCTGATTATTCGATTGTTCGAATATTTATAAGTTGTATGAATTGTTTACATAAGGTTTAAACATAGGAATTTTTAAATGTTAAGGAGTTATTTAAAAATTAGATTTTTGAAATATATAAATTATTTTAGTTAAAATAATTTATTAAAAAGGAATTTTTTAAAAATTTAAACATAAAAGTAGAATTTATAAAGCTTAAAGTGAAAATTGTTAGTTAACTAAATTTATTTAAATGAGAAATTAAATTTTTCGTCTTGTTCAAATATTTATAAATCGTATAATGTTTATATACATTAAATGAAAGTGTCAAAGAAAATTTAGTTTTTTAAATTAAATTTTTATATAAATAAATTTATTAAAGAAGAAATTGGTTTAAATAAAACTATCAGTTAATTTAACTATTAAAATGAAATAACCGATGAATCGAAATTATCAAATCAAATTTTATTATTCGATCTGTTCGAATATTAATAGATTGTGTAAATATTTATACAAGGTATAAATCAAGAAAAATCGAGTCAAGAAGGAAATGGATTGCAAAATAAAATCAAAGGTGAGAACTTCTCACTCAAAAGGGTTATTTAAAATTTTAAATAGTTGGATTTAAAATTGTTAGACTGTGTTGATTGAATGCTTGAATGATGATTGTTATGTATATATATTTGATGTGAATAGACCCTATACGCCGTTAGTAAGCGGAGGTTATTTATAAAACCCATATACCGCGATATTCCACCACGAGGTGGAATTGGTATTATATTAGTATATAGCAATATATATATATATATATATATATTGGCATATGTATATATTTTTGTTGATTGATTTCCCGCATTTTATAGCGGATGAGACCCTATTGCGTCGCCTATTAAGCGGATAATATTTTATAAAACCTATATACCGCGATATCCCGTCTTGAAACGGGATTGGTATTGTGCTAATATCTGTGGATGCAGGGAAACAGGTCGGACGGATCCAACTGGATTCCTCAACCGTATTTATTTATTTACATAAATTGTGATATTTGATTGTTTATCATATCGATATATGATGTTTGAAAGTCGTGATTGACTATTTGATGTGTTGCATCATCGGATCCATTTTTGAAGTTTTAAAATATACGATTTTGATTTTAAGGGATTTCTAAAGTGATTTTTGAAAGTATACATTTATAAAATATTTTTGGAATTGATTCATCTTAAATAAATAAACGTTAAAATTTTAATGTTATAAAAATTATGATTTTTGAGAAATACAGTTAAAAGTTGATTTTTGAAAATATGGGATTAATGATTTGATAAAATAGTTTAAATTGGGATTTCTGAATTTATTATAAAAAGTTTAAAAATAGGATTTATGAAATTTGATTATTTTATAAATCAAAATGATGAAATTATAAAGGAGTTTAAAGACGTTTTAAAAGAATAATATAAATTGATCCATATAAAAGATTTATAAATTGATATTTATAAATTAAAAATATTGGAATTGACAAACAAGCTTTTATAAGTGTTAGAATGAATTGTGAATGAATTTCATAAATGAATGAAATCTATAGGATTATAACGGTGAAGTTATAAATGGAATTTTATAAACAGTAGGTTTATAAAATTTGTAAAGTTATTTAAAAGAATAGATTTTGGATAAATAAATGAATCTTATAAGTTATAAGACTTATAATTTGGGAAGTTAAAAGAACAATTTTGTAAACAAATAAATTATAAGTATTTAACTTATAATATGAACTTTTAGTATATCATTGAGATATGAAATTGAATAGATTAATAAAGGAAATTATAAAAGGAAGTTGTTATAAAATAAATAGAAATGGAATTTATAAACATTGTTTTATAAATCCGCAACGACTTATCTTGATAAGTAAAGGGTTGTAATGTGTTAATGGAGCTATATTCACGTTTTAGACAGTGAATAATCCTTTAAAACAAAATGTATAGAAATGAAGAAATTGATTAACAAGTATATTCAGTTTTTGAATAGTGAATGATATATTAAAGAAAATGTTTTGGATGTGGTGTTTTAAATAGAATTAAAACGATCTAAAGATGTTTTAAAATGTATTAACTATCGAAACCATAGATTTCAACATTCATTGTTGAAATAGACGTTTTCGAGAAATAGAAGGAAATGGTATACTATAACACTTTTGTTATAGTAAATGATTTCCGAAAGGAAATGTTTTGTATAGTATTGGGATTTATATATCTATTTTAATTTCGAATCCCTATACTAGTGATTTTGGGTTGTCGTAACGTTGTTTTACGCAACATTCGTTTTGGCCCAAATAAATATGTTTAAGAGAATGATTTCCTTAAAGAATGAAATATATACTTAATTTTGATTAGAGTATATTGAATATTTTCCAAGTGTAGAAAATAAGAAGACTTGTGAATTACTTATAAATAAATAAGTATGCAAATGTTTTCCAATATTAAGTGAATATTTTGAATTTATATTTTTGAAGACAAATTGAAAATGAATATTAGAAATCGAATGGAAATCGTATATTCATAAATATTTTGGAATGTAAATTCACTATGGAATTTATAAATGAAAGGGGGAAATTGTTTAAAAATAAATATTGATTTATTTTTTTGAAGTATTGAAAATATATATCTTGTAAAGATATTTTTGGGAAATAAATATTTTGGAAAATTATTTGGAATCTGGTGATGTTGTGCATATCCATTGATAGTTCAATAACCGACTATCAATATTTACCTTTGAATGGGTATTTGTTGTGATTTGCTTGAATTTGAATGCCACACTTATTTTTTTTTTAAATAAGCGCTCACTATTCGGGTTAACCGGGAAAGGACCTTGGGGTCGTATAACCCATTCCGAATATGTGATACGTCATTATGAATTGCATTTGAAGACCGGTGTTGAAGACCGGATATTTTCGAAAACGAAAGGGTTTCTTGTTGATTGTCTCTGCACTGGCTGATCCCCGGTATAGAGATCTCCATAAATGATGGGAAATCCGGACGTGATTAGAGATTATCCGGATTGCAAGTACTTCTTTGTAAGTGCCTTCGGTTCTGTTCGATCCCGGAATAGACTTGTATGGATAGTATGCCTGACATTACGAATTGAGATATAAATCTGATTTCTTTCAAATATATTTCTGTTGGTGGCGGAGAATTTATTCTCTTGGCTTAACACCCTTCTCTGAGAAGTACGAGCTCAGAGGTTATATAGTTGAAGGTTATTAGTAATATATTCCCAATTTGGTAATGTGACATGCTGAGTGTTGCTGTGAAATGATCATTGTTTGATCATTTGTGATATGATCATTTGTTTGATCGTTTATCTTTGTGATCATTTCTATGATCATTTGTTGACCCAAAGCACAGCTTTTGTATAAAGCGTAGCTTTGTGGACGAGACTTCGTCGAGCCTCACACCCCGAAATGGTCAAAACAGGAAAGATGCGGCAAGGTTATGAGGGGTAGCTCCCTTTAGGGTGTGTGCATTTCCTTCTAGAAAAGGGTGGTATCATGGTATGGATCCCAGATACTTACTCATGTTGAAACACTTATTATTTTGGTGTAATGTTGATTACGAGGGCTCGGTTAAAGGTCCCAAAGGACCGGGGGATGGCATAATCGTGTCAGTAGTTACCCAGTTAGGGGTAACCCGGCCTTGTGTTGGCAGAGATCCGGTTAGGTTCTCGGGGACGTCCTTCCAGAGGCGTTCTCATGTGGCAATGGGAAGTTCCTTGGCCTGACCATTTGTTGGAAATCCAAAGAAACAGCACGATCTTGTACGGTTTTAGTTGTATAACCTGCCATGGAATGTGGCGATAACCTGCTATTGAACATGGTAGCTATAGTAGGCATAAGTGCGGAATGCCTATGCCGGCTAAGATTTATATCTTTATTTTCGAAATGAATTTTTCCTACACTATGCACTAGTAATAATATCAAATGTTCTTTTAATGCGTATCAAGCATCTTTGACTATCATAAGGAGAAATCTCCTCCGATTCTCGTTTGCATTGTGTGTGTGTGCGGGAGGCCTTATGGTAATCTCATTTTTAAAAGCATTGCGAATTGACTTTAAAAATATTCCTCTATTTTGATTTTAAAGATAAAATTAACTGTTTCGAGTTCTCACACCAGTCTTGCTTAGCTTAGGGCTATGTGATGGGGGGTTCTCGCTTCGCGGTTTGGTGGCGAACGGGAGACTCTTGCCCCCACACGTCCTCTTTACGGGGTTTGTTAGGCGTAAGCTGAGACAGTCGAGAGGCTGGCCGTAAAAGCAAGTTTGGGATATCAATGTAAGCCACGGTGGGTCTGGGATGGTTGCAAAGCCTACCGATCGTTGCTGATGGAAATGACCGTATCGTTACAGGTGGTATCAGAGCATATGGTTAAGCGACAACCATGGCTCTGTTGGGTGTTACTCACTAGAGATAGAGTCAGCGGTACTCTAGAATGAGTTTGAGTGTAATAATAGATATGAGCGCGTATTTGTTAGTGAATATAAAATTGTTTTTGAATCGGGTAAATAAGATAATTTTGCCCAAAACTATTTTTTGATAGAGAAGAAATGATTTTCTATGAATTATTATACTATATGGTTATTAGAAAGTGATAATATTAAATCATTATCATTATTATATGAAATTAAATAAGAAATAAAATGTACAACCAAAGATTTGAGATAAATTCATTTAACAAATGAAATTTATAAATATGAAAAAAATATGAGGAAATGAATTCATATACAATTGGGTTTTGTAAAATGAATTGAAATTCCCTTTGTTAATAATTAAGTAAATTCGAGATGAATTGAATAAGGAAATTGAAATTTAAAATGAATAAGTGAATGTACTAATCGAAATGAATTAGTGAATGAAACTAATTTAAAGTAGTAATATGAATTAGCAAATGAAAGTTAATCGTTAGAATTCAATATTTAGAATTGAGAATTGAATTCGAATGAAATTTAAATTATGAATTGAATTCAAATAGAATTGAAATTGTGAATTGAATTCAAATGAAATTGAAATGTAAAATTGAATGAAAATGGATATGTAACTTCAATAGTGGAGTAAAAACGTATAAGAAGCATATGTTGGAAATTTTGTAATGGAATTGGCAAAATATTTTGAATGTTGTATAAAAAAAGAAATTATGGCTAGCAGGATATGCAGGTGTATAAAAAAAGAAATGGAATTGAGATTTTGATTTTGGAGATAAAAATTGATTTGCTCGACAAAAAGGTACGTATTTCAATTTCAGTATGAAATTTGATGATTTTCTTCTCCAGCCACTTGGCTTTCTCTTTTCTTTTTGATTCTGAGGGGCTGTAGTGCCATTTTGTAGTCGTACCGAGCAAGCCGCGCAAAGGAGGCGCTGGCGAAATTTTTCGAAAATTTCGAGTGTTAGAAAAATTTTGAGAAAATTTTGAAAATTTGAATTTGAATTTAAATTTGAATCGTTATGGAAACAATGTTGTTTGAAATCTATAATTGAAGTTTGAAAGCTAGGTGAAATGATAATGGATCTTTAATAAAAAAAAAAGATTTGTTTTAGAAAGTTGATAAAACTATTTGGATTGTGAAAAATAATAGACGGGATAAGGGCATTCTTCCTAACTTGTAATTTCGGGACGAAATTCTTTTAAGGGGGGAAGATTGTAACGACCCAGAATTTTGAACAATTTAATTTGAAACTATTTGATTAATTTTAAATATTTAAAAGATGGTTTGACGTGAATTTCAAATTATCAGAATGAATTTGGCGATTAAATTTTAGAATTTAATCTATTGAAAGTTGAATAAAAATTTGAATCTTCAATTTTAAGCTGATTAAAAATATTTCAAAGGCTTGTAAAATTCATATTGATAATATTGACGATAATCGAAGCTTCAGAATTGAATTTGACACTGCTTTGTTCAGTTTTGAAATTATATCATTTGAATCAATATTTAAAAATAGCCGTCCGAGGCACAGTCTCGGATTTCGACGAAACCAGTTCCATTAGGTCCGTAATATTGAATTATTATCGGATTTCAAATTTCGTATTTTTCGAAGTTGATATGTGAGCACACGGTGAGTAAATGCGTTGAAATTAAATCAAATTCGATTTAAATTTAAACTTTTAAAATTTGTCACATCAGTTACTTTTCATCCCTAAAATCATGCCTAACATTACGCCCCTTTGTTTCAGCCTAGTATCACGCAAGAAATCACTGAAGAAATCGTGCGAAGCATGCTCATTCAATTTTAAATACCTTCTTCCTTTATCAGTTCAAAACATAAACGAAATCTCTCGTTCGAAACAACATTCATGGTCGCGTACTCCCCCCCCCCCCCCTACACTTTCAAATCAAAATCCCCAAATCAAATAAAAATGGCCGTAGCCCTAAATCAAAATCGCGAGGCTAGAAGGAGGATGGCGCACGCGCGCGTGCTCGCGCGTGGGAGAAGGCGGCATTATCTTGGTGGTTCGCGGCAGAGAATGGCGGTGGCGTGGGGCATCGCGTAGGGGCCGCGGTCGATCGCAGGTGCGCGTGGAGGGCTCGGCGGCACGCGTGATTCAGTTGTGGGGTCGTCGACATTGGTGCCTGGCGAAGTCGCGATGGGATTCGCGTGGCTGGGGCATGAAGGCGGAAGGCGCGATTGGATGTAGGAGGCGTCAATGTCGTGGAGTGGCTGCGGTGGGCATTAGGGTTTCGATCGCTAGAGAAAGGCGATGGGGGCTCGAACGATTGCAGTGAGGTATTTTCGCAATCTATTTATTTAATTTACATATTTATATGTATACATTTTACAAGAAAAAAATAAACTATACATATTGATTTAATTTTAAAATGCAGTAAGATATTTTTGGATATATATACATACAGAAAAGTTTTTACAGTAAATATATGAATATATATAAGATTTTGAAAGTACAAAAATTTTTAAAAACAATATAGAGTTTATAAAGACTAAATTTTTAAAGAAAAGAATTATTTAAACTAATTTTTTGTTAAGTCAGATTTTAAATGAAGCTGATTATTCGATTGTTCGAATATTTATAAATTGTATGAATTGTTTATACAAGGTTTAAACATAGGAATTTTTAAATGTTAAGGAGTTATTTAAAAAATAGATTTTTGAAATATATAAATTATTTTAGTTAAAATAATTTATTAAAAAGGAATTTGTTAAAAATTTAAACATAAAAGTAGAATTTATAAAGCTTAAAGTGAAATTGTTAGTTAACTAAATTTATTTAAATGAGAAATTAAATTTTTCGTCTTGTTCAAATATTTATAAATCGTATAATGTTTATATACATTAAATGAAAGTGTCAGAGAAAATTTAGTTTTTTAAATTAAATTTTTATTTAAATAAATTTATTAAAGAAGAAATTGGTTTAAATAAAACTATCAGTTAATTTAACTATTAAAATGAAATCACCGATGAATCGAAAGTATCAAATCAAAATTTATTATTCGATCTGTTCGAATATTTATAGATTGTGTAAATATTTATACAAGGTATAAATCAAGAAAAATCGAGTCAAGAAGGAAATGGATTGCAAAATAAAATCAAAGGTGAGAACTTCCCACTCAAAAAGGGTTATTTAAAATTTTAAATAGTTAGATTTAAAATTGTTAGACTGTGTTGATTGAATGCTTGAATGATGATTGTTATGTATATATATTGGATGTGAATAGACCCTATACGCCGTTAGTAAGCGGAGGTTATTTATAAAACCCATAAACCGCGATATTCCGCCTTGAAGTGGAATTGGTATTATATTAGTATATAGCAATATATATATATATATATATATATATATATATTGGCATATGTATATATTGCAGTTGATTGATTTCCTGCATTTTATAGCGGATGAGACCCTATTGCGCCGCCTATTAAGCGGATAATATTTTATAAAACCCATATACCGCGATATCCCGTCTTGAAACGGGATTGGTATTGTGCTAATGTCTGTGGATGCAGGGAAACAGGTTGGAGGGATCCAACTGGATTCCTCAACCGTATTTATTTATTTACATAAATTGTGATATTTGATTGTTTATCATATCGATATATGATGTTTGAAAGTCGTGATTGACTATTTGATGTGTTGCATCATCGGATCCATTTTTGAAGTTTTAAAATATACGATTTTGATTTTAAGGGATTTCTAAAGTGATTTTTGAAAGTATACGTTTATAAAATATTTTTGGAATTGATTCATCTTAAATAAATAAACGTTAAAATTTTAATGTTATAAAAATTATGATTTTTGAGAAATACAGTTAAAAGTTGATTTTTGAAAATATGGGATTAATGATTTTATAAAATAGTTTAAATTGGGATTTCTGAATTTATTATAAAAAGTTTAAAAATAGGATTTATGAAATTTGATTATTTTATAAATCAAAATGATGAAATTATAAAGGAGTTTAAAGACGTTTTAAAAGAATAATATAAATTGATCCATATAAAAGATTTATAAATTGATATTTATAAATTAAAAATATTGGAATTGAAAAACGAGCTTTTATAAGTGTTAGAATTAATTGTGAATGAATTTCATAAATGAATGAAATCTATAGGATTATAACGGTGAAGTTATAAATGGAATTTTATAAACAGTAGGTTTATAAAATTTGTAAAGTTATTTAAAAGAATAGATTTTGGATAAATAAATGAATCTTATAAGTTATAAGACTTATAATTTGGGAAGTTAAAAGAACAATTTTGTAAACAAATAAATTATAAGTATTTAACTTATAATATGAACTTTTAGTATATCATTGAGATATGAAATTGAATAGATTAATAAAGGAAATTATAAAAGGAAGTTGTTATAAAATAAATAGAAATGGAATTTATAAACATTGTTTTATAAATCCTCAACGACTTATCTTGATAAGTAAAGGGTTGTAATGTGTTAATGGAGTTATATTCACGTTTTAGACAGTGAATAATCCTTTAAAACAAAATGTATAGAAATAAAGAAATTGATTAACAAGTATATTCAGTTTTTGAATAGTGAATGATATATTAAAGAAAATGTTTTGGATGTGATGTTTTAAATAGAATTAAAACGATCTAAAGATGTTTTAAAATGTATTAACTATCGAAACCATAGATTTCAACATTCGTTGTTGAAATAGACATTTTCGAGAAATAGAAGGAAATGGTATACTATAACACTGTTGTTATAGTAAATGATTTCCGAAAGGAAATGTTTTGTATAGTATTGGGATTTATATATCTATTTTAATTTCGAATCCCTATACTAGTGATTTTGGGTTGTCGTAACGATGTTTTACGCAACATTCGTTTTGGCCCAAATAAATATGTTTAAGAGAATGATTTCCTTAAAGAATGAAATATATACTTAATTTTGATTAGAGTATATTGAATATTTTTCAAGTGTAGAAAATAAAAAGACTTGTGAATTACTTATAAATAAATAAGTATGGAAATGTTTTTCCAATATTAAGTGAATATTTTGAATTTATCTTTTTGAAGATAAATTAAAAATGAATATTAGAAATCGAATGGAAATCGTATATTCATAAATATTTTGGAATGTAAATTCACTATGGAATTTATAAATGAAAGGGGGAAATTGTTTAAAAATAAATATTGACTTATTTTTTTGAAGTATTGAAAATATATATCTTGTAAAGATATTTTTGGGAAATAGATAATTTGGAAAATTATTTGGAATCTGGTGATGTTGTGCATATCCATTGATAGTTCAATATCCGACTATCAATATTTACCTTTGAATGGGTATTTGTTGTGATTTGCTTGAATTTGAATGCCACACTTATTTTATTTTTTAAAATAAGCGCTTCGTATAACCCATTCCGAATATGTGATACGTCGTTATGAATTGCATTTGAAGACCGGTGTTGAAGACAGGATATTTTCGAAAACGAAAGGGTTTCTTGTTGATTGTCTCTGCACTGGCTGATCCCCGGTATAGAGATCTCCATATGTGATGGGAAATCCGGACGTGATTAGAGATTATCCGGATTGCAAGGACTTCTTTGTAAGTTCCTTCGGTTCTGTTCGATCCCGAAACAGACTTGTATGGATAGTATGCCTGACATTACAAATTGAGATATAAAGCTGATTTCTTTCAAATATATTTCTGTTGGTGGTGGAGAATTTATTCTCTTGGCTTAACACCCTTCTCTGTGAAGTACAAGCTCAGAGGTTATATAGGTGAAGGCTATTAGTAATATATTCCCAATTTGGTAATGTGACATGCTGAGTGTTGCTGTGAAATGATCATTGTTTGATCATTTGTGATATGATCATTTGTTTGATCGTTTATCTTTGTGATCATTTCTATGATCATTTGTTGACCCAAAGCACAGCTTTTGTATAAAGCGTTGTAACGACCCGTTAAATTTATGATATTTAATAAAATGAATTAGTATAATTTCTAATTTGGTTGAGAATAAATGTAGAAATTTGGTAGTGGTTGCAATTTAGTGTAACTATAAAATTTTATGTTAATAGATGTGGATAATGTAAATTTTCACAACTTGATTTAAAGTAATTTTGAAGAAACAAATAAATGTTGAATTTGTGAATGTTAGTATAAATATTAACTTAAATGGTGTTCATTAATACAAAGATGTAATTAGTGTAGATAGTAATAATTTATGCTTGTAGAGAAAGGAAAAGAAAACTAATAGAAACATAAAATTTATTTTATGTAAACAAAAGTATAGTTTTGAACAAATTTATGAAGATGGATAAGGACAGTGTTTGTAATCAAGTTTGGTTATTAATATTTGAAAGATAGAGATGTGTAAATACGTTAATGAATTTATAATGGGAAGGAATGGTAGAATGAAAAGAAAATATATGATAATAATAAGCATTTGATTCAATTAAGGGGATTAAATTATAATAAATGGTCATTTAATAAATTCAACGTTCTGTGAGAAATCATAATAGTTGTGTATATGTGTACAAACTTCGATTTGGAAGTTTATTGGATTTATAACGGTTTTGTTATTAAGTGTATGAGTTTAAAAGTTATTCCCTTTTGTAAAGTAATAGAAGAATGCATAAAGATATAAACAGGGCTTAATAGAATTGACACTTAATGAATTGAATAAATTACCCATTTTTGTAGATATGTATAGTGGACTATAAATGGCCTAAGCAAATATAAAATGGAATAATCATTGAGATTGTACTATGAAAATAAATAGTAACATTTATTTGCAGGGAATAAAAGCCTATTTAGGTGACTAGAATTTGGAGTAATGACTATTGTATGTTACCTACCCTTGTTTCTTGTTAATTTAGATCTTGGGAATCAAATTCAATTTATCCGCCAACTTACCGCAGTTAAAGTGAAATGAATTGGTGATTGAGAAATGTTAAATACAAATAAGATGTAAACCAAAGAAAACCCCATTTGTAATAAATTATGTAGAATAAAGTAAAGAAACTAGGAAATGAAAATGTGAAAATGTGGATGCAGTGAGATCTTAAGTGATAGTAACCTTGTTAGGCAAGTGATAACGGAATTTTGTGTATAACCAAATAAAAATCCAAATTTATTGGAAATAAATTGCAATCAATTGAATTTATTGCAATTTAATGGATTTAATATTTAATAGTTTATGTAATTATTATTTGGAAGAAATTGGAGTTATTTGTAAAAAGGTATGAACCTAATGTTAATTTTTCTATGGGATTGACAATTAATATGGAATGAAAAGAAGAAAATTTGGGTCAGTAAAATTTAGAATTTATGCATAATAAAACGGATTCTAATGTTAATTATGACGTTATTGAGTTTAGATTGGAATTGGTAAACATTTGAGTGAAATCTTAAACTAATGTTCATATTGACAACAATAACTTAGAAATGATAGAAAGGAAGTGAATTTAATAGATTAATCAAACTTATGATGTGAATTCATCAAGATTGGAATTATTAATAAATAAGAAATATTAAGGCGAATAAATGGAGATAAAGTTTATTATTGAGTTTGGAATTTTATTTATGGTAAAAAGGTTAATTTCAATCAAATGAGTTGAAATGGAATTCAAGTCATTTATTTAATTTGACTTAAAATGAGGGTATAAGAAAACAAGTTTTAATAAGTGGGTTTTGAGGGTAAAATTTATAATTCCCAAATAATAATAAAAATGCAGAAATTAACACTGCAAATTGATATACTTATAGATTTTAATTCACACCCAAGCTTGTTAAACTATTTGGAAGTGATTGTGTTATATAAGTAATGAAATTTGGCCAATATTAGAAGTTGAAAAATAAAATTGGATTTTTATGATTGATTTAATTGATTTAATAAATATTAAAAATAGCCATTTTGGGCACGGACTCGGATTTCGACGAAACTAGTTTCATCGGATCCGTATCGGTGAATTATTATAGGATTTCAAATTTCGTATCGATCGGACTTGTCGTTTGATCGTACGGACGCGAAACGCCTTGAAATCAATTTTATTAAAATCAATTTGAAATCAATTTGGAAATCTTGTTTTCAGCATAACTTCTTCATACGATCGAATTTGGTCGCGAAACTTTTTCCATCGCGTTCAGAATATTTTAAAACACCTATTTGGATATATAGTTTTAACAAATTCGACTCCAGAGGCATAGCGGGCTTTTTGGACCATGGTTTGTCACGCACGTTCATTCTTCAGCCTATCTACCCTATCGCTAGCCTACCTATATATATACAGCTATAAACCCTAGTCTCTATTCTTTTGCTGTAAGTTCATTTCTTCACTCATTTCTCTTCCCCAAATGTATACATCTCAGATCCAATTCCAGATCTATCCACAGTTCAAAATCAAAAGTCAAAACTCAAAAAATTCAGAAAATTCTCAAAAAAATATATGTTGATGTTTTCGATACGCGTAATCTACTGGTGAAATTCATTTTTCAATTGGAGCTGTCATTCATCCAGAATAAATTCAAACAGCCCCAAAACCGTTCATCATCGTCGTACAAAACTTTATCGGATCGAGATTCTGTTTCTGGGTTTTGGAGAGGGAACCGAGGGGAGCGCATCTATGTAATTTGTTTGGCAATTCAACGGTCGGATTGGAGTCAAAATTCAATTAGGGTTTAAATATGCTAGGCGGCGGCTGGAAGTTCTGGGTGACCGGACCTAGGGGGATGGAGGCGGCTCGGCAAGGGAAGGCTAGAGGTGGTGGTAGCTTGACGAACGGTGGCTGGAGGTGGACGCGATCGATGGTCAAAGTCCGGTCAAAAGGACGTGTTGATGGGTTCGTTCCTGTACAAAGTCTCGGTAGCTAACATGGAACGCACGCACGTGAAGAAGCATACCTGGCAAGTTTATTTTATAAATATGTGTCGTTTTGTTTATTTTAAATTTTGAATTCAATCACCATTTTTCGCCATAACTTTCTCATACGAAGTCGGATTCACACGAAATTTCTTTTGTTAGGATCGTAATTTAATTCCGGACTCGATGACGCTGGTTTGGACGAATTCCGAGGCGGGCGAATTTTTGGGTTTAAATTGAATTTAAATTCGATTTAAATTCAAAAGGTGAGTGTTTTGACCCACTCACAATTACTAGAAGTTTTTATGTTTGTTAAATTAATTTTAGAAATGAATAGAAATTTATTTATGAGCTTTTGGCATGTTATTTCATTCATATCTGTTGAATTGCATTTTATTGAATTTAACTGTTAATTTAATTGATTTATTGTGTGTTAATTGGCTGTCAGAAATTATTGTTTGCATAAGAACTGCTAGTTAACAGTTATGTCAATTATCACTGAAAATAAACTGTTAGATTTATAGTTGATAAATATAATTTGAATTAAACTGCCAATTATTACCTGTTGTATATTCCCAAACATATTTTGTTATTGGTTGATATTGCTTGATGTTTGTGACTGGATGATGGATGTGTTGTTGAATGGATGTTTTATTTGATATCATTAAACTGCAAGTTAGCATACATTTTACATTTCATTCGGGATTGTGGTTTGAAATGATAAAACCGCAAAGTTTTATTTTTAAATTGCGGATTGAAATGATAAATATCCGTATCACTTGACCATAGGATAGAAAATTATATACAGGCACCGCGGTCTATATATAACTATTTTAATGTGATTTCTATGGTTTGGATTGAATACGGTTTATAAATCTTAAATTTATATTGTATAAATATTTTATTCCATATTTATATACCTATGAAGTTGAAATTTTGAAATTAAAAGGAATATAAATTTCTTTATTGAAAATGGAAGAAATTTAGAAAATGGAGTTTGGTAAATTTATATCCTATGTTTAAATGTAAAGTTGGAAATTTTAAGATATGATATTTGTAATTGGATTTTCCTAAAATAAATAGAAATGGATATTCTAGTATAATTTGAAGTGGAAAAATTCTATATATATATATATATATATATATATATATATATATATATATATTACTAGAAATTGAAGTCTTATTAATTATGGATTTTATGTGAATGGTCAAGATTAATTAATAGAATATTGATTTTGAAAGGATAAAAATCCAACTTTAGTTGAAATATTAATGCTCAAAAATGGATATAAATATATATAAAATTGAAATGGTTTTGGGACTTGAAGTAATATTTTGGATTTTGGTTTAACTTTAAAAGAAGAAATATTAGGAAAGCCATGTAATTTATTTCTTTATAAAGCAACAGTAAAGTTAAACCCTTTTAATTCGCATACCGTTGAATATCCAAACCATTTAGTTTTGAAAATAATGGTTTTTAAAATACTATGGATTTTCGAAGAATTATGTTGAAAGTTACAAACAAAATATTGGTTACATGGGATATTAAATAATAAAAAGTGACATAATTTTTGGAAAGGAAAATTTTATTTGGGAAACGATATCATTGATTTGGGTTCTTATAAAATAATCTGAAAATAAATTGGTTGTGTTTTTAAAGAAGAAATGATATCGTAATATTATGGTTTTGAAAGGGATTATATTCTGGTTTTAAAGTATAAACTGTTTTTAAATAACCGCGGTGTTATAATAACGATTGGTTGGCAAAGAGACCGGGATCAGATATGGACAAACTCTCTGTCGATACCGAAAACCACTTTGACTAACCGTGTACGCGGTGGAGATTCCAGAATGAAGTAGGTGGTGGCGACGTTTCCTGTAAGGTAAATACGTGGACCCAACTCCCGTGAGTTGGCATAAGGTGGCTAAAACAGGAGCGATTCTCAGGCCAATGAGGTCATTCCTCTGATCGGACGCTCCTCTTCGATATTATACTTTGACTTGGATTGATTTAGTGGCCACTTCTATATTTTGATTTTGGGGAGTTAGTCCGAGGTGGGCGGTAACTGCGGCTACGCGTTTCCACCAGCCTGGATAGCAATTGGTATATCTACCCTGGCATTGCCTAGTTGTGCCGTGTCACCTACCATATCGAGCCTTTACTACGAGTTTCTATTTGTGTCGTACCTATGGAGTATCCTCTGGTAGCTTCCCGATCAGGAGGTATTACGGTACTGTATAGAGTATTGGCATTTTACGTGTTAAGGTGGAAAATGTAAAGCCTTAACGCTATTTAAAAGTAAGTTTATTTTACAATTAGACACTATTATAATAGCGCAATATACTACATAGTAAATAGTTTAACGGATCCTTAGGAGATGTAAATCTCGAGCATCTCTTGAGTTACTGTACTCATATTTATTTCTGTTTATTTAACTCACATAAGATTTTCTAGTCTGACTCGAGTGTTTTTGTCTTTTCAAATTCGCTCGGGTCAGTCCGAGCGTTTCAGGATAGCAGATTTTAGCATTGGAGGACGAAGACGAAGAATCAGTATTATTTTACATATAGTATTGCACCACACTCTTTCTATTCCGCTGCATTGCTTGTATTGGTATGTGCAACACTGATATTTATTGTAAAAGAAGAATCAAGCTTTTGTAAACTGTTTATGAAACTGTATATTTGTTATTATATTTTATCCTTCCGCTGTGAGATTCTATTTTCGTTTTATTTCTTCTCCATTTTTCTTATTTACTCCATAACAATCCGCCCTTGCGTATGCTTTGAATTGGGACAAGTGTCGGTTTAAAGTGTGCGAAAAGAGTGGACGTTACAAGCGTGGCTTTGTAGACGAGACTTCGTCGAGCCTCACACCCTGAAATGGTCAAAACAGGAAAGATGCGGCAAGGTTATGAGGGGTAGCTCCCTTTAGGGTATGTGCATTTCCTTATGAAAAAGGGTGGTATCATGGTGTGGATCCCAGATACTTACTCATGTTGAAACACTTATTATTTTGGTGTGATGTTGATTACGAGCGCTCGGTTAAAGGTCCCAAAGGACCAGGGGATGGCATACTCATGTCAGTAGTTACCCAGTTAGGGGTAACCCGGCCTTGTGTTGGCAGAGATCCGGTTAGGTTCCCGGGGACGTCCTTCCAGAGGCATTCTCATGTGGCAATGGGAAGTTCCTTGGCCTGACCATTTGTTGGAAATCCAAAGAAACAATACGATCTTGTACGGTTTTAGTTGTATAACCTGCCATGGAATGTGGCGGTAAACTGCTATTGAACATGGTAGCTATAGTAGGCATAAGTGCGGAATGCCTATGCTGGCTAAGATTTATATCTTTATTTTCGAAATGAATTTTTCCTACACTATGCACTAGTAATAATATCAAATGTTCTTTTAATGCGTATCAAGCATCTTTGACTATCATAAGGAGTAATCTCCTCCGATTCTGCGTTTGCATTGTGTGTGTGTGCGGGAGGCCTTATGGTAGTCTCATTTTTAAAAGCATTGCGAATTGACATTAAAAATATTCCTCTATTTTGATTTTAAAGATAAAATAAACTGTTTTGAGTTCTCACACCAGTCACATGACTGACTCGGAGTTTATTGTTTTCCTTCCTAAACTCTGGGTGCCCACCAATTTCCACACGGGCAGTCAAGAGTTAAGGTCTATCAGGATATTCTGGAATTCAGGAGTTGCAGGAGGCAAGCTGGATGGCATGGCATATTACTTGTATATAGTATTTTCTTTTTCCGCTGTTTGTTTGTTGTTGTTGTACACTCTGATGATGTAATGAAATGTAATAACTGATATAGTTCTTTGTTTAAAGATTATTCATTTATCTATTATATGTTGTTCCGCTGCGAATTGTGAGATTCTGATATTGTTGTTTTCTTTCTGTTCCGTCCTATCTTCTTATCTCTTCTTCTATCTTTTTCTTATTCTTAAACATTGAGAATTTGTATTTCTGTTCATCTTGAGTTAATCTATGGAGATTAGTGTTTATTCAAGGGGTATAGATTTGTGGGTCCTCACAGATATAGAATAACAGATATGACAAAATAGTATAATATAACCAAAATGCCATATAGTGATAAGTATGCAATTGAAAATCAACTAGGGATTAATCAATATCACAAGACTCTTCTCAAAGATCAAAAGGAATTTCATGCTCTTTATTTATATTCACCAAACCATAAATATTGACAATAATATCAATGCCAATCACAAAAGTTAATGACACACAATTCACCAATGCACAAATATTGATAAAACTTATCAATGTAAATCACGAAAATTGATGAAAACACAAATTCCAGAAATCATCAATAGAAATTCAAAAATCACAAAAAGGGGGAGGCCTATCACAAAACGGGAGCATGAAAACTCACCAACACATGTATCACAAAATGGAACGCTATTCCATGGTTGCTAACCATTAATTTTGAGCCGAAGCTCCACAAAACGTCCTAAAGGCCATGGGTCGCTACCCCACCAAATTGAGCCGAAGCTCCATAGAAACGGGGTTTAGTCTAACTCGTAGACAAAGAGACATCGCACATTTGCTAGCCTAAATCACAAAAATGATCATCAACGATCATCAAGAAGTGTCAATTACAATAAGCTAGTAAATATATGAGCTTAGCCTCATGTCCCATAACCACTAGCTTAACTTAAATATTTACGAACAAATTGTAGATCTCCACTCGAAAAATTGTCACAAGAGATTCAATCGAACAAGTTCAAGAATTAACCGGCGAAGTAATTGCAAGCATTTCATACCACTTGTTTTACTAAGCCGTTTAATTAGATTTCTCGTACGAGTGAGATAAAGGTTTGTATGTACTAGTATATTGGATGACGGTTTAAGAAACGAGCTTCGTAATAAAATAGTGTTGAAATCGTTTTAATGGAAGAGTTTTGATATTTACTACTAGTATAGAAAACCTTTATATTTTTAAAGTGACAAATCAAAAAATTGATTGTAGAAACAATAAGTCACAAAAATTCAAATTCGAAGACGTGAATAAAATCCAAAGAATTCGATTCCAAAACCATCAAAGTGGAAATACCCTTGCAACTTAACAGCCACGACTTACAACTTAACATAAGCCAAGCAAGAAATCAGCGGCTCAACGCATGCGACTCCATGGCATACGACCTAAGAGATCGGCGACTTAAGAAATAGCATGCGGCCTAACGGAGCAACTTAACATGGCGTGACCTAGCATGGCGCGACCTATAGCATGGAGCGACCTAAGTTGGTGCGAGATGTAGCAGCAGGCCGTGCGACCTAACACATGTCACGACCTAAGCATGTGCGACTTAAAGCAGGGCGAGCGACCTAAGGAATCGAGTGACCTAACTGATGCTTGCGGCAAAATAGGTGGAGCGACCTATGGGGTTGCGACCTAAGGCAGGCCGACCTAACTGCAAGGCGAGAAGAGCAAACCGAACGACCTATGTGGTCAGCGACCTAAGAGGTTGCGACTTATGGCATGGAGCGACCTAAGGGGTAAGAATAGGATGAGCGACTCAAGGAATGGAACGACCTAATAGACCGAGTGACCTAAGGTATAGCGCGACCTAAGGTACAGGGACAAGCCGAGCGACTTAAGGAGACAAATGGCGTGACCTAAGTGGTTGCGACCAATAGCATGTGCGACTTAACAGGGCAAGGAGGCCGAGCAACCTAAGGAGGTCAGCGACCTAAGGGGTACGACTTATCATTGCCGAGTGACTTAAGTGGTGGAACGACCTCAGAGATGGCACGACCTAAGCAACGAGCGACCTATGGGTTGCGACCTAACTGCAGGCCGAGAGTCATATGTGCAGCCCGAACGACCTAAGGAACAAAAGTGCAAAAACTCTCTCAATTTGCAACCGGTCGAGCACAGACGCTAGGGGATTACGCCCATTAGCTGCCCGGTCCTGTTGGCTCCTCGATGCATCACCAAAAATGTGTTCAATCATCAAAGTTAGGATTTTTAAAGATTTGAACCCAAAACGCTAAAATTGGGATTTTCACCAATTCAATCCAAGCCAAGAGCAAATGCATATGAAAAAGTGTTAAGAATTCATACCCAACAATCAAAGATAGTTATAGACAAAGATGTGAGATAAAAATCTCACCTTTACACAAAATCAATGAAGAAGAAGCTTGAAAGCATCAATGGCTTCTCTTTGAATTTGGAGTTAGATGTTGGATTTGCAAATGAACTAGGGCTTGGAGTTTTAATTTCCCATTCCTCCCTCCATTTTTGATGAAGCTTGAGTGTTAGGAAATGAAAGTAAAGTTATGAAGGGAAGGGGGGTTGAGCTAGAGTTAATAGTTTAGGCTAATGGGCTAAACCAAACCCAAAGCCCAAAGTGAAAAGGTGGCAAAATTCCACTAACTCCAAACATATCAAAGTTTATACTCAAAAAGATCGCAAACGGCGTTTTGAACTCAATGGAAGTGGTCCCGAGTCCTAATTCGACCGTATGCAAAAAGTAACTTCTCGGACTAAAATCCGACTAACAATAAAATATTAAAATAAAATATTTAAATATTCAATCGTAAAATATGCGGGTTGTTACACCAATTTTCGTTCAACTCCTAAATTCACACCTGATACTTCACGAACAACTCGAAACTATATTCAAAAATCATCACATTCAAATACGAATCGTTTAATATGATCAAAACTTGAAATTTAAATATTTTATTTCTGTCTAGGAATGTATTCACTTTGACTCCTTGATTTCTGAGAACTTACTAGTTATTAAATCTTAAAAATATATTTTTAAATCAATTTTAGTTATGACAAACAGATTCCTTTCGGGGATCATAACATACAACAATTCATATATTAAGATATAAACTTTTAAAGGAATTCTGGTGTCTATTATTTAAAAACAGAGTTGAACATGCACATACCAGATATGCATAGGTATTTACAAAGTTGTTCAACTTTCTTCCAGTAAAAAAACATTCATGCAAGTCATATTTTTACTTAACTACTCAAATTAAGCACACACATCAAAGTATAACACATACTTAATTTTCTAAAGGGGTGTTTTACTCGCTTGTATAAAAAATTTGATTTACAGTTCCTCTTTTTTTTAACAGAGAGGCTTTGGTTTGAGAATCTGGTACTGATTCTGATTGTTGGTTTGAATCTTGAATTGTCTAGTTGAATTGCATCCTTGCTACTGATCTTGTTCTTTGAATCAGTTGGAATGCTATTGCAGTTTGTTTATAGTTTTTCTTACTTTTTTTTTCTTGCTTTCATTTTTTTCTTCTTTTGGTTTTGGTCCAGGAAGATGAGAAAATAATATCAGTCTGGTTTCCTAAATCATTTATCTATATTTTTAAAAGAAAACCATGCCATTTGTTAATTTTGTTAGCCTACACATGTTAATTTAAGCAAACACTTGTAAATGCGTGACTTAAGTTTACTACACTTGTTAAAATATAAGTATTTTGTGTTTAAATCTTAACTCATTTATTTATTACTCATGTTTGTATGTCACAAATTATATTTATTTATGTGTTATCTTTATATATGTGCATTATACTTACATATGTTTTATGTTTATATAAATTATATAATTTAGAAAGGAAGAATATTAACTCTTTTATTAATTCTTATTTGAATTTTATACTTAAGTTGTTATTATACTTAAATTGAAAACAACATAATTACTTGTGTTAAAAATGTCCAATTTACTTTAATTAACTTTTTTTATATATTCAAACCAATGCTTCCAAATTATTTTACATATATGTATATATATATGCATACCTACATACTTGTATGTATATACTAAAATATTTCAACATTATAAAGTTTATACACATGTTTTAATCTACCATCAGGTTTATCACTTCGAGATAGTTATTTATTATAGTTTAAATCCATATATATATATATATATATCCAGATATTTCTAAATTACTAGAATTCCATTTATTTATCCAAATGAAATTAGTATCCCAATGGTTTACAATCAGTTAATGATCCAATTAATAGCTATTCAAAATCTTGGGTTATCACATTCCTCCCCTCTTTGAATCTTTTTGTCCTCAAAAAGGAATGAAACCAGAATTTATTAGATAAACTATTCTTTGATTAATTTTAGAACACCTATAAAAATCCACATAACGTAAAATAGTTTTATAAAAATACTTTTTATAACTCGATGTTTCAACAAGTCCATCCTCGTTCTCATAGAAATTCGGTCATACGGTGATCAGGCGTAGGACTAAAAATCTATAAGTACTTAGCAGGCCCATTTTCAACACCCAGTGAAAAAACTTGGAAAATAATTTTATTGAAAATATAGAAAACATTTTGAAAATAGAGGGAACATCTTTGGTGAGAACGCTTTGGAAATCATCACCCCCATCCATGGTCCCAGTTAACTCGATGGTTACGTTACCATCCCGGCAAAATCCATAGATAACTGTAGGCACTCCGTGCCCCTCGATTACGCCATGGAACCTGCTACAGATCGCAGCTACATCTGGGGTTACGTTGCTATCACAGCAAAAACCCTTATAACTGTAGGCATCAATGCCTTTGAATTCCGCTGCCAAAAGAACGAAACTTTTCCACTCCACTCGACTATAGATCGCAGTCTACGGATGTTAAATTGCCTTTCTAGCAAAATAAATGTAGACCGTTGACGCTCACCTCCACATGATTTCCACTATGGTCCGCAGTAGATCGCAGCGACATCGAGTTACACTGTCATCACATCATAACCCAAATGCCCCTATAGGCATCAGCGCCCTCGACTTTCGCTACCCAATAATCCTTAGGAACTTCTGTTTGTCCGGACTTTCTCACAGGATCTACTTTAGAACCCCTCCCCCCCCCCTTAGGGCTCAAGGCAGTACCAACCTATGGTAGTCCTGAGAAGTTCATTTCGAGGGAGCGCCTTTTTCTCCAGAGCCATTTTTAAAACACTTTACATTATACACATATAGTATCTTCCAAATCATACACTTAGTATAAATCTCATATAAATCACCTTTCCCAAAATCGATTATCCCAAAATCAATAATTCTTAAATTAGGCTTTCCAACTCCAAAATTGATTTTTCCCTAAAAACCAAAAGCCTTTCCAAAATCCATAGGTTCCAAAACCTTTTTCCAAAATCATTCTCATAAGATACTTCATATATATATATATATATATATATATATATATATATATATATATAACTTTGAAAATCTTTGGATCACTTCATACTTGTATAAATTCCCTTTTGTACTTCAGATACTTTTCAAAAACCCTTTTCTTCCGGCAATAGATTCAACAAGGGGAGATTTATCTTATATAACAAAGATATATAACTTTGTTTATTCCAAATCAAATATTCAAATTTGATTATTCTCTTATAAGGTTATTAACCATATTACTTACTTCTATAAAGTAAATTTCTATCACAGAAATATCCAATTTCCACTTTATTTCATCATACATTTCACAAAATATACTTTTCATTTCAAAAATAATTTTACAATTCTTATCTACAAATTTTCAATATCAATTTCATTCAAACCCATACAATGTACACATATCATCCGTACGCTATATCAATCTGTTCGCTCACTCGATCACACAATTTCACTTTCAAACTAGTATCATCCACCCGACTTCCTACTGTGGACTCGGATCTGGTTTCTTAATCAGAAATCGACATTCCCTTGCATAGTCATAACTATGATATAGAATTTCCAGAACCAATCAAAAATCTATATCCAGGTTCACCGTCGAAAATCGAGTGAAAAATCCCAACTCAGATCGATATACTATCTCGAAATTTTGTGTTCGAATCTAGATCAAATCGTTATGCGAATAGAATATGTACATCCTACGTATCTTTATTCATTGAATAATTTCTCCTTTCTATTCACATTCCCTTAGGTTCTTATTTATTCACAATTGCCTCAAACCCCATTTGGATTATTACCTCAGTTCTCATCTCAAATGGATATTTATTCATAAACAGTTTGCACTCTGACCAGTTTAAATTTAAAAAATAGCTTAGAGAATTAAAAGTAGATAAGTGGTTGAGAAATAAGTATTAGTTTGTAAAATAGCTGTAAATCAGTTAAGTAATTATAAAATAGTTGTAAAATAGTATAGTTTATAAAACATTTGTAAAATTGTTAAATAGTTCCAAAAATAATTGTAAAATAAGTATAAAATAGTCAGGCTTTAAAAAGAAAGATCGTATACAGTAAATAGCTTGGAAAAATAGATTTAAGAAAAAATAATTTATTTAGAAAATAGTCCAGAGCCAAACTGTTCAACTTCCCACTCTCCATTTCCAATCAATTTCACAATTCAAGTTGAATTATCCTCAATTTCTTTTCTATATTCAATTCAAATTCCATTTGAATTTACTTATTCAACTTTAGTCACAATTTCAATTAATTAAAATAAATTTCGAATTGAACCAATTTCAATTTATTTCAATTCCAGTTTGAATTTATCCCAATTCCCATTTGAATTTGAACTCATTCAACTTCAATTTCATTTCAAATCAATCCAATTCAAATTTTCCATTTGAATTTTTACACTTATACATCTTCAATCACAATTCCAATTAATTCAAATCAAATTCAATTTGAACTAATTCAATTCAAATTTCAATTTTAAACCATCTCGAATTATATAAATTCAAGTTAAATTTTCAAATGTTGATTTAATCCTTTAAATCAAATCAACTTATATCTTTAAACCATTTAATTCTGAATCCAAATTCCATTTTTAAATTATCTTTACTTAACCTATTTCACAGTTCAAATAATAATTCAAATCCTTTTTAAATAACTCAATCTTTGAAATTCAATTTATCACCAAATTTCAATTTTGAAACCAAACCTTTGAAGTTTTATCTTAAACATTTAAATCTTAAGTCCAAAATGATTCCATTTGTCTAATTCCCATTTTAAATTTGCAAGTTCCCTTTAAATCTTAAATTCAAAGTGAATTTCATTGTCCATTTATCTTTGCAATGGATATATATATATATATAGTATTCTTCCAATCCATTTCTTAATTCATTTCAAATATTCCAATTCACAGTTTCATAAATTATTTATAACAATAGAATGATATCAGGATAAATAAACATCCAAATTTATCCAAGCACCAAATAACAGCATCCATTTTCAATTTCCAAATCTCAAACCCATTTGAGATTACTCAGAACTCCCATTTTAAATCAACCATTTAACTTCCCTAAGTTAAATTCAATTTAATTTAATCCAGACAACTTTACCTAATTTGAATTCCCATTTCAAATTTTAAACTTCATATTAATATCCAATCCTATTTATAAGTTTAAAAACTTATCATTTTAGGTTTTCACATCACATTCCAAGTAAAAATTTAAAACCCAGCACTTAGAGTTGATTTCAAATCATCTTTGATATTATGTATATCCACACATATATACATATTTACTTCTTGGCCTACCAAGCCAAAATTTAAAATTTAAACCATCTTTGGTTTTAATTCAAAAAAAATTCTTTTAAAGTTTCCAAACAACTTCTTATTTTAAAATAAGACTATATTCATAATAGTCTGAATAATATTATTTATTATTTCCTTTAACACTTTATAACAATTCCAAATTCTTTTCTGGACTTAAAACTTCACAATTTAAATCCTTTTCCATTTACAAGTCAATTTTATCTAAATTGTTACTCCCTTAAAACTTTTCATTTTGCTTTATGATTGTTTATTGGAAAACAATAATCCCATCAATAACCATTTATATTCTGGTCTGAAACCAATTCTAATTCATCTTATTTGTATAGTTCAATCTATTCAATTCCCATTTAAATATATATATATATATATCACTTAATTTTTATTTAATTCAATATCCAACAACCAATTATTGCTTTATATATAAAATATAAGCTTTTATAAAAGTCATTCATTAAACCATTTTCAAAACCTTTATATAAGAAAATAACAAGTACGCTCTCATATATATAAACACACACTCAACTCATTCTAGGGCACCATTGACCCTATCCTTAAAGAGTAAACCCACCAGAGCCAAGGTTCTCGCTTAACCTTCAGCTCTGATACCAAATATAATGACCCGAAATTTTCGACTCCAAAAATTCTAGATTGTTAGAGAAAAGAAGAAAGAGAGAGAAGAGGAAGAAGAAACAGAAACACCAAAACACAGATTCTCACATTTGCAGGGAATCAAAATATAATATCAAACAAAATAGCAGTCATATAAAGGAAAACTATATGAGTTAATTTACACATATAGTATATCAGAGTTACAACATTTTCATAAAACACTGGATAGTTAAAGCAACATGTTCTAGATACAAATCAATAATACACAGCGCGTTACACTTCATACATTTCTGCCATCCAACTCGCCTCCTGAGCTCCGGAACATCCTTATGTGAAAATTCATAATACTCGGTCTGACCTGAGCATTACATCAAAGTAACACCCTGGTCAGGTTGGAAAACGGCGTGAGTAAACCTATCTGACATAAAATATTAAAGCATAAATCTTACTTAAAACCCGAGGTAATTCGTACCTTATCACGAGTTCTTAACTTACCAAAATCAAGATCACATCTTACAATCATATTTAAGCATTACTACCCGGTTTAAATGACCATGTTTACATCACTTATTTCATTCCATCCTAAAATTCCAAAATTACCAAATTCATAAAGAATTATTTCAGATTACAAATCGAAGTGGTTTCGGGTATTTACTGATACCCGACCTCGGTCTCTTCGATTCCAATGTCATCTTATAACAACTCTTTAAGTTTTAAAGCATTCCATTTATCCAGAATTACATATTTACATTGTCGTTCATCATAGATAGACAAACCATATTATCACATTTTAATCATAGCACATAGCATCTTATATCAGGGATATCAAATCCAAGCATTCAATATTATTCAATCATCCATAAGCAAGATTTATTTATCATATCATTCTAATTAATTTAAATAAATTAAATTAATTCCTTTAATCACTTTTAATACTGCTTACTTTACATTAATTAATTACAAACCATTAATAAATCATCCCTTAATTATCCTCTTTAATTACATTAAGAAACTAGTCTTTAATTTATAACACAAATTAATTAACCTTCACCTATTCACATTAATTACATTTATTCTTAATTAATTACTCAAATTAATCACCCTACAATCATTTACATTGATTAGTTATCCTTAAATTTATCACACTCGTTAATTAACTAACCCTTAATTAATTTCCTTAATTAATCTGTTCTTTACACTATGTAATTAATCCTTAGTTACTTCCCTTAAGTAATTTATTTTAATTAATTACTTTCATCAAGTAATTATCCCATTGGTTAATTATCCTTTATTAATTAACCTTGATTATTAATTAACCTTTAATTTCTAATTAAATTAATTAACACTCAACAGATTAATCCTTTAATTATTTACATTAAGTAATTATCACTTAAGTAATTAATCATCTCTTAATTATTTCCATCCAGTAATTATCCCATAATCACTCAAGTTAAATAAATTAACCCATAGTTACTTTCATTGGTTAATTATCTTTAACTAAATACATTCATTTATTTACCTTAAATTATCACATTAAATGATTAACTATCCTTTAATTAATTATATTCAGTAATTACTCTTTAATTACTTATACTAAGTAATTAATTATCCATAAATTTCGTAAATAAAGTATATTCAATATTTAAAGTCTTAAATAATTAAGATAAATCACTACTAAAATTAATTACTTAATTCATCAACAAACTTATTTGAATTCAAAAGCTTTGAAATTAATTTAGTTAAAACTCATTTTTATTAAAGTTTTCATATACTTATATTTTGAAATCTGTTTGATAAAGGCCTTGGAAACTTGTTCATTTTATTTGCTTCAAAAAATCGGATACAAATTTCCTTTTTTTAAAACCCTTAAAGAAAATTAAGGCAACCCGATTACCCTATGGAAAAACCCGAGCCATTAAACAAATTTCACGAGTCCACACTCGAGCCTCCACCCTCACGAAAATCACGAGACCGACCCGATAATAAAACTTGTTTTCCCCGAGGCTTCCAAAACCCACAATAACGAAGACACTCAGGAAAACCTATGTACGTGCATGCATGTCCAAGACGCCTCCGACCACCACTGCTACCTCCCACAAGTTGCCGTCAAACTCCTCTTCCCAGACGACAACCTAGAATTCATGACTCGCTTCGAAATCAAAGTCGAGCAACCCATCACCCACTGAACGAAGACAGCAACCCAACGACCACCATGCACTGCCACATTAGATCGCCTGAAGCCTCGCCGCCATGCTTGGGGCTGCGCCACCCCTCGACAGTTAACTTCCCCCACCTTCGATATCTTCCGATGTGGCCACGACATCACATTAACCCTCGAAACATCATCGACTAAACCTGACTTCGTAACCCTAATTCCACCTCGGCCAGTCAACTCACCTACTAAAAAAAATCAAACACATTTTTCCAGAGCTTGCCACCCCTGGCCAAAAATCGGCCCTCGTCATTCATTAGTTTGCCCGAGATTAGTGAAAAACCAATTTCCATTTAACTCCTAAATTCCAACCTGATACTTCACGAAACAACTCGAAACTATATTCAAAAACCATCACATTCAAATATGAATCGTTTAATATGATCAAAACTTGAAATTTAAATATTTGATTTTCTGTCTAGGGATGTATTTTACTGTGGTTCCTTGATTTCTGAGAACCTACTAGTCATTAAATCTTAAAAATATATTTTTAAATCAAGTTTAGTTATGACAAACAGATTCCTTTCAGGGACCATAACATACAACAATTCATATATTGAGATATAAACTTTTAAAGGAATTCTGGTGTCTGTTATTTAAAAACAGAGTTGAACATGCACATACCAAATATGCATAGGTATTTACAGAGTTGTTCGACTTCCTTCTAGTAAAAAAACATTCATGCAAATCATAGTTATAATTAACTACTCAAATTAAGCATATACATCAAAGTATAGCACATAATTAATTTTCTAAAGGGGTTTTTACTCAACTGTATAAAAAATTTGATTCACAGTTCCTCTCTATTTTTTAACGAAGAGGCTTTGGTTTGAGAATCTGGTAACTGATTCTGATTGTTTATTTGAATCCTGAACTGTCAAGTTGTATTGCATCCTTGCTGCTGATCTTGTTCTTTGAATCAGTTGGAATGCTATTGCAGTTTATTTATATTTTTTCTTACTTTTTTTCTTGCTTTCATTTTTATCTTCTTTTGGTTTTGGTCTAGGAAGATGATAAAATAATCTCAGCTTGGTTTCCTAAATCATTTATCTGTAAAAAAAAATTTTAAAAAAACCATGCCACTTGTTAATTTTGTTAGCCTGCACATGTTAATTTAAGCAAATACTTTTAATTGCATGAATTAAATTTACTACACTTGTAAAAATATACGTATTTTGTGTTTAAATGCTTAACTCATTTATTTATTACTCATGTCTATATGTCACAAATTATATTTATTTATGTGTTATCTTTATATATATGCATTATATTTGCATATGTTTTATGTTTATATAAATTATGTAATCTAGAAAGGAAGAATATTAACTCTTTTATTAATTCTTATTCAAATTTTGTACTTAAGTTGTTATTGTACTTAAATTGATAACAATACATAATTACTAGTGTTAAAAATGTCCAATTTACTTTAATTAACTTTTCTTTATATATTCAAGTCAATGCTTCCAAATTATTTAACATATACGTATATATATGCATACCTATATACTTATATGTATATACTAAAATATTTCAACATTATAAAGTTTATACACATATTTTAATCTACCATCAGGTTTTTCACTACGAGATAATTATTTATTACAGTTTAAATTCTATATATATATATATATATATATATCCAGATATTTCTAAATTATTAGAATTCCATTTATTTATCCAAATAAAATTGGTATCCCAATAGTTTACCATCAGTTAATGATCCAATTAATAGCTGTTCAAAATCTTGGGTTATCACATATCCTCAAGTCTAGGAACAAGTTCCTAAACATCATTTCTAGTGAACTGATTCAATTCTTCTTGCATAGGAATAATCCATAAATAATTAGATGATGCTTTCTTGTGATTTTTAGGTTCAATAGTTGATATAAAAGCTACATTACTATACTATTTAGTTGATTTCTTGTTTTAACTATAGATTCAATATGTCCTAGTATATTTTCTATAGGATGATCTTTTAATAGCCTAATTCTTTTATAAGGTTGAATGATTTCACAATTAGTTTCATTAGGTTCATTATAAGTTACAAAATCTTCTTCATCTTCTATTTGTACAGTATTTTTCATCAAAAGATATATGCATTGTTTCTTTAATAGTGTTAGTTCTTAAATTATAAACTCTAAATGCTTTACTTTTATTAGAATATCTGACGAAGATACCTTTGTCGGATTTAGGTTCATATTTATCTAAATTATCTTTTGTATTAAGAATAAAACACTTACTACCAAAAACTTTAAAATAAGCTATTATGGTTTTCTTATGATAAAGTAATTCATATGGTGTTCTATTGGTTAATTGTCTAAATAAAATCATATTTAATATATAACAAGCTATAGCGACTGCTTCAGCCCAAAAGTTTTTAGGTACGATACTATCTGAAAGCATTATTCTAGCAAATGCTTGAATCATTCTATTCTTATGTTCTGCCACTTTGTTTTTATGTGGAGTTCTTGGAAAAGAGAAATTACGAGTAATTCCTTTTTTATTACAAAAATTCTCAAAATTTTTGTTTTCATATTCTCCGCTGTGATCACCACAAATAGTACTTATCTTTAAAGAAAGTTGATTTTGAATTATTTTAGTAAAAATTTTAAATAATTTAAAAGCATCGCTTTTAAGTTTAAGAAAAATTGTCCACGTATATCTAGAATAATCATCAACAGTTACAAAAACATATTTATTGTGGTTAATCGATTAAACTTGAGGTGGACCAAATAAATCTAAATGAAGTAATTCTAGAGGTTTAGAAGTAGAAATCATATCTTATAATTTAAATGAACTTTTCTTAAGTTTTCCTAATTGGCAAACATCACATACACTATCTACTTTAAAGTTTAACTTGGGAAGACCTCTAAATAAGTCAATTTTTGATAACCTAAATAACATTTTGAAATTTAAATGACCAAATCTTTTATGCCAAATCTAATGGCACTTTTATCATTTGAAATTTCCATACTAAGGATGTAATTGTTTTTCTTCCTAATTCCTTCAAAGATAATATTTGACTTATTATTTTCGAAGTGACACTTATCTTTTCCAAATTTAAATTTAAATCCTTTATCATATAGTTGACTTATACCAAGAACAGTATGTTTTAAATTCCTAACTAGCAAAATATCAGAAATAAGAGGAGTTTTAGAATTATCGATATTGCCAATGCCAATCACATATTCTTTTGAGTTATCTCCAAAGTTGACCAATCCACCATCTTGATATATAATGTCATTGAGTATCTCAGGATTTCCAGTCATATTCCTTGAACAGCCACTATCAAGCATCCATTTATCTTTCTCAATTTGCACAGTTTGTCCATTGGTTATTGATTCTTCAAAAGCCATGTAACATGTATGTTCCTGCATAACAAACCAATTCGGTAGATAATTTGATTTTTCATAAAAACTATATGCATCCTTATGATACTTTGATGAAATGCATAATTTCAAACTAGTATTAACAAAATTTCCTAAAAATGCCATTTTTAACTTTTCAAGTTTCAGATTATGAAAACTATGAAAACCTATGCTCTGATATCAATTGAAAGGGAGTGCGGATTAAGGATCTTAAGGCTAATTTAACACTAGAGGGGGGTAAATAGTGTTTAATGGATTCTAAGATATATATGGACTAATTCAAAAATTATGATATAAACAAATGCAGAACTTAATCATAGAATCAAACACAGATGCAGAAAGTAAATAAAAACAATAAAAGAAAAGAATACACCGGATTTTATACTGGTTCGGAGTTACTCGATGTCCAATCCTGCACCAACGCAAACACCTCATACGGATTTTTATTATACCAATGTCGAGATTACAATTGTAACAACCAGCATGTTTTACGATTATATATTTAAATATGGCATTGTTAGTCGGATTAAAGTCCGAAATGCTACTTTTTATAAACAGTCGAATTAGGACTCGAGACCACTTCCATTGAGTTCAAAATGGCGTTTACAACCTTTTTGAGTATAAACAACGATATGTTTGGAGTTGAGTGGAATTTTGGTATCTTTCTATTGGGATATGGGTTTGGGTTTCTGCCCAATAACCCAACATAATACCCTAACTCCACCCCCTCTCCTCTTCCTTCATTCTATTTTTCCTACACTTCAAGCTAAAGTAAAAATGGAGGAAGAGAAAAGAAATCCAAATTCCTAAACCCTAGTTTTGCTAGGAAATTCAAGCTCCAAAATCAAAGAGAAGCTTAGGTAAGCATCCTTCTGTTCTTCTCTACCTCGACCTCTCATCAATTTTCAAAAATTCCTAAACCATAACTTAGGAAATATTTGCATTTGATCATAGATTGGAGCTTCTAGAGTTGAAGTTGAAGAGTGGTTGATCTTTCTTTTGTTTTAGAGATTCTCATTTGTTGTTTTTGGTTTAAAGGTGAGTTCTTGAACTCACATCTGTGTCTATAGCTTTCATTGTTGTGAATTCTTAACATTTATTCATGTTCATTTGCTTTTGATTTGAATTGATTTGGTGAATTTTTCAAATTTTGGTGTCTTGAAGTCAAAATCTTTAAAGATCCTATCTTGGATGTTTGAACATGTTATTTGGGGTGTATCGAAGAGCCTATAAGGCTGGGTTGTCTCTTGGCATAAATCTCTAGTCTCCGTCGCTCGTCCGATCGCTTCCGAATAAATTTGGCCATCATTGGTCTAGGCAAATTTCTGTCCAGCTGAACCAACCAGACGTCTGGTTGGTAATTTTAGACATCTGATTATGGTCCCTGTAGAAAACAAATATAAGAACGCAGAAAATAAAGTTGCAGAGACAAATTACAGACGTCTGATTTATTTGTTCAGACGTCTGGTTAGGGTTCAGATGTCTGATTTGTAAACTCAGACATCTGGGAGGTTTTCTGGAATATTTCCAGAACCCAAATCCAGACGTTTGGATGAACCCCCAAACTTCTGGAATTGTTCAGTTTTGCCTATTTTTCGAGTGAATTTCCAATGTTTATCGATTTTTGTTGATCTGACTAGTTGTTATCACTTTTATCGACTTTTATAACTTATTTTTCTTGATTTTTGGGAATATCCTTTTTGATGGATTTGGTATCAATTTCCTGGATTTGATTTACGTCTTCGAATGTGAATTTTTAGTGATTGACTGTTTCTACATTCGTTTCTGTGATTTATCACTTTAAAAATACAAAGGTTTCTATACTAGCAGTAAATATTCAAACTCTTTCACAAAAATGATTACAACATTACTTTTAATACAGAACTCGTTTTCAAATCCGTTTTCTAATCTATTAGTATATACAAACCTTTACCTCATTCGTATGAGAAATCTAATTAAACGACTTAGCAAAACAAGTGGTATGAAATGATTGCGTTTCCTTTGTCGGTTAATTCTTAGACCTGTTCGATTGAACTCTTGTGACAATTTTCGAGTGGCAGTCTACAATTTTTTCGTAAATACTTAAATTAAGCCAGTGGTTATGGTACATGAAGCTAAACTCATTTATTTACTAGCTTAGTGTAATTCAAACTTTTTGTTGATCAATGGTGATCATTTTATGGTTTAGATTACCGATACACGATGTCTCTTTGTCCACATGAGGGACTGTACCTCGTTTTATTGAGCTTCGTCTCATTTCTTTTATAGGCTAACGACCTATGGGTTCTTTGGAGTTTCGACTCATTTTTGTGGGCTAGCGACCCATGTTCTTTTACGGAGTTTGGTTCATTGGGAGTACGGTTGTTGCACTGCATCGTTGTTTCGGCTTATCAGGTTCATCGGATGTACCGTTATTGTACTACGTCGTTGTTCCGGCTTATCATGTTCATCGGGTGTACCATTATTGTACTACGTCGTTGTTTTGAATTACTCAAGTTTCAGGTTCCTCAGGCATACCGTTATTGTACTACGTCGTTGCATCGGCTCTATGGTTAGCGACCATGGGATAGCAACCCGTTTGTGATACACGTGTTGGTGAGTTTTCGTGCCTCCGTTTGTGATAGGCCTCCCCCCGTTTTGTGATTTCTGGAATTCTAATTGTTTCTAGAAGTTGTGTTTCACCAATTTTTGTGATTTATGTTGATAATCTCTATCAATACTTGTGGTTTGGTGAATAAAATAAAGAATATGACATTCTTTTCGGTATGAGATTCTTGAAATATTGTATGATTTTTATTTTTTGTTAAATGTATACTTGATACAGCATGGCTTTTTTGTTATCATACATTTTTGTCATATCCCTTACCTATCTCATTCTATCTGATATTTATAGCTAGACTGGTCCATTTACTATTTTCTTCTTAAATAATAGTCGGGTCAAACCGAGGCATTTCAAGTGCATCTGCTTGACTTCTTATCTGGGTCTGTCATCTGACTTTTGGCTAACTACTTAGCTTAGTAGTTTTTGTTTTGTACATTCGAGATAGAGACTCCTTGATGTATACATATTCTTTTGTAGAGCACTTGTATCTATTCTTTTGTGATGTAGTAGGTCTTACATGACCACTACTTTGATGTACCCTTTTATGTGTTATATTCATATCTGTTTCCGCCTTAGTGATATGAATATCTGTGATTGATTTATGTTATGCTTATTTCATATTTGTTTTCGAAGATCACATAGCCACTGTGTGGTAGTTTTGAGTTTGTAATTGATGTGTCAGATTTCCTCTTGAAACGAAATGCATGTAATGATATCTGACATTTGGGAACTCGCACAAAGCAATTACACAGATGGCCGCTCCTGTACTGCCTTATTCTTCGTGTTAGTTGACGGCATTACTCCGTAGTGTCCTTGGCTAGTGTGAGTATAGAGGTGTGGCGTCACAGCTTGGTATCAGAGCCGAACTTCAGAATAATATAGAATAATTTAGCAAGGATCAATGTCCTAAGTCTTTCTTAGGAATCATGCATTAGGATTTAATTCGAGTCATTGGACCCGTTCTATCCTAATTTCTTTTATGGTGCCTTGTTTTATCAATCGTGATTGTTTGATATTCATTTTGAGAATAACCATTTTCCTATTCTTTCTTCCTTTCTTAAAGAAGAGAAATGGTTAGACCAGGCCTTCCCAGCACCGTTCAATCCAGTGCTACTCCTCAGGATGGAGTATTCATGTCTGACTAGCAGCTTTTGGATCTTGTAAAGAATGCTCAAGCTGTCGGACCCATTCCAGAGCCTACTTACCCTGCATCTGGTTTTGCATGCTTGTGCGTTGATTATACCAATTTGGTTGGAAAGCCATTCAAGGGTTCGGAAAGCGTTATAGAAGTCCAAGATTGGCTTAGAACATGCGACCTCATCTTTTTTGCATGAATCTTGTAGATCAACGTCGAGTCCATGTGGCTTCTAGTATGCTCCAAGAGAGAGCATTAGATTGCTATGAGCTTTTGGTTTCTGAGATTATCGCAGTGGATCTTACTTGGGAGCAATTCCAGGAAAGGTTCGAGTTGAAGTTTGTGCCAGAGGCTGAAAAAGTTACTTTAGCCCGACGTTTTATTGACCTTGTTCAAGGTGAATCTTCTGTGATGGACTACATCTCATCTTTTGAATCTCGCTCTAAATGGCGTCGAGTATATTAATACCCCATTGAAGAAAAATCAGAGGTTTATTTATGGGTTGAATAAGAACCTCAAAAGGCCATTACTTCTAAAATTAGAAGTATCTTTCGATCAGCTTGTTGATATCGCTCTTCGACTTGAAGAGGCCGATAAAGAGAGTGAGGTTGAAGTTGTGGGTGCCAAACAGAACTTCAACATCAACAAGAAGAGGCATGTTAAGTTCAAAGTCCTTAATCCCAATAAGAAAGGGAAGCAAGCAACTTTAGTAGCAAAGACTCCTACCCCTAACCGTGGGCAATGCTACAATTGTGGTTCTAAGGACCATTATGCAAATAGGTGTCTGGAACCCCTTTATTGCCGTTATTGCAAAGGTTCGGGTCATCTTTTATTTTCATGTTCCAGACATCCAAGCAAGAAAGAGGGAAAGCTAAATGTTGTGCAAGCTCTTAGTAACACTTCTCTTGGTCAAGGTATTTCTCATTCTATTCTTGATGGCATTATTATTTTTCGAGATCATCCTATTCGAGTTCTTTTTGACACGGGTGCATCCCACTCTTTTATATCAAAAGAACTTGTTGATACTTTGTCTTCAAATGTTATGCGCTTGATGACTTCTTTGAGAATTGCGAATCTGGTTGGTGGATCCGCAACACTCAGTTTACTTTGTAAAGATGTCAAGATTATTTTATGTGATTATACTTTCCGAGCCGATTTGCATGTTATGCATACTTAGGCTTCGAAATAATTTTGGGAATGGATTGGCTAAACTGTTATGAAGCCCACATCCTATGTCCTAAGAGGACCATATATCTTTGACATCCTCAATCTGTTAAGTAGATTTCTATTGTTCTTAAGTATTAGGATTCCAATTTGGTAGCATCCTTATATTCATTAAATCCACATGATGACGATAATGATGATGAGGAAAATGTCATTTCCCTTATTCACGTTGTTCGTGAATTTTTCAATATATTTGAGCGCATTTAAGGATTACCCCCTAAGCGAGCAATTGAGTTCAAAATTAATTTAATCCCTGGAGCTTTACCTATCACTCGTCCTCCTTATCGTATGTGTCCAATAAGGAAAATGAGGAGATGCATAAACAATTATCAAAATTGGAAACAAAACAATTTATTCGTTCTAGTTCCTCTCCTTGGGAGCTTTAGCTATTTTTGTGAAGAAATACGATGGTACACTTAGGCTTTGCTTTGACTAACGCAAGCTTAATGATCTTACATCAAGAACAAATATCCCTTGCATCAGATTAATGATCTGTTTGATCAACTTAGCGGTGCTAGAGTCATTTCACAATTAGACTTAGCAACCGATTTTCATCAGCTTCGTATTGCATAGGATAGCATTCCTTTGACATCGTTCCATGCTCGTTATGGATCTTATGAATGGCTTGTTACGCCGTTCGGTTTAACAAATGCTCCAGCTTATTTCTATTGACCTTATGAATCGAGTTTTCAAAGACTTCCTCGATCGATTTGTTCTTATCTTTATAGATGATATTCTTGTTTATTCTAAAACTAAGGAAGAGCATGAGAAACGTCTTTGGATTGTATTGGAAACTTAGGAGCAATTAATTGAAAGCAAAATTTTCTAAGTGCCACTTTTGGCAATCTCGTGTGAAATTTCTCGAAAATATTATTTCTGAATCTAGAATTTTCGTGGATCCTTCAAAGATTGAAGCAATTTAAAATTGAAAGAGACCGGAGAGTGTGATGGAAATTCGTAACTTTCTTGGATTAGCAGGCTATTACCATCGATTCATAAAAGACTTTTCTAAAATTTCTGTGCCTCTTACTAGTTTGACAAAGAAAGGAGTTAAATACATTTGGTCGGACAAATGTGATGCTACTTTCCAAAAATTAAAAGAACTCCTTTCCGATGCTCCTGTTCTTGTGATTCCCGAAAGGAATCGAGATTTTATTGCTTATACCGATGCTAGTCATGTTGGTTTGGGTGTCGTTCTCATGAAAAGGGAATGTGTTATTGCTTATGCTTCTAGGCAATTAAAGCCTGTTGAGACTAGATATGCCACTCATGATTTAAAGCTCGCGGCTATTGTTTTCGCCTTTAGAATTTGGCATCATTATCTTTTGGGAGAGAAATTTGTACTCTACACCGGTCATAAATCTTTGATGTATTTATTTTCTCAAAAGTAATTTAATCTGCGTCAATAACGTTGGCTCGAGTTCCTTACATCTTATGATCTTGATATTCTTTATACTCTTGGAAAAGGAAATCGTGTTGTCGATGCCTTTAGTCGTAAGCAACAAGCAGTTGTTTCAATGATGATATCCGAATGGAATGATCTCGAGAATTTATCCACTTGTGAGATTCGAGATCATGAATCCGATTCATGTTCATCTCTTGTTCTATGTAGCCTTGAGGCTCATCTATCTCTTTTGGACCGTATTCTTAGTGCTCAAAAGCATGATCCTGACTTGGCTTTTTTTAGCCAAAGTTGTCGGGATAGTAATATTGATGGTTTGAAAGACTTTGAAATCGATGCTCATGGCGGCGTTCAAAAATTTGGTAGACTTATCGTGCCAAATATTAGTGATCTTCGTAAATACATTTTAGAAGATTCTCATTGTTCTAAATGTACCATTCATCTCAGTAGTAGTAAAATGTGTACGGATATGAAGCGACTTTATTATTGGTATGGAATGAAATCCAATACTGCTAATTTAATTAAGCGTTACATAACTTGCCAACTCATAAAGGCCTAGCATCAAAGGCTCGGTGGGTTGTTGCAACCTTTGGATATTCCTATTTGGAAGTGGGATCAAGCCTCCATGGACTATATTGACGTACTTTCCTGTTCTCATTCGGGCCATGATATTTTATGGGTGACAGCAGATAGACTTACAAAATCCACCCATTTTATTCCCATTCGGTCCAATCGGATCGTGCCTCTCTTGGCCAAACTCTATGTTAAAGAAATTGTTAAATTTCATGGAGTTCGTACTTCTATTGTTAGTGACTTTGATCCATTATTTACTAGTGGATTTTGGAAGAGTCTTCAAAAAGATTTGGGAACGAAGCTTAATTTTAGCACCGCTTATCATACTCGGTACGATGGACAAATCGAGCGTGTGAATCAAACTCTTGAAGATTTTCTTCATACATATGTTCTTGATTTTGGGGGAAGTTGGGAAGATCATATTTATCGAGTTGAGTTTTCTTACAATAATAGCTTCCAATCTAGTATTGGTATGGCACCTTTCAAGGCACTCTATGGAAGGCCATGCTGATCTCCTTCGTAGTGGCTTGAAGCTGGTTAGAAGCTAGTTTTAGTTTCATATTTTATTCATGATTCCATAGAAAAGATTGACCTTATTTGTCATAGGATGAAAGAAGCTCAAACTAGACAAAAATCCTATGCCGATAACTAAAGAAGGAATTTAGAATTTTCTGTGGGAGATTTGGTGTTTATTCACGTTTCACCTATGACGGGTGTTGAGCGTTTCAATCGATCAGGAAAACGAGCACCATGATATTTTGGTCCATTCCTCATCACCGAAAGTATTAGTTCCGTGGCTTATCGCCTTTTATTACTGGCTCAATTTTCTGCTATTCATGACGTATTCCACGTCTCTCAACTACTAATGCCTTAGGGATTCCGATTCTATTCTTGAGCCCGGTGTTATTGAAGATATTGAAGTTTCTCTTAATTTGACTTATGAGCCACACCCTGACCGTATCATTGATACGGAGGTTAAATGCCTTCGAAATAAAGATGTTTCGCTTGCGAAACTTCAATGGTCCACAAATCCTAAGGATTGTTCTTGGGAATCTAGAGAATTCATCGAGCGAATACATCCGGACTTACTCTCTCAAGCTCTTTGAGGTGAACTTCTTATTTCAAATTTTCTTTTGTGTTGACATGCTTTTATAGTTGTTACTCTTTGATTTCTTCTTAAGAATTGTGAGGGCACAATTTTTTAAGGGAGAGTCTGTAACAATCCACATATTTTATGATTATATATTTGAATATAGCATCGTTAGTCGGATTAAAGTCTGAAATGCTACTTTTTATGAACAGTCGAATTAGGACTCGAGATCACTTCCATTGAGTTCAAAATGGCGTTTACAACCTTTTCGAGTATAAACATGGATATGTTTGGAGTTGAGTGGAATTTTGGTATCTGTCTTTGGGCTTTGGGTTTGGGTTTCAGCCCAATAACCCAACATAATACCCTAACTCCACCCCCTCTCCTCTTCCTTCATTCTATTTTTACTAACACTTCAATCTAAAGTAAAAAATAGAGGAAGAGAAAAGAAATCAAAATTCCTAGACCCTAGTTTTGCTAGGAAATTCAAATTCAAGCTCCAAAATCAAAGAGAATCTTAAGTAAGCATCCTCTTCTTCTCCACCTCAACATCTCTCCAATTTTCAACAATTCCTAAACCCTAACTTAGGAAATATTTTCATTTGATCATAGAGTGGAGCTTCTAGAATTGAAGTTGAAGAGTGGTTGATCTTTCCTTTGTTTTAGAGCTTCTCATTTGTTGTTTTTGGGCATAAAGGTGAGTTCTTGAACTCATATATATGTTTATAGCTTTCACTGTTGTTAGGTATGCATTGCTAACATTTATTCATGTTCATTAGTTTTTTGATTTGAATCGATTTGGTGAATTTTCCAAATTTTGGTGTTTTGATGTCAAAAACTTTAAAGATCCTATCTTGTATGTTTGAACATGTTATTTGGGGTGTATCGAAGAGCCTATAAGGCTGGGTTGTCTCTTGGCATAAATCTATAGTCTCCGTCGCTCGTCCAATTGCTTCCGAATCGATTTGGCCATCAATGGCCCAGGCAAATTTCGCCCAGCTGAACCAACCAGACATCTGGTTGGTAATTTCAGATGTCTGGTTATGGTCCCTATAGAAAAAAATATAAAAACACATAAAATAAAATGGCAGAGACAAATTCCAAACTTCTGATTTATTGGTTCAGACGACTGGTTAGGGTTCAGACGTCTGATTTATAATCTCAAACGTCTTGGAGGTTTTTTGGAATATTTCCAGAACCTAAATCCAGACGTCTGGATGAACCCCAAACGTCAGGAACTGTTCAGTTTTTTGCCAATTTGCCTGTTTTTTGAGTGAATTTCCAATGTTTATCGATTTTTGTTGATCCGAATAGTTGTTATCACTTTTGTCGACTTTGATGACTTCTTTTTGTGGATTTTTGGGAATATCCATTTTGATGGATTTGGTATCGATTTCTTTGGATTTGATTCACGTCTTCAAATGTGAATTTTTAGTGATAGATTGTTTCTACAATCTACACTCATTTCTGCGATTTTTCAATTTAAAAATACAAAGGTTTCTATACTAGTAGTAAATATTCAAATTCTTTCACAAAAATGATTTTAACGTTACTTTTAATACAGAACTTGTTTTCATATCTGTTTTCTAATCTATTAGTATACACAAACCTTTACCCCATTCGTATGAGAAATCTAATTAAACGACTTAGCAAAACAAGTGGTATGAAAGGCTTGCGTTTTCTTTGTCGGTTAATTCTTGGACTTGTTCGATTGAACTCTTGTGATAATTTTCGTGTGGAAATCAACAATTTGTTCGTAAATACTTAAGTTAAGCCATTGGTTATGGGACATGAAGCTAAACTCAATTATTTACTAGCTTAGTGTAATTCACACTTTTTGTTGATAAATGGTGATCATTTTATGATTTAGACTAGCGATATGCGATGTCTCTTTATCCACATGGGGGACTGTACCTCGTTTTATGATCTTCGTCACATTTCTTTTACAGGCTAACGATCTATGGGTTCTTTTGAGTTTCGACTAGTTTTTGTGGGCTAGCGACCATGTTCTTTTATGAAGTTAGGTTCATCGAATGTACCGTAATTGCACTACGTCGTTGTTCTGGCTTGTCAGGTTCATCGGGCGTACCATTATTGTACTACGTCGTTGTTCCGGCTTAATTCATCGAGCGTACCGTTATTGTACTATGTGTTGTTTCGAATTATTCGATTTTCAGGTTCCTCGGGTGTACCATTATTGTACTACGTTGTTGCACTGGCTCTATGGTTAGCGACCGTGGGATAGTGACCCGTTTGTGATACACGTGTTGGTGAGTTTTCATGCTCCCATTTGTGATAGGCCTCCCTCTTTTTGTGATTTCTGTAATTCTAATTGATGATTTATAGAATTTGTGTTTCACCAATTTTTGTGATTTATATTGAATAGATGTATCAATATTTGTGGCTTGATGAATAAAATAAAGAATATGACATTCTTTTCGGTGTATGAGACTCTTGAGATATTGTTTGATTTTTTTTGTTGTTAAATGTATACTTGACATAGTATGGCATTAATGTTATCATACATTTTTGTCAATCTCTTATCCTATCTCGTTTTATCTGATATTTATAGCTAGACTGATCCGTTTATTATTTTCTACTTAAATAATACTCGGGTCAGACCGAGGTATTTCAGATGTTTCTGCTTGACTTCTTATCCAGGTCTGTCATCTGACTTTTGTCTAACTAATTAGATTAGTAGTTTTTTTATACATTCGAGATAGAGACTCCTTGATGTATACATATTTTTTTGTCTGGCACTTGTATCTATTCTTTTGTGATGTAGTGGGTCTTACATGACCACTACTTTGATGTACCTGTTTATGTGTTATATTCATATCTGTTTCCGCTTAGTTACATGAATATCTATGACTGATTTATGTTATGCTTATTTTATGTTCGTTTTCGAAGATCACATAGCCACTATGTAGTAGTTTTGAGTTTGTAACTGATATGTCAAATTTCCTCTTGAAACGAAATGCATGTAATACTATCTGACATATCGGAACTCGCACAAAGCAATGACACCTCAACAGCCTTATTCTTCATTCTATTTGACGGCATTACTCCGTAGTGTCCTTGGCTAGTGTGAGTATAGAGATGGGGAGTCACAACAATCCCCAATTTCCAAAGGTATTGAGGTACCCTCCTGTCTTCGAGTCAGAGGCAAACTCGCTTGTTTTACGAGACACAAGATCACCTAATTGATTTCCAGGCACAACCACACCTTATAGAGAGACTCAAAAACTTTTGATTACAAATTGATCCTATAACTCTGAATAGCACTTTGATCATCGAGAGAGGGCAGAGAATCAAACAAAAATGAGATTCTAATTTGATTCACCTGAGAATTCGACAGAATTTCGGCACGATCTTAAAAATATGAAAGTTTTAGAATATGGATTTGTGGAGAATGAGTGAAGAAAATAAGAAAATATTGATGTGCATGTAAATGTGCATATTTTACCACCATATTTAATCTATTTAAATTGAATAAATGATCATATTGGGTATTTTAACTTGTTTAAACCAAAATTCAAATTATTCCAAATTGTCACATATTCATCTTCATCCAAGGGTAAAGTAGTCATTTTAGTGCATAGATTAACTTGAGAAAATTTAATTAGAAATTTCCATACTCTTTTGTAGGAATTTCATTTCATTACAAGTTGTTTCATGAAGAAGATATGCATGCACAAAAAGAGCACAAAGGAATTAAGATGGAAATAATTCAAAGTGAAGATCATGGAGGCCCCACCTACCCACCTACCTTAATGAACAAATTAGAGGCTAATGCACATCTTATAGAGTTTATGGCTTCATGTACACTTAAATGATGATTAGTAGAAGCTAATGATTATTTAGCCTCCATATTCTCTCATAGTTTGGTCAATTATGGATTAGAGTTTCATGCTTGTATAAATAACCCCTTATGTTTCATGTAACCTCTCACTTAGTCTCTCTTTAGATTAGTTTGAGGCTCAAAATAAAAGAATGCTTCTCTTTTCTTTTCATGGCTACTTAGCATTTTTACTTCATGTAACTTTCATTTTTTTTATGCAATGTTAATTAGTTCTCTCTTTCTTTTACATGCTTCTTTTGTTTATTTACTTTCCTGTTAGTAGTGTAGATTTATTTTTCATGCAAGTAGAATAGTTTTTTCTTCCCTTTACTTTTCTCCCTTTTTCCTTTTATTTTTCTTTCATATTGCAAGCTATGTTTGTTGTATTAATAACAAATATGAGAGGCTAATCCCTTCAATTTAGGGGTAATGAAGCCTCTAATCGTGTAGCTTCAACATTTTGATAATTATAGCTCTCTTTTTGTGCTTAATGACAATGCTTGAAGTGGTTTAATTTGTTGTTTTTGTTTTGAATTTGATAGTCTATATTGTTGACACCAAATAGGCTATACTTAAACAATCGCTAACACAAATGCCTCTTCATCAAAATATGATTATGGCACAAGAAAGTGATTTGAAATTCAAATTTTATGGTCTATATTTCTAATTAATAGTTAATAGGCCATACTTAAAATAGATTTCATTTGCAACTTTGTTTTCATTTTTATGAGAGTTAGTAAGTGGTTTAAAGGCTGTGTTATAATTTGATGGCTTATGTTGAGCTAATTAATAGCACAAATGAGCCATACTTATGATATACACATCATTTAAACTCACTTATGACCAAAAAAGAGATCATAATTTCATTAATTGTTGAATTATATGATCTAGAGAGTGGATTTATCTCTAAATTGTCATTTAACTCTCATACTTTTATCTATTTTTCTTTTGCTAGTTTTTGTTAGTTTCTTACATTTCTAGCTATTCACTCTCGACTTCGGTATAATTTGATTGAACAGAATTTGAAAATCATCAATTCCCTATGGTTCGACCCGTATTCGCCACGTGCTACATTTCTACACCGTGCGCTTGCGATTATTTTTATTATAAAATTCGTTCGGCTATTTTCTAGTTCATAGACATTTAGCCGTCCGAGCAAGTTTTTGGCGCCGTTGCCGGGGAGTTGCTTTGATTTTTAATTTCTATTATTCGAATTATTTGTGTTTGATTTTAGTGTGTGTGTTCGTTTTGTGTTTAAAAAATTTGCTGTGTGTGTTTGATTTGTGCTTGCATTTGTTTGTGTGTTTGTAGTTTTTCATTTTGCATTTGCGTTTCTATTTCCATTATAAAAAAATACAAAATTTCAAAACAAAAACAAAAATATTTTATTCCCTATTCATTTTCTTTACAATTTCAGTACAATTTACAATTCAATTTCCTTTTACAAATTTGATTTCCAAATCTTTACTGTGCATTTCCCCTTCTCTGTTCACTGCCTTTTCACTATAGCATTTCACTTCACTATGAACATATACAACAATTCCATTGACCATACTCACTGCCACTTCCATATTCAACTTCACAATCCCTCTGCACACAGAACAAACCTCTTCAACAACCTTACTGCCTTCTAATCCACCCTTCCAGTACTTCTCTGTTACATACTACCACCAATCTTCCCTCACCAGAATCATATTACCCATCACCTCTGTGCCTTCACCCATACAAGCTTCTTTGACCATATTCACCACTACAGTTCATCCCATTTGTAATCATCATCTACCGACACCACCTCATTACCCTACTTCACACTTCCAGCACAAACTTGTGCACTCCCTATAACCAAAGTCCCAGTGCAACAGTGATCAACTTCACCTATCTTCCCACTTCCTCCTGTCCACTCTTCAAAATACAAACTGCAGCAACCATACAAACATTCCCGCTGCCTATGCATACCAACCTCCAACTTCGACAATACAACAGTAGCATACATCCTTCATATTACAACCTTCACTATCAAACCCATACCTACAGCCACTGTAGTTCATCTTCATATCCAAACAGCCTTCCTTCACGACATCCTCTGTCAACCAACACTTTGCCACAGTCAACTGCTGCCATCAACCCCTTCTACTGCGAACTGCAGCCTCCCTCAACTACAACATCCCCCTTCAACAGTCATCATCGGCTCATCCACCCCTCCGCTAAACTGCAGCTCCACCATCCTCTGACTAACTTCCCTTCATCACATACAACCAACCGGACGAGTTCCATCATACTCAAACATACACATCTGCCATAGCCAGCAACTCTACAAACACATTCATCTAGTTCAGCAACTTCTCTATAACCCATGAACCAATTCACTGCCCAAAAACTACAATTCAACACTCCATTGCCACCAAATCATATACATCACCTGAAACTGCTCCCCCATATCCACAAACCACATCAAACATCACCATCTAGTCCGCCACTGCGACACCCGAACCAATTCCGCAACCATCTCCTTCTTGCAAACGATTGCAGCCACCCACTCCACCACGAACTGCAACCATAACCCAAAATCGTGACTCAGCAATACCAGCGACGTCACCGCGACCCTCAACCATCACCTCAAAACCCAATTTGAACAACTTCCAACTCGAACCACCAATCTCCCCAAATTTCCTCACCCAAAGACAGCAATATAATCAAGCATCCATACGCAAAACTCTGTAACCATAATTTAATTCAATTCGCAACAAATTTTTTTCCTTTAAATTGAGTTTTCTCTGTTGAGTAGAGATTAAGAAAAAATAAAGGAAGAATGTTTGGTTTTGCAAATTGATGAAATGATGAAATAATGGGCCAGGCATATTTGTTTTATGAATATTGTTTTGAAATTTTCTTTGAGAATTTTTCCTTTTTTTAATTTGGTTTGTTTTCATTTTGTTTTGTTTTGCTCAAAAAAAAGACTAGGTTTGTTTTTTTTCTTCTAATTTTTCATCCTTTTTGTTTTTGTTTTACCCTTCCTCTTCTTTAGAAAAAAAATTGAATTTTAAACTGGCTTTGTTTTGTTTTAAATTTCTTTTAAATTCCATACTTATACCACAAAAACAAAAAAATCCTGTATATATCTTGTTTTCAGGATGCCAAAGCAGATTGGAGGAGTCGCTAGCTTCGCCTTGCTTACCAAAAAAACTGGCTTGCTTGTTATCTATTGTTTTTATTTTTCTTGCATTGTTGTTTGATTGCATTTTATAAAATAAAATTTTCAAAAAATAAAATTCAATGTAGTTGCATTGTTAATACACATTTACTTTCTGCTTTGCATTTCGTCTTAGAATTTGATCAGTAATAACTGTTAGACATCGATAACCTTTAATTGTATATTGACAAATTGTCTTCTTTGAACAATTTAAATTCTTGGTGTCTAGGCTACGGTAGAGCAATAACCATTTATAAATATTACGGTGATTTGTAAATATTATAATGCCTGTTTTTCTGAAGCTACTTAAACCTTCGGCTACATTGCTACGGTGTTCCATGGTGCACTGATAAATCTTGTCCATTACCTAGCTGAGAACTATCTTGTTTATCTAAGACAATGTGTAATTATACAATTTTGGGTTAAATTAGTATAAATCGTTCGTAATTAACCCTTGCATTCATTTAGTTGCATTAGTTCATGCATATTTATAAAAACAAAAAAAAATCAAAAACCCAAAACTAAAAAAAAACTGTAAATATTCCTTTTCCATTGAAAGTTTTAAATCCTTTCTTTTGAATTTTTTTTAATCAAAAACAAAAATCCAAAAAAAAAGTTTTACTTAGTTTTTATTACTTGAAAATAGAAGATCCAAAATATATATATATAAAACCTTTCCAAGAACAAATAAAAAAAATTAAAATCCAAAAAAAAAAAATCAAATTTCCTTTTGAAAAGTAAATTCTTTTTGTAAATATTTTTCATTTACATAAAAAAACTAAAAGCATTCTTGAAAATGTCTGAATTTCCATATTCATTTGAATTTTACAATAGCCGTGAAAATCAATATAATCCATATGATTTCACTCCAAATTCGTACAGATATTTTAACAACAACTATTGTGTAAATAGTTCGAATTTCGAACAACAAAATTTTCAAAACAATGACCAACCCTCGAATCTCGAAAATAGCATTTCATCTTTACTCGAACTTTCTACACAACAAAATCAAGAGATAAATGAGTTGTGCAATTCATATTTGTGCTATAACTCGAATCAAAGTTTCCAAAATAATCAAAATTTGAATTCACTACAAAATTCAAATGATTTCGAGTGTAACCAATGCCAATTCCATTTCGAGTTTCAAAATGAATTTCAAAATCAAGACGAAAATGTGAACCAATTTTCAAATATTTTTGGCAATGGGAATAGTTTCAATAAAAATACGATTGAAAACTTTGGTTATCAACAAATTCAAAATGAAAATTTTCAAATTAATAATCATGAATTTGATTTTATTGACCAAATGGAAAAAGATAACGGGGATTTATTACTTGAAAAATACAAAACTTTTCGTGAAAATCATAATCAAATCTCAACTTGCGAAGAATCAAATAATAATCTACCGTATATCAAAATTGACAATTCTTATTCTCAACAAGTCCAAATTGAAAATTTTCAAGTTAATAATTATAAATTTGACATTGTTGAGCAAATGAATGAAATTACGATGATCACACAAATTTGTTGATTAAAACATTGGAAAATTTTCATGAGAAACAAAATCAAATTTCCATGTGTGACGAGTCAAACGATAATCCGTCTTTTACCCAAATCGATGATTTTCAAATAACAACTTTTGAATTTGATAATGACGATCTTAATCAAGTTGTTAAAAATACGGTAATTAAGTTGGATTTCAATTCTTTTGAGGGTGCGAAACTCGATTTAAACTTCGATCTTCCTTTTTATGAAAATTTTAATACGATAATTTTGAATTTTAAACTCGATTTACGTGATAAAGTTGTTGATAATCCAATAGTGGAAGATGAATTCAATGAACAAGATTTCTTTGGACTTTTCAAAAATGAGTTGTTAAGTTATGAAGGGGAAGATTTAAATCACCATTTCAATTTTGAATCAATAATTTTGAAAAATTTGTTGATGATGAGCTTGACTTTCAGTTTGGTGAAAATAAACTTGAATTTCAATCAATTGTTATATTTACCCCAAAAGTTATCAAAAATAAATCAACTCATACGATTTTTAGTAAAACAAAATTCATTTTTCCAAATCGACAATCAACTTCAAAATCTTTTACGATTTGGTTTTTCGAGCTTAAGTTGTGTCTCGTATACTTGACGAGATAAATGAATCGGTTTTTGGAAGACCGTTTCATTTACTTCTTGACAGTATACTTTCCGATCTCTTGTAAATATCATTCGTTTTCATGTAAATAATAATAAACATTCCTTTCACTTGGGTTGACTGTGGGGACACAGTCAAAATCAAGTGTGGGGAGACTCATCTTCATTTTTATTTTTCATGGTTTATTTTTTCTTTTTCTTTTAAAATCTCAAAAAAATCCCAAAAAAAATATTCTTTTAATTTATTTTTAAAGAAACACTATAAGATAAATATATGGTTTTGGTTTATTAAATTGAAATTTTTGAAAATTTCTTTGTCTTAAAAAATAAAAATAAAGTTTAATTACAAATAATTATGGTTTAACTAGTATATAGGAAGATTCACACATGTTAATTATGAAATATATCCTAATTGAAAATCTTTGTTTTAAAAAGTGGTTGATTTAAAGTAAAGATATAACATTTTTTTTGTCTTCTAAGTTAAATGGTGCTAAGACGATTTTGCAAAACTCTCTCTCTCCTTTAAAAAAAATAAAAAAAAAATAACATCCAAAGTATTCACTCTCATTTAAAAGTCCTCATGGTTATGCATGGGTGAATTACTTGGAAGCTTTGATTATGTGCTTTCATACTCACTTAAAAGTCCTCACGGTTATGCATGTATGGAACACATGTAAAAAAAGAAAGAAAAAGAACAGACCTAATAAAAACCACCTACGGTCAATAGGTGTATTCACGAAAGTGTGTGCACTCGCCATGCTCTGTACTCCGCTCGCATATTCTCGAAAGGCGGTGCATGGGTGGTATATCTAGCCTCAATTTACCTGAGCTAGGTGTGCAATTTTTTTTTGCAAACAATGAGAGAGCAAGCAATTGAAATCCTAGCACTATTGTTACTTATTCGATTTGATTTGTTATTGAAAAGAAATGAAAATACCACTTTGATAAACTTTGATAATCAACTAAGGATCCATTTCATAGTTACACAGTGTTATTAACCAAAACAACGAGTTAAACTATATTCTATTTTTTATGATAACTTGATTTTTGTTGGAAATTTTGACGAGTAAATGACATAAATTTTCAAAATAATAACCAAAACCTATATTTAACTTATTCGTGTCAATTTAAAAAATCTTTCATTTGTAAATATTTTCAAAAAGTCGCATTCATCTCTTTGTAAATAAGTCTTGCATTTTGTAAATATTTTCATCCTGCATTTGGATTTTGTGGGTAGTATCCGCTGAAAACCCTCACGAGACAACACTCATCCTACTGGGGACACCCAGAAGTTTAGCGGCTTGTTGCATACGCTCAATGCAATCGTGTTTCCTACGAAAATGGATTTATCTTAGTTTTTCTTTATTCGAGGACGAATAAAAAGATAAGTGTGGGGGTATTTGATATGCATGTAAATGTGCATATTTTTACCACCATATTTAATCTATTTAAATTGAATAAATGATCATATTGGGAATTTTAACTTGTTTAAACCAAAATTCAAATTATTCCAAATTGTCACATATTCATCTTCATCCAAGGGCAAAAAAGTCATTTTTGTGCATAAATTAATTTGAGAAAATTTAATTTGAAATTTCCATACTCTTTTGTAGGAATTTGATTTCAATTACAAGTTGTTTCATGAAGAAGATATGCATGCACAAAAAGAGCACAAAGGAATGAAGATGGAAATAATTCAAAGTGAAGATCATGGAGGACCCCACCTACCCACCTACCTTAATGAACAAATTAGAGGCTAATGCACATGCTTATGGAGTTTATGGCTTCATGTACACTAAAATGATGATTAGTATAAGCTAATAATTACTTGGCCTCCACATTTTCTCAAGGTTAGTTTGGTCAATTATAGATTAGGGTTTCATGCTTGTATAAATAACCCTTTATGTTTCATGTAACCTCTCACTTAGTCTCTCTTTATATTAGTTTGAGGCTCAAAATAAAAGAAAGCTTCTCTTTTCTTTTCATGGCTATGTAGCCATTTTTACTTCATGTAACTTTATTTTTTTTATGCGATGTTAATTAGTGCTCCCTTTCTTTTACATGCTTCTTTTGTTTATTTACTTTCATGTTAGTAGTGTAGATTTATTTTTCATGCAAGTAGAATAGTTTTTTCTTCTCTTTACTTTGCTCTCTTTTTCCTTTTCTTTTTCTTTCATGTTGCAAGCTATGTTTGTTGTTTTGATAACAATATGTTAGGCTAATCCCTTCAATTTAGGCGTAATGAAGCCTATAATCATGTAACTTCAACATTTTGATAATTATAGCTCTCTTTTTGTGCTTAATGACAATGCTTGAAGTGGTTTAATTTGTTGTTTTCGTTTTGAATTTGATAGCCTATATTATTGACACCAAAAAGGCTACGCTTAAACAATCACTAACACAAATGCCTCATCATCAAAATATGATTATGGCATAAGAAAGTGATTTGAAATTCAAATTTGATGGTCTGTATTTCTAATTAATAGTGAATAGGCCATACTTAAAATAGGTTTCATTTGCAACTTTGTTGTCAGTTTCATGAGAGTTAGCAAGTGGTTTAAAGGTTGTGTTATTGTTTGATGGCTTATATTGAGCTAATTAATAGCACAAATGAGCCATACTTATGATAAACACATCATTTAAACTCACTTATGACCAAAAAGCGAACATAATTTCATTAATTGTTGAATTATATGATCTAGAGAGTGGATTTATCTCTAAGTTGTCATTTAACTCATATTTTAATCTATTTTTCTTTTCTAGCTTTAGTTAGTTTCTTACATTTCTAGCTATTCACTCTCGACTTCGGTATAATTTGATTAAACAGAATTTTAAAACCATTAATTCCCTGCGGTTCGACCCATATTCGCCACGTGCTACATTCGTACATTGTGCGCTTGCGGTTATTTTTATTATAAAAAAATTTCGGCTATTTTCTAGTTCATAGACATTTTGCCGTCCGAACATATAGTTAGTTAAAAAATTCGTTTGTGAAGGCTATTTATAGACTAGTAAAGGTCATAACCATTCATGAAGAGATTTAAACGAACAGACACTCTTTTTGAAAATTGAAACTTTTGAATTTAACGGCCACCATGTTGACATGAGGTATCCCATGATGTCGACATCCCTTGGTTAAAAATTATGTAAAATTTGTTTTGAAAATGGTATAGAAAGGAAAACAAGATGAAATGATTCTGAAGTAAACTAACTAATTTTCCTATGTTTTAAAATAAAAAAGAGTGGAAAAATATATTTTTAGAATGTATATATAAATTTGATTTTAAATCTCAAGTATATATATTATAAAGAATATTTAAATATCATAAGATAGTTTTAAAAACAAACGAAGTTTAAAACAAGAGTTTATTTATAAACAAAAACAAAGAATATTTTAAGGCTAAAACATCTTTTTGAATTAATCATTTGAAAAGATAATTTTTAAAGCTAAAAGATTTTGAAAAGCCGTTTTGAAAATCATTTTGAAAAACCATTTTGAAGTAGTTTTGCAAGCTTCTTCCTGCAGAATATTTCATCACATCAGGACTCGAGAACTTGTTAAAAACCAGGATGTTCGTGGGTTTGTAAGCCACTTGTCGTAAGTTTGTAAGCTACTTGTCGTGGGTTTATAAGCCACTAAGAAGGTAGAAATGGGTTCCATCCCAAATGAAATTTGGAATGAAGATTTCCGTGCTATTTTGAAGTTTTAACAAAACTAGACACTTATCTTGAAATCTTGATCTTGATACTCATGAGTCTTTAAACTTGATTTCTTCATTTTTGATCTTTATACTGTACAGTCTTCAAAAATCAGTACCTACCTTATATATATCCTGCATAATAACACTCATATATATCTAGACAATAATGTTAGTATATAAGTTATAATAAAATAAGTTACAAAGGTTGTTGTCATCAAAACCACTATCTCCAGTTCCTAACAAAACTATCTATATATGTAATATAATACGCTCCTATAGTACGTCTACAGTAAAGTAAAGTATTAAAATAGCGTTAAGGCGTTACCCATATCCCCTTTAACACATTTTTATATAAATATTGTAGTCTATACAGATACTGTAAGCTCCACTAAACCAATGGGATACTCAAGGAGCACTCCATAGGTACGATACAAACCAAACTCGTAGTGGGCTCGATAAGGCATATGACATGGCACATGAGACAATGTCCAAGGTAGGATACTACCGTTTTGCAAAACCGGGCTGCTGGTAATGCATAGCAACTATTACCCTCCACCTCGGAACACACTCCCATAGTCAAATCGAAGGTGGCCACCAAATCAATCACAGAGTAACAGATATGGTATCGTAGAAGCATGTCTGATCAGAAATGCGACCTCACTTGGCACAGGTATAGCTCTTGTCGTAGTCACATCAAGCTGACCCTAGGGGGTCAGGGCTGTATTCATGTCTCATACAGTAGTGTTCGCCAAACCATCCTACTTCGTTCTGGACTATCCGCCACATGCACAGTTGTTAAAGTGGTTTTCGATATTGGAAGAGAGCATGACAATATCTGATCGCAGTCTCTTTAACCACCTATGCTTATTTCACACCGGTTGGTTCTTTTACATTTCCAAAACCGATTCATAACTGATATCAAAATATCATATTCACTTCAAAATCATATCACTTTCGAAATCATATTCACTTTTAAAATCATTATTCACTTTAAATCATGTTCGTATTCAAAATCATAACCACAAAATAGGTTAAACCATCAAATCAAAATATTCGCATTTAAATTAATTAAATCTAAATCATAAAAGTTCCAACTTTAAACAGTTTGGGTATCAAAAGTAGTTTATATATTGGAATAGTCATGCATTGAAAATAGTTTATATGTTAATATATTAAAAGTTGTTTGTAAATTTAAAATAATATAAATATTAAAAATAGTTTATATATTAAAATAGGTTACAGATTAAAATAGTTTATATGTTAAAATAGGTTATAGATTAAAATAGTTAATGTATCACAAATTATTAATATATTAAAATGGTTTATATGACAAAAATAGTTTATATGTTAAAAGAGTTTGTATTTTAAAAGAGTTTATATCGAAAATAGTTTCAAATTAGAATTGTTCTTCCAATTTCACGAATCAATTCAAATCAACTTTAGTTTCAAAAATTCAATTTAAATCAACCTCGGTTCAACGATTCCAATTCGAAACGGCTAAAGGTTTTAATTTAAATTCTCATAAAAAACCATTTCAATTTATATCGATTTAAAATCCATGTTTGAACTATAAATTTAAACCACTTCAAATTAAATAGGTTTCAAAGTTTAAATATTCATATATTTACAATAACTCAATTTTGATAAATTTCATTTATATGTCCAAATTCAACTTTACGATTTCAATTTAAATTCTTTAAACAATTTATTTAAACCAATTTCAATTTCAAAACTTTAAAAGCTTGGATTTTGAAGAAAAAAATTCATATAAATCTATAATTTACTTCCTTTAAAACAATAACATTTAATCAAAAATCCAAATTCAAGATTTTAAGCCATTTAATTTAACCAATCTGGTGTCCGTATATAATTTTCTATCCTATGGTCAAGTGATACGGATATATATCATTTCAACCCGCAATAAATTTAAATTTATGGATATATATAATTTCAACCCATATCCCGAATCATAATTTTCCAAATCCATAAAATCGCTTGGGTTTTTCATTACAACCATATTGTTTTCTTCCTAATCTCTAAGATCGTTCGGGTATGCATCATTTCAACCCATAGTGATTTCCTAATAATAACTAAGGGAACTTGTAGTGTGATAAAAACATATAAAATAAACATAACATCAAATCATCCAAAATGTCAACAATTAAACATCCATCACAATCATCATTCAAATCAACCAATAAATCACAATAATTAACTGGTTATCGTTATCAGGTATTTAAATAACAATTTAAATTCACTATTAATGTAAATGGCAATTTAATACAATATAAATTCAAATTAAATTTGAATGGCAATTCAAATATACCAAATAGCAATCAATAAATTTCTAATCACATTATAAATTTAATTTAACCAACATAAGATGATTTAGCATTTATGAGTTGGTTAAAACACTCACCATTGATTATTGTCGATTAAAAATCCAATTAAAGCCAAAAAATATAACGTTCTCAAAATGTAGTCAAACCTATTCCGTATTGTCCGAAATTCTGATATGATCGCAATGGAGAAAACTGCGTCCAAATCTGAGGTCGTATGAAAAAGTTATTACGGTTAGAACAATTGGAAAATTAGATTAAATTAAAAATAAAATAAAAGTCAAATATGAACACATCACCTTCCTCAACACGTCCAGATCGCACGAGAATGAAGCAAACTTAGGTACAGCCACATGTTGACCATGAATCGCCACAACCAGAGACCCCTAACCTACGATATGACGCCATTGCCGAGCCCTCCTCCTTCAGCCGCACCTATAGCCACCGAAGCAGCCGCCTCCGATCACCTGAACCCACTCCTCCACCGCCACTCTCAAGGCCAAATTCTGGCGAACCTTATTGACTACATTATGTTCCGGCCGAATAGATGCACTCGTATCCTCACCCCCATGCTCCAGTGCCCTCTGACCGCTCCGAGGTCGTAGATCCGCCGTTAAACGACAAACCCTATGATGGACGGTGGAGAATAAATCGATGATTTCTGGCCAAACCATGACCCAACTGCAAAAAGAATTGCAGCATTGGATTATGGTAGCCGAGAGATTTCCAACGATATATAATATGATAGGGTTTGAAGAGTTTGAATTTTTAAAATTGATTTTTGAAATTGAAATTAGGTTCGGGGAATGTCTGCTATTTGAGAAAAAGGAACAGATAAGAAGTTGATGTACATACAGAATAAAATAAAAGGCTGTTAGGGTTAGAGATAATAGAATAAGCTTGAAACATATACTAATAGCATACGATCAATTGGGCCTAAATGGTCGCACATGCTCGAAAAGCTCATTTCCAACCTTGAACGAAACCCTGGCATTCTATATATCGAAAGTGAGGTTTTCAATATTTTTGAACTCAATGGAACAAGTCTCAAACCCTAATTCCATGTATCCAGAAGTTAGCTTTCAAAATCAAATCATATTTATTTAAATTCCTTTAATTGATTTCTAAGCATTTCGAGCCCGCCCAATCAAACGATAAGTTCGATCGCTATAAAACTTAAAATCCTAAAATAATTCACTGTTATGGATACGATGAAACTTGTTTCGTCGAAAGCCGAGATAGTGGCCAAAATGACTAATTTTCACGTTAATTAAATAAATTATTATTAACTAATTTAATCACAACTAATTTAATCACTTTTAAATTCAAAATTAGAAGTTAACAATTTTATCATTCTTGATTACATAGGAATTTATAATTTTAAAATTCAATTTTCCATGTTAAATATAATATTTAAATATTACATTAATTTCATCATTCAATTACAACAATAATAAATTCCTAGTTAATTATATTTCTATTTTCAATCAGATTCTTTTATTTTGATTCTCACTCTTATTATTAAATCATAAAATACCATATGAATATAATTAACATAAATTTACATTTCATTACATTCATATTCTACAGTTATTATCGTGCCTCAAATTAATTACAATATTTAATTTCATTGATTTCGATTTATTTACAATTAATTTCAAATGGATTTTATATCAAGATGATAATCAATAAACTGTTATACACTAATAATTCACCTCTATTAACCTATTGTTTACAAATAAAGGTTGACAAATTACTTACCAAATATTGATTCATTCTATATTAACAATTTCAATTAATTGCATATAATTTCTCCTTTCTAATACAACACTGATTTAAATCCTCATTTACCTTTATTATTACCATTAATTGCAATAACCTTAAACAGCTGTCAACCTCATTCAATCCATATTATTAAATCATATTTTAATTATTTTCTCATGAACAAATTATAAATTTTAATTTCTCCCGATATTAATTTCCAAAATCTTATTTAATTTAATATTTTTAATTACCGAAAAATGCGGGACGTTACAATATGTGTCAAACGGTTCAGACTGTGAAATAAGGTGAAGGAAGGCGCTAAGTTTACCAAAAGCAAACCAAAGCCCTATAAAAGAAAACCAAAGGCTAGGAGCCCAAGTAAATGACTTTTGTTTCTTGGAATGTAGGGGGATTAGTACTAGTTTTAAAATGAATTCGGTATTATCTACCCTTAATTCTAATAAATCTGCCATTAGTTTATTGAAAAGTAAGCTATTTATAAAGAAAAATGACTAAATTTATGATGAAAATGGATAAAAACTGGGAATTTTTCATAATAATGATTGTGGTGAAAAAGGAAGAATTTTATAACTGTGGGATAAATCATGTGAAAATAAACATTATGCATAAAAACACACGACATATAACATGCATGATTAAAAATAAGGGAGGTTATGCATGTTTTTTTAAACCATTGTGTATGCATGTAACTTGTTTTCAAATAGACATTTGCTATAGCAAGTGCTAATCAACATTTCAAGTGCAGTAGACGAAGCATGGTTACTTATGGGAGATTTCAACAATGTACTAAGTCATAAGGACAAGAAAGGAGGACTTCCAATCCTCTTTTCTCATCTTAGAGGATTCTCATATTTCTTACTCACACGTGGCCTTGCAGAAGATGACATATAAGGTTTTCATTTCCAATGGAGAAGAAAAGGGATGGCACACACATAGATAAAGTTTTCATAAATGTCACTTTTCTATAACACTTCCAAGATTTCATAACTACTACAACTACAGTAGCATTTAATGATCACACTCCTATCATCATAAAACTACATACACAAAGTGCACAAGGAAAGGGCAAATATTTCAAGTATATCAACAGTTAACATATGGCAACTGGATATGAAGAACAGGTTATGCCTGTTTGTATTGAAATTCAGAATTTATGTTAAAGTTAAGAAGAATTAAACAAAATTTGAAAACTTGGAACAAAATAAGAGAGGATACTGAAACTCTAAGCAAACGAGGGGCAGATTACAATGAAAAATTATTGGCATCAAAAAATAATCCAGAAGAGGAACTTGCATAGGATGATTGATTACAGCGGGAAATGTTCTGGAAAGACAAATGCATGAAAAATATATATAGGTAGTCCAGAAACAAAAATTAATTGGCTTACCGAATGAGACGCAAAATTAAAAAAAAATTATGCCAAAATATCAGTAAGGAAATGCAGAAATAATATTAAACCATTATATAATGATAAAGGAGAATTTATTCCTAACACCATGCAGATTTAGACTCAAGTAATTCAGTACTTTAGTGCTCTGTATAGTGAGGACCGCCTAGATATAAACCAGTTTGAGAACATTAATTCTAGGGAAGTTATTAATGTCTTGAGGAAGGAATACTTGTTAAATAATGTTTCAATAAAGGAACTAAAATATAAATTTTTTCAATCAAAGAAGAGAAATCACCAGATATGATGGTTTCTCCTTCATATTTTTCAAACTGCATTGACAATTTATGAAAGATGAGTTAACATCGCTGTCAATTATGTTTATTCTATGGCTAATATTCCTGAGTTTTAAATCACACATTTGTTATACTACTGCAGAAGTAGAATCGTAGAGGTTGATTGAAAGGTAAGAATATTGGTCAATTGGTTGGAAGGTAAGGATTGCATGATTGATTGGTTGTGGGTCCTCTAGATCAAGGGCCACAGTTACTTGAGTAGAGATCGCCAAACATCATTTTGCTAGGCCAAAGCCTATATAGCCTCGACCTGTGACAGGTCTGGATACAACGGGAAAAATGGGAATAAGACGGCGCATAGTTATGGTGAAAGTTTCTAAGACCATGGATGTAACGACCCAGAATTTTGAACAATTTAATTTGAAAATATTTAATTAATTTTAAATATTTGAATGATGGTTTGACTTGAATTTCAAATTATCAGAATGAATTTAGCGATTAAATTATAGAATTTAATCTATTGAGAGTTGAATAAAAATTTGAATCTTAAATTCTAAGCTGATTAAAAACATTTCAAAGGCTTGTAAAATTCATATTGATAATATTGAAGATTATAGAAGCTTCAGAATTGAATTTGAAAGTGAATTGTTCAGTTTTGAAATTATATCATTTGAATCGATATTTAAAAATAGCCGTCCGAGGCACAGTCTCGGAATTCGACGAAACCAGTTCCATTGGGTCCGTAATATTGAATTATTGCCGGATTTCAAATTTCGTATTTTTCTGAGTTGATATATGAGCACACGGTGAGTTAACGCATTGGAATTTAAGTCGAATTCGATTTAAATTTAAACTTTTAAAATTTGTCAACAGCACAGCACGTTCTCCCTTAAAACACGCAGAAAATCACGTTGCCTCTCCTAAAATCATGCCGAGAATCATAAAGAAGTCGTGCAACCCATGCTCCTGCAAATTTTAAATAACCCACTCCCTCACTTTTGAATCGAAGAAAAAAAATGGCCGGCAAAAAGAATCCCCTTCACCTCCGAACCAAATCGAGTCTTCATCCTCCTTTATAAATCGTTCATGAAATAGTTCGAGTTCCCCTCCAAATTATTTCCAACGAAAACCAAATCGAGTTCGCTCTTCAGAGCAAATAAAAAAAAATGAATGAACGAAATCGAATCGACATCGTTCAATTCAGGGGAGGTTCGATACCGAGTGTAGTGGAATCAAGCGAAGTCACGGCGTCGACGAAATCAAGTGAGGCGCTCGCGAGGTGGCGTTGTCAGGTCGACGATTGCTGTGATGATGTGGGTTGCGACCTGGCGGCGGCGTGGGGACGAGCGCGTGCTCGCGCGTGAGAGAAGCAGGTGGTCGCACCTTCGATTCGTGGCGATGGTGGGTGGCATCAGTGTTTGGGAGTGGCGGAAGGGGGGTCGTGAACGACAACTAGGGTTTGGCTTGGAACCCTAGGCGCGGCCGTGGGTAGGAGATCGATCTCGTGCAGTGGCGACTCGCGAGGCTAGAAGCAGAGAGGTGAATGTTTTCTTCTATTAATTTTAATTTATTTTATATAAATGTTATATATATCTGAACAGAAAGAACAAAAGAAAAAATTTCTAGGTTAGGAAATTTTAACAGTAGAATGAATTTCTGCTTTATAATAAATATTATTATGATTTTACAAAAGATATAGACAGAAAAATAATCATAATAAAATCTGTTTTAAAAGTTTCTCTAGCAGGGGAAAGTATATGTATGAAAATAAAAATAAATAAATAAATAAATAAACAGTGGGTTGGAACAGAAAATAAAATAAATATAGGTGTAATGAAATTTTAATTTCCAGTAAAAGGAAAGTTAGTTTGAAAGTAAAGTGTATAGTTAAATAAATTTATTTAACAGAAATTGTTTAAAAGAAATTGTTTTGAAAATGAAATCATTTGTTCAAATTAATTTGCTAGTAAATTAAATTTGTCAGATGGTGAGACAAACGATTTATTAAAGGAAAATTTGTTAAAGATAAAATTTTGGTTAATTTATTAAGAGAAATTTAGTTTTAAAAAATTAAAATTCTTGTTAAGTAATTATTTAAAAGAAATTGTTTTAAAAAAAAGGAATTTGTTAGTTAAAATAAAATCTAGGCTAAATAAATTTAATTTAAAAGGAAATTTAAATTTTAGTTAAATAAAATTTTTAAAGACAAAACTGGTTTAAATAAAACTATCAGTTAATTTAACTATTAAAATGAAATCACCAATGAATCGAAGTTATCAAATGAAAATTTATTATTCGATTTATTCGAATATCAATGAATTTGTATAATATTTATACAAGGTCTTAAAACAAGGAAATCGAGTCAAGATGGAAATGGACTGCAAAATAGATAGCTAAGGTGAGAACTTCTCACTCAAAAATTTATAAGTTGGATTTGCAGCTATTTATTGATTGTTGTTTGATTGTGATATTAGATATAGTAGGATATATCTATATATATAGCAATATATATTGGCATATGTATATATTGCAATTGATTGATTTCCCGCATTGTATAGCGGATGAGACCCTATTGCGCCGCCTATTAAGCGGATAATATTTTATAAATCCCATATACCGCGATATTCCACCTCGAAGTGGAATGGGTATTGTGCTAATGTCTGTGATGCAGGGAAACAGGTTGGAAGGATCCAACTGGATTCCTCACAAATATTTATTGATTCAAATATTGTGATATTTGATTGTTTATCATATCGATATATGATGTTTGAAAGTCGTGATTGACTATTTGATGTGTTGCATCATCGGATCCAATTTTGAAGTTTAAAAATAACGATTTTGACTTTAAGGGATTTCTAAAATGATTTTTGAAAGTATACGTTTATAAAATATTTTTGGAATTAATTCATCTTAAATAAATAAACGCTATAATTTTAATATTATAAAAATTATGATTTTTGAGAAATACAATTAAAAGTTGATTTTTGAAAATATGGGATTAATGATTTTATAAAATAGTTTAAACTGAGATTTCTGAATTTATTATAAAAAGTTTAAAAAATAGGATTTATGAAATTTGATTATTTTATAAATCAAAATGATGAAAGTATAAAGGAGTTTAAAGACATTTTAAAAGAATAATATAAATTGATCCATATAAAAGATTTATAAATTGATATTTATATATTAAAAATATTGGAACTATAAAACGAGCTTCTATAAGTGTTAGAATGAATCGTGAATGAATTTCATAAATGAATGAAATCTATAGGATTATAACGGTGAAGTTATAAATGGAATTTTATAAATAAAATTTATAAAGTTATTTAAGGAATAGATTTGGATAAATAAATGAATCTTATAAATTATTAGATTTATAATTATGAAGTTTAAAGGAACGATTTTGCAAACAAATAAATTATAAGCATTTAACTTATAATATGGACTTTCGGTATATAATTGAGTTATAAATCGAATAAGTTAACAAAGGAAATTTATAAGAGGAAGTGTTATAAAATAAATAGAAATGGAATTTATAAACATTATTTTATAAATCCGCAACGACTTATCTTGATAAGTAAATAGTTGTAATTTATTAATGGAGTTATATTCACGTCTTAGACAGTGAATAATTCTTTAGAATAAAAGGAATAGAAATGATAAAATTTGTTAACAAGTATATTCACGTTTTTGAATAGTGAATAATATGTTAAAGAAATGTTTTGGATGTGATGTTTTAAATAGAATTAAAACGATCTAAAGATGTTTTAAAATGTATTAACTATCGAAACCATAGATTTCAACATTCATTGTTGAAATAGACGTTTTCGAGAAATAGAAGGAAATGGTAGATTATAACACTGTTGTTATAGTAAATGATTTCCGAAAGGAAATGTTTTGTATAGTATTGGGATTTATATATCTATTTTAATTTCGAATCCCTATACTAGTGATTTTGGGTTGTCGTAACGATGTTTTACGCAACATTCGTTTTTGGCCCAAATAAATATGTTTAAGAGAATGATTTCCTTAAAGAATGAAATATATACTTAATTTTGATTAGAGTATATTAAATATTTTCCAAGTGTAGAAAATAAAAAGACTTGTGAATTACTTAAATAAATAAGTATGGAAATGCTTCTCCAATATTAAGTGAATATTTTGAATTTATCTTTTTGGAGATAAATTGAAAATGAATATTAGAAATCGAATGGAAATCGTATATTCATAAATATTTTGGAATGAAAATTCATTATGGAATTTGTAATGGAAATGGGGAATTCGTTTAAAAAATAAAAATAAATTTTGATTTATTTTTGAAGAATGGAAAATATATATCTTGTAAAGATATTTTTGGAAAATAAATAATTTGGAAAATTATTTGGAATCTGGTGATGTTGTGCATATCTATTGATAGTTCAATAACCGACTATCAATATTTACCTTTAAATAGGTATTTGTTGTGATTTGCTTGAAATTGAATGCCACACTTATTTTTTTTTAAAATAAGCGCTCACTATTCGGGTTAACCGGGAAAGGACCTTGGGGTCGTATAACCCATTTCGAATATGTGATACGTCGTTATGAAATTGCATTTGAAGATCGATGTTGAAGACCGGATATTTTCAAAAACGAAAGGGTTTCTTGTTGATTGTCTCTGCACTGGATGATTCCCGGTACAGAGATCTCCATATGTGATGGGAAATTCGGACGTGATTAGAGATTATCCGGATTGCAAGGACTTCTTTGTAAGTGCCTTCGGTTCTGTTCGATCCCGGAACAGACTTGTATGGATAGTATGTCTGACATTACAAATTGAGATATAAAGCCGATTTCTTTCAAATATATTTCTGTTGGTGGCGGAGAATTTATTCTCTTAGCTTAACACCCTTCTCTGAGACGTACGAGCTCAGAGGTTAAATAGTTGAAGGTTATCAGCAATATATTCCCAATTTGGTAATGTGACATACTGAGTGTTGCTGTGAAATGATCATTGTGTTGATTATTTGTGATAAGATCATTTGTTTGATCGTTTATCTTTGTGATCATTTCTATGATCATTTGTTGACCCAAAGCACAGCTTTTGTATAAAGCGTGTTTTTGTGGACGTGACTTCGTCGAGCCTCACACCCCAGAATGGTCAAAACAGGAAAGATGCGGCAAGGTTATGAGGGGTAGCTCCCTTTAGGGTATGTGCATTTCCTTCTGGAAAGGGTGGTATCATGGTGTGGAGCCCAGATACTTACTCATGTTGAAACACTTATTATTATGTGTGATGTTGATGACGAGCCCTCGGATAAAGGTCCAATGGGACCGGGGGATGACATACTCGTGTCAGTTGTTACCCAGTTAGGGGTAACCCGGCCTTGTGTTGGCAGAGATCCGGTTTGGTTCTCGGGGACGTCCTTCCAGAGGCGTTCTCATGTGGCAATGGGAAGTTCCTTGGCCTGATCATTCGTTGGAAATCCAAAGAAACAATACGAGACTTGTACTGTTTTAGTTGTATAACCTGCTATGGAATGTGGCGGTAACCTGCTATTGAACATGGTAGCTATAGTAGGCATAAGTGCGAAATGTCTATGCTGGCTAAGATTTATATCTTTATTTTCGAAATGAATATTCCCTACACTATGCACTAGTAATAATATCAAATGTTCTTTTTAATACGTATCAAGCATCTTTGACTATCATAAGGAGAAATCTCCTCCGATTCTGCGTTTGCATTGTGTGTGTGTGCGGGAGGCCTTATGGTAGTCTCATTTTTAAAAGCATTGCGAATTAACTTTAGAAATATTCTTCTATTTTGATTTTAAAGATAAATAAACTATTTTGAGTTCTCACACCAGTCACATGACTGACTCGGAGTTTATTGTTTTCCTTCCTAAACTCTGGGTGCCCACCAATTTCCACACGGGCAGTCAAGAGTTAAGGTTTATCAGGATATTCTGGAGTTGCTGGAGGCAAGCTGGATGGCATGGCGTATTATTAGTATATATTATTTCTTTTCCGCTGTTTGTTGTTGTTGTTGTACACTCTGATGTAATGAAATGTAATATGATGTAATGTAATAAATGATATAGTTCTTTGTTTAAAGATTATTCATTTATCTATTATATGTTGTTCCGCTGCGAATTGTGAGATTCTGTTGTTGTTCTGTTATTTCTTTCCATTCTTTTTTCTATTATTTCTCTATTCTTCTTTCTTTTCTTTTTCTTAAACATTGATAATTCATATTTCTGTTCATCTTGAGTTAATCTACGGAGATTAGTGTATATTCAAGCAGTACGGATTTGCGGTTTATCACAATAGAGGCCCAACTCTCCTTCACTTTTCGAGTCATATAGGAAGATCTCTATGCCACCTATATCCCACAACAAAGAAGAATGATAAATTTTCAAAAATACTGGATTTTAGACCTATACCTCTTGTAATGTGTTGTATAAAATCATATCAAAGTTAAATGCAACAGGCTAAAAGTTTTTCTGCCTAACATAATTTCTGCATCTCATTGTGCTTTTGTACCAGGTAGAAATATTGTAGAAAACATAAGCACATGAGATTTTAAGAAACTTCAAGAAGAAAGGTATAAAGAAATTCTATATTAAAGTAGATCTTCAAAAGGCATATGATAAGATAAATAAAAGATTCATATGTCACATGCTTGCAAGAATGGGATTTCCTGATCAATTTTTTCATCTCATATTTATGTGCCTCACAACTCCTGTTTTTTATGTTCTTGTAAATGGTGTACCACATGGCTATATTACCTCAACCAGGGGTATAAGATAAGGAGACCTACTACCCCTCTACCTATTCTACATAGCAATAGAGTACATGTCACCTCAATTGGAGGCAACAGCAAGAAATAAAGATATCACGCCCATCAACACCATAAACCCATGTGTATCACATTTACTATATGTTGATGATGTAGTGCTTTTTTCAACAACTGATATAAAGAGTGCACAAAAATCAATAATATCACCCAACTAATGGGCATGTAGTAGGATTACATATAAACTAGATGAAAATTAAGTTGTACTTCAGTGCTAGTGTTCAGAGCAAGTGTAAAATTCATCAAATTCTGCAACTACAAGAGTCGTCTTTACCAGCAAAATATTTAGGGATTCCACTATCTATCGATTACCAACATTACTCAGTATGCAATAGTTTATTTAAAAGGATAATAGGAAGATTTGGTAATTGGGATAGTAATCTACTTTCAGTGGCAGGCAAAGCTGAATTGGTTCAAATTTTTATTACTCTAATATCCTATATTGGTTATTAGTCTACTATATTCCAATGACTATGCTTATTAAAATAGATAGTCTTTATGTTGATTTTTTTTGGCAGGAATTAATTACAAAATTGCATGGACTAAATTATGCAGAGCAAAGAATGATGGAGGCATATGCCTTAAATAATTTGTTGATCTCTGAACAACAACATGTTTGAAACTGATCTGGCAATTATATTTCAGAAATAGCATATGGTCAAAGTGGATGCTAAACAGGTGTTGCAAGAATACAAACTTTTGGCAATTGCAAATAATAATAATATGTCATGCACTATGAAAAACATGGTCAATCATTGGGCTAATTGTTTAAAGTGCATTAGAAGCATAATTGTTAATGGCAACAACACTCCTTTTTGGACTGAATCATGGATAAATAGTAAAAGCCTGGTTGATATTCTAAAAAACCTCCTAGACTCCTATACAATCGATAATTAGGGTTTTTCAATTTTAGCTTCTTGTCTAATCATGGTGTTAATGTTTTTACCTTTAAAAAAGACATAATTTTAAAACGTTTATATAAAACATGAAGACTCCTAAAATTTCAAACTGATGTATCTCATGGTTTAAAAGATCAAGCCATCTCTAGTTCCCTACTCTTAATTAACATAGAGTCAATATGAAAGTCATCAAAGGAAAAACCTATAATAGTAACTAAGTGGCGCAAAGCCTAATTTATAAAGTGCTTAGGGCACAAGGACTATAGGTGCTACCGAAGAAAGGATCCATACATGTGCCTGACCCAATGGTGGTGCCCTTAACACCTGAGTCGAAGGAAGCTTACATAAGAATAGAAGCAGAAAGATCTCCAAAGCTCTCTAAACTCGTGCTCCTCCTAATAGTACCACTGGGAACCACCTTGTTCTTGCCTCTTTGGTTGCTCTTAGAGGTGGTAGCAACTCTGGAAACGATGCTCGAACGATCTGAAGGAGAGTCGAATAAAGAAGGCTTCGATCCATGTGCATATGAAACAACTGATTAGATAATCGATCCATCACCTTCCTCGAGAACAAATGATCCATTAGAGTATCACACCAATGCAAGGCAAACCGCCACTGCATCACCACCATCAATCATCCCGCACGCAACATCAACTCTGGCTCCTGGAGCAATCCCACATACATCTGGATCTTCCACTCCAAACACTGCTATAACACCTCTTATGCCACCCCCGGTGCTCACCAGTGACATCTACCACATCATCTCTACCCATTACTTCTCCATTAGAACACAGTAATCCATAGTCTGCGCTTCCATTGAAAGTTACTGAAATATTAATTTCCATTACCTCATCAACCGCGCCATTACTTCATTACTTCCTCTTCCTTATCATTAACTTCCACTTTCATAACACCTACATCATTAATTTTAACATTTTTTTCACTTCGAATATAAGCAACTATTGAAACAAACTCCATAACTGCATTAACTTCAATAACAACAACAACGTCTTTAACATCACCAATAGTAGTTCAATATTTATCAGCATTAACTTTATGCAAAGCAGGTCCCTCATCAGCCTCATCAAATATATCATCAATCACAACCCCTCTTTCAAAACTATCCCGGTGATAGTTCAGCATTCCTCAGACCACCAACCTCATCCACTATCGATTTTCTAATGTCAGTTTCAATTAACATCATCTCATCACCACCAATTGCATTACTAGCAACACCACCAATATCAAACTTAGCAACTGTGCTATGAATCTCAGCGGCTATGCTTTTGGTGCTTCTTTCATGTATGGTTTGTTTTACTAGATTTATGGTGAAATTTTGACCAATCTACATGTGGTTTGCTGGCTTATGGAGCTGTATGCGAAAACAACTTGGTAGGAATCAATGACGTAAGTATTTATATTTAAAAAGAATATTAAATAAGTATTCACTGATAAAAGTATATATCTATTGAAATATTTTATGTTTGTTTTATGATTATTTAACTGTTTTCATATTTTATTACTGTATGTATATCCAATTTGGTTGTTTATATGTTTAATTATTGCATTATTACATGATGACATTTTACAGTAATTAATTATAGACTTGGAAAAGTAATTGATTAATATACAACTCATATTGAAATTGTTGTGACAAATTTAATATGATTATTATTTATGAACTTCTGAGGAAATTCATAAATAAGCGAAAAAATATTTAAAGTATATTTAAACGATTTATTATTATTTATAAGGTAAAATGTAATTTAATAAATAATAACAAGAATTTTGGGAAGACTATTTTATTTTTGAGTAAATAATAATACGACTACTTTTATTTGGTTTATGGAAATATTGTAATGACCCGCCTTTCATTCCATAGAAAGACGCATCATTTAGAAGAAAGAAAGGGATAGAAAAGAGAAAAGATAGAAAAGGAAGTAACAAACAACATCAGAATCCCACAGCGGAACGAACAAATTATATTATATCATATAAAACATTACATAGTATCATATACATCAGAGTTTTACAGCTAATACAACACAAACTAGACAGTTATAAACATCTATCTAGCAATTACAATTCAAGTACATCAGAAGAAAAAAAAGATACAACTCAAACACAGCGGAACCACTATATATATCTACACGCTGAAGCATCCTGCTCCATATCTCCTCCAGAAACTCGTCAAAAAATCCTGAATCACTTGACTACTCATACGTAATATGAGTACCCAAGAGTTTAATAAAATAGAAAATAAACACTCGGATCAGACATGGGTCTGGTGTGAGCAAACGGGGATTAAAAGTTGCTTAACTTTGAAAATCCTTTGAAAAGAAAAGGTATCACGTAAGACTTTCCACACATAAACATGGAAAAGTTTTTACCTTACACTAACCAAAACATTTGATAGGAAATCCAGTGATATTATAATAGTGTCTAGGGTTTTCAAAATAAAATACAGAAATAGCTAGAACGCTTACATCTCACGTTCCAACATAGTTGGGCACAATCAAAACCGTACAGGCACTTATTGGATTATGGATTCTATCAATGGCAAGGCTACTGGGGTACCGCCCGTCACAGTACGTGGCCTAGATCACCATACCGAGGAGTACGCCCGCTCCCCTGCAACACAAAGCCAGAACCATTCCTTATTGAACAGTTCCGAACAAGACCACCCCGCAGATTGGCCGTCGCCAACTGCCTCACAGCCGAAATATAAAGGGACCTCTAGACGGGTAAATCTTGCTCTCCTGTGGAGCTACCCACGAAGCCTTGCTGCACCTCCCCTATTTTAGCCATTCTCGGTTGATGAGGCTTGAGGCTACGATTACCTTTATAGGATACATCAGTCTTAGAATGCTCATCGTCCACCTGACGATGTTTTGAAAGCATTCAATCCATACAAGTTCGTTCTGGGTTCGAACGAAACCGAAGGCGTTATCTCGTTACACTCATTTTGGAATCACCCTCAGAGTTAACGACGGTAACCCTTGCACTCTGAATCGCTATCTCGAACCTATAAGTACTATTCCGTCAAACTCATCACGGAATCATCCACAGAGTTATACTGACGTATAGTTCTTACACCTCGATTCTTTACTTGCTCCACTTGGATTAACGACCTAATGTTTAATTGGAATCGATGTGGTTTTCGGATATCCAAATATGGAAACCCGATCCCGGTCTCATCGAAACCAAATGCCATTTTAATGTCCAAGTTGTACTTAAGGGTTTTAAACAATTAACTCATTTCATTATTATCTATTTCACACAGATAGATAAACTACATATCACAATAGTTAAATCACATTCTCATCATAAACAGATAATCTGTATCATCATCACAAACAGATAATCATCACAACCAAATAATCCATCACAAACCATTATACTCTAACCATGCATCCATATCATATAGATACTACTCATCTCATTACTGAGATCACATCCATCCAATCAATATCATTTATAAGCAAATATTTATTAACCGTCATCTATAATTAATTTAAAATGAACTAAATTAATTACAACCATCTCTAATTAATTTAAAATAAATTAAATTAATTACATACCTATAAATCCTGCTTATATATCCATTAATTAATTAACCTAGATAATTAATTATTCACTAAGTATTCAACTTGATTAAACGCCTTTGATTAATCATTCTCTAATTACAATAAGTAATTAGTCTTTAATTAATTTCACAAATTAATTAATCTCAATCATAAGTAATTAACATTTAATTACTTCATTTATTAATTAATTATAATTAATTATATTTATCCTTAATTAGTTACAATTAATTAATCACTTAATTAATTAATTATAACTTAATTAAACAATCCTTAATTACATCATTATATTGAATAATGACCTCTAATATTTACATAAATTACTTAATTTAAAATTAATTACATTCAGTAATTAATCTAAAATTTAAAAATATAATTATTAATCACCTTGATTAATATTAAACCAGTAACTAATTACCCTTAATTACTCATTAACAAATTAATTATCCCATAATTAATTATTTAACTAATCCCTTGATTAATTACTAAAGTAATTATCCACATTACTCATCTTCACTAATTACATTCCAGTAATTATCATTATTACTTCTCTAAGTAATCCTGCTCCATTAATTATATTAAGTAATTACTCTCATTAAATCATAAAATAATTTCTTAAATTAATTAAACTAAATTAATTAATTTAAACAAATCACATTATCATAATTAATTGCAATAAGTAATTAATTCCTTAATTACTTTATCAAGTAATTATACTTAACCATTACAATTTATCATCTTCAATTAATTATCAAAATTAATTACATTAATTAATTAATTAATTAATTATCCTAAGATAATTATCTTTATTAATTAACAACATTTCCTTAAATTACTTCCTTAAGAAAATTATCTTGAATTAATCATCATTAATCATCTCTAGTAAAATAAATTCTAAATCACTATTTAGAATCAAATAAATAAGTAAATTTTCTTAATTATCTTAATTATTCATAAAACAATTCATTTACTTATTAACGACTTTATTTACATTCCAATGTATTTAAAACAATACATTTCTAAATGAAATTCAATTTCCATTTTAAAATTTTAAGATTTCAAAATGTTTAACCACTTAACATTATCCAAAATTTAAATAAACTTATAATTCATAACATAAAAATAAATGTTAAAGAACATTCATTACTTAAATATATAAGAAAGGTTTAAAAACCAAATTACTTAATTTTATTAAAGAAACAAGTTTTTAAAATGATTGTTTAACTTTCAAATTAAAGTTAAACACTTCATATCTTTAATTCAAATATTAAAGAAAAGAATCTTTTCAAGTTTAAACCTTATTTGAAATCAAATTCATTTTTAAATCCACTTTTAAACATTTTAAACTTGTTTAATATTTAAATTTTACAAAACTGTTTTAAATTCTAATCCGGATTCATAATAGACTTAAAACCAAATTTGACTTGATTTAAATCTTGAGTTAAAACTTAATTTAAATTTATCTTAAAATTTAAATATTTTCATTTTTAAAACTTTGAATTCAAAAGCTCACTTGAGTTCAAATTCATCCTAACTTGGAATTTAAACCCTTGTTAAAATCCTGTTTTAAAATTTTAAATTCATCCAAGTTTTAAAAAATGCACATTTACAAGTTTTACAACCTGAACTTATACTTACCCGAGACCCCAAATTATTACTTCAAGTCCCCAACCTAGTTGCTTCGAGACAAAAACATGAAAACCCGAGACCATCTTCGAGTCATCTCCCTGCACAATCCCCAAAAGTTCATCAGAACAATTATGTGCACGGTGCATATGCACCGGCACTCTGGCGAACTCCAGTCCCCCCAATCAACTCCTCCAAGTCGTCGTTTATCCCTCAACTTGATCATGACCTCCAGAGAACTCACTGCAGCTCAAATTTTCGAGATAACACTTGAAACCTGGAAACACTGCAGCACTCAAAATACCCAAACCTGTCATTAGCTAGAAAATCCACCTCCGATCATCTGAGACGCCGTCATTCTGACCAACCATCCATCTATACTCCTTCTGCCAAATCCCAAAACCTCGAATCACTCGAAGCACTACAGAAAACAAGAAGTAGCAAAACATCGACCATCATCAAAACTAGGGCTAAAACCTGGAAATCACTACTGCCGTCTCCTCCCACCTCTGATCATTTATTGCCCAATTTTCCCCCACTCTCACAGCAATACTCCACCTCCAGGAAGCATCTCAACTTCCAAAGTTCACTAGCTAATCAGATAATTCCAAAATTCCCACTTCTGTTCAAAACAGAAATGCCCCCTCCCCCAACAGTTTATTTAAAACTGTAATATTTGTTTTTAAACATCTCTAATTTCAAACATGTATTCTAGTTATAAATTTGTTCTAATAATTTAAGATATTTGAGATTCATGATTATTAAAAATAAGGACGGTTACATTTGTTTTCAAAGGCATAGATTTTTAATTAAACTAAATTTAACAAAACATAATTTACAAACCTAAATCTATGCTAAACAAACATATTTGGCTTACACAATAATTTCTAACTGAGATCTAATCATGTGGAAATGGATTTTTATCAAAAATCCTAGTTAAGAAAACAGAATTCAGGTCTGTAGATAACTAGCATCACACATACATGCATATTTATGAATACACACAGAACATCATCACACTAAAATCAAGCAAACATGCTTGTTTCCATCAGTACTCGTGCACAGATACTTTAGGATTTTTGCATTGTGAGGTATCTCATTTTAAATTAAAAACAGAGCTGATTTCATCAAGGCAGTATTGACTTTTTTTTTAAACAAGCATGTATTAGAACTTAAGTTTTCTGAAAAACTTGTTTAGCTTCACTTTTTAAAAGTTAAGAACTGTTTTTAAAATTAGAAGCTTACTCACTTTTTGATGAAGAAGCAGAGGATCACTCAAATGAAAATTCACAATTTCCTGGAATCTGATTGCTAGTTGAAACCTGAGTTTTGCAATTTGCTGATTGAAGTTGATTTTAGACTTTTCAGTAGTTGAATCTGGGTTTTAATCTGCTTGAATTAAAACTGCATTTTCCTTTTCCTGAAATGGATTTGAATCTGTTTTGCTGAAGTAGATTTAAAAACTGTATTTGCTTGGTGATGTTGATTCTACTGATTTCAAAATGAAAATCTAGGTTTTGCAGATCTGGTTTGCAGATTTTAGATTGTATTTGTTTGTAGAATTTGTTTTGAAATTTCCTTTAAATCTGATTTTCAGTATCTTCATTTTGAAGATAATGGTTTTTAACAAAATGCATTGCTAAGTTTCTTATTAATATATTTTTAAATAAAATGTTTTTAAAACAATGCCACTTGTTAACTAATGTTATAGGTTAAGTACAAGTGTCTTCTTTATGTATTAAGAGTTTAACACATGTTTTTATTAATATTAAAAGAAAATTCTTAGTTTATGAATGTATTTAAATTCTTCCTAAAACAATTTCTAATTTATTCAACATGTTTTAACATGCTTAATTACATTTAGCCTTTTAAATGATTACATGTTTGCATATAAACTTCTTTATAAAATTATACGCAATTTAAATGTTTATTTGAATGTTTTTAAAATAATATTTTTAAAGCTAATGTTCAAAAGAGATAATTTTAAAAAGGATAAGAATGTTGAATTCATTTTATTCGAGAGTTTCAAATCAAACTCTAATATAAATGAACTAAATCTTATTTCAAAAGAAAAAACAAATTTTTAAAAGAAAACCAAAATAAACTTTTATTATAAAATACAATTTAAACTATTTTATTTTTATAAACAAAATAAATATTTACTTATATTACTTTTGAAAATATAAGATAGACTTTTAAAACAAATTTTTGAAAAGTTTTCAATACTAATTTAAATCAAATTAATCAATTCATAATTTATACATCTAATTATAAAATAAATTGGAAAATATTCTTTATTAAATTAAAATTAAAATTAAAATCAAATCCTCTATTTACAATGTATGCACATATATACATTATAAATAAAATATCTTTAAATTATCTTAGAAAAATAATTTTATTATTTAAATATTTTAACATTTGAAAACAATAAGATTCTCAAATTAAATTATCATTATTATAAATTTTGAAAAGAATATCATTTGACTAATTAAATGATTATTAATCTTCAAAAGAAAATTCTTGTTTGAATTAAATTATTAAATCAATATTTCACATTTTAAAATAATTATTAATGACATTATTAAATAAATATAGCCCAAATTTCCAAGACATCACAAATATTATCATTACTATTATTATTATTTTAATAAAAATAAGAGATATTTTGAGAATAGTAATAATAATAATAAAGATGTATTTTTCATAAGTATTTTGGTCTTAAATTATTACTATTTACAGAAAAATAACGACAAAAAGGATTCTTGAGATTTAATGCAAATTGTATTGTTTTTAGTTAAGTAGAAATAAAGGACTGTGAAAGATAATAAAAGGACTTAAATAAATATTAATTTAACATAAAGTAATAATATTATTGTTTTTGAAAGTAAGTGGACATAAATCGCTATTTTTTATTGAACAATGATGTTTTAAGATTTAAAGTAATGTTTTAAAAATTAAGGATTTTTGAAGCACATTATCATTTTGAGAAGAAAAAAACTGAGATAAAGGAATAAATTTACTTTTATAGTAAACTACAATAAATCGATTTTATAGTTAAGTAGGAATAATCGGTGTGAGTGCACCATTTTGGATTGTTATGACATATGTATTAATTGTCGATTGGGATTATCATATACGTTTGTTGTGCTGAGATGTAATCGCTTTAAGATGGGTTATGTGATGTTTTACCATTATTAATATATGGACATTGTAGAGTTTATTATGCTTGTGTTGTGTTGATGATATAAAGTAGTTGGTACACATTTGACGAGTTTGATGTTCGTGTTACTAACATAGAGTAGTCAGTACACATTTGATGGGTTCAGAAATATTTACTAATATAGAGTGGTCAGTGAATATTTAGTGGATTAATACTTGTATTTGTGTTATTAATGTTGTATTATTATTGTTGGGTGATTAGTACACGTATGATGGTATTTTTTATTATCAATTTATTTGATGTTTAGGGCTAACATTGAATATTGGTTGAATTTGTGTGATGTTGAATGACTATGTGTTGCTATGATTATTATTATCACATATTCATGATGATTAATTATGGTGGTATAGAAGAATACGAGGTTCTGCTTATATCGGTTGCTTGGTTATGATTGTTGTGTAATGTTATGTTCTAACAAGTATTTGATTTTAGAAGAAGAGGAGGAAAACTATGTGGGCTTGATCTAAAAGGGTACATAGGCAGTCTTTTGCTGTGCAATAGTCACTGTATCTCTTACTTGGGTTAGGATGTATAGAGTTATGTGCAACCGAAAAATAGTCGATCGCCTTTTTCTTTTTCTTATGTGTGTGTGTGTGTGTGTGTGTATCCACGTATTTTTAAAGCTTGCAATGTTAAAGCAAAGGGAGGAAAAGAGGTCAAGTTATATGTTGTGTTGACATTTCTTATTTAATGTTTTCCCCTTGTATAATAGTTCTATTTTTTATAAATTTAATGATGGCTGATGTATAGGGAGAATGGAAATTTTACTCTTCGTATCGGGCTTTGTATATTACTCATTGTTGAGATGGATGTATACTATTATTTAGTTTCGTTGTGAGGTTTTTCGTCTAGTTTATAATTGCTTTAGATTTTAATTATATAATCAACGACCCACTATTTTTGACATTTGAGATGAGTATGTAAGCGTATTTTGACAATATTTGCCACAAAATTAGATGACAAGAATAGAGGGGCATCATATATGGATTCTTGAAATAATAGCCATATGAGCAATACGTTCATTTGGCTGATCTATAGCGACTGCTATAATGTTGAACCTTGCAAGATAGCTCCATAAGACCGCTTCATCCTTTTGCTTGGCATATCTCAGTTTTAGGTTGAAAGACATTCTAAATTGATTCATGAACTTTTCCTTCAACATGGCCTAAAAGCTAACAGATCCATACACTAAACCACATAGTGCTAAGACTAACAAGAATCATAACCAAATTACTTCTTCTATAGCTCTAATTACCTCCCTATACTGAATGTAGTGCCTCAATTGCATCGTAGGATCATATTTTCAGGTATGGTTCCATAACTGGCATATTAAACTCTAAGGGTTAATTGTGTATCAGATGTTTGGAGTGAAAGGAAACTGGTCCATCTCGTCAATGTCTAGTTTACTATTTAATTAGCCCAATATCTGACGCATTATCTCAATGATTTATTCCTCTACCATCATTGTGCTTCCTTATGGTATTTGGTATGCCATGCCATGCCCCATACACAATAGATCACCGTCGATGGACCAGTTGGTCCAAACCCAAATGGTCCCATTTCGGTAGCCAAGCATGTAGTTCCAGCATCAACCTTGACTTCTTGTAGGAAAGCACTTATTGGATCGACGGGAGATACACCATCCGGTTTGGTTTGGTGCCAAGCTGAATTGGTTTGATATTCGCTAGTTCAGTTATATGGAAGTTTGTGTCTCCGTAATTGCTTCATACCTTGCTCGTTCTTCGGTCTCCATTCCTAATAGATTGAAAACATAATTTCTGATTCGGTATCTCTGGACATGCGTTAATGTTGTTTGCTCCATGCATCTAAGGAACATGTCCATCGTTTTTGTTGCTTAGCTAATAAGGAAGCTTCCATGTTTGTCGCCATCATTTGTACCTCCTCCATGGTAAGGTGGTTGACTAGTCGACTTGGACTAGGCGTTGCTTCATGACTGCCACCATGGGAATATTACTCTTCATCCAACAACATTCTCTTAGATCCTTACTTTCTAATTGATGGCTTCATAATCTGAATGAGATTTCAATGAAACGCCAAAATGTTTACATCACAAAAATCCAAGAAAATATATTTGATGAAGCCTAGGATCTTGAGTGTGATCCTACTGCTAATTTTTGAAAGAGTGATTTGTGTTCATCAATATGTTATGTTCTTACTCTAATTCAGATCACAAACTACATGCATATTACTAGAAATAAAGAGGTAATATGCAGAAAAAGTAAACAACAAACAAAAATTTATATTATTTCGGCAGTCTCTGGCCTACATCCACTTTATATATTTATTTTATTCCTTTGGTTTACAATTGCTATAACACTTGCTAGACATTTCTAGATCTATAATAATTGTAGATTATTATATATGTGATTGTTAAAAACTCTGACGCTATAGATCTTAAAGAAGAGTGCTTTAGAAATTCAGTTCGACTAACTCAATTTGGTAGTTTCTAGCGCTTCAAATTGTTTTTCATCCCTGTTCATACATAGGGTATTTATAGGTGTGAGCTTCATACAAAATAGGCATCTTCCATGTATGACTAATTTGGTTTGCTGGTATTCAGTTCGATAGGAAAGAGATCGGTAGGAAACGGTTAGGTCGGACTTGATTTGATAGGAAACGCATTGGCAAGAAACAGCTCAATAGAAATCGGTTCAGTAAGCATACCAGACCATTTTTCCTATTCAACACTTACTCTATATCAGAACATTTCCATTGTTCCTTTCTAAACCAATCTTCTTTGTATCATAACTTCTTTGTTCTAAGTCAAAATTGAGTGAAACTTGAATCAATATCTTTGTATCATCGAGCAAAACATTTCAGTACCTTTGGATACTCCATTTGGTTTTTGTCAATAGTAGCTCTCTTATGTGGGGCTAAGTCATTTAGGTAGTGAACCAATTTTAAGATGATCATATCTTTCAATCTGTAGGTTGGATTGAGATGTAGTTTGGAGCAAGACTCATGTCCTGACCTTACACATATTTTTCAATTGGATTGGATGTATTCCAAGATTATGCCAAATTTTCCCCAAAGATACTACATACATACATACACATAAATATATACATATATCTTTGTGTTTGTAGAAGAAGTTACGTCACGAACTTTCTTTCATCCATCATAACAAAAGTAAGAAAATCATGTAAAGAAACCTTCACATAAATATGTTTGTGGAAAGTAGCATCCACCCCTTATTTTAAAAATTAAATCATGAAAAACACTCCTCAAAAATAAGTTTCATGAAACATTTCTATTAAAATTTCTAGCAAAATTATACAGTTTATACTACAAATTTATGCAACCGGGACTGCAAATATATGTCATTCTAGCTGCATTGTTTTAAATCTCATATATCTCACCATAGATCTCCTCTAAGATCCTCTTTTCATACTTAGATGAAACAAGACATCACATCTCCTTCATATCTTCCCAAACACTCATCTCATTTGAAATATAATCACACTTGGAATATGGATCAAAATATCGGTTTGATATATCGCACAAAAAAAATTTCTCCTTTTACATAATTTTTTTCATTTTCGTAATAGATTCGAAAGAAACTGCTTAATCCAATTACTATTCACCAACTCGTTGAACATATTTTATATTTTTTATCTTATTGAGTCACGGCAAAAGACTTCATTTATTTTTATGCTCAAAAAAGAGAAATTATTCAATCATTACCAAATAAATTAAGCTTATCTGGCTATACACTTTTCCAAAAACATTACTTTTAGTTCTTTTTCCTATGCAAATTAAGTATGTTACTATTGGCTAGAGATTTAGCCAACCTTAGAGTTAGAATAATAGGCAAAATTTACTTGCTAACACTAGGGTTAAAGTGAAAATGAGGAGTTAAATAGCCAGTTGAAAGGTAAATAACACAAGATATAGGTGGTTCAGCAAATCAGCATGTCTACTGTAAATTTCTTTTATTATATATTTTTCTTATAACTACAAGAAATTACAAAAGAATAATAAGAAAGCAGGAAGCACTTAAGACTAAACAAACCTATGTAATCTTAAGGACTTGCTGTATCAAGAGCCATGAATTATGTGTAGTATTTAAAATCCTTCTATGTCCCAACCACTTTGAAGTTACAATATAAAGGATATTTATAATAGCTAAAGTGCATGATGGACAGGTGAGATTTAGTTGTAAAACTGGCGGGGAAAATGATATAAGGGCAAATGAATGACAACTGTTAAAGTATAAGAAGATGTGCAGTAGATGAAAATATACTCATTGTTCCTCTACACCAGGCGTAGGCCTCGCATATAATGCGTAGACTTCACATTAATGCATATTTTATGTTGATGATAAGCCGCATTAGTTCAACCACTCAGCTATTATACTTCAAACATGTGAATGAACAGCTTGTCATTTACTTGAGTGCTGACATGATAGGTCTTATTGAGCCAGTCGATTGAATGTCGATAGTATGAAAGAAGCTAGGAATATTGTTAAGGACCATGCTGGAAAGGCGGTGCTCGACCGAGTGCAAGGCGACCGAGAGGGATGCTTGCGACCAGTTTAGGTTGGCTATCAGGAGTGAGCATTTATTGGTTAAAACCAAATAAACCAATTAAGTTTGGTCAGTCTGGCTCAGTTATGGTTTATGTTTTTTTGTTTCATTGGTTTATAGGTCGGGTTTGGTTTTCAATATTTGAAGATCGAACAAACCAAACTTAAAAATTAATTTATTTTGATATAACAAAATTACTAATGGCATTGCTATTATTTACAATATTTTCATGAAAAAATATTTTTCTTTCAGTTCATAATAATGTTTACAGAAGAGTTTGTTTTTTCAAAATATTTGCATCATATAGGCTCAATTAATTATTTTAATCACATATTATATTAATAACCAAAAAATCAATTCCATTTTAAGATAAACCAACCAAAGCAAACTAATATTACCGTTTTGGTTGGTTTCGGTTTTGAAAAGTATCAGTTTGGATTGGTTTGATTTATGTTCCTTGAATGGTTATTTTGATTTCAACATTTTTGTTCGATTTCAAATTGAACCAACCATTTGCTCACCCCTAGTGATTATGCTAAAGCTGGACCAAGGATGGTCCATGCTTGAGCGAATCTTGCTTAATGTGCCACATGTTGAGGCGAACTTGGACAAATACTGGCCATCAACTAGAGTGACACTGGGTGATCGTGCTGACCTAGAGTTGTTCTAGAGTAGATTGACGTAAGAAGGCCAATCGTCATCGAGCCAAGCCTGAATGGACCAGTCCAGGTCCAAATTACGCCTAAATGTGACAGGTGCCTAGGAATGAGGCAATTGAGCCTTATCTTGGTGCCTTGTTAAATGGAAGGGATGGTTCGAGACCATTTAGGCATGGGTTGGTTATGTGTGCTCGTGGTAAAGTGGTTAGGATGACTTTGATTGGGCTAGACTTTCTTATATTGGCTTGCTAATTTTCTTACGAAAAAATAAGCAAAATTTTTGCCCCTCCAACATCTATATATGCATGTGGGTGCGGGCTTATCAAATCATGAAAATTCTACAGCAGCCCTACAAAGCATTTAATGCGCTTTCCACATGGCTTCATGCTATTGGTTGTAACCATACATATCATGTCTTCCATGTGCATGAGTTAACATTGTTCTAGTCACTTCTAAATGGTTAGGATTCTTTTTGCCTTTGGAAATCAATGCACATAATTAAAGGCATAAATATATATAAACACCTCATTCTCTTCTTCTATGAACCCATAACATATTTCCCTATGAAAATTTTGATAGTCTATGAATCTTTCATAATTCTTTACTGACAAAAAGAAATTAGCTTCATTATATATTTTCTTTCTAGACATCTTTGCACATACATCTTTTCATCAATTTTATTTGATATATTGAGAAAGGATAATGCTTTTTCGATGTTGAACTGCCATTTGTTGATTACTGTTCAAACCATCGCCTAGAACTTCTACTTAAGATGGATTTTGGCTTGCTACTTGGCTTGGGCCTATACCTGCTGGTTAGGCCTCTGATGGTGATCAATTATAGTTGTCGTGCTAATAAGCCAACTAGGGCTAGCGGATTTCTTTTTCATCCTGCTCTTGCAGTTCTGACCCTATACGGCCTTGGACGCTTCAGCTTGCTAGAAATAGTAGTAACTCCTGCCTTCACCTTCGATGTCATAGCTAAAGTCATGGCAGTAGTCATAGCAATGTCGATTATAAACTTTACAAGGTCTCTTACGAGATTCGATATGGAAGACTTTGAAGACGGTAGCACATTCCCTTTTCTTTAACAAATTCTTGATTGTTTGGACTGCGGGGGAGCTCATCTTTGCAATTAAAGCTGGATCTTTTGAAGTGTTCCATTGGCATGCTTCTTCTATCCTCTTACTTCTTCTCAAATAGTTAGCGATAAGAATATAATTGTAAGCCTAACGAACAGGTTTTGTTCCCCTACATTCTTTGAACTGAATGAAACGTATCTTTTATTGTAAACTTTGATTGAGAATCTTCTTGCTATGTTTGCTTGTTTAATTGCTTATGACTTATTGAGTAGAGCACTTTGAATAGCCAATGGTTCCTATATTCATTTTGCAGAAATGCCTTTCTTTTTTAGGATATATTAAATATCAATGTGATAATAAGGCGGTCTAAGTACAGTTGTTAATGGAAACCTAGTACATCTGGATGTTGAGTGGCGGTCTGCACTGACATGAGCTGAAATGCAAGTTTGCTCACGGGTTCTCTTATGTTGTAAGCCATGAAACAAAGAGTAGTGGATGGGCCTAGGCTTGAACCTAAGTGCATGAGGCTATAAGGTTCTCCTAGGTGATATGTTGCTAGTCGTAAAGAGACCATTGATCTTGAAACAAACAAGAGCGTATTGCTTAGATTGGACACTTTAGTACAAGTGAATTGCATAATAGTGAAGTAGGCTATATGCTACCCGCTCACAAAGATTTGTAAATGGGAAAATTTTAGAACTTCTCTCTAATGGTAGGTCCGAATCGAGGTTGCAATGCCCTTGGTTTTTAGATGAGATGGCCAGCTATGAGGGAGTAGGAATTGTGGACAATGCTTCAGGATTAGGGGTCTTGGTAAGAACCAAGGTGCTGGCCGGCCTATTGGATCTATTAGGAAACCCCTCGCTGGTTGTTAAATGCTCTTGTCGTGGCATAAGAGCACCCTTCTTTTCTTTCTTAAGGGAAACATCATAACATTCCCTTGCCTTTTGTTGATTGTCCCTAAATTTCTCCGACCCAGTCTTGGACAAGGAACTTCATGACAAGGCGGTTATAGGAGATAATGGCATCTAGCTTAGTAAGCGTCCGTCGTCCTATTAACAGGTTATATGCACATAGGAAACTAGCCACCACAAAGTTATCTATCTTTACGACAAGGGCCTCTTGGTCGAAAGTTGTTAAAAGCGATGTTGTGCCCATCGAAACAATGCCTACACCTCCGAAGCTATAAATAGGCAGGGTGCATAGGGTGAGGCAGGAGGCAGGGAGCCTGAGCGCTTCAAATACATTCTTGAACATGACATTGATCGAGTTGGCCTCATCCATGAAGTCCTGATGCATATTGGAGTTGGCCAAGGCAAGAGTAATGACCATAGGGTCATGATAAGGATAGGAGATTACTTCCATGTCATCAGTAGTGAAGCTAATTGGTCTTTCTGATCCCAGTCGGGGTGCCTTGGACGCCTTAGATTCCAATGAATAAATTTGTCCAGCGGCCTCCACTTCTCTTTGGTACCGGGACTGGACCCCCCGGCTACTGCTTGCTACATGTAGGCCACCTTGTATAGTCAGAACCTTAGTGATGACCTAGAAATTGGTATAATTGGGTTGAAGGGAACAATTTTACCATTCTTAACAATTTGCTCTTTGCTCGACCTGATGTCAAACAAATTCAAAGAGTATTCCTTCTCGGATGAGTCTTCCGATTTCATCCTTGAGCACACAGTATTGTACTATAGGGTGGCCATTGAATTGATGGAACTTGCAATACTTTCCTTTACGGAAAGGTTCCTCCCACTTCCTGTCCCTGGCGGTGGCGGGCTTTTGAAACTGCACTCGGCTCCTGGTGATAAGGTAGACTGTGGCGATGTCTCTGTTTAAATGAGAGTAATGATTGTACATAGGTTTATACATAGGATAGAGCTTTTCATGCCTTCTGCATCGGCTTGACGACTACTGTTTCGACAATCATTGTTGTTGCGAGGACCGACTTAGGCAGGGCGCCTTGCCTTATTGTCGATGTCTAAAAGATTCATGTCTTTCGTCCACATCATATCATTCTCTCATTGATAGAAGTTGGTTAGGGGCGAAGTCGACTAATTTTGGAGTTCTCTCCACATCCTAGACTTGTATCTTATCCCTGAACATAGGATTATGACCAAGCTATTCATGTCCGTACCCCCGACCGGGTGGATTCTTTATTAAAGCAACCAACAAAGGACTATAAGCTTTCAAATTGACCTTGTCTAATATTGCCTAGCTCACTTGCTAACATGACATGGATAGGAGACATGAAGAAATAAGTCTTAAACTCTATGCATAACTGGCCCAGAAGCTGATGCTGCCTGATCAAAAATGCAAGCACTAGTGGGAGGCTGGTCAATAGTGGGTGGAAGGGAAGAGAAAACACTTTACGGAGCTGGAAAGCTGGCCAGCATAGGTAATGGAGTTGAACATTGTGATGTGGTTAATGGGACTGCACCCCCTTCATACTTGTCAATATGCGGTAGTATACTGTCATGGATGTAAGCATACAGAACTTCATCAAAGAATGGCTCCCTGCTCTCGTAATTTGAGAATGCCTCGCCCCCACCATTGTTGGCTTGCATTCTACTGATCTATTGGCGAAGGACATCCATTTCTTCCCTTAGGCCGACAGTGGCCTGTTGTAGGATGTCTTGCCCTACCATGAGCTGAGGAATTAGCCTAAGAATTGGCAGAGTAGGAGACCAGAAATAAGATGGAGAACGATGATGATGAGTAGGAGATCTCCCCTATGCACAGAGGACGATCTTGAATGCACTACTCACTTTCTTTTTTGTCTGTTTCCGACACACCCCTATATGACCTGAGAAGTGCACCAAGCAAGCTATACATGCCTTGTCGATGGCAAGGGAACTGTTATTGGGATGATTAAAAGAATAAGTTCAATGGAAACCAAAGTTTGGTGGCCATTTCACTGAAGCGGAATGATGATGAATTAGCCCTATAACCAAAGGCACACTTGGGGCGAGATCAATCTGATTAGGTACGCATACAGCGTACCTTTTGGGATGAACGTGAACGTCCATAAGTGGAATTTTGGGTACCACCCTCTTCTGGGCTTCGACAGTGTTTAAGTTCATAACTGTTGGGAGGCATGGGCCTATGAGCAGATAGGTCGAGTAAGTTGGCTGTTAGAGGAGCTACTGGGACAAACTTTACGGTAGCTTGAGCGTTCAGCCGTGCCAACAAGCAATGCACTTCGTGAATCAACTAACCCACGTTTGACATTTGTAGCATCATAGTATGCCATATTTTTTTGTTGATGCCCGGATTGGGCTGGGTAGCACTAGCAAGAGAGTTGTTTTTGGTTTCATGCCCGTTAGAGTTGTTACTTTTGAATGGCAGGAGATTGTCCATGGTGACAAGTAAGATTAGTTTTTTGCGAAGTAATAAAGTACGAAAATGTGAGAGCTTTAGGAGGAAGGCTGTCACGACCCAGAATTTTAGGCATTTGAAATTGTAATATTTAATTAATTTTAAATATTTGCAAGTTAGTTTAACTTGTATTTCAAATATCAGTTAGAATTTGGAGTTTTAAGCCTGTTAAAAATAATTTGAAAGCTTGTAAAATTTATGTTGATAGTGTTGAGGATAATAGAAGTTTTAAAATTGTATTTAACAGTGATTTGTTCAGTTTTGAAAATATATCGTTTAAATTGAATTTAAAAATAGCCTTCCGAGGTACAGTTTTGGAATTCGACGAAACCAGTTCCATTGGATCCATAATATTGCATTATTATTGGATTTCAAATTTCGTAGTGATTGGAGTAGTTTTGTAAGCACACGGTAAATAAACGCGCTGAATGTATATCGAAAATTTAATATAATAACTAGGTCCAAAAAGCTATCTTCTCCATACGATTGAATTAGCACTCGAAACCTTTTCCATTGCGTTTCGAATAGAGGTATAACATTATAAATGCCTAGCGGCACGCCTTGATAAGAGTTCGAAATTTTAAGTTACATTTATCGGAACAATTTGAATTTGAATTGAATATATCTACAGTCAACTCCAGTTGAAATCCTATCACGTCAGTGCTTTTTGCTTTCCCATCACATCTTTTTCCTTTCACCTTCAAAACACTAAAGCTTGACTGCTACACGCTACCATCTTTTCATGTGATGTTATTCTTTAAAAAAATTATGAAGAAAATCAACTCGCAGAAATAATGGCCGCAATTTCATTTCAAATCATAGTCGTGCCCTCCTCTTTATTTTCGGATCATCGTTCAAGCCCTAATTGAATAATAATAGCTACTTCTTTATTTCGGATTCAATCGGGGCCGAGTTCAACTCAAGCTCGGAGGTGACATTGTGGGTCATGATGATAAGGGAAGGCGTGATTGCAAGTCGGCTCGAACAATATGCGATCGAGGCATGGAAGGGACTTACGACGCTTTGGGAGACGTCGCAGAGGAGTTTGGTGGCGATGAAGGTTGGATGGCAGCTTTATTTTTGTGTGGCACATTCGAGTGAGGAGGTCGTGCTCTTGCGACCACGCGAGGAGGGTTGAGACCTCAAGCTCGAGCTCAAGCTTTGGGTAAGGGCTGGCGAGCAGATCGAGAAGGATTCAAGTGAGCGAGGTCAGGGAACTCGGTAGTAGTAGCAGCTGGAAGAAGGAGGTCATGTAGTCGTGTTCGACTTCGTTGGGCATTGCAGTAAGCTAATTCTTATTGTCGGTTTTGATTCTGTATATACTTACGAATATAACATTAGGAATTATAATAGCAGTAAGGCATATGCAGTTTTCAAGATATATTCAGGAAGCAGAAATTTATTACAGTTAGTATATAAAATAAAAAAATTATTTGAATATATATAAAAGTTTAAAGCGGAAATTATAAGCATTCAAAAGATTTTGGGATACAAGGAAGTTTATATAAAAGTTAGATTTTTGAAGCCTTTATAAATTATTTTTATATACAGTTAGAAATGGAAATCTACCAGTTTATTTTAATAATGAGTATTAGTGATAATGTGGTTAATAAACTTATTTACTTTTCGAAAATTAGTTTTAAATTAAATAGTTTGTTAATTAAATCTACGGGAATTACTTGCCCAATTAATTCGTATATTAATAAATTATAAAATGTTTGTACAAGGTTGAAATCTGAAAAGAAAACAAACCGGTCTGGAGTGGATTGCAAAACAAAAATCAAAGATGAGTTAATCTCACTCATCTGGTTGCTATTTAAATTTAAATGGTTAAATTTAAATAATTGGTTGAATGTTTGAACTGATTTGATGTGTTATATTATATATAGTAGTATATGTATATAGTATATATTGGAGTGATTGATTTCCCGCATAACATAGCGAATGAGACCCTCTGCGCCGCATAATTGCGGATGATATTATATTAATCCCATAGACGGCGATATTCCACCTCGAAGTGGAATTGGTATTTTATTTTGCTAACATTTGTGGATGCAGGGAAACAAGTTGGAGAGATCCAACTGGATTCCTCAAAAATTATTTAGATTATTTAATATATGCGTATGAATATTTGATATTCTGTGATGACTTATATTTGAAATATTGAATGCTATGGTTTGCTTAAATATATTTCGGTTCACTAAGTTATCAATATATATATAATTGGATTTTTGAAAAGAAAATAAAAGAGTGAATTTTTAAGTAAAATGATCATAGAGAATTTGAATAAATTTAAGAATGAATTTGAAAAAGTAAAAGTGATTTTAAAATTTTAATAAATAAATTCCGTGTATGGAAAGAGGATTTTGAATAAAGAGGAAGGTAATTGTCAGGACCCGATTCTTCGACTTCCGAAAATCGACATTAATACGTCCACTGTATCAAATGCCGCCTAATCAAAGGCCGGAAAATCGAACCATGAGGGTTTGAGAAAGAAGAAAGAGGTAGAAGAAGAGAGAGAAAGAAAGAAAAACAGAAAAACAGAACAGGAAAGAACAACAGACAATATCAGAATCTCACAATCGCAGCGGAACAACATATAATAGATAAATGAATAATCATTAAAACAAAAGAACTATACATTTTATACATTACATCACATTACATTCATTATCAGAGTGTACAACAACAAACAGCGGAAAAGAAATACTATATACAATAGATAATATGCTACGCCATCCAGCTCGCCTCCAGATATCTGTAGCAACACCTGAATCCAGAATGACCTGATAACCTAACTCTAGACTGCCCGTGTAGAAATTGGTGGGCAACCAGAGTTTAGGAAGGGAACAATAAACTCCAGGTCAGTCATGTGACTCGTGTGAGAACTAAAAACAGTTATTTATCTTTTAAACAAAGAATAGGAGAAATTTTAAAAGAAAATTCGCAATGCTTTTTGAAAATGAAACTACCATAAGGTCTCCCGCCACACACACAATGCAAACGCAGACTTGGAGGAGGTTTCTCCTTATGATAGTCAAAGATGCTTACTACGCAAAATCAAATCATTTTTTATATTATTATTAGTGCATAGTGTAGAAAACAATTTCGAAAGTAGAATATAAATCTTAGCCAGCATAGGCATTCCGCACTTATGCCTACTATAGCTACTATGTTCAATAGCAGGTTACCGCCACATTCCATAGCAGGTAATACAACTAAAACCGTACAAGGCGCGTATTGAAGAATTGATTTCCAACAAATGGTCAGGCCAAGGAACTTCCCATTGCCACATGGAAACGCCTCTGGAATGACGTCCCGAGAACCTAACCGGATCTCTGCCAACACAAGGCCGGGTTACCCCTAACTGGGTAACAACTGACACGAATATGTCATTCCCCGATCGTAACCGATCTATATCCGAGGATCCCCGATTTCCAACAACCACAAAGTAATAAATTTGCAGTAACCACATAGGTTAAGTATCTGGGCTCCATACCATGATACCACCTCTATCCAGAAGGAATGACATACACTAAAGAGGTGCTGCCTCCTAATAACCTTGCCGCATCTTTCCTGTTTTGACCATTTCCGGGGTGTGAGGCTCGATGAAGTCTCGTCCACAAAGTCACGCTTTTAAACAAAAGTCGTGCTTTGGGTTAACAAATGATCAAAGCAATGATCATCAAGATAGACGATCAAACAAATGATCCTATCACAAATGATCAACACAATGATCATTTCACAGCATCACTCAGCATGCCACACTACCAAATTGGGAGTATATCACTAATAACCATCAACTATATAACCTCTGAGCTCGTACGTCTCAGAGAAGGGTGTTAAGCTAAGAGAATAAATTCTCCGCCACCAACAGAAATATATTTGAAAGAAATCAGCTTTATATCTCAACTTGTAATGTCAGACATACAATCCATACAAGTCTGTTCCGGGCTCGAACAGAACCGAAGGCACTTACAAAGAAGTCCTTGCAATCCGGATATTCATTAATCACGTCCGGACTTCCCGTCACTAAGGGTGATAAAACCTCTGTACCGGAGATCAGCCGATGCAGAGTAACTCGACGGTAATCCTTCCGTTTTCACAATTATTCGGTCTTCAACACCGGTCTTCAAATGCAATTCATAACGACGTATCACTATTCGGAATGGGTTATACGACTCCATGGTCCTTTCCCGGTTAACCCAAATAGTGAGCGCTTATTTTAAAAATAAGTGTGGCATCCAATTCGAGCAATCACAACAAATACCTATTTAAAGGTAAATATTGATAGTCGGTTATTTAACTATCAATAAAGATGCGCCACATCATCAGATTCCAAATAATTTCTCAAATTATTTAATATTCCAAAAATATCTTTACACGATATATAATTTTCCACATTTCAAAATAAAACAACGTTTATTTTGAAACCAATTTCCCTTTCCATTTATAAATTCCATAGTGAATTTATATTTCAAATTTATCTATTGATCTACAGTTTTCAATAGATTTCAATTATTCAATTCCAATTTATCTTCAAAAGGATAAATTCTTTAAAACGTTCCATTTCATATTGGAAAAACAATTCCATACTTATATTTAATAACAAGTATTTCACAAATCCATTTATTTTCAAAAATTTGAAAATATTCAGTATACTTAACCCATAGTTAAGTATATATTTCATTCGTTAAGAAAAACGTTCTTTTATTCACTTTTATTTGGGTCAAAACGAATGTTGCGTAAAACATCGTTACGACAACCCAAAATCACTAGTATAGGGATTCAAAATTTAAAATAGATATATATAAATCCCAATACTATACAAAGTATTTCCTTTCGGAAATCATTTACTATAACAACAGTGTTATAGTCCACCATTTCCTTCTTTTCCTCGAAAACGTCTATTTCAACAATGAATGTTGAAATCTACGACTTCCTTTCCTTCTATTTCTCGAAAACGTCTATTTCAACAATGAATGTTGAAATCTATGTTTTCGATACTTGATGCATTTTAAAACATCTTTAAATCGTTTTAAATTTTATTTAAAACATCCTTTTCCCAAAAGATATCCCTTTTATTTAACGATATATTCACTGTTCAAAAACGTGAATATAACTCCTTTAACAAATTCTATATTCAATTTATCAAATTCCATTTATTTCCGAATTTATAACAATGTTTATAAATTCCATCTCTATTTATGAACTTCAATTTACTAATCTCTTTTATTAAATCCAATTCAATTTATATAACCCAATTATAAACCAAAATCTATATTATAAGTTGAATACTTATAATATTTATTATTTACCAAATCGTTCCTTTGAACTTCACAAATTTTTAAATCTTATTACTCATAAGATTTCTTTATATATTTTCTTTCAATTTCAACTTATAAAAAATTTCTTTTATTAACTGTTTCTATCAGTATCCCATTTAAATGCCCAAAAGCCAGTTTATAAGTTAATTTCCTATAAAACTTTTATTTTCAACATCTATTCATTTGATAACTTTCACAACTTATAAATCTATAAATTTTAATGAAATTCATTTTATACATCAACTCAACACTTTATAAACCCGTTTCAGAATTCCAATAAATTTAATTCACAAATATCCATTTATAAAATCTTTTATACAAACCGATAATAAATTTATCCAAAATCCCAATTTAACTATTTTATAAAAATCTATGTATTTAAAAAAATTACCTTCTGTCATATTTCATAAAAATGTTAATTTTTATAACATAAAAATTTATACATTTTTTTATTCTAAAGTGAATCAATTTAAAAATTTAATAGAACATATTCTTTGAAAAATCACTTTAAAAACCCTTTTAAATTCAAAATCGTTATTTTTAACTTTAAAAATGAATCTGATGATGCAACAGCATCGAATAGTCAATCACGGCACAAATATCGTATATCGATATGATAATCAATAATCACACAATATCTATAATCATATAAATATTTGTGAGGAATCCAGTTGGATCCCTCCAACCTGTTTCCCTGCATCCACAGATGTTAGCACAATACCAATTCCACTTCGAGGTGGAATATCGCGGTATATGGGATTTATAAAATATTATCCGCTTACTAACGGCGCGATAGGGTCTCATCCGCTATACAATGCGGGAAATCAATCAATTGCAATATATACATATGCCAATATATATATATTGCTATATATAGATATATCCTAAAATATCTAATATCACAATCAAGCAAACAATCAACAAATTTTAAATACAGCTATTTAAAATTTAAATACCCTTTTGAGTGAGAAGTTCTCACCTTAGCTATCTATTTCGCAGTCCATTTCTGTCTCAGCTTGTTTCCGTGATTTTAAAACCTTGTATAAACAATTTATACAATTTATTAATATCTGAAATAATGGAACAATTTATTCCATTTTAACAAATTTAATCAACTATTGATTTTATTTCTACTAATACCTTTAATTTTAAACCAATTTCTTTTTAATAAATTGATTTAGTTAAAATTAAATTTAAAACTAAATTTCCTTTATATAATTATTTTCAGCAACTAAAACAATAAATAAGTTTTATTAACAAGTTAATCACCTTAACGTAATGATTAGATATATTTTTTTCCAGTTTTAAACAGGTTGACATTAAATTCAAATTTCAAACCTCAGAGATTTTTTTTTCTTTTATATTTCTGTACATATTATATATACTTTTTTTTTAAATATGTATGTGAATATATACATATATATATATATATATATTTCTATTAAATTAGAAATAGAGTTATCTTTATTTTACTGTGATTATTTTCTCTGTTTTCCGAATATATATATACATGTGGAAAAACTGTAACTGTATATATTTTCTTTTACAAATTTTTTTACTTTGTTAATAACTTATATACATATTGAATGATAAAAATAAAATTCTATACCTTACTGTCGACTCGAAAACACCAAGCCCAGATCAATGAACACAGCCGGCACGAAATCCTAACAATCGCGATCCAATCACCTCCCGTTGCACACGCGAACGCGTGCCTCTGCCATCACCATCGTGGCCACGACCTGCTTCCCCCACGAATTCCCACGCGCATGTGCTTCCACAGTCCCCAAAATCGCGACTTCGAACACTGCTCGACCTTCGACCCAACTCCTGCCTATTGTCGCCAAGCTCGAAACAGCAAACCCCAACTCGCGATCCCCCCTCCCTGAATCCTCTCTTCCTCCGCGACTTCGAGACCCAGATTCGAAACCCTAGCCTAAGTTGCTGGTGTCGATTGTGAATCGAACGAGCCGCCATCACCTTCCCGAGCCTCGCGATTTCGAACGTGGTTTGATTTTGAACGAAAGGAATGTTTGGTTTGTTTTTTTTTTCTGAACGAAAGATTGTGCTCAGAGTTTTAAAATGAAGAAGATGGATCTCAGTATGCACGTTGCAGGTGCTAGGTGGCTAAGTACAAACATAGGGTGGCTGGGCAATACGGCTGGAGTTTGACAAATAGATAAAATATATTTTTAATTGAATTCAAATCGTTTTTCGAATAACTATCTCTAAGCGTTTATATATCGTACGCTCACACAACAACTCGGAAAAATACGAAAATTGAAATACGATAATAATTCAATATTACGGACCCAATGGAACTGGTTTCGTCGAATTTCGAGACTGTGCCTCGAAAGGCTATTTCCAAATATCGATTCAAACGATATAAATTCAAAACTGAACAAATTACTTTCAAATTCGATTCTGAAGCTTCTGTTATCTTCAGTATTATCAATATGAATTTTAAAAGCCTTTGAAATATTTTTAATCAGCTTAAAATTGAAGATTCAAATTTTCATTCAACTTTTAATAGATTAAATTTTATAATTTAATCGTCAAATTCAAAGTTATATTGAAAATTCAATCCAAACCATTATCCAAATATTTAAAATTAATTAAATATTTTCAATTTAAATTGTTCAAAATTCAGGGTCGTTACAACCTTCCCCCTTAAAAGAATTTCGTCCCGAAATTGCAAGTTCGGAAGAAATGGTCCTTAACTCGTCTACTATTTTTCACAATCCAAATAGTTTTATCAACTTACTAACCTAAATCTTTTTATTAGAGATTCCTTTTCATTTCAACTAGCTGTCCTACTTTAATTACAGGTTTCAACAACATTGTTTACTTCAAAATTTAAATTTAAATTTAAATTCAAATTCAAATTTCAAACTTTCAAATTTTCTCAAAATTTTTCTAACACCCTAAATTTTTGAAAAATTTCGCCAGCGTCTCCTTTGCGCGGCTTTATTAGTACGACTACAAAATGGCACCACGGCCCCTCAGAATCAAAAAGAAAAGAGAAAGCCAAGTGGCTGGAGAAGAAAATCACCAAATCTCATACTGAAATTCAAATACGTACCTTTTTGTCGAGCAATTCAATTTTATCTTTGAAATCAAAATCCTAATTCCATTATAACACCTATATAACCTGCTAGTAGTATACATAATATGCTACGCCATCCAGCTCGCCTCCAGATATCTGTAGCAACACCTGAATCCAGAATGACCTGATAACCTAACTCTAGACTGCCCGTGTAGAAATTGGTGGGCAACCAGAGTTTAGGAAGGGAACAATAAACTCCAGGTCAGTCATGTGACTGGTGTGAGAACTAAAAACAGTTATTTATCTTTTAAACAAAGAATAGGAGAAATTTTAAAAGAAAATTCGCAATGCTTTTTGAAAATGAAACTACCGTAAGGTCTCCCGCCACACACACAATGCAAACGCAGACTTGGAGGAGGTTTCTCCTTATGATAGTCAAAGATGCTTACTACGCAAAATCAAATCATTTTTGATATTATTATTAGTGCATAGTGTAGAAAATAATTTCGAAAGTAGAATATAAATCTTAGCCAGCATAGGCATTCCGCACTTATGCCTACTATAGCTACTATGTTCAATAGCAGGTTACCGCCACATTCCATAGCAGGTAATACAACTAAAACCGTACAAGGCGCGTATTGAAGAATGGATTTCCAACAAATGGTCAGGCCAAGGAACTTCCCATTGCCACATGGAAACGCCTCTGGAATGACGTCCTGAGAACCTAACCGGATCTCTGCCAACACAAGGCCGGGTTACCCCTAACTGGGTAACAACTGACACGAATATGTCATTCCCCGATCGTAACCGATCTATATCCGAGGATCCCCGATTTCCAACAACCACAAAGTAATAAATTTGCAGTAACCACATAGGTTAAGTATCTGGGCTCCATACCATGATACCACCTCTATCCAGAAGGAATGACATGCACTAAAGAGGTGCTGCCTCCTAATAACCTTGCCGCATCTTTCCTGTTTTGACCATTTCCGGGGTGTGAGGCTCGATGAAGTCTCGTCCACAAAGCCACGCTTTTAAACAAAAGTCGTGCTTTGGGTCAACAAATGATCAAAGCAATGATCATCAAGATAGACGATCAAACAAATGATCCTATCACAAATGATCAACACAATGATCATTTCACAGCATCACTCAGCATGCCACACTACCAAATTGGGAGTATATCACTAATAACCATCAACTATATAACCTCTGAGCTCGTACATCTCAGAGAAGGGTGTTAAGCTAAGAGAATAAATTCTCCGCCACCAACAGAAATATATTTGAAAGAAATCAGCTTTATATCTCAACTTGTAATGTCAGACATACAATCCATACAAGTCTGTTCCAGGCTCGAACAGAATCGAAGGCACTTACAAAGAAGTCCTTGCAATTCGGATATTCATTAATCACGTCCAGGCTCGAACCTGTTTCCCTGCATCCACAGATGTTAGCACAATACCAATTCCACTTCGAGGTGGAATATCGCGGTATATGGGATTTATAAAATATTATCCGCTTACTAACGGCGCAATAGGGTCTCATCCGCTATACAATGCGGGAAATCAATCAATTGCAATATATACATATGCCAATATATATATATTGCTATATATAGATATATCCTAAAATATCTAATATCACAATCAAGCAAACAATCAATCAATCAACAAATTTTAAATATAGCTATTTAAAATTTAAATACCCTTTTGAGTGAGAAGTTCTCACCTTAGCTATCTATTTCGCAGTCCATTTCTGTCTCAGCTTGTTTCCGTGATTTTAAAACTTTGTATAAACAATTTATTAATATCTGAAATAATGGAACAATTTATTCCATTTAACAAATTTAATCAACTATTGATTTTATTTCTACTAATACCTTTAATTTTAAACCAATTTCTTTTTAATAAATTGATTTAGTTAAAATTAAATTTAAAACTAAATTTCCTTTATATAATTATTTTCAGCAACTAAAACAATAAATAAGTTTTATTAACAAGTTAATCACCTTAACGTAATGATTAGATATATTTTTTTCCAGTTTTAAACAGGTTGACATTAAATTCAAATTTCAAACCTCGGAGATTTTTTTTTCTTTTATATTTCTGTACATATTATATATACTTTTTTTTTAAATATGTATGTGAATATATACATATATATATATATATATATATTTCTATTAAATTAGAAATAGAGTTATCTTTATTTTACTGTGATTATTTTCTCTGTTTTCCGAATATATATATACATGTGGAAAAACTGTAACTGTATATATTTTCTTTTACAAATTTTTTTACTTTGTTAATAACTTATATACATATTGAATGATAAAAATAAAATTCTATACCTTACTGTCGACTCGAAAACACCAAGCCCAGATCAATGAACACAGCCGGCACGAAATCCTAACAATCGCGATCCATTCACCTCCCGTTGCACACGCGAACGCGTGCCCCTGCCATCACCATCGCGTCCACGACCTGCTTCCCCCACGAATTCCTACGCGCATGTGCTTCCACAGTCCCCAAAATCGCGACTTCGAACACTGCTCGACTTTCGACCCAACTCCTGCCTATTGTCGCCGAGCTCGAAACAGCAAACCCCAACTCGCGATCCCCCCTACCTGAATCCTCTCTTCCTCCGCGACTTCGCGACCCAGATTCGAAACCCTAGCCTAAGTTGCTGGCGCCGATTGTGAATCGAACGAGCCGCCATCACCTTCCCGAGCCTCGCGATTTCGAACGCGGTTTGATTTTGAACGAAAGGAAAGTTTGGTTTTTTTTTTTTCTTAACGAAAGATTGTGCTCAGAGTTTTAAAATGAAGAAGATGGATCTCAGTATGCACGTTGCAGGTGCTAGGGTAGCTAAGTACAAACATAGGGTGGCTAGGCAATACGGCTGGAGTTTGACAAATAGATAAAATATATTTTTAATTGAATTCAAATCGTTTTTCGAATAACTATCTCTAAGCATTTATATACTGTACGCTCACACAACAACTCGGAAAAATACGAAAATTGAAATCCGATAATAATTCAATATTACGGAGCCAATGGAACTGGTTTCGTCGAATTCCGAGGCTGTGCCTCGGAAGGCTATTTTCAAATATCGATTCAAACGATATAAATTCAAAACTGAACAAATTACTTTCAAATTCGATTCTGAAGCTTCTGTTATCTTCAAAATTATCAATATGAATTTTACAAGCCTTTGAAATATTTTTAATCAGCTTAAAATTGAAGATTCAAATTTTCATTCAACTTTCAATAGATTAAATTTTATAATTTAATCGTCAAATTCAAAGCTATATTGAAAATTCAATCCAAACCATTATTCAAATATTTAAAATTAATTAAATATTTTCAATTTAAATTGTTCAAAATTCAGGGTCGTTACAGTAATGAATTTAAAACTTAAGTGTTATTATTTAAAAAAATAAAGCATTTATTTTAAATTTAAGAATTAAATTATTGGAAAAGATAAAGAAGGAATTTGGGGAAATCTGAAATTGGTATTTTCAGTTAAAAGATTTTAAAGCATAATAAAGAAATAAAATTTGATGTTAATGGATTTTGAAATAAATGGAGTAAGTAAGGGAATTTATTTAAAGGTAAGTAAATTGGAAATCAATTTGGGAATTGATTTAAGAGTGTAAAAATAGGATTTTTAAAAAGAGAAGTGAGACTTTGAAATTTTTAAACGGGATTTATAAAAACAAAGTGATATATCGGTGGATATTTGAAGGAATAAATTCACGGTGGGAATTTATTAAGGGAATGATAAAAATTGTTTAAAAATAAATAGTGATTTATTTTTAAAGGATGTGGAAAAGAAGTATATTTCCCTGGATAGCCAAGTACATTTTCAAAGCAAATCTTTAAATATAAGTTAAAAGTTTTAATGTGGTGTTGAAAAGCATGTTTTAGAAAACTTATTATTTCTAAATGTTTAAATTCTAAAGTAAGTATTTTCTTTTAATCTATTATAGCAGTAATTATTTAAAGGAGGTTTGGTATTATGTTTTAAAAATTAGAAATTAAGTTTTATATTGTGCAAAGTAGTATTATTTTATATATTCTTAAAGTATATATTTTGAATAAGTATTAAAGTATTTTTAATTTAAATGTTTAAAGTATATTTTATAATAAGTATTTTAAATTATTTGTACTTGGTGATTACGGTGGAAATAGAAAATATTTGGGGAATTTATTCCGTAAGAGAAAATGGTTTGTAACTATTTTCAAAAGGGTTGAAATGGAAATATATCTTGAGAAGATATTTGAGAATAATAATAATTCAGGAGAAATTATTTATGTTTGATGGATGTTGTGAATGTTAATTGATAGTTAAATAACCGACTATCAATAATGGCCAATGCGCTAATCGTTTCGAAGAGACCGGGATCGGGATCCATTTCCCGAAAACCACTTCTATCCTGTTTGAACGTTTTCGTGTGGAAAAAAAGAGTTTGGATTCGAAGATGGAGCAGTGAAGTGCAAGGCCTAGTCGCTACTAATCCTGATGATGATTTCAAATAGATGTAGTAGGAGTAGTGCCTTCGGTTCCGTTCGAACCCGAGACGGACTTGTATGGATGAATGCTTTCAGAACATCGTCAGGTGGAAGGTGAGCATTCTAAGGGATATGTTCTAAAAAGGTAACGCTTAGCCTCAAGCCTCATCAATCAGGAATGACTGAAAATCAGGGGCTATGTGGGTAGCACCCATTAGGGTAAGGTCATCCCTGTCTAAATGTCCTTTTTTATTCAGCTCAGTGGTGCGGTTGCTGATCTATACCGTGGGGTGATCTTACTCGGGATTATCCAATAAGGAGTAGTTCCAGTCTTGTGTTGCAGGGGATTGGAAGTAATCCTCGGTACGGCGATCTAGGCTACGTACTGTGGCAGGTGGTACCTCAGTGCCTAGTCATTAGTTGGAAATTCATTCTCCATACGCGCCTTTTACGATTTTTGTTTGTATTACCCACGATTGTGGCTAGTAGCTGGAATTTAATGAATGTAACAATTTCGGCTATTTCAATAAGTATTTGTGAATAGACCCTATTATGACATCAGAGAATTTTAATAAAAAGTGTTTTAACTATCGTAAGGTAAAAACCCAACATGTTTATTTGTGGCGTGATCTTACGAGATGCTTTTGTTTTCAAAGGATTTTGAAACTTTAATAATCAATCTGAGTGTGATTTTCTCACGCTGGTATTCCAGCCTGACCGGGTGTTATTTAACAATAATGCTCGGGTCAGATCAAGTATTATAAGATACAGGAAAGGATGCTGTGGAGCTCAGGAGACGAGCTGGATGGCGATACGTACTTCCGTACTTGATTATTATTCTGATGTGTATTCAGTTTTGAGGATAAGTTTATATGACTGTATAGATTGTATGTTATTGATGTTGTTGAACTCTGACGATGTATTCTGATGATGTATATATATAAAACAGATATAGTTTTCCTTTGTGTAAAGATCTTTTATTATCTATTATATTTTATTCCGCTGCGATGGTTAGATTATGATGTTGTTTTCTATTTTCTTCTTCTACCTCTTCTTCTTTAACACAAATAGTTCGTATTTCCGCTCACCTTGGGTTGATGTGTTGGAAAATAGTTTGACTTAAGGGGTACGAATTTGCTGGTCATTACAGAGGCCCGCATCAAAATGTTGACTAGAGATTTAATCAACTTGGAATTAGACTAATGCGCAAAGATTACTCGCTAATGATAGGATTAAAGTGAAACATTATGAGTTAAATATATAGCCGAAAAGTAAATAACATAAGATATAGAATGATTTGACAAAGCTATTTATGTCCAGTGTGAAGTTATCTTAATATATCTCTTACAACTATAAGAAATTACAAGAGAATATCAAGAAAGTAGGTTGCTTTTAAGACTAATAAAGCTGTGTAACCTTAAGGACTTGGGGTATCAAGAGCCCTGCATTGTATGTAGTATTCAAAATCCTTGTATATTCCAACCCCTTTGAAGTTGCACCACAGAAGACATTTATAGTAGTTGAATTAGATGATGGACGATTGAGATTGAGTCGTAGAATTGATGGAAAAAATGCCTGATCATTGACATGGCTGCAAGGGAAGATGGATGACAGCTGCTACTGTATAAGATGATGTGCGTCGGATGAAAATATATTCGTTGTTCCACTACACCAGGCGTAGGCCTCGCATTTAATGCGAAGACCGCATTAAATATGCATTTAATGCTAATGATAAACCACATCGGTTCATGTGCTCAGCTATAATGCTTCAAATAGGTGGATGCACGGCTTATCATTACTTGAATGCTCACGTGACAGGTCTTGCTGAGTCGACCGACCGACTATTGATGATATGAAAGAACCTATGAATCTTGCTATGGGTCGGGTGGGGAAGATGGTGCTCGGCCGATGCGAGGCGACCGGAAGGGCTGCGTAGGACCAATTGGGCCGGCTGTACTGAAGTCGGGCAAAGAACGAGCATGCTTGAACCTATATTGCTTGATGTGTCGCCTGCTGAGGCATACTTGGAGAGGTGTCGGTCGTCAACTGAAGTGACGCCAGGTTACCGTGCTGGCTTGGAGTTGTGCTGAAAGTAGATTGACATAGAAAGACCGGTCGTCGTCGGCCAGGTCTAATTGGACCGGACTGGGCCCGCATCTTTCCTGTATGTGACCGATGCTTAGGGATGAGATAACCAGACCTTATCTTGGTGTCTTCCTGAGTGGAAGGGATGGTTCGAGACCATCATGGGCTAGGATCGGCTTATGTGGACTGGCTGTAAATTAGTTGGACTAGCTTTAATTGAGTCAAACAGCCTTAAGTTGGTTTGCTAATTACTTGCAAGAAAATTGGATAACAGTTGCACTTTTTATTTTTACATTGAAAATTGTAGTTGTTAAATAAATCATTAAAATATCAAGTTTAAGAACATAAGTTATTCTGAGATATTCTCGAGATATATATTAAGATCTGAGATACCAATTTGAGATATACAGTCGAAATACATTCATGTCGTTCAAAATGTTCTCTAGTACGAGACAGCTTGTGTGAAATTCTGAAACGAAACGTGATCGAAATTCAAGTTTTAATACCTTCCTAGCTACACATTTTTGTAAAACGAAATTTTTAGCGTTCTGACTATGAATATATGCAATTCTAATCGTAATTATATGAAGTTCTGACTGTAAACATATACAGTTTAAACTGTGTGTTTTTGCTGCAAAAGTTGACATTACTATTCCATGAAAAAAAATGAGAGAGAACATTTATTCGAAATAAACTTAAATATTCATTTTGTAAGATAATTTGGTATATCACTTGATGGTGGAAGGGAAAAAAATGTTTCGCTTTTACAACGGATTGTGACCTGAAATGCTTTTTAGTTTTTACCTTACAATCTTTCAATTTTAGATCGTCTCTTACCTTATAGCCTTTCAGTCGGTGAGGTAAAAAACTGTAGCCTGTTATAATATATGTAAATATAAATAGTTAATATGCTATATATGTTTTGTATTTAGTCCCTCGTCGTGGGATTAGTTCTATCCCAAGCTCATAGGCCTTTATATAAAGGTACTAATGTAATGAAAATTATTACTAATCTCTGAATGAATAAAATTGTTCTCTCTCTAGTGGCTTCTGCTTTCTTTATTTTATAACACGTTATCAGCACGATCTCTAAATAAAAGGAAAATTTCAGATTTGATTATAAATCTTCAAAGCGGTAAGCTATTTCTGATCTGATTAATCAAATCTTTCAGATCTCATTCTATTAATTTTATTTCTTTTAGATCTCGTTGTATCATTGATCTAATTATTTAGATCTGATTCTATTTGTACATCTTATTTTTTGTCCCTGTATTTTAGATCTCGTTTTGTTGCAGATCTTATATTTTTTTCTAATTTTTCAGATCTCTTGTAGATCTTAATATCATGCTCAAATGATATATTTTTTAGATCTGTAGATTTTAACCATCGGATCACTTATTAATTTTTATAAATGTATATCCATTTTTTGTGATAATTTTGAATTTGATCTGAAACTAAAATTGTTTCATAGACTAAAATGTAATTTCAGACCTTATTCTATTAGTATTCCTTTTAGATCTTTCCCATCATATATCTAATTTTTCAGATTTCATTATATATGTGACGCCCCACCTCTATACCCACGCTAGCCAAGAACACTACGGAGTAGTGCTGTCGACTAGCACGGAGAATAAGGCTGTTGAAGAGCGACCATCTGTATAATTGCTTTGTGCGAGCATCGATATGTCAGATAGTATAACATGCATTTCTTTCGAGAGGAAATCCGACATACCGACACAAACTCAAAGCTACTACACAGTGGCTATAATATCTTCGGAAACAAATATAGAAATAAACATAACATAAATCAGTCACAGACAATTCATATCACAAAGGCGGAAATAGATATGAATATTACACATGAAAGTGTACATCAGAGTAGTGGTCAAAAGGATCCACAATAATACAAAGGAATAGATACAAGTGCTAGACAAAAGAATAAGTATACATAAAGGAGTCTGTATCTCAAATGTATACAACAAAAACTACTAATCTAAGTAGTTAACCAAAAGCAAGAGAAATCAATCCCAAGAGAGAAGTCAAGCAGAAGCACCTGTAACATCTCGGTCTGACCCGAGTATTATTTAATAAGAAAATAATAAACGGATCAGTCTAACTATAGATATCAGATGAAACGATATATAATAAGAGATATGACATAAACATATAATAATCACAATGCCAAGCTGTGATATATATAAGTAATTGAAAATCAACAAGAGATTAATCAATATCACAATAATCTACTCAAGATAAAAAGGAATGTCATACTCCTAATTTCATTCACCAAGCCACAATAATTGACATATATATCAATGCCCATCGTAAAAGTTGGTGAAACATAAATTCCAGAAATCAACACACGAAATCCAGAAATCACAAGGAAAGGATCAACGACGTCGTACAGCGGGACATCCGATGAACCAAATCACAATCAAAGGGAACAACGACGTCGTACAGCGGGACGTCCGATGAACCAAGCCACAAAGACATAGCACGATGCTAGTCTAAAACCTAAAATGATCGTCATGATCAAAGAGAAGTGTCGATTACAATAAGCTAGTAAATATATGAGCTTAGCTTCATGTCCCATAACCACTAGCTTAACTTAAATATTTACGAACAAATTGTAGGTCTCCACTAGAAAATTGTCACAAGAGATTCAATCGAACAAGTCCAAGAATTAACCGACGAAGTAAACGCAAGCGTTTCATACCACTCGTTTTACTAAGTCGTTTAATTAGATTTCTCATACGAGTGAGGTAAAGGTTTGTATATACTAATAGATTAGAAATCGGTTTGAGAAAACGAGCCTTGTAATAAAGTAGTGTTGAAATCATTTGAAGAAAGAGTTTTGATATTTACTACTAGTATTGAAACCTTTATATTTTTAAGTGACAATTCATAGAATTGATTGTAGAAACAATCAATCATAAAAATTCACATTCGAAGACGTGAATAAAATCCAAAGAAATCGATATCAAATCAATCAAAGTGGATATATCTAAAATTCCCAAAGAAAAGGTCATCAAGTCATAATAGATGATAACAACAAATAGGAAACAACACGAATCGATTTAAATTGGAAATTTAATCCAAAAAGGCAAAATGGACTCAAACAGCAGGTTCAGTCGACTGAACAGAGTTTTCAGTCGACTGACCCTGTGCTTGGAAATTTTCCAGGTTCAGGAAACTTTCTGTTTCCAGTTTCAGTCGACTGTGCAGAGTTTTTCAGTCGACTGAACCATGCCTGGAAACTTTCGGGTTTCAGGTTCAGTCGACTGAACAGAGTTTTCAGTCGACTGAATCATGCCTGGGCTGTTTTTCAGCCTTATTCAAATGAAGAGCAAACTCTTCCAAAATGCAACCGGACGAACATTGGCTCTAAGGGTTTATGCCAATCGGCAACCCGGCCCTATATGCTCCTCGGTGCATCACTAAAAGCATGATCAAACATCCATAAAAGGATTTCACACAAATTTGACTTAAAAACCCAAAAATTGGAGTATTCACAAAAATCAATCCAAAACAAGAGCAAATGCACATGAAGAAGTGTTAGGAATTCATACCCAACAACCAAAGATAATTATAGTCATAGATGTGAGATAAAAATCTCACCTTTGCACTAAAATTTATGAAGATGAAGCTTGAAAGCAAAGAGGAATCAACCACTCTTCAAGTCCAACTCTAGAAGCTTGAATCTAAGCTAAAAAGAAGAACATTTCCTAAGTTAGGTTTAGAAAATTTCTGAAATTCAAAGAGAGAATGAGTTGGAGAAGAAGAAGAGTAAGCTTACCAATGGGTTCTCATGAACTTTGGAGCAAGGAGATGGATTTGCAAAGCAAGCTAGGGCTTAGAAATTTCTATTTCCCATTCTCTTCCTCCATTTTTGCTTGAGCTTGAGTGTTAGGAAAATAGAAGAGAAGTGAATGAAGAGGAGAGTGTTGGAACTGAGTTAAGTGGCTAATTGGCTCAGCCCAACCAAAGCCCTAAGCGGGAAAAAGTAGCAAAAATCAACTTTCTCCAAACATATCGAAGCTTATACTCAAAAAGGTCGCAAACGGCATTTTGAACTCAATGGAGGTGGTCTCGAGTCCTAATTCGACCGTATGCAAAAAGTAGGTTTTCGGACTAAAATCCGACGAACGATAAAATATTTAAATAAAATATTTAAATATAAAATCGATAAATATGCGGGTTGTTACAGACTCCCCTCCTTAAAGAAATTGCGTCCTCGCAATAAGTAAGAAGGAAATATATGAAGTAACAACCATAGAAGCATATTAACACAAAAGAAAATTTTGAAATAGGAAGTTCACCATAAAGTGCACAAAAGAGTTAGCAAGAAATCTGGTGAAACTTCAATTTCCACAATAACAGCGGGCTCAAGAATGAAAACCGGAATCCCTAAGGCATTCCCGTAGATAAAAGACGTGGGGAACGTCAAGAATAGCAGAAAATTGAGCCGGTGCAACGGCGTAGTACAAAAACGGTACGCCCGAAAAACTAGAAACTCAAACAATTTGGGACATCAGCGTAGTACAAAAACGGTACGCCCAATGAACCCAAGCAAAGACATCAATGTAGTACAAATGGTACATCCGATGAATCAAAAGCAAAGACATCGATGTAGTACAAACGGTACATCCGATGAATCAAATAGCAAAGACATCGATGTAGTACAAACGGTACATCCAATGAATCAAAAGCAAAGACATCGATGTAGTACAAACGGTACATCCGATGAATCAAAAGCAAAGACATCGATGTAGTACAAATGGTACATCCGATGAATCCAATCCGATGAATCGAAAAGCAAAGACATCGATGTAGTACAAACGGTACATCCGATGAATCGAAAAGCAAAGACATCGGTGTAGTACAAACGGTACATCCGATGAATCAAAAGCAAAGACATCGGTGTAGTACAAACGGTACATCCGATGAATCAAAAGCAAAGACATCGATGTAGTACAACGGTACATCCGATGAATCAAAAGCAAAGACATCGATGTAGTACAACGGTACATCCGATGAATCAAAAGCAAAGACATCGATGTAGTACAAACGGTACATCCGATGAATCAAAAGCAAAGACATCGATGTAGTACAAACGGTACATCCGATGAATCAAAAGCAAAGACATCGATAACGGTACATCCGATGAATCAAAAGCAAAGACATCGATGTAGTACAAACGGTACATCCGATGAATCAAAAGCAAAGACATCGATGTAGTACAAACGGTACATCCGATGAATAAAAAGCAAAGACATCGATGTAGTACAAACGGTACATCCGATGAATCAAAAGCAAAGACATCGATGTAGTACAAACGGTACATCCGATGAATCAAAAGCAAAGACATCGATGTAGTACAAACGGTACATCCGATGAATCAAAAGCACAATAAAAGGACATCGGACGCTAGTCCTTAAAAGGAATGAGATAAAGCTCAATAAAACGAAGTATACCAAAACGTCCGATGAACTTGATAGAAAAATAATTCCGTTCAGACAACATCAAAGAATCAACCACTTGTTGCTTACGACAAAGCGCATTGGCAACACGATTTCCCTTATCGGGAATAAAAGAATATCAAGATCATAAGATGCTAGAAACTCGAGTCAACATGAAGTTCCTTAAGAGAACATAAATATTCCAAAGATTTATGATCGAGATAGAGAACAAATTTCTCATCCAAATATGATGATGCCAAATTCCAAAAGTAAAAAACAATAGCCGCGAACACTAGATCATGAGTGGCATATCTAGTCTCGATAAGCTATAATGATTTAGAAGCACAAGTGATAGCACGTTCTCCTTTGCAAGAGAATGGCATTCCAAACCAATAGGTACAAATAGCAAAGTCTTGGTTCCCCTTCAGGAATCACAAGAATAAGAGTATCGAAAAGAAAGAATTTCTCAATCTTCTTTCTTGAAAAGTTAAAACTTTCAAAATTACATTTATCATTATGTAATAATCTTTCTAGAAAAATTTACTATTTTCAAGTTAATATACTGTGTCTGATTGTCTCATCAAAGCGTTTAGGAAATTCCTATCGATAACGTTGATCAAGCGCATCGACCAAAATTCTTAAAGCACTCGACGGGAAATACAATCACAAAATCATCTTTTATAGGATAAATAAATCTCGTAAAAAGTTTTAAGAATATTCTTTGATCGTTTCAAGAACAAAATCAAATTGCACTTATAATTAAATCTTACGAAAAAGATTTGCAAAATTTTAAATTTCTATTTTCATCCAAAATCAATAAATACAAGAATGGTCTCATCGAAATATTCATAAAATATTCGATTTATAAAATGGATGAAATAAGCTGGACAAATTGAATGACAAAATAAGTCATTCATAAGAATCATAACGAGTGCGGAATGCGGTAAGTGGAATGCTAATTTCCGCAACTCGTAGCAAACGAAAACCGGTGGTAAAGTCAAACTGAAGAGACCTTAACACCACACAAAAGATTTCTTAGGTGATAATCCTAAGACAAACTCAAAAATACCGGAAAATTTCTCAAACTACATGAATGAGAGAAATAACACCTTCCTTATAAGTGGGCTTAAGGAATAAAATGATGCCATCAAGTTGGAATCAAAATCATAAAGGAAAAATAGAAATCTGCTTAACAGATTGAAAATGTCGAAGATGAATAGTCCACTCGAAAAATAGGATATGGGCTTCACAATGATTAAGCCGATCCTTTCAAAAAATCAATTCCGAAGCCAAAGTAAATATCGGCTCAGAAAGAAAAGTCACATAAAACAATCTCGACATCTAAACAAAAGCAAATTGAGTGTTGCGAATCTACCATCCGGATTCACAATCCTCAAAGAAGTCATCAAGCCCAAAATATTCAAAGAAAAAGAATCGACAAGTTCTTTTGATATAAAAATAATGAGATGAAACCCATATCAAAAAGAACTCAAATAGAAAGTTCACGAATTAAAACAATGCCATCGAGGATTGAATGAAAATACCTTGACCAAGAGAAGAGTTGCTAGGAGCTTGCACAATATTTAGCTTTCTCATGTCCTTATTCAAAAGTTTGGGACATGTAGATAAAAGATGACCCGGTTTCTTGCAATAGCGACAAGAATGGGGTTTTGGACACATATTCGCATAGTGTTCCTTAGAATTACAATTGTAGCATCCTCCACGATCAGGGATTGGAGTCTTTGCTACAAAAGTAGTTTGCTTCACTCTCTTATTGGGATTAAGACTCTTGAACTTAATATGCCTCTTCTTGGAAGTACCAATATCACAAACACTTCCTTTACCAACCTCTCCAGGAAGAAGAGTAACATCCACAAGCTGTTTGAAAGAAACTTCAAGTTTCAAAGGTAGAACCATTTTGGGGTTCTTACTCAAAGCATAGATAAACTCTTGATTCTTTACAAGATCCAAAAGTTGTTGAGCAGACATGAATACTCCATCCAGGGGAGTAGCACTAGATTGACCGGCGCTGGGACGGCCTGGTCTAACCATTTCTCTTCTTTAAGAAAGAAAGAAAGAAGAGGAAAAAGTTATTCTCAGAATAAATTTCAATCAAACTTGATTGATAAAATAAGGAATCATAAAGAAAATAGGATGAATCGGTACGAAGACTCGAATTAAATCCTAAAGCACGACTCCTAAGATGGACTTAGGACGATGATCCTTGTTATAATATTCCATATTGTTCCGAAGTTTGGCTCCGATACCAAGCTGTGACGCCCCACCTCTATACCCATGCTAGCCAAGAACACTACGGAGTAGTGCTGTCGACTAGCACGGACAATAAGGCTGTTGAAGAGCGACCATCTGTATAATTGCTTTGTGCGAGCATCGATATGTCAGATAGCATAACATGCATTTCTTTCGAGAGGAAATCCGACATACCGACACAAACTCAAAGCTACTACACAGTGGCTATAATATCTTCGGAAACAAATATAGAAATAAACATAACATAAATCAGTCACAGACAATTCATATCACAAAGGCGGAAATAGATATGAATATTACACATGAAAGTGTACATCAGAGTAGTGGTCAAAAGGATCCACAATAATACAAAGGAATAGATACAAGTGCTAGACAAAAGAATAAGTATACATAAAGGAGTCTGTATCTCAAATGTATACAACAAAAACTACTAATCTAAGTAGTTAACCAAAAGCAAGAGAAATCAATCCCAAGAGAGAAGTCAAGCAGAAGCACCTGTAACATCTCGGTCTGACCCGAGTATTATTTAATAAGAAAATAATAAACGGATCATTCTAACTATAGATATCAGATGAAACGATATATAATAAGAGATATGACATAAACATATAATAATCACAATGCCAAGCTGTGATATATATAAGTAATTGAAAATCAACAAGAGATTAATCAATATCACAATAATCTACTCAAGATAAAAAGGAATGTCATACTCCTAATTTCATTCACCAAGCCACAATAATTGACATATATATCAATGCCCATCGTAAACGTTGGTGAAACATAAATTCCAGAAATCAACACACGAAATCCAGAAATCACAAGGAAAGGATCAACGACGTCGTACAGCAGGACATCCGATGAACCAAATCACAATCAAAGGGAACAACGACGTCGTACAGCGGGACGTCCGATGAACCAAGCCACAAAGACATAGCACGATGCTAGTCTAAAACCTAAAATGATCGTCATGATCAAAGAGAAGTGTCGATTACAATAAGCTAGTAAATATATGAGCTTAGCTTCATGTCCCATAACCACTAGCTTAACTTAAATATTTACGAACAAATTGTAGGTCTCCACTATAAAATTGTCATAAGAGATTCAATCGAACAAGTCCAAGAATTAACCGACGAAGTAAACGCAAGCGTTTCATACCACTCGTTTTACTAAGTCGTTTAATTAGATTTCTCATACGAGTGAGGTAAAGGTTTGTATATACTAATAGATTAGAAATCGGTTTGAGAAAACGAGCCTTGTAATAAAGTAGTGTTGAAATCATTTGAAGAAAGAGTTTTGATATTTACTACTAGTATTGAAACCTTTATATTTTTAAGTGAAATTCATAGAATTGATTGTAGAAACAATCAATCATAAAAATTCACATTCGAAGACGTGAATAAAATCCAAAGAAATCGATATCAAATCCATCAAAGTGGATATATCTAAAATTCCCAAAGAAAAGGTCATCAAGTCATAATAGATGATAACAACAAATAGGAAACAACACGAATCGATTTAAATTGGAAATTTAATCCAAAAAGGCAAAATGGACTCAAACAGCAGGTTCAGTCGACTGAACAGAGTTTTCAGTCGACTGACCCTGTGCCTGGAAATTTTCCAGGTTCAGGAAACTTTCTGTTTCCAGTTTCAGTCGACTGTGCAGAGTTTTTCAGTCGACTGAACCATGCCTGGAAACTTTCGGGTTTCAGGTTCAGTCGACTGAACAGAGTTTTCAGTCGACTGAATCATGCCTGGGCTGTTTTTCAGCCTTATTCAAATGAAGAGCAAACTCTTCCAAAATGCAACCGGACGAACATTGGCTCTAAGGGTTTATGCCAATCGGCAACCCGGCCCTATATGCTCCTCGGTGCATCACTAAAAGCATGATCAAACATCCATAAAAGGATTTCACACAAATTTGACTTAAAAACCCAAAAATTGGAGTATTCACAAAAATCAATCCAAAACAAGAGCAAATGCACATGAAGAAGTGTTAGGAATTCATACCCAACAACCAAAGATAATTATAGTCATAGATGTGAGATAAAAATCTCACCTTTGCACTAAAATTTATGAAGATGAAGCTTGAAAGCAAAGAGGAATCAACCACTCTTCAAGTCCAACTCTAGAAGCTTGAATCTAAGCTAAAAAGAAGAACATTTCCTAAGTTAGGTTTAGAAAATTTCTGAAATTCAAAGAGAGAATGAGTTGGAGAAGAAGAAGAGTAAGCTTACCAATGGGTTCTCATGAACTTTGGAGCAAGGAGATGGATTTGCAAAGCAAGCTAGGGCTTAGAAATTTCTATTTCCCATTCTCTTCCTCCATTTTTGCTTGAGCTTGAGTGTTAGGAAAATAGAAGAGAAGTGAATGAAGAGGAGAGTGTTGGAACTGAGTTAAGTGGCTAATTGGCTCAGCCCAACCAAAGCCCTAAGCGGGAAAAAGTAGCAAAAATCAACTTTCTCCAAACATATCGAAGCTTATACTCAAAAAGGTCGCAAACGGCATTTTGAACTCAATGGAGGTGGTCTCGAGTCCTAATTCGACCGTATGCAAAAAGTAGGTTTTCGGACTAAAATCCGACGAACGATAAAATATTTAAATAAAATATTTAAATATAAAATCGATAAATATGCGGGTTGTTACAATATATATATATATATTATAGATTTTGCTCTATTAATATTATCATTTTAGATCTCATTTCGTTGTTTGGTAAAAATAAAAATGGGGGTTTTCATTTTGAAATTTTTTTTTTTTTGATTTCGGTTTGAAATAAGAAATATAGAAATGATTTTGCTACATGATTTATATTTCCAGAGAAATATTTTATTATTTCTTAGATAAACAAATATAAGGATAATACGTATCTAGAAGATCGTATTAAGTCTATATGAAAGAATAAGAACTTGAAGTTCATATGTGCGAAGATGATAGATTAAAGTTTTCATAAGCTGAAATAAAGCCATAAAAAAATAAGCGAGCAATTCCAAAAGAAATAGTATGTTGATATGTCCAAAAGGCATAACATAAAAAATATGTTGGAATAACATTACAAATGTGGTATATACTATTTCCTCGAAGAGAAAACGTATTATGATTCTTATGTTCGAATACAATTATGAAGAATCTTCTTGTTTCATAATGTTTATCTAATATTGGAGACCTGTAGTTCTCAAATAAAATTTATGTATATAAGTTTGTATTCCAAAAAAAAAAGGATTATATATCAAAACTCTATAAATTTGAGATGTGAAGCGTTGAATTATTAGAAAAGCTAATTCAGATTATGGTAAATTCTAACCAAGTTTGCAATCAAAGCTGAAGTTTGATATTGAAAATCAAGTTGTACCATTTATGATCTAAAGTACTAAACAAAGACTTTAATTTAAAGTAAAATTGGAACCTGAAGTTCTAAAAATATTTGCCAATAGTATTAACTACTAAACCAAATAAATGTATAGAAATTTGTTCACTCCAGAAGTGGTGATAATACTAATAAATAAAAAAATCTCTAGAAGAGATTTATATATTTAGTGATGATAAAATATCTCTAGAAGAGATTTGTTGATATATTTGGTGTTTTTATTAAACCACATAAATACATAGAAATATATCTACTCTCCTGCTCTCTATCTTTTTAATAGAAAACAAGATATTCTAATAGGAAGTTTATTTTCTAATTTTTTTCCTTCTTTCGTGCATCCAATCGTCTTTCAAAAGGTAAAATATAATAGATCAAGTTTCTTTCCTTTGGCTCATCAAGTGAGTATTTTGGATTCTTAAAAAAAAGGATGTTAATATTTATACACACATCAATTATGTTATATTATATATAAAACTCATTCATCTTTCCTCTTTCAGCAAAGAGTTATTCCAATGTTTACTATTTTATATGCTTAATCTTTCACCTATTATTGTCATGTCTCAAAAATATACTTATTGATGTCATCAATAGCTGTAACTCATACAACAACTTTTTAGTTGCAAAGTCAAACTATTTTGTTTTTCATGATATTATTCAAACACTATCTGATGTACAAATTTCCTCTCTCTGTTTAGCTTACAATATGTAAATAGCCACATATATTAATTCATATATTAGTCAGTAGAAATTAATAAATCATTAAATAAAATTAATTGATTAATGAGAATGGTCCAACAAGGATGCGTATGAATACTTCATACATTTATTCTTCTTTTATATCTCTTATTGTCGATAAGGAACATAACGTATATACGTGGTATATATTTATGTTTCTCACTATTGTAGTTGTTATGAATTAATAAATGGTATTTAGTACTACCTATTCATATTCGTAAATCTTCCTATATTATGAAAGTAAACATAATAAAGTCAGCACAATCTTTGATTATAATTCATCCCTTCTCCACCGATCAATCCGTATAAAGGCATTTCCATATTTTAAGGGTAGTTTTGCATTTTCAAGGAAACTAATGAATGCAATTAATGAGATTAGATCTAGAGCTATCAAAAGGATGTAAATAAGAAATTACAGTCACTTTTTATAAATTATATTTGGTCGTCTTTTTCTATTTTGCAGTAATGTTTTTTTCTTTCACTGCAACTACTATCAGATATGGGTTCTTATTTTATGAAATGCATTGATTATATACCCATAAACAATATTTTGATGCTTATGCATTTTTATTTCCACTTATAGTTGGTAATATGATAAACATAGCCAAGCTTGAATTTAAAGCTTTGGACTTATTAGAAGATAACTTTTTGTCATAGTTATTGGATGTTGACATCCAATTACAATCTTGTTGCTTAGAAAATGTCATAAAAATGATGATCCAATAGGATAAAACAATGGCTCTTATATTTTTAAGGTGTCATATCCATGAAAAACTTAAAATAAAACATTTAACTGAAAGAGATCATCTTTACCTATGGAACTCCCTGAAGGAGCGTTATGACCAGCAAAATATGGTCACACTTCTAAACACTAGACACAAGTGGTTGACCTTGAAATTTCAAGTTTTTAAATCTGTTAGGAAATACAATTCCTCTATATTTAGAATTACTGGTAAACTAAAATTATGTGAAAGGATTGTCTAGTAATACTAACCTGAACTTAGATCATATCTTCGAAGTTGATGACGGAAACTTCATTAATGATGAAAATTTAAGTGCAATAATAAATGATATGGTCGAATTGATCAATAATAGCAGCCTGAAGTCTGCTATGTAGATTTCATTTTGTTTCAGTTTGGTGCTTGTATGTTTTTCCTTTCATAACTAATTGAAATAATGTACCAATAATATTGGCTTTAATAAGTAGTCTATTTTAAATTTTTGGAAAGTATTAGCATTTATTTATGCTTACAAATTTTAATAGTTGACTAACTACATTTCTTTAATTCTTAAGATATGGACATCAATATTTGAGTGATAATATATGCCTACTAGATAGTGCAACTACTCGTATGATTTTGAAAAACCAGAAGTTTTTCTCTGAAATATATGAAAATATTTGAGCTAAAAAAATTTTACCATAGAAAATTTGCTAATATAATTGAAGGGTCTGGAAGAGCCCATATAGTATTACCAAATGGTACATATATCTTAATTCAAAATACATTATACTGAAGCAAACTTAAAAGAAATTTGTTCGGTTTTGAAGATATATAAATGAATAGCTACCATATTGAAACTATAATGAAATGGTCAAAGAATATCTTTGCGTTATTTCTAAAATTGAAAGCCATAAGCTTATATTGGATACAATTTCAACTAGATTATATTTCACGAAATTTGGCATAATTGAATCCCATATTTAAACATGAGCCAAAGCTCACAAATATCACTTGAATGCATCTTATCAATTGATAAAAGAATTATCCTCCTATTATTAATATGTATGGTGCATTTGCTAGTAGCAATATGATAATGGATCAAAATGAGAATCCAAAGATGATTATTATTTAATGTGACAATGCTCCTCAACATTGAGGGGGATGATAAAGGGATATAAGTTCATTTTGATCATCAATGTCAAATATTTGTTAACATGTATAATGATGCAAAATATTAAGTAATTTGAATAAATTATTAATAATATCCCTAGTAGACTTTTTCCAATATAGATTTAAATCCCTGAAGGATCAAAATGTGTAAACCACATTTGAAATATGGTACAAAAGTCAGTTTGAAATAATTTTGGAGTAAGTAATAAAGATGTCAAATAAAAGAGATGAGTGTTCTTGAAGAAACACTTAAGGGTGCTCTTGAAAAGACTGATGACATGATTGTCAAATTACCCTATAAGTGGTTTAGGTACCTAAAACATGATAATTAAAGAGATCTCAATAAATCATGTCTAGAACTGAAAAACAAATAATTATCGATGATAAATTTATATGTAATAAAGCGCTTATGTTTATAAAAAGATTAAATATCTTGAATTAGGGGAAACATGACTGGCCATCATGAATCATTTACCATTAGAGAAATATGGACATGTAGTCCGCAAAGTAGCGAAAGTACTTGAAATGCTTAATATACCCCGAAGGTATAAATATGGTTTGAATCATATTAAATGATCAAAGTATACAAATTGCTGAAGAATATAAATAACTTTTGTGGTTATAAAGAATGCAAAGAATAAAAAGCATAGATTACAACCTACTTTGAGTATTGTTGTAATGAAAATCTTGATATAATTCATGATGAGTAGATTACCTCCTATTTTTAAGTATCGTTGTAATGAAACTTTTAATATACATTGAAATGTTAGTTGCGATATGGTAAAATTATTCCTGAAGAATATAAATAACTATGATGATTATAAAGAATGCAAAGAACATGGAATGTAGACTACAACCTTCTTCTAAGTATTGTTGTAATGCAAATCTTGATGCACTTTAAGATGAGTAGATTACTTCCTGCTTTTAAGTATTGTTGTGATAGAACTTTTAATATTCATCAAAGATGTAGTTGCATTATGCAAAACTGATTTGAAGCATAAAATGAAAACCCATGATGTGTTTTTCATAAAGGTAGCAAACAAAATGCATAAAATGCAAATCATATTTGGATTGGAAATTTTGATTGTATCGAAGGGACTATTAATAAGTTGTATTATTAATGAGATACATATTTATGGATTCAGAAGTATCTATAACCAATTTAAGTTATCAAAAGACGAATACGAATTTAGAGGAAACTTTAAATCAGGGGGAGCATCCATAAGTATTTTATAATGCACTCTTTTTCCTTAACTAAAATTTTTCCCACTGGATTTTTATTAGTAAGGTTTTAATGAGGCATTATCTTGATCCAGAAGTATCAACTCCCCAGTAACATTTGAAAATAAGTTACAATGTACTCTTTTCCTTTATTTAAGATTTTTCCCACTGGGTTTTTCTTACTAAGATTTTAACGAGGCATTGTCTTGATCTAGAAGAACCAAACGTATTTTCAAGAAATAACATCTCAAATATGTTATTTAAGTTAAATTGTATTTTTATCCTTGACAAATGTTTTTCCCATCGGGTTTTCCTTTGTAAGGTTTTTAATGAAGTATTATATTGATTCAGAAGTATCAAACTCTATTTGATTCTATAAATTATTGAAATATCTCATACTATATTGTACTCTTTTTTCCTTCACTAAGATTTTTCTCATGGGGTTTTTCTTAGTAGGGTTTTAATGAGGCGTTAGTTTGATCCAGAAGTATCAAACTTCATTTGAAGAAATGAGAAAATAAGATATGTCATTGTGCTTTTTTTTTCCTTTTACTAAGATTTTTCCCATTAGGTTTTTCTTAGTAAGGGTTTTAATGAGTCATTATATAGATCATGAAGTATCAAACTCTTGAAATGGATATCATTGTATGATATTTATGATCTCAAGTTGCACTCTTTTCCTCGTTCAAGGTTTTTCCATTAGGTTTTCGTTTTTTTAATGAGGCAACGAATAATATCTAGATCGACTGAACGAATAAATGCAAGTAAGATAACAATGAAGGGGAGCAATCATCATACAGGTTACCAAAAGAGGCAATTTCAAGTTATCAGAGGATTCAAGATTTTGAAGACGTATATTCAAGGAAGGGTGTTATAATATATATAAATATAAATAGTGAATATGCTATATACTGTTTTGTATTTAGTTCCACATCGTGGGATTAGTTCTACCCCAAACTCCTAGGCCTTTATATAAAGATGCTAATATAATGAAAATTATTACTAATCTCTGAATGAATAAAATTATTCTCTCTCTAGTGGCTTCTGCTTTCTTTATTGTATAACATAGCAAAATTTTAGCTATTAAAATAACAAAGGATTACAAGTAATTGAATTTTACACCTTACTTCTGCTAAAATTTCAAATTACTCGTCTGAAATGTTTTGTTTTTATTTATTCATCAAAACTACTAAAGGCAACAATCTAAAATGAATTTTGAAAAGTTACAAAACACCGTTGTTACAAATAAAACTTTATTGCGAAATTCAGTTTCAAAGCCGCAGTGCCACTTAGCCACAACGTATGATCAACATGTTTAATGAATGCATCCCTATTCTGCTTTTTGTAAATGGTCCACGATTTTACGTATACTATATCACAATTTTGTCAAAAATAATTCAGCATCCACCTCAATACTCTTCAATAACTTGCAGGCAAATCTCAAAAAAAAGAAGACACTATAGTCTTATATGATACAAACTACTATCTTCCGTTAATTTTACAAAAATATCACTAAAACATCATTCATACTACCAACATTTCTTCTAAGAAAAAAGGTTACATTCGCTTTAATTAAAATAAATATATTCTTTCATCTCACTCCATGAGACCTTGGTGACACCTTCGGCAAATCTTTAACCTCTTTTCCCAATTTGTCCTTTTTATCAGAAGCCGAAACTTTCTGCCTTCTAATAATATCATCTGCGCACTTGCGCCAAATATACTCTCTTTCTTTTCTAGGCATCTTCGAATATCTTGGGTCATCTTCTAGAAGTTGTTTGGCTTCTGTCCATGAATTAAGGGCATTTTTGCCATCTTTATTTGTTTTAAAAGCAGCTTTTGTTGACAGGATTTCCTCAAGAAAGTAACGGTATTCACGTGCACAGCGCTGTTGAAAAATCATTGTCAGTCAAATTACACTATTGTGATACGATCAAATTACAGAAGGCTTCCAATTTGAATCTCTTCTCAGATTCTGATTTGGAACTCATTCAACGCATGCTGAAGAAATATCCTTAAAACCATTTTTTAAAATGAAAAACATCAAGATAATAATATTTGAATGAGCAATCCAAAATTATTGGTTCCACGTAAAAATACATGTCATGCTCTGATACACGAGTATCTGCAAATACCAACATGTATCTGCAAATACCAACATGAACCTTGCTACGATGATCATTTGTCATGTGCTAAATTAGTCGCAAGAAAGCAAATTGGTGACTGAGTTAGATTAGTTTGCGGATACTTAAACAAGGGTGCACACATATTACGTGTCATGCAATACTTTCTTGCAATACTTGATAAGGCTTCTTAAGATCCTAAACCATTTTACAATACCTTCGTTTATTCTATTAACATCGGTTAATATTGCTAATATATCACCCGATATATTGTATATCGCTGGTCGATCGGTTTTTCCTTAACATCACTTACAATATTGTTAACCGTATATGGCTGCCTGTTATTATTCGGTATATCGCTTTGATATTTTCGGTAAATATTTTCGATGAACATCAGCCATTATTGAAATGTTGAAAATATAAAAAATGACAAATAAATCTTCGGACACTCTTAATAGTTTATTTCTAGTATATAGTAAATTACAATATATGGACCACATCAGAAACCTAAATTCACCATCTGTTCTTTTGTGACTATTTCTTTCCATCTTGTTTCTTAGGTATTAGAGTAAAGCAAATGCGGCTATTTCTTTATTATATATGTTTTAATTTGTGTGAATTCTTCGTAATTAGAACTAACATGCTTGTTTAATAATTGTTTTCTCTGTTTATTATTTATAATTGGAAAGTTAACTCATAAAATTTCATCTTTATGTCTTTATTAACATCTCGCATCAAGAACTACAAGTAAAAAATTTATAAAAAAAAAGAACAGCGATATGCAATTAACCCATTGATAATGAACGAGAAGTAAAAATCAAATAACAAATCAACATTGCTCAGCTGAACATTAGAATGAAACAAAAAGGAAGAATATATAAATACAAACAAATTAAAAAATGTGAGAAATGATTTGAATGATTGAATAAATGTAAAATATGGTAAACGGAGAAACTATTAAAGTAGTAGATTATACATAGTTATCAACATTTTTTATAATTTTCCTTTTTGCCCCCACACCCCCCCTTTTCAGTTGAGTAGAATATCCTAGTAAGCAGGTTGTAACCTTTAAATTATATAGCTTTATGCAATAATTTTTTAGTACTTTTTTGGTAATATAGCTTCTAAATTGTTAAGATAATAATATATTTAGAATGGCATAACACAATTATAATTTGTTATATACACGTCCAATATTTTTCCTATCCTGCTATTTTTTAAGTATCGTGTATCGCTATTTGACCAATATTTGTTGATACCGATATTAACTACATAGCTCTTACCATGCAATGAGTAGCTATTCTGCTTTCCTAGAGATTTAAAATTAAACTACCGACTACAGAAAGTATCTACTCAGCCAGTTACAAAATATTATGGTTCCTACTTCTGCATAGCAAGTTGCAAAGTTCACCCAGTAAGGTTGTTTCGTCATTTGACAGGGTGATATAGTAAGCAAAAGCAAATGATAAGTACCTCAAGCAAATCTTTAACATGCTCACGAAATAGTTTTTCTGCATCAACTTCATCTAGATCAGGATTTGTAGCACGACCCTGGGGATCCTTTTCTAACCTTGGCTTAGACTCTGTCCAAGTAGCCTATCAAAAAGCAAAAACATAAGTACTTAATAGTCAATCTCTATCTCTATTAGTAATAAAGAAAATTAATTGTAGATAATTCACTGACATGCATCGTTTCAACCATCATTGAACTTACATGAATATTCTTTCAGTTTCTCATATTCTATTCACATCCCTACGCTGATATTTCGTGTTATATAAGTTTTCTGTATTGGATCATAAATGACATAAATTTCTATTTTTCTGAAATTTTTGGCTTTTTTTGCATATATTTTGCAGGGGCATTTTTTCAAACACCCTTCTTAAGTTTCAAATTTCAATTCTGTCCTATGTCAAAAACAGGTTTCACGAAAAAGCCATGTCAATATTATCAATAAAAATTTGCAGTCTACACAGCAAATAATTACACTATACTACAAATATTTACAGTTTTAACTATACATTTTATTTTAAATGAAAATTTGAGGTCCGCACTGTGCATTTACTCTGAAAACATTGATAAGGGGTGTTTCATGAAACTTGTTTTTAGAAGCGTTTTTCAGGTCTTAAGTTTGAAAATAGGGGACGGACAGTTTTCTTGAATTGGTATTCTTTGACTTTTTTTTACAGGTCCAAATCAAAATTTATACATAGACCAAAATTAGGAACTGGAATTCAGACCTTATTTCATTTCGGTGATCACAGGAAGCGGACCAAACCAATCGGAATTCAGGATGAAATGTTGAATGTTGATGTAGACCTACTCGAGCTTAGTGTTAAGCGAAGTTACTTGTTCTATGGTATTCCCGGATTGTATATTGAATTTCAAAAATAGATGGTGAAACTGAGATATTGTGGTGTGTGTACAATGTGTAACCCGTGCATTGCACATGATGATATTGTAAAGAAATGGTAATTCAATTTTTTTTTGAATCTAACCTTGTCTATGAATGAATGTTAACTACGTTGGCTTCATTTATTTAAATTTCAAATAAATTAATTTTTGTTGATACATTAAATAAAATTTGAATATGTTGCTTGATAATAATAATTATATCGAAATAAATGGTCGAAAATTGAAAAGTTTGTATTTTAATTATAGAAATAGCTGGTAAGTTTAATAATGCACGAACACGGATGAAAATATTGATGATGATAAACAAAGAGTTGCTATTTGCAGTATCAAATTGTTTATGAGCAAGTACAATACTACTAAAATAATCATAAGTAAGAATTTCTATGTTCATTATCAATTTTACCGTACATAGTAAAATAATTTATTTTTCAAGTTTTGCCCTCATTCCCTCCAGATTCTTCTATTATATGTTAAGACATGCTTTTTAATTTGCATCTATATTTAAGAAAATTGAAAACCTATTTAATGTGAATGTAAAGGCAAAACCAATTCAATTAGATTATGCATTGATTAGTTCTAATTTAGGGTTAACTATTTAGAAGATCAGTGCAAAAGATTTTTACCATATAAAGTATTTGACAAATCCAAATCGTTTACAATGATGATGATTATGAGCTGACGTCACATTTCCTCTTTCTCTTACAATGCGTCTTTTGAATAAAATTTGTCAGTGCACTTATTTAATCCAACGATGATTTGTTTGTGTCTCTATGCATAAATATTTTCTTTCTTTCTTTCATTCTTTTTTTTTTACTTTAAAGATGCTAGATTCCTTGCTAAAACAAAGTGAACCGTTCAAATTGCTTAAAAGGTTGAGGAGGATTGAAGATAATGAAGGTGAAATACATGATAAAATCAAATAGGACACTGACTAGTAATAATGTTATTTCAGCCCAAAATATGTACAACAAATTCGATTTCAAATTCTTAATTCCCCTTTGTTAAATTTAAAGATTTATGATTGTGCACTTAGACAATATTGTCATGTGGATAAAGTCATGCTGCGGATAGCAGTACCTTAAACATAATAGTTGAGAATTTTTGAAATGTTGATAGTTTGAGTTAAAAACATTGATGAAGAGATTAAAAAAAATTAGATGACTTGAATGCTGATGTAAATAGACTTGTTTGAATGAGAAATTTATACTACGAAGGACAAGAATGTTGAATATAACGAGTGAGAGAAGAGTGGATTAAATGTTTTTTATTGTACTATCATTTTATAAATACATAAACATAATATATAATGAAAGATAAAAATATTAAAAAAATATCCTGGGTGAGACTCAAACTCATGACGTCAGACCTCTTAACTATTTAAGGAGAATTGTAACAAAATACTAAATAGAGAAATTATATAGCGACACGTCATCAGGAAACGTGATTGAGCCGCTAATATAATAGGATTCAAAAATGAAACTATTTCGAAACTTCAAGCATGTTCAAAATGTTAAGTCATTTCAACCGCTAAAACATCCATTTTAACCATTGATCTGAAATATTATTTTGAATATGCTAAGATCATTGAAATTAACCCAAATTTTGTAAAGATGGTCGAGTAGTGTAAGATGGTATCTACAATTATATACCGGGTAATGAATGAATTGTGTAGCTTAAAAATTTGTAATGGTGTGGCAAAGAGGGGCGTAGAGGATCCTTGCCCTGAATATACATGTGCACGCATGCGCATACAAACACATATAGAGTCTTGCAATGCGATGAATAAATGAGATTCTATATTTTATAATGCTATTGAGCCCAGCAATATAGAGAGAGGGATGGAACAACACTTCTGCCACATCTCATCCACACTTATATCCTCTTTTGAGGTACAAAATTAGAAATAGAGCCAAATTTTGTAGATGTTCAATCTAAACTACGAGCATCATCTTTTGTTTAAAACATTAGATCAGTTTCAATTGTTAAAACATTATTTTGATTGTTGACTTATGATGTTATTTTGAATATGTTTGGATCACAGTTAACAATTCATTATATGAAAAGAAGTTGTCCACAAACTCTTCGAGAAGATTTAAAATATTAGTGAAAAATTAAGTTGATAATTGGTTAAAAAAATGCAAAGAACGAAAATAATTAGAGACAAGAATAATCCAAATTAAATTTGAATCACTGGTTAAAAATTTCACGTATTATTTCAGAATTTATACTCCCATCATATCAATTAAATCAATAATATGCAAAAGTATACGAAAATGGTTAAATAACAGGACACTTGATAACCAATATTAATGGTCATCATGTATTATTTGGTTTTTCAGTATAATAACGAGTTGATTAATCAAATTAACATTGTAAATTTGACAAACGAAATGTGATTTCACTTTCTTCTTTACTCAATTTTTTTGCTTCTTTCGTGAAGTAACAAATTATTATTAATTAGAAGTTTGGATCGAATTTGTGAATTATTAGTGGATGATCCGCCTTCTCTATATATTAATTTAACAAAACTTGTCGACTCTTAGAAATATTTGTAAATTCAAAACAAACTTGTAAATCTTTCGCTTGCTTCACGAATTACTCACGTATAACTGAGTAACTACTAGTTACCAAGATTTTAATACAGATGATCTGGAATAATGCAAAAACATATCTTCAACGTTTTGTTTCATTTCAAAAATGTAGCTCTAAAAAATTGAGGCATGATGAACTCTAGAGGAAGTGAGATTCTGTATGTCAGTACACGCACACAACAATTATGGAAATTCTATCTGAACACAAATAGATGACACGATTGCTGACAAAATAGATCTCAACTATTGGATCTCCCACTTATTTCAATCTCATATATAAAGATAACAGGATCTAATGGTTGAGATCAGTTGTCTCATTTTGTATTTTATTTTGTATCCAAATAGTGTTATATATGTATATGTGTGTGTGTGTGTGTGTGTGTGTGTATAGAGAGAGGAGCAAGGATCGGCTACACCTCATTTTGGCTACACCTTAAATCCCCCAGATTTCCACCACAAGTTCTCGTTTAATTAAAAAAATTCTCTCTCTTGCCAATTCGTACTATTATTTAAATGGGAACATGTTGTAAAAAAATCAGGGGGAATAGAGTAGTAGTCAAAATGAGGTGTAGACATGCACACAGACCATCTGGCTGTAAAGTATGCAGCACCTAAGAGGCGATGAGAGCTTTAACATAACCATACACAGATTACAATATAATTCACATGAACAAACCTTTGGGTCTTTGATTATTTCCACAAGTAATGCTTGATAAGAAGATATTGCCTCTTTCTTACGGATTTTCAGTCTTATTTTCTCCATTTCTTGTTCTTCTCTTTCTTTTCTTTTTCGCATTTCCCTCTCCCTTTCTTTTAATTTATCCTGTAAAATAGAAAAAAGAAATTAGCACTTATTAAAGTTATCCACTTATCATATAGTGACAACAGCTATTTTCAGGCTTCCAACAATTGGAAATATACATTCCTGCCCATTTAGAAACCTTTCTAATATTTGGCATGAGTTTTAAAGAGACACGTTCCATTCTTTTGGAAATATCATAATCATACTTTAAAAAAATACAATAGCTCTGCATAAGGTAACAGTCTATAAACCATTATAACATGAGCGGCGGAGGTTTCTTACGTGTTCATCTTTTTTGGCTTTTGAGGCCTGTTCTGCTTCGCCTTCTATAGCTTTCAATTCAGAAATGTACTCGTTGAAAACAAGTTCTCTTTCTTCGTGCTTTAAACTTTTGTACCTTGGATCACTTCTAATGGTTTCTTTGACCTAGAATAAGATCAAGAACAATGTGTCCACTAAGAGTAGCAATGGGTACTGATAAAAATATAACATAAGCAGAGTCTTCAGAAACATACATAGAAAAATGAGGATTTTGTACAGTTATAATGGTATCTTTGACCTAGAATAAGATCAAGAACAGTGTGTCCACTAAGAGCAACAATAGATACTGATACAAAATATAATATAAGCATAGTCTTGTGAAACATACCTAGAAAATTGAGGATTTTGTACAGTTACCTTATATAATTGAATATGGTTCATCAAATTACACAATATTAAACAATGAAGAATAAAAGCATCATTGCAGCTAGGGGTGGCAATTGGACCCGACCCGGCAGGTCTCGATTCTAGGCAGGTCGGATCTTGTGGATGCAAACTATACATTTCAAAACCTAGACCCGAACCAAGCTTCGGTTTGGCTCGGGTCGGTCCAATTGGATAATAACACTAAAGTGCATAATTTTCAACATTTTTTGGTCGGGTCAAGTCGGTTCGGATTGGGTTTGATCGGGTCTCTGTTATATTTTTCATCACCTAGCCCCAACCCGAGAGCCATCGGGTTCGAGTTTTTCCGGGTCGGTTCGGTTTGGTTTGCGGTTCTCGGTTCTTATTGCCAACCCTAATTGCAGCAGAAATGAAGCAATAAGAATGTGGAATACAACTGCCAACAGTCCATGAACTGATATATGGAGATAAGAATTGGGTACATAACAGTAACCAGAAGTAATCATAATAATGAATTAATGATAAAGCTAAAGTAGAATGAGATGATAGAAATCTAAACTATGCGGTAAGTACCGAGTTTAAACAGTCATGAGTACTCACTTTGGACCAACGGCTACCCGCAGTTACATTATATTCCTTCAGCATTATTTTAAAACTTGTGACAGTAGCAATATGCATGGCTTTATTTTTCTCCTCGAATACTTTTTTAAGCGTGAGCACCCTATAACAAATTAGCATATCACTATGATAAAATGGTGACAAATCACAAAAAGTCTTCTGATTCAAAATGATAAAATTAACATACTTCTCATTCAAAAGGAGCTCCCGTTCCTTTCGATCTAGTGCCTCAAATCTTGAATCTTTTCCCCATTTTCTTTTAAAAGACTGGTAGTCGGTTTGGCAATCGATATCCTGGTAAATTTAGCTAGTGAATAACCAAAATTCAACAAGTGGGTATAAACACTAAACAACTGTAACGTTTAAATAACACTGGCATGTAACCTCTGTTGCTTCTTCTAACAACTGCTTGAAACCATCTATTGCAGCCTTCTGAGCAGCTCGTTTTTCCTTACGCTCTTCTTCTGCACGTGTCCGGACAAAGTGTTCAAATATAGACCTTCGAGCAGAATGACTAGGAACAGCCTGTTCAACGTGTTGTGATAAACAGTTATGTAAAACGTCTACATAACTCTTGACGGAAAATTCAGAGTTTAATATACAGCTTAAGCGTTGGTTCCCTAGCTTGAGTTGCAAGTCATTGCACAACATGTTTGAGCATTAGGTTTCAACTGTCAAATGCAGTTTAGTAATCCTCCCTATGAAGATAAGAAAATCATATGTAGTTTTGCAGCACTATACATATATATATGATATATCCATAATGCCAAATTGCCAACATGAAATTCTTGTTTAAATTTTTAATCTACACAAATGCATGTTATGCTTGTGCAAGTTTATGTCCATGTAATTGTAGAACGGAACTTCATTAGCTATCATAGCATGTATATAATATAGTATTGTGTGTGTGCGTGTGCACGTGCGCGTGAGAGAAAGTTGTGATCTTAGATTAAACAAACCTTGAATCGGGGATCGAAAAGTATCTTTGGCAGCTCCTTGTCCCATTTGGAGAATGGTGCAACTCCACGCTCTTTAAGCATTTCCTATGAATATGACAGTGTGATGAAGTTAATCTAATTATGCATGTATCCAATAACAAATTTATATGCACATTCTTTATTCTTAAGAAACAATATTAACAATTTACTGTTGGTACAAGAGACTGGAATGTGTATATGATTAACATAGAAATTCATGCTGCAATCACAAAACAGAACAAATTGTTAGCTTAACAACCTAAACTTTTGAGGAGGCTTTATTAAAATTTGGGCTACGTGTTATAAGCACAAAGTTTGCCTTTGCCATACACGAAAAACATGCAAAAAAGAAAAAAGGCTACCTCAGACACCAAGTATATCCATTGATTCAGATGGTAGATATACTAGGTTTCAAGGCCATAAGAGTTTCGAACCTAACAACTATTCACAAAACATACTGCTGTATCCAATAACTGCTTCATTATCAGGCCAATGTTTGTATTTTTGTTCCTCGAAAGACTTTAATGTTGTCTTTAAGGAAGTGCTAAATATTCATGTCAAGCCTGATGTTCAATCGGTAATTATGTATTTATCCAAATGATTTAACAACTATTATCCTAAACGACTAACAGTACTAGTTTACCAAGCCTATCCATATTCACTCGCCATCTTCATTGGGACACAAGTACTTAACGATATATCTCTTCTATTGGACGTACATGTTATTAGCTTACAAAAATGCTATGCATGTGAGCATGCCATCATGGTAGCTCAACGACTACTCACCCACCAATTGTGCATTAAACCAGTATTTTGGATGGCTCTTATACCAACTGTAACATACCGATGGTATTCAACTTAACAAATCATGCTGCAACGAGCCGAGCAAAGATATAAATTTTCATTTTGAAGTTCTCAATATTGAATGTGGTTGCAATTAATGTCATGCATAGAATCCAATTTTTATAACATGATAATATTTTTTTCCTAGGGGTTACGCACTATACATTTGCATATCTTATCTACAATTAGAGGTGTAGTATATTTGGTTAGGACTAAGACCCTACACGAGGCAAGCTGTAAATGATTCATTGACAGAATTATTTGCAAGCGATTTAGTCAGCGCAATGTATTGCGTTAATAGTAAGCTTATGTGAGTTTCTCATTAGTATCAAATATTGCTGCAATGATCTATCGTTTTTCAGAAAAAGTTCAATTAAAGTTGAATTACATACATAAAACTACTAATAAATCCTCTGTCAAACCCTTTTTTTGGAGAAACAATCCTTTGCCAAACTTGATGATTAACACAAACAATTTAGTGAATTTATCTTCTAAACCTTTAGATATAAAACATATTGGCTGTTAAGATCCAATATAGATAACATAGAGACATGGACTGAAAGATGCCTTTACTTTTTTAGCAAAAGAACTAAAGAAGATGGAAAATGCCACCTTACTCTCCTATTTTAGGAGTAAAAAATGTAAGAAAAACAAAATTAATTACCTTAAACTGATTTACACAATCATCTTTGCTCGGTCCACTTTCTTCAGCATCAGAATCAGATGAAACAGAATCAGACATGTTTTCATCTCCATTTGACTCTTTCATTTTTTCTTTGCCCTCATTTTTTTCATCTCCCTTAGTTGTAGCATCAGCTGCTTTTGAAACAGGGACCTCTGAATTGGAGGGAGAGCCAGTATCTTGTAACTTCTTTTTTATTAGATCTAATGCGGATGCAGAGACTTGCCCGCTAACAGATTCCCGACCACCAGTTTGCAAAGCAGGAGCCTCAATGGAAGTTGGATGGTTTTCTGTTTTGGCAATGTTGCTTTCCTCTTGAGATTTATTTGCTCTCGAAGAATCATTTTCTAGATTCTTTCTCATCTCTGCAACCACTGAAGGCACCTGCCAACTACTAACCTAAACAAGGAATCAAATTAGTCAAAATATTTATTGGACGTTGATTACTTGATTTACCATTGATTATCATGCTACAGTAACAATATAAGTATTAGCATATTTGAACTATACAAATCAGTTTAGCTGCCTATGCATAGCTTGTAATTACTGGCATTTGAAAATTGTTATGACATAAGCAGAAAACACACAAAGAAAATGACAAGCAGAAGCTTGACAGATGGGATAAAAATTTAGCAAAGAGATTATTAGTATTCGAGACATAAAATGTGCATATTGTATGTAAAAATTGAAGTTTTGACATAAGAAACTTTCTCCACAGTTAATACTATTCAAGCAAATCCAAATCTATCATCCCGCTAGGCAGATGACTCATAAAAAGTTAAAAAAATCATCAAACAGAAGGAATTGTATTATAGAACATGGAGTGACCTTCCATATACAAGTAAACCTAAAAATAATGATATAGAAAGAGGAATTCACGTTCAAAATGCTTTATAATAAGCGGAACCTTGGTCGGGTGATAATACCTTGTTCTTGTTGTCATAATAGTATTTCTTGCCATCATTAGTTGTGATCAATGTCCAATCAGTACCAATGATCTTTTCACTGACAAAAGACATGAATATAGATGTTAAGAGAATATTTGCTGAATCCGATGGATTGATCATTTAATAAAGCAACAATTGATGCAAGCAGTACGCCAATTATTAATATTCCAATATTCTCTAGTATGTAGTTATTCAGGTAAAAAAGTGCAACCTATAATTCTATTATTATGCAAAAAAGCTTTGTGAATGTATCATGACATCATTCATAACGGTGTTGCTAATTCGCTTAGTATAACAACACTAACAACAAGCAAAAACTGATCTTATACGCATTCAAGTACAATGTTATATTCAACTGATCTCTCTGTAGCATGTGCATAACTTCTTTAGTTGATATCACACTATTCACTATTCAAATAATTCAATGCAGGCATAAAAACAGTGAAAGATGACAACTAAGCTGATCAAAGAATGTTAGATGACAAAATGGATCTCGAGTGGATAAGATCTTTGATTAGCTTATTTTGCAATCTTTTATTAGCTTTTAATAGTTAAAAATGTAGGCAGCACTAATTTAATGGGCATGTATGAAGGATCTTGAATAAAAAAATGTCCCCTGCTATTTCATTTTATTTACTGACACGTCATATCAACAGGTAAGTTTCATGGCCATCAGCTGCTACAGTAACAGTTAATTTAAGATGACAAAATAAGGTGGCATAAGGCATGCACTACTGTAACTACAATTCATAACTAGGACAATGCAAAAAGGGATCGTCACTCATACCATGACACAGGAGTCGGTTGTTCTGCAATTTTATCTGGCTGTGATATGAAAAAAAAAATGAGATTACTCATGGTACTAATAAAAAAGAATACTTTTACAAGAATGGAGTCATATTACTTGATATGACAAGTACTATGAGCAGCTACCTCCCCCTTAAAGCTCGAAGGCCTATTATATGTTGATTCGCCGGTAACAGAGTTATAGTAGTAAACAGTACCCGACCCTGTCTTGTGTGCGGTCCATACATCAACTTCTTCACTTTTGATTGCCTCTACGGGGTTGCAGAGATCATGAGCATCATCTATGTAAACTAGTGATTGAAAATAGAATAAAAAATTAAGATTGGTATAATTTGGCAGACAATTGCAGAATGGTTTAACTCATATTCAAGGGAGTTTGGGTAATTGCACAACCCTTCACACTAATAGAACAAGTTTCAAGCAGTTGATGGAAACTGATTGTTACTTAAAGCACACAGCCCTACAAGACATACTTGAACAATATTAATCAACAATAATATATGAGAAAAATGAGTGTCATTTTTGCTGTATTGACTATAATTAGATATAAATTAGACAATCTTACCCTTAAATCTCTTGTGAATCCCCCCCCCCCCCCCCCTAATGTGCACGCAGGAGCGAGTGTGGCGTATTTAATATTTTGAAAATGGAAAAACTCTTCTTTCTTTTTCTTTTTTGTTGTGGTGGTGGCCGCTGTTGTTTATTTCAAGGTTTTCAACAGATGAAGTCAAAAAATTACTTTGATGGTTGTCATTTTTACATCCCTCGTATTAAATTTACCCCTTGTTCCTTATTAAAAAAAAGGTCCATTGAAAATCACATAACAGTGTTAATTAATACTCATTGTACAAGATGGTGTAACTGATCAATCCCATGCAACAGGAAGGGTTTAGCTGCAGTTAACAGAATAAGAAAATATAGAGTATCATACCAGGATTCGGTTCGTTAGCTTTGTTTTCAGGTTTGACAGTCAGAACACCAGGAGGCTGCATGTTAGGTGCGGATGAATAAGGAAGAGGCATGGCTTGCATTTGTGAAGGAAATGGAGATGCATATGGAAGATGTGGAGTAGGCTGCAGAGTGCCAGTTAATGGTGGGCCCAACCAAGTACCCTGTGAGGATGGACTTATTGCAGGTATAGAAGGATAAGGTGAGTAAATATTAGTTTGAATGTTTTGTGAAGACTGCATGGAAGCAGAAGCCACTTTAGGGTTAGGAGACTGAGCAGAAACTGCAGATGATCTTGTGGTGGAGGATGGGTTATCAGACTGAGAGGAAGCTGATTCTTGAGGTGAATTTCCATCTTCAGTTGTAATATTTCGAGTACCCTGTACAGTAAGGTTAAAAAAACACAGTCAATTGCATTTAAATGTTTATGTAAATCCTAATATTTGAATTTTCTATCTAAAATTTTCTGACTAGTTCTTACAACCAGTACTTGGTTGAACCACAATAACTTCCAGTCTTTCAGATATATGTGTCAACTTTCAATTGCATGCCCTTCGTTTGGAATTGGCGCGCTAGATAAAGCAAATGAGAGGACACAGATCTTAAAATGCAAGCTAGTGTTCTGAGTACATAATTATGTATAAAAGCTCTGGTTTGCTTAAGTTCAAGCTAATCACTCCAATAAAAAGAGCTTTATAAACTTGTAATACACGCACGTATGCGCACAGTGTATATATATTGAAATTTGGTCAATATGTATGCATAATACATGTGTGTGTGTCGTATTTTACTGATTTTGGAGTTGAAACTTTGATTCGTAGTCTCATTTTTGTGTTATGAATTTGTCATGAAACAGAAATCACTTGGGAAATATCGATCATACATTAGTTGGGGCTTTTTGCTCCTCCAATACATTTGCTGTGGTTGGTGGAGTTGGTTGGGGGACCCAAAAAGAAAAATTACTTGACGTTGGTCTAGTTTGTTGAATATATCCAGGAATCATCTGATTATGACTCATATGTTGTGCTGGAACTGGAGGCTGAAATGATTGGTTTGCAGCCTGCACATGCATTTGATTAGTGGCCTACAATATACAAAAATAAAACAAACTTTTCAATAATTACTATGTTATCACACAACACAAATAAAATGGGTATGGCTATTATAATGTCAACCTTACATTCAAAGGACAAGGTTGCGCAATAACCGCTAGATTTATTATAGATCAAAATAAAGGCAAATGCTATTGGAAGGTCAACCTTACAAACTCTTTGTGACAGTCCATGATAGTCGCCACAAGAGTTAGATTGGTAACTATTATTTTTTATTTGCAATAATTCTAATGTGAATATGGTACAACATTGCTTTTTTATTGCAAGGTTGACCTCGTAATAGAAAATTTCTTGAAAAAAAACGGTTTTAATTAGTTATTACCAATGTTTTAAAGGTATGCCTCAGCATGCATCAAGGCAGATGGCAGCAAAACGCCTTGACAGTTGATCATAAAGACGTTTTGCCTCTAAAGCATGCACCAGCAGTCTGAGGCATGAGATGCGTAAAAATGTACGCCTAACAACTTAGGGTGCTAAGGCATATATGCTTTAGGGTATAAAAAATTGCCTGTAACTGTAATAAAAATTGGACCAAACAAAAGTTACAAAACCCTATTTTATAGCAAGCGAAAGAAAAGGATTTTACAAAACAACAGCACCTAACTTTGTTGCTTGCAATAGTCTGTTTTTAAACGGGACTGTGTCTATGTTCTTTATTTTAGAGTAAATTAATGTTGTTATAATGTACATACCGATAACTGATGTACAAATTAGAAAGTATTTGAATAGAGTATATTTTCTATGTAACTGGTTGTATTTTGTTTGAAACACTTTCTTATTTTAACATTCGGCGTTGTTATATTCACTTCATGTGTGTGTGATGCTTACCTATAAAACTTACGCCTCAACGCTTTGAGACTAGCATCTCATCTCAGAAGCACAAAAACAACTTGAGTATGCCTTTGCGTTTTAAGATTTTGGTTATTACCAATTAGTATATATCATGGGATAACTACGATGCACCATTACAAACAGATTGTAAGGTCAACCTCACACTAGCATTTGCCAATAAAATTTTAAGTAAAAGATGTGAACTTACAATATGAGGACGAAACTGTTGACTGGATGAAGAATTAACAGTAGCACCTGGAAATGCATTATATGAAAAGAATGGCCTGTTCCCAAAAGTTTGCATAGGAGCAGGTGGCTGTAGAGCAGCTGGAGGCATTGCTGGAGTGAACTTAAAAGCCTAAAAAGAAACCAGGTCAGGCCATTCAGAAGACATAAGAGAACATTATGTTTGACTTATTTATAACTGATTTTGCAGTACACATACTTTCTAGTCCACAGTTTGCCTCATAAAAGTTGTGTGTGTGCGTGCGCGCGCGTGTGGAGAGAGGGGGGATGGTGCCTGCATGGCTTGGGATTAAGCTGATTCTTGCATATATATGATGTTCTACCGTTTTCACAAAATTTTATATCATTTTAAAACTTCTTACCTTCTCAAAACCACATTTTAAATCAACAAAATCAAAATGAATATTTCAATGATGCATTAATAATAGATTTTGGAGATATTAATGTGAGATACATAGATGCAAACAAATTGATGTGAATCTCAAGAAAATTAAATGATGGGATCTACAAAATCCTCTCATCCTTAGGCATATATAGATATATGTTAGTGTGTCTGTGTTGCAGCTTGACCTTGCCTATCAAAGTTTTCTTTTATATCAATCTTATCCACGAAAGTGCAACTATGCAGATATTTCTTACCAAATATACTTAAGAATTTAACCAGATGCATTTCTCATATGATGTTCAACGTTCAATTCAATGTCGTTCTTAATTAAACACCTAGCATGATCTTCAAAGAAGCAAGCAAACTGCTAGATATACAAGGACATCCAATACCATGGTTAGCATTTAGCATTAGATCACAATATATATAAGGTAATAGATTCACTGTAAGGCAAATAGAATAACTGGTACCCGTAAAAAAAATAGATGACATTAAACAATACTAACAGGCATAGATAGTGACTGCTGAGGTCCACCAGAATTAAAGTTAGGCCTTGTATATGAACCATACGGTAATGGTTGGGGTGCCATTTGAGTTGGTGGTGCTGGAGGTAAAGAGGAAGGTCTTATTGCTACTTCGGTTGACCCAACATTTGTAGCTGAAGATGCGACTTGATCTGCATATGCTGAATTAGATGTTAAGCAGGATGTGGTAACGGGCAAAGGTGATTCTGAAACCTGAGGTTGAGGTGCACTAGGGTCTGAAGTATGTGCTTCTGGATTTTGTACTGGTGATGACATAGCTATATCTATAATTTGATAAGCATGTAGTTAGCGATGGAAAGAAAAAGCCAATTAAAAAAACGTCATCATTATTAATTGACCATTTTCTGAGTTTATTAATTCATTGTTGATTTACCAATAATGGGCAACCATTAACATAAAGCAAGCAAACCAAATTTATATTTCTTGCATGTATTACAATAAATATGAATGATTTTTTACCTGTCTGAGTCACTTTCCAAAACAAAATGCAAGCTTTCAAAACTATCTAAAATATAGACCACTTTATGTCAGTGTGGCAGAAAATGAATTTCTATGCTAGTGCTATTTCAAATAGCATCACATTTATAAAAACTGGATTGACGCTATTTGGAATAGCACCGGTGCATAATGATGCTGTCTATCACATCGACCAAAAGTGACATATTTTTGTACTAAGGTTTTGAGCTTGATTTAAATTTGTAATTTGTTTTGGTAAAGCGGTTGAAATAGGTAAAGAACTTAATATGAGATGACCACCTCGGAATTTCGGAAGAGGAATGAGAACAAAAAATTTGGGGATTGTTATTATCTTAGAAAGTGAGGAGAGAAAGAAACAGAGTATCTGAGAATATTTTGTATTAATTTCCCCCAATATTTATTTTTCAACATAAATGTGTTCTTCGAAAACGATATCCACTATAATAAATAAACCACTGCAAGTATAATAGTTTTAGGTTCGTTTAAAAATGCTGAACTCTGAATTCTGACTGCTGAAGTCCGAACAATGACCGTTAGAATTTTGAATAATCAGTTACTTGTTTGCATTCGGCACTCACAACAAAGATCATCGTTCAGCATTCTAAAAAAAATAAGAAAAAAGTTCTGAATAATTTTGTCCGAATAGATGGCTGTATCAGGATCGTTGACAAAAAACCAACAACATGAAAAGTTCTGATTTATTAATCAAAAGTTGGATTCATAACTTCTGGTTAAAAACAAACACAGCCAAACCATGCATTAAGTTGACTATGTTGTTATATCACAGCCTTCCGATCCAAGAGTTCAATTGGATCGCAACCCGTGTAAAATGTGCGATTCTATTTCAGAACGAAAATATTGGAGTCCAATACTGAATCGCGATTTCACTTTAAACATCGGACTGAAACAAAATCAAAAGAGATTTAGTTCGGCATCGCGATTTCGATTCGGCAGAAAAGAAAAAAAGGAGCAATAGGGAAGCAGCAGCAGCAAACCTGAATTTTGTAGAAACCCTAAGCCTCGGGGAGGAAGATGATTGATAGAAAGTGTTCAGATTGGATCGGTTTTATTCGGATTCGGTATCGCGATTGCGGTCTTTTGAGAAAACGGAGATGGATTCAGATTGGCTGCACCAAAGGTTTCAACACACCACTGTAAAAATCTGTCTCTTTTTTTTTTTTTTCTTTTTTTTTTCTTTTTTTGATTTCTAGGGTCTTGTACCAATTTACTTAGTAACATTTTTTTATGTTTCGCTAGCACCGTTCCCAGTAAAGAAATATCATCACCTATTTAACCTCTTTTTAAAACTAATTATTGCAAATAGCTCAGTATTAAAACTAATATCAAATTTAGCCATGTTTTGGCCAGCTCAGCCCCGAGGTGGCCAAAACGTGCTGGCGACTTTTCAAAAGTCGTCGGTACATTTTTTCTTACGTATGATACAGGCGACTTTTGGGAAGTCGTCTATTGGCGGCTTCCCAAAAACCGCCTGTTTGTTTGAAAATAATTTGGACGACTTTTGGGGAGTCATCAGTGGATGACTTCTCAGAAGTCGCCCATTCGGGGCTCTGTAACAAAACCAGAGCCCCATTTCTTCCTCCTTCATTCTAACCTCTTCCTCTCCATCTTCGAAAACCCCCACTATACCCTACTTGAATTTTTTTAAAACCTAATTAAATTTCATTTAATATCCTTAAAAGTAATAGATTTCGAAGATCTACCTCAAGCATAGCAAAACGTCGTACGATCGAATGCAATCAAGGTATGCAGTAGAAACCCTACGTTTTGAATTTAGTTTGCAAACTAAATTTTTTTTGCTTGATGTAGAATGGCACCTAGTTTTATTCCAACTATATGCTATTTTGATGGTGAATTGGTTATTGACGATTTAATGTGTGGGAAATATCTTGGTGGATCTTACAAATCGACTAAAGTTCGAAGAGGATCTACTTTTGAGCAGTTGAAAGAGTCGGTTTATAAAGCAACAAAGATAAAATAAGAAGAGTACGAGATTGAAATAGTTTGCAATTGGCCAGCAGATTCCGAATCCAAATCAACCAAAATTGTTGATGACGACGATGTTGAATTAATGTTTGTTGTCTCGACCAAATCTATTGAGTTGTTTGTTGGGAAAAAAAGGAGATCGGTTGTAGAACAACCAACACCGGCATCGGTAATAAATTTTGCCGTTGAAGAATATTCTAGAATGGAGGGGAACATTAATACTGGATAAGAAATTCTGTCACCTAGTTTTAGCAATCCGACTCAGTACATATCGCAATACGGGCAACAACAAATGTTTTATGGTTTTCATCCATTCATGAGTTTGTAGCCAAATGTCCAATTTACCCATCCCCGTTTGACACATGACAGCTTTTCACGAATGAGTCAGAGGTATCGTTTAGTCGTGATTACATAGAGATATGTTTTACTGAATTTATTTAATTATTATACTTAATTTGTATTCCCGTGCAGTTTTATTCCAATTCAGAATTCCACTCAAACGAAGTGCTAGAGCATCGAGTGGTCGTACAAATGAACGAATGCAGCCAAGTCCGTCCGAATTTACCATTTAAGCCAAAAGTAAGTTAAATATTGCAGTATGTTGCAAAATCGTTAGTATGAAGAAATAAACTAAAATTGGTATATTAATTTACTGCAGGTGCACAGCAAACAACACTACTACACAGTCATACATCCAACCACCAAATGAACCAACAGGTTAAACTATGTGCAATGATGATATGGATGTAGAAGATGAAGAAGATGTACAAGCTGAAGATGTACCTGCACTTGATAGTATATCTGTTGTGTCAATACCAGAGGTTGATACAACTTGGGTGGAAAATATGCAAGTAAATAATGATCCACTAGAGTATGATTTTGGAGGTGTAGAAGCAGATTGTGTGGACAATAATGAACCGGAAATGGAGATACCGTTGGATGATGATTTATGCAGTGCACAAATTATGGCTAAGTCAATTATAGCAAATGTAAACTTCAACAGCGAATTATTTTTATCATGCAGCGTACAGACCGGTTTCAAAGTTGGCATGGTGTTTGAGAGTAAAGCTAAATTTTTGCAACAACTATCAGAATGGTCAATCTTACATGCGGTATTTTTTTAAGCCAATAAGGTCGAACAAAGCAAAATATACCGTCATTTGCAACGTCGATGACAGTTTTTCTTGGAGAATACATGCTATTGATTCAAAAAAGACACAGGCTGGATGGTGGGTTATTAAAAAATATCCTAGTGATCATACATGCGTTAACCCTACAGTGAACTCAAATCATAGGCAGGCTACATCATCCTTTATGGTATCGAGGATCATGCCTTTCGTGAAATTCAATTTGAACATTACAGCCGGAACGATGCAAGTTCTAATGGAGGAACGATTATTTATAAAAATTAGCTATCTGAAAGCATGAAGAGTGTAACATCCCGCCTTTTCGCACACTTTAAAACGACACTCGTGCCAATTCAAAGCATACGCAAGGACGGAGTGTTATGGGGTAGATCAGAAAAACAGAGAAGGAATAAACAAAATAGAATCTCACAGCGGAAGGATAAAATATAATAATAAATATACAGTTCATAAACGGTTTACAAAACACTTGATTCTTCTTTACAAAATAAATATCAGAGTTACACATACCAATACAATCAATGCAGCGGAACAGAAAGAGTGTGGTGCAATACTATATATAAAATAATACTGATTCTTCGTCTTCGTCCTCCAAGCTAAATCTGCTATCCTGAAATGCTCGGACTGACCCGAGCGAATTTGAAAAGACAAAAACACTCGAGTCAGACTAGAATATCTTATGTGAGTTAAATAAACAGAAATAAATATGAGTACAGTAACTCAAGAGATGTTCGGGATTTACATCTCCTAAGGATCCGTTAAACTATTTACTATATAGTATATTGCGCTATTATAATAGTGTCTATTTATAAAATAAACTTACTTTTAAATAGCGTTAAGGCTTTACATTTTCCACCTTAACACGTAAAATGCCAATAGTCTATACAGTACCGTAATACCTCCTGATCGGGAGGCTACCAGAGGATACTCCATAGGTACGACACAAATAGAAACTCGTAGTAAAGGCTCGATATGGTAGGTGACACGGCACAACTAGGCAATGCCAGGGTAGATATACCAATTGCTATCCAGGCTGGTGGAAACGCGTAGCCGCAGTTACCGCCCACCTCGGACTAACTCCCCAAAATCAAAATATAGAAGTGGCCACTGAATCAAATCCAAGTCAAAGTATAATATCGAAGAGGAGCGTCCGATCAGAGGAATGAACTCATTGGCCTGAGAATCGCTCCTGTTTTAGCCACCTTATGCCAACTCACGGGAGTTGGGTCCACGTATTTACCTTACAGGAAAACCTACTTCATTCTGGAATCTCCACCGCGTACACGGTTAGTCAAAGTGGTTTTCGGTATCGACAGAGAGTATGTCCATATCCGATCCCGGTCTCTTTGCCAACCCATCGTTATTATAACACCGCGGTTATTATTTAAAAATAGTTTATACTTTAAAACCAGAATATAATCCATTTCAAACCATAATATTACGATATCATTTCTTCTTTAAAAACACAAACCATGTATTTTCATATTATTTTATAAAAGCCCAAATCAATGATATCGTTTCCCAAATAAAATTTTCCTTTCCAAAAATTATGTCACTTTTTATTATTTAATATCCCATGTAACCAATATTTTGTTTGTAACTTTCAACATAATTCTTCGAAAATCCATAGTATTTTAAAACCATTATTTTCAAAACTAAATGGTTTGGATATTCAACGGCATGCGAATTAAAAAGGTTTAACTTTACTGTTGTTTTATAAAGAATAAATTACATGGCTTTCCAAATATTTCTTGTTTTAAAGTTAAACCAAAATCCAAAATATTACTTCAAGTTCCAAAACCATTTCAATTTTATATATATTTATATCCATTTTTGAGCATTAATATTTCAACTAAAGTTGGATTTTTTTATCCTTTCGAAATCAATATTCTATTAATTAATCTTGACCATTCACATAAAATCCATAATTAATAAGACTTCAATTTCTAGTAAAATATATATATATATATATATTTCCAAATTCAATTTTTACTAGAATATTCATTTCAAAATATTTTGGGAAAAATCCAATTATAAATATCATATCTTTAAAATTTTCAACTTAATATTTAAATATAGGATATAAATCATCAAACTCCATTTTCTTAATTTTCTTCCATTTTTAATAAAGAAATTTATTCACCTTTTTATTTCAAAATTTCAACTTCATATGCATATAAATATGGAAGAAAACATTTATTCAGTATAAAAATTTAAGATTTTATAAACCGTATTCCATCCAAACCATAGAAATCACATTAAAAATAGTTATATATATACCGCGGTGCCTGTATAAAATTTTCTATCCTATGGTCAAGTGATACGGATATTTATCATTTCAATCCGCAATTTAAAAAAATAAAACTTTGCGGTTTTATCATTTCAAACCACAATCCCGAATGAAATGTAAAATGTATGCTAACTTGCAGTTTAATGATATCAAATAAAACATCCATTCAATAACACATCCATCATCCAATCACAAACATCAAGCAATATCAATCAACAACAATATATGTTTGGTAATATACAACAGGTAATAATTGGCAGTTTTATTTCAAATTATATTTATCAACTATTAATCTAACAATTTATATTCAGTGATAATTGACATAACTGTTAACTAGCAGTTCATATGCAAACAATAATTTCTAACAGCCAATTTACACGCAATAAATCAATTAAATTAACAGTTACATTCAAAAAAATGCAATTCAACAGATATGAATGAAATAACATGCCAAAAGCTCATAAATAAATTTCTATTCATTTCTAAAATTTATTTAACAAACACAAAAGCTTCTAGTAGTTGTGAGTGGGTTAAAACACTCACCTTTTGAATTTAAATCGAATTCAAACCCGATTTAAACTCAAAAATTCGCCCGTCTCAGAATTCGTCCAAACCAGCGTCATCGAGTCCGGAATTAAATTACGATCCTAACAAAAAAAAATTCGTGTGAATCCGAATTCGTATGAGAAAGTTATGGCGAAAAATGCGACTGAAAACAAATTTTAATTAAAACACAAAACAAACAAAACTCACCCACACGTTGACACACGTCATCACCCTTCATTCTTCATGCATCTACAGGGAAAAATTCACGCACGCATCAACACGCAACAGCCGCCTCTAAATTTTCGAAACCCAATCAAAAATTCCCGCCAATCCAACCGTTGAAACGCCAAACTAACCACATAGATGCGATCCCCATCGTCCACTCTACAAAACCCAGAAACCGTTTTCCGATCCGACGAAGTTTTGCGCGACGATGATGAACGGTTTTGGGGCTGTTTGAATTTATTCTGGATGAACGACAGCTCCAATTGAAAAACGAATTTCACCAGTATATTACGCGTATCGAATACTTCAACATATATTTTTTCTGGAATTTTCTGAAATTTTTGAGTTTTGACTTTTGATTTTGAACTGTGGATGGATCTGGAATTGGATCTGAGATGTATACATTTGGGGAAGAGAAAAGAGTGAAGAAATGAACTTACAGCAAATGAAAAAGAAAGGAGCTAGGGTTTATAGATGTATATTTATAGATAGGCTAGAGGTAGGGTAGCTAGACTGGATACGCGAACGTGCGTGACAAACCATGGTCCAAAAAGCCCGCTATGCCTCCGGAGTCGGATTTGTTAAAACTATATATCCAAATAGGTGTTTTAAAATATTCTGAACGCGATGGAAAAAGTTTCACGACCAAATTCGATCGTATGAAGAAGTTATGCCAAAAAAACAAAAATTTCACATTGATTTCAAAATGCGTAAATTTCAAGGCGTTTCGAGTCCGTACGATCAAACGACAAGTCCGATCGCTACGAAACTTGAAACGTTATTATAATTCACCGTTACGGATCCGATGAAACTGGTTTCGTCGAAATCCGAGTCCGTGACAAAAATGGCTATTTTTAATATTTATTAAATAAATTAAAATAAATCGTAAAATCCAAATTTTCTTTCAACTTTAAATATTGGCCAAATTTCATTACTAAGATAATTCAATCAGTTCCAATTGATTTAACACGCTTGGATTTGAATTAAAATGTATAAGTATATTAATTTGCAGCGTTAATATCCGCACTTTCTTATTATTAGGAAATTTAAAATTTTATTCTAAAACCCAATTATTAAAACTTATACCCTTATACTCTCAACAAAATCTAACTAAATAAATAATTGGATTTCCATTTCAACTCATTATCTTGATTGCAATTAGCCTTTTTACCATAATTAAATTCCAAATTATTAATAACCCTTATTTTTCTTAACTATTTATTAATTCCAATCCAATTGAATTCAACACTATAAATTTGATTAATTTATTATATTCACTTCCTTTCTATTATTCAAAGTATTTGTTGTAAATACGACGAATACTAACATTAGTTTAAGATTTCACTCAATGTTTACAAATTCCATTTCCATTTAATAACGTAATATTTTACGTTCAATTCTATTTCATTTGTCGTAAATACCACTTGTTGAATTAAATACTCAAATCATAAATAAATCTTGCTTCTAAAGTTATACCAACAATGGTCCAGTTAAATTTGAATTAGCTTTACCTTTATTTTATGAAATTAACTATTGCAATAAATCCAAATTAATAAAGAAGGTTAGATTCCTATACTACTTCTTTGGTCTCCATTAACCTTTTATGGCGAGTATGAATTTCCATGTATAATTGAAACTTTTATATCCCTTAAATTTTTACTATCATTCAATATCTACACATTCTAGCTAAATTTCAACTAACATATAAATTAGCTATTCCAACTTCCATAAATTTCGATTATCATACTATAGAAATTAAATTCCCTTAACCACATAAATAAAAGTTGATCCCTATCTATTAACATTATATCACGTTTGCATAAATTTATTCAATGGTCGCTTTTAATTAATAACTATCCAATTTCCAATCCAAATGTAAATCTTCCACCTTTGAATTCTTATATTAAATGGAATTTAATATTTACTGATTCAACATTTATATGTTTCTAAAAATTAGCTCCAACCAAATGTGACAATTTTACATTTCATTTCTATGCAATATATACTCATCTTATTCCATTTATTTGGTTACTGCATTGAAATCTATTTATTAACCAATACTAACATTATTATCATAAAAAAAAAAATGATTCCCAATTTTTTCAATACTTAGAACAAAATTTTCACATTAAATCAAATCCTTCTATTCAAACCAAGTGTCATGCTATGATAATATTTTACGTTGGTTACACTGAAAAAAATCAACTTTTTATCGTTATCAATTAAACATGCATTAATTGCACAAATTAAAGGAATTAATTGCCATTTATCCAATTCAATTTCATACATCAATCTATTTCATCTAAAACCTTACCTATGAATATTGCAACCTTTAATCCCATTAAATACCAATTAACCCAAATTATTTCATTTATTCTAAGTCATATCACTAAAATAATTCATCATAATAAACTTAAAATCTATACGTTTATTGATTTATTTCTATTTGTCTTATGTTAAATTCTAAATTTAGTAAGACAACCTAAAGTACTCCATTCAATCGACAGTCCCTTTCAATTGTTAATACGTACTTAAATTTCTACAGTTGCCTTCCATCTGCACTTCCGTTACTATAATAAAAATTAGTAACATTTATGCCATCAATCATCATAATTACTTACCCTTAATTGAGTTTGATTTCCAAATAAATTTGCTGACCCTTACTTAGACAATTTATAAAAGTTTGTCATCATACCTATAGTTCTACGCTTATGCTATGTCTTAAATTTCAATAAATTTATAAATTTTGAGATGTTCATTAGGGTTTACAAATTAATTGACTTGCAATAACAGGGTTTCTTAATCTATTCAATTTATCGTTCACAATCTTTTATTGCATTAAATTGGTTTAATATTCCCATATTAAATTTTATGTCCAGGTAAGAATTTTTCTTTCTTTCTCTATTTAATTCATTTGAATTTTATTCAAATGTCTTTAAATAGGTTTCTAAATCACTTCTATATAATTTATTCTAGCCTTCATTTTAATACTTATCTACCACCTTTATTCTTTCAACTAAAATAAATTACAAAATCCTATTAAACAAACAATTTTAAATGGTCGAATTTTACGGGTCGTTACACTCTCCCCCACTCAAAACTTTTCGTCCCCGAAAAGGAAAAGGAAGGGAGAAGGAAGAATAAAACAGTATATCTAATTTCAAATATTAACTTATAACAATAATTTACTAAATTAATTTCCTTTAATGAAATACACTTGTTTTATAATCATTATGTCTTTTAATACTTGAATTATTAAAGTTGGAAAAATACCTTTAACAAAATTCTAAGTCCAAAATTTACGAAAAATTTCGGCAGAGTCTCCTTTGTACGGAGGGACTCTGGAGAAAATATAATATCCAAATATACAAATATATTACATATATATCCAAAATAAAATATCCCACACGGGAAAATATATAAATAGCGCTTTAATCGTAATCCAAAAACGTACCTATTTGTCGGGCAATATGCTTATTATTTTGGAACCAAAAGCAGTAGCAGTTGCTTCCAACCCCTGTATTCACTTATATAATCTAAAAGTTAAATATTTATTTTACAATGAAATGTTTGGGTAGATTCATCATTCATATCCAATCAAATGCAACAACCATACATTTTAACAAACAGCACACACCGCAAACAACAATCATTCACTCAACAAACAATCAGTTGTTCGGGTTCAAATTCTGAAGTTGTACGAATGAAGAATAACTATCAAGTACATCCGTTGCTCAACAGCCTTAGATGGAACAAAGGTAGATTATTTGTTCATCCAACAACTCCACAATTCCTTACCCAACAAACATACATCAACCAAACAATTCAAACCAACACCAAAATAGTTTATTTACATTTATTTCATAATTCAGTGGTTTGATTTTCTTTCCTTCATTTATGGAGGAATTTCTTTGTTTCTTACAAGTTTTATTTTCCAACTATCACAAAATTCATTATATTTGCATTTCCTTTTTATTACTTAAGTTTATAAAATAAATTCTCATTAATAACAACAAATATTTTGAATATCTTCATTTCCTTACTCTTCACTTGTAAGATTTCCCTTAAATTCTTAATCTGCTAACATTCATTCTTATAAGTGGAAGTTTTTATTTATTCATCAACTATTAATTGTAGTCATTTCAATTTTTCCTACTTTCCATTATATTGGAATAGGGGAGACTTAAGACATCTTAAACTAATAATCCTACAATCAATTCTTATTTAGAATTTCATTTTATTTGCTTTAAGTTCATCTCACCTATTAATAATTCTTAACTTATTTTCAGCAAAATTTCAATTATAACTTAAGTTTATACCATTGAATTCTTATTATAACAGTAATTTATTGAATACTTCATTTTTCCTAAATTTCTACTTGTATAATATTCAATTCCAGTTTCTCATTTAACACTTCAACTTTTATATTTGGGTAAGTTATTTATGTTAAGGAAATTGCAATTGAACTTATACAAGTTTAATCTCCATTCTTTTAATTAAATTTAATGTTTATTCATATTACCCTTTGTCTCATATGTATGCAAATTCCTCTTTATAGCTTTGCAGTTATTCTCTTATTTCAATTAGAGGTTTCAATTCATTTATTACTTAACTTTTATTTCACTAACAATTTATTAATGGGAGATTTTAGAATTAAATTCCGGTTTAAATCTCAATTTATTTCAAAATAACAGATAAATAAGTTCTTACAACTCAATATCTCTAATTATATTTAGAACAATAAAATTTTAAATAATTTCAAAACAAATATGCAGTAGAATTTACTACAGTGGCCTTTCCCCTTCGAAACTCGAAAATGAAAGTCGATGATGCGGCCGTCATCACTGAATTTATTTTCCAGCGACAGAGAGGAAAGTACAGAATTTATTTTCTCCAAAATCTTCTTTTAAACGATTCTTCCGAATTATCTAAATATTTGTATAAGAAAATACTTATAAACCAAATCATTATATTTTATAAATCCTTTGAAAACAGATTTTCAAAAATCCCGGACTTAAGTTCTAAAATTTCCAATTTGATTCATTGTAATTTCAACTTAGCTCCAATTATTATGAACATTTTTATTACCTAACATCCAATCTATAGCAACCAAATATATATCTTTATAAAAATATTTTTATGTATAGAAAATATAATAGGCAAAATTATTTCATTCACCTATATTAAAAACAAATATTATGTCGGTCTGTCCTATTAAGTGTTTAGAAATCCCTATTGATGGCATAGCGTCCCATGCATCAACCAGAATTTATAAATACAAAGCGGAACAGATTAACACAATATCAAAATCTTTTATTAACACTAACAAATACGCTCTCTCATATATATACACTCAGCGACTCCCATATGATATTTCTACTCTATTAACAAAGAGTCAAACCCCACAAAGCCAAGGTTTATCGCTAAACCAAAGCTCTGATACCAACTGTAACATCCCGCCTTTTCGCACACTTTAAAACGACACTCGTGCCAATTCAAAGCATACGCAAGGACGGAGTGTTATGGGGTAGATCAAAAAAACAAAGAAGGAATAAACAAAATAGAATCTCACAGCGGAAGGATAAAATATAATAATAAATATACAGTTCATAAACGGTTTACAAAACACTTGATTCTTCTTTACAAAATAAATATCAGAGTTACACATACCGATACAATCAATGCAGCGGAACAGAAAGAGTGTGGTGCAATACTATATATAAAATAATACTGATTCTTCGTCTTCGTCCTCCAAGCTAAATCTGCTATCCTGAAATGCTCGGACTGACCCGAGCGAATTTGAAAAGACAAAAACACTCGAGTCAGACTAGAATATCTTATGTGAGTTAAATAAACAGAAATAAATATGAGTACAGTAACTCAAGAGATGTTCGGGATTTACATCTCCTAAGGTTCCGTTAAACTATTTACTATATAGTATATTGCGCTATTATAATAGTGTCTATTTATAAAATAAACTTACTTTTAAATAGCGTTAAGGCTTTACATTTTCCACCTTAACACGTAAAATGCCAATAGTCTATACAGTACCGTAATACCTCCTGATCGGGAGGCTACCAGAGGATACTCCATAGGTACGACACAAATAGAAACTCGTAGTAAAGGCTCGATATGGTAGGTGACACGGCACAACTAGGCAATGCCAGGGTAGATATACCAATTGCTATCCAGGCTGGTGGAAACGCGTAGCCGCAGTTACCGCCCACCTCGGACTAACTCCCCAAAATCAAAATATAGAAGTGGCCACTGAATCAAATCCAAGTCAAAGTATAATATCGAAGAGGAGCGTCCGATCAGAGGAATGACCTCATTGGCCTGAGAATCGCTCCTGTTTTAGCCACCTTATGCCAACTCACGGGAGTTGGGTCCACGTATTTACCTTACAGGAAAACCTACTTCATTCTGGAATCTCCACCGCGTACACGGTTAGTCAAAGTGGTTTTCGGTATCGACAGAGAGTATGTCCATATCCGATCCCGGTCTCTTTGCCAACCCATCGTTATTATAACACCGCGGTTATTATTTAAAAATAGTTTATACTTTAAAACCAGAATATAATCCATTTCAAACCATAATATTACGATATCATTTCTTCTTTAAAAACACAAACCATTTATTTTCATATTATTTTATAAAAGCCCAAATCAATGATATCGTTTCCCAAATAAAATTTTCCTTTCCAAAAATTATGTCACTTTTTATTATTTAATATCCCATGTAACCAATATTTTGTTTGTAACTTTCAACATAATTCTTCGAAAATCCATAGTATTTTAAAACCATTATTTTCAAAACTAAATGGTTTGGATATTCAACGGTATGCGAATTAAAAAGGTTTAACTTTACTGTTGTTTTATAAAGAATAAATTACATGGCTTTCCAAATATTTCTTGTTTTAAAGTTAAACCAAAATCCAAAATATTACTTCAAGTTCCAAAACCATTTCAATTTTATATATATTTATATCCATTTTTGAGCATTAATATTTCAACTAAAGTTGGATTTTTTTATCCTTTCGAAATCAATATTCTATTAATTAATCTTGACCATTCACATAAAATCCATAATTAATAAGACTTCAATTTCTAGTAAAATATATATATATATATATATTTCCAAATTCAATTTTTACTAGAATATTCATTTCAAAATATTTTGGGAAAAATCCAATTATAAATATCATATCTTTAAAATTTTCAACTTAATATTTAAATATAGGATATAAATCATCAAACTCCATTTTCTTAATTTTCTTCCATTTTTAATAAAGAAATTTATTCACCTTTTTATTTCAAAATTTCAACTTCATATGCATATAAATATGGAAGAAAACATTTATTCAGTATAAAAATTTAAGATTTTTATAAACCGTATTCCATCCAAACCATAGAAATCACATTAAAAATAGTTATATATATACCGCGGTGCCTGTATAAAATTTTCTATCCTATGGTCAAGTGATACGGATATTTATCATTTCAATCCGCAATTTAAAAAAATAAAACTTTGCGGTTTTATCATTTCAAACCACAATCCCGAATGAAATGTAAAATGTATGCTAACTTGCAGTTTAATGATATCAAATAAAACATCCATTCAATAACACATCCATCATCCAATCACAAACATCAAGCAATATCAATCAACAACAATATATGTTTGGTAATATACAACAGGTAATAATTGGCAGTTTTATTTCAAATTATATTTATCAACTATTAATCTAACAATTTATATTCAGTGATAATTGACATAACTGTTAACTAGCAGTTCATATGCAAACAATAATTTCTAACAGCCAATTTACACGCAATAAATCAATTAAATTAACAGTTACATTCAAAAAAATGCAATTCAACAGATATGAATGAAATAACATGCCAAAAGCTTATAAATAAATTTCTATTCATTTCTAAAATTTATTTAACAAACATAAAAGCTTCTAGTAGTTGTGAGTGGGTTAAAACACTCACCTTTTGAATTTAAATCGAATTCAAACCCGATTTAAACCCAAAAATTCGTCCGTCTCAGAATTCGTCCAAACCAGCGTCATCGAGTCCGGAATTAAATTACGATCCTAACAAAAAAAATTTCGTGTGAATCCGAATTCGTATGAGAAAGTTATGGCGAAAAATGCGACTGAAAACAAAATTTAATTAAAACACAAAACAAACAAAACTCACCCACACGTTGACACACGTCATCACCCTTCATTCTTCATGCATCTACAGGGAAAAATTCACGCACGCATCAACACGCAACAGCCGCCTCTAAATTTTCGAAACCCAATCAAAAATTCCCGCCAATCCAACCGTTGAAACGCCAAACTAACCACATAGATGCGATCCCCATCGTCCACTCTACAAAACCCAGAAACCGTTTTCCGATCCGACGAAGTTTTGCGCGACGATGATGAACGGTTTTGGGGCTGTTTGAATTTATTCTGGATGAATGACAGCTCCAATTGAAAAACGAATTTCACCAGTATATTACGCGTATCGAATACTTCAACATATATTTTTTCTGGAATTTTCTGAAATTTTTGAGTTTTGACTTTTGATTTTGAACTGTGGATGGATCTGGAATTGGATCTGAGATGTATACATTTGGGGAAGAGAAAAGAGTGAAGAAATGAACTTACAGCAAATGAAAAAGAAAGGAGCTAGGGTTTATAGATGTATATTTATAGATAGGCTAGAGGTAGGGTAGCTAGACTGGATACGCGAACGTGCGTGACAAACCATGGTCCAAAAAGCCCGCTATGCCTCCGGAGTCGGATTTGTTAAAACTATATATCCAAATAGGTGTTTTAAAATATTCTGAACGCGATGGAAAAAGTTTCGCGACCAAATTCGATCGTATGAAGAAGTTATGCCAAAAAAACAAAAATTTCACATTGATTTCAAAATGCGTAAATTTCAAGGCGTTTCGAGTCCGTACGATCAAACGACAAGTCCGATCGCTACGAAACTTGAAACGTTATTATAATTCACCGTTACGGATCCGATGAAACTGGTTTCGTCGAAATCCGAGTCCGTGACAAAAATGGCTATTTTTAATATTTATTAAATAAATTAAAATAAATCATAAAATCCAAATTTTCTTTCAACTTTAAATATTGGCCAAATTTCATTACTAAGATAATTCAATCAGTTCCAATTGATTTAACACGCTTGGATTTGAATTAAAATGTATAAGTATATTAATTTGCAGCGTTAATATCCGCACTTTCTTATTATTAGGAAATTTAAAATTTTATTCTAAAACCCAATTATTAAAACTTATACCCTTATACTCTCAACAAAATCTAACTAAATAAATAATTGGATTTCCATTTCAACTCATTATCTTGATTGCAATTAGCCTTTTTACCATAATTAAATTCCAAATTATTAATAACCCTTATTTTTCTTAACTATTTATTAATTCCAATCCAATTGAATTCAACACTATAAATTTGATTAATTTATTATATTCACTTCCTTTCTATTATTCAAAGTATTTGTTGTAAATACGACGAATACTAACATTAGTTTAAGATTTCACTCAATGTTTACAAATTCCATTTCCATTTAATAACGTAATATTTTACGTTCAATTCTATTTCATTTGTCGTAAATACCACTTGTTGAATTAAATACTCAAATCATAAATAAATCTTGCTTCTAAAGTTATACCAACAATGGTCCAGTTAAATTTGAATTAGCTTTACCTTTATTTTATGAAATTAACTATTGCAATAAATCCAAATTAATAAAGAAGGTTAGATTCCTATACTACTTCTTTGGTCTCCATTAACCTTTTATGGCGAGTATGAATTTCCATGTATAATTGAAACTTTTATATCCCTTAAATTTTTACTATCATTCAATATCTACACATTCTAGCTAAATTTCAACTAACATATAAATTAGCTATTCCAACTTCCATAAATTTCGATTATCATACTATAGAAATTAAATTCCCTTAACCACATAAATAAAAGTTGATCCCCATCTATTAACATTATATCACGTTTGCATAAATTTATTCAATGGTCGCTTTTAATTAATAACTATCCAATTTCCAATCCAAATGTAAATCTTCCACCTTTGAATTCTTATATTAAATGGAATTTAATATTTACTGATTCAACATTTATATGTTTCTAAAAATTAGCTCCAACCAAATGTGACAATTTTACATTTCATTTCTATGCAATATATACTCATCTTATTCCATTTATTTGGTTACTGCATTGAAATCTATTTATTAACCAATACTAACGTTATTATCATAAAAAAAAAATTGATTCCCAATTTTTTCAATACTTAGAACAAAATTTTCACATTAAATCAAATCCTTCTATTCAAACCAAGTATTCAAACCAAGTATCATGCTATGATAATATTTTACGTTGGTTACACTGAAAAAAATCAACTTTTTATCATTATCAATTAAACATGCATTAATTGCACAAATTAAAGGAATTAATTGCCATTTATCCAATTCAATTTCATACATCAATCTATTTCATCTAAAACCTTACCTATGAATATTGCAACCTTTAATCCCATTAAATACCAATTAACCCAAATTATTTCATTTATTCTAAGTCATATCACTAAAATAATTCATCATAATAAACTTAAAATCTATACGTTTATTGATTTATTTCTATTTGTCTTATGTTAAATTCTAAATTTAGTAAGACAACCTAAAGTACTCCATTCAATCGACAGTCCCTTTCAATTGTTAATACGTACTTAAATTTCTACAGTTGCCTTCCATCTGCACTTCCGTTACTATAATAAAAATTAGTAACGTTTATGCCATCAATCATCATAATTACTTACCCTTAATTGAGTTTGATTTCCAAATAAATTTGCTGACCCTTACTTAGACAATTTATAAAAGTTTGTCATCATACCTATAGTTCTACGCTTATGCTATGTCTTAAATTTCAATAAATTTATAAATTTTGAGATGTTCATTAGGGTTTACAAATTAATTGACTTGCAATAACAGGGTTTCTTAATCTATTCAATTTATCGTTCACAATCTTTTATTGCATTAAATTGGTTTAATATTCCCATATTAAATTTTATGTCCAGGTAAGAATTTTTCTTTCTTTCTCTATTTAATTCATTTGAATTTTATTCAAATGTCTTTAAATAGGTTTCTAAGTCACTTCTATATAATTTATTCTAGCCTTCATTTTAATACTTATCTACCACCTTTATTCTTTCAACTAAAATAAATTACAAAATCCTATTAAACAAACAATTTTAAATGGTCGAATTTTACGGGTCGTTACAAAGAGCATTGAGCAAGGCAATTGAACGAATTCACGATGATTGGGAAGAGTCATATTCCAACCCATGACAATACTTTGGTGAAATATGCAAAACAAATCCCGGAAGTGTAGGACATGTGACTACTGATGAGTATGGAGTTTTTGGTCGTGCATTTTGATCATTTGGGCCATGTATTGAGGGATTTTTCCATTGTCGACCTTTGCTTTACATAGATGGTACACATCTACATGGAAAATACAAAGACACCTTACTTGTTGCAACAGCCGTTGATGCAAATGATCAGCTATTTCCCTTGACATTTGCCATCGTTGAGTCCGAATCCATTGATAGTTGGGGTTGGTTTTTTGCGTGCATGCAAAGGTTCATTCATAGCGTGAACAATCGTCGTATTACTTTCATTTCTGATAGAATGAAAGGAATACCTACAGCGTTGCAGAGCAAATGGCTGGCCGCATATAAACATAGATTATGTGCCAGACATTTGAAAGCAAATTTTCAAGCAGCGGGTTTTAGAAACAAACGATTGATCGGTTTATTCTACGCTGCTGCATGTGCTTTTGAGGAGGTTGAGTATTTAAAGATTCTTGAAGAAATTAAAACCAACAGTATAAGAGCACACAACTGGATAGAGAGAAGTTTGGGTGGAAAGGAGGAAAATTGGGCATTATGTAAAGATGATGGTGGTCATTTTCATGTTATGATGACTGATGCGTCAGAAAGTTTTAATGGTGCACTTATGAGTGCAAGATCTTTGCTTATTAGAGCACTTGTTGCACGTACCTTCTATTGATCCGTTGATTACTTTTGCTAGAGAAGAGAGTTAACTAAGAATCCACGCTTCGTGTCATGCCAAAATGGGAAGCAAAAATAGCAAAAAGAGCAAGCGAAGCTAGAGGTTGTCGGATTATCCGTTTTAGTCAAATTGAACGACAAGTGATTTATTACTTCGGAGATGAATTCAAAGTTATAATCGATGGTAACACTTGTTCATGTACATGCAACATCTCATTACTACAGCATCTCCCATGTGCCCATGTGATGGCTGCTTGTTCGTCGATGGTCAATGGTGCAAACAGAGCTCATCATGATGTTGCATCACATTGGTACTCTGTTCAGAATTACCTAGCAACATACTCTGCAAAATTTTATCCCGTATGCGATAAAAGGTCTCTACACGAAGGTCAAATGGTACTTCCACCTCCCGCAAGGCGAGCTTCAAGAAGGCCTAAGTCAACTAGAATTAAAGGCGTTATAGACGAGATGCAGCCTCCAAGGTCTAATAGATACAGTCAATGTGGTATGTATGGTCACAAAAGGAGTCGTTGAAATTCAATTATTTAGTTTTCGTTTGCGTGTTATTATTGGTTTGGTGTTTGTAAGCCGTATGTTGTTTATATAAGAACAATTTGTGTTTTTATTTCATGTGCTATGTTCGTTTGAGATGATGAATGTTATGTGATACGTAAACATATGCAAATGTAAGCTAGTGTTGCATAAATCTTTAGAATACTTGTTCAACGATACATAATACAATTACATATAAATGATAGCTACCGATACAAAGTAAGTTGAGAAATATTAACTGCTACGTGAGACGTAATCATATGCGAATGTAAGCTAGTGATATATAAATCGTCAGAATACATGTTCAATGATACTTAATTCAATTACTTATAAATGAACACCTAAATTTGTGTTTGCTTCTCCTCCCACAATGTATGAGGACTCAACTTATCGAACGGTATACCCTTATTCAATAGTGCGTTGCGATATTGTAGGTTCAACTTCTCCAAACGGGCGTTTTCCGCTTGCATCTCAAGGGGATATGCAACTCCAGTCGGACACATTTTCGGATCTTTCCATTTAAAAAAGTTACAACAGTCAACATCGTTTGGCCGTATCTTATTATCGTCGTACGATTCACAACGGTAAAAGCAACGGCCCGCATTCCTTTCATTCCGACGCACAACCACTTTACATTCATCTCCACAATAACAAAGTACCCGATGCGGTATCTGGCTTGTACTAGCATTGTTAGTCTTACGACAAGCAAGCACATCCATTAATTTTCCATGAAGTGGTTGTTGTTTTGATTCACCGCTATCCATGGCCAATGTCGATGTGCCGCCAACCCTAGAGGGGGGCAAGTTTTCAACCTGCGTCTCAGGGATGAAATCAACCGCAACATTTTCTTCATTAACCGGCGCAACGCCTCGTTGTTGTTCAAATTCTTCATACATTTTCATCATCATCTCGTTGTCAATCTCCAATTATACATTCTTGAAAATATCAATGTTGGATTTAGACTAAATCGCAAAAGATTAAACAAATTTAATAGTGCTTATGGATCTTACCTTCTTTTGGTGTCTTCAAATCTCAAAAAGATATTCTTTTGCCGTCGGGAAATATTGAATTTGTGGAAGAGAGAAGTTGGTTAGGTTTTAGGTTCCATATTTGCCATTTGGTAAAGTAAGGTATGAGGACGATTGAAGGGCAGAGTTTCTGTTTTGAAACCCTGCACATTACTGGGACGAATTTTCAAAAGTCTCCCCAGATGTGTGCAGGGTTTCAAAACAGAAACCCTGTATCACCATTTAACTAATTCAACATTTCAATCAAACTCAATCATCCACAACTCAAATTACAAAATCCACCAGTTTAACAATTAAATTCAAACAATTAACATCCTACAATTCAAGATTTGCGTTCCAGTTCCGACATCCAACAATTCAACAAAACAAATAATCCTAATATTTCAGCAATTCATTAAACAAAAGAAAACCGGACAAAGCATATCAATAACTTATACCATCCTCAATTCTTCAACCTACGAAGTTCTAGTGGAGTTCGTCTTGGTTTTCTCACAGACATTGGAATTTCATCCGGCGAATCCTCCTCTTCACTTGCTTGTGTAGGATCTATAGGCTATGAAGGGCCGGGAGCAGCTTTAACCTGTGTTTCTTAAGATGAAGGAGCGCCTTTTCGATGTCTACGTCGCTGATACGTACGAGTAGTAGGAGGAACGCCATGGGCTTCTATGGCATGTTCGATGAGCCCCTGTGCTGGAGGAGGAGGAGGCGGTGGAGGCGGTCTTGGTCTCGTTAACTTGTTTCTTTCCAAAATAGATTCTAAGATGCGTTTTACACTAAAGCATTTCCCTTGCGACCTTTCAGGAACCTCGTGTGCAAGCTCGTCCACAATTTCGATCGCACGGTAAATGACGTCCACCTGCCATGACATAAAATTCAAGAAAAAATATAAATTTCAAATATTGAAATAAAGACTGTATGTACTACATACCACATTCCTTTCGAAAGGTGCTTTAGGAGTGTAAGGGTATGCAACAACAGGAGGCGTTGTAGGTGGATCGATGGCATGAAGAACACATCGATGCGTGATGTTCCATTACCAAGACAGGTATTCTTGTTCGGTCAATGTGAACTCGCGTTCTTGTTGCATGTGCATGTAACGCTCGGTCCATGTCTCAATCGCTATAGCATACTCTCCAGCTTCAATATCAATCCTGTAATGCGGTGGTTGTTCCGGTAAATGCTGGGCCATACCAAACTGCCTCATCACTCGGTCAGGAAGATGATAGGCGACATCACTAAAGCAAACCAGAGGAACCCGAGCAGTCCACGGCTGAATGGAAGTGGTACATAAGTTTGGAAGATGTCCAAGCACATCATCATACGGGATCCAAGTCACAGACTGGTAGTCTAACACATCGAACTCATTTCGGTAAAAGGCAACATGACGCCTCGGCGATGAAAAGGTGCTTTTAGGTCCTACTCACCTGTAGAAATATTCAATTGTGACTTCTCAAATCCCAACACGTATACTTATTATACTACATACTTAATTATACCTAGCACCGTATGGCAATGATAAATCAATTGTCGTCCTCCTCATCGTTATTCTACCCACGAGTAGATAAGTCCAACACCAAAGCTGCAAATAAAATTAGACACATGGTTTCAGTTGGATAAAAGAATATGGAATAACAGTCAGCGAAAGTAAATAATGGACTACATGTACTAGACTCATACAACCACCTATGCTTGCGCTCTCTTGCAAAGCAAGCCTCGTCAACTCGCAGTACGTATACGCTAGAACTGCACTGCCCCATGAATACTGGCGACAAACATCAAAGTTTTCTAAAAATGGAAGCCATCTAAGCCATATATGTTTCTTCGAATGATTGCATATCAACCTCGAGCATATAATATGCAATATAATGGCCCTGCCTCGTTGTTGAATCTGAATTTCCATGGCGTCTGCTGATATGTCGTCCGTAAATTATTCCCTAAAGCATAGTGTTCGTATCATTTCGTTTCCCCACCACTCCTCTGTTGGAAGAGTTAAACCTATGAGCTCTCGGCGTAAACTAAGGTAATCAACTGGATTGGGGTTGGTCAATATAGCACCGCCTATGGGTATGCCAAGTAAGCATGCAACATCACCCACCGTGATAGTCATCTCTCCGGCTCGTAGGTGAAATGTAGATGTCTCTGACATCCATCTATCCACCAAAGCGGTGATAAGATGATGATCTAACTAGATGTGCCCTATCCTAAAAACCCGTTCAAATCCAGCTTGGTCAACTGTATAACGCTGGATGAGCAGACGTTACTCTATTCATTTTAGACGAATGATTTATGGTTTTGTCTGCAGTATTACTCTGTCAAAATATCACAAAAATATTATCAACGTGTAACATACATTACCTTTTGATATTTGTACATTTCGAACACTAAGAATTTTACCGCGACAAATTCTGAATTATTCGTTCGATGTCGTTGTTGCAAATATAGGATAGATCCACCATTAGGTCCAGGTAGCATCTCGGAGTAATCTACACATACACAAATTAACAATATTTTCAGATTTATTTTCCAACATCAACACTAGGAATTTACACATTGTTTTTCAACATTTTACCAATGATTTCAACCATACATAGATGATTGCTAACAATTCCTAAAAACCATTATTTTGCAAAAAAATTCAAAACCCTAAATTGAAAGATTTTTGATTTATCCATATCTAGAGTCACATCCCGCATTGAAGAGCTTGTCATCTTCTAATTTGTTGAACAAAATGCTAAATATTTTTGGGTTTGGGCAAAAATTTCGGAATAGAGGGTATTGGGGGTTTTTGGAGATGGAGAGAAAGGGGTTGGAATGAAGGAGGAAGAAATGGGGGCTCTGGTTTTGTTACAGAGCCTCGAATGGGCGACTTTTGAGAAGTCGCCCAATTTTTTTTCAAACAAACAGGTGGCTTTTGGGAAATCTCGAATAAGCGACTTCCCAAAAGTCGCCTGTATTATACGTAAAAAAATTATACTGGCGACTTTTGAAAAGTCGCCAGTACGTTTTGGCCAGCTCGGAACTGAGCTGGCCAAAACATGACTAAATTTGATATTAGTTTTAATACTGGGCTATTTGCGATAACTAATTTTAAAACGAGGCTAAATGGAAAAAAAACCCATTAAATAAATATTATTTTCAATGATTGACACTAACCCAACTTTAATAATGGACCATTTTATATGGCATTTACAATTCTGAATAATTATGTGTGGTCGGAATTGCAATCCATGTGAAAATGAATTAATTCTGACTAGATAGTTTATCAGCATTATAAATATCGGATAACACAAAATGACTGCAAGGGCTACCAAAACGACCTTGACAATCAACGGTGAGCTTATTTTTGGGCTCACCAACCTCCTGTTTGGATCAATCAGCAAGTGATTGACCTTGTATTGGGGGTTAGCTAGCAAGTGACTGATCTTCTATTGGGATGCTCTAAGATGAACTTAGATCTTATATTAGAGAAGACGAAGAGCATGTTATAAGAGCCGTTGTTGAATTAAGTGGCCATAGCATGCAGCAGAGAGGAGGTGTCCGCTCATTCAAATCCACATTGCATCTATGTGACTAGAAAGGAAATTGAAGGGATAATGGCAAGTTTGCGAGAGAGATTGATAGCTCGATAAGAAAAGATGATTAATGGATTTATCCAAATGATGGAATAATAAAGTGCAGCTAGAGTTGTTGAAAATCAGAACCAGAGGCTAGAAGGCTGAGAGATAGTCAATGAGATGAAGCGAAAAAACAACCATCCCCCAGCACGCCAACAAATCGGTACCGAGAGGTCCAGACCAGTCGGTGGTGACATGTTTGGACATGGAAGCATGGTCGATCTAAATGTCGAGCATGGAAGGGCGCGTCAGATAGATGGTGTTGAGCCTTGAAATCTAAATCAGAACACAAACTTGCAACCACAAAGATTAAAACCAGAAGTCCCCTATAAGAATGGAGGCATGAAGAAGATTTGAATCAAAGACGTGCAAAGGATTTCAACTGAATCCAGATGATTGCTTAGCTGAGATGGTAAGACATGTAATTTGAGGTGAAGCAATGAATTGAAGTTCGGAGGATGTGAACGAAAATCATTTCACCCCCAAAAACTGATATGTTATGATCCACCCGATTTCAAGTTACCTGCATTGAAGCCGCATGATGAAAGGACGGATCCAACTGTTCACTTAATGATATACATCCAGCATATGAGAATGTTAACAGCTTCAGAGGAGGTGATGGGACGATGCTTCTATTGTACTTAACTGATTTGGCAGTCATATGGTTTCGCCAACTGGATAATTGGTTCATCATCAATACGTGGATCGAGTTAGTGAAAAATTTTACGAGCCAATTCAGAGTTCATATAGCTTAAGCATGGAATGTGTTGACACTTTCGAGTGTAAAGCAGAGAGAGAACGAGCTTTGTAGAGTTATTTGATTAGATTTAATGCGTAGTCATTGCATTTCAAAAAACCATATTCGTCGATGTATTGATGGCGATGGTTTATGCAGTCGCTGATAAGACTAATTTTAAGAAAGCATTAGAAGAAGATCCACAAATGGATCTCGTGGACTTTCTACTATCAAGTTGAAGGATATTTGTGCCAGAATGACACAAAAGCCGAGAGCAGTGATGTTAATGTTGTGGATGATGGAGGACCATCAAATGCAAGATTTGGAAAAGATAAAGAAAAAAATAAATGGACGATGGCTTTGGATGATCGAAGCGACAAAAGTGGGAACCGAAGTTTTCCTCTTACACTAAGTTAACCAAGACCTCAAAGATGATTTATCTTGATACTAGGGGTAGATTATCTAACTCTACAATTATGTAATTTATTATAAATTATCTAACTGTATAATAAATCTTACTCAAAATAAAAGCTGTTTGATTTCTTTTATTTGGTTTTTATGTTGTGATGTAAAGTAATTAATCGAAAATATATAAATAAGAAAGTCCTTAAATAAATTATTATGTGATTGTAATTGTAAGTAATTGCAATCATGAGTAATAATCAAAATACAAAATAGTATTTTATTTTAAATATTTCTGGTCAAGTGTTTTGAGAAAGAATATCGATGCATCCATTGAGATCGGAATTCGTAACGCTCTCCAAATGTTGGGCAATGCATCAATCATGAGTAATGGGGCACCATAGAGTTACATGCTAGTAGTTACTGGGTAACCATGGAACATTAACATTTGAATTATTCAATTATTAATTGATTATTGAATTCACGCTTGTGAGTAGTATGATTGAATTCGTTCAGTATTCGAAACACCATCCGATTTAATTAGTTTATAATATTTGTAAATTAATGAATATTTACGAAATATTAAATATTATCATATTTTATTTTTGAGGTGTATTTAGTAAATGGAGTAGTTTTTAGAAATATTCTAGGTGCTAATAGTAATATATATGTATATGTGTGTGCGTATGTATGTATATAAGTCATATATGTACATATCAATGTATGATATCGATGTACATTTAATTGGATTTAAGTTAAATTGATTGCAATTTGGTTTTATCTTTTATTAGTCCATTAAGGGACCATAAGGGGATAAAGATAAGGTCTTGGGGGTTGGACTTGGCAAGAGAAAATAGTGGTAGGTATTTTCCATTTGTTCCTTTATATAAACAACTCAAACCTAAATTGTTTTAGTTCCTGCTTTCTTCCATCCTTGACCTCTGTTTACATCTATCCTTCCTCATCATAGTCGATCTTCATTCAACCCTCCATTCACCTTAAAATATCAAACAACTTAACTCAAGTGGTGATACGCCGAAACCAACAACTTTGGGTAGGGATCTAAGAGATCTATGAGACTTTCAAAATTGGTTGCATCTTAATCGGGTAGGTTCTAACTTACATGTGTATTATTAATGCATGTTATTTAGAACCATTTTTATATACATTAATTGTCATGCTTTAGTTGTAATTCAATATATTAATCTAATAGTAAGTTAAATGCATTTATTCATTTTAGCATAATAATATAAATAAATCATATATGTATAATTTTATTTTATTTTTATATGTAATAATTCTATGGTATGTAAAATAATTTTTTGAATTTGAAATATTTTTTTATTAATTTAAAATTACTAGTTATTAATTATAATCATTTAAATTATATTATAATCATTTAAATTATAATATACGTTTATATGAAATTCGAATTGAAATAATATATATGACATTTAAAATCAAATTGGTTACTACAATTAAAAAACCGATTAGGCCAAATGATATTTATATATATTTATATATATTATAATACAATAATTAAAAGGGTACTTTTAAATTATATATAGTGCATGTGTGTATGTGTATTTATTAAATTACTTTTGGCATTTTATGAAAAAAATAGTGCCGAAAGTATATACACACACATAATAAAATTTATAATATTTATTTACACTCAATTTAAATACAAATACATTCATTTTTAGATTCAATAAAAAAGAAAATTTCAGTGGCATTATATATAACTCAATATACTCATTTTATAATAATATTACTTAGTCAAATATAAGATATTTTACAGCTTTGAATTCATATCTTAAACCTAAATTTGAATTTAAATTTTTGTTTACCAAAATCAAAATTAGATATTTTGTTTAAAATTCAAGTTTGAAACTCTTGACTCAGTCAAAGTATATATGATAATTTATAAAATTTTATTTATTATTTGTTTAATAATTATATATATATATGTGTATGTATGTATGTATTATAAACATATTTTTATGTCAAACGATTTAATCATGGCAATATGTGGGTGTGCGTGAACACACATTTGGTGGATATAAATTTTATATCTATATATGTATATATTTGATAATTCTTTTATTTGATAATATAAACATCACACATGACAAAGTTCGGGTTATACTCCGGGGGCAATTATGTAATTTGTTATATCCATCTAACTCATTATCCAATCTTGTTCGAAATAAAGGTGTTTTTTTTTTCTATTATATACTTGATATTAACTAATTAATTTAATTAAAAGTATAATCCATAAATGGTATGCTTTGTGATAGTAGTTCCAAAGTGTTGTAACCGTCAGTACTTTATCACAATGAAAATAAGTATGCCATTTTAAATGTTCCGAGTCAAAATGAATTGAGATTGGATATCGATGTATCCGCTAGAGATTAGCGTACATAACACACTCCAAATGCTAGACAATGTATTAATCATGACTGTTGGAGGCATATAGAGGTTACGTTTAGATAGTTATTGGACAACTATGGCATGACTCACTCGATAGTTTTCCGTTGGTTAATATATCTAAGATCAAACGAATAATATCGATGTGACTGATTCGCATAGTTCTCTCGAATTGAGAATACTATAGATCTCCAATATGAAAGATTTGCTTTGGTTATAGTCAAATCATGTCACGTCCATCAAGTAACTATAGTTGGGACAAGTGGAAGTATTGGAAGTGAAGCACTATTCAAAAGAGGATTCATCTTCTTAGTTATATGGAGTTCGTATCACTGTCAACTTAAGTCAACTTAAAGTCAAAGTTAGAGCAGCTCTGGTTAATAATAATTGTTATTATTGAACCAAGGACTTTGTGTTTAGACTATAAAGTTGAATTGGATTATATTGGAATTTTGACCGTTACTAAATTCATAAGTTCATATTTATATAATTTTGATAAACAAAATTGGTGTAAATAAATGTCATAATGGGGTAACGCTTAATAAAGTAAGATTGTATTTTAGAGAAACAAAATAGGCGATAAATTTGGCCAAATTGTCACATCACCTACCAGATGACGTATGAATATTAACATTCGAATAGTTCGATGTTAATCACTGACTAGATTTACAATTGATGAGTCATACAACCAAAATGGTGAATTCTCTTTAGACCAAACGATTTAATTAGTCTATAATTATTATAAATTAATCAAATTAGTTAATGTTTATGAAATATTAAGTATAAAATTTTGAATATGATTTGAGACATAAATATTATTGTATGTATTTATAGCAATTATAAATGTATCGATCGATATGCGATAACGACAAACAATTTAATTTAATTTAATTTAATTAGTAATATTTATTTGGGCTTAAACAGGCTGTTAATCCATGATGTTAAGATGTTACTTTCAGCAATAACATGTCTTACTAGGGGTGGCTAAAAAGGTTAGAGGGACTTTGAGATGGATGGCCTAGATCTAGTAATCCATATATTTCTCTATTTCATCCACTATATAAAGACTCCTTACCCTAACTACTTGAGGATCTTTTGGTCGTCGTTTTTCTCTCATTTGTTGTTTGATCTCATCATCAAGGAGCTCTAACAAATTTAGCTCAAATCAATTTAAAAGACAATAATTATTGGATAGTCAAAGGTCCGATGTTCAAAGATTAGTAGTGCGTTGAATCGAGAAGGTTTCAAAGAAGAGAGAATTCATCATTACCATGTGTGCTCTAGGGCATTAGTTTTAGGTATGCATTTATACTACATGGTTTATAATTTCTGTATATCATTCTGTTGTTCGTATACACTATTCTTATATTGTCGGTTAGGTAACCATTAATGTTGTCACATATTAGATTGGTGATATGTATGTATCTAATTAATAAAAAACATATTTTTCTATACAAATCTAAAGTGCACAACCAAATAAACTTTATTTTAATTATTATCATTTTATCAATTAGCATATATAGGTATTAATATGTCACTTAATTTTAATTATATTACTTGTATTTAATTATACGACTTATATTTAATTATACGACTTATATTTAATTATATCATCATATTATGTTAATAATTGAACTTATGTTTTGTAAATGCATATTTACATGGATTATAATTTTTGGTGATTGCAAATTAAATTATAATAATAATTTACTATTATTTAATATTATTTAAATTATTATACTAATTAAATAATTCATATAAAACTAAATATGTTTGAAAAATTAAATATTAAATTTTATAAAATTATTTTATCATTATATAAACTTTCGACTAAAAAAGTCAAAATTTAAAAATCAACTTTTATATTTTTTTAAATCATTTTAATAAAAGACTAAAATTAGTTAAAATAATATTTTAACCGAGAAAATTCAGGAAAAAATTTCCAGCTTTGAAATATCATGCATGATTTTATGAAAATTTAAAATTTGACTTGCACACTAAGAAAATATTTGTATTATTATTTTATTGTTTTTCAACTATTTATGTAACGACCCGTAAAATTCAATAATTAAAAATTGTCGATTTAATAAGATTTTGGTAATTGAATCTGGAATTTTTTAATGAATTAATAACGGGAATGAAATGTAAGAATGTTAATGCAAGTTAATAAATAACTAATTTAGTGCAATCCCAATAAATTGAAACAATTGAAAAGCTATAATTGATTGTAAATAGTAAATTTGGAAATAAATTCAAAGTTATATTAATTTATGAAATAATACAATGTTAGTGGTAATTAAACAAAATTAGTATTACATATGAAATTATAACCTATGGCGGTAAGTAATAAACTTATAAATGTAAGTAAAAGTAAATAGTGACAATTAATACATGTTATTTACTTATTTATTTAGCGTGTTAAATAAAATTGGAAATCAAATTGCAATTTAAGGTAATTAAATAGTATGTTAATTGAAATTAAGTTAAAATGGGAGAATATTAAGAACGAAGATTTAAAAATAATGTTAGTTATATTCTTATTGTAATAAAGACTCGAATAACAAGCTTTAAAATTTTAATAAATGGATTTTGGAGTTTTAATTTATAATTTTTGAATTTAACGCAATTGGAGATTAAACACTAAAATTGAGGAATTAATCAATTTTAAATTGACATATAAATTTGTTTAAATTAGTGTGAATGATTTAGAAATATAAAAATGATAAGAATTGTCAATTTTGGAATTGAAATTGAAATTTGATTTAATTAATCAATTATTAATTTATTTAATGAACTGAAAAATAATCATTTTAGCCACTGACTCGGATTTCGACGAAACCAGTTTCATCGAATCCGTAATGGTGAATTATTGTAGGATTTCAAGTTTCGTAGCGATCGGACTTGTCGTTTGATGGTAAAGACTCGAAATACCTTGAAATCAATTTAATTGAAATCAATTGATATCGATTTGAAATAATTTGATTTTAGCATAACTTCTTCATATGATAGAATTTGGACTTGAAACCTATTCCATTGATTTTAAATGTTTTAAAACAACTATTTTGATATATGGGTTGGCCCAATTTCATTCGGGAGTCAGAACGGGCTTTTCGGGCCATTTATCGTTCAAAGTGTAAATCAATCGTGTCCATCTATTCTATTTCAACTTTGCGTTTATATACCTTGTTATAAACCTTAGCTTATTTCTTATTCATCATTTCCGTACATGCAATTCTATCTGCTTCTCCTCTTTCTCAATGGCAGACAAACAAAAAAAATTCCAATTGCAATTTCAAATCAAATTCAAAGCCAAAATTTCGAACTCCTCAAAAAAATTCGAAAAAATTATAGAATCGAAGATCTCAACGGTGCGAATTTGCGTCTGCTGTCTGTTTCGGCAATCGACGCTCGAGTCAACCTAAAAGCATGGTCAAAGCCATGAAATTTCAAAACCCCAGGCAAGAATTGGGGCTTTTCGATTTAGGCTGCAATCGGAAAAATTAAAACTAGGTTTCGTAGAGCATGCTGCATAGAGTCGATTGGCGGTAGTGGCATCACCTATGGTGATGGAGGGTGGCTGGAATTGGCTGATTAGGGTTTTGAACCTTGTGGCGGCCGACCTCTCTACGCTCGAACGGGGGTGATCGGACCGGGCTCAACGCGTGCGCCTTGACAAGGTAAAGCGAATGGCGGTGGTGCCGAGGTCTGTAGCGGCGTATCGGGGGTGCGGTGGTCGGTAAAAGGTGAGCGTTTTGGGTTCATACGTTTTCTGACTCGAGTGTTTTGTCTTTTCAATTCGCTCGGGTCAGTCTGAGCATTTCAGGGTTTGAAGATTTTATTTCTGGAGGACGAAGACGAAGACTGTATTACTATTATTTATTATATTATTCCACTACATTCATACTATTCCGCTGCATCATTTATTATTCTCTGGTAAGTGTAACTCTGATATGTGTTCTATAAGTAAAATCAAATGTTTTGTAAAACAACTTCATGAACTGTTTATTTAATTGTTATATTTGTCGTTCTGCTGCAAGATTCTAGTTTGTTTTATTTCTTTGTCTGCTTTTCTTATTTACCCCAATAACAATCCGCCCTTTTGTATAGTTTGAATCTGACGTGTGTGGTTTATCGTCGATTTAAAACGTACACAAAAGCGGGATGTTACATCTGGTATCAAAGCTTTGGTTTAGTGATAAACGTTAGCTTTGTGGGGTCTGACTCTTTATTAATAGGGTAGCAATACCCTATGTTGAGTCGCTGAGCGTATATATATGAGAGAGCGTATTTGTTAGCATTATAAAAAAGTTAATATTGTGTTAATTTGTTCCGTTTTGCATCTATAGATTCTGGTTGGTGCATAGGACGCTATGACATCAATAGGGATTTCTAAACGCTTAATAGGACAGAGCGGCACAATGTTTGTTTTGAAATATAGGTGAATGAAATAATTTTGCCTATTATATTTTCTATATATATAAAATAAAGTTTTTATAAATGATATATATTTGGTTGTAATATATTGGTTGTTAGATAGTGAAATTTATAAATATTGGTTCGGAATAAGATTCAAATTAAAATAAATAAAATTGGAAATTTTAGAACTTAGTTCCGGAATTTTGAAAAAATTGCTTTCAAAGGATTTTGGAGTATAATAATATTGTATATAATTATTTTCTGATATAAATAATTCAATATAATTGGAAAGAATTTCTTTAAAGAAACTTTGGAAAGAAATAAGTTCTATGCTCCCCCTCTGTTGCTGGAAAATAATTTCGGTGATGAGTGCACACACCATCGACATTCATTTTCGAGTTTCGAAGTGGGAAGGCCACTGTATAGTTTTACTGCAGATTCATTTTGATAAACAAATATAAATTTTAAATTATTTCAAATACAATTGGATATATAAATTGTAAGTAGATAAATATATCTATTATCTTAAAATGATTTGAAATTTAACCCGGTATTTAGTTCTTAAGTTTCTGTAAATTGATAGTTTCAATTATTGTAGTGAAATGGAACATAATTAAGTTATAACTGGAGCCTCTAATTAAAGTAAGAGATTAAATTGCTAAGTTATGAATGAAATTACAAGAAAATTTGAAATGGGTAACCTATAAGACAAAGATAGGATTATTGAACATTCAATTAATTTAAAAAGAAATGAGATACAGTTGTATAATCTTCAATTGCATTCTTTAACATACATATAACTTACCAACTATTAAAAGTTAAAATGTTAAAAGAAAATGTAATGGGAAATTTTACAAGTAAAATTTGAAATAATGAAAGTATTTAATGAAATCCTTTACTAAATAAGAATTGGATGCTGCAGTTGTTATAAACTTAAGTACAATTGAAAGGCTACAAATTAAATAAATTGAAGGTAAGTATTATAAATAGATGAATAAATGAAATTAAGTAATAAATGAATGAAAATAAATGACATTGAGAAATGAATGCATGTAATGCAATAAAAAGAAAATTTATATGATATGAATAATAAAAATGAATTTATGTGTACAAGTGCAAATAAGTGAAATAGACACTGAATCAACGGATGGAAATGAAAATTTGCAAGAAATAAGTGTAAATATAAAGGATAAATCATTATATGGATGAAAAGGAAATCAAACAAAAAATGTATGAAATGAAATTAATAAGAATGAAATTGATCTATTGTTTGAAATTGTTGTTCGTTTAGTTATGGTTGTTTGGGCAATGACACTTTAAAATTGTTTGGATGAATGAATAATCTATTTAGTTTTATCTAAGACCGTTGAGTAAATGGTGCGCTAAGCAGTTTATTTTCCCATTCTGTGCAATTTAAAGTTTGAACCTGAACAACTATTTGTTTTGTTTGATATGAATGAATGATTGATTTGTGTTGATTTTATATGATGGTTGTATGCCTTGTTGCAAGTGATTGTTGTTTGTATTGATTTGTTTATGTTTGAAACAACTTTAAACATTTCATTCTACATAATTATTAACTCCTTTTGGATTATATAAGTGAAATACAGATTATGGAAGCAATGCTTTTGGTTTCATAATTAAGCGTTAATTGCCCGACAAATAGGTACGTTCTCGGATTACGGTTTATAGCGCTATTATATTTTTTCCCGTGTTGGGATATATATTATTTTAGAAAATATATATTGTATATTGTTATATTTGATATTATATTTTCTTTCGAGCCTCTCCATACAAAGGAGACTCAGTCGAAATTTTCAGTAAATTTTAGACTTAAAAAAAATTTGAAAAATGTTTTCAAACTTTATTAATTTGAGTATAAAAAGATTTAATGGTTATAAATTGGTATATTTTATTCGAATTAATTAATTTTGTAAATTTACTTGTTTATAAAGTTAGTATTTTTGAATAAGATGTATTGTTTACTTAATTCTTTCTTTTCTCCTTCTTTTCCTTTTCGGGGACGAAAAGTTTTGAGTGGAGGAGAGTGTAATGACCCATAAATTTCAATAATTAAAAATTGTTAATTTGATAAGATTTTGGTAATTGAATCTGGAATAAATAAATAAATTGAATTTGTTAATGAATTAATAACGGGAATGCATTGTAAGAATGTTAATGCAAGTTAATAAATAACTAATTTAGTACAATCCAAATAAATTGAAACAATTGAAAAGCTATAATTGATTGTAAATAGTAAATTTGGAAATAAATTCAAAGTTGTATTTTTTTGGCAAAGCGAATTCAAAGTTATATTAATTTATGAAATAATATAGTGTTAATGGTAATTAAACAAAATTAGTGTTACATATGAAATTATAACCTGTGGTGGTAAGTAATAAACTTATAAATGTAAGTAAAAGTAAACAGTGACAATTAATATATGTTATTTACTTATTTATTCAGTGTGTTAAATAAAATTGGAAATCAAATTGCAATTTAAGGTAATTAAATAGTACGTTAATTGAAATTAAGTTAAAACGAGAGAATATTAAGAACCAAGATTTTAAAACAATGTTAGTTATATTCTTATTGTAATAAAAGCTTGAATAATAAGCGTTAAAAATTTAATAAATGGATTTTGGAGTTTTAATTTATAATTTTTGAATTTAATTAAATTGGAAATTATACACTGAAATCGAGGAATTAATCAATTTTAAATTGACATATAAATTTTTTAAATTAGTGTGAATGATTTAGAAATATAAAAATGATAAGAATTGTCAATTTTAGAATTGAAATTGAAATTTGATTTAATTAATCAATTATTAATTTATTTAATTAACTTAAAATAGCCATTTTGGCCACTGACTCGGATTTCGACGAAACTAGTTTCATCGGATCCGTAACGGTGAATTATTGTAGAATTTCATGTTTCGTAGCGATCGGACTTGCCGTTTGATCGTACGGACTCGAAACGTCTTGAAATCAATTTAATTGAAATCAACTGAAATCGATTTGAAATAATTTAATTTTAGCATAACTTTTTCATACGACGGAATTTGGACCTGAAACCTATTTCATTGATTTTAAAATGTTTTAAAACATCTATTTTGATATATGGGTTGACCCAATTTTATTCTGAAATCAAAACGGGTTTTTCGGGCCATTTATAGTTCAACGTGTAAATCAACCGTGTCCATCTATTCTATTTCAACTTTGAGTATATATACCTTGTTATAAACCCTAGCCTATTTCTTATTCTTCATTTCTGTACGTACAATTCTATTTGTTTCTCTTCTTTCTCAATGGCAGACCAAAAAAAAAAAAATTCAATTGCAATTTCAAATCGAATTCAAAGCCAAAATTTTAAACTCCTCAAAAAAATTCGAAAAAATTATAGAATCGAAGATCTGAACGATGCGAATCTATATCTGTTGTCTATTTCGGCAATTGACGCTCGAGTCAACCTGAAATCATGGTCAAAGCCATGAAATTTCGAAACCCTAGGCAAGAATTGAGGCTTTTCGATTTAGGCTGCAATCAGAAAAATTAAAACTGGGTTTCGTAAAGTATGCTGCGTGGAGTCGATTGGCAGTAGTGGCATCACCTATGGTGATGGAGGGTGGCCGGAATTGGCTGATTTGGGTTTCGAAGGAGGGTGGCCGGAATTGGCTGATTTGGGTTTCGAACCTTGCGGCGGCTGGCCTCTCTACGCTCGAACGGGGGTGATCGGACCGGGTTCAACGCGTGCACCTTGGCAAGGTGAAGCGAATGGCGGTGGTGCTGAGGTCTGTAGCGGAGTACCGGGGGTGCGGTGGTCGGTCAAAGGTGAGCGTTTTGGGTTCATGCGTTTTCTGGAGCTGGCTACTATGTGGGGGAAGAAGTAGCGAGTGGCAACCTCCTACTGGTTGGGTTTTTCTTTTTATTTTATTCATTTGAATTCCCAATTCAATCATTCTAATCCTCATAACTTTTACACACGAGGTCGATTTATGCCCGATTTTCTCTGCTAGGATTGTATCGCAATTCAGGACATTCAGACGCTGGTTTGGACAAATTCTGAGACTGTTCAAATTTTAGGTTTAAATTGTATTTAAATTCAAAGGATGAGTGTTTTAACTCACTCACAACTTTCAAAATTTCTTATGTGTGTTAAATTAATTTCTGATGTGATTAGAATTTTATTTATGACTATTTGGCATATTTTTATCATCATTCTAGTTAAATTGAATTTAATTGTTATTTAATTTATTATTGCATATAAACTACTGCCAGTTAAATTGTTATTTAATTTATTATTGAATATAAACTGCCAGTAAATACCTGTTAATTATTATCTATTCTATATTGATGATATTGTTTGAATTGGATGATGATTGTGATAAATGGTTGATGATTGATATTGGATGAATGGATGTTGTATTTTATATTGTTATAAACTGCAAGGTGTTATGCATTTTATTTCACTCGAGATTGCGGTTTGAAATGATATATAACCGTATTTTTATTTTAAATTGCGGATTGAAATGCTAAATATCCGTATCACTTGACTATAGGGTAGAAAATTATATACAGACGCTGTGGTCTATATATAAAAATATTTTGAAATGATTTCTATGGTTTTGTAAAGAAATATATGGTTTTATGAGATATTGATATGGATATTTGTTGGGCGAATTCCCACCCAGGAGATCTCGAGACCAAGAAGTGTCAGTTTCACCCGGGTTCGCAACCTCCACCCCATTCGGCACAAACACAAGGCTCAGGACAAGCATAGATCCATTCGGCAATTCAAGCATGGAAGTTCGTTCGGCATTAGTTCATTCGGCGTCCCCAACCTAACCAGATACCAAGTCTCCATCTCACCTTTAAGACCCGAACCAACTTCCGCCGGTTCAAACGCCATGCATCCATCCGGTCCAAGCACCAAGCCACCGAACCAGCTCACGACCGGACCAAAGCAACCACCATCACCGGTCCAAACCATCACCGGACCGGATCATCCCCTACCACCGAACCAAGTCACTTCGTCCATCACCGAACCATCCACAACCGGACCAAGCTCCAACTTCTCCAAGCTCCATGCCGAATGAAGCCTCGCCGAACCAGAACGCTGCCAGGCCAGATTACTCCAGCCCAGGCCCACCAGCAGCTATATACATCCAAGACCCCTGCCCCCTACCTCACTCTATAAATAGAGGGGCAGGGATACAACAATGGCAGACAAGTTTGAGAGCTCAAGCACGGAAGGAACTTTCAAACTACTTTCATATACTTGTACACAAAGCATTGTACTTGTAATCTGAAAGAAAGAAGATAATAACATATAAAGTGGACGTAGGCACGTTCTGGCCGAACCACTATAAATCTGTGTGTCTTTTACATTTCAGCCCCTGCTTTTTTCATATTTACATAACTCATCTAAATCATTAAGAATCACATAAAATCAACTGAATCACACGACTTGGAGGTGTTTGCCCATTTTTTGCGCAAACATTTTTGGTTCTTTCATTGAGAGCTTCGAACTCGAAGCTTCAGCTTCCCTCATTCAACCTTCTTTCCCAATAGCACCCTTCATTGCCTAGGAAACATGACTTCCAGGCCAAGAAAAGACGCCAACAAGGGAAAGAACGTTGCAACTAGCAGCGCTCCAAATCCAGTGGATCCAGATCAAGAGAACCATCCCACTACAGCGGCAGTGCCGCATGCAGATCAGGCGATTCCAACAACCCCGGCCGCGGAACAACCGGCAGTAATCACTAGAGCAGACCTAGACAGAGTTGTGGTGGAAGTGACTAACTGCTTCGCATCCCAACAAGAAGCTTTGGTGAACCAACTCATGTCACGCTTGAGGGATGTCGAAGAATCCAACCGCAACACCGAATCATGGGGTGAATCTCAATCTGGAGGATCTCGGAGACAGCAAAGGTCTTCCCTCTTCGAGGAAGCCATCAACAGGAACAACAATGATAGGGGCCGCGCCCGGACTCAGCCCGAACTCCGACTCGAGGAAGCGCTTGGAACCGAACCCAGTGGGGGAGGCGCCAGGCGAGGGTCGGATGTAGCTGAGCCAGTCATGCCATCTAATCATAGAAACCCCGCTGAACGGAGCCGAGCTAGAACCCAGCCCGAAGTTGACCCCATGGAAATGCTCGAAACAGAACCCCACATGGGAAGATCAAGGCAGGGGGCAACTGTAGCTGGTCCTAGCATGCATCCGAGCAGCCAGAGGCAACCACTGGATAACGTCAGAAGTGATAGACTATACCATCCCTACAGGTCATCTGGACGAGATCGATCCCGCAGGGAAGAACCAAGTTCATTTCTATCCGCTCCAAATTCTGATGAAAGAATGGCACAATTATTCAGAGAATGCGTCCAACGGGAGCAAAGGGACCGAGGAATAGGCGCTAGGGTCACCAGCCCCTTCACCCGCAATATCGAAACCGCCATCACCCCCCGGGAATGGAAAATGCCAACCATGGAATCTTACAAGGGAACTTCCGACCCCATCGTACACTTACAGAGATACACACAGCATATGCTCATGAGCGGAGCAACAGAAGGGGTGCTGTGTAAATGCTTTCCGCTATTCCTAGCAGATCTAGCTACCTCCTGGTTCTGCCATCTACCCCAAGGATCTATCAGCTCATGGGAGATGTTGAAAGAAAGGTTTATTAGCCAGTTCCGCATCCATGTAGAACAACCCAAGGATGCTTATTCTCTATCCAATGCCAAACAGAAATCCGGAGAGACACTGCAACAATATCTAACCCGGTTCAACGCCGCAGCGGCCGCAGTCCAAGATGCCGATGAGAAGCTCACCCTAATGGCCCTCTGTAGTGGTGTATACCCAGATACCAAGTTCGCTAGAAGACTAACTAAGGAAAAACCAGCTACTTTACCTGATTTCTTCCATGAAGCTGGAAAGTATATGAGACTTGAAGACGCCGCCACTGAGAGGCAGTCAGGGCAACAAGGTAAGACAATTTCGGACAAGGTTCCCGCTGCAGCTAAGGACACTTGAAGAAATGAATCTAGAGACAATGCTGGGGTAGGAAGGTTGAAAACAGCCAATATCGACCAGGACCAAGATTTGACTCCTACACTCCTTTGAATGAAACAATTGAAAACATCTTTCTAGCCACTCAGGGCGAACTCGGATACAAGCGCCCCCCGCACAAGAAAGAATCTGATAACGCACTCAAGTCTGGAAAGTTCTGCCGCTTCCACGAATCCCACGGACATGACACCAATGAATGCCACCATCTCCGGGACTTGATCGAAGAACACATCAGAAGAAGAAGGCTGGAACGCTATGTGAAAGGTCAGAACAGGACTCCAACTCCTGCCAATGAGAACTCAAAGCGACCCCTCCCAGAAGTAGGCGGAGGGAATCGCAACATCAGTGGCTCTAGTCAAGGGAAGATAGTGGTCCATACCATCTCGGGAGGACCACACATCGCCGACAGAAGCTGGGCAGAGATGGAAAGATACGGCAAGTCACTTAGAAATGCTGAAGGCTATGTTAACTCCATTATGGAAGAACGCCACCTGAAACGGAAAGAGAGTGACGACATCGTATTCAGTAGGCGTGATTTAGAAGGAAGACAGTATCCGCATATGGATCCCATGGTCATCTCTGCCTGGTTCGGTCCAGCTAAAGTCTTCCGAATTCTAATAGACACAGGAAGCTCCGTAAATATCCTGTTCAAGCATGCTTTCGACAAAATGAAGCTGTCAATGAAGGATGTGTCTCCCTGCAACAAACCCCTGCACGGTTTCACTGGAGATGCGAAAATGCCCCTCGGGCAACTTGACCTCTTCGTCGAAATAGGAAGTCATCCCCGCTCCGTTGTGCGAAAACAAACGTTCGTACTAATAGAAAACCACTCGGCCTACAACGCCTTCTTGGGAAGACCAGCCTTATCTGACTTCCAAATTGTCCTAGCCCCGTGGTGCCTAAAGATGAAATTCCCAACAGATAACGGAATAGGAGAAATTGAAGGAGATCAAGACGCCGCTCGAGATTGCTATGTAACTGAACTTTGCAATAACCGTAGAAAGAATAAAGGGAAAGATGCAGAGACTACTCTCTGCATGAAAAGCTTGGAAGCATAGCAACTAAAGAAAGCCCCTCCTCTTCGATACACCAGCGATCCTTTCAATGAACTAGACCCCAGGGATAAGGAGGAGGAGGCTACCGCTGAGCCTGCAGAGGCCATGGAATTCGTATCTGTAGACAAACATGATTCAAGTAGACTATTAAAAATAGGATCTCAGCAAAAAACAGAATTGAAGGATCAACCCATTGACTTTCTCCGCCACAACTTAGATGTATTTGCGTGGACACATGCCGATATGACAGGAATCTCCCCAGACATAGCATGCCACATGCTGAACATCGATCCCACCAAGGTACCGATAAAGCAGAAAAAGAGAAGCATGGGAGCAGAACGATCAGCAGCCCTCGATGAGGAAGTAAAGAACCTACTTGCTAATGACTTCATACGAGAAGCCATCTACCCAGAATGGATCGCTAACCCGGTACTAGTAAAGAAAGCTAATGGGAAGTGGCGAACATGCATTGATTTCTCCAACTTAAATGACGCTTGCCCGAAAGACTGCTTCCCGCTCCCCCGAATCGATCAACTTGTGGACAGCACTGCCGGGCACGAACTCTTATCTTTTATGGATGCATACTCCGGATACAACCAGATTCCCGTGCACGCTCCCGATCAAGACCACACTAGCTTCATCACTGACCGGGGATTATATTGTTACAAAGTCATGCCTTTTGGACTCAAAAATGCCGGAGCTACCTATCAGCGCCTCGTCAACAAGATGTTCGCGGAATTAATAGGACGAACTATGGAAGTATATGTGGATGACATGTTGGTAAAGTCCAGGAGAGCCGACGATCATGTAAGCCACCTGGGCGAGATGTTTCAGGTACTTCGCCGATATGGAATGAAGCTGAATCCTCTAAAGTGCTCCTTCGGAGTGTCATCGGGAAAATTCTTAGGATTCATCGTCCATGCCAGAGGAATTGAAGCAAACCCTGAACAAATCCGGGCTCTAAAAGAAATAAGGATACCTTCCACTCGAAAAGAAATGCAGAGCCTAAACGGAAAGGTGGCCGCCCTAAGCAGATTCATTTCCAAAGCAACTCACAAGTGCGTCCCTTTCTTCGAAGCTCTCAAGAAAGACAAAGGAAAGTTCGAGTGGACCGATGAATGCTTAAAGCCTTCCTTAACCTGATCGAACACCTTCAGAGACCACCAGTACTCTCAACTCCAAACGAAGGCGAAGAGCTATACCTATACCTCGCTGTATCATCTCATGCTCTAAGCGCTGCCCTGGTAAGAGAAGAGGACCGCACACAACGCCCGGTATACTTCATAAGCAAGAGATTTACAGGGGCAGAAGCCAGATATCCTAAACTTGAGAAATTGGCATATTGTTTATTGATCGCGTCACGAAAACTGCGACACTACTTCCAATCTCACTCCATCAGAGTTCTAACCGATCAACCACTAAGACAGGTGCTCCATCGTCCCGACACTTCTGGACGACTCCTCAAATGGTGCATTGAACTAAGTCAGTATGACGTCACCTACCATCCTCGCACCGCTATCAAGGGGCAAGCCATGGCCGATTTCATTGCCGAATTCACTACCAACGAAGGCAAGGATCAGTTTGAAACAGCAAAAAACATCAAGTGGAACCTCTTTGTAGATGGAGCATCGAACGAACAAGGCTCGGGGGCAGGTATTGTGATAATCAACCCCAGGGGAAGAAAGCTATACTATGCATTAAGGTTGGAATTCGCGGCCACTAACAACGATGCGCAGTATGAGGCAGTAATAGCGGGATTGGAGCTTGCCTTAGAAATTGGAGTCAATTCTTTATGTCTTCATAGTGATTCTCAACTTATCGTAAACCAAGTACTAGGAGAATTCCAGACACGAGGAGAACGACTCACAGCATATCTAAAGAAAACCAAACTGCTGCTCGATCAATTGGACCATTATCTAATCAAACACATTCCTCGAGAAGATAACCAAGAGGCCGATGAACTAGCAAAGCAAGCTAGTATGAAGAATAGCACCATTTCCGGAGCACTAGCCATCTCAAGGCAGCTAGCCCCAAGTTTCGAACAAGTGAATCTAATAACTGCAATCGAAGAAGGAACTTGGATGACTCCTATCCGGAAATATTTGCAGGACGGCACACTACCAGACAAACGTGATGAAGTCAGGAGAATTTTGAGGAAAGCTCCCCACTACACAATACAAGAAGGCATCCTCTATCGGCGTGGCTTCTCTAGCCCCTTATTCAGATGCGTCGCTGGAAGGGAAGCCAAGGAAATCTTATTCAACATTCATCAAGGAAGTTGCGGAGATCACACTGGAGGGCAGACTCTGGCGAAAAAGATACTCCGATATGGATATTACTGGCCCACACTAAACAAAGACGCCTTAGACTTCGTCAAGAGATGCGACAGATGTCAGAAATTTGCCAAGATTCCTCGACTACCCACAAATGAGATTACTCAAATGACCAGCCCTTGGCCCTTTGCTGTATGGGGAATTGATTTAATTGGCGAACTGCCAACGGGCAGAGGCGGAGCCAAATATGCTATAGTGACAGTCGATTATTTCACCAAATGGGTGGAAGCGGAACCCCTAAATAAAATATCTTCAGCAAAAGTTATCAACTTCTTGATCAAAAATATTCTGTGCAGGTACGGAGTACCACTCAAGATCATATCGGACAACGGACTCCAATTTGACAGCGAAGAATTCGCCGACTGGTGCCAAGAGCATGGAATTCATAAAAGCTTCTCATCAGTAGCTTACCCTCAGGCAAACGGACAAGTCGAAGCTGTCAACAAAATTCTCAAAACCCTAATCAAGAAGAAACTTGAAAAGTCAAAAGGCGCTTGGGTGGACAAACTTCCTACGACACTTTGGGCATACCGCACATCTTTAAGAACATCAACGGGACATACTCCTTTCTCTTTGGCGTACGGATCAGAGGAAATGCTCCCTGTTGAGACTATTGTTCCTTCCCACCGTAGGATCCACTACAATCCAGAAGAAAACGAAGAACTCCTCCTCATGTCTTTGGATCTGATTGAGGAAAGGAGAAACGATGCAGCACTCAAAGCAGCAGCTCACAAACAAAAAGTGGCAGCACTATACAACTCCAAAGTCAAGCATCGCATCTTACAAGAAGGAGATCTTGTCCTCAGGCGAATCTTTCCGCGCCCCGGGGCACTGGACCCCATCTGGGACGGACCATATGTAATTCATAAAGATCTCCACAACGGAGCTTATATTTTGTCAACAGTGGACGGAGAGGTGTTCCAGAGGGCATGGAACATCCGTCACCTCCGTCGATACTTTTCTTAACTTGTACTGCCCATATGAAGTGAATTAACAAAGAGAATCAGTGGACGTAGGCATTTTCATGCCGAACCACTTTAAAAAATCTTGTCTCTTTTTAACTTGTTCCTTTATATCTTGGCTGCTTGTTAAGCTTTATCCTTTTCTGTTGAACAAAATCCTATGGCATCTCCACTCAAGACGCACCATGGCCTCATCTGGACAAGGCCTAACAGGTACGCTACGATTCTATGCACTCGCCAATGAGACTCTTTTGCTCCAGCATCCCTCTGCTGCGGGTTAACTCATTGCTCGCGACTGCCGTCAAAGCCAACTATAATGAGCCGATTATAAGTCATCATAAAGGCCGACTATAGCCGATGGCAGCTCATTACGGCGTTTGGCTCGCCGGCAACTGTGAACCTACTTTAAGCCCCAACATAAGGTGTGGCCAGCCAGGGGTAGTTCACGGCCAACGGCACCCGCGCTAGCCGGCCATGGTAAATCGAATAATACCCACGATTACGGACCATAATGGTTCGGGTAGTTACCGTGCGCGATCTCGGCTCCGATGTGTCTTAAGTGCGGCTGTGGTAAAAAAGAAAACTTCCCGCGGAGGCGTAAGATGGGTGACAAATGTCTCCAAGACCCACAGCTAGGGAAAGTGACTACAAAACCCGTTTGCCACGAACTTAAGCACATCGACGGCCTTCCGTGACTGGAAGTTTTACTTTTCCCATATTTCCATTTCATTTAAATACTTTTCTCCTATCCTATATAACAAACTCCAAAGTACAGGAAACCAAATAGGGAGCATTCACTCATGAGAATCTAAGCCTACGTACTGGGTGGCAAGGTACTCAGATATGTCCATGATCAGTTACACAAGACGCTCAAAGCTACCACCTGCAACTAAAACATGAAGGGCGGTACTCTCTTCTCTTGTACATGAATATGTAACTACAGTTTATTCATACGTCACACTAACATTGCAAAACATGAAATTATATTTCAAGCAACTAAAATCACAGGCATATGCATACTTCTCACGCACCACATCAAAATGACAACAACATTTAAACATAACAAAATCAGCTTATGTCATAAAATCACATAAAGTTATTCTTTGCAAATAATATTATTACAGTCACATCAATGTTTTGGACTAACATAAACAGCGATAAAAGGAAATAAAAAGGTAGCCAAATCCGGACAAGTAACCAGCTGCGTCCACACTTCGCTTTCATCCTACCAACTCCCCCAAGCCTACTTGGCCGCAGGGTCGGAGCTCCCAGCGTGTTGATCGGAAGTTCCACCTGTCCAATTCAGAAGAGGAATTCATTAAACAAACGATAAACGATCAAGTTATGGAAACCCAGAAAGAAAAGGAAAAGAGAAGAATAACTCACCAGCGTCCGCCGCTTGATCCTCAACCTCCAGTTGCACACCCGCTTCCTCCGCAGCAAGCAACCGCATCCCCTCCTTCACCGCCGCTTGCTCCTCTTTCGAGAACTGAGCAGTGACCACATCCAGACTAAAAGCCACTCCACCTTCCTTACCCGCATTGACCCTGGCCTCCTCTAAAACCCGAAGATATATCTTGGCCATGACCCGGGGATAGTCATCCATCCAAGACAAGCTGCCCTCCTTCCAAGTGCGGAAGTACATGTCCTGCAGCATCTCGTCCATCATCCCCTCATTCTCCTCAAACTCCCTCACCCGGGCCTCGGAAGCCTGCAACTTGGCGACAGCGACATCCCTCTCTGATCGGTATCTCAAGCAGTCAGCCTGGAGAGACCTCCTCATCTCCTCCATCTCCTCCTTTAACTTGACTTGAGCCATCTCCGCGGCCTCAAGCCTCCCAGACAACTCCTCTACCTGCTCGAGATCCGCATTCCGAACCTCATCCACTGTCGCAATGGCCATGTCGATCCGCTCCTTACAGGCGGCCTCCATCTTCCGTAATTCTGCCCTACTAGCCTTTTCCATGGTCTCTTTCAGCCGCCTGGAGGCTTCCTCGTGCTGAGAAATCTGAACGGCTTGACCGGCAAGCTGTTCGGCCTGATCGGCAACCTTCAGTCGCAACCGAATATTAGCACTCCGAATCTCCTCCCCGGCCTTGACCAATTGAGCATGATACTTCATTAACTTCTTGGTCTCTTCAACCACCCGATCGATATTAGCTTTGGCTTCGTCTCCCATGGTAACTACCCGAGTGGTAAGCAGATCAAGATCTAGGGACTTAGCCTCGTCTAACACTCGTACCATGGGGTTGCGGGGAAGAAGGTGCTCACCCGTGGCCTCATCAAATGAAATATCCCGAGAGCTTGGATCTAAATCAGGATGACCGGCAAAGGGGTCGCGAGGCACGTCAGGACGCCTTATACGGATAACAGTGGGATTCTTAGAAGGAGGTGGAGGGGGGATAAACTCAGTGCTCTCCTCCGTGGTATCACGAGGAGGCTGAACAGGAAGCTGCGGATCAGGGGAAGGCTCAAATAAGGAACGACTCCTCTTCTTTTTCTGAATGCTCTCTTCAATGACCCCAAGAAGAGGACGGTATCTGACCACGTCCCCAGGACGACCAGTAAGAGGCTTCGGCTTATCAGAAGCTCTCATCAACTTGAATTGTTCAAGGCGGTGTCGAACGTCTGACGTTTTAGCCACCTGGCCTGCCCCTGGAGTAAAAAACAAGTGTTATGAACATACGACGATCCATAATTCAAGAAACATGTTAAGTTAAAAAGAAAGAAAAAGTGAGAATGCACATCTATTATACAAACCCTGCGGAGGAGTGGGATACTGCAATAAGTCCTGAATCTCATTCCAAGACGGAAGTGAACCATAAAATATTTCTAAGTCCCTATCGTAAATGGAATCGACAGAGGACAAAAGTTCACCTTGCACCGCCGGAGTCACCCTGGCTGAGGAGCCCTTAGGGGATAGATCGGCACCAGCACCGACCTTGCCAGTCTCCTTCGCCTTCTCCGCTTCCGATTCTCCCTCCGATTCCCCGAAGGCCTAGCGGAGGGCCTCATCCAGTTCAGAGTCTTGCCCAGAAGTTAAGGCACCAGCACCACTACCACCCTGACCATCTCCATCTCCTCCGCCGTCCGACTCTCCTTCCATATCGCCTCCTTCGCCCTCTTCCACACCTTCCTCCTCCGGGATGATCGGGCAAGTACTAGGAGAGGGGCCCTCAGACTCCTTAAGCTTCTTGCCTCCCGCGACGGGATGTTGCGCAAAGGGCTTCCTCTTGCCACTCTTCACCGTGGCCCCCTCCTTAGCTTTAGCGGCCTTCTCCTCAGCCGTGTCCCTCTGCTTAACCACGGACTGGTGCGGCTGGATCAAGTTGTACTCCAGGAGGGTAGCGTTCCTGATCAGGAACGAAGCCGACCTGTCCCGTGCGGGAATGGCCTTTATTTCAGCAGCCATCCGCGCCAAAGAATCATCTTCCACGACTGCAATGCACCTGTCGCTAGCAAGAAATAGAAGCGTGTCAGAAGAAGCACTACAGTCAGAACATGGAAAATATAAATGAAATTCATCTTACAGCCGGAAGTGAAAAGGCGGAAAGAAACAGAATCGTCCTTGATAAAAAACCATTCTTTCTTGAACATGGTAAACTTTGAATATAAGTCCAAGACCGGTTTGAAGGGCACGGCCGCTTCTAGACTAATATACGGAGACCCCTTCTTGTAGCCTCTCAGGTTATACAAATATTGAATTTCCCGGTTAGAAGGAGGGCGCCCGTACCTCCTCTGAAAGACAACGAAAAGGCTCACCAGAATGGCATAAGAGTTCGGCTGGAGCTGGAATGGAGCCACCTTCAAATATGTGGTAAAGCTAACTATCCAGGCATTGATAGGAGGGATAGCACCACACATGCAATGATATCTGCTGTAAGCAAAGTAGCCTTCGGGGGGATTATACGGCATCACTCCATCTCCCGGCAACAGCATGCGAGCCCTGTCTATCCCGAAGGAACGGGATATAACATCAAGTTTCTCCTCCTTTAGGGAGCTAGGAAAGCAATCGGGAGGGGAGACCAGAAGTTCCTGGGGACCGTACCCATCCACTAACGACCTCGGAGCAGGCCCATGTTGCACCGGCCCTGGTTGGGCTGGGGGCACGGAGGAAGATGACTCTCCTCTACCTTTAGACTTCTTTTTATCCAATCGGGTTTCCGCTTTGCGAGACATTTATCTGCAGCACAAGAAAAACACGGTATTAGAACAAGAAGTGTAGGAACATAAACAAGCAAGTATCTAAAGCAAGCGTATAAAAGCCTAAAATTTCGCTCAAGATTCAAGTTCCCGAGTCTCATTCGGCATAAGCCCCATCCGGTATTGAAGGTGTGTGTTCATTCGGTGGCCAAGTTTTGCAAGTCTCATTCAGTATATGCTTCATTCGGTAGTCCCATTCGGCATTGGAAGTTCATTCGGCTATGCAAACATACATCTTCATTCGGCAGTGAAAAAACCTTTCGTGTTTATTCGGCGAAAGGACATGTACCTGATACGAAGCTGATTCGGCAAGGGACTGATTCGGTATAGGGTTGATTCGGCTCTCTCTGTGATTCGGCAAAGGTTTGATTCGGTATAGGGTTGGTTCGGCTCTCGTTGGTTCGGTAAGGAATAACTAAGGGGGGTGTAGCCCCTATATATAGACGAGGGCAGAGGCACCGGACCAACCGGTTCGGCATACCGGACCAAACCAAAACCGAATGAAGCTACCAAACCGGCGAAGACCAGAAGCAGGGGGCAGGCAAAGCGCCTCGCTCAGATAAGTACCGGACCCTAGGATCTACTGATAAAATAGAGATTCTGAAAACGATGAACAAGTAGTAAATTCTCATTAACATGGGTTAATCATTTACACATGTACGCGACCACGAACGGTCCACAGGCATGCTCTGAATGGCTATTAACCCTATCGTTGTGAGAATCTACACTCTGACATCCTTTTAAAATTCATCGGTTGGATGGATATTTAGCTCTGCTAATTCTGAAATGGCTAAGCTACTTACACATGTACGGGGTCGCGAACGATCCTTAGGCATGCTCTGAGCTGGCGATAAACCATCTTCACAAACGATCCAGGGACCCACTCGAACGAAAACCTGGCATCAATAATGCTAAGCCCCCTCGGGGCACACCTACTCGCCTCGAACGGCACCCGACCTCGAACGGTCGTCATTTGAAATCACATTAAAACTGTATATTCCTTCGCAGGAAACCAACAGGATAGGAACGTCCAGTTCACGGCACTGCCAAACACGCCTTCCTACCGCAGGGAAACAAAGAGCGACACATGCAAGCACGTGCCCCACTTTGGGGGGCAAATGTTGGGAGAATTCTCACCCAGGAGATCTCGAGACCAAGAAGTGTCAGTTTCATCCGGGTTCGCAACCTCCACCCCATTCGGCACAAACACAAGGCTCAGGACAAGCATAGATCCATTCGGCAATTCAAGCATGGAAGTTCGTTCGGCATTAGTTCATTCGGCGTCCCCAACCTAACCAGATACCAAGTCTCCATCTCACCTTTAAGACCCGAACCAACTTCCACCGGTTCAAACGCCATGCATCCATCCGGTCCAAGCACCAAGCCACCGAACCAGCTCACGACCGGACCAAAGCAACCACCATCACCGGTCCAAACCATCACCGGACCGGATCATCCCCCTACCACCGAACCAAGTCACTTCGTCCATCACCGAACCATCCACAACCGGACCAAGCTCCAACTTCTCCAAGCTCCATGCCGAATGAAGCCTCGCCGAACCAGAACGCTGCCAGGCCAGATTACTCCAGCCCAGGCCCACCAGCAAGTATATACATCCAAGACCCCTGCCCCCTACCTCACTCTATAAATAGAGGGGCAGGGGTACAACAATGGCAGACAAGTTTGAGAGCTCAAGCACGGAAGGAACTTTCAAACTACTTTCATATACTTACACAAAGCATTGTACTTGTAATCTGAAAGAAATAAGATAATAACATATAAAGTGGACGTAGGCACGTTCTGGCCGAACCACTATAAATCTGTGTGTCTTTTACATTTCAGCCCCTGCTTTTTTCATATTTACATAACTCATCTAAATCATTAAGAATCACATAAAATCAACTGAATCACACGACTTGGAGGTGTTTGCCCATTTTTTGCGCAAACAATATTTTATAAATGTTATTTTATATATAGTTAAATTCTTTGTTTTAAGCTATGTATAAAATTGGTTTAAAGTATAAAATAAGTTTAATAATAAAGTTTGATTTTATTAGGATATAATATGGTTAAGTATTTATTTAAATTATATTTCTGGAGTTTATAATGACTCAAATGAGAATAAGGTGGGAAGATAAATATGAAATGGGTTTGAAATTCACTAAAATTAAGATTTTAAAAGTATGATTTTTTTATATAACTGGAGTTCGATTTAAGATGAATTAAACGAATATTCCAAGTATAAATAAATTGAAGGAAATATTTAGTTATTGGTAAATTGAGTTTCATTTCAATGATAATGGATTTATTATGTAAAAAATTCAAAACTAAATAATAGAAAATTGGATTGTTGAATCGCAGTTGCCAAACTTAGTTTTGAAATCTATATAAATTGGAACAGTTTATTTGAAAACTGAATCGTATTGAAATGTATGATTTGGGATTTGGTTGAATTTAAAATTTAGAAATTCGAGCTGTTTTGAAATTGGTTTGTGAAATTTAAGAAGCCATTTTATTATTTAAAGTATTCTAATATTTACACCATTTGAGTAGTGGAACTTATTTTTCAAGTGTTTTGTTTTCGAAGTATTATAACTTTAAAGTGCTATCATTTTGGGACAAGGATATATTTGTATAAAAATGATATTACAGTGATTTAGGTTTTAATAAAATGATATCATATTGGTTTGTTTTTTTGAAATGGAAATGATATCGTATTTATATGGTTTTGAAATGGATATTATATTCTGGCTTTGAAGTATAAATTATTTTGAAATGACCGCGGTGTTATAATAACGTTGGTTGTTAAATGGATCGGGATCGGAAGTTGTCATACTCTCTGCCAACTCCGAAAACCACTTTAACAACCATGCACGCGGTGGAGTGTGACAACTCGGAAGTTTAGGCATTTGAAATTGGAATATTTAATTAATTTTAAATATTTGCAAGTTAGTTTAATTGGATTTCAAATATCAGTTTGAATTTGGCGATTTAATTATATAATTTGAAGTTGGGTAAGATGTTGAATCTGAAGTTTTAAGTCTGTTAAAAATAATTTGAAGGCTTGTAAAATTTATATTGATAGTGCTGAGGATAATAGAAGTTTTAAAATTGAATTTAGCAGTGATTTGTTCAGTTTTGAAATTATATCGTTAAATTGATATTTAGAAATAGCCTTCCGAGGCACATTCTTGGATTTCGACGAAACCAGTTTCATTTGATCCGTAATATTGTACTTTATCGGATTTCAATTTTCGTAATGTTTGGCGTTGTTGTGTGAGCATGTGATATATAAACGCGCTAAAATTTATATCGAAAATTTAATATAATAACTGGGTTCAAAAAGTTATCTTCTCTATACGATCGAATTAGGACTCGTAATCTGTTCCATTGCGTTTGAAATAAGGGAATAACATTAGAAACACAGGCAGCGTGCCTCGTTAAGGATTCAGGATTTTGAGGTATCTAAACGAGATATTTTTAAATATAAAAATATAAATGTTAAATCAGCAACCACCCTATATTGTCTTTAGCCAAACTATCTCTACTAGAAGCCGACCTATACCTGACTATGTCGCTCCTTCTCATTTAAAGAATCATGACTTTCTTCTTTTTCTTTCCTCTCAACAAAATCGAAACAGAAGAACTTCTTTGCCCAAATTTCTTTTCCTCTCCGGTTTATTATATATAAAAAATAAAAACCCCGATCATACCTCCAATCGAATTCGACATTCAAAATAATTCCATGGTGGCGCGCGAACAAGTCGCGACTGGAGGCCGCGTATTGGAAATTTGGGCATGGGATCGATTCGTGCATGGGATGTCGAGAAGCGTATGTTTGGGCGATGCGAGGTTCGGGAGAATGGACGTAGGCGAGGTCGCAAGTTGGATGGGGTCGGCGACGGGATTTTGGGTCGCGTCATAGCTTATGGGTGGCGACCGCGTGGATTTAGGGCAAGAGTGAGGGTTGTTTGGCTATGTATGATGATGGTAGCGGCGACTTTGGGGAGTGTCGAAGACTGGTGGTTGATGGTGGGTACGATAGCGTCATAGCAGTTAGGTATACGTTTGTCTTCTTTCGATTAAACTTGATTCAACAAAAATGAATATATATGAATAAGATTTTAACTTATAGTAAGGTATAACCCTATTCTAATTTTGATTCTATGTATATATATATATATATATATATATATATATACAGTAAAGATAAAATAATGATATAATATAAGTACATATACATATTTTAATCTTATTAATTTAATATTTATAATAGATTAAGGGGATTAATATGTTAGTTGACCTATTTAATGATTTTTAAATTACTACAAGATTTTTTAAGGGAAAAATTAGTTTAAATTTAATTATTTGTTTAAATTAAATGATTTGTTAAAGTGAGAACTATTAAAATAAAATCACTAGTTAATTAAATTTATCAAATGGAAATTTAATTATTCGATTGGTTCGAATATTAATAAAAATCATCTAATGTTTATACAAGGTCAAATTCTGAAAGGAAGCAAGCCGGAATTGGAAATGATTGCAAACAGCAAAATAAAAGGTGAGTTAATCTCACTCATCTGGGTTTTATTTAAATTTAAATGGTTAAATTTAGATAATTGGTTGGATGATTGAATTAATTTGATGTGCTATATTGGAGTGATTGATTTCCCGCACTATATAGCGGATGAGACCCTATGCGCCGCATAATAGCGGATGATATTATATTAATCCCATATATTGCGATATTCCACCTCGAAGTGGAATTGGTGGTTTATGTTGTGCTAGCATCTGTGGATGCAGGGAAACAGGTTGGAGGGATCCAACTGGATTCCTCAAAATTATTTAGAATGTTTAATATTCTGTGATGAATTATGTTTGGAATATTGAATGCTATGGTTTGCTTGAATATATTTCGGTACACTGAGTAATCAAAATATATAGAATAGGTTTTTTGAAAAGAAAATAAAAGAGTGAATTTTTAAGTAAAATAATTATAGAGAATTTGAATAAATTGGAAAAGAATGAAAGTGATTTTAAAATTCTAATAACTAAGTTTCGAGTATGGAAAAGGGGATTTTGAATAAATAGAGTAATAATGAATTTTAAAACTTAAGTGATGTTATTTAAAGGAATAAAAGAATTTACTTTAAATTCAAGGTTTAAATTTATTTGAAAGGATAAAGAAGAAATTTGGGAAATCTGAAATTGGTGTTTTCTGTTAAAAAGATTTTAAATCATAATTAGCGAATAAAATCTAAAGTTAATGGATTTTGAAATGAATTGAGTAAGTAAAGAAATTTATTTCAAATGGAGTAAATTGGGAATCGGAATTTTAAAAGGAAGTTCAGTCTATGAAACTTATAACCTTGGTTTATAAAAGCAAAGCAATGTATCAGTGGATATTTAGAAGAATAAATTCATGGTGGGAATTTTTTTAAGGGAAGGGGTAAATTTGTTTTAAAAAAATAGTGATTTATTTTTAAAAGATGTGAAAGAGAAGTGTATTTTCCTGGATAACCAAGTACGTTTTCGAAGCAAATTTTTAAGTATGAGTTAAAAGTTCAAGGTTGTTTTAAAAGCTCGTTGTATAAATTTATTATTTTTAAATGTTTAAATTTTGAAGTAAGCATTTTTAAAATTTATTATAGTAGTAATTGTTTAAAAATGACTTGGTATTATGTTTTAAAAAGAGAAAATTTTAGTTTATATTTTGTAAAGTAGCTTTATTTTAAATATTCTTAAAGTATACATTTTTAAATAAAGTATTAAAGTAGTTTTATTTTAAATGTTTTAAAGTATAATTTATAATAAAGTGTTATAAACTATTTTAAAAATCAAAAGCTATGTACTTGGTGTTTTTAGTGGAAATATATAGTTGGGAATTTATCCCATGAGAAGAGTATGGTTTGAAAACTGTTTTCAAAAAGGGTTGAAAACGGAAATATATATTGCGAAGATATTTTGAGGATAATAAATAATTTGGAAGATTATTTATTTTTTGATGGTTGTTTGTGAATGTTAATTGATAGTTAAGTAACCGACTATCAATATTGGCCACTGCACTGATTGTTTCGAAGAGACCGGGATCGGGATTTATTTTCTGAAAACCACTTCGATCTGGTTTGAACGTTTTCGTATGGAAAACAAGAGTTTGGATTCGAAGGTGGAGCAGTGAAGTGCAAGGGCTAGTCGCTACTAATCCTGAGGTGATTCCAAAATGGATGTAGCAGGAATAATGGCTTCGGTTCCGTTCAAACCCGGGATGGACTTGTATGGATGAATGCTTTCGAAACATCGTCAGGTGGACGGTGGGCATTCTAAGTGATATATTCTAAAAAGGTAACGCTTAGCCTCGAGCCTCATCAACCGGGAATGACTGAAAATTAGGGGTTATGCAGCAAGGCTAAGTGGGTAGCACCCATTAGGGTAAGGTCATCCCTGTCTAGATGTCCCTTTTATTCGGCTTAGTGGTGCGGTTGCTGATCCCAACCGTAGGGTGATCTTACTCGGGATTATCCAGTAAGGGGTAGTTTCGGTCTTGTGTTGCAGGGGATTGGAAGTAATCCTCGGTACGGTGATCTAGGCCACGTACTGTGACAGGTGGTACCCCAGTGCCTAGTCATTAGTTGGAAATCCATTCTCCCTACGCGCATGTACGGTTTTGATTGTGCCCAACTATTGCTGAAACGTGAGATGCAAGCATTTCAGCTAGATTCTATTTTACTTTCTATAGACACTGGAGGATTTTGATAAAAAGTATTTTGACTATCGTAAGGTAAAAACCCAACATGTTTACTTGTGGCGTGGTCTTACGAGATGCTTTTGTTTTCAAAAGAATTTTGAAAGTTTAATAATCAATTTGAGTGTGATTTTCTCAGTCTCGTATTCCAGACTGACTCGGCTGTTATTTGTCTATAATGCTAGGGTTAGACCGAGTATTATAGGATACAGGATATGATGCTGTGGAGCTCAGAAGACGAGCTGGATGGCGATACGTACTTCCGTACTTGATTATTACTCCGCTGTGTATTCAGTTTTGAGGACAAGTTTATATGACTTTTCAGTTGTATGTTATTGATGTTGTTAAACTCTAATGATGTACTCTGATGATGTAATGTATAAATGGATGTATTTGTTTTTGTGTAAAGATCATTTATTATCTATTATATTTTATTCCGCTGCGATGGTTAGATTCTAATGTTGTTTTCCATTTTCTTCTTCTACCTCTTATTCTTTAACCCAAATGGTTGGTATTTTTGTTCATCTTGAGTTGATTGATGTAGAATAGTGTCGACTCAAGGGGTATAGATTTGCGGGTCGTTACACTTGGCATAAGAGCTGAAGGTTAAGCGAGAACCTTGGCTCTGGTGGGAATTAATCGAATAGAGTCCGTAGTACTCTAAAGTGAGTTTGAGTGTATTAATAGATATGAGCGCGTATTTTTTAGTGAATATAAAAGTTGTTTTTATATTGTGTTGACTTCTCGATCGAATATTTATGGATTCTGGTCGATATGTGGGACGCCATGTCAGCGATAGGGGTTTCTAAACTCTTAAACAAGATAAACCGACACAGTAATGTTTTAAATAGGGTAAATGAAATAATTTTACCCAAATTATTTTTGTATATAAAGGAAATGGTTTTTCGTAAATTATTATAGTTATATATGGATGCTTGGTTGTTAGGAATGATAATATGAAATTATTATCATTGATGCGTAAAATTGAATAAGAAATTGAAATTATAACTAAAGCTAAGGAATAAATTCATATACAAAGGAAATTTGTAAATGTAAACTATAAATGTGATTTATAAATTGAAATAACATTTCAGAATAATATTTGAATATGAATTGAAAGAATTTAGAACTTGAAATTTTGGAAAAGTTCAATTCCTTTGGGTTGAAAATGATTTTCAAAGGTTTCGGGGAGGAATAATAGGAATATTATTTGGAAATATTTTGAATTGGATTTGAAATCTGGTGAGACTTGAAATTAAGAATATTTGAAAATGTTTTTAAAGCAATAAAAGCATTGAACTCTTTCGGTCGCTAGAAAATAACTTCGGTGATGACTGCAGCATCATCGATGTTCATTTTCGAGTTTCCAAGAGAGAAATTACTGCCAAATTGTTTCAAATTGGAACTGTTTGCAAAATGGGTTTGATTTTGAAATCAAAGAGATAATTGAATTTACCAACGAATTTTGGATATAATTGATTTCAAATGATTTTTGAAATACTTAAGTGATTATTGAAGATCCTGGAATTGGTTTAAAATGTTTTTTTGAGTGTCTAAGTAATGGGTTAAACTCTGGAGGTTTAACTAAAAATGTTATGGATTATAAGCAGGTTTGGAAATTTATAAAGTTTGAAATTTCCTGGAATGAAATTAACTTGTAAAAAGTTAATAAGCTAGAAGAGTAAGTCAAATTAAATGAAATCAAGCTAAGTCTAATAGTATTGTGATTAGATTTGAATCAAAGTCGAAATATAATTGAGATGGAATTGTATCATACGGTGGATACATTGAATGAAATTAAGTTCTTACTTAATAAAATGTAAATGAATTGTGTGAAGTCAAAGGATAGTATGAGGTTAGATTTAACTAGAGTTTTCTTAAATAAGATTGAATGGGAATAAATAGATTCCGATGGCTTATAAAAGAATTGAAAACCCATTGAATAAAAATATATGTACTTGGCTAAATTAAATATATAATACCGAGTTAAAAAGTAAAATGTGAACGGGATTTATTGAAAATGGAGGAAAGTATGGATATAAATAAGTTGTGACTTATAAAACTTAGAAGTAAAATAAAAAAGCCAAAATAAAATTGTTTTGAATTTTGGGAAATGAATTAAAATCCAAAACTTGAATTATAAAATAGATTGAACTCAAGAAAATTAAGTGAAGTGGTTTTTGAAGGAAAAAAATCAAATATTGAATTAAAAGTGGGGAATGAACTAATTTGAATAAATTAGTTAAGTGAGTATGTTAATGGAATTCTGATTGGTTGGATAAAAATTGAATTATGAGTTAAAAATGGATATTTGTGAAGTTAAACTTGAATTATAAATTAAATTCAACTTAGAAGTGCTAAGTGAATCGAATATGATTGAAATATGGTGAAATGAAATGAGGTTGGATTAAAACAGAAATGGTTTGAATTGCAAATAAAAATTCAAAGGAGTGGAAATAAAATTGAAATGATCTTGTTATTAATAAAATAAGTTTGGAAGTGAAATGAAAATGCGAAATAAAGTTTAAAATGGATTGAATGAATATACTAATTGAAGTAAATAGAATGGAATTTAATTGGAAATGGAGATGAACTTAAGTTGTTAACTTAAGCAAATTGTTAAATGGTTGTTAGTGAGCTTTATGAAATAGTTTTGAATAGAACCTGTTTGAATGATGAAATGGAATGCAAGTAAATAGGTAAAATTAAAAAATGAAGTGAAAATGAGAATGCATGGATTGTAAATAAATTTACAATGGAATGAAATCATTTTAAATTGAGTTGAGATCAATTTAAAATGGTTAAAGCTTAAGTACTTACTTATTCATATGAATATCATCGAAGTGCATGAGAATATGGGATTTTGAAGTAAATGATAAGCGTTGATAAGTGAATAGAAATCAAAATAATTGTGAATAAAAAGAGAATTGGTATAGTTGATAATCAATTGAGATAAACACATAGGATGTACGTATATTATTTTATTTGCATTGCGATTTGATCCAGAATCGAGCACAGAATTTCGAGATAGGTATATCGATCCGAGTTAGGATTTTTCACTCGATTTTCGATGGCGAACCCTGGATATGGATTTTTGATTGACTATGGAAATTCTCTATCATAGTTATGACCATGCAAGGAGAATGACAGTTTCTGATCAAGAAAACAGATCTAAGTTCGCACTAGGAGGTCGGGTGGACGATAATAGTTCGAAAATGAAATTGTGTGATCGAGTAAGCGATCAGATTTGGTATTGTGTATGAATGATATATGTACATCGTACGAGCTTAAATGGAACGAATATTGAAAATTTTGTAAAGAAGCGTATAAAATGATTTTGGAATCTGTAGTTGGACGTGGATAAATTAGATATACAGGTATTAAAAAGCGAGTGGAAAAAAATTAGGATTTTTGATTTCAGAAGATAAATTGAAATTTGTTCGACAAAGGTATGTATTTAAATTTCTGTATGAAATTTAATGATTTTCTTGTCTATCCACTTGGCTTTTCTTTTCTTTTGAAATTTGGAGGCCCGTAGAGGCATTTGTAGTTTTACCGAGCTAGCCGCGCAAAGAAGACGCTGACGAAATTTTCGAAAATTTAAGGAGTTAGAAAAATTTTGAAGAAAATTTTGATAGTTTAAAATTTGGTTTAAACTATTTGAATTATAAGGGGATAATATTATTGGTAACCTATGGATGGGTTTGGAAAATTAGTAAGGGTGATAATGTGTCTTTAATAAAAAGAGGGTTTTGGGAAGTGTTTGAAACTGAATGGTTTTAGGGAAAAGAGTTAACGACTTGCGGACCATTCTTCTTAACTAGTAATTTCGGGGATGAAATTCTTTTAAGGGGGGAGGAATGCGACGACCTGGAATTTTAGGCATTTGAAATTGGAATATTTAATTAATTTTAAATATTTGCAAGTTAGTTTAACTTGGATTTCAAATATCAGTTTGAATTTGGCGATTTAATTATTAAATTAAATAATTTGAAGTTGGGTAAAATGTTGAATCTGGAGTTTTAAGCCTATTAAAAATAATCTGAAGGCTTGTAAAATTTATATTGACAGTGTTGAGGATAATAGAAGTTTTAAAATTGAATTTAACAGTGATTTGTTCAGTTTTGAAATTATATCGTTTAAATTGATATTTAGAAATAGCCTTCCGAGACACAGTCTCGGATTTCGACGAAACTAGTTCGATTTGAACCGCAATATTGTATTATTATCGAATTTCGATTTTTGTAGTGTTTGGAGTTGTTGTGTGAGCATACGGTATATAAACGCGCTAAAATTATATCGAAAATTTAATATAATAATTGGGTTCAAAAAGCTATCTTCCCCATACGATCGAATTAGGGCTCATTATCTATTCCATTGCGTTTGAAATAGGGGAATAACATTAGAAACACCAGGCGGCGTGCCTCGTTAAGGATTCGGGATTTTGAGGTACCTAAACGAGATATTTTTAAATATAAAAATATAAGTGTTAAATCAGCAGCCACCCTATATTGTCTTTAGCCAAACTATCTCTGCTAGAAGCCGACCTATACCTGACTATGTCGCTCCTTCTCGTTTAAAGAATCACAACTTTCTTCATTTTCTTTCCTCTTAACAAAATCGAAACAGAAGAACTTCAAAATTAGATAATGGTCGAACAAAACTTCTTTGCCCAAATTTATTTTCCTCTCCAGTTTATTATATATATATATAATAAAAAACCCCGATCAGACCTCCAATCGAATTCGGCATTCAAAATAATTCCATGGTGGCATGCGAACAAGTCGCGACTAGAGGTTGCGTATTGGAAATTTTGGCATGGGATCGATTCGTGCACGGGATGTCGAGAAGCGTATGTTTGGGCGATGCGAGGTTGGGGAGAATGGACGTAGGCGAGGCGGCAGGCGAGGTCGCAAGCTGGATGGGGTCGGCGATGGGATTTTGGGTCGCGTCATAGCTTATGGGTGGCGACCGCGTGGATTTAGGGCAAGAGTGAGGGTTATTTAGCTGTGTACGATGATGGCAGCGGCGGCTTTGGGGAGTGTCGAAGACTAGTGGTTGAAGGTGGGTGCGGTGGCGTCATAGCAGTGAGGTATACGTTTGTCTTCTTTCGATTAAACTTGATTCAATAAAAATCAATATATATGAATAAGATTTTAACTTATAGTAAGGTATAACCCTATTCTAATTTTGATTTTATGTATTTGAATATATATACAATAAAGATAAATAACGATATAATATAAATACATATACATATTTTTATCTTATTAGTTTAATATTTAATAATAGATTAGGGGGATTAATTTATTAGTTGACCTATTTAATGATTTTTAAATTACAACGAGATTTTTTAAGGGAAAAATTGTTTAAATTTAATTATTTGTTTAAATTAAATGATTTGTTAAAATGAGAACTAAAATAAAATCACTAGTTAATTAAATTTATCAAATGGAAATTTAATTATTTGATTGGTTTGAATATTAATGAAAATCATCTAATGTTTATACATGGTCAAATTCTGAAAGGAAGCAAGCCGGAATTGGAAATGGTTGCAAACAACAAAATAAAAGGCGAGTTAATCTCACTCATCTGGGTTTTATTTAAATTTAAATGGTTAAATTTAAATAATTGGTTGGACGATTGAATTGTTTTGATGTGCTATATTGGAGTGATTGATTTCCCGCATTATATAGCGGATGAGACCCTATGCGCCGCATAATAGCGGATGATATTATATTAATCCCATATACCGCGATATTCCACCTCGAAGTGGGATCGGTATTTTATGTTATGCTAACATCTGTGGATGCAGGGATATAGGTTGGAGGGATCCAACTGGATTCCTCAAAATTATTTAGATTGTTTAATATTCTGTGTTATGAATATTTGATTCTATGATAAATTATATTTGGAATATTGAATGCTATGGTTTGCTTGAATATATTTCGGTACACTGAGTTATCAAAATATATAGAATTGGATTTTTGAAAAGAAATAAAGAGTGAATTTTTAAGTAAAATAATTATAGAGAATTTGAATAAATTTAAGAATGAATTGGAAAAGAATGAAAGTGATTTTAAAATTCTAATAACTAAGTTCTGATTATGAAAAAGGGGATTTGAATAAACAGAGTAACAATGAATTTTAAAACTTAAGTGATGTTATTTAAAGGAATAAAAGAATTTACTTTAAATTCAAGGTTTAAATTTATTTGAAAGGATAAAGAAGAAATTTGGGAAATCTGAAATTGGTGTTTTCAGTTAAAAAGTTTTTAAATCATAATTAGGGAATAAAATTTAAAGTTAATGGATTTTGAAATGAATTGAGTAAGTAAAGAAATTTATTTCAAATGGAGTAAATTGGGAATCAGAATTTTAAAAGGAAGTTCAGTCTATGAAACTTATGAACTTGGTTTATAAAAGCAAAGCAATATATCAGTGAATATTTGGAAGAACAAATTCACGGTGGGAATTTTTTTAAGGGAAAGGGTAAATTTGTTTAAAAATAAATAGTGATTTATTTTTAAAGGCTGTGAAAGAGAAGTGTTTTTCCTGGATAGCCAAGTACGTTTTCGAAGCAAATTTTTTAAGTATGAGTTAAAAGTTTAAGGTTGTTTTATTAGCACGTTTTAGAAATTTATTATTTTTAAATGTTTAAATTTTGAAGTAAGTATTTTTCAAATTTATTATAGCAGTAATTATTTAATGGTGACTTGGTATTATGTTTTAAAAAGAGAAAAATGTTGTTTATATTTTATAAAGTAGCTTTATTTTAAATATTCTTAAAGTATACATTTTTAAATAAAGTATTGAAGTAGTTTTTATTTTAAATGAAGTATAATTGATAATATAGCGTGTTAAATTATTTTAAAAATCTAAAGCTTTGTACTTGGTGTTTTCAGTGGAAATATATAGTTGGGAATTTATCACATGAGAAGAGTATGGTATGAAAACTGTTTTCAAAAAGGGTTGAAAACGGAAATATATCTTGCGAAGATATTTTGAGGATAATAAATAATTTGGGAGATTATTTATTGTTTGACGGTTGTTTGTGAATGTTAATTGATAGTTAAATAATCGATTATCAATATTGGCCAATGCGCTGATCGTTTCGAAGAGACCGGGATCGGGATTTATTTGCTGAAAACCACTTCGACCCGGTTTGAACGTTTTCGTATGGAAAACAAGAGTTTGGATTCGAAGGTGGAGCAGTGAAGTGCAAGGGCTAGTCGCTACTAATCCTGTGGTGATTCCAAAATGGATGTAGTAGGAATAGTGCCTTCAATTCCGTTCGAACCCGGGACGGACTTGTATGGATGAATGCTTCAGAACATCGTCAGGTGGACGATGGGCATTCTAAGTGATATATTCTAATAAGGTAACGCTTAGCCTCGTGCCTCATCAACCGGGAATGAATGAAAATCAGGGGTTATGCAGCAAGGCTAAGTGGGTAGCACCCATTAGGGTGAGGTAATCCCTGCCTAGATGTCCCTTTTATTCGGCTTAGTGGTGCGGTTGTTGATCCAAACCGTGGGGTGATCTTACTCAGGATTATTTAGTAAGGGGTAGTTTCGGTCTTGTATTACAGGGAATTGAGAGTAATCCTCAGTACGGTGATCTAGGCCACGTACTGTGACGGGTGGTACCCCAGTGCCTTGTCATTAGTTGGAGATCCATTCTTCCTACGCGCCTGTACGGTTTCGATTGTGCCCAACTATTGCTGAAACGTGAGATGCAAGCATTTCAGCTAGATTCTATTTTAGTTTCTGTAGACACTATTATAATATCAAAGGATTTTGATAAAAAGTGGCTATTGTAAGGTAAAAACCCGATATGTTTATTTGTAGCATGGTCTTACAAGATGCTTTTGTTTTCAAAAGAATTTTGAAACTTCAATAATCAATTTGAGTGTGGTTTACTCACGCTGGTATTCCAGACCGACTTGGGTGTTATTTATCTATAATGCTTGGGTCAGACCGAGTATTATAGAATACATGATATGATACCGTGGAGCTCAGGAGACGAGCTGGATGGCGATACGTACTTCCGTACTTGATTATTACTCCGTTGTGTATTCAGTTTGAGGACAAGTTTATATGACTGTCCAGTTGTATGTTATTGATGTTGTTGAAATCTGACGATGTACTCTGATGATGTAATGTATAAGCAAATGTATTTGTTTTTGTGTAAAGATCATTTATTATCTATTATATTTTATTCCGCTGTGATGGTTAGATTCTAATGTTGTTTTCTATTTTCGTCTTCTACCGCTTCTTCTTTAACCCAAATGGTTCGTATTTCTGTTCATCTTGAGTTGATTGATGTAGAATAGTGTTGACTCAAGGGGTATGGATTTGCGGGTCGTTACATGGAGATTCCAAATGAAGTAGGACGGTGGTGGCGTTCCCTTGAGGTATATACGTGGGCCCGATTCCCGTGAGTTGGCATAAGGTGGCTAAAATAGGAGCGATTGACGGGCTAATGAGGTAGCACCTTTGACCGGACACATCCCTTCGATATTATACTCTGACTTTTGGATTGATTCGGTGGCCCCTTTTGATTTTTTTTTATTTGAGGGTGTGGCTCGAGATGGACGGTAGCTGTGTGCTACGCGTTACCACCGGCCCGGAAGCGTAATTGGTATATCTACCTTGGCATTGCCTAGTTGCACTGTGTCACCTACCCTAGCGCACCTTGTACGATTTTGGATTTCTCCCGTAGCCCGTGGAGTATTTAGGGTAGTCTTCCGATCTGGAGAGCGTTGATACTGGATGGACTACTGGGACTATTATTGTGTTAAGAGGAATATTGGGTCACTCCTTAACGCTATTTTAAAGTAAGTTTTTTTACTAGTAGACATTATTATAATAGTGCATATTACTACATAGTAAATAGTTTAACGGATCCTTAGGAGGCGAGAATTCCGAACATCTCTTAAGTTACTACACTCACGTTTGACACTGAATAGGAGATGTCAAATTCCGTAATCATCTCTGACGCCGTTCCACTCATATTTACCGTTGATTTAACTTACATAAGATCTTTTAGTTCTGACTCGAGTGTTTTGTCTTTTCAATTCGCTCGGGTCAGTCTGAGCATTTCAAGGTTTGAAGATCTTATTTCTAGATGACGAAGACGAAGATTGTATTACTATTATTTATTATATTATTCCACTACATTCATACTGTTCCACTGCATCATTTATTATTCTCTGGTATGTGTAACTCTGATATGTGCTGTATAAGTAAAATCAAATGTTTTGTAAAATAGCTTCATGAACTGTTTATTTGATTGTTATATTTTGTTGTTCCGCTGCAAGATTTTAGTTTGTTTTATTTCTTTCTCTGCTTTTCTTATTTACCCCAATAACAATTCGTCCTTTTGTATGGTTTGAATCTGACGTGTGTGGTTTATCGTCGATTTAAAACGTACAAAAGGCGGGATGTTACAATTTAATTCATATATATTTTAAATACAATAAAATAATAATTTAATTTTTGTTATGATGTGCATTTAATTTGGAAAAGTTAATTTTTTTTTCAAATTTCATAATTAACGCAAATATATTGTTATACATAAATACATACATATATTTATTTGGACATTGTAAATATACACATACACACACACACAAACACTTAAAGAAAATTATTACTATAATACATTCATATTGATTAAAAAAACTTATATATATATTATGTGTGTGTGTTATTTGAAATTTAATACTATAATATATAAATGTATATAAATCATTAATAATTTATATAAGTAATATACATACATATATATATATATATGATTTTACTTAGTTTTTAATATTTATATAAATAATAAGTTTAAGTATATACATATATTTGGACGAGGATGAGCTAACATATCCGTTGCGATGTGAATCGAAACATTTATATATGTGCACATTACACCTTACATGGATTATTGTGTTACACATGCACACACATACATATATGTATATGCAGCACATATGTACTTTATGTTTAATTGAATATAAATTGAATAAAATTTTATCTGTATTTATAAATTTAAGGGAAATAAGAGATTTTATTTAAATTAAATTTAAAACTGTTCTACATAAATTACACTTCATAGGCTCAATAAAGATCCAATAAGGTAAAATGAATTAAAATTCTCTCATAACTTCCGCTACGGGCATGCCCAGTTCCAACAATGGTATCAGAACCCAATAACGTATGCGGTCTATACTAGTCATGTTAGGGGTAAATGATTAAAGTCTACATGTATAGTAAGGTGTTTAGAAAAGTAGTACCTAAGGTTGGGTTTGGATAATCAAGTACTCTGCCCTACTTGGCTACTGTCATCGCCCGAAATGATGAGGTAAGTCCAAAAGGTTATCCCTAATAGAAAATGCCCAATTTGAATTGGGCCTTAGGCTAATTTAAATTGGTTTGAAGTTAAAATAAAAGGTTTAAATTGAAAGTTAAATCTAAAATAAGAAAAATATTATAAATGTTATAATATTCATTTTTAAATTGTTTTGAAAATTAAAAATATAAGGTTTTAAATTCAAAAGTTAAATTTAAAAATAAAATATAAACATATTATAATTGTTATAATATAATAAAAAAAAATCAAAATGCTTGAAATTTTTTATAAATTTTATTAATGAGATTAATAAGATATATTAATTAAATAAGTTAATTAATATATGTATACACACACACACACTATATATTATGATATATGTTTTGTTGTTTTAAAATTTTAAAATGACATGAGTATGCATGTATATATATGAAATGAATTTCGAATTTAATATAATTTAATTAAAATCGTTTAATTAAATAAGTTAATTAAAAGGTTAATTAATTAAATGATATACATACATACATACATATATATATGACATGCATGTTATATTATAAATGTATAGTAAATAATTATTATCCGATATAAGTGTTATATTAAGATATTATAAAATTAATTAAAATGTTAATTGATGAAAATTAATTAAATAAAATTTAATTAGTATAATATTATACATAAGACTATTATATAAGTAATATAAAATATAAAAGTAATATGATGCTATAAGTTATATAATATATGAATGTATAAATTAAAGATGTAACATTAAGAAACCCTAAATAGACTTAAGAATAAATACTCAAGTAAATGTACGCATACCATGACTTTAGATGTGTCCGATACTTGAATCACGAGGGTATTTCATAAGAAAACATTATTCTATAAGTCGATATCACTCGATATAATATATTAATGAATATGAATCTTTAATACAAAGTTGTCATTTATCATTTATATATTAATAGATTACTTGCATACTCCTTGGTTGTTGGGCTTACCTCAAGCTATGGATGTTACGTATAGTACTATTAATATATTGAATAGACAAGGTAAGATAATTGCATGTATTTGTCGAGCTTTCCTCAAGGTATGTGCATTATACCTAGGCCGTTGCGAAATGATAGGTCTGAGTGAATAGTCCCACTTTACTTGTTGAGTTTTCCTCAAGATAAAGGCAGGATTAGGACAAGGTACCGAATGTTGGGAGTCATATGTGATACAATCGATAAGGAATTATCCATCATATGTGGGTCTATGATTTATTAAGCTTTCCTTAAGGTTAGATACCCAAGGCATACGTGTTCAAACACCCACTAATGAAGTCGAAAGACTTCTATGTTTTTCTTAGGGTTTGGTGAAATGTAAAAGACCAGTGGAAGCCTTATCAGAAAGATAAAGTGATAACATTTAACCTTTCTAATTTGTAACAATGTATGCTATATAATGTTACAATAATCTACACTTATAAATTTTGCATTTTAATATAATTGATAAAATGTTTATTAATATATACAAATGAACTGAATTGAAGATTGACAAATAGAAATATAACATATACTTACTAATAAATGCTTCTTGCATGTTAATGTATCAATATCCAAGCAAGCATCCGATTTAACAACTACTAATATATTCATAATTTGGTCATTTATATGTTTATTTGGTGGAAATCATGTATTGCATTCTATGAGTTTCGAACCCTAAAAGAAATACAAGACTATGGATGTTTGATCCATTTATAATCGCATATAAATGTTACATAGTGAACAGTCAAAATTTATTATGTACAATATTTTGAACAAATTAGTTTATCTGAAAACCAATTAAACCATAGTGCTAGATCAAGTATTCAATTTGATTAATTACAAAATGATCACATTGTGTTAAATGTAAGACTAGACCAAAACTACAGTATAAATCTAAGGATTCGATCGCTGAAATGTCAGCTTGATCAGTTATGTAAAGTGCAACATATTTGATGTTCTTAAATGTTGTGGATAATCGAATCCTCTTTTGTAAAGAGTTCGTTATGATATTGTAGTAAGGATTTTCTTTTGAATGGTTTGATCATTTAGAAAGAAAAACAAATGTACAAGAGTAGATGTGATACAAGGTTCAGTTGGCAGGTTGTGTAAGTCGAAAGTCTGCGCGTAATAATTATTCGTGAGGGTTCTTTTATGAATCTCCCCAAATGAAGTTTGGAAAGGAATGCCATTAGATGACATGTTTATGTTTTAAACATAGGTATTGTAAATTAAAACCAATTCAGCTTTATATATAAAAGAAATTCATAAAATGTATATAAATACATATTCCATTGCGTCGAGAAACAATTGTTGTTTCACGAAATACCAACTTCATATTAAAGAATTTTCTTTGAAAAATTATTACATTGGAATGGATTTGGACATGACCTAAAGATGAAACTGACTATGTGGGATGAAATGCAATTAACCCAATCTAAATAAACATATCGCATTGGAGTATCTAATATGTATTCTTATACATTGAAAAGAAACTATGAGTTTTTTATCAATGTCGATAATAGATAATCTTCAGTTGTTAATTAAGTCATTAAGAGTATTGACTCTATGATATAGTATGATGCGCAGATTCGAAAGGATCCCAAGTATGTTATCAAAATACAATTTTAGTAGTCGTATCCAAAGGAATGTGATCCATTGGCCGTGGTTGTGTCTTTAAGAGACTAATGCAGTTGGAATTTAATGAGCAATACTGATGAGAATAACCTCATAAATTTCAATTGTTGAAATTAGCGTAATGGATTCTTATTCAAGTACTTAAGTTAATTCGGATTTACTTACAAAATTATTGCCTAGTATGACTTTTGTTCTAGTACACATGTGTTGAAATAGAAAATTCTAAATTATGATTTAAAATAAACTGTGCATAGTAACCAAAGTGTCTCGAAGTCAGTGGAAGCGATATTGAGTTTGTGGTTTTTTCTGGATATGATTCAATAAATGATATCGTTTTAAAAGCATAAAGATTGAAAAATGTTTTGACAGAAATATCAAATAGTTTGATTATCAATCAAAATGCAGAGTATACGTGTGCTCATAAGAAAGAACGTTAAAAGGTACATAAATGTTTCTAAATAATAAGTAAATGACACACTGCTGATTTTTAACAATGTACTTGGGTTAAAAGCGGTCTTAGTTATTTTAATGCTCAACATTGGATTTGTAAATGATGTCTTTTATAGTAAGTATAAAAGATATCCGGGATGCTCCAAATCGATATGAAACAACACCTTATTAAAATGTTAAATCAAGAATGTGCAAGATGAATTTCTTATGCATCATCAATAGGAATTGTCATACATGTGTTGTTGTTTGATATCGTGATTTGTTTATGTATTTGATACATGAAGCAAATATCAAATCCAAATTGATACCACTAAATGGTTGTTTGAAGTGTTCTTGTGTATTTATGAAATACTAGAGAATTATTTACGAAACAGTGAACTTATCATGAAGGAATGTTCGGATTTAAAATTCATAAGTAATATTGAGTATAATATGCCAATTATAAACTAAGAATCTTTAAGTTGGAAATTTTCTAAATAGAAGATATCGTGGTTGATTCATTAAGTTTAATAGCATCACAATAAAAAAATGTATATATGACAAATGCATAAATTTGCAACTGAACCAAGGGTGATTCCAAATGTTGAGAATACCATAACATTGTTATATGATAACAATGTTATGATATAATGCATAACAGAATTTGGAAAAGTCAAGAGACATACTCCGAATTGTTCCATATGATAAAGATAGTCTACCGACGTCGAAAGGAGTTGATTGACAAAATAGATAATTAAAGCATAATAACATACCTATTCACTAAATGATTGACCTAGTTAGTTTTGAGAAAACCAATTGGAGAAGTCGGAATAAGATTTCATAATTGACCTCAAGTGCAAGTGGGAGATTGATAGAGCTAGGAGTCTTCCCTAGGGGAAATTATGTAATTCGTTACATATATCTATCTCGTTGACTAATCTTGTTTGAAATAAAGATGTTTTGCTTCTATTATATACTTAGTATAATGTGTTATATTAATTAATTTATTTTAAAAAAAAATAATAGAAAATCCATAAATGGTATGTTTTATGATAATAGTAACAATGTGTTCTAGCCGTGAGTAATTTATCATAATGAAAAAATATATACCACTTTTAATGTTTGCAGTTAAGATGCATCAAGATTGGATATCGATGCATTCGTTGAACGCTCTCCAACTGTTGGGCAGTGTATTACTTATGATTGCTGGGGGCACTTAGGGATTACGTATTAATAGTTATTGGATAATTATGGAATGAACGCTCGTTGTTTTTCTATTAGTTAATATAACTAAGGCCAAACATAAAATATCAATATGACTAATTTGTATAGTTCTCTCGACTTGAGAATACTATGTATTTTCAATATGAAAGCTCCACTTTGATTATAGTCAAATTATGGCATGACGTCCATTGAATGACTATAGTTGGGTGAGTGACAGTATTAGAAGTGAAGCATTATTCAATAGATGATTTGTCTCCTCGGTTATATGGGGTTAGTACCATGGTCAACTTAAGTCAATTCAAAGTCTCCGACTTAGCAGTTCGGTTAATAATAACTATTATTATTGAATCAAGGACTTTATGTTTGGACTATAGAGTTGAATATGGGTGATATTGGAATTTTAACCATTGCCAAATTCCTTAAGTTCAAAGTGATATACTTTTAATGAAGATGGTGTAAATAAACGTTAACACGCTTAATAAAGTAATATTAAATTTTATTGAACCAAGCAAGCAATAACTTTGTCCAAAACGTCACATCACCTGTTAAGTGATATGTGAACATTAACATTGGAATAGTTTAATGTTAATCGCTGACCAAATTTACACTTGACGAGTCACACAATCGAAGTGGTGAATTATCTTTAGAACAAACGATTTAATTATTTTATAATTGTTATAAATTAATTAATATTTATGAAACATTAATTATGCAATTTTGACTATGATTTGAGAAAAACTGTAATGACCCATCTTTAACTCCAAAGAAAGACGCATCATTAGTAATTAAGAAAGGGTAGAAAAGAGAAAGAGAGGAAAGAAGAAACTAAACAATATCAGAATCTCACAGCGGAACGAAAAATATATATTAATCACATAGCTATTACATAGTATACAACATTTAACAGAGTTACATAGCTTATACATCACTAATTAGACAGTTATAAAGACCTGTCTATCATACAACTCCAGTACAATACAGACACCATCACAGGGATACAACACAGAGGAACCACTATATATCTATATACGCTGAAGCCTCCTGCTCCATATCTCCTTCAGAAACTCATCAAATCTAACCTGAATCCCTTGGTCGTAAAAATTTGAGTAACCATGAGTTTAATAAAACAGAATATAAACTCTGGGTCAGATATAGGTCTGGTGTGAGTAAACGGGTAAAGTTGCTTAACTTTGAAAATCATTTGAAAAGAAAGGTATCGCATAAGACTTCTCACACATAAACATGGAAAGGTTTTTATCTTACGTTAACCAAAAACATTTGATAGGAAATCCAGTGATATTATAATAGTGTCTAAGGTTTTCAAGTAAATAGAAAATAGCTGAAATTGTTATATTATTAAATTCCAGTATACTAGCCACAAAGTGGGTTATACAATCAAAACCATAAAGGCACGTAGGGAAAATGGGTTTTCATCAATGGTAGGGCTACTGGGGTACCGCTCATCACAGTACCTGGTCTAGATCAGAGTACCGAGGATCCACTCTGATCCCCTGCAACACAAGGTCAGAACCATCCCTTACTGGATAATCCCGAACAAGACAACCCCGCAGTTGGCGCGACCAACCACACATTAAGCCAAAATAAAATGGACCTCTAGACAGGGGGAAATCTCGTCCTACTTGGACGCGACCCACTTAGCCTTGCTACACCTTCCCTGTTTTATCCATTCCCGGTTGATGAGGCTTGAGGCTGCGAATACCTTTTTAGAACACATTTATTGGAATGCTCGTCCTCCAATTACGATGTCTAAAAGCATTCACCCTTACAAGTTCGTTCCGGGTTCGAACGAAATCGAAGGCACTATCGCGCTACATTCATTTTGGAATCACCCTCAAAGTTAACAAAAATAGCCCTTGCATTCTGAATCTTCATCTTAAATCTGAAAGCACTATCTCCATCAAACTTATCTTGGAATCACCCTCAGAGTTTTAACGATACATAGCCCTTACACTTCGAGTCTTCATCTTGATCTTCATTAGAGATTTCACGACCTATCGTTTAATTTGGATCGACGTGGTTTTCAGATATACCAATTTGGAAATCCAATCCTGGTCTCACCAAAATCCAAAACGCCGTTTTAATGTCCAAGTTATTTAAGTTTAAATAGTTTAATATATACTTATACTAACATATTCACATAGATAGATAATTCACATTATCACTGATAGATAATCCATATTATCATAATATAATCAAGCATCTCATATTACAGAGCAGCACATATCACGCATTAGAGATAACAAATAATTCAAGGCATTCAACATCATTCAAACATCCATAAGCAAGATTGATCTACTTCTGATTAATTTAATTAATCTCCAATTAAATTAATTACCAACTTTAATCACTTCGATTACCTTAATCCTGTGGATTAACATCGATTAATTCCAAATCAATTAATTAATCATCCATTAATTATTCATCTTAATTAACCATCCTTAATTAATTATTCTTTAATTACATTAAGCAACTATCCTTTAATTAATAAAGAAAATTAACTATCCTTTAGTTACTCTCATTAATTTATTAATTAATGACCCTTTAATTACTTTCATTAATTAATTATTCTTTTAATTAATTTCTTTTAACAAGTAATCTTAATTAATCGCATTCAGTAATTAACTATCCTTTAATCACTAACATTGATTAATCCTTTAATTAATTACTCTAAGCAATTAACCCTTATTTGATTACTTCCATAAAGTAATTATCCTCTAATTACTTCATTAATTAATTATTCCTTTAATTAATCACTTCTAGTAATTATCCTTCAATTACTTACCCTAAGTAATTATACTTTATAAATTTCATCATGTAATTATTATTAATCAATTCTTTTAGTGATTATCCTTAATTAATTAACTAAATAATTATCTTAAATTAATTACCTTAATTAATCATCTTATAATCACTAGTTAATGATTTTTAAATTAATTACAATCATAACTATCCACTAATTACTTGTACAAAGTAATAATCCTTTGATTATTAACATTAATTAATTAACCTTTATTAATTTCATTAAGTGATTAACTATTATTTAATTCTACTAGTTAATTATCTTTAATTACTCACATCTTTAATTAATTAAAGATAAATTCTTTTATCCTAAAACATAACTTAATTACATCATTAAACATTATTCGAAAACCTTTAGGAATCAATTATATAATTAAAAATATATAATTTACTTTAAAACAAAACAATTTAAAACATCTAATTTATTATTTAAAATCTTAAACTTGTCCAAACTTATTTAATAAATCCCTATTCTTTGAAAACTTAGCTAAACATTCCATTTGAAACATTTTCACTTTAAATACACCTTAAAACATAGATAAACATTCTTTTGAAAACTAAATTACTTTCATAATCTTTAAACTTTAAACTTGTTTAAACATTTTTCTTTTGAAAATTAATTATTTAAATAACTTTAGACCTTTTTCAAACACTTTGTTTTGGAACTTTATATAATATTTTAATTTGGAAAACTTGTTTTTATTTTGCTTTTAAACTTGAAACCTTTCAAAAACTTAAGTTCTTTGCTTTTAAACCTGGTACACTTCCTTAACAATTAAACCTGGCAATACACGAAACCAAACCCGAGTCAAAATTCGATTTCCTTGAGCAAAACTCGAGCATCTTCGTTGCTCAAAACTTCGAGACCAACCCTCATCATTCTCGAGTCAGACCCGTGAACAAATCTCTTCCCAACCCTATCGAACAGCCTCTGGTACACCTGTGCACGCGGTGCAGGCGAACAACGTTGCTCCGACCATCTACACCGGCCTTAATATAACACCGATGACACTCGCAAACAAGCACGACCACCCTTCTTCTTCAATTCGACGTAAATTGAAATCGACCCTAAATAATCAACTCCAGGAACAATCACCTTGACAAATTTGCCATGCTTTGACGATCCCGTATACCTGGACCTCCGCCGCTTCGTCCAGAGCAGCTTCACGACATCCAGCGTCATACCCAACGCGCGAAAGATTCCGATTCAACCTCGTCGTCGAAAAAGCCACTGAAAACCATCGACGACAAAACTGGGTAGAAACTCTACTCCGTCGATCCTTGACCACCACAGCCATCGATAAATACCATCATCATTTTCCCATGATCGACAACCTTCAAACTATCCTCGATGGGAATCACGATGACAATTATCATGTCGATCGTCTGGATTCGACGATAAACCAAAATCTGGTCAACTCGAATTATCTCATTGAATACAATCTTAAAAATCAAGATAATTATGTCAAAATTCATAACTTTTAACCACGTATCAATCTATGTAATCCAAACATGAAATCGTAATCATTTATTTTTGACTTATTTCTGCCTATCACTGTATTTTTTTAATTTTGGATTAAATACTAAATTAAAATTCTTGAAACTTTTTTTAGAATTGATATTATGTTTTTATAACCGTATTTCATTCAAAGTTCAAAACTCAATTCTGATTGTATAAGGAGATTTAAATTTTGAATGTAGTTCGAGCCTATGGAAATAACAGAGACAATTTATATATATATATATATATATATATATATATATATATATATATATATATAAACAAAGCAACTCAAAATATTTATGCAGATAAAAATCAATCTTGCAAACCATATTACAACTTCTCCATATAGATTTACTACATGCAATACTTTAAAACTATTTTTAAAGGAAGGTTTACTCACTGGAAAACAAGAACAGAGGAGCAGCCTTTATAATCTTAAACGTGGAACTTCCAAATTGATGTTGTTTTGTATCTATTTGAGATGAATTCTACTTGATCTTTAAATTGAATTCATGCTGAGTTGAGTCTAAGTCGAGTAGAATCTTTGCTCAAGTTTTTAAGCTTTGAAACTGATGTTATTCATTTTGATTTTCTTTTAAATTTCGTTTCCCAGTTTTGGTTTCTTTAGTTTTCTTTAAGAAGAAAGAAATAGATGAGAAGAGAAGCGAGTAAACTTGATTCTCAACTCAATTTTTTTCTTTATGTATATTTACATATATTCCCAAATCAAAAGAAAGAATTATTTTGACACTTGTTATCTAAAATTATACAAAACTTACACATGTAATAATATCTTACAAATGTAACTTACATGATTTTGTTTTCTTATAAATGTTAAAACATGGTTTATTATGTTTCTTATGTATTTATAATTTATGTAATATGTATACATCTTTATATGTTTATATTAATTAGCCTTTAAATGTTTATACCCTTATATGTTTTATTAATTTGCTCTTAAATTTTATACACACACACACAACAATCTTTATTTCAAATAAAAATTAAAAGAAAGCATTTTAACCCTTTTTATTAAATCATGATTTAAAATTAAAATACTTATCTTTTTTTTTTGAAAATATAGAGTTCATTCTTTAATTAAATCTTATTAAAAAATTTAAAATTAAGCTAAAATATATTTTTAAATAAATAAACATTTATAGATATTATCTTTGTCGTTAAAAAATATAAATTTTAAATTTTAAATAGCCTTTGAAGAGTATTATATTAAATTATAATATATATATTAAAATTTGAAAGTACTTTTATTAAATTCAAATCAAACCTTTCCTATTTTCTATATATACATTTTAAATAGAAAATATTTTAAATATTAACTTTGAAAGATAAATTTTGCCGATTTTAAATAGTTAGAAAAGATATTATTAAACCAGCATTGCCAATTTAAATAATTTTTTTAGGAAGATTATCAAATTTCTATTGCCCAAAATTCTGGGTCATCATAAAAAAATATTATTGTATATATGTATAACAGTTATAAATATATCGATCGATATGCGATATCGAGAAACAATTAAATTAGATTTAATTAATAATATTTATTTAGGCTTAAATGGGTTGTTAGCCTATGATGTTAAGATGTTAATTTGAATAGCAATATGTCTTATAGGGGCGGCTAAAAAGGCTTGAGGTTTTTTGAGATGAATGACCTAGATCTAGTAAGAAATGGTATGAGATATGATCCACATGTTTCTTAATTCCATCCACCGTATAAAGACCTTTAACCCTAATTGCCTAAGGAGCTTTTGGCCACCACTATTCTCTCATATGATGGTCGATCTCATCATCAAGGAGCTCTAACAACTTCAACTCAAATCAATTCAAAAGATGACAACTATTGGATAGCTAAAGGTCCAAGGTTCAAGAATCAGTAGTATGTCGAATGGAGAGGGGTTCAAAGGGGAGATAATTCATCGTTAGTAGGTATGTTATACGGCATTATTTTTAGGTATGTATCTAATATACTATATGGTTTATAGTTTCTGTATATCATTCTTTTGTTCATATACATCATTATTATATTGTTAGTTAGGTGAAGTTTCTTATATGTATCATCAACGTTGTCGCATATTAGATTGGTTATATGTATGTGTTTATTTAATAAATAAAAAAATCTCATATTTTCATATAAATCTGAAGTGCACAACCAAATAAATTTAATTTTAATTATTATCATTTTATCAATTAATATATATATATATATATATATTAATAATTTAATTAACTTTAATTATATGACTTGTGTTTATTATATCATCATATCAAGTAAATAATTGAACTTATATTTTGTAATTGCATATTTTCATATAGTATAATTTTCGATGACTGCAATTAATTTTTAATAATTATTTACTATTATTTAAATCAATATAATAATTAAATAATTCGTATAAAATAAATTATATTTTGAAAATTAAATTTTATGAAAATTTATCATCATAGTAACTCTTGGCGAAAAATCAGAGTTTAAAAATCATTTATTATATTTTCTAAAAATCATTTTAAAACTACCAAAATTAATTAAGTAATTAAAAACAATATTTTGATCAAGAAAATTTTGGAAAATTTATCCCGACTTTAAAATACCATGCTTGATTTTTTTTTAAATTTAAATGATACATTGTGAAATTATTTATTATTATTATTTTATTATTTTTCGACTATTTAATTCATATATTTTTAAATGTAATAAAATTGTAATTAAATTTAGTTGTGTTGTGCATTCAATATGGAAAAGCTTATAATATATATATGTATGTACGTGTGTGTGTATATATATAATTTCAGAATTAATACTTGTATAATCCGCATGTACATGCATCTAATAGGTAAAGATATTTACATTTTATTTAATGTAAAAAATGAGTTGACAGATGTGTGTTGTAAGTGTAAAAGTTTTGATAGTCACAACACTTTTATTTCAAGTTGTTTTATTGGTAGTGTCAGTGGCAAATTGATAGTAAAGTTCCCTTAATAGGTGGTTGGGAAGGAGATGATAGTGGAGGCATAAACCAGTGGTGAGATTCTGGTTGATGGATGGAGGCATTTTAGAGATTTTTAAAAGGCACCATGCAAATCATAATAATTGAATTCTCTTTATTAATAATAGATACACACACACATACGTATAGGTACACAAGCGCACACACACACACACATTATAAATGTGCTCACACACACATATGAACATACTTAAAAGATTGTTAGTATTATACACCTACACGCGCACATAAACATATCTATGTTGATTTTAGAAAAACTTTCATTTATATTATGTGTGTGTATTGTTTAAAAATTTAATACTATAATATATATGTTTATAAATCATTAATATTTAATATGGGTAATATACATATAATTTTGCATAGTTGTTAATACTTATATAAGTAACAAGTTTACAAACATATGTATATTTGGAGAACATGCAATACATATAGGACGAGCTAACATGTCTGTTGCGATGTACATCCCAACATTTATGTACGAACATATTATACATCGCACGGACTGTTATGTTACACATACACATACATACATATATGTATATGATATATGTGTATTTTGTATTTAGTTCAACATAAATCAAATAAAATACTATCTATAATTTATAAATTTAAATGAAATAGGAGATTTTATTTAAATTAAATTTAGAAATGTTCTAAATAAATTTAACTTACTTCATGGGCTCAACAAAGATCCAATAGGGAAAAAAATTGAAATTCACTCATAACTTCCACTACGGATTGGCACAGTTCCATCGAGGTATCAAAGTCCAATATCATGTGCGTTCTAAATTAGTCATGTTAAGGTTAATTAACTAAAGCTTACCCATATAATAGGGTGTCAAAAAAAGTAGTATCCAAGGTTGGGTAACCAAATGCTCCGCCCTATCTAGCTACTTACCTGGCCCAAAATAATTAGGTAAGCTCAAAAGGTTATCCCTGGTAGAAAAGACCCTACTTGAATCGGGCCTTGGCTAATTTCAAAATTGTCTTGAAATTAAAACAAAAGTTTTAAATTTAAAATTTAAATGTAAAATAGGAAAAATATTATAAATGTTATAATATAGATTTTCAAATTGTGTTGAAAATTAGGAGTATAATATTTTAAATTTAAAAGTTAAATTTAAAATAATGTACAGAAATATTATAAATGTTATAATATTATAAAAATTCAAAATGTTTGAATACTAACATAAATTAATTTTGAATTTTATAAAATATATTAACAAGAATAATAAAATATATCAATTAGATAAGTTAATTAATTAATCAATATATACACATGTTATATATGATGATATATGTTATTTTGTTTAAAACGTTATAATAACATGAGTATATATGTATGTGCATGTTTGAAATTAATATAATTTAATTGAAATTGTTTAATTAAATAAAATAATTAAAAGGTTAATTAAATAAATAATATATAAATATATACGATATACGTGTCATACTATAAAGGTAATATATGTAATAAATATTTGATATAAATGTTATATTAAGATAATATAAATTAATTAAAATGTTTATTAATTAAATTTAATTAAATAAGATTTAATTAGTATAATATTATACATAAGACTATTATATAAGTAATATAAAATATAAAAGTTATATAATAATAAAACTTATATAATATGAATATGTAGATTAAAGAAAGAAACATTAAGAAACCCTAAATAGACTTAAAAATAAATACATAGATAAACGTATGTATACCGTGATTTCAAATATGTGACACTTTAATCATGAGGGTATTTCTGAAGAAATACATTATTTCATAAGTCGATATTACTCGATATAATATATTGAAGATTATGAATCTTTAATATAAAGTTGTCCTGTACCATTTATATATTAATAAATTACTTGCATACTCCTTAGTTGTTGAGCTTTCCTCAAGATAAGGATGCTATGTGCAGTACTATTAATATATTAAATAGACAAGGTAAGATAATTGCACGTATTTTTTGAGCTTTTCTCAAGGTATGTGCATTATACTTAGGCCATCGCAAAATGATAGGTTTGAGTGAATAGTCCCACTTTACTTGTTGAGATTTCTTTAAGGTAAATGCAAGATTACGATAAGGTACCAAAGATTAAGAGTTATATGTGATACAACAGATAAGGATAATGTATAAGAGTAAATGTGATTTAAAGTTCAGTTGGGATGAAGAAAATTAATAGTCACTTTCGCTTCTAAAAAACATCAAAAACGAGAATTGTGATAATAATTGATAGTTAGTATTAGAATAAGAAATATGATTTCCATTACGAAATGTATTTTTTCTCTGAAATATTTTTCTTTGAGTTCAAGATATTTGGTCAAAGAACTCTCCACTGTAAACTAGTTATAGTGTATGAACTAAATACTATATTAAGTGAATAAAAAACCTCCAAATTTAGTACGTTGTTCTAGTAATGATGGAAATGGTGGGAGCATGCCATATAACACTCATTGATTGCATTATATTATGAAAATTACTTTCATAAAACACACCGAACATTATTTATGCAATAATGACTGTTTTTAGTATGAGTTGAAAAATAGACATAATTATATTTCTTGAATGTTACGAATATTTGTTTTGAAATAAAACTATAATGTGGTATTATTTTCACAACAAAAGTGATGCATTGGAAATACTAAGGGATTTAAAATTATTTTTGAATTATAAAACTAAGCCATAATTTTGAGAAGTAATTTTTTGTTATATGATTATGAATCATATGATACTGATTGATTGCATCTCAAATAATTAAAAGGCTATACACCTATTTAGTGGAAGCATCAGAAGAGTTGATGAACACTTCAAATTGATACTTAAAAATATTACAGTCGTAAGTCTACTAATACTAAACGGTTCCATATACTTCATCGTATTCACCGATGAATTATCACAGATGTGGAAATGTGTATTTGATATGCATGTATAAATCTATGATAAGCTCATAGAATATAAAACAGAAGTAAATAAAATAACATGCGATAGAAATGATTCGATTTGGTCGAATAGGTGAGTATATTGGAAAGTGTTCCTAACGTACCTACAAATTTATAAGGATTCAATCTCAAAAGTCAATTCTCTGTGTGATACATAATGATATATCGATAAGGAGTAATAGAACTTTATTGGACAAAGCACCATTAATTGTGAGTGAAGTTTAGTTAATTTCTTTCTATATGGTCATGTACTTAAGAGTAGTACACAAGGTTAATATTATTTCGTCCAAATAGTAGTTTAAACAAGATAAGGCTTTAAAAGAAACCCCAACATATCCTGGGTCAAGGAGTTGGTAGGTTGTGCAAACCAAAAGTTTGCACGTAATAATTGTTCGCGAGGGATCTTTTATGAATCTCCCCAAAAGAAGTTCAAGAAGGAATGTCACTGGATGGTATATTTGTGATTTAAATATAAGTTTTGTAGATCAAAACCAAATCGGTTTTATATATAAGGCATAAAATGTCCATGTATAGGTATTCCACTGCACAGAGAATAATTGTTGTTTCAAGAAATACCAACTTCATGGTGAAGGAATTTCTTTGAATATTATTTGTATTAAAATGGATTTGGATATGATCCAAAGATGAAACTGACTACGTGGGATGAAATGAAGTTAATGTAACCTATCACATTAGAGTGTCTGATAAGTATTCTCACACATCGAGGAGAAACTATAAGTTTATGATCAATGTCAAGAATAGATAATCCTCGGTGGTCAATTAAGCCACTAAGAGTATTGGCTCTATGATATGATATGATGCATAAATCCAAAAGGATTCCAAATGCATTATAAAAAACGTTTTTGGTAGTCGTAACCGAAGGGATTTGATCCATCAGTCATGATTGTGTCTTTAAGGGACTAATGTAGTTGAAATTTAATGAGTAATGTTGATAAGAATAACCTCGTTCAATTATTGAAATTATCATAATATATTCATCATTCAACGCACTTAATTTAATTCGAATTTACTGATAAAATTACCACCTAGTATGACTTTTGATCTGGCACACATGTGTTGCAACAGAGAATTCTAAATCAGGATTTAGAATAAACTGCTTATGCATAATAACCAAAGTGTCTCAAAGTTAGTGGGAGTGGTATTGAGATTGTGGATTTTTGGATTTGGTCCAAGAAATGATAAAAGCTATCATTTTAAAAGCATCAAGATTGAAAAAGATGTTTTGATATTAATATCAAATAGTTTGATTGTCAGTAAAAATGCAGAGGAAGCGTGTGCTCGTAAGAAAGAACATTGAAAGGTGTATAGGTATTTCTGAATAATAAGTAAATAATACATTAATGATTTTGTAACGCCCCGCCTTTTCGCACGATTTAAACAGACACCCATGCCGATTCAAACCATACGGAAGGGTGGATTGTTATGGGGTAAATAAGAAAATGAGAAAGAAATAAAAGAAAACAGAATCTCGCAGCGGAAAGATAAAATATAATAATAAAATATATAGTTTATAAATCTGTTTACAAAACATTTATATAATACATATCAGAGTTACACATACCAATAACAATGCATCGGAACAGTGTGTAGTGCACTAGTATAAATAATAATAGTAATACTACAAATCTTCGTCTTCGTCCTCCAGAGCTAAAACTTCAAATCCTGAAACGCTCGGACTGACCCGAGCGAATTTGAGAAGACAAAAACACTCGAGTCAAAACTAAAAGATCTTATGTGAGTTAAATTAACAGAAATAAATATGAGTGCAGTAACTCAAGAGATGCTCGAAATTTACATCTCCTAAGGATCCGTTAAACTATTTACTATGTAGTATATTGCGCTATTATAATAGTGTCTATTTGTAAAATAAACTTGCTTTTAAATAGCGTTAAGGGGTTACCCATATAGCCCTTAACACAAAAAATATTCCCATAGTCTATACAGTACCGTAATCTCCCCCGTACTGGGCGTCGTCAGAGGGCACTCCATAGGTATGGTACAAAACCAAAATCGTATAAGGCGCGCTAGGGTAGGTGACACGGCACAACTAGGCAATGCCAGGGTAGATATACCAATTACGCTTCCGGGCCGATGGAAACGCGCAGCGCGCAGCTACCGCCCACCTCGAACAAACTCCCCACATTAAAGAAATCAAAAGTGAAGGTGGCCACCGAAAAATCCAAAGTCAGAGTATAGTATCGAAGGAAAGTGTCCGATCAGAGGTGCTACCTCATTAACCCGTCAATCGCTCCTGTTTTAGCCACCTTATGCCAACTCACGGGAGTTGGGTCCACGTATTAACCTTACAGGAAACGTCGCCACCAACCTACTTCATTCTGGAATCTCCACCGCGTACACGGTTAGTCAAAGTGGTTTTCGGTATCGACAGAGAGTATGTCCATATCCGATCCCGGTCTCTTTGCCAACCAATCGTTATTATAACACCGCGGTATTTTAAAAAAAAATTATACTTTTAAAACCATAATAAAATATCCATATAAAACCCAATATCATTTATTCTTAAAACCCCAAATCAATACGAAATCATTTATTTTCCAATATATATATTCTTTCCAAAATCATAGGGTTTCCAAAGTAAAATATTTAGAAATCAAAACTCTTGAATATAATATTTCCAAATTATACTACCTTGAAAACATAGCTTTGAAACAAATTTCCATCTCTCAAAATATTAAATTACTTTTATGAACAAAATAGCTTCTTTAGATTTCACAAATCAATTTCAAATATCGATTTAAACTTCCAAATACCATTTCAATTCTTATGTTTCAAGGCTTTAAATATTTCACCATTTCAAACAGACTCATTTGACAATTCCATATATATATCAAATTCAGTTACTTATTATTTAGACTTGAAATGTTTGCTTAATGAATTCAATATAATTTAAGAAAACCTTTAACTTCATATAACTGGATCATCTTTCAATTTATTATATATTCATTTAATCAACCTGATATTCATTAAAATCACTTTACACAAAAAATCAAGTTATAAAAATCATATCCTTTAAAAATTCTAATTTTTATTAAATTTCAATTTAACTTAATATTCATCTACCAATTCTATTCTCATTTAAGTCATAAAACTCCAGAAATTAAATTTTAAATAAATGTTTAATCTTATTTGATCTTAAAATCAAACTTTATTTAAACTTCAAATTAAATTTATACAAAGCTTAAAAACCAGAAATTACTATATATATATAATAGCCTTTATCAATAACCAAATCAATATCTCAAAAACCATATATATATATATATATAACTTTACAAAACCATAGAAAACATTTCAAAAATAATTTTATATATTTACCGAGGTGCCTGCATATAATTTTCTATCCTATGGTCATGTGATACGGATGTTTATCATTTCAATCTGCAATTTAAAATGAAAAAAAAATGCGGTTATATATCATTTCAAACCGCAAATCCCGAATGAATGAAATGCATAGCAACTTGCAATTAATAAAATTAATCATCCATTCATCCATCAAATCATACATCCATTTATCACAGTCATCATCCAATTTCAAACAACCATCAATACATAACAGGTAATAAATAATGGTATCAATTAACAGTTTATACTCAAAATAAATTTAATAACTGTTAATTGGCAATTTATATGCAAAAATAAATGTAAACTTAACTGGCAGTTTATATGAAATAAAATTTAACATAACTATGCCTGGCAGTTAATATGCAATAAATAAATTCTAACTGTCAAATTTATATGCAATAAATAAAATAAATTAACAGTTAAATTAAATAAATGCAATTTAACAGAGATAATGAATAAAACATGCCAAACAGTCATAAATAAATTTCTACTCCTATCTAAAATTAATTTAACAGACATAAGAAGTTTTAGAAGTTGTGAGTGGGTTAAAACACTCACCTTTGGGATTTAAATCGAATTTAAATCCGATTTAAACCCAAAATTCGACGGTCTCCAAATCAACCCAAACCAGCGTCAAATCCTTTGGAATTTAATTACGATCCTAACAAAAGAAATTTCATGTGAAACGGAGATTGTATGTGAAAGTTATTCGAATAAACGTTCAAAATTTCAAAATTAAATTAAACAAGACAAATATAAAAACAACCAGCCACGTCAACGTCCCCCGTTCGTTCTTCTCGATACAACAACCAGGCCGAACCCACTTTGCCTCCTTTGACCAACGTTTTTCCCCCCTACAGCCCACTACATATCACGAGATCACCTCCATTGAACTTGCCACGAGGAGCCGCGCCCATCGACCCCATGCGACCCACGATTAGCTCACCACCGCCACTTGGGTTTTGGAACCCTAATCTTCGATTTCCGGCCATTCCCAGCCCCTATAGCGATGCGACCACTGCTGATTTACTCCCAACACCACTCTCCACAAACCCATGTCTCAATTTCTCCGATTGAGTCCGAAATAAAAAAACCCCCAAATTTGAACCTAGGGTTTCGAAATTCCAAGGTTTGACCGCGATTTCTGGTAAATCCGTTCACTGTCTTGAAAAACGAACTGCAGACTCAGATTCGTATTGATGAAATCTACCACATATAATTTTTTCGGAATTTTCTGATAACTTTGAATTTTCATTTGAATTTTGGATAGAATTGGATCTGAAATTTGCATCCATTTTGAGGAGGAGAAGGAGTTGAAGAAAAGAACGTACAGCAAAAGAGAATAGTAAGGAGGCTAGGGTTTATCACAACATATTTGTAGACAAACAGCAGTAGGCTAGGTGGGCACGAATTACGAACGTGTTAAACGATAGTTGGCCCAAAAAGCCCGTTCTGACCCCGGAACGAAATTTGTTAAACCCATATATCCAAATAGGTATTTTAAAATATCCTGAACGCGATGGAAAAAGTTTCACGTCCAAAATCGATCGTATGAAGAAGTTATGCTGAACACAAATTTTCAAATTGATTTCAAATTGATTCTAATTAAATCGATTTCAAGGCGTTTCGTGTCCGTACGATCAAACGACAAGTCCGATCGATACGAAACTTGAAACCCTACAATAATTCATTGTTACGGATCCGATAAAACTGGTTTCATCGAAATCCGAGTTCGTGACAAAAATGGCTGCTTTTATAATAATTAAATAAATTTAAAATTAGTGAATAAATCCAATTTTTGTAAATTCAGTTTTAGAATTGTAAATCTTTATCACTTAAAAATTCTCAATATTTAAAATGATTAAGCAAATTTGTATTGTCAATCTATTCAAGCTTAAATCAATATAAATATTCAATACAAATCCTTAATTTCATTAAATTCACAAATAAAAATTAATAACCGTTTAGTTAAATAAATTAATTAGTATTCCATTCATTCATGTCAACAAATGAAATTTAAATTTTGGATTCCAAATTATCACACAAATTTCCTCATCTTATTTTTATTTCAAATAACGAATTATTTAACTATATTCACTCTCATTTAATTGCACTTTAAATTCAATTTTGAGACCTTAAGTTTCAATATAAATAAGTAAATCCTGATTCCCTTTTTATTTTATTTACTATTATAATATTACCATTCTCACCTTCATCTAAATCCTCATTCATGAATATTTTAAAATGCATTTCACTTATTTGCGATTTATTCACTTAAAAATCTCAATTTCAAATAAATAAATAAATCTCCATTTTCACTACTTAAATAAAAATCTCCATATTATAATTAATATTAACCTTTATTTCATCTTATAGAATCAACTATCTTTATTGACAAACTACCTTACCCTACTGCACAACTTAAGAAAATTAATTGCAAATTTGATCTCACATTAGACTTCATAAATTGTCAGTTGAAATCTACATAAAACCATTTATTAAATTAAAACCTTGCTATTATACATATTGACTCTTTTCATGGACTTAGATTACATTCCTTAATTTTATTAAAATTTGATTCCTCACCTAAATTGCAAAATAGTAAATTTCAATTACTAATTTTTTTATATTAAATATGAATTTGAATCCCAATCAATTGTTATTGCTCTAACCTTATTACATTGAATTACATTCAGTTTCCCCATTTTATAGAATTAAATTCTATTTACCTACAAATCTTACTTCATTCATAAATGCCATCATATATATGCATCAATTCTACTTATTATTATGAATTCATTTATAATTTTACTAGTTGCCTTTGTCTTCTTATAACCTATTTACTACCAAACTTTCTATTTAGTTATAGATTATCAATATATAAATACCTAGGCAAATCAAGTTCTTGTCTTTTCTGTTATTTCAATTAAATCGGGTATGCGCAAATACATTGTTTATTAACTTACTCTTACAAAATTATTTACATACATTCAGTTACACCTAATTTAATGCATGGATTTTCATTTATAAATTAAAGGTTCTTCTCTAAAAGCATTTCGTTACTAAACCATACTCCAACTCTACAGGACATTGATTTAATTCAATTTACTATCTAATATTATTAATCCATTAAATAAGTTCACAACTTACCCTTGTTTCCCTATATTCTCTTCTTATCCTAGTATAACCATTTACATTACTTCAAAATTTATTCGTCATTTTATATTAACCGATAATACTTAGCTTAAATTCCTATGGTTTCATTTCCTTTTCAACATATGCTTCATTATAAATTATAAATCTTTACTTCTTTCTAAATTTAAAATTATCAAATCTTATTAAAATGACAAACTTAATTGACGAAAATTTACGGGTCGTTACACTCTCCCCCACTCAAAACTTTTCGTCCCCGAAAAGGAAAAAGAAGGGAAAAGAAGAATTTCGAAATCAATATCATATTTAAATATTATATTTATAAAAATTTAAATTTACAAAATTAGTTAATTTAGCTAAAATATACAAATTTATATAAAGTGAAATATTTAAGCGGTTTCAACCATTAATCAACCCATCAATACAACAACCATCAACTTTACAAACATCATACATACAGAAGACAAAGCAACCATTTAATCCAACAAACAAATAGTTGTTCGGGTTCAAAACTTGAAATTGTATGGAATGAAAATAACTATCAAGTGCATCTTTTACTCAACGGTCTTAGATGGAACAACGATAGATTATTTATTCATCCAACAACTTCAGATTCTCTTACCCAACCAACCATAAGTCAAACAATAACAATTCAAACCAACAACCAAATTAACTTATTATAAATTTATATTTCATACATTAACAGTTTGATCTTTTCATTCATATAACAGTTTATCTTTTATTTTCATTTATTTCTTTAAGTTATCCTTTTATAATTTACATTTATTTCCAACAACTTTTAATTTTATTCACTCATTAAATGTTTGTTTCATTTAATTTCCCTTATAACCTCCAATTATCCATTACCATTTATTTAGGTCATGTAAGTTTCTTCTATTTAATTACATTTAATGCACTTCTCACTTTCAATCATTTATTTAATGCTTCCATTTCTATTACATTTAATTATAGTAACCCTTTTTAATTTCACTTAAATTCTTAATCTTATAACATCCATTCTTATAAATAAAGGATTTTATTAACTCATTAACAAGGGTTTGCAGTCATCTATTTATATTACCTACTTTTATTATATTAAACTAGTAGCATTTATATCATACTTAGGTTTATAACCCTACACATCAATCCTTATTATTAAAGAATTTCATTTTATTTACTTAAGTTTAAAATCACCTATTTATAATACTTACCTTTAATTTTGGTAAAATTTCAATTTATAACTTAAGTTTATAACATTAAATTCTCATTTATAACAGAAATTCATTTAATACTTTATTATTTCCAAAATTTCTACTTGTATAATATTCTATTCCAATCTCTTATTTAACATTTCAACTTTTCATATTTGGTAAGTTATATATGTTAAAGAAAATCTAATTGAACTTATACAAGTTATGTCAATTCTTTAATTCATTCATTGTTCAATAGATCTTTACCATTTTCTTATAAGTTAAAATTTTAACTTCCTTTATAACTTAGCATTTAAGTCTCTTATTTTATTTAGGGTTTCAATTATTAATTAAATTCTGTTTCACTACCATAATTGAAACAATTAATTAATGGAAATTAAGAATTAAATACCGGGTTAAATTTTAATAGATAAATATATTCTTATAACTTATATACCTCTAGTTTTATTTAAAACAATTAAAATTTAGATATTTTCAAAATAAAGCTGCAGTAGAATTACTACAGTGGTCTTTCCCCTTCGAAACTCGAAAATAGAAGTCGATGATGCGGCCGCCGTCACCGAAATTATTTTCCAGCGACAGAGAGGAAAGTACATAACTTATTTTCTCCAAAATCTTCTTTAAAACAATTCTTCCGGATTATAATGAAATATTTATATCGGAAAATATTTATAAACAATATTATTATAATTTCAAAATCCTTTGAAAGAAAATTTTCAAAATCCCAGACTTAAGTCCTAAAATTTCCAAATTTCGTTGATTTTAATTTCAATCTCATTTTACCTATTATTTAAAATTTTATTCCTAACAACCAATCTATTGCAACCAACAATATATATATATATATATATAATACCTTAATAAAATATTTTATATATAGAAAATATAATAGGCGAAGTTATTTCATTCACCTATATTAAAACAAATATTATGTCGGTCTGTCCTATTAAGTGTTTAGAAATCCCTATTGATGTCACAGCGTCCCATGCACTAACCAGAATTTATAAATACGAAACGGAACAAATTAACACAATATTAAAACCTTTTTATAACACTAACAAATACGCTCTCTCATATATATACTCTCAACGACTCCCATAGGGTATTACTACCCTATTAGTAAAGAGTCAAACCCCACAAAGCAAAGGTTTATCGCTAAACCAAAGCTCTGATACCAGATGTAACGCCCCGCCTTTTCGCACGATTTAAACAGACACCCATGCCGATTCAAACCATACGGAAGGGTGGATTGTTATAGGGTAAATAAGAAAACGAGAAAGAAATAAAAGAAAACAGAATCTCGCAGCGGAAAGATAAATTATAATAATAAAATATATAGTTTATAAATCTGTTTACAAAACATTTATATAATACATATCAGAGTTACACATACCAATAACAATGCAGCGGAACAGTGTGTAGTGCACTAGTATAAATAATAATAGTAATACTACAAATCTTCGTCTTCGTCCTCCAGAGCTAAAACTTCAAATCCTGAAACGCTCGGACTGACCCGAGCGAATTTGAGAAGACAAAAACACTCGAGTCAGAACTAAAAGATCTTATGTGAGTTAAATTAACAGAAATAAATATGAGTGCAGTAACTCAAGAGATGCTCGGGATTTACATCTCCTAAGGATCCGTTAAACTATTTACTATGTAGTATATTGCGCTATTATAATAGTGTCTATTTGTAAAATAAACTTACTTTTAAATAGCGTTAAGGGGTTACCCATATAGCCCTTAACACAAAAAATATTCCCATAGTCTATACAGTACCGTAATCTCCCCCGTACTGGGCGTCGTCAGAGGTCACTCCATAGGTATGGTACAAAACCAAAATCGTATAAGGCGCGCTAGGGTAGGTGACACGGCACAACTAGGCAATGCCAGGGTAGATATACCAATTACGCTTCCGGGCCGATGGAAACGCGCAGCGCGCAGCTGCCGCCCACCTCGAACAAACTCCCCACATTAAAGAAATCAAAAGTGAAGGTGGCCACCGAAAAATCCAAAGTCAGAGTATAGTATCGAAGGGAAGTGTCCGATCAGAGGTGCTACCTCATTAACCCGTCAATCGCTCCTGTTTTAGCCACCTTATGCCAACTCACGGGAGTTGGGTCCACGTATTTACCTTACAGGAAACGTCGCCACCAACCTACTTCATTCTGGAATCTCCACCACATACACGGTTAGTCAAAGTGGTTTTCGGTATCGACAGAGAGTATGTCCATATCTGATCCCGGTCTCTTTGCCAACCAATCGTTATTATAACACCGCGGTATTTTTAAAAAAATTTATACTTTTAAAACCATAATAAAATATCCATTTAAAACCATATAAAACCCAATATCATTTATTCTTAAAACCCGAAATCAATACGAAATCATTTATTTTCCAATATATATATTCTTTCCAAAATCATAGGGTTTCCAAAGTAAAATATTTAGAAATCAAAACTCTTGAATATAATATTTCCAAATTATACTACTTTGAAAACATAGCTTTGAAACAAATTTCCATCTCTCAAAATATTAAATTACTTTTATATACAAAATAGCTTCTTTAGATTTCACAAATCAATTTCAAATATCGATTTAAACTTCCAAATACCATTTCAATTCTTATGTTTCAAGGCTTTAAATATTTCACCATTTCAAACAGACTCATTTGACAATTCCATATATATATCAAATTCAGTTACTTATTATTTAGACTTGAAATGTTTGCTTAATGAATTCAATATAATTTAAGAAAATCTTTAACTTCATATAACTGGATCATCTTTCAATTTATTATATATTCATTTAATCAACCTGATATTCATTAAAATCACTTTACACAAAAAATCAAGTTATAAAAATCGTATCCTTTAAAAATTCTAATTTTTATTAAATTTCAATTTAACTTAATATTCATCTTCCAACTCTATTCTCATTTAAGTCATAAAACTCCAGAAATTAAATTTTAAATAAATGTTTAATCTTATTTGATCTTAAAATCAAACTTTATTTAAACTTCAAATCAAATTTATACAAAGCTTAAAAACCGGAAATTACTATATATATAACAGCCTTTATCAATAACCAAATCAATATCTCAAAAACCATATATATATATATATATATATATATATAACTTTACAAAACCATAGAAAACATTTCAAAAATAATTTTATATATTTACCGCGGTGCCTGTATATAATTTTCTATCCTATGGTCATGTGATACGGATGTTTATCATTTCAATCCGCAATTTAAAATGAAAAAAAAATGCGGTTATATATCATTTCAAACCGCAAATCCCGAATGAATGAAATGCATAGCAACTTGCAATTAATAAAATTAATCATCCATTCATCCATCAAATCATACATCCATTTATCACAGTCATCATCCAATTTCAAACAATCATCAATACATAATAGGTAATAAATAATGGTATCAATTATCAGTTTATACTCAAAATAAATTTAATAACTGTTAATTGGCAGTTTATATGCAAAAATAAATGTAAACTTAACTGGCAGTTAATATGAAATAAAATTTAACATAACTATGCCTGGCAGTTAATATGCAATAAATAAATTCTAACTGTCAAATTTATATGCAATAAATAAAATAAATTAACAGTTAAATTAAATAAATGCAATTTAACAGAGATAATGAATAAAACATGCCAAACAGTCATAAATAAATTTCTACTCCTATCTAAAATTAATTTAACAGACATAAGAAGTTTTAGAAGTTGTGAGTGGGTTAAAACACTCACCTTTAGAATAACAAGAAGTAGGTAATCGCTCCATTTTGAAATTTTAATGGCGACTTCTTCGTCCTCCTTTTCTTTTGATTCTGCTTCTTTCCCTCCTCTCTCTTCTTCGTCTTCATCATCCTCGTCTTCTTCTTCTGCTCCTATTATTTCGTCCAGCCACTCTTCTGCTTCTTGTCAGTCTGTTTCCTTATCACCTTCTTCTTTTAAGTTTTCTTCTTCTGATTCGAACTGTTCATCTCTTTTCAAGTCTTTACCCAGGAATGCTGGCTCTTATAAGCCTATTGATTTTGATATTTGTAGGGATAAAGCGTCTACTGCTCTGCCTGATCTTGTTCGTGAAGAGGGTTTGAAATATTGGGAAAATCATTTGGTTGGCTTTTTCTTGGATGGTACTCTTTCGTTCTTGACAGTTGTTTCTTATCTGAAAAGATTTTGGAAGCTTAAAGGTGATGTGGATTTTAAATATGATGGTTATAATTTCTATTTCAAATTCTCAAATCAAGAAGATAGGGATTATGTTCTTAAGTTGGATCCTATTTTCATTAGAGGTAGAATGTTTATTATTACTAAATGGCATCCTTCGGTTGGAATTTCACAAGCTCAAATCAAGAAAGTTCCTGTATGGATTCACTTTCACAGAATTCCTATCATTCTTTGGACTTTGATTGGGATTAATTGGTTGGCTTGTCATGTTGGTAGGCTTATTTGTTTTGATAATAGCACCGAGAAACTTCAGAGATTTAAGTATGCTAAAGCGCTAGTTGAAATTTCTCCTGAGTTTGATTTACCTGATTCAATTTCTATTCCTCAATTGGGTAGCAACTGTCCAGATGTTCGACTTTCTTATGATTGGAAACCTAAGATTTGTACTCATTGTAAAATTTTTGGTCATGACACTGTACATTGTGAATTTTTGAATAAGGTTGAAAGTAAAGAAATAGGAAAGGGGCAAGATGGGGTGAAGTGTGTGGATAAATCTCAGTCTGATATTGTTACTAATACTGGTATTACAAATCATAATGAGAAAGATTGGAAGAATGTTAATAAGAGGAATAAAAGTTTCTGGAAAAGGAAAGAACAAGTAGATGTTGATAGTGCTAAAAAAGCTGATGGAGGTGTTGTGAAGGAGAATGCAGTCTCTTCTTTATCTTGTCCAAATACATCTAATTCTTTTTCAATTTTATCAAATACTACACTTGACAAAACTCTGCATTCTTCTTTTGAATCTAATTCTATTGCTTTAAATTCTTCTTGTTCAAATCTTTCAAATGCTTCAATTGTTGCTTCTATTTCTCATATTGGTACTGGTTCTTCTTCTGTTAATATCTCTAACTATTCTTCTGTTGATGGCTCATCTACTCTTACATCCTCTTGCTGTTCACAATTTAGTAATCAATCTCCTTCCAATTTATCTTCCAGCTCTCCATATTTGCATTTGTCTCCACCCAGTCATATTATTCTGCCTCCTCCTTCCTCTTCTTGTCATGATGCTGGTGCTAAGACTGTTTATGACCTGAATAAAGGCAAGGATTTTAAACCCCATGAAGTTCTTCCATGTTCTTCCTCTAAGGAAAATTCTCATACAAGACATACTAGGAAAAATCCTTCACCATTATTACCTCCTCTGCCTTTTAAATGAATAATATTGCATTCTGGAATATTAGGGGTGCCAATTCACCCTCTAAGCAATTTGAGATTAGGAATCTTTTAAAAGAAAAGGATATTCAATTAATATGTATTTCTGAAACTAAGCTTGATATTCAATCTTCAGTGAAAGCTGTAACCATAATAGCTCCATCCTGGTCTTCTGATCATAATTTTCTTGAAGCTAATTATGGTAGATTGTTGACTTTATGGAATCCTAGTATTTTTAATCTTTCTAGAATCTGTGCTTCAGATCAATTCATTCACTATCAATGTACTCATTTACCTTCTGGTTTGAATTTTCTCCTTACCTCTGTATATGCACATAATTCTTTGTCTTTTAGACAGATCTTTTTGGATCATCTTCCATCATTAAATCCTCTATCTTGTCCTTGGCTTGTTGGTGGTGATTTTAACTGCATGTTTGCTTGTGATCAGAAATTTGGTGGTTGTTCTTTATCACTCAAGGATATATCTCCTCTTAATAGTGCTATTTGTCAAGCAAATCTATTTTCTCTCAAATTCTTTGGTTCTGATTTTACTTGGTCTAATTGTAGTAGGAATGGTAATGTAACTCTTTGTAAACTTGATCATATTTTTATTAATCTTCCTTTTCTTCAATTTTGGCCTAATTCATTTTATCATATTCTTCAACCTTCCCTTTCAGATCATTGTCCTTTAATCTTTCAAAATGGAGCTGATAACTTTGGTGGAGGAAAACATACTTTTAAATTTTTTAATTTTTGGACTAAGCATGTTGATTTTTTTGTTATTCTCAGACAAGTTTGGTGTATGCAATTTGGCAAAGACCCTCTTGCAAATATTATCCTTAAGATGAAGGTGCTAAAGTTTCATCTTAAAGTGTGGTCAGCAGAACATTTTGGTAATGATTCTAAACTCTCAACTCAAATTAGAAATGACCTTATTAAGATTCAGGAAGCACTGTGTGTCAGACCCTATGATACTTTATTAAAACAAGTTGAATTGCATTTAAGGCATGAACTTGAGAGAGTAATTGATAGAGAAGTGTCATCTCTTAAACAGAAACTTCATGTGAAAATGGAAAAGGAGGCAGACAGGAATACTAAGTATTATCATAACTTTCTTAAAGTTAAAAGAAGTCGTGATTGCATTTTTCAAATTAAGGATATGAATGGGTTGTTGGTGAACACTTTTGATGGTATTAATCAGGCTTTTGTCCAATATTTTACTTCTGTCTTAGCACCATCCACTTCTTTCATTCCTGATTTAAATCCCCTCTTTAATATTACTCTTCCCTCATTATCACACACCCAATCAAGTTCTCTGATTAGTGTAATTACTGAAGAGGAAATTAGGAATTCAGTTTTCAGTCTGGATAGTAATAGTTGTGGAGGACCTGATGGCTTTAATGCTTATTTTATTCAACATAGTTGGAATATTATTGGACCAGATATTGTTAATGCAATCAAATTCTTTTTTCTTCATAATAAGCTTCCTGCTGGTTTATCTGCTACTGCAATAGCTTTGATTCCTAAGATTGTTAATCCAACATCTGTCACTGATTTTAGGCCTATTTCTTGTTGTAATATCATCTATAAGATTATCTCAAAGATTTTAGCTAACAGACTTCAACTTGTACTGCCATCTATTATAAGCATTAATCAAGCTGCCTACATCAAAGGTAGATCTATTAGTGATAATATTTTACTGACTCAAGAATTGCTGTTTGGATATGAAAGAAAAACCATTTCTCCAAGGTGTATGTTAAAATTGGATATTAGGAAGGCTTTTGATTCTGTGCATTGGAATTCTATTTTAGCAGTTATGTCCAAAATGAATTTTCCAAAACCATTCTTAGCTTGGATTTACACTTGTATCTCTTCTCCTATGTATTCTATTTTGAGAGATGGTGGTCTATATGGTTATTTTAGGGGTATACATGGTGTTAGGCAAGGTGATCCTATTTCAGCCTATCTGTTTATAATTGTCATGGAGCTTCTTAATTCTATGTTCAAGGAACTTGTTCTTAATGGAGTTTTACAGTTGCATCCAAAATGTAAGCATCCACTTATTACTCATCTCCTTTTTGCTAATGACTTGGTTGTTTTTACAAAGCCCACTCTAGATAACATACAATGCATTCTTTCAACTCTGAAGATTTTTCACTCTATAACTGGACTTCAAATTAATTTGGCTAAATCTAATATTTTAGTTGCTGGTTTAAGTCCATTGGATAAGAATGCTATTATTAATTTTTCTGGTCTACAAGAACTGCCTAGAAATTCTTTCTATTTGGGTCTGCCTTTGATTACATCTAGAATTACTAAGCAAGATTGCTTGCCACTGTTTGAAAAGATCATTGAAAAACTTCACTTATGGCCAGTTGGTAAACTTTCACAAGCTGGTAGGCTAACCATTGTTCAGTCAATAGCTGTAGCCATGACAACATATTGGACAAGGCATTATATTCTTCCAGCTAAGCTTATTAATATGATTACTAGTGCTCTTAATAAATTCTTATGGCATGGTGATCCATTGTAACGACCCAGAATTTTTAGAAATTAAAATATGAATATTTAATTAATTTTAAATATTTATAAGTGAATTTACAAGTCAAATAAATTTTTATTTGAATTATTGGATTTAATTGGATTATTAAATCGATAATTTAATATGTTAAATTATGGAAATAATTGAAAATTGGGTTAAATATGATTGAAAATGATTTGTAAAATTTTATTTTATCATATGGAAGTTAGAACAATATTTTAGAACTTTTAAAATCGAATTAAAAGTTAATTTGTGAAAATTGAATATTTTAATATTAAAATCGACTAGTGAAAATAGTCAATTTTTGAACAGTCTCAGAATTGAACGAAACCAGTTCCATTAGATCCGTAATAGTTAGTTATTACCGGATTTCAATTTTCATGTCAATCGGAGTTATCGTTTGATCGTGGCAGCTCGAAACGCATCGATTTATTTTTAATTTTAATTTGGCGAGTTAAAATAGCCATTTTTCAAAAAGTCTCGGATTTCAACGAAACCAGTTTCATCGGATCCATAATGTGATATTATTGTAAGTTTTCAAATTTCAAGTCAATTGGATTTACCGTTTGTCCGGTACAAATTAAAACGCCTAGAAAATCGTTTAAATCGGTTTAATTCAAATTGAGCGTTTATAGCCATAACTTGCACATACTTCCGAATTAGCTTCCGAAACCTGTTCCATTGTGTCCGGAACGCGGGATAAACCCTAGGAACGTCAGTTTCGGCGCGTAAATCGGAGTTCGGAATTCCCGGATGAATAGTGATTGAAAAATTCTCTATAAATACCCCCAAATTCTTAAAAAAATTAAAAAAATAAATAAAACCCTAGTTTACACAGCACGGCCGCCACTTGATAATCAATGGCCGAAAGTTTCATACGTTCTTCCTTCAATTTCTCAAAATCCAAGCATCGATTCAAGAATCGCTCAACTAGAAAAACGTAGAGGGGAGTGTGCTCTACAAATCCAACGGGTGAGATCGTAAATGGAGCTATGGTTCATCGACAAATTGGCTGCAAAGGCCAACAGTTCTACTTCGATTTGCATGCTTGGGGGGTGGCCGAGTGTAGCCGTGCTCTGGCCGAGTGTAGTATGGGAGTAGGGCTTTGCAATGGCACTAGTTGATCGACCTATATATGCGTGTAGGAGGAGCAAAAATTAACCCTAATCTCTATTAGATGGGTTCGGCATATACTGGAGTTCACGTGAATGGGGGGGGGGGGGAGAAGAAGGAGCACGCATGGATCTGAAGGGATGGATCCTACGGCCTGTAATTGACGTGGGTTTAAAATTTTATTATTATGTTGTAAATAGTTAAATAAAATCGTGTTTAAACTTCAAAAATTCATATCTTTTTCATACGAGGTCGAAAATGCGCGAAACCAGTTGCGTTGGAATCGTATGGACGAGCACTACGCGATGGAGTTGGTTTGGAGTCGTTTGGAGTTAGTGAGAATTTTGGGTAAAATTAAACGCGCGTTTAATTTTATTCGAAATAAAAGCTGAAACGGAAATTAAAACCAAGGTGAGAACTTCTCACTCAATCGAAATAGTTTCGATTATTATTTTAAATAGTTAGATTTAAAATATTTGAATGCATGTATGAATGATGATTGATATCTATTGATTGTTAAAATAGACATTATACGCCGTTAGTAAGCGGATGTTATTTATTAAAAACATATACCGCGAATATTTCATAAACAGTGAAATTGGTATTATATATAATATCAATATATATATATTGGCATATGTATATATTGCAGTTGTTGATTTCCCGCATTTTTGTTTAGCGGATGAGACCCTATTACGCCGTTATTAAGCGGATAATATTTAATAAGAACATATACCGCGATAATTTCGTACTGGAGCGAAATTGGTATTGTGCTAATGTTTTTGGATGCAGGAAAACAGGTTGGAGGGATCCAACTGGATTCCTCAACAGTTTTTATTTGATTTCAGATATTTTGATATTTGATGGATTTTCATATTGATATATGATATCGTTGTTGTCGTGATTGACTATTTGGTATGTAGCATCATTGGACCAAGTTTTGGAATTTTAAAATGATTTTTAAAGTGATTTTTGAAGTATAAAATATTTTTGGAATTGATCCATTTTAAATAAATAAACGTTATAATTTTTAAAGTTATAAAAATTATGATTTTGTGAAATATAGTTAAAAGTTGATTTTTGAGAAATATGGGTTAATGATTTTATAAAATGGGTAAAATCGGGATTTTTGAATATATTATAAAAGTTTAAATATAGGATTTATAAAATTTGATTATTTTATAAATCAAAATGGTGAAACTATAAAGGAAATTTAAGACGTTTTAAAAGGATAATATAAATTTATTTATACTAAGAGATTTATAAATGGATATTTATAAATTGAAATATGGACATTATAAAACGAGTTTTTATAAGTGTTTGAATGAAGTGAAAATGAATTTTGTAAATGAATGAAATTTATAGAATTATAAACTGTGAAGTTATAAAAGAAATTTATAAATAGTAAGATTTATAAATTTGGTGAAATTATTTGAAGAATAGATTGGATAAATGAATGAATCTTATAAGTTATAAGATTTATAATTTGGGAAGTTAAAAAGAACGATTCTGTAAAATAATCGTTTTATAAGTATTTAACTTATAATATGAACGGTTAGTTTATAAATGAGTTATAAACTGGAATAGGTTAATAAAAGAATTTATAAAAAGGAAGTTTTTATAGATAAATAGAAATGGAATTTATAAACGTTGTTTTATAAATTCGCAAACGACTTATTTTGATAAGTTAATTGTTATAACCTATTAAAGGAGTTATATTCACGTTTTTGAATAGTGAATAATCCTTTGAATTAAAATGAATAAAAGGATGAAATTGTTAATGAAGTATATTCACGTTTTTGAATGGTGAATAATATGTTAAAGAAATTGTTTTGAATGTGATATTTGAAATTGAATTAAAACGATCTAACGATGTTTTAAAATGTGTTGAGATTCGAAACCATAGATTTCAACATTAATTGTTGAAATAGACGTTTTCGAGAAATAAAAGGAGATGATGGACTATAACACTGTTGTTATAGTAAATGATTTCCGAAAGGAAATGTTTTGTATAGTATTGGGATTTATATATCTATTTTAATTTCGAATCCCTATACTAGTGATTTTGGGTTGTCGTAACGATGTTTTACGTAACATTCGTTTTGGCCCAAATAAATATGTTTAAGTGAATGATTTCCTTAAAAGAATGAAATATATACTTATTTCGATTTAAGTATAGTGAATATTTTCTAAGTGTTGAAAATAAATAAAAATTGTGAATTACTTATTAAATAAGTATGGAAATGTTTTCCAATATAAAGTGAATATTTTGAGAATTTATCTTTTTGAAGATAAATTGAAAAGGAATATTGAAATGAATAATTGAAATCGAATATTCATAGATATTTTGGATTGTAAATTCACTATTGAATTTATAAATGAAATTGGAAAATGGGTTTAAAAATAAATGTTGATTTATTTTTGAGATATTGAATTTTATATTTAGTAAAGATATTTTTGGAAAATAAATAATTTGGAAAATTATTTGGAAACTGGTGATGTGTGCATATCAATTGATAGTTCAATAACCGACTATCAATATTTCCCTTTGAATGGGTAATTGATGTGATTTGTTTGAATGTGAATGCTACACTTATTTTTGAATAAGCGCTCACTATTCGGGTTAACCGGGAAAGGACCATGGGGTCGTATAACCCATTCCGAATATGTGATACGTCGTTGTGAATTGCATTTGAAGATCGGTGTTAAAGACCGAGTATTTGTGAAAGCGATAGGATGACCTATCGATTGTCTCTGCACTGGGTAGCTCCTGGTATAGAGATTCCTTAAGTGATGGGAAATTCGATCGAGATTGTGAATACCCGTATTGCAAGGGCTTCGTAAGAAGTGCCTTCGGTTTTGTTCGAGCCCGGAACAGACTTGTATGGATTGTATGTCTGACATTACAAGTTGAGATATAAAGCCGATTTCTTTCAAATATATTTCTGTTGGTGGCGGAGAATTTATTCTTTTAGCTTAACACCCTTCTTTGAGACGTACGTGCTCAGAGGTTATATAGTTGAAGTTACCAGCAATATATTCCCAATTTGGTAATGTGACATGCTAAGTGATGCTGAAATGATCATTGTGTTGATTATTTGTGATAGGATCGTTTATTTGATCGTCTATCCTTGTGATCATTGTGTTGATCATTTGTGACCCAAAGCATGGCTTTTGTATAAAGTATGTTTTTGTGGACGTGAATTCGTCGAGCCTCACAAACCGGTAATCGTCGAAACAGGAATTGTGCGGTAAGGTTTTCAGGGATAACTTCCCTAGGGTATGACCATTCCTTCTGGAAAAGGGTAGTATCATGGTATGGAGCCCAGATACTTACTCATGTTGAAACACTTATTATTATGGTGTGATGTTGGTTAGAGAGCTCTCGTTTAAAGGTCCCAAAGGACCGGGGGTGGCATATCTGAGGGTTTGTAATATTCCTTGGGAAAAGGAATTCCCGGCTTTGTTTAGCAGAGGACGGTGGTTCTCGGGGCGTCCAGCCAGAGGCGTTTCCATGTGGCAATGGGAAGTTCCTTGGCCTGACCATTTGTTGGAAATCCAAAGAAACAATACGAGACTTATACGGTTTTAGTTGTATAACCTGCTATGGAATGTGGCGGTAACCTGCTATTGAACATAGTTAGCTATAGTAGGCATAGTTCGGAATGTCTATGCTGGCTAAGATTTATATTCTACTTTCGAAATAAATTTTTCCTACACTATGCACTAATAATAATATGAAATGTTCTTTTAAATGCGTATCAAGCATCTTTGACTATCATAAGGAGAAATCTCCTCCGATTCTGCGTTTGCATGTGTGTGTGTGCGGGAGGCCTTATGGTAGTCTCATTCTTAAAAGCATTGCGAATTGACTTTAAAAATATTCCTCTATTTTTGATTTTAAAGTAAATAAACTGTTTTGAGTTCTCACACCAGTCACATGACTGACTCGGAGTTTATTGTTTTCCTTCCTAAACTCTGGGTGCCCACCAATTTCCACACGGGCAGTCAAGAGTTAAGGTTTATCAGGATATTCTGGAGTTGCTGGAGGCAAGATAGATGGCATGGCGTATTTCTAGTTTACATAGTATTTCTTTTTCCGCTGCACTGTTTGTTGTTGTTGTATACTCTGATGATATGATATAATGAAATGTAATGTAATAACTGATATAGTTCTTTGTTTAAAGATTATTCATTTATTATTATATGTTATTCCGTTGCGAATTGTGAGATTCTGTTGTTGTTCTGTTGTTTTCCGTTCTATTCTCCATTTTTCTATATTTTCAAATTTTCTATTCTCTTTTCCTTCTATTTTAAAATGATCTATTTTCTATTCTCTGTTTTCTTTCTATTCTATATTAAAAAAAAAATTCTATCTTCTTTTCCCTATCTATTTCTCTCTCTTCTATCTTTTCCCTCTATTTTCTCTCTTCTTTCTTCTTCCTTTTTCTTAAATTCTTTTTAAAACCCATAACATTCCGGGTTTTGACCTTCGATTTCTCGGCAGTCGATAAAGTGGGTATCGATGTTGAATTTTCGAAAGTCGAAAATTTCCGGGGCGTTACAGTTGGTATCAGAGCTTATGGTTAAGCGACAACCATGGTTCTGTTGGGTATTATTCATTAGAGATAGAGTCAGCAGTACTCTAGAATGAGTTGAGTGTAATAATAGCTATGAGAGCGTATTTGTTAGTGAGTATATAAAATTGTTTTATATTGTGATGGTTGGTTTGTTGAGTGGTATATGAACCTTCGTCAGCACGGTATGTACAACTATGCCGAAGGGGTTTCTTAACACTTGAATAGAACAATTCGACACAATATTGTTGAAAATTGGGTAAATGAAATAATTTTACCTTGAGTATATTTTGTATATAAAGAATAATTTTTCAGAATTATTAAAGTGTATATAAGTTGATTGTTAGGTTGTTTGGATAATCTAAATAAAAGAATTATTGTATAAACAAATGAATTATAAGAATTGAATTATAATTAATGTGAATTACAATTGTGAATAAACTTGTATATATAAGAAATGAAACTATATGAATATGAGTTGTGAATAAAAGTGAATTTAAAGTTAAATGGAATATAACTTAAGAGATGTTGAGTGGAATTGATTTCGGTATCAAAGTGAAATAATAAAGTGAAGTGATAAATGTGAACTTGAGTTATGTAAATGAAATTCAACCTAGTAATTGAATTGAATTAATGGATTGAATGATTAATCAATTAAATGTGAATTAAGTTGATATGAAATAATGAATGTAAGTGATAATTCATTAAAATCTAATGTTATTGAAAGTTGAAAGGTTGAATGAAAATCAATTTAATTAAACCAATTGAAAGTGATGGTGTTAAACCAGATGAATGAATAAGTAAAGGAATTTGGTTATAATAAATATACATTGATTGTTATGTGATTGTTAGTTGATTGTATATAATTCATTAAGTGTTAATGAAATTGAAAGCTAGGTAATTGAATTCAAATTGAAAGTAAATAAATTTGAATAGAATTGAATGTGAATTGGATTTAATTAGTGAATGCAACTAATTAAAAATTGAGAATGAATGTTGATAAAATCCAATGTAAACAAATCAAATGTGATTTAAAGTTGAAAACTGTTTCATTAAATATTAATGAGAATATAAATGAACATTGATTTGGTTATGGATGATAGTTGGTTGATGGTTGAATATATATTGCTTTTATTTCATTTGCTATGTTAGCATATATAGTTATTATGTTGCTATATGTTGTATATTGAGATTATTGTCTATATACATGATTCTCATGTTGTTTGTTGAGTGATTAGTAGGTGCGGATCGCGGTTGCTTCGCATTTGGAGCTCGCTTTTGCGCTATATTAGCCGTATATGCTCGCTAATAAAATATAAGGTACATATCTCGGATTAAATACAGTACTTTTACAAATTTTTCCCTTCGGGATGCCTCATTACTTGATGAGATGTATATTTGTGATATATATACTGTCATTTTTTTTCGGATCGAGCCGCGCAAAGGAGACTATGGCGAATTTTTCCAGAAATTTAAGGCGTTAGAAATTTTTTGAGAAAATTGGAAAATTTTGAAAACTTTAACTTTGATTTTGGAATTGAAAGTTAAACAATAGTAATTGTTTTTGAAAAGATAACTAAGTATGATTTGAAAACTTAGTAAGTTATTATAAGAAATTTAATTATGGAATTTTGGAAAATTAATAAATTCTATAACTTTTCTTACTTATTAATTTCGAGGACGAAATTCTTTTAAGTGGGGAAGATTGTAACGACCCAGAATTTTTAGAAATTAAAATATGAATATTTAATTAATTTTAAATATTTATAAGTGAATTTATAAGTCAAATAAATTTTTATTTGAATTATTGGATTTAATTGGATTATTAAATCGATAATTTAATATGTTAAATTATGGAAATAATTGAAAATTGGGTTAAATATGATTGAAAATGATTTGTAAAATTTTATTTTATCATATGGAAGTTAGAACAATATTTTAGAACTTTTAAAATCGAATTAAAAGTTAATTTGTGAAAATTGAATATTTTAATATTAAAATCGACTAGTGAAAATAGTCAATTTTTGAACAGTCTCAGAATTGAACGAAACCAGTTCCATTGGATCCGTAATAGTTAGTTATTACCGGATTTCAATTTTCGTGTCAATCGGAGTTATCGTTTGATCGTGGCAGCTCGAAACGCACGATTTATTTTTAATTTTAATTTGGCGAGTTAAAATAGCATTTTTCAAAAAGTCTCGGATTTCGACGAAACCAGTTTCATCGGATCCGTAATGTGATATTATTGTAAGGTTTCAAATTTCAAGTCAATTGGATTTACCGTTTGTCCGGTACAAATTAAAACGCCTAGAAAATCGTTTAAATCGGTTTAATTCAAATTGAGCGTTTATAGCCATAACTCGCACATACTTCCGAATTAGCTTCCGAAACCTGTTCCATTGTGTCCGGAACGCGGGATAAACCCTAGGAACGTCAGTTTCGGCGCGTAAATCGGAGTTCGGAATTCCCGGATGAATAGTGATTGAAAAATTCTCTATAAATACCCCCAAATTCTTAAAAAAAATTAAAAAATAAAAATAAAACCCTAGTTTACACAGCACGGCCGCCACTTGATAATCAATGGCCGAAAGTTTCATACGTTCTTCCTTCAATTTCTCAAAATCCAAGCATCGATTCAAGAATCGCTCAACTAGAAAAACGTAGAGGGGAGTGTGCTCTACAAATCCAACGGGTGAGATCGTAAATGGAGCTATGGTTCATCGACAAATTGGCTGCAAAGGCCAACAGTTCGACTTCGATTTGCGTGTTTGGGGGGTGGCCGAGTGTAGCCGTGCTCTGGCCGAGTGTAGTATGGGAGTAGGGCTTTACAATGGCACTAGTTGATCGACCTATATATGCGTGTAGGAGGAGCAAAAATTAACCCTAATCTCTATTAGATGGGTTCGGCATATACTGGAGTTCACGTGAATGGGGGGGGGGGAGAAGAAGGAGCACGCACGGATCTGAAGAGATGGATCCTACGGCCTGTAATTGACGTGGGTTTAAAATTTTATTATTATGTTGTAAATAGTTATATAAAATCGTGTTTAAACTTCAAAAATTCATATCTTTTTCATACGAGGTCGAAAATGCGCGAAACCAGTTGCGTTGGAATCGTATGGACGAGCACTACGCGATGGAGTTGGTTTGGAGTCGTTTGGAGTTAGTGAGAATTTTGGGTAAAATTAAACGCGCGTTTAATTTTTATTCGAAATAAAAGCTGAAACGGAAATTAAAACCAAGGTGAGAACTTCTCACTCAATCGAAATAGTTTCAATTATTATTTTAAATAGTTAGATTTAAAATATTTGAATGCATGTATGAATGATGATTGATATCTATTGATTGTTAAAATAGACATTATACGTCGTTAGTAAGCGGATGTTATTTATTAAAAACATATACCGCGAATATTTCATAAACAGTGAAATTGGTATTATATATAATATCAATATATATATATTGGCATATGTATATATTGCAGTTGTTGATTTCCCGCATTTTTGTTTAGCGGATGAGACCCTATTACGCCGTTATTAAGCGGATAATATTTAATAAGAACATATAATGCGATAATTTCGTACTGGAGCGAAATTGGTATTGTGCTAATGTTTTTGGATGCAGGAAAACAGGTTGGAGGGATCCAACTGGATTCCTCAACAGTTTTTATTTGATTTCAGATATTTTGATATTTGATGGATTTTCATATTGATATATGATATCGTTGTTGTCGTGATTGACTATTTGGTATGTAGCATCATTGGACCAAGTTTTGGAATTTTAAAATGATTTTTAAAGTGATTTTTGAAGTATAAAATATTTTTGGAATTGATCCATTTTAAATAAATAAACGTTATAATTTTTAAAGTTATAAAAATTATGATTTTGTGAAATATAGTTAAAAGTTGATTTTTGAGAAATATGGGTTAATGATTTTATAAAATGGGTAAAATCAGGATTTTTGAATATATTATAAAAGTTTAAATATAGGATTTATAAAATTTGATTATTTTATAAATCAAAATGGTGAAACTATAAAGGAAATTTAAGACGTTTTAAAAGGATAATATAAATTTATTTATACTAAGAGATTTATAAATGGATATTTATAAATTGAAATATGGACATTATAAAACGAGTTTTTATAAGTGTTTGAATGAAGTGAAAATGAATTTTGTAAATGAATGAAATTTATAGAATTATAAACTGTGAAGTTATAAAAGAAATTTATAAATAGTAAGATTTATAAATTTGGTGAAATTATTTGAAGAATAGATTGGATAAATGAATGAATCTTATAAGTTATAAGATTTATAATTTGGGAAGTTAAAAAGAACGATTCTGTAAAATAATCGTTTTATAAGTATTTAACTTATAATATGAACGGTTAGTTTATAAATGAGTTATAAACTGGAATAGGTTAATAAAAGAATTTATAAAAAGGAAGTTTTTATAGATAAATAGAAATGGAATTTATAAACGTTGTTTTATAAATTCGCAAACGACTTATTTTGATAAGTTAATTGTTACAACCTATTAAAGGAGTTATATTCACGTTTTTGAATAGTGAATAATCCTTTGAATTAAAATGAATAAAAGGATGAAATTGTTAATGAAGTATATTCACGTTTTTGAATGGTGAATAATATGTTAAAGAAATTGTTTTGAATGTGATATTTGAAATTGAATTAAAGCGATCTAACGATGTTTTAAAATGTGTTGAGATTCGAAACCATAGATTTCAACATTAATTGTTGAAATAGACGTTTTCGAGAAATAAAAGGAGATGATGGACTATAACACTGTTGTTATAGTAAATGATTTCCGAAAGGAAATGTTTTGTATAGTATTGGGATTTATATATCTATTTTAATTTCGAATCCCTATACTAGTGATTTTGGGTTGTCGTAACGATGTTTTACGTAACATTCGTTTTGGCCCAAATAAATATGTTTAAGTGAATGATTTCCTTAAAAGAATGAAATATATACTTATTTCGATTTAAGTATAGTGAATATTTTCTAAGTGTTGAAAATAAATAAAAATTGTGAATTACTTATTAAATAAGTATGGAAATGTTTTCCAATATAAAGTGAATATTTTGAGAATTTATCTTTTTGAAGATAAATTGAAAAGGAATATTGAAATGAATAATTGAAATCGAATATTCATAGATATTTTGGATTGTAAATTCACTATTGAATTTATAAATGAAATTGGAAAATGGGTTTAAAAATAAATGTTGATTTATTTTTGAGATATTGAATTTTATATTTAGTAAAGATATTTTTGGAAAATAAATAATTTGGAAAATTATTTGGAAACTGGTGATGTGTGCATATCAATTGATAGTTCAATAACCGACTATCAATATTTCCCTTTGAATGGGTAATTGATGTGATTTGTTTGAATGTGAATGCTACACTTATTTTTGAATAAGCGCTCACTATTCGGGTTAACCGGGAAAGGACCATGGGGTCGTATAACCCATTCCGAATATGTGATACGTCGTTGTGAATTGCATTTGAAGATCGGTGTTGAAGACCGAGTATTTGTGAAAGCGATAGGATGACCTATCGATTGTCTCTGCACTGGGTAGCTCCTGGTATAGAGATTCCTTAAGTGATGGGAAATTCGATCGGGATTGTGAATACCCGTATTGCAAGGGCTTCGTAAGAAGTGCCTTCGGTTTTGTTCGAGCCCGGAACAGACTTGTATGGATTGTATGTCTGACATTACAAGTTGAGATATAAAGCCGATTTCTTTCAAATATATTTCTGTTGGTGGCGGAGAATTTATTCTTTTAGCTTAACACCCTTCTCTGAGACGTACGTGCTCAGAGGTTATATAGTTGAAGTTATCAGCAATATATTCCCAATTTGGTAATGTGACATGCTGAGTGATGCTGAAATGATCATTGTGTTGATTATTTGTGATAGGATCGTTTATTTGATCGTCTATCCTTGTGATCATTGTGTTGATCATTTGTGACCCAAAGCATGGCTTTTGTATAAAGTATGTTTTTGTGGACGTGAATTCGTCGAGCCTCACAAACCGGTAATGGTCGAAACAGGAATTGTGCGGCAAGGTTTTCAGGGATAACTTCCCTAGGGTATGACCATTCCTTCTGGAAAAGGGTAGTATCATGATATGGAGCCCAGATACTTACTCATGTTGAAACACTTATTATTATGGTGTGATGTTGGTTAGAGAGCTCTCGTTTAAAGGTCCCAAAGGACCGGGGGTGGCATATCTGAGGGTTTGTAATATTCCTTGGGAAAAGGAATTCCCGGCTTTGTTTAGTAGAGGACGGTGGTTCTCGGGGCGTCCAGCCAGAGGCGTTTCCATGTGGCAATGGGAAGTTCCTTGGCCTGACCATTTGTTGGAAATCCAAAGAAACAATACGAGACTTGTACGGTTTTAGTTGTATAACCTGCTATGGAATGTGGCGGTAACCTGCTATTGAACATAGTTAGCTATAATAGGCATAGTTCGGAATGTCTATGCTGGCTAAGATTTATATTCTACTTTCGAAATAAATTTTTCCTACACTATGCACTAATAATAATATGAAATGTTCTTTTAAATGCGTATCAAGCATCTTTGACTATCATAAGGAGAAATCTCCTCCGATTCTGCGTTTGCATGTGTGTGTGTGCGGGAGGCCTTATGGTAGTCTCATTCTTAAAAGCATTGCGAATTGACTTTAAAAATATTCCTCTATTTTTGATTTTAAAGTAAATAAACTGTTTTGAGTTCTCACACCAGTCACATGACTGACTCGGAGTTTATTGTTTTCCTTCCTAAACTCTGGGTGCCCACCAATTTCCACACGGGCAGTCAAGAGTTAAGGTTTATCAGGATATTCTGGAGTTGCTGGAGGCAAGATGGATGGCATGGCGTATTTCTAGTTTACATAGTATTTCTTTTTCCGCTGCACTGTTTGTTGTTGTTGTATACTCTGATGATATGATATAATGAAATGTAATGTAATAACTGATATAGTTCTTTGTTTAAAGATTATTCATTTATTATTATATGTTATTCCGCTGCGAATTGTGAGATTCTGTTGTTGTTCTGTTGTTTTCCGTTCTATTCTCCATTTTTCTATATTTTCAAATTTTCTATTCTCTTTTCCTTCTATTTTAAAATGATCTATTTTCTATTCTCTGTTTTCTTTCTATTCTATATTAAAAAAAAAAAATTCCATCTTCTTTTCCCTATCTATTTCTCTCTCTTCTATCTTTTCCCTCTATTTTCTCTCTTCTTTCTTCTTCCTTTTTCTTAAATTCTTTTTAAAACCCATAACATTCCGGGTTTTGACCTTCGATTTCTCGGCAGTCGATAAAGTGAGTATCGATGTTGAATTTTCGAAAGTCGAAAATTTCCGGGGCGTTACATCCATTTACTAAGAAGTTAATTCCAATTTCTTTCTATAAACTTTTTGAAGCAAAGAAACATGGTGGTCTTGGAATAACTAATATCTGTCAATGGAACAGAGCTGCTATATCTGTTTATTACAATAAATTTTTTACATCTGACAACAATCTCTGGTCACAATGGGTTAATCATAATCTTATTGGTAGGAAATTTTTTTGGACTATGTCAATTCCTCAAAGTTGTAGTTGGAGATGTATTTTGAAGCTTAGAGAAACTTTTATTCCTTTAATTCAATGTAATCATGATCTGATTAAGGATTTGTCTTTTTGGCACTCTCCCTGGTCTAAACAAGGCTTAATCTTGAGTTCAATTGTTGATTACAATTTGAGAAATATCTCTGGTATAGCTGAACAAGCTAAAGTTATTGATTTTATTCATGATGGCAGTTTAGTTTTGCTTTACACAAGCTCTTTTCAATTAAGACAATTATGGAACATCATTTCAAATTATCCTACAATAAGTTCTGATAATATGCTAGTATGGTCCGGGAAGACTTTTTCAATCAAGCTTGTTTACAAATCTCTCTGTGATGATGGTTCTCTTTTTCCATGGTATACAAGAATTTGGAAAATAGGTGGCAGTGCTAAGGAAAATTTGTTGTTATGGAAAGTGATGGCTAATGCATTAAATATCAAGGATAAACTTTGTAGAATTGGAATCATCTCAGAGAATATGTGCGTTTTTTGTAAGTCTAATATAGAATGTAACACACATTTATTCTTTGAGTGTCCTTTTGTCTTTCAAATCTGGTATAGATTGTTATCATCATGTGGATTTTACAAACCTTCAACTGTAAGTCCTATTGAATGGTTCAATATTTTCAAAGCTACTAGATGGAAATCATGTCAGACAAGGCTTCTGCTAAAAATGTTAAAAAGATTGGTTTATGAAGTTTGGCAAGAGAGAAATAATAGAATATTTGGTAACGGTATCAGGAGCTCCTCACAATTGTTTGATCAGATACACAGGAATATTCTTTGGTTTTTAAGATCTGATTCTTGTTAAGATTAATTCTTATTTTCTTTTGCTGTTTACTGATTCTTTTTTAAGTTTGGCTAGAGAGGTTTCTGGATGCATTGACAATGAGAAGCTTTCACTGTTAATGCTGTTGTTCATATGAAGGTTGCTTGTTATGTCTGTTTGATGATGCATTTACAGAGTGAAGAATTTACAGAGTGAAGCATTTACAGTGTGAAGCTTTTACAGAGTGAAACCTTATATGCCGATGGTTATGTATGTTTTGGTGGCTTAAGAAGTTTGCTTGCATTTGTTTTCTTCTTCCTGATGCCATCTCTGATTTCTTGGTTCAAAGCTGCTGCCTTGTTATTCCATTAGTTGTTATGTAGCTGTCGTTTGATGTTTGTAATTTGGTCAGGGTTGTTAGTCAATTTACTAATTGTATTATGGTCATAGATGTTAATCTGGAAATAGTGTGGTCATGGGTATATCCTGGTTTTGATTTGTAATCTTGGTCATGGGTGTATTTGTTTTTGCTTGTTGGTCATTTTCTTTGGTTGTAATTTTTCATTAGTTAATAAAGTGAGCTTTTCGCTCTTGCTTTTTTTTAAAACACTCACCTTTTGGATTTAAATCGAATTTAAATCCGATTGAAACCCAAAATTCAACGGTCTCCAGATCAACCCAAACCAGCGTCAAATCCTCCGGAATTTAATTACGATCCTAACAAAAGAAATTTCATGTGAAACGGAGATCGTATGTGAAAGTTGTTCGAATAAACGTTCAAAATTTCAAAATTAAATTAAACAAGACAAATATAAAAACAACCAGCCACGTCAACGTCCCCCGTTCGTTCTTCTCGATACAGCAACCAGGCCGAACCCACTTTGCCGCCTTTGACCAACGTTTTTCCCCCCTACAGCCCGCTACAGATCACGAGATCACCTCCATTGAACTTGCCACGAGGAGCCACGTCCATCGACCCCATGCGACCCACAATTAGCTCACCGCCGCCACTTGGGTTTTGGAACCCTAATCTTCGATTTCCGGCCATTCCCAGCCCCTATAGGCGATGCGACCACTGCTGATTTACTCCCAACACCACTCTCCACAAAACCCATATCTCAATTTCTCCGATTGAGTCCGAAATCAAAAACCCCCAAATTTGAACCTAGGGTTTCGAAATTCCAAGGTTTGACCGCGATTTCTGGTAAATCCGATCACCGTCTTGAAAAACGAACTCCAAACTCAGATTCATATTGATGAAATCTACCACATATAATTTTTTCGGAATTTTCTGATAACTTTGAATTTTCATTTGAATTTTGGATAGAATTGGATCTGAAATTTGCATCCATTTTGAGGAGAAGGAGTTGAAGAAAAGAACGTACAACAAAAGAGAATAGAAAGGAGGCTAGGGTTTATCACAGCATATTTGTAGACAAACAGCAGTAGGCTAGGTGGACACGAATTACGAACGTGTTAAACGGTAGTTGGCCCAAAAAGCCCATTCTGACCCCGGAATGAAATTTGTTAAACCCATATATCCAAATAGGTATTTTAAAATATCGTGAACGCGATGGAAAAAGTTTCACGTCCAAAATCGATCGTATGAAGAAGTTATGCTGAAAACAAATTTCCAAATTGATTTCAAATTGATTTTAATTAAATCGATTTCAAGGCGTTTCGCGTCCGTACGATCAAACGACAAGTCCGATCGATACGAAACTTGAAACCCTACAATAATTCACTGTTACAGATCCGATGAAACTGGTTTCATCGAAATCCGAGTCCGTGACAAAAATGGCTGCTTTTATAATAATTAAATAAATTTAAAATTAGTGAATAAATCCAATTTTTATAAATTCAGTTTTAGAATTGCAAATCTTTATCACTTAAAAATTCTCAATATTTAAAATGTTTAAACAAATTTGAAGTGTCAATCTATTCAAGCTTAAATCAATATAGATATTCAATACAAATCCTTAATTTCGTTAAATTCACAAATAAAAATTAATAACCGTTTAGTTAAATAAATTAATTAGTATTCCATTCATTCATGTCAACAAATGAAATTTAAATTTTGGATTCCAAATTATCACACAAATTTCCTCATCTTATTTTTATTTCAAATAACGAATTATTTAACTATATTCACTCTCATTTAATTGCACTTTAAATTCAATTTTGAGACTTTAAGTTTCAATATAAATAAGTAAATCGTGATTCCCTTTTTATTTTATTTACTATTATAATATTACCATTCTCACCTTCATCTAAATCCTCATTCATGAATATTTTAAAATGCATTTCACTTATTTGCGATTTATTCACTTAAAAATCTCAATTTCAAATAAATAAATAAATCTCCATTTTCACTACTTAAATCAAAAATCTCCATATTATAATTAATATTAACCTTTATTTCATCTTATAGAATCAACTATCTTTATTGACAAACTAACCTACCCTACTGCACAACATAAGAAAATTAATTGCAAATTTGATCTCACATTAGACTTCATAAATTGTCGGTTGAAATCTACATAAAACCATTTATTAAATTAAAACCTTGCTATTATACATATTGACTCTTTTCATGGACTTAGATTACATTCCTTAATGTTATTAAAATTTGATTCCTCACCTAAATTGCAAAATAGTAAATTTCAATTACTAATTTTTTTTTATTAAATATGAATTTGAATCCCAATCAATTGTTATTGCTCTAACCTTATTACATTAAATTACATTCAGTTTCCCCATTTTATAGAATTAAATTCTATTTACCTACAAATCTTACTTCATTCATAAATGCCATCATATATATGCATCAATTCTACTTATTATTATGAATTCATTTATAAATTTACTAGTTGCCTTTGTCTTCTTATAACCTATTTACTACCAAACTTTCTATTTAGTTATAGATTATCAATATATAGATACCTAGGCAAATCAAGTTCTTGTCTTTTCTGTTATTTCAATTAAATCGGGTATGCGCAAATACATTGTTTATTAACTTATTCTTACAAAATTATTTACATACATTCAGTTACACCTAATTTAATGCATGGATTTTCATTTATAAATTAAAGGTTCTTCTCTAAAAGCATTTCATTACTAAACCATACTCCAACTCTACAGGACATTGATTTAATTCAATTAACTATCTAATATTATTAATCCATTAAATAAATTCACAACTTACCCTTGTTTCCCTATATTCTCTTCTTATCCTAGTATAACCATTTACATTACTTCAAATTTATTCGTCATTTTATATTAACCGATAATACTTAGCTTAAATTCCCATGGTTTCATTTCCTTTTCAACATATGCTTCATTATAAATTATAAGTCTTTACTTCTTTCTAAATTTAAAATTATCAAATCTTATTAAAATGACAAAATTAACTGACAAAAATTTACGGGTCGTTAGAGATTTTTTAACAATAGCTGTGTTAAAACCAACCTTAAATTTTTTACGATAGTAAATAATACATTAATGCTCAACGTTGATTTGTAATTGATGTCATTTATAGCAAGTATAAAAGATATTGGGAATGACCCAAATATATATGAAAGGACATCTTGTCAAAATGTTTAATATGGAACATGTAAAATGGATTCCTTATGCATCGGCAATAGGAATTGTCATACATGTTATTTGTCCAATATCATGATTTATTTATATATTTGATGCATGAAGCAAATACCGAATCCAAATTGATATCATTAAATGGTTGTTTGAGGTATTCTCATGTACTTATGAAATACTATAGAATTGTTTACAGAAATAGTGAAATCCTTATGAAGGAACATTTGAACACAAGATTCATAAGTGATATTGAGTATAATATGACAACTATAAATTAAGAATTTTTAAGTTGGAAATGTGCTAAATAGAAGGAATTATGGTTGATTCATTGGCTTGAATAACGCCACAATAAAAAAATGTATATATAATATATACACAAATTTATAGCTGAGCCGAGGGTGGTTCCAAACGTTGAGAATTCCATAACATTGTTATATGATAACAATTTCACGATATAGTTCATAACAGAACTTGGAGCTCATTGGAAGTCAAGAGACATACTCCGAATTGTTCTATATGATCAAGATTGTTTATCTACGTCGGAGAGAGTTTATTGACATAATAAATTATTAAAACATAATAGAACTCAATTGATTTTGAGGAAACTTATTGGAGAAGTTGGAATAAGATTTCATAACTGACCCCAAGTGAAAGTGGGAGAGTGATAGAGTTTGGCAATTATGTAATTCGTCGCATATATCTAACTCGTCGACCAATCTTATTCGAAAAATAAAAGTGTTTCCTTTCTATTGTATATTTGATATAACATGTTATATTAATCAATTTATGTAACGACCCAGAATTTTTAATAATAAAAAAATTGAATATTTAATTAATTTTAAATATTAATAAGTGAATTTATAAGTCAAATAAATTTTTATTTGATTTATTAGATTTTATTGGATAATTAAATCGATAATTTAATATGTTAAATTATGGAAATAATTGAAAATTTAGTTAAAAATGATTGAAAATAATTTGTAAAATTTTACTTAATCATACTGGAGTTATAGAAATATTTTAGAACTTTTAAAATCGAATTAAAAGTTAATTTGTGAAAATTGAATATTTTAATATTAAATAATCGACTGTAAAATAGCCAATTTTTGAACAGTCTCAGAATTGAACGAAACCAGTTTCATTGGATCCGTAATAGTTAGTTATTACCGGGTTTCAATTTTCGTGTCAATCGGAGTTATCGTTTGATCGTGGCAGCTCGAAACGCATCGAATTATTTTTAATTTAAATTTGGCGAGTCAAAATAGCCATTTTTCAAAAAGTCTCGGAATTCGACGAAACCAGTTTCATCGGATCCGTAATGTGATATTATGGTAAGGTTTCAAATTTCAAGTCAATTGGATTTACGGTTTGTCCTGTACAAATTAAAACGCCTAGAAATCGATTTAAATCGGTTTAATTCAAATTGAGCGTTTTCAGCCATAACTCGCACATACTTCCGAATTAGCTTCCGAAACCTGTTCCATTGTGTCCGGAACGCGGGGTAAACCCTAGGTACGCTGGTTACGGCGTCTAAATCGGAGTTCGGAATTTCCGGGATGAATAGTGTTTACGCTTGCTTTTTTCTATAAATAGAAGTTAAAATCACAAATTTTATAAAATTAAAAACTAAACCCTAATTCCATTCAACAGCCGCCTCCCCCCCAATGAATGGCCAGAAAACACCCACCTTCCACCTCCAATTACTCCAAATCCGTGCATCGATTGCAAAATTCTTCAACTAACAAAATGAAGAGCACAACGCGTTCTATAGATCCAACGGCTGTGATGTAAAACGGAGTCGCTTAGAGGGAGCTAAGGGGGGCCGTGTGCATCAGGCCTGCGCACGCACTTTGGTGAAGAGGAGGTGGCCGAGTTCACCACTGTTCTGGCCGAATATAGCTCTTGTCGAGAGCTTCGCGATGGTGGTTGTGAGATCGAATATCGTTGAGTATGGATGATGTGAGATGGAACCCTAGTTTTCTTGTAATGGGTTCATAGTTCGGCCAAAACCTGTAGCTTGTAACGTGGGAGAAGATGAGGATGGGGACGGCCAGGATTTGCTCAATTTGGATCTAGTGGCTAGGATGAGTTGTATGTTAAATTATAAAAGTTATGTTGAATTTAAGTTTATAAAATCGTGTACGATCTTCAAATATGCATAACTTTTTCATACGAGGTCGAAAAAATGCAAATCCAGTTGCGTTGGAATCGTATGGACGAGCACTACGCGATGGAGTTGGTTTGGAGTCGTTTGGAGTTAGTGAGAATTTCGGGTAAAATTAAACGCGCGTTTAATTTTATTCGAAATAAAAGCTTAAACGGAAATTAAAACCAAGGTGAGAATTTCTCACTCAATCGAATAGATTTCGATTTTATTTTAAATAGTTAGATTTAAAATATTTGAATGCATGTTTGAATGATGACTGTAAATTATTGATTGTTAAAATAGACATTATGCGCCGTTAGTAAGCGGATGTTATTTAATATAAACATATACCGCGAATATTTCATAAACAGTGAAATTGGTATTATATATAATATCAATATATATATATTGGCATATGTATATATTGCAGTTGTTGATTTCCCGCATTTTTTGTTTAGCGGATGAGACCCTATTACGCCGTTATTAAGCGGATAATATTTAATAAGAACATGTACCGCGATAATTTCGTACTGGAGCGAAATTGGTATTGTGCTAATGTTTTGGATGCAGGAAACAGGTTGGAGGGATCCAACTGGATTCCTCAACAGTATTTATTTTATTTCAGATATTTTGATATTTGATGGATTATCATATCGATATATGATATCGTTGTTAGTCGTGATTGACTATTTGATGTGTAGCATCATTGGACCCAGATTTTGGGATTTTAAAATGATTTTAAAAGTGATTTTGAAAATATACTATATTTTTGGAATTGATCCATTTTAAATAAATAAACGTTAAAATTTTTAAAGTTATAAAAATTATGGTTTTTGTGAAATATAGTTAAAAAGCTGATTTTTAGAAATACGATTAAAAGTCGATTTTTGAGAAATATGAACTAATGATTTTATAAAATAATTTAGATTGGATTTTTGAATATATGATAAAAGTTTAAATATAGGATTTATAAAATTTGATTATTTTATAAATCGAAATGATGAAATTATAAAGGAATTTAAAGACGTTTTAGAATAATAATATAAACTGATTTATATTAAGAGATTTATAAATGGATATTTATAAATTGAATTATGGACATTATAAAACGAGTTTTTATAAGTGTTTGAATATAGTGAAAATGAATTTCCTAAATGAATGAAATTTATGAAATTATAAACTGTGAAGTTATAAATGAAATTTTATAAGCAACAGGTTTATAAAATTTATAAAGTTATCGAAAGAATGAATTTTGGATAAATAAACAATCTTATAAGTTAAGATTAATAATTTGGGAAGTTAAATGAACGATTTTGTAAAATAATCGTTTTATAAGTAATTAACTTATAATATGAACTTGTAGTTTATAATTGAGTTATAAACTGGAATAGGTTAATAAAGGAATTTATAAAAAGGAAGTTTTTATAAATAAATAGAAACAGAATTTATAAACGTTGTTTTATAAATCCGCAAATGACTTATTTTGATAAGTTAATTGTTATAACTTAGAGATAGAGTTATATTCACATTTTGAACAGTGAATAATCCTTTAAGTTAAAGTGAATAGAAATGATGAAATTTGTTAAGGTAGTATATTCACGTTTTTGAATAGTGAATAATACGTTAAAGAAATTGTTTTGAATGTGATGTTTTAAATAGAATTAAAACGATCTAACGATGTTTTAAAAGGTGTTGAGAGTCGAAACCATAGATTTCAACATATATTGTTGAAATAGACGTTTTCGAGAAATAAAAGGAAATGGTAGACTATAACACTGTTGTTATAGTAAATGATTTCCGAAAGGAAATGTTTTAATAGTATTGGGATTTATATATCTATTTTAAATTCGAATCCCTATACTAGTGATTTTGGGTTGTCGTAACGATGTTTTACGTAACATTCGTTTTGGCCCAAGTAAATATGTTTAAGTGAATAATTTCCTTAAAGAATGGAATATATACTTAATTCGATTTAAGTATATTGAATATTTTCTAAGTGTTGAAAATAAAAGAGATTTGTGAATTACTTATGAATAAATAAGTATGGAAATGTTTTCCAATGTGAAGTGAATATTTAGAATTTATCTTTTTGAAGATAAATTGAAAATGAATAATTGAAATCGTATATGCACGAATATTTTGAAATATAAATTCATTATGGAATTTATATGTGAAAAGTGAAATTGGTTAAAAATAAATATTGATTTATTTTTGAAGTGTTGGAATTTTATATCTTGTAAAGATATTTTGGAAATGTAAATAATTTGGAAAATTATTTGGAATCTGGTGATGTATGCATATCCATTGATAGTTCAATAGCCGACTATCAATATTTCCCTTTGAATGGGTATTTGATGTGAATATGATTGAATTTGAATGCACACTTATTTTTGAATAAGCGCTCACTATTCGGGTTAACCGGGAAAGGACCATGGGGTCGTATAACCCACTCCGAATATGTGATACGTCGTTGTGAATCGCATTTGAAGATCGGTGTTGAAGACCGGTATTTGCGAGAGTGATAGGATGAACTATCGATTGACTCTGCACCGAGTTGCTCCGGTATTGAGTTCTCCATATGTGATGGTGAATCCGATCAGGATTGTGAATATCCGGATTGCAAGGACTTCTTTGTAAGTGCCTTCGGTTCTGTTCGATCCCGGAACAGACTTGTATGGATTGTATGTCTGACATTACAATTTGAGATATAAAGCCGATTTCTTTCAAATATATTTCTGTTGGTGGTGGAGAATTTATTCTTTGCTTAACACCCTTCTTTGAGACGTACGAGCTCAAAGGTTATATAGTTGAAGTTATCAGCGATATATTCCCAGTTTGGTAATGTGACATGCTGAGTGATGCTGAAATGATCATTGTGTTGATTATTGTGATAGGATCATTTATTTGATCGTCTATCTTAGTGATCATTGTGTTGATCATTTGTTGACCCAAAGCATGGCTTTTGTATAAAGTATGTTTTTGTGGACGTGAATTCGTCGAGCCTCACATCCCGGAAATGGTCAAAACAGGAAAGAAGCAGCAAGGTTATGAGGGGTAGCACCCTTTAGGATGTGTCCATTTCCTTCTGGAAAAGGGTAGTATCATGGTATGGAGCCCAGATACTTACTCATGTTGAAAACACTTTATGATTGTGTGAATTGATTACGAGCGCTCGGTAAAGGTCCCAAAGGACCGGGGGATGGCATATTCGGTCAGTTGTTACTCAGTTAGGAGTAACCCGGCCTTGTGTTGGTAGAGATCCGGTTTGGTTCTCGGGGATGTCCATCCAGAGGCATTCTCATGTGGCAATGGGAAGTTCCTTGGCCTGACCATTTGTTGGAAATCCAAAGAAACAATACGTGACTTGTACGGTATTAGTTGTAGAACCTGCCATTTAATATGGTAGCTATTAGTAGGCATAATATAATGGTACCTATGCTGGCTAAGATTTATATTCTACTTTCGAAAGGATTTGTTCTACACTATGCACTAGTAATAATATCAAATGCTCTTTTTAAATGCGTATCAAGCATGTTTGACTATCATAAGAAGAAATCTTCTCCAAGTCTGCGTTTGCATTGTGTGTGTGGCAGGAGGTCTTATGGTAGTCTCATTTTTAAAAGCATTGCGAATTGAGTTTAAAATATTCTCTTTTTGATTTTAAAGATAAATAAACTGTTTTGAGTTCTCACACCAGTCACATGACTGACTTGGAGTTTATTGTTTTCCTTCCTAAACTCTGGGTGCCCACCAATTTCCACACGGGCAGTTAAGAGTTAGGTTTATCAGGATATTCTGGATATTCTGGAATTGCTGGAGGCAAGCTGGATGGCATGGCGTATTACTAGTTTATATAGTATTTCTTTTTCCGCTGCACTGATTGTTGTATGTTGTTGTACACTCTGATGATTTGATGTAATGAAATATAATGTAATGTAATAACTGATATAGTTCTTTGTTTAAAGATTATTCATTTATTATTATATGTTGTTCCGCTGCGAATTGTGAGATTCTGTTGTTGTTCTGTTGTTTCCTTTCTGTCTGTTCTATTTTTAAAATTCTTCCATCTTCTATTTTTCAAATTCTCTATTTTCTATCTCTCCTCTCTTCTTCCTTTTTCTTTTTCTTAAATTCTTTTTTAAAACCCATAACATTCCGGTTTTTGACCTTCGATTTCTCGGCAGTCGATAAAGTGAGTATCGATGTCGGATTTTCGGAAGTCGGAAATTTTCGGGGCGTTACATTTGGTATCAGAGCTTATGGTTAAGCGACAACCATGGTTCTGTTGGGTATTACTCGTTAGAGATAGAGTCAGCAGTACTCTAGAATGAGTTTGAGTGTAATAATAGCTATGAGAGCGTATTTGTTAGTGAATATAAAATTTGTTTTATATTGTGATGATTGGTTTATTGAGTGGCATATGAACTTTCGTCAGCACAGCCTCGAAACTGAGCCGAAGGGGTTTCTAAACACTTGAATAGAACAATTCGACATAATATTGTTTTAAATTGGGTAAATGAAATAATTTTACCTTGATTATATTTTATATATAAAGGAATAATTTTTCAGAATTATTAAAGTGTATATAAGTTGATTGTTAGGTTGTTTGAATAATCTAAATTAAAGAGTAATTGTATAAGCAAATGAATTATAAGAATTGAATTATAATTAAAGTGTTTACAATTGTGAAATAAACTTACATATAAGAAGTAAAATTATATGGATATGAGTTGTAAATAAAGGTGAATTTAAAGTTAAATGGAAGTATAACTTAAGTGTTGTTGAATGGAATTGATATTGGTATCGAAGTAAATGATCAAGTGAGTTAAATGAATATGAACTTGAGCTATATAAATGAAATTCAACTTTTGAAATTGAATTGAATTAATGGAATGAATGTTAATCAATTGAATGTGAATTAAGTAGATATGAAATAATGAATATAAGTGTTAATTCATTAAAATCTAATGTTATTAGAAGTTAAAAGAGTGAATGAAAATCAATTTAATTAAACCAATTCAAAGTGATGGTGTTAAATCAAATATAAGTAAAGGAATTTGGTTGAAATTAATACACTTTGGTTGTTATATGATTGTTGATTGATTATATATAATTCATTAAGTGTTAATGGAATTGGAAGCTATGTAATTGAATTCAAATTAGAAGTAAATAAATTTGAATAGAATTGAAAGTGAATTGGATTTAATTAGTGAATGCAAACTAATTAAAATTTAGAATGAATGTTAGTAAATCCAATGTAAATGAATCAAATGTGATTTAAAGTGAAAACCAATTCATTGAATATTAATAAGAATATGAATGAATGTTTATTTGATTATGAATGGTAGTTGGTTGATGTTTGCATTTGTTGTTTGGTTGCATTTGCTATGTTAGCATATAAGTTGTTATGTTGCTATATGTTGTATATTGAGATTATTGTCTATATGCATAATTCTCATGTTGTTTGTTGAGTTTAGTAGGTGCGGATCGCGTTTGCTTCGCATTTGGAGTTCGCTTTAGCGCTATATTAGCCGTATATGCTTGCTAATAAAAATATAAGGTACATATCTCGGATTAAATATCGCACTTTTATACTTTTTTCCCTGCGGGATGCCTCATTACTTGATGAGATGTATATTTGTGATATATATACTGTCATTTTTTTTTTTCGGATCGAGCCGCGCAAAGGAGACTATGGCGAATTTTTCCGGAAATTTAAGGCGTTAGAAAAATTTGAGAAAATTTGGAAAATTTTGAAAACTTTAACTTTGATTTAGAATTGAAAGTTAAACAATAGTAGTTGTTTTTGGAAAGATAACTAAGTATGATTTGAAAACTTAGTAAAAGTTATCATAAGGAATTTAATTATGAATTTTGGAAAGTTAATAAATTCTGTAACCTTTCTTAATTGTAATTTCGAGGACGAAATTCTTTTAAGGGGGAAAGATTGTAACGACCCAGAATTTTTAATAATAAAAAAAATTGAATATTTAATTAATTTTAAATATTAATAAGTGAATTTATAAGTCAAATAAATTTTTATTTGATTTATTAGATTTTATTGGATAATTAAATCGATAATTTAATATGTTAAATTATGGAAATAATTGAAAATTTAGTTAAAAATGATTGAAAATAATTTGTAAAATTTTACTTAATCATACTGGAGTTATAGAAATATTTTAGAACTTTTAAAATCGAATTAAAAGTTAATTTGTGAAAATTGAATATTTTAATATTAAATAATCGACTGTAAAATAGCCAATTTTTGAACAGTCTCAGAATTGAACGAAACCAGTTTCATTGGATCCGTAATAGTTAGTTATTACCGGGTTTCAATTTTCGTGTCAATCGGAGTTATCGTTTGATCGTGGCAGCTCGAAACGCATCGAATTATTTTTAATTTAAATTTGGCGAGTCAAAATAGCCATTTTTCAAAAAGTCTCGGAATTCGACGAAACCAGTTTCATCGGATCCGTAATGTGATATTATGGTAAGGTTTCAAATTTCAAGTCAATTGGATTTACGGTTTGTCCTGTACAAATTAAAACGCCTAGAAATCGATTTAAATCGGTTTAATTCAAATTGAGCGTTTTCAGCCATAACTCGCACATACTTCCGAATTAGCTTCCGAAACCTGTTCCATTGTGTCCGGAACGCGGGGTAAACCCTAGGTACGCTGGTTACGGCGTCTAAATCGGAGTTCGGAATTTCCGGGATGAATAGTGTTTACGCTTGCTTTTTTCTATAAATAGAAGTTAAAATCACAAATTTTATAAAATTAAAAACTAAACCCTAATTCCATTCAACAGCCGCCTCCCCCCCAATGAATGGCCAGAAAACACCCACCTTCCACCTCCAATTACTCCAAATCCGTGCATCGATTGCAAAATTCTTCAACTAACAAAATGAAGAGCACAACGCGTTCTATAGATCCAACGGCTGTGATGTAAAACGGAGTCGCTTAGAGGGAGCTAAGGGGGGCCGTGTGCATCAGGCCTGCGCACGCACTTTGGTGAAGAGGAGGTGGCCGAGTTCACCACTGTTCTGGCCGAATATAGCTCTTGTCGAGAGCTTCGCGATGGTGGTTGTGAGATCGAATATCGTTGAGTATGGATGATGTGAGATGGAACCCTAGTTTTCTTGTAATGGGTTCATAGTTCGGCCAAAACCTGTAGCTTGTAACGTGGGAGAAGATGAGGATGGGGACGGCCAGGATTTGCTCAATTTGGATCTAGTGGCTAGGATGAGTTGTATGTTAAATTATAAAAGTTATGTTGAATTTAAGTTTATAAAATCGTGTACGATCTTCAAATATGCATAACTTTTTCATACGAGGTCGAAAAAATGCAAATCCAGTTGCGTTGGAATCGTATGGACGAGCACTACGCGATGGAGTTGGTTTGGAGTCGTTTGGAGTTAGTGAGAATTTCGGGTAAAATTAAACGCGCGTTTAATTTTATTCGAAATAAAAGCTTAAACGGAAATTAAAACCAAGGTGAGAATTTCTCACTCAATCGAATAGATTTCGATTTTATTTTAAATAGTTAGATTTAAAATATTTGAATGCATGTTTGAATGATGACTGTAAATTATTGATTGTTAAAATAGACATTATGCGCCGTTAGTAAGCGGATGTTATTTAATATAAACATATACCGCGAATATTTCATAAACAGTGAAATTGGTATTATATATAATATCAATATATATATATTGGCATATGTATATATTGCAGTTGTTGATTTCCCGCATTTTTTGTTTAGCGGATGAGACCCTATTACGCCGTTATTAAGCGGATAATATTTAATAAGAACATGTACCGCGATAATTTCGTACTGGAGCGAAATTGGTATTGTGCTAATGTTTTGGATGCAGGAAACAGGTTGGAGGGATCCAACTGGATTCCTCAACAGTATTTATTTTATTTCAGATATTTTGATATTTGATGGATTATCATATCGATATATGATATCGTTGTTAGTCGTGATTGACTATTTGATGTGTAGCATCATTGGACCCAGATTTTGGGATTTTAAAATGATTTTAAAAGTGATTTTGAAAATATACTATATTTTTGGAATTGATCCATTTTAAATAAATAAACGTTAAAATTTTTAAAGTTATAAAAATTATGGTTTTTGTGAAATATAGTTAAAAAGCTGATTTTTAGAAATACGATTAAAAGTCGATTTTTGAGAAATATGAACTAATGATTTTATAAAATAATTTAGATTGGATTTTTGAATATATGATAAAAGTTTAAATATAGGATTTATAAAATTTGATTATTTTATAAATCGAAATGATGAAATTATAAAGGAATTTAAAGACGTTTTAGAATAATAATATAAACTGATTTATATTAAGAGATTTATAAATGGATATTTATAAATTGAATTATGGACATTATAAAACGAGTTTTTATAAGTGTTTGAATATAGTGAAAATGAATTTCCTAAATGAATGAAATTTATGAAATTATAAACTGTGAAGTTATAAATGAAATTTTATAAGCAACAGGTTTATAAAATTTATAAAGTTATCGAAAGAATGAATTTTGGATAAATAAACAATCTTATAAGTTAAGATTAATAATTTGGGAAGTTAAATGAACGATTTTGTAAAATAATCGTTTTATAAGTAATTAACTTATAATATGAACTTGTAGTTTATAATTGAGTTATAAACTGGAATAGGTTAATAAAGGAATTTATAAAAAGGAAGTTTTTATAAATAAATAGAAACAGAATTTATAAACGTTGTTTTATAAATCCGCAAATGACTTATTTTGATAAGTTAATTGTTATAACTTAGAGATAGAGTTATATTCACATTTTGAACAGTGAATAATCCTTTAAGTTAAAGTGAATAGAAATGATGAAATTTGTTAAGGTAGTATATTCACGTTTTTGAATAGTGAATAATACGTTAAAGAAATTGTTTTGAATGTGATGTTTTAAATAGAATTAAAACGATCTAACGATGTTTTAAAAGGTGTTGAGAGTCGAAACCATAGATTTCAACATATATTGTTGAAATAGACGTTTTCGAGAAATAAAAGGAAATGGTAGACTATAACACTGTTGTTATAGTAAATGATTTCCGAAAGGAAATGTTTTAATAGTATTGGGATTTATATATCTATTTTAAATTCGAATCCCTATACTAGTGATTTTGGGTTGTCGTAACGATGTTTTACGTAACATTCGTTTTGGCCCAAGTAAATATGTTTAAGTGAATAATTTCCTTAAAGAATGGAATATATACTTAATTCGATTTAAGTATATTGAATATTTTCTAAGTGTTGAAAATAAAAGAGATTTGTGAATTACTTATGAATAAATAAGTATGGAAATGTTTTCCAATGTGAAGTGAATATTTAGAATTTATCTTTTTGAAGATAAATTGAAAATGAATAATTGAAATCGTATATGCACGAATATTTTGAAATATAAATTCATTATGGAATTTATATGTGAAAAGTGAAATTGGTTAAAAATAAATATTGATTTATTTTTGAAGTGTTGGAATTTTATATCTTGTAAAGATATTTTGGAAATGTAAATAATTTGGAAAATTATTTGGAATCTGGTGATGTATGCATATCCATTGATAGTTCAATAGCCGACTATCAATATTTCCCTTTGAATGGGTATTTGATGTGAATATGATTGAATTTGAATGCACACTTATTTTTGAATAAGCGCTCACTATTCGGGTTAACCGGGAAAGGACCATGGGGTCGTATAACCCACTCCGAATATGTGATACGTCGTTGTGAATCGCATTTGAAGATCGGTGTTGAAGACCGGTATTTGCGAGAGTGATAGGATGAACTATCGATTGACTCTGCACCGAGTTGCTCCGGTATTGAGTTCTCCATATGTGATGGTGAATCCGATCAGGATTGTGAATATCCGGATTGCAAGGACTTCTTTGTAAGTGCCTTCGGTTCTGTTCGATCCCGGAACAGACTTGTATGGATTGTATGTCTGACATTACAATTTGAGATATAAAGCCGATTTCTTTCAAATATATTTCTGTTGGTGGTGGAGAATTTATTCTTTGCTTAACACCCTTCTTTGAGACGTACGAGCTCAAAGGTTATATAGTTGAAGTTATCAGCGATATATTCCCAGTTTGGTAATGTGACATGCTGAGTGATGCTGAAATGATCATTGTGTTGATTATTGTGATAGGATCATTTATTTGATCGTCTATCTTAGTGATCATTGTGTTGATCATTTGTTGACCCAAAGCATGGCTTTTGTATAAAGTATGTTTTTGTGGACGTGAATTCGTCGAGCCTCACATCCCGGAAATGGTCAAAACAGGAAAGAAGCAGCAAGGTTATGAGGGGTAGCACCCTTTAGGATGTGTCCATTTCCTTCTGGAAAAGGGTAGTATCATGGTATGGAGCCCAGATACTTACTCATGTTGAAAACACTTTATGATTGTGTGAATTGATTACGAGCGCTCGGTAAAGGTCCCAAAGGACCGGGGGATGGCATATTCGGTCAGTTGTTACTCAGTTAGGAGTAACCCGGCCTTGTGTTGGTAGAGATCCGGTTTGGTTCTCGGGGATGTCCATCCAGAGGCATTCTCATGTGGCAATGGGAAGTTCCTTGGCCTGACCATTTGTTGGAAATCCAAAGAAACAATACGTGACTTGTACGGTATTAGTTGTAGAACCTGCCATTTAATATGGTAGCTATTAGTAGGCATAATATAATGGTACCTATGCTGGCTAAGATTTATATTCTACTTTCGAAAGGATTTGTTCTACACTATGCACTAGTAATAATATCAAATGCTCTTTTTAAATGCGTATCAAGCATGTTTGACTATCATAAGAAGAAATCTTCTCCAAGTCTGCGTTTGCATTGTGTGTGTGGCAGGAGGTCTTATGGTAGTCTCATTTTTAAAAGCATTGCGAATTGAGTTTAAAATATTCTCTTTTTGATTTTAAAGATAAATAAACTGTTTTGAGTTCTCACACCAGTCACATGACTGACTTGGAGTTTATTGTTTTCCTTCCTAAACTCTGGGTGCCCACCAATTTCCACACGGGCAGTTAAGAGTTAGGTTTATCAGGATATTCTGGATATTCTGGAATTGCTGGAGGCAAGCTGGATGACATGGCGTATTACTAGTTTATATAGTATTTCTTTTTCCGCTGCACTGATTGTTGTATGTTGTTGTACACTCTGATGATTTGATGTAATGAAATATAATGTAATGTAATAACTGATATAGTTCTTTGTTTAAAGATTATTCATTTATTATTATATGTTGTTCCGCTGCGAATTGTGAGATTCTGTTGTTGTTCTGTTGTTTCCTTTCTGTCTGTTCTATTTTTAAAATTCTTCCATCTTCTATTTTTCAAATTCTCTATTTTCTATCTCTCCTCTCTTCTTCCTTTTTCTTTTTCTTAAATTCTTTTTTAAAACCCATAACATTCCGGTTTTTGACCTTCGATTTCTCGGCAGTCGATAAAGTGAGTATCGATGTCGGATTTTCGGAAGTCGGAAATTTTCGGGGCGTTACAATTTATTTAGAAGTTTATTTAATAAAACATCCATAAATGATATATTCTGTGATGGCAGTTACCAAATGTTGTAATAGTAGTAATTTATCACAATGAAAACAAATATACCATTTTAAATGTTCATAGTTAAGGTGCATCGAGATCGGATATTGATGTATTCATTTAGATTAAAGCATGTAATGCTCTTCAAATGTTACACAATGCGTTACTCATAACTACAGGGGGCACCTAAGGGTTACGTACTGATAATTATTGGATAACCATGGAACAACCCACTCAATAGTTTTCTGTTGGTTAATATAACTAAAATCAAACAGAAACTATCGATATGAATGATTGTCATAGTTCTCTCAACTTGAGAATACCGTGGATCTTCAATATGAAAGCTCCGCATTGATTTTAGTTAAATCATTGCACGACGTCCATCGAGTTAAGTATTGGAGGTGAAGCATTGTTAAAGAGAGGATTCACCTCCTCGGTTATATGAAGTTAGTATCACGGTCAGCTCAAGTCAACTCAAAGTCAAAGTTTTTAGCCAGTGCAGTTCGGTTAATAAAAATTATTACTATTAAATGACTTCGTGTTTGGATTATAAAGTTTAATATGGAAGATATTGCAATTTTGACCATTACGAAATTCCATAAATCCAAAGTGCTATAGGTTTGGCGAAGATAATTGGTAAATAAATGTCACAACTAGGTAACTCTTAATAAAGTAAGATTGGATTATACTGAAACTATATAAGCGATAAATTTGATCAAAATGTCACACCACCTGCTAAGTGACGTGTAAACATTAGCATTTGAATAGTTCGATGTAATCGCCGACTAAATTTACACCTAATGAGTCACACAATTGAAATGGTGAATTCTCCTAGATTTTATAATTGTAATAACTAATTAATATTTATGGAACATTAATTATAAAATTTTGAATATGGTTTGAGAAATAAATATTATTGTATATGTTTATAACAATTATGAATATATCTATCAATATGCGATATTGACAAGCTATTAAATTAGATTTAATTAATAATATTTGTTTGGGATTTAATAGGATGTTAGCCCATGATGTTGATATTTATTTTGGCAGAATAATGTCTTATAGGGAGGCTAAAAAAGCCAAAGGGGTTTTGAGATGGATGGCCTAGATCTAGTGAGAAATGGTATAAGATATGGTCCATATATTTCTCTATTTCATCTACTATATGAAGACCCCTAACCCTAATTGCTTGAGGATCTTTTGGCCACCACTATTCTCTCATTTGCAGGTCGATCTTATCAGCAAGGAGCTATAACAAATTCAACTTAAATCAATTCAGAGACGACAACTATTGGATAGTCAAAAGTCTATGGTTCAAAAACTTGATCAAAATTCAATTTCCCTTCCTCTAATCCTCTATGGGTTGTGATTTATAAATAAGAGTTGTTATAAATAACAAACATATTTATTTTAAAAATAATTTCAAGAAAAATCTAAAGGTAGTTTTAACAAGAAGGAAGAATTACAGTGAATTTCAAATCATATCAAAATTTCGACTTCAATGATTTATGGTTTCATGTATATAATCGATTTTCTTTTCGAAAACTATGTTTTTTAAAAATAAAATGAGGATTTTAAAGTTGATATCTTGGGAGGGAGTGAATAAAGAATGGATTTGGGGGTTTGGGCAAATTCTGGCAATCTGGAGGGAGTTGGTCGTCGTGATCGTGGCTGTAAGAGCCTTGAGTGGCGGGGATCATTGGAAAAATAGTCGGAAATTTTATTGATCGCTGGAGTAACCTGGAGACGACGTTTGAGGGTTTTAAACCTTGTCTAGGTCGATGTTGGATTCGAGGATAATACGGCCTCATCATCACGTCAAACTTGATCGGAGGTGGGGGAAAGGCAACATTGGTCTTTGGCGAGGATCTGGATGCGGTGGTATGATTTCAAATGATCGGAGATGGGCAGAGCATGATGCTCTAGTGGCAGCATTATTGTTCCAGGTATCGCTGAATTGTCAAATTCGTTTTGGTCGGTTATATCGGGTTTCTGGGTGGTCGGATCAAGGGAGAGGGTCGTCGGCGATGTGTGGGTAGACGTAGCGTTGGTCAGAAGGGAGTCGATCGTCTGCGCACGTTCACAAGATGTCTTGTGCCTATGTTGCTGTGATTTTGGGAGCTTCGAGGAAGACGAGGTTTTACTCGTAGTCGAACCCGAGTTTTATCGAGTGGGAAGTGTTGTGTTTGCTGGGAGTTGGCATCGAGAATTTAAGGTCGTGGCTCGGGTTCTTTTGTAAGTTAATTAAGTTTAAAATGAAGGAAGATAAAAGAAGACTCCAAAGAAGTATTAACCAAGTTCCATAGCAAAAGTAAAATTGGTAACAAGTTTTCAAAGCATTATTAAACAAAAATAAAATGTTAAAGTAAATCATTTTGGTATTGAATAATTAAATACTAAGTAATTATTTAATTAAACCTCTAATTGTTTTCTAAATAAAAGGATGTGATTAAGTAAGCAATTAAGGGATAATTACTTAATGAAATTAGTTAAAGGATAATAAATTAATTAATGTGATTAATTCGGAATAATTAATTAATGTGGTTAATTAATAGTAATTAATTAATGTGAATAAATTAAAAGATGATTAATTAATTTCATTATAATAAATGAGTTGTAAAATTAATGTTAAGTAAGCAGGATTTTAAAGTAATTAGAGTAATTTATTTAATTTATTTGGAGATTAATTAAATTAATTAGAAATGGTACAATTAATTAATCTTGCTTATGGATGATTAAGATATATTGAATGACCGAGATTATTTGATATCTCTGATATGTGATTTGTGATGCTCTGTGATATGAGTTACTTTGGTTGAACTGTGATATTGTGGGTTATCTATCTGAGATGAATTATTGTGTGAATATGGTATCTGAATATAAATTGTGTTGTTCAAACTTAAACAATTTGGCTTAAAGAATAACATTGGATTCGAAGAGACCGGGGTCGGGTATCAGCAATATCCGAAACCACTTCGATAAATAATCTACTATAATTCTTTATAAATTTGAGTTTAGTACCTAATAGGATGGAATGGAATAAATTAAGTAACTTGGCCTTTTAACTGAGTAACGGTTCTTGGATATTGTATTGTATAGAAAGGTACGAGTTACCTTGGTACTCAAATAAGTTATATAACTTAGAATTTCAAGTTATACGGATTTACTTATGCTGGTTTCCAGCCTGACCCGTGTGTTACTTTGATGTAATGCTCGGGTCAGATCGAGTATTATCGATTTTCACGTTAGGACGTTCTGGAGCTAAGAAGGGCGAGCTGGATGGCAGGAACGTATGGAGTTTATTTCGGTGTGTATTGAAGTTATATTGTTGTTGACTGGGACAAGTTAATTTCAACTGTCCAGTTTATATATGAATTGGTTGTACTCTGATGTATTGTATGTAAATTTGACAGATACAGCTTTTCTTTGTATAAATGCTATTATTTGATATTGTATTTTGATCCGCTGTGAATGTGAGATTTTGTGTTTTGTTTTCTGTTCTTCTTCTACCTCTTTTCTTCTTTACCCTAACAATCTGAGATTTTCGAAGTTTGATTGCTCGGCACTTCTACAGTGAACGTATTAGTGTCGAATTCTCAAGGTCGAAAATTTTGGGTCGTTACAGTAATAATATTCTTCTAACTTGCATATGTTTGGATCAGAGAGTTGCTCACAACTTCATTTCTCCTCTTCATTTTTTAACCATAAACTAATATAAAATTTTACACAACAACTATTCCTCTTGCCGCTTACATCTTCTCTGCCTTGGGTTCCAAACACTCCACTATGAACTGCCTTTTAGCTTCCATCCATCACTGTCCCCTGCAACCCAACTTCCATCCCTCTCCCATTCGGCTGCTATGTACTTCACCTCGCCATAAACCCAAGCGCAGCCCACATAGGCCGAGAGTAGCCTCAACCGCACCTTACCCAGTCGAAGCTTCCTATCACCTTCTCTCAACTGTGAACCTAGTCCGCCACCGTCCTCCCTCCGCGCAACCGACCCCGACCCCACTGCCTCGGCCGCCTACAATTCTGTACTCCCCTTTTTCCATCCCCTCCTCCACCTTAAAGCCTTGGCCGAACCCAGACTGCTCCGCCGCCCTACCCGACCTTGCTTCATCACCACTTCGAAAGCCTCGTCTTGCCACATTGTTCTTTTAAAGGTGATATTATATATATTTTTCTTTTCTGTGTTTATGTTATACATGTATTTCCATATAAATGGTTACAATGTTACCCAATATGTTTACTAGTGAAGTACATGTATCATATATAAGTAAGCTATTTTGTTTACATATTATATGTTAAATTAAAAATATATGATAGTTTATATATATATATATATATATATATATATATATTAGTTTATATTCGAAGTTATGATATAAGTTATAACAGTACAAGTATATGCACATACATAAAGTTTTATATACAGATATATATAAGTTACAACATTTTCTATATAAGTTTACAGTCATTGTATATTTATATCTATATTAGTGATATAAAGTTATAGCTCATTATATGTATATTCGTAAGTCAGTCGGTATAGATTTTATTATCTGCAGTCTACTTATGTATTTTAATTTTTTATTTGTATAATATGTTAAATTTACGTAAAAATGCACACACTATATGTTTGAAAATATTTTTATCATTTGTTTTGGTTCAATCTGGCTGAAGCTTACTGTATAATAGGGTAGCATATAATCCACTTAGTTGCTTATATATATAACCTTATATATTATAGTGGATATATTAATGTATTTATAACATATATTCAAAAGTGTTAATATCAGATCCATATATATATATATATTTGTGCATAAGTTTATAACAGTTATATACATGTGTTTCCATAGTATTATATATATTTTAAATTTGAAAACACTATTTAAGTATTATATTATGTATTGAAAGGGTATATATGTGTTACAATTATAAAGCATTATATTATATGTAATAGACTACATAATTTTGGCCAGTTAATTTTATTTAAAATATGTTATATATACACATACATTTGTTTTAAAATATTAGTCTATATATATACAAGAATATATGAGCTTAGTTCGAGTATGTATATATATATATTATATTTCTATGTGTTTGAAATAAATATTGATCTGAAATATATGTATCGAAATTAATTTTGAAACATATATATATATATATATATATATATATATATATATTCTGTATACATCTGGCTAGGTCTGATTTCCAATTTATCAGCTTGCTCGTCGAACTCGAGTTCATTGTGCTTTGCTTCGAAATTCGTGCTTGGATCTGTAACCCATTTCATTATTTATTCTATCTAGCCTCAAAAGGCAAGCAATCATTCACGATTAACGTTCTTATATTTTAAATTTGATTTCAATTGAAACAACAATTGAAATATGCTATTGTTAGTTATTTGCATTCCTATAATATACTATCTATTCACCAGTGACATCTGACACCATTATCTGTTATTTATATTAATGTTATATGCTTGTTATAATTATTATCACATCTGTCATCACTCTGCAAGTTCCTGTTAGTATAGAATTTCCTATGGGTTGAAATGATACATACCGAATGATCTGTAAAATAGGAGAAAATCATTATGGGTTGAAATGATAAACCCAAGCGATTTTCAAATTGAATTGAATTTAGAATTGCGGGTTGAAATGATATATACCCGTATATATTTATATCATGGATTGAAATGATAAATAGCCATATTACTTGACCATAGGATGAAAATTATATACAAACACCGTTGGTCTATATATAAATATTTTGAAATTGGTTTTGAAAGGAAATATTTACGGTTTTATTTAATATTGAAATTATTTTGTGTATAAATAAGTTTTAATATAAAATAGATTTAATAATAATCTTCAATTTAATAAAGTTTGATTTAATTAATATATAATATGTTTACGTATTTATTTAAAATTTTATTTTAAAAATAGATTTTATAATGATTTTATAAGTTAAAGTTGGGAAGATAAATTTGAATTAAATTGAAACTGAATTTAATTAAGAATTTTATTTAATTAAATTGATTCGAAACTTACTGAAACTAAGATTTTAAAGGATATGATTTATAACTTGATTTTTGGTTTAAGATAATTAAATGAATATTTCAAGTTTAGATAAATTGAAGGAAATATTTAGTTTATTTGTGATTTGGGGTTTTATTTAAATGATATTGGATTTATTAAGTAAACATTACAAAACTAAATAACATTGAAGTTAAATTTTGATATATATGAAATCATCAAATTTAGTTTTGAAAATGTTTGAATATTAAAGCTTTGAAATATATTGAATTTAAATGGTTTATTTTGTGGTGCAAATTTGTATTTGAAATCGATATAATTGAAATGATTTATTGGGAAACTGAATTGAACCGAAGTTGAAGAATTGAGATTGAATTAAATTAGAAATTTTAGGATTCGAGTTGATTTGAATCGATTTGTGAAATTTGTGGGAATTATTTTATTATATATAGTATTTTTAAATTATATTATACTTTATAAATTATTTAATATAAGCTATTTTAAATAAGCCATTTTTAATATAAACTATTTTATATAAACTAATTTATAAAACTATTTTATTTTATATTATTATTAATATTTAAATTATTTAAGTAGTGGAAGTTATGATTTCAAAGTTATGGTTTTTCAAAGTATTATGATTTGAAAGTTTATGATTTCTGAAGTGTTATAATTTCAAGTATTTGGTTTAAAAAATGTTATAACTTTGAAAGTGCTTTGATTTTGGAAATGAGTGTATTTGAATTGAAAATTTATATCGTATTGATATGGTTTTGAAATGGGTATGATATTCTGGTTTTGAAGTATAAACTGTTTTGAAATGACCATGGTGCTATAATAACGTTTGGTTGTTAAAGAGATCGGGATCAGATATTTTCATACTCTCTGCCGATACCAAAAACCACTTTAACATCTGTGCATGTGGTGGAGATTTCAGAATGATGTAGGATGGTTTGGTGACGATTCTATATGGTATTTACGTAGCCATGACCCCCGTGAGTCAGCTTGATGTGGTTAAAACAGGAGCCACGTCGGGCCAAGTGAGGTCATTCCTCATATCGGACACATTTCTTCGATACCATTCTATTACTTTTGTGATGTGACTGGAAGCACCCTTTGATTTGGGAGTGTGTCACGAGGTGGGCGGTAGTAGATACTATGCATTACCACCAGTCCGGATACGTGAACGGTATTTCTACTTTGGCATTGCCTCAAGTGCCTTGTCGTATGCTCTACCGCGCCTTCTACGCGTTTGTTTTGTACCGTACCTATGTGGCATCCTCTGGGTAAACCTCCAGTTTATGGAGGAGCCTACGACATTGTATAGACTACGAGAATATATAAAATGTGTTAAGGGGGGATATGAGTAATGCCTTAGTGCTATTTTAATACTTTTACTTTACTATAGACATATTATAATAGCATATATTACTACATAGTATATAGTTCCACAGATCCCTATAGGATGGTTATCCCAAACATCCTTTAAGTTACTTGTATTTCATTTGATATGTCACTTGAGTTGGATTTATTGATATAAAAATATTTATCCTGACTCGAATGTTTTGTGTTTTGCTTTACGCTCAGGTCAGACTGAGTGATACAACATTTGAGGCTCACCTTTGGAGTTTGGAGCTTCGCTTGGAGATCCAACTATCGATTCAACTTTAAATCATTCAATTGATTCCAGTGACGTATTCATATTTCGTTATTTGACTATGATATTCGAGACTTCTGTTGTATCTTGTTTTACCTCTGTTATATATATATATACAGTAGCTTCATGAACTACTATTCATTTGTTTCCGCTGCTTGTTATTGTAATACTCTATGTCTATGATTATGAGATTTATTTATTCACTATATATGCTGAGTTTTGCTAAATTTAAATTAATAATATGATATTTTGAGTAGTTCAAGTCTGACATGTGTGTCTGCCTGTGCACTTGGCGGGTGCGGCATGATAGGGGGTTCTCGCATTTGGTTTGGTAGCGAGCGGATGACTCTTACTCCTACATGTCCTTGCGGGGTTGGTGCAGTCGAGAGGCTAGCCGTAAAGTCAAAACACAGGTACGACTGTATGCTACGGTGGGTTTTACCCCACCGGCGCATCCCATTACAGTTTATATCAGAGCTCTAGGGAAAACTTAGCATATGTAGTAGAATTTAATTACAGAATCGCTTTCGTTCGAGCTTGAGTCCCTTCCTATTTGATTCAAATTTCCTTTGAATTTTGGGACTTTCCCCTTCGTTTTGAAATCCATCCTTATCCTTCCTATTCATACTCTTTTTGATTCTGGAATATCCCATAGCTCCACTCCTATGGATCTCTCTAATGAATCGGCGGTTCCGCTAATCCTAGAATGATTTGTAAAGGAGTGAAACTCCTTTACAACGAGATTTGATTCACCGAAGGTTTCTGTATCCTCGGTTTAGATTATGCTATCCCTTGCCATGCTCGAATGTTTCTATAGTAAATGACCAGGGTAATTCTCTTGAGATTAGATGCCAGTTTGCCTTATAAGTCTGCATCAATCTTATTCTTGAAGTCACTTTTGACACAGTTAAGGTTTCCCACGATATATATAAGTCTATCCATCTTTTCTATTTTGTAATTTAATTGTCTTATCCTCTTTTTGAGCCTATCTTTTAGTTGAATACTTTTGATTTGGGTATCTCCAATCTGAATCTCTATCCTTTCTTTAAAATCTATTTTTGTATCACCAAGTAAGGGAGTGTATTTGTTATTAATACAAATGTTTTATACATTTTGTTGTTTTAGTTGTTAATGTTGATTTAGGTTTTCGATCGATTCTCCTGATCAACGTTATCGATAGGAATTTAAAAATACATGAACAGAGCAAACTGACACAATATTATTTTTCGAATTTGGTAATGAAATGAATTTTGTTAAATTATTACATATATAAGTATAAATTTTTGAAATTGGATAGTTAATAAAATTTGGTTATTGGAAATGGTAATACTAGATTATCATCTATTGTTTGTTAATCATTAACTATTGTTGTATGCTATAAGAAGTTGAAATTATAAAACATGGTTTAAAAATTTAAATTTGGAATTGAAATGAATTTAAACCTAAAATTTAAGAATTTAAATTTCCAGAATTTTCAAGAAATTGTTTTTTTAAAGTTTTGGAATATATTATTTAAAAATATTTTCCGATAGAAATTATTCCAAAAGAATAATTTTAAAAGTTTAAAACCTATACTCTCCTTCATTGTCATTGGAAAATAATTACGGCTATGACCGCATCATCATTGACATTCATTTTCGAGTTTCAAAGTGGATAAATGAGTTATTAGCTTTGCTACACTTTTGTTTTGGAAAATGGATTTGAATTTGAAATTATTAAATATAATTTGATTTATATAATATGTATGTATATAATTATTTCAAAATAGTTTGAAGTGAAACCTGAAATTTGAACCTTAAGTTTTATATTAAGTAATGGTTTCAATTATTGAAATAAAGTGAAATTTTTGAACAATTAGAATATCTAAGATGAAAAATGAAATTTGACCAACTTGAAATAATGAATTTGAATAAACTTATTTGTATAATACTAAATTGCATTCTAATATATTTAACTTTCCTAAAATATTAAAAAGGTTAAAATGTTAGGATATAATAGGGTTGTACAAGAAGAAAACTTAAGTAATAAATGGTTCAAACTAAAATCTGGCTTAATATAAATATTATAGATAGAAGGAAACTTTGTGTAGTTTTTAAAACACACTCATAAGCATTTATATAACTTACCTAGAAAGTTTAAATGTAATAAGAATGTAAGTGGATAGTATAAACCATGATATAAACAATAGGATATCAAAAGATGGTCTTTTGTTAAGGGAATTTACAGATAATAAATTGGATAATAAATTAGATAGTAAAAGAAATTTTATTAGTTGAATAATATATGGTAATCAAATGTATACACCTAATATATGTTGCAAAATATATTAAGTGAAATAGACTTAATAAATAAAAGAGAAGACTATTTGAGTGAATGAATATGAACTTAAGAATAGTGAACTTGAATTTTTGTGGAATCAACTTAGCTGAAGATAAATGGCTAAAATAAACGAGTCAATTTAAAAATGAATTTGTTTGAAAGAAATGTGGATAAAATGAAAGAAAATCAATTTTAAATTTAATGACTATCTATTCACTCAATAAAATGGAGTGAACCAAATTATTGAATATTAATTTATAAAATTGAAATCTATGTGGTTTTGAATTGTTGAAGTTGAATGTTGAGGTGGAATTTACAATGGTTAATCAAATAGATTTAATAAAATGAGTATAATAAAACAAATTTTGTTGTTAAAATTTTTGTATAAAATATTAATGAATTTGAAACAAATCTACTGAGTAAAAATGTATGGAAATGAAATCAATCAAATGTGAACAAAATAAATCTGATTGATTAAATAAAATGAATTGGAATTAACTAATTGAATATAAACCAATTTTAAAATAAATATAGTTTATATGGTTTCAAATTAATTGTTTTATTTTATATTTCAAATCTAATTTTCTTTTTGGTTGTTTTTATTCTTCTGTAGCCTTCCTTTTCGGGGACGAAAAGTTTTGAGTGGAGGAGAGTGTAACGACCCATGAATTTTAACGGTTTTAATAACGTAATTAACAGAATTTTTGGAAAATTTAAATAGTTGAATTTGAAAATAAAAATTTAATACTTGGTATACCTCTATTTTAACGTAGAAACTGGTAAATTTTCATCTGATAATATTAAAGTTTATTTTTTGTGCAATTTTATTTAAATTTAAGTCAGTTGATATTAGATGATAATAAAATGTTTTCAAACCTGAATATTTTTTTGTAATTGTTACTTGGATGTTTGACCAGAAAACAAGAGGCTCGTTTTAAGCATCGTTCGGCATTGAAGCCTCGACCGGCAAGAAGCTTTGTTCGGCATGAGTATTGTTCGGCGTGAACCTTGTTCGGCAGAAGCCTCAACCGGCATGAAGCCTCATTCGGCATTCCTGCCTCGTTCGGCATGAACCTCGTCCGACAGAAGCCTCACTCGGCATTCATGCCTCATTTGGCACTCCAGCCTTGCTCGGCATTCTAGCCTCGTTCGGCGTTCCACCCTCGTTCGGCATGAACCTCTTCAGCAGAAGCCTTGACCGGCATGAAGCCTCTTTTGGCATTCCAGCCTCGCTCAACAATCATGCCTCGTTCCGCACTCGAGCCTCGTTTAGTATTCTAGCCTCGTTCGGCCTACACACTTCACTCAACACGCTGCCTCGTTTGGCATTGAGGTACCGATCGGCTTGGATATGTGGCTCGACATTTGCCGTTAGGCATTTGCGGCTCGGCAAACAAAAGTCACTCACCACGGCCCAAGGTATCTTGCTCCTAGGCCCATTAGGGAAGTCCAACCCATCTTCGTCTATAAATAGAGGGGCAGCGGGACAGTGAAATGGACTTTTTTTGGAGAACACTAGGGAGACTCTGCCGCATTCAAGGCTCATTCTCTTTACTTAGCAATTGTATTTAAGTAGTTAGTGTACGAATTGTATCTGTAATCAATCTTTGAGTAAAGCAATAAAATTAACTTCATAGTGTACGTTGGTAGTTACGCCGAGCCACTATAAATCTGGTGTTCTTACCTTTGCATTTAATTTAGCATATAATTCTCTGTTTTAATTTACTTTCTTCATTAATATCTCTACACAATCTTTCTCAAGGGTGTTAGTGACCAATTTTGGTGCTAACATTTTGGTGCTTTCACCGAGAATCGAACTCTCAGGCCCTTAGGATCTGCTTTGTAGCTACTGAATTGAATAAATCTCCCGAAGGAGATCCGGCTTATTGATAGGACGTCCATTGAATCTACTCAGAGTTTCAATCAACAACTCTACCATGGGAAGACCACGTACCCGATCAGCCTCTCATAATGCGGACGTCAACGAGGCTGCTAGCGTACAACAGATAGGACCTAGCGATCAACAAGTTAATCCCGGCATAGGGACCGCCGGAGCTTATAAGCAAACAGAAGTTGTCACCAGGACGGAGTTCAACGACCTAATGAGAGAACTCATGGAAATTAGAAGGCAATTTGCCGAACAAATTCAAGCTAACACTAACCTCATAACACAGCTTATATAGCAAAAATATTAGAATGCTGGAGGTAGCGCCATTCTTTATTCTTCATCTGAAAGTTCGACCTCATCCGATGAACCTCCTAGGCGTAGACGCCGTAAAATAGAAACTGCATAAGCAGGTGCTACTGATCGATCAACTAGAGATCATTTATGTCTTGGAGACCACACTCAAACTGGAACGAGAAACTTAAGAGCTGGAGCACGTGTAGAGACTGGATGTCCGGCTACCAAGACCCCAATGAAGCCGGTCCCTAAGATAGATGTTTGGCAGATCACCAATAGAGGAGACACCAACCTGAGTGGTCCTGTAGAACGGAGACCAACCTTCCATCCTCCATACAAACTCCAGACTTATCAGCTATGTTCAGATAGTTGATAAGAGAGAATCAAGGCTTAACCAATGAAGATTGGAGGATATCCAGGAGCCATACTCCATTCACAGACAACATTCTACAGGCCGAGTACGTCGAAAGTTTAGCATGCAAACTATCCCGGCCTATGAAGGAAAGACCGACCCCAGGCAGCACGTGATGAGGTATGAGTGGATGATGGATTCAGCAAGAGCAAATGACACGACCAAGTGTAGATGCTTTCCAATTACTTTACCTGGAATCGCCACCATGTGGTTCACTCGACTTCCTCCACGGTCTATATCCAGCTTCAACGAATTGGCGATGAAATTTGTAGAATAGTTCAAGGTACACGCCACTCGTCCCAAGGATGTGATGTCCCTATCTAGTGTAATCCAGGCTCCGGGGGAGTCGTTGAAAGAGTACTTACAGAGATTCCATATTGCGGCTACTAAAGTTAGCAACCCTAACGACCACGCAATTCTGATGGCGGTAATGCGAAGAGTAGATCCGGATTTAGAGTTGGAGATTGGTTGGCAAAAAAGCCTCCAACAACGCTGGAGCATTTCTATTCAAAGGCTCATCAAATCATAAGACGAGAAGAAGCCATATGGATGAGGCGAGAAAAGGAATCAGGGCTTGTTTAGGAGACTGTAAAAAGCAACATCGTCGTAAAAAAATCCAGCGATAACTCGAGAAAGGTTCAAGTCAACGTCCAGAATAAGCCTGGGCAATCTAAAGGGTCCTGAGGAGGAAATCCCGAAAAGAAAAGAGAAGCAGGGAAATGGAAACCAAGGATTCCAGCCTACATTGAGTACACCCCATTGAATGCATCACTTGAGAATATTTACCTGTCAACTTGTAACACTTTTCAGTACAGAAAGTCACGTCCAAAGGAGTCCACAGAGGAACAGAAGCGGACGGAGAAGTACTGTCGCCTCAATGAGACTTACGGGCATAATACAGAGGAGTGTAGACACCTCCATGACGCCATAGAAAAGTTTATTAGACAGAAAAAGCTACAGGAATTTGTCAAGCACCCACAAGAGGGTTGGCAAGGAACATCAGACCCCGGACGCGGGCCCGCTCCACGCCAACCAGAGGAATCTGCCGAACCGTGGGTAGATTGGTCATAAACACGATAGTCGACGGACCTCACCCTGCAGACCAGAATTGGCAGGAGATGGAGCGATATGCTAACTCCTTAAGACATGTGGATTATGAGTGTTGTTCGAATGTAGAGGATGGGACCCCCGCAAAGCAGCAATGCATGATGACAGACGATATAGCGTTTAGGAGCTAAGATGCGGACAAGGTGGAGGCTCCTTCCATCGACTTGATAGTCATATCTACGACGATCGGGTTAGCATATGTCAAAAGAATTTTAATTGATTGTGGAAGTTCTATTAACATCATCTTCAAAAAGGCATATGACCAAATGAAGATGGAGACAGAAGATTTAAAACCATCTAAAGCTCATATCCATGGTTTTAATGGTGTAGCGACTGACGCAGTGGGGTATGTTGAGTTGCCAGTTGAACTGGGAGAAGGTGAGTGTAGGAGGGTGCGAATCCTACCGTTTATAGTGTTGGATGTTGATTCTCCATATAATGTGTTCCTAGTTTGGCCAGCCTTGGCAGAGTTTAGGGCAGCTTTGGCCCCGTGGTGTTTGACGTTAAAATTTCCGACAAATAAGGGAGTTGGTGTGGTGCACGACAATCAGTCGACTGATTGCACATGTTATGTGGCTAAGCTGAGAGAGGCTCAGTGGCGAGAGAAAGGAAAGGTTGCGGACATCTCCGTCCGCTTCCAGAATATTGATGATTGACAAGTAGTGCCCGAGCCCTAGCTCGGGCGACACTCTTGGATCTATCGAGACGTAGATCCGAGAGATGATGATGAGGAACCCAAGAAAGCAAAAGCAGCACCAGCCGAACTGACGATTGACATTCCAGTTAGCCAGGATGACCCGTCACGAGTTCTTAAGATTGGATCGCAACTCGACCCGTTAACGGACGAGGATCTCATTGATTTCCTCCGAGCGAACCTGGATGTTTTCGCTTGGACACATTCTGATATGCGTGGGATTTCTCCCGCTATTGCGAGACATATGTTGAACATAGACCCGAAATACGTTCCTGTAAAATAGAAAAGGAGAGGCATGGACCCGGAGAGGTCTGCTGCTCTTAGAGAGGAGGTGGACAAACTCAAAGCCAATGGGTTCATCCGCGACGCCCTCTACCCTGAATGGGTGTCCAACCCTGTGCTAGTAAGGAAAGCGAATGAGAAGTGGAGAACTTGCATTGACTACTCTGATTTGAAAAAAGCACCGAAGGATAGTTTTCCTTTACCCAGAATCGACCAGCTCGTCGACTCAACGGCTGGACATGAGTTATTGTCATTTATGGATGCGTACTCGGGATACAATCAAATCCCGATGCACATTCTAGACCAAGAACACACCAGTTTTGTCACAGATGTGGGGCTATATTGCTACGTAGTAATACCTATCGGATTGAAAAACGCGGGAGCAACTTATCAGCATCTAGTGAAACGAATGTTTAAAGACCAGAATTGTAGAACAATGGAAGTCTATGTGGATGGCATGCTCATGAAGTCACGACAGTCAAATGACCACATTCGAGACTTAGCAGAGATGTTTGATATACTCAAACATTACGCGATGAAGATCAATCCTTTTAAATCTTCCTTTGGCGTTGCGTCAAGGAAGTTTTTGGGTTTTATTGTGAATGCGCGGGAAATCAAAGTTAACCCGGAGAAGATTTAAGCTATTCGAGACATACAAGTGCCTAAAACTATAAAACAAGTGCAAAACTTGAATGGAAAGGTGGCCGCGTTGAGTCTATTCATATGCAGAGCCGCAGATAAGTGTATTCCTTTCTTTGATGTAATAAAGAACGGAAAGAGAAATTTCGAGTGGACATCAGACTGTGAGGAAGCGTTCAGAGATCTGGTAAGGCATTTGGAAAGTCCCTCGATACTATCGAAACCGGTAGACCATGAGACGTTGTACGTGCACTTGGCTATATCCCAGCACGCTATTAGTACGACTCTGGTTTGCGAGAAGGACCGTGTTCAGAAGCCGGTGTACTATGTCAGTAAACGTTTAACGGGGGAAGAAAGAAATTATCCTAAGATTGAGAAACTAGCCTATTGCTTGATGATTGCATCACGCAAGCTCCGGCCATACTTTCAGGCACACTCAATCAGTGTTTATACCAATCAACTCTTGCAGCAGGTACTCCAACGACCAGAGACCTTTGGAAGGATGTTAAAATGGAATATCGAGTTGAGTCAGTTAGATGTTACCTACCTGCCACGAAGGGCCATACAACAGCAGATGCTAGCAGACTTCATTGCTGAATTTACCGTGTCAGATGAAATGAACGGTCACAATGTCATACCACCCGTTCGATGGAAGATATACACCAATGGGGCATCTAACGATTGTTGCTCGGGGACTTTCATAATTCTCGTGACTCCTGAAACCGATCAGTTTGTTATGCTTTGAAGCTCGAATTCCCAACGACAAATAACGAAGCCGAGTATGAAGCATTGATTGCTGGCTTGAGACTTATCAGAGAACTGGGGGTAAAATCGGTTGAAATCTTTTGTGTCTCACAACTGGCGGTATATCAGGTGTGGGGGGACTACCAAACGAAGGGACAAAGGCTTGCCCCATACCTTGCGTAGGTTCAAGTGCTGCTAGCAAATCTAGAATATTATGATATTTTGCATGTCCCGCGTGAACAAAACAGAGAATCCGATTCATTGGCAAAATTTGCGAGCACTGGCGATGCACAACAAATGGGATTGGTTCCCGTTGAAACCCTACATGCTCCGAGTATAAATATGATGGAGGTAGATTTCGTGTTAGAAACAGAAATCGAGAAGGAATTATGGATGACCCCATTCAAGCAATATTTGCTACACGGGGTCTTGCCCGAAAGGAGGAGTGAAGGACGACAAGTCATTCGTAAGGCTTCCGATATGTAATGCAGGACGGAATAATGTATCGGAGGAGATTCTCGCCCCCCTTACTCCGGTGCATTGCCCACGATGAGATAAAACGAGTCCCGAAGGAAGTCCATGAAGGAGAATGCGGTGACCATACTGGGGGGCAGACATTAGCAAAGAAAATCCTCCGCTATGGATACTATTGGCCAACTATAAATCGAGACGCTGTAGACTACGTAAGGATATGCGATAAATGCCAGAAGTATGCAAAAATCCCAAGAGCTCCACCAACAGAACTCACGGAAATGGTTAGTCCCTTGTCGTTTGCAATGTGAGGAATCAACATGATCGGTTCTTTACCCATATCCAATGGTGGTGCGAAATACGCAATTGTTGCGGTCGATTACTTTCCTAAGTGGGCAGAAGCAGAGCCTTTGGCCACAATCACCACCAAAAAGGTCATTAATTTCGTTGTATGAAACATTATATGCCGTTTTGGCCTTTCGTGGACTGTCATTACAGACAATGGAACTCAATTCAAAAGCAAAGAGTTCAAAGAATTTTGTCATAAGTATGGCAATGAAAAAAGGTTTGCAGCAGTTGCTCATCCTAAAGCCAATTGACAAGTGGAACCCGTGAACAAAATAATCAAGTCCACATTGAAAAAGCATTTGGAAAAGGCTGGAGGCAAGTGGGTGGATGAACTTCCGACAGCGCTTTGGGTTTATAGAACCACCCATAAGTCCACGACTGGCCACACTCCATTCGCATTAGCATATGGCATGGAAGCTGTTATACGCATAGAACTTGAAGTTCCGTCACATCGGCTAACTTATTAAGACCCTAAGTCGAATCGGGATCTTTTGCTGGAATCACTACACTTCATTGATGAAAAACATGAAGAATCTGATTTAAGAGCGGCTGCATACAGACACCGGGTCGCTCGATATTATAATGAAAAGGTCCGGCCGAGAATCTTTGATGTGGGCGATCTCGTTTTGAAACAAGTTTTCCTGGTCACATCGCATATGAATCCCGCATGGGAAGGTCCATATGTCATTGAATGGAAGCTTGGAGAGGGAACTTTCAAGCTAGCGACCGTTGGTGGTGCGAAACTCCCCCGAGCATGGAATAGCAAGCATTTGCGGCATTATTATACTTAGTCCATTTCTTTCATATCTTAGTTGCAATTATTTTCCAGCATATTATTATTCTTAGTTTCCGGCATGTAATAAGACAATTTAGCTTATTTTCATTAACAAAGGCTTGAAGCCATCTTTTTCATGAATTATTGATGTGTCTGTGTCTGATAATTCTATGGCAAATCACTAGAGTTACATTTTTCTGTCTGATGTACAAACATGTGTAAACGACTTAAATCTCCAAGTCCCCTAAGGGCGGACTGGAATATTCTAAGTCCTCAGAGTGCGGATTAGAGTATAAACGACTAAAATCTCCAAGTCCCCTGATTGTGGACTGGAGTACTCTGAGTCCCCAGAGTGCAAACTAGAGTATAAATGACTAAAATCTCCGAGTCCCCTAAGTGTGGACCGGAGTACTCTGAGTCCCAAGAGTGCAGACTAGAGTATAAACGACTTAAACCTCCAAGTCCTCTGAGTGTGGACTGGAGTACTCTGAGTCCCCAGAGTGCGGACTAGAGTATAAACGACTTAAACCTCCAAGTCCCCTGAGTGTGGGTTAGAGTACTTTGAGTCCCCAGAGTGCGGACTAGAGTATAAATGACTTAAACCTCCAAGTCCCCTGAGTGTGGACTGGAGTACTCTAAGTCCCCAGAGTGCGGACTAGAGTATAAACGACTTAAACCTCCAAGTCCCCTGAGTGTGGGCTGGAGTACTCTGAGTCTCCAGAGTGCAGACTAGAGTATAAATGACTTAAACCTCCAAGTCCCTTAAGAGTGGACTGGAGTACTCTGAGTCCCTAGAGTGCGGACTAGAGTATAAATGACTTAAACCTCCAAGTCCCCTGAATGCAGACCGGAGTACTCTGAGTCCCCAGAGTGCGAACTAGAGCATAGACAACTAAAATCTCCAAGTCTCAGAGTGCGGACTAGAGCATAGACAACTAAAATCTCCAAGTCTCCTGAGTGTGGACTGGAGTACTCTGAATCCCTAGAGTGCGGATTGGAGTATAAACGGTTTGAAAATCTCCGAGTCTCCGGAGTGCGGACTAGGATACAAATGACTTGAAGTCATCTAGTCCCCGCCATACAGACTGAAAAATATTCTAAGTACCCGAAGCATGGAATAAAGGATGTACAATTCTAAAGAATTTTCGACTTATATGAAGATGAATTGAGGAGTTTATGTAACTCACAATAGCTTAGGTTTCGGCCACGACTATATAGAAAGCTGAACGATTAAAATCTTTTGAAAGACAAAAGAACTAAGTTTTATTTATCCAAAATAAGGTTCTACTACAACTTCTCCAAAACTCGGAGTCAAAAATCTATTTACATTGACTACGAAAATAAATAAAAATAATTACATAATCTAAACTAACTCTCGTTGAACGAGAGTAACAACTACTTCTTTGACTTTGTCGGTTTCTTATCCTCTTTCGTCTTCACCTCCTCCTCCTCCATGCATTTTCTCTTGGAAGTTTTGCTTGGTGGGAAGGCGACAATTGAGGAAGTACGAGGGATCTCCAGTGGTCTGGACCCACCAGGGAGGATGACCTTCAAAGGCTTGTTCAAAGGATCATCTAGGTCCACGGCTTGAGGCTCGACTTTGATTTCAGCTGTCGTTTTCTTTTCCTCCGTGAGCTGCTCCTTCATGCTCATTTTAGAAGTGTGCTCAGAGGCGCTTGTGATCTCAATTTCATAACTACCTTCGAAAGGAGACGAAGTCTCAGACTTATCCTCATCAAGCGCCTCAATCACTTGAGCATATGGACCGGGAGTATCTCCCTCGTGAGTGGCCTCACTTGCCCCTTATCCTCCTTGGCGTCATCGCTCCTTAGAGTGGTTTCGGGATCAGAACGATTGCGTAAAATCATAGGAAACAAACATTAGAATACAATAAATTTTTGCCAAAAACGATGGCTTTAAATTTAAAAAGAAGAGTAATGTATTGGCTTCTTACTGGCTCTTGACCATCCGGGGAGTCTCACCCTCTGAAATGGGAGATAGAATGTGGATGCCGATACCAGGGTCTTCTGGGTCATAACAAGCGTGTTTCTCGAATGGATCGAGTACTAGACGATCAACTGATTGAGTAGGAGGAAGGACTGGAGACCTGGTTCTTGACGAACCGATAATGACGTCTTTTCCTTTGGATGAGGGGGAACCTTTGCAGCAGAGCACCTTCGCTACAGACAAGTCCGAAGGCTCGTTCCCCTTGAGAAATTCTTTCACCAAGGCCTCCTCGACAACCTCTTCGGTGCCTAGCTCGACCTTCCAGATCTTTATTAAAGTCTCCCATGCCTCGGCTAGAGATTCAAGGTAGCCCTTGCCAAGAAATGTTAAGTCCCGATGCATGAGGACATGGGCATTGAATTTGCTATCAGTGGGTCAAACATGCACTTAATCTCCTCTCTGCCAGTCTCTATAGCCGCCTCAAGGTGAGAGTCAATCTCCGTGGATGCTATTCTCTTTCCCTCTTCACGGGCCTAATCCTTCAGCATCCCGACCTTAGAAAGCTCGTCGTCGAGCTTTTCCTTCAGAAGTCGCATAGCAACGATCTCGTCGCAATATCGTTGCGACTCTTCCTGGGCAGCAGTTTTCTCCTCTCTTTCTTTGCGGAGTTGACCTTCCAGCTCTTTGACTCGGAGGTAAAATGCATCCCTTTCCTTCTGAACTGATACTCCTCTAAAGCCAGGCCCCGCAGCGTTGGACCGCTTTGTCAAGTTCTTTCTTATGAGTTGTCTCCAAACGATTGACGGACTCCGCAGTATCTTTAGAACTTTGTTGGGCGGCTTCGAGCATAGATTTGTACGAAGAGAGCTCTTTACCTTGAGCTTTGATAATTTCTTTATCATGAATAGGCTCAAGCTTCAGGCGATCGATCTCGTGTAGACACTCAACAGAGACTTTTGAAACTTTTTTGGCTAAGTGGACGAATGCATCATGCTAGACATAGACGTCATTAGTACAAGCAATAGCGCTTTGTTTGACATGTCCTGGAATCTGGTGAATCATCGGGAGAAATTTTAAACCATCAAAGCTTATCTTTGGGAATGTGGCTTTAAGCTTAGCAAGTCGCCCTGCTACCGATGGATCAGATATAAGAGCGGAAGGAGTCTGTCTGAAGACTACGGGTGTTTTGTGCGGATCTTGAGATTGCCTGGTACTGGATGAATCTGAGTGTTGATCCCGATGGGCCTCAGGCTGGGACCCCTTGTGTGCAGGCTTCTCTTTGCTTTACTCTGATTGAGGAGGAGAATTGCGAGGATAGGAAGATAGGCTATAGGTCTTTCTCCGGTAGGATGATTCTTGGTGGCGGTAGTGTCGATCGCCGGTGTCATCCCTGCCTCGATGCTTGCCGGAACTCAAATCCCGGCCAGAGTGGTGGAAAATAGATGAACCTCAAAGACGGTCACGTACATGTGCATGCCCCATGTCACCTGCATAGAAGTTAAATAACGACAAGTCAGAAAAGAGTAGAGTGATGGCAGAAATTTAAGTGCAAGGTGAAGTGCACGTGCTTGTGCGTGTCCTAGTGTTCCCCCCGATGGACCAATTTCTTTATCTTTACTAATAGGAGTTTTTTCTCCCTGGTTTTGAACTTGAGCGCTTGTATTGCCTCTCGTAGATGAATGAAGCTTATGGGTCTCCGGATTATCGAAACCGTAGTTAAGCAGATCATCAGGTATAGTGAGGTTCGACAAGCCTTTCAAAGAACTCTCTAAGTGTTGTGAGGAAGTCTCTCTCTCTCCACTGGAATAAGGGTGACCTTAGAAGTTCCACCCACTGTTTTCTTCCTTAACTTGTAGGTCAATTTCTTCTTTCCCTTTGAAGGGGAAGGTGTCGTTTCGATGTCATGAACCTCGACTATCGGGTCTCGAGCGGGATTAACATTTTCACCCTGCACTTCAGGCGTTTCAGTTTCTTTAATCTTCCCCTCCTCTAGTATGTCAGGGGCATTACATGCTGAAGGCACAACCTGCTTTTTTCCTTTTTCGAAGCAGGCCTAGTTATGGTGACGCCTTGAGGGAGGCTTATTCGACGACCTTCCGCCAGCAGCCCAAACTTCGTGAGCAATTCATTTGAAATGAGAGATCTGATGTCCCGGTCTTCTACGGGATAGCTCGGATAGCTTCGACAACTTCAGAATATCTTTGAAACGTTGGTTTATACCTGTAAAAACAAAGAAAGATTTAGAAAAGGAGCATTTTTCGCTAAACACAAGTATTGATCCAGAAAAAAAGATCAACACTTACTACCTTCCACCGATCTCCTCGCAAAGTTGGGAGGGAAGTGCACGTAGAACCACTCTTGCTTATACTGGGCAAACTTGCTCCATGCCCCAGTTAAAATTTGACACTCGCTACGCGGCTCGAGGAACACAAAAGATGGGCTATCTAACCGTCTCTTGAAGCGATAGATATAACGGATATCGTCGGGAGCCTAAAAAGGACACTCATGAAGAGAATGCAAGTGCCATATATGAATGTATGGCTATTTTTGTAACAGTCCACAAATCCGTGCCCCTTGAGTCAACACTATTCTATCTAAATCAACTCAAGTTGTACAGAAATACGAACCATTTTGGATTTAAGAAGAAGAGGTAGAAGAAGAAGATAGGAAACAACAACAGAATCTAACCATCACAGCGGAATAAAATATAATAGATAATAAATACTCTTTACTCAAACATCAAATATCTTTGTTTATATATACATCATCAGGGTACATCAATCACAACTTAACATCAATATCATACAAATGGATACACAACAACTCAACACAGCGAAATATGTATATATATAAGTACGGGAGTACGTATAACCCTCCTGCTCGATTCCTGAGCTCCACAGCATCATATCCTGTATCCTATAATACTCGGTCTGACCCGAGCATTACAGTTAAATAATACCCGAGTCAGTCCGGAATACCAGCGTGAGAAAATCACACCCAATTGGTTATTAAAGTTTCAAAAATCCTTTGAAAACAAAAGCATCTCGTAAGACCACGCCACAAATAAAGATGTCGGGTTTTTACCTTACGATAGCTAAAACAATTTTTATATAAATCCTCTGGTATTATAATAGGGTCTATATACAAATACTTATAAAATAGCCGAAATTGTTACATTTATTAAATTCCAGCTACTAGCCACAAAAGTGGGTAATACAAACAAAACTCGTACAAGGCTCGTAGGGAGAATGAATTTCCAACTAATGACTAGGCACTGGGGTACCACCCGTCACAGTACGGGGCCTAGATCACCGTACCGAGGAGTACGCCCGCTCCCCTGCAACACAAGGCCGGGACTGCCCCTTACTGGATAATCCCGAGTGAGATCACCCCGCGGTTGGGATCAACAACCGCCCACTAAGCCGAAAAATAAAAAGGGACATCTAGACTGGAATGACCTCACCCTGCTTGGGTGCTACCCACCTAGCCTTGCTGCATAACCCCTGATTTTCAGTCATTCCCATTTGATGAGGCTTGAGGCTAAGATTTACGTTTTAGAACAATATCCCTTAGAATGCCCATCGTCCACCTGACGATGTTTCACAAGCATTCATCCATACAAGTCCATCCCGGGTTCGAACGGAACCGAAGGCACTATTCCTACTACATCCATTTTGGAAATATCCTCAGGATTAGTAGCGATTAGCCCTTGCACTTCACTGCTCCATCTTCGAATCCAAACTCGTTTTCACGAAACCTACAAACCGGATCGAAGTGGTTTTCGAGAAATAAATCTCAATCCCGGTCCCTTCGAAACGATCAACGCATTTGTGTCCAATATTGATAGTCGATGATTTAACTATCAATTAATATTCACAAACAACCATCAACCAATAAATAATTTCCCAAATTATATATTAATCTCAAAAATATCTTTTCAAGATATATTTCTATTTTCAATCCTTCGAAAATAGTTTCAAAACCACCTTTCTTTTCAGAATAAACTTTCCCAAACATTTTCTATCTTCTCTGAAATTACAAAGCACAAAACTAGATTTCTAAAATAATTTAAAACACTTTACTTTGAAATATACTTTAAAACATTTAAGTTAAAACTACTTCAATGATTTGTTAAAAATACATACTATATGAATATTTGAAAATGATGTTACTACATAAAATATAAAACTAGATTTCACTTTAAAAAAAATAAAATACTAAGTCACTCTTTAAATAATTATTTCTACAATAGATTAAAATAATTATTGCTATAATGGATTAAAAGGAAATACTTACTTTAGAATTTAAATATTTAGAAATAGTAAATTTTCAAAACATACTTCTTACAACAACTTTAAACTTTTAATTTATATTTAAAAATTTACTTTGAGAACGTACTTGGTTATTCAGAGAGAAATTCCCAATCTCAATCACTTAAATCAATTTTCCAAATTGATTTCCAATTTATTCCATTGAAATAAATTTCTTTACTTATCAGTTCATTTCAAAATTCATTAATTATGGACTCTATTATTATTTTCAGTTTGATTTTTAAATCCTTTAGCTGAAATATACAAATTTCAGGTTATTCCCTATTTCTTCTTAATTCTTCTTAAATAATTTAAATCCTCAATTTAAAATAAATGGTTTGTTCTTTTAAACAATAACATTGAAGTTTAAGTTTCATTAACTTTCAGTTTATTTAAATTTTCCTTCTCATACTCAAGATTTATTTATTAAAATTTTAAAGTCACTTTATTTCTTTCCAGTTCATTCATAAATTTATTCAACTTCTCTACAATTATTTTACTTACAATTTCACTTGTTTTATTTTCATTCCCAAACTCAAATTATATATTTGGTAATTCATTATTGTCCGATTATAACAATCGAGCCATAGCATCCAATATTTCCACATAATTCATTACAGGATATCAAATATTCAAAACAGAGAATATTAAATAATTAAATAAAGTTGAGGGGTCCAGTTGGATCCCTCCAACCTGTTCTCCCTGCATCCACAGACGTTAGCACAATGTAAAATGCCAATTTCAAATATATACCACCCTACAACACATAAATCAATTCAACCATTTCAAAAAATTATTTAAATTTAATCATTTAAATTTAAATTTAACTGAGTGAGATTAACTCACCTCTACTTTTTATTTTGCAATCCGATACCAACCGACTTGTCTTCTTCCCTTGTATAAGCACATTACATATCGTTATTAATCACTGAGGTAATTTAATTAACCACATATCTTATTATCTTAAATTTAAATTTAAGTTACTAATAACTAAAATTTAAACTAATTTCCTTCTTAAATAACGTCTTAGTAACTAAAATAGTTTAGACAAGTTAATCAAACAATTCAATCTCCGTATCATTTAAGATAAACCGGTAAGTTGAAAATATGCATATTTATTTTATTTTTATTTTGAGACTACATATATATTTATGAAAATAAGTTATAGATTTCAAAATCTAGCTTTTCATAAATTTCTATATTATCCAAGATCCTGCATATATACTTATTTCCTGTATTAAAATATGTAAGCATACTTATATATTTTTATATGAAAATCTGTCTTATTCTTTTCCCTTTTTTATTATTAACAGTTGTAGTTTATATAAATCAATTTCTCATAAAACCCATTATCATATCATTATTTCTAAAATGCAAATTATAATAGGTAAACAAATAAGCTACCTTACTGACATTCCGAATGCTGCCGAACACCAAAGCTCCATCGCAGTCATCCTCTCGCCACGTCCACCCCTCCAATCCGTGACCAAAACTCTCCCAAACTCGATCGTGCTCACGAGTTCACCTGCCGCAATCGAAACGCACGTGTCATCGACCGCTCGCAAACCCAGCCGCGAATAGCATCGGCCTTGCGTCACAAATCACTACGCTACCTCACGCCTCGACATCACCACCATCTACACGCCTTGCAATCGAACTCAAGTTCGATCCTCCCAAACCCTAGGCGCTACGGCCGCGGTTCGGTTAGGAGACAAGAGAGTTCGAGCGCGATGAATTCTTTACCCTTCAATTTTGTTTCGACATGAATGATTTAAATGAGCTGCAATAGGTTTCAAATTGGAGGATAAGGCTTCAGCCATTGTTTAATAATTTTTTTTATTTGCGTTCGATCTGAAAGGAAGAAAGGGGAAAGGTATTAATTCGATCGAGGATGGCTTCACAAAAAAGATTAATACGTGGATTCTGGAAAAAGGCTCGGCTTAAAAATAGATGAGAAGGAGGCGTATAGAAGAAGATTTGACTTTAGATTTGATTTTTCTTTTATAAGTATATTTTATTTCGATTAATGTCAATTAAATTTTTAGCGCGTTTATATATCGTATACTCACACACTAACTCCGATCAATATGAAATTTGAAATCTGATGATAATTCAATATTACGGACCCAATGGAACTGGTTACGTCAAATTTCAAGACCGTGCCTCGGAAAGCTATTTAAATTCGATTTAAACGGTATAAAATTTCAAAACTAAACAAACCATTGTTAATCCCAATTTTTCAACTTCTATTATCTTCATTGTTAACAATATAAATTTTATGAGCCTTCAAATTATATTTTAACAGGCTTAAAATCTCAGATTCAACAATTCACTCATCTTTAAAATTATTTAATTCAATAATTAATTATCAAATAAATTGTGATATTCGTAATTCAAGTAAAATTTTGCTCTATTGAATATTGAAAATCAATTAAATATTCCGATTTTAAATGCTCGAAAATTTCGGGTCGTCACATTCCTCCCCTCTTAAAAGAATTTCGTCCCGAAATTACTAGTTAGGAAGAATGATCCATTCCCCGTTTACTTTTCTCCGAGACCAAACGGTTTCTAACAATTCAACAACTTACCAACTATCTTTTTATAAAAGACCAATTATTATTCTTATTGACTTTCCAAATCTTTCCCTAGTTTGCAAACAATCCTATTTGCCCATCCATTCAAGTTTTAATCTTAAAACCAAAATTTGAATTATCAAAATTTCTCAAAAATTTTCTAACTCCCTAAATTCCCGAAAAATTTCGCCAGCGTCTCCTTTGCGCGGCTGACTCGGTACAACTACAAAATGGTTTTACGGCCTCCCAAATCCAAAAAGGAAACAAAAAGCCAAGTGGCTCAATCCAAAATCCCAATCAAAATTTCACACCAAATTTAAATACATACCTTTTTGTCGAGCATTTCAAATTTATCTTCTTGAAATCAAAAACCAATTCTCTTTTCCCTTTTATAATACCTGCATATCCTGCTTAGCACTAATATCCAATCTCAACATTCCAGAACATTTTATCGACTTTCTTACCGAATTTCAATATTTCTCCAAATATCAACATAGAATACATTTGCAATATTCAATTTCCAATTAAGAATTGACCATTCCTTACTTAAGTTAACATAAGCATCTCATATGTTTCTTATATTCATTTTCATCTTACCACTTTAGGTTATATCCATTCCTATTCAAATTAATTCTTTCATTTCCATATGAATCCACTTTATCTTTAATTCTAAATTTTAAATTTTATTTATTTTCAACTTTGAACTTTTAATTTTATCTTTCATTTATAACTAATTTATGTCATTACCTTAATTAGTTTCATTTTCTAACTTATTTCAATTTTCCAGTTTAAACCGTGTTGTTGTTAACAAAATGTTCCAAAAAGTTTCAAAATTTTTCTAACTCCCAAAATTTCTGAATTTTTTTGGCAGAGCCCCTTTTGTATGGAGGAGCTTTTGCAATTTGACAAAAGAGATAAATATATATACATCGACCCACACGGTCGGAAAACAGAAAAACAGTTCATATTTCCTATTTTTATTGCGTAGGCGTACCTTATTTAGCATTTTAAGCAAACAGCTTACAATTTTTAGCAACTAGCGCAACCAACTCCAGCCACACGGCTCCCAGATACCTGTACTTACTCAATTTAAACATGTAAGTGCCAAATATATGCAGTTTAACTATATTTCACTTAGTTGCAATGGTAAAACATATGAATTCTACAGAAATGCACATCCAATATTTTCCGTAAGCAATTTTTTACAACTTTCATACTAATTCAACTGTTTCAATTTATTTATAAACCATTTTCATTCAATTTGAATGGTTTTCAATCCATTCGTACACCACTTCATCAAATTGAATGGTTTAAAACTCAATCACTTACATTTAATTTATTCTTAAGCAAACTGAACTCATATTTAATTCAATTGCTTTCAAAATCAATTTATTTTACCCTTATCAACACATAGAATTTTAATTTCTTCCATTTACATCCAAACGACAATTTATTCCATGCAATTCGACGAGATTTATGTGAATAAATCAGTATTTATGCTTTATAACCAATTTAAATTGATTTCAACTCAATTTATACTTAATTCTATTCCATTTTCAATTTATTCACAATCCATATATTCTCATTTTTATTTCTTTTTAAATTTGAATCCATTCACTTGCATTTTATTTTATTATCCAAACCAGTTCATTCAAAACCATTAAAAATTTAGGTTCATCTTCATTGCCAATTAAATTTCCTTTTTATTTCAATTCATTCACGACCATTTATTTAGCTCGACCCATTCAAAGCTTACATATTACTATCCATTCCCGAATTACTTCAAACCAAGCTTTAATTTAATGACCTTCCAATTTTACTCGTAGTCGAGCTTCTAATTATTCTTAACTTAAGTTAATTTACTCAATTTGTTCCACTTCAAACTTAAGTTCACTTCCATTTAATCCTTATTTACTCCATCCATTTATTTATTCAATATAATTATTTTACCCACTCAATCCAGTATGAATTTCATTTCCTTACATATTATTTATAACTCACCAAATTCTATTTCGATTCAAATTTATTTTCACTTAATTTCAATCGAACCAATATCATTGCACTTAGTTTAAGTTGAATTAAATTCAACTCTCTTCCATCTATTCAGCTTAAGTCTATTCACTTCAATTTATTCCAATCCTTTTTTTATATATATACTTAAGCTCATTTCATTTTGCAAATAAATTTCTCTTTTCAATCAGACTTGATTCTATTTTAATCCAATTCCATCTCAAACTACAAATTTTATTTGATTAGTTATTATACATTTTGACTTTTAGATTCAGCTCATTCAATTTATTACCTGGCTATTTTCCAAGTTATCTTCACTTATTTGGATTTTATTTGCACATTCAAACCATTGCTATTTTAATCCATTTACATTTTTGTTTGATACATTCCCTATTATATTTAATTTGTTAACACTTCAAGTTAAATTTTAAATTTATAACTCAAGTTTTGAATCCACTATTCATTTTCAATTTACCACCCAATTTATTAACCACAATTTAATTACATTTTCTTCACTATCGATCCAAGTCGAATTTGATTTATAACTTGATTTTTATTTCCAATCTTCATTATTAGCTTACAATTCAGCTTCTATTTAACTACATTGAACTCCATTTACACATTTCATTACTAATTTATTAATAAAGTAGTCCTCCCCTATTTATAATCCAAGCAGATTTTTATTTCCATGGATTATTATTCTTTTACAAGTCATTCTAAATTATTTATTTTAATCCAATCCTTATTCATCTCATTTTTCATTTGTTCAGGTAAGAATCTAATTCCGTTCAATAACTCAGTTGAATCTTTTTATTCCAATTCAATTTTATTTTATTTTAACTCAAATTTATTTAATTCAATTCGAGTTCAACTTAATTCAAATATAACTGGATATTATTTTTCAGCCTAATTAATTTATTTATTTCAATCTAGTTAAGTTTTTATTTTCCAATCCAAGTTAACCTCATTTTATTCTTTTAAATTTAAATTCCATTATTCAAAGCTTATATTTCCTTCATGATTTAAAATCATCTCAATTTATAAGCTTACAACTATCTCATCAGGATTTTTAAATACCCGACTTTGGTTCCAAATCATTTTGAAATCTTCAACATCTCAAAATCCCACTTCTCAAAAACTTTAAACCAATCCTGGCTTTTATTTCCAACAAATTTCCTTTGAAATTTCAAAAACAACTAGCTTTTCTGAACGAATAAATTTTTGGCAGCAATCTGTCACTTAGAAACTCGAAAATGAACATCGATGATGCTGCAGTCATCACCGAAGTTATTTTCCAGCTACTTAAGTGAATTCAATGCATATCTCTTTCCAAAATTTATTTGAAACAATTTCCTTTCAGAAATACCCCAAAAACAACAATGCTACAATTTATCTTCAAAATACTTCCAAAATTTCCAGGGTTTTAAAGTTTCAAATTCTATTTTAAATTCAAATTTAACTATAATGCATTTGTATAGTTTATGCTTATATAAATTTCCATTTGATTGTATTTCAATTCATAAATTACATTTATAATTCATATTTATAAATTTCATTTTATAATGAATTTATTCCTTCAAACTTTGGTTATATTTTCAATTTCTAATTAAATTTTCACTTAACAAAGATAATACTTTAATATTATCATTTCTAACATCCAAGCAACCATAAATTAGTTAAATAGTTTCCAAAATCTTTCTTTATACCAAAATATATTTTTGGGTAAAATTATTTCATTTACCCACATTTAAAACAATACTGTGTCGATTGTTCTATTCAAGTGTTTAGAAACCCCTTCAATACAGTTGCGCAGACTGTGTCGACGAAGGTTCATATGCCACTCAATAAATCAATCAACACAATATTAAAACAATTTATATTCACTAACAAACACGCGTTCATATTTATTTATACGCTCAAACTCATTATAGAGTACTACAGACTCTATTTTAAATGAGTAATTCCCACCAGAGCCAAGGTTATCTCCAACCTGAGCTCTGATACCAACTGTAACAGTCCGCAAATCCATACCCCTTGAGTCAACACTATTCTATCTGAATCAACTCAAGTTGTACAGAAATATGAACCATTTTGGATTTAATAAGAAGAGGTAGAAGAAGAAGATAGGAAACAACAACAGAATCTAACCATCACAGGGGAATAAAATATAATAGATAATAAATACTCTTTACTCAAACATCAAATATCTTTGTTTATATATACATCATCAGGGTACATCAATCGCAGCTTAACATCAATATCATACAAATGGATACACAACAAACTCAACACAGCGGAATATGTATATATATATAAGTACGGGAGTACGTATCGCCCTCCTGCTCGATTCCTGAGTTCCACAACATCATATCCTGTATCCTATAATACTCGGTCTGACCCGAGCAATACAGTTAAATAATACCCGAGTCAGTCTGGAATACCAGCATGAGAAAATCACACCCAATTGGTTATTAAAGTTTCAAAAATCCTTTGAAAACAAAAGTATCTCGTAAGACCACGTCACAAATAAACATGTCGGGTTTTTACCTTATGATAGCTAAAACAATTTTTTATAGAAATCCTCTGATATTATAATAGGGTCTATATACAAATACTTATAAAATAGCCGAAATTGTTACATCTATTAAATTCCAGCTACTAGCCACAAAAGTGGGTAATACAAACAAAACTCGTACAAGGCTCGTAGGGAGAATGGATTTCCAACTAATGACTAGGCACTGGGGTACCACCTGTCACAGTACGAGGCCTAGATCACCGTACCGAGGAGTACGCCTGCTCCCTACAACACAAGGCTGGGACTACCCTTACTGGATAATCCCGAGTGAGATCACCCCGCAGTTGGGATCAGCAACCGCCCACTAAGCCGAAAAATAAAAAGGGACATCTAGACTGGAATGACCTCACCCTGCTTGGGTGCTACCCACCTAGCCTTGCTTCATAACCCCTGATTTTCAGTCATTCCCATTTGATGAGGCTTGAGGCTAAGCGTTACCTTTTAGAACAATATCCCTTAGAATGCCTATCGTCCACCTGACGATGTTTCGCAAGCATTCATCCATACAAGTCCGTCCCGGGTTCGAACGGAACCGAAGGCACTATTCCTACTACATCCATTTTGGAAATATCCTCAGGATTAGTAGCGACTAGCCCTTGCACTTCACTGCTCCATCTTCGAATCCAAACTCCTTTTCACAAAACGTACAAACCGGATCGAAGTGGTTTTCGAGAAATAAATCTCGATCACGGTCCCTTCGAAACGATCAACGCATTTGTGTCCAATATTGATAGTCGGTGATTTAACTATCAATTAATATTCACAAACAACCATCAACCAATAAATAATTTCCCAAATTATATATTAATCTCAAAAATATCTTTTCAAGATATATTTCTATTTTCAATCCTTTGAAAACAGTTTCAAAACCACCTTTCTTTTCAGAATAAACTTTCCCAAACATTTTCTATCTTCTCTGAAATAACCAAGCATAAAACTAGATTTCTAAAATAATTTAAAACACTTTACTTTGAAATATACTTTAAAACATTTAAGTTAAAACTACTTCAATGATTTGTTAAAAATACATACTATATGAATATTTGAAAATGATGTTACTACATAAAATATAAAACTAGATTTCACTTTAAAAAAAATAAAATACTAAGTCACTCTTTAAATAATTATTGCTATAATAGATTAAAATAATTATTGCTATAATGGATTAAAAGGAAATACTTACTTTAGAATTTAAATATTTAGAAATAGTAAATTTTCAAAACATACTTCTTACAACAACTTTAAACTTTTAATTTATATTTAAAAATTTACTTTGAGAACGTACTTGGTTATTCAGAGAGAAATTCCCAATCTCAATCACTTAAATCAATTTTCCAAATTGATTTCCAATTTATTCCATTGAAATAAATTTCTTTACTTATCAGTTCATTTCAAAATTCATTAATTATGGACTCTATTATTATTTTCAGTTTGATTTTTAAATCCTTTAGCTGAAATATACAAATGTCAGGTTATTCCCTATTTCTTCTTAATTCTTCTTAAATAATTTAAATCCTCAATTTAAAATAAATGGTTTGTTCTTTTAAACAATAACATTTAAATTTAAGTTTCATTAACTTTCTGTTTATTTAAATTTTCCTTCTCATACTCAAGATTTATTTATTAAAATTTTAAAGTCACTTTATTTCTTTCCAGTTCATTCATAAATTTATTCAACTTCTCTACAATTATTTTACTTACAATTTCACTTGTTTTATTTTCATTCCCAAACTCAAATTATATATTTGGTAATTCATTATTGTCCGATTATAACAATCGAGCCATAGCATCCAATATTTCCACATAATTCATTACAGGATATCAAATATTCAAAACAGAGAATATTAAATAATTAAATAAAGTTGAGGGGTCCAGTTGGATCCCTCCAACCTGTTCTCCCTGCATCCACAGACGTTAGCACAATATAAAATGCCAATTTCAAGTATATACCACACTACAACACATAAATCAATTCAACCATTTCAAACAATTATTTAAATTTAATCATTTAAATTTAAATTTAACTGAGTGAGATTAACTCACCTCTACTTTTTATTTTGCAATCCGATCCCAACCGGCTTGTCTTCTTCCCTTGTATAAGCACATTACATATCGTTATTAATCACAGAGGTAATTTAATTAACCACATATCTTATTATCTTAAATTTAAATTTAAGTTACTAATAATTAAAATTTGAACTAATTTCCTTCTTAAATAACGTCTTAGTAACTAAAATAGTTTAGACAAGTTAATCAAACAATTTAATCTCCGTATCATTTAAGGTAAACCGGTAAGTTGAAAATATGCATATTTATTTTATTTTTATTTTGAGACTACATATATATTTATGAAAATAAGTTATAGATTTCAAAATCTAGCTTTTCATAAATTTCTATATTATCCAAGATCCTGCATATATACTTATTTCCTGTATTAAAATATGTAAGCATACTTATATATTTTTATATGAAAATCTGTCTTATTCTTTTCCCTTTTTTTTTATTAACAGTTGTAGTTTATATAAATCACTTTTTCATAAAACCCATTATCATATCATTATTTCTAAAATGCAAATTATAATAGGTAAACAAATAAGCTACCTTACTGACATTCCGAATGCTGCCGAACTCCAAAGCTCCATCGCAGTCATCCTCTCGCCGTGTCCACCCCTTCCAATCCGTGACCAAAACTCTCCCAAACTCGATCGTGCTCACGAGTTCACCTGCCGCAATCGAAACACACGCGTCATCGACCGCTCGCAAACCCTAGCCGCGAACAGCATCGGCCTTGCGTCACGAATCACTACGCTACCTCGCGCCTCGACTTCACCACCATCTGCACGCCTTGCAATCGAACTCAAGTTCGATCCTCCCAAACCCTAGGCGCTACGGCCGTGGTTCGATTAGGAGACGAGAGAGTTCGAGCGCGATGAATTCTTTACCCTTCAATTTTGTTTCCGACATGAATGATTTAAATGAGCTGCAATAGGTTTCGAATTGGAGGATAAGGCTTCGGCCATTGTTTAATAATTTTTTTTATTTGCGTTCGATCTGAAAGGAAGAAAGGGGAAAGGTATTAATTCGATCGAGGATGGGTTCACAAAAAAGATTAATACGTGGATTCTGGAAAAAGGCTCGGCTTTGAAATAGATGAGAAGGAGGCGTATAGAAGAAGATTTGACTTTAGATTCGATTTTTCTTTTATAAGTATATTTTATTTCGATTAATGTCAATTAAACTTTTAGCGCGTTTATATATCGTATACTCACACACTAACTCCGATCAATACGAAATTTGAAATCCGATGATAATTCAATATTACGGACCCAATGGAACTGGTTACGTCAAATTTCGAGACCGTGCCTTGGAAAGCTATTTAAATTCAATTTAAACGGTATAAAATTTCAAAACTAAACAAACCATTGTTAATCCCAATTTTTCAACTTCTATTATCTTTAGTGTTAACAATATAAATTTTATGAGCCTTCAAATTATATTTTAACAGGCTTAAAATCTCAGATTCAACAATTCACTCATCTTCAAAATTATTTAATTCAATAATTAATTATCAAATAAATTGTGATATTCGTAATTCAAGTTAAATTTTGCTCTATTGAATATTGAAAATCAATTAAATATTCCGATTTTAAATGCTCGAAAATTTCGGGTCGTCACAATTTGGATGTAAGTGCGACGGGGCGATCTCGATATACTGTAACAAGTCGTGAAGAAAGGAGTAAAACGGCAGCACGCTACCGACCCAACACATGAATCTGTTGCAAGCTGTATATCCGACTGAGGGCAAGTAAAGGCGGTCCTGTCCCGATGGAACCAACACATCGTCGAAAGGAATCCCATGTACTGAGCATATACGGTGAAGCGTGCTTTCATTAATCTTCAAGGCTTGGGAATCAATTGGATCGTCTAAAAAGATCGCTGCATCCAAGGCATCGAGAGCCAAGTCGACAGATGTGATCGTGGGGCTCGGCATGTCTTATATAGGAGCAGTCGGCGGATTTGAAGTTCCAACTACTTCTTGTTGAGAAGATGGCCCGGGTCTGTCCGAGATTGTGGCAGAGCTAAATTTCCTAGACATCTCTAGTGAATGTTGAATCTAACGAAACATCTGTTTGAACTATACTTGAAAAACAATTGAGATTAGACTTAACAACAGAAATACTCCCCATATGGTGTGTGAAGTAGTGTGATCATTCAAATAAAAGTACCAAGAAATTAAAAGTCACCGAGTTGGCGAAATAAAGTTAGGCTTCGAACTATCATCTTCGAAGACCATCATCGCTGACCGTCTGCGAAAGCTTATCGTAAGAAGGTTTATGTTTCAAACTCAACATCGCCACTGTGTGTTGAAGGTTATTATCCATTTTAATCAAGTTAAATTAAAGCTTATAGTTATCAAAACAGAGGAGTTATCAGTTTGGATTGTCCGATATGCTTAATTGCTTAAGTCCATGTTCTTGTTCACTGTCATATGTTCGGGCATAAAGAATAGGTTGAGTCATCTATGCATTATGTTCGACTAGTGTGTTGTTGTACACCACTCTCCTACCATCCATCATTACCGTTCGGCATGCGGCCAGACATGCCGAACCGCAATCATGCCGAGCCTCATTGCTCGGCACTTCTCCCTTAACACCAACTCCCTCCCTACACACCCTCTCTACCGCTCGGCACAGGCGAGTCATCCAGCAAGTCATGCCGAGCCGCCTCATTCGTCACTCTACCCATCTCCCATTTTTCACCTACGCTCCCTATTACCTCATTCAGCATAGAAAATCATGCCGAGTCGTAGCTATATCAAACCGTATCGCTCGGCACGAAAGGCCCAACCTCAACTTTACATCTATACTCCCACACTTCAATTCGCACGACACCTACGACAGGACATCTCAACCCTCACCGGCTCTCACTGGGCGAACACCTTCTTTTATCTTCCTCTTCGTTTAGTCCTAAGGTTTGTTTAAACTTCGAATCCACTTTCCTTATCTATGAGACTTTCGTTATTTATGGATTAAAGGAAGGTCAAAAATTCAAGTCTTGTCCAAAGTCTATAATCGGAGAAGGTCGGGTATGCGATAGTTTTGTACCTAAGAGAAGGGGTTGGAATTTGGCGAGATATTTGAACTGGAAGTAAAGATCTATTCAGGTTTGCTGTTGAAGGCAATCAAGAAGCAACCAGAGAGACTCAGGGATTAAAGGAGTTGTTGAGGTGTTAGCAAAGGTTTGGGAAAAGTTGAGTTCGTGAGGGTGACCAAAGTGGAGGTATAAAGTAAAAGGGGAAGAAGAGGTGAAGTATCGACTTTTATAGATAGAAAGGAGGAAGGCGAATGGTCAGCGACCGGTAGAACTGGTCAAGGCACCTCCCTCGCCGGGCATCAATGTCGTTCGGCATTCAGTATGTCGCTCGGCATTCGATTTGTCGTTCGGCATCAATATGTCGTTCGACATTAAGGGATTGTTCGACGTTGTTGTGTTGTTTGGCATTAAGGCCTCGTTTGGCATCGACCTCGTCCGACATTCAGGGGATCACTATAGAGAGGACAAAATAAGGGCACTTAAAGAAAAACACGGAGTGCTCATGGTTCAAAGCGCATCATGTTCATCCACATGATACACTTTGGGGGGCAAGCGTTACCTGGATGTTTGACCAGGAAACAAGAGGCTCGTTTTAAGCATCCTTTGACATTGAAGCCTCGACCGACATGAAGCCTTGTTCGGCATAAGTATCGCTCGGCATGAACCTCGTTCGGCATAAGCCTCGACCGACATGAAGCCTCATTCAGCATTCCTGCCTCGCCCGACATTCATGCCTCGTTCGACACTCCAGCCTCGTTCGACATTCCAGCCTTGTTCGGCATAAACCTCGTTCAGCAGTAGCCTCGCTCGGCATTTATGCCTTGTTCGGCACTCCAGCCTTACTCGGCATTATAGCCTCGTTCTGCATTCTAGCCTCGTTCGGCATGAACCTCGTTCGGCAGAAACCTTGCTCGGCATTCATGCCTTGCTCGGCACTCCAGCCTCGTTTGGCATTCCAACCTCGTTCGGCATAAACCTCGTTCGGCAGAAGCCTCGACTGACATGAAGCCTCGTTCGGCATTCCATCCTCGTTCGACATTCCAGCCTCGCTCGGCATTCATGCCTCGTTCGGCACTCCAGCCTCGTTCGGCATTCCATCATCGTTCGGCCTACACACTTCACTCAACACACAGCCCGTTCGGCATAGAGGTACCGATCGGCTTGGATATGTGGATCGTCATTTGCCGTTCGACATTTGCGGCTCAGCACACAGAAGTCACTCACCACGGGCTGTGGTATCTTGCTCCTAGGCCCATTAGGAAAGTCCAACCCATCTTTGTCTATAAATAGAGGGGCAGTGGCACAGTGAAATGAACCTTTTTTTAGAGAACACTAGGGAGACTCTGCCGCATACAAGACTCATTCTCTTTACTTAGCAATTGCATTTAAGTCGTTGGTGTACGGATTGTATGTGTAATCAATTGTAAAGTAAAAAATAAAGATTAACTTCACAGTGGACGTAAGCAGTTACAACGAACCACTATAAATCCTGTGTTTTTGCCTTTGCATTTAATTTAGCATGCAATTTTCTATTTTAATTTACTTTCTTCATTAATCTCTCTACACAATCTTTCTCAAGGGTGTTAGTGACCAATTCTGGTGCTAAAAATAATAAATTTGTAAACCATCTTCTAAGTGAGATGTCATCTTCCGTTTCATCAAATTTGGACTGTTATTCCCTCGTTTATCTTATTTCTACAGATTTGCAGCACTTTTGGCACTGATTATCGACTTTTGATAGGATGATCGTACCATTAATATTGGTATATCATTTTGATCCTCTCATTGTGTGGATCTCTAAGGTATATTCATTTATGTGTTTCGAAGTCTGGTACGTCGCGGAAAACGTGAAATGGTCAGCCGTATAGGTACCCATGCGAGTCTGTTTGTGTTCCATGACCATTCAAAATTTTCACTAGTTGAAATTCAATGGTCATCAGATTTTATTATTATTATTAGCCTTGAATTCAAGCGTTCCTCTTTTCCAACGTTTAATTTATATGTCCCCGTTTCATTTCTGGTGGCTCACACTGTCTCTGTCTATTCCATTACCCATTCCTTCCTTCTGTCATATTTATAATTATAATATTCTTCTAACTTGCATATGTTTGGATCAGAGAGTTGCTCACAACTTCATTTATCCTCTTCATTTTTTATCATAAAGTTATATAAAATTTTACATAGCAACTATTCCTCTTGCCACTTACATCTTCTCCGCCTTGAATTCTAAACACTCCACCATGAACCACCTTTTCGCTTCCATCCATCACCGTCCCCTACAACCCGACTTCCCTCCCTCTCCCATTCGGTTGCCATGTATTTCACCTCGCCACAAACCCAAGCGTAGTCCACCTAGGCCGAGAGTAGCCTTAACCGCACCTCACCCAGTCGAAGCTCCCTGTCACCTTCTCTCAACCATGAACCCAGTCCGCCACCGTCCTCCCTCCACGCCACCGACCTCGACCCCATTGCCTCGGCCGCCTACAACTTCGAACTCCCCTTTTTCCTTCCCCTCCTCCATCTTAAAGCCTTGGCCGAACCTAGACTACTCCACCGCCCTACCCGACCTTGCTCCATCACCACTTCGACAGCGGCAGCCTCCTCTTGCCACTCTGTTCTTTTAAAGGTGATATATTATATATTTTCTTCTTTTCTGTGTTTATGTTATACATGTATTTCCATATAAATGGTTACAGTCTTATCTTACATGCTTACTAGTGATGTACGTGTATTATATATAAGTAAGCTATTTTGTTTACATATTAGACATTAAATTATAAATATATGATAGTTTATATATATATATATATATATTAGTTCATAATCGAAGTTATGATATAAGTTATAACAGTACAAGTATATGCGCATACATAAAGTTTTATATACAGATATATATAAGTTACAACATTTTCTATATAAGTTTACATTCGTTGTATATTTATATCTATATTAGTGATATAAAGTTATGGCTGCATTATATGTACATTCATATGTCAATCGGTATAGGTTTTATTATCTGCAGTCTACTTATGTATTTTAATTTGTTATTTGCATGACATGTTAAATTTACATAAAAATATACATACTATATGTTTGAAAATATTTATATCGTTTGTTTTGGTTCAATCTGGCTGAAGCTTACTGTATAATAGGGTAGCATACAATCTGTTTAGTTGCTTATATAAAACCTTATATATATTATAGTGGATATATTAATATCTTTATAACATATGTTCAAAAGTGTTACTATATATATATTTGTTTGTGCATAAGTTTATAACAGTTATATACATATATTTCCATAGTATTATATATATTTTAAATTTGCAAATACTATTTAAGTATTACATTATGTATTGAAAGGGTATATACGCATTGCAGTTATAAAGCATTATATTATATGTAATAGACTACATAGTTTTAGCCAATTAATTATAACGTCCCGCCTTTTCGCACGCTTCAGATCGACACACATGCCAATTCAAACCATACGTAAGGGCGGATTGTTATGGGATAAATAAGAAAACAGAGAAGAAAGAAAACTAAACAGAATCTCACAGCGGAAGGATAAAATATAAAAATCAAAATATACAGTTCATGAAGCTGTTTTACAAAACCATTTATATAATAAATATCAGAGTTACACATGCCAATAACAATGCAGCGGAACAGTGTGTAGTGCACTAGTATAAATAATAATAATATAAAACATCGTCTTCGTCCTCTAGAGCTAAATCTTCCAATCCTGAAACGCTCGGACTGACCCGAGCGAATTGAAAAGACAAAACACTCGAGTCAGAACTAAAAGATCTTATGTAAGTTAAATTAACAGAAATAAATATGAGTGCAGTAACTCAAGAGATGCTCGGGATTTACATCTCCTAAGGATCCGTTAAACTATTTACTATATAGTATATTTCGCTATTATAATAGTGTCTAATTGTAAAATAAACTTACTTTTTAATAGCGTTAAGGGGTTACCCATATAACCCTTAACACAAATAATGCCAATAGTCTATACAGTACTTGCATATCTCCTGATCGGGAGACTACGAGAAGACACTCCATAGGTAGGACACAAATAGAAACTCGTACAAGACGCGATAGGGTAGGTGACACGGCACAACTAGGCAATGCCAGGGTAGATATACCAATTACGCTTCCGGGTCGGCGGTAACGCGTAGCGCGCAGCTACCGCCCACCTTGAGCCACACCTCCAAATAAAATCAAAAGTGGCCACCGAATCAATCCAAGACTCAAAGTATAATATCGAAGGGATATGTCCGATCAAAGGTGCTACCTTATTAACCCGTCAATCGCTCCTGTTTTAGCCACCTTATGCCAACTCACGGGAGTTGGGTCCACGTATTACCTTGTAGGAAACATCGCCACCAACCTACTTCATTCTGGAATCTCCACCGCGTACACGGTTGTTAAAGTGGTTTTTAGAGCTGGCAGAGAGTATGACAACTTCCAATCCCGGTCTCTTTAACAACCAAACGTTATTATAACACCGCGGTCTTTAAAATAGTTTATACTTTAAAACCAGAAAATAATTATCCATTTCAAAACCCATAAATACGATATCATTTCCTTTTAAAAACCCAAATAAGTAAGATATCATTTTATTTCAAATATATTTCTTTTCCAAAATCATGCCACTTTTAAAATTTATAATACCTTGAAACCAAATATTTGATTTTTTTTACTTTCAACATATTACTTCGAAATCCATAGTTTTAAAACCATAACTTTCAACTTAAATGGTTTGGATATTCAACAGTATATAAAATAAAACAGTTGAATTTAAAATTTCTTTATAAAGTAAATAATTTCCATGCCTACACAATTTTTATTCACTTTAAAACTTCGATTTTCAATATTTTCAAACTTTAAGAATTTAATGAATTTCAAAACTAAGGTTGGGAATTTCAAATCAACAATTCATTTTCCTATTAGTTATTTTGAAAGGTTTATATGATAAATCCATAACCATTTAAAATAAACTAAATTTATTAACACTAAAATTTCCTTCCATTTATTTACTAGAATTATTCATTAAATCCAGTTATAATTATCATACCTTTAAAATTTCCAATTTTAATAAGTTAACATCAACTTATGGATTTAAATTTTCAAATAAGCTCAATTCCAATTGAAATTCCAATTTATCTTTCAATCTTAATTTATTTGAATCATTTATAACTCTATGTGTATATATACAAGAACTTAAACTCATACTAAATCGTAAAATATAAATATCAAATTCCATTTTTCACTTATTCATTTTTATTTAACAAATTTATGCATAGCTTAAATTCACAATTTAACTATATATGTATATATATAAAATATATTTATATCATATCCAAATTTAATATTTATTAAACCGTATCATATCCAAACCATAAAAATCATTTCAAAATAATCATATATATATATATATATACACCGCGGTGCCTGTATATAATTTTCTATCATATGGTCAAGTGATACGGATATTTATCATTTCAATCCGCAATTTAAAATAAAAATGCGGTTGTATATCATTTCAAACCGCAATCCCGAATGAAATGAAATTGCATGATAACTTGCAGTTTATATAAGATAGAACACATCATCCATTCAGCCCATATCAATCATCAACCAATTTATTTCAATCATCATAAATTTATTTCAATCATCGTCAATTTAAACCAACATCAATATATAGCATATGTAATATAACAGGAAATAAATGACAGTTATTGACTAACAGTTTATATTCAAAATAAATTTAATAACTGTTTAACTAGCAGTTTATGCAAATAAATAAATTTAACTGTCAAATTCATATGCAATAATAGAATTAATTAACAGTTAAATTAAATAAATGCGATTTAACAGAGATAATGAATAAAACATGCCAAGCAGTCAGAAATAAATTTCTACTCATATCTAAAATCAATTTAACAAACATAAGAATTTTTAGAAGTTGTGAGTGGGTTAAAACACTCACCTTTTGAATTTAAATCGAATTTAAATCTGATTTAAATCCAAAATTTCGACGGTCTTCAAATCTGTCCAAACCAGCGTCAAAAGATCTGCAATTAAATTACGATCCTAAAAAAAAAATTGCGCGTGAAATGGACAACGTATGCAAAAGTTATAATTATTTTACGAATTGAAAACAGAATAAATAAAAAAAACTAACCCATATTTAAGCCACGTCCCCTCTCTTCCCTCTCTTCTCACTCGTCAGCATCTACAGGTTTCGAACCCTAGCGCAAACGCGCACAGGGAAAAACTCACTAACCCAAAAAAGCATGCACACAAAATCCACCCTTTGACCCACGTCGCTCGCCACGTAGGCCACTGCCCTGACCGAGGATCATCCCCACGACCTTGGCGCACACCCGGCCTCTAACCACGAACGTCGCTGACGTTGAACACCTAGCAGCCGCCGCGTTCACCCCTAGGGCCGAAACCCTAATTGAATTTTAGCGCAAGAACCAACCGTTGATTCGACAAATCGATAATTCCGATGAGCAGTACTCGGTCCCCTCTACGCCATGGTACCAACGATTTGTCGATCGGAAGAAGTTGATCAACACGATGATGAATGGCCGAAAATGCTTCCTTGAATTCTGAAAAAACAACAACTCGAATCGAAAAACGAATTATGCCATTGAATTACGCTCGTCGAGAGCATCGACATATATTTTTTTGGAATTTTTCCGAGGACTTTAAATTTTGACATTTGATTTGATTTTTGAAATTTGAGTTCAGATCTAGGGTTGCAGCCATTGGGAATAGGAGGAGCTGAGGAAATGAACGTATAAACAAATGAGAATAGATGGAGGCTAGGGTTTATAACTGGGTTTATATATGTTAGTTAGAATTCGAATAGATGGATAGATCCGATAAACAACGTGCTGAACGATAATTGACCCAAAAAGCCAGTTTCGACTCCGGAACGAAATTGGGTAAACCCATATATCAAACTAGGTATTTTAAAATATTCTGAACGCGATGGAAAAAGTTTCACGTCCAAATTAGATCGTATGAAGAAGTTATGCTGAAATCAATATTTTCAAATTGATTTCAAATTGATTTCAATTAAATCGATTTCAAGGCGTTTCGCGTTCGTACGATCAAACGACAAGTCTAATCGCTACGAAACTTGAAACCCTACAATATTCACTGATACGGATCCGATGAAACTAGTTTCGTCGGAATTTGAGTCCATGACCAAAATGGCTATTTTTATATTAATTAAATAAATTAAGAATTAGTAAATAAATCCAAATCTTATAGTTAGATTCAAAAATTGACTCATTTTACCACTTTTAAAAAATCCTTAATCATTTACAAAATTCCAACAAGTTTAGATGTCAAATTTAAAGAAGGTAAATTATAAATTTCAATATGAATCCTTAATTTCATTAAATTCTCAAATTATAAATAATATCCAAAAATTCCGTTTAGTTAAATAAATAAATTAGTATTCCATTTATTCCTGTCAACAGATGGATTTAAATATTGGATTCCAAATTATCACACAAATTTCTCACATTATCTTCATTTCAAAAAAAAAGAATTATTTAACTATATTCAGTCTCATTTAATTTCAAAAAATTTCAATTATTAGACTTTAAGTTTCCGTATAAATAAATAAATCCTGATTCCCATTCTTAAATTCACTATTTACCATATTACCATCCTAGGTACCATTTATTTTAATATATATATCCAGATACTTTACATTTTTCAAATTTTATCTCAATTGCATAACGTTAAATTTATATTTATTACAATGGTTTTATTGAACGAACTAAGTATATAACTCATAATAATTATTGTAAAACTCTCAATCCCACATTTATAAGTTCGTTATTTCCACTCAAATATTATAGATATTTACAGGTATAGGTTTTTATTCAATCATTATTTATTATATTTTAATTAGATAAATTCACTATTTAAGTCCGTTTTAAATTTATTACTAGATATCCATTCTATTATCCATTCCTATTTATTATTATAGCTTACAATCTATATACATTCATTGATTGATTTCTATTTTCCTTTTTATATTCCATTAAATATATGCACACATACAAATTAAGATTCTAAATCCAATTAATTATTCCTTTTACATCAACCATCACTTATGAATAATTATCGTTTCCTATTTATTTTGTTACATTCACTTATATTCACTTTATGAATAAATTGGTATTCCCTTTAACCCATTAATTACTAACTTTAATTATTGCAATTCATTATCTTATATTGATTTTATACAATCACCATTAACTTTACATTCAATTACTATTCAATGCATATTTATTCATCAATCAATTCGATATTTACTTTTCTTTCCTTTTATTTGATAAATAACCTAGTATACATTTTCATACATTCATTTCATTACATTTATTTATGGGTGTTGCATTAAAATTTAATTTATTAGCTAATACCAACATTATTACCATTAACTACAATTGGATTCCCAAATTTTTATTCAATACCCTGAATGAATAACATATATATTAACCAAATCCTTACATTTGTTTTTCTCATATTTAAAATCAAATCATAACATTTAAATGATTTTACTGAATTGGAATTTCATTCAAGCCATAAATTATTACTTGCATTAACCTGATTGCTTAATTTATTCCAATTACCGTTTACACTCTTTTATTACATTAAATCAATTTAATATTTTCATTAGTTTCTCATATTAAATTTTATCCAGGTAAGAATCCTTTTTCTACTTAATTCAATTTGGATTTTATTCAAATTTCTATAAATAGGTTTTAAGTCACCATTTACATAATTTATTTTAGCCCTCATTTTAATATTTATTTATCGCCTATATTGTTTCTACTAAAATAAATTACAAAAATCCTATTAAATAAACAAATTAAATTGTCGAAACATACAGGTCGTTACATTAATTTTATTTAAAATATGTTATATACACACATACATTTGTTTAAAAAATATTAGCTATATATATAAGAATATATGAGCTTAGTTCGAGTATATATATATATATATATATATATATATATATATATATATAGAAATTTTATTTCTATGTGTTTGAAATAAATATTGATTTGAAATATATGTATCAAAATTAATTTTGAAGCAAATATATATCCTGTATATATCTGGCTGGGTTTGATTCATTTATCAATTCCGATTTATCAGCTTGTTCGTCGAACTTGAGTCCATCGTGCTTTGCTTCGAAATTCATGCTTGGAGCTATAACCCATTTCATTATTTATTCTCTCTAGCCTCGAAAGGTGAGCAATCACTCACGATTAACGTTCTTATATTTATTAAATTTGATTTCAATTGAAACGACAATTGAAATATGCTGCTGTTAGTTATTTGCATTGTTATAAATATACTATTTGTTCACCTATGACATCCAACACCATTATCTGTTATTTATATTAATGTTATATGCCTGTTATTATTATTATTATCATATCTGTTATCACTCTACAAGTTCCCTGTTAGTATAGATGAAACAACCCGCAAATCCGTACCCCTTGAATCAACACTAACCTACCTCTATTAACTCAAGTGGCACAGAATTACGGACCATTAGGGTTAAGAAGAAGAGATAGAAGAAGAAGAACTAAAAAATATCAGAATCTCACAGTCGCAGCGGAATACAATATAATAGCAAATATATAACTTTACACAAAATGGAACTATACCAGTTTTATACATCATATCATCAAAGTGTCTCATACATCAACAATTACCAATCAGACATATCGTACAAACATAGCAGCGGATATATATAAATACGGTACAAATAATACGTCGCGGACTCCAGCTCCTCTCCTGCTCCAAAGCATCAAGTCCTGTACATATAATACTCGGTCTGACCCGAGCATTATAATGAAATAACACCCAAGTCAGTCTGGAATACCAGCTGATAATAATGCATCCAAAATTGATTATTAAAGTTTCAAAATCCTTTGAAAACAAAAGCATCTCGTAAGACCACGCCACAAATAAACATGTCGGGTTTTTACCTTACGATAGCTAAAACACGTTTTATAGAAATCCTCTGATATTATAATAGGGTCTATATACAAATACTTATAAAATAGCCAAAATTGTTACATGATTAAATTCCAGCTACTAGCCACAAAGTGGGTAATACAAACAAAACTCGTATAAGACTCGTAGGGAGAATGGATTTCCAACAATGACTAGGCACTGGGGTACCACCTGTCACAGTACGGGGCCTAGATCACCGTACCGAGGACCACTCCCGATCCCCTGCAACACAAGGCCGGACCCATCCTTTACTGGACAGTTCCGAATAAGATCACCCCGCGGTTGGGATCAGCAACCACACCACTAAGCCGAAATAAAAAGGGACATCTAGACAGGGATGACCTTACTCTCCAGTGGGGGCTACCCACGAAGCCTTGCTGCATATCCCCTGATTTTCAGTCATTCCCATTTGATGAGGCTTGAGGCTAAGCGTTACCTTTAGAACGTTTTCACTTAGAATGCCCATCGCCCACCTGACGATGTTTCGCAAGCATTCATCCATACAAGTCCGTCTCGGGTTCGAACGGAACTGAAGACACTACTCCTACTACATCCATTTTGGAAATATCCTCAGGATTAGTATTGACTAGCCCTTTCACTTCACTGATCCATCCTCGACTCCGAACACGTTTTTCGCAAGGAAACGTACAAACCGGATCGAAGTGGTTTTTCGAGAAATAAATCTCGATCCCGGTCTCTTCGAAACGATCAACGCATTTGTCCAATATTGATAGTCGGTGATTTAACTATCAATTCATATTCACAAACATCCATTACACAATAAATAATTTTCCACATTATTTATTTGCCTCAAATATCTGTACGAGATATATTTTCAAATTTCCAAAAATCATTTGAAAACAATTTCCCAAAGTTCTTCCTTTACAAGGTAAGTTATTTACCATTTATTCCCATTGGAAATAACCAAATTCAAAACATGTGATTTTTAAACAGTTAAAATACTCAATATACTTTAAAATATGTAAATTACTTCTATTTATTTACCCAAAATATAAATTTCAAACTATTTTAAACAATATTATTAAATAAGATATAACTCGATTTAAACAAGGGTTTGGTTAACTAAATTTAAAAGTGGAGTTTATAAAAGAAAAATACTTGCCTTTACCAATATCCTAAAACAAATAGTTGTAAAACAAATTTTATTAATTTCTTCTTCAAAATAAACTTTTCTTAAAAATACTCTTTAAACAATTTAAAACCTTAACCTTTAATCAAATAAAATCTTTTAAAACACTAACTTGGTTTTTCCCTGGGAAACACATTACCATTCAAACATCCCAAAGTATCCTTCATATAAATCCAACCGATTTATTTCAATTCAATTTATGTTTAATAACATAAATTCTCAATCCCATGCTTAACATAACTTCTTTCGAAGTTCAAACACATTTTTCCCTTTCCCAGAAATTCATTTTTTTTTAAATATAGGTTTAAAACATTTTTAAATAAAACATTTAGGAGAATTCTTCAATGAAAAATCATATTTACAATTTCCTTAAATAAAATCCCAATTTTACCAATTTACATTTTTTTTCTCTTTTCATCCAAAATAGATTCCAATTTTCATATTCCTTTAAATTCCTTATTTATCAATTTCTTGATTTCTTTTTAAAACCCAATTTATTTTCTTTATAATTTAACATTTTGAGTTTATAGTTTATCCAACAACATCACAATACAATTTAACTCCAAATTTATCAATCACAATATATAAACAGGCATCATCAATTATAAAAATGATTACTATATTGTGAGGCATCCAGTTGGATCCCTCCAACCTGTTTTCCCTACATCCACAAATATTAGCATAACAATATATATATATATATATATATATATATCAATCCAGGCTGATATAAATAAACATTTCAACCAATCACACAATCATTTAAATATTAACTACTTAAAACAGCTAACATTCCAGATGTGAGTGAGATTAACTCACCTTGCGTTTCGGCGAGCGTTCGAAATTTAAATTAAACCGAACGACGTTCGTTTAACCCAAATTTCTACTTGCCTGGAATGGTTCCCGAACTGCACCATTTCGTAGTACACATCTCTGCGATTCCAGCGCCGCAAATTTCGTACGAATCTGATCACGTATGAACTAGATATGAATTTTTATAGTTTGAACAAGATTTAAAACAAATTTTCTTTTTAATTTTAATTTTTTACCAAAACAATGAACGGCCACGTGATAGCAAAATGAAGGCCGCATATCATCTTCCTTACGTCGTTCGTTCCAGTGCAAAAGCCGAACCCAAAATCGAGTTCTAAGGTTAGATGTCGCACCTCCTTCCCTCGACTATTCAACGATCGGGACCCAACGTTTCGAAGCCTATGACCGCCTCTACCCTCGCCTGAAGTCATGCCAAGATCGGTGGCCTCCTTGGCGCTGGAAACGAGATTGAACGCGCCTCCTGTCGGTCACGATCCTGGCCATCATGCTCTGCTATATACGATCTCGATCGTTGAATACGTTGATCTCTCTGCAATCTACAATTTTCTGGTTGATGATTTCTGAAATTAGTTTGTAGATTGATCGAAAATTGAAGATGAAAATCAAAGAGTTTCGGCCATTGGAATGGTGGTAAGCAGCGGCCTGAAAGAACACTAGGGTTTCGTTTGTTTAAACGTATATATATACGTATATACTTATTAATTTAATATTAAATTCACTTTAAACGAACATTCTCGAACGAAACCCAATTCACACGTGCCGACTGGCGTTCCTAGGGTTTTTCCGCATTCCGGACACAATGGAACATGTTTCATAAGCTAATTTGATCGTATGCACGAGTTACGGAATTAAACGATCAATTTAAAATTAAATCGATTAAAACGATTTCGATGCGTTTCGAGCTGCCACGGTCAAACAACAACTCTGATTGCTACGAAAATTAAAATCCGATAATAACTAACCATTACGGATCGAATGAAACTAGTTTCGTCGAATTTCGAGACTGTTCCCCGGAAGGCTATTTTAACTCGTCTATTAAATCGAGCAATTCTCAAAATTGACGAAAGCGCTTAAAATTTCACTTTTAAAATTTTAATAACTTATTGATAAATCATATAAAATATATAATCACATTACAAATCATTCTGGCCCATTCCGGACCCAACATCTGATTAATTACATTTTATAATATTAAATTCATCTTTAAATTAATATAAAATTCCAAATAATAACTTATTGACTTCTAATTTCATCCAAGGGTCCAGTAGTAAAATTCAAACCCAATTAGACCTAAAATAAATTTTAGAATCTAATTTTATATCCGTTTACACTCAAAATTACCAATCATCCCAATTTCTGATATTAAGCTATTATTATTCAAATTCCAATTTAATTTCCGTATTTGAAATTTAACCAATTCTATCAGCTTAACCAAAATCTTTTATTCCAAAATTCAAATTATAATCCATATTCAACATTTAAAATGAATTAAATGTTCAAATTTGGCAACCCAAAATTTCGGATCGTTACATTCCTTCCCCCTATAAAAATTTCGTCCCCGAAATTTGCTAAGGTAGAAACTATGCTCAAACTCACTTACTCATCCAATTTGCTTAGTTAAAAACTTATATTCACTTCCCAAAACCCTTTAGCTCACATCCAAACTCATTTGCTTCATTAACTCTAAATCTTTAATTTTTACCATTTTCTTTAAAAATTTAATTTCTTAGCAAAACAAAATCCCAAAAATTTTCTAAATCCCAAAGTTTTCAAATTTTTTTGGCAGAGTCTCCCCTGCACGGAGGAGCTTTCGCGATATTGCGATACACACAAATATATATACATCGACCCACACGGTCGGAAACCAAAATATATCACAATATATATATATATATATATATCATTTTCCCAATTATATTTGCGTAGGCGTACCTTTTTAGCAAATTTAATAGCAAGCGGCTAATATAAGGCATATACGCGCTCCAACTCTCTCGAATGTCTTCCGTTCCTGTACTAAACTCAAACAAACTCATCAGTTTCAAGATATGAGCATTTTAACAACATTTCCAATGTAAATGCAAGCCAAACATATCTATTTCATAACCAAACCAAGCAACTTCATAATCATGCATGCTAACCTCCTTTGTAAACAATTTCACAATTCCGACATCATTTAAAATCCTCTTTACAAACCCAAACTTCATAGTTTAACAATGTTAACCATATTTATTTCAACAATCCAAAGATTTCAATCACTTTTTAATTTCTTATTCAAATCCAAACTTAATTTTTTTATTTCAATATGATTAACATATGCTTTACTAACATCAATCTATTCCATTTCAATTCCAAGTTGATTCACAATTCAATTCTTATTCTGAATTTGAAGTATTTGCATTTCTTTTATAATCCATTTTCATTCATATGTAAACATTACTTATTAAAATTTCAATCCATTCCAATTTATTCAAAACAATTTCATTTGCTTCCTTTAATTCATTCACTTAAGTTTAATGACTAATTTCTATGCAGGTTGTGGTTACTCAACCAAGTAACCAATTCTTAAGCTTATAACCATTAACATTAATTTCAACTTAGATTCATATTAATTTTATTCAATATTGCATGGTTCATAATCCAAGCATTCTTGTCACATTGCAATTATTAAATTAAATTCTTCCATTACATTTTTATTTCATTAACCAATTCAAGTTTGTAATAACATTATTCCATCCTGGGTCATTTACTACCCATCACATTTTGTTTCATCACAACAATTAATTTAGATTTTTCCAATTGCATTTAAATTTCATTATCTAAACAAATTTCATTCAAATCTTCTAAATAAAGCTCATCCAAGTTAAGTTTAAATTAATATCTTCACATTCCATATTATTTACAATTCATACCTCCTTAATTTATCACAATAAAATTAATTAATGCCATTTCACTTGTAATTCAATTTCATCATCTAAACAAAATCTATTCAAGACAACATTATAAGCTCAATCACAAATATTTTCATTTTCTTCTCATAAATCAAATTTTATTTTCTTTTGATTCGCATCCAAATTAAATTCCAATCCATTTACTTGCATTCCAATTTTATTATCTACACAAATTTCATTTAAAACTATTTCATTAGCTTAACCATAACCATCTCACCATGTTCTTAAATGATTTCAATTCCTTAATATCTCAATTTATTTCCATTTTAATTGATTCTTATCCATATCAAACCATGTATAAATTTAATGCACTTTGTTTATTTATTTTATCCATTTTTTAGATTTATTTACCTTCACACTTCATTTCCGAATTTATTTTATTAACAATGTGGCCACTTCAAGTCATTTCACTCATTGGACTTTATTTACAATTCAAACTATCACAATTATAATTCAATTCTATTATTCATTCACACTCTCAACTTTTTATTGCCAAAATTGACTTTCATATCAGAGCTGGGTTTTCATTTTCTTTCCAAACTTCCCTTAACAAACCCCCAAAATCTTATCCATGCCAATACAAATCCCCTTTAATTTAGTTTACACTAAATTCACCTTCAAGCTTCTTTATATTTAATTTAGCTTATGCTAAATTCATTCCTAAACAATTCCTGTGAATTTAGTTGGGTTAAACTTTTATTCACACAATATCCTTTCAACATAATTAAATTTCTTTCAATTCAAATTTTTCCCAAATTAATTTTAAGTCCACCTAAGTTTTTATTTAGCCAACTTGAATTCATTCCATTTCCTTTACCACCTTAAATAAGGATTTAATTCCATTCATATTTATTCACAACACAATTGAATCTTGTTTTTAATTAAATCCAAGTCCATCCCAATTCCACTCGATTGAAGTTAAATCCAATTCAATTTAATTTTAATTCTCCATATACAAGTTCAAAACTTATTTACTAACTCAAGTTCATTCACTTCTTCATACCTCACTTTGCCTTATCTAAATTCACATTCCATTTGAGATTATAATTCCATTTTACTTGGCTTTACAATCCAATTCTTTATTCTTTGCAAATTTTACATCCACAAATTTTAGATTATAAGCATAACACTTAATAACCTAAGAATATGAATTTCTTTATGCAATTATAAGCAATTTACATTTCACCTTTATATTCTATTTAATTTAATTCCAATTCATTCTGATTTAATTCAATTTCAAATTCTCAATTTTATTTAACTTATCTTAAGTTAAATTCAAAAATATTCCATTCACCTTCATATGCTCAAACTTTATCTAGTCCCAGGATAAAAGTTCATTTTCCTTCCTTATTAATATCACCCTCAAATTATAAGTATAATACTTAATAGCTCATGGGTACCATTCATTACATAATGACCTACAATTTCAAAGCCAACTCACATTTTCATTTAGCCCACACCCATTTAATTCTAAACTCAATTTATTTAACTTATCCAAGTAAAATTCAAATTTTCTATTCACTTCAATATATTTGATTCACAAGTTAAATTTTTAATTCCAAGATTAAAATTTTCATTTCTTCTTACTAATATCAACTTCACTTAATAAGTTCAATAGTTGATTCATTTTATTTTACACATTATTTAAATAGAATTTCCTAGAATTCAATCACCCGGTTTTATTTCAAAACCATCTTGAAATCATAATCTACTCATACCTACTTGGTATACCAAAATCAAATCTCCGGGGTTTCCAAAACAACTTGGTTGTACCAAAACAATTTTCCCCATTTTGAAATCTCCAAAACAACTGTTATACCCAACAAGTCCCAAACAACATCATAACCAAGTACTAAGGAAGCAATCCATCACTTTAAAAACTCGAAAATGAATTCTAATGATGTGGCCAGCATCATCAGGATTATTTTCCAGCGACTGAAGTGAGTTCAATGCTTCCTTACTTCCCAAATTCATTTCAAAACAATTTCATTCAAAAATATTACCCAAAACAATATTCCATCATTACCTTCAAACACCTTAGCAAACATTTTAAACTTTCCCAGGATTTTAAATTTCCAAACTTTGTTTTCAATACGTTTAAAATCCTTTTGAAAACTTCCGGGATTTAAATTCTGGTTTTAATTAAAATTTAATTATTTTCCTCTTTTGTATAATTTATACTTACAGAAATTTATTAGATTACAACCATTTCAAATTTAAGATTAAATTTTAGATTCTTATTTGATTAAGACATTAACAACCAATCATCCAAAAATGTAGATAATAATTTCAGAAAAATTATTCCTTTCATATCAAAATATAATTTTGGGTAAAATTATTTCATCTACCCACTTTAAAAACAATACTATGTCGGTTTATCTTGTTTAAGTGTTTAGAAACCCCTATCGATACGGTTGTACTTCCCGTACCGACCAAAATTCATAAACACTCAACCGATAAGTCAACACCGTATAAAAACAACTTTATATCCACTATTAAGTACGCTCTCATATCTATTAATACACTCAACTCATTATAGAGTACTATTGACTCTGTTTAATGAGTAATTTCCCCACCAAAGCCTAGGTTGTCGCCAACCTAAGCTCTGATACCAAGTGAAACAACCCGCAAATCCGTACCCCTTGAATCAACACTATCCTACCTCTATTAACTCAAGTGGCACAGAATTACGGACCATTAGGGTTAAGAAGAAGAGATAGAAGAAGAAGAACTAAACAATATCAGAATCTCACAGTCGCAGCGGAATAAAATATAATAGTAAATATATAACTTTACACAAAATGAAACTATACCAGGTTTATACATCATATCATCAGAGTGTCTCATACATCAACAATTACCAATCAGACATATCATACAAACATAGCAGCGGATATATATAAATACGGTACAGATAATACGTCCCGGACTCCAGCTCCTCTCCTGCTCCAAAGCATCAAGTCCTGTACATATAATACTCGGTCTGACCCGAGCATTATAATGAAATAACACCCAAGTCAGTCTGGAATACCAGCTGATAATAATGCATCCAAAATTGATTATTAAAGTTTCAAAATCCTTTGAAAACAAAAGCATCTCGTAAGACCACGCCACAAATAAACATGTCGGGTTTTTACCTTACAATAGCTAAAACACTTTTTATAGAAATCCTCTGATATTATAATAGGATCTATATACCAATACTTATAAAATAGCCGAAATTGTTACATGATTAAATTCCAGCTACTAGCCACAAAGTGGGTAATACAAACAAAACTCGTACAAGACTCGTAGGGAGAATGGATTTCCAACAATGACTAGGCACTGGGTACCACCTGTCACAGTACGGGGCCTAGATCACCGTACCGAGGACCACTCCTGATCCCCTGCAACACAAGGCCGGACCCATCCCTTACTGGACAGTTCCGAATAAGATCACCCCGCGGTTGGGATCAGCAACCGCACCACTAAGCCGAAATAAAAAGGGACATCTAGACAGGGATGACCTTACTCTCCAGTGGGGGCTACCCACGAAGCCTTGCTGCATATCCCCGGATTTTCAGTCATTCCCATTTGATGAGGCTTGAGGCTAAGCGTTACCTTTAGAACGTTTTCACTTAGAATGCCCATCGGCCACCTGACGATGTTTCGTAAGCATTCATCCATACAAGTCCGTCCCGGGTTCGAACGGAACCGAAGGCACTATTCCTACTACATCCATTTTGAAAATATCCTAAGGATTAGTAGCGACTAGCCCTTACAGTTCACTGCTCCATCCTCGACTCCGAACCTGTCTTTCGCACGGAAACCTACAAACCGGATCGAAGTGGTTTTTCGAGAAATAAATCTCGATCCCGGTCTCTTCGAAACGATCAACGCATTTGTCCAATATTGATAGTCGGTGATTTAACTATCAATTCATATTCACAAACATCCATTACACAATAAATAATTTTCCACATTATTTATTTGCCTCAAATATCTTTACAAGATATATTTTCAAATTTCCAAAACTCATTTGAAAACAATTTCCCAAAGTTCTTCCTTTACAAGGTAAGTTCTTTACCATTTATTCCCATTGGAAATAACCAAGTTCAAAACATGTGATTTTTAAACAGTTAAAATACTCAATATACTTTAAAATATGTAAATTACTTCTATTTATTTACCCAAAATATAAATTTCAAACTATTTTAAACAATATTATTAAATAAGATATAACTCGATTTAAATAAGGGTTTCGTTAACTAAATTTAAAAGTGGAGTTTTTAAAAGAAAAATACTTGCCTTTACCAATATCCTAAAACAAATAGTTGTAAAACAAATTTTATTAATTTCTTCTTCAAAATAAACTTTTCTTAAAAATACTCTTTAAACAATTTAAAACCTTAACCTTTAATCAAATAAAATCTTTTAAAACACTAACTTGGTTTTTCCCTGGGAAACACATTACCATTCAAACATCCCAAAGTATCCTTCATGTAAATCCAGCCGATTTATTTCAATTCAATTTATGTTTAATAACATAAATTCCTAATCCCATGCTTAACATAACTTCTTTCGAAGTTCAAACACATTTTTCCCTTTCATGGAAATTCATTTTTTTTAAATATAGGTTTAAAACATTTTTAAATAAAACATTTAGGAGAATTCTTCAATGAAAAATCATATTTACAATTTCCTTAAATAAAATCCTAATTTTACCAATTTACATTTTTTTATCTTTTCATCCAAAATAGATTCCAATTTTCATATTCCTTTAAATTCCATATTTATCAATTTCTTGATTTCTTTTTAAAACCCAATTTATTTTCTTTATAATTTAACATTGTGAGTTTATAGTTTATCCAACAACATCACAATACAATTTGATTCCAAATTTATCAATCACAATATATAAACATGCATCATCAATTATAAAAATGATTACTATATTGTGAGGAATCCAGTTGGATCCCTCCAACCTGTTTTCCCTGCATCCACAAATATTAGCACAACAATATATATATATATGTATATATCAATCCAGGCTGATATAAATAAACATTTCAACCAATCACACAATCATTTAAATATTAACTACTTAAAACAGCTAACATTCCAGATGTGAGTGAGATTAACTCACCTTGCGTTTCGGCGAGCGTTCGAAATTTAAATTAAACCGAACGACATTCGATTTAATCCAAATTTCTACTTGTCCGGAATGGTTCCCGAAATGCACCATTTCGTAGTACACATCTCTGCGATTCCGGCGCCGCAAATTTCGTACGAATCTGATCACGTATGAACTAGATATGAATTTTTATAGTTTGAACAAGATTTAAAACAAATTTTCTTTTTAATTTTAATTTTTTACCAAAACAATGAACGGCCACGTGATAGTAAAATGAAGGCCACATATCATCTTCCTCGCGTCATTCGTTCCAGTGCAAAAGCCGAACCCGAAATCGAGTTCTAGGGTTAGATGCCGCACCTCCTTCCCTCGACTATTCAACGATCGGGACCCATCGTTTCGAAGCCTATGGCCGCCTCTACCCTCGCCTGAAGTCATGCCAAGCTAGGTGGCCTCCTTGGCGCTGGAAATGAGATTGAACGTGCCTCCTGTCGGTCACGATCCTGGCCACCATGCTTTGCTATATACGATCTCGACTGTTGAATACGTAGATCTCTCTGCGATCTACAATTCTCTGGTTTATGATTTCTGAAATTAGTTTATAGATGGATTGAAAGCTGAAGATGAAAATCGTAGTGTTTCGGCCGTTGGAATGGTGGTAAGCGGCGGCCTGAAAGAACACTAGGGTTTCGTTTGTTTAAACGTATATATATATATACATATATACTTATCAATTTAATATTAAATTCACTTTAAATGAACATTCTCGAACGAAACCCAATTCACACGTGTCGACTGGCATTCCTTGGGTTTTTTCGCGTTCCGAACACAATGGAATAGGTTTCATAAGCTAATTTGATCGTATGTACGAGTTACGGAATTAAACGATCAATTTAAAATTAAATCGATTAAAACGATTTTGATGCGTTTCTAGCTGCCACGGTCAAACAACAACTCCGATTGCTACGAAAATTAAAATCCAATAATAACTAACCATTACGGATCGAATGGAACTGGTTTCGTCGAATTCCGAGACTGTGCCCCGGAAGGCTATTTTAACTCGTCTATTAAATCGAGCAATTCTCAAAATTGACGAAAGCGCTTAAAATTTCACTTTTAAAATTTTAATAACTTAATGATAAATCATATAAAATATATAATCACATTACAAATCATTCTGGCCCATTTCGGACCCAACATCTGATTAATTACATTTTAATAATATTAAATTCATCTTTAAATTAATATAAAATTCCAAATAATAACTTATTGACTTCTAATTTCATCCAAGGGTCCAGTATTAAAATTCAAACCCAATTAGACCTAAAATAAATTTTAGAATCTAATTTTATATCCGTTTACACTCAAAATTACCAATCATCCCAATTTCTGATATTAAGCTATTATTATTCAAATTCCAATTTAATTTCCGTATTTGAAATTCAACCAATTCTATCAGCTTAACCAAAATCTTTTATTCCAAAATTCAAATTATAATCCATATTCAACATTTAAAATGAATTAAATGTTCAAATTTGGCGACCCAAAATTTCGGGTCGTTACAATAGAATTCCCTATGGGTTGAAATGATACATACCCGAACGATCTGTAAAATAGGAGAAAATCGTTATGGTTTGAAATGATAAACCCAAGCGATTTTCAAATTGAATTGAATTTGAGATTGCAGGTTGAAATGATGTATACCCGTATATATTTAAATCACAGATTGAAATGATAAATATCCGTATCACTTGACCATAGGATAGAAAATTATATACAGACACCGTTTGTCTATATATACAAATATTTTGAAATGATTTCTATGGTTTTGAAAGGAATATATATGGTTTTATTTCATACTGAAACTATTTTATACATAAATAAGTTTTAATATAAAATATATTTAATAATAAGCTTTAAATTAATAAATTTTTATTTTAGTATATAATATGTTCAAGTATTTTTTAAAATTTTATTTTAAAAATAGATTTTGTAATGATTTTATAAGTTAAGGCTGGGAAAATAAATTTGAATTTATTTTAAATTGTATTTAATTAAGAATTTTATTTAATTAAATCGATTTGAAACTTATTGAAATTGAGATTTTAAAGGATATGATTTTACTACTTGATTTTGGTTTAAGGTAATTAAATGAATACTTCAAGTTTAGACAAATTAAAGTAAATAGTTAGTTTATTTGTAATTTGGGGTTTTATTTAATTGATATTGGATTTATTAAGCAAACATTTCAAAACTAAATAATAATGAAGTTAAATTTTGATATATACGAATTATCAAATTTAGTTTTGAAAATGTTTATATATTAAAGTTTTGAAATATATTGAATTTAAATGGTTAATTTTATGGTTCAAATTTGTATTTGAAATCGATATAATATGAAATGATTTATTGAGAAACTGAATTGAATCGAAATTGAATTGAGATTGAATTAAATTGGTAATTTTGAGACTCGAGTTGATTTAGTCGATTTATAAAATTTGTGGGAACTATTTTATTATATAAAGTATTTTAAATTATATTTTACTTTATAATTTATTTTAATATAAACTATTTTAATATAAACCACTTTTAATATAAACTACTTTATATAAAATAATTTATAAAACTATTTTATTGTATATTATTATTAATATCTAAATTATTTAAGTGGTGGAAGTTATGATTTCAAAGTTATGGTTTTTTAAAGTACTATGATTTCAAAGTATGATTTCCAAAGTGTAATAGTTTCAAGTATTTGGTGTCGAAAATGTTATAACTTTGAAAGTGCTATGATTTTGGAAATGAGTATATTTGAAGTGAAAATTTATATTGTATTGATGTGGTTTTTGAAATGGGTACGATATTCTGGTTTTGAAGTATAAACTTCTTTGAAATGACCACGGTGTTATAATAACGTTTGGTTGTTAAAAAGACCGGGAACGTATTGTCGCACTCTTTCCCAATGCCGAAAACCACATTGACAACTGTACATGTGGTGGAGATTCCAAAATGAAGTAGGATGGTTTGGTGACGATTCTATATGGTATTTACGTAGCCCTGACTCACGCTAGTCAGCTTGATGCGGCTAAAACAGGAGCCACGCTGGGCCAAGTGAGGTCATTCCTCCCATTGGACACATTTCTTCAATACCATTCTATTGCTTTTGTGATGTGATTAGGTGCACCCTTTGATTTAGGAGTGTGTCATGAGGTGGGTGACAGTAGCTGCTATGCGTTACCACCAGTCTGGATACGTGAAGTATATCTACCCTGGCATTGCCTCGAGTGCCTTGTCGCATGCCCTATCGCTCCTTTTACGAGTTTGTTTTGTACCGTACCTATGTGATGTCCTCTGGGTAAACCTCTAGTTTATGGAGGAGCGTACAACATTGTATAAACTATGGGAATATATAAAATGTGTTATAGGGGATTGGGTAAGTAACGCCTTAACGCTATTTTAATACTTTTATTTTACTACAGACATATTATAATAGCGTATATTACTACATAATAGATAGTTCCACGGATCCTTAGAGGATGGTTATCCCAAACATCATTTAAGTTCCTTGTATTTCAGTTGATATTTCACTTGAGTTGGATTTATTGATATAAGAATGTTAATCCTGACTCGAGTGTTTTGTATTTTGCTTTACGCTCGGGTCAGACTTAGCATTTGAGACTCACCGTTGGAGTTTGGAGCTTCGCTTGGGGATCCAACTATCGATTCAGCTTTCAGTTGATTCCAGTTATGTATTTAGATTTTGTAATTTGACTATGGTATTCAAGACTTTTGTTGTATCTTGTTTTACCTCTGTTATATATATAGTAGTTTTATGAACTATTATTCTTTATTTATGCTGCTTGTTAATGTAATACTCTATGTTTGTGATTCTATGATTTATTTATTTACTATATATGCTGAATTTTTCCAAATTTAAATTAACAATCTAATATTTTGAGCAATTCACGTCCGATATGTGTGGATGCGAATGACACGAAATACCGGGTCGTTACAGCCATTGAGCGGAACGGGTTTTCCCCTTATAGTATCTTAACCAAAACTAATTAGCCATATACTATGCTCCTACGACCACAATGGTTGGAACAAAAATAACATTTATTATTATGCAGCATATACTGGATTACCTAACCTAATTTATTAGATTACCCATCTTAATTTCAAATGACTACCCATCACACTTTAAATAGACTATCCGACTTATTTTAACTGATCACCCATCTTATAATTATGCGGACTATCCATCTCACATTTAATCATATTCATAGTTATATGGAATATCCATCTCATATGTAATTATTACTTGTATTACCCAACCTCTACCATATTGACTACCTATCATATATGGTTCTATTGTTTAAGTTATATGGACTATCCCTTTCACATATTTCATTTAATTTACAATGATGTGGACTATCCATCACACATCCCATAGTTTTCCTAGAATGGATATGAACCTTTCATTATCCTCATATAGACTATCCATCTTCGGAAAGATGTGGACTATCCATCTCACATCTCATAGTTTTCCCAAATGATTATGAACCCATCATTTGAAAATTTGATTTTTGTTACCCATATGTTTAACCTATGTCTATTGGCGTCCCTACTTAGGCTGCCTTCCCTTAAAGTTATAAAATTTAAAAGTAAAATACTTTTGTATTCCCAATGATACTGCCGAGTTTCTTAAAACGCATAGCATGTCGAAAATAATCTTCATCGGTATACCACATGGTAATGTCAAAATTTATAATTTAAAATGTATTGGTATTCCCAATGATCAAAGTCAAATTCGCAGAACATAAGGCTCACTACCTTTAATTTAGTTGATAAAAATCTATGTCGTTGTCAACAACGACATCGACAAAGGTGCTTAAGGCTCTCCACTTTTGATAAAATGACATGTGAAACCCACAGAGTTACAACCTCGTCATTTCTATCCAAGGTCGAAAACATCCCTTAAATTCTTTTAAGTATTAAAAATCTATCTTGAGGATGACATGGATAAATATAGGTTATCTACCCTTTTGGAAACAAAGTTTAGTGTTTGTAAAAAAATATATAACGTCGTCGATAATGAAGAACAATGCATCAATACAAGTGGCATCGTTATAAAAACATACTTTACTTACTTCGGCTATTCTGCTGTGAAGTATATATAGAAATAAGGTTGACGTTAAAGATGACGTCAAGATTTATCAAAAGGATCGACATTATAAAACTTAGGTTTTTCCTTTAAAATCACCTAAATAATTTCATAAATGACTCCATAATTCATTGTTGTAGTGAAACAATAGTCAATCAACCAAAACATGGTATAATTTACCGCAATAATTTGGGTACTTCCCATAACCGAATTCAAAACAAGAAAATTGAAATGAAACATCCATTATTCACCTTAGATATAAATGGAGTTGAGATTTGACATTGCTTTAATTTCCTTAGACTCTTTCTCTTTTGAATCCCCTCGATTTCGTCCCCTTTTCCCTTAAGATATGGCCAACCTTTTCTTGCTTTTTTTTAGTTGTTTATGTTTTATGAAAATGAGAATGATATAAGGGGAGAGGGTTTAAGGGACATAAGATCGGTCTATACCTAAATTTCCCTTATCATCTCATATATTCTCCTATATATTAAGTATTCCAAAATGATTCCATTAATTAATTTATTAAGGCATGACCTTATAAAATGATTAGAAATGGAACATTCAGAGGCATGAGAATACTCTACTCAACGATACGAAGCTACTGGTCTAAGTTTTATTCCATTTTGACTTGAAATGAAGGAGCCATGGCATAAAAGCAGGTGTATCACAATGGTAAATGTAACACCTCATAATTTGGTATTAGTTATTTAAATAGTTAGTTAATTTATTTTGGCTTAAAAATAGAATTTGACCATGAAATTTGCACCATTGCTTTCTTGGCGAAATTCTAAGCAACTTTTACATTTGGAGTTTTGCAAATCGGAGTCCAAACAAAAAAGTTATGGATGAAAAAAGAATTCGAAATGAAAATAAGCAAGAAAAATTAACCTTTATACATTAATTATCTAGGGTCCAACGGTCGACCCAGATATAGGAGCAGTCGACCCATAGGAAGGGCGCATCGACCGCTTCATGTGCGACAGCTAGGGCTAGCCTAGACCCAGTGGCCTGAATTTAATATATTTTGATCTAACGGTTCTGATTAATTCAAGCGGCTATAAATTCATGCCTAACCCTCCCTTCTCTTTTTATATTTTTCTGGAGGCAGTAGCGGAGCTCTGTCATTTCTTCTTCTCCACTTGCTTTCAAAATTATAAAAATAATATATATATATATATATATATATATATATTCACAAAAATCGAAGAAGAATAAAAATCTAATAAAAAGGAGAAGAGAATCAATTACATGCGTATTTGAGGTAATTTATATTTGTATCTATTTTCTTTTCCAATCCCAAATCTCTTCTTAGATCTGTAATTCTAACGCATGTATAACCCTTTTATATAGATTTCTTGGATTAAAAATGATTTGGAGGTGAATTTAAGGTTCTTCTTTAGATCGCTTTTAAAAGGTAAGTGAGAAATTTTATATATTGTTTAAAATTTTAAATCTATTTTGTTGGCATAAGTTTGATTTTTATGCTTACTTATTCTTGTTTTTGATCGAATTGGAAATATGTTTGCACCGAGATGGGAAAATTAGTCTCAATGATTTTAGAATTTGAATGTTGTATATTTTTACTCCATATCTGTACTTGGGTGTAAAAAAGGATTTTTGAATTATTTCCAGAATTTGTGCTAAGCTGTAGATTTTTCATAGTTCAATTTGTGGGAAGAACATCATTTGTTTTTCATAAACTTTTTTACGTTTTCTACTTTTGATTCAAAAAGGCGACACTTGATTTAATAAAGAATAAAACAAAAAGGGAAGACATGTGTAAAGTATAGATTTATTCTCCATATTTTACACTGTTTATTCCGAATAAAAAAGAAATTATCCATTCATTGTAATTTCAAACGTAGTAAATCTTTTCCTTTTGTGTTAAACTAATTTATGGAAATCATCATAGAAAATTGTCCTAAGGAATTTAATTCCATCAAATTAAATATGGAAAGTATATTCTAGTTGCATACTTATGACCAAAATATAATTCGTTATGAATAACTAGTTTTATTAAGTAGTTTATATGAATTTATTACGTTAATAAAGCAGAACAGTGTTTATTTGTGCGTTATTTATGCGTAATGTTCATTAGTTATTATTGTATTTAGGGAAGCAAAGAAGTAAGAAAAGCAGTTCTCCTGTTAACGGGCAATAAACTAGTAATTGCCAATAATTAATAGGAAATAAAAGATTGTACCCATAATCAATGGGCAATTAATCAGGAATAATGGATATGATTAGATTAAGGGTTACAATTGGTTAGTATGGGAATAAAGACTATAACTCCAATTAATAGGCAACTAATGGAAATAAGTTCAGAGTTACAATTAATAAGGACAAGTGGATTAATGGGACTCATAAAAAAATGGAATAGATATAAAAAGGTTACTAATTTGAAATCAGCAATCATACATAAATGTATTAGGAAATATTCGTTAGGATTTTATGGATAAATTGATATTTATGAGCATAAAAGGGGGATTTATAGGCAGATAAGCATTTAAGGTAAATCTTATTGCCTTAAATAAAAAGGGAGTTGGTACGCTAAGTCCATTGTCAACCTAAGATGGTATAAGTAAAAACATAGGATAGTTTATTGGACTTAGTAGGTTAGCGATGTGAGGTTAGTAGAGTTACTCGACAAATGACCGTCTTTCACTTTAAGGCAACCAACAGTTGGGTGCACTTACTCTGATGTGAGATATCACTAATCCTAGAACCTGTGACTTTGCGAGAGATAGCACCTACTTTAGTGTGACGGCCCGATTTTTCGACGCCCGAAAAATCAGACCATTAGTGTTAGAAGAAGATGGAGGTAGAAGAAGAGAAAACAACACAATAGAATCTTACCATCGCAGCAGAATAAAATATAATAGATAATAGCTGATCTTTACACAAAGAAACTATATTTATTTATACATACAACATCAGAGTTCAACAACATCTATTACACACAATTGGACAGCTATATTAACTTGTCCTTACCAAACTGACAATACAACTTACAACATAGCGGAATTATACATCAAGTACGTATGCTACGTCTCCCCATCCAGCTTGTCTCCTAAGCTTCACAACATCCTTTCCTGCACTCTATAATATTTAGTCAGATCCGAGCACTATAGTTAAGTAACACCCGAGTCAGTTTGGAAAATCAGCGTGAGAAAATACACTCAATTGGATTATTAAAGTTTTCATAATCCTTTGAAATCAAAGGTATTTTGTAAGACCACGCCACAAATAAACATGCCCGATTTTTACCTTACGATAACCAAAATATTTTTATCAAAATCCGTCTGATATGAAAATAGTGTCTATAGAAAGTAAAATAGAATCTAGATGAAATGCTTGCACCTCACGTTTCAACAATAATTGGGCATAATCAAAACCGTATAGGCGCTTATTGGAGATTGGATTCCATACAATGGCAGGGCTATGAGGGTACCGCCTGTCACAGTACGTGGTCTAAATCACCGTACTGAGGATCCATCCTGATCCCCTACATCACAAGACCGGAGCTACCGCTTACTGGATAGTCCGAATAAGTTCACTCCACGGTTGGGATCAGCAACCGTCACACAGCCGAAGTAAAAAGGAACATCTAGACAGGGGTGACCTTACCCTAATTGGTTGCTAGCCACTCAGCCTTGTGTGCAACTTCCCTGTTTTACCCATTATCGGTTGATGAGGCTCGAGGTTAAGCGCTACCTTTTTAGCACACGATCACTTAGAATGCTCATCGTCCTCCTGACGATATTCTGAAAGCATTCGTGTAACAGCCCAAAAATTTTAGAAATATTTTTTTTCTTTCTTATTTGTAACTCTGGGATTTTTTTCGGAAAATTGAATTTCTAAATTTAATTTTTAATAATCACCAAAGATTTTTTTTATTCGTGTGAAAATTCTAAAATTCTTTAAAACTTAACATTTATTGAAGTTATAAATCTTTAAATTTTTAATTTTTAATCTTTTGATTTAATGTAATATATTCATAACAAAGTTTATTTCATATTTTGTTCTTTAAAAAGATTGATTTTGCACTTTTAAAATTTAATATTTAATATTTTACGTATATACATTTTTGCAGTAAATTTCTTAGTAAATGTGTAAACACATCATATTTATCTAAGTAATAAATTTCCAAAACCTTGTGTATAAATAAACTGTTTAATTACGCGTTTAAAAGGCGCGTTATTTGATGGAATAAATAATGTATATATATATATACACACAAGAAAACGTATAAAACTTAAATCCGTTATTTTCATTTTATTTGGACCTAAATTTATTGCGTCTGTTGTACGCGTTGTAAATATATTACTTTCCATTTTCTCTCCCGATTTAATAGGAACGTTATTTACAAATTTTATAACCGTTCACCCTTTTAATTTCTTGCCTTTGTTCCCATCAACGTGAGGTTTACATTTTATTTCTTCTGCTTTAATTTCGAAACCATTTGCGTTCAATTGGTAAAAAGAATCTAGTAGCCGTGTATAACTGGCAATAAATCAGTGCTCAATCAACTCGTGGCCCTTTGAAAAATCAATATTTATATTTTCTTGCATAACTGCTCATTTAACAAAATCAACTCTAGTTTATTCCTAAACATGTTTGTTTTGTTTTTATTTATTTCCTTTCCATTACAAAGCAAGATTTGATCACTTGCCATTCTATTTTCCTCCTTAAATCATGCTACCTATCCGATCCAACTCTATATAACACACGCATTGTACAATTCTCATCAAAGTTTTCTTTTGTGTGTGAAGCTCTAGAATCAGGTATGCACACACTTCTCCTCTCTTATTTTTCTTCTTCTTCGGTTTTCTTTTATTTTCTCCACCTTGCTCGGCTACCCCGCTTCTCACTCCATGTTGTTGCCGTCCCTGACTCCTTCCCCTGATCTACATTTGCCGTGCATGTCCAATTTATATAAGAAGTCAAGCTTAGTTTTTCTTTTGCATTCTGTAGAGAAAATGCATGCGTCCCTGTAGTTAGTGGCCACGTGAAAAAAAACGCATATGAGCCTGTAGAAAAAATTGCCGTGCATCTCCTTCCCCCTGATATTGTTGCCGTCCCTGGCTAGCTTTCTTTTGCATTCTATGAAAAAAATGCATATGAGCCTGTAGCTTTTTGTGGCCATGTGAAATTGAATGCGTGAGTCATTTTTTAAAAAATGTGAATTGCTTAAGTGTGTCACCTTTGAAAATGTTACCAAACAAAAATGTGTAATGGAGCCAAACCTGGAAAATGATTTGTGGTATATTAGTTGCGTGTGAAACAAATCACACGGCCTTGTCAATGCATAAGTGCATGCATGCATTTTTCAAAGTATTTTTTTCTTCTGTAAATCTAATAACTTTTTTTACAATACTCAGCCTATTTGATTAACAAAGCAATTTTTTTTATAACAAAGCATTTTATATTTTTTTTATAACAAAGCATTTTCCCAAAGCATTTAAATAACAAATTTGGAGAGGGAAGAGGATTGGAGATGTTGAACAGATTGAGTGGTGGAGTGGTCGAGCTGCGGGTGTCAAAAATCTTTTAATTTAAATCTCATTCCGGTTGTTATTAAATTTTGCTTTGATCGCTTCATATTCGCGTAATTTATTTTTCGTTCATTTTTCAAGATCGAAATCGGGGTGTCACATCTGCTGGAAATTAATCGTGCCTTCAGTTCTTTTCTTTCGGGATAGATAGTATAACAACCCTGTATTTTGTAATTATTTTATTGTATATTTTAATTATTTTTAATGTAAGATTTTGATTTTAAAAAAAAATTATTTTACTTATTTGAAATGATTAAATTTATTATTTAAATATAATCATTATTTTTATATGAGTTATAATTCCAAACTTGTGTAAGTTGAATATTTGCCTGAAATGCTGATTTTGGTCAAAATAGTCAAACTGTGACTTTCAACTTAAAATTTTAAAAGTTTGAAAATTTAAATTTTATCTTTTATTATGAAAGTACATAAAATTTTAAGAACACCACTTTTCGTTTCGTTGAAATCGGATGTAAATTGTGAAAGTTATACCCTTTACAATATTGTGCGTATATAGGGTTATTTAACAATGACTATTTTAAATTATATAAATTACTTCTTCTTTGTTATATTTTATTTTAATATGTGATAATATGTTATATTATGTATATTTTGACTTTTAAGTATTTTTGAAATGATAATATAATTTTTCTAAAGTTTATTTGAATTTATTTCAATTTATAAAGCCTAGTTTGGTATTTACTGCATTTTTCTTTATTTAAAATTCTATTTAATTAAAATTTAATTATTTATTTCACCTTGAAAATGCTTTAAATAAATTAATTTAATTCAACTTTCCACTTCATAATAATTTTATAATGAAATGTATAATTTTCCAAGACTAATAGTGATTTATGCACAATTTTAGAACACTGTTTGGTATTTTTAAGCATTTTCTTCATTATTTTATATTTTTTTCAAATTATACTATTTGTTACCGCATATTTCTAATTGATTTCGGTTTGTAAAGTATTTTCTACTGAAATTTTGTTTATGTAAAGTTTAAAAAGGAAAAGAATATGGAAGATTGTAAATCACTTTGAAACGTAAGCCCTTTTATTTGCCCAAACCCTTCATTTCCTTAAACTCCTCAATTAATTGCCTTAGCCGTGTAAAACCCTAATGTAGCCGTCATCTCATTAGGTTTTCACATGAAAAAAAAAGATCATTTTTATTTGTTTCTCACGGCTTCAAAGATCTGGTAATGGCTTTCCTTTCTTTTTCTTACTTTTCTACTTGTTTTCTCTAAATTTTGCCTTGTTTCTCTTCTAGTTTGGATCGGCCTCTTCTCCATAGCCGCAGCCACAAACTCCTACATCTCTTCCATGCCTCCAACACCATCTACTCCACCAACCATGACCATGGCCGAGCCATCTATGGTGGCCAAACCCTTCAAATTGCAACCTACATGCCTAAAAACAATGTTTTTGACCATTGTTGCCTCATTCCCTTCATCTCCACTTGTTGCCTTGCCTATATGATGTTAAACCTGACCCATATGATGTCATACCTGAGCCAAAGCATCATCATAGCCAAGCATAAGTGTCCCTTAGGCCAAGCATTGAAGTGGTTGAGGCAAGGTCCAATCAATCTTGTTCATTTTGCTTTGTATTTCAAAATTGTTTCAATGTTATTTTATATTGAATGTTTATATATTGTCTTGTTTTTTTTGTTTTGGGTTGTTGATACAAAATCATATCTTGGCTATCTTTCAACTCAAATCAAAGGTCGTGCAATTGTGCTTGTCGTGCCTTTGGAGTCGTGCTTGTATGTTGTTTTGGTCTCTAGCTTTGAAAAAGGTGAGTCTTTCTCACTCTGACATATATACTTATGAAAAGTGGATTGATGACAAGTGTTTAGTAATGTAAAATGTTTATGCAAGTTAATGATGATCATATGATATGCTATGCCATGTTATTACCATGTTAAAACTGTTAATTTTCACCTGACATCTGATACATGACTGTATATTGTGATATTGACATTGTTTATATTATTTCTGTATATGATCACACTGCAAGTTCCCTGTTAGGATAAAAAATCATTATGGGCTGAAATGATAGGCCTGAGCTATTTTATTTATTTATTTAAACTTGGAATTGCGGGTTTGAAATGATAGAACCTGGAGTTTTACCTTTTAAACTGCGGATTGAAATGATACATATCCGTATCACTTGACCTAGGTTAGAAAACTATATACAGACCCGTGGTTATTCTATAAAGTGCTTTGAATATTTTAAGTATTTTCAAAATATAAAATTATGAAATTTGATTTAAATAGATTTTGAAAGGTTTTAAAATAAATAAATTATGATTTTTCTATGTGTTAAAAATGTAATTTATGAATGGATTAACTGGATTTTGAAATATAACTTATGTTTGAAATTTGGAATTTTGACTAAAAATGATATTTAAGTTACATGAATAAAATGGACTTTAATTTTATTTGGAAATGGTAAATATGATAATTTGATTTATATTTGAATTTAAGTGATTTATTAAAGAATTATTAATTTTCTATAAATTTAAGTGGTTGAATAAATGACTGTTGAAAATGAAATTTTAAAATATAACTTGACTTGAAAATGTGAAATTTGAGTTTTAACTAAAGATGTTAAATTAATCAAATAAACTGGAAGTTTAGTTAAATTTGTAAAATGGTAATATAAATCTGAAACGTATAGGTTTTAATTTATGAAAGAAACGTATAGGTTTTAATTTATGAAAGAAACGTATAGGTTTTAATTTATGAAAGAAACGTATAGGGTTTAATTTATGAAAGAAACGTATAGGTTTTAATTTATGCAAGAAACGTATCGGTTTTAAATTATGAAAGAAACGTATAGGGTTTAATTTATGAAAGAAACGTATAGGTTTTAATTTATGAAATAAACGTATAGGGTTTAATTTATGAAAGAAACGTATAGGGTTTAATTTATGAAAGGAACGTATAGGTTTTAATTTATGAAAGAAACGTATAGGTTTTAATTTATGAAAGAAACGTATAGGTTTTAATTAATTAAAGAACGTATGGTGTTCTAATTAATGATAGGAACATGTAAATTCCTAATTAATGAAAGAAGGTATAAGTTTTAATTAATGAAAGAAACGTATAAGTTTTTAATTAATGAAAGAAACGTGTAAAGTCCTAATTAATGAGAGAACATGAAAGTTTTAATTAATGCAAGAACATGTAAAGTTTTAATTAAGAAAGAAACATGTAAAGTTTTAAGTAGTGTGGTATTGATTTAATTAATAAATGTTCATTATTGTAATAGGAATATAAAATTTAAAACGTACATTTGACACGTAGATTTTAATCAATGTAATGGTGTATTTTAAATTGATTAAAATGATAAATGTTACTTACTGTAATAATAAAATGTAAGTTGATAATGTACATTTGATAAGCAAGTTTTAATTTATGTGAATGACATACTTTAAATGATTAAAATAATAAAGTTTCTTTATTGTAATATTAATGTAAGTTAATAAGGTGCTTTTAAATTTCGGTTTAAATTGTATATTACAGTAAGAAAGTTTATTTAACTATAAGGCTATGATAAATTGACATGTTAAAATTTTAAGCTTATCAATACTTTGAATTATATACAATGTAAAGTGGAAAGTAGTACATTCCAAAAATGCTATGATTCCTTAAGGTAACATTTCCAAAATGCTATGATAATTTAAAGGAATATTTCAAGTTAAATAAATTTAAAGAAATATTCAATGATTTGAAAATTTTGGGTTTTATTTGAATGATATAATATTGAATTATTTTTGAAATGGAAATGCTACAATTGTGATATTGTTTTGAAATGAGTATGATATTTTGGTCTTGAAAGTATAAATTATTTGAAATAAATATCCATGGGTTATAATAACGATTGGTTGTTAAAGAGACCGGGATCGGATATTGTCTTATAGCCGGACAATACCGAAAACCACTTTAACTACTGTGTACGCGGTGGAGATTCCAGAATGAAGTAGGATGGGGGCGACGTTCTCGAGGTATGTTATGTGGACCCAACTCCCATGAGTTGGCCTATATGACTAAAACAGGAGCTATACCGGGCTACACAAAGGGTCGCACCCTTTCATCGAGCATGCTCCATCGGAAACTATTCTATTACTGTTGTGATTCGATTCGGTGGCGCCACTTTTGATTCGGGGGTATTGTTCGAGGTGGGCGGAAGCTGCTGGCTTGCCGTCACCACCGGTCTGGGAGTGCAAACGGTGTATCCACCCTGGCATTGCCTCGCGTTCCGTGTCATATCCTTATATCGAGCCCACAACGATTTTGGTTTTAAAGATCCGACCGCGTTAAGGTTCACCATCCCCTTAACGCTATTTTCTATATGATTATACTTTACTGATTAGACACTACCGTATATAGCGTATATTACTACATAGTAAATAGTTTAACGGATCCTTAGAGGATGGGCGGTCCCAAGCATCCTTTAAGTTACTGATGCATTTTGTTACTGTTCACTTGAGTTGATTTACATTTTATAAGTATTTATGTCCTGACTCGAGTATTTTGTGTTTTGCTTTACGCTCGAGTCAGATTGATTGAGTTAGCATTCAAGATTCACCTTCGGCGTTGGGGCTTTCCTTGAAGATCCATCCATCTATTTTGTTTCAGTATCCAATGGTTCAGTGATGTATCTGATTTGTACCTGATGTATCCTGTTACTCTTCTGTTGTATCTTATTTAACTCCGATGTATCTTATATTTTATATAGTAGCTTCATGAACTACTATCTCTTTTTCTTCCGCTGCATTTTTATATACTCTGTGTCTGTGATCTGTGATTTTTATTTACTGTATATTCTGAGGTTTGCCAAAATTTTATTTACAATGCGGTATTTTGAGCAATTCAATTCCGGCATGAGTGTCTACCTATACACTTATAATGGATGCGAATGGTTGAAAATATCGGGTCGTTACAGTTGGTATCAGAGCTTTGGTAGCTCTAGGCAAAACTCAGCATATGGAGTGAATGTATTTACAGAACCACTTACATTCGAGTTTGAATCTCTTCCTTTTTGACTCAATTCCTTTGAATTTTGGAACATTCCCTACGGTTCCAAAATCCATTCGTATCCCTCACTATTCATCTTCTTTTGACTCTGGAGCATTCCATAACTCCGATTCGAATGATCTTTCTAGTGAGTCGGCGGTCACGCCAATTTTAAATTTAATTGAAAAAAGGGGAGAACTCCTTTGCAGTTAGCATCGATTCACCAGAGATTCTTATCTATCCTTTGTTTAGATGCTAATATCTTTTATTATTTCAAACTCTAACTCTTGAGATCGAATGTAGATTTACCCTAGAAAAATCAACATTGATCTTATTCTTTAAGTCACGGTTGACCCGGTTAAGGTTGCCCGTGATTTATATAAGCTTATCCATCTTCCTATTCTGTTATTTAATCATGTCATCCTTGTTTCCAACTTATTTTTAAATCATAATCTCCTTTGATTTGTGTTAATCAAAAATTTGAATCGCTACCCTTCTTTGAAAATCTATTCATGTATAGTGTATTTGTAAACTAGTTTTAAAATTAAAATGTTTTATATATTGTGTTGTTTGAGTTGTTGATGTTGAGTTGGGTTTCTGATAGATACGTCTGATCAGCGCTATCGATAAGATTTCCAAAACACTTTGACAGAACAAACGGACACAATATATTTAAAAAAAAAATGGTTAATGAAATAAATTTTGATATATAAGTAAATTTATGGAACTTAATGAAATGAATTCAAAACAAGAATTTGAGGATTTAAATCCCGATTATTTCGAACTTTGGTTTAAAGTTTTAAAAGGTTATATTATTTAAAGTATTTTGAATAGAATTTGTTTTTCAAAGAATTTTAAAGGTTTAAAATTAGTGCTCTTCTCTTTGTCGCTGGAAAATAACTTCGGTGATGATCGCGACATCATCGACGTTCATTTTCGAGTTTCGAAGTTAGGAGACTGTTCTGTAGTCATGCTACAGCTTTGTTTTGGGAAATTAAATTGATTTGAATTTCTAAAATATGACTTGATTTATAATATATATATATATAGATATATGATTGAAATTTGATTTGACATATTATATATGTATATATATTATTTCTTATCTCTAAATGGTCTGAAGAAATCGGAAATTTAATTCTTAAATTCTATTTTTAACGAATAATTTCAATTATAAAAAGAAAATAATTTTTTTTTGAATAAATGATTTAAGCTTGAAATGATTGAATTGGAAATTTTATTTGTATAATACAATTGCATTCAAATATAACTTACCAAAATTTCAGAAGTGAAAATGTAATTGGATAATATACGATATAAAAAGTTTTATAAATAAAATTTGAGTGGTTATAATAAATGTTATACACTTAAATTTTAAATTATAAAACGATTAACAGAGGTAAATATAATAAAGGGTAATTGAATGACTTACAATAAAATGATGTTAAAAGAACTAAGAATGAAAGAAAGCAGTTATAATAAGTGTAAATATATTTAACATGAGTGATAAATATATTGAGAGGAATAAATTTAATTTTGATTAGGAATAAAGAAGAATAAAATTTATTAAGTACATTGTGAGTGTAATAAATGATTATTTTTCAAACCCATGGTTTTAAAAATGGTTAATTTTAGATGATTGGATAATAAGATAATGAAATTTGAGATAGTTAAGATTTATTTAACTTGTGTAAAGATTTATTCTCTGTTTAAGCTGAAATCTCCATGCTTTCAAATTCATTTCCTTATTTTGTTTTCAAACTATCTTTTGGTTGTCCTTATCATCCTTATCTTGCTATAGACCGGTATAGACATCTTTCTATAATCTTTCTGTCTAGAAATCTTTCTATAATCTTTGATAGACCTTTGGTAATCATTTTGAATCCAGCTTTTTCATGCTTGTGTTCTTGATTCTGGAGGACCTTGGAAAGATCACCTCCACCTTGTAAAACTTACCTATAACAACAGTTATCAGGTACAACTTCAATATTCTTGTCATCTTATCTTAATCCTATTTCACTCTATCTTTTCTGTGCCCTTGCATACTTCATTCTTTTTCGGGGATGAAAAGTTTTGAGTGGGGGAGAGTGTAACAACCCTGTATTTTGTAATTATTTTATTGTATATTTTAATTATTTTTAATGTAAGATTTTGATTTTAAAAAAAAACTTATTTTACATATTTGAAATGATTAAATTTATTATTTAAATATAATCTTTATTTTTATATGAGTTATAATTCTAAACTTGTGTAAGTTGAATATTTGCCTGAAATGCTGATTTTGGTCAAAATAGTCAAACTGTGACTTTCAACTTAAAATTTTAAAAGTTTGAAAATTTAAATTTTATCTTTTATTATGAAAGTACATAAAATTTTAAGAACACCACTTTTCGTTTCGTTGAAATCGGATGTAAATTGTGAAAGTTATACCCTTTACAATATTGTGCGTATATAGGGTTATTTAACAATGACTATTTTAAATTATATAAATTACTTCTTCTTTGTTATATTTTATTTTAATATGTGATAATATGTTATATTATGTATATTTTGACTTTTAAGTATTTTTGAAATGATAATATATTTTTTCTAAAGTTTATTTGAATTTATTTCAATTTATAAAGCCTAGTTTGGTATTTACTGCATTTTTCTTTATTTAAAATTCTATTTAATTAAAATTTAATTATTTATTTCACCTTGAAAATGCTTTAAATAAATTAATTTAATTCAACTTTCCACTTCATAATAATTTTATAATGGAATGTATAATTTTCCAAGACTAACAGTGATTTATGCACAATTTTAGAACACTGTTTGGTATTTTTAAGGCATTTTCTTCATTATTTTTTTTTTTCAAATTATACTATTTGTTACCTCATATTTCTAATTGATTTTGGTTTTTTAAAGTATTTTCTCCTGAAATTTTGTTTATGTAAAGTTTTAAAAAGGAAAAGAATATGGAAGATTGTAAATCACTTTGAAACGTAAGCCCTTTTATTTGCCCAAACCCTTCATTTCCTTAAACTCCTCAATTAATTGCCTTAGACGTGTAAAACCCTAATGTAGCCGTCATCTCATTAGGTTTTTACGTGAAAAAAAAAGATCATTTTCATTTGTTTCTCACGGCTTCAAAGATCTGGTAATGGCTTCCCTTTCTTTTTCTTACTTTTCTACTTGTTTTCTCTAAATTTTGCCTTGTTTCTCTTCTAGTTTGGATCGGCCTCTTCTCCATAGCCGCAGCCACAAACTCCTACATCTCTTCTATGCCTCCAACACCATCTACTCCACCAACCATGACCATGGCCGAGCCATCTATGGTGGCCAAACCCTTCAAATTGCAACCTACATGCCTAAAAACAATGTTTTTGACCATTGTTGCCTCATTCCCTTCATCTCCACTTGTTGCCTTGCCTATATGATGTTAAACCTGACCTATATGATGTCATACTTGAGCCAAAGCATCATCATAGCCAAGCATAAGTGTCCCTTAGGCCAAGCATTGAAGTGGTTGAAGCAAGGTCCAATCTATCTTGTTCATTTTGCTTTGTATTTCAAAATCGTTTCAATGTTATTTTATGTTGAATGTTTATATATTGTTTTGTTTGTTTTGTTTTGGGTTGTTGATACAAAATCATATCTTGGCTATCTTTCAACTCAAATCAAAATTCGTGCAATTGTGCTTGTCGTGCATTTGGAGTCGTGCTTGTATGTTGTTTTTGTCTCTAGCTTTGAAAAAGGTGAGTCTTTCTCACTCTGACATATATACTTATGAAAAGTGGATTGATGACAAGTGTTTAGTAATGTAAAATGTTTATGCAAGTTAATGATGATCATATGATATGTTGTGCCATGTTATTACCATGTTAAAACTGTTAATTTTCACCTGACATCTGATACATGACTGTATATTGTGATATTGACATTGTTTATATTATTTCTGTATATGATCACACTGCAAGTTCCCTGTTAGGATAAAAAATCATTATGGGCTGAAATGATAGGCCTAAATGTTATTTATTTATTTAAACTTGGGATTGCGGGTTTGAAATGATAGAACCTGGATTTTTACCTTTTAAACTACGGATTGAAATGATACATATCCGTATCACTTGACCTAGGTTAGAAAACTATATACAGACCCGTGGTTATTCTATAAAGCGCTTTGAATATTTTAAGTATTTTCAAAATATAAAATTATGAAATTTGATTTAAATAGATTTTGAAAGGTTTTAAAATAAATAAATTATGATTTTTCTATGTGTTAAAAATGTAATTTATGAATGGATTAACTGGATTTTGAAATATAACTTGTGTTTGAAATTTGGAATTTTGACTAAAAATGATATTTAAGTTACATGAATAAAATGGACTTTAATTTTATTTGGAAATGGTAAATATGATAAATTGATTTATATTTGAATTTAAGTGATTTATTAAAGAATTATTCATTTTCTATAAATTTAAGTGGTTGAATAAATGACTGTTGAAAATGAAATTTTAAAATATAACTTGACTTGGAAATGTGAAATTTGAGTTTTAACTAAAGATGTTAAATTAATCAAATAAACTGGAAGTTTAGTTAAATTTGTAAAATAGTAATATAAATCTGAAACGTATAGGTTTTAATTTATGAAAGAAACGTATAGGTTTTAATTTATGAAAGAAATGTATAGGGTTTAATTTATGAAAGAAACATATAGGTTTTAATTTATGAAAGAAACGTATAGGTTTTAATTTATGAAAGAAACGTATAGGTTTTAATTTATGAAAGAAACGTATAGGTTTTAATTTATGAAAGAAACGTATAGGTTTTAATTTATGAAAGAAACGTATAGGGTTTAATTTATGAAAGGAACGTATAGGTTTTAATTTATGAAAGAAACGTATAGGTTTTAATTTATGGAAGAAACGTATAGGTTTTAATTAATGAAAGAACGCATGGTGTTCTAATTAATGATAGGAACATGTAAATTCCTAATTAATGAAAGAAGGTATAAGTTTTAATTAATGAAAGAAACGTATAAGTTTTTAATTAATGAAAGAAACGTGTAAAGTCCTAATTAATGAGAGAACATGAAAGTTTTAATTAATGCAAGAACATGTAAAGTTTTAATTAAGAAAGAAACATGTAAAGTTTTAAGTAGTGTGGTATTGATTTAATTAATAAATGTTCAATATTGTAATAGGAATATAAAATTTAAAACGTACATTTGACACGTAGATTTTAATCAATGTAATGGTGTATTTTAAATTGATTAAAATGATATGTTACTTACTGTAATAATAAAATGTAAGTTGATAACGTACATTTGATAAGCAAGTTTTAATTTATGTGAATGGCATACTTTAAATGATTAAAATAATAAAGTTTCTTTATTGTAATAATAATGTAAGTTAATAAAATGCTTTTAAATTTCGGTTTAAATTGTATATTACAGTAAGAAAGTTTATTTAACTATAAGGCTATGATAAATTGACATGTTAAAATTTTAAGCTTATCAATACTTTGAATTATATACAATATAAAGTGGAAAGTAGTACATTCCAAAAATGCTATGATTCCTTAAGGTAACATTTCCAAAATGCTATGATAATTTAAAGGAATATTTCAAGTTAAATAAATTTAAAGAAATATTCAATGATTTGAAAATTTTGGGTTTTATTTGAATGATATAATATTGAATTATTTTTGAAATGGAAATGATACAATTGTGATATTGTTTTGAAATGAGTATGATATTTTAGTCTTGAAAGTATAAATTATTTGAAATAAATATCCATGGGTTATAATAACGATTGGTTGTTAAAGAGACCGGGATCGGATATTGTCTTATAGCCGGACAATACCGAAAACCACTTTAACAACTGTGTACGCGGTGGAGATTGCAGAATGAAGTAGGATGGTGGCGACGTTCTCGAGGTATGTTACGTGGACCCAACTCCCGTGAGTTGGCCTATATGACTAAAACAGGAGCTATACCGGGCTACACAAAGGGTCGCACCCTTTCATCGAGCATGCTCCATCGGAAACTATTCTATTACTGTTGTGATTCGATTCGGTGGCGCCACTTTTGATTTGGGGGTATTGTTCGAGGTGGGCGGAAGCTGCTGGCTTGCCGTCACCACCGGTCCGGGAGTGCAAACGGTGTATCCACCCTGGCATTGCCTCGCGTGCCGTGTCATATCCTTATATCGAGCCCACTACGATTTTGGTTTTAAAGATCCGACCGCGTTAAGGTTCACCATCCCCTTAACGCTATTTTCTATATGATTATACTTTACTGATTAGACACTACCGTATATAGCGTATATTACTACATAGTAAATAGTTTAACGGATCCTTAGAGGATGGGCGGTCGCAAGCATCCTTTAAGTTACTGATGCATTTTGTTACTGTTCACTTGAGTTGATTTACAGTTTATAAGTATTTATTTCCTGACTCGAGTGTTTTGTGTGTTGCTTTACGCTCGAGTCAGATTGATTGAGTTAGCATTCAAGATTCACCTTCGGCGTTGGAGCTTTCCTTGAAGATCCAGCCATCTATTTTGTTTCAGTATCCAATGGTTCAGTGATGTATCTGATTTGTACCTGATGTATCCTGTTACTCTTCTGTTGTATCTTATTTAACTCCGATGTATCTTATATTTTATATAGTAGCTTCATGAACTACTATCTCTTTTTCTTCCGCTGCATTTTTATATACTCTGTGTCGGTGATCTATGATTTTTATTTACTGTATATTCTGAGGTTTGCCAAAATTTTATTTACAACGCGGTATTTTGAGCAATTCAATTCCGGCATGAGTGTCTACCTATACACTTATAATGGATGGAATGGTTGAAAATATCGGGTCGTTACAGATAGCCTTGTTTGATTTGAATCTTCAGCAGGGAAAAGGTGAGTATTCTCACCTGACAAACGTACTTCTATATCTGTAATTTAACAACAAGTGTAGTTGTAAAATAAATTATATTTAAATTTTTATTTGCCTGCGATATAAATCTATGATGTTAAAGCCCCATTTTTAAATTGACACATCATCAGTCGTATTATCTACTATTTTATTTATGCAGTTATACTATTTATTTATTTACTGTCTAATCATACTGCAAGTTCCCTGTAGAATAGAAATCGTTTCGGGCTAAAATGATAGGCCTGAACGATATTTATATATTTATTTATTTAGTCATTTATTTAACTTGGGATTGCGGGTTTGAAATGATAGAACTCGGATATTCTTTGTAAATTACGGATTGAAATGATATATTATCCGTACCACATGACCTAGGTAGAAAACATTATACAGACCCGTAGTTATATATATATAGTTTTCTGCAAAAAATTTAAGTATTTTTAAAATTTGTATATTATACCCTTGTTGATTTGAATTGAATAAAAAATGATTTTTGTAATTTTATACGATTAAATATATATAAATAAAGGATTGATTTGGAATTTGAATATAAATTCATTTGAAATTTAATTTTGTAAAGGAATGAAATAAAGTATATTTGATAAAACTGGAATTTAATGATAAATAAGGTGGTATGAAATTTTCCTATAAATTAAACAGTTAATAAAGTAAGTACCAATAATAATTTGAATATATCTAAACTTAGGAAGAGTCTATTTTAAGAAATGGGCAAGTTAAGAAATAATTTGGAAATAGTTATATTTTGGAGTAATAATTAAACTTAATTACTATGTAAATGTTGAATGCGAAGAATAAAAATCTTGATTTGACTTTAAAAAGTGAACATAAGAAGTTGATGTGCATTTATGAAATTTACCTCATATAAATCATATGTTTTAGAAATTTAAATGACTATTGTTAAAAGTGGAAATATGGTTTTATAAGTTAAATAAGTTTAATCAAAGTTTAATTATTTATAAAAATTTATATCTGGAATTTAATTTACTTAAATTCTATTGTAAAGGATATTACCGCACTTTGTAAGTGCCGTAGTTTATGCAAATGAACTTAAGGATGAAATTAATTAAAAGCTATTGCAGTACTTGGTAAGTGCTGTGATTGCGGAATTTAAACTAAACCCGAATAAATAAAAGGGCTATTGTAGCATTTGTTAAGTGTTGCCGTTGGCTAAAATGAGATTTTGAATATTGATTTGAAATTTTAATAACTTCACTTTTGAAAGTTAACGAAGTATTGCGATTTAAATATAACTATTTTGAAATGTATAACCACGGGTAATAATAATAACGATCGGTTGGCAAAGAGTCCGGGATCAGATATGGGCATACTCTCTGTGGATACCGAAAACCACTTTGAAAACCGTGTACGCGGTGGAGATTCCAGAATGAAGTAGGTTGGTGGCGGCGTCCCTTTGAGGTAAATACGTGGACCCAACTCCTGCGAGTTGGCAAGGTGGCTAAAACAGGAGCGATCGACGGGATAAGGGGGTTAGCGCCCTTTATCGGACACTCCTTTTCGATACTATATTCTGACTTTGGATTTATTCGGTGGCCACTTTTACTTTTGATTTTGGGGGGAGTTTGTTCGAGGTGGGCGATAGCTGCGGCTATGCGCTACCACCGTTCCGGAAGCGTAATTGGTATATCTACACTGGCATTGCCTAGTTGTGCCATGTCACCTACCATAGCGAGCCTTATACGATTTTGGTTTTGTACCATACCTATGGAGTGTAGGATCGATTTCACCCTAGAGGGGGGGGGGGGTGAATAGGGTGATAGTGTAAATTATAAAAATTAATCGCGGAAGCTTATAAATTAATTTCAATTCAGATCACAGAATAGCAGCACAGATATCGCAGAATATAAATAACAGAATAAAACAGAACAACACAGAATTTACCCAGCTTCGGCAAAAACCTGCCTACGTGCTGCCCCCAAGGTTTTTACTAGAAATTAGATAGTCCCTCGCTTACACACGTAAACTCGCCATACCCGCTATTGACTAATCTAACTCTACGCTCAAAACCTTGACCACAACTCAACTACCGAGTTGCAAATTCCCAAACTACACACCGTAGTTTGCACCCTAGTTACACGACTAGAAAATTAAAACGGTTTAAAAAAAATTACAAATTTAAAAACAATTTAAAAATAAAATAAACCCTAATTGTAATCTAAAAGCCCTTTATAATTATAAAGTCCAATGTTAGAATTAATAGCCGGCCCCCTTTTTCTTCTTTTATAATTTTTGGCCCGGTCCTTCTATGTTCGAGATAATGGTGGCCGTGTCTATGCAAATTAGGGCTTCGTTCGATCTCTTTCCTTTTCGCTCTTAAATTAGGAATTTTGAGAAATTGAAGCGCCGCTTCGATGATTCGAGTTTCTGATCTTGGAAGCTTGCTTTGTCGAATAATCGTCTCTTCGATTTCGCATGTGGCTGCTTCTCTTTCGTCGAGTTCGATTACTTCGGTATGTATTTTGTGCTTTTTGCTTCTTCTAATCTTTCGTACTTGAACTCGATCTGATTCGAGATGAATGATTATTATTCTCAGTTTTGCTTGAACTCGAATCACCAATTGCCGATGATGTTAATCACTTTTATAGGGTTCGACCCCCCTGTATTTTCGTCGTATATATTTTATTTGAATTTGTCAATTATTCATCTCTGCCACTTGATTTTTCTTCAACGAATGTGATGACTTCTGACTTCTTCAATTTCGAATATTTCGTGTTTACTTGGTTAACACGGTTTGATTCAATTTCGTGATGACCACGGTATTTTGATTTCTGGAATTTATACTTTGTTGACTTGTCCAACATTGACATGGCAATTTTACTATGACTTCGGCCTTGACACTGATTTCGACTTCACTGAGAACTATAGTCTCTGGCCATCTTCTGATCGGTTTAACATGAACTGACTGCACTTGCTTGATATGAAATTCTGGTGGCATTGTCATCTTTTCACTGTTACAATTTGTTCATCTCTGTAGTATTGATTTTCACGCCATTGTCTTTAGGTACTCTGATTCGTATGTATGCTGTGCATTTGTAGTTGGTTTGAAAACTTTTGTGTTGTAGCTGTCTTGTATAACTTGAACTTGATCTGTGCCTTGTCCATTTTCATGTGTTCATCCCTGTAATATATGCTACTGATACATTTGGAGTTGGTTCATTGTTGCATTGACTTGTTTTGTACTGGTGCATACTGTTGCGGCCTGTACTTGTTATTTGCATCATTTTGATACTCCATTTCTTGACCTGTCTCATTTTAGTTGTGTCTGCATTGTCACTGTTTGGTTGATGTCACCTGAACTTGATATTTTGGTATCGTGTAGCTGTGACATTGTTTGATTGTTGTTTGTTCTTGCTTTTGATATGCTGTACATATATTTACACAGATGCTTCACTGCATCTGTTGTAGTTGCTTTATACTTCACTGTGCACTTTACTTGGGCATTTTGTATGTTTCATTTTGATCCACTTTGTCATTGCATATCTATATATGCTTGACCTCTGTTGCATGCTTGCTGTATTCATTTGAGTTGATCGTTGCATAGTATCTTGAAACTCGGCCTATTGTGTACTTCATATAGTTGGTTCATGTTGTTGCTTATGTTGGTGGCCATCTTCAAGTCAGTTTGCATGATCAACTTGTTGAAGTTAATGGTTGCTGTGCACTTTTGTGCTTGCATTTTGATGCAGTCTTCCTTAGCATGCTACTGATTGGTGTTTCATTTCTTGTGATATCCATGTTGCAACTGTTTTTGACATGTTAACTGCCCTGTGTTGAATCCAGTTTCAAAAACTCGGGTTTGACCTTGTGCTCGTGTCGAAATTTTGAATATACTGCACGTGAGTTGAACCCGGCTTTTCATTTGGGTTTGACCTGTGCTCACCTGTCCCTGTAAATCAATCAAGTGTATATCGGTGTGCACGGCCTTGTGGCATATACAGTAATACACTGTGTATGTCACAAGTTGTTCGTGTATGATGAATTCAAATTTAAATTATGACGAACAACCCAAATAACCGAGGCAAATCATATTTTCAAAAATTCACGTTTTATTTTATATTGCAAAAATATTTCTTTTTCAATTTTACTGCGTTAGTGAATATTTTTGCAGATTGCTCAGATGCTGGATTCAAACTGGAATGCAGTTGAAAATAAATACGAGTGTGAGTGATATGTAGTGAGGTGAACTGTAAATATGAAATGTGATGTAATTGTAATCAAAGTTGTATAGTTATAGTGAGAGCTTGAGATTGTACTATTCAAAGTTGTAATAAATATTTATTTGAATAAAATATTCGTTTAAATTCAAATTTTGTGTTATTTAATTTTATTCAACAAATATTTATTTAATCTGTGAAATATAAAATAGTACATTAACAAATACATTTAGACGAATGTATATATGTTTATTATCATCAAACAAAAATCATATAAGCGCATATTCAACATGGAGTGCCCTCTGACGATGCCCAGTACGGGGGAGATTACGGTACTGTATAGACTATGAGTATATATTATGTGTTAAGGGCTATATGGGTAACCCCTTAACGCTATTTAAAAGTAAATTTATTTTAGTATAGACACTGTTATAATAGCGAAATTATTACTACATAGTAAATAGTTTAACGGATCCTTAGAGGATGGGCGGTCCCAAGCATCCTTTAAGTCACTTGCTCTATATTACAGTACACTTGAATTAGCTTACACTGTATAAGTATGTATGTCCTGACTCGAGTGTTTATGTTCATTTTACGCTCGGGTCAGCCTGAGTTGCAGTTCAGTCTTCATTCCGGAGCTAGGACTTCTGTATATCACTTTTCAAGCTGCTGGCGAACTTTCTTTTCAGTTTCTTCATCTTAAATTTTGAAATCAAGACTATTGGATATTGAGATTTGTTATGGTTGTTTCAAACTATTGGGTTTATAGACTATGTAAAATTTTGTTTGTTTTGAGACTATTTATAGTGGCTTCATGAACCACTAAGTTATTTTAAATTCCGCTGCGAGTATTATGATTTCTGTGTCTGTGATTTTGTGATCTGATTTCATTTGCTCCAATTTATTTACAATCTATTGTTTTGAACTGTTCAGGTTTGACAAGTTTTAGTTTATCATCGAGGGTACAAAATAGTGGGTCATTACAGTTGGTATCGGAGCTTTGGTTTAACCATAGCTTGAGGAGCAAAAACACATTAGAGATAGTGTAGCAATACCCTAGAATGAGTGAAGTCAAATCTTAGAATCCTTTCCTTGAGAGAGAACGTATTTTAAAGTATAAAATGATTTTCAAAAAAGGGTTTTTCAAGAAGTATTTTGATATAAAAACCTTCTTGTTTTAAAAATTTAATTTGTCCAACTACTTTCTCTTTTCTTCATCTTGTATAATTAGGTCCTTTGTTGAATGCCTTTCTAGTGAACTTTATCTTATCTAATCTATATTTGCCTCTATATTCTCCTCTGCCCTAAAATTCAATCTTGATTTCTCAGGATGAATTGAGGAAATAACAGAGGTAGGGGATGAGCTGCTGCCCCAGCTCCTCCACCCGCTGCCCCAGTTAGATTTACTAAGCTGTGCAAAGATTATACCGAGCTTGGTGGCGCCAAGTTCACGGGGTCTGAAACCATAATAGAAGCTCAACAATGGTTGAGAGACTTGGAGAGGATCTTCTCCTATCTCGAAATCACTAATTCCCAGCAGCGGCAATTGGCGGCCTGGCAAATGAAAAGAGCCGCATTGAATTGGTGGCTGTCAGTTACTACTCACACCGTTGAGGCTAACATCACCTGGGAGCAATTTAGGTATCCTCTTAGGTTATCCAAATTTAGGTTAAATTCCGCCATTTTCTTTTGAAATCTGTCTTATATCTCTTATCGTGCTTTAGGGAGGCTTTTCCTGTCAAATGGATGCCCGAAGCGGGCAAGTCTCAGCTATATTGAGACTTTATGGACTTGAAGCAGGGCGATATGTCCTTTTTCGAGTATGAGAGAAAATTTAATGAAACTTTCGCAATATGGCTTAAATCTGATAGACACCCCGTTGAAGAAAAACAAGAAATTTATTGTTGGAGCGCGTCCCGAATACTACGATCGACTCATTACCCACGTGCATGGGACATTCACCGCTCTGATGGATATGGCTATCCAGTATGAAAACCCTACATCCAGAACTCCTCCTGCTGCCCAGTCTGCCCCATCTCAGTATTCTGGAAATTCAAAGAAGAGGAAGCCCCATTTTCACCAACGCCAGAAGAATAGGAATAGGACTCCAGGGCTAGGATCGTCGTCTTCTGCATCTCAGAGGCCGCCTGTAGACCTTTTTACCATCACTTGCCATAAATTCCACCAGAAGGGACACTACGCAAATAGATATACGACCTTGGGTGCTGCTATTCCACCTCCTTCCCAGTTTGATAGACGAGACCTCTGCCACATCTGCCTTCAGCCGAGACACTTCAAGAGAGACTGCCCTTCTCAGAAGAAGGGCAAGGCATCAGGGATTTTTGCTGTGACATCGACATCTTCTCCAGCCCCTCCGCCAGCACTTGCACAGGCACTCGCTCCCGCTCCTAGCGATTCTCAAGGTACACTTCAGGGTTCTTTTACTTTGTTCGAATATCCTATTCGTGTTTTATTCGATACCAGGGCTTCCCATAGCTTCATCTCATCGGATCTCTGTAGTAAATTTGAACATCTCCTTTCTCCCGAGTTTTCTTCTGTGCCTTTATGTGTTTCAAACCCCATCGGTGGCCCTGCAAACCTGAGCAAGGTTTGTAGGAATGTGAAACTTTTCCTCGATAGTTATCGATTCACTGGTGACTTCTATGTTCTAGGGTTTGACGCTTTCGATCTACTGCTTGGAAGTGACTGGTTGGATAAGCATGATGCCTATATTTCTTGTAGTTCCCGAACTGTCTCACTTGTAGGTGATAAGGGTGATTCTTTAGTAATTCAGTGTAGCTTGCCTCAGGAATTCGCTGGTAGCTTCATTTATTCTCTTGACACTTTCCATGGTGATATTGAGTCCACTCCTGTAGTTAGAATTTTTCCCACGTATTTGGTGAAGTCATCTCTCTACCTCCGAAGCGGGAAATTGATTGCCGTATCGATCTCATTCCTGGAGCACGACCTGTAGTTCTTCCAACCAGAAGAATGGCACCCAGGTAGAAGATCGAATTGAGGAATCAAATTGAAGACTTGTACTCTAAAGGTCTTATCAGACCTAGCTTTTCAGAATGGGGAGCTGCCGTGGTTTTCGTCACCAAATCAGATGGTTCTCTCCGGATGTGTGTTGATTATAGGGAGCTGAACAAGCTCACTATGAAAAACAGATATCCTATGCCCTGCATCAATGATATGTTCGATCAACTCTACGGAGCGACTGTTTTCTCTCAGCTTGATCTAGCCACAGGATTCCACCAGCTTAGAGTCGTTGAGGAAAGCATTCCCAAAACTGCTTTCCGTACTAAGAATGGCTTCTTTGAATGGCTTGTTATGCCTTTTGGGCTGACTAACGCCCCTGCTTTCTTCGTCGACTTGATGAATCGTGTTTTCCACGATGTGCTCAATAAATTTGTTCTAGTCTTCATTGATGATATCCTTGTGTCCTCTAAGTCCGAGGAAGAACATAGATCCCACTTAAGTTTTATTTTGGGGACCCTTAGAAGTCACCAGTTAAAAGCCAAATTCTCTAAATGCCATTTCTGGGAAGAGGAAGTACGATTCCTCGGACATATTGTCTCTAGTGAAGGGGTTTCTGTTGATCCAGTCAAGATCGCTGCGGTCAAAGATTGGGAAGAACCTAAGACTCCAACTGATATTCCCAGTTTTCTGGGCCTTGCCGGTTACTATCGGAGGTTCATTGAGAACTTCGCTCGGATCTCTGGACCTCTCACAACTCTGACTCAGAATAATGCTAAGTTTATTTGGAGCGATAAGTGTAAAGAGGCATTCTAAGAGTTAAAGAATAAGCTTATTTCCGCACCAGTGCTTACCGTTCCGAATGGAAATGAGAAATTAACGGTATTCACCGATGCTTGTCGCGGAGGTTTGGGAGCAGTGTTAATGCAAGATGGGAAGGTAACTGTATATGCTAGTCGTCAGTTGAAGGCCCATGAGGCTAATTATGCTGCTCATGATTTAGAATTGCTGGCTATTGTCTTTGCTTTGAAGCTTTGGAGACATCATCTCTTGGGTGCTAAGTTTGACCTCTTCACTGATCATCAGTCTTTGAAATATATCTTCATCCAGAAGGATTTGAATCAGAGACAAGTTCGATGGCTCGAGTTTCTTGCTTCTTATGATCTCGACATCAACTATACCCCTGGGAAAGCAAATGTAGTGGCGGATACGTTGAGTAGGAAGAAATATTTATTGTGCCAGCTTATTGTTTCTTCTCCTCTTGTGGATCAGATTAAGGCTAACCAAGATGAAGACGAGATGCTTAGGCGTATGAAGGGAAGTGTCCGTAGCAGAGTTGGTGGAAATAGTAGTATTGATGGTAGTGGAGCTCAGATGGATGATAAAGGGATTTTAAGGATTAATAATCGGATTTGTGTCCTAAATGTTGATGGTTTGAGGCAGCAGTTACTTCGGGAACATCATCAATCCCGACTTTCCGTTTATCCTGGCGTAGCGAAGATGTATCAGGATTTAAAAAAACTTTACTGGTGGAAGGGTATGAAGTACGATGTCTCTATATTTGTTAGTAGGTGTGTGACTTGTCAGTAAGTCAAGGCGGATCATCAGAAGACTCCGGGTTTATTGCAGCCTCTGGAGATTCCGGATTGGAAGTGGGAGCACGTTTCTATGGATTTCATCGATAGTTTACCGAGATCTAGGAAGGGTAATGAAAGCATCTGGGTTATCGTGGATAGACCGACCAAGTCCGCTCATTTTATTCCAGTCAAGTCTACCCATTCAGCTTCGAGCTTATCTGAGATTTATATGAGGGAGATTGTTCGCCTCCATGGTGTTCCCCTTAGTATCGTTTGTGATCGAGACCCTATATTCACTAGCCAATTTTGGAAGGCTTTCCAAGAATCCTTGGGTACTCGTCTGAATCTGAGCACTGCTTACCACCTACAGACCGACGGTCAAACGGAAAGGGTGAATCAGATTCTAGAGGATCTTCTCCATGCTTGATCTTGGATTATGGAGGATCTTGGGAAGATCATCTCCATCTTGTGGAATTCACGTATAACAACAGTTATCAGGTATAAATTCCAATCCTCTGTTCTTATTTTATCTTAATTCCCTATCTACCTCACTTTATTTTTTCCGGCTAGTCTCGAGATGTCCCCTTTTGCTGCTCCTTACGGGCGACCGTGTAGATCTCCATCCTGTTGGATCGAATCCGGTAATCGCTTAGTTCTTGGGCCAGATATGATTTTGGAAGCTTGGGAGAAAGTCGAGGAGATTAAGGGAGGTTAAGGATTGCTCAGGGCAGGCAGAAGAAGTACGCTGATCGTCGTAGAAGAATCTTGGAGTTTGCAGTTGGTGATTTAGTTTTTCTTAAGGTTTCTCCCTTAAGTAATGTGGTCCGGTTTGGACGTAGAGGGAAGCTTGCTCCTAGATTCATAGGTCCATTCTGCATCTTAGAGAGGACTGGGTCTCTTTCTTATCGACTAGAATTGCCCGAGAAATTTGCTGGAATACACAATGTATTCCATGTATCCCACCTTCGTCGCTTTCTTCATGATCCATCTCTTATTATCCAACCTTCTACTCTTGATAATTTGGACATCGAGCCTGACCTAACTATTGAAAGGAAGTCGCTTCGTATCGTCAATCGAGGTACGAAACAGCTAAGAAGAAAAACTATCCGCCTGGTCAAAGTGCAATGGAGCACTGATGAACGGGATTGCATCTGGGAGACGGAGGAGAGCATTCGTGCTTTGAATCCAGAATTATTCATTTAAGGTACTTTGTTCTTTATCTTATCTTCCGTTGTTTCCTTCCTACGTTCCTTTTCGAGGACGAAAAGTTCTGAGTGAGGGAGAGTGTAACAGCCCAAAAATTTTAGAATTTTTTTTTTCTTTCTTATTTGTTACTCTTGGATTTTATTTCGGAAAATTGAATTTCTAAATTTAATTTTTAATAATCACCCAAGATTTTTTTTATTTGTGTGAAAATTCTAAAATTCTTTAAAACTTAACATTTATTGAAGTTATAAATTTTTAAATTTTTAATTTTTAATCTTTTGATTTAATGTAATATATTTGTAACCACGTTTATTTCACCTTTTGTTCTTTAAAAAGATTGATTTTATACTTTTAAAATTGAATATTTAATATTTTACTTATATACATTTTTGCAATAAATTTCTTAGTAAATGTGTAAACACATCATATTTATCCAAGTAATAAATTTCCAAAACTTGTGTATAAATAAACTGTTTAATTATGCGTTTAAAAGGCGCGTTATTTGATGGAATAAATAATGTATATATATACATACAAGAAAACTTATAAAACTTAAAATCCGTTATTTTCATTTTATTTGGACCTAAATTTATTGCATCTGTTGTACGCATTGTAAATATATTACTTTCCATTTTCTCTCCTGAATTAATAGGAACTTTATTTACAAATTTTCTAACCGTTCATCTTTTTAATTTCTTGCCTTTGCTCCCATCAACGCGAGCTTTACATTTTATTTCTTCTGCTTTAATTTCGAAACCATTTGCGTTCAATTGGTAAAAAGAATCTAGTAGTCGTGTATAACTAGTAATAAATCAGTGCTCAATCAACTCGTGGCCCTTTTAAAAATCAATATTTATATTTTCTTGCATAACTGCTCATTTAACAAAATCAACGCTAGTTTATCCCTAAACACGTTCGTTTTGTTTTTATTTATTTCCTTTCCGTTTCAAAGCAAGATTTGATCACATGCCATTCTATTTTCCTCATTAAATCATGCTACCTCTCTGATCCAATTCTATATAACACACGCATTGTACAATTCTCATCAAAGTTTTCTTCTGCGTGTGAAGCTCTGGAATCAGGTATGCACACACTTCTCCTCTCTTATTTTTTTTCTTCTTCAGTTTTCTTTTATTTTCTCCACCTTGCTCGGCTACCCCGCTTCTCACTCCATGTTGTTGCCATCCCTGACTCCTTCCCCTGATCTATATTTGCCGTGCATGTCCAATATATATAGGAAGTCAAGCTTAGTTTTTCTTTTGCATTCTGTAGAGAAAATGTATGCGTCCCTGTAGTTAGTGGCCACGTGAAAAAAAACGCATATGTGCCTGTAGAAAAAATTGCCGTGCATCTCCTTCTCCCCGATATTGTTGCCGTCCCTTACTAGCTTTCTTTTGCATTCTGTGAAAAAAATGCATATGAGCCTGTAGCTTTTTGTGGCCACGTGAAATTGAATGCGTGAGTCATTTTTTTTAAATGTGAATCGCTTGAGTGTATCACCTTTGAAAATGTTAGCAAACAAAAGTGTGTAATGGAGCCAAACCTGAAAAATGATTTATGGTATATTAGTTGCGTGTGAAACAAATCACACGGCCTTGTCAATGCATAAGTGCATGCATGCATTTTTCAAAGTATTTTTTTTCTTCTGTAAATCTAATAACATTTTTTTACAAGACTCAGCCTATTTGATTAACAAAGCAATTTTTTTATAACAAAGCATTTTCCCAAAGCATTTAAATAACAAATTTGGGAAGGGAAGAGGATTGGAGATGCCGAAAAGATTGAGCGATGGAGTGGCCGAGCTGCGGGGGTCAAAATTCTTTTAATTTAAATCTCGTTCCAGTTGTTATTAAATTTTGCTTTGATCGCTTCATATTCGCGTAATTTAATTTTCGTTCATTTTTCAAGATCGAAATCGAGGTGTCACATCTGCTGGAAATTAATCATGCCTTATGTTCTTTTCTTTCGGGATAGATACCGTTGTTTAATTTGAATCTTCAGCAGCGAAAAGGTGAGTATTCTCACCTGACAAACGTACTTCTATATCTGTAATTTAACAACAAGTGTAGTTGTAAAATAAATTATATTTAAATTTTTATTTTCCTGTGATATAAATCTATGATGTTAAAACCCCATTTTTAAATTGACACATCATCAGTCGTATTATCTACTATTTTATTTATGCAGTTATACTATTTATTTATTTACTGTCTAATCATACTGCAAGTTCCCTGTAGAATAGAAATCGTTTCGGGCTAAAATGATAGGCCTGAACGATATTTATATATTTATTTATTTAGTCATTTATTTAACTTGGGATTGCGAGTTTGAAATGATAGAACCCGGATATTCTTTGTTAATTACGGATTGATATGATATATTATCCGTACCACTTGACCTAGGTAGAAGATATTATACAGACCCGTGGTTTTATATATATATATAGTTTTCTGGAAAAAAAAAGTAAGTATTTTTAAAATTTGTATATTATACCATTGTTGATTTGAATTGAATAAAAAATGATTTTTGTAATTTTATACGATTAAATATATATAAATAAAGGATTGATTTGGAATTTGAATATAAATTCATTTGAAATTTAATTTTGTAAAGGAATGAAATAAAGTATATTTGATAAAACTGGAATTTAATGATAAATAAGGTGGTATGAAATTTTCCTATAAATTAAACAGTTAACAAAGTAAGTACCAATAATAATTTGAATATATCTAAACTTAGGAAGAGTCTAGTTTAAGAAATGGGCAAGTTAAGTAATAATTTGGAAATAGTTATATTTTGGAGTAATAATTAAACTTAATTACTATGTAAATGTTGAATGCGAAGAATAAAAATCTTGATTTAACTTTAAAAAGTGAACATAAGAAGTTGATGTGCATTTATGAAATTTACCTCATATAAATCATATATTTTAGAAATTTAAATGACTATTGTTAAAAGTGGAAATATGGTTTTATAAGTTAAATAGGTTTAATCAAAGTTTAATTATTTATAAAAATTTATATCTGGAATTTAATTTACTTAAATTCTATTGTAAAGGATATTACCGCACTTTGTAAGTGCCATAGTTTATGCAAATGAACTTAAGGCTGAAATTAATTAAAAGCTATTGTAGTACTTGGTAAGTGCTGTGATTGCGGAATTTAAACTAAACCCGAATAAGTAAAAGGGCTACAGTAGCACTTGTTAAGTGTTGCCGTTGGCTAAAATGAGATTTTGAATATTGATTTGAAATTTTAATAACTTCACTTTTGAAAGTTAACGAAGTATTGGGATTTAAATATAACTATTTTGAAATGTATAACCACAGGTAATAATAATAACGATCGGTTGGCAAAGAGACCGAGACCGGATATGGGCATACTCTCTGTCGATACCGAAAACTACTTTGACAACCATGTACGCGGTGGAGATTCCAGAATGAAGTAGGTTGGCGGCGGCGTCCCTTTGAGGTAAATACGTGGACCCAACTCCTGTGAGTTGGCATAAGGTGGCTAAAACAGGAGCGATCGACGGGCTAAGGGGGTTAGCGCCCTTTATCGGACACTTCTCTTCGATACTATATTCTGACTTTGGATTTATTCGGTGGCCACTTTTACTTTTGATTTTAGGGGGAGTGTGACTCCCGCACCAAAACAAGGAAATAATGCGCTGAAAGGCGTGCCAGGCAGCCATGGGTGACCGTCAAGGGTAGAATAAACATCGCAGAATCTATCGCATAACACAACGCATGGATAAAATACAATAGAGAAATATATGTATAGTGAAGCTTCATAACAGAATATCATCAAATAAGCATCTTAGAAGTTTGATACAATCATCAGAACAGTCAATACATCAAAACCTCACTATAAAGCACTCAAAGTATATACGGAACACCCAGTACATAATATGAAATAATATGCAAAAGCCTCATGCTCGTCTTCGTCATCATCAATGTAGATCTCCAAGAACAGCACCTGTCACCTGCTACCTAGTCTGCCCATCCCAACATGGATGAACAGCCCAAGGTAATAAGAGGAGACATAAAACCTTGAGTCAGACAAAGTCTTAGTGAGCAGTAAATCAACTATCAAACATACCAAAAGAGCATAAGGGATAAAAGGAATAGGAACCAAACCATCCCACTCCGCCTCTTTCTACCGTGATAGCCCCCAGACACACACTAAGGAGAAGCAAGCATAATATGGCAGACAATTAAAGTAAAGCAATAATCATTCGAGTCAAGGTCGATGTTTTCCAAATACAAACCCCCAAGGCCTAAACCAAGATCAGATAAGCACCCGGAAAACACCGCTCTTGAGACCGAATGATGATACAACCAAACGTCCAAACATCCATGACTCTGGCTATCACTGTTATCATTGCCTTGATTTCACCGTTAGTTGAATGACCACCTGTCAAGGGCTAATGGTAACCCCGGTTCTAGACATAACTCCGCACATCGTCGCAGCCCGTGCCTAGGAATTTTCGCAACTACCCAGAGTACTAGCACGTCGTTGCAGCCCGTGCTTGGAACGTCGTCGCAGCCCGTTCCAACGTACTCTTGCTTTGAGCATGCTAGAACCTTCAACAACAATGAGATCTCAGCCTCCTAGTCATCCTCCTCGACGACTATTTCCATACTAGCTCAAGCGCCTCTCAAGCTAACCATTATCAACCAACTCGCATCGCATCATCGAGTTATCAACATGCTTGGGATGATCCCGTCTGGATTAAACCAAGGCTATCTCACATCATGCTTCGCTTTATCGCATCATAGCAAAGTCTCATCTCAACATCATGGCTTGCCTCATCGCATCATGGCAAAGTCCCATCTCAACATCATCTAATCCATACATATGAGCTTCAACATCCGCTTCATATGCCACAAGCAGCTTTCCTTATTCAAGAGCCTTTCCACTTAGCTTTTGAATCATCATCAACCAACTTGATCAAATCAAGCTATATATCAACTAATCAATCAAATCAAACATTAATCCAAGCAATCAATCATTCAAACAAGATCTAAATAAACAATTACAATGATAATGGCAATTTCGTAAATAAATGAGCATAGATCTAACATACATGAATCATGGGTTTTTAGCATAGATCTAACAAATATAAACCATGGGTTTTGTCTCTTCAACTTGATAAATGAACTTGTATAAGTAAACATCTTCATGAGTAATGGATCTACACTTGGATCTAAGGAAAAAAATGCATAAAATCACTATCTACAACACTCCAACAAACCACCAAACCAATATACTCCTTTGGGTCCGCGTGAGAGATAACCACCACTCACCGAATCACCCAAACACTTCAAAAACTAATCACTTCAGATCTGGACAGCAAGGATTCAAGCTTGATTCGTTGAAATCTCGCTTGAAACGATGGAATCTAGCTTCGTTGGATGAAGATCTTCAACTTTGGCTCTTGGATCTTCGATCTTGATCTTCGATCTTGGATGGATGTTAGAACTAGATTAGAGTGGAGAAAAGAAGATGAAGAAATGTTGTAGTCGAGCTCTCAAAATGGCAGCACTTCGTCGCTTCAAAAACCGGTGCCAAAAATTGAGCCAAACCCCTCTATTTATAGGCTGAATCCCCCCCCCCCCCCCCCCCCCCCCCCGAGTCGTCCATCCATAAGTCGTCGCCGACCCATCCTTGAGTCGCCCCCGACCTAAGACCCACGACCTAAAACTCCAACGACCTAACACGCACGCGGGCTACGACTTACGACTCATCGGAGACACAGGATCACACTAAGCCGACCCAACTGCATACGACTCAAAAGCCTCCGACCTAACCACTCAGAACACATGCCGACTCACGACCTAACTAACGCGGCCTAACGACTCAACAACCCCTACGACTCATCACCTAGCCGACCCAACAACTTAACTCGTGTATGACTCATAGCATACACGTCCTAAAACACAGGCCGACCTAACGACTCATCGACTCAACAACACTATACATCACACGACTCAGCGACTCGGCGACTCAACAACACTATACGACTCAACGACCTAACTCATTTTCCTTAAGTCGTTCCATCCTATGAGTTGGTCCAATACATGAGTCGGTCACCTCTATGAGTCGGTTATCCTATGAGTCGCTCACTACCTTGACTCGGTCCAAACCTTAAGCCGCTGCCTCTCTTAACTCGCTAACAACCATAAGTCGGCAACTACCACTCACTCCTATAAGTCGGCCAACCTATAAACCGTTGACCCCATGAGTCGGCCACCTACCCTAAGTCGCTCCATCCTCTAAGTCGGTCACGACTTAAGTTCCACACGACTTAACTTTAACACGACTTATCTCTAGAACGACTCAAGCTCCAAACGACTTAATGCAACTATTATACTATTTATCGACACGTAGAATACGGGTCGTTACAGGGAGTTTGTTCGAGGTGGGTGATAACTGCGACTATGCGCTACCACCGGTCCGGAAGCGTAATTGGTATATCTACCCTGGCATTGCCTAGTTTTGCCGTATCACCTACCATAGCGAGCCTTATACGATTTTGGTTTTGTACCATACCTATGGAGTGCCCTCTGACGATGCCCAGTACGGGGGAGATTACGGTACTGTATAGACTATGAGAATATATTTGTGTTAAGGGCTATACGGGTAACCTCTTAATGCTATTTAAAGTAAGTTTATTTTAGTATAGACACTATTATAATAGCGAAATTACTACTACATAGTAAATAGTTTAACGGATCCTTAGAGGATGGGCGGTCCCAAGCATCCTTTAAGTTACTTGCTATATATTACAGTACACTTGAATTTGCTTACACTGTATAAGTATGTATATCCTGACTCGAGTTTTTATGTTTATTTTACGCTCGGGTCAGCCTGAGTTGCAGTTCAGTCTTCATTCCAGAGCTAGGGCTTCTATATATCACTTTTCAAGCTGCTGGCGAACTTTCTTTTCAGTTTCTCATCTTAAATTTTGAAATCAAGACTGTTGGATATTGAGATTTGTTATGGTTGTTTCAAACTATTGTGTTTAAAGACTATGTAAAATTTTGTTTGTTTTGAGACTATTTATAGTGGCTTCATGAACCACTAAGTTATTTTAAATTGCGCTGCGAGTATTCTGATTTCTGTGCCTGTGATTCTGTGATCTGATTTCATTTGCTCCAAATTTATTTACAATCTATTGTTTTGAACTGTTCAAGTTTGACAAGGTTTAGTTTATCGTAGAATTTGAAGGGTACAAAATAGTGGGTCGTTACAATTCATCCATACAAGTCTGTGTCGGGTTCGAACAGAACTGAAGGCACCACTCCTACTACATCCATTTTGGAATTACTCTCAAGATTAGTAGCGATTAGCCCTTGCACTTAACTACTCCATCTTCGACTCCAAGATCTTGTCTTTCTTACGAAAATGTTCAAACCAGATCAAAATGGTTTTTGGAAAATAAATTTCGATCCCGGTCTCTTCAAAACGATCAACGCATTGGCCAATATTGATAGTCGATTATTTAACTATCAAATAACATTCACGAACAACCATCAGACATTAATAATTTCCTAAATTATTTATTTTCAAAATATCTTCGCAAGATATTTTTTCACACTTCATCCCTTTGAAAACAGTTTTCAAATCACCTTCCTCTCGCAGAATAAATTCCCAAATATTATTTATTTCCATCGAAAATACCAAGTCCAAATACTTTAGATTTTAAAATACTTTAAATCGCTTTATTCTAAAATATACTTTTAAAAATAATTAAAATAAAACTACTTTATAAAATATAAAACTAATTTTAAAATAAAAGTTAAGCCAAACTTGATTTAAAAATAAGAGTTAAGAAATTCTATACAAGTTTAAGTAAAACTTAACCAAACTATCTTTAAATTTATAAAATAAAAATATTAATAATTATCTTTTTAAAACATAATACCAATTAACCTTTAAAAATAATTACCACTATAACTAATAAAAATTAACAACTTAATAATTATTTCTTAAAAACATTCCTTTAAATAATTTTAGAACATTTAACTTATATTTAAAAATCTGCTTTGAAAACGTATTTGGCTTTTCAGGGAAATACACTTCTCTTCCACACCTTTTAAATATAATCCACTATTTATTTTTAAATCAAATTATCCATTCCTTTATAATTTTCATCATGAAATTTATACTTCCAATATCCACTGATATCTTATTTCACTTTATAAACCCAGTTTATAAATTCCATAGTCTCATCTTCTTTTAAATCACTAAATCAGTTTCTAAACCAACTTTCACAATTTACTCCATTTGAAAATAAATTCTTTTACTTACTCAATCTTATTTTAAAACCTACTAATTCTAGATTTATCTTCTTTATTAAGATTTAAAATTTATTTTAACTGAAACTACCAATTCCATATTTATTTTAAAATCCGTCTTTTGTTTTTCCTAAATATTTAAATCCTCAATTGATTAAATATTTTATTCCTTTAAATAATACCACTAAAGTTTAAAAATTCATTTATTCTCATTTATTCAAAAATCTCCTTTCCCACACTTGGAATTTATTTATTAAAATTTTAAAATCAACTTCTATATGCTATTTTTCTCCCAATTCATTTTTTTAATTATCCAAATTCTCTAGAATTATTTTACTTTAAAGTTTTCCCTTTTATTTCCTTTCAAAAATCCAGTCTTTATATTTTGATGACTCAATATACCCAAGTATATTCAATCCAACCATAGCATCAAACGTTTCAATTTCCAATAAAAATGTTATCGCAGATCATCAAATGAACTATATCACAGAATAATAAAACAATCTAAATAAATTTGAGGAATCCAGTTGGATCCCTCCAACCTATTTTCCTGCATCCACAGATGTTAGCACAATATAAAATACCAATTCCACTTCGAAGTGGAATATCGCGGTATATGAGTTATATTATCTCATCCACTATATAATGCGGGAAATCAATCATTCTAATATATACTATTTATATACCACTATAGTTACTATCATGTCCAAACTGATAACAATTATCAATACAATCAACAACCAATAATTTAAATTTAATCACTTAAACTTAAAAGGTATCCAGATGAGTGAGTTTAACTCATCTTTAATTTTGCTGTTTGCGATCCATTTCAGACTGGCTTGTCTCCATGATGTTAAACCTTGTATAAACATTATACAATTTATTAATATTTGAAATGATTCGAACAATTTATTAATTTAATTTAATCTAATAAATTGATTTTAAACTAAAAATTAAATTTTAAACTAATTTTCTTTTTAATAAATTATCTTTAGTAGCTAAAATAATTAAATAGGTTTATTAAAGAAATTAATCACTATAAAATATATCTTTAAAATAATTGGTAAGTTTAAAAATGCATACTTATTTTTTTCATTCCTTTCATTTTAGAACTATATATATATATATTACCAAATTATAAATTTTATCTATCCTAATTACCCTTTTTAAAATTTCTATAATTTTTAAACTTTATCTGTATATATACTTTCTATGTTAAAATATGTGTGTGTTTATATAGATGCACTTATATTTATATTATACCTTTCTGTACATAACCAGACATAAATTTTAAAATACATAAACTGTGTATACCTACTGCAATTACTTTTTTTCCTTTTTCTGTATAGATACACATATATATTTAGAATTAAAACTAATATAGGGTTTAACCTTCCTATTATTATATTTTTTTCCCTGTAATATGTATATAAATAATTTTAATGAAACAATTTAAAATAAAAATACCCACTGCACACACCAGGCTGCTGACTTTCTGACAAACCCAATCTTTGACGAGCTCAAGCTTCCACAGTGACGACGTCCCGATGCTTTCCCACCGCGAACCTAGCTATTCGCGAAGACATTGCCATGCGAACATCTCAATTCGATTCCATCGTGCTCGGTTACGAGCCGGCCTCTCAACTACTACAACTCCAACTTCCCAATCGCTCGACTCCGCTGTCGACTCCATCAAATCCATGTCGCATCCTCCGCGAGTTCGATCTTGCTTAGACTTGAATAGAACTAAGTTTTCGATTCACGCAAATACCATAATCAAATCGAATTCGAGAAGAATTAACAATTAAATTTGCTCGGCCATTTTAAACGAGAAGGGGGAAAACTCGGCCTTACATTCGAACTTGATTCAATTTCTAAAATGAATTTTGATGAGAAGCAGCAGTCTCTATTTTATTTTTTTATGAATGAACCTTTTATTTGGCCATCTCGATTTTAATTGAGAGAAAAAGGACATCTGTTCGATTTTTTAAAGAAACATTAGACACGTGTTTACATAAGTGTACAAGTGTCTAAAAACCCAGCTACGAGTTGAATCATAACTACAGTTATTGACTAGTCAAAATATACAATTTTAATTTAAATTTGAATTCAAATGTCTTGAAATTGAGTTAAAAATCTCGATCTCCTATCGAAGCAAGCCGTTAGGCGTTCATAAGGTTATACTCCTATTTTGAACGCAATGGAAAAGGTTTCGAGTCCTAATTCGATCGTATGGAGAAGATAGCTTTTTGGAACAGTTAATTTCGATATAAATTTTAGCGCATTTATCTATCATTCGGCCAAACAATCACTCCAAACATTACGAAAATTGAAATCCGATAATAATACACTATTACGGATCAAATGGAACTGGTTTCGTCGAATTCCGAGACTGTGCCTCGGAAGGCTATTTTTAAATATCAATTTAAATGATATAAATTCAAAACTGAACAAAACACCCTCAAACTCAAGTTTAACAATTCTACTATCTCCAGTACAATAAATTTTTATAAACCATTGAATTATTTTCAACTCGCTTAAGACTCAAGATCTAATATTTTACCAATCTCTTGTTATTAAATTCAATTATTTAATTTCCAAATAATAATGATATTTGAAATTCAAGTTAAACCAACTTTCAAATATTTAAAATAATTTAAATATTCCAATTTCGAATACCTTAAAAATTTTGGGTTGTCACATTCCTCCCCCCCTTAAAATAATTTTGTCCCCGAAATTACTAGTTAAGAGGAATGGTCCATAACCCGTTAACTATTAATCCCAAAACCAAATAGTTTTTAACAGTACCCAAAACAATTTTTTTATTAAAGATACTATCACAATTACAAACTTCCTAAACTCATCCACTACTTCCATACAATATTATTTTCTTAACAATTCAAATTTAAATTTAAAACCCCATTTTAAATTTTCAAAATTTCTCAAAAATTTTCTAACTCCCTAAATTTCTGAATTTTTTTGGCCAACATCTCCTTTGCGCGGCTAGCTCGGTACAACTACAAAATGCCTCTATGGGCACCTAGATTTCAAAAGAAAACAAAAACGCCAAGTGGCTAGACCGGAAAATCATCAAATTTCATATAGAAATTCAAATACATACTTTTGCCGAGCAAATTTCAATTTATCTTTTAAAATCAAAAATCCCAATTTCCTTTTGCTTTTTAAACACCTGTATATTCTACTTAGCAATAATATCCAATCATAGCTTTCAAAATCATTTTATACATTTCTTTACAATAGTTTCGATATCTATGTCATTCAAGCCTGTACGATGCACATATATCATCCGTACGCAACGCCAATTCGATCGCTCACTCGATCACACAATTCCAATTCCAAACTAGTATCGTTCACCGGACTTCCTAGTGCGGACTCAGATCTGGTTTCTTGATCAGAAACCGTCATTCACCTTGCATAGCCATAACTATGATAGAGAATTTCCAAAATCAATCAAAAATCCAAATCCAGAGTTCGCCGTCGAAAATGGAGTGAAGAATTCCAACTCGGATCGGTATAACTACCTTGAAATTCTATGCTCGAATCCGGATCAAATCGCTATGCGAATAAAATAATATACATACATCTTACGTATTTATATCCATTGATTATTAACTATATCAATTCTCTTTTATTAACATTCATTTGATTTCTATCTACTTATTCACAATTTTCCCATTTCGCAACTTTCGGTTTTAATCTCCATTCAATTACTCACTTAGAATAATTTTTCCCAATACCAAATTTATTTAAGAATTTCACCATTCCTTCTTAAGTATTATATATATGTTTTATATACCTCTTATAACTATTTTTGCTTCACCACTTTTGTTAATCTATACTTTTACTCAAATTTTCATTTTCATATTCGTTTGAACTCATTTCTCTTTCATCTTAAATATTGAATTCTATTTACATTATCTCAACCCCTACTTAATTAACAATTTCTCTAATTAGTTCCACTTACTAATTTATTCCCATCTCAAACCATTTTTACTTCCAAACTTTTATTATTTTAGTTCACTTAGAACTAGTTCTACAACTTCACTCTACTCGATTAAATTTTAAATTTTAACATTCAGTTCTCAATTTCATTCAGTTACAACGAAATAAATTTCCCAATCTCAATTCTTTAATTTAAATTTTCATTTTCAATTCTACTTGAATTAAAATTTCCTTCCTTCAACCCATTTATTCCCAAAAAAAATTAATACTTCATTTTATACAACAAGATTCAAATCAAATCTCATTCTAAATCATTTTCTTATCTACTTAAATCAATCCTTTTACTTACTAATTTTATTCCAGTTCTTTATTTTATTTAGTCAAATCTTGACTAGTTTCCATTAATACACAATTCAAATTAATTCCCAATATTCAGTTCCTAATTTTATTTACTTACAAACGCTAATTCATTTGTCCATCCACAATTTTATTTCCAACTTAACTTTTTATTTAATTACACTTCCATTAAATTTAAATTTTAAACTTCCTTAAGTTTCCAACTTATTTAAATTCCATAAACATTTTAATTAACTTCCAGAGTTTAAGAAATTCTTAGATATTTCAAAATAAATTTTGAAGGCATATATATATTCTTTTGCATTTTCAAAATCAAACCCAATCTTCACAAACAAACACCAATCCAAAATATCCAATATTCCTTTGTATTTTAAAATCAAAACGGTTTGATCAAACCAAACTCTAGTATTTCAAAAATCATTTTCGAAATCCACAATTCAATTGCATATCCAATTATTCCTTGAATTTTTAAAACCAACCCAGTTTTGCAAACAACTCCAATTTAAATTATTCAGGTAGCAATTCCTCCCTTGGAAACTCGAAAATAAACATCGATGATGCTGCAGTCATCACCGAAGTTATTTCCTAGCAACCGAAGAGAGTTCAATGCTTTTACTCTTTTTAAAACATTTCAAATATTTTTAAACTCCAAATCTTATCCGATTTCAAATCCAATTCAAAATATTTTCGAAATAATATCACTATTATTTATCCAAAACCTTTGAAAATCATTTTCAACCCAAAGGAATTTAAACTTTTCCCAAAATTCCAAATTCCATTCCTGCCAATTCATATTGAAACATTACTCTGGAATTTTTATTTTTCAATTTGTAAATCACGTTTACAGTTTACATTTACAAATTTCATTTTTATATGAATTTATTTCTTAGCCTTTTGTTATGATTTCAATTTCTTATACAAATTTTACACAACAACGATAATAACTTAATATTATCACTTCCTAACAACCAAGCAACCATATATAACTATAATAATTTTCGAAAAATTATATCTTTTATATACAAAAATAATTTGGGTAAAATTATTTTATTTACCCTATTTTTAAAACCATAATGTGTCGGTTTATCTTATTCAAGAGTTTAGAAGCCCCTATCGATGACTTGGCATCCCACATATCGACCCGAATTCATAAATATTCAACTGATAAGTCAACACAATATAAAAACAATTTTTATATTCACTAAAAAATACGTGCTCATATTTATTAATACACTCAAACTCATTCTAGAGTACTACAAACTCTTTTTTTAAATGAGTAATATCTAACAGAGCCAAGGTTCTCGCTTAACCTTCAGCTCTGATACCAAATGTAACAGCCCAATTTTTCGATGCTCGAAAAATCGAACCATTAGGGTTAAAAGAAGAAGGAGGTAGAAGGAGAGAAAACAACATAATAGAATCTCACCATCGTAGCGGAATAAAATATAATAGATAATAACCGATCTTTACACAAAGAAACTATATCTGTTTATACATACAACATCAGAATACAACATCAGAGTTCAACAACATCTATAACACACAACTGGACAGTTATATTAACTTGTCCTTACCAAATTGACCATACAACTTACAACACAGCGGAATTATACATCAAGTATGTATGCTACGTCTCGCCATCCAACTCGTCTCCTGAGCTTCACAACATCCTTTCCTGTACTCCATAATACTCGGTCTGACCCAAGCATTATAGTTAAATAATACCCGAGTCAGTCTGGAAAACCAGTGTGAGAAAATACACTCAACTGGATCATTAAAGTTTTCAAAATCCCTTGAAATCAAAGGTATCTCGTAAGACCACGCCACAAATAAACATGTCAGGTTTTTACCATACGAAAACCAAAACATTTTTATTAAAATCCGTTTGATATTATAATAGTGTCTATAGAAAGTAAAATAGAATCTAGCTGAAATGGTTGCATCTCATGTTTCAGCAATAGTTGGGCACAATCAAAACCGTACAGGCGCTTATTGGAGATTGGATTCCATACAATGGCAGGGCTACTAGGGTACCGTCCATCACAGTAAGTGTTCTAGATCAACGTACCGAGGATCCATCCCGATCTCCTACATCACAAGACCGGAGCTACTCCTTACTGGATAGTCCGAACACCCCGTGGTTTGGACCAGCAACCGCCACACAGCCGAAATAAAAAGGGACATCTACAAGGGTGACCTTACCCTAATTAGTTGCTAGCCACTTAGCCTTGTGTGCATCTTCCCTGTTTTAGCGATTCTCGGTTAATGAGGGTTGAGGTTAAGCATTATCTTTTTAGCACACAGTCACTTAGAATGCTCATCGTCCTCCTAATGACGTTCTGAAAGCGTTCGTCCATACAAGTCCGTTCTGGGTTCGAACGAAACCAAAGGTACTACTCCTACTACATCCATTTTGGAATCACCCTCAGGATTAGTAGCGATTAGCCCTTGCACTTCACTGCTCCAATTTCGACTCCAAGCTCTTGTCTTTCTTATGAAAACGTTCAAACCAGATCGAAGTGGTTTTTGAAAAATAAATTCCGATCACGGTCTCTTCGAAACGATCAGCACATTAGCCAATATTGATAGTCGGTTATTTAACTATCAATTAACATTCAAGAACAACCATCAGACATTAATAATTTCCCAAATTATTTATTTCCAAAATATCTTTGCAAGTTATTTTTTCACACTTCATCCCTTTGAAAACAGTTTTCAAATCACCTTCCTCTCGCAGAATAAATTCCCAAATATCATTTATTTCCACTGAAAATCACCAAGTCCAAATCCTTTAGATTTGAAATACTTTAAATCACATTATTCTAAAATATACTTTTAAAAATAATTAAAATAAAACTATTTTATAAAATATAAAACTAATTTTAAAATAAAAGTTAAGCCAAACTTGATTTAAAAATAAGAGTTAAGAAATTCTATACAAGTTTTAAATAAAACTTAACCAAACTATCTTTAAATTTATAAACTAAAAATATTAATAATTATCATTTTAAAACATAATACCAATTAAACTTTAAAAATAATTATCACTATGACTAATAAAACTTTAACAACTTAATAATTATATCTTAAAAGCATTCCTTTAAACAACTTTAGAACTTTTAACTTATACTTAAAAATTTGCTTTGAAAACGTATTTGGCTTTTCAGGTAAATACACTTCTCTTTCACACCTTTTAAAAATAACCCACTATTTATTTTTAAAACAAATTACTCATTCCTTTATAAATTTCCATCGTGAAATTTATACTTCCAAATATCCACTGATATCTTATTTCACTTTATAAACCCAGTTTATAAATTCCATAGTCTCATCTTCTTTTAAATCACTAAATCAGTTTCCAAATCGATTTTCACAATTTACTCCATTTAAAAATAAATTCTTTTTACTTACTCAGTCTTATTTCAAAACCCATTAATTTCAGATTTATCTTCTTTATTAAGATTTAAAATCTTATTTTAACTGAAGCTACCAATTCCATACTTATTTTAAAATCCATCTTTTATTTTTCCTAAATATTTAAATCCTGAATTGATTAGATCTTTTATTGCTTTAAATAATACCACTTAAATTTAAAAAATTCATTTATTCCCATTTATTCAAAATTCTCCTTTCCCACACTTGGAATTTATTTATTAAAATTTTAAAATAAACTTCTACATTCTATTTTTCTCCCAATTCAATTTTTTAATTATCCAAATTCTCTAGAATTAATTTACTTTAAAATTTTCCTTTTTCATTTCCTTTCAAAAATCCAATCTTTATATTTTGACGACTCAATGTACCCAAATATATTCAATCCAACCATAGCATCAAATATTTCAATTTCCAATGAAAATGTTGTCATAGATCATCAAATGAACCATATCATAGAATATTAAAACAATCTAAATAAATTTGAGGAATCCAGTGGATCCCTCCAACCTGTTTTCCTGCATCCACAGATGTTAGCACAATATAAAATACCAATTCAACTTTAAGGTGGAATATCGCGGTATATAGGGTTATATTATCTCATCCGCTATTATGCGGCGCATAGGGTCTCATCCGCTATATAATGCGAGAAATCAATCACTCCAGTATATAATATATATATATATATACACTACTATATATACTATCACATCCAAACTGATAACAATTAACAATGCAATCAACAACCAATAATTTAAATTTAACCATTTAAACTTAAAAGGTATCCAGATGAGTGAGTCTAACTCACCTTTAGTTTTGCTGTTTGCAATCCATTCCAAACTGGCTTATTTCCATGATTTTAAACCTTGTATAAACATTATACAATTTATTAATATTTGAAATGAATCGAACAATTTATTAATTTAATTTAATCTAATAAATTGATTTTAAACTAAAGATTAAATTTTAAACTAATTTTCTTTTTAATAAATTAACTTTAATAGCTAAAATAATTAAATAGGTTTATTAAACAAATTAATCACTATAAAATATATCTTTAAAATAACTGGTAAGTTTAAAAATGCTTACTTTTTTTGTTTCTTTCATTTTAGAAATATATATATATATATATATATATATATATAACCAAATTATAAATTTTATCTATCCTAATTACCCTTAGTTTCTACAATTTTTTGAAACTTTATCTGTATATATACTTTCTGTGTTAAAATATGTATGTTTTTATATAGATGCACTTATATTTATATTATACCTTCTCGTACATAACCAGACAGAAATTTTAAAATAGGTAAACTGTGTATACCTGCTGCAATTAATTTTTCATTTTCATTTTCTACATAAATATACATATATTTAGAATTAAGACTAATATACGGTTTAAACCTTCTTGTTATTATATTTTTTTCTCTGTAGTATGTATATAAATAATTTTAATGAAACAATTTAAAATAGAAATACTCACTGCACACACCAGGCTGCTGACTTTCTGACAAACCCAATCGCCAACTTAGCGCACGTCCCTGCTCGAATTCGAGCTCCTTGCCAACGAGCTCGAGCTTCCACAGTGACGATGTTGTGATGCCTTCCCACTGCAAACCTAGCTGTTTGCGAAGACATTGCCACTCGAACATCGTGATTTGATTCCATCGTGCTCGGTAACGAGCCAGCCTCGCGACTACTATGACTCTAACTTCCCAATCGCTCGACTCCACTGTCGACTCCATCAAATCAATGCCGCATCCTCCACGAATTCGATCTTGCTTAGACTTGAATCGAACTAAATTTTCGATTCACCCAAATACCATACTCAAATCGAATTCGAGATGAGTTAATGATTACATTCGCTCGGTCATTTTAAACGAAAAGGGGGAAAACTCGGCCTTATAGTCGAAATTGATTCAATTTCTAAAATGAATTTTAATGAGTAGTAGCAGTCTCTATTTTATTTTTTTATGAAAGAACCTTTTATTTGGCCATCTCGATTTTAGTTGAGAGAAAAAGGACATCTGTTTGATTTTTTTAAAGAAGCATTAGACATGTGTTTACATAAGTGTACAAGTGTCTAAAAAGCCAGCTATGAGTTGAATGACAACTATAGTTATTGACTGGTCAAAATATACAATTTTAATTAAAATTTGAATTCAAACGTCTTGAAATCGAGCTAAAAGTCTCGATCTCCTATCGAAGCGTGCCGCTAGGCGTTCATAAGGTTATACCCCTATTTTGAATGCGATGGAAAAGGTTCCGAGTCCTAATTCGATCGTATGGAGAAGATAGCTTTTTGGACCAGTTAATTTTGACACAAATTTTAGCGCATTTATCTATCGTACGGCCAAACGATCACTCCAAATATTACGAAAATTGAAATATGATAATAATACACTATTACGGATCCAATGTAACTAGTTTCGTCGAATTCGGAGACTGTGCCTTGGAAGGCTATTTTAAATACGGATTTAAACGATATAAATTCAAAACTGAACAAAACACCCTCAAACTCAAATTTAACAATTCTACTATCTCCAATGTAATCAATATAATTTTTGTAAACCATTGAATTATTTTTAACCGGTTTAAGACTCAAGATCTAATATTTTACCCAATCTGTAATTATTAAATTCAATAATTTAATTTCCAAATAATAATGATATTTGAAATTCAAGTTAAACCAACTTCCAAATATTTAAAATAATTTACAAATTCCAATTTCAAATATCTTAAAATTTCGGGTTATCACATTTAGGGTAAGAGGTATTAAGTATTTGGTTGAGGGTCCACATCTTTTCTAATTAAAAAGTATTAAATTGTCCAAATTTGGAATTAGGAGCCATGAGGGTTATCTCCATAAGGTTCGCATCTGGTTTGGGGTATTAAGTGGTTATAGGGCCCGTCTCTTTCTTAAAAGGAAGTATTAAGTACCCCGATAGTATTCCAATTAAATAGGGACATCTCTAAAAAGGTTTACTTCAGTGTTGGGGTATTAAGTGATTATTGTAAGGCCTGCCTCCCTGTCGAAAGAAACCAAAACGGATTCCATATTTATAATTAAGAGTGATGGTGGATATCTCAGGAATAATTCGCTTCGAGTTTGAGGTACTAAGTGACTGATCTAGGGTTCGCCTCTCCCTTAAAAAGAAATTTTAAGTAACTTAGTGAGATTCCAAGCGATGACAGCTTGATAGTACCAATGAGGAGTCGGCTTTGGGGTTAAATATTAAATGACAAGGGCGTACCTATAAATAGGTGTGAAACAGTCAGAGGTCTGCCTAGTACTTATTAATGAGGTATTAAGTGGCTTGAGTACAAGATGTTACATTGGTAAGGCCATAATAACGATAGTACCAGTGAGGAGTCCGCTTGGGGATATGTATTAAGTAATGTAGGACCTATCTAGAATATAGGTATTAAATGGTGAGAAGTCTGCCTAGTCCTTTTAAAGGTATTAAGTGGTTTGGGTACTATCTCTTACATGGTTATGATTTTATTGGCGATAGATGCGGTAATAGTTGGACATCAAATATCAGAAGCCTTAAATAGTGGTTAGAGGTCTTTCTAGCTAGGACCCACCAACCATTGACAACATTATTTAAAAACCACCTTGGGAATAGGTCTTAAATGATGGGGTCTACCTTGATTGAGGTCTTAAATGTTCGAGTCTGCCTTTTTCCCTTTTAAAAATATTATGTGGTGATTATAGAAGCCCACTTTATATTTAAAAGTATTAAGTGGCAAATGGGTTTGGAAGTATTGGATGGTTGATATGGCTTCATCAGTATTTTGTACCTTAGGAAAGGGCCGGTAAGTAATCATGTGTGCAATCGAAGGTTAAATTAGAATTTCTAACCTTAATAGCATAAAAATTAAATAGAAACCAATCGGTAAAAATTTATGTTATGGACAATTTATAGGTTTTCCAGTCACCAGAACGTTTTTCTAAACCCCTCCTCATTACAACTCACATGATAGATTTAGAGGAGCAGGTTATTGAAGCTGGATATGCTTTGTTATTGGAGAAGTCTTCTTTTCTCTCATACTAGATGCTCATGTGACAATCTTCTATCAAAGGAATGCCATAAATTCCAAAGTAGTAGTCATAGTCAGTATTCTTATCCTATTATTGTTTCTGTTGTGAGTTTAGATTTCTATCAATCTCCGACAATGCTTGTGACGATACGATTCTTCGACGCTCGAAAGTCGACATCAATACGTCCACTGTATCAACTGCCGAACAATTGAATGTCGGAAAACCGAACCCTTAGGGTTTAATTCGCCGAATTGTTAGGGTTAAAAAAGAAGAGGTAGAAGAAGAAAGAAAGAAGCAACATAAACAATATCAGAATCTCACAATCGCAGCGGAACAACATATAATAGATAAATGAATAATCTTTAAATCAAAAGAACTGTAACAGTTATTACATCACATCACATTACATTACATTATCAGAGTTTACAACAACAAACAACGGAAAATAAATACTATATACTAGTTGATACGCCATGCCATCCAGCTTGCTCCCGATCTCCACAGCAACTCCTGAATTCTAGAATGACCTGATAACCTGACTCTAGGCTGCCCATGTGGAAATTGGTGGGCACCCAGAGTTTAGGAAGGGAACAATAAACTCCAGGTCAGTCATGCGACTGGTATGAGAACATAAAACAGTTTATCTTTTAAAAAAACAAACAAAGAAATATTTTAAAATACATCCGCAATGCTTTTAGAAAATGTAACTACCATAAGGCCTTCCGCCACACACACAATGCAAACGCAGAATTGGAGGAGATTTCTCCTTATGATAGTCAAACATGCTTGGTACGCAAATTTCTTTGATATTATTACTATAAGTGCCAAGTGCAGGAAAAACATTTCGAAAGTATAATGTTAATCTTAGCTAGCATAGGTACCACTATAGTATGCCTACTATAGCTACCATATTTGATGGCAGGTTCTACAACTAAAACTGTACAAGGCTTGTATTGTTTCTTTGGATTTCCAACAAATGATCAGGCCAAGGAACTTCCTATTGCCATATGGGTACGCCTTTGGAAAGTAGCCCCGAGAACCTAACCGGATCTCTGCCAACACAAGGCCGGATTACCTCTGCAAAAGTAGGTAACTACTGACACGAGTATGTCATCCCCCGGTTGTAAACCACCTTTATCCGAGGATCCTCAACCAACAAAAATCACAAAGTCATATATATTTGCGACATCCACATAAGTTAAGTATCTGGGCTCCATACCATGATACCACTTCTATCCAGAAGGAAATGCACATACCCTAAGGGACGCTACTCCCTATAACCTTGCTGCATCTTTCCTGTTTTGACCATTTCGGGGTGTGGGTCCGATGAAGTCCCGTCCACAAAGCTACGCTTTACACAAAAGCCACGCTTTGATCAACAAATACTCAGCGGCACTCAGCATGCCACATTACCAAATTGGGAATATATCACTAGTAACCATCAACTACATAACCTCTGAGCTCGTACGTCTCAGAGAAGGGTGTTAAGCTAAGAGAATAAATTCTCCGCCACAAACAGAAATGTATTTGATAGAAACCAGCTTTACATATCAAATTGTAACGTCAGACACACATCCATACAAGTCCGTTCCAGGATCGAACGGAACCAAAGGCACTTCCAAAGAAGCCCTTGCAATCCAGATATTCACTAATTACGTTGGAATTCCCATCACAAAGGGTGATAAAATCTCTATATCGGAGATCCGCCGATGTAGAGACATTCGACGGTAATTCTTCCGTTTTCGAAAATATCCGGTCTTCAACGCCGGTCTTCAAATGCTATCCATTACGACATATCACTATTCGGAATGGAATTCATGACCCAAAGGTCTTTTCCCGGCTAAACCGAATAACGAGCGCTTATTTTAACATAAGTGTAGCATTCAAATTCAAGCAAATCATAACAAATACCCATTTAAAGGTAAATATTGATAGTCGGTTATTTGACTATCAATAGATATGCACAACATCACCAGATTCCAAATAATTTCCCAAATTATTTATTTTCCAAAAATATCTTTACAAGATATATTTTCCCACACTTCAACCATTTGAAAACAAATTTCCAATCACTTTTCACCTTTACAACTTTTGAAAACAAATTTCAAATCATTTTTCCTTACGCGGAAACATTTCCAAATATTTATTCATTTTCACTGGAAATCTGCCGAGTTCAAATACTTTAAAATAATTTATAACACTTATCCAAAATATAACGGGAAAACACTTTGAAATAAAACTATTTTTTTAACACTTTACTTAAAATATTAGTTATAAAAAAAATATTATACAATATTACATATAACTTAAGTCCAAACTAATTTCCCAAATAAAATTAGTAGATAAAGTATAACTATTTTCTAAAACAATTATTGATTAAATCTTAGAAATAATCATTTCTATATCAACTTAATAAATCTTTACTTAAAGGATTTAAAACAATTTAAGAAGTTAATTTCTCCAAAGTATCCTTTTCAAAACCAATTCTAGAATTATATACGTATATGTATATATATATATATATTATTTTTCAAAGTTATTCAAAAATTTTATTCGGCTTTCCAGGGACAATACACTTTCATTTCAAAATGATTCATTTCAACCAATTAAATAAATCCTTACCGATTTACTTTAAATTTACGTTCCAAATCCGTAAATTTATTTCTACGCTTCAAAGATAAATCAATGTTTTTTTATTTTTAAACAAATTTCTCTTTCGTTTATAAATTCCATGGGGAATTCACATTTCCAAAATATCTATTGATATACGATTTTCAAATCGATTTCAAATATTCACTTTCAACGACAATTCAATTTTTCAATTAATTTCAAAAACAACCAAATCAAATTCCATATTGATTTCCCAAGAAATTAAACATCAAGTGAATTTCATTCAAATATCAAATTGAAATCAATTTCTACTAAACCTCAAATCAATTTTCAAATTGATTCTAAATTATTTTCAAAACACCAAATAAATTTCCAAATGGATTTTCAAAAGATTTATTTTCAATCACTAAAATCAATTCCCAAATGGATTTCTAAATTTTATTTCCTTTTTTTAAAATTTTTTTTTAAAAGAAAACCAATTCTTTTATATTCCAAACTCTTAAAAATCCGTATTTTGAATTATTTCTTCAACCTTTGAATAATATTACTCGAAATCCATTTATTAAAGCTTTTCCCATATTTTTGAAATTTTATTCAATAATATTAAAAATAAAACTTTATTATTTTAGAATTCCTTCTTTTAAATTTATCCAATTCTCAAAAATAAATTTTAATATAAACTTTTTACCTGGATTTTCAAAAATCCATTTATTTATTTCCGGTATCTAACGATACCAAAATTATATTCGGCTAAATTTTAGCCTTCAACGATTTCAATCATAAAGATAATCACACAGAGATTATAAATAAATCAACACACAACATTAAAACAAATTCAATTATTTGAGGAATCTAGTTGGATCCCTCCAACCTGTTTCCCTGCATCCACAGATGTTAGCAGAATACCAATCCCGTTTCAAGACGGAATATCGTGGTACATGGGTTTATATAAAATATTATCTGCTATTATGCAGCGCAATAGGGTCTCATCCACTATATAATGCGGGAAAATCAACACCAAGTACATATATAATACCATTCCACTTCAAGGTGGAATACCACGGTATATGTGTTTAATATAATAACTTCCACTTAATATGCGGCGTATAGGGTATATTTCAATCTAACAGATAGAAATTTATCATTTAATGACACAATCAAGCAATTTTAAATCTAATTATTTAAAATTTAAATCGAAACAAATTCGATTGAGTGAGAAGTTCTCACCTTTCTTCCAATAGCAGTTTCAGCGCTTATTCCGAATAAAATTAAACGCGCGTTTAATTTTACCCAAAATTCTCACTAGCTCCAATCAAATCCAATCTAGCTCCATTATGTAATATTCGACAATACGATTCCAATGCAAGTCGTTTCGTGTGAAACGGAGCTCGTATGAAAAAGTTATGATAGTTTAAAGTTTAAACGAATTAATATATAATAATTTTACTATTTTCTTTTTATTTTTAAACCTCAAACACATCTGGTCCGTTTATTTCAGAGGCAAGATCCAGGTCGCTAGTTCCTTCTTCTCCCTTCTTCGTTCGAATGCAACAAAAACCCATAGCCGTCGAATTTCATTGAATTATCGTGCCATCTTCGAACAACTTGAAGACGATCGAGCAACTTCACGACGAAGAGCATCGTCGACTCCACCTTCGGCCAAGAGCACGTCGAGCTCGGCTGTGCTATCACGTGGAAAAACATGCACGATCAGTAGGCGAACGCGAGCAGATATCTCCCCGTACAACACAAGAAATCCCATCATCACTGTATAGAATCAAAGCTCTCGTTGTGATCTACAAAATTGCAGTTGGAAGTTTCTTGAATAGATCGATGGATTGAAAGAAATTAATAGAAGAAATTTGGAAATTTTCAGCCATTAAAATTGAAGGTGGCGGCTGAAGAATAGGGTTAGAGTTTGATGCAAAATGAAATAATAAAGGTCCTTTTATAGAAAATTCTCATGACACTATTCATCCGGAATTATTCCGAACTCCAAACGAAGCGTGCCGCCTGGCGTTTATAATTTTTTACCCCCATTCTGAACGCAATGGAATATATATCGGGAGCCAATTCGATCGAATTTGAAAGATAGGTTTTTGAATCAACTAATTTAAATTTAAAATTCACTTAAACCGATTTCAGTGCGTTTTAGCTTGCCTCGGACAAACCCTAAATCTGATTGAAATGAAATTTGAAACCTTACAATAATTTAACATTACGGATCCGATGAAACTAGTTTCGTCAAAATCCGAGACTGTTTAAAAAATGACTATTTTTACTTTCAATTAAATATTAAATTTCTACAAACTAACTTTTAATTCGATTTTAAAAGTTCTATAACATCATTCTAATTCCAATATGAATTAATACAACTTTATAAATCATTTTCAATCACATTAAACCCAATTTCCAATTATTTCTGTAATTTCAAATATTAAATTATCGATTTAATTATCCAATTAATCTAGATATTCGAAATAAAAATTTATTCGACTTACAAATTTTGCTTGTTAATATTTAAAATGTAACGACCCAGAATTTTATTTAATTAAAATTTGAATATTTAATTAATTTAAAATGGTAATAAGTGAAATTTATAAGTCGAATAAATTTTATTTCGAATAATTGGGTTTAATTGGATAATTAAATCGATAATTTAATATGTGAAAATACGGAAATAATTGAAAATTGGGTTAAACATGATTGAAAATGATTTGTAAAATTTTATTTTATCATATTGAAGTTAGAAAGATGTTATAGAACTTTTACAATTGAATTTAGAGTTAATTTGTGAAAATTGAATATTTTAATATTTAATCGACTAGTGAAAATAGCCAATTTTTGAACAGTTTCAGAATTGGACGAAACTAGTTCCATTGGATCCGTAATAGTTTGTTATTATCGGATTTCAATTTTCGTAGCAATTGGAGTTATCGTTTGACCGTGGCAGCTCGAAACGCATCGAAATTGTTTTTAATATTAATTTGGCGAGTTAAAATAGTCATTTTTCAAAAAGTCTCGGATTTCGACGAAACAGTTTCATCGGATCCGTAATGTAATAGTATTGTATGGTTTAAAATTTCATGTCAATCAGATTTACCGTTTGTCCGGGGCAAGCGAAAACACCTAGAAAATCGTTTAATCGGTTTAATTTTAAACCGAACGTTTATTGCCATAACTCGCACAGATGACCGAATTAGCTCCCGAAACACGTTCCATTGTGTTCGGAACGCGGGGTAAACCTTAGAAACGCCAACTGGCACGCTTCGTTTGGAGTTCAAAAAATCCGGGATGAATAGTGTCGTGCGAATTTTCTATAAAAGCCTCCAATATTCATTTTTTTCACAAAAATAAAACATTACGGTTTCAAAACCTTCAGGCCGCCACCTACAGAACCTATGGCCGAAAATTATCAATCTTCTCCCTCAAATTCCTCTCAATCCACAACTCAATTCAAGAATCTTCCAACATGAAAGTTGTAGAGCATAGAGAGTTATAAATCCAACGGCTAAGATCGTGTTTAGCGTGATGGATCGACCAATTTTCGAGCTCGAAGGCGGCAACTTCTTTCGTGTTTTTCCATGCAGAGGTATAGCGGAGCTCCACCATGTTTTAGCCGATACTGGCACTCGAGGCGTGCTTCGAAGGGGCGTAGTTCGATCGACCTGAAGGGGTTCGTATTGGGTGCGAAATTCTAGGGTTAAATGGCGGCAGATGGGTTTGTGCGTGTACTGGTAGAAACGTGCGTGGGATGGAAGATAATGCAAGGAATGGCCAAGATTTCAGGGTGCAGGATCTCATGGCTCTGGATAGATTAGGTTTAGAAAATAATAGTTTAAGCTGTAATTTATATATATAAAAAATTCGTGTAACTTTGAAAAATCATAACTTTTTCATACGAGGTCGAAAACGCGCGAAACCAGTTGCGTTGGAATCGTATTGATGAGCACTACGCTATGGAATTGGATTGGAGTCGTTTGGAGTTAGTGAAAATTTTGGATAAAATTAAATGCGCGTTTAATTTTATTCGAAATAAATCGCTACAACGAAATTGAAATCAAGGTGAGAACTTCTCACTCAATCGAATCGGTTTCGATTTTCATTTAAATAGTTAGATTTAAAATTATTGAATGTATGTTTGAATGATGATTGTTATCTATTGATTGTTAAAATAGACATTATACGCCGTTAGTAAGCGGAGGTTATTTATTAAAAACATATACCGCGAATATTTCATAAACAATGAAATTGGTATTATTTATGTACTTGGAATTGATTTCCCGCAGTATATAGAGGATGAGACCCTATTGCGCCGTCTATTAAGCGGATAATATTTTAAATCCCATATACCGCGATAATTTCGTACTGGAACGGAATTGGTATTGTGCTAACATCTTTGGATGCAGGAAAACAGGTTGGAGGGATCCAACTGGATTCCTCAACAGTATTTATTTGATTATGGATATTTTGATATTCGTTGATTATCATATCGATATATGATATCGTTGTTGTCGTGATTGACTATTTGGTGTGTAGCATCATTGGGCCAAATTTTGGAATTTTAAAAGGATTTCAAAGTGATTTTTTTTGAAAGTATACGTTATAAAATATTTTTGGAATTGATCCATTTTAAATAAATAAACGTATAATTTTAATGTTAAAAAAAATTATATTTCTGAGAAATATAGTTAAAAGTTGTTTTTTTGAAAATATGAGGCTAATGATTTTATAAAATAGTTTAATCGGGATTTTTGAATTTATTATTAAAAGTTTGAAACATAGGATTTATAGAATTTGATTATTTTATAAATCAAAAAAATGGTGAAATTATAAAGGAGATTAAAGATGTTTTAAAATAATAGTATAAATTGATTTATATAAAAGAATTATAAGACGGATATTTATAAATTAAAATATTTTAATTATAAAACGAGTTTTTATAAGTGTTAGAATGAATTGTGAATGAATTTCATAAATGAATGAAATTTGTAGGATTATAAACGGTGAAGTTATGAATGGAATTTTATAAGCAGTAGGTTTATAAAATTTGTAAAGTTATTAAAAGAATAGATTTGGGTAAATAAACGAATCTTATAAGTTATAAGATTTATAATTAGGGAAGTTTAAAAGAACGATTTTTAAATAAGACTTTTGGTTTATAAATTGATATTTATAAATTTGGGAATCTTATAAGTTATAAGTGTTTAACTTAAATTATAGACTTTTGGTTTATAAATTGATTTATGAATTGAATAGGTTAATAAAGGAGATTTATAAAGGAAGTAGTTATAAAATAAATAGAAATGGAATTTATAAACATTGTTTTATAAATTCGCAACGACTTATTTTGATAAGTAAATTGTATAACTTATTAATGGAGTTATATTCACGTTTTAGACAGTGAATAATCCTTTAAAATAAAATGAATAGAAATGATGAAATTGGTTAACAAGAATATTCACGTTTTTAAATAGTGAATAATATGTTAAAGAAATGTTTTGGATGTGATGTTTTAAATAGAATTAAAACGATCTAACGATGTTTTAAATGTGTTAAGATTCGAAACCATAGATTTCAACATTTATTGTTGAAATAAACGTTTTCGAGAAATAAAAGGAAATGGTGGACTATAACACTGTTGTTATAGTAAATGATTTCCGAAAGGAAATGTTTTGTATAGTATTGGGATTTATATATCTATTTTAATTTCGAATCCCTATACTAGTGATTTTGGGACGTCGTAACGATGTTTTACGCAACATTCGTTTTGGCCCAAATAAATATGTTTACGAGAATGATTTCCTTAAAGAATGAAATATATACTTAATTTAGATTTAAGTATATTGAATATTTTCCAAGTGTTGGAGATAAATGGATTTGTGAATTACTTAATAAGTAAGTATGGAAATGTTTTCCAATATAAAGTGAATATTTTGAGAATTTATCTTTTTGAAGATAAATTGAAAATGAATAATTGAAATCGTATATTCATAGATATTTTGGAATGTAAATTCACTATGGAATTTATAAAAGAAAGGGGAATTTTAAAAAAAATAAATATTGATTTATTTTTGAAGTATTGAAATTTTATATCTTGTAAAGATATTTTTGGGAAATAAATAATTTGGAAAATTATTTGGAACCTGGTGATGTTGTGCATATCCATTGATAGTTCAATAACCGACTATCAATATTTACCTTTGAATGTGTATTTGTTGTGATTTGTTTGGATTTGAATGCCACACTTATTTTTAAATTATTGCGTTCGTTATTCGGATTACCCATTCCGAATAGTGATACGACGTAATGGATAGCATTGATGACCGGCGTTGAAGAGCGGATATTTGCGAGAGCGATAGGATGACCTGTGATTTGCTCTGCACCGAGTTGCTCCGGTATAGAGTTCTCCATATGTGATGGGGAATCCGATCAGGACTGTGGATATCCGGATTGCAAGGACTTCTTTGTAAGTGCCTTCGGTTCTGTTCGAGCCCGGAACAGATTGTATGGATAGTATGTCTGACATTACAAATTGAGATATAAAGCTGATTTCTTTCAAATATATTTCTGTTGGTGGCGGAGAATTTATTCTCTTAGCTTAACACCCTTCTATGAGACGTACGAGCTTAGAGGTTGTGTAGTTGATAGTTATCAGCGATATATTCCCAATTTGGTAATGTGACATGCAGAGTGTTGCTGTGAAATGATCATTGTGTTGATCATTTGTGATATGATCATTTGTTTGATCGTTTATCTTTGTCATCATTTCTATGATCATTTGTTGACCCAAAGCACAGCTTTTGTATAAAGCGTGGCTTTGTGGACGAGACTTCGTCGAGCCTCACACCCCGGAATGGTCAAAACAGGAAAGATGCAGCAAGGTTATGAGGGGTAGCTCCCTTTAGGGTATGTGCATTTCCTTCTGGAAAAGGGTGGTATCATGGTATGGAGCCCAGATACTTACTCATGTTGAAACACTTATTATTTGGTGTGATGTTGATTACGAGCGCTCGGTTAAAGGTCCCAAAGGACCGGGGGATGGCATACTCGTGTCAGTAGTTACCCAGTTAGGGGTAACCCGACCTTGTGTTGGCAGAGATCCGGTTTGGTTCTCGGGGACGTCCTTCCAGAGGCGTTCTCATGTGGCAATGGGAAGTTCCTTGGCCTGACCATTAGTTGGAAATCCAAAGAAACAATACGATCTTGTACGGTTTTAGTTGTATAACCTGCCATGGAATGTGGCGGTAACCTGCTATTGAACATGGTAGCTATAGTAGGCATAAGTGCGAAATGTCTATGCTGGCTAAGATTTATATCTTTATTTTCGAAATGAATTTTTCCTACACTATGCACTAGTAATAATATCAAATATTCTTTTTAATGCGTATCAAGCATCTTTGACTATCATAAGGAGAAATCTCCTCCGATTCTGCGTTTGCATTGTGTGTGTGCGCGAGAGGCCTTATGGTAGTCTCATTTTTAAAAGCATTGCGAATTGACTTTAAAAATATTCCTCTATTTTGTTTTCAATGATAAATAAACTGTTTTGAGTTCTCACACCAGTCACATGACTGACTCGGAGTTTATTGTTTTCCTTCCTAAACTCTGGGTGCCCACCAATTTGCACACGGGCAATCAAGAGTTAAGGTTCATCAGGATATTTCTGGAGTTGCTGGAGGCAAGTTGGATGGCATGGCGTATTACTAGTATACAGTATTTCTTTTACGCTGTTTGTTGTTGTTTGATGTTGTACACTCTGATGATATGATGTAATGAAATGTAATGTAATGTAATAACTGATATAGTTCTTTGTTTAAAGATTATTCATTTATCTATTATATGTTGTTCCGCTGCGATTGTGAGATTCTGATGTTGTTCTGTTGTTTTATGTTCTGTTCTGTTCTATTTTCTATCTTTTCTCTCTTCTTTTGTCCTTTTCTTTTTCTTAAACATTGAGAATTCGTATTTCTGTTCATCTTGAGTTAATCTATGGAGATTAGTGTATATTCAAGGAGTACGGATTTGCGGGTCCTCACAGGTAGTATCAGAGCATATGGTTAAGCGACAACCATGGTTCTGTTGGGTATTACTCATTAGAGATAGAGTCAGTAGTACTCTAGAATGAGTTTGAGTGTAATAATAGCTATGAGAGCGTATTTATTTGTGAATATAAAATTGTTTTATATTGTGATGATTGGTTTGTTGAGTGGTGTATGGATTCTGGTTAATACGAGTAATTAACGTTGTTGATAGGGATCTCTAAACACTTGTACAGAACAATTCGACACGATATTGTTTTAAATTGGGTAAATGAAATAATTTTACCTTGATTTTATTTTTATATATAAAGGAATAATTTTTTTAGAATTATTAAAGTGTATATAAGTTGATTGTTTAGTTGTTTGAATAATCTAAATTGAAGAATAATTGTATAAGCAAAAGAATTATAAGAATTGAATTATAATTGAAGTAATTTACAATTGAGAAATAAACTTATATATATAAGAAGTGAAACTATATGAATATATTTATGAATATGAGTTGTAAATAAAAAATGAATTTAAAGTTAAATGGAAATTTACTTTAGAATTAGAATCTGAATTGATATATAAGTAGGAATTTAAGTTATGTAAAACCAAGTGATGTTTATAAAATGAAGTATAACTTAAGAGATGTTGAATGAAGTTGATATTGGTATCAAAGTAAATTAATAAAGTTAAGTGATAGATGTGAAATTGAGTTATATAAATGAAATTCAACTTTATATTGTTAAAGGAATTAGCAATTGAATAAATTAAAGGATTGAATGCTAATCAATTAAATGTAAATAATTGATATGAAATAATGAATGTAAGTGTAAATTCATTAAAATCTAATGAAGTTGAGAAATTGAATAAATTGAATGGAAGTCAATTCAAATATGATCCAATTGGAATTAAATGTGTTGAACCAAATTGAATGTAAAGTGAATAAATTTGGTTGTATTAAATAAACATTGGTTGTTATTTGATTGTTGATTGATTGTATATAAATTCATTAAGTGTTAATGAAATTGAATTAGCGAAATTGGAAGCTATGTAATTGAATTCAAATGGATAATATGTAAACTTGAATAGAATTGAATTTGATTTGGAAGTGAACTAAGTTGAATATAAATTAGTGGATGCAAACTAATTGAAATTGAATATGAATGAATGTTGATAAAATCCAATGTAAATAAATCAAATGTGATTTAAATTGGAAAACTAATTCCTTGAATATTAATGAGAATATGAATGAATGTTGAGTTGGTTGATGGTTGCATTTGTTGCTTTAGTTGCATTTGCTATATTATGAAGTTGCTATATGTTGTATATTGATACTATTTTCATATATGCATGATTCTCATCTGTTTGTTGAGTGTTTAGTAGGTGCGGATCGCGTTTGCTTCGCATTTGGAGCTCGCTTTCGCGTTATATTAGCCGTATATGCTCGCTAATAATAAAATATAAGGTACATATCTCGGATTACATACCGTACTTTTACACTTTTTTTCCTGCGGGATGCCTCATTACTTGATGAGATGTATATTTGTGATATATATACTGTCATTTTTTTTTCGGATCGAGCCGCGCAAAGGAGACTATGGCGAATTTTTCCGAAAATTTAAGGCGTTAGAATATTTTTAAGAAAAATTGGAAAATTTGTGAAAACTTTAACTTTGATTTGGAGTTGAATATTAAACAATAGTAGTTGTTTTTGAAAAGATAACTAAGTATGATTTGAAAACTTAGTGAAGTTATTGCAAGAAGTTTAACTATGGATTTTGGGAAAGTTAATAAATTCTGTAACTTTTCTTACTTGGTAATTTCGAGGACGAAATTCTTTTAAAGGGGGAAGTATGTAACGACCCAGAATTTTATTTAATTAAAATTTGAATATTTAATTAATTTAAAATGTTAATAAGTGAAATTTATAAGTCGAATAAATTTTATTTCGAATAATTGGGTTTAATTGGATAATTAAATCGATAATTTAATATGTGAAAATACGGAAATAACTGAAAATTGGGTTAAATATGATTGAAAATGATTTGTAAAATTTTATTTTATCATATTGAAGTTAGAATGATGTTATAGAACTTTTAAAATTGAATTTAGAGTTAATTTGTGAAAATTGAATATTTTAATATTTAATCGACTAGTGAAAATAGCCAATTATTGAACAGTTTTAGAATTGGACGAAACTAGTTCCATTGGATCCGTAATAGTTTGTTATTATCGGATTTCAATTTTCGTAGCAATTGGAGTTATCGTTTGACCGTGGCAGCTCGAAACGCATCGAAATTGTTTTTAATATTAATTCGGCGAGTTAAAATAGTCATTTTTCAAAAATTCTCGGATTTCGACGAAACCAGTTTCATCGGATCTGTAATGTGATATTACTGTATGGTTTAAAATTTCGTGTTAATCGGATTTACCGTTTGTCCGGGGCAAGCGAAAACGCCTAGAAAATCGTTTAATCGGTTTAATTTTAAATCGAACGTTTATTGCCATAACTCGCACGGATGACCGAATTAGCTCCCGAAACACGTTCCATTGTGTTCGGAACGCAGGGTAAACCTTAGAAACGCCAACCGGCACGCTTCGTTTGGAGTTCGGAAAATCCGGGATGAATAGTGTCGCGCGAATTTTCTATAAAAGCCCCCAATGTTCATTTTTTTCACAAAAATAAAACATTAGGGTTTCAAAACCTTCAGGCCGCCACCTACAGAACCTATGGCCGAAAATTATCAATCTTCTCCCTCAAATTCCTCTCAATCCACAACTCGATTCAAGAATCTTCCAACATGAAAGTTGTAGAGCATAGAGAGTTCTATAAATCCAACGGCTAAGATCGTGTTTGGCGCGATGGATCGACCAATTTTCGAGCTCGAAGGCGGCAACTTCTTTTGCGTTTTTCCATGCAGAGGTATAGTCGAGTTCCACCATCTTTCAACTGATACTGGCACTCGAGGCGTGCTTCGAAGGGGCGTAGTTCGATCGACCTGAAGGGGTTCGTATTGGGTGCGAAATTCTAGGGTTAAATGGCGGCATATGGGTTTGTGCGTGTACTGGTAGAAACGTGCGTGGGATGGAAGATAATGCAAGGAATGGCCAAGATTTTAGGGTGCAGGATCTCACGGCTTTGGATAGATTAGGTTTAGAAAATAATAATTTAAGTTGTAATTTATATATATAAAAAATTCGTGTAATTTTGAAAAATCATAACTTTTTCATACGAGGTCGAAAACACGCGAAACCAGTTGCGTTGGAATCATATTGACGAGCACTACGCTATGGAATTGGATTGGAGTCGTTTGGAGTTAGCGAAAATTTTGGATAAAATTAAACGCATGTTTAATTTTATTTGAAATAAATCGCTAAAATGAAATTGAAATCAAGGTGAGAACTTCTCACTCAATCGAATCGGTTTCGATTTTATTTTAAATAGTTAGATTTAAAATTATTGAATGTATGTTGGAATGATGATTGTTATCTATTGATTGTTAAAATAGACATTATACGCCGTTAGTAAGCGGAGGTTATTTATTAAAAACATATACGGCGAATATTTCATAAATAGTGAAATTGGTATTATTTATGTACTTGGAATTGATTTCCCGCAGTATATAGCGGATGAGACCGTATTGCGCCGTCTATTAAGCGGATAATGTTTTAAATCCCATATACCGCGATAATTTCTTACTGGAACGGAATTGGTATTGTGCTAACATCTTTGGATGCAGGAAAACAGGTTGGAGGGATCCAACTGGATTCCTCAACAGTATTTATTTGATTATGGATATTTGATATTCGTTGATTATCATATCGATATATGATATCGTTGTTGTCGTGATTGACTATTTGGTGTGTAGCATCATTGGGCCAAATTTTGGAATTTTAAAAGGATTTGAAAGTGATTTTTTTTGAAAGTATACGTTATAAAATATTTTTGGAATTGATCCATTTTAAATAAATAAACGTACAATTTTAATGTTAAAAAAATTATGATTTCTGAGAAATATAGTTAAAAGTTGTTTTTTTTGAAAATACGAGGCTAATGATTTTATAAAATAGTTTAATCAGGATTTTTGAATTTATTATAAAAAGTTTGAAACATAGGATTTATAGAATTTGATTATTTTATAAATCAAAGAAAATGGTGAAATTATAAAGGAGATTAAAGATGTTTTAAAATAATAGTATAAATTGATTTATATAAAAGAATTATAAGACGGATATTTATAAATTAAAATATTTTAATTATAAAACGAGTTTTTATAAGTGTTAGAATGAATTGTGAATGAATTTCATAAATGAATGAAATTTGTAGGATTATAAACGGTGAAGTTATGAATGGAATTTTATAAGCAGTAGGTTTATAAAATTTGTAAAGTTATTAAAAGAACAGATTTGGGTAAATAAACGAATCTTATAAGTTATAAGATTTATAATTAGGGAAGTTTCAAAGAACGATTTTTAAATAAGACTTTTGGTTTATAAATTGATATTTATAAATTTGGGAATCTTATAAGTTATAAGTGTTTAACTTAAATTATAGACTTTTGGTTTATAAATTGATTTATGAATTGAATAGGTTAATAAAGGAGATTTATAAAGGAAGTAGTTATAAAATAAATAGAAATGGAATTTATAAACATTGTTTTATAAATTCGCAACGACTTATTTTGATAAGTAAATTGTATAACTTATTAATGAAGTTATATTCACGTTTTAGACAGTGAATAATCCTTTAAAATAAAATAAATAGAAATGATGAAATTGGTTAACAAGTATATTCACGTTTTTAAATAGTGAATAATATGTTAAAGAAATGTTTTGGATGTGATGTTTTAAATAGAATTAAAACGATCTAACGATGTTTTAAATGTGTTAAGATTCGAAACCATAGATTTCAACATTTATTGTTGAAATAAACGTTTTCGAGAAATAAAAGGAAATGGTGGACTATAACACTGTTGTTATAGTAAATGATTTCCGAAAGGAAATGTTTTGTATAGTATTGGGATTTATATATCTATTTTAATTTCGAATCCCTATACTAGTGATTTTGGGATGTCGTAACGATGTTTTACGCAACATTCGTTTTGGCCCAAATAAATATGTTTAAGAGAATGATTTCCTTAAAGAATGAAATATATACTTAATTTAGATTTAAGTATATTGAATATTTTCCAAGTGTTGGAAATAAATGGATTTGTGAATTACTTAATAAGTAAGTATGGAAATGTTTTCCAATATAAAGTGAATATTTTGAGAATTTATCTTTTTGAAGATAAATTGAAAATGAATAATTGAAATCGTATATTCATAGATATTTTGGAATATAAATTCACTATGGAATTTATAAAAGAAAGGGGAATTTTAAAAAAAATAAATATTGATTTATTTTTGAAGTATTGAAATTTTATATCTTGTAAAGATATTTTTGGGAAATAAATAATTTGGAAAATTATTTGGAATCTGGTGATGTTGTGCATATCCATTGATAGTTCAATAACCGACTATCAATATTTACCTTTGAATGGGTATTTGTTGTGATTTGCTTGGATTTGAATGCCACACTTATTTTTAAATTATTGCGTTCGTTATTCGGATTACCCATTCCGAATAGTGATACGACGTAATGGATAACGTTGATGACCGGCGTTGATGACCGGATATTTGCGAGAGCGATAGGATGACCTGTCGATTGACTCTGCACCGAGTTGCTCCGGTATAGAGTTCTCCATATGTGATGGGGAATCCGATCAGGATTGTGGATATCCGGATTGCAAGGACTTCTTTGTAAGTGCCTTCGGTTCTGTTCGAGCCCAGAACAGACTTGTATGGATAGTATGTCTGACATTACAAATTGAGATATAAAGCTGATTTCTTTCAAATATATTTCTATTGGTGGCGGAGAATTTATTCTCTTAGCTTAACACCCTTCTTTGAGACGTACGAGCTCAGAGGTTATGTAGTCGATAGTTATCAGCGATATATTCCCAATTTGGTAATGTGACATGCTGAGTGTTGCTGTGAAATGATCTGTAACAACCCGCATATTTATCGAGTTTGTATTTAAATATTTTATTTAAATATTAACTCGTTAATCGGATTTTGGTCCGAAAAGCTACATTTTGCAAACGGTCAAATTAGGACTCGAGACCACTTCCACTGAGTTCGAAATGTCGTTTACAACTTTTTTAAGTATAAACATCGATAGGTTTGGAGTTTGTGAAATTTCACTAACTTTTCCCGCTTTGGACTTTGGGTTAGTTTAGCCTATTAAGCCCAAGTTCCAACCCTCTTCTCCTCACTCTTCATAAATTTCCTAACTAATCAAGCTTTGGCATTAATGGTGGAGGGAATGGGAAATTAAAATTCCAAAACTCAAATTCAATTGCAATCCATCTTTCTACTCCAAATTCAAGAAGAAGACATTGGATTCAAGCTTCTTGTGCTTAGTAGAAGAAGGATTGATTCTTGCTTGCTTAAAACTTCATTTTCATTGATATTTGGTGCAAAGGTGAGATTTTTATCTCACAATTCTAGCCTATAACTATATTGGACTGTTGGGAATGATTCCCTATCATTTTTGCATGCATGTTAGCATTTGGTTTGGATTGGATTGGCAAAAAAACTCCAATTTTTAGCGTTTTGTTGAATTTTCTGCACTTGAGTCGTTCTGGCCATTTTTAGGTCGTTCGGAGTTAAGTCGTTCGTCCATAGGTCGTGAGTCGTTCACGAGTTAACCCTAGGTCGTTCTGGCCATTTTTAGGTCGTTCGGAGTTAAGTCGTTCGTCCATAGGTCGTGAGTCGTTGACGAGTTAACCCTAGGTCGTTCTGGCCATTTTTAGCTCGTTCGGAGTTAAGTCGTTCATCCATAGGTCGTGAGTCGTTTACGAGTTAACCCTTAAGTCGTGCAGCCCTTCAGTCACGCAACCCTTAAGTCGGTTACGAGTTATCTCGTTAGGTCGCTCCTGGCCTAACCCTTAAGTCGTTGGACCCTTGAGTCGCTGAGTCGTTGGACCCTTGAGTCGCTGAGTCGTTGGACCCTTGAGTCGTTGGGTCGTTGGACCCTTGAGTCGTTGGGTCGTTGGACCCTTGAGTCGTTAGGTCGTTAGACCCTTGAGTCGTTAGGTCGTTTGGCCATAGCTCGTTAGGTCGTATGACCCTTGAGTCGTTAGGTCGTATGACCCTTGAGTCGTTAGGTCGTATGATCCTTGAGCCGTTAGGTCGTTAGACCCTTGAGTCCTTAGGTCGTTAGACCTCATTTTATCTTCACTAGGTCGTACCGTTTTGGTCGGGGCGCTGCCCCGCACCCCGCCGGGGGCGCTGCCCCCTGGACCCCCGCGACCTGACCGGGCAGGTCGAACCCCGTAAGCGGTGGTGTTTCCCCCGCACCCCCACCTTGGGGGGTTGCCACCCCCCCTGGACCCCCCTCCGTAGGCGATCTTATCTGAAAAACATTCAACAGGACTTGCTTTGTTGAGATGCTGAGTTGACCATTCTTCGAGACAAACCATCTCTGGTTATCTCGGCCACGTTTGGTCGTTGGGGAACTTCCACTTTGATGCTTTTGAGCTGATTTCCTTGGATTTTATTCACATCTCCGAATGTGATCTTTGTGATGATTGTTTCTACAATCTCTTCTGTAATTTGTCATTTTAAAAATATAAAGGTTTCAATACTAGTAGTAAATATCAAAACTCTTTTAACAAACAATTTCAACTCTATTTTTAATAACAAAGCTCTTTTCTTAAACCGTTTTCCAATCTATTAGTATATACAAACCTTTACCTCACTCGGATGAGAAATCTAATTAAACGACTTAGTAAAACAAGTGCTATGAAACACTTGCGTTCACTTCGTCGGTTAATTCCTGGACTTGTTCGATTGAACCTCTTGTGACAATTTTATTAGTGAAGATTTACAGTTTGTTCGTAAATATTTAAGTTAAGCAAGTGGTTATGGGACATGAAGCTAAACTTCTATATTTACTAGCTTAGTGTAATTGACACTTCTCGTTGATCATGACGATCATTCTGATGATTTAGACTAGCAACTGTGCGATGTCTCTTGTTGCGAGGTTAGACTAGACACCACTTGTGTGATTCCACTCACACATACCTTTTTGCTTTTTGGTTAGTCTGGACCTTAATCTGTGTGATTCCATTCACACATGAGGGGTAGCTCCCCTTGGTCTTCGGACCGTCATGTGATAGGCCTCTTTCTCTTTTCTATGATTTCTGGACTTCTTGCATTGATTTCTAGAATTTATGTCATTGACTTGTTATGAGTACAAGTTTGGGGTATGATGCCCTTTTCGAATCTTTGAGAAGATTCTTGTGATATTGATTATCTCTTATTGATTGATCTTCTGTTGATCGTTATTTACATACTTATAGTGGTATGTCATTATGGATGTTTATGTTTATGCCATATCTTTTATGTTATATCATGTCATCTGATATTTATAGCTAGACTGACCCGTTTATTATTTTCTTAAATAATACTCGGGTCAGACCGAGATGTTACAGGTGCTTCTGCTTGACTTCTTCCCAGGGATGCATCACTCTGACTTTTGGCTAACTGTTTAGATTAGCAGTTTTTGTTGTATACACTTGAGATATAGACTCATAGTTGTATTCTTTTGTATAGCATGTGTTGCTATTCTTTTGTATTATCGTGGATCTTACTGACCACTACTCTGATGTACACTTTCATGTGTTAGTTATATATTCATATCTTCTTCCGCATTTGTGATATGAATATCTGTGACTGATTTGTGATATGATTATTTCTATGTTTGTTTCCGAAGATTATTTATAGCCACCGTGTGATAAGCAATTACATGGATGGTCGCTCCTCAACAGCCTTATTCTCCGTGCTAGTTGACAGCACTACTCCGGAGTGTTCTTGGCTAGCGTGGGTATAGAGGTGGGGCGTCACATGATCATTGTGTTGATCATTTGTGATATGATCATTTGTTTGATCGTTTAACTTTGTGATCATTTCTATGATCATTTGTCGACCCAAAGCACAGCTTTTGTATAAAGCTTGGCTTTGTGGACGAGACTTCGTCGAGCCTCACAACCCGGAATGGTCAAAACAGGAAAGATGCGGCAAGGTTATGAGGGGTAGCTCCCTTTAGGGTATGTGCATTTCCTTCTGGAAAAGGGTGGTATCATGGTATGGAGCCCAGATACTTACTCATGTTGAAACACTTATTATTTGGTGTGATGTTGATTACGAGCGCTCGGTTAAAGGTCCCAAAGGACCGGGGGATGGCATACTCGTGTCAGTAGTTACCCAGTTAGGGGTAACCCGACCTTGTGTTGGCAGAGATCCGGTTTGGTTCTCGGGGACGTCCTTCCAGAGGCGTTCTCATGTGGCAATGGGAAGTTCCTTGGCCTGACCATTAGTTGGAAATCCAAAGAAACAATACGATCTTGTACGGTTTTAGTTGTATAACCTGCCATGGAATGTGGCGGTAACCTGCTATTGAACATGGTAGCTATAGTAGGCATAAGTGCGAAATGTCTATGCTCGCTAAGATTTATATCTTTATTTTCGAAATGAATTTTTCCTACACTATGCACTAGTAATAATATCAAATATTCTTTTTAATGCGTATCAAGCATCTTTGACTATCATAAGGAGAAATCTCCTCCGATTCTGCGTTTGCATTGTGTGTGTGCGCGAGAGGCCTTATGGTAGTCTCATTTTTAAAAGCATTGCGAATTGACTTTAAAAATATTCCTCTATTTTGTTTTCAAAGATAAATAAACTGTTTTGAGTTCTCACACCAGTCACATGACTGACTCGGAGTTTATTGTTTTCCTTCCTAAACTCTGGGTGCCCACCAATTTGCACACGGGCAGTCAAGAGTTAAGGTTTATCAGGATATTTTTGGAGTTGCTGGAGGCAAGCTGGATGGCATGGCGTATTACTAGTATATAGTATTTCTTTTACGCTGTTTGTTGTTGTTTGATGTTGTACACTCTGATGATATGATGTAATGAAATGTAATGTAATGTAATAACTGATATAGTTCTTTGTTTAAAGATTATTCATTTATCTATTATATGTTGTTCCGCTGCGGTTGTGAGATTCTGATGTTGTTCTGTTGTTTTCTGTTCTATTCTGTTCTATTTTCTATCTTTTCTCTCTTCTTCTGTCTTTTTCTTTTTCTTAAACATTGAGAATTCATATTTCTGTTCATCTTGAGTTAATCTATGGAGATTAGTGTATATTCAAGGAGTACGGATTAGCGGGTCCTCACATAAAATCAGTTAAATATAAGAATTTCAAATGACAGAAATTCTGGGTCGTTACAAACTTCCCCCTTAAAAGAATTTCGTCCTCGAAATTGCCAAGTAAAAAAAGTGTTGAAATCCATTAACCTTTTAAAACCATTTGTTCAAACTAAATTTCGAATTCATTTAAACATTTTAACTTTTCCAAAATCCATAGCTAAACTTCTCACAATAACTTTATTAAGTTTTCAAATCATACTTAGTTATCTTTTCAAAACCAACTATATCGTTTAACTTTTCATTCCAAAATCAAAGTTATAGTTTTCAAAATTTTCAATTTTCTCAAAAATATTCTGACGCCTTAAATTTTTGAAAAATTTCGCCAACGTCCCCTTTGCGCGGCTAGCTCGGTACGACTACAAAAATGGTACCACGGCCCCCAGATTTCAAAAAGAAAAGAAAAAGCCAAGTGGCTGGACAAGAAAATAATCAAATTTCATACTGAAATTCAAATACATACCTTTTGTCGAGCAATTCAATTTTTTTTATCTTCGAAATCAAAAGCCCAATTTCCTTTAATCCACCTATATATCCTGCTAGGCATAATATCCATTTTCATTCAATCTCACATTATCAATTTCATTTGACTTCAATTTACAATTTCAATTCTATTTGGATTCAATTTACCTTCTGAATATTGAATTTTATCAATTATTTTTCATTCGCAACCGATTCATCTTGCTATTTTAAATTAGTTTCTTTTACTAATTCATTACAAGTTCTAACTCATTTCATCTCGCACAATTCAAATTGGTTTTCGATATTCAGTTTTCAATCTCAGTTTTTTATTCTTTTGTTCGTTCCCAAACACAATTCAATTCACTATTTCGGTTTATAACCACTTATATTTAAACTGGATTTCAAATTCCATATGAATTTAATTTACCCTTTATTTATAAATGTTGAATTCAATTCATTTCAACCCATATTAAATTTGTCATTTCTTCAATTAGTTTTACTTACTAATTTTATTTTAATACCTAGCTTCAGATGATCCAACTTGATAAATTTTCAATTTACTGGCAATTGTAAATTCATTCATTCATAAACACTACAACAAAAATGCCCTATTACAACGCCCTTTTTACAATGGGCATTTGCTGCCCGTTGTAATAGAAGGCTATTACAACGGTCGATTCAGGACCGTTGTAATAGATGCCCCTTTTTACAACGGACATTTGCTGCCCGTTGTAATAGATAGCTATTACAACGGTCCATTCAGGACCGTTGTAATATATGCCCTATACAACACTCTTTTTACAACGGTCCATTCAGGACCGTTGTAATAGATGCCCCTTTTTACAACGGGCATTTGCTGCCCGTTGTAATAGATCTCTATTACAACGGTCCATTCAGGACCGTTGTAATATATTTATTAATTACACTTAATATTTAATTATTATAATTAATATTCAATTATTTAGTAATTACATTTAATATTCAGTATTTAATATTCAATATTAGATAATTAAATTAGTAAAATTCTAAACAAAATTCATAAACACATTTGAAATTTTCATAAAATTCAAGAATTAAAAAGTAAAATTTTAAGATAACTTAAAATTTTAGAAAGTTTCCAAAATCTTAGAATATTTAATATTTCAAATAATTTAAAATTTGGAAATTTTGTAAAATAAACTTAAAAACATTTGTAAAATTTATAAACAAAAATTTGAAATTTTCATAAAATTATAAAATAAAGAGATTAAAATTTTATAAAATATTTAAAATTTCAAAATATTAAAATAATTCAGAATTTGAGAAATATAAATTTTACTGTAAAATTTTTAGAAACTAATGCCCCTTTTAGTTTCAAATGCATTAGTAATTACATTTAATATTCAGTATTTTACTGTAATATTTTTAACTAAACCCCTTTTTATTTTTTAACACCCTTAACCCTTTTCTCCTTAACAAATCCGGCCGGCCCTTCTATCTCTTTGTAGACCCGATCCCTTTTTATAATTCTTGAGTAAAAGAAAATGGCGGCCGTTATTTTCTTCTTTCTGAAATTAGGGCTTGAAAAATTGGGGACTTCGTTCCTTTCTCTGATCCAAAATTAGGGCTTTGCGAAGCGCCTACTGTTGTTCGATCGCGTGGATAATCGTGAGTTGCTTCGATCGATTGTTTCCTTGTATCTTACTGCGGCTGCTTCGATGGAGTTCGTGTTCGAATTTGGTATGTTCTTTTTATTGCTTGCAATTGCTTGATTTCTGTATTGCGAACTACTTGATCTATGCCGATGATGATAGTTTGGTTTTTATAGGGTTCGATCCCCTGAGTTTTCGTTCGTATATTCGTGTTTGAATTTGTCAATGGAATTGCTCTGGCCGCTGGTTTTCGTTTTGATGCTTGAGATATTCTTGACTTGTTCATAAACGTATATACTTGATTTCTTGGTTTGCACGGCTTTGTATTATTTCGTGATTGCCTAGGCTTGAATTTACTGCTCCGTGAATTTCTTGTTTTGACTTGTTCGAGTCACGGCTTCGATCATTTATCATCACCTGACTTCGGTTTTAAAATACTCGGCTTTGACAACGATATTGAACTCCCCTGTGACTTTATTTAATTCTGAACATCACCTGATTTTGAGCATTGAATATCATGCTTTCTGGTCTGAAGCTTGGTTACTTATTCATGTTACAGTGACCAATTTTTGTTTTTTCCTTGAGCATTGTTATTTACTTGACCAGTTGTTCATTTGAACTTGTTTGAGACCTGATTGCTTTGAACTTGATCATGTTGACTTCTCTTGAGTCTGTTTACATGTGCACTTGTTTGCATTGTTTCTTGGTCGACACTTGCATCACTCTGGTTAACTGTTGCTGCACTGTAACTCGAGTTTTCACTGTCATGTTGCTGTTGACATGTTCATTTTATTCATTTGAGTTTTGATGCTTCATGTAGCTGTTGGATCTTGCATTGTATTTCGAAAAGAGTTATCAAGTTACGATTGCTTAGTGGTTTCACTTGTACTTTGTTTTATTGTATTAACAATGGAGGGGCATTTGCTTTTAAGAATTTTGCTTCAGCATGTATAATTGGACTATAATGATTTAGACTGTATATTATTTTTTGAATTTGTTGCGTTTTGGTTCTGGGTTGAATCTGGTTCTATGTTGATGCCTTTATTACTATTGTTGTCACTCAAATTGGTGTCAACTTGCATTAATTTATTCAAGTTATCCCATGCATTGCTGTTTTCCTGTGCTTTGCTTCGTTTCAAAATCCAGGATCTCAAGGATGGGCACCTTGTTTGCCATATGACCATAGCAACTGCAAACTTTACACTTATTAGGACACCACTCATGTTCAACACTTTGCCAAATTATGTTGTCATTAACATCATAAATTGAAATTTGTTGGGAAACAAGAAATTAGCATCAACTTCTACAGGCACTTGTGCTGCGAATCATTCCTTTTGTCACTTGATCCAATTTGTACCAATGACATCTTTAGTCCAGAAATCTAAGTCTATGCCCGGAAATTGAACCCATACTGGGGTCGATTGAAGGAATTTCCTCATGAGCTTCATGCCGTGTTTCATTTTTTTTCATAATGATTAGGCATTTATCATAAAAATATGGATCATTCATCAATATTTTTTCCCAATCTTCTTGAGTCTCGAACTTTACTAAATAAAATCTGTTAATACGAGAGAAGATTTGAAACCCATCACTAGGTTTCTAGACTTGTGTTATGTAGGATTTAAAGAGGTGATATTATGGTTTTGGACCCATGACATAAAGAGCTATTAGCACAGCTCGTGTGCTTGTTTGTATGTTGTATCATGATGCACTTGTTACTGTGTCATCTTCACTTGCATTGCTGTGCCACTGATTTGATTTGTCGAAGCTTTGCATTCTTCATGTTGCCTTGTGTTGAACCCAGTTTTAAAACTCGGGTTTGACCTTGTGCTCGTGTCGTGATTTTAAATATATTGCACGTGAGTTGAACCCGGCTTTGCATTTGGGTTTGACCTGTGCTCACTTGTCCTTGTAGCATTATCAAGTGTATATCGGTGTGCACGACCTTGTGGCATATACAGTGATACACTGTGTATGTCACAAGTTGTTCGTGTATGATGAATTCAAATTTAAATGATGACGAACAACCCAAATAACTGAGGCAAATATTCTTTTCAAAAAATTCACATTTTATTTTATATTGCAAAAATATTTCTTTTTCAATTTTACTGCGTTAGTAAATATTTTTGCAGATTGCTTAGATGCTGGATTCTAACTGTAAAGAAGTTGAAGATAACAATATGAGTGTGAGTGATATGTAGTGAGGTTCTGAATGTAAAATAGTGATGTAATGAAATTTGTATCAAAATTGTGTAGTGAATAGTGAGAGTTTGAATTTGTACTATTTAAAAATTGTAATAAATATTTGTTTGAATAAAATATTTGTTTGAATTCAAAATCTGTGCTGTGCTTTTTTTTTTAAAATTTGCATTTATTTTGCAACGGTTAGAAACCATTGCAATATCATGTATTACAACGGGCATTGCCCGTTGTAAAAATATGTATTACAACGGGCATTGCCCGTTGTAAAATATGGTCTACCTATTACAACTAGGCCTAATACAACGGGCGCATGCCCGTTGCGAAATGCATATTACAACGGGCATTGCCCATTGTAAAATGCCTGTTTTGTTGTAGTGAAATTTATTTCTATAAATCAAACTCAATTTCAATTCATTTGTTTTTATTTTCAACTCAATAAATTTTATTCCATAACTATTTTTATCAGATTCCAGAGTCTTTCCAACATTTCAAAACCATTTTTGAAACCAATTCAAATTATCCTTTGAATTTCAAAACCCAAACTCAAATTTTCGAAACAACTTCCATTTAAAACAACTTGGCAGCAATCCCTCTTTTGGAAACCCGAAAATAAACACCGATGATGTTGCAGTCATCACCGAAGTTATTTTCCAGCGAACGAAAAGTGTTTAGAGCTTTTATCCCTCCAAAAACATTTTTCCAAACCCTTGAAAACCATTTTCAAACTCAAAGAGGAATTTAATCTTTTCCAAGTTGCAAACCCTTTCAAACATTTCCAAATATTCCTCTGGAATTTTACTTCAAATTACAAATCACATTTACAATTTATATTCTCCAATTCTATTTGTATGTGAATTTATTTCTTAACTTTGGAGTTACGATTTCAATTTCTTTTTCAACATTAATGATAATAGTTTAATATCATCACTTTCTAGCAACCAAGCAATCATATATTATAATAATTCATAGAAATTTTTTCTCTTTTATATACGAAAATAATTTAGGTAAAATTAATTCATTTACCCTATTTTAAAACAATATCCTGTCGAAATTGTTCTGTACAAGTGTTTAGAGATTCCTATCAATAACGTTAATTACTCGCATTAACCAGAATCCATATACAGCTCAACAAACCAATCAACAAAGTATAAAACAATTGTTATATTCACTAGCAAATATGCACTCATATCTATTATTAAACTCACACTCATTCTAGAGTACTGCTGACTCTATCTCTAATGAGTAACACCCAACAGAGCCAAGGTTGTCGCTTAACCAATTTCCGGTATCCAACGATACCAAAATTATATTCGGCTAAATTTTAGCCTTCAACGATTTCAATCATAAAGATAATCACACAGAGATTATAAATAAATCAACACACAACATTGAAACAAATTCAATTATTTGAGGAATCCAGTTGGATCCCTCCAACATGTTTCCCTGCATCCACAGATGTTAGCACAATACCAATCTCGCTTCAAGATGGAATATCATGGTACATAGGTTTATATAAAATATTATCCGCTATTATGCGGTGCAATAGGGTCTCATCTGCTATATAATGCGGGAAAACCAACTCTAAGTACATATATAGTACCAATTCCACTTCAAGGTGGAATACCGCAGTATATGTGTTTAATATAATAACCTCCGCTTAGTATGCAGCGTATAGGGTCTATTTCAATCTAACAGATAGAAATTTATCATTCAATCACACAATCAAAAAATTTAAAATCTAACTATTTAAAATTTAAATCGAAACAAATTCGATTGAGTGAGAAGTTCTCACCTTGCTTCCAATAGCGATTTCAGCGTTTATTCCGAATAAAATTAAACGCGCGTTTAATTTTACCAAAAATTCTCACTAGCTCCAATCAACTCCCATCTAGCTCCATTGCATAGTATTCGACAATACAATTCCAATGCAAGTCGTTTCGTGTGAAACAGACCTTGTATGAAAAAGTTATGATAGTTTAAAGTTTGAACGAATTAATATATAATAATTTTACTATTTTCTTTTTATTTTTAAACCTCAAACACATCTGGGCTGTTGATTTTGGAGGCCAGATCCAGGTCGCTAGTTCCTTCTTCTCCCCCCTTCGTTCGAACGCAACAAAAACCCATAGCCATAGAATTTCATTGAATTATCGTGCCATCTTCGAACAACTTGAAGACGATCGAGCAACTTCACGACGAAGAGCATCATCGACTACACCTTCGGCCAAGAGCACATCGAACTCGGCCGTGCCATCATATAGGAAAACGTGCACGACCAGTAGGCGAACGCGAGCAGATGTCTTCCCGTACAACACTCGAAATCCCATCATCACCGTATAGAATCGAAGCTCTCGTTGTGATCTACAAAGTTGCAGCTGGAAGTTTCTTGAATAGATCGATGGATTGAAAGAAATTAATAGAAGAAATATGGCAATTTTCGGCCATTAAAATTGAAGGCGACGGCTGAAGAATAGGGTTAGGGTTTGATTCAAAATGAAATAATAAAGGTCCTTTTATAGAAAATTCTCGCGACACTATTCATCCGGAATTATTCCGAACTCCAAACGAAGCGTGCCGCCTGGCGTTTATAATGCTTTACCTCCATTCCGAACGCAATGAAATATATATCGGGAGCCAATTCGATCGTATTTGAAAGATAGGTTTTCGAATCGACTAATTTAAATTTAAAATTCACTTAAACCGATTTTAGTGCGTTTTAGCTTGCCCCGGACAAACCGTAAATCCGATTGACACAAAATTTGAAACCTTACAATAATTTAACATTACAGATCCGATGAAACTAGTTTCGTCGAAATCCGAAACTGTTTGAAAAATGACTATTTTTACTCGTCAATTAAATATTAAAATATTTTTAATTCGATTTTAAAAGTTCTATAACATCATTCTAATTCCAATATGATTTCATACGACTTTATAAATCATTTTCAATCACATTAAACCCAATTTCCAATTATTTCTGTAATTTCAAATATTAAAATATCGATTTAGTTATCCAATTAATCTAGATATTCGAAATAAAAATTTATTCGCCTTACAAATTTTACTTGTTAATATTTAAAATCAATTAAATATACGAATTTCAAATGACATAAATTCTGGATCATTACAATGCTCATGCTTATTTGCTAGTACCAAATCCAACGATCTATGCTTTGATATACTTGGGTTCCAATTTTGCCAAAATTTTGGCCCAGTAAGGTATGGGCTGTGTGACAGCCCGCAAATCCGTACCCCTTGAATCAACACTATACTACCTCTATTAACTCAAGTGGCACAGAATTACGAACCATTAGGGTTAAAGAAGAAGAGATAGAGGAATAAGGAACTAAACAATATCAGAATCTCACAGTCGCAGCGGAATAAAATATAATAGTAAATATAGAACTTTACACAAAATGAAAACTATAACTTGTTTTATACATCATATCATCAGAGTATCTCATACATCAACTATTACCAAACAGATATACCAGACAATTCACAGCAGCGGAATATACATATATATAGGTATAGATAATACGCCTAGGACTCCAGCTCCTCTCCTGCTCCATGGCATCAAGTCCTGTACATATAATACTCGGTCTGACCCGAGCATTATAATGAAATAACACCCGAGTCAGTCTGGAATACCAGCTGATACTAAATATGCATCCAACTTGTTTATTAAAGTTTCAAAAATCCTTTGAAAAACAAAAGCATCTCGTAAGACCACGCCACAAATAAACATGTCTTGTTTTACCTTACGATAGCTAAATCACTTTTTATAGAAATCCTATGATATTATAATAGGGTCTATATACAATTACTTATAAAATAGCCGAAATTGTTACATCTATTAAATTCCAGCTACTTTCACAAAAGTGGGTAAAACAAACAAAACTCGTACAAGGCTCGTAGGGAGAATGGATTTCCATCAATGGCTGGGCTACTAGGGTACCGCCCGTCACAGTACCTGGCCTAGATCAGAGTACCGAGGAGTACGCCCGCTCTCCTGCAACACAAGGCCGAAACCATTCCTTACTGAACAGTCTCGAACAAGATAACCCCGTGGTTGGCGCGACCGACCACCCACTAAGCCGAATATAAAGGGACATCTAGACAGGGGAAAATCTTGTCCTGCTTGGGCATGACCCACCTAACCTTGCTGTACCTCCCCTGTTTTAGCCATTCCCGGTTGATGAGGCTTGAGGTTAAGCGTTACCTTTAGAACGATTTCACTTAGAATGCCCATCGCCCACCCGACGATGTTTCGCAAGCATTCATCCATACAAGTCCGTCCCAGGTTCGAACGGAACCGAAGGCACTACTCCTACTACATCCATTTTGGAAATATCCTCAGGATTAGTAGCGACTAGCCCTTGTAGTTCACTGCTCCATCTTCGACTCCGAACATGTTTTTCGCACGAAACGTACAAACCGGATCGAAGTGGTTTTCGAGAAATAAATCTCGATCCCGGTCTCTTCGAAACGATCAACGCATTGTCCAATATTGATAGTCGGTGATTTAACTATCAATTTATATTCATAAACATCCATAAGCATCCATCACACAATAAATAATTCCTACATTATTTATTTGCCCCAATATCTTTAAAAGATATATTTCCAAATTTCCAAAGCTCATTTGAAAAAAACTTCCCAAGGTTCTTCCTTTATTAAGTAAATCCTTTACCATTAATTCCCATTGGACATAACCAAGTTCAAAGACATTTTAAATTTAAAACAGTTAAAACATTTAATTCTGAAATATACTTTTAAAATACCTACTCAAAAATATAAATTTAAAATAAGCGAAGTAAAACTATTTATTAATAATCCAAAATTGATTTTACATAAAAGTTTAGTTAAACTAAATTTAAAGGTAGAGTTTTAAAAAGGATTCTTAATAATTCAAATAACTTTGTTCAAAACTAGCCTTTAAATAAATCCATTTGTAAAAATGATTACTAAGATATTCATACCAATTTACGATTGCTAATTTATAAATATTTACTTTAAAATAATAATTTTTCAACACACTCTTTAAAACAAGTTGGAACTTTAGACTTCCCTTTTAAATAAATCTGTTTAAAACTCGAACTAGGTTTTTTTCCAGGGAAACTCATTTCCACTTAAACATCCCAGAAATCATTCTTATAATTTCTGTCGATTATATTTTAATTTAGACTTATGTTTAATAACATAGATTTCCTTTCCAGGTTAAAAATAACTTCTTATGAGGCTTAACCACATTTCCATTTCCAGGAATTCACTTCCAAATTATAAGTTTAAAGGCCTTTTAAATAAACTATTATAAATTTATTTAATGAAATCATACCTAAGGAATTGCTTAACTAAATACCTACTTAAATTTTCAATGGTTTTAAATAGTATTTCTGCAACATTCTAATTTGCAATTTATTTCTAATTTAATTTGAAGGGTTTCTTTCCACATCATATTTAATTTCCAGGGAACATTATTATCAAAATAACCCCCTTTGTTATTTTTAACAATTTATAATTTCTTATTGAAATTATCACCAGAAATCCCTACTTCCTCATTTATCAACTAATAAATGTTCCCCATATTTTTTATTTCCCACTTTGCAAATTTTCATTCTGCACTCAACACAGATTCCAAATTTAAATTCCCTTAAATTCTTTATTTAACAATTTATTTTATTTCTTCAAAAATCCAATTTATTTTATTTTATTCTTAAAATTCTGTGTATATTCTCATCCAGCAATATCAAAGTACGATTAAATTCAGAGTTATCAATCACAATATATAACAGGTTACAACATCAATTATAAAAGATAATTACTATAGTGTGAGGACCCAGTTGGGTCCCTCCAACCTGTTTTCCCTGCATCCACCAATATTAGCACATCATATGTATATAAATATCAATTCAAACTGATAACCACAATAATATGCAACCAATCACACAGATATTTAAATATTAATTATTTAAATCATCCAATATCCAGATGTGAGTGAGAATAACTCACCTTGAGTTTTCGGCGAGCGTTCGAAATTTAAATTAAACCGAACGACGTTCGATTTAACTCAAATTTCTACTTGCCCAGAACGATCTCGAAATTGCTCCACTGCGTAGTACTCTTTTCGGCGATTCCGGCGCTACCAAATTCGTCGAATTCTGATAACGTATGCAAGAGTTATTAATTTTCAAAGTTAATTCACCAATTTTAAAAAAACAGTTTCTTTTAAATTTAATTTTATTATACCCAAACCAATTCCTAGCCGCCAAATCTAGAAACCACATCAAGGCCTCACGCTGCTTCTTCTCCACGCAAACGTTTACTGGAACGAGAGAAACCCATCACCGTGCTTTTAGGGTTACAAATCGCCTCCACTTCGTCGAATTCGAAGACGATCAGAATACGCCACACGAACGCCCTCCCTCCGACGCCTCCCTGGCCTTGACGATGACGAGCTCGGTCATCCATGAGAGGCGCGACAACCCCTCCAACGTGCAACGAACGCGGCTTCCCTACTCGTTCTACGATGCTCGAAACGCGATCACCACCGTACGAATCGGAGCTTGTTTCATACTCTTTGATTTCCCAGTTTGGAATTTTTTCTATTGCTTGATGGATTGGTCGCGATTTGGAGGAGAAGGTCGTTGATTATCAGCCATTGAATACAAAGTAACGACGGCCCGCTTATAACTAGGGTTTTGATAAAAAAATAAATATATATATAAAATGGTTTTAATATTATTTAATTAATAAAATTCCTGATTTTAACAGATTATGCAAACGACCTCAAAACTACGCATTCCGACAGGCGTTTCTAGGGTTTTTTCACGTTCCGGACACAATGGAACAGGTTTCGTAAGCTAATTTGATCGTATGTGCGAGTTACGAAATTAAACGATTAATTTAAAATCAAACCGATTAAAATGATTTCGAAGCGTTTCGAGCTGCCACGGTCAAACGACAACTCCGATTGCTACGAAAATTGAAGTTCGATAATAACTAACTATTACAAATCTAATGGAACTGGTTTCGTCGAATTTCGAGACTGTGCCCCGGAAGGCTATTTTAACTCGTCTATTTAATCGGGCGATTTACTGAGATTATGAAAAACGCTTAAAATTTCACTTGTAAAGTTTTATTAACTTAACAATCAATCATATAAACTATATAACCACATTACAAATCATTCCGGTTCATTCCGGACCCAAAATCTGATTAAATTGTATTTTAATAATATTAAATTCATTTTTAAATTAATATAAAATCCCAAATATTAATTTATCAACTTTAAAATTCATCTAAAATTTCCACCAAGCCATTTACACTCAAATAACTCAAAATAATTTTTTTAAAACCATTCTTATCACTATTTACATCCGGATTTACTTTTATTCCAATTCCGAATATTTAAATTATTATTTTCCCATTATTCAAATTCAACCAGAATTGCTATAATTTAAAAATTATAGCTTATTTCATTGATTGAACCCGAATCCATTCATTTCAAAATCAATTAAGAATCCACATTAACATTTAAAACGAATTAAATTTTCAAATTCAAGGGATTAAAAAAAATACGGATGTTACAGGCTGTTATAGTAAAGACTTATGCCTTTCAACTGACCCACCGGGTTCGAGTTTTGGGAAGCACGTTATTTTTATGGAACATGAGTAATGGTTCGGTAGGGAATCCAATTATTGAGTACCTACTCATTTCCAACATAAGGAATCAAAGGAAAGCAGAGATGGAAAGACATGAGGAGAAGTTGAGAGGAAGCAAAGGCAAGCCCCTCTCCCTGTTCATTACCTAAGGTATGAAACATGAAATCATGTTCCATACCCAAGGTACCGAACAAAATCACTTGCTACATTAAGAGGGGTGGCATTGTCTAGAAATCGGACCAAGGCAGGGCATAAAGAGCCAGACCAAGGAGGAATGTACACATCGAACCAAAGGGAGAGAAACCCATCGAACCGAGCTAGTACTGGACCTACGGAGCCGCTTGCCTTAGTGCCATATCGAGCCAAGCCTAGTGGGAGTCTGTTGAATCGAAAGAGGGTCGAGCCAAATAGGGGAGTATACAAACTTGGCCAGCAACATGTCCACATATATTCTACTGTACCAAACTATGCCGGACAGAGCTCCTAACTGAACCGAACACTGCATATGGAATGAAATCTGGATATATTTGGAAATTATTTAGCATATGCCTGATACCTGAGAAGCGGGCGAAATATACAAAGAAACTCTCTGCCCTGACCTCACTATTCCTTACTCCTATGAATACCAGAGCATCCATAACAACGAGGGAGAATTTTGGAGAGCCCAGCTTACAACAATTGTAAACACCCACCCCGAAATAGGCCTAAATTTCAATCCAGAAAATGCCCATCGAAATTTAGTTCCATTCTAAGGTAAGCTATTGGTAGTAAAAGGAAATAATATTGTAGAATCTTAACTAAACTTTCAGAACTCATAGCGGATGGAACAAAATAAAATAGTAAGATGTACCCATTTATTTCTAAACCAGGAAAATGTTATAGCACAAAATCTCATAAAAATCGTAATGTAATATCCGTTACAACAATTGTTTAAATCCATGGGTACACACGAAAACAAATAATAATAAATACTACCACTTGCCAAGCTTCTTCATCTTGAAATATTGTCACAACCATCACTCCATCCTTAACCCGTGTTGTAATGAGAAGGGAGTCAGAACAACAAGTGTCTGGTGAATAAAAACCTCGAGTCTTACCTTTTTAGTACTTGGGCAGTATATTTCAAAATAAGAATATGTCTATGAATATAAAATGATTAAAGTCATTTAATACTTCTTTATATGAAATCTCATAGGCCACTTAATACTTCGAAGTGGAAAATAGGTAGACCTCGCCATTTAAGGCCTAATTCCAAAAGAGGACTCCTATAGAGATACCACCTAACGTAACCCATTGCCATTATTACTCTATCTGGGAAAAAAGACGGGTCCAACCACTTAATACCTCAAACTCCAAAGTAGGTCCTTCGTCCTATGGCCTATACCTATAATGACATCTCACATCAGTCCACTATTCGTAGGAATTAGTGCCATATTAGTTGGGTAGATTTCCCCTACTGAATTTGGAACCAACGTCGCATCATTACAAATATTTATCTTAAGGATATCCCACATCAATAAAAGTGTACAAAACTGCTGGTGGTCTCGAAGTGAAAGGAAGACTTCGATCATGTGACTCTATTGACCTCGCATCCTTATGACTTAGCCATAAATTAATTACTCTCTTTATATATATACATACATCTCACCATTTCATAAATAAGGCCTTATAAGGAATCTTCCTTATTGCACCTTAAAATAATAATTATTCTATATAAGAGTTCCATCTTATTTTCATCTCAAAATCAGTTACCTTCCTAATGGAGGAAAATAAATATAAATAAATGTCTAATTAACTATGCCATACACGCAATAGTTATATGTTATTTACACAGATAGAAATAAATAAATAAATATGACTCCGAACCCGTGCTATGCACACGGGGTTTAGTATATAATTCGACTAACGGTGTATTTTTTAGATTTAATAGTATATAAGTTGAAAACACATTTTTATGAGATGTAAATTTATAGACTATCTTTTTCGTAAACACTACTAAAAAAATGTGTTGATAAATACACTTAAATAGTCTTTGAGCGTATAGAATATAATTCATATTATAGAGCACAATGGCTTTATACAACATACTAAGAATCAACATCAGTTGTTCCTAACTTGGTAAGAACTATATTACTAAGCATGTCATTTAATTGATTTTCAAATGTAACTCATAATAGTTAAACATAGTTTTATCCTATGTTTAACATATAAATTTAAATATGTGCATAATTTTGTCTGATAATGATGTTTTACACCTATAGTAGAGAAATTATACTCAAAGTGATATAGTATTTAAATTTGGCTTAATAAAACAACATTGTCATTATTAACATTTTGATGTTATATTATACTAATTAAATTAGAGAAAATATTATAGTAGTTTTTAAACATCGTGATCTTCGATACATATACCATAATATGACATGAGAATTATACGTAATATATAAAATGAGCGTCAAATTTTGTATCTTTTGTATCGAGAGTATCATTTAGGTTTATAGATCATGCAATAATTTTTTAACTAGTAATTATGTATATAACACCCATTGTATTATTGCTACTATATTAAGCTTCTTAAAAAACTTGATTTGTTATCTATGCATATTTCAACGTTGATGATTCCAACTAATTGAACATTATCCTTATTTGTTTCAATTAATATGAATAAGAGCTACACAACATGATTTAATAAAGGTATATTTAAAAAATATACAATGAACTAAAACTAAAAATTAGTTTTAATCGTTCAAAAAATGTTATTTTGAACTAAAACTGGACACTAGTTAATTAACATTAATGAGAATTGGGGGGCGATAGTGGATAATTTTGACTTGAGGTTGGACTTTGTGGCATTTGTGTATAAATATGGATTAGAGGTTGGATAAGAAGTATTTATATAATACATAGTGTTTCTATGTTTGCAATAATTATTAAATAACGTATAGTATCAATTACATTCGACTTATTGAACGTGATTATTATGTATCAATTACGACGGACGTAATTCTCGCTAACCGCTTTTGGTTTAATGTTTGCAGTGTCCATACACAGGGACTAAGTATGTAACTGTTCGCTAATTAGGTTAAATATTAATAAAAGAGAATTAACTATAATAATACTCAAATAGTTCGAACTGGAATTAAATGAAATTAGCGACCATTTATTCCTTTTTAATACAATTCTTTCCATTTGAAGTTAGACTACAGCTAAACATTATTATTAACCCATCTTCAATTCGTAATGATTTATAAACATCTCCACAATGCAAAAAAAATCAGAACAATATAAATAATCTTTACATAAAATAAAAAATAATTGCTCAGATGTTCCATAAAATCTCCACGTATCCGGTGTTAACCATGCATTAAATAGGAAAATGCATGCTACTTATGAACTTTTCATGGTCAATGAAGCATTACTACAATGTATTACCGTAGGTCGATTAAGATGGATAATATCTAATATTATAAACATAAGTCTAGGTTGCGTATAACAAAATAAAATATTTAAATAAAATTTAAGTTTGTAGAACACTTATTTAGTACTAAACTTTTAATATACTTTTCTCGAAAAGCAACATAGAAATTTATTATTTGACTATTATTTTACTTCAAAGATGATATTTTCCTGACTCGTTTGTGTTTGTTTAGTACGATTATTTGATGTATATGTGTTAGTAAACCAGTTATACCTTATAAATTTATGAAGGAAATGAAATTGATAATCGTACTAAACAAACACAAAATAGATTAGAGAATTTATTATATACTAATTCTCTTTAATGCTAACTTAATAAATAACTTGCCATAAATATGATCGTATTAATTTCAAAAAGTTTGATTGGATTTGATTACAACATCAAACAAACGAATTATCAAACAATCGAATTACAAAATAAAAATATTACCAAATTATCAAATTAACTAAATTACACATAATTTATATTGAGTTTTAATATTTTTTGAAATAAAGCATTTAGGTTTGAAGCTAAAAATAATAAATGAACTAAACCTACCATTATTTTCGAAACTGAAAGCATAGACGAGAATTATTAGTTTAACCATTTGACCTTTCATCTTTTGTATCTAGAGTATCATTTAGGTTTATAAATCATTCAATAATTTTTAACTAATAATTATATATAGTATCCATTGTCTGTATTAGGCCTTTTCAAAAAACTTGACTTGTTAACTATGCATATTCTAACATTGATGATTTCTACTACTTGAACATGATTTTAGTTTGTTTGAAAATGTGCAAATAATATGAATATATATAAGAGCTACACAACAAAAGTAATATTTATACATTTATATTTCTTTTCTCAACATGACAGAAATTTGTTATTTGACTATTCTTTTACTTCATAGATGATATTTCCCCAATTTGATTTTCTTAAATACATATGTTTAAAAATGGAAAAACATCAATATTGTCTCAGATTATACATAATATAAGATTGTTCGGTATACATATGTTAGTAAACCAATTATGCTATACAAAATATACGAAAGAAATAAAATTCATGATCGTACTAACCAAACACAAATCAGATGAACATCGATGTAAATATAAAACTTGAGAACTAAAAAATAGTTTAGCATTACATATCAAGGATATTATAAAAATGATCAAAGATTCTACGGTATCGATGTATTAATAAATTCAATAACCTCCTGTAGAATATGAAGCAAACCAAGTTAATAATGATCAAGATTGAAACAAAATAATAAGAAAATATGAGATTTTTCCCAACTTTATTTATGTATGTAATTAGATTTCAAAATAAAAATATCAACTTTACCACTTGTGTATTATAAAAAGTTTAAGATTATTTTATATCTATATGTTAGTAAGCTAATTATTCCCTACAAAACGAATGAAGGAAATGAACATCATGATCGTACTGAAAGATCACAAATAAGATGAATGTCGATGTAAATAGAAAACTTAAGAATAAAAAATAGTCAAGCTTTATGTATTATAGATTTTACAAAATAACAAAGATTGTGCGATATTAATGTATTAATAAATCCAATAACCTAATAAAAATATAAAAGAAACCATATTCATATTCATGCAAATTGTAACAAAAATAAGAAGGAAACAATTCTTTGAATACAAAATTTGAAGTAAAGATCCGAAATAATATATTTAGAGCTAGAACAAAAAATTCAACCTTAAATTAAAAGAAAATAATGGTATAAAATAAAAATAAAACCTTTAAATCTAGTTTGATAAATCTGTAAGCCAAGTTCCTTTGGATACCTTTAGACAATTTTTCTATGATAATATCGAAAGTAATAAATAGAAACACAGTTTCTGCAAAACATGAATAAAATGATACTTTTTTAGGATGAATAAAAATTGAAGAACTAATGATGAATTCAATCAAATTATAGTCAGATAAAAAATTCAATAGATTGACTAAAAAACTATTTGGATATCTTCAAGTTGATTTAGACTGGAAATATATTTTTTATCTTTTTTTTGAATTGTAGCATACAGATAAAACTGAAATCAGGTAGGAGACAACATGAAGAATAAAAAAATAAATGGGAGGGATGTAAACTAATGATAGAAAATAAATAAGGAACGAAAAAATTTCAACGATAACATGGAGAAGAGGAAGAGGTCTCTGTTGGATTAGAAAGAAATAATGATTATAAGTTTATCAAAATAGTAATAATGATAATAAACATAAATATGAGTATTTTATCAAAAGGGACAATGACAACATTAATTTCTATGTTAATGATAGTAGTTTTGTGCAATATTGAAAATTTTTAGGGGGCTTAAAAGGAAAATTATACCAGAAATTAAGGAGAATGCACTATTCAGCCTAAGAGTGAATGAGAAGTAAGAATACTAAGAGTTCTATATTCTCTTTCTTATATAATGCCAGAAATCAAGGAGAATACACTACTCAGGCAGAGAGTGAATGAGAGATAAGAATACCATGAGTTCTATATTCTCTTTCTTGTATAATAGAATAGATCCACGCTTAATCATTTCTAAATGCACGGATTTTACGTCCTAAACTAGCGTTTAATGTCGATTCCCTAATTAATTATTATTACAAGTCCTTTTTCTTCAATTTCTGTAACGACCCACCTTTTTGGACAGTTTAAATTGACAATAGACCACACACGTCAGACTCAAACCACTCAAAAGGGAGGATTGTTATGGGGCAAATAAGAAAAAAACAGAGAGAGAATTAAAAAACAAAATATAGAATCTTACAGCGGAATGACAACATATAATAATCAAATAAACGGTTCATGAAGCTGTTTACAAATAACATTTGATTATACTATTATATACAAAGTCAGAGTACATATAGCAGTAATAAATAAATAAATAAATAAATTCAATGAAACAACATGATGCAGTGGAATAAATATAATAAACAGTAACAGTATTAAATCTTTGTCTTAGCAGTTTCGATAAACTGAAAAGCTCAAATTGACACAAGCGAACTAAAAAGACAAAACATTCGAGTCAAAACTAAAAGATCTTATGTAAGTGAAATCAATAGTAAATAAATATGAGTGTAAGGTGCAACGGCCGGTCGTTTCCAACCCTCGAAAATTGACACTAATACGTTCACTATATAGAGTGTCGAACAATCGAGTGTCGGAAGTACCAGGTTGTTAGGGTTTAAGAAGAAAAGAGATAGAAGAAGAAACAGAAATAACAACAATACAGAATCTCACAATTGCAGCAGAACAAACATAATATACAATAACATCATTCTATATAACGAAAAACTATAACTGTTAATATACATACAATGTAACGACCTGCCTTTTGGACGTTTTAAGCAGACACACAGTTCAACTCAAACCATACAATGAGGAAGATTTTTATTGGGGCAAATAAGAAAAAGTCGAGGAAAAAAATAACAAAATAGAATCTCGCGGCGCAATGACAAAATATAATAATCAAATAATAATTCATAAAGCTTTTTACAAAACATTTGATTGTACTTGTACAACAAAAAATCAGAGTTACACATATCATAGATAAATAAATAATGCAGCGGAACAGTATGAATGCAGGGGAATAAATATAGTAAATAATAGTAGTACAAATCCTCGTCTTCATCCTCCAGAAATAAGGTCTTCAAATCCTGAAATGCTCAGGTTGACCCGAGCGAATTGAAAAGACAAAACACTCGAGTCAGAACTAAAAGATCTTATGTAAGTTAAATCAACGGTAAATATGAGTGTGACAACGTCATAAATGTATACGGGCAGTGTGTAATGTGAGTGCGGTAATTTAAGAGATGTTCGAGATTTCCATCTCCTGAGAATCCGTTAAACTATCTACTATGTAGTACGATACGCTATTATAATAAGTCTACAGTAAAGTAAAAGTATTAGAATAGCATTATGGCGTCACCCATATCCCCCTTAACACATTTTATATATTCTCAGCCTATACAGTACTGCATGCTCCTCTGTAAACTGGAGGTTTACCCAAAGGGCACTCCACAGGTATGGTACAAAATAAACTAGTTGAATGCGCTCTAGGGCATATGAACACGACACTCAAGGAAATGCTAGGGTAGATGTACCAATTGCGGATCCGGACTAGTGGTAACGTATAGCAGCTACTACCGTCCACCTCGGATACACTTCCAAATCAAAATCAAGGAGGCCACCAAATCAATCACAAAGTAATACAATGGTATCGAAGAAATGTGTCCGATCGGAGGTGCGACCTCACTTGGCCCGGCATGGCTCCTATTTTAGTCACATCTATGCCGACTCAGGGGGTCAGGTTAACGTCATACCTCATACAGAAATCGTTCACCAAACCATTCTACTTCATTTCTGGAATCTCCACCACGTACATAGTTGTTGAAGTGGTTTTCGGTATTTGCAGAGAGTATGACAATATCCGATCTCGGTCTCTTTAGCAACCAAGCGCTTATTACTCGCCGGATGGTTCTTTTAAATTTCAAAAGTCAATTTACAATTGATATCAAAATACCATATTCTCAAACCATTTCATTTTCAAATCATATTCCCTTTCATAAATCACATTCACTTTCAAATCATAATTTCTTTCAAAATCATATTTCCAATTTCGTTAATTCCTTACTTCACAATCATCATATTCAATTAGTTATAGCATAAAAATCTAACTTAGGTTATAACATTGTTTAGCCATACTTGCTTTTAAACCAATGAATTTGAATATATACACTTCCCCTTTACTTAGTCTGAAAATTTAGAAAATAGTTTAAATGGTTATAAACAGTTAAAATAGTTGTAAACGGTTAAATACTCTAAAATGGTTTAATTATTGATTACGGATACTGTTACAATTGATTTAAGATAGTTAAATAGATTTAAAATAGATTAAATATAATTAAAATAGATTAAATAGCTTTAAATAGATTAATTAGATTTTAAATAAGTTAAAATGGGTTAATTAGTTTTAAAATAAATTAAATGGTTTAAAATAGGTTAAATTGATTTAATATTGTTAATATAGGTTAAAATAGTATAATAATTTGAAAATCTTAAAATTTAGAATCTTTACAATAATATATTTTTAAAACAGTTTGTATTAAAAATATGAATCTGAATTTGATATAAATTTAAACTATTCATTTCCTTTCAACGCATTTGGACTATTTTTAAATTCCAAAAAACCAATTTCAAATCTTACAGTTCAAATTCTCAATAATATATGTTATTCTATATCGGTTCCAAAACTCTATTTGAAAAATCAATTTAAAGTACTCCAATTTCAATATAGTTCAAAGTTATATTTTTGAATAATTTTAAATCCCAATTCTGACAAACTTCACGTATACTTCAAATTCAACTTTAAACTTCAATTTTATTTCTTTAAACGCTCCTTTAAACCAATTCTAATTTTTTTCATAAAACTTGAATTTCGATAATAATTCAATTTTATATAAACTAAATTTTATTTCAAAATCTCAGTTAACTAAATTCTAGAAAAAATTAATGATTTAAAATCATTTAATTTAACCAATCCGATGCCCGTATATAATTCTCTACCTAGGTTCAAGTGATAGGATATTTATCATTTCAATCCGCAATTTAAAATTTTACGGTTATATATCATTTCAAATGGCAATCCCGAATTAATATTAAAATCCATAAAATCGCTCGGGCATATCATTTCAACCCATAATGATTTTTCTCCATTCTATAGGTCGTTCAGGTATATATCATTTCAACCCATAGTGATTTTCCTAATAATAACTAAGGAAACATGCAGAGTGATAATAGTATAAAATTCAAACAAGACATCCATCATCCAATATCAACAACGAAACATCCATCACAATCATCGTCCAATTCAATTAATAAATTTCAACACTTAACTAATTATCAATAACTGGTAATTAACTGGAAATTTAAACTCGATAATAAATTTAATGGCAATTTAATTTAAATATATTCACATTAACTGGAATAGAAAATTTTAAATTACCAAACAGCCATAAATAAATTTATAATCACACTATAAATTAATTCAACAAACATAAGAAATTTAGAAGTTGTGAGTGAGTTAAAACACTCACCTTGAATTTCTAATTGGTTTGAAAGCCAAATAGGTCCAAATTTGAACAGTCTCAGAATTCGTCCAAACCGGCGTCCAAAATTCTGAAATTTTGATACGATCCCAATGAAACAAACCGAGAATAAAACGGACCTCTTATGTGAGAGTTACGATGATAAGAACATTGGGTTTTAAATTGAAAATAAATAAAAATAAAATACAAAAAAACAATACCGTTGCCACATCACACGCACCTTTCTTCCCTCTAACCCTAGTGCTACACCCTAGAACACGAGCATCCACAAAGCCTTCAACCTGATCGTGAGCGCCACCGTGCCACCTACGCTAGGCCGCAGCCTAACAAACCAACACCAACGACGCGCCGACCACGCACCAAGATCTGCACGTGCACAGTAACACCTGCCGTTGCCGTTCGTGCACCACAGACAGCCATCACCATTGAATTCAAGCCCTAATTGAATTATCACGAGCGATCTAGCCATTGATTCGATGAACGGTTGGCTTTGGTGGACTACGCGCGACCCTCTCCACACGCTGGTACCCTCAATCCGACGATCCGACGAAGATCATCAAGCTTCAATGAACGACCGAGATTAGATTGCCTAATTCCAGCCACAAAAGTACCCAAAAAGAAAAACTAACATCAAATTTGAGTCAAGAGCTTCAAATCGATATATAATTTGATATATTTTGAGGTGTTTAAATTTTTGAATTGAATTTGAAATTGAATTGAGGGTTTGGAATTTTTGGCTATGTTCTGCCATTGGAAAGGAGGAGATAGTAGGAAATGTACGTACAAATAAATGAAAATAAGAAGTATCTAAGGTTTATAATGGGCTATTTATAGGCAGCTCAGAAATAGAAATGAATGGACTAGATCGATTTGGGTTTAAACGATAATGACCCGAAAAGCCCGTTTCGTTCCCGAAGCGAAAATGGGTCATCGCATATATCAAAATAGACATTTTCAATAGTTTCGAATTCAATGGAACAACTTTCATGTCTAATTCCGTCATATGAAGAAGTTATGCTAAAATAAGCTTATTTTAAATTGATTTCAATCAAATTGATTCTAGGCGTTTCGAGCTCGTACAATCAAACGACAAGTCCGATCGTTACGAAACTTGAAATCCTATAATAATTCACTGTTACGGATCCGACGGGACTGGTTTCATCGAAATTCGAGTTAGTGGCCAAAATTGCTATTTTCACATTAATTAAATTAATTAAATCACTTTTCAATTCAATTTTAATAATTTACAATCTCTGTCCTTTTAGATACTTAGGCGTTTACCATAATTTAAAATAAGTTTAAATATCGATTCAAAGTCAATTATTTTACCAATTACATTGCTTAATTTCAATTTCAGTAAATCCAGTAATTATAAATTAAAATTCCAAAAAATCCATTTATTTAATTTTTAAATCTTGTTATTCAATCAAATATCATCTGATGGGTATAATTAACATTGGTTTATATCTTAGTACATTAATAATTTCCAATTTCATCTAAATTCGCATTAACATAATATATAATTACATTTAATTTCAATAAATCCATTTATTATAACTTAAATCCTAATAAATTGATCAGGCTTAATTTCAATTCTTTTTATTCACTCAATTATCATATTAAGAATAGAATTTACATTGATTACATCTTATTAAATTAACATTCTTCAATTGTCAGTTTAATCTACATTATCAATTTAATCTACATTATCAATTTAATCTACATTAACTTCACTAATTAAGTGAATTAATTGCAATTGATTTTCACATTAAATTTAACGAACTAAATATAAATGTAACTTATTATAATTGTTACCATTAACCATTAACCACAAACATTAGTTCATTATTTACAAGCAAATGTTACAATTACTTACATACCACTGATTTTATCCAATTATCATTAACTATATAAGATTTCACAAATTAGTTCAATATTTACATCTGTTTTCTTATATTCAAATTTATAACCAAGCTATAACATTTACATTATTTCAATTAATTGAACTTCCATTAAAATGTTATCAATTTCTTAAATTAACCTTATTCCATTTCATTCTAGTTATTATTTTCATTAATAAATCATAAATTTTTATTTCTTTCAAATATTAAATCACAAACTTTATTACACTGACTATTTTTAATTATCGAAAATTACGGGTCGTTATATACAATTTACCAAAGTATAATCATCAATATATAAATCTGGACAACTATAATAACGTATCCCTAAATGCTGAGTATACAACCTACAATACATAGTGGAATATAATCAAATACGTGCAGTACGTCTCCGTCATCCAGCTCTTCTCCGGAGCTCCAGAAGTGTCCAAACCTGAAAACTATAATACTCGATCTGACCCGAGCATTACAATAAATTAACACACAAGTCAGGCTGGAAACCAGCGTGAACAAAACACATTTAATTTAAGATACTTAAGTTATAAAAATCCTTTGAAAACCAAGGTAACTCGTACAAACGCGATGAGTTATTATCTGATTATAACAAAAACACTTTTACAGAAATCAATTGATATTATAATAATGTCTAAGTACAATTACTTATTTAAAATGGTCAAATTTATTAAATTTATCCAATTCCAGCATATTAAACTCTATAATCAAAACCGTAAGGATTCGTAGTGATTATCAAATCGACGTGGTTTCAGATAACACTTATATCCGATTTCGGTCTCTTCGAATCCAAGAAATAAATTTAAAAGGCTAAATTGTTTAAAATAAACAATTTATATCTAGGGTGACAATATTCACATATGGGAATCTATTACATACGTTTACTTTAAATATAATGTATCAACGCTTTATTCTAGTAATTTTAATTCATTTTGCTTCTTAATGGCATAAACAAGAATAGATTGAGAATAAATATTCCAAAACCATAAACCAAAGCATAAATCATTAACTAAATTAATGATTTAAAATCAATATCAAAGCAATTCACACATCAGGATTTAATTAAGTTTAATTAACTGAATCCATTTTATATTATTAATCCAATTTACTTCATAATTAAAGAAAATGTAAACTATTTATTTTTAGTTAATAAAAATTAAACGACTCATGTAATACTAACTTCATTGGTTAACATAATACTAAGTCACAAAAGACCTAAATTAGTTATTCACTTGATAACTAATTTACTAATTATCGGATGATTTAATTAAATAAGGATTCCATTATTAACTCACTTAAATTATTATAAAACAATTAAATTTTATTTTACGAAAAATTAAAATCACTAATTTTAGACTAAATATTAGCGATAGGAATTTCGATACAAAATTTGTCATGTTGACTTGATTTTAAAATAAAAAATGAAAGGGGATTAAGTTTTAAAGTTTTAAAGACTTTGAGATACAAAATCTATTAACACTATCCTTTAAACAACTACCACCCAGTTTTTTAGCCCAGGCCCAACTTTCTTCCCCTTCACATATTTTTTTTATTTAACGAAGCCGGCCCAAACTCAAGAAAACACAACCCAGACTTCTACACCTTTCTTATTCCAACTTCTTTTCCCTTCCCTCTTACGTTTGAACTCTAGGAAGAAACGTGCATGCACTGTGCCTGTGCACCTGTACACATTGCCGATGACCCATAACTCGATGCCGTCACCCTCTCCAGACCACCCATGTCCCCCTCGTCTCGACCAAGCACAAAAACGAACACATATATCCTATCTTCAAAAAATCGAACTTCTTCTCCCAAAAATTCGAACAAGCCATCACCACCCAAACACCTTTTCATGCATCCACACACTGCCATTCATAGACCTTGCCAATAGCTACGCCACCATCTTCCCTTGCTTTCTCCCCCATACCGCATGCCTATAACCACCTCTCGTCGCCGCAGTTCAATCGTGATCGATCCTACCACACACAAGTCCTAAACCCTAAAACGACCTCCTCTCGATGCCCCATTTCACTATAAAATGTCGCCGCATTTTTCTTGGCTTCCCAAACACCTAAACCACCTTCTCCACCAACCACGAGACATTCCACCACCTCGACCGCCGAAAAACGACCAAAAACCATATTTTGGTCATCTCCCTTTTTCTCATTCAATAAGCCATTAAAAATAATCAAACCATTTCTAAAAATCACATTTTTCCAAAACAAACTCACTCGTATAATCAAACACTCGAATTATGATGTTCAAATTTTGGCCATTCTTAAGTTACTTACTGTAAACTACCCTTTTCTCCTTCTGTAAATCAAGGTACCTAATGAAACCAATTTTAGAATGGTATACGTTCAAAAACACATAACTTTATTTTTGAAATAAAAACTTAAAACTAACTAGGATAGGAGATAATGATTTTTCAAGGTTTCAAGGAGTTAAATCCTTTTTTTCCAAAACAAGGTATCCTTTTAGTTACAGGTGTTTAACATGATCAACATATATATATAAGGCATTGAACATATTAATATATAAATACGTGCTAAAATGCAAGGGTTTTGTCTAGATTCACAGGCATATGCAAACATAGTTTCCAGTAAATAAAGGTTTGGTTTTACTCATCAGCCTTTGGAACAAAATAACTCACTGCTGCTTTGAAAAAGAAAGGCAATTGTTTTTGTTTTGTTGGAGCTTCTAAGGTTTTTAATTGCAGATTTCCCTTTTTTTCTGTGTTGCTAGAGTGTATACGTGAACGTAAATAAGGCAGTACTTTATAGATGAAGAGGGAGCAAGCTGCAAAAAGCCGAAGCTATCCATCTACGGGACAAGCGTCTTTTATATATTTATATTTTTTCTTTATTTTGATTTGAAATTTGTTCGATTGATTTGATAAAAAATGTGACTTGAAAATTTCTGAGTGAAAGATGTGATTTATTATATGCTTGACTAGATATTTTATCATCATAATGTTTCCTTGCATATACATACATGCATATATATATATGTATGTATGTATGTATGTAGATAGATTTGTTTGACCATATGTAAATGCATTTGACTATATACTAACATATATTAACATGCTAAGTTAGATACTTGTTGTAAAATTTATTTCATATACACTATTTTATCATAAACACTTATATATGTGTGTGTGTGTGTGTGTTTATATATAGATGTAGATATGCATACATATGCAATATACATTTTGATTTAACCTATTTACATTTATACATAATTAAATACCATATTCACATAAGTTTGAATTTTTCCATCATGAAGCTTATACCTTCATGTGTATGTATACTTATTTACATATGCCATATTTATATATATATATATATATATACTTATTCACTATTTTACACAACATATACATATATACATATACATATGTCTATTTTATCATCATATATATATTTACACATTATTCTTTATTTACATATACCTTACTTCATACGGCATATATATACAGATATATATACATATATACTTATATGCTTATATATATATATGTATACATATATATATTTGAACATCATTAACTTGTATATATTTATATTTATGTACAAATATATGGATATTCTACCTGGAATTTCAATGGTGGAGTTTGCATACATATTTCTATACAATCTATCATTTTTAGAAATTTATAATTTAAAATTAACATAGTTTTAATCAACTTATATATCTAGATATCTTAAACATCAGAAAATTTATTTATTCGACTCATAAAAATCAATGTTTCAAATTGCTTAATATCCCATGACTAAAAATCCGGGTCGTTACATTTCCCCTTAGAACTTTTCATCCTCGAAAAGGAATGGAACGAGAATTTTAGTTTTGATGTATATTATTAAAAAAATTATTTTTAAACATTTAACTCCTTAATCTTTTATTATACATTTTTAAGATACCGCACTTTAAAGTACATAGTATTACCAAACTAGTTTTATACTAAAACATTTTTCATAACTCGATGTCCTAACAAGTCCATCCTTATTCTTACAGAAATTTAATCATACGTTGATCAAGCATACGACTGAAAATCTATTAGTACTTAGTAGATCCGTTTCAACTTCCAGTGAAAATACTTGAAAACTCTTTTTTCAAAAATGATATAGAAAATATCACCCCCTTTTTCACTATAGATTGCAATTAACCCGATGATTGCGTCGCTGTCCTGGCAAAATCGTAAGAAAACCATAGGCATCAACACCTCCCGACTTACGCCGTGGGAACACCACAGTCCGAGCTGCACAAAGGTTGTGTTACTATCACAGCACAACCGTAAGTAGTCTTCAGGCAATCACTGCCCCTCGAATTACGCTATGAAACGTAACTATACCATATAAATAGCTGGCTATACAAAGGTTGGGTAAATATCCCAGTGAAACCAAACATAGACTGTAGGCACTCGCTGCCTTCCGAATTGCGCTATAGAACCAAACCACATAGATCGTGATCTACCAATATTACGTCGCTATCCTAGCGAAATCAAACGTAGATTGTAGGCAATCACTACCCCTCGACTTACGCTATGGAACTACGATACATCGTAGTTACACAAAGATTACGTTGCTATCACAGCAAAACCTATGTAACTATAGGCGTCAGCACCTCTCGACTTACGCTACCCAACAAATGATCACCAGAAACTCATGTGTTTTGTCCGGACGTCCTCTAGGATTCCAATTCTCATTGAGCCCACCCTGTGGATTCCTAGGCAGAACCACCTAGTGGATTCCTACTCTAAGTTTCGACTTTCATTGGAGTGCCTTTCCATACTTTTGTTCCAAAACATATGTGACGACCCGGAATTTTTAAGCATTTAAAATCGAAATATTTAAATTATTTGAAATATTTAAAAGTTAATTTTGAACTTGAATTTCAAATATAAACATTTATTGGATAATTAATTTTTGAATTTAATTATCGGAAATTGGGTAAATTATTGAATTTGGAGTCTTAAGTCTGTTAAAAATATAATTTGAAGGCTTATAACATTTATATTGATAATACTGAAGAGAATAGAAGTGATGAAATCAAATTGAAAAATGGTTTGTTAAGTTTTGAAATTTTATAGTTTAAATTGAATTTAAAAATAGCCTTCCGAGGCGCAGTCTCGGAATTTGACGAAACCAGTTCCATTGGATCCGTAATATTGTATTATTATCGGATTCCAAATTTCGTAGCGTTCGGAGTCATCGTGTGATCGTACGAGATAAAATCGCTTAGACAATAATTTATCGTTTTAATTTAAATATAATATACTTTGTCTCAAATCAGATCATAGCCGCCCTACGTTTCTTTTGCCGACCTATTCTCCTCTGTCTTCTGAAGCAAGCCGATAATTTCCTTTATTAAATCGCGTATTGTCACCTCTTTCTTTCAAAAAAAAATCTCCAGAAGAAAATCTCGTTCCAGTAAATGAAACAAACAAAATCAAAGTAATGGTCGAAGCCTGGAATCAATCCTCACATAAATTTTATCGTTCAAATCAAAACTTCCCTTCCTTCCTCACTTCAGCTCAAAAAAAAATGCCGGCCGTCTTCTTATTCAAACCAAGTCGACTCGATGTCGAGAGGAACTTAATCGCGATGGTAAGGAGGAACGGCGGCTGCGAGGAGGTCGACTTCAATGCCGACAGTGTGGTGTTGCAAGCGAACTGCATCGATTCGCGTGAAGGCAGTCGCGGCGAGGAAATTTGAGGCTAGCGGCGGCAACTCGAGGCGATCAATCGATGGTCTCGATTCACGGCGGGATGGTCGAGCTGGGGTTGTGATGTTTGTTTCGATCTGGGCAGTGAGGTATAAGCAATTTCTCGGTATTTCTATTTTTCAGTTTCCAATTCTGATGAGATAAGTATAGGCATGTTATATATATGAAAGAAATTAAATTTATTTAAAAAAAATGTATTAAGTTAGGGATAGCTGCAGTTTTGTTGTTTTTAAAACGTATATGTATATATTATAGAGGATAGAAAAAGTAAAGGTTTTAAAATTAGGTCCTTATTTTTACAAAAATATAAATACATAGATCTGTGTCTATAATTTTACAGTAAGGTATGTTCAATTTAAAATTGAAGATATATGTATGGATATGAATAGAAAAATAGTTTATAAAGGGGAAATTATGTTAAATAAAATTTGTTGGATTAAATTAAATTTGTTAAACGAAATTAATTAACCGATTAGTTCAAATGTTAATAAATTAATAAACTATCAATTGTGTATTCAAGGTCAAAAAAATCGAGAAAGCTAAGGCAACATTGAAGTGGACTGCAAATATTAGCAAAGGTGAGTTAATCTCACTCAGTTAAATTTAAGATTTAAATGATTAAATTTAAATAATTGTTTGAATGGTTGAATTGATTGATGTGCTACAGTATAGTATATTTTGGGGATTATTATTTATGTTGTTCTAACATCTGTGGATGCAGGGAAAACAGGTTGGAGGGATCCAACTGGATCCCTCAACATTTACTTTAATTATTTAATACCCTCTGATGTGATTATTTTATACGTTGTGATGAATATTATTGATAATTGGATTATTGGATGTTATGGTTTACCTGAATATATTCCGGTGCACTAAGTTATCAAGATATATATAGAATTGGATTTTGGAAATAAAACGAAGAGAATTTGTAAGTAAAACAATTATAGAAATTTGAATAAATTTAAGAATCAATTGGAAAAGAAATAAAGTGCCCTTTAAAATTCTAATAAATAAATCTAAAGTTGGTAAGGGAAATTTGAATAATTCGAAGATTAATGAATTTTAAATTTTAGTGTTATTATAAAACATTTATTTAAAATTTAAGATTCAATTTATTGGAAAGAATAAAGAAGAAATTTGCAAGAAGCTGAAATTGGTATATTTCAGTTAAATGGTATAAAATCAAATGGAAAATAATAATAATAAATATAAAGTCCATAATTAATGAATTTTGAGATAAACTGATAAGTAGAGAAATTTATTTGAAATGGAATAAATTGGGAATCAATTTGGAAAATTGATTTATGTGATTGAAGTTGGAATTCTCCCTAGAAAACCAAGTACGTTTGCAAAGTAAATTTTAAATATATAAGTTACTAGTTTTGAAATTGTTTTTCTAAGGTATGTTTTGAAAAATTTATTATATCTAATATTTAAAGTCTAAAGTAAGTATTTCCTTTTAATTTATTATAGCAGTAATTGTTTAAAAAGTGATTTGGTGTTTTGTTTTGTAAAAGTGAAAATCTAGTTTTATATTTATTAAGTAACTTTATTTTCAAATATTCATATAGTACGTATTTTTAACAAATTATTAAAGTAGTTTTAATTTAAATGTTTGAAAAGTATATTTCATAGTATAGTGTTTTAAATTTATTTTAAAATCTAGTTTTGTGCTTGGTAATTTCAGAGGAGATAGAAAATATTAGGAAGTTTATTCTGAAAAGAAAGATGGTTTTGGAAACTGTTTTCAATGGGTTGAAAATAAAAAAATAATATTTGGGAAGATATTTTGAGATAAATAAATAATTTGGGAAATTATTTATTGTTTGATGAATGTTTGTAAATATTAATTGATAGTTAAATATCCGACTATCAATATTGGCCAACTGCGTTGATCGTTTCGAAGAGACCGGGATCGAGATTTATTTCTCGAAAACCACTTCGATCTGGTTCGTACGTGTCGTGAAACGTGTTCGGAGTCGAAGATGGAGCTATGAAGTACAAGTGCCAGTCGCTACTAATCCTGAGGATATTTTCAAAATGGATGTAGTAGGAATAGTGCCTTCGGTTCCGTTCGAACCCGGGACGGACTTGTATGGATGAATGCTTGCGAAACATCGTTAGGTGGACGATGAGCATTCTAAGGGGTATGTTCTTAAAAGGTAACGCTTAGCCTCAAGCCTCATCAAATGGGAATGACTGAAAATCAGGGGATATGCAGCAAGGCTTCGTGGGTAGCCCCCACTGGAGGGTGAGGTCATCCCTGTCTAGATGTCCCTTTTATTTCGGCTTAGTGGGCAGTTGCTGATCCCAACCGCAGGGTGATCTTGCTCGGGACTGTCCAGTAAGGGATGGTTCTGGTCTTGTGTTGCAGGGGAGTTAGGGTAGCTCCTCGGTACGCTGATCTAGACCAGGTACTGTGACAGGTGGTACCCCAGTGCCTAGCCATTAGTTGGAATCCATTTTCCCTACGCGCCCGTACGATTTTGATTGTGCCCAACTATTGCTGAAACGTGAGATGCAAGCATTTCAGCTAGATTCTATTTACTTTCTATAGACACTATTATAATATCAGAGAATTTTAATAAAAAGTGTTTTAGCTATCGTAAGGTAAAAACCCGACATGTTTATTTGTGGCGTGGTCTTACGAGATGCTTTTGTTTTCAAAGGATTTTGAAACTTTAATAATCAAATTGGGTGTGATTTTCTCACGCTGGTATTCCAGACTGACTCGGGTGTTATTTCACTGTAATGCTCGGGTCAGACCGAGTATTATAGGATATAGGAGATGCTGTGGAGCTCAGGAGACGAGCTGGTTGTCGATACGTACTCTCGTACTTGCTCTTATATATATTCCGCTGTGTTGAGTTGTTGTGTATCCATGTGTATGATATTGTTGAGCTGTGATTGATGTACTCTAATGATGTAATATATAAACATATATATTTGATTTTGAGTAAAGATCATTATTATCTATTATATTTTATTCTGTTGCGATGGTTAGATTCTGATGTTGTTTCCTATTTTCTTCTTCTACCTCTTCTTCTTTAACCCAGATGGTTCGTATTTCTATACAACTTGAGTTGATTGACGTAGAATAGTATTGACTCAAAGGGTATGGATTTGCGGGTCATTACACTTGGGATCAGAGCTTAGGTTGATGATAACCTTGGCTCTGGTGGGAATTACTCATTGAATGAGTTTGAGCGTATTAAAAGATATGAGCGCGTATTTGTCAGTGAGTATAAAATGATTTTATATTGTGTTGATTGGTTTATTGAGTAGTTTATGGATTCTGGTCAATACGAGTAATTAACGTTATTGATAGGGATCTCTAAACACTTGAATAGAACAATTCGACATAGTATTGTTTTAAAGTAGGGTAAATGAAATAATTTTACCCAAATTATTCTTGTATATAAAAGATGTAATTTTTGTAAATTATTATAGTATTTGGATGCTTGGTTGTTAGAGAATGATAATAATAAATTATTAACACTCTTGTGTAGAAATTGAATAAGAAATTAGAACTTATAACCAAAGTTGAGGAAATAAATTTATGTAACAGAATGCAATTTGAAATATAGATTATAAATGTAATTTATAAATTGAAATAAACCTCTAGAAAAATTTGTAAATATAAACTATGAATGTGATTTGACATTGGAAATAAAATCCCAGAGTAATGTTGGAATATAAATTGGATGGATTTCAAATTTGGAATTTTGGGAAAGGGGTTTAAATTCCTTTGGATTTGGAAGTGGTTTTCAAAAGGTTTTGGAGAAATAATAATGGAATTATTTCGGGAATATTTTTGAATTGGAATTGAATAAGGAGAGATTTGGAATCTAAAAATATTTGAAAGGAATTTTTAAGAGATAAAAGCACCTAATTCTCTTTCGGTCGCTGGAAAATTACGTCGGTGATGACTGCAGCACCATTGATGTTCATTTTCGAGTTTCTAAAAGAGAAATTGCTACCAAATTGTATTAAATTGTTGTTTGTGAACTGGGTTTGGTTTTGAAATTCAAAGGGATAATTGAATTTGTCAAAGAATTTTGGATATAGTCGAATTTTAAGGTGATATTGAAATTTTGGGAAAATTGTTTAAACTCTAGAATTTTGTTTAACATGTATGGAATAATAGAAAAATATATATATATATATATATATATATATACTTGACTAAATAAATGTATAATTCCAAATTAAAGTGTAAAAGGTAAATGAGATTGATTGTAAATAGATGAAAGTATGGAAAATAAATAAGTTTGTGACTTATAAAATTTAGAAGTGGGATAAATAAGCCAAAATAAAATTGATTTGAGTTGTGAGAAGTGAATGAAAATTTAAAACTTAAATTATAAAATAAATTGGCCTCCAGTAGAATAGTTAAAGTGATTTTGAGATAAAAATTAAATATTAGGAATAAACCTTGAATAAAAAAATAAATAATTAATTGGTAATGAAATATGGAGATGGAACTTGAATTGGTTAAATGAAAGTCGAATACCAATTTAATGTGGCAAATGTTTAGTTTGCAAATAAATTATGAAATGAGTATTTGATGTAACCAATATGAAATGTTCCAAGATTAATAAATGGTTTTGAATAAATCGAATGTAAGCAATGAAGTGTAAATGAATTCAGCTTGGATTGTTGGTGAATTGAATATAATTGGAAGTATGAAATTCAAAATGGTTGACTGAATAAACTAATTTAAATTAGTTAGTAGATGAGATTGGTTTGGAAATTTGAAAATCAAATTAAGGGTTTAAATTGGAAAGTGCTTGTAAAATATATGTAACTTGAGTTTTAAAGTTGAAATTACTTGAATGGGAGTGGGAAAAGGTAATAAGTGTATGACTTATAAAAGTCTGCAAGAAAAGTATTAAGCCTGAGTAAATTTGTTGGGTATTTTGGAATTGAAATAAAAATCCAAACCTAAGAGATAAAATAAGATTGGATAATAATAGTAATGGTTTGAAGTGCAAATAAAACTAAAATGAGTAAAAATAAATTGGAAATGGCCTTGTATTAATAAAATTTTAATTAGTCTTGTTATTAGTGAATAAGTTTAGAAATAAATTGAGAAGGTAAATTAAGATTTAAAATGGATAAAGAGTATGGAAAAAATGAATTAGATGGAATTTGATGAGAATCAAATAAGATGGAAATGAAACTTAAGTTATGAAATTGAAATGATTTGAAGTAAATTAACTTAAGGTTAAAGTTAATAGAAGTTTGGCTTCGAGCAAAAGTGAAAGACCATAAAAGTCTGGGTCAAATTAATTTGGGAAATGGTTATAAATTTATATGTATTGAATGTGCCTAACTTAATACATTGTTTTTGAATGGAACAATTATGGAAATGAAATGAAATGTAAGTGAAGGGTTGTGAATAAATTAGAAATGAGATGAGATTAAATATAATATGGATCGGGATTTAAATTGACATAGTTGTCAACTAAAATGGAAAGGAAGTGAATAGAAAGGAAATTGATATCATTGTTTGTGGAAGTTATTTAAACTGCTTTTCTTTAGCATTGATGTGTTGTGGATGTTTAAATAAGAGAAAAGTTATACATTTCATATATATTTAGCACTTACTTGTTTAAAATTGAGTAAGTACAGGTTGTTGGAAGCCGTTTGACTGGTTTTGCCCACGCTAAATGCTAAAATAAAGAGCTGCTTGCTTTAGAATGCTAAATAAGGTACGCCTACGCAATACAAATAGGAAATATGAACTGTTTTTCTGTTTTCCGACCGTGTGAGTCGATGTATATATATTTATCTCTTTTGTCAAATTGCAAAAGCTCCTCCGTACAAGGGAGACTCTGCCAAAATTTTCCGAAAATTTTGGGAGTTAGAATTTTTTTTGAATCTTTTGAAAATTTTCACTAACGAAAAATGATTTAAAATCTGTTAAGCAAATAGAATTATAACTGAATATTGAAATCTATTTTAACTGTGAATGAAAAGTAAGTGGAATCGGAAGGACTAAAGAAAGTAAAGTTTGCAAATAAACATTTAGTGTGAGATTTAAATTAATTAGTAAGTGAAACTAATTCGATATTCAAAGTAGAAGTCAAATTGAATTTAAATGGAATTGTCAAGGCAAAGTGAATGGTAATGAATATAAACTTCAATGGTAAAGTAAAAATAAATGTAAGAAGTATGTAAAATATTTATATTAAACTTAAGAAATGGAAAAATGAAATTCTTAAGTAAATATAGTATTGAGAAAATTATTCCAAGTGAATAATTGAATGGAAATTAAACTGAAGGTTGTGAATTTGGATGGTTGTGAATAAGTGAATGAAAATCAAAATGAATATGAATAAAAGAGAATTGGCATAGCTAAAAATTAATTGGGCTAATAACATAGGATGTACGTATATTATTTTATTCGCATAGACATTTGATTCAGATTCGAACACAGAATTTCGAGATAATTTTATCGATCCGAGTTAGAATTTTTCCGCTCGATTTTCAACGGCGAACCCTGGATATGGATTGTTGATTGATTCTGAAAATTCTCTATCATAGTTTACGCTATGCAAGGAGAATGAAGGTTTCTAATCAGGAAACCAGATCTGAGTCCGCACTAGGAAGTCGGGTGGACGATACTAGTTCGGGAGTGAAATTGTGTGATCGAGTAGGTGATCGAACTCGGTATTGCGTACGAATAATATGGGTACATCGTATGGGCTTAAATGGAATGAACATTGAAATTTTGGAAAGAAGTCAAATAAAATGTTTTTGAATGTTGTGATTGTATATTACTATTAAACAGGATATGTAGGTATGAAAAAGGGGAAGAAAAATTGGTTTTTGATTTGAGATAATAAATTATAATTGCTCGACAAAAAGATATGTGTTCAAAATTCTATATTGAATTTGATTGGGATTTTGGATTGAGCCACTTGGCTTTTTGTTTCCCTTTTGGATTTGGGAGGCCGTAGAGCCATTTTGTAGTTGTACCGAGCTAGCCGCGCAAAGGAGACGCTGGCGAATTTTTTCGAAAATTTAAAGAGTTAGAGAAATTTTGAGAAAATTCTGATAATTTTTAAATTTGATTTAAAATTTAAATTTGTACGATTGAGTAAGTAATGTTGTTAGAAACTATGGGAAAGTTGGGAAAGATTAGTAAAAAAATAAATGGTAGGGGGTCTTTTATAATAAAGGATAGTGGATAGAATGTTGAACAGTTTGGTTTTGGAAAATAATAACGGATATTGGATCATTCTTCCTAACTAGTAATTTCGGGGACGAAATTCTTTTAAGGGGGAAGGAATGCGACGACCCGGAATTTTTAAGCATTTAAAATCGAAATATTTAAATTATTTGAAATATTTAAAAGTTAATTTTGAACTTGAATTTAAAATATAAACATTTATTGGATAATTAATTTTTGAATTTAATTATCGGAAATTGGGTAAATTATTGAATTTGGAGTTTTAAGCCAGTTAAAAATATAATTTGAAGGCTTATAACATTTATATTGATAATACTGAAGAGAATAGAAGTGATGAAATCAAATTTAAAAATGGTTTGTTAAGTTTTGAAATTTTATAGTTTAAATTAAATTTAAAAATAGCCTTCCGAGGCGCAGTCTCGGAATTTGACGAAACTAGTTCCATTGGATCCGTAATATTGTATTATTATCGGATTCCAAATTTCGTAGCGTTCGGAGTCATCGTGTGATAGTACGAGATAAAAACGCTTAGACAATAATTTATCGTTTTAATTTAAATATAATATACTTTGTCTCAAATCAGATCATAGCCGCCCTACGGTTCTTTTGCCGACCTATTCTCATCTGTCTTCTGAAGCAAGCCGATAATTTACTTTATTAAATCGCCTATTGTCACCTTCTTCTTTCAAAAAAATCTCCAGAAGAAAATCTCGTTCTAGTAAATGAAACAAACAAAATCAAAGTAATGGTCGAAGCCTGGAATCGATCCTCACATAAATTTTAGCGTTCAAATCAAAACTTCCCTTCCTTCCTCACTTCAGCTCAAAAAAAAAAATGTCGGCCGTCTTCTTATTCAAACCAAGTCGACTCGATGTCGTGAGGAACTTAATCGCGATGGTAAGGAGGAAGGGCGGCTGCGAGGTGGTCGACTTCAATGCCGACAGTGTGGTGTTGCAGGCGAACTGCATCAATTCGCATAAAGGCAGTCGCGGCGAGGAAATTCGAGGCTAGCGGCGGCAACTCGAGGCGATCAATCGATGGTCTCGATTCACGGCGGGATGGTCGAGCTGGGGTTGTGATGTTTGTTTCGATCTGGGCAGTGAGGTGTAAGAAATTTCTCGGTATTTCTATTTTTCAGTTTCCAATTCTGATGAGATAAGTATAGGCATGTTATATATATGAAAGAAATTAAATTTATTTAAAAAAAATGTATTAAGTTAGGGATAGCTGCAGTTTTGTTATTTTTAAAACATATATGTATATATTATAGAGGATAGAAAAAGTAAAGATTTTAAAATTAGGTCCTTATTTTTACAAAAATATAAATATATAGATCTGTGTCTATAATTTTACAGTAAGGTATGTTCAGTTTAAAATTGAAGATATATGTATGGATAGGAATAGAAAAATAGTTTATAAAGGGGAAATTATGTTAAATAAATTTTTTTGGATTAAATTAAATTTGTAAAACGAAATTAATTAACCGATTAGTTCAAATGTTAATAAATTAATAAACTATCAATTGTGTATTCAAGGTCAAAAAAATCGAGAAAGCTAAGGCAACATTGAAGTGGACTGCAAATATTAGCAAAGGTGAGTTAATCTCACTCAGTTAAATTTAAGATTTAAATGATTAAATTTAAATAATTGTTTGAATGGTTGAATTGATTGATGTGCTACAGTATAGTATATTTTGGGGATTATTATTTATGTTGTGCTAACATCTGTGGATGCAGGGAAAATAGGTTGGAGGGATCCAACTGGATCCCTCAACATTTACTTTAATTATTTAATACCATCTGATGTGATTATTTTATATTTTGTGATGAATATTATTGATAATTGGATTATTGGATGTTATGGTTTACCTGAATATATTCCGGTGCACTAAGTTATCAAGATATATATAGAATTGGATTTTGGAAATAAAACGAAGAGAATTTGTAAGTAAAATAATTATAGAAATTTGAATAAATTTAAGAATCAATTGGAAAAGAAATAAAGTGCCCTTTAAAATTCTAATAAATAAATCTTAAGTTAGGAAGGGAAATTTGAATAATCAGAAGATTAATGAATTTTAAATTTTAGTGTTATTATAAAACATTTATTTAAAATTTAAGATTCAATTTATTGAAAAGAATAAAGAAGAAATTTGGAAGAAGCTGAAATTGGTATATTTCAGTTAAATGATATAAAATCAAACAAAAAATAATAATAAATATAAAGTCCATAATTAATGAATTTTGAGATAAACTGATAAGTAGAGAAATTTATTTCAAATGGAATAAATTGGGAATCAATTTGGAAAATTGATTTATGTGATTGAAGTTGGAATTCTCCCTGCAAAACCAAGTACGTTTGCAAAGTAAATTTTAAATATATAAGTTACTAGTTTTAAAATTGTATTTTTAAGGTATGTTTTGAAAAATTTATTATTTCTAATATTTAAAGTCTAAAGTAAGTATTTCCTTTTAATTTATTATAGCAGTAATTGTTTAAAAAGTGATTTGGTGTTTTGTTTTGTAAAAGTGAAAATCTAGTTTTATATTTATTAAGTAACTTTATTTTCAAATATTCATATAGTATGTATTTTTAACAAATTATTAAAATAGTTTTAATTTAAATGTTTGAAAAGTATGTTTCAAAGTATAGTGTTTTAAATTTATTTTTAAAATCTAGTTTTGTGCTTGGTAATTTCAGAGGAGATAGAAAATATTGGGAAGTTTATTCTGAAAAGAAAGATGGTTTTGAAAACTGTTTTCAAAGGGTTGAAAATAGAAAAAAATATATTTGGGAAGATATTTTGAGATAAATAAATAATTTGGGAAATTATTTATTGTTTGATGAATGTTTGTGAATATTAATTGATAGTTAAATAACCGACTATCAATATTGGCCAACTGCGTTGATCGTTTCGAAGAGACTGGGATCGAGATTTATTTCTCGAAAACCACTTCGATCCGGTTTGTACGTGTCGTGAAATGTGTTCGGAGTCGAAGATGGAGCTATGAAGTACAAGGGCTAGTCGCTACTAATCCTGAGGATATTTCCAAAATGGATGTAGTAGGAATAGTGCCTTCGGTTCCGTTCGAATTCGGGACGGACTTGTATGGATGAATGCTTGCGAAACATCGTCAGGTGGACGATGAGCATTCTAAGGGATATGTTCTTTAAAGGTAACACTTAGCCTCAAGCCTCATCAAATGGGAATGGCTGAAAATCAGGGGATATGCAGCAAGGCTTCGTGGGTAGCCCCCACTGGAGGGTGAGGTCATCCCTGTCTAGATGTCTCTTTTATTTCGGCTTAGTGGGCGGTTGCTGATCCCAACCGCGGGGTGATTTTGCTCGGGACTGTCCAGTAAGGGATGGTTCCGGTCTTGTGTTGCAGGGGAGTTAGGGTGGCTTCTCGGTACGCTGATCTAGACCAGGTACCGTGACAGGTGGTACCCCAGTGCCTAGCCATTAGTTGGAATCCATTTTCCCTACGCGCCCGTACAGTTTTGATTGTGCCCAACTATTGCTGAAACGTGAGATGCAAGCATTTCGGCTAGATTCTATTTTACTTTCTATAGACACTATTATAATATCAGAGAATTTTAATAAAAAGTGTCTTAGCTATCGTAAGGTAAAAACCCGACATGTTTATTTATGGCGTGGTCTTACGAGAGGCTTTTGTTTTCAAAGGATTTTGAAACTTTAATAATCAAATTGGGTGTGATTTTCTCACGCTGGTATTCCAGACTGACTCGGGTGTTATTTCACTGTAATGCTCGGGTCAGACCGAGTATTATAAGATACAGGAGATGTTGTGGAGCTTAGGAGACGAGATGGTTGTCGATACGTACTCTCGTACTTGCTCTTATATATATTCCGCTGTGTTGAGTTGTTGTGTATCCATGTGTATGATATTGTTGAGCTGTGATTGATGTACTCTAATGATGTAATATATAAACATATATATTTGATTTTGAGTAAAGATCATTATTATCTATTATATTTTATTCTGTTGCGATGGTTAGATTCTGATGTTGTTTCCTATTTTCTTCTTCTACCTCTTCTTCTTTAACCCAGATGGTTCGTATTTCTATACAACTTGAGTTGATTGACGTAGAATAGTATTGACTCAAAGGGTACAGATTTGTGGGTCGTTACAACATATCTACATAGCACCTTTCAAATCATACTCTTTATATGTATCACATATAAACTTTATCTATACAAAATTGATACCTTCAAAATTGATAGTTTTCAAATTTGGTTTACCAAATTTCCAAAATTGACTATTTGCGAAAATCAAAAGTCATTAAAATTCAACAGGTTCCAAAACTATTTCGATTTCATATGCATATAAGGTCATTCTTCCCACTTGAATAATTTTCGGATCAATAATTCTGAGTCCACTTCATACTTATATAAACTCCATTTAGTATTTCAAATATCTTCCAAAGATCATTTCGTTCTGGTTATAAATTTAATAAGGGGAGTTTGAATATATAACTAAAATATATAATCTCATTTATTTCCTAGTTCGACTACTTTTCAAAGTTATTTGTAACATTTCTTACATTTGGTAAGTTGATTTCAGTTATAGTAACTATTCTCTTCATTTTAAAATCATCATTTTTTCTCAGAATATACCATTTCACCTCAAAATCATTTTTACCTTAATACTTTGATTTCAGTTCCAATTCAAAATTGCTTTGAATTTCCAGTTGGGTTATAACATTAATTTACCCCAATTCGTATATAAATCCATGATTTAAATATAAACAATTTCCACTCTGACTAGTTTGAATTTATAAAATAGCTTGAATAGTTGTAAAATAGTTAAATAGTTAATATAAGATAGTTTGAGTTTTAAAAAGAGTGGTTTGTGTAGTAAAATAGCTTGGAGAAATCAAAATAATTTGAATATTTAAGAATATAGATTTTAAACAGTTTATCTTAAAATAATTTATTTAAAATAGTCCCAAAGTCAAACTAATTCAATTCCTAATCTCCCGGCTCAAATCAATTTCCATTCCTATTAAATTGTTTCAATTCCGATTTCAATTCGAATTAACTTCGATTACCATTCTAATTTAAAAAAATTCCCATTTCGATTCAAATTTGTTCGATTTCGATTTCAGTTTGAATTAATTCAATTCAATCCTCAATTTAAAACTATCACGATTTATTTAAACTCGAGTTCAGGCTTCGAAATATCGATTCAACCACTTAGATCAAATTAACCTTTAATATTCAATTTAAAAGTCCAAATATTTTAAAAATAATTCAATTCCGAGCCCAAATTTTCAAAATGTCCTCTTAAATTACTTTTTACTTCGATTTATTCCAAGGTTCGAGTGAAATTTCAAATCATTTTAAAACAAATCAACTTTCGAAATTCAATTGATTTCCCAATTATAACTTTAAAATTTCAGATTTGATTCTTTTAACAATTCCGGTTCATTTTAACATTTCAAACTCTAGTTCAAAATGATTCCATTTCCATAAATTCGATTTTGTTTCTTAAAATCAAAATCTTTTAAATAGTTTCAAATCAAAAGGGGATATTCAAATTCTTGATATAAATATACCACAAATAGACACAACTGTATAGTTTTATATGATGATATCATTCCCATCATTCTAAAAGTGGAATATGCGCCTAACAAAATATTTATGATTTTTGTTTGATTTTTTATTGAAATTTAATATTTATATTCAATTGAGTTTTAATATTAGATTAATATCGATCACTTTATCTCTATTTTCTCTAAGACTATTACTCTTTTGCTGATAAGAAAAGGGGGAGAGAAAAGTTAATTTGTCAAATAAAATCAAGTAAAGGTCAAATATTTTCCATTTGCATTTAGGCTCATTTGCATATTTTTATGCATATATGTAGGGGAAGCTTTGTGTAGAGGAGAAGCATTTAAATAGGGGAGCAATTAGAGCATATCAATGATCAAATACATTTAACATATTCAAAATCTTAAATATATGTTGGTTATCATCAAAAGGGGGAGATTGTTGAATATGCGGTTATATGATTTTTGTTTGATGATAATAAACATATATATATATTCGTGTAAATGTATTTGTTAACGTACTATTTTATTTTTCATAGATTAAATAAATATTTGCTGAATAAAAATAAATAACACAGACTTTGAATTCAAACAGAAATTTTATTCAAACAAATATTTATTACAATTTTGAATAGTACAAATTCAAGCTCTCACTATACACTATACAACTTTGATAAAAATTCAACTACATCACAATTTTACATTTATAGTTGACCTCACCACATATCACTCACACTCGTATTATATCTTCAACTTCACTTCAAATTGAATCCAGCATCTGAGCAATCTGCAAAAATAAATATTGACGCAGTAAAATTGAAAAGGAAATATTTTTGCAGTTTAAACAAAATGTGAATTTTGAAAATAATATTTGCCTCAGTTATTTGGGTTGTTCGTCATCATTTAACTTTGAATTCATCATACATGAACAGCTTGTGACATACACAGTGTATCACTGTATATGCCACAAGGCCGTGCACATCGAAATATACACTTGATTGATTTACAGGGACAGGTGAGCACAGGTCAAACCCAAATATCGGATTCAACTCAAGTGTAATAAAATAAACGTCACAACTTTCAGCCTAAGGTCAAATCCGAGCTTCAAGCTACATTCAACTCATATGTAATTCGAATAACAAAGATAAATGTATGCATACACATATATGAAGACCACAAAGTCAGTGCACAACAACAATTGAACACAGCTAAAATGTCACCTGAGGATGCAGATACAAAATGAAGCAGTGCAAAATCATCAACGAAATTCAAGTGTCAACCAGACATCATGATGAACCAACTACACAACTACAAGCAAGTGAAGTATAACTAGTAACCAAAGTAACCAGAGCAAATGGACAGAAACAACAAAAACAACCATGTCATACACAGCAAAATACAACTTCAATGCAGACAAACCAAAGGAGATGTAAAAGTTCGTTGCAGCATATATCAATGCACAGACTCAAGGCAACAGTGAATGGAAAATACAACATGAATGAACTAGCATAAGCCTGGCAACATGATTATCAAAGCTCAAAGATAAGTGTATACATGATGAAGAAATAGAGTAACCAAAGTCAAAGTAGTGAGTTTATCAAAATCAAACAAGTGCAGGTTGATACAAATGGTCGAAAATGAACAAGTGCCTAAAACAATTTCAAGTTGAACAAATTACAGTGAAGTCAGTGGCAAGCATACAAATATACAATGCAAAGAAGGGTGCAATGAAGACTGTAGGTCATAGCTACAGCAACAGAACGACAATGGCAACGTGCAGCTGCAAACAATTACATGAAATCTCAAGCCCAGGCCGAAGCCAGCAGTACAATGAATTCACGAATCAAAATCAATTTTGACCAAGTCAGAAATCAAGCGTATGAACAAGTGAAATTCGAAATCATGGTGGCCAAGATAATTGACCGAGTTAATCATCAATACCGTGAGAAGCAAGCATCAATTATATGAATTTGATTAAGTCAGTAAAATCATCAACATCAAAAATTAATCGAATGGCCGAAAGCATAATATTGAACAAATCAGACGAACAAAAAATCTAGGGACTCAAACTCATATAAAGACCCCAAAATCATCATCGGCATATCATCGAGTTCAAGCAAGAGAATCAAAAGAAGAAAGGGATAAATCACATACCACTCAGACAACTCGATCAGAAATTGGGGGAACCGTGTGCTAAGCAGAGAGATCATCGATTGAAGAAGCAACAACGCTAAACCATTCATTCAATCGAGATATTGAAGTCGACAGCCCCAGTTTTCACAAGCCCTAATTTAGTTGCAAAAAGGAACGAACGAAGATCAACAAAGCCGCCACTCTCAAAGAAAAAGAACGGACTAGAATAAATGAAGAAATAAAAGGGGCCGACCTTGTTAAAGAATAAAAAAGGATTTAATTTTAATTAGGGCTTTATTTTTAAATTTGTTTTCTAAATTTAAACTCTTTTTTAAATCGTTGTATTTACTAATTGTGTGACTAGGGGTCAAACTACGTGGCGTGGTTTGAGAATTCGCAACTCAGTGGCTGAGTTGTGGCAGGGTTTTGAGCGTAGAGTTAGGTTAGTCAGTAGCCGGTGTCGCAAGTTTACGTGTGTAAGCCTGTGACTACTTAATTTCTAGTAGAAACCTTAAGGGCATCATGTAGGCAGGGTTTTGCCGAAGCTGGGTAAATTCTGTGTCGTTCTATTTCTGCATTTATTATTCTTCTATTATCTGTGCTGCTATTGTTCCATGATCTGTGTTGAAATTATTTTAAAAGCTTCCATGATTAATTTTTATAATTAATAGCATCACCCTATTCACCCCCCTCTAGGGTGAAATCGATCCTACAATAAACATCCTTTATTAAGATACAACAACCAATTTATGATAATAATCAATATTATCATATCTAGAAGCCAAACACATCATATATTCCATAATAATTTTTTGGAAAATTATTTCTATACATAAAATACAATCAAGGTAAACCTATTTCATTTTAAACATTTTGAAAAACTCTTTCTAATTTTCCAGGATTTAAATCCAGGTTTGAGTCTACTTTAGCTTACTTGTTTGCATAATTCATTCTTACCCAAATTTCTATTTGGTTATATATATATATATATATATATATATATATATATAACCACTTAACTTTTATAATCTTATAAAAATGATTTTAAACCATTTTTAAAGTCATTATATAAGAAAATAACAAGTATGCCCTTGTATGTAATACACTCAACTCATTCTAGGGTACTACTGACCCTATCTCTAATGAGTAATCCCCATCAGAGCCAAGCTTCTCGCTTAACCTTCTGCTCTGATACCACGTGTAACGACCGGGCATTTTCGACCCTCGAAAATCGACACTATTACGTTCACTGTATAGAGTGTCGAGCAATCGAGTGCCGAAAATACCAGGTTGTTAGGGTGTAAGAAGAAAAGAGATAGAAGAAGAAACAGAAATAACAACATAGAATCTCACAATCACAGCGGAACAAAATATAATATACAATAACAAAATTTTATACCAGGGAAAAATAATAACTGTTAATATACGTACAAGTTATTAGAGTACAGTCATCAATATATAAAACTGGACAACTACAATAACTTGTCCCTAAATGCTGAATATACAACCTACAATAAGAATATAATCAAATACATGCAATATGTCTCTATTATCCAGCTCATCTCTTGAGCTCAAAAAGAGTCCTAACCTGAAAACTGTAATACTCGGTCTGACCCGAGCATTACAATAAAGTAACACCCTAGTCAGGCTGAAAACCAGCAGAAGTAAAACACACTTAATTTAAAATACTTAAGTTATAAAATCTTTTGAAAACCAAGGTAACTCGTACAAACACGACGAGTTTTTATCTGATTATAATCAAAACACTTTTACAGAAATCCATTGATATTATAATAATGTATAAGTACAATTACTTATTTAAAATGGTCAAATTTATTAAATTTATCCAATTCCAGCATATTAAACTCTATAATCAAAACCATAAGGGTTCATAGTTATTATCAAATCAAAGTGGTTTTGGATAACACAGATATCTGATCCCGGTCTCTTCGAATCCAAGCAATAAATTTAAAAGGCTAAATTGTTTAAAATAAATAATTTATATCTCGGGTGACAACATTCACGTATGGGAATCTATATATACGTTTACTTTAAATAAAATGTATCAACGCTTTATTCTAGTCATTTTAATTCGTTTTGCTATTAATGGCATAAACAAGAATAGAATGAGAATAAATTTTCCAGAGCCATAAACCAAAGCATAAATCATTAACTAAATTAATGATTTAAAATCAGTATCAAAACAATTCACACATCAAGATTTAATTAACTTTAATTAACTAAATCCATTTTATATTATTAATCCAATTTACTTAATTATTAAAGAAATTGTAAAACTATTTATTTTTACTTAACTAAAATTAAACGACTCATGTAATACTAATTTCATTGGGTAACATAAAATTAAGTCACATAAGATAAATTGATTATCCACTTGATAACTAATTTACTAATTATCCTACAATTTAATTAAATAAGGATTCTATTATTAACTCACTTAAGTTATTATAAAATAATTAAATTTTATTTTACAGAAAATTCAAACCACTAATTTTAGACTAAATATTGGTGATAGGAATTTCGATACTAAATTTTTCATGTTGACTTGATTTTAAAAAAATGAAAGGGGACTAAGTTTTAAAGACTTTGAGATACCAAATTTATTAACACTATCCGTTAAAACAACTGCCACCCCGTTTTTCGCCCTACGCCCAACTTTCTTCCCCTTTACAAATTTATTTTTATTTTTTATTTAACGAAGTCGGCCCAAACACAAGAAAACACGACCCAGACTTCTTCTCCTCCTCCTTTCTTATTCCAGCTTCTTTTCCCTTCCCTCTTACGTTTGAACTCCAGGAAGAAACATGCACACGCTGTGCCTATGTACCTGCATACATCGTCGATGACCCATAACTCGACGCCGATTCCCTCTCCAGACCACCCATGTCCCCCTTGTCTAAGCTTAAAAATGAATGCAAACATCTTGTTTTCAAAAAATCAAACCTCTGCTCTCAAAAATTCAAACAATCCATTACCACCCAAACACCTTGTCATGCCTCCACACACTGTCATTTGCCACTAGACCTTGCCAATAGCTATGCCACTACCTTCCTTTGCTTTCTCCCCCATACCACACACCCATAACCACCTCTCGTCGCTGCAGTTCACTCATGACCAATCCTACCACACATAAGCCGTAAACCCTAAAACAACCTCCCCTCGATGCCACACTTCACTAAAAATTGTCGCTGCATTTTTATTGGCTTCTCGACCACCTAAACAACCTTCCCCACCAAGCACGAGATGTTCCACCACCTCGACCGTTGGAAAACGACCAAAAACCATATTTTGGTCATTCCCTTTTTCTATTTCAATACGACATCAAAAATAATCAAACCATTTCCAAAAATCACATTTTTCCCTAATAAACTCAATCATATAATCAAAGACTCGAATTATGATGTTTAAATTTTAGCCATTCTTAAGTTACTTGCTGTAAACTACCCTTTTCTCCTTCTATGTCTCGAGATACTTAATGAAACCAATTTTAGGACGATCTACATTCTATAACACATAATTTTGTTTTTGAAATCAAAACTTAAAACTAACTAGGATAGGAGATAATGATGTTTTAAGGTTTCAAGGTGTTAAACCCTTTTTTCCAGAACAGGGCATCCTTTTAGTTACAGGTGTTTAACATGATTAGCATATATATATATATATATATATATATATATATATAAGGCATTGAACATATTAATATATAAATACATGTCAAAATGAAAGGGTTTTGTCTAGATTCACAGGCATATGCAAACATAGTTTCCAGTAAATGAAGGTTTGGTTTTACTCACCAGCATTTGGAAAAAAATAACTCACCACTGCTTTGAAAAAGAAAGACATTGTTTTTATTTTGTTGGAGCTTGAGTACTTGTGCTTCTATTCTAAGGTTTTTAATGGCAGATTTCCCATTTTTCCTATGTTGCTAGAGTGTATACGTGAAGGTAAATAGGGTAGTAATTTAAAGATGGAGAGAGAGAGAGAGCAAGTTGGAAAAAGCTGAAGCTATCCATCTACAGGACAAGCATCTTTTATATATTTATATTTTTTTTCTTTATTTTGATTTGAAAACGATTTGTCTTATTTTGATAAAAATGTGATTAGAATTTTTCTGAGTGAAAGATGTGATTTATTATATGCTTGACTAGATATTTTATCATCATGATGTTTCCTTGCATATATATATATATATGTATATATATATGTATATATATATATGTACTTCATATATACACACACACACTTCATATATATATATATATGTAGATAAATTTGTTTGACCATATGTAAATGCATTTGACTATATACTAACATGTATTAACAAGCTAAGTTAGACACTTCTTGTGAAATTTATTTCATATACACTATTTTATCATAAACACTTATATATATAGATGTAGATATGCATACATATGCAATATACATTTTTATTTAACCTATTTACATTTATACCTAATTACATACCATATTCACATAAGTTTGAATTTTGCCATCATGAAGCTTATACCTTCATGTATATGTATACTTATTTACATATACCATTTTTTTATTATAAATACACACACACACACACACACACACACTTATTCACTATTTTACACAACACATATATATACATATACTTATGTATATTTTATCATATATGTATTTACACATTATTCCCTATTTACATATACCTTACTTCATATGACATATATATGTAGATATATATATATATATATATGTACACATATATATATACTTATATGCTTATATATATATATATGTGTGTGTGTGTGTATATATATTTGAACATCATTAACTTGTATATATTTATATTTATGTACAAATATATGGATATTCTACCTTGAATTTCAATGATGGAGTCTATATACACATTTCTATAAAATCTACCATTTTCAGAAATTTATAATTTAAAATTAACATAGTTTGTAAGTTAGGGTTCGGAAGTCGTAGGCCTGATGCGCGTAGGGTGGCGAAGGAATGAACATCATGTGGAGGTGGCGGCTCAAAATCTGGGTGATGCACGTAGTGTGAAGGGCTAGCATGAAGAAGACGTAGTATGGTGGCTTGGAGGGGGTTGCGTCATTGAGTACGGAGGCGTGCAAGCTAGTGATATCAATGTTTGTGGTCTGAGCAGGAGGGGGTTGTTGAAACATCTTGGATGGTTAGTGCTTATGCAAGGTTAGAAAAAGGTAATTTAAAGTTTGCAATTAAAGATTAATTAAATTCGTAAACAAATAATTAGTTGATTAATTACAATTTAAATATAAAATGTTCATTTACATCATACAAATTTTCTTATACGAGGTACATTGTAACGACCCGTATTTTACGTGTCGATAAATCGTAGAATTTACAGGTCGTTAGTATTGTTTATGGTGTCTCTAGCATGAGTCGAATGGGGAGTTAACTCATGTGTAGTGTTGAGTCGTGACCGACTTATAGGCTTAGCCGAGTTAAGGGGTAGACGACCTAAAGCTTGGGTCGTGATGGCCGGGTTAGTAAGGCTAACGTATTACCGAGTTAAAGGGTCACCGAGATAAGGTAGTGACCGACCTATAGTGCTTGACCGACTTAAGGAGGTTAGTGGTTTAAAGGTTGGCCGGCTCATAAGGGAGACCGACTTAACAGTGTTGCCGACTTAACGGGATAAGTGGTTTAGGGGTTTGGGCAACCTTAAGAAGCGAGCGAGTTAAAGTTTGGCCGAGTTAAGAACTGACCGACCTAAGGGAGTTACTGGTCTAACATATAGCGACCTAGTGGTTACCCCTGTATGTGGTTAGGTCGGTAGGTTGGGTATATTGCTAGGTCGGCAATGTGGCTTTGGGTTGGGTCGGCATCTGGTTTAGTTGGTAAGTCGGCAAGGTGTGTTAGGTCGGCAGAGTGTTGGGTCGGCAAGGTTAGGTCGGCGAGGTTAGGTCGGCGGCGACTTAGGGACGGCCGAGGTAAGGGTTTTTCCAGCCTATAAATAGAGGGGTTCGACTCACTTTTTGGCACCGGTTTTTGAAGCAACGAAGTGCTGCCATTTTGGGAACTTGACTACAACATTTCTTCATCTTCTTTTCTCCATTCCAATCTAATTCTAACATCCATCCAAGATCGAAGATCGAGATTGAAGATCCAAGAGACAAAGTTGAAGATCTTCATCCAACGAAGCTAGATTTCATCGTTTTAAGCGAGATTTCGCCGGATCAAGCCTTGATCTTCGCTGTCCGGATCTGAAGTGTTTAGTTTTTGAGGTGTTTAGGTGATTTGGTGAGTGGTAGTTATCTCTCACGCGGACCCAAAGGAGTATATTGGATTGGTGGTTTGTTGGAGTGTTGTAGATAGTGATTTTGTGCATTTTTCCTTAGATCCAAGTATAGATCCATTGTTTGTGAAGATGTTTACCTATGCAAGTTCATTTATTAAGTTATAGAAACAAAACCCATGTTTTATATTTGCTAGATCTATGCTAAAAACCCATGATTCATGTATGTTAGTTCTATGCTCATTTATTTACGAAATTGCCATTTTGGTTATAAATGCCTAATTAGATCTTGATTGAATACTTATTTGTTTGGATTAATGTTTGCCTTGATTGATTGTTGTGAATGAGCTATCTAGTTGATAGATTTGGAACAAGATGGTTGAAGATGATTCAAAAGCTAAGTGGAAAGGCTCTTGAATGTTGAAAGCTGCCTATGGCGTATGAAGCGGATGTGGAAGCTCATATGGATGGATTCGATGACGATGGACTTTGCCATGATGCAAGGAGGCAAAGCATGAGATCGAGATGGGACTTTGCTACGATGCGATGAGGCAAAGTGTGATGTTGAGATGGGACGGGTCATGATGACGTTCCAAGCACGGGCTACGACGACGTGCAAAGTTATGTTGATAACTCGGTAATACGATCCGGGTAGGTGATAATGGTTAGCTTGAGAGGCGCTTGAGCTAGTATGGAAATAGTCGTCGAGGAGGATGACTAGGAGGCTAAGATCTTATCGTTGTTGAAGGTTCTAGCATGCTCAAAGCAAGAGTACGTTGGAACGGGCTGCGACGACGTTCCAAGCACGGGCTGCGACGACGTGCTAGTACTCTGGGTAGTTGCGAAAATTCCTAGGCACGGGCTGCGACGACGTGCGGAGTTATGTCTAGAACCGGGGTTACCATTAGCCCTTGACGGACAGTCATTCAACTAACGGTGATATCAAAGCAAGGATAACAGTGATAGCCAGAGTCATGGATGTTTGGACGTTTGGTTGTATCATCATTCGGTCTCAAGAGCGGTATTTTCTAGGTGCTTATCTGATCTTGGTTTAGGCCTTGGGGGTTTGTATTTGGAAAACATCGCCCTTGACTCGAGTGATTATTGCTTTACCTTAATTATCTGCTATGTTATGCTTACATCTCCTTGGTGTGTGTCTGGGGGCTATCACTGTAGAAAGAGGTGGAGTGGGATGGTTTGGTTCCTATTCCTTTTATCCCTTATGCTCTTTTGGTATGTTTGATAGTTGATTTACTGCTCACTAAGACTTTGTCTGACTCAAGGTTTTATGTCTCCCCTTATTACCTTGGGCTGTTCATCCATGTTGGGATGGGCAGACTAGGTAGCAGGTGACAGGTGCTGTTCTTAGAGATCTACGCTGATGATGACGAAGACGAGCAGGAGGCTTTGCATACTAGTTTTCTTACTATATGTACTGGGTGTTCCGCTGTTATATCTGATTGAGTGTTTGTAGTGAGGCTTTGATGTATGGATGATTCATGTTTGTATAAAACTACTACGATGCTTATATGATGATTTTTCTGTTATGGAGCTTCACTATATATTTCTCTATTGTATTTTATCCATGCGCTGTGAGTTGTACGATAGAGTTTGCTGTTTTATTTTACCTTGACTATCGTCCATGGCTACCTGGCACGCCTTTCAGCGCACTATTTCCTTGTTTTGGTGCAGGAGTCATGGGCGGTCGTCACATTTGGTATCAGAGCTTTGGTTAATCGATTTTAGCCAACGCTCGTTGACGTAACTACGTATGAGAGACGTAATTGTATTTTGATGAATGATTACTATATATAATATAGTAGTTTAGGAGGATTTGAACTCCTTTTTGCAGTTGTTTCTCAAGGTGTTCTAAGTCATTCCTTTTTGTAGATATTAAGGATGAGTCGAAGAGGGAGACCAGCTGCAAGGGAAAGCCGTGCTACTGAAGGAGCGGTTGATTATGGAACTATGTTCGAAGAGATGATGACTTCGATCATGAGAAGGATACCAGCTCCAGGGCCATCTGTAGATGTTGGAGTTCAAGTCCAAGCTCCAAGACCGGTGAATTTTGCCAAGCTTTGCAAGGATTATACTTCTCTTGGAGGAAAAGCCTTCTTGGGGACAGAGTCGACTATTGAAGTGCAGAGGTGGATTGATGCTTGCCGAAGAATCTTTGGGGACTTGGGAATTGAGGATGCAACCAAGAGGAAGCTTGCATCGAGACAGCTTCAGGGAAGAGCTACTGATTGGTGGAATTCTATCACCATAGATACTTCAGAATAAGAGATTACTTGGGAGTAATTCCAAGTTAAATTTGAAGCCAAGTTCATCTCTACTGCTCAGAAGTCTGCTTTGTTCAAAAGGTTTGTAGAGCTCAAGCAAGGTGGGAGGCCTGTTCTTGAGTATATTTCCGAGTTTGAAGCCTTGTCCAAGTATGCCAGATCGTATATTGATTCTCCCTACCAGAAGAACGAAAAGTTTGTGACTGGTCTGGATGCTTATCTTGGGAGGCAGTTAGTGGATCATTTGGACGATCCATTTGAGAAGCTGGTGTAGAAAGCTCTTAGGCATGAGAGTTTGTTTCCTAAGGGAAGTTCTGTTGTTTCTGTAATCAAGGAAGGATCTAAACCCCAGCAAAATGGAAACAAGAAGAGGAAGCAGCAGCAACAGAAGGGAAAGGATGGCCAGAAGAAGCCGAAGGGCGAGGTGATTTGCTATAATTGTCAGCAGAAGGGCCATCTCTCCAAGGATTGTAGGAATCCAAGGGCACCGGCGAAATGCCACAACTGTGATAAGCCAGGGCATTTCAGGAAGGACTGTCCAGAACCGAGGAAGGACAGGCAAATTGTGCAAGCTTATGCTTTGGGAGCTGTGCCGTCGTCTTCAAAAGCTCCTACTGCTGAAGAGAAGGGGAAGGGTGTGGTGGTTCAAGGTACTCTTTCTATTTGTGGTGTTTCAGTTAGAGTGTTGTTTGATACTGGAGCATCGCATTCTTTTGTTTGTGATGATTTGGTGGGCCGGTTAGGTTTGGAACCGGATATTGTTGATAGGCCATTGGTTGTGACTAATCCAGTTGGGGGTTCGTCATGTTTGTGTATGATATGCCGTGGTCTAGTTGTGTCGAGTCATGATTGCTCGTTTGTTTGTGATTGCTTTGTTCTGAACTTTGCGGGGTTCGGAATTATTTTGGGTATGGACTGGCTTAGGAAATATGCGGCAAGGATTGATTGTGAGAGGCTTGAGGTGACAGTCGGGAATGTGGAAGGGCGAAAGGTTGTGATACGATGTAAGCATGAGGAAGACGTCTTCATGAGCTTCATGTATTCGCTGGTTGTTCCACGGGATGGACTGTCATCGGTGCCTATTGTGAATGGATTTGAAGATGTCTTTGACGAAGTCAAAGGGTTGCCGCCGCATAGGGAGATCGAGTTTCGTATCGATCTAGTTGAGGGAGCCAGACCTGTTGTGATGCCTCTTAGGCGGATGGCGCCTAGGGAGCAGCTAGAGTTGAGGGTGTAGGTTGATGACCTTTTGCAGAAAGGATTCATTCGGAGAAGTGTGTCCGAATGGGGTGCACCAGTTGTGTTCGCAACCAAAGCGGATGGATCGTTGAGGTTGTGTGTGGATTATCGTGAGCTGAATAAGTTGACTAAGAAGAACAAGTATCCATTGCCGAGAATAGATGACTTGTTTGATCAGCTTCACGAGGCCAAGGTGTTTTCTCAGATGGATTTGGCAACGGGATTTCACCAGTTGAGAGTGGCTAAGGATAGTGTGCCGAAGACTGCTTTCAGGACACCATCCGGTTTTTATGAGTGGCTGGTAATGCCGTTTGGGTTGACTAACGCACCAGCATATTTTGTGGATCTTATGAATAAAGTGTTCAGAGATCAGTTGAATAAGTTCGTGCTTGTGTTCGTGGATGATATTCTGATTTATTCCAGAGCTGAGGAAGAGCACAAGACACACTTGAGGATTGTTTTGGGGATCTTACGGAAACATCAGCTGAAGGCTAAGTTTTCGAAGTGTCACTTCTGGAAGAGTGAAGTGAGGTTCTTAGGCCATGTTATCTCGGGAAATGGAATAGCGGTTGATCCCGCTAAGGTGGCAGCAATCCAGGATTGGGTTAGACCTAAGAATGCGTCTGATGTAAGAAGTTTTCTTGGATTAGCAGGATATTATCGTCGGTTTATTAAAGACTTTTCCAAGATAGCTGCACCGTTGACAGGATTGACGAAAAAGAACCAAGTGTTCAGATGGGATGATAAGTGTGAGCAAGCTTTCGTAATCCTGAAAGAGCGACTGACGAGTGCTCCTGTTTTGACTATTCCTAGTGGGAATGATGAGATGGTGGTTTACACCGATGCATGTGGCACTGGACTTGGAGCAGTGCTAATGCAGAAGGATAAAGTTGTTGCGTATGCAAGTCGACAACTGAAGCCGCATGAAAGGAATTATCCGACTCATGATTTGGAGTTAGAGGCAATTGTGTTTGCTTTGAAGATGTGGAGACATTATCTATTGGGAGTTAGATTCGAGTTGTTTACAGATCATAAGTCGTTGAAGTATCTGTTCTCCCAAAAGGATTTGAATCTTCGACAGCAACGGTGGCTGGAGTTTCTAGCATCATATGATTTTGGTATAGCCTATACTTCGGGAAAAGGAAACGCAGTGGCAGATGCGTTAAGTCGAAGACATGCAGGATTGGGAGCCATGTTTTCGGAGTGGAAGAGTCTCAAGTATTTGGCTGAGTTTGACTTCAGGCCTAGATGTGAATTGGAACCTGAGATGTTGGCAAACTTATCGATAAGACCTACTTTTGTGGAAAGGATTGGCGAGAGCCAAAAGCAAGACGATAAGCTTGTCAGGATTATCCGTGGTTTGGAATCTGGATTGGAACCAGAGAAGGATAAAGGATTCGAGATCGATCGAGAGGGTCGGCTTCGAAAGCAAGGACGACTGGTTGTTCCCGATATTGATGGATTGAGAGATGAAGTTCTAAGGGAAAGTCATCACTCGAAGTTGACAATTCATCCAGGTGGAAATAAGATGTATCGGGATATGAAGAGAGCTTACTACTGGGAAGGTATGAAGAAGGATGTTGGAAATTTTATTTCCAAGTGTATGAACTGCCAGTTGGTGAAAGCTGAGCAGAAGAAGCCCAGTGGATTGCTTCAGCCATTAGAAGTCCCTACATGGAAGTGGGAGCAAGTGTCAATGGATTTTATCGATGGTCTACCTAGGACAAGAGCAGGAAATGAAGGGATTTGGGTCATAGTAGATCGTTTGACAAAGAGTGCAAGGTTCATTCCTGTTCGATCAACTAGGACTGCATCGAAGTTGGCTGAATTGTATGTTAAGTGGATAGTTCGATTCCATGGTATTCCGAAGAGTATAGTGAGCGATCGAGACCCATTGTTCACAAGTGGATTTTGGAAGAGCTTCCAGGAAGTTTTGGGAACTGAGTTGTGTTTGAGTACAGCTTATCACCCTCAAACAGATGGTCAGACTGAGAGAGTTAACCGAGTTTTGGAAGATCTTCTCAGAGCTTGTGTTTTGGACTTCGGAGGATCATGGGAAGATCACCTTCATTTGGTGGAATTTGCATATAACAACAATTATCAGTCGAGCATTGGTATGGCACCATATGAGGCATTATATGGAAGACCGTGTAACTCTCCGACATGTTGGTTGGAAACTGGAGAAAAGCTGATACTTGGGCCAGAGATGATTCGACAGACTTCGGATTGTATAGAGATCATTCGGCAACGAATGAAAGCAGCCCAAGATCGTCAGAAAAGTTATGCCGATAATCGTCGTAAGGATTTGGAATTCGACGTAGGTGAGATGGTTTTTGTGAAGATTTCTCCATTAAAGAGTGCTATTAGATTCGGAAAGAAAGGGAAGTTAACTCCGAGATTTGTTGGACCATTCCCAATTATAGAGCGAATTGGAAAGCTCGCTTATAGATTAAAGTTACCGGAAAAGATGGCGGGTGTGCACAATGTTTTTCATGTATCTTATCTACGGAAGTATGTGCATGATCCAACTACAGTGGTTTCTGCTGATAACTGTGAAAATTTGGAGGTTGATCCAGTGGGTATGAAACCTCGTAAGCCGCTTCGTATTGTTGAAACCGATACGAAACAGCTTAGGAGGAAGACGATTACGTTGCTCAAGGTACAATGGAGTGATGATGTTAACGACTGTACGTGGAAGGAGGAAGAGAGGATGAAGGCAGCTCATCCCGGACTCTTCGAGGTATGGCCCTAAAGTGTCGTGACATCTCATGAATTTGTAGCTTGTTCTAAGTCTTAGAATTCTGCATGCTAGGCTAGAATTGGATGCATGGTTTGTTGATTGCTATGGATGGTAGGCATGCAGAATATTTTTGATTGCTGATGTTTGCTTGGAATTTCGGGGGCGAAATTCCTAAGGGGGAGAGAATGTAACGACCCGTATTTTACGTGTCGATAAATCGTATAATTTACAGGTCGTTAGTATTGTTTATGGTGTCTCTAGCATGAGTCGAATGGGGAGTTAACTCATGTGTAGTGTTGAGTCGTGACCGACTTATAGGCTTAGCCGAGTTAAGGGGTAGACGACCTAAAGCTTGGGTCGTGATGGCCGGGTTAGTAAGGCTAACGTATTACCGAGTTAAAGGGTCACCGAGATAAGGTAGTGACCGACCTATAGTGCTTGACCGACTTAAGGAGGTTAGTGGTTTAAAGGTTGGCCGGCTCATAAGGGAGACCGACTTAACAGTGTTGCCGACTTAACGGGATAAGTGGTTTAGGGGTTTGGGCAACCTTAAGAAGCGAGCGAGTTAAAGTTTGGCCGAGTTAAGAACTGACCGACCTAAGGGAGTTACTGGTCTAACATATAGCGACCTAGTGGTTACCCCTGTATGTGGTTAGGTCGGTAGGTCGGGTATATTGCTAGGTCGGCAATGTGGCTTTGGGTTGGGTCGGCATCTGGTTTAGTTGATAAGTCGGCAAGGTGTGTTAGGTCGGCAGAGTGTTGGGTCGGCAAGGTTAGGTCGGCGAGGTTAGGTCGGCGGCGACTTAGGGACGGCCGAGGTAAGGGTTTTTCCAGCCTATAAATAGAGGGGTTCGGCTCACTTTTTGGCACCGGTTTTTGAAGCAACGAAGTGCTGCCATTTTGGGAACTTGACTACAACATTTCTTCATCTTCTTTTCTCCATTCCAATCTAATTCTAACATCCATCCAAGATCGAAGATCGAGATTGAAGATCCAAGAGACAAAGTTGAAGATCTTCATCCAACGAAGCTAGATTTCATCGTTTTAAGCGAGATTTCGCCGGATCAAGCCTTGATCTTCGCTGTCCGGATCTGAAGTGTTTAGTTTTTGAGGTGTTTAGGTGATTTGGTGAGTGGTAGTTATCTCTCACGCGGACCCAAAGGAGTATATTGGATTGGTGGTTTGTTGGAGTGTTGTAGATAGTGATTTTGTGCATTTTTCCTTAGATCCAAGTATAGATCCATTGTTTGTGAAGATGTTTACCTATGCAAGTTTATTTATTAAGTTATAGAAACAAAACCCATGTTTTATATTTGCTAGATCTATGCTAAAAACCCATGATTCATGTATGTTAGTTCTATGCTCATTTATTTACGAAATTGCCATTTTGGTTATAAATGCCTAATTAGATCTTGAATGAATACTTATTTGTTTGGATTAATGTTTGCCTTGATTGATTGTTGTGAATGAGCTATCTAGTTGATAGATTTGGAACAAGATGGTTGAAGATGATTCAAAAGCTAAGTGGAAAGGCTCTTGAATGTTGAAAGCTGCCTATGGCGTATGAAGCGGATGTGGAAGCTCATATGGATGGATTCGATGACGATGGACTTTGCCATGATGCAAGGAGGCAAAGCATGAGATCGAGATGGGACTTTGCTACGATGCGATGAGGCAAAGTGTGATGTTGAGATGGGACGGGTCATGATGACGTTCCAAGCACGGGCTACGACGACGTGCAAAGTTATGTTGATAACTCGGTAATACGATCCGGGTAGGTGATAATGGTTAGCTTGAGAGGCGCTTGAGCTAGTATGGAAATAGTCGTCGAGGAGGATGACTAGGAGGCTAAGATCTTATCGTTGTTGAAGGTTCTAGCATGCTCAAAGCAAGAGTACGTTGGAACGGGCTGCGACGACGTTCCAAGCACGGGCTGCGACGACGTGCTAGTACTCTGGGTAGTTGCGAAAATTCCTAGGCACGGGCTGCGACGACGTGCGGAGTTATGTCTAGAACCGGGGTTACCATTAGCCCTTGACGGACGGTCATTCAACTAACGGTGATATCAAAGCAAGGATAACAGTGATAGCCAGAGTCATGGATGTTTGGACGTTTGGTTGTATCATCATTCGGTCTCAAGAGCGGTATTTTCTAGGTGCTTATCTGATCTTGGTTTAGGCCTTGGGGGTTTGTATTTGGAAAACATCGCCCTTGACTCGAGTGATTATTGCTTTACCTTAATTATCTGCTATGTTATGCTTACATCTCCTTGGTGTGTGTCTGGGGGCTATCACTGTAGAAAGAGGTGGAGTGGGATGGTTTGGTTCCTATTCCTTTTATCCCTTATGCTCTTTTGGTATGTTTGATAGTTGATTTACTGCTCACTAAGACTTTGTCTGACTCAAGGTTTTATGTCTCCCCTTATTACCTTGGGCTGTTCATCCATGTTGGGATGGGCAGACTAGGTAGCAGGTGACAGGTGCTGTTCTTAGAGATCTACGCTGATGATGACGAAGACGAGCAGGAGGCTTTGCATACTAGTTTTCTTACTATATGTACTGGGTGTTCCGCTGTTATATCTGATTGAGTGTTTGTAGTGAGGCTTTGATGTATGGATGATTCATGTTTGTATAAAACTACTACGATGCTTATATGATGATTTTTCTGTTATGGAGCTTCACTATATATTTCTCTATTGTATTTTATCCATGCGCTGTGAGTTGTACGATAGAGTTTGCTGTTTTATTTTACCTTGACTATCGTCCATGGCTACCTGGCACGCCTTTCAGCGCACTATTTCCTTGTTTTGGTGCAGGAGTCATGGGCGGTCGTCACATACATATTGAACGTAACGGGTCACGTTGATTTCACAGTGGCTAATACTATGCAATGTAATAGATTTGCGTTTAACGGTGGAATTTCAATCGAGTTAGAAAACTGTCGATAAATTTTGAATTAAATTTAACCGCAAGCGCATGGTGTACGATTGTAGCACTTATGCGAGTACGGGTCGATCCATTGGGAATTGTTTAGTTTTTTAAATTCTGTTCAATCAAATTAACCAAAGTTGAAAGTGATTAGCTAGAAAATGTTAGAAAAATGACAAAAAGAAAGTGATATAAATATAAGAGTAGAAAAACAATTTAGAGATAAAGTCACTCTCTAAATCACATAGTTCAACAAAAATAAAATTATGATATCTCTTTTTCGGTCATTTGTGAATTTAAATGACGTGTTTATCATAAATATGGATTATTTATGTTATTAATCAGCTCTACATAAGCCATTAAACTATAGCACATCCCTTAAACCACTTACGAACTTTCATGAAAAAAATAACAAAGTTAAAAATGAAATCTATTTTAAGCATGGCCTATTAACTACCGTTTGGAAATATAGGCCATTAAATTTTAGTTTTACATTCACTTCATTACCATCATCATATGTAGATGAGGATATAATTATTGTTTGTGATTGTTTAAGCATAGCCTATTTGTTATGAACAACATAGACTGTCAAATTCAATATGAAACAGTAAATCATATCAATATTCATTTAAGCACAAAAGAGATCAAAATCTATCAAAATGTTGAAGCTATATAATTAGAGAGCTTCATTACCCCTAAATTGAAGGGGTTTAGCTTCTCATATTTGTTATCAAATCAACAAATATAGCTTGCAACATGGAACAAAAAGAAGAGGAAAAAGGAAGCTAAATGAAAAGAAAAGCTAAGTAAAAAGAAGTAAACACTAATCGACTTGCGTGAAAAATAAACTAACCACTAACAAGAAAGGAATAGAGCATGTAAATAAGAGAAAACATTAATTTACATTGCATAAAAGAAAGGAAAATTATATGCAAAGGAATATGGCTAAGTAACCATGAAAAGAGAAAGAGAGCTTGTGTTTTATTTTTAAGCAAAAAACTAACTAAGAGAAAGAGGGTTACATGAAACATAAGGGGTATTTATTCAAGTCAGAAATCCTAATGTGTATTTTTAGGCAATGCCCAAAATGCCCTTGTAGGAAGTGTGGTGGCCAATTTATCATTAGCTTCAATAATCACCCATTAAGTGTGCATGAGAGTGTAATGGCCATTAGCATGTGGATTAGCTTCTAATTTGTACATGAAGGATGGTGGGCAGGTGGGGTCCTCCATGATCATGACTTTGAATTATTTCCATCTCTATTTCTTTGTATTCACTCTTGTGCATATATATATCTTCATGAAGCCACTTGTATATGAAGCTAAATTCCTACAAAATAATATAGAAATTTCCAATTAAATTTTCTCAAATTAATATATGTACGAAAATGACCATTTTGCCCCTATATGGAGATGTATATGTGATGATTTGAAAATAATTTGAATTTGGTTTAAACAAGTTAAAATATCCAATATGATCATTTATTTAATTTAAATAGATTAAATATGGTGGTAAAGATATGCATATTTACGTGCACATCAAATACCCCCACACTTATCTTTTTATTCATCCTCGAATAAAGAAAAACTAAGTTAAATCCATTTTCGTAGGGAGCACGATTGCATTAACCGTATGCAACAAGCCGTTAAACCTTTGGATGTCCCCAGTTGGACAAATGTTGTCTAGTGAGGGTTTCCAGCGAATACTACCCACAAAATCCACATGCAGGATGAAAATATAGACAAAATGCATATTTACATAGAGATGAATGCGAGTTTTTGAAAATATTTACAAATGAAAGGTTTACTTTTAAATAGATACAAATAAGTTAAATATAAGCTTCGGTCATTATCTTGAAAATTTAAGTATTTACTCGTCAAAATTTCAACAATAATAAAGTTATCATAACAAATAGACAATAGTTTAATTCATTGTCTCGGCTGATAACACAATGTAACTATAAAATGGATCCTTAGTTGATTATCAAAGTTTATTAAAGTGGTAATTTTATTTCTTGTCAATAACAAATTAAATCAAATAAGTTAAAATATTGCTCGGATTTCAATTACTTACTCTCTCTAATTTTTTATTTAAAATTTTTATTTATATTAATAATATTTATATATGCCTGACTCAGATAAAATGAGGCCAAATATATTATCCATGCACAGCCTTATGGACTAATGTAAGGGGAATACAGAGCATGGCGATTGAAAACACAAGCGTGAACACTTATTGACTGTACGCGTTATTAGTAAAATAATTTTTATATCCATACACCTAACTCAGATAAACTAAGGCCTGACGTACCAATCGTGCACTACCTTTTGGGCTTATGTGAGAAGGGTACAGAGCATGGCAAGTGAATATACGAGTGTGAATACATGAATCTAGGTGTTTATTAAAAATATACATACTTACAAGAATTTTTTTTTAAGAGAGAGTTTCACAAAATCATCTTAGAACCATTTAACTTAGAAGACAAAAAATTATAACGACCCAATTTTTCGACGCTCAAAAGTCGACATCAATACGTCCACTGTATCAAATGCCGAACAATCGAATGTCGGAAAATCGAACCGTTAGGGTTAAAGAAGAAGGAGGTAAAAGAAGAAATAGAAACAATATCAGAATCTCACAACCGCAGTGGAACATATATAATAGATAAATGACTAATCTTTAAACAGAAGAACTATATCTGTTTATACATTACAACATCAGAGTACAACAACATGTATAGCATGCAACTGGACAGTTATCATATCATGTCCTCAAAAATCTGACTATACAGTTAACCATATATAGCAGAATACTTATCAAATACGTGTGATACGTCTCGCCATCTAGCTCGTCTTCGGAGCTCCATAGCAGTCCATCCAGAATCTGTATTCTATAATACTCGGTCTGACCCGAGCATTATAGCGAAATAACACCCGAGTCAGTCTGGAAAACTAGCGTGAGAAAACACACTCAATTGGATTATTAAAGTTTTCAAAACCCTTTGAAATCAAAGGCATCTCGTAAGACCACGCCACAAATAAACATGCTGGTTTTTACCTTACGATAACCAAAACATTTTTATAAAATCTGTCTGATATTATAATAGTGTCTATAGAAAGTAAAATAGAATTTAACTGAAATGCTTGCATCTCACATTTCATCATAGTTGGGCACAATCAAAACCGTACAGGTGCTTATTGGAGATTGGATTCCATACAATGGCAGGGCTACTAGGGTAGCGCCTGTCATAGTACGTAGTCTAGATCATCGTATCGAGGATCCACCCTGATCCCCTGCATCACAAGACCAGAGCTACCCCTTACTGGATAGTCCGAACAAATTCACCCCGCGGTTGGGATCAGCAACTGCCCACACAACCGAAAAAAGGGACCTCTAGACAGGGGTGACCTTATCCTAATTGGTAGCTAGCCTCTTAGCCTTGTGTGCATCTTCCCTGTTTTAGCCATTCTCGGTTGATGAGGCTCAAGGCAAAGCGTTACCTTTTTAGCACACATTCACTTAGAATGATCATCGTCCTCCTGACGATGTTTTGAAATCATTCATCCATACAAGTCCGTTCCGGATTCGAACGGAACTGAAGGCACTACTCCTACTACATCCATTTTGTAATCACCCTCAGGATTAGTAGCGATTAGCCCTTGCACTTCACTGCTCCATCTTCGACTCTTAGCTCTTGTCTTCCTCACGAAAACGTTCAAACCGGATCGAAGTGGTTTTCGGGAAATTAATCCTGATCCCGGTCTCTTTGAAACGATCAACGCATTCGCCAATATTGACAGTTGGTTATTTAACTATCAATTAACATTCATAAACAACCATCATACTTTAATTAATTTTCGAAATTATTTATTCCAAAATATCTTCGCAAGCTATTTTCTATACTTCAACCCTTTGAAATAGTTTTCAAATCACTTTCCTCCCGCAGAATAAATTCCCAAATATTGTTTATTTCTACTGAAAATTACCAAGTCTAAATACTTTAGATTTAAAATAATTTAAAATCGCTTTACCTAAATATGTATATTTTAAAAAATTTAAAATAAAAACCATTTAAAAGACTTTATTTAAATTACTAGTTATGAAATTTTATAATAATTTTTCATGTAAAATTTAAGCCAAAAACAAATTTAAAATAAAAGCTATGAAATTCTATACAAGTTTTCAAACCAAACAATATTTAAAATAAAACTACTTTATAAAATATAAATATTAATAATTATCTTTTTAAATCATAATACCAATTAACCTTTTAAAATAATTACTACTATAAGTAATTTAATAAATATTTACCTTTAAAATTTTAAACAACTTAAATAATAATTCTCAAAAACATTTTTTAAAGCCACTTAAAAACTTTTAACTTATACTTCAAAATTTGCTTGAAAACGTACTTGGCTTTTCAGGGAAATACACTTTTCTTTCACACCTTTAAAATTAAACCACTATTTATTTTTAAAACAAATTACCCATTTCTTTATAAATTCCCACCGTGAACTTATACTTCCAAATATCCACTGATATCTTTTTCACTTTATAAACCTAATTTATAAATTCCATAGTCTTATTTTCCTTTTAAAACATAGTTTCAAATACTAAATCAATTTCCAAATCGATTTTCAAAATTTACTCCATTTAAAATAAATAAATTCCTTTACTTATCCCAATTTATTCCAAAACCCATTAATTCCATATTCAGTCCTTTATTTAGATTTAAAATTTTATTTAAAATCTGAAATATTAATTTCATACTAAATTTTAAAATTCTCCCTTTATTTCTCCCACCGTTTTAAATCCTAAATTTAAAAAATGAATCCTTTATTCCATTAAATAATATTAATTAATTTTAGAAATTCATTTATTCCCATTTATTCAAAAATCTCCATTACCATACTTGGAATTTATTTATTAGAATTTAAAAATTCACTTTTATCATTTTCCAATTCGTTTATCCAAACCTCCATAATTATTTACTTAATAATTATCTTTTATTTCTCTTTAAAAATCTAATCTATATATTTTTGATAACTCAATGTCCCCAAATATATTCAATCAAACCATAACATCCAATATTCTCAATTACCAATATAATTTATCACAGATTATCAAATAAACCATATCACAGAATATTAAAATAATCTAAATAAATTTGAGAAATCCAGTTGGATCCCTCCAACTTATTTCCCTGCATCCACAGATGTTAGCTTAATATAAAAATATCAATCCCACTTTAAGGTAGAATATCACGGTATATGGGGTTATCCGCTATTATGCGGGGAGCATAGGGTCTCATCCGCTATATAATACGGGAAATCAATCACTCTAATATATATATACACACTACTATATATAATATACCACATCCAATCAATTCAATCATTCAACCAAAATTTTAAATTTAATTAGTTAAATTTAAATAATAATCCAGATGAGTGAGATTAACTCACGTTTGATTTTTGATTTGCAATCCGTTCCATCTTGACTTGTTTCCCATGATTTTAGACCTTGTATAAATATTTATACAATTTATTAATATTCGAAACAATCGAATAGATCAATTTCTTTTTAATAAATTTAATTACCTGACAATCTATTTTAAACTAACTACCCTTTTAATAAAATATTTTAGCAACTAATAATTACACAGGTTAACTAAACAAATTAATTACTAAAATAAATTAGTAAATTGTATTTTGTTTCTATTTTCCATTTTTCAAACTGCATATATAAAAATATGGCATATGGGTTTTAAAATTCTTATCTTTATATAAACTCTTTTTTTTTCAAAATCTTATATATATATATATATATACCTATCTACTGTTTTAGATATAACTCCAAAATCTTATATAATTACAAAAGTTCTTTTCAATAAAAAAAATTGGTTCAAAGTTCCTATATATTTTTTTCACTTCAAAATCTTATCTGCATATATACTTCTGACTAAAAACTTCTTATTTGAACTATATATAGGTATATATATATATATATAATTTTTATGTATATATTTGTAAAATAGTAAATCCCTTTCTTTTAATATATATATACATGATCAATTTTAAATTGAAAAAATGAAGAATAAAAGCAAACTACATGCAGACATACATATATATAAATTAAACAAAATTCTTCTTTTCTGCAACACATTTTTTATTTATACATATACATTATCACTCTAAATTGAAACGAATAAATCATACAGACCTTTGCTCGAAACAGACCTTGACCATCGCCGACTGTTCACCCGCCCTCGTGCTCGAGCTAAGACCTACGCGATCGCTGACCACCATGGTGCTCGAGCTCGTGCTCAACTAGGACATCGAATCGATGTCTCGACCAGCTGCGTACTGAAGTACTTCCCTCTTGCCACATTAACCAACTCCAGATCCCTTCAAATCTCGAACGAGCTAGCGATAATAGGAAGGGCGGCTCAGCTACACTCGTTATGAATCGAATTCGATTTTGATTATATTTTTTTTGTTTGAGTTAATTCTTCTCTGAGTGTATTTATACAGCCATGATTTGAAAATTCGATTTGATAAAAAAAGATTAAGGAAAACGCGATTTGAATTGTGACGTAGAAAAGAGATTTAGATTTAGGGAGAAGCAGCTTAGAATTGAAAATAAATTGAAAGGGTACGAAAGTATTGAATTCGAACGAGGAGGCCATTATATTCTTTATCGAACAAACTCTTCTTTTTGATTTAGATTTTATCAGCTTGCTCTATTTTTGAAAGTATAAAAGAAATAAGAAAATGCACGTGTAATAAGATGCAGGAGACGTGTTGAAAAACATAATACGCGTCTTCAAAGACCTGCCATAATATTAAATGCAATATATTATATTTAAATTTAAATTCAAATTTAAATTGTCTTCAAGTCGTAGTTTAAAATTTATACATCCTATCAAGGCATGCCTCCAGGCGTTTATAAGGTTATACCCCTATTCTGAACGAAACGGAAAAGGTTCCGAGTCTTAATTCGATCGTATGAGAAGATAGCTTTTTGAACCCAGTTATAATATTAAATTTTTCGATATAAATCTCAACGCGTTTACTTATCGTAAGATCACACGACAATTCCAAACACTACGAAAATTCAAATCCGATAATAATACACTATTACAGATCCAATGGAGCCGGTTTCGTTGAATTCCAAGACTGTGCCTCGGAAGGCTATTTTTAAATATCGATTTAAAAGATATAAATTCAAAACTGAACAATCACTTTCAGATCAATTTTAAAAGTTCTATTATCTTCTGTATTATCGATATGAATTCTAGGCCTTTAAAATATTTTGAACAAGTCTGGAACATCGAGATTCAACAATTTCACCCAATTTCAAATTATTAAATTATATAATTTAATTGCCAAATAAATAGTGATATTTGAAATTCAAGTTAAACTAACTTTCAAATATTTAAAATCAATTAAATATTTCAATTTCAAATATCCAAAATTTTTGGATCGTCGCATTCCTCCCCTTTAAATGAATTTCGTCCCCGAAATTGCTAGATAAGAAGAATGATCCATGACCCGCTAACTATTTCCCAATCCAAACAGTTTTCAACAACACCAAAACAAACTTTTTATTAAAGTCACACTATCATCCTTACTAACTTTCCAAACTCAACCATAGATTAAAATCCATATTATTAACTCAATCATTTCAAACTATAATTCAAAACCAAATTTTTCCAAATTTTTTTCTAACTCCCTAAATTTTCGAATTTTTTTGCTAGCGCCTACTTTGCGCGGCAAGATCGATACTACTACAAAATGCCTCTACGGGCCCCTAAATTTCAAAAGAAAACAAAAGGCCAAGTGGCTAGATTAAAAAATCATCAAATTTCACATAGAAATTTAAATACATACCTTTTGTCGAGCAATTCAATTTATCTTCTGAAATAAAAACACCAATTCCCTTTTCCTTTATAACACATGTATATCCTACTTGACAATACTATCCAACCACAGAATTCAAAATCATTTTATTCACTTCTTTACAAAATTTTCAATATCCATTTCATTCAATTCCGTACGATGTACACATATCATCCGTACGTAATCCCAAACCCGATCGCTCACTCGATCACACAATTTCATTTCCAAACTAGTATCATTCACCCGACTCCCTAGTGCGGACTCAGATTTGGTTTATTGATCAAAAACCATCACTCTCTTTTCATTGCCATAAACCACGATAGAGAATTCAAGGATCCATCAAAAATCCATATCCAGGGTTCGCCATCGAAAATCGAGTGAAAAAATCTATAACAACCCTAGATTTTTGTACATAATTTAAATTTGACTTTATTTTTGTTCGAAATTATTTTAAATTGGTATTATTTGTGAGATTTCATTTCTAAATATTTTTAAAGTGATAGTAGAATTTTTTTCAAAATTTATTGCATTTATTTTCTATTTTTAAAGGTTAGTTTCTATTTTTCTGCTATTTTCTTCACTTAAATTATAATTTAATTAAAATTTATTTATTTATTCGGTGAATGCATTTTTATTTTATTTTCTTATTTTTGTTTATAAACATTTATCAAGTACATAAAATTTTCCAAAATTTGTTTCATTTATTTTCAAATTTTCAAGCCTAGTTTGCAATTTTTGCTATTTTTCTTAGTTTAATTATATATAATTAATATTTATTTATTTATTTTTGTTTATTTACTAAATTTTACTATTTTTATCTAAATTTATAAATATATTTCGATTATTTAAAATTACAAAAAGAAATATGGTAATTTGAAAGGTTTTGTGACTCTTTATTTGCGTAAGCCTCTTTGTATTCTCACCTTTTCAACTCCAACCAACACCTATTCAATTTTGCTGCCATATCACTCCCTATCTTCAGCCGACTCCCATATTATTTTCACATGAATAATTTTCTTCCTCATTACAAAATTTTTTTTGGCCCTTCATGTACAAGAAAATTGGTAAAACTTTATTTCTTTTCATTGGTTTTTATACTTGATTTATGTAATTTTGCTCTTGCTTCTTCACCTTCTAGAATTGGCCTGCCTCCTCCTTCACCCTTGCCACCCCCACCACCACCTGAACCAGCCTCCACTACCTCCTCTCCAACCCCATACACAAGCCGAGCCACCCTTGGTGGTAGATCCATCACCAAATGCATAAACTCCTCTTAAAATAGCATAATCGAGCACATCTATGCATCCACCACCTTCAACTTTCCCTTGGCCGCCACCTACACCACCACCACCACCTCCAACCTAACCTAACACCTCTGCCATGTCATCCCCTAACCCCACCAGAGATGGCCGTGCCCACCTGTGCCTTGGCCGTGGCCTTGAATTGCATTGAAACCATGTGTGTTGCTTAGATTGGGTTGTTTCACATCACCTACTTTTGCACCATTTTACCCATGTAGGCCGACCCCTTATGAACCCAAAACAAGATCAAAAACCATGCCTTAGCCATGTATTCTATCCTATGGCCGAGCCTAAGGAAGGTTGAAAGCAAGTGCAAAGCTTTTAGCTTTGTTTTATGCAGTTATTTCTAGCATTGTTTAATCGTATTTAGGGTTGAAAGCTTATATTTGTTGTATTGTTTTGTTTGAATTGTATTCAAGGAAATTAATCTTTGGCTCTCGCACTCGAATCTTTGTCGTGCTTTCATGCCTCTTAAGATCGTTGTTTGTGTGTTTCAGTTGTCATCTCCAGCCTATACCAGTGAGTTGTTCTCACCAGACAGTTTATACCTATATAACTAGTAAATCGACCACTTGTAAATCTGTAAAATGCATCACCATATTATATCTGCTATGTTATGATTATATAATGTTCACCCATGCTTAAACACCTATTATGTCATATGTTACTGTTATATTATGCCGTTCTGTTATTTATATCAGTTTATCACACTACAAGTTCCCTTTAGATTAGAATCACTATGGGTTGAAATGATACATACCCGAACGGACTTTAGAATATGGAAAAATACTTATGGGCTGAAATGATAGGCCTGAATGATTTTCAAATTATTAAAGCATTTTAAAATGCTGTCTTTTGTTAAATTGAACTGATTTGAAAGTAACTTTCCGTAGCATTTTTCGAATGCCGTGAAAGGTGAATTTTCATTGTTTTGATAAATTTAAGTGAATGAATGAGCTTTGAAGGATTTAAAATTTTAGAAATTTAATAATTAATTACTAGACGTAATAACTTCATTTTTAGTGATTTAAATGAAGTAATTCAATCTGAAATATAAACTATTTTGAAATGTGAATTGAAATGGTATTTTAATTTGAATAAAATGAATGTAGTTTTGAAATGATATGATAAGTTGGATATTTTGAAATGTAGTTTAGAAATGATATGATAAGTTGGATATTTTGAAATGTAGTTTTGAAATGATATTGAATTGTTAAATGATATTTTATTTTTTAAACAAATACCATTTTTAAAATTATAACTATGGGTTATAATAACGATTGATTGTTAAAGAGACCAGGATCAGATATTGTCATACTCTCTGTCGATATCGAAAACCACTTGAACAACTGCGTACGCTGTGGAGATTCCAGAATGAAGTAGGATGGTGGCGACGTTCCTAAGGTACATTACGTGGACCCGACTCCCGTGAGTTGGCTTAAGGTCGCTAAAAAAAGAGCGATCTTGGGCCAAAGGAGGTAGCACCTCAGGCCGGACACACTTCTTTGATACCATTCTATCACTGTTGTGACCGATTGGGTGCACCTCTTGATTTGGAGTGTTGTTCGGGGTGGGCGTATTTGGCTGCTGCATTACCACCAGCCCGTGTGCGTAATTGGTATATCTACCGTGACATTGCCTTGTGTGCCGTGTCACCTACCATACCGAGCGTTTACTACAGTTTGTTTTTCTCCCGTAGCCCGTGTGGTATCCTCTGATAGTTTCCCGATCTGCAGATATCATGATATTGGATGGACTACTGGGACTATTATGTGTGAAGGGTGATATGGGTAGCCCGAAACGCTATTTAAAAGTACGTTTATTTTACTGTAGACATTATTATAATAGCGCAATATTACTATATAGTAAATAGTTTGACGGATCCTTAGAGGATGGGCAGTCCCAGGCATTGTAACGACCCGCAAGTCCGTACCCCTTGAGTCAACACTATTCTACAACAATCAACTCAAGTTGTACAGAAATACGAACCATTTGTGTTAAAGAAGAAGAGGTAGAAGAAGAAAATAGAAAACAACAACAGAATCTAACCATCGCAGCGGAATAAAATATAATAAATAATAAATAATCTTTACTCAAAATAAAATATATCTGCTTACATATTTTACAATCATCAGAGTACATCAATCACAGCTCAACATCAATAACATTCAAATGGATACACAACAACTCAACACAGCGGAATATGTATATATATATAAGTACGAATGTACGTATCGTCATCCAGCTCGTCTCCTGAGCTCCACAGCATCAAAACTTGTATCCTATAATACTCGGTCTGATCCGAGCATTACAGTTAATAACACCCGAGTCGGTCTGGAATACCAGCGTGAGAAAATCACACCCAATTGATTATTAAAGTTTCAAAAATACTTTGAAAACAAAAGCATCTCGTAAGACCACGCCACAAATAAACATGTCGGGTTTTTACCTTACGATAGCTAAAACAATTTTTATAAAATCCTCTGATATTACAATAGGGTTTATATACGAATACTTATAAAATAGCCGAAATTGTTACATGATTAAATTCCAGCTAGTAGCCACAGAGTGGGTAATACAAACAAAACTCGTACAAGGCTCGTAGGGAGAATGGATTTCCAACTAATGACTAGGCACTGGGGTACCACCTGTCACAGTACGGGGACTAGATCACCGTACCGAGGAGTACGTCCGCACCCCTGCAACACAAGGCCGGGACTACCCCTTACTGGATAATCCCGAGTGAGATCACCCGCGGTTGGGATCAGCAACCGCCCACTAAGCCAAAATAAAAAGGGACATCTAGACTGGAATGACCTCACCCTGTTTGGGTGCTACCCAGCTAGCCTTGCTGCATAACCCCTGATTTTCAGTCATTCCCATTTGATAAGGCTTGAGGCTAAGCGTTACCTTTTTAGAACATATCCCTTAGAATGCCCATCGTCCACCTGACGATGTTTCGCAAGCATTCGTCCATACAAGTCCGTCCCAGGTTCGAACGGAACCGAAGGCACTATTCATACTACATCCGTTTTGGAAATATCCTCAGGATTAGTAGCGACTAGCCCTTGCAATTCACTGCTCCATCTTCGAATCCAAAATTGTTTTCCCCGAAACGTACAAACCGGATCGAAGTGGTTTTCGAGAAATAAATCACGATCCCGGTCTCTTCGAAACGATCAATGCATTGTCCAATATTGATAGTCGGTTATTTAACTATCAATTTCTTATTCACAAACACCCATCAAACAATAAATAATTTTCCAAATTATTTATTTCCTTCCAAATATCTTAACAAGATATATTTCTATTTTCAACCTTCTGAAAACAGTTTTCAAACCATTCTTTCTATCCAGTATAAACTTTCCCAAGTATTTTCTATCTCCACTGGAATTGCCAAGCACAACTAGATTTTTAAAATAATTTAAAACACTTTACTTTAAATATACTTTTAAAACATTTAAGTTAAACTATATTAATAAATTGTTAAAAATACATACTATATAAATATTTGAAAATAAGATTACTTTTATAAAATATAACTAAATTTTTAATCTTATAACAAACTACTGAGTCACTCTTTAAATAATTACTACTATAATAGATGAAAAAGGGAAGACTTACTTTACAATTTAAATATTTAGAAAAATAAAATTTCCAAACTTACTTTTAAAATCAACTTAAAAACTTTTAACTTATATTTAAAAACTTACTTTGAAAACGTACTTGGTTATCCAGGGAGAATTTCCAATCTTAATTACTTAAATCAATTTTCTAAATTGATTCCCACTTTATTCCATTTGAAATAAATTTCTTTACTTATCAGTTTATCTTAAAGTTCATTAATTATGGACTTTATTTTATTATTTTTATTTCCCCTTTGATTTTATATCATTTAACTGAAATATACCAATTTCAGCTTCTTCTCAATTCTTCTGTGTTCTTTTCAATTAATCAAATCTTAAATTTTAAATAAATGTTTTATTCCTTAAAATCATAACATTGCAATTTAAAGTTCATTAATCTTCTGATTATTCAAATTTCCCTTACTAAACTTAAGGTTTATTAATTAGAATTTTAAAGGCACTTTATTTCTTTTCCAATTCGTTCTTAAATTTATTCAAGTTTTCATAATTACTTTACTTACACTTACTTCTTTTAGTTTCATTCCCAAACTCAAATTATACATATTTGGTAACTCATTATTGCCCGATTATAACAATCAAGCCATAACATTCAAATTTTTCCATATATTCATTACAGGATATCAAATATTCAGAACAGAAAATATTAAATAATTAAATAAAGTTGAGGGGCCCAGTTGGATCCCTCCAACCTGTTTTTCCTTCATCCATAGATGTTAGCACAATATAAAATGCAAATTCCAAATATATACCACAGCACATAAGTCAATTCAATCATTTCAAACAATTATTTAAATTTAATCATTTAAATTTAAATTTAACTGAGTGAGATTAACTCACCTTTGACTTTTAATTTGCAATCCAATTCCATCTCGATCATTATCTCCCAATTTTAACCTTGAATAAACATTGGATGATTTTTATTAACATTCGAATAAATCGAATAATTTGATTTCCATTTATCAATTTAATTCCTAATGATTTTATGTTAAAGCAAACTAGCAAATTAAAATACGTAAGCGTATATTTGTTTCATTTTGAAATCTTTTATATATATAGATATACATACTTATAAGAAATAATTTATATAGATAATAATCTAACTTCACATAACCGTATCACATTTTTAAAAAAAAAATTCATATATATATTTTCAAACCTGACCTATTATATATATATACACCCTATTTTACTCTTATATTGAAGTCAAGATATGCATGTGTAATAATTAATTTCTGGGCTAATTGTTTTTTTCCAACACCGGCCTTCATATTTTTTTTTCTGCTCACTTTTATAAAATAAAACATGTCTGGGTATCTATGTGTGTGTGTATATATATATATATAATTTAACTTAAAACAGAATCCACATCTTCTGTAAATATATATATATATTTTCTGTTTATATATATAAATTTAAGTTAAAATAGGAGAAATAAAATAGAGAATACCTCAAAATCGCCATCACCTATTTCCATCGCAACTCGTCCCGCCGTCGATTCGAAATCACGAACCCGAGCCCTAGCTCCGTGTAACCCTCAACCATCGCGACCACACGAACTCGCCGCACATAACTGAAACCAAACCCAAAACGCAACCCTACTTCGATCTCGCAGCCCACCCAATCCAGATTGCGAGTTCCCTATGGCACCGATGCCGCATCGCCTCTCTCATCGCGATTTCCCCTTTCCGATACCTAGCACGGATCTCCCAACTCGCGCGTTCAGAAGATTTAACGAAGATGAAGGGAAACTAAAGACTCCCACTGCTAATTGCCCTCGACCGACAACTCGTACGCAAAGAAGGGCGATTCGATTCGCACCATCTGTCGCCATTTTTTTTTCCGGAATGAAAGTGGAAAAGAGGCTCGTGAGTTACAAGCTGTGAAATGAGGGAGTAAAGATTTTGTAGCTACTATTCTCTATTCTGCAATTACAAATATTTTCTTTCTTTTATAAATTTTGAACGAGCTTCTGCGAAATGGAAGAGAGCGAGAATAAAAAGAGGGGAGCGTGTTAGAGAAGGTATAGGCAGTACAGGTCGGCTGATAGGAAAGATTTTGACCGATGATAAGATGTAAGATATTTTATATTAGAACGATAAATTATTTACGAAGTGTGTTTACCTCATACGATAACACTATAATTCCAAAAATTACAAAATTTAAAATCTGGCAATAAATTCAATATTATGGACCCAACGCAATTGGTTTCGTTGAATTCGAGATTCAACAATTATCTTTCAACAGGTTTAAAATTCGAGATTCAACAATTCACTCAGCTTCTAATAATTAGATTCTATTATTTAATTATCAAACAAATAGCGATATTTGTAATTCCAGTTAAAATTATTATACTGGATATTTAAAATCAATTAAATATTCCGATTTTAAATTCTCAAAAATTCCGGGTCGTCACATTCCTCCCCCCTTAAAAGAATTTCGTCCCCGAAATTACTAATTAGGAAGAATGGTCCAATATCCGTTTATTATTTCCCTAAACCAAACAGTTTCTAACAATTCAACATCGCACCAACTATCTTCTTATAAAAGACTCATTATTATTCTCATTAACCTTTCAAACTTCTCCACAGTTTCAAACCATACTATTGGTTTAACCATTCAAGTTTCTATTTAAAACCAAATTTTGAATTATCAAAAAAAATTCTCAAAAATTTTCTAACTCTCTAAATTCCCGAAATTTTTTGCCAACGTCTCCTTTGCGCGGCTAACTGGTACAACTACAAAATGGCTCTACGGCCTCCCAAATCCAAAAAGAAAACAAAAGGCCATGTGGCTCGATCCAAAAACCCAATCAATTTTCATACCAAAATTTAAATACATACCTTTTGTCGGGCAATTCATATTTATCTTCTAAAATCAAAATCAATTCTCTTTTCCCTTTTATAATACCTGCATATCCTGCTTAGCACGAATATCCAATCACAATATTCCAAAAACATTTTATCGACTTCCTTACCTAATGTCAATATCTATTTATTCTAATATTATCTCAGAATATATTTGTAGTATCAAATTTCCAATTAAGAATTCACCATTCCTTATACTTAAATTTAATATGAGCACTTTATATGCTTCTTATATTTATTTTCATTTTCCATTTTAGTTTATATCTATTTCTATTCAATTTGATTTTTTTCATTTCCATACGAATTCAATTTATCTTTAAATCTAAATATTGAGTTTTATTTTTCCATGTATAACTAATTAATGTCGTTATTTAAGTTAGTTTCATTTACTAATTATATTTCAATTTCAAGTTTGAAATCGTTTTGCCGTTAACAAAAAATTCTCCAAAAATTTTCAAAAATTTTCCAACACCCAAAATTTTCGAAATTTTTTGGCAGAGTCCCCTTTGTACAGAGGAGCTTTTACAATTTGACAAAAGAGATAAATATATATACATCGACCCACACGGTCGGAAAAACAAAAAACAGTTCATATTTCCTATTTTTACTGCGTAGGCGTACCTTATTTAGCATTTTAAGCAGGCGGCTTATTATTTTTAGCAAATAGCACAACAAAATCTAGCCACACGGCTTCCAGGTACCTGTACTTACTCAATTTAAACATGTAAGTGCCAAATATATGCAGTTTAACTATATTTCACTCAGTTGCAATGGTTAAAACATATGAATTCTAAAGAAATGCACATCCCACATTTTCCCTAAGAAAATTTTTACAACTTTCATACTAATTCAACTATTTCAATTAATTTATAAACCATTTTCATTCAATTTGAATGGTTTTCAATCCATTCGTATATCACTTCCTCAATTTGAATGGTTTAAAACACAATCGCTTACATTTAATTTATTCTTAAGCAAACTGAACTCATATTTAATTCAATTTCTTCCAAAATCAATTTATTTTACTTTTATCAACTCATAGAATTTTAATTACTTTCATTTACATCAAATGACAATTCATTCTATGCAGTTTGACGAGATCTATGTGAATAAATAAGTACTTGTGTTTTATAATCAATTGAAATTGATTTCAACTAAATTTATTCACAACCCATATATTCTCATTTTCATTGTATTTCAAATTTGAATTCACTCACTTACATTTCATTTCATATTTGTTTATTCAAAACCATTAACAACTTAGGTTCATCTTCACTACCTATTAAATTTTATTCACAGTCCACTCATTTATACTTCATTTCTTATCCACATTCATTTAAATCCATTCTATTTAACTCGAAACATTCAATTTTCTTATTGTCTCAAGTTATTTCAATTTCTTAATAATTTTAAATGGTTTACAATTATTTATTCTAGAATTCTATTCATAATCTATTCATTTACAATTTTTTTTCATATTTGTTTATTCCAAACTATTTTATTTAGTTTGAAAACAATCCAAGCTATTTCTTTCCATAACCATTTCTCAACTTATTTGAACCACATTTCATTTGATTCTTATTTATTCCATCATTTATTTATTTAATATAATTGGTTTACCTACTCAATCCATTATGAATTTTCATTTCCTTAATATTATTCATAACCCACCAAATTTTATTTCGATTAAAAATCACTTCACTTGAGTTAAAACCAATCCAATATTATTAAACTTTGTTTAAGTTGAATTCAATTCAACTCTCCTTCATTCATTTAGCTTAAGTCAATTTCCTTCAATTTATTCAAATTTTATACTTAAGCTCATTATCATTTTGCAAACAAAGTTCTCTTTTATACTCAACTTAACTCAATCGATTACAAGGCCATATCCAATTTATTTCCACATATTTGGATTTAATTTGCAATTCATACCATTATTATTTTAATCCATTTACATTTTTATTTGATACATTTCAATTATACTTAATTTGTTAACACTTCACAATAAAATTTAATTAATAACTCAAGTTCTGAATCCATTATCCATTTTCAATTTACCCCCAAAGTTCATGAACTCACAATTCATTTACATTTACTTCATTGACAATTTAAGTCGAATTTAATTTATAACTCGAGTTTTACACTTATTTATAACTCAAGCATATTTTATTCCATGCATTTTTAATTCTTTTATAAGCTATTCTGATTTATTTAACTCAATCAAATTCTTACCCAATTTATTTCTTATCCAACTTATTTTCCAGTTATCCAGGTAAGAATTTAATTTCATTTAATAATTCAGCTGAATTTTTATTCCAATTCAATATTATTTTAACTCAGATTTATTTAACTCAATTTGACTTCAGCTTAATTCGAATACAAGTGGATATTATTTTCAGCTTATTCGATTAATTTCAATCCAGTTAAATTTTTATTTTCCAATCCAAGTTAACTTCATTTCATTTTAAACTTAAATTCCATTAGTCAAAGCTTATATTTCCTTCATGATTTAAAAATCATCTCAATTTATAAGCTTACAACCTATCTCATCAGGATTTTTAAACACCCGGCTTTTGGTTTCAAATCATTTAAAATCTCCAACATCACAAATCACATTTCTCAAAGGCCAAACCAATCCTGGTTTTTATTTCCAACAAATTTCCTTTGGAATTTCAAAAATAACAGGTTTTCCTGAACAAATCAAATTGGCATCAATTCATCACTTAGAAACTCGAAAATGAACATCGATGATGCGGCAGTCATCACCGAAGTTATTTTCCAGCTATTGAAGTGAATTCAATGCTATATCTCTTTCCAAAATGTATTTGAAACAATTTCCTTTCAGAAATACCCCAAAAACAACAATGCTACAATTTATCTTCAAAATACTTCCAAAATCTCCGGGGTTTTAAAGTTTCAAATTCTATTTTAAATTCAGATTTAACTATAATGCATTTGTACAGTTTATGCTTATACAAATTCCCTTTTAATTATATTTCCATTTATAATTTACGTTTATAATCCATATTTATGAATTTCATTTTATAATGAATTTATTCCTTCAAACTTTGGTTATATTTTCAATTTCTAGTTAAATTTTCACTTAACAATGATAATACTGTAATATTATCATTTCTAACATCCAAGAAACCATATATTAGCTAGATAGTTTACAAAAACTTTCTTTATATCGAAAATATATTTTTGGGTAAAATTATTTCATTTACCCACATTTAAAACAATGCCGTGTCCATTGTTCTATTCAAGTGTTTAGAAACCCCTTCAGTACAGTTGCGCAGACTGTGTCGACGAAGGTTCATATGCCACTCTATAAATCAATCAACGCAATATTAAAACAATTTATATTCACTAACAAATACGCGCTCATATCTATTAATACGCTCAACTCATTCTAGAGTACTATAGACTCTATTTTATGAGTAATTCCCACCAGAGCCAAGGTTATCACCAACCTCGCTCTGATACCACTGTAACGACCCGCAAATCCGTACCCCTTGAGTCAACACTACTCTACAATAATCAACTCAAGTTGTACAGAAATACGAACCATTTGTGTTAAAGAAGAAGAGGTATAAGAAGAAAATAGAAAACAACAACAGAATCTAACCATCGCAGCAGAATAAAATATAATAAATAATAAATAATCTTTACTCGAAACAAAATATATCTGCTTACATATTTTACAATCATCAGAGTACATCAATCACAGCTCAACATCAATAACATTCAAATGGATACACAACAACTCAACACAGCGGAATATGTATATATATATAAGTACGAATGTACGTATCGTCATCCAGCTCGTCTCCTGAGCTCCACAGCATCAAAACTTGTATCCTATAATACTCGGTCTGATCCGAGCATTACAGTTAATAACACCCGAGTCGGTCTGGAATACCAGCGTGAGAAAATCACACCCAATTGATTATTAAAGTTTCAAAAATCCTTTGAAAACAAAAGAATCTCGTAAGACCACGCCACAAATAAACATGTCGGGTTTTTACCTTACGATAGCTAAAACAATTTTTATAGAAATCCTCCGATATTACAATAGGGTCTATATACGAATACTTATAAAATAGCCGAAATTGTTACATGATTAAATTCCAGCTACTAGCCACAGAGTGGGTAATACAAACAAAACTCGTACAAGGCTTGTAGGGAGAATGGATTTCCAACTACTGACTAGGCATTGGGGTACCACCTGTCACAATACGGGGCCTAGATCACCGTACCGAGGAGTACGTCCGCTCCCCTGCAACACAAGGCCGGGACTACCCCTTACTGGATAATCCCGAGTGAGATCACCCTACGGTTGGAATCAGTAACCGCCCACTAAGCCGAAATAAAAAGGGACATTTAGACTGGAATGACCTCATCCTGCTTGGGTGCTACCCACCTAGCCTTGCTGCATAACCCCTGATTTTCGGTCATTCCCATTTGATGAGGCTTGAGGCTAAGCGTTACCTTTTTAGAACATATCCTTTAGAATGCCCATCGTCCACCTGACGATGTTTCGCAAGCATTCGTCCATACAAGTCCATCCCGGGTTCGAACGGAACCGAAGGCACTATTCCTACTACATCCGTTTTGGAAATATCCTCAGGATTAGTAGCGACTAGCCCTTGCACTTCACTGCTCCATCTTCGAATCCAAAATCGTTTCCCTGAAACGTAAAAACCGGATCGAAGTGGTTTTCGAGAAATAAATCTCGATCCCGGTCTCTTCGAAACGATCAACGCATTGTCCAGTATTGATAGTCGGTTATTTAACTATCAATTTCTTATTCACAAACACCCATCAAACAATAAATAATTTTCCAAATTATTTATTTCCTTCCAAATATCTTCACAAGATATATTTTTATTTTTCAACCTTCTGAAAACAGTTTTCAAACCATTCTTTCTTTCCAGTATAAACTTTCCCAAGTATTTTCTATCTCCACTGGAATTGCCAAGCACATTAAAATAATTTAAAACACTTTACTTTAAAATATAATTTTAAAACATTTAAGTTAAACTATTTCAATAAATTGTTAAAAATACATACTATATAAATATTTGAAAATTAGATTACTTTTATAAAATATAACTAAATTTTTAATCTTATAACAAACTACTAAGTCACTCTTTAAATAATTGCTACTATAATAGATGAAAAAGGGAAGAATTACTTTACAATTTAAATATTTAGAAAAATAAAATTTCCAAACTTACTTTTAAAATCAAGTTAAAAACTTTTAACTTATATTTAAAAACTTACTTTGAAAACGTACTTGGTTATCCAGGGAGAATTTCCAATCTTAATTACTTAAATCAATTTTCCAAATTGATTCCCACTTTATTCCATTTGAAATAAATTTCTTTACTTATCAGTTTATCTCAAAGTTCATTAATTACGGACTTTATTTTATTATTTTTATTTCCCCTTTGATTTTATATCATTTAACTGAAATATACCAATTTCAGCTTCTTCTCAATTCTTTTGTGTTCTTTTAAATAAGTTAAATCTTAAATTTTAAATAAATGTTTTATTCCTTAAAATAATAACATTGCAATTTAAAGTTCATTAATCTTCTAATTATTCAAATTTCCCTTACTAAACTTAAGGTTTATTAATTAGAATTTTAAAGGCACTTTATTTCTTTTCCAATTCATTCTTAAATTCATTCAAGTTTTCATAATTATTTTACTTACACTTACTTCTTTTAGTTTCATTCCCAAACTCAAATTATACATATTTGGTTACTCATTATTGCCCGATTATAACAATCAAGCCATAACATTCAAATTTTTCCACATAATTCATTACAGGATATCAAATATTCAGAACAGAAAATATTAAATAATTAAATAAAGTTGAGGGGTTTAGTTGGATCCCTCCAACCTGTTTTTCCTGCATCCACAGATGTTAGCACAATATAAAATGTAAATTCCAAATATATACCACACCACAGCACATAAGTCAATTCAATCATTTCAAACAATTATTTAAATTTAATCATTCAAATTTAAATTTAACTGAGTGAGATTAACTCACCTTTGACTTTTAATTTGCAATCCAATTCCATCTCAATCATTATCTCCCAATTTTACCCTTGAATAAACATTGGATGATTTTTATTAACATTCGAATAAATCGAATAATTTGATTTCCATTTATCAATTTAATTCCCAATGATTTTATGTTAAAGCAAACTAGCAAATTAAAATACGTAAGCGTATATTTATTTCATTTTGAAATCTTTTATATATATAGATATACATAATTATAAGAAATAATTTATATAGATAACAATCTAACTTCACATAACTGTATCACATTTTTTTTTAAAAAAACCCATATATATATTTTCAAACCTGACCTATTATATATATATACACCCTATTTTACTCTTATATTGAAATAAAGATATGCATGTGTAATAATTTATTTCTGGGCTAAATTCTTTTTCCAACACCGGCCTTCATATTTTTTTTTCTGTTCACTTTTATAAAATAAAACATGTCTGGATATCTATGTGTGTGTGTGTGTGTGTGTATATATATATAATTTAACTTAAAACAGAATCCACATCTTCTGTAAATATATATATTTTTCTTTTCTGTTTATATATATAATTTAAGTTAAAATAGGAGAAATGAAATAGAGAATACCTTAAAATCGCCATCATCTATTTCCATCGCAACTCGTCCCACCGTCGAGTCGAAATCATGAAGCCGAGCCCTAGCTCCATGTAACCCTCAACCATCGCGACCACACGAACTCGCCGAACACAACTGAAACCAAACCCAAAACGCAACCCTACTTCGATCTCGCAGCCCACCCAATCCAGATCGCGAGTTCCCTATGGCACCGATGCCGCATCGCCTCTCTCATCGCAATTTCCCCCCTTCCGATACCTAGCACGGATCTCCCAACTCGCGCGTTCAAAAGATTTAACGAAGATGAAGGGAAACTAAAGACTCCCACTGCTAATTGCCCTCGACTGACAACTCGTACACAAAGAAAGGCGATTCGATTCGCACCATCTGTCGCCATTTTTTTTAGGAACGAAAGGGGAAAAGAGGCTCGTGAGTTACAAGCTGTGAAATGAGGGAGTAAAGATTTTGTAGCTACTATTTTGTGTTCTGCAATTACAAATATTTTCTTTCTTGTATAAATTCTGAACGAGCTTCTGCGAAATGGAAGAGAGCAAGAATAAAAAGAGGGGAGCGTGTTAGAGAAGTTATAGGCAGTACAGGTCGGCTGATAGGAAAGATTTTGACCGATGATAAGATGTAAGATATTTTATATTAGAACGATAAATTATTTACGAAGTGTGTTTACCTCATACGATCACAATATAATTCCAAAAATTACGAAATTTAAAATCCGACAATAATTCAATAATATGGACCCAACGAAACTAGTTTCGTTGAATTCCGAGACTGTGCCTCGGAAGGCTATTTTTAAATTCAATTTAAACGATATATTTTTAAAACTAAACAAACCTCTGTAAAATTCGATTTTACAACATCTATTATCTTCAGTGTTATCAATATAAATTTTACAAGCCTTCAAATTATCTTTCAACAGGTTTAAAATTCGAGATTCAACGATTCACTTAGCTTCTAATAATTAAATTCTATTATTTAATTATCAAACAAATAGCGATATTTGTAATTCCAGTTAAAATTATTATATTGGATATTTAAAATCAATTAAATATTCCGATTTTAAATTCTTAAAAATTCTGGGTCGCCACAGGCATCCTTTAAGTTACTTGTTCTTTCTACAGTTCACTTGAACATTATATAAGTATATATTGTCCTGACACGATTGTTTTGTGTTTCTCTTTACGCTCGGGTCAACCTAAGTATTCACAGCTTTGGATTTTCATTCTAGAGCTGGTCTTTACTTGAGTTTCTGCTTATCAACATTTATATCTATTTCTGTTTCAGATGTTCTAGTTTATCTCATGTATTAGTGAACTTCTATGTATTTGGGTTTTGTATTATGTTGTTTTCAGACTGTATTATGTATTTGGTTTGAGACTCTGTTATAGTAGCTTCATGAACTACTATGTTATTTTTATATTTCGCTGCGAGTTATTCTGATTGTTTTGTGTCTATGAATCTGTGTATTTGATTTCATTTGCTCCAAATTTATTTACAATCTGTCATTTTGCATCATTCAAGTCTGACATGTGTGGATTATTGTCGATTAGAATGGTATGAATTAGAGGGTTTTACAGTTGGTATCAGAGCTTTGGTTTTTGGCAAACCATTGCCTATGCGGAGCAAAAAACTCATTAGAGATATGGTATTTTCTACCCTAGAATGAGTGAAATCAATCTCAGAATTATATCTTTGTAAGAGACGTATTTTCGAAGTATAAAATGATTTTTAAAAATGTTTTCAAAAAGATTTTCAAAGATTATTTTGATATAAAATATTTTCTTGTTTTTTAAAGGATCTTCAAATGTTTTCTAACTTCCTTTCTTTCGTATCTACCTTGTTAGATTTTTCTTTCTTTAGGATTTTCAGTAATCCTCTGCTAAAGGATCTTCAAATGCTGTTTTCGGTGCTCAGTCTTCCTCTGCTAATTCCAAGAGCGTAAGCCTAAATTCCATCAGCGAAAGAAGAATTGTAGAAGCGTTCTGGTTTGGGATCTTCATCATCTGCTCCTGCTCAGAGGCAACCATTTGATATCTACTCCATCACGTGCTTTAGGTGTGATCAGAAGGGGCACTATGCCAATAGTTGTCCTACTTTATCTGGTGCTGCTATTCCTCCACCCGCTCAGTTGGCTAGGCGTGATCCTTGCCATATCTGTCTCCAACCTGGTCATTTTAAGGACTTCCCTACCTAGCAGAGAGGTACTCCTTCTGGTATGTTTGCTGTCACTTCTGCATCATCTCCAGTTCCTCCACCTGCTCCTGCTCCTAGTGATGACCAAGGTACTCTCCATGGTTCATTTACTTTATTCCATCATCATGTTCGTGTGTTGTTTGATACTGGAGCTTCACATAGTTTTATTTCTGTTGCTTTATGTGGTAAGTTTGAGCATCTCCTATCTCCTGAGTATGCTTCTGTTCCATTATGTGTTTCAAATCCTATTGGGGGTTCTGCTAACCTTAATCGGATTTGTCGAGAAGTGAAACTTCTCCATTCCGATCATCGCTTTAGTGGTGATTTTTATGTTTTGGGCTTCGATGCTTTTGATTTACTACTTGGTCAGGACTGGTTAGTGCATCATGATGCTCATATCTCTTGTAAAGCCCGGACTGTTCATCTTGTTGATGATCAAGGGAATTCCTTGATTATTCAGTGCCGCTTGCCTCAGGATTTTGTTGGCAACTTTATTTATTCTCTGGATTCTTCTCCTAGTGATCTTGATTCGACTCCCGTGGTTAGATTATATCACGATGTATTTGGTGAAGTCACTTCTTTACCTCCGAAGTGGGAAATTGATTTTCGGATTGATCTTATTCCTGGTGCTCGACCTGTTGTTCTTCCTCCTAGAAGAATGGCACCCCGTGAGAAGGTTGAGTTGGGAAATTGGACTTGTCTTCCAAGGGTCTGATTAGGCCTAGTTTTTCTGAATGGGGAGCTGCGGTGGTTTTTGTCACCAAGTCTGATGGTTCTCTTTAGATGTGTGTTGATTATAGGGAGCTGAACAAGCTCACTATGAAAAATAGATATCCAATGCCTCGTATCAATGACATGTTTGATCAGCTTTATGGTGCCACAGTTTTCTCTTCGCTTGATCTTGCCATTGGTTTTCATCAGCTCAGGGTTGCTGAAAATAGCATTCCCAAGACTGCTTTCAGCACCGAGAATGGTTTTTATGAATGGTTAGTCATGCCTTTCGGTTTGACTAATGCTCCTGCTTTCTTTGTTGATTTGATGAATCATGTCTTTCGTGATGTGCTTAATAAATTTGTACTAGTCTTTGTTGATGACATCCTTGTCTTCTCTAAGACTAAGGATGAGCATAAGTCGCATTTGAAATATGTTCTGGAGACTCTCAAAAATCATCAGTTGAAGGCTAAATTTATAAATGCCATTTCTGAAAGGATGAAGTCCGATATCTCGGGCATATTGTTTCTAGTAATGGAGTTCCAGTTGATACAGTCAACATCGCTGCGATCAATGTAAGTCTTTCTTTCTTTCTTCTCTTATCTCTATCTTTGTTAGTCGGTGTGCAACTTGTCAGCAAGTCAAAGCCGATCACCCGAAGACCCCTGGTTTGCTGCAGCCTCTTGAGATTCCCAATTGGAAGTGGGAACAGGTTTCCATGGATTTCATCGATGGTTTACCGAGGACTTGGAGGGGTAATGAGAGTATCTGGATTATTGTTGATAGACTGACCAAGTTTGCTCATTTTATTCCGGTCAAGTCTACTCGTTCTGCTTCTAGCTTATCTGAGATCTACATGAGAGAGATCGTTCGTCTCTATGGTATTCCTCTCACTATTTTTTGTGATCGTGATTCTATCTTTACCAGTCAGTTTTGGAAAGGTTTTCAGGAATCTTTGGGTACTCGTTTGAATCTGAGCACTGCTTACCATCCACAAACCGATGGTCAAACGGAATGAGTGAACCAGATTCTCGAGGATCTTCTTCGTGCTTGTGTGCTTGATTATGGAGGATCTTGGAAAGATCATCTCCATCTTGCCGAATTCACCTACAATAATAGTTATCAGGTATAATCTTATCTTCTGTTTTTCAGTATATTCTTAATCTTTTTATCTATCTCATTCCATATTTGCATTCAAGCCAGTCTTAAAATGTCTCTGTTTGCTACTCTCTATGCACAACCTTGTAGATCTCCATCTTGCTGGATTGAATCCGGTAATCGTCTGGTTCTTGGTCCTAATGTGATTTTGGAAGCTTCTGAGAGAGTTGAGGAGATTAAGAAGAGGTTGAGAGCTGCTTAGTATAGGCAGAAGAAGTATGATGATAGGCGAAGGTGGAATTTGGAATTTGCTGTTGGTTATCAAGTGTTCCTTAAGGTTTCTCCCTTGATTAATGTCATTCGCTTTGGTCGTAGAGGGAAGCTTTTCACATTATGGAAAGAGTTGGTTCTTTGGCTTATCTTCTGGATTTGCCCGAGAAGCTTTCTGGAGTGCGTAATGTATTCCATGTCTCGCATCTTCGTCGACATCTTCATGATCCATCTCTTATTGTCCAGTCTTCTGCTCTTGATAGTTTGAATATTGAGCCTAATCTGACTGTTGAGAGGAAGCCACTTCATATTGTCGATAGAGGTACGAAGTAGCTTAGAAGGAAATCTGTTAATCTGGTTAAAGTACAGTGGAGTACTGACGATCGAGATTGTACCTGGGAAACAGAGGAGAGCATTCGTGCTTCAAATCTAAAATTGTTCGTTTCAGGTACTATTTTGTTTTTCTATCTTGTTTCTCTTTATTTTCCTTGCCCGTTCATTTCGAGGACGAAAAGATTTGAGTGGAGGAGAGTGTAACAACCCTAGATTTTTGTATAAAATTTGAATTTGAATTTATTTTTGTTTGAAATTATTTTAATTTTTTTTATTTGTGAGATTTCATTTCTACATATTTTTAAAGTGATAGTAGAATTTTACCAAAATTTATTGCATTTATTTTCTATTTTTAAAGGCTAGTTTCTATTTTTCTGTTATTTTCTTCATTTGAATTATATTTAATTAAATCTTATTTATTTATTTTATGAATTCATTTTTTTATGTTCTAATCTTTATTTATAAATATTTTTCAAGTACATAAAATTTTCCAAAATTTGTTTCATTTATTTTCAAATTTTCAAGCCTAGTTTGCAATTTTTGCAATCTTTCTTAATTTAACTATATATAATTAATATTTATTTATTTATTTTTGTTTATTTACTAAATTTTCATATTTTTATCTGAATTTATATATATATTTCAGTTATTTAAAATTACAAAAAGAAATATGGTAATTTGAAAGGTTTTGTGACTCTTTATTTGCTTAAGCCTCTTTGTATTCTCACCTTTTCAACTCCAACCAACACCCATTCCATTTTGCTGCCATATCACTCCCTATCTTTAGCCGACTCCTATATCGTTTTCACATGAATAATTTTCTTCCTCATCACAAAAAAAATTTCGGCCCTTCCTGTACAAGAAAATTGGTAAAAGTTTACTTCTTTTCATTATTTCTATACTTGATTTATGTAATTTTTCTCTTGCTTCTTCACCTTCTAGAATCGGCCTGCCTCATCCTTCAGCCTTGCCACCTCCACCACCACTTGAACCAGCCTCCACCACCTCCTCTCTTACCCCATACCCAAGCCGAGCCACCCTTGATGGTAGATCCATCACCAAATGCATAAACTCCTCTTGAAATAACATAGTGGAGCACATCTATGCATCCACCACCTTCAACTTCCCCTTGGCCGCCACCTACACCACCACCACCACCTCCAACCTGACCTGACACCTCTGCCATGTCATCCCCTAATCCCACTAGAGATGGCCGTGCCCACTTGTGCCTTGGACGTGGCCTTGAATTGCATTGAAACCATGTGTGTTGCTTAGATCGTGTTGTTTCACATCACCTACTTTTGCACCATTTTTCCCATGCAGGACGACCCCTTACGAACCCAAAACCAGATCAAAAACCACGCCTTGGCCATGTATTCTACCCTATGGTCTAGCCTAAGGAAGGTTGAAAGCAAGTGCAAAGCTTTTAGCTTTGTTTTATGCAGTTAATTCTAGAATTGTTTAATCGTATTTTGGGTTGAAAGCTTATATTTGTTATATTGTTTTGTTTGAATTGTATTCAAGGAAATTAATCTTTGGCTCTCCCACTCGAATCTTTTTCGTGCTTTCATACCACTGATGATCGTTATTTATGTGTTTCAGTTGTCATCCCCAGCCTATACCAGTGAGTTGTTCTCACCAGACAGTTTATACCTATATAACTAGTAAATCGATCACTTGTGAATCTGTAAAATGCCTCACCATATTATATCTGCTATGTTATGATTATATGATGTTCACCCATGCTTAAACACCTGTTATATCATATGTTACTATTATATTATGCTGTTCTGTTATTTATATCAGTTTATCACACTGCAATACATAGAATCACTATGGGTTGAAATGATACATACCCGAACGGACTTTAGAATAAGGAAAAATAGTTATGGGCTAAAATGATAGGCCTGAACGATTTTCAAATTATTTTATTTACTTGGGAATGCGGGTTTGAAATGATAAAACCCGGGTTTTCTTTGTAAATTACGGGTCGAAATGATATATTACCCATATCACTTTACCTAGCGTAGAAAATTATATACAGACCCGTAGTTAAAATATGTTTTTTCTATAAAATTTAAATTATTTTAGAAATGTGAATATTATAATATTTTGATTTAAACTTAATTAAAATGATTTTTGTAAAATATTATTGATTTTCTGAAATTTTTTAAGTGAAATAAATTACGGAAATGTTAGAAATTTGAAATGTAAGTTATTTTTGGAAATTTTGATTTAATTATAAATGGAATTTAAATTAAATATGAAAATATGATAAATTTATGATAATTTGGATTAAAATGAATTGAAAATGATTTTATAATATATTAATGATTTTTGAATAAAGTTAAAAATGTGAAATGAATGAATATTTAAGTTGAAATTTTGAAATATAATAAAATTGGAAATTTGTGAATTTGGTTTAAAAGAGAATTTTAAGTAAGTAAATGAAATGAAATTAAGTTATATTTTGAAATTTAAACTTAAGTGTTAGGTTAAAAATTTAACTTAATGAATTTAAAATTGAATGTTGGAATTTAATAAGTGAATAATTATTAAATATTGATTTTTTTGAAGGGAAATTTAACTTTATAAAATCATGAATATAAGGAAAATTAAATGATGGTTATAAAAGTGAAAAATATACGATTTTATAAGTTGAAATGGTTTAAATGAAAATTTAATGGTTTATGAAATTATATTGGATATTTGAAAGTTAATTAGCAGTAATTTGAAATGCTATTATTTTCTAATGTAAAGGATATTACAACGTTATAAATGCTGTAGTTGATATAAGTGAACCAAATGGCTAAATTTGAATTAAAGGCTATTATAGCACTTTATAAGTGCTGTAAGTTGCTAAATTGAACTAAGGTTTTATTTGAATTAATGTAACCTTATTACAACATTTTAAAATGCTGTCTTTTATTAAATTGAACTGTTTTGAAAGTTACTTTCCGTAGCATTTTCCAAATGCTGCATTGGTTAATTTTCACTGTTTTGATAAATTTAAGTGAACGAATGAACTTTGAAGGATTTAAAACTTTGGAAATTTAATAATTAATTATTAAATGTAGTAACTTCATTTTTAATGATTTAAATGAAGTAATTCGATTTGAAATATAAACTATTTTGAAATGTGAATTGAAATGGTATTTAATTTGAATAAAATGAATGTTGTTTTGAAATGATATGACAAGTTGGATATTTTGAAATGTAGTTTTAAAGTGATATTGAATTGTTAAATGATATTTGATTTTTTGAAATAAATAACATTTTTAAAATTATAACTATGGGTTATAATAACGATTGGTTGTTAAAGAGGCCGGGATCGGATATGGACATACTCTCTGTTGATACCGAAAACCACTTTAACAACCGTGTATGCGGTGGAGATTCCAGAATGAAGTAGGATGGTGGCGACGTTCCTAAGGTACATTACGTGGACCCGACTCCGGTGAGTTGGCTTAAGGTGGCTAAAACAGGAGCGATCTCGGGCCAAAGGAGGTAGCACCTCTGGCCGGACACACTTCTTCGGTGCCATTCTATTACTGTTGTGATCGATTGGGTGTACCCCTTGTTTGGAGTGTTGTTCGGGGTGGGCGTATGTAGCTGCTGCGTTACTACCAGCCCATGTGCGTAATTGGTATATCTACCCTGGCGTTGCCATATGTGCCGTGTCACCAACCATACCGAGCCTTTACTACGAGTTTTTTTCCCCCGTAGCCCATGTGGTATCCTTTGATAGTTTCCCGATCTGGAGATATCATGATATTGGACGGACTACTGGGACTATTATGTGTGAAGGTGATATGGGTAGCCCGTAACGCTATTTAAAAGTATGTTTATTTTACTGTAGACATTATTATAATGGCGCAATATCACTATATAGTAAATAGTTTGACGGATCCTTAGATGATGGGCGGTCCCAGGCATCCTTTAAGTTACTTGTTCTTTATTACAGTTCACTTGAGTTGGTTTACATTATATAAGTATATATATTGTCCCGACTCGAGTGTTTTGTGTTTTGCTTTACGCTCGGGTCAGCCTGAGTATTCACAGCTTTGGATTCTCATTCTGGAGCTAGTCTTTGCTAGAGTTTCTGCTTATCTACATTTACATCTATTTTTGTTTCAGCTGTTCTAGTTTATCTCATGTATTAGTGAACTTCTATGTATTTGGGATTTCTATTATATTGTTTTCAGACTGTATTATGCATTTGGTTTGAGTCTCTGTTATAGTAGCTTCATGAACTACTATGTTATTTTTATATTCCGCTGCGAGTTATTTTGATTGTTCTGTGTCTGTGATTCTGTGTATTTGATTTCAGTTGCTCCAAATTTATTTACAATATGTTATTTTGCATCATTCAACTCTGACATGTGTGGATTATTATCGATTTGAATGGTACGAAATAGCGCGTTGTTACAAATTCCAACTCGGACCGATATAATTATCTCGAAATTCTATGCTCGAATTCTAGATCGAATCGCTATGTGAATAATATACGTACAATCTACGTGTTTATCCCAATTGATTATTGCTATATCAATTCTCTTTTATTCACATTTCTTTTGATTCCTATTCACTTATTCACAATTATCCCATTTCACTCTTTACTTAATCTTCATTCAAATATTAACTTAGAATATTTTTCAATATCAATTTTACTTAAGAATTTCACCATTCATTTGTTTAGTTCAATATAAATATTTTATATACTCTTATATTATTACTTTCAGTTTACCACTTGGTTTTTATCTACATTTACTCAAATTGGATTCCAATTCCATATAAATTCAATTTGCTTCAATTTAAAAATTAATTTCAAATCTTAATATATTTTTTCCCAATTTTCATCCAGATTTTCATTTTCGGTCCTTCTTAAATTCAATTTATCTTCAAACTCTAAATATTGAATTTTATCAACTATCTTCCATTCACAACTGTTTCATATCATTATTTTAAATTAGTTCCACTTACTAATTTATTTTAAATCTCAAACAATTTTTGTTTCCAAACTTTTATTATTTTAGTTCACTTCGAATTAATTCTATAACTTCACTTTAGTTTACACAATTTAATTCCATTTCATTTGCTTACCCACTTGAATTAATTAGCTTACTCACAAAATTTATTTTCAATCCATTGTTTTATTTAGTTCAGTTTGACTAATTTTGCATTTCACTTACAAATGTAAATTCATTCGTTTATTCACAAATATATTTCCTACGTAATAAATTTCTATTTCAATGTCCATTCCATTTAGCTTACTTAGATTCATTTCCTTAAGATTTACTTTGTTTAACTTAATTCAGTTATCTTCCAATTAAATTCAAACTTTAAATCTCTATAAGTTTCCCAACTTATCTCCATCCCATTTTCTAATCTCCTTAGATTTACTTCATTTAATTGGCTTACATTCCAACTTATTTTGTTTTCATGCTTACCTTTATTTAACCCTTTTCGAGTTGAATTTTATTCCAACAAATTTCAATATTTGTATAAGTTATCAAACTTACTTATATTTCACAAACATTTTTAATTAACTTCCAGAGTTCAAACAATTATTAAACATTCAAAAACATTTTAAACCAATTCCATAGTTTCCAACAATCACTTAAGTATTTCAAAATCATTTTGAAATCAATTATATACACAATTCTTTTGCATATCAAATTATCCATTGAAATTTAAAACCAATCCCAATTTTGCAACAACTTCAATTTAAATTAATTTGGCAGCAATTCCTCTCTTGAAAACTCGAAAATGAACGTCGATGATGTCGCGATCATTATCAGAATTATTTTCCAATGACCGAAAGAGTTCAGTGCTTTTACCCTTCAAAACATTTTCCAAATATTTTAGATTCCAGATCTCACCAGATTTCATATCCAATTCAAAAATATTGCCTATATAATGCCACTATTATTTCCCTAAAACCTTTGAAAATTATTTTCAAACTCAAAGGAATTAGATTTCTAAAATTTTGAATTCCAAATCCTCACAATCCATATATAAATATTAGTTTGGGATTTTTATTTTATTTTCAATTAAAATCACATTTACAAATCCCCTTTATTATATAAATTTATTCCTTAACATTTGGTTATAATTTTAATTCCTAGTTCAACTTCCACACATCCATGATAATAATTTAACATTATCAAGTCCTAACAACTAAACAACCATATCTAACTATAATAATTTACAAAAATTATTTCTTTTTATATACAAAAATAATTTGGGGAAAATTATTTCATTTACCCATTTTTAAAACAATACTGTGTCGGTTTGCCTAGTTTAAGAGCTTAGAAATCCTTATCGATACGGTTGTACTTCCAGTACCGACCAAAATTCATAAACGCTCAACTGATAAGTCAACACAATATAAAATTTTCTTTTATATATTCACTAACAAATACACACTCATATCTATTATTACACTCAAACTCATTCTAGAGTACTATGGACTCTATTTCGAATGAGTAATCCCCACCAGAGCCAAGTTTCTCGCTTAACCTTCGCTCTGATACAAACTATAACGACCCAATTTTTTGGTGCCCGAAAATTGACATCAATACATCCACTGTACCAAATGTCGAACAATCAAATGCCGGAAAATAGAACCGTTAGGGTTAAAGAAGAAGGAGGTAGATGAGGAAATAGAAACAATATCAGAATCTCATAATCGCAGCGGAACAATATATAATAGATAAATGACTAATCTTTAAACAAAAGAACAATATCTGTTTGTACATTACAACATTATAGTACAATAACATCTATAGCACGCAACTGGACTGTTATCATATCCGATCTTCACAAATCTGACTATACAGTTAATCATACATAGCAGAATACTTATCAAATACGTGTGATATGTCTCGCCATCCAACTTGTCTTTGGAGCTCCATAGCAGTCCATCCAAAATCTGTATTCTATAATACTCGGTCTGACTCGAGCATTATAGCGAAATAACACCCGAGTCAGTCTGGAAAACTAGAGTGAGAAATCACACTCAATTGGATTATTAAAGTTTTCAAAATCCTTTGAAATCAAATGTATCTCGTAAGACCACGCCACAAATAAACATGTTGGGTTTTTACCTCACGATAACCAAAACATTTTTATCAAATCCGTCTTATATTATAATAGTGTCTATAGAAAGTAAAATAGAATTTAGCTGAAATGCTTGCATCTCATGTTTCAGCATAGTTGGGCACAATCAAAACCGTACAAGCGCTTATTGGAGATTGGATTCCATATAATGGCAGGGCTACGGGGGTACCGCCCGTCACAGTACGTGGTCTAGATCACCGTTCCAAGGATCCACCTTGATCCCCTACATCACTAGAACGGAGCTACCCCTCACTGGATAGTCCGAATAAGTTCACCTCATGGTTGGGATTAGCGACTGCCCACACAGCCAAAAAAAGGGACCTCTCGACAGGAGTGACCTTACCCTAATTGGTTGCTAGCCTCTTAGCCTTGTGTGCATCTTCCCTTTTTTAGCCATTCTCGGTTGATGAGGCTCGAGGCTATGCGTTACCTCTTCAGCACACATTCACTTAGAATGATCATCGTCCTCCTGACGATGTTCTGAAAGCATTCATCCATACAAGTCCGTTTCGGGTGCGAACGGAACCAAAGGCACTACTCCTACTACATCCATTTTGAAATCACCCTCAAGATTAGTAGTGATTAGCCCTTGAACTTCACTACTCCATCTTCAACTCTCAGCTAATGTCTTCCTCACGAAATATTCAAACCGGATCGAAGTGGTTTTCGAAAAATTAATCTCGATCTCGGTATCTTCGGAACGATCAGCGCATTGGCCAATATTGATAGTTGGTTATTTAACTATCAATTAACTTCCACAAACAACCATCAGACTTTAATTAATTTTCCAATTTATTTATTCCAAAATATCTTCGCAAGCTAATTTCTATACTTCATCCCTTTGAAAACAGTTTTCAAGTCACTTTCCTCTCGCAGAATAAATTCCCAAATATTGTTTATTTCCACTAAAAATTACCAAGTCTAAATACTTTAGATTTAAAAAAATTTAAAATCGCTTTACCTAAATATATTATTTTAAAACATTTAAAATAAAAACCATTTAAAAGACTTTATTTAAATTACTAGTTATGAAATTTTATAATATTTTTTAATGTAAAATTTAAGCCAAAAACAAATTTAAAATAAAAGCTACGAAATTCTATACAAGTTTTCAAATAAAAACTTTAACCAAACAATATTTAAAATAAAACTACTTTATAAAATATAAATATTAATAATTATCTTTTTAAATCATAATACCAATTAACCTTTTAAAATAATTACTACTATAACTAATTTAACAAATATTTACCTTGAAAATTTTAAACAACTTAAATAATAATTCTCAAAAACATTTTTTTAAAGCCGCTTAAAAACTTTTAACTTATACTTCCAAATTTGCTTGAAAACGTACTTGGCTTTTCAGGGAAATACACTTTTCTTTCACACCTTTAAAATTAAACCACTATTTATTTTTAAAACAAATTACCCATTTCTTTATAAATTCCCACCGTGAACTTATACTTCCAAATATCCACTGATATCTTTTTCACTTTATAAACCTAATTTATAAATTCCATAGTCTTATTTTCCTTTTAAAACATAGTGTCAAATACTAAATCAATTTCCGAATCGATTTCCAAAATTTACTCCATTTAAAAAAAAATTCCTTTACTTATCTAATTTTTTTCCAAAACCCATTAATTCCATATTCACTCCTTTATCTAGATTTAAAATCTTATTTAAAATCTCTAATATTAATTTCATACTAAATTTTAATATTCTCCATTTATTTCTCCCAACATTTTAAATCTTGAATTTAAAAAAATAAATCCTTTATCCTTTAAATAACATTGCTTAAGTTTAAAAATTCATTTATTCCCATTTATTCAATAATCTCCTTTCCCATACTTAGAATTTATTTATTAGAATTTAAAATTCCACTTTTATCCTTTTCCAATTCATTTATCCAAACGTCCATAATTATTTACTTAAGAATTCTCTTTTATTTCTCTTCAAAAATCCAATCTATATATTTTTGATAACTCAGTATATCCAAATATATTCAACCAAAGCATATCATCCAATATTTTCAATTACCAACATAGTTTATCACAGATTATCAAATAAACCATGTCACGAAATATTAAAACAATCTAAATAATTTTGAGGAATCTAGTTGGATCCCTCCAACCTGTTTCCGTGCATCCACAGAAGTTAGCACAATATAAAAATACCAATCCCACTACAAGGTGGGATATCGTTGTATATAGGGTCATCTGCTATTATGCGGGGCGCGTAGGGTCTCATCCCCTATATAATGCGCGAAATCAATCACTCTAATATATATACTACTATTTATAATATACTACATCCAATCAATTCAATCATTCAATCAAAAATTTAAATTTACCTATTTAAATTTAAGTAATAATCCAGATGAGTGAGATTAACTCACCTTTGATTTTTGATTTGCAATCCATTCCATCTCGACTTGTTTCCCATGATTTTAGACCTTGTATAAATATTTATACAATTTATTAATATTTGAAATAGTCGAATAGATCAATTTCCTTTTAATTAACTAATAATTTGATTTAAACTAATTTCCCTTTTAATAATATATTTTAGCAACTAAAATAATTACATAAGCTAACTAAACAAATTAATTACTAAAATAAATTAGTAAATTGTATTTTGTTACTATTTTCCAGTTTTCAAACTGCATATATAAAAATAGGCTACATGGCTTTTAAAAATCTTATCGTTATATAAACTCTTTTTTTTCAAAATCTTATATATATACACATACATATTTAATGTTTTACATATAATTCCAAAATCTTATATAATTACAAAAGTTCTTTACAATAAAAAAATTGGTTCGAGGTTCCTATACATTTTTTTCGCTTCAAAATCTTATTTGCATATATACTTCTGACTAAAATCTTCCTGTTTGAACTACATACATACATACATATAAATTTTTCTGTATATATTTGTAAAATAGTAAATCCCTTTCTTTGAATATATATATATATACGTGATCAATTTTAAATTGAAAAAATGAAGAATAAAAGCAAACTACATGTAGATATACATATATATAAATTAAACAAAATTGTTCTTTTCTGTAACACATTTTTTATACATATATATTATCACTCTAAATTGAAATGAATAAATCATACATACCTTTGCTCGAACCAAACCTCGACCATCGCCGAGTGTTCACCCGCCCTCGCGCTCGAGCTAACACCTACGCGATCGCTAACCACCATGGTGCTCGAGCTCGTGCTCGACTAGGACATCGAATCGATGTCTCGACCAGCTGCTAACTGAAGTGCTTCCCTCTTGCCGCATTGACGAACTCCAGATCCCTTCAAATCTCAAATGAGCTTGCGATAGTAGGATGGGCGGCTCAACTACACTCGTTATGAACCGAAGTCGATTTCGATTATATATATATTTTCTTCCGAGTTAATTCTTCTCTGAGTGAATTTATATAGCCATGATTTGAAAATTCGATTTGAAAAAAAAGATTGAGGAAAACGCGATTTGAATTGTGACAGAGAAAAGAGATTTAGATTTGGGGAGAAGCAGCTTCGAATTGAAAATAAATTGAAAGGGTACGAAAGTATTGAATTCGAACGGGGTGGCCATTATATTCTTTATCGAACGAACTCTTCTTTTAGATTTAGATTTTATCAACTTGCTCTTTTTTTAAAGTATAAAAGAAATAAGAAAACGCACATGTAATAAGATGCAGGAGACATGTTGAAAAACAGAATACGTGTCTTCAAAGACCTGCCACAACATTAAATGCAATAATATTATATTTAAATTTAAATTCAAATTTAAATCGTCTTGAAATCGTAGTTTAAAATTTATACATCCTATCGAGGCATGCCGCTAGACGTTTATAAGGTTATACTCTTATTCTAAACGCAATGGAAAAGGTTCCAAGTCCTAATTCGATCGTATGGAGAAGATGGCCTTTCGAACCCAGTTATAATATTAAATTTTTCGATATAAATCTCAGTGCATTTACCTATCGCACGATCTCACGAAAACTCCAAACACTACGAAAATGGAAATTCGGTAATAATACACTATTACTGATCCAATTGGACTGGTTTCGTTGAATTCCGAGACTGTGCCTCGGAAGGCTATTTTTAAATATCGATTTAAACGATATAAGTTCAAAACCGAACAATCACTTTCACATCTAGTTTTAAAAGTTCCATTACCTTCAGTATTATCGATATGAATTTCTAAGCCTTTAAAATATTTTTAACAAACCAAGAACATCCGGATTCAACAATTTCACCCCATTTCAAATTATTAAATTAAATAATTTAATTCCCAAATAAACAGTGATATTTGAAATTCAAGTTAAACTAACTTTCAAATATCAATTAAATATTTCAATTTCAAATATCCAAAAATTTTGGGCCGTTACAAAAATGTTATATCTTTACTTTAAATCATCCACTTTTTAAAACAAAGATTTTCAATTGGGATGTATTTCATAATTAACATGTATGAATCTTCCTATATACTAGTTAAACCATTGTTATTTGTAATCAAACTTCATTTTTATTTTTGTTAAGACAAAAAAAATTTCAAAAATTTCAATTTAATAAACTAAAACCATATATTTATCCTATAGTGTTTCTGTAAAAATAAATCAAAATGCTTAAAAAATATTTTTTTTGTTTTCTTTTGAGAATTTTATTTGGGTTTTTAAAAGAAAATATGAAATAAACTATGAAAAATCAAAAAGATGATGAGACTCCCCCCACACTTGATTTGACGGTGTCCCCACAGCCAACACAAGTGAAAGGATAAAAGTAAAAATAGCCTTTATTTATATGAAAATGAATGGTATTTACACGAGATCAAAAAGTATATTGTCAAAAGGTAAATGAAACGGTCTTCCACCGACCGTTTCATTTGTCTCGTCAAGTATGCGAGATACAGCTTAAGCTCAGAAAACCAAATTGTAAAAGATTTCGAAGTTGAATATGGATTTGGAAAAACGAATGTCGTTTTATTAAAAATCATATGGGTTGTTTTATTTTCAATGATTTTTGGACTTGACAAAACAATTGATTGAAATTCAAGTTTATTTTCACCAAATTGAAAGTTAAACTCATCATCAATAAATTTTTCAAAATTGTTGATTTCAAAATTAAAATGGTGATCCAAATCTTTCTCTTTAGAATTTAACAACCCATTTTTGAAAATTCCTAAGAAATCGTGTTCATTGAATTCGTCTTCCTATATTGAATTATCAACAACTTTATTACATGTGTTAAGTTCAAAAACCAAAGTTGTGTTCAAAATTTCAAAATTGGAAAAAGGAAGATCGAATCTTAAATCAAGTTTCTCACCCCCAAAAGAATTGAACTCAATTACTGCGTTTTTAACCACTTCATTAAGATTGTTATTTCCAATTTCAAAAGTTGTTATTTGAAAATCGTCAAGTTGGGTAAAAGATGGATTATTGTTTGACTCGTCACACGTTAGGATTTGAGTTGTTCATGTAATTTTTTGTATGTTTTAATCAACAAATCCATGTGATCATCGTAATCTTCGTTCATTTTTTCAACAAAATCCAATTTATAATTATTAACTTGAGGATTTTCAATTTGAATTTGTTGAGAACAAAAATTTTCACTCGCATCGTAGTCGAGATTATTTCCATTGCCACATTCGTTTAAAATGTTGTTTCCAGTTTCACTTTGACTTTGAAACTCATTTTGAAGTTTGAAATTGAATTGGCGTAAGTTATACTCGAAATCGTTTGAATTTTGAAGTGAATTCAAATTTTGATTACTTTGAAAACTTTGAATTGAATCATTGCCCAAATATGAATTACACAAATCGTTTATCATTTGATTTTGTTGTGTAGAGATTTCAAGTAAAGACAAAATGCTATTTTCAAGATTTTAGGGTTGTTCATTGTTTTGAAAAGTTTGTTGTTCGAAATTCGAATTATTTACATGATAGTTGTTGTTAAAATATCCATACAAATTTGGGGTAAAATCATATGGGTTATATTGATTTTCACAACTATTGTAAAATTCTTGTGAATATGCAAATTCAGACATTTTCAAGAATATTTTTGGTTTCTTTCTTTTTTATATAAAGGAAAATAATTTACAACTAAAATTTATTTTTCAAAAGGGAAATTGATTTTTGTTTTTGTTTTTGTTTTTTTTGGTTTTTCAAATTTTTTATTTGTTTTTGAAAAGTTTTTATAATTTTTTTTGGATTTTGGTTTTGATTTAAAAAATTCAGTGGAAAATGATTTAAAAATTGAAAAGGAAAAGGAATATTTACATTTTTTTAATTTTGGATTTTGATAATTTTTTGTTTTTTATATATGCATAAACTAATGCAACTAAATGAATGCAAGAGTTTAATTACAAATTATCTATCCTAATCCAAAATTGTATAATCACACATTATCTTAAATCAACAAGATAGTTCTCGGCCAGGTAACGGGCATGTTTTATCGGTGCACCATGAATCACCGTAGCAATTCAGTTGAAGATTTTAGTGCCTTCAGAGAAATAATTCAGTATAATATTTACGAATCACCACAAAATTTATAACTGATTATTGCTCTGCCGTAGTCTAGACATCAAGAAATTAAATTGTTCAACGAAGACAATTTGTCAATGTATAATTAAGGGTTATTATGTCTAACTGTTATTTTAATCAAAATATAAGATGAAATGCAAAGCAGAAATTAAATGTGTATGAACAATGCAACTACGAATGAAATTTGTTTTTGTTTTGTTTTTTATGAATTTTTTTTGAAATGCAAGCAACCAACAATGCAAAGCAAATAAAAACAATATATAGGGGTTAAGAGCAGCAATTTTTTTTATAAGCAAGCAAGTAGTTTTTTTGGCAAGTGGTTCTTCCTCTTATTTCCTGCAACCTGAAAATTTAAAACAAGATATATATGAAATTTTTTTTAAAATTTTTTAATAAGAAAAAACGAATCTAACCAAGGAAGAAACCTATAAACAAAGAAATAGAGTTAACAATTTTTTAAAATATAAATATCAAAGAAAACTAAATCACAGCAAAACAAAACAAGTGAAAACCAAAACAAATCGAAAATAAAACAATTGAAACTTGTTATTATTATTTGTATTAAATAAAAAGAGGAACAATCGGTGAAAACAATCTAAACAAAATATTTTCCTTTTTTTATAAGGAAACTAAACAATTAGAAAGAAAGAAGAAACAAACTAAAAAAATCGTATTCAAACTACAAGCCCGGCCCAAAACCCTTAAAAACCAATACCCACCACAAACACACAGACGATTAATCACTGAAAAAATCGAATCAATCTCCTATTCAAATGCTCAAAAGCATTTTCCAAAACCAAAATCACAACCTCCAATTTCTTTGAGTCTGTATTTGGTATTGCAGAGATTTGAAAAGAAGCTAGGTTCAGGAAAGCTCTCGATTGAAGGCGACTGAGGTTGTGATTTGGAAATAAAATCTAGATCAAAAATCGAAATAATTTCCTCCAACTCGCGGCTTGTTTTGGGTTTGTGGAGTTCGAATTCGAGTTTGATTGTGGTTTGGAGTGCAGCTGCAAATGATAGCGAGAGGAGCGGTTGCAGTGAGAGATGGAAGTGAATGGTCTACGTGAAGAAGTAGGGAAAAGGTGGGGAGTGTTGTAGATGGTAATTGTAATCTATATCTTGTGAATAACATAAACCCTAAGATCTAGAATTACATGATTATCACATATGTAACGAATTAATAAAACATGCCTCCAGACATCTTGTATACGAATCAGCAATGGTTGTTGTCGAAAGCTGTTTCAATGGAGAAAGGAAACGGTTTTTCTCACTTTTTCTATATCTTTCTTTATGTGTTTTCTGTATACTTTGTGATGGGCAAAGGTTAATATTTATAGGTAGAGAGAGGACCAACTTTCCAGATTTTTAGACTTAATCTTGATCGTCCATCAAGATCAAGATGAGAGAAATTAATGCTCTAGATTATAACCGATTTATTTATTAGCATATTATTAGGAAAACCCTTTAGATTCTATTGACCACATAATGAGGAAGGAAACGTTTGAGGAAGGAAATGGTCCATTAATGTACTACATAATGAGGAAAGAAACGGTCCATTAATGTTTTCGCATTAATTTCCTTACAAAACGGTCAAATTTCCATACAGTCTCCCACTTGGTCAATAGTAAAATCCATTAATGTTTTCGTATTAAGGTCATAAGGTGCGCATGATATGCTAAACTTTTCTTTAGTCAGTTATCATAAGTGTCTTGGCTAATCTAGTGGTCAATGGAAGTCATGACGTGTACACGTTATTTTACAACATGCTTACTTCCATGTACTATGACATTGACAACTTTCATAACTAGACCGTAGATGAGCATAACTTAATGGTCACATAATGTCTTGAAGCAAAAGACTATTTCTGTTATCATTTATCTAAATATAAATGTGAACACATTATAAAACAAAAATAAAAGATGTCCAAATTATTAAGAGCTCAATAATTGTCATGTCTAGATAAGTACAAAATAAATGGCATAATAAGAAGATAATTAGGAACTATCTGCAAGACCCATGCTATCAGTATGTCTCTGTAAGGTCTTTGGAGGTAGTCCTTTCGTGAATATTTCTGCCACTTGTAAGTCTGTACTTATTGTTTCAACAATAATTTTCTTTAGTTTAACATCTTGCTTCAGTAGTAGGTATTAAAGGTCCATGTGTTTGGAACCTTTGGTTATCCTATCATGCTTGGAGAAAAAGGTTGCGGCTTCATTGTCGCAGTAGACAGTTGGTGGCTTAGAGATAAAACTTAAAGTGCCAAATTATGAGACAAAATTACGCAGCCATGTTCCCTGAATTGAAGCCTCATAACATGTACGTATTCAGCCATCATGGTGGATCCGAAAAGCATCTCAGATTTCTGGCTTCTCCATGATATTGCACCTCCACATAAGAGGTACACATAGCCAAGAGTGCAGATCCTAGTGTCAGGACATCCAGCAAGGTCTGAATCAGAATAACCAGTTACCTGTAGGTAACTTAATTTTCTATAGGTGAGCATGTAATTCTTTGTTCCCTTTAGGTATCTCAGTACCTTCTTTGTAGCTTTCCAATGAGCGATTCCTGGGTTACTTTGAAATCTACCCAGCATACCAATTGCATGACTGATATCAGGTCTTGTACAGACCTGTGAATACATCAAACTCCCTATAAGAGATGCATAAGGATATTTGGTCATTTCTTCTCGTTCCATAGGAGTCTTTGGGCACTGCTCAAGAACAAGTTTGTCTCCTTTCTGCAGTGGGACAAGACTAGAGGAACAATTCGTCATGCCAAATCTCTCAAGAATTTTGTCAATATATGCTTTTTGAGACAATCCTAGAATTCCTTGTGATCTATCACGGAATATTTCTATTCCTATCACATAGGAAGCCTTACCCATATCTTTCATTTCAAAGTTCGTTGAGAAATAATCCTTAGTTTCATGTAATAAACCAAGGTCGCTGCTAGCTAATAATATGTCATCAACATACAGAATCAAAAATATAAACTTTCTCCCACTGAACTTGAGGTATATACAAGGGTCAACTATGTTTTCTGTGAAATCGAAAGCGGTAATGATTTCATGAAACTTTAGATACCATTGTCTAGACGCTTGTTTCAGTCCATATACTGATTTCTTAAGTTTGCAGACCATGTCTTCCTGTCCTTCAATTATGAAGCCTTCAGGTTGACGCATGTAGACTTCTTCTTCCAAGTCTCCATTTGGAAAGGCTGTTTTCACATCCATTTGATGTAACTCGAGATCATAATGAGCTGCTAATGCCATGATAATTCTAAAAGAATCTTTCCTGGAAACAGGAGCAAAAGTTTCATTATAGTCAATGCCTTCTTTCTGATTAAAACCTTTGAAAACAAGTCTAGCTTTATATCGTTCAATTTTACCATTGCAGTCACGTTTGGTCTTGAAGACCCACTTACAACCGACTGCTTTATGTCCTTGCGGCAATTGAATGATTTCCCAAACTTGATTACTATCCATAGATTTCAGTTCATCTTTCATGGCATCAATCCATTTAATAGAATTAACATCCTTAATGGCTTGTGAATAAGAAATTGGGGAAGTAGTTCCTTCAGATTCTATTAGATAGAGCATATAATCACCAAGAATAGATGATCATCTTTGTCTTTGAGATCTTCTTAATGCTAGTTCCTGTGGTACTTCATCAACATTATGATTGGTGATAATTTAATTATGGAGTTGTTGATCATTTATTGGATATTCCTCATTGTGAACAGGTTCAACAATGGGATGAGTCCCAATATCTTTTGAAATAAAGGGTAAGATAATGGGTACCCTTATTTCATGAATGACCACTTCTTGTTGTTTTGTACTCCCACTGATTTCACCATTCTCATAGAATTTGGCATTGTCGGTTTCAAAAATTCTTGTACTATGGTTAGGACAATAAAATCTATATCTTTTAGATTTTTTTGGGTAACCTATAAAGTAACCACTGACTGTCTTAAAATCCAATTTCTTTTCATTTGGATTGCACAGTCTAGCTTCAGCTGGGCAACCCCAAATTTGGAGATGTCTTAAACTAGGTTTCCATCCTTTTCAAAGTTCAAAAGGAGTCTTTGGAACGACCTTACTTGGAACTCTATTTAAGATGTAGACAGCTGTTCATAATGCATCCATCCATAATGATATAGGTAAATTTGCATGACTCATTATGGATCTAACCATTTCCATGTATGTACGATTTCGCCTTTCAGCTACACCATTCTGCCATGGAGATCTAAGCGTTGTGTATTGTGCAACAATTCCAAGTTTTTGAAGAAGTCTAGCAAAAGATCCAGGATGTTGTCCCGTTCCATCATACCTTCCATAGAATTCACCACCCCTATCTGACCTAATGATTTTCACCTTTCTTTCTAATTGCCTTTCGACTTCAGTAGTGGACACTTGTACATCATACACTGACTGAGATTTTTCATGCAACAGATAAAGATAGCAATAACGTGAAAAATCATCGATAAAAGTGATGAAATATTTCTCTCCTCCAAAAGTCCGAACATCAAAAGGTCCACAAATATCTGTATGTATTATTTCAGGAAGTTGTGTACTTCTTGTGGCTCCTTTCTTTATGTTTTTTGTTGTTTTTCCTTTAATACAATCATCATATGCTGTAATGTTGGTGAAGTCTAGGTCCAGTAGGACACCATCTTTCACTAACCTCTTGATTCTTTCACTGGATATATGACCCAGTTTTTTTTGCCACAAGAAGTAAGAATCATTCTTGGATGACTTTCTTTTAGTTTCTTTTCCATGCAGGGTGAGTTGGATTTCAGCATTTTGTTTAAGATGAAGTTTATAAAGTCCATCAATTAATATTACAGAACCAATAAGACTAGAATTTTTAAATAAACTAAAATTTCCATTTCCAACTTCAAAAGAATATCCAAATTTATCGAGTACACTTACAGAAATCAAATTACGGGAAATAGACAGAACATAAAGAGTTTGACATAAATCTAACTGAAAACCACTATCTAAAATAAGACGAAATGTTCCAATAGCTTCAACTGGAGATTTATCTTTATCCCCACGAAAATGAAATTCTCACTTAGGTTTGTGGTTTGGATCGTAATGAATCCCTCCATAGAATTTGAAACATGAACGTTAGCAGCATTATCAATCCACCACGAAGAAGAAGGTACATTAGCAAGATTTGATTCGAAATGACTTACGAAACCCATTGGGTTACCTTTCTTTTCGAACCATGCTTTGCGCTTAATGCAATCTGCCTGGAAGTATCCAGGTTTCTTGCAGAATTTGCAGACATCATCCTTCTTTTTCTTCTTGGATGGTTGAGTGGCGTCATCGGATTTGGGTGGTTCTCTATTATGCTATGAGTTATTCTTTTTGCCAGCTTGTTTTCCAACCCCTTGAGTGAAATAGGCAACTTTAATGCCTTGCGAGCCTTGCCTAGACTCCTCTTGAACCAGTTTGTTAGTCAATTCATTTAGACTCCACTTTTCCGTAATAGTGTTGTAATGAATTTTGAATGGTTCATACTGAGGAGGTAAGCTAGTGAGAATGAATTGGACGAGAAAAGCATCGTCCATTACCAATCCCAAGTTCTTAAGTTTGGCAGCAAGGTTAATCATTTCAATGACATGAGCGCTCATTAAGCGAGAAACATCAAACTTCATGGTTATAAGATCTGCCATAAGTTTCCCATCAAGGGATTTGTCTACAGTCTTGAACCGATTTTCAATGGATTGCAAATATTCCTTTACGCTTTCAGTTTTGGGTAGGGAGGTTTTGATGTTGGTATCAATCACCATTCGTATAAACATCATGCTGAGCCTATTCGATCGTTCCAATCATCATAGAGTTTTTTCCTTAGGCTTACTTGTGTCAGTAAGTGGGACTGGATTTTCCTTAAGGAGAGCCATGTCCAGTTCAAGTACGCCTAAAGAAAACTCAACTTGCTCTTTCCATTGAGTAGTTGGTTCCATTGAGTCTGACGATAGACGTAGCGTACGAATTAAGGTTCGAGGGCATTGCAACTCCAGATATAAAAGAAATGTAGGCTTCTTTATTAGAATAAAATACATGTCATAATAAGAGGTTAGGTTTAGCGCCTCCTGTGGGTAGGCAGTAGAACCATACTCATGAAAGAATGATAAACATTAATGTTTCATGCGTTATTGTGCAAGCAGCAGCCGCCTGTGGATGGGACTGCATGCATCAGACCGGAGGAAACAAGGAAATTAAGCGCGGAAGTGAAAACTAAAACAAGAGAGAAAAGAGATAAACATTAACGTTTTTTTTTGCATAAATATTTGTCATTCTTTCAAGTAATCCACAACAAAGATAATATATGTTTAGTAACTCCAAGTAAATTCCATACATGAATTTAACATATAAATAATTATTTTGCAAATCATGTATAGACAATTATCTTGCAAGTTCTAGGTCATGAATTTAATGTCAAACTAGGAAACAATTGTTTTCAATATGTATACTTACTGAAATGTATTCGCATACAATAAGTTGTTTCATATTATACAGTAGGTCAAACATTAAAGTAGAAAAAATCAACTTTTGCGGAAATATAAATTTTCCAGATCTAGATCTTCATATAGTAAATAGAACAATATTGATAATCATGATTACTATAGCAACTTAAATAATATGAATATTAAACTTGAATCATATTAACACTAATAATCATCATCATAGTAAAATTACAAACATCATATCATAGATCTATGCTAATTTTGTTTTATATATTGATGGATAATCATGAATTCTAAAACCTTGCTCTGATACCACATGTAATCTATATCTTGCGAATAACATAAACCCTAAGATCTAGAATTACATGATTATCACATATGTAATGAATTAATAAAACATACCTCCAGACATCTTGTATATGAATCAGCAATGGTTGTTGTCGAAAGCTGTTTCAATGGAGAAAGGAAATGGTTTCTCTCTCTTTTCCTATATCTTTCTTTATGTGTTTTCTGTATACTTTGTGATGGGCAAAGGTTAACATTTAGAGGTAAAGAGAGGACCAACTTTTCAGATTTATAGACTTAATCTTGATCGTCCATTAAGATCAACATGAGAGAAATTAATGCTCTAGATTATAACCGATTTATTTATTAGCATATTAATAGGAAAACCCTTTAGATTCTATTAACCACATAATGAGGAAGGAAACGTTTGAGGAAGGAAACGGTCCATTAATGTACCACATAATGAGGAAGGAAACTCTCCATTAATGTACCGCATAATGAGGAAGAAAACGGTCCATTAATGTTTTCGCATTAATTTCCTTACAAAACGGTCAAATTTCCTCACAGTAATTGCTTGGGGTTGTATGCACTGGTCAAAGCAAAAGTATTTGGTCGATACTGTATTGCCAAGTGTGGGAACAAAGTGTAGCACTAGTGTAGGGGATTGGTTATTGAGATGTGGTAGAAGCAGGAGATGGTTGCAAGAGGCAGTGGTGGATTTGAAGCTACTATTGCTTTGATGAACTTGATTGGAAGTCTGATGGTTTGCGACAGAGGTCCATTGAATGGTGTATGTGACAGTTTTGGAACATAAGTTGAACAACAGTATGTTATACGTGTACAAGTGAGTGACTTGTGGCACTAGTGATAAGTTGTTTGTGGTTTTGGCACTATTTTATGGTGAGGTGCTGAGTTGTGGCAAATGTATGAGTGATGATGAAGTGTGGTGAGTCTGTGGGATGATGTCTGCAGTTAGATGGAAGTAATGTTTGAGTGATTACGTTGTAGTTGTCATGCTATTTTGTGGATAACCGCCGGAACAGTGCACTGGCACAACAGCAATTGATGATTGTGTGTATAGGAACTATGGTAAGGCTGAGGAGATAAAGATGTTAAGGTGATGGTTGGTTGACAGTGATCAGGCAGTAAGGTGGAGAGCAAGAAAGTCTAGTGATAGTTGCACAATGGTGATATGTGCAGTGACGGGGCAGTTTTGATGAATGACTGTGGTAAGGAGATATTGTATGTATCAGTTTGAGGCACAGTAGTTTGTCAAAGGTTTTGTTGAGTAAGTGATGTCGATGAATAAGGAAGATCAGGTTATGGAAGTGTAGAAATTGGTGGAAATATGGTGAAGATGAATAAGGTGATTGTGAATTGTCGAGCATAGAGGAAGACTCCAGACAATTGTGGAGCAGATGAAGGGTGTAGGCAGTAAGTATTGGGTGCACAGTTGTGCACAACAGGGTGTCAGGCGCAGTTGTGATCAAGTTGCTAGCAATAGTAATGTTTGGGAAATTTGATGGTTGAGTTTGTGGGAATTTGAAGGCTTATGGGATGGTGGCTGCTGCTATTTGAAATTATGCAGAGGAATGAATTTGGATAGTGGACAATGCAACAGAGACAGGAAAGCAAGAGGAATGTAGGAAATTGGGTATGAATTGGTGTGATCTGATAGACGTGTTGGTTTGTTTGGTAATGGCATAAGACAGTGATCCATAGAATTTATGAAAAGCAAATATGTAGTAGAGCAATGTATGAGTTAATGATGAGTCCGTCAGTGCAACAGTGAGAGTGAAGGTGAAATGTATGGAAAATGTAAATAAAATGTGAAAACTTATGTAAAAAAATTGCAATGGAATAAAACCTTCTTTTTTTATCAAATGAAATCGTGCAACTAATTTTTTTAAATAAATGCTAATGCAAATGCAAACTTAAAAAAAAAGATGAATCAAATAAAATGACACAACAAACTCACAATTTTTTTAAATGAAAACAAACACACACAATGAAAATCAAACAAAAATAATTCGAAGAATAAAAATTAAAATCAAAGCAAATTCTTTGGCAACGTCGTCAAAAACTTGTTTAACGGTGGAATTTCTATCGAGTTAGAAAACCTTCGGTAAATTTTGAATTAAATTTAACCGCAAGCGCACAGTGTACGATTGTAGCACGTATGCGAGTACGGGTCAATCCATAGGGAATTGTTTAGATTTTTAAATTCTATGCAATTAAATTAACCAAAGTTGAAATTGATTATCTAGAAAATGTAAGAAAAATGATAAAAAGAAAGCGATAAAAATATGAGAGTAGAAAAACAATTTAGAAATAAATTCACTCTCTAGATCACATAGTTCAACAAAATTGAAATTATGATATCTCTTTTTTGGTCATTAGTGATTTTAAATGATGTGTTTATCATAAGTATGACTTATTTGTGCTATTAATTAGCTCAACATAGGCCATCAAATTATAACACACCCCTAAACCACTTACTAACTTTCATGAAAACAACAACAAAGTTGAAAATGAAATCTATTTTAAGCATAGCCTATTAACTATTGTTTAGAAATATAGGCATCAAATTTTAATTTCACATTCACGTCATTACCATCATCATATGTAAATGAAGAGGTAATTATTGATTGTGATTGTTTAAGCATAGCCTATTTGTTTTGAACAACATAGACTATCAAATTAAACATGAAACAATAAATCACATCAACATTTATTTAACCATAAAAGAGATCAAAATTTATCAAAATTTTGAAGCAATATAATTAGAGAGCTTCATTACCCCTAAATTGAAGGGGTTTAACTTCTCATATTTGTTATCAAATCAACAAATATAATGTGCAACATGAAACAAAAAGAAGAGGAAAAGAGAGCAAACTGAAAAGAAAAGCTAAGTAAAAAGAAGTAAATATTAATCTACTTGCATGAAAAATAAACTAACTACCAACAAGAAAGGAATAGAGCATGTAAATAAGAGAGAACATTAATTAACATTGCATAAAAGAAAGGAAAATTACATGAAAAGAAATATGGCTAAATAGTCATGCAAAGAGAAAGAGTGCTTGTGTTTTATTTTAAGCTAAAAACTAACTAAGAGGAAGAGGGTTACATGAAACATAAGGGGTTAAAAAAGTTAAAATACCCGATATGATCATTAATTTAATTTAAATAAATTAAATACGGTGGTAAAAAAAAGTACTTTAACGTGCACATCAATTTGAGATACAGACAGTCAGCAAATTTAAAATCAAAGTGAGTTAATCTCACTCACCTTTAGATTAGTAGTAAATTTTTAAATAATTAAAATTAATTATTGGTTGATTGGATGATTTGATAATTATCGTTATCAGTTTGGATGTTATAATATATGTATATTAGTATATATTAGTATTCAGAGTGATATTCCCGCACATTATAGCGAATGAGACCCTATACGCCCTGCATAATAGCGAATGACCCTATGTACCGTGATATCCCCCTCGAAGTAGGATTAGTATTACTTTTATGTTGCATTAACATCCATGGATGCAAGAAAACATGTTGGAGGGATCCAACTAGATTTCTCAAATATATTATTTATTTTTAATATATGTTGATATATGATTTGTGTAGAATAATCTATTATAGGTTATTGTAGTGATTGGAATTATTGGATGCTATTGTGGCAATGACCTGAATTTTGATAATTTAAATACTATGAATATATTTTTAAAATCTAGGGAATTAAAAGGAATTTGATAAAATATATATATATATATATATATATATATATATATATTGGGATTGGAGTTATTTTAAAGAAAATGAATTAGGAAAAAAAGAAAAAAAAATATTTTAATTTTTGTTATAAATAACTGTTGTGAACTATTGAATGGAGACTTTTTTAAAATGAATTATATAAGAGATTGTATAAATGATATTCTGGAAATATAAATAGAGTTGAAATCAATATTGAAAATAGATTGGAAGTGTAAAGGGTATTTATAAGGAATGAATTTATATAATGTAATTTAATAAATTAAGATTTGTTTTATGGACAGGTAAAACAAAAGGGTTATGGGATTTATAAATGATGTTTATACATAAAGGAATTCAATATCAGATGAAAATTGGGAGAATAGATAAAACATGTGTGGGAAAAATAGCATGTTCTATTTTGAAATGAGAACAGTTAGGAAATCGGCAATGAATAGATATGTTGTGAAATTGAGAGGAAGTTATAAATCAAATTGGTTATTGAGATTTTAAAAATATATTTTTAATTTTAAGAAGTGACTTTGTTTTTAAAAGGAAAATTTTATTATTTTAAGACTATGGAATTTTAAACTAGTTGAGATTGAAATATCTTGGTAAGTAGATTTTCAAATGTTAAATAATTATTTAATAAATTCTAACTTTTAAATTCAGCTTTGGAAATTTATCTGTTCACCTAAAACTGAGGTTATAGATGTTATAAAAATGTTTTAAATATTTCAAATAATAACTTAAACATATTTTTAAACAACTACTATTCTTTAATTATATATATATCGTTTTGAAAATATTGTAAATTTATTTATAAATTTTCTCGAGATGTGTAAACGGGTATATTAAAGGATGAGATTTTATAAGGGAAATCTTATAAATGGAATATTAAGGACTTAAGAAATTTTTTGACCTCCAGATGCGTTAACTTCGGGAAGATTTTGAATCCATTAAAATGAGTTATAAATGGTGGTTGGGATTATAGACAAGTATAATCGATTTGGAAATCGTAAGAAGAATTTTTTAAAATTTTTGAAGACTTATGATATAAATATGGATATTTCCAGGTTAAATATTAAAATGATTTTGGGAAATTATACATATAAATATTTTCCTAAGTATTGAAAGGGAGGTTTTGGAAATAGTGGAAAATATTTCGAAGTATTGAAATGGTAAAATATCCCTTTATGGATACAAGTGTTGACATTGTTTTCAAATATAGAATATTGAAGAGATTGAATATATATCTTAAGAAAAAAAGTCTTGAAACAAATAATATTGAGATTTATAAAATAAGGCCTTGTATTGCTTTTGGATGTTATTTGATAATTAAATAACCGACTAACAATATTGGCCAATTTCGTTAATCGTTTTGATGAGACCGGATCAGATTTAATTATCCAAAAACCACTTCGATCCGGTTTGAACGTTACAATGAATATCATGAAGATAGTAAAGATGGTTATTCGGTTTATCCAGACCCAGGACAACTTGTATGGACGAATGTTATCAATCGTCATCGAAGGACGATGAGCATTCTAAGTAAAAAATTTCTTGAAAGTTAACTCTTAGCATCGAATCTCATTAGCCGTGAATGACTAAAACATGGAAGATGCAGGAAGGCTAAGTGGGTCGCACCATATTAGGGTATGTTACCACCTTTTTATATGTCCTCAGAAACCAAATTATTATGGATATGGTTGTGCGTGGAAGGAGTGCTCGATGGTAAGGGTGGGAACACCCACGATGATAACATATTCGGTCTATCCAAATCAGGGGTAGGCCGATCTTGTGTAGCAGGGGATCCCGGCATGGTCCTCGGTACATTGTTCTAGAGGTGTACTATGACAGACAGTACCCTAGTGGCCCATTCATTCGTTAGAATCCATTCTCTAATACAAGCTTATAGTTTTGTTTGTAGAGCCTAGTATGGTGTAATTTAATTAATGTAACAATTTCAACTATTTGAATAAGTATTTGTATTTAGATACTATTATAATATCACTGGATTTTCTATAAAATGTTTTGGTTGTCGTAAGGGAAAAAGCCGTCATGTTTATGTGTGGCCTGGTCTTATGAGATACCTTTGTATTTCAAAGGATTTTGGTAACTCTAATAATTCAAGTTGAGTGTGTTTTCTCACGCTGGTTTTCCAGACTGACTCGGGTGTTATTTTATTATATTGCTCAGGTCAGACTGAGTATTACTGATTCACGATAGATAGCTATGGAGCTCAGGAGACAAGCTGGAGGAGTTTCAGACGTATTTCCATACTTGACTTATATTCCACCGTGTAAGGGCAAGTTATATAACTGTCCAGTTCGATGTATTGATTGTTTTACTCTGATGATCTTAAGTATAAAACCGTTACAGGTTCTTTTGTATAAAACCCGTTATTATATATTATATTTTTTTCCGCTGTGACTGTGAGATTCTGTGTTTGTTGTGTACTTTCTTCTATGTCTTTCTTTTTCTTTACCCTAGTTATACGCTCTTTCGTATACTTTGGGATTGAGCGAGGAAGTATAATGATCATCCCAAGGGGTATGGAACTGTGGGTCGCTACATTTGGTATCAGAGTTGAAGGTTAATGGAGAACCTTGGCTCTGGTGGGGATTACTCATTAGAGATAGGGTCAGTAGTACCCTAGAATGTGTTGAGTGTAATAATTGGTATGAGCGCGTATTTGTAAGTGAATATAAAATGATTTTATATTGTGTTAGTTTATCCGTTGAGTGGTATATAAATTCTATTTGAGTAGCGGGATGCCACTAAATCGATAGGAGTTTCTAAACACTTGAATGCGATAAACTAACCCAGCATGTTTTTGAAGCAGGTAAATGAAATAATTTTACCCATATTATATTTTGATATAAAAGAGAATAATTTCCTTTTATATCAAAATATAATTTAGGTAAAATTATTTCATTACCTACTTCAAAAACATACTAAATTATCATAGTAGTATGTTTGGTTATTATTATTATATAATTAAAACAGGATTATAAAATTGGAAATGGGTTATTGAAAACCAAAATTTAAAATGTTATAAGAATGGATTATACAAGTGAATAAAATTAAAAGTGAATTCAAGCTAGAATTTGGAGATTCAAATTTTGGAAATTTTTAGAAATAGTTTTCGAAGTGTTTAAAATGAATAATAGTTATATTATTTTTGAAAGGATTTCGAAAAATAGGTTTTAAATGGATTTTGAAGATGTTATAGCACTAAAACTACTTCAATCGCTGGAAAATAATTTCGATGATGATTGCGATATCATTGGTGTTCATTTTCGAGTTTCTAAGTGATGGATTGCTGCCATGGTCGTTGTTTTTGGATTGTTTTGAGGAAAAACAAGTTTGTTTTGAAAATTCCAAAGGAGAATTGTTTTGGAAACCAAGTGAATTTTTTAAAATTCTAATGGAATGGTTTAGGTTATATATATGTATATAATTGATTTCAAAGTAATTTAAAATAAAATACCGGGTGTTTAAATTCTCGAATCCTAATTTAAATAATTTAGAAATCATCGGGAAATAAGTTGTAAACTTATAAATTGAAAATGATTCTAAATAAGAAAGGAAAATATGGAAAGTGAATTTTGGAATAAATTCTAACTTGAGAAAGTCAAAATGGATGAAATTTAACTTGAGCTAAGTTAAATTGAGTTGTATCAAAAATGATATCGATCGGGGATTGAGATATAAAATTAAATGGAATTCAACTTAATTTAAGTTAAATAAATTAAATTTTCAATTTTTTCAATTCATTGGGTTGCATCGAATAATGTGGTGCGTTAATGAAATTGGAATTTGACTTATGCAAGTTAAAGTAAATCAATAAATGAAGTGATTATAATAAATGGAATTTAAACTTAAGTGAGTTAAATTAAATTGAACGAATTGAAATTTAGCTTAAGATAAGTCGAATAAAAATTTGATTGAATTTAGATTGAATTGAAATAAAATTGAATTGATTTATAAAATGACTTTGAATGGAATAAGTAAAAATTCAATGGCTTATAAAAATTGAAATGATTTGGTTTAAAGTATAATTACGCTATAAATAAATGTATAGTCCCGAGTTAAAAATAAAAAAGTAATATACTCAGGTATAGAATTGATGGAAATATGAAAAATAAGTTGTGTGACTTATAAAATTGAAAATTGGAATCGATAAGCCAAAATAAAAAGAGTTTGATATTTTGGAAATGAAATAAAAATCCAAACTTGAGTTATAAAATAAGCTGAACTCAAGAAGATTGAATAACGTGATTTTTTTGAAAGGAAAATCAGATATTGAGTTATAAATTGAAGTGAAATTATTAGATAATTAATTAGCTAAATAGATGTGAGATGTATTTAACTTGGCTAAGTTAAAGTGGGATTGTGGATAAAAAAATGGATTTTGAAGATAAAACTAGGGTTGTAAATAAAATTTTACTTAGATGGTACGCGAACTAAATAAAATTGGAAATGTGTCGAGTAAAATAGAAATTGTTTGAACTGGTGGTAACTCAAGTTATTAATAAATTCGATCGAAGTGTAAATAAATTGATATGACTTGAGATGTTAACTAAAATGAATTTGAGCATGCAATTGAATTTGAGCATGGAATTGAATTTGAGGTGGAATAAGTGAATGAACTAATTAGATAAATTAGTAATCGGATGAAATTTGATTGGATGAAAATCAAATCAAAAATTAGTGAATGAAATGGAAGTTGGTTGGAATAAAAATAAACTTAAATTTTAAAGTTGAATTAAGTGTAAACGAAGTGAATTAACTTAAGTTAATAATCTTGGATAGAAGTTTGGCTTTATTAAAATCTATAAAATGGCTAATTAATAAATTAGCACAAAATGATTTCAAGCCAAGTAAAATGGATTTGAAAATAGGTATGGATGGAATGTAAACAAATTAATTTAAAATCAATTTAGAAGGGAATAGAATTAAATAAAAATTGAGTGGGAATCAAATTAAAATGGTTATGAACTAAAGTTGATATTTTATTAAGCAAATATCGTCGAATTTGCATAGAAAAATTGTTCTTTGACGCAAACGAAAGTAAATAAAAATATATGAATAAATGGAAGGTGAATAAATTGTTTTTAATCAATTTGGAATGAATGTGGGTTTGTTTGTTTTAAAAATGAATTGAATGCATATAAAGTGAGTGTAAATCATTTCAGATTGATGAAATGTTATATGAATCGATATAAAGCAATTAAATTAGTATTGGAACATTGTGGTTGCTTATAAATATTTTCTTAGCATGTTAGTTTAGGAAACTTATGTGTTTGCACTAGTTAAATAAATAAAATGTCATGGAATTTCATATATTTGGTGCTTACGTGTTTAAATTGAGTAAGTACAAGTACCTGGAGCTGTTTTGCTTGGCTTTGATTGCGCATATTGCAAAATATATAAGCTTCTTGCTTAAAAATGCTTAAATAAGTACAATTTTGGATTAAATACTGCGAAAATTATAAATATTGATATATATTTTGTTTTTCGACCATGTGGGTCGATGTATATATATTTATCTGTCTTTTCATTTGCAAAAGCCTCTCCGTACAAGGGAGAATCTGCCAAAAAATTTTGAAAATTTTGGGTGTCAAAAAGATTTTGAAATTTTTTGGAAAAGTTTTTGTTAACTGAAATTGTTCCGAATTTATAATCGAAATAAGGATTTTTATTTAGGATGGAAAAGTAACTGTTTTGGTTGGAACGAAAAGTTAAGAAAGGTGAATATCGATTTTTACTAAGTGGGTTTTAATAAGTTAATGGGCTTGGAGCATTCTTCCGCCTTAGCAATTTCGGGGACGAAATTCTTTTAAGGGGGAAGGAATGTAACGATCCGGATTTTTCGTTGTTCGATTTTGAATATTTAAATGATTTTAAATATTGAATTTGAATTGTAGATTTATTTTGAATATGAAAATTAGGATTTATATATGAAATAAATTTAGAATTTAAATATAGCGATTTATTGGATAATTTAATTATTGAATTTAATAATTGAATATTGGTTAACTTATCCTGTCTTGAGTTTTACACTCGTTAAAATAATTTAAAGGATCATAAAATTTATAATATTAATAATAATGAAGATAATACAGGTTTTAAAATTGAATTTAAAAGCGATATGTTCATTTTTAAAAATAGCTTGTTTAAATTGACATTTAAAAATAGCCTTCCGAGGCATAATCTCGGAATTCAACGAAACAAATTCCATTGGATCCGTAATATTATATTATTATCGGATTTCTAATTTCATAGTGTTTGGAGTTATTGTTTGGCCGTATGGGATAGAAACGCGTTAAAGTTTATATCGAAAACTCAATATAATAATTGGGTCCATAAAGTTATCTTCTCCATACGATCGAATTAGGACTCGAAACCATTTCCATTTCATTCAGAATAAGGGTATAACATTATAATCGGTTTGCGGCACGCCTCGGTAGGGGTTCGATATTTTTAGTTGTGTAATCGAGACGATTTGAAATGTTAAAATATGCATATATATCCAAGTCAAAGTCAAAATCAAGGCTGTCATCCTCAAATTGAAATTTACATGTTTCCTTTATCTTCACCAACACGCGATTCCCCTCTCTTTTCTTTTAAATCATGCACATCCTTCTTTTCCTTAGAAAATCAAAACCAAAAAATATATATAACCACGCTCCTATTTTCTTCCAGATTCGAAATCGAATCGAGCAGAGTCAACTGCGTGTACTCCTTCCCTTTTCTATTTAAAATCACGAATCTCCTTTCCCCTCGTTCTTCAGTTTTAAAAACCATAATCGAAAAAAATGGGTCGCCAGTTCAATTCGTTCGATACAAAGAAGATGGTGGCGGCAAGTCGCTCGAGTGACTACAAGGGAGAAGGCACGCGTTGGTGATTGGCCAAGGAGGCATGGCCGCGTTCATTTGTATGCCAGGGTTTGGTAGTCGTAGGCTTGATGCGTGCAGGGTGGCGAAGGAAGGAATATCGGGTTGGGTTGGCAGCCCAAAATTTGGATGACGCATGCAGTGTGATGGGGCAGTGTGAAGGAGACGTAGTACGGTGGCTTGGAGGGGGTTGCTCATTGAGTACGGAGGCGTGTAGGCTAGTGATATCGATGTTTGTGGTCTGAGCAGGAAGGGGTTACAGGAACAGCTTTGATGGTTAGTTCTTTGGCAAGGTTAGAAAAAGGTAATATAAAGTTTGCAATTAAAGATTAATTAAATTCATAAACAAGTAATTAGTTGATTAATTACAATTTAAATTGAAAACATTAATTTATATTATTCAAATTGCTTATACGAGGTACATATCGAATGTAATGGGTCACGTTGATTTCGCAACGGCTAATACTATGCAATGAAATAGATTTGAGATGCGGATAGTCAGCAAATTTAAAACCAAAGTGAGTTAATCTCACTCACCTTGGGATTACTAGTAAATTCTTAAATAGTTAAAATTAATTATTGGTTGATTGGATAATTATCGGTATCAGTTTGGATGTTATAATATATATTCGTATTTGGAGTGATATTCCCGCACATTATAGCGGATGACACCCAAAGCGTTGTTTGCATCAAAATTGGTCACAAACACCCAATTGCAGATGAAAGCACCAAAGCTTAGTCACAGATCATAGATCACAAGTAGCAAGCTTATAGAGAACAAAATATGAAGAATGCTCAGAAAATTAAAAGGAAAGCAATGGAAACACACAGATTTAGAGTGGTTCAGCGTATGACCTACGTCCACTATGAAATGACTATCTTTTATTTATTACTTGCTGGTTACAATGAGTTACCACAATAAAATTCGAGTACACTAGTAATTTCGGTAGAGTCTGGACATAAAAGAGCCAAAAAAGGTCCCTTTTAAGTAGGCTCTGCTATTTATGGGCGTAGGTAGCAAATATCTCGCTCGGATCTCGAAAAACCTCTTCTCTCACATGGGGGACCACGTGATCGATCCTCGATCGTTTGGACTCGATCTGTGATTAATACAAATCAAGTTCACATCATCAAGATTCTGCCCAATTGGGCCGAGATCGATCATGGACATCCCTGAGGTTGTCCACAAGCTCCTACAAAAATTTGATAGCATTTGGACTTGTAGATCTCGAGTTATGACCAATGCAAGTTTTGGTTCGTGAAGCACAGTTGCCTTCGTATCGATACCGCTCGTATCAATTGCCTCATATCGATAGTTTTGCACGTGTCGATCAGATGATGTGGCGCTACATCCTAGGATCGATCCACCTTTCATGCCATATGACCATTTCCTCTGGCTGACCATGTTTTTCTTCATATCGACCTTGTACCCTTCCCTTCGTATCGATCCCGACACTACTCTTCGTATCAATCGCTGAATGCCAGTTGTGTTCCTTCGTATCCATCCCTTGCTCTCTTCTTCATATCAATGCTGAAATCCCCTCTTCGTATCGATCGATGAGTGATCGATAAGAAGAATGCCACCATCACTTGATGGATACGAACAGAAGGGTGAAGATGGATGGATATGAATATGATCGATGGATACGAAGTAGTAGGCGGGGTTTGATGGATACGAACCGATGCGAGTTAAATGTAGATCGACTGATCCATTGCCTTGACACAAAATGACTGCTTTCTTGACCCGAAGTAAACCTACTGTTGACCCGAAGCAGGTGCTGCGATGACTTGAAGTAGCTTGTTCCTCTAAGATCCAAGGTGAACACTTCTTTTACCCCAAGCAATCCTTATGAAAAGTCGATGCAATCATGAATGTGACTCGAAGCAGACTCCAAGCAACCTGAAGCGACTCGATTTCGATCAATCACTATCTTGATCATACGAACTCCAATTGACTTGAAATTTGGAACGTTGGCTTCCATAGCTTCGCTTGTCATGTTGCATCAATTATAGCTCATCTGGTCTAGGGCAAAATTTACTAGCATCCATAGCAGATCTGCATGCAACTGATCTTCGGAAACGATCTGTCTTTGGTTTTCAGTTAATCTTTTGGTGTCACGACCTTGCTAAAAGGAGCAATAACAATTGCCCCCCAAAACATGCCTTGCGTTTGGAAGGTGTGTTTTGTAATGCCATAAGCTGGATATTCATATCTTGTTGATGACCTATAAAGAGATTGATAATCTTACCAGACCGCGAACGTCGATCGTTCGAGATTGTATGTCGTTTCGGGTGGTATGTGACTATTCGAGGTCGGGTGCCATTCATGGAGAATGATGGCTGGTCGTGATCGGGTGCCATTCGAGGAAAATTGTGACCGTTCACGATCGGGTGTCGTTCGAGGCGAATTGTGATCATATGCGGTCGAGTGCCATTCAAGGTGAATTGTGACCGTTTACGGTCAGGTGCCGTTCGAGGCGAGTTATGTGTGCCTGGGGGACTTAGTATCATTAAAGTCGGATTTCACGTTCGAATGAGTTTCTTTTATAGCGGTTTATCGCCATCTCAGAGCATGCCTAGGGACCATTCGCGGTCCCATACATGTGTAATTGACTTAGTCGTTATGGAATTACAAATACCAAATTTACATTCCAAATGAGTCTTACAACCAAAATGTTCAACCAAATCAAATTCAGATGCAATGAATAGAAAACAAAAGCAAAGCAGCGACGTCAAAGTGCAGACACCTATAATAACGTGGTTGATAGTCGTCTCAGAGCACGCCTAAGGAACGTTTGTGATCCTACATATGTGTAAGCGGCTCAACCGTAATAGTGTGGATTTTGCGACTTATACGTCATTATTTCAATCAATTGATGACAAGGTGATGCCTCGATCCTGAGTCGTCCCTAGTTGATGCAGATGGTGGTCGTTCTTACTCCATCGTTGCTGCTTGCATCCTCGCATATTGTAATAGTACGCCATTTTGGATATGCCCTTCTATCTCATCCCTCAAGTGCCTATAATCATTTATGCTATGGCCGCTTAGCTCGTGGAATAAGTAGTGCTTTTTAGTTTCCTCTCATTGTTGGTCGGATCCCTCCTCATTGGCCTCCGGTAGAGAATTTTTCCCCTAGTGTCATGGTAGATTCGTTCCAAAGTCTCGTTCAGCTTTGAATAAGAGGTGAATCTTGGCTCCTTTCGCGGCCGCATGACTCACCACAGCTATTCTCTGCTTTTCGTTTTCCTCAATCCTTGCTCGAATCCTTTTCAGGCGGATCTCCGCTTTTGACTGCATAAACAACAACTCCATCTCCTTCCTCTCTCTCTCATCATTTGCAACCTCTTGTCGCAGAAACCTTTCTACCTCATGGTAAAACTCTCCTGAATCCATAGGTGGATTCCTTGTCAATTAATTCTTGAACTCTATTCCATTAGCTATGCCAGATATAGCCACTATCAGAACCATGGATGATCTGGTCGATCCACCAATGCCGCCGTTGCATTGAATCGTGATGGAAAACTCCTCAAAGATTCTCCAGATCTCTGCTTCAGTGCTGTCAAACTCATTACGTTCTTGGGTCCCGAAATGTGAACTCTGATTTTCCTTATAAACTTCTCATCCAACTCGGTCTATGTTCCAATGGAGCCGCTCTCCAATTGCCTAAACCATAGTGCTGCTATGTCTGTCAAATACAATGGGAAGCATCGGGAAATGACCTCCTTCGATGCCCCAGTACCTCCATGTGCCTCATATACCTTATCAGATGAACGACATGATCGGTCCTCCCATCGCATGTGTCCAGTGTTGGTATCTTGAATTCTGGTGGATTCCCAGCTTGCCTTATTATGGGAGCGAAGGGGATCCTGTTCACGTCTTCTAGATCTCTATTCACTAGTCCTCCCCTCATGGCTCGTCTGACCATTTCCACCAATCTGTCATTATCGTCAAGCTGTAGTCCTCGTCCGTTGCCTCTGATATGCCCCCCGAGGTCGTGAGGGAACCCTAGAATCTAATCCCTTGTATGAGCATTCATTCCTCTATCAGTGCCATGTTGGACAGTTCCGCCTGGTACCCTACCTGGGATTAGATCAACATGCTCCGGAGGAGTACCCCTTAGCCCAGGGGCTACTCCTAACGGTCCTACTCTATTCTGAATCATGGTTGTTCCATTCTCCTGATCCTTATCTCTAGCACCAGTTGCAGTAGCGTTCTCTTGATTCTGCACTCTAGCTTGTCCAATTTGCTGGAGTAGGTTCTGCATCATCTCTTCTTTCCTTTTCAGCATTCCCTCCTGCGCAGCTTCCATCATCATCTCCATCTCATCTCGAGTGATGAAGGCCGAGGCTTGATTTTCTCCAGAGGAAGCATTTCGACTTCCTTCATGCTGATTCCTTTCCGCTCTTGGTCTCCTTGCCGATTGCTTCACCATAGCTTTCTAAATCCAAGTCCATAGGCTTTCAGATCCAAAATCCAAGTAGTAAAGGTCTTGAGTGCTAGCCTTCTTGATGAAAGCACCAAAATGTTTGCACCAAAATTAGTCACAAACATCCAATTGCAAATGAAAGCACCAAATCACAGTCATAGATAACAAGTTTATAGAGAACAAAATATGAAGAACGCTCAGAAAATTAAAAGGAAAGCAATGGAAACACACAGGTTTAGAGTGGTTTGGCGTATGGCCTACATATAGTACGAAATGGCTGACTTTTATTTATTTATACTTGCTGGTTACAATGAGTTATCACGGTTGAATTCGAGTATACTAATAATTTCGGCGGAGTCAGGACATAGAAGAGCAAAAAAAAAGTCCATTTTCAACAGGTCCAGGGCTTCTATTTATAGGCGTAGGCAGCAAATATCTCGCACAGATCTCGAAAAACCTCTTCTCTCGTGTGGTGGGCCCATGTGATCGATCCCTGGTCGTTTGGACTAGATCCGTGATCGATAGGAATCAAATTCGTATCAATCAAGATTCTGCCTAATCAGGCCGAGATCGATCATGGACATCTCTAAGGTTGTACGCAAGCTCCTATGAAAATTTAGTGGTGTTTGGACTTGTAGATCCCGAGTTATGACCGATGCAAGTTTAGGTTTGCGACGCATTATTGCCTTCATATCGATATTGTTTGTATCGATTGCCTTATAATGATGGTTCTGCACGTATCGATCAGATGACGTGGCGTTACATCCAAGGATCGATCCACCTTTCATGTCGCATGACCATTTCCTCTGGTTAAGCATGTTTTTCTCCGTATCGACCTTGTATCCTCCCCTTCGTATCGATCCTGACTCTACTCTTCGTATCGATTGCTGAATGCTAACTGTGTTCCTTCTTATCCATTCCCTTCTCTCCTCTTTGTCTCGATGCTAAAATCTCCTCTTCGTATCGATGGATGAGTGATCTATACGAAGAATGCCGCCATCACTTGATGGATACGAACAGAAGGGTGATGATGGATGGATACGAATATGATCGATGGATACAAAGTAGTAGGCAAGGTTTGGTGGATACGAACCGATGCGAGTTAAATGAAGATCGACTGATTCATTGCCTTGACCCGAAGCGGCTGCCTTCTTGACCCGAAGTAAACCTGTTGTTGACCCGAAGCAGGTGCTGCGATGACTCATAGTAGCTTGTTCCTCTAACATCCGAGGTGAACTATTGAATGGAGATATTTTTTAAAATGAATTATATAAGAGAATTTATAAATGATATTCTGAAAATATAAAAAGTGTTGAAATCAATATTGAAAATAGATTGGAAGTATAAAGGGAATTTATAAGGAATGAATTTATATAATGGAATTTAATAAATAAGATTTGTTTTGAGGTCAGGTAAAACAAAAGGGTTATGGGATTTATAAATGATGTTTATAAATAAAGGAATTCGATATTATAGAATAGGTAAAATAGGAGTGAGAAAAATAGTAGGTTCTATTTTTGAAATGAGAATGGTTAGGAAATCAGCAATGAATTGATATGTTGTGAAATTGAGAGGAAGTTATATAAATCAAATTGGTTATTGAGATTTTAAAAATATATTTTTAATTTTAAGAAGTGAGTTTGTTTTTAAAAGGAAAATTTTATTATTTTAAAACTATGGAATTTAAACTAGTTGAGATTGAAATACCACGTAAGTAGATTTTCCAATGTTAAATAATTATTTAATAAATTTTGTCTCTTAAATTCAGCTTTGGAAATTTATCTGTTCAGCTTAAAACGAGTTATAGATGTTATAAAAGTATTTTAAATAATTTAAATAATAACTTAAACATATTTTTAAATAAAGTACTGTTCTTTAAAAAAATACTTCTTATATATATCATTTTGAAAAGACTGTAAATTTATTTATAAATTCTCTCGCGATGTGTAGACGGGTTTATCAAAGGATGGGATTTTATAAGAGAAATCTTATAAACGGAATATTAGGGACTTAAGAAATTTTCCGATGTCTAAATGCAATAACTGCAGGAAGATTTCGAATCCATTAAAAGGAGTTATAAATGGTGGTTAGGACTATGACAAGTATAATCGGTTTGGAAATCGTAAGAAGAATTTATCAAATTTTTTAAAGACTTGTAATGAAGTATGAATATTTCCAAGTTAAATATTAAAATGAATTTGGGAAATTATATGTATATATATTTTCCTAAGTGTTGAAAGGGTGGTTTTGGAAATATTTTAGTGGAAAATATTTCTTAGTATTAAAAGGGTAAAATATACCGTTATGGATACAAGCGTTGAAATTGTTTTCGAATATAAAATATTGAAGAGATTGAATATATATATCTTGGAAAAGATGTTCTGAAATAAATATTCTGGAGATTTATAAAATAAGGCCTAATGTTGCTTTTGGATTTTATTTGATAGTTAAATAACCGACTACCAATATTGGCCAATTTCTTTAAACGATTTGAAGAGGCCGAGATCTGATTTAATTATCCGAAAACCACTTTGATCTGATATAAACGTTACGAATGAATACCGTGAAGTTGGTGAAGATGGTGATACGTTTTGTCCAAACACAAGACAACTTGTACGAATGAATGCTATCAGAACATCATCATCGGAGGGTGATGAGCATTCTAAGTTAAATTGTTCTTGAAAGGTAATGCTTAGCGTCGAACCTCATCAACCGAGAATGACTAAAACATGGGAGATGCAGCAAGGCTAAGTGGGTCGCACCTAATTAGGGTATGTTATCACCTTTCTATATGTCCTCAGAAACCAAATTATTATGGATATGGTTGTGCACGGAAGGAGCGCTCGATGGTAAGGGTGGGAACACCCATGGTGATAACATATTCGGTCTATCCAAATCAGGGGTAGGATGATCTTGCGTAGCAGGGTATCCCGATAGGGTCCTCGGTACATTGTTCTAGAGGTGTACTGTGATGAGCGTACCCTAGTGGCCCAGTCATTCGTTGGAATCCATTCTCCAATACGAGTTTACAGTTTTGTTTGTAGTGCCTAGTATGCTGGAATTTAATTAATGTAACAATTTCAACTATTGGAATAAGTATTTGTATTTAGACACTATTATAATATCATTTGATTTTCTATAAAATGTTTGGTTATCGTAAGGGAAAAACCTGTCGCGTTTATGTATGACGTGTCTTATGTGATACCTTTGTATTTTAAAGGATTTTGATAACTCTAATAAATCAAGTTGAGTGTGTTTTCTCACATTGGTTTTCCAGACTGGCTTGGGTGTTATTTTATTATAATGCTCGGGTCAGACCGAGTATTATGAATTCGTGATAGATTGCTATAGAGCTCAGGAGATGAGCTGGAGGAGTTTCAAACATATTTCCATACTTGACTTATATTCCGCTGTGTAAGGACAAGTTATATAACTGTCCAGTTTGATGTGTTGATTGTTGTACTTTGATGATTGTAAGTATAAAACAGTTATAAATTCTTTGGTATAAAAACCTTTTATTATATATTATATTTTTTTCTACTGCAATTGTGAGATTTTGTATTTGTTGTTTACTTCTCGTCTATCTCTTTCTTTTCCCTAGTTATTCGCTCTTTCGTACACTTTAGGGTTGAGCGGAGAAGAATTATGATCGATTCAAGAGCTACGGTACTACGGGTCGCTATAATGTACATATTTCTATAAAATCTAACATATCCAGAAATTTATAATTTAAAACTAACATAGTTTTAATCAATTTATATATCCAGAAATTTTAAACATCAGAAAATTTATTTATTCGACTCATAAAAATCAATATTTCAATAATTTAAATTAGTTAATTGTCCAATACCCAATGGCTAAATATCTGGGTCGTTTCAAACAGCTTCAGAGATGTTTACGGGTTTTGACATCTCCTATCCAGTGTCTAAAGCAAGTGCAATAGCTTAAGAGATGTTTGGATTTCCATCTCCTAAGGATTCGTTAAGCTATCTACATACATAATACAATATGCTATTTTAATAGTGTCTACAGTAAAGTAAAGTATTAAAATAGCGTTAAGGCATTACCCATATCTCGCTTAACACATTTTATATATTCCTATAGTCTATACAGTACTGTAAGCTCCTCCACGAGGTTTACTCGGAGGGAACTCCATAGGTATGTTATAATACAAAGTCATAGAAGGCGCGATATGGCATGTGAAGACGACACTCGAGGCAATGCTAGGGTAGGATTCAACCAATTACGGATCCAAGCTGGTGGTAACGCATAGCAGCTACTAGCACCCACCTTGGAACACACTCCCATAATCAAAATCTAGGGTGGCCAAAATCATCACAAAGTCAAAATATGGTATCGAAGAAGCATGTCCGATAGAAGAAATGACCTCACTTGGCCCGGCGTGGCTCCTGTTTTAGTCACATCTAAGCTGACTCATGAGAGTCAAGGTCATGTAAATACCTTATACAAAATTGTTCTCCAAACCATCCTACTTCATTTCTGGAATCTCTACCACATACATAGTTGTTAAAGTGGTCTTTGGTATTGGCATAGAGTATAACAATATCCGATCTCGATTTCTTTAACAACCAAACACATATTTCACACCGGATGGCTCTTTTACATTTCAAAAACTATCTCATATTGATTTCAAAATATCATATTCAATTTAAACCATATCACTTTCGAAATCATAATTTCAAAATAGGTTAAACCCCCATTTCAAAATCATCATATTTAATCAAATATGTTATTTAAAAATTTAAGTTATTACGTCATTTAATCATTTTTGCTTTTAAATCAAGGATTTAAATATAACCACTTCCATTTTATAATTTATAATTTAGAAAATAGCATAAATAGTTACAAATAGTTTAAATAGTTTAGTATAGTTTGAAAATATAATTTAAATTGTTTGAAATACTTTAAATAATTTAAAAGTGGATTAAAATAGTTTAAATAGATTCAAATTAGTTATAGTATAATTAAAATAGACTAAATAGAGTTAAAATAGATTAAATAGATCTAAAATATATTAATTAGATTTGAAATAGATTATATAGATTTAAAATAGATTAATTAGATTTTAAAGTAGATTAAATAGATTTAGAATAGATTAATTAGATTTTAAAATAGATTAGACAGATATAAAATAGATTAGATAGATTATTAGATTTAATATAGATTAAATAGATTTAAAATAGATTAATTAGATTTTAAAATAGATTTAATAGATTTAAAATAGATTAATTAGATTCAAAATAGATTAATTAGATTTAAAATAGAGTAAAATAGATTAAAATACTTAAAATAGATTAAAATGGTTTAAAATAACTAAAATAGATTAATTTAGTTTAAAAGTTGAAAACTTAATAATTAGAATTAAAAAAAACATTCTACAGTTTATTTTTTAAATAATAAGTTTGAAATTAACATCAAATTTAACCATTTCTTCCATTTCAACAAATCTGGACCATACTCAGATTTCAAATCAAAACCCAATGTCGGTTAATGTTGTTTATACTTCAAATTAAACTTTAAAATTTCAGTTTAAATCCTTTAAATAATTACTATAAAATATTAAATTTATATCAGTTAAATTCTATTTCAAAATATTGTTCTAACTGGACTCTAAGATTAAAGATTTAAAATCATTTAATTTAACCAATCCGGTGTCTATATATAATTTTATACTATATGGTCAAGTGATACGGATATTTATCATTTCAATCTGCAAATATTTAAATTTTATGGGTATATATTATTTCAACATGCAATCCTAAAATTTATTTCAATGAAAATTGCTTGGATTTATCATTTCAAACCATAACGATTTTCCCCTATTCTATATATATGATAGTTCTGGTATGTATCATTTCAGTCCATAGGAAACTTGCAGTGTTATAACAGTATAAAATATAACATCCAATCATTCAATATCAAAATTCAAACATCCATCACAATCATCGTCCAAATCAACCAATAAATAACATCAATTTACTGATTATCAATAACAGGTATAAACGGGTAATTTAAAAGTTAATATGAATTAATGGCGATAATATGTAATAAAAGTCATATTTAACTGGAATGACAATTTAAATATACCAACGATCAACCAATCAATTTCCAATCACATGATAAATTTAATTTAACTAGCATAAGTTAATTTAGTAGTTGTGAGTGTGTAACAACCCCAATACTTTACGATTACATATTTAAATGTTTATTTAAATGTAGCATCGTTGTTTGAATTTAAATACCAAAATGTATTTTTTGTAAGCGGTCAAACCCAGACTCGAGACCACTTCCATTGAGTCCAAAACGGCATTTGAGACCTTTTTGAGTATAAAAATCAATATGTTTGGAGTTGATGAGAATTTTGGTATTTTCATTTGGGCTTTGGGTTTGGGTTTCAACCCACAAACCAAACAAGAGAACCCAACTCTTCTACCTAATAACTCCCACTCCACTCCTCTTCATTCATTCATTCCATTATTCCTAACACTCTCAAGCTAAAGGACAGAAAGGGGGAAAAGATAGGAAATTAAAATTCCTAAGCCCTAGTTCTCTTAGGAAGTCCTAGTTCTAAAATCAAGAAGAAGCTTAGGTAAGCATCCTTTTCATCTTCTCCATCTCAATCTCCCTTCAATTTTCAGAATTTTCTATAACCTAACATAGGAAATCTTCACCATTGATAATATGTTGAAGGTTCTAGAGGTGTATTAAAGAGGAATTTGTCTTGCTTTGTTGTAAACCTTCTCATTCGCTGTTTTTGAGTTCTAAAGGTGAGTTCTTGAACCTACATCTATGTCTATATCTTTTATTGTTGTTAGGTATGAATTCCTAACATCTATTCATGTTCAATTGCTTTTGATTTGAATTGATTTTGCGAATTTTCTAGTTTTGGTGTTTTGAAGTCAAAATCTTTAAAGATCCTATTTGGATGTTTGGACATGTTATTTGGGCTGCATCGAAGAGCCTATAAGGTTGGGATGTCACTTAACATAATTCCCTAGCCTCCATCGCTTGTCCGATCGATTCCAAACCGATTTGGCCATCAATGGCCTAGGCAAACTATTTCCTGGTACAGGCAACCAGACGTCTGGTTGAAGAACTCATACGTCTACTTAGGGCACCGGAAGAAAAAAAGATATGGTAGAAAAAGAAAAATGACAGAGACTAGGACTAGACGTCTAGGCCTAACCATCCAGACGTTAGGGAGGCTTCTGAAATTAAAAAAATGTGGAAAAGGAAAATGAATTTCCTAAACACTAGGTCATACGTCTAGCCAATCCAACCAAACGTCTGGTCCTGTGCAATTTTTCCTATTTTGGCTGTTTTCGATTGGATTTTCAATTTTTATCGATTTTTGTTGCTCCGGTTAGTTGTTGTCAATTATTATCGATATTGATGACTTCTTTTATGGATTTTGGTAATATCCATTTGATTGGATTTGATACCGATTTTTATGGTTTGAATTCATGTTGTTGAATGTGGATTTTGGTGATAGATTGATTTTACAATCATTTCTGTGATTTGTCACTTTAAAATACAAAGGTTTTTATACTAGTAGTAAATATTCAAACTCTTTCACAAAAATGATTTCATCACTATTTTTAATACAAAGCTCATTTTTAAAACCGTTTTCCAATCTATCAGTATATATAAACCTTTACCTTATTCGTATGAGGAATCTAATTAAACAACTTAAGAAAAAAAGTGGTATGAAATGCTTGCATTTACTTCGTCGGTTAATTTTTGGACTTGTTCGATTGAAATCTCGTGATAATCTTAAAGTGAAAATCTACAATATGTTCGTAAATATTTAAGTTAAGCCAGTGGTTATGGGACATGAAGCTAAACTCATTTATTTACTAGATTTGTGTAATTGACACTTCTTATTGATCAATGATGATCATTTTATGATGTAGACTAGCGATATATGATGTCACTTCGTCCGTATGGGGGACTGTACCCCATTCTGTTGAGCTTCGTCTCATTTTTTATAGGCTGGCGACCTATAGGTTCTATGGAGTTCAGTTCACCGGGCATACCGTTGTACTACGTCGTTGTTCAGGATTATTTGAGTTTCAGGTTCCTCGGGCGTACCATTTTACTACGTTGTTGCACCGGCTCTATGGTTAGAGACCATGGGATCGCGACCCTTTTGTGATATACGTGTTGGTGAGTTTTCATGCTTCTGTTTGTGAAAGGCCACCCCCTTTGTTTTTTTTGTTTCTATTTATTGATTTTTGGAATTTGTGTTTCACCAATTTTTTGCGATTGGCATTGATATGTTTTGTCAATATTTGGGGTTTTGGTGAATAAGCTAAAGAATGTGATACTTTTTTTTTTGGATATTTGAGGAGATTTGAGATATTGTATGATTTTTGTTGTTATTAAATGTATGCTTGTTTAAGTATGACATCATTGTTATCATATATATATGTTGTATCTCTTATCCTATCTAATCTTTTATGATATTTGTGGCTATACTGATCTATAATAGGAGCTTCCACTTGACTTCTTAGCAGGGACTAGCTTCTGATTTTGGCTAACTACTTTAGCTTAGTAGTTTTTGCTTTTATACATACGGGATAGAGACTCCTTGATGTGTACTTATTATTTTGTGATGTTGCTGATCTTTTTTGACCGCTACTTTGATGTACACTTCTATGTGTTATATTCATATCTGTTTCCGCCTTTGTGATATGAATATCTATGATTGATTTTGTGTTGTACTTATTTTATATTTGTTTCCAAAGACCACATAGCCACTGTGTAGTAGCTTTGAGTTTGTATTTTACATGTCAGATTTCCTCTTGAAATTAAATGCATGTTATACTCTCTGACATATTGGTACTCTCACAAAGCAATAACATAGATGGTAGCTCCTCAACAGCCTTATTCTTTGTGCTAGTCGATGACATTACCCGGTAGTGTCCGTGGCTAGTGTAAGTATAGAGGTGGGGCGTCAAAGCTTGGTATCAGAGCCAAACTTCGAAACAATGTAGAATAGTATAGCAAGGATCATTGTGCTAAGTCTCTTTAGGAATCGTGCCTTAGGATTTAATCTGAGTCTTATGACCCATTCTATCCTATTTTCGTTTGTTATACCTTGTTTTATCAATCAAGTTTGTTTGGTATTCATTCTGAGAACAACATTTTTCCTCTTCTTTCTTTCTTTCTTTCTTAAAGAAGAGAAATGGTTAGACCAAGCCATCCCAGCGCTGGCCAATCCAGTGCCATTCCTTAGGATGGTGTATTCATGTCTTCCCAATAGCTTTTACATCTTATAAAGAATGTCTAAGCTACCGGACCCATTCTAGAGCCTAATCATCCAAAATTTGGGTTTGCATGCTTGTGCAGTGATTATACCAATTTAGGTGGAAGACCATTCAAGGTCTCGAAAGTGTTATAGAAGTCCAAGCTCTGCTTAGAACATGTGATCGCATCTTTTCTCGCATAAATCTTGTGGATCTACATCGAGTCCAAGTGGCTTCTAGCATGCTCCAGAAGAGAGCCTTAGATTGGTATGAGCTTCTGATTTTGGAAATTGTTGAAGCGGATCTTACTTAGGAGAAATTTCGAGAAAGGTTTAAGTTGAAGTTTTTGCCGGAAGCTGAAAAAGTAACTTTAGCTCGACCCTTTATTGGCCTTATTCAAGGTGAATCTTTTGTGAAGGATTACGTCACATCTTTTGAATCTCTCTCTAAATATGGGGCCGAGTATATTAATACCCTATTGAAGAAAAATCAAAGGTTTGTTTATGAATCGAATAAGAAACTCAAAAGGGCTTTACTTCTGAAACTAGAAGTTTCTTTCGATCAACTTGTAGATATCGCTCTTCGACTTGAAGTGGTCGATAAAGAAAGTGATGTTGAAGTTGTGGGTACCAAACATAACTTCAACAAAAACAAGAAGAGGCATATTAAGTTCAAAGGCCCTAATCCCAACAAGAAAGGGAAGCAAGAAACTTTGGTAGCAAAGACTCCGACCTTGAGTCGTGGGCAATGCTACAATTATGGTTCAAAGGACCATTATGAAAACAGGTGCCTGAAATGCCTTCTTTGTCGTTATTGCAAAATATAGGGTCATCTTTTATCTTCATGTCCAAAAATTCAAAGCAAGAAGAAGGGAAAGCTTAACGTTGTGCAAGCTCCTAGTAACACTTATCTTGGTTAAGGTATTTCTCATTCTGTCCTTGATGGCATTATTTTATTTCGTGATCTCCCTATTCGAGTTCTTTTTGATATGGGTGCATCTCACTCTTTTATATCAAAGGAACGTGTTGATACTTTGTCTTTAAACGTTATGTCCTTGATTACTTCATTAAGAATTGCGAATCCGGTTGGTGGATCCACAACACTCAGTTTACTTTGTAAAGATGTCGAGATTATTTTATTTAATTATGCTTTCCGAGCCGATTTGCATGTTAAGCGTTACTTAGGTTTCAGAATTATTTTAGGAATGTATTGGCTTAATCATTATGAAGCCTACATCCTATGTCCCGAGAGGACTATCCATCTTCGACATCCCCAATCTGTAAAGCAGATTTCTATTGTTCTAAAAATTCAGACTCCTATTCGGCGGCATCCTTATGTTCTCTAAATCCACATGATGGCGATAATGATAATGAGGAAGATGTCATTTCCCTCATTCACGTTGTTCGTGAATTTCTCGATATATTTGAGCCCATTTTAGGATTACCACCTAAGCGAGCAATTGAATTCAGAATTAATCTAATCTTTGGAGCTCTACCTATAACATGTCCTCCTTATCGTATGTCCAACATGGATAGTGAGGAGATGCATAAACAATTATCCGAATTGGAAGCAAAATAGTTTATTCGTTCTAGTTCCTTTCCTTGGGGAGCTTCAGCTATCTTGTAAAGAAATCCAATGGTACACTTAGGCTTTGCTATGACTACTGCATGCTTAATGATCTCACTATCAAGAATAAATATCCCTTACCTCGGATTGATGATCTATTTGATCAACTTAGCGGTGCTAGAGTCTTTTCACAGTTAGACTTAGCAACCGATTTTCAACAGCTTTGTATTGCAAAGGATAGCATTCCTTTGACATCGTTCCGTACTCATTATGGATCTTATGAATCGCTTGTTATGCCATTTGGTTTAACGAATGCTCCAGCTTATTTTTGACCTTATGAATCGAGTTTTCAAAGACTTCCTCTATTGATTTGTTCTCACCTTTATAGATGATATTCTTGTTATTTCTAAAACCGACGAAGAGCATGAAAAATAACTTCGGATTGTGTTGGAAACTCTTCATAGCAATCAATTGAAAGCAAAAAAATTCTAAGTGCCACTTTTGGAATTTTCGTGGATCCTTCAAAAATTGAAGCGATTCAAAATTAGAAGAGACCAAAGAGTATGATGGAAATTCATAGCTTCCTTGGATTGGCGGGCTATTACCGTCGATTCATAAAAGAGTTTTCTAAAATTTCCTTGCCTCTTACTGGTTTGACACAAAAGGAAGTTAAGTACATTTGGTCAGACAAATATGAAGCTGCTTTTTAGAAATTAAAAGAACTCCTTTCTGATGCTCCTATTCTTGTGATTCTCGAAGGGAACCAAGACTTTATTGTTTATACCGATGCTAGTTGTGTTGGTTTGGGAGCCGTTCTCATGCAAAGGGAACATGTTATCGCTTATGCTTCTAGACAATTAAAGCCTGCCATGATTAGATATGCCACTCATGATTTAGAGCTCGTGACATTATTTTCGCCCTTAGAATTTGGCGTCACTATCTTTTGGGAGAGAAATTTGTTCTCTATACCGATCATAAATCTTTGAAATATTTATTTTCTCAAAAGGAACTTAATTAACAGTGTTGGCTTGAATTCCTTGCATCTTATGATCTTGATCTTCTCTACACTCCCTGAGGGAAATTGTGTTGCCAATTCCCTTAATCATAAGCAACAAGCGGTTTTTTCCATGATGATATCCGACTGGAGTGATCTCGAGACTTTGTCCACTTGTGCGAGATCGTGAATCTGATTCATGTTCATCTCTTGTTTTTTTGTAGCTTTGAGGCTCATCCTTCTCTTTTACACCACATTCTTGAAGCTCAAAAGCAAGATCCTAGATTGGCACTTCTTAGCCAAAGTTGTAGGGATAAAAATAAGATCGATGGATTGATAGACTTTGATATTGATGCTCTTGAAGGTATTGAAAAATTTGGTAGACTTATTGTGCTAAATATTAGCGATCTTCGTAAAGACATTTTAGAAGATTCTCATTGTTCTAAATTTACTGTTCATCTCGGTAGTAGTAAAATATACGCGGATATGAAGCGACTTTATTATTGAGATGGAATGCAATCTAATATTCCTAACTTCACTAAGCGTTGCATGACTTGCCAACTCATAAATGCCGAGCATCAAAGGCTCAATTAGTTATTGCAACCTTTACACATTCCAGTTTGGAAGTGGGATCAAATTTCCATGGGCTTTATTGACGGTCTTCCCCGTTCTCGTTTGGGACATGATAGTTTATGTGTAATAGTAGATAGGCTTACAAAATCCGCCCATTTTCTTCCCTTTTGATCCAAACGGACAGTACCTCTTTTGGCTAAACTCAATGTTAAAAAATTGTTAAATTGCGTGGAGTTTCAACTTCTATTTTAGTGATCGTGATCCATTATATACTTGTGGATTTTGGAAGGGTCTTCAAAAAGCTTTAGGAACGAAGCTTAATTTCAGCATCGCTTATCATCCTCAGTCCGATGGACAAACTAAGCTTGTGAATCATACTCTTGAATATCTTGTTCGTGCATGTGTTCTTGATTTTGGTGGAAGTTGGGAAGATCATATTTCTCTTATTGAGTTTACTTATAATAATAGCTTCTAATCTAGTATTGGTGTGGCACCTTTCAAGGCACTCTATGGAAGGCCATGCCGGTCTCCTTCGTATTGGCTTGAAGCCGGTGAGAAGTTGGTTTTAGGTCTAGATTTTATTCACGATGCCACAGAAAAGATTGACCTTATTTGTCATAGGATGAAAGAAGCTCAAAGAAGAAAAAAATCCTATGCCGATAACCGAAGAAGAAATTTGGAATTTTCTGTGGGAGATTTGGTATTTGTTCATGTTCCACCTATGAAGGGTATTGTGTGTTTCAATCGATCGAGAAAATAACACCTCGATATATTGGTCCATTTCCCATCACCGAGCGCATTGGTTCCATGGCTTATCGTCTTTTATTACTGGCTCAATATTCTGCTATTCATGACGTATTCCATGTCTCTCAACTATGGAAATGTCTTAGAGATTATGATTCTATTCCTATGCCCGGTGTTATTAAAGAAATTGAAGTTTCACCTAATTTGACTTATGAGTAACATCCTATTTGTTTCATTGCTACGGAGGTTAAACGCCTTCGAAATAAAGATGTTCCACTTGTACAATTTCAATGGTCCTCGGATCCTAAAGATTGCTCTTAGGAATCCAAAGAATTCATCGAGCGACCACATCAAGACTTACTCTCTCGTGCTCCTTAAGGTGAAATTCTCATTTCAAAATTTTCTTTTGTGTTGTTATGCCTTAGTGTGGTTGTTACCCTTAATTTCTTTTTAAGTATTGCGAGTACGCAATTTCTTTAAGGAGGGGAGTCTGTAACTACCCGCATATTTTACAATTACATATTTAAATGCAGCATCATTAGTTGTATTTAAATTCCAAAATGTGACTTTTTATAAACGGTTGAATCTAGACTCGAGAGCACTTCCATTGAGTCCAAAATGGTGTTTGAGACCTTTTTGAGTATAAATATCGATATGTTTGGAGTTGATTAGAATTTTGGTATTTTCATTTGGGCTTTGGTTTTGGGTTTTAGCCCACAAACCCAATAAGATAACCCAACTCTTCTACCTAATAACTCCCACTCCACTCCTCTTCATTCATTCATTCCATTATTCCTAACACTCTCAAGCTAAAGAAAGAATGGGGGAAAAGATAGGAAATTATACTTCCTAAACCCTAATTCTCTTAGGAAATTCATGTTCTAGTTCTAAAATCATGGAGAAGCTTAGGCAAGCATACTCTTCATCTTCTCCATCTAAATCTCTCTTTAATTTTCAGAATTTCCTATAACCTAACTTAGGAAAAACTTCACCTTTGATAACATATTGAAGATTCTATATGTGTATTGAAGAGGAATTGGTCTTGCTTTGTTTTAAAGCTTCTCATTCGTTGTTTTTGAGTTTTAAAGGTGAGTTCTTAAACTCACATCTATGTCTATAGCTTTCATTGTTATTAGGTATGAACTCCTAACATCTGTTTCATGTTCAATTTCTTTTGATTTGAATTGATTTGGTGAATTTTCCAATTTTGGTGTTTTGAAGTCAAAATCTTTAAAGATCCTAACTTGGATGTTTGGACATGTTGTTTGGGGTGTATCAAAGAGCTTATAAGGCTGGGTTGTCACTTAGCATAATTGCCTAGCCTCTGTCGCTCGTCCGATCGCTTCCGGACCGATTTGGCCATCAATGGCCTAGGCAAACTATTGCCCAATAAAGGCAACCAAACGTCTGGTTGAAGAATTCAAACGGCTAGTTAGGGCATAAGAAGAACATAATGGATATGGCAGAAGAAGAAAAATGCAGAGACTACGACTAGACGTTTGATCCAAACCATCCAGACGTTTGGGAGGCTTCTGAAATTAAAAGGAAAATAGGGAAAAAGAAAATAAAATTTAGACGTCTGGCCAATCCAACCAGACGTCTGGTCCGGTGTAATTTTGCCTACTTTTGCTGTTTTTGAGTGGCTTTCAATTTTTATCGAGTTTTGTTGCTCTGTTTAATTGTTGTCAATTGTTATCGACATTGATCACTTCTTTTATGTATTTTGGGAATATCCATTTGATTGGATTTGATATCGATTTTTATGGTTTGAATTCACGTGGTCAAATGTGGATTTTTGGTGATAGATTGTTTTTATAATCATTTCTGTGATTTGTCACTCTAAATACAAAGGTTTTTATACTAGTAGTAAATATTCAAACTTTTTCACAAAAACGATTTCAACACTATTTTTAATAGAAAACTCGTTTTTAAAACCGTTTTCCAATCTATTAGTATATATAAATCTTTACCTCATTCATATGAGAAATCTAATTAAACGACTTAGCAAACCAAGTGGTATGAAACGCTTGCGTTTACTTCATCGGTTAATTTTTGGACTTGTTCGATTGAAATCTCGTAACAATCTTCGAGTGGAAATTTACAATATATTCGTAAATATTTAAGTTAGCCAGTGGTTATGGGACATGAAGCTTAACTCATTTACTAGCTCGGTGCAATTAAAACTTCTAATTGATCAATGATGATCATTTTATGATTTAGACTAGCGATATGCGATGTCACATTGTCCGCATAGGGGCTGTACCCTATTCTGTTGTGCTTCGTCTCATTTTTTATAGGCTAGCGACCTATAGGTTTTATGGAGTTCGGTTCATCGGGCATACCGTTATACTACATCGTTGTTTCGGATTATTTGACTTTCAGGTTCCTTAGGCGTACCGTTGTACTATGTCGTTGCACCGACTCTATGGTTAGTGACCATGGGATAGCGACCCGTTTGTGATACACGTGTTGGTGAGTTTTCATGCTCCTGTTTGTGAAAAGCCTCCCCCTTTGTGTTTTCTGTATTTTTAATTATTTATTTCTAGAATTTGTGTTTCACAATTTTTTTGCAATTAACATTGATACGTTTTGTCAGTGTTTGAGGTTTGGTGAATAAGCTAAAGAATGTGACATTCTTTCTGGATATTTGAGATATTGTACGAGTTTTGTTGTTATCAAATGTATGCTTGTCGAAGTATGACATTATTGTTATCATATATTTTTGTTGCATCTATTATCATATCTCATCTTGTATGATACTTATAGCTAGACTGATCCATTTATTATTTTTCTTCTTAAATAATACTCGAGTCATACCGAGGTATTACAGGTGCTTCCACTTGACTTCCTAGCAGGGACTAGCTTCTGACTTTTGGCTAACTACTTTAGCTTAGTAGTTTTTGCTTTTATACATACCGGATAGAGACTCCTTGAGTATACTTAATCTTTTGTGACGTCATGGATCTTGTTTGACCACTACTTCGATGTACACTTCTATGTGTTATATTCATATCTGTTTCCGCCTTAATGATATGAATATCCGTGATTGATTTTGTATTGTGCTTATTTTATACTTGTTTCCAAAGGCCACATAGCTACTGTGTAGTTGCTTTGAGTTTGTATTTTACATGTCGGATTTCCTCTTGAAATGAAATGCATGTTATACTATCTGACATATCGGTACTCGCACAACGCAATTACACAGATGGTCGCTCCTCAACAGCCTTATTCTTCGTGCTAGTCGATGACATTAACTAGTAGTTTCCATGGCTAGTGTGAGTATAGAGGTGGGGTGTCACAGCTTGGTATCAGAGCCAAACTTCAAACAATATAGAATAACCTAGCAAGGATCATTGTCCTAAGTCTCTCTTAGGAATCGTGCCTTAGGATTTAATATGAGTTTTATGACCTGTTCTATCCTATTTTCTTTTGTGATGCCTTGTTTTATCAATCTAGTTTGTTTGATATTCATTCTGAGAATAACCTTATTCCTCTTTTTTATTTCTTTCTTAAAGAAGAGATATGGTTAGATCAGGCCGTCCCAGCGTTGGTCAATCCAGTGCTATTCCTCAGGATGGTGTATTCATGTTTTCCCAATAGCTTTTAGATGTTGTAAAGAATGCCCAAACTGCTGGATTCATTCCGGAGCCTACACATGCTAAATCTGGGTTTGCACGCTTGTGATGTGATTATACTAATTTGGATGGAAGGCCATTAAAGGGTTCCAAAAGCGTTATAGAAGTTCAAGCTTGGCTTAGGACATGTGACCACATCTTTTTTTTGCATGAATCTTATGGATCTACATCGAGTCCAAGTGGCTTCTAGCATGCTCCAGGAGAAGCATTAGATTGGTATGAGCTTTTGATTTTGAAAATTGTTGAATCGGATCTTACTTGAGAGAAATTCCGAGAAGGTTCGAGTTTAAGTTTGTTCCAGAAGCTGAAAAGTAACTTTGGATTGACGCTTTATTGACCTTATTCAAGGTGAACCTTCTATGACAGATTATGTCGCATCTTTTGAATATCTCTCTAAATATGGGGTCGAGTATATTAATACCCTATTGAAAAAAAATCAGAGGTTTGTCTATGGGTTGAATAAGAACCTCAAAAAGGTTTTACTTTTGAAACTAAAAGTTTCTTTCGATCAACTTGTAGATACCGCTCTTCGACTTGAAGAGGCCGATAAAGAAAGTGATGTTGAAGTTGTGGGTGCCATACAAAACTTCAACAACAAGAAGAAGGTGCCTATTAAGTTCAAAGACCCTAATCCCAACAAGAAAGGAAATCAAGAAACTTCGGTAGCAAAGACTCCTACCTCTAGTCATGGGCAATGCTACTATTATGGTTCTAAGGACCATTATGCAAATAGGTGTCCAAAACCCCTTTTTTCGTTATTGCAAAAGTTTGAGTCATTTTTTATCTGTATGTCCCAAACTTCATGGAGAGAAGGAGGGAAAGCTTATCGTTGTGCAATCTCCTACTTCTCTTGGTCAAGGTATTTCTCATTCTGTCCTTGATGGCATTAATATATTTCATGATCTCCCTATTCGAGTTCTTTTTGATATGAGTGCATATCAATCTTTTATATCAAAGGAACTTGTTGATACTTTGTATTTAAATGTTATGGGCTTGATGACTTCATTGAGAGTTGCGAATCCGGTTGGTGGATCCACAACACTCAGTTTACTTTGTAAAATTGTCGAGATTATTTTATGTAATTATGCTTTCCAAGCCGATTTGCATGTTATGCATTATTTAGGTTTCGAAATGATTTTGGAAATGGATTGGCTTAATCGTTATGAAGCGCACATCCTGTGTCTCCAGAGGATTGTCCATCTTCGACATCCTCAATCTATAAAGCAGATTTCTGTTGTTCTAAAAAATTCAAATTCCAATTCAGCGGCATCCTTATATTCTCTAAATCCACATGATGACAATAATGATGATGAGGAAGATGTCATTTCCCTCATTCACGTTGTTCGCGAATTTCCCGATATATTTAAGCCTGTTTTAGGATTGCCACCTAAGCGAGCAATTAAGTTCAAAATTAATCTAATCCTTGGAGCTCTACCTATCACTCGTCCTCCTTATCATATTTCTAATAAGGAAAATGAGGAGATGCGTAAAAAATTGTCCGAATTGGAAGCAAAACAGTTATTCGTTCTAGTTACTCTCCTTAAGGAGCTTCAACTGTCTTTGTAAAGAAATCCGATGGTATGCTTAGGCTTTGTGTTGACCACCGCAAGCTCAATGATCTCACCACTAAGAATAAATATCCCTTACCTCGGATTGATGATCTATTCGTTCAACTTAGCGGTGCTAGAGTCTTTTCACAGTTAGACTTAGCTATCGATTTTCATCATCTTCATATTGCAGAGGATAACATTCCTTTGACATCATTTCGTATTCGTTATGATCATACGAGTGGCTTGTTATGCCATTTGGTTTAACGAATGCTCCAGCTTATTTCGTTGACCATATGAATCGAGTTTTCAAAGACTTCCTTGATCGATTTTTTATCATCTTTATAGATTATATTCTTGTTTATTCTAAAACCAAGGAAGAGCATGAAAAACATCTTCGAATTGTGTTGGAAACATTTTAAGATGGTCGCACCTCAACAGCCTTATTCTTCGTGCTAGTCGATGGAATTACCCCAGTTGTGTCCTTGGTTAGTGTGAATATAGAGGTGGGGCATCACATAGTGGGTTAAAATACTCATCTTTGATTTCAGATTGATTTCAAAATCCTAAATAAGGCCCAAAATTCGACGGTCTTAGAATTCGTTCAAAATAGTTCCAAAATGTTCAAAAATTCGATACAATCGCAGCAAAGCAAACTGTGCTTAAATTTGACCTTAAAGATTAGACACGTCGCCACTATAATCATGCTATGCTAGCCAAGATCCAAATCAAGCACCACCAGAACGTCCACCACTTCTTGCCGCCCCTTCGCCCACGATGCCACGTGCTCTGCCGCCTCCAATTGATAATTGCTGCCACGAGTTATGGAGCCATTTTCTAGCGAACCTCCAACCATCAAGGATGAATGAGTAGTAGATCCCTGCTCGACGAGCTCTACCCCCACGTGTCCTCTGATCGTTGCCAAGATGAACATTCACCGTTAAAACCTCGAACCCTAAAATGAATGGTCGAGGTTCATCTTTAATTTTTGGCCAAATTGAGAATAAATTACAAAAAAGAATAAAAGACTTGAGTTGCGTTCGTCGAGAGCTTTGAACCGGTATATAATAAGATCGGGTTTTGAGAAGTTTGATTTTTGATTTGAATTTGAAAATGGACTTAGGGTTTGTGTTTTAAATTTGTTTCTTCCATTAGAAGAAGGAGAAAGCTAGAGAGAAATATACGTACATGAATAAGAAAAATGAGTACTAGGGTTTATAAGAATCTATTTCTATTAACCAAACCTGATAAGAAATAAACATATATCGACTCTGAACGAAAGATGAATAGCTACCAAAAGCCCGTTTCGCTTCCGAAACAAAAATGGATCATCCCATATATCAAAATAGATGTTTTCGATTTTTTTAAACTCAACGGAATAGATTTCAAGTCCTAATTCCATTGTATGAAGAAATTAGCTTAAAAATCAGCTCATTACAAATTGATTTCAATTGAATTTAATTAAATTGATTTCTACACGTTTCGAGTCCTTACGATCAAACGACATGCCCGGTCGCTATGAAACTTGAAAAATTACCGTAATTCACCGTTACAGATCCAATGAAGCTAGTTTCGTCGAAATCCAAGACAGTTTCCAAAATGGCTATTTTCACGTTAATTAAATAAATTATTATTAAATTGATAAAGTCACTTTTTAATTGCACTTTTAATAACTAACTAATTTTATCATTTTTGATTACTTAGGCATATACAATAATTTAAAACAAGTTTACATATTAATCTAGTGTTCAATATTACATTAATTACAATGTTCAATTTCAAGTGTAATTAAATCCAATTAATTATAATTTAGTTTCAATAAATTGATTAAATTTAATTTCACTCTTTATTCAATCAATCATTACTCTATGGACATATTTAACATTGGTTTGCATCTTATTACATTAATACTCTCCAATTTCATCTTAACTTCCATTAATGTAATACTTAGTTACATTTAATTGCAATTGATTTTCGATTTAATTCAACAGATTAAATAAATAGGTAACATATCACAATTGTCACTTTTTACTTAATTTAATCACATTTATAAGTTTTATTACCTACAACGAATGTTATAACTGTTTACACAACATTGATCTTATCAAATTATAATTTATTACAAATTATTTCACAAATTAATACAGTGATTAATTTTTTTAAACTCTTTCAATCCAATTACCAATTAATACACACATTATCACAATTAATTTACAATCTATAACTAATTATGTTTTTTAGTCATTTTAATTAATTGGAATTACATTTAAAGTAGTTATCAATTACCTTAATACTATTGCATTTCATTCCAGTTATATTCTTATTATTAAATCACAAAACCTTATTAAATTAACTATTTTTAATTATCGAAAATTATGGGTCGTTTCACTCTCCCCCATTCAAAAATTTTCGTCCTCGAAAAGGGAAAAGGAGCGATAAAGAATTAATTCATCTCATTCAAAATATTGAATTTATAGACAACTAATTCACATAATTAAATAATTTAAACAACATATCAACTTATAAACAATTAAATCCTTTTATATTCAAGTTAGTAAAAATTTGAAAAACAGTTCATAAAATTTTTCTAAGTCCAAAATTTATAGAAAATTTCGGCAGAGTCTCCTTTGTATGGATAGGTCTGGGAGAATAATAATATCAATAATAACAATATATATCATACATTTCAAAATAAAATATCCCAAACCATGGGAAAGCAATATAATACCGCTACAAACGTAATCCGAGAAAGTACGCATTTTTCGGGAAAACAACGCTTAATTTATGAAACCAAAAGCAGTAGCTATTGCTTCCATAAATCTATATTTCACTTATGTAATCCAAAAGAGTTAGAATTATGCAAAAGAGAAATATTAAAGTTGTTTCAACTAATAACAACGAAATAATTACAACATAACAATAAGCATTCGCAAACAAACAATACAAACATGATTTTCAACAAAGAAAGCAATTATCCATCTATAGCAACCAAAAGAAATGGTTTGTTCGGGTTCAGAATCTTTAATCGTATAGAATAATAAATAAATTACTAAGTATACCATTACACTTAACAGTCTTAGACAATACCCAATAGATTATTTACACATTTTTATACAGCTAGAGGTATTCTTTCCCTATCATCCCATAAGCCAATACAAACAAAAAATTCAAATGTCAATTAAGTTTATTCTTATAAATCTCCTTTCATATTATTTACTGTCCTTAAGTTTCATTCATTCATACAATTTTTATTCGATTAATTTACATTCATCACTTACAAAATTCATTTCCCATTCGTTTATACAATGCCATTTTCTCTTTTCATTACTTTGCATTCATTGTTTATATAAGTTATTTCCATCTCAATTATTAGATTATCCATTATTATGTAAGTCTCTTTACAATTTAATTCACCATTAATAGATTATTTCTTTTCCATATTCATTATCCCCTATATTTTATTATTAAATGTTAGATCCATTCCTAAATCATTTCAATGTTTTCTAAAGTTATAATCATTCAATTAATATAGTACCCACTTTAATTATAAATGGCTTCAACATTAACTTAAGTTTATAATCATTTCCTTGCAGTATTCATTTTTTCTATAAATTTAATTAGCAACATTTCAAATTATTACTTAAGTTCATAACAGTTTATAACATCAGAATTCTTTTTTTATAGAAGTAGTTCCATTTAACACTTTCATTATTTAAGTTTTATTGGTATAATATTATATTACATATTCTTATTTACATTTCAAATTTTAAATATTTTGGTAAGTTATATGTATGTCTTTTAGAGTGTAATGGAATGTTAAACAAGTTCATCTTATTCATTTAGTAAATAAAATGTTCAATAGTTATCATTTCTCATTTTTATATCCTTTGGATTTACGGTTTACAAAATTTCAATTTCTTATATTTTCATTAATCACTTAGTACCTAGTTTCTAATTACACATAATAAAAGCTTCCAATTATTAAAATAGTCAAGATTTCATTTCATTATAATAATTGAAATTTCCAATTTGCATAAAACTTAAGAACTAAATACCGGGTTCCTTTTCAATTATTTTAAAATTATATATATATATATATATATAAAATCATATCTTTTATATATATCAAATCATATTGGAAATAAAATTAAGATTTGTTGGTCAAAACAAATGGGTAGTAAAACTATTACAACCATCTACCCACTTTGAAACTTGAAAATGAACGTCGATGATGCATGCACTCATCATCAAAATTATTTTCCAACGACAGAGAGGGGAGTAAATAACTTATTTCCTTCAAAAATTCCATTTTAAAACATTTCTTTCCAATCATCTTGAAATATTTATATCAAAAAATACTTTGAATATAATATTATTATTATATTCCAAAGTCATTCGAAAGAAATTTCCAAACTTTCGAAACTTAAGTTCTTAACTTTCAATTAATATTCATTTTATCTACGATATCATTTTACAACACACGTCTACAAAATTTTTCCTTTCTATCAAAACAACACATAACATCCAACCATGTCATTTATAAAATTTATTATTTTATATACAAAATATATAATAGGAAAAATCATTTCATTTGCCTATATTTCAAAACAATATTGTGTCGGTCTGTCCTATTAAGTGTTTAGAAATTCCTATATATGCCATAGCGTCCTATGCACCAACCCGAATTTATAAATACTAAACAGAGCAAATTAACACAATACAAGTCATAACACTAACAAATACACTCTCTCATATATATACACTCAGCGACTCATTCTAGGTACTACTACACTATTTAATATGAGTCAGACCCTATAAAGCTAAGGTTATTGCTAAGCCAAATCTCTAATACCACTTGTAACGACTCGCCTTTTTGGACGGTTTAAATCGCGATAAACCACATGTCAGACTCAAACCATTAAAAAGGAAGTTACGGGGTAAATAAGAAAAAGCATAAAAAGAAAGAAAAAACAAATGCAGAATCTCGCAGCGGGATAACAAAATACAATAATCAAATAAACAGTTCATGAAGATGTTTATAGTAGCATTTGATTATATTGTTATAATACAAAGTCAGAATACATACAGCAGTAATAAATAAATGCAGCGGAACAACGTGATGAAGTGGAATAAATATAATAAACAATAACAATATTAAATCTTTGTATTTGTCCTCCAGAAACCAGTCTTCGGTAAACTGAAAAGCCCAAACCGACCCGAGCAAATTGAAAAGAAAAAACACTCGATTCAGAACTAAAAGATCTTATGTAAGTTAAATCAACAATAAATAAATATAAGTGTAACGACTTCAGAGATGTTTACGAGTTTTGACATCTCCTATCCAGTGTCTAACGTGGGTGCAATAACTTAAGAGATGTTCGGGATTTCCATCTCCTAGGGATCCGTTAAACTATCTACATACATAGTACAATATGCTATTATAATAGTGTCTACAGTAAAGTATTAAAACAACGTTAAGGTGTTATGCATATCCCCCTTAACACGTTTTATATATTCCCATAGTCTATACAGTGCCGTAAGCTCCTCCACGAGGTTTACTCAGAGGGAACTCCATATATATGGTATAAAACAAAGTCTTAGAAGGCACGATAGTGCATGTGAACACGACACTCGAGTCAATGCAGAGTAGGATTCTACCAATTGCGGATCCGGACTGGTGGTAATGCATAGCAGCTTCTACCGTCCACTTTGGAACACACTCCCATAATCAAAATCAAGTGTGGCCACCAAATCATCACAAAGTCAAAATATGGTATCGAAGAAGCATGTCCGATAGGAGGAATGACCTAACTTGGCCTGGCGTGGCTCCTGTTTTAGTCACATCTAAGCTGACTCACGGGAGTCAGGGTCATGTAAATACCTCATATAGAATCGTTCGCCAAACCTTCCTACTTCATTTTGGAATCTCCACCACGTACACAATTGTTAAAGTGGTTTTGGTATTGGCAGAGAGCATGAAAATATTCGATTTCGGCCACTTTAACAACCGAACGCTTATTTCACACCGGATGGCTCTTTTACATTTCAAAAACCATTTCATATTGATATCAAAATATCATATTCAATTCAAACCATATCACTTTCGAAATTATAGTTTCAAAATAGGTTATACCCTCATTTGAAAATTATCATATTTACTCAAATAAGTTATTTAAATCCCAACTTAGGTTATTACATCATTTAATCATATTTGCTTTTTAAATCAAGGATTTAAATATAACCACTTCCAATTTACAATTTGTAATTTAGAAAATAGTATAAATAGTTACAAATAGTTTAATATAGTTTGAAAATATATTTAAATTGTTTGAAATACTTTAAAATAATTTAAAAGTGGATTAAAATAGTTTAAATAGATTTAAATTAGTTTTAGTAGAATTAAAATTGATTAAATAGATTTAAGTTAGATTAATTAGTTTTAAAATAGATTAAATAGATTTAAAATAGATTAAATAGAGTAAAAATAAATTAATTATATTTAAAATAGATTAAATAGATTTAAAATAGATTAATTAGATTTTTAAAGAGATTTAAATAGATTAATTAGATTTAAAATAGATTAATTATAAAATATATTGATTAGATTTAAAATAGGTTAAATAAATTTAAAATATATTAATTAGATTTTAAAATAGATTAAATAGATTTAAAATAGATATAAAATAGATTAATTAGATTTAAAATAGAATTAAATAGATTAAAATACTTTAAATAGATTAAAATGGTTTAAAATAATTAAAATAGATTAACTTAGTTTAAAAGTTTAAAACTTAATAATTATAATTTAAAAGGACATTCTATAGTTTATTTTTAAGATAATAAATTTGAAATTAACATCAAATTTAACCTTTTCTTCCATTTCAACAAATCTAGACCATATCCAGATTTCAAATCAAAACTCAATTTCGATGAATGTCGTTTATACTTCAAATTATACTTTAAAATTTCAATTTAAATCCTTTAAATAATTACTTAAAATCATTCAATTTATATCAGTCAAATTCTATTTTAAAATATCGTTTAACTATACTCAAAGATTAGAGACTGAAGGTCACTTAGTTTAACTAATCTAGTGTCTGTATATAATTTTCTACCCTATGGTCAAGTGATATAGATATTTATCATTTCAATCTGCAAATATTCAAATTTTATGGGTATATATTATTTTAACCCTAATTCCAAAATTTATTTCAATGAAAATCGCTTGGGTTTATCATCTCAACCCATAACATTTTCCCCTATTCTATATGATCATTCGGGCATGTATCATTCCAACCCATAGGGAACTTGCAGCGTTATAACAGTATAAAATATAATATCTAGTTATCCATGTCAAAAATCAAACATCCATCATAATCATCATCCAAATCAATCAATAAATAACATCAATTTACTGATTATCAATAACAGGTATAAACAGGTAATTTAAAATTTAATATTGAATTAATGGTGATTAAATGCAATAAAAGTCATATTTAACAGGAATGACAATCTAAACATACCAATCATTAATCCATCAATTTCTAATCGCATCAAAAATTTAACTTAACTAACATAAGATAATTTAGTAGTTGTGAGTGGGTTACAACACCCACCTTTGATTACAAATCGATTTGAAAATCAATAATAAGGCCCAAAATTCAACAGTCTTAGAATTCGTTTGAACCGGCTCTAAAATGTCCGGAATTTTGATATGATCGCAGTGGAGCAAACCGCGTGTAAATTCGACCTCAAAGAATAGACACGTCACCACCGTAATCACGCTACCCAGACCTTAATCAAACCTTTGCGCGTGCTCACTACTCAGCCGCCACCCTAAGATCGTTAACCATTGCCGCTATGTTAGCCAAGACCCAGATCAGGCACTACCAGGACGTCCTCCACGGTTGGCCGCCCCTACGGCCCCGAAGCCACATGCTCCGCCGCCTCCAATTGAAAAGAGCCACCACGAGCTGTGCAGCCATTTTCTGGCGAACCTCCAACCGTCAACGACGAACGAGTAGTAGATCCCAGACCTACTAGACGAGCTCTACCACCCCATGTCCTCCGATCGCTACCAGGACGAACATCCACTATTAATACCTCGAACCCTAAAATGAATGGCCGACGTTCATCCTCAATTTTTGGACAAATTGATAATCAATTACAAAAAAGAACATAAGATTTGAGTTGCACTCATTGAGAGCTTCGATTCGGTATATAATATGATAGGGTTTTGAGAAGTTTGAATTTCGATTTGAATTTGAAATTGGATTTATGGTTTGTATTTGGAATTTGTTTCATCCATTAAAAGAAGGAGATAGCCAGAGAGGAATGTATGTAAAGGAATAAGAAAATGACTGCTAGGGTTTATAAGAATCTATTTATATTAACCAAGCCTGATATGAAATAAACACATATCGACTCTGAACAAACGACGAAGAGCGACCAAAAGCCCGTTTCGCTTCCAATACGAATGTGGGTCATCCCATATATCAAAATAGATATTTTTGATATTTTTAAACTCAATGGAATAGGTTTCAAGTCCTAATTCCATCATATGAGGAAGTTAGCTTAAAAATCAGCTCATTACAAATTGATTTCAATTGAATTTAATTAAATTGATTTCTACGCATTTCGAGTCTGTACGATCAAACGACAACCCGGTCGCTATGAAAATTGAAATCTTACAATAATACATCATTAAGGATCCGATCAAACTGGTTTCATCAAAACCCAAGACATTTACCAAAATGGCTATTTTCACGTTAATTAATTAAATTATTATTAAATTAATTAAATAACTTTTTAATTCCTCCTTTAATAACTAACAAATTTTATCATTTTTGATTACTTAGGCATTTACAATAATTTAATTTTTTTACATATTAATCCAGTGTTAAATACTACACTAATTACAGTGTTCAATTTCAAATGGAATTAAATCCAATTAGTTTTAATTAATTTCAATAAATTGATTAAATTTGTTTTCAATCTTTTTATTCAATCAATCATTACTCTATGGACGTAGTTTACATTGGTTTACATCTTATTACATTAAAATTCTCCAATTTCAATTTAATTTCCATTAATGTAATATTTAATTACATTTAATTGCATTTGATTTCCAATTTAATTCAACAGATTAAATAAATAGGTAACATATCACATTGTCATCTTTTACTTAATTTAATCACATTCATAACTTTTATTACCTACAACGAATGTTATAACTGTTTGCACAATATTGATCTTATCCAATTACAATTTACTATATTTCACAAATTAATGCAATATTTATTTTATTAATTACTCTTTTAATCCAATTATCAATTAATACACATATTATCACAATTAATTTACAATCTATAACTAATTATATTTTTATAATCATTTCAATTAATTGGAATCACATTTAAAGCAGTTATCAATTACCTTAAATTAATAGTATTGCATTTCATTCTAGTTATATTCTTATTATTAAATCACAAAATTTCATTTCTCCCAACATTAAATTACAAAACCTTATTAAATTAACTATTTCTAATTATCGAAAATTACAGGTCGTTACAGTTTCCTAAGATTTCATGGAATTTCAAATGTCCAAAACATGAAATAAATATTTATAATCAAAACCGCAATAACAGACTTGAAAATAAAATAGAAAGAAACTCAATTATCACACCAATTAAATGAAATATCATAAATAATAAGAATTGCAATTTAAACTTCTTATCCTATTCTACTCCTCTTTTATAAAGAAATATATAAAATAAGTGGTGTAAACTACGAATAGAACTTGTAATCTAAACCTCTTATTTTATTGAAGAACCACAATTTAACCCAAAGAAGAAGGAGAAATGGAACAGACTATGAAATTATCAAAAATTACATAAATAAAACAAATTCCCTCAAATTAATAAAAATTATTGAGAATATCAACATATAATTAACATTTCAACATAAAAAGAAATTTTGGGGGATTTTATCTATCATATTTTTGAAATCCCTAAGGCATATTCAAATCCAAAAGAGATACAGTAAAAATTTGCTAGAAAGAAATACTATGGCTTCCACTCATTGATCAGCCTTAGCTTTATTCAAATGGATTTGTAGCCTTCCAATCTCTTCCATAATCTCTCTTTTGATATATACACGCACAATAAGGAAGTGGTATATATACACGTTAAGTTTAGGATAATTCGAGAAGAATAGGATAAAAATAGATTGGAGGAAGAAGAAACAAATAGGAAATAAGTTGAATCCTTACCTGAATTCTCTATCGAGTTTCTGAATCTTATTAGAGCGATAGCAATGGTAGAATTTCATCGTATTCCCATAAATAATATGGATAAAAGTGAGAGGAGATAGTCCTATTTATAGGAGTTGAAACGCACCAGAACCGTAGGATGGAAGTGTGGGTAAATCTGGAGCGCACAATTGAGTAGAACATAGCATAAAACCCTATCTGCCAATGGAAACTATTGCTGCCAAGCAGTCAACCGCCCTTGGGTGACCAGTCAACCACTACGGTTGACTGGTTGACTTATTTAGGTTGGCCACTCTTTTATTTAGGGCGTCTATTTATGTATTCGTTGCTGTATTACTTTATTCTCTAATTAACTTTTAGACATTAACTTTAGTTAAACATTTACTTAGCCCGTAGCTAATTTTTGAAGTTTAAATCCTAATTTGATTTTTTATTTGAATTGAATTCAAATTAAATTAATTTAAATCTAATAACGACAAATGCTCCTAACTTCTTTGTTTGAGCTTCATTTTCAGTATATTATATATGGAAGTAGATCAAATTTTTTCCACTAATGTAATGGAATAATTTTCATGATCAAATTCCAACTTTTATAAAATTTCCATATCCAATCCTTATCATACTTAGTTTAATTTACTTTATTTACTTATGGTTCATTTTATGGGGCGTTACATTCTTCCCTTCTTAAAAAAGATTTCGTCTTGAAATCTTCCAAGAGGCGAACATCATAACTCGCAATAACATCCATATTATACAACCAAGTTCTCTATACAACCATCTACTAAACCAATAGTGCAATGTAATTATGTACTGCAAACATGCTAAAATGAGCTCAATCCTAGCATAAATGTGCAATCGTGTCGTGTTAGCATGTGTGCAAATATACTAAACATGCATAAAAATTTCTATATGAGTGTAAGGTGATTGTGAAAAAGTGTAACAACCATCTCTTACCATCCAACCTAGCAACCATCATGCAACCCAAATCCTAATTTAGAAGAGAAAAATAGCTAGTGAAAAGCTCTAGGTAAGTGTTCTTCATCTTCTTTTCGGTCTCTCATGTGCTTTCCGTCCGATTGTCCCCCCATTTTACTCAAACCAACTTAATTATTTCATTGCGTAGTCTCCTAGTACCATGCTTCATAATGCGTGTGGTGGCATATGTCACTATCGGCTCCGTCTCCCAATCTCCCAACTAATTAGGCTTTATTTTGCTGGCGGTGTCATGAAGGTATTTCCTAAGGTGAGAAATATGGAAAACATTATGGACTCCTGCCAACTTATCAAGAAGCTCCATACGATATGCCAATTTTCTTACTCTTTCCAAAATTCTAAATGGCCCAATAAATCCAGGAGCGAGTTTTCCATACTTGCCAAATCTAACAACTTTTCTAAGAGGGGAGATTTTAACAAATACCATATCTCCAAACTCAAATTCAAGTTCTTTCCTTCTTTTATCCATATAAGATTTCTGACGGTCTTGTGGTACCTTCATCCTCTGCTTGATCAACTCTACTTTTTCTGTGATATACGGATCAAATCGGTTCTGAGCTCTTTGTTAGTGGTTTTCCACCAACAACTAGGCAATTGCATGGCCACCCATAAAGTGCTTCAAATGGGGTCATACCAATCATAGTCAGATAGCTATTATTATACGCAAACTCAACCAAAGGTAGATGCTGCTCCCAATGTCCTTCGAAATCCAAGACACAAGCTCTCAATAAGTGTTCCAAAATTCTATTCACCCTCTCTATTTGTTCATTAGTTTATGGGTGATATGTCGTGCTAAGGTTTAAAGAAGTTCCCAATGCTGTCTGTAGGCTCCCTAGTGAACAAGGGGTCCCTATCACTGAGTATGCCTACAGGAATTCCATGTAGATGAACTGTCTCTTTAATATAAATCTGGGCGAGAGAGGCACTAGTCTTAGTTCTCCTAATTGGAACAAATGAGCACTCTTGGTGAGTCTATCTACAACAACCCAAATAGCCTTCTTGCCCTTTTAACTTTTAGACAGTCCTTCTACAAAATTCATCAAAATATGCTCCTACTTCCAAGTCGGAATTTCCAAAGGTAATAATAATCCACCAAGCTTCCTTTGCACAACTTTTATCTTTTGACGTGTCAAACACCTAGCAAAAAACTCAGCTACGCTCCTCATCATTCCATCCCAAAAGAAAATTCTCTTCATGTCCTATACATCTTATCTCTTTCGGTGTAACATTCACACCCCTTAGTACACCCAAAAGGACACACTAAAAGCTGTTATGCGTTATAGGTATAACTAAAACTAGCAGAGACTAAGAATCACAAGATAAAATCGATAAAAATAGCGGAAATAATTAAAATAATAATTTGTTAAAAGTCAAACTTCATAATATAGAATTATAAAACCAAATACATAATATGTCACAAAATACCAATATATGTTTCATGAAATCAAAATCTCAGTCTTATAAATATCAGTGTACAAACAAGCCCTCACAAAGTGCTAGTACAAGGAATAAGCTAAAAAATGAAAATAAAGAAGAGAAATACATAAGAAATCTCTGTCAAAGAAGTCTCCAAGTGTCTGCAATCTATCGCCCTTTCTCTTGCTAGCCTATGGGGAGAAAAAGGAAAAATGGAGGAGTGAGTCGGACAAAAAGTCTGGTGAATGATAGTAATTACTAGAATCTTTAAGCAACGTGTGATAATCCAGATTTTGAACATATGTTAATTGGTAATTAACTGATTTTAATTGAAACACTGATTTAAGTTGAACAAATAATTTTTATAATAAATACATATATCTGGATAGATATTTATTGGATAATCTTCTTTTATAATCACTTAAAATGAGCTAAAACTTGGTCTTTTTCAAAACAAAATAAAAAATATATTTGTTTATGTATATTAAGTAGATTGTAAAGAGAATTTTGTTTTGATATTCAAAGGAAAATATCTTAAAATAAATTGGATCTAAAACTCTATATTTTTAAAACTAGTATATATATATATATATGTATGTATGTATAATTATTTATTAGTGTATCGGTGGATTTTTATATCTTTTTCTTTAAAGTTTTATAAATATAAATAAAAAGAATAGTTTAAAAACATAAGTCCATGCCAATTAACATGTATAAGCTTAGAGTAGCATGCAATTACAAATGGCATTTTTTTTTCCTTTGAAATTGAATATTAACAGTCATAAATGAGAACTATAGGCTATATACAATTATACATCTCAACCCTTTCATTTATTCCTCTTTCAATATCTAAAAAAACAACCAGAGAATAAAAATAGAAATCAAACTAAAACAACAACTTCAGATTCATCTCAACTTGAGCAAAACAATTCAAGACCAACTCCCTATACATCAAGCAAAGATTCAAAATCAATTTCAAATCAACCAAGTTCCAAATCAAGCAGTTCTCTATTATCATCTTTTGCACGTGAGTAAACGTTCACCCTTTAACCAAATCAACTTATTTACCCCGATGCATGTGATAAATTCTTGAAATATTGTTGTGAAATGTTTGCATGAATTTATGAATATGCTTGTATGTATATAAGTATGAGTACCGTGTGCATATCTGTAAATAAGTCTCTACTTAAGTGCAACAAACCAAACATACTCTAAATTCAGTATCTCTTCATATAAACTAAATTAGATTATAGTGTTTAAAGGAAAGCTGTTTGTATTAACCTAATCTTTTTTTTTAAAAATGTTCGTAAGTATAATTATAAAGTAATTGACTGGGAAATAGGAATATATAGTGAAAAATCAATTCAAGTCAAAAAATTAAGTAGTTAAATTCTCAAGTTTTGATTGTATATTTGGATTCGTGATTGAAAACCATGATTTTTATATAAATTTCATGAATTTTAAGATTTGAGATAACGAGAGTTTGCGAGTTGATCAAAGAGACCATTTTTGTCGATTTCCAACGATCAACGAAGAGTGATGGGTCATGCTTGAGCTGGAGGTAGCTTGAAGGTTAGGGATCGAAGGAAAAATGGTGGATGGATTTTTAGATGGCTGAGGTGTCTTGTCGACGGTAGTTTAGGGTTTGGTGAGCTATTTTGGTCATCGATGTTCTCGAGGGTCTGGAGACGTCGCGGGTGAACGAGAGACGGTCGCGGGTGGAGGATTAGAAGCATAGGCGTATGGCGGAGATCTGGTTATGATCGCGAGGTCACAGAGGGTCGGAGGCGGCGACGTGAGAGAATTTTCATCGTTGGGTCTGGGTTCAGTGAGTGCTCGACATTCTCGATTTCGATTCTTGACGAAATCAACGATGCTGGGTGGATAGAACGTACGAGTGGGTCGATGACGACTTGTAGGCGAAGGCGAAGTCGATTTGAACAATGACAACCCATGTGCACGTGCACGAGTTATCTTGTGTATCTGGAGGTTGCGGAGCATTTTGATGCTTCGGGAAAGATGGGGTGTTGCTCGAAGTCATTCTCGAATTTTTCTAAGAGAAGTGGATGAGTTTTGGCTCGGGTGTGGATCGGGATTGGCTCGGGAAATGATGGGTTGGGCTCGGGTTCTTTTGTTATGATTTTAACCATGGTTTAAGGCAATAGTAAATTGTTAACAAGTTTATAAACAAAGGAAATGTACCAGTTTCAAAGTAAAATATTAAACTAGTTTCCAAAACAAAGATGTTGATCAAGTTTTCAAAACAAATTTCAAAATATATAGATTGTAACTACAAATGTTTTTGAAATAAATTATTTTGTTTCGGATAAATGAATATTAAGCTGATTAAATTAAATCTCTAATTATTTTCAAAATAAAAGGGATGTGATTAAGTAAGTGATTAAAGGTAAATGTATTGAACTTAAATTAGTAAAAAAGGTATTAAGAGATTTTATATAAAGCATTTAAATTAAATAAGATTTAAATAATGTAATTAGTAATTGATTAAGATAATTGGTTTATCTTAATTAATTAAGGTCTTACTATATTAAGGGCTAATTACTTAATATAAATAATTAAGGATAATTACTTAATGAAATTAATTAAAGGGTAATTAATTAATTAATGTTATTTAAGGATCACTAATTAATGTAATTAATTAATGGATAATTAATCTATGTAAGCAGTTAAAGATTAATTAATTAATGTGAACAATTAAAGGATGATTAATTAATCTCATTAATTAAAATAATAATAAATGTTTTATAATTAATTAAGGTTAATTAAGCAGGATTTGAGGGTAGTTAATTTAATGTATTTAGTAATTAGATTAATTTAATTAGGAATCGAATGACTAATTAATCTTTCTTATGGATGATTTATTGAATGATTAGATTAATATCTAGTCTGATAATTTGTAATGTTCTGTGATATGATGTTTTTGGATTGAACTATGATAGTGTGGGTTATTTATTGGTGATGAATTGCTGTGTAAATTGACATCTTGTATTTATGAATGGAATTGTATTCACTTAAACAACTTAGATTAAAGAATGGTATTGAATTCGAAGAGACCGGGGTCGAGTATCAGCAAATAGCAGAAACCACTTCGATTAGTAATCTACAAATTCTTTATGGATTTTACTTTAGAATCAAATAGGCTGGAATATAATAAATCAAGTAACATGGCCTCTTAAACTGAGTAACAGTTCTTAGATATTGTTTTGTGATAAGTGATTGATTATAACAAGTTAAGAATTCGTAGTAAGGTATGAGTAACCTCGGGTTTTCAAATAAGTTTTATAACTTTGTATTTCAAATTATTTGCATTTACGCACGCTGGTTTCCAGCCTGATTTGGGTGTTACTTTAATGTAATGCTCGGGTCAGACCGAGTATTACAGATTCTTAAGTTAGGACGTTCTGGAGCTCAGGAGGCGAGCTGGATGGCAGGTACGTATGGAGTATATTCCGCTGTGTATTGAAGTTATATTGTTTGTATTCTGGGACAATTTGTTAAAACTGTCCAGTTTTAATGAACTCTGATGTATTGTATGTAAATTGACACATACACCTTTTCTTTGTATAAATTCTATTATTTGATATTATATTTTGATCTGCTGCGAATGTGAGATTCTATTTTCTGTTTCTTCTTTTACCTCTTTTCTTCTTTAACCTAACAATCTGGAATTTCCGGCGTTCGATTGCTCGGCACTTCTACAATGGACGTATTAGTGTCGAATTTTCGAGGTCAAAAATTTTGGGTTGTTACACAAAGTAAAAGTACTAGACTTTACAACAGTTCTAGCATATAAAAGGAAAGAAAGGAAACAGTGAGAAGGAATAAGCTGAAAATAAATATGAATTAAATAAATTGACATAATTGATTAACTTTGATTGTTTGCACTTGTCTTTGATAATTGATTAGGCTAAATTCCTAATCCTATAGTTAGGCTGATATCCTAGTTCTACCCTTTGATCGACCTGCTACTCCATAGAATCTACTGTGGAACGCACACTAAAGCTCCCTATGCAGTAGACATTGGTGCCTACAAAAGACACACTAGGCGCTTAGAACTCATAATAATTACTGAGCACCCGAATGGAAGTCGCACGTATAACCGCAACCATGCTCATGTTACCTGCTGTTCCATCTATTGAGTATTCTTATTACCTTAAGCTCCAGGATAAGCATGCCCTCGTCTCACTTCAGGATTATGTGAGACACCTAGTCTCACTTCAGTGTTATATGAGACACCTTATTTCACTTCTGGGTTATGTGAAACACCGTGTCCATAATGATAATGGGGGAAATGCTGTTAGTAATGTCCCATCATCCAAACAATATCTAGTTGCGCCCTTTGCCCAAATCCCCATGATTTGAACTTCTACTTATCGTCCATTTACTACTGTTATTAACATAAGCGTGCCCCTCATCTCACTTCAGGATTATGTGAGACACCTTGTCTCACTTCAGGGTTATGTGAGACACCTCATTTCACTTCAGGGTTATGTGAAACATCGTGTCCATAGAAATAGGAAAATGTTATTTGGTATAGGTCCTACTTTAATTCTTTTCTTATTAACTTAGTTAATTATTTAAATAAGCCCTTACTTTTGTTCTTACTATCTATGCTTATTAATTTATCCTAATTCTTAACATAAGCCTCACTCTATTCTATTTCTTATTATAACCTACATTATAATCATGCTTATTACTTAACCTAAGGTCTAAGTGTAAGAATAAGCTTCTTTCATCTTATACTCTTTTGAATTATAATTCTAAGTTATATCTAGGCCAATTACCTTTAATTAGTCCATTTCTAACATCAATATCATAATTAGTCTCTATTTCAGTCTTAATTCCAGTTTTATTTTTAATTAGTCCAATTCTAACATCAATACATAATTAGGCTCAATTCCAGTCTTAGTTCCATTTTTATTTTTAATTAGTCCAATTTTAACAACAATATCATAATTAGGCACAATTTCAGTCTTAATTCCTTTTTTATTTTTATTTAGTCCAATCCTAACATCAATATCATAATTAGGCTCAATTTCAGTCTTAATTCCATTTTTAATATAATCTTTACAATTTATATCTTATCTTCCGTTATTTTAGCATTCTTATAATTTAAACCCATATTCATATTTAATCTATTCTAATTCATACACGAAGAAGAAGGAGAAATAAAAGAAAACTGAAAATAGAAGAAAATCCAAAGCGTAGGAAAAAGGATGTAAATAACACATAAATAGCAGTAAATAAATTAAAGTACTGTAAATAAACTGTAATTAAATGGAAATCTATAATTAAAAAATAAACTAACTGAAAAGAATAGTTAAAAGAAATAGGCTGAAAATAATTCTAAAAACTGTAAATAAACTACTAAAAAGGTTATTCCAAAAATCATTGTAAACCTACAACTATTGGAAACCCTATTATTTTAAATTACTTAAAGAAATCTAAGATAATTACAATCACTCATCTAAGACAAAATCTAGGATCCCTTTTTTTACAACAACCAAATTCTCTAGAGATCTCCTCTAATTTGTACAATCTCTATTTTTTATTTGAATATATATATAATATTATTTTATTTTATAAATGAAGAATGTAGGTAAATGTTTGAGAGAGAAAAATGAAGGCTATTTTTTGATTTTAGAGTAAAACCCTAGGTTAGTTTAAGTCCTATTTATAATGCTTTAGGTGTGCTTTCAACCGTAGATTAGAATCTTTAGAAACTTCTGCTGACTCATTGCTATGTGAAATCTTACAATGCACCTTGTCAGCGCCTTATCTTATATTTAATTTAATTAATTACACCCTTAATAATATAAAAACTATAAATAACATTTTCTTCTCCTCAATTAATTGCAAATTTGTGACATTTTATTTCATAATATTAAATTTACATGCGTCTCTCTTTATTCACATGTTTCATTTTAGTTTTCAACATCCCATTTAATTTACATGTTTACGTCTGAAATAAATAAACAAACAACATATCAATATCTTTTCACATTTACATCTGAAATAAGTAAATTAGTGTGTCAATATTTTTCCATGTTTACATCTAAAATAAACTAATAAATAGCTAGAAATTCTTATGCCAGTATTGTACATATTCATGTTTGAATTAATTGGATGAATAACATGTGAATTGTAATGTCAATATTCTATATTTTCAAATCTAAATTCATTAAATAACATGTGAATTATTATGCCTACATTTTTTCCCGATATTCACATCTGTGGTAATTAGATAAATAACATATGTCCACAAATGTGTATGTATGTTGTGTATTAATTAGTAACCTAATTCTTTACCTTTAAATTGAGAAATCAATTACATTAATTGATTGGTATTAATGTTTTTATGTTTAAAAATCAAACTGACCCTTATTCTTTACTAATAAAGAAACAACATACCTTATATAAGAAATGCAATCCTCCCATAATACACTTTTTCCTTCTCTTTGCAAAATATAATGTTTATTTTGTTAAATGACTTCTTTTTATAAATTTATAGTTACATTTTCTCTTATTTACAATAACACATCTCATTTGAACATCGTTATCTAAATGTATAAAAGTAGATGTCTTCTTTTTAAATACACTGTTATCCCTTTTTTTGTAACAAAACAAATTCACTGTTTATAAAATCATACATATATTCAAAAATGAGAAGTTTATTTTATTTATCTCAAAACATGCATTTATTTTTATTTAAAATTTTCATTCCATTTTGAATGCAAGTTCTTATATTAAACTCAATCATTACAATTTAATTCCTTTTTCCCCTTCTAATCGAAGCATTTCAATAAATCCACTGCCAATTAATTTTAATACTAATTTCAAATGAATTCTAATTATAAATACTACTTCTTTTCACTTATAATTATTTATCAATCCCTCCTTAAATTTTGGGTACATTTGGGACGAAAGGTCAACCTTGAGTGGTGACACTTCATAAGCACATCTCCCATCAAGTCATTAGTCACTGGGACGCAAAGACGTCCATCTCTTCTCAAATATCCTTTCTCATCAATTGAATACCTCTAGCATGGGAAAAATGCTCTCCTTTTCTATATTTTTCCAAAATCTCTACCAACTCCTTGTCTTCTACTTGCTTATGCCATATACGATCCATCAAGGCTGGTCTAGACTCTAATAAGTGATAGAAAACCTTGGAGATGTTTTGTTGAAGCCTGGAGGTTAAAATTCGAGAGAAAACCCAATGGTCTTTATTCATATATAGAACATATGGTAGCGTGTCTACTACTAATATCAAAACCACTCCCTCCCTCTCATATATATTCGCCCCACCTCCCTACACATTTTTGGCTAAGCACCATACCCTTCTATGGGTCATGGCCGAACATACTAGGGTCCAAGAGCAAGTTCGAGAGGTTCCAGAGCAAAGAAAAGGGAAGGAAGTGCAATGTCGGTTTAAGTTGAAGAAGCTTCAAACAAATTTGGTGGAGTGGAAATCGATAGTGACTACTTGAGTTTAGTTTTGTTTATTTAAAACTTGAAATGATGATATGCATGTTTAATTAGTAAATTCGTATATTTGGTTGAATATTGGATGAATATTTGATTAGTAACTTGGTCGCTAATGATGTGACGCCCCACCTCTATACCCACGCTAGCCAAGAACACTACGGTGTAATGCTGTCAACTAGCACGGAGAATAAGGCTGTTGAGGAGCGACCCTCCGTGTAACTGCTTTGCGCGAGCATCGATATGTCAGATAGTATAACATGCATTTTATTATCAAGAGGGAAAGCCGACATACCGATACAAACACAAAGCTACTACACAGTGGCTATAATAATCTTCGGAAACAAATATAGAAATAAGCATAACACAAATCAGTCACAGATAATTCATATCACAAAGGAGGAAGAAGATATGAATGTATAACTAACACATGAAAGTGTATATCAGAGTAGTGGTCAAAAAGATCCATAATAATACAAAAGAATAGCAACACGTGCTATACAAAAGAATACATCTATGAGTCCATATCTCAAGTGTATACAACAAAAACTGCTACTAATCTAAGTAGTTAGCCAAAAGTCAGAGTAATGAATCCCGGGGATAAGTCAAGCAGAAGCACCTGCAACATCTCGGTCTGACCCGAGTATTATTTATAAGAAAATAATAAACGGATCAGTCTAACTATAAATATCAGATAAAACGATATGGAGTAAGAGTTATGACTAAACACATAATAATCACAATGTCAAGCTATGATATATATAAGTTATTGAAAATCAACAAGAGATTAATCAATATCACCAAATTTACACAAGAATCAAAGGAAATGTCATACTCCTTATTTCGTTCACCAAACCATAAATATTGACAATTATATCAATGTCAATCACAAAAGTCAATGAAACACAAATTCACCAATGCATAAATATTGATAAATCTTATCAATGGAAATCACGAAAATTGGTGAAGCACAAATTCTAGAAATCATCTCAAGAAATCCAGTCAATGACACAAGAATTCACCTATGCACAAAAATTGATAAATCATATCAATAGAAATCACAAAAATAGGTGAAGAAGAAAGTCCCAGAATTCGACACACGAAATCCAGAAATCACACAAAATAGGGGGGAGGCCTATCACACGAACGGGAGCATGAAAACTCACCAACATACGTATCACACGAACGAGACGCTATCTCATGGTAGCTAGCCATTCATTTTTGACACACGAATGGCCCGAAGACCATGGGGCCATACCCCATCAATATGAGTCGAAACTCCACAAAACGGGGTTTAGTCTCCCTCGCAGACAAAGAGAAATCGCACATTGCTAGTCTAAATCACAAAAATGATTGTCATGATCATCAAGAAGTGTCAACTACAGTAAGCTAGTAAATATATGAGCTTAGCTTCATGTCCCATAACCACTAGCTTAACTTAAATATTTACGAACAAATTGTAGATCTCCACTAGAAAATTGTCACGAGAGTTTCAATCAACGAGTCCAAGAATTAACCGACGAAGTAAACGCAAGCGTTTCATACCACTTGTTCTACTAAGTCGTTTAATTAGATTTCTCATACGAGTGAGGTAGAGGTTTGTATATACTAATAGGTTGGAATTGCTACTAGTATAGAAACCTTTATATTTTAAAGTGACAAAGCACAAAAATGATTGTAGAAATAATCAATCACCAAAATTCACATACGAAGACGTGAATTAATTCCAAAGAAATCGATATCAAATCCATCAAAATGGATATTTCCAAAAATTCCAAAATAGAAGTCATCGTAGTCGAATAAGTGATAACAACAACTAGGAATCAAAACGAATCGATATAAATTGGATACCAAGCAAAACTAGGCTCAAATAGGCATAGCAGACAAATAGAAGCAGGTCAGTCGACTGACTCACTGAGTTCAGTCGACTGATCACAGTCCCAAAAACTCTCGGGATGCAGGTCAGTCGACTGAACTCAGTGAGCCAGTCGATTGACTGCAGTAAACAGAGCCCCCAAGGCTCTGCAGGAAGTTTTCACCTTGCCTATTAGCTTCAGCTAGTCGACTGACCAAGAAGTCCAGTCGACTGACTGGAGCTAAGGCAGTTTTCCCTGCCTTTACACAAAATGTGCAAATCCAACCAATTCGCAACCGAATTCGAGCAATGGCGCTAGGGGTTTATGCCAATCGACTACCCGGCCCTTATGGCTCTTCGATGCGACACCAAAACATGTTAAGATATCCATAAAAGGATTTTCAAAGATTTTGATTTCAAAACACCGAAATTGGAATATACACCAAACCAATTCAAACCAAAATCAAATGCACATGAATATGTGTTAGGAATTCATACCTAACAATCAAAGATAATTATAGACTAAGATGTGAGATAAAAATCTCACCTTTGAACCCAAACGATTGAAGAAGATGCTTGAAAGCAAAGGAGAATCAACCACTCTTCAAATCCAACTCAAGAAGCTTGATTCTAAGCTTTAAAAGAAGAACATTCCCAAAGTTAGGTTTAGGAATTTCTAAAATTGATAAGAGATTGAGTTGGAGAAGAAGAAGAGAAGCTTACCAATGGGTTCTTCTATTAGTTTGGAGCTAGAACTTGATTTGCAAAAGAAAACTAGGGCTTGAGTTTTAATTTCTCATCTCTCCCACCATTGTTGCTAAAGCTTGAGTAATAGGAATTGGAAATGAAGTAAATGAGGAGGAGAGGGGTTGGGACTGAATACATAAGTGGGCTCAGCCCAAATCAAAACCCTAAATGAAAAGTAGCAAAAATCAACTTACTCCAAACACATCGAAGCTTATACTCAAAAAGGTCGCAAACGGCATTTTAAACTCAATGGGAGTGGTCCCGAGTCCTAATTCGACCGTATGCAAAAAGTAGCTTTTCGGACAAAATTTCAAGTATCGGTTAAATATTTAAATAAAATATTAAATATAAAATCGATAAATGTGCGGGTTGTTACAGACTCCCCTCCTTAAAGAAATTGCGTCCTCGCAATATTTAAGAAGAAAATATAAAGTAACAACCATAAAAGCATATTCAACACAAAAGAAATTTGAAATAAAAAGTTCACCTCAAAGAGCACGAGAAAGTAAGTCCAGATGTGTTCGCTCGATGAACTCTCTAGACTCCCAAGAACAATCCTTAGGATTTGAAGACCATTGAACTTTCACAAGCGGAACATCTTTATTTCGAAGGCGTTTGACCTCCGAAGCAATAATTCGAATAGGATGCTGCTCATAAGTTAAATTAGGCGAAACTTCAATTTCTTCCACAATACTGGGCTCAAGAATAGAATCGGAATCTCGAAGGCATTTCCGTAATTGAGAAACGTGAAACACGTCATGAATAGCAGAAAATTGAGCCGGTAATAAAAGGTGATATGTCACGGAACCAATACATTTGGTGATAGGGAACGGACCAATATATCGAGGTGCTAACTTTCCCGATAGACTGAAACGCACTACACCCTTCATAGGTGAAACACGAACAAACACAAAATCTCCCACAGAAAATTCTAATTTCCTTCTCCGGTTATCGGCATAGGATCTTTGTCTACTTTGGGCTTCTTTCATCCTATGACGAATAAGGTCAATCTTTTCTGTGGAATCACGAATAAAATCTGGACCTAAAACTAGCTTCTCACCGGCCTCAAGCCAACAAGAAGGAGATCGGCATGGCCTTCCATAGAGTGCCTCGAAAAGTGCCATACCAGTACTAGATTGGAAGCTATTATTATAGGAAAATTCAACAAGAGAAATATGATCTTCCCAACTTCCACCAAAATCAAGAACACATGCACGAAGAAGATCTTCAAGAGTTTGATTCACACGCTCGGTTTGTCCATCGGACTGAGGATGATAAGCGGTGCTAAAATTAAGCTTCGTTCCCAAAGCTTTTTGAAGAATCTTCCAAAATCCACTAGTAAATAATGGATCACGATCACTAACAATAGAAGTAGGAACTCCGTGTAATTTAACAATCTCTTTAACAAAGAGCTTGGCCAAAAGAGGAACGGTTCGGTTAGACCGAACGGGAATAAAATGGGCAGATTTAGTAAGTCTATCAACAATCACCCATAAGCTATCATGACCCGAACGAGAACGGGGAAGGCCATCTATAAAATCCATGGAAATTTGATCCCACTTCCAAATTGGAACTTCTAAAGGTTGCAATAACCCACCGGGCCTTTGATGTTCGGCCTTAACGAGTTGGCAAGTCATGCAATGCTTAACGAAGTTAGCGATGTCAAGTTTCATTCCCTTCCAATAATAAAGCTGCTTCATATCCGCGTACATTTTACTACTACCGGGATGAATGGTAAATTTAGAATTATGAGAATCTTCTAAAACATCTTTACGAAGATCACTAATATTTGGCACGATAAGTCTACCAAATCTTCGAATACCGCCACGAGAATCAATATCAAAGTCTTTCAAACCTTCAATATCAGTTTTATCCTTAATATTTTGGCCAAGAAGAGCCAAGTCGGGATCTAGACTTTGAGCTTCAAGAATGCGGTCTAAATGAAAAGGATTAGCCTCAAGGCTACATAAGACAAATGATGAGCATAAATCGGATACGCGATCTCGAATCTCACAAGTGGATAAGATCTCAAGATCGTTCCATTCGGATATCATCATAGAAACAACAGCTTGTTGTTTACGGCTAAGAGCATCGGCGACACGATTACCCTTACCGGGGGTATAAAGAATATCAAGATCATAAGGAGCAAGGAACTCGAGCCAACGTTGTTGATGCAAATTAAGTTCCTTTTGAGTGAATAAATATTTCAAAGACTTATGATCCGTGTAAAGAATAAATTTCTCTCCCAATAGGTAATGACGCCAAATTCGAAGGGCGAAAACAATAGCCGCGAGTTCTAAATCATGTGTGGCATATCTAGTCTTGGCCGGCTTCAATTGCCTAGAAGCATAAGCAATAACACATTCTTTTTGCATAAGAATGGCACCCAAACCAACGCGACTAGCATCGGTATAAAAAACGAAATCTTGATTCCCCTCGAGAATCACAAGAATAGGAGCATCGAAAAGGAGTTCTTTTAATTTCTGAAAAGAAGTTTCACATTTGTCCGACCAAACGTATTTAACACCTTTCTTAGTCAAGCTAGTAAGAGGCACGACAATCTTAGAAAAGTCTTTGATAAAACGGCGGTAATAACCTGCCAATCCAAGGAAACTACGAATCTCTATCACACTCTCAGGTCTCTTCCAATCTTGAATCGCTTCAATCTTTGAAGGATCCACGGAAATTCCGGATTCGAAAATAATATGACCGAGAAACTTCACACGAGATTGCCAAAAATAACATTTAGAAAATTTCGCTTTTAATTGATTACTCCTAAGAGTTTCCAATACAATCCGAAGATGCTTTTCATGTTCCTCCTCGGTTTTTGAATACACAAGAATATCATCAATAAAGATGAGAACAAATCGATCGAGAAAATCTTTGAAAACTCGATTCATAAGGTCAACGAAATAAGCCGGAGCATTCGTTAATCCAAATGGCATAACAAGCCATTCATAAGATCCATAACGGGTACAGAACGATGTCAAAGGAATGCTATCCTCTGCAATACGAAGCTGATGGAAACCGGTAGCCAAGTCCAATTGTGAAAAGACTCTATCACCACTAAGTTGATCGAATAGATCATCAATCCGAGGTAAAGGATATTTATTTTTGATAGTAAGATCATTAAGCTTGAGGTAGTCAACGCAAAGCCTAAGTGTTCCATCGGATTTCTTCACAAAAATAGCTGAAGCTCCCCAAGGCGAGGAACTAGAACGAATAAATTGCTTCGTCTCCAATTCGGATAATTGTTTACGCATCTCCTCATTTTCTTTATTGGACATACGATAAGGAGGATGAGTGATAGGTTGAGCTCCAGGAATGAGATTAATTCTGAACTCAATTGCTCGCTTAGGTGGTAATCCAAATACGGGCTTGAATATGTCGGAAAATTCACGAACGATGTGAATAAGAGAAATAATATCACCCTCATCGTCATCATTGTCATCACGAGGATTTAAAGAATATAAAGATGCAACCAAGATGGAATCCGAATCTTTAAGATTAATAGAAATCTGCTTAACAGATTGAGGATGTCGAAGATGAATAGTCCGCTCAGGACATAGGATATGAGCTTCATAACGGTTAAGCCAATCCATTCCCAAAATCATTCCAAAGCCTAAATAACGCATGACATGCAAATCGGCTCGGAAAGAAAAATCACACAAAATAATCTCGACATCTTTACACAATAAACTGATTGTTGCGGATCCACCAACCGGATTCGCAATTCTCAAAGAAGTCATCAAAGCAACAACACTTAAAGAAAAGGTATCAACAAGCTCTTTAGATATAAAAGAATGGGATGCTCCCGTATCAAAAAGGACTCGAATAGGTTGATCACGAAACAAAATAATTCCATCTAGAATAGAATGAGAAATACCTTGGCCATGAGATGTGTTGCCAGGGGCTTGAGCAACATTAAGCTTTCCCTCCTTCCTATTTTGAAGTTTGGGACATATATGCATAAAATGGTCCGGGCTTTTACAATAGCGACAAGTACGAGGCTTTGAACACTTGTTCGCAAAATGGTCTCTGGAACCACAGTTAAAGCATTTCCCTTCAGTAGAGGAAAAGGTCTTTGCAGCAGGAGTTGCTTGCCTCCCTTTCTTATTGGGATAAGGACCTTTGAATTTGTTTGGCCTCTTCTTGTTGTTGAAGTTTGGTTTGGAACCCACCACTTCAACATCATTCTCCCTATCCGCCTCTTCAAGACGAAGAGCGATATCAATGAGTTGGTCGAAAGAAACTTCTAACTTTAGAAGTAATGGCTTCTTGAGATTTTTGTTTAAGCCATAGACGAACCTCTGGTTCTTTTAGAAGGGGTGTTGATGTATTCAACCCCATATTTGGAAAGCGACTCGAAGGAGGCGACATAATCAGTCACGGAGGACTCACCTTGAACAAGGTCGATAAATCGTCGAGCCAATGTCACTTTCTCTGCTTTTGGTCCAAATTTCAACTCGAAGCGTTCCCGGAATTGCTCCCAGGTGAGATCCACTTCATTAATCTCAGAAATAAGAAGTTCGTACCAGTCCAATGCTCTTTCTCGGAGCATACTAGAGGCCACCTGAACTCGGTGAAGGTCAATAAGATTCATGCGAGAAAAGATTTGATCGCATGACCTTAGCCAAGCCTGTACTTCAATAATAGTTTCGGAACCTTTGAATGGCTCCCTACCCAAATTAGTGTAATCTCTACACAAGCGTGTGAACCCCGACTTTGGGTGAGTAGGTTCTGGGTTAGCTCCAGCTGCTTGAGCATTCGTCACTAAATCAAGAAGCTGTTGAGCAGTCATAAAAACTCCATCCTGGGGTGGAGTGCCAGATGGTACGGCTCTGAGGCGGCCTGGTCTAGACATTTCTCTTCCTTTAGAAAGAAAGAAGAACAAGAAGAAGATTATTCACTAATGAATATCAAGCAATCTTGATAGATAAAACAAGGAATCATAAAAGAAAATAGGATGAATCGGTACGAAGAATCGAATAAAATCCTAAAGCACGACTCCTAAGAAAGACTTAAGACGATGATCCTTGTTATAATATTCCATATTGTTCCGAAGTTTGGCTCTGATACCAAGCTGTGACGCCCCACCTCTATACCCACGCTAGCCAAGAACACTACGGTGTAATGCTGTCAACTAGCACGGAGAATAAGGCTGTTGAGGAGCGACCCTCCGTGTAATTGCTTTGCGCGAGCACCGATATGTCAGATAGTATAACATGCATTTTATTATCAAGAGGGAAAGCCGACATACCGATACAAACACAAAGCTACTACACAGTGGCTATAGTAATCTTCGGAAACAAATATAGAAATAAGCATAACACAAATCAGTCACAGATAATTCATATCACAAAGGCGGAAGAAGATATGAATGTATAACTAACACATGAAAGTGTATATCAGAGTAGTGGTCAAAAAGATCCACAATAATACAAAAGAATAGCAACACGTGCTATACAAAAGAATACATCTATGAGTCCATATCTCAAGTGTATACAACAAAAACTGCTGCTAATCTAAGTAGTTAGCCAAAAGTCAGAGTAATGAATCCCGAGGATAAGTCAAGCAGAAGCACCTGCAACATCTCGGTCTGACCCGAGTATTATTTATAAGAAAATAATAAACGGATCAGTCTAACTATAAATATCAGACGAAACGATATGGAGTAAGAGTTATGACTAAACACATAATAATCACAATGCCAAGCTGTGATATATATAAGTAATTGAAAATCAACAAAAGATTAATCAATATCACCAAATTTACACAATAATCAAAGGAAATGTCATACTCCATATTTCGTTCACCAAACCATATATATTGAAGATTATATCAATGTCAATCACAAAAGTCAATGACACACAAATTCACCAATGCACAAATATTGATAAATCTTATCAATGGAAATCACGAAAATTGGTGAAGCACAAATTCTAGAAATCATCTCAAGAAATCCAGTCAATGACACACGAATTCACCTATGCACAAAAATTGATAAATCATATCAATAGAAATCACCAAAATAAGTGAAGAAGAAAGTCCCCGAATTCGACACACGAAATTCTGAAATCACACAAAATAGGGGGGAGGCCTATCACACGAACGGGAGCATGAAAACTCACCAACATATATATCACACGAATGAGACGCTATCTCATGGTAGCTAGCCATTAATTTTTGACACATGAACGGCCCGAAGACCATGGGGCGTTACCCCATCAATATGAGTCGAAACTCCACAAAACGGGGTTTAGTCTCCCTCGCAGACAAAGAGACATCGCACATTCCTAGTCTAAATCACAAAAATGATCGTCATGATCATCAAGAAGTGTCAACTAAAGTAAGCTAGTAAATATATGAGCTTAGCTTCATGTCCCATAACCACTAGCTTAACTTAAATATTTACGAACAAATTGTAGATCTCCACTAGAAAATTGTCACAAGAGTTTCAATCAAACGAGTCCAAGAATTAACCGACGAAGTAGACGCAAGTGTTTCGTACCACTTGTTTTACTAAGTCGTTTAATTAGATTTCTCATACGAGTGAGGTAGAGGTTTGTATATACTAATAGGTTGGAATTGCTACTAGTATAGAAACCTTTATATTTTAAAGTGACAAAGCACAAAAATGATTGTAGAAATAATCAATCACCAAAATTCATATACGAAGACGTGAATTAATTCCAAAGAAATCGATATCAAATCCATCAAAATGGATATTTCCAAAAATTCCAAAATAGAAGTCATCGTAGTCGAATAAGTGATAACAACAACTAGGAATCAAAACGAATCGATAATAATTGGATACCAAGCAAAACTAGGCTCAAATAGGCATAGCAGACAAATAGAAGCAGGTCAGTCGACTGACTCACTGAGTTCAGTCGACTGATCACTGTCCCAAAAACTCTCGGGATGCAGGTCAGTCGACCAAACTCAGTGAGTCAGTCGACTGACTGCAGTAAACAGAGCCCCCAAGGCTCTGCAGGAAGTCTTCACCCTACCTATTAGCTTCAGCCAGTCGACTGACCAAGAAGTCCAGTCGACTGACTGGAGCTAAGGCAGTTTTCCCTGCCTTTGCACAAAATGTGCAAATCCAACCAATTCGCAACCGAATTCGAGCAATGGCGCTAGGGGTTTATGCCAATCGACTACCCGGCCCTTATGGCTCTTCGATGCGACACCAAAACATGTTAAGATATCCATAAAAGGATTTTCATAGATTTTGATTTCAAAACACCAAAAATTGGAATATACACCAAACCAATTCAAACCCAAAATCAAATGCACATAAATATGTGTTAGGAATTCATACCTAACAATCAAAGATAATTATAGACTAAGATGTGAGATAAAAATCTCACCTTTGAACCCAAACGATTGAAGAAGATGCTTGAAAGCAAAGGAGAATCAACCACTCTTCAAATCCAACTCAAGAAGCTTGATTCTAAGCTTTAAAAGAAGAACATTCCCAAAGTTAGGTTTAGGAATTTCTAAAATCGATAAGAGATTGAGTTGGAGAAGAAGAAGAGAAGCTTACCAATGGGTTCTTCTATTAGTTTGGAGCTAGAACTTGATTTACAAAAGAAAACTAGGGCTTGAGTTTTAATTTCTCATCTCTCCCACCATTGTTGCTAAAGCTTGAGTAATAGGAATTGGAAATGAAGTAAATGAGGAGGAGAGGGGTTGGGACTGAATACATAAGTGGGCTCGGCCCAAATCAAAACCCTAAATGAAAAAGTAGCAAAATTCAACTTACTCAAAACATATCGAAACTTATACTCAAAAAGGTCGCAAACGGCATTTTAAACTCAATGGGAGTGGTCCCGAGTCCTAATTCGACCGTATGCAAAAAGTAGTTTTTTGGACAAAATTTCGAGTATCGATATATTTAAATAAAACATTAAATATAAAATCGATAAATATGCGGGTTGTTACAAATGATGTGAAAATAATATTCATCAGAACAGAAATGGTTAATTAATTAATGATAGTTAATTCATGAAAAATAGATCTATATTAATATGTGTATAGGGTTTATTAAGCCACTTTGTAAGATTGAAAAATGAACATATGATATTATAATATGGAATAAAGTGGAAAAGGAGTTTTTGTGTAGTAAAAATAATTTGAAATGATTTAAATAGTATTTTAAATATTTTAACAGGTATCAGTAAAGTTTAATGAAGTTTGAAAAATAGAGCCAAACCGAGCTCGTCGCTTAGCAGTATTTCGTTATTTTCTGACTTGAAAAGTTAAATCAATACGTAGGATTCAACTTAAGTCAGAATTCTTTAAAATAAGAACTTTTGGACCTTTGATTTTATAGTTTAAAAAAATAAAGATTTCATTTAGTAGAGTTCGAAATATGTCCAAATCAAGTTATTAAAAATATTGCATTTTGGTAGTTCGAAAACCATAGTGGTAAATTCTTTAAAAATAGATATTTTTAAATCATTAAAAATATGAAATAAATTCCATAAATATGTTATTTTTTATAAAGGTGACTAGATTTATAAAAATAGACTTATATGAAGTTGAATTAGTGCTTCGATCAAAGAAGCTTTAAAACACTATTCATAGCAGTTTTTGCAACGGTTTTCGGTAACTTTTGCAAATCATGGTTTGAACTTAATTATTCTTCCCCAATCTTTTTAGTAATATTTTCAAATATATAGCTAAGTATTTTGAAGATTATTTGGAAGTTTTATAATTATTTTAAAGGAGTTTAAATTAAACGGTTAAAGGAAAATTGTGTTAGATAATATTTGGAATAGTGTTAAGTAAATGGAAATCGTCTCTAAAAAGATCATATAAAGGATTTAGAGTTGACCAAATAACATGACCACCTTATGGGTGATAGAGAAATAGTCTCTGCACCTGAGCTTGGACAACTGATGTCTGGGTTCCGCTCTAGCTATCCGGACTGGCCCGACATAAGGGATGGTTAATTTGATCAACTCAGACCGCATTTTGTTAAGTTAAAATAAAAGAGATTTGGAGTTTTCTAAAAGTTAAATAAGATTTTAAAATATGATTTTTATTGTATAGTAAATACCCTAGTTAAATGCTATATTAAATTCCAAGGAGGGCACTCGTACTATCCATTTGAATTCAAAAGGTAATTTCACCGTTATTCGACGAATAGTACAAGTTGAATACGAAAATTGGCGTTGAGTATAATTTGTCTAATCTTTATGAATCCTTCTCTACTTAATACTAATTGATTTGGGTTTACATTAAATGATGTCTTAAATAACATCATTTTTGACCCATTTAAAAGTTATGATTCGAAAATAAGAAATCTATGTTAAGATTTAAATAAATGATTTGAAAATGTTGCCCTAAGTAAAAGGTGAAATGATTCGGAGTTATTTCAAGATTAAAGAGGTTTAATCAGCTAGAGAATTTGAGAAATGAGGCTTAATGCTCCCATATACTCTTAAAAGATAAAGGACTAGTTAAAACGAATATATCTTCGAAAGACATTTGATTTGTTAAAAATATAAATTGATTGGATGTTGTTTGAGAGTCACCTATATACTTGACATCTTTTTATCGATGATTGGTTCAGGAAACCGGGGTCAGATTTTGGTAATTCATACCCAAAACCACTTCAAACCAATATACATGTTCGAAAGCTAAACATCTTTAAGACAATGATTTGAAGATGGAGATCTTCATGATATAGGGCTGCTTGCCACTAACCTCTAGATTAATCCTTATATATATATATGGTTATAGTGGTGCCTTCATTCTGAAAATCTTTGATTTGCAAGGACTACTTGCTACAAATCCTACAGTTGATTTCCAAATAGGAAGTAGTAGGAGAAGTGCCTTTGGTTTGTCCTTCATCTAGACAAATTGTATGGATGAGTTTCTAACAATGCATTTGTAGAACCACATACATTAATCTCTACGAACGTACATCTGTTTGGTGATGTACAAGGTAATCCCTCCTATACTTAACACCCTTCTCTAAGACTTACGAGCTTAGAGGTTGTACTTTTGTGGAAATCAGTAGTATGTTGTTAGAAATGGAAATGTAGCATTCTAAGTGGAATTTTCTTTATGAAAAGCAAATAGTGGATTTGTGAAAAGCAAAGCATGGCTTATGGAAAGAGGAGCATAGCTTCACAAGCCTCACATCCCAGGAATGATATGCGATACTATGTGGTCTACAGGATATGTATTTCAGACTATCAGTTTTATTTATGATCGAGGAGTCCAGTAGTGTTTAGACCCTCAATGGTTTAAACAGACAGGTATTAGAGGCTCGACTGAGAATGAGAAAAGCCACCAAAATACATTATTCCCTAGTAGTGTAACAATGTAGTACAGAGGCTTGCTTGAGAAAATTGAATAGTCACCAGAAACTAGGATGTTATGCATGGATTTCACATCGAAGGAAATCGCCACTACATCCCTATCATGTTGGAGATCCAATTCTAATATGAGCTTTGCGGTTTTGGTTGTATTCCCATAATAGCTGTATGCTTTGCAAACATTTCTTCTATCCTTTTGGTATCATATACCCCGTTTGATGTTGTTTTGGTATTGGTTCCTTTTTATATATTTATTTGAAAAGTTTTTTCAAACCAATGTCATTAATGATAATATTTTTTTTTTTAATATAAAGTATTTTGGTTATTGTAAGGTAAAAACTGTCCATATTTTTGTGCGGCGTGGTCTTACGAGATACCTTTCTTTTCAAAGGTTTTTATTGTCATTGACCTGATCTAGATACTTTCATATACATTTATGATTTGAGTTTTCTCACACTGGTTATCAACCATGATCCTGGTATTTTTAATACTTAGGTGATATCCGAGTAGTTTTAGGTTTAGCTAAAGACGCTAGGAGTTTCCAGAGGAGAGATCGAGTTCTTCATCAACGTATGGATGTATTATATTTTTCCACTGCATTTATTTTGTTGTTTTTCAGCATTTGTAAGGACAAAGGATTTATAACTGTCCAAGCCGAATTTAGGATAGACTTGTTCTCTGTTCTGTGTTATTTTCATTTTACCGTTGACCAATCTGCCTTTACGACACTTGAATTTGTAGCATATGAATACTGATAATGTATTATTGTCGATTTTCAAGAGTTGAAAAGGATGATTGTCACATTTTTGAACTTAGGTAAGGTAACATCTAGAACGATATTACAACCAAAATCTCATTTGAATTTATTTGTTTTCAGTTTACATAATATTTTCTTAGCTTGTCATATTGTTTCAGAACTATTTTAATTCTTTATTTTATTTTTGTGGATCAAAACAAAAGACTTCATCTTTTAATGTCTAGATAAAAAATCATTTAAGATTAGCACTGTTTACTTAAATATTACCATCTTATTGATTAATATGCTATTTGTAGCTTAACGACCATCTCTCTTTCTATACAAATCAAGCATGTCATAGTTATTTTTTTTACAGATAATTATTATACTTAAATTTTTATTTATACACTGAAGTTACTTTCAGATTATTATGAGAAGTACTTTAGATTCAAGATGTCAATTTGAATTGTACATCGATTCCCATGATCTAATATGAGATTCCACCCAATATGAGATCTCGTGTATGGATATCCCAATAGTAGACGTACCCAAAATTCTAGACAGAAACCTTAATATTAGCACAGTTAACTCTTTTCATGTAGTAAAATAATCACCAGTTAAGTTTACATATCTATCTTGGTAGACATTTCCACGATCAACTAAAGTAAGCCATTGTTTTCGTAATATCTTCAGTTAAGCTCTTATAACAATATATTGTTGAAATTTCTATATTTATATGTAGTAGCCACGACTAATTTTTATATCTAAACTTTCTATATTATAGAAAATTTCTTAGAGTGCTCCAAAGATACTCATAAACTTAATTACATATGCGGTCACAAAATTAATTCAGTCTTATACCAATTAAATATGGAAATCAAAAGTCATCAATATAGTGTTAAAACTTACAAATACAATATGAAAATGAAATTTATTTATTCTATTAATTAATAAATTTACCAAAATAGTATGGCGGTAAAATTTTATTAGTCCATAATGAATGAATTTTTTGCATTAAATCATCAATTACCAATAATCTTTTAGAAATAAATTTTGCAATGCTGTCAATGTCTTAAACACCATTCGATCGTATAATTCATTCATATTTCTTACCATACATAACTTACTGCTAATCGATTCCTTTAAAAATAATAATATTTTGACCTCAGTATATAAATGCATATAAGATGTACAAATTATTATGTTAATTAAATTACAGAAATAAAATATGATACAAAGAGGTAGCTAAATAACTCAAATTTCGTACTCATAAAATACTATATAAACCAATTTTATAAACATTAAGTCACACATACACACACACAATACGTCATGGAAAAATAAAAAATGTCGTTGAATTTAAATTTATATATTTTCCTTGCTAAATAAGTATCCAAAATTGTTTTTGCAATTTATAATCCACACGAGCCGCATCTAAGACTAATTTCATTATTTATTATATTGACTGGATATCTTTCCAAATTCAGGATAATGATTAGACTGTAATTTTATAAGGGTCACTTATTAAAACCATGATTTGAAATGTAAAATGAGGAGTAACTAAGATAGTAATATATTGTGCAATTAAAATAAAAGACATAAGATATAGAGTGGTTCGACATTGGCAAAGATCCACATTTACCATTGTCAAAATTCTTATTACTTTGGATATCCAATTGAATAGAATTTTAATGGCTATTACAACAACATAATGCTAGAAAATAAACATCTTCATACTAGAAAAATCAAACCCTGTAGAAGTGCCACGATTCTACTACTCGAATTTCCTGTAAGTATGATTAAGCCGGTCAGCACATCAAGGCTCAGCTCAAGTCCAAGTCAGCCAACACTCAACTTGGCTCAGTTCCAGTGTTCCTTCATTTAGCCTAGTTCCATATAAGCAAATCCAGCAAGTAATTCGCAGATAATCCGAGTTGATCCCTGTGCTTTACCGTACCCAACACAGTTTGACATTTCCACATCATATGACTTGACCTAGCTCAAAGTGACCTATATATGGCCTAGCTCTTTTAGATGCCTATGAATAGTCCTAATAAGCCTATATTGTCACTATATCTCGGCCTATCCCTTCACGCTCTTGCCTAGGCTTTTTTAGCTTTCAACAAGCGGCTGGTCGCTACTATACATGGGAAGCTTCTCATCTTCCTAGTCACCCTAAAAAGAAAAAGTAAACAATAAATATTTTGTTTAGCTGTACTAGATGTTGTAATATGTCTTCAAAAAGAACGCTTTTTCATACAACATACTACCACATTAAATGCACAACATGTGTCTGATACTGAATGTGAGCTGGTACACATCCAATCCATGCGATCTGACTACCTTTACAACCGACAAGAAAAAGTGAACTTCCTGACCAAAAACATCATATGCCATTTCAACCGACCAAAGAAGATTATCATCCACAATGACATTTAGTTCGAGAGCATCCTCTTTTATGATTTTGGTCCAAGTAATGAAACTGGGAAATGCCTCCCTTCCGTTGCCTATCCTCAAGTGAATGGACAAGTCAAAGCCATCAACAAGACCATCAAATCAAGATTCACAAAGCATTTTGCAAAAGATGAGGGAAATTTGGCCAAAGTGCTACCACTCATTCTTTGGTAATATCGAACATCAAACTACACTTCAAATGACCATACTCCTTTGTCTCTATCCTATTAATGCGAAGCCATGCTACCTATTGAAGTAGACATCCACTTACATCGGTGTCTTACTTATGAGCCTAAGCAAAAAGTAGGCTATTCAAGCTTGGGCTCAACATTATAGAGGAATGAAGAGCCAAAGCCAAACTTTAAATCGAAGCTTACAAGTGGAAGATGGTTAAGAAACACACTCAATGGTAAATCCCTGAAAATTCATTGTTGGTAACCTAGTTTTGCATTAGGTGTTCATAATTACAAAAAAATCAACTGAAGAAATGCTTAGCAGAAACTGGGAAGGCTATTATCAGCACCGCCTTGACAAATGGAGCTTACCAAATCTCTCACCCGATGGAACCTAAATGGCACCTACCAAATGTCTCATCCAAATAGTGCTTACTAACTCTCTTACACAAATGGTGCTTAACAACTCTCTCACCCAAATAGAACTTACCAACTCTCTCACCTCAAAGGAACCCATGTTCCCCACACTTAGAATATGGTGCACCCCTAGGTCTATCATATATGAAAGCTAGCCATAAATATAATACGTATATTATGAAGAATACAATGAAGATTTCAGAGCCGACTTTGTTAAACACAATCACCGAGGCTATCCAAGAAGTTGAATTACTATGCATCCAGTTCCTTACTTGGGGGTCGCCACCTTTATTGACTATCCAACGAGGATCAGTTATTATGTTCCGATTGCCATGTTTTTGGTCTACCAACCTTTGTTACCAAGGAACATGTGAGCTATGCTCCCTTCTTTGGCTACCAGTTATTAGGGTGAATTACCATGCATTCACTTCCTTATTAGGGACTATTAGGCTATCAAGTAAGATTGAATCATCATGCATTCACTTCCTTGCTTAGGGACTGCCCACATCCTCATGAGTTCGACATCTTTTCCCTTTGTATCAAAGTGCATCAACGATTAGAGACGCGACTGCAACTATCTCACTCCCTTTCCCATGATGCCACCCATCCCTCTTGCAGGATGGGGAACTGCTATCAAGAAGACCCTATTAACTTGAGTGACGCTGAAGTCTAGCATCCGCAGTGCACCTGCATAAAAATAAGTTGGGCTAGTATTAACTGGCTGCATGTTACTCAAGAGAACCCTTGAGTAAATCAACACTTATGTTCATGTTGGGACCACCTACCACCTAGCCATGCTACATTTTACATAGGAGAACCCTCAAGCCACTAAGCGCTTTGGTTCGTGCCAAGACCACCTAACATCATAGAACACAAGTAAGCCAGGAACCATATGCCTACCTCGATTCCTGATCACGATCGATCTCTCCAACATACTCTTATGTTTAAGCCCACATGCAAGCTCGGCTTGAAATATAGACAAGTCTTACTTTCACAAACACCCAAGTACATAATTCACATGAATGGGCCATTCTTAACACCTGCCTCATTACCATATCGCTATTCTATGTATTTTGTGAAAATGATACAGTACGGACAATATATGTATACGAGCTTGTAATACTCACACCTCTATGCCCAATCAAACCAAGAGTACTATAAAGTTTAATATGGGATAATTTGAAGAATAAGGTGATATGGGGTGCATATGTGAATATTCCCTTGGGCTACACTGGTACATATTCAAACATCAATAAATAACTCACCTATACGTGCTACACTGCATCGGAACAAACTAATAAACATGTATGCCTCCAGGATAGAAAAATACACAATATAAAATAAATATCTGAAATAACAGTGTCGGTCGTAACGATAACGTATATAATAAAATATACGATGCCTGTCCTAAAATAAAACACAAGAATATACATACCTGGAATAAATCATATATATAATATCGTTCATCTAAACAGTATAACTTGCCTCCACTAAACCCAATAAACAAGCTGGTCTCATCGTCCTTGTACTTGAAATGTCTCGAACTGACCCAAGTATTATATAAATAATAAACGGATCAGACTATATCTAAATCCAATGTCAATAACAATATAGAACTCTACATATATACTGGGTATAAATATAATAATGTTTTCTCAAACAGTCCAAATATCTTATATGAAGAACACTATGAAACCCAATATAAATGTCATCACCAATAAAAAAATTCATTAAATCATAAATCATAAACAATACCAAATGGGGTCATCCATATCGAGAAATCATCATCAAAATCCAAAAATAGTCAATAAGGAGGTATCCTCAAGTAAAGCCAGGCAAGGACGAAGCAATGCCCATACAAATATCTTAATCTCACATTATAAAATATCACCATCAAACACAAAATCAATAAGAAAGATTTGAGCCAGCTCATAATAATACTCATGAAGAATCAATAATAAGTAGGCCATCTATCAAAAAAGAATAGGCCGTTCGCTTGAGTAGGATATGCGTTTGACCATTCTCTAGACACTGTCGTAGGTATCACATCTAAACATAGTATATGTCTATTTACCACTCACATACATATACATACACCGAAAATAGATGGGAGACTGATAACACATCTTCCTTCTCCGTAGGAGCCACACGTGGTCCATATAACACGACTCCTATAGTCATCGGTTACCATTACCTCTTCCTACTTGGTATCGCCACCACTAACGACATGTGCCTTATGGTACCTTACTGCTGGCCTATGCGACACAAGAGGCAACCAACTACCAATCTCATGATGCGCATTAAATACCATAAACAATAATGGTGTCTGGGATCTAAGGCATGACACTATGATCAGGCCATCAGGGTGGATACCGGCCAATCTTGTTCACTTTCAAAACATAAAGGAAGCCGGAATAATAGACAGACTTTTATTATATATAGTCTAAAGCAATGTATCGCCTCCATGTGTGCTCACCGTAATGAGTCACCCTATATACTCCTATGAGTGTCATCCACGAGCAAAGAATAACTAAACAGATAACACAACGGTTCCCATACCACCGCATGTTATTAGTCATTTTATTCAGTGCTCACATATCATACTTGCTCCTTTAATATTCTATACATCGAGTCCGAATAATAATAGGAGAAACATTACCGAAAGTCTCCGACTGGACGGTATTATAACTCCGTTTATTCAGATTCCTCGCTACGTAGAATAAAATAACACAAAATCAAACAGAAGGGTGTCATCACCGTATCATACCAAATTGCTAAACAACTCAACATCAATGGTTAATCACTCATATTATCCAATTCAATATTAAGAGAAACTAAACGAGTATAATATAATCAAATAAATTAATCAAATAAATAAATATAACAACCAACAACTCAATATTTAATAATGAATCGTTTATAACAAAAATAAATACTTAGAAATAGATACCAATATATATATTAAATAATAAATTCACTTTATTTATTTAATCCCAATATAAAATTCAATTACTAAATTTTATTTTTGAATCCTTATATATATATTTAATAATGAATCCTTATATATATTCATAATAAATCATATTCAGTTGGGAAAAATGTTGAAAATTCACAGAAATTCGAGAATATCTTTCTCTTTACCATATAAAAATTTCAGAGCCAAAAACCATATTTAACCATTTTAAATAATTAAAACTCGGATTAGGCTACTTCCTCCTTAGGAAATTCATAAAATATTTAATATAACTTGAAAAATTTTGATATTAAAATTCCATCTCCAAAATATTATTTTACACAACATGCTAAAAAATCAAAGCTTTTGAGATTAAAAACTTAGATTTTAACCTTAAAATCACTTAAATAATTTCATAAACAATTCCATAGTTCATTGTTCTAGCAAACAATAATCAACTAACCAAAATATGGTATAATTTATCACAATAATTCGGGTACTGCCCGTAACCAAATTTAAAATAAGAAATTTGAAATGGAACATTCATTATTCACCTTGGATTTAGATGGAGTTGAGATTTGATGTTGCTCTAATTTCCTTAGGCTCTTTCTCTTTTGAATCCCTCTTTTTCCCTTAAGTTATGTACGACCTTTTCTTGCGTTTCCTTATTTGTTTATGTTTTGTGAAAATGAGAATGATATGAGAGGGAGAGAGTTTAAGGGACACAAGATAGGTCTATACCTAAATTACCCTCCTCATCTCATATATCCTCATATATATATATTAAGTTTTCCAAAAAAATTCCATTAGTTAGATTATTAAGGCATGACCTTATTAATCGACCAAATCTTATTATCCTTAACTATTTACATTATTCTATTTAATCTATCCAAGTATGTGTCCTGAATAATCTTAAACTAAAATTAGGGGTGTTATAGGAATACTCTACTCAATGATAGGAAGCTATCGATTTAAGTTTCATTCAATTCTGATTTGAAATAAAGGAGCTATAACATAAAATCCTATGTATCTCAAGGCAAAGACTTGTGCCTTTCAGCCAATCCACCCGGATTCGAGTCTGGAAAGCATATTATTTTTATCAAGCATGAGTAATGATCTAATAGGAATCCAATTGTTGAGTGCATACGCGTTTCCAACATAAGGAGTGGAAGGAAAGAAAAGATGGCAAGGCATAAAGAGTGGTTGAGAGGAAGCAAAGGCATGCCCCCATCCTGTTCGGCATCCCTTTGGGTACCGAACTGGAAATCTTGTTGATCACTTGCTATGTTAAGAAGGGTGGCATTATCTACAAACCAGACCAAGGTAGGGCATAAAGAGCCAGACCAATGAGGGATGTGCACACCAAACCAAAGGGAGAGAAACTCATCGAATCAAGCTAGTACTGAACCTACCAAACAACTTATCTTGGCGTCATATCGAATCAAGCCTAGTGGGAGTCCGCCGAACCCAAGAGGGGCTGAGCCAAATAAGGGTGCATACGAAATTGGCTAGCAACATGTCCACATACATTCTAATGTACCAACCTACCTCGAACAGAGCTCCTAGCTGAGCTGAACGTGCATATATGGAATGAAATCTACATGTATTTGGAAATTATTGAGCATATTCTTGATACCTAGGAATACTCCAACCGGACGAGATATATATGAAAACTATCGATCTGACCTGACTATACCCTCACTCCTATAAATACCAAAGCATCCAACAACAATAAGGGAGAATTTTGAATAGGCAAGCTTACAAAAATAGCGGTAGACAATATAGAGGATCAACCTAGCAGGAATAGCTAGTAGGATCAACCTAGTAGGATCCGCCCAGAAGGATCAATCTAGCTGGAATAGCAAGAAAGATAAACCTAGCAGGATCAGCCTAGTAGGATAAGGTGGGAAGGAATAAGCTACCAGGATCAACCTAGTAGGATCAGTCAAGAAGGATAAGCCTAGCAATATTATCTTAGCAGGATCAGCTTGGCAGGAATAAGCTAGTAGGATCAGCCTAGTAGGGTTTGCCTAATAAGAACTATCTAATAGAGACATCAGAATAAGGTTAGGCTAATAGGAACAACCAAACAGGAATATGACGGCTAGAACAACTGAATGGAATAATTGAACAAAATTCCTTAGGTTATGTCTTACATTCTTTTGAGCTACAGATCACTATATTTTGTACAAAGGCATTGTATCAAAAGATCTATAAGATGAGTAATGAAAAATAACGGTGGATGTTGGCACATTCTTGCTGAACCACTATAGATCTCTGTGTTTTTTACTTCATTGCAATTTACATTTTATATAACATACATGTGATATGCTCTTCGAATATCAATCATCATACTAATATAACAGCTATGTTATACGCCCCATATCTATAGCTCAATAATAAATGGATTGGAGGCATTTATCCACTTTTATGCAAATATTTTTGGTGCAAATAATAAATAAATTTGACATTACGGATCATGGAAATGACCTAAAGGTACATATTAAGGGCACCATCATGTAATCATAAGGGCAAGGTAAAATGCTTGACTCAAATTTGGCATAGTTAGAAAACAAAGTCAAAGCTCCTGAAAAATGCTTCCAAGGTCACGATATGCAAATGGGTCAAAACTACGTCTAAATCCAAGCTATGGATGAGAAGATATGATCATCTTAAAATTTCTCCATCACTCAACTAACTCGGGCCCCAACTTGAAGATCTATTGCCTAATTTAGCAAATGGAATATTTAGAGGCATTAGAATACTCTATTCAATGATATGAAGCTCTGCCTGAGTTTCATTCAACTCTTACCTGAAATGAAGGTGTAATGGCATAAAAGCATGTGTATCACAGTAGTAAATGTAACACCTGTAATTTGACATTAGTTATTTAATTAGTTAATTAATTTAGCCCCAAAAATGGAATTTGTGCAAATGATAGAATTATACCATGAAACTTACAACGTTGCGTTCATGGCAGAATTCTGAACTACTTCCATATTTGGAGTTTTGCGATCGAAGTCCAAACGAAGAAATTATGGTTGAAAAATACATTCTGAACAAAAAAAATAAAAATAAAAATTAACGTTTATATATTAATTATCCAGCGCCCATAGGTCGGTTCACATATAAGAGTAGTCGACCAAGGGCAGTCAACCCCTAGAAGGGGGCGGTTGGCTGCTTCATGTGTGGTAGCTAGGGTTAGCCTTGACCCAATGGTCTGGACTTCATTTATTTTTATCTAATGGTTTTGGTTGATTCTAGCACCTATAGGTTTGGGCCTAACCCTCCCTTCTCTTCTCATATTTCTGGAGGCAACAATGAAGCTTTGCCATTTTTCTTCTCCACTTTCTTTCTAAATTACAAAAATAAGATATTTATATTAATATTCACACAAATTAAAGAAGAATATAAATCTAATGAAACAAAGAAGAGAATCAACTATACCAATTTTTGAGGTACTCTATATTTGTGTCTATTTCCTCTTCCAATCCGAAATCTCTTCTCAGATCTACAATTCTAATGCATGTATATTGCATTTTATACATATTCCTTGGATTAAAAAGGATTTGAAAATGAATTTAAGGTTCTATTTCATAACTGGAGATTTGGATCACTTTTAAAGGGTGAGTAAGAAATATTATATACCGCTTATAATTTTAAATCTATTCCGTTGGCATACGTTTGACTTTTATTCCTATATATTCTTGTTTTAGATCTAATTTGAAATATGTTTACGCCTAAATTGGAAATCAGTCCTAAAGATTTTAGAATTTGAATGTTGTATATATTTATTCCAGATTTGTACTAGCTGTAAAAATTGATTTTTAGATTATTGCCTAAATTTATGCTACATTGTAGATTTTTCATAGTTTAATTTGTGGGAAGAACATCTATTTGTTTTTTAATAAATTTGTTTACTTTTTCCACTTTTGATTCAAAAAAGCGACGCTTGATTTAACAAAGAATAAAACAAAAAGGAAAAGATGTGTAAAGTACAGATTTATTCTCTATAGTTTATGTAACAAACTACTTTTTCGTACAGTTTAAGAGGGCAATCATCCGAAAATAACCCACTTAAATTGAATGGAAAGGTGGATAATTAGAAAAAGAAGGAAGAAAGAAGATAAGAAGAACACTAAACTACACACTGACAGCGGAACGAATAATGTATAATATACAACAAATGTTTACACAAAGAAAAAAATGAAATATATATACACCAATTAGAGTACACTAACCTATTTCAGCCCGGACATTTATAACAGCTTGTCCTTACAATTGCTGAAATATACAATAACAAACAATATAGTGAAACACAAAGAAATATGTAGATACGTCTTAGTCCTCCAGGTCGTCTCCTGAACTTCAATGCATCCAAAGTAATATTTAAATATGCTAGATCTGACCGAACATTATAATAAAATAATTCCCGAGTTAATCTGGAAAATTAGCATAAGAAAACAGACCAAACTAGATTTTTTTAAGTTATTAAAAAACTTTAAAATTAAAAGTATCTCGCAAGAACACGACATACATAAACACGGGCGGGTTTTTACCTTACGATAACCAAACCATTTCATATGAAATTATCCGATATTATAATAATGTCTAAGATACAAATACTATTACTCATAGCCGAAATTGTTATATTAATTTAATTCCAGCATAATAGGCATACAACTAAAATCATAAAAGCACGCATTGGAAAATGGATTCTATCCGATGACTGAGCTATAAGGGTACCACCCGTCATGATGCATCTCTAAATAAAATAACACCAAGGTCGAATCTATCAACCCCTACCAACACACAATCAGCCTACCCTTTACTAGATAATACTGAATATGATCACCCCTTGGTTGATGGGTCTCGAAGCGTACAAATGAGAGATAATATTGACTCTAGATAGGGATGATCATACTCTAATCGGAGCGACTCATCTAGACCTGCAACATCTCTACTATTTTAGTCATTCCAGGTTGATGAGGCATGAGACTACATTTTACCTTTTATATAACACTTCCCACTTAGAATGCTTATACTGCCCTTCGGGCAACAATGAAGTATCGGCACTCATCCATACAAGTTGTCCAGGAGATGGAAAAACTGAAGGCACTACTTCTACTAAATCCATTTTGAAATCACCCTCAGGATTAGTAGCAAGCAACCCTTACACTTCAAAGAGCTCCATCTTCAATTCCATCATCTTGAAGACGTCTTCACCTCGAAACATTTGTGTTGGATCGAAGTGGTTTTTGGGTAATATATCCGATCCAGGTCTCTTCGAAACAACATTCGATAGTTTTCACTAAATTCAGCACGCATTCTTTAGGAAATAAGCAGTCAAAGATAAGAGCGGAGTTCACCTCCTAACCATTAATGAACGGATTTCCTCATCACTTGTCCTAGGAGAACGAATTAAGATTTATGCGCACATTACAACATCATCGTTGATGACTATGCCATATAACTCACTTATTTTTCCTAGATATTTCCAAAGTTACGTTTTAGGTCCATATTTGATAGTCGGTTATTAACTATCAACAATAAATATTCAATCAAGGATTTAAATTCTATAGGGAATACCAACATTGGTTAAGCACATAAGTAACCACTAGCCTCCTTAATTAATCTTTTCGTTAATTAAATTCATCTTCTAAATACTTGTATCACAATACTTTTACAAAAATATATTCAGAAATTCCTATATTTTCAATATTTGGAAAAATATCCATATATTTATCTCAACGATATATGTATATCCATAGAACGGAGGAAGATTTCCTTTTTACACAATTCTAAAAACATTTATAAACTCCTTTATAAATTCCTAAAACATATTTATAAAATATTTTATAAATCTCTAAAAACTATTTATAAACGTCTCTAAATCATTTCTCAAATCATTTATAAACTCTTTATAAATCCATAAAACTAATTATAAAACTCCTCTTATAAATCTATAAACCCATTTCTACAATTCGTTTGTAATATCTTACCATTTATAAATCCCCTTTACCTTGTAAATAATCTTCCACTCGGTCTTCAAATCATTTTATATAACTCCTCTCAAAAACCCAAGTCCGTTTTCAAACTCTATTTATGAGTCTTAAACATAATTATAAATAAAAATTATTTACTTTAAAACACTATCATATAATAATAATTATTAACAATATCATTATAATTAAATAATAATTAATAACTTTAAAACATCTTAAAATAAAAATAAATAATTCCAAAACATCATTAAATTAAATAAATAGTGATAATTAATCTTTACCATTATTATTACAAATAATAATAACTTATCATCAAAACATTATTAATAAATCATTTTTATTAATTTCAAGACATACTAATTATTTGAATAATTAACTTTTCAAAATATTCAAATATTGATAAATAACTTTAAAATAACATCCAGTATAAATAAATAAAATTTAAAACAATATTAAATAAATAACTTAGAAAAGACAGATGAAAAGGGTGGAGTAAAATAGAAGTTATATTCCTTAAAACAAAATATTTTTGAGACACAATTTCAGATTTAAAATCATTTCCTATCTCAAAAACCAACTCCAACTCGAATGGCAATTTATAGTATTTTAATAATATTAATTTGAGGCCAATAGCTACCCAATGATTAACAAATAACAATATTGATTTTCTATCACTACAGGGTTTAAGTTGCTCATAAAACAATGTCATATTCCATATCGTTAGCAATAAGGTTTAATTTGCTCATAAAACATTTCAACAATGGCGAGGAATCCCGTTGGATCCCTCCAACCCATTCCCCTGTCTCACAAACAGTATATGATCATATAATATGGGTCATCCGCTACTAGGAGAATATATATATAAAAGGTCAACCTCTCCAGAGGAGGGAATAAATCCAAACCAACTGTTAAAACAGTAAATCATCCAAACACCTAATCAACAATTTTTATCGACTATATAACACACCGTTAATCAAATAGGTGAGTTTAACTCACAATTATTCCACTTGTCATCGAGGCGCTTCGATTTGGATTTAAAATCGATTAGGCATTCAATTTTTACCCAATTTTCCACCAACTCGAAATCCATCCAACCCAACTCTATATCATAGTATTCGCTGATACGAGCGCAATGCAACTCGTCATGTTCAATTTTGACCTTGTATGCGTTAGTTATTGCATTAATAAGATTCATAAATTAAATAATATAATTATATGTAACATCCCCCCTTTTCGCACACTTTAAACCGACACACGTGCCAATTCAAAGCATACGCAAGGGCGGATTGTTATGGGGTAAATAAGAAAAAACAGAGAAGAAATAAAGCAAAATAGAATCTCACAGCGGAAGGATAAGATATAATAATCAATATACAGTTCATGATAACTGTTTACAAAATATTTATTTTACTTATATAATGAATATCAGAGTTACACATACCAATACAATCAATGCAGCGGAAATTTAGAGTGTGGTGCAATACTATAAATAATATAATACGGATTCTTCGTCTTCGTCCTCCAAAGCTAAAATCTTCGATCCTGAAATGCTCGGACTGACCCAAGCGAATTTGAAAAGACAAAAACACTCGAGTCAGACTAAAAGATCTTATGTGAGTTAAATTACCAGAAATAAATATGAGTACAGTAACTCAAGAGATGTTCGGGATTTACATCTCCTAAGGATCCGTTAAACTATTTACTATGTAGTATATTGCGCTATTATACTAGTGTCTATTTATAAAATAAACTTACTTTTTAATAGCGTTAAGGGGTTACCCATATAGCCCTTAACACAAATAATGCCAATAGTCTATACAGTACCGTAATACCTCCTGATCGGGAAGCTACCAGAGGATACTCCATAGGTACGACACAAATAGAAACTCGTAGTAAAGGCTCGGTATGGTAGGTGACACGGCACAACTAGGCAATGCCAGGGTAGATATACCAATTGCTATCCAGGCTGGTGGAAACGCGTAGCTGCAGTTACCGCCCACCTCGGACTAACTCCCCAAAATCAAAATATAGAAGTGGCCACTGAATCAATCCAAAATCAAAGTATAATATCGAAGAGGAGGGTCCGATCAGAGGAATGACCTCATTGGCCTGAGAATCGCTCCTGTTTTAGCCACCTTATGCCAACTCACGGGAGTCGAGTCCACGTATTTACCTTACAGGAAACGTCACCACCACCTACTTCATTCTGGAATCTCCACCGCGTACACGGTTAGTCAAAGTGGTTTTCGGTATCGACAGAGAGTATGTCCATATCCGATCCCGGTCTCTTTGCCAACCCATCGTTATTATAACACCGCGGTCATTTAAAAATAGGATATACTTTAAAAATCAGAATAAACATTCCATTTCATAACCATGAATACGATATCATTTCAAAACCCAAAACCATATTTTATCACTTATCCCAAATATAATTCTTTTCCAAAATCATAATGCTTTAACTTCATAACGTCTGAAAATCAAATATTTTCAAATCATAATATTTTGAAAATCATAATTTAAAACCATAACTTCTATAAAAAAACTTGAATGGTTTGGACATTCAACAGTATATGAATTAAATGGTTTAACTTAAATGTTACGTTGTAAACAAAATAGTTCTCATGGCTTTACAAATACATTTCTTTATTAAAGTCTAAACCAAAATTTATATTATCTCTCTCAAGTTCCAAAACCACTTCAATTTATTTATATATACGTATATCCATTTTGAGTAACAATATTTCAAACTAAAATTGGATTTTATTCTTTCAACAGATCAATTGTTCTATTAATTAGTCTTGAATATTCACATAAAATCCATAAATAATAAGACTTCAATTTCTAGTAATAAAATATATATATTTTCCCAATTCAAATTATACTAGAATATTCATTTCAATTTATTTTGGGAAAAATCCAATTATAAATATCATATCTTAAAATTTCCAAACTTAACATTTAAACATATGATATAAATTATTAAACTCCATTTTCTTAATTTTCTTCCATTTTTAAATAAAGATTTTTATACACCTTTTAATTTCAAAATTTTCAACTTCATATGTATATATATGGAAGAATAATATTTATACAATATAAAATTTAAGATTATTAGAAACCGTATTCCATCCAAACCATAGAAATCACATTAAAATAGTTATATATAGACCGCGGTGCCTGTATAAAATTTTCTATCCTATGGTCAAGTGATACAGATATTTATCATTTCAATCCGCAATTTAAAAAAATATAAAATTTTACGGTTATATATCATTTCAAACCACAATCCCGAATGAAATGAAATATGCATGATAATTTGCAATTTAATGATATACAATAAACATCCATTCATCAACATCATCCATCATCCAAATCGCAATCATCAATCAATATCAATCAATAACAATATTATTTTTGGTACTACATAACAGGTAATACTGGCAATTTTATTCAAATTAAATTTAATAGCTATTAATCTACAGTCTATATTCAGTAATAAATTATATAACTGTTAACTAGCAGTTCATATACAAACAAATAAATTTTAACTGTAAATTTATACGCAATAAATTAATTAAATTAACAGTTAAATTTAATAAATGCAATTCAACAGATATGAATAAAATAAACATGCCAAATACTCATAAATAAATTTCTATTCATTTCTAAAATTAATTTAACAAACATAAAAGCTTCTAGTAGTTGTGAGTGGGTTAAAACACTCACTTTTTGAATTTAAATCGAATTTAAATCCGATTTAAACCCAAAAATTCGACGTTCTCAGAATTTGTCCAAACCAGCGTCAATGGATCTGGAATTAAATTACGATCCTAACAAAAGAAATTTCGCGTGAATCGGAGAACGTATGAAAAAAATATTCATTTTAAACGATTTGAAAAAAAAAATAAAAATAAAATAAAATAAAACAAAACCCACTTAACTTCAATGGCCATGTCAGCTAAAAGCTACAGCACATCGTCGAATATTTTCTGGTCAAACGAATATCCAAACAGAAAACGAATTGTACCAGCAGATTACGTGTCTCGAGAACTTTATCATAAATTTTCTGGAATTTTTGTGGAGAGTTTGAATTTTATTAGAAAATTTGAATTGTAGATAGATTAAGTTTTGTAAACATTGAGGAAAAGAAAGATATGAAGAAAAAATGAACGTACAGCCAATTGACAATAGAAAGGAGGCTAGGGTTTATCACAGCATATTTATAGATAGATCGCAACAGGATAGGTGTGCATGAATTTTAACGTGCAAACAGAAGTGGTCCCAAAAGGATATTAATTATACATGTTACGGATTAAATTATTTCTTTCTCAACATTTACATTTCATTTTAAGCGTATTCACACATGTATAATTAGATGCTTCATTTAAATTTCCATATATATATATTCACAATTCCATAAATTTCCAAATACGTAGATAAATTTCCAATTTCAACTAAATTCTAAATTACTGTAATAATTACAGATTAAATTTCTATCCATTCTCAATAGATTACGTTTACATACTAAAATCCACATTTCTATGTATATTTGAATTCCATATTATACATATTTTATTTATCTTAATTACTTCCAACTTAAATTTCAATCAACATAAAACGTTTTATTCAGTTTCCAAAAATTTCAATCATGCTTTAAATCCAAATGAATAAATAACTTAATTCCCATTTAAGCATTTTTCATTTGATTTGCAATCAACCTTTTATGATCAATTAAATCCCGATATATTAATTAAACGTTATTTCCATCATTCTTTATCCTATGAAGAAATTTAAGTTATTCACACCTATTACTAAATTTCATATTAATGCACACAAATTTACATTTATTGCAATGGTTACCAAATATTTCCCTGCAATAATTCATTCCCCTATACATACTTACAATTTCACTTAAACTTTACTATACCCATTTATTTTCTCAACATTAAAACCAACGTTACCTCAATTCCACTAATGTACACTTATTCTATTATCACTTACTAACCATTCAAATTTTTATTAACAAATAGGCAGGTAATTCCTATGTTACAAATTTTTAATTCATCCTAATCCCTTACTATTGTCATACATTTGCATTACTTACATATCATTTACAATGTTACCCAAAATCTCTATCCATTGTAATTAATACCTTAAATAAGTTTCAATTTATATTCAAGTGAATACATTACCCTTTTTCGTTATGGCATCCACTTTTCACAAGAAACGTTTTATCGTTTCGACAACATTTTATTTCTAATTACCTACATTGATTTGTGTACGTCTCTACTATTTAAAGCATTACCATTCTCACCTTCATCTAAATCTTCATTTATGAATATTTAAAATAAATTTCACTTATTTCCTATTTATACACTTATAAATTCCAATTCCAATAAATAGATAAATCTCCGTTTGCACTACTTAAATCAAAAATCAGCGATTATCCTATCTATACATTTTAAGTGGATGGATCAAATGTTGTATTCAAAAATCTACTTCTTAATATTCTTAGATTTAAACTCAACTCTCTATTAAAAGATATTTAAACTTCTTTTATTACCATTAACTTATTATTATACATTAAACTTAAATATACCGACAAAGCTTGTTTTTGGTACTCTTTTCATTTCCATAAATAAAATTAGCAGTGGATTCATACCTTATTATGTAATTATCTTTAATTCCACCTAACTAAATATTTACATAATCTTTTATTTGCAATAAATCAACTATTTTATATTAATTAAATTTAATCTTCCTGGTTTACTTATTCATAGTATGTAATTCAGTTACTCACCCTAACCTATTTATTTGAAATCCAATCCAGATTATTTTTACTAAGTTCCAATTTCCAAAGGTTACTGCAATTAATCCAATTAATTGCAATAAACTCTAGTAAATTTGATTTTATTGGATTACAACTCAAAATAAATCAATTATTACTCAACTACCTAATTAACATTTCTTTTATATTCCAATACATAAATATTTCCCAAAATTTCATCTTTTATTTGCATAACTTACCGTATCTAAATTTTATTGGAAATTTTGTTAACTTTACGCATAAATAAAGTTAGAACCTCAATTAATTCATTCCATTTTGGTTTCATTCTTTATATCACATTAATCATCATATTATGAATGGAAATTTATCTAGGTTACATCTTATTTATTCACTTACCAATATTCCACACTAACTGCAATAATTTAGTGCATTAATTGAAATTGATCAAAATAAAACTTAACAAACTAATAGAATAAATAACGTACAAAAATTTATTGTCATTAATCTATTTCATAAGTCTACGCTCAAATACTCACTTAAAATAAGTTTTACGTTTCCATTAATTCGCGTTCGCACACCCGTTACTATATTAAAAATTACTAAAGTAACGTTTTTCTTAATAACAACATTAAAATTTCTCAATATTTAAATGAACTTTATTTCCAATACATGCTACCTAATTGCATTTACTTATGATCTTATCCAAACATTCATTTATATTTTATTTCCATCAATTAGTTAATATTTACATCCATTTATTAACAATTTACTTCCATTATACAATTGCAATTTATTATAGTTATTATTACATTAAATACTATTTCAATTTTATTCTTTTAGTATTAATTAAACAATCATATTTAAATTAAGATATTATAATGTTTTTCACTATTTATTTACACTCCATTAAAACCCAACAGTCGTCTCAATCACTTTTGAATTTGCATTAAATTGGTTGTCCAACAACTGCCATTTGTATTACTATCTTAATTCTTATACAGTTACCGTTTTACCAATTTACTAATACATAGGTAATTTAAATTTTTGTCTTTAATTCTTTATTTTATATTTTATTCAAGTGCAACAAATTACACTATTCCTTTATCGATATTTCACCTAACCTTTCAACAATTAAGTTAAATAACCGTTTCTACAATTCATTATTAATTATAAATTTAATTCTCCTTTATTTATGCAACTTACACAAGGGTATAAATCTTCCATTATCTCAATCATTAGATTTCTATTAAATTTAACAATAATTAAGATTTTTAATTACCGTTGCTATAAATTTTCATTTAGCGTTCATCTAGTATTAATTTACCTCCTTTATATATATATATTTCCCTTTTCTACAAAATTTAAATTTCAAAATCCTTTTTAATTAAAAATTTAATTGTCGAAATTTACGGGTCGTTACACTCTCCCCCACTCAAAACTTTTCGTCCCCGAAAAGGAAAAGAAGGGAAAAGAAGAATTTCGAAATCAATATTTTAAATTTACAAAATTAGTTAATTTAGCTAAAATATACAAATTTATATAAAGTGAAATATTTAAGTGGTTTCAACCATTAAACAACCAAACAAAACAACAACCATCAACCTTACAAACAGCATACCTACACAAGACAAAGCAACCATTTAATTCATCAAACAAATAGTTATTCGGGTTCAGAACTTGAAATTTGTATGGAATGAAAATAATTATCAAGTGCATCCTTTACTCAACAATCTTAGACGGAACAAAGATAGATTATTTATTCATCTAAAACTTCAAATTCCTTACCCAACAACCATAAATCAAACAATACAATTCAAACCAACAACCAAATTAATTTATTATACATTTAATTCATGCTTTAGTTGTTTGATTTTCTTTTTTTTTTCATTTATGGAGGGATTTCTTCATTTCCTACAAATTTCATTTTCCATTTATTAACAAATTCATTATTTGGTATCCTATTTTATTTACTTAAGTTTATATCATCTATTTATAATCTTACCTTTACTTACATAGTAGAATTTCCAATTTAACTTAAGTTTATACAATTTAATTCTCATTTTATCACAGCAAATTCATTGATTACTTTCATTACCTTACTCTTCACTTGTAAGAATTTCCCTTACATTTTCTTACTAACTTTGCACTTTTCTTATATGGTAAGTTATATATGTTTTAAGAATGTAAGTGGAAATTTATACAAGTTTCTTCTCAATTCCTTTAATTAATTAATGGTTCATCAAATATATATTCGTTTTATAAATTAAAATTTCAACTTACCTTTAATTTCATTCATTTATTAAATGTTGACGTTTCTATTATATTTAATAGTAGTAACAATTTAATTTCCCACTTCCACTTATATTAAACTAGTAGCATTTAAATCACACTTAAGTTTATAACCCTACACATCAATCTTTATTTGTTAAAGAATTTCATTTTATTTACTTAAGTTTAAAATCACCTATTAATAATACTTATCTTAAATTATGGAAAAATTCAAATTATAACTTAAGTTTATACCATTATATTCTTATTTATAATAGCAATTCATTGAATCCTTCATTATTTCCCAAAATTCCTACTTGTAAATATTCAATTCCAATCTCTCATTTAACATTTCAACTTTTTATATTTGGTAAGTTATATATATGTTAAAGAAAAATGCAATTGAACTTATACAAGTTTATCTAAATTCTTTTAATTCATTCATTGTTCAATAAATCTTTACCTTTCTTATAAGTTAAAATTTTAACTTCCTTTATAACTTAGCATTAATTCTCTAAATTAGAGGTTTCACTTCATTAATTACTTACCTTTTATTTCACTAAAATAATTTAAACCATTAATTAATGGAAATTTAAGAATTAAATACCGGGTCAAATTTCAAATTATCTTAAAAATAATAATAAATAATTTCTTACTACTTTTATATCTCAATTATATTTGTAAAAATTAAAATTTTATATATTTTCAAAATAAATCTGCAGTAGAATTTACTACAGTGGTCTTTCCCCTTCGAAACTTGAAAATGAAAGTCGATGATGCGGCCGCCATCACCGAAATTATTTTCTAGCGACAGAGAGGAAAGTACAAAATTTATTTTCTCCAAAATCTTCTTTAAAACAATTCTTCTGAATTAAAATGAAATATTTATAGAGGAAAATACTTATAAACCAAAGCATTATATTTCATAAATCCTTTGAAAGCAAATTTTTTAAAATCCCGGACTTAAGTTCTAAAATCTCCAATTTGATTTATTCTAATTTCAACTTAGCTTCAATTATTATAAATATTTTTATTTCCTAACACCCAATCTATATCAATCAAATATATACATAATATCATTTAAAACTTTATTTTATATATAGAAAATATAATAGGCAAAATTATTTCATTCACCTATATTAAAACGGATATTATGTCGGTCTGTCCTATTAAGTGTTTAGAAATCCCTATTGATGACATAGCGTCCCATGCATCAACCAGAATTTATAAATACAAAGCGGAACAGGTCAACACAATATCAAAATCCTTTTATAACACTAACAAATACGCTCTCTCATATATATATATACACTCAGCGACTCCCATAGGATATTTCTATCCTATTAACAAAGAGTCAAACCCCACAGAGCCAAAGTTTATCGCTAAACCAAAGCTTTGATACCAACTGTAACATCCCCCCTTTTTGCACACTTTAAACCAACACACGTGCCAATTCAAAGCATACGCAAGGGCGGATTGTTATGGGGTAAATAAGAAAAAAACAGAGAAGAAATAAAGCAAAATAGAATCTCACAGCGGAAGGATAAGATATAATAATCAATATACAGTTCATGATAACTGTTTACAAAATATTTATTTTACTTATATAATGAATATCAGAGTTACACATACCAATACAATCAATGCAGCGGAAATTTAGAGTGTGGTGCAATACTATAAATAATATAATACGGATTCTTCGTCTTCGTCCTCCAAAGCTAAAATCTTCGATCCTGAAATGCTCGGACTGACCCGAGCGAATTTGAAAAGACAAAAACACTCGAGTCAGACTAGAAGATCTTATGTGAGTTAAATTACCAGAAATAAATATGAGTACAGTAACTCAAGAGATGTTCGGGATTTACATCTCCTAAGGATCCGTTAAACTATTTACTATGTAGTATATTGCGCTATTATACTAGTGTCTATTTATAAAATAAACTTACTTTTTAATAGCGTTAAGGGGTTACCCATATAGCCCTTAACACAAATAATGCCAATAGTCTATACAGTACCGTAATACCTCCTGATCGGGAAGCTACCAGAGGATACTCCATAGGTACGACACAAATAGAAACTCGTAGTAAAGGCTCGGTATGGTAGGTGACACGGCACAACTAGGCAATGCCAGGGTAGATATACCAATTGCTATCCAGGCTGGTGGAAACGCGTAGCCGCAGTTACCGCCCACCTCGGACTAACTCCCCAAAATCAAAATATAGAAGTGGCCACTGAATCAATCCAAAATCAAAGTATAATATCGAAGAGGAGGGTCCGATCAGAGGAATGACCTCATTGGCCTGAGAATCGCTCCTGTTTTAGCCACCTTATGCCAACTCACGGGAGTCGGGTCCACGTATTTACCTTACAGGAAACGTCACCACCACCTACTTTATTCTGGAATCTCCACCGCGTACACGGTTAGTCAAAGTGGTTTTCGGTATCGACAGAGAGTATGTCCATATCTGATCCCGGTCTCTTTGCTAACCCATCGTTATTATAACACCGCGGTCATTTAAAAATAGGTTATACTTTAAAAATCAGAATAAACATTCCATTTCATAACCATGAATACGATATCATTTCAAAACCCAAAACCATATTTTATCACTTATCCCAAATATAATTCTTTTCCAAAATCATAATGCTTTAACTTCATAACGTCTGAAAATCAAATATTTTCAAATCATAATATTTTGAAAATCATAATTTAAAACCATAACTTCTATAAAAAACTTGAATGGTTTGGACATTCAACGGTATATGAATTAAATGGTTTAACTTAAATGTTACTTTGTAAAGAAAATAGTTCTCATGGCTTTACAAATACATTTCTTTATTAAAGTCTAAACCAAAATTTATATTATCTCTCTCAAGTTCCAAAACCACTTCAATTTATTTATATATACGTATATCCATTTTGAGTAACAATATTTCAAACTAAAATTGGATTTTATTCTTTCAACAGATCAATTGTTCTATTAATTAGTCTTGAATATTCACATAAAATCCATAAATAATAAGAATTCAATTTCTAGTAATAAAATATATATATTTTCCCAATTCAAATTATACTAGAATATTCATTTCAATTTATTTTGGGAAAAATCCAATTATAAATATCATATCTTAAAATTTCCAAACTTAACATTTAAACATATGATATAAATTATTAAACTCCATTTTCTTAATTTTCTTCCATTTTTAAATAAAGATTTTTATACACCTTTTAATTTCAAAATTTTCAACTTCATATGTATATATATGGAAGAATAATATTTATACAATATAAAATTTAAGATTATTAGAAACCGTATTCCATCCAAACCATAGAAATCACATTAAAATAGTTATATATAGACCGCGGTGCCTGTATAAAATTTTCTATCCTATGGTCAAGTGATACGGATATTTATCATTTCAATCCGCAATTTAAAAAAAATATAAAATTTTGCGGTTATATATCATTTCAAACCACAATCCCGAATGAAATGAAATATGCATGATAATTTGCAATTTAATGATATACAATAAACATCCATTCATCAACATCATCCATCATCCAAATCGCAATCATCAATCGATATCAATCAATAACAATATTATTTTTGGTACTACATAACAGGTAATACTGGCAATTTTATTCAAATTAAATTTAACAGCTATTAATCTACAGTCTATATTCAGTAATAAATTATATAACTGTTAACTAGCAGTTCATATACAAACAAATAAATTTTAACTGTAAATTTATACGCAATAAATTAATTAAATTAACAGTTAAATTTAATAAATGCAATTCAACAGATATGAATAAAATAAACATGCCAAATACTCATAAATAAATTTCTATTCATTTCTAAAATTAATTTAACAAACATAAAAGCTTCTAGTAGTTGTGAGTGGGTTAAAACACTCACCTTTTGAATTTAAATCGAATTTAAATCCGATTTAAACCCAAAAATTCGACGGTCTCAGAATTTGTCCAAACCAGCGTCAATGGATCTGGAATTAAATTACGATCCTAACAAAAGAAATTTCGCGTGAATCAGAGAACGTATGGAAAAAATATTCATTTTAAACGATTTGAAAACAAAAATAAAAATAAAATAAAATAAAACAAAACCCACTTAACTTCAATGGCCACGTCAGCTAAAAGCTACAGCACATCGTCGAATTTTTTCTGGTCAAACGAATATCCAAACAGAAAACGAATTGTACCAGCAGATTACGTGTCTCGAGAACTTTATCATAAATTTTCTGGAATTTTTGTGGAGAGTTTGAATTTTATTAGAAAATTTGAATTGTAGATAGATTAGGTTTTGTAACCATTGAGGAAAAGAAAGAGATGATGAAAAAATGAACGTACAGCCAATTGACAATAGAAAGGAGGCTAGGGTTTATCACAGCATATTTATAGATAGATCGCAACAGGATAGGTGTGCACGAATTTTAACGTGCAAACAGAAGTGGTCCCAAAAGGATATTAATTATACACGTTACGGATTAAATTATTTCTTTCTCAACATTTACATTTCATTTTAAGCGTATTCACACATGTATAATTAGATGCTTCATTTAAATTTCCATATATATATTCACAATTCCATAAATTTCCAAATACGTAGATAAATTTCCAATTTCAACTAAATTCTAAATTACTGTAATAATTACAGATTAAATTTCTATCCATTCTCAATAGATTACGTTTACATACTAAAATCCACATTTCTATGTATATTTGAATTCCATATTATACATATTTTATTTATCTTAATTACTTCCAACTTAAATTTCAATCAACATAAAACGTTTTATTCAGTTTCCAAAAATTTCAATCATGCTTTAAATCCAAATGAATAAATAACTTAATTCCCATTTAAGCATTTTTCATTTGATTTGCAATCAACCTTTTATGATCAATTAAATCCCGATATATTAATTAAACGTTATTTCCATCATTCTTTATCCTATGAAGAAATTTAAGTTATTCACACCTATTACTAAATTTCATATTAATGCACACAAATTTACATTTATCGCAATGGTTACCAAATATTTCCCTGCAATAATTCATTCCCCTATACATACTTACAATTTCACTTAAACTTTACTATACCCATTTATTTTCTCAACATTAAAACCAACGTTACCTCAATTCCACTAATGTACACTTATTCTATTATCACTTACTAACCATTCAAATTTTTATTAACAAATAGGCAGGTAATTCCTATGTTACAAATTTTTAATTCATCCTAATCCCTTACTATTGACATACATTTGCATTACTTACATATCATTTACAATGTTACCCAAAATCTCTATCCATTGTAATTAATACCTTAAATAAGTTTCAATTTATATTCAAGTGAATACATTACCCTTTTTCGTTATGTCATCCATTTTTCACAAGAAACGTTTTATCATTTCGACAACATTTTATTTCTAATTACCGACATTGATTTGTGTACGTCTCTACTATTTAAAGCATTACCATTCTCACCTTCATCTAAATCTTCATTTATGAATATTTAAAATAAATTTCACTTATTTCCTATTTATACACTTATATATTCCAATTCCAATAAATAGATAAATCTCCATTTGCGCTACTTAAATCAAAAATCAGCGATTATCCTATCTATACATTTTAAGTGGATGGATCAAATGTTGTATTCTTAGATTTAAACTCAACTCTCTATTAACAGATGTTTAAACTTCTTTTATTACCATTAACTTATTATTATACATTAAACTTAAATATACTGACAAAGCTTGTTTTTGGTACTCTTTTCATTTCCATAAATAAAATTAGCAGTGGATTCATACCTTATTATGTAATTATCTTTAATTCCACCTAACTAAATATTTACATAATCTTTTATTTGCAATAAATCAACTATTTTATATTAATTAAATTTAATCTTCCTGGTTTACTTATTCATAGTATGTAATTCAGTTACTCACCCTAACCTATTTATTTGAAATCCAATCCAGATTATTTTTACTAAGTTTCAATTTCCAAAGGTTACTGCAATTAATCCAATTAATTGCAATAAATTCTAATAAATTTTATTTTATTGGATTACAACTCAAAATAAATCAATTATTACTCAACTACCTAATTAACATTTCTTTTATATTCCAATACATAAATATTTCCCAAAATTTCATCTTTTATTTGCATAACTTACCGTATCTAAATTTTATTGGAAATTTTGTTAACTTTACGCATAAATAAAGTTAGAACCTCAATTAATTCATTCCATTTTGGTTTCATTCTTTATATCACATTAATCATCATATTATGAATGGAAATTTATCTAGGTTACATCTTATTTATTCACTTACCAATATTCCACACTAACTGCAATAATTTAGTGCATTAATTGAAATTGATCAAAATAAAACTTAACAAACTAATAGAATAAATAACGTACAAAAATTTATTGTCATTAATCTATTTCATAAGTCTACACTCAAATACTCACTTAAAATAAGTTGTACGTTTCCATTAATTCGCGTTCGCACACCCGTTACTATATTAAAAATTACTAAAGTAACGTTTTTCTTAATAACAACATTAAAATTTCTCAATATTAAAATGAACTTTATTTCCAATACATGCTACCTAATTGCATTTACATATGATCTTATCCAAACATTCATTTATATTTTATTTCCATCAATTAGTTAATATTTACATCCATTTATTAACAATTTACTTCCATTATACAATTGCAATTTATTATAGTTATTATTACATTAAATACTATTTCAATTTTATTCTTTTAGTACTAATTAAACAATCATATTTAAATTAAGATATTATAATGTTTTTCACTATTTATTTACACTCCATTAAAACCCAACAGTCGTCTCAATCACTTTTGAATTTGCATTAAATTGGTTGTCCAGCAACTGCCATTTGTATTACTATCTTAATTCTTATACAGTTACCGTTTTACCAATTTACTAATACATAGGTAATTTAAATTTTTGTCTTTAATTCTTTATTTTATATTTTATTCAAGTGCAACAAATTACACTATTCCTTTATTGATATTTCACCTAACCTTTCAACAATTAAGTTAAATAACCGTTTCTACAATTCATTATTAATTATAAATTTAATTCTCCTTTATTTATGCAACTTACACAAGGGTATAAATCTTCCATTATCTCAATCATTAGATTTCTATTAAATTTAACAATAATTAAGATTTTTAATTACCGTTGCTATAAATTTTCATTTAGCGTTCATCTAGTATTAATTTACCTCCTTTATATATATATATATATTTCCTTTTTCTACAAAATTTAAATTTCAAAATCCTTTTTAATTAAAAATTTAATTGTCGAAATTTACGGGTCGTTGCATTATATATACTAATTACATCATTATCAAATGATTACACTATTTAGTTGCTCCCTCTCCCAAACACTCTCTCTCACGTCCAAGTCATTTTCAAGCACCACTCTTTATCGATCCATATGCCATCTCCGTCCATCCTACGTCCACCGCCCCATCACCAGAGGATGGCCTACACTCTACCGAAGGTGCATCCACTGTTCCCATCACCAAAATTGCCTCCTCCACCAAGAAACCCATAATCAACGAACGACGTTCAAATTGGAACCCGCCACCATAATTCACCATTAGCCACCAAACTTCACCAAGTCGTAGCCCAAACCACCCTCTCTATCTTTCCTTCAGACTCCATCAACCAAAGCTCGACGACGACACCAGAATCGAGGAAAAATACTATTGCCATTCATATGAGAATTACCGCCACCATAGGTCTGTCTCGCCTCATCTCCACCATTTATCACCTATGTCTTGACGTCTCTGACATTTTTCTAGTTGGGAACTTTGCCAGATAACGCCAATAAGGGCTCCAATGATCGAGAGCCATTGGATAAAGTGGGAGATTTAACTAGAACTTTCTTTGGCTGGACATGCAAATTTTAAAGGAGAGGGTAGTACAGTTTAAATAGTGGAAGCATGGTTGAATAATAGAGAGTATGGTTAGGGTACGACTTAAGTATGGTGAATATATATATTCAAAAGTATCGAGCTCGATGCACTCAAAAATCTCAAACTCCAAACTACGCATGCCGCCTGTCATTCTATACTAAATACCCCTATTCCAAACACAATGGAACTAGTCTCAAGACCTAATTCGATCATATACAGAAGATAACTTTTCAAATCTAGTTATATTATATTAATTTTTGTAATTAGTTTCTAAGCGTTTTGAGCTCGCACGACCAAACGATACATCTGATCACCATGAAATTCATTAACATACAATCTATTACGGATCCAATGAAATTGGTTTCTTCCAATTCTGAGACAATGCCCCGAAACGATATTTTCACACATTAATTGAAACGAATTATTATAAACTAGTTTAATCGCTTTGAAATTTGAATTCAAAAGTTTAATATCTTCATTCTTATCCAAATGGAATTTTAAATCAACTTCCAAAATCCTTTTCATTCACTTAAATTCAATTAATCATTTAAACAATGTCAATATTCAAATAACCATTATATTTGAAATTCAAATTATTTAGCTAATAAATAACTTTTCAATATTTAAAATCGATCAAATATTTCAAAATCAATTTGACTAAAAGTCTAGGTCATTACATTTTACACTGTTTATTCTAAATAAAAAAGAAATTATCCATTCACTATAATTTCAAACGTAGTAAATCTTTCCTTTTTGTATTAAACTAGTGTATGAAAATCATAGTGGAAAACCTTCCAAAGAAATTTAATTTCTAAAAATTAAATATGGAAAGTATATTCTACTTACATACTTATGACGGGAATAAAATTCATTATGAATAGGTAATTTTATTAGGCAGTTTATACGAATTTATTGCGTTAATAAAGAAGAACATTGTATATTCATGTGTTATTTATATGTAACTTTTGTTAGTTATTATTATATTTAGGGAAGCGAATAAGTAGAATTAAGAAATGTAGCAAATCTTATTAATTAACAATAAATTAGTAATTACCAATAATTAATAGGAAATAAAAGATTACAAACCCAACTATTGGGCATTAAATGGCAAATAATGGATAGGATTAGATTAGGGGCTACAATTGGTTAGTATGGGAATTAAAGACTATAACTCCAATTAATGGACAATTAATGGACATGAGTTAGGAATTACAATTAATAAGGACAAGTGGATAAATATGACCGATAAAAATGAAATATATATATAAAAAGGTTACTAATTTGAAATAAGTAGTTATAAATGTCTAGGAAATGTCCATTAGGATTTTATGACAAATTGACATTTATGAGCATAAAAGGGCATTTATAGGTAGATAAGCATTTAAGGAAAATCTTATTGCCTTAAATAAAAAGGGAATTAGTTAGCTAAGTCCAATGTCAACCTAAGATAGTATAAGTAAAGACTTAGGACAGCTAATTGGACTTAGTAGGTTAGTAATGCGAGGGCAGTAGAGTCATTTGATGGATGACTGCCCTTCACTTTGAGGCAACCAACAATCGGGTGCACTTACTACTAATGTGAGATATCACTAATCCTAGGACCTATGACTTTGCGAGAGATATGACCCGCTTTAGTGTCAGAGGTATTAAATGGTTGTTTGAGGATCTACCTCTTCCTCAACTAAAAGGTATTAAATGGTCCAAATTTGAAATTAGGAGTGGTGAGGGATATCTCCATAGTGGTTCGCTTCTGATTTAAGGTATTAAGTGGCAGTAGGGTTAGCCTTTCTTCTAAAAGGAAGTATTAAGTAACCTAGTGAGATTCCAATTAAATAAGGACATCTCTAAAAAGGTTTACTTTAGCCTTGAGATATTAAGTGGCTATTGTAGGGCTCGCCTCCCTGCCGAAAGAAGTAACCTAATGGGTGTAACGACCCGAAATTTTGGGCAATAACGATTTAATAATCTGTGTTAATAATTTAATTAATTTGATAATTTTCTTTACAATTTTAATTTAAAATTGGTGAATTTGATCTTTTGAAGGTTAATAAATATTTATTCTGTTCATAATATATATATTTGATATATATTGTGAATAGGAGATCTTTTGTTTCAAATTTAAAAATGAATTTTTCATATTTTAATATATATGTTTGTATATGTTATAATTTGAAATTGTTTTGAAATTTAATTAAATCAATTAATAATTTATAATGTGTGAATATTATAGATTGAAGCTTTGTTTAGAAATTATATTTTTCAAAAGCTAATTTAAAGATTAATTCATTTGTTTTCAAAATGTAAGATAATTGTTGTTTTAAAAATATGATAGTTTAAAAGATTTAAACATTTTGTTTTGCTTTCTTTTTAAAAAGTGCTTAAATTTAAATGATTATAAATGTATATATGAATGTTTTAAATTTTAAATAACATGTATGAGATTTATATTATAATTAGCTTTAGAACATTTTCTTATAAAGGTAAATTTAAATTCACATATGTAAGTATTAATTAATAAAGTAAAATAAATATGTAAGTTTATGTTTACATCTTAAATTAAATAAAATTTTATAAATAAATTCCTAAGTACAAATGTAACATATTAACACCCTTAAAAACACTTGTTACTCAATCAAGCTTCTTAGTGACAAATGTAAAGTTTGGGAACAAGTGTCTTTATTTTAGAAATTATACTTTCTTTAATTTTACTAAAAAAAACATAACACTATCATTTACTTTGTTTCAATTTAATTCAAAACAGAAATGTATTCTCAAAATCTGAAATTAAATCCAAAAGTAAATGCTGAATCAAAATCTGAATTTAAACCATAAAGCAAAAAAATCAAAAGCAAATCAATCTGAAATGAATTTACAACATGCAAATTCAAGTAATGAGATCAAATCTGCAAACTGGAAGCTCATGAAATTCTGCAGTTCAACTGCAATTTCAAATCTGCAACCTGTAACTTAAAAAGGGGAGTTCAGCAACAGTAATTTCAACACTTTTAAACAAAAATTTGTATGCATGCAAAGGTTTTCATCAGCTAGCAAGATCAAAGCATCAAAGTTTTTGGGGAAATATTCAAAGCCTGGAATAAGAATTCAAATACCATAAGCCTGCTCTGTAAATTTTATAAGGTGAGTAAATTATTTTAAAAACAGATTGTTTTGGAATTTAACCACCATGCATGTGATGCTCTGTGATTTAAGTTTAGTGGTTTCATGAGATCTTCAGTATTTATATTGTTGAATATATATAGATGTGTTTATATGAGCAAGTAGCCTGTATAATCAAACAACTCTGTTATCTTTGCTTTCAGACCAAAATTTTATTAAAAGTTTGAATATCCCACTAAACATCAATAGTTGTCCTTGTTGATTGAATGAAAGATTGTATGTAAAAGTTGAAGATGATTTTTTTTTAAAATAGTTTGTGAAATCTTTAGTTCACAAATAAATTTAAAAATAAGAATTACAGTAAGAAAATACTGCATACAAGGAAAACCAAAAATCTTAATTTTTGATGTGGATTACAAGTATGAATTAACGAGTAAAAATCATGATTTTTGATACCTTTTTCATGATTTTTAGTTTGATAAATCATGAGAATTTTTAGTTTGATTGTTTGGGAATTTTTGGTGATTGCCGTCGATCCACACATTAATTTGATTTGATTCTTTGGTTGAAGCATGCTTGAATATCATAGATTATAGGAAAAATGCCAAATAATTTTTCAATTGAGTGAATTATTGGGAATTGAAGGGAGTAGGGTTTAGTATCGGTTTTTGGTTGACTGGGTAGCCGAAGGTTTTGTGACGAGAATGATGAACCGAGTTCGTTCATTTTTGGGGAGATTGACAATCTTGGTCGTGACGTCTCGGTGGTGGGGTCGGCGAGGTTGAACGGCGATGTGGTGATCGGCTATGGGTGGCTTTTGGGTAGTGGTAGCTTCAGTTGCTCGAGCTTGAGGACGAATTTTTGATTCGAGTGCATATTCTAGGATCTGAGTATGTTTTAAGGGTCGCGTGTGATACTACGATCAACGCCGATGATCGCGACGACTAAGTTTGGCCGGAGGCGCGTGGGGTAGGTGCACCGTGCGCGGGTTTGTGCACTGTGTATTGAGCGTTGGGGAAGAAGAGATTTACCGAAGATTTTCTCGCGTTATCTACAGGGGAGACTCGAAGAGAGTTTGGGTTTTACTCAGGTTCGTACGAGTAGTTCTCGAAACAGGAAGGAGGACTGACTCGTGATTGCTTCGGGAAGATCAGGGAAATTGCTGGAGTTTACATTCAAGTGATGGATGTTTGCTCGATGTTGTTAGGTTGAGTGGCTTGTGTTGTTTTAAAATAAGTGGAAATCAATCTTTATAAATGATAATTGAATCTGTCTTCAAATTTAAAAAGGGGTTTTAAGATGATTGTTTTTGGAAAGTAATTATCTTGATTTAAACCTTGGATTTCAATTTAGAAGAATGTTTTAATTCGATTATTTAATCAAAGTTTTAAAGTAATGTTTAAACCCAAGTTCAATTTATATTAAAAATAAATAGGTTCGAAACTAGATGATTGAAGTGTTTTAAATTTGGAAATTTGTTTCTAAATACTTTATTTCCAAATAAGGTTTAAGTTATAATTATGTAAACCAAATTGGATAATTTTGTTTTAAGTTTTTGAAATTTGATTTAATTCAAATAATTAACTTATGAAGATAAATAATGTTAAATTATTTGAAAACTTAGGAATACTTGATTATATATGATTTGCTATTAAGTAAAGATTTTATTAAGATTAATGATTATCTTAATTAATTAAGGGTTTTTAAAATATAAGAAGTTAATTAATTAATTGTTTAATAAATTTTAAATAATTAGTTAATTATTTATTTAATTTTAAATAATCACTTAATTAAGAATTAATTAAGTGTAGTTACATAATAAAATAATTAATGGTCAATTATTGAATGTAATTAAGAATGATAATTGCTTATGGAAATAATTAATAGGAAATTACTCATGGGGTAATTAATTTGAAAGTGATTAGTGGATAATCACTTAATGTTATCAATTAAGGAATTGATTAATGTAATTGTTTAAAAATTAATTAATTATGGAATAATTAGTTAATTAATGAATTAAGAATTATTTAATAATGAAATTAATTATTTGTTAAGTAATTAATTAAGAAAGTAATCAAGATTATCAATGAAGTAATTAGAAATAATTACTTATGTAAGTAATTAAGGGTTAATTACTTAATTTATTTTAGTTAATTAATAATGTGATTAATTTAAGATTAATTACTAAGGTAATTAATTAAAATGTAATTAATTAATTAAGAAATTAATTAAGTTTTTATTAATTATTTAATTTAATAATAATCACTTAATGAAGTAATTAAAGATTAATTAAAGTATTTAATCAAGGATTAAAATAATTAAATTAGAAGTTAATTAATTCAATTGAGTAATTACAAATTGTTAATTTCTAATTATGATTAATTAGTTGATTAATTATAAGTTAATTATTTAGTTAATTAAAGTAATTATTAATCAATAAGGATCCTTAATTAATGTGATTAAGGATATTAATCAAGGTTAATTAATAAAGTAATTAATTTAAGTGTGATTAATTAATTGTAATTAATTAAGGATTAATGTAATTAATTACAGTTAATTAATTAATGTATGATCATTAATTATTGTAATTAATGATAGTAATTAAGGGATAATTACTGAATATGGTTAAGTATAATTACCTGAATGTAATTAAATGAGGATTAATCAAAGGAGACTAATTAAAGAAGATCATTGGAGATGATTAATTTATTTGGAATTAATAAATAAAGAAGGATTTAGGTAATCCAATTGGTTAAAGAATTAATCAATTTTGCTTTGGATAATTGATTAATATTTGTTGATAAATTGATTTTAGATGATCAATATTGGATGGCTTATATTGGATGTTGGATGATATTGAGTGATTGGCTGATATTGGATGTGATTGGATGATTTGAATGTCAATAACATGTGAGATGCTGCTGTGTGAGATGAATGTTTGTTATGAATTATCTATTGTGATAAATGATTCATCTATCTGTTTATTTCATACTGTATATAGGTTTTAAACTGTTTAAACCATTAAGTACAACTTGGACATTAAAATGACGTTTGGTTTCGGTGAGATCGGGATCGGATTTCCATATTTGGAATCCGAAAACCACATCGATTCCAATTAAACGTTAGGTCGTGTATCCAAGTGGAGCAAGTGAAGACTCGAGTGTAAGGGCTATACTTCAGTATAACTCTGTGGGTGATTCCGTAATGAGTTTGACGGAATAGTGCTTATAGATTCGAGATGGCGAATCAGAGTGCAAGGGCTATGGTCGTTGACTCTGAGGGTGATTCCAATAATGAGTCCAACGAGATAGTGCCTTCGGTTTCGTTCGATCCCGGAACGAACTTGTATGGATTGAATGCTTTCAGCACATCGTCAGGTGGACGATGAGCATTCTAAGATAAATGTGTTCTATAAAGGTAATCGTAACCTCAAGCCTCATCAACCCGGAATGGCTAAAACAGGGGAGGTGCAGCAAGGCTTCGTGGGTAGCTCCCACTGGAGAGCAAGATACATCCCTGTCTAGAGGTCCCTTTCTATTTCGGCTTAGTGTGTGGTTGGTCGAGCCAACTACGGGGTGGTCTTGTTCGGGACTGTTCAGTAAGGAATGGTTCTGGCCTTGTGTTTCAGGGGATGAAGGGAGTAATCCTCGGTACGGTGATCTAGGCCACGGACTGTGACGGGCGGTACCCCAGTAGCCCTGCCATTGATGGAAACCCATTTTCCCTACGAGACCCTACGGTTTTGATTGTATTACCCACTTTTGTGGCTAGTAGCTGGAATTTAATCATGTAACAATTTCGGCTATTTCTTATTTACTTGAAAACCCTAGACACTATTATAATATCACTGGATTTCCTATCAAATGTTTTGGTTAGCGTAAGGTAAAAACTTTTCCATGTTTATGTGTGGGAAGTCTTACGTGGTGCCTTTTCATTTCAAAGGTTTTCTAAAGTTAAGCAATTTTAACCCGTTTACTCACACCAGACCCCTGTCTGACCCGAGTGTTTATTTTCTGTTTTATTAAACTCTTGGGTACTCATATTATGTATGAGTAGTCAAGTGGTTCAGGTTAGCTTGACGAATTCTGGAGGAGATATGGAGCAGGAGGCTTCGACGTGTAGTTATATATATTGATTCTGTTGTGTTTGGTATCTGTTTCTTCTGTTGTACTTGAGTAGTATGAATTAGGCAGATGTTAGAACTGTCTAATATGTGTTGTATATTTGTGTACTCTGATGTAATGAGGTACTATGTAATATTTTATGTTAATTATTATATTTTATTCGTTCCGCTGTGAGTTCTCTGATGTTGTTTGTGTTCTTCGTTCTCTTTCTTTTCTTCTTCTATCCCTTTCTTTCTTCAAGATGATGCGATTTTCTGGGAGTAGAAAGTCGGGTCGTCACAGTTTGGTATCAGAGCATTAGGCTCTGAAGTGTGTCTATCTTTAGAAAGCATTAGGTTGAGCGAATGCCTAAGCTCTACAGTAGTGTCTTTCTTGAGAGAGCGTACTTGTAATTTTTATATATAACTATATATATATCTATATCTACCTAACCTGTTGGGTTATCTGTTCGGATTCTCCAACATAAGTTTTAGAGTTAGATAGATGGAGTAGTGGTGTGTGTGTGTGTGTAACACGATTACCACTAATGGATGAGTTCCATATGTTTGAGGTTGGAAGTTTTTGCCAAGACTGTAGACCTAATACCGTCTTGAGTAAGATTTTTAGTTTGGAGTAAGGACTTCTCTGATATCCGAAGGAAATCTTTTAAAGATTCGGAGTGTATCTGTGGAATGTAAGTTTAGATTTCGCTTGGGTAAGTAAAATTTTCTATTGTTTGGATTTGTTGGTAGTGCAGAAGTAAGTAATGATATCTTGGTAACTGCGTGATGAGATGCAGTATCCTTGGATATTTTCTGAAGGTGTTTTCTCTTGAAGAAGTTGCTTGGATCTTTAGTAAGGAGTTTGGCTGTTTTGGAATATGAGACTAAGGTCTATAAGTTGTTTCACTTCGGCATGGTCTCATTTGTCATTCCTTAAGGAGAGCGTGATGTTGATGCTTGGTTCGGAGACCGAATTTCTTGAGAGGGTGTCTGCCATCTCGAAGGTTCTGTTTGTGTGGTTTATTGAAAGTTTTGGTTTTGAGAAGCCTTTGGATCAGAAGTCTTGGTTAGCTGTGGTAGCAGTGCAGCTCGGGAGTGTTCGGTGTGCTGATGAGAAGGTCTTTTGCCTTTGCAGTATCATCGAGGTAGAGTTTGGAAGCAGCAGTATAGCTTGTTTCTCCGAAGGTTCAGAAATCTTTGTGGTTCTTCTTTTAGCAGTCCGAGCAGACGGTGAATGTTTTCTTGAAGGGTTAAGCTTGTTTGGAAAAGCTTAAAGCTATTCTAATTGGTAAAGAGAGGGCAGTTTCTTTGGAATCTGAACCAGGTAGTATCGCAAAAGTGGCTTGCGATTAGTTGGAAATTTTCTTGAGCAATCTTTTGTTTGAAACTGAGGATTCTCATGAGAAGTAGGAGCTGCTGGGCTAATCAGATGTTTTTCAGCATCTGGAGTTGAGTTCCATATTTGTTTGGCTCCAGAAGCAATTTTAGTGGTTAGCCCTATAATTGGATGGTTCTTGGAGAAAAGAGAGTTGGTGTAGCAGCTCAGAATTATTTTCTGGAATTGGAATTGGACTGATTTAGCTTTTGAATAGGATTCTGTTTTGAGGTTGTGTGACTGAGTCAGATGAGTCACTTAGATTTTTTATGGATTTGATGAACAAATTTTTCCGGATATAGTGGATAAGTGTGTATTCGTGTTCATCGGCAGTATTCTCATCTATTTTAGAATCAGAGTTGTGCAGCGGAAGCGAGGTAGCTGCTGTGCAAGGAAGGAAACAAGTTCAGATTGCTATTGCTTGAGGAGTAGAACTTGTGTTCTGGATTTCGATGGATTTTGGAAGGCTTTTCAGTTGAATAGGATATAGAAACTGTTTGCTTTGGTCTAGTTGTTTCTGGAAGTATCATCATTGGCTGAGATGATTAGGGAGAAGATTGGTAGCCCAGGATTGTCTGTTAAATTACAGATATGAGATAAGGAGATAAGGAGGTTTGGAATTTGAAGTTGGAGACTTCAGTGTTGTTAAGAAATCTCTGGTTAAGAGAACAGATATTGGATAAGATTGGTTGGTTAGAGCTGAGGCATTTGAGGATTTCTTATATGTGTTTTGATAGGATGAGATTGAATTGCCAGTTTGGATAGCTGGAATTCATTGTGTAACACATGTCTCTGAGGGAGTACGTGTATGATTCATCGATTGGTTGTTGAATCTGAAGTTCAGTTGGAGTTGGGTGTTGAGCTGGATTGAGAGTAGTCTGATGTTCTGTTCAGATTGAAGGATCCATAGATGAGTGGAGCTCTGGATTTGGGCTGTATAGTTAGTTTGTTGGCTTTTGTAGAGCGAGTCTCCCGGTAATTTATATTTGGGAAACTCGAGATAGTATTAGAGATTTATTCTGATTTGTGTCAGAATAATTAATTAAGTTTATTTGTTTATTTGATTGCTATGGATGTTAGTAACTGGTTGTTAGGAATGCTTTGCTGATTGAAATTAAAATCTTTATTGGATTATTAAATTACCTTTGCTTTTAAATTTCGGGGACGAAATTCTTTTAAGAGGGGAGGATTGTAACGACCCGAAATTTTGGGCAATAGCGATTTAATAATCTGTGTTAATAATTTAATTAATTTGATAATTTTCTTTATAATTTTAATTTAAAATAGGTGAATTTGATCTTTTAAAGGTTAATAAATATTTATTCTGTTCATAATATATATATTTGATATATATTGTGAATAGGAGATCTTTTGTTTCAAATTTAAAAATGAATTTTTCATATTTTAATATATATGTTTGTATATGTTATAATTTGAAATTGTTTTGAAATTTAATTAAATCAATTAATAATTTATAATGTGTGAATATTATAGATTGAAGCTTTGTTTAGAAATTATATTTTTCAAAAGCTAATTTAAAGATTAATTCATTTGTTTTCAAAATGTAAGATAATTGTTGTTTTAAAACTATGATAGTTTAAAAGATTTAAACATTTTGTTTTGCTTTCTTTTTAAAAAGTGCTTAAACTTAAATGATTATAAATGTATATATGAATGTTTTAAATTTTAAATAACATGTATGAGATTTATATTATAATTAGCTTTAGAACATTTTCTTATAAAGGTAAATTTAAATTCACATATGTAAGTATTAATTAATAAAGTAAAATAAATATGTAAGTTTATGTTTACATCTTAAATTAAATAAAATTTTATAAATAAATTCCTAAGTACAAATGTAACATATTAACACCCTTAAAAACACTTGTTACTCAATCAAGCTTCTTAGTGACAAATGTAAAGTTTGGGAACAAGTGTCTTTATTTTAGAAATTATACTTTCTTTAATTTTACTAAAAAAAAACATAACACTATCATTTACTTTGTTTCAATTTAATTCAAAACAGAAATGTATTCTCAAAATCTGAAATTAAATCCAAAAGTAAATGCTGAATCAAAATCTGAATTTAAACCATAAAGCAAAAAAATCAAAAGCAAATCAATCTGAAATGAATTTACAACATGCAAATTCAAGTAATGAGATCAAACCTGCAAACTGGAAGCTCATGAAATTCTGCAGTTCAACTGCAATTTCAAATCTGCAACCTGTAACTTGAAAAGGGGAGTTCAGCAACAGTAATTTCAACACTTTTAAACAAAAATTTGTATGCATGCAAAGGTTTTCATCAGCTAGCAAGATCAAAGCATCAAAGTTTTTGGGGTAATATTCAAAGCCTGGAATAAGAATTCAAATACCATAAGCCTGCTCTGCAAATTTTATAAGGTGAGTAAATTATTTTAAAAACATATTGTTTTGGAATTTAACCACCATGCATGTGATGCTCTGTGATTTAAGTTTAGTGGTTTCATGAGATCTTCAGTATTTATATTGTTGAATATATATAGATGTGTTTATATGAGCAAGTAGCCTGTATAATCAAACAACTCTGTTATCTTTGCTTTCAGACCAAAATTTTATTAAAAGTTTGAATATCCCACTAAACATCAATAGTTGTCCTTGTTGATTGAATGAAAGATTGTATGTAAAAGTTGAAGATGATTTTTTTAAAAATAGTTTGTGAAATCTTTAGTTCACAAATAAATTTAAAAATAAGAATTACAGTAAGAAAACACTGCATACAAGGAAAACCAAAAATCTTAATTTTTGATGTGGATTACAAGTATGAATTAACGAGTAAAAATCATGATTTTTGATACCTTTTTCATGATTTTTAGTTTGATAAATCATGAGAATTTTTAGTTTGATTGTTTGGGAATTTTTGGTGATTGCCGTCGATCCACACATTAATTTGATTTGATTCTTTGGTTGAAGCATGCTTGAATATCATAGATTATAGGAAAAATGCCAAATAATTTTTCAATTGAGTGAATTATTGGGAATTGAAGGGAGTAGGGTTTAGTATCGGTTTTTGGTTGACTGGGTAGCCGAAGGTTTTGTGACGAGAATGATGAACCGAGTTCGTTCATTTTTGGGGAGATTGACAATCTTGGTCGTGACGTCTCGGTGGTGGGGTCGGCGAGGTTGAACGGCGATGTGGTGATCGGCTGTGGGTGGCTTTTGGGTAGTGGTAGCTTCAGTTGCTCGAGCTTGAGGACGAATTTTTGATTCGAGTGCATATTCTAGGATCTGAGTATGTTTTAAGGGTCGCGTGTGATACTACGATCAACGCCGATGATCGCGACGACTAAGTTTGGCCGGAGGCGCGTGGGGTAGGTGCACCGTGCGCGGGTTTGTGCACTGTGTATTGAGCGTTGGGGAAGAAGAGATTTACCGAAGATTTTCTCGCGTTATCTACAGGGGAGACTCGAAGAGAGTTTGGGTTTTACTCAGGTTCGTACGAGTAGTTCTCGAAACAGGAAGGAGGACTGACTCGTGATTGCTTCGGGAAGATCAGGGAAATTGCTGGAGTTTACATTCAAGTGATGGATGTTTGCTCGATGTTGTTAGGTTGAGTGGCTTGTGTTGTTTTAAAATAAGTGGAAATCAATCTTTATAAATGATAATTGAATCTGTCTTCAAATTTAGAAAGGGGTTTTAAGATGATTGTTTTTGGAAAGTAATTATCTTGATTTAAACCTTGGATTTCAATTTAGAAGAATGTTTTAATTCGATTATTTAATCAAAGTTTTAAAGTAATGTTTGAACCCAAGTTCAATTTATATTAAAAATAAATAGGTTCGAAACTAGATGATTGAAGTGTTTTAAATTTGGAAATTTGTTTCTAAATACTTTATTTCCAAATAAGGTTTAAGTTATAATTATGTAAACCAAATTGGATAATTTTGTTTTAAGTTTTTGAAATTTGATTTAATTCAAATAATTAACTTATGAAGATAAATAATGTTAAATTATTTGAAAACTTAGGAATACTTGATTATATATGATTTGCTATTAAGTAAAGATTTTATTAAGATTAATGATTATCTTAATTAATTAAGGGTTTTTAAAATATAAGAAGTTAATTAATTAATTGTTTAATAAATTTTAAATAATTAGTTAATTATTTATTTAATTTTAAATAATCACTTAATTAAGAATTAATTAAGTGTAGTTACATAATAAAATAATTAATGGTCAATTATTGAATGTAATTAAGAATGATAATTGCTTATGGAAATAATTAATAGGAAATTACTCATGGGGTAATTAATTTGAAAGTGATTAGTGGATAATCACTTAATGTTATCAATTAAGGAATTGATTAATGTAATTGTTTAAAAATTAATTAATTATGGAATAATTAGTTAATTAATGAATTAAGAATTATTTAATAATGAAATTAATTATTTGTTAAGTAATTAATTAAGAAAGTAATCAAGATTATCAATGAAGTAATTAGAAATAATTACTTATGTAAGTAATTAAGGGTTAATTACTTAATTTATTTTAGTTAATTAATAATGTGATTAATTTAAGATTAATTACTAAGGTAATTAATTAAAATGTAATTAATTAATTAAGTAATTAATTAAGTTTTTATTAATTATTTAATTTAATAATAATCACTTAATGAAGTAATTAAAGATTAATTAAAGTATTTAATCAAGGATTAAAATAATTAAATTAGAAGTTAATTAATTCAATTGAGTAATTACAAATTGTTAATTTCTAATTATGATTAATTAGTTGATTAATTATAAGTTAATTATTTAGTCAATTAAAGTAATTATTAATCAATAAGGATCCTTAATTAATGTGATTAAGGATATTAATCAAGGTTAACTAATAAAGTAATTAATTTAAGTGTGATTAATTAATTGTAATTAATTAAGGATTAATGTAATTAATTACAGTTAATTAATTAATGTATGATCATTAATTATTGTAATTAATGATAGTAATTAAGGGATAATTACTGAATATGGTTAAGTATAATTACCTGAATGTAATTAAATGAGGATTAATCAAAGGAGACTAATTAAAGAAGATCATTGGAGATGATTAATTTATTTGGAATTAATAAATAAAGAAGGATTTAGGTAATCCAATTGGTTAAAGAATTAATCAATTTTTCTTTGGATAATTGATTAATATTTGTTGATAAATTGATTTTAGATGATCAATATTGGATGGTTGATATTGGATGTTGGATGATATTGAGTGATTGGCTGATATTGGATGTGATTGGATGATTTGAATGTCAATGACATGTGAGATGCTGCTGTGTGAGATGAATGTTTGTTATGAATTATCTATTGTGATAAATGATTCATCTATCTGTTTATTTCATACTGTATATAAGTTTTAAACTGTTTAAACCCTTAAGTACAACTTGGACATTAAAATGACGTTTGGTTTCGGTGAGACCGGGATCGGATTTCCATATTTGGAATCCGAAAACCACATCGATTCCAATTAAACGTTAGGTCGTGTATCCAAGTGGAGCAAGTGAAGACTCGAGGTGTAAGGGCTATACGTCAGTATAACTCTATGGGTGATTCCGTAATGAGTTTGACGGAATAGTGCTTATAGATTCGAGATGGCGAATCAGAGTGCAAGGGCTATGGTCGTTGACTCTGAGGGTGATTCCAATAATGAGTGCAACGAGATAGTGCCTTCGGTTTCGTTCGATCCCGGAACGAACTTGTATGGATTGAATGCTTTCAGCACATCGTCAGGTGGACGATGAGCATTCTAAGATAAATGTGTTCTATAAAGGTAATCGTAACCTCAAGCCTCATCAACCCGGAATGGCTAAAACAGGGGAGGTGCAGCAAGGCTTCGTGGGTAGCTCCCACTGGAGAGCAAGATACATCCATGTCTAGAGGTCCCTTTCTATTTCGGCTTAGTGTGTGGTTGGTCGCGCCAACTACGGGGTGGTCTTGTTCGGGACTGTTCAGTAAGGAATGGTTCCGGCCTTGTGTTGCAGGGATGAAGGGAGTAATCCTCGGTACGGTGATCTAGGCCACGTACTGTGACGGGCGGTACCCCAGTAGCCCTGCCATTGATGGAAACCCATTTTCCCTACGATACCCTACGGTTTTGATTGTATTACCCACTTTTGTGGCTAGTAGCTGGAATTTAATCATGTAACAATTTCGGCTATTTCTTATTTACTTGAAAACCCTAGACACTATTATAATATCACTGGATTTCCTATCAAATGTTTTGGTTAGCGTAAGGTAAAAACTTTTCCATGTTTATGTGTGGGAAGTCTTACGTGATGCCTTTTCATTTCAAAGGTTTTCTAAAGTTAAGCAATTTTAACCCGTTTACTCACACCAGACCCCTGTCTGACCCGAGTGTTTATTTTCTGTTTTATTAAACTCTTGGGTACTCATATTATGTATAAGTAGTCAAGTGATTCACGTTAGCTTGACGAATTCTGGAGGAGATATGGAGCAGGAGGCTTCGACGTGTAGTTATATATATTGGTTCCGCTGTGTTTGGTATCTGTTTCTTCTGTTGTACTTGAGTAGTATGAATTAGGCAGATGTTATAACTGTCTAATATGTGTTGTATAGTTGTGTACTCTGATGTAATGAGGTACTATGTAATATTTTATGTTAATTATTATATTTTATTCGTTCCGCTGTGAGTTCTCTGATGTTGTTTGTGTTCTTCTTTCTCTTTCTTTTCTCCTTCTATCCCTTTCTTTCTTCAAGATGATGCGATTTTCTGGGAGTAGAAAGTCGGGTCGTCACAAAGGGATTCCATATTTATAATTAAGAGCGATGGTGGATATCTCGGGGAGGGTTCACATCGGGTTTGAGGTATTAAATGATTGATTTAGGATTTGCCTCTCTCCTAAAAGGAAGTATTAAGTAACCTAGTGAGATTCCAAGGTATGTCAGTTAGATAATACCAGTGGGGAGTTTGCATTGGGGCTAGGTATTAAATAACAAAGGCCTACATATAAATAGGCGTTAAATGTTTAGGGGTCTGTCTAGTCCTTATTAATGAGATATTAAGTGGCTTAGGTACAGTCCCTCACATTGCTAAGGTCGTATTAATGATAATACCAGCGAGGAGTCCGCATGGGGATAGGTATTAAGTTATGTAGGACCTGCCTAGAATATAAGAATTAAATGGTTAGAAGTCCACCTAGTCATTTAAAAGGTATTAAGTGGCTTGGGTATTGTCTCTTACATGGCTACGATTTTATTAGCGATAGATGCGATAATAGTTGGACACCGAATGTCGGAAACCCTAAATAGTGGATAGAGGTCTTTGTAGCTAGGAACTACCGACCATTAACAACATTCATAGAAAACTACATTAGTAAAAGACGGGGTCTACCTTGATTAAGGTCTTCAATGGTCGAATCTGTCTATTTCTCTCTTAAAGTTATTATGTGGTGATTATAGCAGCCCACTTCATTTTTAAAGTATTAAGTGGAAAATGGGTTTGGAAGTAATAAGTGGTTGATATGGCTTCATTAGTATTTGTACCTTAGGAAAGGGTAGGTAAGTAATCGTGTGTGCAATGCAAGGTTAGATTAGAATTTTCAACCTTGATAGACATAACAATTAAATGGAAATCAATTGGTATAAATTTATGTTACGGACAATTTATATATTTTCCAATCACTAGAACATTATTCTGACCCCCTCCTCATTAAAACCCACAGGATAGATTTAGAGGAACAGATCATTGGAGCTGGATGTGCTTTTTTGTTGGAGAAGTCTTCTTTTCTTTCATGCTCGATGCCGATGTGACAATCTCCCATCAAAAGAATACCATTAATCCCAAGGTAGTAGTCATAGTCAGTATTCTTATACTATTATTTTTTCTGCTATGAGTATGTATTTCTATCAATCTCTGATAATGCTCATGCTTACTTTGAGGTAGCAAATCTAACGATCTATGCTTTAATGGACTTGGGTTTTGATTTTTGTTGAAATTTAGGTCCATTAAGTATGAGTTGTTACAGTAAAGATTTATGCCTTTCAACTAACCCACCAGGTTCGAGTTCTAGCAAGCACATTATTTTTATGGAGCATGAGTAATGGCCCGACAGAGAATCCAGTTGTTGAGTGCCTACCATTTCCAATGTAAGGAATGGAAGGAAAGGAGAGACGGAAAGACATAATGAGCAGTTGAGAGGAAGCAAAGGCAAGCCTCCTTCTCTTTGTTCAATACCTAAGGTACCGAACACAAAATCCCATTCGTTACCCCTTTAGGTACCAAACATGAAATCTTGTTCGTTACCTAAGGTACCTAACAAAAACCCTTACTATGTTAAAAGAGGCAGCATTATCCAAAAACCGGACGAAGGCATGGCATAAACAACCGTAACAAGGATGAATGTGCACATAGAATCAAAGGGAAAGAAACCCACCGAACTAAGCTAGTATTGGACCTATGGAATTGCATGCCTTAGTGTCATACCGAACCAAACCTAGTAGGAGTCCGCTGAACCGAAGGGGGGCCGAGAAAAATTAGGAAGCATATGAACTTGGCCAGCAACATGTCCACATACATTATACCGTACCAACCGACCCTGGATAGAGCTCCTAGCCAAACCAAACAGTGCATATATGGAATGAAATCTACATATATTTTGAAATTGTTAAGCATATTATTGATACTCAAGAACTGGGTGAGATATACAAAGAAACTATCGGCCTAACCTCACTATTACCTCACTCCTATAAATACTAAAGCATCCAACAATAATAAGGAAGAATTCCAGAGAGCTAAGCTTGCAACAATAATGGAAGAAAAAATATAGGATCAACCTAGCTGGAATAGTTAGCAGGAACAACAAGCAAGATCAACCTAGCAGGATCAAATAGCAGGATCAACCTAGCAAGATCAGTCTATCAAGATTGGCACAACATGCTAAGCTTGGTAGGAATAAGCTAGAAGGATCAACCTAGCAAGATCAGCCAAGAAGGAAAGCCTAGAAATGTTCGGCTAGTAGGATCGCTTGGTAGGATTAAGCTAGTAGGATCAGCCTAGCATGCTCTGCCTGACATGAGCTATCTAACAGAGACAGTCTAACAAGGATAGGCTAAAAGGAACAGCCGAAAATGAATAGGCAAGCAGGAGTAGCCAAACAGGAATAATGAAACATAATCCGTTTGGCTACATCTTACTTTCTTTTGAGCTATAATCACTATATTTTGTATCTCAGGCATTGTATCAAAGATCTAAAAGAAGAATAATGAAAAATGGGTGGTGGATGTAGGCACATTCTGGTTGAACCACTATAAATCTCTATGTTCTTTACTTTACTACAGTTTACTTTCTACATGTCCTACGTGTGATACACTCTTCGAAAATCAATCATGATACAAATATAACAGCTGTGTTATGCACCTCATATCCACAACTCAACTACAAATAGATTGGAGGTGTTTGTCCATTTTTTATGCAAACAATTTTGGTGCAAATAATAAATAGATTAGACGTTAAGGAAGGATAGAAATTGCAGAAGGTGCATAATAAAGGCACCATCATGTAAACATAAGGGCAAGGCAAAGCGCTAGGGGAAAATTTAGCATATTCAGAGAATATAGTCAAAGATCTTGAAAAATGCTCCCAAGTTCATGATATGCACATAGGTCGAAACCGTATCTCAATCCGAGCTATAGATGGGAAGATATGATCATCTTAAAATTTCTCCATCACCTAACCTAGTCGGGCCCCACCTTGGAGAGCCACTGCCTGATTCGGGCAAATGAAACATTCATAGTATGGCATAAAAGAAGATGTATCACAAGGGTAAAGACTTGTGCCTTTCAGCCAACCCACCCGGGTCCGAGTCCTGGCAAGCACATTATTTTTATAGAGTTTGAGTATTGGTTCGATAGGAAATCCAATTGTTTAATGCCTACCCATTTCCAACGTAAGGAATGGAAGGAAAGGAGAGATGAAAAGACATGAGGAGAAGTTGAGAGGGAGCAAAGGCAAGCCCCTTTCTGTGTTTAGTACCCTAGGTACCGAACAGAAAATCCTAATCGGTACCCCTTTGTGTACCGAATATGAAATCTTGTTCGGTACCCATGGTACCAAACAAGATCACCTGGTATGTTAAGAGGGGTGGTTTTGTCTAGAAATCGAACCAAGGCATAGCCTAAAGAGCTAGAAAAAGGAGGGATGTGCACATCAAATCGAAGGGAGAGAAACCCATTGAACCAAGCTAGTACCGGAGCTATCGAGCCACATGCCTTAGTGTCTTACGAAACCAAGCCTAGTGAGAGTCTGCTGAACCAAAGGTGGGGCTGAGCCAAATATGGGAGCATACGAACTTGGCCAAAAACATGTCCACAAATATTTTACCACACGAACCTACCCCGTACATAGCTCCCAACCAAACCAAATAGTGCATATATGGAATGAAATCTACATATATTTGGAAATTATTGAGCATATTTCTGATACCCGAGAACTGGGCGAGATATAATGGGAAACTATCGGCCTGACCTTACTATACTCCCATTCTATAAATACCAAAGCATCTAAAAACAATGTTGGAGAATTTTGGAGAGCCAAATTTACAACAATAATGGCAGAAAAACAGAGGATCAATCTGGCAGAGAATCGTTTTATCGACAAATGGCTTTTTAACCATCAGAAGTCTCAAATGAAATTGGATACATACACTTATTTCTCCACTTAAGTGAGAATATGTAATAAAATTATTTATTTTTATAAAATAAAATGTTTTTATGACATCACTAATGATGTCCTCATTTTCAAATAATTGATATTTGAATTTAAATTGAATTTAAATGATTTAATAATTGTTTTAAGTCAAATGAGGTCTTTTCATTGTTAAATAATAATTGAAATGTTATTTTAAAACTTTGGTTATATGTATAGTTTAACTAAAAAGTAAATATATGACCGGGATTGAATTTCCGATTATCAGCGGTTTGCCGAATAGAAATCGTTCTAAGTTGTTGCAACGTTATTTTTGTCTTGTGCATATACATATGCATGTATACACATGTCATACACTTACACATGTACATATATTTTACCATTTTCATTTACACATACATAAGTAAAAATACAAATGTCAAGATATTTTTCAAAATTAAATCCAACAAAGTCACCTTTAATAATCAAGATAACTTACGTAGACACTAAGGAGGAAGCATGAGGTGATGGAGTTGATGGCATGGGGGTGGGTGATGCACGACCAAAGTGATGGGAGGAAGAAGTGGAAAGTGGTGATATGATGACGGGTGGAAAATATCATGATATTTTTCCCAAAACTTACCTATAACTACCCAACCCATTCTCTCATTAATTCACACACCCATTCTCTTCATCTTCTCCTTCATCTTGAGCCACTTTAATGGCATCTTCATTTACGAAAATTATGAAGAAATTATGAAAAAATGAAAATAAATTATATCCATATGAATATAAAGTAGATCCAACTCCGAAATAGTATCAAAACCACTCCCTCCCACTCAAATATATTCGGCCTACCTCCCTACACACATTTGACCGAGCTTACACCCTCCCATGTGTCATGGCTGTCAGGACACGATTCTTCGTCTTCCGAAAATTCTACATCGACACTCACTTTATCGACTGCCGAGGAATCGAACGACGGAAAACCGAACACTGAGGGTTTTAAAAAGAATTTAAGAAAAGAAAAGAAAAGAAAAGAAGAGAAAAAGATGGAAGATTAGAAAATAGAGAGAAGAGAACATAGAAAATTTTAAAATAGAAGAAATAGAAGAGAAAGAGAATAGAGGAAATAGAAAAACAGAAGAAAATAGGACGAAATAGAAAACAACAGAACAATAACAGAATCTCACAATTCGCAGCGGAACAACATATAATAATAAATGAATAATCTTTAAACAAAGAACTATATCAGTTATTACATTACATCACATTTCATTACATCATATCATCAGAGTGTACAACAACAACAAACAAACAGTGCAGCGGAAAAAGAAATACTATATAAACTAGTAATACGCCATGCCATCCATCTTGCCTCCAGCAACTCCTGAATATCCAGAATATCCTGATAAACCTTAACTCTCGACTGCCCGTGTGGAAATTGGCGGGCACCCAGAGTTTAGGAAGGAAAACAATAAACTCCAAGTCAGTCATGTAACTGGTGTGAGAACTCAAAACAGTTTATTTATCTTTAAAATCAAAAATAGAAGAATATTTTTATTTCAATTCGCAATGCTTTTAAAAATGAGACTACCATAAGGCCTCCCGCACACACACACAATGCAAACGCAGAATCGGAGGAGATTTCTCCTTATGATAGTCAAAGATGCTTGATACGCATTAAAAAGAAGCATTTGGTATTATTACTAGTGCATAGTGTAGAAAATTATTTCGAAAGTAGAATATAAATCTTAGCCAGCATAGACATTTCGAACTATGCCTACTATAGCTACCATCCAAACAGTGTTGCGACACCATAAGTGAATGATAGGTTCTACAACTAATACCGTACAAGTTTCGTATTGTTTCTTTGGATTTCCAACAAATGGTCAGGCCAAGGAACTTCCCATTGCCACATGAGAATGCCTCTGGAAAGACATCCCCGAGAACCAAACCGGAACTCTGCCAACACAAGGCCGGGTTACCCCTAACTGGGTAACTACTGACACGAGCACGCCATTCCCCGATCGTAAACGACCTTTCTCACGGGATCCCGAAAACCAACAACCACAAAGTAATAAATTCGTAGTAACCACATAGGTTAAATATCTGGGCTCCATACCATGATACCACCTCTATCCAGAAGGAAATGTACATACCCTAAAGGGTGCTACCCCTCATAACCTTGCCGCATCTTTCCTGTTTTGACCATTTCCGGGGTGTGAGGTTCGACGAAGTCACGTCCACAAAAACATACTTTATACAAAAGCCATGCTTTGGGTCAACAAATGATCAACACAATGATCACAAGGATAGACGATCAAATAAACGATCCTATCACAAATAATCAACACAATGATCATTTCAGCATCACTCAGCATATCACATTACCAAATTGGGAATATATCGCTAATAACATTCAACTACATAACCTCTGAGCTCGTACGTCTCAGAGAAGGGTGTTAAGCTAAAAGAATAAATTCTCCGCCACCAACAGAAATATATTTGAAAGAAATCGGTTTTATATCTCAACTTGTAATGTCAGACACACAATCCATACAAGTCTGTTCCGGGATCGAACAAAACCGAAGGCACTTACAAAGAAGTCCTTGCAATTTGGATATTCACAATCCTGATCGGATTCACCATCACATATGGAGAACTCAATACCGTAGCAACTCGGTGCAGAGTAAATCGACAGGTCATCCTATCGCTCTCGCAAATACCGGGTCTTCAACACCGATCTTCAAATGCAATCCACATCGACGTATCACATATTCGGAATGGGTTATACGACCCCATGGTCCTTTCCCGGTTAACCCGAATAGTGAGCGCTTATTTAAAAATAAGTGTAGCATTCACATTCAAACAAATTACATCAACTACCCATTCAAAGGGAAATATTGATAGTCGGTTATTGAACTATCACTGGATATGCACACATCACCAGATTCCAAATAATTTTCCAAATTATTTATTTTCCAAAATATCTTCACTAGATATATAATTTCAACACTTCAAAAATAAATCAATATTTATTTTTAAACCAATTTCACTTTCTTTTATAAATTCCTTAGCGAATTTATAATTCCAAGATATCAATGAATATTCGATTTCAATTATTCATTTCAATTTTCTTTTCAATTTATCTTCAAAAGGATAAATTCTTAAAATATTCACTTTATATTGGAAAACAATTCCTTACTTATTTATTCATAAGTAATTCACAAATCTTTTTATTTTCAACACTTAGAAAATATTCAATATACTTAAATCGAGATTAAGTATATATTTCCTTCTATTAAGGAAATCATTCTCTTAACATATTTATTTGGGCCAAAACGAATGTCGCGTAAAACATCGTTACGACAACCCAAAATCACTAGTATAGGGATTCGAATTTAAAATAGATATATAAATCCCAATACTATACAAAGCATTTCCTTTCGGAAATCATTTACTATAACAACAGTGTTATAGTCCATTATTTCCTTCTATTTCTCGAAAACGTCTATTTCAACAATAAACGTTGAAATCTATGGTTTCGAATCTCAACACATTTTAAAACATTGTTCGATCGTTTTAATTCTATTTAAAACATCCAAATCCAAAACAATTTCTTTAACACCTTATTCACTATTCAAAAACGTGAATATACTACGTTAACACATTTCATCCTTTTATACATTTTAATTCAAAGGATTATTCACTATTCAAAAACGTGAATATAACTCCATTAATAGGTTATAACAATTAACTTATCAAAATAAGTCGTTTGCGAATTTATAAAACAACGTTTATAAATTCCATTTCTATTTATTTATAAAAGCTTCCTTTTTATAAATTCTTTTATTAACCTATTTCAGTTTATAACTCAATTATAAACTAAAAGTTCATATTATAAGTTAAATACTTATAAAACGATTATTTCACAAAATCGTTCTTTTTAACTTCCCAAATTATAAATCTTATAACTTCTAAGATTCATTCATTTATCCAAAATCATTATTTTAATAACTTAATAAATTTTATAAACCTACTGCTTATAAAATTCGATTTATAACTTCACCGTATAGAATTCTATAAATTCCATTCAATTATGAAATTCATTTTCACTTTATTCAAACACTTATAAAAACTCGTTTTATAATATCAATATTTCAATTTATAAATATCCATTTATAAATCTCTTAATATAAATCAATTTATATTATTCTTTTAAAACGTCTTCAAATTCCTTTATTATTTCACCATTTTGATTCATAAAATAATTAAATTTTATAAATCCTATATTTAAACTTTTCACAATAAATTCTAAAATCCCAATTAAACTATTTTATAAAATCATTAGCATCATATTCTCAAAAATCAGTTTTTAACTATATTTTTCAAAAATCATAATTTTTATAACATTAAAAATTATAACGTTTATTTGTTTAAAATGGATCAAATTCCAAACATATAGTATATTTTCAAAAATCACTTTATAATTCATTTTAAAATTTCAAAACTTGGTCCAATGATGCTACATACCAAATAGTCAATCACGACAACAACGATATCATATATCGATATGATAATCCATCAAATATCAAAATATCTGAAATCAAATAAAAACTGTTGAGGAATCCAGTTGGATCCCTCCAACCTGTTTTCCTGCATCCAAAAACATTAGCACAATACCAATTTCGTTCCAGTACGAAATTATCGCGGTATACGTTCTTATTAAATATTATCCGCTTAATAACGGCGCAATAGGGTCTCATCCGCTAAACAAAAATGCGGGAAATCAATAACTCCAATATATACATATGCCAATATATATATATTGCTACTATATATAATACCAATTTCACTGTTTATGAAATATTCGCGGTATATGTTTTTAATAAATAACATCCGCTTACTAACGGCGTATAATGTCTATTTTAACAATCAATAGATATTAATCAACATTCAAACATGCATTCAAATATTTTAAATCTAACTATTTAAAATAAAATCGAAACTGATTCGATTGAGTGAGAAATTCTCACCTTGATTTTATTTCGTTTTAGCGATTTATCTCGAATAACGTTTAATTTTACCCAAAATTCTCACTAACTCCAAACGACTCCAAACCAACTCCATCGCGTAGTGCTCGTCCATACGATTCCAACGCAACTGGTTTCGCGCGTTTTCGACCTCGTATGAAAAAGATACGTATTTTTAAAGATCGTACACGATTTTATATAAACTATTTACAACAAACTTAACAATTTTAATACCCATTCAAACTAGAGCCACTGGATCCCACACAAACTCATCTGGGCCGCTCCTTTCTTCTTCCCTCCCTCACGTCTTGGCTACAGATACATCAAAACGCAAGAACCCATACACATAGCAACTAGGGTTAGCATTTGCATCGCGATTACTCAACGAAATTCGATCAAACCACCTTCATCTCGAAGCTCATGACCTAAGCTATACTCGGCCTGAATCCGCCTAAGCTCGGCCTCATGATGAGCCTCGAATTTCGTGCGCAGGCCTGAAGAGAACGGCCCCCTTTTCTCCTCCATCGTCGCTCCAAATTCGATCATAACCGTTGAATCTCTAGTTCGTGTTGTGCTCTACAACTTTCTAGTTGGAAGCTTCATCTAATTGCTGATGGATTGGAAGATCTAGAGGAAAGAAGTTTGGCAAATTCTGGCCGTTCGGGGGGGGGGGTGGCGGCTGTGCTTATGAAATTAGGGTTTGGAATGATTTTTTATCAAATTATGAAGAGAGTGGTGCTATTTATAGAGTTTCGTTCGACACTATTCATCCGGAAATTCCGAACTCCGATTTAGGCGCCGAAACTGACGTACCTAGGGTTTATCCCGCATTCCGGACACAATGGAATAGGTTTCGAAAGCTAATTCGGAAGTATGTGTGAGTTATGGCTGTAAACGCTCAATTTAAATTAAACCGATTTAAGTCGATTTCTAGGCGTTTTAATTTGTACCGGACAAACGGTAAATCCAATTGACTTGAAATTTGAAACCTTACAATAATATCACATTACGGATCCGATGAAACTAGTTTCGTCGAAATCCGAGACTTTTTGAAAAATGGCTATTTTCACTCGTCAAATTTAAATTAAAAATAAATCGATGCGTTTCGAGCTGCCATGATCAAACGATAACTCCGATTGACACGAAATTTGAAATCCGGTAATAACTAACTATTACGGATCCAATGAAACTAGTTTCGTTCAATTCTGAGACTGTCTAAAAATTGACTATTTTCACTAGTCGATTTAAATATTAAAATATTCAATTTTCACAAATTAACTTTTAAATCGATTTTAAAAGTTCTAAAATATCATTCTAACTCCCATATGATAAAATAAAATTTTACAAATCATTTTCAATCATATTTAACCCAAATCTCAATTATTTCCATAATTTAACGTATTAAATTATCGATTTAATTATTCAATTAAATCCAATAATTCAAATAAAAATTTATTTGACTTATAAATTCACTTATTAATATTTAAAATAAATTAAATATTCAAATTTTAATTAATTAAAATTCTGGGTCGTTACAATCTTCCCCACTTAAAAGAATTTCGTCCCGAAATTACAAGTAAGAAAATTACAGAATCTATTAATTTTCCAAAATTCATAATTAAACTTCTTACAATACTTTACTAAGTTTTCAAATCATACTTAGTTATCTTTTCAAAAACAACTACTATTGTTTAACTTTCAATTCCAAATCAAAGTTTAAGTTTTCAAAATTTTCCCAATTTTCTCAAATTTTTTCTAACGCCTTAAATTTTCGGAAAAATTCGTCATAGTCTCCTTTGCGCGGCTCGATCCGAAAAAAAAATGACAGTATATATATCACAAATATACATCTCATCAAGTAATGAGGCATCCCGAAGGGAAAAAAGTGTAAAAGTACGATATGTAATCCGAGATATGTACCTTATATTTTATTAGCAAGCATATACGGCTAATATAGCGCAAAAGCGAGCTCCAAATGCGAAGCAAACACGATCCGCACCTACTAATTACTCAACAAACAACATGAAAACATGCATATAGACAATAATCTCAATATACAACATATAGCAACATAATAACTATATATGTCAACATAGCAATGCATTCAATAGCAATATTTTCAACCATCAACCAACTATAATCCATAACCAACAAATATTCATTCATATTCTTATTAATATTTGATGAAATGGGTTTCAATTTAATCACATTTGATTCATTAACAGTGGATGTTCTTATTAATATTCATTCTTATTCAATTTTAATTAGTTTACATTCACTAATTAAATCCAATTCACGTTCAATTCTATTCAAATTTATTTACTTTCAATTTGAATTCAATTACATAGCTTTAAATTTCACTAATTCACTTTCATTAATACTTAATGAATTATATACTATCAACTAACAATCATATAACAATCAATGTATATTAATTACAACCAAATTCTTTTGCTTTCAATTGGTTTAATCAAATTGATTTTCATTCAATTATTCAACTTCTAATATCATTAGATTTTAATGAATTAACACTTATATTCATTATTTCATATCAATTATTTACATTCAATTGATTAACATTCAATCCAATTTCTAAAGTTGAATTTCATTTACATAACTTTAGTTCAGATTCATTTTTATTTACAATTCATATTCATAAATATATTCATATAGTTTCACTTCTTATATATATAAGTTTATTTCACAATTGTAATCACTTTCATTATAATTCAATTCTTATAATTCTTTTTACTTATACAATTATTCTTTTATTTAGATTATTCAAACAACTAAACAATCAACTTATTTTCACTTTAATAACTCTGAAAATTATTTCTTTATATATAAAAATATAATCAAGGTAAAATTATTTCATTTACCCACTTTAAAACAATACTGTGCCGAATTGTTCTATTCAAGTGTTTAGAAACCCCTTCGGCATAGTCTTGCGGACCACGCTGACGAAAGTTCATATGCCACTCAATAAACCAATCATCACAATATAAAACAATTTTATATTTACTAACAAATACGCACTCGTATCTATTATTACTCTCAACTCATTCTAGAGTACTTACTGACTCTATCTCTAATGAGAAATACCCAACAGAACCATGGTTGTCGCTTAACCATAAGCTCTGATACCACATTGTCAGGACACGATTCTTCGTCTTCCGAAAATTCTACATCGACACTCACTTTATCGACTGCCGAGGAATCGAACGACGGAAAACCGAACACTGAGGGTTTTAAAAAGAATTTAAGAAAAGAAAAGAAAAGAAAAGAAGAGAAAAAGATGGAAGATTAGAAAATAGAGAGAAGAGAACATAGAAAATTTTAAAATAGAAGAAATAGAAGAGAAAGAGAATAGAGGAAATAGAAAAACAGAAGAAAATAGGACGGAATAGAAAACAACAGAACAATAACAGAATCTCACAATTCGCAGCGGAACAACATATAATAATAAATGAATAATCTTTAAACAAAGAACTATATCAGTTATTACATTACATCACATTTCATTACATCATATCATCAGAGTGTACAACAACAACAAACAAACAGTGCAGCGGAAAAAGAAATACTATATAAACTAGTAATACGCCATGCCATCCATCTTGCCTCCAGCAACTCCTGAATATCCAGAATATCCTGATAAACCTTAACTCTCGACTGCCCGTGTGGAAATTGGTGGGCACCCAGAGTTTAGGAAGGAAAACAATAAACTCCAAGTCAGTCATGTGACTGGTGTGAGAACTCAAAACAGTTTATTTATCTTTAAAATCAAAAATAGAAGAATATTTTTATTTCAATTCGCAATGCTTTTAAAAATGAGACTACCATAAGGCCTCCCGCACACACACACAATGCAAACGCAGAATCGGAGGAGATTTCTCCTTATGATAGTCAAAGATGCTTGATACGCATTAAAAAGAAGCATTTGGTATTATTACTAGTGCATAGTGTAGAAAATTATTTCGAAAGTAGAATATAAATCTTAGCCAGCATAGACATTTCGAACTATGCCTACTATAGCTACCATCCAAACAGTGTTGCGACACCATAAGTGAATGATAGGTTCTACAACTAATACCGTACAAGTTTCGTATTGTTTCTTTGGATTTCCAACAAATGGTCAGGCCAAGGAACTTCCCATTGCCACATGAGAATGCCTCTGGAAAGACATCCCCGAGAACCAAACCGGAACTCTGCCAACACAAGGCCGGGTTACCCCTAACTGGGTAACTACTGACACGAGCACGCCATTCCCCGATCGTAAACGACCTTTCTCACGGGATCCCGAAAACCAACAACCACAAAGTAATAAATTCGTAGTAACCACATAGGTTAAATATCTGTGCTCCATACCATGATACCACCTCTATCCAGAAGGAAATGTACATACCCTAAAGGGTGCTACCCCTCATAACCTTGCCGCATCTTTCCTGTTTTGACCATTTCCGGGGTGTGAGGTTCGACGAAGTCACGTCCACAAAAACATACTTTATACAAAAGCCATGCTTTGGGTCAACAAATGATCAACACAATGATCACAAGGATAGACGATCAAATAAACGATCCTATCACAAATAATCAACACAATGATCATTTCAGCATCACTCAGCATATCACATTACCAAATTGGGAATATATCGCTAATAACATTCAACTACATAACCTCTGAGCTCGTACGTCTCAGAGAAGGGTGTTAAGCTAAAAGAATAAATTCTCCGCCACCAACAGAAATATATTTGAAAGAAATCGGTTTTATATCTCAACTTGTAATGTCAGACACACAATCCATACAAGTCTGTTCCGGGATCGAACAAAACCGAAGGCACTTACAAAGAAGTCCTTGCAATCTGGATATTCACAATCCTGATCGGATTCACCATCACATATGGAGAACTCAATACCGTAGCAACTCGGTGCAGAGTAAATCGACAGGTCATCCTATCGCTCTCGCAAATACCGGGTCTTCAACACCGATCTTCAAATGCAATCCACATCGACGTATCACATATTCGGAATGGGTTATACGACCCCATGGTCCTTTCCCGGTTAACCCGAATAGTGAGCGCTTATTTAAAAATAAGTGTAGCATTCACATTCAAACAAATTACATCAACTACCCATTCAAAGGGAAATATTGATAGTCGGTTATTGAACTATCACTGGATATGCACACATCACCAGATTCCAAATAAGTTTCCAAATTATTTATTTTCCAAAATATCTTCACTAGATATATAATTTCAACACTTCAAAAATAAATCAATATTTATTTTTAAACCAATTTCACTTTCTTTTATAAATTCCTTAGCGAATTTCTAATTCCAAGATATCAATGAATATTCGATTTCAATTATTCATTTCAATTTTCTTTTCAATTTATCTTCAAAAGGATAAATTCTTAAAATATTCACTTTATATTGGAAAACAATTCCTTACTTATTTATTCATAAGTAATTCAAAAATCTTTTTATTTTCAACACTTAGAAAATATTCAATATACTTAAATCGAGATTAAGTATATATTTCCTTCTATTAAGGAAATCATTCTCTTAACATATTTATTTGGGCCAAAACGAATGTCGCGTAAAACATCGTTACGACAACCCAAAATCACTAGTATAGGGATTCGAATTTAAAATAGATATATAAATCCCAATACTATACAAAGCATTTCCTTTCGGAAATCATTTACTATAACAACAGTGTTATAGTCCATTATTTCCTTCTATTTCTCGAAAACGTCTATTTCAACAATAAACGTTGAAATCTATGGTTTCGAATCTCAACACATTTTAAAACATTGTTCGATCGTTTTAATTCTATTTAAAACATCCAAATCCAAAACAATTTCTTTAACACCTTATTCACTATTCAAAAACGTGAATATACTACGTTAACACATTTCATCCTTTTATACATTTTAATTCAAAGGATTATTCACTATTCAAAAACGTGAATATAACTCCATTAATAGGTTATAACAATTAACTTATCAAAATAAGTCGTTTGCGAATTTATAAAACAACGTTTATAAATTCCATTTCTATTTATTTATAAAAGCTTCCTTTTTATAAATTCTTTTATTAACCTATTTCAGTTTATAACTCAATTATAAACTAAAAGTTCATATTATAAGTTAAATACTTATAAAACGATTATTTCACAAAATCGTTCTTTTTAACTTCCCAAATTATAAATCTTATAACTTCTAAGATTCATTCATTTATCCAAAATCATTATTTTAATAACTTAATAAATTTTATAAACCTACTGCTTATAAAATTCGATTTATAACTTCACCGTATAAAATTCTATAAATTCCATTCAATTATGAAATTCATTTTCACTTTATTCAAACACTTATAAAAACTCGTTTTATAATATCAATATTTCAATTTATAAATATCCATTTATAAATCTCTTAATATAAATCAATTTATATTATTCTTTTAAAACGTCTTCAAATTCCTTTATTATTTCACCATTTTGATTCATAAAATAATTAAATTTTATAAATCCTATATTTAAACTTTTCACAATAAATTCTAAAATCCCAATTAAACTATTTTATAAAATCATTAGCATCATATTCTCAAAAATCAGTTTTTAACTATATTTTTCAAAAATCATAATTTTATAAATCATAATTTTTAAAATGGATCAAATTCCAAACATATAGTATATTTTCAAAAATCACTTTATAAATCATTTTAAAATTCCAAAACTTGGTCCAATGATGCTACATACCAAATAGTCAATCACGACAACAACGATATCATATATCGATATGATAATCCATCAAATATCAAAATATCTGAAATCAAATAAAAACCGTTGAGGAATCCAGTTGGATCCCTCCAACCTGTTTTCCTGCATCCAAAAACATTAGCACAATACCAATTTCGTTCCAGTACGAAATTATCGCGGTATATGTTCTTATTAAATATTATCCGCTTAATAACGGCGCAATAGGGTCTCATCCGCTAAACAAAAATGCGGGAAATCAATAACTCCAATATATACATATGCCAATATATATATATATTGCTACTATATATAATACCAATTTCACTGTTTATGAAATATTCGCGGTATATGTTTTTAATAAATAACATCCGCTTACTAACGGCGTATAATGTCTATTTTAACAATCAATAGATATTAATCAACATTCAAACATGCATTCAAATATTTTAAATCTAACTATTTAAAATAAAATCGAAACTGATTCGATTGAGTGAGAAATTCTCACCTTGATTTTATTTCGTTTTAGCGATTTATCTCGAATAAAATTAAACGGACGTTTAATTTTACCCAAAATTCTCACTAACTCCAAACGACTCCAAAAAAACTCCATCGCGTAGTGCTCGTCCATACGATTCCAACGCAACTGGTTTCGCGCGTTTTCGACCTCGTATGAAAAAGATACGTATTTTTAAAGATCGTACACGATTTTATATAAACTATTTACAACAAACTTAACAATTTTAATACCCATTCAAACTAGAGCCACTGGATCCCACACAAACTCATCTGGGCCGCTCCTTTCTTCTTCCCTCCCTCACGTCTTGGCTACAGACACATCAAAATGCAAGAACCCATACACATAGCAACTAGGGTTAGCATTTGCATCGCGATTACTCAACGAAATTCGATCAAACCACCTTCATCTCGAAGCTCATGGCCTAAGCTATGCTCGGCCTGAATCCCCCTAAGCTCGGCCTCATGATGAGCCTCGAATTTCATGCGTAGGCCTGAAGAGAACGGCCCCCTTTTCTCCTCCATCGTCGCTCCAAATTCGATCATAACCGTTGGATCTCTAGTTCGTGTTGTGCTCTACAACTTTCTAGTTGGAAGCTTCATCTAATTGCTGACGGATTGGAAGATCTAGAGGAAAGAAGTTTGGCAAATTCTGGCCGTTCAGGGGGGGTGGCGGCTGTGCTTATGAAATTAGGGTTTGGAATGATTTTTTATCAAATTATGAAGAGAGTGGTGCTATTTATAGAGTTTCGTTCGACACTATTCATCCGGAAATTCCGAACTCCGATTTAGGCGCCGAAACTGACGTACCTAGGGTTTATCCCGCGTTCCGGACACAATGGAACAGGTTTCGGAAGCTAATTCGGAAGTATGTGCGAGTTATGGCTGTAAACGCTCAATTTAAATTAAACCGATTTAAGTCGATTTCTAGGCGTTTTAATTTGTACCGGACAAACGGTAAATCCAATTGACTTGAAATTTGAAACCTTACAATAATATCACATTACGGATCCGATGAAACTAGTTTCGTCGAAATCCGAGACTTTTTGAAAAATGGCTATTTTCACTCGTCAAATTTAAATTAAAAATAAATCGATGCGTTTCGAGCTGCCACGATCAAACGATAACTCCGATTGACACGAAATTTGAAATCCGGTAATAACTAACTATTACGGATCCAATGAAACTGGTTTCGTTCAATTCTGAGACTGTCCAAAAATTGACTATTTTCACTAGTCGATTTAAATATTAAAATATTCAATTTTCACAAATTAACTTTTAAATCGATTTTAAAAGTTCTAAAATATCATTCTAACTCCCATATGATAAAATAAAATTTTACAAATCATTTTCAATCATATTTAACCCAAATCTCAATTATTTCCATAATTTAACGTATTAAATTATCGATTTAATTATTCAATTAAATCCAATAATTCAAATAAAAATTTATTTGACTTATAAATTCACTTATTAATATTTAAAATAAATTAAATATTCAAATTTTAATTAATTAAAATTCTGGGTCGTTACAATGGCCGAACATACTAGGGTCCAAGAGCATGTTCCAGAGGTCCTAGGGAAAAGAAAAGGAATGGAAGTACTAGCGGTTTAATTTGAAGAAGCGTTGGAAAAGTTTGGTAGAGTGGAAATCGATAGCGAGTACTTGAGTTTAGTTTCGTTTATTTAAAACATAAAATGATGATATGCATGTTTAATTAGTAAATTAATATGTTTGGTTGAATATTGGATGAATATTTGGTTGATAACTTAGTTGCCAAATAATATTCGTGAGAATAAAAATGGCTAATTAATTAACCATAGTTAATTCATGAAAAACAATCCATATTAACATGTTTAAGGAATTCATTAAGCCTCTTCATGGTTGTGAATGTAAAAAGGTTGAAAAGTGAATACATAGTATTATGATGGGATAAAGTGGAAAAGGAGTTTTTAATGTTGTAAAAATAGTTTGAAATGATTTAAAATGGTTCATTATGGTGTTTTAAATTTTTTAACAAGTTTCGGTAAAGTTTAATGAAGTTTGAAAGATAGAGCCAAATCGAGCGCGTCACATAGCAGTGGTTCGTCATTTTCTGACCTGAAAAGTTAAATCAATGTGAAGGATTCAATATAGGTCGGAATTCTTTGAAATAAGGACTTTCTGGACCCATGTGTGTATAGTTTTCAAACAAAATAAGAAAATCAAGATTTCATTTAGCAGAGTTTGAAATACGTCCAAATCAAGTTTTCAAAACCATCGCATTTTGACAGTTCGGAAATAAAAGTGGTAAATTCTTTAAAAATTAATACTTTTAAATCATTAAAAATATGAAATAAATTCCGTAAATATGTTAAAATGTTTAAAGGGGATTACATTTATAAAAACAGACTTAGATGAAATCAATTAATGTTTCGATAAAAGAAGCTTTAAAACACTATTCATAATGATTTTTGCAACGGCTTTTGGTAACTTTCGCAAGTCTTGGTTCAACTTAATTATTCTTCCCAAATATTTTTAGTAATATTTTCAAATAAATAATAATGTAATTTGAAGATGATTTGGAAGTTTTATAATAATTTTAAAGGAGTTTAAAATAAATGGTTAAAGGAAAATTATTGTAAATAATATTCGAAATAGTGTTGGGTAAATGAAAATCGAATCTAAAAAAGATTATATAAAGAATTTAGAGTTGACCAAATAACCTGACAACCTTACGGATGATAGAGAAATAATCTCTACACCCGAACTTGAACAACTAATGTTTGGGTTCCGCTCTAGCTATCCAGACTGGCCCGATGGAGGGGATAATTAATTTGATCAACTCGGACCGCATTTTCTTAAGTTAAAAGAAAAGAGATTTGGAATTTTTTTTAAAGTTAACAAAATTTTAAAATATTATTTTGGTTCGACCACCATCACTCGGCATCTTGAGTTTAGACACCATCGCTCGGCACCTCAAGTTCAGACACCATCGCTCAGCATTGCCATCGCTCAGCATTCTTTGGGGACATCGTTTGGCAAAGCCACTCCGTAAGGTCGTTCGGCATGACTCGTTTGGCATGCCTAGCTCGGTGCCCAGAAGTCACAAACTATGGGCCGAGATACTTTATTCCTGGTCCTATGAGGGAAGTCCAGTCTATCTTCGCCTACAAGGGCAGGGGAACAGTGAAATAGGACCTTTTTTGGGGAACACTTAGGAAACTCTGCTGTTTTCAAGACTCTTTCTTTTCAGTTAGCACTTGTATTCAAGTCGTTATTGTACAGATTGTATCTTCGTTCAATCATTGGTGAAAGCAATAAAGATTAAAACTCAAAGTGGATATAGGCAGTTATGCTGAACCACTATAAATCCGTAGTTCTTGTTTTTGCATTTAGTTTAGCATACAGTTCTCTGTTTTAATTTACTTTCATCATTAATCTCTTTACACAATCTTTCTTAAGGGTGTTACTGACCAATTCTGGTGCTAACAAAGAATACCCTAGTTAAACTCTGTATTAAATTCCAAAGAGGGTACTCGTACTATCCATTTGAATTTAAAAGGCGATTTCACCATTATTCGATGAATAGTATAGTTTTAATACCAAAATTGGTGTTGAATATAATTTGTTTAATACCTATGGATTCTTTTCTACTCAATACTAATTTATTTGGGTTTGCAGTAAAGGATGTATTAAATAACATTATTTTTAACCCATTTAAAAATTATGATTTAAAAATAAGAAATCTTTGTTAAGATTTAAATAAATGATTTGAAATTGTTTTCTTGAGTAAAATGTGAAATGATTTGGAATTATTCCAAGATTAAAGAGGTTTTAATCAATTAGAGAATTTGATAAATGAGGCTTACCGTATACTACTGTTAAAAGATAAAGGAATAGTTTAAAAGAATATATCTTTGAAAGGTATTTAATTTGATAAAAATAAAAATTGATTGGATGTTGTTTGATAATCAACTATATACTTAACATCCTTTTATCGCTGATTGGTTCAGAGAAACCGTGGTCGGATTTGGGGTAATTCATATCCGAAAACCACTTCGACCAATATACATGTTCGAAAGTGAAAACATGTTGAAGACAATGATTTGAAGATGGAGATCTTTATGATATATGGCTGTTTGCCACTAACATTTGGATTAATCCTTATATCATATATATTTGGTGGCAGTAGTGCCTTCATTTTGAAAATCTTTGGTTTACAAGGACTATTCGCTACTAATCCTGTGATGACCCGGAATTTGTAAGCAATATCAATTTAATAATCTGGAATAAAAATTAAATTGATTTGATAATATTTGTAATGAGATTTGAATTAATTTAATAATTCAATAAATAAATAGTAAATTGATAGATTTTATCTTTTTAAATCTAAATAAATTGTTTTCTATTTATAATATATATAGAATATTATATATACTATACATAGATCTTGTTTAAAATTTAATTAATAAATAAATCCTATTTCTATAAAATATGTATCTTTAGTAAAATTTTGAATTATGATTTTTATTTAATAGTTAAACTTTTAAAAGGTTATTTCATAAAAAAATAAGGTTTTAAATACATAAGATAAGTATTGAAATGATTTAAAATATTTTAACTCAAGTTTAAAATTTAAATAAATAACAATGAGATTATTTTGAGTTTCTTTAAAATATAATGTGATAAAATAAATAATTATTAATAAGAAGACAATTTCTTTTAATAGTTATCTATGGTTATTAAACATTGTTATTTTTAAAAATACAATAATGCATTGTTTTAACAAATAAATTTTTAATAAAAATAATTGTTTTCCAAAATTCAAATTTGTAGTTGTATTTGTAAATAAACTAGATTTCAAAATTTATTTTGAAACTTGAATTCAAAGTTTTTAAAAATTTAAAGTATAAATGTTTTTAATTTGTTTTGATTTTGAAATTTTTGTATAAGTTTAATTTTATAAATATAGTTTGATTTATTCATTTTAAAAATCTATAAACATATGAATAAATTTATTTAAACATAGGTTTACATTTAATCTTGTATTAACATCTAAATAAATAACAAATTAACACCTAATTATAATTAACTAACATTGGTGACAAATGTAAACTTTTTACAAATTTAAAAGAACATGTGTTAAGTAATTAACATACTAATATGACAAATGTTATATTTAGGGGCAAGTGGCAATTGTAATTTAGTTTTCTTTTGTTTTGATTTTTTTTTTTAAAATAATTTCAGCCTTTATATTCACAAATCTTCTCCCCTTCCCTTTCTTTCTACATTTTCTGAATCTAAAGACAAGTTCAAATCTGAAAAGAAAAAAAATCCATCTATAATCGCTGAAACCATTTCACAAACCAAAATCCAAATCAAAAGATTATTTCTCCGTAAATCTATACACTGTAAAAGCATCTGTAAACAAGAACATGCATGTACATTTTCAATTGCAATCTGGAATCTGAAGCAAGTCAGTTTCAAAGTAAATCTGTAGCCTGCAATTTTGGGATTCAAAGCAACTGTCTGCATGAAGTTTTAAATTTAAGAAGCAAGACATTCCAGTTTATAATCAGCAAGCAACTTCATTTTCAAGTATAAAGTATTAATTCAAGAAAGAGGGTTTCAGTTTCAGGCTTTTCAATACAAATCTGGAGACTCTGTTCTTCTTTTAAAAAGGTGAGTAACATTTTAACTAAAGTAATTTAGGTAAATATGATTGTCTGATTTATTCCTGATATCATCATGTTTTTGTGTGGAAATATATGATGAAAATTCTCTGTATTTATATGGATGTCTAATGCATGCTTATATTGTGATATGCTTCTGCCTATTCTAGAATTACAGATTTAATCTCTGATAAAAATCATGATCTTATGTTTAAACTAAGTTTAATTCAAACAATATATGGTTTTATGATATAAGTCAATGTTTAAAATTTTATTTAAATGTATAAATAAGGTCTGTATTGTTTCTGGAAAATTCAAAGTACAGTGTAGGTGTTATAATCTGAAATTTTAATACTTTAATTTATAATTCCAGGAATGAAATCTGAATTCTTAAAACAAAAGATGATTTTTAAAATTGAAATCTTGATTTCTAGTATTAGGATTTAGGCTCTGTCCTTATTTGAACTGGAAGTGTTGTTTGAACAAATTTTGGGGGTTCACTGGCTATGGAAGATTGAATTTCTTCCTAGAGGTAGAAGCATGAGTATGGAATTAAGGGAAAATATGAGATGAAGGATTAAAACAATGAAGAAGTGGTGATTTGAGATTGAAAATTTTTAAACCTAGTTTTTTTACTGTTGATGAAATTTGATTGTCGCAATCCCTATAAGTTACCGAGCCTTCTCAGATTTGGGGGAATGATTGATGGAGTGTGGGAGAAGTAGAGGTCGGAGGGGGAGTTCCTCTGGTGGTCGGAGTACAGTGGTTGAGGCAAATTCTAGTTTCGACATTATTTCTGTGTTGAGCTCGAAAGCTCGTTTCTGGAATTGGGTTCTGGCATTTGATTTGAGGGTCGGAGTCGTGTTAGGAGGCGACCGTCGACGTGTGTGGATAGTCGCGAGAGGACGAAGGTGATGACGGCGCTGGTGCAGGTGCACGGTACTTGGTGTATCATGTGATTGTTTGGGGGAAAATGGATGCTCGTGTTTTTATCGGGTTTTCGCGTCTTTTGTTCGAAGTTTTGGGCTCGATGACTCGAAGTGAAATTGAGTGGGCTCGGGTGTATGTAATATTACAGTTTCCTGTAGGAAACTGTCTGTGGGTTTTTTTAAGTTAAATCAAAATTTAAATAAATTTCAGTAGTTTGATAAGATTTGAATAAGTTTAAATCTGCAGAAGAGTTTAGTTTTAAAGAAGTTTGAAAACCCATAAGTTTTTAAAATTTAAAGTGGTTTTCAGTTGAAAATAAGTAATAAAACCTGACAGTTACCTGTATATTTAAATTTCATTTTGAAATTTGAATCATGATTCAGAACAGCAGTCTGAATCTAAATTTAAGTTCATTTTTCTTAAGATCTTTAAATCTTCAAGTTTTAAAAATAAATTTGTATTTTAAAATAGGGGGTTTTAAAATCATGGTGTAAAGCAAGAGTTCACTGCAAATTTAAATTCAAATAATTTTACATAAGGAATGGTTCAAAGATTTTGAATTTAAAAATCTGGATATTTGAATAAATTTTAGAATTTGAATGTTTCAAACAAGTTTAAAATTTAAGTTGTTTACTAGGAGTAAATTTGATTTCAAACAAATATTTTTAAAACTTGGTTTCCTTTTTGAATGGAATCGTTTATAAAAGATTTATAATAGAAAGTTAAATGATTATTAACTTGAATTTGAAATTTAAATAATAATGTATTTTAAACTTAATTATTAATTAAATTAAGTATATTAAGACTTATCTTATATAAGTTTTATTTTTAAGTAATGAATGTGATTTACATTTACTTTGGAAATAATAAATGGAATTTAAAATTAGATAATGCTATAATAAATATCATTTTAAGTTTTGATTCAAAATGAAATTTGAATTTAAAAGTTCTAAGTATACTTTAATATTTATACAATTATTAATAAGGAATGGGTTATCTTGGAAATTATTAAGACATCAATATAATTAAATAAATTGGATAATTAAGGAATAACTTATTTATTTAATTTATTTAATTAATAATTTGGATTAATTTAAATTAGAGTTAATTAAGAAGTAATTAAAGAAATGATGGTCATTAACTAAGGTTTGTTTAGTAATTAATTAATATGATTAATTTTCAATAATTAATTAAATTAATTAATTAATGTTAATAAATTGTGAAATTTATTTAAGTTTAATTACTTAAATAAAAGTAACTAAGACATTAATTATTTAATTAATGAAGTTATTGAGTTTGGTTTAAAATTAATTAATTAAGTTTAATTAATTTTAAACATAAGATTTGATAATAATTACCTGATGTAATTAATGTAGTGAAATTACTCAGTGAAGTAATTAAAGGTAATTACTGGATGTAGTTAGTGAATAATGATGGAGTTGTGAAAATAACTTAGATTAAATTATTTTGTATAATTAATCAAGTGATAAATTAAAGAAATTAATTGAGGAATAATTAATTTGATAAGTAATTAAGGGTAGTTAATTACAGAATGAGATTAATCAAAGGTGATTAATAATTATGGATTATGTGAGACTAATTACTGAAAGTAATTAATTTAATGAAGTAATTAATTAAGAGTCATTAATTAATATAATTAATGATGTGATTAAGATTGATTAATTAAAATTAATTAATCAATAATAAATGATTAAGTATAATTAATTAATTGTAATTAATTAAGGTTAAATGTAATTAATTATAGTTAATTAATTAATGAAGTAATTAAAGGTTAATTACTGTATTTAGTTTAGGATAATTAATTTTATGGAATTAATTAAAGTATAATTAATCAGGATTGATTAATTAAGATGATAAATTAGGGATTAATCAATTAATTAATTTGTAATTAATTAATGATGATATAAGCAAGATTTATATTGTGTGAATAATTAATTTAATCCATTTTAAATTAATTAAAGATGATGTAATTAATTTAATTCATTTTAAATTAATTATAGATAGTATGATTATAGATCATTGCTTATGAATGGTTGTGATTGGTTGCTTTGAATGGTTTTGAATCTCAGCTATAAGATTAATAATGTTGAGTGATATGGATGTATTGGTTGCATTGTGATGGTGATATGGAATATCTTTGATAGTGATAAATGTGGATTATCTGTGGTTATGATAATGATAATTATCTGTTGTGAATCTATGAGTTATCTATCTGTATGTATATAGATAATGTAATTGAATTGTTTTAAACTTTAAAACAACTTGGACCTAAAAGAAACGCTTTGGATTTCGATGAGACCAGGATCGGGTTTCCATATTTAGATATCCGAAAACCACATCGATCCAAATTAACGATAGGTCGTGAATCTTATGTGAAGAGTGAAGACTCGAGGTGTAAGGGCTATACGTCAATATAACTCTGTGGGTGATTCCGTAATGAGTTTGACGGAATAATACTTATAGATTCGAGATGGAGATTCAGAGTGCAAGGGTTATCGCCGTTAACTCTGAGGGTGATTCCAAAATGAGTGTAACGAGATAATGCCTTCGGTTTCGTTCGAACCCGGAACGAACTTGTATGGATTGAATGCTTTCAGAACATCGTCAGGTGGACGATGAGCATTCTAAAAAATGTGTCCTATAAAGGTAATCGTAGCCTCAAGCCTCATCAACCGGGAATGGCTAAAACAGGGGAGGTGCAGCAAGGCTTCGTGGGTAGCTCCCACTGGAGAGCAAGATTGATCCCTGTCCAGAGGTCCCTTTTATTTCGGCTTAGTGGGCAGTTGTTAGGGCGCACCAACTGCGGGGTTGTCTTGTTCGGAACTATTCAGTAAGGAATGGGTCCGGCCTTGTGTTGCTGGGGAGTGGGAGTACTCCTCGGTACGGTGACCTAGGCCACGTACCGCGACGGGCGGTACACCAGTAGCCCTGCCATTGTATGGAATCCAAAATCCAATAAGTGCCAACGGTTTTGATTGTATTACCCACTTTTGTGGCTAGTAGCTGGAATTTAATCATGTAACAATTTCAGCTATTTTATATTTACTTGAAAACCCTAGACCTATTATCATATCACTGGATTTCCTATCAAATGTTTTGGTTAGCGTAAGGTAAAAACTTTTTCATGTTTATGTGTGGGAAGTCTTACGTGATACCTTTCTTTCAAAGGATTTTTAAAGTTAAGCAACTTTAACCTGTTACTCACACCAGACCCATGTCTGACCCGGAGTTTATTTTTGTTTTTCATAAACTCTTGGGTACTCAAATTTTTATGAGTAGTCAAGGGAATTTAGGTTAGGATTCAGGATTATCTTTGACGAAATATGAAGGAGCAATGGAGCAGGAGGCTTCCGCGTTAGATATATAATTCCGCTGCGTGTTCTCTGTGTTGTGTTTGTATTGAGTTGTAAATACTAGACAGGTGTTTATAACTGTCTAATATATGTGATGTGTATGTTGTGTATCTCTGATTGGTATTATATATGATGTAAATACTTATGTTATTAATATACTTTATTCGTTCCGCTATTGAGATTCTTGTGTTGTTTCTTATTCTTCTCTTTCTTTCTCTTTTCTATCCCTTTATTTTCTTTTTAGCGATGCGATTTCCTGGAGTGTGGAAGTTGGGCCGTGACAGTGGTATCAGAGCATTAGGTTGAGTGAATACCTAGGCTCTGTAGTGGTGTCTATCTTGAGAGAGCGTATTTGTAATTGTAAATATAATTATATGTATATTTATCTATTTCTACCTATCTGCTGGGTTACCTGTTCGGGGTTTCCAATATAGGTTATAAAGGTAGATGAGGTAGTAGTGTTTGTAACACGATTACTACCCTTGGTTGGAGTTTGTATGTTTGAGGTTGGAAGTTTATCTGTCGAGATTGTAGACCTAATACCGTCTCGAATAAGTTTTGTTGTGTTGAAGTATTTCATCGATCTCTGAAGGAAACCTGTTAAGGTTCGGAGACATCTTTGAAGTGCAGAGTTTGGTGAGTAGAGTTTGGCTCTGTCAGTTGAGCTGGAGCAAGTAATAATATTTTGATACCTCAGGAAGTTGTAACTGCGTGATGAGATGCAGTGACTATGGACGTGTCCGAAGATATTTCTTTGGAACAAGTTTTGGAAGTGAGTCTGCTTCCATGTTATGGCTGGATTCAGCAGGATGTTGTGGAGTTTCTGTTTGCTTTGAAGTCCGAGTTTCTCGAAGAACTTTGGATTAAGAAGTTTGGCATTGGCGACAGTAGTGCAGCTCGGAGTATTCTGTGTGCCGACAGAGAGGTCATAGTGGAGTAGTTTTTCTGTAAATGGAGTTCAGAAGCTGCTAAGTGAATCCGTTTCTTCAATGGATTGACTAGACCAGTGTAAGTTGTTCTGTTTGGGTAAAGAGAGAACAGTTTTCTTTAGAATTTATCTGGGTTGATCGAAAAAGTGACTTGCGATTGGTTGAGTGTTCTCTTGGATGGTTGAAGATTTTTGAATGTTTTCTGGGAAAGACAAAGGTTTGTCAGCATCTAGAAATTGAGATTTCTTATCGACTAGAATTCCAGGATTGGAACCGGTGGTTCTGTTTAGTTGGGGAATGATTCCTAGAGATGGAGTTTGATGGAGTAACTCAGTTTTGATGGAATTTCTAAGTTTTCTTTATGGATCTGTAGAACCATATTTCTGGAAGGTGATGTCCAGTTGGTGCTTGTGTTCTTCGTCAGAATTTTCTTATCTACTTCGGATCAGAGTTGTGTAGCGGAAGCAGTTTGATAGTGTTTCTGATTTTCTTTTCCGGATTGGGAGAAGTTTGTAGTCTTCTGCTATTTATGGAATAGAATTGTGTTTTGGTTTGGATTGATCTTGAGGAGATTATTATGTTGGGTTGTTTTTGGTTCTGATTGTTCTAGAAGAATCAGCAAGGGTTAAGCTGATCAGTTTGGATGTTGGCTGCCTAGGATTTGTCTGAAGGTTTTTGTAGATAAGGAAAGGAGGAATTTGGAATTCGAAGTTGGAGACTTCGTTATTGTTGGAGTTTTCTCTGATTCAGGAGCTATAAGTTTTGATTAAGACTGGAAAGCTAGCTCAGTGATGTTTGGATGTTCTATCTGTGTTTTGGTTGGATTGGTGTTTGGTTTTTCAGGATTGAATTGTCAGTTTGGATAACTAGAATTCGATGAGTTTCACTTATCTCTGAGGGAGTACGTGTATGGTCTATCTCTGGTTTTGGAACCAGTAGTTTTAGAGGTTTGGTTGTTGAATCAGACTCATCTGTAGTCTGATATGTTATCTAGTTCTGTAGATATAGATAAATAAGAGCTCTGTAGTTTAATAGTATTGATTGTTTGGAATCTATAGTGCGAGTATCCCGATATTTTATACCGGGGAAACTCGTGAAAGTTTTATCCAGAATTTTTCTGGATAATTAGATTTGTTTGATTGGTTGAATTGATTGCTATGGTTGTTAGCATATCATTGGTATATGCTTGTGTTTTAAAATTTAATCCTTTAAATAGATTATTAAATTACCTTTGTTTTAAATTTCGGGGACGAAATTCTTTTAAGGGGGGAGGAATGTGATGACCCGGAATTTGTAAGCAATATCAATTTAATAATCTAGAATAAAAATTAAATTGATTTGATAATATTTGTAATGAGATTTGAATTAATTTAATAATTCAATAAATAAATAGTAAATTGATAGATTTTATCTTTTTAAATCTAAATAAATTGTTTTCTATTTATAATATATATAGAATATTTTATATACTGTACATAGATCTTGTTTAAAATTTAATTAATAAATAAATCCTGTTTCTATAAAATATGTATCTTTAGTAAAATTTTGAATTATGATTTTTATTTAATAGTTAAACTTTTAAAAGGTTATTTCATAAAAAAAATAAGGTTTTAAATACATAAGATAAGTACTGAAATGATTTAAAATATTTTAACTCAAGTTTAAAATTTAAATAAATAACAATGAGATTATTTTGAGTTTCTTTAAAATATAATGTGATAAAATAAATAATTATTAATAAGAAGACAATTTCTTTTAATACTTATCTATGGTTATTAAACATTGTTATTTCTAAAAATACAATAATGCATTGTTTTAACAAATAAATTTTCAATAAAAATAATTGTTTTCCAAAATTCAAATTTGTAGTTGTATTTGTAAATAAACTAGATTTCAAAATTTATTTTGGAACTTGAATTCAAAGTTTTTAAAAATTTAAAGTATAAATGTTTTTAATTTGTTTTGATTTTGAAATTTTTGTATAAGTTTAATTTTATAAATATAGTTTGATTTATTCTTTTTAAAAATCTATAAACATATGAATAAATTTATTTAAACATAGGTTTACATTTAATCTTGTATTAACATCTAAATAAATAACTAATTAACACCTAATTATAATTAACTAACATTGATGACAAATGTAAACTTTTTACAAATTTAAAAGAACATGTGTTAAGTAATTAACATACTAATATGACAAATGTTATATTTAGGGACAAGTGGCAATTGTATTTTAGTTTTCTTTTGTTTTGATTTTTTTTTAAAATAATTTCAGCCTTTATATTCACAAATCTTCTCCCCTTCCCTTTCTTTCTACATTTTCGGAATCTAAAGACAAGTTCAAATCTGAAAAGAAAAAAAATCCATCTATAATCCCTCAAACCATTTCACAAACCAAAATCCAAATCAAAAGATTATTCCCTGTAAATCTATACACTGTAAAAGCATCTGTAAACAAGAACATGCATGTACATTTTTAATTGCAATCTGGAATTTGAAGCAAGTCAGTTTCAAAGTAAATCTGTAGCCTGCAATTTTGGGATTCAAAGCAACTGTCTGCATGAAGTTTTAAATTTAAGAAGCAAGACATTCCAGTTTATAATCAGCAAGCAACTTCATTTTCAAGTATAAATTTTTAATTCAAGAAAGAGGGTTTCAGTTTCAGGCTTTTCAATACAAATCTGGAGACTCTGTTCTTTTTTTAAAAAGGTGAGTAACATTTTAACTAAAGCAATTTAGGTAAATATGATTGTCTGATTTATTCCAGATATCATCATGGTTTTGTGTGGAAATATATGATGAAAATTCTCTGTATTTATATGGATGTCTAATGCATGCTTATATTGTGATATGCTTCTGCCTATTCTAGAAGTACAGATTTAATCTCTGATCAAAATCATGATCTTATTTTTAAACTAAGTTTAATTCAAACAATATATGGTTTTATGTTATAAGTCAATGTTTAAAATTTTTATTTAAATGTATAAATAAGGTCTGTATTGTTTCTGGAAAATTCAAAGTACAGTGTAGGTGTTATAATCTGAAATTTTAATACTTTAATTTATAATTACAGGAATGAAATCTGAATTCTTAAAACAAAAGATGATTTTTAAAATTGAAATCTTGATTTCTAGTATTAGGATTTAGGCTCTGTCCTTATTTGAACTGGAAGTGTTGTTTGAACAAATTTTGGGGGTTCACTGGCTATGGAAGATTGAATTTCTTCCTGGAGGTAGAAGCATGAGTATGGAATCAAGGGAAAATATGAGATGAAGGATTAAAACAATGAAGAAGTGGTGATTTGAGATTGAAAATTTTTAAACCTAGTTTTTTTTACTGTTGATGAAATTTGATTGTCGCGATCCCTATAAGTTACCGAGCCTTCTCAGATTTGGGGGAATGATTGATGGAGTGTGGGAGAAGTAGAGGTCAGAGGGGGAGTTCCTCTGGTGGTCGGAGTACAGTGGTTGAGGCAAATTCTGGTTTCGACATTATTTCTGTGTTGAGCTCGAAAGCTCGTTTCTGGAATTGGGTTCCGGCATTTGATTTGAGGGTCGGAGTCGTGTTAGGAGGCGACTGTCGACGTGTGTGGATAGTCGCGAGAGGACGAAGGTGATGACGGCGCTGGTGTAGGTGCACGGTACTTGGTGTATCAGGTGATTGTTTGGGGGAAAATGGATGCTCGTGTTTTTATCGGGTTTTCGCGTCTTTTGTTCGAAGTTTTGGGCTCGATGACTCAAAGTGAAATTGAGTGGGCTCAGGTGTATGTAATATTATAGTTTCCTGTAGGAAACTGTCTGCAGTTTTTTTTTAAAGTTAAATCAAAATTTAAATAAATTTCAGTAGTTTGATTAGATTTGAATAAGTTTAAATCTGCAGAAGAGTTTAGTTTTAAAGAAGTTTGAAAACTCATATGTTTTTAAAATTTAAAGTGGTTTTCAGTTGAAAATAAGTAATGAAACCTGACAGTTACCCGTATGTTTAAATTTCATTTTGAAATTTGGATCATGATTCAGGACAGCAGTCTGAATCTAAATTTAAGTTCATTTTTCTTAAGATCTTTAAATCTTCAGGTTTTAAAAATAAATTTATATTTTAAAATAAGGGGTTTTAAAATCAAGGTGTAAAGCAAGAGTTCAATGCAAATTTAAATTCAAATAATTTTACATAAGGAATGGTTCAAAGATTTTGAATTTAAAAATCTGGATATTTGAATAAATTTTAGAATTTGAATGTTTCAAACAAGTTTAAAATTTAAGTTGTTTATTAGGAGTAAATTTGTTTTCAAACAAATATTTTTAAAACTTGGTTTACTTTTTGAATGGAATCATTTATAAAAGATTTATAATAGAAAGTTAAATGATTATTAACTTGAATTTGAAATTTAAATAATAATGTATTTTAAACTTAATTATTAATTAAATTAAGTATATTAATACTTATCTTATATAAGTTTTATTTTTAAGTAATGAATGTGATTTACATTTACTTTGGAAAGAATAAATGGAATTTAAAATTGGATAATGCTATAATAAATATCATTTTGAATTTTGATTCAGAATGAAATTTGAATTTAAAAGTTCTAAGTATACTTTAATATTTACACAATTATTAATAAGGAATGGGTTATCTTGGAAATTATTAAGACATCAATATAATTAAATAAATTAGATAATTAAGGAATAACTTATTTATTTAATTTATTTAATTAATAATTTGGATTAATTTAAATTAGAGTTAATTAAGAAGTAATTAAAGAAATGATGGTCATTAACTAAGGTTTGTTTAGTAATTAATTAATATGATTAATTTTCAATAATTAATTAAATTAATTAATTAATGTTAATAAATTGTGAAATTTATTTAAGTTTAATTACTTAAATAAAAGTAACTAAGACATTAATTATTTAATTAATGAAGTTATTGAGTTTGGTTTAAAATTAATTAATTAAGTTTAATTAATTTTAAACATAAGATTTAATAATAATTACCTGATGTAATTAATGTAGTGAAATTACTTAGTGAAGTAATTTAAGGTAATAACTGGATGTAGTTAGTGAGTAATGATGGAGTTGTGAAAATAACTTAGATTAAATTATTTTGTATAATTAATCAAGTGATAAATTAAAGAAATTAATTGAGGAATAATTAATTTGATAAGTAATTAAGGGTAGTTAATTACAAAATGAGATTAATCAAAGGTGATTAATAATTATGGATTATGTGAGACTAATTACCGAAAGTAATTAATTTAATGAAGTAATTAATTAAGAGTCATTAATTAATATAATTAATGATGTGATTAAGATTGATTAATTAAAATTAATTAATCAATAATAAATGATTAAGTATAATTAATTAATTGTAATTGATTAAGGTTAAATGTAATTAATTATAGTTAATTAATTAATGAAGTAATTAAAGGTTAATTACTGTATTTGGTTTAGGATAATTAATTTTGTGGAATTAATTAAAGTATAATTAATCAGGATTGATTAATTAAGATGATAAATTAGAGATTAATCAATTAATTAATTTGTAATTAATTAATGATGATATAAGCAAGATTATATTGTGTGAATAATTAATTTAATTCATTTTAAATTAATTAAAGATGATGTAATTAATTTAATTCATTTTAAATTAATTATAGATAGTATGATTATAGATCATTGCTTATGAATGGTTGTGATTGGTTGCTTTGAGTGGTTTTGAATCTCAGCTATAAGATTAATAATGTTGAGTGATATGGATGTATTGGTTGCATTGTGATGGTGATATAGAATATCTTTGATAGTGATATATGTGGATTATCTGTGGTTATGATAATGATAATTATCTGTTGTGAATCTATGAGTTATCTATCTGTATGTATATAGATAATGTAATTGAATTGTTTTAAACTTTAAAACAACTTGGACCTAAAAGAACGCTTTGGATTTCGATGAGACCGAGATCGGGTTTCTATATTTGGATATCCGAAAACCACATCGATCCAAATTAACGATAGGTCGTGAATCTTATGTGAAGAGTGAAGACTCGAGGTGTAAGGGCTATACGTCAATATAACTCTGTGGGTGATTCCGTAATGAGTTTGACGGAATAGTACTTATAGATTCGAGATGGAGATTCAGAGTGCAAGGGTTATCGTCGTTAACTCTGAGGGTGATTCCAAAACGAGTGTAACGAGATAATGCCTTCGGTTTCGTTCGAACCCGAACAAACTTGTATGGATTGAATGCTTTCAGAACATCGTCAGGTGGACGATGAGCATTCTAAGAAATGTGTCCTATAAAGGTAATCGTAGCCTCAAGCCTCATCAACTGGGAATGGCTAAAACAGGGGAGGTGCAGTAAGGCTTCGTGGGTAGCTCCCACTAGAGAGCAAGATTGATCCCTGTCTAGAGGTCCCTTTTATTTCGGCTTAGTGGGCAGTTGTTAGTGCGCACCAACTGCGGGTTTGTCTTATTTGGAACAATTCAGTAAGGAATGGGTCCGGCTTTGTGTTGCAGGGGAGTGGGAGTACTCCTCGGTACGGTGATCTAGGCCACGTACCGTGACGGGCGGTACCCCGGTAGCCCTGCCATTGTATGGAATCCAAAATCCAATAAGTGCCAACGGTTTTGATTGTATTACCCACTTTTGTGGCTAGTAGCTGGAATTTAATCATGTAACAATTTCGGCTATTTCATATTTACTTGAAAACCCTAGACCTATTATAATATCACTGGATTTCTTATTAAATGTTTTGGTTAGCGTAAGGTAAAAACTTTTCCATGTTTATGTGTGGGAAGTCTTACGTGATACCTTTCTTTCAAAGGATTTTTAAAGTTAAGCAACTTTAACTTGTTACTCACACCAGACCCATGTCTGACCTGGAGTTTATTTTTGTTTTTCATAAACTCTTGGGTACTCAAATTTTTATGAGTAGTCAAGGGAATTCAGGCTAGGATTCAGGATTAGCTTTGACGAAATATGGAGGAGACATGGAGCAGGAGGCTTTCGCGTTAGATATATAATTCTGCTGTGTGTTCTCTGTGTTGTGTTTGTATTGAGTTGTAAATATTAGACAGGTGTTTATAACTGTTTAATATATGTGATGTGTATGCTGTGTATCTCTGATTGGTATTGTATATTATGTAAATACTTATGTTATTAATATAATTTATTCGTTCCGCTGTTGAGATTCTTGTGTTGTTTCTTCTTCTTCTCTTTCTTTCTCTTTTGTATCTCTTTCTTTTCTTTTTAGCGATGCGACTTCCTGGATTGTGGAAGTTGGGTCGTGACAAATCCTAGGAGTAATTTTCAAACAAAAAGTAGTAGGAGGAATGCTTAAGGTTTTTCCTTTACCTGGACAACTTGTATGAGTGAGTCTGACAATGCATTTCTAAAATCACATACATTGATGTCTACAGACGTATATCTGTTTGGCAATGTAGAAGGTAATCTCTCATATATTTGACACTCTTCTCTGAGACATACGAGCTCAGAGATTGTACTTTTGCGAAAATCAATAGCTTGTTGTTAGAAATGGTAATGTGACGTTCTAAGTGGAATTTGCTTTGTGAAAAGTAAATATTGGCTTTTTGAAAAGAAAAGCATGGCTTTATGGAAAGAAAATCGTAGCTTTACGAGCCTCACATTCCAGGAATGATACATGATACTATGTGGTCTGCAGGACATATATTTTAGGTTATCTGCATTATTTGTGATGGAGGAGTCCGTAACCTCTAGAACCTCAGTGATTTAAATGGGCAAGTATTGGAGTGTCGGCTGAGAAAGAGAAAAGCCACAGAAATATGCTATTCCATAGTAGTGTAACATGTAGTATAGAGGTTTTCTTGAGAAATGTGAATAGTCAACAGAGACAAGGATGTTATGCGTGGATTTCGCATTGAAGGAAATCGCCACTAGTTCCCTATCATGTTGGAAATCCAATTCCAATATGAGCTTTACGATTTTAGTTGTATTCCTAGAATAGCTATAACGCTTTGCAAACATTTCTTCTACCCCTTTGGTATCATAAACCCCGTTTGACATTTTCCGGGTATTGGTACCTTCTTTGTATATTTATTTGAAAAGTGTTTTTTAAGTTAAAAGAAAAGGATTTGGAGTTTTTTAAAAGCTAAACAAGGTTTTAAATTATGATTTTGGCTGTATAGAAAAACCCTAGTTAAAATCTATTAAATTCCGAGGAGGGAACTCGTACTATCCATATGAACTTAAAAGGCAATTTCACCGTTATTCGACTAATAGTACAGATTGAATATGGAAATTGGTATTGAGTATAATTAGTCTAATATCTATGGATCCTTTTCTACTCAATACTAATTGGTCTGGGTTTACAGTAAATGATGTTTTAAATAACATGGTTTTTACCCATTTAAAAGTTATGATTTGAAGATAAGTAATCTTTATTAAAATTTAAATAAATGATTTGGAGATATTTTCCTTTGTGAAAGGAGAAATGATTTGGAATTATTCCAAGATCAAAAAAGTTTAATCAACCGAAGAATTTGATAAATGAGGCTTAATGATTTCAAATACTCTTAAAAGATAAATGAATAGTCTAAAAGAATATATCTCCAAAAGATATTTGATTTAATAAAAAGATAAATTGATAAGATGTTGTTTCATAATCACCTATACACTTGACATCTTTATACTGATGATTGGTTTGGAGAAATCAAGGTCGGATTTGGGTGATTCCTATTCGAAAACAATTTCGAACCAATATACATGTGCGAAAGTGAAAATATTTTGAAGATAATGATTTGAAGATAAAGATCTTCATGATGTAGGGCTGCTTGCCACTAACCTCTAGGTTAATCCTTATATATATATATATATATATATATATATATATATATATATATATATTGGCAGTAGTGCCTTCGTTGTGAAAATTTTCGATTCACAAGGGCTACTAATCCTTGGGATGATTCCCAAAATGGAAGTACTAAGAGAAGTGACATTGGTTTGTCTTTCACCTGGACAACTTGCATGGATGAGCGTCTGACAGTGCATTTATAAAACCATATAAATTGATCTCTACAAAAATGCATCTTTTTGGTGGTGTAGGAGGTAACCCCTCAAATAATTAACACCCTGCTTTTAGATGTACGAGCTCAGATGTTGTAGTTTTGTGAAAATCAATAATTTATTGTTAGAAATGGCATTATGGCATTTTAAATGGAATTTGCTTTATGGAAAGCAAAAAGTGGCTTTGTGGAAAGAAGAGCGTGGCTTCACGAGCCTCACATCCCATGAATGATATGTGATACTATATATTCTACATGATATATATTTTAGGCTATCGGTTTTATTAATGATGGAGAAGTCCACTAGTATCTGGACCCTCGATGGTTTAAATAGATAGGTATTAAAAGGTCGACTGAAAAGAGAAAAGTGGCCAAAGTATGCTATTCCATAGTAGTATAATAATGCAGTGTAGAGGCTTGCTTGAGAAAAGTGAATGTTCACCGAAGACTATAATGTTATGCATGGATTTTGCATGAGAGGAAATGGCCATTAGTTCCCTATCATGTTAAAAATCCAATTCCAACACAAGCTTTACTGTTTTGGTTGTATTCCCAAAATAGCTGGAACGCTTTGCAAACATTTCAACTACTCTTTGGTATTATATACACGGTTTGACATTGTCAGGGTATTATTACCTTCTTTATATATTTATTTGAAACTGTTTTTAACTAATTTCATTAATGATAATATAAAATTTAATTTTTTATATTTTGATTAGCGTAAGGCAAAAACCTATCTGTATTCATATTCATCATTTTCTGACCTGAATAGTTAAATCAATGTGTAGGATTCAATATAAGTCAGAATTCTTTGAAACACGAATTTTTTGAACCCATGTGTTTATAGTTTAAAAGAAAAAGAAAATTAAAATTTCATTTAGTAGAGTTTGAAATATGTACAAATCAAGTTTTCAAAAACATCGTGTTTTGGCAGTTTGAAAAGTGGTAAATTCTTTAAAAATAAATATTTTTAAATCATTAAAAATATGAAATAGATTCCATAAATATTTTAAAATGTTTTAAGTGGGATTTGAGTTATAAAAGTAGACTTCTATGAAATGATATTAGTATTTTGATCAAAGAAGTTTTAAAACTCCATTCATAGCGATTTTTGCAACGGTTTTCACTAACTTTTGCAAAATCATGGTTTGAAGTTAATTATGCTTCCCTAATCTTTTTAGTAATTTTTTCAAATGAACGATTAAGTATTTTAAAGATGATTTGAAAGTTTTATAGTTGTTTTAAAGGAGTTTAAAATAAATGGTTGAACGAAAATTATTTTAAACAATATTTGGAACAGTGTCAAGTAAATGAAAATCATCTCTATAAAAAGATCATATAAAGGATTTAGAGTTGATCAGATAACTTGACCTCCTTATGAGTGACAAAGGGATAGTCTCTAGACCTAAGCTTGGACAACCAGTGCTTGGGTTCCGCTCTCGGACTGGCCCAATGGAGGGGTATTTAATTTGATTTACTCAGACCATATTTTCTTAAGTTAAAAAAAAGATTTGGAGTTTTTCAAAAGTTAAACAGGATTTTAAGATATGATTTTGGTGGCATTGAGGTTACTTTAGTTAAACTCTGTGTTAAATTCCAAGGGGGGAACTTGCACTATCCACGTGAATTTAAAGGGTGATTTCACCGTTATTCGATTAATAGTACAGGTTGAATACGGAAATTGGCCTTGAGTATAATTAGTCTAATCCTAATGGATCCTTTTATACTCCATACTAAATGATTTGGGTTTACAGTAAATGATGTCTTAAATAACATTTTTTTGACTCATTTAAAAGTTTTGTTTTGAAAATAAGAAATCTTTGTTAAGATTTAAATAAGTGATTTCGAAATGTTTTCCTAAGTAAAAGGTGAAATGATTTGGAATTATTACAAGATTAAAGGGGTTTAATAAATAATAGAATTTGATAAATGAGACTTAATGATTCCATATACCCTTAAAAGATAAATGAATAGTTTAAAAGAATATATCTCTAAAAGATATTTAGATTTGATAAAAAGATAAATTGATTAGATGTTGTTTGATAATCACCTATATACTTGACATCTTTTTATCGATGATTAGTTTGGAGAAACCGAGGTCGGATTTGAGTAATTCCTATTCGAAAACCACTTTGAACCAATATACATGCTCGAAAGTGAAGACATGTTGAAGACAATGATTTGAAAATGAAGATCTTCATGATGTAGGGCTGCTTGCCACTAACCTCCGAGTCAATCTCCATATTATATATATAGAAACACAGTGGCAGTAGTGCCTTCATTCTGAAAATCTACGATTTGCAAGGACTACTCGCTATTAATCTTGAGGGTGATAACAAAACAGGAAGTAGCTGGAGTAGTGCCTTCAATTTGTCCTTCACCTGGAAAATTCATATAAATGAATGTCTAATAATGCATTTCTAAAAATACGTACATTGATCTTTACAAACACACATCCATTTGGTGGTGTAGGAGGTAACCCTACTATATTTAATACCTTTCTCTGACATGTACGTGCTAAAATGTTGTACTTTTGTGGAATTCAATAGTATGTTGTTAGAAATGGCAATGTGATATTCTATGTGGAATTTGCTTTTTGAAAAATAATTAGCGGCTTTGTGAAAAGTAAAGCGTGGCTTTATGGAAAGAAGAGAGCGTAGCTTCACAAGTCTCACATCCCAGGAATGATATGGGATATTATGTGGTCTGCAGGACATATTTTAGGCTATTGGTTTTATTAATGATGAAGGAGTCCAATAGTGTCTGTAACGACCCAGAATTTTCGATCCCGAAAATTCCAGATAGTTATGAAAAAGAAGAAAGAGATAGAAGAAGAAGAACAGAAACACCAAACATCTCACAATCACAGCGGATAAAATATAATAATAAATAATAACAGTTTACAAAGAATACTATATCTGTCGATTACATTTAATATACATCAGAGTTTCACATATATACACAGAACTGAATATTTACAATTATCATGACTGAGATTAACAATAATATAAATACAGCGGAATACTCTATACGATATCGCCATCAAGCTCGCCTCCTGAGCTCCAGAACGTACCTACCTGAAAATCTGTAATACTCGGTCTGACCCGAGCATTACATCAAAGTAACACCCGGGTCAGGCTGGAAACCAGCGTGAGTAAACCAAACTAATATGGAATACCGAAGCAATCAACATATATAAACCCGGGATGTCATATTAATTTAACAAATTCACAATTAGGCATAAACAACGCTTATTCCTCCTGTCAATTTCTAAGTACCAAACTTAGATAAAATAATCCAATTCACTTAAATCATTTCATTTCAGTCTATTGATCCACACATTAATATATTTTTAATCCGAAGTGGTTTCGGGTATTTCCTAATACCCGATTCCGGTCTCCTCGGATTTCATGTCATCCCAACCCAAATTATCCAAATGAAAATCACAACATTTCATATCAGAGATATCAACTCATTTCAAGCATCCAATACCATTCAATCATCCATAAGCAATGCTTAATCACATATAAATTAATTCAATTTGTTCTAATTGAATTCCTAACCACATTCATTTAGATTTCTCCATTCAATGTTAATTAATTCCAAATCAATTACTTAGTCAACCCTTCACCATTCATCTTAATTAATCACCCTGGATTAATTTTTTTTTTTTTACAATTACCTTCAAGTAATTATCTTAAATTAACTCCACAATATTAATTAGTCTCGACTAAGAACATTAAGTAATCTTAATTACTTCACGAATTATATTAATTAACTTCATGAGTCACTTGTTACCGATTAATTTATCTTCATTAGTCAATCTTCAATTTCATCGTTAATTATATTAATTTTTTCCCAATTATATTTTAATTTGTTCCAATCTAAATTAATTACTTTAATTCAACCACAATAGTAATCATACTCGATTTATCACAACCTATATTTAATTATCTTCTATTTACTTCATAAGTAAATTAATTCTCCTTAATTAATTATCTTTAATTAATCTCATTAAACCACCCAATGATTATTCTAATTTAGTTAAACTCCATAAATTTACTAAATCTTTAATTAATTAATTCAAAACTTTAGCTACTAAGTTGATTACCCCAAATCATTAACTAATTTAATTTAATTTATTGTCCATTTTATTTACCCTTCTTATCAATTTCATCAAGTAATTTAAATCTAAATTACTTCCACTTATTAATCATCCATTAATTTATTATGACTAGTAATTTCAAGTCCCACCAATTACATGACAAATTACATTTAGTAAATTATACTTACCAAATTTCACAATTGATTTCCTTAAATAAAACAATAAATTTTATTTCCTTATATTAATCTCATTATTTAATCATTTGATAATTCTTATCTAAAAATCTTTTATTAGCTATATTCTTTAGCCGAACCTTTAATTACTTCTCTAAGTACTTAAACTCAATTAATCACTTAACTACCCATTAATTAGTTCATTTATTCTTAATTACCAATTTATTTAATTTCTAATTAACTTTAAATAAACATTTTTATGACTAACCAACTGATGGTTCTCAACACAATTGGAAATGTTTCCCTTCCTATTCATTTCTAAACTTAAAATTTGTTTCTTTTCAATCGACATGTAGATAATAGTAATCAAGTATAGCAACTCAATTATTAACAGTAACTCAGACCATACCAGATTATGTAGTACGAAGATTTACTCACCATCGATTGTTAGCATCCATTCCCAAATCCCCTCCTCCACGAGTTCGGTCGAGCTCGTATGCCACTGAATCAACTCGCGAACCCCATACCATCGAGAATCGCGGCCTCAAGTTCGCGCTTCATCACCACTGCGACGCCGTGAGAAGCTCGAACCCCAACCATTCGCACACGCTGACTCCAACTTGCTTGGCTTCCATCACGACCATGGGCTTCCACGAACCAGACCCTGACGCCATTACCTATGCGTGCGCACGTAGGCGCTCGCCCTGCCATCTGACAGCGTCGTCGCCACTTCCAGCTTGCTCGCGATCGATCTCCATGCAAACCCTAGATTCAGCCTTGACTTCGAATGACCGGCCCGCCACCCAGCTTCCACGAAATCGCAATTTATTTATGAGGGCTTCGGCCGATTCTCCCTTCTGTCACTCTCTCTCTCTCTTTTTATTTATTTATTTGGGGATTTGATCGTGAAAGAGAAACCGCGTTCGAGTATGAAGAGTAAGGAAATTCGCTCGGCTGCTCTATTTAGATTTGGTTTGGAAGAAAATAAGAAGATCGGCCATAGATTTTTTATTTATTTATTTAAATTTCACGTTCGGTTTCTGCTATCCCTTAGAGGGAGACGAAGAATTAAATAAAGATTGGTGAGAGGCTTCTCGAGTACGAGTAAATGAAAAATATCTTTCACCCCTTTGACTGTAAAAATTTATATTATATTATAAAACTCTCGAAACGTCTCGTTAATCATAATGTGAAATCCCGAACCTCGAATCAGACATGCCGACAGGCGCTTATAAGATTTTACCCGCGTTCCGAACACAATGGAATGTGTTCCGGAGGCTAACTTAATCATATGCGTGAGTTACAAAAGAAAACGATCAAATTTCAATTAAATCGATTAAAATAGTTCTAAGCGTTTTGAGCTGCCAGGGTCAAACGACAACTCCGATTGCTACGAAAATTGAAATCCGATAATAACTAACTATTACGGATCCAATGGAACTAGTTTCATCGAATTCCGAGACTGTGCCTCGGAAGGCTATTTTTAAATTCAATTTAAACGATATATTATTAAAATCGAACAAATTACCTTTAAATTAAATTTCAACAATTTTATTATCTTCAGTATTATCATTATAAATTTTATAAGCCTTCAAATTATTTTAAACAGGCTTAGAATCTCAGATTCAACAATTTACCCAATTTCAATTATTAAATTCAATATTTAAACTATACAATTCAATGATTTAATTATCAAGTAAATATTGATATTCTAAAATTCAAATTCAAATTAACTTTTTAAACATTTAAAATCAATTAATTATTCCAATTTAAATTGTTAAAAATGCCGGGTCGTCACATTCCTCCCCCCTTAAAAGAATTTCGTCCCCGAAATTACTCGTTAGGAAGATGGTTCAATACCCGTTTACTTTTCCTAAAACTCCCAATTCAACATCTTATCAACTAACTTTTATCAAAGACCCACTATCCTTAATCAACTTCCCAAAACCTTCTATAGCTTTCATGCAATACCCTTTTTGCTGCCTTCTTTAAATTTCAATTTAAAACCAAATTTTGAATTATCAAAATTTTCTCATAACTTTTCTAACTCCCTAAATTCTCGAAAATTTTTGCCAGCGTCTCCTTTGCGCGGCTAGCTCGGTACTACTACAAAAGGCCTCTACGGGCTCCCAAAATTCCAAAAAGAAAACAAAAGCCAAGTGGCTATATCAAAAACCCAATCCAATTTCATACAGAATTTTAAATACATACCTTTTTGTCGGGCAATTCACATTTATCTTTGGAAATCAAATCCAACTTCCTTTTTACCTTTTTATACCTGCATATTTTACTTAGCAACAATATTCAATCGTAACCTTTCAAATCATTTATACATTTCCCTACATAAGTTTCATATCTATTTCAAAATTAGTTTTCCCCTTCCATATGAATTCAATTCACTTTCAGTTCTGAATTATTGAATTTATCTTCCATTTATAACTGACTCATATTAATTTCATCTTCTAATTTACATTACTTTAATTTGAAATCGTTTTGTCGTTAACCAAATTTTTCCCAAATTTTCAAAAAAATTCTAACTCCCAAAATTTTGGAAATTTTTTGGCAGAGTCTCCTTTGTACGGAGGAGCTTTTGCAATTTGACAAGAGATATAAATATGTATACATCGACCCACACGGTCGGAAAAAGCAAAAACAGTTCATATTTCCTATTTTTATTGCGTAGGCGTACCTTATTTAGCAATTTAAGCAAGCAGCTTATAAATTTTAGCAATTAACATACCGCAAATCTAGCCAAACGGCTTCCCTGTACCTGTACATACTCAATTTAAATACGTAAGTGTCATACATAGAAAATCTATTAACATTTCACTTACTTTTAATAGCTAAACACAAGCATTACATAAATAACAAGCACCAAACACTTCCAATAAGCAATTAATATGTTTTAAAGCACATCTAATTGTTTCCAACCAAATTTATATGTCTTTTCATTCAATTTTAATGGTTTACACACAATTACTTGCATTCAACTCATTTTAAGCGAAACAATCTCATATTCACTTCAATTGATTCAAAAATCAATTATATTGCTTCCACTAATTCATAGCATTTAATTTGATTAAATCTCGCTTACGTTAAACGATATCATTTCTACGCAATTTGGTAATATCCATGTGAATAATTAATTATTTAAGTTTTATAACCAATTAAAATTGATTCCAACTCAGTTTTATTTAATTCAATTCCACTTTAATTTATTCACAATCATTTTATTTAGCTCGACACATTCCATGCTTGTGTAATACTAACCATTCCCAAATTAATTTAAACCGAGCTTTTATTTAATGGGCTTTTATCCTTATTCGAAGCCAAGCTTTCATAAATTTTAAACTTAGGTTACTTACTTCTATCTATTTCCACCTCGACTTAAGTTTACTTCCATTAAATTTGATGCTCATCAAATCAAATCCCATTAAATTTAGTTAGCCCATCCACTTTAATTTTAAATTTAATTCACCTTCTCAATTCATCAAAGTAATATCCAACACATATTTAACTCATTTATACTTCAAATTGATATGCTACTGAACTCAAGTTCGGTGTGATAATCTAATTCCAATCACAACTTTGATTTAGTTTTTTTTTTATAATTCCAGTAACCCATTTTAAATTTTAAATTTACTTATTTAATTCAACTTCGAATTTATTTTATTAATACATGGTCATTCTCAATTTATTTTTATTCACTTGGGTTTTGTGTGCAACCCAAACCATTTCTATTATAATTCGCTTTTATTTCATTCAACAACACTTTCATTTTATCAAAATTTACTTGCAAATTTCATTAGATATTATTCAAATCACACTTGGATTTTATTTGCAATTCAAACCATCACATTTTTCAATCCAAATCTATTTCATTTTTATTTTACAACATCTCCTCTTATTTAATTCATTATCAAATCCAAGTCGAATTCTATTTATAACTCGAATTCATTTCCAAACTTCATTATCTACTTACAATCCATTTTAGTTATCCGGGTTAAATTTTATTAACATACTCTATCAAACAATTATTTAGCGCATTAGCTTACTTCCAATTCTATACAAAGATTCGATTTTATTACAAAAATCACATCATTTAAATTTTTCCGAGTCCAATTTTTATTTTATAATTCCAGTTTGGATTCCCTTTTTTTTAATATATTTTCCCAAAATTCCAACACCTTTATTTAAAATTTTAGAAATGCCTTTAAATTCACAACATACTTAATAAAATAGCTTTTTTTTTATATAAAATATTTCTTATAACTCGATGTCTCAACCAGTTCATCCTTGTTCTCATAGGAATTCGGTCATACGTTGATCAGGCGTAGAACTGAAAATCTATAAGTACTTGGTAAACCCGTTTTCAACACCCAGTGAAAATACCTGGAAAACAATTTTATTGAAATATAGAAAACAATTTTGAAAATAGAGGAAATATTTTTTTAGTGAGGATGCTCTGGAAATCATCACCCCCATTCCATGGTCATAGTTACATACCAGGGTTACGTTGCAGTCGCAACAAAAGTCCATGTAACTGCAGGCTCTCCGCGGCACTCTCGATTACGCCATGGAACCCACACAACAGATCACAGTTACATCCAGGGTTACGTTGCAGCCACAACAAAAGTCCACGTAACTGCAGGCTCTCCGCGGCCTCTGATCTCGCTATCAAAATGAAACTTCTCCACTCTTACATAGGTCGTAGTCCACCGAGATAAACTCAAACGCAGACTGTTGGCTCTCAGCGGCACACACGACTTTCGCTATGTTATACCATAGGTCGCAGTCTACCGATATAGAATCAAACGTAAACTGTTGGCTCTCCGCGGCACACACGACTTCCTCTATGGTATACACTACTCATAATCCCCAGTAACTAGTTTTGTCCGGACTCCTCACAGGATCAACTTTAGAACCCCCTCGGGCTCCAGGCAGCACCACCAGGGGCACTCCTGAGAAGTTCACTTCAAGGGGATGCCTTTTTCCCCAGAGCCATCATCAAAATATTTTATACTATACACATATAGTATCTTCAAATCATACACCTAGTATGATATCATACAAAGCTCCTTTACACAAAATCGATTATCCCAAAATCGATAATTCTCAACTAGGCTTTCCAACTTCAATATTGATTTTACCCAAAAATCAAAAGCCTTTCCAAATTCAAAGGTTCTCAAAACCTTTTTCCCAAAATCCTCATAAGATTCCTTTATATATTCAAATATATATAACTTCTTCAAATATATATAACTTCCAAAAATTTGGATCATTTCAATCTCGTATAAACTCCTTTTATACTTCCAACACTCCCAAAATCCTTTTCTTCTAGTAATAGATTCAACAAGGGAAGAATATATAACAAAGATATGACTTTGTTTACTCAAAATCAAATATTCAAATTTGATTACTCTTTCCCATATCAATTTCTTTTCTATTCACATTCACTTAAATTTTCATTCACTTATTCACATTTGCCTTAATCCCATTTGGATTATTACCTCAATTCGTATCCCAGTTGGGTGTTTAATCAATAACAGTTTGAACTCCGACCAGTTTATATTTAGGAAATAGCTTGAAAATTCTAAAATAGATAAGTAGTTGAAAAATAATCAATAGTTTGAAATATAGCTGTAAAATAGTTAGCTAATTGTAAAATAGTTGGAAAATAGTTAAATAGTTGTAGAAATCTTAGACATTTGCAAAATAGTTGTAAAATAGTAATTAATTCGTAGCTTAGTTGAAAAAATTGTAATTAGTTCAGAAAACAGTTGAAAAATGGTTAAATAGCTCCAAAAATATTTGTAAAACAAGTATAAAATAATTTGGCTTAAAAAGAAAGGTTATATGTATTAAATAGATTGGAAAAAAATAATAATAAGTTTATATCAAACAATTATATTAAAAATAGTCCAGAGTCAAAACTGCTCTCTTCCCCAACAATTCAATTTAAATTTCCACTTCCATTTAAATTTATCCAATCCCAATTTAAATAACTCCAATTTCCATTGGATTCGATTCATTCCCACTTCAAGTTGAATTTATTCTCAATTTCCCTACAACTTTAAATCAAATTCCATTTGATTTTAAACCAATTCAACTTTAATTATAATTTCAATTTTACATCTTCTATTTATAAATCAATTACATTCACATTTTGCTTTTAACTCGGAATTATACATTTTATTTAGCTGATATATTTTTATTATTCCATAAACATTTAATCAAGATTCCAGAGTTTAAACAAATTTCCAAAATTTCAATATCACTCTAGATCTCAACTATATCCAAAATCCTTTGGCAAATTCAATTACCCCTTTGAATTTCAAAACCAAACCCAATTCACAAATAATTCCAATTTAAATCAATTTGGTAGCAATTTCTCTTCCAGAAACTCGAAAATGAACATCGATGATGCTGCAGTCATTACCGACGTTATTTTCCAGTAACCGAAAGAGTTCAGTGCTTTTATCTCTCTAAAAACACTTCCAAATATTTTGATTTCAAATCTCCCAGATTTCAAATCCAACATAAAATTATTTTTGAAATAATGCTATTATTTCTCCAGAACCTTTGGAAACCACTTTCAAATCCACAGGAATTTTAAATTTCCTAAAAATTCCAAATTCCCAATCCATCCAATTCATATTTAAACATTACTCTGGAGTTTTCATCTTACTTTATTTTCAAATATTCTCTGGAATTCTATTTCAAATTATAATCTCATTTATTTATGGAGTTTATTTCAATTTATAAATTTCATTTACAATCTATATTTCAAGTTCTTTTTTTATTTATTTAAACCAATTCCACTTTAATTACAATTCCAAAGTTATTCCAATTACTTTGGACTAATATCCATTTAATTGAACCCACTTCAATTTCAATCATTTCAATTCAATCCGATTCAAATCTTCCATTTAAATTTTTGAACTTATACATCTTCAATCCCAAATCCAATTAATTCAAATCGGATTCAATTTGAATGAGTTCAATTTCAACTTCAAATTTAAACCATCTCGAATTATATAATTCGAGCTAAATTCTCAAAGATTGGTTTAACCTTTTTAAACCAAATTTAACTTTGTTCATTCAAAGTTTCAAACAATTCTAATTTCTGAGTTCTAATTCTAGAATTTAATTTTTAATTAATTTAATTTTTAAATTTGGTTGTATTATATTACTTCCTAACTCAATTCCATTAATTTAACAGCCAATCACCTAAATATTTATTAAAAGGTAATATTGCTTTATATATCAAAATATATTTTTATATAAAATCATTTAAAACCTTTATAAGAAAATAACAAGTACGCTCTCATATATATATACACTCAACTCATTCTAGAGTACTTCGAACTCTAGTCAATGAGAAATCCCCACCAGAGCCAAGGTTCTCGCTTAACCTTCAGCTCTGATACCAAATGTAACGACCCAGAATTTTCGATCCCGAAAATTCCAGATAGTTATGAAAAAGAAGAAAGAGATAGAAGAAGAAGAACAGAAACACCAAACATCTCACAATCACAGCGGATAAAATATAATAATAAATAATAACAGTTTACAAAGAATACTATATTTGTCGATTACATTTAATATACATCAGAGTTTCACATATATACATAGAACTGAATATTTACAATTATCATGACTGAGATTAACAATAATATAAATACAGCGGAATACTCTATACGACATTGCCATCCAGCTCGCCTCCTGAGCTCCAGAACGTACCTACCTGAAAATCTGTAATACTCGGTCTGACCCGAGCATTACATCAAAGTAACACCCGGGTCAGGCTGGAAACCAGCGTGAGTAAACCAAACTAATATGGAATACCGAAGCAATCAACATATATAAACCCGGGATGTCATATTAATTTAACAAATTCACAATTAGGCATAAACAACGCTTATTCCTCCTGTCAATTTCTAAGTACCAAACTTAGATAAAACAATCCAATTCACTTAAATCATTTCATTTCAGTCTATTGATCCACACATCAATATATTTTTAATCCGAAGTGGTTTCGGGTATTTCCTAATACCCGATTCCGGTCTCCTCGGATCTCATGTCATCCCAACCCAAATTATCCAAATGAAAATCACAACATTTCATATCAGAGATATCAACTCATTTCAAGCATCCAATACCATTCAATCATCCATAAGCAATGCTTAATCACATATAAATTAATTCAATTTATTCTAATTGAATTCCTAACCACATTCATTTAGATTTCTCCATTCAATGTTAATTAATTCCAAATCAATTACTTAGTCAACCCTTCACCATTCATCTTAATTAATCACCCTGGATTAATTTTTTTTTTTACAATTACCTTCAAGTAATTATCTTAAATTAACTCCACAATATTAATTAGTCTCGACTAAGAACATTAAGTAATCTTAATTACTTCACGAATTATATTAATTAACTTCATGAGTCACTTGTTATCGATTAATTTATCTTCATTAGTCAATCTTCAATTTCATCGTTAATTATATTAATTTTTTCCCAATTATATTTTAATTTGTTCCAATCTAAATTAATTACTTTAATTCAACCACAATAGTAATCATACTCGATTTATCACAACCTATATTTAATTATCTTCTATTTACTTCATAAGTAAATTAATTCTCCTTAATTAATTATCTTTAATTAATCTCATTAAACCACCCAATGATTATTCTAATTTAGTTAAACTCCATAAATTTACTAAATCTTTAATTAATTAATTCAAAACTTTAGCTACTAAGTTGATTACCCCAAATCATTAACTAATTTAATTTAATTTATTGTCCATTTTATTTACCCTTCTTATCAATTTCATCAAGTAATTTAAATCTAAATTACTTCCACTTATTAATCATCCATTAATTTATTACGACTAGTAATTTCAAGTCTCACCAATTATTTGATAAATTACATTTAGTAAATTATACTTACCAAATTTCACAATTGATTTCCTTAAATAAAACAATAAATTTTATTTCCTTATATTAATCTCATTATTTAATCATTTGATAATTCTTATCTAAAAATCTTTTATTAGCTATATTCTTTAGCCGAACCTTTAATTACTTCTCTAAGTACTTAAACTCAATTAATCACTTAACTACCCATTAATTAGTTCGTTTATTCTTAATTACAAATTTATTTAATTTCTAATTAACTTTAAATAAACATTTTTATGACTAACCAACTGATGATTCTCAACACAATTGGAAATGTTTCCCTTCCTATTCATTTCTAAACTTAAAATTTGTTTCTTTTCAATCGACATGTAGATAATAGTAATCAAATATAGCAACTCAATTATTAACAGTAACTCAGACCATACCAGATTATGTAGTACGAAGATTTACTCACTATCGATTGTTAGCATCCATTCCCAAATCCCCTCCTCCACGAGTTCGGTCGAGCTCGTATGCCACTGAATCAACTCGCGAACCCCACACCATCGAGAATCACGGCCTCAAGTTCGCGCTTCATCACCACTGCGATGCCGTGAGAAGGTCGAACCCCAACCATTCGCACACGCTGACTCCAACTTTCTTGGCTTCCATCACGACCATGGGCTTCCACGAACCAGACCCTGACGCCATTACCTATGCGCGCACACGAAGGCGCTCGCCCTGCCATCTGACAGCGTCGTCTCCACTTCCAGCTGGCTCGCGATCGAGCTCCACGCAAACCCTAGGTTCAGCCTTGACTTCGAATGACTGGCCCGCCACCCAGCTTCCACGAAATCGCAATTTATTTATGAGGGCTTCGGCCGATTCTCCCTTCTGTCACTCTCTCTCTCTCTTTTTGTTTATTTATTTGGGGATTTGATCGTGAAAGAGAAACCGCGTTCGAGTATGAAGAGTAAGGAAATTCGCTCGGCTGCTCTATTTAGATTTGGTTTGGAAGAAAATAAGAAGATCGGCCATAGATTTTTTTATTTATTTATTTAAATTTCACGTTCGGTTTCTGCTATCCCTTAGAGGAAGACGAAGAATTAAATAAAGATTGGTGAGAGGCTTCTCGAGTACGAGTAAATGAAAAATATCTTTGACCCCTTTGACTGTAAAAATTTATATTATATTATAAAACTCTCGAAACGTCTCGTTAATCATAATGTGAAATCCCGAACCTCGAATCAGACATGCCGACAGGCGCTCATAAGGTTTTACCCACGTTTCGAACACAATGGAATGTGTTCCGGAGGCTAACTTAATCATATGCGCGAGTTACAAAAGAAAACGATCAAATTTCAATTAAATCGATTAAAATAGTTCTAAGCGTTTTGAGCTGCCAGGGTCAAACGACAACTCCGATTGCTACGAAAATTGAAATCCGATAATAACTAACTATTACGGATCCAATGGAACTGGTTTCATCGAATTCCGAGACTGTGCCTCGGAAGGCTATTTTTAAATTCAATTTAAACGATATATTATTAAAATTGAACAAATTACCTTTAAATTAAATTTCAACAATTTTATTATCTTCAGTATTATCATTATAAATTTTATAAGCCTTCAAATTATTTTAAACAGGCTTAGAATCTCAGATTCAACAATTTACCCAATTTCAATTATTAAATTCAATATTTAAACTATACAATTCAATGATTTAATTATCAAGTAAATATTGATATTCTAAAATTAAATTCAAATTAACCTTTTAAACATTTAAAATCAATTAATTATTCCAATTTAAATTGTTAAAAATGTCGGGTCGTCACAGTGTCTGGACACTCAATGGTTCAAATGAGTAGGTATTGAAAGCTCGAATGAGAAAGAGAAAAGCCATCGAAATATGCTGTTCCATAGTAGTGTAATAATGTAGTACAGAGGCTTGCTTGAGAAAAGTGAGTAGTCACTAGAGACTAAGGTGTTATGCGTAGATTTTGCATTGAGGAAACAACCACTAGTTCCCAACCATGTTGAAGATTCAATTCCAATACGAGCTTTACGATTTTGGTTGTATTCCCAAAATAGCTGTAATGATTTGCGAACATTTTAGCTGCCCCTTTGTTATCATATACACCATTTGACATTGTCCAGGTATCCGTACCTTCTTTATATATTTATTTGAAAAATGTTTTCAAACCAATGTCTTTAATGATAATATCAAATTTTCTTTGGTATGTATGGTGTGGTCTTACGAGATACCCATCTTTTCAAAGGTTTTGTTGGCATCAACCCTATCTATGACACTGTTATATACACTTATGATTTGAGTTTTCTCATACTGTTTTATCAAGCTTTATCCGGGTATTTTTAATACTTGGGTCAAATACAAGTAGTTTCTGGTTTAACTAAAGACGCTTGGAGTTTCCAGAGGAGAGTTAGAGTTCTTCATCAACATATAGGCGTATTCTATTTTTTTGCTGCATTTATTTTGTTGTTTTTCAGCATTTGTATGGACAAAGGATTTAGAACTATCCAAGCCGAATCTAGTTTGGACTCTGATATTGTATTCAAAAATTTTCGCTATAAAAGATTTTGTGGTTAATAATACATGGTTATTCACTTCGTGTGAGATTTTGTTTTCTTTACTATTCTATGTTATTTTCTTTTTAACCTTGATTAGTTTGCCTTTCCAACATTGGAATTTATGGCACATGAATACGAGAATGTATTAGTGTCAATTTTCAAGATTGAACACGCAGGTCGTCACATTTTTGCACTTAAGTAAGATAAAATCTAGAACAATATTACAAGCAAAATCTCAATCGAATTTATATGTTTTCAATTTACGTAATATTTTCTTAGATTTTCATATTATTTCAAAACTATTTTAATACTTTATTTCATTTTGGTGGATCAAAACAAAAGACTTTTTTTCAATGTTTACATTAAAAAACCATTTAAAGTTTGTACTATTTACCTAAATGTTACCATCCTATAGATTAATATGCTTTTTATAGCCCAACAACCATCTCTCTCTTTATACAAATCAAGCATGTTACAATTTTAATTTTTTTCTGAATAATTATTATATTTAAATTTCTATTTATACACCGAAATTAATTTGAGATTGTTATGAGATGTACTTTAGATTCAAGATGTCAATTTAAACAATACACACAATTTGCATGATCTAATATGAGATTTCATCCAACATGAGATCTCATGTATGGATATCCCAATACTAGACATAACCAAAATTATAGATATAAAATCTTAATATTAGCATAGTTAACTCTTTTCATACGCTAAAATAATCACATCGACTAAGTTTACATATCTATCTTGGTTGACATTTCCATGATCACTTAAAGTAATCCATTGTTATCGTAACGTCTACAGTTAAGCTCATATAATAATATATTATTAAAATTTCTGTATTTAACTATAGTAGCCATGACTATTTTATATCTAAACCTTTTGTATTCTAGAATATTTCTCAAAATGCTACAAAGATACTCATAAACTTAACTTGCTTATGCATTAACAAAACTGATTCAATCTGATTCAACCTAATAGCAATTAAATATGGAAATCAAAGACATCAATATATAGCGATAAAACTTACTAATATGATATGAAAATGAAATTTAATTATTCTATTAATTAATAAACTTAGCAAAATCAAAGGGCAATAAAATTGACTTGGTCCATAATGAATGAATTTTGTGCATTGAATCATTAATTATCAATAATCTATTAGAAATAAATTTTGCAACGTTACCAATTTCCTAAACACCATTCAATTGTATAATTCATTCCTATTTCTTACCATACATAACTTGCTACTAATCGATTCATTTAAAACTAATAATAAATTGACCTTAGCTTATAAGCACATATAAGATATACAAACCGTTGTATTAATTAAATTATAGAAATAAAATATGATACAAAGAGTTAGCTAAATAATTCAAATTTCGTACTCACAAAATACTATATAAACCAATTTTATAACCATGAATTCACACACATACACACAACATGTCATGGAAAAATAAAGAATGTAGTTAAATTCGAATTTATATATATGCCTTGCTAAAATAAAGATCCAAAATTGATTTTCCAACTTATAATTCACATTAGCCTCTTCCAAGCCTAATTTCATTTTTTATCGTACTGACTAAATTTCTAGCCAAATTAAGGATAATGATTAGAGTGTAATTTATGAGTGTTACTAAAACCATGATTTGAAATGTAAAATGAGGAGTAATTAAGATAGTAATAATTGTGCAATTAAAATAAATGAGTAAGATGTAGAGTGGTTTAACATTGGCAAAGATCTACATTTACCATTGTCAAAATTCTTATTACTTTGGATATTCGATTAAATAGAATTTTAATGGCTATTACAACAACATAATGCTAGAAAATATATCTCTTCATTCTAGAAAAATCAAACCTGTAGAAATGCCATGATTCTGCTGCTTGAATTTCCTGTAAGTATGATTAAGCCAATCAGCGCATCAAGGCTCAGCTCAAGTCCAAGTCAGCCAACACTCCTAACCGAATTGTGCTTACTAACTCTCTCACCCAAATACCGCTTACTAACTCTCTTGACCGAATGGAAACCACGTTCCCTAGACTTAGAGTATTGTGCGCCTCTAGGCTTATCATATATGAAAACTAGCCACAAATGTAATACATATTTTATGAAGAATAAATTTAAGATTTCAGAGCCAACTTTGTTCAACATAGTCACTAAAGCTATCAAATGAGGGTGAATTACCGTGCATCCACTTCCTTACTTGGGGATCACCACCTCTATAGACTATCCTATTAGGATGAGCTATTATGTGCTCATTACCATGTTTGTGGTCACCCAAACTTTACTGCAAGGACCGTGCGAGCCATGTCCTTTCGTTGCTTGCCAGTTATCCAACAAGGGTTACTTACCACGCATTCACTTCCTTGTTTGGGGACAGTTAGGCTATCCAGTAAGATTGAATCATCATGCATTCAGTTCCTTGCTTAGGGACTGCCCACTTTCCTCATGAGTTTGGATGAGACATCTTCCTCCTTTGTGTTGGGGTGCATCAATGATTGGAGACGCGATTGCAACCATAGCGCTTTCCTTGCCCATGATTCCACCCATACCTCTTGCGAGACGGGGAACTACTATCATGACAAACGCTATTAACCCAGATGACACCGAATCCAGCATCCATCGTGCACCCGCATAAAAATAAATCGGTTAATATTAACTAGCCACATGTCACCAAAGAGAAACCTTAAGCAAATCAATGTTTATATTCTTGTTGGGATTGCCAGCCACTTAATCTTGCCGCATGTCACCCAGGCGAACCCTCGAGCCATTCAGCACTCTAATTCGTGCTAGGACTGCCCAACATCATAGAACACAAGCAGGCCTGGAACCATTGCCCACCTTGATTCCTAATTACGATTGATCTCTCCAGCATATGTTCGTGTCGAGCCTACATATTGGCTCGCAAACACCCAAATACATGGTTCACATGAATGGGCCGCTCTCAGCACCTGTCTTATTACCTTACCGCTATTTCATCTATGATGTGAAAATGTTTGAGTACAAAGAACACAAGGACTATACTGGCTTGTAACACCTCTATCTCTACATCCATACTATCCAAGAATACTACAAAGTGATATCATGAGATAATACGGAGAATAATGAGATATGTGATACACACATGAATATTCCCTTGGGATTACACTGGTATATATTCAAACATCAAATATATAACTAACATATACATGCACAGTATCGGCACAATCTAATAAACATGTGTGCCTCTACGATAGAATAATGCACAATATAGAATAAATATCTGAGATCACAGAGTCAATTGTTGCAACAATATATATAATAAAATATACAGTGCCTATCCCAAAATACAACACAAGAGTATAAATAAATAGAATACATCATGTAATGCTCAGGTCAGACTGAGTTTTACAGATTTTTAGGTAAGAACGTTCTGGAGCTCAGGAGGCGAGCTGGATGGCAGGAACGTATGGAGTGCATTCCGCTGTGATATATTGTAGTTTTTCTGGGATATGTTAATTATACCTATCCAAGTGTTTTGTGTATATGTTGTAACTCTGATGTATTAATGTAAATTAACTGATACAGTTTTTCCTTGTATAACTGCTATTTTATTTAATATTATATTTTGATCCACTATGAATGTGAGAATCTGAGTTTTGTTTTTTGTTTCTTCTTCTTCATTTATCTCTTTCTTCTTTTTCCCAAACTATCTGGATTGATTTAAGTGCACAGTTCCCAAGTAATTAGTTGTTATCTCATTTATTTCAAAATAAAATAAATTGGAAAGCAATTTGGGAAAATTGATTTAAGTGATTGATGTTGGAATTTTCTCTGGATAGCCAAGTACATGTTTTTAAAAGTAAATCTTTAAATATAAATTAAATGTTTTAAAGTTTTTTTTTTAAAAGAAAGCAAGTTTTGTAAAATTTATTATTTCTAATATTTAAAATCTAAAGTAAGTATTTCCTTTTAATCCACTTTAGCTGTAGTTATTAAGAAGTAACTTAGTACTTTGTTTTCAAAAGTAGAAATCTAGTTTTATATTTTATTAAGTAACTTTATTTTCAAATCTTTATATAGTATATATTTTTAACCAATTATTGAAGTAGTTCTAACTTAAATGTTTAAAAGCAAATTACAAAACAAGCATTTTGTTTAATCTATTTTCGTAATAATTATTTAAAGAATGATTTGGTATTTTGATTAAAGAAGAAATCTAATGTATAGTTATAAGGTAACCTTATTTTAGTTATTTCTAGAGTATTATTTTAAATTAAGTATTTAAGTAAATTTTTTTCTAAATTAAATGTTAAATATATTTTTCAATAAAGTGTTTTAAATTATTTTAAAAATCTAAAGTTTTGTGCTTGGTGATTCCAATGGAAATGGAAATACTCGGAATTTATTCAGAAAAGGGAGATATTTTTGAAAACTGTTTTCAAAAGGGTTTGAAAAGTGAAAATATATCTTATAAAGATATTTTTGAGGTTAATAAATAATTTGCGAAAATTATTTATTGTGTGATGGTTGTTGTAAATATTAATTAATAGTTAAATCACCGACTATCAATATTGGGCAAATGCGTTGATCGTTTCGAAGAGACCGGGATCGAGATTTATTTCTCGAAAACCACTTCGGTCTGGTTTGTATGTCTCGTGGAAACGAGTGTGGATGCGAAGATGGAGCAATGAAGTGCAAGGGCTAGTTGCTACTAATCCTGAGGATATTTCCAAAATGGATGTAGTAAGGATAGTGCCTTCAGTTCCGTTCGAACCCGGGACGGACTTGTATGGATGATTGCTTGCGAAAGTCGTCAGGTGGACGATAGGCATTCTAAGGGATATGTTCTAAAAAGGTAACGCTTTGCCTCAAGACTCATCAAATGCGAATGACTGAAAATCAGGGGTTATGCAGCAAGGCTAGGTGGGTAGCACCCAAGCAGGGTGTGGTCATCCCTGTCTAGATGTCCCTTTTTATTTCGGCTTAGTGGGCGGTTGCGGATCCCAACCGCGGGGTGATCTCATTCGGGATTATCCAGTAAGGGGTAGTCCCGGTCTTGAGTTGCAGGGGAGCGGGCGTACTCCTTGGTACTGTGATCTATGCTACATACTTTGATAGGTGGTACCCCAGTGCCTAGTCATTAGTTGGAAATCCATTCTCCCTACGAGGCTTGTACGAGTTTTGTTTGTATTACCCACTTTGTGGCTAGTAGCTGGAATTTAATAATGTAACAATTTCGGCTATTTTATAAGTATTTGTATATAGACCCTATTATAATATCAGAGGACTTCTATGAAAATTGTTTTAGCTATCGTAAGGTAAAAACCCGACATGTTTATTTGTGACGTGGTCTTACGAGATGCTTTTGGTTTCAAAAGGATTTTCGAAACTTTAATAATCAATTGAGTGTGATTTTCTCACGCTGGTATTCCATACTGACTCGGGTGTTATTTAACAGTAATGCTCGGGTCAGACCGAGTATTATAGGATACAGGATTTTGATGCTGTGGAGCTCAGGAGACGAGCTGGACGACGATACATACTCCCATACTTGTTTATATATGTGTTCCGCTGTGTTGTTTAGTTGTGTATGCTGTTGTATGTTATTGATGTTGAGCTGTGATTGATGTACTCTGATAATGTAATATATAAACAGAGATATATTTGATTTGAGTAAAGATCATTTATTATCTATTATATTTTATTCCACTGCGATGATTAGATTCTGATGTTATTTCCTATATTCTCTCCTTCTACCTCTTCTTCTTTAACCAAATGGTTCGTATTTCTGTGCAACTTGAGTTGATTGTTGTAGAATAGTGTTGACTCAAGGGGTACGGATTTGCGGGCTGTTACACTTGGTATCAGAGCTTAGGTTGGTGATAACCTTGGCTCTGGTGGGAATTACTCATAACATAGAGTCCGTAGTACTCTAGAATGAGTTTGAGAGTATTAATAGATATGAGCACGTATTTGTTAGTGAATATAAAATTGTTTTATATTGTGTTGAATTATTGATTGAGTGTTTATGGATTCTGGTTGATATGTGGGACACCATGTCATCGATAGGGATTTCTAAACTCTTGAACAAGATAAACCGACACATCATTGTTCTAAATAGGGTAAATGAGATAATTTTACCCAAAATTATTTTTGTATAATAAAGGAATAATTCTTCGTAAATTATAGTTATATATGGAAGTTTGGTTGTTAGAAAGTGATAATATTAAATTATTATCACTGTATGATAATTGAATAAGAATTGAAATAATAACCAGAGATTAAGGAATAAATTGATAAATAAATGAGATTTGTAAATGTGATTCATAATTGAATAAGACGTTGAAACCATAATTAAAAACTAAGAAACCATTTTGTATCCAAATGAAATTTGTAAAGATAAACTAAATGTAAATTATAGTGTGATTAATAATTAAAATAAGATAAAATTTCAAAGAAATGTTTGAATATAAATTTAAAGAGTTTGGAATTTGGAAATCAGGGAATTTAGATTCCTTTGAATTTGATAATGATTCTCAAGGGTTGGGAAGGTAATATATATTGAGAAATATTTTTGAATCGGATTTGAAATCTAGAGAGAATTGGAATTTAAAAATATTGGAAGGGTTTTTAAAGGGAGAGAAAAGCATTGAACTCTTTACGGTCGTTGGAAAATAATTCCGTTGATGATCGCGACATTATCGGTGTTCATTTTCGAGTTTCCAAAAGAGGGATTGCTACTAGGATGTTTTGGATTAATGTTTGTTGGAGAAATTTGGTTGACTTTGAAAATACAAGAGAATAGTTTGGTGATATATATATATATATGTATATATATATATATATATGTTTTCAAAATTGAATGTTGAATTTAAATTTGAAGGAAAAATATAGTTAAGTTGGATTAAATAAACAAGTTTTAGGATTATAATTTATAAGTAACTGAATGATTTATATGGTATGCAAATGAAATGAACTTCAATATTGGATGATGCTTGATTTAATGGTGTAAAAATAAGCGTAGAATAAGTTCAAATGGACTAAAAATAATTAATGTTTGGGAATAAAATTCATTTGTTGAAATTGAATTTGTGAATGAATAAATGGGTCAACTATTGAACTTATCAAGTAAAGTTGATATAAATAAGAAGAAATTGAAAATTTTAATCCAGGAATTAAAATTTAACTTAAGTGAATGAAAGTGAAGAAAATATATTGAATTTAACTTGAGATAATTTAAATAAAATTGGAATTGAAAATTGGATTAAATTGGATATAAGTTGAAAGGTAAAATGATTACAATTGTGAAATGAAAATTTATACCTTACGCTAGTAAGTGATATATATAAGTTGTAAATTTGGTTATAGGATGAAATGACTCAAATGAGCAATATAAGCTTTTAAGTAAATAAATAAGTTTTGAACTCATATATTGAGAAATAAAATTTAGTTAAATTTGAATTGAATCAAAATTAAGTTGTGTCATGAAGGATGTTAAATGGAATTAAGTCCTTGCTTAATAAAACTTAAAAGAATGATATTTAATTAGATTTAGCTGGAATTAAGCTAAATTAAGTTGGATTGAAATAAATTCAGCTGAGTATAGATAATATTGAATGGAATAAATTTCTACTCAAACAAATAAATGTAAATTAATCAAGTATTGAATTAGAATAAATAAGTTTCGGAAGCTTATAAAACAATTAAAAAGCATTGAAAAAAAACATATATATATATATATATAACCCCCAGTTAAAAGTAAAATGTGAATATAATTGATTGTAAATAAATGGGGAAGGGTGAATATTATTAAGTGAATAGTTATAAAAACTTAAAAGGGGAATAAGTAGGCAGAATAAAAATATTGGTATCCTGAAAAGAAAAAAAAAATCCAAACTTGTGATATTTAGTAAGATTGAACTCAAGAGAATTAAATAAAATGATTTTCAAGATAAATGAAAAGGAAAATCAAGTATGGGATTATAATTGGGAGTGTTGTTGAATGAAAATTGAATTGGAATAAAATGGATATGGTATGAAATATAAACAAATCCAATTCAAGCATAAATTGAATGGCCTTATTATTAATAAATCCAACAATGAATTGTTAATGTAATTAAAATTTAAAATGGATAAAAGAAGAAACTAATCGAATTAATTAGTGAAATGGTTGGTGATTTGATCAAAGGAAAATCAAATCAAAGATTGTGAATAGATAATTGAGTGTAGAAATAAAGCTTGAGTTATAAATAGAAATTCAACTTAAAATTTTAAGGGAATTAAATATGAATTCAAGTTGTATGGAATTGGATTAAAATAAGAATGATTTGTGATGAAAATAAATCCAATTCGAGTATGAAAAATTAAAACAAGAATGAACTTAAGTTATGAAATGGTTGTGAATTGAATTAACTTAAGTTTAAAATTAATAGAAGCATGGGATGATGTCGAGTATAATGAAAATAGTTGGAATAAATCTTTTTGGATATGAAAGAAAATGCAATAAAGGTTTGTGAATAATTAAAATGAGATGAGATTAAATGTAAATTGAGTTGGAATCAATTTAAATGGTTAAAAAGCTTATGTTATTATTTATTCACATTGATATTGTCGAATTGCAATAGAATATTGGTCGTTCGAAGTAAAACGGAGGTAAACAAAACTATATGAATCAATAGCAGTTTGATAGATTGATTTTTACATCAATTTGAATGAATATAATTTTGTTTTGCTTAGAATGAATTAAATAAAAGCAAGTAAGTTGAAAATCACTTCAACCAAATGGAATGGTTTGAGAATTGGTTATAAGAAATTGTAATAAGTGTCGGAACCTTATATATGCTTATGGAAATTATATAACGTGCATTATATGTGAAATTTACGTGTTATGCCAGTATATCACATGCATTGTTACAGGATTGATGTTTTAACTATTTAAATTTAAGTGAAATGAAATAAACTTCCTATATATAGTACTTATATGTTTAAATTGAGTAAGTATAGGTATCGGGAAGCCGTTTGGCTGGATTGGATCGTGCTAAATGCTAAAATAAATAAGCCGCTTGCTTATAAATGCTAAATAAGGTACGCCTACGCAATAAAAATAGAAAATATGAACTGTTTTTGGTTTGTCCGACCGAGTGGGTTGATGTATATATATTTATATCTTTTGTCAAATTGCAAAAGCTCTTCCGTACAAAGGAGAATCTGCCAAAAAAATTCAGAAATTTTGGGAGTTAGAAATTTTTTGAATATTTTTGGAAAATTTTGTTGAAAAACGATTTCAAACTGGAAATTGAAATAAATTAGTAAATGAAACTAATTTCAAATAATGACATGAATTAGTTATAAAAGAAAAATAAAATTTAAATATTCAGAGTTAAAGATAAATTAAATTCATACAGAAATGGAAGAATCCATTTGAATAGAAATAGATATAAACTGAATGGATAAATGCTTGGGAAACGTCATCAGGTGGACGATGGGCATTCTAAGGGATATGTTCTAAAAAGATAACGCTTAGCCTCAAGACTCATCAAATGGGAATGACTGAAAATCAGGGGTTATGCAGCAAGGCTAGTTGGGTAGCACCCAAGCAGGGTGAGGTCATCCCTGTCTAGATGTCCCTTTTTATTTCGGCTTAGTGGGCGGTTGCTGATCCTAACCGCAGGGTGATCTCATTCGGGATTATCCAGTAAGGGGTAGTCTCGGTCTTGTGTTGCAGGAGAGCAGGCGTACTCCTCGGTACTATGATCTAGGCCACGTACTATGACAGGTGGTACCCCAGTGCCTAGTCATTAGTTGGAAATCCATTCTCCCTACGAGCCTTATACGAGTTTTGTTTGTATTACCCACTTCGTGGCTAGTAGCTGGAATTTAATAATGTAATAGTTTCGGCTATTTTATAAGTATTTGTATATAGACCCTATTATAATATCAGAGGACTTCTATAAAAAAAATTAGCTATCGTAAGGTAAAAACCCGACATGTTTATTTGTGGCGTTGTCTTACAAGATGCTTTTGGTTTCAAAAGGATTTTCGAAATTTTAATAATCAATCGAGTGTGATTTTCTCACACTGGTATTCCAGACTGACTCGGGTGTTATTTAACTGTAATGCTCGGGTCAGACCGAGTATTATAGGATACAGGATTTTGATGCTGTGGAGCTCAGGAGACGAGCTAGACGACGATACGTACTCCCGTACTTGTTTATATATATGTTCCGCTGTGTTGTTTAGTTGTGTATCCAGTTGTATGTTATTGATGTTGAGCTGTGATTGATGTACTCTGATAATGTAATATATAAACATAGATATATTTGATTTGAGTAAAGATCATTTATTATCTATTATATTTTATTCCGCTGCGATGGTTAATTCTGATGTTATTTCCTATTTTCTCTCCTTCTACCTCTTCTTCTTTAACCAAATGGTTCGTATTTCTGTGCAACTTGAGTTGATTGTTGTAGAATAGTGTTGACTCAAAGGGTACGGATTTGCGGGCTATTACAATTAATTTATAAGTGTATATATTTTTAAAATTCCGAAAATAGGCCCAACGCTGAAACAGCACCAAATATATCAATCACAGTATCAAAAACATCATATATCAATATGATAACAGAATATATCACAATATCTATAAATAAATCAATACTTCTAAGGAATCTAGTTGGATCCCTCCAACCTGTCATCTGCAACAAATATACATATTAGAATATGTGTACAATGTCCGCCTCGAGGCAGACGCGCGTACAAAGGGTCATCCGCTCATACACGGGAACTTATAGGGTCATTTGCTCCACTAGGCAGTCATATATCCAAATACAAATCAATATATCATATATCATCCAAAAAATCATCAATCATCATATATAATATTATTTCTCACTTATATAAAGTATCAGTGAGTCAGAAAGAGTGAGTTGTACTCATATTACTTGCAGTCGTCGCAGTAGCGATTTATTCCGATTAAAATTAAACGCGTGTTTAATTTCAACCACAATTCACACTAGCTCAAATAAATCCCAATCCAATCCCATAATGTAGTGCTCGTCAATATGGTTCCAATGCAATTCGTTTCGTGTGAAACAGACCTCGTATCAAAAAGTTATAGCGTTTTAAAGTTTGTACGAATTTATAATACATCAATTTACTATTTTATTTTTATTTCTACTTCCAAATCCTATCGAATATTATTTAAATCATAAAACCTTTTTTATTTTATATTTAAAATCACTCTAAATAATATAATTTAAAGCTGTCAAATTCTAGGTCGTTACAGGATTCCTCTCGTACAAGTGCGGTGCTCAACGCATGCACCGACACTGCCAAATATGTGAACAAGTCATCATCATCCATCAGCTTTGAAAGAATAAGGGGTCTCTCCAAGTAATCCACCAAAACTTGGAATGCAACTTCACATTCCTATGTCCATGAAAAGTTCCATTTTACCTTCTTAATCATGTCAAAGAAAGGGATGCATTTGTTGTTGCTTTAGAGATGAATCGACTTAGGGTGGTAGCCTTCCCGTTTAGATTTTGAATCTCCTTGATTGTCTTTGGGGATTCGATGTTTCTCGACACCTCTATCTTCTTTGGATTGGCTTCAATCCCGTAGGAATTCACAATGAAGCCCATGAATTTCCCTGAAGTAACGCGAAAGAGAATTTCAAAGGGTTAAGCCTCATTTCATTCTTTTGAAGGACGTCGAACATTTCTGCCAAATTGTCGATGTGGTTTCCCAGACACCATGACTTCACGAGTACGTCGTCCATGTAGACTTCCATCGAATGCTTAATTCGACCCTTGAACATCTTGTTTATCAGCCTTTGGTAAGATGCTCCAACATTCTTTAGTCCAAATGGCATGACTATGTAGTAATATAGCTCTAAATCAGTAATAAAGTCGATGTGTTCCTGGTACCGGACGTGCATTGGAATTTGATTATACCTAGAGTATGCATCCATAAATGATAGCAGTTCATGTCTAGCTATCGAATCGACCGGCTAATCGATCCTTTAAAGCGAGAAGCTGTCTTTCGAGCACGCTTTATTCAAATCAGAATAGTCAATGCATGCCCTCCACTTCCTGTTTGACTTTTTCACCAAGACCAAATTTGATACTTATTCTAGGTATAAGGCATTGCGGATGAAGCCGTTGCTTATTAGTTTCTCCACTTCTTTTCTGAGTGGAGTGGGCCTCTCCAGACCCACACTGTGGCGCTTCTGTTTCACAGGAATGCATTTAGGATCATGTTCAATGCATGGCTCACTAAATCTGGTGAGATCCCACACGTATCGAAGTGCATCCATGCAAACGCATCTAGGTTCTTCCAGATAAAACCAACAAACTCCTTCATTATTTTCATACCTAGCTATGAAATGACCTTCAGAACCTATGTCTGATCATCCTGGCTAACCGAAACATTGATCGTCAATTTGACTAGAGCCGCTCTTCCATCTAATTGCACTTTTACGGATCCATATCCTTATGGAACTGACTATGCTACCCAAGCCAAGGCTTGGGTGATGGTTGCTATGCTTCCAAAGCCTTAATGTAGAGGGACTCCTCTACACTTTTTCCTTCCTCTCTTCACCTTGCCTCCTTTAGCTTGACAACATAACATTCGCAACCCAGCCCCCAATCTCCTTGAACTATAACTACACCTTTTTTGTAGGAAACTTCATTGTCAAGCACCAAGGAGCTATAGCCGCTCTAAATTTAGCTAGGGCCGATTGCCTCAAAAATGCAATGGAAGAGGAATAAAAATCCGACACCACAAAAGGCACTACCCACACTTGTTTATTGTCGTCGTCTCCAAGTACCACCAGTAGTTCCACATGTACAATTGGTTACTTAACCGTCCTGTTAAATCCCTATATCCAAGATTTACACGGTTTTAAATCCTTTCCTTCCAAAAGCATCCGGCCGTAAGCTTTTTTAAATAGAATGTTGACCGAACTCCCACAATCAACCAGCACCTTTTATACAATAGCCGGGCCAATCGTGGCTATTATAATCAATGGGTCAACCGTCTTGGCTCCCACCTTATAAGAATCTCTGTTCTAAAAAACAAATTCATCAGTCATGGTTCTAAATAGTTTCCCAAGGGCTCCATCCTCTACAGTGAAGTAGCTTTCATTCTCTGTGTGTTTCAGGGCACAACCATACCTATCCATCTCATTCAAACTCTTATTGACTGGGTGTGGTCCACCAATGATTGTATTTATCACCAAATATTTTTCAAGCTCCTTGTGTGGCATCCTGTAGGGCTCTCATAAAGTATTGCAACTTATTTTTTTCGAATTAAATCTTTGATCATACCATGCATCTCGTGAAACCAGTAGAACTTGCAAGATCTCTTCTTCTTTTTAGTCGACTTCCTTAGAGTCGGCATCTTGTATTGCTTGGTCCCTTGAGTTACCAGATAGATATTCGCTACTGAGTTATTCAACTCAATATAATTGTCATGCTTAGGAATCCTAGGACGGTTCCTATTATCAGGCTTTTGCTTTATGCCTCCATTGTCGTTCTATTTATGACTAGCACTCTTATTGCCAACAATCACATCCACATTCCCAGAAATCCCTCCAGGCTATTTTATAGCAATGTTGCTATGTATCACTTCAACTGAACTTCCAGCCCCACCACTTCGAGGATAGCTGTGTTCCTCATCCAAACACAGGAACTGATTAGCCTTCCTATAGGAAATGTCCATCATCGATGAAGGCTCCATTTCCAACCATCTCCCAAAATCAGTCTTGGGATGAATCCCCCTAATAAATTCCATCAATACCATGTCGTCATTGGGATTTGTTACTTCCATCACAGCTATGTAGAACTGGTTCAATAAATACATTAACAACTCTCTCGCTCCTTGGAGTTGTTTGATAATGACGTCGCATCTTACGGACATGATGTCTGTAAATTGAATTTCTTCAGAAATATTTGCGATAACTCAATAAAAGATGATATGGATCTCGGTGGGAGCCGAGGGAAACACATCGTCACTACTTCCTTTAGAAAAATTGGAAATCAACGACATCTCATGGCATCAAATGGTCCGACAAAGTCCGTGTGCTATTTATATTTCATCAAGTGTTGCCTTGGATCTGTCTTTCCACAGTACAGCGGCATGGCTGGCATTACAAACCTCCATGGATACTTCAGATGTAGAATGTTGCGCGTGTTTGACCCAACAAACGCTCTCAAGCATACTTTCGATACTTAGGTTCTCCAGACTCCAAAAGATCCGTTCTTCCAGCAGTCCCCCATGTTTGCTTCCTTGGTGGTAAATCATCATCAGTAGCTTGATATTCTTGATTCTGATCATCAATGGCATGGCCAGAGGTCACATCCACTCCACCATTCAAAGGGAGAGGTTTAGCTCCAACGTTGGCTGGATTGGTATTGGTCATACCCCTTGGATCAGTAGTAATCTACAGACTCTTGCCGTGGGTCTGTTTCGTATCTTGATTTGAAGTCCCTATAGTGTTTTGAGCCATCTTCTGCTTCATATTCCTCTGTCTCTGCTTGGATAAGACACTATCAGATTCTTAATCAGATGGCACTAATCCCTCCTGCTCCTTCTACGGTGGTTCTGGGTCGGCTAATTCAGTAGTCTCAAGTTCTCCTGCATTTGTTAGTTCACCTTATTGTGATCTCCTAGAACCAATCCTCCATGCACGTCATTATATGATCCATCTCTATTCTGGTCATGACATCAACTGATTTTTGGATTTCTAGCTGATTTTGCTAGAAAACTTCATTTACATGATGAATACCTGGATTCTCAATATTATCAATAGCTCTGGAGTTTGTTACACATTCCTTCCTTAGGATTATGGTGAATAACTTGTAGTAGATTATTGAAAATCTGAATACTAGAATGGTAAGGTTAAAATATTGGATCTATCTCTCGAATCTAAGAAATCCAATAGTAGATGATGGCCTGAGAATAAGAGTTTTCAATGTAAGCATCAAAATGTTTGAACCAAAAATGGCATAAACACCCAAAAAATTATGTAGAGAATAAAAGGTAAAGAAATGAATGAAAAATGAGCAAGAAAAGAACATACGACATTTATAGTGGTTCAGCTAATCTTGGCCAACGTCCACTTAGTGATTTTATTGATTATATCACTAGATTATAAGAAGAAGTTCTCACGAATCAGTATATATCCATGGGTGATTGCAAGAAATTAGAGTACAAGGAAGCAAAAGCAAAGCGATCCATAAAAATGAGCCATGCCCCTCTATTCATAGATGTATGAAGCCTAAAATCTAGCCTTCATGATCTCTGCCTCGTTTTCCACGCCATAGACTACTTCTCCAAGAAAAGGGTGGACATCTCAGCAATATTCATGGGTGGGTACCAATCCATGGGCTTGGAATGGTACCGATCTGTTAGATGGCCAATTGGGTCATTTTGAACTCTTCGTGTTGGATCGATTTGTGGTTAGCTTCATGATTCCATACTTGTTTGCACCATTATTTACTTGTTTCTATATCCAAATGATGGATCGGTGGAGAAGAGGAGTTGTTCATTCAAGTGTTATGGAGGTCGACTGAGAATTGCATAGGATATACAACACTTATAATAGCCTTCTAGCAATAATTAGAGTGAGTAGGAGGGTATAGGGCAAGTTTGGGTGAAGGAATGTTAATCGATACCGCTCCAGGATGTTGGATTAGTATTGATCCAACATATATTGGATTTGGTCCTTAAACCCTTGTATTAGGTTCGTCTCCGTCCTGCGGTTCTGTTTGTACTTGGTTACCAGACTCTTGGACTATCTTTTTGGACTTTCTGCCTTGATAGTTTTCAAGTTTGGTTCGTCCAATCTATTTGAATATTTCCTGGTCAAAAGGCTAGATAACGGATTCATTCATCATAATGTTAGTAAATTTAAATCAAATTAAAACTCCATGTTAAATAATTTAAATTATATATGATTTTATTTGCAAGTATATCAGATCAGATCTAATATATCTTTATATTTCATAAGCCCAGTAGATTCAAAGTAGGAACTTTTTGAATTCTTTCTATTTTACCTGCTTCGACTGGCCCAGTTCTAATACATACGAACTTCATAATATACTTAAGTGTTGAATAAAGGCAATTTTCACTAATTGAGATTTGTCTTATACAAAATAGGCTCTGCCCATTACAAGAAGAGAATTACAAAAAAAATAAAGTAAGAAGTGGTTCCCATGATATGGCAATCGTCTCCATGCATTATTTGTTTAGGGACCTTGGGGTCCAAAACCTGCTTGCCTAGGGAACCCATCAAAAAAGTAATATTCTCTATCTTGAGTATAGTTGGAGGAGTTTTTCCCCTATTTATCATTCCTTCACTTCCTTGAGCATTTATGTAAAAGCCTGTGTGGGAAGGAAGTTCACACTAGCGGTAGATTGAATTTGGCGATAACAAACCACTTCAGCGTAGTGGTTAGCTGTGTGTTATATTTATCCTCAATTTTATTCACTTTTGTCTTCACTATTGCTTGGCTAGCATCAATGGTCATTATGCTGAAGAAGAGTAACTTTAAGGATGTCAAACTCTATCATTCTATTATCCATTAGTGTTTTCAAATCCTGAACTTCCTGCTCCATCTCTAAGTGGTAGGAAACCTACTCTTTCTAGTCTTTCTCTACCACTTCCATGACTGCATTATTAATCACCCTAGTGGCCATTTTAAATGGCCACTCGCCTCCGTTCCTGAATAATCTTTTCCTTCGCCTCTTTTATGGTCTTCTTCTTCAATTTGACCACCTTCTTCCTAATAGAAGAGCGTATGTCCTAGCCTACAAAAGGAACAATCAGTAGAAAACAACAAAATTCTTGAAGAAAAGCACTTTGAAAATATTTTTAAACATTATAAAGAAACCCACCCAAAGATCAGCCTCAGGGACGACTCCAATCTCAATACCAGACCATGCAAACTTTGGGTAGTGTACTTAGGCCACCACCTTTGCAATAGTATCGATCCTCGTGTGGAATAAACCATTCATCCTCTTTTCTTTGAGTTCTCGAGTGAAGAAAAGTAAGCCATACCGATGGGGGTCATCCATCAAGTTAACTTATTTCATAAACAAAAACAGGCGGGGTTGAGACCCACTCAATTCAACATGGTTGTCCTCTATCCATGACCAATTAAGCACATAGGCGGTTGAATGATCACCATTGAATGTGGGCAAAAGAATATTTGAGAGCGGGACCCATTAATTTATAGAAAGGATAGGTGCAAAAATATTTAGCCTTAAAGAACCTAGAGTTCTCCCTCTCGCATAGTGATTGGTCGGTCATGCTGGTGCTAGGGAGTCGGGGCGGGAGCAACATTGCTTTGGTAAGGATCGCCTAAGGAGGGAAAATCTAGTTGAACCACTATAGAACAAAGCAGAAAAGGAAAAGTGAATGATCGATTAGAACTAAAACGCATAACCAAAATGATAATGACATATGTAAAAAGGTGTGAACGGAGCAGAAGAAATTGAAATAATAAGAAAATAAATTTTGTCTCCCCTTAGGTTTAGTTTGACCCCTCCTTCTAATAACATATACAGAAAAAGACTCATTGTCGCTATCACCATTTAATTCCCTTTAGATGGACATGTGCTGGAAGGTACGGCTAAAAGTTCGGTGATGAAACCTTGTAAGATGAGGGATTTCTTTGGAGGAATCTTTACCATCCATGGTATTCAGTTCCTTAGCTGTTGTCCCGGTCTTCTCCACATCTTAGATCCTAGATATGCTAATGTAATTAGAAGACTAAAGACATTACACTCAATAGCTTAAACGCCTATCCAAAGCCCTTTATAACCGACGATGGCCCTTATTAACTCCTTTTCTACTGTGTTATATAAGTGAGATTGTATACTGGCTACTTACCCTTGTCAACTGGTCACCCACCATAGATTGCATGCCTGTTTAATGTCCGAGTCAACTATTGTCACCCCATTCCTTCTAGCAACCCTTGGACGCTACCTTTACTAGAACTGCTTCAATCGTTGCATTCCTCGCTCTCCTGATCATTAACCAATTAGCCCCTCCCCCCATATTCTTCGGCATGCTTTGGTCTGATCCAGTAGGCCGACCTAATGCATATTGGCATCCATCAGAGTAATTGCTACATTCTAATGGTTATCATCCAGCTTGAAAATCGTATCAAACCAATAACAAACCAAGATTGATCCTTTTATGGGTCCATTGGGAAGGATGTGATAAAAAGAAAAACATATTAAGACAAAAGAGGGAAAAATTATGATATTACTTGGATATGTAAAGAAGTTTTACTTAGGATCCTAAACTCCAAAACGTGGAGGATAAGTTAGGTATAAGCAGGCAAGAAATAAAAGCAATCTTGATAGTCGGCCATCTTATCCAATAAATTAAATATCCTGGCAAGAGTAGCACGACTCTATAAGAAATAATACCACCACTCAAAAAAGATGGCATATTTCAAGAGCATATGCATGACCCATATAAAGACATGGTAGGGCTCTAGAAGGCCCAAGTCATGTCGGATTATGTATAGAGTGGCCATCAAACTATAGCCGTTTGGGCAAGATGGGGTAGGAACAATCTAGTGGGCATTCAAGAAGTGGATAAAGACAAGATGCGACAAAATACACATCATGTAAAGGAGCATCTAAGAAAAGAAGCTGGGAGGGTTATGTTCGCCTTATCCCCTCGAAGTAAGTATAGTGGGGCGATGCCTAAAACGCCATACTTATAAGAGCTACTCTCAAATGATCTTTATCCTCCCTAATATCGGAGGATATTCCCTCAAATTCAGTCTAAATTACCCTTTCCATTTATAATTGTATGCACAACCCAATTACCGAACTAGCAGTCTATAAAAATTAAGGAAGCACACTAGACTTAGGGGCAAAACATTCCCCTGCATAAAGATATGAAATTAAGACTACAGGGTTCCCTTTAATGGCACCACGTAAGCACAAGATCAGCCACCATACTTAACATTATTGTAAAGTTTAAAATATTGCCTAGCCTTATTGCCTATATACATGAAAATGTTTTTAAAAAAATTAATGATTCCTAACCCATTATGCACTTGTCTGTTGATCAAATGAACACGTTAGCAACCAATTAACACACTCTCCTCTTCAAAGATCTTGAAAAATTCGTGAATATTCTAACGGATAAGAGATATTATCATGAGAATGTTAAAAGAGTAATTAGTATGAAGGAGAAGTGATGGGAGTAGGGCTTTTATGGCATGGTGGGGGTGAGTGCAAGCTTAAAGAGCACCACTTTGATCCTATATAAAGACGGGCACACCCTTGGAAATTAATCATAAATTCAAAAACCATAATCAAGCTTAAATTAATGGCTTTTTTCTTCTTCTTCTCTTATATTCTAAAGAAAATATTTGCTAATCTTGTCCAAATCATCTCAAACTTGGAGTGAAGCCTTGGGACAATGTTACAAGACCTTCTATCTAGTTTGAAGTTGAACAAGTAAAGCACATCTTTCCCTTTACACGAAGGCCGTGAGCAAATACAAGGAGAGGAGGCAAATAAAGGAGAAATAGGGTTGAAGGAAGGAAGGGAAGATGGTTGCAAGCTTGAGGTTTGACTTGGTTAGCTTGGGTATTGGCTATTGTTGGACAAAAGGTGAGTTAACACACATTTTTTAATGGAAAAGATAACATATATGTGTTGTATTTTGATTATGTTTAAGTTGGTTGAATTATTGTTGACATATGTTAAAACATTAGGTAACACATATTTTGATTATGTTTAAGTTGGTTGAATTATTGTTGACATATGTTAAAACATTAGGTTGAATTCTTGCTTTGAAAATAAGTGACACATATGATCCATATGTATTGTAACATCCCATATCTAGAGGCCAAAAGCTAAGCGCTACAAATGCTGCAGTCATCCATAGTATTAACCTCTGGTGACAAAATATGGTAATGATAGTGGTATTCATGATATCAAAAGCACATGAATATGAACAACATCACATATTTCAAAAACAACATTTTGCTGAATACATTTCAAAACAATAGTTCAAATCCATGTTACATAATCCCTCAAAGTTTCCCAAGCAATCATTAAATATATCATTACAAAAATATGCCAAGAGCGACATATGACGATGCCTCCTTAGTTGACCGAAGCGATATAGTCATATCTGACTTAATGTACACAGCGGAATAAAAAAAAGGGACTGCAAATCCTAATTAGCTTTCCATCAGCCGCTTGCTCATCTTCGGATGCTTTATTCACTAAAGGACTAAAAAGTGAAAACCTCAACTCTCAACCTACTCAAATCAAATTTGAGTACATGATAGTTTAAGGGGAACAAAAACTTCGAGTTAGACATAAAGCCTGGTGTGAATAATTCTGTTACATCTTGGTTTATTGATATTAAGTCAGACTATGCCGCTTAGCAGAACGGGTTTGCCCTCACTTATATCTTTTCAAAACATATATTTTGCAACGCTTTCTTGCAACCATACTGGTTAATCAAACTTATTATGTCAAAACAACAATATTCTTTATTCTAATAATTGGAATATTTATCCACAAAACAAGTAATATGTGAACTATCTACTTGCATATAATAGCAAGGTCCATTATGCTACAAATGGACTCTATCCAAACAACTGGGCTGACTTCCCGTAAACTGCACTAACTGTCTAAAATCTAAGCTGACTGTCTGCAAAATGGAATAACTGTCTGAATTATTTTCTTAGGGTTAACTACGCTTTAAATTTTCCTCGAAAAACCTTTTCAAAATAGTTTAGTCCTTCAAATCATATATATAAAAGGTAAATATATCTTTAGCTTTACTATAAGACATTTTTCCATGTTATATATATTTTACTCAAAATAATGTTGATGAGATTTAATGAGGATTAACTATCCTTCCAAAACAAGTCAAAACCCTTTTTAACTTGAAAATACTTATACATTTCCTATCTATTACATTCGAAACCTTTGTTTAAAACCGTTAAAATAAACCTTTCAAAACCATGGAAGGTAAGCCCTGCAAAACCATTAGAAAACCCTTTTGTAGCCATTAAATATTGTCTTTCGAAAACATTGTGGAAAACCTTTCCTTTCATTTCTCCGAAAGCCTTAAAATATCATACATCCTCCTTTAAAACCTTTTAAATATTGCCTTACAAAAACATAGGAAATCCTTTCCTTTCAGTCCTTTTGAAACCTTAGGGAACCACCCCTTTCGAAATCATTCATTAAAACCTTTCAAAACAGTCTAACTCGATTCTTTCGAAAACAATTTGGGTTCAATTTAAAACATATGAAAAGATTTTGAAACTATTCAAAAAAATCTCGGTCGAAACCATATGGATTCTACCTTCAAGAAAAGCAAAAGGATCAGAAACCCATTAAAGTTGAAGCATCAGTTTCGAAACCTTTTAAAACTATCTCTTTCGAAACCAATTTGGGTTTTACTTTACTGATAGAAAACGGGTCCTAAAACATTTAAGTCAAAAGCACTACTTCGAAACCATTTCCTAAGTAATGAAGTGATGGTATCGAAACCATCCCCTCGGAAGCATTGGAGAGGTGGCCAAGTTTTTAGAAAACAAAACAACCCGTTAAAAACCATCTGAGTCGAAAGGTAAAAAGGCAACAGCTAAAAGGTCTCGACTTAGTTGAAAGCAATTATTTAAAAATAGAGTTGCAACCCAATCGAAACCATTTACTTTTAATAATTTGACCTGGTCAAAAGATATTTAATTTAAAGCCTTTTAGTCTAAAGCAAGCAGGCGTATTTCTTTAGTTTAAAAACAAAGGACTGCCTCAACCCCTTCGAAACCCTTGGTTTCGACTCCCTACCTTCTGCCTACATCCAGTTCACTACATTCCACTAAACTGATACCATGTGCATTGGTCTGACCAAGTGTGTCAGAGGCGATAGTATGGAGGTGGAACCAGGTGATGAAAGAGACGAAACAATGAAAAACATGTAGCAAATAGTTCTTTTTATCTAACCTGCCTTACATGTCTAATTATGATTGGTTGCCTCCTTTTTTACCAATAAAAAGCACTACACTTTGTCAAAGGTGCTGCTGACTCTCCGGATTTTATAATTCAAATCACTTTACAAAAAGCCCCTTCTCCTCTTTTAGTTATATAAAACATTTTAAGTCCCATACCTTAAATAATTTATATAACCATTAAAACACATAGGAAAAATCTAGAAAAATTCCATAAAATCACATTATCTATGTTTTCTAACATATAAAAATTTCAGACCCAAATCCTTTATTATTTAACCGAAAATAGTTACTAACTCAAATTATAATTTTCTTCACTAGAAAATTCATATAAATTCCATATAATTTCATAAAATTTCAAAAATTGAAATTCATATCTAAAATATTGTTTATGATCTTCAGAAAAATATCAAGGCATTTGAATGTCATTTTATAGGGTTTTCACCGTAAAACATATCAGAAAATCAATATCAATAACTATAATTCATCAACAAGTGTGTGTGTGTGTGCGTGTGTGTCTATATATATATATATATATATTCATTTCATCATTCAAAAACATGGCAACTCATTGCAAAGCATTTGGAATTCATATTAAAACTGAAAATACAATAAAAAGTGAGATGTAAACATTACTCAACTTAGCTTCAGAGATTATGGAGATTGAGATGTGAACAGATTTGATTTGGAATTGCTTCTTCATAACTTTTCTCCCTCTTTTCCTTATTAATGGTGGCCGGCCTCTTATTTTAAAATTTTCAAAATAAAATGAACATGTAAAATTTTACATGGCCAAGGTCTAGAGGATATAGGAATGGCCTCTTTCCTATATTTCCCCTCCTCTACTTCAATTTAAACTCATATTTAGTTCATTGTTAAAGGACACGGCTACCCTTAATTAAAAAATCTCAATCCCCTAATCATCAAATTATTTTATTTTATTTTATTTAATTAATTAAAATCCTAAGTAATGTTACCAAAAATCTAGGGTGTTACAGTCTCTCCTCCTTAAAGAATTTCGTCCTCGAAATTACGGTGAGGTATACAACAAATCAAACAAGACGATAAAACATACCATCAAACAAGTTGGGATAAGTATCTCTAATCCTGCTCTCAGTCTCTAAAGTATAGTCCATATCATCATCCTCCACTGGATTTTGTAATGCCTCTGAATTTTAAATAACATTATTCGAGAGATTTAATTGGATAAATTAAATAGAATAATGTGAATAATTAGGGAGGTGAGATTACTAAATCCAATCCCCGTGTCTTAATGATTGAACTAAAATAAGACTTAACTAAATTTAGAAGGAGGAATTATCCTAAGGGGTAAACTCTGAAATGCGGCCTGGTTTCTTAGTATGTATCTCTTTCTCCACCTTAATAAACTTTCACTTTTTCATTGTTGACTCCTCACCAACTTCGGCAGGCCATTAAACGCTCCGGGAAGAGTATAAATTGAAGAATAAGCTAAGGAATTAAAGTAGGAAAGTATCTCATTCACAGTTAACTAATCAAGGTGAATAATCATGTTTATCATCTCATTTCTATGTTTAGATCGGTTATGGCTTATGCTCGATTCATGTTTGTGATTTTGGTTAGGATGTAACCATTTAAACCTTTATTTGGATAAGACTTAGGTGTTTTAAAATGTTTTAATGGGCTAATTAAAACGTTTTATTCGGTTTTGGATAAATTTTGAGTTTTTATTTTCTTCATATGCTTTGAAATTTTAATATGTTGAAGTATATGATTTATCGGATTTTTGATTATTTTTTGGGATTTTTTTATGTGATTTACTAAGGTAATTAAATTATTCAAGCCTAAGGGCTAAACTGCAATATTGCTTCCGCCTTGGTCAAAGCCCGAGCGAAATTGCTTTCAAAATTGATTTTAGGAAGAAGTATAGTGTTTTAAGAAAAAGTTGACTTTGGTATACTTTTTACTATTTGAAAGTACACGAGGAAGCCTCTTGGCCAATCAGAATTAGACAAGCAAGAGGAACCATTAACCATCAATTCCATGGGCCTATAATTGTTTCCAACTCCATAAGCCCGCTTTTACCCTTTTGATTAAGTTGAAAGGTACCTTTCATTTATGTCGGAAGGTAGGAATGGTGTCAAAAGGAAGAGAGATGAAGGAATGGAGGTTGCTTACTTTGCTTTTGAATGAAAATGTAAATGCTTTCGAACTAATAGGATTCGAAGGGGGATCCTTCGACTCCACCATTTTTATAAAGACAAAAAATTTTATAATCGAGAAGGGGTTTCGAAGGAGATCTTTGAAAACTTAGACCTTTAAGAGTATTGTTTTAAAATGTTTTCTAAAAAGGTGTTCTAATAACTTTTGGCAAAGTCGAAGGGTTAATCTTCCGACATGGTCGGAAGTATACTTTTGAAGGGTTGGTTCCAACGCCTAACACTTAATTGTTTTTAAATTATTTCGAAAGGTTTGATTTCGAAAGGTTTGATTTTGAAAGGTTTTGATTTCAAAAGGTTTGATTTTAAACGGTTTTGATTTCAAAAGGTTTGATTTCGAAACGAAAAGTTTTGATTTTGAAAGGTTTTGAATTTGAACGGTTTGATTTCAAAAGGTTTTGATTTCAAAAGGTCTTAAAGGGGTTACCTTCAATGATTGTGAAAGGTATGATTTTGTGATTCTTTCAAAAGAAAGGTTTTCGAAGGGGCTAATTTTGTATGTTTATTGGATTTTGAATGGCACTTCATTCGAAGGGTTTTAAAGGGCTGTTTTTAGCCACTTTATTACGTAAGGTTTTGCTAATTGGAAGGGGCTACTTTCAAAGGGTTATAGCATAAAGTACTTATCTTTGTTTGAATATATAAAGGGGATCCTTATTTAAATTAAATGTTATAAAACCTTGGGGACACCGGGGTGGATTTAATGTTTTCGTTACATAGTTTGGGGTTACAAACAGAAATATGATTTAAAATACATATTAGGGCCATCATTGTGTTTTTATTTGATTTAAGCTAATTGGGGCTACCAATGGGAAAAGGTTAAACAGGTGGTATACCTAGGGAAAATAATTAATCATGGGGATCATGAATTTTTATAAATAATCATGGGGATCATGATATTTTAATTGGCCAAGTGTTGGGTTCTTGATTAACCTAGAAAAATTATGGAATGTGCAGTGGGTAACCCACATCAAATTCCTAAAGTAAAGAATGCTTTGCTGGAAGTGGTTAACCTTGGGATTTGGCACCCAAGGGTTCATAGTTATCCTAGGAAAACTATGGAGTGTGTAGTGGATAGCCCACACCATAAAACAAATGTACGATGGGTAATTTGCATTTATTTTAAAGGGATTTGGGACGGACGGTCCTATTAAAGTTTTAACGGATAGTCATTTTAAAAGATTTTAGAGGGGAACTCTAATAAATTGATTTTAGATGGAAAATCTAATATATTGTTTTAGATGGGATATTCAACAAATGGTTGGATGGGATATCCAATGTGTATGATTTATGGCTTTATTTCATATAATGTTAAAACTAATCGTTTTGGGTGCAGGGGCATAGTAAAGATTTGTATGTTTTATTTTGGATACTAGTGAGGAGAAAACCCATTCCGCTAAGCGGCATGGTCTTACTAGATATCTATTTATGCTAAGAGATGATATGTGATTATTCATACCAGATTATTATCCGACTCGAATTTTGTGTTTCTCCACAAACTTTTAGGTACTCGAAATTAATGAGTAGTCTGAGAGTGGGAGACTTTTTGTTTTTTGGACGAATAAGCTTCCGGAGACGTGCAAGAGGCAATATTAGTTATAAAGGAGATATTTTGTGTATTCCGTTGTTATGTACTAAGAACTATAAATTTCATATTTATTAGTTCTCAGATCATCATAAGGAGACATCTTCGTATGTTGTTCTTATCGTATTTTGTACATGAATATGTGATCTGAATGTGGTTAATGTCTAGGATTATGTAATAAATCTTAAATTGAAATTCATAAGAAATGAGAAATTATATTTTGTTGAAGTTTAAGTTTTTTCATATTCTTGTGTTTTTGTATTGCCAATAGTTTTAAGATTCTGATTTTGGCCACTCAGAAATAACACCAATGGATGATTGCAGTATGTGTAGCAGTTAGTTTTGAGCCTTCGAAAGTGGGATGTTACAATTTGGAATCGGAGTATGGTTTTTGTAATTCAAAGGAATTTAAACCATAAAACATTTTTTAGCATAATCTAATGAATCTAAAATATGGTTGGGCTTGGGTAAGTGTTATAGTAACGTATGTGCACTTTGCTATAAATACCTAAGTATGTGTTCCCCACTCTCATAGACTGTTCTTCTGTATCTTACCAAGATTGGATTTCAGGTAGTAGGGAAGTAAGATATGGAAGCAGGAAACGAAAGAGTGAATCAAGGTGGGAGACGCACCGCCACACGTGGAAATATTCGACACAATACTAGGAGCAACCAGGGTCGACAGGCAAATGCAAACCCAGATGCAAATGCCAATGTTGGTGCTAAGATTCCACCGATTGATATGGGAATAATGTATTAGTTCTTCGTGAATATGATGCAAACTAGAGCAGCTGGGGGAGTGGTTGTAGGGAATTATGGAAGAGCTAATCCGATGGTCCCAATTGGAAATAATTATGCCAATCTAAGCAGGGATTACGTTAGTCTTTGAAGAAAGCCTTTTCTGGGAATCGAGGATGTAGTAGGAGTGGAGAACTGGCTATTGCATTGAGAGAGGATATTTGTAGATCTCGGCTTAACATTTATGTAGAAGAGGAGACTTGCTTCAAGGTTATTACAAGGAGCAGCATTGTTTTGATCGAACCGAGTTACCATAGAAGAGCTAGAGGAAGACCTGACTTGGGCTAAATTTCGAAGGAGGTTCAAAGAGAGATTTCTATCAGAGGTTTCCAAGTCAGCGTTGCTCAGGAAATTTGCAGATTTATTCTAGGGGGATAGATCAATGATTGTGTATGCTACAGAGTTTGATGAGCTTCCTCGTTATGGATATGCTACTATGGGTACTTTCATTCGGAGGAATGATAAGTTTATCAGGGGGTTGAATCCTGAGATCGCTGGGGCAACCATGCCAAACCTCCGGGATCCATGTCATATTATTATTGAGATGGCAATTTGAAACTAAGAGATTCTTGCTACTTTTGGAAAGGGGAAACCAGCTGAGGTTCAGAATTTTCATGAAAGAAACGGAAGTTCTTCAAGAAGAAAGGTGCCCAGTCGGGGGTAACAGCTAAGAAGAGCAAGGCTGATATCGTTTGTTACAAGTGTGACAAGAAGGGTCACTAAGCTAATGAGTGTCACTTGGGTGATGGAAGAGTAATTGCAGTGAGGCCAAATGTGAAGTGCTACAACTGTGGCTAGATGGGGGATTACAAGGACAAGTGTTCCGAGGCTGCTAAGGCTAGAAAGGGAAAGGTCTTTGAGTTGGAACCATCATCCTCTAGACCAACGGCTACTGAGAAAGGAAAAGCTATGATGGATGGTATGCTTATGATTCATAGTACTCCGGTTAGGATACTATTGATACTAGTGCATCGCACTCATTTATATATCAGTATTTGGTAGATTGCTTATGTCTCGAACCTTTATACCATATTACTCCTTTAAGGGATGCGAATCCTATAGGAGGGTATGTAACTCTGGGAATGAGATATGACCAGTTAGAACTTGATTTGCTAGGTCATATGTTTGCATGTAGTTTATATGTTTTTTATTTCATGGGTTTTTGGATCATATTGGGTATGGGTTGGTTAGTTAGACATGATACAAGGATATTTTACTAGAAGGGGGAAATATCATTGAAATACCCTAATAGCCATAACCGAGTTATTTACTCGATAAGGAGTTCGAACGAAAATGCATATGTGTTATTGGGTGCTATGGTAATGGAAGCAGAGTAGAAGAAGGTTTATGTAGCAAGAGAGTTTTCAGATGTGTTTGAACTAGTTTTAGGCTTGCCATCGAAAAGAGCTATCGAGTTTCGATAGATCTCGTACCTAGAGCTGAACCCGTTAGTAGACCACCTAGCAAGATGTCACCAACAAAGGTGAAGGAATTGAAGGTGCAGCTAGTGGAATTGGAAGGAAAGAATTACTCCGACCAGGCAGTTTACCTGGGGAACGACTGCGTTATTCCTGAAGAAGCCAGATGGGTCGTTAAGGATGTGTATCGACTATCGTGTGTTGAACGAGAGGACGATCAAGAATATATATGCTTTACCAAGAATCGACGATTTATTCGATCAGTTGAGGGGAGCCAAGGTATTTTTCCAACTGGATTCGGAGATAGGTTTCCATTAGCTAAGAGTGGCAGAGGACAGTATTCGTTCAGCGGTGTTTAGGACCAGATATGGGTCTTACGAATGGTTGGTTATGCCATTCAGGCTTACTAATGCGCTAGCTTTCTTCGTGGATTTAATGAACCAGATTTTCCGAGAGCACTTGAATAGGTTCGTGTTGGTTTTATTGACGACATTTTGGTATATTCTAAGAATGAGAAGGATCATGCAGATCATCTTAGAATAGTGTTGGAGACGCTAAGGAAACATCAGCTGAAAGCGAAGTTCTAAAAGTGCCATTTCTGGAAGAAGGAAATGAAGTTCCTTGGTCATGTGTTTTCAAGGAAGGTTTAGCAGTTGATCTAGATAAGATCGAGGTTGTTAACAATTGGAAGAGACCAAAGACAGTAAGAAAGATTAGAAGTTTTCTTGATCTTGCAGGTTACTACGGAAGGTTCATTAAGGATTTCTCTTGGATAGCGGCATCTTTGATTATGCTAACTAGGAAGGACGTGAAGTTTGTTTGATCAGACAAATGTGAGGAGGAATTTCTTAAGTTGAAACATTTGTTAACCAATGCGCCCTTGTTAGTAGTTCCAGATGGGAATTAGGGGTTGGTAGTTTACACCGATGCATGTTGTATTGGGTGAGGTGCTGCGCTAATGCAGAATGAAAAGGTTATTGCCTATGCTTCTAAAAAACTTAGACCACATGAAGTGAGATACTCGACTCATGATTTGGAGTTGGCAACGGTAATCTTCGCATTGAAGTTGTGGAGACATTATCTTTTGGGAGGAAGGTTTGACCTATTTACGAATCATAAGTCTCTACGATATTTATTCTCTCAAAAGGAGATGAACATGAGATAGCAGGGATAGCTGGAGTTTGTTGCAGCTTATGATTTTAGCATCATGTATACACCGGGAAGAGTAAATAAGGTGGCAGATGCGCTTAGCAGGAAAGATCAGAATACGGTGTTAGCTATCTTTACGGAATGGAAAGACTTGGAAGCACTGGCTGCTTGTAGTGTGCCCTTGAGGTCGACTGCTGGATCTAGTCGGAATATCGCCATGATGTCTTGTTTGGAAGTTCAACCAGTGTTGATCGAACAAATAGCTTTTATATAGAAAAAGGATCCAGTGTTAGCCGAGAGGATTAGAAGGCTAGACTCTGGAGCGGAGATTGATGACTTAAAGATTTTATTCTTAACCATACGGTTGATTTAGAAAGAAGGAATGGTTATGTGTTACGGATGTTGGAACCCTTAGGAAGGAAGTTCTAAGGGAATGTGATCGATCAAAATTTATGATTCATCCTGGAGGAACCAAGATGTATCAGGATATAAAGAGAAGTTTCTTCTGGGAAGGAATAAAGATGGATGTTGGCTTATGGGTAAAACAATGTTTGAACTATCAGCAAGTAAAGGCCGAACATCAGAAGCCAAGTGGCTTGCTTCAACCACTGGATGTTCCATTTTGGAAGTAGGACTCGATATCCATGGATTTTATTGATGGGTTTCCAAGGTCAAACTAGGGTAATGAAAGTATATGGGTCGTAGTGGATAGATTGACCAAAAGTTCCCATTTCATTCCAATAAGGTCAACCAGGTCAACACTTTTTTGGCTTGTTCATGAAGAACATCGTTATTCTAGCACTATCGTCAGTGATAGAGATGCTTGTTTACTAGCGAGTTCTTAAAGATCCTGTAGAGTGTTTTCGGTACTAAGCTCAAGATGTGTACCGCATATCATCCTCAGATGGATGGGCAGAATAAGAGAGTCAACAAGGTACTGGAAGATCTGTTGAGATCTTTTGTTCTGGATTTTAGTGGTTCTTCGGAAGATCACTTACACTTAGTGAAGTTTTTATATAATAATAGTTATCAGACTTTTATGGGAATGACACCTTTTGAAGCTTTGTATGGAAGTCCATGCAAATCACCAGTATGTTGGTTAGAGACTAGAGATAGGTTGGTCCTTAGTCCAGATTTGGTGAGAGAGGCGACCGATAAGATCGAGTTAATACAGGAAAGAATGAAGAAAGCTCGGTCTAGGCAGAAGAGTTAAGAAAACAAAAGGTGTAAGTACCTAGAGTTCTCAGCTGGAGATAGAGTTTTCATCAAGGTATCGCCGATGAAAGGTGCGGTTCGGTTCGAGAAGACCAGGAAGCTAGCCCGAGATATGTCAGACCATTTCCTATGTTAATGAGGATTCAGAGACTCGCATTCCGAGTAGATTTGCCAAGAAGTTTGGCCAGGGTCCACAATATGTTCCATGTTTCTCACCTTAGGAATTATGTTCATGGTCCAAAAACTATTATCACTTTGATGGCACTGGAGGACTTAGTGGTGGAATCAGATATGACTTTTGTGAGGCAACCAGTTCGAGTTGTGACAAAAGATGAGAAGAGGTAAAGAAATAAGGCAGTTAGGTTGGTGAAAGTTCAGTGGAGCGACAACGTGAAGGACTATACTTAGGAGACAGAAGATAGGATTAGGGCTACTTTTCCTGGGTTGTTTTAGATGTTATGTTCTATATAGGGTTTATACAGAATTTGGCTGGTAGTTTATACTAGTTTTGATTGCATGGGCCACATGCTTGTTGTTTTGTCCTTATTGAAATTTCAAGGATGAAATTCTTTAAGAGGAGAGTCTATAATGCCCCTGAATTTTAACAATATTCAAGATATTTAATTGGATAAATTAAATAGAATAATATGAATAATTAGGGAGACGAGATTAATAATCCAATGGTCGCGTCTTAATGAATAAACTTAACTAAATTTATTAGGAGGAATTTTTCTAAGGGGTAAACTAGAAAATGGGGCTGCATTTCGTAGTATATATCTCTTCCTCCACCTTAATAAACTTCCACTTTCTCATTCTTAACTACTCACCGACTTCGTCCGACCATTAAAAGCTCCAAGAAGAGTTTAAATTGAAGAATAAGCTAAGGAATTAAAGCTAGGAAAGTATCTCATTCTTCAATTAATTAATCAAGGTGAATAATCATGTTTATCATCTCATTTTCTGTGTTTGGATCGGTAATGGGTTACACCCAATTCATGTTTGTGATTTTGCTTAAGATATAACCATTTAAACCTTTATTTAGATAAGACTTATGTGTTTTAAAATGTTAATGGGCTAATTAATACGTTATATGTAGTTTTGGTTAAATTTCGAGTTGTTTTGATCTTCATATGATTTGAAATTTTAGTATGTTGAAGTATATGATTTATCATATTTTTGGTGATTTTTGGAGATTTTCCTTAGTGATTTACTAAGGTAATTAAATTATTTAAGTCTAAGGGCTAAACTGCAATATTGCTTCCTCCTTGGTCAAAGCCGGAGGGAAAGTGCATTAAAAAATTGATTTCGAGAAGAAGTATAGTGTTTTATGAAAAATATTGACTTTGGTATACTTTTTACTGTTTGAAAGTACAGGAGGAAGCCTCTTGAGCAATCAGAATTAGACACACAAGAAGAACCATCACTTCCATGAGCCCATAATTGCTTCCAACTACATAAGCCCGATTTTACCCTTTTAAGTAAGTTAAAAGGTACCTTTCATCTAAGTCAAAAGGTAGGAATGGTGCCGGAAGGAAGGGAGGCGAAGGTATGGAGGTTGCTTCCTTGGCTTTCGAATGGGAATGTAAATGCTTTCGAATTAATAGGTTTCGAAGGAGGATCCTTCGATTCCATCATTTTAATAAAGGAAAAAAAATTATACTCCAGAAGGGGTATCAAATGGGATCTTCAAAGGATTAAATCTTCAAGAGTATTGTTTTAAAATATTTTTTAAAAAGTTGTTTTAATCCCTTTCGGCAAAGTCGAAGGGTTCACCTTCCGACATGGTTGGAAGTATACTTTCGAAGGGTTAGTTCCAACGCCAACACTTCATTGTTTTTGAATGATTTTGAATGATTTGATTTTGAAAGGTTTGATTTCGAAAGGTTTGATTTCGAAAGGTTTTTATTTCGAAAGGTTTGATTTCGAAAGGTTTTGAGGGGGTTACCTTCAATGATTGTGAAATTTATGATTTTGTAATGTTTCAAAAAACAGGTTTCCGAAGGGGCTAACTTTGTATGTTTATTTGCTTTCGAATGGGACTTCATTTGAAGGGTTTTAAAGGGCTGTTTTTAGCCATTTTTCTTGAGTAAAGTTTTGCAAATTCGAAGGGGCTACTTCGAAGGGTTGTAGCATAAAATACTTATTTCTGTTTGAATATATACGGTGGATCCTTATTTAAATTGAATGTTATAAAACCTTGGGGACACCGGGGTAGGTTTAATACTTTCTTTACATAGTTTAGGGTCATAAATAGAAATATGCTTTTGAACATATACATAAGGCTGTCAATGTGTTTTTATTTATTTTAACCTAATTGGGGCTACCAATTGGAATAAGTTAAACAGGTGGTACCTAGAAAAAATAATTAATCATGAGGATCATGAGTTTTTATAAATAATCATAGGGATCATGATATTTTAATTGGCCAAGTATTGGGTTCTTGGTTAACCTAGGAAAATGATGGAATATGCGGTTGATAGCCCACAACAAAGTCTTAAAGTAAACTATATTTTGCCAGAGGTAGTTAGCCTTGGGATTTGGCACCCAAGGATTCACAGTCGTCCTAGGAAAACTATGGAGTATGTGGTTCATAGCCCACACCATCTTTTATAAAACATTGTACGATAGATAATCTATATTTATTTTAAAGGGATTTAGGACGGGCGGTCCTATTAAAGTTAACGGATAGTCATTTTAAAAGATTTTAGAGGGGAACTCTAATAAATTGATTTTAGATGGGAAATCTAATATATTGTTGTAGATGGGTTATTTAATAAATGGGTAGATGGGATATCGAAAGTATATGATTTATGGCTTTATTTCATATTATATTAAGACTAATCATTTTGGGTGCAGGGCTATAGTAAATAATTTGCATGTTTTATTTGGGATACTAGTGAGGGAAAAACCTGTTCCGCTAAGCGGCATGGTCTCACTGGATATCTATTTATGATAAGAGATGATAGGAGATTATTCATACCACACTTATTGTCTGACTCAAAGTTTGTGTTTCTCCACAAACTCTCGGGTACTCAAAATTAATTTAAGTAGACTAAGAGTGGGAGATTTCAGGTTTTTGGATGAATAAGCTTCCCGAGATATGCAGAAGGCAGTATTTGCTATATAGGAGCTATTTTGTATATTCCGCTGTGATGTACTAAGAACTGTAAAGTTCATATTTATTAGTTCTTTGATCATCATAAGGGGACATCTTCATATGTCGCTCTTATCGTATTTTGTACATGAATATGTGACCTAAACGTGGTTAACGTCTGGGATTATGTAATTAAATAATAAATTGAAATTCATAGGAAATGATAAATTATGTTTTGTTGAAGTTTAAAAATTTTCATACTATTTTGTTTCTGTGTTGCCAATAGTTTTACGATTCTGATTTCGGTCACTCAGAAAGAACACCTTTCGATGACTGCGACATCTGTAGCAGTTAGTTTTGATCCTCCAAAAGCGGGATGTTACAGACTTTTACTAATCTGACCATCCAATTCTAAGCCTCTTCTCCACTCTCAAAACTATGCTAACTGGCTTACTTACTATGGTCAAGTCCGGTTCTACTAGTTAATCTTTTACCACGGTCGGTGCAATTGTAGTCTTCGGGTCTCTAACACACTTTCTAAGATGAGAAACATGAAAAGATCATAGAATCCTGCTAAACTGCTCGGTAACTCAACTTTATATGTGGGTTTCCCTATGCTCTCAACAATAAGGAAAGGTCCAACAAATCTCGGAGCTAACTTCCCTGATTTCCCAAACATAATCACACCCTTCATCGGTGATACTTTGATGAAAACTTGGTCTCCACCTAAGAACTCTAGATCTTTTCCTCTCTTATTTGCATAACACTTCTGCCTAGACCGAGCCTCCTTCATTTGAGCCCTAGTGACCTCAATCTTTTCTATAGCTTCTCTGGGTAATTCTGGACAAAGAACTAACCTATCCCCGATCTCTAGCCAACAAATGGGAGATTTGCATAGCCTTCCATACAAAGCTTCAAACGCTGCCATCCCAATACTAGTCTGATAACTGTTGTTATATGAAAACTCAACTAAATGCAGATGGTATTCCCATGATTCCTCAAAATCTAATACACAAGCTCTTAACAAATCTTCCAAGAATTTGTTAACTCTTTCCGTTTGCCCATCTATCTATGGATTGTAAGAGGTGCTTGTCTTGAGCTTGGCTCCCTAAACATCCTGCAGACTCTTCTAGAACTTGCTAGTGAACACAGGATCTCTATTACTAACTGTGCTACTAGGAATACCATGTAGTTTAATTACATTCTTTATGAATAACCTTGAATAACCTTGCCAAAACAGGAGCCGTTCTGGTTGTCCTAACTAGAACGAAATAGGCACCCATGACCAATCTGTCTACTACGACCCATATACTATCATTTCCTCTGTTCGACCTTGGCAACCATTAATAAAATCCATGGAGACTAAATCCCACTTCTACACTAGAATATCCAATGGCTGAAGCAACCCACTTGGTTTCTGGTGTTCGGCCTTTGCCTGTTGGAAAATCATGCACTACTTTACACACAACCCAATGTCCCACTTCATACCTTCCCAGAAGAAACTTCTCTTCATATATTGGTACATCATAGTACCTCCTGGGTGAATAGAGAATGTAGAATGATGGAATTCCTCTAGGACTTCTTTTCTATGTTTCCTACACTAGAAACACATAATCTTCCTTTCTCAATCTCCCGTTCTAGTCAAGACTGAAATCTTTCAAGTCATCGCTCTCATTTCCAACTCTTAACTTCCTAATCCGTTCGGCTAATACTAGATCCTCTTCCTGTTTAGAAGAAATATTTTCGATCATCACTGGTCGAACTTCCAAACTGGATAATACAACTGTATCTCCACTAGACCCAGTCTCCGATCTCCACTGCACTCTGCAATCTGCAATGCTTCCAAATCTTTTCACTCGGCAATCATTACTAATATTGCATTTTGATGTTTCCTGCTAAATGCATCTACAACCATGTTGCCTTTCCCTGGTGTGTACTCAATCTCGAAATCATAAGCAACGATGAATTCTAACCATCTATGTTGTCTCATGTTCAACTCCTTATGAGAGACAAATATTTCAGCTACTTATGATCTGTATGTAGCTTAAATCATTCTCCCAAAAGGTAATGTCTCCATACCTTTAAACCAAAAATCACTATAGCCAATTCTGAATCATGCATCGGATATCTAACCTCATGCGGTCAAAGTTGTCTAGAAGCATAAGCAAACACTTTACCTCTCTACATCAACACAACTCCTAGTCCTATTCCATATGTATCTGTGTAAACAACAAATCTCGATTCCCTTCTCGAACAATCAACACTGGTGCATGAGTCAATAAGTGTTTCAAACTCTAGAATGCCTCCACGGACTTATAAGTCCACACAAACTTCACATCCTTTCTTATCAGCTTGGTCATCGGCACCGTTATTCATGAGAAATCCTTAATGAACCTCCGATAATAATCGATCAACCTAAGGAAACAATTTATCTCCTTCACTATCTCGGGTCTCTTCTGACTATTCACCGCTTCAATCTAAGTCGGATCTACTAACAACCCTTCCTCTAAGGCTACATGGTCAAGAAACTTCACTTCTTTCTTCCAGAAATGACACTTCAGCTGATGCTGCCTCAGCATCTCAAGCACCACTCTATGATAAACTTCATTCTCTCTTTTATCCTTAGAGTAAATCAAGATATCATCGATAAAAACCAATACAAACGTATCCAAGTACTCTAAAAAAACACGGTTCATCAAATCCACAAAGAAAGCTAGCACATTAGTCAGTCCAAACGGCATAACTAACCATTTATAAGACCCACATCAGGTCTTAAACCCCGTCATAGGTATACTATCCTCTGCTACTTTGAGCTAATGGAAACCTATCACTAAATCCAACGGCGAAAATACCTTGGCTCCACTTAACTGGACGAATAAATCATTAATCCTCGACAATGGATATCGAGTCATTATATTCTCTCATTCAACTTACGATAATCGATACATAGCCTTAATGATCCATCCGGCTTCTTAGCAAATGCTAAGGCTACTCCCCATGGTAAACTACTCGGCCTGATGAACCTCTTGGTTTCTAAATCCACCAACTGCACCTTCAACTCCCTCATCTCTGAAGAGGTCATCCTGTTTGACGGTCTACTCACTGGTTTTGCACCTGGAACTAAATCTATCCGAAACTCAACGGCTCATTTAGCCTTTATTTTTGGACTTTAAAGGTTGGAAAAGATATTTTAGTTTAAGTATTTTAATTCATTCTTTTTACAAGTATTTATTAACTCATATTAGAGTATTTAAAAAGTGGTCTGAGATATTTATGAATTTTTTAAGTAGGCGTGAACTTTTAAAGAAGAGAGTTTAATAACAAAAACTTATTTTACATGTTTTTAAGGAAATTGTTAACTTATTATTTTCAAGTAATATTTCGAGAAAATATTTTAAAACCTATTAATATTATGTAGTACTTAAACGCATTCTTATATATAGTTTTTAGAAAGTATGCCGACTATTTTATACTTATGGAATAAAAAAAATTTTGACTTGTTTATTTAAATATCAGGTTTTACTAGTAAATTACTATACATATATATAATTTTAGAAAAAGTTTTAAAAGTATAGACTAAAGGTTTCGAAAGTGGTTAGAATAGCTTAATGGCTAAATGGTTAACATTTTGATTTCTTGTTTGAAAAGTAATTAACTACGCTTAACACTAAAAGCTGACGAAGTAAGGCATATCTATTTGTGGAATTAAGGTTGATGTCCGAGTAGGGATGAAGCAACATAGCTCTACCTACAGCTTCCCTCTTGACTGAGGCATAGTAAGTCAAAAAATGATGAAAACGTTTTAATTGTGTTGATTTCTTACTTGTTTATGGAAATCGTTAGTTCTCAGCCGACTTAGACTTATCATTTTGTGAGATTCAAGAATGAAGCGTCTAGGCAAAGCTTTGATGCAACCAGTGCTTTAACTTACATGGCTTCGTTCTTGGTTGAGGACTAGTTGAACTGAAATGTTGGAAACGAGTTGAGCATACGTTTGTATAAGCAATTATTTTGACTAGATAGTCGATTAGTTGACTATCAAACCTGATTAAATATTAACGTAAGAAGTTATCGAAAGGCTTCACGATTTCATACCAATAAGAATCCATGGAGAGGTGTATTGGTACAAAATGTATCTAGCGTTTTCTTACTTTTAAGAGAACCCGAATTGAGTTAGCCGAAAATTCATCGATTGTTTTTTGAGAGTCTGAAAAGTGAGGAGAGCATATTTATATGAGATGACTCAAACCTGTAGTTACTTGAAAACCATATACGCTATTTATGTTCTGAAAGCGTTTGTGAACTGGAATGTTACAGAGTTGAACTGTCTATCCTAAGGTTAAGACCATGGAAAAGTTCAATCTTAACATTTCGAATGATGCTATTGTGGGGGACTGCCTATTTTGAGGAGTATTCAAAGAGGGCGGACAACATTAGCATTCGTCGAAGGATTTATGCAAGGTACCTATATGAATGTTCGAGATACTGGAATCCATATAGTGATTCATGATCTATTCGAGATAAAGGAATACAATTAGGGATTCTTGTGCTGTTCGAGTAATGAGGATTTGTATGCTGCTTGATTGACGAGGGCTCATGTGAGAGATGTCGAACATTGCCTCAACATTGGGAATAACTAAAACTAGAGTAAGGTACACAGTCTTGGGTTTAACTTACAAGTGAGGGTATGTCAACTCCATATCTAGAGTATGATTTTGATTATTGGGCCCGGGAGTTAGTTATACTTGGTTCCATGCAGTTCACTGATTGGCCAGTTGTGCTCGTCTTAGAGTATATTTTATCTGAAGATATATGATGCTTGAAAGATAGTTCTGATCCTTATCATAGAGATCTGTTTCAGTTTACTTAGGGCATCTCCATGGAAAACAATCCATATATGAACATGCTCTAATGGTATTAATTGTATACCTATTATTGTTATGGAATTCACGCGGCACCTATTTAATATGATCTATGTGTTACACACCAAAAATTATCTACAATATCATTATATGTTAAACTTAATGAACATTTGGTTTCATTTGAGGGGAAAACCATTACGGTAATCCATACGGTCTCAAAAAGGTGCTATTATACGTCACCCTTATTTCTTAAGTTTATCATGCTAGTTTACTAGATTGGTCTGGGTGTTATTTTCTTTTAATATTCGGATGAGCCCTATGTATGTTTCCAGATTTGGCTATGGATGCTTTGGAGCTTATGGGGAAGAGCTGGATGATTATCTTCCATAGTATTCATATTTCTATTCCCTTATTATTTGATGCGTCAACATTGTAAAGACAAGTAGTTATAATTATCCAGGCTGATGATAGGTATTAGGTTTTAATAGCTCCAACATTTCTGTGTTCATAGTAACCCTTCGTACTATTCCTTTGATATTATGTACAATCGTTCTGTTGTGAGATTCTGATGATGTGTTCTTCCTTTCCTATTCTATTTTTCATTTTATTTTACCCTAACTTTCTGTCTTTCCACACTTAGGTGCTCGGCATAGGAATACCATGGATGTATTTAGTTTAGTTATTTGCTAGTCGAAAAGTCGGGGTTATTACACCCACAATAGTTGGTTGATGTCATGTTTCCTTAGCGTGAGACATCACCTATTGATTGGGATATTAAGGAAAGCTCTAAAAAGAGTGGTGTATGGGGAGGGTTACAAGAATCGAGCATTGGTAGGTACACAGGTCCTTCCTTCGATCCAATTCTCGTGCATGACTGTTTATATCTTGAATACAAGGTTGTGCCTTCGGGTTAGCCTTTTGTCATGACAAATCAAACTAGTGTATGCATTTTAGCCTCATCATGCCTACCTTTTATCAGAAAGCAACATCGGGCATGTGCAATGGTAGTTTGCTTGCACTTGATCTTTCTTTTTTCTTTTACTAGAACTAACCATGGCTTTCTTTGTTGTTTTAGAAAACGCCAAGCATTCTTTCAATACCTTCGATGACTTTAACTCCGCTATTCACACTATTGCAACTCCATTCCCAAGGCAGCCAAAGTTAAACAAGGGAACATCAACGTGAGCCGTAGCCCTTAGCATTTGCTCCAACATTCCATTGATAGAAAGAAGTGGAAGAGAAACGAAGTTGGCATATCCTTGCCTTCTAAGGTTATGCCTTCCTGCCCTACTTTCCTTCGTATTTATGACATGAAGGGACTGGCCGTCAAGGAATGTGCGTTGTCATTAGGGCAGGAAAGTTTGGATGTCTTCCAGGCCATGGATACCGAAGATCTAGATCGCCTATTGATGGCTTTCCAACTTATATTCACGAAGACTCTATCATACCACCAATGGGCTAGAATTGGTTAGAGCCGACACTCTCTAGAGTTCATGGAGAATGCAAAAACTTGGGAAACCTTTCTGGTAAGTCACCAATTTTGAATTTTCTTCTTGTTGCTTTGTTTTATTTCTAACACAAGTATTTAAGGCTGGATACCACTCCATCCGCATTTGGGACAACATTGAGAAACTCCAATGGAAGTAGGAGGCCAAAGCTAAGGCCACCAAGGCAATGGAGGTAGTGGAGGCAATCGAGAAGGTGGCAAGGGTGTTGGTCGAAGGGAGGAATACAGTAGAGAAGATGACCGTGGATCTTAAGGATAATCTAGAGAAGGCTAAGAAGAACCCAAAAGTCTATGGAATGACCTGAGCAGACACATATCTGCATGTCATCTGCTGACTTGGATACCGTTAAGAAGGTGAAGGAGGATAAATGGGAGAACCAGCTAAACCTAGTAAAGACCCTACTCAGGGAAATTTATAGTTGTTCGATCTCCATAAGCAAATTTAGCATCTAGGCCGTTGCTTAACTACAAGAGGTGTCTACCCAGATGGAGGCGGGTTGGACGGTCATGACGGGCATCTTTATACACGTGTAGTTAGAATCCTCGATCCAGTTGCTTGATGAACCAGTTGTGTAGCTATTTTTATTTCTTCTTTTGTATGCCTAGCGGGGCGGGCTAAATGCCCTATGTTTTCACGATGAATAAACTGTATGTCTTTCGTTATGTGAAATTTATCCAAGTACGTTGTTGCTTTATTCGTTCTTGTCTGTTTATGCATAGTTTGTAGTGTAGCATACTTTGAGTACCCAATATTCTGTAACAACTCTGATTTCTAAGTCGTAAATTAGATAAATGTAAACTAAAATAAAATCATTTAACTTGATTTTTGATAATTATTATTTTGAAAATAAATTCTTCTTTATTTGAAGTTTGTTTAATAAAAGATTTCATTTTAATAAACTGAAATAAATTAATAACTTTTTAAATAATTTGTTAAAGTTGGATAGAATGTTTCAAATTCAATATAAAATATTTTAAGACGTAGGTAATTTTTTATATATGATCGAAATAGTTGGAAAATAGATTTATTTTTAAAAATACAATGAATGGTTAAATAGAAATAAACAAATATTGAAATGAACGAATTTGGTAATTACCGAAATATAATTTATAGAATGAATTATAAATCTACTCAACTAGATTGAAGTATATTTATAAACAAATGTCAAGGATTGAATTCAAATCAAAGTGTGACTGAAATTAATTAAAACTTGGTAAATTAAAATTAAAGGCCCAAAATAAAATAATTTAGCCTAGGCCCATTTTTAATAACTCCTTTCCCCTTTTCTCTAGAAATCTCCCATTCCTTCTCTATGTGAGTACCCGAACCCCAATTCCTTCTGGGTGTGCCCTAATCTCTAACTAAAATACAACGTCGTCTTAAAAAATAAATAAGAAGAATCGCTCATGACCTGGCATAGGTGGTATCGCAAAGGAAAAGGAGGCAACCAATAGCAAAACAAGCAAAGATAGTGGAAGTTACGACCACAACATTTAGGAAGTCGCCAGGAATGTGGTATTCGATGGCATGTGCAATGGAAATGCTGATTTTTAGAAGCATTTTTTATGGCTTTAATAGTGGGTGTTGATCCAAGAGGTGTGGTTGGTGAAGAAGAGGAGTCCGGTGGAGCTACTGCTGACGATCATTGTCGATTCGAATAGTGGTGCTGGCAGATGGTGCTGCATGCATAATTCTATGCTGACTTGATGATATTTATTTATTGTTCCAATAGCTCGAGCATTGTTTTGTGATTGCTTCTCACTCACAACTATATTTAATTCCATTCGCATTTTCCAAATATATTATTATTATTCTGATTATTTACGGAACTACTTGGTTGAATTGATTGTTGTGATATTGTATTATTTATTGTAATGTTAAATATGAATTTGGATTTGATGGAAGAATTATTTATTTGTTAGATGTCCGAAATGCAAAGGAAATGTTGTCTGTTTGCATTTTAACATTTGAAATTTATTTATATTGTGTGTCGACGTTCGAAATTCGATGGAATTTAGCTCGGCCACATGATAAATTTTATACTGATGAATTGTTAATGATTTTGGAGTATTTTATGTCATAATTAGTAATTTTAGACATTCGGTTGATTTTTTTGGTTTTATAATATTTTTGATAGTTTCGATAAATTATTTTTGGTATTTTAAAATTATTTTGAAGTATATTTGCTAATAAATAAAAATGGTTGTGAAATAAAATGAGTTATTGGAAATTATTTTAGAAATAAAGTTATTTTAAAAATGGAAATAGAGATTTTCTAAAGCAAGCAAGCACATAGAATTAGTTTATTTTAAGATCTGGAATAATTGAATGGTTTTAATAATATTTCAAATGGTTTTATTTCGTAATTTTTTTTTAATAAATAGGATTTAACAGATAATTTCAAAAAGGGATTTTTAAGGATATAAACCTGTTTTGAAGATAAACATATTTTAAAATATTGTTGAATGTTTTTAAGAGTATTATAGTATAAATTCCTTTTTGTATATATATTTTGGTTATTCGAAATTGATTTGTTAATAATATGAGAAATTTTATATGATAGTGAAAGGTTTGAATTATAACTTATGGAATGAAATGAAAAGAACTATTTTGAAGATTTATAAATTAGTTTAAAGAATATTTAGTATAGAAAATTATGAAATATTTCTGTGTAAAGTGATTTTGGAAGTTTTGGAATATATATATGTATGTATGTATATGTATATAGGATTTAGAAATGAAATTTAGTAATGAATCTTATATTGGGATTAAATAAACAAAGTGAATATATTATTCAATATATGTATTTGGCATTAGTTTCTATGTATTTATTTTTGTTATAAGTGATTCATTATTAAATATTGGGTTGTTGGTTGTTATCTTTGTTCATTTTATTATATTATACTTGTTTATTGTATTTTCTCTTGTATATTGAATTAGATTATATGAGTGATTCGCTATTGATGTTGAGTTTTTTAGTGATTTGGTGGCATTCTTTGTTTGATTTTGTATTTTTTTATTGTGTAGCGAGGAATATGAATAAATGGAGTTATAATACCGTCTGGTACATGACTTTCGATAATATTTCTTTGGTTATTCTTTGGACTCGTTGTATAGAATATCAACGAACGAGTGTGATGTGAGAGCATTATAAAAATGGACTAGCAATAGTGGTGGTATGTGACATTGTTATGTTATTTATTCAGTTATTTTTTTCTCATGGATGACACTCATACATGGTTATGTTGGGTCACTCGCTGCAGCAGGCATATTTAGAGGCTAGATATAGCCTTAGATTATATGTATACTATGTGTCCGTCTACCTTTTCTAGCTGCCTTTATGTTTCTAAAGTGAACCAGATTGATCAGCCTCTATCTTGACGACCTGATCGTGGGGTCATGCCCTAGATCCACGACACTGTTGTTGTTTATGTATTTGATGCACATCTTGAGATTAGTAGTTGGTTGCCTCTTGTGTTGCATAGGCTAACAGTCAGTTACCATAGGGGCATATATCGATAGTCATGGCCGAAGAGGCTGCACATCGTCGAGCCTATTTTGGAACATTTCACGACACTGAAAAAGGAGAGGTAATGTTAACCAATGACTGTATAAGTCGTGTCATATGGACCACTTGTGGCTTCTAGAGCAAGCAGATATGCTATCAGTCTCCCATCTAATTTCGGTGTATGTGCGTGGCGGATAGACATACACTATGTTTAAATGTGATTATACCTACGATGGTGTCTAGAGTATGGTTAACCCTGTATCCTTCTTAGGAAGACAGCCTACTCTTTTCAGTCAGATGGCCTACTTTTTATTCATTGTTCTTGAGTATTATTATGAGCTAGCTCAAATCTTTCTTATTGATTTTGGTGATTGATGATGATATTTTATAGTGTGACATTGAGATATTTACTTGGGAATTCTTCGTCATTGCCTGACATACTTGAGGATATCTCCTTATTGACTATTTTGGATTTTGATGGTAATTTCTGGACATAGATAATTCACCCATTTGGTGTTGTTTATGATTGCTAATTTGACGAAATATTATAGGGGTATGATATTTATATTGGGTTTTATGGCATTTTACTTATAAGATATTGTGATTGTTTGATGAAAAATTATTATATTTATAACTAGTATATATAGAGTTCCGTATGGTTATTGACATTAGATTTTGATATAGTCTGACCCATTAATTACTTATATAATACTCAGATCAGTCCAAAATATTTCAGATTTAGGGACGATGAGACCAGTTTGTTTACTAGGTTTAGTATAGGCTAACTATACTGTTTAGATGCATGATATTATATATATTATGTATTCCATGTATGTATATTCCTGTACTGTAATTTGGGATAGACATTGTATATTATATTATATATATTATTGCAACGATTAACTTTATGATCTTAGATTTTTATTTTAAATTGTGTATGTTCTACCTTGGAGGAACACCTATTTATTACTTTGTGTCGATACTATTGTACATATATGTGAGTTATTTTTTTGATGTTTAAATACATTCTAGTGTAAGCCTAATGGAATATTCACGTATGTACCCCATATTGCCTTATTCTATGTATTATCCGATGGCATCACTCTGTAGTACTCTTGGATAGGATGGGTATAAAGGCGGGGATGTTACAAAATTGGTATTGGAGCAGGTTCAGAACAATACATTATATATTTGAGACATGAGTCAATACCTTAGAGAGAGTCAGAGCCCCTATCCCCTTTGGGTGTGTTGGGTAGTTATGTTGTACTATAGTGATAGTATGAGTATATAATGATTGCTTGGGTAATCATCCGAGGACCTATTTGTTATTTTTCTTACTATATATATTGTTTATCTTAATCACTTCCATGTGAAATTTAAGTTGTTGATGAGGTAGTGAAATAAAGAGTTGTTAGCCAGATCAGTATTGACGACATTGGTGTTGTTGAATAAACCTCATGTCTTTGAATAGAGTGAAGTGATCCCGTAGTGATCAGAATTGCGCATTGGAAATGGACAAATAGTTTTCTATTAAAGGCACTAGTTTGCTAGTTCGAAATGTGTGTATTATTATATTGATACTTCTTTATTTTATGGATTATGTGTAGTTATTTTCTATTGTTGTTCATGATTGATGAATTGGATATATATATATATATATATATATATGGATTTTTGAATATAAATATTTTTATTCAAACAAGCAAATGATTTGGTAAAAATATGAATTTGATTTAAAAAGTAATTGGAAATTATTTTAGTAGTTTTTTTGGTGTTAATTTGCCTATCGAGTGCTTTAATAATTCCGATCGATGCAGGTGCACACGTATTCAACGGCGATTTCTAAACACTTAACGAGGCAAATTTGACATAATATTTTGGAATGATATAAGAAATAGTTTACTCGGAATTATATACTATTTGTTGAATAATATATTGTATGGGGAATGAAAACATTAATTTTCTAAATTTGAATATATTTTGAGCAACGTATGCAGCTATTGGATATTAGTGTGATGTTGAGTTCACTGGCGAGATAATGTTGGTATATTATCCTAAGTAGCCAACACTACAGCCAATAGCCGAAACGAATTGCTAAAATTTGTGCCATGACAACGTTGTCTATTTTAATATGAAATTAATTTATGGATTTTTGTATATAGATATAAATATTTGTTTGAGTTTGAATTAAGAGATTTTATAAATGTTATAAATAATATTTTGTGAAGTAACTGCTTTTTGAAAATTTTATTTTGTGTGATATTGAAGATTTAACGTTCGAATTTGAAACGAATTGCGAATTGATTTAAAATAATAATGCAAACAATGTTGGTAATTTGGAAAATTTTGTTGTCATTTCTATTTCGTATGAAATCTGTTGATTAGTTTAATTCTATTTCTTTTATACGGTTTTGATAGTGACTTGAAGTTGTCGTTAGTAAATTTTTTATTTTTCTAGGTTTAATATATCTAGATGGTTCGGTTACTTAATAAGGTTGCTAACTAATTATTTTGTCTTAGACTATTTATTGTAATTACCAATAAGGGTATTTTTTTGATTGGGACATCGAAAGTAGTGTTTCTTATCAACTTTTATTTCCTTAAACTCGGTTGCCTCAACAACTACATATTGCTTCTTTTCATATTTGTTCTATTTTCTTCAAATATGTTAGGTATCTTCTTTAAACTTGTTGCTTCTGAATCACTGCTGAGGACACATATTAAACCTAGTTGAGTATTTTGATTATTGATTTTTTTCATATAAATAAAATCCAATGGTGTACTTAATAAATATTTGAAATTGAAATAGAACTGATATACTATTTATTTATTTATTGGTGCGAATAACATGTCATTTTTGTTAACTCATTCTGTGTTTTGGTTATTTCTGTACATAGCAAGCATAGGTGTGAAAAGATTGAATACCATATACCATTGACGTGTGTTAAGTAGTGTTCTGAAACATAACCACCTCATTGACTTTATATCTTGCAATTGCAAATACAAAAACTGCGCAATAGCAATGTTGTTGCATCAAATGTGCACTATTATTATATCACATATACACACACGTACGTATATTATAACCCAATAAGACTTGATGTGGTTCTCTTTTGTGATATTTGTGTGTGGGGGATGGGTGCAAGTGTGTTGGCGTAATTATGCATGAGTGTGTGTGCAGGGCCACGTGCAAGCTGGTGTGTCTATGTGTGCATTTGCATTTAAAAAAGATTAGTCTATGTTTTTGCATTGCGTTCTTTTGGCAATAACTTTCAAACGCTTTATCCAATTTGTACGATTTTTTCCCATTTCGAAAAGCTAAGAGTATAAACTGCTGTAACGACCCGTAATTTCGCTACTTTGAAAATGAGAGATTTTGTTTATTTTAAATTTAAAGGATTTAAAACTTAAATGAATAAGTTATGTATAATAAATAATAATGGAGGAATTAATCACAACTGGGCATACAGTGTATTCCAACACTCATGTTCCAACGGCCTCCCATGGCATTTCTAACGGTTTTCAACGGCTCGTTGGATTTTGTCGTAACCGTCTGAAGCTGTTAGAAACTGTTGGAATGAAGCCGTTTGCGGCCGTTGGAAGCTGTTGGAAAATTTCCTGCATATTTTCCCGATAGCCGACCTGAAGCTCATTATCTCCTTCCCGAATTTATGTTTTCACCCAGTTCCCCCATTCCACCACCTCCTAGCCTGCTACCGCCCCCAAACACCATCCCAACCACCTTCGGCGCCATCTAGAAGCTGCTACAGCCCATCTCCACCCTTCTAGATCTCTAAATCGGTAATTTTGCTAAACCTAATATTTAGGTTTTTTTTAATTTAGGGTTTAATTTGAATTGTGATTGATTCCTACTTATTAGTGTATGCATATTACATCATGTTATCCCCTAATTGCAACTATTATCCCATAATGAAAAAATTATTACCGATTGAAATTTTGTAATTTAGGATATTGTATTAGTTTATGTTGATTTGGTTAGTATTGAACGTAGTGTGTGATAGAGTTTATTTCATTTGGAAGTCGTTAGAATGGATATTGCATTTGTGCGAACACGAGTTTTGTATTTGTGCGAGCACGCGAATTGATTTAGTGTATAAATGAATTTGTAGTAAATGAATTTTGTGTACAAATTTTGTGTTTAAATGAATTTAGTACTTATGTAATAAAACGGTAAAATATAAACCAGTATTAATTAAACGAGTTATATATTTAAATTTAATATAAACAAATATTTAAATCTTTAGATATATTTGGTCCCGTCTGACAAGTGTTGTATATGATCGTTTTAGGGATATTCGTTTTTTCCATAAAACGGACAACTATATTCATCTGATACATCATTTGTCAGATTTGTCCCTGTATTGGACAAGTTACAAACACTATAAAGTATATATTTCATCAATCATATCACTTTAAATGGTTCACAAAATTTCGATGGCATTTCCTTTACGTTCCTTGTATACACACATTTGTGTACGATATAAGGAACATGGTGGAAATGCTGTCGAAATTTTATGAAATCGTTTAAAATGATATGATTTACGGAATATAATTACTATTGTGTTTGTAATGGAAAGAGGATGACCGACCATCAAAGAAGACACATAAGTGGCAGTGAATCAATAGTTGTTTATTTAAAATGAAGTTTGTAGAAAAAATATAAAATTTAGTACATGTTTACTAAATCAGTAGATAAAATTTAAACAAAATGTAAAATGAACGATTTATATTTTTTTTTACTTTATCATAGGTTTTCAAGTAGGAAAAATGGTTGATTACTTTAATGATCGAAGCTGGATATATCAAAGAAGGGAAATTAATGACGCAATAAGTGAACATTTTCTAAAAGGGGTACAAGTGTTCATCGAATTTGATATAAGTATATTGCAAACGATGAAGAAATTCGTTGTCCATGTAGTAGATGCAAATTGTTGAACTATTTAGTACCGAATATAGCTAAGGTTCATTTGCGCCAATACGGTTTCGTACCCAATTATTTTCTATGGGATCGTCATGGAGAAATTGTAGCCCTTAATAATCAAGAATAGTCGGTGGAGGTCATTAGTGATGAAGTTAGTACAAATCTCATAGAACATATGGTCGAAGATGCAGCACAATCAATGTTTCCTACCGTTGACGATGTTAACGTTGAAGAGGAACCAAATGTTGGGGCTAAAAAAATATATTATTTATTGGATCATGCTAAAAACCCCTTTGGAATGGATGTTTAAGCGGCTCTCAATTATCGGTAACTGGAGAATACATTGCAATGAAATCAAAATACAACCTTACAGAAGCTGGACTTACGGCTGTTGTTCAAGCTGCTAAACGTCATGTGCCACCCGATAATTTAATGTGCGAAAATTATTATGAAGTGAAAAAACTTATGTCATCTTTCGGTTTTCCATATCAAAAAATACATACATGTTTAAAGGGTTGCATGTTGTATTGGAAAGAAGACATCAATCTTAGAAATTGTAAAATATGTAATCAAGAAAGATACAAACTGAGGAAAAAGAAGGAAAAAGAAGTTCCGTACAAGCGTATGTATTATTTACCCATCATGCCTAGACTTCAACGGTTATATGCATCATCTGTAACAGCGCATCATATGAGATGACACAGTGTGAGAATACCTCAAGAAGCTACGTTGACACACCCATCTGATGGAGAAGCATGGAAATATTTTGGCAAGAAACATCCCGATTTCGCAGCGGAGAGCCGCAACGTTAGACTAGGTTTATGTACAGACGGCTTCTCGCCGTTTTCTCAGTTTGATTCTAAATATTCATCTTGGCCTATAATAATCACACCTTACAATCTACCCCCGTGGATGTGTATGAAAACTCTATATATGTTTCTCACAATTGTCATCCCTAGCCCTGATGATCCGACACAGGACATTGATGTTTACTTACAACCGTTAATCGAAGTGTTGAAAATATTATGGTATGAAGGAGTTGAAACATACGACATATCAAAAAAGAAAAATTTTCGGATGTTCGCTTCTCTGTTGTGGACTATTAGCGATTTTCCTGCATATGCAATGCTTTCGGGTTAGAGTTTGGCCGGCTGGTTTGCTTGTCTTTATTGCATGGAAGAAACACGAGCATTTTCCTTACCGCATGGAAAGAAAATTTCATGATTTGATTGTCATCGATGTTTTCTTCATATTAATCACCCTTTTAGAAGTGACAAATAACTTCATAGCTAATAGGCATGAAACTCTACGACCACCAACGATTTGGTCAAGCAAAATATATATGAATTTGTAAAAGATTATCCAAAGATATACGTGACCGGATAACAAATTGAAATTCAAGGTAAATTGACGTTTCATAATTGGTGCAAATAAATATATTTTGGGAATTGCCTTATTGGAAAAATCTCTTAATCCGTCATAACATTGACGTGATGCATAACGAAAAAAAGTATTTGATAATGTGTTTTATACAGTTTTGAATGTGAAGGGCAAGACTAAGGACGATTTGAAATCTAGACGTGATATAGAGGAAATATGCAATCGTCCTGAGCTTCATATGAAGCCCAATGATAATAAAAAACCAAAAGCATATTACGAACTAGACATCAACCAAGTTAAAGTACTGTTAAAATGGGTGGAATGATTACGATTTCCCGATGGAATTTCCTCTAATCTTCGTAGATGTGTCGACTATAAAAATGGAAGACTGAGTGGAATGAAAAGCCGTGATTGCCTTGTAATGATGGAAAATTTATTACCCATCGTTTTCAAAGAATTGTTACCAGTAAATGTTTGGACGGTAATGACAAAACCTAGTTTATTTTACAAGGAGCTTTGTTCAACTACGTTAAAAGTTGACCGTCTACTTAAACTTGAAGAATAAATTCCTATATGCTCTGCAAACTAGAGGAAATATTTCCTTCGGGTTTCTTTAGTGTAATGAGCATTTACCCGTTCATCTTCCATATGAAGCACGTCTTCGAGGTCCTATGCAATATGGATGGATGTATCTATTCGAAAGGTATGCTACTATACTGAGTATGTAAATGTTAATTTAATTTTAAACAGAAGTTAATACTTAACCGAAATATTTTTTATTAGGTACTTAAATCATTTAATGAAAAAAGTGAGACAAAAAGCTCGAGTTGGAGGTTCTATTTGCAAATCATATATCGAAGAAGAAGCTTCTTTCTTTTTCTCTCATTATTTTAATGATCATGTGAACTTATCATTTGTAAGTATTCCGCGTAATGATGAGGTCGTTGAAAAAAATTCTTCTTCTAAATCAATATTATCTATTTTTAAATAACATGGCCGACATGCTGGAAAGTGTGTGGACGTATGGCTAGATGATAAAGATTACCATGTAGCACACACATATATTCTTCTTAATTGTCCTGAAGTTGCACCATTTGTTAGGTAATTATCACCTTCCAAGTTTTGTTAAATTTAATACTATGTAAATAAATAATAATGTAATATATCATGTTTGTGTTTGCAGTATTTTTGAATCACAAAATCCAAGCGGCGATTTAAGCAAAAATTTCAGTACTTGGTTTTCGAAATACGTTTCTGATCCCACAAATAATGTGCTCGATGAAGGACTGAAACATTTAGCATTTGGACCGAAAAGAAAAGTTAAAACGTATCCAATATTTTTTGTTAACGAATATAAATTCAACACCAAAGAATACAGTGCTGAAAAATTAACAAACAATACTGGTGTATTTGTTAAAAGCAGTGATGATTCTAATAATTATATAAATGATTTTTGTGGTGTGTTAACTCAGATTTTGCATTTGACATATTTTACAAGACCCGCGGAGAATGTTTATTTGTTTAGATGCAACTGGTTCAGCAATGTTCCAGGTTATGGTATTAACGTGCATCCAAATTATAATCTTATAGAAATTAAACATACCTCGCGTTATCAAAAGTACGACCCTTTTATATTAGCCGAACAAGTCCTACAAGCTTATTATGCCCCTTATCCATCTCTAAAAAGGGATAAAGCAGATTGGTCTGTGGTTTTTAAAACAAAAGCAAGATTTACGTTCGATGGACAGAATATTCCATAAGAACAAGCCTATCAAGCAGATCTGGAAGAAAATGTTGAAATAGAAATTACAGATGATCAAACTGATTTTGGACCTTTAAATGATGAGACAAATGTATTAGTCGAAGCATTTGAGAGTGTAGAGGAAAACGAACACGAAATCGAGTCTGAATCAGAAAACGACGAGGACTACTTAGTAATATCCGGTAATTTTTACAATTATTCACATTACATTGATCTCTGATTAATAATGCATTTATCCAAAGTTATACAATTTAAATGACAACAAGTGTATACTCACACATTCAACACATACACACAACATGACACATTTGTAGCATATTGTATTACATTTTTTAATGGTTCGTCATATCATAATTATTATGAATTGTATACGTATGTATATGGCAGGTATATTATGTCTGGCTCTGGTTCTCAGTGATGTGGCTCTTCCCAGCAGATTGGAGAGAGTAGTGGTGAGCCACCAGCTCGTCCAGTCGTTTACTTGCAGCCAAAGGCTGAACTGGCGTAAGTATCATAATTAGCAGCATAGCAATTTAATTTTTTGTACATGATATATCTATAATTGTCTAAAGTTCTATTTTATATTTAACGCAGTGGGTTTTAGTTGGAACCATCTAAAGTGGTTCTGAACATTTCTAAGCAGGCGTATATAGGCAGGATGAGCGATTGCTGGCCTAAGTGGAGCAAGATCCCCGATGATGTGAGAGAGACCATTTGGCAAGATTTTCTAGTAAGTTTATACCGCTTCACAAAATGATTAATTAAATACAAATAAATAATTAGTAATATTTTCTCACTGTGCAGGGCGCAGTAGATTTGCAAGAGTCTGACATCAACTTAGTTCAGCGACACAGGAACTCAAAGATCGCTAAGAACTATAGGGAGAAGATATTAGAGATTAAAAAAGTGGGGAAGAAACCAAAGTGGATGAGCGCGGCTGTATAGGATAAGTGAGTTGACTGGTGGAACTCTGAGGAGTTCAAGGTAAATCTATAATGAATCTCAGTGATTTTTTTAACGTTTAATAAATAATTATTCATTGTAAATTTGCTGGAGGAGTCAGAAAGGAACTCAGCAAACAGGAGAATGAATCCAATAACTTATCGTGGAGGCTCCAAATCTTTCCAACATCACCGTGAAGATTCGGTAAATTTATCTATTATCACATTTGTATATTGATCAGTTCGGTAATTAGTTATATGGAGTTAAATTATCCAAATTATCAATCGCAGGAACGAGCTTATGGACATACCGTTGGCTTAGTGGACTTATTTTCTTACACCCATGCATCTAGGTAAGTAGACGAGTCTGGCAAAATCATATATCAGTGGATGAATCAGGATAGGGCAACTAAGGCATATGTATGCGTTTTTTAATTTTTAATACTTACATCGATAAGTTTATTAATTACTAGCTATGTAAAATAAAAATTACATTCTACTATTTTTCAACTGAAATTGTTTCTTTTCCATTATAGTCAAGGTTACAAGAGGCACAGGCTTTTTCACTTCAACAGTCTGGTCGTGATGAGTTGACAGAGGAGGAGCTAGATAACATATTTGACGCTGTTATGGATCCGACACAGCGGAGTGGACGTTATGGCTTCGGAAACGTAACGGTAATTAATCCTTTTACATATGTACAACAAATTAGCGTTTAGATATATAGTGTTATAATATTTTATATGCTGAGACAACCCTTTTGCTATTATTTCTATTTGCAGGCTCGACAAGCTCAAAAGGCCCAAGACAAAGAAGAAATTAAGGAGCTTAGAGCTATGACTGAGCAGCTATAGGAGGAAATCTTTTGCGAGCTGTACAGATGGAGCAGCTGAATCAAAAGCTTGCGGAGTATGTGCAGAATCATGGTACCTTTCCTTCTTCGTCTGGTACTTCCGGAGGTGACGACGAATATGCTTGAGGAGGTATGCTTTTTAGTGTTTGTGTTTGAACGATGTATATATTGACTTGGAGATGGTTATTATGTGTTTTAATGTTGTATATATTGGTATGGAGTGGGTGAGAATGATATTTTAATGGTATGTACATAGTTTGTTGACTTGTTTTGATGGTATTTACGTTGATGTCCGGTTTATGATGTTTGAATGGTTTGGTTTGTTTATATTGGTGTTTAATTGATTTATGTGTGTTGTTTATATTGATATTGATATATATATATACACACACATATATATATGTGTGTGTGTGTGTGGAATGGATTGGAAGTGTATTGGAAATGTATTGAAAATGGAATGGATTGGAAATGGTGTGGCTAGAAGGTGAATAGGCTTGTTGTTGTACAGCAAAATAAACCCAGATTTCCAATTGTTTCCAACGACTTATTGGACATTTTATTCAAAATAAAGAGTATGACATTCTTTTGATCTTTGAGAAGATTCTTGTGATATTGATTAATCTATAGTTGATTTTCGATTACATACTTATCATAGTATGGCATCATGATTATTATACGTTTTTGTCATATCTCTTATTCTATATCATTTCATCTGATATTTATAGTTAGACTGATCCGTTTATTATTTTCTTATTAAATAATACTCGGGTCAGACCGAGATGTTACAGGTGCTTCTGCTTGACTTCACATCTGGGATTATCATCCTGACTTTTGGCTAACTACTTAGATTAATAGTTTTTGGTTGTATATATTTGAGATATAGAATCACTGATGTATACTTATTCTTTTGTCTAGCACTTGTAACTATTCTTTTGTGATATTGTGGATCTTGTTTGACCACTACTCTGATGTACGCTTTCATGTGTAATATTCATATCTGTTTCCGTCTTTGAGATATGAACTTCTGTGACTGATTTATGTTATTCTTATTTCTATATTTGTTTCCGAAGATATTATAGCCACTGTGTAGTAGCTTTGAGTTTGTATCGACATGTCGGATTCCCTCTTTGAGTGCAAGTTATATTTTTATTTGACATATCGGTGCTCGCACAAAGCAATTACATGGATGGTCGCTCCTCAACAGCCTTATTCTCCGCGCTAGTTGACGGCATTACCCCATAGTGTCCTTGTCTAGCGTGGACATAGAGGTGGGGAGTCACAAGTTATATATATACTTTTAAGGATGTAATTGAAAGTTATACAAGTTTTTCTAATTTTTTTAAATAAATTTATTGTTCAATAATCATATCATTTGATTTTAGGTTACTAATTTCAACTTTTGAAAATTTCATTTATAACCTATAATTTAATCTCTTGTTTTAATTAGAGGTTCCAATTAGTAATTAGTTACAACCCAAACTATTAATTAACGGAAACTTAAGAACTAAATATCGGGTTTAATTTCAAATCATTTGAAATAATAGATAGATGTATATACTTGCAAATTTTATATTCAATTATATTTAAAACAATTTAAAATTTATACTTGTTTATCAAAATAAATCTGCAATGAAACTACTACCGTGGCCTTCCCACTTCGAAACTCGAAAATGAATATCGATGATGCATGCACTCATCACTGAAATTATTTTCCAGCGACAGAGAAGGGAGTACAGAGTTTATTTCTTTTCAAAATTTATTTAAAATAATTCTTTCGTATTATACCGAAATATTTATATTAGAAAATACTTCTAAATAATATTGTTATTATATTCCAAAATCATTTAAAAGAAATTTACAAAACACTGGAACTTAAGTTCTAAATTCCCAATTTTTCATTTATTTTATTTTCAATCCCATTTCAACTATTATTTATAAATTTCATTACCTAACAATTAATATATTGCAACCAAATATATATGTCATCTATAAAAAAATTATTTTATATATATAGAAAATATAATAGGCATAATTATTTCATTCGCCTATATTCAAAACAAATATTGTGTCGGTCTGTCCTATTAAGTGTTTAGAAATCCCTATTGATGTCATAACATCCTGTGCACCAACCAGAATTTATAAACACAAAGCGGAACAAATTAACACAGTATCAAAACCCTTTTTATAACATGAACAAATACGTTCTCTCATATATATACACTCAAGGACTCATCATAGGGTATTACTACCCTATTAATAAAGAGTCAGACCCCACAAAGCTAAGGTTTATCGCTAAAACAAAGCTCTGATACCAGATGTAACATCCCACCTTTTTGTACGCTTTAAATCGACGATAAACCACACATGTCAGACTTAAACCATACAGAAGGGCGGATTGTTATGGGGTAAATGAAAAAAAGCAGTGAAAGAAAAAGAACAAAACAGAATCTTGCAGTGGAACGATAAAATATAATAATCAAATATACAGTTCATGAAGCTATTTTATAAAATATTCGATTATACTTATACAATACATATCAGAGTTACACATACTGGAGAATAATAAATAATGCAGTGGAACGGTATGAATGTAGTGGAATAATATGATAAATAATAGTCATACAATCTTCGTCTTCGTCCTTCAGAAATAAAGTCTTCGAATCCTGAAATGCTCAGACTGACCCTAGCGAATTGAAAAGACAAAACGCTCGAGTCAGAACTAAAAGATCTTATGTAAGTTAAATCAACTGTAAATAAAATGAGTGGAATGGCGTCAGAGATGTTTACGGGATTTGACATCTCCTATCCGGTGTCTAACGTGAGTGCAGTAACTTAAGAGATGCTCGGGATTCACATCTCCTAAGGATCCATTAAACTATTACTATGTAGTAATATAAGCTATTATAATAATGTCCAATAGTAAAGTAAACTTACTTTTAAATAGCATAAGGGGTTACCCATATAGCCCTTACCACGTAATAGTCCCAGTAGTCCATCCAGTATCAGCACATCTCCAGAGCGGGAGACTACCCCAAATACTCCACGGGCTACGGGAGAAAACCAAACTCGTACAAGGCGCGCTATGGTAGGCGACACGACACAACTAAGCAGTGCCAGGTTAGATATACCAGTTACACTTCCGGGCCAGTGGTAACGTGTAGCAGCTACTACCGCCCACCTCGAGCCATACCCCCAAATCAAAAGAATCAAAAGTGGCCACCGCATAAATCTCAAAGTCATAATATAATATTGAAGGAGTGTGTCCGATCAAAGGAATGACCTCATTAGCCTGTCAGTTGCTCCTGTTTTGGCCACCTTATGCCAACTCACGGGAGTCGGGTCCACGTATATACCTAAATAGAACGTCGCCACCATCCTACTTCATTCTGGAAACTCCACCACATACACGGTTGTTAAAGTGGTTTTCGGAGTTGGCAGAGAGTATGACAACTTCCGATCCCGGTCTCTTCAACAACCAAAGTTATTATAACACCGTGGTCATTTCAAAATAATTATACTTCATAACCAGAATCTACTATCCATTTCAAAACCATATAAATACGATACCATATCCCTTTCAAAAACCAAATAAATATGATATCACTTTTACATAAACCCAAATTGATATAATATCATTTTTATTTCAAATATATCCTCTTCCCCAAAATCATAGCACTTCAACGTTATAACACTTTCAAAACAAAACATTTGAAATATAACTTCCACCACTCAAATGGTTTAAATATTAGGATACTTTATATGATAAAATGGCTTCTTAGATTTCACAAATCAATTCCAAAACAGCTCGAATTTCTAAATTTTAAATTTAACTAAATCCTAAATCATACATTTCAATACAAATCAGTTTTCAAATGAACTATTCCAAATTTTATCGATTTCAAAACATATTTGGTCCACAAAAAAACTATTCCAAATTCAATATTATTTCAAACTCTAAGTATTCCCAATTTCAAAACTGAGTTCGGTAATTACGATTCAACAATTCACCTTTCTATTATTTAGTTTGAAATGATTTATGTAATAAATCCACTATCATCTGAATAAAACTCAATTTACAAATAACTTAAATATTTCCTTTAATTTATTTATACTTGAAATATTCATTTAATTCATCCTAAACCCAAAATCAAGTCCGCGGGCCTTGGTCGGGTGGTGGGGTGATACGCCTCCCAAGTGTGAGGTTCGAGGTTCGAGTCCCACCTTTGTGTGGGAGGAGATACGCCTCTCACATGGGAGGTTTGAGGTTCATTTTCGTGCCTCCTGCACCAAGTGTCAACCGAAAGGTCTAGTTAGCCTGGAATAGTGGTTATGGCGGGCCAGCCATCTATTCCCTAGGTTTACTGCTCAGGAATTGCATGTCGGTAGTGATTGAATAGGTTTCCCTAGTTCCAAAAAAAGCCCCCAAAATCAAGTTATAAGAACCATATCTTTTAAAATTTCAAATTTAATAAATTTTACATCGACTTGCTGAGTGTAATTTTTAAATAAGCTTAATTTCAAATAAATTTCCAACTTACCTTCCAACCTTAATTCATTTAAATCATTATAACCCCTATATTAAAGTATGATTTAAATACTTAAACATATTTTATTTCAATAAAATCAAACTCCATTATCAAACTTATTTTATTAAACAAATTTATACATAGCTTAAATTCAAGAATTTAAATATATATAAAATAATATTTATAAGATATCAAAAAACAATATTGTGGTGGATGATGTTGTGGTGGATGATGATGAGGTGGATGTTGTTGTGGTGGATGATGTTGTGGTGGATGATGATGTGGTCGAGGAATTGTGTGTTCATGATGCCAAATCAAACAGTGGATGCATGAATGATATGCATGATAAAAATGAGAATGTACAATGTGCAAATGAGGAATGTATGGTAATGCAATGTCAATCAGAAGTTAATGCAAAAGATTTAATGCTTCATTCTGAAAAATAGCAGATGAATGGTAACCTTGCTGAAATTAAATTACACATGCATGCACAGCAACCTAACAGGACATGCACTATGCAATTGAATGCACATCAACCAATCAGTGCACACCCCATAAAAAATACCCATGTCTCAATTCAAACTTGTCCCGCATCCCCTCTGGATCCGGATTCAAATGCTCATCCCAATCAATCTACACATGGCTTATTACAATCTCTACCCTCTTCCCCTCTGGATCATACATGTTACCATTTCTGTGCACAGCTACAACAGCAGATAAATGCCCTTATCTTAAGTGACCATTATACTGCTCTCTATCTCTTCCTTCAATCCCTCCTACTTCAGAATCTTGTCCATCACTTCAACCTTATACCTTTTCACGTACGATTCCAGGATGGATAACACCACCTACCTCACCGAAGCAATCATCCATTGACACCAACTCTGCCAGGACTGTCAATTCCAAATGGAAAACAAAGCCAAAGAAAATTGATAAACCCAGAAATGAGTCTCCAATCACGAGGAGCATGTCAGAAGCAGCTCTTCGCTCAAAAGTTTAATCCATGTCGCACATTTTTGGAGCTTGGAATATTAGGGGAGCCCATAACCACCTTAAACTCGATCAAGTCAAACATTTAATTGCCTCCCATCACCTATCAATCATTGCTATCCTTGAAAAAAAGTTAAATCTTCCTCTAACTATAAATGTTGCAAGGTATATTAACCCTACGTGGCTCCTCAATCACAATTTGCCTGAGGCCAGTTATGGCCGCATCATGGTACTGCACAATCCTGCTGTGCTTTCCCTTAAACTGCTTCATGCAACGCCTCAAATAATGCATTTTCACGCTAAGTACTCTAGCCCTCCCTCATCTTTTTACATTTATTTTGTTTATGCATCAAACTCTGCCCCCTCAAGACAGTCTCTCTTCAATCTATTACCTGCCCTCCGACAGGAATCGCATCCCTGGGTTATCTTGGGTGATTTCAACAGCTGCTTTTGCTTGTCTGACAAGAATGGTGGCCTTCCTCTTACACTTAGGCAAATTCAGCCTATTAATTCTGCCATTTCTGATTCATCTTTGACTCAAATTCCTAGGACTGGTGTTCTTTTCTCGTGGAACAATCGGTCACGAAGAGGAACCAGAACTTTTTGCAACATCGATCACTCTTTTATCAACTACAAAGCCCTTTCCTTATGGCCCAATATTACTGCTTTCCTTCCCCACCCTGTTCTCTCTGACCATTCTCCCCTCATCATAACCACTGGGTTGCTGCCCCCGGAAAAGAAAAGAGGATTTAAAATTTTCAATTCTTGGATAAATGACCCAGAATTTAAATCTATTATACAGTCAGCTTGGATGAATATTTTTTATTGCAATCCCATGTACATTTTTTGCAGAAAGCTTAGGGCAGCGAAGGATGCATTAAGGGCATGGGCAAAGACCAAGTACGGCAATGGCACACTTAAATCAACTGTTCTTGGGGAACAGTTGAAGGAAGCGCAGAAAAGAATGATGGCTAATCCTAGTAGTTCTGATCACGCTGAAGAAGAATATGCGCTTTACAATGAACTCAATAAGGCTCTGGAGACTGAAAGCGATATGAGGAGGCAACAACTGCGAATCAAGTGGGCTGCTGTTGGGGACAGGAACACCTCTTTCTATCATGCATCTCTTAAGATAAAGCAATCAAAAAATAACATCACATCCATTTACGATGAGGAAGGAATCTTGCACACTTCTCCTGAAAAGGTTGATACTGCATTTCTGAAGTACTACACCTCTTTGTTTGGCAATCACAGTAACTTTGAACCTGAAATTGAGCATCTCTCAAATATAAATTTACCACGTCTCAATAATGAAGAAGCCTTAAAATTAGTGGAAAGGGTGACTGATGAGGAAATCAAGAACACTCTATTTGCAATGAAGAGGAGCTCGTGTGGGGGACCTGATGGTTTCAATGTGGTATTCTTCACTTCTTGTTGGAATATAGTTGGAGGCAAATTCTGCAAAGCAGTGAACAATTTCTTTGATAAATGTAAGCTCCTCAAATCAGTTAATGCTACGAACTTGGTTCTCATTCCAAAGAGCTTGTCTGCCAATTCTGTTACTTCCTATAGACCCATCTCCTGTTGTAACATTGTCTACAAGTGTATATCCAAAATCATTGCTTCCAGACTGGTCGGTGTTTTGGATAGAATTATATCTGAAAACCAAGCTGCATTTCTGCCTAAAAGGAGCATTCTTGATAATGTCATGCTTGCCCATGAGTTGCTGAAAGGCTATAGACGTGTCAATTCATCCCCTGGTGCTATGCTGAAGCTTGATCTTCGTAAAGCATATGATAGTATTCAGTGGAAATCAATTGTTAGAGTTATGGCACTCATGGGCTTTCCTAAAGTCTTTGTCGCATGGATTTATGAATGCATATCCTCGCCCACCTTCTCTCTGATCGTCAATGGAGCTAACATTGGCTCCTTTTCATCTGATCAGGGCATTAGGCAAGGGGACCTGCTTTCTTCCTATGTATTTCTATTAATAATGGAGGTCTTTACGTGCATGCTAAAGCCTTTGTACTAAAGCAAACAAATCCTCTACCATTCCAAGTGCATGGACCTGCAAATCACCTCCCTCCTTTTCGCTGATGATATCATGATTTTTACAAAACCAAATCTTCCTTCCATACTATGCATTATTGGTGCGATTCATAAATTCTACCAAATGACAGGCCTAAGCCTTAATATTTCTAAATCTAGTATTCTTTTCGCTGGAATTTCTGACTTGCATCAGAATTATCTTGCCTCCTCTACTGGATTGCAAGCAATGAATCATGACATGAATTACCTAGGGTTGCCCTTATGTACTTCTAGAGTGTCTCATGCCGATTGCCTTCCTCTCTATCAAAAAATAACCGATGTCATGGACTGTTGGGCGAACAAATTCCTATCCCAAGCTGGCAGGTTGGTTCTTGTGAAGTCGATTAGTTTCTCCATGTTGGTCTATTGGGCTCGTGCTTACATTCTTCCTATCAAGCTTTTGAGAATGATAAGAAAGGCTATGATGAGATTTTTCTGGTTTGGATCCATACATTCCAGGAAACCAGTTCCCTGCTCTTTTTCAACTTTTGAGAAACCTAAGAATAAGGGGGGTTTAGGTCTGTACAACATAGAAGTGTGGAATAAGGCAGCTTATAGTAATCACCTGGATGCTCTATTAACGAAGAAGAATACCCTATGGGTCCGGTGGGTCCTCAAATACAATGTTGGAGCTAGGAAATTCTGGTTCATGGATGTTTCCCAGTCTTCAAGTTGGATTTGGAGGAGCATATTGAAGCTGAGAAGATCCCTGCTTCCTTATGTTCAAATAAAGCTTGGTGTCAATTGCACGTGCAGTTTTTGGCATGACCCATGGATAAGTAAAGGGTTTATAATTGGGCAGCTGTTCTCTCCCCAGCAAATTTATCAATCTGGTGTTGGAATGAATGCGAAGGCTGTGGACTACGTTCACAACGGAGTTCTTGTGATGCCCTATTCAAGTAATCAGATGGTTAGGGCTTTCTGGCATCAACACGCAGTGAACATATTTGACATGCATGACGATTGCGCTGTTGTTTGGAATGGTACAAACCATGCAGTTAGCAGAATTTACAATGACATGTTAGAAATGAATGCAATGCCTGACTGCAAATGGAGCAAAGTGACTTGGTCTGCTGTCTCACCTAGTTCTGATAATCTAATGCTATGGAAAGTAAGAAATAAGGCATTGCTAACTAAGGATAGAATGATTGGTTTTGGGATGTCTGTTCCCTCTAGGTGTGAATTATGCTTTACGCAAGAGGAGAGTGTCAATCACTTATTTTTTGAATGTGCTTATGTGGCAACTATGGACAAAAATCTTAAATTGCAATGGTTCGGTCTCTGCTGCATATTCTGCTGTTGATCAATGGGGATTCATTGAACAGGCTTTAAGGTGGAGGGATGAGGAGAGATTTGCCTTTTTCTACAGTTTGAAAAAGTTGCTGAAAATTATTTGGGAGGAAAGAAACATAAGGTGTTTCAAAGGAAGAAGTCAAAGCAATTCAGTGCTATGGCATGCTTTGAGGCACATCATAATGATGGGAATGAGGGAAAGTATGCATTCTTTTCATGATAATTTGATTGATCCTTGGATCAGTTAGCTTTTTGGCTTTCTTTGTTTTTTTTCCTCTGTGCTCATAGTTCATCCTTGTGCTGTCTCCTCTTGTTCTTTTTATTTTTTCCTTATTAATAAATCTAGTAGGGGACCAGTTTAACCCCGCTTGCTCTGCAAAAAAATTTTTTTTTATTTAATAGTATATTTCTATCCAATACCATAGAAATCATTTTCAAAATATTTATATATGGACCGATGGTGTCTATATATAATTTTCTATGCTATGGTCCAGTAATCCGGATATTCATCATTTCAACCAATAATTTAAAATAAAAATATGGTTATTTATCATTTCAAACTGAAATCCCAAATGAATATAAAATGCATAACAACTTGCAGTTTATAACAATATAAAACACAACATCCATTCATCTAATATCAATCATCAACCATTTATCATAATCATCATCCAATTCAAACAATAACATCAATATAGAACAAATAATAAATAACAGGTATTTACTTGCAGTTTATATTCAATAATAATTTAAAAAGATATTTTATTCAATAAATTCAGTTTAACTGGAATGATGATAAAATATGCCAAACAGTCATAAATAAATTTCTAATCACATCAAAATTTAATTTAATACACATAATAAATTTTAGGACTTGTGAGCGGGTTAAAACACTCACCTTTTGAATTTAAATTAAATTTAAAGCCAATTGAAACCCAAAATTTGAACAGTCTCAGAATTCGTCCAAACCAGTATCGAAATGTCCAGAATTCCAATACGAACTAGCGGACAAAACCGCGCATGAATTGGACCTCGTGTGCAAAAGTTACGTCGATTAGAAGTTATATGATTTTAAATTAACATTAACAAAAATAAAAAATAAAAAAACCTAACACGTCAACATTTCCTCTCCTCAACAGGCATGAAGCCGAACCTAGATACACGCCTGCCTAGCTATTTCGAATGCAATCACGAAGCCACTCAGATCACCGCCCCCAACCGCCATGTTGGCCCGCCGTCGCCTCACGGAGTTCGCCGCCGTCCTTCCCCCGATCCCTGACCCTTACGCGACCACAATCAGCCCAAGCAGGGCAACAGCTGCCACCGAAAATTGATGCCCTAATTGAATTTTTACCGTAGATCCAACCATCAATTCGTGAAACGAAGCATACCGATGAACTCCTCATTGTCCACTCTACAAAACCCAAAAATAGATTCGAAGATCGGACGATTTTGGTCGCGGCATGACGAACGGCCTTGCATAGTTCATCGATTTTCAGCCACACCGAAACCCAAATTGAAAAACGAATCATATATTTGACTTGCGCTCATCGAGAGCTTCAAATCCATATATAATTCAATATAGTTTGAAGAGATTTAATTTTTGGCTTTGAATTTTATGGGAAATTGCAATTGGAATATGGGTTCTGTCTGCCATTGAAGAGGAGAAGCAAACATAATTGTACATACAGAAATGAGGAATAAGAAATAGGCTAGGGTTTATAACAAGGTATATATAGGCAGAACAAAATAAAAAAGATGGGCTCGATTTGGTTTGGAAAATTGAATGATATATGGCTCCAAAAGCCCGTTTCGACTCTGGAACGGAATTGGGTCAACCCATATATCAAAATAGATGTTTTAAAATATTTAAAAATCGATGGAACAGGTTTCAAGTCCAAATTCCATCGTATGAATAAGTTATTCTAAAATCAAGTTATTTCAAATTGATTTCTATTGATTTCAATTTAATTGATTTCTTAGCGTTTCAAGCCCGTACGATCAAACGACAAGTCCGATCGTTACCAAACTTGAAATCCTACAATAATTCACTATTACGGATCTGATGAAACTGGTTTCATCGAAATCCGAGTCAGTGGCCAAAATGGCTATTTTCACATTATTAAATTATTTAATATTAAATTAATTAAATCAAATCTTCACTTCTAATTCTACAATTAGCAATCTTTATCACTTTTGATTTCTTAAATCTTCACCATCATTTAGACAAGTTCATACGTCAATTTAAAGTTAATAAATTTACCCATTACCGTATTTAGTTTCAATTTTAACAAATTTATTAATTATCAGTTGAAATCTCAAAAAATCCATTTATTTGTTTTAAAACTTGTTATCAAATAAATTGACATCTTATGGGTATAATTAACATTGATTTATATTACATTTCATTAATGTATGTTTCATTTCATATTAATTCCCATTTACGTAATATTTATTAAATTCCCGTTTCCTGTAGATTTGACCAGGCAACTAGGTACTCGGCATTAGCACACTGTTGGCTATGAATGGATCGTTCGACATCTACATACCGTTCGGCATTCTCAACGCTCGGCGCAAATGGTTTGTCTGGCATTCACGTTCGATTGACATTCGTGAGTACTCGGCATTGGGAGGCGTTCGACGGTCAGGGTTGTTCAGCATTTGGGAGCGCTCCGCATCCAGGAGAGCTCAGCATCCAGGAACGTTTGGCAATCTAGGGACGTTCGACATACAAGGAACGTTCGGCATACAAGGTACATTCGGCTTCCATGGACGTTCGGCATTCAGGGTCATTCAGCATTCCGGGTGTTCGGCACCGCTTTGTTCGGCATGAGAACATCGTTCGGCATGCGAGAGCATTCGACATCAAATGACTTTCGGCATCTCTGGACGTTCGGCATGGCAGACTCGGTCGGCATTCCACGCTGCTTGGCATCCAGAGGTGTTCGGCATACCGAAACCATTCGGCATGAAGAGGTGTTCGGCATTCAACCCATCTCAATCATCTTCGACCATTGCTCGGCATACGCTCGTCGCTCGGCATACACTCGTCGCTCGGCACCTCACTTCTTTTGGCATAAGGATATCGTTCGGCCAACTCCTTCCACTCAATACCTCAATCATTCGGCATGAAGACTACGGTTCGGCATTTGGCCGTTCGGCGTATATGGATCAACATACAGAGCTCACTCCATTTGGGCCGAGGTATTCAGCTATCAGGCCCACCGAGGAAGTCCAACCCATATTCGTCTATAAATAGAGAGGTGGGGGCACAGTGAAAGGGATCGGTTTTTAGAAGAACACTGGGGAAACTCTTCGCATTCAACACTCACTCAAGACTTAATCTTTTACTTTGCAATTGTATTCAAGTAATTGGAAACGGATTGTATATGTAATCAACTGTCAAGAAAAGCAATAGAAATCAACTTCAAAGTGGATGTAGGCAGTTACGCCGAACCACTATAAATTTGGTGTTCTTGTCCTCTGCATTTAATTTACATACTGTCTTCTGTTTTAATTTAATATCTTCATTAATCTCTCCACAAAATCTTTCTTAAGGTTGTTAGTGGCCAATTTTGGTGTTAACATTTTGGTGCTTTCACTGAGAATTGAATTCTCAGGCTGTTAGGATCTGCTTTGTAGCTACTGGATTGCATAAATCCTCCAAAGGAGATCCAAGATCATTCACCAAGCATCTGTTGATTCTATTCGGAGTTATAACCAACAACTCTACCATGAGAAGACTACGAACCAAATCGGCCTCCTACAATGTAGATGTCCATGAGACTACTATCGTGCAATAAGTTGGACCTAGAAATCGGCAAGCAACTCGAGATGCAGGGCCCTCCACCCAAACCAAGCAAAAGTTATTTATCGAATAGAGTTCAATGACTTGATAAGAGAACTCAAGGAAAGTAGAAGGCAACTTGCTAAGCAGATTCAAGCCAACACTAAACTCATGACTCAACTCACTTAGTAGTAGCGTCAGAATGATGGAGGTAACCCTGCCCTTTATTCTGAATCTGATAGTTCAACCTCAGCTGATGAACCTCCTCGGCGTAGGCGCCGTAAGGATGAAGGTGCATAGGCAAGTGTCACAGATCGGTCGACTAAGGATCAAACCCGTGAGGAGACCGGACGCCCGAATCTCCAAGACCCAAATCAGGCGGGATATCAACCCATACGGTCACGTGGAACAGAACCCAACCTTCCATCCTCCATACAAACTTCGGACTTAATAGCGATGGTCATGCAGTTGATGAGAGAGAATTAAGGCTTGACCAATGAAGATTGGGGAGTGTCCAGAAGCCATACTCCCTTTACAGATGGTATCCTGCAGGCTGAGTACCCCAAGAAGTTCAATTTGCCGATTATCCCAGCCTACGAAGGGAAGACCGATCCCAGGCAGCATGTGTTGAGGTACAGATGGATGATGGATTCTACAAGAGCTAGCGATGAAACCAAGTGTAGATGCTTCCTAATCACTCTGTCCGGAATTGCCACCATGTGGTTTACTCGACTTTCCCCACGATCTATATCCAGATTTGACGAATTGGCAATGAAATACATAGAACAATTCAGGATATACACCACTCGTCCAAAGGATATGATGTCCTTATCAAGCGTAATCCAAGCTTTGGGAGAGTCACTGAAAGAATACTTGCAGAGATTTCATGTTGCTGCTATCGAAGTGAGAAATCCAAACGACCATGCAATTTTGATGGCGGTAATGCATGGAGTGGATCCAGACTCTGAATTTGGAGATTGGTTGGCGGGAAAACCCCCAGCAAGGTTGGAGCGTTTTTATTCGAAAGCTCATCAGTTCATAAGAAGGGAAGAAGCTTGATGGACAAGACGAGACAAGGTACCAGGGCCTACTCAGGAGACTGTGAAAAGTAACGTCGCCATGAAGCAAATCGGTGATAATTCGAGAAAAGCTCAAGTCAACGCCCAAAACAAGCCTGGGAAGTCTAAAGGATCCGGAGGTGGAAATCCCAGAAAGAAAAGAGAGACGGGGAAATGGAAGTCAAGGATCCAGACCTACAATGAATACACCCTGCTCAACGCATCTCTTGAGAACATCTATTTGTCAACTTGCGACACTTTTCAATATAGAAATCCACACCCAAATGAGTCAACGGAGGAACAGAAGCGGATTGGGAAATATTGCCGCTTTCACGGGTCTTATGGGCACAACATAGAGGAGTGCAGACACCTCCATGACGCTATAGAAAAGTTGATTAGACAAAAGAAGCTGCAGGAGTTTGTCAAAGACCCACAAGACGGAAGACAAGAGACATCGGACCCCGGACGCGGGCCAGCTCCACGCCAACCAGAATAACCTGCTTAAACTGTGGGTAGATTGGTTATCAACATGATTGCTGGTGGACCTCATCCTGCGGATAAGGATTGGCAGGAGATGGAGAGATATGCTAACTCTTTAAGACATGCGAAGTATGAGTGTTGTTCGAATGTGTAGGATGGGACTCCTGCATAGCAGCAGCGCACGATGGATGATGATGTTGTATTCACGAGCAGAGATGCAGATAAGGTGGAGGCTCCTACCATCGACCCGATGGTCATATCTGTGACAATCGGGCCGGCATTTGTGAAGAGACTTCTAATTGATTGCGGAAGTTCCGTTAACATCATCTTCAAGAAGGCATATGTGACAACTCGATATTTTCAACCATTCGCATCCGCACATGTCGGACTTGAATTGCTCAAAATACCGCGTTGTAAATAAAATTTGGCAAATCTCAGAATATACAGTAAATACATAGTCACAGATCACAGACAGAGTAAATAATAATGCAGCGGAAATAAAAGAGATAGTAGTTCATGAAGCTACTATATAAAAATAAGATACATCAGAGTTAAACAAGATACAACAGAAGAGTAACAAGATACATCATGTATAAATCAGAATACATCACTGAAATCACTTGATACAAAAAGCAAAATAGATGGCTAGATCTTCAAGGAAAGCTCCAGCTCCAAAGGTGAATCTTGAATGCTAACTCACTCAATCTGACTCGAGCGTAAAGCAAAATGCAAAACACTCGAGTCAGGACATAAATACTTATGAACTGTAAATCAACTCAAGTGAACAGTAACAAAAATGCATCAGTAACTTAAAGGATGCTTGGGATCGCCCATCCTTTAAGGATCCGTTAAACTATTTACTATGTAGTAATAATGCGCTATTATAATAATGTCTACAGTAAAATAAACATACTTTTAAATAGCGTTCCGGGCTACCCATATCACCCTTCACACATAATAGTCCCAGTAGTCCATCCAATATCATGCCATCTCCACTCCGGGTGACTGTCAGAGGATACCACACGGGCTACGGGAGAGAAACAAACTCGTAGTAAAGGCCCGGTATGGTAGGTGACACGGCACACAAGGCAATGCCAGGGTAGATATACCAATTACGCACACGGGCTGGTGGTAACGCAGCAGCCACATACGCCCACCTCGGAACACACTCCCAAATCAAAATCGGAGGATGGCCATCTAATCAATCACCAGTAAGAGTATAGTATCGAAGGAATGTGTCCGATCGGAGGAATGACCTCACTTGGCCCGAGATCGCTCCTGTTTTAGCCACCTTATGCCAACTCACGGGAGTTGGGTCCACGTAATATACCTCAAGAACGTCGCCACCATCCTACTTCATTTTGGAATCTCCACCGCGTACACGGTTGTTAAAGTGGTTTTCGGAGTTGGCAGAGAGTATGACAACTTCCGATCCCGGTCTCTTTAACAACCAAACGTTATTATAATGCTGTGGTCATTTCAAAATAGGTTATACTTCAAAAAGATCAAATCATTTCGTTTCAAACTATATTTCTTTCAAAATAGTTTATACTTCGAAACCAAAACCATTTTTATTTCAAAACTATTTATTCAATCAAAATAGTTTATACTTCGAAACCAAAATCATTTTTATTTCAAAACTATATTCAAATCAAAATAGTTTATACTTTATCATTTCCATCTCAAACCTATATTCACTTCCAAAAATCATAATACTTTCCAAGTTATAACTCTTTCGAAACCAAAATACTTGAAATCATTACACTTTGAAAATCATAACATTCTGAAATCATACATTTGAAATCATGAAACATTCATTTAATTCTTTAAATTTTACAAATTTATTTCCAATTTAATTCAAAATTTCAAATTTCCAATTTAATTCAAATCAAACCATCAATTTCAATTCAATTCAGTTTTCTAACAAAACATTTCAAATCTTATAAATTTCAAATATAGATTTGATCTACAAAATAAGCTATCCAATTTTAATATGTTTCCAAACTTTAATATCCCACATTTCAAAACTAAACTTTATAATTCCGTATATTCATATCTCAAATCTAATTTCATTATTATGTAGTTTTGAAATATTCATTTCATAAATCCAATATTATTAAAATAAACTTAAATTACAATTAAACCAAATATCTTTTCATACAAATATAAACTTCAAATATTCCTTTATCAAATAAAGAAAAATCAAATATCATTCAGCATTCACATTCTTTATTAAAATAAAGATCAAATCATTTCCAAACCATTTCAAAATCATTAAAATATTACATCCTTTCAAAACTTCATAATCAAATCATTATTTGAATTCAAATCCAAATATTCAAAGTTAAATATCATTTAAAAATCAAATATGTCATTCATTTATTATTTCAAACATCATTACCAAAAATACATTCCAAAATTCCATTCAAAAATTCATTTATTATATTACATTTCATTAACACATAACCAAGTAAACTTTATTTAAATTCAAATTCAATTTAAATTCCTTAAAAATTCAAATTTAAATATTCAAAACTTCTAAAATTTCACAGATAATCCATTTCAAAAGTTAAATTATTTAACACTTTAAAATATAGCCCAAACAGTGTTAAAATCTATAACATTTCAAAACATTGTCAAATTATAGCAACGACAGCATTTATAAAGTGCTATCGTAGCTTATATTTTCCAAAATGGTTTATTTCAAGAATAGCGACATTTATAAAATGTCGTAATAGATATTTAGTTATTTCAAACATTGTTAGATTCAAAACAATAGCATTAAAATACTGTCAAAAGATAAAGCATTTTGAAAATGCTATAAAATTCCAGCTTTCATTTTAGCTTTTCAAAAATAATAATAAAACTCCAAATTTTTATTATTACAACTTAAAAATCATATTTCTAGACTTCAAAATTTCACATTTAAAATCATTTTAACATATGATTTAACACAATAAAATTTTAAGATCAAATATTCAATTTTGCAAACTCCATTCATTTATTAAGTCAAAATTCACTGTTTATTAATTTATAAATTTAATAAACTTAAAATTTTACTTCAAATATCATTTCAAAACTTTAAATTTAATTTCCATTATTTATTTACATCTTAAAATAAAATTTAAAGTCAAACGTCACATTTACTCCAAATTTACATACTTGAATTCACTTAAATTCACAATTTCAAGATTTAATATTTAACTTTCTTAAAACCATAATATATATATTTTAAATCAAAATTTCATACTTTTGAAAATACGTATTTAAAAAAATCATTTAAAAATATACCACGGGGTCTGTATATAATTTTCTAACCTAGGTCAAGTGATACAGATATATATCATTTCAATCCGTAATTTACAAAGAAAACCGGGTTTTATCATTTCAAACCCGCAATCCCAAGTCAAATAAAATACAATAAAAATCGCTCAGGCCTATCATTTCAGCCCATAACGATTTGTTCCTATTCTAAAGTCCGTTCGGGTATGTATCATTTCAACCCATAGTGATTCTATTCTAACAGGGAACTTGCAGTGTGATCATATGCATAAACAATATAAACAATGTTAATGTCACAATATAATGTCATATATCATATTTCAGGTGATAATTAACAGTTTTAACATGGTAATAACATGGCACAGCATATCATATGGTCATCATTAACTTGCATAACATTTTATATTACTAAACACTTGTCATCAATTCACTATTTCATAAGTATAAATGTCAGGGTGAGAAAGACTCACCTTTTACGAAGCTAGAGACAAACAACACACACAAGAGCGTTTCCAAAGGCACGACAAGCACGATTTGATTTGAATTGATGGAGACCCTTGTAAACAACACAAAATATAACATACATAAGCACAAATATAGATATCGACATACAAATATAATCAACAACTTTAGTTTGCAGAACAGTTGCAAAACAAGAGAGATGACCAAACCTTAGAAGCAAAAGACTTGCACACGACAACATAAGCTTGTCACATGTTCAAATGTGCTTGATCTCACCACACTAGGCTCAGCCTAGGTGTCAACATGGCTCGGCCATGGCCTAGAGACAAGGCTTAGGGCAAGAAAGTGGAAGGTAAAGGCAAAACAAGTGGAAAGTAAAGGAGGTAAGGGGTTTAGGTCAAGGAATGGAAGGTTTTGGTGTAATTAGGCTCGGCCTATGGTCCTATGGGCTCGGCCTGGTGCATTTTCATGTCAGGTTAGAGATGATAATGATGGCTATAGGTCATGGCAGCAAGTTGTGGTGGTGTTAGAGGTGGTGGCCAAGGCTAAACATGAAGGAAATGGGAATACAAGGCTCGGCTAGGCAATATTTGGAGTTTTAAGCAAAGTTTTGTGGAGATGGCTTCAATTGGATGGCATGGCTTGTCATGGTCAGAGGAGGAGGAGATGTTTGCTGCTGTAGATGGTGGAGGAGATGGTGGAGCTTATGGTGGAGGTGATAGGCCAAGAATCATATGTGAAGTCAAGGCAAATTTAAGCAGAAAACAAGGCAAATTCCATGAAGAAAGGTAGAAAAGAATAAAGAGAAGCCATTAACTTGGAATTTTTTTTCTCAAATGAGAAATAGTCGTGAGTTGAAGAGGATAAGAAGTATTTTCACGTGAAAGGCAATGGGAAATGTATAGCTATCAAGGAGAAAATGAAAATCTAAGGAAATGAAGTGACTAGCTATTGAAAAGTCACAAGAAATGAAGAGCCTTGTCTCTTTGAATTTCTAATTTCTTTTTAAAATTTAAATACATGTAAAATATGTATAAATACAGATAAAACACGAAAATATAGTAAATAAAAATAAATAAATAAATAAATATTAATTAAATATAATTAAATTAAGAAAATAACAAAGAAAATGTAAATTAGGCTTGAAAATTTGAAAATAAATGAAATGAACTTTGGGAAAATTGTATGTACATGAAAAATATTTATAAATAAAGATAAAAACATAAAAATAAAATGCATACATAAAAATGAATAAATAAATTTTAATTAAATATAATTTAAATGAAGAAAATAGCAGAAAAATGGAAACTAACCTTTAAAAATAGAAAATAAATTCAACGAGCTTTGGAAAAATTCAAACATCACTTTAAAAATATTTAAAAGGTAAAAATATATGTAACATAACATATAATAGAATTTAGAATAAGATATGACAAATAAAAAAAATTATTTATATAATTTAAAATAAACAATATTGTTAAATAAAACAATTTACACCCAATTTTGTAAAAAGCATAACTTTCACAATATTATTCGGATTTCAACGAAACGAAAAGCATTGTTCTTGAAATTTTATTTAATTTCATAATAAAAGATAAAATTCAAATTTTCAAACTTCAAAATTTAAATTTAAAGGTAAAAGTTTGACCAGATTGACCAAAATTCACATTTTCTGAAAATATTCAATTTATGCATGTTTGAAATTCTAATCCACATCAAAATCAACATTTATATTTCAATTAACAAAATATATTCATTTTAATAAATAAAATAAAGTTTTTAAATTAGGAATTTAAATTAAAATAATTAAAATATACAATTACAATAATCAGAAAATACAGGGTTGTTACACTCTCCCCCACTCAAAACTTTTCGTCCCCGAAAAGGAATGAGGTACGGGAAAGCACAGAAAAAGATAGAATGAAATAGTATTAAGACAAGATGACAAGAAGATTAAAATTATACCTGATAACTGTTGCTACAGGTAAGTTTAACAATGTGGAGATGATCTTTCCAAGATCTTCCAGAATCAAGAACACAAGCATGAAAAAAATCTTTTAGAATCTGATTCACCCTTCCCGTTTGACCGACGGTCTGTGGATGGCAAGCAGTGCTTAGATTTAAAGATGAGTACCAAAGATTATTAAAGATTATAGAAAGATTTCTAAGCAGACTGGTATATGCAATAGCCTCCCATTCTGTAGCAAGATAAGGGAAATTAGGACAACCAAAAGATAGTTTGAAAAACAAAATAAAATAATAAATTTGAAACCATAAAATTTCAAATTAAACTGAAAATTAATTTTACATAAGTCAAATAAATCTTAAGCATCTCTAATTTCATTATCTTATCATCCAGTTATCTTAAATTAACAAATCCCTAAAATCATGTATTTGAAAAAACTTTTATTATACTCAAAATGTACCAAATAAAAATTAATTCTTCTTCACTACTAATTAAAATTAAATTGATTCCTCTCAATATATTTTATCACCTATGTTGAATATATTTACACTCATTGTAACTGCCTTAAATTTATTCTTAGTTCCTTTATCATCATTTTATATTGTAAATTATTCCATTACACTTTTTCTTTATTTACCTTTGTTAATCCTTTTATAACTAAAATTTAAGTATATAACATTTATAATAACCACTCAAATTTTATTTATAAATTTTTTTTTTATATATTGTATATTATCCAATTACATATTCAACTTCTGAAAATTAAGGTAAGTTATATTGGAATGAAATTGTGTAGTATACAAATAAAACTTTCTAATTCAATTATTTCAAGCTTGAATATTTATCCAAATCTTGAAATCATACTTAGAAATTATCTTTGAAGATAAAATTTAGGAATTAAATTTCCGATAAATTCCAAACTATTTAGAGATAAATAAATGCTCATATACTATATATATCCATTCAAATTTAAATCATATATCAGCATATGTTATAAATCCATTCTTATGTTAGAAATTAAAATCAATTAAATTTTCCCAAAACAAAATGTAGCAAGACTACAGAATGGTCTCTTCACTTCGAAACTCGAAAATGAATGTCGATGATGCTGCAGTCATCACCGAAATTATTTTCCAGCGACAAAGAGAAGAACACTAAATTTAAATTTAAAATTCTTTGGAAACAAATTTCTATTCGAAAATGCTTTAAATAATATATCCTTTAAAACTTTAAACACAAAGTTTGAAATCCATCGAAAATTAAATTCTCAAGTTCTTGTTTTACATTCATTTTAAATTTCCAAATAAATTTATAACCATGTTTTATAGTTCAATTACATATATGAAACAATAGAAAATTATATATAAAATCAAATATTATTTCTTAACAACCAATTCAAATAAAATCCAGATAAATATTATAATATAGTTACAAAATTTATTTCACAAAATTTATTTCATTACTAAATTTTAAAAACATATTGTGTCAGTTTGCTCTGTTCAAGTGTTTTGGAAATCTTATCGATAGCGTTGATAAGACGAATCGATTAGAAACCCAAATCAACATCAACAAATCAAACAACACAATATATAAAACATTTTAAATATTAGTTTACAAATACACTTCAAGAATAATTTGAAGATAAGTTGGAAACAAAGATGAGATAATTAAATAACAGAATAGAAAGATGGATAAGCTTAGATAAATCGCGGGCAACCTTAACCGGGTCAATCGTGACTTAAAGAATAAGACCGATGTGGATTTCTTGGGTAAATCGACATTCGATCTCAAGATGTAGAGTTCGAAATTATAAGAGATACTAGCATCTAAACCGAGGATATAGAACCTCTGGTGAATCGATGTTGTTGTATAGGAGTTCCCCCCTTTACAAATAAATTTGAGGTTGGCGAGACCGCCGACTCATTATAAAGATCATTCAACGTGGAGTTATGGGATGCTCCAGAATCAAATGAAGATGAATAGTGAGGGACACGAAATGGATTTTGGTACCACAGGGAATGTTCCAGAATTCAAAGGAATCTAGTCAAAAAGGAAGAGGTTTGAACTCGAATGAAAGTGATTCTGTAAATACATTTACCCTATATACTGAGTTTTGCCTAGAGCTACCAAAGCTCTGATACCAACTGTGACAACCCGATATTTTCAACCATTCGCATCCGCACATGTCGGACTTGAATTGCTCAAAATACCGCGTTGTAAATAAAATTTGGCAAATCTCAGAATATACAGTAAATACATAGTCAAAGATCACAGACAGAGTAAATAATAATGCAGCGGAAATAAAAGAGATAGTAGTTCATGAAGCTACTATATAAAAATAAGATACATCAGAGTTAAACAAGATATAACAGAAGAGTAACAAGATACATCAGGTATAAATCAGAATACATCACTAAAATCACTGGATACAAAAAGCAAAATAGATGGCTAGATCTTCAAGGAAAGCTCCAGCTCCAAAGGTGAATCTTGAATGCTAACTCACTCAATCTGACTCGAGCGTAAAGCAAAACACAAAACACTCGAGTCAGGACATAAATACTTATGAACTGTAAATCAACTCAAGTGAACAGTAACAAAAATGCATCAGTAACTTAAAGGATGCTTGGGATCGCCCATCCTTTAAGGATCCGTTAAACTATTTACTATGTAGTAATAATGCGCTATTATAATAATGTCTACAATAAAATAAACATACTTTTAAATAGCGTTCCGGGCTACCCATATCACGCTTCACACATAATAGTCCCAGTAATCCATCCAATATCATGCCATCTCCACTCCGGGTGACTGTCAGAGGATACCACACGAGCTACGGGAGAAAAACAAACTCGTAGTAAAGGCTCGGTATGGTAGGTGACACGGCACACAAGGCAATGCCAGGGTAGATATACCAATTACGCACACGGGCTGGTGGTAACGAAGCAGCCACATACGCCCACCTCGGAACACACTCCCAAATCAAAATCGGAGGATGGCCATCTAATCAATCACCAGTAAGAGTATAGTATCGAAGGAATGTGTCCGATCGGAGGAATGACCTCACTTGGCCCGAGATCGCTCCTGTTTTAGCCACCTTATGCCAATTCACGGGAGTTGGGTCCACGTAATATACCTCAAGAACGTCGCCACCATCCTACTTCATTTTGGAATCTCCACCGCGTACACGGTTGTTAAAGTGGTTTTCGGAGTTGGCAGAGAGTATGACAACTTCCAATCCCGGTCTCTTTAACAACCAAACTTTATTATAATGCTGTGGTCATTTCAAAATAGGTTATACTTCAAAAAGATCAAATCATTTCGTTTCAAACTATATTTCTTTCAAAATAGTTTATACTTCGAAACCAAAACCATTTTTATTTCAAAACTATTTATTCAATCAAAATAGTTTATACTTCGAAACCAAAATCATTTTTATTTCAAAACTATATTCAAATCAAAATAGTTTATACTTTATCATTTCCATCTCAAACCTATATTCACTTCCAAAAATCATAATACTTTCAAAGTTATAACTCTTTCGAAACCAAAATACTTGAAATCATTACACTTTGAAAATCATAACATTCTGAAATCATACATTTGAAATCATGAAACATTCATTTAATTCTTTAAATTTTACAAATTTATTTCCAATTTAATTCAAAATTTCAAATTTCCAATTTAATTCAAATCAAACCATCAATTTCAATTCAATTCAGTTTCCTAACAAAACATTTCAAATCTTATAAATTTCAAATATAGATTTGATCTACAAAATAAGCTATCCAATTTTAATATTTTTCCAAACTTTAATATCCCACATTTCAAAACTAAACTTTATAATTCCATATATTCTTATCTCAAATCTAATTTCATTATTATGTAGTTTTGAAATATTCATTTCATAAATCCAATATTATTAAAATAAACTTAAATTACAATTAAACCAAATATCTTTTCATACAAATATAAACTTCAAATATTCCTTTATCAAATAAAGAAAAATCAAATATCATTCAGCATTCACATTCTTTATTAAAATAAAGATCAAATCATTTCCAAACCATTTCAAAATCATTAAAATATTACATCCTTTCAAAACTTCATAATCAAATCATTATTTGAATTCAAATCCAAATATTCAAAGTTAAATATCATTTAAAAATCAAATATGTCATTCATTTATTATTTCAAACATCATTACCAAAAATACATTCCAAAATTCCATTCAAAAATTCATTTATTATATTACATTTCATTAACACATAACCAAGTAAACTTTATTTAAATTCAAATTCAATTTAAATTCCTTAAAAATTCAAATTTAAATATTCAAAACTTCTAAAATTTCACAGATAATCCATTTCAAAAGTTAAATTATTTAACACTTTAAAATATAGCCCAAACAGTGTTAAAATCTATAACATTTCAAAACATTGTCAAATTATAGCAACGACAGCATTTACAAAGTGCTATCGTAGCTTATATTTTCCAAAATGGTTTATTTCAAGAATAGCGACATTTATAAAATGTCGTAATAGATATTTAGTTATTTCAAACATTGTTAGATTCAAAACAATAGCATTAAAATGCTGTCAAAAGATAAAGCATTTTGAAAATGCTATAAAATTCCAGCTTTCATTTTAGCTTTTCAAAAATAATAATAAAACTCCAAATTTTTATTATTACAACTTAAAAATCATATTTCTAGACTTCAAAATTTCACATTTAAAATCATTTTAACATATGATTTAACACAATAAAATTTTAAGATCAAATATTCAATTTTGCAAACTCCATTCATTTATTAAGTCAAAATTCACTGTTTATTAATTTATAAATTTAATAAACTTAAAATTTTACTTCAAATATCATTTCAAAACTTTAAATTTAATTTCCATTATTTATTTACATCTTAAAATAAAATTTAAAGTCAAACGTCACATTTACTCCAAATTTACATACTTGAATTCACTTAAATTCACAATTTCAAGATTTAATATTTAACTTTCTTAAAACCATAATATATATATTTTAAATCAAAATTTCATACTTTTGAAAATACGTATTTAAAAAAATCATTTAAAAATATACCACGGGGTCTGTATATAATTTTCTAACCTAGGTCAAGTGATACGGATATATATCATTTCAATCCGTAATTTACAAAGAAAACCGGGTTTTATCATTTCAAACCCGCAATCCCAAGTCAAATCAAATACAATAAAAATCGCTCAGGCCTATCATTTCAGCCCATAACGATTTGTTCCTATTCTAAAGTCCGTTCGGGTATGTATCATTTCAACCCATAGTGATTCTATTCTAACAGGGAACTTGCAGTGTGATCATATGCATAAACAATATAAACAATGTCAATGTCACAATATAATGTCATATATCATATTTCAGGTGATAATTAACAGTTTTAACATGGTAATAACATGGCATAGCATATCATATGGTCATCATTAACTTGCATAACATTTTATATTACTAAACACTTGTCATCAATTTACTATTTCATAAGTATAAATGTCAAGGTGAGAAAGACTCACCTTTTACGAAGCTAGAGACAAACAACACACACAAGAGCGATTCCAAAGGCACGAAAAGCACGATTTGATTTGAATTGATGGAGACCCTTGTAAACAACACAAAATATAACATACATAAGCACAAATATAGATATCGACATACAAATATAATCAACAACTTTAGTTTGCAGAACAGTTGCAAAACAAGAGAGATGACCAAACCTTAGAAGCAAAAGACTTGCACACGACAACATAAGCTTGTCACATGTTCAAATGGGCTTGATCTCACCACACTAGGCTCAGCCTAGGTGTCAACATGGCTCGGCCATGGCCTAGAGACAAGGCTTAGGGCAAGAAAGTGGAAGGTAAAGGCAAAACAAGTGGAAAGTAAAGGAGGCAAGGGGTTTGGGTCAAGGAATGGAAGGTTTTGGTGTAATTAGGCTCGGCCTATGGTCCTATGGGCTCGGCCTAGTACATCTTCATGTCAGGTCAGAGATGATAATGATGGCTATAGGTCATGGCAGCAAGTTGTGGTGGTGTTAGAGGTGGTGGCCAAGGCTAAACATGAAGGAAATGGGAATACAAGGCTCGGCTAGGCAATATTTGTAGTTTTAAGCAAAGTTTTGTGGAGATGGCTTCAATTGGATGGCATGGCTTTTCATGGTCAGAGGAGGAGGAGATGTTTGCTGCTGTAGATGGTGGAGGAGATGGTGGAGCTGATGGTGGAGGTGATAGGCCAAGAATCATATGTGAAGTCAAGGCAAATTTAAGCAGAAAACAAGGCAAATTCCATGAAGAAAGGTAGAAAAGAATAAAGAGAAGCCATTAACTTGGAATTTTTTTTTCTCAAATGAGAAATAGCCGTGAGTTGAAGAGGATAAGAAGTATTTTCACGTGAAAGGCAATGGGAAATGTACAGCTATCAAGGCGAAAATGAAAAGCCAAGGAAATGAAGAGACTAGCTATTGAAAAGTCACAAGAAATGAAGAGCCTTGTCTCTTTGAATTTCTAATTTCTTTTTTAAATTTAAATACATGTAAAATATGTATAAATACAGATAAAACATGAAAATATAGTAAATAAAAATAAATAAATAAATAAATATTAATTATATATAATTAAATTAAGAAAATAACAAAGAAAATGTAAATTAGGCTTGAAAATTTGAAAATAAATGAAATGAACTTTGAGAAAATTGTATGTACATGAAAAATATTTATAAATAAAGATAAAAACATAAAAATAAAATGCATACATAAAAATGAATAAATAAATTTTAATTAAATATAATTTAAATGAAGAAAATAGCAGAAAAATGGAAACTAACCTTTAAAAATAGAAAATAAATTCAACGAGCTTTGGAAAAATTCAAACATCACTTTAAAAATATTTAAAAGGTAAAAATATATGTAACATAACATATAATAGAATTTAGAATAAGATATGACAAATAAAAAAAATTATTTATATAATTTAAAATAAACAATATTGTTAAATAAAACAATTTGCACCCAATTTTGTAAAAAGCATAACTTTCACAATATTATTTGGATTTCAACGAAACGAAAAGCATTGTTCTTGAAATTGTATTTACTTTCATAATAAAAGATAAAATTCAAATTTTCAAACTTCAAAATTTAAATTTAAAGGTAAAATTTTGACCAGATTGACCAAAATTCACATTTTCTGGAAATATTCAATTTATGCATGTTTGAAATTCTAATCCACATCAAAATCAACATTTATATTTCAATTAACAAAATATATTCATTTTAATAAATAAAATAAAGTTTTTAAATTAGGAATTTAAATTAAAATAATTAAAATATACAATTACAATAATCAGAAAATACAGGGTTGTTACAGCATATGACAAAATGAAGCTGGAGACTAAGGATTTGAAACCATCTAAAGCCAGAATCCATGGCTTTAACGGTGTAGCAACAGATGCAGTGGGATATGTGGAGTTACCAGTTGAACTAGGGCAATGTGAGCGTAGGAGGGTGTGAATCCTACCATTCATAGTGTTGGATGTTGACTCTCCATATAACGTATTTCTAGGACATCCAACCCTGGCAGAATTTAGGACAACATTGGCCCCTTGGTGTCTGACGTTAAAATTTACGACAGACGGAGGAGTTGGAGTGGTACAGGGCGATCAGGAGACCGGTCGTGCATGCTATGTGGCTGAGCTGAGAGAAACTCGACGTAGAGAGAAAGGAAAGGTTGTAGACAGCTCCGTCCGCATCCAAAATTCTGATGATTGACAAGTAGCGGCCGAGCCCTGGCTTAGGCAACATTCTCGGATCTATAGAGACATAGATCCGAGAGATGATGATGGTGGACCCAGGGAAACAAATGCAGCACCGGCTGAACTAACAATTGACATCCTAATCAGCCGGGATGACCCGTCATGAATTCTTAAAATTGGATCACAACTCGACCCCATGGTGGCTGAGAACCTCACTGACTTCCTCCGAGCGAATCTTGATGTTTTCACTTGGACACACTCTGATATGTGCGGGATTTCTCCAACAATTGTGAGTCATATGTTGAACATAGACCCAAAGTATGTTCTCGTAAAACAGAAAAGGAGAGGCATGGACCTAGAGAGGTTTGCGGCTCTCAAAGAGGAGGTGGAAAAACTCAAAGCCAATGGGTTCGTCCGCGACGCCCTCTAACCTGAATGGGTATCTAACCCGGTGCTAGTGAAGAAAGCGAATGGAAAATGGAGAACTTGTGTTGATTATTCTAATTTAAACAAAGCAAGCCCGAAGGATAGTTTCCCATTGCCTAGGATTGACCAGCTGGTCGATTAAACTACCGGACATGAGTTACTATCATTTGTGGATGCGTACTCTGGATATAATCAAATCCCAATGCACCTCCCAGACCAAGAACACACCAGTTTTTTCACGAATATAGGGCTATATTGCTATGTAGTAATGCCCTTTGGATTGAAAAACACAGGAGAAACTTATCAGCGTCTGTTGAGTCGAATATTTAAAGACCAGATCGGTAAGATGATGGAAGTCTATGTGCATGACATGCTCGTGAAGTCACCACAGTCAAACGACCTCATTCGAGACTTAGTAGAAATGTTTGATATACTTAGACATTATGGTATGAAGATCAACCCCTTGAAGTGCTCTTTTGGTGTGGCGTCGGGAAAGTTCTTGGGTCTTATTGTGAATGCACATGGAATTGAAGCTAACCCGGAGAAGATTCAGGCTATCCGAGATATACAATTGCCCAAAACCATAAAACAGGTGCAAAGCTTGAATGGAAAGGTGGTCGCGCTGAGCCGATGCATATCCAAGGCCACAGACAAGTGTATTCCTTTCTTCAATGTCATAAAGAAAGGAAAGAGGAATTTCAAATGGACGTCCGACTGTGAGGAAGCATTCCAAGCTCTTGTAAGGAACATAGAAAGTCCCCCGGTATTGTCAAAACCAATAGACCATGAAATGTTGTACATATAATTGGCTGTATCCCAGCACGCTATCAGTACATCTTTGGTTCGCGAGGAAGGCCGGGTTCAAAAGCCAGTTTACTATGTTAGTAAACGCTTGACGGGGGCAAAGAGAAATTATCCAAAGATTGAAAAATTAGCTTATTGCTTAGTGATTGCATCATGCAAGATTCGTCCATACTTCCAAGCACACTCAGTCAGTGTTTACACTGATTAACCCCTGCGACAGGTACTCCAATGATCGGAAACTTCCAAAGGATGCTAAAATGGAATATTGAGTTAAGTCAGTTCGATATTACCTACCTGCCGCGAAGGGCCATACAAGGACAAGCACTAGCTGACTTCATTGCTGAATTTACCGTGTTAGATGAATCAAATGACCACAATGTCATACCTCCCGTTCGATGGAAGATGTACACCGACGGGGCATTTAACAACCGTCATTCGGGGATTGGCATAGTTCTTGTAACTCCTGAGAACCGATCGGTGTGCTACGCTTTGAAGCTCGAATTCACAGCAATGAATAATGAAGTTGAATATGAAGCATTGATTGCCGGCTTAAGACTTATCAAAGAACCGGGAGTAAAATCATTTGAAATTTTTAGCGACTCGCAGCTGATGGTGTAACAAGTACGAGGATACTATCAAGCAAGGGGCGGAGACTTGCCCCATATTTGGTCCGAGTTCAGGAGCTGCTAGCGAATCTCGAGTATTATGATATTTCACATGTCCCGCGTGAGCAAAACAGAGCAGCCAATTCATTGGAAAAATTCGCAAGCACTGGTGATGCGCAACAGATGGGATTGTTTCCTGTCGAAACCTTACATGTTCTGAGTATAAATATGATGGAGGTAGATTTCGCGTTAGAAACAGAAATCGAGAAGGAATCGTGGATGACCCCAATCAAGCAGTACTTGCTATTCGAGATCTTACCCGAAGAAAGAAGCGAAAGACGACAAGTCCTTCGTAAGTCTTCACGATATATAATACAGGATGAGCTGTTGTACCGAACGGATTCTCGACCCCCTTACTTCGGTGCGTGGCCCAAGATGAGATAAACCGAGTATTAAAGGAAGTCCATGAGGGAGAGTGCGGTGACCATACTGGGGGGCAGACATTAGCAAAGAACATCCTCCATTATGGATACTACTGGCTAACTGTGAATCGGGATGCTGCAGACTATGTGAGAAGATGTGACAAATGCCAGATATACGCGAAAATCCCGAGAGCTCCGCCAACGGAACTCACGCAAATGGTTAGTCCCTGGCCATTTGCAATGTGGGGGATCGACCTAGTTGGTTCTTTACCCATATCCAAAGGTGGAGCAAAATATGCAATACTTGTGGTCGACTACTTTACCAAATGGGCAAAAGCAGTACCTCTGGCCACAATAACCACCAAGAAGGTTATTAATTTCATCGTACGAAATATCATATGCCGTTTTGGCCTTCCACGAACCATCATTACAGACAATAGGACTCAATTCGAAGGCAAGGAGTTCAAAGAATTTTGTCAGAAATATGGCACTGAGAAGAAGTTTGCAACGGTTGCTCACTCGTAAGCCAACGGACAAGTGGAAGCCATAAACAAGATAATCAAGTCCATATTGAAAAAGCGTCTGGAAAAGACTAGAGCTAAGTGGGTGGATGAACTTCCAACGACGCTTTGGGCCTACAGGACCACCTACAAGACCGCGACTGGCCACACTCCATTCGCATTGGCATATGGCACGGAAGCTGTCATACCCGTGGAACTTGAAGTTCCATCACATCGGGTAACTTATTACAACCCCGAGTCAAACCAGAATCTTTTATTGGAATCGTTGGACTTCATTGACGAAAAACGCGAAGAAGCCAATTTGAGGGCAGCCTCATACAGACATAGAGTCGCTAAATATTATAACGAAAAGGTCCGACCGAGAACTTTTGGTGTGGGAGACCTCGTTTTGAAACGATTTTTTCCATCCCATCTCATATGAATCCCGCATGGGAAGGTCCATACGTCATCGAACGGAAGCTTGGAGAAGGAACTTTCAGGCTAGCGACCGTCGATGGTGCCACACTCCCCCGAGCATGGAACAACGAGCACTTACGGCATTATTATAATTAGTCTATTTATTTCATGTATTAGTTGCATTTATTTCCAGTATGCTTTTATTTCTAGTTCTTAGAATGTAGTAAGACAATTTAGCTTGCTTTCGTTAATAAAGGCTTGAAGCCATCTTTTCCATGAATTATTATTGTTTCTGCGTATGATGATCCTGTGACAGGCAAATGAAATTATATTATTCTGGCTGACGTACGAACACGTGCAGACACTCAAATCTCCAAGTCCCCAAAGTGCGGACTGGAGTACTCTAAGTCCCCGAAGCGCGGATGACCCAGATCTCCAAGTCCTCAGAGTACGGACTGGAGTACTCTAAGTCCCCAGAGTGTGGACTTGAGTATAAACGATTCAAAACTCCAAGTCCCCAGAGTGCAGACTGGAGTACTCTAAGTCCCCGGAGTGCGGACTCGAGTATAAACGATTCAAAACTCCAAGTCCCCAGAGTGCAGACTGGAGTACTCTACGTCCCCGGAGTGCGTACTTGAGTATAAACGATTTAAAACTACAGATCCCCAGAGTGTGGACTGGGGTACTCTAAGTCCCCGGAGTGTGGACTCGGGTATAAACGATTCAAAACTCCAGATCCCTAGAGTGTGGACTGGAGTACTCTAAGTCCCCGTAGTGCGGACTAGAGTATAAACGATTTAAAACTCCAGATCCCCAGAGTGCGGGCAGGAGTACTCTATGTCCCCGGAGTGCAGACTCGAGTATAAACGATTCAAAAACTCCAAATCCCCAGAGTGCGGACTGGAGTACTCTAAGTCCACAGAGTGTGGACTCGTGTATAAACGATTCAAAATCTCCAAGTCCCTAGAGTGTGGACTGGAGTACTCTAAGTCCCCGAGCGCGGACTCGAGTATAAATGACTTAAATCTCCATGCCCCCAGAGTGCGGACTAGAGTACTCTAAGTCCCTGGAGAGCGGACTCGAGTATAAACAACTCAAATCTCCAAGTCCCTAGAGTGCGGACTGGAGTACTCTAAGTCCCCGATGTGCGGACTAAAAAATATTCTAAGTGCTTGAAGCGTGGAAGGAAAAATGAACAAACTCAAAGAATCTCCGAGCTATATGAAGGTGAACCGAGAATTCCATGTTATTCACAACATCTTGGATTTAAATCACAATCATAAAAAAATTGAACGACAAGAGCTTTTTGAAAGACAGAAAAAGAAACTAAGCTTTATTTAGAAAAGGTTTCTACTACAAACCCTCCAAAGTTCGGAGTCGACAATCTATTACAAAGACTACGGAAGTAGATGAAAATAATTACATAACTTAAACCAACTCTCGTTGAACGAAAGTAATGATCACTTCTTGTGCTTCTTCGACTTCTTTACCTCCGTTGTCTTCTCGGACGGCTCCTCTCCTATGCGTTTACCCTTGGTACTCTTCTTTGATGGAGGGGTAGCAACTGAAGAAGTACGGGGAACATCCATGGGCTTGGACCCGCCAGGAAGGATAACCTTCAACAGGTTATGCAAAGGGTCGTCCAGGTCCACAACTCGAGGCTCAACCTTGATCTTGGTTGTCTCTCTCTTCTCCACCTCAAGCCGCTCCTTCATACTCAGCTCAGATGTTTTTTCGGAGGCGCCTGTAATTTCTACTTCATAACTCCCATCGATGGGAGAAGAAGTTTCAGATTTGTACTCATCCAGTGCTCCAATCACCTGAGCATCTGGCCCGGGAGCATCTCCTGCATGAGTGGCCTCACTTATCTTTCCCTCCAGCTCCTTGGCGACATCGCTCCTCGGAGTGGGCCAAGGATCAGAATGGCCTACGCAAAATCATGAAAAATAAGCATTAGAATACAATAGCCCTTCATAAAGAATGACGACTTTTGAAATCTTAAAGTAAAGAATAATCTACTAGGTTCCGGCAGGCTCTTAGCCGCCAAGGGGTCTCACCCTCCGAAATGGGAGACAGAATATGGACGCCAAGGCCGAGGTCCTCCGGATTATAACTGATAAACTGCTCAAATGGATCGAGTATCGACCGATCGGCCGATTGAGTATGCACATGAGCTGGAGGCACGACCCTGGATGGACCGCTAATCACTTCTTTCCCTTTCTTTGACGTGGAGCCTTTGCAAAAATAGCTTTAGCTGCCGACAAGTCCGAAGGCTCGTTTCTCTTGAGGAATTCTTTTATCAAGGCACCCACATCAATTTCTTCGGTACCGTGCTCGGCTTTCCTTATTTCTATCAAGGCCTCCCATGCCTCGGCTAAAGATTCAAGATTGCCCTTGCCCAAAAAAGTCAAGTCTCGATGCATGAGAATGTGGGTATTGAATTCAGCGATTAGCGGGTCAAATATGCTTTTGACCTCTTCCCTACCTTCTTCTCTAGCTGCCTCAAGACGGGGGGTCGATGTCCACAGACGCTATCTTCTTGCCCTCTGCACGGGCTTCACTCTTTATCGCCTCAATTTTGGAAAGCTCGTCCTTAAGTTTTTCTTTTAAGAGCCGAATAGCAACGATCTCATCACAGTATCGTTGTGATTATTCTTGGACCGCCGTTTTCTCTTCCTTCTCTCTGCGGAGTTGCTCCTCAAGTTCCTTAACTCGAAGGCTGAATGCGTCCCTCTCTTTTTGGACTGAGTCCTTCTCTTGTGCTAGGGCCCCACAGTGTTGTACCGCCTCGTCAATCTCTTTTTTATGTGTCGATTCTAGACGAGTCACGGCTTCGGTAGTGTCATGAGCGCTCTGCCGGAAGGCCTCAAGCTGAGATCTATAAGATGCAATCTCTTCGTCCTGAGCTTTAATGATATCTTTGTCGTGGATAGCCTCAAGCTTCACGCAATCGATCTCACGTTGGCACTCCATGGAGACTTCAGAAAGTTTTTCAGCCAAATGAACAAACGCGTCATGTTGAACATAGACGTCGTTGGTATAGGCGATGGCGCTCTGCTTGACATGTCCAGGGATAGGATGAATTGCTGAGAGGAATTTCGGGCCAACAAACTAGATTTCTGGAAATTTATCTTTAAGCTCGGCCAGCCTCTCCGATACTGTTGGATCTATTGCAGGAGCAGGAGGAGACGGCTTTGAAAGTTCAGCTCTCCTATGAGGATTTTGGGACTGTCGAGTGGAAGAGGAATCGGAGTGTTGATCCCGGGGGACATCGGATTGCGACCCCTTGTAGCCGCACTTATCTTTGCTTTGCTCTGAGTGATAAGAGGTATCCTGGTGGTATTTCGGATGATATTAACTTTTCTTCTGAGATGATGAGTCCCGGGAATGATAATCTCTATCGCCGTTACCATCCCTGTCCCGACGTCTTCCAGAACCCAAGTCTCGTCCAGGTTGATAAAAGATAGACGAACCACGAAGGCGATCGAACCCGTGTGAGCGCCCCATGTCACCTTCATAGAATTTAAATAACAACGAATTAGCAAAGAGTAGCGTGACGACGAAAATCAAGTGCAAATTGAAGTGCAAGTGTCTATGCGTGTCCTAGTGTTTCCCCCGACAGACCAGTTGCTTTACTAATAGGAGTTTTTTCTCTCTGACTTTGGGCTAGAGCGCCCGCATCGCCTCTGATGGGGAAGTGAAGTGTAAATGCTCTCGGATCGTCGAAGTCATACTTGAGCAGGTCATCGGGAATGGAGAGGTTCGATAGGCCCTTAAGAACTTTCTATATGCTATGAAGAAGCCTCTTTATCCATTGGAATGAGCGTTACTTTTGAAGTTCCACCAACCTTCTCCTTCCTAATCTTGTACGTCAATCTCTTTTTTCTCTTCGAAGGGGAAGATGACGTTTCGATGTCGTGCATTTCGACCATCGGATCCTGAGTGGGACCCAAGTTCTCACCTTGTGCGTCGGGTGTTTCATTCCCTTTAATTTCCCTTTCTTCTGGTGCGTCAGGGGTTTGACGTGATGACTCGGCAAATTTTTTCCCTTTCCCGAAGATAGGCCTGGATACGGTAACGCCTTAAGGAAGGCTTATCTGACGGCCTGCTGCCAAGAGCCCAAACCTTGTAAGCGACTTATTCGAAATGAGAGTTCGGATGTCTCTTTCTTCGGCTGGAAGGGCTCGAATAGCCTCAACGGCCTTAGAGTATCCGCAACCATTAGGACGCGGGTTGATACCTGAGAAGATGAAACAAGAGTTAGAAAAAGCATAGCCCCGACCAAGCACAAACATCGATCCAGAGAAAAGACTTACTTCCTTCAACACATCTCCTCGTGAAACCAAGAGGGCAACACACATAGAACCATTCCTGTTTGTACATGGCAAATTTTCTCCATGCCCCGGTTAAAATCTGGCATTTGTGGTGCGGCTTGAGGAACACAAAGGAGGGGCTATCTCTCCACTTCTTGATCATATATATATATAAATCTGATGTCGCCCGGAGTTGGGGCCTAGAGAGGATGGTCATGAAGAGGATGTAGGTACTGTAGATAAATGCGTGGCCGTTCGGGTGCAGTTTTGACGAGGCAATGTCATTGTATTGCAGCACATACCGAAGAAATAAGTTGAAATGGAGGCACGCTGCCAACCCAGCACATGAATTTATTACAAGCTGTGTATCCAACTGAGGGCAAGTGTGGACGATCGTGCCTCGATGGAACCAGCACATTGTCGAAAGGGATTTCATGGATAGAGCATATTCACTGGAGCGCAACTTCGTTGACCTTCGAAGCCTGTGAATCAACAGGGTTATCCAAGAGAATTGCTGCCTCCAGAGCATCGGGAGCTAAGTTATGGGCATATGAGGTTAACGGATTTGAAATATCTGCGACTTCTTATTTTGAAGACAGCCCAGGTCTATCTGAGATCGTGGCGGAACTAGATTTCCTTGACATCTCCGATAAATATTGGATTTAGTAGAGCATCTGGTTGAACTATACTCGAAAAATAATCGGCGTTAGACTTAACAACATAAATTCCCCCCCATGTGGTGTGTGGACTAGTGCAATCATTCAAATATAAACACTGAGAAATTATAGGTCACATAGTTGATGGTATAAAGTTGAACTTTGGACTATCATTCTCGAAGAAAGCCAGCTTAGCAATGTTTTCAATTTTGGACTCGGACATCGACATTGTATGTCAAAAGCTGTTATCTATTCTTATTGACTTTAGTTCAGGCTTACGACGATTGGAACGAGGAAGTTATCAGTCCAGATTAATTTGATATGCCGGTTCGATTAGGTCCATGTCTTTGTTTTTGTTCTATGTTCAGGCAAAGTTAAAATGTCGTTCGGCCTAAGTATCGACCTGTCAAACTATCGTTCGGCCTAGCTATCGTTCGGCCTGAATATTGGTCGGCCAAACTTTCGTTCGGCTTAAAAATTGTCCGGCCTAGGTATCCTTCGGTCAAGGCGTTGTTCGGCAAAAGTATCGTCCGGCCTAAGTTCTGTTCGGCCGAAATAACAGTCGGCATCCTACCTAGTTCACACTCCCTTCCTATCCTTCCATTCCATAGCTCGGCATGCGGTGAATCATGCCGAACCAGAGTTACGCCGAACCCCAACGCTCAGCACTCCGTCCTTAACAATGGTTTCATTTTTCCTCTCATCCTCCATCCATGCTGAACAACAAGGACGGATCGTTCGGTGAGTCATACCAGACCATGCTGTTCGACATCCTAGCCACCCCGCTCCTCCCCTATTCTTTCCCTCCAATCTCGTTCGGCATGAGAGAACCATGCCGAACCACGATACATCTCTCAATGGCTCCCTCGTGCGCTCATCTTCGAACATTTTCTTCCACATCATCTAGCCCCAAAAAACATCCTAATCACACTTCGACTCTTTCACCCATGCAACACCTATCAGCTTCAGTTCTAATGTTCTAATTATGAACCTGAGCCTCTTATTAAAACTTTTTAATCAGGGAAAGGATTTAAATAGGGGGATCGATACCTAGTTAGTAGATCGAGACTTGGGAGAGTATCGATTGGATTAGGAAGGATTGTTAAATCTTTGAAGGCTGTCAACAGGCGAGGTTTGCAAGTACAAGGTAGCAGAGGTAAAAAGTGAAAAAGAAGAAAATGGAGCAAGTTGGCCTTTATAGGGAAGAAGAAGAAGTCGAAGAGGCGGTGACCGTCAGAACCGGTCAAAACGAAGTCGTTCGGCAAATAAGGAGTGTTCGGCATCAGCTGTTCTGTTCGGCACTCGCATACCGTTTGGCATACACCACTTCACCTGGCATTCACAAGAAAACAACCGTCGAGAGAAATAAACCAAGGATCGAAGAGTAGCACAGAGGACACATAATTCAAAGTGCACCACGTTCGGTCACGCGATACACTTTGGGGGGCAAGTGTTTCCTGAAGATTTGACCAGCCAACTAGGTACTCGGCATTAGCGCACTGTTCGGCTATGTATGGATCGTTCGGCATCTACATACCGTTTGGCATTCTGAACGCTCGACGCAAATGGTTCGTCTGGCATTCACGTTCGAAAGACATTCGTGAGTACTCGACATTGGGATGCGTTCGACGGTCAGGGTCGTTCGGCATGTGGGAGCGCTCGGCATCCAGGAGCTCTCGGCATCCAGGAACGTTCGGCAATCCAGGGACGTTCGGCATACAAGGAACGTTCGGCATACAAGGTACGTTCGGCTTCCATGGATGTTCGGCATTCAGGGTCATGCGGCCTTCCGGGTGTTCGGCACCGCATTGTTCGGCATGAGAACATCGTTTGGCTGCGAGAGCGTTCGGCATCAAATGACGTTTGGCATCTCTGGACATTCAGCATGGCAGACTCGGTCGCCATTCCACGCTGCTTGGCATCCAGAGGTGTTCGACATCCTGAAACTATTCGGCATGAAGAGGTGTTCGGCATTCAACCCATCTCAATCATCTTTAACCATTGCTCGGCATACGCTTGCCGCTCGGCACCCTACTTCTTTCAGCATGAGCATATCATTCGGCATGAAGACTACGGTTCAGCATTGGCCGTTCGGCGCATATGGATCGGCATACAGAGCTCACTCCATTTGGGCCAAGGTATTCAGCTACCAGGCCCACCGGGGAAGTCCAACCCATCTTCGTCTATAAATAGAGAGGCAGGAGCACAGTAAAAGGGATCGGTTTTTGGAAGAACACTGGGGAAACTCTACCGCATTCAAAACTCACTCAATACTTAATCTTTTACTTTGCAATTGTATTCAAGTAATTGGAAACGGATTGTATCTGTAATCAACTGTTAAGAAAAGCAATAGAAATCAACTTCAAAGTGGATGTAGGCAGTTACGCGAACCACTATAAATTTGGTGTTCTTGTTCTCTGCATTTAAATTTACATACCGTCTTCTGTTTTAATTTACTATCTTCATTAATCTCTCTACGCAATCTTTCTTAAAGGTGTTAGTGGCCAATTTTGGTGCTAACAATTCCATTTAATTTTAATTAATCTAATTTATTAAATTTAAATTAATAAATCTTGATCCCCATTCTTTTTATTAAATCAACCATTATCTTATGGATAACTTTAACACTACTATATATCCAATTGCCCTACTGGTTTATAGTCATCGGCTAAATTCATATTAACTTAGTAATTAATTACGTTTAATTGCAATGGATTTAGATCTAATTCAATAGATTAAATAAATGGGTAAAGAACTAATAATTATCACCATTTGCCTAATTTAATCCTATTCATACTTTATTATCAAACAACAATTATTATAATTACTTTCTAGCATTGATCCTGTCAAATTACAATTTATTACGTATTATTTTATCAATTAATATAACTTTGAATCTATTTCCCAATTTACTAATTACAATATATTAAAACCTTATAATTGTTTCAATAAATTGGGATTGCACTAAATTTGTCATTTATCAACTTGCTATAACCTTATTACCTTAATTTATGTTCAGCTACTATTAAGCAATATATTATTTCATTGGTTAATTCAACACTTACTTTTATTTACTCATTTTCTATTTTATAACCAAGTGTAACAATTTAAAGTATTACATTATTGGGATTTCACTCCAATTGTCCAAAATTAATTTTAATTACCATTGCTACATTTCATTTCTAGCATTCGCTTCATTTTATATTATAAAGTTTTTATTTCTCTCTAGATTTAATTACAAAATCTTATTAAATTAACCAATTTAATTATCGAAATTTATGTGTTGTTACAGACACTATAACCTGTTGCATATATTGTATTTAATTTTCTAACCCATGATATATGCCTGGTGGTTATATGTTATATTATTATCATAATTGTGCTCACTCTGCAAGTTCCCGGTTAGTTTAGAAATCCTTATGGGTTGAAATAATACATAACCAAATGATATTATAGATTAAGGGAAAATCATTATAGGTTGAAATGATAAACCCAAGTGATTTTCATTGATTTTGAAATTTTAGGATTGTGGGTTAAAATGATATATACCCGTAAATATTTAATTTGCGGATTGAAATGATAAATATCTGGATCACTTAACCAAAGAATTAAAAAAAATTATACGGACACCGTTGGTCTATAATTTGAGAATGATTCCCAGAGTTTGAAAGTAAATATATGAGTTTTAATAAATATATTATTTTTAAAAATATAGTATATATTTGATATTTTTATATATGCATAAAATTTAGATTTTTAAAATAATATGTTTTGGAAATTTTAATTTATAAGTTAGTTTTGAAAATATAAATTTTAAGATTTTACTTATAATTTTGTTATTTTAAAAATATAAAACAATAGATTTAATACAAAATTTATTTAATAATAAGATTCAATTTTGTAAAATTTAATTTAATTGGTTTATAATATATTTAATTATTTATTTGATTTAATTTAGTAAAATTTATTTAATAATAATAGAGGTTGGGAAGATAAATTAATGTTGACTTGGAATTTTAATTAGTTAATAATTAAATTTAAATAAGAATTGATTTGAACTTATTGATTCTGAGATTTGGAAAGATATGATTTATATCTTAATTTGCTAAAAAGTAATTAAATGAATATTCTCAATTTAAAAAAATTGAGATTGAATATTTAATATTGATTTAAATTTATAAATTGAGATTTTATTTAATTGTTATTAAAATGACTGAGTGAATATTTTCCAATTTGAATAAAATTAAAGTTAAATGTTGAAATATAAACGGGACTTATATTGAATTTTTTTTTGATATTTAACTTTGAATCTTATTGGACTTGAAATGATAGGTCAAACCTAGATTTGAAATTTGAATTGAATCTTAACCTTTTTTATTTGAAAGTGTTGGATAGGCATTGATTTAAATTGAATTTTGGAATTTAAGTTGATTTGAATTGATTTGTGGAATTGGATGAAATAATTATAGTTGGGAAACTATTTCAAATTAATTTCTTTAAATAAATATATAAACTATTTTAATTTATAACTATTTTAATATAAATTATTTAATATATAAACTATAATAATTTATAGATATTTTAATATATATAATATTTTCAATATTTAAACTGTTTAAGTTGGAATTGTTATGATTACGGAAGTGTTATGATTTCAAAATGTTATGATTTCGAAAGTGTTATAATTTTGAAAGTGTTACGATTCTGGAAATGAATATTATTTAAAGTGAATAATGATATCGAATTGATACGGTTTTGAACTGAGTAATTGATATGAAGCATGAACTATTTGAAAAGAAATAACCATGGTGTGAAATAAGCATTTGGTTGTTAAATAGACCGAAATGGGATATTATCATACTCTCTGTCAATACCAAAAACCACTTTAACAACCATGTACGTGGTGGAGATTCCATGATGAAGTAGGATGGTTTAGCGACGATTCTATATGAGGTTTTAGCATAACCCTGACTCCCGTGGGTCATCTTAATGTGGCTAAAACATGAGCCATGTCGGGCCAAGTGAGGTCATTCCTTTGATCGGGTACATTTCTTCGATACCATTCTATTACTTTGTCACTTGATTGGGTGCACCTTTGATTTGGGAGTGTGTCTCGAGGTGGGCAGTAGTAGCTGTTATGTGTTACCACCAGTCCGGATCCGCAAACGGTATATCTACCCTAGCATTGCCTTGCGTGCTTTGTCACATGCCTTATCGCACCTTCTACGAGTTTGGTTGTACCAGACTTATGGAGTGCCCTCTGATAGTCATCCAGTTTATGGAGGAATTACGGTACTGTTTAGACTATGAGAATATATAAAAATGTGTTATAGGGGATATGAATAATGCCTTAATGCTATTTTAATAGTTTACTTTACTATTGACATATTATAGTAGCGTTTATTACTACATAGTAGATAGTTCCATGGAGCCTTAGAGGATGGAAATCACAAACATCCTTTAAGTTATTTTATATTTCACTTGACATTTCACTTGAGTTGAATTTACTGGTATAAGAATGTTAGTCCTGACTCGAGTGTTTTGTGTTTTTCTTTATAACCGGGTCCGACTGAGTATCGTAGCCTTTGAGACTCACCTTTAGAGATTGGAGTTTTGCTTGAAGATCTATCTCTATCTATTCAGATTTTCAGTTTGTTCCAATTATTTTATTTAGACTTATCACTGACTTTTGTATTGACACTACATTTTATTTGAGATATTCTGTTGAATTTTATTTCAAACTCTGATGTTTATATAGTAGTTTCATGAACTACTATTTATCTATTCCGCTACTTATTGTTATATTACTCTGTGTTTATGATTGATTTATTTACTGTATATATGCTAAGTTTTAATAATTATAAATTAACAATCTGTTGTTTTAAGCAACTCAAGTCTGGCATGTGCGGATGAGAATGGTTCGAAATACCGTTCGTTTCAACCATGGATGTATCGTGTTGACTTTTAAGGGTCAACAAAGTGAGTCATTACAAATGGCAAAAGAGCTTTAGTTGAGCGAGCACCTAGGCTTTCGTGGGGTTGACTCAATCGAGATAAGGTTAGTAATACCCTAGAATGAGTTTAAGTGTATATATAAAAGAGTGCGTATTTATTAGTAGTATAAAATATTTTGTATTGTGTTGATTTACCGTTTGAGTGGTTTATGAATTCCTATCAATGCAGAAGGAACAACTATATTGATAGAGGTTTGTAAACACTTGAACAAGGCAAACCGACATAGTAGTGTTTCGAAAACTTGGTAAATGAAATTATTTTACCAAGATCATATAGGATAAATTTTTAGAATTGAAATAGTAATTTAGGACATGTTTAGTTGTTAGAGAATGATAATATTCGATTATTGTCAATTATCACTTACTGTTTGTGCTCAAATAGTTTATGAGCGATTATTGTTTTGGTTGAATTATATACGACCACCTTATGAATTTATTCTCATGATTTCAATATAGGGCGTTCAATGATAATGCTGGATCAAAATTTGAATTAAAAAAGGTTGCTTATTATAATCTAAACAAAGATAAAGTAAAAAAATTTGATAAAAGAAAGTTAAAGTATAGATAAGCATTGTTTATAAATATGATTTATAAATAAAAAAGATTTAAACTAAGAATTTGAGAACGTAAATCTCGATGTTTTTGGAAATATTTTTTCTAAGTTTTGGGAAAAATAATAATATTATTATTTAAAAGGTATTTGGCTATAGAAACATTCTTAAAAGACGTATTAAAAGAGATAGAAAGCACTAAACTTACTTCAGTGACGGGAAAATAATTCCGGTGATGACTACGCATCATCGTTATTCAATTTCAAGTTACTTATTGAGGGATTGCTGCCTTGGTAATTAGTTATAGAGTTGTTTTTAGTAAAACAAATTTTGGTTCAAATCCCTAAAGTATCACATGATATACACATGAGATATGTATATTATATTTCAAAATTATTTGAAATAGCCTCAGGTGTTTAGTTCTTGAATTTTCAGTTAAGTGATATTATATACTCATGTGTCTTATATATTTGGATAGATTAGTTCGTGCATCTCATTTTGAGATGTTGTTTGGTGGTTTTTATTTATTAAAACGAAATGGAATTTTAACGATTTTGGGTAGTCGAAAACTCTGATTTAATGGGGAAATAGAAGCTATGTATTTTTGAGGAAATATAAGAAAATGAGTTTTATAACTTATAAATTTGAGGCGTAGTAGGAAGTTAAATAAGCTTTAAATTTTTTGAACATCCTGGCTAAGTAGAACAAATCTGGATTTGTGTATATATTATAGGATATAGAAGAATGTTGTATGAATATGAACTTAAGTTTTTAAAACGTGATTGATTTACATAAGTTGTGTTTTATAAGATGTTTATAAACTTAAGTGATGGCGTTTATGAAATGGTTCATAAATGATTTTAGTATTAAATTTAATACTGTTGATGTGAATAAATGTAAATTGAAATAAAAAGAAATTGGTGAAATTAAGTAATCAATTGGAATAACTACGTAAGTTATACGTATATAATTTTAGTCGCATAACTATTTGATCCAAATTCTAGTACATAATTTCAAGGTGATTTACACAGATCTAAATAAGGATTTTTCACTCAATTCGTAACGGTAAAAATTTAATACAGATTTATGATTTCATTCTGAAGTTTTATCATAGTATATTGCTACGTAAGGAGAAAAGAGGTTTCTAATCAAGGAACCTGATAGGAGTCTACACTAAAGAAGTCGAGTGAGTGATACTAGTTCGAAAGTGAGATTTGTGTGATTGAGCGAGTGATCAGATTATATATTGCATATGGATGGAATATGTACATCATACGGGATTTGATAAACTGTATCCTTTTGACATTAGTTGGAAGTTATATGGTTTGATATCATTTATAAGTAAGATACATGTATATAGATACAAGGCCCAGTTTAATACTTTTAGTTTCATGGGTCGAGTTGGTTTGCTCAAAAAATAGGTACAAGTTTATATTGCTGTTGGTGGTTTTATGCCCCAGATATGGGAGGACGCTTTTATGCTTTATATCTTTTTTGCTTTGGGCTCGTTGTAGTAAGTTGTAGCTTTTTCGAACGAGCCAAGCAAAGAGGTGTTGTCAAAATTTTCCATAGTAAGAGACTTGGGAATTTAATAATCCGTTTGGACTAATTGATTGTGAAAGCTGTTGGGTTTGGTGACATTTTTCCTTGCAAATTTCGGGGATGAAATTCTTTTAAGGGTAGAAGAATGCAATGACCCAAAATTCTTGACATTTCAAATGAGAATATTTAATCTATTTAAATATTGAAATTTGATAAAAATTTAATAAATAATAAGAAAATAATTTTTTATTATAAAAAATTGATTTTTATTGACGTATTTTTAGTTTGGTTTATTTGATTTTTACGTAATTTTCAGTTGAAAATTCCTTAAATTATCATTTGATGATTTTTCGGCAAACGACGGTATTTAGTAATTTTAAAAAATAAGATATGTAGTGTATAATATTATTGTTTTAGGATCATATCCCATTTATTTGTGCAATCATATTTTTGTTTCATTATTTGCGGTTCGTACATGAGCGAAAATTTGTGCGGCGAGATGCCAAAAATTTCATATTAAATATTCTCCTATACTTGAGAAAAATTAACGCCGTTGTATTTCATCTTCTTTTACTATTCTATTCATATTTCTTGAAACAAAAAAATGAGAAAACCCACTCTTTTAAAAATTCAAACAAATCAAATACCTAAATAAAAAAATATAAAGTTGATATCTATGATCTCGCTTTGCCTAGATCTACGATTCTATACTCGTTTCGTTCTGTACGATGCTAAAATGGAGGATGCAGTAGTTTTAGGTCTTCGTAACATCCCTGTCTAGATCCCCAAAGCTAAGCATTATGCTATAGTCATCCATAGTATTAACTTTAGGTAACCAAATACAGTAATGTTAAAAGTATCCATAATGTCAAAAGCACTTGAGTATGAACTAAAATCATCACAGATTAAAACACTTTTTTGATTACACTTCAAAACAACATTCCATATTCCAAGTTACATAGTCCTAAACGTTTCACAGGTTCAGATCAAATATAATTATTACAAAATACACCAAGAGCGACATATGAAGAAACTTCTTTGGATGACCAGAGTACTATATAGCCATAACAGACTTAATACAACACAACAAAAATAAAACATAACACCTAAATAGCTAACTTCAGCCTCCTTCTTGTCTTTAGAAGCTTTATTCGTCCACCTACTAAAACCTATAAATCCTCAAACCTTAGCCTACTCAAATCAATTCTTAGCACCCGAGAGTTTAAGGCAAAAAATATAAACTTCGAGTCAAACATAAAGCCAGGTATGAATAATAGTATACATCTCGATTATTTGATATTAAGTGAGACCACACCGCTTCGCGGAATAGGTTTCCCCTCACTAATATCCCTTTTTAAAAATTATCCTTTGAAAATGAAAACCTATGACCAAACTAGTTAAAACAATAATATCAATATCATTTAAGCATATATATATATCAGGTAATCAATGGACTATCTATACGAACACTCTAGTTTTTTTGGCTAACTACTAACCTTTGGCTGACTTGGGCCTACCGGACAAAACAAACAAATAGTCTAACTTCTGTTAGATACTATTATAGACGGTATGTCCCTAAGTTACTCTTCCAGGGTCAACAGATACTAATGGTTTTACGGGCTCACCAATAACCTATCCTCACTACGTATATTCCTTTCTATGTGTAACATCATTTTAGTCTTACCTGTTACAAAGCCCTACACACTGGAATTTTAGACTAAATTAGCTAGGGGCTAATAGCTAATGTATAGGGCGCGACCTCATACCAGTCTCATCTAGTATTCTAATATCTATGTCATTTTACTTAGGGCCATCTTCCCCTACAATTTTCCTTGAAAACATTTCTTACAAACCGATTTAACCATTTAATTCAAACTTAAACAAGGAAATATATTCTGTACTTTACTCAATTCACTTTTCCGTGTTATACATACTTTACACAAAACATTATTGATGAAAACATTCGAAACCTTTAAAAGTATCCCTTTTGAAACCATTGAAAGTACCCCTTTGATACAAGTAAGCTTCTTTACTTTATAACCTAGGCTGAAGGCCAAAACATACCTTTCAAAACCATTTACCTTTAACCTTTCAAAAAAATTGAAATCATCTCTTTCGAAAGCTTTATAAAACTATAGACATCCTCCTTTCAAAACGCTCAAAACGTGTCTTTCGAAACCCTTGGAAACCTTCCATTTAAAACCTTTTGAAAACCTTGGGGAAGCACCCCTTCGAAACTTTTATCTTAAAATTTTCGAAAGAATTAAGTTCTTTATATAAATCAAACCTTTCAAAAATATTTAGGTTCAAGTAAAACATGTGGAACTACCTTTCGAAACCATTCAAAACTATTCCTTTTGAAGCCTTTGGGTTTAACTTTCAATAGAACAAAGGGTCTTAAAACAACTAAGTCAAAAGCTCTCTTTCAAAAAAACCTAAGTAAAAGAAGTAGACAGCGTCGAAACCAATCCCTTCGAAAGCATTGAAGAAGCAGCTTAGATTTTAAAACAATGAAACCCTTTCGAAAGCATTGCTTTGAAAGGTAAGATGCGACAGCTAGGGGTTTCGAACCGTTCAAAAGTTTCTTTATAAAGAAAAGGTGCAACCTCATTCGAAACAATTCTATAAAACCATTTAACCAAGTCGAAAGCCATCTAAGTCGAAAGCATACTTTTCGAAAACAAAACAGGCACATTTCCTTTTAAAAGCAAAGTACAGTTTCGATCCCTTCGAAACCCCTTGTTTCGATTGTATAACTATTGCCTATGTCCAATTCTCTATGTACCAAGTCTTTGATACCATGCGCATTGGTTTCAATGGGGATAAAGAGGGAAGTACCTAGTCGGAAGGTAGGTGCCAAAAGTGGAGAAACAAGAAAAACATAGTAAAACTGATTTTTAACTTTAAAAAGTAATTCCTTTTCAACTAACCTGCTTTGTTTGTTAACATATGATTGGCTGCTAGTTTCTTTTCTAACTTCTTTTCTAAAAGTGCTGCCGAAATTTCAAAAGTAAATAATTTAAATGATTTACAAAACGCCCCTTCTCCATTTATAAATATATAAAACATTTAAGTCTCATACCTTAAATAATTTTATACACTTATTAAAGCACTTAGGAAAATTCTACAAAAATTCACATAAATCATTTTTAATATGTTTTCTAACCTATATTAATTTCTTACCGGAAAATAATATAAATTAGCCATATTTAATTTAAATCCAATTAACCATTTTCCTGACTAGAAAATTAACATTAAATCCACATTAGTTCAGAAAATTATGAAATTTGAAACTCATCTCCAAATATTATTTCAGACCTTATCTCAAAATTGCAAGGCATTTGGATGTCATCTATTACGTTTTCCATAATAAACTTATCATAAAATCCACATGAAATAGCATAAATCATCAACAAGCATATATGTCCATTTTAACAATAAAAAAACATGGCAATATACTTCGCAAAAATATTTGGATCTAATTTATAAACCAAAAACATCAAAAATATGAGATGTAACATATTATTCATCTTAGCTTTGTGATTAAGGAGTTGAGATCTGATCTTGGATTAAGTTATTTAAGCTTCTTTCTCTTATCTTCTTGTTCTCCCTTAATGGTGGCCGACCTCTTTAGTATTTGATTTTTGATTGTGAACGTGAATAATGAACATGGGTGAGGGTTTAGAGTATAAGAATGTTACTTATTCCTATATTTCCCTTATCAACTACCCTAACCTATTCTATTTAATTTACCCTTAATTCATTTGTTTAAATGGTAGGGCCACCTTCTAATTACAAAACCTCAATCCGTTAATCATTTACATTATTTTATTTTATTTAACTAATTAAATGCCCTAAATAATGTTACTAAAAATTAGGGTCGTTACAGACTCCCACCTTAAAGAATTTCGTCCTTGAAATTACGATAAGGTACACATACAAATCAAGAATAAAAGTAAAACATACCATGAAACAAATGAAGATGAGTGTCACTAATCTTGCTCCCAATTTCCCAAGTACAGTCTCTCTCATCGTCGCTCCACTAGACCTTAACTAATCTGACTGTCTTATTCCTTAGCCTTTTCTCATTCCTCACGACTATACAAACTGGCTTTCTAACTACAGTGAACTTCGGTTCCACTACTAGTCCTCTAACACAGTCGGTGCTATAGTAGTCTCCGGATCTCGAATACACTTCCTCAGATGAGAAACATGAAAACCATCATGAACTCCTACCAAACCATTCGGTAACTCCACTCTATATGCGAGTTTCCAGATCCTCTCTACAATAGATAATGGTCCAATAGTCCTTGGTGCCAATTTCCCTTATCTGCCAAACTGAATTACACCTTTCATCAGTGATACCTTGACGAAAACATAATCTCCTACTGAGAATTCTAAGCCCTTCCGTCTCTTATCAACATAACTCTTTTTCCTAGACTGGGCTTCCTTTATTCTAGCTCTAATCAATTCAATTTTTTCTGCAGCTTCTCTAACTAAATATGGATCAAGAACTAACTTATCCCCGGTCTCTAACCAACAAACTAGAGATTTGCATGGCCTTCCATATGAAGCTTCAAATGGTGTCGTCCCTATACTAGCCTGATAACTGTTGTTATACAAAAATTCGACTATGTATTGATGGTCTTCCTATGATCCCTCAAAATCTGGCACATAAGCTCGTAATAAATCTTCTAAGACTTTGTTAACTCTTTCCATTTGTCCATAGGTCTGTTGATGGTAAACGATACTCATTTTGAGCTTGATACCTAAAGTATAATGTAGACTCTTCCAAAACTCGCTAGTGAATCAGGAATCTCTATTACTTACTATACTACTAGGAATACCGTGAAGTCTAACTATATTCTTCATGAATAACTTAGCCAAAACAGGTGTCGTCCTAGTTGACTTAATTAGAATTAAATGGGCACTCTTGGTTAACCCATCAATTATGACGCAAATACTTTTGTTTTCTTCGTTTGACCTTGGAAACCCGTCTATAAAATTCATTGAAATAGAATATCATTTGCATATTGGGACATGTAAAGGTCGAAGCAATCCACTTGGTTTCTGATGTTTGCCTTTTACCAATTGGCAGTTCAAATACTGTTTTACCCACAAGCCAACATCTCTCTTCATACCTTCTCAAAAGAAACTTCTCTTCATATCCTAATACATCGTAGTTCCTTCCGAATGAATTGTGAATTTCGAACAATACATTCCCCTAAAACTTCCTTTTTACTGTCTCTCACATTTGGAACACATAATCTTCCTTTCCTTCTCAAATGATCGTTCTAGTCAAGACAGAAATCCTTCAAGTCATCGCTTTCTGTTCCACCTCTTAGCATTCTGATCTTCGTAGCTAATACTGGATCCTCTCCTTTTTGGGAAGCAATCCTTTCGATCATAACTTGTTGAACTTCTGAACATGACAACATAATAGTCTCCGTACTAGAACTACTCTAAGATCTACACTACACTCTACATGCAGTCAACGCTTCTAAATCTTTCCACTTAGCTATCATAGCTAACACTATATTCTAATGTTTTCAGCTAAGTGCGTCCACAACCTTATTGCCCTTTCCCAGTGTGTACTCAATTCCAAATTCATAAACAGCTAAAAACACTAACCACCTCTACTGTCTCATATTCAGCTCCTTCTGGGAGAATAAATACTTCAACGACTTATAATCCGTATACATCTCGAATCACTCTCCCAAAAGGTAATGTCTCCACACTTTCAATGCAAAAATCACCACTGCTAATTCCAAGTCATGAGTTGGGTACCTAACCTCATGCGGTCTAAGCCGTCGAGAAGCATAGGCAATCACCTTACCTTTTTGCATTAACACGGCTCCTAACCCTGTTCCACATGCATCTGTATATACCACTAAATCCTAATTCCCCTCTGGAGCAACCAACACAGGTGCATTCGTAAATAAGTGTTCCAGCTTCTGGAATGCCTCCTCACCCTTATCGATCCAAATGAACTTCATAACCTTTTGCGTTAGCTTGGTCATCATTGCTGCATTCCGTAAAAAATCCTTTACGAATCTCGGTAATACTCAGTTAATCCAAGAAAACTCTTTATCTTGGTCACTGTCTCGAGTCTCTTCCAATTATTTACCGCTTTGATCTTAGCCGGATCTACAGACAACCATTTCTCTAAGAGTACATGACCAAGAAACTTCACTTTCTTTGTCCAAAAATGACACTTCGAAAACTTCACCTTTAGGTGAAGATGCCTCAACGTTTCAAGCACCACTCTAAGATGAACTTCATGCTCCCTTCCATCTTAGAGTATATCAAAATATCATCTATGAAAACAAACATGAACCTGTCCAAGTGCCCTAGGAAAACTCAGTTCAACAAATCTACAAAGAATGCTGGCGCATTAGTTAGTCCAAATGACATTACTAACTATTGATACATCCATATCTGGTTCTAAACGCTATCAAAGGAATACTACCCACTTCCACTCTAAGCTGATGGAACCCTGTCGCAAATTCCAACTGGGAAAATACCTTGGTTCCACTCAATTGATCGAACAAATCATCAGTCCTAGGTAATGAACACCGATTCTTTATCATCTTCTCATTCAAATTACGATAATCGATTAATAACCTTATGATCCATTTGGCTTCTTGGCAAACACTACGGCTGCTCCCTAAGGCCAACAACTAGGTCTGATAAAATTCTTGCCTTCCAAATCCATCAACTACACATTTTGCTCCTTCATCTCGTTAGGTGTCATTCTGCTTGGAGAGCTACTTACTGGTTCTGTCCAGGTACTAAATCTATCTGAAACTCAATACCTCGTTTTAATGGTAGTCCTACTACAGGTTCAAAGACATCTGCGAATTTTATAACAACGAAAATTTGACTCAACTTGTCTTTTGCCTCCACAAAACCCAATAAAGCATTGACCTCAAAACTGGGGTTTTCAACATAGTATATAGCCTGATTACTACAGTCACGTTGTCTAAGTGATATCATGGAAAAATATGCTAGCATCTTATTTACTTAACCAAGCCATACTGAAAATAATTTCGAGCCCTACAAAATCAAACAAAGGTACGACCTAAAATATCAAATTCTAAGTGGTCACATCTCACCCCAAGAGTCGCATAACCTCCTATCGGGTTTGCAACCCTTAAGAAAGTCACTAAATATGAGGGTTCTAGGTTAAGCTTATCTACCGAACAATGAGATATAAAAGAATGTGATTCGCTGGTATCAAATAGAATGCTAACTGACATACCATGGTACATAAGCGTATCTCCCAACATAGCCTTTCCCTTTTCCTCTACCGTTGGTCTCGAGATAGCTGGTTCCAATGCAAATATCTTTCCTTTCCAATCCTCGGCTGGCTCCTTGCAGTGGTTCTTATAATGTCCAATTTGATCGCAGTCGAAGCATCTAATATTCTTCTTCCCGATCACCTTCTTTCCATCTCCTGAGTGACATTCATTTGCGAAATGCCCTTTCTTATCACACTTATAGAAAACAACCTCTGCCTTCCCTTTTTTAGCAGCTCCTCCCTTCTGTGCTCCTTTCTTGTAGAAAAACATCTTTTTCTGAATCTGAACTACTTGAACCTCTTTTGCCTTATTTCTTTAAAGAAAAGCAGGCATCTCTTAATGTCTCAATGCTATCTCAACAACAACATCACATGGATCCCTAATGTGTGATAATATAGCCCTAGCAAGCTCAGGCTTCAACCACCTGATGAACTTCTCATTCCTCTTAATCACAGCATTCACCGTAGCATAACCACATCTCGCTAGCTCCTCAAATATTTTTGCATAGCATAGTCATGTCTCCCTACTCCAACTCAGCAAACTTCCCAGGTGAGTAGATTTAGCGATCTCTAACACAAACCTTTCCTCAAATCTCCTTTTTGAACTCAGCCCATGTCATTGTTTCCTCATTAACTCCAATCGTAACACTGGCTCCTTGTAACTGTCTAGAAGCAAGTCTTCTCTTCTGCTCATCATTGAGCCCCAAATCAGCGAAAATCTTCATACAATGAAGTAATCAGTTCTCTACTTCGATCTCATCTTCAGTACCAATAAATGCTTTCCTCCCACCGAGCATAATCTCTACTCAAAATAGCATAGTTGTTGACCACTGGAGTCTCTTGATTTCCATCTCCAACTACTCCAGCAGCAACTCCCGCTTGATCATGTTTATGAAGAACTGATACATCGCTCCCATGTAAACTTGCGGGACTCCAGCACCCACATTTCCAGCTTATGCCTGAACTTGATTTCTCCGGGTATTTGGCAGCAGTTTCTATTAGTTGTGGTGCTTCCATCGCAAGGTTAACTCTTCCACTTCTAGCATCCATATTTGCATTCGAGCCTTCGTAAGTTACAAAAGTATAGCCTAAGAGAGATGGGAGAATAGAGATATAGCGCATATTTATACATAGCACATACAAGTACGTTACTATAGCGTTATCCCATACCCCGATCATTTATCTAATTTTTAGGATTACGTTTGAAAAATCATCTTAAGTTTAAAGTTTTTCATAAATATATGCTATGGTACCAAGTTGTAACATCCCCTATCTGGAGGCCCGAAGCTAAGCGCTATAGATGCAGTAGTCATCCACAGTATTAACTTCCAATGACCAAATTCGATCATGTTAATAGTATCCATAATATCAGAAGCACTTGAATATGAAATAAAATCATCACAGATTAAAACACTTTTTTGATTACATTTCAAAATAACATTTCATATTCCAAGTTACATAATCCCAAACGTTTCTCAAGCTCAGATAAAATATAATTATAACAAAATACATCAAGAGCGATGTATGAAGATGCCCCCGTGGAAGACTAGAGTACTAAATAGTCATAACAGACTTAATACAACACAATGAAAATAAAATATAACGACTCCTAAATAGCTAACTTCAACCTCCTGCTTGTCTTCGAAAGCTTTATTCGTCCACATACTAAAACCTGTAAATCCTTATTCCTTAGCCTACTCAAATCCATTTTAAGAACCCCAGAGTTTAAGGAGAAAAACATAAACTTCGAGTCAAAAATAATGCCTGGTGTGAATAATACTATACATCTCGGTTACATGATATTAAGTGAGATCATGATGCCTAGCGAAACGGGTTCTCCCTCACTAATATCCCTTTTTAAAAACTTATCCTTCGCAAATAAAAACCTGCAACGAAACTGGTCAAAACAATATTATCAATATCATGTAAGCATATATATCAGGTAATCAATGGACTATTTGTACGAACACTCTAGTTTTGTTTGGTTAACTACTAGCCTTTGGCTGACTCGGGATACCAAACAAAATAAATAAATAGTCCAACTTCTATTAGATACTCTTTTGGATGGCCTGTCCTTAACTTACTCTCCTAGGGTCAACTTATCCTAATGGCTTTGTTGGCTCACTAATAACGTATCCACACTCTGTATATTCCTTTCTATGTGTAACATCATTTTAGTCTTACCTGTGACAAAGCCCTACACATTAGAATTTTAGACTAAATTAGCTAGGGGCTAATACATAATGTATAAGGCGTGACCCCATACCAGTCTCATTCGGTATTCTAATATCCGAGTCATTTTACTTACGGGTATCTTTCCTTAAAATTTTCCTTGAAAACGTTTCTTTCAAACCGATTTAACCCTTTAAATCATACTTAAACAAGGAAATATACTCTATGCTTTACTCAAATCACTTTGCTATGTTATATAAACTTTACACGAAACATTGTTGATGAAAACATTCAAAACCTTTGAAAGTATCCTTTTCGAAACTATTGAAAGTACCCCTTTCGATACAAGTAAGCTACTTTACTTTATAACCTATGTCGAAGGATAAAACATACCTTTCGAAACCATTTACCTTTAACCTTTCGAAAACATTGAAATCATCTCTTTCGAAAGCTTTATAAAACAATAGACATCCTCCTTTCCAAACACTCGAAGCATATCTTCCGAAACCATTGGAAACCTTCCATTTAAAACCTTTTGAAACATTAGGGAACCATCCCTTCGAAACCTTTATCTTAAACCTTTCGAAAGCATTGAGTTCTCTACATAAATCAAACCTTTCAAAAGCATTTAGGTTCATGTAAAACGTGTGGAACAATCTTTTGAAACCATTTAAAACTTTTCTTTTCGAAACCGTTTGGGTTAACTTTCAATAGAACAAAGGCTCTTAAAAAACTAAGTCGAAAGCACTCTTTCGAAAACAATTTCCTAAGTAAAAGAAGTGGATGGTATTAAAACTAATCCCTTTGAAAGCATTAAAGAAGCGGCTTAGATTTTAAACATAAAAACTCTTTCGAAAGCATTGCTTCGAAAGGTAAGATGTGGCAGCTAGGGGTTTCGACCCCTTCAAAAGCTTCTTTATAAAACAAAGGCACAATCTCATTCGAAACCACTCTTTAAAACCATTTAACCAAGTTGAAATACATCTAAGTAAAAAGCATCCTTTTCGAAAGCAAAACAATAGCATTTCTTTTTAAAAGCAAAGTACGGTTTCGTCCCCTTCAGAACTGTAACGACCTGCCTTTTTGGACGGTTTAAGTCAACGATAAAACCATACATGTCAGACTCAAACCATTTAGAATGGTAGATGGTTATGGGGTAAATAAGAAAAAGAAGCAGAGAAGGAAAGAAAACAAATATAGAATCTCGCAGTGAAATGCAAATATAATAATCAAATAAATAGTTCATGAAGTTGTTTACAATTAACATTGATCGAACCTTTATAATATAGATCAGAGTTACATACAACAAGAACAGATAATAGATAGATGTAGCCGAACAACATGATGTAGTGGGATAAAAAAACAATAATAGTATAAAATCTTCATCTTCATCTTTCAGAAAGCAGTCTTTGATAAAATAAAAAGCTCAGACTGACCCGAGCGAATTGAAAAGACAAAACACTCGAGTCAGAACTAAAAGATCTTACGTAAGTTAAATCAACAGTAAATAAATGTGAGTGCCACGGCGTTGGAGATGTATAGGGGGTTTGACATCTCCTTTTCAGTGTCTAACATGAGTGCGATAACTTAAGAAACGTTTGGAATTGCACATCTTAAGGATCCGTTAAACTATCTACATACATTGTACAATACACAATTATAATAGTGTCTACAATAAATAAATTATTAAAATAGCATTAAGGCATTACCCATATCTTCCTTAACACATTTTTATATATTCCATAGTCTATACAGTACCGTAATTCCTTCGTAAACTAGAGGGCTATCAAAGGGCACTCCATAGGTAAGGTACAAAACAAACTCATAGAAGGCATGATAGGGTATGGGAACATGGTACTCGAGGCAATGCCAGGGTAGGACTCTGCCAATTCCACTCTCGGACTGGTGATAACACATAGAAGCCACTACTGCCCACCTCATACACTCCCATAATCAATTCGAGGGGCGGCCACTAAATCAATCACAAAGTAATAGTATGGTATTGAAGGAATGTGCCCGATCGGAGGTGCGACCTCACTTGGTCCAGTATAGCTCTTGTTTTAGTCACATCTAAGCTTTCTCACGGGAGTCAAGGTCATGTAAATAACTCAAACAGGATCGTTTATCAAACCATCATACTTCATTTTTGGAATCTGCACCACGTACATAATTGTTAAAGTGGTTTTTGTTATTGGCAGAGAGTATGACATTATCCGATCTCGGTCTCTTTAACAACCAAATGCTTATTTCACACCGGATGATTCTTTTAAATTTCCAAAACCAATTCCTAATTTATCAAAATATCATATTCTCAAAGCTACTTTCGAAATCATATTCACTTTTGAAAACATATTCACAATTAGGATTGTCATTTCAAAATCATCATATTTGATCAAATATGTTATTTAAATCCTAACTTAGGTTGTAACAGTATTAACCTTATTCGCTTTAAAATCAAGGCTTTAATTATAAACATTTTCACTTTACATCATCTGAAATTTTAAAAATAATTTAGTGAGTTATAAATAGTTTAATTAGTTTAACATAATTTTAAATAGATACAAATTAGGTTGAATACGTTTAAAATTGATTAAATATATTTAAAGTAGATATTTAAAATACTTTAAATAAATTTAAAATAGATTAAATGAATTTAAAATATATTAAATAGAATAAAATAGATTAAATAGTTAAAAATAATTAGTTTAAAATAAATTAAAATATTTTGAAATAAATTAAAATAGTTTAATACAATTTAATAAAGTTTAGTAAAGTTTAAATGATTTAAAATAGATTAAAATATATTAAAATAGATTAAATAAATTAAAATAGATTAAGATAGATCAAATAGGTTAATTAGTTTTAAAATAGGTTAAATTAGATTAAAATAAATTAAATAGTTTAAATTGATTAAGTTGGTTTAAAATAGATTAGCTTATTTTAATAGCTAAAATCTTAAAATTAGAATTTAAAAGAGCATTTACAGTTTATACTGAGATAATAAATTTTGAAACTAACATCATATCTAACCATTTCTTCCATCCCAAAAAATCAAGACTATGTCCATATTTCAAATCAAAACCCAATTTCAAATCGTGAAATATCAAATTTAACTATTACAAATTTTATAGATTTTCAAAGCTACAATTTCCAACATCTCAATAACTCAATTTCAATGAATGTCGTTTGTACTTCAAATTCAACTTTACAAATCCAATTTGAATCCTTTGAACCATTCATTAAATCAATTCCAATTTCAACAATAACGCTTGGATTTTTGAAAATAATTTAGTTTATATAAATCAATTTCTATTTCAAATATTAGTCAAGTGAATCCAAATTTAAAGATTTAGAAAAATATCATTTAATTTAACCAATCCAACGTCTGTATAAAATTTGTCTACTCTATGGTCAAGTGATGTGGATATTTATCATTTCCACCTGCAATTTAAAATTTTATCGGTATATATCATTTCAACCTACAATCCTAAAATTTTATTTTCGAATATATCAAATCGCTCGAGTCTATCATTTCGGCCCATAACGATTTCTTCTTATTCTATCAGATCGTTCGGGTATGTATCATTACAACCCACAGGGAACTTGTAGTGTTATAATAATACAAAATATAACATGTAGTCATCTAATATCAACAATCAAACATACATCACAGTCACCACAAAATCAACCAATAAATAATGTAAATCAACTTATTATCATATATTGGTGTTAAATTGACGTTTAAATTCAATATTAAATTAGATGACGATTAAATGCAATAAAAGTCATATTTAATTGGAATGAAAATTTAAATATACCAAACATCAAGCAATCAATTTCTAATTACATCAAAAATTTAATTTAACTAACATAAGGTAATTTAGTAGTTGTGAGTGTGTTAAAACTCACCCTTGATTTTAGATCGATTAAAAATACAATTTAGGTCCAAAATTTAAACAGTCTCGGAATCCAACCAAACTAGTTCCTTTTCGTCCGAAATTTCGATACAATCGCGATGAAAGAAACCACGCTTGAATCCGAGCTCGTATGAAAAAGTTATGCTAGTTAGAAGTTATAAAATTTAAATTAAAAAAATAAAATAAAATAAAAAACAAATAACACGTCACCTTCCCACCGAAACCTAATCCATCTCGACATCACGTACGTGATACGACCTACCACCATCTTCGACCCGTAAATGCCACCGCTATGGCCCATGCCCCCATAATCCAAGACCGGCGTCGACACCCTCGCCTCCAACCAACCCCACTCTCGCGGCCGCCCACGATGCCCAAAATGAGCTCCGACTTTCGTTGCGTTCAAGCGCCAATTTTGGCAATATCGTTGACTATCTCGACAAACAAAACCCAGATACAAGACCCGCTCGACTCCATCTTCCTAATGTCGCTTCTCGATCGTAGATCGGGCAACGATCCACCATTGGATCGTCAAAACTAAAATGGACGGTCGAAGTTAAACCTTAATTTCCGGTTAAACGATAATTCGATTGCAAAACGAATTATACTAGAAATATGCACGTCTAGAGCTTTTCAACGATATAATATGCCATAGTTTGGAGGAGTTTAATTTTTGGAATTGATTTTGAAATTGAATTTAGGGCTTGGATTTAGGAATTTGTTTTCTGCCATTGAGAAGGAAAGCAAGAGAGTAGTGCGCACAATATTATGGAATGAAAGGCTGCTAGAGTTTATAACAGAACTATTTACTTTAACAAGGCTCGATAAGTAAATAAACACATATTGAATTTGTACGAACGATGTATAGCGACCCAAAAGCCCATTCTGATCCCGAAACGAAAATAGGACATCCCATATATCAAAATAGATGTTTTCAGTATTTTTGAACTCAGTGGAACAGGTTTCAAGTCCTAATTCTATTGTATGAAGAAGTTTTCTTTCAAAATCAATTTATTTCAGTTGAATTCAATTAAATTGATTTCTATGCGTTTCAAGCCTGTACGATCAAACGACAAGTCCGATTGCTATGGAATTGGAACTCTTACAATAATTTACCAATATGGATCTGATGAAACTGGTTTCATCGAAATCCGAGACAGTGACCAAAATGCCTATTTTCATGGTAATTAACTAAATTATTATTAAATTGACAAAAAATCACATTTTAATTTAAAATTTAATAACTAACAATTTTCATCATTTTTGATCATCTGGAAATTTATAATAGTTTAAAACAAATTTTCATATCAATTCAGTGTTAAATATTTCACTAATTACAGTGTTCAATTTTAACTGTAATTAAATCCAAATAATTATAAATTTAATTTAAATAAATTGATTAAATTTTATTTCAATCTTTTTATTCAATTAATTATTATTCCATGAGCCTAGATAACATTGGTTTATATCTTATTACTTTAATATTCTCCAATTTCATCTTACTTTCCATGAACGTAATATTTGATTGCATTTAATTGCAATTGATTTCAAATTAAATTTAACAGACTAAATAAATATGTAACATATAATATTTGTCACTATTACTTTTAATCACATTTATAAGTTTATTATTTACGAACAAATGTTATAACAACTTACACAATACTAATTCTCTCCAATTAAAGTTTATCACACATTAATTAATACAACCTTTAAATTATCAATTACTCTTTAATCCAATTATCAATTAGTACACACATTGTTACAATAAATTTACAATCTATACCAATTATAACTTTTTAATTATTTCAATAAATTGGAATTACATTTAAAGCAGTTGTCAATTACCTCAAATTAATACTATTACATTTCATTCCAGTTATAATCGTGCTATTAAATCACAAATATTTATTTCTTCCAACATTAAATCACAAAATCTTATTAAATTAGCTATTTTTAATTAACGAAAATTATGGGTCGCTACACTCTCCCCCACCCAAAACATATCGTCCTCGAAAAAGGAAAGAAGCAATCAAGAAATTAATATATCTTATTTAAAATATTAAATTTATAAAAAATTAATTTACATAGTTAAATAATTTAAATAAAATATATCAATTTATAAACAATTAAATCCTTTACATTATGTAAATAAAATTTTGAAGAAAAACATTTCACAAAAATTTTCCAAGTCCAAAATTCATAGAAAATTTCAACAAAATCTCCTTTGTACGGAGAGGTCTCGGAGAAATAATAATATCAGTAATAACAATATTTATCTCATATTTCAAAATAATATATCCCAATCAATAGGAAAACAATACAATATCGCTATAAAACAATAATCCGAAAATGCACCTATTTGTTGGGCAAATAATGCTTATTTATGAAACCAAAAGCAGTAGTTATTGCTTCCACAAACCTGTATTTCACTTATACAATCCAAAGAGGTTAATATTAAGAAAAAGAGAAATACTAAAGTTGTTTCAACTTATAACAAATAAATAATCACAACACAACAATAGCACTTGCAAACAAAATCCGTACAATCATCACATGCAAATCAAAGAAATAAACCATCCATCCATAGCAACCAAAATTAATGGTTTGTTCGGGTTTAGAAAACTTTAATCGTATATAATAATAAATAAACTACTAAGTATACCATACACTTAACAGTCTTAGTTTACTTACTAGATTATTCAGACATCCCTAACAATTTAAAGTGTCACTTCCAAATCATCCACAAGCCAAACAACCAATAAGTTCAAATGTCATGTAAGTTTTCCCTATAAATATTCTTTCACATTATTTACTATTCAAAATTGTCTTTCATACAGTGATTATTCTCTTAAATTTACATTCATTGCCCACAAAATTTTCAATTCTCATTTATATCTACAATGTTTTTTTCCATTCATTTCTTTACGTCCATTTACTTACATGGTCACTTTTTCCATTAAGTTCTTTAAAATAATCAATGAATTCATTATTTAAGTATTGCATACCTTTTTTTTCAGTTTACCTCACATTTATTTTTTTCTTTTAACATCAATATTCATTTGTGAAATAACTCAAACTTAGATGTTCTTTTTCACATTTATTTTTTTAATATTTAAGATACTTGAGTATTAAATCTATTTCTAATTGTTTCAACATTTCTTGAAGTTATAATCATCCAATTAATATAGCATTCACCTTTAATACTCAATTTAATTATAAATGACTTCAAGCACTAACTTAAGTTTATAATCATCAACTTACTGTATTCATTCTTTCTATAATTTTAATCAGTAACATTCCAAATTATTATTTAAGTTCATAATAGTTTATAACATCAGAATTCTCATTTATAGAAGTAATTCCATTGAACATCTTTATTTCTAGAATTTTAATTGTATAATATCCTATTACATATTTCTATTAACATTTTCAACTTTTAACGATTTTGGTAATTTGTATATGTGTGTGTGTGTGTGTTTTAGAACATAATAGAATGTTACACAAGTTTATCTTATTCATTTTAATTAACAAAATGTTCAATACCTCTTCGAATTTCATTATTCTTTAATTTATAAGTGACAGCCTTCAATTCGTTTACATTTCATTAGTCACTTAACTCTTAATTTCTTATTTTTCATTTTAGAAGTTTCCAATAATTAATGTAGTCAAGGTATCATTTCATTATAATAATTGAAATTTCCAATTTGCAAAAACTTAAGAACTAAATACCGGGTTCCTATTCAATTATTTCAAAATAATATATATAATCATATCTTTTATATATACATATCAAATCATATTCGAATATTTAAATTAAGATTTATTTATCAAAACAATTATGTAGTAAACTACTACAATGGTCTTCCTACTTTGAAACTCGAAAATGAACGTTGATGATGCATGCACTCATCATCGAAATTATTTTCCAGCGATAGAGAGGTGAGTACAAAACTTATTTCCATCCAAAATCCCTTTAAACATTTCTTTCAAATCATCTTGAAACATTTATATCGGAAACACTTTCATATAATACAAATATTATATTCCAAAATCTTTTAAAAGAAATTTTCAAATTCCCGAAACTTAAATTCTCAATTTCTAATTTTTAATTAATATTCATTTATTCACAATATCATTTTTCAACAAACGTTTAGAAAAATTTGGCATTCTATCAAACAACATAGAATATCCAAATATATCATTTATAAAAATATATAATAGGAAAATTTATTTCATTTACCTATATTTCAAAACAATATTGCGTCAGTTTGCCCTATTTAGTGATTAGAAACCCCTATCGACGCCATAGCGTCCTATGTACGAACCAAAATTTATAAATATGAAATGGAACAAATTAACACAATACAAAAACCTTTTATAACATAACAAATATGCTCTCTCCTATATACACACTCAGCGACTCATTCTAGGGTATTACCACCCTATTCTCTAATGAGTCAGTCCCCACAAAACTAAGGTTATCGCTAAACCAAAGCTCTGATACCAACTGTAACGACCTGCCTTTCTTGGCGGTTTAAATCGATGATAAACCACACACATCAGACTCAAACCATTCAAAAAGGCAAATTGTTATGGGGTATATAAGAAAAAAGCAGAGAAAGAAAGAAAACAAACATAGGATCTTGCAGTAGAATGACAAAATATAATAACCAAATAAACAGTTCATGAAGCTGTTTACAATTAACATTGATTAAACCTTTATAATACAAATCAGAGTTACATACAAAAATAATAAATATAGCGAACGACATTATGCAGTGGAATAAAATAATAAACAATAATAGCATAAAATCTTCGTCTTCATCCTCCAAAATGAAGTCTTCAATAAACTGAAAAGCTTAGATTGACCCGAGGGAATTGTAAAGACAAAACACTCGAGTCAGAACTAAAGGATCTTACAAAAGTTAAATTAGCAATAAATAAATATGAATGTGACGGCGTCAGAGATATCTACGGGGTTTGACATCTCCTATCCACTGCCTAACGTGAGTGCAATAACTTAAGAGATGTTCGCGATTCCACCTCCTAAGGATCCGTTAAATTATCTACATACATAGTGCAATCGTTATTATAATAGTGTCTACAATCAAAAAAGTATTAAAATAGAGTTAAGGCGTTACATGTATCCCCCTTAACACATTTTTATATATTTACATAGTCTATATAGCACCGTAAGTCCTCTGTAAAATGGAGGGCTATCAAAGGGCACTCCATAGGAATGGTATAAACCAAACTCGTAGAAGGTGTGATATGGCATGTGAACACGACACTTGAGGTAATGCTAGGGGAGGACAATACCAATTGCACTCTCGAAATGGTGGTAATGCATAGCAACTACTACCGCTCACCTCGGACACACTCCCTGTTGGAACCAAAATTGGTCACTAACACCCTTAGAAAGATTATGTAGAGTGGCTAATGAAGAAAGTAAATTAAAACGGGGAACAGAATGTAAATTCAGATGCAAAAAGTAAGAACACCAAATTTATAGGGGTTCGGCATAGTAGCCTACGTCCACTTTGAAGTTGATCTTTATTCTTTTCATTGATGCTTGATTACAGATACAATCCGTTCCTAAGTACTGGAATATAGTTGAAAGATACAAAGAAATAAGGTTTGGAAGGAGTCTTGAAAACGGCAGAGTTTCCCCGGCGTTCTCTAAAATTTCCCTCTTTTTTCTGTGCCCCTGCCCCTCTATTTATAGGCGAAGATGTGTTGGACTTTCCTGGTGGGCCTGGTATCTGAATATCTTGGTCCAAATGGGACAAGCCCTGTGTGCCGAATCAAAGTGACCGAGCGGTCTAATTCCGACCATCCTCTTTACGCCGAACAACACGTTCGTTGTATGGGAAGAGTAGGCCGAGCAACAATTGAAGCCGAACATGCTGAGGAGAATGTCGAACCATATTTGATCGCCGGACATCTCGGGAGGCCGAACGAGACTCATGTCGAACGTCTATCGGATGCCGAACCTTCATAGGTACCGAACGTTCCCTGATGCGCCGAACGGTCTGGATGCCGAACAAGGCGCTTGATGCCGAGCGCTATTCAATGCCGAGTGCTCTTCTTCGGTCGAACGGTATTCAACACCAAATGTTTCTCAATGCCGGATGCTCCTAGGTTCCGAGCACTATTCAATGCCGAACGATCTTATGATGCCGAGTGATGCGCTCTTGCCGGACGATCTTATGATGCCAAACGCTCATCGATGCCGATCGTTCCATAGACACCTCCTGAGCTTGGACGCCGAGTGCCTCTTGGATTTCGGACATGTTGTGCTGTCGAACGTTCCAACTTGACCGAACGATAGGGGAGGCCGAGTACTAAATTGCCCGGACAAATCCCCAGGAAACACTTGCCCCCCAAAAGTGTATCGCGTGATCGGATGTGATGCGTTTTGAATAACGTGTCTTCTGAGCTCCTTTTCGATCCTTGGTTCACTTCTCATGACGGGATTATGGCGCATGCCGAACGTAATGTGTATGCAGAACGATGCAGCCGAGACCGGACACCTCTCGTGTGCCGAGTGTGAACCGACGCCGAACGATGCGGTCGAAGCCGAACATTCCGTGCGTACCGAACGGTACCTTCTTGACCGGCTCTACCGGTTATAGCCTCTTCACCTTCTTCTTCTTCCCTATAAAATCCGGCGTCCTCCTTCTCCCCTCCTTCCCACTTTTATTTCCGTTATTCCTCAAGAGCTTGCAATCCTTGCCTGTTAATCGGACACTAACAAACCTAATAAATCCTACCCCAGCTTCGATCTACCAACTAGGTATTATCCCTTCTATCTAAATCCTTTCCATGATTAAACAGTTCCAATAAGAGTCTTAGGTTTGCACACTAGAACCATAGCCGAGAGGGTCGCATGTATGGGGTTGCTGGGTGATGTGTTGTAGTTCGGCGTAGCTCTTACGTGCCGAACAAAAACCGAGAGAAGGGAAAGAATAGGGGAAGTGTTGGAGGTGGTTAGGATGCCGAACGGAATGATCTGGGATGACTCGGCTAGTTACTTGTTCTTGTCATTCGGCGTGGATGGAGGAGAGGAATGGAACTGTAGTCAAGAGCGTGGTGCCGAACGTTAAGGCTCGGCATAATTCTAGTTCGGTGTGACTCATCACGTGCCGAACGGTGGGATGGAAGGTTTGGGAGGAAGCATAAGTTAGCGGGGAGGATGCTGAGTGCTGTCTCGGCCGAATGGAATTTTGGTCGAACGCCACTTTGCTTGGCACTAACTAGTTTGAGCGATAGTTAGGCCAAACGAGAATTTTGCCGAACAAGTATTAAGCCGAACAGTAGTTTCACCGAATGATAGCTTGGCCGAACGGCAATTAAGCCGAACGATATTTTGGCCGGACAATAATTTGGCCGAGCAACCTTTAGGCCGAGCCATGTTGAATGCCGAACCATCTTCTAGCTTAGGCCGAACACTTAAACTACCTTACCTAATCATATAACAAAACAAGGACAACGACTCTCGCATATCAGCATATCGAACTGATCCGGACCAATAACTTCCTAGCTTCAGTAGGCATAAACCCGGACTTAAATCGACATAACTAGACAACTTCTTTTAACGTTTTCTGAATCTGGAACTGTAATAGCCATAAGGCAGGCTTTGGAGACGGTCAGCGATGACGGTCTTCGAAGGCGATGATTTGAGGCTTAATTTCATATCAGTAACCTCGTGACTTTTAAATTTTCAACGCTTATACACGATTGATTGCACTAGTTCACGCACCACGTGGGGGGAATATTCGTGTTGTTAATTCTAACATCGATCATTTTTCAAGTATAGTTCACACGGGTGTTTTGCCAGATTCGTTATTTATTGAAGATGTCTAAAAATCTAGCTCCGCCACTATCTTAGATAGGCCCGAGCCGTCTTCCAAACAAGGGAATGCAGATGTTTCAAACCAATCGACGTCTTCCGCTCATGACTTAGCCCCTGATGCCCTCGACGCATCGATTCTTTTGGATAATCCAATCGATTCACATGCTTCGAAGATTAATGAAGTCACTCTCCGATCAATATGCTCTATCCACGGAATTCCTTTCGTCGACAAGTTGGTCCCGTCGGGGCACGATCGCCCACACCTGCCCCCATTTGGATATACTGGCTGTAATAAGTTTATGTGCTAGGTGGGCAGCGTGCCTCCATTCAATCTATATCTTCAGGACGTGTTGCAATACATGGACATCGCCCCCTCGCAGCTGCACCCAAATGGCCACAAATTCATTTATGGGACATATCTCCTCTTCATGTTCGTCTTTTCTAGGCCTCCAACCCCTGGCGATATCAGATATACTTATATGATCAAGAAACAGAGAGATAGCCCCTCCTTTGTGGTCCTCGAGCCACACCACAAATGCCAAATTTTGACCAGGGCGTGGAGCAAATTTGCCTTGTACAAACAGGAATGGTTCTACGTGCGTTGCCCCCCCGGTTTCGCGAGGAGATGGGTTGAAGGAAGTAAGTCTTTTTCTTGGAACGATGCTCATGTTGTGACCAAGGCTATGCTTTTTCTAATTCTTGTTTCCTATTTTTAGATATCAATACACTCCCTGACGGCCGCGGTTATTCTGAGGCTGTTGAAGCTATTAGAGCCCTTCCCATCGAAGAATGAGACATCCGAAACCTCATTTCAAATGAGTCACTGTCAAGGTTTAGACTGTTAGCGGAAGGTCGTCGGGTAAGCCTTCTTGAGGGCGTCTCCATTCCCAAGCCCACATTCGGTAATGGGAAAAAATTAGCTGAATCGTCATCATGCCACACCCCCGATGAACAGGAAGAGGGGGAGATTAAAGAGAGCGAAGCTCTTGAAACATAAGGTAAGAATGTGGGTGTTACTCAGTATCCGCCGGTCGAAGTGCTCTTGAAACGCTCCTACAACGGATCCGTCAGTGCCGGAGAGGCTGGCCGAGCTTAAAGATAAATTCCCGAAGATCTGCTTCGATGGCCTGAAATTCCTTTCGGCTATTCATCCTATTCCTGGACATGCTAAACAGAGCGCCCTTGCCTGTACGAACGACGTCTACATTCAATATGACGCGTTCATTCACCTAGCCAAAAAAATTTCTAAAGTTTCCATGGAGCGCAAGCATGAAATCGACCGCCTGAAGCTTGAGGCTATCCACGACAAAAATATCATTAAAGCTCAGGATGAAGAAATGGACACTTACAGGTCTGAGCTAGAGGTTGCCCGGTTGAGAGCTAAGGACACTGCTGAGGCTATTACTCGTCTGGTGTCAACTCATAAGAGAGAACTTGATGAGCGGTTCAACGGTGTGGGGCTTTGGCTCTACAGAAGGACTTTGTTCAAAAGGAGAGAGATACGCTCAGCCTTCGAGTCAGGGAACTTGAGGAGCAGCTTCGCAGGGAGAGCGAAGAGAAAATGGCCGCCCAAGAGGAGTCACAACGATACTATGATGAGATCGTTGCCACTCGACTTTTGAAAGAAAAACTTGAGGGCAAGCTCTCCAGGATTGAGGCATTAAAGAGAGAGGCCTGTGAAGAGGGCGAAAGGATTGCGTCTATCGATATTGACTCGCGTCTTGAGGCAGCTAGAGAAGAAGGCAGGGAAGAGGTCAAAAATATGTTTGACCCACTAATCGCTGAGTTCAACACCCGTGTTCTCATGCATCGTGACTTGACTTTCTTGGGTGGGGGTTATATTGAATCTCTAGCCGAGGCATGAGAGGCATTGATAGAAATCAGGAAGGTTGAGCACGGCACCGAAGAGATTGACGAGGGGGCGCTGATAAAAGAATATCTTAGGGGAAACGAGCCTTCGGACTTGTCTGCCGCTAAGGCTATGTATGGAAAAGGTTCCCCTTCAAGGAAAGGGAAAGAAGTTATTACTAGTCCATCCTGGGCCGCGCCTCCAGCTCGTGTGCCTATTCGGTCGGTCGATCGGCCGATACTTGATCCTTTTGAACAACAAATTGGCTATGACCCGGAAGCTTCCGGCCTGGGCGTTCATGTTTTGTCTCCCATCCCGGAGGGTGAGACCCCCGTGACGGCTGGAAATCAGCCGGACTCTGGTAGGCAATTCTTTTGCTTTAACATCCCAAGTGTTTCTCTGGAAGCTATCACATTCTGATACTTGCTTTTCGCAATTTTGTGCAGGTCGTTTTGATACTGAACCCACTCCGAGGAGCGAAGCCGCCAAGGAGGCAGAGAAAGAAACTAGTGAGGCCCCTCATGCTGGTGTGGCTCCCAGTCCAGACGCTCAAGTGATCGGAGCGCTTGATGAAGATAAATCTGAGGCTTCTTCTCCCATCGACGGGAGTTATGAAGTTGGAATTAAAGGCGTCTTCGAGCACACATCTGAGCTTTGCATGAAGAGAGGCTTGAGAAAGAGAAGGAAGAGATGACCAAGATCAAGGTCGAGCCTCAAACTGTGGATCCGGTCGATCCCTTTGACTAAACCGTTGAAGATCATTCTCCCCGGCGGGTCCAAGCCCGTGGATGTCCCCCCTGCTTGTTCAGTTGTTACCCCTCCATCAAGGAAGGATCCCAAGGGTAAACGCTCTAGGGAGGAGTCGTCTGGGAAGAAGTAGAAGAAGCGATCACTATCCCCGTCCAACGAGAGTTAATCTAAGTCATGTAATAAATTTTTGTAATTTTTGTAAATAGATCGTCGACTCCGATATTTGGAGTGTTTGTAGTAGAAAACTTTTCCTAAATAAAGATTAGTTTCCTTTTCTGTCTTTTCAAAAGATTCTTATTATTCTGTTTTCTGTGTGGTTGTGATTTGAATTCGAGTTGTTGTGAATAACACGGATTTCTTGGTTCATCTTCATATAGCTCGGAAATTCTTTGAGAATCATCTGTTTTCTCTTTCGCGCCCCAAGCACTTAGAACATTTTCTAGTACGCAGGCTGAAGGCTCGATGTCTTCAAGTCATTTATATCTAGTCCCTCTTTAGCGGACCTGGTTATTTAAATCGTTTGTATTCAAGTCCGCGCTCCAAGGACTTTGAGTATTCCAGTCCGCACTCTGGGACTTAGAGATTTTAAATCGTTTATACTCGAGTCCGCGCTACGGGGACTTAGAGTACTCCAGTCCGCACTCCGGGGACTTGGAGATTTTAAATCGTTTATACTCGAGTCCACGCTTCGGGGACTTAGAGTATTCGAGTCCGCACTCCGGGGACTTGGAGATTTTAAATCATTTATACTCGAGTCCACGCTCCAGGGACTTAGAGTACTCCAGTCCGCACTCCGAGGAATTGTGCGGACTTGGAGATTTAAGTCATTTATACTCGAGTCCGCCCTCCGGGAACTTAGAGTACTCTAATCCGCAATCTGGGGACTTGGAGGTTTAAGTCGTTTATACTCAAGTCTGCACTCGAGGGACTTAGAATACTCCAGTCCGCATTCTGAGGACTTGGAGATTCAAGTCGTTTATACTCGAGTACGCACTCCAGGGACTTTGAGTACGTCAGTCCGCACTCCGGGGACTTGGAGATTTTAAGTCGTTTATACTCGAGTCCGCACTCTGGGGACTTAGAGTACTCCAGTCCGCACTCTGAGGACTTGAAGGTTCAAGTCGTTTATACTCGAGTCCGCACTCCAGGGACTTAGAGTGCTCCAGTCCGCACTCCGGGGACTTGGAGATTTTAAGTCGTTTATACTCGAGTCCGTGCTCCGGGGACCTAGAGAACTCCAGTCCGCACTCCAGGGACTTGGAGATTTTAAGTCTCTTATACTCGAGTACGTGCTCCGGGGACTTAGAGTACTCCAGTCCGCACTCTGGAGACTTGGAGATTTTAAGTCGTTTATACTCGAGTTCGCGCTCCGGGGACTTAGAGTACTCCAGTCCGCACTCCATGGACTTGGAGATTTTAAGTCGTTTATACTCGAGTCCGTGCTCCGGGGACTTAGAGTACTCCAGTCCGCACTCCGGGGACTTGGAGATTTTCAGTCGTTTATACTCGAGTCCGCAGTCTGAGGACTTAGAGTACTCCAGTCTGTACTCTAGGGACTTGGAGGAGGTTCAAGTTGTTTATACTCGAGTCCGCACTCCGAGGATAGAGTATTCCAGTCCGCACTCCAGGGACTTGGAGATTTTAAGTCGTTTATACAAGAGTCCGCACTCTAGGGACTTAGAGTACTCCAGTCCGAAATCTGGGGACTTGGAGGTTCAAGTCATTTATGCTCGAGTGCGCACTCCGGGGACTTAGAGTACTCTAGTCCGCACTCCGGGGACTTGGAGATTTTAAGTCATTTATACTCGAGTCCGCGCTCCGGGGACTTAGAGTACTCCAATCCGCACTCCGAGGACTTGGAGATTTTAAATAGTTTATGCGCGTTCGTACGTTAGCCGGAATAACATAATTTTATTTACCCGTCACATGATCATCATTTGTAGAGATATTAGTAGTTCATGGAAAAGATGGCTTCAACCCTTTATTAATGAAAGCAAGTCAAATTTCGTTATCACATGCCAAGAATTAGAAATAAAAGCATACTGGAAATGAGTGCGACTAATACATGGAAGAATTAGACTAGGTATAATAACGCCGCAAGCGCTCGCTGTTCCATGCTCGGGGGAGCGTGGCACCATCGACGGTCGTGAGCTTGAAAGATCCTTCTCCAAGCTTCCGTTCGATGACATATGGACCTTTCCATGCGGGATTCATATGTGACAGGATCGGGAAAACTCGTTTCAAAACGAGGTCTCCCACATTAAGAGTTCTTGGTTGGACCTTCTCATTATAATATTTAGCGACTCCATGTCTGTATGCAGTTGCTCTCAAATTCGCTTCTTCGGGTTTTTCATCAGTGAGGTCTAACGATTCCAATAAGAGATTCTGGTTTGACTTGGGGTCGTAATAAGTTACCCAATGTGATGGGACCTCAAGTTCCACGGGTATGACAACTTCTGTGCCATATGCCACTACGAACGGAGTGTGGCCAGTCCGGTTTTGTGGATGGTCTTGTAGGCCCAAAGTGTTGTTGGAAGTTCGCCCACCCACCTGCCTCTGGCCTTTTCTAGACTTTTTTCAATATGGACTTGATTACTTGGTTTACGGCTTCTACCTGTCCATTCGCCTTTGGAAGAGAAACTGCTGCAAATTTCTTCTCAATGCCATATTTCTGGCAAAATTCTTTGAACTCCTTGCTCTCGAACTGAGTTTCATTGTCCGTGACGACGGTCCGTGGAAGGAAAAACGACATATGATATTTCGTACGACGAAATTAATAACCTTCTTGGCGATTATCGTAGCCAGAGGCTCTGCTTCTGCCCATTTGGTAAAGTAGTCGACGACAACTATTGCATATTTCGCTCCACCTTTGGCTAAGGGCAAGGAGCCTACTAGGTTGATCCCCCACATCGCAAATGGCCAGGGACTAAACATTTGTGTGAGTTTCGTTGGCGGAGCTCTTGGGATTTTTGCATATATTTGGCATTTGTCACATTTTCTAACATAGTCTGCAACATCCCGATTGACAGTCGGCCAATGGTATCCGTAACGGAGAATTTTCTTTGCTAACGTTTGCCCCCTAGTGTGGTCACCGCATTCTCCCTCGTGGACTTCCTTTAATACTCGTTTTGTATCATCATGGGCCATGCAATGGAATAAGGGGGTCAAGAATCGCCTCCTATACAATATACCGTCATGTATTACATAACGCAACGCCTTACGAAGGACTTGGCGTCTTTCGTTTCTCTTTTCAGGTAAATCCCCTTGTAGCAAGTACTGTTTGATCGGGGTCAACCATGATTCCTTCTCAGGTTCGGTTTCTAAAACGAGATCTATCTCTATCATCTCTATACTTGGGTCATGGAGGGTCTCGACAGAGAATAATCCCATTTGTTGTGCATCGCCAGTGCTTGCGAATTTTGCCAACGAATCGGTTTCTCTATTTTGTTCGCGCGGGACATGAGAAATGTCGTAATATTCCAGATACGCCAGCAGCTCTTGAACACAGGAAAGGTAGGGAGCCAGTCTCTGTCCCTTCACTTGATAGTCTCCCCGCACCTGATAAACTACCAGTTGAGAGTCACGGAAGATTTCGATTGACTTCACTCCCAGTTCGTTAACAAGTCTCAGGCCAGCAATCAATGCTTCATACTCGGCTTCGTTATTTGTCGCTGCAAACTCAAGCTTCAAAGCGTAGCAAATTGATCGGTCTTCCGGAGTCACAAGGACTACACCAGACCCCGAGCGATGGTCGTTAAATGCAACATCGGTGTACATCTTCCATCGAACGGAAGGTATGACATTGTGACTGCTCGGTTCATTTGGCACAGTGAATTCAGCAATGAAGTCAGCTAGTGCTTGTCCTTGTATGGCCCTTCACGGCAAATAGGTAATATCGAACTAACTTAGCTCAATATTCCACTTCAGCATCCTTCTGAAAGTTTCCGGTCGTTGGAGTATCTATCGCATGGATTGGTCAGTGTAGACACCGATTGAGTGTGCCTGAAAGTAGGGGCGAAGCTTGCGTGATGCAATCACCAAGCAATAGGCTAGTTTCTCAATCTTTGGATAATATCTTTCCGCCCCTGTCAAGCTTTTACTGACATAGTAAACCGGCTTTTGAATCCGGTCTTCCTCGCGGACCAAGGCTGTACTGATAGCGTGTTGGGATACCGCCAAGTATACATACAACATTTCATGGTCTATCTGCTTGGACAGTACAAGGGGATTTTCTAAGTGCCTTACCAGAGCCCGAAATGCTTCCTCACAGTCGGATGTCCATTCGAAGTTTCTCTTTCCTTTCTTTATAATGTCGAAGAAGGGAATACTCTTGTCTGTAGCTTTGGATATGAATCGACTTAGCGTAGCCACTTTTCCATTCAGGCTTTGCACCTGCTTTGTGGTTCTGGGTACTTGTATATCTTCGATAGCCTGGATCTTCTCTGGATTAGCCTCGATTCCCCGGGCATTCACAATGTACCCCAGAAACTTTCCTAATGCTACGCCAAATGAACACTTCAACAGATTGATCTTCATTCCATAATGCCTGAGTTTGTCAAACATCTCCACTAGGTCTCGGATGTGGTCGTTTGACCGCCGTGACTTCACGAGCATGTCGTCCACATAAACTTCCATTGTTTTACCAATTTGATCTTTGAACATTCGATTCACCAGGCGTTGATAAGTCGCTCCTGCATTCTTCAATCCAAATAGCATTACTACATAGCAATACAATCCCATGTTCGTGACAAAACTGGTGTGTTCTTGGTCTGGTAGGTGCACTGGGATTTGATTATATCCTGAATACGCATCCATAAATGATAATAACTCATGTCCGACAGTTGAGTCGACCGGCTGGTCAATCCTAGGCAACGGGAAACTATCCTTAGGACATGCTTTGTTTAAATCAGAATAATCAACACAGGTCCCCCATTTTCCATTTTCTTTCTTCACTAGCACCGGGTTAGACACCCATTTAAGGTAGAGGGCGTCGTGGACGAACCCATTGGCTTTGAATTTTTCCACCTCCTCTTTGAGAGCCGCAAACCTCTCCGGGTCCATGCCTCTCCTTTTTGTATCACAGGTACATGTTTCGGGTCTATGTTCAACATATGACTTGCGATCGCAGGAGAAATACCGCACATATCAGAATGTGTTCAGGCGAAAACATCAAAATTCGCTTGGAGGAAATCAGTAAGGTTCTCGGCGGCCAAAGGGTCGATTTGCGATCCAATTTTAAGAACCCGTGATGGGTCGCTCTGGCTAACGGGGATGTCAATTGTGAGTTCAGCCGGTGCTGCATTGGTTTCCCTGGGTTCCCCATCATCGTCTCTCGGATCTATGTCCCTATAGATCCGAACATGTTGCCCGAGCCAGGGCTCGGGCGCTACTTGTCAATCATCAGCATTTCGGCGGCGGACGGAGCGGTCCGCAACCTTTCCTATCTCTCTACGCCGAGCCTCACTCAGCTCAGCCACATAACAGCCACGTCCGGTTGCCTGATCCCCATGCACCACTCCAACACCACTGTCTGTGGGAAATTTTAATGTCAGACACCAAGGGGCCAATGCTGCCCTAAATTCTGCCAAGGCGAGACGTCCAAGAAATATGTTATATGGAGAGTCAACGTCCAACACTATGAATGGTAGGATTCGCACACTCCTACGCTCGCCCTGCCCCAGTTCAACTGGTAACTCCACATATCCCACTACATCCGTTGCTGCGCCGTTAAAGCCACGGATTCTGGCACTGGATGGTTTTAAATCCTTAGCTTCCAGTTTCATTTGGTCATATGCCTTCTTGAAGACGATGTTAACAAAACTTCCACAATCAATTAGAATTCTCTTCACATACGTCGGCCCGATTGTCGCAAATATGACCATCGGGATGATGGTAGGGGCTTCTATCTTGTCTGTATCTCGGCTCCTGAATACGATATCATCACTCATCGTGTGCTACTACTTTGCAGGAGTCCCATCCTCCACATTCGAACAACACTCATACTCTGCATGTCTTAAAGAGTTAGCATATCGCTCCATCTCCTGCCAATTCTTATCTGCAGGATGAGGCCCGCCAGCAATCGTGTTAATAACCAATCTGCCAACAGTTCGAGTAGGTTATTCTGGTTGGTGTGGGGCCGGCCCACGTCCGGGGTTCGATGTTTCTTGCCTCCCATCTTGTGGGTATTTGACAAATTCCTAAATCTTTTTCTGTCTTATAAGCTTTTCTATAACATCATGGAGGTGTCTGCACTCCTCCGTATTATGCCCATAAGACTCGTGAAAGCGGCAATACTTTCCGGTCCGCTTCTGTTCTTCCATCGATTCCTTTGGACGTGGCTTTCTATATTGGAAAGTGTTGCAAGTTGATAGATAGATGATTTCGAGGGATGTGTTCAACGGGGTGTATTCACTGTATGTTGGGATCCTTGATTTCCACTTCCCTGTTTCTTTTTTCTTTCCGGGATTTCCACATTCGGATCCTTTAGACAGCCCGGGCTTTCTCTGGATGTTAACTTGAGTTTTTCCAGAATTATCTCTGGTTTGTTTCACGGCGACGTTACTCTTCACAGCCTCTTGAACGGGCCCTGATGCCTTGTCTTGCCTTGTCCACCGAGCTTCCTCCCTTCTTATGAACTGATGAGCTTTCGAATAAAAACGTTCCAGCGTAGCTGGGGGCTTCCCCGCCAACCAATCTCCAAACTCAGAGTCCGAATCCACTCCACGCATTACTTCTATCAGAATCGCATGGTCGTTAGGATTTCTCACCTCGATAGCAGCAACATGAAACCTTTGCAAGTATGCTTTTGACGACTCTCCCGGAGTTTAGATTACACTTGATAACGACATTACGTCCTTCGGGCGAGTGGTGTGTATCCTGAATTGTTCTATGAATTTTGTTGCTAATTCGTCAAAGTTGGATATAGGTCGAGGTAGGAGTCGAGTAAACCACATGGTGGCAATACCAGAGAAAGTGATCGGGAAGCACCTACACTTAGTCGCATCGTTGGCTCTTGCAGAATCCATCATCCATCCATACCTCATCACATGTTGCCTGGGATCATCCTTCTCCTTATAGGCTTAGATAGTTGGCACATTGAACTTCTTGGGATACTCAGCCTGCTGGATATCATCCGTAAAGGGGGTATGGCTTCTGGTCACTCCCCAATCTTCATTGGTCAAGCCTTAGTTTTCTCTCATTAACTGCCTGACCATAGCTGTTAAGTGCGGAGTTTGTATGGAGGATGGAAGGTTGGGTTCCGTTCCGCGGGATCGTACGGGATGATGTCCCACCTGATTTAGGTCTTGGAGATTCGGGCGTCTGGTCTCTTCATGGGCTTGATTCCTAGTAGATTGATCAGTGGCACCTGCTTGTGCAACTTTATCCTTATGGCGGCTACGCCTAGGAGGTTCATTAGCTGAAGTCGAACTATCATCTTCAGAGTAAGGGATGGGGCTACCTCCAGCATTCTGAGGCTGTTGTTGAGTAAGCTGAGTTATGAGGTTAGCGTTGGCTTGCATTTTCTCAGCAAGTCGCCTTCTACTTTCCTTAAGCTCTCTTATCAAGTCATTGAACTCTGCTCGGGAAACAACTTCCGCTTGGTTTTGGTTGGAGGGCCCTGCGCCTCGTATTGCTTGCTGATTGCTAGTTCCCATTGTTGCACACTAGCGGTTTCGTGGGCATCTGCATTTTGAGAGGCTGATCTAGTTCGTGGTCTTCCCATGGTGGAGTTGTTGGTTGTAACTCTGAGTAGAATCAACATATGCCTTATAAATGATTATGGATCTCTTTCGAGGGATTTATGCAATCCAGTAGCTGCAAAGTAAATCCTAATAGCCTGAGAATTCAAATTCTCAGCGAAAGCACCAAAATGTTAGCACCAAAATTGGTCACTAACACCCTTAGAAAGATTGTGTAGAGAGACTAATGAAGAAAGTAAATTAAAACGGAGAACAGAATGTAAATTCAGATGCAGAAAGTAAGAACACCAAATTTATAGTGGTTCGGCGTAGTAGCCTACGTCCACTTTGAAATTGATCTTTATTCTTTTCATTGATGCTTGATTACAGATACAGCCTGTTTCTAAGTACTGGAATACAGTTGCAAGATACAAATAAATAAGGTTTGGAAGGAGTCTTGAAAATGGCAGAGTTTCTTAGCGTTCCTAAAATTTCTCCCTTTTTTCTATGCCCCTGCCCGTCTATGTATAGGCGAAGGTGGGTTGGACTTCCCTGGTGGGCTTGGTATTTGAATATCTTGGTCCAAATGGGATAAGCCCTGTGTGCCGAATCGAACAGGCCGAGCGGTCGAATGCCGACCATCCTCTTTACGCCGAACGAGATGTTCGTTGTGTGGGAAGAGTAGGCCGAGCAACAATTGAAGCCGAACGTGCTGAGAGAATGTCGAACCATCATTGATCGCCGGACGTCTCGGGAGGCCGAACGAGACTCATGTCGAACGTCTATCGGATGCTGAACCTTCATAGGTACCTAACGTTCGCTGACGTGTCGAACAGTATGATGCCGAATGGTCTGGATGACGAACAAGGCACTTGACGCCGAGCGCTATTCAATGTCGAGTGCTCTTCTTCGGCCGAATGGTATTCAACACCGAACGTTTCTCAATGCCGGATGCTCCTAGGTGCCCAGCGCTATTCAGTGCCGAATGATCTTATGATGCCGAGCGATGCACTCTTGCTGGACGGTCTTATGATGCCGAACGCTCATCGATGTCGAACGTTCCATAGACACCTCCTGAGCTTGGACGTCGAATGCCTCTTGGATGCCGCACGTGTTGTGCTGCCGAACGCTCCAACTTGACCGAACGATAAGGGAGGCTGAGTACTAAATTGCCCGGACAATTCCTCAGGAAACACTCCCATAATCAAATCGACGGGTGGCCACCAAATCAATCACAAAGTAATAGTTTGGTATCAAAGAAATGTACCTAATCAGAGGTTCGACCTCAGTTGGCCCGGTATAGCCCCTATTATAGTCACATCTAAGCTGACTTACGGGAGTCAGGGTCACGTAAACACCTTATACATAATCGTTCGTCAAACCATCCTACTTCATTTATGGAATCTCCACCACGTACACGGTTATTAAAGTGGTTTTCGGTATTGGCATAGAGTATGACAATATTCGATCCCGATCTCTTTAACAACCAAACGCTTATTTCACACCGGATGATTCTTTTAAATTTCCAAAATCGATTCTTAATTTATCAAAATATCATATTCTAAAAACTACTTACGAAGTCATATTCACTTTCGAAAACAAATTCACAATTAGGATTCTCATTTCAAAATCATCATATTTGCTCAAATATGTTATTTAAATCCCAACTTAGGTTGTAACAATATTAACCTTATTCGCTTTAAAATCAAGGCTTTAATTATAAACATTTCCACTTTCCATCATTTGAAATTTTGAAAATAATTTAGAGAGTTATAAATTGTTAAATTTGTTTAACATAGTTTTAAATAGATATAAATTTGGGTAAATAAGTTCAAAATAGATTAAATATATTTCAAATAGATTAGATATATTTAAAATACTTAAAATGGATTTAAAATAGATTAAATGAATTTAAAATATATTAGATAGAATTAAAATAGATTAAATAGTTTAAAATAAACTAAAATAGTTTAAAATAAATTAAAATAGTTTAATAACGTTTAAATGATTTAAAATAGATTAAAATGGATTAAATAAATTAAAATAGATTAAGATAGATGAAATAGGTTAATTAGCTTTAAAATAGGCTAAATTAGACTAAAATAAATTAAATAGTTTAAATTACTTAATTTGGTTTAAAATAGATTAACTTCTTTTAATAGTTGAAATTTTAAAATTATAATTTAAAGAACATTTACAGTTTTTGTTGAGATAATAACTTTTGAAATTAACATCATATTTAACCATTTTTTCCATCCTAACAAATCTGGACCATGTCCAGATTTCAAATCAAAAGCCAATTTCAAATCTTGAAATATCAAATTTAACTAGTCCAAATTTTATAGATTTTCAAAGCTACTGTTTCCGACATCTCAATAACTCTATTTCAATGAAATGTCGTTTATACTTCAAATTCAACTTTACAGTTTCAATTTGAATTCTTTGTACCATTCATTGCATCAATTCCAATTTCAACATTAATGCTTGGGTTTTCGAAAATAATTCAGTTTATATAAATCAATTTCTATTTCAAAATACCAGTTAACTGAATCCAAATTTCAAGATTTAATAAAATCATTTAATTTAACTAATTCGGTGTTTGTATAAAAAATTTCTACCCTATGGTCATACGAATATTTATCATTTCAATCCGTAATTTAAAAATTTACGGGTATGTATCATTTGAACCTGCAATCTCAAAATTTTAATTTCAAATAGAAGAAATTGCTCGAGCCTATCATTTCAACCTAATACTATTTCTCCCTAATCTTTCAGATCGTTCGGGTATGTATCATTTCAACCCACAAGGAACTTGCAGTGTTATAACGATATAAAATATAACATCCAAGCATCCAATATCAACAATCAAATATACATCACAATCACCATACAATCAACAAATAAAGAACGTAAATCAATTGATTATCATATACTGGTATTAGATTGACCTTTAAATTCAATATTAAATTAAATGACGATTAAATGCAATAAAAGTCATATTTAATTGGAATGATAATTTAAATATACCAAACATCAAGCAATTAATTTCTAATCACATCAAGAATTTAATTTAACTAACATAAGATATTTTAGTAGTTGTAAGTGGGTTAAAACACTCACCTTTGATTTTAAATCGATTTAAAATCCAATTTAGGAAAAAATTTGAACGGTCTCAAAATCTAACAAAACTTGTTTCATGTTGTTCGAAAATTCGATGCGATCACAACTGAAAGAACCACGCTTGAATCTGAGCTCGTATGAAAAAGTTATGCTAGTTAGAAGTTATACGATATAAATTAAAAAAAACAATAAATAAACAAATAACACGTCACCTCCTAGCAAAATCTAATCCTTCTATACATCATGTATGCAATACCACCTACCGCCGTCTTCGACACATGAAAGCTGCTGCTATGGCCCACGCCCCCATGATCCAAGACCAGGGCCGACAACCTTGCCCCTAACTGACCCCACCTTGCGCTCGTGGCCGCCCTCGATGCCCAGAATGAGCTCCAACCACCATTTCCTTCAAATCCAATTTTTTAAATACCGTTGACTATCTCGACAAACAAACCCCTGATCTGAGACCTGCTTGACTCCATCATTTCAACGTCGCTTCCCGATCGTCGATCAGCCGACGATCCACCGTTGGATCGTCAAAACCTAAAATGGACAGCTAGGTTCAACCTAGATTTTTGGTCAAACAATGATTCGATTGCAAAAGTGAATTTCACCTGAGAAATAAGCTCGTGAGATCTATCCAACGATATATAATATGTCATAGTTTGGAGGAGTTTGATTTTTGGAATTGATTTTGAAATTGGATTTAGGGTTTGGATTTAGGAATTTGGTTTCTGCCATTTAGAAGGAAAAGTAAGAGAGTTGTACGTACAGTAATGAGGAATGAAAGGCCACTAGCGTTTATAACAAAACTATTTATTTTAATAAGGCCCGATAAGAAAATAAACACATATCAAATTTGTACGAACGACGAATAGCGACCTAAAAAGCCCATTCTAACCCCGGAACAAAAATAGAACATCCTACATGTAAAAATAGATGTTTCCGATATTTTTAAACTCAATGGAATAGGTTTCAAATCCTAATTCCGTTGTATGAAGAAGTTAGATTTTGAAATTTGTTTATTTCAGTTGAAATTAATTAAGTTGATTTCTACGTGTTTCAAGCCCGCAATATCAAACGAACATCTGATTCCTACGGAACTTGAAACTTACAATTATTCACCGTTATAAATCCGATGAAACTGGTTTCATCGAAATCCGAGATAGTGACTAAAATGGCTATTTTTTACGGTAATTAACTATGTTATTATTAAATTGATAAAAAAATCACTTTTAATTTTAAATTTGTTAACTAACAATTTTCATCATTTTTGACTACCTAGACATTTACAATAGTTTAAAACAAATTTACCTATCAACTCAGTGTTAAATATTTCACTAATTACAATGTTCAATTTCAACCATAATTAAATCCAGTTAATTATAATTTAATTTAAATAAATTGATAAAATTTGATTTTAATCTTTTTATTCAATCAATTATTACTCCATGGGCCTAGTTAACATTGGTTTATATCTTATTGCTTTAATATTTTCCAATTTCATCTTACTTTCTATTGACGTAACATTTGATTACATTTAATTGCAATTGATTTCAAATTAAATTTAACAAACTAAATAAATAGATAACATATAATAATTGTCACCATTAACTTTTAATCACATTTATAAGTTTATTATTTAGAAACAAATGTTATAACAACTTACACAATACTAATTCTATCCAATTACAATTTATCGCACATTACTTCATTAATTAATAGAACCTTTAAATTATCAATCACTCTTTAATCCAATCATCAGTTGATACACACATTATTACAATAAATTTACAATCTATCACCAATTATAACTTTTTAATTATTTCAATAAATTGGAATTACATTTAAAGTAGTTATCAATTACCTTAAATTAATACTATTACATTTCATTCCAGTTATAATCTTTTTAGTAAATCAATTTTTTTTATTTCTTCCAACATAAATCACAAAATCTTACTAAATTAACCATTTTTAACTATAAAAAATTATAGGTCATTAAGGAACCCCTTGTTTTGATTATATACTTGTTGCCTATGTCCATTCGCTATGTACCAAGTCTTTGATACCATATGCATTGGTTTCAACGGAGAGGAAGGCGGAAGTACCTAGTCGGATGGCAGGTGCCAAAAGTGGAAAACCAAGATAAACATAGTTAAACTAATTTTTGACTTTAAAGAGTAATTCCTTTTCAACTAACATGCTTTGTTTGTCAACATATGATTAGTTGATAATTTCTTTTCTAAAAGTGCTGCCGAAATTTCAGAAGTAAACAATTTAAAAGATTTACAGAATGCCCCTTCTCCTTTTAAAACTTGTAAGTCTCATACCTTAAATAATTTTATATACTAATTAAAACACTTAGGAGAATCCTAAAAGTTTCCATAAATCATTTTTAATATGTTTTCTAACATATATTATTTTCTAACCCATAAACAATATGTGACGGCCCAGAATTTTTAACATTTGAAATGGAATATTTAATTGTTTTTAAATATTTGAAAGTTATTTTAACTTGAATTTCAAATATCAGAATGAATGTGGCAATTAAACTATTGAATTTAATTTACTAATGATGGGTAAAATTTGAATTTACAATTTTTAGCTTGTTAAAAATAATTTGAAGCCTTAGAAAATCCATATCGAAAATACTGAAGATAATGGAAGCTTCAGAATTGGATTCGGAAATGTTTTGTTAAGCTTTGAAAAGATATCGCTTAAATTGATATTTAAAAAAATAGCCTTTCGAGGCACAGTCTCGGAATTCAATGAAACCAGTTCCATTGGATCCGTAATATTGTATTATTATTGGATTTTAATTTTCGTAGCATTCGGAGTTGTCGTTTGGCCGTACGATAAGTAAACGCGTTGGAATTTATATCGAATTCAATAAAATAACTGGGTTCAAAAAGCTATCTTCTCCATACGATCGAATTAGGACTCTGAACCTTTTCCAATGCGTTCGAAATAGGAGTATAACATTATAAACGTTGGTGGCAGACCTCGTTTGGTGTTCGCAATTTTAAGCCACGTAATCGAGACTTTTTGAATTTGAATTTAAATTTAATATATATATATATATATATATATATATATATATATATTTACTTCCCTACAACCCAACATTTAGCTGCCTTTCTTTCAAATCAAAACTTTTGGCTTCAAATCATTGCAGTCTTTCTCTACACGCCAACATCATCGTGTCTCCTTCTTTTTCTTATAAAAACAGCCGAGCACTCTCTTCAAAGAAAAAAAATCGAATAAAAGCCTTCATTCCATTCGAGAAATGGCCGACTCTTCAGTTAATTCCTCTTTCCCTTCAAATTCAGATGCCACAATTAATTCGAAAAAAAATTCGATGCGGCGATCGAAATCGATCGCGACTTCACGCGGCAGAGCAACTCGATCAAGGTGAAACAACCTCGAGTCAAGGAAGTGAGCACTCACACACGCGGGGCGGCAGGGTGGACGAAATCGAACTCGCGTTCGATCGAGGAGCCACGTGTGAGCATCGCAAAAGGGTCGACGTCGGCAAATCGAGGCATAGGGTTTCACGATTAATCCCGGCATAGCGCGCGAACCAAAAGGAAAGTCACGATCTAAGTTAGGGAGGGACACAGGCGAGGCAAGAAGCTATCCGTGATGGCAGTGGGGTCATGGCGGCGCGATTGACTTCGAGTGGCGCACGGATGGTTCGTGGTCGCGAGCACGAGGCCGAGGCATGATTGCCAACGTCCGCATTGATTTGAGGTATTCGATTTTTATTTTTAGTTTTTCGAAAATTTATTTTTGTTTTAAATAAAATATACAAAGGAAGATAAACAGTGAAACAACAGATAATGTATACATATTTTTATTTGTAAAACAATGAATATAAATATATGTAGATAAGATTTGGGAAGCTAAATAGGTTATTTATATAAGTATGTATGTGGTTAAAAAAATGAATATACAAATACATATTTTAAACTCATTAATTTATTTTAAAAATAATAGACTATAGTGATTAACTTGTTTAATTTACCCATTTAATCATTTTTAGTTAAATAAATTTATAAAAAGGATCATTTGTTTAAATTTAAAGATATTAGTTCAAAAAAATCAAAATTGTTAGTTAATTTAATGTATTAAAAGGAAATGGGTTTAGGAAATTTATTTTTTAGTTTAAATTAAATAAATCTATTAAATGGAAATTTATTTCGATTTATTTCGAATATTAATCAACTGTATAAAATTATTTATACATGGTCAAAAGTTCATGAAAAACAAATTGGAATGGAAAATGTATTGATGCATAGGCAAAGGTGAAATCTTCTCACTCAAATTATAATGATTAAAAAATTTCAGTTATTGATTGATTGTTGAATTTTGATAGTTAAATTTAAATTGTTGATGGTGTGCTTGGGTGATAATTTATTATTAGTTGTATTGAAATAGACCCTATACGCCGCATAATAGCGGATGATATTATATTTAAACCCATATACCGCGATATTCCACCCCGAAGTGGAATTGGTATTATATATGTATTTGGAGTTGTTGATTTCCTGCATTATATAGTGGATGAGACCCTATGCTCTGTATAATAGCAGATGATATTTTATAAATCCCATATACCGCGATATTCCACCTCGAAGTGGAATTGGTATTTAATTATTATGCTAACGTCTGTGGATGCAGGGAAAACAGGTTGGAGGGATCCAACTGGATTCCTTAAAAATTTGAATTAGTTTCAATATTGTGTGTTGATTATTTATAATCTATGCATGACTATTTATGATTGAGACTGTTGAAGGCTATAATTTAGCCGAATATATTTTTGATATCGTAGGATATCAAAAATAAATAAAATTGCATTTTTGAAATTTAGTAGAAAATTTGTAGTAAATTAATCTTAGAAAATTGAATAAATTTAAAAGAAGGAATTTGTTTGAAAAGAGAATAAATTTGGTGTTGGAATGAATTTAGAAATCAATTTTAGAAATTGATTTCATATTTGTAGATAAATTAGGAAATCAATTTAGAATTTAATTCGGTGCTAAAAATGAATATTTAGAAATCGATTTTAAAATTGTATATCAATGGATATTAAGTTTAAATTCACAATGGGAATTTACAAAGGAAAGGGAATTTTTTTAAAAAATAAACATTTGGTTATTTTTAAAAAGTGTGAAAGGAATTTACGGATTCGGAACGTAAATTTAAAATAAATCAAGAAAGATTTATTAATTGATTTGGATGAACCGTTTTGAAATGAAAATTGTATTTTCCCTGGAAAGCTGAGTATGATTTCGAAGTAGCCTATAAATATAAACTGAAATTTTTAAGGATGGTTTTAGAAAGGATTCCTTGGATAAATTATTTTCTTAACTGGTTTCAAATCTTTGAAGTATGGATTTATTTAATTACTTATAGAAGGGATTATTTTAAATATTAAAATCGATATTTGTTTTAGGAAACAATTATTTATATAGTTATAACTTATCTACCAATTTTATTTTAAAAAAATTAGTTGGGACTTAAAATCTTATATGTGATAATTAGTATAATGTTTTCATAACCAATATTTTAAGTAAGTATTTAAGATGGTTTTATTTTAAATATTCCAAGAATATTTTGGATAAGTGATTCGAATTATTTTAACTCGGCAGATTTCCAGTGGAAATGAATAAATCTTTGGAAATGTATTCCGCGTAAGGAAAAGTGATTTGAAATTTGTTTTAAAAGTATTGAAATGTGGAAAGTAATTTGAAATCTGTTTTCAAATGGTTGAAGTGTGAAATATATCTTGCGGAAATATTTTGAAAATAAATAAATAATTTGGGAAATTTATTTAAAATCCAGCAAATTGTTGTGAATGTTGATTGATAGTTAAATAACCGACTACAATATTTTCCTTTAAACGACATTTGAATTTCGATGCGACCGGGGGTCAGATTCCAAGTGGATATCCAAAAACCACATCGAACCTTGTGATTTTGATGGATCTTTTGTTTAAAAGATCAAAGTGGAAATTTGTTGTGATTTGTTTGAAATCTGAATGAACGCTTATTTTTAAAATTAAGCGATCGTTATTCGGATTCGCCGGTAGAGGACTTTGTGTCATAAAACCCATTCTGGATAATGATACGACGAAATGGGATTCATTTGAAGACGGTGTTGAAGATCGGATATTTTTGAAAGCGAAAGGATTACCTGTCAATTGTCTCTGCACCGAGTCGGTCCGATATAGAGATTTTATCACCTTTGTGATGGGGATTCCGGACGTGATTTGTGAATACCTGGATTTCCAAAGGCTTCTTTGAAGTGCCTTCGGTTCCATTTGATCGCGAAATAGACTTGTATGGATGTGTATCCGACGTTACACTTTAAGGTGTAAAGCTGGTTTCTATCAAAAGCATTTCTGTTGGTGGCGGAGAATTTATTCTCTTAGCTTAACACCCTTCTCTGAGACATACGAGCTCAGAGCTTATGTAGTTGATTGTTACTAGTATTGCATTCTCAATTTGGTAACGTGACATACGAAGTGCTTCTGATCATTTGTTGATCAAAGCATGACTTTGTGAAAAGTGTAGCTTTGTGGACGAGACCTCACCAGACCTCACACCTCGGAAATGGTCGAAACAGGAAAGATGCGGCAAGGTTATGAGGGTCGCGCCCTTTAGGGTATGTCATTTCCTTCTGGAAAAGGGTAGTATCATGGTATGGAGCCCACATATTTTACCTATGTTGATGCCGCAAATTTATTATACTTTGTGGTTGTTGCTTTGTGGTTGAGGATCATCGGATAAAGGTCCCAAAGGACCGGGGAATGGCATACTCGAGTAGTAGTTACCTAGTTACAGAGGTAACCCGACCATGTGTTGGCAGAGATCCGGGTATGTTCTCGGGACGTCCCTCCAGAGGCGTACCCATGTGGCAGTAGGAAGTTCCATAGCCTGACCATTTGTTGAAAATCCAAACTCCAATACGCGCCCTGTACAGATTTAATTATATAACCTGCCATTTACTTATGGTGGTCACCACTGTTTAGATGGTAGCTATAGTAGGCATAGTTCGGAATGTCTATGTTGGCTAAGATTAATATTATACTTTCAAAATAGTTTCTGCACTATGCACTAATAATAATATCGAAAGGATTTTGCATATTAAGCATGTTTGACTATCATAAGGAGAAACCTCCTCCAATTCTGCATTTTCATTGTGTGTGTGGCGGAAGGCCTTATGGTAGTTTCATTTTCCAAAAGCATAGCGGATTCTTTTTATTTTCTTTGTCAAAATAACTGTTTTTAAGATTCACACCAGTCCCACGACTGTCCTGGAGTTTATTGTTCCCTTTCTAAACTCTGGATGCCCATAATTTTCCACACGGGCAGCCTAGAGTCAGGTTATCACTATTCGGGAGCAAAGTCAAGAAGTTGCTAAGGAAATCAGGAGTTGGAGCTAGATGACAAGGCATGTCACTTATATATGTAATATTCTTTCCGCTGTTTGTTGTTGTACACTCTGATAATGTAATGTGATGTAATGTAATAACTGATATAGCGATTCTGTTTAAAGATATTTATTTATCTATTATATTTGTTCCGCTGCGAAATGAGAGATTCTGTTTATTGTTTCTGTTTCTTCTTCTATCTTCTTTTTCTTAAACCTTAATGGTTCGGGTTTTCCGGCATTCGATTGTTCGGCATTCGATACAGTGAACGTATCGATGTCGACTTTTTGGAAGTCGAAAAAATGGGACTATTACACAATATAAATTAGCCATACTTGATTTTAAACCTAATTAACCATTTTCTTCACTAGAAAATTAATATTAAATGCACATCGATTCAGAAAATTATGAAATTTGAAACCCATCTCTAAAATATTATTTCTGACCTAATCTCAAAATCGCAAGGCATTTGGATGTCATCTAATAGGGTTTTTGCCTTAAAACTTATCGTAAAATCCATATGAAATATCATAAATCATCAAATAGCATATATGTCCATTTTAACAATAAAAATCATGACAATACTTTGTAAATTATTCAAAATTGGATCTAGAAACCAAAAAAATCAAAAATTTGAGATGTAACCTATTATTCACCTTAGATTTGTGATTAAGGAGTTGAGATTTGATCTTAGATTAAGTTGTTTAAGCTTCTTTTTCTTATCTTCTTCTTGTTCTCCCTTAATGGTGGCCGACCTCTTTAGTATTTTGATTTTTGATTGTGAATAATAAACATGAGTGAGAATTAGGGTATAAGAATGTTACTTGTTCATATATTTCCCTTATTAACTATCCAGACTTATTCTATTCCATTTTCCCTTAGTTCACTTGTTTAAATGGCACGACTACCTTCTCATTACCCAACACTAAACCCTTAATCATTTACATTATTTTATTTTATTTAACTAAGTAAATTTCTTAAATAATGTTACTAAAAATTAGGGTTGTTACAGTCTTGGTGATTTGAGTTAGGTTTAGGCTTTTGGAAGATTCAGGCACCGATAGGTAAATCAAAGAATAGCTTTGTGTTTAACACGTGAAAGAGCAGAGTTTTGCAAAAATAATTTGGCGTGCGATACTAGGATGTGGAGTGTGACATTTAAGTGGCGGCTTAGTGAGGGCTAGGACTCGTTTTATACGAGATGTTCGAGCTTTGGGTTTTCGGCTCCAATGCAGAGAACAAGCACAGGGAGATTTGTTAGAGCTGATGAGGAGTGATTTCGTGGAAAGACGAGCAAGTTAGTAGGAGAGAGAAGGAGGGAATGTGCACTATCATCCACCATTATCGTGCGCATGCATAGGATAACTAGTGTTTGGGAGGGAAAGGAGTATGCAATTAGTGTATTTAATTATAATTTAAAAATCGATAACTTATAAATTCAATAACTTCTCATACAAGGTCCACTCGAGGCAAGACTTTTTGCATTGCACTCATAATGGTAATAACTACGTTACAAAACTGGTTTCGTTGAGTTTAGAGCAAGTGGTTTAGGCTAGTTCAAATTGGAGCGCCTAAGCATCCGCTAGAATTTCAGTAGGTTAACTCATTTTTTGGATAATCAACATGACATCTAGTAGATAAAAAATTTATTATCTGTGTTTGGATGAATTTTTGGTTGATTTGGTTAAACATCCGCTTTTGAAAAGTGAATGTCATTTAAGTTGAAAATATAAGAATTTAGTAGAGAAATCCATATTTAATGACATTGTGATTTTAATTTCAGTTACATACCTTCTGTTTTTAATTTCAGTTATATACCCATTATAGAGTTGGTCAAATTTTGAAATTCGATAGTTTGGCTATATTGGATGTGACATTGACATATGTTAAAAGTTGAACCTTTTTTTGAGAAAAGGGTAATAATGACATCATCTACGTGCTATAGTAACTATTGGTATCGATATGGTATTTTTGAAATACTATCAAGCGTTGTTTGGTTTGTAAATGGCTTTCGATTTGGAAAGTGACTTTTAGTCTGCCTTTCTGATTTTTTGTGATATTTTTTTTTGAAAAAAATATAGATTTTGTACTTCTTATTTTACTTCAAATTGTTTTATTATTCTTTTATAATATATATATATGTAAATGTTTTAAGATTATTTTGGAAAGTATCTATTTTTATGGAAAAGCAATTATAATAATAAATGTTTAGTTTAAAGGAATTAAAGGGTTTTATCTTTTATTTAAAGTGTATTTTTTAAAAGAAGATAGAAATATTTTGGAAATTAATATTTACGAAACATTTTTATATAAAATGTCGTAATAAAAAAGTAGATTATAGATGTTATTTTACAAAAGGGAAAGATATTATCATTTGATAAATTGGAGAAGTAAATCACATTTATGGACTTATAATTATATATGGAACGGTCATTTTAGAGAAAGTAGTTGGTTCTATTTTGGAAATTGAAAGCTGTGATAAATTTGAAGATGTATAAACAGTGTTTTATAATAGAAATGAATCTATATAAGGAATTTATAAATATAAAAGAAATGTTAGAAGGATTTCTATAAATACAAAAGGAGATTTATAAAAGAGTTATAAATAGAGATGTGTTTTATAAAAGAATTTCATAAAAGAATTTATAGTTTTATAATTATATTTGGGGATCTATAGAAGGGAATTTTATAATTATACTTTGAGATTTATATGAGGATTTTACAAATGGTATTCTGTATTGGGGACTTATAAACGATAATTTATAGAAAAACGGGATTTAATAATAATTTTTTGTAAATGAATTTATATATGGAGTTGTAAATATTAAAGAGTTTTATAAAAAGAGTATTTAAAAAGGAATTAAGATATGATTTCCATAAATGATCATTTCAACTTACAGTGGTATGGAAATTGTCTTTTTGTACTTAACACCAGATTCCAAGGTATAAAAACTCTTCTCTATCTTGACAATTAAGAATAAGTGAAAAGGCAAGGATTAACACGGAAAGGATAGATTTCTACCTTCTCCACTCTCATTGTTAATCAAGAGATTGTACTATTTGAAATCTCAAAGTGATGGCAAGTACAATAGGTCTAATTTCGTTATGAACCGTTTACTTACACCAAAGGCGTTTTGGTTTAGTGATGTCAATATTTTGAAATGACATTTGTTTTCACCTAGTTGGATATGGTTTTGAAATAAAATGTTTCTTAAGATTTGTGGGTATACTCATATCATTGAGATAAATATATGGGTTCATTTCTTAAGTATTGAAAATGTAGTGTTTGGTGGATATACTTATATTGTTAATATAAATAAATGGAATAGTTTTCTAAATTTTGAAAGTGAAATGTTTTTTGTGAATATACTTATACAGTTGAGATAAGTATATCAAATATTTGCAGGTATTGAAAAGAGTAGAGGAGACTTGTGAGTATATCTTCGTAAAAGTATTTTGATACAAGTATTTACCAAGTGGTTTTCATTAATGAAAATATTTATTAAATTGGCATAGTTGTTACTTTATGCTTAACCATGCTTGGTTAAATCTCTAGCCGAGTTGTTTGTTCATTTGATATATAAATAACAGACTATCAAATGTTGGACCGTTTCAAAACTATCATTGTCGATTTGAAGAGATTGGGATCAGATATATATTTTCCGAAAACCACTTCAAACTGGCAAAAGCGTTTGAATTGGAGACATCCTAAAGATGATGAAATCGAAGACGAAGAACATTGAATTGCAAGGGCTACTTGCTACTAATCCTAAGGACGATTCCAAAAAGGATGTAATAGAAGTACTGCCTTTAGTTTTGTTCAGTCCCAAAACAAACTTGTATGGAAAAGTGCTGGCATTACATTGTTGCTTGAAGACCAGTGTTAATATTCAAGGTGGAATTTGTTCAAAAGGTAATCAAGGCCTCAAGCCTCACAATCGATAAATGAATAAAATAGGGACTTGCAGCAGGGATATGTGGATCGCTCCCATTATGGTATGTTCATCGCCTAATCTATATCAGTATTTATGAATTTATGTATGCTTCGGGCCTGGTATATTGTTAGTTGCAACCAAGGGGCGATCATATTCGATATTATTTAGTAAGGGATAGGCCGGTTCTGAGTAATAGAGGTGCAAATTAAGACAGCCTATGTACATTTTCTCTAAAGATGTACTGTATGGAAGGTAGACCTTTACCTTTTCACAATTGAAACTCAATCTCTAATAACTGCCTTCGCACTTAGTTGTATGCCTATTATGCTGGAATTCAATTAATGTATTGATTTTTGCTATGATTTAGCATTTTCTTTAAACCTTAGATGTTATTATAATATCATTGTAATTTTCTATAGAGATGTTTTAGCTATCGAAATTTAAAAAGCCATTCGTGTTTATCTGCGGCGTAGCCTTACGAGATATGTTTATTTTCAAAAGGTTTATATAACATTAAAAGAACATTTGAGGATTGTCTCATGCTAGTTTACCAGACTAATCCAGACGAAATTTTATTATGATGCTCGGGTCAGACCTTGTATTACAGATTTAGATTGGATGCTTTAGAACTTCAAGAGATGAGCTGGATTCCTCCAAGAGATATTCACATATATTTTTTTATTCTTTTTGCATTAGTTGTTTTTATATTTATCAACAATAGCGAGGACAAGTTGTTAGAACTGTCTGGGCTTATGATAGCTAGTTACTCTGATTTGTTGTATGTATATTACAGTTTTCTTTTATAAAGATCTGTTGTATATTGTATGTTACTAGTCATGTTTAAGATTCTGTTTTTTCTTTTCTTTCTTTTTTCCCAATAATTAGTCTTTTCGACACTTGGATGCTTGACACTGAATATCATGGATGTATAAATGTAGACTTTTGAGGGTTGAAAAGGTAGGTCATTTCAAAATGGGTCCTAAAAATTTTCAAAATCGCATTAGTATTAATCTCATTTAAATTAGATTTAAATGTTCTGCCAATATCGTATATCAGTGTGGGCGTTTATACCTTATATACGCACTTTATTAAATGCTAATGTATTCAAACATCATATAAAAATTTAGTAATTAATATTTCAAAAACATTGATTCATTTAATTTATTTAATCTCACTTAGTATTTTTCTATTTAAATCCAATTCAAATATTCTACTGACATCATATATTAGTATGCACGTTTAGAAATTCTATGTTCGCACTTTATTAAATACTAATGGTATTTAAATAAAATAACTAAAATTTAATAATTAATATTTCATAAATATTAATTAATTTAATTAATCTACAATGATATTGTTAGGTTAAAAGCCGGGCTAGGCTAGTAATTCAAGGCAAGCGCTAGTAAACCAAGGTCATTATCATAGTAGAAGCCCTAGTATCATGCTATCATATATTCAATGGGAGTAACTATAATATATACATCAAATACAAGTACTTTATTACAAAACTCTTAATTACAATTTTCCCTGAAAACCATGAATCCCCAATTCACACCCAATTCAAAGCTCACTTTACAAAGCTGGAGGAAAAAAATGAAAATGAAGGGGAACGTGGGTTTGAGAAATTCGACCCCTTTTTTAGGTGGTTACCCATCTATTTAAGGAGAAATTAGGTCGCTGGATTCTTGACAAATGGTGCTCTAATGGATGGTCATGATTGATCTACATGGCACTTGATCGAATTAATATGTGGCACAATGGCTTTTGATAGATCTTTATTTGTGATTTGAGCATGATCAAACCTTCCATATTGCTCTAACCCGTCGTTCCAAAATCAACATGTGGTAGTTCTTTGGAATTCTCCACGAAAGCTTAAATCATGAATTTTGGAATTGCACTTAATAATATGTTCGAGTTTCTCAAATTGTAAGTGATGACTTCATTAAAATCCTCATGATAGCCTTTATTTATCATATAAAGATTGCATGTGGTAATATGAGGAAACTTCTCACAATAGTATGGTTTATTACTTGGAGGAAAGTATGTAAAGGTTTCATTTAACTTCCAACGATGGCTTTTTTACATCGTCAAGCACCACTTCAAGGATCATTTTAATGGCTTAAATGTTCTATACATCAACTTCATGGAATACCCCGTGATGACCCATACCATGAGACGTTAGAATGTTCCTGCTAACTTTGATTTTCTTATTATGATGCCTTCAATAAATATATCACGATGGCTCTATTCTTTTGCGTTTAAAGTTATCACATAGAATCTACTTGCAAATTGCTCTATAACTCCTTGTTATAGCTCGTATGAAACTCTTTACGAAAGCATTATGGAACTCTTGATGATCGTTTGGCTTTAATAGTCGATAACATCACTTAATGGCCTTATGGAGCTCTTCTCAATAGCTCTACTTCAACACTTGAGAACATCATACGGTGGCCTCATGAATATTTTCCCGATAGCCCTGCTTTAATATTTGTAAATAGCACATCGTGAACTTAAGGAAATCTTCTCGATAACTCTTGTGTTTACCTCGGGAAGGCTTTCCACCTTGCAAACCTGCGATGACCAACATATTTGGGGTGTAATAATTATAAATTAATTAAATAGCATGGTTCATTTGGAATATTCTTCATTTCGGTTGTGCGACTCAAATGTGTAAAATTAGTTAGGGATTAATATCAAGCAGTTCAAGTATTAACATTCACACATCACCTTAGATGGTGGTGTGATATTTGTCTAAATTTATTCCATACATCTTTTAATAATATCCCATTATACTTATTATAAGTGATACCTTGTAGTAACAATTGCTTATTTGTCAGCACAATATCACATTAGAGCTTATGAAATTTGATTTTGGTCAAAATTCTAACATTTTCCACATTCAACTTTATAAGTCCAAACATATAATCCTTGATTCGATAATAACAATAATTATTATTGTATTGCTCTGGTCAAAGTCTTTGACTTTGAGTCGACTATAATTGACCGTGATACCAAGCTCATATAACTAAGGATGTGGATTCTGTAACAACCAGGATTTTCAACCCTTGAAAATGACATTAATACATCCACTGTATTGTGTGTCAAGCATTCAAGTGCTGGAAAAACCGATCATTAGGGTTTAAAGAAAAAAGATAGAAGAGAAGAAACTGTACAACATAGAATCTCACAATGCAATGGAAAAATATATATTAATCAACATAATATATTACAAAGTCATTTCAAAAATGTTACATAAGAGTCATACTAATAAAATTCTACTCTATGACAGTTATAATAGTTTATCTCTACCTAGCTAAATACAATATAAATATAATACAACGGGAAACAGGAAGAAATAACTAGCTATAGATGAAACCACCCGCTTCAAGCTCATCCTAGTAAATATGCGGAAAAACCTGACAACTTGGCTGCCCATTCAAATTTGAGCACCCAAGAGTTTAGAAAAGAAAATAAACTCTGGGTCAGACATGGATCTGATGTGAGCAAACTCAAACAACTTAATCATTACTTTAAAACTCTTTGAAATCAAAGGAATCTCGTAAGACCGTGCGGCACATAAGCACGAATGAGTTTTTAGCTTACGACAACCAAAACTTTTATATATAATATCCAATGATATTATAGTAATGTCCAAGGATTCAAATACATATCAAAATAGCATAAATTGTTACTATATTAAATTCAAATATACTGGGCTCTAAAATAAAAACCATAAAGGCATGTATTGGAGACGTATTCCATATTATGGCAAGGTAAGGGACTACCTTCTGATGGTACACCCTTAGAAAATGCACCGAAGTTTGACAAGAACTTCTTACACCCCTGCTACACAGATCCAACACCCCTTTAACATGACAAATCTAATTACCTTATCACTTTTTGAAACCGAGACCTTATACTACCATGGTTTTTGCATGCAAAACAACTCGAATATGGACAATCTAGGATGGTATGGCAGCTCCTAATGGTGGCTGACCATATTGCTCTGCCGCATACCCCGTTTTTGCCATTTTCCATATTGTGAGGCTGATGAGGTCACGTCTTTACCTTCTTCGTCTTAGCATACCATCTTGTAATGCTAACATTGCCCTCCAAGAAAAAATATAATGCCAACATTGATCCTGCAAGTTGTTCCGAGATCAAACAAACATTCCATATTCCTACATTCAATTTTGGAATCACCCTTAGGAAGAATGGTGTAACTCCACAGCATACTTCATATGACTTAACATCATTCATTATTAGTTTGGAGTGGTTTGGATAAATTCAAAGACCGGTGTATCCAAAACTAAGTGATACTTTTGGGTTAACTCAATTTCAGTTCTTTTGGAAGTATTCACTAAGCAATCGAGTCCTCACCGGGGAACTCAAATATATCCGACATACCTCATGAGTCAAAATAGGTTCAGTTTTGATAGTTTGTTATTTAACTATCAAATAAAATAACAACAACCAATTCCATTAAATATTTATTCATCCATGGCAACCATTATTCCTCAATACAAATCTTTATTTAATAAATCCTTTTCAATAACATTTTTCCAGAACATTCATATACTTATCTCTCTGACATAAGTATATTCACAAATTTTTTTGCAAATAACTTCTTACTTCCAAATCATGTTAAAAGTTTAAACAATGTTGTTTAAATGGGAGACGAGGACAACTCTAAACACTGTTCCCTCAGTGTTAAGTACGGAGCGGATGTTCCATAGCATCATTTTTAAGAGGTCGGTTTGAGAAACCTTGATCTAAAATTCTTTCTTTTATTTCTTTCGATAAATCCCTTCTTAACCAAAACTATTCCATTTATGAAATCTCTTTTACGTGAAATACAAATTCATTCCAAAATACTTTCCAAACTTACAAATTCATTGATAAAACCCTTTTACAAATATTAAAACCCTTTATATCTCGTTCATAAATAACCAAGCCTTTTATAAATTTATTTTATAAACATTCAAACCCTTTCCAAAAAATTCTTTTATGAACATTCAAAATATTTCTAGAACTTCCTTATAAAACCCCAAAATCATTCATAAAATTCCTTTATAAAGTATTCATATTTAAACAACTTATTTAACAAAACCTTACCCAAAAAGTTCCTTTTGATAAACCCATCCATTATTTAAATATCTTAACTAAAACTGTTGCAAAATCATCCTTGAAATGTCTTATCCCAAAATAGGATAATTTTGAAATCATTATCGAAAGAGAAAACAAAACATTTAAATTCACAAAATCCATCAAAGGTTTAGAGACCACAAGGGATTTTTTTTCCAATTTGGTCCTACTTAACAAGTTAACATGGATATTTGCATGAGCAAGCAATTAGTAAAGTGAATCATTCAATCACAATTGATCAATCCATTATAAAAGTAAATTTCCCAGTATTTGAAATTGTAGAATGGTGTTTTGTTCTGCCGATATGTTTCACTTGGTTTTCTAGTCATAAAGGAATACTTAAGGCTTAGACAAGAGATCCTTCGTTTTAAACAATTCACTTAGATAAGAAAACTGTCTTAAAATACATAATGGATAAAGTTTTAAAGTACTTTTAAAATAAATAAACCTCAATTAAATCATAAGTTTAAACTTAAATAAATCTTAATGATATCATAAGTAAACCCTAATTTGGCTTATTTAACTCTTAATTCATTTAACTAAAAATTTAATCTCAATTAAGCTTAGTCAAGTTTTAATTAATCAATAATTAAACCTTAGTCAACTAAAAATTAATTAAAAATTAAACCTTAATTGAACTTTAATTAAATAAAACATTCATTTATAATTAAACCCTAATTAAGTAAATAATTAACCTTTACAGTAAAAAATAATTAAAATAATTAACTTATTTAAGTAAATATTTAATTACCTTTTTATCTTAATTAATCCTTACTTAAAACTTCCTTTGTTAAAAATAATTAACATTGTCAACAAAACTCTTAAAATCTAATTACTTAACCTAATTACTTAATAAATTAGTAATTATTCATGATTAATAAATTAAATAAATAAATAATAAAATAATAAAATTTATCCTTTTAATTACTTAATGAGTTTGAAAAGAGTTTAAAAAACAATTCAAAAAAGCACTTTAAAAGTTGAAATCATAAAATTTACCCGAACTGCATCCATGGCGACTATCTCTATGAACATAGTGAAAGTGACTACTATGCTATAGGATCAAAATGGCCAATAGCTGTTAACAATGTAAATTTGGTGGCAGTGCGATATAAACTAAGTTATCTACTGATGTGGAATATGATTATAAAAATAAATAGTAAAGTAAATGAAACTGGGAATTTTTATACTAGTTTGAACTTCCGTTCTACGTCTAGTCCCAGATTCCTTTTGGAATAAAAACTAGCAGCCCTCACTTAATCTGGTGGAACATGTATTACACCATCTGAGCAATGGAACATGACTTGATCGCCTGAGCAATAGAACGGGACTTGACCGGCTGAGCAACCAAATCGGACTTAACCGCCTGAGCAACCGAGCATGATTTTCTTACAAACTAGATTAACTTGTCTTTATGTGTTTTGGATAACACGGATTTGTCACTTATGGTACACCGTTCCTATAATCTTATCCTCAAGTATGATGTGTATGATTGTGTGTATATGAAGAATAGGAAGTTTCAATTTTCTTAAAAGATATGAAATTGAGATCATAAGAAATAAATATATGAAAGCAAGAAATTAATAGATTCAGAGAATATAATTCAAGTTAGTGAAAGATCTTGAGTCATTGAGTCCAGATGTTGTCGTAGTCGTAGATTCGTGACAGCATTCAAAACCTTATGATCCAACATTCACCTCCTTTTTGTCGATGATAAAGGTAGGAGAAAGATCTTGCTCTAACTTGAATTATATTCTCCGAACCTATTGCTTTCTTGCTTTCATATATTTATTACTTAAGATTTCAATTTCACATCTTTCAAATAATTTGAAACTTCCTATTCTTCATACACACAATCATACACATCATACTTAAGGATAAGATTATAGGAAAGGTGTACTACAAGTGACAAATATGTTTTATCCAAAACACAAAAAGACAATTTAATCTAGTTTGTAAGAAACTCCTATATGGTTGCTCAAGTGGTCAAGTCCTATTCGGTTGCTCAGGTGGTCAAGTCCAATTCTGTTGCTCGGGAGGTCAAGTCCTATTCGTTTTCTCAGGCGGTGTAATACTTGTTCCTCCAGGTTAAGTGATGGCAGCTAGTTTTAATTCCAAAAAGAGTCTGGGACTATGTAACGATCCGAAATTTTCGATCCCGAAAATTCCAGATAGTTATGAAAAAGAAGAAAGAGATAGAAGAAGAAGAACAAAAACATCACCAAGTCACATTCGCAACAGATAAAATATAATAATAAATAATAACAGTTTACAAAGAATATTATATCTGTCGATTACATTTAATATACATCAGAGTTTCACATATATACAGTCACTGAATAAATACAATTATCATATCTCAGAAATACAGCAGAAATACTCTATACGCCCTCGCCATCCAGCTCGCCTCCTGAGCTCCAGAACATACCTACCTGGAAATCTGTAATACTCGGTCTGACCCGAGTATTACATCAAAGTAACACCCGGGTCAGGCTGGAAACCAACGTGAGTAAACCCAACTAACATGGAATACCCAAAACAAACAACTCATATAAACCCGGGTAACTTATATCAATTTCACTTCACAAGTTGTTATAGACATCACTTATTTCACACATTAATTTATATGTACCAGAACTTAGATTATATAGTCCAATTTATTTAAATCATTGCATCATAGCCTATTGATTTCACAAATTAATCTATGAAGAATCGAAGTGGTTTCGGGTATTTACTGATACCCGACTCTAGTCTCTTCGAATCCAATGACATCTAACTCAGGTTACTTAATTAAATACCGTTCAGTCTTAATTACCTGATAACACTTTTACACAGCAATTCAAAATTTATAGATAATCTGATAATCACTGTCCATTCAACATATCATATCACAAAGCCATTCAAACAGAGTCATCAACCCATCCAAAGCATTTATCAACATTCAACCATTCATAAGCAAGAAAATTACATTAATTAACGATCTTTTAATTACTTTCATTAGTTAATTTTTGTCAAATTTCATTTAATAACTAACCCCTTTATCCCATTCATTTAGTCAGTCTTGACTAACCACAATCAGAAATTAACTTCCCTTAAATACTCCATAAATTAACATCTTGATTAATTTTATTAATCAATCCTTTAATCAAACCGTGTAATTATCACTTAATTTCTTCCACCAAATAATTATTCTTTAGCTTACTTCCTAGCAAGTAATTCCTTTTTAATTTATTACATCCAGTAACTATCCATTGATTACATCACTAAGTAATTATTCCTCATTGATCACCTTAAGTAATTATACTTAACTCAACCTCAAATGATTACTTTTAATCAATTAAACTTAATTAATTAAATAAAATTAACCACTTTAACTTAATTAATTACATCAAGCGATTAATTACTTTTAACTACTTCATTAAATAGTTACCTTAATAATCTTCTTACATTAAGTGATTAACCCCTTAGTTGATTATTCTTGATTAATTTAAATATTAATTAAGTAATTAACTACTTAATTAATTACAAAAATTAATCTATCTTTATTTAAATTTCAAATTAACATATTAGTTAATTAAATAATTAAACTTTAATTTCTTTGGTTGATAAAACGTAATTAAGTTGAAATAAATCATTTGTTACATTAGCTCTTAACTTCTATTTCCAGAAGATTAAATTTAAAACTTGAAATTTGATTTATTTAAAATCATCATTCTTTAGCTTATTAAAGTTAAATACTTTTTATTATTATATTTTTTTTATTTGAAAATCATTTGGGTTTAAGACCCGAACGAGATAGAATACTGGAAATAAAATATTTCCAAGCCCAAACCCCAAATTGTTGAGTCATACACGAGATGATACTCGCGCTCATCTGACAAACAAACAAGCATCACGATCGCATCTGCATTGAACATGAAGCAATACACGAGAATGCTTCGGTCATGCCTTCTTCCCCAAAACCTTCAATTCAAATGCACACAAACGTCACCGTGTACATGCACGGCAACCCAGCTTCTCTCCGATCACCGTTCTGACCTCCAGCAAGACATCGTTGAACTCGATAACCCCTTCATCCACTCAGAAACGTAAATCGAATCGAAAATCAAAATAAGCTTCCATGTCGAAGTTTGGTAACTTCACCATCATCGAAAATCCAAAACACCGACGATCCCATCATCAAAAATCTTTTCCATCCTCACCATAACTCACACTCGTCCTCCAGCTTCTACAGCATGCCTCGCGATGGCTTCCGGTCACGTCACGACATCGCGAGACTCCTTTGAAACTCAACGACGCAAAATAGGAACAAAGCCCTACTCCTTACCTCTCCGGGCTCCACGACCCTTATAAAAATCCATCACTATTTTTTTCAGTGACCACCGCCTTCCCAACCACCTTCAAGACCAACCTCAAGCCTTCAAACACCGCCGATCAACGGCAGATCACCAAAATAGCCAATTCGAACAATCCAAGAATTCACAAGAATTATCCCTCTAAAAATCATGAAATGAAGATCAAAATTCGTGATTTCCCATCACGAATCCATTTCTATAATTCGAATTAGTAATTAAGATAGTTGATTTTATCATGTAAAAGTATTTTCTACTGTTTTTCCTATTTTCATTCTCATTTGCTAAATTTAAAATCCTGGAATTACTTTTAAAAACGTCTTCATTCATTAACAAACTGCTTTTATTCATACATCGAGATCTAAAGTTTGTTTGTTTTGATGTGGTGAATTTCTGAAGGCAATATCACTGCCTAGATCACAGAGTACAGGATGCATAAAAACCAGACATCTCACACATATATATATATATATATATATATATATATATCCATCCGGATAAATTCAAACTGAAAAAAATTTGAGGAAATTCAATATTATCACAATCAATTCAGTTAAAAATCCAAATAACAAAAAGTGTTTACTCACCTTAACACTGTTGAAACAGAAAGCAAAGGTTGATGAAGCGCTGCAGATTTGAATTCTTGAAAACTTCTCTTGTTTTTCTGTTGAACTTAATTGAGTTTACAAAGAGAAGATGTTGTTCATTTTCCTCAGGTTAGCTAAGTTGTGAATAAGCAAGTATAGTATGATGTTATATAGATAGGATTGAACAGCTGTAGGTTATACTAGTACAAGTTCACCCTGTTTGCTCAGATTAGTGTTTAATATGCTGCAAATTGAAATGATATTGTAAATCTCGGCTGAAAGGATATTCTTGCAACTTGAATTGACACAATCTCGTGTAAATTAAATGCATGTCTTCATTTTAGATTACATATAATTAATATTTGCTGATCTTTGTACTTCGGTATAAAGATATTTTGTATTTGATTGTGAATAATTTATCTTCTATTGGTTATACTGCACATATGTGATTTATATGTATTTTGTTTCTTTGTTCCTTTACATTGTTTATGGACAGCCAACATTATTTCATATGTTTGATCGAAGATTTTTATTTAAATAGAGGCTGAAAAGATTTAAGTTGTGTGCTACATAAATTTTGTTTGTCTTGAGTAATTTATCATCTTGTACTTATGTACATTTTATTGTACTAGTTTATACAACCTGGTTTTAGAACTTGCCGGGCATATACGTATGTTCCTTTGTACATTTCTTACTTAGCTTATATTATTTATTTTAATTTTTTTAAAGTGTAGCCTGGCTGTGTTTTTGGGAGAACATATGTATATAGTTTGTTTTGTTTACTTTATACTTAGCATTTTGTACTTATATTTTATATGTATATTTAAGATTGATAGGATTGCTTATTTTAAACATTATTATTTAGATTACATTTAAATTTTCAAATTAAAATTTCCTTTATAATACATATATTACGGGTAAATGTCCAAAGTCTTATCTGTTTAAAAAAAACTTGTATTTTATTTAATTAGATTATATATTTATTAAAAAAAAAGGCCAAAATCCAGGGTCGTCACATTCCTCCCCCCTTTGAATCTTTTCGTCCTCGAAAAGGTACGTAGACAGATTTATTAAAATGTTTAAATCAGATAAATTGTTTTTGATCATTTTTGAACTACTTTAAATTAATTTCCACCCATTCCAAATTTAAATCCATTTTATTCTAAATTATTTACCAACCATACATTTTCATTCCATTTTATCTCCATATCGTTTCCATTTTAAAAACTATTTCACTGAGCTTGACAACCTTCAATGCTTATATTAACATCCATTTTTCCAAATAAATTCAACCCAAACTTTTACTTAAGTAATTTTACTTCAAATTAATTTGTCTCATAACTTAAATCCATTCTCAATTTATTTCTACTCACCGGGGTTTTGTTTGCAACCCAAACCATATCTATTATAATTCACCTTCATTTCATTCGACGATTTCCATTATATCAAATTTACTTGCAAATTACGTTAAATATTATTCAAATCACTTGAATTTTATTTGCAATTCAAACCATCACTTTTTTTCAATCCAACTCAATTTTATTTTATTTTTTCAACATCTCTTCTTATTTAATCCATTATCAAACCCAAGCCGAATTCCATTTATAATTCGAATTCATTTCCAAACTCCATTACCAACTTACAATCCATTTTATTTATCTGAGTTAAATTTTATCAACATACTCTATTAAATAATTTATTTAGCTGATTAGCTTACTTCCACTTTTAATTCAATATGCGATTTTATTACAAAGAATCACTTCATTTAAATTTCAGGAGTTCAAATTTTATTTTATAATTCCAGTTTGGATTCCCCCTTTTATTTTAAAATTTAGAAATGCCTTCAAATTCAAGTAATACAATTAAAATAGCTTTTTATAAAAATATTTCTTATAACTTGATGTCTCAACCAGTCCATCCTTGTTCTCACAGAAATTCAATCATACATTGATCAGGCGTAGGACTGAAAGTCTATAAGTACTTGGTAAACCCGTTTTCAACACCCAGTGAAAATACTTGGAAAACAATTTTATTGAAATTATCGAAAAAAGTTTTTTTTTTTAAAAAAAATAGAGGAAGTATCTTTAGTGAGGATGCTCTGGAAATCATCACCCCCATTCCATGGTCACAGTTACATACTAGGGTTACGTTGCCGTCGCAGCAAAAGTCCATGCAACTGCAGGCTCTCCGCGGCACTCTCGATTACGCCATGGAACCCCCACACAACAGATCACAGTTACATCCAGGGTTACGTTGCCATCGCAGCAAAAGTCCATGTAACTGCAGGCTCTCCACGGCACTCTGATTTTCGCTGTCGAAATGAAACTTCTCCACTCCTACATAGATCGCAGTCTACCGAGATAAACTCAAACGCAGATTGTTGGCTCTCAGCGGCGCACACGACTTTCCCTATGTGGTATACCATAGTGTCGCAGTCTACCGATATAAAATCAAACGCAGACTGTTGGCTCTCCGCGGCACACACGACTTCCGCTATGGTACACTACCCATAATCCTAAGGAACTAGTTTTGTCCGGACTCCTCACAGGATCAACTTTAGAACCCCCCTTGGGGCTCAAGGCAGCACCACCCGGTGGCACTTCTGAGAAGTCCATTTCAAGGGAGCGCCTTTTTCCCCAGAGCCATCATCAAAACACTTTATACTATACACATATAGTATCTTTCAAATCATACCACTAGTATGAACTTTATCAAAGCTCCTTTACACAAAATCGATTATTCAAAAATCAATAATTCTCAAAATAGGTTTTCCAATTTTAAATATTGATTTTACCCAAAAATCAAAAGACTTTCCAAATACAAAGGTTCTCAAAACCTTTTTCCAATTTCTTATAAGATCCTTTCAAACTTGTATAAAACTCCTTTTATACTTCAAACACTTCCAAAATCCTTTTCTTCCAGCAATAGATTCAACAAGGGAAGAATATATAACAAAGATATAACTTTGTTTATCCAAAATCAAATATTCACATTTGATTACTCTTTCCAATATCAATTTCATTTCTATTCACATTTGCCTTAATCCTCATTTGGATTATCACCTTAATTCTTATCCCAGTTGGGTATTTAATCAATAACAGTTTGAACTTCGACCAGTTCATTTTAAAAATAGCTTGAAAATTTAAAAATAAATAAATAATAGAAAAAATAATTATTAATTCGCAAAATAATTGTAAAATAGTTAACTAATTACAAAATAGTTCGAAAAATAGCTAAATAGTTTTAGAAAACTTAGATAATTGCAAAATAGTTGTAAAATAGTAATTAATTCGTAACTTAGTTGAAAATTAGTAACTAGTTTATAAAACAGTTGTAAAATAGTTAAAGAGTTCCAAAAGTAGTGGCAAAAAAACCAGTATAACATAGTTTGGATTTTAAAAGGAAAGTTGTATAGTAAATAGATAAGAAAATAGATTTAAAACTATTTATATGAAAACAATTTACATTGAAATTGGTCTACAGTCAAAACTGTTCACTTCCCCAACGATTCAATTTAAATTTCCACTCCATTTAAATTAACCCAATCTCAATTTAATTAACTCCAATTTCCATTGGACTTGATTCATTCCCAATTCAAATTAAATTGATTCCCAATTCCTTTCTAACTTCAAATCAAATTCCATTTGATCTTTAAACTTGTACAACTTTAATTATAATTTCAATTTTTACATCTTCTATTGCTTTTAACTTGGAATTATACATTTTATTTAGCCAATATATCTTTTATTATTCCATAAACATTTAATCAAGATTCCAGAGTTCAAACAAATTTCCAAATTTCAATATCACCTTAGAATTCAACTATAATAGAAATGGTAGCAATTTCAATACCACAAACAATTCCAATTTAAAACAATTTGGTAGCAATTTCTCTTCTAGAAACTCGAAAATGAACATCGATGTTGCTGCAGTCATCACCGAAGTTATTTTCCAGTGACTGAAAGAGTTCAATGCTTTTATCTCTTTAAAAACATTTCTAAATATTTTTAATTTCAAATCTCCCAGATTTTAAATTCAACACCAAAATATTGTTGAAATAATACTATTATTTCTCCAAAACCTTTGGAAACCACTTTCAAATCCAAAGGAATTTTTTTAAATTTTCCAAAAAATTCCATGTTCCCAATCCAACCAATTCATATTTAAACATTACTCTGGAATTTCATCTCACTTTATTTTCAAATATTCTCTGAAATTCTATTCCACTTATAATCTCATTTATTTATGAAGTTTATTTCAATTAATAAATTACATTTACAATCTATATTTCAAATTCCTTTTTGATTTTAAACCAATTCCACTTAAATTGCAATTCCAAAATTATTCCAATTACTTTGGACTAATATCCATTCAATTGTACCCACTTCAATTTCAATCATTTCAATTCAACCCAATTCAAATCTTCCATTTAAATTTTTGAACTTATACATCCTCAAATCCCAAATCCAATTAATTCAAATAGGATTCAATTTGAATGAGTTCAATTCCAACTTCAAATTTGAACCATCTCGAATTATATAATTCGAGCTAAATTCTCAACTACTGGTTTAACCCTTTTAAACCAAATTAACTTTGTTCATTTAAAGTTTCAAACAATTTTAATTTCTAAGTTCTAATTCTAGAATTTCATTTTTAATTAATTTAGTTTTAATTTGGTTGTATTATATTACTTCTTAACTTAATTCCAATAACTTAACAACCAATCTCCTTAACGTTCATTAGAAGAAAATATTGCTTTATATATCAAAATATACTTTTATATAAAACTATTTAAAACCTTTATATAAGAAAATAACAAGTACGCGCTCATATATATATATATATATATATATATACACACACACACACACACACTCAACTCATTCTAGAGTATTACAGACTCTATTTAATGAGTAATCTGCACCAGAGCAAAGGTTCTCGCTTAACCCTTCAGCTCTGATACCAACTGTAACGACCCGAAATTTTCGATCCCGAAAATTCCAGATAGTTATGAAAAAGAAGAAAGAGATAGAAGAAGAAGGACAAAAACATCACCAACTCACATTCGCAACGGATAAAATATAATAATAAATAATAACAGTTTACAAAGAATATTATATCTGTCGATTACATTTAATATACATCATAGTTTCACATATATACAGTCACTGAATAAATACAATTATCATATCTCAGAAATACAGCGGAAATACTCTATACGCCCTCGCCATCCAGCTCGCCTCCTGAGCTCTAGAACATACCTACCTGGAAATCTGTAATACTCGGTCTGACCCGAGTATTACATCAAAGTAACACCCGGGTCAGGTTGGAAACCAGCGTGAGTAAACCCAACTAACATGGAATACCCAAAACAAACAACCCATATAAACCTGGGTAACTTATATCAATTTCACTTCACAAGTTGTTATAGACATCACTTATTTCACACATCAATTTATATGTACCAGTACTTAGATTATATAGTCCAATTTACTTAAATCACTGCATCATAGCCTATTGATTTCACAAATTAATCTATGAAGAATCGAAGTGGTTTCGGGTATTTACTGATACCCGACTCTAGTCTCTTCGAATCCAATGACATCTAACTCAGGTTACTCAATTAAATACCGTTCAGTCTTAATTACTTGATAACACTTTTACACTGCAATTCAAAATTTATAGATAATTTGATAATCACTGTCCATTCAACATATCATATCACAAAGCGATTCAAACAGAGTCATCAACCCATCCAAAGCATTTATCAACATTCAACCATTCATAAGCAAGAAAATTACATTAATTAACGATCTTTTAATTACTTTCATTAGTTAATTTTTATCAAATTTCGTTTAATAACTAACCCCTTTATCCCATTCATTTAGTCAGTCTTGACTAACCACAATCAGAAATTAACTTCCCTTAAATACTCCATAAATTAACATCTTGACTAATTTTATTAATCAATCCTTTAATCACACCGAGTAATTATCACTTAATTTCTTCCACCAAATAATTATTCTTTAGCTTACTTCCTAGCAAGTGATTCCTTTTTAATTTATTACATCCAGTAACTATCCATTAATTACATCACTAAGTAATTATTCCTCATTGATCACCTTAAGTAATTATACTTAACTCAACCTCAAATGATTACTTTTAATCAATTAAACTTAATTAATTAAATAAAATTAACCACATTAACTTAATTAATTACATCAAGCGATTAATTACTTTTAACTACTTCAGTAAATAGTTACCTTAATAATCTTCTTACATTAAGTGATTAACACCTTAGTTGATTATTCTTGATTAATTTAAATATTAATTAAGTAATTAACTACTTAATTAATTACACAAATTAATCTATCTTTATTTAAATTTCAAATTAACATCTTAGTTAATTAAATAATTAAACTTTAATTTCTTTGGTTGATAAAACATAATTAAGTTGAAATAAATCATTTGTTACATTAGCTCTTAACTTCTATTTCCAGAAGATTAAATTTAAAACTTGAAATTTGATTTATTTAAAATCATCATTCTTTAGCTTATTAAAGTTAAATACTTTTTATTATTATATTTTTTTAATTGAAAATCATTTGGGTTTAAGACCCGAACGAGATAGAATACTGGAAATAAAATATTTCCAAGCCCAAACCCCAAATTGTTGAATCATACACGAGATGATACTCGCGCTCATCTGACAAAAAAACAAGCATCACGATCGCATCTGCATTGAACATGAAGCAATACACGAGAATGCTTTGGTCAGGCCTTCTACCCCAAAACCTTCAATTCAAATGCACACAAACGTCACCGTATACATGCACGTCAACCTAGCTTCTCTCCGATCACCGTTCTGACCTCCAGCAAGACATCATTGAACTCGATAACCCCTTCATCCACTCAAAAACATAAATCGAATCGAAAATCAAAAATAAGCTTCCAAGTCGAAGTTTGGAAACTTCACCATCATCGAAAATCCAAAACACCGACGATCCCATCATCAAAAATCTTTGCCATCCTCACCATAACTCACATTCGTCCTCCAGCTTCTACGGCACGCCTCACGATGGCTTCCGGTCACGTCACGACATCGCGAGACTCCTCTGAAACTCAACGACGCAAAACAGGAACAAAGCCCTACTCCTTACCTCTCCGGCCTCCACGACCCTTATAAAAATCCATCACTATTTTTTTCAGTGACCACCGCCTTCCCAACCACCTTCACGACCAACCTCAAGCCTTCAAACACCGCCGATCAACACCAGATCACCAAAATAGCCAATTCGAACAATCCAAGAATTCACAAGAATTAACCCTCTAAAAATCATGAAATGAAGATCAAAATTCGTGATTTCCCATCACGAATCCATTTCTATAACTCGAATTAGTAATTAAGATAGTTGATTTTATCATGTAAAAGTATTTTCTATTGTTTTTCCTATTTTCATTATCATTTGCTAAATTTAAAATCCTGGAATTACTTTTAAAAACATCTTCATTGATTAACAAACAATTTTTATTCATACATCGAGATCTAAAGTTTGTTTGTTTTGATGTGGTGAATTTCTGAAGGCAATATCACTGCCTAGATCACAGAGTACAGGATGCATAAAAACCAGACATCTCACATACATATAAATATATATCCATCCAGATAAATTCAAACTGAAATTTTGTTGAGGAAATTCAATATTATCACAAGCAATTCAGTTAAAAATCCAAATAAAAAAAAGTGTTTACTCACCTTAACACCGTTGAAACAGAAAGCAAAGGTTGATGAAGCGCTGTAGATTTGAATTCTTGAAAACTTTTCTTGTTTTTCTGTTGAACTTAATTGAGTTTACAAAGAGAAGATGTTGTTTATTTTCCTTAGGTTAGCTAAGTTGTGAATAAGCAAGTATAGTATGATTTTATATAGATAGGATTGAACAGCTGTAGGTTATACTAGTACAAGTTCACCCTGTTTGCTCAGATTAGTGTTTAATATGCTGCAAATTGAAATGATATTGTAAATCTCGGCTGAAAGGATATTCTTGCAACTTGAATTGACACAATCTCATGTAAATTAAATGCATGTCTTCATTTTATATTACATATAATTAATATTTGCTGATCTTTGTACTTCGGTATAAAGATATTTTGTATTTGATTGTGAATAATTTGTATTCTATTGGTTATACTGCACATATGTGATTTATATGTATTTTGTTTCTTTGTTCCTTTACATTGTTTATGGACAGCCAACATTATTTCATATGTTTGATCAAAGATTTTTATTTAAATGGAGGCTGAAAAGATTTAAGTTGTGTGCTACATAAATTTTGTTTGTCTTGAGTAATTTATCATCTTGTACTTATGTACATTTTATTATACTAGTTTATACAACCTGGTTTTAGAACTTGCCGAGCATATACGTATGTTCCTTTGTACATTTCTTACTTAGCTTATATTATTTATTTTAATTTTTTTAAAGTGTAGCCTGGCTGTGTTTTTGGGAGAACATATATATATAGTTTGTTTTCTTTACTTTATACTTAGCATTTTGTACTTATATTTTATATTTATATTTAAGATTGATAGGATTGCTTATTTTAAACATTATTATTTAGATTACATTTAAATTTTCAAATTAAAATTTCCTTTACAATACATATATTACTAGTAAATGTCCAAAGTCTTATCTGTTTAAAAAAAACTTGTATTTTATTTAATTAGATTATATATTTATTAAAAAAAAAGGCCAAAATCCAGGGTCGTCACAGACTAGATGTATAACGGGAGTTCGAACAAGTATAAAAATCCCTGGTGTCATTTACTTTACTATTAATTTTTAAACTCATATTTTACATCAGTAGGTAACTTAGTTTATATAGCACTGCCACTATATTTATATTGTTTACAACTGTTGGCCATTTCGATCCTATAGTGTAGCAGTCACTTGCATGCACTTCGCCAGAATTGGTTTTGCAGGTGAAAATCTTACTTTAACTCTTGCTACTACATTTTGAAAATAAAAATGGAAGAGTTTTGAAAACTTAAACAAAAGGTGAAAACTTGGAAAACATTTACTAAATCCAAAAGCTAGAATCAATCTTTTGTTTTCAAATCGGATCTCAAGTCCTTTGCGGTTTTTCAAGTTGCTAACTTCACAACATCTACATCACATACACATGGTTTTGTTCTATAAATACACTACCATTATATTATAACCAACCTTTCACATATCCATATCCAAACATACCATTTAACATCCAAATCACAAATCCAAGCTCAACCACAAACTTGTAATCATATGCCATAAAAAACATGGTATTTCAACACAACAAGCACTATATTTTATACATATAGTTCGATATAATCAAGTTCATAAATTTTCCAAAAATGAGAGTTTTACTCATCAAAGCTTACTAATTTCAAACAAACTTTTGCTAAAACTTAGATATAAGCTAGAATTTGCAAAATGAAGACTTCAAGGCCAAAATCACGTAAACTAGGCTCGGCCATGGGGAAGTTTGGGCTTGACCATGGGATGTTTGGACTCGGCCATGCCTATATTTGGAGAGTAGGTGTTTGTATTCTGGAAGAGGATGGTTGTAGAGGTTGTAGAAGTGTTCTTAGCAATAATTTAAAGTTCTTTAAGTGGAAAGAAGTTATTTATTTTTTCAAAAACATAAAGAGGAGCCATGTATATATTTCTCAAGCTCTTAGGAAAATTATAAAGTGAAGAGGAGAATTGTAAAATGAGAAATATGAGAGGAAGGGATATATATAGGCTTAGGACAAAATTTAAAAATGCACAAGTACTTGGATTAATTATGTATACATATTGAGATGTCCCGGAAATTTAGGAAATATTTATTTAATAATTTCTTTAATAATTATTTTAAAATGTGAAATATTGATTTAATAATTTAATTCAAACAGGAATTCTCTTTTGAAAATTAATGATTATTTAGTTTGATAAATGATATTCTTTTCAAATGTTAAAATATTTAAGTAATAAATTCAACTTTCTAAACTGATTTAAAAATATTTTATTTATAATGTATAAATGTTTATACATTGTAAATAGATGATTTGGTTTTAATTTTAATTTATATTAAATAAAGAATATTTTCTAATTATTATATATAATTGTATAATTTGTAAATTGATTAAATTAATTTAAATTAGTATTGTAAACTTTTCAAAGGTTTGTTTTAAAAGTCTATCTTATATTTACATAGAAATATAAGTAAGTATTTATTTGTTTATAAGAATAAATATAGTTTAGATTTTATTTATAACAAAAGTTTGTTTTGTTTTGTTTTAAAATTTGCTTTTCTTTGAAATAAGATTTAATTCATTCTTGTTAAAGTATAACATTTGATTTAAAAACTCTTGAATAAAATCTAATTCAACATTTCTTTTTCTTCTTAAAATCTTTCCTTTTGAAATTTTGTTTCATAAAGAATATCATTTTGAAAAATAATTAAATAAACATTAAAATGTAAGTGCACAGTTTTATAAAGAAGTATATATGTATTTATTTAAAGACTAATGTTAATAAAACATTTTAAACATGCTAAAATAAGTTTGAAATGGTTTAAGATAAATTCAAATACATTTAGTAATTTAGAATTCCCTTTTAAATATTGAAATATACATGTGTTAGTCATTTAACTAATAAAATGGACACTTGTAATCGCATAACTAATTAACATAACAAGTGGCATTTGTTTTTAAAGCTTTTTATTTTAAATTATATTGTCAAGAAACATAACAAAAGCATTTGGTTAAAGCACTTTTTCTTCAATTAAAAATATGAAAACCAGATTTGTAAAAAGAATTTCAAAACCCAATTTCTAACTCATGATTCAAGAATCAAAATACAAACCAGATTTCAGTAAATCAAAAACCAAAACCTTCCAAAAATCTGCAAAATGAAATCAATTCAATTTCAAATCTAAGCAAGGAAGATGGATCTGCATGCAATATTTCAACATCAAGAAACTCAGCAATCAAAATACAAGTAAAGCAACTTCAACTTGCTAATGGCATTCAGGTTCATCATGCATTTCAAAAATAGTTCCAGGAATGAATCTGCACCTAAGATTGTTTCTGCATCTTTAGTTTAAAGATGAGTAAGCTTCTCTGTTTTAAAAACAGTTTTTCTTTATAAACTAAAACTAAACCATGATCTACAAAACTCAGATCCTAATTTATATATTAAAAAAAAATTCAAAATCTGTTATAGATAGAATTGCTCTGTTTTCTGTTTTAAGAAAAAAATGAAATGAGTAACTTAACCATGTAAAAACCTAGTTTCAGTGTGCTGTTCTTAGTCTATCCCCATGCTCTCCGTTGCTTCAAGTTATTTGAGGCTTTGGGAATTTGTAAAGGAGGTGTAAAGGAAGCTATTGCCAAGGTCATGTTGATGATGGTGGCTGGAGGTGGTATTTTTGGGTGTTAACAGGTTTTGTCTTGGTTGCAGTGTTGAACTCAGGTGAACTGTATTGGTAGTGTGCAGGGTTTTAGACTCGGAGATGACTTCAGGTAGTTTCGATTATGACTCGAAGTAAGGGGTTGGGAAACTCGAAGTAAAAGAGGGGCTTGCTCGGGTATAGGTTTACAGAGTTAAAAACCTATAGTTTGCATTTTTAAAATGTTGAATGGAATTCAATTTATTGCAGGAGTTTGATTCGAGTATAACTTGAATCTGAATTCAAATGCAGTTTTTGAGTTCAAAGGTTTTAAAAAAATAATGAAAATCTTAAATTTAAACAAGATTTAAATTTGGTTTTAAATCAATATTTAAAACAGTTTCAGGTTTGTCTTTTTAAAACCAGAATTAGATTTAAAAACAGTTTTGTAAGTTTTAAAAGTTTGAACATATTTAAATGTTTAAGCAAAACTTAAATTTTTTTTTGAATTCAAAATTAAAAATTGTTCTCAAGTTCTTTAGAAACCAGTTTTGATTTCAAACAGTTTGTAAATTTAAAAATGAATGAACATATTCAAATGTTTAAAAGAAATTAATTTCAAATAAGATTTAAAACTTGAAAGAATTTAGTTTCCATTAGTATGGAATTAAGATATGAAGTGTTTTAATTTAAATTTGAAATTGAAATAATCAATTTATTTTCAAAGATTAATTTATTTTAATCAAGTAAATTTGTTTTAAATCTTCCTTTTATATTTATGTAATGTATGTTCTTTAACATTCATTTTATTATAAGGTTTTATAATTATTTTAAACTTAGATTAATGTTTAATAGTTAAACATTTTAAATATTAAATTATTAAATGGAATTTGAATTTAAATTTAGAAATGTATTGTTTTAATACATTTTGAATATAAATGAGTCATTTGATAAGTGATTTAGTTATTTTGAAAATAATTAAGATAATTAAGAATTTACTTAATTATTTGATTTTTAAGTAATGATTTAGATTAATATTAATTAGAAATGATTTATTAATCTAATTCAAATTTTCTTAAGTATAAAACTAATGAAATGTTGTTAATTAATTAATTGGTGATAATTATCTAAGGATAATTTAGTAATTAAATAATGAAATTAATTTTGATAATTAACTAGATTAATTAATTAAATCTAATTAATTGAAATTTGTTAAGTATAATTAATTATTAAAGTAATTAAGGAATTAATTACTTATTGTAGTTAATTTGGATTGTGATTTTAAGTTAATTAATTTAGTTTAATTAATTTAAATAAATCATCTAATGATTTTTAGAGAGTAATTACTTAATGTAATTAGTGGAGCAAGATTATAGAGAAGTAATATTGATAATTACTGGAATGTAATTAGTAATTTGGATAATTACTTTTGTAATTAATTAAGGAATTAATTAATGATTAATTATTGGTTAATTAATTTGTTAATAAGTAATTAAAGATAGTTAATTACTAAATTGAATATTAATCAAGGTGATTAATAATTAGATTAATTTCTAAATGTAATTAATTTGAATTAAGTAATTTATTTAAATATTAGAGATCAATAATTATTATAATTAATGATGTAATTAAGGATTGTTTAATTAAGTAATAATTAATTAAATAAGTGATTAATTAATTGTAATTAATTAGGGACAAATATAAATTAATGATAATAAATTAATAAATGAGTAATTAAATGTTAATTACTTATGATTAAGGTTAATTAATTTATGAAATTAATTAAAGACTAATTACTTATTGTAATTAGTGAATGATTAATCAAAGATGTTTAATCAAGTTAAATACTTAGTGGATAATTATTTAACTGGGTTAATTAATTAAAGGATATTAAGCAGGATTTTAATGAGTAATTAATTTAAATTAAATTAAATTAGTTAGAGATGGTTATAATTAATTTAATTCATTTTAAATTAATTATAATTGATGATAATTGAATCATTGCTTATGGATGTTATTGATTGAATGGTTGTGATCTCAATGATGAGATGAGTCGTATCTATATGATATGAATGCTTGGTTTAAGTATGATGGTTTGTGATGGATTGTTTGGTTGAATGATTATCTGTTTGTGATGATACAGATTATCTGTTTATGATATGAATGTGATTATGTATTGTGAGATATAGTTTATCTATCTATGTGAATTAGATAATAATGAAGTGAGTCGATTATTTAAAACCCTTAAGTACAACTTGGACATTAAGATGGCGTTGGTTTCGATGAGACCGGGATCGGGTTTCCATATTTGGTTACCCGAAAACCACATCGATTCCAATTAAACGTTAGGTCGTTAATCCAAGTGGAGCAAGTGAAGATTCGAGGTGTAAGGGCTATACGTCAGTATAACTCTATGGGTGATTCCGTAATGAGTTTGACGGAATAGTACTTATAGATTCGAGATGGAGATTTAGAGTGCAAGGGTTATCGTCGTTAACTCTGAGGGTGATTCCAATACGAGTGTAACGAGATAATGCCTTCGATTTCGTTCAAACCCGAAACGAACTTGTATGGATTGAATGCTTTCAGAACATCGTCAGGTGGACGATGAGCATTCTAAGATTTATATGTCCTATAAAGGTAATCGGAACCTCAGGCCTCATCAAACGGGAATGGCTAAAACAGGGGAGGTGCAGCAAAGCTTCGTGGGTAGCACCCACTGGAGAGCAAGATTTACTCCTGTCTAGAGGTCCCTTTATATTCGGCTGTGTGGCAGTTGGTGACGACCAATCTGCGGGTGGTCTTGTCCGGAACTGTTCAGTAAGGAACGGGTCCGGCTTTGTGTTGCAGGGGAGTGGGAGTACTCCTCGGTACGGTGATCTAGTCCATGTACTGTGATGGGCGGTACCCCAGTAGCCCTGCCATTGTTGGAAACCCATTTTCCCTACGAGACCCTACAGTTTTGATTGTATTACCCACTTTTGTGGCTAGTAGCTGGTTTTTAATAGATGTAACAATTTCGGCTGTTTCTTATTTACTTGAAAACCCTAGACACTATTATAATATCACTGGATTTCCTATCAAATGCTTTGGTTAGCGTTAGGTAAAAACTTTTCCATGTTTATGTGTGGGAAGTCTTACGTGATACCCTTTGTTTTCAAAGGATTTTCTAAAGTTAAGCAACTTTTATCCCCATTTACTCACACCAGACCCCTGTCTGACCTGAGTGTTTATTTTCTGTTTTATTAAACTCTTGGGTACTCATATTTCATATGAGTAGTCAAGTGTTTCAGGATTGTTTTGATGAGTTTCTAGAGGAGATAATGGAGCAGGAGGCTTCAGCGTGTAGATATATGTAGTGGTTCCGCTGTGTTTGAGTTGTATCTGTTTTTCTCTAATGCACTTGGGTTGAAATTGCTAGACAGATGTTTATAACTGTCTAGTTTGTGTTGTATTAGCTGTATTACTCTGATGTATATGATACTATGTAAAATTTTATGTGATATATTATAATTTATTCGATTTCGCTGTGAGATTCTGATGTTGTCTGTTTCTTTCTTTCCTTTCTTTTCTCTTTTCTATCCCTTTCTTTCTTCTTAGCGATGCGACTTCATGGAGTTTGGAAGTTGGGTCACTACATATGGTATCAGAGCTCTAGGTTGAGCGAATGCTTAGACTCTGGAGTGGTGTCCTTCTTGAGAGAGCGTATTTGTAATTTTGAATATATATATTCATATATTTATTTATTTCTGCCTATTTGTTGGATTACCTGTTCAGGTTTTCCAATATAAGTAATAAAGGTAGATAGGGTAGTGGTGTGTGTAACACAACTACCAATGGTTGGAGTTCGAGTGTTTGAGGTTAGAAGTGATCTGCTAGGGCAGTATTGGGCATCTTGAGTAGCTTGGCAGTTTATGTGAAGGATTTCACCAATCTCTGAAGGAAATCTTTTCAAGATTCGAAATTTATTTTGGATTATAAGCTGGATTACACTCCTGTGAGTGGATTTTCTTGAGTTTGGATTAGTTGGGAGTGCTGAAGCCAGCAATGGTATCTTAGCAACCTCAGGGAGGAGTTCTGTCTGTATTTGAGTTGAGACTCGGTTTGGCAGAATGTTTTGAGCTTGGTTTGGGAGCGAGTTTCCTGAGAGATATATGTCTTTCTGGAAGGATCTATTGTGAAGAGGCTGGTGTAGCTTTGGGATTCGATGAGCTTTTGGATTAGGAAGTCTTTGGCAGCAGTAGTAGCAGTGAGTGGCCTGTTCATCGATGGTTCAGAAATCTCTATGATTCTTCTGTCAGAAGTCCGGGCAGATGGTGAGCTTGTCCATTTCTTCTGGAGCTCAGTTGGGAGTAATGTTAGTGGTTAAGAGGTGGACCACTAGTTTCTTTTTTTGAAGGCTTTAGCTGTTCTGTTTGTTGAAGTGAGAACGATTTCTTGAAACCTGAACTGAGTGGGATCGCAAAAGTGACTTGCGACGGTTCGGAAGTTCTCTAAGTGTTCTTCGTTTTGGGATTGAAACATCTCTAGAGGATGTTTGAGTTATCGAAGTGGTATTTTCTGGATATCTTCGAAGGAGTTGAGATTTCCATCTGCATCGAGAGATTGAGTTCTATTTCAACTTGATTCTTGGAGTTTTACCTATGGTTCAGCATAGTAGGAGGATTCTTTGAGAATGTGATCTGTTTAAGCTGGCAGGATTTATTGGATCCAGTTTTCTGGTTGAATTTTTGCTGTATGTTTGTGACTGAATTGGATAGGCCACTGAGATTTATGGAATTTGATGAACAATATTCCGGGATAAGTTGATCAAGTTTATACTTGTGTTCATCAACAGCATTCTTGAATCAGAGTTGCGCAGTGGAAGCATGGTGGCAGCTATTCCAGAATAGAAGCAACACCGATTCTTTGGGAATTTGAGTTTTGTCTTGGATCAGAGGATTTCTACAGGAAATTTATTTTGGATCTGGAGACTTGATTGTTTTGTATCTGTTTGTTTTCCAGAATAGGAGTAGTAGGTTGGAAGTCTTCTGATATTTTTGTAGTAGAATTTGTGTGTTAGATTTGATTGACCTGGAAGTTGAAGGTAGCCCAGGATCGATATGAGAGATGTATGGATAAGAGATTGGCTTTCTGTTTCTTTTAAGAGTGAAGTGTTTGGTCTACAGGATTGAATTTCCAGTTCGGATGGCTGGAATTTGTTTTGTTTTTCATGTATCTCTAAAGGAGTACGTGCATGGTTTATCTCTGATTTTAGAATCAGTAGTTCTGTGAGATTTGGGAGTTGATCAGGACTTGTCTGTAGTCCTGTATTCTGTTTAGATTTGTAGATCTAGATATATAAGAGCTCTAGATCTGAGTGGTGTAGCTAGTTTAGATTTTATAGGGCGAGTGTCCCGGTGTTGGTACCTGGGAAACTCTAAGGAATCTTATCCAGAATTTTGTCTGGGTAATTAGAATTGTTTGAATTGATTGCTATGGTTGCTAGTACTTGGTTGATAGCATATGTTTGCTATTTTTAAAATTTAAAATCTGTATGGGATTATTAAATTACCTTTGCTTTTAAATTTCGGTGACGAAATTCGTTTAAGGGGGGAGGAATGTGATGTCCCGGAAATTTAGGCAATATTTATTTAATAATTTCTTTAATAATTATTTTAAAATGTGAAATATTGATTTAATAATTTAATTCAAACAGGAATTCTCTTTTGAAAATTAATGATTATTTAGTTTGATAATGATATTCTTTTCAAATGTTAAAAATATTTAAGTAATAAATTCATCTTTCTAAACTGATTTAAAATATTTTATTTATAAAGTATAAATGTTTATACATTGTAAATAGAGGATTTGGTTTTAATTTTAATTTATATTAAATAAAGAATATTTTCTAATTATTATATATAATTGTATAATTTGTAAATTGATTAAATTAATTTAAATTAGTATTGTAAACTTTTCAAAGGTTTGTTTTAAAAGTCTATCTTATATTTACATAGAAATATAAGTAAGTATTTATTTGTTTATAAGAATAAATATAGTTTAGATTTTATTTTATAACAAAAGTTTGTTTTGTTTTGTTTTAAAATTTGCTTTTCTTTGAAATAAGATTTAATTCATTCTTGTTAAAGTATAACATTTGATTTAAAAACTCTTGAATAAAATCTAATTCAACATTTCTTTTTCTTCTTAAAATCTTTCCTTTTGAAATTTTGTTTCATAAAAAATATCATTTTGAAAAATAATAAAATAAACATTAAAATGTAACTACATAGTTTTATAAAGAAGTATATATGTATTTATTTAAAGACTAATGTTAATAAAACATTTTAAACATGCTAAAATAAATTTGAAATGGTTTAAGATAAATTCAAATACATTTAGTAATTTAGAATTCTCTTTTAAATATTGAAATATACATGTGTTAGTCATTTAACTAATAAAATGGACACTTGTAATCACATAACTAGCTAACATAACAACTGGCTTTTGTTTTTAAAGCTTTTTATTGTAAATTATATTGTCAAGAAACATAACAAAAGCATTTGGTTAAAGCACTTTTTCTTCAATTAAAAATATGAAAACCAGATTTGTAAAAAGAATTTCAAAACACAATTTCTAACTCATGATTCAAGAATCAAAATACAAACCAGATTTCAGTAAATCAAAAAGCAAAACCTTCCAAAAATCTGCAAAATGAAGATCAATTCAATTTCAAATCTAAGCAAGGAAGATGGATCCGCATGCAATATTTCAACATCAAGAAACTCAGCAATCAAAATACAAGTAAAGCAACTTTAACTTGCTAATGGCATTCAGGTTCATCATGCATTTCAAAAATAGTTCCAGGAATGAATCTACGCCTAAGATTGTTTCTGCATCTTCAGTTTAAAGGTGAGTAAGCTTTTTTAAAAACAGTTTTTCTTTATAAACTAAAACGAAACCATGATCTACAGACTTCAGATCCTAATTTATATTAAAAAAAAATCAAAATCTGTTATAGATAGAATTGCTCTTTTTTCTGTTTTAAGAAAAAAATGAAATGAGTAACTTAACCATGTAAAAACCTAGTTTCAGTATGCAGTTCTTTGTTTATCCCCATGCTCTCTGTTGCTTCGAGTTATTTGAGGCTTTGGGAATTTGTAAAGGAGGTGTAAAGGAAGCTATGGCCAAGGTCGTGTTGATGATGGTGGGTGGAGGTGGTATTTCTGGGTGTTGACAGGTTTTGTCTTGGTTGCAGTGTTGAACTCAGGTGAACTGTATTGGTAGTGTGCAGGGTTTTAGACTCGGAGATGACTTCGGGTAGTTTTGATTATGACTCGAAGTAAGGGGTTGGGAAACTCGAAGTAAAAGAGGGGGTTGCTCGGGTATAGGTTTACAGAGTTAAAAACCTGTAGTTTGTAGTTTTAAAATGTTGAATGGAATTCAATTTAGTGCAGGAGTTTGATTCAAGTATAACTTGAATCTGAATTCAAATGCAGTTTTGAGTTCAAAGGTTTTAAAAAAAATGATGAAAATCTTAAATTTAAACAAGATTTAAATTTGGTTTTAAATCAATATTTAAAACAGTTTCAGGTTTGTCTTTTTAAAACCAGAATTAGATTTAAAAACAGATTTGTAAGTTTTAAAAGTTTGAACAGATTTAAATGTTTAAGCAAAACTTAAATTCGTTTTTGAATTCAAATTAAAAATTGTTCTCAAGTTTTTTAGAAACCAGTTTTGATTTCAAACAGGTTGTAAATTTAAAAATGAATGAACATATTCAAATGTTTAAAAGAAATTGATTTCAAATAAGATTTAAAACTTGAAAGAATTTAGTTTCCATTAGTATGGAATTAAGATATGAAGTGTTTTAATTTAAATTTGAAATTGAAATAATCAATTTATTTTCAAAGGTTAATTTATTTTAATCAAGTAAATTTTTTTAAATCTACCTTTTATATTTAGGTAATGAATGTTCTTTAACATTCATTTTATTGTAAGGTTTTATAATTATTTTAAATTTAGATTAATTTTTAATAGTTAAACATTTTAAATATTAAATTTTTAAATGGAATTTGAATTTAAATTTAGAAATGTATTGTTTTAATACATTTTGAATATAAATGAGTCATTTGATAAGTGATTTAGTTATTTTGAAAATAATTAAGATAATTAAGAATTTACTTAATTACTTGATTTTTAAATAATGATTTAGATTAATATTAATTAGAAATGATTTATTAATCTAATTCAAATTTTCTTAAGTATAAAATTAATGAAATGTTGTTAATTAATAAATTGGTGATAATTAGCTAAGGATAATTTAGTAATTAAATAATGAAATTAATTTTGATAATTAACTAGATTAATTAATTGAATCTAATTAATTGAAATTTGTTAATTATAATTAATTGTTAAAGTAATTAAGGAATTAATTACTTAATGTAATTAATTTGGATTGTGATTTATTTATGTTAATTAATTTAGTTTAATTAATTTAAATAAATCATCTAATGATTTTTAGAGAGTAATTACTTAATGTAATTAGTGGAGCAAGATTACTTAGAGAAGTAATATTGATAATTACTGGAATGTAATTAGTAATTTGGATAATTACTTTTGTAATTAATTAAGGAATTAATTAATGATTAATTATTGGTTAACTAATTTGTAAATAAGTAATTAAAGATAGTTAATTACTAAATTGAATATTAATCAAGGTGATTAATAATTAGATTAATTTCTAAATGTAATTAATTTGAATTAATTAATTTATTTAAATATTAGAGATCATTAATTATTATAATTAATGATGTAATTAAGGATTGTTTAATTAAGTAATAATTAATTAAATAAGTGATTAATTAATTGTAATTAATTAAGGACAAATATAAATTAATTATAATTAATTAATAAATGAGTAATTAAATGTTAATTACTTATGATTAAGGTTAATTAATTTGTGAAATTAATTAAAGACTAATTACTTATTGTAACTAGTGAATGATTAATCAAAGATGTTTAATCAAGTTAAATACTTAGTGGATAATTAATTAACTGGGTTAATTAATTAAAGGATATTAAGCAGGATTTTAATGAGTAATTAATTTAATTTAATTTAAATTAATTAGAGATGGTTATAATTAATTTAATTCATTTTAAATTAATTATAATTGATGATAATTGAATCATTGCTTATGGATGTTATTGATTGAATGGTTGTGATCTCAATGATGAGATGAGTCGTATCTATATGATATGAATGCTTGGTTTAAGTATGATGGTTTGTGATGGATTGTTTGGTTGAATGATTATCTGTTTGTGATGATATAGATTATCTGTTTATGATATGAATGTGATTATGTATTGTGAGATATAGTTTATCTATCTATGTGAATTAGATAATAATGAAGTGAGTCGATTATTTAAAACCCTTAAGTACAACTTGGACATTAAGATGGCGTTGGTTTCGATGAGACCGGGATCGGGTTTCCATATTTGGTTATCCGAAAACCACATCGATTCCAATTAAACGTTAGGTCGTTAATCCAAGTGGAGCAAGTGAAGATTCGAGGTGTAAGGGCTATATGTCAGTATAACTCTATGGGTGATTCCGTAATGAGTTTGACGGAATAGTACTTATAGATTCGAGATGGAGATTTAGAGTGCAAGGGTTATCGTCGTTAACTCTGAGGGTGATTCCAATACGAGTGTAACGAGATAATGCCTTCGATTTCGTTCGAACCCGGAACGAACTTGTATGGATTGAATGCTTTCAGAACATCGTCAGGTGGACGATGAGCATTCTAAGATTTATATGTCCTATAAAGGTAATCGTAACCTCAAGCCTCATCAAACGGGAATGGCTAAAACAGGGGAGGTGCAGCAAAGCTTCGTGGGTAGCACCCACTGGAGAGCAAGATTTACTCCTGTCTAGAGGTCCCTTTATATTCGGCTGTGTGGCAGTTGGTGACGACCAATCTGCGGGGTGGTCTTGTTTGGAACTGTTCAGTAAGGAACGGGTCCGGCTTTGTGTTGCAGGGGAGTGGGAGTACTCCTCGGTACGGTGATCTAGGCCACGTACTGTGACGGGCGGTACCCCAGTAGCCCTGCCATTGTTGGAAACCCATTTTCCCTATGAGACCCTACGGTTTTGATTGTATTACCCACTTTTGTGGCTAGTAGCTGGAATTTAATAGATGTAACAATTTCGGCTATTTCTTATTTACTTGAAAACCCTAGACACTATTGTAATATCACTGGATTTCCTATCAAATGCTTTGGTTAGCGTAAGATAAAAACTTTTCCATGTTTATGTGTGGGAAGTCTTACGTGATACCCTTTTTTTTCAAAGGATTTTCTAAAGTTAAGCAACTTTTATCCCCGTTTACTCACACCAGACCCCTGTCTGACCTGAGTGTTTATTTTCCTTTTATTAAACTCTTGGGTACTCATATTTCGTATGAGAAGTCAAGTGTTTTAGGATTGCTTTGATGAGTTTCTGGAGGAGATAATGGAGCAGGAGGCTTCAGCGTGTAGATATATGTAGTGGTTCCGCTGTGTTTGAGTTGTATCTGTGTTTTTCTGATTTACTTGGGTTGAAATTGCTAGATAGATGTTTATAACTGTCTTGTTTGTGTTGTATTAGCTGTATTACTCTAATGTATATGATCTATGTAAAGTTTTATGTGATATATTATAATTTATTCGATTCCGCTGTGAGATTCTGATGTTGTCTGTTTCTTTCTTTCCTTTCTTTTCTCTTTTCTATCCCTTTCTTTCTTCTTAGCGATGTGACTTCCTGGAGTTTGGAAGTTGGGTCGCTACACATATGCATGTAGTCCCTCTCCATCCCTTGATTTCCATCCTCCCCTTGTACTCCCCCCTCATCCAACCATTCATGCCATGACCACATGTCCTCTGTATTGAAAGGGGTAATTTTATACATAAAATATATACCTTTTGATAATAAAAACTTTATATTTATATATACATATGCTTAAGTGAAAATATATTTACATGTATATATTCTCATGAAAAAATAGTTTGTAGTGTATATGTATGTGTTTACAATAGTGTTTTAACATTTCCGATAACTTTTAAGAAATGAAAATTCGAAATTTCAAAAAAAAGTTTGGTAATATTTTCTATTTTTCAATGAACTATATAATTGGTAGACATAATTTGAAAATGATTTTATCATCATTACTTATTGTAAAAAAATAAGTTTACTTGTTAATAAAAATAAATTTATCAATTGTTTAAAAATATAATTGAATATTTATTTAAATAGTGATTAAATTTTGGGTCATTACACTCTTCCGCCTTAAAAGAACTTTATTCCAAAATTTGTCACAGTCCTACCCTAAAAGTACTGTTTAATAAAACCAAGTTTATTTAAATCTTCTTATTTTTATAATTCAAATTTAACTTCCGTTATTAATCTATCCTCTAGCCAAAATACCTTATGCATGGTCAACCCTTACCTACTGAGTTATCGCAGCATAAAGTCATGAATCTTATTGGCTCTAGTACTAGCCTATCTACAGGTGTATGAGAGATAAAATTGTGATAGGGACTAATATCCATAAAAATAGATAGAAAAATTGATATGTAGACATAGAATATCATTCAAATTACACATAATCCTAGATACACGCCAAGTGACTCCATCATAGATGGGAAGTACACTTCAAAATGTTATATACACAAAAGATACTAACAAGGCATATGTTAACCATAAAATATTCACAGGAATGAAGGTATGAAAGAAGGATCACAAGAGCACGGGAAATATCAGAAAGCATCAAAATGTTCTTGTTAATTGCACCTTCCAACAACAAGCTTTCGGCAAAGTCCAAGGCTATCTTTCAAAGTCCATAGGCAGAATGATACTTCAAAAATTCACCTTTCAACTAGATCGAGAGGACTTTCAACGAAGGCAAAGAAGAAGAAGTTCAAACTAAACTTTTCGAAGCAATCAAAAGGACGTAATCATCAGAATTCATTAGCATTGAACCTTTCAATGGAGTCAAAAGGCTCCATCTCCTAATGTACAAGAGTTTCTTACCTTTCGAAAAGAATGAAGAGATCAAAGTAGGTGTAAGCCACTTCATAAGGGCCTTATTGAAAGCATAGCAAGCCTTTCGAACCAGTTGGAGCACATCCAGAACACCTTTTAACAAGGTCGAAAGGTTTTTATGAAGAAAGCAATACTCAAAAGTCAGTAAAAAGTGGTGGAAAACCTTTCGAAAACATTGAAGGGAAGCACAGCTCTCGACAATAATCAAGTAAGAAAGCAACCTTCTGACAAGATCGAGGGATTCATAACAAACATGTGAAGAGCAACCTTCCAACAAGGTCAGAAGGTTCATAGAAATTAGGAGGAGAGCTACCTTCCGAAAAGGTTGAAGGGAACACAATAGTAGAAACAAGGCAAGCCTTCCGACAACATCAAAGGGTCCATGAAGACATCAAAAAAGCAACCTTTCGTCAAAGTCGAAAGGTTTATGAAGGCATCGGAAAGACAAACCTTCCGATAGCGTCGAAAGGTTCATTGTGGCATATAAGGGGAAAACCTTTTGGCAAAGATGAAAGGTTGGTAGTTGCATATAAAAGGGAAACCTTTTGACATAGTTGAGAGCATGGAGTCAAAGGAGGGCCGCATGCGTCTATAAATAGGACCCGAGGGGTCATGTTTTAGGGGATTCGATTTCTATCATTTTGATCTTGTAACTTCTTAATCAAAGTATTGTAATCCTAATTGAGTATGATTTGGGAAATTTAATAAAATGAAGCTTTTTCTTAGATATAAAGGGAAGTACTTGGGTTTGTTAATTACCTCAATATTTTCTTAAATCTTTGTTAGTTTGACACATACTTTTAGGCTCAGCCCCATCGGAAGTTTTTTGTCGACAAAGTCGACAACACTCACCCGCCGTTCATAGCTCAGTTGGTTAGGGAGCTGGGGGATGGGGACTAAAGGACTGTGTCCGGGCAGGTTCGAATCCCAGCGCCTAACCATCAATGGGAGTTTCAACGTTAAGCATCCGTGTGCGACGACTAAATAAAAGCGGGGTAGACACACGGCGTGGGGTTCACTTAAGTGAGTATCAATGAATACCATGATCTTAAGGTTCCCCATGATATCCAAAAAAAGTCGACAACACTCCTGTGCAAGTAATAAATACAACCTTTCGATGTCTTAAACCCAACAATTTAAAACTTTAGATAAGGTTGACAGTTTACTTAGATCAACGTCTACTGAAACCTTCCGAAACAATTGGCTTAACTGTTTAACTCTTTCTCAAGAATTGAAGCAAGCTCAACAAAGTCGGAAGGTCACATAGCGCAAGTTCTAAACTTTTTGACGTCAATGGAAGGTCAGATATAGGACATATTGACTAAATAGTTTAAATTGAAAGACAATCTCAAAAGGAATCACGCCCTTTGATCTCCTAAGAAGAAATCCATCCTTCTTATCATATCTTTAGGGGTTTGACAAGAAATCCTGTTAACATTTTGGCGCTAGAAGGAGGGCTTGAACCTCCGATTTCTTATAACTTCCATCTCTGATCAATTGCATAAAGAGCCTTGACTAAAAAAGAAGTATGGTAAAAGCTAAGAGTAGTAACAATAATCCGAATGAAGAGGCTACATCATGGTCAACCTTTAAAGGTCACATGGACTCAAATCCTAACTTAGGCAATATAGAAGTAAGGCAACCTTCAACCTTAAAAGACTTGGAAAGCAATGTGATCAATGTTTAGAATCAATGGCCATAATGGATAGTAGTAAAGAATGTTCAGAGAGAGCTCCAACCCATTAATCAATAAAGATTGTGGAGAGAGAGGATGAAGTGTAACCTCCAAATGAGATAGAAAATCAAAGGTCAACCTGAGATAGTCGGGTAAGTAAACCACTTCAACAATCGGAGAGCTTTATCCAAGAAGATAACAGGAGTAGTCATAGAAATGAGACAAACCAAAATGACGATATACACCATATGATGGTAAATGCACTCGGAGGAAAAGAAATTTATGACCCTGAAGAATTTGTTATCCTATAAAAATCCCCCTTTTCTGAAGAAATAATGGCGATAAATCATCCTTCACACGTTCAAATTCCTTCACTAAACTACGATGTAACAACTGATCTGGATGACCATCTTGTTTTTTTGAAAATTCTATGAACTTACACAACGTTCCAGAGGGAGTTAGTCGTAAAAAAAAATTTGCCATTACTTTCCAAGGAGTAGCTATTAAATGGTATAGGAGTTACTGAATGGAAACCATCTATTCTTGGGAATAATTTACTTACGACTTCGTGGCTCAATTAGTTATATTCAAAGATACAACTATAGACTTTAGTTTGCTAGCAACCATTAGACAGAAACTACGGGAGTTACTTGGTGAATATTTGAACAGATTTAGCACAAAAGCACTAAGAGTAGAAAGACCAGTGATAGGAAAAAACTCACAGTAGTTCGGTCAGGTTTTATCGAACAAACTCCTTTTTGGAAGGACATTCATATAAATGGATGCAGAGACCTACAATATTTCTTCCTCCAAGCAGAGAAATTTATTCAATTAGATAAGATGCATCATGCTAAGAGAGTATCCCACTGAGAATTCAAAGAAGAGAAATCTGATCTCTAGCGCTTTGACAAGAGGCCAAAAGGAAGTGAAAATCCAAAAGGAAGTCGAAGAAAGAGTTCTAAAATGAATTCTATTGTCCTGAAAAATCCCTCTCCTATATATACACTATGATGAAAAGGAATGAGAATTTTATTGTACCTTAAAAAGTTCAAAGTGCCCAGAGCCAATTATAGGTGGAAGTTATTGCGAATACCATAAGGCAAATGGATATGAAACCGATGAATGCCGTGTTCTATCAGAGAAAATACAAGGCATGATCAAGGCAGGGTTCTTACCAGAATTTATCAAAAGAACCCGAAGGACATCTTGTTCAAGCTGTCGAAGGCATCTCAGCAAATTATAAATGCAAATCTCTATCGAGTCATGAGGATTCATGGCATTAACTCCACTATGAACTTTTTTCTTTCAATATCTTTTCAACTCAATTTCTATTTCCATTTATACTTGAATTTGTATTGATATGTACTGATTAAAATTTGAGTGCTATTATATGTAAAAGAAAAATCAAACCAAAGCACTCAATGAACCCTAAGAGCACGATAAATTCTAGAATACTTAAAGAGGAAACTCGGACGCCTGACGCGAGATAATTATGAACAATTCAGTCAACACAACACCAAGGTTTCCCTGTAAGAAATGTTGAATTACTGCTAAACTCGATTCTAATTTAGGAGAAAATCCATATATATCAAATCTGTTTTTAGCAAATGATTTCAAAAAGAGATTTCCCAAATTATATCCTTTCAAGAAAACTATTTTCAATCACCCCATGGCCCAGGAGGAAACAAATACTTATTTATCCCAAAAGCAGATTTATGCAACTAATTTGAGATATTATATAGCATTAATAAATGCGCACCAAAAGACTTAAAACTGAGCACTTTCAATGTTTCAAAGTTTTCTAAAATCTTTGGCAGGGATAAGCCCATCCATATCTTTTTTTCAAGAAAGATTTTGAAACGTAAATTTATATTGAAATTCAAACTAGAGAAACCTATTATCAGCTAAAAGGCCATTGATTCATGAATCATGACCTCCTAGTCTCCTATTTGAGATTCATGTCTTTATTGTGAGAACAACAAGAAGGTTATTGCAAAAGATCATATTAAGGGAAAATTCTTTTAATAAAAGGGATTCATATGTCCAAACCATTTTTCAAAGGATAAGCCTTCAATATACTAAAGGGGGTAATTATTAAGTTCTTTCTCTTAAAGGAGACTCCATTTTAATTGCCCAAAAATTATTTTCATATATAAATATTCAAGCCTAAGATGTTTTTCCATAGCGCCTCCTATAGGGAGGGACATAAGCCCACGACGCTATTCCATAGCACCTCTTAGAGGGCGTCACATAAGCCTACGATGTTATTCCATAGCATCTCCTAGAGGGAGAGATAAAAACCCTTAACGTAAAATCCACCTCTTAGGGGATTGGTTAGGGTAGCACCCATCAACGGCCTTTGAGAGGAAGGTCAGCTAAGTATATATCTGTTTAAGATAAGGGAAGCCAAAAGGTGGCTCACCAAAGAATGGACTAAGAGGTCCAAGCCAAATGAGTGGCTCACCAAAGAATGAACTAAGATGTCCATGCCCAAAGAGTGGCCCATCAAAGATTGGACTAGGATGTTCAAGCCCAATGGAGGTTCCAAATAGAAGAATGAGGACAGAGGTGTCCACAAATCAAAACCAACTGTTAAAACCCAGAAGGATAAAGGGTTACAAAAAGATATCTATCCATCAAATGGCACAAAGTTAAAATCCTAAAGAAGGATACATAAGAGACAACGGGACAATGATGTCCAACACTACAATTAAAAATAGACAAAGAATCTAGAATTATATTCAGAGGGAATAAGATATGAATTAGCGGATCCAAGAACAACTATTGCTTGAGAAATTGTTACCATGACAAAGGACTAAGAAATCTACATCCTCGTAGGTGACAAGGGACAAGAAAAGGGATAAAATAAATCCCCAGCATGGAATCAAAGACCAAAATATATATATGAAAGCCAAAAGAACTGAATAGATAGCAAAGTAATTCAAATGGTAAAAGAAATTACAAACAAGGAATATGATGTATAAACCACTACAAAATCCACAGAAACAGGGTAATCCCTTAGAACAAAAGAGACTCTATAAGTATATAAGGATTTAGTATTCCAATCAATCACAAGGTCTTGTAGATGTAACTCAAATCCAATATATCAAAACTTTACAAACCATAGGTCCAGGAGAGTATTGTTTGGCCAGATAGACTTTTAATTTGATATTGGATGAATTTCTAAAAATCCATTTATCGGTTTGGATCCTGGAAAGGTATTCGTTAGGTTCTTGATTTATGGACATTCAATTCCTTTTTATGAATATTTATCTATGATGATTTACTGACTTCATGAAAACTTATTAATCTCGTTGGATAATTTCTATAAGGACTTCATATTGAATTCCTAGTTTCAAGGTTTCCTAATTCCTTCATTGACTTTCGAAATGATTTATGAATATTACATACATGAATATTCATGATGATTTTTCATCATTTGTTTGTTTATTTAGTTCCTGAATTCTTAACTCATTCGTGGAGTTTTTATGATAAGTTATGGATTTTCCATTGATTTTTGTGATGATTTGCTGATTTGGCATTCATGATTTTTCTATTAAATTGCTGTCGTGATTTCTTGCTAAATTATTGGTTTAATGAATTTCCCTACTGATTTCTACGATGATTCAGGAATTTAACGTGTTACAGTTTCCCAATGAATTTTCATGACAGTTTCCTATTGATCGTTTGTTTCATGAGTTCATGATTTCTTGGTTTCCTTTATTGATTTTCCATGATAATTTATGATTTTCCATTGACCTTTTGATTTTGAATAAGAATGAACAAATTTCAGATCATATTTTTTATTCTTGGATTTTTAATTCCCTGATTTAACAAAGTTTAAGCTTCCTTACTGATTTTTGTGTTGATTGATGAATTTCATATTTCAAGTTTACTTATTGGAAATTTTGGGTGGTTTTTATTGGGGTCTTAAGTTGATGAATTTTGAAATTACTTAACGATTTTCATAATGATTTTTGATCTCCTTATAGGATGTTTGATAGTCCTTTATAATATTTTTGACGCCTTTTAAGAAAGTTTTCTTCTTTTCATCAAGAAAGTCGAAGCGGAGACGGGGATATTCCAAATATAATTTTTGTAAATTACGAAGAAACAAATGCCTCGCTAACTTCAAAGTCTTTAGGAATGGTGCTTCAATCTTCTTAGGTTAATATACCGACTTAGCTAGTCTCCTAGGACTACATGATCTAAAGTACAAATATTCTGAAATAGTACAACAAAAAGAAGCTAAGTATAAGGAGAAGTCTTCTGATATAAAAATACTAGCACGGAGCATGTTAACAATTTAAGGGTTTTAAGATGATCCATGAATTCGAAGTAATTCATATAGAAAGCTTGTCAAATATAGGAATTTTCCAAATAATGTCTATTTGCTATTTATTTATAGAATAAATGAAGATCGTAACCATGCAAGATGACAAAATAATTTCATTACATTTTTGAGATGTATGAAAGAGAACACCTAAATTTCCCACCAAAATATCAATTTGAGTCCGTTCAACTGCTTCCCCCTTTTATAAAATTAATAATAATAGTAACATTAAATCATTCATCTCCGCAATAAGAAGAGCACTAATGGCGGCCTGTAACATTCACTAAATTCATCCCGACATTGTTAACGTAGAGGTGCTACACTGTTGCTGCTATTACACAATGGGATTACTAAATCAACCTCAAGAGCTTGAGGAAGTGCAAAGTGCTCAGTCCAGCAATGCAATTCATTAGCAACCCAATTTTTTCAATCATCACTTGACGGCTACATAGTCCATGCTTTACGACTTAAACGCTGCCATGTTTAAGATGGATTTGGCAATCTGGGACACCTCCGATTAGAATCCTATGCTGGCAATGTATTCGCCCTATCAGCCAATATGGGTTGAACCTCCATCATCAACTTAGTTGATTTAACTCTGTACTTTCCTCATCTCCCAAATGAACTATGATTAGGGGGTTATGGGCATTACATAAGTTAATGTTTTGAGATTCTAGTCTAACTAAATTTCTGGAATGATGTTGCACAATTAAAGTAAGTTAGTGGATTAATTTTTTTTTTGAATAATGTTTCTTCATATAGAAATAAATTAGAAGGTTTTGGTTGCTAACTTTAAAGAAAACATTGGTTTCATCAATCCGTAAACTTTGTTGATCTTACTTAACGAAATAGCAAACAAGCTTCCTTAAAAAAAGGTTTGAGTACCAAAACACACACAAAGTTTAAGTCAAAACATTAAACAGTCTAAACATTCAGCAAAGTCAAAAGGTTCACAGAGAAGGCTTTCAAAGAAATTGAAAGGTTTATAATAAAGTCTTTTAACAAAGTCACAAGGTCAATACGAAGAGCCCCTTTAACCTTTTCAAAAGCACATTGTCGAAAGGTTAGGAACAGAGAAAAATCCCCAATAGCATGAAATTGATTTCCACAAGTTGAACAGGTTTAACTCGAGAATGGAATATCAAGAGCATGCAGTAAGTTTTCTCTAAAGGTTCATTTATTTGAACTGATATCTACAAATCAGGTGATATTATTCCACAATCTTAAGAAGTTTGGTTATGGTCATTACAAAGCAACTTACCTGAAAATTATTGCTTTGATGGCATCTTAAATATTAGCTTCATAAATTTAAGATTTCTCATTAAGAATTCATAACAAAGTTATAACCCTAATAGGAGTTATTATCTATTTTACAGGAAGTAAAGAAGGATATCCATTGGAGTTTTGTTCTAAAGAACAAGAGCATGGGATCAAGATGTTCTGGTTAATTGCACCTTCCAACAAAGAGCTTTCAACGAAGTTCAAGGAATCTTTCAAAGTCCATAGGCAGAATTATACTTCAAAAATATACCATTCAACCAGATCAAGAGGACTTTCAACGAAGGCAAAGGACAAGAAGCTCAAACCAAAACCTTTTGAGGGAGTCGAAAGGATGCAATCATCAAAATTCATTAACATCAAACCTTTCGAAGGATTCGAAATGTTCCATCTCTTAATGTATAAGAGTTTCTTACCTTTCGAAAAGAATGAAGAGATCAAAGCGGGTTTAAGCCACTCCATAATGACCTTTTTGAAAGCATAGAGAGCCTTTCGAACCAATTAGAGCACATCCAGAATACCTTTTGACATGGTCAAAAGTTTTTTATAAAGAAAGCAATACTCAAAAGTCAGTAAAGAATAGTAGCAACCTTTCGAAAACATTGAAGTGATGCACAACTCTCGACAATAATCAAGTGAGAAGCAGCCATCTAACAAGATCGAAGGATTCATAACAAACATGTGAAGAGCAACCTTCCGACAAGGTCAAAAGGTTCACAACAATTAGGAGTAGAGCTACCTTCCGATAAGGTCGAAGGGAATATAACAGTAGGAACAAGGAAATCCTTTCAACAAAATCAAAAGGTTTATGAAGACATCAGAAAAGCAACCTTTCATTAAAGTCGAAAGGTTCATAAAGGCATCGGAAAGAAAAAACCTTCCTACAACGTTGAAAGGTACAATATGGCATACAAGGGGCAAACCTTTCAACAAAGATGAAAGGTTTGTAGTTGCATATAAAAGGGAAACCTTTCGACCCAGTCGAGAGCATGGAGTCAAAAGGGGGGCCGCCTGTGTCTACAAAAAGGACCCGAGGGGTCATGTTTTGAGGGATCCGATTTCTATCATTCTAATCTTAACTTCTTAATCAAAGTATTGTGACCCTGATTGAGTATGATTTGGGAGATTTAATAAAATGAAGCTTTTTCTTAGATATAAAGGGAAGTACTTGGCTTTGTTAGTTACCTTGCTGTTTGCTTAAATATTTGTTAGTTTAACTCATTTTTTCAGGTTCTACCCCATCGAAAGGTTTTTGTTGACAAGGTCGACAATGCTCCTGTGCAAGCAATAACCACAACCTTTCGAAGTCTTAAACTAAAATTTTAAACCTTTTGATAAGGCCGACAATTTACTTAGATCAACATTTTCTAAAACCTTCTGAAACAATTGGCTTCGTTGTTTAATTCTTTCGTCAAGACTTCAAGCAAGCTCAACAAAGGTGGAAGGTTGCATAGCCCAATTTCTAAACAATTAGAGTCAGCGGAAGGTCTGATACATGACATACAACCTAAATAGGTTAAACTGAAAGACAATCTTAAAAAGAATCACTCCCTTTGATTTCCTGAGAAGAAATCCATCCTTCTTATCATAACTTTAGGGTGTTGAAAAGAAATCTTGTTAACAACATAACTTAGGATACTATGCCTAATACTAGTCTCTATCTTGCTAGTGCTAAGCTGATCCTTCCACAACTTCTTTTCCCATTGCTGCTACTAAGAAGATGGTTCTGTGTTGATAACAAAGGGTTTAGACTACCTCCTTTCCTTGATCTTAGGACAATTTTTGACGAAACGACCCTCTTCATGATAGTAGTAATAATTCTTTGGTGCATTCTGCTTCTCAAGCTTTTGTCTCTTAACCTTTTCTTTCTCCTTCCTCTTTTTTTACCCCAAATACTTTTCTAAACCATGTGATGTTTCTCTCCATATCCGAAGCAACCATATTTGGACAACTTTATGTTGAACTTGTTTTTCTTATCTTCAGTTGGTGCGGTAGTAGGAGGTTGTAAAAGTTACCGCACCAATTGAAGATCTAAGTATAGAATTCAACACTAGATATATTTTATTCAAAGTTACCAGCTTATAAAACAATGAAATTCCATTTATAAAGTCATAACTATGCTTCCACTAAGTTACCCTGAACGGCTTTCTAACTGTAAAAGTTAGTTATCAAAACAAGTTATAAAAACAAATTAAAACTTGAATAATTTTCTAACAACCGGATTTACAGAAAATTTCGGCAGAGTCTCCTTTGCGCGGCTCGATCGGAAAAAAAATGACAGTATATATATCACAAATATACATCTCATCAAGTGATGAGGCATCCCGCAGGGAAAAAAGTGTAAAAGTACGGTATGTAATCCGAGATATGTACCTTATATATTATTAGCGAGCATATACGGCTAATATAGCGTGAAAGAGAGCTCCAAATGCAAAGCAAGCGCAATCCGCACCTACTAAACACTCAACAAACCATGAGAAACATGCATATATGATAATAATATCAATATACATCATATAGCAACATAACAACTACATATGCCAACATAGCAATTGCAACAAAACAACAAATGCATCCACCAAATCAATTATCATCCAACTATCATCCAACAAATCCATAACCAATCAATATAAATTCACTTCTCATTAATATTTATTGACTTGGGTTTCAATTTTAATCACAGTTGATTAATTAACGTTGGATTTTACTAACATTCATTCTCAATTCAATTAGTTAACATTCACTAATTTATATTTTCATTAGTTTACTTCCAATTTGAATCAAATTAAATTCTATTTAAATTCATTTAACTTCCAATTTGATTTCAATGATTTATAGCTTTCAATTTCATTAACACTTAATGAATTATATACAATCAACTAACAATCATATAACAACCAAATCATACCCAACATAACCAAATTATTAATTTTACATTCAATTTGGTTTATCTCTTATATATATATATATCCTTTTATATAATTTTAAAAGAATCATTTTATATTCGGCATCTTAAATATCCAATATTAACTTTAATTAAGTCCGTAAGCCATACATATATCATCCGTGAGCAATATCAATCTAATCGCTTATTCGATCACACAACTTCACTTCCAAACTAGTATCGTTCACACGACTCTCTAGTGTGGACTCAGATTTGGTTCCTTGATTGGAAACTGTTACTCTCCTTGCATAGCCATATACTATGATAGAGAATTCCAGAATCAAATTAAAAATCCATATCCAGGGTTCGCCGTCGAAAATCGAGTGAAAAATCCTAACTTGGATCTATATAAATCATCTCGAAATTGTGTGCTCGAATTTGGATCAAATCGTTATGCGAATAAAATAATATACGTACAAAAATAGATTTCTATCCAATTTATCTATACTAAATTATTTTATTGACTTCTATTTTTTTCACTTAATTACTCACAATCCATTATTCAGTTAGTATATTCCTTTCTTTACATAGCATATTCTTTAACGTTATCTTTTCTTAAACATCATATCATAGAATTTGCTTACTCAAGTTCATTTGAAACATTCTATTTAATTTAATTAAATTCAATTTCATGTTCCAATTGATTCTTAGCTATACCAGATTCTTTTGTTTATATTTACTTCAATTTCATAATTTAGTTAATAAAAAATTTATTTATGGAACATTTCATTAACCAGCACTTTAGTTTATTAATCATCCTATAAAAGTCTAACCTCTCATAAATGACTTTTCTTAGTTTACAGTTATCTTAAAGGTTACAAATTCAAATTTTTTTTTCTTTACAATCCCTTTACAATTTATATTTATTTCCTATAACCAACTTACAAAGATATAATACGATTCATTTATCTTCTTTCTTAAGTTCACTTACTTGTTCAATTATCCATTCATCATTTCATGCTATATTTAAGTATATATAAATTTTTTGTCACAACCAAATTTTCCATTTATATACATTTAATTCCCTTTGAGTTTTCCTCACTTGTATATTTCAATTACTTTTCGGTTCTGTTTATCTATACAATATCTCATTACATATCCAAAACATCATTTTAACCTTTAACATTTGGTAAGTCTTGTTATATGTTATCAGAATGTAATTTTGGTATTATACAAATTTATAGAATTTCATTTTACTTAATTAGAATGTTCACAAATTTAATTTGTTTAAATCCTCTTTACCTTTCAACTTTAAAGTTTTCCCAAATAATAGCTTAGATATCTTAATCCTCTTATTTTATAAATTTTGGTTATTCACATTTCATTCAATTATCATAACTTAGAAATTTAAATGCCCGGTTCTTTTCAAATCGTTTGAAATAAACATATACACTTATATCTTTCTTTTTTTATATCTATATAACAAATCATACCTTTGGAGTTTAAACCAAAACCCATTTACCCAAAATAATTTCGAAGAAAAGCAAAGCTTCTTAGAGGTCTTCCACACTTTGAGACTCGAAAATGAACGTCGATGATGCTGCGCAATCATCACCGAAATTATTTTCCAGCGACATAAGAGAGGGGTACTGAATTCATTCCTTCTTAAAATCCTTTCAAAATATTTCTCATAAATATTTTCCAACTAATATTACCGTATATTTCTTCAAAACTTTGAGAACCATTTTCCAAAATCTCCGGGTCTTAAATTCAATATTTTCCAATTTAAATCTATTTTAATTTATAAGTCACCTTTATAAAATATTCTTATAGTATTTTTTTTCTTAAAACATTCCACAAGTTGTTTTATTATTGTTTATTTTTCAATAAGCCTTATTTATTAAAACACAATATCTAATTAATGATAACAATCAATATTATCGTTTCCAACAACCAAATAAGCTAGATAGATCTCAATAAATTTTGAAATAAATTCTTTATATACAAAATATAATTAGGGCAAAATTATTTCATTTACCCAATTTCAAAACAATACTATGTCGAATTGTTCTGTCCGAGTGTTTAGAGATCCCTATCAATGACGTTAATTACTCGTATTGACTAGAATCTATAAGCCACTCAACAAATCAACCGACACAATATAAATCATTTATGTCACTAACAAATACGCTCTCTCATATGTATACACTCAACGACTCATCATAGGGTATTACTACCCTATTTATAAAGAGTCAGACCCCACAAAGCTAAGGTTATCGCTAAACCAAAGCTCTGATACCAACTGTAACGATCTGCCTTTCGGACAGTTTAAACCGACGATCAAATACACATGCCGATTCCAAACCATTCAAAAGGGCAGATGGTTATTGGGGTAAATAAGAAAAGAAAAGAAAGAGAAATGAAGGAAATGAAACAACACAGAATCTCGCAGCGGAACGATAAAATATAATAGTCAAATAAACAGTTCATGAAGCTGTTTACTATACTTTGACAATTATTTATACAACATTTATCAGAGTTATACATATACAACAGAACAATTAAAATAATGCAGCAGATAGCATGATGCAAGGGTAATAATAGTAATAGTATACCAAATCTTCATCTTCATCCTCCAGAATAGATCTTTGATAATCTGAAAAACTCAGGACTGACCCGAGCGTAATGAAAAGACAAAACACTCGAGTCAGGACTAAAATATCCTTATGAAAGTTAAATCAATCGTAAATAAATATGAGTGTAACGGCATCAGAGATGTTTACGGGGTTTGACATCTCATATCCAGTGTCAACGTGCGTGCAATAACTCAAGAGATGTTATGGGGTTTTCCATCTCTTAAGGATCCGTTAAACTATCTACTATATAGTAATGTACGCTAAGTAGATAATGCCTATCAGTAATATAACGTATCAAAATAGCGTTAAGGAGTTATCTTAATCCCCCTTAACACATTTTTATAATGCCATAGTCTATACAGCACCGTAAGCCCCACCGTAAACTGGTGCTTATCAAAGGGTACCCCATAGGTATAACACAAAACATAACGTAGTGGTCGCGAATAGGATAATCAGTATGACAAGGTACATGAGGCGATAGCAACTAGGATACTAGTAGTTGCGTGATCCGGACTGATGTTGAGCATAGCCAGCAGCTAGCCCAACACCGCGAAACAACACTCCCAAATCAAGGGGTGCACCCAAATCGAATCAAAATGTAATAGATATGGTATCGAAGAAGTGTGTCCGCTAGAGATGACGAACCTCAATGGCCCGGCGTGGCTCCTGTTTTAGTCATGTCAGGGGTCATCCAATATCGTTCTCTTTCTTTAGTCAATGCGTTCACCAAACCATCCACTTCATTCTGGATCAACACTCCGCGTATACAAGTTATTAAAGTGGTTTTCGATATCGACAGAGAGTATGTCCATATCCGATCTCGGTCTCTTTAATAACTACGTATTATTACACCGTTGGCTCTTTTACATTTCAAATCGATTCATAATTGATATCAAAATATCATATTCGCTTCAAAAAAAACAAATCCATTTCAAATATCATCGTATCTATTCAAATGTAAGATTCTGTTTCAAAAATCATTTCTCGCATCAACATCTCATTTCGATTTCAAAATCATTTCGAATTTCAATTTAGGTTGCAACTTCATTTAACCAATTCGTTTTTAAATTCAAGATTTAAACATAAACATTTCACCTTATTGACCTGCTTGAAATTTTAGAAAAATAGTTTTAAGTAGTTTAAAAGTAGTTTTAAATAATTAAAATAGTTAAAAAATACTTAAAATCTTAAAATGGATTTGAAATAGATTAATTAGTTTAAAATAATTTAAATTGGGTTAAGTAGATTTAAAATAGATTAAAATAGTTTAAGTATTCAAAAATGGTTTATATAATAGAGTAATTTGGAAAAAAAACAAAACAGCTTCAAAACCAATCCATTTCAATTATAACTTCCCAATTCAAATCAACTTCAATTTCCATTCTACCGATTCAATTTCGATTTCAATTCAAATCAATGTCAACTTTGACTTCAAATTAATTCAATTTTACATTCACCTTTAATTTATTCAATTTCAATTTATATCGATTTGGAGCTTGATGTTCAAAATACCAATTTATAACACTTAACAAAATTATCCTTCAATATTCAAATTTAAATCCAAATTTCAAATATGATTAAATTTCAAGCTCAATTTCAAAATATCATTTTCATATCACTTTTACTTAGTAATACTCAAAGCTCGAGAAAACGTTCAGTCTTTAAAACAAATAAATTTTCGAAATTCAATCATATCCAAATTTTTAAATTTCAAAGTCTCAACTTAAATCATTTAACAATTTCTTTTAACCAAAATTTATTCCAACATTTCAAACTCAATTATGCGATAAATTTGATTTCTATAAATTGATTTTATTTATAACTTTTAAATCAAAACGTTTAAATAAATTTCAAATCGACGATTTTAAAAATTATTAATTTAGCCAATCCGGTGTCCGTATATAATTTTCTATCCTATGGCCAAGTGATTAGTTATTTCGATTAAATGTCAGGGATGAATATATATCACTTAAACCAAATCACAGTGTCATATGTATGCATAACAGTATATATATAAGCAAATAAACATCCAAATATTTAAATATCAACCAATAACGTCCATCGAAATACATCATCCAATAGACAATACAATTCATAGCAATTTCATAGTTATCAATGTAAGGCAATTTAATCGCAATTCAATTTTAATTTCAATTTCACTGTCAATTTAAATTTTAACGGTTAATTCAAATGACAATCTGTATGACAATTAAATTTATCAAATAATGACAAATAAAATCATAACACTTCATAATGTCAAATTTAACTAGCATAAAGATATTCAGTACGTTGTGAGCGTTATAAAACACTCACTTTGATTTCAATGTAGTTCCAGCGTTTTATTTCGAATAAAATTAAACGAGCGTTTAATTTTACCCGAAATTTTTACTAGCTCCAAACGACTCCAATCCAGCTCCATTGCGTAGTGCTCGACAAAACGAAGCCAACGCAGTTCGTTTCGTTGAATTCCGACCTCGTATGCAAAAGTTAGAGCATTTTAAAGTTTGTACACATTTTAATATAAATAAATTTACAAATCTATTTCATTTTTAACCTTCTACTGATCTGGACCGTTGATTTCTTGGCCTCAACATCAGGCCGTCCCCTCTCCTTCTTCCCAAACGTGAAATTCACGTACAACCAAACCCATAGCCTCCACAAAACCCTAATTCACGCGACCAAACGACTCCACTTCACGATGATCAGCTAGCGCCAAACGAAAGCCCTTGCTTCACTCCACCTTCACCATCAATAGCCTGAAGCTCGGCCACCTCCTCTGCATCGAATTGCATAAAAAACGCAGCAGCCTTGACCATGATTTCCCGTCGATCCGTGGCTCCGTTTCCGATCTCCACCGTTGGATAGCTAGATCTTGATGCCCTCTACAACTTTGTAGTTGACGACTTTTGCTAATTGTTTGTAGATTTGGAGATAATAGAGGAGGAAGTTCGACAATTTTTGGCCATTGAAAATGATAGTGGCGGCTGGCTTTAGAAAATAGGGTTAGGGTTTGGTTTGGTTGCAAAAGTGAAGTAGAGAGGTCCTTATATAGAAAATTGCAAAAACACTATTCACCGAAAATTTCCGAACTCCAAACGAAGCGTGCCGGCAGGTGTTTCGAAGGTTTATCCCATGTTCCGAACACAATGGAACGTGTTTCGGAGGCTAATTCGATCATATGTGTGAGTTACGGAAATAAACGATCAAATTTAAATTAAACCGATTAAACAAATTTCTATGCGTTTTGGCTTGCCCCGGACAAATGGTAAATCCGATTGACATGAAATTTGAAATCTTACAATAATATCACGTTACGGATCCGATGGAACTAGTTTCGTCAAAATCCGAGACTGTTTGAAAAATGACTATTTTAACTCGTCAATTAAATATTAAAATATTCAACTTTCACAAATTTACTTTTAATTCGATTTTAAAAGTTCTACAACATCATTCTAACTTTAATATGATAAAATAAAATTTTACAAATCATTTTTAATCATATTAAACCCGTTATTCAATTATTCAGTAAATTCCAAATATTAAATTTAAACAATTTTGATTATCCAATAATTCATTATCCTTTGAAATATTTGAAATTGAGCTTATAAGATTCAACTTTTAGAACCAATTCACATCTTAGAACACTATTTCCATTTTATAGTTATTCAATTATTCAATAAGTTTTAAATATTTACTTTAAACAATTTACCTGTTCAATATTCAATTATTTGATTTTAAATAGATTCTACTTATCCATCAATTACTCTATGATACCCAATGAATTCAACATTTATTGTCCTATCCAACTATTGATTCCAAAGGCATTCACTAAGTAGCATTTATTTTTCGATACTTATTACTATTCAAATCTTCGGAACCAATCTATTAAAATTTGTATTTCTACCTAAATAATTCACAATCCTTATTCACTTATTTACATTTGTTTTTCCATATATTCCCTTGACCAAGTTATAACATTTGAGTTAATTCAATTAGATTGGAACTCCATTCAATCCATAAATAATTACTTGGATAGTTATTGTCGCAATTCATTCCAGTTATTATTATTCCAAACGAATTACAATTTTTTTCTAACACTAAATCATGAAATCTTATTAAATTAGCTATTTTAATTATCGAAAATTTACGGGTCGTTACACTCAAGATACTTATCCCCATTACTATTCTCCTCCTCTTTCCGTGTACGAATCCCCTTAATACTCTCTCTCTAGGTGGCTAGTTTCTTCTTAATAATTCCTCTGTCCTATAGTGCACTTTGAATCATATGACAATTTTTCTTCATATTTCCATGTTGTTGGCAAATGAAGCAATATTTTTCCCAAACTTTAGGCCACTCGTCCCTCCTTTCCTTCTATACAATAGTCTATAGTATGTCCTGTCTTATGACATAAGTAGCAACTAATTTCCTTTCCTCTTTTGAAGTATTTCCTTTGTGGACCACTCTCTTCTTATTTGTCTTCCCATGGCCTCCTCCAACTCGGCATAAATTCCCTTTTTTGCGTTTATTGACGTTGCCATTCTTTGTTGAAGTTGTCAGCTTCTTCTAAACTTCAACTACTCTTTCATTAGGAACCATAACTTCTTTGACAGCTTGTCTATCAGTATTTCCATCCTTTGTGGTTAACTTCTTCGATCTCTTTCCCTGTCCTCTCCTTCCATACGTACCCATTCTTACTACCTAATTATAGTAAGATACCTTTAAAATTTACTTCCAGATCGTGTTCATATTGGGAAAGGTATCGTTTCCAAATGATGATAGACATAATATCATTCCTAATCACCCATTACAACCAACAAATCTATCAACTTTGAAAACCTTTTATTTATATAAAAATTATAATCCTAGGTAAAATTATTTCATTTACCATTTTAAAATAATATTTTGTCTATTTGCCTTATTAGATTGTTTAGGAAACCCCTATCGACACCATGGCGTCCCACGTCTCGACCAGAGTTTTGAAGAAACTCAACTGATAAACAACAATTTTTATATCACTAACAAATACGCACTTGTATATATAATACACTCAAACATATAATAAGGCGGTCCATTATCTTATCTCTTAATGAATTTTCCGACAAAGCTTAGGTGTTTACTTAATCTAGGCTTTGATATCAAAATATAATAAACAGGATTTTCGACCCATGAAAATCGACACTAATACGTCCACTGTGTTGCGTGAGCATTTAAGTCGTAGAAAAACTGATCGTTAGGGTTGGAAGAAAGAAAAGACAGAAGAGAAGAAACTAAACAACATAGAATCTCACAATGCAACGGAACAATACATATATTACTTAACATAATATATAACAAAGTCATTTCAAAAATGTTACATCAAAGTCATACTAATACAAATTCTACCCTAGCATAGTTATAACTATCCGTCCCTACCTAACTAAATAAATATACATATAATCTAGTAGAAAACATGAAAAATAACTAGCTATCGATGAAGCCACCTGCTCCAAGCTCCTCATAGTAAATCTGGGGAAAAACCTGAACTACTTGGCTGCCCATTCAAATTTGAGCACCCAAGAGTTTAGCAAAAAGAAAATAAACTCCGTGTTAGGCATGGGTCTGGTATGAGTAAACTCAATCAACTAATTATTACTTTAAAACTCGTTGAAATCAAAGTTATCCCGAAAGATCACGCCGCACATAAACACGAACAGATTTTTACCTTTAGATAACCAAAACATTTGTATATAACATCCAGTGATATTATAATAATGTCTAAGGATTCGAATACATATCAAATACTAGGCTCTAAAATCAAAATCATAAAGGTACGTATTAGAGATGGATCTCATACTATGGCAAGGTAAGGCACTACCTTCCAATGGTGTACCCATAGAAAATACACCGGGGTCTGACAAGAACTTCTTGTACCCTTGCTACACAGAGTCGGCTGCCCCTCTAACATGGGGAATAGGATTACCTCATCCCTTTTTGACACCAAGGCCTTATACTATCATGGTTTTTGCATGCAAAACAACTTGAATATGGACAATCTAGAATAGGATGGCAGTTCCTAATGGTAGTTGACCACATAGCTCTGTTGATACCCTATTTTTTTCATTTCTCAATATGTGAGGCTTATGAGGTCACGACTTTATCTTCTTCCTCTTAGCAGACCATCTTGGAATGCTAACACTATCCTCTAGGCGGAGATACAATTCTAGCATTCATCCATGCAAGTTGTTTTGGTATGGAACAAACATTCCACATTACTGTCTTCCATTTTGGAATCACCCTTAAGAAGAATGGTATAACTCCACAACATACTTCAATATGATTTGACATCGTTCGTTGTTACTTTGGAGTGGTTTGAATAAATACGGAGGCTGGTGTCTCCAAAACTAAGCAATACATTTTGGCAAACTCAATTTCGGTTCTTTTGGAAGTATGCACTAAGAAATCGAGTCCTCATCGAGGAACTACAATATACCTGACATACCTCCTGAGTCAAAGGAAGTCCAGATTTGATAGCCATTTATTTAACTATCTAATAAATAAACAATAACCACTTCTATTTAAGATTTATTCATCCATGGAAACCAATAAGCCTCAAAATAAATCTTTATTTAATAAATCCTTTCTACAAACATTTGTCTAGAACATCCATATACTTATCTCTCTGACATAAGTATATTCATAAAACATTTGCGAATAACTTGTTACTTTCAAATCATGTTAAAAGGTTTAAACAATGTTGTTTAAACTGGAGATAAGGACAACCCTAAACACTATTCTCTCAGTTTAATTGTGGAATAGATGTTCCATACCACCAGTTTTAAAAGGTTAGTTTAAAGAAATCCAGATATTAAATTCTTTATTTTATTTCTTTCAATAAATCCCTTTTAATCAAAACTGTTCCATTCATGAAATCTCTTTTACTTGAAATCTAAATCTATTCCAAAATACTTTCAAAAAATTCCAAATTCATTGATAAAACCCTTTCAAGAAACTTCTTTTATAAATATTCGAAATCTTTTGAAATATCCTTAAGAAACCCCTAAATCATTCATAAAATTCCTTTATAAACCTTTATATTTAAACAACTTCTTAATAAAACTTATCCAAAATGTTCCTTTTGATAAACCCATCTATTATTTAAATATCTTAACTAAAACTGTTGCCAAATCATCCTTGAAATGTCATATCCCAAAATGGGATAATTTTGAAATCAGTATCAAAACAGAAAACGAAAATATTTAACTTCACAAAAATCCATCGGAGGATTAGATATCATAAGGGATTTTTTTTAATTTGGTCCTTCTTAACCAGTTAACATGGATATTTGCATGAACAAGGAGTAAGTAAAGGGAACCATTCAATCATAATCAACCTATCCAATATACCGGTATATTTCCAAGTATTATATTAGCAAAATGGTATTTTATTTTGCCAGTAAATGTCACTTCGTTTTCTAGTAATAAAGGATTACATAAGGCTTGGATAAGAGATCCTTTGTTTTAAACAATTCACTTAGATTAGAAAACAGGCTTAAAATAAATAACGGATAGAGTTTTAAAGAACTTCTAAAATGAGTAAACCTCAATTAAATCATAAGTTAAAACTTAACGAAACCTTAATAAATCTTTAAATCATAATTAAACCCTAATCTAGTTTACTTAACTCTTAATTTATTGAACTAAAAATTTAATCTCAATTAAGCTTGGTTAAGTCTAAATTAATCAATAATTAAACCTTAGTAAACTATAAATTAATTAAAAGTTAAACCTTAATTAAACTTTAATTAAATAAAACATTATTTATAATTAAACCCGAATTAAGTCATAATTAAGTAACTAATTAACCTTTAAATTAAATAATAATTAAATAAACAAATAAATCTAATTTAATAATTAATTAAAACAATTAGACATGATTAAGTAAATATTTAATTAACTTTTTGTCTTAATTGATCCTTACTTAAAACGTCCTTAATTCAAAATAATTAACCTTTTCAATAAATTCTTAAATCCTATTTACATAATCTAATTACTTAGTAAATTAATAATTATCCATAATTAATAAAATAAATAAATAAATTATTAAATAACAAAAGTTACCATTTTACATACTTAGTGAGTTTAAAAGAGTTTTGAAAATAATTCAAAATATACACTTTAAAAGTTGAAATCATAAAATTTAACATCCCATATATAGAGGCAAAAGCTAAGCGCTATAGATGCTGTAGTCATCCGTAGTATTAACTTTTGGTGACAAAATACGGTAATGCTAATGGTATCCATAATATCATATGCACTTGAATATGAACAAAATAATAGATTTCCAAGAATAATATTTTACTGATTACATTTCAAAACATATTCATATCCAAGTTACATAATCCTATATCGTTTCCCAACTAAAAATTAATTATAATCATTACAAAGTACGCCAAGAACGACATAAGACGATGCCCCCATGGTTGATCAAAGCTGCATAGTCAGAACTGAATTTATATACACAACGGAATCAAAGAAAAATGAATAATAACTCCTAATTACCTATCTGTTAGCCCTGCCCGTCTTTGGAAGCTTTATACACCAAAATGACTAAAACCTAAGAAACCTCAACCCTCAGCATACTCAAATCTATTTTGAGCACCCGAGAGTTTAAGGGGAAATAAAAACTACAAGTCAGACATAAAGTCTGGTATGAATAATACTATTACATCTCGGTTTACTGATATTAAGTGAGACCTCGCCGCTTAATGGAACGGGTTTTCCCTCACTAATATCCTCTTTAAAACATATATTTTGCAAATCTTTTTCGACAACAAAACTGGTTAATCAAACTAATTGTAATAATGATAATACTGATATGTCCGTTAAGCTATAATCAGGTAACTAATGGACTATATTTCCATAAGTAATAAATGGACTATTTATCCGAAAACTGGGCCGACTGCCCACAAACTGGACTAACTGTCCGAATCAAAATGGACTATCTATCCAAATCATTTTCTTAGGGTTAACTACCCTTTATCTTTTTTCTGGAAAACCTTTTCAAAATGATTTATCCTTTCAAATCATTAAATTTAATCACTATTTAAATGAATATTCAAAAACATTAAATATGCCTTCAAGTAGAGCAAAAAATCAGAAACCCAATAAAGTCGAAAGCACTTCTTTCAAAATCAATTAAACCGTCTCTTTCGAAACCATTTGGGTTATACATCAATCATAGAAAAAGGGTCTTTAAACATTTAAGTCGAAAGTATCTGCTTCGAAACCATTTCCTAAACAAATAAGTGATAGTGCTAAAGCCATCCCATCGAAATCATTGGAGAAGTGGCAATATTTTAAAAATAAAGCAACCCCTTCGAAACCATCTGGGTCGAATGGTAGAAAGCAGTTGCATAAGGTTTCGAATTAGTTGGAAGTAGTCATCTAAAACAAAAGCGCAACCCAATCGAAACCCTTTCCTTTAAAACCATTTGACCTGGTCGAAAGCCAACTTAGTCGAAAGCACGCAGGCGCATTTTCTGTGAAAACCTAATTAGTGCATCAACGCCTTTAGAACCCCTAGTTTCAACGCTATACCTTTCACTTACATATAATTCACTATGTACCTGTTCCTTGATACCATGTGCATCGATTTTTACTGTGTTGAAGGCGAAAGTAAGGAGGCGGAACCCGGTGTCGAAAGTAATGAAACCATGAAAAGCATGTTTATTTGTCCTTTTAAACTATTTCTTTTATACAAAACTTGCCTTGTTTGTCTAAATCTGATTGGTTGCCAATTTCTCTTTTCAAAAGTGCTATCGGCTTTCAGAATTAACAAATTTATTTATTTACAAAAAGCCCCTTCTCCTTCCTTTATTATATAAAACATTTAAGTCTCATACCATTAATAATTTTATATAATCACTAGAACACCTAGGAGAATTCTATAAAAATTTCAGAAAATCTCTTTTAATATGTTTTCCAACATATAAAAATTTCATACCCAAACCATTTATTATTTATCCGTAAATAATTTGTAATCCAATTTAACATTTTCTTTACTAGAAAATTCTTATAAATTCTACAAAAATTGTAACAACCCAGTATTTTATGATTATTTCTAATTATTTATTTTAATTATTTAAATTGAATTGTTGATTTAAAAAGTTTATTTTATTTATTAAAATGAATAATTTTGTTATTTTAAAAGTATATTCTGATTTTTTGTGAATTATAATTTCAAACCTGAATAAATAGGATATTTCCAGAAAAGTGGATTTTTGGTCAAACTGGTCAAACTTTGACTTTTAAATTTAAAAATTAAATATTTGAATATTTGAATTTTATCTTTTATTATGAAATTAATTTTAAGAATACTGCTTTTCGTTTCGTTGAAATCGGAGTTATATTGTGAAAGTTATGCTTTTTACAATATTGGATGTAAATTGTTTTATTTAACAATATTGTTTATTTTAATCTATATGAAATATATTTTTATTTGTCATATCTTATTATAGTTTGTATTATATGTTATGTTACATATATTTTTGTCGTTTAAATATTTTTAAAGTGATGATACAATTTTTCTAAAGCTTATTGAATTTATTTTCAATTTTAAAGCCTAGTTTCTATTTTTTTTCCTATTTTCTTAATTTAATTATATTTAATTAAAATTTATTTATTTATTTTTGTGAATGCATTTTTATTTCATGTTCTTATCTTTATTTATAATTATTTTTCAAGCACATAAAATTTTTCCAAAACTTGTTGCATTTATTTTCAAATTTTCAAGTCTAGTTTGCAATTTTTTGCTGTTTTTCTTAATTTAATTATATATAATTATATTTATTTATTTGTTTTTGTTTATTTACTAAATTTTCGTGTTTTTATCTGAATTTATATTTATTTTTCAGATATTTAAATTTGCAAAAGAAAATATGGTAATTTGAAGAGTTTGTGACCTTTGATTTGCTTAAGGCTTTTTGTCTTCTTGTCTTTTCACATTTCAACCAACATATGTTCAACTTTTGCTGCCATAACCTCCCTCTTCAGCGACCATTTCCTCATTTTCACGTGGATTTATTTTCTTCTCACCGCACAAAAAAATGTCGGCCACCATCATTTCAAAAAGCTTGGTAAAAATCTTCTTTTCTTTTTCATTTTTATGCTTGTTTTCATGCGAATTTGCACTTGCTCCTTCACCTCTTTGGTTTGGCCTGCCAACTCCAGCCATGTTGCTGCCTCCACCACCACCTGAACCAGCCACCACCACCTCCTCTCCAACCCCATAGCCAAGCCGAGCCATCCCATGAGGTAGATCCACACACAAATGCACCAAACTCCTCTTGTATATGCATAGCCGAGCGCCATACATCACCACCACCTCCAAACTCCTCCTTGGCCACCGCCACCAACACCACCACCAGTTTTTCCTGACCTAACACCCTTTGCCACATCACCTCCTAACCCCACCAGGCCTGGCCATGACCATGCTAGCCTTGGCTGTGACCTTTAGTTGCCTTGAATCATTGTTTTATGCCTTGTAGTTGTAGTTTCATGTGCATATATCTCTTGCTCCATCACCATCCATGCTAGGCCGACCTCTACATGACCATAACCTGATCCAAAACCATCTCTTTGCTGTTCCTTTCCAGTCCATAGATGAAGCACAAGTGGTTGAAAGCAAGTGCAAACACTTTGGCATTGTGTTATGCATTCATTTATAACATTGTTTTATTATATTTGGGTTGAAAACTTATGTTGTTTATATTGTTTTGTTTGAATGTTTGCAAGGCTATTAGCTTTGTCTCTCCCACACTCAAATCTTATTCGTTCTTTCGTACCTTCGAAGATATTTGTTGTGTGCTTTGGTTGTTGTCTTCAGCTTATGCCAGTGAGTTATTCTCACCAGACAGTTTTATACTTATATAACTAGTAAATCGATCACATTTGAATCTGTAAAATGTATCACCAAGTTATGTCTGCTATGTTATGATCATATGATGTTCACCCATGCTTATTTACCTGTTATGTCATATATTACTATTATTTTATGCTGTTCTAGTATTTATATCAGTTTATCACATTGCAAGTTCCCTTTAGATTAGAATCACTATGGGTTGAAATGATACATACCCGAACGGACTTTAGAATAGGAGAAAATTGTTATGGGCTAAAATGATAGGCCAAAATAATTTTCAATTATTTTCATTTACGTAGGATTGCGGGTTTGAAATGATCAAACCCGGGTTTTCTACGTAAATTACGGGTTGAAATGATATATTACCCGTATCACTTTACCTAGGCTAGAAATGAAATATAGACCCGTTGTTAAAATATGTTTTTCTAAAAAATTTGAAATATTTTAGAAATGTAAATATTATAATATTTTGATTTAAACTTAATTAAAAATGATTTTTGTAAAGTATTATTGATTTTCTGAAAATTTTTAAGTGAAATACTTTATGGAAAGGTTAGAAAATTTGAATGTAAGTTATTTTGGAAATTTTGATTTGATTTTAAATGGAATTTAAATTAAATATGAAAATATGATAAATTTATGATAATTTGGATGAAAATGATTTTAAAATGATTTTATAATATATTTATGATATTTGAATAAAGTTAAAAGTGAAATGAATGGATATTTAAGTTGAAATTTTGAAATATAACTAAAATTGAAAATTTGTAAATTTGGCTTAAAAGTGAATTTTAAGTTATGTAAATAAAAATGAAATTAAGTTATATTTGAAAATTTAAACTTAAGTGTTAAGTTTAAATTTAATTATATGAATTGAAATTAAATGGTGGAATTTAATAAGTGAATTATTATTAAATATTGATTTTTGAATGGAAATTTAACTTTATAAAATCATGAATATAAGGGTATTTGAATGATGGTTATAAAAGTGAAAATATGTGATTTTATAAGTTAAAAATGATTTAAATAAAAGTATAATTGTTTTTGAAATTATATTGAATATTTGAAGTTAATTAACTGCATTTTTGAAATGCTATTATTTCTAATATAAATGATATTACGACATTTTGTAATGCTGTAGTTGATATAAATGAACCAAATCGCTAAATTTTAATAAAGGGATATAATAACACTTTGTAAGTGCTATAATTGTTGAATTTAACTAAGGTTTTATTTGAACTAATGTATACAGCATTTTAAATGCTGTCTTTTGTTAAAATGAATCGTTTTGAATGTAACTTTCTGTAGCATTTTCCAAATGCTGCGAAAGGTGAATTTTCACTGTTTTGATAAATTTAAGTGAATAAATGAACTTTGAAAGATTAAAATTTTGGAAATTTAATAATTTAATCATTAAATAAAATAACTTCATTTTATGATTTAAATGAAGTAATTTGTTTTGAAATATAAACTATTTGAAATGTGTGTTGAAATGGTATTTTAAATAAATGATCGTGGTTTGGAAGATAAGATATTTTGATATTTTGAAATGTATTTTTGAATGATAATGAATTTTGAAATGATAATTGATTTCGAAGTATAAAATACAGTTTTGAAATTTTAACTACGGGATGTATTTAATTTATAGTTTAACTGATCCTTAAAGGATGGGCGATCCCAAGCATTCTTTAAGTTATTGTACATTACTACTACAGTTCACTTGAGTTGGTTTACATTATATAAGTATATATGTCCTGACTCGAGTGTTTTGTGTTTTAATTTATGCTCGGGTCAGCCTGAGTATTTACAGCTTAGCTTTGGATTTCTTTCATGGAGCTAGGAATCGCAAGAAATTCTGCTTGTCTTGTATCTGTTCCCTTTCAGTTCAGTTTTTCTATTTCAGTTCTGGTATTTATAAACTGCTGTGTATTTGAGATTTCTATTGTATATGTTTTTCAGACTGATATTATGTATTATGTTTTGAGAGTTTGTTATAGTAGCTTCATGAACTACTATGGTATTTAGTTTCCGCTGCGAGTTATTCTGATATTTATGTGTCTATGATTCTGTGATTGTATTTCATTTGCTCCAAATTTATTTACAATGCGGTATTTTGAGAAATTCAAGTCCGACATGGTGGATGCGAATGGCTGAAAATATCTGGTTGTTACAAAAATTCTAAAAATTGAGACCCATCTCAAAATAATATTTCTAGTTAATGCAAAAATTCGCAAGGCATTTGGATGTCAGTTGATAGGATTTTCATATCAAAACATGTCATAAAATCACATAACCATAAATCATCAACAAGTATATATAATCATTCTATCATTCAAAAACATGGCAAATCAATGCAAAACATTTTGGAGTTCATCTTAACATCAAAACAAGAGAAATATGATATGTAAATATTATTCACCTTAGTTTTAGAGATTAAAGAAATTGAGATGTGAATGGATTTGATTTGATTTAGCTACTTCCTTAGCTTTTCTTAATCTTCTTCCACTTTCTCTTGTTAATAGTGGTCGGCCTCAAGTTAATTTTTTTTCAAGATGAAATGAACCTGTAGGGGATACAGGGTTTATGGTTCAAGAACGGCCTCTTTCCAATTTTACCGCTCCCCTTTTTCATGCTAACTCTTATTTTAATTCATTGGTTAAATGGCATGGCTACCCCGTGATAAAAATCAAATCTCAATCCCCTAATCAACACATTATTTTATTTAATTTAACTAATTAAATATCCTAAATAATGTTACTAAAAATATGGGTATTACAAACTCCTCTCATTAAAGAATTTTTTCCTCGAAACTGCGATAGGGTACATATGCATCAATCAAAAAGGTAAAACATACCATCAAATAAGTCATGATAAGTATCTCTAATCCTGCTTTCAATCTCCCTAGTACAATCCCTACCATCGTCGCTCCACTGGACTTTGACCAATCTGACTATCTTGGTTCTAAGCCTCTTCCATCTCTTGCAACAATACGAATAAGCTTTTTCACTATTGTCAAGTATGGTTCTACCACAAGTCTTTCTAGCACAGACGGTGCGATAGTAGTCTCTGGGTTTCTAACATATTTTCTGAGATGAGAAACATAAAAACATCGTGGGTTCTTGCCAAACGCTGCAACGACCCATAAAATTCGATGATTAAAATGAGTTAAATTAATAAGTTTTTTGTTAAATTTAGAAAATAATAATAATAAAAGTCTTAAAATTTATATTGGAACAAATGTAGGAATTTGATGAAGCAATTGTAGTTAAATGTTAACAATTTAATATTTATATGGCAATAAATTGGAATAATGTAAATTGTCATACTTGGATTATAAGTTTAATATAAGAAAACAATAGAAACGTCGAATTAGTGAAATACTAATAAAAATGTTAACTAGAATGGAATTAATTAATTTAATAATGAATAATGAAAATTGTTACATTTGGTTATAAAATAGAAAATGAGTAAATAAAAGTAACTGTTGAATAAACCAATGCAGTAATTGTAGATAAGTAATTATAATGAGTGTTGTTGATAATAAACGTGTGTAACGATCCTAAAATTTGAACGATTTAAATTTAAAATATTTAATTAATTTTAAATATTTGAATGATGATTTGACTTGAATTTCAAATTATCAGAATGAATTTGGCAATTACATTTTAAAATTTAATCTATTAAAAGTTGAATAAAATTTGAATTTTGACTTTGGAGTTTGAAATTGAATATTAAATTTGTATATAAGATTCGAACCAATGACTTAGAAAAAAATAATTTGGATTTAAGAATTATTATTTATGTAAATTAATGAATTGATGGATTTTATCAATACAAAATACAAGTGTAAAAAAAAAATCTAATTGTAATACATGTTAATATAAATTAACGCTTGATAGTTAAACTTCAAAACGTTTATATACCTATGAAGCTTACTAAAGAAGCTAATGAAAAAATTATTATTATGAAGCATGGTACAAATTAATAAATGCAACCACCCTAACCAAATCCTCTCAGCTGAGATTTGGTCTATAAATTTCGTTACTGTCAAACCCTAAGATTTTGAAATCGTGTAAAGTATGCCTCGTTCTATTTTTAAGTACTTCGTTCCCCTTCCTCCATCATTTAAAAGCAGGAAAAAAAAATCAAGCGAAAAGAAAAATGGCAGCCATGAACCCTCTTTCGTCCCTCTAAATTAAATTAGGATTTTCGTTCGTCTTCAAACTCGTGAAGCCCGTTAGTACTTCCTGTTCCTCTTCGACAATTAGAGCTTGGATAAATCGAGGGCGCCAACTCCTGCAACTCGATCGAGTGGATATCGCGCTCATTACTCACCTCAGCTGTTTCGATTCGTGATAAGGTGAGTAATTGTTATTACTACTCATATCTAATTCATGCTCGAGTGTAATTAGGTTTTGATTTTTGTTGATTTCTGGCTTATTCAAATTAGGGACTTTTGTTGTTTGTTTAATCGATACTCACGGCTGTGAACTTGCTAGTTCGTTATTGACTACGGTCATTTTGATTTTTGTTGATTTCTTTGGCCATCAGTGGTTTTGATTTCTGGCATTTAAATGACTTCGTTCATTCGAAGTGATCTACTTTGTGATATTTTGGCTTGACTGATATATAGTCTGTTTTTGCACTTGTACCCAGACTTTGATCTTCACTAACTCGCTGTTCCATTTACAATCTGTACTGTGTATTCATGTTGGAAACTGGACCATTTACTTTCTTTGATCTTTGATCCATTGTAGCATTTTTAGTTACACTGATACTTGAACTTGTAGTTTTTATGCACTTTTCTGGTTTGATGTGCATATGCTTACTTGATCCTGTAGTGTTGTACCGGTGCACTGTTGTGTCTGCACTTGTATCTCTTGTGCACTTTGACTCTCTTGTGCCTTTTTGAACTAGTGCACTTGACCATGTGCCTGTAGTCTTCATATATATATGCATGTTGTTTTGGAGTATTCATGTAGCTTGTGATTTGATGTGCATACATCTATCTTTCAGGTTTGATGCATACCGTTTTGTAGCCTTTAGTCTTGGTTTTACAGCTTGTTGTCCAGTTGCACTTCTTTGACTTCACTGCATATTATCGCAGTTGCCACTGCCTTCACTTGTACATGTTCATTGAACTTGAATATGTTGCATTGGTATGTGTCATTGTGTAGTTGTATTGCCATATTGAGTTGCACTATCACTTGTTCATTTGGACTTGAGTCCGTTGTCTTGTACTTATGATCATTGGTTTGAGTCTTGATGCATTTAGGATTTGATGTACTTGATATGTTTGTATTAGCTTCACTTGATCTGTCCATTCAAAACTGCACTTTGCATTAGTTCATTGTGTACATTGTGTATGCATATATTATTGACTTGTTCACATAACTGCAGCATATTCGAGTCTGATATTCTTAAAGGCTGCACTATCCTATTTCATGTTGCATTAATACATTTTGATTTGGTTGAGGATTGTTCACATTTTCTGGTGCACTGTTGTAGCCTTTATGCATCGTTCATGTCACTGTTTGATATAGTGCATCTCAGTGTACCTGCAGTCTGCATTTGGTTGTTGCAGTCACTTGTCATGTCCACTACCCTATTTCATATTAATCGAGCACTTCCACTTGAGATTGTATTAGTGTGGTTACTGCAATCTTTTTTTTTTTTGCTGTGCAGTTATAGTTAAATTGTGTGGAGTTACCTTTGTTTCCTGTCTTTAGTATATACGAATGCAGTTCCAATCTGTATGACCCTTAATGGCTTGCCATCTGAGTTTTGTTGCGGTCTCTTGGCTATAGCTTGCCCTTGCATACTTGTGGTGACTGCAGTTTTTAGTTGCAGTTGCCCTTGTTGTTTTGCATTACATTGATACAAATAGATTGTTTTCTGACTACACTTGTGTTGAATCCAGCAAATAGCCCGGATTTGACCTTGTGTTTGTTTGTACCTTTTTTTGTGCATTTCCTGATTTTTGCTTATTTCACGTTGCAGTGGCGAGGCAGTGCACGCGTGTGTGTACTGCAGCCACATAGCATAGATTTTATTGTTATTTCATTTACTATTGCTTCATTGATCTTTTGTGTATTTCCACACTGTATTGGCGAGGCAGTGCATGCGTGCGTGCATTGCAGCCAATCGATATAAATTTTAAAATGATATTTCAATTGTTTAAGTTGTTTTGATTTAAATTGATGATTTTGTTGTTAATTGTTGTTTTGGCAATTCTGTTGTTTTCTAAATTATCTTCATTAATAGTCCTCCTATCTATCTGTGTTGATAATTTAAACTTTGCTGATTTATTGTTTTAACACTATTTAGTGTTATCATTTACCGTTATCCGATTTCTTGTTAAAGGGTCGGATAGGTAAATTTATCTTTGACTATCGTCTAATTTCTATTTAATTATTATTGCCTCTATGCACTAATAACTGAGTTTGAATTAGACTGGCCCGTGTATTATTTTCTTTTGAATGTAATACTCGGGTCAGACCGAGTATTTTTACAGCTTGAAGATTTTCAGGTAGCGAAGTTAGAGAGAGGGGAATTACCGCATCGCTGAAGTTTTTCAAGAGATTTTTCTTGTACTTTAAAAAGATATATGTATATTCCGCTGTATTAAATGTAATTCATTGTATAACTCTGATATTTGTATATAAAAGAAAAAAATCATTTATGAGAAATATGATTATTATTCTGTGATTCTGTTTAAATTCTATAAACTAAATAACAATCCGTCATTTTGAACGTTTCAAGTTGGTTTAATTACCGACTAGGGGCGGTCAAAACGGCGGGATGTTACATTTTGGTATCAGAGCTTTGGTTTATACAAAGCTTAGTTTATGGCGTTTAATATGAATAGTCACTAGAATCACTGTAAAGAAAATGCTTTCCAAATCTAAAGAAAGTATAAAATTGTTTTCTTTGAAAAATAAAAGGTATTTTAAAAATTCAAAATTATTTTTCGAAAATTCCCCTCTCTAAATTTAGGTTTGCGATAGTTTCTCTTCGGTAAGGTCTCCTTAGATTTGAGTCCCGATCATTCGAAAACCCATTATCGAATTGCTGAGATTTATGAAAGAATAAAATATAAGTTAAGTGAATTGATGAATTGGTTTAAATTAAATATTTTGAATATCTCCAAAGTAATAATCGAGAAATAAAACAACATGTTAGTTTGGTTATAGCCAAGGGGATCATTAAATTGTAATTTGGGAATTTGATTCTGAATTCTTTTGAAAATTGATTTCAAATTTTGTGAAGAACGATTTAGTAAATAAATGGATTATAAGTATTTAACTTATAATATGGACTTTTGGTATATAACTGAGTTATATAAATTGAATTAAATTAATAAAGGAGATTATAAATCGAAGTTCTATAAATAGAAGTGGAATTTGTAAAGATTGTTTACAAATTCGAAACCAATTGAATTTGATAAATGAAACATAGAAGTTATCAAAGGAGATATATTCGTGATTTTGGACAGCGAATTGTCCTTTAAGTTAAATATTGTGATAATAAAAGTTGGTTGGGAATTTTATTCACAATTTTGGACAGTGAATATATTATTAAATCATACAGATATGTCTTGGGAAAATGATTGAATAATCCGACTTTTGCTAATAAGGATTGCAAATTTTGATAATAAATGGTTGGAAATCACACTAGTTTTGATGTAAAGCTTATATTTCAAGTTTAGACTAATGCCTAAAATAGTTAATGTGGAGATATAAATCTAATGGAACCAAGTCGATAAATGGTTAATTTACTAAAGAATTAGTTGATTATTTTTGAAATAGAAAGCAAATGTAAAGTTCAATTGAGATTTAGATTTCAAATTTGAAATTTGTCAATATGAAAATCCATAGTAGATTTAATTGATTCAGTGATGAATTTGAATTTGAACGTGCAGAAAATGAAGTAAATCCATTTGAAGTTGTTTTAAAATGTGTTAAGTATCGAAAGCATAGATTTCAACATTCATTGTTGAAATAGACGTTTTCGAGAGAAAGAAAGGAAATTGTGGACTATAACACTGTTGTTATAGTAAATGGTTTCCGAAGGGAAATGTTTTTATATAGTATTGGGATTTATATATCTATCTTAAATTCGAATCCCTATACTAGTGATTTTGGGTCGTCGTAACAATGTTTTACGCAACATTCGTTTTGACTCAAATAAATGTGTTTAAAAAGATCGCTTTCCTTAAAGAACGAAATATATACTTGATTATGATTTAAGTATATTGAATATTTTCAAAGTGTTGAAAATGAATGGATTTGCGAATTACTTGTTATTAAATAAGTATGGAAATGTTTTTCCAATATGAAGTGAATGTTTTGAGATTTTATCTTTTAAAGATAAGTTGATAATGAATATTTGAAATCGATTTGAAAATCGTATATTCATAGATATTTTGGAAATGTAAATTCATTATGGAATTTATAAAAGAAAGGGAAATTCGTTAAAAAATAAACATTGATTTATTTTTGAAGTGTGAAAATAAATTTACGGATTTGGAACGTAAGTTTAAAATAAATCGGTAAGGATTTATTTGATTGATTTTAATGAGCCATTTTAAGTTAAAATGGATAAATATTTGGAAATATTTCCGTTTAAGGAAATCGCTTTGAAATTTGTTTTCAAAGATTGAAAGGTGAAAAATGATTTGAAATTTGTTTTCAAATGGTTAAGTGTGGAAAATTATATATCTTGTAAAGATATTATTTTTGGAAAATATGAACAATTAGTTCAACTTGGAAATTTTCAAAGGATTGAATTTTGAGTTAAATTGAGTTTAACTTTGACACACAAAAACAATATAAGTTGAACTTTGAATTTTGAATGGTTGATTTGGATTGTATGTCTAACATTGTGAATTGACTACATAGCAATTGATCTCTATTAAATATATATCTGTTGGTGGCGGTGAATTTATTCTCTTAGCTTAACACCCTTCTCTGAGACGTACGAGCTCAGAGGTTATATATCGATAGACATCAATTATGTGTTGAGAATTGACGATGTAACATGAAATCCTAATCGAGTGTGAAGTCGATAATAAATTGAATTATGAATATGAATAAGGTTTGGGATAACCTTAAAAATTCTAAATCGACTTAGAGGAAAATTTTAAATCGGTAATGAGATGGGAAACTCATGTATCCTCTATTTGTTATGGGTATGAGATATTGAGGTTTTCGGAACTTATATATGAGAATGTAGTAAACTCGAAAACCATCAGTTTAGAAAGTAATTGGTATGGAAAACTTATGTAAGTTTACATAGGTATGATATGTACGAAATTTGTAATGAAGTACTATCTATGTATGATATTATGTTTTCTAAACTGAGGATATGGAAAAGTACCTTCCATTTAAAATTTGTGAAGGTTGTTGGAACTCGATATGAGTGTCCATTTGAAAATCGTAGCTACGTAGAATTTCCATAAGTTGGTGTGTCCATTTGGACTAGAATCCCTCGCGATAGATCATCGTAATGGGATCATATTGGTTTTGATGTATGCTAGCGGAATTCGAGGGGCGAGATGCCTATGGTTACAAGCGATTCTACTGGGATAGTAGCGTAACTGCCGTGTAAACCGCGATCTAGATATACTGGGGTGATAGCGTAATTTGAGGGGCGAGATGCCTACAGTTACAAGCGATTCCACTGGGATAGTGGCGCAACCACCGAGTAAACTGCAATCTAGACGCCAAAGCGTAATTCGAGGGGCGAGATGCCTACGGTTACGAGTGACTCTACTGGGATAGTAGCGTAACCGCCGTGTGGACCGCGATTTATGGCAACAACCATGGCGAAATTCAAGAGAGATGAGAAATCTACAGTTACAAGCGATTCTACTGGGATAGTAGCGGAACCGCCGGGTAAACTGTGATCCATGGGGGAACGTGCTTTCCATATCCATTTTTTTAAAAGAATTTTTAAAAGCATTCTCACTGGGAGTTGAAGCAAGTATATTTAGTACTTGGAGATTTTTAGACCTGCGCCTGGCCAGCGTATGCCTAATGTCTGTAAGAACGACAATAGACTTGTTAAATTTCGAGTTAGCAAGTATTTTTAAACTTTAAATAGCAAATCAATAGTCTGAAATTAAAATAACATAATTCCAACCTAATAAACTAAGGAAGAAGATCTTTGAAACATTTTTAAAGTCCACAGCTTTTGGAAAAGATATAGTATGCAAATCTCTAGCATGAAGAATTTTAAGTTTAAATCTAAGTTTTTAAGTCAGAAATTTTGGTAAAAGACTTTTGCGTCTTGATTGTAGGAATTAATGAACAAAGCTAGTGAAATAAAACAAATGGAATGAATCCTATATTTATTTATTTGTAATAAGTTTCAAGCTTGGTGAAATTGTGTAGGCTATAAATATCGGTGAGATTTTAACGATCATTTTTCCTAACTTATAATTTCGGGACGAAATTCTTTTAAGGGGGGAAGGTTGTAACGATCCTAAATTTTGAACGATTTAAATTTAAAATATTTAATTAATTTTAAATATTTGAATGATGATTTGACTTGAATTTCAAATTATCAGAATGAATTTGGCGATTAAATTTTAAAATTTAATCTATTGAAAGTTGAATAAAATTTGAATTTTGACTTTGGAGTTTGAAATTGAATATTAAATTTGTATATAAGATTCGAACCAATGACTTAGAAAAAAATAATTTGGATTTAAGAGTTATTATTTATGTAAATTAATGAATTGATGGATTTTATCAATACAAAATACAAGTGTAAAAAAAAAATTCTAATTGTAATACATGTTAATATAAATTAACGCTTGATAGTTAAACTTCAAAACGTTTATATACCTATGAAGCTTACTAAAGAAGCTAATGAAAAAAAAATTATTATGAAGCATGGTACAAATTAATAAATGCAGCCACCCTAACCAAATCCTCTCAGCCGAGATTTGGTCTATAAATTTCGTTACTATCAAACCCTAAGATTTTGAAATCGTGTAAAGTACGCCTCGTTCTATTTTAAAGTACTTCGTTCCTCTTCCTCCATCATTTCAAAGCAGAAAAAAAAATCAAGCGAAAAAAAAAATGGCGGCCACGAACTCTCTTTTGTCCCTCTAAATTAAATTAGGGTTTTCGTTCGTCTTCAAACTCGTGAAGCCCGTTAGTACTTCCTGTTCCTCTTCAACAATTAGAGCTTGGATAAATCGAGGGCGCCAACTCCTGCAACTCGATCGAGTGGATATCGCGCTCATTACTCACCTCAGCTGTTTTGATTCGTGATAAGGTGAGTAATTGTTATTACTACTCACATCTAATTCATGCTCGAGTGTAATTAGGTTTTGATTTTTGTTGATTTCTGGCTTATTCAAATTGGGGACTTTTGTTGTTTGTTTAATCGATACTCACGGCTGTGAACTTGCTAGTTCGTTATTGACTACGGTCATTTTGATTTTTGTTAATTTCTTTGGCCATCAGTGGTTTTGATTTCTGGCATTTAAATGACTTCGTTCATTCGAAGTGATCTACTTTGTGATATTTTGGCTTGACTGATATATAGTCTGTTTTTGCACTTATACCCAGATTTTGATCTTCACTGACTCGTTGTTCCATTTACAATATGTACTGTGTATTCATGTTGGAAACTGGACCATTTACTTTCTTTGATCTTTGATCCATTGTAGCATTTTTAGTTACACTGATACTTGAACTTGTATTTTTTATGCACTTTTCTGGTTTGATGTGCATATGCTTACTTGATCCTGTAGTGTTGTACCGGTGCACTGTTGTGTCTGCACTTGTATCTCTTGTGCACTTTGACTCTCTTGTGCCTTTTTGAACTAGTGCACTTGACCATGTGCCTGTAGTCTTCATATATATATGCATGTTGTTTTGGAGTATTCATGTAGCTTGTGATTTGATGTGCATACATCTATCTTTCAGGTTTTATGCATACTGTTTTGTAGCCTTTAGTCTTGGTTTTACAGCTTGTTGTCCAGTTGCACTTCTTTGACTTCACTGCATATTATCGCAGTTGCCACTGCCTTCACTTGTACATGTTCATTGAACTTGAATATGTTGCATTGGTATGTGTCATTGTGTAGTTGTATTGCCATATTGAGTTGCACTATCACTTGTTCATTTGGACTTGAGTCCGTTGTCTTGTACTTGTGATCATTGGTTTGAGTCTTGATGCATTTAGGATTTGATGTACTTGATATGTTTGTATTAGCTTCACTTGATCTGTCCATTCAAAACTGCAATTTGCATTAGTTCATTGTGTACATTGTGTATGCATATATTATTGACTTGTTCACATAACTGTAGCATATTCGAGTCTGATATTCTTAAAGGCTGCATTGTCCTATTTCATGTTGCATTAATACATTTTGATTTGGTTGAGGATTGTTCACATTTTCTGGTGCACTGTTGTAGCCTTTATGCATCGTTCGTGTCACTGTTTGATATAGTGCATCTCAGTGTACCTGCAGTCTGCATTTGGTTGTTGCAGTCACTTGTCATGTCCACTGCCCTATTTCATATTAATCGAGCACTTCCACTTGAGATTGTATTAGTGTGGTTACTGCAATCTTTTTTTTTGCTGCGCAGTTATAGTTAAATTGTGTGGAGTTACCTTTGTTTCCTGTCTTTAGTATATACGAATGCAGTTCTAATCTGTTTGGCCCTTAATGGCTTGCCATCTGAGTTTTGTTGCGGTCTCTTGGCTATAGCTTGCCCTTGCATACTTGTGGTGACTGCAGTTTTTAGTTGCAGTTGCCCTTGTTGTTTCGCATTACATTGATACAAATAGATTGTTTTCTGACTACACTTGTGTTGAATCCAGCAAATAGCCCGGATTTGACCTTGTGTTCGTTTGTACCTTTTTTTGTGCATTTCCTGATTTTCGCTTATTTCACGTTGCAGTGGCGAGGCAGTGCACGCGTGTGTGTACTGCAGCCACATAGCATAGATTTTATTGTTATTTCATTTACTATTGATTCATTGATCTTTTGTGTATTTCCACACTGTATTGGCGAGGCAGTGCACGCGTGCGTGCACTGCAGCCAATCGATATAGATATTTTAAAATGATATTTCAATTGTTTAAATTGTTTTGATTTAAATTGATGATTTTGTTGTTAATTGTTGTTTTGACAATTCTGTTGTTTTCTAAATTATCTTCATTAATAATCCTCCTATCTATCTGTGTTGATAATTTGAACTTTGCTGATTTATTGTTTTAACACTATTTAGTGTTATCATTTACCGTTATCCGATTTCTTGTTAAAGGGTTGGATAGGTAAATTTATCTTTGACTGTCGTCTAATTTCTATTTAATTATTATTGCTTCTATGCACTAATAACTGAGTTTGAATTAGACTGACCCGTGTATTATTTTCTTTTGAATGTAATACTCGGGTCAGACCGAGTATTTTTACAGCTTGAAGATTTTCAGGTAGCGAAGTTAGAGAGAGGGGAATTACCGCATCGCTAAAGTTTTTCAAGAGATTTTTCTTGTACCTTAAAAAGATATATGTATATTCCGCTGTATTAAATGTAATTCATTGTATAACTCTGATATTTGTATATAAAAGAAAAAAATCATTTATGAGAAATATGATTATTATTCTGTGATTCTGTGGCCGATTCTGTTCAAATTCTATAAACTAAATAACAATCCGTCATTTTGAACGTTTCAAGTTGGTTTAATTACCGACTGGGGGTGGTCAAAACGGCGAGATGTTACAACGTGCTTAAATGGTAATAAATTGAATATAAGAAAAAAAAGGCATTTAGTCAATTAATTTAATGAATTCATGGAATAAAATCAATGTCTTGTAGGTAATTATAATATTGGTTGGAAGTGAAAACTTATAAGTATGAAACCAAGTAAGTAAATTAATTAAAAATATAAGTAGTAATTAATGTACATATTTGGCAAATATAATTAAATAGTATGAAACGAAGCATTCATTAATGAAATGTTGTATAGTCAATATTAATTACATCCATATATGTCAATTTATTTAATAGCAAGGTTAAATCAAGTAAATGATTTCGTTAAGATTTCAATTGGTAATTTATAAGATTTAATGTGAAATCAACTACAGCTAATTGACCTAATTGTGCAGTTAGGGTAAAATTGATTCTTCATTTAAGATTTGTAAATTTCATAAGATATAACCAATGTTAAATTTATTTATAATATAACAAGTGATGGATTTTAGGAGTGAAATTCTAGATTTATTAATCTATTTGGAAATTTAAATTTCAATAAGTGAATTAATCGCAAATAAGTGGAATTTAATATTAAATTTTACATTTATAGAAATGTGGTTGGAATTTGTGGATATTAATGCAATAACTACGAACCAATGAAAATTCATCCAATTGACAATAGGATAAGAACGGTGTATGTAATCAATTTCAACATTTGTCCATTAGTGATAACTTACAAGTGTAATTAAACGTTAATGGAGTCTAATAAGTAAAATGGGTAATCAATTGCAATTAATCTAATGGAAGGTTATATTAGTATAATTTTGGGTAGTAATGGGTAATAATGTATTGCTAATGGTGTATGAATGAATTGATGATTTAATTTAAAGGAAATGATGTTAGAGTTATTCATATTCAACAATTTGTTGAATTATAAGGAATGAAAATAAAGTTTATTTGTATGTTGGAATTTAATTTCTGAAAATAAGATAATTGCAATTAAATGAAATTGAAATAGCCAAATGATACGTTATTTGAGATTTAGACGGAATAATTATTAATCTATTTAATCTAATGAAACCAATGGTAAGATCTTAACTGATTGTAATCAATAATTTGAAATAATGACTATTGGTTGAATAAAGAGATGGAATAAATTTTTATCAATATATTTGAATTTAATACACGATAATAGGATAAATTGCAATTCAATGAAAAGTAAATACTTAGAAGATTGTATAAATGGAAATTTAGATAAAATTTAAGAATATAAATATAAATAATCGTGAACCAATGTAAATTGCATCTTTTTGATAACGATAAATAAAATAATAGAATTATTGGAAATTTTATTTATAATTTTGGATTTAATAGAATTGAGGATTTATATTGAAATTTATAAATTAATCTTTTCGAAATTGACATTTAGATTTGTTTAAATCGTTGTAAATGTTTGAGAAATATAAAGGGGATAAAATTATCAATTTTGGAATTTAAAATTTAAAATGGGATTTAATCAATTAATCATAATTTTATTTAATTAGTGTAATAATAGCCATTTTGGCCACTGACTCGGATTTCGACGAAACCAGTTTCATCGGACCTGTAATGATGAATTATTGTATGGTTTCAATTTTCGTAGCGATCGGACTTTTCGTTTGATCGCATGGACTCGAAACGCCTTGAAATAAACGAAATTGAAATCAATCGAAATCAACTTGAAAAACATTAATTTTAGTATAACTTCTTCATATGATTTAATTTGAGCCTGAAACCTTTTCCATTGAGTTTAAAATATTTTAAAACATCTATTCCGATATATGGGTTGACCCACTTTCGTTCCGAAGTCGAAACAGACTTTTTGGGCCACTTTGTCGTTAGCGCGTATTCAACCCGATCCATTTATTCTATTTCAACTTTCTCTACAAATATCCTACTATAAACCCTAGCCTCCCTAATTCTCATTTGTCTGTACGTAAATTCATTCTATTCTTCCTCTTCCTCAATGGCAGACAAAATTCTATATTTCCAGATCCAATTGCAAATCAAATCCAAAGCATAAAATTCAAAGTCCTCAGAAAAATCTGAAACAAATATATGTTGAAGCTCTCGACTAGCGTAATCTCCTGGTACTGTTTGTTTTTCGGTTCGGGTTTTGGTTTGTTCAGAAATCATTGTTTTCTTCTCGGCCGTCCGTATGTGTATATGTGGATTCAACGGTAGATCGTCGATCTCGCAACGATCGGGTTGTACTGCAGCGAAGAGGGGGTCAAGGGCTTCCGATCCATACGGCTAATCTTCGCAAACATCGCCATGATTCACCAGAAACTGCACATATTAGCGGCAGCGGCGTGCGTCCTGTAGGCGACCGGAATAGGCCGATCGGCCAAGGGAGGGGCGGCTCAAGGAGGGATTCTCGGTGGTGGTAGCTGATCGTGTCATCGAAGTTTGTAGCGTCGTCAAAAATTTGGAAAAAGGTGGCGGCTGCATTTACAGATTGGAGCTGAAGCGTGCACGAAATTCGCGTAGGGTTTCCCTGATGTTCACGTTGATGACGTGGCATTGGATAAGAGTAGGTGAGTTTGTTTTGTTTTATTTAATTTTTTTTTCGAATCTTCTAATACGAATAACTTTTACGTATGAGATCCATTTCACGTGCGTTTTTTTCTTAGGATCGTAATAAAATTCTGGACACTTTGATGCTGGTTTGGACGGATTCTGAGACTATTCAAATTTCTGGTTTAAATCGGATTTAAATTCGATTTAAATTTAAAAGGTGAGTGTTTTAACCCACTCACAACTTCTAAAAATTCTTATGTTTGTTAAATTGATTTGTGGTATGAGTAGAAATTTATTTATGACTGTTTGGCATATTTTTATTCATCATCTCGGTGAAATCGCATTTATTTAATTAAATTGTTATTTAATTATTCATTGCATATAAACTGCCAGTTAAACAGTTATTTGAATTTATTATTGAATATAAACTGCTAGTTAATACTTGTTGTTTATTATCTATTCTATAGTGATGTTATTGTTTATATTGGATGATGATTGTTAAAAATGGTTAATGATTGATATTGGATGAATGGATGATGTATGTTATATTGTATAAACTGCAAGTTATTGTGCATTTTCATTTCATTTGGGATTGTTGTTTGAAATGATATACAACCGCATTTTATTTTAAATTGTGGATTGAAATGATAAATATCCGTATCACATGACCATAGGGTAGAAAATTATATATAGGCACCACGGTATATATATAAAATATTTTTTGAAATGATTTTCTATGGTTTTGGAAAGAAATATACGGTTTAATAAATTTAATTTTGATATTATATAAATTGTATTTTATATATATAGTTAATTTATTGAATTCAAGCTATGTATAAATTTGTGTAATAAAAATAAGTATATTTATGGAGTTAGATTGTATATACTATACGGTTATGTACCTGTTCAAAATATTGTATATATAAAGTTTTAATGACTTAAATAAAGATTTAAGTTGGAAGATAAATATGAAATTGGTTTGAATTAAACTATTTAAGAATTATACTCGAATAAATTTGAATTGAAACTTAAATAAATTTGAGGTTTTGAAGGGTATGATTCTTATAACTAAATTTGGTTTAGAGGGATTTAAATGAATATAAAGTTGATATACCAAGTTAATAAATTGAAAGAATATACAGTTAGGTGAAGTAAAAGTTTTACCTGAATTATATTGTATTTATTAAGTAAATATTTCAAATCGAAATAATAGAAATGGAATTTGATATATATGAAATTATCAAAGAATTCATTTTGAAATGGTGTAATATTTAAAGATTTAAAATATATGGAAATTTAAATGGTTCATTTGGAAATTTAAAATCTATAATTGGAATTGATTTGGAGAGGTAAAGAAAATATTTTATTATATAAAGAAATTTATATTTAACCCATTTAAGTGGAGGGGTTACATTTCAAATTATGAAATTCAAAGTTTATATTTGAAAGGGGTATGATTTTGGAAAAGAATATATTTTGAAATAAAAATGATATCATATTGATTTGGGTTTTAAAACAGAAATCATATCATATTTGTTGTTTTTTAAATGGATATTTTATTTCGGTTTTAAAGGTATAAACTATTTTGAAAAGACCGCGGTGTTATAATAACGTTTGGTTGTTGAAGAGACCGGAGATTCCAAAATGAAGTAGGATGGTGGCGGCGTTTCCTTTAAGGTAAATACGTGGCCCTGACTCCCATGAGTTGGCATAAGGTGGCTAAAACTGGAGCGATTCTCGGGCCAATTGAGGTAGCACCTTTGATCGGACACATCCCTTCGATTTTATACTTTGACTTTTGGATTGATTCGGTGGCCACTTTTGATTTTCTTTTTGGGGGTGTGGCTCGAGGTGGGCGGTAGCTGCGGCTACGCGTTACCACCAGCCCGGATGCGTAATTGGTATATCTACCCTGGCATTGCCTAGTTGTGCCGTGTCACCTACCTTATCACGCCTTGTACGAGTTTGGTTTTCTCCCGTAGCCCGTGTAGTATTTAGGGTAGTCTCCCGATCTGGAGATGCGCTGATACTGGATGGACTACTGGGACTATTACGTGTTAAGGTGGAAAATGTAAAGCCTTAACGCTATTTAAAAGTAAAGTTATTTTATAAATAGACATTATTATAATAGCGAAATATTACTATATAGTAAATAGTTTAACGGATCCTTAGGAGATATAAATCCCGAGCATCTCTTGAGTTACTACACTAATATTTACTTTTGTTGATTTAACTTGCATAAGATCTTTTAGTTCTGACTCGAATGTTTTGTCTTTTCAATTCGTTCGGGTCAGTCCGAGAATTTTAGGATCGAAGACTTTATTTTTGGACGACGAGGACGAGGATTTCATTTTTATTATTGTTATATATTATATGGTTCCACAACACACTATATTCCGCTGCATTGATATTTATTGGTATGTGAACTCTGATATTTATTGTATAAAGAAGAATCAAATGTGTTGTAAACAGTTTATGAACTGTATATTGATTATTATATTTTATCCTTCCGTTGTGAGATTCTGTTTTGTTTTTTTCTTCTCTATTTTCTTATTTGCCCTATAACAACCCACCCTTCCGTATGGTTTGAATTGGCACGTGTGTCGATTTAAAACGTGCGAAAAGGTGGGACGTTACATCCGGTATCAAAGCTTTGGTTTAACGAAAACCTTAGCTTTGTGGGGTTTGACTCTTTACTAATAAGTTAGTAATACCCTATGGGAGTCATTGAGTGTATATATATGAGAAAGCGTGTTTGTTAGTGTTATAAAAAGGTTTTAATATTGTGTTAATTTGTTCCGTTTTGTATTTATAAATTCTAGTTGGTGCATGGGACGCTATGACATCAATAGGGATTTCTAAACACTTAATAGGACAATCTGACATAATATTTGCTTTAATATAGGTGAATGAAATAATTTTGCATATTATATTTTCTATATTTAAAATAAATTTCTATAAATAAGATATATATACTTGGTTGCTATATATTGGTTGTTAGGTAATGAATTTATAAATAATAGTTGAATTTATTTTTTGAAAATAAATAAATGAAAATTGGAAATTTAGAACTTAAGTTCCAGGGTTTTGAAAATTTCTTTTGAATGGTTTTGAAATATAATAATAATATTATTAGAAGTATTTTATTATATAAATATTTTAATTTAATTTGAAAGAATTGTTTTAAAGAAACTCTGGATAGAAATAAGTTGTACTTCCCTCTCTGTCATTGGAAAATATTTTCGGTGATGAGTGCACACAGCATCGACATTCATTTTCGTGTTTCGAAGTGGGAAGGAGCTGTGGTAGTTTTACTACAGATTTATTCTGATAACCAAATATAAATTTCTAAATTATTTTAAGTATAATTGGATATATTAATTTTAAGTATAAACCTCTATCTATTATCTTTAAAATGATTTGAAATTAACCCGATATTTAAATTCTGACGTTTCCCTTAATTAATAGTTTCAGTTATTGTAGGGATTTTGAACGTAAGTAATTAATGATTGAAACCTTTAACTAAAATAAGTGATTTAATGCTAAGTTATAAATGGGGTTAAAAGAAAGTAGAAATTGTAATCTTATAAAACGAAAGATAGAATTATTGAACCACTAATTAATTAAAAGAATTGAGAAAACTTGTATAATTTTCAATTACATTCTTAAAGACATATATATAACTTACCAAAGGATATAAAAGTTGAAAATGTTAATAAGAAAATGTAATAGATATTATACAAGTAATTAACTTGAGGTAATGAAAGTAATTAGTGGAATTCTTTAATAAATAAGAATTGATATTGTAGTGTTATAAACTTAAGTATAATTGAAATGCTACTAATTTAATATAATAGGAAGGTAAGTAATATAAATAAATGACTGTGAACTTTAGTAAATGAATTAATGTGCAAAGGAATTGAATTAAACATGAATAGCATGAATAACATGAATATTAATAAATGAAATTATGTAATAATTGATAAATGATGGCATTATTGAACAAAATAAGATTTGTAAGTAATAAAGGAATAATTAAAATAGACATTAAGCCAATGAATAAAAGTAAAAGTTGTAAGAAATAAAATGTAAATTGAAAAGATAAATTATTATAATAATGAAAAAGAGAAATCAAACAACAAATGTATGAATGGAATTAATAAGGATAAACTAAATCTGTTGTTCGAAATTTGTTGTTGTTTGTTTTGGCCTACGGTTGTTTGGGTAAAAATACTTTAAAATTGTTTAGATAAATGAATAATTTATTTAGTTTCACCTAAGACTGTTGAGTGAAGGGGACACTTAGTAATTATTTTTCATTTCATACAATTTAAAGTTTGAACCCGGACAACTATTTTTTTATTGGATATGATATGTGATGGTTGTATGCCTTGTTGCAAGAGATTGTTGTTGTATTGATTTGGTTGTTTATAATTGAAACCACTTTAAATATTTCACTCTATATAATTGTTAACCCTTTTAGATTATATAAGTGGAATACAGGTTATGTAAGCAATTGCTACTGCTTTTGGTTCCATAAAAATAAGCGTTAATTGCCCGACAAATAGGTACGTTTTCGGATTTTGGTTTAAAGCGTTGTTATTTTTTCGGGTTGGAATATATATTATTTTGGAAATTATTATGTTACATATTGATATATTTGATATTATATTTTCTCTAGAGCCTCTCCGTGCAAAGGAGACTCTGCCGAAATTTCCTGTAAATTTTGGACTTGGAAAATTTTTGAAAATATTTTCCGAACTTTATTGATTTAAGTATAAAACGATATAATGATTGTAAATTTGTATATTTTATTTAAGGAAACTAATTTTGTAAATTAAATTGTTTATAAAATTAATATTTTTAAATAAGATATATTGATTTCTTAATTCTTCTTTTCCCCTCTTTTTCCTTTTCGGGGACGAAAAGTTTTGAGTGGGGGAGAGTGTAACGATCTGTAAAATTCGATGATTAAAATGAGTTAAATTAATAAGATTTTTGTTAAATTTAGAAAATAATAATAATAAAAGTCTTAAAATTTATATTGGAGCGAATGTAGGAATTAGATGAAGCAATTGTAATTAAATATTAGCAATTTAATATTTATATGGCAATAAATTAGAATAATGTAAATTGTCATGCTTGGATTATAAGTTTAATATAAGAAACCAATAGAAATGTTGAGTTAGTGAAATATTAATAAAAATATTAACTAGAATGAAATTCATTAATATAATAATGAATAGTGAAAATTGTTACATTTGGTTATAAAATAGAAAATGAGTAAATAAAAGTAACTGTTGAATAAACCAATGCAATAATTGTAGATAAGTAATTATAATGAGTGTTGTTGATAATAAACATACTTAAATGGTAATAAATTGAATATAAGAAAACAAAGGCATTTAGTCAATTAATTTAATGAATTCATGGAATAAAATCAATGTCATGTAGGTAATTATAATATTGGTTTGAAGTGAAAACTTATAAGTATGAAAGTAAGTAAGTAAATTAATTAAAAATATAAGTAGTAATTAATGTACATATTTGGAAAATATAATTAAATAGTATGAAATGAAGCATGCATTAATGAAATGTAATATACGTCAATGTTAATTACACCCATAAATGTCAATTTATTTAATAGCAAGTTTAAATCAAGTAAGCGATTTTATTAAGATTTCGTTTGATAATTTATAAGATTTAATGTGAAATCAACGGCAGCTAATTGACCTAATTGTGCAGTTAGGGTAAAATTGATTTATCATTTAAGATTTGTAAATTTCATAAGATGTAACCAATGTTAGTTTTATTATAATATAACAAGTGATGGTTTTTAGAAGTGAAATTCTAGATTTATTAATCTATTTGGAAATCTAAATTTCAATAAGTGAATTAATCGCAAATAAGTGGAATTTAATATTAAATTTTACATTTATAGAAATGTGGATGGAATTTCTGGATATTAATGCAATAACTACGAACCAATGAAAATTCATCCAATTGATAATCGGATGAGAACGGTGTATGTAATCAATTTCAGCATTTGTCCATTAGTGATAACTTATAAGTGTAATTAAACGTTAATGGAGTCTAATAAGTAAAATTGGTAATCAATTGCAATTAATCTAACTTAAGGTTATATTAGTATAAATTTTGGGTAGTAATGGGTAATAATGTATTGCTAATGGTGTATGAATGAATTGATGATTTTATTTAAAGGAAATGATGTTAGAGTTATTCATATTGGACAATCTGTTGAATTACAAGGAATGAAAATAAAGTTTATTTATATATTGGAATTTAATTTATGAAAATAAGATAATTGTAATTAAATGAAATTGAAATAGCCAAATAATACGTTATTTGAGATTTAGATGGAATAATTATTAATTTATTTAATTACTGAAACCAATGGTAAGATCTTAACTGATTGTAATCAATAATTTGAAATAATGACTATTGATTGAATAAAGGGATGGAATAAAGTTTTATTCAATATATTTGAATTTAATACATGATAATAGGATAAATTGCAATTCAATGAAAAGTAAATACTTAGAAGATTGTATAAATGGAAATTTAGGTAAAATTTAAGAATATAAATATAAACAATTGTGAACCGATGTAAATTGCATCTTTTTGATAACGATAAATAAAATAATAGAATGAAAAGTGAATTAAATAGAATTATTGGAAATTTTATTTATAATTTTGGATTTAACAGAATTGAGGATTTATATTGAAATTTATAAATTAATCTTTTCTAAATTGACATTTATATTTGTTTAAATCGTTGTAAATGTTTTGAGAAATATAAAGGTGATAAAATTGTCAATTTTGGAATTTAAAGTTTAAAATTGGATTTAATCAATTAATTATAAAGTTATTTAATTAGTGTAATAATGGCCATTTTGGCCACTGACTCGGATTTTGACGAAACCAGATTCATCGGATCCGTAACAGTGAATTATTATAGGATTTCAAGTTTCGTAGCGATCAGACTTGTCGTTTGACCGTACGGACTCGAAATGCTTTGAAATAAACGGAATTGAAATCAATTTGAAAAATATTGATTTTAGCATAACTTCTTCATATGATGCAATTTGAACCTGAAACCTTTTCCATTGAGTTTAAAATATTTTAAAACATCTATTCTGATATATGGGTTGACCCACTTTCGTTCCGGAGTCGAAACACACTTTTTGGACCACTTCGTCGTTAGTGCGTATTCAACCCGATCCATTTATTCTATTTCAACTTTCTTTATAAATATCCTACTATAAACCCTAGCCTCCTTAATTCTCATTTGTCTGTACGTAAATTCATTCTATTCTTCCTCTTCCTCAATAGCAGACAAAATTCTATATTTCCAGATCCAATTGCAAATCAAATCCAAAGCATAAAATTCAAAGTCCTCAGAAAAATCTTGAAAATATATATGTTGAAGCTCTCGACTAGCGTAATCTCCTAGCACTGTTTTTTTTATTCGGGTTTTGTTTTGTTCAGAAATCATTGTTTTCTTCTCGGTTTTCCGTATGTGTATATGTGGATTCAAAGGTAGATCGTCGATCTCGCAACGATCTGGTTGTGCTGCAGCGAAGAGGGGTCATGGGATTCCGATCCACACGGCTAATCGTCACAAACATCGCCACGATTCTCCAAAAACTGCACATATTAGCGACGGCAGCGTGCGGCGTGTAGGCGACAGGAAGAGGCTGATCGACCAGGGGAGGGGCGGCTCGAGGAGGGCTTCTCGGTGGTGGTACCTGATCGTGTCATCGAAATTTGTAGAGTCGACAAAAATTTGGCAAAAGGTGGCGGCTGCGTTTACATGTTGGAGCTGAAGCACGCACGAAATTCACGTAGGGTTTGCCTGATGTTCACGTTGATGACGTGGCATTGGATAGGAGTAGGTTAGTTTGTTTTGTTTTATTTAATTTTGTTTTCGACTCTTCTAATATGAATAACTTTTACGTATGACATCCGTTTCACGCGCGGTTTTTTTGTTAGGATCGTAATTAAATTCCAGACACTTTGACGCTTGTTTGGACGGATTCTGAGACTGTGCAAATTTTGGGTTTAAATCGGATTTAAATTCGATTTAAATTCAAAAGGTGAGTGTTTTAAACCACTCACAACTTCTAAAAATTCTTATGTTTGTTAAATTGATTTATGATATGAGTAGAAATTTATTTATGACTGTTTGGCATGTTTTTATTCATCATCTCAAGTAAATCACATTTATTTAATTAAATTGTTATTTAATAATTCATTGCATATAAACTGCTAGTTAAACAGTTATTTGAATTTATTATTGAATATAAACTGCTAGTTAATACTTGTTGTTTATTATCTATTCTATAGTGACGTTATTGTTTATATTGGATGATGATTGTTATAAATGGTTAATGATTGATATTGGATGAATGGTTGTTGTATGTTATACTGTATAAACTGCAAGTTATTGTGAATTTTCATTTAATTCGGGATTGAGGTTTGAAATGACATACAACCACATTTTATTTTAAATTGCGGACTGAAATGATAAATATCCGTATCACTTTTCCATAGGGTAGAAAATTATATACAGGCACCGCGGTATATGTATAAAATATTTTTTTGAAATGATTTTCTATGGTTTTGGAAAGAAATATACGGTTTAATAAATTTAATATTGATATTATATAAATAGTATTTTATATATACAGTTAATTTCTTGAATTCGAGCTATATGTAAATTTGTGTAATAAAAATAAGTATATTTATGGAGTTAGATTGTTTATATTATACGGTTATGTACCTGTTCAAAATATTGTATATATAAAGTTTTAATGATTTAAATAAAGATTTAAGTTGGAAGATAAATACGAAATTGGTTTGAATTGAACTGTTTAAGAATTATACTCGAATAAATTTGAATTGAAACTTAAATAAATTTGAGGTTTTGAAGGGTATGATTCTTATAATTAAATTTGGTTTAGAGGGATTTAAATGAATATAAAGTTGATATACCAAGTTAATAAATTGAAAGAATATCCAGTTAGGTGAAGTAAAAGTTTCACTTCAATTATATTGAATTTATTAAGTAAATATTTCAAATCGAAATAATAGAAATGGAATTTGATACATATGAAATTATCAAAGAATTCATTTTGAAATGGTGTAATATTTAAAGATTTGAAATATATGGAAATTTAAATGGTTTATTTGGAAATTTAAAATCAATAATTGGAATTGATTTGGAGAGGTGAAGAAAATATTTTATTATATAAAGAAATTTATATTTAACCTATTTAAGTGGTGGGGTTACATTTCAAAGTTATGAAATTCAATGTTTATATTTGAAAGGGATATGATTTTGGAAAAGAATATATTTTGAAATAAAAATGATATCATGTTGATTTGGGTTTTAAAACAGAAATGATATCGTAATTGTAGTTTTTGAAATGGATATTTTATTCCTATTTTAAAAGTATAAACTATTTTGAAAAGACCGCAGTGTTATAATACCGTTTGGTTGTTGAAGAGACAGGGATCGGGAGTTGTCATACTCTCTGCCAACTCCGAAAACCACTTTAACAACCATGTATGCGGTGGAGATTCCAGAATGAAGTAGGATGGTGGCGGCGTTTCCTTTGAGGTAAATACGTGGACCCGACTCCCGTGAGTTGGCATAAGGTGGCTAAAACAGGAGCGATTCTTGGGCCAATTGAGGTAGCACCTTTGATCGGACACATCCCTTCGATTTTATACTTTGACTTTTGGATTGATTCGGTGGCCTCTTTTGATTTCCTTTTTGGGGGTGTGGCTCGAGGTGGGCGGTAGCTGCGGCTACGCTTTACCACCAGCCCGGATGTGTAATTGGTATATCTACCCTGGCATTGGCTAGTTGTGTCGTGTCACCTACGCTATCGCGCCTTGCACGAGTTTGGTTTTCTCCCGTAGCCCGTGGAGTATTTAGGGTAGTCTCCCGATCTGGAGATGCGCTGATACTAGATGGACTATTGGGACTATTACGTGTTAAGGTGGAAAATGTAAAGCCTTAACGCTATTTAAAAGTAAGTTTATTTTATAAATAGACATTATTATAATAGCGAAATATTACAACATAGTAAATAGTTTAACGGATCCTTAGGAGATGTAAAATCCGAGCATCTCTTGAGTTACTGTACTCATATTTACTTCTGTTGATTTAATTTACATAAGATCTTTTAGTTTCGACTCGAGTGTTTTGTCTCTTCAATTCGCCCGGGTCAGTCCGAGCATTTCAGGATCGAAGACTTTATTTCTGGAGGACGAAGACGAGGATTTCATTATTATTATTATTATATATTATATGGTTCCACTACACACTGTATTCCGCTACATTGATATTTATTGGTATGTGAACTCTAAAATTTATTGTATAAAGAAGAATCAAATGTTTTGTAAACAGTTTATGAACTGTATATTGATTATTATATTTTATCCTTCCGCTGTGAGATTTTTTTTTCCTTCTCTGTTTTCTTATTTATCCCATAACAACCCGCCCTTCCGTATGGTTTGAATTGGCACGTATGTCGATTTAAAACATGCGAAAAGGTGGGACGTTACAACTACTCTATAACTCAACTCTGTAAGTGAGTTTCCCAATCCTCTCAACAATACAAAAAGGTCCAACGAATCTCTATGTCAACTTTCTTGATTTTCCAAATCTGATCACACCCTTCATCGATAAATCCTTAATGAAAATCTGATCTCCAATTGAGAACTCTAAATTTTTCCCTCTTTTATCTGCATAAATATTCTACCTATAATGAGCCTCCTTCGTTCCAGCTCGAATAACCCCAAATCTTTTATTGAGCTTTTCTGCCCAAATTTGGACCAAGAACCAACTTATCTCCGGTCTCTAACCAACATACGGGAGACTTTCATCGCCTTCCATTCAAAGCTTCAAACAGCGCCATCCCAATGCTACTCTGACAACTGTTGTTATACCAAAATTCGATTAAATGCAGATGGTCTTCCCATGATCCCCTGAAATCTAATACACAAGTTCTTAACAAATCTTCCAAGATTTTGTTAACTCTTTCCGTTTGCCCATCTGTTTGCGAATGGTAAGCGGTACTTATCATGACCTTGGTTCCCAAGACTTCCTGTAGACTCTTCCAAAACATGCTAGTAAATAAGGGATCTCTATCACTTACTATACTACTTGGAATTCCATGCAATATTACAACATTCTTCATGAACAACCTTGCCAAAACAGGTGTCGTTCTGGTTGACTTAACTGGAACGAAATGGGCACTCTTCGTCAATACGTCCACTGTGACCCTTATACTTTCATTTCCTTTATTCAACTTTGGCAACTCGTCAATAAAATCAATGGAAATAGAATCCCATTTTCATAACAGAATATTCAATTGCTAAAGCAATCCACTTGGCTTCTGGTGTTTGGTCTTTTCCTATTGGCAAATCATGCACTGCTTTACCCGTAAGCCAATATCCTGCTTTATACCTTCCCAGATGAAACTCCTCTTCATATCCTGATACATCTTAGTTCCACCCGGATGAATAGAGAATTTCGAACGATGGCATTCCTCCAAGACTTCTTTCTTTATGTTTCTTACACTCAAAACACATAATCTTCCTTTCTTTCTCAACCATCCATTCTGGTCAAGACCGAAATCTTTCAAATCATCGCTCTCGATTCCTTCTCTTAACTTCCTGTCCGTCTAGCTAATACCGGACCTTTCTCCTGTTTAGATGAAATCCTCTCAATCATCACCGGTTGAACTTCCAAACACGGCAACACTATGGTTTCTCCACTAAACCTAGCCTCAGATCTCCACTATACTCCGCAATCTGCTAATGCTTCCAAATCTTTCCACTCAGCAGTTATCATCGGTACTGCATTCTGATGTTTTCGGCTAAGTTCATCGGCAACTTTATTGCCTTTCCTCGGTGTCACTCAATCCTAAAATCATAAGCTACAATAAATTCTAACCACCTCTGTTGTCTCATGTCTAGCTCCTTCTGAGAGAACAAATACTTCAATGATTTATGATCTGCATATAACTCAAACCTCTCTCCTAAAAGGTAATGTCTCCACACCTTCAATGCAAAAATCACTACTGTTAGTCCTAAATCATGCGTCGGATATCTAACTTCATGCGGTCTAAGCTGTCTAGAAGCATAGGCAATCACTTTACCTCTCCGCATCAACACAGCTCCATATCCTATTCCACACGCATCTATATAAACCACCAAACCTTGATTTACTTCCGGAACAATCAACACTGGTGCATGGGTCAATAAGTGTTTTAAACTCTGGAACGCTTCCTCACACTTATTGGTCCATACAAATGTCACATCCTTTCTCGTTACCTTGATCATTGGCATTGCTATCCACGAAAAATCCTTAATGAACCTCCGAAAATAACCAGCAAACCCAAGAAAACTATTTATTTTCTATCATTGTCTCGGGTCTCTTCCAAATATTTACTGCTTCAATCTTATCGGATCTACTGACAACCCTTTCTCCGAGACTACATGACCGAGAAACTTCACTTTCTTCTTCCAGAGACGACACTTAAAAAGCTTCGCCTTCAGCTGATGCTGCCTCAGCGTCTCTAACACCAATATAAGGTGAACTTCATGCTCTCTTTCCTACTTAGAGTATATCAAGATAAAATATATGAAAACCAATACGAACATATTCAAGTGCTCTCAAAAAACTCAGTTCATTAAATCCATAAAGATAGCCGGCGCATTAGTCAATCCGAACGACATAACTAACCATTTGTACAACCCATATCTATCCTAAACTCCGTCAATGGTATACTGTCCTCTGCTACTCCAAGCTGATGAAAATTTGTCGCTAAATCCAACTACGAGAATACCTTGGCTCCACTCAACTGGTCAAACAAATCGTCAATCCTCAGTAATGGATATCGATTTTTTATCGTCCTCACACTTAACTTACGATAATAGATGCATAGCCTCGACAATCCATCCATCTTTTTAGCAAATACTGTGGTTGCTCACCAAGGCGAACTACTTGGCCTGATAAATCTCTTGCCTTCCAAATCCACCAACTACACCTTCAACTCCTTCATCTCTCTAGGGGTCATCCTGCTTGGTAGCCTACTCACTGGTTTTGCTCCACGAATCAAATCTATCTAAAACTCAATGGCTTGTTTCGTAGCAATCCAACTACAGGTTCAAAAACATCCATCAATTCCCTAACCGATTAATTTGATTTGGTTCATCTTCTAATTCCATAACACCCAACAAAGCATTCACCTCACCGATAGAACCTTCTACGCTATAAACAATCTGGTCGCTAGAATCAGTGTGTCTAAGCGATATTTTCGTATCATGGCAAAATATCCTAGCATCATGCTCACTTAACCAATCCATCCTAAGAATAATTCCAAACCCTACAAAATCAAACACATGCAAACTGCTAACAAAAGTATGACCTAACCAGTCAAACCCTAACTGGTCACATCTCAACCCTAGAGTTGCATATCCTCCTGTTGGATTCGCAACCCATAAGGAAGTAACTAAATATATGGGTTCTAGGTTAAGCTTATCTATCAAACATCAAGATATAACATAATGCAATGCACCGGTATCAAATAGAACACTAACAGATATATCATGAATCTGAAACGTACCTCATAAAACTGCCTTTCCCTTCTCCTAAGCTGTTGGCTTCGAACAGGCTCCAATGCATACAAATTGCCCTTTCCATCCTTAGCGGGAACCTTGCACTGGTTCTTATAGCCGCCAATCTAGTCACAATTGAACCACTGACATTCTTCTTCTTGGCTACCTCCTTTGCTTTTCCAGCACGACACTTATTAGTAAAATGCCCCTTCTTGTCGCACTTGAAGCACACAATCTCAGAATTCCTTTTCTTAGCTGCTCTACCCTTCTGAGCACGCTTCTTAGGAATGGACTTCCTCTTTTGATTCTGCCCAATCTGGACCTCCTTAGCCTTACTCTTCTCTAGAGAATCAAGAATCTCCTCATGCCTTAAGGCCATTTCCACTACAAAATCAGAAGGATCTCTCATATAAGGTAATGTATCCCTTGCTAACTTAGGCTTCATCCCCTGATAAATTTCTCATTCCTCTTCATTATTGTATCCACTAAAGCATACCCATATCTAGCCCAACTCCTCAAACCAACTAGTGTAGTCTAGAAAATACATGTCTCCCAGCTCTAACTCAGCAAACTTTTTGATCAAAGATGATGTGCCATCGTAGACATGAACCTCTTCTGGAACCTCCCCTTGAAATCTGCCTACGTCAAGGTTTCCTCATCCACACTAGCCGTCACACTGTTCCAACAAATCAAAGCTGCTCCCTGGAGCTGTCTCGAAGCAAGCTTCCTCTTCTGCTCATCATTGAGCCCCAAGTCTGCAAAGATTCTCTTACAATGCAGCAACCAATTTTCCACCTCTATAGCATCCTCTGTTCCTAGAAATGCCTTCCCTCCAAGATTAGCGTGATCTCCGTTTGGCTTAGCATAATGTTAATTATCGAAACTTCCAAATCTCCTGCCCCTGCAGCATCTCCTCCTACCACTCCAGCTGTAATTCTAGCTTGCATCATATTCACAAAAAACTGATACAAAACTCCCATGTCCACTTGCGAGACTTCAGCACCTACATTCTCTACTTATGCCTGACCTTGGGTCCTCCTCGCATTAGGCCTGACATTCCCATCAGTACCTCCCTTCCTCGGTTAACTCTTCCTCTTCTACCATCCATATATGTATTCAAAGCTCATGAGATATAGAAAAATTACCTAACAAAGATAGGAGACTAGAGACAAAGCGTATACATATATATAGAAAATACAAGTATGTTACTATAGTGTTATCCCATACCCCAATCTTACTCTAATTCCTAAGGATTATGTTTTCAAAACCATTTTTAGTTTAAATTTTTTCATAAAACTATGCTTCGATACCAAGTTGTAACATCCCGTATCTAGAGGCCAAAAGCTAAGCGCTACAGATGTTGCAGTCATCCATGGTATTAACTTCTGGGGACAAAATATGGTAATGCTAATGGTATCCATAATATCAGAAGCATTTGAATAAGAATAAAATCACAGATTTCCAAGAACAACATTTTACTGAATACATTTCAAAACAAATTCAAATCTAGTTACATTGTAACGACCCACAATTTTCGATAATTAGAATAGTTAATTTAATAATGTTTTGTGATTTAATGTTGGAAGAAATAAAAATTTGTTATTTAATAATAAGAATATAACTGGAATGAAATGTAATAGTATTAATTTAAGGAAATTGATAACTGCTTTATGTGAGATTTCAATTAATTGAAAAAATTGAAAAGTTATAATTGGTAATAGATTGTAAATTAATTGTAATAATGTGTATATTAATTGATAATTGTGTGACGACCCGTCTTTCATTTAATGGAAAGACGTATCATCAATAAGAAAAGAAATAGATAGAAATAGAGAAGATAGAAAGAAAGTACAACAACATCGAATCTCACAGCGGAAACGGAACAAAATGTAATATTACACGTATACATTACATAGTTTTACATATCAGAGTACACAAAATAATACGACATCATTACATTAGACAGTTATAAGGGTCTGTCTAACCATTACATCCAAAATTCAACTTCCAAAAGTCACGACACATCGGTTATAGATAGATTGATACGTCTGGACTCCAGCTCCAAGCTTCCAAAACATTTGACAATACTAAACTGATCACTTGGCTACTCATAAAAATTTAAGTACCCAAGAGTTTAAGAAAATGAATAAACTCTGGGTCAGACATGGAGCACGTGTGAGTAAACGGTTAAAGCTGTTCAACTTTAAAATCATTTGAAAACAAAAGGTACAACGTAAGACTTCCCACACATAAACATGGGTGAGATTTTACCTTACGCTGACCAAAACATTTGGTAGAAAACAGTGATATTATAATAGGGTCTAGGTTTTCAATATAAAATACAGAAATAGCTGGAATGCTTACATCTCACGTTCCAACATAGTTGGGCTCAATCAAAACCATACAGGCACTTATTGAAGATTGGACTCCATACAATGGCAGGGCTACTGGGGTACCGCCCGTCATGGTACGTGGCCTAGATCAACGTACCGAGGATCCACCCTAAATTCCCTGCAACACAAGGCTGGAGCCGTCCCTTAGTGGACAGTCCCGAACAAGACAACCCCGTAGTTGTGGCCAACAACAGCCCACAAAGCCGAAATAATAAGGGACCTCTAGATAGGGGTAAATCTTGTCCTACTTCGGTGCTACCCACTTAACCTTGCTGCACCTCTACTGTTTTAGCCATTCCCGGTTAATGAGGCTTGAGGCTACGATTACCTTTACAAGAACACATCTTGTAAGCTCATCGTCCACCTGACGATGTTTTGAAAGCATTTAATCCATACAAGTTTGTTTCAGGTTCGAATGAAACCGAAGGCATTATCTCGTTACACTCATTTTGGAATCACCCATAGAGTCAACGACAATAACCCTTGCACTTTGAAACTTCATCTCGATCTTCACTTTGAGATGTCACGACCTAGTTTTTAACTTGGATCGATGTAGTTTTCGAATAATCAAACTTGATTTTCGATTCCGGTATCATTGAAATCCAAATGCCATCTTAAAGGTCAAGTTGTTTAAAGATTTAAACAATTCAATTCAATTTAAGACATTGAATTCACAGAGCATTATCCACGGATAATAACAAATATCTATCATAGATATATTTAATATCTCATCATAGAATATCATAGATTATCATCCAATAGCTATCAACTAATCCAGACATTCAACTCAAAACAATCATCCATAAGCAAGCATCTTTAATCCATATTATAATTAATTTAATTAATTCAAATTAAATTAGTTACCTAAGAATTAACCAATTAACCTTGCTTAATCAATCATTAATTAATTACAATCATTAATTAATTAATCACTTCTTAATTAACCTCATAATCAATTAATTAATCTTTAATTAATTAATTAATTAATTAATTATCCTTTAACTATTAATTAATAACCTTAATTATTAATTAATAAAAACTTAATTATAAATTAATCAATTCTTAATTATTAATTAATTAATCCTTAATTAACAATTAATTAATATTAATTACTTAATTAATTAATTTCAAATTAGAAATTAGTTTATCTTAATTACTTAATTAATTATAATTAATTAACCCTAATTACTTGATTAATTAATTCTTAATTATTAATTAATAAATCACTAATCACTTAATTAATTCCTAATTACTGAATAATTAATCTTTAATTATTGATTAATTAATCTTTAATTATCTAATTAATTAACCTTGAATTATAAATTAATTAATCCTTAATTACTTAATTAATTCTTAATTAACAATTAATTAATCCAAAATTAATTATTAAACCTTTATAAAATAATTAATCCAAAATTATTAACTAATTTTACTTTACTTACCTTATTAATTAAAGTAATCTTTAATCATAAAAACTTAGCTAACTTTTAAAATAAAATCATGTCATTAATTACTTAAAATTAATGCATGTTTAAGACATTCATCTTAATTTATACTTAATTACTTTTAAAAATTAAGTTTTAAAAGAATACTTAAGCATTTCTCAAATTTTAGTTAACAAAGTATAAAACTTATTCAATCAAATAGTTTTAAGCATTTGTCGAATAGAAGTTTAAACCATTTAAAATTTAAATTTTAAAATTAGTTTGAAAACCCTTTTTAAAACACTCAATTCCGCTTCGGGTTCGACACGCTTCTAACTCGAGTACTGACTCGAGTTTCCTTCTTCATTTCCCTTTTTCTTCTTTTTAGTTTAGTTTAAGTTTTAAACTTTAAATAAAACTGGAAAAGGAAAAATCATGAACACAAGCACAGACTCGAGCCGCATCTTATCTCATTCGAGCATCAACACGAGCAAAACTTCATTGTTCCCAGCCCATCTTATGTGCATTGACTGATCTGGTGCACATGCACACACCGACGGCGACCCTCCGACACTATCGACCTCCATCACCAAGTCGATTACGGCGTCCCCAAACCTTCGCACCACTCCGCAACCATGATCGATCATCAAAACCAAAATCGAGCCACCGGTCGAAAAACTGAAAACACATTCCCATCTGAAACTGCCTCGTCGAGGCAATTCCAACCACCAGAACCACCAAAACATCGCCAGCGACTTCACTAGACTCCACGCCATCTTTTTCCCAAACCACGTGCTGCTCGATGCATCGATGAACCCACAACGACCAATTCTTCAATACTAGAAAGAACTATGGTTTTAAAACCAATTGGCCTATCGCCGACGCCACGGCGAATGAACACCATATCCACCATTTTTTCCAACACCCCCAGATGACAACTTAGCTTCGACAAAAGCCACAACACCCAAAGCCCACACAGTCGCCGTAATTAGCTCAAACACCCTTTTCTGATCATTCCTGAAATGCGAACCCAAATCTAAATGAAAATTCGAGATTTTTTTTAATAATCTAGTTTTCCAATGGCAATTCAAGTTGCTTGAATCTTTAAAATAAAATGTTTGATTTTTATCGAATTCAAAGATCTTACCGACTTTAATGCATTCCAAAAGAATTTCAAACACGAAATATTTAAACTCATTTTTAAATTATAAATTACATTTTCACAAACTTGTTTTGTTTAGAAAATAAAGCCTAATAACACATAGATCAAAAGTTATTGGATTTTTCTTTGTTTTTCACTCTGTAATCTAGAAATAGAGGGTAACAGATATTTGACTAGCATGCACAGATCTCACATACATATACATAGAGATTTACATATATTTTTTCACATGCAAGCACCATATAATCAAGAAAATACAGATTAATTCTACATAAACTTCTATTTAAAAGTTTGCTCACCTGAAACTGTTTTTAAGCAGAGACTTAAATTTTTTTTGCAGATTGCAAACTTTGAACTGCAGATCCTTGAAATTAAAACTGGAAATGCTAGAAAACTAAAACGCTATGCTGGGATGCTTTAAGCTTTGAATTTGATTTACCTTAACTTTTAATTTGAAGAGTTCTTGTTAGTTGAGTTGATCTAAGGTTGAAGATCTTCAGATTTGAGAATAACTTGGCTAGAAGATTTAACTTTTCTTTTAAACTTTGAATTTGCAAAGACGATGACTAGAATCTTGATTTAGTTTTACTGAATTTGTCTTACAGGTTTTGGTATTTTTAAGTTTCTTTGACTTGTAAAATGCATGTAGCTTTTGTTTTTAGAATTTTGGAAAGAAGATAAAAAAAAGAAAATGAAGAGGAAGGTATTTGTTTATATAAGTTTAAATTAGATTTAGTAAAAATAAAAGAAAATTAAATTAAAAATTGACACTTGTCATTTCGCTTAGATAATTAGCTAACACATGTTATTAAGAATGATTACAAGTTAACACATGTTACTTTCATGCAAAATTAGATTTTTAAAAGCTTTTATAATTAATTTTCTAATTTAAAAATACATTTTTTAATTTATATAAATAAATATCTTTAAAAAGAAAATATTATAAAATAATTTTATGTTTTAAATAAAATCTTGAAATTACATTTTATAACCAAAGTATGATTTAAGATATAAATAACTATCTTTTTGAATTTTAATTAAAATATCCAAATTCAAATTAAATTTCAAATCCAATTTAAAAATCAATTTGATATATACATATAATTTTAAGAAATCCTATTTCCATTTGTATATAATAATTCTATTTAAAATCTATATATATACAACACAATTTATTATTATTGTTTAAATTAACAATTTATCAATTTTAATTAATTTATTAAAAGAGATTATCACATTTAAATTTGGTTTGAAATTCGGGGATATCATATTCCTTCCCCTTTAAAAAAAATTCGTCTTCGAAATTTAAACAAATGATAATCCAAAACTTTTATTTTATTTCAACAATTTAAAGCATACATATCATCCATACATTAGCAACCAACAAACAATTCATCCAAACAACAATACATTCAGTACAAACATCACTAACTACCCGGACACAAATCTGGAAAAGCCTTCCTAACACTATCCAGAGTCTCCCAGGTACAGTCTCTGGGATCCTCACTCCATTAGACTTTGACAAGCTTCACTATCTTGCTCCTGAGTTTCCTCTCATCTTAATCAATAATCTGAACAGGATGTCTGACAACCGATAAGTCTGGCTCAATCTCTAAGTCTTCTTGCACAGCTGGCTCCACAATAAGAGATGGATCATGCACGTATTTCCTCAAATGAGATACATGAAAAACATTATGAATTCCAGCCATCTGGACTGGCCTTTTAATCCTGTAAGCTACTGCACCAATCCTTTCGAGCACTCGAAATGGACCAATATATCTTGGGGCGAGTTTTCCCGTCTTTCCGAATCTTATTGCTCCTTTTATCGGGGAAACTTTGACAAAGACTAGATCTCTAATCTCTAATTCCAATTGTCTTCTTCTTTTATCTGTATATTTCTTTTGATGGTCCTAAGCAGCTCTCATCCTCTTCATGATAAACTTGATTTTTGCAGATGCTTCATGGATCAAATCTGGTCCAAGCACAAGACGATCTTTCGACTCTATCCAATAGGATGGGGATCTACACGGTCTTTCATACATAGTTTCATAGGTAGCCATCTTAATACTCGCATGGTAAGTGTTATTGTAAGAGAATTCCACTAGATGTAGATGGTCTTCCCAAGACCCACCAAAATCCAATACACAGGCCCACGGTATATTTTCTAGAATTCGGTTAAGCCTCTCCGTCTGCCCATCTGTCTGGGAATGGTATGCTGTACTCAATCTCAAACTTGTACCCATAGTTGATTGCAAAGCCTCCCAAAACTTGCTGGTGAAGATAGGATCTCGATCACTTACTATACTGACTGGAACACCATGCAATCTGACTATCTCTCTCAAGAAAATCTCTGCTATAGAAGCTGCAGTACGGGTTGCCTTAACCGGAATAAAATAGGCGCTTTTAGTTGGGTGATCCACAATCACCCATATTCCTTCATTTCCCTTTATGGTTCTTGGCAAACAGTCAATGAAATCCATCGAAATCATTTCCCATTTCCACATCGGGACTTCCAAAGGCTGCAACAATCCGATCGACTTCTGTTGATCTCCTTTCACCTGCTGGCAGATGGCACAACTATTGACCAAAGCAGCTACATCCCTCTTCATGCTCGGCCACCAGAAGACCCTTCTCATATCCTTATACATTTTAGAAATTCCTAGGTGGATATTCAGTTTGGAGCGATGACACTATGATAAAACTTATTGCCTCAATCCATCTATATCAGGCACACACAAACGACCATTGATTCTCAAAGATCCCAGATCGTCCACCTTGAAATCCGAATATTGACCATCCTTAGTTCTAAGAATCAGTTCTTCAAAAGATCTATCCTTCATTTTCTTGCTTATGATTCTTTCCTAGAGAGATGGAACAACTTCCAAAAGAGACAGAACTGCATTTTTGCTAAGAGCATCAGCCACAACATTTGCCTTCCCCGGGTTATATAGAATATCCAAATCATACGATGCCAAAAGCTCAACCCATCGCTACTGCCTCAGATTAAGATCCTTTTGAGAGAAAAGGAACTTCAATGGTTTGTGATCCGTGAATAACTCGAACATTTCTCCCAAAAGATAGTGCCTCCAGATCTTTAAAGCAAAAACAATGGCCAACAACTCCAGATCGTGCGTAACATAGTTCCTTTCATGAGGCTTCAATTTTCAACTTGCATACGCAATTACCCTTTCATTTTGCATCAGAACTGCTCCCAGACCAACTATGCAGACATCCGTATAGACCTCAAACTTGCTCTTCCCATTCGGAATAGCCAATATAGGAGCCCTTGTCAGCTTTTCCTTCAGATTCTTGAAAGCCTCCTCACATTCAGCGGTCCACTTGAACTTTGCTTCTTTCCTTGTCAGCTTGGTTAGGTGCGAAGAGATCTTGGAATAATCCTTGATAAACTTCCTATAGTAGCCAGCCAATCCCAGAAAACTGCGAACTTCAGTCGGTGTCTGCGGCTACTTCCACTCCAGAATATTCTCAAACTTAGCTGGATCCACTGAAATACCCTCTCTAGAAACAATGTGCCCTAAAACTTTGACCTTCGATTTCCAAAAATGGCACTTAGAGAAATTCACCTTCAGAACATGCCTTCTCAGAGTCTCTAACACTATTCCCAAATGATATTGTGCTCTTCTTCAGACTTAGAGTAGACCGGGATATCGTCGATGAACACCAAAACAAACTTACTCAACACATCTCTAAAAACTCGGTTCATCAGATTGAAAAAGTAGGCAGGAGCATTGGTTAACCCGAAAGGCATCGCCAACCACTCATAGAAACAATTGGGTCCCCTAAATGCAGTTAAGGGAATATTGTCCTCAGCTACCCTTAACTGATGGAAACTTGATGCTAAGTCCAGTTGAGAGAAAACAGAAGCTCCATGCAGCTGGTCAAAGAGATCATCAATACGAGGTAAAGGATACTTGTTTCGGATGGTTACTTTGTTCAATTCTCGTTAATTAACACAGAACCTTAGAGACCCATCCGACTTGGTGACAAACAACGCAACAAAACCCCAATAAGAAAAACTAGGCCTAATCAATCCCTTCTCCAAAAGATCTTGAGTTTGCTTCACTAGCTCCTCCCTCTCTCTAAGAACCATCCTCCTGCTTGGTTGAATCGCTAGTACTGCTCTCGGAACCAAATTAATGTGAAACCATATCTCTCGGTGCGGAGGTAAACACTTTACTTTCTCGAATACATCTGGAAAATCTTGGACCACATCGATCTCTCCAACCTCCTCTTCTTGAGAAGTCTCGATACCATGTAAAAGACTAATCAAGTGAATTCCAGAATTATCATACATCACTTTAGCAATCCTACCTAGATCAGTTTCCAACGAAACTATTCTCTCTTCATAATTCAGGACAGCCTTATACTTATCAAGCCAATCCATTCCCAAAATAAGGTCAAACCCCTTAAAATCCAACACATAAGGGTCATAGGAAAAACTACGGGACAGATAGAAAATTCTCAAATTCTTACTAATCATATCTAATTTGGTTACCCCTTCTATGGGATTAGATATAAAGATGGGATGGTCAATAGTACTAGGGGTAAGAAGGAACTTCTCTATTGATTCCAAAGAAATAAAACTTAAAGAGGCACCCGAATCAAACAAAACTTTAATATACTTGCCATCTAAAACAATGTACCTTCCAATACTCCTTTGCCTTTAGATGAAGTTAATGGTGCACCCTCCAAAGCAAATACCTTGTTTTACCCATCTTTATGAAGTAGCGGGAAATCCTTGATCATATGACCTAGTTGGTGGCAGTTGAAACATAGAGATTTCTGAACCAAGGCCGAACCCGGTCCATTTTGATGTGACGCTACTGCTGTGTTCTTCCTTAAAGACACTCATTAGGCAAATGCCCATCTTGCTGACAATTATAACATTTCCGACGTCCGTTGTTGCTTCCGGGCTTCTTCTTGTTCTGCTTCTTCCAATTGGGATTGAACTTTCTCTTGTTTGGGTTGGAAGAATTCCCTTCGGATGCTGCTACTAGTGCCACTAGTCTCTTATTCATCAAATCCTTATATCTCAGAGCCATATCAATTAACTCCACACAAGAACCTTTCAAATGCGCTGTCATCTTTTCATGATATTCTGGCCTCAATCCTTACACGAAAATTTTGTTCTTTTAGAGGGGAGTGTCAATGAGTCCTAGTCCAAAGCAAGATAGTTCATTGAATTTGGTTTCATACTCCTCTATAGTTATGCTTCCCTGCTTCAAATTCAGAAAATCCCGGTACAAACGAGTTTTCCCTGCTGTTGGCATGAACTGCTCCTCAAACAATTCTTTAAATCTACCCCAAAAAATGTCGTCCTCAGAGACATTTGCTGTTACTGCGTCCCACCAGGCTGTAGCACCTTCTTGCAATTGCCATGAAGCCATTACCCTCTTTTGCTCATCCGACAAATTCATACTCTTAAAGATTTGCTTGCAAGAGCGTAGCCAAGCTTGGAACTCAATTATAGTCTCTGATCCTTTAAATGGTTTTCCTCCAAGGTTGGTGAAGTCCTTGCATAGAGCAGCAAAACTAACTTGAGGTGGTGCTGGATTAACAGCCTCGTTATATGTCTGGCCTCTCCTATCATTGGTCGATGTGCTTCCTACTACTCTGCCCCTTCTGCGTCATGAACTCATTTTGGCTACCTGGACAGGTAACCCAACCAATTCAGATAGGGATATAGTTATATATAAAAATTACAAATACGCACTCTTAAGATAGATACTACTCCGGAGCCTAGGTATTTCTCAACCTATGCTCTGATACCAATTGTGACGACCCGTCTTTCATTCCATAGAAAGGCGTATCATCAATAAGAAAAGAAATAGATAGAAATAGAAAAGATAGAAAGAAAGAACAACAACATCAGAATCTCACAGCAGAAATGGAACAAAATATAATATTACACATGTACATTACATAGTTTTACATATCAGAGTACACAAAATAATACAACATTGTTACATTAGAGAGCTATAAGGGTCTGTCTAACCATTACATCCAAATACAACTTCCAAAAGTCACAACACAGCGGTTATAGGTTGATAGATATGTTTGGACTCCAGCTCCAAGCTTCCAAAACATTTGACAATCCTATCCCGATCACTTGGCTGCTCATAAAAAATTGAGTACCCAAGAGTTTAAGAAAACAGAATAAACTCCGGGTCAGACATGGGTCTGGTGTGAGTAAACGGTTAAAGTTGTTTAACTTTAAAATCACCTGAAAACAAAAGTTATCACATAAGACTTCCCACACATAAACATGGGTAAGTTTTTACCTTACGCTAACCAAAACATTTGATAGAAAATCCAGTGATATTATAACAGGGTCAAGGTTTTCAGTATAAAATACAGAAATATCTGGAATGCTTACATCTTACGTTCCAACATAGTTGGGCACAATCAAAACCGTACAGGCACTTATTGAAGATTGGACTCCATACAATGGCAGGGCTACTGGGGTACCGCCCGTCATGGTACGTGGCCTAGATCAACGTACCGAGGATCCACCCTAAATCCCCTACAACACAAGGCCGGAACTATCCCTTACTGGACAGTCCCGAACAAGGCAACCTCGTAGTTGTGGCCAACAACTCCCCCCACAGCCGAAATAATAAGGGACCTCTAGACAGGGGTAAATCTTGTCCTACTTGGGTTCTACCCACTTAACCTTGCTGCACCTCCCCAGTTTTAGCCATTCCCGGTTGATAAGGCTTGAGGCTACGATTACCTTTACAAGAACACATCTTGGAATGCTCATTATCCACCTGACGATGTTCTAAAAGTATTCAATCCATACAAGTTCATTCCAGGTTCGAACGAAACCGAAGGCATTATCTCGTTACACTCATTTTGGTATCACCCTCAGAGTTAACGACAATAACCCTTACACTCCGAAACTCCATCTTGATTTTCAATTTGAGATGTCGTGACCTAACGTTTAACTTGGATCGATGTGTTTTTCGGATAATCAAACTTGATTTTTGATCCCTGACTCATGGAAATCCAAACGCCATCTTAAAGGTCAAGTAGTTTAAAGATTTAAACAACTCAATTCAATTTAAAACATTAAATTCACACAGCATTATCCACAGATAATAACAAAATCTATCATAGATATATTAAATATCTCATCACGGAATATCACATATTATCATCCAATAGATATCAACCAATCCATACATTCAACTCAAAACAATCATCCATAAGCAAGCATCTTTAATCCGTATTGTAATTAATTTAATTAATTGAAATTAAATTAATTACCTAAGAATTAACCACTTAACCTTGCTTAATCAATCATTAATTAATTACAATCATTAATTAATTAATCACTTCTTAATTAACCTCATAATCAATTAATTAATCTTTAATTAATTAATTAATTATCCTTTAACTATTATTAATAACCTTAATTATTAATTAATAAAAACTTAATTATAAATTAATCAATTATTAATTACTAATTAATTAATCCTTAATTAATAATTAATTAATCTTAGTTACTTAATTAATTAATTTCAAATTATAAATTAGTTTATCTTAATTACTTAATTAATTATAATTAATTAACCCTAATTACTTGATTAATTAATTGTTAATTATTAATTAATAAATCACTGATCACTTAATTAATTAATTCCTAATTACTGATTAATTAATCTTTAATCATTGATTAATTAATCTTTAATTATCTAATTAATTAACCTTTAGTTATAAATTAATTAATCCTTAATTACTTAATTAATTCTTAATTAACAATTAATTAATCCAAAATTAATTATTAAACCTTTATTAATTAATTAATCAAAGATTATTAATTAATTTAATTTTAATTACCTTATTAATTAAAGTAATCTTTAATCATAAAAACTTAACTAACTTTCAAAATGAAACCATTTCGTTAATTACTTAAAATTAATACATGTTTAAAACATTTCATCTTAACTTATACTTAATTACTTTTAAAAATTAAGTTTTGAAAGAATACTTAAACATTTCTCAAATTTTGGTTAACAAAGTATAAAACTTCTTTAATCAAATAGTTTTAAACATTTATCATATAGAAGTTTAAACCATTTAAAATTTAAACTTTAAAATTAGTTTTGAAAACCATTTTAAACACTCAATTCTGCTTCAGGTTCGACCCGCTTCTAATTCGAGTACTGACTCGAGTTTACTTCTTCATTTCCCTTTTTCTTCTTTTTTTATTTTAGTTTAAGTTTTATGCTTTAAACAAAACTGGAAAAGGTAAACTCACGAACATGAGCACAGACTCGAGCCACATCTTATCTCACTCGAGCATCAACATGAGCAAAACTTCATCGTTCCCACCCCATCTCATGTGCACTGACTGATCTGGTGCACATGCACACGCCGTCGGTGACCCTCCAGCACTATCGACCCCATCACCAAGTCGATTACAGTGTCCCCAAACCTTTGCACCACTCAGCAACCATGATCGAACATCAAAACCAAAATCGAGCCACCGGTCGAAAAACTGGAAACCCATTCCCATCTGAAACTGCCTCGTTGAGGCAATTCCAGCCACCAGAACCAGCAAAACTTCGCTAACGACTTCAATAGACTCTACACCATATTTTTCCCAAAACACACGCAGCTCGATGCATCGATGAAACCACAGCGACCAATTCTTCAAAACAAGACATAATTAGGGTTTTAAAACAAATTGGCTTATCGCCGATGCCACGATGAATGAACACCGCATCCACCATTTTTCACGACACCCCCAGACGATAACTTAGCTTCCACGAAAACCACCACACCCAAAGTCCACCCAGTCGCCGTAATTAGCTCAAACTCCCTTTTCCGATCATTCCAGAAATGCGAACCCAAATCCAAAAGAAAATTCGAGATTTTTTTTAAAAAATCTATTTGTCCAATGGCAATTCAAGTTGCATGCTTGAAACTTCAAAATAAAATGTTTTATTTTTATCAAATTTAAAGATCTTACAGACTTTAATGCATTCTACAAGAATTTCAAATATGAAATATTTAAACTCGTTTTTAAATTCTAAATTACATTTTCACAAACTTGTTTTGTTTATTAAAGCCTAATAACACATAGATAAAAAGTTACTGGATTTTTCTTTGTTTTTCACTTTGTATTAATCTAGAAACAGAGAGTAACAGATATTTGACTAGCATGCATAGATCTCACATACATATGCACAGAGATTTACATATACATTTTCACGTACAAGCACCATATAATCAAGAAAATACAGATTAAATTCTACGTAAACTTATTTTTAAAAGTTTACTCACATGATACTGTTTTAAAGCAGAGACTTAAAAAAATTTGCAGACTGGAAAACTTTGAACTACAGATCCTTGAACTAAAACTGGAAATGCTAGAAAATTAAAATGCTATGCTGAGATGTTTAAGCTTTGAATTTGATTTGCCTTAACTTTGAATTTGAAGAGTTCTTGTTAGCTGAGTTGATCTGAGGTTGCAGATCTTCAGATTTAAGAATAACTTGGCTAGAAGATTTGACTTTGCTTTTAAACTTTGAATTTACAAAGATGATGACTTGAACCTTGATTTAGTTTTACTGAATTTGCTTACAGCTTTTGGTATTTTTAAGTTTCTTTGATTTTTAAAATGCTTGTAGCTTTTGTTCTTAGAATTTTGGAAATAAGATTAAAAAAAATGAAGAGGAAGGTATTTGTTTATATAAGGTTAAATTAGATTTATTAAAATAAAAGAAAATTAAATTAAAAATTGACACTTTTCATTTCCCTTAGATAATTAGCTAACACATGTTATTAAGAATGATTACAAGTCAACACATGTTACTTTTATGCAAAATTAGATTTTTAAAAGATTTTATAATTAATTTTCTAATTTAAAAATACATATTTTAATTTATATAATTAAGTCTCTTTAAAAAGAAAATAATATAAAACAATTTTATGTTCTAAATAAAATCATGAAAATACATTTTATAACCAAAGTATGATTTAAGATATAAATAACTATCGTTTTCAGTTTCAATTAAAATATTCAAATTCAAATTAAATTTCAAATCCAATTAAAAATCAATTTGATATATACATATAATTTTAACAAATCCAATTTCCATTTGTATATAACAATCTATTTAAAATACACACACACACAACACAATTTATTATTTTTGTTTAAAATAACAATTTATCAATTTTAATTAATTTCTTAAAAGAGATTATCACATTTAAATTTGGTTTGAAATTCCGGGATATCACAAATTGGATTAAAAGAGTAATTGATAATTTAAATGTTGGGTTGATTTATGAATTAGTAAGTGATAAAGTGAAATGGAATAAAATTAGCGCTGTGTAAATAACTATAACATTTGTGTGTAGATAACAAACATATAAATGTGATTAAATATAGAATTGGTGACAATTGTTATTTGTTTCTAATTTATTTAAATCAATTGAAATTGAATGACATTAAATATTACGTATAATGGGTTAATACGATAACAGAAAAGGTGAATGCATTAAAATGTACAGAAATGTAAATTACATTCATGAGGCAATAAATAGATTTAATAAAAAGAGTTCAACCAAGATAATTTATTGGGATTTAAAATTTTAATTAATATAAAATTCGACAAAAATTCAATACAATTGAAATATTGCAACTAATATGTTAAAAGATGATAATTGGAGAATATTAATGCAATAAAATATAAACCAATGTTAACTATGTCTGTAGGATAATGATTGATTGAATAAAAATATTGAAATCAAATTAAATCAATTTATTGGAATTAAATATAAAATTAAATGAGATTTTATTACAGTTGAAATCGAACACTGTAATTAGTGTAATATTTACCACTGGATTGATGTATAATTTTTTTAAAATTTTTGTGAATGTCTAGGTAATCAAAAAAGATAAATCTTGTTAGTTATTAAAGGTGGAATCAAAAGTGATTTAATCAATTTAATATAATTTATTTAATTAACGTGAAAATAGCCATTTTGGCAACCATCTCGGATTTGAAAGAAACCAGTCTCAACGGATCCACAATGGTGAATTATTGTAAGGTTTCAAGTTTCGCAGCAATCAAACTTGTAGTTTGATCATACAGACTCGAAACACATAGAAGTCAATTTAATTTAATTCAATCGAAATCAATTTGTAATATGCTGATTTTAAAGCTAACTTCTTTATACTATGGAATTAGGACTTGAAACATGTTCCATTGAGTTTAAAATTGTCGAAAACATCCATTTTGACATATGGGATGACCCACTTTCATTTCGGAAGCGAAACGGGCTTTTCGGGTCGTTACTGTCAATTCGAACCAATTCGATATGGTATTCATTCTTATCGGGATTTGTTAATATAAATAGTTCTGTTACAAACCCTAGCAGCCTTTCATTTCTCATTATTGTACGTATAGTTCTATCTGACTGTTCCTTCTCTCTTCTTCAATTGAAGAAACCCAATTTACATTCAAACCCAAAAATTCAATTTCTAAATCAATTTTAATATTTAAACTCCTCCAAACCTTAAGAAGTTATATACCGATTCGAAGCACTCGATGAGCGCAACCTTGATCTGCAATTTGTTTTTTAATCGGAGTCACCGTTTGTCTAGAAATCGAGGTTGAACCTCATCCCTCCATATTAGGTTTTCGCTATCCAATGGCGGATCTTCATCCGATCGATGATCAAAAGGCACAATTGTGAAGAAGGTGATTAATAGTGCTCATCGGTATGGTTAGTTCATCGAATCAGTCAGCATAGTCACCAGAAATTGAGGATCATTCGTCGATTTTTGTGCTCGGCATGGCAGCTCTGTGCAGTGGCAGAGGGGGCCGCGTTCATAGCCAAGGTGAACGGTGATGGTGGCGTTCTAGAGATATCATCGTTTAATTTAATATTTAATTTAGTTGTCAATTTAATACCTGTTAATGATAATCAGTTATTTATTGATGTCTATTGGTTGATTTGTATGATGATTGTGACATATGTTTGATTATCGATATTGGATGATTTGGTATTGTATTTTAGATTGTCATAACACTGCAATTTCCTTATAGGTTGAAATGACACATACCCAAACGATCTATAGATTAGGAAAAAATCATTACGGGTTGAAATGACAGACTCGGGCGATTTTATGGATTTCTATTTAATTCAGGATTGCGGTTTGAAATGATATATAATTGTAAAATTTTAAATTGTAGATTGAAATGATGAATATCCGTACCACTAACCTATGTAGAAAATTATATACAGACAGCAGATTTGTTAAATTAAATGATTTTAATTCTTTAAATTTTGAATTCAGTTAATTGGCATTTTGAAATAGAAATGTATTTATATAAACTGAATTATTTTTGATAATCCAAGCGTTAATGCTGAAATTGAAATTAATTTAATGAATTGTTCAAAGGATTTAAATTTGAATTTCAAAGTTGAAGTGTCAAATATAAATGAATTTATCAGAATTGAGTTATCAAAATATATGGATATAACTTTGAAATCTATTTTAAACTAGTTTAAACTATTTTAAATAAATTAACTACTTCAATTAATTTAAAACTATTTTAATCTTTATAACCTATTTAATCCAATTTAATCTATTTTACCAATTTTAAACTGATTAAATTTATTTAATCCATTTAAAATCAATTTAAGATAATTTAAATCGGTTTAATCTATTTTAGATCAATGTAAATCATTTTAAATCAAATTTAAATCTATTTAAACTATATTTTACTATTTAAAATATTTCAAGCTATTTTAAACTATTTTTAAAACTATTAAAACTATTTATGACCACCTAAACTATTTTCTAAAATTTCAAACTGTGTAAAGTTGAAGTATTTATAATTAAATCCTTGATGATGATCAAACCAATGGCTTCCTTCATCTGGCGTTTCTCGCTCGTGGCGATTTCTTCTCCGTGATATCCCATTCTTTTCGCTTCACGTCGCCCTGTTTCATGTCCTCTTCTCCTTCTCGTACATCTCCATCTCACCTCCCCGCTCCCTCATCGACACGTTCTGGGCGTCTATTTAAGCCCATGTCAGCTGTTGGTGTCTCACAGCCTAGAATTCATTCGTTCTCCAATTTCCCTCCTCTTCGTTTTTCCAACCTAGCTACTGTAGTCCCTGATGCTCACCGTTCCTCGTGTGATGGTATTAATGATGCGGCTGCTGGCTGTGTCCCATCTGGTGCTGAATCGCTTTCACCTAGTTTGCTGCAATTTCCACCTCCTCCTGGGTCAAATGTGTGTTCACTTGTTAACTTTTTATGCGATACAGGAAACCTTGTTTCGCCTGCTTTGAACAATGAGTGTGGTTTGGGTGGCCTGACTAGAAGTGTAGTGGGCTTGGTTGCGGCTACTAATTCGGAACGATGCATGCCAAATGTTTGTCTAAATGCAACTGGGGTTCTTGGCCCATTTAACAATGAAGATTGTTCGGCTGCGTCAAAGGCTGATTTGCCCATTGTTGAGGATCGCCCTAGGCCTTCTACATCTTTGCCAACTTGCCCAAAGTCTTGGTCTTCTTTATTTAATTCACTTCCTCGTAACGCTGGTGATTACATTCCAATTGATTTTGAAATTGTTGAAGAGAATGGAGTGAAGATCCCTCCTCCTAATGTTATCCAAGCTGGAGTTGATTTTTGGTCTAATTATTTGGTTGGTTTCTTCCTAGAACCAAATCACCGTCTTCGTGATCCGTCCTTGGTTTTAAGAAAGGTTTGGAAGCTACGTGGTAATTTGCATGTGAAACTGATTGACTCCTTGTATTATCTCAAGTTTTCTTACGTTGAGGATCGTCGGCTAGTTCTTAGTGCCGAGCCTTCTTTTATTGATGGAAGGCCCTTTATTATCACTCTTTATCTCCTAATGTGGCGAGTGCTCGTGAGAAAGTGTTATCCATCCCCGTATGGGTGTACTTTTCACAGATTCCCTCTACGCTTCAGCCTTTGCTTGGGTTGAATTGGTTAGCCTGCAACGTTGGAAACTGAAATGTTTTGACTCTAATACGGTTGCGCGAGATAAATTGATGTATGCAAAGGCTCTTATCGAGATTTCCCCCTTCAAGCCTCTCCCTGTTACTATTCATGTTCAGCTTGCTGTTGGGAATGTTGCGGAGGTCCGTGTCCGCTATGCATGGGTCCGAGATATTTGTACCTCCTGTCAGTCTTTTGGCCACCTGGCCATCTCCTGCCTTCATTCCAAAACCTCCGCGGCTGCTCCTAAGATTCTTCTGCCTCGCCCCCCGCTTCGGAAATGGATTCCTAAGGTCTCATCTTCTGCTTCTCAAATCCCACCTCTCCCTGCGTCTGATCTGGGTCCTCCTCCAACTGGAGATACGGCTGTCTCTCCTACTGTTGCTGTGGTACCCTGTGTTGCCTCAGCTTCTCCTGTTGCTGTTCCGGATTCTGCTAGGGTTGTTTGGGATGAGTTTGAGAGGTGTTGGGTTGATCGCATTTCTAATGTGAGATTTAGCCCGGTAAATGGTTCATTTTTCAGATTTGTTTCCGATGATCAGAAGGAGCTTCGATGCCTTTACTACAAACCGTCTGGTGATTCATTACTTCTTGATTTGGATGGAGTGCATGCGAGTAAAAATTCAAACATGCTAGTTGATCTTTTTTGGGATCGTTCTTTCATTTATTCTTCTGATGCCGTGGGTTACGATCCTTGTCTTGCTTCCCAGTTCAGGCCCTTTGCTGGTCTTTGCGGGAATGTCCCTATGGTTTCTGATGATGATGGTGTTTCTTCCTCTTCGGAGGAGTCTTAGGCTTGGTGATTTATTTAGTTACTGTGGCATGTCTGCCACATACCCGTGCTGTATTTTTCCAGTTTTCTTAGTAGTTTAGGTGCTTTTACCTTACTCATGTACTTTAACTTTATTACTTCCGTAATAAAAGTGGACAACCCACTATAAAACCGGCTTGCTTTGCAAAAAAAAAATCCTTGATGATGATACAACCTAAGTTGGAATTTGGAATTGATAACTTTTTGTGAAAGAACATATTTGAGTAAATATGATTTTGAAAATGAATATGATTTTTGAAGTGAATATGATTTTGAAAGTGAATATGATTTGAAAATGATATGGTTTTGACAATATGATATTTTGATATCAATTGTGAATTGATTGAAATGTAAAACAACCATCTAGTGTGAAATAAGCGTTTGGTTGTTAAAGAGACCGGGATCAGATATTGTCATACACTCCGCAAATATTGAAAACCACTTTAACAACTATGTATGCGGTGGAGATTCCAAGAATGAAGTAGGATGGTTTGGCGAATGATTCTATACGAGGTATTTACGTGACCATGACTCCCGTGAATCAGCTTAGACGTGACTAAAACAGGAGCCACGCTGAGCCAAGTTAGGTCGCACCTCCGATCAGACACATTTCTTCGATACCAAATTATGACTTTGTGATGATTTGGTGGCCACCACTTGATATTGATTTGGAGTGTATTCCCAGATGGGCGGTAGTAACTGCTATGCGTTACCACCAGTCCGGATCCACAATTGTATATCTACCCTGGCATTGCCTCGAGTGCCGGGTTCATATGCCCTATCGTGCCTTCTATGAGTTTGATTTGTACCATACCTATGGAGTGCCGTCTGATAGCCCTCCTGTTTACGGGGGAATTACGGTACTATATAGACTATGGGAACATATAAAAATGTGTTAAGGGGGATATGGATAATGCCTTAATGCTATTTTAATACTTTACTTTACTATAGACACTATTATAATAGCGTATTGTACTACATAGTAGATAGTTTAACGGATCCTTAGGACATGGTGATCTCGAACATCTCTTAAGTTATAGCACTCATGTCGACATTGGATAGGAGATGTCGAACCTCATAAACATACCTGAAGCCGTTGCACTAATATTTATTTACTGTTGATTTAGCTTTAATTAGATCTTTTAGTTCTGACTCGAGTGTTTTGTCTTTTCAATTCACTCGGATTAGTCTGGGCTTTTCAGTTTTTCGAAGGCTGCTTTTTAGAGGATGAAGATGAAGATTTGGTACTATTATTATGTATTATATTATTCCACTGCATCATGTTATTCCACTGCATTTATTTATTATTTATTCTTGTTGTGTGCAGCTCTAATCTATATTATAAAAGTTTAATCAATGTTATTTGTAAACAGCTTCATGAATTGTTTATTTGATTATTATATTTTGTCATTCTTCTATTAGATTATATATTTATTTCTTTCTTTCCCTGCTTTTTCTTATTTACCCCATAACAGTCTGCATTTTTGAATGGTTTGAGTCTGACGTGTGTGGTTTATCGTCGATTTAAACTGTCCAAAAAAGGAAGATCGTTGCATACCTAATTCCATATCGTTTCCCAGGTAAAGATTAATTATAATCATTACAAAATACGCCAAAGCGTCAAAAAACGATTCCCCCTTGGTTGATAAAAGCTGTATAGTCAAAACTATCTTTTTATACACTAAAGAATAAAAGAAAAATAAACTATAACTTTTAATTAGCTATCCGTCGGCCACCTAACCATCTCCGGAAGCTTTATTAGCAAAAATGACTAAAACATGAGAAACCTCAACCCTTGGCCCACTTAAATCAATTTTGTGCACCTGAGAATTTAAGGGAAAACAAAAACTACGAGTCGGACATAACGTCTGTAAGGAATAATATTGTTACATCTTGGTTTACAGATATTAAGTGAGACTATGCCCCTTAATGGAACGGGTTTCCCCTTATTAATATCCTCTTTAAAACATCTATTTTGCAAATCTTTTCTGCAACCAAACTGGTTAATCAAACTGATTGTAATAATGATAATAATACCCATGTCTGTATTGTTCAACAATAAAGAAAATAATTATTCGCTTTCAACAATAAGACTATGTTCACTTTCAGCAATACAGAAAATAATTATTACTTCATAAATAATATTCGGTATGTTTACGAAAATAATTTCTTATATCTTGATATATCCACTGATAAGTATTATATGATATGCTTTCACTATTTCTTCCATTACCATAATAACTTATGAAATGCGAAGCTCCATTCAATTACATATTATAGGCTTTTTTTACTTTAACTAATTTACATTCAAGAATATTCGATTAAATATCATAAACTCATGGAAATGAATTTTATAGAAAATAAGTTTCTATATGAGAAACACAACTGAAATTAAAAATTATATTTCTTGTACATATTAAGTATCTATTAGTATTTTATACAATTCTTGTTTTCGATATCACTTCATGATGTAGAGTTGATTATTCACTATCTTCATCCAACCTACGTCTATGTTACATCTACTCTACTGCATTTTCTATCCTTTTCTGAATGGTTAAACTATTCATATTGAATATATGATTTCACTTTACATTTTATTTGCTTATTTCCAATAAACTAATTTCATCGAATTTTCATACATTACAAACCGCTGACATTCATCATAAAATATATGTGATTGAATACAGACCAAACATTCATAATCTTATATTATTTTAGAGTTCAAAACTCAAAGAAGATAATACATAGTCTTGTACAAAAAAACAACTAAGCAATCGAGACACGAATGTTTTAGTGGTTGAACAAATCGGCTCTTACGTGAGCCTTGAAGTGACAAAATGCCAAAGGATATAAAGCTAATTATATCTTTTTTTTCATTTTCAATCTTAAATTTAGTTTATTTGTATATCTTAACTAATAAACAATTTATCAATTGCACAAATCTATCGATATAGACTATTTTAACTGTTTATAGCATATGTTCTTAAAATGTTAGATAGGTTAAATGTTACCATTTTATTTTTTAACATGACCCCCACTATACTTTATGTTTCTCAAAACCCAAAGAAGAAAAACTGAAGTTTTTTACCTTCGCTATTGGATGTTAGGACTCGCTTGCCTTAGGATTTTTACCTTGAGGATTATCAATAAATCATAAGACCGCAAGCAATGGATAACACATTATCAGTTGTATCATATGCAATTTCGAACCTGGTTTTTTTTGTTATAATCTCATTTCAACCTATGGAATATCAATAAATCAAAAGAGATTATTCACTCGTACCTACCATTCCATGATGGCCTAAATATAAATATATGTACCTTGAGGTATATCAATGATTACATATGCATATATTACCTTGTCTACTCAACATGTTAATAGCTCTACAAATAACATCCTTAACTTGAGAAATAGCAATTGAGTATGCAAGTCACCTAATAATATATAAATGGTAGAGAGCAACTTTATATTAAAGATTCATGATCTTTAACATATTTAATTAAGCATTATTGACTTTTTCTTTTGAAATACCCTCATGATTCAAGTGTCAGGAATATCTTAAACCATGATATATGTATTATACGTTTGTATTTTTTTCCGTAAACTTTATTGGGGTTTCTTATTGTTCCACCTTTTAGTATAAATCATACTATATAACTTTAACTTATATAATACTCATATATATATATATATATCTTATATTAACATTATTAATTGAATCTAATTTAATTAATTAATATTTTAATTAATTTTGTATAATTCAGTTAAACATTTTATGTTGAATATATATACTACAATATTTATAGATATACACACATATCTTTATATATGTGTATTATATGGTTTATTTATTAGCATTTTAATTTATTTCAGTAAACAACATTACTTAATTATTTTAATTTTGAAATTTTCACTTATACTTATCAGCTGAAATAATTCAAGGTAATGTTACATATATCATTATATATGTTATATACATAATTCAATTAATTAACTATTTAATTAATTAAATTAATTTTTTAATCTAATTAATAACTGATTAATTTTCAAAATTAATTTATAAATTTTTGAAATAATTTTGAAAATCATATTAATACATATAATATACATTTTATTTTGAATTTAAATTTTAAAATTTAAATTTTATTTTATTTTTAAATTCAAAACATAATTTGAAAATTAGCATATGGCCCATATTCAAACTGGGTCTTTTTTATAAGTGATAACTTTAGGCTCACTTTACTTTTGGGCCAAGCTAGTAGCTAGGTAGGGTAGGTACTTGATTACCGAAACCTAGCCTAGACATTACTTTTCTAGAAACCCTATTAAATGGGTAGGCTTAATTAGCTGGCCATAACATAACCAATTTAGACCGCATAGAACTTTAAGCTCTAATACGATTACTGGTTCGGCCAAAGCTCCTTTAGGGTGACCCAATTATGTACCTTATGAGCGGTTTTTACTTGTAGCCTTTTGACATGCACCACCATCATAAGGCATATTGGGGTAAGTGGAAATTCTCCATCACAGATCATAATGTGAGACCCTCCCATCATGCTAGTTGTAGGGATCGAATGTAGGACATCTAATGTACGAGGTGAACGCCTCAACGAACCTTACTTTGATACCATTGTTGGAATTGGGCCAGTCGAAAGTGGGTAAAATAGGCAGATTTCAAAAAAAAGTTATTGATTTGAATATATTGGGTCTATGAAGTCTAAAGATTTATTAAATCAAATCTAATATAGTTCTAAAGAAAATCATTTCTAATTTAAACTATTTAAAATGGAGTTTGAATTTAATTCAAATTTAATTGTATAATAACAAATGTGTCCAGTACATTTATGTGTAAAGTGTAAATGCAACATATAAGCAATGAGTATGTGTGTAACAGTAACAAGCAAAAATAATACTTTAACCCCCCACATTTTAATAATTAAATAATTTAATAATGATGAATAGCGAAAATATTTTTTTTAATTGTCAGAGTATGGCCTTGAAACTTATACCATTGTGTTCGTGTCGATTTTCTAATCAATTTCCATATATAACATGCCGAAATCCGAGTTAATACGAAGAAATTACGAAAGAAACAAAAATCAAGAGAAACGAAAAAGAAAAAAATAAAATAAATATGGGTCGACCCAAAGGTCGACCCAAAACACTCAATGTCGATAGCCAGGTCGACCCTAAGAGAGCACAGGTTGACCCTAAGGTCTACCCGCGTTACTACCTGGACGCAATCTTGTCCAGGTAAGTGCTGAACCAAATACAAACTGATTTTTATGCGATCTGAGCCATACGTTGATAGATTTGATGGCTCCAGACTACCTTGTGATGTGGTGGCTTCAGATTCAATCTAAGAATCCAATAGTATGAGATCCCCAAACTCCACTATAAATAGGACCCTAGGCCTAGCTATTTTCTCACAATCGGTTTTCTCCCAAATGGGTTTATTGCCTGAGGCTGGACCCTAAAAAGAAAATATTTCTAGGGGGAAGATCTTCTCAATAAAAATATTTGACACCCAAGAAGGGGATCCAGGAGGACCATGGAGCCAAGCTAAGAACAAGCAAAGCTAAGGCGATAGATGAGTGGATTTAATTATATATCTTTTACGTTTTTGTTAAATTATCGTTATATTTCCTTAAATGATTTTATTCACTATTTATTTCAGTAATTAATTCTGTTAATTAGTTATGTTGAGAATTATAATTTTATAAGAGAGCTTATATGTAATTATTATTTATATGAAAAATAGTAATCAGATTAAATATGAATAATATTAGGCTTGACAATTAGAGAAAGGCATAAGCCTAAAAATAAGAAATTTACATTTATTTACATCTATTTTAAAAGCTGAAATTTAGCATGTAAATGTTAGCTTCTTTTTATTCATTTTTATGTGAATAAAATAGTAAAGAGAAGAATTCGCAAATACGGGCTAAAATAGAAGATCACTAGATTTACAGAAATTAGATGTAATAAGAAAAGCTAAAATAAAAAGAGAAAAATAGAAATTCGTAGTAAATTATGCTAAAATGGGGAAAAATAAATCAAAAGGGAAAATTTAATAACTTGATAGGAAAGTAAGTGATGGTTTAGTTGGTTGCCTTACAAAAGAGAATACATATCCATAGTTTAATATTTAAAAGATAACGATAAACGTAATTGCAAGAATAAAGGAAAGAAAAAGGGAAGTAGTGTAAAATAGAGACATTACTGTATTTTGCACTGCTTAGAAAAAGTAAAGAAATAATAAAAGGAATATTTGCAATTATGGATTATTGTTTAAAGCTTCATTTAGTATTAAAATATGGAAATGGATTTTTAGTACAGTTTTCATAACCAACCAAATAGAATAGAACTACTTCCTAGAATATAAGAAAATAAAGTGAAGAATTAAAGGAAGTAAAGAAGAAATCAAGTTAATAATTAAGACAAGACTAGAAGCAATTAATAGAAATGTATCTAGATCTGCATTTACTGCACATATAATAGAATAAAAGAAAAGCATTTATTATGATAAGTAAATTTGTGACAGTCGGACGTAGTCCCAAGCCAAGATTGTTATATAATATAAGAGAATTAAAGAGAATTCGATATCATAATAAAAGAAGACGGATTAGAATAGGAAAGAGATTCTTGTGATTATATTTGTAATATATTGATTATAAAAGAATATAGTAGTGACAATTGCAAGTAAAATTATAACATATGTTATAATTAAGTAGAAAGAACAGAAAAGGTTTATTTTAAGACTTAAATTAAGTTAATAAACAAATAGAGTGGAAATAATAGAAGAGACTTATTTTAATTAACTTAGATCTTGGATTTTCAGTCAGGAACTGATGGTCTCATAATAGTTAGGTAAGGCTAGGATGAGATTAAGCTAATTAAGGTAAATAAAAAGCCAATGGAATAAGAAAAGTTACTAAACACAAAATAAACGATTAGACTTAGGGTCTAATAAAAGAGTAAGATATGTTTGGAGCAGCCCAAAGAATGAAGAGCCTAAGGAAGCAGTTCATTAAAGGTTTCAACACAAAAGAAGCATGTCCAACTTAGTTGTTTTGGGCTAGAAGGAAGTAAGAGGCTTCAACGCGATGTGAGGATACTCTAAAATGGCCATTTGAGGTTAGCATAGTGAAGCAGTCCCCCTGAGGTAGGTTTTTAGGTGTTCCATCAAGAGAGTATGCCTTGACTGCTTTTGCATGGCAGGACCATTATAGTTAGTCAAAAGGGGTTGATGTTTGGAGTAGGATATTCGTATGGCACCGTACTTAACTTACGAGTAGGTTTTAGTGGGCAGGATCCAAAAGGATGGTCGCATATGGATATTGAGCTAGCATCAAACCAAGAAGCGAGATCGAGAAAGACTAGACTTGAATCAAAAGGCCAATGATTCTTTCACTATCACGATATTGGATGAGGGGTACAGCCATTTGGATGTTTAGATTGTTTGCAGTAGGATACAGCCACTTAGCTCTTTAGAGGTCTTTCGATTAATTGCAAGGTGGCTGTGTAGGGCCATAGCCATGATAAGAAAATTGACAAACCAAGTAGAATATCTGTAGGCTTGATGAAGCTGTTCTTTACAGATATAGAAAATCCCCGATAGAGTTCTGTACAAGGTAGACCTTGTTAAGCGAAATTCAAGAAGTAGACAGAACGATTACATATAGTCGTCAAGGTAAGCACTTGGTGGTACATTGTGGATGTCCGAGCATTAGGTGCGGATGCGGTTTTACGTTTTCAAAGTAGACTACGGAACAATTGTATCGTAGGGCTTACAAGGCAATTCTGTACAGATGTAGTCAAAGAATGCTATAGGAGCAAGACAATGGAGTCCTTTGCGAGGAGAATACGGAAGGTACTTTGGGTAATACCTAGGACCGATGCGGTCATTGGACCTATAGCTACATATATATTAGTTATTAGGTTTTAAACTATCGGACTAGAAAACCGTCGAAAAATTTAGAAATAAAAATAACCGCAAGCGCACGGCGTACTATTGAAGTACGTGGCGAGTACGGGTCGATCCGCAGGGAATTGTTGACTTAAAATTTCTATTCAATCAAACTATACCAAAGTCGAGTGAAAGTTAAGCTAGAAAATTAGAAAATTAGATAACTAATTAAAAGAAAAGAGATGCAAATATAAGAATTAAATGGCAATTTAGATAATAAATCCACTCTCTCAATCACACAGTTCAACATATATGAAATCATGATCTCTCTTTTATGGTCATTAGTGCTTTAATTGATGTGCTTATCATAAGTTTGACATATTTGTGCTATTGATTAGCCAACATAAGCTATCAAACTACAACACATCCCTTAAAGCACTTACTAAATTTCATGAAACTTGACAAAGAAAATGAAATCTATTTTATGTATGGCCTATTAACTATTGATTGGAAATATAGACCATCAAATCTTAATTTCAAATCACTTTCTTTTGCCATAATCATATTTTGATGAAGAGGCAATTAATTTTAGTGATTGTTTAAGCATAGCCTATTTGGTGTCAACAATATAGGCTATCAAATTCAAAGCAAAAACAACTAGTAAACCATTTCTATCATCATCATTAAGCATAAAAAGAGAGCATGAATGAAACAAATAGTTGATGCTACATAATTAGAGAGCTTCATTACCCCTAAATTGAAGGGGTTTAGCCTCTCATATTTTTCATTTGATTAACAAATGTAGCTAGCAACATCAAAGCAAAAAGAAAAGGAAAATGAAAGCTAATGGAAAAGATAACTACTATTCTACTTGCATAAAATAAAAGAGATCTACACTACAACATGAAAGGAAATAAACAAGAAAATGAAAAGAACATATATTCAAAGTTGCATAAAAAGAAATTACATAAAATAAAAATGCCTAAGTAGGCATGAAAAGAAAAGAAAAGCTTTCTTTTATTTTGAGCCTAAACTAATGAAAAGGAAGAGGAGAGATTACATGAAACATATGGGTATTTATACATGTATGAAACCCTAATACATATTTTTGGGGAATGTCCAAAATGCCCTTGAGGTAGTGTGGCCACCAAGTAATCATTAACATGTCATAATCCTCATTTAACTGTACATGAAGCCATTAATTCCATAAGCATGTGGATTAGCCTCTAACTTGTACATTAAGGTGGTGGGTAGGTGGGGTCATCCATGATCTTCACTTTGAATTATTTCCATCTTCATTCCTTTGTGTTATTTTTTGTACATGCATATCTTCTTCTTGAAACAACTGGTATTTGAAATCAAATTCCTATAAAATAGTGTGGAAATTTTTAATTAATTTTTCTCAAAGAAATATATGCACACAAATGACCGTTTTACCCCTATATGAAGATGGATATGTGACAAACTGAAATTAATATGGATTTTGGTTAAAACAAGTTAAAATACCCAATATGATCATTTATTTAATTTAAATAGAAAAATACGGTGGTAAAAATATGCACATTTACGTGCACATCAAATACCCCCACACTTATCTTTTCATTCGTCCTCGAATAAAGAAAGCTAAGATAAATCTGGTTTCGTAGGTAGCATGATTGCATTGAGGGTATGCAAAAAAGCGTTAAACCTCTAAGTGTCCCCAGTAGGACAAGTGTTGTCTCGGGAGGGTTTTCAGTGGATACTACCCACAAAATCCAAATGCAGGATGAAAATATTTACAAAATGCAAGATTTTATTACAAAGAGATGCATGCAAGTTTTTTAAAATATTTATAAATGAAGGAATTATTTTTAAATTGACACGAATAAGTTAAATATAGGTTTTGGTTATTATTTTGAAAGTTTATGTCATTTACTCGTTAAAATTTCTAACAAAAATCAAGTTATCATAATAAATAGACTATAGTTTAACTCGTTGTTTTGGTTAATAACATGGTGTAACTTTGAAATGGATCCTTAGTTGATTATCAAAGTTTATCAAAGTGGTACTCATTTCTTTTCAATAACAAATCAAATCAAATAAGTAAAAATAGTGCTAGGATTTCAATTGCTTGCTCTCTCATTATTTGCAAGAAAAATTACACACCTAGCTCAGGTAAACTGAGGCCAGATATACCACCCATGCAGTGCCTTTCAGGCTTACGTGAGGGGAGCACATATCATGGCGAGTGCACACACCTTCATGCATACATCTATCGACCGTAGGTGGTTTTTATTATGACTGTTTTTCTTTTTTCTTTTTACACGTGTTCCATACATACATAACCGTGAGGACTTTTAAATGAGTATGAAAGCACATGATCAAGGATCCCAAGTAATTCACCCACGCATAACCGTGAGGACTTTTAAATGAGAGTGAATACTTGGATGTTAATATTATTTTATATTTTTTTATGAGAGAGAGAGTTTTGCAAAATCATCTTAGCACCATTTAACTTAGAAGACAAAAAAATGTTATATCCTTTACTTTAGATCAACCACTTTTTTAAAGCAAAGATTTTCAATTTGGATGTACTTCATAATTAACACATATGAATCTTCCTATAAACTAGTTAAACCATTATTATTTGTAATCAAACTTCAATTTTATTTTTCTTAAGGCAAATGTATTTTCAAAAATTTCAATTTAATAAACCAAAACCATATATTTATCTTATAGTGTTTCTTTTAAAAATAAATCAAAAGATAATTCATTTTTAGGATTTTTTTTGAGATTTTAAAGAAAAAATAAACCATGAAAAAAGTGAAGATGAGTCTCCCCCTACTCTTGATTTTGACTGTGTCCCCACAGTCAACGCAAGTGGAAGGAGAAAATATAAAAACATAGCCTTTATTTAAATAAAAATGAAAGATGATTATTTACAAGTCATCAGAAAGTATGCCATTAAAAAGTAAATGAACTGGTCTTCCAAGAACCGATTCATTTGTCTCACCAAGTATGTAAGACACAGCTCAAGCGCAGGAAACGAAACCATAAAAGATTTCAAAGTTGAATGTTGATTTGGAAAAACGAATGTCATTTTATTAAAAATCGTACAATTTTTTTTATTTTCGATGATTTTTGGGGTCGATAAAACAATTGATTGAAGTTCAAGTTTATTTTCACCAATTTGAAATTCAAGCTTATCATTGAAAACATTTTTAGAGTTATTGATTTCAAAATCAAAATGGTGATTTTCATCTTCCCTGTCGAATTTAAAAACTCGTCATCCAAAAGTCCAGAATATTTGTGTTCATTAAATTCGTCTTCCTTTGTTCGATTATCAACAACTTTATTGCATGTCTCAAGTTCAAAATTCAAAGTTTTTGTATTTAAATTTTCAAAATCGAGAAAAGGAAGATCGAATTTTAAATTTGGCTCCACACCCTTAAAAGAATTGAAATCCAACTCAATTACCGTGTTTTCAACAACTTTATTAAGATTGTTATTTTCAATTTCAAAAGTTGTTGTTTGAAAATCGTCTATTTGGGTAAAAGATGGATTATCACTTGACTTGTCACACATTGGATTTTGATTTTTTTTCATGTTGTTTCATGTATGTTTCAAACAACGAATCCGAGTGATCATCGTAAATTTCGTTCATTTGTTCAACAAAATCCAATTTGTAGTTATTAACTTGAAAATTTTCAATTTGGACTTGTTGAAAACAAAAATTGTCAATTTCGATAAACGGTAGATTATTATTTGATTCTTCGTAAGTTGAGTTCTGATTATGATTTTCATGAAAAGTTTTGCATTTTTCAAGTAATAAATCCCCATATTGTTTTCCATTTGGTGAACAAAACCAAATTCATGATTATTAATTTGAAAATTTTCATTTTGAATTTGTTGACTCCAAAATTTTCAATTGTATCGTTATTGAAACTATTCCCATTGCCAAAATTATTTGAAAATCGGTTCACATTTTCGTCTTGATTTTGAAATTCATTTTGAAGCTCGAAATTGAATTGGCATGGGTTACACTCGAAATCATTTGAATTTTAAAGAGAATTCAAATTTTAATTACTTTGAAAACATTGATTCGAGTTATCGCACAAGTATGAATCGCATAACTCATTTATCTCTTGATTTTGTTGCATAGAGAGTTCAAGTAACGACGAAATGTTATTTTCAAGATTTAAGGGTTGCTCATAGTTTTGAAAATTTTGTTGTTCGAAATTCAAATTATTTACATAATAGTTATTTTTAAAACATTCATACGAATTTGGAGTGAAATCATATGGGTTATACTGATTTTCACAACTATTGTAAAATTCAAGCGAGTAGGGAGAAGGAAATTCAGACATTTTCAAATAAATGAATTATTGGTTTTTTTATAAAGGAAAAAAATATATACGAATAAAATTTATTTTTCAAAAAGAAACTGATTTTTGTTTGTTTTGAATTTTTTTCTTTTAAAAAAGGTTTTATATATTTTTTTGGATTTTTGTTTTTCTAAACTTTTTTCGATTTTTGAAATTTCAAAGGAAAGGATTTAAAAATTTCAAAGAAAAATAAAAGAATATTACAATATTTTTAGTTTTGGATTGTTGAATTTTTTTTTGTTTTTTTTAAGTGCATGAACTAATGCAACTAAATAAATATAAGGGTTAATTACAAATGATTTATCCTAAGTTAACCCAAAATTGTATACTCACACATTGTCTTAGATAAACAAGATAATTCTCAGCCAGTTAAAGGACATGATTTATCGGTGCACCACGAATCACTATAGCAATGCAGCCGAAGGCTTAACTACATTTAAAGGAACAACCACTATAATATTTACGAATCATCGTAATATTTATAAATGGTTATTACTCTGTCGTAGCCTAGACACCAAGAAATTAAATTGTTCAAAGAAGACAACTTGTCAATATACAATTAAGTGTTATTGATGTCTAACCGTTATCATTAATCAAAACTCTAGAATGAAATGAAAAAACTGAAATTAAACGTGTATTAACAATGCAACTACTAATGAATTTTTGTTTTTTAATTTTTGATATTTTATTTAAATATATGCAAGCAAACAACAATGCAAGACAAACAAAAACAATAGATATATACAATGCAAGGCAAAAAGGAAATTATAAATAAGCAAGCAGTTATTTTTTTGGCAAGCTCACTAAAGCAAGCAATTTATTTTAGCAAGCACTTCTGCTCCTTCCTTATCTACTTCTACAGCCTCAAAATAAAGCAAGAGATAAATATACAGAATTATCATATCTTTTTTTAAGGATGGAATTTAAAACAAATGAAAACAAAACAAAAAAAGCAAAAAAATGAAAACAAGAAAAATTAAAACAAAAATAAAACAAATGAAAATAAATTCAAACTTTTTTTCTGTGATCAAGGATTTTTCTTTTTTTCCTTAAAGCTAAAACAACCTATAACAAAAATGAAAACAAAGTAAAAGAAGAAAAAAAATTCACTCAACCCTAAAACCGGCCCAAACTAACTTCACACACCCAGCCCAAAATAGAAGCAATGCTTCCAAATTTCCAACTCTCTTCACACTAAACAACTTAGACTCTGCAGAATAAATCGAATGTCATAAATAACCAAATTAAAGTGAATTTCGCAAATCCAAGTCTTTTCCCTTTTTTGAAATTGATTTGCGGGTTTGAATTTGAGGTGGGTGAAGCAGAAGACCTAGTATCAATTGCGGTGGGTAAAGAATTTGAGGTGATTGGCTGTTGAGATGAAGATGTGGATGCTGTAATTCGAGCAGGCAATTTTTTGGACAGTTGTAGGAGCCAGTGGTTCGATTGATTTGGATGTGGGTTTGTGGAGGTAGTTCTCTTGATCTGTGATCAATGGATCTGGAACGCTGCTAGTTACGATGTTCTTTCCTTTACTAACATCTTTCTTCTGCCTGGGAGGCATGTCTTCCAAGCAATGAGCGATGCTGTCGGGAAGAAGGTTAAGTGGGAGAAGCTGAAGCTTCTAGCTCGAGTTCTCAGTGAAAGCACCAAAAATGTTTGCACAAAAAATGGGCAAACACCTCCAAGTCGTATGATTTAGTCGATTAGGTTGTTCTTAGTGATTTGGGTGGTTTATGCAAATATGTAAAAAGCAGGGACTAAACTGTAAAATACACACAGATTTATAGTGGTTCGGCCAGAATGTGCCTACGTCCACTTCATATGTTATTCTCTTTCACTGTTCAGATTACAAGTACAAAGCTTTGATTACACGTGTATGAAAGTTGTTTGAAAGTTCTGTCCGTGTTTGAGCTCTCAAACTTGTCCGCCATTGTTGTACCCCTACCCCTCTATTTATAGAGTGAGGCTAGGGGTAGGGGTCTTGGATGTATATAGCCGCTGGTGGGCCTGGGCTGACGTGATCTGGCCTAGCAATGTTGGTTCGATAGTGCTTTGGTTCGGTAGTTGGTGGAGCGTTGATTGGACCGGTGGTAGGTGGGTTGAGATCTGGTCCGGTAGTCTTGGTTTGGTGGTGCCTTCTTTGCCTTGATTCGGTAGCATTGGACTGGTGGTGGTTGGAGTTGTTTTGGTTCGGTAGTTCTTTGGAGTGGTTTTGGTTCGGTGGTTTTTTGGTCCGGTGGCTCCGGTTCGGTGGTGGGTGGGTTGGTCGGTAGCATTCGCTTTGGTTCGAGTTGGTTCGGTCTTCTAGGTGAGAACACGCCCAATAAATACCCAATATGATCATTTATTTAATTTAAATAGAATAAATACGATGGTAAAAATATGCACATTTACATGCACATCAACTAGGAAGTAGAAGGGTATGATTCACGCACGTAGCCGAGAGTATTATGAACCTAATAAACATAATATAACAGTAAATGGAAATAAAACGGCATATGTAGAATTAAACATCGAAGTGTATAATTTGTCCATTCATCATAACTTTAGTTCTGACCCCCTCCTCATAACATCATACAGGTTAGGTAGAATTAAACAAAAAAAATTTATATAAATTTTCAGTTTAACAAATTTGGAAATATATGTACATATATAAAAAAAAATTATATGCAAATAGATTGATAATTACTGAAGTTAAAATTTGAAAGCAGTGGATTCAGAGAAAAAAAATGTTGATTTTGAAAAAATGTGTTTGCTGCCCAGTTTTAAATTTACAGAGTTTATTTTATATTTATGTATAGAAAGTTTATATAAAATTTTGGAAGAGTAGGAATTTTATTTAGCAAGTTAAAAAAAATATAGCACCAAATTTTATATGTGAGTATTTAAAGGAAATGTACATATAATTTACAGTAAAGTATTTTGATGTTATTTTAATTTAAATAATTTGTATACGAATAGTATAGTTAAATAGGAATTATTTTCACAGTAAGGGTTAAGATTTCTATTTTTAAATAGATAAACAGTAAACAGAAATAATTATAAAATATTTTACTTAAAAAGGAGTTAGCTTAAAGCTAATTATTAGTTAAATTAGAGAAATAAAGTAGTACTATGGTAAATTTGTTAGTAAACTTATTTAATTATTTTTGTTAGAAATACTAAAAGGGAATTAGTTTTAAAAAAACCCAAATGATTAGTTTAAAATTAAAACTATTAGTCTAAAGTAAAATCACTGGTGAATTAAAATTATCAAATGAAAATTGATTATTCGATCAATTCGAATGTTAATAAATTATGTAATTGTTTGTTATAAGGTTTAAAAATCGTGAAATCAAGCTGGGATGGAAATGGACTGCAAATTAAAATCTAAGGTGAGATCTTCTCACCCAGAATAATAATTGAGAATTTTTAGTTATTGATTGATTGTTGAATTGTGATAGTTAAATTTAGAATTTGTTGATGGTGTGCTTGGATGATTGATTTATTATTAGTTATATTAGTTTAGACCCTATGCGCCACATAATAGTGGATGATATTATATTTAAACCCATATACCATGATATTCCACCTTGAAGTGGAAGTGGTATTATATATGTATTTGGAGTTGTTGATTTCCCGCATTATATAGCGGATGATATTTTATAAATCCTATATACCGCGATATTCCTCCTCGAAGTGGAATTGGTATTTAATTATTGTGCTAATGTCTGTGGATGCCGGGAAAACGGTTGGAGGGATCCAACTGGATTCCTCAAATAATTGAATTTGTTTCAATATTATATGTTGATTATTTATAATATGTATGTGACCATTTGTGATTGAAACTGTTGAAGGCTATAATTTAGCCAAATATATTTTTGGTATCGTAGGATACCAGAAATAAATAAAATTTGATTTTTGAAATTTAGTAGAAAAGTTATAGTAAATTAATTTTAGAAAATTAAATAAATTTAAAAGAAGGAATATATTTCAAAAGATAATAAATTTTGTGTTGAAATAAATTAGAAATCAATTCTGGAAATTGATTTGGTATTTGAAAATAAATTTGGAAATTAATTTAGAATTTAATCCGGTGCTGATAAATGAATATTTGGAAATCAATTTGAAAATCATATATCAATGGATATTTAGAAGTTCAAATTCACAATGGGAATTTTTAAAGGAAAGGAAAATTTTTGTTTAATAGTGTGAAAAAAATAATAATAATACACATTTGGTTATTTTTAAAAGTGTGAAAGGAATTTACGGATTCGGAACGTAAATTTAAAATAAATCAAGAAAGATTTATTAATTGATTTGAATGAACCAATTTGAAATGGAAAATTGTATTTTCCCTGGAAAGCTAAGTATGATTTCGAAGTAGCCTATAAATATAAACTGAAATTTTTTAAGGATGGTTTTAGAAAGGATACTTTGGATAAATTATTTTCTTAACTTGTTTTAAATCTTTAAAGTATGGATTAATTTAATTACTTATAGAAGGGATTATTCTAAAGATTAAAACTGATACTTGTTTTAGGAAATGATTATTTAAAAAGTTATACCTTATTTACTAATTTTATTTTAAAGTTAGTTGGGACTTAAAATCTTATATGTGATAATTAGTATAATATTTTCATAACTAATATTAAGCAAGTATTTTAAAATAGTTTTATTTTAAATATTTCCAAATATATTTTGGATAAGTGATTTGAATTATTTTAACTCGACGGATTTTCAATGGAAATGAATAAATATTTGGAAATATTTTCCGCGTAAGGAAAAATGATTTGAAATTATTTTCAAAGTAGTGAACTACGAAAAGTGATTTGAAATTTGTTTCCAAATAGTTGAAGGGTTAAAATTTTATCTTGTGAAGATATTTTTGAGAATAAATAATTGGGAAAAATTATTTAAATCTTGGTGATAGTCGTGAATATTTATTGATAGTTAAATAATCGATTATCAATATTGGCCTTTAAATGGCGGTTGAATTTCGATGCGACCGGAGGTCGGATTTCAAGTGGATATCCGAAACCTACATAGAACCTTTGTGATTGTGATGGGTCTTTTGTTTAAAAAGGATCAAAATCTAAATTTGTTGTGATTTGTTTGAATTTGAATGTAACACTTATTTTTAAAAATAAGCGCTCGTTATTCGGATTAGTCAGGAGAGAACCTTGTGTCATAAAACCCATTTCGAATAATGATACGACGAAAAGGGATTGCATTTGAAGATGGTGTTGAAGACCGGGTATTTTTCAAAAATGAAAGGATTACTTGTCGAATGTCTCTGCACGGAGTTGCTCCGGTATAGAGATTTTTATCACCTTTTGTGATGGGGATTCCGGACGTGATAAGTGAATATCCGAATTGCAAGGGCTTCTTTGGAAGTGCCTTCGGTTCCGTTCGATCCCGGAACGGACTTGTATGGATGTGTATCTGACGTTACACTTTGAGATGTAGAGCTGGTTTCTATCTAATACATTTCTGTTGGTGGCAGAGAATAAATTATCTTAGCTTAACACCCTTCTCTGAGACGTACGAGCTCAGAGGTTATGTAATTGATGGTTACTAGTGATACATTCCCAATTTGGTAATGTGGCGCACGAAGTGCTGCTGATCATTTGTTGATCAAAGCATGACTTTGTGAAAAGTGTAGCTTTGTGGACGAGACCTCATCGAGCCTCACACCGCGGAAATGGTCAAAACAGGAAAGATGCGGCAAGGTTTCAAGGGTAGCTCCCCTAGGTATGTCCATTCCTTCTAGAAAAGGGTGGTGTCAGGTATGGAGCCCTGATATTTAACTTATGTGGTTACTGTCAATACCTTTCTTTGTGGTTATTGGTGTAAAGGATCTTCGGATAAAGGTCGCAAACGACCGGGGGTGGCATATCTTAGGTTTTACTCCCCGGGAAGGGGGTAACCGGCCTTGTGTTGGCAGAGAGCCGGGTAGGTTTTCGGGGCGTACCTCCAGAGGCATACCCATGTGGCAGTAGGAAGTTCCTTAGCCTGACCATTTGTTGGAAATCCAAACTCTAATACGCGCCTTGTATGGTTTTAGTTGTATAACCTGCCATTTACTTATGGTGGTCACCACTGTTTAGATGGTAGCTATAATAGGCAAAGTATGGAATGTCTATGCTGGCTAAGATTAATATTATACTTTCGAAATGTTTTCTACACTATGCTCTAATAATAATATCGAAAGTATTTTGCGTATTAAGCATGTTTGACTATCATAAGGAGAAATCTCCTCCAATTCTGTGTTTGCATTGTGTATGTGGTGGAAGGTCTTATGGTAGTTTCATTTTCCAAAAGCATAGCGGATTTCTTTTTATTTTCTTCATGGAAATAACTGTTTTTAAGATCTCACACCAGTCCCATGACTGACCTGGAGTTTATTGTTCCCTTTCTAAACTCTGGGTGCCGATAATTTTACACACGGGCAGCCCAGAGTCAGGTTATTGGTTATTCGGGAGAGAAGTCAAGAAGTTGCTATGGAAATCTGAAGGCAAGCTGGATGGGGAGACTATGTAGTGTCCATTGCATCTGGGTTAGTGCAAGTCAAATTTTATTGTACACAAGTTACTATAACTGCCAATGTTTGCATTATGTTGTTGTAAACTCTGATAATGTGATGTATGAACTGATATAGTGCTTTTGTTTTAAAGATATTCATTTATCTATTATATGTTGTCTCGCTGCGAATTGTGAGATTCTGTTATTGTTTCTGTTTCTTCTTCTATCTTCTTCTTCTTTAACCCTAACGGTTGGGTTTTCCGGCATTCGATCGTGCATCATTTGATACAGTGGACATATTGATGTCGACTTTCAGGCGTCGAAAAATCGGATCGTTACACTGACCTTCCGTCAGTCTGTGCTTTTTGGATCTGTGACGACCCTCCTTTCTCTCTACAGAAAGACGCATCATTTTTAAGAAAGAAAGGGATAGAAAAGAGAAAGATAGAGAAGAAAGAAAGAAACAACATCAGAATCTCAATAGCGGGACGAATAAATTATATTAATAACATAATATTTTACATAGTATCATATACATCAGAGTTACCCAGATTATACAACACATACTAGATAGTCTTAAACACCTGTCTAGTTATACAACTCAATATACAACACAGATAATAATACAGAGATCGACACAGCGGAACACTAGATATCTATACGCTGAAGCCACCTGCTCCATTGCTCCTCCAGAATTCGTTAAACCTAACCTGAATCCCTTGGCTACTCGTAAAAAGTTGAGTACCCAAGAGTTTAAGAAAAACAGAATAAACTCCGGGTCAGACATGGGTCTAGTGTGAGTAAACAGGTTAAAGTTGCGTAACTTTAAAAACCTTTGAAAATAAAGGTATCACGTAAGACTCCCTACAAATAAACATTGGTAAGTTTTTACCTTACGCTAGCCAAAACATTTGATAGGAAATTCTGTGATATTATAATAGGGTCTAGGGTTTTCAAGTAAATAAGAAATAGCCAAAATTGTTACATGATTAAATTCCAGCATACTAGCCACAAAATTGAATAATACAATCAAATCCGAGGACGCTTACTGGAGTTTGGATTCCATACAATGGCAGGGCTACTAGGGTACCGCCCGTCACAGTATGGGGCCTAGATCACCGTATTGAGAATTACTCCCAATCCCCTGCAACACAAAGCCGGAACCATTCCTTACTGAACAGTTCCGAATAAGATAACCCCGCAGTTGTAGCTAGCAACCACCCACACAGCCGAATAAAAAGGGACTCTAGACAGGGGTTCATCTCATCCTACTTGGGCATGACCCACTTAGCCTTGCTGCACCTCCCCTGTTTTAGCCATTCCCGATTGATGAGGCTTGAGGCTACGATTACCTCTATAGAACACATCACTTAGAATGCTCATCGTCCACCTGACGATGTGCTGAAAGCATTCAATCCATACAAGTTTGTTCCGGGTTCGAACGAAACCGAAGGCATTATCTCGTTACACTCATTTTGGAATCACCCTCAGAGTTAACGACAATAACCCTTGCACTCTGAAACTTCATCTTTACTTGAGATTCATGACCTAATGTAAATTTGGATCGATGTGGTTTTCGAATATCCAAATCTGGAAACCCGATCCCGGTCTCATCGAAATCCAAAACGTATCTTTTAGGTCCAAGTTGTTTAAGATTAAACAATTCAATTCTATACTTGAATTCACACAGCGTTAACACAGATAAACATCACACATTTATCACAGATATATCCAATATCACATCACAGAATATCATAGCATATCATCCAATAGATATCAACCAAATCAGATATTCTACTCAAACAATCATCCATAAGCAACCATTTTTAATCCATATTATAATTAATTTAATCAACTTAAATCAAATTAATTACTTAAGAATTAATCTCTAACCTTGATTAAAAAAAACATTATGTAATTACATCTTTTTATTAATTAATCATCCATCTATCTTAATTAATCATCCTTGATTAATTATTCATTAATTACATAAAGTGATAACCTTTTAATTAATTTCACAAATTAATTATACTTAACCATTAATTAATTAACCTTTAATTACTTTCATTAATTACATCAATTAATGCTTCTTAATTAATCACTTTCATTAATTAATTAATTATAATTAATTACATTAATTAATTAAACTTTAATTAATTACTCCAATTAATCTTAATCATAAACAGAAATTATCATCCTGTAATTACTTGACTTAATTAATTGCATTAATCCTTTGATTAATTACACTAAGTAATTAATCTTTAATTACTTCTTTCAAGTAATTACCCTTTAATTATTTCCCATTAAGTAATTCCCTTTAATTAATTAATCCAGTAATTATACATTAATTACTTCACTAAGTAATTCCACTATTAAATCTTATTAAGTAATTATACTTAATTAACCATCAAATGATTATCTTTAATTAATTAACAAATTGATTAATAGAATCAATCACATTCACTTCCTTAATTACAATTGGTAATTCATCCCTAAATTACCTTTAAAACAATTTAATTAATCTTTAATTGTAGATCTTTAATTATTAATTAATAAACCTTAATTATTAATTAATAAATCTTAATAACAAATTAATTAATCCTTAATTAATCAGTTAATCAATTCTTATTTACAATTAGTTAACCCTAAATAATAGTTAATTAGTACTTAATTAACTTTAATTTTAGATTAATAACTTCTTAATTATTAACCAATAAAGCATAATTATTAATTAATATAAATTAATTACAAATTAAGTACTTTTTTAATTACTAATTAATTAACCTTAATTACTTAATTGATTAATCTCAAATTAATTAACTTATTACCCTTAATTATAAGTTTAAATAAATTAATTAAATCAATTAATTACTCTTAATCAATTCCTTAAATAATCCCTAATTATTATTAATTAAATTAATAAATCATATCCAATTTCCTTAATTAACTTAATTAATTTCAAGATAAAAAATACTTTAATTATCTTAAGATAAAACATTATCTTATTTATATCTTCATTAACATTTACACCTTTAAACCATTATATTTTAATAGTAAACTATACTTAATTAAATCAATAATTAAGACTTTTTTTTTAAAATAAAATAATCATCTTACCTTGATAAATTAAAGTTATCCAAACATAACTTTAAAAATAGCTTAAACATTTATCAGCTAATAGTTTTAAAAGCTAGATTTATGTTTGAATTTAAAACTTACTTTTTATATAAACCTTTTAAAAATTCCAATTGTTAACTTAATTTTAAAATCACTATAAATTTATTTAACGAGATTTAAATTTAACAAACTTCAAACTTCTTAACAACATGTTAAAGAAAACATTTATATTTAAAAATAGAATTCAGAAACCAGATTAACTTCAAAGATTAAAAGCTTCCTTTATTTAAATTCAAATTTTGTTTTATAAAAACTTTTGAAACTTTTTGAAATTTCTTTTAAAAAAACCACTTCATTTTGAATCCAGAGAACTACTCGAGTCATTCCAAGATCACTTCTTTTTTCCTTAAATTTCAATAGATAATTTAAATTTAAATTTTAAAAACCTGAAATCGAAACTGTTACAGGATTTTAAACATCAAAGGAACTACTCGAGTTCACACTCGAGACACAAACTCAAACACATGAGCATCTCTTTGAGTCACATCCTAACCCAACCAACAAAATTCTACTGACGCTAAAACATTCTCGTGCACATGCACAAGTGCCGGAATCACCTCCGGCCTTCGACAAACTCACTGGCACGTCCCTCAGCAATGATGCAACACAAATCCAATCACCAGAACACTCGCACAAGCCATCGATCAAGATCGAACTACCCAGTTGAAAACTGGAACCAACGGTCATGGCCACATCCACCTCGAACTCACAACGCCGATCAGCGGACATCGCGCCATCACGGTCACACCACCTCCAGTCATCTACGAACCCATTCCCAAAGTTCCTACGAACTCGATGCATCAGTGAAGTGGCAGTGATCAAATTTTCCAGTTCGAACAAACTAGGTTTAAAATCCTAAATCACCACGCCACCGTCGCCACGACCATCAAAAACCTTCCCTAAAATTTTTGCCAAGCACCCTGATCGTCAACCTAGCTCTAGTAGGAACCACGAACTTCCCAGTCACTTAGATCATCAGTATATGCTCAGAAACCCAATTTCAGACATCATTAAAACGCTCACCCAATTCATTATTAAAATATCTGATTTTCTTTTTAAAATTCAATTTTTCCAGAGACAATTCAATCTATACAATTGATTCATCCAATTACAATATTTAATTTTAACATGGTGCTAGAATGGTTACTGCATTCCCTGATTTTCAGATGATTTTCAAACATAAGATACTTGAATCTATTTTTATTATTTAGATTATAATTAGACTAATCTATTTTGTTTTGAATCTAAGTCCAAACAGTGATTAAATAAAAAGAACTTGAGTTTTAATTGTAACGGACTCTGAAATAAGAAAACAAAGAAGAGGAATTCAATCAAACATAAACACATGAATTCAATCATCTATAATACAGTGGCGCTACTTATATAAACATATACATGCAAGCAAAATTTCAGCCTACTTTAAACAAGTTTCCAAAAAACAGATCTAAATCCAGAATTCAAAGTACTTATTTATAGTTGTGAAAGGATTAACAGAGATAACAATATACATAGCATGCACATTTCATTTTCCAAACACATGCAAACAATATATATATATATATATATATATATATATATATATATATATATATATATATATATATATCAACATTGATGATTTAAATCAACAAACCATATTTAAGACAAAATATAGTTAAGTTTACTCACCATTTTTAAAAATGCTGAGACATTGGAAAGAATTGAGATTTGAAAACTGGAGTGAAATTTCAGGCTTGATTTCGAAAAAAAATTGCTTTTCAGGTTGCATGCTTTCATTTTTGATCCTAGAAAACTCCGATTCACTTCGGATTTTCTTGCTTGAACATAGATTTGCTGCAGGTTTCATGCTTGTTGATTTGAAATTGTCACAGGCTTCGGATTTGAAAAAGAATTACAGGGTTGAGTTTGATTTGTATTAGAGGAGATGCTTACAGACTCTTAGTTTGGTTTATGGAATATTTTACAGGTTTTTGGAAAGATGCTTACAATGCATTTGAACCTGAGTTTGAGTTTTGAAAATAATTACAGGCTTTGATAATCTCTGGTTTCAAGCTTAAATGATAGAGTTTTTGCATCTGAAATGAAGAGTATTTCAGGTTTTGATGAAAGTCTAGCCATTGTTTTCTTGTTTGAGAAAGTTCAGATTTTTGAAATGAAATTAGAAAAGAAATAGGAAGGGAGATAAATGATTATATAAGCTTAACTTATGATTTATTTAAAATTGAAGAAAATATAAATAAAATGTGTGACACTTGTCTCTTACTTTGATTAATATGTCAACACATGCACTTAAGAGGTTTATAACTTTAACACTTATAATAAGTTATTCTTATATTATTTTTAAATGATTTTAAAAAAAATTAAATTTATTTTCCTAATAAACAAATACATTTATAAATATATAAATGCTTTCTAAATTTTATATAAATACAATCTTTAAAAGAAAATAAAATAAAAACCAATTATAATTTAAATAAAAATCGTATATAATATTTTTAACTCATTTTTAAATGCTAATTTAAAAGATTTTGTATTTATTTCTATTAAATAAATACTTTTCCAAATTTCTATAAATAAATTTCTTTAAAGAAAATTATAGAGAACAATCTTATTTTAAATAATACCTTATCCATATTTTATATCCAAACTATATTATTATTTTAAGATATATATATTCCTTTAAATTCCATTTTTAAATTCAAATTCAAAGTCAGTTTAATATCCAAATTTAAAATCAACTCAAATAAATATAGATATCAATTTTAAACAAACACATTATTATTTATAAATAATTTATTCTATTTAAAATCAATCTATAACCATAATTAAAACATCACATTATTATTACTTGGTTATTTATTTTTGAAAATAACAATTTCAAATAATTTAAATTAAGAGATTATCAACATTTTAAACTCCTTGAAATTCTGGGATATCACATTCCTCCCCCTTAAAAGAATTTCGTCCTCGAAATTTAAAACAAAGATAATCCAAAGTTTTATTTTATTTCGACCAATTCAAACGTACATAACCAAAACAAACAATTTCATCCAAACAAACAATTCAATCAAACAACTCTAGATATCTGGATACAGATTCAGATAAGCTTCCTAAAATTATCTCGAGTTTCCAGGTACAGAAACAGGGATACTTGCTCTGCTAAATCCAAACTAGCTATACTACTAAGCTACTGAGCTCTTACTCATCTATACAAGAGATCCGACCACAGACAAGACTGATCAACAACCAAATCCTAAAGGAATACTGGTTCCAAAACCAGTGATGGACCAAACACGTATTCCCTCAGAGATACGTGAAATACCTTGAATCTCAGTCTTCCAAACTGGCAATTCAACCTTGCAGACTAAAGCACTTATCCTTATCAAACTCAGAAGAATCCAATATACTCGGAGCTAACTTCCCAATCTTACTCAATCTTATTGCTCCCTTTTACCGGAGAAAATCACAACTGAAACAAAGTCTCAAACTTCGAATTCCAAATTCCTCCGTCTCTTAACCTCAAATCTCTACTTACGATCCTCGGCTGTTTACAAATCCTTTTCGATCAGCTCAACCTTCGCTGGTGCTTCTTGAAACAAACTGGATCAAAAACAATCCAACAAAAGATTCTCTCAAGATTTACCCAAAACCAAAATCACAAAATCTACTCCATAAACATCTGTAGACTTCACACTTACTTCTATCCGGAAAAGAAAAAATAGGATCACTCGCCAACTTGCCTCAGATCCTGAAAAACTCCAGTAGAAACTCTCTAATCCAAAACACTACAACTTGCGGTTACTTCCACTCTAGAATAGCTGCCACAACTATGATCTGGAGGAGATGAGAACGCCGTCGATAAACACAAGCACAGACTAAACAACACATCCCAAAAATAAGGTTCAACAGAAGTTCCAAGAAATATAGAGCTGCTTCACCAAAACCCCGTCCTAGGAGACATCCTTCTACCCAACTGAATTACCGGTGGCTTCATGAACCAAGTCAATACGGAACTCAATCCTCAATGAGGGCAAATCTATAACTTCTCTAAAGATATCCGAAAAATCTTCGACAACTCCATAGAACACTCAAACTATCGCAATCAATTTTGCGATCAACTCAGCCTAAATTCAAAGATACTGTTCTCTCTTCACCAATCAGAACAGCATATCCTCGAGCAACTAATCCATCGAAGAAATGGGTCCTATCTACTGCTTTTGATTTCCACCTCTAGGAAACTGCTAAGATAAAAAGATTCCTGCTGAATCACAAGACACTTCCGAGCTGCACCGTTGACACATATGCTAACGACTTCTTATCTAAAGATCGTGAGAAACTCGGACCTCCAACCAAACACGTACATCCTGCTGAACTCAGCCTCAACACCAAAGCAGACACACTTCCTTAAACTTGCTCCGAAAGAAAACATCTTCGGAGACATCCATAGTCACCGCGTCTCATCATGCAGCTACTACTTCCTGAGGTTGCATTGATACCATCACTTGCTTCTACCTAACCGACAGATCCAAATTCTCAAAAATCCGCTCACACGTGCGCGACCAAACTTACATTTCAATGATAGACTCCGAACCTTAATAGGTTTCCTTCAGAGATTAATGAAATCCTTACACCAAGTTGCAAAGCTTACTGAAGACGGTATTAGGTCTACAATCTCGACAGATACACTTCCAACCTCAAACATTCAGACTCCAACCATTGGTAGTCGTGCTACACACTACTAGCATATCTACCTTTATAACTTATGTTGGAAAACCCGAACTGGTAACCCGACGGATAGGTAGAAATATATATATAGTTATATATAAAAATTACAAGTACGCTCTCTCAAGAAAGACACCACTCCAGAGCCTAGGTATTCACTCAACCTACGCACTGATACCAAGTGTGATGACCCGGCTTTCTCTCCACAGAAAGACACATCATTTTAAGAAAGAAAGGGATAGAAAAGAGAAAGATAGAGAAGAAAGAAAGAAACGACATCAGAATCTCAACAGCGGAACGAATAAATTATATTAATCACATAATATTTTACATAGTATCATGTACATCAGAGTTACCCAGCTTATACAACACATATTAGACAGTTATAAACACTGTCTAGTTATACAACTCAATATACAATACAAATAGTAATACAGATATCGACACAGCGGAACACTATATATCTATACGTTGAAGCCTCCTACTCCATTGCTCCTCCAGAATTCGTCAAACCTAACTTGAATCCCTTGGCCACTCGTAAAAATTTGAGTACCAAAGAATTTAAGAAAAACAGAATAAACTCCGGGTCAGACATGGGTCTAGTGTGAGTAAACGGGTTAAAGTTGCTTAACTTTAAAAACCTTTGGAAAAAAAAAGGTATCACGTAAGACTCCCCACAAATAAACATGGGTAAGTTTTTACCTTACCCTAACCAAAACATTTGATAGGAAATTCTGTGATATTATAATAGGGTCCATCGTTTTCAAGTAAATAAGAAATAGCTGAAATTGTTACATGATTAAATTCTAGGATACTAGCCAAAAAAGTGGGTAATACAATCAAATCCGAGGGCGCTTATTGGAGTTTGGATTCCATACAATGGCAGGGCTACTGGGGTACCGCCCGTCACAGCACGGGGCCTAGATCACTGTACCGAGGATTATTCCCAATCCCCTGCAACAAAAAGCCGGAATCATTCATTACTGAACAGTTTCGAATAAGATAACCCCGCGGTTGTAGCTAGCAGCCGCCCACACAGCCGAATAAAAAAGGGACTCTAGACAGGGGTTCATCTCATCCTACTTGGGCACGACCCACTTAGCCTTGCCGCACCTCCCCTGTTTTAGCCATTCTCGGTTGATGAGGCTTGAGACTATGATTACATTTATAAAACACATCACTTAGAATGCTCATCGTCCACCTGACGATGTGCTGAAAGCATTCAATCCATACAAGTTTGTTCCGGGTTCGAACGAAACCAAAGGCATTATCTCGTTACACTCATTTTGGAATCACCCTCAGAGTTAACGACAATAACCCTTGCACTCTGAATCTTCATCTTCACTTGAGATTCATGACCTAATGTAAATTTGGATCGATGTGGTTTTCGGATATCCAAATCTGGAAACCCGATCCCGGTCTCATCGAAATCCAAAACGTGTCTTTTAGGTCCAAGTTGTTTAAGATTAAACAATTCAATTCAATACTTGAATTCAACCAGCATTAACACAGATAAATATCACACATTTATCACAGATATATCCAATATCACATCACAGAATATCATAGCATATCATCCAATAGATATCAACCAAATCAGATATTCAACTCAAACAATCATCCATAAGCAACCATTTTTAATCCATATTATAATTAATTTAATCAACTTAAATCAAGTTAATTACTTAAGAATTAATCTCTAACCTTGATTAAATAAAACATTAATTAACTACATCCTTTTAATTAATTAATCATCCATCTATCTTAATTAATCATCCTTGATTAATTATTCATTAATTACATAAACTAATTACCTTTTAATTAATTTCACAAATTAATTATACTTAACCATTAACAGTAATTAACCTTTAATTACTTTCATTAATTACATCAATTAATTCTTCTTAACTAATCACTTTCATTAATTAATTAATTATAATTAATTACATTAATCCTTAATTAATTACATTAATTAATTAAACTTTAATTAAATACTCCCATTAATCTTAATCATAAACAGTAATTATCATCCTGTAATTACTTTCCTTACTTAATTACTCCTTAATTAATTACATTAATCCTTTGATTAATTACACAAAGTAATTAATCTTTAATTACTTCTTAGTAATTACCCTTTAATTATTTCCCATTTAGTAATTCCCTTTAATTAATTACATCCAGTAATTATAGATTAATTTCTTCACTAAGTAATTCCACCATTAAATCTTATTAAGTAATTATACTTAATTAACCATCAAATGATTATCTTTAATTAATTAACAAATTAATTAATAAAATTAATCACATTCACTTCCTTAATTACAATTGGTAATTCATTCCCTAATTACCTTTAAAACAATTTAATTAATCTTTAATTGTAGATCTTTAATTATTAATTAATAAACCTTAATTATCAATTAATAAATCTTAATAACAAATTAATTAATCCTTAACTAAACAGTTAATTAATTCTTATTTACAATTAGTAAACCCTAAATAATAGTTAATGAATACTTAATTAACTTTAATTTTAGATTAATAACTTCTTAATTATTAATTAATAAAGACTAATTATTAATTAATAAAACTTAATTACAAATTAAGTACTTTTTAATTACTAATTAATTAACCTTAATTACTTAATTAATTAATCTCAAATTAATTAACTTATAACCCTTGATTATAAGTTTAAATAAATTAACTAAATAAATTAATTACTCTTAATTAATCCTTGATTATTGTTAATTAAATTAATAAATCATATCCAATTTCCTTAATTAACTTAACTAATTTCAAGATAAAAAATACTTTAATTATCTTAAGATAAAGCATTATCTTATTTATATCTTAATTAACATTTATACCTTTAAACCATTAAATCTTAATAGTAAACTATAATTAATTAAATCAATAATTAAGATTTTTTTAAAATAAAATAATCATTTTACCTTGATAAATTAAAGTTATCTAAACATAACTTTAAAAATAGCTTAAACATTTATCAGCTAATAGTTTTAAAAGCTAGATTTATGTTTGAATTTAAAACTTACTTTTTATATAAACCTTTTAAAAATTCCAGTTCTTAACTTAATTTAAAAATCACTTTAAATTTACTTAACGAGATTTAAATTTAACAAAGTTCAAACTTCTTAACAACATGTTAAAGAAAACATTTATATTTAAAAATAGAATTCAAAAACTAGATTTACTTCAAAGGTTAAAAACTTCCTTTATTCAAATTCAAAATTTGTTTTATAAATTTTTTTAAAACTTTTTGAAAATTTCTTTTAAAACAAACCACTTCATTTTGAATCCCGAGAACCACTCGAGTCATTCCAATATCACTTCTTTTTTTCTTAAATTTCAATAGATAGTTTAAATTTAAATTTTCAAAACCTGAAATCAAAACTGTTACAAGTTTTTTAAACATCAAAGAAACTACTCGAGTTCACACTCGAGACACAAACTCAAACGCACGAGCATCTCTTCGAGTCACATCCTAACCCAACCACCAAAATTCTACTGACACCAAAACATTCTCGTGCACATGCACCAATGCCGGAATCACCTCCGGCCTTCGACGAAATCACCGGCATGTCACTCGGCAATGATGCAACACAAATCCAATCACTAGAACACTCGCGCAAGCCATCGATCAAGATCGAACTACCCAGTTGCAAACTGGAACCAACGGTCATGGACACATCCACCTCAAACTTACAACGCCGATCACCGGACATCGCGCCATCACGGTCACACCTCCTCCAGTCATCCCCGAACCCATTCTTGAAGTTCCTAGGAACTCGATGCATCAGTGAAGTAGCAGTGATCAAATTTTCCAGTTCGAACAAAATATTAAAATCCTAAATCACCATGCCGCCATCGCCACGACCATCAAAAACCTTCCCTGACATTTTTACCAAGCACCCTGATCGCCAACCTAGCTCCACCAGGAACCACGAACTTCCCAGTCACTTAGATCATCAGTATATGCTCAGAAACCCAATTTCAGACATCATTAAAATGCTCACCCAATTCATTATTAAAATTTCTGATTTTCTTTTTAAAATTCAAATTTTCCAAAGACTATTCAATCTATATAATTGATTCATCTAATTACAATATTTAATTTTAACATGATGCTAGAATGGTTACTGCATTCCTTGATTTTCAGATGATTTTCAAGCATAAGATAATTGAATCAATTTTTAGTATTTAGATTATAATTAAACTAATCTATTTTGAATTGAATCTAAGTCCAAACAGTGATTAAATAAAAAGATTTTGAATTTTAATTGTAACCTAGAATCTGAAATAAGAAAACTGAGAAGAGGAATACAATCAAACATATACACATGAATTCAATCATCTATATATAGTGGCACTACTTATATAAACATATACATGCAAGCAAAATTTCAGCCTACTTTAAACAAGTTTCCAGTCAACAGATCTAAATCCAGAATTCAAAGTACTTATTTATAGTTGTGAAAGGATTAACAGAGATAACAGTATACATAGCATGCACACTTCATTTTCCAGACACATGCAAACAATGTATATATCAACATTGATGATTTAAATCAAGCAACCAGATGTAAGACAAAATATAGTTAAGTTTACTCACCATTTTTGAAAATGCAGAGACTTTGGAAATAATTGAGACTTGAAAACTGGAATGAAATTTTAGGCTTGATTTTGAAAAAAATTGCTTTTCAGGTTGCATGCTTTTGTTTTTGATTCCAGAAAACTCTGATTCACTTCATATTTTCTTGCTTGAACATAGATTTGCTGTAGGTTTTATGCTTGTTGATTTGAAATTGTTATAGGCTTCAGATTTGAAAAAGAATTACAGGGTTGAGTTTGATCTGTATTAGAGGAGATGGTTATAGACTCTTAGTTTGGTTTGTGGAATATTTTACAGGGTGTTGGAAAGATGCTTACAGTGCATTTGAACCTGAGTTTAAGTTTTGTAAATAATTACAGGCTTTGATAATCTCTCGTTTCAGGCTTAAATGATAGAGTTTTTGCATTTGAAATGAAGAGTATTCAGGTTTTGATGAAAGTCTGGCCATTGTTTTCTTGTTTGAGAAAGTTCGGATTTTTGAAATGAAATTAGAAAAGAATTAGGAAGGGAGATAAATGATTATATAAGCTTATTATGATTTATTTGAAATTGAAGAAAATATAAATAAAATGTGTGACACTTGTCTCTTACTTTGATTAATATGTTAACACATGTACTTAAGAGGTTTATAACTTTAACACTTGTAATAATTTATTCTTATATTATTTTTAAATGATTTTAAAAGTTTTTTAAATTAATTTTCCTAATGAACAAATACATTTATAAATTTATAAATGCTTTCTAATTTTTATATAAATACAATCTTTAAAAGAAAAAAAAATAAAAACCAATTAAAATAAAAATAAAAATCATATATAATATTTTAAACTCATTTTTAAATGCTAATTTAAAAGCTTTTGTATTTTTTTCTATTAAATAAATACTTTTCCAAATTTCTATAAATAAATTTCTTTAAAGAAAATCATAGAGAACAATCTTATTTTAAATAATGCCTTATCCATATTTTATATCCAAACTATATTATTATTTTAAGATAAAAATATTCCTTTAAATTCCGTTTTTAAATTCAAATTCAAAGTCAGTTTTAAATGCAAATTTAAAATCAATTCAAATAAATATAGATATCAATTTTAAACAAACACATTATTATTTATAAATAATTTATTTATTTAAAATCAATATAAATTAAAACATCACATTATTATTACTTGGTTATTTATTTTTGAAAATAAAAATTTCAAATAATTTAAATCAGTAGATTATCAACATTTTAAACTCCTTGAAATTCTGGGATATCATAGGATCAGACATATGTGGTTTATTATCGATTCAAAGGGTACGGATTTGCAAACTGTCACAAAAGTATAGGTGGAACTGGCACTTTTTGGGACACACTTTTGATTTCCTAGTTTAGTATGAAGAAAAACTCTGTATCTTTGTCTATGACAGAAGTAGTATATATTTTAGCAGCATTAGCCTATTCACATGTTATCTATATGCAACAAATAATAAAAGATTTTGGTTTAAATTTTACTAAATCACCAATGTACTGTGATAATACAAGTGCAATAAATCTATCTAAAAATCCAACTCATTATGCTAGAACTAAACATATTAATATAAGACACTATTTTCTAAGAGATAATGTAAACAAGGAAATAATATCATTTGAATTTATAAACACTGAAAATAAAACTGCTGATATATTAACAAAACCATTGAATCAAACTTATTTTTACTAAGTTAAGATGAGAGTTAGGAATTTATTCTCTATCGAAAATATAAAAATAACGAAGTAAGAATGACAAAATATGAAGAAAAACAAAATAGTCAAAATTATAACATGTATGTCGACATATCGTATCCCTCTATGTCGACATTTAATGGTAATTTTATTTTTCTAAATTCCCTCTAAAATTCAAATTGGTCGTTATATAATAACTAAGTTTCGACTTTCTTCTTCATTTCTCTGTATTCTCTCTGTTTTAAACTTCTAAAACAAATCAACCATGGCTTAATCCCAAACGTTCTAGGGAAGAGAATTCATTGTTTTCCTTCCCTTCTCTACCTAAGGCCCCTTCCTGAGTACTACTATGACAAAAGTTATTAAATTAGAAGGATGAACGAAGAATGTTCTGAAGATGTTGACTGAATACAAGCTGAACAATTTCATATGTCCAAAGAACAAGAGAAACAAAGTAGAATTCTTTGCAATTTGCAAAAATATAGATTGGATAATCTAACGAATCCAACAGTTATTGAAGATGATCTTGCTAATCTGGCGATTCATAACTCCATTTAAGGCAGCGATGATGAGGAAGAAGAAGAAAAAGAAGAAGAGGAAGAGGAAGAACACATGGAAAAAGATGATGAAGTCCAATGCATTGGAGAAGTATGTTTCGATTGAGATGGAAATCACGTCGAACAAAAGGGGAACTTTTGCCTTTATTATCCTCATTGTCCTATTCACGAATCCCCGATCATTAGGAAATCACATTAGGATGGTAATTGTCTTTGGTAATTTAATTGTGTAATTGTGTATATTTAATTTAATCTAATTTAAAAAATTTACATTTTAAGATGTGGTTAAATTATAGTGTGGTATTGAATGAATATATAGATTGGTTTGGTTACTGTTAATGATTTGTGTTACCGCTTATCATTTCTTATATATCATTCTTATCATTATTTCCATTTCATGATTATCTCATTTTAAATATCACACATTGTTCTTATAAATCATTCTCATTATCGTTATATATCATTAGTCTATAAAATTATATTTAGGGGGAGTTGGAGTTAGAGTAAGAGTTAATGTTAGAGTTTTAGGTGGTTATTTCTGTTGGTGACAAAGAAGGAGAAATATATAAAATCTGGGCATGGATTAAGGGGTGTTTTATTACCCAGGGGGAGTTATATTATATTTTATATACAGAGTTGTCATCATTGAAAAGAGGGAGATTATTAGTACCTTAGGTATTGGTTTTGATGATAATAGTTATACATTGTATAAAATATAAATATTAATGTTTTATCAAGTTATATATAGTATATAGTGCTTGATATTGACAGGTGTCGATTAAGAAGACCGTTTAGTATCAAGAGTAGATTCATGACGTAAATATGAAGAGTAGATTCAAGATGATGATAATTGAATACTCATGAGTATTGAAGAGTTAAAGATTTCAAGATATTCTAGATAAATTATAGAGTCATAGAATTTTTGTTAAAACCCTAATAGTACTTTCTTGATCTCCCTCTTTCTCTCTCTATTTCAAATAAGTTTTGAATATTTTTCAGATATCATGGTTTTCAAATTAATCCTTTTAAACATCTATTCAAAATATTCTCAAAATAATTACTTAAGCTTTTATATTTAGAAAGATATTATATTAAGTTTTAAGTATTTTTTAATCCATTATTTTTCTATTATTTTAGTTTATGTCTTACTTATGTTTATTTTTGATATTTATAATATGATTTTAGATATTTACTTATAAATTATTGCTATATTGAATTTATACATATTATTTACATCATATTGAATACTCTTGTTATTTTATAAAGTTTTATTAAGTTATATTTTTATTAAAATATGTATAAACTATATTTAAACGATTCTACATAATGTCAAATAATTTTAGAAAGCAATAGATTTTCAAAATAATATTTTTAAACTGTTTTACAATTTTGTCAAGAGTATGTTGCATACTTTATCTATGTATGTCGACATAGTGGCAATAATTTTCAAAATTTAAATTTGAATGGAAGTGTATTTTCATTGTATCTCTTTGCGAGTAGACATGACTGTTGTTTCACAATATATATCAGACTTCCAAATGAATTTTTAACCATCATTTTCTTATTCATCTCTCCTCCTTCCACTCTCTCATTTTCTAAATCAAAATATATCCAAACTCTCTTGAACTTTAACGAACCAAATTCAATCATCATTAGTTTCATTTTCCTTCATCTACTCTTTGATTTCTCTCATCTCTCTCACTTAAACCAAGATCAATTTGCTATTTTAGAGTTATTGGATCAACTATAATCAAGATCAAAGATCCGAATCTATAAAACTCTATCAAATCATACTGCTATACTTATGGTGTGATTGTAGCATGTAAAATTAGTTGGGTGTGCTTAGTACCTCGTAAATCTAGTCGGTGTGCTTGTAGCCTACAAATTAAGTGACTTTATCCAAAGGTCGAGATTCTGGAGGGTATGTCTCGTAGCCATGAAATCGAGGTTGTATTCATGTTTACTAGTTGAAAAGAAATTCGTACAAGGAATTGTGCGGGACTAGATGTAGGGTAACTCCAAATCAGTATAAAAATCCTTGTGTGTTCTTTCCCTTTTACTTTCACTGCATTTACTTTAATTTGCACTTTAATTCTGTGATTTTTAATGAATTCATTCCAAGTAGAGTCTTAAAGAATTTGAAAAATGTTCATAAACACTATTCACCCTGTAATGACCTGCAAATTCCTCTCTCCAGATTTTTTTTTTAAATATTCAAATTAAGGTTTTTCTTAACAAAAATGATAATGTTTTGAACAATAAATAATATTGGTAATCTTATTTTGAACAAATATCTACAAAGGTATACGTCGTGCAAAATATCGATGGCCGAAAATCGATTTATCAATAAGCAGCTCTTAGACCATCCGACATCGTGCGTGGAGCTGGATACATACTTATTTATATATATGATTGAGAATACGCAATAAAATTATTTATTTTATTTTTGAAATTTTGAATCCCTTTATGACATCATCAATAATATCATTATTTTGCACCCAAAGTTTTTTGAATTTAAATCAAGTTTAAATAATTTAATAATTATTTTAGTGATTAAATAAGCCCTTTAAATTTCAAACTTTATTTACAAATATATATAATAAGAAGTGAAAATCTGATCGGGAATCGGAATTGAAGTCCTTAAGGATTTAACATAGAAAAGTTATGCAAATTTTGAATCATTTGTGACAAACATATGCATATATACATGTGCGCATATATATACATTCACATACATGTCACATGCATGCATATACATGCGTATAGGATATATAAATATTTATCTATATATATGTGTGTGCGCGCGTGTGCATTGCAAAATATCTAAGATATTTTCCTAAACTTCATCCTTAAACTACCTAAAGTCAACCTTTTACACCCAAAGTACTACAAGCACATGGATTAGCCACATGGGGAGATGTTCTGTGATATCCCGGAAATTTGAGGCAATATCAATCTAATAATCTGTGATAAAATTTAATTGCTTTAATAATATTTGTTAATAATAATTTGAATTGATTTAATAATTTTCTTTTAAATAAATAATTAACTGATAAGTTATATTTTAAACGCCAATTAAATTGTTTTCTATTTATAATATATATATATATATATATATATATATATCTGTATATATTGTAAATAGATAACCTTTGTTTAAAGTTGAATAAAATGAAGACATGATTTCTAATTCTAATATTTTGGTAAATTAGGAATTTGATTTTTTATTTTATATTGAATAAATAATAATATGATCTGAAGAATACTCAAGATATATTTAAATTGTTTAGAAATAAAATTTAGCTTAGAGTTTAAATTTAAATAAAAAGTTTTGTTTTGTTTCATAGCTTGATAAATAAGTGACTTATATTATAGAGAATAGTTCTTTTATAAATTATTTTAATTTAATAATAAGTTATATTTAAACTATATCAATATTGTAATATCTTTGAAAATGGGTTTTACTGTATATATATATATAGAAGTTGTTATTTTAATATATGTATTTTTTTTTTGAAAGAAGCTATGATTTGTAAAAGTAATATTAAGTCTTTCAAAAATATTAAATAAAATAATACTTTGTAAATCTCAACATAAGTATTTAATTATTTAAGTTTAAAATAAAGTAACCTAAAAGTAAAATAAATATAAAGGTAAGAACAAATGTAAAGCAAAGAAAATGTATATGTACATAGGTAATACAAACAATAGCTAGGCAGGCAAATGTATATGCTCACATAATGTATAAATTAAAAATCAGGCTTGTACACGTATGATATAGCTGTGAAGGAAATATACAAGATAAGGAATAAACAAAGTAAAATAGTAAAACAAAATAAATAAAAGTCACCAGACAAAATGACTTTGCTGTCTGTAAATAAAGAAGGCAAAACAAAGTTAAGTAAAATATCTTTATGTATGATCAGTTTATAGGATAGTTTGTTATGCAAGCTAAAGCAAAGCATGGTAGAAAGATATGTAAAATATCTAAATAAGAAATGATTTAATTAGTTAAACAGGGAACATAGAGTACATTAACAATTAATGTTTCAGATTTCTCAGCAAACAAGAGTCTATTCGAATTTGTTTAAAATCTTTTCAGCCTCCATGTTGAAATTTTCTGCCTGATAAAACAAGATGAAACAGTGCACAACATTTGCTTGTCTCAGATGCCACCTTCCCCTGTAATATTTTCTTTCTATATATACATATCTTCTCAGTTCATTTGTGAAGAATAGCAAGCTTTTCTTTTCTTTTATAACTGAAGTTTTATACATCAACAAGCTTAAACATCATCATACAAAAATGCCATCAACTTTGCAAAACCTGAAACTGCCTTCATTCCAATCTGTGACCAACTTCCTCAAGACCAGATCAACAGCTTCATTTTTATCAAGCCATCAGCCTGTACTTTTTGCAAAATAAAGTGCCTGTGCATTATTCTCAAGTATTTTCAAAATTCAAAACAGTTTCAACCAAACTGCTCTGTTCTTCATTTGTTGGTGAGTAACATTTTTATAAAAATGCTTAAGTATTGAATGGTTGCTTGCTAGTTAATTAAATGAAGTGTAAAATGGTGTGTATAACTTTGATAATGCCTGTTACTTACTTTCCCTTTAGCACACAAGACTACAAATTTTTTTTAAAAAAAAAATATAAGCAAACAGTTTTCATTTCCAAACTGTTGCCACCCCATAAACCCTCTGTTCTAAAAGATGAGGAATATTTTCTTAAAATGTAAGCATCTGAACTGTTGTAGGAAGGTTGCTATATATATGAATCTGTTGTATATTTTGCTGTGTGTATATATCTATGTATATTGAACTGCCTATGCTTGTTGAAGGCTGAAGTGGTATGCAGGTCCTCATGTATATTCACTGTGTTAAAAACTGAACAACATTTGTTTCAAAAATCACTACTACCCAATCTACTTGCTATTTGGAGCTAGCATTTAAACAGATTGTAGTTGTATGACTTTGAACTAGATTATAAAAATAAGTTCAACCTAAAATAATTTAGTAGCATATCTGGGGAACCAGTTGTTCGAACACCAACTCCAGATTAGGCAAAAATTCGAATCCTTTGGTTTTCGAATTCAGGTATGCTAATGTAATCGAAATACTAAAACGTGATTTTTAAAACAAGATTCGTGATTTTTAGTGGAGGGTGTGAGGTGTTATAAGTGTTCGACTGTCTGGGCTTCTCGAGTCTACCCTGTGGTCTCTGGTGCATCGAGTTTAACAGGGGTTTGGGAAGTTGAAGTTTGGCCATGGATGAAGTGGTGGCCGGTGGTGCTGGTGCTCCGGTGGTCGGAGGAAGGGATGGGAAGCGTTGACAGGTTCTGGCAGTATGTTGTGTTGAATTCCAGGTTTGAGTGAAGCTTGAATTTTTGAATTTTGAGGAGAAAGCAAAGTGTGGTGATGGAAGTGGGATGCTCTAGTGATGGATGACTTGTTTAAGTCATCAGAATGGGTTGAAGTCAGGTGGTTGATCAGTGCATGTGGACTGTGCACCAAGCCCTGATGAACTTTGGGTATGGAGAGATTGTGCTTCAGTATATTCGAGTAAATCCAGGAGTTTTACTCGAAGTGAATTGCAATCTGACTCGAAGCATGTAAGGATTTTCTCGGGTCAGTGGGTTGCTTCAGGTTTCTTTCAAACCTGTCTGCAAATTTTGAAGTGTATCAAAATTTAAATGGAACTTTTAAGTTGAGAGATAGATTTAAACAAATACAAATCTAGTTGAAGTTTAGATTTAAATGGATTTGAATCTTGAAAGTTTTGTATATTTTTTTCAGAGGGTTCAGTTTTTTTTTGAACTGCAGATTTCCAGTTTTAAAAATTGGAATCTCAATCTGAAAATAAATTTAATCAAGTGGTTTTAAATGTAAAGGTTAAGTTCAGTTTGCAAACAAGTTTCTGGAATCCAGATCTGGAATTTGAACCAATTTCTAAATATGGATATTTTTAAATCAAGTTTAAATCAAATAGTTTTTTTTTGTAAATTGGTTCAAATAAATGTTTAAACTTGAATCTTGATAAAGTTCTTTATAAAAGAATTTGAATGAAAAATATATGATTTGTTTTTAAAACTTGACTTTGCAAGTTTGAATGTAGTGTATTTTAAAGGCTTTATTTTTAAAATTAAATAAGAAAATTAATTAAAAGTTCTTCTTATATAAGGTTATTATATACGTAATAAATGTTATTCACATTTATTTCATTTTTAGGATTATATATTGAATTTAAAATTGGAAATTTTTAAATAAATAAACATTTTGAATCTTACATTCAAAATGGAGTTTGAATTTCTATCTAAAGAGTAATGTTATACATTTTAATGATAATGAAGTCATAAATAAAATAAATGGATCATCTTAGAATAATTAAGATATTGAAGAGAGTTAATTAATAAGATAATCAAGAATGACTTATTTATTTAATTTATAGTTAATAATTTAGATTAATTTAGAACTAGTGATTAATTAAGAAGTAAATAAGGTTATGTTATTAGTTAACAAAGATAATTAACTAAGGATTATTTAAGTAATTAGTGTGATTAATTTTTATTAATTAATCGAGTTAGTTAATTTAGATAATTATTTGTAAATTGGTTAAATATAATTACTTGATGGAAGTAATTATGAGATTAATTACTTATTGTAATTAATTTTGATAATATGATTAGTTAAGTTAATTAATTTAGTTTAATTAATTTAATAAATCATTTTATGGTTTGATAAATGTAAGCAATGGAGCAGAATTACTTAGGGAAGTAATAATTGATAATTACTAGAATGTAATTAGAGGAAGATGATTTATAGTAAAGTAATTTGGATAATTACTTTTGAAATTAATCAAGGGATTAATTAACGAAGATAATTAATTATGGGATAATTAATTTATTTGTATGAGTAATTAAGGGTAGTTAATTACTAGTAGATATTAATCAAGGGTGATTAATAATTGGGATTAATTTCAGATTAATTTCTAAATGTAATTAATTTGAATAAAGCAATTAATTTAATTGTATTTGATATCATTAATTAATTTAATTAATGATGTAATTAAGAATTGTTAAATAGGAAATAATTAATAATAGAGTGATTAATTAATGTAATTAATTTAGGATAAATGTAATTAATTATTGTTAATTAATAAATGAAGTAATTAAAAGTTAATTACTATAAATAATTGGAAATAATGTGATTTGTGAAATTAAGTAAAAACTAATTACTTATTGTAATTAGAGAATGATTAATCTAAGGTGATTAATCAAAGTAAATATTCTACAGAATGGATTAATTAATTAATTATAATTAATTAATGAATATATAAGCAGGATTTATAAGATGATGTAATTAATTTAATTTACTTGGAATTAATTAGAGATAGAAGTAATTAATTTAATTCATTTTAAATTAATTACAGATAGTGAATAAATCAATAGCTTATGTATTGATTGTATTGAATGGTTGTGATCTCAGAAATGAGATGAATGATATCTATATGATATGGATGCTTAGATAAAGTATGATAATATGGATTATCTGTTTGTGATGATTATCTGTTTGGGATGATAATATGGATTATCTGTTATGATAATAATGTGATTATCTGTTGTAGAGCTGCGATTTATCTATCTGTGTGTATATAGATAATATTGAATTGAATTGTTTTAACTTTAAAACAACTTGGCCTTAAAAGATACGTTTGGATTTCGATGAGACCGGGATCGGGTTTCCATATTTGGAATTCCGAAAACCACATCGTTTCCAAATTAACGATAGGTCGTGAATCTGAAGGAAGATGAAGATTCAGAATGCAAGGGTTATCGTCGTTAACTCTGAGGGTGATTCCAAAATGAGTGTAACGAGATAATGCCTTCGGTTTCGTTCGAACCCGGAACGAACTTGTATGGATTGAATGCTTTCAACACATCGTCAGGTGGGCGATGAGCATTCTAAGAAATGTATTCTATAAAGGTAATCGTAGCCTCAAGCCTCATCAACCGGGAATGGCTAAAACAGGGGAGATGCAGCAAGGCTAGGTGGGTCATGCCCAAGCAGGACAAGGATATTCCCCTGTCTAGATGTCCCTTTATTTTCGGCTTAGTGGGCAGTAGCGACGGCTATCTGCGGGGTTATCTTGTTCGGGACTGCTCAGTAAGGAATGGTTCCGGCCTTGTGTTGCAGGGGATGAAGGGAGTAATCCTCGGTACGGTGATCTAGGCCCCGTACTGTGACGGGCGGTACCCCAGTAGCCCTGCCATTGTATGGAATCCAAAATCCAATAAGTGCCAACGGTTTTGATTGTATTACCCACTTTTGTGGCTAGTTGCTGGAATTTAATCATGTAACAATTTCGGCTATTTTCTATTTACTTGAAAACCCTAGACCTATTATAATATCACAGAATTTCCTATCAAATGTTTTGGTTAGCGTAAGGTAAAAACTTTTCCATGTTTATGTGTGGGGAGTCTTACGTGATACCTTTTGTTTTCAAAAGATTTTCAAAGTTAAGCAACTTTAACCTGTTACTCATACCAGACCTATGTCTGACCCGGAGTTTATTTTTGTTTTTCATAAACTCTCGGGTACCCAAATTTTTACGGGTAGCCAAGGGATTCAGGTTGGCTTTGACGCATTCTGGAGGAGCAATGGAGCAGGAGGCTTCAGCGTTGTAGATATACTTATAGTTCCGCTGTGTTGGTATCTCTGAGTTATTTGCTTGTGTTGTATGGAGTTGTATTAACTAGACAGGTGTTTATAACTGTCTAGTATATGATGTATTGTCTGTATAACTCTGATTGATGATGTATATAATGTAAATACTTATGCAATTATTATAATTTATTCGTTCCGCTGTGAGATTCTGATGTTGTTGTTCTTTCTTCTCTATCTTTTCTATTTTCTCATCCCTTTCTTTCTTCAAGACGATACGTCTTCCTGAGCGAAGGAGGGCGGGTCGTCACAGTTGGTATCAGAGCGCTAGGTTGAGTGAATACCTAGGCTCTTAAGTGTTTTCTTTCTTGAGAGAGCGTATTTGTAATTTTGATATATATATATATATGTATATATATTTATTTCTACCTATTGTTGGGTTACCTGTTCAGGTTTTCCAATGAGTTATAAAGGTAGATAGGGTAGTGGTGTGTGTAACACGACTACCAATGGTTGGGGTTTAAATGTTTGAGGTTGGTAGTGTATTTGTCGAGGCTGTAGACCTAATACCGTCTCGAATGAGCTTTGAGTGAGAGAAGGATTTCATCGACCTCTGAAGGAAATCTGTTAAGATTCGGAGTTCATTTTGAAGTGTAAGTTTGGTTGAGCTAGAGTTTGGATCTGTCGGTCGGACAGAAGCAAGTCATGATATCTTGAAATATCAAAGTGTAGTAGCTGTGTGATGAGACACAGTGATTATGGATGTCTCTGAAGATGTTTCTTTGGAATCAGTTAAGGAAGTGTAGCTGCTTCGGTGTTGTGGCTGAGATCAGCAGGGTGTTTCTTTTTGCTTTGAGGTCCGAGTTTCTTGAAGAGCTTTGGATTAAGTAGTCTTTGGCTTCTGAGTCAGCAGTGGAGTTTAGAAGCTGCAGAGTAATTCTATTTCTTCGATGGGTTGGCCACATAAGTGTAAGCTGTTCTGATTGGTAAAGAGAGAACAGTATCTTTGGAATTAGGCTGGATCGATCGCAAAAGTGACTTGCGATAGTTTGAGTGTTCTCTTGTGTTTCGGAAATATATTTTTGAAGGACTTCAAGAAGTTAGGGTTTGGCTAACAATCTGAAGATTGAGTTCGGTGTCGACTGGATTTCCAGGCTTGGTACCGATGGTTCAGCTTAGTAATAGGATGGTCTTTGAGTTTGGTGAAGTAGCTCAGATTTTGGAGGAACTTCAGAGTTTTCTTTTGATCTGTGGAGCCCTAATGTTAGAATGTGTTGTCCAGTCTGTGTTCGACATCAGCATTTTCATCTGTTCAATCGGAGTTGCGCAGTGGAAGCATGGTGGCAACTGTTTTAGTTTGGGAGCAATTGGATGTTGCAATGTTTGGATTGGAGAGTTCTACAGGAGATTTTTCAGGATCTGAGGCCAGATTGGAGTGCACCTATTTAATTTCTTCTGGATAAGAGACAGAAGAATTTGGATTCCGAAGTCAGGAATTTGATTTTTGGATAAGTGTTTAGTTTTCAAGATTGGATTGTCAGTTTGGATAACTGGAATTCGGAGTGTTTCACGTATCTCTGAGGGAGTACGTATAAGATCTATCTCTGGTTGTAGAACCAGCAGTTCAGGGAGTTGTAGTTGTTGATTCAGACTTGTCTATAGTCTGATGTCTTGTCTTGTTTTGTAGATCTAGATGAGTAGAAGTCTTGTAGCTTAGTAGTATTATTTGTTTGGATTCTATAGAGCGAGTAACCCGGTATTTATACTTGGGGAAACTCGCGAAAACTCTATCTAGAATTCTGTCTAGATAGTTAAATTTGTTTGATTGGATGAATTGGTTGCTATGGTTGTTAGCATATGATTAATATATGCTTGTGTTTTAAAATTAAATCTTTAACTAAATTATTAAATTACCTTTGTTTTAAATTTCGGGGACGAAATTCTTTTAAGAGGGGAAGAATGTGATATCCCGGAAATTTGAGGCAATATCAATCTAATAATCTGTGATAAAATTTAATTACTTTAATAATATTTGTTAATAATAATTTGAATTGATTTAATAATTTTCTTTTAAATAAATAATTAACTGATAAGTTATATTTTAAACGCCAATTAAATTGTTTTCTATTTATAATATATATATATATATATATCTGTATATATTGTAAATAGATAACCTTTGTTTAAAGTTGAATAAAATGAAGACATGATTTCTAATTCTAATATTTTGGTAAATTAGGAATTTGATTTTTTATTTTATATTGAATAAATAATAATATGATCTGAAGAATACTCAAGATATATTTAAATTGTTTAGAAATAAAATTTAGCTTAGAGTTTAAATTTAAATAAAAAGTTTTGTTTTGTTTCATGGCTTGATAAATAAGTGACTTATATTATAGAGAATAGTTCTTTTATAAATTATTTTAATTTAATAATAAGTTATATTTAAACTATATCAATATTGTAATATCTTTGAAAATGGGTTTTACTGTATATATATATAGAAGTTGTTATTTTAATATATGTATTTTTTTTTGAAAGAAGCTATGATTTGTAAAAGTAATATTAAGTCTTTCAAAAATATTAAATAAAATAATACTTTGTAAATCTCAACATAAGTATTTAATTATTTAAGTTTAAAATAAAGTAACCTAAAAGTAAAATAAATATAAAGGTAATAACAAATGTAAAGCAAAGAAAATGTATATGTACATAGGTAATACAAACAATAGCTAGGCAGGCAAATGTATATGCTCACATAATGTATAAATTAAAAATTAGGCTTGTACACGTATGATATAGCTGTGAAGGAAATATACAAGATAAGGAATAAACAAAGTAAAATAGTAAAACAAAATAAATAAAAGTCACCAGACAAAATGACTTTGCTGTCTGTAAATAAAGAAGGCAAAACAAAGTTAAGTAAAATATCTTTATGTATGATCAGTTTATAGGATAGTTTGTTATGCAAGCTAAAGCAAAGCATGGTAGAAAGATATGTAAAATATCTAAATAAGAAATGATTTAATTAGCTAAACAGGGAACATAGAGTACATTAACAATTAATGTTTCAGATTTCTCAGCAAACAAGAGTCTATTCGAATTTGTTTAAAATCTTTTCAGCCTCCATGTTGAAATTTTCTGCCTGATAAAACAAGATGAAACAGTGCACAACATTTGCTTGTCTCAGATGCCACCTTCCCCTGTAATATTTTCTTTCTATATATACATATCTTCTCAGTTCATTTGTGAAGAATAGCAAGCTTTTCTTTTCTTTTATAACTGAAGTTTTATACATCAACAAGCTTAAACATCATCATACAAAAATGCCATCAACTTTGCAAAACCTGAAACTGCCTTCATTCCAATCTGTGACCAACTTCCTCAAGACCAGATCAACAGCTTCATTTTTATCAAGCCATCAGCCTGTACTTTTTGCAAAATAAAGTGCCTGTGCATTATTCTCAAGTATTTTCAAAATTCAAAACAGTTTCAACCAAACTGCTCTGTTCTTCATTTGTTGGTGAGTAACATTTTTATAAAAATGCTTAAGTATTGAATGGTTGCTTGCTAGTTAATTAAATGAAGTGTAAAATGGTGTGTATAACTTTGATAATGCCTGTTACTTACTTTCCCTTTAGCACACAAGACTACAAATTTTTTTTAAAAAAAATATAAGCAAACAGTTTTCATTTCCAAACTGTTGCCACCCCATAAACCCTCTGTTCTAAAAGATGAGGAATATTTTCTTAAAATGTAAGCATCTGAACTGTTGTAGGAAGGTTGCTATATATATGAATCTGTTGTATATTTTGCTGTGTGTATATATCTATGTATATTGAACTGCCTATGCTTGTTGAAGGCTGAAGTGGTATGCAGGTCCTCATGTATATTCACTGTGTTAAAAACTGAACAACATTTGTTTCAAAAATCACTACTACCCAATCTACTTGCTATTTGGAGCTAGCATTTAAACAGATTGTAGTTGTATGACTTTGAACTAGATTATAAAAATAAGTTCAACCTAAAATAATTTAGTAGCATATCTGGGGAACCAGTTGTTCGAACACCAACTCCAGATTAGGCAAAAATTCGAATCCTTTGGTTTTCGAATTCAGGTATGCTAATGTAATCGAAATACTAAAACGTGATTTTTAAAACAAGATTCGTGATTTTTAGTGGAGGGTGTGAGGTGTTATAAGTGTTCGACTGTCTGGGCTTCTCGAGTCTACCCTGTGGTCTCTGGTGCATCGAGTTTAACAGGGGTTTGGGAAGTTGAAGTTTGGCCATGGATGAAGTGGTGGCCGGTGGTGCTGGTGCTCCGGTGGTCGGAGGAAGGGATGGGAAGCGTTGACAGGTTCTGGCAGTATGTTGTGTTGAATTCCAGGTTTGAGTGAAGCTTGAATTTTTGAATTTTGAGGAGAAAGCAAAGTGTGGTGATGGAAGTGGGATGCTCTAGTGATGGATGACTTGTTTAAGTCATCAGAATGGGTTGAAGTCAGGTGGTTGATCAGTGCATGTGGACTGTGCACCAAGCCCTGATGAACTTTGGGTATGGAGAGATTGTGCTTCAGTATATTCGAGTAAATCCAGGAGTTTTACTCGAAGTGAATTGCAATCTGACTCGAAGCATGTAAGGATTTTCTCGGGTCAGTGGGTTGCTTCAGGTTTCTTTCAAACCTGTCTGCAAATTTTGAAGTGTATCAAAATTTAAATGGAACTTTTAAGTTGAGAGATAGATTTAAACAAATACAAATCTAGTTGAAGTTTAGATTTAAATGGATTTGAATCTTGAAAGTTTTGTATATTTTTTTCAGAGGGTTCAGTTTTTTTTTGAACTGCAGATTTCCAGTTTTAAAAATTGGAATCTCAATCTGAAAATAAATTTAATCAAGTGGTTTTAAATGTAAAGGTTAAGTTCAGTTTGCAAACAAGTTTCTGGAATCCAGATCTGGAATTTGAACCAATTTCTAAATATGGATATTTTTAAATCAAGTTTAAATCAAATAGTTTTTTTTTGTAAATTGGTTCAAATAAATGTTTAAACTTGAATCTTGATAAAGTTCTTTATAAAAGAATTTGAATGAAAAATATATGATTTGTTTTTAAAACTTGACTTTGCAAGTTTGAATGTAGTGTATTTTAAAGGCTTTATTTTTAAAATTAAATAAGAAAATTAATTAAAAGTTCTTCTTATATAAGGTTATTATATAAGTAATAAATGTTATTCACATTTATTTCATTTTTAGGATTATATATTGAATTTAAAATTGGAAATTTTTAAATAAATAAACATTTTGAATCTTACATTCAAAATGGAGTTTGAATTTCTATCTAAAGAGTAATGTTATACATTTTAATGATAATGAAGTCATAAATAAAATAAATGGATCATCTTAGAATAATTAAGATATTGAAGAGAGTTAATTAATAAGATAATCAAGAATGATATGTAAAATATCTAAAGTTCTTCTTAAATAAGGTTATGTTATTAGTTAACAAAGATAATTAACTAAGGATTATTTAAGTAATTAGTGTGATTAATTTTTATTAATTAATCGAGTTAGTTAATTTAGATAATTATTTGTAAATTGGTTAAATATAATTACTTGATGGAAGTAATTATGAGATTAATTACTTATTGTAATTAATTTTGATAATATGATTAGTTAAGTTAATTAATTTAGTTTAATTAATTTAATAAATCATTTTATGGTTTGATAAATGTAAGCAATGGAGCAGAATTACTTAGGGAAGTAATAATTGATAATTACTAGAATGTAATTAGAGGAAGATGATTTATAGTAAAGTAATTTGGATAATTACTTTTGAAATTAATCAAGGGATTAATTAACGAAGATAATTAATTATGGGATAATTAATTTATTTGTATGAGTAATTAAGGGTAGTTAATTACTAGTAGATATTAATCAAGGGTGATTAATAATTGGGATTAATTTCAGATTAATTTCTAAATGTAATTAATTTGAATAAAGCAATTAATTTAATTGTATTTGATATCATTAATTAATTTAATTAATGATGTAATTAAGAATTGTTAAATAGGAAATAATTAATAATAGAGTGATTAATTAATGTAATTAATTTAGGATAAATGTAATTAATTATTGTTAATTAATAAATGAAGTAATTAAAAGTTAATTACTATAAATAATTGGAAATAATGTGATTTGTGAAATTAAGTAAAAACTAATTACTTATTGTAATTAGAGAATGATTAATCTAAGGTGATTAATCAAAGTAAATATTTAGAGAATGGATTAATTAATTAATTATAATTAATTAATGAATATATAAGCAGGATTTATAAGATGATGTAATTAATTTAATTTACTTGGAATTAATTAGAGATAGAAGTAATTAATTTAATTCATTTTAAATTAATTACAGATAGTGAATAAATCAATAGCTTATGTATTGATTGTATTGAATGGTTGTGATCTCAGAAATGAGATGAATGATATCTATATGATATGGATGCTTAGATAAAGTATGATAATATGGATTATCTGTTTGTGATGATTATCTGTTTGGGATGATAATATGGATTATCTGTTATGATAATAATGTGATTATCTGTTGTAGAGCTGTGATTTATCTATCTGTGTGTATATAGATAATATTGAATTGAATTGTTTTAACTTTAAAACAACTTGGCCTTAAAAGATACGTTTGGATTTCGATGAGACCGGGATCGGGTTTCCATATTTGGAATTCCGAAAACCACATCGTTTCCAAATTAACGATAGGTCGTGAATCTGAAGGAAGATGAAGATTCAGAATGCAAGGGTTATCGTCGTTAACTCTGAGGGTGATTCCAAAATGAGTGTAACGAGATAATGCCTTCGGTTTCGTTCGAACCCGGAACGAACTTGTATGGATTGAATGCTTTCAACACATCGTCAGGTGGGCGATGAGCATTCTAAGAAATGTATTCTATAAAGGTAATCGTAGCCTCAAGCCTCATCAACCGGGAATGGCTAAAACAGGGGAGATGCAGCAAGGCTAGGTGGGTCATGCCCAAGCAGGACAAGGATATTCCCCTGTCTAGATGTCCCTTTATTTTCGGCTTAGTGGGCAGTAGCGACGGCTATCTGCGGGGTTATCTTGTTCGGGACTGCTCAGTAAGGAATGGTTCCGGCCTTGTGTTGCAGGGGATGAAGGGAGTAATCCTCGGTACGGTGATCTAGGCCCCGTACTGTGACGGGCGGTACCCCAGTAGCCCTGCCATTGTATGGAATCCAAAATCCAATAAGTGCCAACGGTTTTGATTGTATTACCCACTTTTGTGGCTAGTAGCTGGAATTTAATCATGTAACAATTTCGGCTATTTTCTATTTACTTGAAAACCCTAGACCTATTATAATATCACAGAATTTCCTATCAAATGTTTTGGTTAGCGTAAGGTAAAAACTTTTCCATGTTTATGTGTGGGGAGTCTTACGTGATACCTTTTGTTTTTAAAAGATTTTCAAAGTTAAGCAACTTTAACCTGTTACTCATACCAGACCCATGTCTGACCCGGAGTTTATTTTTGTTTTTCATAAACTCTCGGGTACCCAAATTTTTACGGGTAGCCAAGGGATTCAGGTTGGCTTTGACGCATTCTGGAGGAGCAATGGAGCAGGAGGCTTCAGCGTTGTAGATATACTTATAGTTCCGCTGTGTTGGTATCTCTGAGTTATTTGCTTGTGTTGTATGGAGTTGTATTAACTAGACAGGTGTTTATAACTGTCTAGTATATGATGTATTGTCTGTATAACTCTGATTGATGATGTATATCATGTAAATACTTATGCGATTATTATAATTTATTCGTTCCGCTGTGAGATTCTGATGTTGTTGTTCTTTCTTCTCTATCTTTTCTATTTTCTCATCCCTTTCTTTCTTCAAGACGATACGTCTTCCTGAGCGAAGGAGGGCGGGTCGTCACATGTTCGGTCGTGCACGGTGATGGAGGAGTGAGGAAATGGATGAAGTAATGGTAATATCTGTGCATATAAATATCATGATATTTTTATTCACTTCTTTGTCTGTCTATACTCGCCATCCATCTTCACTTACTCGCCATCCATCTTCACTTCCATTCACATTTCCTCCTTCATTTTCCCAAGCTTCTTTAGTTCTTTATACTTCACTTTAATGGATTCCTACGTTAGGAAATTAACGAAGAAAATTAAGGAAAAAAGGAACTAAAATTATATATATATATATATATATATATATATATATATATATATAGTGTGTGTGTGTGTTTGCGTGTGTGTATTATACAAACACCTCCAAACCAAATCAAACTCCTCCTTCTCCCCCTCTAAACCCATTGCCACACCATCTACTAACCTTTTTGGGCCCACCTCCATATGCTAGCATTAGCCGAGCCTTCCTAAAGTTCCCAATGCTCGATTCCATAGGCTCCAGCGCGATCGTAGCGAAGTTATAGCGAATTTCATAAAGTTAGAAATGAATTCATGGTGAGAAACTCTATTTATATTATGATATTATGGATGATATATATGTTTGTCCATGCTTGTTTGTGATGATTATGAACCATGTTGGATATGACAATATGTTTGTTTGGACGTATAAACAATTCACGTTAAACAATTCATGTTTAATACACGTCGAATATCGCAAAGGTAATTACTTTCCTTAAATAAATGAAATGTTGTATATGAGATTGTTAAAACTCTTTAAACTGGTTTATAAATGTTTTATAAACACTAAAACCCAATTTGATAAAATTTTGACAAGTTATGAAAATTGAGTCAAAGCGTAAATGTAGTTCGGATTTCGCGATGTAAAAGATTAAATCCATCTATAGGATATAATTGAAGTCAGAATTCTTTGGTAAGAAATTTTTGAACTCTTATAGTCATATCATTCAAATGAAAGAAAGAAATCAAGATTTCATTCAGTAGATTTTGAAATATGAGCAAAACAATTATTCAGAATAATCGTGCTTTGGCAATTCATAAACAAAGTGATTAATTCTTTAAAACTGATATTTTTAATTCTATAAAAATGTGGAATAAATTCTATAAACATGTTAAAATGTTCTAAAAGAGACTTGAGTTATAAAAATGGATTTATAAATGTTAGAATTTTTTTTTATCAAATAGGCCTTAAAAGCATTATTCATAGCACTTTTTGCATCGATTTTTGATAACTTTTGACATATGACTTTAAACTTAAGTTTTTCTTTCCTAAATCTTTTATAAATGTTTTGAAATAAATAATTAAGTATTTAAAATATAATGTGAAGGTTTTATAATTTATTTTATAGAGTTTAAATAAATGATTTAAGGAAAAGATGTTATAATTAAGTGATTTAATCTTAGTTATAAAAGCCGATGAGTAGATTGTATTTTTCTATTTGTGAGATTCAGATGTGAGGTGCTTAAACTAAGGAGACGTTCAAGAGCAGTCAGTGCCTTGACTCACTTGGCCTCTTTCCTAGGCAAAGGTAGATAAGGTCGAAATGTCTGAAACTAGGCAAGCATAAAAGGTTTAATTTTTCCAAATTTAATACAACTTGGGTTGTGTAGAAATATTCTTCTTATACTTTGTATTAAATTAGAGGAGAGAATCCATACCATCGATGTGAATATAAAAGGTGGTTTCACCATCATTTGATGAATAGTAAAGGTTGAATACAGAAATTGATATTAAGTAGAATTAGTATAATTTGTATGGACCCTTTTTTACTCAATAAGGTTTTGCAATATGATTTTTGAGGAACGATTTTGATTTTATATTTCCAAAGATAAAGAGAGGTTTAATGATTCTGTATATACAGGAAAAGAATATGATTTAAAGATTTATATCTCTACAAGAGATATTTTATTTGATAAAAGATATTAATAATGATTAATCACCCTAAATTTAACATCTTTTTATCGATGATGGTTTTAAAGGAACTGGGATCGGATTTGGGTGATTCCTATACAAAAACCATTTCGACCTAATTTACGCTTTCGATGGTAAAGACATGGAATGATAATAAATTAGAAGATGGATGTAGGCCTACGCATCACTGACCCTTGAGGGAAATTTCCTATATCATATGTGTGGCAGTAGTAACTTCATTTGATCTTCGATTCAAGGGTTGCTCGCTACTTATCTTAGGGGTGATTCCCGATAGGATGTAGTTAGAGTGTTCCTTTAGTTTGTCTTATTCCGGTATAACTTGTATGGAAGAATATCTGATATTGCATTTTTAACATACATGTACATTGGTATTTATAAACAAACGTATGTTTGGTGGTGTAGGAAGTAACTCACTTACACTTAACATCCTTCTTTGAGACGTACGAGCTCAGGATTGTACAGTTATGAAAATGAATAGTGTGTGATAGAATTGGCAATATGGAATTCAAAGTGGAATGTGCTATGTGAAAGGTAATCATTACCTCGAGCCTAATCACCTTGAAACAGCTTAAACAGGACATGCCATAGGGCTATGTGGTTCGCTACAATTAGGGTATGGTCATCACCTTTCTAGATTACTCTTTATATGTCAAGTATGTTGTGTATGCTATAGGATCCAAGATAAGTTGGTTACGACCGGGGTGATGTCATATTCAGTTCTGTTTGACACCAGATGGGTCTGCGGGTAGGTTGGTCTTGCCAAGTGCTGAACTTTCAAAGGTGTTAATCCTCAATACATCCCTTTAGAGATGTACTGTATGAAAGGTAGTCCCTTACCTTGCCATTGTATGGAATTCATTCTCTAATAAGTGCCTTCGGATTTGATTGTAGGGCCTAGCATATTGGAACTATATAATGTAAAAAAATTTGGCTAAGGTTATGTATATTTACCTAAAAGTTGTTTTCAAAAGAATGTCATTAAAAATAATATTACCAAATTTTGCGTAGTATAGATTTTGTTTATCATAACGTAAAAACCCATTCTATGTTTATGCGCATCGTGGTCTTATGAGATACCCTTTGTTTTCAAATATCCATATTTTGAGTTTCTCCCACCAGTCCCATGACTGGCCGAAGTTTATTTTCCTTTTCCCTTAAACTCTAGGTGCCCTATGTTTTTCGACGGCCAAGTAGTCAGGTAGCATGGAGCATTTTGAGAAGGAGCATAGAGCATTTGCATCCGTTGTAGAAAGTTATCTGTTAATTCCGATGTATTATGTACGATGTATCTACCAGCACTTGTGAGGATAAGCAGTTATAACTATCCTAGTTGGATTAGTATTTATATGTACTTAGATAGAGCAATTTGGAGTAATTGCATATACTACTCATATGTATAACTAAATATTGCATACGATGTGAGATTCTATCTTGTTTGTCTTCCACCTTTATTTTCTTTACCTCAGGACAACCTGCCTCTTTAGCACTTGGATTTGTGGCCTATGAATACCAAGGATGTATTATTGTCAATATTTGAGGGTTGAGGAGGTGGGTCATCACAAACCCCCATCTAGGGTTAGTTTTGCCTTAAGATCCCTTTTCCGCTGACTCGCATAATTGTTTCAAAACTTTTGAAATAAAACATGGTTTAGTTCTTAAATTTCTTTCAAGGAGATTTGATATAAAAAATAATAATATTTTATAAACAAGTTTATATAACTCTTGGACAGAGGCGAAATAATTTAATAACAATTTAATGGTTAAATTTAATAGGAAAGTTTAAATAGATTTTGTTTTGTTAAACCATGTCTTTTGTCTTAACATCTAAGTTGTGATAACTATTTGATGTTATTGGGCCGACCAATAAAATGCCTTTACATTGGAGATGTCTAAAGAAAAGTGTACTCTAGGACTGAGTTGGGATACCATCATTCTACTCTTCTTAGTTACTTGCCAAACCAAATGCGTAAAGAGGTTGATGATGTATACTCAGTTTTAAAACCCGGATTTATCTCAAGCCTACATCTAAACTTAAAAAGGTTAAGATTAAATCAGATAGTTGTATATTCTCTTTAGCATATAGTAGGGTATTATACAAGTTTTTAGTCAAGTTTTTATGGAATATTTTCATAAATGAATTTGTATGTAAAAAGAAATTGTTGTAAGTAAGAATAGATTAGAATAAGTATGTAAGTTATACATAGATCATTTCTTTGCATGGTTCTTGATCCAAGATTCGAGTACATGACTTTGAGGTAATTCACACCGACCTAGATAAGGATTTATCACTCAATTCTTAGTAGAAAACACTTGGTGAGTGTTCTTGATATGTTACCGATGTTTTATATCATATTATATGGCTATATAAGGAGAACGGAGGTTTCTGATCAAGGGGCCTGAGTGGAGTCTGCACAAGGGAAGTCGAGTGAATGATACTAGTTCACAAGAGAAGTTTATGTATTTGATTAAGTGATCAAATTAGATATTGCATATGGACGATCAATATATATCATACGCGCTTATGGAAAATGTAAAGTATTTTTTTAGGCTTATTTCTTTCTTGGTTTGATAGTAATGAAATTACGAGGAAGAAATTCTTTGAAGGGTCTAAAAATGTAACGACCCAGAATTTTTAACTTTCCAAACTTGAATATTTAATTTATTTAAATATTAAAATCTAATTCTAATATAATAAATAATAAGAAAATCAATTTTTAAATGACATGATTTTTATGACATACTTTTAAATGGATTTATAAGATTTTCCCATAATTTTTAATTTGGAAAAATATTTAAGTTATCGTTTGATGCATATTTTGGCAAATGATGCTATTTTTGAGAATTTCACAGAATAAGTTAACCGGTGCAATTTTTGTTGTTTTGTGATCGTGTCACATTATCATGCATGATCATATTTTTATTTTGGTCGTACGCAGTTCGTACATGAATGAGATATTATGTAGTGGGGTACCTAGAACAAATCAAATCTTGATATGATGGTTGTTTAGCTTGGAAGCTTTGTGTTGCCTTGATTTACACACCACTTTATTTCACCTTCTTTATTTCCCATCACTTCCTTCACTCATCTCTCCTTCTTCTTCTAGTTTTATTATTTTCTATTTTCGGTAAATTAAAACCTTTTCTACTTTCAAACTTCATAAATTATTTCCTCCTAATCTATTCACTTTATACGAAAACTTCGTAAATGAAAGTTGTTCATTTTCACCCTTAGTATTTTCTAAAAATTAGTCATTCGTCGTTTCATCGAGTTGGTGGATATTGCCGATATAAGTGATTATGGAATAATGTTGGTTTTTCAATGAACACGAATTAGAGATTGGAGTACGTGGTCGTGTTTGTCTTCGCGTAAAATGATTTTTTTAGTTCCAACCGCTTGATTTTAGGAGGTTTGGGTTAGTCATGGAGGTTCAATGATTATTTTCCATTCAACTTTGGTTTGCTAGAAGTGTAGGTGGCCAGGGGAGGAGCAGCGGAGCTGGAAGCGACATGGGGACTAAGCGGAGTTGGTCAGAGGAGCTCTGATGATTGAAGGAGGTGGGACGAGGTTGACTTAGGGATTAAAGGGGTCGTGCGTTTCGGGGTCGTAAATTGAGTTGCCGTTGAGTCCAACATAGAGGTAGTTAGTGGTGATTCAATTGGTTGGGGTTTCGAATTAGTGCTGGCTACGTTGACTATAGGTGGTCGAGCAGTGGTAGTTGTAAATTGGTCGTGCTCGACTTTGATTTCTGGAGTGCGATTACTAATTTAGGAAAGATGATGGGAAAGGAATAACAGTGGATTAAGTTTGGGTCTGTGCATTGGACTGGGCCTTATTTGTTTTGGATAGAATAAATATAGTTTATTTGTTTTGAATTATATAAAACCAAATATTATGAATTTAAAAACTATATCTTGTTCATTTTAAGTTCGAAGAACCCATAGATTTTGCGTTGGGCTCATATTTGATGAGTACAACATTATGGGATAAATAGTTGATCATTTTAATGAAGTATAAATTCATGCTAAATTACAGTGATTAAATATAATTACGCTGATTTTATTAGTATGTGGTTAAATTACTTATACTTCTCTTGTGATATCTATTTGGCAGAACAAAACACCATTATGTTGTAATTGAACTGAATAGATTGTTTTGTACATCTATTAAGCATAATAAATCTCCGTTATATGCATGCACAGTAAAATGATGATTTTTGAAGTTAATTAATATGTGGATTAATTAAAATTGGATAAATGATGAGTAGCTATTAATTGTTGTATAAATTATTGAGTTCTAGAAGCTTGGTAGCCTGACCATATCGTGTGTGACTTTGATATGTTGCAAAACATGAATTATTCTTGAAATGAAAATAATGATAACGTTGGTTAAGTGTGTGGCAGCCCTAGCCTTACTATAGTATTCTGAAATACTAGTATTTGCTATTTTTGATTTGGAGAATGATTTTAAATGCGACTTTGGAATTTTCGGTGACCTTATGTTTAGCATTGGTTTTTTATAATATCTCTATTTTAATTTAACCTTTTTGTTAGTCTTTTCTGTAGGATCTAGATTAACCCTAGAGAGGGGGGGGTGAATAGGGTTATAGCAAATTTTCTCGAATTAAACACAGAAACAAACTACAGAAATAAATATGCTGAAAAGTAAATCACACACAAAATTTACCCAGCTTCGGCAACCCCTGCCTACTGCAGCATTCCTAGATTTCTATTAGAATTAAACAGTATCCCGCTTACAAACAGTCTACTAGACTCGCAAACCCTTGCTCCCGCTCACAAACACTCTACTAGACTCGCACACCCTACTCCGCCTATAGAGTTTCGCAAACTCTGCTCCCGCCTATAGAGTTTTGCAAACTCGCATACCCTGCTCACTGAACTAATTCTAACTAGACAATCTGACACTACCTACAACCCAGGTGGTGACTTACCAATTCTTTGACTCGAAAAGAAAAAACAGACTTCAAAAATAAAAGCAGGAGCAAAAATTAAAATACAACTTTGAATCCATAATTTTTGCTCAAATAGAATTAAAAAAACCCTTTAAAAAATTAAACCCTAAATAACTAAAGCCCCTTTAATAAGAATAAAGGCCGGCCCTTTTAACCCGATCCTTTGTTCTTCCTTCTGAAACAATTGTGGCCGACGTTGTATTCATTGTTCCTTCTGAAATTTGGGCTTCGGCTCGTGATCCAAATTTGGGGCTTTGACTGGTTTGTGATGCTCTTGCTTGCGCTCGTTCTCTGATGATTGATTCTAGTTTGCGTTGCTCCTCTGTTGATCGATTCTCGTTGCTTGGCTCTCTCGTTCTCTGATGATCGAGTTTGTTGTTGATTTGGTATGTTATTTTTCTGTTTGTGCTATTGTGATTTTCATACTCAAAATCGATGTCTATGATGATGATTGGGGTTTGGTATTTATATGAATTCGAATACACTTGATTCGTTCGTATTTACTTGCGCGACATCATCACTTTCCTAATGCTTCAATTGCTTGATGCGCACGGCTTTCCTAATATAATTTCAACTTGTTACTCTCAGCCTTGATTATGTAACGTTCGATTTTCCTTGATTCACACGGCAAAGAACTTTCCTCTTTTACATTGTGACTTTTTCAAAGATGCGTTTTTGATTTTTTTCAGTATGCATTCATGAATCCCCTTCTTGACTTTTGTATACTTCCAAGATTTCGACTTGGACTTGGAATTACTGTTTGATTCCATTTGTCCTGGCTTCACTGTTGCATTTGCTCATTTGAGTTTTCGCAGTTGCTCCTTGACATTGCAGTCTCTGGCCTTGTATCATGAAGCAGTCTTCATTAGCTCGTGTGCTTGTCTGTATGTTGTATCATGATGCACTTGTTATCTTCACTGTGTTGCACATGCTATATTGTGTACTCGTGACATTCAGATTTGCTGTGCACTTGTCTTCTGTTCTCCTGTATCATGCTTGATTTGCAGTTTGGTTTCACTTGGGCTTGTAGTTGATGTTTATAATTGTTCAACCTGGCACTTGCATGTATTGTTGTTGAGTTGCTGTACATATGAACTTGCATTCATTTGTTTGTCATTATTTCCATGTTTCTGTTGGTTCTTCTCAAAAATTGCTGTGCCACTTCTCCATGTGTTCATGTTGCTGGACTTGTTGTTGGCATGTGCATTGTGTTCATTTGAGTTGTCTGCACCTCTGGTATGCTGCAGCTTGGTCTTTGTTGCAACCGGCTGTTGTCATGATTGCTGTGATGTCATTTGAACTTGATATTGTTTGATTTCATGTTCATGTGTGTCTTCCCATTCACTGTTGCCTGGTTTTGGTCTTGTTTCATGTTTGAACATAACATTCATACTGTTGTGTCACTTTTCATGTTGTTCAACACATGATGCTAGTTTGAGGCTGTGCTTGCACACCATGTTGCATTCACTTGATTCTTGTATCACTGCATCCATTCTGTAGCATGGTCTGGAGTTGTAGTACTTGTGGTCTTGCATCATTCTGGTTATTAGTGCACTGTCACACTTTGGCTTGTTTATCTGGATTGTCTGTGCATATCTTTGATGGTTCAGTGGTGTCACTTGTACATTGTTGTACTTGGTGGCAATCTTCGACAAATTTGTTCTTGTACACTGCATAGTGTGATCTGTTGGTCATGTCGCTTTCATTGCTGTTTCATTGTTTCATGCATTATTGATGCTTTGATGCAGTTTTGATTTGTCAAAGCTTTGCATTCTTCATGTTGCCTTGTGTTGAACCCAGTTTTAAAAACTCGAGTTTGACCTTGTGCTAATGACATGATTTCATTTATATTGCACCTGAGTTGAATCTGTCTTTATATTTGGGTTGGACCTTGTGCTCACCTGTCCCTGTAGCATTATCAAGTGTATATCGATGTGCACGGCCTTGTGGCATGTACGGTGATACACTGTGCATGTCACACTGTTCGTGTGTGATGAATTCAAATGTGAATGATAACGAACAACCCAAATAACTGAGCTAAACAATAATTTCAAAACTCATATTTTATTTTATATTACAAAAATAGTTGTTTTTCAATTTTACTGCGTTAGTTAATATTTTTGCAGATTGCTCAGATGCTGGATTCAAACTGGAATGCAGTTGAAGACAAAATACGAGTGTGAGTGATATGTAGTGAGGTTATTAATGTAAATTGAATTGTGATGTATTCAAAATTGTATATGTATAGTGAGAGCTCGAATTTGTACTATTCAAGATTATAATAAATATTTGTTTGAATAAAATTTCTGTTTGAATTCAAATTCTGTGTAACTTGTTTTGTTTGAATTCAAATTCTGTGTAATTTATTTTTCGACAAATATTTATTTAATCTATGAAAAACAAAACAGTACATTGCCAAATACATTTAAATGTATATATGTTTATTATCATCAAAAAAAAACGTATAAGCGCATATTCATACAATCTCCCCTTTTTGATGATAACAAACATATATTTAAGATTTTGACCGTGTTAAATGTATTTGATCAATGATATACTCTAATTGCTCCCTCTATTTGAATGCTTCCTCTCTACATGATGCTCCCCCTACATATATCATGCAAATAGAAATATTCAAATAAGCCTAGATGCAAATGGAAAATTATTTGACCTTTGCTTGATTCTATTTGATAAAATCTTAACTTTTCTCTCCCCCTTTTGTTATCAGCAAAAGAATAATAGTGTTAGAGAAAAATAGAGATTAAGTGATCAATATTAATCCAACATTAAACTCAAATTGAATATAAATATTTAAACTTCAAAAAATCAAACAAAAATCATAACTACCCTTGTTAGGCGCATATTCCACTTTTAGAAAGAATGGAAATGATGTTATAATATAAAATCATATAATTGTATCAACTTGTGGTATATTTATATCAGGAATTTGAATATCTACTAATCATGCATAACTGTTAGGACTTTTAAATGAAATTAGTAGTATTCCAATTTAATTTTAAAAAAATGAAATCAAGTATCTTCTAACCACGCATGACCGTGAGGACTTTCAAATGGGATTAGAATCAACTTGTCTATTTAATCAATTAATTTTGATATGCGTTCCATACATGCATAACCGTAAGGACTTTTAAATGAGCATGGAAGCACATAATCAAAAATCCAAGTAATTCACCCATGCATAACCGTGAGGACTTTTAAATGAGAGTGAATTCTTTGGATATTTATTTATTTTTACAAAAAAAAAGGTGAAATGAAAAACAAATGATCCCTGATTATAGTACCACATAGCGACCAACTATATTTAAGTTTTGATAACAATGGTCGATAGAAATATGATGGATATAGAAATGGTCATGGAATCTTTACCCAACAGAAATTTTTATAACTCTTGTTTGAATTCCTAAAGAAATTTTCCAAATATACTCTCTTGAGTAATGTTTGTTAAATATCAACACTTATCACCTTTTCAATCACTATTTATCTTTTTGATAATTTGTAGGGAGTCGGATTAGTCAAAATTTGTCATTTAAAATCAAAAAATGACTAATCTGAAAATATGGTCAAAAATGATTTTCTTGAAGGGGTTATATGAGAAAAAATTTCTGCTATTTGAAAATTATTTTAGGTGAAAAATATGCAGATATTTTCTTTGAAAAACGATGCAGCAAATGAATATTTCAAAAATTAATCACGTTCCACTAGTAATTTTTTTATCAACTATATTACCAATGTAATCTGCATCTGAATTTCTCTTTCACTCCAAAATATCACTAACTAAAGACCAGACCATGAAGTGTGCACAAAAAATTCAAACTCAATTTTTTACAGCATTTTAAATGACATTCTCTTGAATTTGGATTGAAGCCATGTAAATAATCAGAAAACCGTGAATATAGAGTTAGCCAAAAATAACCAAAAATATTGTCATCCAACAAAACACTATCCAAACTAATATATATGAAGGAATTCAAGGAATAGTGTTTTTGGCATAAGTATAATTGGCCAACTATGTAGACCAAGTCAGAATCAAAAAATCATCATCTCTTTTCAACATCTCAATATTGGCTGATTTCATTCAGAATACGGTGCAGATTATCACATTCAATATATCGATCAAATAAATATACCTTCACCTGTTTTACCTTTACGATAATTTTTCGTGATTGCCCATTGTGATTCTGTCACCTTTGTACTAGGCTAAGGAACTTTGCTTTGTTGCCCGTTGTGTTTCTGGAATAGCCAAAATCCAGAGAAAACTTGTTGTTCCTTAGCCTGCCACCATACCTACACGATGAAAGATTTTTGTGACCTATTTTTTATAGGTCCATAATTATTAGTGGCTGAAGCATTGTGAATAAACAATCCCTTTGGAACCCAAACTTGTTTTGTCTTTTCATTCTTGTTCCAATAGACATGAAATTTGTTTGTAAAATTCTTAGAAACCCAAACTTGTATAAATTTTGTATTCTTGTTCCTATGACTACAATTTTCAACACGATGTCCAATTATTTCACATCTATCAAAGACACTCTTACTTATTGCATTATCCTCAACTTGTGTTTTCCCAAAGCCTAGTCCTTTTCTGTTGTTAGCAAAAATTTGATTTCTCAATAGCATGTTGAAAGATTTTTCGCCTCTTGAAAAGTTATTCAAAGATTTCTCAAGATTTTGGACTTTGCTTTTAGTGTTGTGTTTTCAGTGACAAGTGAGGTGCATTGATTTATAAAATCCTTTTTCCTAGTGTCGATGGTTTCCTTAAGATTCAAGTTTTCTTTTTCAAGATTCTTAAAGCTATTCTTAAGTCTTGTCAATTCTGAATCTAAAATTTTACATTTTTTACATTCTAGGTTTTGAATATTTTCAAGTTCAGTTTCTAACCTAAAATTTTCACGAGCAAGTTCTCTCCTATCAGATTTTAGTTTTTCAATTTTAGATTCAAGAGCATCAACTACTTTAGTAAGATCAAGACACATAAAAACAAGTTCTTTATAAGTATAGTCACCTCCCTCATTAGATTCCTCTAAGCTTGCTTCTGAATCTGATTTCGCCATAAGACACAAGTTAGCCTCCTCTGAGCTGCTATCCGAAACTTCCTCTCCTTCTTCATCATCCCAAGTCGCTGCAAAAGCCTTCTTCTTCTCTTTCTTTCCTTTGTTGTATTTGAGAAGTGGGCATTCTTGTTTGAAGTGGCTAGGCTTGTTGCAGTTATAGCACGTCAGTTCATTATCGGAATTGTCAGAATCTTTTGACCTATTACCCTTTGTTTTCTTCTTGCGTGGCTTGAATCTTGACCATTTTCTAAGATTATTGACAGCCATTGCAAGCTCTTCAATTGGATCTTCTTCTATATCACTTTCTTCTTTGCTCTTTAAGGCAATCATCTTCTTCTTTGGTTCGGAGTTGTTGCGTTCCTCCTTTGCTTTTAGCTCAAGCTCATATGTCATCAAGTTTCCAATCAACTCCTCCATGCTTAGTTTACTCAGATCTTTCGATTCTTGTATTGCCGTGACTTTTGCCTCAAAGTTCATCGGTAAAACTCGTAGCACCTTCCGCACAAGCTCTACCTCAGTGAATACCTTCCCAAGCGCTCTAGCGTTGTACACCAAAGTTGAAAAGCGTCCGAACATGTCCTTTATGCTCTCGCCTTTGTCCATCACAAAGTTCTCGTATTCATTGCTGAATAGGGCTAGACGAGACTGCTTGACTTGAGAAGTTCCTTCATGTGCCGCCTCCAAGATATGCCAAATTTCCTGTGCAGTTTTACAATGATAAATTATATTAAATTCATTCTTATCAAGAGCATAGATCAAAGCATTCATGGCTTTAGCATTTGTAGTTTTTAATTTCTTATCGTTAGCATCTGACTTATCCTTAGGTTTAGGAATCTCAGTATCACCAACGATTATAGTGGGAGATTTATAGCCTGTTTCAATAATGTCCCAAACATCATAATCAATAGAACTAAGATAAATACTCATCCTAACTTTCCAATAAGCATAATCATTCCCATTAAACATGGGTGGCCCAGCAATAGATTGCCCCTCAGAAAAAGCATTATTTGATGAATTCATGACTCTAGAGTTAAAGAAAAATACCGGGCTTTGATACCACTTGTAGGATCTAGATTAACCTTAGAGGGGGGGTGAATAGGGTTATAGCAAATTTTCTCGAATTAAACATAGAAACAAACTACAGAAATAAATATGCTGAAAAGTAAATCACACACAAAATTTACCCAGCTTCGGCAACCCCTGCCTACTTCTGCATTCCCAGATTTCTATTAGAATTAAACAGTATCCCGCTTACAACACTCTACTAGACTCGCAAACCCTTGCTCCCGCTCACAAACACTCTACTAGACTCGCACACCCTGCTCCGCCTATAGAGTTTCGCAAACTCGCAAACTCTGCTTCCGCCTATAGAGTTTTGCAAACTCGCACACCCTGCTTACCGAACTAATTCTAACTACACAATCTGACACTACCTACAACCTAGGTAGTGATTTACCAATTCTTTGACTCGAAAAGAAAAAACAGACTTCAAAAATAAAAGCAGGAGCAAAAATTAAAATACAACTTTGAATCCATAATTTTTTCTCAAATAAAATAAAAAAACCCTTTAAAAAATTAAACCCTAAATAACTAAAGCCCCTTTAATAAGAATAAAGGCCGGCCCTTTTAACCCGATCCTTTGTTCTTCCTTCTGAAACAATTGTGGCCGACGTTGTATTCTTTGTTCGTTCTGAAATTAAGGCTTTGGCTCGTGATCCAAATTTGGGGCTTTAACTGGTTTGTGATGCTCTTGCTTGCACTCGTTCTCTGATGATTGATTCTAGTTTGCGTTGCTCCTCTGTTGATCGATTCTCGTTGCTTGGCTCGCTCGTTCTCTGATGATCGAGTTCGTTGTTGATTCGGTATGTAATTTTTCTGTTTGTGCTATTGTGATTTTCGTACTCAAACTCGATGCCTATGATGATGATTGGGGTTTGGTATTTATATGAATTCGAATACATTTGATTCGTTCGTATTTACTTGCGCGACTTCATCACTTTCCTAATGCTTCAATTGCTTGATGGGCACGGCTTTCCTGATATAATTTCAACTTGTTACTCTCGGCCTTGATTATGTAACGTTCGATTTTCCTTGATTCACATGGCAAAGAACTTTCCTCTTTTACATTGTGACTTTTTCAAAGATGCGTTTTTGATTTTTTTCAGTATGCATTCACGAATCCCCTTCTTGACTTTTGTATACTTCCATGATTTCGACTTGGACTTGGAATTACTGTTTGATTCCATTTGTCCTGGCTTCACTGTTGCATTTGCTCATTTGAGTTTTCACAGTTGCTCCTTGACATTGCAGTCTCTAGCCTTGTATCATGATGCAGTCTTCATTAGCTCGTGTGCTTGTTTGTATGTTGTATCATTATGCACTTGTTATCTTCACTGTGTTGCACATGCTATATTGTGTACTCATGACATTCAGGTTTGTTGTGCACTTGTCTTCTATTCTCCTGTATCATGCTTGACTTTGCGGTTAGGTTTCACTTGGGCTTGTAGTTGATGTTTATAATTGTTCAACCTGGCACTTGCATGCATTGCTGTTGAGTTGCTGTACATATGAACTTGCATTCATTTGTTTGTTATTTTTTCCATGTTTCTGTTGGTTCTTCTCAAAAATTGCTGTGCCACTTCTCCATGTGCTCATGTTGCTGGACTTGTTGTTGGCATGTGCATTGTGTTCATTTGAGTTGTCTGCACCTCTGGTATGCTGCAGCTTGGTCTTTGTTGCAACTGGCTGTTGTCATGATTGTTGTGATGTCATTTGAACTTGATATTGTTTGGTTTCATGTTTATGTGTGTCTTCCCATTCACTGTTGCCTGGTTTTGGTCTTGTTTCATGTTTGAACATAGCATTCAGACTGTTGTGTCACTTTTCATGTTGTTCAAGACATGATGCTAGTTTGAGGCCGTGCTTGCGCACCATGTTGCATTCACTTGAATCTTGTATCACTGCATCCATTCTATAGCATGGTCTGGAGTTGTAGTACTTGTGGTCTTGCATCATTCTGGTTATTAGTGCACTGTCATACTTTGGCTTGTTTATCTGGACTGCCTGTGCATATCTTTGATGGTTCAGTGGTGTCACTTGTGCATTGTTGTACTTGGTGGCAATCTTCGACAAATTTGTTCTTGTACACTGCATAGTGTGATCTGTTGGTCATGTCGCTTTCATTGTTGTTTCATTGTTTCATGCATTATTGATGCTTTGATGCAGTTTTGATTTGTCAAAGCTTTGCATTCTTCATGTTGCCTTGTGTTGAACCCAGTTTTAAAAACTCGAGTTTGACCTTGTGCTAATGACGTGATTTCATTTATATTGCACCTGAGTTGAACCTGTCTTTATATTTGGGTTTGACCTTGTGCTCACCTGTCCCTGTAGCATTATCAAGTGTATATCGATGTGCACGGCCTTGTGGCATGTACAGTGATACACTGTGCATGTCACACTGTTCGTGTGTGATGAACTCAAATGTGAATGATAAAGAACAACCCAAATAACTGAGGCAAACAATAATTTCAAAACTCATATTTTATTTTATATTGCAAAAATATTTCTTTTTCAATTTTACTGCGTTAGTGAATATTTTTGCAGATTCCTCAGATGCTGGATTCAAACTGGAATGCAGCTGAAGACAAAATACGAGTGTGAGTGATATGTAGTGAGGTTATTAATGTAAATTGAATTGTGATGTATTCATAATTGTATATGTATAGTGAGAGCTTGAATTCGTACTATTCAAGATTGTAATAAACATTTGTTTGAATAAAATTTCTATTTGAATTCAAATTCTGTGTAACTTGTTCTGTTTGAATTCAAATTATGTGTAATTTATTTTATTCAACAAATATTTATTTAATCTATGAAAAACAAAATAGTACATTACCAAATACGTTTAAATGTATATATTTGTTTATTATCATCAAACAAAAACATATTAGCGCATATTCATACGTTTTCCAACATATATGGAAATGTTTTAAAATAATTTATTATAATGTTCATTATAAAGAAAAAGAGGAATTTATCTTTTATAATAGTGTGATTTGTTTTAAAAGAAAAAAGAAATGTTTTCGAATAAATTTGTGTGAAATGCTTTATATAAAATATCATACAAGAAAATAGATTTGTAAATGATATTTTATAAATAAAATAATAGGTTTATAAATGGTAAAATGGAAATGATATCATTTTTACAATTTGGAATAATAAATCACATTGTGGATTTATAGTGATATACAGAATGTTTGTTTTGTGGATAGTATTTGGTTCTGTCTTGAAAAAAGAGATTTATAAAAGGAGTTTATTATAGAAAGGAGATTTATAAAAGGAATTGTAAACATAGAATGTATTTAAAGAAGGAATTTTATAAAAGGAGTTGTAAAGTGGAATGGATTTATAAAAGAATTTTATAAAAGGAGTGAGAATTGATTTATCTAAATGATCGTTTAGCTTATGGTGGTATGGAAAGTAGTCTTTTCATAAAACAATGTTTTAAATAACATTTGTTTTGGCCCAATAAAATTATGAATGAGAAAATAGGAAATCTGCTTTAAAATTGGTGAATATACTTATACCATTGAGATAATTATATGGATACGTTTTCTAAGTATTTAAAGTGTTGCCTTATGTGAATGTACTTATACTAATGAGATAAGTATATGGATATTTTTCTAAGCATTGAAAGAGTATAAATGAATAGTGAGTAGTATACACATGTACATCTTTGTAAAGGTATTTTATACAAGTATTTACAAAGTGGTTGAAATTGATGAAAGGATTAATTAAGGTGGCTTAATGGGTTCTTATGGAAAAAACCTTTGATTTGATTGATTGTTTATTTAAAAGTTAAGTAGTCGACTATCAAATCTCGACCAAATATAATTTTGGAAATATCTAGAAGAATCATGAAAATTATATAGTACAGTTAACTTCGAGATGCTATATTGTACGTATAAACTCGTTGTATTCTCTTAGGAAAAATGATAAGAAAATCCACAACCATAGGAGGTAATCTCCGCACTTATGTATTATATGTTTATTTTCAAAAGAACAGGGGTTGAGTTTACCGAAATATATTGATTGGTTTTTTAGCATCCGGTGAGCGATGAAGTTTATTTATATGAGACGATTCAAAACTGTAAACACTCCAAAACCTTGTATGTGTTCTATGCTATTGAGAAGGTTTGAGATTAGTTCAAGATGCTAGAATCTATGTGGAGTTTCAAGATCTATCTGAGATGCCCGAACACATGTAGTCCTTCACGATCTATTCAAGATCTGCGAATCCATGTGTGATTTCAAGATTAGTTGAGATATAGGAATTCATGTGTGGTTCAAAGATTTTTTTGAGTTGTGGCTAGTGTGTTGGAATGTCGACTTAGCCTCACCAGTAGAGATGACTACAACCAAAGATATAATGCATGAACCATGGGTTTAACTAATGGGTGCAGCCAACTCCATTGTAGAGTCTCCTATAGTTATGCATGCGTGAGCGATGCACTTAGCCTTAGTGGCGAGTTATGTATTTCCTATGGTACATCAGCTACGGATGTATAACGCTTCGAAAGGATATCTCTAATCCATGTACAGGAGGACTGTTCTTAAGGTACTGAGGGAACCCTTCTAGAATCCTACATAGTTAGCAAACATGCCTTAGCAGTTTTGATTGTATACCTATTATTGTTGTGATGTACACTCATATGCATCACAGCTTTTTGATTATTTATATTTCACACACTAGATAATATTATAATATCACTAGGTTCTCTAATGGAAATTGTTTAGGTATCATAAGGTAAAAACCTATATGTGTTTATGTGTGGCATGGTCTTATGAGATATTTTAAAAGGTTTTATAACATTAAAATCCATAGATTTGTGTTTCTCATGTTGGTTTACCAGACTCATCCGGGCGTTATTTTCTTATAGTTCTAGGGTTGGCCCGAGCATATTTCCAAATTTGGTTATGGATGCTTTGGAGCTTTAGATAAGAGATGGATGCCTCCATGATGTATCCACACATCTTTTATTTTTGATACATTTCTTGTTCTATATTTATTAATGCTTGAGAAATGCTGTTTTAACTAACCAGGTTGATGATAGGTTAGATTACTCTAATTTATGTATGTATACAAAACTTTTCTTGTCTAAAGATCATTGTATAATATATGTTACTTATCACGATGTGAGATTCTACTATGTCTTTTCTTTTCTTTTCCTTAACCCTAAAAATCCGTCATTCCGGCACTCGGATGCTCAGCATGTGTATAATGTGAATGTATTCATGTCAACTTTTGAGGGTTGAAAAAGCCGGTCGTTACATGGGATGACAAGGAAATTTGAACTTATAATAGATGTAGATTCAATTGAGAAAGTGGTTATAAATTCACATGTTACAAAATAATCAATTTAAACACATAATGAATGATACAAATCCAAGCATATAAATATAGCAAACACTTAAATGAATTAATAGAAATTTATTTTAAGATATTGCCAACAAATCACACCCCGAGCCATGAATCAAAAGATCCTAGATTTTATGAATCAATCTCTAGATTTTTCAAGAATCAAGAGATGAGGTCCTCCTTTTGTTATTAATTCTATTTGATATTTTAATTTTCAATTCTAAGCCTTGGAGGCCATCAAAATTTACTATAGATGATAGGAGGGGAAAAGGAATTATTTTGTTAAGAAAGAAAAGGAATGAAAGAAGGAAATGGAGGAGATTTATTTTAAAGGAATGATAGTAACCTTTTTTATTCCTTTCTTTAAAATCTTTACTTTTAATTCTTTAATAAATCTCAATAAAATCCTCTCCCTCCTTTATATACATGTTAAGCAATAGACGGTGCCACATGGCCCTCAAAAGTTCTAAAATCCTATTAATATTAGTCTCATTTAAATCCAATTTACATGTTCTACTGATATTGTATATCGCTGTGCACGTTTATTACTATTATATATATGCACTTTATTAAATATTAATGTATTCAAACATCAAATCAAATTTTAGTAATTAATATTTTATATATATTACTTAAATTAATTTATCTAAAAATGTACTTAGTATTTATTTTATTTGACTTAAATTTTATCATTCTCCCTACTTTGTATCTTGGTATACACATTTATAAACTTTATATATGCACTATATTAAATACTAATTGTATTAAAAAATTAATAAAATTTAATAATCAATATTTAAAAAATATTAATTAATTTAATTAATTTACAAGGATTAAAAATCAATTAAATTATATGGTTCATTCAGAGTATTAATTGTTTCAGTTATGTGACTTACTGGTGCAAATTCAATCAATGATTAATATCGAATAGTTCAAATATTGACATTCACATTACCTTAGCTAGTTGTATGATAGTTAGGTTGAATTCATCACTTACGCATCTTTTGGTAAACCCAATTTTACATATTATAAGCGATACTTAGTATAACGATTATTTAGACCAATTCTCTTTATCAAAACTGTATCGCATTAGAATATGGAATTTAGTTTTGGTCAAAATTCCAACATTTCCATATTCAACTTTGTAAGACCAAACAAAAAAATCCTTGATTCAATAACAACAATTGCTATTAGTTATATTGCTATGGCTAGGGACTTTAACTTATACTTGACTATAGTTGACCGTGATATAAACCTCATATAACCAAAGAGACAAATTCCCTATTAAATAGCATTGCACTTCCAATACTTCAACTCGGACCTAACTGTAATTATTTGATTGAAACCATGCCATAATTTAATTACAATCAAAGTGGACTGTCCATATTGAAGTTTCGTAGTATACTCAAGTCGAGGGAACAACGTCACATCTTCACTTCGAGAATGTATGTTTGACCATAGTTATATTAACCAGTAGGAACTCTCGAATGAGTCATTCTATATTTATTCAATAATATCAGCATGTAACCCTTTGGTGCCCTCAATAGTCATGAGTTATATACTGCCTAACATTTGGACCGTATTATGCACTCTAATCTTAATGGATATACTGATATCCCATTTTGAAATATCTTGACTATGAATATTTAACATAACATGTTATATTTAATGTGATAAATTTCTCTTGCTTAAACACATTTTAATTACTATCTAATATTTTGTATTTAATATACTTTGAATTAATTAATTACATCATAATATAACATGTATATAATAGGAAGAAAACACCTTTTACTTTGAACAAGACTAGTCATTGAGCTAGACATATATAACAAATTACATAATTTCCCCTAGGATATAACCCTAAATCTATCGGTATATTTCTATATTTGCATGTGCCTATGCCTATATTTGAATTCTGAATGTGCTATGAATCTATTTTCTTGTTTTTTTGTCAGCAGTGTGTGGCACCAAGGTTGATAGCACTAGCTAGGAATAAACATTTAGAGAACCCTGAACTAGTATGACATGTTTAAGCATAATTTGTTAAAATAAGAATAGGATGTGATTTTGAACTTAGTTTAGTATACGTCCTTATCTTAGGCGAGGTTAATATTGATAGGTAAATTTTCTTGCTTATGGCTACATCCCCCAAATAGTCAAGTAACTTGTCATCCAAAATATTATTCCTAAATGCATAAGTACTATGGAGTTTTTTGTATTGATGTATCTACCATCGCAGAATGTATTTTACTGTCAAATCCCATGATGTGGTCACTCCATCGGAGGGAGCGAGCATGATCTTTTATATCGAACCCTATCATGGTGTGTCTACTCCATTAAACGGAATCAACAAATTCTTTTACATCAACCTCTATCGTGGTTGAGCCACTCTATCACGGGGATGGTAGGTTCTATTATACCAAGCCCTATCATAGTGGAGTAATCCATCAGAGGAACTAGGAAATTTATGGATGGGCTAGATCGACCAAGTTGATTCCACTCGAACTTGGCAGAGCGGGCGGCAAATCTGATGCAAGAAAAAGGGCTATACATATGTAATCACACTCATGTTTGCGCCGATGCCTTGTCCTTCTCTCAAAGGAACGAGCAACATCATATATGAAGGAATCGAGGGCACTACATGGGTGGTTGTGCGGATAGTTTGACGGTGCCCTGTCCTTCTACTTGGAGAATGGGAAATACACCATGGATGCATGAATCAAGACCACTCTTGGGTGTTCTCACCAACTATATTTCAATGCCACCAGGATGGGGTTGCCCATAGGCAATTCTCACCTTCTTGTGTAATTTTGACCATTGGCGTTGAAATTACATGGTTTCATCATTATTACATAATAGATTTGTGCAGGAGTTTCTTGTTATTTAATTTATGAGAATTATAAGTATCATCTTACAAAAATATTTTAGAAGTTCCCCATAACTTTGGGTTATAAATGTATTTATACATAATAGGCTTGGAGGTGCGCTTAGTTCCATGTACAAGATGTTAGTGCCATTAGGGTGAGTGAGACGACCTGTGTTAGTGCCAAAAGTGGCACAACACCCAAAGATAACCTGTGGTAGGATTAGATCTAGCAGAAATAGCAAAAAAGCATAAGAAATTAAAGAGACGTAAGATTTTTATAGTGGTTTGGCAATCTCTGGCCTATGTCCACTTTGGTTGATTGATTTTAGGATTTGAGAATACTTTGGATTAAGACAAGTTCTGATTCGCTATCTCTTAGCTCCAGTTAGTCGTTTAAAGAATACTTCGAAGCATTGCCCATGTCAGATAAAAAGAATTGTTCCCAACGAAAGCATACTTTGAGGAAACAAGTGTTAAGCAGATTTCTAACCAAACAGAATTCAACCGTAGAAGGTCAAGTCGAAGATGAAATCACTCCAGAACTTGGAAACACGATTAGAAGGGAAAGAGAATAAAGTTCAAGAACTTTCATCGAAAATTGAGCTAAGTAGAGCTTTTAGTACCGAGAGGTCTCTTCTTATGTTTGAACCCTCAACATCTGCATACATTTCATAAACTCCTCCAACCATTGAGAATCGTGACCGTTTGCGGTCGGGTGCCCAAACTATAAAATTGGTCACTGATACCCAAATGTAAATGAAAGCACCAACTAACGGTCACAGATAACAGATAGAATATATGTAGAGAGTAATAATATGAAGATCAGTCGAAATTAAAATGAAAGCAGTAAAGAACACAGATTTTATAGTGGTTTGGCTAACTCCGGCCTACGTCCACCCAAAAGTTTCCTTTTTATTGATGTTCGAATCAATTACAGTTTCAAACTGATAGAGTAACCTTAAGCCTTAGAAAATAGAAAGTTAGAGAGCGGAGAAAAGAAGATCCCCATCTGGAGACCCACATGCTATATTTATAGGCAAAACCGGGTTGTTGGGCCTTCTAAGTTGTTTGGGCCCACCAAGGCCATATCCGAACCCTACTTCATTATGCCGACCGATCCTTAGCAGTTGGTATCCCGAGTTAGTACGATGCCGAGCGAGGTACGATGCCAAGCGAAGTGCGATTCCAAGCGAAGTGCGATGCCAAGCGAGGTGCGATTCCGAGCGACGTTCAATGCTGATCGACATCCAATGCCGAGCGAGGCTTCATGCAGAGCGAGGGAAGGTATGCCAAACGAGGGGAGGTATGCCGATCGAGGGGAGGTGTGCCAAGCAAGGGGAGGTGTGCCGAAGGAGGGAGGTGTGCCGATCGAGGGGAGGTGTGCCGATCGAGGGGAGGTGTGCCGATCGAGGGGAGGTGTGCCGATCGAGGGGAGGTGTGCCTATCGAGGGCTTATCTTCCAAACCGAGCAATGTAGCCCCCATTTCTTAACCAAATGACATATTCAAGTGAAACTCATTCTTTTATACTGAATCCATCCTATTCCAGACTCGATAATCGTTAAGTTGGTGGGTTGAATCTGCCTGTTCATGGCCATGACTAAAGGCGGGTTAACGCTTTGCCCCCCAAAACATGCCTTGCTATTGGAAGGTGTGTTTTGTAGCTCAATAAGCTGGATGTTCATATCCTGTTATTGATCTACAAAGGAATTGATAGTCTTATTTGACCGTGAATGATGATCATTCGCGATCGTATGTCATTCGGGGTAGCATGTGGCCGTTCGAGGTCGGATGCCATTCGCGTCGAATGGTGATCGTTCGCAATTGGGTGCCATTCCAGGCGATTTGTGATCGTTCGCGATTGGTTGTCGTTCGAGGTGAGTTTGGACCGTTCATGGTCGGGTGCCGTTCGAGACGATTTGTGATCGTTTACAATCGGGTGTCGTTCGAGGCGAGTTGTGATCGTTCGCGATCGGGTGCCGTTCGAGGCGAGTTGTGACCGTTCGCGGTCAGGTGCCGTTCGAGGAGAATTGTGAACGTTCGTGATTGGGTGCTCTTCGAGGCGAGTTGTGACCGTTCGCAGTCTGTTGCCGCTCGGTGCGAGTTGTGATCGTTCATGGTCGGGTGTTGTTCGAAGCAAGTTGTGACCGTTCGCGGTCAAGTGTCATTCGAGGCGAGTTGTGACCGTTTGCGGTCGGGTGCCGTTCGAGGCGAATCGTGATCGTTCACGATCTGGTGCCGTTCGAGGCGAGTTGTGAATGCCTGAGGGGGACTTAGTATCATTATGTCTGATTTCACGTTCGAGTGAGTTTCTGAACTGTTTATTATGGTAGTTTATCGCCATCTCAGAGCATGTCTAGGGACCATTCGCGACCCCTTGCATGTGTAAGTGGCTTAGCTGTCATGGAATCACAAATAGCATATTTTCATTCAAGATGAGTCTTTCAGTGGAAATGTCAAACTAAATAACATCCAAACATGAGAAATGTAAAATAAAAGCAAAACAGGGACGTCCAAGTGCAAACACATACATTGACGCGATTTATACTCCTATCAGAGCATGCTTGAGGATCGTTCGCGGTAGTGTACATGTGTAAATGACCTAATCGCGTTGATGTGGAGTTTGTCACTTATTCATCATTATTTCAACCAATCGATGGAATGCTGACGCCCCGATCCCGAGCCGTCTCCAGTAGGTGCAGGTGGTGGTCATTCTAGTTCCACCGCCGTGGCCCTCCTTCTCACATATTGGGATGGCAGACCATTCTGGATATGCCTCTCAACTTCATCCTTCAAGTGCCTACAATAATTTGTGCTATGACCGTTCAGTTCATGGAACTAACAAAACTTGTCCGATCTACTTTCATTGTTGGTCGGATCCCTTCTCATTGGCCTCCGATAAGGAATCTGCCCCTTAATGTCTTGGTAAATTCGTTTCAAAGTCTCGTTCAGCTATGAATAAGAAGTGAACCTCTGTTCCTTTCGTGGCTGCATTGGTCCATCGTCATTATCCCTGGCCTTTTGTTTCCCTTTATCAGTCCCTGAATCTTTTTTAGAAGGATTTTCACCCTTAACTGCATAGACATCATCTCCTTCTCCTTCCTCTCTCTCAGCATTTGCATCCTCTAACCGTAGAAATCCTTCGGCTTCATGATAAAACTCTACTAGATTCATAGGTGGATCCCTTATCAGCGAATTTTTGAACTCTGTTCCGTTAGCTTTGCCAGATACAGCTGCCATTAAGACCATGGATGAATCTAGTCGATCCACTGATGCTGCTGTTGCATTGAATTGCGTGAGAAAGCTTCTCAAAGATTCCTCGGTCCTCTACTTTAGCGCTGCCAAACTCATCGCATTCTTAGGTCTCGAAATGTGAACTCTGAACTGCCTCATAAATTTCCCAGTCAACTCGGTCCACGTTCCAACGGAACCGCTCTCCAATTGTCTAAACCATAGTGCTACTATGCCTATCACAAACAATGGGAAGCATCAGGCCATGACTTCCTCTGATGCCCCCAGCACTTCCATATGCCTCACATACTTTGTCAAATGAACTTTAGGATCCGTCCTCCCATTATACATCTCTAATGATGGTGGCTTAAAATCCGATGGGTTCCTAGCTCGCATGATAGTACCAATCCACCTCTCATAGCTCATCTAACCATCACCGCCAGTATGTCATTGTCGCCAAGCTATAATCCTTGTCCATTGCCTCCGGTCTTCCCCCTGAGTTCATGACGAAATTCAGGCACATACTCCTCATCTCGTACTCCTACACTCCTATTTGTGTTGGGTTGCACAGCGTCATCTGGTATCCCTCCATGGATTTGTCCAGCATTTCCTGGTGGTATGCCCCCGAGTCAAGCTCCTTCTAGATTATTAGCCGTCTGCTGATTAGGGGCTGCCCCCTGCTGAGCCATTGCCTCTGCTTGCTGGTTGAGTGCTTCTGATCCAGCTCCATGGATCTGAGCTCCTGCATTTCCTGCTTGTGCAAATTGTCTGAGAAGAGTCTACATCATCTTCTCTTGTCTTTTCAACACCGCTTCCATCTCATCTCCAGTGATGTAGATGGATGCTTGACCTGCTCCAGCTCCAGAGAGTGCTTGCGTTCTCAGTAAAAGCACCAAAGTGTTAGCGCCAAAATTGGTTACTAAAATTCAAATGTAAGTGAAAGCACCAACTACGGTCACAGATAATAGATAGAATATATGTAGAGAGTAATAATATGAAGATCAGTTAAAATTAAAATGAAAGCAGTAAAGAACACAGATTTTATAGTGGTTCGGCTAACTTCGGCCTACGTCCACTCCAAAACTTTCCATTTTATTGATGTTCGAATTAATTACAGTTACAAACTGATAGAGTAACCTTTAGCCTTATAAAATAAAAAGTTAGAGAGCGGAGAAAAGAAGATCTCCCATTTGGATACCTACATGCTATATTTATAAGCAAAACCCGATTGTTGGGCCTCCTAAGTAGTGTAGGCTCACTAAGGCCATAGCCGAACCCTACTTCATTATGCTGACGGACCCTGAGCAGTTGGTATGCTGAGCGAGGTACGACGCCGAGCATGGTACGATGCCAAATGAGGTGCGAAGCCAAGCGAGGTGCGATGCGGAGCGACGTTCAATGCTGAGCGACATCCAATGCCGAGCGAGGGAAGGTGTGCTGAATGAGGGGAGGTATGCCGATCGAGGGGAGGTGTGCCAAGCGAAGGGAGGTGTGCCAAGCGAAGGGAGGTGTGCTGAATGAGGAATGGTATGACGAGCGAGGGGAGGTATGCCGATCGACGGGAGGCATGCCGAGCGAGGGGAGGTATGCCGATCGAGGGGAGGTGTGCCGATCAAGGGGAGGTTTGCCGATCGAGGGGAGGTGTGCCGATCGAGGGGAGGTATGCCGAACGAGGGAGGGTGTGCCGAGCGAGGGGAGGTGTGCCGATCGAGGGGAGGTATGCCGATCGAGGACATATCCATGTGAACCTTATTCTTTTAAACTGAATCCATCCTATTCTAGCCTCGATAATCGTGAAGTTGGTTGGTTGAATCTGCATGTTCATGGCCTTGACTAAAGGCGGGTTAACACTATGTCTTAGCTTCGGTTAGTCGTTTAAAGAATGCTTGATGCATTGCCCTTGTCAGATAAATATTACTTCAACTAATTTGCATAGTCAGAATTCCTCTCTTCGTGCTAAGACCAAATATATGCTCTGGGGACCAAATCCATGTTATGGATGGGCATTCTCTCTCTTTGACATATATTTGTCTTCCCCCAATTTCTTAGACATAAGCTTTAGACATAGAAAATTTTCCTCAATCGCTTATCTTTCTGCCTTGCATCAAGATGTTTTTCAACCAAGACCTTCGACTTTTCATGATTTGTTCTTGTTGCCCCCGACCTGCCCTCGTTGTTGAATCCTTACCTTGTCATTAACCATCAGAACACCGTGGCCTTACTGAATATCGTCTCTAAAGCCTCAAATATGTACCTTGTTTCAATTTCCTGCTGAAAGCTTTCGATACTCGAGCACTTCAAGCATCCTTCACCGGTCCAAAGTCCTAATCAACTAAGGTTGGCGACTGATAATTGGCTTAACGATGGTGATGATGGTGGTGAGCGAATGACTGCTCTTGAGAGGAGATGGTAGAATCTTGAGTTGTGCTTGATCAATGGTGAAATCAAATTTGCCTGAGGTAGTGTGCACACCACTTTAGAGATAAGCTCGGTTCTCCATCTTCGACTAACTCTTGTCCAAGCACGATCCGCCACTTGAATTCTAGTAGGATGATTCACTTCACCAGTAGTCACATTGGATAATTTCATTTCCATGCTTTTCCTATTGCTGCACTCTTAATATTCTTGTAAAGAAAAGCTTCCACGTCGCTCTAAATGGTGATTCCATTATCAATTATTCATCGATAATGAGCAAGATTGGATGTATAGCTCCGTCGCCCGACATGGATTGCTTTTCTAACATGAATGAGCTATCTACACAAGATGGTCCATTCGTGATGCATAGTACAACGAACCTATACTATACAAAATAACACTTTTACTTACCTTAGTCAATGCTCAAAATCCGATTGGTTGACACATGTCGATGTCCTTTGGACTATGGGTGATCACATAGGCTTTAGTATTCAAAATAAAACATATCTTACCGTCTTGAATGAAACGTCTTCAGTTTTAGAATGACTCGTTGATAATCGCATTTCAAGGTTGGTAAAGCCACATCCATATCCCTTGAAACTGGATCTTCTACAACTCAGGCTTCGCCAGCAATTCCTGTAAGGCTAGGTTATTCTATCACATTAGAATTAAAAAACTCAATGATCCCAGTAGAAGTAGTGGAAAATCAACCACCTCCCTTGGAGAGCATATAGGTATAAGAGTTTTGGACGATATGCCATAACAAGTTTTGACTATATTGATGGTTAGAATGCTACAAAACATTTGTCATTAGCATGGAATTCATGAAGACAACATTCATCACCCCAAATAGCTGAGTATGCCCATAAGCCCTCACAAGGATACACAACGTGCAATTGGTACATTTGTTTAGGTGGTGTGGTACTGGCCTTCAATCCCTTTCATTGAATGGTTCCGCAAGAAGTTGGGCTAGCTCCATCCTAAGTTTATCCAAACAGATACGTTGTTTTGAGTTTCTTATGCATCCCTTTCATGAATCAGTTCAACCGAGCTCCATCTTTCAATGAGTTGACTTATCAATTTCAGTCTAAGAAAACATGGGATTCTCCATCCTTCTTGATAATCGAAGCCTGGTGCCGATGCAAGATCATCAAAAAGCTTAACAACAAATGCTCGTACATCAAGTACGAGTATTTCTATATTTTTGATGTATGTTCGGCTTCAACCGGTACTGGCTATCTAGAAGTAAGTTCCTCTTCTTTTGCCCCTCCGATGCTTGAATTCTTTCGATTCAAGTTCTTAACTTAAAGTTTACTTCATCGTAGGCTTTTTGGCTCAAGATGATCATGATGAGCACAAAACTATGCTAGTTGGTTTAAGAGAAGTTAGATTCAAACATCACACCACTGTATTCATTTTGATGAATGAAAATTTATGACGTTGCAGTTTTCTGCTTCTTGATAGATTTTCCATTGTTGAGTCACCTGTACCCAGCAGCTCTAGAGCTCGTGCATGTTTTTCAATCCCCACTCCTAGCTCTGGCAAGAATCTTCCAAAGGTAGTCATCGAACCATTAGGTAAGGCGCATGGTGAAGAGTCAATTAGAAGAGATTTCAAAGTACCCACTACCGATGTTGTCCCAGGTGATCAAGTTGAAAGAGTCGGGATGAAACCAACCCTTGAAGAAAGCAAAATCCATAGAAGAAGAGAGGGCAAAGAGCCAATAGTAGAGGAGTAAGGAGAAAGTGCTAGAGATACTAATAGTGATCATCTTGCCAGTGGGAAGGAGGGTGAATTTTATGGTGAGACACCCCAAAAACATCCCAAGCTTCCAACATCGACTCTTTTGGAACATGTCGCCATTTGTTCTGACGAATGAAAATTTACAAAGTTGCGGTTTGCTCCTTCTTGATAGATTTGCCATTTTCGAATCACCTGTACCTAACAGCTACAGAGCTCGTACACGTTTTTCCATCTCCACTCCTATCTCTCGCAAGAATCTTTCAAGGATAGTCATGGAACCGTTAGGCATAGCGCATGCCAAAGAGCCTGTTAGAAGAGATTCGAAAGTACCCACTACCGGTGTTGCCCCAGGTTATCAAGCTGAAAGAGTCGGGATGAAGAAAGAAAAATCCCTAGAAGAAGAGAGGGTAAAGAGCCAACGGTAGAGGTGTATAGAGAAAGTGCTGGTGATAGTGATAGTGATTAGCACGCCGGCGCGGAGGAGGGTGAATCTTATGGCGAGACACCCTACAAACATCCCGAGCTTCCAACATCACCTCCTACAGAACATGTCACCACCGGAGCCCCTTAAAGGGCTGGAGAGAATGTTACACTACCTTTTAGAGAAATAACACCTCGTGTGCATTCCTTTAGGGACGTTTTTATTGGTCTAAATTAAATTAACAAAATCGACAGCTCTATTTATGACATTCTGGATGAAGCAGGCTCCGGCTCCACTTTCTTGCCTGGTGAATTACTGGATGAAGGTGGTGAGATTCCGTCTTTACTTTGCTAATGCAATATATAGAGTTCTTATGGGGGTCATCAACACTACACACGCTATTTGGAAAATGGACATGCATTCTTGCATTTACTTGAATTCTAAAATCTCTATCCTTTTACTTTCTTCTTCTTGTTTAGAGTCCATGGACCATGATCGACATGGAAAGCTATGATGCAAAGCTAGTGAGTATCATAGATAGAATTCAATCTCCATACGCCTTACATTCAATATCAAAGCCATTATAAGACTGATGAAAATATGGAGAAGGAAGGAGCATAAAGCAGTTGATGCCCATAAGGCTAACAGAGAAAGGGAGAAAGAAAGAGAAAAGTAGAGGAAGAAGAGCGAGGCGGAAGAAGAGTTTCTCGTGAACCTACCAAACGCCAAAGAGAATCTTCTGAGCATTGTGTCCCTTCTTCCGATGTTGTTCCACCACATTTCAAGGCTCAAACTTCTGTACCATAGCGAACTCCCATTTCGTACTATATAGCTATAATAATTCCACCTACTTCCAAGGGAGTGTGTACTCCCTCATTTACCCTTCTCGGCTGCTCCTCCATGCCTACATGTAGTGTTTCCTAACCTCTTCTTATACGACATGAGGTTCAACCAAGACATGAGGATGTTCTGAAGGAAATGGTGGATCAGGATGTTCGAAACTTCCAAAAGCATGTTAACAATGGATACAAGTGGAATAAGATTGACAATACCAACATTTAGTCCTTCGATTCTGAGAAGGCAACATATGAGAGGATTTTAAAAAATAGGGTGAGGATATGATGAAACTAACAAGGGAGGGAGATGAAACCCTCAAAACAAAAGCCATCATTGATAACATGATGAAAGAAATTATGCTGGCTCTGATTGGGCCTAGATCATGATGTGAAATAACTTAAAGATTTCCCACGAAAAAGGAGCTGAATTGAAAAAGCAAGTTAATGAGGCAGACTTGGCTCTTACTCAAAAGGACGAAATTATCCTTGCTAGGGATCAAACCATCTTGGAACATGAAGCCGAGCTTGAAAGGTTTCGGGAGAAAATCATAAACCTTGTAAAGAGAGATAAAAGCTATTTGATGATTTGGAGCACCTATCGACTGAAAAACTTGCCGATGATATTGAGTTGCAGTTTCTCAACAAGAAGTTAAAGAATTTTAGGAGAAAAAGGCCAGAGATAGGCGGGCTCAATGGCAATCTACAACACTTCTGTACCAGCATCATCGTGAATAAATATCTAAAGTGGTTGGGGAATGACTATTCCGAGGCTCTCGCCGATGCTTGGAAGGAAGTGCTATACCGGGCCGTGTTGACTGGTGATAATCGTTTTAAGGAGTAGTTGATGGCTATGTACCTCGATACTGAGGGTATAGAATTACTTGCTACAGGGAAAACCATCCTAGCTGAAGTGGACACCAATGCCACCGCTACTGCCAAAGCTCTTGCTGGCCCAAGCTTAACGAGTCATTATGAAACATTCACTTTAAAATCCATAGAATAGGCATCGATTATTCCTACATATATGGGAGTTAGCTCCACAACTATCCATAAAACTCTTGCCTCCACGGCAAAAACATATAAAGAAAGGGAGTTCGAGGTTTCTTTACAAGACCGAAGCCCAAGCTCAGGTACTTTTCCTATGTTACCAATCTTTGAGAAGTTTCATTTCTCTACGATGTCTGTTTCAAAGCTTTACGATTCCGTATGTCAATTCGTAGATCAACTGCACCTACCTTCCCCGCATCCAGCTGCATATGGACAAGGTGCTGCTACCATATTCTCGGCGTCGACTTCTATTTCCATAGGACCTATTCGCTCCGATCCTACCCTCCAGTGCTAGTTTCTTCCTCGATTCCCAAAGGATCGAGGCTTTGGAAGGGCTGAAGGACATTCACCAGTCCCTAGAAGAAGAATAACTATCATAAGTACTCAAGATCCGACTGACCATGCTATCATGGATACAAGGCTAAAGGTGGATTTTGAAAAGATCACAGCCAAATTTGAATTTGCAACTGCCAAGCCTACTTCATGCATGTCGATTAGTCCCAAATCCAAGCTACCCTTTTGAAGATTCATCCACCCAAGAAAAAGACCACCGAAGCCCTGGTCAGAAAATTCCAAGAGCCACACACTACGATTGGTGAGGAGTCAGCTCATTTTGAGGGCAAAGCTCTTACCGGCTGGGTAATTTGGGAGAAAAGGAAGCACAAGCCTCATGTAGGTGGTAAAAAGGGGAAGACAGTGTAAATAGTGCTCGGAGCTTGTTTGGTAGCTTATATTTTGTGTTGCCAACTCTGTATCTTCTGCTTTTTTATTCTCAACGGGTCGAGATTGTTAAGGTACGGCCTCCTCTTCATGATGTTCATAAAAGCTATGGTAATGAAAGATTAATTTTTATCCTCTATTCTCTCTCTCTTATCTACTTTTCCACACCTTTATATACTATGTTGTACTTACTGAGATATTACTACCTGTGCATATAATATAACTGCTTGTACTACAATCTTCCTATATTAGACACATCTGTTTCCATGCAGTATGCTTACTTACTGCATTTTTATGCATGTAAATAGTACTCCTGCAATTTCTTTAGCCATATCACGTTAATTAGCCCTACTCATAGCTGTCAAAATGCTCCGTTTGGCAAAACAGAATCGTTATTTAACTAACGGTAATTCCGATTGGTGCCTGGTCGAGTTCCTTTTGACCATTTGTTTGCATTTTTATCCCTGTTCATATAATTTATAATGCCAAATGCCAGAATTTGGGCATTTAGAATTTAATAGTGCTATAAGGTAAAATTTTCGATTGCTTCTAGTTTAAGCGATATGCATGTAAAAATGTATATTTATACTCGCACGTTTAATCTCATTTTAGTAAAATAAATGTCATAATTGGGTGTTTCTACATGTTTAAAACCAAATTTCGAAAATGCTTTCAAGTCACCATTCATGCATCTACATGGGGGCAAAATGGTAATTTTCGTGTGTGAATTTATATGGAAAAAAATTACTTACATAATTAAAAAAAATTGTAAGAATTTCGATTCAACTTGGAAGTGGCTTCATGGAAATATGCATATACAAGAGTTGGAAGCCAAAGAAATGAAGAAATAAAGGAATTCATGTAATCATGGAGGACCCCACCTGCCCCTATACTACTAAACGACTATTAAGAGCTAATGCACATGTTAGTGAGGATTAAAAGGCACATGCACATTTAATGAAGGATTATTTTCATGCTAATGATGACTTGAAGGCCACACTATCTCAAAGGCATTTTAGGGACCTTGAAAAGTGGATTAGGGTTTTAATCATGTATAAATAACCCTCTTACGTTCATATTCTAGTGAAGTTTTATTATCTTACCGTTTATGCATATTGTAGCACAAATCAATGAGAAATAAAATGGCTTATTAGGCCACTACTTCTTTTCCTGCATGCTTTTCCATTTCATGCTTACTTTTATTCACATGCTTTCTTCTCTTTCATGTTAGTAGATTAGCTTTCTTTTTATTGCAATTAGTTTGGATTCAACTTATGCAAGTAGTTTAGTTTTATTTTTTTTAATTAACCCTTGCTTTCTTTGCTTTTTAATGTTGCAATCTACATGTATTGAAATGATAACAAAAATGAGAAGCTAAACCCCTTCAATTTAGGAGTAATGAAGCTATCTTAAATCATGTAAATTCAACATATTTGCTAATATATGTTCTCTTTTTATGCTTCATTGATTTTTAGATTATGATGTAAGTTTATTAGGCAATTTGATAGCCTATGTTCTGTTTCTAATCACAAATAGGCTACGCTTAATCCAACATAAACACAATTTACATCATCTTACTAATTGAATTTGATAATGAAATTAAAGTAGAATCATAATTTGATAATCTATGTTACTAAACAAAATAGTGAATAGATCATCCTTAAAATAGCTTTTGCTTTGACTTCATGTTCATTTTCATGACATTTAACAAAGTGGTTTTAGTGTTATTTAAAGTTTGATGATTTAGGTTGAGTTAATTAATAACACAAATAGACCATACTTATGATAAATACATCACTAATACTACTAGACTAAAAAAAGAGACCGTAGATTAAATTTATGTAGATTTATGTGAGAGCATGAGGTGGATTTGCCTTTAAATTGTCTCTTAATCTCATATTTTTATTCACTTTTATTTGTAATTAGTTCTTGCACTTCATTTTAGTTTAAAAAAATTCAAACTCTTTGGGCCAATTTGATTGAGTAGATTTAATACTAATTTATTTCCATGCGGATCGACCCATACTCACATACGTACTACAATTGTACGTCGCGCGCTTGCGGTATTTTAACGGTTATATTTTTAAAGAAGATTTTCTAATCGATGGGAAATCTATCGTTATCAATAATTTTTTGGTGTCGCTGCTAGGAAATTGCAATTTGATTTTAATTCCATTCTTCGAATTATTTTTGTTTGATTTTATTGTGTGTTCATTTTATTCATTGATTTGCATATAAAAAAAGAAACTTTTTTAGTGTTGTGTGTCATTTTTATTTTCATCTTGTTGTGTGCATCTCTTGTTTTTGGTGTCATTTGGTTTTATTTTAATTAGTATTAGCGTTCATATTTTAAAAAAAAGATAATATTTTATGTTGTGTGTTTGTTGTGTAATTTGTGCTTTCATTTGATTTATGTGCTTGTTGTTTTTTGATTTGCATTTTCGTTGCTAAAAAAATATAAAAAATGTCATTTCAAAAAGAAAAAATACATTCCATTTAATTTTTCTGCATTATATAAAATTTCACTATACATTTTTCTGTGCATTTCATAATATACAAAAACTGTGCATTTCTGTGCACATAAACATTTCTATGCATTTTGTTCATCTCTGTTACAGCCACTTCTACTCCTCCGCTGCTACCATCCCATACCACTCAACCACCATCAACTCTGTAGTGCCTTTAGCATAACTCCACCCCAGTCTGTCTCCTCAATCTTACAATCTCCTCCTTGCAAGCTTTCCTTTATTGCCAATAACAGTGCATACTACCATCAACCAACTCATCCTTCTCTGCTCAAAACTGTTCATCTACCGACATATACATTCAAATACCCCAACTGCAACTCCACTCACTGTTCCAACTATCCGTTGTAACCAACTTCTACCACAAACCACCCACTGCTTCATATATCCACCCTCTGCTTGTCATCACGATTCCACAATATAACTATATCAACTTGCACGCTACTGCAACCACTACTACACTCTGCATTCAACCAGCCCACTACTTCACTGCCTATGTGCATATATAACATGTGCACATAACTTTGTTATACACATTGCAGCTTCCTGCCTCTGCGATACAACATCACCATGTACATTAAATACCACTTACTGCCTTACTTCCTCAAACTCTCTCCGGTCATCATTCAACTACTTCACACCTCCAACCTATGCAAATCAACTTCAACCCACACTTCTACCAGTGCACCATACTTCTACTTGCATCTTGCCTGAAACATCATATACTTGCATCTACCACTTCACTACCTTCTATTTTGACAAATTCTAGCATTCACTGCTTCCAAGTTACAACACTACCACCAACAATCCACAAGCCCTGCGTTCACTATCAACAACACCAACCAATCCAAATTTACCATCAACATCCCACTACTCCAAACAACCAGTACATCATTCCCACCTCAATGCTACCTTCACTCACATTTTGATTACTATGTACAAAACTGCACATCTCCTCCTTCAACATTACAAAACAGTCACCTTTATGACCCCTGCTCTACAACATCACAACCTCACTACTGCAGCACCTCATTCCTCCATCTCAAACTTCCCTACCTCCATCACACCACTTCAACCAGCATTGTCAAAAACCATACTACTACAACAGCTCAAACCTTCCTTTGCCTGCACACAAAAAACCACCTCAACCTCCTCCATATCCCCAAACCAAATCTGCTTACCTTCCTTTTGACAAACCACAACCAGAATGACCAAACCCATTTCCAATTTCAACTTCTACATTTAAACACGCAACCATAAAACAACCACTACAACCGCAACCAACCCCGCAACTCAATCACAACCAAAATCAAACCACCTACGCCTCTAACAAACATTCACAACCAATGATTACGTCTTGAACACTATATCAAAAAAAATTATTTTGATTTTTTGTCTTTCTGACTTTTGACCTAATTTGATGTTTTAGTTTCTGTTGTGCATACTGAACAAGAAAGAGTTTTTCAAAATGGAAAGTAGTTGGGCTTGTGGGCTGAGCATCTAATAAATTTTCCCTTAAATTTTCTTTTGGCTTTATAAAAAATAGAAAAAGTTATTTTGGTTTAGTTTTTTCTAGTTTATGATGGTTTAATGAATTTGTTTTAGATTCACTTGTTTTAGTTCTTAATAAAAAGAAAACAAGTTGTTTTTTAAATTTGTTTTAGTCTTACACATATTCATGTTAAACAATTTTGCAGGTTGTAATTTGCAGGATCTTAGAAGGAGATGGCTTGTTTGCTGTAAAAAATTGTTGTGCTTGCTTATATAAAAAAATTACAGCTTTAAAATAAATTGCTAATAATTTTGTACGCTATGGTATCGTGTTCTCATCTCTTGTTTTTAATTGCTTTGCGTTGTTGGCTGCTTGCATTTTTTTTCAAAAAATTCAATAAAGAAAGCAAAATCAAATTTCATTCGTAGTTGTATTACTAATACACATTTAATTTCTATTTGTACTCATACATCTTATTTTCTTTTCTAGGTGCAACTCAAATCCACATAAGGTGGAGTATTTCGTCAGCCCTTCCTTAGCCCATAAATTGCATATCATTGTACAATTTGGCTAATAATAACGGTTAGACTTTGAACTTGAGGGTGTCATGAGCTCATCTAGGGCTTAATTGTATCATGAGATGTTGTCTTCTTTTAGAAAATTACTTTCTTGATGTCTAGGTTACGACAGAGCAATAATCATATATAAATTTTACGGTGATTCGTAAATATTATAGTGATTGCTTCTCTGAAGATACTTAAACCTTCGGCTGCATTGGTACAGTGATTCATAGTGCATCGATAACTCCTGTCCGTTAACTGGCTAAGAACTATATGTTGGATTAAGACAAAGTGTGTTATATAATTTTGGCTTAGGATCTACTAAAGACGGAAAATTTGTAATTAAGTCCTTGCATTCATTTAGTTGCATTAGTTCATGCATATTTAAAAAAAAGAAAAAAAATCAAAATCGAAAAGTAAATTTTTTACATTTTACTTAACTTAGTTTTTTTCCCTCTAAAAAAATCTTTCAAAACCTTTTCCTTTATAAAAAAGAAAGAGAAAATTTTCAAACAAAATCAAAAATCCAAAAACAAGTTTTTTAAGCAAAAATACAAAAAAAAAATGATAATCCTTTTGAAAACTAAAACTGAAAAAAAGAGCAAAAAAATATTTAAAATAAATTTGAAAAATCAAAAATCCAAAAAACAACACAAATATAAATCTCCATTTCGAAAAAAAATTTCTTTTTGGTAAATAATTTTCTTTTTAAAAAATATAAAAAAATTCACTTGCCTTCGTTTTTTGGACCTTATTTGATTCTCTTAAACTCGATTCTCGCTTCTTTCTCTTCTTGTCTTTTTCTTATGCATAAGTACTTGGACTCATGACACAACAACAAATCGTTTAACTTGAAGAAATGATCCTCTACCAATGGCAAAGGTGAATGCCCCTCTAACTCTCATGGATGGAATCCTTCCCATTAGAGTTTCTATTCCTTCTTGTATCACGTTGCTCGCCCCAATGGGTAACCATTTTGAAATTCATTCCAATCATATTGCCATGCAAACAAAATTTGGCAATTTTGAACAAAATGACCCATACATTTTCTTAACGAAATTCAAACAAATTTGCACAACTATTAAACTCCAACAACTTTGTGATGACGGAATCAAACTTAGGTTACATCCATTTGCTCTTACCGATTACAGTGAAAAATTGTTGTACAACTTACCTTCAAACTTGATCAAAACGTGGGAAGAATTCGTTAAAGTTTTCTTAAAAAAGCTCCGCCCCTCGGAAAAAAACAACTAAAATCCAAAACCAAATTGTCACTTTCATCAACTCAGAGGTGAACCTTTTGAAAAATATTTCAAAGGATTTAAAGAGCTTTAGATAAAAATTTAAACCTATAACTTCGAAAAATGGACCCTTAGCCAAAATCTTATATGATGGACTCAAAAATAGCTCATGAACCATGCTTGAATCGATGTGCCAAGGAAATCTCCTCGCCCAACATCACGACAATGCTTGGCAATTCCTTGAAAACTTAGCCAAAAATCGTCCCAATGGGTATGATCTAATGAAAAATCCATTTACTCATGATCGAACGCACACTCGATAGGATCTTCTTTGGCTTGGAAGCTAAGATCAATGCAATGAATATAAATTCGATAATGTTCTCACATCCGACCAAATGAACCAACCTTCCCAACTAATGTGTAATAAATGCAACGATCTGAATCACATAGTCGATCAGTGTGCTAATTCAATCAAACAACTCGATGCTTTTAATAAGGTTAAAATGACCCGTTTTCTCCAATATACAATCCTGGTTGGACAAATCATCCGAACTTTGCTTGGAACCAAAATAATCTCAATACAAATTTGGTTCATTCCAATTTTCAAGCAATTTCGAACAATGCTTCGAATACTTCCTTTCAACCCAATCATTTTCAATAAAATTTTGCAGGTCTGTCTCAAAATCAACCGCAATAATCTTTTCCTTCCTAAGATGATAAACGATTAAGTTCACTTGAGAAAAGTCTTGAAACTTTGGCTAAGGCAACCACTCAAAGCCTCCAATCAAACGGCAATTTGCAAAATCTGTTAACCTCGTACATGTAGAATATGAGTTAGTCGATTATGAAACTTGAAATGCAAATGAATCAATTAGCCACGGCCGTAAGTGAACATGAATAAGGCACATTCCCAAGTCAGCCGGTTTCGAATCCCATAAATCAAAACATGAATTCTAATCAAGCCCATATTGTTCAAGATAGCAATGTAACCTAAGTGAATGCTATCATGACTTTACATTCAGGTAAAAAAATCAATAATCAAGTCGTTAATCCAAATGATTTACCGAAAATTCCTCTTGATACTTCAATAATGAAAAGAAATTCTAAACAAAACGTTGAGCCAAACATCGAATCAAACTCCAATCCAAATTCTTCTCTACTCAATTAGACCCACCTGCTGAGTATCGTTTTCCATTTCCACTTCGTCTTTGACCCAAGAAACACTGTGACCAATGGGAAAGATGTTGGCAAAGTAAACATTCCGCTTTTTTTATATCGTTCAACAAGTCCCAACTTATGCTAAGTTTCTCAAGGACTTATGTACTCAAAAACGACACACTCATGTACCCAAGAAAGTTTACTTAGTTGTCAGACTTAGCGAAGTCTTGTCCTAATCAATTCCCATCCAATACAAAGATCCAAGATGCCCGACGATTTCATGCAGGATATGAGATAAAACGATTAACATATTCTTACTCCATTTGGGTGTGAGTGTTGATTTGATTCCTTATTCAGTTTACCAGCAACTTGGCTTGGGTAAACTAAAACCGACGAAAGTAACTCTTTAATTTTCCAATCTTTCGATAATGGAACCCATGGGAAAAATCGAGGACTTACTTATCAAATTGGTCAATTTATATTCCCCTTCGGTTTCAACATTTTAGAGACTCAACCTATGAATAATCTGACGAGTCAAATTCCATTGATTTTAGACCGACCTTTCTTAGTTACTCCAAATGCTTTAATCAATAGTCAAAATGGTTTGATGAAAATTTCTTTTGGAAACATAACTTTGGATTTTAACATTTTCAATCTTGAAAATCAACCGAATGAACCACATGACCAATGTTGGAAGTTAGCCTCATTCAAGAAATATTGATAACGAAATAGTTGACCTAAACCACGAACTCAAGATCGAATACGAACAATTGTTTCAACATGAGCCTAACTATTGGCATCAAAATTGGCCACCAACACCCAATCATAAGTGAAAGCACCAATACCCAGTCACCGAGCATGGATAGAGTATAGGTAGAGAATATAATATGGAGAATAGCCAAAATTAAAATGAAAGCATGTAAAAAGACAAGATTTATAGTGGTTCCGCTAACTCTGGCCTACGTCCACTCTAGAAAATTCCTTTTTATTATACTGAAATTTGATTATAGTTACAATTTGGAATTCCAAAATAACAGTGGTAGAGTAGCCTCTAAGTAGAAGAAGACGAAGAGAAGCAGAATCAAGATCCACTTTTGCGAAGCCAAGTCTACTGTATTTATAGGTGAAATCTCGGCTATAGGGCCTCCTCACCTACATGGGCCTACCATGACAATTGTCGGTCCTAACTCGTCCATCCTATCCTGACCCGAAGTAGTTCATATGCTGACCCGAAGCAAGCAAGTTGCTGACCCAAAGTAAACTAGGTGCCGACATGAAGTAAATAAGGTGTCAACCCCAAGTGACTCAGTCAATGTCGACCCGAAGTACTACCGTGCTGACCCAAGTATGACCCAAAGCGAGCCCTACGACGATCCAAGGCAAGTCATATGCCGACCCGAAATGACTCAAGCAATGCCGACCCGAAGTAGTACCATGCCGACCCCAAGTAGACCTGAAGCAGAACCCAAAGCAAACTCTATGCCGACCCAGAGTGAAATCAATGCCGACCTGACCCAACTTCTTCAATGCTGACCTAGAGTTGTAAACAAATGTTGACCTCTTGCAAATCCTATAGCCGACCCAAGGTATTGAAGGCCAACCCAAAGTAAACACAATGCCGACCTAAGGTAGGACCCGAAGTAAACACCATGCCGACCTGAAGTAGAACCCGAAGTAAACCCTATGCAACCCCGGAGTAAAATCAATGCCATCCTATAGTGATGCCATTGCCGACCCCAAGTAGAACCCGAAGTAAACACCATTCCCACCTGAAGTAGAACCCGAAGCATCTTCCATCCTTGCCAAAATCCATATTCCAAGTACTCTGCATCGTTTATCCATCGACCATGCTTAATCCTGGCTTCATATTCATATTTATTATCCATGATTGATCATGCACCCATCCATTCGAACAAAATCCATGATATTCTAGCCTCGATAATCATGAAGTCTATTGGTTAAATTTGCCTGTATACTGCCTTGCCAAAAGGCGGGTTAATACTTTTCCCCTCAAAACATGCATTGCGATAGGAAGGTGTATTTTGAATTGCCTGAAGTCCGATGTTTGAAACCTATGGATGACCTACAAAGAGACCAATGATCTTTCCTGATTATTAATAACGATCGTTCAGGATCATGTGTCATTCGAGGCGAAATGTGATCATTCGTGATAGGGAGCCTTTTGAGGCTAAATGTGATCATTCGAGATTGGATGCCATTTGAGGCAAAATGTGATTGTTCAAGATTGGGTTCCATTCGAGGTGAAATGTGATCGTTCGAGATCGGATACCGTTCGAGGAAAAATGTGATCGTTCGGATCGGGTGTCGTTCGAGGTCGGGTAATGTTTAAGGCGAAATGTGACCATTTGAGGTCGGATGCCATTCGAGGCAAAATGTGACCGTTCGAGGTTGGGTGCCGTTCGAGGCAAGATGTTACTGTTTGAGGTTGGGTGCCGTTCGAGGTGAAATGTGTCCGTTCAATTTCGGGTGCCGATCGAGGCAAGATGTGATCGCTCGAGGTCGGGTGCCGTTTGAGGCAAAAATACGAGTATTCAGACAGAACTCCGTATGATTGATGTCATATTTCATATTCAAGCGAATTTCAAAATTATTTTTTATGGTGGTTCATCACCATCTCAGAGCATGCCTAATGACCATTCATGATCCCATACATATGTAAGTGACTTAGCCGTTTTAGTGCAGGATTTATTATTAATTATTCAGTTCATACCATCAAGAGGATGATGACTGCTCTTGTTCCATCACTGCTATCCATTTCCAAGCAAAGCCATCCAAATCCATGCCCTTAGTTCCATGCGGAGTTGTGTTGATCTATTCTCCTTGGTCGAGGTTTGCCCTCGGTTGATCCACTCCATATCTAAGCCTACTAATTTCTGCTACAAATCTTGGATTCCAATTTCTAACTATTCCAGCACCCATAAGTGGTATCTAATTATCATTTCCATCCTACCCCCGAGTTTGCGACAGAATCCAAGATTATCCTTTTCCAAAGGCGCATTCGAGTTTTAATCTATGCCAAAATCCATAACACCATCCTGCTTGATTCTTTTCCCTAGCACTGATCCTAGATTTTCTCTTGTCCCTTTAGCATTCTTTCCTGCATAGCATCCATCATTGTTTCCATCTTGTCCTTTCTCTTTGTCTCCTTGTTGATTGCCTGGCCATTATTTCCTAGATTCAAATATCCAAGCCTCTAGATCTGATATCCTAGCTTCCAAATCCTTCAGCACAAGCTCTCTCAGTGAAAGAACCAAAATGTTGGCATTAAAATTGACCACCAACACCCAATTATAAGTGAAAGCACCAATATCCTGTCACAAAATGAGTATAGGTAGAGAATATAATATGGAGAATAGCTAAAATTAAAATGAAAGCAAGTAAAAAGACAAGATTTATAGTGGTTGCTAACTCCAACCCACGTCCACTCTAGAAAATTCCTTTTTATTATACTGAAATTTGATTACGGTTACAAATTGGAATTCCATAATAACAATGGCACAGTAGCCTCTAAGTAGAAGAAGATGAAGAGAAACAGAATGAAGATCCCCTTTTCTGAAGCCATGTCCGTTGTACTTATAGGTGAAATCTCGGCTATAGGGTCTCCTTACCTACATGGGCTAACCACGACGATTGCCCGGCCTAACTCATCAATCTTATGTCGACCCGAAGTAGTTCATATACCAACCCGAAGTAAACAAGGTGTCGACCTAAAGTAAACAAGGTGCCGAGCTAAAGTAAACAAGGTGTCGACCCCAAGTGACTCAACCAGTGCCGAGCCGAAGTAATATCATGCTGACCCCAAGTAGGACCCGAAGCGAAATCTATAGCCGACCTTTTGCTACTCCTGTAGCCAACCCGAGGCATTGAATATCGATGAAGTGATGCCATTACTGAACCCAAGTAGGACCCAAAGTAAACAACATGTCGACTCGAAGTAGAACCTGAAGTAAAACCTACGCCATCCCGAAGTGAAATGAATGTCGGCCTACAGTGATGCCATTGCCGACCCCATGTAGGACCCAAGGTAAACACCATTCCAACCCGAACTAGAACCTGAAACATCTTCCATCCTTTCCAAAATCCATGTTCCAAGTACCCTATATCGTTTATCCATCGACTATGCTTAATTCTAGCTTCATATTCATATTGATTATTCGTGATCGATCACCTACCCATCCCTTCGAAAAAATCCATGATATTCTAGGCTCGATAATTGTGAAGTCCATTGGGTTAAATCCTCCTATGTACTACCTTTCCAAAAGGTGGGTTAACACTAACAAAATTGTAAATGCACGTTCGTTTGAACCCCTTAATGTTGAATCAGAACTTCCACCTAATTCTTTGATTGAGCAACCCCCGAGGTTGAACCTTAAACCCCTTCCCGATCACCTTAAGTGCATACTTAGGTGATAACAAAATGTTTCCCATCATAATCTCTTATTCTCCCTCTCTCTCTTGATCAAGAAGCTTCCCTACTTTCAATTCCATCAAAAAAAGAAATAATTAGATGGTCGATCACCAATACAAAGGGAATTTATCCCGCTCTTATTCAACATCGCATCCATTTAATTAATGATGCCAAGCCAGTTCGTGACGCGCAATGAAGGTTTAACCCAAAAAAGAAGGAAGCAATTCGAGATGATATTCTTAAACTTCTCGATAACGGAATCATATACCCAATCTCATGGGTTAGCCCAATTCATATCGTACCTAAAAATTCTAGACTTATCGTTATCAAGAACAACTCAGATGAACTCATTCCAACTTGCACTCAAACGGGTTGGCATGTTTGCACTGATTATCGAAAAATAAGTGCTGCGACGTATAAGGTTCACTTCCCTCTTCCTTTCATCGACCAAATGCTTGAATGATTAGCCGACCACGAATTCTATTGCTTTATTGATGGTTATTCTAGTTATAACCAAATTCCAATTGCTCCCAAAAATCAAGAGAAAACGACTTTCATGTGTCCATTTGGCACTTTTTTATATCAATATATGCCATTTGGCCTTTGCAATGCTCCTGCTATGTTTTAAAGATGCACGGTCAACATTTTTTCTAATATGATCAAGTGCTTTCTGGAAGTATTTATGGATGATTTTTCTTTCTTTGGAAACTCTTTTTCCGAATGCTTACACCATCTTGAGTTGGTTCTTAAACAATGCAAGGACAAACACTAAATGTTAAATTTGGTAAAATGCCATTTTATGGTCAAACACGACATTGTCCTTGGGCATATCACTTCAAACAAAGACATTGCGGTAGATAAGTGAAAGTTGATGTAATTGTGAATCTACCCATTCCCAAGTCTGTCAAGGACATTTGTTCATTTACTGGACACGTTGGTTTCTATCGATGCTTTGGGAAGGACGTTAGTAAAATGCTCGACCTCTTACAACTCTTCTTTGAAAAGACATTCCATTCGACTTCAATTCTATCTATGTTTCTACTTTTGAATGTCTAAAGAATGAACTCATTTATGGTCCTATCATTTGCTCACCCAATTGGGATCTTCTTTTTGAAATAATCTGTGATGCTTCTAACTTTACGGTTGGTACTGTCTTAGAACAATGCATCAACAAAATTCTTCATGTCATCTACTACGCTAGTATGAATCTAAGCGATGCTGAACTCAGTTACACTACCACTAAAAAAGAGCTTATAGCGGTAGTCTTTGCACTCAAAAAATTCCAACCTTATTTGATTGGCTCACACATTACGGTTTACACTGACCATTCCGCTCATAGGCACCTTTTCGGTGAAAAGGATGATAAGTCTTGTTTGATCCATTGGGTCCTTTAACTCTAAAAATTTGACGTATGATCAAAGATAAGAAAGGATCTAACATTGTCATTGTTGACCATTTATCATGTCCTCCAAACGCACCATCTTCTTTACCGATCAGCAAAATCTTTCCTGATGAACAACTCCTTTCCATTACAGTCGATCCATGATATGTTGACATAGTGAACTATATAATCACAAAGGAAACTCCTTCATTTTGGTTGAAACAAGGTAAATATAAATTTCTTTCCTAAGTCAAGTACTTCTATGAGGATGATCCGTACTTGTTTACGTACTATTCTGACCAAGTCATTCGACGTTGCATCCCAGATTGCGAAATCAAGGGTGGTTTATCGTTTTATCACGACCGAGCTTGTGTTGGTTACTCCGTTCCAAAGATGACCATGGAAAAGGTGTTTCAATGTGGTATTTATTGGTTTACGCTTTTCAAAGATGCATTCGAGTTTTATAAAACTTGTGATCGCTTCCAATGTTTGGAAGAATCTCTAGATGAAACATGACGTCTTTGAACCCCATTCTTAAGATCGAAATCTTTGACTTTTGGGGTATTGACTTTATAGGACCGTTTCCTAATTCTTTTGGAAATTTGTACATTCTTCTTTGCTATTGATTACGTCTCTAAATGAGTTAAATCCATTCCTTGTAAAACAAACGACCATAAAGTTGTTGTGAATTCATAAAAGAAAACACCTTTTCGAGGTTTGGCACACATCGCACAATAATAAGCGATAATGGAACCCATTTTTGTAATCGTTCATTTGAAACTTTAATTAAGAAATACTCGATGACCTATAAGTTATCCATACCTTATCATCCTCAAACTTGTGGCCAAGTAGAAGTTTCAAACCACCAAATTGAACAAATCTTGGAGAAAACTGTAAATAAAAGTCTAAAAGATTGGTTGCAAAAACTGACAGATGTGCTTTGGGATTATAAAGTTACGTATAAAACCAATCTAAGGATGTCTCCTTTTAGGCTTGTATATGGTAATTGCCCATCAAACTTGAACACAAAGTTTTATGGGCAATTAAGAACTTAAATGTTGATCTTGAGAAAGATGGCGAAAATAGGAAATTGCAAGTCAATGAATTTGAGGAGATTAGGAATGATGCATATGAAAACGAGAAGATTTACAAAGAAAGAACAAAAGTTTTCATGAAAAGTAAATGCTAAGGAAATTTTTTTCGCCAAATCAAAAAGTTCTTATGCATGACTTTAGACGTCACTTATTCGCTGGGAAATTGAAATCAAGGCGGATAGGACCGTTCATCGTACGTACTATTTTTCCACACAGTGTCATAAAAATAGAAAGGGACGGTTCAATCTTTAAAGTCAATGGTCATCGTCTAAAGCCTTACTTAGAGTTGGCACGTGACCAAGAGGAGGAGCTTATGATTCTTCATGAGTCATACTACATTCAGTAAGAAATGTTAACCCTCTCTTGTAAATAATATATATTTTTCACCGTTACACTCATTATATCATGCATGACTATGGAGACAGTCAAAATTAAGTGTGGGGGAGTCTCATCTTCAATTTTTTATTTTCCATGGTTTATTTTTTGCATTTTCTTTCCAAAACTCGAAATTTAAAAAACAAAAACAAAAAATCTCCATTTTTTATTTTTAGCGTATTGATTTACTTCTGAAGAAATACTATAGGATAAGTATATGTTTTTAGTTATTGAATTAAAAATTTTGAAAATTTATTTGTATCAACAATAAAAATATTAAAGTTTGATTAATAGTAACTATGGTTTAACTAGTATGTAGGAAGATTCATGGGTGTTAATTATGAAGTATATCATAATTGTACTCTTTTTTTTAAAAGAGTGGTTAATTTAAAGCAAAGACGATAATGTTTTTGATCTTCTAAGTTAAGCGATGCTAAGATGATTTTGCAAAACTCACTCTTCATAAAAACAAAGAAAAACAGAAAAAGCTTTTATTTAAATACAAAACCAAGAGTTAGGTGTTCATATGTAAGTGTATACACTTGTCATGCTCTGTACCATTCTCATGTAAGCTCGGAAGGTAGTGCATGATCTATATATCTGGCCTCGGTTTATCTGAGTTAGGTGTATGTAAATACATTTTTAATAAGAATAACCACCTAGAGTCATTTTTTCATACGTAAGTGTGTACACTCACCATACTCTATACCCATATTATGTAAGTTCGAGAAGCAGTTCATGATGAGTATGTCTGGCCTCAGTTTATCTGAGTTAGTTGTATAAATAATAATAAAGTTGATATTTTTCAAAAATAGAGAGAGCAAGCAATTGAAATTCAAGCACTAATTTCACTTAGTTGATTCAACTTGTTATACAAAATAAATAAAAATACCACTTTGAAAAACTTAGATAATCAACTAAGGATCCATTTCATGGTTGCACTATGTTATCAACCAAAACAACTAACAAAACTAGAGTTTAATTATGACGATAACTTAATTTTGTTGGAAGTGTTGATGAGTAAAAGGACTTAAATTTGTTGATAATGACCATAATTTATATTTAACTTATTCGTGCCGATCTACAAGTAAATTCTTCGTTGGTAAATATTTTTGAAAACTTGTGTTTGTATCCTTATAAATAAATCTTGCATTTAGGAAATTTCATATTGCATTTGGATTTTGTGGGTAGTATCTACTGATAACTCTCATGAGACAACACTCATCGTACTAGGGACACTTAGAGGTTTAACGGCCTGTTGCATATGCTCAATGTAGTCGTGCTTCCCATGAAAGTGGATTTTTCTTAATTTTTCTTTATTCGAGGACAAATAAAAAGATAAGTGAAGGAGTATTTGATGGCACGTAAAAATGGATATTTTACTCACACCACTTCATCTCATTTTAGTAAAATAAAATTCATAATTGGGTGTTTTTACTTGCTTAAAACCAAATTTCAAAAATGTCTTCAAGTCATCATTCATGCATCTACATGCGGCAAAACGGTAATTTTCGTGTGTGAATTAATTTGGAAAATATTACTTGCACAACTTAATTTGTTTTGAAGGAATTTGGATTCAAATTGGAAGTGGCTTCATGGAAATATGCATATACAAGAGTTGGAAGCCAAAGAAATGAAGAATAAAAGAATTCATATAATCATGGAGGACCCCACCTATCAACTAACTAATGAAACACTATTAAGAGCTAATGCACACTTAGTGGGGATTAAAGTCACACACACATTTAATGGAGGATTAATTTCATGCTAATGAAACTTGGAGGCCACACTACCTCAACGGAATTTTAAGGAGTTCCCTAAAAATGGATTAGAGTTTTAGTCTTGTATGAATAACCCACTTATGTTCATGTAATGAAGTTTTATTATCTTACCTTTTATGTATATTTTAGCGCAAATCAATGAGAAATAAAATGTCTTTTTATGCCTCCGCTTCTTTTCCTACATGCTTTTCCATTTCATGCTTACTTTTGTTTACATGCTTTCTTTTATTTCATAGTTTAGTTCTCTTTTCTTTTAATTAGCACTTACTTTTCCTATTCAATGTTGCAATCTACATGTGCTGAAATGATAAAAGAAATAAGAAGCTAAACCCCTTCAATTTAGAGGTAATGAATCTCTCTTATAACTTGTAGATTCAACACATTTGATAATTTATGATCTCTTTTTATGCTTTATGGATAGTTAGATTATGATGTAAGTTTATTAGGGAATTTGATAGCCTATATTGTGTTTCTAATCACAAATGGGCTATGCTTAATCCAACGTAAACACAATTTACATCATCATCTTACTAATTGATTTTGATAATGAAATTAAAGTAGAATCAAAATTTGATGATCTATGTTACTAAACAAAATAGTAAATAGACCATGCTTAAAATAGCTTTTTCTTTGACTTCATTTTCATGACATTTAACAAAGTGGCTTTGGTGTTGTATTAAAGTTTGATGATTTAAGTTGTGTTAATTAATAACACAAGTAGATTATACTTATGATAATTACATCATAATACTGCTAGATTAAAATGAGAGATCATAGATTAAATTTGTGTTGATTTATATGAGAGTATGAAAGTGGATTTGCCTCTAAATTGTCTTTTAATCTCATATTTTTATTCACCTTTATTTGTAGTTAGTTCTTGCACTTCTTTTTAGTTTAAAAAATTTCAAATTCTTTCGACTAATTTGATTGAGTAGAGTTTAAAATTATTTCATTTCCCTGTGGATCGACCCATATTTGCATACATACTATAATTATACGCTATGCGCTTACTGTATTTTAACAATTATATTTTTAGCGACGGTTTTCTAACCGATAGGAGATCCATCGTTATCAACATTAAGTGCACTTTTCAGATCCTGATCTTGTAATGAGAAAGCTTGATAAATTCCTATTTTTGAGCCTTTATGACTATCCTTACTTATCCTCAACAAAGCATGTCCTGCTTGGTTGCTAGCACAGTCATTAGTATTCCCATTCATATACCAATGCCTATCTCTAGGAACTGGTGATTTAATTACTTGATTCCAATTTATTTTCTCGATGCTGCCTAACTCCAGCTTGCATTTGAATCCTTCTAAGTTTAGAAGTTGGAAATCCAGTTGTTGTTAGTTTCTATCTCTAAAAACCGACAAACTAGCAGTTAAATTCCGAGAATTCCTACTTTAATCCTGCATATCTCGGGCAATGACAGATATATGCATGTTGGCAGCGAATTATCTGACTGATCCCTTGTTACGTTGTTAAGCCTCCTCATCGTCGTCAATCTCTAGGCAGTGGCCAATTCTTGAAGGCCGAAGTCAAGTGATTTGATCGACTTTTGGTTAAGGTCAACGAATCTTTTTTCGTCTCCTATCTTTGGGCAACAATGAATTCTTGAATATTATTTAAGTTGGCAAGCCTTCTCGTCGTCATCTATCTGCAGGCAATGATGAATGCCTAAAGACTTATGGTTTTTCTCCCTAGCGTTAGCTATCTCAGGCAATGCCAAATTCCTAGAGGACAAGAATTTTCCTTCCTATGACACTTGTCTCCAAGCAACACCAGATTCCTAAAGGAGGGGTCGAACTATCCATTTCACCTAGGAGTGAGCGAGTGTTCTCAACATCGTCTATCTTCATGCAATTTCGAAAGGTTTGGGGTCGATTTAACCTGTTCCCCTGGCGGTTCGAGTTGACTTTCATCATTGATTTGGTAGTTTATCTTCCAAACATCGCCTAAATCTGGGCAACAGCGGTTTTTAGAAGGTCGGGGGTTGATTTTCCCGTCGAACTGGTAGTTTGAACCTTCTCAACATGGCTATCTCTGCGCAATCTGATACTCAGAAGGTTGGGGGTTGATTTTCCCCATTGACCTGGTGTTTTGGGTCAATTTTCCCTATGGACCCAATGTATTGAGTCAATTTTCCCCATCGACTCGGTAGTTTAGGTCTTTTTGATATTGCCTATCTTTGGGCAATGTCGATTCTCAAAAAGTTCAGGTTGATTTTCCCTATCGACCATGCAGTTTTAGCTGATTTTCTTAATCGACCTGATGGATTGAGTACACACTCCCCATCCATTATTCGAGGACAGACGAGCATTGTTTTGGCTGGTACTAGTTGCGTAGAAAAATCGTATTACTTACAATAACACAGCTTCATTGGTTCAAGAAGGTGACTTATTCATGAGTAGAAGAAGTGGCAAGTCTTGCATATTTATAGTGTCCACAGCATCCTTGGTTGGCTTATAAGCGAATGCAAGTTGAGAAAGTCTAAGTGTAATAGTGCCATAGCAAGTCGGTATTCTAAGCATGAGGTGTTGGGGTTCCACCAATAGTTTCTAGCTTGAAATTTTCATCTCCAAGCTTCTGCTCAATTGCATAGGGTCCTTCCTATTTTGGACCAACTTCCCCAATGCTTAGAAGAACTTATTTCAGATTGAGATCCCCTACCTCAAAAGTACGGTTACGAAGCTTGGCATTGAAGTGTCTTGCTACTATTTTCTAGCGAGCAGCTACCCTCAGTTTAGCCTCTTTCCGCTACTTATCGACCATGTCAAGGGACTCAAGAAGTAGTTCCTCGTTTTCTCTTTGATTGAAATATCTTCTACGATAAAGATGGACTTCCAGTTCCACCAGGATTATAGCTTCTGAACTATAGACTAACATGAATGGTGAGTGTTCATTTGTTTATTTGTGCGTTGCTTTGTATGCCCATAGTGCCAGTGGAAGATCATCAACCCAATTGCCTTTAGCTGTAGTCAGTCGCTTCTTCAGGGTGGATTTGATGATCTTATTCATTGCTTCCACTTGTCCGTTCGCCTGCGGATGTGCCACCATGGAGAAGCTCTTCTTTATTTTGTAGTGCTTGCAATAGTCCTTGAATTCAGTACTCTTGGACTGAGTTTCATTGTTAATGATGATTTTTCGAGGTACATCGAACCTTCAAATAAATTCTTAGTTAAAAAATTGATTGCCATTTTTATTGTGATCATGGCTAGTGGTTCCGCTTCAGCTTATTTTGTAAAGTAATCGAATGCAACAATAACATATTTGGCTCCTAGTTCTACTATCGGTAACACACCCATAATGTTGATTCTTAAATTGAAAACAGCTATGGGCTGACCATTTACATAATTCTGAAGATGAGGCTATAGAAATCTTTATGAATCTCTATCATGGTCACACCATTTGGTGAAGTTAGCAGCATCTCAGTTTACCGTTAGCCAGAAATATCTGTAGCAAAGTACCTTCTTTGCCAAGTCTTCCCTCCGGCCCACTGTTGCCCTCATGGATTTACAGAGGATCTTCCTAGCCTCATCCTTAGCTACTCAGCCGAGTTGGGGAGTTGAGAATCCTCTCCTGCACAACACTCCATCTTGTATCACAAACCATGGCGCTTTCTAGAGGAATTTCTTTTATTCATTCCTATCTCTCGGGAGAGTTTCTTTGATCAGTTAGTTTTTGATCGAAGTCATTCATGACCCTTCCTCTTCCGTTGTCTTTAGAATCCAGTCGATGTCCATCTGACCGATATTCGAAAATGTCAGAGCTTCCACTGGGACTAATCCCATAGTCGTGCTTCCCCAAAATCAGCCAGTTTAGCCAGTGAATCAGCCTTTTCATTTTTTCTCTGGGAATATGAAGGGTGTAATGTTCAATGTCGTCTAACAGTTCTAGCATTTTCAACAAGTATAGTGCTAGTCTCGTGCCCTTAGCTTGGTATTCCATTCTCACCTAGCAAACCGAAGTCATTGAATATGTGTAGCATCTTTTTCCCCAATTCCTTTACTATCCTATAATCCTGCTATCAATGTTTCATAATCAAATTCGTTATTAGTTGCATGAAATTCTAGTTTTAATGCGTACAGATCGACCATCCCTCTAGTGTCTTAAATACTACTCTTGACTACGAGCTATATTCATTCGAATCACCATCGCAAAATAATTTCGACTGAGGAACAATGATCGCATCATCTTTCTCTTTTTCACCATTTTGTGTTGTAAATTCAGCACTAAATTTTTCCAATGCATGTTCGTTTATTGCTTTCCTTGGATGGTAAGTTATATCGTACTAGCTCAGCTCGATACTCCATTTTAGTTAGCTTCCTGAAGTCTTGGGTTTGTATATTACCTGCTTTAGATGATGATCTGTTAAAACCTTGATCGAACGAGCTTGGAAATATAGCCGTAATTTCCTAGAGAGAATCGGCAAGCTATTCACAAGTTTCTCCAACTTTGGGTAATTCCTTTTAGCTTTAGTAAATCATTTGTTGATGTAGTAAACCGATCTTTGAAGCCTTTCCTCTTCACGTACTAATGCTGCACTCAGTGCATGAGTAGAGATTGCTAGTAAACAAACAAATCCTCCTCATCCAATGGTTTGGATAAGACCGGTGGAGTCTCCAAGTGCCTCATCAACTCCTCCAGGGCTTTCTATCAATCCTGATTCCACCCAAAACTCTTGTTTCCTTTCTTGAGGGTGTCAAATAAAGGTATGCATTTATCTATTGCCTTTGAGATGAATCGAGCCATAGCAGCACTTTTCCCATTTAAGCCATATAACTTCATTTTCACTTTTGGGGCTCTAGCATTTTGCAAGGCGCTAATCTGCTCTGGATTGGCCTCTACGCTCCTTGCATTCATGATAAAACCAAGGAACTTTCCAAAAGCAACACCAAGGAATACTTTAGCGGGTTTAGCTTCATTCAATACTTCCATAAAATCTCAAACATCATCGAGATATCATCCCAATGATTTTGAGATGCCCGTGACTTCACAAGCATATCATCCATGTACACCTCCATCGTCCCCTAGATTTGATCTTGAGCATTGTATTTACCAATTGCTGGTATGTAGATCTAGCATTCTTCAAATCAAATGGAATTACTCGGTAGCAGTACAATCCCAAATCCATGATAAAGCTAGTATTCTCCTAATCTGGCTCATTCATCATGATTTAATTGTATCCTGAATAAGCAACCATACACGAGAGTAATTCATGCCCCATTGTTCCATCAACAAGCTGGTCGATCCTAGCCAAAGGAAAGATGTCCTTCTGGTAAGCCTTTTTTAAGTCCGAGTAATCAATACACGTTCGCCACTTTCCATTTGACCAATACGGGATTAGATACCCATTGGGTTATAAAACATCATGGATAAAGTTGTTTACCAATAGCCTATTTATTTCTTCTTTCAACATAGCACATTGCTTTAGACCCAACTGCATGTCTTCTGTTTTACTGGTGTGAACTTGGGATCAATATTCAGTATGTGACATGTTATGTCCATCGTTACCATGTGCATATCCAAGTGCATCCAAGCGGACATGTCCAGGTTTCCATGAAGAAAATTAACTAATTCCCTCCTTAATCCAATCCCAAGCTGAGAACCAATCTTCAATACTCGAGTTGGGTCACCCATATCAATAGGGACACTCATCGTAAGCACCGTCGATGTTGTCTGTACTTTCCTTGATTTATTTTTGAGATCCATAAACTTGTTGAATTGGCTATGGCTCTCGAGCAAGGGGTTGTTCTGTAATTGTTATGCTTGCGGTTCCCGACTCCAGAGAGTTCTCCCCACATTCTTTCCTATTCTCTCAATGCTTATCTTATTGCAATTTGCATAACATTCTCTTTCCATGCTGTGGTCTCCTCATACCACTCCGATCCCATACTCCGTACGAAACTTCTTTGTCAAACACCATGGAGCCAAAGCAATCCTAAAGTCAGCTAGGACCAGTCGGCCCAAGGAAGCATTATACACTGAGTACTCATCAACAATAACAAACTTCTGGATGCGAACGACCTTTCTTTCTCCTTCACCGAGCTCTATGGGAAAATCAGTCGTCTTGATCGGCCTCTTAGCTTCGCCCATAAATCCATGAATCATTTCCTTGCTAGCTGTCACATCTTTCATACCAATCTTTATCTGGTTAAACGTCCTTCTAGATAGGATGTTGACCAAACTTCCACTATCCACCAACACTCAATTCATAATTACTGGTATGATCCCACCTGTTATCACCATAGGATTGATAATTGGCACTTCAACTACCTCAAAATCTTGATTTCTAAACATGGTATCATCTGTTACCATCTTTTATTATTTAGCTGGAGCTCCATCTTCGACAGTGTAGCAACTCTCAAGTTATGCATGCTTCAGCAAACACGCTTATTTTTCTATCTTAGCCAGCTTTTCATCACTAGGAAAGGTCCTTCAATTATTGTGTTGATAACCAGTCTTCCATTCATCCACTTAGGCCCCTCTCCGCTGGGTCCAAAGGTTTCCCTTGGGCAAGCGGCCATAGGGTCTAATAGCTTGGTCAAAGTTCTGTTGTTGCCTCATGTACTATTGGAGCTAGTTCTTCCATATCAGCTCCTCAATCAACTCCTTCAAGTAATGACATTCACTGGTGTTATGTCCATGAGTTGTAAAAGAAGCAGTACTTGTAGATCGCTTCTACTACTATGTCTCTTTCCGCTTGGCTGGTTTCTTATATTTCTCAGTTCCCCGAGTTGCTAAGTAGATGTTCCCTAATGTATCGTTCAGAGAAGTATAATCTTCCAATCTAAATTTTCTTGGGTGCTTCTTGTTGTCATTATGTTGTTCGCTAGGGTCTTCACTCCTTTTCTTCTAGTTGGCATAATTTTCAATATTAACCCCTACATTTCAAGAGCCTTCTCCATCATGTTTAACCGCCATGTTGCTTTGGATAACTTCCTTTTGTTGTTTATCATCAGTTTTCCCAATATTTTGATTTCCCTCTTCTAGCCGTAGGAACTGATTGGCTTTCCTCTGGAATTCCTCCATAGTCATGGCCTATTTTATCTTTAGCCATCTATTGAAATCCATGTCTGGGTGGATGCCGGGACCAAAGCCATGAATACAAGATCTTCCTCGGGATTACTAACTTCCATCACCATAACATTGAAGAAATTCAAAAACCACTTGAGTGACTCCTTAGGCCCTTGAGATAAGCTGGACAAGGACATCATATTCTTTACATGGCATGTAGTCGGAATTGCTCTATGAATTTCCTAGCCAACTCATCGAAAGACGATATGGATCTTAAAGCAAGCTTTGTGAACCACATCGACACAAATCCTTTTAAGAAAATAGGAAAGCATCTACACCGAACAACATTTGTTGCCTTAGCGACATCCATGCGCCATTCGTATTTGAGTAAGTATTACCTTGGATCAGTAGTTCCACCGTACGAAGGCGTAATTGGCGTCGTAAACTTCCTACGGTATTCTTATCTTAGAATATTTTCTATGAATAGACTCCTACTCGGTGCAAAAACCCAACTAATTCTTCATGCATTTTTTTTCTCATCCAATCGCTTCACCATATCTATAATGTACTCTTTGTTGGCACAGTATTCCATAGGATGACTACTAGGGATTGCACCAAGTGTTTGGCTCTGTAAATGATCTTGGTTTACCCATTGATGTCTAGGTTCTCCATTCTTTGGAAGAACCATTTTTATAGTATTATGTTGATGTCTAGTTGGTTCTTCTACATCCGTTTGAACCCTAGCTCCATTAGCTTCAACGTCTAGCTCATGACCGTCTTCTTCAAGTTGCAGATCTTCTTGTGAATTGGAAACTTCCATGGCAACAACTTCCTAGCCCGTATCCTCTTGAAAGTTCCTCTTGATATCGAAAGAAATCCTCTTGGTAGTGAGTGCTTTTCTTGTGGGTGGAGCACTACTACTTCTTCTTATAACTCCTTCTACAACTCTAGTAACTACTTCCTTCTATTTTCCTTTTTCTTTTCGCCCATTCTTACTAGAAACACATGAATTCTCTTCTTTAGATCATGGGGAAGAAGCTTTCCTTTTATTCCTTCTGGTCATTTCTAGGTTCTGGGTTAACAGATCATCCATCTTACCCATTAGAGCTTTTTAGATATCCGCAATCTTCTGATTCAGTTCTTGCAGCATCTTATCAAGCTCACTCCTAGTAAGTACTTCTTGTTGAGTGGATGACCCTGATACCGTTTGTTGATTATTAACTTTAACTTGCTGCATAGCTCCATAATCTCCACCTGAAATCATCCCTAATGATCTAGTACCTCTTCTAGGTACCACTAATTTGAAATAGCAAACTTTCGAACTCTTGAGGCAAATTTTTTGGATCTAACCACTGGATCTCTTCAAATCCATAATAGCAACCTAAATCTAACCCTGAAACGGAGTTTCTAGTGAAAGCAAAAACATGTTAGCACCAAAAGTGGCACAATGCCCAAAGATAACTTGTGGTAGGGTAAGTTCTAGCAGAAATAGCAAAAAAGCATAAGAAAGTAAAGTGACACAAGATTTTTGTAGTGGTTTGACAATCTCTGACATACGTTCACTTTATATTTTATTGATTTGAGGATTTGAGAGAGTCTAGGAGAGATTAGAGAGAGTTTGGAAGTCACCATCACAAAGGATTGATTGGTTCTTAAGCTTAGCACTGCCAATAATATCTCTCTAGTTGACTATTGTGAAGGAGAGATAGTAGATGAAAAATAGCCAGCGTCCTAAATCAGCCAAGATCATTCTTTAGTCACTCTAAGGTTGATATTTATAGAGAAACAACACTGCAGATCCAGGGCTTGCTAGATTCGAAGTCCAGAAGCAAGCCCAAAAGCCTATAAGAGAGCACGTGGCTCTATGAGCAAAAAAGACCTCTCGGTACAAGAGATTCCTCTCAGTACTGAGAGCTTTGCTTAGGTGAAAACTCATACTTTTCACTTGTCTTGCTCTTCTATCTTCAATTCGATGTGTTTCAATTCTTTTCCATGAAGATCAAGTCCTTTTTGATGGTTTCTTTTGTTTAGATTATCTCCTTCTGCTTTCTTCTCATCAGTCCTCAATTTTGCTCGTCTAATCTCTAAGAAAAGTACTTGACGATGACTGGTTAGAGGAGTATATGAAGTGTATGGAGTTGCCAAGGGTTCAAACATTGTAAGTGACCTTTCAGTACCAAGAGGTTCCTCTAGTACCGAGAACTCTACTTAGCTCGATTTCTAATGAAAATTCTTGAACTCCATTCTCTTTCCCTTCTGATTGTGTTTCCAAGTTCTTAAGTCATTTCGTCTTCGATTTGACATTCTACTTCTGGGATAATTCTACTTGATTAGGAATTCTGTTAACAGTATGCTATATTTTTTAGGTTGGTACCGACCACGTACAACCCTTTCTAAATAGTCCCAGAACCCCATCGATCAGTTTCTTTGTATTGGTAAAGACTCGTTGTAAGGCGAGGTCACCAACTATGATATTCCTTTGTTTGAACTTGGAACTGTTGTGCTTTATGACCTTTCTTTTAGAGGATTAAGTTTAGAGCCCTACTTCCAGTCTCCGATCATCTAGGGTGTCAACAATTCTTTATTTTTTTAGCATTATGAGTGAGGCATCTTGGCGAGGAGACATCCACTTCTATAGGAAAAATTGCTTCATGGTCATAAGGTGAAGAAAAAGGTAAATCTCTCATTGATGCTCGGGCAAAAGTTCTATACAATTAGAGGACAGGTAGGAGATCTTTGGCTCAGTTTCCTTTGGCATTGGTTAAGCACTTCTTTAGAATTGATTTTATCATTTGATTGATCGCATCTACTTGTCTGTTTTCTTGAGGGTGGGTAACGAGGAGAAGCACTACTCAATCTCGTTCCATTCATAAAATTTGACAAACCAGCTGCTTTCGGACTTGGTATCATTGTTGTTGAGGTTCTTCCATGTCCAACATAATAAATGATGTTTGTTATAAAGTTAAGTATCTTTGGTGTTGTAACCCCGAAGAGGGGACCTAACTCGACCCATTTGGTGAAGTATTCGAATGGTCACTATTACATGATTAAATTCGCCTTCGTATTTAAGAGCTTCCCAATCAGATCAATCCCTCATGTGTCAAACGACCATGGGGTGGCCATTAGAGTCAATAATTTAGGGTAAGCTCGGGGTATTTTGGTGAACAGCTAAAAGTGGTTACATCTCTTGATATCGTTCATTGAGTCTTTAATCATGGTTAGTCAATAATACCATGGTCGGGTAGCTTTCTTGGCAAGGCTTTTGAACTCTAGCATGATCTTCACAGAACTCATCACATAGTTCTCCAAGGACCAATTTTCCTTCAACTTGGTTAATGCAACATCAAAGCAAGATGGAGTAGCCTCTCCAGTATAATTTTCCTTTAATGACCGTGTAGTTGGGTGCTTGTGATGACCCGCCTTTTCACCCCTCAAAAGTCGACACTAATACATCCATGGTATTCACGTGCTGAACATTCAAGTGCGGAAAAGACAAATTGCTGACGGAAAAGAAAGAAGAAGAAAGAACATAATCTCTCATTTTGATGAGAAATATATAATATACAATAGTTCTTTACAAAAGAAAACCTGTAATATACATACATCAATCAGAGAATCTATCATCATCCTAAACAGTTATAACATCCTGAACTCACAATTGCTGATAAATATAAACAACCAATGCAATGGAAATAAAATATATGTGAATACATCTTGGAGGCATCCAACACATCTCTTGAACTCAAAAGCATCCACACTTAATCTGGAAAATAGGCTTGGGCTGACCCCAAGCATTATAAGAAAAATAACGTCCGGATCATTCTGGTAAACTAGCGTGAGAAAACAAACTTCAAATCAATTTTTAATGTTATAAAACCTTTCAAAATAAAGATATCTCATAAGACTACGATGCACATAAACACGAATGGCTTTTTACCTTACGACAACCAAACCCTTTCATAGGAAATCTTTTGATACTATAAAATGTCTAGAGTTTAAAATAAAGATTGAACCATAGCCAAAATTGTTGCATTAATTAATTCGAGCATAACTGGTATACAACTATGTTCGTAATGGCACGTATTAGAGAATGGGTTCCATACAATGACAAGGCCACTAGCGTACCACCAACCATACTACACCTCTAGAAAAAGTACCGAGAGCCTCACATGGACCTCCTACCAAAATAGGACTGGCCTACGACTTACTAGATAGTATTGAATATTTCATCACCTCGGTTGCGTTGCAACCTTTTCTCAGGAGCTATTATGCACAACCAAGACCATAAATATATATCTTGAAAGTTGATGACAATACACTAATAGATACAACTCGCATAGCCCTACCATATATCCCATATTTTGGTCATTCTCGATTGTAAGGCTTGAAGCAATGTTTTACTTTTAATTATCAATCTCACTTGGAATGCTAACACTGCCCTCTAGGTAACAACGCAATACCAGCATTCATCCATACGAATTGTCCGGGATATGAAAAAATCGAAGGCACTACTTCTACCGCATCCTTTTTGGAATCACCCTCAAGTTTAATAGCAAGTAGCCCTTGCACTTCAAAGAGCTCCGTCTTTGATTCCATCATCTTTACGATGTCTTCAATTTGAATGTCATGTCGGTCCGAAGTGCTTTTCGGATAATTTATCCAATCCTAGTCTCTTTGAACCAACACCATAATTTTAAAATAGGCTAAGATTTGATAGTCGGTTATTTAACTATCAAATAACAAACAATTTAACTAGAGGTCTAACTAAACATGGTTAAGCATAAAATATTCACTAAGCCTCTTATATTCATCCTTTCAATAATTAAAACCACTTTATAAATTCCTATACTAAAATATTTTTACAAAGATATATTCACAATCCCTCTCTACTCTTTTTAATTCTTGGAAAGTATTCGTATACTTATCTTACTATTATAAGTATATTCACAAAAACATTTCACTTTGGATACTCAAAAACTTTTCCATATACTTATATCACCTGTATAAATATATAAGCTAAATTCACCAAACACTACATTTAGCTTATATATTTATTGCAACGGTATAAGTATATTTATAAATCTTAATAAATATATCACTTTCTAAACCATACTTAATTGGGTTAAAAAATGTCATTTAAAAACATTGACAACACTAAACCTAAAACACTTTTAGTGTAAGTAAATAGATCAAAGAAATTTAACAAAATATACTTACCACCACTTCCTAATTTCAAACAGTACTATCTCTTGATTAACAATGAAATTAGACAAGTTAGAAAAGTATCCTTTCCTCAATGCATATTCTTAATTCTCAAGATAGAGATGAGTTTGCATACCTCGAAATTTGATGTTAAGTATGAAAAGGACATTTTCCATGCCACCGTATTTTGAAATGATCGTATATGGAAATTGGTTCTCAGTCTTTTTATAAATCCCTTTTTCTAAAATTCCTTTATCAACCACCTTTTAATTACAAGATCCTTTTATATATATTATTTATAAATTATAAAATCCCTTTATAAATACCTAGACATAATTATAAACCTCCTTTTATAAATCTCCAGACTTATTTAATAAACTCCTTTATAAACATACCTTATACTAAACTCTTTTGTAAAACTTATTTAATAAAATATCATTTATAAAACTCATTTTAGAAATCCCCAAATTTATTTGAACCTCTTTTTATAAAACTCCAAATTCTTTTATAAAACTTCTCTTATAAATTTCTAAATATAATTACAAAACTCCTTTTATAAAAAAAAAACTCCCAATATAAACCAAACTCCAAATATGAAATACTACTCCAACTATAATTATAAACCTCACATACTTCCCATAACATGATCATTCCATATATTACAATAAATTCACAACTGTGATTTATTTCACTGATTTATTAAATGATAATATTTTCCCTTTTACAAAATACCATTTATAAACCTATCCTTTTATTTATAAAATACCATTTATAAATCTCTCTTTAATTTATAAAATATCATTTATAAATCTGTTCTTTTGTTACTACATTTCATATAAAATGTTTCATAAATATTTCTAAAATAGTTCTATCTTTTTTCAAAAAAATCACTTTAAAATAAAAGATTACCCCTTTTATTTCCTTTAAAAACATTCATTATTATAATAACTTTTCGATAAAGATAAATACTTTCCAACTAATTTTAAAACATTTACATATATACAATCGTCGAATTCGACGAAAAGCAGGCTTCGAGAGAGGGAATGAAAGCCATTAGTCATTAGGGTGAGTGCCTTGATATAGATATGGAGGGAATTCCAATTCCATAAGTAAGGTTGAATGCTTTCGATTCGAGCCAAGCTTTTAGGGAAGCCGACCTTTCCGTCTACCGGTGTCGTGGAGCCGGTCTATGATGTTCCAAGTGGAGAACCATTTCCCAGTGTCTTATTCGGCTAAGGGGCCAGTGCCTTGGAAGAAGATTCTTCAGCGACTTCTCTACGCCAACCCTCGAGGAAATAAAAAAAAGAGATATTGTACTTATCACCCTATTAAAAAATGTCCTATCAAACTTCCTTTAATTCGTTTCAACGATAACCCCTCAATCATCCTCGGTGGAAGAAAGCTATGATAGAAGAAATGGAGGTACGTAGCAAAGAATGACACTTGGGAACTGATCACGTTACCAAGAGGCAAACGTATGGTTGGCTGCAGGTGGCCCCGAAACACAAAGCCGATGGCTCTATCGAGAAGGCTCGTATTGTGGCGAAAGGTTTCACACAAACCTATGGCATCTATTATCTCAAGACGTTTGCTCCTGTGGCCAAACTAAACGAATCATTCTGTCAGTTGCAGCTAACAGATCTTGTTCACTGCATCAGCTCGATGTCAAAAAGACCTTTCTTTATGGAGACCTCCACGAATAGGTTTCTATGAGTCCTCCACCACGTTTTCGAGCTCAGGGGGAAAGTTTTCAGGTGAGGCGACTGATCCAATATACTTCGAGAGCAGTCTCCTCGGGCTTGGTTCGAGATATGAAGTTTGGTTATGACGAAGATAGATGGGTTTCCAGAGAAGGAATGTTGATCATTCCGTGTTCATAAAAATGTGCGCAGCGAGGAAACTACTGTTCTCCTAGTGTACTCAGTTTATTTCTCTAAATTCACAAGTGAAATTCTTATATTATTCAGAAAGGAAGCTAGTAAGCAAGTCGAGTAAGACGACTATTATGAAGTCGAGCAAGCTTTCACTAATACTAATCAAAGACGAAAAGCTAAGGTCAGAATTCGCATGCGGTATGCTTGTGAAGAACTTTTCTGGTCTATCCATGTTAATGAAATCCATCCCGTGAAACAAAGGATAGTTCATTCTTGGGGTGAATAAATAGAGACTACTGCTACGGCCGTAACTTCGGGATCAACCTCAATGAATTATGGCGTAATGGGCTTGGTATAGATCTTTACCCCGCTCTGGGTCTTTAACCGAAACTGGGACTAGGCATGGAAAAGCTTGATCAACATCCTCCTCTCCCGAGGTTATAAATGTGGAGGGACCTTTCCCGTCACCTGTTAGCCCGACATACTGGCGCGTGTTAGCGATATAAAGTGCGAAGTTCATCGGGACATTTTCAACGTCCGGTTATGCTTCTTTTTTATCCTCTCCTAGCTGCCAGAACTCCTAACCTATTGGAATCACATCAGTAACCTTAAGAGCTTTCAGTAAATTAAGGGAGTCTTTTAGCAGTCCAAGTTGATGCAATAAGAGAAAAGAACCTAGGAAGGAGCAAGTAAGATTTTTATCCCCAACGACACCAGTATAAACATTGGCAGCAGAGCGGGCATTTTCGAGGAGTAGCCCGCTATACACTAAGATTTTAGATTAAGGGAGCCATCGTAAGGTGACTAAAACACAAGAAATGGGACTACCCGAGCTAATGATAGAGGCAAGAACACTTTTCGGCCAGGTCCCATTAACTGATCATAACGATATCGTGGAAATGCTGCATGGACCCATATATATAGAAAGAGAAAAGGAATCACCTTGTAGTAAACCAGATCGAGCCCGGGATCTTCTCGGAAATGGGAAGATCTAGGATAGGTGGCCAACCTCTTGGAAAGAGCGATGTGCATGGACCGGGTGAGTAGGGATGAAGCTCCGTGGAACGCTCGTCGGGCCTGATAGGTGGTGGTATCACACCCTTCTCAGAAGAACCGTACGTGAGACTCTCGCGTCATACGGCTCCATCCCGGAATCTGGACCTCCCATTTCCTTTGAGCAACAGGTCCTCGAACCCAATCATTCATTGATTGATGAAAGGTAGCTTTAGCCATTGATTGAAGCGGTAGAAGCTAGTCGCCAGAAGCGAAGAGATCTTCCGGGACAGGAAGGAGGTCTCTGGCGCGTAAGCAACCGAAAAATGAACGAAGGAAACGGAAACCCCGGCCTCCGCATTAAAAAGACCTCTAGTGAGCTTTAGGCCAGTATATTAATCAGGGCCGGTTTACACCCAGTATATTAATTATCACCAATATATTAATTCCAGTATACTTCGCAAGACTGGGACTACAATATAAGTTATGAGCGATAACGAAGCCAAGCCCCCCTTTTCCGAAAGCCCCATAACTAGCTATCTTATAGCAGACAAATAATGCAAGCCTACTCAACTAATCTCATGTAAATGTTAGCAACTAAACTAATAGAAAAAACGACTTGACTTATGAAACATGTATTTGAGTGCCATGTATTTGATGGCGTTGTTCTGATCTTGACCGGGTCCGAGCTTCCCAAGCTCTATGCTGTTTGGGAACTCTGCAAGGGTCTTACCACCTTCTTTATTTACAAGATTTGAGTCTTTTGGGTACTTTAGGATTATATTCGGCGTCGAAGATTTATGCTTGTGGGATAGGGTGAATATAGCAGACCAGCGGATCTGGTGTTCGATAATCATTCGAACTTGGTAAAGGTTGTCGCGACACCTGTAGTAGGACAGAGGACTTATAGCGATGCCTACAGACTGATTTACTATGTCTCCGTCACTGACGTTCATCAAAGAGGCCATGTGGATTAGCTTGGGTCTTCTTCGGCTAATGAGACCTCGATCCTGAAGCCTTCGGAGTATCTTTTTGATAGGGGCCTCAATCTGTATGGGAACTTCACTGCTAAAAGATCCCGCCCAGTGTCCCCCTCTTTCCCCCGCCGCCTTCTGACTCACGGGAGTATCCAGTGAAAACTTCCAGATACTCATGCCCAATCGTGTGACTGCCAGTTGAATGTTCGATGGCACGTTGCTCCGACCTGAGCTACGCAACAACGAGATCTCCCTTGACCCTTGCCAGATGTGAATGACGGTCCCCCATAATACGCTAACTTGGGGACTTCTTATTCCGGCTGTTCCAAGAGTCTCCGCTAGTCGAACCGCGTCCAGTAGACAACCTCTTCCTCTCATCCCCTTCGTCAGCAGTTTGATCGGGATGCTATGACCTAGGTCCCGAAACTTGGAATGGATGGCGGAGCGCAGGTGGAAAGCAATTATATGGATACGGTGCTTTACCCGTAGATGCTTCTCCAGCTCTCGCAAGAATTATATGGGAGTCAGCCCCCTTATATTAATTGGGACTTCCCAAATGACCGTACCGGGGAATTCTACCGTACTCCGTGTAGCTATGGTTGTTGATCCTGCAGAGCCTACCAAAAGGTTCGGGCCAGATTGTAGGAAGTGAGTGATACGTTTTTGTATTTCTATGAGAAGCTCCACGGCACCCAAGTTTCCTAGTAGTAAGTCGTCGGCATATCGCGCGTAACAAATCCTTATTAATATTAATAAGTCATGGGTTTTAAGGCGGCCAGGGCTAGGCATCTCTCTGACGTGATAACTAGTATCACCTCCCCGCCCAGCTCTATCAGCGGGCCCCTTCTTTTGCAATACTTAATAAGGTCTCTCATGGCCAAATTCTTATGAAAGCCTTCTCCACCATAGAATTCGGCCTTCGGTGCGGCGGCTTCTATGAGGAAGGCGGCGCAAAGGAGGCTCGGGGGCTTGTTAAGGAAGGCGGCGCAAAGGAGGCTCGAGGGCTTGTTAAGGAAGGCGGCAAGGGCCGGGGGGAAAATGAAAGGCTTTTTCTGGCCCCCCCTTCGCCGGGGTGCTTGTTGGGGGGGGTGTGCCATGGCGAAACAAGGGAATGAAAGGTCGCTTTGCATTGGGTGCTCTTTACCCTCCCTACAATGATGGCTCTGTTGTCTTAGGGAGCGTTGAAGCTTGCTTCTTCTCCATAGTTTTCTTGGTCATCAATATGACGACCTGTCCAACATAGAACTGATCTGATTCTCAGAATAAGAGGAATTTCGTGCTTCTGTCGAATCCTATATATCTCTTGATCAAGCTTGTGTAGGTAGATGTTTCTTGGTAGGGACGATAGTAGTACACTGTGTGGGATGGAGTAAGGGCCCCTCTCACCTCCTACGAGTCGTCCGGTAGAAAACGGTTTTTGAGTGGAGTAAAAGAACTTGGGATCATCGATCTCTTCCTTAAAGATTGAGATGAACCGATGTCGGTCGATGGTGTGAAAAAACTTCCTGATGTCTAATTCAAAAAACCAATGAGAGTCTCCCCACTCTTCATTAATCCGTCTTAGGGCCGAGTGGAAGCCTCGACCCAAGCGGAAGTGCGATGTGTCTGGAAACTCGGGATCGTAAATGGATTCGGGTACCATTATGATGGGTAGAGCTATAGTGAAGGTCTAAACTTCGACCTTTCTTTCTTCATTTTAGGGAGCAAAGCCTGTTTTTTGCTCCCTCTATTGATAGATCAGGGGCGACGTCAAGGAGCATGGTAGACTGCAAGCAAACCATGGAGCCTTCGGTCCTCACATCGATCGCTCCCTCAATTAATATATTGGCCTAGAGGTCGCCTATGGTCGCCCAATTAATATACTGGGCGATGCAGCCACTATTTTGACTCCTTTTATGCAATTATGAACTCCACGGCTTTCTCGATTCCAATGCAACTTCTCTTTTTTGAGTTGATGTAACAAACTACACGATCATCTCGATGAAGCCAACAGAAATCCTATCTGAATACTTAAAAGAAAGGGAAGTTTCATTATTGTGGTATACCAACTGCCAATTCTAGAACTGGAAGTTCCAATCGGAGCATATAGATCCGTAAATAGATCTGTATGTATAGCCACTTCAGTCGTGCTCGTTGTTTCTCGAATGGAAAAAAAAGAATCTTTTTTCAAGGAACATGGTAAACCATAAATTCCGATGTTCGTGATTCTTCATCCACTGATGCAGAAAATGCTCCAGTTTTCCATTCTCATATGAGGCAGGAAGGTTTATTGGCAATAGGTCGGCATGTAGTGATTCATCATGCTCAAACATGAACCGATCGCTCGTTGGTGACGGTTTATAAATCATCAAATTACCCCAAATGTAATGAGAAGTGGGTCCATGTAAATGATCGAGACCTCGCAAACAAAAACGCTCCTTACCCATATGGATTTCGGGACCCAAAGGCAATCGTTGAGTGAACTGTATCTCATTTGTATTAGTTGACCTAAGCTGCACCATTATTGCTGGAGGGTAGGGCTCGGCCTCCGAACCATACGTCGGACGAGTTTCTGCCTCATACAACTCGGGCTGAAAACCGGTGGAAGTTGAGGTGCCTAGTATACCAAGTCCAGTATAAACATTGGGGAGACCCGACTACTGCCGACCGGGACGGACAGGAACCGGGGCAGGGATAAGCTTGTGAAGAAGCAAGCTTATTCTCCCACCCCCAAAAAACCGACCCCCTTCAGGCGCAAAAGGTCAAAGTTGGATCTCTAATTAAGATACTGGGGTCGCCTGGTCCATTCCAGTCCAGGATAGGGGGCTAATACTAATCTCATAAGTGCAGTAGTCGTTGTATGACCAATCGGATCGAACACCAGATCGCTCGTGCCCGCCCAAACTACGATCATGCTCGCCCTAAATGGAATGGCTCTCTTAGTTACGCTGCTCCCCGACCCTTGTCCCCACGTCCGCTTTTATCCGCCCGCAACCATATTTGCCAATACAACTTTAGGGTTGTCCCCTTCATTCTATGCTAACCCCGGCCGGGGCTGGCTTTTTGGGAATCTCGTTCCTACCGCGCTTATGGCCCGGCTGGCCTGCCAATGGTAGTGGGAATTCTCCCATTCCCTGGAAAATGGAAAAAAAAGGTTGAATGCAGGATCTACTCCATGAGGAGTGGTACAGACGTAGATGGTATCATCACGACCTCTCTTTGCATACCACTACGGATGCTTAACGCCACTTCGCCAACTGGCATTACCCACGCTTTCGTCTCTCTCAGTGTGGTCAACACTGGGTGTTTCTGAGCAGCGAGGCTTACACCCATTCGCATTAGTTCATCCAAAGTGCCTTACCCTTATGCACTCATTTTTGAATAAGCCATCTATCTTCCTATCAAGGCTAAGGAGTAAACTGAGCATCTCAGCGGCGGGATTGAATACACGGATCGAATCAGAGTGCACGCCGCCCGCCCTGAACAAATAGGAGGCGTGGGCCACAGGTCGCACATAAGCCACCGGGTCGCACGATAGAAGAACACCCAACATAAAGATGCACACTCCTCCATGTGAAATAGGAAGATTCATCATCACTTTTTATAGTAGTCGTGACCAACAGCCATCAGCAGTCGGCTCGTTGGTACGGCGAGAGCTTCAAGCCCGATTTCTGGCGGCGCACCCTCCAAACAAGCACCACTCGACGAAGGGGGGCGGGGAAAGCTGCAGGCCCAAAACCTTCGACCCTTCTTTCTATATGGGGGTGCCCAGGGCATCTCATCTTGTCATTTCGTCGTTGCTCATTCCCCCGAATTGTTTGGCCTTTCCTTCTCCACGCCCGCTCACGCTTCAATGACCTATCACAGGGTAAAGAGAAGAGAGTACGAAAGAATTATAAACAGAGCAGACCACAAAAAGATTCTAAATATGATAAGTCCCCATGGATTCAAGAAGAAGGAAATGAAGAGCAGGAACGAAACGAAATAAAGCATTTCTAGCGGATGAGCTTCAACCAATTATATTATTTAATAATAGGGGGGTGGCTTGCTCTGACCAACACTCCACTTTTTGCTCTGTCTATGGAGTGTATAAATTTCCTGGAATGTAGATAGACCAAAAAAGGGAATTTAAGGATAGGAATAGGAATAATAATACCATTGGAAGAAGTGGAACCAGTGGGAACATCTCCATTGACGAACCATTTCAATAGTACGGGTGCTGCCGTGCCACGAGGCACGACCATGGAAGTAATGAAAAAGAAGAAGTTCTGCAGTTGGACCATCTGCTCTATCCGTTCGATTTTAGCTTCTCCAGAGAAGATGAGACGCTAAAAAGAAATGAAAGTGTTCGCAACGCATACCGATAAACTCAAACTACCCATGTAGTCGACCACTAATGACTAGTTCAAACACCAGGAGCAGGGTTGAAACCAAGAAACATTTCACTACGCACCTAATGTGTCCAAACTCGCCTAGTATAAACATTTCGGGTTTCTTCTGAATCTTGCAGTCTTCTGGTAGAATAATGGGCTTGATTACCTTGTTCTCTTTTACTGATTTGCAAGCACCTCTCACTCTGGTAGGTCGCTAGACTCATGCTCTAGAGCACGTTGAGGTCAATGAGCAGCTATGTGACCCCTATTATGCCCCGTATATTAATTGGATGACACTGAATGAAAGAACCATTAGAACCGGATAGAGGAACCACTAGGACGAGATGCGTAGCGAAATGGACTCTCTATTCCTGGCAATGCTATCTTTAGAGGCTGACTTAGAGACGGATCTAGACTGAGATGGGACCAAGCAGAGACAATTCTATTCGAAGAAGTAAGGGGAAAAGTAAGAAAAAGAAAATTCTCTTCCACTCCTCTAGAGGTTGAGCAAGAGATGGAGACGTCGATACTCATGCAGTCTAAGTCGCAATGGAGGACTATCGTCAATGCGGTTGGAGCCGCTAGATCCCACAGCTAGTATTCTCAGTCCTCCCATCCCAGATGGTCAATTCTTGCTTGCCCTATGGATGAGAGATAGCTACTAGTATATGAGGACGCAAAGAAGAGGATGATGGCCACCAACAGTTCAGTAAATCACTACGCATATGTGGAAGAATCGGATCAAAGAAAGTAGCTGCGGATTCGGATGCATATGTGATACGCAAACGAATAGTTGACGATAACGAGGGTTCTATGAAAATAGCACCGGTCAAGACGAAAGCAACAAGGTCTGTATAGTAGCATATGGAAAGATACGAGGTGCACCCTGCCAATAGGAGAAGATCCAGAGAAGGTACAGCTGCATGTACGGATAAACTGACTAAAGAGCGCTCAAGTTGGTCCAAACCGAGGCCAGTATATTAATTACGACTAAAAGGAGCGGGTTTAAGAACAAGGAATTGGGAGGAGATAAACATTGTACAACTGAGACCGATAGATAGTTAGCTATGATCTAAGACTTTAGGATAGAGAAGCTATAAATATCTATGTGCCCGTTGGACATCTAATCGAACGATGAGTGATGGCCCTTCCTGTTTTTCTATTGGTACAAAAAATTGGAGTAAAATAGAGAAGTACAAAAACTATTTTTGAATTGAATATCACAGAAAATCCAACAAGGTCCATTCGTGAAACATTTTCCAAATTGAAAACCATTTCCCAATCAAAATAGCAATTAATATTATCTCAAAATACTATAACGAGGCCAATAGTTACTATAGCATTTAACCAATGTTATTCTACCTTTTCCACTAAAAAGGTTCAACTTTAAACATATGTCAGTGTTACATCCAATATGGTCAAATAATAAAATTTTAACATTTAACAATCAATATAACATGTATATAACTGAAATTAAAAGCAACATATATATAGCAGGAATTAAAAGCAACATGTATATAACTAGAATTAAAAATCATAACGATGAGAAATCCGAATTTCTCTACAAAGTTTCCCTGTATTTTAAATGCCATTCACTTTTTAAAGTGAATATTGAACCAAATCAAACAAATAATTCATCCAAACACAATAAATTATCTACTATATATCATACCGATTATCCAAAAAGGTGAGTCTGACTCCCCAAAACTCCAATGGACGCCCAGGCATTCTAGTTTGAATTAAAATCGAATGACGTTCAATTTTAGCCTAAAATTTCACTTTTTCCATCACGTAGCTATTGCCATTACGAGCGCAAGGCAAAAGGCCGTGTCTCGATTGGATCTCGTATGAGAGATATATACATTTTATAAGATTTGAGAATCTATTAATTAAAAGATACACTAACTACAAATTTTAAACATGACTATAATCTAAACTTTTCTTCCTTCCTTACTTAATCTATCCCAGCACATGACATACATGTACGCAGGCCATGCACGCATGCCTTAATAATGCCATACCACCATAAATCCATAATCCGACGCCTTCGTTCAACTTCTCATTGCCATCCCTACTCGTCAGACCCCATCGCCTGACCCACCACACCAAAATGCAACCTGCTACCATCCCTCCTTCGATCCAAAATGTGGCACATGCCAAGACATGACCGCACCTCCCTATACTCCTTTCACCCATGTTCTTCGATGCGAGAAATGCACTGGATCTAACGAGAACGCCCATTACCTCCACAAACCAACAAAATCGCTAAGTTTAGTTTCAAACCTAGTGAAGATCAAACTATTGACCTTCCAAAAACATTACTGAACGTTACCAAACTCGCACAGATTGGAAATCTCCTTACCATTAATCCAAAGATCCTTGTTTTACAATTTTTAGTGAAGTATACAATTAGATCTTGATTTTTGAAGTTTTGAGTTGCTTACATTCTTCGTTTACTAGAAGAGACAAAAAGATTAAGTGAAAGAGGAAAAGAAAAGTAAAGCGCATTGAAAAATCTTTGTAGAGGTAAATTTATTTTACAATTTCCGGCATCTCACAGCATAGAATATTGTCTACGTATGAAGCACGAATGAAAAAAAAATATGGTCGCACACTGAAATGCGACACGCTCTCAAGACAAAAATAAATTACATTAATTATCTTATTATGTAAAAACTCAAAAATGCCATCGTTTGTCAAAATGGCCAAACGACAATTTAATATTTTCTAAACTAAAAATTATGGAAAAAATAAATTAAATTAAAAATACGCCATTAAAAATCGAGTTGTTATAATAAAAAATAACTTTTTTTTTATTTATTAAAATTGAATCAAATCTAAATATTTAAATAAATTAAATATTCATATTCGTAACGTTAAAAATTTCAGGTTGTCACAGTCTCAATAGAGAATTTTTCTAATTTTTTGCATTCACCGGCCTTCTTTCTACTCACCAAGTATTTTAGTAGCATTATCAACCTAGTTGGTTGTCGCTAATTTCCATGACAGCACCTCTTGTTTAGTGCTCGAGCTTCCAAGATTTCTGTAAGACCCAAGAGTTGGTCTTCGTTAGCTTGCTTTCCATGTTGGCCAATAGATTGACTTTGGCATTCTTCTCCCTAAGTGTAACATCCTCCATTTTGAGATCTTTAAACAGACACTAATGAAGTTGCAGTCATCATTAGTATCATTTTCCAGTGAAAAGAGGAGATCGATTATTATATCATTAATTTCAAGAGAACAAGAATCCAAACAAATTCTTAAAACATTTTTCATTCATTAATCACTTGTTTCATATATATTCCTATGATTACAACATTCAAATAAAATATAATAATTATTAAGAATTACTTCAAGAGAAACATATGACGATGCCACCTAGAATAATCAAAGTCATACCTAACAATGGTAATAAAACAATTAATTACGAACAAACATAAACTGTTTTACTGCATAGTAGAATTAAACATATCAAATATTAGCATGGCCCCTACACATCTCTAAAAATTTATTCATCCAAACCTAAAAACTTTACTCTCGTCCTACTCAAATGAGTACCGGAAACTCTAATGGAAAATCAAAAACTTGGGTCAGACAAGAAGTCTTATGTGCATAATATTAATCCACCCTTATCAAAATAGGTACATAGTGAGTCCATGCCACTGAGAAGAATGGGTTTTCCCCTCAACTAGTATCTTAACAATCAAATGTCAACCATAATACTCATTAGATAGGAAGAGACAGGCCTAACACATTGTGCTATCCTTATCCACATGCAACTACAATAGTTAGACCATAACATAAACGTCTTCATAACGGGTCAAAGATAATTAGGCCAATATTTAATACGGTTTAAGGGTTACACATCCCTAAATCTACCCATCCCATCAGGAGCTAACACACAGATTTAGTTTTCCTAAGCTTAGTACAAGCCTATTAGTTTCCATAGACCAACTAAAAACCTGTTAGGCCGACCTAGGCCAAAACCAGATATATTTAACGACTTACGTTCCTATAAGAGTACCAAGATATTACTGTGACAGAAGAAAAATCATAATGGCTTCTGTTCTCATAAGGATACCATGATACATGCACCATAAAAAAAGGTTAGTAAGCATCGCCACTCAATTTCCGGATGCATACACAAAAGTTTAATCTCAATGTTGGCAAACCCTTACGTGTTAGATACACTGACATTAATAGCTGAGGTTCTTAATCAACAATAGGTGAGGCGCTTACTAAACACTAGTCAAGACAACTTAAATCTAGTTTTCTAAACATCAAACAAGTCATTTCTTTTGATCATTCTAGTCATCCCAACACAAATTAATCTTTATGACCTCCTAGATATAATGATACTCATATAGGCATTAAGTCTTACCATACCCACTAATGGAACAACCCTACATGGTTATCAAGTCTCAATCACAACCTCAGAATCTTTGATGATTTCATGTGAGTGAGCACATCATTAATTTCATAAGCAATAATATAACTGATCAAAGCATATAATTGAACATATAAAGTTATCGTTTACCATATAAATACATTCCCAAAATAACCGTTTACACATAATCACACTAACCAAGCAAGTAGTTTACTTTATATAAATTTAAATTATGTTAGGTTAAAATTTTATTTTCCCATCTTTAAAAACGTTATTGTCCAGCTTTTATATTCAGCAAACCCATCTTTGTTTATTAGGGAAAAATCCCAGCCTAAAAAATTAAAATGTGCTATTGAATGTGTACACAAGGCTATTATGCATTTCAAATGAATTTGTCGCACCTGTAGACATCGCATCTATAAAGCGAGCTATTACATGTCTTAGCTATCACAAACTTAAAAGCTATCATAGGTTTAAAGTGACCACATATCTATAAGAATTGCATGTCTAAAGCTGCCGCATGTCTAAAGCAATCGCATGCCTAAAGCTTTCACATTCCTAAAGTTATAGCATGTTCAAAGTGTTATCGATGATGTGGCTATTGCACTATAAGGTGAGATCAACCACGAACCCTTTAAATGTTTAAAAATGAGCTATCGCATATCCAACCCCTATGCTATCGCATGTCTAAAAATATGCTATCGCATCTTTAGATTTGTATCAGTTAGAGCCCGGCTAATTCCCCGTAAAATTCCTACGATGGTGCATGTTACACTTTGACCGCTATGCTTTTTTAATTTAACACTATTAAATAATAGACCTATTGTAAGCACAGGTATTTTTCACTGCGCCCACTAAATCAAGTCTTTTCACACCCATTTTAGCAACATTAATATACAAAGTTTGATTTCACTAGTTCCCTTTTAAACCAAATCAAGAAAGTTAGGGTAAATCTAATTTTAAGACATAAGTGCTCAACATAAAATCATGATAATTTTTTGTTTTATTATTTGGGATGCATGATATTTTTTCTTCCTATACAAATGATGTGAGAATAAGCATAAATTAACTTTATCTATTTGGTTTTATATCTAATGAAGCATTTTGCACCTCTGTTATATCCCCACTTTCTCCACCGCTATAACTTTTTGCCCCTCCACCACTATAAAACTGCTAAGCACTTTAACTGCACTGCTCCGGATCATATAATCTCTAGATCATATGTTATTGCATATCTAAAAATGACCTATCGCAAGTATAACTATCACAGGCCTAAAAATGATCTATCACAAGTACATCTATCGTGGTCTTAAAATAAACTCTCACAATTCTAAAATGGTAGTTCTAGAATTAACTTTAAACTGATATATTTTCCCTTAATGTCACGACCCGACTTTCCACTCCCAGAAAATCGCGTCATGAATTAAGAAAGAAAGGGATAGAAAATAGAATAGAAAGAAGAGAAGGAAGAAACAACATCAGAATCTTACACAGCGGAACGAATAAATTATATTAATAACGTAAATATTACATAGTTTACAACAATATCAGAGAACACAGATATACAACACATACTAGACAGTTATAAACACCTGTCTAGTTATACAACTCAATACAACAACTCAGAGAACACACAGCGGAAAACTAGATATATCTACACGCAGAAGCCTCCTGCTCCATTGCTCCTCCACAATTCGTCAAAGCTGATCCCGGATCCTAACCTGAATTCCCTTGACTACTCATAAAAATTTGAGTACCCAAGAGTTTATGAAAAACAAAAATAAACTCCGGGTCAGACATGGGTCTGGTGTGAGTAACAGGTTAAAGTTGCTTAACTTTCAAAAACCTTTTGAAAAGAAAGGTATCACGTAAGACTTCCCACACATAAACATGGAAAAGTTTTTACCTTACGCTAACCAAAACATTTGATAGGAAATCCGATGATATTATAATAGTGTCTAGGGTTTTCAAATAAATAAGAAATAGCCGAAATTGTTACATCTATTAAATTCCAGCCACTAGCCACAAAAGTGGGTAATACAATCAAAACCGTTGGCACTTATTGGATTTTGGATTCCATCAACGGCAGGGCTACTGGGGTACCGCCCGTCACAGTACGTGGCCTAGATCAACGTACCGACGATCACTCCCGACCCCCTGCAACACAAAGACGGACCCATTCCTTACTGAATAGTTCTGAACAAGACAACCCCGTGGTTGTAGCTAGCAACCACCCACACAGCCGAATATAAAGGGACCTCTAGACAGGGAACAGTCTTGCTCTCCAGTGGGCGCGACCCACGAAGCTTTGCCGCACCTCCTCTGTTTTAGCCATTCCCGGTTGATGAGGCTTGAGGCTACGATTACCTTTATAGGACATATCACTAAGAATGCTCGTCGTCCACCTGACGATGTGCTGAAAGCATTCAATCCATACAAGTTCGTTCCGGGTTTGAACGAAACCGAAGGCATTATCTCGTTACACTCATTTTGGAATCACCCTCAGAGTTAACGACAATAACCCTTGCACTTTAAACCACCATCTCGAATTTATTAGAACTAATTCCGTCAAACTCATTACGGAATCACCCACAGAGTTATACTGACGTATAACCCTTACACCTCGAGTCTTCACAAAGCTCCACTTTTGATACACAACCTAACGTTATTTGCAATCGATGTGGTTTTCGGATATCCAAATATGGAAACCCGATCCCGGTCTCATCGAAAACCAAAGCGTGTCTTTTAAGGTCCAAGTTGTTTTAAAGGTTTAAAACAATTTAATTACAGTATCTATATACACACAGATAGATAATTCATAAATCATAACTGATAATCAATCATTATCACATAACAGATAATTCACATTATCAATATCATATACCATTATCATCATCACAATAGATAACCTATGTTATCATCACAATATAATCAAACATTCATACAACACAATATCATTTATCTCATTACTGAGATCACAAAGCATCCAAGACAATCAAGTTCAACCATTCATCCATAAGCAATGATTTACTCATCATCCTATAATTAATTTAAAATGAATTAAATTAACTATCTTCGACTCTAATTAATTTAAAATGAATTAAATTAATTACCCATCTTTAATTAATTTAATATAAATTAAATTAATTACTTCATCAAATATAAATCTTGCTTACTCTAACATTTAATTGATTACAATCAATAAATCAATCATAAATTACTTTAACTAATCACTCTTGATTAATTATACTTAATTACATTCCAGTAATTATCCTTAATTAATTTCACAAAATTAATTATTCTCAACCAAACAGTAATTAACCTTTACTTAATTAATTAATCATAATTAATTATTCTAATCCTTAATTAATTACATTAATTAATTACCTATTATTGATTAATTAACCATAATTAATCATCTTTAATTACATCATTAATTAAAATAATTAATGATCCTTAATTAATCCTTAAATTAATTACTCAAAGTAATTAACTAACTTAATTACGATGATCAACCAAATTAATTATCCTTTAAATTAATTACTTAACTAGTTAATTACTAAATAAATAATCCAAATTTACCTCATACTTAAACATCTCCTTAATTACAATCTGTAATTATTAAACAATTACATAACTAAGTAATTCCAAATCCTTAATTACATAAAGTAATCATTTATAAAACTCAAGTGTTTAAAATTAATTAAACTTAATTAATTAAAAATAAACAATCACATTAAATTTAATCAATTACAGTAAGTAATTAATTTTCTAATTACTTTATTAAGTAATTACACTCAACCCATTTACAATTGATTATTATTAAATTAATTAATCTAATTAATTATAAAAATTAACTACATTAATCAATTATTAAATAATCCTGGTTAATGACCTTCATTAACCATCCTCAAATTATTTTATAAAGTAATTAACTTAAATTAATCACCATTTAAATTATCTTTAATCATTTATTAATTAAATTAATTAAATTAATTAAAAACTTAATTACATAATTAATATTCATTATCATTAATCAATAACTTAATTAATGATCTTAATTCCAAATTGATTAATCATTAAACAATTATTAATTCCAAATTTAATTAATTAATTAAATTAATTAATTAACCTTAATTACCTTGATAATTAAATTCTAAAACATAAATCTTAACCAAATTTTCAAAATAAAACATAACTTAATTATGTTTTAAACAATATTATTCAAAACAAAGTACTTTAGAAATTTCCTTTTAATTTCAATTTAAATTCAAGTTTAAATTTATCAAAGTTTTAAATGATTTTAAACTTTTTAAATTGCAAATCAAACAAATGGTATGGAAATTTTTTAAGTTAAAGTCATTTTAAAACTTTCAATAATTCAAATCTCCATTTTAATTTGAAACTTCAAATTTTAAATCTTCTTTAAAATTTAAACCTGAAATTCAAATTAAACTTTTGAATTTCCAAATTTAAATAACTTTAAATCTACTCACATTTTTAAAATCTTATTATCAAAATGTTTAAACTATCTTATCAACATGATATAGTTAATAAAGTTTAAATTTTTGAACTTAAGTTTCTGTTTTTAGAAACTGGAATTTAAAATCAAATGAGAATTTTAAACTTACATTTAAAATTGAACTTAAATTTTACTCAAAACCATAAATGCATTTTTTTTTTAAAAAGTTTAAACCATATTTGCAGGAAACAGAAAACAGGTTTCCATTCAAAACTGGAATTTAAACTCAAATTAGTAGTTCAAACTTAAATTAAATTTTAAACCTAAACTTTATTTAAAACCTATAACTACAGATTTTTAAATTTGAAACCCCAGATTTTAAAAGTTTAAAACCCAAATTATAAAAACAAACACAGTTTACTGTGTAACTGTAAACTACAGTTTAACCCGAGGAAACAAAAGCTTGCTTCGGGTTTTTTTTTCATTTACTCCGAGTCACTTACCCACCTGCTTCGAGTAGAACCCCACATCCCCCTGAACATTCCCAAACCCATCAGTTTTGCTAGAAAACATGTCGTCGTGTATATGCACGGCGATCACCACCTCTGGTGATCATCAGGGATGATCCAACACCAACTAGAAATCCACCACCACATCAAACATCAACCCAGATCAAACAGAAATCCAAGAATTCAAAGTTCACCCAAATTTAAAAAACTGGAAAACTTTTTTACAGTTTTCTTTTCAAAACCTGTCAACATCAATTTCAATTTGCTCCGACCACTTGGCGATCGATCCCTCCGGCCATGAACTTCCCCATACTTCAACTACCCACACACCAAAAACCAAAACACTCAATCGATCCATCTTTCCATACTGACCCAATCTAAACCCTTGTTCAATACTAGGGTTCAACCCAAAAATTTCAATCTGCAACCGCTCTAAAAATCATTATACTCACTTCAGCTTTTTATATAGATCTATGATCCTTCCTTCAAACTCAGAAAGGTCCTAAGTTATCTTAAATCACAATTTGCAAGAATTTTGCTCACATTCATTTTTTTATTTTCATGAACAAACCGCAAATGAACTATACTCTAAAATTCTAACACTTGATAAAAAAAACAGTTTCCAGTAAAGGCTTGTAGTTTTTGAACTGGATATATGTTTAATATGATTTGTTTTTGATCAAGATCAACATACAGGGGTGTTACTTATGTTTACAGAGATAACTCACTGTATTTTAATTCTCCTAAAATTTTAAACCTAAACTTAAGAGAATAAGTCACATTACTTTATAAAGTTGAATTCTAATCTCTGATAAACAAACCCCTTTAATTATTCTAAAACACAGATATAAAATTTCAAACTAAATCAATTGGTAAAAGATTCTTTTGTAAATAGGGTGTGAATCTGGGAACAATTCACAGCAAAATCAACATGCATAAAGAATCATAATTGCAACAGGACATTTCATGAGCACACAAACATAACTTTATCTCAAACATTTAATCAAGCAACCCAAATACAGTTTAAGATTTTATTTGTTACTCACTCGTTAATGCAGAGCTCAGTTGTCTTTTTGAAACTCTGCAGAAAAGAATGCAGACTGGATCCTTGCTTCATGTTGAATTAATATGCAGACTTTTAAAAATGTAGGTGTACTTCCTCCGATTTTCAAAACTGAGTTGAACTCCTGATGAAATGCCCATGATCACAGCCTAATCACTTGCATGTAGGAAATAGATGATGCTGAGTTGATCTTTGGTGGAGTATGCAGGTTCTTTGATTGGAGATTTGCAGATTGATCTTAATGAAGAGGGCAGATTTGAATATGTTTATGGTTATGCAGAGGTTTGGATTGGATATGCAGATTTTTGTATTTGAATTCTTTAGGTATGCAGATCTTTAAAATGAATAGACAGATGGGTTTGAGGAAATACAGAAATGAGATATGCAGATTTGCATGATTTTGATTCAAGCAGTTTTGAAGAATTTCTTTTGATTAAAGAAGAATGAAAATGTTATATGAAATGAAGATGCATACTATACAAATGTATTTCAGATTTTAATGTAATAAAAGAAAAATAGAAAACAAAAATTAACACTTGTCATAAATTAGACACTTGTCTATATGAATGCATATTAATTTAACACATGTTATCTTTAAAAGTAGTTAATACTAATTACAAATTAATGTATGTATTTTGCTTAATTTAAATTTGTTAGTTTACATTAATATGTGTATGAATTTATAAAGAAATTAGAACAATCAATGTTTTACAAATTAATTTATACATATTAAAAATTAAGACAATCAAACAATATAAAATTTTATACTTTTTAAATTTAAATTCAACTAAATTCAAAATCAAATAATTTTCAAATCAAGTTATACATATAAATTCAATTTGAAATAAACATTACAAATCTTATTCAAAATTTATTTATAAAGTCAATATAATATAAATATTATTTTTATAAATCTCATTTTATTAAATTAAAATCATTTTACAAAATATTCACTTTATTAAGCCATAAAACCAATTTGTTGAACTTATTCTAAATTTAAAACAAAACCAATTTATTTAAAATATGAACCATAGATTTATATTGTAAATAGAAATCCATTTATATTATTTAAAAGATAAAATAACCAATTTAAATATTTATTAAAGAAGATTATTAAATTTATCTGAATAATTATTAACAGATTATCAATATCAATTTAATTTTAACAACAGATTATTAAATTGATATTGTTAAAAATTCCGGGATGTTACAATCCTTCCCCCTTAAAAGAATTTCGTATTCGAAATTTAAAACAAAGGTAATTTAATAATCTTATTAAATTTAATTTAAAAACATAAGCATATATCAAACATATGCTAACAACCAAAAACAACAAAACAAACAAATCTAATTATGCAGACAAATTCTGGATAAAATTCCATCGAGTTTCCCCAGGTGTATATATATATACCGGGATACTCGTCCTAGAGAATCCAAACAAACAATACTATGAAGCTGCAAAGCTCCTATACAACTATATCTATAACACTAGACAAGATATCAGACTACAAACACGTCTGACTCAACATCCCAAAACTCCAAAACTGCTGGTTCCACAACCAGAGATAGATCATAAACGTACTCCCTCAGAGATACATGAAACTCATCGAATCCCAGTTATCCAAACTGGCAATTCAATCCTGTAGATCAATCACTTACTCTCCAAGATCACAGAAAGATCCAAAACATTTCAGAGCTAGCTTCTCAGACTTATCCAAATTATAGCTCACTTAAGATCAGAGAAAACTTATCCAAAATTAAATCTCCGACCATAGAGTCCAAATCCCTCCGACTCTTATCCACAATATCTCCTCAGACAATCCTGGGCTGCCCACAACCTTACTGATCAGCACAACCTTTGATGATGCTTCTAGAAACAAACTAGACCAATCAACCTCAACAAAATGATCTCCTCAAGATCAACCAAAACCAAGAACTCAAACTTAACTCCTCAACATCAGAGAACAACAACTCACTTCTCCTGTCCAGAAAAAGATAGGCAGATACACTCCCCAACTGCTTCCGCTGCTCAATTCTGATCCGAAGTAAAAGAGAATGTTGAAGAAGAACACAAGCACAAACTGGACAATACACCCCAGAGATATGGTTCAACAAATCCATAAGAAACTTCAGAAGTTCCTCCAAAACTCCGAGCTGCTACACCAACTCAACTCTTGGAACCATTCTTCTACAAAGCTGAACTACCGGTATCATTCCTAGAATCCTAGTCAAAAAGAAAGCTCAACTTTCAGATGCAAACAAAACTCTGACTTTATTCAGAAAAACTCAGATAACCCAAGAAAACACTCAAACAATCGCAGGTCACTTTTGCGATCCACCAACTCAAATCCAAGTAAAACTGTTCTTCCTTAATTAAATAGAACAGCTTAAACTTAACAGCCAACTTATCGAAGAAACGGGTTCACTATACTGCTTCTGAACTCCACTTCAGAAAACTGCTAAGTCAAAAGATATCTTGCCAATCACCGAGAACATTCCAAACTACACTGTTGCCACAGATGCCAAAGAATTCCAAAACAAAGCTCTCCGGGAAACTCGGACTTCAAAGCAAATAGAAACTCCTGTTGAACATAGCCACACTATTAAAGCAGACTCATTTCCTTAACTTGTTCCAAAGAAAACCTCTTCGGGAACATCCATAGTCACTGCATCTCATCACGCAGCTACTTCTTCTTAAGGTACCAAAATACCATCACACGCTTCTGCCCAACCTACAGATCCAAACTCTACTCATCCAACTTCAAAGATGAATCTCCGAACCTTAACAGGTTTCCTTCAGAGATCAATGAAGTTCTTTCATCACTACCGAACTCACTCGAGACAGAATTAGGTCTACAGTCTCAACAAAACACCTCCAACCTCAAACATTCAAACTCCAACAAATGGTAGTTGTGTTACACACACTACTACCTCATTTACCTTTATAACTTATATTGGAAAACCTGAACAGGTAACCCAACAGATAGGTAGAAATAAATATATATGTATATGTATATATAAAAATTACAAATACGCTCTCTCAAGAAAGACACTACTACAGAGCCTAGGTATTCACTCAACCTAATGCTCCCTAAAGAAAGATACACTTCAGAGCCTAGGTATTCACTCAGCCTAATGCTCTGATACCAGCTGTCACGACCCGACTTTCCACTCCCGGAAAATCGCGTCATGAATTAAGAAAGAAAGGGATAGAAAATAGAATAGAAAGAAGAGAAGGAAGAAACAACATTAGAATCTTACACAGCGGAACGAATAAATTATATTAATAACGTAAATATTACATAGTTTACAACAATATCAGAGTACACAGATATACAACACATACTAGACAGTTATAAACACCTGTCTGGTTATACAACTCAATACAACAACTCAGAGAACACACAGCGGAAAACTAGATATATCTACACGCAGAAGCCTCCTGGTCCATTGCTCCTCCACAATTCGTCAAAGCTAATCCCGGATCCTAACCTGAATTCCCTTGACTACTCATAAAAATTTGAGTACCCAAGAGTTTATGAAAAACAAAAATAAACTCCGGGTCAGACATGGGTCTGGTGTGAGTAACAGGTTAAAGTTGCTTAACTTTCAAAAACCTTTTGAAAAGAAAGGTATCACGTAAGACTTCCCACACATAAACATGGAAAAGTTTTTGCCTTACGCTAACCAAAACATATGATAGGAAATCCGATGATATTATAATAGTGTCTAGGGTTTTCAAATACATAAGAAATAGCCGAAATTGTTACATCTATTAAATTCCAGCTACTAGCCACAAAAGTGGGTAATACAATCAAAACCGTTGGCACTTATTGGATTTTGGATTCCATCAATGGCAGGGCTACTGGGGTACCGCCCGTCACAATACGTGGCCTAGCTCAACGTACCGAGGATCACTCCCGACCCCCTGCAACACAAAGCCGGACCCATTCCTTACTGAATAGTTCCGAACAAGACAACCCCGTGGTTGTAGCTAGCAACCACCCACACAGCCGAATATAAAGGGACCTCTAGATAGGGATCAATCTTGCTCTCCAGTGGGCGCGACCCACGAACCTTTGCTGCACCTCCCCTATTTTAGCCATTCCCGGTTGATGAGGCTTGAGGCTACGATTACCTTTATAGGACATATCACTTAGAATGCTCATCGTCCACCTGACGATGTGCTGAAAGCATTCAATCCATACAAGTTCGTTCCGGGTTCGAACGAAACCGAAGGCATTATCTCGTTACACTCATTTTGGAATCACCCTCAAAGTTAACGACAATAACCCTTGCACTTTAAACCACCACCTCGAATCTATAAGAACTAATTCCGTCAAACTCATTACGGAATCACCCACAGAGTTATACTGACGTATAGCCCTTACACCTCGAGTCTTCACAAAGCTCCATTTTTGATACACGACCTAACGTTATTTGGAATCGATGAGGTTTTCGGATATCCAAATATGGAAACCCGATCCCGGTCTCATCGAAAACCAAAGCGTGTCTTTTAAGGTCCAAGTTGTTTTAAAGGTTAAAACAATTTAATTACAGTATCTATATACACACAGATATATAATTCATAAATCATAACTGATAATCAATCATTATCACATAACAGATAATTCACATTATCAATATCATATACCATATATCATCATCACAATAGATAACCTATGTTATCATCACAATATAATCAAACATCCATACCACACAATATCATTTATCTCATTACTGAGATCACAAAGCATCCAAGACAATCAAGTTCAACCATTCATCCATAAGCAATGATTTACTCATCATCCTATAATTAATTTAAAATGAATTAAATTAACTATCTTCGACTCTAATTAATTTAAAATGAATTAAATTAATTACCCATCTTTAATTAATTTAATATAAATTAAATTAATCACTTCACCAAATATAAATCTTGCTTACTCTAACATTTAATTGATTACAATCAATAAATCAATCATAAATTACTTTAATTAATCACTCTTGATTAATTATACTTAATTACATTCCAGTAATTATCCTTAATTAATTTCACAAAATTAATTATTCTCAACCAAACAGTAATTAACCTTTAATTAATTAATTAATCGTAATTAATTATACTAATCCTTAATTAATTACATTAATTAATTACCTATTATTGATTAATTAACCATAATTAATCATCTTAATTACATCATTAATTAAAATAATTAATGATCCTTAATTAATCCTTAAATTAATTACTCAAAGTAATTAACTAACTTAATTTCGATGATCAACCAAATTAATTATCCTTTAAATTAATTACTTAACTAGTTAATTACTAAATAAATAATCCAAATTTACCTCATACTTAAACATCTCCTTAATTACAATCTGTAATTATTAAACAATTACTTAACTAAGTAATTCCAAATCATTAATTACATAAAGTAATTATTTATAAAACTCAAGTGTTTAAAATTAATTAAACTTAATTAATTAAAAATAAACAATCACATTAAATTTAATCAATTACATTAAGTAATTAATTTTCTAATTACTTTATTAAGTAATTACACTCAACCCATTTACAATTGATTATTATTAAATTAATTAATCTAATTAAATATAAAAATTAACTGCATTAATCAATTATTAAATAATCCTGGTTAATGACCTTCATTAACCATCCTCAAATTATTTTATAAAGTAATTAACTTAAAATTAATCACCATTTAAATTATCTTTAATCATTTATTAATTAAATTAATTAACCTTAATTAAAAACTTAATTACATAATTAATATTTTTTTTTTTTTTTTTTTTTTTTTTTTTTGGCAAGGCCGACGGGGTTGGATGGTCCCCGACCATTTTATTGCAGCACCAGAAAGAATACAACACAGACAACAATGAGCAAGCTCAGAGAATACAAAGTAAACAAAGCGCTACAAAGAACTGGAAGCTACATAATTAATATTCATTATCATTAATCAATAACTTAATTAATGATCTTAATTCCAAATTGATTAATCATTAAACAATTATTAATTCCAAATTTAATTAATTAATTAAATTAATTAATTAACCTTAATTACCTTGATAATTAAATTCTAAAACATAAATCTTAACCAAATTTTCAAAATAAAACATAACTTAATTATGTTTTAAACAATATTATTCAAAACAAAGTACTTTAGAAATTTCCTTTTAATTTCAATTTAAATTCAAGTTTAAACTTATCAAAGTTTTAAATGATTTTAAACTTTTTAAATTGCAAATCAAACAAATGGTATGGAAATTTTTAAAGTTAAAGTCATTTTAAAACTTTCAATAATTCAAATCTCCATTTTAATTTGAAACTTTAAATTTTAAATCTTCTTTAAAATATAAACCTGAAATTCAAATTAAACTTTTGAATTTCCAGATTTAAATAACTTTAAATCTACTCACATTTTTAAAATCTTATTATCAAAATGTTTAAACTATCTTATCAACATGATATAGTTAATAAAGTTTAAACTTTTGAACTTAAGTTTCTGTTTTTAGAAACTGGAATTTAAAATCAAATGAGAATTTTAAACTTACATTTAAAATTGAACTTAAATTTTACACAAAACCATAACTGTAGTTTTTTTTTTAAAAAAAGTTTAAACCTAGATTTGCAGGAAACAGAAAACAGGTTTCAATTCAAAACGGGAATTTAAACTCAAATTAGTAGTTCAAACTTAAATTAAATGTTAAACCTAAACTTTATTTAAAACCTATAACTACAGATTTTTAAATTTGAAACCCCAGATTTTAAAAGTTTAAAACCCAAATTATAAAAACAAACACAGTTTACTGTGTAACTGTAAACTACAGTTTAACCCGAGGAAACAAAATCTTGCTTCGGGTTTTTTTTTCATTTACTCCGAGTCACTTACCTACCTGCTTCGAGTAAAACCCCACATCCCCCTGAACATTCCCAAACCCATCAGTTTTGCCAGAAAACATGTCGCCGTGTATATGAACGGCGATCACCACCTCTGGTGATCATCAGTGATGATCCAATAACAACCAGAAATCCACCACCACATCAAACATCAACCCAGATCAAACAGAAATCCAAGAATTCAAAGTTCACCCAAATTTAAAAACCTGGAAAACTTTTTTACAGTTTTCTTTTCAAAACCTGTCAACATCAATTTCAATTTGCTCCGACCACTTGGCGATCGATCCCTCCGGCCATGAACTTCCCCATACTTCAACTACCCACACACCAAAAACCAAAACACTCGATTGATCCATCTTTCCATACTGACCCAATCTTAACCCTTGTTCAATACTAGGGTTCAACCCAAAAATTTCAATCTGCAACCACTCTAAAAATCATTATACTCACTTCAGATTTTTATATAGATCTATGATCCTTCCTTCAAACTCAGAAAGATCCTAAGTTATCTTAAATCACAATTTGCAAGAATTTTGCTCACATTCATTTTTTTATTTTCAAGAACAAACTTCAAATGAACTATACTCTAAAATTCTAATACTTGATAAAAAAACAATTTCCAGTAAAGGCTTGTAGTTTCTGAACTGGATATAAGTATTAATATGATTTTTTTTTTGATCAAGATCAACATACAGGGGTGTTACTTATGTTTACAGAGATAACTCACTGTATTTTAATTCTCCTAAAATTTTAAACCTAAACTTAAGAGAATAAGTCACATTACTTTATAAAGTTAAATTCTAATCTCTGATAAACAAACCCCTTTATTTATTCTAAAACACAGATATAAAATTTCAAACTAAATCAATTGGTAAAAGATTCTTTTTTAAATATGGTGTGAATCTAGGAACACTTCACAGCAAAATCAACATGCATAAAGAATCATAATTGCAACAGGACATTTCATGAGCATACAAACATAACTTTATCTCAAACATTTAATCAAGCAACCCAAATATAGTTTAAGATTTTATTTGTTACTCACTTGTTAATGCAGAGCTCAGTTGTCTTTTTGAAACTCTGCAAAAAAGAATGCAGACTGGATCCTTGCTTCATGTTGAATTAATATGCAGACTTTTAAAAATGTAGGTGTACTTCCTCTGATTTTCAAAACTGAGTTGAACTCCTGATGAAATGCCCATGATCACAGCCTAATCACTTGCATGTAGGAAATAGATGATGCTGAGTTGATCTTTGGTGGAGTATGCAGGTTCTTTGATTGGAGATTTGCAGATTGATCTTAATGAAGAGGAATATGCAGATTTGAATATGTTTATGGTTATGCAGAGGTTTGGATTGGATATGCAGATTTTTGTATTTGAATTCTTTAGGTATGCAGATCTTTAAAATGAATATACAGATGTGTTTGAGGAAATACAGAAATGAGATATGCAGATTTGCATGATTTTGATTCAAGCAGTTTTGAAGAATTTCTTTTGATTAAAGAAGAATGAAAATGTTATATGAAATGAAGATGCATACTATACAAATGTATTTCAGATTTTAATGTAATAAAAGAAAAATAGAAAACAAAAATTAACACTTTTCATAAATTAGACACTTGTCTATATGAATGCATATTAATTTAACACATGTTATCTTTAAAAGTAGTTAATACTAATTACAAATTAATGTATGTATTTTGCTTAATTTAAATTTGTTAGTTTATATTAATATGTGTATGAATTTATAAAGAAATAAGAACAATCAATGTTTTACAAATTAATTTATACATATTAAAAATTAAGACAATCAAACAATATAAAATTTTATACTTTTTAAATTTAAATTCAACTAAATTCAAAATCAAATAATTTTCAAATCAAGTTATACATATAAATTCATTTGAAATAAACATTACAAATCTTATTCAAAATTTATTTATAAAGTCAATACAATATAAATATTATTTTTATAAATCTCATTTTATTAAATTAAAATCATTATACAAAATATTCACTTTATTAAGCCGCAAAACCAATTTGTTGAACTTATTCTAAATTTAAAACAAAACCAATTTATTTAAAATATGAACCATAGATTTATATTGTAAATAGAAATCCATTTATATTATTTAAAAGATAAAATAACCAATTTAAATATTTATTAAAGAAGATTATTAAATTTATCTGAATAATTATTAACAGATTATCAATATTAATTTAATTTTAACAACAGATTATTAAATTGATATTGTTAAAAATTCCGGGATGTTACACTTAAAGTAATTACTTTTCACCAAATCTTTTCATATGTTAAATTTTCATTCGTTAACCCTACGTTAAAAATTTATTTTTAGCATGAAATAATACTCCTTTTGATTAAAACATTAATTAATACCTTAACTTGTTAGTCAATTCCATTTTTACCAAATTTCCCTTTCATTGAATATTCCATATCACTTCAAAATTACATGGGAAAAATCCCCAAATATTTAACATTAATCCTTCTCTCAACATAGAAAATTTACCTGTGTTCGAAAAATCATAAAATTAAAAACCATCTCCAACTTAATGTTATAAACAATATATCAAAATTTCTAGGTATTTGGACGTTACTAACTAGGTTTTAACTTTATTAATCATGATTCCACTTTATTAGTTTACATATGGTACCAAAACCATGTTTTAGCATCATATCAAATTTGAATTTAATCAAATTCGAAAATTAACATATCAAAACCCAGGATTGATAAAAATTATTCACCTTCATCAATTGAGTATAGAGAGAATTAGCTTTAAGTTTTCTTCTTCAAGCTTTACATCTTCTTCTTTTTAAGGGAGAAAATTAATGGACATTTTCTCCATTTATTTTTTTCGTTTAGTATGAGAAAGTAATGAAATGAAAGGGAGAGAAGTGTTTGGGTATTATAGTGAGCCTTAACATCCCTTCCATTTCCCCTCTGAATTAATTACAACATTTAAATTACTTTCTCCATATAAATTATCATTACTCCACTTATTATTAAACTTTGAATTTGATAATTCGATCTTTATCCATACTTAATCCACTTTTCCATAATATTATTTGACTGTTAATTAATTTAATTTCTATAATAATATGCCATAAAAGTAGGAATGTTTACTAGGTATGTGTTCTAAATCAAAGAAGGTGCTGATGAGTTTTAATGATGTATATGACTAGAGTTTTGTCCTATATTTGAAACCACTTGCTGATTTGGTTGACGTCAAGCAAGGAGTCATTCTTTACTTTGATTGCTTCAATTTTGAGTTCGTTCGCTATCCGCAGGCCACCATTATAGCTTCATACTTAAGCCTCATCGTCAGTTGCTTTGAAATCCAATCTAACAGCAAAGAGAATATCATGTTTGTCTAGGTGGCAAGGACCATGCAGACTCCTACCCTTTCTCATTAAATGCACCATAAACGTACTATTACTAGAATCATTCATCAATTAGTTCTTCCCCTTCACCACGGTCTAGCTAGAGAATTTTACAATGAAATCGACCGAGGCTTGACCTTTTATGGAGGTGCGGGGATGAAAGTTGATGTAGTGTTAGTTAGGTTCAACCATCCACTCTAGGAGACAACCCGCTATGATGGGTCAACTTAGGAATTGCTTCAGGAGTTGATTTGTGAGGACTTTAATGGGGTAGGCCCAAAAGTAGGAGTAGAGTTTAAAAGCAATAATGAGCAAACAATATGCATAATTTACTGGTATGGCATATCTTTTCCCCAGGATCAAATTTTTTTTACTAATATAATATATCAGCCACTGAATGTGTTCCTTATCTCATACTATGGCAGCTTCAATTATGTGGTTGGTGACTACGAGGTACAGGTCATCTTCTCCATCCACAGGATTTAAGAGGATGGATGGTGTAGCTAAATGACGCTTTAGTTCTTTAAATGCTTTTGTGCATTCATCCATCCATATGAAGGTTTTCCCTTGTTTATTGTGTTAAAGGAAGGAATGACTTATCACTAAGGAATGACTTATCACTGCCTAATGTAGTGACCCGCAGTTCCATACACCTTGAGTTGATAATAATTCTTCCTCGCTCAACCAAAAGTGAACAAAAGAGCGAATAACTAGGGTAAGGAAGAAGAAAGAGGTGGAAGAAAAAGAGAAACAACAACAAAGAATCTCACAATCATAGCGGAACAAAATATAATAGATAACATTAGTTTTTATAAAAAAGAATCTATAACTGTTAATACTTACAATCATCAGAGTACACAATCATTACATCAAATCTGGACGGTTATAACAACTTGTCCTCATACAGCGAAAATATGCAAGTACGTGTTATACGTCTGAACTCCTCCAGCTTGTCTCATGAGCTCCATAGCATTTTAACTTGAATCTGTAATACTCGGCCTGACCCGAGCATTATAATAAAATAACACCCAAGTCAGTCTGGAAAACAGCGTGAGAAAACACACTCAAGTTGAATTATAAACTTTTCAAAATCCTTTGAAAACTAAGGTATCTTATAAGACCACGTCATAAATAAACACAACAGGTTTTTACCTTACGATGACCATAACATTTTTATTAAATCCATCTCATATTATAATGAAAGTAAATTGAATATAGCTGAAATGCTTGCATCTCATGTTCCAGCATAGTTGGGCACAATCAAAACCATATGGCGCTTATTGGAGAATGAATTCCATCAAATGACCGGGCTACTGGGGTACCGTCCGTCACAGAACACCTCTAGAACAGCGTACTGAGGACTACTATAGGATCCCCTACTACACAAGACCGGACTACCCTTTAAACTGGATAGCTCGAATAAGATTACCCTGTTGTTGGGATCAGCAACCGCCACACAGCCGAATAAAAGGAACACTAGATAGGGGTAACCTTACCCTACTTGGGTGCTACCCACTTTGCCTTGCTGCATCTCACTTGTTTTAGTCATTCCCCAGTTGATGAGGCTCGAGGCTAAGCGTTACTTTTTAAGGAACACATTCACTTAAAATGCTCATCGTCCTCTAATGACGATGTTCTAATAGCATTCGTCCATACAAGTTGTCCTTGGTTTGGACAAATCGAATCATCATCTTCATCAACTTCACGATATTCATTCAATACGTTCAAACCGGATCGAAGTGGTATTCGAATGATTAAATCTGATCCTGGTCTCTTCGAAACGGTTAACAAAATTGGCCAAAATTGATTGTCGGTTATTTAACTATCAAGACACATCCATAAATAATCATCAGACCTTATTATAAATTTCCCAAAATTTATCTCAAAATATCTTTATAAAATATTATTTTCAGTTCCTTAACATTTGAAAAACAGTTCTTCGAATCCTTTTTATTTTCATGGGACATTTCCAACCCTTCTCAATTTTTTGAATATTTTCTTCACTTCATTCAATATTCGACACTTGGAAAATATTCCTCTTGTTTCTTTTTTCTTTTCTCAAAAATCACTTACAACTTTATTTGTAAATTTCCCAACTCGTTTCACACAGATTCTATAAATTTCAGAATTCCTTAATTAATTCCCTTAATATTTCAAACCAGTTATACTTGCATATACTAAATTTCTTTTGCACTTCTTTATGAATTCTATTTTTTTCTCTTTTTCGAATTTCACTTTATTTAACTTCTTCAAAATTTTCTTACTTCTCTTCCCATTTCCTTTTAAGAATTTTCTTATAAATCATAACCACTGAATAACCCATTTTCCCGACATCCGAGAAGGTTTATAAATAAATTTAAAACATTTTAAAAATCTGTACACACGTACACGCACACACATATATATGTAAGTAGTTAAAAGGAAATAGTAAATTCAATTTTTAAGACATATTCAAATAATTATTCAGAATATTGAAGACGCCCTTTTTATAATATATTTTGTTGAAATAAATATCATGTATTTAAAATTCACTTCTAAAATATTTCAACACTAACTAACTTTAAAATTACATAGTTTGTTAAATAATTTCCCTTTTAAAAATTCGAAAATTAACTTATTTATAAAAATAATTTTTTAGATCTCAATAACCAAATTTTGATTTATAAATCTTCTCGATCTCCCACACATTGCTTCCATTCTGGTCACCTTAACTATTCCACTTTAAAAATATTACCTACTATTTTTCTCTCACCCTATTTCCATATTTAAATATGAATTCTACCTATTAATTTATATTTCAAATTTTCCATCTGGTATCTCTTTCTGTTATTTATAAACTTCGTTTATAAATTTTATAGCTCCCTGAGTTTCACTAAAATAACTCCATTTATAAAAAAGTTCATTTTTATAAATTCAATTGCCTATAATTTCCACTTATTTTTGCCAATCAATTTTCAATTGAATCATATGAACACCCATTGATTCTAGAAAGTTACTATCCTTTTCGTCATACACAAAACTCTAACCCTGACAAACTTTGACCAATCATATGTTGGAGTTAATTTATAGCCTAATAAATTATTTCAAATGTGAGTTGCCTCCAAAAATTCAAGTCATTTATTAAATTATGTTAAATCAATGTATTGTAACTATTTATATCTGTTAATAGTCGAATTCGTTACGGCAAATTCTATTCAAAACCCTGAATGTACAGAGTATCCCCTCAAAATTAAAAAATAATAATAACTGAACTAAAACGAACTCGATTGAATTTCAACGACATATTTTTTATTATTCTTTTTTGACAGCCATAGATGCCTATATGGATTCTGAAATAACCACGCAATACGAGTGTGTGGTTTAGGTAATAGCACGCAAGTAAAAAGGCTTAAGTCGTAATTAACCTATGAAGTTAAAGGACGTACATCGTAGATGCTCTACATGGTGGTTGAAAATATGGAAAAAAAGAATTACGGGTTAGAAATCTAGAAAATATATTTTAGTCTAATTAATAGTTTGAAAATTTAGATGGGGCTACTTGATATATTTGCGAATTTGAATAAAATTTACCATTTTTTCAAACAATCCTAACCATAACACATATAATATATACGAGTGTTACGGGACGCGCTTCGCACATGAATTGTTTTTCTTATAAATTGTATATGTTTAAATCAGTCAAAAAATAAAATTTTACTTTCAACTGATATTAAGATTTGTATATTCGTATAGAAGTATTTTGAATTTGTAAAAGAATTTTAATTTTAATCATATTTTTAGAAGCGTTTTTAATTTGTAAAGCATGTTTAATTGTAAGATCATACTTTTAGGGACATTTGAATTTGCAAAAGAAACTTAATATTATATTCTATTTTTAAGTGATTAAGATTTGATAATATACGGAGGGTGTCACGACCCGACTTTCCACTCCCAGAAAATCGCGTCATGAATGAAGAAAGAAAGGGATAGAAGAAGAAAAGAAAGAAGAGAAGAAGAAACAACATCAGAATCTAACACAGCGGAACGAATAAATTATATTAATAACATAAATATTACATAGTATCATTTACATCAGAGATACACGGCACAATCAACTCATACTAGACAGTTATAGATACCTGTCTAGTTATACAACTCAATACAATCCAGAGACAATACAAAATGCACAGCGGAATACTCAATAGCTATACGCAGAAGCCTCCTGCTCCATTGCTCCTCCACAAATCGTCAAAGCTAATCCAGAATTCTAACCTGAATCCCTTGACTACTCATAAAAATTTGAGTACCCAAGAGTTTATGAAAAACAAAAAATAAACTCCGGGTCAGACATGGGTCTGGTGTGAGTAACAGGTTAAAGTTGCTTAACTTTCAAAAACCTTTTGAAAAGAAAGGTATCACGTAAGACTTCCCACACATAAACATGGAAAAGTTTTTACCTTACGCTAACCAAAACATTTGATAGGAAATCCGATGATATTATAATAGTGTCTAGGGTTTTCAAGTAAAATACAGAAATAGCTGAAATGCTTACATCTCACATTCCAACATAGTTGGGCACAACTAATACGTACGGCACTTATTGGATTTTGGATTCCATACAATGGCAGGGCTACTGGGGTACCGCCCGTCACAGTACGTGGCCTAGATCACCGTACCGAGGATTACTCCCTTCATCCCCTGCAACACAAAGCCGGACCCGTTCCTTACTGAACAGTTCCAAACAAGACAACCCCGTGGTTGTAGCTAGCAACCACCCACACAGCCGAATATAAAGGGACTTCTAGACAGGGATCAATCTTGCTCTCCAGTGGGCGCGACCCACGAAGCTTTGCTGCACCTCCCCTGTTTTAGCCATTCCCGGTTGATGAGGCTTGAGGCTACGATTACCTTTATAGGACATATCACTTAGAATGCTCATCGTCCACCTGACGATGTGCTGAAAGCATTCAATCCATACAAGTTCGTTCCGGGTTCGAACGAAACCGAAGGCATTATCTCGTTACACTCATTTTGGAATCACCCTCAGAGTTAACGACAATAACCCTTGCACTTTAAACCACCATCCCGAATCTATAAGGACTAATTCCGTCAACTCATTACGGAATCACCCACAGAGTTATACTGACTCATAGTCCTTACACCTCGAGTCTTCACAAAGCTCCACTTTGATACACGACCTAACGTTATTTGGAATCGATGTGGTTTTCGGATATCCAAATATGGAAACCCGATCCCGGTCTCATCGAAATCCAAAGCGTGTCTTTTAAGGTCCAAGTTGTTTTAAAGGTTTTAAAACAATTTCAATTCCAGTATCTATATACACACAGATAGATAACTTAAAACATAACTGATAATCAACATTATCACATAACAGGTAATTTCACATCATCAATATCATATAGATATACCATTTATCATCACAATAGATAACCTATGTTATCATCACAATACAACCAACATCCATACCACACAACCATACTTATCTCATTACTGAGATCACAAAGCATCCAAGACAATCATCAACATCCATTCATACGTAAGCAAAGATTTACTCATACCATATAATTAATTTAAAATGAATTAAATTAACTATCTCTAACTCAAATTAATTTAAAATGAATTAAATTAACTCCTTCATCTTTAATTAATTTAAAATAAATTAAATTAATTACTTCACCAAATTATAACTTGCTTACTCAATCACTTAATTGATTTCAATTAATTAATCAATCATAAATTACTTTAATTGATCACTCTTGATTAATTACTTAATTACATTCGTGTAATTATCCTTAATTAATTCCACAAATTAATTATTCTCAACTAACAGTAATTAACCTTTAATTACTTCAATTAAATTAATTAATCATAATTAATTACCTTAATCCTTAATTAATTACATAAATTAATTACCCTTTAATTACCTATTATTGATTAATTAATCATAATTAATCAACTTAATTACATCATTAAATAAATAATTAATGATCTTAATTATTTCTTAAATTAATTACTCAAAGTAATTAACTAATTTAATTACTATATTAAACCAATTTAATTATCCTTAAATTAATTTCTTAATTAATACCTTGATTAATTATTTAAATAATTAATCCAAATTCCTTCATACTTAAACATCTCCTTAATTACAACCTGTAATTATTATATAATTACTTAACTAAGTAATTTCCAAAACATTAATTACATAAAGTAATTATCCTTAACCCAAGTGTTTAAAATTAATTAAACTTAATTAATTACTTTAAACAATCTCATTCAATTAAATTAATTACGTTAAGTAATTAATTTCTTAATTACTTTATCAAGTAATTACCCAAACCATTTACAATTGATTATTATTAAATTAATTAATCTAATTAATTATAAAAATTAACTACATTAATTAATTGTTAAATAATCATGGTTAATGACCTTCATTAACCATCCTCAAATTATTTTATAAGGTAATTAACTTAAATTAATTACTATTTAAATTATCTTTATTCATTTATAAATTAAAGTTAATTATAAGATTAATTAACCTTAATTAAAAACTTAATTACATAATTATCATTCATTTATCATTAATTAATAACTTAATTAATGATCTTAATTCCAAATTGATTAATCCTTAATCAATTATTAATTCCAAATTTAATTAATTTATTAAATTAATTAACAAATCTTAATTACCTTGTTAATTAATTCTAAAACAAAATCTTAATCAAATTTTCAAAATAAACATGACTTAATTATGTTTAAAACAAATTTGATTCAAAACAAAGTACTTTTGAATTTACCTTTAAATTCCAATTTAAATTCAAGTTAAAAATAGAATAATTCTAAATTTATCAAAGTTTTAAATAAATTTAAAACTTATTTAAATTGCAAATCAAACTAATGCCATGGAAAATTTTAAAGGTTAAAGTCTTTCAAAACTCTCAGTAATTTAAATTTCCATTTTAATTTGAAACTTCAAATTTTAAATCTTCTTTAAAATTTAAAACTGCTTTTCAAATTTTTAATTTTAAATTTCCAGATTTAAATAACTTTAAATCTACTCACATTTTAAAATCTTATTATCAAAATGTTTAAACTATCCTTTCAACATGATATAGTTAATAAAGTTAAATTTTTAAACTTAAGTTTCTGTTTTTAAAAACTGGAATTTAAAATCAGATGAGAATTTTAAACTTACATTTAAATTTGAATTTAAATTTTACTTAAAAGATAACTGCAGATTTAAAAAGATTTAAATCCTGATTTGCAGAAAACAGAAAATACACAGGTTTCAAATTCAAACCTGGATTTTAAATTTAAATTAGTAGTTCAAACTTAAATTAAATTTAAACTTAAGCCTTATTTAAAATCTATAACTACAGATTTTAAAGTTCAAAAATCCAGATTTTAAAAAAAAAAATTTAAAAACCCAGATTTTAAATCAAAACACAGTTTACTGTGTTTTCCTGAAGCCTGCACATAATTCAACCCGAGACAAGTTCATTTCTGCTTCGGGTTTTCTACAGCCTTGCTTCGAGTCACACTCCCACTTCCCCCACAACTCTCCTGCAACATCCAAAATCACACAGTATGCCTGAAAACATGCCGCCGTGCATATGCACGGCGACCACCACCTCTGATGACCCTCAGTGAAGATCCAACATCAACCATAAACCCACCATAACTTCAAACATCAACCCAGATCAAATAGAAATCTGAGAATTCAAGCTACACCCAATTTTTACAAACCTGGAAATGTCTACAGGTTATACTTAAACCTGTCAACAGCCACCATGTTCACCTCCGACCATCTTGATCACCACCTCTCCTGCACCACACTCCTCTACACACCAACTATCCATACCCCAAAACCCAGAACACTCGGTCCATCCTAGCCTTCCCACTGATCCATGCTCACACCCCATTACTAAACTAGGTTTAACTGAAGAAACTAAAAACTACACTAAATCAAATCAGTTTAATCACTTCTCTGATTTTTCTCCAAGATCTAAGATCCATTCCTGATAACTCAAAATAAATTTGAGTTTCCTTCAAACTACAGATTGTATACATTTGCCCAAATTTATTATTATTGTTTCAGACCAGACAGTAATTGAAACAAACTTTTAAAAATATTAATATTTGATTTATAAATCCAGATTTATGTCAATGTATTAAGTTTATGAATTTGGATTTAATGTGTTTGATTTTGATCTAGAACAACATAAAATAAGATTGCAAAACTTTTCACTAATTCATACTTTGTTTCAAAAATAAACTGAAATGAAACATGCACCTATAAATGTCAGTACTTGATTTAAGAGTCAAGTTCCAGTTTGTTTGATCAGTATTACTGAATTATCATATCAATTAGATTTGGTTTGATTAAAATTGTACATACAAAATGATCTTTCCTGTGTTACAGATATGTCACACTGTATTAACTTAACTAGAAAAATTTAAGTCTTAACTTAAAAAGTTAAAACACATTACTATATAAATCTGAATTCTAATCTCTGATAAACAACTTTCTTTTAATTATTCTAGAACCCAATTACTATCTTAAGTCTGATCAATTGTAGAATTTTTTTTTTTAAAAAAAAGGATGTGAATCTGGAAACACATCACAGCAAAACCAACATGCATAAATAATCATAATTGCAACAGACATTTCATAGGCACACAAACATATTTATCTCAATTTTTAACAAGCAACCTATTTATAGTTTAAAATATAAATGTTACTCACCATTTCATTTATGCAGACCACTGTGAGTTTTGCAGAAAACAACATGCAGGCTTCCTCTGTTGATCATTTGATGATATGCTCATGCTCACAGCCTAATTACTTGCATGTAGGAAGAATGCAGTTGCTAAATTTTCCCAAACACAAGCATGCAGGTGATTAGATGAACTTGTATATGCTTGAACTTGAAGCTTTGAAAAACAGATATGCCCTCAAAACTGAAATGCTTTGAAAAGTTTTGAGATGCTTTGAAAACTAGGGCCTCTGGGATTTGGAATTGCTATGAACACTCTGATTAACTTGCATGCATTTAGAAATTGAGGCAGATATGAGGATTGAAAACTTGCATGCACTATTGAAAACATGCTACAGATTTTTGCTAAAGAGGAAGTGGAATATGCAGGTTTGGAAATGCAGATTTGCCCCTTCTGGTTTGTACAGGGATTTGAATATGCAGGATTCATTTATTTGAGGAAATGCAAACTTATTTGAGATGAGGGTGGATTCTTTTAAGAAATGCAGAAATGCAGATTTGTTTGGTTCAGGAAAAATGCAAATGGAATGAAGATGAGTTCATGATTCTCCTTTGATTCAGAAAAATGCAGTGTGAAAATGAAGATGCAAGCTATACAAATGTATTTTCAGATTTTATGGAAATAAAAGAAAATTAAAAACTAAAACTAACACTTGTCTAAAATGAGACACTTGTCAATTTACTCTTTTTAAAAATGCAACACATGTTAACCTTATATGTAGTTAACACTAATTACAAATTAATGTATGTATTTTGCTTAAATTAAGTTGTTGATTTATATTTAAACATGTGTATAAATTTGCAAATGAAAATAAAAACAATCTATGTTAATAAATGAAACTTATACATATTATAGATTAAAACAATTTAGATTTTATAATTTAGAATTTAAATTCAAACTAAACTTAAAAATCAAATATTCTCAAATTAAGTTATAAATAAAAATTCAATTTGAAATTAAAATTACAAACCTATTCAAAATTTATTTATAAAGACAATACCATATCCATATTGTTTTTATAAATATCTTCTTATCAAATTAGAACCATTTTACAAGAAATTATATTTTTAACAATAGATATCCATTTTATTAAACCATAAAACATTTTATTGAATATATTCAAAATTTAAAACAATACTAATCTATTTAAAATATAAACCAAATATTTATATTGAAAATAGAAATCAATTTATTATTTTTAAAAATAAAATAAAATAACCAATTTAAATAATTATTGAAGAGATTATTAAATTTATTTGAATAATTATTAACAGATTATCAATATCAATTTAATTTTTAACTACAGATTATTAAATTGATATTGTCAAAAATTCCGGGACGTTACAATCCTTTCCCCTTAAAAGAATTTCGTCCTCGAAATTTAAAACAAAGGTAATTTAATAATCTTATTATATTTTAATTTTAAACACAAGCATATATCAAACATATGCTAACAATCAAACAACCAATTCAACCAATCAAACAAATCAAATTATCCAGACAAAATCAGGATAAAATCTCATCGAGTTTCCCCAGTGTGTGTATATATCCACTGGGACACTCGCTCTAGAAAATCCAAACAAACAATACTACGAAGCTACAAAGATCCTATACAACTATATCTAAACACTAGACAAGATATCAGACTACAAACGAGTCTGACTCAACAACCAAAACTCCAGAACTGCTGGTTCCTCAACCAAAGATAGATCATACACGTACTCCCTCAGAGATACGTGAAACTCATCGATCCCAGTTATCCAAACTGGCAATCCAATCCTGTAGATCAATCACTTAATCTCCAAGATCACAGAAAAGATCCAAAATACTTCAGAGCTAGCTGCTCAGACTTACCCAATCTTATAGCTCACCTTTGATCGGGGAAAACTTATCTAAAATTAAATCTCCGACTTCAGAGTCCAAATCTCTTTGACTCTTATCCACAAAACTCTCCAGACGATCCTGGGCTGTCCACAACCTTACTTCTCAGCTCAACCCTTGTTGAAGCTTCTAGAAACAAACCATACCAATCAACTTCAACAAAATGATCTCCTCAAGATCAACCAAAACCAACCATTCAAACTCAACTCCTCAATATCAGAAGACAACAACTTCTTCTGTTCAGAAAAAGAAAAGCAGATACACTTCCAAACTGCTTCCGCTGCTCAACTCTGATCCGAAGAAGAGAATGCTGAAGAAGAACACAAGCACAAACTGGATAACACACCCCAGAGATATGGTTCAACAAGTCCATAAGAATCATTCAGGAGTTCCTCCAAAACTCCGAGCTGCTACACCAACTCAACTCTTGGAATCATTCTACTATAAAGCTGAACCTCCAATACCACTCCTGGAATTCCAATCGATAAGGAAACTCAATCTCCAGATGCAAACAGAACTCTGACTTCCCGAAGACATCCAGAAAAACTCAGATAACCCAAGAGAACTCTCAAACAATCGCAAGTCACTTTTGCGATCTACCCAAACCAAATCCAAAGAAAACTGTTCTTTCTTAACCAAACAGAACAGCTCAATCTCAACTAGCCAACCCATCGAAGAAACGGGTCCACTCAACTTCTTCTGAACTCCTCTTCAGAAAAATTGCTAAACCAAAAGATCTCTTGCCAACACCGAGAACACTCCAAACTGCACTGCTGCCATAGATGCTAAAGTATTCCAAAACAAAGCTCTCCGAGAAACTAGGACCTCAAAGAAAACAGAAATTCCAGCTGACCACAGCCATACTACTGAAGCAGATTCACTTCTTTAACTTGTTGCAAAGAAAAAATCTTCGGGGACATTCATAGTCACTGCATCTCATCACGCAGCTACTATTCCTGAGGTATTCAAAATACCATCACTTACTTCTGCCAACCAACAGATCTAAACACTACTCATCTAATCTCAAAAATAAACTCCGAACCTTAACGGGTTTTCTTCAGAGATCTATGAAGTTCTTCATCACTTCAGAACTCAATCGAGACGGTATTAGGTCTACAGTCTCAACAAAACACTTCAAACCTCAAACATTCAAACTCCAACAATTGATAGTCGTGTTACACACACTACTATCCCATCTACCTTTATAACTTATATTGGAAAACCTGAACGGGTAACCCAACAGATAGGTAGAAATATATATAGTCATATATAAAAATTACAAATACGCTCTCTCAAGAAAGACACCACTACAGAGCCTAGGTATTCACTCAGCCTAATGCTCCCTAAAGAAAGATACACTTCAGAGCCTAGGTATTCACTCAACCTAAAGCTCTGATACCACAATGTCACGACCCGACTTTCCACTCCCAGAAAATCGCGTCATGAATGAAGAAAGAAAGGGATAGAAGAAGAAAAGAAAGAAGAGAAGAAGAAACAACATCAGAATCTAACACAGCGGAACGAATAAATTATATTAATAACATAAATATTACATAGTATCATTTACATCAGAGATACACGGCACAATCAACTCATACTAGACAGTTATAGATACCTGTCTAGTTATACAACTCAATACAATCCAGAGACAATACAAAATGCACAGCGGAATACTCAATAGCTATACGCAGAAGCCTCCTGCTCCATTGCTCCTCCACAAATCGTCAAAGCTAATCCAGAATTCTAACCTGAATCCCTTGACTACTCATAAAAATTTGAGTACCCAAGAGTTTATGAAAAACAAAAAATAAACTCCGGGTCAGACATGGGTCTGGTGTGAGTAACAGGTTAAAGTTGCTTAACTTTCAAAAACCTTTTGAAAAGAAAGGTATCACGTAAGACTTCCCACACATAAACATGGAAAAGTTTTTACCTTACGCTAACCAAAACATTTGATAGGAAATCCGATGATATTATAATAGTGTCTAGGGTTTTCAAGTAAAATACAGAAATAGCTGAAATGCTTACATCTCACATTCCAACATAGTTGGGCACAACTAATACGTACGGCACTTATTGGATTTTGGATTCCATACAATGGCAGGGCTACTGGGGTACCGCCCGTCACAGTACGTGGCCTAGATCACCGTACCGAGGATTACTCCCTTCATCCCCTGCAACACAAAGCCGGACCCGTTCCTTACTGAACAGTTCCAAACAAGACAACCCCGTGGTTGTAGCTAGCAACCACCCACACAGCCGAATATAAAGGGACTTCTAGACAGTGATCAATCTTGCTCTCCAGTGGGCGCGACCCACGAAGCTTTGCTGCACCTCCCCTGTTTTAGCCATTCCCGGTTGATGAGGCTTGAGGCTACGATTACCTTTATAGGACATATCACTTAGAATGCTCATCGTCCACCTGACGATGTGCTGAAAGCATTCAATCCATACAAGTTCGTTCCGGGTTCGAACGAAACCGAAGGCATTATCTCGTTACACTCATTTTGGAATCACCCTCAGAGTTAACGACAATAACCCTTGCACTTTAAACCACCATCCCGAATCTATAAGGACTAATTCCGTCAACTCATTACGGAATCACCCACAGAGTTATACTGACTCATAGTCCTTACACCTCGAGTCTTCACAAAGCTCCACTTTGATACACGACCTAACGTTATTTGGAATCGATGTGGTTTTCGGATATCCAAATATGGAAACCCGATCCCGGTCTCATCGAAATCCAAAGCGTGTCTTTTAAGGTCCAAGTTGTTTTAAAGGTTTTAAAACAATTTCAATTCCAGTATCTATATACACACAGATAGATAACTTAAAACATAACTGATAATCAACATTATCACATAACAGGTAATTTCACATCATCAATATCATATAGATATACCATTTATCATCACAATAGATAACCTATGTTATCATCACAATACAACCAACATCCATACCACACAACCATACTTATCTCATTACTGAGATCACAAAGCATCCAAGACAATCATCAACATCCATTCATACGTAAGCAAAGATTTACTCATACCATATAATTAATTTAAAATGAATTAAATTAACTATCTCTAACTCAAATTAATTTAAAATGAATTAAATTAACTCCTTCATCTTTAATTAATTTAAAATAAATTAAATTAATTACTTCACCAAATTATAACTTGCTTACTCAATCACTTAATTGATTTCAATTAATTAATCAATCATAAATTACTTTAATTGATCACTCTTGATTAATTACTTAATTACATTCGTGTAATTATCCTTAATTAATTCCACAAATTAATTATTCTCAACTAACAGTAATTAACCTTTAATTACTTCAATTAAATTAATTAATCATAATTAATTACCTTAATCCTTAATTAATTACATAAATTAATTACCCTTTAATTACCTATTATTGATTAATTAATCATAATTAATCAACTTAATTACATCATTAAATAAATAATTAATGATCTTAATTATTTCTTAAATTAATTACTCAAAGTAATTAACTAATTTAATTACTATATTAAACCAATTTAATTATCCTTAAATTAATTTCTTAATTAATACCTTGATTAATTATTTAAATAATTAATCCAAATTCCTTCATACTTAAACATCTCCTTAATTACAACCTGTAATTATTATATAATTACTTAACTAAGTAATTTCCAAAACATTAATTACATAAAGTAATTATCCTTAACCCAAGTGTTTAAAATTAATTAAACTTAATTAATTACTTTAAACAATCTCATTCAATTAAATTAATTACGTTAAGTAATTAATTTCTTAATTACTTTATCAAGTAATTACCCAAACCATTTACAATTGATTATTATTAAATTAATTAATCTAATTAATTATAAAAATTAACTACATTAATTAATTGTTAAATAATCATGGTTAATGACCTTCATTAACCATCCTCAAATTATTTTATAAGGTAATTAACTTAAATTAATTACTATTTAAATTATCTTTATTCATTTATAAATTAAAGTTAATTATAAGATTAATTAACCTTAATTAAAAACTTAATTACATAATTATCATTCATTTATCATTAATTAATAACTTAATTAATGATCTTAATTCCAAATTGATTAATCCTTAATCAATTATTAATTCCAAATTTAATTAATTTATTAAATTAATTAACAAATCTTAATTACCTTGTTAATTAATTCTAAAACAAAATCTTAATCAAATTTTCAAAATAAACATGACTTAATTATGTTTAAAACAAATTTGATTCAAAACAAAGTACTTTTGAATTTACCTTTAAATTCCAATTTAAATTCAAGTTAAAAATAGAATAATTCTAAATTTATCAAAGTTTTAAATAAATTTAAAACTTATTTAAATTGCAAATCAAACTAATGCCATGGAAAATTTTAAAGGTTAAAGTCTTTCAAAACTCTCAGTAATTTAAATTTCCATTTTAATTTGAAACTTCAAATTTTAAATCTTCTTTAAAATTTAAAACTGCTTTTCAAATTTTTAATTTTAAATTTCCAGATTTAAATAACTTTAAATCTACTCACATTTTAAAATCTTATTATCAAAATGTTTAAACTATCCTTTCAACATGATATAGTTAATAAAGTTAAATTTTTAAACTTAAGTTTCTGTTTTTAAAAACTGGAATTTAAAATCAGATGAGAATTTTAAACTTACATTTAAATTTGAATTTAAATTTTACTTAAAAGATAACTGCAGATTTAAAAAGATTTAAATCCTGATTTGCAGAAAACAGAAAATACACAGGTTTCAAATTCAAACCTGGATTTTAAATTTAAATTAGTAGTTCAAACTTAAATTAAATTTAAACTTAAGCCTTATTTAAAATCTATAACTACAGATTTTAAAGTTCAAAAATCCAGATTTTAAAAAAAAAAATTTAAAAACCCAGATTTTAAATCAAAACACAGTTTACTGTGTTTTCCTGAAGCCTGCACATAATTCAACCCGAGACAAGTTCATTTCTGCTTCGGGTTTTCTACAGCCTTGCTTCGAGTCACACTCCCACTTCCCCCACAACTCTCCTGCAACATCCAAAATCACACAGTATGCCTGAAAACATGCCGCCGTGCATATGCACGGCGACCACCACCTCTGATGACCCTCAGTGAAGATCCAACATCAACCATAAACCCACCATAACTTCAAACATCAACCCAGATCAAATAGAAATCTGAGAATTCAAGCTACACCCAATTTTTACAAACCTGGAAATGTCTACAGGTTATACTTAAACCTGTCAACAGCCACCATGTTCACCTCCGACCATCTTGATCACCACCTCTCCTGCACCACACTCCTCTACACACCAACTATCCATACCCCAAAACCCAGAACACTCGGTCCATCCTAGCCTTCCCACTGATCCATGCTCACACCCCATTACTAAACTAGGTTTAACTGAAGAAACTAAAAACTACACTAAATCAAATCAGTTTAATCACTTCTCTGATTTTTCTCCAAGATCTAAGATCCATTCCTGATAACTCAAAATAAATTTGAGTTTCCTTCAAACTACAGATTGTATACATTTGCCCAAATTTATTATTATTGTTTCAGACCAGACAGTAATTGAAACAAACTTTTAAAAATATTAATATTTGATTTATAAATCCAGATTTATGTCAATGTATTAAGTTTATGAATTTGGATTTAATGTGTTTGATTTTGATCTAGAACAGCATAAAATAAGATTGCAAAACTTTTCACTAATTCATACTTTGTTTCAAAAATAAACTGAAATGAAACATGCACCTATAAATGTCAGTACTTGATTTAAGAGTCAAGTTCCAGTTTGTTTGATCAGTATTACTGAATTATCATATCAATTAGATTTGGTTTGATTAAAATTGTACATACAAAATGATCTTTCCTGTGTTACAGATATGTCACACTGTATTAACTTAACTAGAAAAATTTAAGTCTTAACTTAAAAAGTTAAAACACATTACTATATAAATCTGAATTCTAATCTCTGATAAACAACTTTCTTTTAATTATTCTAGAACCCAATTACTATCTTAAGTCTGATCAATTGTAGAATTTTTTTTTTTTAAAAAAAAGGATGTGAATCTGGAAACACATCACAGCAAAACCAACATGCATAAATAATCATAATTGCAACAGACATTTCATAGGCACACAAACATATTTATCTCAATTTTTAACAAGCAACCTATTTATAGTTTAAAATATAAATGTTACTCACCATTTCATTTATGCAGACCACTGTGAGTTTTGCAGAAAACAACATGCAGGCTTCCTCTGTTGATCATTTGATGATATGCTCATGCTCACAGCCTAATTACTTGCATGTAGGAAGAATGCAGTTGCTAAATTTTCCCAAACACAAGCATGCAGGTGATTAGATGAACTTGTATATGCTTGAACTTGAAGCTTTGAAAAACAGATATGCCCTCAAAACTGAAATGCTTTGAAAAGTTTTGAGATGCTTTGAAAACTAGGGCCTCTGGGATTTGGAATTGCTATGAACACTCTGATTAACTTGCATGCATTTAGAAATTGAGGCAGATATGAGGATTGAAAACTTGCATGCACTATTGAAAACATGCTACAGATTTTTGCTAAAGAGGAAGTGGAATATGCAGGTTTGGAAATGCAGATTTGCCCCTTCTGGTTTGTACAGGGATTTGAATATGCAGGATTCATTTATTTGAGGAAATGCAAACTTATTTGAGATGAGGGTGGATTCTTTTAAGAAATGCAGAAATGCAGATTTGTTTGGTTCAGGAAAAATGCAAATGGAATGAAGATGAGTTCATGATTCTCCTTTGATTCAGAAAAATGCAGTGTGAAAATGAAGATGCAAGCTATACAAATGTATTTTCAGATTTTATGGAAATAAAAGAAAATTAAAAACTAAAACTAACACTTGTCTAAAATGAGACACTTGTCAATTTACTCTTTTTAAAAATGCAACACATGTTAACCTTATATGTAGTTAACACTAATTACAAATTAATGTATGTATTTTGCTTAAATTAAGTTGTTGATTTATATTTAAACATGTGTATAAATTTGCAAATGAAAATAAAAACAATCTATGTTAATAAATGAAACTTATACATATTATAGATTAAAACAATTTAGATTTTATAATTTAGAATTTAAATTCAAACTAAACTTAAAAATCAAATATTCTCAAATTAAGTTATAAATAAAAATTCAATTTGAAATTAGAATTACAAACCTATTCAAAATTTATTTATAAAGACAATACCATATCCATATTGTTTTTATAAATATCTTCTTATCAAATTAGAACCATTTTACAAGAAATTATATTTTTAACAATAGATATCCATTTTATTAAACCATAAAACATTTTATTGAATATATTCAAAATTTAAAACAATACTAATCTATTTAAAATATAAACCAAATATTTATATTGAAAATAGAAATCAATTTATTATTTTTAAAAATAAAATAAAATAACCAATTTAAATAATTATTGAAGAGATTATTAAATTTATTTGAATAATTATTAACAGATTATCAATATCAATTTAATTTTTAACTACAGATTATTAAATTGATATTGTCAAAAATTCCGGGACGTTACAGAGGGACGCTTTTGGTAGTTAATGTTGATACCAAAAAATGTGACACCAAAGTTATTATAGCTATTATTAAAGATATTTGAAAACTTGGTATTTTATATACTAATTAAAGTTGATTAAGGATGGTTATTGGGAAACAAACAGTGGCAGGAGTTTACATAAATGGCATTACTCAAAAACTACTATACATTCCCGGTAGCCATGGAACTTACAAGAATTACAAAAACAGGGCGATTCAAACTTCAAACTGAAGAAGTAAAAGACAAAACAATAAACATTATGGAACCCTAAACTTCCCCCGTGAAATAAACGTATCGTCTACCAACACCTCACTTGCTGCTCCAGAAATAAAAAATTATCAGTTTCAGTAAAAGCTTGACTAAAAACAATATCTGAAAGTATACGTCTTATGTTAACTATGGAGGCAAATAGTGAAAGCGAAAGCGAAAGGCAGGAGCTATTTCCTCTACAACTTCTCTCCGTCGCCAATATTGGTAACGATGATTGACATGCTCTCCAAAATCATGCAAATTGGGCTCAATATTTTGTGTAATGAGCTATACCAGACTCGAGACTAAAGTTCTTCAAAATAGGTTCATTCATCCTCATCTCAGCTTCATTAATCATGCATGTTTCAAAATGTCTAAGTTGATTTGATACAGAAGTTTTATAAACTGATAAAATGCTTGAGAATAATAATTGTACATTATACGGTAATTATTTATATAAAAGTGTATTGGGCGTTGTTGTGAAGGCCCAGACCGCTTCGTTACATTGTAATTGATCTTCTGTGTCTACATCATTCGATATAATACTGATGGCTCATATTTTAACTTGTTAGATTAAAACAGATCTTGGTGAGAGGATATTCTACATATCTTCAATTTCCCCCCTCAAACCCGAGCAGCTAGGGTTAGGGTTTGATGGCGATTTACAATATTCATGCCTGTTTACAGTTCGAAATAAAAGAATTAGCGATATATCCTCAATACAACTCTATTCAATGCTTTGTCTCTTTGATTCCCTTTAATTTGAGTTCCAATGTTGAGACTTGAGTTGAATATCTGATTGCCAGTTTGTATAAAGTATAAAGTGGCCGATCTCTACTCAGATCTTTGCAGAATTGCTTGGATCTGACACCTTGTTGAGTGCTTTGTCTTTGACATGCTTTACTTGAAGGTTAGATCTGAATTTAATGAAGTTCTTTGTGCTTAGAGCTTTAGTGAGTGTGTCCGACCTCTGTTAAGTAGCAGGTATGTGGTTGATTTGCAGATTCCCTTTTTGAACTTGTTTACGAACGAAAAATATATCGATTTCGATATGTTTGGTTCTGGAGTGCAGTATTGGGTTGGCAGTCATGTATATTGCACTTTGATTATCACACCATAGTACTGGTTTTGCTTTATTCTTTATCTTTAGTTCTTCTAGTATGGACTGTAACCATATTATTTCTGCTATAGCATTAGTTATGCTTCTGTACCCCGCCTCTGTGCTAGATCTGGATATTGTAGTTTGTTTCTTTGAACACCATGATATTAGATTTTTTTATAATATATATATATATATATATATATATATATATATACAGTATCCACTAAAAGACTTCCTGTCATCTGGATCTGTAGCCCAATCTGCATCTGAAAATCCAGTTATGTTTAAGTTGTTGCATGTTTTAAATGACAGTCTAGAGTTCCTTTGAGATATCTGAGTATTCTTTTGACTACTTTCCAGTGTTCATCCAGAAGGTCCTACATAAATTGAGACACTTTTTTAACACTATAAGTAATATCTATCCATGTTATAGTAGCATATTGTAATGATCCTACAACACTTTTATATCGTTTGATATTGTGTATGGCTTCTTCCCTGTTTTTAGATAATTGATGCTTGCTGACCATGGGAGTTGGCTGTGGATTTGCACCATCCATTTTTGCTTTGGCAAGCAATTCTTGAATATATTTTTTCTGACATAGTATTAGTTTTGAATTTCCTTTTCTCAACACTTCTATTCCCAAGAAGTAGTTGATGTCCCCCAGATCTTTAATTGAGAATTCTTTGTTCAAGTTGATGACATTGTTGATTTCATCATTGTTATTTCCTGAAACAATCAAGTCATCAACATATATAAGTATGTAAAAAGTTAATGAGTCGTTAATCTTAACATATAGTGAGCTATCTGATTTGATAGACTGATATTTCATATCTGACAGTGCTGCTTTTAGTCTATCAAACCAGACCCTTGGAGCTTGTCTAAGTCCATATATTGCTTTATTCAGTTTGCACACATAGTTTGCCTGATTGTTATATCCTGGTGGTTGTTGCATGTATACATCTTGATGTAAGATGCCATTCAGAAATGCATTATTGACATCAAATTTCTTTGTACACCGCCCTTTGTGTAGAGCAATAGTAAGAATAAGTCTTATAGTGGCTGGTTTGATTACTGAAGAGAAAGTCTCGTTACAATCAAACCCATATTGCTGTGTATATCCTTTGGCAACAAGTCTTGCCTTGTATCTGTTAATTGTACCATCAAGCTTCTTATTTATCATGTATGTCCACTTGCATCCGGCTACGTTTTTTTATCTGGAGGGTATACAAGATTCCATGTATTGTTATTTATGAGAGCCTTGTGCTCTTCATCCATAGCTGTTGCCCGGTTTATGTCTTTTGCAGCTTGTTCATATGTTTCTGGCTCATGTGGGATTATGCTTGCATGTATATCTTAGGCTTGAAGATGCCACTTCCTGGTAATCATGGGATGACTGGGCCTTGTATGAGCTTCAGTATGAGGTGAGCTCTCTTCATTTACTTGATTTGACATATTTCTTGTGTTGCTTTGATGATCATCTTCTTTTGTCTGATTCCTCTCATTTCCTGTTTGTACAGGAGAGTGAATGGCATGACTAGGATTACCTGTCCACTTAGAGCTATGTTGATTAGATACAATGGTTGAGTGCAGTGATCTCTAGTAGATCTCACTTCTTCATTCTGAGTCTCATTTTCAAAATAAATTGGTAAGTCAGGTATTGAAAACTTTGGATTGTATACTTTATTTGTCGTTTTTATTTCTGAATTATTGCAAGGAAAGACATTTTCATTAAATACAACATGCCTACTAATAAAGATTCTTCCATTTTCATCCAAACACTTGTAACCCTTCTAATTAATAGCGTATCCAATAAATGTACATGATTTAGATCTGAACTTTAGTTTGTTAGCATTGTAGGATCTTAGATAAGGAAAATATAAGCATCCAAAAGTTTTCAAACTATAATAGTCAGTTTTACCCCATATAGTTTTTCTACTGGACTTATTCCATCAATTACCTTTGTTGGTAATCTATTGATGAGATATACAACATTATTAAAGGCCTCAGGCCAAAACTTTAGTGGTAATGATGTATGAGCTAATAGAGTAAGTTTAGTCTCAACTATATGTCTATGCTTTCTTTCTACTAACCCATTCTGTTCAGAAGTGTATGGGCATGTAATTCTATGCACTATACCTTTCCCTTTAAGATAACTATTGAGGGTTTTGAACTCAGTTCCCCCATCTGATTGAATTACCTTAACTTGATTGACAGTTAACTTTTCAGCCATGACTATAAAATTTATAACAGCATTGTGAGTTTCAGTCTTGGCTTTTAAAAAATAAATCCATGTGTGTCTAGTATGTGCATCGACAAAAGAGATATAGTACTTATGTCCAAAATCTAAGCATATGGGTGCAGGCCCCCATAAGTCTATAGCAATTAAGTCAAAAGTTTTTGAGTAAATTGTAGAAGAGTAATTAAATGTCAACTTATGACTTTTTCCCATTTGGCAATATGTATAAACATAAGGTAATGAGACATTATCAAAAGATATTCTATTTTCATTAAGAACATGATTTACAACTTTCACACTTGGATGACCAAGTTTGTAATGCCATATATCAAATATACTTTTGGAGTCTTGCTCCATACACATGTTACAATACATCTGATTATTTGGGTACACATTGTTATTGACTTACTTGAATTTATACAATCCTTTTTCAGCATCACCCTGTAACAAAATATCCTTTGTTAGTATGTCTCTAACCAAACAGTATTTGGGATAAAATTCAAAATAAACTTTGTTGTCATTGGCAAATTGGTATACACTAATGAGGTTTTTTTATTTTTGTACTCTTAATAAATTATGTAAAAGTAATTGCTTCTTACCTTTAATATAAGCATTGCCAGTATGAGTAATATTGATACACTTACCATTTCCCATACAAATTGATTGTTTTCCCCTATACTCCATGTTGCCAAGATTCAAGTTATCAAGATTATTTATGATATGATTTGTTGCATCAGAGTCTGGGTACCAGCAGTCATCCTGAACACTTTCTGGCCTTGCCGTGTCATTAGAATTGTGATTCTTATCACAATTTGTTTGTGTCTCTGAATTAGCTTGAGTCATGTTAGCACTGGGATTATTACTTCTTTGACCTTTGGTTTGATTTGAGTATATGAAGTAGCACTTGACTGTTGTATGACCCACTTTTTCATAGATTTGACATCTAGGTCTATTGATATAATTCCATCTGCCCCTTCCTCTTGATCTGTTGGAATTTCCTCCTCTTTGTATACTTTGATCTGATTTGTTATTATTTTGGCCTTTGTTCTTGGAATGAGTAGTATAGTTGATGGTGAAGTCAGAGTTGTCTTGTGGTTTCTTATTATCAATTCTGGCTTCATGAGCAAGTAATATGAAGTAAACATCATCAATGGATGGCAGTTCATTTTGAGATGCAATGACAGCAACTACTGATTCATAATCATCACTTAATCCATTTAGAATGGTTAAATTTGGTCAGAATCTTATACTTTGTGATTTGCAGCCCCTAAAAAATCACAAGTTGTTTTAACCTTGAAAAGATACTCCATCATAGTACTGTTATCTTTCCTCATGCTGTGTAGTTGTTTCTTGTAATACATTACCTTGGCAGCTGATTGTGTGTTGAACACCTTTTCAATTGTTGACCATATGTCATTTGTTGTCATGCATCCAATAACATGAGACAATAAATTTGTATTTATTGATGATAATAGTCAAGAGCAGATGAGTCTGTCTTGTCTGTGATATTTTGTATACTCCTCATTATTGAAAGTTTTATTTTCTTCAAAGTTATATATTTGGGAGGAATTGGAATGGTACCAAGAATGTGACCTTCAAGTCCATATCCTTGGACTGCAGTTTCAATCTGCAGTTTCCAGAGAAGATAATTATCTTCACTCAAGTGTGCATTTACAAGATTGGTTTGGAGGCTTACTACAGTGTTGATAATTTTTTCAACTGTAGTATTGGATTGATGATTATTGCTCACATTTGCAGATGTGACATAGGTTGTATCATCTGTCATGATGATTTCAAGTTATATACAGACAAGGCAATGATAAAGCTAGTGACCAAAAAATCAATCAAAGACAAAAATCAAGAATTAGAGAACAAGAATTGCTCACAACCAGGTTTGATGCAACCGCAAGACTCAAATGATGAGTAACTTTCTTTTCCTTTGTCTTTAATCTGGTAAATCTTGCTGGAAGGCACTTTCTTCAGTTTTTGTGATGATTCTTGATTTCTTCAACTGTTTTCTGAAATTTTCTTGATTGATTTCATTTTGGGTTTGATAAGAAAAGCCTGATGTAGTCAATTCTTTGAACTGAGGCATGGCACATGATTTTCTCAATCGAATCTGCTCACTCATATGATGAGACTCTGTCTACTGATGAGTGATTATGCTCAGATGATGAATCTTCTCTGGTGAGTTAATTAATCCTGTGATTTGGCTGTTAAGCCTTGAATTGGTTTTGATACCAAATTGGAATTTGCAATTGACAGAAGATAATTTGAAGAAATGAATTTTATTCACAATATTGATTTGATACAGAAGTTTTATAAACTGATACAATGCTTGAGATAATAATTGTACATGATAAGGTGATTATTTATATACAACTGTATTTGGCTTTGTTGTGAAGGCCCAGACCGCTTCTGTTACATTGTAATTGATCTTTTGTGTATGCACCATTCGATATAATACTGCTGGTTAAGATTTTAACTTTTTAGATTGAAACAGATCTTGGTGAGACGATATTCTTCGTATCTTCAGTTTTGAGCGATTTGTTTGTGATGTTGTTGTTGAAAACATGCTCAATGATGTCCATGATATCAGTAGAGTTCGTAGTTGCTAAGTGCAAGTTATTACTGATTTGTTGCCATAAAGTGTATGAGTAGTTGCAACGAAAGAATAGATGGTCACGATTTTTTCTATCTTGTTGACATAGAATGCATGTCACAATAGTCGTATTATTCCATTTGGAGATTTTTCCTTTAGTCTATAGTTTGTTCTCTTTTGCTAGCAAAATACAAAAGGACATCTTTGGCGAACATGTCATGTTCCATATGTGTTTACACCAATTCAGCTAGCTGTTTTCTCCCCTGATATATTCCAAGCTGGTTTGAAAGAGAATTTACCATTGTTTTGTAATTTCCAATCCTAGTAGTCATTATTATGATCATGAACCAGAGGGATGCTTAGGATTTGTTGAGTTATGTGTTGTGGTAAACATGGATTATATTCTCTCCACTTCCCATTGACTATGAGAGAACAAATTTTTGTGATATCCCGGAATTTTAGACAATATCAATTTAATAATCTTTACATAAAATTAAATTGATATTCACAATATTGATTAATAAAATATGTTTTGGTTTAGTAATCAAATTTAATAAATATTTAATTTGTGATTTGTCTTTTAAAAAGCCAAAATAAATGTTTTAAATTATAATATATATATATATATTTGTATATATATTATAGTTTATCTTTGTTTGTAATTTAACTTACATGAATATCAATAAATGAAGTTTGTTTTTAAATTCTAATAAAATAATGAGTAATTAGGAAATTATGTTTTAAATTAATATTAAGTTTTTTAAAAAAAAAATCTATTTAAATTAGTGATTATATGGTTTGATAATATTTAAAATAAGTATTAAATTGTTTAAAATTCATATTTATTCGTATCTTCAGTTTTGAGCGATTTGTTTGACCAGAAATAGTGTTTTGGATCAACTCTGGTGATCTGAAGGGTCTGGGGGTTTGAATTTTCCTCTGATGGTTGAGAAGTGATGGGGGAATGAGGGAAAATTGTCTGGTCGTGATCAAGATGATCGTAGGGGCGGCGGTGATCAAATTAAATTTGTAACCCTAGTTTTAAACAAATTAGGAAATGGGATCATCACTGTCTCTATGTTTGTTCAAGTGTTAAGCGGCTTTGAGGAAGGGTAGCTGGGTCCATGGAGAAGAAGTGGCCGGAGTTTCAACATCAACGAGGGTCGGAGGAGGAAGCACTGGCCGTTGATAGGTTTGGGCCTTAAGTGAAGCATGATGTTTCCAGGTTTCTTGGTTGAAGCTGGATTTAGTTTTTAGGTCGATGGTGTAGTTCAGGTGATCGGGGTAGAGTGTTTGGGTGATCTGGGGTATGTTCAAGTTCCTGGTGTTGGATGGAGATAGTCAGAGCCACCGTGCATGTGCACGGTGCTCTCATTTTTCTGATGATCTGTTTGGGTGAGCTGTTGGTTTGGGAATTGCAGATTTTACTCGAGTCGGTACTCGAGTCATATGAGGGTTTACCCGAAGTAAAGTGTGATATGACTCGAAGTAAAGTTAGTTTGGGCTCGGGTAGTTTATAGTTGCAGAGTTTTGATTCTGTAACCTAAACTGTTTTCAGGTTTTTGAATTTTAAAACTAAATTTAAAAATGAGTAAGGAAAGTTTAAATTTAAACTTTAAGTAAGATTAAACTATGAACTCAAATAGGTTTGAATTCTAGATTTTGAATAAATTTTGCAATAATAAAATAAAGTAATTAAGAAAATAATAAAACCTGCACAGCTTTTACATTAGTGATTTTTAAATCAGAAATAAGAATTTAATTAAGATTTAAATTTTAAGTTAAATCAGAGTTTTAAAATCCTGAATTCAAAATTAGAAGTTGAATCTGAAGTTTCAAATAAAAATAAGTTATAAATTCAAATGTTCTTATCAAGTGGAATATTTTGGAATTTATAACATATGAAATGGAAATTTAGAACTTGGTTTTAAAATCTAATCTTTGAATTTAAATCTGAAGCATGATTTGAACTTAAGGATTTATTAATTAATCTAGGTAATTTAGTTTTGTAATTAATTAATTAATTAATAATTAGGTTAATTAATTAAATAATTAAAGGTTTTATTTAATTAATTAAAAGATTAAGCAAGTTAATTAAATTTGATTAAAATATGATTTAGAAATTAATTAAACAAGATTTGATTAATTTAATTAAAGAATTGAATATATTAATCAAGTAATTAATAATCAATTAAGTTTTTAATTATCACTTGATTAATTAAATAAATTAATGAGTTTCTTTAAATAAATTAAGAATCAATATTGATTAATTTAGTTCATTACTTTGGAAAAGTAATTAAAGATTTGTTATTGGTTAATGAAGATCATTAACATAGTATTATTTTATAATTAATTAATGTAATTAATTTTAATGATTAATTGTATTAATTAATTTAAAAATAATCATTTGAGAATTATTTAAGTATAATTACTTAATGAAAGTAATTAAGGAAATTGATTACTGATTGTAATTAATTAATTTTAGTTTTGATTAATTAAGTTGATTAATTTAGTTTAATTAATTTAAATTAATCTTTAATTGATTTGAGAAGTAATTACAAATGTAACTAAAAATGAATAATTACATAGTGAAGAAATTAAGGAGTTTTGGAAATTAATTACTTTGTGTAATTAATATGCGATTAGTATGTTGATTAATTACTTAGATAAGTAATTAATAATTAATTACTTAGTGCAATTAATTTAGGTTTAGATAATTGAGTTATTTAAAAATGATTAAAAGATGTAATTAATTTAATGTAATTAATTACTTAACCAAGAATGATTAATCAATAGAGATAATTGATAATTAATTTAATGGAGTTATTTTAAATAAAATAATTTGAGATCATTAATTTATACAATTAATGATATAATAAACGATTAATTAATGAAGGTATTAGTTAATTAATTAAGGATTAATTAATGAAGTAATTACAGGTTAATTACTGAATTCGGTTTGGATTAATTAATTTATGAATTAATTGAAGGATAATTACTTGAATGTAATTAAAGAATAATTAATCAAGATGATTAACTAGGGTAATTTAATTAAGGGTAATTAATTATTTGATTTGTAATTAATAAGGAATATGTAAGCAAGATTTATATGGATGAGTAATTAATTTAATTCATTTTGAATTAATTTAACGAAGAAGTAATTAATTTAATTCATTTTAAATTAATTATAGATCAGATTGATAAGTCATTGCTTATGAATGATGATTGATATTTAATACCCTGGATGGTTAAGATCTCGGTTATGAGATATATGATGTTGTGTGATTTGGATGTTATGGTTGCATTGAGTTGATAATATGATTTATCTGTTTGAGTTGATAATATAGATTATCTGATGTGATGATAATATTGATTATCTATTATGATGTTGAGAATTATCTATCTGTGTGTATATAGACAACATTGAATTGAATTGTTTTAAACTTTAAAACAACTTGGACCTAAAAGACACGCTTTGGATTTCGATGAGACCGGGATCGGGTTTCCATATTTGGATATCCGAAAACCACGTCGATTCCAAATAACGATAGGTCCTGAATCTTATGTGAAGAGTGAAGACTCGAGGTGTAAGGGCTATACGTCAATATAACTCTGTGGGTGATTCCGTAATGGGTTGACGGAATAGTGCTTATAGATTCGAGATGAAGATTCAGAGTGCAAGGGTTATCATCGTTAACTCTAAGGGTGAATCCAAAATGAGTGTAACGAGATAATTCCTTCGGTTTCGTTCGAACCCGGAACGAACTTGTATGGATTGAATGCTTTCAGAACATCGTCAGGTGGATGATGAGCATTCTAAGAAATGTGTTCTCTAAAGGTAATCGTAGCCTCAAGCCTCTTCAACCGGGAATGGCTAAAACAGGGGAGGTGCAGCAAGGTTTCGTGGGTAGCCTCCACTGGAGAGCGAGATTGATCCCTGTCTAGAAGTCCCTTTATAGTCGGTTGTGTGGGCAGTTGGTTGCAAACAACTGCGGGGTTGTCTTGTTCGGAACTGTTCAGTAAGAAATGGTTCCGGCCTTGTGTTGCAGGGGAGTGGGAGTACTCCTCGGTACGGTGATCTAGGCCACGTACTGTGACGGGCGGTACCCCAGTAGCCCTGCCATTGTATGGAATCCACAATCCAATAAGTGCCAACGGTTTTGCTTGTATTACCCACTTTTGTGGCTAGTAGCTGGAATTTAATGAATGTAACAATTTCGGCTATTTCATATTTGCTTGAAAACCCTAGACTCTATTATAATATCATCGGATTTCCTATCAAATGTTTTGGTTAGCGTAAGGTAAAAACTTTTCCATATTTATGTGTGGGAAGTCTTACGTGATACCTTTCTTTTCAAAGGTTTTTAAAAGTTAAGCAACCTTAACCTGTTACTCACACCAGACCCATGTCTGACCCGGAGTTTATCTTTGTTTTCTTAAACTCTTGGGTACTCAAATTTTTACGAGTAGTCAAGAGATTCAGGTTAGCTTTGACGTATAATGGAGGAGCAATGGAGCAGGAGGCTTCTCCGTTAGATATAACTGTCTAGTATATGTGATGTGTATGCTGTGTATCTCTGATTGGTATTGTATATTATATAAATACTTATGTTATTAATATAATTTTTTCGTTCCGTCGTTGAGATTCTAGTGTTGTTTCTTCTTTCTTTTCTTCTTCTATCCCTTTCTTTCTTAATTGATGATGCAATTTTCTGGGAGTGGAAAGTCGGGTCGTCACAGTTGGTATCAGAGCATTAGGTTGATTGAATACCTAGGCTCTGGAGTGGTGTCTATCTTGAGAGAGCGTATTTGTAATTTTAATATATTTATATATATTTTATTTCTACCTATCTATTGGGTTACCTGTTCGGGTTTTTCAATATGGGTTATAAAGGTAGATTGGGGTAGTGGTGTGTATAACACGACTACCATTGGTTGGAGTTTGAATGTTAGGTTGGAAGTGTATCTGTCGAGACTGTAGACCTAATACCGTCTCGAGTGAGTTTTGAAGTGGTGTAAGACTTCATTGATCTCTGAAGGTAACCTGTTAAGGTTCGGAGTTCATTTTTTGAAATTTGATGAGTAGAGTTTTGATCTGTTAGCTGAGCAGAAGCGAGTGATGATATCTTGATATCCCAAGGAATAGTAGCTGCATGATGAGATGCAGTGACTATGGATGTTTCCGAAGATAATTTCTTTGGAACAAGTTTAAGGAAGTGAGTCTGCTTCGGTGTTGTGGCTGAGTTCAGCAGGATGTTTCTGTTTGGTTGGAAAGTCCGAGTTTCTCGAAGAGCTTTGGAATGGAAATTCTTTAGCATTAGTGTCAGCAGCACAGCTCGGAGTGTTCTGTGTGTCGGTAGAGTTTTCTGGCTTAGCAGTTTTCTAGAGAAGGAGTTTAGAAGCAGCTGAGTGAATCCATTTCTTCGATGGATTGGCCAGACCAACATAAGCTGTTCTAATTGGTAAAGAGAGAACAGTTTTCTTTGGAATTAGATTGAGTTGATCGCTAAAGCGACTTGTGGTAGTTGAGTGTTCTCTTGGATTGTTGGAGATTTTTCTGGATATTTTCAAAGAAGTCAGAGTTTGTTTTCATCTAGAGATTCAGTGGTACCGGTGGTTCAACTAATTGAAGGTTGGTTCCTTGAGATGGAGTTTGTTGAAGCAACACAAGGTTGGAGGAAATTCTGAATTTTCTCTTGGTTATCTGAGATCTTCTTGGTTATGCTGTCCAGATGTGCTTGTGTTCTTCATCAGCATTCTTTTCTACCCCAGATCAGAGTTGTGCAGCGGAAGCAGTTTGGGAGTGCATCTGCTTTTCTTTCCCGGATAGGAGAAGTTGTTTTCTTCTGATTGTGAGTGGAGTTTGTTCTTGATCTTGGTTGATCGGGGAGGATCATTCTAGTGGATTGGGTTTGGTCTAGATTGTTTCTGAAGACATCAGCAAAGATTGAGCTGATCAGGTAGGATGTAGGCAGCCCGAGATCGTCCGAAGAGTTTTGCGAAACTGAAGTCGGAGATCTGATTTTGGATAAGTTTTCTCAGTTTTAGGAGCTATAAATTTTGGGTAAGATTGGGTAAGCTAGCTCTGAGATGTTTTGGATTTCTTCTGTATTCTGTTTTGGATAAGTGTTTGATTTTCTGGATTGAATTGCCAGTTTGGACAACTGGAATTCGATGTGTTTCACGTATCTCTAAGAGAGTACGTGATTATCTATTTATCGTTTTGGAATCAGCTGTCGGGGAGATTTGGTTGTTGAGTCAGACTTTTCTATAGTCTGATGTCTTGTTCAGTTATAGAATCTAGATGAGTAGGAGTTCTGTAGCTTAGTAGTGTTGATTGTTTGGGTTTTATAGAGCGAGTAACTCGATGTTTACTTGGGAAACTCGAGGAAACTCTATCCAGAATTTTGTCAGATAGTTAATTTTGTTTGATTGGATGAATTGATTGCTATGGTTGTTAGCCTATGTTTGATATATGCTTGGTTTTAAAATATAAAATCTTAAATAGGTTATTAAATTACCTTTGTTTTAAATTTCGAGGACGAAATTCTTTTAAGGGGGAAGGAATGTGATATCCCAGAATTTTAGACAATATCAATTTAATAATCTTTATATAAAATTAAATTGATATTGACAATATTGATTAATAAAATATGTTTTGGTTTAGTAATCAAATTTAATAAATATTTAATTTATGATTTGTCTTTTAAAAAGCTAAAATAAATGTTTTAAATTATAATATATATATATATATATATATATTTGTATATATATTATAGTTTATCTTTGTTTGGAATTTAACTTACACGAATATAAATGAATGAAGTTTGTTTTTAAATTCTAATAAAATATTGAGTAATTAGGAAACTATGTTTTAAATTAATATTAAGTTTTTTTTTTAAAAATCTATTTAAATTAGTGATTATGTGGTTTGATAATATTTAAAATAAGTATTAAATTATTTAAAATTTATCTTAGCTTAATTTTTGTTTTAAATTTAAGTAAAAGTTGATTTTATTTCTTTTTAAAATATTATTTGATTAAATATGAATTGAGTATATTTTATATAAGTTTAAAATATAAGATAACATATGATTTAAATTCATTTAATAATAAAAGTGATTTATAATTTCTTTATAAATCACATAAAATTGTAAATTGTTATTTGAAACCATATTAATAAATATTCTATTTTTCTTAAATATAAAGAAGGATTAAAATAAGGAAATAAAGTCTTCATTTTTAAATTGAATAAATAGATTCTTTAAAATATTTGTATAAGTTTTAATTTATAAATTTTTTATTTACATTTTCTTAAAATAAGTAAATCATATATGTTCATATAAACATAAATTAAATTTAAGAAAACCCTTTTATAAACATTTAAATATATAACATAATTAAATAAGACAAGTGTTAAACTATTAACCATATAAACTACATGTGTTAAATGGTGAATCAAGCACAATGACAAGTGTCATTTGTTTTTATTCTTTTCTTTATTTTTATTTAAATATTTTCAGCCTTTTATAACATTTTCCACTTTCCTTTATTATTATTTTTAAAATCAAATGCTAGTGAATCAAAGAAAAACTTAACCTGTTATGTTCCCAAAACAAAAATGAAAACCAAAATCAATATTCTGTAAAATTATTTTCAAAGGATAAACAATCATGTATCTCATTCGCAAACCTTCTCTGAACAACAAATCTGAAGTAAATCATCTCCTTAAACCCTAATATAAATCACAACAACCTATAGTTCAGTTTCAAAAATCAAATAAGAGATCATTCAAAACTGCATTTCTTTCCAACCTAAAGCACACTGCATTTACATCTCTGGAAATCATCAACTTTGTGAAATAAATGGCCTGCATGCATCAAATTTTGGTTGAAGTTTCAAATGCAAGCATTCTTCAGTTTGGAAGCATAAAAGAAAACTTGTATTTCTTAAGCCTGAAGCATGTAAAGCATCTTCTTTCAACCTTGGTTCAAAGCTTAAAAATCTGGGTGCTCTGTTCTTTAAATCTTGGTGAGTAACATTTTTGATTTAATAATTTAAGTTAACATGGTTGCATGATTTATTTCTGTGAATAATTATGAATGGTGATCAGTAAACTTCTGTATATATAGATATCTAAGAATAATCTGTAGAATTTGGAGTAAAATGTGTGCATGGATGCTACTGTCTGTAATGTCTCTGTTCCCATATCTAAGTCCAGTATTTTTGTTTTAAATTCCCTATCTCATGATCTAAGCATTGTTATGGATTGTGACGCAAACAAAAATTTGTTTGGATGATCATAAGTTTAAGCTTAAAAACTTAATTAAGTAAAAATAAAATTAAACATGCTCTGGAAACCTCCAAGAACAATGCTACAATGATTTATGTTAATTTGCAAACATTACAATTCACTGATATATGTATAAAACCTGAAACTTAATCAAGAATCTTGAGTTTAAAAACTAAAACCAAAATTTTTAGTTTGATTATGTATGTACATTTCTGGTTTGACCAGAAATAGTGTTTTGGATCAACTCTGGTGATCTGAAGGGTCTGGGGGTTTGAATTTTCCTCTGATGGTTGAGAAGTGATGGGGGAATGAGGGAAAATTGTCTGGTGGTGATCAACATGATCGTAGGGGCGGCGGTGATCAAATTAAATTTGTAACCCCATTTTTAAACAAATTAGGAAATGGGATCGTCACTGTCTCTATGTTTGTTCGAGTGTTAAACGGCTTTGGGGAAGGGTAGCTGGGTCCATGGAGAAGAAGTGGCCGGAGTTTCAACATCAATGAGGGTCGGAGGAGGAAGCACTGGCCGTTGGCAGGTTTGGGCCTTAAGTGAAGCATGGTGTTTCCAGGTTTCTTGGTTGAAGCTGGATTTACTTTTCAGGTCGATGGTGTAGTTCAGGTGATCGGGGTAGAGTGTTTGGGTGATCTGGGGTATGTTCAAGTTCCTGGTGTTGGATGGAGATAGTCAGAGCCACCGTGCATGTGCACGGTGCTCTCATTTTTCTGATGATCTGTTTGGGTGAACTGTTGGTTTGGGAATTGCAGATTTTACTCGAGTCAGTACTCGAGTCATATGAGGGTTTATCCGAAGTAAAGTGTGATATGACTCAAAGTAAAGTTAGTTTGGGCTCGAGTAGTTTATAGTTGCAGAATTTTGATTCTGTAACCTGAACTGTTTTCAGGTTTTTGAATTTTAAAACTAAATTTAAAAATGAGTAAGGCAGGTTTAAATTTAAACTTTAAGTAAGATTAAACTATGAATTCAAATAGGTTTGAATTCTAGATTTTGAATAAATTTTGCAATAATAAAATAAAGTAATTAATAAAATAATAAAACCTGCACAGTTTTTATATTAGTGATTTTTAAATCTGAAATAAGAATTTAATTAAGATTTAAATTTTAAGTTAAATCAGAGTTTTAAAATCCTGAATTCAAAATTAGAAGTTGAATTTGAAGTTTCAAATAAAAATAAGTTACAAGTTCAAATGTTATTATCAAGTGGAATATTTTGGAATTTATAACATATGAAATGGAAATTTAGAACTTGGTTTTAAAATCTAATCTTTGAATTTAAATCTGAAGCATGATTTGAACATAAGGATTTATTAATTAGTCTAGGTAATTTAGTTTTGTAATTAATTAATTAATTAATTAACAATTAGGTTAATTAATTAAATAATTAAAAGTTTTATTTAATTAATTAAAAGATTAAGTAAGTTAATTAAATTTGATTAAAATATGATTTATAAATTAATTAAATAAGATTTGATTAATTTAATTAAAGAATTGAATTTATTAATCAAGTAATTAATAATCAATTAAGTTTTTAATTATCACTTGATTAATTAATTAAATTAATGAGTTTCTTTAAATAAATTAAGAATCAATGTCGATTAATTCAGTTAATTACTTTGGAAAAGTAATTAAAGATTTGTTATTGGTTAATGAAGATCATTAACATAGTATTATTTTATAATTAATTAATGTAATTAATTTTAATGATTAATTGTATTAATTAATTTAAAAATAATCATTTGAGAATTATTTAAGTATAATTACTTAATGAAAGTAATTAAGGAAATTAATTACTGATTGTAATTAATTAATTTTAGTTTTGATTAATTAAGTTGATTAATTTAGTTTAATTAATTTAAATTAATCTCTGATTGATTTGAGAAGTAATTACAAATGTAATTAAAAATGAATAATTACATAGTGAAGAAATTAAGGAGTTTTGGAAATTAATTACTTTGTGTAATTAATATGCAATTAGTATGTTGATTAATTACTTAGATAAGTAATTAATAATTAATTACTTAGTGCAATTAATTTAGGTTTAGATAATTGAGTTATTTGAAAATGATTAAAGATGTAATTAATTTAATGTAATTAATTACTTAACCAAGAATGATTAATCAATAGAGATAATTGATAATTAATTTAATGGATTTATTTTAAATAAAATAATTTGAGATCATTAATTTATACAATTAATGATATAATTAAGGATTAATCAATGAAGGTATTAGTTAATTAATTAAGTATTAATTAATGAAGTAATTACAGGTTAATTACTGAATTCGATTTGTATTAATTAATTTGTGAATTAATTGAAGGATAATTACTTGAATGTAATTAAAGAATAATTAATCAAGATGATTAACTAGGGTAATTTAATTAAGGGTAATTAATTATTTGATTTGTAATTAATAAGGAATATGTAAGCAAGATTTATATGGATGAGTAATTAATTTAATTCATTTTGAATTAATTTAAGGAAGAAGTAATTAATTTAATTAATTTTAAATTAATTATAGATCGGATTGATAAGTCATTGCTTATGAATGATGATTGATATTTATTACCCTGGATGGTTAAGATCTCAGTTATGAGATATATGATGTTGTGTGATTTGGATGTTATGGTTGCATTGAGTTGATAATATGATTTATCTGTTTGAGTTGATAATATAGATTATCTGATGTGATGATAATATTGATTATCTATTATGATGTTGAGAATTATCTATCTGTGTGTATATAGCTAACATTGAATTGAATTGTTTTAAACTTTAAAACAACTTGGACCTAAAAGACACGCTTTGGATTTCGATGAGACCGGGATCGGGTTTCCATATTTGGATATCCGAAAACCACATCGATTCCAAATAACGATAGGTCGTGAATCTTATGTGAAGAGTGAAGACTCGAGGTGTAAGCGCTATACGTCAGTATAACTCTGTGGGTGATTCCGTAATGAGTTGACGGAATAGTGCTTATAGATTCGAGGTGAAGATTTAGAGTGCGAGGGTTATCGTCGTTAACTCTGAGGGTGAATCCAAAATGAGTGTAACGAGATAATGCCTTCGGTTTCGTTCGAACCTGGAACGAACTTGTATGGATTGAATGCTTTCAGAACATCGTCAGGTGGACGATGAGCATTCTAAGAAATGTGTTCTCTAAAGGTAATCGTAGCCTCAAGCCTCATCAACCGGGAATGGCTAAAACAGGGGAGGTGCAGCAGGGTTTCGTGAGTAGCCCCCACTGGAGAGCGAGATTGATCCCTGTCTAGAAGTCCCTTTATATTCGGCTTTGTGGGCAGTTGGTTGCAAACAACTGTGGGGTTGTCTTGTTCGGAACTGTTCAGTAAGGAATGGTTCCGGCCTTGTGTTGCAGGGGAGTGGGAGTACTCCTCGGTACGGTGATTTAGGCCACGTACTGTGACGGGCGGTACCCCAGTAGCCCTGCCATTGTGTGGAATCCACAATCCAATAAGTGCCAACGGTTTTGATTGTATTACCCACTTTTGTGGCTAGTAGCTGGAATTTAATGAATGTAACAATTTCGGCTATTTCATATTTACTTGAAAATCCTAGACACTATTATAATATCATTGGATTTCCTATCAAATGTTTTGGTTAGCGTAAGGTAAAAACTTTTCCATTTTATGTGTGGGAAGTCTTACGTGATACCTTTCTTTTCAAAGGTTTTTAAAAGTAAAGCAACCTTAACCTGTTACTCACACCAGACCCATGTCTGACCCGGAGTTTATCTTTGTTTTCTTAAACTCTTGGGTACTCAAATTTTTACGAGTAGTCAAGAGATTCAGGTTAGCTTTGACGTATAATGGAGGAGCAATGGAGCAGGATGCTTCTGCGTTAGATATAGTTTTCCGCTGTGTTATCTCTGTGTTGTGATTGTATTGAATTGTAAATACTAAACAGGTGTTTATAACTGTCTAGTATATGTGATGTGTACGCTGTGTATCTCTGATTGGTATTGTATATTATATAAATACTTATGTTATTAATATAATTTATTCGTTACGCTGTTGAGATTCTAGTGTTGTTTCTTCTTTCTCTTCTTTGTTTTCTTCTTCTATCCCTTTCTTTCTTAATTGATGATGCGATTTTCTGCAAGTGGAAAGTAAGATCGTCACAATTTTCCTATTGGGTCCGCCAATGGTAGGTACATACTCACTTCCCAACAGTTTAGGAGCTTGTTGTCCATTAATTCATTTATCATACCAAACATTTTTGTTATCACCATTTACTATTTTTCTTTTAGGCATGTAGTCTGGTGTGAAGTAGTAGTTTCCATGGTAGGATGAATTATTATCCCTGGTAATAGTCCAGAAGCTTTTGTTTTTACAATCTCCACATGTGTTTCATGGAAGTAGCTTTCACGACGTCTAGTAAATTTCAAGCCCACACCACCCTCTGCCTTGGGTCGGCAATGGTTGTCCCATGACATGCTGTGATGTTTAATTTTTTAGATAAAATTTGAGCAGATTGAATTGATTTTGGTTATGAATGATGTTGGTTGCTAACAAAATATTGTCCAAAAGTGATTATTGGATAGACCATGGATTTGACTAGTTTAATCCTGCCAGCTCCATTCAGCATTCTATTTTTCCAATTATTGATTTTTTTGTGGATTTTGTCCAACAGAACTCCATATCTATGGATTTCAGCTTGTTGTTCGATGGGAATTCCCAGATGTGTGACTGGCAAGTTCCCAATTTGGAGCTTTAAAATATTTGTGATTTGACTTTTGAGGTTTTCCCCTTTGCTAAAATAAAGTGTAGCTTTCTGTTCATTTATTTCTAAACCCACAAACTCTTTAATAATTTTCATAATTTTATAGATGCTTTCAGCATTTTAACTTGTTGCTTTAGTGAAAACAAGAATGTCATTTGCATAAAAAAATGAGTGAGAGTAGGTATAATTGGATGAATCAGAATGATGTTGCCTTATAGTATTCCATGTCTGTTAATACCATCAAATACTCCATTGCCAGAACAAAACGAAAAGGAGATCAAGGGTCTACTTTCTAATGCTCTTGTTACTACAAAAAAACATAGAAAAGTATCGAAAAAGAAGCAGTGGATATATTTTTATATATTAGATCTATAGACTTCATTAGAAAGCCCATCATTAAGAATATCTAGTGCATGAATTCTTTATTAATTATGTCATAGGCTTTGTGAAAACTAACTTCCATGCACATATTGTTCACGATTTCTTGTTGAACCCTCTCACCATCTCATCTACTAGGAGGGAGTTTTTGTAGATGCGTCTATTTGCAATTAGTCATTTTGATTTATTAATATAAGATCGTTGAGATAATACTTCATCCTATTGCAAAGCAAATTAGCCAAAATTTGATAAATTACATCGCAAAAAGAGATTGACCAGTAATCTAATATGGTCCATGGGCTCACATTTTTTTTGGAATTAAGCAAATAAAGATATGATCGATTTCTTTTATTATTATATGATTTCAGAATGCCAAACACTTATTGAAAAAGGTCGATTTTGATTTTGTTCCAGTCCAATTTGTAGAATTTCAAGTTGAAACCATCCGAACCTAGAGAACTGTTATCATCAATTTGAAACATAACCTCTCTAAGTATAATAGTTTGCTATAATCGTGGTTAGAAAAATTGATAGGGAAATGTTGGAATTTTCATAGCCATTCCCTATTAATGAATTTTTGTCTATTCTATTGTGTATTGTCATACTAGCTTCCCCTTCTAAGTAATAGTTTCCCATACTCTGTGGTTCAAACAAATTTTTTTCGACGATGTATTCAACAAAACCATCATCTAGGGGCAAAATAAACTCCCATTATTAATTCTATCCTGACAGTATAAAATCGCATCAAAATCACCCACTAGAACCCAAGGTAGATTATAAGCGCTAGAATACTATTTTATGTAGTCCCATATCGCTTTCTTTATACTTGGTTGGTTATGAGCATACATGAACGTGCCATGGAAGGCCACACCCTATTTATTTTGAATTAAACTTGTGAAATATTGTTCATTATTATGAATTGTCGAACATGACCAGATCTTGTCATCCCAAAGGATCAAAATTCTACTCTTGTCTAGATGGTTTGTATCGAATGTAAAACTCCAATCTTTGTCATGTCTTCTAACAACACCACTAATTTTATTACCTATTAGTTTATTTTATAAAAATCCTACTAGAGATGCTTTTCTTAGTTTAATTATGTTAGCTATGTCGAGTTGTTTGACGGGAGTTTAAACCCTTAACATTACAGGCTATGATATTCATTGAGCAATATTAGTTGAAACATTCCCACTTTCCAAGTGATGGGGAGGGCTTACGTTTTTCTTCGAACATTTCATTTTTTTCATTTTTTTCAATCGTGTAATAGTACTTTTCCATGTAGGGTTATCAGTCACATCGGTAGGTTGTGCTACAGCAGAGTCAAGAGGAATATTCTGTTGTCGCTGCTTCCTGGGCTGCTTGGACCCCGTATGGTTACCAATGCTATCATTTGAGTTGATCACAGGTTTTGCCTTCCGTACTGCAGAGTTCCATTCATTCATTAGTGCTTTGGATTGTAGATGTGCGGTAGTTGTGTGAGGTAGCATGTCATCTTGTAGAATAAAGTTCTTCTCAGTATTCGACATGTCTTTGACAATATTGTTGCTGTCATTTTGTAAAGTATTATACTTGTCTGAATTCATCATCAGGTTTGTAACGATCTCGTAATATCCCAAATTAACGTCAAACGAAACATCTAACTTCGGAATACCATAAAGATAGCTTGTTGGTGTAAAAAAAAGTAAAATAACAAACCAAAATCTCACAATGGAATGATAATCTATAATATAATGAATATACATGAACAAACAGGATGAAATATATAAGACACTATATGAATGGAAGTAACTAATAAATAAATATCAATAAAAAAACTCACAATACAATATCTTATGCAACAAGTCTCATATATAAATAAAATATTTATCACGTACTACTACAATTTAAAGTATACACCTAAAGTAAGTATTTTCCTTCAAAGTGCTCCAGTTGTCCAGAAAGCCTATCCTCAAAAGCATCTAGCTTCTAATTACTGAATCGAGTAACCGAGATTTGTCGTTGCACAAACAGATAGAGACAAAACATGGGTTAGATATAAAGCCTAGTGCGAGGGGAACTATCTTAAAATACAGAATATCAAAACCATTTACACATAAACAAAAAAACAACTGAAATACAGCCGGTCCTCTCCCCAAACGTGGCTTAAGGATAAACCGAACTATCCATAAACAAGTAAAGTAAATCCAACTCAAAGGTAGGGAAGTATTTCATAACATGCTCTTCTTTTGTCATCAATGAGTTGGCATAACTAATATAGTGTGACTGATATGTAACAGCATAATGTGATAATGGTAACATAATATAAAAATGCAAGGGTAATATAGATAGCACAATAATAATAACAACTAACTAATAAGCTATACACAACACAACGGTAAATGAAAAATAAAGAATAAATTAATACCCATCATTACCGATGGGTGGACTCTGCTACGGATACCAGTCAATTTTATGATCCCTGTCGAAGAATTTGAAATGCAAAACAAACACAACTATATAACAACGCTAATAACATATCTCCATATCCAAAACTAAAATATTGATACCTATAATAGATAGCCATCACGGATTTCCATTAACTATCAAAGAAACCTATCGAAAGCCATAACTAACTTATGGACTCCACTAAAAACCAATACCTCAAAGAAGTCGGCTTATAAGTCCTGTCACAGCATCCATCCGTACAACACAACGACATATGACTTACCATAGGTTGGCATCCCAAAATCTCTCCGCCCTTACTTCAGAATCTCATCTACATGTCATGCATCTTAATGGTATAAGGGATTCCTTTTGCAAAACTGATATAGTCCAATTGTCTTTGGATAGATAATCCAAATTCAAGCTACCCCACATACACCCTTCCCATATGTATACACCACACAGGAGTGTTGTTGTCTATTTATGGATCGTGATTCATTCTTAAAGTGTCTCGCACTGCCTGGTTCCCTCAAGTCAGGCATGCTAAACCAATATACATAAATCTCCCATACTATGCATATATATTTATATATAATCACTTGAATCACATATTAATGCATCTCCTTAATATTTTGTCCACTATTTTGAAACCCCAAGTAAGGCATACCAAACTATACATATGCTTAAATTTTGTATTAATAAATCTTGACAAATTGCCATTAGCTACCAAACAGACCTATCAAGAGCCACAAATAACTTATGGATTCCCTTGAAAACCAACATCTCAAAAGAAGATAGCCTGAATGGAGCAGCATCCATTCGAACAACGCGACAATATATTACCTACTCTAGATTGACGTCTCATTCTCTCTCTATCCCTGCTCCAAAACTGCATTTATAGGTCAAGCACGTCAATGGCGCAATGGGTTCCTTGAACCAGTTGGTAGCCCCAAGTTAAACATACCAAAACTATATATAATCTCTTTAAATTTTTCAATAAATATATAATATTCCATGCATCTTCCAATAGCCCTAGACGGAAATACCAGAACCATATTTATACATATAAACATATATAAATCACACAAACTATATGCAGATATGTACAAAAATATATATATAACCAGTCCAACTTTATGGAACAATAAACACATATCATGTACATTTATATACACGGAGGAAATATACAACATAAATAACAAATCTATCATCCCAATATCAATAATAATTCACACATACATTCATATAAACAGTTCAACAAAAATGCATCTTACTTGTGTAAGCAATTAACAATTATATCTTCTTATTAACTTGAAGAAGTTTCCAACTTATTTTATAAAATAATATTCTCGCCAAATTAATCCTATTATAGCTTAGTATCACTTATTTCTTTAATAAAAATAAAGTTTAGCTAATGCTAAGGTCTTAAAATATTATATAGCTCGTGTGTGTGTCCATAGTGCACATATGCACGCACACATATATCATAAACCATTTCTGAAGGTCTAAAGTTAAATAAGTCATTTTATAACCTAAATTAAACCCTATTAAGTAATACAATACTTCATTTGAAATTTCTATTTTTCAAATCATGTTTATAAAAATTTACCAGTTAGTTAATTATTGAATTACATCATAATAAACTAGCTAATAGCAAGGCCAGGTAAACATCAAAGCCATTTTAATATAAGTTTAACCTGCCTAAATAATTATTTTAGCTTTATAGCTTATTTTAAAAGTCATACTTTTAACTCTTAATTAGTAGTGAAATATAGAACAATATTTCCATCACTAATATAGCTATAGATTAGAGTTTAATTAATTCATAACCATGCTATAAATTAATATCAACTCCATCTAATTCTATTCGAGATGAATAGAACATACAACACATAAATAAGGAATCTTAATAAATTATCCTGAATAATTACTCAAACCTATCCAATCAAATGGGGACATGATTACTTGTATATATTATTATAACTCTTCCAGGTAATAGTATTCAATATATATAATTATAGGAATTTATACTAAAATATAAACTTAGAGCTATAATTCCGCTCACCTAAGGTTCCCGAATGTTTGAATTCAGACCAAGTCTACACTATGTCATAGATAATATCACTGCTAGTGCAACGATGAAAACTGCATCTCGATTGAACCTCATACGCAAGAGATACGAATTTTATAATAATTTGAAATAATGATATTAATTAATTAACTTAATCACACCTAATAAAGTTAATCACCTTTATCCCTTCTTCCCCGATTCATTCTTGTACACAAAGATATGCATGCACACACAAAAAACCAACACGGTCGTGCACATTCTCCCTTCTACCTCGATCTATGGTCTAAGGATCGACAAACTATCTTTGCCAATGCACTCCTCTATGCACGCACTCTTCAACGGAATCCACCACGATGACCTCGACCCATTGAAGTAAAATGCAACATGGTGCTTCCCTTTGCAGTCATGAATGTTGCAATTTTCCTTACTCCATCGGACCTCAAAGCATCAATGTAGGAAGAAGCATGTTGCCAAAAGGACGCCCATCTCATCTTCTATTGACAACAAACCCCAACTTTACCTCCATGCCTACAACTATTGTGTGACGACCCGACTTCCTATCTCCAGGAAATCGCATCGTCTATGAAGAAAGAAAGGTATAGAAGAAGGAAAGAAAGAGAAAGAAGAAAGACAACAACATCAGAGACTCACAGCGGAATGAATGAAATATAATATATCACATAAAATATTACATAGTATCAGATTACATCAGAGTACACAACTTATTCAACAGATATTAGACAGTCATAATCTTCTGTCTAACTATACAACTCAAGTACATCAGAAACAGATACCAAACAAACACAGCGGAACCATAATATATCTACACGTGGAAGCCTCCTGCCCCATATTTCCTACAGAATTCGTCAATCAAACCTGAATCACTTGACTACTCATACATAATATGAGTACCCAAGAGTTTAATAAAACAGAAAATAAACACTCGGGTCGGACAGGGGTCTGGTGTGAGTAAACGGTTTAAAATTTCTTAACTTTAGAAAACCTTTGAAAAGAAAAGGTATCACGTAAGACTTCCCACACATAAACATGAAAAAGTTTTTATCTTATGCTAACCAAAACATTTGATAGGAAATCCAGTAATATTATAATAGTGTCTAGGGTTTTCAAGTAAATATGAAATAGCCAAAATTGTTACATCTATTAAATTCCAGCTACTAGCCACAAAAGTGGGTAATACAATCAAAACCGTAGGGTCTCGTAGGAAGAATGAGCTTCCATCAATGGAAGGGCTACTGGGGTACCGCCCATCACAGTACGTGGCCTAGATCAACGTACCGAGGAGTACGCCCGCTCTCGTGCAACACAAGGCTGGAACCATCCCTTACTGCACAGTCCCGAACAAGACCAACCCGTAGTTGGCGCGACCAACCACACACTAAGCCAAAATAGAAAGGGACCTCTAGACAGGGGTAAATCTCACTCTCAAGTGGGAGCTACCCATGAAGCCTTGCTGCACCTCCTCTGTTTTAGCTATTCCCGGTTGATGAGGCTTGAGTCTGCGATTACCTTTATAGAACAGATCTATCTTAGAATGCTCATCGTCCGCCTAACGATGTTCTGATAACATTCAATCCATACAAGTTCGTTCCAGGTTCGAATGAAACCGAAGGCACTATCTCGTTGCACTCATTTTGGAATCACCCTCAGATTCAACGACCATAGCCCTTGCACTCTAAATCACCATCTCAAACCTATAAGTACTATTCTGTCAAACTCATCACGGAATCACCCCCAGAGTTATACTGACGTATAGTTCTTACACCTCGAGTCTTCACTTGCTCCAGTTGGATTCATGACCTAACGTTTAATTGGAATCGGTGTGGTTTTCGGATCATCCAAATATGGAAACCCGATCCCGGTCTCACCGAAACCAAACGCCATTTTAATGTCCAAGTTGTACTTAAGGGTTTTAACAATTTAAACTCATGTTCAAGGTGATATATAAACAAATAGATGAATCACATTATCACAATAGATAATTCATATCAACCATTCATCTCACACAGTAGCATATCACATGCAGAGATATCAAAATCATCCAGTATCAACCAATATCAATCACCCAATATCAATCACCCAGTATCAACCATCCAATATTAATCAATCATCCAACATCGATCAATCAATAATAATCAATCATCCATCAACAGAATTGATCAACTCTAAATCAATTGGATTAACCTTAAATCCTTCTTCATTTATTTATTTCAAATAAATAAATTAATCATCTCTCAATGATCCTCCTTAATTAGTTTCCCTTGATTAATTATACTTTAATTACATTCAAGTAATTATCCTTAACCATATTCAGTAATTAACCTTTAATTACTATCATTAATTATAATAATTAATGATCCTTTATTTGATTTCATTTATTAATCAATTATAATTAATTATATTAAACCTCAATTAATTACAATTAATTAATCCCACTTAAATAAATCACTTATATTAATCAACCTTGATTAATATCATTAATTACATTAATTAATGATCCTTATTAATTAATAATTACTTTAAATTAATTATATAATTAACTTGTAATTAATCAACTCATTAATCAAAATCAGTAATTAACAACTTGTAATTATTTATCTTAATTAATTTACTTATTAATTAATTATATTTACTTTAATTAATTAATCTAATTAATTTATCTTTAATTACTTCATTAAGTACTTATTATTTAATTTAATTAACAATTAATACTTAATTAATTACTTTATTAATTAATTACATTTTTAATTAATTATACTTAGTAATTAATCTTAAATTAATCACATTTATTAATTAATCACATTAATTAACTAAATTAATTGAGTAATTAACTCTTTACTTACATAAGTAATTATTTCTAATTACTTCATCAATAAATCTTGATTACTTTCTTAATTAATTTCCTACAAATATTTAATTCCATTATTTAAAAATTCTTAATACATTAATTAATTAATTACTCCATAATTAATTAACTTCAAACAATTATACTAATTCAATTCCTTAATTGATAACAACAAGTGATTACCCATTAATCACTTCAACTAATTACTCCCATTACTCCCATGAGTAACTTCTCTAATTACTCCCATAAGTAATTACCATTCTAATTTTATTTGAAATAAACCATTGATTACTTCATTAAGTAATCACACTTAATTAATCCATAATTAAGTGATTAAATAAACAATTAACTAATTAATTAAAATTAATTAAATAATTAATTAACTAACTTCTTATATTTTTAAATCATTAATTAATTAAGAAAATCATTAATCTTAATCAAACTTAACTGATTAACAAATCATATTAAATAAGCATTCTTAAGTTAATTATCTAATAATTTAACCTTATTTATTTTCATAAATAAATTATTTGAATAATTTAAATCTTATTAATTCAAAGACAAGTTATTAAACTTGGTTTACAAAATCATAATAATAACCTTACTTAGAGATAAAGCATTTATAAATCATTTACAAATTTAAAACACTTTAAATTATCAAGTTTATACTAATTTATTTTCAATATAAATTGAAAATTTTGTTATTAAAACATTATTTCAAACTTTAACTTAAAACTTTGATTTAATAATTAAATTCAAATTTCTCTTTTAAATTGAACTTCAAAATTTAATTAGATAATTATTTTCAAAACAATCATCTTAAAACATTTTAATTTCTTTTGAAAATAAATTCAATTATCACTTTTAAATATTTGATTTACTTTTACGTCAAAGAACAAGTTTTAACTTTATAAATTTATTTTCTGTTATAAACTTATTTTACAACTTAAACTTGATTTTTATTTATTTTAACAACAAGTATTAACTTAGTATTTTGTTTCTTTTCTATAAAACTTGTTACAAATCGAAATGCTTACCTATAATTATACAAACTCAAGTTTCATTGCAACCTAATATTTACATAGTACAAACCAGATAACAACATCCCAAATCTCGAGTCTGAACCCCAAAGTACTCGAGCAAGCCTCGAAGCACAACCAGCCTCCTTCAACTTCGAGTTACCCCCGGTTACAACGCAAGAACCCACTTGAGTTCAATTCGTCTTCTCCAAAACACAGAACTCCACATGCTCACCATCGCGCACGGCGCACATGCACAACTGTGCCGACCAACGACGATCACCGCCGAAGACCTCCTCAAGTCCACGGCAACATCACCGACCCTCTTGAACTTTCTGATCGAAGAAACTTCCACCGAATCAAAATTTGGTCACCTCAACCCAACAACAACCAAAGAACGATCGGAAAAATCCACTCCAGCTACACAATCGATCACCGGCTCGCACGCCCATTATCCAAAAACTACGCCACTATCACCGGCTACGTTTCCCCCCATCGCGATTGAACTCGAACCATCTTCCACGTCGCTATTGCCAAAACAGTAATGCCAAAACCCAAACAAGTATAAACCCTAAATTGGTCGAATCCCATCACCACGATCATTGGAAAAATACAAGTACAATTTTCCTCACATCCTCAACATCAAAACTTGCTTCGACCAAAGATCCAGCACCAATCAACACGCCAATCAATGGCAATCTCCAAAACCCCCAAAAACACACAAACCCAAAATTCAACTTAAATACACAATTAAAAATTATGATACAATCTCTAAAAATCATAACTTTCCAATTGCAATTCAGTTATACATTCAAAACTAGAATTTGAAATCATAAATTTTTGCCCAATTTTTTTTTTTTTACTGTAATTTTTAAAAATATGAATAACTCATTCATTTAAAACCCTATAACTATTTTTAGATGATAAATTATGTGATTACAAACAACTTTCATCTACAAATCACAATCCAGTTTGTGTTAAAAACCAAGTTATTTGAGACTATTGAAGGATTTGAACTGTTTTTAATAACACTGTAACCATTCTAATTTTTTTTACAGGCAATTCAATATTTTTTTTTTTAAAAACATACATGCAGGTAAACAAATATACATCATCAAAATCAATTTCATTTGCATGCAACATTCAATCAAAGATTTTATCAAAACTGTTTTTAAAATAGGATTTACTCACATTTTATTTGCAGAGCAGTTTTTCTATTTCCAGGCTCTTGAAATTAAATCAGGAAAGAATGCTTTTAATTGCTGTTGTAAAAATCCATCTGCATGCTTTAAAATTGAAATTGAACTACAGATGACTTGAAGTTGCAGGTTGATCTCATTTTGAAATGCAGGTTTTTGATTGCAGTTTTCCTTGATGTTGCAAGTTTGATGTTTTGCTTTTGGATTTTATTTCCAGATCTGAAAAATTGCTGGTTGCCATTGAATAGAGTTAAGAGATGAAGACAAGAAAATAAATGTTTGAGAAGAACAAATTTTCTTCTCAACACATTTATTAAAATTAAAATGAGAGTAGTGCCACTTGTCTTAAAAATTCACATTTGTCATTTAGTTCAATTAATTATTTTACAAGTGTTATTAAGGGTGTTAACATGTTTACACATGTTTATTAGTATTTTAATTAAATTTTTACTTAGTTTAAATGTAAATATAAACTTACTTTCTTAAGTTACTAAATGAATAAATGTTTACATAAGTATTTATAAATTTACTTTAAAAAGAAATTATTCTAAAACTAATAAATACAAATATAAATATACATCTTATACGTGTTATTTAAAATCTAGAACTTTTATTTTTATACACTTATAACCATTTTAAATTGAAGCATTTAAAAAGAAAAGCAAAACAAACTTTTGTTAAATCCTTTTTTAAACTATCTTATTTAATAATAAATAACAATCTTATATTTTAAAACAAAAAATTATCTTATAATTGAAAATATTTGACAAATGTAAATTAACTTTTGAAAACATAAATTAAAACAAAGCTTAAAATTATAATTTCATACATATACAAATTATCCATAGATTAAATTAAATTTAAAACAATATCAAATTATAACATACACTTGCATATATATTACAATTTGAAAATTCATTTTTTTTATTTAAAACAAAAGATATTCCATTCACAATATATATCAAATATATATTATAAACAAAATAAAATTTATTAGCTTTGAAAAATAAATCATATCCATATCAAATTGTTAAAAAGATATTGATCACAATTATCATATTAAATATTTATTAACCTTTAAAAAGATTAAATTTACCAATTTAAATTAAAATTATAAAGAAAAATTATCAAATCAATTTAATTATTAATGCAGATTATTAAATTGTTATTGCCCAAAATTCTGGGTCGTTACAATCCTCCCCCCTTAAAAGAAATTCGTCCCCGAAATTTAAAAGCAAAGGTAATTTAATAACCCAGCGAAGATTCAATTTCAAACAGCAAAGCATTCCTAACAACCAGTTACTAGCAACCAAATAAATCAATCAAACAAACATACCTAACTAATTATCATGATGCAAATCATAATAAATCTCTAATACTATCTCGAGTTCCCAAGTATAAATCACCGGGAGACTCGCTCTTTATAAGCTAACAAACTACACCACCCAAAATCTAGAGCTCAATTCATCTCTAGATCCAACAATCTGAACAGAACATCAGACTATACTCAAGTCTAGCTCAACTTCCAAAATCTAACTGAACAACAGATTCAACAACCAACAATGAATCATATACGTATTCCCTCAGAGATACGTGAAATACAACGAATTCCAGCTATCCAAACTGGCAATTCAATCTTATCCTATCAAAAACACAGATAAGGAATTCCAAATGCCACAGTACTAACCAACCAATCTTACCCAATTACTGCTCTCTCTTAACCAGAGAAATCTTAACAACAATGAATTCTCTAACTTCGAATTCCAAATTCCTTATCTCATATCTGTATAACTCAACAGACAATCATAGCTGCCAATCTCTTCCTGATCAGCTCAACCTATGATGATACTTCTAGAAACAACAAGACCAAAGCAAACCAGTTCCTGGAACCTATCCAACAGAAAAGTCTTCCAAAATCCGTCGAAATCCAAAACTCAAACTCTACTTCTCAAACAATAGCAAACTGAACTTGCTTCCTTCCTTGTACAGCTGCTACCTCGCTTCCGCTGCAAAACTTTGATTCTGAAATAGATAAGAATACTATTGATGAACACGAGTACAAACTTATCCAATATATCTGGGATCTTTGTTCATCAAATCCATAAAATTTGAGTGACCCATTTGACTCAGTCACATAACTTTATAACAGAAATCCAACTCAAAAACTAGATCTGACCAAATCCAAACTCCAAAAATATCTGAGTTGCTACACCAACTTTCTCTCTCCAACAACCATCTTACTACCATGCCAACTACCAGAATCGCTTCTGGAACCATAATAATATGGAACTCAACTCCAGATGCAGACAAACTTCTGACTACCTTAGTAGCTCCTACTTCCACATGAGAACCCTCAGCCTCAAACAAACGATTGCCCAGATAAATTTCCAAACTAATCGCAAGTCACTTTTGCGATCCTACCTAGTTCGGATTCCAAAGAACCCATCCTCTCTTTACTAATAAGAACAGCCTTATAGCTTTTCCAAACAAGGTTAACCCTTAAGAAAAACCTTTCACCAACGGCTTGGACCGCTGAAGAAGAACCATAAAGATTCCTGAACCATCGGAGAAACAGATCACACTGCTGCTTCCAAGCTCTACCTCGATGATACCGCGAAGCTAAAAGACCTTCTCGTCAGCACACCGAACACTTTGAGTTGCACTGCTACCATAGCTAACCAAAGACTTCTAATCCAAAGGCTTCCCAAAAACCAAAACCATCAACAAACTACACAACAGACCTTTGAGATGCAGACATCCTCTCAAGAAACTCGGACTCCAAACCAACCATCAACATCTCGCTCTCCTTAAGGAATGACATATAAGACCATGCCAAAACGAAGCAACTTGTAGACCTTAGTCTCATATTCCAGAACAGCAAATCTATATGCTAAAGATTCAGACAACTTCTACACAGACGAGTTTTCCATGCGGTAGGTAAAGACTGCTCCAAATGAAAACACCTTCAGAAAATATCCATAGATACTGCATCTCATCACGCAGTTATCAAGATACCATCACTTACTTCTGCAATTCCGATAGATCCAAACTCAAGAAAAATTCGCTCAACCGAGTGAAATCCAAACTTACACTTCAAAGATAAACTTCGAATTTTTAAAAAGATTTCCTTCGGATATCAGAGAAATCCTTATTCCAAACTACAAATCTCACTCGAGATGGCATTAGGTTTATAGTCTCGACAAATACTTCCAACCTCAACATATTGACCTCTTCCATCAGTGGTAGTCGTGTTACACACACCACTACTCCATCTACCTCTAAAACTTATGTTGGAAAATCAGAACAGATAACCCAACAGATTAGGTAGATATATATATATATATAGTATATTTACAAGTATGCTCTCTCAAGAAAGATACCACTCCAGAGCCTAGGTATTCATTCAACCTAATGCTCTGATACCAGCTGTGATGACCCGACTTCCTATCTCCAGGAAATCGCATCATCTATGAAGAAAGAAAGGGATAGAAGAAGGAAAGAAAGAGAAAGAAGAAAAACAACAACATCAGAGAACTCACAATGGAACGAATGAAATATAATATATCACATAAAATATTACATAGTATCACATTACATCAGAGTACACAACTTATTCAACATATATTAGATAGTTATAATCTTCTGTCTAACTATACAACTCAAGTACATCAGAAACAGATACCAAACAAACATAACGCAACCATAATATATCTACACGTGGAAGCCTCCTGCTCCATGTTTCCTCCAGAATTCTTCAATCAAACCTAAATCACTTGACTTCTCATACATAGTATGAGTACCCAAGAGTTTAATAAAATAGAAAATAAACACTCGGGTCAGACAGGGGTCTGGTGTGAGTAAAGGTTTAAAATTGCTTAACTTTAGAAAAACTTTGAAAAGAAAAGGTATCACGTAAGACGTCCCACACATAAAAATGAAAAAAAAATTACCTTACGCTAACCAAAACATTTGATAGGAAATCCAGTGATATTATAATAGTGTGTAGGGTTTTCAAGTAGATATGAAATAGCCGAAATTGTTACATCTATTAAATTCCAGCTACTAGCCACAAAAGTGGGTAATACAACCGTAGGGTCTCGTAGGAAGAATGAGATTCTATCAATGGCAGGGCTACTGGGGTACCGCCCGTCATAGTAGGTGGCCTAGATCAACGTACCCAGGAGTACGCCCGCTCCCCTGCAACACAAGGCCGGAACCATCCCTTACTGGACAATCCCGAACAAGACCAACCCGTAGTTGGCGCGACCAACCACACACTAAGCCGAAATAGAAAGGGACCTCTAGCCAGGGGTAAATCTCACTCTCAAGTGGGAGCTACCCACGAAGTCTTGCTGCACCTCCCATGTTTTAGTCATTCCCGGTTGATGAGGCTTGAGGCTGCGATTGCCTTTATAGAACACATCTATCTTAGAATGCTCATCGGCCGCCTGACGATGTTCTGAAAGCATTCAATCCATACAAGTTCATTCCGGGTTCGAACGAAACCGAAGGCACTATCTCGTTGCACACATTAACCAAGTATAATTTTCCTCACATCCTCAACATCAAAACTTGCTTCGACCAAAGATCCAGCACCAATCAACAAGCCAATCAATGGCAATCTCCAAAACCCCCCAAAAACACTCAAATCCAAAATTCACCTTAAATACACAATTAAAAATTATGATACAATCTCTAAAAATCATAACTTTCCAATTGCAATTCAGTTATACATTCAAAACTAGAATTTGAAATCATAAATTTTTGCCCAAATTTTCTTTTTCACTGTAATTTTGAAAAATATGAATAACTCATTCATTTAAAACACTATAACTATTTTTAGATGATAAATTATGTGATTACAAACAACTTTCACCTACAAATCACAATCCAGATTGTGTTAAAAATCAAGTTATTTGAGATTATTGAAGGATTTGAACTGTTTTCAATAAACACTGTAACCATTCTAATTTTTTTACAGGCAATTCAATATTTTTTTTTTTAAAACATACATGCAGGTAAACAAATATACATCATCAAAATCAATTTCATTTGCATGCAACATTCAATCAAAGATTTTATCAAAACTGTTTTTAAAATAGGATTTACTCACATTTTATTTGCAGAGCAGTTTTTCTATTTCCAGGCTCTTGAAATTAAATCAGGAAAGAATGCTTTTAATTGCTGTTGTAAAAATCCATCTGCATGCTTTAAAATTGAAATTGAACTGCAGATGACTTGAAGTTGCAGGTTGATCTCATTTTGAAATGCAGGTTTTTGATTGCAGTTTTCCTTGATGTTGCAAGTTTGATGTTTTGCTTTTGGATTTTATTTCCAGATCTGAAAAATTGCTGGTTGCCATTGAATAGAGTTAAGAGATGAAGACAAGAAAATAAATGTTTGAGAAGAACAAATTTTCTTCTCAACACATTTATTAAAATTAAAATGAGAGTAGTGCCACTTGTCTTAAAAATTCACATTTGTCATTTAGTTCAATTAATTATTTTACAAGTGTTATTAAGGGTATTAACATGTTTACACATGTTTATTAGTATTTTAATTAAATTTTTACTTAGTTTAAATGTAAATATAAACTTACTTTCTTAAGTTACTAAATGAATAAATGTTTACAAAAGTATTTATAAATTTACTTTAAAAAGAAATTATTCTAAAACAAATAAATACAAATATAAATATACATCTTATACGTGTTATTTAAAATCTAGAACTTTTATTTTTATACACTTATAACCATTTTAAATTGAAGCATTTAAAAAGAAAAGCAAAACAAACTTTTGTTAAATCCTTTTTTAAACTATCTTATTTAATAATAAATAACAATCTTATATTTTAAAACAAACAATTATCTTATAATTGAAAATATTTGACAAATGTAAATTAAGTTTTGAAAACAAAAATTAAAACAAAGCTTAAAATTATAATTTCATATATATACAAATTATCCATAGATTAAATTAAATTTAAAACAATATCAAATTATAACATATACTTGCATATATATTACAATTTGAAAATTCATTTTTTTATTTAAAACAAAAGATATTCCATTCACAATATATATCAAATATATATTATAAACAGAATAAAATTTATTAGCTTTGAAAAATAAATCATATCCATATCAAATTGTTAAAAAGATATTGATCATAATTATGATATTAAATATTTATTAACCTTTAAAAAGATTAAATTTACCAATTTAAATTAAAATTATAAAGAAAAATTATCAAATCAATTTAATTATTAATGCAGATTATTAAATTGTTATTGCCCAAAATTCTGGGTCGTTACATATTGACCTTCCTCAAGTGACATCGCATGCTACATCATCACCATGGATTTGATCCTCTTCATTTCTTAATTTCAACAGATCCAACTTCGTCATCTATCACGGTCAGAAGCTCTTGGAATACTGATAGAGATCTGAACCCATTATCATAGGACCCAATTTCTTGAGGAGAGAGGGAAAGTAAGTAAAAACAAAATATCTATGAGGGTGAGTATATACATAAATAAATATTTTTTATTTAATTTTCTAAAGAAATCTCCACACATTTCGAGCTCATATAATCACATTGTACGTTAGATCGCCATGAAACTCGTTGGCGCATATCATCTCATTTATTTGGTCTCGATAATATAAACTTAATTGTTATTCAAGGCAGAGCTCCAAGATGATAATTTCACGTATCAGGGCCGCTTTGGCTATCGAATCGCCCAACTCCAAATATTCTTCAACTGTACTTCTTGTAATGAAGTCCTTAACCTAGAATCACAACTCGTCAGTCAAGATCCCACTGGCCTCGAATATACACTTATTTTTATAAAATACGTATAACAATAAATCTTAGAGAATACCGTGATATCAAATATAGCGATATTTCTACTCATTTTGATTCGCAACGTAGATCCAGACTAAATAGAAGTAGTCATAAGTTCTAATTCAACCATATGCAAAAAATTCAAATTTCGGACCTTCAAAAATTAACAACTCAATATTTAAATTACATTCTAATTATCTTATCATTAAAAATGAGGGTTGTTACATGGTCCTCTATACAAGAGCTAGAATTATTTGTACAATTTAAATTAGGACTATGGTTTGATGGAGTGAGATTCTGTGGTGCTGTGTTTTGTGTATGTGATACATCCTTGTCGTGCTATGAGCATGCATCTTGCTCTAATATAGTTTCTGAGCATTCCAAATCCATTTCATTGCCATCATTTTGTTTCGAGTTATTAGTTATATATCCCAAGTTCTACGGTTGTTGTGTTTTTTACATGTTCGATGTTATGTCCATGCTCGTTGCTATAATTTTTCCTCGTAGTTTATTTTGAGCTTGTTGTGTTATGTGTTGCTATGTGAGTTAATTCTATGGGGTTAGGTGCTATAGTTGTTTTGACCACCTAACAATTTTTTGGAAGAACAAAACTTCTATAGGTGACTAAAGCAACCATAGTTTGGGTAGATCATAGGTCTCCATTTATATTTGATGGGTTGAGTGATTAGCACGTTCTTTTGCCATCACCGTTGTTACCTCATTGGGAAACTAAAATAACAGTTGATTTCAACTAATACCCTAGCGTAAATGATTTTAATCATACCTTTTGTACAGTGATCCATTTTAAGCAGAATTCCCAAAATAGATGCAATCCAACAAAATCCCTCCTCAACTAGAATTCCAGTCTTAGGCCTAGAAAGTGAACCCAAATTGAAATCGTCTATAGAATTTTCTTTAGATAAATTGATTTTATATGTCCATCTTTTCATCGTCATTAATTTTCTACCATATAAATATAAGGGCCGCCTACTAGAATTCTATTACAATCATCCTTGTTTTCAAATTTAGTGACATAAAAACCATTTTCCTTAGTGTGGATTACCTGTTGTGGTTGCCAAACCCTATTAATATAGGCTCTAAAACAATTACAGTACGGGCATGATTTGTAACAATCCTTCTTTCTATGTTGTAATAATAAATAAATTTAATTAAAATAAAATTATTCGAATTCAATATTTAATAATTAATATTTTGAAAAATAAAATTTTACTTCGTTAAATTGAAATTAATTAATAGATTATTTCTCAGATAATATATTAGAATTGAATAGAATATCTAAATAAATATGAAATGTTTTTTATATAGTAGATAATTTTCAAATGATCGAAGTAGTGGAAATAAATTTATTTTACATTAATAAAATGAATAATCAAATAAAACAAACAAACGAGTATTGAATTAAAAGAAAATTTCCAATTATTGAATTATATCTTTGTAATAAAGTATAAATTAGTTTAAATTAAATTAAAGTTTATTTACAAACAAAATTAAATAAATTATTTGGGAAAAAGGAAGAAGAAGGATCCATATTCTCTTGCTTTTTCTAGAAAATTCTCCCTTTATTTCAAAAATCAGTCCAAACTTAAATACTTTATCTAGTCCCAAACCAGGTTAACAAATCTCCATCCCTTAACCCTAAGCCCGAAATCTATATTGAAAAAAATGATTTGCATCGGAACAAAATAAATCGAGCATGAACATGATGACCTGGTGATGAGTTTGGAGCGATAATCAAATGCACAGCATGATTTGGAGACCATGAATGTTGCAATGAAGATGGCAAGCGTCGTGAGTTGCCGGAGGAGGAGACGATGATGATGGCGGTTGGTGCGGTTGTGCGTGCTAAGTAGATGAATCCTCTTTCTTTGGTGATGATGGAGGAGGCTGCCAGTTCTAGTGCATGACTTCGATGGACAAAGGTAGTTGATAAGGCATCGACGATGGTTGAAAGTGGAAGCAAAGGCAATGGGGTTACTAGCATAATAATTATTTGGTGAAGCAAAATCATATTTAGTTGAGTTCGATTCATGTATTCGTCATTTCGGCGAGTTTCTGTCTCATGCTATATTTAAATACAATGCTTGCTATAGACACACATACATACATAGATATACATACTTATATAGATATACATATACATACATACATACATATACATATATATATATATATAAAATCACGTTCATCTTATGAATTGTTTAGTTGAGTAGATTGATTTGGTTGATTGTTGTTGTTTGGATTATTGGATATACTGGATAGAACTGGATGATGTTGTAATAATGATTGTTTATGTTAGTTGGAAGAGTCAGTTTACAAATGGAACTCTATCCGTTTATGAATGGACACCTATATTACATATAGGTGTGTGTGTTTGTGTGTGTGTGTGTGTGTGTGTATATATATATATATATAGTGATGTTTGGTTGATATACCAGTGAAGTAATTTTACTCCTTAATTTACATATTAGATGTTTATTTACTTTTTTTTCAAAGATGTGTTGAAAAGCTTGGAAAATTTATTTAAGAGTTTTGAAATTTTATTAAAATTATTACATAAATATTTTTCTAAAATTTAATAATTAACTATTTTCGAATTTGCAAGTATATTTTTAATTATAAATATAAATATAGTACTTTTGGTTCTAAAACCATTTGAAAAATCAATATATAATATATTATTGTTGCAATTGTTTTAAAGGTAAAGTAGAATATAATGCCATTCTATAAAATATATTATGAAAATGAACATACTATTTTAAAGAGATTTTTATTATAATGGTTACTTAAATATTTTTGAAAGAGCTTTCAAATCATAGGAAAATATAGAAATCTTTTTATAAAATAATTAAATGATTTTGGATTTGTTTTGAATAAATAAAAAACTCCTTTTGTAATATGATATTTTCAAATGGTATGATTTAAATGAAAATGTTTTATTACCAAATAATTTGAGTATCATGAGAAGATTTCGAATTGTTATCAATGGTTTGAAATAGATGTAATTTATTTTGAAGTATATGTATTTATTTAAAAATACTAACTAATAATATGAAATTGTGGAAATTTTATTATAAAGGATATTTGGTTTACAAAGAATGTTTTAAAATATATAAGTAAAAGTTTGGAGATGAATTTTGGTATTTAAAACTTTATTTTGGAACTATATGGAGAAAGTTAAAATATTATTCAATATATAATATATTTTAATGATTTTTATTGTTTTAGAATATAAAATTAGTTCAAGAAATTTATCTAAATTTATTAATTTAATAAAAAGAAATTTATAATTGGTTTTTAAATAGTAATTTTATGACTACTTTTTAAGTATTTTAAAGAGTACAAGTGCACTATATATACCATTAAATATTTGATCTATATTTAATTATTCAAAGAAAAACCTTATTGGACTTTATTGTTGTTATTCTATTTTTGAATTAAATGAGATTTTTTGGATAACCCTGCATTTGATATTTGATTGGTTTATTTTATTATACTTTTTCGATTTCTCTTTTCTTTTACATCGTATTGAATTATATGAATGATTCATCATTGATATTAATTTGGTTAGTATTTGGATATGATACAGCAATGACAACCTTCTGTATAAGTTTGTGATACTTTTATATTGACTTTGTTATTTAATTTTGTATAATGAGAAAATTGAATAAACAGAGTTATAACACCATCTGTTATGGAACTTTCGGTAATATTTCTCTGGTTATTCATTGGACTCATTATGTAGAATATTATAGAGAATGAGTGTAGTTTATAAGCGGTGAATTAATGTTTGAATATAATGCAGTGGTATGGGATACTGTTGTGATACTTATTCGGTTATTCATTATAAGTAGATGAAACTCACGTGACGAGAATAATATTGTACTTACATGAATTGACGCTTGTAGGTGCCCTTATATTTATTGATGTCGTGTCACTATCATGATGTAATCCTTTTATTGGTGTTTGAGAGAACCAAATGGCTAGAATTCACCCTAGCGGACTGACCTTAAGGTCGCATCCTAGGTCCCCGCTGTATTTGTTTGATATACTAGATTCGATGTGCATTACATATTTGTGTTAGGTGACCCACAAGGTAGGTGCCCTATATCATGAGATATGGGTTAAGTGACCCATAGGGTAGGTGTCTTATATCATGAGATATGGGTTAGGTGACCAATAGGTAGGTTCCCTATAGCCCATTATGTCGCACAGGCTTGTTGTCTGTAACCAATTAGGGCATGGCAAGGTTGTGACCGAGGCTACAGATTAATGAGCCATTGGTGAATATGAGTCACGATGTCCGCCGAGGTAACTGAAGACTTTAGGAGCAGATCCGATTAGGTATCCTAAGGCTCCTGGCATGAGCAGATGGCTATTAATCTTCCTTTTGATTTTAACGGAGTGGTATATTGACATATTATATTGATACACCTCATTTAAGTATAGAAATGGGTTAGGTAACCCACGCATCGATATATACGACTTTACTTAAGACTTCGAGTCCTTCGTATAGTCATTCTCCATCATGATATATTTTGATTTTTATATGAGAAGATGGGATTATATCTAGATAAGTGTCTAGAGTATAGTGGATTATCGTATCTTTTATTTTATCTGACTGATGGGTAGGTGTCTTATATTTACAGTCAGGCTGTCTATTAATTATGATAATAGTATTTTATTATTTGAGATTGACAGATATAATTGACGACATCATAGATTTGATGATTTATGGACTTCGATCATGATTTCGGATATGGATGATTTGCCTATTTGACACTATTTTGATTGGATAATTTTGTATGTAATTTTATTTGGGCGATGACATCTTTATGCATGCTTTGTTTAACATCTTCCACATTAGAGATGTTTTGCTATAGAATTGTTGTTATCTTTCCATGAATATACTTCTCATCTATATATTGTACAATCCCTTGATTTAGATATAGTTTGACCCGTGTGTTATCTATATAATACTCCGGTTAGTCCGAGACATTTCAGGTATAGAGACATTAAGGCCAAGTTGTATTATTTGTGCATAAAGGAGACTAGTCATTTAGTGTTGTATCATATTAGTTTGTATTGTATAGAGTCGTTTGTGTATATGACATAGTGATTTATATCATATTTTGTATATCACTGTATTATACATTATCACTACGATTGACCATGTGTCCTTTGATATTTATTAAATATTACGTATTGTTCTATCTTAGAGGTACATGTCACAACCCGATTTTTCGACTTTCGAAAGTCGACATTAATACGTCCACTGTATCAAATGCCGCACAATCGAATGCCGGAAAATTTTAGAGTTTAAGAAGAAGATAGAAGAAGAACAGAAACAAAAACAGAATCTCACATTTCGTAGCGGAAAAATATATAATAGATAAAAGAATAATCTCTAAAAAAACACTATATCAGTTTATACATCACATTATCAGAGTTTACAACAGCAAACAACGGCAAAGAAATATTACATATATAAGTGATACGCCTCGCCATCCAGCTTCAACTCCTGATCTCCACAACAACTTCTTGACTTTACTCCAGAATAATTGACAACCTGACTCTAGGCTGCCTGTTGAGCACCCAGAGTTAGAAAGGGAACAATAAACTCCAGGTCAGTCGTGGGACTGATGTGAGATCTTAAAATAATTATTCTTTAACAGAAGAATTTAAAAGAAATCCGCAATGCTTTTTTTTTGGAAAATGAAACTACCATAAGGTCTCCCGGCACACACAGAATACAATCGCACACTTGGGGGAGATTTCTCCTTATGATAGTTAAACATGCTTAATACGCAAAATCAGGCTAAGGAACTTCCTACTACCTCATGGGTACGCCTCTGGAAGGATGCCCTGAGAACCTAACCGGATATCTGCCAACACAAGGCCGGGTTACCTCTGTAAAAATAGGTAACTACTGACATGAGTATGTACACATTACCAAATTGGGAATATATCACTAGTAACCATCAACTACATAACCTCTGAGGTCGTACGTCGTAGAGAAGGGTGTTAAGCTAAGAGAATAAATTCTCCGCCATCAAAATAAATGTATTTGATAGAAACCATCTTTACATTTCAAAGTGTTACATCAGACACACATCTATACAAGTCCGTTCCGAGATCGAACGGAATCGAAGGCACTTCCAAAGAAGTCCTTGCAAATCCGGATATTCACTAATCACGTCCTGAATCCCCACCACGAAGGGTGATAAAATCTCTATACCGGAGCAACCCGGTGCAGAGACATTCGACAGGTATCCTTTCGCTTTCGAAAATACCCGGTCTTCAAATCCATCTTCAAATGCAATCTCATTTCGTCGTATCGTTATTCGGAATGGGTTTATGACACAAGGTCCTCTCCCGGCTAATCTACTGACGAGCGCTTATTTTAAAAATAAGTGTTACATTCAGATTCAAACAAATCACAACAAATTCCACTTTAATCTTTTAAATAAAAGATCCATCACAATCACAAAGGTTCGATGTGGGTTTCGAATATCCAGTTGGAATCCGACTCCCGGTCGCATCGTAATTCAAATGCCATAAAAAAAGGCCAATATTGATAGTCGGTCATTTAACTATCAATCAATAATTCACAACAATCACCCATTTTCAAATTATTTTCCCAAATTATTTATTTTCAACATATCTTCGCAAGGTATATTTTCATATTTTAACCTGTTGAAAATAAATTTTAAATCAATTTCCACATTTTACTTCTTTGAAAACAAATTTCAATTCATTTTCCTTATGCGGAAATTATCCCCAAATATTTATTCATTTCCATTGAAAACCTGCCGAGTTAAAATAATTCAAATCACTTATCAAAAATATTCTTGGAACATTTAAGACAAAACCATCTTAAATACTTACTTAAATATTGGTTATGAAAACATTATACTAATTACAACATATGAGACTTCAAGTCCAAACTAAATTTCAAAATAAAATTAGTAGATAGAGTATAAATATTTAAATAACTATTTTCTAAATCAAATATCAATTTAAATATTTAAAATAATCCCTTATATAATTAATTAAATAAATTTTTACTTTAAAACAATTTCCAAAACTAATTTCTTCAACAATATTATTTTAAAACCAAATCTAGAACTTTTAAATTTTATTTCAAAAGCTATTTTAAAAATATACTTGGCTTTCCAAGGGAGAATTCTTTTTCCATTACAAAATGGTCCATTCAAATAAATTAATAAATCTTCTCTATTTATTTTAATTTACATTCCAAATTTGTAAATTTCTTGCCACGCTTTTAAAAATAAACCGATATTTATTTTTAAAACAAAATTCCCTTTCCTTTATAAAATTTCCATTGTGAATTTTAAATCTTCAAATACCCAACGATATACAATTTTCAAATTGTTTTCCAAATATTCACTTTCAACACACCAATCAATTTTTAAATTGATTTCCAAATTTATTTCAATCACCAAATCAAATTCCAACTTAATTTTTAAATCTGTTTAAATCAACAAATCAATTTTCATATTGATTTCCAAGGGCTTTATTTTAAAACACCAAATTAATCTTCAAATTTAATTTCTAAATTTATTTCAACACCAAATCGATTTTCATTCAAACACTAAATCAATTTTCATATTGATTTTCCAAAGATTTGTTCTTTTAACTCCAAATCAATTTTCGAATTTATTTTAAAAATAAATTCCTTTATTTTTTCCAAATTATTTAAAAACCATATTTAAGATATATTCCTCACCCTATGAATATTATTACTTGAAATCCATTTAATAAACTTTTTCCCATATTTTGGAATTAATTCGATCGAGTTATAAAAATCAACTTTAATACTTTGATTGTAACGGTCTAGGCATTTCTACTTTAATTTTCAAAAATTCAATTTCATATTTCGGGTATCCTACGATACCAAAAATATATTCGGCTAAATTTTAGCCTTCAATGGTTTCAATCACAAATAGTCACACACAGATTATAAATAATCAACATAAAATTTTGAAAACAAATCAAAATGTTTTGAGGAATCCAGTTGGATCCTTCAACATGTTTCCCCGCATCCACAGACGTTAGCGCAACAATTAAATACCAATTCCACTTCAAGGTGGAATATCGCGGTATATGGGATTAATATTATATCATCCGCTATTATGTGGCGCATAGGGTCTCATCCGCTATATAATGCGGGAAATCAACAACTCCAAATACATATATAATACCAATTCCACTTCGAGGTGGAATATTGCGGTATATGGGTTTAATGTAATAACCTCCTTTATTATGCGGCGCATAGGGTCTAAACTAATATAACTAATACTAAATCAATCATCCAAGCACAATCAATTTTAAATCCAACTATTCAAAATTCAAATCGGAAAAATATTTGATTAAGTGAGAAGATCTCACCTTTGCCTATGCATGCAACCATTTTCAATCCGGCTTGTTTCTTGATTTTTAGACCTTGTATAAACAATTATACAATTTATTAGTATTTGAATAAATTGAATAATTCAATTTCTTATCAATAGATTAAATAAATTAACACTTTTGATTTGAACTGATCAAATAATTAATTTTCTATTAAATAAATTAAATTAGCTAAATTATTCTATAAAACAAATTTTCTCTCACCAATCTATTTAATTAAATAGAATTCCCTTTTAAAAATCTTAAGATAATTAAATAAATAAATTTTAAACCAATACTTTTAATTTCTAAGCAAATTTCTTTTAACAAATTTATTTAATTAAAAGTTAAATTTAAAACTGAAATTTTCTTTTTATCTTGGGTAACTAAAATAAATTGAATACGTTTATTAATTTAAATTTATCTTCATAGTATGTATAGGTTTATTTATTTCATTTTGAAAATCTATTTATAGATTTTGAAAATCAAATTTTTTTATTATATAAAATTTTTATATCCCAAAATTTTATGTATGTATATAAATTTATAATTTCTGTTTTATAACTTACTATTATTATATGGATACACACACACACGCATATATAACTCATACTTTTACTGAATATATATATATATACATATTTATAAAACTCAAAACAAAAATAAGTTTAAACCTTACTGTGATGATTTTTTTCTGTAAATACTTATTTTATTGAGAAACAAATTACCTCGCAGAAGAGGAAAATCGCGAACCACCCAAATCGATCGCCACTCTGCCTTACCATCGCGTGCCTCGACCTCGAATGGCGGTGCAAATTTGATGCCGCCGCCATGTTTTGCCTCCAAATTTCGTACGTGAAAACTCTGGGACAACGATGACATCGTTGCAACCATCTACGAACGAGCGCGGCGCCACTATCTTCGTATATTGCTATTCGATCGCGAATCCCCATTAGCTTCAACCAAACCCTAAATCGCGATCCCAAATCCTACCGCGACCAACTGCAGCATCACCAAACATCACATCCCAGTCAAACTTCACATCACCTCGACTTCATTCGTTCCTCAACGCACTAGGCTCCTGACCCACGAATCGCCGAGCTCCTCTTACGCGCGCGCGAACAATGCTTGCGCCTCAAGAGTTGTCGCGAGCTCGATCGAAGCATTCGACTATGGCCTCATCGACATATCGCTTTTACATTTCAAATCTGTATTTGAGGAGGGGAAGTCGAATTTAAAAAAAACTATCGCCAGCCATCGCTTGCTTTTGATTTTTTTTATTGGTTTCGATTGTTTGAATATGAGGGATTTTGAAACAGGCTATCCCTCCTTTTTCGAGTGAAAGCAAATTTGATAATCTTCGGCCATAATTTTTTTTTTTGAAGTTCATGTTTAATTTGAACGAAGACGGTAGATTTAGGTTTTTCTTTTCCGTTTGATTTCTTCTTCTTTTCTTTCTAAAAAATGAACGCGTGTAAAAAAAATTTCTAACGCGTGGTATAAACAGATGAAAACGTGGTTTAAAGATCTAGACGTAATATTTTTTTTATTTGAGATAATATTATATGAAATACACATATATACAATATTTTTAAATTTAAATCTAAATTGTTACAATTATGCAACTCGTAATCTCGATCTCAAATCGAAGCGTGCCGCCAGGCGTTTATAATGTTATACGCCTATTCCGAAAACGTTGGAAAATGTTCCAAGCCCAAATTCGATCGTATGGAGAAGTTAGCTTTTTGAACCCAGTTATTTAATTAAATTTTCGATTCAATTTCAGCTCGTTTGCTTACCGCATGGCCAAACAATCACTCCGAATGCTACGTAAATTGAAATCCGATAATAAAACAATATTATGGATCCAATGGAACTGGTTTCGTCGAATTCCGAAACTGTGCCTCGAAAGACTATTTTTAAAAATCGATTTTAAACTATAAAGTTTCAAAACTGAAAAATTTATTTTCAAATTCAATTCTAAAGCTTCTATTATCTTCAGCATCATCAATATAAATTTTCTAAGCATTTAAATTATTTTTAACAGGCTTAAAATTGAAGATATACAATTTTACCCAAATTTCTGTAATTAAATTTGATAATTAAAATTTTAAATTCATAGTTAAAATTGAAATTCAAGTTTAAAATAACTTTCAAACATTTAAAATCATTTAAATATTTCAATTTCAAATGTTCAAAATTTTCGGGTCGTCACATCCTTCCCCCTTAAAAGAATTTCGTCCCGAAATTACTGGTTAAGAAGAATGATCCTTAACCCATTTATTATTTTTCCCAAAACTAAACAGTTTTATAAACTTATCAAATAAATCCTTTTTATTAACAACCCATTATCGCTTCAACTAACTTTCCAAAATTAATCATAGATTGCAAACAAAACAGTTTTCTTAACAATTCAATTTTAGATTTACATTCAAGTTTACAAAATTTTCTCAAAATTTTTTCTAACTCCCTAAATTTTCGATAAATTTCGCCAATGTCTCCTTTGCGCCGCTAGCTCAGTACGACTACAAAAATGGCACCATGGCCCTCAGATTTCAAAAAGAAAAGTAAAGGCCAAGCGGCTAGACAAGAAGATCATCAAATTCCATACTGAAATTCAAATACATACCTTCTTGTCGAGCAATTCGAAATTTATCTTCGAATTCCATTTCATTTAATACACTTGTATATCCTGCTAGCCATAATGTCCAATTGCAACATTCAAATTTCATTTTGAACATTTCATTACAAAATTTTCAATACTCACTTCTTATACCATTTTTTCTTCACTATTGAAGTTATATATCCATTTTCATTCCTTCTTGCTTTTTCACTTTCATTTGAATTCAATTTACAATTTCAATTTAATTTGGATTCAATTTACCTTCTGAATATTGAATTTTATCATTATCTTTCATTCACAACTGCACTATTTTATATTTAATTTCATTTACTAATTCATCACAAATTTAATTCATGTTGTCTCAAACCATTTCTTTATTTCGCATTTATTATCTTTAGTTCACTTCGAACCAATTTTTCAACTTCATTTTATTTCACACAATTCAAATTTGTTTTCGATATTTAGTTTTCAATTCCAGTTTTATTCTTTTGTTCATCCCCAAACACAATTCAATTTCAATTCACCATTTTGTTTACAACCACTTATATTTAAACTGGATTTCAAATTCCATATGAATTTAATTCACCTTTCATTTATAAATATTGAATTCAATTCATTTCAACCCTTATTAATTTGTCATTTCTTCCATTAATTTCACTTACTAATTTCATTTCAATACCTCGCTTTGTTTATCACAATCAAATTCAATTCCAATTCCAGTTCTATTTACTTACAAATTCGAAATGAATTTCTACATTCAACTTCACTTTCATTTACTTGCAATTGCAAATTTATTTATTCACTCACAATTTATTTTCCATCTTAATAAATTTTACTCCAATCATTTTAGTCTATTCGACTTCTAAAATTCACCTTTATTCAAATTAACTCCATTTTTTCAATCTCAATTCTTTTATTCAATTTTCATTTTTTTAATTCCACTTGAATTAAATTTTCAACTTAATTTGTTTCCACATTTACCTTTTTCTAACTTCTCTTTTAGTTATATTTTTATTTTAACAACTTCAAACTTTACAAGTTACCAAACTTAATGATATTCCATAAAAATATTTTATATAACATTCCAGAGTCTTTTCAACCTTTCAAAAATCATTTTTGAAATCAATTCAAATTATCCCTTTTGAATTCCCAAAACAAAATCCAGTTTGCAAACAACTTTCATTCAAAACAATTTGACAGCAATCCCTCTTTTGGAAACCCGAAAATGAACATCGATGATGCTGCAGTCATCACCGAAGTTATTTTCCAGCGACCGAAAAGAGTTTAGAGCTTTTATCCCTTCAAAAACATTTTTCCAAAATGTTTTAAAATTCATTTTCAAACTCAATGGAATTTAGTTTCCAAAATTTCCAATTTCAAATCTTTTCAATTTACTTTCAAATATTTCTCTGGAATCTATTTCAAATTATAAATTACATTTACAATTTATATTTATAAATCCCATTTGTATATGGATTATATTTCTCAACTTTTGATTATGATTTCAATTTCTTATTCAACTTTAATGATAATAATTTAATATTATCACTTCCTAACAACCAAGCAACCAAACAAAAAATTATTTCTTTTTATATATAAAATACTTTGGGTAAAATTATTTCATTTACCCTATTTTAAAACAATATCGTGGCGAATTATTCCATATAAGTGTTTAGAGATTCCTATCGATAGAGTTGTACGGACTATACTTACCAGAATCCATATACCACTCAACGAATCAATCATCATAATATAAAACAATTTTTATATTCACTAACAAATACGCGCTCATATCTATTATTACACTCAACTCATTCTAGAGTACTACCGACTCTATCTCTAATGAGTAACACCCAACAGAGCCAAGTTTAACGCTTAACCAAATGCATCGATACCAAAATTGTCACGACCCGATTTTTCGACTTTCGAAAGTCGACATAATACGTCCAGTGTATCAAATGCCGGACAATCGAATGCTGAAAAATCGAACCGTTGGGATTTAAGAAGAAGATAGAATAAGAACAGAATATCACGTTTCATAGTGGAAAAATATATAATAGATAAAATAATAATCTTTAAAACAAAAACACAATATCAGTTTATACATTACATTATCAGAGTTTACAACAACAAACAGCGGAAAAGAAATATTACATATATAAGAAATACGCCTCGCCATCCAGCTTCAAATCCTGATCTCCACAGCAACTTCTTGACTTTGCTCCAGAATAATTGACAACCTGACTCTAGGCTACCCGCATGGAAAATTATGGGCACCCAGAGTTTAGAAAGGGAACAATAAACTCCAGGTCAGTCGTGGGACTGGTGTGAGACCTTAAAACAGTTATTCTTTAACAGAATAATTTAAAAGAAATCCGCAATGTTTTTTTTGGAAAATGAAACTACCATAAGGCCTCCCGGCACACACACAATGCAATTGCACACTTGGAGGAGATTTCTCCTTATGATAGTCAAACATGCTTAATACGCAAAATCTTCTTTAATATTATTATTAGTGCATAGCGGAAAAATATTTGCAAGTATAATATTAATCTTAGCCAGCATACGTACCATTATAGTATGCCTACTATATCTACCATATTAGATGGAAGGTTATACAACTAAAACCGTACAAGGCGCGTATTGGTGAATGGATTTTCAACAAATGGTCTGGCTAAGGAACTTCCTACTGCCACATCGGTACGCCTCTGGAGGGATGCACCGAGAACCTAACCGGATCTCTACCAACACAAGGTCGGGTTACCTCTGTAAAAATAGGTAACTACTGACATGAGTATGTACACATTACCAAATTGGAAATATATCACTAGTAACCATCAACTACATAACCTCTGAGCTCGTACGCCGTAGAGAAGGGTGTTAAGCTAAGAGAATAAATTCTCTGTCATCAACAGAAATGTATTTGATAGAAACCAGCTTTACATCTCAAAGTGTAACGTCAGACACACACCCATACAAGTTCGTTTCGGGATCAAACGGAACCGAAGGCACTTCCAAAGAAGTCCTTGCAAATCCGGATATTCACTAATCACGTCCTGAATCCCCATAACGAAGGGTGATACAATCACTATAGCGGAGCAACCAGGTGCAGAGACATTCGACAGGTATCCTTTCGCTTTCGAAAATACCCAGTCTTCAATTCCATCTTCAAATGCAATCTCATTTCATCGTATCGTTATTCGGAATGGGTTTTATGACACAAGGTCCTCTCCCAGCTAATCTACTGACGAGCGCTTATTTTAAAAACAAGTGTTACATTCAGATTCAAATAAATCACAACAAATTCCACTTTGATCTTTTAAATAAAAGATCCATCACAATCACAAAGGTTCGATGTGGGTTTCGAATATCCAGTTGGAATCCGACTCCTGGTTGCATCGAAATTCAAATGCCATAAAAAAGGCCAATACTGATAGTCGGTTATTTAACTATCAATCAATAATTCACAACAATCACCCATTTTCGAATAATTTTCCCCAATTATTTACTTTCAACATATCTTCGCAAGGTATGTTTTCATATTTTAACCTTTTGAAAACAAATTTTAAATCAATTTTCACATTTTAATTCTTTGAAAACAAATTTCAATTCATTTTCCTTATGCGGAAAATATCTCCAAACATTTATTCATTTCCATTGAAAATATGCAGAGTTAAAATAATTCAAATCGCTTATCCAAAATATTCTTGGAACATCTAAGATAAAACCTTCTTAAATACATACTTAAATATTTGTTATGTAAACATTATACTAATTACAACATATAAGACTTCAAGTCCAAACTAATTTCAAAATAAAATTAGTAGATAGAGTATGAATATTAAAATAACTATTTTCTAAATCAAATATCGACTTAAATCTTTAAAATAATCCCTTATATAATTAATTAAATAAATTTTTACTTTAAAACAATTTCCAAAACTAATTTCTCCAACAATATTATTTTAAAACCAAATCTAGATCTTTTAAATTTTATTTCAAAAGCTATTTTAAAAATATACTCGGCTTTCCAAGGGAGAATTCTTTTTCCATTACAAAATGGTCCATTCAAATAAATTAATAAATATTCTCGATTTATTTCAATTTACATTTCAAATTTGTAAATTTCTTTCCATGCTTTCAAAAGTAAACCGATTTATTTTTAAAACAAAATTCTCTTTCCTTTATATAATTTCCATTATGAATTTTAAATCTTCAAATATCCTACGATATATGATTTTCAAATCATTTTCCAAATATTCACTTTCAACACCCAAATCATTTTTTAAATTGATTTCCAACTTTATTTCAATCACCTAATCAAATTCCAAATTGATTTTCAAATTTGTTTAAATCAACAAAACAATTTTCATATTGATTTCCAAGGGTTTTATTTTAAAACACCAAATTAATCTTCAAATTTAATTTCTAAATTTATTTCAACACCAAATTGATTTTCATTCAAACACTAAATCAATTTTCATATTGATTTTCCAAAGATTTGTTCTTTTAACTCTAAATCAATTTTCGAATTTATTTTTAAAATAAATTCCTTTATTTTTTTCCAAATTATTTAAAAACCATATTTAAAATATATTCCTCACCCTATGAATATTACTACTTGAAATCCATTTATTAAACTTTTTCCCATATTTTGAAATTAATTCGATCGGATTACAAAAATAAACTTTAATACTTCGATTGTAACGGTCTAGGCTTTTCTACTTTAATTTCTAAAAATCCAATTTCATATTTCTGGTATCCTACGATACCAAAAATATATTCGGCTAAATTTTAGCCTTCAACGGTTTCAATCACAAATAGTCACACATAGATTATAAATAATCAACACAAAATTTTGAAAACAAATCAAAATGTTTTGAGGATCCAGTTGGATCCCTCCAACCTGTTTCCCTGCATCCACAGACGTTAGCACAACAATTAAATACCAATTCCACTTCGAGGTGGAATATCGTGGTATATGGGATTAATATTACATCATCCGCTATTATGCGGTGCATTGGGTCTCATCCGCTATATAATGCAGGAAATCAACAACTCCAAATACATATATAATATCAATACTTCGAGGTGGAATATCGCGGTATATGGGTTTAATATAATAACCTTCGTTATTATGCGGTGCATAGGATCTAAACTAATATAACTAATAATAAATCAATCATCCAAGCACAATCAATTTTAAATCTAACTATTCAAAATTGAAATCAGAAAAATATTTGGTTGAGTGAGAAGATCTCACCTTTGCCTATGCATGGGACCATTTTCAATCCGGCTTGTTTCTTGATTTTTAGACCTAGTATAAACAATTATACAACTTATTAATATTCGAACAAATCGAATAATTCAATTTCTTTTCAGTAGATTAAATAAATTAACAATTTTGATTTGAACTGATCAAATAATTAATTTTCTATTAAATAAATTAAATTAGCCAAATTATTCTATAAAACAAATTTTCTCTCACCAATCTATTTAATTAAATAGAATTCCCTTTTAAAAATCTTAAGATGGTTAAATAAATAAATTTTAAACCAATACTTTTAATTTCTAAGCAAATCTCTTTTAACAAATTTATTTAATTAAAAGTTTAATTTAAAACTGTAATTTTTTTATCTTGGGTAACTAAAATAAATTGAATACATTTATTAATTTAAATTTATATTCATAGTATATTTAGGTTTATTTATTTCATTTGAAACTCTATTTATAGGTTTTGAAAGTCAAATTTTTTTATTATATAAAATTTTTATATCCCAAAATCTTATGTATGTATATATATTTATAATTTCTGTTTTATAACTTACGGTTATTTTTTATATGGACACACACACACAAACACATATATACACTCTTCTGCAAAAATCACTCCATTGTAGATAAAAAAAAAATTCTAACTCATACTTTTACTGAATATATATACACATATTTATAGAACTCAAAACAAAAATAATTTTAAATCTTACTGTGATGATTTTTTTTCTGCACATATTTATTTTATTGAGAAACAAATTACCTCGCAAAAGAGGAAAATCGCGAACCACCTAAATCGATCGCCACTCCGCCTCACCATCTCGTGCCTCAACCTCGAACGGCTGTGTAAATTTGATGTTGCTGCCATGTTTCGCCTTCAAATGTCGTACATGAAAACTCTGGGACAACGATGACATCGTCGCAACCATCTGCGAACGAGTGCGCCGCCACTATCTTCCTATATTGCTATTCGATCGCGAATCCCCATTAGCTTCAACCAAACCCTAAATCGCTATCCCAAATCCTACCGTGACCAACTGCACCATCACCAAACATCACATCCCAATCGAACATTGCATCACCTCAACTTCGTTCGCCCCTCACCGCACTAGGCTCCCGACCCATGAATCGCCGTGCTTCTCTTACGCGCACGCAAACATTGCCTACGCCTCAAGAGTTGTCGAGAGTTCGAATCAAAGCATTCGACTACGGCCTCGATTGACATATCGATTTACATTTCAAATCTGTATTAAAGGAGGGGAAGTCGAATTTAAAAAAAACTCTCGTCGTCCATCGCTTGCTTTTGATTTTTTTTATTTGGTTTCGATTGTTTGAAAATGCGGGATTTTGAAACAGGCTATCCCCCCTTTTCCGAATGCAAGCGAATTTGATAATCTTCGGCCATAGTTTTTTTTTGTTCTGAAGTTCCTGTTTAATTTGAACGAAGACGATAGATTTAGTTTTTTCCTTTCGATTTCTTATTCTTTTCTTTCTATAAATTGAACGCGGGTAAAAAAAAATTCGAACACATGGTATAAACAGATGAACACGTGGTTTAAAGATGGAGACGTAATATTTTTTTATTTGAGATAATATTATATGAAATACACATATATACAATATTTTTAAATTCAAATTTAAATCTAAATTGTTACAATTACGCAACTCGTAATCTCGATCTCAAATCGAAGCATGCCGCCAGGCATTTATAATGTTACATGCCTATTCCGAATACATTGGAAAAGGTTCAAAGCCCAAATTCGATCGTATGGAGAAGATAGCTTTTTGAACCCAGTTATTTAATTAAATTTTCAATTCAATTTTAGTGCGCTTGCCTACCGCATGGCCAAATGATCACTCCGAATGCTACGTAAATTGAAATCCGATAATAAGAAAATATTACGGATCCAATGGAACTGGTTTCATCGAATTCCGAGGCTATGCCTCGGAAGACTATTTTTAAATATCGATTTTAAACTATAAAATTTCAAAACTGAAAATTTTATTTTCAAATTCAATTCTGAAGCTTCTATTATCTTCAATATCATCAGTATAAATTTTCTAAGTCTTTAAATTATTTTTAACAGGCTCAAAATTGAAGATTTACAATTTTACCCAAATATCTATAATTAAATTTGATAATTAAATTGCTAAATTCATAGTTAAAATTGAAATTCAAGTTTAAAATAACTTTCAAACATTTAAAATCATTTAAATATATCAATTTCAAATGTTCAAAATTTCCGGGTCGTCACTGTACACGTGTTTATTGCTTTGTGTCGATATTGTCTACGTATATATGAGTTATTTATTAGAAGTTTAAATACATTTTGATGTTAGCCTAAGGGAATATCCACTTGTGTACCCTATATTACCTCACTCTCTGTATTATGTCTCAATATTACTCATTAATATTCTTGGATAGTATGGGTAGAAGTAGAGTGTTTACATGATCCCACTACGTAAATGACAATCAAGTTCTCCCAATATCTTTTGGCTGCTTCTTCCACCGAATCCATATTCTGCTACACGCTTTTCTTACTAAAATCAACAAGGTTAAAAAACTTTAATGGGGTAGACAGTAGAATTTCTTCCTCAGCGATGACAGTCTTCTATGTCCTTATGGTGGTTGGTATGGTATTCAAAACTTTTGTGTTGCTTGTGAGGGGTCGAAACCAATGAATTAAAATTTCAATTCCTCACATGTCTTAGGTTGACATCGGGGAATCTTAGGTTGAGGACTGGGTTTTGCTAGTATTAGCATGGAATGTGAATCTTTTTCCTAAACATACGGCTTGGTTCCTCCTATAGATTGTTGCATAGTACCTTTTCTTTTTCCAGTGCATGTTGTTTCTTTTGATTTCTTTTAGAAATCACGGTCGTTGAAATACACCACCCCTCTTAATATACCCAAAAGGACACATTAAAGGATATAGTGCGTTATAGGTATAGCTAAAAAATTTACAGAACAATAAAACAACGGAAACATTTAAAATTAAAATTCATTTCTCCATAAAATGAGTCATAAAACCAAATACATTATATGACTTAAAAACGAATACATATGTCTCATGAAAAATACCATCTCAGTCACATCATCAGGGTACATAAATAATAATAAAAATTATCCCTCTCGTAAGGTACTAGTACATCCAAACTCAAGCGAAAAAAAACTAAAAAGAAAACGAATACATGAAGAATGAGAAAGCTCTGCAAACGGGTCTCCAAGAAATCCAAATCTATTGTCCTTGCCTCTGCTGGCCTATGGGGGGAAACGGGGAAATAGAGGAGTGGATCAGCCTAAAAGTCTTGTGAATGAAAGTAATTACTGGCATTTTCAAGCAAAATAAAAGTAATAGACTTGAAAACTGTTCTAGTATAAAAGCAAATAAAGAAAAAGATAAAGATGGAAAAAAATACTGTTTAACTATTTGTTATGATAGTGATTGTTTGCACTTGTCATATATAGCTGCTTTGATTAGACTGAAATCCTAATCCTATTTTAGTTAGGATGAAGTCCTAATTCTACCCTTCGATCGGCCTTCTATCTCTACTATGTCACTATGAACTAGTCCCATCCTGTGGGTCCCATAGAAAAAAACACCTGTTTAGCACTTTAGAACTCAATAGCGACTTATCTCCCTGCTTTGATGTCGCAAGCTCGGCCACCACCAATTCGCACTATCTGTTGCTCCCTCTTTTGACCTCTTATCTACATGCTTCAGCATAAGCGTGTCCAGCCTCACCTGATCAGTTGTGAGACCATCAGTCCTAGCTTGATAAGGTCCTTCCGAGTCCCACCTAAGTGTCTTGTAAAACCAACAGTCCTAGTCTGAAAGTGAAATGCTGCCGAATACGGGTCCTAACAAACGAATCTAGTTGCCCCTCGCCCAAATTCCCCAATTCGAGCTTTTATCTATTGGCCACTTAATTACCTTATTAAGCATAAGCGTGTCCCACCATCATCTAATCTATTATGAGACCATCAGTTCCTAACTAAAAAGGGAATGTTATTTGTTATGGGCCTATTTCTATCTTTGCTTATTAACTCAATGTAAATTCTTTAAAATAAGCCTCTCTTGTTATTCTATATATTTTCTTATCACTTAATCTAAGTCTTAAAATAAGCCTCTTCTGTTATCTTTCTATATTTTCTTATTGACTATTCAAAACTTTAAAATAAGCCTCTTTTGTTCTTTCTGCTTAATTATGACCTATGTTATAATTGTTGTTCTTCTTTTCCATCTTTTTAGTTATAACTACTAGTTATAAACTTCCTTGCAAATGTCTCAAATTTGCCTATTTCGGTCTATCTTCTTTTAATTACAGTCTTTCTTATTTTACATCTAATTTCCGTAAATTTATTGTTATTCTATTTTAATTCATATTAGCCAATATTCTCTTTTTAATATTCTATTCGCATAAAAAGGAATAAAAAGGAACTAACATTTACAGGCTAAATTTTAACGTAAAACAGATGTAAATAAATTGTAAATAACAGTAAATAAATGTAAATAACTATAAATAACTGAATAAAATAGCTGAATAAAAATAACTGAATAAAATAGAGTGAAAAGAACTTTAAAAACTAGGTGTAAAAACTTATACGAAAATTGTCTCACAATTGCAGAAAAACTACAACTATTGAGAACCTTATTATATTAAATTACTTAAAATTTAAAATAATTTTTAAACACTCCTGTGGTCCTTAGCTCGAGTTCTTGGTCTTTCTTGATCCTCTCCTAGAGCGTAAATACTTTTTTCAAAAAGATTCTCTCCTTAGAAATTTTTTATTTCTAAGGTCTAGCCTGTGGCAACGAACCTGAATAGGAGAAAATATGAATAAGAAAAATGCTATACCTAGGGTCTTATTTTTAGCATAACTTTGGGATCTCAGACCATTGGATTTGACTACTAATTCTTGTGCAACCATGTCATAGCTCGATGGGAACCGTCGGATGGAAGCACGACACACAGGTTGGAATAAAAATAGCAAAACACATCACAGTTTAATCTGGACGAAAATTTATCCATATACTAAGATGGGTCGACACCCAAGTCGACCCTTATATGTGTTAGGTCGACCTATATGTCGAGCTAGCTAAAGGGAAGGTCGACCTGATCTTATTTTTTTTTACTTTTTCGGCGTTTTTTTCTTAATTCGTATCTTCTTCGTTTTAGCTCAGATTTTGAAAATCTATATATGAAAATTGACCAGAAAATTACCACGGACACAATAATGCAACTCACGTGGCTCAATTCTATTAATTTCATAAAGTTATTTTATTATTCAGTTAATTCCTTAATTAATTATTGTATCATAAATTTCGAGTTGTTACATTCTCCCCTCCTTAAAGGATTTCGTCCTTGAAATCTCCAAGAATATAAGAATGAAATAAAGGTTTTCACCTAAGTTCTACAACCAACTACTCAATCACCATCCATTACTTCCATTGTCCTTAAGTTTTCTAACGTAATTTATGATATGTGCAATTAGTGTAGCGTCAATCTCCCTAGCTTATGCAAAAGATTAGGCGGTCTACTGATTCAGTCGACCTCCTTTTATGTAATCATGTCCATGCTATGTTTCCAAATGAATGCAAATTTTCTAATGATAACTGATTGTTTTATATGTGTGCTACAATCATCATCCAAATGAAACAATCGTATGATAATCATCCATTTATAGCAACCATTAAATAAAATAAAATGCAAATATGCACACATCCATATGCTCTAGCGACCTACTTAGGCCGATCCCTAAGAGGTAATAGTGCATTGTGTTTATATATGCGTTCATTAGCATCCACTAGCAAACACTTGCAACTACTAGCGTTCAACATACATAACATGTTCTGGTAACATGTTAACACTCAGTCCTACCATCCATAGGTTATGTCCTAAGATCTACCCTCCCAAGGGATAATAAAGGAAAGAACCTATTCAAAACTAAAGATGGAAACAGGAAATTCCAAATTTATTATCAAAGAGATGTGGATAAGGTACGTATTTTGTCTTAATCAAATCAATTTCTCTGAAATCTCTCTAACCATGTCGGGACCAAGTAGCAATCTATTTAGACTTTAACCAACACAAAGACGACTTGCACGGTCTTCCATAAAGAGCTTCGAAAGGTGTCAATCCAATGCCATCTTGAAAACTATTATTTTACGCAAATTCCACTAAAGGAAGATGCTTCCTCCAAGTTCCTCCAAAATTAAGAATACATCCTCAACCACATGTGTTTTATTATCTTACTAATATCACCTTACTATATAGTCTACACACATGATGCAACAATCCTAGGTTCTCATTGGCGTCCTATGCACTTTACGAAAACTTCTACTATTACTTCTAAAGTAATCACTGCTATCTCCTACATAGCCTTACCATTTTTCTATCACGCCTAGGAAACGATTCCTATCTACTACGCATTTAAAAGTTTTGTTTGGTATTTATCATTTCATTTCAAAAACTAAAGCTTCTAAATTTTTAAAACATCAAATCCCAAAAATGTTGCCTTTAAAAGTGTTATTTTCATGTTTCTATTAAATTCAACGGTACTTTGTTACTTAAGATTTTATCTTTCTAGACTTGCATCCTTGCATCTTTTTGAATTTACATTATTCCCCAAACCTAGAGGGGAAAACTTACAAATTCTAAATTCAAAACTTATTCCTCATTTTTTTAAAGACCTTTACAGCTCCATAAAAATTTGGATTTTGAAATTTAACTGATAGTCAGTTTTTTTCGCTTCCAAATATTTATCTACTTTTTCACCAAGCCATTTTTCTTTTAGATATCTTTAAAATGTCCTCTTATGTTTTCAAAACATCTTCTTTTCATAGATTTTCAATTTTACAAAAACTGAAGTAGACAAGAATAATTATTTTATTAAAAAACCCTTAATTTTCCAATTACCTAACCTTGGAGGATTTTCTAATTTACTACAAATTGGGACTTTCTACAAAGGAAACCAACCAATGCGCATAATCAATGGAAAAGAAAACATATGTAATTTCCATTGCTTAGCTTTTTCTACTAAGGCTCTCTATAATATCTCTCCTAACTAACACTGTCTCTAATTGTTACACTTCTTATTACACCAAATGGTTTTATACCTTAATATGTCGGAATTACTTTCTTTTATAGGAAACTGTTAACGCTAAAACGTTATATGACTCTTTTAAAAGAGGACTTCATGTTTATGTGAAATTATAAGAAACTTATTTTATATTTTTTGAAATGATCTATACAAAATATGATGCTTCCCATACCTTGTACATCTCTTTCACGTATTCCATATGACTTGCACAGAACATCTTTATTTGTGATTTGGTATCATAGAAAATTGTATCATTATTCAGTTCATTTCAATAGATTAAAGTATGTTTAGTCTATATTCTCCTACGATAGATAATTTCTATGAAATTTATTAATATTCTAATATTTAACTTACAAACCACTTTTTTCTATACTTAGAAACTATCTTCAAAGCAAATTCTTATTTGGGTCAAAACAGTTGTTGCATAAAACACCAATACTACAGCCTAGAATTACTAGTGTATGAGTTCAATAAATACTAATAAATATCGTATACTATGTAAAAACATTTCCTTTGGGAGTCACCCACATAACAGTAGTGTTATAGTCTATGCTCCTTTTATTTTTTACGAAAACATCTACTACAACAATAAATGTTGTAATCTATGTTTCCGATACTTAATACACTCTAGGTTTTTATTTTAAAATCTAAGTTTACCTACAAAGAAACTAGTGAGCTATATATGCTCTATAATTCTTAAAAAAAATCACTTTTAACAAAATTTACATTTTTCAACTTTTTAAGTCAATAATTTCATTTCGTTGGGCTTGACATAATGTGAATTTTTCTCTTACTACTCTAGGAGTATCCTTCCTAAACCTTGGAAATCTCATTTCCTTGCCAAAGTCTTTTATTCCTATTCCTCTTTTATGCTTATATTTATCCCAAGGCACTCCTGTTGAATCCACTTATTTGAAACAATTATAATTTTTTCAATTATTTACACATGGGCTTTCCCCTTTTTTTCACCTGAATCTATTGTACATCTCCAATCTTTGTCTACAACTCTTTAGATTTCCACAATCCAAACCTAAATGTAAAAAACCGTTCCTCAAACACTTTCCATGTGTTGACCTTCTCTATTCCTTAAGAAATGCAATTCCTTACGCCAAAAATGACACTTCAAGAATTTTGCCCTCAACTGATGAACGCAAACTGTACAAAGAACCTCCTCTAGATGAATAGCATGCTCTTCCATACTTTTGGGAAACAATAAAATATCTTCCAGGAATACTACTACAAACTCAGTTAGGACATTTCTAAAAACACGGCTCATCAAATCTACAAAATTGGATGGGGCGTTGGTTAGCCCAAACGGCGTAACCAACCACGCAAAGAATCCATCTGATGAAGCCTTTCTTCAATAGCTCACAAATCTGCTTAGTTAACTCCTTCCTTTCATGTGTCTCAGAAAAAATGCCACTGGCTTAGCATTGTCATTCATGTAGATCCTGAAGTTGATCTCTCTCTTAGGGGGTAGTCCTCTACCTCCTCAAAAATATTTGGGAAATCTCTAATGACTGGAACAGAATCTATCCCTCCTAGTGATGAATCAAGGGAATAAAGGAAACTCAACATTTATGACCCCTATGGGTCGCAAGAAATCTCAAAAGCCCTACTGCTGCATGTTTCTAGTCTAACGACTCTTGTGACGATGCGACTTTTCGACGCTCGAAAACCAACATCAATACGTCCACTGTATCAGCTGCCGAGCAATCGAATGCCGAAAAACCGTACCGTCATGGTTAAAGAAGAAGAAAAAGGTAGAAGAAGAGAGAAAAAAATAGAACAGAAAAGAAAGAAACAACAGAACAATAACAGAATCTCACAGTCGCAGCGGAACAACATATAATAGATAAATGAATAATCTTTAAACAAAGAACTATATCAGTTATTACATTACATCACATTACATTACATTACATCATCAGAGTGTACAACAACAAAACAGCGGAAACGAAATACTATATACTAGTGATACGCCATGCCATCCAACTTGCCTCCTGCAACTCCTGAATTCCAGAATATCCTAATAACCTGACTCTAGACTACCCGTGTGGAAATTGGTGGGCACCCTGAGTTTATGAAGGAAAAAAATGAACTCCGAGTCAGTCATGTGACTGGTGTGAGAACTAAAACAGCTTATTTTTAAAACAAAGTACAGGATAATTTTAAAATAGATTCGCAATGCTTTTTAGAAAATGAGACTACCATAAGGCCTCCCGCACACACACACAATGCAAACGCAAAATCGGAGGAGATTTCTCCTTATGATAGTCAAAGATGCTTGATACGCATTAAAAAGAAACATTTGATATTATTACTAGTGCATAGTGTGGGAAAAATAATTTCGAAAGCAAAGATATAAATCTTAGCCAACATAGGCATTCCACACTTATGCCTACTATAGCTACCATCCAAACAGTGGGGCGCCACCATAAGTGAATGATAGATTCTACAACTAAAACCGTACAAGATTGTATTGTTTCTTTGGATTTCCAACAAATCGTCAGGCCAAGGAACTTCCCATTGCCACATGGGTACGCCTCTGGAAAGACGACCCGAGAACCTAACCGGATCTCTGCCAACACAAGGCCGGTTTACCTTTCAAACTAGGTAACTACTGACACGAATATGTCATTCCCCGATCTTAACTGATCTATATCTGAAGATCCTCGTTTTCCAACAACCACAAAGCAATTAATTTGCAGCAACAACATAGGTTAAGTATCTGGGCTCCATACCATGATACCACCTCTATCCAGAAGGAATGACATACACTAAAGGGGCACTACCCCCTAATAACCTTGCCACATCCTTCCTGTTTTGACCATTTCCAGAGTGTGAGGTCCGATGAAGTCTCGTCCACAAAGCCACGCTTTATACAAAGCTGTGCTTTGATCATCAAATGCTCAACAGCACTTTGAATGCCACATTACCAATTTAGGAATGTAGCGCTAGTAACCATCAACTACATAAATTCTAAGGGTGTTAAGCTAAGAGAATAAATTCTCCGCCACCAACAGAAATATATTTGATAGAAACCAGCTTTACATCTCAAATTGTAACGTCAGACACACATCTATACAAGTCCGTTCCAGGATCGAACGGAACCGAAGGCACTTACAAAGAAGTCCTTGCAATCCGTATATTCACTAATCACGACCGGACTTCCCATCATAAAGGGTAATAAATTTCTCTATCGGAGATCAGCCGATGCAGAAACATTGGACGGTAATACTTCTGTTTTCATAAGTATCTGGTTTTCAACACCGATCATAAAATGCAATCTATAACGACGTATCACATATTCGAAATGGGTTATACGACCCCAAGGTTCTTTCCCGGCTAACCCGAATAGTGAGCGCTTATTTTAAAAATAAGTGTGGCATTCAAATTCAAGCAAATCACAACAAATACCTATTCAAAGGTAAATATTGATGGTCGGTTATTTAACTCTCAATAGGCATGCTTAACATCACCAGATTCCAAATAATTTTCCAAATTATTTATTTTCCAAAATATCTTTATTAGATATATAATTTCCACACTTCAACCATTTGAAAAAAAAATTCAAATCACTTTTCACCTTTCAATCTTTGAAAACAAATTTCAATCATTTTGCTTACGCGGAAATACTTTCATTTCAAAATGGTTCTTAAACCAATTAAATAAATCCTTAACGATTTACTTTATATTTACGTTCCAAATCCGTAAATTTATTCCCACATTTCAAAAATAAATCAACGTTTATTTTTTTAAACAAATTCCCCTTTCTTTTATAAATTCCATAGTGAATTTATAATTTCCAAAATATCTATGAATATACGATTTCGAAATCGATTTCTAATATTCATTTTCAATTTATCTTAAAAAGATAAAATCTCAAAATATTCACTTCATATTGGAAAACATTTCTATACTTATTTAATAATAAGTAATTCACAAATCCATTTATTTTCAACACTTGGAAAATATTCAATATACTTCGAAATTAAGTATATATTTCATTCTTTAAGGAAAACATTCTCTTAAACACATTTATATGAATCAAAATGAATGTTGCGTAAAACATTGTTACGACGACCCAAAATCACTAGTATAGGGTTTCAAAATTTTAGATAGATATATAAATCCCAATACTATATAAAACATTTCCTTTCGGAAATCATTTACTATAACAACAGTGTTATAGTCCACTATTTCCTTCTATTTCTCGAAAATGTCTATTTCAACAATAAATGTTGAAATCTATGGTTTCGATGTTTAACACAATTTAATACATCATTAAAACAATTAACTTCATTTGATAATATCCATTTTCCCAAAACATATCCATTTTATTTAATAATATATTCACTGTCCAAATCGTGAATATACTTTACTAACCAAATTCAATATTTTCTACACATTTTATTTGAAGGATAATTCGCTATCCAAAATCTCGAATATATCTCCTTTAATAATCTTCTATATTAAATTTATCAAATTTAATTGATTTCGGATTTATAAACAATGTTTATAAATTCCATTTCTATTTATAAAAACTTCAATTAAAAAAATCCCTTTTATAAATCAATTTAATTTATAACTCAACTTTATACCCAAAATCTGATTTATAAGTTAATTATTTATAAATCTTTTATTTTACAAAATCTATTCATTTCATAACTTCACAATTTATAAATCTATAAATTTTATTCACTTGTGAAATCCATTTATACTTCATTTTAACACTTAATAAAACTCGTTTCACAATTCCTATATTTTTAATTTATAAATATTAGTCTTAGAAATCTTTTATATAAACCGTTTATAATAATTCAAAAATCTCAATTTAAATAAACCAATCCTTTTAATAATTTACAAAATGTTATTTAAAACTTATATAACTCCAAAATCATACTTGAGTACTATTTTCCAAAAAAATATAACTTTTATAACAATAAAATTATAATGTTTATTTATTTTAACAATTCCAAAATTTAATAAAACGTATACTTTCAAAAATCACTATAAAATTCTTTTTAAAATCAAAAATCATTATTTTAAAACTTCAAAAATGGATCCGATGATGCAACAGTACCAAATAGTCAATCACGACAACAAAGACATCATATATCAGTATATAATAATCAACAAATATCAAAATATCTGTAAATAAATCAATATAGTTGAGGAATCCAGTTGGATCCCTCCAACATGTTTCCTGCATCCAAAGATGTTAGCACAATACCAATTCCGTTCTAATACGAAATATCACGGTATATGGGATTTATAAAATATTATCCGCTATTATGCGGCGCAATAGGGACTTATCCGCTATATAATGCGGGAAATCAACTCCAAGTACATAAATAATACCAATTTCACTTTGCAGTGAAATATTCGCGGTATATCTTTTTAATAAATAACCTCCGCTGACTAACGGCGTATAATGTCTATTTTTAACAATCAATAGATAATAATTTATCATTCAATCATACAATCAAGAAATTTTAAATCTAACTATTTAAAATTTAAATCGAAACAATTCGATTGAGTGAGAAGTTCTCACCTTGCTTTCAATTCAGTTGTAGCGTTTTATTTCGAATAAAATTAAACGTGCGTTTAATTTTATCTGAAATTCTCACTAACTCCAAACGACTCCAATCCAGCTTCATAGCGTAGTATTTGTCCATACGGTTCCAATGCAACTTGTTTCGTCAAAAATGGACCTCGTATGAACAAGTTACAACATTTTAAAGATTACACGATTTATAATATAATAATTTTACAATTAATTTAATTTATTTTAACCAAAAACCCTCACATCCGTTAAATGTGGTTTGCAATTATCCAGGCCATTCCCATTGTCTTCTCCAACTCATGCACGTTTCCAGGTTGTTGAACGCAACCCACTTACGTTCAAAACCATAAATTTTCGCACCCAATACGAACACTACCACCTCGATCAACCGCCGCCATTCGAAGCGCCCAGCCTAGCACCACCACCGGCCCAAGTTTCAATGTGCTCGGCTTCATATTTTGCTAGAAAAACGTGCTTGAACGTGATGGCTTTGAGCTCAAATTCCCATCGATCAACTTCGAGTTAAACGATCATAGCCATTCACAACATAGAGCTCGCGAAGTTCTTTAACTTTCTTTTAGGAATCGAAAGCTAAAAGGGTTTGGGTTGGAAGATAATTGGAGGGGAAAGTTATGCATTTTCGGCCATTGGTATAGGGAATGGCGGATGAGACATTTAGGGTTAGGGTTTTGATTAATTTGTGAAAATAATGAATGTTTGTGGCCTTTTATAGAAAACCGACGAAACACTATTCATCCCGGATTTTCCGAACTCCAAATCTCACGTAATGACCGGCATTTCTAGGGTTTACCCCGCGTTCTGGTTACAATGGAATAGGTTTCGGAAGCTAATTTGATCATCTGTGCGAGTTACGGCAATAAACGATCAATTTAAATTAAACCGATGTAAACTAATTTCTAGGCGTTTTGGCTTGCCCCAGACAAACGGTAAATCCAATTGACATGAAATTTGAAAGCAAACAATAATATCACATTACGGATCCGATGAAACTGGTTTCGTAGAAATCCAAGAATGTTTGAAAAATGCCTATTTTAACTCGTCGATTAAATATTAAAATATTCAATTTTCACAAATTAACTTTTAATTCGATTTCAAAAGTTCTACAACATCATTCTAGCTCTAATATGACTAAATAAAATTTAAAAAATCAATTTTAACCATATTAAACCCAATTTCCAATTATTTCTGTAATTTCAACTATTAAATTATCGATTTAATTATCCAATTAAATCTAGATATTCGAAATAAAATTTATTCGACTTATAAATCTTACTTATTAATATTTAAAAGCTATTAAATATACGAACTTTAATTAACAGAAATTCTGGTTCGTTACAAACTTCCCCCTTAAAAGAATTTCGTCCTCGAAATTACCAAGTAAGAAAAAGTTACAGCATTAACTTTCCAAAACAGACAATTCAGATTGGATTTTTCAAATCTCTTAAGTGTTTAACTTTCCCAAAATTCATAGTTAAACTTCTTACAAAATCTTTACTAAGTTTCCAAATCATACTTAGTTTTCAAAATTTTCCCAATTTTCTTAAAAATGTTCTAACGCCTTAAATTTCCAAAAAAATTCGCCATAGTCTCCTTTGCGCGGCTCGATCAAAAAAAAATGATAGTATATATGTCACAAATATACATCTCATCAAGTGATGAGGCATCCCGCAGTGAAAAAAAGTGTAAAAGTACGATATTTAATCTGAGATATGTACCTTATATTTTATTAGCGTGCATATACGGCTAATATAGCTCGAAAGCGAGCTCCAAATGCGAAGTATAAGCCATCCGCACCTACTATACACTCAATAAAACAAATGAGAACATGTATATATGAAAATAATATCAATATACAACATATAGCAACATAACAACTACATGTGCCAACATAGCAAATGCAACAAAAGCAACAAATGCAACCATCAAACAACTATTATCCAACTAACATCCAACAAATCCATAACCAAATCAATATGCATTCACTTCTCATTATTATTCAATGAATTGGTTTTCCAATTTAATCACATTTGATTTGTTGACATTGGATTTACTAACATTCATTCATATTCAATTTCAATTAGTTTACATTCACTAATTTACATTCAAGTTAGTTTACTTTCAATCCAAATCAAATTCAGTTCTATTCAAATTCATTTACTTCACTTTCAATTTGAATTCAATTACATAGCTTTTAATTCCGCTAAATCAATTTCAGTAACACTTGAGGAATTATACACAATCAATTAACAACCATATAACAACCAATATATATTCAACATAACCAAATTATTTAATTTACATTCGATTTGGTTCACACTTTTAATTCCAATTGGTTGATATTAAATTGACTTCCATTCAATTATTCAATTTCTCAACTTCATTAGCTTCTAATGAATTTACACTTACATTCATTATTTCATATCAATTATTTACATTTAATTGATTAACATTCAATCCATTTATCAATTCAATTGCTAATTCCTTTAACAATATAAGGTTGAATTTCATTTATATAACTCAAGTTCATATTCTTCACTTCACTTTATTAATTTACTTCGATACCAAAATCAACTTCATTCAACTTCAGTTAAGTTATATTCCACATATAAATCCAATTCAGATTCCAATTCCATTTCTATTTAACTTTTTACCAAAGCTAAATTTATTAACTCATGTTATAAGTTCAAAACTTATTTCACTTATATTCATCATTTTATAAGTTATACAACTTATATTCAATAATTACCACTTGGATTTTATTGATTTACTTATACTTACTTTAATTTAACTCCATCTTGTAAGTTAAATTTATTCTATCAAAATTCAAATTTGTATAAGCTATCAACTCATTTATCATTCCCATAAATATTTTAAATAGGATTCCAGAGTCTTTTCAATCTTTCAAAACCATTTTTGAAACCAATTCAATTATCCTTTGAATTTCAAAACCCAAATCCAAATTTTTCAAACAACTTTCATTTAAAACAATTTGGCAGCAATCCCTCTTTTGGAAACCCAAAAATGAACACCAATGATGTTGCAACCATCATCGGAATTATTTTCTAGCGACCGAAGAGAGTTTAGAGCTTTAATTTCTCCAAAACAATTTTCCAAAATATCAAATCCTTTCAAAACACTTCTCTGGAATTTTATTTTCAGATTATAAATCACATTTACAAACCTTTTACTTATATAATTTCACTTCTTATATATAAGAATATTTCACAAGTGTAAATCATTTTAATTATAACTCCATACTTATAGTTCTTCGTTTATACAATTATTCTTTAAAAATTGTTGTTTTTATTCAACAATCAAACAATCAATTCATATACACTTTAATAATTCTGAAAAAAATTATTCCTTTATATATAAAATATAATCGAGGTAAAATTATTTCATTTACCCAACTTAAAATGATAATATGTCGGTTTATCTCGTTTAAGAGTTTAGAAACCCCTATCGATAACATGGCGTCCCAACTACGGACCAGAATTCACAAACAGCTCAACAGATAAGCAAACACAATATAAAACAATTTCGTATTCACTAATAAATATGCGCTCGTATCTATTATTACACTCAAACTCATTCTAGAGTACTACTGACTCTATCTCTAATGAGTAATACCCAACAGAGCCTTGGTTGTCGCTTAACCATAAGCTCTGATACCAAATGTGACGATGCGACTTTTCGACGCTCGAAAACGGACATCAATACGTCCACTGTATCATCTACCGAGCAATCGAATGCCGGAAAACCGTACCGTTATGATTAAAGAAGAAGAAAAAGATAGAAGAAGAGAAAAAAAAGATAGAACAGAATAGAAAGAAACAATAGAACAATAACAGAATCTCACAATCGCAGCGGAACAACATATAATAGATAAATGAATAATCTTTAAACAAAGAGCTATATCAGTTATTACATTCCAGAATATCCTGATAACCTGACTCTAGACTGCTCGTGTGGAAATTGGTGGGCACCCAGAGTTTAGGAAGGAAAACAATAAACTCCGAATAAGTCATGTGACTGGTGTGAGAACTAAAACAGTTTATTTTTAAAACAAAGTACAGGATAATTTTAAAATAGATTCGCAATGCTTTTTAGAAAATGAGACTACCATAAGACCTCCCAAACACACACACAATGCAAACGCAGAATCGGAGGAGATTTCTCCTTATGATAGTCAAAGATGCTTAATACGCATTAAAAAGAAACTTTTGATATTATTACTAGTGCATAGTGTAGGAAAAATCATTTCGAAAGTAAAGATATAAATCTTAGCCGGCATAGGCATTCCGAACTTATGCCTACTATAGCTACCATCCAAACAGTGGGGCGCCACCATAAGTGAATGATAGATTGTACAACTAAAACCGTACAAGATCGTATTGTTTCTTTGGATTTTCAACAAATGGTCAGGCCAAGGAACTTTCCATTGCCACATGGGTACGCCTCTGGAAAGACGACCCAAGAACCTAACCGGATCTCTGCCAACACAAGGCCAGGTTACCTTTCAAACTACGTAACTACTGACACGAATATGTGATTCCCTGATCGTAACTGATCTATATCTGAGGATCCTCGATTTCCAACAACCACAAAGCAATAAATTTGCAGCAACAACATAGGTTAAGTATCTGGGCTCCATACCATGATACCACCTCTATCCAGAAGGAATGACATACACTAAAGGGGCGCTACCCCCTAATAACCTTGCCGCATCCTTCCTGTTTTGACCATTTCCGGGGTGTAAGGTCCGATGAAGTCTCATCCACAAAGCCACGCTTTATACAAAAGCTGTGCTTTGATCATCAAATGCTCAACAACACTTCGTATGCCAAATTACCAATTTGGGAATGTATCGCTAGTAACCATCAACTACATAACCTCAAAGGGTGTTAAGCTAAGAGAATAAATTCTCCGCCACCAACGGAAATATATTTGATAGAAATCAGCTTTACATCTCAAATTGTAACGTCAGACACACATCCATACAAGTCCGTTCCGGGATCGAACGGAACCGAAGGCACTTACAAAGAAGTCCTTGCAATTCGGATATTCACTAATCACGACCGGACTTCCCATCACAAAGGGTAATAAATTTCTATATCGGAGATCAGCCGATGCAGAAACATTCATCGGTAATTCTTCCGTTTTCATAAATATCCGGTCTTCAACACCGGTCATCAAATGCAATCTATAACGACGTATCACATATTCGGAATGGGTTATACGACCTCAAGGTCCATTCCCGGCTAACCCGAATAGTGAGCGCTTATTTTAAAAATAAGTGTGGCATTCAAATTCAAGCAAATCACAACAAATACATATTCAAATGTAAATATTGATAGTCGGTTATTTAACTGTCAATAGGCATGCTTAACATCACCAGATTCCAAATAATTTTCCAAATTATTTATTTTCCAAAATATCTTTACTAGATATATAATTTCCACACTTCAACCATTTCAAAACAAATTTCAAATCACTTTTCACCTTTCAATCTTTGAAAACAAATTTCAATCATTTTCCTTTCATTTCAAAATGGTTCATTTAAACCAATTAAATAAATCCTTAACGATATACTTTATATTTACGTTCCAAATCCGTAAATTTATTCCCACACTTCAAAAATAAATCAACGTTTATTATTTTAAACAAATTCCGCTTTCTTTTATAAATTCCATAGAGAATTTATAATTTCCAAAATATCTATGAGTATACGATTTCCAAATCGATTTCTAATATTCATTTTCAATTTCTCTTAAAAAGATAAAATCTCAAAATATTCACTTCATATTGGAAAACATTTCTATACTTATTTAATAATAAGTAATTCACAAATCCATTTATTTTCAACACTTGAAAAATATTCAATGTACATAAATAGAAATTAAGTATATATTTCATTCTTTAAGGAAAACATTCTCTTAAACACATTTATTTGAGTCAAAACGAATGCTGCGTAAAACATCGTTACGACGACCCAAAATCACTAGTATAGAGATTCGAATTTTTAGATAGATATATAAATCCCAATACTATATAAAACATTTCCTTTTGGAAATCATTTACTATAACAACAGTGTTATAGTCCACTATTTCCTTCTATTTCTCGAAAACGTCTATTTCAACAATAAATGTTGAAATCTATGGTTTCGATGTTTAACACAATTTAATACATCATTAAAACAATTAACTTCATTTGATAATATTCATTTTCCCAAAACATATCCATTTTATTTAATAATATATTCACCGTCCAAAATCGTGAATATACTTCACTAACCAAATTCAATATTTTCTACACATTTTATTTCAAGGATAATTCGCTATCCGAAATCGCGAATATATCTCCTTTAATAACCTTCTATATTAAATTTATCAAATTCAATTGATTTCGGATTTATAAACAATGTTTATAAATTCCATTTCTATTTATAAAAACTTCAATTAAAAAAATCCCTTTTATAAATTAATTCAATTTATAACTCAACTATATACCCAAAATCTGATTTATAAGTTAATTATTTATAAATCTTTTATTTTACAAAATCTATTCATTTCATAACTTCACAATTTATAAATCTATAAATTTTATTCACTTGTGAAATCTATTTATACTTCATTTTAACACTTAATAAAACTCGTTTCACAATTCCTATATTTTTAATTTATAAATATTAGTCTTAGAAATCTTTTATATAATCCGTTTATAATAATTCAAAAATCTCAATTTAAATAAACCAATCCTTTTAATAATTTACAAAACGTTATTTAAAACTTATATAACTCCAAAATCATACTTGAGTACTATTTTCCAAAAAAATATAACTTTTATAACAATAAAATTATAATGTTTATTTATTTTAACAATTCCAAAATTTAATAAAACGTATACTTTCAAAAATCACTTTAAAATTCTTTTTAAAATCAAAAATCGTTATTTTAAAACTTCAAAAACGGATCCGATGATGCAACAACACCAAATAGTCAATCACGACAATAAAGACATCATATATCAGTATATGATAATCAACAAATATCACAATATCTGTAAACAAATCAATATAGTTGAAGAATCCAGTTGGATCCCTCCAACCTGTTTCCCTGCATCCAAAGATGTTAGCACAATACCAATTCCGCTCCAATACGGAATATCGCGTTATATGCGATTTATAAAATATTATCCGCTATTATGCGGCGCAATAGGGTCTTATCCGCTATATAATGCGGGAAATCAACTCCAAGTACATAAATAATACCAATTTCACTTTGAAGTGAAATATTCGCGGTATATGTTTTTAATAAATAACCTCCGCTTACTAACGGTGTATAATGTCTATTTTTAACAATCAATAGATAATAATTTATTATTCAATCATACAATCAAGAAATTTTAAATCTAACTATTTAAAATTTAAATCGAAATAATTCGATTGAGTGAGAAGTTCTCACCTTGCTTTCAATTCAGTTGTAGCGTTTTATTTCGAATAAAATTAAATGTGCATTTAGTTTTATCCGAAATTCTCACTAACTCCAAACGACTCCAATCTAGTTTCATAGCGTAGTATTCATCCATACGTTTCCAATGCAACTGGTTTCGTCCAAAATGGACCTCGTATGAACAAGTTACAACATTTTAAAGATTACACGATTTATAATATAATAATTTTACAATTAATTTAATTTATTTTAACCAAAAACCCTCACAGCCGTTAGATGTGGTTTGCAATCATCCAGGCCGTTCCCATTGTCTTCTCCAACTCACGCACGTTTCCAGGTTGTTGAACGCAACCCACTTATGTCCAAAACCCTCAATTTTCGCACCCAATACGAGCACTACCACCTCGATCAACCACCGCCGTTCGAAGCGCCTAGCCTAGCACCACCACCGCCAAGTTTCAACGTGCTCGGCTTCATATTTTGCTAGAAAAACATGCTTGAACGTGATGGCTTTGAGCTCAATTCCCATCGATCCACTTCGAGTTAAACGATCATAGCCGTTCACAACATAGAGCTCGCGAAGCTCTTTAACTTTCTTTTAGGAATCGAAAGCTAAAAGGGTTTGGATTGGAAGATAATTGGAGGGGAAAGTTAAGAATTTTTGGCCATTGGTATAGGGAATGGCGGCTGAGACATTTGGGGTTAGGGTTTTGATTAGTTTGTGAAATAATGAATGTTTTTGTCCTTTTATAGAAAACCGACGAAACACTATTCATCCCGGATTTTTCGAACTCCAAATCTCGCGCGGTGACCGGCATTTCTAGGATTTACCCCGCGTTTCGGACACAATGGAATAGGTTTCGAAAGCTAATTCGATCATCTTCGCAAGTTACGGCAATAAACGATCAATTTAAATTAAACTGATGTAAACTAATTTCTAGGCGTTTTGGCTTGCCCCGGACAAACGATAAATCCAATTGACATGAAATTTGAAACCATAAAATAATATCACATTACGGATCCGATGAAACTGGTTTCATCGAAATTCGAGACTGTTTGAAAAATGGCTATTTTAACTCGTCAATTAAATATTAAAATATTCAATTTTCACAAATTAACTTTTAATTCGATTATAAAAGTTCTATAACATCATTCTAGCTCTAATATGACTAAATAAAATTTAACAAATCAATTTTAACCATATTAAACCCAATTTCCAATTATTTCTGTAATTTCAACTATTAAATTATCGATTTAATTATCCAATTAAATCTAGATATTCGAAATAAAATTTATTCGACTTATAAATCTTACTTATTAATATTTAAAAGCTATTAAATATACGAACTTTAATTAACAGAAATTCTGGGTCGTTACAAACTTCCCCTTAAAAGAATTTCGTCCTCGAAATTACCAAGTAAGAAAAAGTTACAGCATTAACTTTCCAAAACAAACAATTCAGATTGGATTTTTCAAATCTCTTAAGTGTTTAACTTTCCCAAAATTCATAGTTAAACTTCTTACAAAATCTTTACTAAGTTTCCAAATCATACTTAGTTTTCAAAATTTTCCCAATTTTCTTAAAAATATTCTAACGCCTTAAATTTTCGAAAAAATTCGCCATAGTCTCCTTTGCGCGGCTCGATCCAAAAAAAATGATAGTATATAGATCACAAATATACATCTCATCAAGTGATGAGGCATCCCGCAAGGAAAAAAGTGTAAAAGTACGATATTTAATCCGAGATATGTACCTTATATTTTATTAGCGAGCATATACGGCTAATATAGCGCGAAAGCGAGCTCCAAATGCGAAATATAAGCCATCCGCACCTACTATACACTCAATCAAACAAATGAGAACAAATATATATATATAAAAATAATATCAATATACAACATATAGCAACATAACAACTACATGTGCCAACATAGCAAATGCAACAAAAGCAACAAATGCAACCATCAAACAACTATTATCCAACTAACATCCAACAAATCCATAACCAAATCAATATGCATTCACTTCTCATTATTATTCAATAAATTGGTTTTCCAATTTAATCACATTTGATTTGTTGACATTGGATTTACTAACATTCATTCATATTCAATTTCAGTTAGTTTGCATTCACTAATTTACATTCAAGTTAGTTTACTTCCAATCCAAATCAAATTCAGTTCTATTCAAATTCATTTACTTCACTTTCAATTTGAATTCAATTACATAGCTTTTAATTCCGCTAAATCAATTTCAGTAACACTTGAGGAATTATACACAATCAATTAACAACCACATAACAACCAATGTATATTCAACACAAATTATTTAATTTACATTCGATTTGGTTCACACTTTTAATTCCAATTGGTTGATATTAAATTGACTTCCATTCAATTATTCAATTTCTCAACTTCATTAGCTTCTAATGAATTTACACTTACATTCATTATTTCATATCATTTATTTACATTTAATTGATTAACATTCAATCCATTTATCAATTCAATTGCTAATTCCTTTAACAATATAAGGTTGAATTTCATTTATATAACTCAAGTTCATATTCTTCACTTCACTTTATTAATTTACTTCGATACCAAAATCAACTTCACTCAACTTAAGTTAAGTTATATTCCACATATAAATCCAATTCAGATTCCAACTCCAGTTCTATTTAACTTTTTACCAAAGCTATATTTATTAACTCATGTTATAAGTTCAAAACTTATTTCACTTATATTCATCATTTTATAAGTTATGCAACTTATATTCAACAATTACCACTTGGATTTTATTGATTTACTTATACTTACTTTAATTTAACTCCATCTTTTAAGTTAAATTTATTCTATCAAAATTCAAATTTGTATAAGTTATCAACTCATTTATCATTCCCATAAATATTTTAAATAGGATTCCAGAGACTTTTCAATCTTTCAAAACCATTTTTGAAACCAATTCAATTATCCTCTGAATTTCAAAACCCAAATCCAAATTTTCCAAACAACTTTCATTTAAAACAATTTGGCAGCAATCCCTCCTTTGGAAACCCAAAAATGAACACCAATGATGTTGCAACATCATCAGAATTATTTTCCAGCGACCGAAAAGAGTTTAGAGCTTTAATTTCTTCAAAACAATTTTCCAAAATATCAAATCCTTTCAAAACACTTCTCTGGAATTTTATTTTCAGATTATAAATCACATTTACAAACCTTTTACTTATATAATTTCACTTCTTATATATAAGATTATTTCACAAGTGTAAATCATTTTAATTATAACTTCATACTTATAGTTCTTCGTTTATACAATTATTCTTTAAAAATTGTTGTTTTTATTCAACAATCAAACAATCAATTCATATACACTTTAATAATTCCGAAAAAAATTATTTCTTTATATATAAAATATAATTGAGGTAAAATTATTTCATTTACCCAATTAAAAATGATATTATGTCGGCTTAACTCGTTTAAGAGTTTAGAAACCCCTATCGATAATATGGCGTCCCATCTACCGACCAGAATTCACAAACAGCTCAACAGATAAGCAAAACACAATATAAAACAATTTCATATTCACTAACAAATACGCGCTCGTATCTATTATTACACACAAACTCATTCTAGAGTACTACTGACTCTATCTCTAATGAGTAATACCCAACAGAGCCATGGTTGTCGCTTAATCATAAGCTCTGATACCAAATGTGACGATGCGACTTTTCGACGCACGAAAACCAACATCAATACGTCCACTATATCAACTACCGAGCAATCGAATGCCGGAAAACCGTACCGTTATGGTGAAAGAAGAAGAAAAAGATAGAAGAAGAGAGAAAAAAGATAAAACAGAACAGAAAGAAACAACAGAAGAATAACAGAATCTCACAATCGCAGCGGAACAACATATAATAGATATATGAATAATCTTTAAACAAAGAACTATATCAGTTATTACATTACATCACATTACATTACATTACATCATCAGAGTGTACAACAAAAAAACAGCGGAAAAGAAATACTATATACTAGTGAATACGCCATGCCATCCTACTTGCCTCCAGCAACTCCTGAATTCCATAATATCATGATAACCTGACTCTAGACTGCCCGTGTGGAAATTGGTGGGCACCCAGAGTTTAGGAAGGAAAACAATAAACTCCGAGTCAGTCATGTGACTGGTGTGAAACTAAAACAGTTTATTTTTAAAACAAAGTACAGGATAATTTTAAAATAGATTCGCAATGATTTTTAGAAAATGAGAATACCATAAGGCTTCCTACACACACATACAATGCAAATGCAGAATTGGAGGAGATTTCTACTTATGATAGTCAAAGATGCTTAATACGCATTAAAAAGAAACATTTGATATTATTACTAGTGCATAGTGTAGGAATAATCATTTTGAAAGTAAAGATATAAACCTTAGCCAGCATAGGCATTCCGCACTTATGCCTACTATAGCTACCATCCAAACAGTGGGGCGCCATCATAAGTGAATGATATGTTCTACAACTAAAATCGTACAAGATCGTATTGTTTCTTTGGATTTCCAATAAATGGTCAGGCCAAGGAACTTCCCATTGCCACATGGGTATGCCTCTGGAAAGACGACCCAAGAACCTAACCGAGTCTCTGCCAACACAAGGCCGGGTTACCTTTCTGTTGAATATGCGCTTATATGATTTTTGTTTGATGATAATAAACATATATACATTCGTTTAAATGTATTTGTTAATATACTATTCTATTTTTCACAGTTTAAATAAATATTTGTTGAATAAAATAAATTACACAGAATTTGAATTCAAACGAATATATTATTCAAACAAATATTTATTACAATCTTGAATAGTACAATTTCATGCTCTCACTATACATATACAGTTTTGAATACATCACAATTCAATTTACATTTATAACCTCACTACATATCACTCACACTCGTATTTAGTCTTCAACTGCATTCCAGTCAGATTCCAGCATCCGAGTAATCTGCAAAAATATTCTCAAACGCAGTAAAATTGAAAGAGAAATATTTTTGAAATTTGAAAGAAACGATGATTTTGAAAACATTGTTTGCCTCAGTTATTTGGGTTGTTCGTCATCATTTTTGACGGTGCAATATCTGTGCATATCAGTATTTTTATCAGGGACAGGCAATTATAAGTGGCTGCAGTACACACGTGTACATTCGTATACGTGTGCACTGCCTCGCCAACTCGTGTGCGCAAATCAAACAAAAGCACAGAAATCAAAAACAAGGTCAAACCCAAGATAGGTTCAACTCAAGGCAAATGAATAGACAAAGCAATTGACTACAAACAGTTCAAGACTAAAGCCACTAACAAATGCAACAGCAACATGCTTGAAGACTACAGCATGACCAAGTATGGAGTGTACAAATGCAAATGTCCAAACAACAACATGAAGTGAATCAAGTTCAAGGCAGTAGTGTATATGAATACAACTCGACTACAACAGCCAGTCCAATGATCAAATGAACTAATGAATGGATGCAAAGACAACAGCTCAGTTTAACACAATGAAAACTACAGTGATCTCAACAGAAGAGGCCATGATCAAGACCAACAGCTACATGGACTGCAACAAGCATGAAACCACAAGTTACACAATCCAATTATGCAAGAAATGCCACCAAGGGCATATGAACAGAAAAGATGCATGATGCATGAAACCACAAGTCGACCAGGCAGAGGAATGTCACAAGCATAAGAGCATGTGTACAGCAAAGTCAGAGAGACAACATAAGTATACAATATAGCATGTGCAACACAGTGGAGGTAACAAGTGCAACATACAAACAAGCATGCAACAGAGACCATGCAGATGAACAACAAAGGGTCAAAGCTCAATGCAACATGAACCAACTCCAAAATGTATCACTAGCATATACTACAGGGATGAACACACGAGAATGGACAAGGCACAAATCAAGACAGCTACAACACAAAAGTTTTCAAACCAACTACAAATGCACAGCATACATATGAAACAGAGTAGCCAAAGACAATGCCGTGAAAATCAATACAACAGAGATGAACAAATTGTAACAGTGCAGAGATGACCAAGTCGAATAATCAAATATGTGCAAATTTTTGACAAAGTCAAAACAAATAAAAGAAGAAAGATCTCTGCCGTATAAACCAAAGTTGAACAAGTCAATCAAGAGTTCACCGTGATAGCTAAGCAAATTGACCACGAAATCAAATCAATACCGTGTAAATCAAGCTACCAAAAATACGAAATTGACAAAGTCAGATCAATCCCAAGCATCAATACAAGATCGAACGACCAATTACAAATTCAAATGATTTTGTACGAACGCAAAATTGGGGTTTTGAATCCTATATAAACCCTAGGATCATCATCGGCAAATCCATTCGAGTTCGAGCATAACAAAGAACAAATCATCCAACTCGAATCACGATCGAGTTCAAGCATCAACCAGTAAAGAAAAAGAGATTAAATTACATACCGAAGCAAGGAGTCGAACTCGATCGAACAACGAAGCAGCCAAGAGCGAACGAACGAGAACAAAGCACAGGAAAAAGGCGCAGCTTCAATACCCTAAATTCGAATCAAGAGCCGAAGCCCCAATTTGGAGTAGAAGAGCCGAAGCCCTAATTTCAGAAACAGGACGAAGCCGCCATTCTCACAAGCAAAGGAACGGGCCAAGCAAAAGAAGAAGGGAACGGGTCATAGAATTAAAAAAAGGGGCCGGCCTTATTATAAAAGGCTTTAGTTTAATTAGGGTTATTTTTAATTAGGGTTATTTTTAATTAGGGTTTAGGGTTATCTGTTTATTTGTCTTTTAATTGTTGTTTTTATTTTTTCAAGTCAAAGAATTTGTAAATCACCACCTAGGGATTAGGTCGTGTCAGATTGGCTAGTTAGAATTAGTTCAGTGAGCAGGGTGTGCGAGTTTGCAGAGCTCTATAGGCGGGAGCAGTGTTTGCGAGTAATCAAAGCTCTATAGGAGGGAGCAGAGTTTGCGAGTAATCGAAGTTCTATTGTAGGCGGGAGCAGAGTTTGCGAGTAAACGAAACTCTATAGGCGGGAGCAGGGTGTGCGAGTCTAGTAGAGTGTTTGTGAGCAGGAGCAAATGTTTGCGAGTCTAGTAGAATGTTTGTGAGCGGGAGCAAATGTTTGCGAGTCTAGTAGAGTGTTTGTGAGCGGGAGCAAAAGGGTCTGCGATTCTAGTAGAGTGTCTATAAGCGTGATACTGTTTAATTTAATAGAAATCTGTGAATGCAGCAGTAGGCAGGGGTTGCCGAAGCTGGGTAAATTTTGTGTGTGGTTTACTTTTCAGCATATTTATTTTTGCAGTTTACTTCTGTGTTTAAATCAAGAAAATTTGCTATAACCCTATTCACCCCCCTCTAGGGTTAATCTAGATCCTACAAGTGGTATCAGAGCCCGGTATTTTTTCTTTAACTCTAGAGTCATGAATCCACCAGATAATATTTTTGTTGAGGGTCGTTTCAATATTATTCCTTCTATTTTCGATGGAACAGATTTTTTGAATTGGAAATTGAAAATGGAATTTTATTTAAAATCTGTTAATATTAAATGTTGGGATATTATTGAAAATGGGTGTGATATAACAAATAAGGAAAATATCTCGATTAATGCTCTTGCTATGCATATATTATATTCTCATATTAATCGTGATAATTTTTATTTCGTCTCTCATTGTGAAAGTGCACAGAAAATTTGGAAAACTCTCGATGCAATATATGGTGCAAAAGTCAACAGCAATGAGAAGTCCTCCACAGCCGACTCAGTTAAAGAAATATGCTTAACAGGATTGGTAAATAGCAGTTGTGATGAGGATGATGATGATGGAGCAGCCGAGCTGGCATTACGAACGAAGAATTCAAAAAGGAAATTTGCAGCCAAGTGGAATAAAAGCGGTAGCAATGAAAGTGAGGAAGCAGATATGTGCCTTCATGGGAATATAACCGATAGCGACGACGACGAGCCAAGTGAGGTATCAAAACTTACTCACTCTGAATTACTTATTTATTTCCACAAAGTAAATGGCTGTTTTAAACGACTTAGGGAGAAGTATGCCAAACTTGAATCACAAAATGATACTTTGTTAGAATTAAATGAGCAACTCGACAAATTAGTTAAAACCTATCAAAGTAAGATCCCTAAGTGTGATAAGTGTCCAACATTCGAAAAGGAAATTGAAAAATCAGAAATCAATATAAAATCACTTGAAAATGAAATTCTGATTTTAAAAGAGAATAATAGGAGAGAGAATTCTATTGAAAAGTGCACACAATTAATAAATGAAAATGAATCTCTCAAAACACAAGTCCAACAATTGTCAACGACTTTAGATAAATTTTCAAAAAGTGAAAAATCGTTGAATATGTTAATAGGAAAACAAACTATCAATATTGATAGACAAGGACTTGGATATACTCACTCTGAATATGTTAGAAATGAGATTAATCAAGAAAATTCAATGTGCACGATTTGTAGAAAATATGGACACAATCACAATAATTGTTGGTATAGACCCAAACATGTGAAAACTATACCGATTTGGGTTCCAAAAGGCACAAATATAAAATCTTTGAAAGTCAAACAAATTTGGGTGCCAAAAGGAACATATATAAATAGTTTTGGGTCTCCAAAAACATATTTTTCATATTCTGCCACTAACAACCATGGACCTATAAAAACAAATAGGTCACATAAATCTTTTCCCGTGTAGGTGTGGTGGCAGGCTAAGGAACAACAACAGTGTTCTCTGGATTTTGGCTGTTCTAGAAACACAACGGGCGACAAAGCAAAGTTCCTTAGCCTAGTATAAAGGTGATAGAATCACAATGGACAACAACGAAAAATTATCGTAAAGGTAAAATAGGTAAAATTGTTTTGAACGATATATTAAATGTGATAATCTGCACCGTATTCTGAATGAAATCAGCCAAAGATTGTGATGTTGAAAAAAGATGATTTTTTAATTCTGACTTATTCTTAATTGATATGATTTTTTTTGACTTGTTCTTACTTTGATTTGTGCTTAAAAATAGACCAACCATCCTTTCACCATTGAACTTAATCTGTTTGGTCAAATTATGACATTGATTTGTGCTTAATTGATGACCAATCATATTTTCAATTTTGAACTAATTTATATAAATTTGTTCGGTCAAATGATGGTTACTCATGCTACACGTAGATATATTGGTTTTGACATTTTGGCCACTGCTTATAAATTTGCACGATTTCAAAATTCATGTGAAAGCTGTTAAAAAGGACTTTAACAAATTGTTGAAACTTCAAGAAATTGTTTTTGAAATAATTATGATGTTGATTGACTGTTGATTACTCATGAATATAACTGTTTATCCTACGGCTTCATTACAAATTTCATTTAAAAAATTGTTGAAAACAATTCTGAGATAGTTTGTTGAAATTTCACAAATCTGGTCGTTGACATCCATCGAGTGAATATTGAGTGAAATTTAAATTCAGATGCAGATTACACTGGTAATATATTGGTAGAAAAATTACTAGTGGAACGTGATTAATTTTTGAAACATTCATTTGCTGCATCGTTTTTCGAAGAAAATATCTGCATATTTTTCACTTGGAATAATTTTCAAATAGCAGAAAATTTTCTTATAAAACCCCTCGAGAAAATCATGTTTGACCATATTTACAGATTAGTCATTTTTATTTGATTTTAAATTTTGACTAATCTAACTCCCTAATGATTATCGAAAAGATGAATAGTGATTGAAAAAGTGATGAGTGTTGATATTTATCATATATTAAAACTCAAGAAAGTATAATTAGAAAATTTCTTTAGAATTTCATAACAAGAGTTATAAAAACTTTTTGTTGGGTAAAAATTCCATAACCATTTCTATTTCTATCATCTTTCTATCAACCATCACTCATCAAGATCATATTCAGTATGTAAATTTGTGGTAGTTTACAAAGGAAATCATTTGTTCTTCAATATCTTTTAATTTGTGAAGGAAATTATTTGTGCTTCAATTTATTATATTTAGCAATAAAAATAAATATCCAAAGTATTCACTCTCATTTAAAAGTCCTCACGGTTATGCATGGGTGAATTACTTGGATTTTTGATTATGTGCTTCCATGCTCATTTAAAAGTCCTCACGGTTATGCATGTATGGAACGCATATCAAATTTAATTGATTTAATAGACAAGTTGATTCTAATCCCATTTAAAAGTCCTCACGGTCATGCGTGGTTAGAAGATACTTGATTTCATTTTTAAATTAAATTGGAATACTACTAATCACATTTAAAAGTCCTAACGGTTATGCATGGTTAGTAGATATTCAAATTTCCTGAAATAAATATACCACAAATAGACATAACTATATGAATTTTTGATGATTTTATCCCCATCATTTCTGAAAGTGGAATATGCGCCTAACAAGGGTAATTATGCTTTTTGTTTGAGTTTTATTGAAATTTGATATTTATATTCAATTGAGTTAAATGTTTGATTCATGTCTGTCACTTCATCCCTATTTTTATAACACTGTTATTCTTTTGCTGATAACAAAAGGGGGAGAGAAAAGTCAAGATTTTGTCAAATAGAATCAAGCAAAGGTCAAATAATTTTCCATTTGCATATAGGCTCATTTATATATTTCTATTTGTATGCATATATGTAGGGGGAGTATTATGTAGAGAGGAAGCATTTAAATAGGGGGAGCAAATTGAACGATCAAATACATTTAACATATTCAAAATCTTAAATATATGTTTGTTATCATCAAAAGGGGGAGATTGTTGAATATGCGCTTATATGATTTTTGTTTGATGATAATAAACATATATACATTCGTTTAAATGTATTTGTTAATATACTATTCTATTTTTCACAGTTTAAATAAATATTTGTTGAATAAAATAAATTACACAGAATTTGAATTCAAACGAATATATTATTCAAACAAATATTTATTACAATCTTGAATAGTACAATTTCATGCTCTCACTATACATATACAGTTTTAAATACATCACAATTCAATTTACATTTATAACCTCACTACATATCACTCACACTCGTATTTAGTCTTCAACTGCATTCCAGTCAGATTCCAGCATCCGAGTAATCTACAAAAATATTCTCAAACGCAGTAAAATTGAAAGAGAAATATTTTTGAAATTTGAAAGAAACGATGATTTTGAAAACATTATTTGCCTCGGTTATTTGGGTTGTTCGTCATCATTTTTGACTGTGCAATATCTGTACATATCAGTATTTTTATCAGGGACAGGCAATTATAAGTGGCTGCAGTACACACGTGTACATTCGTATACGTGTGCACTGCCTCGCCAACTCGTGTGCACAAATCAAACAAAAGCACAGAAATCAAAAACAAGGTCAAACCCAAGATAGGTTCAACTCAAGGCAAATGAATAGACAAAGCAATTGACTACAAACAGTTCAAGACTAAAGCCACTAACAAATGCAACAGCAACATGCTTGAAGACTACAGCACGACCAAGTATGGAGTGTACAAATGCAAATGTCCAAACAACAACATGAAGTGAATCAAGTTCAAGGCAGTAGTGTATATGAATACAACTCGACTACAACAGCCAGTCCAATGATCAAATGAACTAATGAATGGATGCAAAGACAACAGCTCAGTTTAACACAATGAAAACTACAGTGATCTCAACGGAAGAGGCCATGATCAAGACCAATAGCTACATGGACTGCAACAAGAATGAAACCACAAGTTACACAATCCAGTGATGCAAGAAATGCCACCAAGAGCATATGAACAGAAAAGATGCATGAAGCATGAAACCACAAGTCGACCAGGTAGAGGAATGTCACAAGCATAAGAGCATGTATACAGCAAAGTCAGAGAGACAACATAAGTATACAATATAGCATGTGCAACACAGTGGAGGTAACAAGTGCAACATACAAACAAGCATGCAACAGAGACCATGCAGATGAACAACAAAGGGTCAAAGCTCAATGCAACATGAACCAACTCCAAAATGTATCACTAGCATATACTACAGGGATGAACACACGAGAATGGACAAGGCACAAATCAAGACAGCTACAACACAAAAGTTTTCAAACCAACTGCAAATGCACAGAATACATACGAAACAGAGTAGCCAAAGACAATGCCGTGAAAATCAATACTACAGAGATGAACAAATTGTAACATTGCAGAGATGACCAAGTCGAATAATCAAATATGTGCAAATTTTTGACAAAGTCAAAACAAATAAAAGAAGAAAGATCTCTGCCGTATAAACCAAAGTTGAACAAGTCAATCAAGAGTTCACCGTGATAGCCAAGCAAATTGACCACGAAATCAAATCAATACCGTGTAAATCAGGCTACCAAAAATACGAAATTGACAAAGTCAGATCAATCCCAAGCATCAATACAAGATCGAACGACCAATGACAAATTCAAATGATTTTATACGAACGCAAAATTAGGGTTTTGAATCCTATATAAACCCTAGGATCATCATCGGCAAATCCATTCGAGTTCGAGCATAACAAAGAACAAATCATCCAACTCGAATCACGATCGAGTTCAAGCATCAACCAGTAAAGAAAAAGAGATTAAATTACATACCGAAGCAAGGAGTCGAACTCGATCGAACAACGAAGCAGCCAAGAGCGAACGAACGAGAACAAAGCACACGAAAAAGGCGCAGCTTCAATACCCTAAATTCGAATCAAGAGTCGAAGCCCTAATTTGGAGTAGAAGAGCCGAAGCCCTAATTTCAGAAACAGGACGAAGCTGCCATTCTCACAAGCAAAGGAACGGGCCAAGCAAAAGAAGAAGGGAACGGGTCATAGAATTAAAAAAGGGGCCGGCCTTATTATAAAAGGCTTTAGTTTAATTAGGGTTATTTTTAATTAGGGTTATTTTTAATTAGGGTTTAGGGTTATTTGTTTATTTGTCTTTTAATTGTTGTTTTTATTTTTTCAAGTCAAAGAATTTGTAAATCACCACCTAGGGATTAGGTCGTGTCAGATTGGCTAGTTAGAATTAGTTCAGTGAGCAGGGTGTGCGAGTTTGCAGAGATCTATAGGCGGGAGCAGTGTTTGCGAGTAATCAAAGCTCTATAGGAGGGAGCAGATTTTGCGAGTAATCGAAGTTCTATTGTAGGCGGGAGCAGAGTTTGCGAGTAAACGAAACTCTATAGGCGGGAGCAGGGTGTACGAGTCTAGTAGAGTGTTTGTGGGCGGGAGCAAATGTTTGCGAGTCTAGTAGAATGTTTGTGAGCGGGAGCAAATGTTTGCGAGTCTAGTAGAGTGTTTGTGAGCGGGAGCAAAAGGGTCTGCGAGTCTAGTAGAGTGTCTGTAAGCGTGATACTGTTTAATTCTAATAGAAATCTGTGAATGCAGCAGTAGGTAGGGGTTGCCGAAGCTGGATAAATTTTGTGTGTGGTTTACTTTTCAGCATATTTATTTTTGCAGTTTACTTCTGTGTTTAAATCAAGAAAATTTGCTATAACCCTATTCACCCCCCCTCTAGGGTTAATCTAGATCCTACACTTTCAAACTAGGTAACTACTGACACGAATATGTGATTCCCCGATCGTAATTGATCTATATCCGAGGATCCTCGATTTCCAACAACCACAAAGCAATAAATTTGCAGCAACAACATAGGCTAAGTATCTGGGCTCTATACTATGATACCACCTCTATCCAGAAGGAATGACATACACTAAAGGGGCGCTACCCCCTAATAACCTTGCCGCATCCTACCAGTTTTGACCATTTCCGGGATGTGAGGTCCGGCGAAGTCTCGTCCAAAAAGCCACGCTTTATACAAAAGCTATGCTTTGATCATCAAATTCTCAACAGCACTTCGTATGCCAAATTACCAATTTGGGAATATATCGCTAGTAACCATCAACTACATAACCTCTAAGGGTGTTAAGCTAAGAGAATAAATTCTCCGCCACCAACGGAAATATATTTGATAGAAACCAGCTTTACATCTCAAATTGTAACGTCAGACACACATTCATACAATTCCGTTCCGGGATCGAACGGAACCGAAGGCACTTACAAAGAAGTCCTTGCAATTCGGATATTCACTAATCACGACCGGACTTCCCATCACAAAGGGTAATAAATTTCAATATCGGAGATCAGCCGACGTAGAAACATTCGACGTTAATCCTTCTATTTTCATAAATATCCGGTCTTCAACACCGGTCATCAAATGCAATCTATAACGATGTATGACATATTCGGAATGGGTTATACGACCTCAAGGTCCTTTCCCGGCTAACCCGAATAGTAAGCGCTTATTTTAAAAATAAGCGTGGCATTCAAATTCAAGCAAATCACAACAAATACCTATTCAAAGGTAAATATTGATAGTCGATTATTTAACTGTCAATAGGCATGCTCAACATCACCAGATTCCAAATAATTTTCCAAATTATTTATTTTCCAAAATATCTTTACTAGATATATGATTTCCACACTTCAACCATTTGAAAACAAATTTCAAATCACTTTTCACTTTTCAATATTTGAAAACAAATTTCAATCATTTTCCTTACGCGAAAATACTTTCATTTCTAAATGATTCATTTAAACCAATTAAATAAATCCTTAACAATTTACTTTATATTTACGTTCCAAATCCATAAATTTATTCCCACACTTCAAAAATAAATCAACGTTTATTTTTTTTAACAAATTCCCCTTTCTTTTATAAATTCCATAGTGAATTTATAATTTCAAAAATATCTATGAATATACGATTTCCAAATCGATTTCTAATATTCATTTTCAGTTTATCTTAAAAAGATAAAATCTCAAAATATTCACTTCATATTGGAAGACATTTCTATACTTATTTAATAATAAGTAACTCACAAATCCATTTATTTTCAACACTTGGAAAATATTCAATATACTTAAATCGAAATTAAGTATATATTTCATTCTTTAAGGAAAACATTCTCTTAAACACATTTATTTGAGTCAAAACGAATGTTGCGTAAAACATCGTTACGACGACCCAAAATCACTAGTATAGGGATTCGAATTTTTAGATAGATATATAAATCCCAATAATATATAAAACATTTCCTTTCGGAAATCATTTACTATAACAACAGTGTTATACTCCATTATTTCCTTCTATTTCTCGAAAACGTCTATTTCAACAATAAATGTTGAAATCTATGGTTTCGATGTTTAACACAATTTAATACGTCATTAAAACAATTAACTTCATTTGATAATATTCATTTTCCCAAAACATATCCATTTTATTTAATAATATTTTCACTGTCCAAAATCGTGAATATACTTCACTAACCAAATTCAATATTTTCTACACATTTTATTTCAAGGATAATTCGCTATCCGAAATCGTGAATATATCTCCTTTAATAACCTTCTATATTCAATTTATCAAATTCAATTGATTTCGGATTTATAAACATTGTTTATAAATTCCATTTCTATTTATAAAAACTTCAATTAAAAAAAATCCCTTTTATAAATCAATTCAATGTATAGCTCAACTTTATACCCAAAATCTGATTTATAAGTTAATTATTTATAAATCTTTTATTTTACAAAATCTATTCATTTCATAACTTCACAATTTATAAATCTATAAATTTTATTCACTTGTGAAATCCATTTATACTTCATTTTAACACTTAATAAAACTCGTTTCACAATTCCTATATTTTTAATTTATAAATATTAATCTTAGAAATCTTTTATATAAACCGTTTATAATAAATCAAAAATCTCAATTTAAATAAACCAATCCTTTTAATAATTTACAAAACGTTATTTAAAACTTATATAACTCCAAAATCATACTTGAGTACTATTTTCCAAAAAAATATAACCTTTATAACAATAAAATTATAATGTTTATTTATTTTAACAATTCCAAAATTTAATAAAACGTATACTTTCAAAAATCACTTTAAAATTCCATTTAAAATCAAAAATCATTATTTTAAAACTTCAAAAATGGATCCGATGATGCAACAACACCAAATAGTTAATCACGACAACAAAGACATCATATATCGGTATATGATAATCAACAAATATCACAATATTTGTAAATAAATCAATATAGTTGAGGAATCCAGTTGGATCCCTCCAACCTGTTTCCTTACATCCAAAGATGTTAGCGCAGTACCAATTCCTTTCCAATACGGAATATCGCGGTATATGGGATTTATAAAATATTATCCGCTATTATGCGGCGCAATAGTGTCTCATCTGCTATATAATGCAGGAAATCAACTCCAAGTACATAAATAATACCAATTTCACTTTGCAGTGAAATATTCGCGGTATATGTTTTTAATAAATAACCTCCGCTTACTAACGGCATATAATGTCTATTTTTAACAATCAATAGATAATAATTTATCATTCAATCATACAATCAAGAAATTTTAAATCTAACTATTTAAAATTTAAATCGAAACAATTCGATTGAGTGAGAAGTTCTCACCTTGCTTTCAGTTCAGTTGTAGCGTTTTATTTCGAATAAAATTAAACGTGCGTTTAATTTTACCCAAAATTCTCACTAACTCCAAACGACTCCAATCCAGCTTCATAGCGTTGTATTCGTCCATACGGTTCCAACTCAACTGGTTTCGTCCAAAACGGACCTCATACAAACAAGTTACAACATTTTAAAGATTACACGATTTATAATATAATAATTTTACAATTAATTTAATTTATTTTAACCAAAAACCCTCACAACCGTAAGATGTGGTTTGCAATTATCCAGGCCGTTCCCATTGTCTTCTCCAACTCACGCACGTTTCCAGGTTGTTGAACACAACCCACTTACGTTCAAAACCCTAAATTTTCGCACCCAATACGAGCACTACCACCTCAATCAACCATCGCCGTTCGAAGCGCCCAGCCTAGCACCACCACAGGCCCAAGTTTCAACGTGCTCGGCTTCGTATTTTGCTAGAAAAACATGCTTGAACATGATGGCTTCGAGTTCAAATTCCCGTCGATCCACTTCGAGTTAAACGATCATAGCCGTTCGCAACGTAGAGCTCGCGAAGCTCTTTAACTTTCTTTTAGGAATCGAAAGCTAAAAGTGTTTGGATTGGAAGATAATTGGAGGGGAAAGTTATGAATTTTCGGCCATTGGTATAGGGAATGGCGGCTGAGACATTTAGGGTTAGGGTTTTGATTAATTTGTGAAAATAATGAATGTTTGTGGCCTTTTATAGAAAACCGACGAAACACTATTCATCCGGGATTTTCTATGAACTCCAAATCTCGCGCGGTGACCGGCGTTTCTATGGTTTACCTCGTGTTTCGGACACAATGGAATAGGTTTCGGAAGCTAATTCGATCATCTGTGCGAGTTACGGCAGTAAACGATCAATTTAAATTAAACCGATTCAAACTATTTTCTAGGCGTTTTGGCTTGCCTCGGACAAACGGTAAATCCGATTGACACGAAATTTGAAACCATACAATAATATCACATTACGGATCCAATGAAACTAGTTTCGTCGAAATCCGAGACTGTTTGGAAAATGGCTATTTTAACTCGTCAATTAAATATTAAAATATTCAATTTTCACAAATTAACTTTTAATTCGATTTTAAAAGTTCTATAACATCATTCTAACTCTAATATGACTAAATAAAATTTTACAAATCAATTTTAACCATATTAAACCCAATTTTCAATTATTTCTGTAATTTCAACTATTAAATTATCGATTTAATTATCCAATTAAATCTAGATATTCGTAACAAAATTTAGTCGACTTATAAATCTTACTTATTAATATTTAAAAGCAATTAAATATATGAATTTTAATTAACAGAAATTTTGGGTCGTTACAACTCTCCTCTCGCAGTTCAATATCGCTCCATAAGTGGATACCCAATCCATCACTAAAATCATCTCATACCCCGAAAATCCCAAAACATAAGTGTCATAGTCAAACTCTACGCCTAGGATAAAAAAAATTAAACCCATACAAATCATGGATAAATGTGTCGATCCTCCTATGGCATTTGATACTATAGAGTGTACTACTAGATAAATATCTAAGTGCAAACAATCAACTAAAGAACTAGAAATGAAAGAATGCGATGCTCCAGAATGAAAAGGAGCTTGAATAGGAAAATCCAAAATAGAGATCAAACCTTCTATGGAAACTTTCCTACCTCGATCGGATCCACTGCTAGAAGGTGCTGCATCCAAAGCTTGTGCTTGTGTTGTAGGTGTGCTTGCTCTCTGCCCCGTCCTCTAAGGACAAGCTCTACTAAGGTGACCAGGCTGCCCACAATAGTAACACCTCCCTTTCATCATGTTCTTCTTATAGTCTTTTATGTAATGACCAATCAATCCATAGCTATGACATTTTCCACTTTTCTTGATCCGCTTCTGAGGTCCTCCTTCTTTCCTCTTGTCCTTATCGTTCTTGTTCTTCCACCACGGCTTCTTAGAGCTTTCTGACTTAGGAACCTGTTTAAGCTCTGCCTTCAACTGCCAAGCTACAGGCTTAACTCTCTTTCGGTCCTCCAATCCTAAGAGTCTAAAAATTCGCTCCGCATCCTTCAACTTAGCTCGTGCCTCCTCGAAATCCTCTGTGCCAGAAAACGTCTTGCCTCCTAGATTAGCGAAGTCCTTGCATAGCTTTGAAACATTGGCTACTGTAGGGGATTAATGAGATCTCCACCCGCTAGTGCTGTATTGGGCACTTGCCCTTGCACTTCTGCTATCGTAGCTTGGAGATATCTATGAAACCAGCTTGGGGCTTGGATACCCTCTAGAAGATTAGGGGCATCAGCTATTATATGCAAAGAAAAGAGAATTTAGGTTTGAAAGAATCGAAAGAAGATTGAACTTGATTTTGAGGGTATTTTTTATAAAAACTCTTTTATACTTGAAAACCCATTTTTATAATAAGAGTTTCTTTTTGAAAAGTACTTTTAAAAAAATAGGTTAATTTCTGAAAAATACTTTACTTTTGAAACAAGCCTTTAGGAATCCTATAAACTTAGGCTCTAACACCAAATGAAACACTCACACCCATTAATATACCCAAAAGGACACATTAAAGGATATGGTGCGTTATAGGTATAGCTAAAAACTTTACAGAGACTAAAATTCATAAGACAAAATAAATAAATAAAACGAAAACATTTGAAATTAAACTTCATTTCTCCATAAAATGAGTCATAAAACCAAATGTATTATATGTCATGAAAATCGAATATATATATATCTCATGAAAAATATCATCTCAGTCACATCATTAGAGTACATAGATAATAATAAAAATCATCCCTCTCATAAAGTACTAGTACATCCAAACTCAAGAAAAAAGAAAACTGAAAAGAAAAAGAATACATAAAGAATGAGAAAGCTCTGCAAACGGGTCTCCAAGAAATCCAAATCTATTATCATTGCCTCTACTCGCCTATGGAGGAAAAATGGGAAATAGAGGAGTGGGTCAGACCAAAAGTCCGGTGAATGAATGTAATTACTAGTATTTTCAAGCAAAATAAAAGTAATAGACTTGACAACGGTTCTAGTATAAAAGAAAATAAAGGAAAAGTTAAAGCTGGAATAAAATACTGTTTAACTGTTTGAAAATAAAGGAAAAGTTAAAGCTGGAATAAAATACTGTTTAACTATTTGTAGTAATAGTGATTGTTTGCACTTGTCTTGGATAGCTGCTTTGATTATGCTGAAATCCTAATCCTATTTTAATTAGGCTGAAGTCCTAATTCTACCCTTCAATCGGCCTTCTATCTTTGTTGTGCCACTGTGAGCTAGTCCCATCCTATAGGTCCCATAGCAAAAAGACACATGTTTAGCACTTTGGAACTCAATAGCGACTTATCTCCTTGCTTCGATCTCGCACGCTCGGTCATCGCCAGTTCATACTATATGTTGCTCCCTCTTTTGACCTCTTATCTACCTGCTTAAGCATAAGCATGCCCAGCCTCACTTGATCTGTTGTGAGACCATCAATCCTCGTTTGATAAGGTATTGCCCAGTCTCACCTAAGTATTTTGTGAGACCATCAGTCCTAGTCTGAAAGGGAAATGTTACCGGATACGGGTCCTAAAAAGCAAAATCTAGTTGCACTCCTCGCCTAAATCGTCCGATTTGAGCTTTTATTTATTAGCCACTTAATTGCCTTAGTTAGCATATGTATGTCCCAGCCTCACCTAATCTATTGTGAGACCATCAATTCCTAACTAAGGGAATGCTATTGGTTATGGGCCCTATTTCTATCTTTTCTTATTAACTTAGTGTAAGTTCTTTAAAATAAGCCTCTTCTGTTATTCTACCGTATTTGCTTATTAACATAATCTAAGTTTTAAAATAAGCCTCTTCATTTGCTTATTAACTTATTCTAAGTTTTAAAATAAGCCTCTTATGTTCTTTCGGCTTAATTATAACCTACGTTATAATTACTGTTCTTCTTTTCTATCTTTTTAGTTATAACTACTAGTTATAAACTTGGTTGCAAATGTCTCAAATTTGCCTATTTCAGTCTATCTTCTTTTTATTACAGCCTTTCTTATTTTACATCAAATTTCTGTAAATTTATTATTATTCTATTTTAATCCATATTAGTGAATAATTCACTTTTTAATATTTTATTCGCGTAAAAAGTAATAAGAACTAGCATTTATAGGCTAAATTTTAACGTAAGTCAGATGTAAATAAAATGTAAATAATAGTAAATAAATGAAATAACTGCAAATAACTGAAAAATAGCTGAATAAAAATGACTGAATAAAATAAACTAAAAAGAACTTTAAAAACTAGTTGTAAATAACTTATACAAAAATTATCTCACAACTGCAGAAAACCTACAACTATTGAGAACCCTATTATTTTAAATTACTTAAAAATCCAAAATAATTATTAAACACTCATCTATGGTCCTTAGCTTTAGTCCTTGGTCTTCCTTGATTGCAACGCGCCACCCTGAGACCCACCTTAGTAAAGAGAATTAACGAGTAATTCCGTCTACGAAAGCGGAGAATAGGGCTGGTTAAGGGCGACCATCTATAACTTTGTCTTACACATCTACTAAATACGTCGATAAATGCAATATAATTTTTTTCTTTTCTATCTCAATGGATCGACATACACAGTAAAAGTTTAATCCAAAACTATAGGTGGTTGACGGATCTATCAGAACAAAATACAATAACTAAATGTAAAGTACATCACAGAACAGTAATTGACATCATATATATACATATACACCGATACATGTTTAGTACAATACAATATGAATACAATAAAGGTGGTACCCGACCATACCATATACATCAAATCAAATGTAAAAAAAATCAGAGTATGCGGAAGAAATAAACTACTCAAGCGAAAGAAGAGATGATATCCAACACCAACTTCAAGCTAAGTCCAATAGATGATACCTGAAACCACTCGGTCTGACCCGAGTATAAATACACGAGTCAGTCTAGCTACACAAATCAGTCAATATCGATAATATGTAGAAGAATGGATATAGTGATACTTCTTCTCGAATGAGGAGAAGGATTAGATAACTCATAGCTCAATACTTAAGTAACAAACGCTACCTAAGTGACTAAATACCTCGAAAGAGATAACTCAAACTCAATACTCTAATAAAACACAAGTGCCTCATATCATTAGCGATAACCCATAATGAACTCAAATCAATTCATATAAAACTCAAGCAAAACTCAAATGGTTCAATGAACCATTACTCCAAAAAGGAGAAAACTCATCTCAATCACAAATAGAAGTCATGAAAGCAACACAAGACAACTCCATAAGAATGTGAGATCTCAACCTCATAAGTAGGCCAAGGCGGCTAAATCTCACAAATACATCTCAATCATAAAAACTCATGGAACTCGATACGAATTCAAACTTAATAAAGAATTCGATGCATGTCCAAAACTAAAAAAAACTTAACACTAATGCGCCAAAAACGGCGAATTCAAAACTCAGAAAACCCGGATTGGGCATATCCCTGACTACAATACCGAAGCAATACTGCACGTGCTAAACTCAGATGACCGAAGGCTTAGACAAGGTCGTTAACACCTTCCAAAGCAATTCGTCCTGATGACAAGGTCGCTGACACCTTTCCAAAGCAATTCGTCCTGATGACAAGGTCGCTGACACCTTTCCAAGCCATTTTGTCATCCCTAACAAGGTTGCTAACACCTCCAAAGCAATTCGTCCTCATGACAAGGTCGCTGACACCTCTCAAAGCAGTTCTGTTAGGTAAACATCGTGAATGTGTCACAAACTCACGGATAGGAACCCGAAAAGTGTTAACGTGTGTCCCATACCACACATTCGCACTTAGCCGTTTACTAGCCGTTAGTTGATGCCACACTAAAAACATCATAAAACTCAGAAAATTATATCTCGCCTAGTCTCATTGGCGAGTGATAAAGAGATACCATACTTGTCTCATCTCATCGATAAGTATTAAATGGCATCATAACTTGTCTCATCTCATCGACAAGTGAAAAACATCATGATGGTTTCTCATAAACCATAAATCTCAAAATATGAAATCATAAACTCAAGACTTGCCTTATGTCATTGGCAAGTAAATAAAACATCGTGATGGTTCTCATCGATCAAACTCCTACATAGGAGATCTCAAACCATAATACTTGCCAAATATTGGCCATCTTAAATAATTCCAACAAATAGGAATTATAAAACTCAAAATACGCCATAAAATGGCAAAACATCTCAGAAATATTAAACTCAAATAGCTTCGATCGTACAAGTCCGGAATTAACCGAAATAGTAAACGCACATGTCCTATACCACGTGTTTTACTAAATCGTTTAATTTTCTTTCTTATACGTTCGAATAGTACAAAAGTATGTGTTTTATATTAAAAATAGTTTACTAGAGAAAACAAGCTTTTAAAACTTTTTCCCGAAAATATTAATAAAACCCATATTTGAAATTCTTTTATTATAGGGAATAAATAGGTTTTTTTATATTAGAAAAATAATTTCAAAATACTATATCATAATAATTTGAAGTGTCCATTTATTTTATAAATTACTTCAAAAATTGTTTAGTGAAAACTATACTCGAAAACAATGAAAAACAAGAAAGATAACTCAAGACCGATAACTTGAGTTCAATACAATTAACTAAAAATCAATCCGAATTCCATTCAAATTTGAATTACAAAATTTTCACATATAGCTAGCCTATAGATAGGCATCATAGCTCTCAAAAATCTCAAAAACATCATCAAAACCGGAAGAGAATAAGAGTAAAAATAAGCTAATACAATTTTAAGGTCAATGTTTGTTGTTGTTGTCATCTTGTTCTCAGGACAGCAACTTATAACCATAATTTCGACCAACAAAACTTCAAAATTCCAAAAAACACAATGAACAAATCTTGTAGCATATAATTTATGCTTTCTGAAACATCTAAAATTATCAAAATTGGATAAGAAACGAAGAAGTTATGGCCAATTTTGTTTCAGCCTTAAGCACAAAGCAAGTATTGCTTTTGCTCTCGGGACAACAGTAGAAATATTGGATTTTGACATAGCAAACCTCTAAATTACAGAAAATTCAATACATGAAAGTTGTATAATATGATTTGCCCTTTCTGAAACATTTGATATTATCAAAATTGGATCAAAAACGAAGAAGTTATGGCAAATATAGTTTCAGCCTTAAGCACAGAGCAAATATTGCTTTTGCTCTCGGGATAACAGTAGAAAAATTGGATTTTGACATAGGAAACCTCTAAATTACAGAAAACACAATAAATCAAAGTTGTAGAATATGATTTTTGTTTTCCGAAACATCTAAAGTTATCAAAATCGGATGAAAAACGAAGAAGTTATGGCCAATTTAGTTTCAGCCTTAAGCATAGAGCAAATATTGCTTTTGCTCTCGGGACAACAGTAAAAAAAATTGGATTTTGACATAGCAAACCTCTAAATTATAGAAAACACAATACATGAAAGTTGTTCCATATAAATATATCTTCCAACTGGAAAATGTCTCACTCAATTCTGATTTTCCATTCAAAAGTTATGGTGATTTTAAGATCAGGTTTCAACAAAAAATTGCACAGAGCAGAGCTGTGTACATCAGTTTCAAACTAAATATCGACCCTATAGATCATAGAATTTGCAGAAACTTACAACATGAAAGTTGTTCCTTTATGTCTTAGCTTTCTAAAAAAAGAAGAATACATAATTTGGGTTTTTGGCTTAAAAGTTATGGCCATTTTACTGTCAGATATCAACTTAGGAAATTTCAAATGGCTGTGCTATAACATCAGTTTCAAACTTAATTTCGACCCTTTTAAACATAGAATTTCGAAAAATGATTGAAATAGAAATTATAGCTTATTTAAATATCTTTCTACCACAAAAAGAATGAATGAATTTGGATCATTCTACACTGAGATATTGCTGTTTTACTGCAGCAATGTTCATAAAAATAACAATTCAGCAACCACTTCGCAAATTTCAACAATTCAATCAAATTACTCAAACCATTCAACTATTTATTGATATATATCACTGAATTCGAAGAATTAATACTTTATAGAGATAGATATGTGAGTTTGCAACTCACCTTAGAAATTTTGAAGAGCAAACCCATGGAAATTTGAAGAAAGATGGAAGCTTTGCCTCCGATTCAGTTGTAAAAATCTAAAACTTGCAAAGAACCCAACATGCAACAAAAGAATAAAAGTTTCAGCAAACAAATTTCTTAAAAATCTGAAATTAAAGAAGTAGAATTGGTTGTTGTAGTGATTACCTATTTTTAGTGCTTTCAATTTGATTATTTCCAGCAAATATTTGATGAAATTGGAGATTTTAGGTATTAGGTTTAAAAGAGGAAGCTTTTGCGGTTTCTTTTTTGTTTGCTGTAATGAACTGTACATACCAAAATGAGAAGGAGAAGCTTCACTTTTCTTAATCTTGGACTCTAAATGGGTTTGACCCATTAACAAAAGAATTAATTAGCCAAAAAAATCAAATTATCTCTAAATCACATATCTACAATTGATAAACAAATTAAAACAACATATTTTTTTTCAAAATTTCAACACACTAAATTTAGACAAACATATTTTCATGTTTACAAAACATTTTACAACTAATAAAAAGATAATTTAGTTATAAAAATATTTTTATTAAAAAAAACTCTTATTTTTGAAATAAATACACAATTTACACAAATATTTACATAAACTGCTATTTTCAACAACATAACTTTTACAAAATTATTTTCTTGCATAATAAAATGCAATAAATCATTCTAGCATCATTTTTATGTCCAAAACTTATTTTTTAAACCAAATTTCATATTTTTATTTATTACAAACACATATTAAAACAACATACTTCTTTTAAGAATCAATAACAGAAATATTTGACAATAATTACAAGAATTATTGCATTTTCTCTAAATAAAATCATATTTCACTCGCATTTCTCACAAAAACCATCAAAAAGTTTGTAAAACTTTATTTTTTACATTTTATTTACAAAATCCTTTTTTTTTCAAATAAACAATTTAAATCTCCAATTTATTCTTAATTCACAATATTAAATTATAACACCATTATAATTTAATATTTATAGGTAATCACCAAAATCAGGGATGTTACAGACTCCCCCCCTTAGAAAAATTGCGTCCCCGCAATTTCCTAGAAAAAGAGCCGTAAACAACACAAAAATTCAATCGACAAAGGATAAAAGACAAGGTCGAAACTCAAACCATTCATACTCTCGACATAGAATGGTTGAGAGAAACAAGGAAAAACTCACTTGGTTAATCCAATGGCCCATCAAATGCTAATATAGTGATTAGCAAACCATCGAATTTTCCAAGTATCTCAAAATCGAAGATATCCCATTTTCGAATCAAAACTCAATAAGATGCTTAACAATTAATCAATCGAAAATGATTGATTTCTTAAGGTCTACGAATAGAGTCGAGATCAAACTCATTCTAACCCAAACTCTAAGCAACAAAGATGATCATCAACACAATTTTTCGCATAATAATACGGAAAGAACATCTTCACAACAAGGATAGACTCAATAGACAAGATAGATAAATCACACAAAATGGCTTCTCACAAGGCCACCAAACTCAAACGACCGCGAGAATGCACGTCGTTGATAATAGCTTAAAGATAGAATATACTCAAGAACAAGGATACAAGTTCGAATTATCTTTTAATCCAAGATATTTATAAATTTTAAATCTCAACATCTTTTAAATTTTTAAATCTCAATTTTCAACATTTGAAAATTTCTCAAACTCTTTACTATATTACTTAGTAAGTAATTTAAAACTCAAATTAAAAGTTCAAATTTCTTCTCTTACTTCAAAATTAATTTTCAAAGAATTTTGTAAATCCATAATAATTTTCCTCAAAATAAATTAAGGGTTTAAATTCTCTTTACCCTTTTTATTAAACCACTTAAATCGTTTAAAAACAATCTTCAAATATTCTTATAACTCTTCTCTTAAAACATCCAATGTATATAATATAGATTCTAAAATCTCAAAATATACTCTCAATAAAGTATAGCTCAAGAATATTCTCACTTATTCTCATCTTTTTAATTTAAACTAAATAAATGGCATTGCCTCGCCATTGAGTCTCTAATAAATAAATATATCTATTGGCTGCATAGTTGACCGAACGATCAAAACTGCCTCGCCACTCTATTACTCATCTCTAAAATCGATGGCTGCAATTACCATTCAAAAATAAATTTAATATTTAATCTCAAAATATTATTTTCAAAATCTCAATCCTTAAAACACAAATCATCATGTCTGATTGCCTCATCATAGCATTTAGGAGATTCCTATCGATAACGTTGACCAGGCGTATCGACCAGAACTCTTAACTACTCGATGTATAACCCAACATTCTCAGATTATTACTGTGAAAGAATACTACTCATATAAATATATTCTCAAAACATTCTTTGATTTTTAAAATATCTCAAAACTCCAATTTCTCTTTTTTAAAGCTCATGTATATAGCTTCAAAAACTCAAACCAAAGAACATTAAGAGAATGCATGGAGATATTCCTAGAGTATGCGATTCACAAAATCAATAGAAGGAGATGGAGTGTTCGTCAACTCCTACATCAGGACGAGCCACTCTCAGAAATCATCAAGACCAAATCTAAGTAAGATATTCTCCTCGAAGGAAAAGAAGCATACAAACCACAAATCATTACTTCAAACAAAGTAATGATGCAAAGGATAACACCGTTTGAATATTCGAAAAGTATAACTTAAAGAAACTGAATGATAAACTCAATCGAACTCGAATAATCTAGAAACTCACCTCATTCCTTTGTGGATATCCTCGTGGAACGATAATCGAAGAGCTAAGAGCCAGGAATAAGGTTACCTCAACATTCGATTGCCTGATTGGATGTCAAATCCAAACGAACTCACAAAAATCAACAAAGTCGCCTTGATTGGAATTCGAGATGTATCATCAACATCTTGATACTCAAGAGTGAATACAGAAACTTCGGAATCATCATTAACATTCCAAAGTGATAGAAATAATAAACCAATCAAATTAGGATTCCTAAATAAATATAGGATCCTATAACAACCAAAAGGATCGGACTTAACATCAAATAAGTCAATCCATCAAAAATCAAATACATCTCAATATAGTGAGTAATAAACAAATACTCACTAAAGCAGCAACAAATAGAAAACTCGGAATGCTTACAACAAGCCAGTTGTGGACCCCTTAATAGGATTCACAACTCTCAAAGGAATGCAACAAGAATGCTTCAAAGAAATCAATCAGCTCCATCGATACGAACTCGCTCGTATCGACAAAAATAAGAATACCATAATCCTAAATAAGATTATTTAAGATAATATGACATCAAACTCTATTATGGAATACTACGGAATACAATTTACATATTCCTAGTAATATTCCATCTCAATATATCCTAATACATGAAAAAGAATCAAAGCATGATTTTAAAACAAGCTCGAACAAAGGACAATGATCCACTTGTATTGTACTTCGACGTATCGTGGTATACATACTGTTCTATGTTTATTCTACTTTGTTCTGACCACAGCTCTGATACCAAACTGTAACGCCACACCATGAGACCCACCTTAGTAAAGAGAATTAACGAGTAATTCCGTCTACTAAAGTGGAGAATAGGGCTGTCAAGGGCGACCATCTATAACTTTGTCTTACACATCTACTGAATACGTCAATAAATGCAATATAATTTTTTTCTTTTCTATCTCAATGGATCGACATACACAGTAAATGTTTAATCCAAAACTATAGGTGGTTGACGGATCTATCAGAACAAAATACAATAACTAAATGTAAAGTACATCACAGAACAGTAATTGACATCATATATATACATATACACCGATACATGTTTAGTACAATACAATATGAATACAATAAAGGTGGTACCCGACCATACCATATACATCAAATCAAATGTAAAAAAAATCAGAGTATGCGGAAGAAATAAACTACTCAAGCGAAAGAAGAGATGATATCCAACACCAATTTCAAGCTAAGTCCAATAGATGATACCTGAAACCACTCGGTCTGACCCGAGTATAAATACACGGGTCAGTCTAGCTACACAAATCAGTCAATATCGATAATATGTAGAAGAATGGATATAGTGATACTTCTTCTCAAATGAGGAGAAGGATTAGATAACTCATAGCTCAATACTTAAGTAACAAACGCTACCTAAGTGACTAAATACCTCGAAAGAGGTAACTCAAATTCAATACTCTAATAGAACACAAGTGCCTCATATCATTAGCGATAACCCATAATGAACTCAAATCAATTCATATAAAACTCAAGCAAAACTCAAATGGTTCGATGAACCATTACTCCAAAAAGGAGAAAACTCATCTCAATCACAAATAGAAGTCATGAAAGCAACACAAGACAACTCCATAAGAATGTGAGATCTCAAACTCATAAGTAGGCCAAGGCGGCTAAATCTCACAAATACATCTCAACCATAAAAACTCATGGAACTCGATACGAATTCAAACTCAATAAAGAATTCGATGCATGTCCAAAACTCAAAAAAACTTAACACTAATGCGCCAAAAACGGCGAATTCAAAACTCAGAAAACCCGGATTGGCCATATCCCTGACTACAATACCGAAGCAATGCTGCACGTGCTAAACTCAGATGACCGAAGGCTTAGACAAGGTCGTTAACACCTTCCAAAGCAGTTTGTCCTAATGACAAGGTCGCTGACACCTTTCCAAAGCAATTCGTCCTGATGACAAGGTCGCTGACACCTTTCCAAGCCATTTTGTCATCCCTAACAAGGTTGCTAACACCTCCAAAGCAATTCGTCCTCATGGCAAGGTCGTTGACACCTCTCAAAGCAGTTCTGTTAGGTAAACATCGTGAATGTGTCACAAACTCACGGATAGGAACCCAAAAAGTGTTAACGTGTGTCCCATACCACACATTCGCACTTAGCGGTTTACTAGCCGTTAGTTGATGCCACACTAAAAACATCATAAAACTCAGAAAATTATATCTCGCCTGGTCTCATTGGCGAGTGATAAAGAGATACCATACTTGTCTCATCACATCGATAAGTATTAAATGGCATCATAACTTGTCTCATCTCATCGACAAGTAAAAAACATCATGATGGTTTCTCATAAACCATAAATCTCAAAATATGAAATCATAAACTCAAGACTTGCCTTATGTCATTGGCAAGTAAATAAAACATCGTGATGGTTCTCATCGATCAAACTCCTACATAGGAGATCTCAAACCATAATACTTGCCAAATATTGGCCATCTTAAATAATTACAATAAATAGGAATTATAAAACTCAAAATACGCCATAAAATGGCAAAACATCTCAGAAATATTAAACTCAAATAGCTTCGATCGTACAAGTCCGGAATTAACAGAAGTAGTAAACGCACATGTCTTATACCACGTGTTTTACTAAATCATTTAATTTTCTTTCTTATACGTTCGAATAGTACAAAAGTATGTGTTTTATATTAAAAATAGTTTACTAGAGAAAACAAGCTTTTAAAACTTTTTCCCGAAAAGATTAATAAAACCCATATTTGAAATTCTTTTATTATAGGGAATAAATAGGTTTTTTTTATATTAGAAAAATAATTTCAAAATACTATATCATAATAATTTGAAGTGTCCATTTATTTCATAAATTACTTCAAAAATTGTTTAGTGAAAACTATACTCGAAAACAATGAAAAACAAGAAAGATAACTCAAGACCGATAACTTGAGTTCAATACAATTAACTAAACATCAATCCGAATTCCATTCAAGTTCGAATTACAAAATTTTCAAATATAGCTAGCCTATAGATACGCATCACAGCTCTCAAAAATCTCAAAAACATCATCAAAACCGGAAGAGAATAAGAGTAAAAATAAGCCAATACAATTTTAAGGTCAATGTTTGTTGTTGTTGTCATCTTGTTCTCAGGACAGCAACTTATAACCATAATTTCGACCAACAAAACTTCAAAATTCCAGAAAACACAATGAACAAATCTTGTAGCATATAATTTATGCTTTCTGAAACATCTAAAATTATCAAAATTGGATAAGAAACGAAGAAGTTATGGCCAATTTTGTTTCAGCCTTAAGCACAAAGCAAGTATTGCTTTTGCTCTCGGGACAACGGTAGAAAAATTAGATTTTGACATAGCAAACCTCTAAATTATAGAAAATTCAATACATGAAAGTGGTAGAATATGATTTTCCCTTTCCGAAACATTTGATATTATCAAAATCGGATCAAAAAACGAAGAAGTTATGGCAAATATAGTTTCAGCCTTAAGCACAGAGCAAATATTGCTTTTGCTCTCGGGATAACAGTAGAAAAATTGGATTTTGACATAGCAAACCTCTAAATTACAGAAAACACAATAAATGAAAGTTGTAGAATATGATTTTTTTTTCTTCCGAAATATCTAAAGTTATCAAAATCGGATGAAAAACGAAGAAGTTATGGCCAATTTAGTTTCAGCCTTAAGCATAGAGCAAATATTGCTTTTGCTCTCGGGACAACAGTAAAAAAATTGGATTTTGACATATCAAACCTCTAAATTATAGAAAACACAATACACCAAAGTTGTTCCATATAAATATATCTTCCAACTGGAAAAATTCTCACTCAATTCTGATTTGCCATTCAAAAGTTATGGTTATTTTAAGATCAGGTTTTAACAAAAAATAGCATAGAGCAGAGCTGTGTACATCAGTTTCAAACTAAATATCGACCCTATAGATCATAGAATTTGCAGAAACTTACAACATGAAAATTTTTCCTTTATGTCTTAGCTTTCTAAAAACAGAAGAATACATAATTTGGGTTTATGGCTTAAAAGTTATGGCCATTTTACTGTCAGATATCAACTCAGGAAATTTCAAATGGCTGTGCTATAACATCAGTTTCAAACTTAATTTCGACCCTTTTAAACATAGAATTTCGAAAAATGATTGAAATAGAACTTATACCTTATTTAAATATCTTTCTACCACAAAAAGAATGAATGAATTTGGATCATTCTACACTGAGATATTGCTGTTTTACTGCAGCAATGTTCATAAAAATAATAATTCAGCAACCACTTCGCAAATTTCAACAATTCAATCAAATTACTCAAACCATTCATCTATTTATTGATATATATCACTGAATTCAAAGAATTAATACTTTATAGAGATAGATATGTGAGTTTGCAACTCACCTTAGAAATTTTGAAGAGCAAACCCATGGAAATTTGAAGAAAGATGGAAGCTTTGCCTCCGATTTAGTTGTAAAAATCTAAAACTTGCAAAGAACCCAACATGCAACAAAAGAATAAAAGTTTCAGCAAACAAATTTCTTAAAAATCTGAAATTGAAGAAGTAGAATTGGTTGTTGTAGTGATTACCTATTTTTAGTGCTTTCAATTTGATTATTTCCAGCAAATGTTTGATGAAATTGGAGATTTTAGGTATTAGGTTTAAAAGAGGAAGAAGCTTTTGCGGTTTCTTTTTTGTTTGCTGTAATGAATTGTACGTACCAAAATGAGAAGAAGAAGCTTCTCTTTTCTTAATCTTGGACTCTAAATGGGTTTGACCCATTAACAAAAGAATTAATTAGCCAAAAAAAATCAAATTATCTCTAAATCACACATATACAATTGATAAACAAATTAAAACAACATATTTTTTTTCAAAATTTCAACACACTAAATTTAGACAAACATATTTTCATGTTTACAAAACATTTTACAACTAATAAAAAGATAATTTAGTTATAAAAATATTTTTATTAACAAAAACTCTTATTTTTCAAATAAATACACAATTTACACAAATATTTACATAAAATGCTATTTTCAACAACATAACTTTTACAAAATTATTTTCTTGCATAATAAAATGCAATAAATCATTCTAGCATCATTTTTATGTCCAAAACTTATTTTTTAAACCAAATTTCATCTTTTTATTTATTACAAACGCATATTAAAACAACATACTTCTTTTAAGAATCAATAACAGAAATACTTGACAATAATTACAAGAATTATTGCATTTTCTCTAAATAAAATCATATTTCACTCACATTTCTCACAAAAACCATCAAAAAGTTTGTAAAACTTTATTTTTTACATTTTATTTACAAAATCCTTTTTTTTCAAATAAACAATTTAAATCTCCAATTTATTCTTAATTCACAATATTAAATTATAACTACCATTATAATTTAATATTTATAGGTAATCACCAAAATCAGGGATGTTACATTGATCCTCTCCTAGAGCATAAATATTTTTTTCAAAAAGATTCTCTCTTTAGAAATTTTTTATTTCTAGGGTCCAGCCTCTGGCAATGAACCCGAATAGGAGAAAATCTGAATGAGAAAAGCAGCTATGCCTAGGTTTTTATTTATAGGATCTCATGCCATCGGATAGGGGTGGGCATTTAACTGACCTAACCGACTTAATCGATCTAACCGACCTTAACCGAACCGCATTAATTGATAAATTTGGTTAACCGAACATTCGGTTAACTGACCGATGTTAACCGATAAAAGTTGGTTCGGTTAATGGTTAACCAAATTTTATGTATCGATTAACCATTAACCGAAAATAATTTTGCAAGTTTAAACTAACGGCTGCACTACGAACTATGAAGCCAAGCCACCTAGCCCATCATTAATATCATGTAACAATAAATTATAGAAACCCTATCGTCCCCCGCTTTCACAATTCGTTTCTACAAACTATGGAGCTTATCGATCTTGTTCCTAAATTTCTTAAATCTACTAATTTCTTGAATCTACCAATTTCTCAAATCTATCGATTTCTCAATCCCTAATCGTTCTTGGAAAATCCCAGGTCAACACAAAGCCTCTCTACCCATCAATTACCTAGCCGTTCAACACAAATTCAGATCGATCTACTGATTTACAAATTCAGATATAGTGAATACTAGCAGCAAAAGAAAAAACATAAGTTTGTATTAATCATTTGATTATGTTTATTTCTAATTTTTATATGTTTTATTTAGTTTGTATGGACTGTATAATTCATTATACTCAATAAACTAAAAATATTACTAAGTTGAACTTATTTATAGTTGATATTAAGTTCATATTAAACTGCTTTTAAAATATACAAATGCAAATCGACTATACAGAGTCTCAGAACTTATTTGTAGTTGATCAAGTTCGATTAAATTGTGTAATTATTATATATTTCTATACTTGAAACTAAGTTTATTAAACTGTGTAATTGTTATTTACATTTAATTAAACAACTTGAATTTGTATTTAAAATGTTAATTGTTATCAATTTCGAAGTTAGCTTGCTGCTGAATAATTGAGATGATAAACTAACTATTAAATTGATATCGATTAGCCTGTAGTTAATTAAATGCAATCAGTTATACAATAATTGAGATGGTTAGATATTGATTATAACTGGTATTGATTATATGGTTATAATAGTTGGTTTCTTGAACCTAACTGTATAACACTATAACTGATATTGTTTATAACTGATTTCATTTCTTATATTACACTTATGCTACTATTTTAACCTGACCGTATAACCTTATAACTGATACGGATTATAACCGATTATAACTTGACTATATAACACTGCACCTACAATATTATATTGTTCAATTTTATTATGTTGATTTCATTTCTTACATGCATTCCCATTTATATGAGTATGATTTAGTGATTTATAAGTAAAATATACATATATATTACACTTGTGCTATCAGTGAAAGCTTTAATAGTATTCCTATATCATTTTACAGTGAATAAATGACTTCATGATATATCATTTTACAGTGTAGGTTTAATAGTATTCCTATATACATATATGTTTATGGTTATAGAAACATGCTAAAACCAAAGTTCTAAAGCAAAAATACAAAACAAAGATAAAGTTTCAATCAGCAATATAATATATCATTTTAGTTGTTGATTTAGTGGAATGGTGATATAACTATATCTCCAACTAAACTAAACGTTGATTACTTCTCATCGGATGTTTGCTGAAAGAGTGCTTCATGAGAGCTGCAACCAAAAATCGATACATAAGACAGAGTTAAATCAGTGTACATGCATCGTAATTATGCTTTCCTTTTTATGTTAGATAAATCAGATATACGTACTAGCTTCGTAATTTTATTTCTTTTCCAAAGCCTGTGATTAAGTGTTTGTACCTCCTATCTGTATGTTTTACTTGCGGAAATATACAATGCCTACCCCTACCGTTGGATTTGACGATTAAATCTGGTGCCTACTGTGACGCCCCACCTCTATACCCACGCTAGCCAAGAACACTCCGGAGAAGTGCTGTCAACTAGCACGGAGAATAAGGCTGTTGAGGAGCGACCATCCATGTAATTGCTTATCACACGGTGGCTATAAATAATCTTCGGAAACAAACATAGAAATAATCATATCACAAATCAGTCACAGATATCCATATCACAAAGGCGGAAGAAGATATGAATATATAACTAACACATGAAAGTGTACATCAGAGTAGTGGTCAATAAGATCCACGATAATACAAAAGAATAGCAACACGTGCTATACAAAAGAATACAACTATGAGTCTATATCTCAAGTGTATACAACAAAAACTGCTAATCTAAACAGTTAGCCAAAAGTCAGAGTGATGAATCCCTGGGAAGAAGTCAAGCAGAAGCACCTGTAACATCTCGGTCTGATCCGAGTATTATTTAAGAAAATAATAAACGGATCAGTCTAGCTATAAATATCAGATGACATGATATAACATAAAAGATATGGCATAAACATAAACATCCATAACGACATACCGCTATAAGTATGTAAATAATGATCAACAGAAGATCAATCAATAAGAGATAATCAATATGACAAGAATCTTCTCAAAGATTCGAAGGGGGCATCATACCCTAAACTTGTACTCATAACAAGTCAATGACATAAATTCCAGAAATCAACACGAGAAATCCAGAAATCATAAAAAGGGAAAGAGGCCTATCACATGACGGTCCGAAGACCATGGGGAGCTACCCCACATGTGTGAGTGGAATCACACAGAATGAGGTCAAGACTAACCAAAAAGCAGAAAGGTATGTGTGAATGGAATCACACAAGTGGTGTCTAGTCTAACCTTGCAATGAAAGAGACATCGCGCAATTGCTAGTCTAATTCATGAAGCGATCATCAAGATCAACGAGAAGTGTCAATTACACTAAGCTAGTAAATATAGAAGTTTAGCTTCATGTCCCATAACCACTTGCTTAACTTAAATATTTACGAACAAACTGTAAATCTTCACTAATAAAATTGTCACAAGAGGTTCAATCGAACAAGTCCAAGAATTAACCGACGAAGTGAACGCAAGCGTTTCATACCACTTGTTTTACTAAGTCGTTTAATTAGATTTCTCATCCGAGTGAGGTAAAGGCTTGTATATACTAATAGATTGGAAAACGGTTTAAGAAAAGAGCTTTGTTATTAAAAATAGAGTTGAAATTGTTTGTTAAAAGAGTTTTGATATTTACTACTAGTATTGAAACCTTTATATTATAAAGTGATAAAACACATAAGCAATTGTAGAAACAATCAGTCACAAAAATCGCATACGGAGATGTGAATAAAATCCAAGGAAATCAGCTCAATGTTTTTCAGATAAGATCCCCTACGGAGGGGGGGTCGGGGGGGGGGGGGGGGTGGCAACCCCCCAAGGTGTGGGTGCGGGGGCAACGCCACCGCTTACGGGGTTCGACCTGCCCGGTCAGGTCGCGGGGGCCCCGACCAAAACGGTACGACCTAGTGAAGATAAAATGAGGTCTAACGACCTAAGGACTCAAGGGTCTAACGACCTAACGACTCAAGGGTCATACGACCTAACGACTCAAGGGTCCAACGACCTAGCGACTCAAGGGTCCAACGACCTAGCGACTCAAGGGTCCAACGACTCAGCGACTCAAGGGTCTAACGACTCAGCGACTCAAGGGTCCAACGACTCAGCGACTCAAGGCTCCAACGACTCAGCGACTCAAGGGTCCAACGACTCAGCGACTCAAGGCTCCAACGACTCAGCGACTCAAAGGTCCAACGACTCAGCGACTCAAGGGCGAACGACTTAACTCCGAACGACCTAAAAATGGCCAGAACGACTCAAGTGCAGAAAATTCAACAAAACGCTAAAAATTGGAGTTTTTTGCCAATCCAATCCAAACCAAATGCTAACATGCATGCAAAAATGATAGGGAATCATTCCCAACAGTCCAAGATAATTATAGGCTAGAATTGTGAGATAAAAATCTCACCTTTGCACTAAAATTTATGAAGATGAAGCTTGAAAGCAAGGAGAAGCAATCCAAAGCTTGAATCCAATATCTTCTACTTGAATTTGGAGTTGAATGATGGAGTTGCAATTGAATTTGAGCTTGGAGTTTTAATTTCCCATTCTCTTCACCATTAATGCTAAAGCTTGAGTTAGTTAGGAAATTTATGAAGAGTGAGGAGAAGAGGGTTGGAACTTGGGCTTAATAGGCTAAACTAACCCAAAGTCCAAAGCGGGAAAAGTTAGTGAAATTTCACTAACTCCAAACCTATCGATGTTTATACTTAAAAAGTTGTAAACGACATTTCGAACTCAATGGAAGTGGTCTCGAGTCCTAATTTGACCGTTTGCAAAAAGTAGTTTTTCGGACCAAAATCCGATTAACGATTTAATATTTAAATAAAAATATTTAAATGTAAACTCGATAAATATGCGGGTTGTTACACCTACTCCATCATAGGCTCGATGGGAACCGTTGGATGGAAGCACAGATGCACAATATGGAATAAAAATAGCAATACATGTCATAGTTTAATCTGGACGAAAATTCGTCCACATACTAAGGTGGGTCGACACTTAGGTCGACCCTTATATGTGCTAGGTCTAGCTATAGGTCAACCTAGCTAAGGGGAGGGTAAACCTTAGGGTCGACCCGACCTGATTTTTTTTTTAATTATTATTATTATTATTATTATTATTATTATTATTATTTTCTTTTTCTTCGTTTTCTTGTTTAATTCATATCTTCTTCATTTTAGATCGGATTTTGACAATCTATATATGAAAATTGACCAGAAAATTACCACATGATGGTGCAACTCCCGTGGCTCGGTTTTTATAATTTCATGATGTTATACTATTATTTAATTAATTCATTAGTTAATTATTATAGCTTAAATTTCGGGTTGTTACAGTTGTAAACCTTTCTGTATTTGCATCTAGCAAAGTATGAGGTAGGTAGAGATCTTGAGGGCATGTGGGATGAAAGGCGACGGTTGAAAGGATGGAAGAGGACTGGAATTTTCAACAGCTGATCATGGAGACTGAAACCCTTAACTTTTTTCGGTTAAGCCGTCATATATGAAAAAGGTTTATATATTGTTCATTACTTAAAAACCACTTATTTACCAAAAAAAGCAAGACGTAAACAATAAAGCTTTTGTTAAAAATTCATTGCAACCTTTTCTCCGCTCACTATTCAACTGCTTAACTACGACAACATACACATACACGAAACATTTTAAATTTCAAATATTTACACATCATAAATCACATATCATCACCAAATGCAAATAACATTTTAACATTAATTGCTTAAAACTTACATCCCTCGATCAAATTACAATCTCTAAAATTTTCGATTATAAAAGCATGTACACGAAACATGAAACTTCAAGTATAATGATTTTCTTTTACTATTTGATTCTTACTTCCCTTTATAAAAATGCATCACACAAACACAACATCTTATTAACTATAATCATGTAATAAACAGTGTATAATAAACAGGAAGATTAGCAGAAACAGAGGGTTACATAGTTATGAATTTGTACTACACTTAGGATCGTACTCCACGTTCTTCTTGCTAGAAATCTCACAACTCTCTTGACCTATGCTATGCTCACAAAAACAAGAAAACAAATCATCTTGATTGTAATATGGATACATTATAGTTATTCATAGGAGTAAGAGAACGATAAATAAATTATTCAAATGATTTACCTTGTACAGATTATTATCGACTTTAAAATGGTCCATTGAAATGAGGCCAACGAAATTTATTTTACGTCAAAATTTGTTTGAAACTCAGTCAACATATTTTTCGGTATGAATTATCAAATTTTGAAGTATAATTTTTTTACGTAGAAATGATCTAAAAAAATTTATGATTGAAACATCAAAGTTCGTTCCGTCCAATTCTGTGAAGACCCGGATTTTTAGGATGTCTGTTAATCGGGAAATTAACTGATTTTTTTAACGAAATATTAATTTTTTATAGGTCGAACAAATAAATTTCTGATAATTAAAATATCTGAATATATAAATTAATTGAAAACTATTATAAGGATTGAATTATAAATTCTCTGGATAGGATAGATCTTACAGAAAATAAATTATATCTATATGTAAACTCCACCCTTTAAATTAAGATAAACACCCATAAGTTTGTATATGTAAATATACAAGCTTTATGGTTATTTGATAACATATACTCATAAATAAGTAATATATATGCATATATGCCAATATGAAGAAATGTGTATAGAGAGTATGTTTACAAGTTATAAAAAATGCATATGAAAAATAATATATAAATTCATATAAAAATGTTTGTAAACACAAAAGGAGACAACTTCATAAATGTATTTCATAATCAATGTCAAACAAAATCATAGTCAAGCATAAAAGCATATCTCTCATGAGAAATCACATCAGCTCTTAAAAATCAAATCAAAAAGAAAATATGTGAAACATTGTACACAAAGCACCTCAGCCTAGCTTCTTCTATACACCTCTATTCTATGTATATATACATATATCCATCATTACCTTGTTTCACACTTTACTTCATTCGAACAAAGTACAACAAAAAGATAAGCAACACTGCCACTAAAACAACTCAACTCAACAGAGATCATCAACAAAACAAACAAGTAACAATTTCAATGCCAGTATTCTCTGTTCAAAGCAGGTGAGTGATCTGACCTATTTTACTCTGTTCTTTTTTTTAAATGTCTGTGAATAAACCCAACTTAGTTTTATTTTGAATCTGGATGTATGGATGAATCTTAGAAGCTTGATGTAAAATTGTTGCATGATGATGTATTGTGTATACATGAATGTAAAACTGTGTGCATATATATTAAGGGATCAGTGTCTTCTCTGTTTAAAAGTACAGAATTCAAAAATTTAGATCAAAATCAAAAATTCGTTTAATCTAGTCTATGATAAGCTTGGGTAAATAAACAAATTATGTTTATCAAAACATAAGCTAAAGTTGAAATTTTATTTTAGAGTTAAATCAGTTGGTAGATTTCTAGAATTTTGAATTTTACAGTAAAACTTAAAATTTGTTAAAATTTGATTTTAACAATTTAATGTTTCGTATATATATTCTGAATCATCATCAAAATCTAGGATTTTTGAAATTAAAAACATGATTTTTAGGCTTGGGGTTGTAAAGGATTTTTGAGATGACCTGAATATGAATTTTCGTCTATTGCCGACAAATGGAGAAGTATTATGGGTCATGATCAAGGTGAAAGGTAGTGTGCAGTTGGTCGAACATGGAAAAAATAGTGGTAGGGATTATTATCGGCCGCGGTGGTTGGAGTTTGGAAGAATAGGGTTTTGACGCTGATTCGGGTGGTCTGTGATCTCGAGACTGTTGCATCCTCATTTGATCATCGGGAATGATCGCGATAGGAGAAATAGGTGCTCGGTGTCAAGATGATTCGATGGTGAGGACAACATGTCAATCAGGGATTGGGTTCGCCGGCGTTGGGATGCTTTCCGTTCGAAAGCTGGTTCCAGTTTTGGCCTTGTGCTCAAATTTCTATTACGAAATCGTGTTAATGTTCTAGGTGATGCGATGCTTGGTGAAGGGCTTCGGTGGTGTGTGGGTGGACTCGGTGACGACCAGAGGTGATGGAGGTGGTCGTGCATGTGCACGCGTGCACCAGCATATCTGGAATTTGGGAGGGTTAGGTTAGGCGATGATTCTCGTGATGATCTCGAGAGGTTTTTGTGGGTTACTTGAAGAGTTGGGTGTGATGTGCTCGAGTGTGGCTCGGGGATTGATTGGATTTTTCCTCGATTTGCTTAAGAATTATTATTTTGGGCCGGAATTTTTGTAAGATAGAGTAAGTAAGTATGAAAGCTTAGCAAAAGGTGGGAATGTTCCAAAAGTAAACATAAACCAATTTTTTTAAGAAAACGAGGTATTAGCAAAAATTTAAACAACTTTCCGAAGTTTGGAATGTAATTCAAATTTGTTGTTTTAAGGTGAACTAAAGTTGTAATTAAACAATTTTACAAATTATTTAATATATTAGGATGGAAAATTGATTAATTAATTAAAGGTTAATAAATTTGTGAAATCAAATTTTAAAAATTGATCACTTAATGTAATTAATTATTGATAATTACTATAGTTTAGAGATAATTGCTTAATGTCATTTAATAAGGTGGATAAATAATGGTTTGTTGCTAAGGAAATTTGTTACTTAATGTAATTAAAAGATTTATTGATTTAATTACTAATTAAAGGTTAATCACTAATTAATCAATGATAATAATGAAGGTAATTACTTAATGTCATTAATTATAGATAGGTAATTATTGGTATTTACTAAAGGTGATTTATTTAATGGTAATTACTTAATGGGAGGAATTAAGGGTTAATTACTTAGTATAATGAGTTAAAAGATTGATTAATTTGTGAAATTAATGAGTGTGAATTTATCAATGTGAATGTCAGAAAATAAACTAATCGGATGGGTTTGACAATAATTAATTTATGGCAAATTACTTAATGTAATTAAAGAATGATTAATCAAAAAAAGATTAATCAAGATCAATAATTAAGGGATGATTAATTAATCAAATATAATTAAATAATGTTAAATAAGCAAGATTTATAAGTATTAAGTAATTAATTTAATTCATTGGTAGATAATTAAATTGATTAGGAATGGCGTGACTAATTAATCTTGCCTATGGATGATTGTATGTGAATGCCTTGGATTAATTGTTATCCCTGGTATGTGATCGTGATGCTATGTGATATGAAATGTTTCTATCTTATGATATGTAGGGTTGAACAGTGATAATTTGGTTATCTATGATGAAATGCTGTGTAAAGTCACATCCAGTATTTAAAAGTATATGGTATGCACTTGATTAACTTAGGTTAAAGTGACATTGGATTTGAAAGAGACTAGAGTCGGATATTAGTTAATATCTAAAGCCACTTCGACTCGTTATAAATGGATATATGGAATCAATAGCTGAAATGGAATGATTTAAAAGAATTGGTCCATTTAATCTAAGTTTTGGTACTTAGAAATTGATGTGTGAAATAAGTGATGTCTATAACAACTTGTGAAATTGTAAATTTATACAAGTTACCCTGGGTTTATATAAGTTGTATGCTTTTGTATTCCATGTTAGATGGGTTACTCACGCTGGTTTCCAGCCTGACCCGGGTGTTACTTTGATGTAATGCTCGGATCAGACCGAGTATTCCAGATTTTCAAGTAAGGACGTTCTAGAGCCCAGTATGCGAGCTTGATGGCAGGAATGTATGGAGTGTATTCTGTTGTGATTTATTATAGCTTATCTAGGACAAGTTGTTATAACTATCCAGTGGTTGTATAAATGAGTGTAACTCTGATGTATTTAAATGTAATTAACCGATACAGTTTTTCCTTTATATAACTGCTATTTAATTTAACATTATATCTTGATCCGCTGCGAATGTGAGAATCTGTGTTTGGCATATTTGTTTCTTCTTCTATCTCCTTTCTTCTTCTTCTAACTATCTATGATTTTCGGGTTCGAAAATTACGGGTCGTTACATTTGGTATCAGAACGAAGGTTAAGCGAGAACTTTGGCTCTGGTGGGATTACTCATTAAGGATAGGGTCACTGGTACCTTTGAATGAATTGAATGTGTGCATGTATATGAGAGCGTATTCGTTATTTTCTTATATAAAGATTTTAAATGATTTTATATAAGAATATATTTTGATATATAAAGCAATATTTCTTTCTAATAAGTATTAAGGTAATTGGCTGTTAAACTATTGGACTGAAATTTAAGTGGTAATAGTAATAAAACCAAATTTAAATTAAGATAACTTTGAAATGGATTCAAACTGAGATTAAAATCATGCATGCGAAGAAGAATTTTCAAAATAAGATAATAGGAATTGGTTTCTAGTTGTAAGAACATTGGTTATTTTCCTAAAATGATGAAATGATATTAATGATTTAGCAAAAATAAAATGTTTAAGGAAGTATAAGTATGACTCATGAATTGAAATTGAAAAAGGGTTTAAATGGTGAAGTATTAAATCTAAGTCCAGAAAATTTGGGAAATTTGTACCAAGTGTTTAAAAAAATAAAATATAAATAGTATTACTTGAATAAAAGAGCATGATTCAAACAAGAGTCGTTTGAAAATTTATAGGAATTTGTTTTGAATTGAAACCAGGGTGGTTTAAAATTGAAGTATAACTTAGTGTGTAAAGGAAATAATATGTATATATAAGGAATATACATAATATCAAAAATAGTTTGAATAAACTCTAAATGTTGAGTTTTAAATTTGGAATGAGATGTGACACCCAAGGTGATAAGTTTTGAACTTATAAGATTATTAATGTGAAGTTTAAAATTTGAAATTAGAATTCAAATTGGGTAAGGTTGGCTGGATTAAGCAAATGGAATTTGACTTTGGGAAAGTTAAATAAGTTAACAAGCAACCTGAATTGGAAATTTTAAGATGAAATTGGGATTTAATTTGGAAAGTTAAATGGTTAATTTGAATTGGGGGTTTGTGTGATCTCAAAATGGGTTTGAGATCTGTAAATTGAAAATGGATGGATGTTTTGCATGAAATCATCCTATTATTATTGTTAAAAATCTTTAAATTGTGGATCAGATTTGTTTAAATGAATGAGAAATGAAATATGGTAATATATCCATTATTGAGATAAAAGGAAAATTAAACTTTAATTTGAAATTAAGGATAAGGAATTACTTTGAACTGAAAATTTGAATAATTACATTTGTAAACTAAAATTGTTTATGAACTGGTTTCAAAACTGGAAGATAAAATTGTTTTGAACTCTTATTTAAACTTTGAAATAAGTAAGTAAAGATAATGTAAAATGGAATTTTGCGAATTGGACTCAGAATTAAATTGTTTAAAGATTTGGATTATTGATTTAAAAATAAAGGTTAATTTGATTCAAGGGGTTAAATCAACATTTAGGAATTTAACTCGAATTTATATAATTCGAGATAGGTTAAAGTTGAGATTTAGATTTCATTAGTTCAAATTGAATTTAGTTTGAATTAATTATAATTAAAGATGGATAAGTATAAACTTTAAATGGAAATTTGAATTGGATTAATTTGAAATAAAAATTGAAGATTGAATGAGTTCAATTCAAATGGGAAATGGGGATTAATTCATATAAAATTGAAATGATTTGAAATTGAAGTGGATTCAATTTGAAATTAGTATAAATTAATTTGAAATTTTAATTAAAGTGAATATGTTTAAAATCAAATGGAATTTGATTTGAAATTGGAAAGAAATTGGGAACTAATTCAACTTGAATTGGGATAAATCAACTCAATGGAAATTGGAGTTATTTAAATTGGAATCGATTCAATTTAAATTAAAGTGGAAATTTAAATTGAAGATTGGAAATGGAGATTGGAAATTTAACAGTTTGGCTCTGAACTATTTTTCCAAATAAAATATTTTAGTGTAAACTGTTTTAAATACATTTTCCAATCTACTTACTATACAACTTTCTTTTTTAAAACCCAAACTATCTTATACTTGTTTTGCAACTACTTTTGGAACTATTTAACTATTTTACAACTGTTTTATAGACCAATTACTGTTTTTCAACTATGTTACAAATTAATTACTAGTTTAAAATTATTTTGCAATTATTTACATATATATTAACTATTTAACTATTTTCCAACTATTTTACAATTTCTTAACTATTTTACAGATATTTTGCAAACTAATAATTATTTTTCAACTACTTATCTGTTTTAAAATTTTCAAGCTATTTTCTAAACTCAAGCTAGTCAGAGTACAAAATGTTTATAATTTGAGTAATAATCCATTTGGGATTGAAGAAATTGTGGATAAGTGGATAGAATTAAAGAAAATGTGAATAGAAAAGGAGATTGATTTGGCTAATAATCAATAGAGATAAATACGTAGGAAGTACGTATATTATTCTAACCGCATAGCGATTTGATTTAGATTCGAGCATAGAATTTCAAGATAGTTATATCGATCTGAGTTGGGATTTTTCACTCGATTTTCGACGGCGGACCTGGATATGGATTGTTGATTGGTTCTGGATATTTTCTATCATAGTTATGGCTATGCAAGGAGAATGAAGGTTTCTGATCAAGAAGCCGGATCTGAGTCCGCACTAGGAAGTCGGGTGGACAATATTAGTTTGGAAGTGAAATTGTGTGATCGAGTGAGCGATCAGATTGGTATAGCGTACGGATGATAAGTGTACATTGTACGGATTTGAATGAAATGATTTCTTTTGAAATGAAAGCATATTTTGTGAAATATACAATGGATAAAGTGAAAGTTGGATATTTTTATGTTGATAAGTAAGATGGAAACAACTTTAAAAAAAAGAGTAATCAAATTTGAATATTTGATTTAGAATAAACAAAATTATATACTTTGTTATATAAGATAAAACTCCCCTTGTTGAATCTATAGCTAGAAGAAAATGGTTTTTGAAAGCATTTGAAGTATAAAAAGGGTTTTGTACAAGTTTGAAATGATTCAAAGATTTTTCAAGGATATATGTATATCTATATACACACACACACACACACACACACATATAAAGGATCTTATGAGGTTTTGGAAAAAGGTTTTGGGAACCTTTGGATTTGGAAAGGCTTTTGATTTTTGGGTAAAATCAATATTGGAATTTGGAAAGCCTAGTTTGAGAATTATCGATTTTGGGATAATCGATTTTGTGTAAAGGAGCTTTATATGAGAATCGTACTAGGTGTATGATTTGGAAGATACTATATGTATATAGTACAAAGTGTTTTGAAAATGGCTCTGGGAAAAAAGGCGCTCCCTTGAAATGAACTTCTCAGGAGTACCACGGGATGGTACTGCCTTGAACCCTAAAGGGGAATTCTAAAGTTGATCCTGTGAGGAGTTCGGACAAAACTAGTTCCTGAGGATTATGTGTAGTGTGTAGCGAAAGTCGAGGGCGCTGATGCCTACAGAGGCATTTGGGTTATGCTGTGACGACAGTGTAACTCGATGTCACTGCGATCTGCTGCAGACCATAGCAAAAGTCGTATGCGCTGCTGAGAGCCAATGGTCTACGTTTGATTTTATATTGGTAGGCTACGACCCATGGTAACATAGCGAAAGCCGTGTGTGCCGCTGAGAGCCACGGTCTACGTTTGATCATTGATAGACTGCGACCTATGTGGGAGTGAAGAAGTTCCATTTTGGCAGCGAAAATCGAGGGCGCTGATGCCTACAGTTACATGGACTTTTGCTGTGATGGCAACGTAACCCTGTAATGTAACTGCGATCTGTTGTGGGTTCCATGGCATAATCGAGGGCGCGGAGTGCCTACAGTTACATGAAATTTTGCTACGATGACAACGTAACCCAGGATGTAACTGCGACCATGGATGGGGGTGATGATTTCCAGAGCATTCTCACCAAATATATTCCCTCTATTTTCAAAATGTTTTCGATATTTTCAATAAAATTATTTTACAAAGTATTTTCACTAGATGTTGAAAACAGGTCCGCCAAGCACTTATAGATTTTCAGTCGCATGCCTGATCAACGTATGATCGAATTTCTATAAGGACAAGGATAGACTTGTCGAAACATCGAGTTATAAAAGTATTTTTATAAAAACTACTTTGTAATATTATATGGATATTAAGGAGTGCTTTAAAGATTTATAAGTAAAAAGAATTTTAGTTAAAATTTGATCAAAGAATAATTTAATTGATATTAAGTATTTTAATAAATTCTGGCTTCGTTCCTTTTCGAGGATGAAAAGATCTAAATGGGGGAGGAATGTGATGATCCGGATTTTTGGAATGTCTGTTAATCGGGAAATTAACTGATTTTATTAACGAAATATTAATTTTTGATAGGTCGAACAAATAAATTTCTGATAATTAAAATATCTGAATATATAAATTGATTGAAAACTATTATAAGGATTGAATTATAAAATCTCTGGATAGGATAGATCTTATAGAAAATAAATTATATTTATATGTAAACTCCACCCTTTAAATTAAAATAAATACCCATAAGTTTATGTATGTAAATATATACAAGCTTTATGGTTGTTTGATAACATATACTAGTAAATAAGTAATATATATGCATATATGCCAATATGAAGATATAGAGAGTATGTTTACATGATATAAAAAAATTCATATGGAAAAATAAGATATCAATTCATATAAAAAAATTTGTAAACACAAAAGGAGACAACTTCATAAATGTATATCATAATCAATGTCAAAACAAAATCATAGTCAAGCATAAAAGCATATCTCTCATTAGAAATCACATCAGCTCTCAAAAATCAAATCAACAAAGAAAATATGTGAAACATTGTACACAAAACACCTCATCCTAGCTTCTACTGTACACCTCTATTCTATGTATATATACATATATCCATCACTACCTTGTTTCACACTTTACTGCATTCGAACCAAGTACAACAAAAAGATAAGCAACACTGCCACTAAAACAACTCAACTCAACAGAGATCCTCAACAAAACAAAAGCAAGTAGCAATTTCAAAGCCAGTATTCTCTGTCCAAAGCAGGTGAGTGACCTGATCTATTTTACTCTGTTCTTTTTTTTTAAATGCCTATGAATAAACCCAACTTAGTTTTATTTTGAATCTGGATGTATGGATGAATCTTAGAAGCTTGATGTAAAATTGTTGCATGATGATGTATTGTGTATACATGAACGTAAAACTGTGTGCATATATTAAGGGATCAGTGTTCTTCTCTGTTTAAAAGTACAGAGTTCAAAAATTTAGATCAAAATCCAAAATTCTTTTAATCTAGTCTATGATAAGCTTGGGTATTTAAACAAATTATGTTTATCAAAACATAAGGAAATTTATTTTAGAGTTAAATCAGTTTGTAGATTTCCGGAATTTTGAATTTTACAGTAGAACTTAGAATTTGCTAAAATTTGATTTTAACAATTTAATGTTTCATATATATATATATGTGTGTGTGTGTGTGTGTGTGTGTGTGTGTGTATGTATATTCTGAATCATCATCAAAATCTAGGATTTTTGAATTTAAAAACATGATTTTTAGGCTTGGGGTTGTGAAGGATTTTTGAGATGACCCGAATATGAATTTTCGCCTATTGCCGACGAATGGAGAAGTATCAGGGGTCGCGATCAAGGTGGAAGGTAGTGTGCAATTGGTCGAACGCGGAAAAAATAGTGGTATGGATTATTATCGACCGTGGTGGTCGGAGTAAGGAAGAGAGGGTTTTGACGCTGATTTGGGTGGTCTGTGATCTCGAGACTATTGCATCCTCGTTTGATCATTGGGAACGATCGCGATAGGAGAAGTAGGTGCTCGGTGTCGAGATGATTCGACGGTGAGGACGACAGGTCAATCTGGGATCAGGTTTGTCGGCGTTGGGTTGCTTTCCTTTCGAAAGCTATTTTCAGTTTTGGCCTTCGTACTCAAATTTCGATTACGAATCATGTTAATGTTCTAGGTGATGCGATGCTTGGTGAAGGGCTTCGGTGATGTGTGGGTGGACTCGATGACGACCAGAGGTGATGAAGGTGGTCGTGCATGTGCATGCGTGCACCATCATATCTAGAATTTGGGTGGGTTAGGTTAGGCGATGATACTCGTGATGGTCTTTAGAGGTTTTCGTGGGTTACTCGACGCAGCTGGTTGTGATGTGCTCGAGTGTGGCTCGGGGATTGATTGGGTTTTTCCTCGATTTGCTTGGGAATTATTATTTTGGGTCAGAATTTTTGTAAGCTGGAGTAAGTAAGTACGAAAGCTTAGCAAAAGGTGGGAATGTTTCAAAAGCAAATATAAACCAGTTTTTTTAAAAAAACGAGGTATTAGAAAAAATTTAAACAAATTTTCGAAGTTTAAAATATAATTCAAATTTGTTGTTTTAAGGTGAACTAAAGGTTTAATTGAATAATTGTACAAATTATTTAATATATTACAATGGATAATTGATTAATTAATTAAAGGTGAATAAATTTGTGAAATCAAATTTTAAAAATCGATCACTTAATGTAATTAATTAATGATAATTACTGTAGTTTAGAGATAATTGCTTAATGTCATTTAGTAAGGTGGATAATTAATGATTTATTACTAAGGAAATTTGTTACTTAAAGTAATTAAAAGATTTATTGATTTCATTAGTAATTAAAGGTAAATCACTTAATTAATCAATGATAATAATGAAGGTAATTACTTAATGTCATTAATTAAAATAGGTAATTAATGGGTACTTACTAAAGGTGATCTATTTAATGGTAATTACTTAATGGGAGGAATTAAGTGTTAATTACTTAGTATAATGAGTTAAAAGATTGATTAATTTTTGAAATTAATGAGTGTGAATTTATCAATGTGAATGTCAGAAAATAAACTAATGTGATGGGTTTGAGAATAATTAATTTGTGGCAAATTACTTAATGTAATTAAAGAATGATTAATCAAAAAAAGATTAATCAAGATGAATAATTAAGGGATGATTAATTAATCAAATATAATTAATTAATGTTAAATAAGCAAGATTTTTAAGTATTAAGTAATTAATTTAATCCATTGGTAGATAATTAAATGATTAGGAATGGTGTGACTAATTTATCTTGCCTATGGATGATTGAATGATATGTGAATGCCTTGGATTAATTGTTATCCCTGGTATGTGATCGTGATGCTATGTGATATGAAATGTTTCTGTATTATGATATGTAGGGTTGAATAGTGATAATTTGGTTATCTATGATGAAATGCTGTGTAAAGTGACATCCAGTGTTTAAAAGTAAATGGTATGCACTTGATTAAATTTGGTTAAGGTGACATTGGATTCGAAAGAGATTGGAGTCGGATATTAGTTAATATCTGAAACCACTTCGATTCGTTATGAATGGATACATGGAATCAATAGGCTGAAATGGAATGATTTAAAAGAATTGGGCCATTTAATCTATGTTTTGGTACTTAGAAATTGATGTGTGAAATAAGTGATGTCTATAACAACTTGTGAAGTTGTAAATTTATACAAGTTGCCGCGGGTTTATATAAGTTGTATGCTTTTGTATTCCATGTTAGATGGGTTACTTACGCTGGTTTCCAGCCTGACCCGGGTGTTACTTTGATGCAATGCTCGGGTCAGACCGAGTATTGCAGATTTTCAGGTAAGGACGTTCTGGAGCTCAAGAGGCGAGCTTCATGGTAGGAACCTATGGAGTATATTCCGCTTTGATTTATTGTAGCTTATCTGGGACAAATTGTTATAACTGTCCAGCGGTTGTATAAATGAATGTAACTTTGATGTATTTAAATGTAATTAACTGATACAGTTTTTCCTTTATATAATTGCTATTTTATTTAATATTATATCTTGATCCACTGCGAATGTGAGAATCTGTGTTTGGTGTATTCTGTTTTCTTCTTCTATCTCGTTTTTTCTTCTTCTAACTATCTGTAATTTTCGGGTTCGTAAAATTACGGTTCGTTACAAATTCTGACCTTTGTAGCTCCATTTATCAGTAATTTTCGTCGTTCAAATTTAAAGCAGTATAATTGACGACGGATGGAATTTGTTGTGAATGTTGTAATACAGATCTTAGTTTACCATTGGATTTGTCTCGCCGTGCTGATCTCCACGATACATTCGTTTTCATAGGCTTCCGTTTCCGTCGTAAAACGCTAAATGGTGACAGTCTGTGCACGTGCCCTAGTGAATACTTACCTATTACCTTTCATTTCACTTCATTTCTTTCAATTATTTTCCAAGTCAACCAACTTTGCGTATGCAGCCTCAAGAATTAATTGCTACATTGATTACCTCCAATGTACTAAGTGTGGCTATATATATATATATATATATATATATATATATATATATAAACCATCTCCACTTTAACTCTTCTCCGCTTTTGTTTTATTTTCCTTCCTCCTCCGGTCCAAACCCCCTTAGCTTCACCGCTTCACTAACCACCTCCTCTACACCCGCCCGCTTCACTCGCAACTGACTCGCACCCTCCTCCTTTCCATGCACCTCAGCCACAACCACCAGTAGCCACAACCCCCTTTCACCAGCAACCCAGAACCAGTCACCCACTTCACCCAGGCACTTGCTCTGCCTCCACCAGCCACCACCCTCAGCTGAACTCGCCCAACCTGCTCTACCTCCTCCCCTTCACCAACCTAGTCCACCAGCCCACCCAACACACCTACCGAACCCGTGAACCCACCTGCTCCGTCAAGGACATATCGCCCAGCCTCATCCACCATATCACCCAGCCCATCCCTATTACCAACCTCCCCCACCGCTTCCCTAACCCACCCAGTCACCCTCAGCCAATCTCGACCGAAAACGCTCTCCATTCAGCACCACTTCACCAAACCCGAACTCCCTGCTGAACCACCAGCAGCTTGCCGCGACCTGCAGCCAACCCACAACCAATTTCCATCCTAACTTTGCTCACATCCCCTCGACCGAACTCGTGAACCTACCCGCCCATAGGCATTAGTCTCCATTCTCGCTTTAGTGCACGTTCGCATGTCCGTGTCACCGTGTCTGTTCTTGCTTTTCTAATCCACGAAGGTGAGCGTAAAACTTATGACACACACATATGCAAGTTGATTTAGCTTAATTTATATTAGTTAAGTTATAAATTAGTTTAGTTTTAATTAATATGATAAATTTTAAATAGTTAGTTAATTTTTTCCCAGTTAGTAATGTTTAACTTTACAAGTAAGAAAAGAAGGAGAGGTGTAGTAGCTTGTTGCAAATGATGTTGCACGAAAACATTCTCGTGCATTAAAGCATGTTATAGTGGAAACGCGAGTGCAGGAGCACATGGAAATACAACGAGAAGAAAATGGACAGAGCTCTCCTTCTTTACTTTCAAAGCATAAAATTTTCATGCAACATCTTGAAATAAAACATACAAAACATATTTGTGTACGTGTGCATGCATTGTTAGATGATTGACAAAGTCTGAAGATGAATAAGTCAAGCAAGTTTTTTTAGGAGTTTGACTAAGTATTTCATGTTGTAGTTTGTTTCCATTTTTAGTTCCTAAAATTTCTCTTAATCGTTGTATGGCTTCTATAAAAGCCTCTGTATTCCTCTTGATTTAATGAATAATAAAAACCATATAGTTCGGGTTCTTTTATCTGGTGTCAGAGCAAAAAATCCAGGTTCAGCGAGTGTTTGAGAGGAAAAACACCACAGAGAGAATGGCAGACGCTGGGAACTTCACTACGCCCACCGTACCGAAATTCGATGGGGATTACGACCACTTGAGCCTAATCATGGAAAACCTGCTTCGTTCCAAAGAGTACTGGTGCGTCATTGAACCTGGATTTGAATCTAAGAGGAATCCAAGCCCCCACTCCGGCATAGCAAAAGTTACTTGATGAAGCAAAGCTCAAAGATCTCAGGGCCAAAAATTACCTATTCAGTCAATTGATAAGACCACTCTCAAGACGATCACTCAGAAGGAGGCGGCCAAACAACTGTGGGAGTCTATAAAAATCAAGCATCAAGGAAGTGCTAGAGTAAAGCGTGCACAGCTTTAAATGCTAAGGAGGACATTTGAAACCTTGGAGATGAAAGCTGGAGAAGGTGTGGCAGGATATTTCGCTAGATTCATAGAGACAACGAATGACATGAGAAACTGTAGTGAACGGATAGATGATGTCAAGATTGTTGAGAAAATTCTGCAAAGCCTCACAGACAATTTCAATTTTGTGGTCTGCTCTATCGAAGAATCCAAAGATATTGACCGACTTACCGTCGATGAGTTACAGGCGTCCCTGCAAATACATGAAAGCAAGGTGATTGAGAAAAGAAGTGAAGAACATGTCCTACAAGTGGAAAACGAGCCGAGGAATGCTCAAGGAAGAGGAAGATGGAATCCGCAGAGAGGAAGAAGCAATTACAGAGGACGAGGGAGACGCAGATCATTTGTGAATAGGTCAGCCATCTACTGCTTCCAATATGGAAAACAAGGTCACTATTAGTTCGGGTGCACAAGTGTGGAGAAGGGAGTCAACTACGAGGAGTTTGATGAAGGAGAGGAACTGTTGCTGATGGCACATATTGACATGAGTAAAGACGAAGGAAAAGGGATATGGTTTCTTGACTTCGGATGCTCAAATCATATGATCGGAGAAAGATCGTGGTTTATCGAGCTAGATGAAAGTTTCAAGCACTCTCTTCGGTTGGGAAACAGCTCGAGGATGATAGTTCAAGGAAAAGGGAAGATCAGAATAGAAGTGGAAGAAATCACGCAAGTAATAATCGATGTCTACTACGTCCCAAACCTCATTAATAATCTGTTGAGTATTGGACAACTGCAGGAGAAATAGTTGACGATTCTGATCAAGAATGGCGTATGCAAAATCTACCACAGTCAGAGAGGATTAATTGTGGAGGCACAGATGATAATAAATCGGATGTTTCTGATTTATGGCAAAAAGAAACCAGTGACTAGAAACTATTTTAAGATGGAGGAAGAAGGCTTGGCATCTCTTTGGCATAGAAGATTTGGACACTTAAACAACAAGTCCATTCAGTTTATGCGGAAGAAAGAAATGGTAAAAGGACTACCAAATCTAAAAGATGACGCAAAGGTGTGCTCGGTATGCAATGTGGGATAGCAGCAGAGAGGGCAGTTTCCAAAGAAGAGCAAGTGGAGAGCAAGTGAAAAACTAGAGCTGATTCATGCGGATCTGTGTGGACCAATCACTCCAACTTCTCACAGTGGTAAAAGATATCTGCTGGTATCGTTGATGATTTCTCTCAAAAAACATTGATTTACTTTCTTACAGATAAATCAGAAGCTTTTGAGACTTTTTAAGTCTTTTAAAATTCTGTTGAGAAGGAAGCCAAGACTGTCATTAGAGGGTTGTGTACCGACAGGGGAGGAGAATTCACTTCTGACAGCTTCAACAAGTACTGCAGAGAGCAAGGCATAAAGCGACAACTGACTGCAGCATACACTCCTCAGCAAAACGGAGTAGCGAAGAGAAGGAACCGTACAATCATGAACATGGTCCGCTGTCTACTGTCTGAGAAGGAAATGTCGAGGTCTCTGTAGCCAGTAGCAGCTCGATGGACTTCCCGTCTTAAACCGAAGCCTCACAAAATCAATAAAAGACAAGGTACCTGAAGAAAGATGGACAGGGATCAGACCAAAGGTTGATTATTTCAGAGTTTTTGGGTCTGTTGCTTATGTGCACATTCCTGTACAGAAGCGGATAAAGCTCAATGATTGAAGTCATAAATGCATCTTGCTTGGAGTTAGTGATGAATCCAAGGCGTATCGTCTATATGATCTAGTCACAAAGAAAGTCATCATAAGCAGAGACGTCATATTTGAAGAAGACGCTAAGTGGGATTGGAACCTGCGTACATCGGAGGAAAATGTACTCACTTAGGGAGATGATGGAATTCTTGCAGGAGAGGAGACTGATGGTGAAGAAGATAATGGGGGAGAAGAGGCTGGAATTACAGAAGAAACAGAGGAGACTGCCGTGGCCCCAAGGGCTGAAACACAAGAGCCTAAACATGGTGATCAAAAAGGAACAAGGACAAAGCCTAGCTGAATGCAAGATTTTGTAAGCGATGAAGAAGTAATTGAAGAAGAAAATGCTCTGTTTTGTTTTCTTTATCTCCAATGATGATCCTGTGAATTTCAATGAGGCTGAAAAAGAAGAGAATGGAGAGAAGCGATGAAATTGGAAATTCAGTCCATTGAAAGAAACAAAACCTGGGAGCTGGTAGATCTACCTCCTAAAGCAAAGAAAATCGATGTTAAATGGGTTTACAAAACGAAGCTAAACGAAGAAGGGAAATGGAGAAGTGCAAGGCTCGGTTAGTAGCAAAAGGATACTCTCAAACCGCGGGAGTGGACTACACGGAAGTATTTGCACCAATTGCTCAATGGGATACAATAAGGAGTCTCTTGGCAGTAGTAGCTCAATGAGGATGGAGTATTTATCAGCTTGATGTTAAAAGCGCTTTTTTGCATGGCGAGCAGAAGGAGGAGGTCTATGTAGATCAGCCTGAAGGGTTTATCAAAGCAGGGGAGGAAGACAAGGTTTATCGATTGAGAAAAGCCCTCTATGGACTAAAACAGGCACCAAGAGCCTGGTTTAGCAGAATCGAAAGCCACTTCAAGAAGGAAGGATTTTATAAAAGTAGCTATGATCATACTATGTTTTTTAAGAAATCAGAAAACAAGATCTTGGTGGTAAGTCTCTATGTTGATGACTTAATTTTCACTGGAAATGATGAGCTCCTTTGCGCAGAATTCAAGTCATCGATGCAAAAAGAGTTTGAAATGACTGACATGGGGAAAATGAAGTTCTTTCTTAGAGTAGAAGTTCATCAAAGCAGTGGTGGGATACACATATGTCAGAAGAAATATGCCAAGGAGGTTCGAGAAAGGTTCAATATGTTGAGCTGTAACTCGGTCAACAATCCAATAGTTCCTGGTATGATTATCACAAAGGAGGGAAGCATAGGAGTCGACGCAACACTTTGCAAACAACTTGTGGGAAGCCTAATGTATCTTACGATAACGAAGCCTGACTTGATGTTTGTAGTATGTTTGTTAGCACTTTTCATGGCAGACCCCAAAGAAGAGTATATGTTGATTGCCAAGAGAGTACTTAGGTACTTAAAGGGAACATTAGACTTTGGAGTCTTTTATGGAAGTTCACCAACCATAAATCTACTGGGCTACACAGATAGTGACTATGCTCAGGATTTGGACGATAGGAAAAGTACTCCTGGGTTCGTGTTCATAGTGAATGGAGCAGCAATCTGTTGGAGCTCAAGGAAACAAGATATTGTCACTCTATCCTCCACTGAGGCGAAGTATGTTGTAGCAACTACTTCTGCATGTCACTGTGTTTAGTTGAAAGGAATGTTGGAGGAGTTAGATGCTGTGAGTAGTGGAGATTGCATTGATATCATGTGTAACAATAGCTCAGCTATCAAACTGTCAAAGAATCCAGTCATGCATCGAAAAAAAAACACATTGATGTATGATATCACTATTTGCACAATCTATCAAATGAAGGAGTCATGAAGCTGGTCTTTTGTGGAACCAGTGATCAAGTTGTAGATATCATGACTAAGACTATCAAGCTTGATCAGTATGAGAAGCTTAGAGAGTCACTTGGAGTTCGAAGACTGGAGAATTAAACTAATGCAGGTGAGCGTTTCAGTTTAAGGGGAGGAATTTGTTGGATCATTGACAAAGTCTGAAGATGAATAAGTCAAGCAAGTTTTTCTTAGAAGTTTGAATAAGTATTTCATGTCGCAGTTTGTTTCCATTTTTAGTTCCTGAAATTTCTCTTAATCGTTGTATGGCTTCTATAAAAGTGTTTGTATTCCTCTTGATTTAATGAATAATAAAAAACATATAGTTCGGGTTCTTTTATGCATGGCCATGTGTGGATTAGCATGAAGATGAGGGAGAAGATGATGTGGGAAAGAGGAACTTGCGGGTGGGTCAGAGGATGGCCTGGAGGTGGAGTTGGCTACGGTGGAGCAAGGAGTGGGACGGCGAAGTGGACAAGGGTGGTTGCAAGTGAAGAAAGTGGGTGTGAGGTTGGGTAAGAAATGATTGAATATTTTAGTGCATTATAAATAGTTAATCAAAATAGTTAAATTTTAAAATGAGAATTTGGTTCTCTGTTGCATGCGTGTTAAGCCTGGAGCATGTAAATGGAAGAATTGAATGTTACTGTAGTTAGTTAGTGATTTTGCATTTAGGTCCTTTGCATAATGGTCATTTGCACGCGAGTTTGAAGGGAGAAAGCTTATGTTGTATATAAGAGAAAGAAGGGAAATAGGAGGGTACTATTTATTGCTAAGTGTTTTGCACTCAAGCCCTTCTTAATGTGGACAATTTCACGAGTTTGGGTCAAGATTTTTGCAAGCGTTTAAAAATGTGAAAGTGGTGAAAGTAGCAAGGGGGATGTTTGGATGGGCATTGCTTGCTGGCGAATTTTTTGAATGGGTTGTGAAAGTTTGGGCCTAGGGTGAAGCATGTTCTTTATATTATTTTATTTAGTTTATAATTTAGTTAAGTTTTATTTTAGTTTAAATAAATTAATTAGTTAGTTTAGTTTAAAATTAACTTGAGATGATGGTAGTAGCAATTATTGCTTACAGGTTTTGGAAAGATGATGGGGCGCTTTGCTATAGGTTTGGATAAGAATAATTAGTTAAGTTAAGTTGTATTTTGGTTTAAATAAATAGTCAAGTTTAAAATGTTTAAAACTTTGAAAATTGATAATTCATCCATATGGATGTGTAAAATCTATTGGGTACATTTTTGAAGTATAAAATAATGATAAATTAGGGATTGAACTTGATTACAATTTACATAGTTAAATTGTTATTGTAACGACCCACCTTTTTGGACAGTTTAAATCGACAATTAACCTCATATGTCAAACTAAAACCATTCAAAAGGGAGGATTGTCATGAGGTAATTAAGAAAAAATAGAGAAAGTAATAAAAAAACAGAATCTCGCAGCGGAATGAAAAAATATAATAACCAAATAAACAGTTCATGAAGATGTTTTACAAATAACATTTGATTACACTTTTACAATACAGAATCAGAGTTACACAACAAAAATAAATAAAATGCAGTGGGATAACATGATGCAGTGGAATAAATATAATAAATAGTAATAGTACGAACATTCGTCTTGTCCTCTAGAAAAAGTAGTCTTCGATACACTTAAAAGCTCAGACTGACCCGAGCGAATTGAAAGACAATGCACTCAAGCCATAACTAAAAGGTCTTATGTAAGTTAAATCAATGGTAAATAAATATGAGTCTAACGATGTTGGAGATGTTTACGAGTTTTGACACCTTCTATCCAGTGTTAAATGTGAGTGCAATAACTTATAAGATATTCGGGATTCCATCTCCTAAGAATCTGTTAAACTATCTACATACATAGTATAATATACTATTATAATAATGTCTACATTAAAGTAAAGTATTAAAATAGCGTTAAGGCGTTACTCTAACCCCTTAACACATTTTTATATATTCACATAGTCTATACAGTACCGTAATTCCTCCGTAAACTAGAGGGCTATCAGAGGGCACTCCATAGTTATAGTACAAACCCAACTCATAGAAGGCGCGATAGGACATGTAAACACGGCACTCGAGGCAATGCCAGGCTAGGATATTACCAATTGCGGATCTGGGCTGGTGGTAATGCATAGCAGCTACTACCGCCTACCTCGGAGCACACTTCCATAATCAAAATTAAGGGGCAGCCACCAAATCATCATAAAGTCATAATATGGTATCGAAGGAGCATGTCCGATAGGAGAAATGACCTCACTTGGCTCGGCGTAACTCATGTTTTAGTCACCTCCAAGCTGACTCACGGGAGTCAAGGATACGTAATTACCTCATACAGAATCGTACACCAAACCATCCTGCTTCATTTAGATTCTCCACCACGTACACAGTTGTTAAATTGGTTTTCGGTATTGGTAGAGAGTATGATAATATCCGATCTCGGTCTCTTTAACAACCAAATATTTATTTCACACCAGATGGTTCTTTTACATTTCAAAGAAAAATCAAATTCATAATTGATATCAAAATATCGTATTCTCAAAATCAATCTCGAAATCATATCACATTTGCAACCATATCACTTTCAAAATCGTATTTACTTTCAAAAACAGACTTTCCAAAATAGGTTAAACGCTCATTTAAAATTATAATATTTACTCAGAACATGTTATTTCACTGGAAAATATCATTTTAATTTCCAATGTAAGTTATAACATTCATATAACCATTTCGCTTTTAAACCAAACATTTAAATATAAACACTTCCACTTTAGCAAACTTGAAATTTGAAAAATAGTTTAGATAGTTATAAATAGTCTTAAAAATAGTTTAAGATAGTTTAAAATAGATTAGTGTTAGTCCTTGATATGATGGTTTTGATGACAACAACCTTATAATAGATTATAAAATATAAATACTAACAATATAAGTTTAGATATATGTATATGCAGCATTTAACTATGCAGGTACCACGAATGAAGACTGTACAGACAGTATAGAGACTCAAGATATCAAGATTGAAGACTCATGAGTATCAAGACTATCAAGAGTTCAAGAGTTCAAGTAATTTTTCTTTTAGTTTAATTAGAAATTTTGTTAAAACTCCTAGAAAAGCACTGGCATCTTAAAATTCAATTTATTCATGGAATGGAATCCACTTCGAGCCTGTTAAAGGGATAGAACCCTAAGTAAGACGGAACCTACGAAAAATCTAGTGGAACATTGTTTTGTATCCGCTAATTTTTATTCAAAATGATTTTCACAAAATTATATCTTGTTTTCAAAGCCTTCCTTTTAAAAACATTTATCCTGATTTCAAATACTTTTAGCCTCAAAATAATCTTTAGTTTCAAAATCAAATTATCCATAGTTTTAACTATCTTTAATAATAATATATTTAATTTTTAAATAATTATACTTGGATTTAAATATACAATTATAGTAAAATTTTGTGTATATTATTCTATATATTTACTTATGTATTTTAACTATAGACAAGTATATTTATAAAGATTAAAATAGTTTTAATATAAAATAGAAGTTATTTTCAAAGAAAAACAAATCGCCAAAAATTCCTTTGGGATGTCGACATGCTCAACCTACCATATCGACATTGTATCAGTTGAGTTCAAAATTTAAATTTCAAAAGAAGTGCTTATTCGTCATATCTCTTCACGAATGGACATGGCTATTGTTCTTCTATAAATAGAGATGTTTTCAACTAATTCATATACAGATTTCTAGTTTTTCACTCCTCTTCTTCTTCCACATTTCTTATACATATTACTACCAGTACTCTGCCGAAATCAACATTGAATCTAACTGGATTATCTCTGGTTTGATTCTCTATCACTATCTCAACAAGTTCCTTAGCGCTATTCAGAGTTATAGGCTTCTTTGTAATCAATTAAACGAGAAAAGGTGTGATTGTAGCCTTGGAAATCAATCAAGCGAGATAAGGTGTGATTGTAGCCTTGGAAATCAATCGGGTGAACTTGTTGCTTGGGAAATCAAGTATCTCTACCAAGAGGATTGTGAATCTGGAGGGTGTACCTCGTTGCCTTGAAATCGAGGGTGTAATTGTAAAGATTGTTTTTGAAAGGAAATCCGTAGTTGTGTGAGGGACTGGATGTAGGGTAACTTCGAACCAGTATAAAATCCGGCATGTTCTTTCCTTTACTCCTTTTAGTTTGTATTTGCATTTGTGTTTGGTTCTGTGATCATATCTGTGTCTAAATATTTCATACATTTGTGTTCAAATTAACAAAAACTCAAAAAGATTTGACAATTCTCTAAAACACTATTCACCCCTTCCCCTCTAGTGTTTATCCTTAGCCTCAAGATCCTTAATCCACATTTCTCACATTTGGTGTCAGAGCAAGGTTCTCAAAGTTTCATAATCTGACTTTTGAAAAAAAATTCAAAATGGCTACCAACACTGATATTGTTACTAACATTAGTATCCCTGTCACTAGTTCATTTGTAGAAGTCTATAGGATTAGATACTTGGAATATCACACAAACTGAATATTCTGAACCCACAACTGATTTTGCACAGTGGACCGCTGAGCAAAAGACTGTTGCATAAAATAATTCTAAAGCAATGAATATTGTATTTTGTTCACTTTATAGGAATGAATTTAATAGAGTGTCAGTTTATAAGTCTGCATACGAAATCTGGAAAACTTTACAAGTGACTCACGAGGGAACAAGCAAAGTTAAACAGACAAAAATTTCCATGCTCACAAATCAGTTTCAATTATTTAAAATGAATTCTAATGAGCCTATTTCAGATATGTATTATAGATTTCAGGATATTGTGCATTCTCTAATATCCTTGGGAAATAAATTTTCGAAAGAAGATCAAGTCAAAAAAATTCTAAATTCTCTTACTCCAGAATGGGATCAAAAGACACTTGCGATCAAAGAGGCAAATGATATCGGTACTTTAAATATAAAAGAATTAATTGGAATTCTAATGTCATTTGAAGTTCAAATGATCGGGAGAAGAGAAAGCAAAGCATCTGAAAAGAAATCAATGGCATTCAATGCATTAACTGATGGATCAGACTCAAACAGCAATAATGATGAAGAGATAGCCTTTATGACCAGGAATTTTCAAAATTTCTGAAATACAGAAAGATGAATAATCTCAAGAGAAATAACTACAAGAACTCTGGAAATCAGAATGTAGTGCCAAACAATGTCAAATGTTTCAACTGTGATGAAGCAGGGGATATCAAAAGAGACTGTCCGTATCAAGATAGGCAAATCCTCCTATAAACAATGATTCAGTAAGTAAACGGAAGTGTCATTTACTGCTACTCTAGATAACTCAGACTCGTCCTCAAGCGATGATGATCAGAAGACAGATAATTCAAATTTTTGTTTTATGGCAGTTCAAGATTCCGAGGAATTCATAGAAACGGACTCAGAGAAAGGTACACATTTACAATACAATTGGTTGAAATTGCATGCTTAGAATTAGATGCTTAATTGCTTGATTGATTGATTTTGAATTGGTGTGTTATTTGAATTTTAAAAAAATTTACTATTATTTTATTATTATTTTATTATTTTTATTATTATTTTTCTTAGTATAATAATATATTATTGAAAATATTATAATTCTAATAATATTCAGATATATAGACATTAAAAATAATAAGTATATATATATTAGAGTACTTAGGAAAAAATAAATCATAGAAATTCATAGGCACATGTCGACATGGTCCCTACCATGATGTCGACATGGATACCAGAATTTGAAATTTGAAATTTGAATTCAAATGGTTGAATTTCCATCCATCTTTTCACTTCATTCAATTCTCTGAAAAGACATCTTTTGACTAGAGAACATGTCCTTTGGGAATCTATTTATTCACTATCTTTTATCATATCTTTTCACACTCATTTTCAAATTCAATCTCTCTCTTCAAAACTTCAAGCTCTCTACTCTCTATTTTAATGGCTTCTTCAAACAACCCCTCCACCATGAGAATTTCCATAAAGATAAAAGTGCAACTCTTCAATGATTGGAGGCAATTAAAGCATATATTAATTATGCTAACTATGCAAAAGTCCATCCTGAAAAGTTTGCTATCTTTCAAGATTTTTCTTCTTACATTCTCTTTTTGCAAACAATCAAATTCCTAGTCTTATTGATGCTTCTCAAAATGATTTTGTTTGCTATCCAAACCTTGTCAAAATTTTCTATGCAAATTTAAACCATGGATTTTATAATGGAAATGAGGATGAAATTTAAAGTAGTGTCAAAGGCACTAGAATTGTTTTGAACTGTGATCTTTTGGGTATCATTCTCAATTGCAAGAGTACGGGAATGGATCTTTCTAATTTTAAAATCGATGAAAATGATCGTGAGACATTTCATCACATTTTCGAAGGGAATGATAATTTTGAATTCAAAAATCGAAATTTTCGACTAAAAGCAAGAATTGTCAATCTTTTTTTGCAACATACTTTGAACCCATGATCGGGGAATTTTAATAATCCTACTTCAAAAGTTTGCAAAGCACTTTTTTCTATTTTTGGAAACTATGACATTAATTGGGCGCAAGTTGTTTTGGATGAACTTCGTCCTAAAAATCTTGAAATGGGTGAGAATACTTTGTATCATGAAATTTATCACACTCAGATTTTTAACTATTTTGGAGTGGATTTCAAAGGAGAAGAATTTGTTTCTAGAAAGGTTTTCAGTCCTTTCAACATTTCGCCTATGAAAATTCCATTTGTTTTCAACCTTATGAGACTCTTGCCGAAAAGGAAGAGCGTTTGGCTCATGAGGAGATGGAATAAGAGGAAGAGAAAGAAGAAGAAGAAGAAGGGGATGAAATGGAAATTGAAGAAGAAGAAGAAGGTGAAACTTCTTTGGAAAGCATCGACTATCCTCCTAATCCATCCAAAAAACCCTTCTCAAAAACCAAAAGACTATTGTTGAGAATCAACGGATTCTTAAACGATCCGTTAGTAAGAAGTTAGATAAAATTTCATCCAAGATGAACAAGTTTATTTCCAAAGTCAGCAAGAAACTTGGATTATCTTCGTCGTCATCATCCTCTAACTAGTTCTACCTTTTCGTATCTCGTTGTATTTGTTTTAGTTATTTTGATTTGAATATTCGTGTAGTTCTTTATGATTAATTGTTGTATCATCTTAGTATGAAATGAAATGGAATTCCTTTTCTGTTATCTAGCTTATCTTGTCTCTAGAATAAATGTCAGTATGTTATATAAATAAATATATATACACAATTATTCATAAAATCAAAATAAGTCATAAAAATTCACTGCCCCATGTCGACATACCCCCTACGACCATGTCGACATGTGCTGGTCAGAAAATACACTTCATTTTGAATTTGAAATTTGAATAACTACCATATGTCTATTCATTTCAAACGAATTTCTACACCTATAAATACATATTTCTTCCAGAAGTCATCACTGAATATTATTTCTTATCTACTCTATCTCTCATTCTTCTCACGGATCCAAATATGGCTAACCCAATTCATAATTTATCCAAGAATCTTGAAGAAACTCTTAATTCATTCAAGAATATTCTCTCATTCGTTCTTCGTAACCAGCGACCCTTAGAATTGAGTCAAATGCAGATGATCAAGGAGCAAGAAAGGCATTTCGATGCAATACGATGGATGATTTCCTCCATGCACAAGGATGATAACGAAGCACATCCTCTAGTCTCTCTCACCAATGACAATGAAAATTGAGATGCTATTAAAGCAGACCCTATTTTTAAAGAAGAAGGATGGGTGGAAGTTCCTCGTAACGTTTAATTTTATTGTTTTGTTTGAACTGTTTGCTTTGATTGATTTGATTTGATTTACTTTAATTTGGTTTGATATGGATTGATATTTAGTGTGGATTGATGATTGTACAAAACATGTATAAGTATATATTTGATCCTTGTTTGATTATCAAGTCTATCTGTTTAAATTATCTCTTAATATATCTATTATATACTCCATTGTATAGTTTATTAATGCAGGTATTTTAGTCCAAGAATAAGAGGGAGTTATATAGTTTGGAGATGGTTTTTGTTGATGACAAAGGGGGAGAAATATAAAATAAGGTAGTTAGGCATAGATTAAGGGGGAGTTATTAGGATAGAAGTAATATTTTATAAAAAGGTTGTCATCATCAAAAAGGGGGAGATTGTTAGTCCTTGAGATGATAGTTTTGATGACAACAACCTTAAAATTGATTATAAAATATAAATACTAACAGCATAAGTTTAAATATATATGTATATACAGGATTTAACCATGCAGGTACCAAGAATGAAGACTGTGCAGTATAGAGATTCAAGATATCAAGATTGAAGACTCATGAGTATCAAGATTATCAAGAGTTCAAGTAATTTTTCTTTTAATTTAATTAGAAATTTTGTTAAAATTCCTAGAAAAGCACTGGCATCTTAAAATCCAATTTATTCGTGGAATGGAATCCACTTCGAGCCTGTTAAAGGGATGGAACCCTAAGTAGGATGGAACCTACGAAAAATCTAGTGGAACATTGTTTTGTATCCGCTAATTTTTATTCAAATGATTTTCACAAAATTATATCTTGTTTTCAAAATGTTTTCAAAACCTTCCTTTTAAAAGCATCAAAAATGTCTATCCTGATTCAAATACTTTTAGCCTCAAAACAATCTTTAATTTCAAAATCAAATTATCCATGGTTTTAACTATCTTTAATAATAATAATATATTTAATTTTTAAATATTTATACATAGATGTAAATATAAAATTATAGTAAAATTTTGTATATATTATTCTATATATTTACTTATGTATTTTAACTATAGACAAGTTTATTTATAAAGCTTAAAATAGTTTTAATATAAAATAGAAGTTATTTTCAAAGAAAAACAAATCACCAAAAAAAAAATTTGGGATGTCGACATGCTCAACCTACCCATGTCGACATAGTGTCAGTTGGTTTCAAAATTTAAATTTCAAAAGAAGTGTCTATTCGTCATATCTCTTCACGAATGGACATGGCTGTTGTTCTTCTATAAATAGAGGATGGTTTCAACGAATTCATATACAGATTTTCTGGTTTTCACTTCTCTTCTTCTTCCACATTTCTTATACATATTCTTACCATTACTCTACCGAAATCAACATTGAATCTAACTAGATTATCTCTGGTTTGATTCTCTATTACTATCTCAACAAGATCCTCAGTGCTGTTTAGATTTATAGACTTCTTTGTAATCAATTAAACGAGAAAAGGTGTGATTGTGGCCTTGGAAATCAATCAAGCGAGATAAGTGTGATTGTAGCCTTGGGAATCAATTGGGTGAACTTGTTGCCCAGGAAATCAAGTATATGTACCCAGAGGTTTGTGAATTTGGAGGGTGTACCTCGTTGCCTTAAAATCGAGGGTGTAATTGTAAAGATTGTTTTTGAAAGGAAATCCATACTTGTGTGCCTTCAAAAAGATTTAACAATTCTCTAAAACACTATTCACCCCCCCCCCCTCTAGTGTTTATCCTTAGCCTAAAGATCCTTAATCCGCATTTCTCACAATTAAAACAGATTAATATAGTTTAAAATAGATTAAAATGGATTACTATAGTTTAAATAGATTAAAATAGATTAATATAATTTAAAATAGATTAAAATAGTTTAGTATAGTTTAAAATAGATTAAAATAAATTAATATAATTTAAAATAGTTTAATATGGTTTAAAATAGATTAAATAGATTTAAATGGGTTAAAATACTTTAAATAGATTTAAAATAGATTAAAATACTTTAGAATTTCGATTTAAACCAATTTCCAATTCCAACCTTCAAACCGGGATTATCAAGTAATTCAATTTATATAAATCAATTTCCTTCAAAACATCATTTAATCCAATTCAAGATTTAAGGGTTTTAAATTTAACTAATCTGGTGTCTGTATATAATTTTCTACCATATGGTCAAGTTATATGGGTATTTATCATTTCAATTCGCAAAAAAATAAATTTACGGGTTATATATTATTTCTACCCGTAATCCTAAATTCTAAATCAAAGAAAATCGCTTGGTTTATTATTTCAACCCATAACGATTTTCTCCAATTCTATATGACCGGTCGGGTGTATATCATTTCAACTCGTGCGGTTAATGCCCCGCTATTACCCCGCTATAATCCTGCTATATCTCATAGCAGATTTCTGCCGCTATGATATTTTCATATTGCCCCAAATATAGCATTTCCGCTTTAAGCCCCGCTATTTCCGCTATATCCTGTTATTTCCGCTATATTCCGTTATATCTTTTTTAAAAGAAATGATTTGAAAATTTATATTTATACATTAAAAAATTATGAAATTAATTTATTTAATTGAATTTTTAAAATATTTTCAGAAATGAAAATACTCTAATATTCTACTGAATTCAATTATGTTATATAACAGTTTTACATTTATTTATAGTATATTCGTACAAGCTTTTATTTAAAATTATTTATGTATTAATTATAAATCAATTGAATGTTAATTTTTCACTTATTTACCATTTATTTATTTGTAAAAACATTAAGTACGAGTTTTATATGCTATTTTAGAGCCATCCGCTATATCCCGCTATATCCCCGCTGTACCTCCGCTATGACTTTTTGCACCTCCACCGCATTGAGTCTGCCGAGCGCTTTAACTGCACAGATTTCAACCCATATGGATTTTCTAACAATAACTAAGGGAACTTATAGTGTTGTAAAAATATAAATATAACATCAAATCATCTTATCAACAATTAAACATACATCACAATGATCACCCAAATCAACCTATAAACATCAATAGATAACTGATTATCATTAACATGTATTAAATTGACAATTAAATTCAATATTAAATTAGATGATGATTAAATGCAATGAAATTTAAATTTAACTAGAATGACAATTTAAATATACCAAACATCAAGAAATCAATTCCTAATCACATCATAAATTCAATTTAACTAATATAAGATAATTTAGTAGTTGTGAGTGACTTAAAACATTCACCTTTGATTTATTGTCGATTTAAATCCAATAAAAGCCCAAAATTCCAATAGAATAAACAGCATGAATCGAAGTTTATTTGCAAAAGATATTCATGTTACAAGAAATATTATTAAAATAATAATTGGAACACGCTTAAGTAAAATAAAATAAATAAATGTTAATACTCACGTTTCTCTCAAGATAAGGCTTAAGGCAAAGATGGAAGAACAAACTAAGATGAGGGCGGACATGTAGGAAAAATGAAAAAAAATTAGAAAAAATGAAACTCGTGTTTCATAAAAGAAAGCTTTTAAATTTGCGAGTTCACATCAAAATGATTTGGAGAAACGAAGATTTGAACTGGAGATCTAAACATAGGAAATGAAGCGGCGACAAGAAAAATGAAGGAACAATTTAAAAAACGCGAACAATTTGCTGATGAGATTATAACTTTAGCAAAAAATAATTTGAACCAAATGAATATGAGGTGTCAAGAGTAACATAACTTAAAAGAAGAAATAAAGTGGCAGGTTATTTAATAATAAAGAAATGAAGGTGAAGGGACAAAAATGAATGTCACGTTTCTAAAATGAAGGCTTTAGAAAATATAGGTTACTAAAATAAAAACAAAAATATGACGTTGTCGAAGAAGATTACATGAAACCAAAATGAAAAGAAATGAAGTGGCTGTAGAAATATGAAATGAGATGGAGAAAACAATAAACTCACAATTTTTTTCACTAGGAATTGGCGGTACGACATGGTGTAAAGAGGTGAAGAAAGGTTGAATAAAAAAATTATGTATACATATAAAATGAAACTCACATTTGAGAAGATGTAGCTTTAGGAAAAAGAGGAAGAATATAAATGAAAATGAAGAAACAGCAAAAATAAGGAAAGAAATGTGGTATGTATTAAAAAATGATGAAGGAATGCACGGACCAGATGTACACTACCAACGAACCTTTGGAATTCAAATTTCAATCTTATGTCTCCTCTTTATTACTTTCCTTAACTCACATGAAATCACAGTTACACCTATTTAATTTTACGTTAACACACGATGGATAAAAATAAATTCTCTACACAAATTTGTGTAATTAACTAAGCCAATATATAACATTCAGAACCATTCACTTCTCTCTTTGTTATTAGATTGGGTATTTAAAAAAATATGTTAACATTTTGATTAAACATTTTACTAGGAATGCATTAACATACATTAAACGAATATGGCAGCACAAATAAGGCAATATAAACAGGTGTATTATATATGTGTGTGTGTGTGTGTGCGCGCGTGTGTGTGTGTACATCTTTATCTCCACTTATAGTTTACATTCATAAATAAATGGTATGCTACAAATCCACATAAGGAGGCAGTGATGAAAAAGTAAATTAGAAGAACGAAGATGGAAAGGTAAGTTATGTTGCAATTAAAATCTAATCAAGTCTAAGTGAAAAGGAAATAGTCAAATGTAACTCTACTTTGCCCCTTTACAATCTCCTATTAACATTTAATTTAAAACCATATGAGATTTCAAACCTAAATGACCCTTTCTTTCATAATTGGATTTGGAACCTAAATTTATATTTAGGTACAAGCATGTATGCATTAAACCAACACTAAAATTTGAAACATGAACCGAATTAATTGAAAATAAATCACCTAATTTAAATTTATTTCAATATAGTCTACAATTAACATTTACTTTTTCTCTCTTTAATTAAAAGGTTCCAATCACATTAATTGCTATTGATTTCTAAGTTAAATTTTAAAAGAGAAATAAGACAATTCAATTCCCTTTTATAGTTATTTAACGTATTTATGGAATTATTATATACAAACCAAAAGCTATCAAATTCTTATTAAATAATTTATTTTTTATTCCTGTAACTAATCTGTAAGCTAAAATAGATTTCAAACAAATAACATATATTTACTCCTTTACTAAACTTATTTATTTTTATTCTTTTATTTTTGATTTAAATGTTCTCATATTAAATCAATTATTACCTTATGAATTTATTCAACATAAGTTTTCATTTTATTTCACTCAACCCTATAGTTAACATCTTTTCTTATATTAACTCCAATATTTAATTTCATTGATTTCCAAATTGGTTTCAATGGATTAAATAATAAGATAATAAGTAAAATAATATTTACATTTAAGTAATTCAAATACATTAAAAAAACATTTATAAATCTATTTCTTATAACAAAGGTTATTGAATCTACATACTAAATAATTGGTTTCCTATTGCATGCTAAGACCAACCAAATCAACTAACATTGATTTCTCTTTTTAATACAACGTTTAATTTTATTCCTTATTAAATTTCATTATTACCATTATTTGAAATTACATTAAAATAGTTGTCAATAACATTCAAACAACACTATTAAATTATATTGTAATCAAAATTTTCCCATATATGAATCATAAATTTTGATTTTTTACAATATTAAATTAAAAGATCCTAATTAATTTAATATTTTTAGTTATCGAAAATTATGGGTCGTTACAGTTATACTTCATTAGTGACATTTATTTAGCAGAATAAATCCCTGTTCTAATATTATATTAATTTACTAATTATAATGACGTGTTCTTATTTACTCCCGATTGAATTTATTTACATATGAATATATAGTCCTGACTCGAATGTTTTATTTCTTATTACGCTCGGGTCAGACCGAGTTTTTCAGTTATCGAATATAGTTAATCTAGAGGACGAAGACGATGATTCAGCATATCATATCTATTATTATTTATCCCACTGCACTATTTTATTCTGCCTATATAAATTATGTAACTTTAATAATATTTAATAACTCTGAATGATATTTATAAGGGAAATCAAATGCATATTTGTTAAACAGCTTCATGAACTATTTATATTATTATTATATTTTGTCATTCCACTATGAGATTCTATTTTTTTTTTCTTTTTTTTCTTCCATCTCTTTAAAAATAAACCCATTGATAATTTGTCTTTTAAACAGTTTGAGTTTAACATGTGTGGTTTATTTTCGACTTGCACTATTCGAAAAGGTGGATCATTACACTTGGTATCAGAGCTGAAGGTTAAGCGAGAATCTTAGCTTTGTTAGGATTAACTCATTAGAGATGGGGTCAATAGTACCCTAGAATGAGTTAAGAGTCGAGAGAACAAATTTTTATTTATATTTATATATACTAGTATTTTGTAACTTATTATAATTTAAAACTCTTGGATTAATAAAAAAGAGAATATAGAAGAGTTGAGTATATTATAAGTCTGAGCTACTAAAATAAGGAACCATCGGATTTTAAGGAATATCCAATTCGAATACCTCATCCACTTGTAGGATGGAAAAATCTAAAGAGAAAAAAGCAGCATGTCGAGCACGAAGAATACTTGACAGTAAGGAACGGGAAGAAGCAATAGAGGAACAAGAGAGGCTGTATAGGAAAAGGGTAGAACCAGGACCTTATGATAACATCATTTGTTATAGGTGTTAGGAAAAGGGACATTTTGCAGTCATGTGCGAGAAGAGAGATAAGGGAAAGAAAGAGGAAAGTAAGTGTTATTGATCCGAGATTTTATGTTTTAAGTGTCACGAGAAAGGACATTTTCCAAGTTGCTACCCGAAGGTGAAGAAAAAGAAACCGCACTCACAATTTCAATCGACCAATCAACCATTTGCTTCCATTGCAGGCAGACTAGACACATAGCCAGAAATAGTTCTGAGAGACAACGTAGAAGGCAAGCTCTATTGCACCCAGATTGAGCTGCATACCCAAAGTTCATAAGGGAAGGTGGAAGTACGGTGTACTTTTGTAAGAAATGCAATAGTTGGGGCCACATTGATGTAGAGTGTACCAGGCTTGTTGAAGCACCACTGGAAACATAAATGCCGAAGCATTTTTCCTGCAGAAGTGAGGACTAGTAGAAAATGTGTGTGGTATCCATAGTAATAGTTATGTTATATAAAATAAAATCCTATTGTATCCTAGTTCTAGAAGTTTTCAATGTGTCAGAACTAATGATATGTATAATTAAGCTTTTAATGCTTTTTCATATGATAAGAAGCATGAGATTATCCATAAGGGAAGAAAAATTAAAGAGAATGAAGTTTAATATATTTTGAAATCCCTCGGGAAAATATTGTAAACAATATATCTATAACAAATTTTTAAATAAATACTAATTATTAGAAAAATATTGGTAATAATATTGAAAATTTAGTTGATTAAAAGTTGTATATTCAATTTAAGCAAACATACGTAATTGTGAAATGATTCTATATAAGAAACGATTTATATAAATATGGTTTAAGACTGAAAAGAAATTTAAACTGAAAATTTAGGAATCTGAATTCCAGATTCTTGAAATTGATTTCAGATTTGAAAAATATATTATATCATTTGAAAGGTATTTTTCCAAATAAGAAATTCTTTCAAAATGATTCCAAAGAAAATAAAAAAAAACTAGAAATCACTTCTATTGTTAGAGTAACTTTGATAAGGACGACCGCATCATCGACGTTCGTTTTCGAGTTTCAAAAGTAGGAGAAAGGCCACTTTAGTAACTTTGCTACATGATTGATTTTGATTCAAAACCCTAATGTATGATTTGATATTCGAAAGATATACGTATTTATCTATTTGAAATGAACCGTTGTTCAATTCTCAAATTTTTAGATTGAATGATAATATAAACACTTGTACCCTATGCATTGAGATTGATTTATGGATTGATTATGCATTTTGTTGAGATGATTGATTGTTGATTTCTAGTTTCTAATTGGAATTTTACTTTTCCAACTATTTTGAATAGTTGAACACTTCCAAATTGAGAATTAGTTTTTATAAGTAATTTCGAAAAGTATAAAAGTATTTTGAAAAGTTATATGGAAGTTGGTTTTGACAATTTTAAAATAAAGATAAATAGAAGTTAGATAATTTTTAAAATATTAAATATTCTGATAAGTAAAATAAATAAGATTATTTTGTATTATACAAAAAGGAAATTGGTTTTGAACTGCTTTAAATGAAATTGAATTTTAAGAAATGCTTTGGACTTCATAAATACATATAAAACCTTATTTATTTGCAAAATGACTTTGAAGGCAAATTTTAGTTATGTACAAATATGAAATCTAGTGTTGAAAAGTTTGTATAATGAAATTGTTTGAGAAATGTTTATGAACTTAGTCAAAAAAATTATTATAATAATAATATAATAAATTTTTTATAAGGTTATTTATGTATAAAGGATTTTTGTGAATTATTTGATTTTGAAAAGAAATTACTGTTTTAACACTTAGTTACTTACAAAGTGATTTTAGAAAGGAAGTTGATTTTATATAGATACGACTTTATGTAGATATGAAACTGAAGTAAATTTTGAAAATCGATGATTGGGATTTTCAAATATAGGAATATTTAACAATATTCAATTTGAAAAATGGTTGCTGAAATCATAGGTGAAATTGAAGCTGAAGTTGGACTGATATTGGAAATTGACTGATTTCGAAAACCTTTGATTCTATAAAAAAAAATGATTTGGAAATTTTCGAACCTATATCAAAATGAATTGTATAAGTATGAAGTTAATTCGAAATCTATTGATTTTGAAAGGTACTCGATCTAAAAAGCGATGATCTTATATTTAATAGAATTATATAAGAATGATACATTCGAAATTGATAATTTGAAAAGTATTATGTGTAGTATGATATACATTTTGAGATTGAAGATATGGGAAGTATCTTCTGTTGACTATCTACTTTATGGCCACATTGTGGATACATTCTGTTGATTCTTTTATTTGATCCTAGATGAACTTGGGTGGATCCAGAAATGGGTCCTAATCGATATAGGTTGTCCGGACATAATACTCATGAGTTTCCTTTGACTCGGCTGCATAGCGAAATTCGTAGGGCTTTGAAGGCTTACGGTTACGGATGTTACCCAGGGGAACCAGGCGAAACCATTGTGTAACTTCGATCTATGGTCATTTTCGACGTAATCCACCTGGGTAGAGCGATTGCCCTGAGGTACGGATGTTTCCCGGGGGAACCAGGCGAAATCATTATGTATTTGTGGTCCACATGGCGTAATTCGAGGAGGCAGATGATTGCCTTGAGTCTATGGGTGATAGTGATGTAACCACTAATGTTACTATTAAGTAGACTACGATCTATGCGAGTGTTTTGCATAGTGTAATTCCTAGAGCAGTGATTGCTCACAGGTACAGATGTTACTTGGGGGTTTCAGGTGAAACCATTGTGTATCTATGATCTATGGTTGTTTTGGACGTCATGGCGTAAAATTTGAGGCATGTCGCCTGAGGCCGCATCACTCTGTCCTCTCGACTTAGCGAGAGAGCAAACTTAGGAACTATGTTCCATGACGATCCCATTCGTTCGATTTCGGTGATTGGATTGTATTTCTACATCTGTTTTAAAGGTTTCCAAGTGTTTTCATTAGATGTTGAAATGGTTTTGCTAAGTATTTATAGATTTTTGGTCTTGCGTCTGATCAACGTATTACTAGATTCTGTAAGAATGAGGATAAACTTGTTAAAACATCGAATTATAAAAGTATTTTCGAAAGGAAAATTTTCTTCGATATAAAAGTATTTTGTTATAGAAGAATTTTTCACAATGAAAATTTTCAAACATCTAAGAATTGAAAATTTTCAATCATTTAAGTATTTTTTTATGAAAGAAATTTCTATCCTTCTTTTCTCTTATTCCGCTCTTTTCAAGGATGAAAAGTTTTGAGTGGGGGAGGTTGTAAGGACTGAATGATTTTGGGTTGTCGTAACGATTTTCGAATCCCTATACTAATGATTTTGGGTTGTCGTAATGATATTTTACGCAACATTCGTTTTGACCCAAATAAATATGTTTAAGAGAATGTTTTCCTTAAAGAATAAAATATATGCTTACTCCTGATTTAAGTATATGTAATATTTTCCAAGTGTTGAAAATAAAGAGAATTGTGAATTACTTATTATTAAATAAGTATATGGAAACGTTTTCGAATATTGAAATACTGAAATGGCTTTGAGAATATATCTTTTTAAAGATAATTTGAAGTGAATATTTAACAAGTGATTTAATTAATAAAAGATTAAGTAAAAGGGCCTAGCGATTGCTTATGGTGCTAAATTTTTGTTCGTTTGCTTTGATAGTTAAATAACCGACTATCAAATTTGGCCATTTTAGTTCCTGGACTTGATGTGGGAACTATTAGTCGTACACTTAGTATGTAGCCTTCTGTGTAGGCTTGATTATCGTTTGTGTTGAGGATGTTGATTCATATAGTGCGGAGTATTACTCCAATCTATTGAGCTTCCTTCTTGGCCCAAAGGATAGCAAGTTGAAAGTTTGAGACGTGATAAGTCTATGAGACTTAGTTTCTGTGTGAGGTTGAGAAACGCTTTTTTGTTGTTGGTGCGAAGTGACAGGGATCGGTTTATCAAAAAACCACTTTGGACCAACGTATATGCGACGATTGTGCAGGTTGGTTATGATGATATTGATATTCCGGATTTGCATAGTGGGGGACTACTTGTTGATCGCTTGGGGTTAAAATCCCTATATATATATAGTAGCAGTGATCTTTTCATTATGAAATATCCAATGCAAGGGCCATTCGCTACTAATCATAGGGATTTCCCGACAGGATGTGGTAGGAAAGTACCTTCGATTTGTCCTGTTCCTAGATAACTTGTATGGATGTTTGTCTGACATTTCATTTCTAAAGATTACGTACATTGGTTTTTACAAACGTACATCAGTAGTGATGGAGAAGGTAAGTTCTCTTTGCTTAATACTCTCCTTAAGACGCATGAGCTTAAGGGTTGTATTTTTGTGAAAGGCAATTAGTAGTCAACGAAAATGGCCATATGGCATTCAAAGTGATGTGATTGTGAATTGTGAATGGTAATTGTTACCTCAGGCCTCATCAACCGAAAATTATCAAAGTAGGGTTAGATGCAGCAAGGTTAAGTGTGTCTGTAACGATCCGGGTTTTTAAGACAAATTTAAATTGGATTTAATTTGAATTTATATAGATTTTTGAATTAAATTATGAATTAATTTGATTTTTTTCCCAATAGATATTTGTTTATTAATATAAATATATTAATGTGATTTCAATTAGAATTTCTAAATTGGAAATTCAGAAATAAATATTTTGAATAATATATTAATTGTAAACTTAATTGTGAATTAATGGTGAGTTAATTTGGATTTTTCCAAATTTTATAAAGATATGTGTTTGTTTTTTGTTTATATATATGTAAATGATAATTAGAAATTTGAATTTGAAATTCAAATATTAATATATTGAAATATAATTGGACTTAAAGAAAATTTTATGTTTGAAACAAAAATATAATAAGTATGATTACTTAAGTTTAAAATGAAATTTTAAAATAAGTATTTGTTAATAAGTTAATATCTTGAGTTTAAATTATAAATGTATTGAAAATAAAAAAAAATTGGATTCAAAACTCAATATTTTAAATGAGTAAAATTTTGTTTTCTAATAATATATGTATATGGATTGACTTGAAATTGGATTTGAGATTCAAGATAGATATTTTTTTTAAATAAATTGGATTTGAAAATATGTAAAGTGAGATTTAATTAAATATTTAAATTTCATTTTCTCTTAAATAAATAAATATAGTTTGTATATTCATGAATTTAAAATGTAAACATTTACACATGTTAAGATATGAAATATAAATAATTAAAGCATTTAAAATACAAATTGCAAATAAAATAAAAACAAGGATTTAAACATAAAAATGCACATTTTTTAACAAATGTGGGATAAGTTATTTTATAGATTAACAAATGTAAACCTTTCTCTTAATTATTAAACAAGTGTTAATAAGATTGCCTTGCAAAGAATACAAGTGGCAAAAATAAATTATTCTTAACATTTAAATGATTAAAGAGTAGAACTAGGCTACATGTTTTCTTTCTTTCATCTTCACTTCTCAGATTTCAAACCTGTAACAAATTAAATTCAAGAAAAAATATATGAATTTAAAACAGAATCTTGAAATCAAAATAGGATAAAAGAAGAATCAAAAGCAATGCACAATGATCAGACAATTTCAAACCAGGAAACATTTCCAGTTTTAAAATCAAGAGGCTGTTCCAGATTCATAAGCAACTCCAACCGATTCAAGCTTTCAAGCCTAGTTCAAATCAAAGTTAGGAATCAAGACTAGAACTGTAGATTAAATTCAAAACCTGGAAATGTAGTTTTGATTCAATATACATCAAGCTCAAATCTGGTTAAACAAAAGTAAGCTTCAGTTTTAAAATTAAGAAGGCAACTCAGATCAAAGGAATAAAAAAATCAAAATGCAACCACAAAGTCAAGCTGAATTCAATCTAAAGCCTGGAAAGCAAAAAGAAAATCAACCATGCACAAATATCAGGCTATCCTATGTCTTCATTAATCAGGTGAGCAAGCTACATCCAAAACTTAAATCTAGTTCACCTCTTGATTGCATGTGATGATTATATGAAATAATGTTGTGGTGATTGTTCGCATGAAGTAAAATTAGACCTACATGCTAAATATGAAGTGATATCACTATATATATGTCAGTATGTCTGTGTCCATTCTGTTTTGAGTCACAGAGCTTAAAATTTTAAGATCAAAATTTCAAATCTCTTCATCCAATCTCTTATAGGTCTTAGTATTCAAACAAATTGTGTTTATTTAAATATAAACTAAGTTTTAAAAATATTTTTAGGATTTGGTAAGTTAGTATATTTCTGGAAAATAAGAAAAGGTAGTAAGAACTTATAAAACATGAAAACTTAAGCATTACAATTCTTTGATTTACTTATATGATCGAAATCACCATCTGGAACCATGAATTTTAAGGGTATAATCCATAGTTTTAATTTAGGATCAAGCGAGATATTTTTAGTTGATCAAAATTGGGATTTTTGGCCATTGCCATCGATCGGTGAAGTTTTACTTGTCAAAATTTGGGCTAGAGGTAGAGGGGAAGGCGAGGATCGTCGGAAAAATGGAGCTTGAATTTTTAGATGATCAGCGTGGCTATGCGAAGACGGGTAGGGTTTACCATCAGGTTGGGTCGTCGAGTTTCAGAAGGGGATTGCGGCGACGAGGCGTGATCGGGACCGATCGTGAGGCATGCAGGAGATGCTGGAGGTCGAGGCGGAGCTACGGTGAAGGTGGCGAAGCTTCTCGAGGAAGGGATCGTCAGAGAGAAGAGGATTTCTGGAATGACGGATTTCAAGATTTTGGATTTTGGGTCGAATTTGTTTCTTGATCAAATCGAGTGAAATGGGTGATGATTGTTGGTGGAGGTGCACCCGTGCAAGGCGTCTCTGTGAGTGATGGAAGGATGATCGTGCTCGGGTTTTTGTTCGAGAATGTCTGTGTTTTTCTCGAAGCTGGATAATCGTAGGTAGCCCCGTGTTTTGATCGAGGAAGTTAGGGGTTTTTCTTGGGTTATTTGATGTGGTATAAAAACAGTTTTTAAAATTTTAAAGTAAATCAAAGTTGTTGAAAACAAATTTTTGTTAAAACCAATTCGCTTTTCATACTAAATGTTGTCTAAATTTTAAAATTAGTAAGAAATGTTTTTTTAATAAAAATTGTTTTAAATTAACCAAGTTTTAAAATGGTTTAAAAATATACATAACTTTTATTTTGAAAAGTTTCTTTTAAATAAATAATATTAAAGGTTAGTTAATTAATATAAAGAATGTTTTAATGGTCAGTTAACTTTTAATGTTTAAATTTAATTTATTTGTTAAAGGAAATTAATTACTTGAAGTGAATTACTTAATAAAAGTAATTAAGGTAAATTTGTTAATAATTTAGGCTTGATTAATCAAGTAATTAATGAATAATAATTTAAGGATAGTTAATTACTTAAGAATAATTACTTGATGAAAGTAATTAAGGATGGATAATTTATGATTAAAGATTGATAAATCAAGTGTTTAAAGGTTAATTAATTTAAAGAATAATTAATTAATGTGATTAATTAATGAAGGTAATTAATTTGAGAATAATTAACTAATTAAACGTTAATTAATTAATGAAAGTGATTAAGGGATGATTATTAATTAAGGATTAACTAATTGATTATTGTAATTAATTAAGGATAATTAATCAAAGGATTAATTATTAATTAAAGGTAATTAATGATTAAAGAATAATCAATAGTAATGGTTTGTAATTAATTGATTATTAATTAACCATGATTACAAATTTATTCATAGGCAAATGATTTGATTTAAATAAATCAAATAATTAATGGATCTTATATATTGATGTTTGAAATGTATTGAATGTGTGAATTGTTTGATATCCCTGATCAGTGTTGCTTCGTAATATGAATTATTTTGATTCAAACTGTGATGAATATAATTTATTTTATCTGTGATTAATTTTATTTATCTATGAATCTATGAATGAAGATAAGAGTTATAGAGATATACCGCTTATCTATAATTACTGTGCTTGAATCTGTGATGATTGATGATGTTGCACTATTGGGTAAAACCCCTGGACTACACTATACACAAATATGGATCGCACGAGGAAATCAGTTAAGTCACAAATTCTTTGAAATGATTTTAAATTTTGAATTTTTGAATCCAAAATTGTTTTGGAAATGGAATTGAAAGCTTTTGAAAAGGAGTTTCAAAAATAAAAGTTATTTTGGATAACTTAATTACGTTTTGAAATTTAAATAATTTGATTTAAATTTGAATTCAAAATTTGAAATTTAATTCTATTTTTGGAAACTATGGTTTAAAAATGTTATACAAGTTATATATGGGTTAAACCATTTTAAAGGTATTGCTTGTGAATTTGAATTTAACTCAAGGGCTTCAATTTGTGCGAATGAAATCGGATTTTTCAGAAACGAAAACTATTTGTTTCAAATAATAATAGCTTTCATTTAAGAAAGAATTTCCAATTTGTATCAAAAGATTTCAAGTTTGAAATTAAATTGTGAATTGTTTTTGAAAGCTATGAATGAACCTTTGTGAAAGGTTATTAAACCTTGTTTTGAAATCGAAGAGGATTTTAAATGGTGTATTTTTATTGAATTGGAAATGGTTTGAAAGCTATGAATTAGATCTTTGATTTAAAGATTTGGTGGGTTATGGATTAGATCGTAAATTCCGGATATTGATACAATGTTATGGATAGCATTTGAAGACCGGTGGTGAAGACTGGGTATTTTCTAGAACAAAAGGATAACCTGTCGATTGTCTCTATACTGAGTCACGCCGATATAGAGATCTCCATATGTGATGGGGAGTCTGATCGGGAATGTGAATACCCGGATTGCAAGGGCTTCTTCGAAAGTGCCTTCGATTCTCTTCGAACCCGAAACAGACTTATATGGATGTGTGTCTGACATTACACTTTGAGATGTAAAGCTGGTTTCTATCAAATACATTTCTATTTGGTGGCGGAGATTTATTCTCTTAGCTTAACACCCTTCTTTGAGATGTACGAGCTCAGAGGTTATGTACTTGATGGTTACTAATGATACATTCCCAATTTGGTAATGAGGCATACAAAGTGTTGCTGATCATTTGTTGATCGAACCATGGCTTTGTGAAAAGGCATAGCTTTGTGGACGAGACTGCATCAGGACCTCACACCCCGGAAATGGTTGAAACGGGAAAGATGCAGCAAGGTTGCAATGGTCCTGCCCCTAGGGTATGTCCATTCCTTTGGAAAAGGGTAGTATCATGGTATGGAGCCCAGATACTTAACTCATGTGGACACTGTAAATCTATTACTGTGTGATGGTTGTGGTTGAGAGCTCTCGGATAAAGGTCGCAAATGACCAGGGATGGCATATCTTAGGTGTTACTCCCGGGAAGGGAGTACACTGGCCTTGTGTTGGTTGAGAGCTGTGTAGATTCCCAGGCGTCCCTCCAGAGGCATGCCCATGTGGCAATGGGAAGTTCCTACGCCAAACCATTTGTTGGAAATCCAATCATCCAATACGAGCCCTTTACGATTGCAGTTGTATAACCTGCCACCTTAGGTGGTAGCTATAGTAGGCATAGTATAATGGTACCTATGCTGGCTAAGATTAATATTATACTTTCGAAATATTTTCCACTATGCACTACTAATAATATCAAAATGGTTTTCACGTATCAAGCATTTTTGACTGTCATAAGGAGAAATCTCCTCCAAGTATGCGTTTGCATTGTGTGTGTGGCGGGAGGCCTTATGGCAGTTTCATTTTCCAAAAGGCATTGTGGATTTCAACTTTTAAAAGCTTTTGTTGTTTGTTTTAAGGAAAAAAACTATTTTTGTTTGCTTATACCAGTCTCATGACTGACCTGGAGTTTATTGTTCCTATCCTAAACTCTAGGTGTCCATAATTTTCCACACAAGCAGTCTAAAGTTGGGTTTTTCAGATAATCGAATAGCAGGAGTATATTCGTTTTCATCCAGCCCTTGGATTTGGCGATAGCATTTGTTCAAGGTGACTGACCTTGCTTAAGTCATCGTGTTGGGGGTTCGAGTTTATGGTTTGGATATTACTGCTTTTGGATTGGAGTTTTCGAAGCTTTTAGGTTAAGCTATTTGGTTTGAAGAATTAAGGCTTTGGCTATGAAGTTTCAGTTATTGAACTCTGTCTCTGTTTCTCTCTTGAGGTCATATTAGAATTATCTTTCTACTATTGTATCTCTGATATTTATGGATCTGTTGTATCATATTGTATCAAACATTGTATCTATTATGTATCAATGTTATATAATCATTTTCTTCCGCTGTGTTGTCGTACTTAATGTGTTATAAGCTCCGGCGAACCAGATTCGGCGTTTGAGTCTGCGGCATTTGAATACGGGTGAAGTACTTGGTGCCGATTTTCGAAGGTCGAGTCAGGGTCGTTATAGTTGGTATCAGAGCTAAAAGTTGAAACTGTGATATCCCGGAATTTTTGGCAATAAAAATTTAATAATCTGTGTTAAAATTAAATGTATTGTTAATAATAATTTGAATTGATTTAATATTTTTCTTAAATAAATATAAATGAGTGGTTTTATCTTTTAAAAGCTAATTTAAATTGTTTCTATTTATAATGTATATATATATATTTGTATATATATTGTAAATAGATAAGCTTTGTTTTAAAATTTAATAAATAAAGGGGCAAGCTTTTTAATTCTAATATTTTGGTAAATTAGAAATTTAATTTAATATTAAGCTATTAAATAAATAACCATAGCTTTAAAATACTCAAGATAAAACCTTAAATTGTTTAAAATTGATTTTAGCTTAAGTTTAAACAAAAAAATTTGTTTTGTTATATAGCTTGATAACATAAGTAAACTTATTTATAAAGAGATAAAATTATTTTATGGGTTACTTTAATTTAATAATGAGTTATATTTAAACAATATTATTGATGTAATGTCTTTACAAATGGATTTTTTTTAGAAATTGTTATTTTAAATTTATATATATGTATTTTGGAAAACTATGATTTGTAAATTTAAATAAAATAAATCTTATAAATATTAACATAAGTATGAAATAAATAATAAGTAAATTAAGTATTTAATTGTTAAGTTTTGAAAATAAAAGAAAGATAGAATTTGTAAATTGTTTAAGTATAAAATTATATGGATATAAATTAAGTAATAAACCAATACAAATGACTTAAACAATTTTATAATATTTATACAAGTACAAAAGCAAAGTAAAGTAAAAAGAAAAATAAGTAGCATTTAAAATAACTAAGACTAAAAGAAAACCAGGCTTTGTATAAATATGAAAGCAACCAGGCAAAAAGAGTATGTAACCCGTAATTAGTAATATATGCAAGACATGTAAAAGTATATAGGATAGGTAATAACACAACCTGGCAAGTAATCATGTATGTGACTGTAAAATAAATAGGTGAAAATAAAACAAAGTTTATATGTACATAGAATATTAAGCATAACCAGGCAAGGCAAGAACAAAATAAAATAAAAATAAAAAAAAGGAAAATATCAACTTATACGAATAAGATAAGGATGTATGCATGAAGGGGAACACTTGCATTTAATGTAACCCGTACTTAGCATAACTTAAGTCATTTCGAAAATCTTATAAGGCAACTCAGCCCCATTTGAAAAGTATTGCCTGATAAAACAAAACTAAATAGTTCACCAGCTATTGCAAGCCCAAATAATACCTTCACCTGTAAATTTTCTTCCTCTAAATACATCTCTGATACAAACAGAAAATGTTTGTACAAACATATGCAAACCCTGCAAACTCCTTTCTATATATACCTCTCTTCTCATTTCTAATTCGATCATCTCAACATAGCAACGAGAAAACAAGAAAATAAGCATCATTACTTTACAACTTAAACATTTTTCATGTAAACTAAAACAAGAAGATTTAAGAAAATCAAGCCTGCAAGCAAATACAATTCAAAACCTGATGTATTCATCTTCAACCCAAGCTTTAAGGCAAGCAACCTGCATGCAAAACTAATCAACAAAGCAACTCAAGTTTAAAGTAAAAAGCATTCAAGTGCAAGGATTTTAAAAGCTAAAGGATTTCAGTCCAAACTGTTTTTCAAATTGGTGCTCTGTCTTCATTTTAGGTGAGTAACTTTTCTTTTAAAATACTAAAGTATAAATTACATGTTGATGTCTGTGATAAGTATGGCCTGTGTAAATATGGGTGAGTAAGTTCGTATATATATATATATATGGATGTGGATGTGTGTATATCTGCTAATGTTTAAATACCTCTGTTCCATTTCAAACTCAATATCCGAAGTAAAATACTCTATCTCTTAAATCCAGACATTATTAATATTTAGAACTTAAACAGAATAGGTTTATTATATCATGAATAAAGTTTAACAATTCATTCATGTTAAAAGTATTTTGTATTGACCTTGGAAATCAAAAACAATAGAGAAAATTCAATATAAGTTAAAATCCAAAACTCTGTAAATCGTCACTCAAGATTATAAATTGATTTCTTAATCAAAAACTAGATTTTTTTTAAAACTAAAATCAAGATATTTAGTTTGGGTTTGATGATGTGTATCTGGGTTGAACTCAGTTTGAGTTTTTGAGTAATTCTGGGAATCTCGAAGTTTTGGAAGGCTCTAACTTGCCGTGGTGGTGCAAGAATGTTTGAGGGGTTGGGGAAAAATACTTGTTAGTGGAACAGATCAACATGGTGATGAGGGTTGATCGAGTTTGTCAGTAACCCTAGTTTTGGGTACTTTGAAAATTGATCGGTATAAATTCCTATGGTGGATCGAGTACTGCATAACTTCGGGAAAAGGTAGCTAGAACATGGAGGAAGCCGTGGCCGAAGGTAGAGGCACTCCGATGGTCAGAGAAAGGGGAACGTGGTGTTGCCAGGTTGAGACGCGGTGAGCTCTGATGTTTCCAGGTTTGGGTTTGGCATACTCGAATTTGATCTCGGGTTGGAAACGTCGATTTGATGCTAGGCGTAGGGTGCTGGGGTGGTTTTCGACTTGTGGAGGCCATCGTTGATGGTCATCGGGAAGCGGCGCCACCGTGCATGTGCACAGTGGGTTTCCTTGTGTACTGCGACGTTAGTATTGGAAGGGGAGTGAGTTCGTTAGTTTGCTCGAGTAATTCTTGTTCCAGGCTCGAAGAAGGTAGCTTGTTGTCTCGAAGTAAAATACAGTGGTCTCGGGTAGATTGTAATACACAGGTTCAAGACCTGTTAGTTTTTAAAACAATTTGAAACTGTATTTTAAAAAAAAATGTAAAATGAACAATTAAACTAAGTTTTGATAAAAATTTAGTTTGGATTCAAATAAAGTTTGAATCCCAATTTTTAAATAAATAAAGTTTTTTTTCAATTATTTATAACAACTTGAAAGTGGTTTAAATAGTTGGAATTTAAAAGTAAAGTTGGAATAAAAATAGGGATTTAAACTAAACTTGGATCTGAATTCAAATATAAAATTGAATCTTAGTTTTGAAAATAAAGAAGTTTTTAAATTTAAAATTGTTTTAAATAGTCTTAAGGGAAGTAAATTATCCTTAAACACCTTGTTAATGATAATTTGAACATTAATAAGAAAATGTGGTTATTCTTGAATAAATGAAGATTTAAATGATTTGTAATTTATAAATTATTTAAAAGGAATAATTTATTAAAAGGGATAAATAATGATTTGCGTCAATTTAGTAATTAAGAGTCTAAACTAGCTAATTAAGATTTAAGATGATTAATTTAGGATAAATTAATTGACAATTAAGGATCATTAATTAAATAAGATTAAATTTAAATTAATGATTAGTAATTAATTTATTTATATAATTAAAGGTCAGTTAATGGATTACTAAAGACTAATTAATTGGAAATTAATAATGGTTAATCTAAGTTGGTTACTTAAGAAGTAACTCAAAAATTGTTTATAAAGGTCATTAACTAGAATTATTTAATAACGAATAAATGTGATTAATTTTAATAGTTAATTAGATTTATTAATGTAAAAATAATCAATTGTAAATTGTTTTAAGAATAATTACCTAATGAAGAAATTAAGGAATTAATTACTCATTGTACTCAATTCAGTTTAATATGAATTGTTAAGTTAATTAATTATTAATTTAAATAACCAATGGGTGATGTGATAAGTATAATTACTTAGGGAAGTAATTAATGATAATTACTGGATGTAATTAATTTAAGAGTGATTTGGTAATGAAAGTAATTTGAGTATAATTACTTTGTATAATTAATCAAGGGATTAATTAATGAAGATAATTAATTATGGAATAATTAATTTGTTAATAAGTAATTAAGGGTAGTTAATTACTGGATTGATATTAATCAAGGGTGATTAATAATTGTATTTTAAATTTTAGATTAATCACTTAATATAATTAATTTAAATAAAGTAATTAATTTCAATATAATTAAGAATCATTAATTTATATAATTAATGATGTAGTTAAGAATTGTTTAAATAAGCAATAGATTAATAATAAGGTGATTAATTAATGTAATTAATTAAGGATAAATGTAATTAATTATATTTAATTAATCAATGAAGTAATAAAATGTTAATTACTGTAAATGATTAAGAATATTTAATGTGTGAAATTAATTAAAGACTAATTACTTATTGTAATCAGAGAATGATTAATCAAAGGTGTTTAATCAAGATAAATACTTAGAGAATGATAAATGAATTAGATTATAATGCATTAATGGATATATAAGCAGGATTTATGGAATGAAATAATTAATTTAATTCACTTTAAATTAATTAGAGATGTAGTAATTAATTTAATTTACATTAAATTAATTAGAGATAGATGTAATTAATTTAATTCATTTTAAATTAATTATAAATGATGGTGAATAAATCATTGCTTATGGATGAATGATATTGATATTTCATTTGATGATTGTGGTCTAGCATGAATTATATCTATGTGTCATGGATGCCTAGTTTAAATATGATAATATTTGGTTATCTGTTTAGATAATAATATTTATTCTCCGTTTATGAGATTATCTGTGATCATTTACTGTGATATTATGAATTATCCATCTGTGTGTATGTTGATTATATTGAATTAAACTGTTAAGACTAAATAGATAACTTGGCCTTAAAAGACACGTTTTGGATTTCGATGAGACCGGGATCGGTTTTCCACATTAGGAATATCCGAAAACCACATCGATTCCAAATTAACGATAGGTCGTGAATCTGAAGTGAAGATGAAGATTCAGAATGCAAGGGTTGTCGTCGTTAACACTGAGGGTGATTCCAAAATGAGTGTAACGAGGTAATGCTTTCGGTTTCGTTCGAACCCGGAACGAACTTGTATGGATTGAATGCTTTCAACACATCGTCAGGCGGACAATGAGCATTCTAAGTGATATGCTCTAGAAAGGTAATCGTAGCCTCAAGCCTCATCAACCGGGAATGGCTAAAACAGGGGAGATGCAGCAAGGTTAGGTGGGTCATGCCCAAGCAGGACAAGATATTTCCCCTGTCTAGATGTCCCTTTTTATTTCGGCTGTGTGGGCGGTTTGCTAGCTAGAACCGCGGGGTTTATCTTGTTCGGGACTGTTCAGTAAGGAATGGTTCCGGCCTTGTGTTGCTGGGGATGAAGGGAGTAATCCTCGGTACGGTGATCTAGGCCCCGTACTGTGACGGGCGGTACCCCAGTAGCCCTGCCATTGTTGGAAATCCATTTTTCCTATGAGACCCTACGGTTTTGATTTGTATTACCCACTTTTGTGGCTAGTAGCTGAAATTTAATCATGTAACAATTTCGGCTATTTTCTATTTACTTGAAAACCCTAGACACTATTATAATATTACTGGATTTCCTATGAAATGTTTTGGTTAGCGTAAGGTAAAAACTTACCCGTATTTATTTGTGGGGAGTCTTACGTGATACCTTTATTTTCAAATGTTTTTCAAGTTAAACAACTTTAACCAGTTATTCATACCAGACCCATGTCTGACCCGGAGTTTATTTCTGTTTTCCTAAACTCTCGGGTACCCAAATTTTTACGGGTAGCCTAGGGATTCAGGTTAGCTTTGACGAATTTCTGGAGGAGCAATGGAGCAGGAGGCTTCAGCGTTGTAGATATATATAGTTTTCCGCTGTGTTGATATCTCTGAGTCGTATTGTTTGAGTTGTATTGTGTTGTATTGTAAATACTAGACATGTGTTTATAACTGTCTAGCATGTGATGTATTATCTGTGTAGCTCTGATTTATGTTGTATATTATGTAATACTTATGTGATTAATATAATTTATTCGTTCCGCTGTTAAGATTCTGATGTTGTTCTTCTTTCTTCTCTTTCTTTTCTAATTTCTCACCTCTTTCTTTCTTAATAACGACACGTCTTCCTGGGCGTAGGAAGTTGGGTCGTTACAGAAACTTTAGCTCAGGAATATAACACATTAGGTAACTCATTGGAGATAGGGTGAAGTATACCCTAGAATGAGTATATCCCTAAGATATCCGTTCGTATGCCTCAGTAAATTCTCTTACTATCCACTGATAGTAGGTATGAGTACAAGAAGAGGACGAAGTAAGGGACAAGGGAGTACCACTACAAATGGTTAGTAACCTGAAACAACGGAAACAACTTTCACTATCAATTTCTTTGATTCATCATCCAATTTCAATTCTTTGATTGCTTCGTGGCATCTCCAAGGAGAAGTTTTGGTGTAATGGTGGCCCTGTGGATTGTTAAAAATAAGTTTCTATTTCGTATTCTCTTTATCAATTCCTTATCAGGTTTTTGTTTTAAATTTTGATGAATTTGAAATTTGAAATTAAAATAAATTAGTAAACAAGAATATGAAGCTGAATTGGGTTACATCGATTTCGATTAAAACCAAATTTGAAATGCTATTGTAAATTCTTGTGAGGATCAAAGTTCGAAGAAGGACAGGTTAGTGTATACTTTGGGATATTCCAATCTGGATTAGGTATCCATTGTTTCTTCTGTTGGGATCAGATATATTCTACAAATGGTTAATTATCCCTTCGACCCAACTAGTGTCCTGCATATTTCATAGATCTGATGACCCGAATATCCTGTGAAATATTGAACGAGTTCATTCTCATACTTATTAATGATATTTTGATTGGGTAATCCAAATATAGAATAAATATTCAGTTGACCAGAAAAACTGTTTCTCTATCTTTGGTGTTCTTCTATTCTTTGGTTATGTCCATTGCAAATTTCGAGGACGAAATTTTCTTAAGGGGGAATCTGTAGTGATCCCGGTTTTTAAGACAAATTTAAATTGGATTTCATTTGAATTTATATCGATTTTTGAATTAAATTATGAAGTAATTTGATTTTTTTTCCAAATAGATATTTGTTTATTAATATAAATATATAAATGTGATTTTAATTTCAGAAATAAATATTTTGAATAATATATTGATTATAAACTTAATTGCGAATTAATGGTGAGTTAATTTGGATTTTTCCAAATTTTATACAGATATGTGTTTGTTTTGTGTTTATATATATGTAAATGATAATTTGAAATTTGAATTTGAAATTCAAATGTTAATATATTGAAATTTAATTGGACTTAAAGAAAATTTTACATTTGAAACAAAAAATAAATAAGTTTGATTACTTAAGGTTAAAATGAAATTTTAAAATAAGTATTTGTTAATAAGTTAATATCTTGAGTTAAATTATAAATGTATTGAAAATAAAAAAATTGGATTTAAAACTCTATATTTTAAATTAGTAAAATTTTGTTTTCCAATAATATATGTATATGGATTGATTTGAAATTGGATTTGAGATTCAAGATAAATAATTTTTTTAAATAAATTGGATTTGAAAATATGTAAAGTGAGATTTAATTAAAGATTTAAATTTTATTTTCTCTTAAATAAATAAATATAGTTTGTATATTCATGAATATAAAAGGTAAATCATTTACATATGTTAAGATATGAAATATAAATAATTAAAGGGTTTAAAATACAAATTGCAAATTAAATAAAAACAAGGATTTAAACATAAAAATACACATTTTTTAACAAATGTGAGATAACTAATTTTATAGATCAACAAATGCAAACCTTTCTCGTAATAATTAAACAAGTGTTAATAAGATTGCCATGTAAAGAATACAAGTGGCAAAAATAAATTATTCTTAAAATTTAAATGATTAAAGAGTAAAACTAGGCTGCATGTTTTCTTTCTTTCATCTTCACTTCTCAGATTTCAAACCTGTAACAAATTAGATTCAACAAAAAAAAATGAATTGAAAATAGAATTTGGAAATCAAAATAGAATAAAAGAAGAATCAAAAGCAATGCACAATGATCAGACAATTTCAAACCTGCAAACATTTTCCAGTTTTTAAATCAAGTGGTTGTTCCAGATTCATAAGCAAACCCATCCAATTCAAGCTTTCAAGCCTAGTTCAAAACAAAGAAACAAGTTAGAAATCAAGACTGTAATTGCAAATTAAATACAAAACCTGGAAATGCAGTTTGATTCAATATACATCAAGCTCAAATCTGGTTAAACAAAAGCATGATTCAGTTTCGAAATTAAGAAGGCAACTTAGATCAAAGGAATAAAAGAATCAAAATGCAACCACAAAATCAAGCTGAATTCAATCTAAAGCTTGGAAAGCAAAAAGAAATTCAAGCATGCACAAATATCAGGCTACCTCTGTCTTCATTAATCACGTGAGCAAACTACATCCAAAACATAAATCTGGTTCACCTCTTGATTACATGTGATGGTTATATAAAATAATGTTGTGGTGATTGTTCGCATGAAGTAAAATTAGACCTACATGTTAAATATGAAGTGATCAGTATATATGTCAGTATGTCTGTGTTCATTCTGTTTTTAGTCACAGAGCTTAAAATTTTAAGATCAAAATTCCAAATCTCTTCATCCAATCTCTTATAGGTCGTAGTATTCAAACAAATTGTGTTAGTTTAAATATAAACTTAGTTTTAAAAATATTTTTAGGATTTGGTAAGTTAGTATATTTCTGGAAAATAAGAAAAGGCAGTAAGAACTTATAAAACATGAAAATTTAAGCATCACGATTCTTCGATTAACTTATATGATCGAAATCACCATCTGGAACCATGAATTTTAAGGGTAAAATCCATATTTTAAATTTAGGATCGAGTGAGATATTTTTAGTTGATCAGAATTGGGATTTTTGGCAATTACCGTTGATCGGCGAAGTTTTACTCATCGAAATTTGGGCCAAAGGTAGACGGGAAGGCGTGGATCATCAAAAAATGGAGCTTGGATTTTTAGATGATCGGCGTGGCTATGCGAAGGCGATGTAGAGTTTAACATCAGGTCGGGTCGTCGAGTTTCAGAAGGGGATTACGGGGACGAGACGCGATCGGGACCGATCATGAGGCATGCAGGAGATGCTGGAGGTCGAGGCGGAGCGACGGTGAAGGTGGCAGAGCTTCTTGAGTCAGGGATCGTCGGAAGGAAGTGGATTACTGGGGATGAAGGGTTTCCAGATTTTGGATTTTGGATCGAATTCGTTTCTCGATCAAATCGAGTGAAATGGGTGATCATGATTGGTCGCGAGGATCATCGGTGAAGTGTAGAAGTTGGTGTCGATGGCCGGAGTGACGTTGATCGTTGGTGGAGGTGCATGCATGCACGGCGTGTCTGTAAATAATGGAAGGATGATCGTGCTCGGGTTTTTGTTTGAGAATGTCTGTGTTTTTCTCGAAGCAGGATGATCGTGGGTAGCCCCGTGTTTTGATCGGGAAGTTAGGGGTTTTGCTCGGGTTATTTGATTTGGTATAAAAACAGTTTTTAAAATTTTAAAGTAAATCAAATTTGTTGAAAACAAATTTTTGTTAAAACCAATTCTCTTTTCATATTAAATGTTGTCTAAGTTTTAAAATTAGTAAGAAAGGGTTTTTTTAATAAAAATTGTTTTGAATTAACCAAGTTTTAAAATGGTTTAAAAATATACGCAACTTTATTTTGAAAATTTTATTTTAAATAAATAATATTAAAGGTTAGTTAATTAATATAAAGAATGTTTTAATGGTTAATTAGCTTTTAAAATTTAAAGTTAATTTATTTTTTAAAGGAAATTAATTACTTAAAGATGATTACTTAATAAAAGTAATTAAGGTAAATTTGTTAATAATTTAAACTTGATTAATCAAGTAATTAATGAATAGTTAATTTAAGGATAATTAATTACTCAAGAATAATTACTTAATGAAAGTAATTAAGGATGGATAATTTATGATTAAAGATTGATAAATCAAGCGTTTAAAGGTTTATTAATTTAAAGAATAATTAATTAATGTGATTAATTAATGAATGTAATTAATTTGAGAATAATTAATTAACTAAACGTTAATTAAGTAATGAAAGTAATTAAGGGATGATTATTAATTAAGGATTAACTAATTAATTATTGTAATTAATTAAGGATAATTAATCAAAGGATTAATTATTAATTAAAGGTTAATTAATGATTAAAGAATAATAAATAGTAATGGTTTGTAATTAATTGATTATTAATTAACCATGATTAGAAATTTATTCGTAGGTAAATGATCTGATTTAAATAATCAGATAATTAATGGATCTTATGTATGGATGTTTGAATTGTATTGAATGTGTGAATTGTTTGATATCCCTGATCTGTGTTGCTTTGTAATATGAATTATTCTGATTCAAGCTGTGATGAATGTAGTTTATTTTATCTGTGATTAATTTTATTTATCTGTGAATCTATGAATGAAGATAAGCATTATAGAGATATACTACTTATCTATAATTACTGTGCTTGAATCTGTGATGATTGATGATGTTGCACTATTGGGTAAAACCTTGGACTACACCATACACACACAAATATGGATCGCATGAGGAAATTAGTTAAGTCACAAATTCTTTGAAATGATTTTAAAGATTGAATTTTTGAATCCAAAATAGTTTTGGAAATGGAATTGAAAGCTTTTGAAAAGGAGTTTCAAAAATAAAAGTTATTCTGGATAACTTGACTACGTTTTGAAATTTAAATAATTTGATTTAAATTTGAATTCAAAATTTGAAATTGAATTCTATGTTTGGAAACTATGGTTTAAAAATGCTATACAAGTTATATATAGGTTAAACCATTTTAAAGGTACTGATTTGGAAATTTGAATTTAACTCAAGGGCTTTAATCTGTGCAAATGAAATCGGATTTTTCCAAAACGAAAACTATTTGTTTTCAAATAATAATAGCTTTCATATAAAGAAAGGATTTTCAATTTGTATCGAAAGATTTCAAGTTTGAAATGAAATTGTGAATTGTTTTTGAAAGCTATGAATGAACCTTTGTGAAAGATTATTAAACCTTGTTTTGAAATCGAAGAGGATTTTAAATGGTGTATTTTTATTGAATTGGAAATGGTTTGAAAGCTATGAATTAGATCTTTGATTTAAAGATTTGGTGGGTTAATCCAATTTGAAAGGAAAATTGCTTTGGAAAGCTATGAAATAATCTTTGTGAAAAATGGGTGAACTTTATGTAAATCTTTTTGTAAAAAAATTTAAAATGGTAAATTTTTTAAACCATTTGTTTTGGGTTTTAAAGTTGTGACTTAACTAAAATCCCATTATTCATATGTTTTTAAATATTACGCTCTTTATTCGGTTTAGCCGGGAGAGGACCTTGTGTCACATAATCCATTTCGAATAATGATACGACGTTATGGATAGCATTTGGAGACCGGTGGTGAAGACTGGGTATTTTCGAGGATGAAAGGATAACCCGTCGATTGTCTCTGTACCGAGTCGCGCTGATATAGAGATCTCCATATGTGATGAGGAGCCCGATCGGGATCGTGAATACCTAGATTGCAAGAGCTTTTCGGAAGTGCCTTCGGTTCTGTTTGAACCTGAAACAGACTTATATTGATATGTGTCTGACATTACACTTTGAGATGTAAAGCTGGTTTCTATCAAATACATTTCTGTTTGGTGGCAGAGATTTATTCTCTTAGCTTAACACCCTATTCTAAGACGTACGAGCTCAGAGGTTATGTAGTTAATAGTTACTAGTGATACATTCCCAATTCGGTAATGTGGCATACGAAGTGCTGCTGATCATTTGTTGATCGAAGCATGGCTTTGTGAAAAAGCGTAGCTTTGTAGACGAGACTGCATCAGGACCTCGCACCCTGGAAATGGTCGAAATAGGAAAGATGCAGCAAGGTTGCATGGGTCGTGCCCCTGGGATATGTCTACTCCTTCTGGAAAAGGGTGGTATCATGGTATGGAGCCTAGATACTTAACTCATGTGGATACTGTAAATGTATTGTTGTGTGATGGTTGTGGTTGAGAGCTCTCGGATAGAGGTCACTAACGACCGGGGATGGCATATCTTAGGTGTTACTCCCGGGAAATAAGTACACCGGCCTTGTGTTGGCAAAGAGGCAGGTAGGTTCTCGGGGAGTCTCTCCAGAGGCGTACCCATGTGGCAATGGAAAGTTCCTTAGCCTGACCATTTTTTGGAAATCCAATCATCCAATAGAACCCTTTACAGTTGTTGTTGTATAACCTGCCACCTCAGGTGGTAGCTATAGTAGGCGTAGTATAATGGTACCTATGCTGGCTAAGAATAATACTATACGTTCGAATGTTTTCCACAATGCACTGATAATAATATCAAAATGGTTTTCACGTATCAAGCATTTTTGATTGTCATAAGGAGTAATCTCCTCCAAGTGTGCGCTTGCATTGTGTGTGTAGCGGGAGGCCTTATGGTAGTTTCAATTTCTAAAAAGCATTACGGATTTCAACTTTTAAAAGCTTTTGTTGTTTGTTTTAAAGAAAAAAACTGTTTTTGTTTGCTCATACCAGTCGCATGACTGACCCGGAGTTTATTGTTCCTTTCCTAAACTCTGGGTGCCCACCATTTTCCACACGAGCAGTCTAGAGTTGGGTTTTTCAGATAATTGAATAGTAGGAGTAGATTCGATTTCATCCAGCCCTTGGATTTGGCGATAACATTTGTTCAAGGTGACTGACCTTGCTTAAGTCATCGTGTTGGGGGTTCGAGCTTATGGTTTGGATATTACTGCTTTTGGATTGGAGTCTTCAAAGCTTTTGGGTTAAGCTATTTGGTTTGAAGCATTGGGGCTTTGGCTATGAAGTTTTAGATATTGGATTCTGTTTATGTTTCTCTCTTGAGATCATATTAGAATTATCCTTCTGCTATTGTATCGCTAATGTTTATGGACCTTTTGTATCATATTATATCATACATTGTACTATTGTGTATCAATGTTATATATTCATTTTCTTCCACTGTGTTGTTGTACTTAATATGTTATAAGCTCCGGCGAACCAGATTCGGCATTTGAATCTGCGGCATTTGAATACGGGTGAATTATTCGGTGCCGATTTTCGAAGGTCGAGTCAGAGTCGTTATAGGGTCGCTCCCAAGTAGGATATGATCATCCTCTGCTAGATATATCTTTACACGCTACGACGTCGTGTATTTGATTATTGTGGTTTGTATGCTTAGAGGGCCCTCGGTAAAGGTCGGTAACGACCAGATGATGATATATTCGGTACCATCTAGTTATAGAGGTGGGTCGGTCTTGTGTTGGTAGAGGATCCTTTGTGATGGTCCTCGGTACATTCTTTTAGGGATGTACTGCCGGAAGGTAGTCCCTTCACCTGGTCATTTGTATGGAAATCCAAACTCCACAACGTGCCTGCCATTTGGATTGTATTACCCATTTTAGGCTATATGATGGAATTTAATCGATGTAAAAATTTCTTCTATGATTAATATTATTTGTATATACTAGACACTAGTATAATATAAGAGGATTTGTTATGAAATGGTTTAGTTATCATAAGGTAAATGTTGATACACGAAGGTTTTGATCAATGACAATAAGCTTAAACAAATAGGAAGAGAATGCAAAAGCTAGAAGAAGACAGATAAAGACCAAAGTATAAACATTAGTATGATTTTTCTATGTGTCTTAGTCTAGATTATTTGTTAAAATCTATCCTAAAGAGATTTGCACGAACATTAGAACACAATTCATAAAAACTTCATTCACATGTTCACTGTGCATACTTTTATACTTCAGTCGACTGAACAGACATGGCCAGTCGACTGAAACTGTACACATATACAAAAATTGCACAGTTTCAGTCGACTGAATTACCTGTGCAGTCGACTGAAATTGTTCCTGAAAATTTTTTCTTTATATTTTCAGTCGACTGAATCTCCTGCTCGGTCGACTGAATTTAAACCTGCGAATTTTCTCTGAAAAGACACCTTCTTCTTCCCAAGAGTTGCAACCATTCATCAATGGAAATGGAAGCATCTCTTGTTTGCAACCTTTGACAACTTATGCACCTCTTCTACAAGTATATATACATGATTCTAACATCATTTAATTCACTGAATTCTCTTGCTTTAATCTTACTATTCTCTTGTTCATATTCTCTAGATATTCTCAAAGCAATCACCAATCTATTGCTTGAATCACTGTTTTTGTTTATAACATTCTTTTGATTCATAGCAATTCACATTTCCTAAATCTTCACAAACACATTGCATATTCTCGAGGATAAGATTATAGGAATATTGTACTACATTAGACTCATTAGTGTTGACAAGAACACAACAAGTCGAATATTGTATTTTAATAATTGAGTTGAAGTCCTCTTCGGTAGTTGAGGCAAGAAATCCCGTTCGGTTGTTCGGGTAAGTTGTAAACCTATTCCTCCGGGTGAAGTGAGGGTGTTAGTTAGTGAAATTCCTAAGTGAAGCTTAGGAACTGGACGTAGGACGAGAGGTTCGAACCAGTATAAAAGTCTTGGTGTCTCCTTGCATTTACCTACTTTATCTACCCAGACTATTTTATTATTCCATATTACACGATCCTACCGCATAGCCCACTCCTTCAATTGGTATCAAAGCAAGGTTGTCCTATAACCATAACACCGTTATTAGACATATTGATAATATGGAAAATAACGCAAGTACAAGCACAACATCTGCCTATAGTTCTACATTTGCAGAAGGACAATCTACCCAAAGACCTCCTCTATTCAATGGACTAAATTATAACTATTGGGCTACAAGGATGAGGATTTATATGCAAGCAACATGTTTCGAAGCCTGGAATGCTACTCAAGCAGAGTTCGTTATACCTACAACCGATTATCCTACATGGACACAAATTCAAAAGAATGAAGCAAGTGCAAATGCCAAAGCTATGAATATGCTTTTTTTGCGCTCTGGATAGAAATGAATTCAACCATGTTAGCATACGTATTACTGCCTATCAGATATGGGAAACTCTTAAAGTCATACATGAAGGCACAAACAAGGTTAAACAAACAAAGATATCCATGCTAAAGAATCAATTTCAAAACTTTAGAATGCGACAAAATGAATCCATCAATGACATGTACTCAAGATTTCAAGACATTCATCATGCTCTAATCGGACTAGGAGAAAGATACACAGACTTTGACATTGTGTCTAAAGTTCTAAATTCACTCACTGATGAATGGGAGAGAAAAGTACTAGCAATCGAGGAAGCAAATGATTTATCTACAATGAAACCAGAAGAATTGATTGGAAATCTTATGTCGTATGAAGTAAATATGCAAGCTAAAAAGGATCAAGCTCAAGAAAGAAAGAATATTGCTTTTCAAGTGGAAAAGGAAGAATCAGAGTCTGAAGATGAGGATCTAGCCTTTATAGCCAAAAAATTCAAGAAATTCCTAAAGTATAGAAAAGGAAACAAAAACGGATTCAAAAAGAATTTCTTTAACAAACCATCATCCTCAAATATAAAATGCTTCAATTGTCATAAGAAAGGACATTTGCAAAAAGATTGTCAAGAACAAATGAAGGAAAATCAGAAAAACTTCAACAACAAAAATAAGAAGGATAAATTCAAAAAGAAGGCATTTTCTGTAACATGGGACGATTCAGATTCATCATCATCCGAAAGTGATAGTGATAGCGACAACGAACAGGCAAATGTTTGCTTCATGGCTCAAGAATCTGAGGTAAATAATTTAACTTTCGACGATTTAATTGAAGTAAACACTGAACTTTTAAGCACAATAAAAATTCTTAAAAAGAAAATTAAGGAAATTCGTGAAAATCCAAACAAAGCTGAGTTTGAGAGAGATATGTTAAATGATGAAAAGAAAATTCTTGAAGAAGAACTTGAAAAAGTTCAAGAATCTTATTCAAATTCGGAAACTCAATTATCACTTTTAAGTCAAGAAATTGAAACTCAAAAATTAAAGAATTATATAATTATTTCTGAAAATCATGATTTAAAAACTAAAATTAGACAAGTTGAGTTAGAAAATAAAAGTCTTCAAGCTAGATTAGATAACATCACAAAAAATGTTTCTAACTTCAACAAAGGAAGAGAAAATTTGTCTAAGATTTTAGAAAATTCTCAATCCTCTTCAAGTAAACACGGATTAGGATATAAAAAGGAGTCAAAAATTCCTAAAAAGAAAAATACACATTTTAAGTGGAATATGTATTCAAAACAACAAATATTAATAAAGAAACCTGTTAAAACGAAAGTAGAAAACAAGGTAATTACAATTTGGGTACCAAAAACTAACAATGTATTAATAAGAAATAAATATATTAAAACATTTATGGATAATGTTCATCATAATAAAAAAAATATTTATAAAAAGGACACTAAACCAAATTGGGTTTGGTTTCCTAAAACTCTAACTTCTTAGGACCCTATTAAAAAGTGGGTACCCATAATTTCATATCTATTTTTCAGGTCCCACTAAAAAGGAAGAAATGGATATTAGACAGTGGTTGTTCAAAACACATGACCGGAGACAAAGATATGCTTACAAACATCACATACTTTGATGGTGACTCGGTTACCTTCGGAGACAATTCAAAAGGCTATATCATTGGCAAAGGAGATGTGAACAATTACGGTACATCAAAATTACCTTTTATAACAAATGTTTCATTAGTTGAAAATTAAAACATAATCTACTTAGCATAAGTCAATTATGTGACAAAGGTTTTAAAATAACTTTCTCGAATAATAAATGTAGTATTTTTTATCAAGACCAAAATCTTATATTTGAAGGAAAAAGAGATAGAAATATTTATGTTCTAAATATGAATATTAATCATAATTCAAGTATGTGTTTACTTGCCAAAGATAATGATCCTTGGTTATGGCACAAAAGATTTTGTCACATAAATTTTAAAACTATTAGAAAACTTTCTAAAAACGAATTAGTAAGAGGATTACCCAAAATAAATTTTAAAATAAATAATTTTTGCGATGATTGTCAAAAAGGGAAATTAACGAAATCATCTTTTAAATCTAAGAAAAATATTTCAACTTTACAACCATTAGAATTACTACATATGGATTTATTCGGACCAACACAAATTCAATCCATTAATCATAGTCAATACGTATTTGTAATTGTTGATGATTTTTTAAGATATACATGGACTATTTTTATGAAAAATACAAGTGACACTTTTGATCATTTTAAAACATTTGTCAAAAGAATCCAAAACATTAAAAACTTGAAAATTAAAAATATTCGAAGTGATCATGGAGGCGAATTCAAAAATGAAGATTTTGAAACATTTTGTAAAAAGAAAGGAATTAATCATAATTTTTCTTTTCCTAGAACTCCTCAACAAAATGGAGTTGTAGAAAGAAAGAATAGAACATTACAAGAATGCGCAAGAACATTGTTAAATGGGTGTTCTCTACCAAAACATTTTTGGGCAGAAGCAGTTGCTACTACATGTTATATGTTAAATAGAATTTCAATTAGACCTTTAACTAAAAATACTTCTTATGAACTATTCAATAATAAAAAACCAAATATATCTTATTTTAAAATATTTGGATCAAAATGCTTTATTTTAAATACAAAAGATCAACTAGGAAAATTCAATTCAAAAGCTGATGAAGGAATTTTCGTAGGATATTCTGAACGAATTAAAGCATATCGAGTATTTAATAAACGAACAAACTTAATTGAAGAAACTTTACATATATCTTTTGATGAAAACTTTAATAAAAAATTAAATATAAAAGATGATGAAGAATTAATAAATATAGAAGAAATAAACCTTGAAAATAATACAGAACTAAGATCTCCTCCTAGAATATTACGAGATCATCCAACTCAAAATATAATAGGAGAAATAAATTCTCAAGTTAGAACAAGAAATCAACTAAATTAAATGGGTCATGTAGCTTTCATTTCATCTATAGAACCTAAAAATCCAAAATAAGCATCAACAGATGATTATTGGATTATCGCAATGCAAGAAGAATTAAATCAATTTGAACGTAACAATGTTTGGGAATTAGTTCCCCGTCCTAATAATCAATCAGTAATTAAAACAAAATGGATTTACAAAAATAAAGTAGATGAACAAGGTAATATAACAAGGAATAAAGCAAGACTAGTAGCACAATGGTATAATCAAGAAGAAGGTATTGATTTTGAAGAAACATTTGCTCCCGTTGCAAGATTGGAAGCAATACGTATACTATTAGCCTTTGCTTATTTTCACAATTTTAAACTTTATCAAATGGATGTTAAAAGTGCATTTTTAAATGGTTTTATTAAACAAAATGTATACGTAGAACAACCTCCGTTATTTATACATAAAAAATATCCGGATCATGTATTTAAATTAAAGAAAGCACTATATGGTCTTAAACAAGCTCCTCGTGCTTGGTATGAAAGACTTAAAAGTTATTTATTAAACTCAGGATTTAAAATTGGAAAAGTAGATCAAACACTTTTTATTAAAAATACTGCCAAAGATATTTTAATAATTCAAATATATGTAGATGATATTATTTTTGGTTCAACAAATGAAAATTTGTGTAAAGAATTTTCAGATATAATGACTAATGAGTTCGAAATGTCTCATATGGGAGAACTATCATATTTTCTCGGACTTCAAATCAAACGATTAACAAATGGAATTTTTATAAACCAAGAAAAATATTGTGATAATTTAATAAAACGATTTGGTATGGAAAACACTTCTGCTAAACCTACTCCTATGAGTACCACTACACATCTCGATCGAGATGAAAATGGCAAAAGTGTAGATCAAAAATTATTTAGAAGTATGATAGGTTCTTTGCTCTATTTAACCGCTAGTAGACCTGACATAATGATGAGTGTTTGTTTATGTGCACGTTTTCAATCCGATCCTAAAGATTCACACTTAAGAGCAGTAAAACGAATAATGTGATATCTTAACCAAACTAAAGATTTCGGTCTTTTCTATCCAAAGGAATGTTCGTTTGAGTTAGTGTCATTCAGTGATGCTGATTTTGGTGGATCCCGAACGGATAGAAAAAGTACAAGTGGTACTTGCCATTTCATTGGAAAATCACTTGTGTCTTGGTTTAGTAAGAAACAAAATTGTGTCTCACTTTCAACATGCGAAGCAGAGTATATATCAGCTGCTTTAGCTTGCACACAAGTTATATATATGCAACAAATACTTAAAGATTTTAATATAAATTTAACAAATTCTACAATATATTGTGATAATACAAGTACCTTAAACTTATCTAAAAATCTTGTTAATCACTCTCGTACAAAACATATAGATATTCGCCACCATTTTTTACGAGACAATATCGAAAAAGGAATAATTAACTTAGAATATATTTCTACCGAAAATCAAATTGCCGATATATTTACTAAACCTCTATTAGAAAACTCCTTTATAAAACTTTGACGAGAATTAGGTATAATATCCTTTAAAGATATCAACTAAATATAATTTTAAAATATTCAATCATTTCAGTCGACTAAAAAAATTTGTTCAGTCGACTGAATGAAAATATCCAATATTTTTCAGAAATGTTATACGTTACATTATGTAATTTTTAAACCACATGTTTTAAAACTGAATTATTAGTATGAACCATACTTTTCTATCAACATTCTCCTAACCACTAAATCATTGTGCGGTTACAAATTTTAAAATAAATTATAACCATTAGTTATTTAGTAAAGCTCTACTATAAATAAACTCAAAATTTTTTATCTCGATCTTACAATTAAAAGCTTAATCAAATTTCAATACAAAATGTCGTCAAACAACTCCTTCTCTCCAATCAATATCACCTCGTCAGTTGATAACACTCCAACATCGCCAAAACTTCCCACACCAACACCAGCACATGAGCCGGTTTACAAATGGGAAAATTATCGTACTGGTTTCACACCAGAATCTAAAAAGGCGAAACGCGGACTATTTATTTCACCTGACACAAAAAGAAAGATTGATGAAATCGATCACTTTCAACAACAACAAATAGATCTTCAACGAGAGCTATACTTCGAGCGAAAAGTTACGGCACGACGTTTGAGTTTTCTAGAACAAATCGGTTTACGCTTCTGTGGATCAAAGAAGAACGAAGTGGCTGAACCTCTACCTCGCCATGTTAGCTCACTTGATCCGTCTTCATCTTATCGTACACCAGTTGATCCTGTGAATCCTTGGATGTCTCCTAAGACTCCACAATATAGTCCGAATTCATGGGATATAAATTACATGAAGAATGAAGGAAAGAAGACTCCAAGTCCATCCCCAAAGAAATAGTTGAATTTTGAAATATTTATATCAATATTTTTGTAACTATTCCTTTAAATAAATTGTTTAATTTCAAAAATTAACTGAAATAACAACATTGCATGTTTTAGTCGACTGGATTCCTCTGCTTAGTCGACTTAAAATATGACAGAAAATCACATATGCAAAGTTCAGTCGATTGGAACCATCTGCACAGTCGACTGATAATTCAACAGCAAAATTTCTTTGTAACAAAATTCAGTCGACTAAAAGTACTGCTCAGTCGATTGAATATATCACAGAACACTTCGGCCTTTGATTCAGTCGACTGAACAGAACATTCAGTCGACTGAACGCTGCTTCCCAGGCAGAATTTCCCCTTTTAACCACCAAAATTTACCATACCTATTCACTTTTACCTCCTACAAACCTTCTTCCCCAAATCTATTCGAAACCCTAGCTCTCAAATTCCTCAAAAACAAATCAATTCTCACCAAAATGGCACAAAAAGATCAAGAGCCTCATCTTCTTCATCATCCGAGCCAATTGATGCTCAAATAGCACAATGGCTTTATGATGGAACCGCTGTCACTCGATGGAACAAGATGAAGAATTCTCAAATTTTTGAGAATTCTTTCGTTGATTTTCAAAGCTTTCAAACCTACAACCTTCAAGCATTAACAGATCCGGCAGGTTTGACTCCACTTCTAGATTTGAAAAGAAATGATCATGTCATTAATCATGTAATGGTAAAATTATTTTATGCTAATCTTAATCTTGGACACCAAACTCCAAGAAATCCAAACAATAGTGTTTGGAGTATGGTGTGTGGAAAGAAAGTTTGGTTCTCCTTGGATAGAATAGCACACATTTTAGAGTCCCCAAATGTTGGAAGAAAGCTCGAGGAGATAGAATTCAATCCACACATTCATGACAACATCAACCATCGATTTATGGAGGATAATATCAACTTTAGGGATTTTAAGTCCACCTCCCTTCGACCTATGGCGAGAATTCTCCATAAAGCCCTAATGAGAACAATTACACCTCGTACGGGATAGTACGAAATTGTTTACCAAAATAACTATCGAGCACTATATGCTATTTTTGGCAATATACAAGTTAATTGGGTACAGCTTATTCTTGATGAGTTTCTCACTTTCAACAATGGCAAAATGCACACTATTTACTTTGGAGAGTACATCATGCGACTTCTCCTAAATGTCGATACGCCATTACCTGAATCGGAGAATACAATGGTCCATCAGATTAACCATCGGACCATAAGCCTAATGCAACTCCCATCTCGACCTCCTCGTATAATATCACTTGCCGAATAGGAAGCAAGGCATCAAGAACAACAACAACAACAACCTCCTCAACCTCGCCACGAAGAACATCTCGAGCAAGATGATGAAATTCGTCTTGTTGACCCAAGCTTCACTACCAACCAATCCTTGGGGATATTGTCAAGAAATCAACAAATTCTTGACACTCGTCTTAAAAATGTAGATCATAAGCTTGATAAAATCAAAGGATTCTTCAACAAGCTTTGGGATGCAATCTCATGCTCAAGCACCACTACTGCTTCAACATCTCGCGGCAAACGTCCAGCACCCACGTTTACATAGACGACATCCGAAGAGCATACAAGTAGCAGCGCAAGCGGAGCTAGTTGTGGCCGAGGAAGAGCACCTAGACCACCAATAGGAGGACCCGTCATACGTGAACCAACTGGAAGGGAAGGTTCATATGACTGGGATAAGGATGAGTGATTTTGTTGTTTTGATGTCTATTTTTAAAATTTCTAATGGCTTGTATAAATAGCTATTTTATGCTTGTCTGTCATAACATTTTTATTTCTCTTAGATCATGCTTATATTCTCTACGATTTAGTGATTGTTTTGATATATTATTACTACTATTAGTTCTTCCTTTTTGTCGATGACAAAGGGGGAGAAAATCTATGGTACTAACTTTGTTTTGTAGAAAACATAGTGTATACATTCAGGGGGAGAAAGTAAGTATATACATCTTTAGAATAGTATTGTCATCAATCAAAAAGGGGGAGAATGTTGATACACGAAGGTTTTGATCAATGACAATAAGCTTCAACAAATAGGAAGAGAATGCAAAAGCTAGAAGAAGATAGATGAAGACCAAAGTATAAGCATTAGTATGATTTTTCTATGTGTCCTAGTCAAGATTATTTGTTAAAATCTATCCTCAAGAGATTTGCACGAACATTAGAACACAATTCATAAAAACTTCATTCATATGTTCACTGTGCATACTTTTATACTTCAGCCGACTGAACAGACATGGCCAGTCGACTGAAACTGTACACATATACAAAAATTGCACAGTTTCAGTCGACTGAATTACCTGTGCAGTCGACTGAAATTGTTCCTGAAAATTTTTTCTTTATATTTTCAGTCGACTGAATCTCCTGCTCGGTCGATTGAATCTAAACCTGCGAATTTTCTCTGAAAAGACACCTTCTTCTTCCCAAGAGTTGCAACCATTCATCAATGGAAATGGAAGCATCTCTTGTTTGCAACCTTTGACAACTTATGCACCTCTTCTACAAGTATATATACATGATTCTAACATCATTTAATTCACCGAATTCTCTTGCTTTAATCTTACTATTCTCTTGTTCATATTCTCTAGATATTCTCAAAGCAATCACCAATCTATTGCTTGAATCACTGTTTTTGTTTATAACATTCTTTTGATTCATAGCAATTCACATTTTCTAAATCTTCACAAACACATTGCATATTCTCGAGGATAAGATTATAGGAATATTGTATACATTAGACTCATTAGTGTTGACAAGAAAACAACAAGTCGAATATTGTATTTTAGTAATTGAGTTGAAGTCCTCTTCGAAAGTTGAGGCAAGAAATCCCGTTCGGTTGTTCGGGTAAGTTGTAAACCTATTCCTCCGGGTGAAGTGAGGGTGTTAGTTAGTGAAATTCCTAAGTGAAGCTTAGGGACTGGACGTAGGACGAGAGGTCCGAACCAGTATAAAAGTCTTGGTGTCTCCTTGCATTTACCTACTTTATTTACCTAGACTATTTTATTATTCCATATTACACGATCCTACCGCATAGCCCACTCCTTCAGTAAAAACATGTCCGTGTCTATGTGTGGGTGTCTTACAAGATACTTTGTTTTGATAAAGGAAAAGTTTGGTAATTTAATAAACAGTTGAGTGTGTTTCTCACGCTGGTTTACCAGGCTGATTCAGGCATTCTTCCCTTTCAGTGCTCGAGTCAGACCGAGTATATTTACGAGTTCAGTTTTGGTGCTTTTGGAGCTTTAGCAGGAGAGCTGGAGATCTTTATTTTCGTATACATGTATCAGTCTTGTTTATTTGCTGCTTAGTTGTTGTATGTTATCATCAATTGTGAGGACAGGTTATTATAGCTATCTAGGCTGATAATTAGTGATTGATTGTTGGATTCTGTTTGATGTATACATATATCCAGTTTCTGTTTTGTAAAGATCATTGATATGATATTATATGTTTTCCGCTACGATGCGAGAATCTGTATTGTTCTATTTTGTTCTATCTTCTCTCTTTCTTCCCTTTTCTTCTTCTCTCTTCTTTTCTTTCTCTTAACTTTCAGTCAGTCTATACTTGTTGGGTCGGACATATGTGGTTTAATTACGGTTCAAAGGGTACAGATTTGCGGGTCGTCACACAAACCAAAAGCTATTAATTTCTTATTAAATAATTTTTTTGGTTCCTGTAACTAATCTGTAAGCTAAAATACATTTCAAACGTATATTTTCTCCTTTTCTAAACTTATTCATTCTTATTCTTTTATTTTTGATTAAATGTTCTCATATTAAATCAAATATTACCTTATGAATTTATTCAACATAAGTTTTCATTTTCTTTCACTCAACTCTATAGTTGACATCTTTTCTTATATTAACTGCAATATTTAATTACATTTAATTTCATTGATTTACAAATTGATTTCAATGAATTAAATAATAAGAAAATAAGTAAAACAATATTTACATTTAACTAATTTAAATACATTTAAAAAACACAATTATAAATCTATTGCTTACAACAAAGGTTATTGAATCTACGTGCTAAATAATTGGTTTCCTATTTCATGCTAAAACCAACCAAATCAACTAACATTGATTTCTGTTTTTAATACAACATTTAATTTTATTCCGTATTAACTTCCATTATTACCATTAATTGAAATTACATTAAAGTAGTTGTCAGTAACATTCAAACAACACTATTGAATTATATTGTAATCAGAATTTTCTCATATATAAATCATAAATTTTGATTTCTTACAATATTAAATTACAAAATCCTAGTTAACCTAATATTTTTAATTATCGAAAATTACCGGTCATTACAGTTATACTTCATTAGTGACGTTTATTTAGCAGAATAAATCTTTGTTCTAATATTATATTAATTTATTAATCATAATGACGTGTTCTCATTTACTCCTGATTGAATTTATTTACATATGAATATATAGTCCTGACTCAAGTGTTTTATTTTTCATTAAGCTCGTGTCAGACCGAGTTTTTCAGTTATCAAAGATAGTTATTCTGAAGGACGAATACGAAGATTCATTATATCATATCTACTATTATTTATCCCGCTGCACTACTCTATTCTGTCTATATAAATTATGTAACTCTGGTAATATTGTATAACTCTGATTGATATTTATAAAGGAAATCAAATGCATATTCGTTAAATAGCTTCATGAACTATTTATATTATTATTATATTTTGTCATTCCACTGTGAGATTCTTTTATTTTTTTCTTTTTTTCTTCCATCTCTTTAAAAATAAAACATTGATAATCTATCTTTTAAACAGTTTGAGTTTAACATTTGTGGTTTATTGTCGACTTGAACTGTTCAAAAAGGTGGATCGTCACACTTGGTATCAAAGCTAAAGGTTAAGCGAGAATCTTAGCTTTGTTAGGATTAACTCATTAGAGATAGGGTCAGTAGTATCCTAGAATGAGTTAAGAGTCGAGACAACATATTTGTGTTTATATATATAATAGTATTTTGTAATCTTATTATAACTTAAAACTCCTAGATTCAAAAAAAGAAATTATAGAAGAGTTGGGTATATTATAAGCTTGACCTGTTAAAATAAGGAACCATCGGATTTTAAGGAATATCCTATTAGAATACTGCATCCACTTGTAAGGTGGCAAAATCCGAAGAGCAGAAAGCAGCATGTTGAGCACGAAGAATACTTGCCAATCAGGAATATGAAGAAGCAATAGAGGAACGGGAGAGGCTGTATAGGAAAAGGGCAGAACTAGGACCTTATGATAACATCATTTGTTATAGGTGTTAGGAAAAAGGACATTTTATAGCCATGTGCGGGAAGAGAGATATGGGAAAGAAAAAGGAAGGCAACCGTTATTGATCCAAGATTTTATGTTTTAAACATCGTGAGAAAGGACATTTTCCATGTCGCTGCCTGAAGGTGAAGAAAAAGAAACCACACTCACAATTTCAGTCGAACAATCAACCATTTGCTTCCATTGCGGGCAGACTAGAAACGTAGCCAGAAATAGTTTCGAGAGAAAACATAGAAGGCAAGCTCTATTACGCCCAAACCAAGCTGCACACCCCAAGTTCATAAGGAAAGGTGGAAGTACGGTTCACTTTTGTAAGAAATGTAATAGTTAGGGCCACGTTGATGTAAAGTACACCGGGCTTGTTAAAGCACCACTCAAAAAGATAAGTACCAAAGCATTTTTCTTGTAGAAGTGAGGATTGGTAGAAAATGTGTGTGGTATCCATAGTAATAGTTATGTTATATAAAATAAAATCTTATTGTGTCCTAGTTGTAGTAGTTGTCGATGTGTCAGAACTAATGATATGTATAATTAATCTTTTAAATCTTTTTCATATGATAAGAAGCTAGGGATTATCTATAAGGTAAGAAGAAATTGAAGAGGGATGAAGTTTAATATGTTTTGAAATCCCTCGAAAAATATTGTAAACAATATATCTATAACAAACTGTTGAATAAATACCAATTGTTAGTAAAATGTTGGTTATGATATTGAAAATTCAGTTGATTAAAAGTTGTATGTTCAATTTAAGCAGACACATACAATTGTGAAATGATTATATATGAGAAATGATTTATATAAATATAGTTTAAGACTGAAAAGAAATTTAAACTGAAAATATGGGAATCTGAATTCTAGATTCTTGAAATTCATTTCAGATTTGAAAAATATATTATATTATTTGAAAGGTATTTTTCCAAATAAGAAATGCTTTCAAAATGATTTCAAAGAAAATAAAAAAGTCTAGAAATCACTTTATTGTTAGAGTGATTTCGATAAGGTAGGTCGCACCATCAACGTTCGTTTTCGAGTTTCAAAAGTGGAAGAAAGGCCACTTTAGTAGCTTTGTTAAACGATTGATTTTGATTCAAATGCCTAAAGATGATTTGATATTCGAAAGATATACATATATATCTATTTGAAATGAACACGACATTCAATTCTCAAGTTTTCGGATTGAATGATACTATGAATACTTATACCATATGCATTGGGATTGATTTATGGATTGATTATGCATCTCGGTTAGATGATTGATTGCTGATTTCTAGTTTCTAATTGGAATCTGACTTTTTCAACTATTTTGAATAGTCGAATACTTACAAATTGAGAACTAGTTTTTACAAGCAATTTCAAAAGTATAAAAGTATTTTGGAAAGTTATATGGAAGTTTAGTTTTGAAAATTTTAAAATAAAGGTAAATAGAAGTTTGATAATTTTTAACATGTTAAATATTCTAATAAGTAAAATAAATAAGATTATATTCTATTATACAAAGAGGAAATTGGTTTTGAACTGCTTTAAATGGAATTGAGTTTTCAGAAATGCTTTGGACTTCATAACTACTTATAAAACCTTATTTATTTGCAAAATGATTTTGAAGGCAAATTTTAATTATATACATATATATGAAATCTAGTTTCGAAAAGTTTTTACAATGAAATTGTTTGAGAAAAGTTTATGAACTTAGTTAAAAAAAATTATAATAATAATAAAAAAAAAAATTATAAGGTTATTTGTGTATAAAGGATTTTTGTGAAGTATTTGATTTTGAAAAGAAATTGTTGTTTTAAAACTTAGTTACTTACAATGTGATTTTAGAATGAAAGTTGATTTTATATAGATACAACTTTATGTAAATATGAGACTGAAGTAAAATTTGAAAACTGATGATTGGAATTTTCAAATATAGGAATATTGAATAATATTCAACTTGAAAAATGATTGTTGAAATCATAGGTGAAATTGAAGCTGAAGTTGGACTAATATTGAAAATCGACTGATTTCGAGAACCTTTGATTCTAGAAAAAAAATTGATTTGGAAGTTTTCGAACCTATATCAAAATGAATTATATAAGTATGAAGTTAATTCGAAAGCTATTGATTTTGAAAGGTACTTGATTTGAAAAGCGATGATCTTATATATAACAGAATTATATAAGAATGACATATTCGAAATTGATAATTTGAAAGGTATTATGTGTAGCATTATATACATTTTGAGATTGAAGATATGAGAAGTATCGTCTGTTGACTATCTACTTTGCGGCCACATTGTGGACACATTCTATTGATTCTTTGATTTGATCCCAGCTGGACTTGGGTGAACCCAGAAATGGGTCTTAATCGATAAAGGATGTCCGAACATAATACTCATGACTTTCCTTTGACTCGGCTGCATAGCGAAATTCGTAGGGCTATGAAGGCTTACGGTTATGGATGTTACCTAGGGGACCTAGGTGAAACCATTGTGTAACTTCGATCTATGGTCATTTTTGGCGTAATCCACCAGGGTAGAGCGACTGCCCTGAGGTATGGATGTTTCCTGGGGGAACCAGGCGAAATCATTATGTATTTGCGGTCTACATGGCGTAATTCGAGGGGGCAGATGATTTTCTTGAGTCTATGGGTGATAGCGGTGTAACCACCAGTGCTACTATTAAGTAGACTATGATCCAAGCGAGTGTTTTGCATAATGTAATTCCTAAAGCAGTGATTGGTCACAGGTATGGATGTTACCTGACGGTTCCAAGCGAAACCATTGTGTATCTGCGATCTATGGTTTTTTTGGACGTCATGACGTAAAATTTGGGGCAGTGACTTCCTAAAGTCGCATGAGGCCGTGTTGCTCTATCCTCTCAACTTAGCGAGAGAGCGAGCTTAGGAACTACATACCATGACAATCTCGTTCATTTGATTTCGGTGATTATATTGTATTTTCCATATCCGTTTTAAAGGTTTCCAAGTGTTTTCACTGGATGTTGAAATGGGTTTGCTAAGTACTTATAGATTTGTTGTCTTGTGCTCGATCAACGTATTATTAGATTCTATACGAACGATGATAAACTTGTTGAAACATCGAGTTATAAAAAAAATTCGAAATAAAAAATTTCTTCGATATAAAAGTATTTTGTTATAAAATAATTTTTCATAAAGAAAATTTTCAAATATCTAATAATTGAAAATTTTCTAACATTTAAGTATTTTGTTATAAAACTATTTTGTTACAAAAGAATTTTCTATCTTTCTGTTCTCTTATTCCGCTCTTTTCGAGGACGAAAAGTTTTGAGTGGGGGAGATTGTAACGACCTGAATTTTTCAATGAGTTAAAATAAGAATTTTAAACAAGATTTTGAAATAAAATTTATTTTTGATAATAAAATTTTGGCAACGAAAACTAGATCTTTGAAATGCATCCATTAAAACGAGGCCAAAGAAATTTATTTTACGTCAAAATTTGTTCGAAAGTCGGTCAGCATATTTTCGATACGAATTATCAAATTTTGAAGTTTAAATATTTGTATATAGAAATGATCTAAAAAAATTCTGATTAAAACATCAAATTTCGTTCCGTCCAATTCTGTCATTTGTAGTTCCGTTTATCAGTAATTGTCGTTGTCATTCGGATTTGAAGCGGTATAACTGTCGACAGATGGAATTTTGTTACGAATGTGGTAACATAGATCTTAGTACACTTTTGGATTCATCTCGCCGCAAATGATCTCCATGATATATTCGTTTTCATATTTTGACTTCCATTGTAAAACGGTAAATGTCCCGACGAATATTTACCCATCATCTTTTCATTTCACTTCATTTCTTTCAATTATTTTCATAGTCGACTAACTTTGCGTGCGTAGCCTTAAGAATTAATTGTTGCATTAATTACCTCCGTGCATCCATCTTCTATCTATTTATACATGCGTGCTTTACTTTCTACTACTCCTAATTCTCTTCGTTTCTGAAGGCCATTTGCTTAAGAGAAAATATACTAAGTGTGTGTGTGATGCAGCGTAGGAAGCGAATTCGATGATGTAAATCGAATCCGTCCAGGATCTCACATGACTAGCGGAAATAATCGGTGAATCGATGATAAATCAATGAATTTAAGAATACCGAAAGGCCCAAATCCGTTGATCACGAAGACACTAGATTTTAGCAATCTTCGACACGTTGATCGCGCATGATACCGTGAGAGAAGATCTTCAATTCTTCGAACGTTGATCAAGCTCACTTGATTCCGTGAATTGGCTTCAACAATCGTTGATTCGAGCGCACTCGAATGCCGAAAGTGGAGATAGGAGATAACAATCAACTACCGATTTAAATGGAGGCACAAAACACAAACCAAATTTTATTCCAAATTCAACAACCCTTTACAAATGTCAAAACATCCCTATTTATAGGGACAATACAACACACACGACTTAACAACTATATGACTTACAACACAAGCGACATAAAGGTACAAAATACAAACGACTTAACAACATCTTAACGGCATAAGCAAGCAGCGACTTAAGAAAGTATAACATGGCAGCGACATGACGATTATGTCACCGACATAAAGAATTGGCTGCGACCTAACAATCAGCGACTTAAATAAGCTCGCTCGCAACATAATAAAACAGCTCGCGATCTATGGTGGAGCACGGTATAGGGTTGGAAGTGAGGGAACGCGACATATAGTAGGTCGTTGCTCGCGACCTAAAGAAAGGCGACATACGGTGGAGTCTTGAAGGTCGTTCGCGACCTTATTCCTCTTGCTCATTCGCGACTTAGGGTTAGGTCGCGGAGTTTAGGTTGCGGCGACGGGAAAAGAGTTGGGTCGTGGGATCGTGGGGGTTAGGTTGTCGCGGAGATTGAGTCGCGGAGGTTAGGTCGCGGTGGTGGTTAGGTCGCGATGTTGGGTCGCGGAGATTAGGTCGCGGTGGTGGTTAGGTCGCGGATGTGAGGTATGTGTTGATCCCCCTCTTCTGTTATTTTGCCATGCTGCAACATCCTCCACTGGTTGAAAAGAATTCGACCTCGAATTCACGCTTTCCTCTTCTTCAACAAGCTTCTCTCCATAATACGGAATTAAATGTTTGACATTGAAAACATCAGAAGTATGAAACTCTTCTGGCAGTCTTAACCGATACGCATTATCATTGATCTTCTTCAAAATTTCTACTGGACCAATCTTTCGTGCTTTCAACTTGTTGTAAGTTCCAACTAGGAAACGATCTTTCGTTAACACAACATATACTCAATCACCTTCATTAAATTCAACACTTCTTCGCTTTAAATCCGCAGCTCGCTTATACTTCTCATTCGTCTTCTCCAATCGTTCCTAAACGATTCTATGGCATTCTGTCAACTCATCAACAAAATCAGCAGCTCGTTTAACTGTCCCCTTCGGTTGTGGTACTATAGTTAAATCCAACGGCCCTTTTGGCAAGCTTGAATATACAATCTGAAATGGATTGAAACCTGTACTTCGGTTAACGGCATGATTATGTGCGAATTCAGCTTGACACAACTTCAAATCCCAATTCTTCAAATTACCATCCACGAGGCATCGCAACAGATTACCTAGGGATCTGTTCGCAACTTCAGTTTGTCCATCTGTCTATGGATGATAAGCACTACTGAATTTCAGCTTCATTCCCACCATCTTCCACAAACTTAGCCAAAAATGGCTCAGAAATCTGGTATCCCTGTTCGAAACTATAGATTCTAGTAAACCATGAAGACGATAAACCTCCTTGAAGTATAACTACGCAACATGAACTGCATCTGCCGTCTTCTTACAAGCAATAAAATGTACCATCTTCGAGAAATGATCCACTGTAACATATATAGAGTCATTTCCCCTTTGAGTTCTAGGTAAGCCCAACACAAAATCCATGCTTACATCAACCCACGGATTTGTAGGAATAGGTAAAGGCATATACAAACCCGCATTTGTAGCTGTCCCTTTCGAAATTTGACAAACGTGACATCTTCGAACAAACTTTTCAACTTCCCTCCTCATCGAAGGCCAATAATAAGACTGAGAAATCAACTGCAATGTGCGGTCCCGTCCAACATGTCCTTCTTCATGTAACTCTTTAACTATCTTCATTCTCAAGCTACACTCTGGTACGCACAATCGAGTCTCCTTAAATAGAAAACCATCCACCATCACATATTCATCCGTCTTTCCCTCCTTGACTTCATCTACAAACTTTGCAAAGTACGGATCCTTAATAAACAATTCTGGTAACACATCAAATCCTGTCACTTCAACCCTCATTGTAGTCCATAAATGATTCCTTCGACTTAATGCATTTGCTACACGATTCGTTACCCTGATTTGTGCTTCACAACAAAAGTAAATTGTTGCAAGTAGGCGATCCACGAAGCATGTCTGGCTGCAATCTTGTCCTATCCCTGCAAATGTTTCAATGCTTCATGATCAGTATACAGAAAAAATTCTTTATGGAACAAATAGTGTCTCCAGTGCTTCACGGCTTGCACAATAGCATAAAATTCCACATCATAGGTATTATATCTCATCTTTGCTCCCGATAGCTTCTCACTAAAATATGCAATAGGACGCCCCCTCTGACTCAACACCCCTCCAATCCCAACCTTAGATGCATCAGTATGTAGCTCAAACAACAACTGAAAATCTGGTAATACTAAAATTGGTGTTGACGTCAAGAGTTCCTTGATTCGTTAAAAAGCAACCCCTGCTTCCTCTGACCATGAAAACTGCTTGCCCTTCATACAATCAGTAACAGGCGCCATCACACTACTAAAGTGTGGAATAAACCTTCGATAAAATGAAGCCAACCCATGAAAACTTCGAACTTCTGTTATACTCTTGGGCTGTGGCCAATCTCTGATAGCCTCAACTTTACTTTGGTCCACCTGTATTCCTTCTTCTGACACAACATATCCCAAAAATAAGACACTCCGTGCCATAAACACACATTTCTTCATTGCTGCATAGAATTGTTCTTCACGAAGAATAATTAACACCTTCCGCAAATGCTGAATATGCTCCTCTGTACTAGCACTATATATCAGAATATCATCAAAGTATACTACCACAAACTTCCCAATGTAAGGCCTGAAAATTTGGTTCATCACCCTCATAAATGTACTTGGTGCATTCGATAGACCAAACGGCATAACCAGCCATTCATATAATCCTTCCCTCGTCTTGAAAGTTGTCTTCCATTCATCTCCTGGTCTAATTCGAATTTGATGATAACCACTCTTAAGATCAATCTTCGAAAAGATTACAGACCCACTGATTTGATCTAACAGATCATCAAGCCTCGGCATCGAAAATCTGTATCTGACAGTGATTTTTTTCAGTGCCCTACTATCCGTACACATCCTCCACGAACCATCCTTCTACGGCACTAACAAAGCTGGTACAGCGCAAGGACTTAAGCTCTCTTGTATGCGCCCTTGTTCAAGCAATTCTTCCACCTGCCTTCTCAACTCCTCATGTTCCTTTGGACTCATTCTGTAATGTGGTCTATGAGGCAACACTGCGCCCGGAACAAGATCTATCTGGTGTTGTATGTCTCTTAACGGTGGTAATTCTTTTGGCAACTCTTCAGGGAATACATCTTCAAATTCTTCCAGCACTGGCTTAACTTCTTCAGGAACTTTCACCACTTCACTACTCTCACGACCAATCAACAAAAACACTTCAGGTTCCTCCTCCACTTCTTTAACAAACTCCTTCAAAGTCAACAGAGTCTTTAATTCTTCAATCTCCTCCAACTTGTTTTCTTCTGGTTGTCGTTTCTTAGGAACTAAAGTGATTTTTGTGCCTTCAAACATGAAACTGTAGCTGTTGGTACGTCCGTCATGTTGCACAGCTCTATCATACTTCCATGGTCTCCCTAACAACAGATGACATACATCCATATCCACAACATCGCACCAAATTTCATCTTTATATTTCTTCCCAATCGAAAAATTAACACAAGCTCTTCGTCCAACCTTCACTTCCCCACCTTTCCTCAACCAAGCTAACTTGTAAGGTTTTAGGTGCTTCTCAGTCTTAAATGCCAACTTCTTCACAACTCCCGAAGAAATGATGTTATCACAACTCCCAACATCAATAACAAATTTGCAAACCTTTCCCAGAATAGTGCACGTTGACTGGAAAATATTACTCCTCAACCAACTTGAATCATCCTCTTGCTTTGGTGTCAAACACGACCTCCTCATCATCAAATTACGTCCCTCATCTCCTGACAATTCTTCTTCCTCCTCAACATGTGGTGAATTATAATATTCAATTTCTACATCCTCTTCCTCAACCACGGCAATCATTGCCCGCTTCTTCGGCTTTAGACATTCATTGCTCTTGTGGCCAAACTCTTGACAATTAAAGCATTTGATACTACTATTGACCTTGGTCTTAGCAACTTCACTACCAACCGGTTTTGCAATAGCCTTGGAAACATTCGCATTGCTACTAGCCCCTTTCATTTGATTGTTGGAATTTGTAAACACACCACCTCCTCGTCTTCCCTGCTTCTCCTAAGCTAACGCCTTCTGGTGTGCTTCTACAACAGATCTCGGATCAAACATATTCACCATATCTTGAATCTGCATTCTCAACCCTCCAACAAACCTAGCAGTTAACCATTCCTCTATCTCCATGATATCATTCCTGGCAATCAGTTGATAAAATTCATCTGCATAATCATTCACAGACTTTGTCCCTTGCCTCAGATTTTGCAACCTCTGATACATGAGTGATTGATAATTGTAAGGTAAAAATGTAGTTTTCATCAGTTTCTTCATCTTCTCCCAATCAACAATCTTCGACTTCCCCATCTGTTCTCGTGTAAGTTTGGTTTGCTGCCACCACGCCATAGCTCTTCCCCTCAACCAAGTAGCAACCAACATCACTCGACGATCTTTTGGAACCTCCTTGAAATCAAAGATCTCTTCAACATTAGATAACCAATCTAGAAATTCTTCAGCCTGCATACCACCCTTAAACTCTGGAATTTCAATTTTCATTCCGGACTCCCATTTATGATCATACTCTGAATGATTTCTTTCTTGGCTTCGATTTCGACTATGAACACTACCACCATCAAACTCCTCATCAAAATCTGATGCATATCGTTGTCGATCATGACCACCAACATACCTACCACCAACATCTCTACCTCTATTTCTTCGATCTACATTTCTCTGATCTCGATAATCCACATCTCTCCGACTTCGTTCATCAACATTCCTTTCACGATCATCAACGTTCCTACGATCATGATCTCCTCTTCTCTCCCGATTTGACTGCGGTGAAACTCTGTTTCCCCCATGACTCGATTCAGGTGAAACCCTTCTTCTACTTTGATTCATTTCAAGCATCACTCTCTCTAACCGACAAATCCTTTCATTCAACTTCTCAGTGAAACTCTCCTTGATTCTTTGCTCCATTTCATCGGCCTCTTCTCTTCCATACAAAGCATTAATATTGCGATGACGTTGAGCTCGTCTCGGTGGCATGATTGAACTTCAAACAAATTCAAAAAAAAAAATCAAACACTTTTCATTCTTTGATCAAATGATATGGATCGAAACTCCCAACTTGTTGCAACTTCACGATGAACACGATGAACACCAAACTTCTCAACAATTGCAAATCTGAACTCCAAACTACAAATTTTCGAAACCCAATTCTCCAAATGATACAAACTTCAAATGACGCAAACTCCTTGCGATCTAGCTCTGATACCAAACTGACGCAGCGTAGGAAGCGAATTCGATGAATGTAAATCGAATCCATCCAGGATCTCACACGATTAGCGGAAATAATCGGTGAATCAATGATAAATCGATGAATTTAAGAATACCGAAAGGCCCAAATCCGTTGATCACGAAGACACCGGACTTTAGCAATCTTCGACACGTTGATCGCGCACGATACCGTGAGAGAAGATCTTCAATTCTTCGAACGTTGATCAAGCGCACTTGATTCCATGAATTGGCTTCAACAATCGTTGATTCGAGCGCACTCGAATGCCGAAAGTGGAGATAGGAGATAACACTCAACTACCGATTTAAATGGAGGCACAAAACACAAACCAAATTTTATTCCAAATTCAACAATCCTTTACAAATGTCAACACATCCCTATTTATAGGGACAATACAACACACATGACTTAACAATTATACGACTTACAACACAATTACAACACAAGCGACATAAAGGTACAAAATACAAACGACTTAACAACATCTTAACGGCATAAGCAAGCAGCGACTTAAGCAGTATAACATGGCAGTGACATAAGGATTCTGTCCCTGACATAAAGAATTGGCTGCGACCTAACAATCAGCGACTTAAATAAGCTCGTTCGCAAACTAATAAAACAGCTCGCGATTTATGGTGGAGCACGGCATAGGGTTGGAAGTGAGGGAACGCGACATACAGTAGGTCGTTGCTCGCGACCTAAAGAAAGGCGACATACGGTGGAGTCTTGAAGGTCGTTCGCGAACATATTCCTCTTGCTCATTCGCGACTTAGGGTTAGGTCGCGGAGTTTAGGTTGCGGCGACGGGAAAAGAGTTGGGTCGTCGGATTGTGGGGGTTAGGTCGTCGCGGAGATTGAATCATGGAGGTTAGGTCGCAGTGGTGGTTAGGTCGCAGATGTTGGGTCGCGGAGGTTAGGTCGTGGTGGTGGTTAGGTCGCGGATGTGAGGTATGTGTTGATCCCCCTCTTCTGTTATTTTGCCGTGCTGCATCATCCTCCCCTGGTTGAAAAGAATTCGACCTCGAATTCAGACTTTCCTCTTCTTCAACAAGCTTCTCCCTGTAATACGGAATTAAATGTTTGACATTGAAAACATCAGAAGTATGAACCTCTTCTGGCAGTCTTAACCGATACGCATTATCATTGATCTTCTTCAAAATTTCTATTGGACCAATCTTTCGTGCTTTCAACTTATTGTAAGTTCCAACTGGGAAACTGAATCTTTCGTTTTGTATTGGAGACCAATTGAAATTATGATTGAAAGATTCAGTTTTTTCTAGATGTTATTCTATTACTTGTTTGTTCAACGTGCATGATGCCACCTGTAGAAAGTCAGAATTGTATACGTGATCTTGACCACCTATGAAAAGTCAAGATGGTCAGGTATTATTGCCAAGTGTGGAATTGCAAGAGGTTAGGTGTGTCTTGCCACTCGTGGAAAGTTAGAAGAGGTGTTGCTTGTCACATGATTTAAAGTTATGTTGTAAACGTGTACTTGCCACCTATAAAATTGCTAGTTCGTTATAGAGAAAATTTTGTTTGGGGTGTACGACTGAATGTAGGATTGAGAGTCCAAACCAGTATAAAATTCTTTATGTCTTCTTCTCTTTACTTTTATTGATTTTGCTTAAGAATTTCACTATATTACTGCTAGTGAATCTGATTCTCTTTTGTTAAGTTTGATAATCACAATATAAATTGGTTATAAGTTTAAAACACTATTCACATCCTCTAATGTTACATTAGCCTTAAGATTCATTCCGCATAATATTAGGGTATCACATAATAATACCATATTTGGTATCAAATCATCAGTTTTCAAAATTTTGTAATCCGAGTTTTGAAATGTTTCAATGGCTAATAACACAAATACTATGTTTAACATATTTGTAAATGGACAACCTACTCCTAGACCATCACTCATAATGGCAGTAACTATGCGTATTGGTCATGTAGGCTGAAAATTTACTTACGATCTGATGGTTTAGGAATATGAAATATCATACAAAACGAGTACATTGAACCTCAGACTAAGTATATGCAATGGACAAATGAATAAAAGGCACAAGCACTCAATAATTCAAGGTCCATAAATATAATATTCTGTTCCTTAGATAAAAATGAGTTTAATAGAGTGTCTGTTATAAAAGTGCATCTGAATTTGGAAAACATTACAGGTCACACACAAAGGCACAAGTAAGGTTAATCAAACAATGATCTCTATGTTAACTAACCAGCTTTAGTTATTTAAGATGAAGTCCTATGACTCAATTTCTGGCATGTATTCTATATTTCAAGATATATTGCATGCTTTAATATTAGGCAAAAACTTTATCGAGGAAGACCATGTAAGGTTCTAAATTCACTTTCAAGTGAATAGGATAAAAAGACATTAGAAATAAAAGAAGCTAACGATATAAGTACTATGAAAGTAGAAGAGATGCTATGTAATTTAATATCATATAAAGTTAAATTGTAGGGAACGAAAGAAAAACATGCAAATGAATAGAAGTCACTTACTTACAATGTTATGCCAAAGAAAAAGGATCAAACTATGGCATGAAGAGATAAAATTTTTGGCAAGAAATTTCAGAAGATTTCTAGATAATGGAAAGAAGAACAAATCCCAAAGACTGGACGACAACAACAATAACAACTTTGGGAGTGTATTGAAATGTTAAAATGCGAAAGGACTGGACATCTAAAAAGAAATTGCCTAATATTAAAGAAACTAAAGGATTCCACTAACATTGATTCAATCAAAAAGAGAAAACAAGTGATCAAAACAACTTGGGACGATTCTGACGTTATCTCAAGCAACTTATGCTTTATGGTAGAAGAGGAACAAAGCTTTGGATAATTCTGTAATACTATACTCAACTCTATTTTTATCATTGGTAATTAGGAATACACATGTTAATATAAGAAATTTGAATTTATTAAATAATAAAATTAAATTTTACAAGGAAACTTTAAACAGATAATAATATATAAAAATAACATAAAAAACTCCAAGATTAATATTTTTAGAACTTTTATTTAAAAACTTAAGAAATATATATAATTATGTAAAAATAACTATATTTATTTTCATAATAACGTAATTGTAGGATCGATTTCACCCTAGAGGGGAGCGAATAGGGTGATACTAATAATTATAAAAATTAATGCGGAAATATATAAATAATTGCAGCTCTGATAATAGCGGTTTAATGGCAGCACAGTTATTAGCAGAATATTAAAAGTAGAAATAGAACAACATATACCCAGCTACGGCAAAACCCTGCCTACATGCTGCCCCCAAGGTTTCTACTAGAAATTAAGTAGTCAGACGCTTACACACTTAAAATCGTGACATCCGCTACCAACTAACCTAGCTCTACGCTCAAAAGACTACCACAACTCAGCCACCGAGTTTCAAATTCTCGAACTACACCACCGTAGTTCGTCCCCTAATCACACGACTAGAATTTTACAAAAGTTTGAAAGTAAATTGAAAAAAACTTAAAGCACAAAACCCTAGTTTAAAAATATAAGCCCAAAAGAAAAAAAGAATGTCGGCCCAATAAGTAAAATGATAAAAGATTATCCCCCTTCTCTATTTTATTATCGGCACGTATCCTTTGCTTTGTGAATAATGTCTTCCTTTAGCTCGTCCATTCCTCTTTAAGAAAATTAGGGCTTCGTGATAATTTGAGGCGGCCGATTGTTTTTTGAGCGATTGAAGTGATTTGCTTCGCTTTGCTCTGTCAATCATCCCTATCTTCAATTTTCCTTCGGCTGCTTCAAACTGGCAAGTTCGAATTGAATTGGTGTGTGATTTTCTTTTTCTATTCTCGTTAATATGCTTGAACTCGATATGATTCGAGTTATTAATTTGAAACTTTGCACTTTGATATTGCTTAAACTCGAATACCTAGTAGCCGATGATGAAATTAGGTTAAATAGGATTCGAAATCCTATAATCTCGTTCATATATATTTTATATGAATTCTTCAATTGATATGCTTGACCGTTCGATTTAACTTGAACGTTGATGATGTTTTCTGACTTTTTCAATTCGTATTTTATTTTTATTTTTGCTTGGTCACCACGGCTTGCATTTTCTCTAGATTTGGTTCCTTTCTTTTCTCTGTTGACTTCTCTAATTTCAGCCATTTGATACTGTGATAATATTTTTGCTTCGACTTGTTCAATTTTGTGTCACCTTCTAATTACCATCCTTGCTAGCAGCATTCGAATTAGAGATAATATTCTGATTTATTGAATAACACTTTGACCTGTTCAATTTCTTTTTGCTCTGATTGAAAATGTGTGACCCACGGCTTCGATTCTATGCATTTCTTGACTGATGTTTACACTGCTCGTACTGGTTCAACCTGCTACTGTTTTGATCTTTATCAATTCATGTAGAACTTTATATGTATGTTACTACTGCTCTGGCACATACGACTTCACTCAATTCATATTATCAGGGTCAAAATTTAAGCATCCTTGTCTCTTTGTAGTCTGGTATAGGTTGCGTCTCTTCCATGTGTACATTTGTGTGTGTACTTGGTTTCCCTGTCCACTTGGTTGCATTGCATTTGAACTTATGTATATGTGCATTGATGTATGTTGAGAAAATTTACCTACTTGATTAGAAGTCTGGTCTCATGATCACCTCAGTTTTGTATTGAATGTTGTTGTACTCTAGTCTGTATATATGTATATTAGTGATCTCTGTAGCATTGTTTCTTTATGAGCATTGCACCCTTTGTACATATGTGGTTTGCACATCCATGTTATACTTGTATGCTAGTTTGTTGATTATAGTTGGTATTCATGTCGCATTTCATTCCTAAATGCTTGCATACTCCATTGTGCATTTGTGTCTTCATGTTGACCGATCTGATGCAAGTGTACATTGAGTTGGTCTGTGCAGTCAAGTAGTCTGCTTGCATATTGAACTGCTGCCATTGTATTCATGTTCATATATATATATATATATATATATATATATATATATATATATATATATAGTATGTATATGTGTGTGTATATGTATGTATGTTTGTTGCACCATGTAGTTTGAAGTTACCACCACTGACTTGTTTGGTTGTGTGGTCTGTCTCGACTACTCATTGCTATAGCATATATGTATGTATGTATGTATGTATGTATGTATGTATGTATGTATGTATGTATGTATGTATGTATGTATGTATGTATGTATGTATGTATGTATGTATGTATGTATGTATGTATGTATGTATGTATGTATATGTATGTATATGTTGCTCCTTACTTTGTCATTGCAGTTTGAGTTGCATATGAGCTGGTTCATGATGTCTTCATGTGTACTTGAGTCTGGTTGGACTGTCTAGCCTCTATTTTTATGTGATGCTTTGAGTATTGCCTTGGTTCATGTAGTTTGTTTGAAGTTACTTAGTTCAAGTCTGCCATTTGAAGTGATCTTTTGTTGTTTGCTGATCTTTATGTGTTGTTCACCACTTTTTGTACTGGTTCATTTTTGATTTTGAACCGGTCGAGTTGTTTTAGTTGTCTTGACCCATTGGTTTGTTATTCAAGTGATTTCATGTTGCTGTCGTGGACTTGAACTATAGCCACTTCAGTTTTTGACATTTGAACTGGTTGCATTGGACTAGGTTTCCCTGTAATTCTGAAACTCGAGATGTTGTCTCATATTTGAGTTTGAATGGTTGAGTTGTTTTCATGTGTACACATTGAATTTTTGGTCGAGGCTTATACCAGTCATTAAAACTTGACCATTCTATTTTTGTTTTTGTATTGCACCTGAGTCGAACCTAGCTTTGGTTCGGGTTTGACCTTGTGCTCATATCATGACTTTATTTGTATTGCACTTGAGTTGAACCTAGCTTTGGCTCAGGTTTGACCTTGTGCTCATCTGTCCCTGCAGTTTTATCAAGTGTATATCGGTGTGCACGGCCTTGTGGAATGTACAGTAATACACTATGCATGTCATAAGTTGTTCATGTAGATGAATTCAAAACTAAATATGATGGCGAACAACCCAAATAACTGAGGCAAATAATATTTTCAAAATACACATTTTATTTTACGCCGCAAAAATATTTCTTTTTCAATTTTACCGCGTTAGTGTTTGTTTTGCAAACAACTCAGATGCTAGATTCAATTTGGAATAGAGTTAAAGGTTAAATACGAGTGAATGTGTGATATTAGTGAGGTGCAAATGTAAAAGATAATTGTTAGTGAAAAATTGTGTTGTGATTGAAATTGTATTGTTTGAAAATTGTGTATATAGTGAGAGCTCAAATTTATGCCGTTCAAAATTGTAATAAAGTATTTGCATGAATGAAATATTTGTTTGAATTTAAATTATGTGTTATATTTTTTCAGCAAATATTTATTTAATTATATGAAAAATAAAATAGTACATTAACAAATACATTTAAATGAATATATATATATATATATATATACACACATGTTTATTATCATCACACAAAAATCATATACTAGCATATTCAATACTCTCCCCCTTTTGATGATAACAAACATATATTTAAGATTTTGAATTTATTAAAAGTATTTAATCATTCAATTTGCACCACCTATTTGAATGCTCCCTCTCTACAACAAAGCTCCCCCTTCATATATGCATGAAAATAGGAAAAATATGCAAATGAACCTAGATGCAAATAGAAAATACAAAATAAAATATTTGACCTTTATTTGCCAAAATCTTAATTTTTCTCTCTCCCCTTTTGTTATCAGCAAAAGGAGTAATAGTGTTAGAAAAGTAGAGATAAAATGATGCACATTAATGCAATATTAATACCCAATAGAGTACAAATATTAAATTTCAGTAGAAAATCAAACAAAAATCATAAATACTCTATTTGGCACATATTCAACTTTAGAATGATAGGAATGAAATAAATCATATAGTTGTGTCTATTTGTGGTATATCTATATCAAGAATTTGAATATCTACTAACCATTCATTACCGTTAGGACTTTTAAATGAGATTAGTAGTATTTCCAATTTTTATAAAAAAATAAAATAAAAAAATGAATTCAAGCATCTTTGGACCATGCATAACCATGAGGACTTTTAAATGGGATTAGAATCAACTTGTCCATTTAATAATCAATTTTGTTATGTGTTCCATACATCTATAACCATGAGGATTTTTAGATGAGCATGAATGCACGTAATCAAAAATTCCAAGTACGTCCATGGATAACCGTGAGGACTTTTAAATAAGAGTGAATATCTTGGATGTTTTTATTGCTAAAAATAAAATAAAATAAAAATGAATAATTTCCTGTTTAAAATACTACATTTTTACATACTATATTGGATTTTAATGTGTGATGGTCGTTAGAAATATGATAGAAAGAGAGATGATCACGGAATTTCTACCAAACAAGAATTATTATAAATCTTGTTTAAATTTTTAAGGAAATTTACTGAATATACTTTATCAAGTTATAATATTTGATCAATATCAACACTCATCACTTTTTCAATCACTATTTATCTTTTTGATAATCAGTAGGGTGTCAGATTAGTTAACGTAGTCATTTAAGATCAAATCCAAAAATAATTATAAGATCAAATTGACTAACCTGAAACAGGGTCAACAAAAAGGATTTTTTGGAAGGGGTTTTATAAGAAAAAAGTCCGCAATTTGAAAATTAGTTGAAATGAAAAATATGCAGATATTTTCTTTGAAAATGATGCAGTCACTGAATATCTCAACATAAATCATGTTCCACTAGTAACTTTTCTACCAATTAGATTACCAGTGTTATTTGTATCCGAATTTCCCTTTGACTCGGACGTTATAGACCAGACCGTGAAGTGCACAAAAAATTATCTTAAAAATAGCTTTTAAATGAATTCCTTTTGGATTTGAATTCAAACCATGCAAAAAAGAGAACAGTGAACATAATGCCAGATCTAGAAGCAAATATATCCATGTGTATCTAGAGTAATCAAAAATTAATACAAAACAATATCTCTTATCATCTAAACTTGCAATATCGTTAGTCCAAATGAATCTATATGAAATAGTTCAAAGACTCTAGAGATACTTATAGTGTTCTCGCGATAAAAGATAATTGGCCAACAATTTTGAATAACTCAGAATCAAAATTAACATTCATTTCTTCATCACATAACTGGCTGATTTAATTCAGATTATGGTATAGATTATCACATTTAATATATCGTTCAAGATAGATGTACCGTTACCTATTTTACCTTTATGATAATTTTTCGTTGTTGCCCATTGTGATTCTGCACCTTTATACTAGGCTAAGAAACTTTGATTTTGTCACCCTTCATGTGCTTGGAACAGCCAGAATCTAGGTAACACCGTTGTTGTTCTTTAGCCTGCCACCACACCTACACGAGAAAAGATTTTTGTGACCTATTTGTTTTTATAGGTCTGTGGTTGTTAGTGGAAAAAGATCTTGAAAAATATGTTTGTGTAGACCCAAGACTATTTATATTCGTTTTTTTGGCACCCAAATTTGTTTAACTTTTAGGATTTTATATTTATGCCTTTTGAAACCCAAATTGGTATGTTTTTACGTATTTGAAACTATACCAACAAAAGTTTGGATTGTGTCCAATTTTTCTACAAATTGTGTACTCCGATTTGACTTGATTAATTTTGCTTCTGATAAGTTTAGATTGATTAAATCCAAGTCCTTATCTAACTATATTAATAGTTTTTTCCCTTACAGCATATTTAACAACCCTTTTCCTTTGGAAATTTTTTCTAAAGGTGTAGACAATTTTTGGACTTGTTTTTTGACCGATTTTCATTCAATAATTGAATGCACTTTTTAATAGAATTTTCTCTCCTCATTTTTTCACTTTATTTCAAAATCAAAATTTCATTTTCAGATGATTTTATTTTAATTTTGGATTTTTTTAATTTCTTCTCCAAGTGATGGACACTTATCACACTTAGGGCTCTTGATTTGATAGTTTTTAACCAATTGATCAAGCTGTTTATTTAAATCTATCAAAGTATCTCTTTGTGATTCAATTTTAATGTATTCATTTCTAAGTCTTTCGAAATCATCGATTTACTTTGTGAAAGTATATAAGTAGTTCTGGGTGAGTAAGTTTTGATACCTCGCTTGGTTCGTCGTCATCGCTCTCAGTTATAGTACCTTGAAGACACAAATCTGTTTTTTCACTCTCACTGCCAGTGCTTTTATTATCCTCATCAGTTTCATCCCAAGTGGCAACAAAACTTCACCTTTTCTATTTCTTTCCTTGGCTGCATCGATTCTGAGGACAATTGGGCTTGATATAACCGGTTTTATTACACTTGTGACAAATGATCTCCTGCACTTCTGAGTTACCTAGTGCTTTGACTATTTTGCTTTTCAATTGTTGATTTAGAGCTGGGTTTCCGTATTTGCGGTTCCACTTTTTGAATATCTTTATTAATAGCGCCAGCTCAGCTGCTCCATCATCGTCATCACTTTTCGATGTTCCTTTTAGAGCTATTGATTTCGATCAAGTATCAACTCCTTAACGTTCTTCCTTGAATTTGATTTCTAGCTCATAAGTGGTGAGATTTCCGATGAGTTCTTCAACTATGATTTGTTTCAAATACTTTGATTCTTGAATGATAGTAACTTTTGCTTCAAAATTATGGAAGGACTTTGAGGATTTTTCGAACTAGTTCCAACTCTATGTATGATTTTTCAAGAGCTTTTGATTTGTATACGAGATTGAAAAGTCGCCCATACATCTCTTTGACATTTTCATTCTTGGCCATTGTGAAGTTCTCGTATTCGCTACTAAGCATGGCAAGGCGAGATTCTTTGACTTGAGATGTTCCTTCGTGAGTCACTTCAAGTGTGTGCCAAATTTCCTGCATAGTTAGACAATGTGAGACGCGATTAAATTTAATTTGATCTAATGAACAAATAATAGAATTCATAGCTTTAGCATTAGCATTCTGTAGTTTATTTTCAAGATCTATTCATTGATCCATCGTTTTATATATTTCCTGATTATCTATCACTATAGTTGGTGTCCTATATCCTTTCTCAATAATATTCCAAGCATCAATGGTTTTTAGAAAAAAATTCATCTTTTTCCAGTAAGCATATTCGCCATTGAACATTGATGTTCTAACTATGGACTGGCCCTCAGCAAAAGCATTATTAAATGAAGGCATTTAAAAAAATCAAATATTTAAAACAATAATTTGTTTTTAAAAAACCAAATTTCTAAAACAAAAATTGGCTTTTGTTCTTTGCTCTGATACCACTTATGGGATCGATTTTCACCCTAGAGGAGGTGAATAGAGTGATACTAATAATTATAAAAATTAATGCAAAAATATATAAAATAATTGCAGCACTGATAATAGTAGAATAAAAGCAGCACAGTTAATGGCAGAATATTAAAAGCAGAAATATAACAACACAGATTTACCCAGCTTCGACAAAATCTAGACTACGTCCTACCCACAAGATTTCTGCTAGAAATTAAGTAGTCCGAAGCTTACACACGTAAACTCACGACACGCACTATCGACTAACCTAACTCTATGCTCAAAACCCTATTACAACTTAGCCACTGAGTTGCGAATTATCGAACTACACCACCATACTTCGTCCCTTGGTCACACGACTAAAATTTTACAAAAGTTTGAAAGTAAAATGAAAACAACTTAAAACACAAAACCCTAGTTTAAAAATAGAAGCCAAAAAAAAGAAAGAATGTCGGGCCAATAAGTAAAATGATAAAAAAGTATCCCCTTCTCTATTTTATTATCGGCACTTATCCTTTGCTTTGTGAATAACGTCTGCCTTTTGCTCGTTCGCTCCTCTTGAGAAAATTAGGGCATTATGATAGTTTGAGGTGGCCAATTGTTTTTCGAGCGATTGAAGTGATTTGCTTCGCTTTGCTCTGTCAATCGTCTCCTATCTTCAATTTTCCTTTCGCTGCTTCAAACTGGCGAGTTTGAATTGAATTGGTATATGATTTTCCTTTTCTATTCTCATTGATATGCTTGAACTCGATATGATTCTAGTTATGATTTGAAACTTTGCTCTCTGATATTGCTTAACTCGAATACCTAGTAGCCGATGATGAAATCGGGTTAAATAGGATTCGAAATCCTATAATCTCGTTCGTGTATATTTTATTTGATTTCTTCAATTGATATGCTTAGCCGTTCGATTTAACTTGAACGTTGGTGATGTTTTCTGACTTTTTCAATTCATATTTTTTTATTTTTTTATTTTTTCTTGATCATTACGGCTCGCATTTTCTCTGGATTTGGTTCCGTTCTTTTCTCTGTTGACATCTCTGATTTCGGCCATTTGATACTGTGATAATATTTTTGCTTCGACTTGTTCAATTTTGTGTCACCTGCTAGTTACCTTCCTTTCTGGAAGCATTCGAATTAGAGATAATATTTTGACTTGTTGAAAAATACTTTGACTTGTTCAATTTCTTTTTGCTCTGATTGAAAATGTGTGACCCACGGCTTTGATTCTCTATATTTCTTGACTGATATTTACACTGCTCGTACTGGTTCAACCTGCTATGGTTTTGATCTTTATCAATTCATGTAGAACTTCATATATATGTTACTACAGCTCTGACAAACACGACTTCACTCAATTCATATTATCAGGTTGAAAATTTTAAACAGCCTTGCCTCTTTGTAGTCCGGTATAGGTTGCATCCCTTCCATGTGTACATTTGCATGTGTACTTGGTTCCCCTGCCACTTGGTTGCATTGCATTTGAATTTATGTATGTGTGCACTCATGTATGTTGACTAAATTTACGTACTTGATTCGAAGTCTGGTCTCATGATCACCTCAGTTTGTATTGAATGTTGTTGTACTCTGGTCTATATATATGTATATTAGTGATCTCTACAACATTGTTTCTTCATGAGCAGCCCTTTGTACATGTGTGGTTTGTACATCCATGTTATACTTGTATGCTAGTTTGTTGAATATAGTTGGTTTTCATGTTGCATTTTATTCCTAAATGCTTGCATACTCCAGTGTGGATTTGTGTCTTCATGTTGACTGATCTGGTACAAGTGTACATTGAGTTGGTCTATGTAGTCAAGTTGTTTGCTTGCATATTGAATTGCTTCGATTGTATTCATGTTCATATATATATGTATGTATGTATGTATGTGTATATGTATATGTGTATATGTATATGTATATGTATACATGTGTGTATGCATGTGTGTGTATGTATATATGTTTGTTGCACCATGTAGTTTGAAGTTACCACTGTTGACTTGTTTGGTTGTGTGGTCTGTCTCGACAGCTCATTGCTGTAGCATATATATATATATATATATATATATATATATATATATGTTGCTCCTCACTTTGTCATTGCAGTCTGAGTTGCATTTGAGCTGGTTCATGATGTCTCTATATGTACTCGAGTCTGGTTGGACTGTCTAACCTCAGTTTTCATGTGATGCTTTGATTATTGCCTCGGTTCATGTAGTATTTTTGAAGCTACTTAGTTCAAGTCTGCCATTTGAAGTGATCTTTTGTTGTTTGCTGATCTTTATGTGCTATTCACCACCTTTTGTACTGGTTCATTGTTGATTTTGGACTGGTCGAGTTGTTTTAGTTGTCTTGACCCTTTGGTTTGTTATTCAAGTGATTTCATGTTGCTGTTGTGGACTTGAACTGTAGCCACTTCAGTTTTTGGCATTTGAACTTATTGCATTTGGATTGGGTTGCCCCTGGAATTCTGAAACTCGAGATGTTGCCTCATACTTGAGAGTGAATGGTTAAGTTGTTTTCATGTGTACACATTGGATTTTTTTGGTCAAGGCTTATTCCAGTCATCAAAACTTAAACATTCTATTTTTGTTTTTGTATTGCACTTGAGTTGAACCTAGCTTTGGCTTGGATTTGACCTTGTGCTCATATCGTGACTTTATTTGTATTGCACTTGAGTTGAACCTAGCTTCATCTTGGGTTTTACCTTGTGCTCACCTGTCCCTGCTGTTTTTTCAAGTGTGTATTGGTGTGCACGGCCTTGTGGCATGTATAGTGATACACATTGCATGTCACAAGTTATTCATGTAGATGAATTCAAAAATAAATATGATGATGAACAAACCAAATAAGCGAGGCAAATAATATTTTCAAAATACACATTTTATTTTATACTGCAAAAATATTTCTTTTTCAATTTTACTGCGTTAATGTTTGTTTTAAAGATAACTCGGATGTGGGATTCAATCTGGAATAGAGTTGAAAATTAAATACGAGTGAATGAGTGATATGTAGTGAGGTGCAAATGTAAATGATAATTGTATAGTGAAAAATTATGTTGTAATTGAAATTGTATTGTTTGAAAATTGTGTATATAGTGAGAGCTCGAATTTGTACTGTTCAAAATTGTAACAAAATATTTGTTTGAATTTAAATTCTATGTTAGTTATTTTATTCATCAAATATTTATTTAATTATGTGAAAATAAAATAGTACATTAACAAGTACATTTAAATGAATATACATATGTTTATTATCATCAAACAAAAATCACATACTAGCATACTCAACGGTAATAAATGAAATAAAAATATTTGTTCAAATAAAAACAAGTTTATTTTAAATAATTAGGTATATAAATTAAAATATCTATTTGAAATAAATTAGTAATAAGAATGAAATATCAAAATGATAAAGCAGTAGCGTGTTATAAAATAAAATCATACAAATAGACACTATTTAAGTTAAATAAAAACATAATTAAAAATTTTAATTAGCATAATTTTACAGGTATGTTAGCATACAAAAGCCATGTATGTCTGACATACAAAGGCCTGAAATGATACAATCTTTCAGAGTTATAAATTTTGAAATTCCCTTTCTTTTTCACCATTTTAAATTTTGGAATAACCCTTTTTTGATTGTCACTTACATATTTTATGCTTATTTAATCTCCTTTTTTCACTTATTATTCACATCTCGCTTTATTTCAAAATTCAAAATAAAAAAGAATCTTTATATACTCTCTTTTCTCTTCAAACAGTGGTTTCTACACCAAGCTTCATCTTCTCAAATTCCTAGACTCTCTATAAAGATTTAAAATTGGCTCCACAATGTTGAGGAACAATAGAACCAGATTTAGATTAAAAAAATATGTAATATATTTTTTGATTGTTGGGATAAACTAAGTGATTTTCCCGCTTATGATTTACTTTCTCTTTGAATTATAAATGGAATTTCCAGGTTGATTGATTCTTCTTAAAATAATTTTCCTTGCTACTGCGATCTTATAAAAATATTTTATTGCAAAAATGAATGATAAATTTTATGATGGAAATGATGGTCAAGTTTAGAATAGTAAAAAATGCACTACTATTATTCTAGATTCAAATTTACTTAGTGAACATTTAGGATGTAAAAAAAGCGACAATGAACTTTCTAAAAAATAAGTTGGTTATGACAATTGTGAAGTTATACATGATTTACATGAAAATGATTTTGTAGTTGATTTTAATGGAAAGAACCTTCGGCCGAAAGCAAGACTTATGAGTTTAATTTAGTAAAAAAAAACTCCCCAAACCAGGAATTATAATAATCCTACTTCAAAAATTTATTGTTAAATTTGGATGACTTAAATGTATTCTAAATTTATAAGGAGAGGATATTAATTAATTCCCTTAATCAACCAAATATGGAAAACAAATTGAAAAGGTTATCAATTAGTATCAAAAAAGATATTAATTGATTTGAGGAATTACTCAAATAAGGATATATGTGGAAACAAACACAAATATGCTAAATTTTAGTTGAAATACAATCAAGCAAATCTGAAAACATTTCATCCTTATCTCCAATGCAGTCTTCATCCTTGTAACTATAAATATGAAGACATTTGCTCATCTTTTCATCACAAACCAACGAGAGTGTTCTCCACCAAAATATCCTCAATAGGATCCATATTTCTATAATTTTTAGGGTAAGTAAGATTTATAAAGTGATTCATACTCTTCTTATATTGTACTCTCTCTCGATGTAAAGAAATAATAAAGATTTGTTATGTATCCATGGACGTAGGATACTTATATCCGAACCATGTTAAATCTTCTATGTCTTTCTCTTTCCCTATCCATTATTTATTATTATGCGATTTCATAATTGATTTTAAGTTGCATTGGTATTCAAGTAGGCAATACTAGATCCTAATCAAATATGCTTCTGCTCATTCAAAATTTTCGACACGGTTTGGTATTAGAGTTAGTGCTATTTTCTATTTGGGTGTTAATGGCCACTTTTAGAAAGTCTATTGGTAGATCTGGTGATAATTATGTCATTACACGTTTTGATGGAAAATGGCGATTTTGGAACATGGAAGATGAAGGTTGAGGCATTATTGAAGAAGGAGAAGATTTTTAAGATTGTTTGCGCACCTAGGAAATTGATAGATATCGAGGCAACTATTTTGAAAGAGATGGAAAATGAATCTCTTACAAAAATTCAGTTGAGTCTTTAAGATGAATTTCTTATAGAATTCTCTTAGAAAAAGATGGTGAAGGAATTATAGGATGCATTATCTAATGTATATCAAGACAAGTGTCTCGCCAATCTGATTATTCTTTAGCAACAAGTTTGTTCATTTAAGATGAAGCCTGAAGCCTATCTTATGGAGCATGTAGATGCTTTGACCACTTTAATTATGAACCTGAAGGCAGCGGATGTTAGTACTACGGATAAGGCTCAAGCAGTGATCCTGTTGTATTCCTTGCCTAATGAGTATACTACTTTTGTTAATTCCATGATATATGGTTGCAGTAGAGCAGTCTATCAGATGTAAAGGCTAGTCTTCATAATGAAGTGTTTAGAGGTAGATTGGTAGGCACTAGTTTGGATAGTATATAGTGGGCTTATTTGTTCAGAGAGGTAGAAGTGAAAGCTAGTCAAAGAATGGTGGAGGTCGAATCAATTCAAGGTCTCAGTGTAGAGGGCCTAAGAGATTATCTTGTCATTATTGTAAGAAACTAGGGGACATTATAGCTTAATGTCCCAAGCTTAAAGGAAGAAGAAAAGACCAAAAGAAAGCTTCAATATGTATTGCAGAGAAATCAAATACAAAGAGTGATATCGATATGTTTACAGCTTCTGGCCCTTTTGAGAGGAGCAACTTATGGCTTATTATTTCAAGCGCATCCTATCATATGACACCTGATAGGAACTCGTTCTCTACATACTTGAGATTGATGGGGGAGACGTTTTGATGGGCAATGATGCTTCTTGCTTTATGGTTGGTGTTGGTAGTGTGAAAGATCAGGATGTTTGATGATGTTATTCATACTATTACTGATGTTAGACATGTACCTAAGTTGAGAAAGAGCTTGATTTCTGTTTGGGCTTTGAGTAGGCTTGGATTGAAGATTGTAGTTGAGAGAGAGAAGATGAAGATATCGAAGGGTGTCATGATTGTTATGAAAGATGTGAGGGTAGGAGATCTTTATTTATTGAATGGCACTACTATAGTTGGTGAATCAGCTTCTGCTACTTCTACCGATCTAGGTTCTTCTAGATAATGGCACTTGCAAATGGGACATATTGGTGAACATATTTTGGATGAGTTGAGAAAGCAAGGTTTAATTGATGGTGTTAAGCATTCAAAGCTTGGATTTTGTGAAGAATGTGTTCTTAAAAAGAAAACAAGATTTCGTTTGGCACTGTTGAGCATAAAGCAAAAGATGTCTTGGTATATGTTCATATAGATGTTTGAGGTCCCTCCCATTGCCTATCCTTAGGTGAAACTAGGTACTTGATTTCATTTATGGATGATTTCCCTTGTAAGGTATGTGTATACTTCCTACAGTCTAAGAGTGAAACCTATGTTAGGTTTCGAAAGTGGAAATATATTATTGAAAAGCATTCTGGAATGAAGTTGAAAGTTCTCTGTTCAGATAACAACGGTGAATTTGTACCATAGGAATCCATCGATTTTTGTGAGTCCAAAGACATTAAGAGGCATTACACCACACTTGGCAACCCTCGGTCTAATGGAGTTGCTAAAAGAATGAATTAGACATTATTGGAGAGAACTTGCTGCCTCAAATTAATACTAAGTTGGAGAAGGGATTTTGGGAAGAACCTTCTTCTATGGCAGCCTTCCTCATCAACTGCTCACATTTTACTTCCATAGATATGAAGATCCCTAAAGAAGTATGGAAAGGAGCGCCCGTCATCTATTCACTTCTCAGAGTGTTTGGATGTCCAGCTATTGTCCATAAGAATAGAGAAAAGATGGATCATAGAGCTCCCAAGTGTATCTTTCTTGGTTATAGGAGAGGAGTAAAGGGAAATAGGTTGTGTTATCCTATTAGCAAGAAGACGATTATCAGCAGGCATGTGACTTTTGATGAGAATGCTATGTTGAAGATGGAGCCTTCCTCATCTGGTGACAGTAGGAGGACGGATTCAAAATACCAAACATGAGGCAAGTCATCTTCCGATTCTTTCCATAGTGGTATAGATGGCATTTTCGATGGCACCCTAGTTGACGAGGATAGTACAGATGTTAGTACAAAGGATCAGACTCAAGGTGGAGCTTTCATTCAGAGACAAGACCTGTTTGACACCGAATGATGCCTAAGTGGCTTGACGATTTTGTTGGATTGAGCATCAAAGATGTTGACTTCGATGACATAGTAACATATGCATTGAATGTTGTCCATAATGAGCCCAGAGATGTTATCTCGTCAGTTCCAGTTGGTTAGTTTATATGGAAGAGGAGACTGAATGTTTGCGGAAAAATAATACTTGAGATTTGGTGCCTCTTCCCACTAACAAGAGGTATTTTTTTTTTGAAACTTGGTAAAAGGCTTTATTACTCAACCAAATCTGGGTCGGCACGACCCATACATTTAATATTAAAAACTTTATTATACATTCATTTTAGACATAGAAAGAAAGAATTAGAACTGCTTCATCTTCAGTTCTTCACGGAGGAAACCATGGCTGCGCCGTTGTCGTCTGATTCTCGTTACTATGTGGTTCTAATCCCATCCTCTTCAATGCATTTAGTTCAGCACTTGATAGATCTGTAAGTTTTCCCATCCTTTTCATAATAATTTTTACATCTCTTTTAATCATTTCACTAACTGATTGTTCATTTTTGCAATTATTATGGAAAACTCGTCTGTTTCTTTCAACAAGAGGTTTATTAGATGTAAGTGAATATATAGACTAAAGAACGACAACTATGGTGATCTCAAATTCAAAGCAAAGTTAGTTGCAAAGGGGTATGTTCAGAAGAAAGAGGTAGAGTATATGATAACTTTGCTTCGGTTGTCAGGCATGCATCCATTTGTATTATGTTGGCATTAGTTCCTCGTTATGATGTGGAACTTGAGCAACTAGATGTCAAAAATGCATTCTTGCATGGTGATCTGGATGAGGAAATTTGTTTAAAGAACCCAGAGGGTTCACTGATAGTCGAAGACTAAATTATGTTTGTTAATACAACAAATCTCTATTGGACTTAAGCAATCTCCTAGACTACGATATAAGAGATTTGATAAGCTTATGCTTTCATAGGGATATTGTAGAAACTTCAAAGACCGGTGTCTTAATTTTAGGAGATGTGATGGAGATATGATATATCTTTTGTTGTATATTATTGATATGTTCATTGCATCTCGGAGTATGATTATAATTACGGAGTTAAAAGCAGGGCTCAGCAAGGCGTTTGAAATAAAGGATATAGGAAAAGCACAATTTTTTTTGAAATGGAGATATTCAGAAATAGGAAGCAGAGAGAGTTGAGAATCACTTAGGCAGAGTACATTGAGAAGGTCCTCGCTCAATTTGGTCTCTCGTTTCAAGTTTTCGAAAGACATATCACCTACATCGGATGAGGATAAGAGGTATATGGCTAGTATACCTTATTTTAGTGTTGTTGGTCGTCTTATGTATGTTATAGTGTGCACGAGACCAAATTTGGCCTATGCAGTGGGTGTTATGAGTCGATATATGTCTAACCCAGGCAGAGAGCATTGGCAAGCACTAAAGTAGATACTCGGATGTCTTCGTGGCACTTCTTCAGTTGGCTTGTTATATGGTAGAGTATTAGGCAACATCTCTCTTAGATGTTACTGTAATGCAGATTATGTTGGGAATAGAGACGCATGGAACTCGGTGTCGGACTATGTTTTTACACTTGACATAAGCTCGATTTCATGGAGATCAAAGTTGCAATCTATAGTAGGTTTGTTGACGATTAAGGTCAAGTTGATATCGATTGTGGAAGCAACTAAGGGGGGAATATATTTACTTTAGCTATTGAATGATCTTTCTATGGTGCAACGGACAATAGAGCTATATTCAGACAGTTAGACTGTATTTCATCTTGTAGACAATCAAGCTCATAGTTCTCGGACGAAGCACATTGATGCTAGAGAATTCTTTCTTATGCTTGAGGAAGAACGAAACAAGATCATGTTGGCGAAGGTGAGTACTATGGACAATCCTTTAGGTATGATGACAAAGTTGACAAAGTCACTTCTTAAGGACAAGTTTGAGCATTTCTCAAACTTGATCGGTTCGATTTCAACTGCTTGAATGCCATGAGGTGCTGACCCAACAACCAATTTTGTTGATTGATTAATATATTTAAATTGAAATGGAGTATTAAATTTGGACGATTTGAATCGATTCCAAATTTATAAGGGAGAAGATATTAATTGGTTCCCGTAATCAATCGAATTTGAGAAGCAAATAGGAAAGATAATCAATTAGTATCAGAAGAGATATTAATTGATTTAAGCGATCAATCAAATAACAATGTGTGTGTGTGTGGGGAAACAAACACAAATATGCTAAATTTGGGTTGAAATCAAACCAAGCAAAACCGGAAACATTTCATCATATCTCCAAGGTAGTCTTCATCATTGCACCTATAAATATGAAGACATTAGCTCATCTTTTCATCACAAATCAATAAGAGTGTTCTTCACCAAAATACCCTCAATAAGATCCATATTTTTGTAATTTTAGGGTGAGTGAAATTTATTGAGTCTTTGATAGTCTTCTCATATTATACTTTCTCTCGAAATGAAGGAATAATAAATGGTTATTGGGTCTCCATGGATGTAGGATATTTATATCCGAACTAAGTTATATCATCTATGTCACTTTCTCTTTTTCTTTCCATTTTTTGTTCTTGTGTGATTTCATAGTTGATTTTAAGTTGCATCGACATTCAAATAGGTGATACTGGACCCTGATCAAATACGCTTCCGCTTATTAAAAAATTTCACAACATTTATAAAACTTTATTTGCTACCTTTTCTAAAAGAGACATAATTGGACATAAGTCATTCTTTCTGACTTTGTAGCTAAGAGAGTCTCAAGGCATGGAAATACACTTTATCGTGGAGTGTATTTGGCAATAGTTTTCACTTATTTTGAAATTGATTTGAATGAAGAGAACAACTCTCAAGCAACGATTTTTGATGAAAAGAATCGTTCTTTCATGCATATTCCATATTAGTTTGTGCCTTTATGAAATTCTTATGGGAAAGATTGGCCATGTAAGAAAGAATGGAGGAGGAGGAAGAAAATTCAATAGAAATTGAAGATGAGGAAGAAAAATAGAAGGAGGAGAAAGAAGAGGTTACTTCTCTTAAAAGCATTGAAAGCAAGCTTAAGACATGCAACTTGGACCTATAATCTGTTTAGTGATCATTATTATATATTAGGGAATAAGTTTAGGATATTTCAATATTTAGGCTTTCTTATATTACAATAATTTTATGATGTATAATTACTTATTCTCTAAGAAGTATGGGCATAAATTACTAGTTATGAAGTTGTAATAAACATCAGTATCTTATACTAATATATATTTTAACATGGTATCAGAGCTAGTTTCAGTCCTGCTTAAAAGAAATTATGTGACTGATTTATCAAAGCATCCCCTTCCTCGTAAATCTAGAAATCATATCCTCATCATGCATGCCTCAACTTGGACTGGCAATCTTTAGATCCAAACCACCGAACTTCCCTAACAAAATCTTATTGAACTTCCTTGCAAACCAGCCTCAACAACATCATCCCAACTGCAGTTACCTTAAGATTTGTGCCTAAGAATTTAGGGTTATGAACCTCTTTACCTTGATGAGATGATGTACAATTTTTGTGATGTTTGGTATGTCTGATGTTCTTTTGTTGTAGATTTCGAAGATGTCTAATTAAATGTTTATGAAATGAGAGTTTGAAGTTTAAAAATTTGAATTTAGTCATATGTAACCGCTCAAATCGTGCCTCGGAATCATGGAAAACAATGTAAGGTTGTTGTATTAGTTTTCAAAATCCAGATTCATTTTCTCGATCGGCGTCGGTCATTTAGTAATGATAATAATGAATCCCAATTGGGATTCCACTTCAAATCACATAGGACTTCTCTTATTTCCTATTCTTTTTTTTTTCTTCTAGATTTTTGATTGGAATTACCTTTCTAATCCCTTAGGAATCTCCTTAATCCTATTCTCTTTTCTCGGATTACGATTTTAAATTTCTAACTGGAACCACTCTTCAAATCATGATTGGAATTCCACATCGAGTTCTATAGGGATTTCCTTATTACTATTTTCACTTCCTCGATTTCGATTTTGGATTTTTGATTCATCATTATCTTCTTTTTTAACAATTGCCTACCAATCAGGTTTATACTAATATTCGACATTACATTCTTTAGCAGCACTTAAAATCATCATTTTGCATCTTTGGATGATTTGGATGAATTAACTAGTTTCAGATTCTTTTTTTGCTTATTGTCTGTTTTGAAAAACTCTAGTTGCTACGTATCTTGAGTTTGAGATGGGGATGTTAACGAATATTATATGAGATTTCATAATTTATTATTTACCATTTATGCCTGTACTTTCCCTAGTTATTATATTTTCATATTATATAATTACTTGGGTTCCAAGTAATCTAAATATAAATACGAGTCCTATTTTTTAAATTATCGATTAAGTTATTAAATGTAAAAGAATATTGTAAGAGATTTCATAATTTATTATATACCCTTTGTATTTGTACTTCCCCTTGTTATAATATTTTCCTATTATCTACTTAGGTTTCAAATAATATAAATATATATATATATATATATATATCAGTTTGATATTGTTAAATTATCGATTAAGTCATTAAGAAAGATATAGCCATAAGTTATTATTCATCTCTTCTTCTTCTCTCCTGCTTGTTTTCTATGTATTTTGTTTATTCAGCATATTTACGTTGTATCAGTGTAGGGATTGCCCTGAATATCTTTTTTGTTTCTATTTCTTCCTCCCTCCACTTCCTCTCTTTCTCTACCTAATTCACCTTCCATCAGAACTCCATTGCTACAACACCTCATACCACTTCTTTAAAGTCTCTGATGAACAACCTCAATAGAAATCAATTACTACAACCACCTTCACATCACAACCTTTCAGCCCTACACTACCAAACTTCACAACAGTCATAATCCATCCTTCAAATATATCTACACCTCTTAACCCACAGACTCCCATCATCCCGCCTGCTTTCGATTTCATCATCATCGCGTCCTCATGCCCAGCAAACACTATAATCCAAATCCGATAACCCAAACATGCTCCACCTCACCCAGATTAAACCTTATTCAACCCAAAAACCTACTTCTCCATTGTACCACCACTCGGATTCACTACCCAAAACCCTAGAACAACCGTCGAACCCTTACTAGTAAGTACCAAGCAATCTATGAAATTTCCACACCAGAGCCTATACCATATCATTTGCACCGCATCAGATCTACAGAATTCTTGAAAGTGAAGGCTGCACAAATTGATTTTGGAAAGATGACTTATTTTAAGAAGAAGTTAGAAGCGAAGAAAAAAATGTTACTTGGTCCTTGCTTCATTTGTATTTTAAATACTTTTGCTTAAAATAATGGAATTTTGGGGAACTGAGTTTAAACTCGAATAGACTTTCAAATGCAAAGCAGGAGTCGATAAACTTTTGCGTCCTTCGAAAACAATATTACTAAGGCATTAAATACCTTTAGGCCAAAATGAAAATTCGATTTAAATTCACTACTTTTCTTATGTATTCTCTTTACAAAAATAAAAATTGAATTTGACTACTTTATGGTTTTTACAACTCCTTGATGTTTGGAGTTACATAAATATAGTCATTGTCTACATAAAAAATAAATCAAAAACACAATAAACTTAGCCAACGCCTAAATTAATCCCAAATTCTTCAATTATATCAGAAAAAAAATGCGAAGTGTTGTCAATATAAATAACAGTTGTTGATCATATTCATCCCCTTCTTTCTCATCCCACATACAACGAATGAGATTTTCGACCCTCGAAAATCGACAAAAATAGCCCACTGTATTATGTGCCTATCATTCAAGTGCTAGAAAAACCGATTGTTAAAGGTAAAAGAAAATAAAGATAGAACAAAATCTCACATGAATGGAATAATTTATAATATCAATAATCTTTACAGCAAAAAACTTTTAAATACATATATCAGAGTCTAATCTAAGCTCATCATGGATAGTTATAAATACATGTCCTTACAAATGCTGAAAAACCACAAATACAGTGGAAAAGTAAACTACGTCAATACGTTGATGAAGATCTCCTACTATCCTCTGCGAACTCCAGGCATCTTCAGGTAGTCCTGAAACTACTCAGATCTGACCCAGTATTAAAAATATCCGGATCGATCTGGCAAACTAGCATGAGAAATGCAAACCGTAAATATAAATGACAATGTCATAGAATGACTTTGATGCCAAACAAAACCTTCAAAAAGAAGAGAATCTCATAAGACTACACCGCACATAAGCACGGACGAGTTTTTACCTTATGATAACCAAAACATTTTTATCAAATCATTTTATATTATTTCTAGTAATATTACTTTGAAAACACTTTTCAAACAACATATTAAAATAGCCAAAATTATTACATTTGTTAAATTAGATAGCATATTTAGCTATAAAATCAAGTCTGTAAAGGTAAGCATTGTAGAATGGATTTCCAATAATGACAAGGAAATGGACTACCTTCCGATACTATATCTCTAGAGGAATGTAATGAGACACAACCCCACTGCCCTCTACCAACACAGAACCGGCCTACCCCTACCTTATATAGTACTGAATATGTCATCATCCCGGTTGTTCTCGACCTATCTGTGGCCATAGCATACACAACAAACCTGATATATAGAGGGAAATATAGAAAGGTGATGATCATCTCCTAATAGATGCAACCCACATAGCCCGGCTGCATCTACCCTATATCTGCCATTATCGATGTGTGGGGCTTGAGGTAACGTTCTACCTTTCACATAATAGCAAATCCCACTTTGAATGCAACATTACTATTTCCGCTAACACACAAATTGATTTTCATAAAAGTACAACCCTCGAGTTCATATGCTTAGGGAAGGGTGTTAAGTATAAGCAGGGTTACCTCCTACACCACCAAACAGATGTACGTTTGTAAAAACCAATGTATGTGGTTTTAGAAGTGCAATGTTAGACACTCATCCATATAAATTATCCAGGAACAGGACAAACCGAAGGCACTCCTACTACATTCCATTTGGGAATCACACGTATGATTAGTAGCGAACAGTCCTTGCATTAAAGATGTCAAAACGTAGGTACTATTGCCATCATATGTATACAATATGGGAATCACGAGGTTGGTGGCAAGCAACCCTATCGTATGAAGATCTCCGTCTTCAAAATCAATGTCTTCATTACTTTCGAACTAATATATTGGTTCGAAGACTTTTTCGAATAGGAATCACCCAAATCCAATCCCGGACACTCTAAACCAATTATCGATAAAAGATGTATAGATATTTATACAGAATTGTTAAGCCCTTTTCATTAAATACTATTTTCTTCTTTTACTCAAAATATTATTTAACTTTGAAGATATCTTTTTATCCAATAAAATGTCTTATATATATATATATATAATATATATATATATATATATATATATATATATATATATTTAAACCATTTCTATTTCAAGATATACATAATTATTAAACTTCCTTTTAGTTTGGAGATACCAAATAATTTCCTTTTAATTACTTAGGGAAAATATTTCCATATTCTATTATTGGTATAATTAATAAAGAGTTCTTTTTTCCGAAATATTTTTTAAATAGGTCAAAAACAATGTTATTTAAGACATCGTTTACTGTAAATCCAAATCACTTAGTATTGAGTAAAATGGATTCATAGATTTTATATTAATTATATTCAATACTTATTTCAGGTTAACCTGCCTTTTAGCAAGGTCGTAGACATGAAGATTTAACTAAAATCGACTGCTCGTTTGTCGAGATTGGAATACGATGAGTTTGAGCTAGCTGGATGGAAAGACGATCGGTCATGGATGGTTCGGTGTGGGTCGCTCGACAAGGTGGCTTAGTCGTACATGGCTCGGTCAAGGAGAGGAGATCATGCATGGTTCAGTCATGATAAAGTGGGTTGGTAGTGGTATGGATCGATAGTGGTGTGGATAGGTGACTGGAGTGGGTCGGTAGGAAGCTGGGTCAATCATGTTGGTGTGGATCCGTAAGAAAGTGGGTCGGTCATGTTGGAGTGGATCGGCATTTGAGTAGGTCGGCAATGAAGTGGATCAGCATTTGAGTTCGACATTGGAGTGGATCGACATTTGAGTAGGTCGGCATTAGAGTGGATCGGCATTGAAGTGGATCGGCATTGGAGTGGATCGGCATTTGAGTAGGTCGGCATTGGAGTAGATCGGCATTTGAGTAGAGTGGATCGACATTTGAGTAGGTCGGCATTTGAGTGGATTGGCATTTGGATGGATCAGCATTTGCTTTACTCTTGATTGGCTCCAAGATGGACTCGGATCGGTATAGGGAAATCCCCGGGTCGGCTATAGTGAAATTAGCATTGGGTCAGCATGTTTTAAATCACCCTAGGTCGGCACCTCTTTCACATTGTTTCGGTTAACCATATGCTTCGGGTCGGATGTGATATTCTCCTCGGGTCAGCAATGGCAAAATGGGTCGGTGTAAGGGCGAGGGGTTGGTAATTATCTTGCTTCGGGTCAAATGGTATGTTACTTCGAGCCAGATGTAAGGCTACTTCGAATCATTCCCTGGGCAATATTGGATCGGCACGTTCTAGACTCGGGGTCGGTCATGACGAAGGGTATAGGTTATTCTATGGTATTGATGGCCCCGGACTACTCAGGAATCCCAGTAACTCAGGTTTTGTCTATAAATACAACATGTGGGGCTTCGGAAAGGGGAATCTTCGCTCTGCTTCCCTTCTTCTTCTTCATTATGGCTACTCTGCCATTATCGTTTTAAAAAATCTGGATTGTAACTGTAATTGATTCTCATATCAATAGAAAGGAAATTTCTAGAGTGGACGTAGGCCAGAGTTAGCCAAACCACTATAAATCCTATGTCATTACTGGTTTCTTTTTAATTTTTACCGTTCTTTATATTTATACTCTCTACATACATTCTATCTGTGATCAGTGACTGTGATTTGGTGCTTTCATTTGGATTTGGGTGTTAGTGACCAATTTTGGCGCTAACATTATGGCGCTTTCATTGAGAAAGCTAGCACTCAGATATTCTAAAGCTTAGATTTTGGATTTAAAGGCTTAGGAACCCAGATTCTGGAAAGCAATGGTTAGGCCATCGACAAGGAGACAAGTGACAGAAAAGAGCAATCAAGAGGGAAATCAGGAGGCCTTTTCTAGAGCTGGGTCAAAATAGGCATCCGTCTACATCGCTAGGGATGAGATGCAGATTATGGTGGATTCCATGCAGGAGAAATTGATGAAAAGGCAAGAGGAAATGATGCAGACACTTTTCAGACAATTTGGACAAGTAGGAACTTCAAGAGCTTAGATCCATGGAGCTGGATCAGAAGGACTCAACCGGCAAGCAGATGGAGTGGTTCAGTAGGGGGGAGCCCCCAATCAGTAAATAATTATCAATCTGGATGGACCTAGACTTGGGGGCACACCACCTAGTAACGTTGGACCGATGCATGGAGGGATACCGGATAACGCTGCGAAGCCCGGCGCTAACATGAATACAGGAGTCCATTTACCCATGACATCAGAATGGCTCGGAATCCACCAGAGTTCAAGCTACCTACTCTGGAGGTTTACAATAGCAGGGCTGATCCTACCGATCATTTGATGATGTACATGAGACACATGGAAGTGCTGGGGGCTTCGGAGGAAGTTATGGGCCGGTGTTTCGCTCCGTACTTGACGGACATAGCTGCTATGTGGTTCAAGCAGTTGGAAGATGGATATATTAGGACATGGAAAAAATTGGTGGATAGGTTTTTAAAGCAGTTTCGGGTTCATATCAAAAGGCCGAAAATGTGATGATACTAGCATTAGTAAAACAATGAGGAGGGGAATCGCACGGGGCTTTCTTGACTTGGTTGAATGCAGCGGTTGCTTCGATGGATCGATCGAATCCATCAATGGTTTTGATGGCGGCAGTGTCATGAGTCAGGATAACTCGGATTTCAAAGTATTATTGATACGGATCCACCAATGGATCTCGGGGAATTCTTTCACGAGGCAGAGAGATTCCTTCGGTAGGAGGATGCAAGTTCGTATATGAAATCAAAGGAAGTAAACATGGTTAAGGATGGAGGACCATCTGGTGAGAGCTCGGATAAGGATAAGGGTAAAGGGAAGAGGAAGTCAGATAATGATTCTGATAGGGCAAGGAAGCGCTACGGAGAACCAAAATTCTCCACTTACACAAGAATGAATGAGACATTGGAACAGATATACCTGGATACTCAAGATCACCTTCCTTAGCGAAGGCCAGAAGGAGGGAACCCTCAGAACCCGTAAGGGCATCAGGAAGGCACTGTCTCTTTCATGACCTAGACGGGCATGATACTAACAAGTGCAGACAGCTAAAGGATATAATCGAGGAGCATGTAAGGAATCGTTAGTTGCGGCAATATGTCTAAATTCAGAATGTAGCAGTGGAATAGCTGCAGCCATCACCTACCATGAACAACGATGACGCAAGGCCCAGGAACGGCAGTCGATTGGTCATCAACTAATCTTGATGGTTTGGAATAAGTAGCAAACTCTAAGCAAACGGCTAAATCACTTACTAATGTACAGGGATAGAGACAACTCCTAGGAATGCTCTGAGATGATGATAAACCGTGATGCTCTGGTTTATGAAATCTATTTTTTTCTTTTTGGCTTGAACACTTGCTTTTTCTGCTTTGGTTTTGGAGTTTGATTTAAACTCCCGGTTTTGTTGATTTTCTGGTTTGGATTTTGGTTTGGATGCTTGATTTTTGATTTGGTCTTTTGATATGAATTTCTAGTTTTTTGGTTTGAATTTGGGTTTCAGATTCAATTTTGATTGACTTTTATCTTATTTTTGGCTAAAAGGTCTTCGGGCGTGGATTGTGCTCGGCAAGGTTCCGGAGAGACTAGGATTCGGCCTAAGCTTAGGCCCCATATTATCTATCGATTACAAAAGTAGGTTATCGGGTATGGACTATGCTCGAAAAGGGTCTAGAGCGACCAGGATTCGACTTAGGACTTAAGCCATGGCATCATTCAGCGTTCAAGGACACTGAACCAAGAACGCCAAGGCATTGTTTAATACAGGTCATCGAGTGTGAATTACGCTTGGAAAAAACCCAAAGAGGTTACAGATTTGGATAATGTCCATGGGTAGCTAGGATTTGAGCATGGACCAGGAGCGGTCCCGAATTTGGATATCAACCCGAAGAGGTCATGGATTCGGTTATTGGCTGTTGGATATGGTTGGATTAGAGCCTGGCTATCAGATTCGGATTTTAGATTTGGAATTGGACCCAGCAAGGTCCTCGGTTTGGATTACAGTACCCGAAGAGTTCCCGGATTTGGGTAAAATGATCCGGAGAGATCACAAATTTAGTTAACAAAATTGGAACGAATACGGAATCGGATAACAACTTGGAATAGTCGCGGAGTATATTATCGGATGTTGACAGAATTGCTTGATAATGAATGGAATAATGACTTAGGATATCGGATTTGAGACTATTCAAAACACACCTTCCAATAGCAAGGCATGTGTTGAGGGTCAAATGTTAAATTGCCTTTTCGAAAGGCTGTAGACAAGCGGATTTAACTAAAATTGACTACTCGTTTGTCGAGGAATACAGTGGGTTTGAGCCAGCTGGATGGATAAATGATCGGTCATGGATGGTTCGGTGTGGGTCGCTCGATCAAGGTAGCTCGGTCGTACATGGCTCGGTCATGGAGAGGAGATCATGCATGGTTCGGTCATGATGAAGTGGGTCGGTAGTGGTATGGATTGGCAGTGGTATGGATCGGTAGTGGTGTGGATCGGTGACTGGAGTGGGTCGGTAGGAAGCTGGATCGGTCATGTTGAAGTGTACTGGTAGGAAGCTGGATCGGTCATATTGTAGTGGATCGACATTTGAGTAGGTCGGCATTGGAGTGGATCGGCATTTGAGTAGGTCAGCATTGGAGTGGATATTCTCCTTGGGTCGGCCGTTTTAGATCACCTTGGGTCAGCATGTTTTACATCACCTTGGGTCGGCGCCTCTTTCACATAGGTTCTGTTAGCCATATGTGTTGGGTCGGCCGTGATATTCTCCTTAGCTCGGCAATGGGAAACCGGGTCGGTGCAAAGGCAAGGGGTGGGTAATTATTTTGCTTCAAGTCAAATTGTATGTTACTTCAAGCCAGATGTAAGGCTACTCCGAGTCATTCCCAAGGCAATATTGGATCGCCACGCTCTAGACTCGAGGTCGGTCGTGACAAAGGGTATAGGTTCGACTATGGTATTGAAGGACCCGAACCACTTAGGAAACTTAGTAACTCCGGTTTTGCCTATAAATGCAGCATGTGGGGCTTCGGAAATAGGGATTTTCACTCTGCTTCCCTTCTTCTTCTTCTTCTTCATTATGGCTATTCTGACATTATCAGTTTAAAAACTTTGGATTGTAATTGTAATTGTAATTGATTCTCATATCAATAGAAAGGAAATTTTTGAAGTGGACATAGGCCGGAGTCAGCCGAACCACTATAAATCATGTGTCGTTACTGCTTTCTTTTTAATTTTTACTGGTCTTCATATTTATACTCTCTACATACATTTTTTCTATGATCTATGACTGTGATTTGGTACTTTCATCTGGATTTGGGTATCTGTGACCAATTTTGGCACTAACATTTTCATATCCAACCTGTACTATTCGTCGAATAACGGTGAAATCACCTTTTAAATTCACTCGAATGGTATGGATTCCCTTCTCAAAATTTAATATAGAGTTTAACTAGAATGTTCTCTTTACCATCAAATTCTTATTTGAAATCTTCTTTAACTTTGTGGAAAATTTCAAATCTCTTTTCTTTATCTTTAAAAAATACAAACCGAGTAAATCAAATTAACTATCCCCTCTATCGGGCCAGTGCAGATAGTTAAGGCAACATGCAACTAGTTTTCCAAACTCCAACCAAGAGACTATCTCTCTTTCACCCATAAGGCGGTCAAGTTATTTGATTGACTCTTAACTTTTAAAAGTATGTTTTTATCATATGAAAAACATTTCAAAAGGATTCGGGAAGAAAACCCGAGTTCAAATTTATTCAACGGTTACCAAATTCCATTGCCAAATTGTCGGTGAATATTGATTTTAAAGGTTTACTGATTAAAGCACCAATTTCATTACATATATACCCATTTTTATAATTCATATTTCTTAAAGCACCAATTTCATTACATATATACCCATTTTTATAATTCAGATTTCTTTTAAACATTTTAACATATCTATGGAATTTATTTCATATTTTTAAAGGTTTAAAATCATTCATTTTAAATAGTTGAAAACTATATTTTACGAACTGCCAAAGCACGATGATTTTATTTGGACATATTTCAAAATTTACTAAATGAAACCTTGATTTTTCTTTTTCAACTGAAATAATGCCCACAAGGGCTTGAAAAATTCTTGTTTCAAGGAATTCCACCTCATATTTAATCCTACACGTCCGTTTAACTTTTTAGGTCGTGAAATCGCGAACTGCCGAAACGCGACGGCTTATTTTTCACACTTTAGTCAAATTTTTGAAAACTTTTTCGAAACATTTTTAAATCATTTTAGTTCCATATTAAATAATATTAAACCAATTTTTCACTATTATACTTGATCTCATTTTCACTTTATTCCATATCTTCAATATTATATTATTATAATATTACATGTCCATTTTTTTATATTCCAAATTATTTTATACAAAACCATATGATATTTTTATATTGTTTTCCGCCTTTAAAATTTTTAGTTTTCATAAATGAAGCCATAGATTTTATTTTCAAAAAATATCAAAACTCCACTTTTTCAATTTCTCTTTTTAAACTAATTCCAATTCTATTTCAAAACTTCATTTTCGCATTTCTTTATTTTTTCAAAGTAAATTTCAATATTGTAACATTTCTTTTGGTTTTACAAATAAAGAGGCCTAACATATGTTGTGTAGATATTATTTGTGGCCATAATGTGAAAATTTTTTCATAAGATATGCGTTGTTAATTCACATAGCTTTCATTTCTCATCATATATGATTCTCAACTTATAAGTCATAATAATCATATCTATCACAACCACACTTTATATAATCAACCAATTATCATCCAAACATATTAAACAACCATATAAGAATTTATTTTAGCATATTATCAAGGGTATAAATTTAAGTAATTATCGTCTAATATTACCACTAATAGTAAGCAATATTAAGTGAATAATAAGTGATATAAACAAGTAATTAACAAGTGAATATCAAGTGATATCATCATGCAATTCAAAGCATGATTAACTCACTATTATAGCTTTCCCATTCGAACTCCTTAAAATTATTCCGACGATACTCCGGTAGTACTTCTCTTCAATTTCTCCACTCAGGATCTTTTTGAACTTTCTCCCCTTTCCTTCGAATGCTCGGCCTTGGTTCTTGGGGAGGTGAAAGCTCGGTCAAGGTAGAAGTGGGGTGTGGTTGTGCACTGTTAGGGAGAAGAGAGTGGTTTGGTACTATTTTGGAAGTGGAATGATAATGGAAATGTATATACATTTTATTTCTTCCTTGCATATATTTTTACCATTATTTTTCTAGAAAAGAAGAAGCCATTGGAGCTTAGGAAGGAGAAGAAAAGGATAAAGAAGAAATGAATGAATTTGTGAAGGTATGGATGTGTATTTATAGGGTTAGAAGCCTTAGCCCTTAAGCTTGCAAATGGACTAAACTACCCCGTCCATCACCTCCCCTAGGTATGGCCGAAACCACCCCCTAGCCCATTCCCCTCCTATGTGTCTGTCTTCTCACGAGTGAGTGATGGGGAGTTTTCCTTTTCAAGATGCATTTGTTTATACATAAGGAGCTACATGTATACATGCTTAGTATTTCTTTTGGCTTCGATTTGACTAATTGTAATACCCATTTATATGTATATATGCATATACATGTATGTGTGTTGTTCGATGAAGGTTGCTACAACTTAAAACCATTACCATTTGTCAAACCGTTGTAAATTTGGAATCAAAATTACAGTCATATTTTGACGTTTTTGTTAAACTATATATATTTATAAATAAAACTTGAAAATAAAATTATTATCACTACTAAATAATTAAAGCAAATTTATTTGAATTACAAAACCATATCAAATGATATTAAAATCCATTTGTAAAAATACGATGTCGATTTGTCAAAGTGCAATGAAATTTGTAAACTTTTATAAAACAAGCACATATATTTATAAAACCATTATAATTCACTTATTATCATTATATAACAATTATATGAAGTTTATTATGGCTATAATATTTATAACACAATAAATTTTTAGAAACTTATATTTTCTAACTGCAAAACATGACGAAGCTAATTTCTTTTTTAAAATGAGCTCATATATTTATAAAACCATTCAAAATGAATTATTATCACTAATTAATCGAAACCGTATTATTTAATATATATAAAGAATTATTTAAATACTAAAATTATTTAAATGTTATAGATTTAAGTGGTAAAATTTCGGGTCGTTACATTCTTCCCCCTTAAAAGAATTTCGTTTTTGAAATTTAACCACAAACCAAAACCCCAAAGAGTTTTCCCAAAACAATATTTTATAAATTTTAACCCCTATGATATGCACAGATCATCCATACATAATAACTGATTTGATCTTCCATTTGAATACACAACTTTATTTCTGTACTAGTATTGATCCTTCCATTCCCTAGTGCGGACTATAATCAGGCTTTTTGATCAGAAACCTTCATTTTTCTTGCATAGCACTCAATTATAATGGAAAAATCAAAGTATCCAACCACAAATTATCATTAATATTCACCGTCAAGAATCGAGTGATAAATCCTTATTCGGACTGGTGTAAACACTTTAAAGTTCCATACTTGAATCTTAGATCAGAATTCTGCAATGAAATGATCTATGTACCTCATACGTATTTATTAATTTTCCCAAAAAATTTATGAAAACATTTTATAAAACTTTTATATTTTATTGAAACTTTTTTTAAAGATGTTTCTTTATAAATAATCACTTTAAAGTATTTATTTAGCCAAAAATTTCTATCTTCTTTCCAAAGAAATCATTTTAATTTTAATTTAAATGATAAATTATCTTTTATCTCTAAATTTATAATAAACTCCATATGTTATAAGATACTCCCTTTAACTAATATTAAATACAAACACCTTGAAAAAAATTAATAATCACTAATTAATCTATTAATTAATGATTCGCAGTTTCTTTTTAACTTTTTATAAAATTATATAGATCGAGTAAATCTAAAATGATACTAAGGAAATGGGTACTTCCAATAGAGTCGCATATTCCCTTGACAAGAAGAGGAATACTTTAAGAGAAGTGTTTACCATGCGAATACATCTCCTGCCCTTTTTTTGTTACATTCGAGCCACTCGAACTAGTTAGTTAATCATAAGATTCTTTTCAAAAATACCCAGATTTTTATTCTCAAAAATCCCATTATATAACACGTTCTATGAATCTAATTTGCAAATCACTTATATAAAACACATTCATAAGATTTATTTATCTTAAATAAATTCTTTAATCTTAGACTAACATTATTATTTATCGAACACCACATAGTCAAATTGTGCAACTAAATTCACGAGATGTTCGTAATTTAAACTTTTAAATCAAATAACCAATCAATCGATGATAATAACTGAATATTATCATTCCTTAATAACCAAACACTACATAAATAAATATATCATTTGAAAGATATTCCTTTATATTAAAAATATAATCCTAGGTAAAATTATTTCATTTACCAATTTTTCAAAATAAAAATCATTTACATATAGCATTAACAAATGCGCATTCATATATAATACTCCCAATCTCATTCTAAGTTGTCACTTACCCTATCTCTAATGAGTTACTCATCCTAGGTTTTTACTAACCCTATCTCTAACGAAACTTTACCCCTACTAGGCTCAAGTGTTCACTTAACCTAAGCTATGATACCAACTGTAATGAACAAGATTTTCGACCCTCGAAAATTGATACTAGTACATCTACAATATTGCATGCCAATCATTCAAATGCTGGAAAAACTGATTGTTAAGGATAAAAGAAGATAATGACAGAACAAAATCTCACATGAATGGAATAATTTATAATATCTATAATCTTTACAGCGGATTTTTTTTAAAATACATATATCAAAGTCTATTCTAATCTCAACCTGGTCAGTTATAAATACTTGTTCTTACAAATGCTAAAAAATCATAAACACAACGGAAAAGTAAACTACGTCCATTCCTTTATGAAGATCTCCTACTCACCTCTGCGAACTCCAAGCGTCTTCAGCTAGTCCTGAAACTACTCGAATATGACTCGTGTATTAAAAATACTCGGATCGATCTGGCAAACCAGCATGAGAAATGCAAGTCATAAATATACGTATGATAGTGTGATATATTGATTTTGATGCCCAAAAAACCTTTGAAAAGAAGAGTATCTCATAAGACCATGCCGCAGATAAAAATAGACAGGATTTTACCTCTTGGTAACTAAAATATTTTTATCAAATATTTTTACCTTTTTTCCAATAACATTACTTTGAAAACACTTTTCAAACAACATATTAAAATAGCTGGAATTGTGACATTTGTTAAATTCGACATCATATATAGGTATAAAATCAAGTTCATAAAGGTACGTATTGGAGAATGGATTTCCAACAATGACAAGGTAAAGGACTACTTTCCGACAGTACATCTCTAGAGGAATGTACCGAAGCACAACCCCGTTGCCCAGTGCCAACATAGAACCGGTCTTCCTCTACCATAAATAGTACCGAATATGTCATCACTCCGGTCGCTCTCGACCTATCCATAGCCACAACATACACAACAAACCCAATATATAGAGAGAAATCTAGAAAGGTAATGATAATCTTTTAATGGGTGCGACCCACATAGCCCTACTGCATCTACCATATTTCTTCCATTACCAATATGAGGCCTGAGGCAACGTTTTACCTTCCACATAATAGTAAATCCAATTGTGAATTCCAGTTGCCATTTCATGTCAGCACACTAATTGGTTTCCACAAAGAACAACCCTCGAGTTCGTATGCCTTAGGAAAGGGTGTTAATTATAAGAAGGGTTACATCCTATATCACCAAATAAAAATATGTAAAAACCAATATATGTGGTTTTAGAAATGCAATGTTAGACACTCGTCCATATGAGTTATGTAGGAATAGGACAAATCGAAGGTATTCTTAATACATTCTATTCAAGAGTCACTCGTAAGATTAGTGGCGAGCAATCCTTGCATTGAAGATTTCAAAACGAAGGTACTATTACCACCATATGTATATAATATGGGAATCACGAGGTTAGTGGAAAGCAGCCATACATTATGTGCATCTCCATCTTCAAAATCATTGTCTTTAACATGTCTTCACTTTCAAACACGTATATTGGTTTGAAGTGGTTTTCCAATAGGAGTCATCCAAATCTGATCTCGGTCTCTCCATACCAATTATCTATAAAAGATATGTATATGTGCATACAGAAATGTTAAGCCCCTTTCGTTAAATCTTCTTTTTCTTCTTTTACTCATAATATTATTTAACTTTATAGATATCTTTTTATCCAATAGAATATCTTTTAGAGATATATATCTTTAAACCATTTATTTTTCGAGATATACAAAATTATTAAACTTCCTTTTAACTTTGGAAATACCAAATCATTTCCTTTTAATTACATAGAGAAAACTTTTTCATATTTTATTATTTACAAAATCAATAAAGATTTCACTTTTCGAAACATGTTTTAAACGGGTCAAAAACAATGTTATCTAAGACATCGTTTACCATAAACCCAAATCACTTATTATTGAGTAAAATTGTTTAATTGGTTTTAGAATAGTTATAATTAATACTAATTTCCATATTTAACCTGTACTATTCTCGAATAACGGTGAAATCACCTTTTAAATTCACACGGATAGTATGGATTCCTTCCTTGGAATTTAATACAGAGTTTAACTAGAAGTTCTCTTTACCATCAAAATATTATTTAAATTCTCGTTTAACTTTATGAAAAATTCCAAGTCTCTTTTCTTTTATCTTAAGAAAATACGATCCGAGTAAATCAAATTAACTATTCGCTCAGTCGTGCTTGTCCGGATAGCTAGGGGGAGCATGCAACTGGTTTTCCAAACTCTAACCCAAAGACTATCTCTCTGTCACCCATAAGGCGGTCAAATTATTTGATCGACCCTACACTTTTAAAAATGTTAGCCCTAAAATCCGCTAAAGAACAGAAGTACGAAAGAAGGTTAATGAAAATGTTAGACTCTATTAAAATAGACTCTACTGGAATTAAAGACATAGATTTCGACAAAGGTCATAATTTTTTTTAAAGGCGTTAAGAAGGCTTTCGAAGGTGTCGTAGGCACCATGCACCCTCGCAAGTGATAAACAGTGAAAAAGCTTTCGAAATAGATGAAAAAGAAAAGCGAAGCTACCCTTCTGCTATTTTCAACCTTTCGATGCAGATGGATTCACATATATAGGAAAAGCAAGGACGGGCTTGGAACCCCCTTTCGAAGGCAATGGACATTAACATTTGATATGCATGCCAAACCTTTTGAAACAATAGGTTTTGCCCACATTGAAATCGCTCCAAACAACCCATTAGAACGCAAAGTTAGACCTTTGGAACCGGTCGAAGCCAGTAATATCAGGAGAAGGTTCCGCATCAGTCCTCAAACATGCATTCAGAAGCTGCCTGTAGCATCAAAACCATTAATACTTCAACATATTCGAAGTTTGAGTAAACAACCTATCTACAGAGTCGAAAGCTCCTATCTTCACTGTCGATAACAACAAAGCAACATGAAGAGAAAAGCGCATTCGTGGCACATTCGACGGCGTCGAAAGCAATTCAAGAGTAAGTAGGGAACAAGAACACTAAAAACTTAACAAAGTTGAAAGGAAGAAAAAAAAGACCCTTTCGACAAGGTCAAAAGGCCTGAAATAAGAAGTGGAGAAGCACAAGGATGAGTTAGAGGACTCGAAAGAGAAGCCTTTCGATTGCATTGAAGGAAAGCGAAGCTTTTCGACGACATCAAAAAGAAGGAGGCAGAAGATAAAAGGACTATTCGATTAGGTCGAAAGCATTGGCACGGAAGGGGGCCAATCTACATCTATAAATAAGAGCCAAGGGGTCTGATTTTGGGGATCGGATTTTGGGAATCCTAAACTCATTTCTCTTATTTCTTCTTCTTTGCTACAACAAAATCTTTGTAAACCCTAAATCAATTTGGAGAAATGCTCTTAAAATTGTAACTCATTTTGGATTAATGATAATGGATAGATTCACGGATTCATTAAGGATTCTGATTATGAGAAAAATCATTACGATCATTTGCTAGGCTAATGATCAATTTCATATGATGTTATCTTATTCTTTAACTTCATTTTGTCTATGCAAATCAATAAGATCGATTTGGAAAACATACATGTCGAAATATATCATCATCATGATAAATATTCTATAATGACAAATAAGGATGATGATGATGTTTCAAAGTTGATAAGTTCAGAGAAGTTTTGAATATCCAAGACGATCTTCTATCAAGTATATTGAATGAATCTTAGGCAACTACAAACTAGATCTATCTCAAAAGGATTAAACCCTTTCGACCTAGTTGAAAGGGATGTCTCGAAGGAAATCTGATCTGCAATTGGCAAGCAATCATAAGAGGAGGAGCCCACTCAAAAGGAATCTACACCCAACTGCATCAATAATCCTTTCGAAGGGGTTGCTTCAAGCAGGAAATGAAACCAACGAGGTCAAAAGCAGCTATTTCACTTTAATAGGTCAAGCATATCTTCCGACTTGGACGAAAGGCCAAGAATAAACCTTTCGACATGATCAAAAGGGATGAAAATTCAAAATGAATACTGTATTCAACTTCTATAAAAGATGGGTTTTGACTAAGATGCTCCTTCCCTTGCTTGCGTTTCTAAGCTAACTTCCGAAACTGTTTCGACTAAGTCAATTTGTTTGAAAGGTGGGTTTTGGAGTAAACAATCTTTTTGACAGCCCTATTTTATATGAACTTATTTGTCGTTCACATTGCTTTGAGGATGTTGGCATGTTTTCTTGTTAACATTTTTGGTGCTAGAAGGAGGGTTCGAACCTCCGACATTGTTACTATCTTATAGACTAATTATAGATCGTTTGACTTGACATGGGAAAATGTGATCTAAAAGACTAAGCAGAATGGATGAAGAGGCCATCCACACAACAATGGACTAATATGACCAAACCCATGAAGCGGCTCATCAAACAATGGACTAAGATGTCCTGCCCAAGAGGTGGCTCATCAAACAATAGACTAAGATGTCCAAGCCCAGGAAATGGCCAATCAAATGATGGATTGAGACGTACGAGCTTGAGAAATAGTCAATCAGACTACAACTACATATGAGGCCTAAAAGGTTTAAACATGTCGAAGAAGGTAGAAACTAAGGAGTAGAATAGAACTCTGCTCATTAATATCCGAATTTGGATTTTGAGACTCATACTTCTAGACTTTTAATACCCGAATATGGGTTTCGGGTCTTCTCTAATTATTTATGATCTTCCTTGTACCCGAATTCGGGTTTTGAGGCTATTATTGGACTTCAATTATTAATGCCCTAATATGGCTTGAAATTTGTCTTATAAAGATAATTATTATGGATTTTTGATTATCCGACATATGCCCTAATCTAGGTTAGAGATTCCTACTATGAAGATAATTATTGTGGATTTTTGATTATCCAACATATGCCCTAATCTGGGCTAGATATTCCTATTATAAAGATAATTATTGTGGGTTCCCGATTATCCGAATATGCCATAATATGGGTCGTGATTTTTGTCATGGACACAATTATTACAATTTTTTTATTATTCACCACTAATACTTGAATCCGGGTTTGAGAATCCTATTCTGAAGACTAATTTTGAATCTCACTTATTAAAACCTGAATCTAGATTTTTAACATCTTACTATTGACTACTAAAAGATTTCACTCGATGATGCCCTAATCTGGATTTAGACTTTATAACTTTCAAATGCCTAAATTTGAATTTTAGGTCTTTTATCATCAGTTTTGGATTTTGTTTATCGGTTCCTGAATCTGGGTTTTAAAGCAGAAGTATTGAATCTATAATAAATGCCTAAGTCATTAACCAGAATTTTTCGATCTGGTCTTCTTAATACTCGAATCAGGGTTATTAGTTTGCAACTCTAAATGATGCTCACCAACTTATAAATTTAGACTCCAGGGTCTTTCTTATCTCCAAGAAAAATTTCTAAATACGTAATAAGATTTGTGGGATACAAACGCTTATTTCCAGATGATAGTTATGACCTCTTATCTCCAAACATTGACTGTTTCCCACAGGAAGTTCATAGGCTTTAATTATTATATGAATGAACAATTATCAGTTATAGACCTCATATCCTTTATTAAATCAGCATTATGATCAACAAATCACCTAAATTTAGATGCACTGCTATTCTGACTTATCAAGAAGCATGTATACATGTAAGATAATGAGTTAGCAATAGAAAATGTCACTTACTTTGAATTTTGTATGAAAACAAAGTTATTAAGAACAAGGAAGTTCTGAAATTTTTGTCCTAAAGAATAAAAGCTTCTTTCAAGGGGCAAAATGTTAGCTATAAAATCCACTTAAGAACAGAAGTATGAAAGAAGGTTAATGAAAATGTCAGGCTCTATTGGAATTACAACATAGGTTTTGACAAAGGTCACAAAAGAACGTTTCGAAGGCATGAAGAAGGCTTTCAAAGTAGTCACAAACACTAAGCGCCCTCGCAAGTGATATACAATGCAAAAGCATTCGAAACAGATAAAAAAGAAAAGCGGAGCTACCCATCCACTTTTTTCAACCTTTCGATGTAGATAGATTCGTGCATATAGGAAAAGCAAGGATGGGATTGAACCCCCTTCGAAGGCAATAAACATTAACCTTTTATATGCGCACCAAACCTTTCAAAACCAAAAGTTTTGCCTTCATTCAAATTGCTCCAAAAAACCCTTTTGAAAGTATAGTTAGGCCTTTTGAACTGGTCAAAGCCAGTAACATCAGGAGAAGGTTTTGCCTCAGTCCTCAAATGTGCATTGGGAAGCTACCTACAACATTGAAACCATTGATACTTCAACATCTTCGAAGCCAGAGTAAACAACCTACCGACAGAGTCGAAAGCTTCTATCTTTACCACTGATAACAACAAAGCAACATAAAGGGAAAAGCGCATTTGTGGCCCTTTCAACTGCGTTGAAAGCAATATAAGAGAAAGCAGGGAACAAGAAACTAAAAACTTAACAAAGGCGAAAGGAAGAAAAATGACCCTTTTAGCAAGGTCGAAAGGCTTGAAATATGAAAAGGAAAATCACAAGGATGAGTTAGAGGACTCGAAAGAGAAGCCTTTCGACTATGTTGAAGGAATGCATGGCCTTTCGACCACATCAAAAGCAAGGTGACAGAAGATAAAAGGACCTTTTGACCAGGTCAAAAGCATTGGCGCAGAAGAGGCTGACCTGCATCTGTAAATAAGACCCAAGGGGACCGATTTTGGGGACTATATTTTAGGAATCCTAAACTCATTTCTCTTAGTTCTACTTCTTTTCTGCAACAAAATCACTGTAATCCCTAAATCAATTTAGGGAAAAGCTCTTAAAATTTAACTCATTTTGGATTAATGATAATGGAGAGATTTGCGGATTCATTAAGGATTCTGATTATGAGGAAGATCATTACGGTCATTAGCTAGACTAATGATCAATTTCACATGAAGCTATCTTATTCTCTTAACTTCTTTTTATCTATGCAAATCAATAAGATCGATTTGGAAAACATACATGTCAAAACATATCATCATCATGACAAATATTATATAATGACAAACAAGGTTGATGATGATGTTTCAACATTAATAAGTTCATAGAACTAATGAATATCCAAGACGATCTTATATCAACTATATTGAATGAAACTTAGGAAAATGCAAACTAGATCTATTACAAAAGGATATAAACCCTTTCGACCTGGTCGAAAGGGTTGCCTGAAGGATTTGGTCTGTAATTGGCAAGCAATCATAAGAGTAGGAGTCCACTCAAAAGGAATCTACACCTAACTGCATCAGCAATCTTTTCGAAGGGGTTACTCCAAGATGAAAACGTAAAGGACGAGGTCGAAAGAAGCTATTTCACTTTATTAGGTCAATCATATCTTCCAACATGGTCGAAAGGACTAGAATGAACCTTTCGACATGATCGAAAGGGATGAAAATCAAAATGAATAGCTGTCTTCAACTTATATAAAAGATGGGTTTTGAGTATGATGCTCCTTCCCTTGCATGCATTTCTAAGTTAACTTCCGAAACTGTTTCGACTATGTCAATTTGGTCAAAAGGTGGATTTGGAAGGAAGTAAACTTTTCACAGCCCTATTTCATATGAACTTATTTGCCTTTCACATAGCTTTGGGAATGTTGGCAAGTTTTCTTGTTAACGAAAAGCATTTGATATATCAATTGAAAAATATTTCAAGAAGATTCAGGAAGAAAACCTGTTTGCAACTAGATTGGTCACAAACACCTAAGAATAGTTTCTGTAGAGAAGTAAATAAAGAAAAGCAAAATTAAACTGAGTAAATGAACAAGTAAGCAACAGAAGATAAGCACTAATCGGATACATAGAGGTTTATATCTATTCAGCGTTGTATGCCTACGTCCAGTTTGAAGATTATCCTTTATTAATCACTTTTAAATCCGATCACAACAGTAGAAAATAGCAAGTACTCGATTACAATGAAGTCTAGAGTAACAAGCAGGGTAAAGATCCTGAAACCAAACCAGTAGGTCTGTATTTATAGGGTGAGATGATGAGACATTCCGCTAAGATTTCGGTAGAAGTCTCTTTAGGTCCATAGCGGTTTCCCCCATAATGATCGATGGCCCTAACTTGATATTCAGGAACGACCGGCTATGGTTATGCCAATCTTTATTTTTTGTCTCCAAATGATGTGCGATCGATTTTAAGGTGGGCCACATACCTCTTGAACTTTCCCCTAAAATATGAAGTCACTCTGACTTGTAGATTGTATACCTTTGTCACATTTGGAATATTCACTAAGCTACATCGATCGTTATAAAGGATTGGCATAAAACGATTGGCCTAAAACAATCGGCCTTCTTTGGACCGTGAAGTTTTGACCTGCGATCATTTTTATAGACTTTATTCTTCAATATACGGATGCTCTAAAAGTTTCAAGTGGATTGGCCTTGTGGATTTTGAGATACCAATCCATCTTCTTTGATTTGAGTTGTTTTATGGATCGTTCCTGATTGATCCATATAAATCTTTGCTTTGTCCGTAATTCGAGCATATGAGCCCTGATCGTCTTGAAAATTGAAATGTGACTTTAAGAGGCTATGCCAGTCACTCCATACTGATTGCACCACAATTGGGACGTGGTCTACATCTGCCCGACCATCGTCCACAGTATTGTATATAATCGATCCTTAAGACTAACAATCATCAGTTTCTAGCTAAGTCGATGGTATCACGGCCTTGCCAAAAGGCGGGATACCATTTGTCCCCCAAAGTAGGTCCTGTTTTGAATATGATATGCTTTGAATCATCGCAAGCTTGAATCGTTGGAAAGAAATCCATCCGGTTTATCGATTAGTCATTATCCTTCCATTGATTTTTTTTACTATCGAGGGTCGTAATTTTCTTATTTGTCAGGACAATTGGTCAATTTTGAATAGTATAAATATGGGATCACAACTTGTTGGTGATCATCTATTTTTTTTTGGTAATTTATCAACTTCAACAACTTGGTTTTAATTTTTCTCTAGTTGATTTCAGGTGAACATTCAATTTTTGTTGATCTCAAAGAATTGAATTTTTAAACCTATACTAGCACGTATATGTGTTTATACCTGACTCCCGATCATGATTACACATTCAAGGTTTGTTGTCAAGTTTTGAAATTTTTTTAAACAGTCCCTACAGATCATTATTCTTATATATGTATACATACATACATACATTCCTATGAAAAATGCTCTCTACTGATTGTTAATCTTCTTGTTTTATCCAATCATTTGCAGGCTTCATTTAAAAATGATCGACATTAAGCTTGAGTGGAACGACTAGTATAGAGCCTGCAACTTAATCGACCGTGACTTAAAATTGGCAAGGAACGATCAACATATGCTCTTCATATACAAGCCCCTAAACTTAGCCACTTCCTTTTCTTCCCTCATTCACTTCACTTCGTTTTTGTTTGAGATTAAAGAAGAATACACAAACTGATCCATCTCCTTCCCCTACCGATCCAAGAGCGATCGTATTTTCTAAATCAATTCCTTCTCACGAATCATGATTTTCCTAGTTCCTCCAGGTCTCTTTTGACTTCAAATTCCAATCCATTTCTCTTCTATCGACTTAAATTTAGGTAGGTCAATCCATATACATTTTGTAATTTGAGTACGAGACTTGAGTGTTGAGAATCTCATGTAGGTTAGTTTAGTTAGGGAAATTGATCAAAGTGAATCAAGTTGGAGAGGAAGGGAGTTGTAAAGAATGAAATTTTTGAGTAAAGAAAATGATATAAATCGATGAATGATAATCATTCTTGGACGATCGGTAAAATCTTGGACTTAGACGACTCTAGAGTGGATGATAGTGACGATGTACCAATCGTTATGGAGTGACGTTGAAGTATGGGTGCTTAACAATCGTCCATGAACAATCAATGATGCTTTGGAGTTGGAGGATTTGAGGTAGAAAGGATAGAGTGGTACGATCAGTTGATGGCGTGAGGATAACGATAGCTATAGAAGGTTATGTCGGACGATCGATGAATATGGACAATTGTGAACGATAAGTAGTGATTGAGTTTAAGAACGATTGGTAGGAAAGAAGAGACCGAATGATCGGATTACTGGAAGAGTCGAACGATCAGAAGAAATGAATAGGGTGAACGATCGACATGTTTGACTAGGTTGAACGGTTAATTGTCAGCTATCAAAATCCAAAAATGGAATCCAAACAAATGAATTTGAGTTCAAAGATAAGATTCAGCCTTGCATATTTAAGTGAACGCATATGACTCGTATAGGATTTGAACTGCATATTCGATAATATATAACATTTGAACTTTGAGATGAACCAATGCCTTTGAAAATTCTCTTGAAGCTCATCCATGATCTGAACATAAAAATTGAACTTTTACTTGCTGACAGTCGATCATGAAACTTAAATTACGTCGTTCCCTAACGATATCTGAGACGCTCAAGAATGATAGTCTCTCCAGTTGAATCTTGAAGTCTCGTCGCTTTCCATCTTTAGTTTCGTACAACCTATTACGACATTACATAACACTTTACCACGCTACACTAGCATGCACTATGCACTGGGGGGGGCACATGTTACTTTATCTAGTCATGATTTTTGCTAAGTTTAATAGTAATGATATCTAAATGTTCTGGGCATCTTACAACAATGCTAGCTGCACCATCTTCTCAACATGATAATCCTAATATGGAATCAGGTTCTACAACTGAGTCTGATATTCCGTCCTCTAGTCGTTATTCAGAACAACTGAATAGTCCAGGCCTCCAATTTTATCTTTCTGATGCAGTTTCCATTCTTCCACCAGAAATTATCTATCCTGCTCCCAACACTCTAGAGGATACAGTTATTCTAGAGAACCCTACTGATCCCGTAGCCTCTAAAATTAAGGAAGATTTTCTTCGTCATATCCGTGTAAGGCATGGAATTCCTTTTGATGATTTGAATTCCATGGCGGGATGATAGGGCTCATAGGCCCTCAGAAGGATATACGGCGTGAAACAAGTTCATGTGCTGGGCTGGATGCATCCTGCCATTTAACTCATACATCCGAGAAATTCTCCATTATTTAAGGATAGCTCCATTGCAGCTTCATCGAAACAGCTACGCTCTTCTCAATTGTACTTATATGGTATTTATGGATTTCTTACATCGTCCTTTAATCATCGATGAAATTCGGTTCATATTCTCTTTTAAGCGATGGACAAGGAGTCTTACATTTACATTTCTTGAGTCGATGGAGAGGTGTCAGATTCTAACTGGTGCATGGCACAAATTAAGTGCCTTTAAAAGAGCGTGGTTCTTCATTTTCTGTCTGCCCGATTTCGCTCGACAATGGCTGGAAAGATTTAAGTGTTATCTACTATCTTTATATTAGCATGGAAAACCGACATTCAGGCCGTATTCCTAACTAAGTAACTCCTTTTACAACCACCATCACTTGACCCAGCAGTAATTTTTATGGGGAGGCGGTCTTAACTCTGAAAAATGCAACATCTAAAGACAAGAACATCGAATATCTTCTTATGGATGAATGCCTTGTTACTTTTTGTTTAATACAAGAGGGCCTTAGTATGGGGCTCACTAAAGTTGCTCAAACTGCGGAGATAAGACCACGGGCTGCAGTTAGTCAAAGGGACAATCGAATCGATCCCATCGTGCCCCCAATCATGGGTGTAACACCCCTAATTTTAAATAACATTATTTAAAAAATTAATTGGATAAATTAAATAGAATAATGTAGAAACTAGAGTGATAAGGGGATTGAGATTTGGAAACTAAAATAGGGGCCGTGCTTTAACTAAATGAAATCATAAAGATGAGTTTATAAAAATGGTTTTATAAGTTAACCACTCAAGAGAATAAGACAAGGGTATTATGGGAAATAGCTGTATACCATAACCCCATAACCCCTAGACCCTTACCTCATTCTCCTTCATATTTTTCATAAAGTAATAACCTAAGAAAAGGAGCTCTAAAGCCGGCACGACCCTAAGGGAAAAGAGAATGAAAATCATTTAAAAGCTAAGGATTTAAGCAAGTAAGAATAAAGCAAGATCAAATCTCAAGTTCCCAATCCAAACAAGGTGAATAATAATCAAAACCATCTCATTTATGTTTTAAGAAAATTTTGTTTTCGGGTTTAAAGTTTAAAACCATTTGGATGATTTGAATGATGATATGCTTTGATTATATGCCATAAACAAGTACGTTTTTAAAAGATTTGATTCGATTTTAAGGTTAAAAATCATATAAAAAGGGTTTCGAACGACATGAGGATTTAAAATGTTGTTTTATTTTGGAGATGGGTTTAAATTTTTTATAATTATGCAAGCAATCAATAATTTATTATGAATTTTGAATGAAAGAAGTAGGTAATTTGAGTTAAAAAACTTATTTTGGCAATTATAGTAAGTATTTAAATCCGAAATTTATATACATTAGAAACCATATTAAAAGTGAATTAAGATGATTTTTGGGGATTTTTCCTAATTGATTCACTATGGAAATTAGGTTAATCGATTTTGGGGACTTTGTTTGTTAATGGGAAAGGCTTCTTTGCTAAAAATATTTTTAATTATTAATGGATGAATTCAGCGGCCTTTTTAGAAAAGATTTTGGCAAACAATCATATTTTGACAAATAAGGAAAGTTAGGTATAAACGAATTTCATTTAAAGGCATAGAAATAAGTTTTTCTTTGGATTACAAGCTTTTTACTTCCATAAGCTTGCTTTCGAAATCATCCCAGATTGGCTTTCAAACACATTCGAAACTAATACACGTGATATCAAATAGTTGACATGTGTTGTATTGGAGAAAGGCGAAAGGGGATGGTGGCGAAAGCTTGCTTTTGAAGGGGTTGATTCCATTTTTAATAGATTTTGAACCAACCCACTTGCCTTTGTTTCGCTTTCAAAAGAAATGCCACTTACGTTGTTTTCCAAGAAGCTTCTGAATGGTTTGAAGTAAATAGCTTTTGACTAGATTGCCGCATGCCTTTCTTTTAAAAATAGCTTTCGATTGTGTTTCCGCACATTAAGTTTTATGGAGCTTTTGAAAGGGTAGTTGCCTTTGAACCTAGTCGAAACCTTGTTGCCGTCTTCATACCTTTTGAGTGCGTTAAAGGCCGCTTTCTATATAGCCTTATAACAATGCTTTCGAAAGGGAAGCTATCGTTTTATTTATATTGAAGCCACTTCCCTATGCTTTTTAAAGTGTATTTACAGCCAGCTGCTTTTATCAATGCTTTTGAAAGGGTGGTTTCGAAGCCATCTGTTCCTCAAATTCTTTTATTTGAAGATTAATATTTTCGAAAGGGGGTGCTTTTGCTTATGTTCACTTTGACCCAGAAGTTTTACCTAAGATTAAACCCAATGATTTTGAAAGAGACACTTTCATACGTTTTCGAAGTTATGCTTCTATAAATCCTACTTGAACTAAGTGGTTTTGAAAGATAAGCTTTAATACTTTCGAATGGATTGTTTCATTGGTTTCGAAAGGAAGGATTTGATGCTTTCAAAAGGGATACTTAGTGTGTTTCGAAAGGCATATATTTAACTGTTTTTAAAAGAAGGTTTGATTACTTTCAATGGATATATTTTAATGGTTTCGAAAGAGAAAGTCTAAGGTTTCGAAAGCCTTATTTTTCAAAAACAAGAAACCAATCTCAACTTTTAAAGATTAACCCATGGCAATATAAAATAGTTTTGAAATGGCGTTTAATTTTGGAGTTTTCAAAGAAGCTTTCCTTGCTAAAGATAATAGATTAAAGGTATTGGCATGTTTCATTTGAAAATGATTACAAGGATACTTAACCATAAATGATTGTTTTATCATGTTGTGATTAGTTACCATGTGTACTTCTTCTATGAACATACTCACTTTATAATTAACCCATAACTAAATTTTAAGGTGTTAAAGGCAGATTAACAAGCATGGTTTACCCAGCATTGAATATATATTGAGTTAACTCTTGTATGAGTAGAGCTGCATCCAGGAGATCAGGTAAACTAGAACATAGGATGCCCAAAGACTAATCAAAGAGTTGTCAGTTTAGTCAGGTTCAGAGTAAACCCATGAAAACTATGTTTGGAAAGCGTTATTGGTATGCGCCATTAGGTTCGTAGTGATCCCATGAAAACTATATCCGGTTTAAGTTATTGACAGAGATCACTAGATTCATAGTGAACCCATGGAAACTATGACAACATGGAAGTTATTGGAGAACCCAATTGGTTCATAATGATCCCCTAAAAACTACAATTTGATGAAGTTATTAGTGCATACTAATAGGTTCTTAGTGACCCCATGAAAACTATGAAATTAGATAGATAGTCCGTAATCTTTGAACATGTTGTTAGTCATCCCATGAAAACTAATAGGTTAATAGCGACCCTAGAAACTATAACTGAGACTGATAGTCAAATGAATGCGGATGGGAAATCCAGAATATTTTGCATGTTTGCATATCATCATAACAGATCATATTATGTTATGTTTTAACCATTATGGATGTAGGTGCATAGCATATGGTTACTATAAAATTTGGTTAAGGTACTAGTGAAGGAAAAACATGTTCCGCTAAGCGGTGTGGTCTCACTAGACATCTATATGGTTCGAGATGGTAGGTTACTATTCGCATCAGGCTTTTTGTCTGACTTAAAGTTTATGTTTTCCCCTTAAAATCTCCGGTGCTTAACTGATTTTCGAGTAATTTGAGAGTGAAGGTTGTCAGGTTCTCCTTTAGACGAATAAGCTTCCAAAGACGTGCAAGAGACAAAATAGCTATTAGGAGTTCTTTTCTACTGATTCCGCTCTGTTTTGGATGTAATGGCAAAAATGTTTGTTTGCCGATATTTAGACTCTGATCAACCAAGGTGGCATCTTAATATGTCACACTTGGCGTATTTTGTAATAATTATATTTTTATGAATGTGGTTAACAAATTTGGATTATGTAATGAATTTGGTACATGATTTGAAGTGGAATGAGAAATTTTTTTAAGTTGGGTTTATATTTTTTTTCATATCCATATGTTACTATTATATCAACGTATCTAACATTACCCCATTTAGTCATCGAGAATTAATTACTATGGATGACTACAATATCTATAGCCATTAGTTTTGGGCCTTCAAATGTAGGATGCTACAATGGGTGTGGATGTTACAAAGGGTGTTCAGGAATTCACTGGTATTGATGCCAAAGGAGATAAAGGCAATATGCCCAGTCGCAACGATGATGAATCTAGTCCTGGAGTTAAGGTCAGATCCTCACAAACCTCATAGCCTTCGGTTCTCAATAGGAGAAAAAAGAAAACATTTGTTATAAATTTCCAAAAAGTCATATTTTTGATCAACTCAAGTCGTCGATTGGTCCTAAGATTGTTCAAGATGAATCTTCTTCTCAACCGTCAGAGCATTCAAGTCTGCCGCTTGATTGTTTGTATGGTCTACCAGTACCGCACGACCTTGATGCTTTCCACTTTACTGATGTGAGCATCGAGGGGTTGAAATCTCCCACCAAAACTGGCACTGAGATTCCAACTTCTAGATGAGAAGTTACTCCAATGAGTAAAGGTCTTACACCTGGTTTGTCAGGAGGTAACACAATGATACTTGCACACACTTGCACCCCCCACAACATTGCATTATCATCGACTTGTATTTTTTAATGCTTAGAGTTGATTGAATTCTGTTTTCCTTTGCTGAAACAATGGTGAAGAAAAGGAACATGTTTGATTCCCTCTGGGATATACACCACCAATCCTCTGGTTCACACTCTAGCTCTCACCATTAAGGCGATATTCAAGAATATTATGATTCTAGTTATTACTCCAGCCACGACCAGGGTCATCAAGATAGAGGTAACAGGGATAAACCATCCCATGGTAAGCATTGATCAAAATCGAGACCCACTCCTTCAAAGGATTCTGATAAGCCAACTGATTGCTGGGATCTACCTATCGATCCCTCTTGTGGTCCCCCTTCCGTTTTAGTTCCTCCACAGCCTTTGGTTCCTTCTCACTCTTGGTGGTCCAGTGACCGTCGTTGCCATGGCGAACATGTTGCTGCCCAAAGATTATGCAAGGATAGTATTGAAGTCGAAACTTCTATTGAAGTTTCTACGGTCAATCCAAATGCACGCATGGCATAACTTTATAAAGAGTTTCCAAATCTATGCTTTGAAGGGTTCTTTTTCCCTCCTAACCTGAAGTGGGTCCCGGACCATGTTCAGAAAATGACTATTGACTGCGTCACTGATATCCACATGCAATACCATGAATGGATGAAGGCAGTAGAGAAAATGTCGAAAGTATCTTTCGAGTGCGCATTGGAAATTGAAAAGTCAAAACGCTAGGAAACTCAAAATAAAAGAATTATCGATCCTTTGACAAACGAGTTAGAGTCGTCTAGGACCTCCTTAGCAGAGGCCAAGGGAAAAGCTAATGCTGCCGTCAAATCCATGGAGGAGATGAAATCCAGTCATCTTGATATGGTCCAGGCGCTACACCATTGAAGTTAAGAAATAGCACTCGAGAGGGATACAACTCGAAGTAATGAATCTGTAGCCTTGAAGGATATAACAGAACTCAAGGCTAAGCTTGAGTACACAAACAAGGAGAAAGATGATACTTAGAAAATCACTCAAGATGCTTGCGACGAGCTGGTGAATGTTAGAATTAAGAGGGCACGGTCATTAAAAGGGCCAAAGATGTCGATGCACTTATTCAGCGTGAAGTCAAAGCTACCAAGGATAAGGTTAGAGAGGAGATAATGAATGAGCTTGAGAGGCTTTCTATTCTTTACAACGCCAACTTTCTCAAGCATAGAAATTTAACATGCCTTGTTGCAATTATCCCTACCAGCTCTGGCGTGCGTGAAAATATCTTGTTGCGAAAGAAAAATGACTTCTTAATACTAAAGAAATCGACCTGTCTAGGCTTGAAAGTGAAATGCTATTGGGCGATGAACCCAAAACATTGCATGATATCCAGCATATACTTCAGAAAGAATTTGCTCCAGCTTCTTCACATGAAAGTGGATGAAGGATCTAGGTTGGCACAACCCGATGTTACAACTGAACGGCCCCCAGCACCCCAGTTTATCCCTAGCTCCATGGAAGATTCTTCAACCATCCTTAGGTATGATCCAGACAAGCCTCAGCTTACTCCAACTCCTGAATGCAGTTTTAAGGATATTTTGGCTCAATTTGGAAGCCACACCAAGGGAGGTATTTCGTCGACATTTTCCATCTTTCAAAAAGTTGGGGTGTTATCAGTTGATATTTCTTATCTTTTCACCTACCTTTTCTTAGCTTTAAATCTATTAGGTGTCGTTCCTCTTCCCTCGCAAGAACCTCAATTGGGATCACAGGCGATTATGGCAGAATTCATTAAAGTTACAACTTCGGCCACTGTTCATGGTGCTCAAGAAGAAACTTTGTTATTAATGATAAATTTATGGAGTCATTGTTTAAGAAAGGATGCGACCCACGTCATGAAATACCCTTTAATGAGGATGCTGTAATCAAAGGCTCTTCCAACCCTCCTGATAAGCCTAGCATGAAAGAGCACATTGAGAAGGAAGACTTGTTGAAAAAGAAGGCAAAAACTAAGCCTGTTGATTTGGATTTCAATGAGCCGATTCCTATTCTGCTCTAGATGATCCCTCATGGTGGGACAATTCCTCGAGATGAGGTCCCCCTCACTTCTAGTGCTGAGAGTGCCTCTATCTCTCCTGCTTCTAAAGATGATGCCGCCTCGATCCACATAATTGAAGATGTTTCTTCGAAGAGAAGATAGGGAAAAAAGGGTCAAAGAAAGGATCGAGTGGTAGTTCGGAAGGAGCCACTCCCAAGAAACAAAATAAAGATAGGAAGTCCCGAAATAATCTTTGGGTTGATGAGATGCATAAATAGCTTGGATGGAAACTTTTCGTTGGTCATATTTGTTTGGAAACGACCCTCACCTTTACTTCTCATTTTAGCCAAACTTGTATTGTGAACAACAAGCGTGGTGTGAATAAGAATTCTTTTATTTTTATGTAGAATTATCATATATGCTTGTTTAAATGATCGAGCTATCATGTTTTCCATTTAATGTATTTGTGATTTGTTGCTCGTTGGATTGGATATCGATATGATTTATACATTCCAAGGCCTTCCTGAGGTTGTGGCCTCGAATCGTATCAAACATTGGGCTCGAGCCTTAGTGTTACGCTGTTGAATTCAAAGGTTTGAGTAATTATACTGGCCCCAATTTCAAGTTAGCAAAGTTAGGTGGTGGATGGTTGAACTCCATCCTTAGCGAGTTTACACTCTTCCCATTGTTTTCAAGCTAGAGTTTATGGAATAGTGAGCGGTCGAACTGCACTCATCTTTTTGTTTATATTCACATCTGTACTCTGTGGATAAGAGTTAGTGGGCGGTCGGGTCACACCTTTTTATTTCGTTTATGCTCCTATCCGTACATAGAGGTTGAGAGTCATTTCGTAGGTGGTCGGTCACACCCATTTAGCATTTATACTCATATCCGCACTCTGGGGATGGAGTTATTTGAAAAATTATCGAGTTCAGTTTTCTTCAGTCGGTTATTCTGTTCTCAAGCATGGGGTTTGATTTAAAAAGTGACCGGTCGAACCTCAATCATTTCAGAGTTATGTCGGTCCCACCAAACAGTGAGATTCAGTTGGTCATATATCACAACTAACATATACTGCAATGGCAGGTCATAGATATGATAGAAAATTCAAAGTTCTATGGTTGAATAAAAAGTAGTGACATAACTTGTCTTATTGCATATTCGGAAAAATATATGCTAAAGAAAATTATGAAACCGAATATGGCTGAATGAAAAGGAAATAAACTAAGTGAAATAGTGGCGCAGTTACTTGCTATTCCATGCCCTTGGGAGTGTGATGCCATCAACGGTCACTAGCATGAAGGTTCCCTCTACAAGCCTCTGCTCGATGACATATGGGCTTTTCCAGGTTGGATTCACATGTAACAGGGTAGGAAAAACATGTTTTAAGATGAGATCGCCCATCTTAAAGGTTCTAGTCGGACTTTAGTGTTGTAGTATCGAGCGAATCGGAGTCAGTGTGCAGCTGCCCTCAAATAAGCTTCCTCGCGTTTTTCATCTTTAAAGTCATAGATTCAAAAGGAGATATTTGTTTGTTCTAGGATCATAATAAGTTACTCGATGAGAAGGAACTTCGAGCTCAACAGGAATAACAGCCTTGGAACCATAAGCGGAAGCGAATGGAGTATGGCCAATCGTGAACTTGTGGCTGTGTCCTATAAGCCCATAATGTTGTCGGGAGTTCATCGACTCTAAGATGGAAAACGTCCATGGGATGACTATTAGTGTAATTTCAGTCGACGGAGCTCTTGGAACTTTTGCATATATCTAGCAGTTGTCGCATCGCCCTACATAATCAAAAGCATCTCGATTAACTGTTCTCCAATAATACCCATAATGAAGTATTTTCTTTACTAGGTTTCGCCTCATGATATAGTCGCCACATTCCCCTTCATGGGCTTCCTTTAGGACTCATTTTATTTCATCCTGAGCGATACACTAGAGAAGGGGAATGGAGAAACCCTTTCTGTGCATAACTCCTTCCTGTATGATACACTATGAAGCATTGTGAAGGATTTTCCGCTTTTCATCTCTTCATTCGGGAACAATTCCCTGTAGAAAATATTCTTTAAATGGAGTCATCCATGATTCCATATCAGGCTCCGCCTCTAGTACCCGGTCGATTTCTATTAGGTTTATACTGGGGCCATTTAATACTTCGACCGGAACCAAGCCTATCTGTTGTGCATCGATAGTGCCAGCTAACTTTGCTAATGAATCAGCCTCTCTGTTTCGATCCCGTGGAATATGAAAAATGTCATAGCACTCAAATTCAGTCAATAAGTCTTGGACTTAGGCTAGATATGGAGCAAGCCGTTGTCTTTTAGCTTGATAAACTCCCCTGACTTGGTATACTACTAACTGTGAATCGAAAAAGATTTCGAGAAACTGTATTCCCAGTTCTCTAACAAGTTTAAGTCTACCAATCAGGGCCTCATACTCCGTTGTTTGTCACTAGTTAATCAATCTTTAAAGCATAACAGATCAATCGATTTTCCGAAGTTACAAGCATAATTCCAGCTCTAGAACAATGATCATTGGATGCTCCATTAATATACAATTTCCACCATAAGGTAGGGATTTCGCTGTTCTCTGGGAGACCATCTTGCACGATTAATTCTTCTATAAATTTGCCAGTGCCTGACCCTGGATAGTCCTCCGAAGGAGATAATTGATATCGAATTGACTAAGCTCGATATTCCATTTGACTAATCTTCCAGACGTCTCACGTCGTTACAGGACCTGTCGTAACGGCTGGTTGGTGTAAACATTGATGGGGTGTGCCTGGAAGTATGGGCGGAGCTTTCATGATGCGATCAGCAAGTTATGCTAGTTTTTCTATTTTCAGATAGTTCCTTTCAGCTCCTGTCAATCTCTTGCTAACATAATAAGCCATTCATCAAATTTGATTCTCCATATGAAGTAATGCGACACTTATAACATGTACTGATATGGCCGAATAGATGTATAAAACTTCATGATCCACCATCTTTGGCAAGATGGGGGATCTCTCTAAATGATCCACCAGAGCTTGAAATATATCTTTATACTCCTATGTCCATTCAAAATTTCTTTTCCCTTTCCTGATCAAGTCAAAAGGAATGCACTTGTCAGTAGCTTTGGAAATGAATCGGCTTAAGGTATCAACTTTCGATTCAAACTTTGTAGTTGTTTGATTGTTTTTGGCGCCTGGATATCGCAGATAGTCCGAATCTTCTCAGGATTAGCTTCGATTCCACGGGTGTTAAGAATAAAATCCTCAAACTTTCCTGATGTATGCCAAAAGAACATTTCAAAGGATTAATTTTCATATTGTAATGTCAGAGGATGCCAAACATTTCTTCCAAGTCTCTAATGTGGTTGCTTGATTATTATGACTTCACAAGCATATCAACCACATATACTTCAATCGTTTTTCCAATCCGATCTTTAAATATACTGTTGACTAAGCGCTAGTAAGTTGCTCCTACATTTTTCAGCTCAAACAGCATCACCACATAGCAATATAATTTAACATCGATAATGAACCTGGTGTGCTCTTTATCGGAAATGTGCATTAGGATTTGGTTACATCCCGAAGACGCATCCATAAAAGATAGCAATTCGTGTCCCTTGGTTGAGACCACCAACTGGTCGATCCTCAGAAGGGTAAAACTGCCTTTTGAACATGCCTTGTTCAAGTATGAATAATCAATACATGTTCTGCATTTTTCGTTCATCTTTCCACAAGCATAGGATTAGATACCCACTTAGGGTAGAAAATGTTACGAATAAATCCGTTGTCTTTGAATCTATCCACCGCCACTTTAAGAGTGGTAGATATCTTCAGATCCATGCTGCGTCTTTTTTTATTTCACCGAGACATGCCTCAGGCCAATTTTCAATGCATGGCTCGCAATGGAAAGCGAGATTCCACACATGTCAGAGTGAGTCCAAGTGAACACATCAAGATTTGCTCGAAGAAATCCGGTAAGGTCTTTTATCATCTGAGGACTGAGCTGTGATCCGATCTTTAGGATCTGTGATGGGTCATCGTGGCTGACTGTAATGTCAATCGTCATCTCAACTAGTGCAACCTGGGTCTCTTTGGGCTTCTTTTCATCATCGCTTTGATCTATATCTCTATAGAACCGACTGTGGTACCCAAGCCAGGCTCAGGCGCTAGTTATCAATCTTTTATAGCTTAGATGTGGACAGTCTTTTCTACACCCTTACCTTTCTCTTTGCGTTGAGCATCCTTCAACTTATCTACATAATAGGCACGTCTAGTCATCAGAACACCATAAACAAGTCCAACACCATTATCTATCATAAACATCAAGGTCAAACACCATAGGGCAAGGGCTACTTGGAATGATTCGATCGACCCAGAATTTTTTTAAGGAGAGTCAACATCCAAAACAACAAACGACAAGGTCCACAGTCTCCTATGGCCACATTCTCCTAACTCTACAGGTAATTCAACATAACCAATGGCTTCAGTTGCAACATGGTTTAAAACCGTGTATGCGGGCTTTAGATAGCTTCAAGTCTTTTGCTTCCACCCTTATCTGGTCATAAGCATTCTTGAAAATTGTGTTGATAGAACTTCCATAGTCAACCAATATCCTTTTCACAAAAGTGGGGCTGACCTTGGCCGAAATAACCATTGGGTCGATCGTTGGAGCCTCCACCGTGTCTATATCTCTATTTCTAAACATGGTATCATCTGCCATTATACGTTGCTAATCCGCCAGAGCTCCATCCTCCGTGCTTAAACAGGATTCAAAATACACATGCTTAATTGCACTAACATAGCGCTTCATCTCATGCCAACTTTTGGCTACTGTATTGATCACTAGTCTCTCACCGGTCCATGCACGTTCCTTAGCCTTGTGCGGTGCTTGTCCTCGGTTGGGGTTGGATGCCCCCTGCCCACCATCCTACGGGTTTTCTACGAACTATTGTAACTTCCTTTCTAGAATTAGTTTTTCAATAATATTCTGAAGGTTCTTGCATTCATTGGTGTTATGCCCATAACTTTCGTGAAACCAATAATATTCCTGGTTTGTTTCTGCTTCTCTGCTGATTCTTTCGGAGGCAGCTTCCTGTACTGCAGAGTATTGAAGGTAGACTAATAGACATTCTCCATGTATGTATTTAGTGGTGTGTAAGTGTTGTACATTGGATTCCAAGGCTTTCCTCTCCCAGAATCCCTCTTTCGTTCTCGGTTTCTGTCTCTGCCTTTCTTTTGTTGATTCGGTTTGCTCTGAACATTCATTGAACTTCTCCAGAGCTTTCAATAGACTGCTTTACTACAATATTACTCTATACTCCCTCTTCAACTTCAACATTCTTCTTCGTAGAGGGTCTTCCTTCCTCCTTTCTCATATATTGAGCTGTCTTTGCGTAAAAGCATTCCTATGTTGTGGGCGGCTTGCCAGTTAACCAATCGCTGAAGTCAGATTCTGGATCTATCATTCTCGTTATGATCATCAATATGGCATGGTCATTCGGATTACCGATCTCCATAAAAAATGTACAAAATCTCTCTAAATAATCTTTCAATGATTCTCCTATAGCCCGAATCATGCTGATAGAGACACTACATCCTTGGGATGAGTTGCATGCATTCAGAACTGCTCCATAAACTTTGTTGCTAAATCATCAAATCTTGAAATTGATCATGGGGTTAATCTTGTGAACCACATCGTTGCTAGTCCGGAGAGAGTTACGGGAAAGCATCTACACTTGGTTGCATCATTTTCTCATGCGAAATCCATCAGCCATTCATATCTCATGATGTGCTGCCTGGGGTCGGTTTTTCCCTCATAAGCAAGTATTGATGGCATGTTGAACCTCCTTGGATATTCTACATTGGGAAAATTATTAGTGAACGGGGTATGGCTTCTTAAGGTTCCCCAGTCATTATTAGTCAAGCCTTGGCTTTCTCTCACTAGCTGTTTGAACATAGCCGACAAGTCGGTGCTAAGCAGTGGTCATGTTCCACCTTACATGAATGATTTGGTCGATGTCTACGAGCCATTCCATGCCTTCTTGGTTCATATAACATTCCCCACTTGGAGGCCTAAAACTAACGGGTATGGATGCTACAGTCATCCATAGTTATTTATCGTCGAAGACAAATACATTGATATAATAGAAACACATGGATATGGAAAAAATATTAAATCAACAAACAACTTTCTCATTCTATTTCAAAGCATTTCAAATTCATTACATAATCCCATAATCGTTAACCATGTTCAGAGAAAATATAATTATTACAACATATACCAAGAGCGATATATGAAAATTCCCCCTTGGATGATCAATGTATATAACTATGCAGTTAAAAACTTTTCCTTTACAACAAAACAAAAAAAATCAAAATAGAAAAGAACTCTAGATAGCTATCATGCCTCCTGCACATCTCTGGAAGCATATTTGCTTAAAGAGGTACTTGAAAACCTTAACTCTCAAACTACTCAAAATCAATTAAGCATCCGAGAGTTTAAGGGGAAAACATAAACTTCAAGTCAGATATGAAGCCTGAAATGAATAATAATCTACCGTCGTAAACCATTTAGATATCTAGTGAGACCACACAGCTTAGTAGAATGAGTTTTCCCCTTACTAGTATCCTTATAAGAATTTATAAAACCATATGTTGTGCTCCTACATCCATAATGGTTAAAACATAGCAATTCAGAATATTATGATGATATGCAAACAAGTGAATCAATTCTGTATTTCCCATCCCCATTTATTTTTAACTATTTGTCTCATTTATAGTTTCTAGAGTTACTATTAACCTATTTGTTTTCATGGGCTGACTGATAACCTGGTAAAAGCTTATGGACTCCATGTCCGGTTTTATAGTTTTCATGGGTTCACTATGAACATATTGCCCCTGACAATAACTTCATTGTTTCATGGGTTCTCCCTGAACCGATTAGTATCTCCAACAACTTCCTCTTATCCTAGTTTTCATGGGTTGACTAGGAACCTTTTAACTTCTGTCAATAACTTAATCCGGATATAGCTTTCATGGGTCCATTACAAACCTATTGGCCACTATCAATAACTTGTTCTAATCATAATTTTCATGGGTTTTCTATGAACCTATTGGCTACTGCCAATAACTTATTCTAAGCATAATTTTCATGGGTTTACTATGAACCCGTCTATTTGACAACTTCTTTAACTAGTATTTATGGCATCCTATATTATAGTGTACCTAACCTATTGGATGCAATTCTACTCATTCAGGGGTTAACTCAATTTGCATTCACTACTGGGTCAACCTAGCTGGTTATTCTACCCCGTTTCCCCCAAATTACAGTTATGAGTCCATATTAAAGTGAACATGTAAACTAGAATAAGTAAACATATTAACAAAATAATCACCAACATCTGTGGTTTAGTATCCTTGGATTCATTTTCATATAAATCATGGCTATTCCCTTTAACCAATTATTTTATCAAGGAAAGCTTCTTCAAAAACTTCAATTTAAAAGCATTTAAAAGCTCTTTTACAGTGCAATGGGTTTTACCTTTAAAAATTTGGGATTGTTTGTTTTGAAAACTAAGGCTTTCGAACCTTTAATCTTTACTTTTGAAACCATTGGAAAAATTCCTTTTGAAAGCATTCAAAACTTCTTTTCAAAACACTAGGCAGTTGCCTTTCGAAACACTTTAAAACCTTTCTTTCGAAACCTAAATATATTAATGTAATACCATTCAATTAGAGAAGCATATCTTCGAAACCATTTGATAGTACCCCTTTGAAAACCATTGGGTTTTGTAACACCCCGCATTTTTAGACAATTAAATAATCAAATAACGATGAACGGTGAACATATTTTGGAATTGTTAGAATATGGCCTCGAAACTTATACCATCGTGTTTGTGGCAATTTCTGATCAATTTCCATATATAACTTGTTGAAATCCAAGTTAATATGAAGAAGTTACGGGAGAATAAGTTAACAAAATAAAATTAAAATATACATTTAAATGGAAAAAAAATGCAGTACCCTATAGATCGACCCATGACAGGGTCGGGTCGACATATAGGTCGACCCGCATTTCTCTCATGGACATAAAAATGCCCAAGAGCGAGCCGATGGATCCAATGTTGATTTTCGTGTGATCTGAAGCGTTATTTTCTGGATCCAACGATTCGCAGCGAGCCTGTGATGTGGTTGCACCAGATTCAATCCAAAAATCCAACGGTCTAAGATTCCCAAACTCCATTATAAATAGAACCCAAGGCCTAGCTATTTTCTCACAATTAGATTTTCTCCCAATTGGGTTCATTGCCTGATGCTGAACCCTAAATGGAAAATATTTCTAGGGAGAATATCTTTTTAATAAAAATATTAAATGCCTTAGAATTGGATGCAGGAAGGCTATGGATTAAAGCTAAGGACGACAAGTGAGTGGATTTAAATTATATATCTTTTATGTTGATAATATATAATATCGTTAGATTCCAGTTAAATATTTTAATTTAGCATTTGAACTAATTTTAGTAAGTTGTTCTACTAGTTAGTTATATTGAAACTGTAAATTTTATAAGAGAAGTGTACTTATATTTAAATGTTATTTATAGGGAAAAAAGAAAGGAATCCAATTAAATATAAGTAATATTAGGCTTAAAAATTATAGAGAAAGTCATAAGCCAAAAAGTGAGAAATTTACAGTAAATTATGTTAAAACTTGAGGAAGGAAATAAAGAGGGAAAATCTAATAACTTTATTTGAAAGTTAGTGATAGATTAGTTAGCTGGTTTAGAAAAGGGAATACATTTACATAGTTTAATATTGTAAGAAAAATGGTAAACGTAATTGCAAGAATAGAAGCAAGAAAATGGAATTAATGAAAAATAGAGACATTACTGTATTTTTCATTACCCAACAATGAAAGAAACAATAAAAGAAATATCTTGCAGTTATGAGTTATTGTTTATAGCATTATTTAGTACTAAAATATGGAAATGGATTTTAGCACAGTTTTTGTAACAAACCAAATAGAATAGAACTACTTCCAGAATAAAAGAGAATAACGGAAGCATTAAAGAAATTGAAGAAGAAGAAATAATCAAGTTCGTTATTTAACAAGGCTAGAAACAATAAATAGAAAATGTGACTAGATCTGCATTTATTACGCAGATAGTAGAGTACAAAGTAAAGTAGTTATTATGATAAGTAACTTATGACAGTTGGACATAGTCCCTAGTCAAGACTGTTATATAATATAAGAGAACTAACGAAAATTTAGTATCATAATAAAAGAAGACAGACTAGAATAGAAAAAAGACACTTGCAATTACATTTATAACATGTAGGTTATAAAAGAAAGAAAAGAATATAAAAGTAACAATTGCAAGTATAATTGTAACATGTAGGTTATAATTAAAAAGAAAGAAATAGAAGAGGCTTATTTTATCGAATTTAGATCTTGGATTAAGTTAATAAGCAAAAATAATAGTAGTGTTCCGTACCGGCAGCATTCCCTTTTAGGTCTAGGACTGATGGTCTCACATGTGGGTGGGGTTGGGCATGCTAATTAGGGAAAATAAGTAGCCAACAGAATAAGAAAAGTAAAATAAACGCATAATAAAAGATTAGACTTAGGGTCCAATAAAATTGTAAGGAACGTTTGGAGTATCCCAAAGAGAATCTGGATAAAGAGCCTAACGAAGCAGCGCATCGCAGATTTTTAATGCAGAAAGAGCACGTCCAACTTAGTTATTGTGGACTAGAAGGAAGTACGGGACTTCAATTGGATGTGAAGATGCTCTAGGATGGCCCTCTGGGGTAGGCCTAATGAAGCTGCATCCCCAGAGGCATGTCCGTAGGTGTGCCATCAAGAGAGTACGCCTTAACTACTTTTTCATTGCAGGCCTAACAAAGCAGACCTTTGTAGGCAGTCAAAAGGCTGGTGATGGATTCAGATATTCATATGACACCATACTCTAGTTTGCAAGAAGGTTATTGCGGGCATGACCCATAAGGATAATCACATTCGGGTATCAGCCATCATTAGTAAGAGCGAGTTCGGGAAAGACTAGGGTTAAACTAACAGGCCAATGATTCTTTCACACTGAGACATTGGATGAGGGGCACAGCCAATTCGATGTTTATATTTTTTGCAATAGGGCACAGCCATTTAGCTCTTGAAAGGTCTTTCGATTAGTTGAGGGGGGCTGCATGGGGCCATAGTTACGATGAGAAAAGATACACACCAAGTAGAATATCTGTATTGTAGGTCAAATAGATGGTAGGGATTTTCTAGCTTTAAGACACCCGTTAGAAAGTGTTATTACCTTGGTGAGTATTTACTAATTAATATATTTTACTCAGTTCCGCTGTGAGATAATTATTTGAACTCTGATATCTTTATCTATGCCTATTTGTAGGATACCAGACACCCAACTTGGGCTTCAGTGGATTTGGGTTTTATCATTTTTGCGAAAAATCTGGCCCCATTGGAATTCAGGTTGTTATAGGTTTAATTTAAAACGCATCTTATTAGGTCTAATTGAATACAAGTGAAAGTACCTCTTTCGAACCATTAAAAAGAGTTTGGGGAAAAACAGATGGCTTCGGCAATATCCTTTCGAAAGCTTAAAACATTTAAGTAAAACATTTGAAGGATAGCTTCGAAACCCCTTTCGAAGCCATTGCCTTCGAAACCCTCGAACCCTTTCGAAAGCTTTAGGAAGAGATTTAGTATAGGTTTAAACAAAAGCTACCTTTGGAATTGGTTGATGCATTCAATTCATTCGAAAGGCACAGGGACGGCGGCAAGGTTTCGATTGGGTTGAGACTGCCCTTTCGAAAGCGTTATTTCAAAACATAAGAACTCGTTCGAAAGCTACACTTAAACAAAAAGGTGGCAACCCCTTTGAAAGCTATTTAGAAGACCCTTTTGAAAGAATTTGTTTCAAATCCTTAGAAAGCTTTTAGTAAAAACATGCAAGCATCCCTTTACAAAGTAAAAAAGAAGGGTTCGACCCCATCGAAAGCTATGTTGTGACACCATACCTTCCGCCCTTCTCCAATTCACTACGTACCAACATTGCAATACATTGTGTAGTAGATTCAGCTTAGTTGGTTTCGACCTAGTAGGTTTCGACTTGGTTGAAGGCAGGAGCATAAGGTCGAAAGGTGGCTTCTAAAAGAGGCGGAACATATTTTCTGAATAAAGTCTGATTTAATGCTATTTAAAGTGAATACTTCATAACTAACCTACCTATTTGTAAACATTTGATTGGTTTCCATAACTTTCAAATTCTTTACAAAAATAATCGCTGCATAATTTCAGATCTAAACAAGGTTTAATTTAACAAATAAGCCCTTCCGTTAAGTAAAATCAATAAAACAATTAAGTCCTTTATCTGAAATAAATTTATTTCCATAGTAAATTACTTAGAAAAAATCCTCAAAAATTACATAAATTCACTTTCAATATGTTATTTAACATATAAAAATTCCAGTCCCAAATTCTTCATACAATAGCCGACATTAATTTCAAAACCCAATTAATCATATTTTCCTTTGAAAATTCATAACAAATTTTACATAGCCTGGAAAATTATAAAAATTAAAACCCATCTCCAAAATTATATTCTACATAACATATAAATTCCTCATGGCAGTTGAAATCTAATTAAATGATTTTACCCTTAAAATCGTGTATAAATAATTATCGAACAATCTTGTTTGAATCAAATATGTTATAAAATCCAAACATATCATCATCAAAAATCATCATAATGGACTTAATCTTAAACTCGAAAATCAAATAATCATAAAAGTAAAATAGAGATGGTTTTGATTATTATTCACCTTGATTAGGACAAGGACTTTGAAATTTAATTGAGATTAATTCCCCTTGTTTAAACCCTTAGCTTTAATTTGATTTCCTCCTCTTTTCTCCTAAGTAATGGCCGGCTTCTCTCTTTTGTTTGTGCTTATTTGTGTTTTGTAAAATGAATGTGAAATGGGAAATGAAATGTGGGTTTAAGGTATTAAGGAGTTATGGTGCGTAATTCCTTATATGACCTTGTGTTAATTAATCTTTTAATTAACATACAAAACCAATTATAAGCCCCTTCTTTAATTTATTAATTAAGCCGGCCTCTATTTAAGATTTTCAAATCTCAATCCCCTTATCATTTTGATGTTCACACTATTCTACTTAATTTATCTAATTAAATTTCCTGAATAATGTTATTAAAAATTAGGGGTGTTACTAGCTCCCTTCCTTAATGAATTTCGTCCTTGGAAATTAATAAGGACTAAATACTAAATATGGTAATCATTTGTAACCACTCCTAACGACCATACTAGCCTATCTGACTAGCAACTATTTAATATAAAGCTAGTATAGACATACCTTCAAAGCAGATCAGGATATGTATCTCTAATCCTGTCTTCTGTCTTCCAAGTACAATCCTACTCGTTGTCGCTCCACTGAACTTTCACCAACTTAACTGCCTTGTTCCTCCGTCTTTTCTCATCTCTTGCTACAACCCGAATTGGTCGTCTAACAAAAGTCAAATTAGGCTCTACTATCAGATCTTCCAACCCTGTCGAAGGAATAATAGTCTCTGGATCATGCACATACTTACGAAGATAAAACACATGAAATACATTATGGACACCTTCCATACTGCTCGGCAACTCTACTATGCATGCAAGCTTTCCAATCCTCTCTATAATCTGGAACAGACTAACATATCTTAGTGCCAGTTTTCCTGTCTTTCCAAACTGTACCACACCCTTCATCGGTGATACCTTAGTGAAAACCTTATCTCCAACTGAGAATTCTAGGTCTTTACGCCTCTTATCTGCGTAACTCTTCGTCTGGATTGAGCTTCCTTCATCCTTTCTTGGATTAGCTCAATCTTCTCTGTTGCCTCTCCAACAAATATAAACCTAAGACTAATTTGTCTCCAGTCTCTAACCAACATGATGGTAATTTGCATGGCCTTCCATACAAAGCTTCAAAAGGCACCATTCCTATACTAGTCTGTTAATTATTATTATAGGGAAACTCCGTCAAATGGAGGTGATCTTTCCAAGATCCACTAAAGTCTAATACATAAGCTCTCAATAAATCCTCGAGTACTTTATTGACTCTCTCTATCTGCCCATCCTTCTGAAGGTGATATGCAGTACTCATCTTAAGCTTGGTATCTAACACATCTTGTAGACTCTTCTAAAATTCACTAGTAAACAAAGCATCTCTATTACTGACTATACTACTAGGAATCCCATGTAGTCTAACTATGTTCTTCATGAACATATTAGCTAGAACAGGTGTCATTCTTGTTGACTTAACTGGAATAAAATGGGAAATCTTGGTCAACTTGCCCACTGACCCATATACTTTCATTTCTTCTATTTGACCTTGGAAACCCGTCTATAAAATCCATGGATGCCGAATCCAATTTCCAAATTGGAATCTCTAAAGGTTGAAGCAATGAACTTGGCTTTTGATGTTCGGCTTTCACTTGTTGATAGTTTGCACACTGCCTACCCATAAGCCAACATCCCTCTTCATACCTTCCCAATAGAAGCTCGTCTTCATTTCTCGATACATCTTGTTTCCTCCATGATGATTCATAAATTTGGATCGATGACATTCCCCAAGAACTTTCTTCTTAAGTCTTCAACATTCAAAACTCACAATCGCCCCTTCTTTCTCAACCATCCTCTCTGGTCAGGACTAAAATCCTTTAGATCATCGATCTTGTTTCCAACATCAAGCCTTCTAATCTTCTCGGCTAATAATGGCTCCTCCTGCTGCTTAGAGGCAATCCTTTCGGTCAACATGGGTCGAACTTATAAATAGGACAACATGGCGGTGCTCTGACTAAAACTAGCAATCGATCTTAACTGCACACTACAATTTGTCAAAGCTTCTAAATTTTTCCATTCTGCCAACATATTCTGCTAAGAGCATTCGCTACCTTATTTCCATTCCTAGGAGTATACTCTATACCAAAATCATTAGCAGCTAAAACTCAAGCCACCTCGACTCTCATATTCAACTCCTTCTGAAATTATAAGTACCTTAAGGACTTATGATCCGTGTATAGCTCAAATCTCCTCCTTAGGAGATAATATCTCCAAATCTTCAATACAAAGATCACCACTGCTAACTCCAAATCGGGAGTAGGATATCTCACTTCATGCGGTTTAAGCTGTTGTGAAGCATAGGCAATAAATTTACCCTTCTGCGTCAACTTAGCTCCTAATCCAGTTTCACATACATTCGTATACACCACCAACCCTTGGTTTTCGTATGGAACTACTACACCGATGCATTGGTCGACAAATGCTTTAACTTAAGGAATGCTTCCTCGCATTTGTCAGACTAGACAAACTTCACATCTTTCCTGGTTAACTTAGGTAATGGTGTTGCTAACCGTGAAAAATCCTTGATGAATCTTCGATAATAGCCAGCAAGTCCAAGGAAACTTTTAATCTCAGTCGCCATCCCTGGTCTCTTCTAAATATTAACATCTTTGATCTGATCTAGTTCGACTGACAAGCCCTTCTTTGAAACAACGTGACCAAGAAGCTTAACCTCTTTCTACCAAAAATGACATTTGGAAAACTTCACCTTCAGCTGATACTGCTTCAGCGTCTCAATCACTATTCTAAGATGATCCTCATGCTCTCTTTCATCCTTAGAGTATACTAAAATTCCATCTATGAACACCAACATAAACCTATCCAAGTACTCTTGGAAAATTCGGTTCATCAAATCCCTAATGAAAGCAGGTGCATTCGTTAACCCGAATGGCATTACTAACCACTCATACGAACTATACCTAGTTCAAAATGCTGCCAAAGAAATACTATCCTCTGACACTCTTAACTGATGGAAACCTGTCATCAAATCTAACTGGAAAACACTCTGGCTCCACACAATTGATCGAATAGATCATCAATCTTGGAAAATGATACTTATTCTTGATCGTCCTTGCATTCAACTTACGATAGTTGATACACATCCTTAACGACCCATCTGGTTTCTACACAAACACCGTGGCCGCTCCCCAAGGAAAACTACTTCGTTTAATAAAATTTCTCCCTTCTCGATCCACTAGCTGTACCTTCAATTCATTCATCTCTATCGGTGTCATTCTCCTAGGTGATCTACTAAGAGATTGAGCTCCTGGCACAAGATCTTTCTGAAACTTAACTGCTCGTTTTAGTTGTAGTCCTGTAACTGGCGCAAAGACATCTGTGTAACACCCCATAGTTTCATGACATTATTTAGGATATTTAATTGGTTAAATTAAATCAAATAATATGGATATTAATGGGTTGAGATTTGTTTTAGCTAAGGGTAGCCGTGCCATAATAGGATGTTAACTAATTTAAAATAACCTTAAACAAAGGTGTTAGGAAATTACAAGGGCAACATGAGAAATGGGTGGAGCTTATACCCTAAAACCCTTGGGAGAAAGAACCTCACACTCATTTCATTTTACTCAAACAAAAAGCACTAAGGCCGACCACCATTTTCACACTCAAGAAGAAGATTAAAGCTAGGATTTAAGAGAAGATGGATAATCTACTAAATAAACATCAAATTTAAAATCTATAATATCAAAGCTAAGGTGAATAATTACTACATCACTTTTTCTTTTGGTTTTCGGTTTTAAGATTAAGATCCGAAATGTTTTTGGCAAGTTTATGCCATGTTTTGATGATTAAAGTTATTAGTTGGTGAAATATGCACGTTCATACTTGTTTTATGATATACTCGATATGAAAACCCTTTTTGATGACATTCGAATGCCTTGAAAATTTAAATATAGGTCAGAAATGGAATTTCAGAGGTGGGTTTCAATTTTCATAATTTTTCGAATTATGGTGGATTTTATATTAATTTTCTAGTGAAAGAAATTGTTTATCGGGTTATAAACTTCTTTGGGCTAATATAATTATTATTTGGGGTTAAATTTTTTATATGTTATGTAACATATTAAAATAGATTTTCTAGAATTTTTTCAGATTTTCCCTGACTGTTTTGATGAATATATAAAATTATTTAAGGTATGAGATTTAAATGTTTTATATATTTATTTTAAGGAAAAGAGGCAATTTGTAAAATAAAATTATTATTTAAATCTATAGTTTGTGGCATCATTTTTTTGAAAAGTAATTTTTGACCAATGAGAATTTGTTAGGAAAGGACAGGTTAGTTAAAAAGTTACCTTCTTTAAGTTAAAAACAAGAAAATCATGCTTTTGGCATGTTTCAGCCATTTTAGGCATAATACCTTCCAACCCATCCTTTCGCCTAAGTCGAAAGGACCGAACCTTTCGATAAGGTCAAACCAATGCATATGATATCAAGTACTTGGTGTGTAATGAATTGAACAAAGTCGAAATGTTCTTGGTCGAAAGGCTGATGGCCAAAGAGGTTAGGGTATGTTTGTTTTATAAACTAAAAGCTTTCACCTGCTTTTTTTTCGAAATTGAGCTTTCGACTTGGTTGCTTTCAATCAAATCAAAATGTTTAGTTTTAAACCTTTCAACACAGTCAAAAGGTTACTGCTGCAACTTTGTTTTGAAATCTTCTCGCAAAGTCGAAAAGTTACTACTGCTTTATACAAATGTTTTGTTTTGAACCTTCCGATGAGGTCGAAGGGTTTACTTTGATTGATTTCGAATGGTCTATTTATTTTAAAACCAGCCGTTTCTCCCAATGCTTTTGAAAGAAAGCATTTGACTTAGGTGACTTACCCTTATTTCATAAATTGAAGTATAACCCAAAGCTTTCAAAGGAGTTGTTTTAAAAGATGCTTTAAAGCTTTTGAAGCAGAACTTTTGATTTAGCCGGAAGGTTGTTTCCAATGAAGTCAAAAGGTTTTAAAAGAAGGATATCCACCTGTTTTAAATTGAACCCAAAAAGTTTTCAAAAGATTTTAGAGGATTAACACTTTCGAAAGGTTTTGTTTACTGAATGTTTTAAAAGGGGGTCGAAGGCAAAGCTTTCGAAGGGGTCGAAGGATAAGCTTTCGACGGAGTCAAAAGCTTACCTTTGGAAGGGGTCGAAAGGTTTTATTTCTGAATGATTTTATAAGGTTTTAAATGGAAGGGTTTCCAATAGTTTTCCAAGGCAATGTTTCAGTTGTTTTAAATAGGATGTCTAAGGTTTATTGCTTTCAAAAGGCTTAAAGTTCAATGGGTTCGAAAGATTTGAGGTTTAATGATTTCGAAGGGTTGAGTTTTAATGGTTTCGAAAAGTTTTGAATTCTAAGAGTTTTGAGGATACCGATGGAAAGAATAAATAGATATGACCTAAGTTAGGGATACTAATGGAAATAGTTTAATCATGGGGTTAACATGATATAAATAGGATCATTGGGCTAACATGATAGAAATAGATTCATGGGGCTAGCATGAATCAAATGCAAATACAAATAGATTCATGGGGTTAGCATGAGTCAAATGACAAATATAATCATGGGGCTGACATGACATAAATAAACTCATGGGGCTAATGCATGACCATTAAAGTTCATAGGGCTAACATGAAATGGTTATATTCATGGAGCTAGCATGAATCAAGTGGTAAAATGATGGGTCCAAAGTCATCCTAGGAAAATTATATATTGTGAGCTGGATAGTCTACATCATCTTAAGTAGAATGAATGTGGAATAGGTAGGCCCTCTTTAATATAATTAAACTTTACTTGAGGATGGGGAATCCTAATTGTATTCAAATATGCATATCACCATAATGTTTTATGAATATATGTTTTAACCATTATGGATGCAGGAGCCTAGAATATAGTTTTATGAAAGGTATTGTAAAAGATATGTTTTAAAAGGATGTTTGTGAGGGCAAACCTGTTCCGCTAAGCAGTGTGGTCTCACTTAACATGATTAATCGGGATGTATAATATTATTCATACCACGCTTTATGTCTGACTTGAAGTTTATGTTTCCTCTTAAACTCTCGAGTCCTCAAAAATTAATTTGAGTAGACTAAGGGATTAAGGTCTTTTTCAGGTTTTAGTAGGATGACGAATAAGCTACCGAAGGCATGCAGGAGGCAAACGGGTAGCTATTTAGGATTGTAGTTCTTGTTTGGTTTTGATGTATTTCCAATGTGATTGTATTAGGTCTATTATGACCATAAGACTCTGATCATCCAAGGGGTATCTTCATATACTGCTCTTGGCGTAATTTATAATAATAATTTTTTATCTGTGTCTGGGAACGATTTGGGATTATGTGTTATAAATATGAAACAATTAGTTTTGAAATGTAATGAAGCAAAAGTTGTGTTGAAATCTATGTTTTGTTTCATAGGCATGTGCTTCTGATATTATTGATGTCATTAACATCGCCATATTTAGTCGCCAGAAGCTAATACTACAAATGACTGCAGCATTTGTAGTGCATAGTTTTGGGCATCTAGATAGGGGATGTTACAGCTTGCTATCAGAGCATGGTTTATGAAATACTTTAACTAAAAAAGATTTTTGAAAACAGGATCCCTAAAAATTAAAGTTAAGACTGAGGTATGGGATAACGCTATAGTAACGTACTTGTATTTGTTATATATATATATATATATATATATATATATATATATGTATGTATGTATGTATGTATATGCTATATTTCTAGGCTCCTATCTTAGTTAGGCTATTTTTCTGTATCTCACGAGGTTTGAATGGAAGAAAGAAGTGGTAGAGTAAACCTTGGAGGAGATAGCACCACAACTAATGGAAATGCCCAGCCAAATGCTAGAAGAGGTTCCGGTCAGGCTCATGCTGAAAATGTAGGTGCAGGGGTTCCTCAAGTGGATGTAGGAGCCTTATGTCAATTGTTGGCAAAACTTTTGCAAGAAGGAGTTGCTGGAAATGTTGGTGGAGCAAATCCTATAGTTCCAGTTGGATATAACTATGCTAAGCAGAGTATAAACTATGCTAGAGGAAGAGTTAACTTGGCCGAATTCAGGAGGAGGTTTGAGCATAGGTTCTTGTTTGTGGTAGCCAAGTCGGCGTTAATGAGGAAGTTTATGGATCTTGTCCAAGGTTGATGTCTATGGTCGAGTATGCTACAACGTTTGATGAGCTATCCCGATATGGTTATGCTTTGGTTGACACAGATGTTAGAAGGAACGGGAGATTCATCAGAGGATTGAGGTCAGAGCTGGGCAGAATGACTACGGCCTATATCCGAGATCCTTCTAACGTGGTAGTGGAAATGGACATTCTCCATGAGGAAATGCTTGCTGTTTCGGCTAGGGAGAAGCCCGTTTAATTCCATACTCCTCAAGGGAAGAAGAGAAATTTTTTCAAGAAGAATGGTGCTCGGAGAGAAGGATCCACCAAGAAAGGGAAAGCGGACATAGTTTGTTATAAATGTGACAAGAAGGTCACTATGCTAATGAGTGTCGTTCGGGCAATGGAAAGTCGGTTATGTGAAATCAGAATGTGCAACGCTATAACTTTAACCATATGGGGCACTATAAGAGTAAATGTCCTAAAGCTGCCAAGACAGGAAATGGAAAGGTCTTTGCTCTGGAGCCATCATCCTCTAAACCAACTGCTGCTGAGAAAGGAAAGTCTACAATGGAAGATACACTTTTGATTCATGGCATACCAGTTTGGGTATTTTTTGATACTGGAGCATCTCATTCTTTTATTTCTTGATGTTTGGTATTTAAGCTTAACCTAGAACCCTCATATATAGTTACTTCCTCAAGGGTTGCAAATCCGATAGGAGGGTATGCAACGCTTAGGATGTGGTGTGACCATTTAGAGTTTGATTTACTAGGTCATACTTTTGAGTGTTGTTTGCATGTGTTTGACTTTGGGGGATTATCCTTGGGATGGATTGGTTAAGTAAATATAATGCTAGATATTTTTCCATGCTAGGAAAATATCACTTAGTCACTCGGATTGTAGTGATCGGATAGTTTATATCATAGAGACCTTAGTTGTGAAATGAATGCTTTATTGGGTACTATGGAGTTGGAGGATGAGTTACATCGAGTCTTTGTAGTTAGAAAATTCATAGGTGTGTTTGAGCCGGTAACTGGGTTGCCACTGAAATGAGATGTTGCGTTTTGGACTGATTTAGTGCCTGGAGCAGAATCGCTGAGTAGACCGTCGAGTAGAAAGAACCCACCAAGATGAAAGAGCTGAAGGTGCAATTGGTGGATTTGGAAGGCAAGATTTTTATACGACCAAGTAGCTCATCATGGGGAGCTGTCGTCGTATTTGTTAAGAAGCCGGACGATCGTTAAGGCTGTGTATCGATTATCGTAAGTTGGATGAGAAAACGATAAAGAACCGTTATCCATTGCCGAGAATTGATGATTTGTTCGATCAGTTAAGTAGAGCCTAGGTATTTTCTCAACTGGATTTGGCGACGGGATTTCATCGGCTTAGAGTGGCAGAGGATAGCATTCCTTTGACAGTGCTTAGGACAAGATATGGATCGTATAAATGGTTAGTTATGCCGTTCAGACTGACCAATGCACCGACATTCTTTGTGGATCTAATGAATAGGAATTTCCATGAGTACTTGGATAGATTTTTGTAGGTCTTCATCGATGACATTCTGGTATAATCTAAGGATGAGAAGGAGGATGAAATTTATTTTAGATTTGTGCTCGAAAGTTGAGGGAGCATCAGTTGAAGGCTAAGTTTTCGAAGTGTCATTTTTGGAAGAAGGAAGTGAAGCTCCTTGGTCATGTCGTCTCAGAGAAAGGATTGTCTGTAGATCCAACTAAGATTAAGGCGGTGAATAATTGGACGAGACCCAAGACGGTGGCCGATATTAAGAGATTTCTTGGATTGGGTGGATATTATCGAAGATTTATTAAGGAATTTTCTCAAATAGCTATACTAATGACTAAGATTATGTGAAAGATGTGAAGTTTGTATGGACTGATAAGTGTGAGGAAGCATTCTAGGCATTGAAACACTTATTGACCAATGCACTGGTGTTAGTGGTTCCAGAGGGGAATCAAGATTTGGTTGTTTATATTGATGCTTGTGGAACTGGATTGGGAGCTGTGTTGATGCAAAGAGGTAAAGTGATTGCTTATACTTCTAGAAAGCTCAAACCACATGAAGTTAGGTATCCAACGCATGACTTGGAGTTAGCCGTCGTTATATTTGCTTTGAAGTTTGGAGGCATTATCTTTTGGGAGCGCGATTTGAGCTTTATACTGATCATAAGTTGTTGAAGTACTTGTTCTCTCAAAAGGAGCTGAACATGAGATAGCAGAGATGGTTGGAGTTTATTACTGCTTATGATTTTGGAATGAGTATACACCTAGAAAAGGAAAAAAGGTGGCGGATGCACTCAAGCGGAAACATCAGAATGCAGTATTGGCTATGATTGCTGAGTGGAAAGATTTGGAAGCATTATCAGCTTGTAGTGTGCAGTTTAGATCCGAGGAAGGTTCTAGTACCGAAAGTGCTGTATTGTCCTGTTTAGAAGTTAGACCGGTGATGATTGAGAAGATAGTTTCTAAGCAAGAGGAGGATTCAATTTTGGATGAACGGATCAAAAGGTTGAGGAAAGAAACGGAGAGCGAAGACCTGAAGGATTTTCAATCTTGACCAAAATGGGTGGTTGAGAAAGAGAGGAAGGTTGTGTGTTTCGAATGTAGAAAACATAAGGAGGGAAGTTTTGGATGAGTGTCATCGTTTGAAATTCACTATCCATCCAGGAGGAACAAAGATGTATCAGGATATGAAGAGAAGTTTCTTCTAGGAGGTATGAAATGGGACATTGGTTTGTGTGTGAAGCAGTGCTTGAATTGCCAACAGGCAAAGACAGAACACGAGAAACCGAGCGGTTTGTTTCAACTGTTGGAAGTTCCATTGTGGAAATGAGATTCTATCTCTATAGATTTTATTGATGGGTTGCCAAGATCTAATAGAGGGAATGGAAGTATATGGGTCATAGTAGATAGACTAACTAAGAGTGACCATTTTATTCCGATAAAGTCAACTAGGACGACACCTAATTTAAGAATGTTGTTAGACTGCACGGGATTCCTAGTAGTATTATCAGTGATAGAGATTCTTTGTTTAATAGTGAGTTTTGGAAAAGTCCACAGGAAGCTTTATGAACTAAGCTCAATATGAGTACTGCTTACCATCCGCAGACTGATGGCCAAATAGAAAGAGTTAACAAAATCTTCGAGGAATTGTTAAGAGCTTGTGTATTGGATTTTGAGGGATCATGGGAGGACCATCTTCATCAAGTCGAGTTCTCGTATAACAATTGTTATCAGACTAGTATTAGGATGGCACCGTTTGTAGCTTTGTATGGAAGACCATGCAAGTCCCCCGTATGTTGGTTAGACCCCGGGGATAGATTGGTTCTTGGTTCGCTGCAGAGAAGATTGAGTTAATTTGAGTTTCGATGAAGGAAGCTCAATCTAGGTAGAAAAGTTTCGCTGATAGAAGAAGAAAGATTTGGAATTTTCTGTTGAAGACTATGTGTTTATTAAGGATTCACCGATAAAGGTTGTGATAAGATTTGGGAAATCAGGAAAGCTAGCACCTAGATTCATTGGTCCTTTTTGTATTGTAGAGAGGATCGGGAAACTCGCTTATAAAGTAGAGTTACCGATTAGTTGGGCTGGAGTCCATAATGTTTTTTTATGTTTCTCATCTTAGAAAACGTGTTAGAGACCCAGAGACTACTATAAAACCTACAATGTTAGAAGATTTAGTAATAGAACTATATTTAACCATAATTAAGAAGCCGATTTGGATTGTGGCTAGAGATGTGAAGAAGTTGAGGAACAAGACAGTGAAGTCAGTAAAGGTTCAGTGGAGTAATGATGCTAGAGACTATACTTGACAGACGGAGAGCAGGATTAGGGATACTTATCCAGACTTGTTTGATAGTATGTTTTACCTTTGATTCTTTTGTTGAGTACCTTATCATAATTTCGAGGGCCAAATTCTTTAAGGTGGGTAATCTGTAACATCCCATAGTTTCATGACATTATTTAGGATATTTAATTGGTTAAAGTAATAAAATAATGTGGAGATTAATGGGTTGAGATTTGTTTAAGCTAGCCGTGCCATAATAGGGTGTTAACTAATTTAAAATAACCTAAAACAAAGATTTTGGGAAATAGTTGAAGCTTATACGTTAAACCCTTAGGAGAAAGAAGCTCACATTCATTTCATTTTTCTCAAACTAAAAGCACTAAGGCCGGCCACCGTTTTCACTCTCAAGAAGAAGATTAAAGCTAGGATTTAAGAGAAGAAGGATGATCTACTAAATCAACATCAAATCTCACATCTATAATCTCAAAACTAAGATGAATAATTACTACATCACCTTTTTTTGGCTTTCGGTTTTAAGATTAAGATTCGAAATGTTTTTGGCAAGTTTATGCCATGTTTAAATGATTAAAGTTAAACATATAACATATTTATTGGTTGGTGAAATATGCACGTTCATACTTGTTTTATGATATATTCGATATGAAACCCTTTTTGATGACATCCAAATGCCTTGAAAATTTAAATATAGGTCAAAATGATATTTCAGAGATGAGTTTCAATTTTCATAATTTTTCCAATTATGGTTGATTTTATATTAATTTTCTAGTGAAGGAAATTGTTTATTGGGTTATAAATTATTTTCGGCTAATATAACAATTATTTGGGGTTGAAACTTTTATAATTTAGGCAACATGTCAAAATAGATTTTCTAGGATTTTTTCAAATTTTTCCTAAGTGTTTTGATAGATATATAAAATTATTTAAGGTATGAGACTTAAATGTTTTATATATTTATTATTTAAGAAGAAGGGGCGTTTTATAAAATAAAATTATTATTTAAATCTAAAATTTGCGACAACATTTTTTTGAAAATAATTGTTAACCAATGAGAATTTGTTAGAAAGGACAGGTTAGTTAAAAAGTTACCTTCTTTAAGTTAAAAATAACAAAATCATGCTTTTGGCATGTTTTAGCCATTTTAGGCATAATACCTTCCGACCAGACCTTTCGCCTAAGTTGAAAAGATTGAACCTTTCAGCAAGGTCAAACTAATGCATATGGTATCAAATACTTGGTGCATAATGTTAGCACCAAAATTAGTCACTAGCACCATTGAATAGAATTGTGTAGAGAGATTAATGAAGGAAGTAAATTAAAACAGAGAAATAACTCAATTGAGCGCAAAAAGAACAACAGAAATGAGAACACCAAATTTATATTGGTTCGGCGTAATTGCCTACGTCCACTTTGAATAGAATCTTTATTACTTTCCCAATCACTTGAATACAAATACAGTTCGTAAACAAACCACTTGAATATAAGTTTTAATCAAAAGAGGAGAATATCAAAAATGGCAGAGTTTCCCTAGAGTTCTTAAAAAAAAGGGTCCCTTCGATTGTGCCACTGCCCCTCTATTTATAGACGAAGACAGGCTGCTTTCCTTACATAGACCCATGACCAAGACACTTCCGCCCATAGTAAAATCCATGTTCTCCGACCCATGGATACCGACCCTTGATGGCCGAACCATATGCCACCAAGCCACTCTGGCCGAACCAGGGGCCCCATGTGGATGACTCGAAGCAGGTTGCCGTATGACTCAAAGAAAATGGCATTGAAACTCGAAGTAAGGAAACACCAGGCAACTCATCGAATCACTTTAGGATGCACTATTCCACCTACGCCCACACAAACGTGTCAAATCCTTATGACCGAACCAAAAGCACCAAACAAGGCTCGACCAACCTATCTTGTCCGACCCATTCCTTGATCGAGTGGCATCTGTTGATCCACCTTGACCAAGCCATGTATGACCTTCATCTTTGACCGAGCGACATTTGCTGATCCACCTAAACCGAGCCATGTGTGACCTTCTTCTTTTCACCGAGCGGCATCTGCTGATCCACCTTGACCGAGCCATGTGTGACCTTCGTCTTTGATCGAACGACATGGTCTTCCCTCCTTTGACCAAGCCATACATACCTATCCATACCTACCAAGACACACATACTTGACGAATCAAATCAATTGCATCAAAACCTTATATCTCCCATCTCTTCTTGGCCAGAATCTTATCTAGTGCTAACTATAACTTCTGCAGCTGTAGCTTTGTAGCCGGGCCAAGTATCCAGCTGACACGTAATGAATTGGACAGAGTCAAAGGGTTCTTGGTTGAAAGGTTGATGGCTAAAAAGATCAGTGTATGTTTGTTTTATAGACCGAAATCTTTCACCTTCTTTGCTTTGGAAAATTGAGCTTTCGAATTGGTTGCTTTTGATCGGGTCAAAATGTTTAAAAGAAAGGTTTCAAACCATTCGGCATAGTCGAACGGTTATTACTGCAATTTTTTTTTGAAATCATCCGACATAGTCGAAAGGTTACTGCCGCTTTATACAAATATTTTGTTTTAAACCATCCAATGAGGTAGAAGGGTTTACTTTGATTGATTTCAAATGGTCTATTTGTTTTAAAACCGGCCTCTTCTCCCAATTATTTTGAAAGGAAGTTTTCGACTTAGGTGACTTACCCTTGTTATAAATTAAAGTACAACCTAAAGCTTTTGAAGGAGTTGTTTTAAAAGATACTTTAAATCTTTCAAAGTAGAACTTTCGACTTTGCCACAAAGTTGTTTCCAATGAGGTTGAAAGGTTAAAAGAAGGATTTCCACTGTCTTAAAATGAACCCAGAAAGTTTTTGAATTATTTTAGAGGGTTAGTGCTTTCGAAAGGTTTTGTTTACTGAATGTTTCTAAAACGGGGTCGAAGGCAAAGCTTTCGAAGGGGTGGAAGGCTAAGCTTTCGATGGAGTTAAAAGGTTACCTCTTGATGGGGTCGAAAGGTTTTTATTTCTGAATGATTTTGGAAGGTTTTAAATGGAAGGGTTGCCAAAGGTTTCCCAAGGCAATGTTTTGAGTGTTTTAAATAGGATGTCTAAGGTTTTATTACTTTCGAAAGGTTTGAATGTCAATGGGTTCGCAAGGTTTGAGGTTCAAAGGTTTCGAAGGGTTGAGTTTCAATGGTTTCGAAAAGTTTTGAATTCTAAGGGTTTTGAGGATACCAATGGAAACAATAAATGAATATGACGTAAGTTAGTGATACTAATGGAAATAGGTTAATCATGGGATTAATATGATATAAATAGAATCATGGGGCTAACATGATACAAATAGATTCATGGGGCTAGCATGAACCAAATGGAAAATACAAGTAGATTCATGGGGCTGGCATGAGTCAAATGGAAAATATAATCATGAGGCTAACATGATATAAATAAACTCATGTGCCTAACATGAGACCATTAAAGTTTATGGGGCTAACATGAAATAGTTAGATTCACAGGACTAGCATGAATCAAGTGGCAAAATGATGGGTTTACAGTCATCCTTGGAAAGCTATGTGAAGTGAGATGGATAGTCTACATCAACTTAAGCATAATGAATGTAGAATATGCAGTCCCTCTTTGATATAACTAAACTTTAATTGGGGATATCTTCATTGTTTTCAAATATGCATATCACCATAACGTTTTATAAATATATGTTTTAACTATTGGATGTAGGAGCCTAGAATATGATTTTATGAAAGGTTTTGTAAAAGATATGTTTTAAAAAGATGTTTGTGAGGGGAAACCTGTTCCACTATGTGGCGTGGTCTCACTTAACATGATTAATCGGGATATATAGTGTTATTCGTACCTGGCTTTATGTCGAACTCAAAATTTATGTTTCCCCTTAAACTCTCGGGTGCTCAAAAATTAATTTGGGTAGGCTGAGGGATTAAGGTCTTTTTAAAGTTTTAGTAGGATGACGAAAAAGCTACCGGAGGCATGTAGGAGGCAAAAAGATAGCTATTTAGGATTGCAGTTCTTGTTATGTTTTGATATATTTCCACTGTGATTGTATTAGGTCTATTATGACCATAAGACTCTGATCAACCAATGGGTTATCTTCACATACCGCTCTTGGCGTAATTTTAATAATTATATTTTATCTATGCTTTGGGAACAATTTGGGATTATGTGTGGTAAATATGAAACAGTTGGTTTTGAAATGTAATGAAGCAAAAGTTATTTTGAAATCTATGTTTTGTTTCATAGTCATATGCTTTTGATATTATTGATATCATTACCATAGCTGTATTTAGTCGCCGGAAGCTAATACTACAGATGATTGCAACATCTGTAGCGCTTAGTTTTGGATCTCTAGATAGGGGATGTTACAATCTGCAAACTCTCTTACTACTCGAACCGGACTTAACTCTTCTCTTACTTCCATAGCAATTAACAAAGCACAAATACTCCGGTCAGAATTCTCCACTGAGAATATAATTCATTTGCAGGTATCAGGGTGTCTTAGTGATATCTCCCTATCCTGGCAAAAAATCCTAGCCTCATACTTACCCAACCAATCCATACCCAAAATGATTCTGAAATCTACGAAATCGAAAACGTACAGACTGCATGCAAACTTATGACCTACCAAATCAAGTTCTAACTGGTCACATCTAGGGTTGCATACCCTCCTATTGAATTCGCAACCCTTAAGGAAGTAACAAGATATGTGGTTCTAAGCATAACCTATCAACTAAATTCTAAGATATAAATAAATGTGATGCACTAGTATCAAATAGTACCATAACTGGTATACTTAAATCAAAAGCGTACCTTTTATCGCAGTCTTCCCTTTTTCAGCTCCAACTGGCCTAGCAGATAATGGTCAAACAACAAAAACCTTTACCTTGTCTGCCCTGACTGGCTTTGGACATTGGTTCTTACAATGTCCAACCTGAACACAGTTGAAGCACTTCACACCTTTCTTTTCTGCAGCCTTCTTCCCCTTGCCCGACCGACACTCATGGGCATAATGACCTTTCTTGTCAGACTTGAAGCAAACTAAATCAACCTTTTCCTTCTTGGCAACCTCTCCCTTCTAGGCTACCTTCTTCTTAAAGAACTTTCTCTTCTTTCCCTGAGAACATTAGGTTTCAACCGACTTTTCTCTCGCACAAATAGTGAGCATCTCCTCATGTCATATTTTCATCTCCACAATTACATTACAAGGATCATTGATATGTGTCAGGGTCGCGCTGGCAATCTCAGGACTCAATCCCCGAATGAACCTGTCATTCCTTTTGATGACGGTGTCTATAGTAGCACACCCATATCGTGACAACTCATCAAACTTAGTAGCATACTCAATTACCGACATCTCTCCCTGCACCAATCTATAAACTTTCTCATCAATGTTGACTTAGCAACTTCAAATAAAAACTTCTATTCGAATATCCTTCTAAAATCTACCTAAGTCAACTCCTCCTCCGGAACTCCGATAGTAACATTATTTCACCAATAAAGTGCTGCTCCTTGCAACTGCCTAGAGGCCAGGCTCCTCTTCTGCTCATTATCCAAACCCGAATCAGCAAAATTTCTCTCACAACACAACAGCCAATTCACAACTTCTGTAGCATCCTCTGTTCCCACAAACGGCTTCCTAACAAGACTAGTGTAATCTCTGATCAACTTAGCATAATTATTCCTAACTGGAGCCATATGATTAGCTTCTCCAACATTTCTAACAGAACTAGCAGCAACTCTTGCTTGCATCAGATTGATGAAGAATTAATACATCATCCCCATGTCTACTGGTGGATTTCTAGCACCCACATGGCATCTACATTTTGGTTAGCACTAGCCTGTCGACCCGGGTTCCTCCTGGTGGGTCGAACATTTCCACTGGTTATGGAGCTTCCTCCACCGAGATTTCCTCTTCCGTTTCCTGCCTCCATATCTTCTTTCTCGTAAATCTATATGCAAGCCTTAGTAAGATACAAAAGAATGGTCTAAGAGAGAGGGGAATACATACTTATATATATACGTATATCAAATACAAGTACGTTATTATAACATTATCCCTAAATCCCGATCTTATTTTCTGATTCATTGGATTATGTTTTTGAAAAATCTTTTAGATTTAACTTTCTTTTAAATTTCATAAACCTGTGCTCTAATACCAACTTGTAACATCCCCCACTAGGAGGCCCAAAACTAATGGCTACGAATATTGCAGTCGTCCATAGTTATTAATCCTCGACGACCTAATACAGTAATGTAAGATGCATTGATATAATTGAAACACATGGATATGAAATTTTTTTTAAATCAACAAACAACTTTCTCATTCTATTTCAAAGCATTTCAAATTCTTTACATAATCTCACAATTGTTAACCACCTTCAGAGAAAATATAATTATTGCAACATATGCCAAGAGCGACATATGAAGATGGCCCCTTAGATGATCAGAGTGTATAACTATGCAATTAAACAACTTTTCCTTTACAACAAAACACAGCGGAATCAAAATAGAAGATAACTCTAGATAGCTAGCATGCCTCCTGCACGTCACTAAAAGTTTATTCGTCTAAAGAGGTACCTGAAAACCTCAACTCTCAAACTACTCAAAATCAATTGAGCACCCAAGAGTTTAAGGGGAAAACATAAACTTCAAGTCAGACATAAAGCCTGGTATGAATAATAATCTACCGTCTTAAACCATTAGATATATAGTGAGACCACACCGTTAAGCAGAATGAGTTTTCCCCTCACTTATCCTAATTAGAAATATATAAAACCATATGTTGTGCTCCTAAATCCACAATGGTTAAAACATAGCAATTCAGAATATTATGATGGTATGTAAACAAGTAAGTAAATTTTGTATTTCCCATCCCCATTCATTTTTTACTATCTATCTCATTTATAATTTTTAGGATTACCATAAATTTATTAGCTTTCACGGGCTGACTAATAACCTGATTAAAGCTTATGGACTCCCTGTCCGGTTTCATAATTTTCATGGGATCACTAAGAACCTATTGGCCCTTGTCAATAACTTCATTGTTTCATGGGTTCTCCCTAAACCTATTGGTATCTCCAATAACTTCCTATTATCCTAGTTTTCATGGGATGAATAGGAACCTATTGACTTCTATCAGAAATTTAATCCGGATATAGTTTACATGGGTTCACTACAAACCTATTGGCCCTAGCCAATAACTCATTCTAATCATAGTTTTCATAGGTGAACTATGAACCTATTGACCCTTGTTAATAACTTATTCTAAGCATAGTTTTCATAGGTTTACTATCAGCCTATCTATCTGACAACTTCTTTAACTAGTATTTAAGGCATCTTGTATTATGGTCTACCTGACCTCTTGGATGAAATTCTACTCATTATGGAGTTAAATTAATTTATATTCACTATTGGTTAACCTAGCTCGTTGTTCTGCCCCTTTTCTCTAAATTACAGTTATGGGTCCATATCAAAGTGAATATGTAAACGAGAAGAAGCAAACATATTAACATAATAATCAAAAATATTTATGGATTAGTATCCTTGAAATAATTTTCATATTAAACATGGTTAATCCCTTTAACTTATTATTTTATCTGGGAAAGCTTCTTCAAAAACTTCAATTTAAAAGCTCTTTTATAATGCCATGGGTTTTACCTTTAAAAATTTGAGACTCGGTTCTTTGTTTTGAAAATTAAGGCTTTCGAAACCTTTAATATTTACTTTCGAAACCATTGGAAAACTTCCTTTCGAAAGCATTTGAATCTTCTTTTGAAAAATAATAGGCACCTACCATTTGAAACACTTTTAACTTTTCTTTCGAAACCTTTCGAATGTATTAAAATAATACCATTCAATTATAGAAGCATATCTTCGAAACCAATTGAAAGTGCCCTTTTCTAAACCATTGGGTTTAATTTAAACGTATCTTATTGGGTCTAAGTGAATACAAGCGAAAGTGCACCTTTTAAAACCATCAAAAAGAGTTTGGCGAAAAACAGATGGCTTCGGCACCATCCTTTCGAAAGCTCAAAACATTTAAGTAAAACATTTGAAGGATAGCTTCAAAACCCCTTTCAAAGTCATTGCCTTCGAAACCCTTGAAATCCTTTAAAAGATTTAGGAAGTGACTTAGTACATGTTTAAAACAAAAGCTACCTTTCGAATTGGTTGATGTCTTCAATCCATTCGAAAGGCATAGATACGGCAGCAAGGTTTCGATTGGGTTGAGACAACCATTTCGAAAGCGTTAGTGTAAAACATAGGAACTCATTCGAAAGCTAAACTTAAACAAAAATGTGGCAATCCCTTCAAAAGTTATTTAGAAGACCCTTTCGAAAGCATTTGTTTCGACTTCTTCAAAAGCTTTTAGTAAAAATAGGTAAGCAATTTCTTGAGAAAGTAAAACAAAAGTTTCGACCTCATCGAAATCTATATTTTGACACCATGCCTTCCACCTTCTCCAATCCACTACGTACCAACATTGTGATACCTTGTGTATTGATTTTGACTTTGTTGGTTTCGACCTGGTAGGTTTCGACTTGGTTGAAGGAGGAAGCATAGGGTCAAAAGGTGGCTTCTAAAAGAGGCGGACATATTTTCTGAGTAGAGTCTGATTTAATGCCATTTAAAGTGAATACTTCATAACTAACCTACCTATTTGTAAATATTTTGATTTGTTTTCGTAACTTTTCAAATTCTTTACAAAAATAACTGCCGCATAATTTCAGCTCTAAACAAAAATTAATTTAACAAATATGCCTTTCCATTAAGCAAAACCAATAAAATAATTATGTCCTTCATCTAAAATAATTTCTTTCCCATAGAAAATTATTCAGGAAAAATCCCTAAAAATTACAAAAATTCACTTTCAATATGGTATCTAACATATAAAAATTTCAGACCAAATTCTTCATATAATAATTGAAATTAATTTCTAAACCCAATTATTCACATTTTCCTTTGAAAATTCATAATAAATTTTCTATAGCCTGGAAATTATGGAAATTAAAACCATCTCCAAAATCATGTTTTACATAACATATAAATTCCTCATGACATTTGAAATTCAATTTAAACGATTTCACCCTTAAAACGATGTATAAAAAATTATCAAACAATCTTGTTTGAATCAAATATGTAATAAAATCCAAGCATATCAATATCAAAAATCATTATAATGGGTTTAATCTTAAACCTGAAAATAAAATGATCATAAAAACAAAATAGAGATGGTTTTGATTATTATTCACCTTGATTAGGATAAGGACTTTGAGATTTGATTGAGATTAATTCACCTTGCTTAAATCCTTAGTTTTAATTTGATTTCCTCCTCTATTATCCTAAGTAATGGTCGGCTTCTTTCTTTTGTTTGCGTTTGTCTGTGTTTTGTAAAATGAATGTGAAATGGGAAATGAAACATACGTTTAAAGTTCTAAGAATTTATGGTGCGCAATTCCTTACATGCCCTTGTGTTAATTAATTTCCTAATTAACATTTAAAACCAATTATAAGCTCATTCTTCAATTTATTAATTAAGCTCGGCTTCTATTTAAAATTTTCAAATCTCAATACCTTTATCACTTTAATGTTTACATTATTCTGTTTAATTTATTTAATTAAATTTCCTGAATAATGTTATTGAAATTAGGGGTGTCGCTGTTCAACACCTTCTCGATATGTATCTCATAAATTCACTTCATCATCATTTCGAGGAACCATTTGGTTAACATTTAACCGAACTCCACTATCCAAATCAGCTGTAATAGCTCTAGTTTAAATCACAACGTGCACAGGTAAGTTTCCATCTCTGGTGAAGGGATATGCAATGATCATTCCTGGCAGACCATGACGGTCAGCTTGTTGACGCCTCAAAGTTTCTGCACGATATCCACTTATTTTGCGATGCCTATGCCTGTGATACCCATCTGAAGTACTAGATCTCCCCGACGCCGAGTAAGGGGTAGGGTCTGTAACAACCCACCTTTTTGGACAGTTCAAATCGACAATAAACCCCATATGTCAAACTTAAACCATTCAAAAGGGAGGATTTTTATCGTTAAATAAGAAAAAAATAGAGAGTGGAAGAAAAAAATACAGAATCTCACAACGAAATGGCATAATATAATAATCAAATAAACAGTTCATGAAGCTATTTACAAATAACATTTGATTATACTTTTACAATACAAATCAGAGTTACATACAAATGAATAAATAAATAAATAAATGCAGCGAAACAACATGATGCAGTGTACATAATGTAATAAATAATCATAGTACTAAATCTTCGTCTTCGTCCTCCAAAAGTAGTCTTCGATACTGAAAAGCTCAGACCGACCGAGCGAATTGAAAAGACAAAACACTCGAATTAGAATTAAAAGATCTTATGTAAGTGAAATCAACTGTAAATAAATATGAGTGTAATGGCATCAGAGATGTTTACGAGGTTTGACGTCTCCAATCTAGTGTCCAACGTGAGTGCAATAACTTAAGAGATGTTCGGAATTACATCTCCTAAAGATCCGATAAACTATCTACATACATAGTACAATACACTATTATAACAGTGTCTACAGTAAAGTAAAATATTAAAATAGCGTTAAGGCGTTCCCGTATCCCCCTTAACACATTTTATTTATTCTCGTAGTCTATACAATACCGTAAGCTCCACCAAACCGATGGTTTGCCCAGAGAGCACTCCAAAGGTACGGTACAAAACAAACTCATTGAAGGTGAGATAAGGCATATAACAAGGCACGCGAGGTAATGACCAGGGTAGGATACTATAGTTTTGCAAATCCAGATCGGTGGTAATGCATAGCAGCTACTTCCGCCCACCTCGAAACACACTTCCAAAATCAAATCGAGAGGTGGCCACTAAATCAATCACAAATTCATAATATGGTATCGAAGAAATGTGTCTGATCGATGGTGCGACCACACTTGGCCCGGCATGGCTCATGTTTAAGCCACATTAAGCTGACTCACGGGAGTCAAGGCTACGTTAATACCTCATACAGAATCGTTCACCAAACCATCCTACTTTATTCTAGAATCTCCACCACGTACATAGTTGTTAAAGTGGTTTTCGGTATTGGCAGAGAGTATGACAATATCTGATCCGTGTCTCTTTAACAACCAAATGCTTATTTCACACCAGATGGTTCCTTTACATTACCAAAACCAATTCATAATTGATATCAAATATCAAATTCAATTCAAATCATATCGCTTTCGAAATCATATTCGCTTTCGAAATCATACACTTTTGAAATTATCAATAAGATAGGTTAATTGAACCCTCATTCCAAAATCATCATATTTACTCAAATATTTTAGTTCATAAAAAGGTATCAATTTCAAGTCCCAACTTAAGTTATATCATCATCAAGGATTTAAATATAAATACTTGAACTTTACACAGTCTGAAATTTTAGAAAATAGTTTAGATAGTCATAAATAGTTTTAATAGTTTTAAAAATAGTTTAAAATAGTTAAAATAATCTAAAATTGTTTAAAATAGATTAAAATAGTTTAAAGAGTTTAAAATATTTTAAAATATTTAAATAATTTAAATAGTTTGAATTAGATTAAGTAGATAAAAATTAGATTAAAATGGGTTAATTAGTTTAAATAGGTTAAAAATAGATTAAATAGGATTAAATAGATAAAATAGATTAAAATAAGTTAAAACAGTTTAAAATTGATTAAAATAGATTAAAATTTTAAAATAGATTAAGTTAGTTTAATAGTTTGAAAATATTAATAATCATGATTTAAAATAATATGTTTTAAAACAATTTATATTAAAATAATAAATTTGAAATTAATATCAAATTATACTACTTCTTTCATTTCAACACATCTGGACCATGTCCAACTTTGAAATCAACAATTAAATTTTGTCTTTTAATTCAAATTCTCATTTAAAACCATTTAATCAATATCGATTTCAAAAACATGTTCGAACATTCAATCTAAACTATTTCTAATTTAGTAGGTTTCAAAGCTTAAATTTTCAAATATTTCAATAATTCAACTCCGATAAATTTCATTTATACTTCAAATCCAACTTCAAAGTTTCAATTTAAATTCTTTAAACAGTTCATTTAAACCAATTCCAAATTTCACATTAAAGCTTGGATTTTCGAAAATAATTTAGTTTATGTAAATCCAAAATTTTATTTCAAAATATCATTTAACTGGATTCAAAAATTTAAGGTTTTAAAATCATTCAATTTAACCAATCCGGTGTCCGTACATAATTTTCTACCCTATGCTCAAGTGATGCAGATATTTATCATTTCAATCTGCAAATATTTTATATTTACGGATATATATCATTTTATCTCGCAATCGTGAATAAAATTCAAAATCCATAAAATCTATCGGGTTTATCATTTCAACCCATAATGCTTTTCCCTAATTTATCGATCGTTGGGGTATGTATCATTTCAACCCATAGGGAATTTAAAGGAACTTGCAGTGTTATAACAATATAAATATAACATTCGATCATCCAATATCAACAATCAAACATCCATCATAATCACCATTTAAATCAATAAATAGATAATAACAATTTACTGATTACCAATAACAGATATCAATAGGCAATTTAAAATTCAATATTAAATTAAATGGCGATTAAATTCAATAAAAGTCAGATTTAACTTGAATAACAATTTAAATATACCTAACATCAATCAATCAGTTTCCAATCACATCATAAATTCAGTTTAACTAACACATGATAAATAGTAGAGGTGAGTGAGTTAAGACACTCATCTTCGATTTGTCATCGATTTAAAATCCAAAATTAGCCTAAAAATTAACGGTCTCAAAATGTATCCAAACCAGTTCCAAATTTTCCAGAATTTCAAGATGATTGAAATGGAGATATCCATGCTTGAGTCCAAGCTCATATGCAAAAGTTTTAACATTAGAAGATTGGAAAATTTCGACTTTGGGTCTTACTTCGGGTCGCCACCTCAATTACCCAGTGCTTGCTCTAAGTTTCTGCTACAATAACTCGATACTTGAGTCATTTGGCTCCTAACCCAAAGTGGCTTCAAGGTTTTCGCCTCTGGGACACAAAGCGCGACCAGATCCACCTTGTTTGGCATGGAACTCTTTCTGACCCGAAGTAGTCGTAAGGTTTTCGCCTCTGGAACCAGAAGCGAACCTCTTCCTAACTCAAAGTAAACCTGGGGCAAACAATTTTTTTTTGAAATTAGGTTTGATGTTCTAACGTTTGAAAAGGAGGAAGAAGATGTATGTACCAAAAAAATTGAATGAGAAACAACTAGGGTTTATAATAGCCTATATATAGATAGGGTTAGATCGAAACGAAAACAACGACCCGAAAAGCCCGTTTCGTTTCCAAAACGAAAATGGGTCATCCAATATATCGAAATATAGATTTTCGATATTTTTAAACTCAATTGAACAAGTTTCAAGTCCTAATTCCATTGTATACAGAAGCTATCTTTTAAAGTCAGCTTATTTAAATTGATTTCATTAAATTTATTTCTACGCGTTCCAATCCCGCACTATCGAACGAAAAGTCCGATCACTACGAAACTTGAAATCCTACCATAATTCACTGTTACGGATCTGATAAAACTGGTTTCATCGAAATATGAGACAGTGGCTAAAATGACTATTTTCACGTTAATTAAATAAATTATTATTAAATTAGATTTATCGCTTTTCAAATTCAAATTTTATAACCAACAAATTTGTATCACTTTTGGTTAACTAGTAATTATAATATTTTAAAACAAATTTTCCATGTCAAATTCAGCTATTAATATTGCGCTAATTACATCGTTCCAATTCCAATTGTAATAAATTCATTAATTATAATTTAATACCTAATAAATTGGTTCATTTTGATTTCAATCTTTTTATTCAATCAATCATTCTTTATGGACATAATTAACATTGGTTTTCCAATTATTACATCAATATTCTACAATTTTTATCTTAATTAATATTAATGAAATATTTACTTACATTTATTGCAATTGTTTTACAATTAAGTTTCAACAGATTAAATAATGCAATGATAATTAAACCATTGTTACAACTTACAATTTCAAATACAATTCTATGTTTATTGTTAACAAACAAAACTAATAAATTCACATATGGATTAGTTATTCTATTTTAATCAAAATTTCACCATTTAATACAACATTTGGTTTATTTTCCATTTACACTTTATGACCATTTATAACTTTCCAATCATTCCAATTAACTGAGATTGCATTAAAATAGTTATCAGTTGCCTTAAATTAATATTATTAACATTATACTGCAGTTATTTTTCTTATTAATAAATCACAAATTTTATTTCTTCCAATATTAACACCAACATTTTATTAAATTAAGTATTATATTTTTCTTTTCATCGAAAATTACGGGTCGTTACAGGGTCCCTTTTGGCTTTTCCTTATTGTTACGGGGTGAGTTGGTTCATTAGGTTGATATTAGCTTGGATCTGCCGATCTAACTCTCGACGGCTATTCATTAGCTCTCTCATCAGATTCTGGAGTTCAGCTGTTGTTATCCCGCCTTTCAGCAAAGCCATGATACCAAAAGATTAACTGGAAACCAAAAAAAGTTCTCCTCGATTGCCAGTTACGGGCAGATCGGCTACGGATGTCGGTAAATTTTGTCCGAGTCCGGATCAAGCTACAATTGGTATACACGACAAGCAAAGCCATGAAAGCCGACGTTCCAAATTTTGGGTTAATCCGAGTTCAAATGCCCAAGATATGATCAATGCAAGCCCAGTGAATTAACTTGTTTGTATCCTCGATCGGCCTTCTTCGCATCGATCTCACTCGTATCCATCACAAGCCTCATTTCATATCCATCGTTTAACTAGCCTCATTTCATATCCATCGGTGAACTAGCCTCATTTCATATCCTTCGGTGGGTAAACTTCCCTTCGTTTCCATCAACAACTGTCCCCTTCGTTTCGATCAGCTGTAACTCGGGAGTCCATTTTGTGTCGATCCAGCCACAAACATATTTCATATTTATCGGCCACACGTCAACACGAAGTAAACACCTCCCAATCGATGCGATATTGGCTACCATATGATCGATATGAAGAGACCATCCATCTATGGGTACGAAGTGAACACTGAGCGACTGATACGAAATTGCCTCAGGGTTCAATACAAAGTAAGGTATAACATACCGATACGAAGAACAACACAAGATCGAAACTAAATGAGATGTAGCCGATCGATATGAATGAGGCATATACGTAGTAAAGACTCGATCGATTCGACATGAAAAGTGGATCAATCCAGAAATCAAGCGCCACATCAACTGGCATAACGTGTAGAATCATCGATGCGAAACCATCGATACGAACAACATCGATACGAAGAGAGCGGCAACCTAAAAGACTAAACTTGCATCGATTATAACTCATAATCTACAAGTCCAAATGTCATCGATTTTTCACAGGAGCTTACGTATAACCCAAAAAATGTACGTGCAAAATTTTGACTCGATTGGATCAAATCTTGATCGATATGAAATTCATTTGTATCGATCACGGACCGAGTGTAGATGACATGGGATTGATCGTGTGGACCCACTCATGTGCCAGAAGAGGTCCTCCGAGATCTGACCGATGTATTTGCATCCTACACTTATAAATAGCATCGCAAAGTCTACAAAAAATGGACCTTTTAGCTCTCCTACTTCCAAACTCTATCGATACAATTTTTGTACTCAAAGATCACTTTTGGGATTGAAATCCACTTTTGTAATCCGCTGTACCAGTTGTAATCAGCAAGTAAACATCAATAAAATCACCAGTTTCAAAGTGGACATAGGCCGCATTACCAAACCATTATAATCCTTGTGTTCTTTCCTGCTTTCTTCCAATTTTTAATTTATTGTTTCTTTACTTTTATTGTCTACATTATCTAGATCTGAGATTTGTGTGTGAATATTGTTGATCTATACGTAAACATTGGTGCTTTCATGCTATTGGGTCTTCGTGACCAATTTTGGCACAAACATATTGGTGCTTTCACTGAGAAGGCGAGCAATCAAGGATTCTACCGCTTGAATCTTGGATCTGGAGGCTTAAGGACTTAGATCTAGAAAGCAATGGTGAAGCAATCAGCAAGGAGACCAAGAGCAGAAAGAAGCCAACATAAAGGAAGTCAGGAGGTTTCCTCAGGAGCAAATCAAGCCTCGGTCTTTAACACCCGAGACGAGATGGAGATGATGATGGAAGCTATGCCGGAGGGAATACTGAAATGGAAAGAAGAGATGATGCATAACCTACTCCAATAAGTTGGACAAAGTAGAATGCAAAATCAAGGTAATACTAGGGCAGGAGATGCTAGAGACAGAGGTTGGGAGCATGGAGCAATCAGAACGCAGAACAGAGTGGGACCATCAAGAGCGGTCCCATAGCTAGGGGCACTCCCTAGGAGCATGTTGATCCAACCTCATGCAGGATACCAGGTGGAGCTATTCAACACGGAATTGATAGAGGGATAGACGCCCATCTAGAAGAGCAGATTCTAGGATTCCCTCGTGAACTCGGGGGCCAGATCGGAGGCAATGGGCAAGGACTATAACTTGGCGACGGTGATAGATTGGCGGAGATGGTCAGACAAGCTGTGAGAGGCAGACTGGTGAATAGAGATATGGAAGATGTTAACAGAACCCCTTCGCTCCCATAATTAGGCAGGCCAACAATCCACTAGAATTCAAGCTACTGACATTGGAGACATATGATGGAAAGACTGTTCTAACTGTTCATCTGACGAGGTATATAAGACATATGGAAGTACTGGAGGCATCGAAGGAAGTCATGGCCCGGTGTTTTCCATTGTATCTAACAGACATAGCAGCATTATGGTCCACACAATTGTAAAGCGGCTCCATTTGAACATGGATCGAGTTGACTGAGAAGTTCATGAGGCAGTTCAGAGTTCACATCTCGAGGCCCAAGAATGTAATGAGTCTAGCGGCACTAAAGACGAAGACCGGAGAATCTTTGAGGAACTTCTTAACACAATTTAATGCAGCAACAACATTGGTGGATCGTCCAGATCCATCCATGGTCTTAATGGCAGCGATATCTGGCATAGCTGATGGAACGGAGATCAAAAATTCACTGACAAGGGATCAACCTATGGATCTAGGGGAATTTTATCATGAGGCTGAAGGATTTCTACGATTAGAGGATGCAAATGTTGAAAGAGTGGAAGAAGAGGGAGTCAATGTGTATGCAGTCAAAAGCGGAGATCCGCCCGGAAAGGATTCAGGCAAGGACAAAAGGAAACGAAAAGCCAAAGATAACGATAATGGACCACAGCAACCGCGAAAGAACCGAGAATCACCTCTTATACGGAGTTGAATGAAACTTTAGAGTGGATCTACCAGGACACCTGGGGGCAGGTTCCTTATCGAAAGCCAATGAGCAGGGATCCGACCAACAATGAGAGCAAATCAGACAAGTACTGCTTATTCCATGAGCTAAGCGGCCATAGTACCAATGATTACAGGCACTTAAGGGATGAGATAGAAGGGCATATTCGGAATGGCATGCTATTGCAGTATGTGAGGAGGCGAACCATGACGGTGGAGCAAGAACAACCACAACCTGCATCAACTGGGAATAGCTCGGGATCAAGGCGTCAACATGTCATCAACTGATTGAAATAATGGCGAATAAGTGAAAAACTCCACACCAACACGATTAAGTCACTTACACATGTACAAGACCGCAAACAATCCTCGGGCATTTTTTGATACGACTTTCAATCGCATTAGTGTAGGTGTTTGCACTTTGACGTCTCTGTTTTGCTTTTGTTTTCTATTTCTCTTGTTTGGACTTGGTTTTGTTGGACATTTTTGTTGAAAGACTCATTTTGAATGTAAATTTTCAATTTGTGATTTCATAACGGCTAAGCCACTTACACATGTACGAGATCATGAATGGTCCTCAAGTATGCTCTGAGATGGCGATAAACCGCCATATCAAACAAGTCAGAAATTCACTCGAACGTTAAATCTGGCATTAATGATACTAAGTCCCCCCGGGCACACACAACTCACCTCGAACGGCACCCGACCGTGAACAGTCACAATTCACCTCAAACGACACCTGACAGCGAACGATCACAATTCGCGTCGAATGGCACTCGACCGCAAATAGTCACAATTCGCCTCAAACGGCACTCGACCGCGAAAGACCATAATTCTCCACGAATGGCATCCGACCTCGAACGGTCACGTACCACCCCTAATGAATGACGATCTCGAGCGAACGTCATTCACAGTCAGGTAAGACTATCAATCTCTTTACAGGTTATCAACAGGATACGAACATCCATCTTATGGCATTACAAAACATACCTTCCTATCGCAAGGCATGTTTTGGGGGGCACGTGTTATCCCGCCTTTTAGCAAGGCCACGATACCAAAAGATTAACTAGAAACCAAAGACAGTTCTCCTGGATTGCAAATTACGCACAGATCAGCTACGGATGTCGGTAAATTTTATCCAAGTCTGGATCAAGCTACAATTGGTATGACACGACAAGCAAAGCCATGAAAGCCGACGTTCCAAATTTCGGGCAAATCCAAGTTCATATGCTCAAGATATGATCGATGCAATCCAAGAGAATTAACTTGTTTGTATCCATTAATTGGCTTTCTTCACATCGATCTCACTCGTATCCATCACAAGCCTGAACTAGCCTCATTTCGTATCCATTGACGAACTAGCCTCATTTCGTATCCACCAGTGAACTAGCCTCATTTTGTATCCTTTGGTGAGAAAACATCACTTCGTATCCATCAACGACTGTCCCCTTCATATCGATCGGCTGTAACTCGGGAGTCCATTTCGTGTCGATCCAGCCACAAACATATGTCGTATTGATCGGCCACGGATTGATAAGAAGTCAGCACCTCCCAGTCGAAGCGAAATCGGCTACCATATGTTCGATATAAAGAGACCATCCATCTATCGGTATGAAGTGAACAATGAGCGATGGATACGAAATAGCCGTAGGGTTCATTACGAAGTATGGTACAGCCTACCGATACGAAGAACAACACAAGATCAATAGTAAATGAGATATAGCCGATCGATACGAATGAGCATATATGTAGGAAAGACTTGATCGATTGGGTATGAAAAGTAGATCGATCTAAAAATTAAGCGCCACGTCAACTGGCATCACGTGCAGAATCATCGATGTGAAACCATGGATACGAACAGCATCAACATGAAGAGAACGGAAACTGAAAAGCCTAAACTTGCATCGATCATAACTCACAATCTACATGTCCAAATGTCACCAAATTTTCACATGAGCTTACATACAACCCAAGGAATGTTCATGCAAAATTTCGACTTGATTGGATAGAATTTTGATCGATGCAAAATTTGTTCGTATCGATCACAGACCGAGTGTAGATGACATGGGATTGATCACGTGGACCCACTCACGTTCCAGAAGAGGTCTCTCGAGATCTAAGCGAGATATTTGCATCCTACACCTATAAATAGCATCCCAGTGTCTACAGAAAAGGGACATTTTAGCTCTCCTACGTCCAGACTCTACCGAAACCATTTTTGTACTCAAAGGTCACTGTTGTACTTGAAATCCACTATTGTAATCCGCTGTAACCAGTTGTGGTCAGCAAGTAAACATCAATAAAATCACTAATTTAAAAGTGGACGTAGGTCGGATTTCCGAACCATTATAAACCATGTGTTCTTTCCTGCTTTCTTCCATTTTTAATTTTATTGTTTCTTCACTACTACTCTCTACATTATCTAGATCTGAGATTTGTGTGTGAATATTGTGGATCTGTGTGTGAACACTAGTGCTTTCATGGCTATTCGCTGTTCGTGACCAATTTTGGCGCAAACAATTATTGTAATACAATCAGTTGTATTTTGGACTTCAACTTCTTCAGCATTCACATCCATTGGTTGACTACTCAGGCCTCCTTATTGGATAGTAATGTTTTCATTTCTTTCCATGTTCTGAGAAGTAGATCTAGTATTACTCACCATTATTGATAGCTCTACTTAGGTTTATGTAATTCTGAGTAGCATGAGCAACTTCCTAAATATTTCTGCAGATCCCTTTTGGGAGATTTATCTAATCTAGTAGCAACAAAGGAATCCTCATAAGCCGAGAATAAAGGTTCTTTGTGAAAGAACCAAAATGTTTACAACTGAATTAGTCACAAATACCCAAGATTAGTTTTTGTAAAGAAGTAAATGAAAAAAGAAAAATTAAATTGAGTAAATGAATAAGTAAGCAATAAAAGATAAGCAGTAATCAAAGACACAAAGGTTTATAGTGGTTCGGCGTTGTGTGCCTACGTCCACTTTGATGATTATCCTTTATTAATCACTTCTAAATTTGATTACAATGGTAGAAAATAGCAAATACTCGATTACAATGGAGTTTAGAATAACAAGCAGCATAAAGATCCTGAAAATGAACCAACGGGTCTATATTTATAGGGTTAGATGATGAGTTGTTCCACTAAGATTTCGGTAGAATGCTCTCTAGGTCTATAGGGGCCCACCATAACGATTGGTGGCCCTAATTCGATATTTAAGAACGACCGACTATAGTTATGCTAATCATTATTTTTGGTTTCTGAATAATGTTCGATTGATTTTGGGGGTTCCCATATACCACTTGAACTTGTCCCTAATATATGAAGTCATTCTGAGTTATAGATTGCTCGATATGGACCAACCACTGTCCCATTTGGGATATTCACTGAGCTACACCAATCGTTATGAGGGATTGGCGTAAAAGGATGCAATCATTTTATGGGATTCTCTCTTCAATATACTTGTACTCTGAAAGTTTCAAGTGGACTGGCCTTGTGGATTTTGAGATATCGATCGAACTTCGCTAATTTGAGCTGTTTTATGGATCGTTGCCGATCGATCCATATAAATCTTAGTTTTGTCCGTAATTCGAGCGTTTAACCACAATCTTGAAAACTAAAATGTGACTTCAAGAAGCTATGCCAGTCCCTCCATACTGATTCCACCTTGATTGGGACTCGGTCTGGATCTGCCCGATCATCATCCACGATATGTATGTAATCGTTCCTTAAGGCTGACAACCATTGGTTCCTAGCCAAGGTGACGATATAACGACCATGCCAAAAGACGGAATAGAAAAACCCAACTTTAAATCATTTATTCAACAGTTACTAAGTTCCATTGCTACATTGTCGATGAATAGTGATTTTAAAGCTTTACAGAATAAAACACCAATTTCATTACATATATGCCCATTTTTATAATTCAAATTTCTTTTAAAATATTTTAACACATCTATGGAATTTGTTTCATATTTTTAAAGATTTAAAAACATCTATTTCAAAAATTCACTTTTCTAGTTTCTTTCTTTTTAAAACTAATTCCAAATCTATTTCAAAAATCCATTTTCTCGTTTCTTTATTTTTTTCGAAGTAAATTCCAATATTATAAGATTTCTTTTCTTTTAAAAACAAAGAGTTCTAACATATGTTGCATAGATATTATTTTTGGGTATAATATGAATAATTTTTCACAAGATATGCATTGTTAACTCACATGGCTATAGTTTCTCGTTAAATATGATTTTCAACTTATAAATCATAATAATCATATCTATCACAACCACACTTTTATATAATCAACAAATCATCATCCAAACATACAAAACAACCAAATAAGCAATCATTTTTGAATATGGTTAAGTGTTTAACTTTAAGTAAATATTGTCTATTATTATCACTAATAGCAAGCAATATTAAATGGTTAATAAGTTATATAAACAAGTGACTAACAAGTGAATATCAAGTGATATTATCAAGCAATTAAAAACATGATTAATTCACTATTACATCTTTCCCTTTCGAACTTCTTGAAATTATTTCGATGGTACTCCGGCAGCACTTCTCTCCACTTTCTCCACTCTGGAGCTTTTTGAACGTGCTCCCTCTTCCTTGGAATGCTCGGCCTTGGCTCTTGGGGAGGTGAATACTTGGTCAAGGTGGAAGTGGGGTTTGTGGCCATGCACTTTATGGGAGAAGAGAGTGGTTTGGCATTATTTTCGAAGTGGAATGATAATGGAAGTGTATGTATATTTCATTTCTTTCTTGCTTATATTTTTACCATTATTTTTCTAGAGAAGAAGATTCCATTAAAGCTTACGAAGGAGAAAAAGAAGATGAAGAAGGAATTAATGAATATTAAAGTATGGATTGAGTATTTATAGAGTAAGAAGCCTTACCCCTTAAGCTTGCAAATGGACTAAACTACCCCCTCCATCACCTCCCCTAGGTACAGTCGAACCCACCAGCCTCGCATGTACTTGTCTTCTCATGAATGAGTGACGGTGAGTTTTCTTTTTCAAGATGCATTTGTTTATACATAAGGAGCTTATACATATACATGCTTAGGTATTTCTTTTGGCTTCGATTTGACTCATTGTAATACCCATTTATACGTATATGTGCATGTATATCTATGTGTGTGTATGTTCAAACAAGGTCTTGCTATAGCTTAAACCATTACCATTTCTCACATCGTTGTAAATCTGGAATCCGATTTACAGTCATGTTTTGACCTTTTTTTGAACTATATACATTTAAAAAAAATGAAAATAAATTTCTTATCATTGCTAAATAATTAAAAGAAGTTTATTTGAATTACCAAACCATAGTAAATGATATTAAAACCCATTTGTACAATACGACGTCGATTTGTCATAGTGCAATGAAATTTGTAACACTTATAAAACAAGTATATACATTTTGAAAACCATTATAAATCACTTATTATCATTAGATAACAATTATATGAAGTTTGTTAATGCTATAATATTAATAAAACTTAATAAATTTTTAGAAACTTGTATTTTCTTGCCGCAAAAATGCGATGAAGCTAATTTCTTTCTAAAATGGGTTCATATATTTATAAAACCATTTGAAATGAATTATTATCACTATATAATTAATCAAAAACATATAATTTAATATTTAAAATCAATTATTTTAATATTTAAATTTAATTAAATATTCCAGGTTTAAGTGATAAAATTCCAGGTTGTTACATTCTCCCTCCTTAAAAGAATTTCATCCCCGATATTTAACCACAACCCAAAACAAAAAGGTGTTCGCCCAAAATAATATTTTCTAAACATAAACCCCTATGATATACATAGATCACTGGTACGCAATATCTAATTCGATCTTCTATTTGAATACACAACTTTGCTCCAAAACTAATACTGATTCTTCCATCCCCTAGTGCGGACTCTGATCAGGCTTCTTGATCAAAAACCTTCGATTTTCTTGCATTGATCTCAACAAAGATTAGAAAAATCTATGTATCTAACCAAAAATCCTCATCAATATTCACCGTCATGAATCGAGTGATGAATCCTTACTCGGACTGGTGTACACACTTCAAAGTTCCAAATTCGAATCTTTAATCAGAATCTTGCAACGAAATGATCTATGTACCTCATACCTATTTATTAACTTTCCAAAAAAAATTATGAAAACATTTCATAAAACTTTTATCTTTTATTCAAACATTTTTATAAAGATGCTTCTTTATATATAATCACTTTAAAATATTTATTCCATCAAAAATTTCTATCTTCTTTCTAAAGAAGCCATTAAATTTAAAAGATAAATTATCTTTTATTTCTAAAATTATAATATAATCCATATATTATAATACACTTCCTTTAACCAATAGAAAACAGCTTGATAAAAATTAATAACCAATAATTACTCTATCAGTTAATTATTCACATTATCTTTTTAACTTTGTAGAAAATTATATGGATCGAGTAAATCAAAAATGATACCAAGGAAATGGGTGCTACCAATAGAGTCGCATATTCTCTTAACAAGAAGGAGAATACTTTAAGAGAAGTGTTTACCATGCGAATACATCTCCTGCCCATTTTTAGTTACTTTCGAGCCACTCGAACTAGTTAACCATAAGATTCTTTTTGAAAATACCTGGATTTAAATTCTAAAAAATTCCTTTATAAACACGTTTTATCAATCCAATTTGTAAATCACTCATATAAAACAAATTTATTTATCTTAGATAATTTTCTTTAATCTTAAACCAACATTTTAATTTATCAAACACGACATAGTCAAACTGTGAAACTAAATTCACGTGATGTTTGTAATTAACTTTTGAATCAAACAACCAATCAATTAATGATACTAATTGAATATTACCATTCCCTTAATAACCTAACACTACATAAATAACTATATCATATGAAAGATATTCCTTTATATTCTAAATATAATCCTAGGTAAAATTATTTCATTTACCAATTTTCTAAAATAAAAATCATTCATATATGCATTAAAATATACGTGCTCATATATAATACTCTCAAGCTCGTTCTATGTGTCACTTACACTATCTCTAATAAGTTACTCATTATAGGTCGTTACTAACCATATCACTAATGAGATTTTACTCTACTAGGCTTAAGTGTTCGCTCAACCTAAGCTCCAACACCAACTGTAACGAACAGGATTTTCGATCCTCGAAAATCGACACTAAAAAGCCTAACGTATTGCAGCCGATGATTTAAGTGTCAGAAAAACAGATTGTTTAGGCAAAAGAGAGTAAAGACAGAACAAAATCTCACCAAAATGGAATAATTAATCATATCAATAATCTTTACAGTGGAAAAACTTTTAATTGCTTATATCCGAGTCTATTCTAAGCTCACCCTGGACAGTTATAAATACTTGTCCATACGAATCCTGAAAAATCATAAACAAAATAGAAAAGTAACTACGTCTACACGTTGATGAAGATATCCAGCTCTCTTCGGGAAACTAAAAGCGACTTCGACTAATTTTAAAACTACTTGGATTTGTCCCAAGTATTAAAAATACCAAGATCAGTCTAGAAACCACCGTGAGAAAACAAATCATAAATATACATGACAGTGTCATAGATTGACTTTGATGCAAAAAGAAACCATTGAAAAGAAGAGTATTTCATAACTACACATAAACATGGACATTTTTTTACCTTATGATAACTAATTTTTTTTGTCAAATCTTTTAATATTATTTCTAATGACATCGCTTTGAAAACACTTTTCAAATAACAAATAAAAATAGTCGAAATTGTGACATTTGTTAAATTCGACATCGTGTTTAGGTATAAAATCAAGAACGTAAAGGTACGTATTGGAGAATGGATTTCCAACAATGACAAGGTAAGGGACTACCTTCCGACAGTACCTCTCTAGAGGAATGTAACGAGACGCAGCCCCGCTACCCTCTACCAACACAGAACCGGCCCACCTCTACCATAGATAGTACCAAATATGTCATCACCCCGGTTGCTCTCGACCTATCCATTGCCACAAATATATAGCAAACCGGATATATAAAGAAAAAACTAGAATGGTGATGATCATCTCCTAATGGGTGCGATCCACATAGCCATGCTGCATCAATCCAGTTTCTGCCATTACCGATGTGTAAGGCCTAAGGTAACATTTTACCTTTCACATAATAGTAAATCCCACTTTGAATGCCACATTACGATTTCCATCAACACACTAATTGATTTTATGAAAGCACAACCCCTGAGTTCATCCACCTTAGGGGAGGGTGTTAAGTATAAGAATGGTTACCTTCTACACCAAACAGATATACGTTTGTGAAAACCATTGCACGTGGTTTTAGAAATGCAATGTCAACCACTCGTCTATATAAGTTGTCTGGAATAGGACAAACCAAAGGTACTCCTACTACACCCTGTTTGGGAATCACCCATAGGATTGGTAGCGAGCAGTCCTTGCATTTAAGATTTCAATATGAAGGTACTACTGCCACCATATGTATATAATATAGGAATCACCAGGTTAGTGGCAAGCAGCCCTACATTATGAATACTACCATCTTCAAAATCATTGTCTTCAACATGTCTTCACTTTCGAACACATATATTGGTTTGAAGTGGTTTTTGGATAGGAATCATCAAAATCCGATCTTGGTCTCTCCGAACCAATTATCGATAAAAGACGTGTATAGAAAAAAGTTATGCCCCATTTGTTAAATCCTCTTTTCTTCTTTTACTCAAAATATTATTTAACTTTAGAATATCTTTTTATCTAATAAAATATCTTTTAGAGATATGTATCTTTAAACCAATCTATTTTGGGATATACAGAATTATTAAAACTTTTAACTTTGGAAATACCAAATCATTTCCTTTTAATTACTTAGGGAAAAATTTCCATGTTCTTTTATTAGCATAATTAATAAAGATCTCATTTTTTCGAAACATGTTTTTAAAAGGGTTAAAAATAATGTTATTTAAGACATCGTTTACTATAAATCCAAATCACTTAGTATTAAGTAAAAATGATTAACAGATTTTTGATTAATTATACTCAATACAAATTTCCATATTCAACCTATACTGTTCATCGAATAACGATGAAATCACCTTTTAAATTCATACGAATAATATGGGTTTCCTCCTCAGAATTTAATATAGAGTTTAGCTAGAATGTTCTCTTTACCATCAAAATATTGTTTGAATTCATGTTTAACTTTGTGGGAAATTCAAAATATTTTGTCATTTATCTTAGGAAAATATGATCTGAGTTAATCAAATTAACTATCCCATAGGCCAGTCCGGTTAGCTAGAGGGAGCAAGCAAGTGGTTTTCCAAACTCCAACCTAGAGACTATCTCTCTGTCACCCATAATGCAGTCAAGTTATTTGATCGACTCTAAACTTTTAAAAGTATTTGATTTATCATTTGAAAAAATTTCAAAATGATTCGGGAAGAAAAACTAAGTTCAAACCATTTATTCAACCGTAACTAAATTCCATTGCTAAATTGTCGATGAATATTGATTTTATAGCTTTACAAATAAAAAACCAATTTTAATATATTTGTGCCCATTTTTATAATTCAAATTTCTTTAAAAACATTTTAACATATCTAAGGAATTTATTTCATATTTTTAAAGATTTTAAAACATCTATTTAAAGAGTTGAAAATAATATTTTGACGAACTGACAAAATGCAACGATTTTAAAAACTTGATTTGGACATATTTCAAACTTTGCTAAACAAAATCTTGATTTTTCTGTTTTATTTGGAAACTATGCCCACAAGAGTTTAGAAATTTTTTATTTTAAAGAACTCCACCTCATATTTTATCTTACACATCCATTTAACTTTTAGGTTGCGAAATCGCGAACTGTTGAAACGCGGCGGTTTATTTTTCAGCTTTTAGTCAAAATTTTCAAAACTTGTCTGAATGATAATGGAAGTGTATGTATATTTTATTTCTTCCTTACTTATATTGTTACCATTATTTTTCTAGAGAATAAGAAGCCATTAGAGCTTAGGAAGGAGAAGAATAAGATGAAGAAGCAATGAATGAATTTGTAAAGGTATGGATGTGTATTTATAGGATTACAAGCCTTAGCCCTTAAACTTGGAAATGAACTAGACTTCCCCCTCCATCACCTCTCCTAGGTACGGCTAAACCCACCACCTAGCCCACTCCCCTCCCATGTGCTTGTCTTCTCATGAGTGAGTGATGGTGAATTTGCTTTTTCAAGATGCATTTGTTTATACATAAGGAGCTTATATGTAGCTGTAATACCCATTTATATGTATATATGCATGTATATGTATGTGTGTGTATGTTCAAACAAAGTTCCTATTAATTAACCATTATCATTTGTCAAACCGTCGTAAGTCTGGAATCCGAATTATGGTTATATTTTAAAGTTTTTGTTAAACTATATATATTTTTAATAAAAACTTGAAAATAAATTTCTTATTATTTCCAAAAAATCAAAACAAGTTTATTTGAATTACACAACCATATTTAATGATATTAAAATCCATTTGTAAAAATACGACGTCGATTTGTCAAAGTGCGACGAAGTTTGTAAGCTTTTATGAAATAAGTATATATATATTTATAAAACCCTTATAAATCACTCATTATCATTATAGAACAATTATATGAAATTTACTAAGGCTATTATATTTATAAAATTTAATAAATTTTTAGAAACTTAAATTTTCTATCTACAAAAATGCGACGAAGCTAATTTATTTCTAAAATGAGTTCATATATTTATAAGACCATTTGAAATGAGTTATTATCACTATATAATTAATAAAATGTATTATTTAATATTTAAAATCAATTTAAAATTAATTACATATTTCAGATTTAAGTGATAAAATTCCGGATCGTTACATTTCAAAGTCTTATACATTAGGACAAAAGGTATGTAAAAATATGTTACTATTTTGGTTGACATGTATGTGAATTATGTTATATAAAATATATTTTTATGAGCACCTGCACAAATATGTGCAGATAACTAAACTTTGTATCAAAAATAGACTAAGTATTCCAAGCAAACTACGTCTTTTACTCAAGATCGAAAGCCATTCATTAAAATGAAATACCCACCTTCTATACTTAATAGGAATAACCCTAACTTTCCAAATAGCAATTTTCTCAAATACTGTAATGGGCATAGCACATGGTTACAGTTCTATACCAAATAAAAAGCTCACCTTCTATATTGAATAAGAAAAACACTCGCTTTAGTTATGAAATCATAAATTGACCTTCTATAAATCTATACATGATTTCCCTATTTTTAAAGAACAAAAGAAAAAAAATTGAAAAGATTTGTATTTAAGGTAATTAGAAGCGAGACAACAGCAATTGAAATAAAAATTTAAGGCAATTGAAAGAAGCATTGCTGTAGCTAGTAAGGCAGCAACGAGAAGATGGTTGGGCAGGCACAGTTGTCGAGGGGTGCAGTGGAACACGGAGGTGGAAAAGAGTAGCTCGACATCAATGATTGAGAAGCATGATATTTTTTGTTGCCCATATCCCTTGCATTGCCCTAAACATTATTTTTGCTTGCCTTAGTCTTGGGCCGGGCCTAATGGGGACCATCTCCTGTTCCCACTAAAGGAGGGTCTTCATATTTTTTGTCCTTTGTAGATGACTATACAAGTCGTTATTGGGTCTATTTGGTGAAACATTGTTTTGACTTTTTTGAAATATACAAAAACTTTAGAGCACTTGTCAAAAAAAAATATTCAATTATCATTAGATGTTTTTAATGTGATCTAAGCGGAGAATACACTTCAAAGAAATTATATGAACTACTTTCCATAGATGGAACCTTCCAAAAAACCTCATATGCTGTTACAAAAAGAAAAAATAGGCATAATCTTGAAACTGCTCGATTTGTGTTACTTTCTACTCTTTTCCCTAGAGAATTTTGGAATGAAACTATTCCTACAATTGTCAGACCAGATAGCATTATTTCATGTTCTCACATTTAAGGTAATTCATCTTTTGAAAACTTGTATGGAAATACAACAAGTTTTTTAATTTTAAAGGCGTTTGATGTACTTGTTTTATTCTCAATCCTCGTATGAAATGTAACAAGTTATCTTCTCGATGTGCCCTTTTTGTCTTTTTAGGGCATAATGGGTTATAGATGTTTTGATCCAACCACTCAAAAAATTTATTTTCCTCTAATGTTATTTTTTCTAAACATATATCATTTTACTCCATTTCATCTACCACCCATAGTTTAACTAGATCCGATCTTATTCATATAAATCCTATTTCTGAGGATAATAGTAATATGATAGGCCTATAAAGACTAGAATACCTGAAGCCGCATCTTCCCATCTATTGCTTCTCAATCTCTAATTAAGCATGTAGATCCAACTCTTTGTCATTCCAAACTCATGTGTAAGTCTATAAAAATACATTAATTTTCTTATTCTTATTATTGTTCATTTTTCTTTATTCCCTCCGTGTATAATCTACCAAGCCAACTTCTTATAAAGTTTTAGTTCTTAGTCCTTGTTAACGAGAGGCTATAAACATAGAACTTTCCTCCTTGCAAAAGAAAAGCACTAGGGATTTAATCCTCTACCTCATGGTTATGAGTGTCATTTATTGTCATCAGGTATACAAATAAAAATAAAATTTGATGGATCAACCGAAGGATATAAAGCTATATTTATTGTAAAAGGTTATTATTAGTAGTATGACATTGATTATGTGAAGACTTTTGCTTCTATTACAAAATGACTATCTTTTATTACTCTCATTGCTGTAGCTTTCGTTCAACGATGGTCCGTTTCACAAATTGATGTTAAAATTCCTTTTTGAATAAAGATCTTTAAGAAGAAATATATATAGAGTCTCCTTATGGTGTTTCTCATGAATCTGGATATGTTTTCAAGCTTAAGAAATCATTGTATGGATTCAAGCAAGCACCTCGTGTTTAATTTGAGAAACTTTTTATTGTGACTAAATCTCATAGTTTTGCCTCTAGCTTTCATGACAACGCACCGCTTGTTAAAAATACTAATGCATCACGTATCGTAGTATCATTGGATGTTGATGATATGACTATTATAGGGATGATGTAGACGACATTTCTAGCTTGAAAAAATTGTTAGCCAAAAAAATTGAAATGAAGGATCTGGTCAACTAAAATATTTTTCAGAAATCGATGTGATTTACTCATCAAAAGGTTATCTTATTTCTCAGTCAAGATATGTCATGGATATTCTTGAGAAAGCCAGACATACTGATAATAAGGTCGTTGGCACTCCTACAGAAGTTAATGCAAAGTACTCTCCATCAGTAGTGTACTCCTATCAGATCCAACTTTAAACCGTACAATTGTTGGAAGCTTAGTTTTTGTTACTGTCACTTGTCTAGATATATCATATGCAGCACTAGTTGTTGGTCAGTTTATAGCATCCCAAACTGCAATTCACCGACCAACTATTCTTCGTATTTTAAGGTATCGTCGACACAATATTTTCTATAGCCTTCTATTTACTTCCACCTTCTCCTTGGAATAACATGCCTACTGTAATGTCGATTTTGGCAGCGATCCCATAGTTAGCAATGGATTACCGACTTTGTATTTTTAGGTGATTTCTTGCTTCTTAGACGAATAGAAACTATCCATTTATTTCTCATTCTTGAATGGAAGAAGAGTATCATGCTATGACATCTACCAGTAAAGAGATTGTTTGGCTACCTTAGTTACTTGCAAATATGGAGGTGTCACTTTCAGATCCCATGCCTATGTATTGTGAAAATAAGAGTGCTATTCAAATGTCTTGCAACTTAGTTTTTTTGAGCGGACCAAGCATATTAAGATTGATTGTGACGTTACACATTAGAACGGCGTAATCACTCAACCTTTTGTTTTCTCTTCCATGCAGATTGTAGACCTCATTATTACGTCACACTCAGTTTCTCATTTTTGGCTTTTAGTTAGTAAACTCTCAATGTTTATGGCTGCTGCATCGTAAGTTTGAGGGGAGTCTTAAGAACTCATATTATATGTTAAAGAATAAGTCAAGGATATTCATATATCATGGCTTTCCCATATTACAATAATTTCCTATTATATAATTACTTAGGTTCTAAGTAGTATGTTTATAAGTAACTAGTTATGAAGTTATAATAAATGTCGTTGTCTTGTAATAAAGTTTATTTCAACCCAATGAAATTGAGATAACCTTCTTAATAATCAAAAGAAGCTTAAAAGGTCCATGAGGAAGATTTTTCAAAGCTATCTAAGAACTTCTTTGAAAAAATTATAAGGAAGATTGGTAGCAACCCTTCATCATTTTCTGCTTTGTATTTTATTTCTAGTAGTAATTTGTATTTATTTTCTTTGCTAATGCACTTTGCTTTTCACTAATAAAATCATTTGATTTCTTAAATATATGAAAATTGTACATCTTATATTCTTTGGAAACACATAGAAATAACTATATATCTATTAAAAATGAAAATTAAAGGAAAAAAATTTAAAACAAGAAAATGGCTTATGTCGACATACAACAGTAGAATCAATTTTTGAAATTCAAATTTAATTTAGTTATTAAATTCTTATAAGGAAAGGTTTAAGACAAATTTATACATTATATAAGCACTATTTTCTACCAGAAAATCAATTCATGTTCTTTACAAAATACTTGCTTTCATTTCTTTTCAATTTTCTTAAATAAAAATGGATAAAGCAAAAGGAGTTATCAAAGAAAAAATGAGTGAAAATCTCGAAGAAGCTTTACAAAACATCAAAAAGAAAATCCACACCATTCAAAGGAATCAGAAACATCTGGAGATGAATCAGAAACATATGGTATACAAACAAGAAAGTCAATTCATCTCTCTTTACTACTTAGTTTCCTACTTCCTTAAAGGAAGGAATAAATATGTTCTTGAAAATATTGAATGTGGGGAGATAAAAGATGAAGAAATGGATATTAATGAAGATTTTTTTGACAAAAGGGAAATGATCTCAACTGACCACATCATTAGTCCTAATGGATGGGTTAAAGATCATTAAAAGAAATCATTATCCATTTAGATAAGTTTTATATATATGTCTATATTTTTTGTACTGTATATTTCTATGTATATGTTTCTTTCATATATTAGTTGTATATATACAAGTCTAATGATTTATGTATAAAATAGTTATTTGTTTAAATCTTATATATATATGGATACATGCATGCATGCATACATACACATATATATATAATAGGAATACCTTGAAACACAGAGATATCATCAGACAATTTATGGCCAAAGTGGATGAGATCAAGATACATTAAAACAAACTTTTGGACAGATACAATAGATAATAATGCATCTGTAATATGGAAGAATATCATGAAATACAGAGAATTATTGAAACCTTTGATTGAAAGGAGAATAGCGAATGGTAATACAATTGATCTTTGGAGAGATCCATGGTTTAATGGTAAAAGCCTAATTGACAGATTGGGATTGGAAAGCTTCTCAGACTATGGTCAACCAAATTGTGCTGTTTCAAGTATAATGGAAGGAGGAGTTTGGAAATGTGAAAAATAAATTGTTGCAAGGAATTATACACAGGGAATTCAGAACCTTCCTATATATACAGGGAAAATGTGTGATGAGTGGTGCATGAAACATTCTAAGACAGGCAAGTTTCAATTCAGTAAAATAATGGAGGAAGTCAGATTTAAGCATCAAAAAGTTAAGTGGTATAATTTTATCTGGAGTAAATCAATTGAACCAAAAATGACCCATACAACATACAAAGCCATCCTTGGTAGACTTCCCATAAAAGATCGGCTACAAAATTGGGGAATTATAGAAGAAAACACATGCGGATTATGTAATGAACAGATTGAAAGTCATGAACACTTATTTTTTGAGTGTAATTTCACAAAATTAGTTTGGAAACATCAGAAAGAGAAATGTACAGGATCGACTGAAATTAAAACAAAAAAAGAGGAAATTTGCTACCTGAACAATTGGAGAAATTGTTCGAATCTTCTGCAAGAAATATTCAAAATTTTCTTCGCAGCTACCATTTGGAACATCTGGCATGAGAGGAACAACATGGATTTTAACAGAAAAGAGACAAACATTCTATCAGTGAATGCGAAAATAGATCGTGCTATCAAAATGATGATTCTGAGAATCAGCAAGAAATTTCTTACCAGCCTAAAGGAACAAGAAAAATCACTACTGGAGAAGTGGAAGTGGAAGGCAGACGATGAAGGATTTCTAGCAGAGATTTAGGAGCCGCCATGACTGACCAGAAGCTTGCTTAAAGAGGAGTTTAGATATGGAATGTTCGAACTGTGTATTTAGTATTAATCATTGTAAACAGTTCGAGTATTATTCACTGTAAACAGTTGGGCTTCGGCCCGTATACGCAGTAAAGTTTAACCAATTTTCAAAAAAATAAAATAAGAATACCTTGATTTGAAGCTTCTGAAATTACAAATATACCCTTAACAGCTATGGTACTAAATTATGGACAATTCTATTTTTGTTCCTCCACATGCCGCCAAATACTGTATCTTTTATAACCCAACAATAAATTCACTCTACTATGGAAATTGCATACAACTTCTTTATCTTCTTTTCGAAAAACATACTGCAGTAATGGATTATAATCTTTGATTCTTTATGAAGGTATGTTGTTTACTTATTTCTAAATTAAAGCTTTCATTCTACTTAAATTTTGGTAAAGGTGATGACACAATCAAATGAAGTAATTATTGGTAATCAACTATTGATCAAAATGTGCAGATATACCAAATATTTTGTCGCCACTTTACCGAACTACGGCCTTTACTGTTTACTGAATTAAATAAAGTCAATGATTTGGATCGAATTGTGATATGTTATCATTGAAGTTACTTCAATAATCAAGTGCCAACATATTAACTTCAATCGGTAAGTTTATTCATATGCTTTTTGTTAAAGTTGGATGTCATTTATAAGCACGTAATTTGTTACCATGTATTCGAGTGCACATAAACTACTTGATCAAATTATTGAAAAAAACTTAACATCATGTTTAACTCTCTTTCTTTGAATATTCAAAACTTAATATTTCACATAATCATTTCTTCTTCTCGAGTATTATTTCTATATGAATTTTCATTAATGCTTCTATTTACATATTTGTGTTCTGTAAGCGTCCATGTTGAGTTATATTTGGATTAGAATATGTGAGTGTTTCACCTTTTTACTATAGAATTAGAGTATTGATTGGGTGTATTATGCTCTATATGTGAACTATAAGTGGTAATAATGACTATTCATTAAAAAGAAGTTAAGCATGGTACTACTTGTGCATTGTCTTTATGTCATTATTTTACTATTTATTTGGTGCAGGCTACATGGTCATTGAAGTGGTCATCTCATTACTTTTGAGTTTAAAAATAAAATATCGCTATAATGAATTAAAATGGCATATATCTCCAGTAAATGTCATCGGTGAACAAGCAAATTACAGTCATGTTAACAAATTATAGACTTTTGTATTGTTCTTAATATTAAATATCGCTATAATGTATTAAAACGGTACATATTTCTAGTACATGTTATCGGTGAATAAGAAAATTACAGTCATGTCATCAAATTATAGACTTTTGTATTGCTCTTAATATTAAATACAAAAACTACGAAATATTTGTAGTCAGTGTGATATTTTCTATAAATTCATTTCTTTTGGCATGACTAGCTTTGAAAAAAAGTATTAGTTCAACGTTAATAATAAACATGCCATGTTTTTTCCCATTTTTCGTATAGCTTCAAATATATAATAATGATGGATCAGTTTTATATGTGTACTCGTAAGACGCTGAAACCGTAGAATATACATTTTTTTCAAAATTAAGTCCACCATTATTTCATATTTATGCTAATTATACTTATATGCGACTAGATAATTATGAGTTTCTGAATTAAAAAATTTAGGCCACATGTTCCTTTGCAATAAAAAGAAGTTGATGCTCTTTTTTGCATACGTCCAATGGACGTGTAATACAAATTGGTATATATAATTACAATAAATAAAATTTATATACTTGCTATAATTAAAAGATTTATTTAACACCCCATAACCGTATTAACACTAACCAAATTTTATACAGATTATTTTATTCCATTTTTGTCAATGACAAAGAGGCAGAGAAAAATGTAATAAAATATATTAACTAGAAAGATAAAGGGAGCATTAACATAGAGGTAGTTAAATTTAAATAAAATAATTATTATTTTATTCAAAAATATTTAGGCGGTCGTCATCATAAACAATGAGGAGATTTAGACCATTGATATTGGTTTTGATGATAACAACCAGATAAATATTATTTCTACTGATTTTCAAGTTATGTATAATATAGTGCTTGAAATACATGAATACTATCAAGATATATTACAGAATAATACAGTAAAGATGTAACGATTAGGATTTTCATCCCTCGAAAATCGACACTAATATGTCCACTGTATTGCGTGCCAAGCATTCTAATGCCGAAAAATAGATCATTAGGGTTAAAAGACAGAAGAGGAGAATTAAAACAACATAGAATTTCACAATGCAACAGAACAATATATATTACTCAACATAATTTATTACAAAGTCATTTTAGACATATTAAATCAGAGTCATACTAATACAAATTCTACCCTAGGACAGTTATAACTGTCTGTCCCTACCTAACTAAATACAGTATACATATAATACAGCGAAAACAAGAAAAATAACTAGCTATCAATGAAGCCGCCTACTCCAAGCTCCTTCTAGTAGATCCATGGAAAAACCTGGACTACTTGGCTGCCCATTTACATTTGAGCACCCAAGAGTTTAGGAAAAGAAAATAAACTCCAGGTTAGACATGGAGCTGGTATGAGTAAGCTCAAACTACTTAATTACTACGTTAAAACTCTTTTGAAATCAAAGGTATCTCGTCAGACCATGCCGCACATAAACACGGATGGAATATTAACTTATGATAACCAAAACATTTGTAAATAAAATACAACGAGATTATAATAATGTCTAGAGTACAAATACATATCGAAAATAGCTGAAATTGTTATATATTAAATTCTAGCATATTAGGCTCTAAAATTAATACCGTAACGGCATGTCTTGGAGATGCATTTCGTACTATGGAAAGGTCAGGCACTACCTTCAAATGGTACAACCCTATAAAATGCACTGAAGTCTGACAAGAACTTTTTGTACGCTTGCTACATAGAGTCAGTTGCCACCTTAACATGGAGAACTGGATCACCTCATCCCATTTTGACACAGAGGACTTGTATTATCATTGTGTTTGCTTACAAAACAACTCGAATATGGATAATCTAGAATGGATAGTGGCTCCTAATGGTAGCTGACTACATAGCTCTGCTGCATACCTCGTTTTTACCATTTCTCGGTTTGTGAGGCCCGTGAGGTCACGTCTTTACCTTCTTCCTCCTAGCAGACCATCTTAGAATGCTAAAACTTCCCTCTAGGGAGAGATACAATGCCAACGTTCATCCATGCAAGTTGTTTCGGAATCGAACAAGCATTCCACATTACTATCTTCCATTTTGGAATCACCCTAAGGAAGAATAGTATAACTCCACTGCATACTTCAATATTATTTAACATTGTTCGTTATTATTTTAGAGTGGTTCGGATAAATCCGACGATCGGTGTCTCCAAATTAAGAAATAATTATCAGCTAACTCAATTTCGGTTCTTTTGGAAGTATGCTTTAAGCAATCGAGTTCTCGACGAGAAACTCAGATATACCCGACATACCTCCTGATTCAAAACAGGTCCAGATTTGATATTCGATTATTTAACTATCAAATAAACAAACAACAACCAATTTCATTTGAGATTATTTTATCCATAGCAACCACTAAGCCTCAAAAAAATCTTCATTTAATAAATCTCTTTCAAAAATGTGTATCTAAAACATTCAAATTTACTTATCTTTCTGACATAAGTGTATTTATAGAACCTTTGTGAATAACTTCTTACTTCCAAATAAGGTTAAAAAGGGTTAACAAATGTTGTTTAAATTGTAGATATGGACAACCCTGAACATTATTCCTTTAGTTTTAAGTGTGGAACGGATGTTTCATACCACTATTTTTAAAAGACCGGTTTAGTGAAATCCATATCTCAAATTCTTTTTAAATGGTTTTCGATAAATCCCTTCTAATCAAATCTATTTCATTCATGGAATCTCTTTTACTTGAAATCCAAATCCATTTCAAAATGCTTTCCAAACTTTCAAATTTATTTATAAAACCCTTTTATAAATATTCAAAGCACTTCTAAATCCTTTACAAATAACCAAACCTTTTATAAGCTTCTTTATAAACATCAAAATCCCTTCCAAAAACTTCTTTTATGAATATTCAAAACCTTTCTAAAACTTCCTAACGAAATTCAAGAATCGTTTATAAAATTCCTTTATAAAACTTTCATATTTACACAACCTCTTAATGAAACCTTATCCAAAATTTTCCTTTTGATAAACCCATCAAGTATTAAATTCATTAACTAACCGTTGCCAAATCATCCTTGAAATGTCTTATCCAAAATGGAATAACTTTGAAATCGTTATCGTAAAAGAAAATGAAACATTTAACTTCATAAAATCCATCGTAGGCTTAGAGACCACAAGGTATTTTTTATTTTGGTTCTGGTTAACAAGTTAGCATGGATTTTTGAGTGAGCAAGCAGTAAGTAAAGGGGATCATTGAATCACAACCAATCATTCTATTATATGGGTATATGTCCTAGTAGATGTCATTTAATTTTCTAGTCATAAAGGGTTACTTAAGGCTTAAATAAGAGATTTTCGGTTTAAATAATTAACTTAGATAAGAAAACTTGTTTAAAATCAATAATTGATAGAGTTTCAAAGAACTTTTAAAGTGAATAACCCTTAATTAAAACATAAGTTAAAACTTAATTAAACCTTAAGAAATCTTAACTAAATCAAAAATTAAATCATAATTAAACCTTAATTTAGATTATTTTAACTCTTAGTTTATTTAGCTAAAAATTTAATCTCAATTAAGCTTGGTTACGTCTTAATTAATCAATAATTAGACCTTAGTAAATTAAAAAATAAGTTACAATTAAACCTTAATTAAACTTTAATTAAATAAACATTCATTTATAAGTAAACCCTAATTAAGTAGTAATTAAGTGAAAAATTAACCTTTAATTGAATAATAATTAATTAAAATAATTAACTCTAATTTAATAGTTAATTAAAATAATTAAACATGATCAAGTAAAAATATAATTACCTTTTATCTTAATTAACCTTACTTAAAAATTCCTTAACCAAAAATATTTAACTTCATCAATAAATTCTTAAACTCTAATTACTTAATTATATTAAATAAATAAATTATTAATATAAATAAAATTAACTTTGAATTACTTAGTTTGGTTTCAAATGACTTTTTCAAAATACAATCCAAAAGAAAACATTCTAAACTTGAAACCGCGAAATCTTCCGAATGCATCATAGCGGCTATCGCTACAAGCGTAGTTCACAGAATTGATTCCAGGTGAAAACCTAACTTTAACTCTAGTTACTACACATTTTAAAACACAATGGAAGAGTTTTGTTAACTTACACTTAGGGTGAAAACTTGGAAAACATTTTGTAAATCCAAAACTAGAAAATAAGCTTTTGTTTTCAAATCGGATCTCAAGTTCTTTGCGACATTTAAAGGTGCTAACTTCACAATAATTTCATCACATACACTTGGTTTTGGTTTCATAAACACCCTACCAACATATCATAACCCATCATTTTCATATCCACACCTAAACATACCATTTAACATCCAAATCACAAATCCAAGCACAATCACAAACATGTAACCATATTTCATCAAAACAATATGATATTTCAACACAACAAGCATTATATTTGCACAAAATATAGTTTAATATAACCAAGTTAATATATTTTCCAAAAATGAGAGTTTTACTCTTTGAATCTTACAAATTCAAACCAAACTTTTGCTAAAATTTTGAAAAACCTAAGATCTTGCAAAATTGAAGGTTTTGGATGCCTACACAACCAAAATAGGCTCGGCCTTGGATAATTAAGGCTCGGCCATGTACTAATAGGGCTAGGCCATGCACTATTGGAGATCGACCATGTAGGGTTAGGTGGATGATGGTGCTTGTAATTGAATATTAAGTGAAGAAATGGATGAAGAAGGGTTTTAAACAAGTTATGGAAGGAATTTAAAGTGGAAAATCTGATATTTTATAACATAGAAAATATCTAGGAAGCCATGAAACTTTCTCAAGCTTCAGGAAATTTGAAATGAAGAAGAGAAGTTGTAAAGTGAAAATTATGAAATGGAAGGGGTGATTATAGGCTTAGGAAAATATTTAAAAATGTATAAGTGCTTGAATTAAATATGTGTGCATATGCATGCACTCCCTCCATATCCTATGATTTCTATCCATCCTATTCCCTCCCTACATTGCAACTATTCAATCCATGATCCTATGTACATTTTGTCGAAAGAGATATTTTATATATTAAAATATATATCTTTTTATAGTAAAAATCTCACTTATTTACATATATACATGTGCTTAAGTGAAAATATATGTAAATATCTATCGACATGACAAAATAAGTTGTAGTGTATATGTATGCGTTTGCAATAGTGTTTTAACATTTTTGATAACTTTTAACCAATTGAAAATTGAAAATTCGAAAAATGATTATTGATCACATTTTCTATTTTTCTATGAACTACATAAATTAGTGAACAAATTTGAAAATGACTTTGTCATCATCATTTATTATATAAATAAGTTTATTTCTTAATAAAAAAATTCATTTACTTATTATTTTAAAATATAATTAAATATTCATTTAAATAGTGATTAAATTCTAGGTCGCTCACTCTTCCCTCCTTTAAAGAACTCCATCCCGAAATTTGTCACAATCCTAAACCAGAAGTATTGTTTAATAAAAGAAAGTTCATTTAAATCTTCTTATTTATATAATTCCAATTTAACTTCATTTATAATCTATCCTCTAACCAAAATACCTTATGACAAGTCAACCTTCCCTATAGAGTTGGCACAACATAAAGTCATGAAACTTTTAGCTCTAGTCCTAGTTTATCTACAAGGGTAGGAGAGATAGAACTATGATAGGAACTAATATCCATCAATAACAATAGAAGAAATGATACATATATATTGAATATCATTCAAATAACACACAAATCTAGATATACGCTAGGTGATTCCATCATAGATGGGAAATGCACTTCAAATGATGCATACAAAAAAGATACTAACACGACATAGCTTAGGATACTATCCTTAATACTAGTCTCTATCTTGCTAGTGCTAAATTGATTCTTCCACAACTCCTTTTCCCTTTGCTACTACTAAAGCAGATGGTTCTGTGATTATAACAAAGGGTTTAGACTACCGCTTTTCCTTGAGCTCGGGACGATTTCTAATGAAATGTCCCTCCAGGTGGTAGTAGTAACTCTTTGATACATTCTACTTCTCAAGCTTTTGTCTCTTAGCCTTCGCTTTCTCCATTCTCTTTTTCTTACCCCTAACTAATTTTCTGAACCAAGTGATCCTTCTCTCTATATGCAAAGGAACCATATTTGGGCAACTTTATCTTGAACGGGTGCTTCTAATCTTTAGTAGGTCCAGTAGTAGGCGGCTGTGGTGCAAAATCTTAAAACCTTAGAGCATTACTTATCAGCTTCTCGAATGATCCCTGGATATTTTCATTATGTCATTACATAGCTTGTCGCACCAGCCCAGCCAATTTTTCCATGATTGGTTTTGAACCCAAGAACTTTCTTTGACTTAAAATCATAAAACCATAGCATAACAAAACAAAATCCATCGAGGTTTGATCTTGGGGCCCTTCTTCAACAATATAGCCGTTAGTTCCAAAAACTCTAGGATTCATAACTATTGACTATTTGGATTCATATTAAAACATTTAATTCTAAACTTTACTAGACAGTCCCTAAGTTTAAAGAATGATTTTAAAAGAAAACAATAATAATTTCATGGCATTCAAAACATTTACAAGGATACATATTACACATAACTTCCAAAAACACCATCATATCTATGAGTACATACTTAAGATACTTATCCCTTTCTACTGTTCACCTCCTCATTCCATATACACATCCCCACAATTATATCTCTCGAGGTGGCTGGTTTCTTCTTAATAGTCCCTCCATCCTATAGTGCTCGTTGAATCATAGGACAATTTTTCTTGATGTGTCTTAGTTGCTTGCAAAAGAAGCAACGTTTTTCCCAAACTTTAGGAACTACTAGTTCCTCCTTCCCTTCTATACAATGGTCCATAGTATATCATGTCTTATGACATAAGTAGCAACTAATTTCCTTTCCTTTTTTGAAGAATTTCCTCTCTGGACCACTCTCTTCTGATTTTCCTCCCTAGGCCTCTTCCAACGCAGCATGAATTTCCTCTTTTTACATTTATTGATGCTACCATTCTTTGTTGAAGTTGTCGGCTTCTTCTGAACTTCAACTACTTCTTCATTAGGAACCACAACTGCTTTGGTGGCTTGTCTATCAGTCTTTCCATCCTTAATGGTTAACTTCTTCGATCTCTTTCCATGTGCTCTCCTTCCTTGCGTATCCATTCTTACTACCTAATTATAGTAAGATACCTTAAAAAACACTTCCAAATTGTGTTCATAATAGGAAAGGTATCGTTCCCTAATGATAATAGACCAATATTATCATTCCTTATCACCCTTACACCTAACTATCTCTATCAACTTTGAAAACATTTTCTTTACCTATAAAATATTATCCTTGGTGAAATTGTTTCATTTACCATTTTAAAACCATATTGTGTCGGTTTGCTTTATTCGTGTATAGGAAACCTCTATCGACACCGTGGCATCCCACATCTCGACTAGAGTTCTTAAGTCACCCAACCGATAAACCAACACAATATAAAATATTTTTATATCACTAACAAATACGCATTCATATATATAATACAATCAAACTCATAATAAGGCATTCCACTACCTTATCTCTTAATGGGTTTCTCCACAAAAGCCTAGGTGTTTGCTAAACTAGCTACGATATAAAAATGTAACGGCCTAGATTTTCGACCTTCAAAAATTGACGCTAATACATCCACTATATTGTGTGCTGAGCATTCAAGTGCCGGAAAATAGATCATTAGGGTTAAAAGAAAGAAAAGATAGAAGATGATAAATGAAACAATGTAGAATCTCACAATGCAACAGAACAATATATATTACTAAATATAATATATTACAAAGTCACTTTAGAAATGTTACATCAGAGTCATACTAATATAAATTCTTCCATAGGACAGTTATAACAGTCTATCCCTACCTAACTGAATACAATATAAACTTAATATAGCGATAACAAGAAAAATAACTAGCTAGCAATGAAGCCACCTGCTTCGAGCTCCTCCTAGTAGATATGCGGATAAACTTGAACTACTTGGCAGCCATTTAAATTTGAGCACCCAAGAGTTCAAAAAAAGAAAATAAACTTCAGATCAGACATGGGTCTGGTGTGAGTAAACTCAAACAACTTGATTATTACTTTAAAACTCTTTTGAAACCAAAGGTATCATGTAAGAGCACGTCGCACATAAACATGAACGGGTTTTTACCTTGCGATAAACAAAATATTTGCATATAAATCCAGTGATATTATAATAATGTCTATAGTAAAATACATACTCAAAATTGCTGAAATTGTTGCCATATTCAATTCCAACATATTAGGCTCTAAAATAAAAACTGTAAAGGCACGTATTGGAGATGGATTCCATAATATGGTAAGGTAAAGGACTACCTTCTGATGGCATACCTCTACAAAATGCACCGGAGTCCGACAAGAACTTCTTATATCCTTGCTACATAAAGCCGGCCCCTTTAATATTGCAAAGCGGATTACCTCATCTCTTCTTGACTATGAAGCCTTACTACCACAGTGTTTGCATGCAAAACAAATCGAATATGGACAATCTAAATTTGGATGGCAGCTCATAATGGTAGCTGACTACATAGCTCTGCTGCATACCATGTTTTTACCATTTCCCAGTTTGTAAGGCTCGTGAGGTCACATCTTACCTTCTTCCTCCTAGCAGACCATCTTGGAATGCTACCCCTACCCTCCAAGGAGAGATACAATGCCAGCATTCATCCATGCAATATTTTTCGGGATTGAACAAACATTCCACATCACTATATTCCATTTTGGAATCGCCCTCAAGAAGAATACTATAAATCCACTGCATTAATTTAACATCATTCGTCATTAGTTTGGAGTGTTTAGGATAAATCCATGGACCGGTGTCTCCAAACTAAGCAATAGTTTTTGGCTAATTCAATTTCGGTTCTTTTGGAAATATGCACAAAGCATCGAGTCCTCACCGGGGAACTCAGATACACCCAACATACACCCTGAGTCAAAACTGGTCTAGATTTGATAGTCGGTTATTTAACTATCAAATCAAATGTTACTCCTAAAATCCACCTTTAGACTTAGTCAAAACAAATTTGAGAGATGATATAGAAGAACAAGAGAAAATGGTTCCACCTAAACCTTTCGAAGGAACCAAAGGTATGCTACCGCCAAAGTCTGAATGCTTCAGAACCTTTCGAAGGTGTCGAAAGGTCTCCACACTCAAGATCCAGAAAGATCTTACCTTTCGATGGAGTCTTAACCACCTTTTGACTAGGTGATTCCCGATGCATGAAGACCTTTCGAATGATTCGATGCTACACCTTTCGAAGACAATGAAGAATAGCTCATTGTATATACTCCAAACCAATCAAAACAAATGATTTCACCTTCATACAAACTACTTGAAAGCAAGTGCTGTCTTGAACAACCCATTCGAAAGCTATAATAAGCCTTTCAAACCAGTCGAAGCCATTGTAACTCAGGAGGATTCCGCATCAAGTCACAAACAAGAGTTTAGAAGCAACCATCAGTGACGGAACTAACGACAACTCAATACTATCGAAACTACTAAATAAAGCCTATCAAAAGAGTCAAAAGCTCTTACAAGGTGATGCAAAGAAGAGAAGTGCAGTCGTTTCTTGCGACAAACGTGAAAGCATATTTGAGTTATTCGGCAGCCACCTTTCAACCAAGTCGAAAGCTTTAGGATCGAAAGGTGCTGACCCGCATCTATAAATATGACCCAAAGGGTCATGTTTTGGGGATTCAATCATGTCATTTTAATCTAATTAAAAGAGTTGTAAACCCTAATTTCCAAATTAATTTGGGGATTTGGAGTAACAAAGTCTTCTTTTGCTTGTGAAACGGAAGTTGTCGATTTTATACATTACTTTACTTTTCTTGAAGCTTTTATCAGGTTTTACATTGTGTTTCAGGCATTGCCTATATCAAAAGGACCCTTCCGACACATTCGAAACCTGAATTATTCAGATAACTTTAGTTATACATTCCAAGCAACCTTCCCCTGAGCTTCTGCTTTCGACAAGGTTGAACCCTAGCCTCAATCTATTGAAACCCTTGATAAATACAAGATGCCAAAAGGAAGAGCTCTCTGCAAGGTTGACTCCTAATTCCAAATCACTCTAACTTGAGATTTCCAATCCAAACCCGGGACATTTAAGCCTAAAACTTTCGTCAAGGTCGAAACCCCAACCTTGGATTCCTGGATCAAGTCTTAATACCTAATCAACCTTACTTTCAACAGGGTCAAAACCTCTGACACAGATTCTTCGATAAAGTCCTAGCCACATAATAGGAAAAACCTTCGACGTAGTTGAAACCCACAAAGGAAAACCTTATCCAGAGTACCTCTACTGTTTCAAAAGGTGGGTTTTCGAAGGGAAGACCAATCTATGTCAGCAATATCGAAAGGTAGATAAGGGAAGAAGCCGATCCTCTCAAATGATAATCTGAACAACTTTGTACTACAGTCTACTTGAAAGGAAATTCAAGGAGGATATACCCATTCCACTCCTTTCCATTTACCTAAGGGATAAACCTTATTCCATAATTCAACCTTGGGGTGTTGAGAATATTTCTTGTTAACATTTTTGGCACTAGAGGGAGGGGTTGAACCTCTGACTTGGTTAAACACCCAACACTACATGTCTCCAACCCCACTTAACCCAATCTCAAGATCATCTACTATGGTCGAATCATGGCTTGAGAATCGTAAGATCTAAACAAGGATCCTCTGATCCACATAAGATAAAGTTTCCCTCAAAATTTATCAAAGATTCTAATCAAAATGAAGGACAAAGGTTAAGGCTAGAAGCTCTGAGAATTGTAAATAAGAAAAATGCGGAATCATATGATCTTGAGAAATGGAGCTTAAACCTTTTTCATGTTGGCCCCACCCAATTTTTGCCTTAGGAAAAAGGATAAATGGAAGTGATAGTGTATTCAATCAAATGAAAAGGACCATCCAACACTATTACAAAGGCACAACCTTTAAAAAGAGATAATGCTAATTGCAATGCCTTTGCAAATAAGTGGCAACAACCAATTACAACAAGAACACTTCCTACACATGAACTACGAAGGGTGGCAAAAAGGAAAGCAATCAAAGAGTATGAAACTATAAAGCCAAGAAATAAAAAGTCAAAAAGACATCCTTAAGAATCAAGCTTCAGGTCTAGACTTCCAAAATAATGCAACTTAACAACATCCATAGAGAATGTCTACTTGCTTACTAAGGAGGAGCTTAACTATTGGCCATCACAGAAAAGAAACTGAAATATGAAAGGAATCTGGGAGGATCCTACTGTTACTACCATATGATGAATGTCCATAAAACCAATCATTGCAATTCCCTAGAGAAGATGATCATCAATTTCTTTCGACAAGGAAAGATTCATGAATTTGTAAAGAGAACTTAAGAAAAAATCAATAAAGAGATACTTTTCTAAGAAAAATATACGTGGTTGGGAGTGAAATGTTCTTTATATTTGGATACTACCTAAGATGGTAGATAGCCTCTATCCACGCTGAGATGGCCATGGTAGAGCACCTCCTGATGAGAGGACAGAGTAAGCCTTTAGCCGTGCCATAAGATGGCCAGGTTAAAGCATCAGAGAAGCCCTTAGCCACGCCTCTGATTAGGTCAAGGCGCCTCTTGGAGGGAGGATGGAGTAAGCCATTATCTGCGCCATAAGATGGCCAATGTAAAGCACTAAATAAGCCCTTATCCACGCAATCTATGGCTAGGGTAAGGCACCTCTTGGAGGGAGGACGGAGAAAGCCTTTATCCATGCCACGCTATGGTCAGGTTAAAGCACCGAACAAGCCCCTTTCCACTCCACATTATGGCCAGGGCAGGGTTCCTCCTAGAGGGAGGTCAGCTAAGTCCTTGGTTTCAGTCTCTAAGATGAGCTAACTAAGAGCACCGAACAATAATGGGCTAAGACGTCCAAGCCCAAGAAGAGGCTCACCAAACCATGGACTAAGATGTCCAGGCCTAAGAAAAGGCTCATCAAATAGTGGACTAAGATGTCCAAGCCAAATAGGAGACTCATCTAACAATGGACTAAGATGTCTAAACTTAAGAAGAGGCTCTTCCAGTTATGGATGAAGATGTACAAACCCGAGAAGCGGTATATCACCAATGGACTAAGACGTCCAAGCCTAAGAGGCAATTGATAAAATTACAACTAAATGCAAGACTTGAAGGGTTCATACATGTCAAGGGAGATGGAATCTAAAGAGTAAAGTCAAACACCATCCATTAAATATCTGGATCTGGATTTCGGGTTTCGTATTTCAGCATTTCATCTACTAATACCTAGATCTAGGTTTCGGGTCAATTCCAATTACTTATAATCCTTATAATACCTGAATTTAGATTTTAGGTCTTTATCAATCACTAATCGTCTTTATTATACCTGAATTTGGGTTGCAAGGGTACTACTTATCAATGCCCTAATTTAGGCTTAGAATTTTTATTATGAATTTCTATTATGGACATATATCGCAAATGCCTGAATCTGGGTCAAAGAATACTCTCAAGGAGATCATTATTATAATTTTCCGTTAATACCCAAATCTAGGTCTCGAATTTCTAATTTTTCAAATTTCATTAATACCCGAGAATGGGTCAGTGGGTTCCTACTCCAAATATTCAGATAATGATTTCTGGATATAGCTTTTTATTAAATATCTCTTGAAAATCACTTTCCAACATTCATGTCCTTATGATAGGGCAGTATTTCCTATCAACAAACTTTAGACATTCCAGCCAAATAGTTGAAGTTAAATTCTTAATTATTTCTCATCGTGGATAAAGATGAGATTTAGACATTTAAACTATTTTTCATGCGATTAACATGATGAGTTGTTAATCTAAGCAAACGATATACATAGACTAGTATGTCAATTTCAAGCTAACAATTAGAAATATTGTTTGCTTCATACTTTTTAGGGATATCAGCATAGCAAGGAGAAATGAAAGATTCAGCAAGTATAGAAATCAATGTATGAGCTATCAAAAAGCTTTTCATAAGTGACATTATAGAAAACAATTAAAAATCAGGTGATATTTACAAAGTTTATATGATTTACATAAGTCATGAAATTATTTACAAAACTCATGAAGTTATTCACACATAAAAAAGACAGTTCTGCATATTTCAAAGATACAAATATATCATAAGTCTTGAGCAGCCTTGCTAAGATTCTCAACGAATAAAGGATTAACTATGTGACAAATTGCAATGAAGAGAACTTCTATAAATTTCTTTTCCTTCCTTCTTACCCTGTCTGCGTCATCGTTTGCATCAATATTTGTCTTCAGAGCATGGTAAAAAGCTCTGTTTGTGCCCATAGAGGCCTTGTTTTCCCTTTCTAATTCCGCAACGTGCTTTAGAAGGAAGTAATTATCGCGTTCGAGCTTATGAATCTTGGCGGCATACACATTAATACTTTGCAAATATTTCGCTTTTTGTTGCTAATCAAAATACTTAGCTATTTCGAACTTAACTTTCCTATACCAATTACCCACAACATTCTCATCTAAGCCTGAGGGAGGGTTAATCATTGAGGGAAATTTTTGAACAGCAAGAGAATTTGATCTCTTGGGTCTAGAAACAGAGGGAGTAGTATGAGGATTCGGTAAATCAATGCTCAAAATCTTATCTCCCATAATAAATTCCAATGATTCACACTGCACCTGACTGTCCTTCAATATCAACTCCAAGTCACTAATTTGTTAAACAAGCTCTGACATCTTATGATCGGAGTTGATTGAAAGGTTTGACTTTACCTGTCGCTTCACTGAAGAAATCATCTCACCTTTGCTTTTAACATCGGCCTTGAGATAGGCAATTTGATCTTTTAGATTATTAGCAATGGTTTTTTTTGAAGAAAATTTCTTTTATGCCACTTTAAGGCTTTAACATTTCCATGGAAGCGTTCCAATAAGATACCATCACTGAGTTTGCTCCTTCCACATAATTTTAACAGTTTATCTCCATGACTAGCGATATGTGATGTTAAATCAAAAGGAAGAGGAGCTGTAGATAATTGTAACTCCTATTTAAGCAAAAAAGAAATAAAATAAAGTCAAAACCAAGATGAAAAAATATCTTTGTTATAATAATAACAGAGTACAACTCAAACAATAACGAAATTAAAAGATACAATAAACAATTGGTTTACATCTAAAGCTGAGAAACTACTTTTCTAACTTTATCTAATGAGTTAATGGAAAGGGTCGCTATTTAATCAAAAGGAATATTAACTCCTTCAGGGTGATAACTGGTGGACATTTGCTATAGTCCCACTTCCTTGTTGTTGGACTCTCACGATCATAAATTAACGTAGAGTGAAATATCCTGATTTCCTAAAGAAGTTTCTCCTTTTCATGTTTAGGAAAATCAAAGCGGAGACCAGGATATTCCAAGTAAAGAATTTGTAAATCTCTAAGGAAGCAGTATCTTCCTAGTTTCAAAGATTTTAAAATTGATGTCTTTTCAAGATAAAATCGTCTCAATTTGACGTACTGACTTAAATGGTCTCTAGAAACAAGGCCAGATAAAGAATCATTCTGTGATAATATATAAAATGAAGCTAAGCATAAAAGGCAAGACTAAAACAAATATTTATAAATCAATAAATTAGTGAATGTTTACAATCATTCATCCGTTTCATACGAAGCAGACTTAGAAAATAATTCAGGGAAAAATTTATTCTTATTGTACTTAAGCTTTTCAAAGGGGAGATCTTAGGTATTCAATCTGACCCTTGTTAAGTCTCAGCAAGCTCCAGGGTGCGATTCAGATCTGAATCATCCAAGTATCTCTTATGATAACATCTAAGTAGACCCACACTAAATTCGCCTAAGTATGAAAAATCAATAATTGAGTGTCTACGGTAAGCCTTATATAAGAAGTTGGTTAAAATATCTCTTTATTCAATCAGCATCCAAAATATTGTGATCAACTCCCAGTTCTCTTTTAAGAGAGTGTCATAGCGTAGGTATGCTCTCTTTATTAGAGTGACAGCTTTTTAATGCTTAAAAGATGCCAGCACTGGTGCACTTCTATAAAGCCTATGATATTTATCTGAATGTACATTATGCTCCCTTATTTGCTTACCTAACTCCCTATATAATCTGTTTATTTCTTATTATTTCCTCTCGGGTTTATTTTATAGGGAAGGACAGATTTATTCCTTATTTAAATAATAGAATTACACTGTTATTCCTTTCATAGTAAAAGTGGTTAAAGAAAGAGTCCCATATCTGAGATACCAGGACAAAAGTTTGAGAAAACTGCCCCTTTTCTCTTGGTTCTTCGACATTAATGGAAGCAGGATCCTTTTAAGGAGAAAAGGGAGCAGCAGATTCAGGCAGCGTAGCTTCATGAGGAGATGGCTCCTTTTTAGAAGCATTTGCGCTAAGTCATCTCCATCTTTATCAGTAGTATCAGTGTGGCCTTCTCCATCACCATCTATGCCTTAGCCACCGTTGTTTTTATCATCATCGTCGTCATTGTCATCCTTATTATCATCGCCATCACCATTGCCCTCTTCTTCAGCGGCATTATCTTTTTCGCCCTCATCCTTTGATTCAAAATCGATTTCAAAAAAGGGGCTTAGAAAGAGAGAATTTGGGAGGCGTCAATCTCTTCCTTTTCAACAACCTCGACCCCCTGCTTCATCTAGTTTATTTTTCCCATGACTCTATCTACAAGGGCAAAATCGAGTGTAGCAAAGTTGAGCTCTGAGCATTTGTCAATATTATCTGTATAGGCAAGCAACAAGGTATCTTCAAAAGAACTCAACATCATCTCCCCAAGTGTAGTGTCGAGAAACTGCGACACTCACTGTATAGCATCAGAAATGGTTTCGACAACAAGCTTCAGGGAGGCCTTCATTTTCTTCAACTTTTCATTCAATAAGGCATGCTTTTAAGCCATACGAGCCTTCTCCTCGTCGGATTCTTTCAAGGTTAGATGCATGGAAAAAATTTCATCGGTAAGGAGTTGGCGAGTCCTTCTTTCTTCCAGGGGAAAGATTCTGACTAGGCAAGGAAAGCTCTTAGTCGCTCCAGTTCGGAGGTTGCTACTCTTTTACCATAGATAAAAACGATACTTGATTCTTAAGGGTGGATATTTCCTCCTAGAACTTGGATGACACAGCGGAAGATTTGGACACTTGCTCGTGAAGAGTTAACCAACTCTTAGAAATTTGAAAGAAGAAATGTAACATAGGTTATAAGTTTGGAAAGGAACGGTAATGATAAGGACAATTGAAGTGAAACTTACCAAGAATTATTGCTCTACCAGAGAGCAGCAATACCCCGCCAAGTTAGGAATGGAGGAAGGTGGGTGGATAGAAGTAAAGGATTCAGATTGTAAGATAGACTGGGCTATCTCTTCAAAGGTTATGGAAGGAGAAGAAGATGATGGCTTCGTAGGAATACGCTTCGGAGCAGGGGTCGCTTCCAAAGCTTGTTGCATTTGTTCAAGTGCAGCCGGAGAGCTGAAAATAGTGATTTGAGAAAGGAGATCAATGGCAGTAGGAGTTTGCTTGGGTTTATCCTTGGAAGCTTCCATGATCGGGCTCTCTGGAGCTATATCAAAAGATGAATCTCCCTCCTCCTCTATATCAACAACTTTAGCAACCTTCAAAGGTGGTTCTGCTTCATATGATTGCATCAACTTCCTTTTGATGGCCTTTTTAGTTTTGGTGAGAGATTGGATGATAGATGGCGCACCAAAAGTTATAGGAAGGGGTACAACACCACTAACAGGCATTGTAAGCTAAGACATAGCTGTAAAGAGTTCAAACAGATTAAAAGTTAGCAGAATGATTTGAGAAGCAACATAGGAATAGAAAACAAATGCAATGTTTATAACTTATCGGAGTGGTCTGAGTAAATTGGTGACATAGGTGAAAAATGTTCAGAATCTCCCAAGGAGAGGAAGTGTTTTCCCTCTGTTGTATGCTGGATCAAAGTGGGTAGCCCCAAAAATCTTTGACCAAGGAAGAGAAGAGAATTCTTCTTCAGGTTGAAGGGGATCAGCAACCTTAGTCGGTTTTCAATTTTATTAGAGGCTGCGATAGGAGACTCTACCGTCCTTATGTCTACCTCGTTAAGTTCTTGGGCAGGAGAACCTAACATAAGACAAAGATTAGACGAGAAAAGTAACAAGTTAGAAGGAAAACAATGAAATTTTGAACTTACGAGGAGTAGAAAAGACCCCACTAATGTTAGAGAAACATCTAACAAAGAAAAACTAGTTTTCCCTATCTTTAAACTTGTTAACCCCATCCGATATTAGCTTCTTTGAGGGGTTTGCTATGGAGATCTGATGATTGGGATTACTGAGCTTTACTGGTCTGACTAAGTAATTCAAGACTTCAGTGTTTTGAGCGAGGAAGCCAAACTCTAATTCCATTAGCTCCAAAGATAAGAGGTAGGTGTAGGCATTTGAGGATAGCTAGATTAGAGTAATCCTGAGATAAGAAAGAAATCTGGATAGGAACTCCAGAAAGGGAAGGAACCCCCCATGCCATATATGGACAGCAGTATATGCGAAGAACACTTCGAGAGGGTTGTTGATGGTATCAGATTCTTGAATTGGGATAGCTTTGACACCAGAAATTCCAAAGCCTACGAGGTTAGCATCTACCTCACCTTGTGAAGATATCATGGAGTGCTTTGAAATAGCGTCAACTTTCTTTGGGGAGCTCATGATTCTGCCAGATGAAAACATTTCAGTTAAAATTCTCAGTCTATTATGAACTTAGCATTCTTTCAAGAAATAGTAAAAACCTATTGAAATAACTAAAACACAAAACCAAACATGAAACTTCAAATTTTTAGAAAATGTTAAAGTTTAAAATCAAGGATATGGAGCTTTCGACAAAGTCGAAAGGTAAAAAAAATTAACACTTGGCATCTACCTTTCAATGGTGTCGAATGCCTAAATATGAACATTCATTGAGCTTTCGATAGGGTTGAAAGGAAAAATGGAAATATTGAAAGTTTATATAATGGATCGTGTAGTGTATATGCTAGTATATGTGACGAACTATATGATGCAACTAAGTTAAAAATTAATCTAGTTAAATATAAAATAAGCTCTTCAGGATTTTATACTAGTTCGGACCTCCTGTCCTACGTCCAGTCCCGAAGCTCCCCTTCGGAATTCGACTATCAAACACCCTCACTTCGCCCGGGGGAATAGGCTTGGTTACAATAGCTTGTTCTTGTCAAGTATGTGTTCTATAACACAGATATTGACTATTAAGTACAAATGCTTCCAATATATATAGTACTGATTGAGGAGATCTGAATATATACGGAAGAGTGAAATACAAGCATAGATTGCTAGTGATCAAGAATATAGAGTATGTGAGTAAAGAGCGCAAGTAAGTAAGGTAAGTTCTTCTCCTTGATTCCTGATGATATTTATAGTGGTAGAGTGATTCCTTGAGTAGTTGTATCCATTAACAAGTGTTCTGTAGTTTCTTATAATGGTGATGAAGAGTTGCAGCGAAGAGAAGCGAAGATATCTTTTCAAATGCGGCAGTTGTAATTTGAATTTTAAAAATCAAGTTCAGCACCAGACGTCTGGTAATTGTTTCAAACGTCTGGCTATATATATATTTTTGTATGCAGTAGCCTTTCAGACGTCTGAGTGCATTAACCATATGTCTGATCCCTTCTGTTTTGAATTCCAGAGGATTTCTTCAAACGTCTGGCTAGTGCTCCCACACGTCTGAAATCTGTGTATGTTAACTTTTGTGCATCTATGTCATTACTCCATTGATCCTATCGATTTTTAGTCTCTTGTAACGTTCTTTGAGACTTGTTCTTGTCTCTCGAGCGATGTTATTCTAGCAAGTATCTACAAGTAGAAATATTTATGCATATCGATTTCCATTGTGTAGTTGTTGTCATCGAAACAGTAGATTTGATTTCCTAACATTCTCCCCCTTTTTGATGATGACAACTATACAGTGTACTTAAATATAATTTATAAATCTCCCCCTCAATGTGTGCTTATTTATAGTTTATATATATACACTTATATTTCTCCCCCTTTGGCAATATCAAAAAGAATTATAAAAATTTTAGCCAATCGTCAATGATAACAGGCAAAAAGGAAAATTTCATTAATAATTTGAAATTGATTACATTCATAGATTTTGTCAAGTGTACAAAAGTTGAAATCCTAAAATCTATGATTATTTCGGAGAAGCTTTTTCTTGATCATCCCCTTTATCTTCTTTTTGGGAAGAGCTAGGTTGCTTTGTAGGGGATGTTGAAGCTTGTTCTAGAGGTTCGTCCTCAAAAAGTTTAGAATGTTTCATGGATGGAGAAGGCATTGGGGTTGTCCAATCTTCAGAAGGAGGTGTCGGGCCGCGAACCCTTCGAAGTACCTCTTTGAGAACTGATAATACAGTTGAAAGTGATTCTTCAACTGTTGCTAGGTATGTGGCAAAAGATGTTTCAAAGCTATCAATACGCTTAGCCAAAACTTTTTGATTTTGAGACAATATGTGTTGATTTTTAAGAGTGAGATCTCGAACGTTTTCATTTGGATTTTTTTCTGTTCTACTTTCCAAAATCTCATCTTGGCTGGGATAATAAAATGGTGTAGGAGGAGGTGGAGTTGCTTCACGATGTTGTTCCTCCTCTTGTGATGGTTCATTATGTGGTTAAGGTGGAGGCTCAACTTGTTTGGTTTGACGATTGTGCGTCCAATCTTCAAAAGAGATAAATTCCGGAGGAATTTTCAGTAGGTGCATTAGTGAGAAAAACTTTGTAGAAGCATATTTTGGAGAGATTTCTTCAAAAGTTAATAAGTAGGAGGGGTGTTGTGAGCACGTAGAAGCCTCATGATGTATGTAGGGTAGATAATTGATGGCCGTGATCGAGTCCAAAAATGTTTGAGCTCGTCAAAAGTAAATTTGACCCAATTCATCCTTGTTCCGCTAAATAGAGCATATAAAGCTTTGTGCTCTAACTCGGTTATTTTCTCATGACTTCACATACGTGGAACAATGGTATTGATGATCATTCGAGTAAGAAGTCGTGCTTTTGGTCGTAGATATTTGGATGCAAATTTAGGCATTTCATCCTCCCATATTTGATGTGTTATACTATTCCTTGGTTTGAAGCGCATGTCGGGAATATTATATAAATCTTCGCCCAAATTGGAACATCTGAGAGTTCTACCTATTATTCCTGGAGTGAGTTTAATCATGTTGCCATACATGCTAGACTATAACTAGTTGTCTTCATTTTCAGTGTTTCATACTGCCGTGCTATCCAAATTTGCGTAAACGAGAAATATAGCCAATTGATCAATTTTGATGTCACTGGGAGTAAACGATATCAATGTTTCCAGTCCGGCATTCTTACACATTTCATCTAAATCATACATTGGAAATTTAAGTAGGTTATAAAATGGACCTGTGTGAAGCTTCTTCTTCTGTATATCATCACATCTCTTGATTGAGTGTGGTGTGATTCATCCATCTTTCTATTTGATCATCGGAGCAAACTTAAGGATTTGACGATGTTGGTTGGTCTAGTTTCTTTTGGATATCTTAGGGTTTTTAGTTCTAGTAGGCATTGTAATCGAGCAAGTGTAACAAGAAAAGATGGTTTTGAGAAGAAAAATCGTCAACGGAGAATACGCAGTTGAAAATAGAAATGAAATTAGAAAAAATGATGTTATCTGGGTGTTTTTAAAGTGTCGATTGAATTTCAGACATCTGAAGCGAATTCAGACGTCTGGTTTAACCTAATTCGAACATAGTAGATAATTTAAGACGTCTGGTTTAATTGTTAGACGTCTGGTTTGGTCAATTTTTAAAAATATGATATTAAGAGAGATTTTTCAAACGTTTGGTTAAAATATCAGACGATTGAAATCGATCGAGTTATTAAAATTAGGCGGCAGAGATATAACTTATATGTCTGGATTAAATTTCAAACGTCTGAAATAGTCTGGTTTTTGTTTTAAGAAGGTAGAGCAAATTTTCAAATGTCTGGAGGGTTATAACAAACGTCTGACATATGCACAGTGATAAAAAATTATGGGATATCATAGTGTCAGACGTCCGAGTTCCATATTCAGACATCTGAAATAGGCAATCGTTCTAATAATAGCCTAAATTTTAATGGTGTTGCTTATTTCTCGATTCTCTATTGTTTGAAAAGAAATGTAGTTTTATTTTTCTGAAACAAAATTACAAATATACATAGATACACATACAAATAAAAAAATATAATCTATTTAGATGGCGATGAAATTTTGCTATCATCTAACTTGTTGTCCCTCCACGGTTTGAGTGGAGACCATATATTTCCTCATTCATGGGTTCTCGGGGAACCAGAGAACCGCCTTGGTGAAGGGTCTAAAGGTGTATGATACGAGGAAGAGGGATCCAAGGAACTGCAAGGCATCGGAAGTGGTTCATGGACATCTTTCTTCCGTGAAGTACAAAACTTCATCGCTACTTGCTCCAAAAAGCTTAGTCGACATGCCATGACTTTTTGTTCAAAATATAGTTCTCATTGAAGATATATTTGTTGTTTTTGATAGTGATGTATTTCATCAATTTTCTCCTTCGTGTTATGAGAGACAAATAAAGTTCGTTTGGTCTTCTTGCTATCAGGAGTGAATCCCGTGTGATACGGAGTACCACCTATATGTCGGTTCCTGATTTGGTGTGGGTGTAGGAAGCCGTTGTGGCGTATCTACCGAGCTATCCGTTGTAGGTGTCGAGATGGATATATAAGAATTTTCAGAGGTCATGATTATATTTTGTTTTAAACGAGTATGAATTGTATATATGTTTTTTCTTTCTTGTTGTATGAATATTTATATAAGTTCAAAAATTATTTATAGAAAATTTGCATAAACTTACTAACTAGAAAAAAACCAAAGGTGAAGGATTTATCAATTGCAATTAGTGGATAGAAAATTATTAGCTAATCATAGCCTAAATGACGGAGTGGTTATTAAGTTAGAAGATCATGAAGAGAGCATATCCCTAAATCGCGTCGGAGTTTTATAAAAGTTTGTTCATTTAGTGGTTTTGTGAATATATCTACTATTTTATTTTCGGTATTTACGTATTCTAATGACATAGTTCCTTTTTCAACATTGTCGCGCAAAAAATGATGTCGTATATCTATATGCTTAGTTTGCAAGTGATTACAGGGTTTTTCGATAAATTTATTGCACTCGTGTTGTCACAATATATTGGAGATTTATTGATTATTTTTCCGAAATCCTTAAGTGTTTGTTGCATGTATATCACTTGTGCACGTGCTAGAGCTGCTGAAATATATTCGGCTTCGCGAGTAGATAAAGAAACACAATTCTGCTTTTTGCTAAACCGTGAAACTAATGATTGTCCGATAAAGTGACATGTTCCACTAGTACTCTTACGACCGGTTCTACATCCACCGAAATCCACATCACTATATGAAACTAGTTCAAACAATGATCCTTTAGGGTAAAACAAACTGTAATCTCTAGTACTAGATAGATATCGTAAGATACATTTAACAACACTTAGGTGAGATTCTTTTGGTTTTGCTTGAAATCGAGCACAGAGACGTACATCCATCATAATATCGGGTCAACTAGCCGTCAAATAGAGTAAAGAACCAATCATGTTGCGGTATAATTTTTCATCGAAATCTTTTCCGTTATCATCCTTTTCTAAGTAAATAGTAGTACTCATTGGTGTTGGTTTGCTTGAAGTTTTATCCATTTCAAAACGTTGTAATAAATCGTTACAATATTTTTCTTGATGAATAAAAATACCATTCTCAAGTTGTTTTATTTGTAAACCTAAGAAGAAATTTAATTCTCCCATGTGTGACATTTCGAATTCATTTTTCATAATATTTGAAAATTGATCACATAGATTTTCGTAGGTTAAACCAAAAATAATATCGTCAAACTTAAATTTGTACAAGTAAAATATCGTTATTTTCTCGTTTAATAAATAAAGTTGTATCGATTTTGCCTATTTGAAAACTAGATGTAATTAAGTGATTTTTAAGATGCTCGTACCATGCATGAGGAGCTTGTTTTAATCCATATAATGCTTTTTGTAATATGGTTGGGATATTTTTCATGAACAAATAATGGGGTTTGTTCAACATATACGTTTTCTTTAATAAAACCATTTAAAAAGCACTTTTGACATCCATTTGAAATAGTTTAAAATTGTGATGATTTGCAAAAGTGAGTAATGTACGAATGGCCTCTAATCTCGCTATTGGAGCAAAGGTTTCGTCATAATTGATACTTTCTTCTTGATTATAGCCTTAAGCAACTAAACGTGCTTTGTTTCTAAAAATATTTCCATTTTCATCAGCTTTGTTTTTAAATACCCATTTTGTTCCTATAACCGATTGATCTTCTGGTCTTGGTACTAATTCCCAAACATTATTATGTTCAAATTGATTTAATTGTTCTTGCATAGCAATTATCCAAAAATTGTCATTTGAAGCTTCTTTATAGTTTTTTGGTTCAAAATTTGACACAAATCCTATATGGCTTATTTGATTAAGTTGATTTCTAGTTACTCTAGAATTAAGATCTCTAATGACATTATTTTTTGGATGATCTTTAAGAATTCTACGAGATGATATCAAAGTATTATTTCGCACATTTGTCTCATTATCAATATAGTTCGTTGTATTTGTTGTTGGAATATATCTTCAGCATCATTAGTATGATGGTTAAGAAAACTTTCGTCGAATGAAATATGAACTTTCTTCAATAGTATTATTTCGTTTATTAAAAATCCTATATGCTTTGCTGCGATCCGAATATCCAACAAAGATTCCTTCATCGGCCTTCGGGTCAAATTTTTCGAAATTATCTTTCTATTTAATATAAAACATTTTGATCCGAAAGTTTTAAAGTATGATACTTTAGGTTTTCTTCCAAAAATTATTTAAAATCAAGTTTGTTTAGTCATAGAATGTATTGTTACTCAATTAACACATAACAAGCTGCGGCAATAGCTTCAGCCCAAAAATGTTTTGGTAGACCACTACTATTTAGTAGTGTTCGTGCACATTCTTGTAATGCACGATTTTTTCTTTCTACTACACCGTTCTGTTAAAAATTAGGATTTATTCCTTTCTTATTACAATCATTTTCGAATTCTCCATCGTGATCACTTTGAATATTTTTAATTTTTAAATCCATTTGTGTTTTAATTCTTTTAGCAAATATTTTAAACATACCAAAGGTATCACTTTTATGTTTCAAAAATAAGGTCCACGTATATCATGAAAAATCATCAACTATTACGAAAACATATTTATTGTGATTTATAGATCGTATTTGCGTTGGACCAAATAAATCTAAATGCAATAAATTTAATGATTGTTTTGTAGAAATATTATTTTTATATTTAAAAGAACTTTTCTTTAGTTTTCCTATTTGACAACCGTCACAAAAAATTTCTACTTTGTAATTTATTTTAGGTAAACCTCTAACTAGCTCATATTTTGCTAATTTATTAATATATTTAAAATTAATATGACGAAATCATTTATGCCATAACGCAGATCGTCATGTTTGGCGGTTAAACACAAATTTGAATTTTTATTTATATTCATGTTTAAGACATAAATATTTTTGTTTCTAAAACCATAAAATATAAATTATTTGTTATTATCGAAAATATTACATCTATCTTTTTCGAAATTGATTTGAAAACCTTTATCACATAATTGACTAATACTTAGTAGGTTGTGTTTTAGATTTTTACTAATAAAACATTTGTAATAATAGGAGAGTTAGAAATACCAGAGTTGATGACTTGTCCAATGCCCACGACAAATCCTTTTGAGTTATCTCCAAAGGTTACCGTTCCACCATCGATGTATGTTATATTTGATAACATTTTTGAATTGTCAGTCATATGCTTGGAGCATCCGCTATCTAGTATCCATTTCTCCTTATTTTTTATTTTGGGTACCCGCAAAATAAAAAATGTTTTAATTGGTACCCTTATACTTTGTTAGGGTCCGAGATGTTAGGAGAAGTAGGTAGCCATACCTAAGATGGTTTGGTACCTTTATGAATATAATTTTTATTATAGACTACATTCTCTAAGAAATTATCAATATGTTTTTGTCTAGTCAACTTATTATTTGTCTTAGGAATCCAAATTTTTATCTTTTTGGTATTCATATTAGACTTAGGTGAACTTTTAGTTTTTTTATAACTATAATTCTTAACATCATTTCCTCTTTATTTAGGAGTATTTCTAAATCCTATTCCATTTCTATTACCTGATGTTTTTGAAGTTTTGATAAGATTTTTCAAATCTTATTTTCCATTATTAAATTTTTAAAACATTATTTGTAATTTTATCTAATTTTTCTTTTAATTCTAAATTTTCAATATTTCAATATTACTCTTTAAGTTGATATTTTCCTTTAACAAATTATCCTTTATTATTTTAGTTTTATCAAAATCAATAGCAATAGCCTCATTTTCGACCAAATTATTTTTAGTTTTTTATTGAGATGATTCTAGTTCCTCTTCTATTATAATTTTTTCATCTTTTAACATTCCTACTTCAAGCACTGATCTATTTATTTTGACAATATATTCTTTGTTTAATTTTTTAATTTGTCTAAATTTATCATCTAATTCCATGCTAAGTTCTAATAATTCGTCATAGCTAAGTTCGGACATACCTCATCAGTTTGTGCCATAAAACACACATTAGCTTGTTCTCAGTCACTATCACTATCGGATGATGAAGAATCCGAGTCATCCCATGTTACTTCAAAAGCCTTCTTCTTTTTGATCATTTCAAATTTGTTCTTCTTTTTATCATTATTGAGATTTCGACAGTCTTTCTTCATTTGTCCGAATTGATCACATTCATAGCATTTAATTGATGTTTGATTTGTTGAGCTTGATTTTCCTCCTTTCTGAAATTTAGTCATTTTCCTAAACATCTTGAATTTGTTGTAATTTTTGGCAATAAATACAATTTCTTCTTCTAAGTCGGAGTCTTCATTTGTTGTTGGGAATGCTATATTCTTCTTTTCTGAATTTAGTTCTTTTCGTGCCTGCAAATTAGCTTCATAGGACATTAAATTTCCTATCAACTCTTCAACTAAGAGTGCTGAGAGATCATTAGCTTCTTCGATAGCTAATACTTTTCTTTTCCACTCTAGAGTTAAACAATTGAGTATTCTAGATACTAAATCAAAATTTGTGAATTTGACTCCAAGTGCCATTAAATCATGTTAAATGGTTTGGAATCTAGAGTGCATATCAACTATAGATTCATTTTGTTTCATTTTAAATGATGAAAATTGATTTTGTAAAATTGAAATCTTAGTTTGTTTAACTTTGTTTGTACATTCCTGTGTAACTTGTAAGGTACGCCAAATATCAAATGCAGTGTTACATAACATGACTCGTGAAAATTGATTTTTATCTAGTGAACAAAATAGGACATTCATAACTTTGGCATTATTAGAAGTTGCCGCGTTTCGTGCATCGGTATATGTGTTCATAGCAGTAGTAGGTGCTTCACATTTATCTTGAGTGGCTGACCAAATTTCTAGACCATTAGCTTCCATAAAAATTCTCATACGTGTTGACCAATATGCATAATTAGAGCCATTAAAAAGTGGGGGTCGTGCTGTGGATTGTTTCTTTTTGAAAAATACTTGAAATACTTTCCATATTAAAGTGATTCAAAAACGTGTTACTATACTTTGATCAAACTTTGCTCCGATACCAATTAAAAGTTTATATAGTGGACCGTGTAGTGTATATGCAAGTATATGTGACGAACTATATGATGCAACTAAGTTAAAGTTAATCTAGTTAAATATAGAATAAGCATACCAGGATTTTTTAATGGTTCAGACTTCCCATCCTACTCCAGTCCCGAAGCTCCCCTTTGGAATTCGGCTATCAAACATCCTCACTTCGCTTGGAGGAATAGGCTTGGTTACAATAGCTTGTTCTTGTCAAATATGTATTCTATAACACAGATATTGACTATTAAGTACAAATTCTTCCAATATATATATATATATATATATATATATATATATATATATATAGTATTGATTGAGGAGATCTGAATATATATAGAAGAGTGAAATACAAGTATAGATTGCTAGTGATCAAGAATATAGAGTATGTGAGTAAAGAGCGCAAGTAAGTAAGGTAAGTTCTTCTTTTTGATTCTTGATGTTATTTATAGAGGTAGAGAGATTCCTTGAGTAGTTGCATCCAATAACAAGTGTTCTATAGTCGCTTCTGATGGTGATGAAGAGTTGCATCGAAGAGAAGCGAAGATGTCTTTTCAAATGCGGCAGTTGTAATTTGAATTTTAAAAATCAAGTTCAGCACCAGACGTCTGGTAATTGTTTCAAACGTCTGGCTATATATATTTTTTGTATGCAGCAGCCTTTCAGACGTCTGAGTGCATTAACCAGATCTCTGATCCCTTCTGTTTTAAATTCCAGAGGATTTCTTCAAACGTCTGGCTAGTGCTCCCAGACGTCTGAAATCTGTGCATGTTAACTTTTGTGCATCTGTGTCATTACTCCATTGATCCTATCAATTTGTAGTCTCTTGTAAGTTCTTTGAGCCTTGTCCTTGTCTCTCTAGTGATGTTACTCTAGCAAGTATCTGCAAATAGAAATATATGTGCATATTCGATTTCCATTGTATGGTTGTTGTCATCGAAACCGTAGATTTGATTTCTTAACAAATATATGTCCAGTTGGCACATTTCAACAATACCGGAAGCTCAATAGGAGCCAAATTGTTAAAAGAAAATAGTTTAAACTAACTTGAAAATCTAAACAAAGTACATACAACTAGTGCTCTAAAAACAATATAAGAAGACCTTTGAAACTGTTAGAACCTAAGACTTGAGTTTTTCTGAGGGGTATATGAATGTTGTCAAAACCATATATACCCACTGAGTCGATAGGTCCTAAGTTAAATCATGAGTACTTAGAAGGTTTGGACAATGTTGGAGAAGGATGATTTTAGAGGGTTTTGACTCATTAGATAAAAAGGTTTCGAAAGGGTCGTAGGGGCATTATGGTTCTGAAGGCATACTAAAGAGAAGGGATTGCAATCAGCACAAAAGGATTCGACTAAGTCGAAGCATTTTGCTTTCGAGAGGGGTGACTACATTTTTCTTAACCATATAGTCTTTCGACAAGGTTGATCAAATTCATGCTACAGCACCATTCGACCCTATCGAAATTGGCTAAGAAAGCAAAACCAATGTTGCCGCCAAAAGCCCTTGCGAAGGGGTAGAAAGGCCGATTTGTGGTGCCAATTTTTCTTCTGTACAACTTGAAACTTTCGGGTGAAGAAAACAGAAGCTTCTATCTTCCCCAAACCCGATTGCAAATCCAAGATTTGAAAAAATTTCTTAAATAAATAAATTAAACCCATTAAGAAAATGGATTTCAACAGGAATCAGCCTCTTTAATTTCAAGAGTATAAAGAAATTATTATCAGACAAAAATTCAGATTTTATGAAGAAGAACAGAAATCATAAACATTGAAATAAAATTCCAAAACGAGAGATAAATCTCAATGATTCACGAAATTGAATTGCAAAATTATCTTGGATGATTTGAACCGTAAAGCTTAAACGATTTTTAGTAAATCAAATCAAATGTGATGAAATTCGAACAGTTTTAAGACAGAAATCTCGATTAAGAAATCTGAGAAATTGGAATCGATCGTGAAACATAAAAAATAAAAAGATATAAAGAGAGATTATAAAAGCAGAAAAAATCTCAAACTTATGTTTAGATATGGTTATTTCATTGACTGAGAAGGAAATTTGAACATTTTTAGAACTCCTTACTTTCACTCAAAAATTTAGTTCGCAGAAAAGTGAAAGGGGAAGAAGAGGAAGAGCGTATCTATAAGAAAAGTCATCAAAAGCTACTAGCCGTTAGATCAAATTTAAATGGACAACCCAGATTCACGCGGGAAGACCAAGAGGCGAGAAGCTTTTAGGTTCGATATAGATGACTTGGAAAGTCAAGAGCATCCCTTCACGGGGAAGGGGGAAAACGTTACACATATTCGACTTAGTCGAAACCAATTTGAGCAGAGGTCAAAGAAGAACAAGAGAAAATGGTTCCAGCTAAACCTTTCGAAGTAGTTGAAGGGATGCTACCACCAAAGCCTGAAAGCTTCAGATCCTTTTGAAGGTGTCGAAAGATTCCCACAATCAAAATCCAAAAGGCTCTTACCTTTCGAAGGAGTCGAAAGCACCTTTCCGCCTTCGGTAACCACTTTTTAACTAGGAGATTCACTATGCATGAAGACCTTTTGAATGTGTCTAAGCTACACGTTTAGAAGACAATGAAGAATAGCTCATTATATATGCGCCAAACCATTCGAAAACAATGGTTTCGCCTTCATTAAAACTACTTGAAAGAAAATATTGTCTTCAACAACCCCTTCGAAAGCTATAATAAGCCTTTCGAACTGGTCGAAGCCATTGTAACTTGGGAGGGTTCCGCATCAAGTCACAAACAAGAGTTCAAAAGCAACCATCAGTGAAGGAACTGGTGGCACCTAAATACCATCGAAACCACTAAACAAAGCCTATCGACAGGGTCGAAAGCTCTTACAAGGCAATGCAAAGAAGAGAAGCAAAGCCATTCCTTCCAACAGAGGCGGAAGCATACTTGAGTTACTCGGAAGCCACCTTTTGACCAAGTCGAAAGCTTTAGGGTCAAAAGGTGCTGACCTACATCCATAAATAAGACCTAAGGGGTCATGTTTTGGGGATCCAAATCTTATCATTCTAATCTTGTATTTTCTTAATTAAAAGAGTTGTAAACTCTAGTTTCCAAATTAATTTAGGGATTTGGAGTAATAAAGTCTTCTTTTGCTTGTGAAAGGGAAGTTATCAATTTTATAGATTACTTTACTATTCTTGAAGCTTTCGACACGATTGAAACCTGACTTTTTCAAATAACTTCAGTTATACATACCAAGCAACCTTTACCCGAGCTTCTACTTTCGACAAGGTCGAATCCAAGCCTCAATCTATAGAAACCTTTGATAAATACAAGATGTGATAAGGAATAGTTCTCGACAAGGTCGACTCCTAGTTCAAACTCACTCTAACTTGAGATTTCCAACCCAAATCTAGGACATTTAAGCCTACAACTATTGACAAGGTTGAAACCCCAACCCGAGATTCCTAGATCAAGTCTTAATACCTAATCGACCTTGCTTTAGATAGGGTCAAAACCTCTATCATAGATTCTTGGATGAAGTCCTAGCCACATAGCAGGAAAAACCTTCGACATAGTCGATACCCACAAAGGAAAACCTTATCCAGAGTAACTTAATTGTTTCGAAAGGTGGGCTTTTGAAGGGAAAACCAGTCTATCTCAACAGAATTGAAAGGTTGATAAGGGAAGAAAATGATTCTCTCGACCGAGTCGGAAGGATAATATGAACAATTTTTTACGACATCAATGTACTCGAAAGAAAATTCAAGGAGAATATATCCATTCCACTCCTTTCCATTTACCAAAGTGGTAAACCTTATTCCATAAATCAACCTTAGGGTGTTGATAAGATTTCTTGTTAACATAAACAAACAACAACCAATTCCATTTGAGATTTATTTACCCACAGCAACCACTAAGCCTCAAAACAAATATTTATTTAATAAATCTCTTTCAAAAATATTTATCTAAAACATTCATTTACTTATGTTTTTGATATAAGTATATTTAAAAAACCTTTGTGAATTACTTCTTACTTCCAAATCAAGTTAAAATGGGTTAACAAATGTTGTTTAAATTGGAGATAAGGACAACCCTGGACACTATTCCCTCGAAATTAAGTATGGAATGGATGTTCCATACAACCATCTTTAAAAGGTTAGTTTAGAGAAACCCAGATCTCAAATTCTTTTTAAAGGGTTTTCGATAAAACCTATCTAATCAAATCTATTCCATTTATGAAATTTCTTTTACTTGAAATCCAAATCCATTTCAAAATACTTTCCAAACTTCCAAATTTATTTATAAACCCTTTTATAAATATTCAACAACGTTCCAACTCCTTTACACATGACCAAACCTTTTATAAACATCCAAACCCTTCCCAAAAACTCCTTTTATGAATATTCAGAGCCTTTATAAAACTTCCTTATAAAACCCCAAAATAATTTTTAAAATTCCTTGATAAAACATTTATATTTACACAACTTCTTAATGAAACCTTATCCGAAAAGTTCCTTTTGATAAACCCATCCTTATTAAATATCTTAACTAAAACTGTTGCCAAATCATCCTTTAATTGTCTTATAAAAAATGGAATAAATTTGAAATCATTATCGAAAAGGAAAATGAAACATTTAACTTCACAAAATCCATCAAAGGCTTAGAGACCATAATAGATATTTTAATATGGTTCTATTTAAAAAATTAACATAGATATTTGCATGAGAAAGCAGTAGGTAAAGGGGATCATTGAATCACAATCAATCAGTCTATTATACAGATAAATGCCCTAGTATTTATAATAGCAGAATGATGTTTTGTTCTGCGAATAGATGTCATCTGGTTTCCTAGTCATAAAGGGTTACTTAAGACTTAAAAAAGAGATCCTTCATTTTAAATAATTCACTTAGATAAGAAAACTGATTTAAAATCAATTACTGATAGGGTTTCAAAGAACTTTTAAGGTGAATAACCCTTAATTAAAACTTAAGTTAAAAGCTAATTAAACCTTAAGAAATCTTAATTAAATGAAAAATTAAATCATAATTAAACCTTAATTTAGCTTATGTTAAATCTTAATTTATTTAACTAAAAATTTAATCCCATAAGCTTGGTTAAGTCTTAATTAATCAATAATTAGACCTTAGTAAATTAAATAAATATTCACTTATAGTTAAACCCTAATCAGGTAATAATTAAGTGAAAAATTTAACCTTTAATTAAATAACAATTAATTAAATAACTAACTCTAATTTAATAATTAATTAAACAAATTGAACTTGATTATGTAAAATATAATTACCTTTTATCTTAATTAATCCTCACTTAAAATTTCCTTAATTAAAAATATGTAACTTCATCAATAAACTCTTAAACTCTAATTACTTGCTGAATTAATAATTATCCATAATTAATAAATCAAATAAATATATTATTAATATAAATAAACTTAACTTTGACTTACTTAATTTGGTTTGAAATGAGGTTTTCAAAAATAAATCCAAAGGAGTACACTTTAAATTTGAAGTCGTGAAATCTTTTGAATGCATCCATAGCGACTATCGCTATGAGCGTGGTTCGCTATCATTGATTTCTAGGTAAAAACCTCACTTTAACTCTAGCAACTACACATGTGAAAACACAATGGAAGAGCTTTGAAAACTCACACAAAAGGTGAAAACTTGGAAAACATTTTCTTAATCCAAAACTTGAAATCAAGCTTTTGTTTTCAAATTGGATCCAAGTCTTTTACGACATTCAAAAGTTCTAACTTCGCAAAAATTTCATCACATACACTTGTTTTTAGTTTCATAAACACGCTGCCATCATATCATAACTAACCATTTACATATCCACACTCAAAAATATTATTTAACATCCAAATCACAAATCTAAGCTCAATCATAAACATGTAACCATATGCCATCAAAATAACATGATATTTCAATACAACAAGCCCTATATTTGTACAACATATTGTTCAATAAAATCTAGTTAATATCTTTTCCAAAAAAAGAGAGTTTTACTCGTGGAAGCTTACTAATTCAAATCAAACTTTTGCTAAAACTTTGAAACAACCTAGGGTCTTGCAAAATCGAAGACTTTGGATGCCTACCCATCGAAAATGGGCACGGTCTTAGAAAATTGGGCTCGACCATGCACTATTGGGGCTCAGCCATGTAGGATTTGGTGGATGATGGTGCTTATAATTGAATATGAAGTGAAGAAATGGATGAAGAAGTGTTTTAAACAAGTTATGGAAGTAATGTAAAGTGGAAACGTAAGATTTTAATAACATAGAAATATATAAGAAGCCATGAAAACTTTCTCAAGCTCTAGGAAATTTGAAATGAAGAAGAGAAGTTGTTAAGTGAAAATTATGAAATGGAAGGGGTATTTATAGGCTTAGGATAATATTTACAAATGTATAAGTGCTTGAATTAAATATGTACGCATATGCATCCACTCTCTTCCCATCTCATGATTTTCGTCAATCCTATACCCTCCCTAATTTGCCACTATTCAAGCCACGATCATACGTACTTTTGTTGAAAGAGGTATTTTTAAATAGTAAAATATATACCTTTTTTAATAAAACCCTCATTTGTTTATATATACACAAACATATACTTAAGTGAAAATATATGTACGTGTATGTTTACATGACAAAATAATTTGTAGTGTATATGTATATGTTTACAATAGTGTTTTAGCATTTTTGAGGACTTTAACCAATTGAAAATCGAAATTTCAAAAAATGAGTTTTGATCACATTTTCTATTTTTCTATGAACTATACAAATTAGTGAACAAAATTTGAAAATGGTTTTATCATCATTACTTATTATCTAAAATAAGTTTATTTATTGATAAAAAATTCATTTATTTATTATTTAAAAATATAATTAAATATTCATTTAAATAGTGAATAATTCTGGGTTGTTACACTCTTGCCTCCTTAAAAGAATTTCATCTCGAAGTTTGTCACAATCCTAGAAGTATAGTTTAATAAAACCAAGTTTATTTAAATATTCTTATTTATATAATTCAAATTTAACTTCATTTATTAATCTATCCGCTAACCAAAATACCTTATGACGAGTCAACCTTATCTACTGAGTTGACACAACATAAAGTCATGAATCTTATTAGCTCTATAACCTATATCTACAAGGGTTGGAGAGGTAGAACTATGATAGAAACTAATATCCATCAAGAACAACGGAAGAAATGATACAAAGGTATTGAATATCATTCAAATAACACACAATCCTAGATACACACCAAGTGACTCTACCATAGATGGGATGTGCACTTAAAAAGATACTAACAAGGCATAACTTAGGATACTATCCCTAATACTAGTCTGTATCTTGCCGGTGCTAAATTGATCCTTCCACAATCCTTTTCCCTTTGCTGCTACTAAAGCAGATGGTTCTATGATGATAACAAAGAGCTTAAGCTGCCTCCTTTCCTTGAGCTCAGTACAATTTCTAGCAAAGTAGCCCTTCTGGTGGTAGCAGTAACAATTCTTTGGTGCATTTTTCTTCTCTTGCTTTTGTCTCTTAGCCTTTGCTTTCTCTCCACATCCAAAGCAACGATATTTAGCCAACTTTGTCCTGAACTTGTGCTTCTTATCTTCAGTTGGTGTAATAATAAGCGGCTGCGGCACAAAGTCTTCAAACTGCGGAGCATTACTTATCATCATCTCGAGCTCGGGATATTCTTCATCATGCCATTACGTAGCTTGCCATACCAGCTCAACCAATTCTTAACTTTCATGATCGATTACGAACCCAAGAACTTTTTTTGACTTAAAATTTCAAAATCACGACATAACGAAGCAAACTCCATTGAGGTTTGATCTTGCGACCCTTCCTAAAAAACGTACCCCTTAGTTCCAAAAACTCTAGGAATCATAATTCTTGACTATTTGGATTCATATAAAATATATAATTCCAAACTTTACTAGACATTTCCTAAGTTTAAAGAATGATTTAAAAAGAAAACAACAATAATTTTATGGCATTCAAAACATTTCCAAGGATATATATTATACATAACTTTCCAAAACACCATCATATCTATGAGTTCATACTGAAGATACTTATCCCCATCTACTGTTCTCCTCCTCTTTCCATATGCACATCCCTACAATTATCTCACTTGAGGTGGCTAGTTTCTTCTTAATAATCCCTCCATCCTATAGTGCTCTTTGAATCATAGGAATTTTTTTATTGATTTGTCCAAGTTGTTGGCAAAAAGGCAATGTTTTCCTAAACTTTAGGAACTATTGGTCCCTCCTTTCCTTCTATACAATAGTCCATAGTATGTCCTGTCTTATGATCTAAGCAACAACTAATTTCCTTTCCTTTTTTGAAGAATTTCCTTTATGGACCATCCTCTTCTAATTTGACCTCCCAAGGCTTCTTCCAATGCGGTAGAAATTTCCTCTTTTTGTGATTATTGATGCCACCGTTCTTTATTCAAGTTGTCGGATTCTTCTGAACTTCTACTACTTCTTCATTATGAACCACAACTACTTTGGTGGCTTGTCGACCAGTCTTTCCATCCTTTGTGGTTAACTTCTTCGATCTCTTCCCCTGTCCTCTCCTTCCTTTTGTACCATTCTTATTACTTAATTATAGTAAGATACCTTTAAAATACACTTCCAAATCATGTTCATATTGGGAAAGGTATCGTTCCTAAATGACAATAGATAGATATAATCATTCCTTATCACCCATTACACCCAACAATTTCTATCAACTTTGAAAACTTTTTCTTTACGTATGAGATACAATTCTAGGTAAAATTATTTCATTTACCATTTTAAAACAATATAGTGTTGGTTTGCCTTGTTCAAGTGTTTAGGAAACCCCTATCGACACCATGGCGGGCCACATCTCGACCAGAATTCTTAAGCCACTCAACGGATAAACCAACATAATATAAAAAATATTATATCACTAACAAATATGTACTCGTATATATAATATACTTAAACTCATAATAAAGCATTCCATTACCTTATCTCTTAATGAGTTTCCCCATAAAAGTCTAGTTGTTCTCTTAACCTGGATCTGATACCAATATGTAACGACCCGGATTTTCAAACCTCGAAAATCGACACTAATATGTCCATTGTATTGCATGCCGAGCATTCATGTGCCGGAATACAGATCATAAGGGTTTAAAGAAAGAAAAGATAGAAGAGGAGAAATAAAACAATACATAATCTCACAACGCAACGTAACAATATATATTACTCAACATAATATATTACAAAGTCGTTTCAAAAATGTTACATCCGAGTCAGACTATAAATTATACCCTAAAACAGTTATAACAGTTTTTCCCTAACTAACTAAGTATAATATACATATAATACAGCGAAAACAAGAAAAATTACTAGCTGCCGATGAATCAACCTGCTCTAAGCTCCTCCCAGTGGATCTGTAGAAAAACCTAAACTACATGATTGCCCATTCAAACTTGAGCGCCCAAGAGTTTAGGAAAAGAAAATAAACTCCAGGCCAGGTAAGGTTCTGGTGTGATTAAACTCAAACAACTTAATTATTACTTTGAAACTCTTTTAAAATCAAAGGCATCTCGTAAAAACCCACACATAAATACGGATTAGTTTTTACTATACAATAACCAAAACATTTATATATAAAATCCAATGATATTATAATAATGTCTATAGTACAAATAAACATCCAAAATTGTTAAAATTGTTACCATATTAAATTCTAGCATACTAGGCTCTAAAATCAAAACCGTAAAGATACGTATTTGAGATGGATTGCATGTTGTAGAAAGGTAAGGGACTACCTTCCGATGGTACACCCCTACAAAATGCACTGGAGTCTGATAAGAACTTCTTGTACCCCTGCTATATAAAGCCGGCTGCCCCTTTAACATGTTGAACCGAATTGCCTCATACCTTTTTGACACCGAGGCCTTATACTAGTACGATGTTTGCATGCAAAAAATTTGAATATGGACAATCCAGAATGGGATGGAAGCTCCACATAGCTCTGCTGCATAACCTGTTTTTACCATTTTCCGGTTTGTGAGGCTCATGAGGTCACGTCTTGACCTTCTTCCTTCAAGAAGACCATCTTGAAATGCTAACACTGCCCTTCAGGGAGAGATACAATGCCAGCATTCATCGTGCAAGTTTTTCTGGGATCGAACAAACATTCCACATTACTATCTTCCATTTTGGAATCAACCTCAGGAAATATAGTATAACTCCACTACATATTTCAATAACATGGTCCAGATTTGATAGTCGATTATTTAACTATCAAATTGACAAATAACAACCAATTCCATTTGAGGTTTATTTATCTGTAGCAACACTAAGCCTCAAAACAAATCTTTATTTAATAAATCTCTTTCAAAAACATTTTCTAAAAATTCATTTACTTATCTTTCTGACATAAGCATATTTACAAAACCTTTGCGATTAACTTCTTACCTCCAAATAATGTTAAAAAGGTAAAAAATGTTGTTTAAATTGAACATAAGGACAATCCTAAACATTATTTCCTTGGTATTTAGTGTGGAACGGACGTTACATACCACCATTTTTAGAAGGTCGGTTTAGAGAAACCCAGATCTCAAATTCTTTATAAATGTTTTTCGATAAATCCCTTCTAATCAAATCTATTCCATTCTTGAAATCTCTTCTACTTGAAATCCAAATCCATTTCAAAATACTTTCCAAACTTTCAAATCCATTTGTAAAACCCTTTTATAAATATTTAATACCCTTCTAACTCCTTTATAAATAACCAAACCTTTTATAAACTTCTTTCATAAACATCCAAACCCTTTCCAAAAACTTCTTTTATGATTATTCAAAACCTTTCTAAAACTTCCTTAGGAAACTCTAAGATCATTCATAAAATTCCTCTATAAAGCTTTCACATTTACACAACTTCTTAATGAAACCTTATCTAGAAAGTTTGTTCTGATAAACCAACCCATTATTAAATATCTTAACTAAAACCGTTGCCAAATCATCCTTGAAATGTCTTATCCAAAATGGAATAACTTTGAAATCATTATCGAAAAGAGAAATGAAACATTTAACTTCACAAAGTCTATTGGAGGCTTAGAGACCACAAGGGATCTTTTAATTTGGTTCTACTTAACAAGTTAACATGGATATTTGCATGAGTAAGCTGTAAGTAAAGGGGATCATTAAATCATAATCAATCAATCTATTATATGGGTAAATGTCCTAGTATTTATAATAGCAGGATGATGTTTTGTTCTGCTAATATATGTCATTTGATTTCCTAGTCATAATGGGTTACTTAAGGCTTAGACAAGAGATCCTTCAGTTTAAATAATTCACTTAGATAAGAAAACTGGTTTAAAATCAATAATTGAAAGACTTTCAAAGAACTTTTATAGTGAATAACCCTTAATAAAAACATAAGTTAAAACTTAATTAAACCTTAAGAAATATTAATTAATCAAAAACTAAATCATAATTAAACCTTAATTTAGCTTATTTTAACTCTTACTTCATTTAAGTAAAAATTTAATCTCAATTAAGTTTGGTTAAGTCTTAATTAATCGATAACTAGACCTTAGGAAATTAAAAACTAAATAATAATTAAACCTTAATTAAATAAACATTCATTTATAATTAAACCCTAATTAAGTAATAATTAAGTGAAAAATTAACCTTTAATTAAATAATAATTAAGTAAATAATTAACTCTAATTTAATAATTAATTAAAATAATTAAACTTGATCAAGTAAAAATATGACTACCTTTTATCTTAATTAATCCTTACTTAAAACTTCATTAATTAATAATATTTAACTTCATCAATAAATTCTTAACCTCTAATAACTTAATAAATTAATAATTATCCATAAATAATAAATTAAATAAGTAAATTATTAATATAAATAAACTTAACTTTGACTTGCTTACTTTGGTTTGAAATCAGTTTTTATAAAAATAATCCAATAGAAAATGCTTTAAACTTGAATCATGAAATCTTCTGAACGCATCCATAACGACTATCGCTAAAGAGCGTAGTTCGATAGAATTGATTTTTTGATGAAAACCTCACTTTAACTCTTGCTACTACATATTTGAAAACACAATGGAAGAGTTTTGAAAACTTACACAAAAGGTGAAAACTTGGAAAATATTTTCTAAAGCCAAAACTAGAAAACGCGCTTTTGTTTTCAAATCGGATCTCAAGTCCTTTGCCACATTTAAAGGTGCTAATTTCATAACAATTTCACCACTTACACTTGGTTTTGGTTTCATAAACATACTACCATCATATCGTAACCAACCATTTACATATCCATACCCAAACATATCATTTAACATCCAAATCACAAATCTAAGCTCAATCACAAACATGTAACCACATGCCATTAGAACAACATGATATTTTAACACAATAAGAACTATATTTATAGAACATATAGTTCAATATAATCAAATTAATATCTTTCAAAAACAAGAGTTTTACTCACTGAAGCTTACTAATTCAAACCAAACTTTTGCTGAAACTTTGAAACAACCTAGGATCTTGCAAAATAGAAGACTTTTGATGCCTACACACCTGAAATGGGCTCAACCTTTGACAATTTGGGCTCAGCCATGCACTATTGGGGCTCGGCCATATAGAGTTGGGTAGATGATGGTACTTGTAATTGAATATGAAGTGAAGAAATGGATGAAAAAAGGTTTTAAACAAGTCATAAAGGAATTCAAAGTGGAAAATGTCAGATTTTTATAACATAGAAAATATGTAGGAAGCCATGAAAACTTTCTCAAGCTTTAGGAAAATTGAAACGAAGAGGAGAAGTTGTATAGTGAAAATTATGAAATTGAAGGGGTATTTATAGGCTTAGAAAAATATTTAAAAATATATAAGTGTTTGAATTAAATATGTATGCATATGCATGCACTCCCTCTCCATCCCACGATTTCCACCCTTCCTATGTCTCCCTTACTTTGTAACTATTCAAGCCATGATCCTATGTGCTTTATGTTGAAAGAGGTATTTTTACATATTAAAATATATACCTTTTTATAATAAAAATCTCATCTATACACACACACGCGCACACACATATGCTTAAGTGAAAATATATGCACATGTAAGTTTTCATGGCAAAATAGTTTGTATTGTATATCTATGTGTTTACAATAGTGTTCTAATATTTTCGACAACTTTTAACCAATGAAAATTTTAAATTTCAAAAAATGAGTTTCGGTCATATTTTCTATGAACTATAAAATTAATAAACAAAATTCAAAAATATTTTATCATCATTATTTATTATTTAAAATAAGTTTATTTGTTACTAAAAAAGTTTCATTTATTTATTATTAAAAAATATAATTAAATATTCATTTAATATTGATTAAATTCTAGGTCGTTGCAAAAGATGTTGGACACACATCAAGGTAGATCAATACAAGAACTCATATATAAGACTATGTAGACCAAGAGTAATTAAGTCTAAGGAGATAAGAACAAGTCTCGAAGAACAAAGAAGATTCAAATGTAAGGTTTGGAGAACACAAGGGACTCAAGGTACAAAGGATAAAAAAGTATGAGATAACGGACAGTTAGTTTTAACTATATCACGTCTTAGATTTAATTGTTAGAGTTATTGTAGCAATTCTTTGAATTTTCTCTCCAAAAAGCTCTTTATTTAATTCTTTTTAACCATTTTATAAAAGTTCAATATTGATTTTACAAGTTAAAAGGGTTAAAAAAATCTTACAAAGATATTATCAAAATAAACCTGGATCTGTCAGCATATCCAAAAATGTTTGTCGACATGCTAGCCGCTGTGGCAACCTTTGAACTTAAATGTATGGACACTTCCTTTCATCTTTTTTCAAAAAGTTACCTCTCTTCATCTTTTATTTAAAGGCCGGAGAATGAAATTTTCAAGAAATTCTCTTTCGTTTCTCTTGCTCTTTACATTCTCGTACTTTGTAGAAAATGTTATTGCCCATATACACTTATACTTTGCGAATCACTCACTTTTTCTTTATCATTTACTCTCTATTCTTATCATATTTCTTAAAGGAATCGGTGATATGTTGTTATCAGAAGAATTCTTGAAAGCGTGATCGATAGATTCAATTTCTTATAGATATTGCACTACTACTTTTTTGTAAAAGGCGCATCCCGTCACTCGTCGAAAGTCAGGATTGTATATGTGATCTTGATCATCCATGGAAATTCAAGAAGGTCGGGTGTTCCTGCCACCCGTTAAATTACAAGATGTTAGGTGTGTTCTCATCGAAAGTTAAGATAGATGTTGACTTGTTATAGGATGGTGAATCCGAGTTAGTATAAAAATTGTTGGTGTCTTCTTCTCATTGCAATTTTGTGCTTTTACTTTTGCATTTTACTATATTACTGCCTTTGAATCTATTTTGTTTTGTCTAATTTGGCAATCACAGTATAAATTGGTAATAAATTTAAAAACACTAGTCACCTCACCTTAAGTGTTACATTAGCCTTAATATTTTCCGTATAGTATTAAGCTGTCGCAATCTTGGAGATTCGCCACTGAAGAATTGCAAAACAATTCTATTGAATGTTAATTAGAATAAAACCAACTAACAATTCTTTAGATAGTGGGTTTACCATAAATGTGTTAATTAATTAATTAGAATTAATTTTTATATTGCAAATTCTAACCTCAGCTCAAAACATAGGTTTGGAATAGTATTATCTTACCTATTATTGATTAATGCATCTTTGATTGCCATTTTAGCTCGGTTCTAAAGATATCAGGGCCATTAACTTCTCGGCACCACGTTGATACTGTATTGAATATATAATGTATTGAATATATAGTGCAACTTCAGCCTCATGTTCTAATTTAAAATGGTGTTGAGGCTATTTCATAGTAACCGTTTCAAATTCAAGCAAGCAGTTATACATATATTAAATAGGTCCGTGAGCCACCCTTAACATTTAAAAAGAATTCCCATTATGGTATTATCTTTTCCCATGGCAGCATATTCCAAAACTACCATTTTACAATGATATTTTTATCATTTTTCAATGCCAGAGTTAGCACGTTTAAGATTTTATCAACGTCAAGAGTCAGCGTTGTTCATATTTTTTGAACGTCTGAACCTAACCTGAATTATATTTTTCCAACACTAGTATAAGGCAAAACAAAGAGATTTTAGCTTCTGATACGCTTGGTCGTTACAAGTTTTCCAATTAATCACATTAACATACAATGCTGTTCGCATTCCTACCATGTTAATGTTTTCCCGATGAATGCATATCTTACATGCCCAACAATAGAAAATGCAGTAGTACGCAACAAGACTATTATGTAATATGCAGAGAGCGAATTGCACATTAATTACTAAGGAGCAAAATTGAAATAAAAGTCGATACAATAAAAGTAGGATGTGTACAACAGTTAACGGGGTGTTGATAGACAAAGCATATTCATTTTTCTTGTAAAAGTAAAAAGAGGTTCCCGTCTTAAGTTTATCCATGCATATAAATAGCAATATCTGACTCACACTATTATGACTAGAAGTATGGTTCATTTCCAATATGATGGTCATTTTTGGCTTGAATGTTCAACATAAGCCATATATATTCCATGCAACATTGTGTGCCAAAATCAAAATTTCAAATAGAATTAAGTATATTAATTACCCAACAAGTGTATAAATAGTTGTATCGGTTTGGAAATTGAAAGTTAAGCACAACTGACCTAAAAATTTGAAGATGCACCTCCTTATGGATAAATGCTATATACATATACATACATGTATGTATGTATATGTATATGTATATGTTTATGTATGTATGTATGACTAATCAATATGAACCCAAGTAAAAGTTATACTAATTTATGGTAGCATCAACATCCAAATTCCTGTTTAAAAATACTAATATTTAGGAAACCTTAAACTATGTCAAACTAGAGTGCTAAACCTAAAATCTACAACACTAGCATATATTTGGAAAAGCATTAGGCTTCCGATGTTTTCAATTAATATTAGCAACTAGCTAGGAAGTATATCGAGAAGAAATGCTTAACATTGCTAGATTAATCTGTTCACCACCAATTTATAGAGGTTAAGATAGCTCCAGTATGTGACTCGTTGGCATGAATGTATTGTTGGTCTCTTTGATTTAGTTAAATCATTAATCATATAAATATTTTTGTTTTTTTGTTTTTTGTTTTTTGTTTTTTTTTTGGCATAAATAAAGTTCGTTTGGAATTATCTTGTTTAGACCACTTTTCTTATATTTTTTCAAAACAAAGAGCTTGCCTAATGAGTGTCCTAGATCATCTTAGAAAAAAATACCATGACTAGTACAGAAGGGGAATTCCATCCTAAATCAAAAGAAGGAAAATAAATGGTAGAATATAATATTTCGTTATGATTTACAAAAAAAAGCTTTACCGAAGGATATTTCACTAAGCATTTTTCTACAGGGTCATATGCATAGAAGAAAAGTTCTTCATGTTCTACCTAGAAAAATGAGTCATATTTGATAAAATTATAATAAAATTCAAGGGAATGTTGTATTGTTAATGAATACATTATTGGCAAACTTTACAAGAAAGTTCAGTTGGCAAGGAATATTAAATCAGATCCTAAATTGAAATTATAAACACTTCGAGACAGGAAATGTAACTTCCTAAATAAATAAATATGAAACTATGTGATATGATAAGAAATTATAACGAGTAACTGAAAATCGAGAAAGGAAAAAGGGAAAAAAAAAGTTTCATTCACAATTAACATATTTTTATTATGCACCTCTGCAAACAAACATTTTTTATAAGGACCCTAATTTCTTAAAATTAGCGCAAAAGCATACATTAAAAGGTACAGAGTATAAATTCTTTATAACTTAAGCCAAATTACCATTTCAAGCACATATTTAAACAATTTATCATAGATGTCGACATTCTTTATATGTAGTTGATACCTATTAAAGTTAATTAGCATCATGGATTTAAATCTAAAAGGCTATAAACATAGAATCAAAATTTAACATCAAATGATGGAACATTAATTAGACCGTTGTAAAAAGCTCAAATGTAAATCAAATAAATTGTAAGATATTTTTCATACTATGTTGTTGTACCAAAACGTGGTACAACATCCCAATTTAGATAAAAATAAGAATAATTTCCTCTATGCAATGATACCACAGAAATAAAGAAGCTTATACTTTTTAAAGCGATTCGGTCTCAGTTCAATTGCCTATGTCCACCATCAACTTTAATTTGATTATATCTTACAACATCAGCCGATTACACAATGATTTCAGGGAAGAAATGGTTTAAAATATAAGTGGCGGAGCTTTTCTGCATAAAATCGAGGTAAATGTCCAAAAATGCTCTTTTCATTGTTGAATCATGTGTATTTATAATCGAATCCTTCCTCCCAAGTCGCTAGCTCGTGTATGAATAGGTAAGAAGTCAGATCAGAACATTCGTGCATGAAGTATATGCAAAATTCGTCAATTGAAACCTCTTGGTACGACTTGATCATGTCGGTATGACTTATTTTCCCCATCTTACCTCTTTAATTATTCCACGTATTTGCTCAAGTTTCAAGCTTTGCACCTTCATTGAAAATTTGCTCTTTCAAATCATGTCAGTACCGACATGATTTTTCATATTCAATCCTTAGTTTTTTCCTTGAATGTACAAGACAACTTCATCTACGGTTCAAAGTGGGTCCCCCATCTTCAAACATCTTGGTACTGACATAATTAATCATGTCAGCACCGACATGTTTTGCCCTATGCAAATGTTGATCAAGCTTCTTGTGCTTCATTTATCCATCATTCCCAACATCTCTTAAAGCTCCTCGATCCATTTTTTCACAATCTTGAAGTTCAAGTCCATTAAGATGCGGCTTGATCAAATGTTGGACAACACATGCCCAAATCCCCTTCCCCCCACCGAAATTATGCTTTCTTGACAACAAAGCATGTTTTGGTTAAAAGAAAACTATCAGATTCTATGTGTAAAGAAATCTTCAGTCGATCGATTGTTGTCTTAAAGCAACATAAGTTCATTGTTTCACATAGTTGTCGAATTACCCCATTCTGCCAAAAAGCTAAAATGTTCAATTTTTTGGTAGCTACGTCGTCTCTGGGTCAGGTAGATTACTTTCTTCTTCTTGTGTAAGGAACAAATACTCTCAGTTCCAACATGATCATGTTGGTACCGACATGCTTTTTCAAGTAAATATAAAAGAAAGACTTAGAAAATTTTCTAATTTCAGTTCCATTTCATTGTACCGCTTTGTCTTCTATCATGTGAATTCAAACCTGACTTCTCCATCCGTGTCGCAACTAATTTTGCCCTGAATCACCATGACCGTTCATCGCCAATCGATCTAACAAAAGCGCCACCCAATGTCGACCAATTTCGCTGTTTTAGATCTCGACCTAAGGTGGGTTTTTAGCCCCAATTTCGATGTCGCCACTGCCACGGTCATCACCTCACCATCATCTCCGACGTCAAGCCATCATCACTAATCCATATCATCTTTGAATTCGTTGCCCCCTTTGCATTTTCATCCCGACCTAGCAAATTCATGGATGATTTATGGTTCTTTGAAGCTAACTTTGTGTTTCTTGAAACTAGCTTCAAGTTTAATAGGTCATGGAATTGAATAATGAAAGGGATGCAAAGCAACCAACTTTCTCCGGTTCTTGGTCAAACACGGATCGATGACTTATTTTCGCTGAGATGATTACAAGATATTTCCAATATTGAGCGTACTCCAGGGCCAAACAAAATCAAGTGCCAACACCCTAAGTCAAATAACACATCCCTATGATCCTGCAAAGAAAAGCATCATCTTGCTCCGGACAATGGTTCCATTATCGTGCACTTAACAATAATGGCTAAAACCTAACATGCAGTTCCCTAGCATGATGGAGTTCGTTTTCCAGCATGAGCGGACCATTTAGACTGAGTTTTTATATACACCATGTATAGATATATGACACACACTACATAGATTGACACATTGCATTTCCTCGATCAATGTATAAAAGCTGATTAGTCAATACACACTCATATTCGTCGTGCCATATACACCGACTACACGAGTTTTAATTAAAGTAAAGTGTCTAGATACCATACTTGACCACATTTGCTATCAAGTTTTCAGTACATTACAACTTATCTTAGATGATCTCATCGTCTTCGAATTGATGTTGGCCCTTCCACACTCCAGAAACAAGTTCATTTTCTACATCGGAGTCTATTTCTATGCCATCAAGAATGAGGAATCAGTTACCCACTAGCTCGAACTTTAAGTTGCCTCTCTAGTTGGACCTCATGGCATATTCATCCTGGAGGACAACCAACCAGTCCTTATGAACTTGGATAACCCTCCAAATGTCACACCTTCAAAGCTCACAATGGTAGAACTAAGGAGAGTCTACTGGTGGCATGAAATTCCCAAGAAAGGACTTTTATTCACCGAGTCCTACCAAAGGGCTCATCTTCCTCCAGTAGGTTACGCATGTAATCGACACATGTGCCTTTTTAGGGTCGTGCCTCTCTTCAATAAATTTCTAAAATTCTTTCTTCAATTGCTAGGACTAGCCCCATCTCAACTACATCCAAATGAATACGCCCTTGTGAATTCTCTCAATATTATCTTTGTGATGCATTTGGGCTGGCTGCAACCTTCGAGGAGTATCTTTTCTGCTTAGCATCAAAAGAAAGTAAGAGACTCCTTTATTAATGATAATTGAAGCTTTCAACCGATGTAACACAATCGAAAGCCTTCACAATAAAAGAAGTTATTTCAAAGACGAATGCTTCTTCATCTGATGCCCTGAAAGCATTAATTGTATTGGCTTTTTGCATGAAAGTTCTTTTATCCAGTTATTTCATCATAGCTTTGCTTCTTCCGCCCAAGTGACTAACTTTCCTTCTGCATCCCTTATAAATATCCCCCATCAAACTCCAACTCCTGCTTTAGCAAATATCTTCAATTTGTAAAAGGTATTGATCCAAATCTAAGGTGTTGATGCAAAAATGGATCAACACCTAAAAAACAATTAAAAGCACTAGATCTAATAATATAAATGTAAAAGCAGTACAAAAGATAATTTTTATCGTGGTTTAGCATTCTAGCCTACATCCACTATAATCATTGTTGTTGATCGTTTTCTCTCCATATTACAAAGAATTCAATCAGATTTGACCAGAATCTAATGGATTTCGAAATTAAGAGTGGTTGTAGTATTTGGAGAAGAAGAAGATAAAAGAAAAATCAATTGCTCAAGAAGTCCTAAGCCTAGAAAGAGAAGAAGTCCCCTCAAAGTTGCAGGTAGCTTGCAGTTTATAGGTTAATCGTCTAGCAGAATCGATTATCCACGAAATATCAATACCAGATCTAAGTCCAAGTATTTAAAAATAGGCTTTAGGGCCCAAGCATTAATAAAAAACACTCGGTATCGAATGGTTCCTGTAACAACCGAATTCTAATGGGTCTAGATTTTTTGCAAAAATGCTAAAATCCAAAACTTTACGGGAAGCAACATACTTAGGTTCTCACCGATGTCCTATACATTTTACGGGAACTTTTATTATTCTACTAAAAGTAATCGCTGCTATAGCCTTACACTTTTCCCGTCACACCTAGAGAATGATTCCTATCTACTCCATACTTAAATGTTTGGTTTGGTATTTATCATTTCATTTCAAAAATTAAAGCTTATAAATTTTTGAGACATCAAATCCCAAAGTTCTTGCCTTTAAAAGTGTTATTTTGAAGTTTCTATTAAATTCAAAGGTACTTGGTTACTTAACATTTTATCTTTTTGGACTTGCATCTTTATATCTCCTTGAATTTAAATTATTCCCCAAACCTATAAGGGAAAACTTATTAATTCTAAGTTCAAAACTTATTCCTCTTTTACTTTTAAAGAGCTTTACAGCTTTCCTTAAAAATATTTTGAATTTTTTAAATTTAATTGTTTACTAAGTTTTTCTCTTTCAAACACTTAGTTACTTTTTCACCAAACCATTTTTCTTTAAAACATGCCTTGCTTGTGTTTAAAACGTTTTTATTTTCTTGACTTCTAAAAATGTCCTCATATGTTTTCAAAACATCTTCATTTCATAGATTTTCAAATTTATAAAAACTGGAGTAGATAAGAACAATTATTCTATCAAAAATCCCTTAACTTTCCCACGCTTCCAATTACCTAACCTTAGAGGAGTTTCTAATTTACTACAAATGGGGATTTTCTACATAGGAAAGGAACCCATGGTCATAATCAATGGAAAAATATGAAATTTTCATTGCTTAGCTTTTCTACTAAGGCTCTCTGTAATATCCTTTCTAACTAACACTGTCTCTAGTTATTGCACTTCGCATTATACCTAATGGTTTTATACCTTAATGTATTGGAAGTACTTTCTCTTATGAGAAACCATTAATGCTAATACCTTCTATGAATCTATTAAAAGAGGATTTTATGTTTGTGTGAAATTACAAGGAATTTATTTTATAATTTATCGAAACAGGCTATACAAAATATGGTGCTTTCCATACTTGTACCATATAAGAATTCGTCATTCATCTTAGGATCATAGTGAAATTTTCTATAAGAAGGGACTTCGGCATCAATTAGTATCATAGTCTCAGTTATATAGGCCAAAGTAAATGGAGTATGGCCTATTGAGGACTTGTGGGTTAATAGGTAAGCCTACAATGCTAGTGGCTACTCATCCACTTGGTTGTCCTTGGCTCTCTTCATTCCTTCATAATAATGGACATAATGATCTTGTTCGCTGTCTACTCTTATCCATTCGCTTGTGGTTTTTTACGACCATGAAGCTTTTCTCAATCCGGCACCGAGCAAAATATTGTTGAAAAAAGGATCTTGATTAGAATTTGCATGAGTAGAGTTAAGTGGTCGACACTAGTTTAAGAAAGCAATCGTGCAAGAAAACAAAGATTGGATCAGGCACTATATATTATTTTGGATTATCTTTATTTATTGAAAAAATTATCTATACTATAGTTAAGATTGCTTGTGATAGTTTAGGTAATGAATTCTCACTACTTTTGTAGTGATTCGACAATCTTTTAAGTGACGATATGATACTTGCCTAGGCAAGCATCATAGTACACTAATGTGACAACTCGCAAGTCCATACCCTTTGAATCGACAATAAACCATACATGTCCGACCCAAAAAGCACAAACTGACGGAATGTCATGAGAAAGAAAAGAGGAGAGAAGAAGAGAAGAAAAGAAAGAGAGAACAAAGAACCAAACAGAACAACACAGAATCTCACATCGCAGCGGAAAACATATAATATAATATCATAACAATGATCTTTACAAAATAGAAAATGTATATATATAGATCAATCAGAGTTAAACAATCAAACAATAGTCATCATCCTGGATAGTTATAATAAACCGTCCTTAGAATTGCTGATAATATACAACAACAATGCGCAAAGCAGATAATGGATAGCACTAAGCAAAATAGATACATGTATACGAAATGAAGATGTCCAGCTCTCCTACCGAAGCTCCAAAAGCACCAAATCCAAACCTGCAAATATACTTGGTCTAACCCGAGCACTGAAAGGGAAGAACATCCGGATCAGTCTGGTAAACCAGCGTGAGAAACGCACTCAACTGAATTTATTAAATTACCAAACTTTTCCTTTCAAAATAAAAGTATCTCGTAAGACACGCCCACACATAAACATGGACATGTTTTTACTTTACGATAACTAAAACATTTCATATTGAATTCTATTATATTATACTAGTGTCTAGTATACAAATAATGTTAATCATAGTCGAAATTGTTACATTGAATTAATTCCAGCATACAGGCCGAAATGGATAATAGAATCAAAATGGCAGGCATGTAGTGGAGTTTGGATTTCCATATAAATGGCCAGGTAAAGGGACTACCTTCTGATGGGTAAACCTTTACATGGATGTCCCAAGGAACCATCACAAAGCTCCTCTACCAATACAAGACCGACCTACCTCTATAACTAGGTAGTACCGAATATGTCATCTTTCGACCGTTACCGACCTTTTTCTAGGGCCCTCATAGCATAATAACCAAAATAATATACATCCCAGACATCATAGCGAGAAGAAATATATCTAGAAGAGGATGATCATATCCTGATGGAAGCGACCACTTAGCATTGCGTATCTAACCATGTTTCGGTCATTTCCGGTTGATGAGGCCTGAGGTAATGATTACCTTATAAATATCACAAATTACATCCCTTTGAATGCCACATAGCCATTTCCGTTGACTACCAATTGCCTTCCACAAAAATACAACCCTTGAGCTCGTACGTCTCAAGGATGGTGCTAAGCTAAGAAAAGTTTCCTTCTCCACCACTACTAATGTACGATTGTAAAAGCCAATGTACGTAATCTTTAGAAATGCAATGTCAAATAAACATCCATACAAGTTGTCCAGGAATAGGAAAAACCGAAGGTACTCTCCTACCACATCCTGTTGGGAAATCCCTAGGATTAGTAGCGAATAGTCTTTGCATTTGATATTTCATAACGAAGAGACTACTGCTACTGGGTGTATATTGATTTTTAACCCCAAATGATCAACAAGCAGTCCTCCACTATAAAAATCTGAATATCAATATCATCACAACCAACCTGCACAATCGTCGCATAAATGTTGGTCTGAAGTGGTTTTCGGATAAATCGATTCCGCCCTCTTCGCACCAACAACGCAAAAGCATTTATCAACCTCACAAAGAAACTAAGTCTCATAGACTTATCACATCTCCAACTTTCAACTTGCTATTCTACGGCCAAGAAGGAAGCTCGATCGATTGGAGTAATACTCCATACTACACGAATCAACATCCTCAACACAAATGACAATCAAGCCTACACAAAAGGCTATGTACTAAATGTGCGACTAAATAGTTCCCACATCAAGTCGAGGACCTAAAAATGGCCAAATTTGGTAGTCGGTCTAACAAACCAAACAAACAAATATTTAGCACCATAAGCTATCACTAGGCCCTTTAATTAATCTTTTATTAATTAAATCACTCGTCAAATATTCACTTCAAATTATCTTTTAAAAATATAATCTCAAAACCATTTCTATATTAGAAAACATTTCCATATACTTATCTAATAATAAGTAATTCAAAATTCAATTTATTTTCAGCACTTAGAAAATATCTCATTACTTAAATGATGATTAAGTATATTTTATTCTTTCAGGAAAACATTCTCTGAAACATATTTATTTGGGTCAAAACGAGTATTGCGCAAAATATTTTACGACAACCCAAAATCACTAGTATAGGGATTCGAAAAGTTGGGTAGACATATGAATCCCATATACTATACAAAATATCTCCTTTCGAAAATCATTTACTATAATAACAATGTTATAGTCCATCATTTCCTTACCTCTCGAAAACGTCTATCTCAACAATGAATGTTGAAATCTATAGTTTCGATACTTAACAAATTTTAAAACATCTTCAACAATTTAACTCTATTTAAAAGGTCACTTTCCAAAACATTTATTAACTTAAAAAGATTATTCACTCTCCAAAATCATGAATATAATTCCTAATCAAATTCATTACTTCTACATATTTATTAAAGGATTATTCACTGTCCAAAATCGTGAATATAATTTCTCTAATAAACTTTCGTATTTAACTTATCAAATAAGTTGATTGCACATTTATAAAACAGTCTTTATAATTCACATTTCTATTTTATAAAAACTTCCATTTATAAAATTCCTTTATTTACCAATTCCATATATATCTTATTTATGTGCCAAAATCCAAATTATAAGTTAATTCACTTATAATTTTCTAATTTACAAAATCATTCCTTTATAACTTAAGCAATTATAAATCTTATTCACTTATAAAATCCAGTTATGACTTCATTTTAACACTTGTAAAAACTCCTTTATAATTCCATCATTTTTTATTTATAAAAATTCAATTTTATAAATCTTATATATAAAACCATTTATAATAATTCATAAATTATCAATTTAAACTATTTACAAAATAATTAACTCCATATTTCAAAAATCACATTCGGATTATATTTCATAAAAATCATAATTTTTAAAACATAAAAATTATAACATTTATTTATTCAAAATAAATCCATTTACTTAACAATTCAAGAATTAATAGAACATCAATTTTTAAAATCACTTCAAAATCCTTTTTAATTTGGAAACCATCACTTTAACATTTTAAATTACCAAAAATAGGCCCAATGCTGCAACAACACTAAATACATCAATCACGGCATCCAAATCATCATATATCACATGATAACAACATATATATCAATATCTATAAATAAAACCAATATTGGTGAGTAATCCAGTTAGATCCCTCCAACCTGTCACCTGCAATTAATATACATATGAGAACATGTCTACAATATCCGCTTCGAGGCAGACGCGCGTACCAAGGGCCATCCGCTTATACACGGGAACATATAGGGTCTCATCTGCTCCAATATGCAGGAATATATCCAAATACCAATCAATATATAGATTATATATCATATATCATCCAAACAATCATCAATCAAAAAAATTCCCACTTATATAAAAATAAAAGCGAGACAGAAAGAGTGAGTTGTACTCACTTTAGTTCCAATAGCAGTTGCAGTGTTTTATTCCGAATAAAATTAAACGAGCATTTAGTTTTATTCAAAATTATCACTAGTTCCAATCAACTCCAAACTAGCTCTATGCAGTGATTGTCAATACGGACCAAATGCAACTTGTTTCGTCAAAAACGGACCTCGTACAAAGAAATTATGGCATTTAGAAGTTTATACGAATTAATATATAAATTAATTTCGATTTTTTTTATATTTTTTTTTAGCCTAGATTTAGTCTTAGTCGCTCGTTCTTTTCTTCTTCTTGTTTGTTCACTCAGGAAACACACAAACGAAACCTAATTCCTACCATTTTTTGACCATAAATTTCTCCACCACCTGTGCCCTAGAAGATGATCGGAGCATACCACGTCGAAGCCCTTCGCGAGCTCTACCTTCAGCTTGAATATGGACCAACTCGGTCGCAACAAGGCCTCAATTTTCATGCTTGAACGTGTGGCTTCCCAAGACATTTCCTCCTCGATCGTTGCACCATATTCGATCATCACCATTGGATATGAAAATCTCGTCGTCGTCTATAATCATGTAGTTGAAAGTTTTTCGTAAAAGTGGATAGATCGAGAGAAAAAGAGATAAAAGGAATCGAGCAATTTTGGCCATTGAAATGTTAATGGAGGCTGCGTTTGATTAGATTTAGGGTTTGTGAAAATTGAAGATATTGAGGTCCTTTTACGTAAAATTATGTGACACTATTCATCCAAAAAAAATCGAACTCCAAACGAAGCGTTCTTTCATGGTGTTTTGTAACGTTTTACCCATATTTCGAACATAATGGAATATATATTGGAAGCCAATTCGACCATATTTGGAAGATAGGTTTTCGAATCGATTTATTTAAATTAAAATTCACTTAAATAAATTTCTACGCGTAGCAGCTTGCCGTGACTTAACCGTATGTCCGATTGACATGAAATTTGAAATCCTACAATATATAACATTACGGATCCAATGAAATTGGTTTCTTTAAAATCCAAGACAGTGTGAAAAATGGCTATTTTTACTCGTTAATTAGATATTAACATATTCAATTTCTATAAATTCGCTTTTAAATAAATTTTGAAAGTTCTCTAACATCATTCAAATTCAAATAGAATTTAAAACAACATTATAAATCAATTTCATTCATATTAAATCCAAATTTCAATTATTTTTGTAATTTCAAATATTAAATTAACAATTTAATTATCCAAATAAATCCTTATATTTGAAATATAAGTTATTTAACTTATAAAATTTACTCTTCAATGTTTAAAATAAATCAAATATATGAATTTCAAATTACTAAAATTCTGGGTAGTCACATTCTCCCCTACTTAAAGGAATTTCGTCCCCAAAATTACCAAGTAAGAAAAAATCACAAAATCCATTAATTTTTCAAAACAAATCGTTCATATTAGATTTCAAATTCATTTAACCTTTTAAATTTTCCCAAAATCCAATAGTTAAACTTCTTATAGATTTTTTTTCTAATTTTTAAAATCCATTCATACTTATTTACTAATACCATCCCACAAATCAACTAATATCATTTCAAATTATAACTCAAAGTCAAAATTTTAGTTATCAAATTTTTTCTAATTTCTCAAAAAAATTCTGACACCTTAAATTTTAAAAAAAAATTGTCAGCGTCTCCTTCGCAAAGTTCGATCGTAATAGGATCACAACATATATATATCATAAATATACATCTCATCTTTGAGGATGAGGCATCCCGTAGGGAAAAAAGTGTAAAAGTATTATATGTAATTTGAGATATGTAGGTTATATATTATTAGCGAGTATATACGGCTAATATAGCGCAAAAGCAAGCTATAAATGCGAAGCATACTCCATCTGCACCTATAAATACTCAACAAACAATGAGAACATGTATATATGGAAAATAATATCAATATAACAACTATATATATATATATATATATATATATATATATATATATATATGCCAATATAGCAAATGCAACAAAAACAACAAATCCAACCATCAAACAACTACCATCCATCTAACATCCAATAAACCAATATCGTCAATCCGTAACAAATCAATATTCATTCATTTCTCAATGATATTTATTGAATTGGTTTTCAATTTATTCACATTCAATTAGTTTACATTCACTAACTTACATTCAAGTTAGTTCACTTCCAATTTAAATCAAATTCAATTCTATTTAGATTCACTTACTACAAATTTGAATTCAATTATTTAGCTTTCAATTTATTAACATTTAATGAATTTCTATATATTTAGCTAACATCCACCTAACAAACAATTCGTATCCAACATAGTCTCATTTATTTAATTTACATTCAACATTCATATTTACTTCGTTTGCATTCAATTTGGTTTAACACTTTTAATTTCAATTAGTTTAATATTCAATTTAGATTGAATTTTAGTATTCAATATATTCATATTTTACAACTAAAGTTGAATTTCATTATATAACCCAAATTTATATCCATTTAACTTCTTCAGTTCATTAACTTCTTATTATTCCACTTTACTTTGCATATTCATTTTATTTATCAGAATCAACTTGATTTAACATTACTTATGTTATGTTTCATTTTATTCTCACTTGCATTTACTTCAACTATACAACTTAAGTTGACTACTACTAATTTAATTCAAAGTTTATTCTTATTTAACTTTTACTTAAGTCAAATTTCATCACTTCTTCAAATTTAGATTTTTTTTCTTTATTTAACAAAATTGTTTAACCATTTTAATATTTGGTTTTGCTAACATTTTCCCATTTTTATAAGTTATACAACTTATTTATTTATTTTAACTTCCAAACTCATATTATATAATCACTTTACATATTAATTTTAATTTCCATTTCAATAACTTATCTAATCTGGTTTAAATCCAATTCATTTATTTAACTTACCTTTATTTAAATTTCAAATCATATATTTATTATGCTAACTCAATTTTATTTCAACTTTACTAAATTAAAAATATTTATTTCATATAATAAGTCAAAACCCATTTCACTTAATTTTATCAATTTCAACTTGGATTTTAAATTCAAATTCGTTTATCACAACAAAACTTAACTTTCAAATTTACTATTGGTAGCAAATCCATCACCTAGAAAATCGAAAATAATACTGATGATGCTGCAGTCGCCATCCTTATTATTTCTACGCAAAAGTAGTGAATTCAGTGCTTTAAATTCTTTTAAAATTTCCTTTTATTATTTATAGATCACATTTACAAACCTATATAATTTCACTATTTCACTTCACTTATATAAGATTCGTTGCAAATTTACTTATCTTATTTAGATTTATAATAATATAATCTCTTTAAACTTTGAAAAACAACTTTCAAAATAAACAGGATTCAAATTCCAAATTCCTAGTTTAAATCCATTTTTTTATTTAAAACTCACATTTACAAATATATTCATATAGTTTCATTTTTTATATATAAGATTATTTCATAATTATAAATCATATTAATTATAATTCCATACTTTATAATTCATTTTCCTATATAATTTATTCTTTTACAATTATTGCGTTTATATAAATTATCCAAACAACTTTTATTAACTTATATATATTTACATTTTCAACAACCAAACAATTAATTTATATACATTTTAATAATTCCTGAAAAATTATTTCCTTTATACATAAAATATAATCGAGGTAAAATTATTTCATTTACCCAATTTAAAATGGTACTATGTCGACTTGCCTCGTTTAAGTGTTTAGAAGTTCCTATCGATAACATGGCATCCCACATACCGACCAGAATTCACAAACAGCTCAACGGATAAGTAAACACAATATAAAACATTTTATAGTCACTAATAAATATGCGCTCATATATATAATACACTTAAACTCAATTTAAGGTGTTACTGTCCCTATCTATAATGAGTGCACATCAAAGCCTGGGAATATACAAAATCTAAGCTCTGATACCACATGCGACGGTCTGCACAACCATTGACAGTGGATAACTCCACTATAGCTCACATGGATACCGCATGTTTTGCTTTTACGGCCAGTCTCTCGACCAAGCCAAACCAGCAAACCAACCCCTCGATACTCCATCTTAGGGACATGTAGGAGTTAGAGTCATCCGTTCGCTACTTAACAAGAAGTGAGAACCCTCTATCATGTACGAACATCACTAAGAAAAATAGATACGTGTATATGAAATGAAGATCTCCATCTTTGTTACAGAAGCTCCAAAAGCACCAAATCTGAACCTGTAAATATACTCGGTCTGATCCAAGCATTGAAAGGGAAGAACACCCGGATTAGTCTGATAAACCAGTATGAGAAACACACTCAACTGAATTTATTAAATTACCAAACTTTTCCTTTCAACACAAAAGTATCTCGTAAGACATGCCCACATATAAACACGGACATGTTTTTACCTTACGATAACTAAAATATTTCATATCAAATCCGATTATATTATACTAGTGTCTAGTATACATATAATATTAATCATAGCCGAAATTGGTACATTGATTAAATTCCAGCATATAGTCCTAAATGGGTATTACAATCAAAATGGCAGGCATGTAGTGGAGTTTGAATTTTCATACAAATGACCAAGTGAAGTGACTACCTTCCGATGGGTACACCTCTAGATGGATGTCCCGAGGAGCCATCACAAAGCTTCTCTACCAACACAAGACCAACCTACTTCTATAACTAGATAATACCGAATATTTCATCATTCGATCGTTACCGACCTTTTTCGAGGGCCCTTATATAAACCACAATAATTTACATCCCGAACATCATAGTAGGAAGAAATATATCTAAAAGAGGATGATCATATCCTAATGAGGGTGACCCACTTAGCCTTACCACATTTAACCCTGTTTTGGTCATTTCCGATTGATGGGACCTGAGGTAATGATTACTTTTCACATCTCAAAAATCACATCATTTTGAATGCCACAGCCATTTTCGTTGACCACTAATTGCCTTCCACAAAAGTACAACCCTTGAGCTCATACGTCTCAAGAGGGTGTCAAGCTAAGAGGAGTTGCCTTCTTCGCCACCACTGATGTATAAAAACTAATGTACATAATCTTTAGAAATGCAATGCTTGACAAACATCCATACAAGTTGTCTAGGAATAAGACAAACCAAAGGTTCTCTTCTACCACATCCTGTCAAAAAATCGCTAGGATTAGTAGTAAATAGTCATTGCAATAGATATTTCATAACGAAGAGACTACTGCTACTGGGTGTATAATGGGTTTTCACCCCAAATGATCAACAAGCAGTCCTCCACTATGAAAATCCTAAATATCAATATCATCATAACCAACCTGCACAATCGTCGCATAAATGTTGGTCCGAAGTGGTTTTCGGATAAACCGATCCCTGTCTCTTCGTACCGACAACGCAAAACCGTTTATCAACCTCATACAGAAACTAAATCCCATAGACTAATCACATCTCCAACTTTCAATTTGCTATCCCTCGGCCAAGAAGGAAGCTCGATAGATTGGAGTAATATTCCACACTACGCGAATCAACATCCTGAATACAAAGTATAATCAAGCCTACACAGAAGGCTACGTGATAAGTGTATGACCAAATAGTTCCCACATCAAGTCGAGAAACTAAAAATAGCCAAATTTGATAGTTGATTATTTAACTATCAAAGCAAACAAACCATATTAAGCACCATAAGCAATCACTAGACCCTTTAATTAATCTTTTATTAATTAAATCACTTGCCAAATATTCACTTCATTATCTTTTAAAAGATATAATCTCAAAACCATTTCAACATTTCTATATTGGAAAACATTTCTGTATACTTATCTAATAGTTAGTAATTCACAGATCAATTTATTTTCAACACTTAGAAAATATCTCATATACTTAAATCATGATTAAGTATATATTTTATTCTTTTAGGAAAACATTCTCTTATAAATATTTATTTGGGTCAAAACCAATGTTGCGTAAAGCATCATTACAACAACCCAAAATCGCTAGTATAGGAATTCAAAAAATTAGATAGATATATAAATCTCATATACTATACAAAATATCTCCTTTCGAAAATCATTTACTATAATAACATGTTATACTCCATCATTTCCTTACCTCGGAAACATCTATTTCAACAATGAATGTTGAAATCTATGGTTGGGATACTTAACAAATTTTAAAACATCTTCAACAATTTAAATGTATTTAAAAGATCACTTTCCAAAACATTTATTTAACTTAAAAAGATTATTCACTATCCAAAATCTAGAGTATAATTCCTAATGAAATTCATTACTTCTACATATTAATAAAGGATTATCCACTGTCCAAAATCATGAATATAATTCCTAACCAAATTCTTACTTCTACATATTTATTAAAGGATTATCCACTGTCCAAAATCGTGAATATAATTTCTTTAATAAACTTTCGTATTTAACTTATCAAATAAGTTGATTTCACATTTATAAACCAGTCTTTATAATTCACATTTCTATTTCATAAAAAATTCCATTTATAAATTCCTTTATTTACCAATTCCATATATATCTTATTTATGTGCCAAAATCCAAATTATAAGTTAATTCACTTAAATTCTCTTATTTACAAAATCATTCCTTTATAACTTCATCAATTATAAATCTTATTTACTTATGAAATCCAATTATAACTTTATTTTACACTTGTAAAAACTCCTTTATAATTCCATTATTTTTTATTTATAAAAATTCAATTTTATAAATCTTATATACAAAACCATTTATAATAATTCAAAAATTATCAATTTAACTATACAAAAAATAATTAACTCCATATTTCAAAAAACACATGGATTATATTTCACAAAAATCATAATTTTTATACATAAAAATTATAACATTTATTTATTCAAAATAAATCCATTTACTTAACAATTCAAAAATTAATAGAACATCTATTTTCAAGATCACTTTGAAATCCTTTTTAATTTAGAAACCATCATTTTAACATTTTTAAAGTACCAAAAATAGGCCCAATGCTGCAACAGCACTAAATACATCAATCACGGCATCCAAATCATCACATATAAATGATAACAGCATATATATCAATATTTGTAAATAAAACCAATACTGGTGAGGAATCTAGTTGGAACCCTCCAACCTGTCACCTGCAATAAATATACATATAAGAATATGTGTACAATGTCCGTTTCGAGGCAGACACGCGTACAAATGGTCATCTGCTCATATAAAGGAACATATAGGGCCTCATCTGCTCCAATAGGCATGAATATATCCAAATACCAATCAATATATAGATAATATATCATATATCATGCAAATAATCATCAATCAGCATAAAATAAATTTGTTCTCAGTTATATAAAAATAAAAGCGAGACGAAGGAGTGAGTTGTACTCACTTTGGTTCCAATAACAGTTGTTGTGTTTTATTCCGAATAAAACTAAACGAGCGTTTAATTTTATCCAAAATTTTCACTAGCTCCGATTATATCCAAACCAGCTCTAATATGTAGTGCTCACCATACGGACCCGAGCAACTTGTTTCGTCAAAACCGGACCTCGTACGAATAAGTTATGGCATTTAGAAGTTTATACAAATTAATATATAAATTAATTTAAATTTTCTTTTTATTTTTTTATTTAACCTAGTTTAATCTTAGCCATTCATTCTTTTCTTCTTCTTGTTCATTCACCCTGACAACATGTGAACGAAACCCAATTCATACCATTCTCTGATCATATATCGCTTCACCACCCGTGCCCTAGAAGATGATCGAAGCATACCATGTCGAAGCCCTACGCGAGCTCTACCTTCGGCTTGAATATGGACAAACTCGATCACACCAAGGCCTCGATTTTTGTACTCGAACGCGCGACTTCACAAGCCATTTCCTCCTCGATCGTTGTACCATATTCGATCATTACCGTTGGATGTGGAGACCTCGTCGCCCTCTACAATATTGTAGTTGAATGTTTTTGGTAAAAGTGGATGGATCGAGAGAAAAAGAGGGAGAAGAATTGAGAAATTTTGACCATTGAAATGTTAATGGCGGCTGCGTTTGATTAAGTTTAGGGTTTCTGAAAATTGAAGATATTGAGATCCTTTTATATAAAATTTTACGGCACTATTTATCAGAAATTTTTTCGAACTCTAAACGAAGTGTGCCGCTTGGCATTTATAATGTTTTACCCCTATTTTGAACATAATGGAACATATATCGAAAGCAAATTCGATCGTATTTGAAAGATAGATTTTCGAGTCGACTTATTTTAATTAAAATTCACTTAAATAAATTTCTATGCGTTTCAGCTTGCCACGAGTAAACCATAAGTCCGATTGACACGAAATTTGAAATCAATAATATAACATTACAGATCCAATAAAATTAGTTTCGTCGAAATCCGAGACAGTGTGAAAAATGACTATTTTTACTCGTCAGTTAAATATTAAATTCTATAAATTCGTTTTTAAATTAATTTTAAAAGTTCTCTAACACCATTCAAATTGAAATAGAATTTAAAACAACATTATAAATCATTTTCATTCATATTAAATCCAAATGTCAATTATTTCTGTAATTTCAAATATAAAATTAACAATTTAATTATCCAAATAAATCCCTATATTGGTCATTGATGGTTGTTGCTTATTGCTACTTGCTATTGTTTGCTATTTTTATGTTTGCTTGCTACTATTCGATGTTTTCGTTATTATTTGATTTTTTCGTTGGCTGATTTTGGTTGTTATTAATTTTTGTTGCATGTTGCATGTTTGATAGTTTGTACGCTAGTTATTATTGCTAGATGATTGTTTATTTTTCTTATTGTTGATTGCTTGTTCATGCTTATTTTTGCTTATCGTTGCTTGTTGTTGTTTGATTTTTAAGTGCTGTTGATTTTTATTGCTAGTTGTTGCTTGCTTTGTATGTTTGGTAATATTTTTATAAATTATTATTGTCTGTTGCTACTTGTTGTGTATTTGGTTGCTTTATTCTAATCATAATTACCTGCTAATGTATGCTCGAAGGAAGATGGCGATAGCTATCTAAAATAGATCTCATATCATCCATGCTTACTTTGGGGTCAAGATGGGATATATACATGTTTACTGCGTTTTGATGTGACCCGGAGTCGATAATATATTTAGATGCTGACTTATTTGAGCTTACTCTCGAATTGATATTCATGTATGATTGTGGTGATATCAATTACTATGCTTGATTGTAGATGTTTTAATATTACGTTGTTGCATAGTTTGTTATGACATTGTTATTAAAGATGCCTGTTGCGTTAAATGTGCTTCATGCAAAGTTTATTGTAACATGTTTATTTGATGTGCTTATTACATGACTAGATATAGCATATTTATTTGATATGAATCCTATATGTGATTTACCATGTTTAAATTCATGATATAATGTTGCAATTGTATTTAATCCTCTTTGTTGAGTACATGATCGTACATGGAAGCAACTATGTGCTGTTAGGATGCTTGTTTGCTTGTATTTACATCCAATTGACATGCGCTCACTATAAAAGGGGTACTTAGGATCTATAGTGTAGATTTGGGTATATATTTTCGTATGTCCTTAGAAATGGGATGCCTCGGTTATATTCTGCCTCAGATATGAGATGCATATTTTTTTTTATGGTTTTGGGTTTTTTTGGAGCTAGCCGCGTAAAGGAGGCGCTGTAGAATTTTTCTAAAATAAATGTGGGCTCTAAAAGCCTGAGGCTAAGCGCCATTTTCCTTAATTTTGGAATTTCAAGGACGAAGTCCTTTTAAGGATGGGAGAATGTAACAATCCACATTTTTAACCATAAGATATTTAAATAATTAATTTAAATATTGAATCAATATCTAATCGAATATGACTTTTTGCATGGTCGAATTAGAACACGAGGATAGACATTGCAGATCAAAATGAATATAAATATCGTTATATTTGGAATCATGGTATTTATGTATTGTTATACGTATTTTGTAGAAATATATGTGTAGTCGGGTCTAGTAGAATCTCGACCGACGACTTGTGTTTCTGGGATGATGGCTCCATTATGAGACACACAGTTGAAGGATTTTTGGAATTGGGTGATCGGACGGCCAAAATAACATCGAAATACATAAAGTTATCATCTCGAAGAGTCATCTCAGACGGCAATTAAGCTTATACCATCAGGACCGAAAAAATGAAGTGATGTGCACCGACAAATTTCTTAACGATCTGACATGTTGTGTGATCGTACGAGCTCAAAATGTGTGGCGATTTATTTGAGGAATCTAGAAAATATATATTGTTATATATATGTACCGTACCTATCACACGCCAAAGACATTATTTTCTTCCTCCTCCATTCTTTCTTCTTTGCTCAAAACGTTAATAGGATTCTAGTCTACCCCAATTGACGGAACTACAAGCAATGTTAAAGGTCAAGATTAGATCCGTTTGACTTAGAGGGAGCAGAGCATCGATCTATGGTGTCATTAGTAGGTGCAGGGGTTCTAATCATGCTCGATATTTTCATGTCATTGACTAGGGCTTGAGCTTATAGGAAATGGAGAGGGAATGAGGCAAAATAGAGAGCATGATCGCGCTTCTCTTGGTGGCGCACTCCTTTCTACATCATCGGTTAGAGCTCCGACTACCAAAGGCAAATCGCGTCAATACACAACAAATAAAGGAGTAGATGTCATGATTTCAATAGGGGGTTCGGGTGATGTAAGTGGAGGATCGCCATGGAGAGCACATAGAGTGTAGAGTCTTACGACCGGTCTTTCGTCAATTCATGGAGCATAGAGCTTGAAATTGAAGAGAGAAGGTGTGCTTGTTTGGTATGTGCATGCATGCATCACGATTATGAAAAGAGATCGGGGGAAGAAAGGGATTAAGATAATTAAGTGATCGATTAATTTAATTAATCACGTTTGTATTTAATTCTTATCTCTTACATACGAGGTTCAATCGAGATGCAGTCTTCGCCATTGCATCTGTAGTGAGATTACCTACGACATGATGTAGGCTTGGACTAAATCCGAGCACTTAAGAATATACAACTTAGGTGAGCAGAATTATATCTCTAAACCTATATTTCATTATAAATTCCAATAATTATATATATATATATATATATATATATATATTGAAAAATATTACCTATAAGAAGTAGAATAAAATATAAGTAATTATTTCCCCAATTGATTGGATTGTTTTGAGTAGAAGTTCGAGATAATTGATTAAAATCTCGTATATATAAAGATTGTGCTATTTGTATTAAATAAATAAAGATGGAATCAATATAATTTATAACATGGTTATTAATTAATTAAACTCCAAATTGTAGTTATGTTGGTGATGCAAATATCATTATATATTTTATTATCGTTATTTGGTACAATTGAATAAAATATCGTATATATTAATATTGTATTCTATTTGTATTGTATAAAGTTAGATGGATTTGATATTAACTTAAAGTTATATTAGTGACAGAAATATTAAAATTATTATTACTAATTAGGAGTTAAAAGTATGACCTTTAGAATAAACTGTAAGGCTTCATGAAGCATAATTAATACTTATAAATATTATTTGAAGTAAAGAGATGATTTTTCATAAGTGAATGGTTTATTTATAAATATGATTTACGTAAAGAAATAGTTTTATAAATAAAAGAAATATTTTATAAAACGGTATGAGGTTCAATAAAATAGTATAAAAGGGATATTTTATAAAATAGTATGAGATTTCATAAAATAAATATTTTATAAAATAGCGTGTGGTTTTCTAAAATAATATAAAAGATATATTTTATAAAATAGTTTGAGATTTTATAAAATAGTATGAAAGAGGCAGTTTATAAAAGAGTATAAGATTTTCTTAAATAATAGGAAGAAGATATTATATAAAATAGCCGCATAAAGGTTTAAATGGATTTCTAAGCCAATAGTGTATTCTATAAAATAGTATGGGACTTTACAATGTAGTATAAAAAGGTATTAGATACGGTTTAGTAATCAAAAATACTTATTTAAATATATATATATATATATATATATATATATATTGATTAATAGTATTGGTCTTATATTAGTGACATGCCTAATATTGATCTCATATTAGTGATCATACATAGTATTAGCCTTATATTAGTGACCAAGCAAAATATTGGTCTTTCAGTAGTGATTGTACATATAGATAGACGACGGTGTTATATTGGTCTTCATTTGTGATAAGCGTATTTTAGTACGGGTTGTTATATTTGATGTGTGTGTGTATCTTATGGGATCGGTGTTCCTTTGTGGTCTTGAAAGCGTATTATACGGGATGACTGTTGTTCTCTTTTATGATACGGTACGTGAATTCATTTAAATATCCATCATGCCTAAGAGTGAGATGAAGACGATCATCTATGAGTAGACCATATATCACTTATGCTCACTAAGGGATACAGTGAGTTCCATGTAAGTTTTGAGTAAATAGAGTAGATCATATATCACTTATTCTCAGTGAGGTATACAGGGAGATCTACATGAGTTCCATTATTATGAATGTGGCTCAGGCTCTATGGTACACTGATGTACCGATTCTATTTATTTTGGACCCTTAACATGAATCATTGGATTATAATAATTTGAATTATGGATGGATGTCCAACGCGGACCCAGATTTCAGATTTCTAGAGTAGATCATATACCAAGTATGCTCATTGAAGGGCACAGTGAGATCTACACGAGGTCGATCACATTGAATGCGACTCGATGTCTATGGTACAATTAGGTACTGACTCTATTTATTTTGAGCACGAGTCTACTATGGACTCCACTCACCAACAATGGTGAATATTAATTTATATCCTCTATTTATAGCTTATCGTTATATTCCATTTGTTCCATTAGTCGGTTGATATTGTTGCTTTAACTCTAGGATATGCTTATATTGTGATACTTATATAACCATACTTATATGGCCCTTGCGTTTATATATTGGTTTACCTTTATCATAGTATACTATTAATCTTCAATCACATTATATTAGTTGTGTTGAAACGTTGATTATATGAGAAGAGGAGATTATGGTATGATTTCCTATTTTATGATGGGTTTACTTTTCTTGTTTATGGGCTATTTGGATTAACCCTAAGCCACGTTTATGGAGAGCACGGGATGTGCCTTAGTAGCTTCCTTATATATATATATATATATATACATATATATACACACACATATATAGTTTTGACATAAATTTTGAGATAATTCCCCTAACACCAGACCTTATGTCTGACCCGTGTTTTATCCGTCTATTTATGTCATGACAACTCTCGGGTACTCGGTCGAGTAGTTTAAAACTCAGGTGCTCTAGGGATGCGATATTAGGATGACACAGTCGGAGCTTCGGAGGCGAAGATGATACTTTGGATATATACTCGATGTTGTAACAGTACATGATATATATTTTAATTATATATGAGACTCGTTATATCAGATATTCTATTCTGATTTCCTGTATTGATATTTATTTATCAATTACTTTCTCTAGTGTAGTCTCTTATCTATTTCATTATATTCTGTTCATGTATATTCAGTATATTATATGCTATCATTCCGTTGTGAGATTATATCGTTATGTCTTGGTGTAGTGTTTGTTTTTGTTTTAAATTTTCTTTCTCCAATAATCTGTCTTTTTTGTAGTATTCGGTAGTTAGACATTGTCATTCGATGCTTATTCTAGGGTATTACAAAAGTGGGGTTGTGATAGTACTATTGATTTGGCGGTGTTTTGAGATTATGCAAGTTATTTTCTAAAGACAAATAATGCTGCGAATATGAGGCATGAGGCTTAGTATCTATTTATTTACTTTTGTTCACGTTTTTGTATTCCATTGGATCTAAACCTATAATAGGTTAATGAATATGTTGGCATTTGCATATGCCGGACATGTCACTCTATTGTTATTTTAATATATTCACCATTTTTAGGAATGTTTTAGGAAATTAAAGATGTAAAAGATAAATTATGCAATGAAATTTAAATATGTTATCAATGGAAGAAAAAAACTATTTTCATTTCGTCGTTAGAGATAGTTTTGAATTTGACTGAACCATCATCGACGTTAATTTTCGAATCTCGTACGGTGAAAATTGGATCACTTCTTTCACCGTTTACCTTTCAAAAATGCCTTTCCTACTACAAAGTGCCTGGTATAGGATTGTCCACGTTAAACAAAATAAGTACATAACATACAATCACGTTCAAATACATTATTTTGATCCAGGAAATTGTGTATTGAATTGTACACATACAAATGCTGAATCAACATAAATCATTACACAAATACAATGCGCTGAATTGCATAAATTTTGTATCAAACCAACACACTTATTTCATCAGGTCGAGCACTCCACCGGCATTCCACCACCGAACCTCCCGAAATCCTTACAATAATCGTAAACCAAATGTTTGGCCCTCACCCACTTCAGCTGCCTTCTCTGATGCGGGTTCAACGCCTTCCAACCCGGCCCGTCCCACCAAAACTCCCCTTCCGCATCGCACTCCCCTACCACACATCCATCAATACCGAACCCTCTAACCTCCGTCACGAATGGAGCGTGAGTCCAGTTCGTCTTCACCGACCCACCCTGGGTCGCCCAATCATCCGCATTCCACACCGATGCGTATATCCCCATCGGTTGGTCATTCGGGTACGGGTTCGAACCTGTGTTGGTGTGGACCCGAATGGGGACGGAGTCCACTAGAAAGCGAAGGTGGTTGCGGGTCCATAGGAAGGAGTAGGTGTGGGAGGAGATCGTCGGGTCGAACCAAAGGGTGTGCCGTTGCTCCCGATTCCCCGTGCCGTTGATGTAAACGTTCGTTTGCAGAAGGTAGGGCTCGCCGGAGACGTTGCCCAGGAATTCAAAGTCCAGTTCGTTATGATTTGGTCCTTCCGATGACATCTGAAAACAAACAATTGGAAACACACAGGTAAATTCTATTTATTAACCTTTAATTTCTTTTCATAAACCATAAATCAGCGCAACATGGTATACTATGAACCACATTGGCTATGCAACACTCACATAAAAGGCAGTAACAGTGCCAGCAGAGTCTCCTTCCACAAGCTTAATGTCCATGCTCACTTGCCCATACATGTACTTCTTCTTCGACCCAAATCCACATCCTACATATTTACACATAAATATCATTTGTACGTATAGTTATACGCATACATTCAAATGCTCATTAAATTTATACACACGAATAGCAAATGCATAATAAGATGAAATTGCATGCCTGAAACATTATCGAGTTTGAGCTCAAGAACATTCCGTTCTTCATTGGCAACAATGTGATCAGGTGCCCAGTAAGGGTCGAATAATTCACTGAAATTGGCGCAATCAACTAATTTACTTAGTGGTATCAGTGCAAATGCAATGTAAAAGATGAACTTGTGAAGTCGTACATTCATTCTATTTTGTGCACTGTTTGTATCTATCTTATGTGTGTATGTTGTTGGTTGTATTGAATATGTATTTATAATGAAACTAAAGGTTTAGGGAATGTGTTTTTTAGCTGTCTTCCATAATGTGTTTTTTATCTTTTGCTTTAATTAATTTCCATTGTGGATCATTGCTAGTCTACTTGTAGAGCTTGAATTTCATGCTTATTGCTCCATATTCATTTTAAAATTCAAGTACAAACGTTTTCTCATACTTGCCTATATTGACATTATCTGTAAATTTCTGACCATGATGTCCTGTATTAAAACTCCCGAACACCACATCCTATTACTATTTTGGTCTTCTGTTTGTGTGATTCACCATTTGTAGAAATAAAGCATAAACATTACAATTTTGTTATTGTTTTTTGTTTTTTGTTTTTTATTTTGTTGATATGTAGTCGTGATTATTTCAAGTAGAAACTGGTTCAAGTTGAAATCAATTATAAATTTAATTAACATTTTTTTTTCTGTTTATAAAAAATTAAAGTTAAAGACTAGTTTAATATAAAAACAAATCTCATTTATGCTTCCAAGCAATCCAGCAGACCGATAAACCAACTTTTCCACCACATACCTGTAAGAGGCAAGTTAACAGTTCTTATTAGTATATTTGGTACACTCAAACTTTACAAAACAAAGAAACCACAAGTTTGACAATAGATTTCCTATACTTTTAATTACAGATAAGCAATCAGGCTTTGAAATCACTGCTTTACTAATCAAGCAAAGGAATGAGATTCCATGAGGGACTAATTTTACATTGTTTAAGTTCAATATGCAGCTTTTAAGCAGAAAGCAATTGTGCATTTGATTTTAAATTGGGGTTTTCTTTGTCTTCTTAATAGAGTAGGAGGCATGTGGTAGTTGTCATGGATTTTTGAGCACATATATTGAATTAATTTTTTTGGCGTTTGCTGTGTTTAATATTTGGTTGATATGCCTGAAGTTACGCAAATAGCTGCATAGCTTTCTTATAAGATACTCACTTGAAGGTAAGCATAGTAAATAAACACAAATTACTTGTAAATAAACCCGTCTTAGAAATCATAACTGGACGTAGAAATCATTAAGTGGTACGCGGGGAGTCTCAACAAATTTTAAGGTTCTTGAAGCCATCTATTAAATTTGTATTACACCTTGATTTTTACCAAGTAGTCAAATGCTGTTATATACGCCTTGCGGGACATAAAGTAAAATTAAAGTTATCCTACAATGTAATCTGCTAGGGTAATATATCTTTAACTTCGTTATATATCTAGCCTACGGTAATATCTATTCTATGGATTAAGTATACTTACAGTCAATACAAGATCAAATGCATTTTTACATTTAAACAAATAATATAACTATAAAGTTTATATCACTGAACATTCTAGGCCATTACGAATGACTCAAATGGTTAGAACTAAATGGCTCAAATCATGCGTTGAATGAATATCTGCAATAAAAGAATAAGAATTTGTCTATTCTTTTTTTCTTCAAATAGTTCAGAATTAACACTACAAAGATACCACATTTTCCAAGATATCGTATTTTCCTTTCCAACTCCACGCGTGGCAATGTTTTATACATTTGGATATCAAACATTCCGATGCCATGTTGACACCACATACGTTATGCACAATTCGATTTAAAATTGACACCTACCCTTAAAAGAAATTTCAATAATTCCAACCCCGTACCGATGCAAGTTTGACACCATATCGACGTGATTCCAACACCTTACCGATGTCATACCAAGGTGCAAAAATCAGGTCCGTTATCTCATACCGACGTACTTATAACAACACTTTTGAAGCAATTTTACAGTATTTCAATTGGATTTTCTTCTTTTAAACACATCAATCAAAATCCATATATGGTCATTCATACAATACCAAACAAGCAGTAATAAAAATATATTACAATCAAAGACATCAATATCTCAATCAGGTACAACAGTATATCAATCAAGCACAACAATATCACAAACCATTAACCATACTACATATTAGTCAAACAATCTCAATATGCCCATCACAATATCAAATACATCATACAATACTACACAAATTCATCTCAACATGTCCCCGTCAGTACTACATATATATACAAAAATATACATACCAACTCACCCATCTCCACCCTATTCAGCTCAACTCCGCTTAACTCCACCTTGTCTTCAACCATGAAACATTAAAAATCATCATATGCTTCAGTTTTTGTAATGCTTCTCAAGCACCTTCCTCCATTCTCTGTCGTTACACGATGCCTATTCATTGATGTACGAGGCATCTTGATCACTTGATTTCTACTAGTAAAAATTAGTTTCATTTTAAACTATATATAATTCAAAATTTTAAAATGAATACAAGTTTCAATGTAACTTTTAACTTTTATGTTGATGCCAAAATAATTTAATTTCTGATATAGTTTAATTTTTGCTACATTCTAATTTTTGTTATATTTGTATTTTTGTACTTTTTAAATAAAAGTTAAATACTAAAGGTTTTTAAATTTTAACATTTAAGTTTCGTATAAGTTGTTGACAAATTTTGATACAAGTTGTTAACTAATCTTGATAAATTATTTTTATCTACACACATTTTATTTTAGTTTTGATAAACTTTAATTTTGGTGCATCATAACCGTTTAATGTGCTATATTCTATTTTTTTCTATATTCATATTTTTTTACACTTTAAACAAAGTTGAATACCAATAATTTTAGAAATGTGACATTCAGTATAGGTATAATTTAAGTTGTCGGTGAATTTTGATATAGGTAGTTTTAAAATTTTAATTTTGATACAAGTTGTTGTTAACCTTGAAAAATTATTAATATCGACACAAGTTTTATATTTTTTCAATATTCTAATTTCTGCTATATTTATATTTTTTTACGCTTTAAGCTAAGTTGAATACTGATAATTTTAGAACTATAACACTAAAATCTTGGTATAAACTAAGTTGTTGATAAATTTTGATACAAGTTGTTTTAAAATTAAATTTTGATATAAGTTGTTGTTAACCTTGATAAATTATTAATATATATACTTTTTTCACAAAATTTTAATTTTGGTTCCGAAATAGTTTAATTTTTGCTATATTAATATTTTTATACATTTTAAATAAAGTTGAATACTAATTTTCACTACAATTTTATTACTTATAAAATTGAATAGTAATAAAGTTTAATTTTGGCTATATCCAATTTTTTTGCTATATATAAATTTTAGGTTTGTTACATTTTGATTTTATACAAAGTTGTTGATAAATTTTGATACAACTTATTGTAACATTTTAATTTGACACAAGTTGTTAATGTCGATAAATTGCTAATATGTACATAAGTTAATTATTTTAATAAAGTTTTAAACAATTAACGTAGGAATATGGTCGAAGTTGGACCTATGATCCTTCTGACGAGATCCATGATAAGCGAGCTAAATGCATTTTCAGATATTTCATGGGTATTCTCCACAATAATATTTCGAAAGCTCATTGATCCTATGACTGCATGTAACGATCCATAATTTTCGATAATTTAAAATATTAAATTTAATAAGATTTTGAAAATTAATATTGCGAGAAATAAAATTTATGATTTAATTACGAGAAAATAAGTAGAATTTGATTTAATAACGATTGTTTGAATGTTATTGAAAACTATTTTAATGTAATTTCAAGTAACTGAAATAATTATAAAGTTAATTTGGTTAGAAATCGTAAATAAGGAAATTAACTAAATGTTGTATTTAATGGTAAAATTGTATGTAATTAATTGAAATTGGTTAATATTGAATGATTTATCAGTATGTGAATTTATTAGCTTTGGTTTGTAAACAGTAAACATAAAAATGTGTTTGAAATTGTAAGTTGTAACAATTGTTTAATTATCATTCACTATTTAATCCGTTGAAATTAAATTGGAAATCAATTGCAATTAATCTACTTAAATATTGCAGTTAATGTGAATTAAGATGATAACTGTAGAATATTTATGTAATAAAATGTAACAATGTTAATTATATCCATAGTAGGATAGTTGTTTGAAAAAATAAGATGTAAATCAAAATAAATGAATTTATTGGAATGTAAATTACAATTAATGAATTTATTTCAATTGAAATTGAACGCTGTAATTTGTGCAATTTTTAATATTGAATTTGACATGAGAAATTTGTTTTAAAAGATTATTTAATTTCCGTGTAATTAGAAAAGATAAAAAATTGTTGAATTGAAAAGTGGTTTAGTTAATTTAATAATAGTTCTTTAATTAATGTGAAAATTGCCATTTTGACGAATGTCTCAGATTTCGACAAAACCAATTTCATCGGATCCGTAACAGTGAATTATTGTAGGATTTCAAGTTTCATAGCGATCGAACTTTGTCGTTTAATCGTGCGGGCTAGAAATGCGTAGAAATCAATTTAATGGATTCAATTTAAATTAAGCTGATTTTAAAAGCTAACTTCTGTATACAATGGAATTTGGATTTAAAACTTGTTCTATTGATTTTAAAAATCAAAAACATTTATTTTGATATATGGGATGACCCACTTTCGTTTCGGAAGCGGAACAGACTTTTCGAGTCGTTATAGTTGTTCCGAACTAATTCGATATGTTCATTCATTCTTATCGGGCCTTGTCTATATAAATAGATTTTTATAACCCTAGCAGCCTTTTTATTTCTTATTCCTGTACGTACAAATCTGTCTGTCTATTCCTATCTTGTAAAGACCCGTTTTCTCGTACCCTTTGAATCGACAATAAACCACACATGTCCAACTCAAATTGCACGAAAAGACGGATCATTAAGGGTGATAAAGAAAAATAGACAGAACAGAATCTCACTTGAATGGAATAACATATATTATTTTAATAATAATCTTTACAGCGGAAAACTTTTAAATACATATATCAGAGTCTAACCTAAATTCAGCTTGGACAGTTATAAAACCTGCCCTTACAAATGCTGACAAACATCAAACAAAATACACTAAGCAAAGGCAATAAAGGAATATGTCCATACGTCGATGAATATCTCCAACTCTCCTCTGGAAACTCCAACAGTCTTCAACTATCCTGAAACTACTCGGATCTGACCCGAGTATTGAAAATACCCGGATCAGGCTTGATAAACCAGCGTGAGAAAAACTCAATAATAAATGACAGTGTCTTATATCAGCCTTTTTTATAAATCCTTTGGAAATAAAGAGTATCTAATAAGACCACGCCCACACATAAACACAAGCGGGTTTTTACCTTATGATAACTAAAACACTTTTATATCAAAACATTTGATATTATTTCTAATGACATTCTTTGAAAACATTTGCAAATAAACTTATTAATCTTAGCCGAAATTGTTACATTGATTAAATTCCAGCATAATAGGTTTACAATCAAGTCCGTAGGTTCTTATTGGAGAATGGATTTCCATACAAATGACCAGGCGCAGGATCTACCTTCCGAAATGGGTACACCTCTAGATAGATGTCCCGAGAAACCATCACAGAGCTTCTCTACCAACACAACACCGGCCTACCTCTTTAACTAGATAGTACCGAATATGTCATCCCCCGGTTGTTATCGACCTTTAACCGAGCGCTCGTTTTCCATACACCACATTAATATACATCCTGAACGTTATAGCGGGAAGAAATATATCTAGAAGGGGATGATCATACCCTACTTGGGAATGACCCACTTAGCCTTGCCGCATCTAATCCTGTTTCGGTCATTTCCGGTTTGATGAGGCTTGAGGCAAACGATTACCTTTTCACATAGCACATATCACATCTTTGAATGCCACATTGCCATTTCTGTTTAACTACTAATTGCCTTCCACAAAAATACAACCATTGAGCTCGTAAGTCTCAAGGAGGGTGTTAAGCTAAGAGAAATTGCCTTCTCCGCCACCACTGATGTGTGTTTGTAAAAACCAATGTACGTAATCGTTAGAAATGCAATGTCAGACAAACGTCCATACAAGTTGTCCAGGAACAGGACAAACCGAAGGCACTTTTCTCGGCCATTATTAGGCGAGAAGCCTTTGCAATCCGCAAAATCTCCATCACGAGGAGACCACTGCTATATATAACTCTATAATGGGTGCGACCCCGAGCAAATCAACAAGCAGTCCTCACGCTATGAAGATCCATGGTCTTCAATAATCATCGTCTTCCACATGTTTTCACGTTCGAACGTATACATTAGTTCGAAGTGGTTTTCGGATAGGAATTAACCAAATCCGACTCTTGTTCCTTCGAAATCCAATCATCGATAAAAAATGAATATGAGTATATAGGATTTATTAAGTCTCTTTTCACTTTAATTCTTTTCGGATGATTTCGAAATTCTCTCTCTTTTAACTTAGAGTGATTTCTAAAAAGTTCATTCTTTTTCTTTGGAAAATATCTCAGATTTCCTTACTTAATTCTTGATCCAAACTTCTTAACTTTTTAGTCGGGTCAAAACAATGTTATTTAAGACATTGTTTACGATAAACCCTAAATCAATCTTAACAAACATTTTGAAGTAAATAGGATCGCAGAAATCATTCATTTTGGAGATTACTTAACTTTTGGATAATACCAGTCTTCCTTAAATTCAAAAACTTAATACAGTCTTTTTATTTAAGAGCATTCGGGCTTTCCTTTCGATCTGTTCCACCCCCGCCTAAGAAAAGAAAACATAGGCCAGGTAAGTTCAGGGCACTGGTTGCTCCATCACTAATCTTAGTTAAACACCTTGTTTTATTTTCTCAGATCTCACAGGCGGGACAAATGTACTAGTCGTTTCCGCATACTCAGATTTTCAACTTTATTTTGGAATTGCTTATAAATATTCCAAATTATCTTTCAAAATGCTTAATTATCCTTTTTAAAACATTCACAATTGATTCTGGGAACGTCGTTATATTTAAACTCATATTCCAAAAGTTTTACAATTCGCAGCAGAAAAGTGCTGCGGAAAGTGCTAAATAAGCTTAATTTGAATTAAACAACTTTTAAACATTCAATAATTCATATTTTCCAATCCAAATCACTTTTAAATCATTTAAATAGATTTATCAAATTTATTTCATATTTTTCCATAATTAAAATCGTTCATTTAAACAAATTTCCTGTTATGGTCACTTAATAGCGCGATTTTTCTAGAAAATTAATTTGGACTTAATTCAAAATATACTTATCGAAGCTTTGATTTTCTTTCTTCGTTTAGAAGATATGGATATAATAGTCCGAAATTTTCTTATCTCGAAGAATTCCGAGCTATATTCCACTCTATACACTCATTTGAACTTTTCGGCGCGAAATCGCGAACTACCGTTGCGCGACGCGTCTAGTTTTAACTTATTTTTCAATATTTGAAATAATCAATTCAAATGGGATTTCAACACTTATGAAATTATCAGAAACCATTTTAAATCAATATTTTCACTTTTTAAAGTATTTAAAATATATTTTCACTATTATCATATATTACCATATTATTTTATTCATATTATTTTGATATTAAATTTTAAATTCCAGTTTCAATTCTAATCTCAAATTAAACACATTTAAAACTTAGATTTCAAATCTAATTTCAATTTAAACTCCAATTCATTCTCAAACTAAACTTCACTTTTTCAAAATCGATTTCAATTTCAATTTCACTATTCATCTTAATTTCAATTTCTAATTAGCTATCCTTTTCAAATCCGATTCACTCCAAATTTCAAATTCTCTTTCATTTTAACTTTAATTTCACTTTTAAATGAAAAGAGACATATTTTTCCACAATTTCTCATATTACTAAAATATGGTCTTACTAAACAAAGTGATTACTTAACTAATAGGAATTTGATGTCCAAATTATCATAACAAGCATACAACATCCATATAACATCAATATTTTCCATGCGGTAAATGTCATAACATTACTACGGATTATCCAACATATTCAAACATTCAATCAAACATCCATATCATCAAATGGTGATTATCTAACATAACAATTAAGCATGATAATCAATAATATTCAAAAAGCGGTGAGAATTTCTCACCATAATATCCACTCCGTCAATCTTTAATGTGAGATACGCGTTTCTCGCTAACGTGCTACTTTCCAACGTCTCGCCTTATTGCTTTTTTTCCGAATGCTTTTTTTTCCTTTCTTTTTCTTTCTCTTTTCTTTTTCCTTTTTCTCTTTTTTTTTATATAAAGAGGAGGGGGTACGGCCTTGGGTATGTGAGTGTGGAGGAAGGTATAGATTGTAGGTGGCTTTGGGGTTGGTGTGTAGGTGTGTAGGAGGGTTTGGGCTTGGGTTTGGGAAGTGTGGGCTCGGCCTAGGGGGTAGGGTGGCTCGGCCTTAGGTGTAGGAGGGCACGGCCTTGGTGTATAGGGGGGTACGGCCTAGGTGGAGGTGGGTTTGGTGGTGTGGCCGAGGTTAGGTGGATGTAGGAGGTGAGTAGGTGGATGTTTGGCTTCTGTAAGGTGATGTAAGGTGATGGTTTGGAGTATGGAGGTGATAGCTTGAAGGTAGAAGGGAAATGGTGGAAGTAGAGAAGGTTTTTGGAAATTTTATGAAATGAAAGTGTAATGGAAATGAAGAGAGGTGTGCTTGTATTTATAAGTGAACATATTTAGTGGTAAATGACATAAATGCCCTCTTCATTTTTGAATTTAAATATACTTTTCTTTTATGTGAAAGAGAGTGATTTGATAAGTATTAATGGTGATGGTAAGAAAGATGAATGATTACTTTCTTAGATTTTGTGTTTAAAGATAGACTTTGGAATGATTTGATTTGCATTAAATGCATGTATGTATGTGTCATTAACTCCTTACATTAGCTTTCTTTTCACTTTTGCATTTGCTCCTTTCCTATGTATAAACATAACTTCTTATTAATGAGATATGAAGTAAAGTAATGATGTTGTTTTATAAAAGGTTTAATAATTTTTAAATTTGTCAAATCATGCTCTTTTACTTTTTATACATTTATGTAAATATTTTCAAAAGTAAACTCTTTTTGTTTTTAGTGCTAAATGTATAATGTTTATATAGTTTATAAACTTGTATTTATAAGTTTGGAAATGTATCAAGTTGTAACAACTTGTCGACAACTTGTTTTGGTTAAAAACAGCATTTTTGACGACAAATTATACAGTCAAAATTTGACGTTTTTATTAAGCTATATATTGGAGTAAACCAAACTTTAAAATGAACTTTTTACTTCTTTAAGTAAAATAAAACAAGTCTCTTTATATTTTAAAATCATATTTAAATAATATCAAAAACTCTAATTTTACAGTGTATGTAAAACTGACAAAATGCGACAAATTTTGGTTATTTTATAAAACGATTATTAACAAACTTTTAAATCTTTTAAAATACTTTTATTATCTTTATTAGATGTTTTAAATAAGATTTATCTTTTTAGACAAATATTAAAATCCATTTATTCAAGCCTTTATTTATTTTTAACAAAACTTAACTTTTGTCGATTTGTTCTAAAATCCAAATTTGTACTTTTTAATACATTAACTATAAGAATAGATGATTATTTATATATATAACATATTTATTTAAGATTTAAACTCCTTTTAAATTTAAATCGAACGAAATCTCTCATTTTCGAAGTAGCGAAATTATGGGTCGTTGCATATCTCCTCTCTCCAATGGAAGAAACATATTTTCAATTCCAAAAACCCTAATTCAATTTCAAATTCAAATCGAAAATCAAACTCCTCAAAACTACATCGAATTATATATCCTTGGAAAGCTCTCGACGAACATAATCCACAGCAGCAATTCGTTTTCCAATTGGATGCATCGTTTGACCAGATTTCATCGAAGAACCCCAGCCGTTCATTTCTATGGTTTACGATCCAATGGTGGATCGTCGACCGTTTGAGGATCGGAAGGTGGTGTTGGGAAGATGTTGTCGAGCAGGTCGTATATTATATGTTTGTTCAAGTTAGAAGGTCTCGATTCGGCCAGAAATTGCAACAAAAGGCGAACGACGGCGAAACTTGGATTGATGGCCGGAAGTGGCACGAGGGTGGCCATGGGGGCGCCTGGTCGAGCGCAAGGTGAAGGCGGTGTCAGACCTGGTCTAGGCGAGTCATGGTGGTGGCAATTCATGGTCAACGGCAGTGAATGGTGGCAGCTACAGCGTTTTCGAGCGCGATGTCGAGGGTTTCACGTGTTAGGGCCCGTGTTAGGGTTTCTGTTGACCAAGGTGACGTGGCAAAATTCTATTTGTTTTGTTTATTTTAATGTTTATTAAATTTCAACCGTTCTAATTTGCATATCTTTTCCATACGAGCTCGGATTTGGACGCGGTTTCTTACGTTGTGATCATATCGGAATTCCAAACATTTTGGAACAAGTGTGGTCGAATTATGAGATTGCTATATTTTTGGACTTTAATTGAATTTTAAATCGAAAAAAATCAAAACTGAGTGTTTTAGCCCACTCATAACTATTAAATTATGTTATGTTAGTTAAATTAAATTTATGATGTGATTAGAAGTTGATTGATTGCTGTTTGGTATATTTTTGTCATTCCAATTAAATCTGAATTTTTTCGAATTTAGTTACCATTTAATTTAATATTGAATTTGAATTGTTAGTTAAATACTTGTTAATGATAATCGGTTAATTGTTGTTATTTATTGGTTGATTTGAATAATGATTGTGATGGATCTTAAATTGTTGCTATTTGGATGATTGGATGTATGTTTATTTATATATTGTTATCACACTACAAGTTCCCTTAATTTATTATTAGGAAAAATCACCATGGGTTGAATGATACATGCCCGAACAATCTTATAGATTAGGGAAAAATCGTTAAGGTTGAAATGATAGCAACAAACGATTTGATGGATTTTGAAATTTTGACTTGGGATTGCGGGTTGAAATGATATATACCCGTAAATTCAAATTGTTGTGGGTTGAAATGATAGATATCCGTATCACTTGACCATAGAGTAGAAAATTATACACGGGTACTGGATTGGTTAAATTAAATGATTTTAATTCCTATATTTTTAAGTTCAGTTAAATGATATTTTGAAATAAACTTTGATTTATATAAACTGAATCATTCTCGAAAATCCAAGCTTTAAATGTTGAAATTGAAACTGGTTCAAAGAATTGTTTGAAAGAATTGAAATTGAAATTTCAAAGTTGAATTTTTGAATATAAATGAAATTTATCGAAATTGAGTTATTGAAATTATTTTATTGAGAATCTAAATCGAAAGATTAAAATTGAGTTTTGTTGATTTGAAAGCTGGATATGGTCCAGATTTATTGAAATGGAAGAAATAGTTTAATTTGATATTAATTTCAAATTTATTATTTTAATATAAACTGTTTAAAGATATATTATTTTAAATTCAGATTATTCAGATTTTCAAACTATTTTCTATATAATTCATTTCCAATAATCTAACCATATTATATTAAACTATTAAACCTATATTAAAATATTTTAAACTATTTTAATCTATTTTAAACTATTTTAATCCATTTTAAACTATTTAATCTATTTTAAACTATCTGAACCATTTTAATCTATTTTAAACTATTTTAATCTATTTTGAACTATTTTAAACCATTTAAACTATTTTAACGTATTTTTAACTATTTTAAAATATTTTAAAACTAATATTTATCTATTAAAAATACTTTAAACCATTTTAAAATTTTTAACTATTAAAACTATTTTTAAACTATTTATGACTATTTAAACTATTTTCAAAAATTCAAACGGTGCAAGGTTGGAATTTGAAATGATATTTTCTAGTGAAATGACATAATTTGCATAAATATGATGATTTTAAAATGAAGGTTTAACTTGTTTTGTGAATATGATTTCGAAAGTGAATATGATTTCGAAAGTGATATGATTTTTTTTTTTTGAGAATATGATATTTTGATATCGATTATAAATCTGTTTTGAAAATGTAAAAGAACCATCCGGTGTGAAATAAGCGTTTGGTTATTAAAGAGACCGGGATCAGATATTGTCATACTCTTTGCCAATACTGGAAACCACTCTAACAACTGTGCACGTGGTGGAGGTTCTAGAATGAAGTAGGATGGTTTGGCAAATAATTCTGTATGAGGTATTAACGTTGCCCTGACTCCTCGAGTCAGATTAATGTGACTAAAACAGGATCTATATCTGGGCCAAGTGTGGTCGCACCTCCGATCGGACATGCTTCTTTGATACCATATCTGTTGCTTTGTGATTTATTTAGTGACCATCCCTCGATTTGATTTTCAGAGTGTGTTCCGAGATGGGCGGTAGTAGCAGTTATGCGTTACCACTAACGAGTTCTACAAATGGTAGAATCCTATTCTGGCATTGCCTCGCGTACCTTGTCACATGCCTTATCGCGCCCATTGCGAGTTTGGCTTGTGTCCTATGAAGTGTTCCCTAATAGCCCACCAGTTTACGGTGGGGTTTACAGTATCTTTATAGACTATGACATTTATATAAAAATATGTTAAAGGAGATATGAGTAATGCCTTAACGCTATTTTAATACTTTACTTTACTGTAGTCGTTATTATAATACCGTATTGTACTATGTATGTAGTTAGTTTAACGGATCCTTAGGAGATGGAATCCCGAACATCTCTTAAGTTATTGCACTCACGTTAAACACTGAATATGAGATGTAAAACCCCATAAACATCTCTGAAGCCGTTACACTCATATTTATTTACAGTTGATTTAACTTATATAAGATCTTTTAGTTCTGACTCGAGTGTTTTGTCTTCATATTATGCACGGGTCACTATGAGCTTTTCAATGTATCGAAGTCTACTTTTCTGGAGGACGAAGACGGAGATTTGTATACTATATTATTTTATATATGTTCCGCTGCATCATATTGTTCCGCTGCATTGTTATTCGTTCCTGCTGTATGTATAACTCTGATCTGTATTGTAAAAGTGTAATTAAACGTTATTTGTAAAGAGCTTCATGAACTGTTTATTTGATTATTACATTTTTTTATTCCGCTGTGAGATTCTGTGTTTTGTTTTTCTTTCTTTTATCTTCTTTTTCTTATTTACCCCATAACAATCCTTCATTTTGAATGGTTTGAGTCTGACATGTGTGGTTTATTATCGATCTAAACCATCCAAAAAGATGGGTTGTTACATTTGGTATTAGAGCGAGGTTTAGCGATAACTTTAGCTATATGGGGTCCGACTCAATGGAGATATGGTAGTAATACCCTAAAATGAGTTTGTCTGAGTGTATATATATGAGAGAGCATACTTGTTAGTGTTATAAAATATTTTATATTGTGTTAATTTATTCTGTTGAGTATTTATAAATTCTGGTCGGTACATAGGGCTATGACATCTATAGAGATTTCTAAACACTTGATAGGGCAGATCGACACAATATTGTTTTCAAAATATAGGCAAGTGAAATAATTTTACCTATTATTATATTTTGTATATAAAAGAAAATTTTATAAATGGATATAGTTGTTTGTGATATGTTGTTGTTAGGAAGTGAAATTTTATAAATATTGGTTGTAAAATAGGGTTTACAAATAAAGTGAATATATATTGGAAATTTGAGAACTTAAGTTCTGGGTTTTGAAATTTGGTTTCAAAGTACTTTGAAATATAATATTAGAATTATTTGAAATTATTTTCGAATATAAATATTTTCAAAGTGATTTAAAAGAAATGTTTCTAAAAGAATTTTTAAAGGACAAGTTTTGTACTCCCCTCTTTGTCGCTGGAAAATAATCTCGGTGATGAATGCACGCATCATCGACGTTCATTTTCGAGTTTCAAAGTAGAAAGACCGTTGTAGTAGTTCTACTACATATTTGTTTGATGAACAAATCTTAATATTAAAATTTATAAATATGATTTGATATATATAAAAACTATGAGTATATGTGTGTGTGTGTGTGTATTATTTTTATCGATTTGAAATTGAACCCGGCATTTAGTTCTTGAGTTCCTATGAATCAAATGATTTCAATTATTATAATGAAAGGAAATCTTAACTATTTTAATTATTGGAAACTTATGAAATGAGAAATAAGAAATTAGAAGCTAATTGATTAGTGAAATTGTTAAAGATTTGAACCTGTAAATTGAAAAGATATGAAAATTTAGAAGATGTAACTATTGAACATTTTGTTGACTAAATGAATAGGATAAACTTGTGTAACATTCAATTACATTCTTAAAACATATGTATATTACTTACCAAAAATGTTTAAAAGTTGCAATGTTAAATAGGAATATGTAATAGAATATTATACAAGTAACACTTAAGTAATGAAAGTGTTCAATGGAATTATTTATATAAATAAGAACTCTGATGTTACAAAAATGTTATAAACTTAAGTTAATAATATGAGATGCTAGTAAATAAATTTAATAGAAAGTGAATACTGCAAGTAAATGATTATAAACTTAAGTTAAAGATTGAAGCCATTTATAATTAAAAGTGAATCGTAAAGGTGAATACTATATTAAATAAATGATTATAACTTCTGAAAATGTTGAAATGATTCGGAAATAGATTTAATATTCAATAACACTATATATGAAAGAAATAAATGAAAAAAGGGACTTAATAGTTTAAGTATGAGTTGATTCACAAATGAACACTAATATAAAAAGGAAATCAAAGTAAGTAATAATGGTGAATTAGATTTGTAAAGAGACTTGCATAAATAATTGAATGAAAATAAGTTATTTAAGTAAATGAATGTAAATTAAGTGGAAAAACGCATTATATGACTAAATGGGAAATGAATTTTGTAAGTAATGAATGTAAATTAATGAAAATAAGCATTGTATGAATGAATGAAATAGATGAACAGTAAATAATATGAAAGAAAATTAATAAGATAAACTTAAATGATATTTGAAATTATTGGTTGTTTTGGCTTATGGGATGTTTGAGAAAGGATACTTCTAACTGTATAAGGATGTATAACTAAACTATTAAGTTATTATCAAAGGCAGTTGAGCGTAGGATATACTTGATAGTTTATTTATCACCCTTGTACAATTAAAAGTATCCGAGCCTGAACAAACATTTGTTGTGGTTGCTATGGATGGATGATTGGTTCCTTTGTTACATATGATGGTCGTGTTGTTCTGTTGCTTGTGACAATTGTTATGTCCTGTTGATTTATTTTGCTATTGATTGAAACAACTTAAATTGTACTCTTTTACATAATTACTGACTTCGTTGGATTATATAAGTGAAATACAGGTTTATGTAAGCAATAGCTACTGCTTTTAGTTTCATAAGTAGTGTTGTTTGCCCGACAAATAGGTACGTTTTCGGATTACGGTTTGTAGCAATATTTTATTGTTTTTCCAGTGGTTTGGGATATTTTATTATTGAAATATGATACATATATATATATATTATAATTGTTGATATTTCTTCTTCCAGACCTATCCGTACAAAGGCGAATTTGCTGAAATTTTCTGTAAATTTTAGACTTAGAATTTTTTATGAAAGTGAAATATTTTCAAATTATATTAAACTTGAATATGAAGATTTAATTGTTTTATAAATTGACATGTTTTATTTAAAATACTTAATTATGTAAATTTATTGCTTATAAATTTATTATTTGAATAAAACATATTAGTTTCTTAATTACTTCTCGTTCCTTTTCGAGGACGAAAAGTTTTGAGTGGGGGAGAGTGTAATGACCCGTAATTTTCGATAATTAAAATATTAAATTTAATAAGATTTTGGAAATTAATATTGCAAGAAATAAAATTTATGATTTAATTACGAGAAAATAAGTAGAATTTGATTTAATAACGATTGTTTGAATGTTATTGACAACTATTTTAATGTAATTTCAAGTAACTGAAATAATTACAAAGTTAATTTGGTTAGAAATCATAAATAAGGAAATTAACCAAATGTTGTATTTAATGGTAAAAATGTACGTAATTAATTGAAATTAGTTAATATCGAATGATTTACCAGTATATGAATTTATTAGCTTGGTTTGTAAACAATAAACATAGAAATGTGTTTGAAATTGTAAGTTGTAACAATTGTTTAATTATCATTCACTATTTAATCCGTTAAAATTAAATTGAAAATCAATTGCAATTAATCTAATTAAATATTGCAGTTAAAACGGATTAAGATGATAAATGTAGAATATTTATGTAATAAAACGTAATCAATGTTAATTATATCCATAGGTGGATAGTTGTTTGAATAATAAGATGTAAATCAAAATAAATGAATTTGTTGGAATTTAAATTATAATTAATGAATTTATTTCTATTTAAATTGAATTTTGTAATTTGTGCAATATTTAATATTGAATTTGATATGGGAAATTTGTTTTAAAACATTATTTAATTTCTATGTAATTAGAAACGATAAAGAAAAATTGTTAGTTATAAATTTTGAATTTAAAAGTGATTTAATTAATTTAATAATAGTTTATTTAATTAACGTGAAAATAGCCATTTTGGCCGCTGTCTCGGATTTCGACGAAACTAGTTTCTTCAGATACGTAACAATGAAGTATTGTAGGATTTCAAGTTTCGTAGCGATCGGAGTTGTCGTTTAATCGTGTGAGCTTGAAACGCGTAGAAATCAATTTAATGTATTCAATTTAAAATAAGCTGATTTTAATAGCTAACTTCTGTATACAATGTAATTTGGGTTTGAAACCTATTCCATTGAGTTTAAAAATAGCGAAAACATCTATTTTGGTATATGGGATGACCCACTTTCATTTCTGAAGCGGAACTGGCTTTTCGGGTCATTTATTGTCGTTTCGAACTAATTCAATATGTTCATTCATTCTTATCGGGCCTTATCTATATAAATAGATTTTTCTAACCTAGCAGCCTTTCTATTTCATATCCTTGTACGTACAAATCTGTCTATCTACTCCTGTCTCCTCTCTCCAATTGTAGAAACCTATTTTCAATTCCAAAAACCCTAATTCAATTTCAAATTCAAATCAAACTCCTCAAAACTATATAGAATTATATATCCTTGGAAAGCTCTCGATGAACGTAATCCACTGTAGCAATTCATTTTCCAATTAGATGCATTATTTGACTAGAATTCGTTGAAGAACATCAGCCGTTCATTTTTAGGGTTTACGATCCAACGGTGGATCGTCGAATCAAAAGGTGGCATTGGGAAGATGTTGTCGAGCAGGTCGTATATCATATGTTCGTTCATGCTAAAAGGTCTCGATTCTTCCAGAAATTGCAACAAAAGGCAAACGGCGACGAAGCATGGATTGATGGCCGGAGGTGGCGCGAGGGTGGCCATGGGGGCGCCTGGTCGAGCACAAGGTGAAGGAGGTGTCAGATCTGGTCCATGCGAGTCATGGTGGCGGCAATTCATGGTCAACGGCAGTGAATAGGGGTGGCTATAGCGTGGTCGAGCGCGATGTTGAGGGTTTCCCATGTTAGGGTTTCTGTTGACCAAGGTAACACAGCAAAATTCTATTTGTTTTGTTTATTTTAATGTTTATCTAAATTTATACCGTTCAAATTGGCATATCTTTTCCATACGAGCTCAGATTTGGACGTGGTTTCTTATGTTGTGATCGTGTCGGAATTTCATACATTCTAGAACTAGTTTAGTCGAATTATGAGACCGTTAGATTTTTGGGCTTTAATTGGATTTTAATTCGACGAAAATCAAAAGTGAGTGTTTTAGCCCACTTACAACTACTAAATTATCTTATGTTAGTTAAATTAAATTTATGATGTGATTAGAAGTTGATTGATTGCTGTTTGGTATATTTAATTTGTCATTCCAGTCAAATCTGAATTTTTATGAATTTAATTGCCATTTAATTCAATACTGAATTTAAATTGCTAGTTAAATACCTGTTAATGATAATCGGTTAATTGTTGTTATTTATTGGTTGATTTTAATGATGATTGTGATGGATGTTAAATTGTTGCTATTTGGATGATTGGATGTATGTTTATTTATATGTTGTTATCATACTACAAGCTAATTTATTATTAGGAAAAATCACAATGGGTTGAATGATACATACGCGAACGATCTTATAGATAGGGAAAAATCGTTATGGGTTAAAATGATATACACGAACGATTTTATGGATTTTGAAATTTTGACTTGGGATTGCAGGTTGAAATGATATATACTCGTAAATTCAAATTATTGCGAGTTGAAATGATAGATATCCGTATCACTTGATCATAGGGTAGAAAATTATATATGGATACAGGATTGTTAAATTAAATGATTTTAAATCCTAAAATTTTGAGTTTAGTTTAATGATATTTTGAAATAAACTTTGATTTATATAAACTGAATCATTTTCGAAAATCCAAGCTTTAAATGTTGAAATTGAAACCAGTTCAAATGAATTGTTTAAAAGAATTTAAATTGAAATTTCAAAGTTGAATGTTTAAATATAAATGAAATCTATCAAAATTGAGTTATTGAAATAGTTTTATTGAAAATCTGAATCGAAAGATTAAAATTAAGCTTTGTTGATTTGAAAGCTGGATATGGTCCAGATTTGTTGAAATGTAAGAAATAGTTTAATTTGATATTAATTTCAAATTTATTATTTTAATGTAATCTGTTTAAAGATATATTATTTTAAATTCAGATTTATTTAGATTTTCAAACTATTTTCTATATAAACCATATCCAATAAACAAACCATATTATATTAAACTATTAAAACTATATTAAAAATATTTTAAACTATTTTGATCTATTTTAAACTATTTTAAACTATTTAATCTACTTTAATCTATGTTAAACTATTTGAACTATTTGCACTTATTTTAAACTATTTAATCTATTTTGAACCATTTTAAACTGTTTAAACTATTTAAAGTATTTTTAACTATTTTAAAATATTTTAATACTAATATTTAACTATTAAAATCACTTTAAACCATTTTAAAACTATTTTGACTATTAATACTATTTTTAAATTATTTAAACTATTTATGACTATCTAAACTATTTTCAAAAACTCAAACTGTGTAAGGTTGGAATTTGAAATGATATTTTTAGTGAAATGACATAATTTGCGTAAATATGTTGATTTTGAAATGAGGGCTTAACTTGTGTTGTGAATATGATCTCGATAGTGATATGATTTTTATTGAGGCTATGATATTTTGATATCAATTATAAATCGGTTTTAGAAATGTAAAAGAACCATCCGGTGTGAAATAAGCGTTCGATTATTAAAGAGACCGAGATCAGATATTGTCGTACTCTCTGCTAATACCGAAAACCACTTTAACAACCGTGCACGTGGTGAGGTCCTAAAATGAAGTAGGATGGTTTAGCGAACGATTCTGTATGAGGTATTAATGTAGCCCTGACTCCTCGAGTCAGCTTGATGTGACTGAAACAGGAGCTATACCAAGGTCAAGTGAGGTCGCACCTTCGATCGAACTTGCTTCTTCGATGCCATATCTGTTGTTATGTGATTGATTTGGTGGCCACCCCTCGATTTGATTTCGGGAGTGTGTTTTGAGGTTGGCGGTAGTAGCTGCCATGCGTTACCACCAGCCTGGTTCTGCAAACGGTAGAATCCTACCCTGGCATTGCCTCGCGTGTCTTGCCGCATGCCTTATTGCACCCATTACGAGTTTGGATTGTTTCGTACCTATGGAGTGCTCCCTAATAGCCCACTAGTTTATGGTGGAGTTTACAGTATCTGTATAGACTACGACATTCATATAAAAATGTGTTAAGGATGATATGGGTAACGCCTTAACACTATTTTAATACTTTACTGTAGAAGCTATTATAATTGCATATTATACCTGTATGTAGATAGTTTAACGGATCTTTAGGAGATGGAATCCTGAAAATCTCTTAAGTTATTGCACTCACGTTAGACATTGAATAGGAGATGTAAAACCCCGTAATCATCTCTAAAGCAATTACACTTATATTTATTTACTGTTGATTTAACCTACATAAGATCTTTTAGTTCTGACTCGAGTGTTTTGTCTTTCCATTACGTTCGGATCAGTCTGAGCTTTTCAATGTATCGAAGATTGGTTTTCTGGAGGATGGAGACAGAGATTTGTATACTATATTATTTCATATATGTGTCCACCGCATCATGTTGTTCTGCTGCATTATTATTCATTCCTGCTGTATGTATAACTCTGATCTGTATTGTAAATGTGTAATTAAACGTTATTTGTAAACAGCTTCATGAACTATTTATTTGATTATTATATTTTATCATTCCGCTGTGAGATTTTGTGTTTTGTTTTTCTTTCTTTTCTCTTCTTTTTCTTATTTACCGTATAACAATCCTCCATTGTGAATGGTTTGAGTCTGACATGTGTGGTTTATTGTCAATTTGAACCATCCAAAAAGGTAGGTCATTACACTGTATTTGTTTTGCATTTTCATACATATTAGTATTTACGAACATATGTAAATATGTAAATTAAAAAAACGAATGACTTACAACAAATTCTATGTAAATATCATCTTCCCATCCACTGGTGTATTGAACCGCTTTCATGAATCGATTTTGTTGGTTTTGTAATATAATTTCCAATAGGTAGGCTCAACATGAAGCTTTTCAAATTGGTAATTTAAAAACTATATATTAACATATGAATATTATGGTTTGATTTAAATATTAAATAAGTAAATAACATATCGTTGCGGTAATCGAAGTATGATCTTGATCTACACAATGCAACTTTGGATTCTTCTTATTAAATTCCGAATTCCTTTTGGATTCTTCATCCTAATTTTTGAATTCCTTAAGTAATGCTGTTTAAGTGCATTTTAGTCCCAACATGGTAGGAGCTGCTTATAGACCTCCCTTGTAACAACCCTTTTCGGAACGGGCCTAATTTTCAATCCAATACAAGCCTAATCGAACCATAGGTCCATTCCAGAGCTGGCCCTTGCCTGGTAAATTTGACTAACAATACACATACCTATCTATCTATGCTTTCAGAATCTCATAACGGTAGAAATAAAATATAATATTAAAATCATTTCATTTGTTCCAAATCATAGAAGCACAACATCTTAAATATCCATTACAAAATGTCTCAAAATTGAACATATCAAGCCAAAAATCCGAATGCATCAAAATAAATAAAAAACAAAGCTAAATAACTAAACTACGACAAGTCATCACCTCCTCCCTCATAATCTTCATCAGCATAGTTTCCTCTAACATATGGACTGTAATGAGGAGAGTCAGAATAAAAAATGTATCGTGAATGAAAATCTCAAGTCTTACCATAATAGTATTTTGACAACATTATCTGGATGAGCGTTATGTCTTATGCATCTGATACTATGTCCTATCGAGTATATCTCCAATTGTAAGCCAAAGGCTCATCTAGTCTAGCTCTATAACGTACCTCTAACTATAGGCCAAAGGCCATTTTTAGATTAACTTTGTAACTATAACGTAGATGCAATGCAACTATGGAAAATATCAGGTCCAACGACCCATCTCTGTCAAACATGTCCTAATGATGTAAGAGAAAGTACCCGAATCACTTAATACCTCTTTAATGGAAACTAGGCAGACCCTTACTATGTATACTTATACCTTAGGAAAATCTCCCTCATTTAGTACCTAATACAAATGGGGACCCTTCTTTAGTATTTCCTAGTTGGCATCATAAGAAATACCGTAAGGCCACTTAATACTTATGTAATGGGGAAGAGGCTGATCCTCTAAACGCCATTTAATACCTCAATCCCAAAGTGGACCCCCTCTAGAGATTTTCCACTACCACACCTAAAAGATAATCCCGACCATTTAATTCTTCTTGAATGGAAAGGAGACAAACCCTACAATAGCCATTTAATATCTCCAACCCAGAAGCAGGCCCGTATTGGGATATCTGTTCTATGACCCATACCCAACCTATGACATCTCACATTCGTCCAACTATTCGTAGGTGTTGGTTGCGAGATTAACTAGACAGATTTTTGTTTACTTTTAACTTACCTCGCATCCTTATAACTTAGTCATATTTCCGCTCTCCGAATAACAAAATATCCTAAGACGCATACATACATACATACATACATATAATCCACCTCACAACATTTACATTAAGGCTGCCATATAAGGGAAACTCCTTATTTCGCCTTTAATTGTGGATTAATTTCCATAATTTTTATTAACTTCCATTCTATAAGGTTTGGTATTATTTATTAACCTATTTATTTTATACGTTAGGACTTATATGTTCCTAATATGTTTGTACTTAACGTAAATTTTAGGCTAACCGGTTTTTATTTAATATTCCTAAGTGTGCGTAAAAGTATTTCTATACTAAGGTTTTGCTTCCTATATGATTTGCTAAGATAATCCATATGTCAAAACATCCATATCCATAGAACTCTCAGTCCAATACAATCTAAGCAAAACAAACTTGCATATTTATTCTAATATAGTAGAATTAAACCCTTTATTTCAAGAGAGCAAAAGTTTACAATTTAAATCCTTTATATTTTATTCGACTTTTACATATATAAGATTGAAGTGAAAAATGATTCATTTTCTTTTAGAACCCTTCGTCACAATAAACAGAAATTGGAAAGTGAAAGTTGAATAGAATATAAATTATTCAGATTGCAAATAACAACAGATTAAATTCCACTATATTAACATAAAATAGTTAAGATTCCAACCAATCTAATCAATGACATTTTATAGGATAATTTTGGGGTTTTAGATTTAAAGTTTTCGATAAATCTAAATATTTACTGCAAAAACTACTAAAAAGAGAAACACTAAGATTTCGACTCACATATAGCTTTCCTCGAGTTTCTTTGGATTTGATTCACGTCTTCACCTATTTCTTCCCCAATTGTCTTCTTTTTAGTTTACAATATACAACAATTCATTTGTATATAAATTAGATTCAAAATCGAGAGATTAAGAAAGAGTAGAAATAGAGAAATATATATTGCCAAAACTTATTACTTTTTCCCTTAATCTGATTGATTTCTTCTATAAAGGATGAACTTTGATTCTAGAAAGTTTATAGAGGAGGAGGAGAACTAAAAGAGCTTTGCTAGCATTACTGCTTGTGAGCGGGCTAATCTCTTATATATAGTGGTTAGAATGCGCATGGACCATACAATCAAAGTCGGCTTGAAATAATAAAATCTGGGCCATTCAGACCTAAGCAAACCCTAGCCATCTCTCTTTAAATGATCGAGCGTCCTTCCTTAGGTAGTCAACCATTGGCGACCAACCAACCCAATAAAAGTGCTCGATTGGCCTTCATTCGTGGCCGCAAATTATTTATTGTCTTTTAGTCATATTTATTAGCTGTTAAACTTAATGTTAATGGTTCTTAAAGTTAATTACTTTTAACATTTATTTTAAAAATATTTATTTTGAATTATTTTCTAATTCATTTTATGAATTATTTTCGATTCTAAATTTTCAAACGTTGATAATTTCGTTTGAACTTTGATCATGAAACTTTATATACAAAAGTTGCTCAGAAAATCGCCACGAACACAATGGTGTAACTTTCATGGTAAAATTCTAATATTTGCAAAATTTGTAGTTAGTCTTATTATTAATTAATTAAATTTTTATTAACTCTTACAAAGTGTACATCCCTAGGACAAGAAGTATGTTTTTATTATACTTGTGCATGTTATATGTCCGTTCATAATACTTAATGCTTGCCTTTTGCTTCCACTCCTTTTTCACCAACTCCTTTTAAAAATAAAGCCTTTGAGCAAACTTTCTCTATAAATACAACAAATTGTGTATGTATGTGTGTATATATTTACATATATATATATATATATATATATATATAAAATCAATAAAGTGACAAAATTACTTAAAAAAATATTGCGTGCTAAAATTATATTACCATGAAGTCAGTGAAGATAACTCTCTTGACATCTTTAGGGATGTTAGAAGATGTGGGCTAGAATCCATAACCCATGTGAGCATACTATCTCGGTCGACATTTGATGCATTCGATTTACCAAACTCAGGCATGCACATTAATAAATTGTATTAACATCTTTATTTAAGAGAATATAATAAAATACATGTACATATGCTTATATCAATTGTGTACATGTGTGTATAAATGTATGTGTGCATGTGGGTGTATATCAATCAATATATGTGCGTACATGTATGAGTGTGTGTATAAAAGTACGAATGTGTATATATTTTTGTATTCATATAATTAATTGCCCACAATTTGATGTTTTATAAATGCCGACACGTCTGACGGAGGAAAAGTGAGTGACAAATGCATATGTCGCCAGACCAGTTACATCGCCCAAGTGTTGGAGTAGGTGCACTACAACGAGATTAAAGGGTGAATTTAAAAATTTACCTTTTATTAAATTTCACAAGATCTTATTTTGTGTTTATATAATTAATATTTTTTAATGCTAAATCAAATTTAGTATTTAGTTGATAATTTTTTTTTGAAATATTTTAATTTGTTTAAGTTAATTAACATATTTGTTGTTAATGTTTAAAATAGATTTATTATTAATTTATTTTAATTTATTTGAATGATTAATTTTAGTACATTATGATATTCATATTCACAATATGAGTATCACAACATGATAAACATATAAACTATCCAAGAGGTTCGTTTGGGAAATTTCGCTTTATCCTTAGCCAATAAGATATCAAGTGTGATAGTACAATGTCAACTTAATGTCTTAGTTTAAATTAGGAAATATTATAATCATCATTATACAAGTACTATATATTTTTTTCGTCATTAATAACCGTATATATTTTCTAAGTTAACTAATTTCAGTCGAATTAAAATATGTTATGAATAATTCAAAAATAAAAATCAAAAATCAAAATTTTTGAATTATTAAAAATGAATATAAATATATTATTAATTAAAGCTCCGACCCATATTGTTATTTATTTACTAGTATCCAATGGATATTTAATTATGTGTGTGTGTGTGTGTATATATATATGTGTGTGTGTGTGTGTGTATGTATGTATATATGTCTATGTGTGTATATATTCTACTTTTTTACTTAAAACCAGTAAAGTACACAAATCTTTTATTAATTTTTAAAAACCAAAAATAAATTAAAATATAATTTTATTTTTGATCAAAACTTATATAAATCATAATGCTTAAAATAATTTTTTAAAATCTTACAGAAAATAAAATTATATATATATATATATATATATTTATATATATATATATATCATATATATCTCAATGTATATATACTTGAAAATATATTTATATTTAAATGGTTTTAAGATTTTAAATAGTATTCAAATTTTTTTGTCATGCCATAATATAATTGATGCATAGTTAATAGATATGACATGTATGTGTGTATGATAAATTTTACCTTTCATCGAAATGATCCTTCAAAGAGCCAACACGTTATTTGTTCAGAATTTCCACTTGGAGCTACATTGTCTCCTCATTATCTTCAATTTGCAAAGTTGAAAAGTTGGCTTCACCAAAGATAGGTGCTATGGGCATTTGCGTCTGAGAAGTTAAGCAATGCGATGTGGGTTTAGATGTAGACAAGTGTAGTATAAGAGCTATAAGGAACATGACCCATACGCATGGCCCTAGTGAAGAGGCAATCCCACCTAGAGAATATGTGAGAATAAGGATTGGGAGAAACAAAGCAAGTCCATACTAGCTCATTTTGTTCGATGGTAGAGCCTTGATATGCTCGGTCTGGTAGGATTACGCTATCAAACAGAAATAGCCGGATTGTGCTTGGGAACTACGTATTTGACTATAAATTATTGTACTTTGTGTCTAGACCATTATAAGGGATGACATATAAGAAGAGGAATAAAAATGAATAGTGGACGTAGGTTTATTCTGCCTAAACCACTATTGTATGTTCTTTACTTTTCTTGCATTTTCCCTATTTTCTCTGCTATTATAAATTAATTGGAGATTTTTATCCACTTTTTGTGCAAACTTTTTTGGTACTTTCATTAGGAGCACGAGTCTCCGCATGCCTTTGAAATCTATGTGCAAGGCTAGTGCTACTAGTAGAAATGCCAACCAAACAACTACCAATCAAGAAAACCATTCATCCGGTGCTCTCGGACCAGACACTATTAGCATAGGCAATTTGGATAGAGTTGTGGTAGATCTCGTTATGCAGTTCGCTGCCCACCAGCAAGTAATTATGGATAAATCATGGTACGCTTAAGTAGACACAACCTTCTGCATACAACACTAAAGTAAGAGGTCAATCCTTGTAAGAGGGTCCATGAGGTGAAGGAGATCAAATTTTAGCAGTGGATCTAATCAAGGAAATTGAAGGAGGTTAGGACGACTGAACGACAAGGAAGTGGAACGAGCAAGGATTTGGCCCGAATCCATGCCCATGGATTGGTTCGACATCGAACAAAGTAGAAAAGGTGTTGGACCAGTTGGTTCAATGTTGAATCAGGGTTGACTATTGTTGAACTTCTTGATCTAGGCGACCCTTCCCTACCTTAGCGAAAATGGTAGCTGATAGAAGGCGAACTTACCACTACGAACGATCCCAAAGTTGAGATCGAGGCTGGGATCGCAGGATGAGTCATCATTGAAGTAGCGAACAAAGTCTTTCACCCTAGAGAGAGAGGTTGATCCAGATCCGCTCATCTCCTTAACCAGAGGACCGAATGGCACAGTTATAAGAGAATATGTGCGTCATAAGCAAGTAAAACAAGGAATCGAGGCAAGAGTTGGTAGTCCGTTCTTTGTAGAGATAGAAACCGCTGGAAACCCTAGGAGCTTCCAAATGCCTTCCATGGATCCCTACTATTGTCTCACTGATCAAATAGTACATCTGCAATGGTATACGCAACAAATGCTAATGAGTAGAGAAACGGAGGAAGTCGTATGCAAGTGTTTTTCCCTTATTCCCGATAGACTTAGCAACATTGAGGTTTTTCTGCCTTCCCACGGGCTCAATCCACTCACAGGAGATATTAAAGGAGAAGTTCGATACCTAATTTTGGGTACATATGGAGCAATCAAAGGATCCATATTCACCATCAGATTTGAAATAAAAAGAAGATGGAACACTACAACAATAGTTAACTTGCTTCGACGCCGCAACGACTAGCATCCAAAATGGTGATGGAAAGCTAATTCTTATAGTGCCATGTAAGGGCATGCATTAGGAAATGAAGATGGCCTGAAGGTTAACTAAGGAGAAACCTACCACTTTATAGGACTTCTTCTATGAGGCCATGGTGTATATGCGATTGGAGGAAGCTACGGCCGGGCGCCAGACTGGAGTAGTTATCAAGGCATCAGAGGCATCTAATAGTGTGAATGTTATGGCCAAGGTCAATGAAGATGGTTTGTTAAGAAGAAGGATAATAATCAAAGCATTTCGTATGGAATGAAAGTTCATTGAACAAGATTCAGACCTAAAATAAGATTGGATGCTTACACAGACTCGAAACAAACCGTGGAAAACATTTACCTAGCAATGCAAGCAGAGCTTAAGTACAAAAGGCCTCAATCATGATGCAAGACTGAAGTTGACATAAATATGATAAAATATTATAGATTTCATGAATCTCATGGGCATGACATTAACGAGTGTCGACATCTGCGAGACATTATAGAGGAGTACATTGGAAAAAACAAGTTGGAGCGATACATCAGGAACCCTAATGCTCCCCTAGTTTCTGTGCGGTAGGCTTCGAGGCAACCGCACCGGGAAACAAAGGAGAAGGAACCAGTGCTAACAATGAGAAGAACAGAAGATCAGTGATTAATACCATAACCGGCGGATCTCATGTAACTGACAAAGTTGGACTGAGATGGAAAGATATGCAAAGTCATTAAAGAATGGGGAAGCTTTTGTGTCCATCGTAAGCAAGGAGTGAAAGGCTAAGGCTCCTCATCAAAAGTAGGATGAGATAATCTTCACCGACTATGACTTACAAGGTAAGCGGTAAGCACAATATCCCATGCGATTTCAACAGTAATTGACCCCATAGAAGTACATCAGATTTTGCTTGATATAGGAGTTTAATGAACATCCTATTTAAAGACATATTGGATCGAATGGGATTGTCCATGAATGACTATACCTCGTGCGACCAATAAATGCATGGCTTCATCGAAGAAGGCATGATGCCCTTAGAAAGGCTGGATTTGTTTGTCGAGTTGGGAACTCATCCTAGATCTGTCATACGAAAGCAACCTTCATTTTGGTGGATGGATTCTCTATATACAATGCGTTCTTGTGGCGACCAGCCCTATCAGATTTCCATCCAGTGATAGCCCAATGGTATTTGACCATGAAATTTCCTACGGTTCATGTAGTGGGGGCAGTAGTGGAAAACCAGGATGTTACCAGAGAATAATATATGTTGGAGCTTCAACAGAATAAAAGAGTGGAGGAAAGGAAGGGCGCAGAGGTTACACTCTATGCTAAAAATGCGATCACACATCAACTAAAGGAGGGACCCTCGCTCCATTTTACAAGTTATCCTTACAATGAACTTGACCCGAGATATGGAGGAGAGGGGGCTGTAGCGGAGCCCAAAGAGGCAATAGATTTCATGGAGTTTGATAGCGATGATCTAATGAGACAAGTGAAGATCGGATCTAGGCTGGAGCATGATCTAAAGATACAACATATAGGTTTTTATGGGATAATCATGTTGAATATGCGCTTATATGATTTTTGTTTGATGATAATAAACATATATACATTCATTTAAATGTATTTGTTAATATACTATTTTATTTTTCACAGTTTAAATAAATATTTGCTGAATAAAATAAATAACACAGATTTTGAATTCAAACGAATATCTTATTCAAACAAATATTTATTACAACTTTTAATAGTACAATTTCAAGCTCCCACTATAACTATACAACTTTGATTACAATTACATCACATTTCATATTTACAGTTCACCTCACTACATATCACTCACACTCGTATTTATCTTCAACTTCTTTCCAGTTTGAATCCAGCATCTGAGCAATCTGCAAAAATATTTACTAACGCAGTAAAATTGAAAATAAAATATTTTTGCAATATAAAATAAAAGATGAATTTTGAAAATAATATTTGCCTCAGTTATTTGGTTTGTTCGTCATCATTTAAATTTGAATTCATCATACACGAACAACTTGTGACATACACAGTGTATCACTGTATATGCCACAAGGCCGTGCACATCTATATACACTTGATAATGCTACAGGGACAGGTGAGCACAGGTCAAACCCAAATGAAAAGCCGGGTTCAACTCACGTGCAATATGTTCAAAATCACGACTCGAGCACAAGGTCAAACCCGAGTTTTTGAAAAACTGGATTCAACACAGGGTAGGTCACAAGTCAAAAACAGTGCAACAAAACTCAATGAAAGTTCAAGTCAGATCAAACATAATGGACTGCATGCAACAGAACAATGAAGTTGTACAAGTACAGTCAAGTCAAATGGAACTCAACAAAGCAGCTCAAGTAACAAAAATCGAGTGCAGCAATGAAACCACAAGTTACACAATCAAGTGATCAACACAGCAACTTGGACTGCACAAATTCAAGACAGCACCAAAGACTCAGCAGTGGCACAAGACCACCAAGCAAAACCAGTGACAATATAGATGAAGTGAACAACAGAGCTAATGAATGTAACAGCAGCAGTTAAAGCAATAGTCAACAGGCCAGAAGCTCAAGAACACCAGTGACACAGTGATGCAATGCAAGGAGCATGGTACAATGCAAACTACAATATCTACAACAAACAACTCAGTGAAGCCAAATATACACAAGTGCAGATGAACAGATATGGCCGAAGTCAATGAAGCCAAGGCAAACTGAAGTACACAAATGCAACAATGAAACAAGACACAGTACTGATGCAAGTGCAAACCAGAATGAAGTACACAAGCACTTAAACAAAGATGGCCAGAGCAAAAGTTCACAAGTGCAACACAACATCAGTAACAACATAAAGCAGTGCAACTACATGCGCAGTAAAGATGGCCAGAGACAAAGCTCACAGGGGCCAGAGGATCAAAATCAATGCCATGGTAATCAAGGTGTCAAACCAAGTCAAGATGATCAACGACCAATTCAAAATCAAAAGCCGCAGTCAAATATCATCCCGAAAAGTAATCAACATCGAAGTATTTCAAAACCAACGCTACAAAGCGCGCAGTGATTTCAGAATGAGCATAGTGAAATGTCACAGTCATGTTAATGAACAAGTCAACCTTTATTACAAAGTAAAAAGCCGTGACCATCAAGTTAGTCAATGCCAAAGTCCAAATGAAGTCAAAGAATAAAGTCAACAGTAAAATGATCGGAGCCAAAGCCGTGGATAGCAAGAATAAGATGAACAATTCAAAACCGTGGTAGCCAAGCAATTTGAATTAGTCAGTGAAAATCTCAAGCATCAATACCAGATCGAACGGCCAAAGACAAATTCAAATGAACAAATACGAACGCAAAAATAGGATTTCGAATCCTATATAAGCCCAATCATCATCGGCAATTTATGCATCGAATTCAAGCGAGCATAAAATCAGTAAAAGCAAAAGCATATAATTACATACCGAGCAAGGAAGGAATTCGATCAACGAAGCAGCCGCAGTGAGCAACGAGATAAGATCAATCAAAGCTACTCGCGCATTATCCACGTGATTGATCAAACAATCGGCAGCTTCACGAAACCCTAATTTGGATCAAGGGCGCAAGCCCTAATTCAAGCGCAAAGAGGAAGGAAAGGGAGGCCGTGTTTTTACAAAGAAGAAAATAATGAACGGGTTAAAGAATAAAGAGTGGGCCAGCCTTGTTTTCTAAAGGCTTTAGTTTATTTTAATTAGGGTTATTTGTTTTTGTTTAACTGTTTAACTTTTTGTTTTTACTTTACGAATCAAAACTTTGTAAATCACCACCTAGGGTTTAGGTAGTATCGGATTGTCTAGTTAGAATTAGTTCGGTGAGCAGGGTGTGCGAGTTTGCAAAGCTCTATAGGTTGGAGCAGAGTTTGCGAGTAAGCAAAGCTTTATAGTAGGCGGGAGCAGAGTTTGCGAGTAAACGAAACTCTATAGGCGGGAGCAGGGTATACGTGTAACGACCCGCTATTTTGGACCATTCAAATCGACAATAGAACCGTATATGTCCAACTTGAATAATTCAAAATACCGAATTGTTAATAAAAAATTGGCAAAACTTAAAATATACAGTAAATAAATCAATCACAGATCACAGACACAGAGTAATATAATGCAGCGGAATAGACACAGAAATAGTAGTTCATGAAGCTACTATATACCTCAGAGTTAGAAATAAAATACAACCGAATAATTCAAATGCAGTGAAGTCTCCGATGCCACAGATGACTTCTCTGAACCAATCAACTGGATGACTGAAGGGATAGATAGCTGGATCTTCCAGCAAAGCTCCAACTTCGAAGGTGAGTCTCAAATGCTGTATCACTCAGTCTGACCCGAGCGTAAAGCAAAAACACTCGAGTCAGGATTAACATTCTTATATCAATAAATCCAACTCAAGTGAAATATCAACTGAAATACAAATAACTTAAAGGATGTTTGGAGTAACCATCCTCTAAGGGTCCATGGAAATATCTACAAGGTAGAGATATACATTATAACACCGTGGTCATTTCATCTTAATTTATACTTCAAAACCCAATATCATTTCACTTCAAATACCTCTAGATTTCCCAAAATAGTATTTATATATTAAATAATTTATACAATAAAGTATTTTCGATTCCCTCAACTGAACAAATCGTTTCAACATCAACCCGACCTTCCCATTTAAACTAAATTCAATCTCAATTTATCAATTTAAATTCAACTCAATTCCTAAAATAAACACTTCAATTTATCGTTCTCAAATTCGGATTTGTAATCACAAAAATACCCCTTTATATTTTAATATATTTCAAAACTTTAAGTATTCAACGTTTCAACTAAATTTTTATTCAATTTAGTTTTCTAAATAATAAATTCAAATTTGGTTCAACCTAAATTTCACTTTAATTCAATTTAGTTGCTAAATAACAAATTCAACTACGTTGATTTCAAATACAGATCCGAATCTCAACATAAACCATTTAAATTGCAATATAGTTCAAGGCTTTAATATTTAAATGTTCTATATAACAGTCTCATATAGATCTCGATTTAACCTCATTATTATTAAGTCTTGAAATATTCCCTTATTAGATTCAATATCATTACATTTTACTCAATATTTTCTTTAATTTATTTAAACCTGAAATATTCATTAAATAACTTAAATCAAAAATCCAGTTATAAAATCATACCCTTTAAATTTCCCATTCAAAAATTTCAAATCGATTTAATTAAATAAATCCTTATTTAAATACCATTTTATAAACCCAAATTTATCTCCCAATCTTAATTATTCAATTTATTACAAGAGAATCTATTTGAAATATAGGTTTACATAAATACTTAACCATATTATCCGTATTAAATTAATCTAATTTAAATCAAATATTACGACTAAATCTATATAAAATTTCCATTTATATAATATCTTAAGGATCAAATTTATTAAACGATATATTTCTTTCCAAAATTATATAAATTATTTCCAAAATATTTATATGGACCAACGGTGTCTATATATATTTCCAATCATATAGTCAAGTGCTAGGGATATTTATCATTTCAATCCGTATACTAAATATATACGGGTGGATATCATTTCAACCCGTAATCCCAAATTCAATTAAATGAAAATCGCTTCGGTCTATCATTTCAACCTATAACGAAATTCTCCTATTCTAAAGTCTGTTCGGGTATGTATCATTTCAACCCATAGTGATTTCTAAACTACAGGGAACTTGCAGAGTGATAACAGAAAATACAATAAAATAACTGGCATATATCATCAGTGACAATATAATATAAACAACAGGATATGGTGTCATATCCCGCAGGTGAACAGTTACAGATAATAGCATATATAACAAATTTAAATAACTATAGCAGCATATTTCAATTGTCGTTTCAATTGATATCAAATTTAATGAATAAAAAAAATGTTAATCGTGAGTGATTGCTCACCTTTCGAGGCTAGAGATGAAATAGAATAGGGTGAGTTACGAACTGGATCACGATCTAGACATTCGAAGAAATCCAAACACAATTTCAAAGCGAAGTAAGCTGAAAGTGGATTGACGGGCAAAGCTGGAAGATATGATTGATGGAAACGAATCAGAGTCGTCTTGATATAATCAGACAAAATATATGTTATAAATTTTCTCTAAAACAATTTTCTTTTAAAATTTATATATAAAAATAAGATATATATATATATATATATATTATACTTACTTTCAAATCAAAATAAATTTAAACACAAATTATATTAAAACATATATTTCAAAATCATTGTTTTTTAAATAAATCCATATAAACGACATATCCACATAGCAAATTTTTTTATTTATAAATAAGTAAATACGCACACACAATACAATAAAACATTTAAACAAGAAATATATATATTATAGAACATACTAATAAAACTTTGTAACACATAAACTTATCTGATAAACAATAAGACACTACGGACCAAAAGTACAAAACAAGTCGGCATAAAAATAAACTTTTACAAATTTAAACATGAAAACTTTATAGACTTACACATAAAAATCTTATATATATGTGTTTCTAAAGAAAATTCAATTATCAATAAAAAAAAATCACTACAACAATTTATTACATACAAACAACTTATACTCCTTTTAACAACGTTATATATATAAATACATATATATACTAATAAAAGCTGCGACTATTATAAAATCAAAACATATTATATACTTAGACAATAAACAACCTATAACAGAATATACTATCATGTTTCGAAATCTGTAACCACCACTTATACTGTCACATAATATATAACCGATACATTTTTTTTTTATAGACTTATGCAAATAAAAGATGACATACTTTATAAAACAGAATACCATATATCATCCAGGTTAAAAATAAATATATAAACTGTCGCAATGTATAACTCGTATAAACTATACTGTTTTAAAATCCAAGTATTTATATATGAATTACCTTATATATATAAAATGAAACTATTAAGCAAGCGTCACTTATAGATTAGCCGAGAACCAGATTATATTAACATATAAAAATACTTTCATATAGTATGAAATATGTTATCCAGTAAGCAAAGAGAAGGAAAAACGTGAAACAGACGAACAAAGAAATTTGCCTATGATATACTAACATATTTAAAACAAATGTAACCATATAAAACAAAACACGTAATAAAGTTATAATCTAGATTTTGTAAAACTGTATTATATGCGCAACAGACATGTTCACAATCCAAGTATGTATCAAAATATATATGCACCTCTGTCCTATATATATACCTATCACCGCATATATTATAAATAACATAGCATAATATATTACAGACTATATATGTACACTAAAATATTACAAGACTTACTATGCCTATATACAAAAAGGACGAACAAGCAACTATATACATAAACCAATCACACAGCAATTATGTATATATGTATATAATATAAATAATTACTTAAATAACTATATATAATATATATTAAATATTACATACCTACAGGCAAAAAAAAGCGGCCGAGCTCGGGCCGGAGAGGGGAGGAAGAAGAGGACGCAGGCTAAGGGGAGCAAGACCGGAAAACTGGGCTTGGAAATGGAAGCTTGGTTCAAGGGCATGCTCGGCAGGAGAAGCACGAGGTGAGGGGGTTCAAATCTGGGAAGGCGGAGCGCGAGAGGGTTATGCGGAAGTTTGATGGAGGGTACACGTGCGAGCTGAGGTGGGAGGTGGACGTGAGGGCGGAGGGAGGACGACACGAAGTGAAGAAGAGGAAGAGAAGCACGGGATCTCGTGGTGGTTAGGGGGACAAAGCGCGGAAGAGAGCCGAAGGAGAGGGGACTTCGGCTTTGGTTGACTGTGCCATGCGCGGCCACGTGGAGGAAAGGCGGGCGTGAAACGGCGGATGGGGTCGGGTTGTAAGGGAGAGGCGAGATGATGGGGTGCGGTGTGTTAGTTTGGTACGTTGATGGTGACGTGGTAAATGTTGGGTTCAAGGTCGCGTGATTGAGTTGGAGTTCTTGAGGGGATGAGCTTCAGGGAGAGGCTCTGTTTCATGCAAATTTGGATGCAGCTTAATTCAAAAAAAATAAAAAATTTGGCTACAAGACTTATAAAGGAGGAGAGGAGAAGATGGGTTTAAGTTTAGGCAACGAAGAGGAATGAATTCAACGTAAATAGGAGAGAATGAATTAAAGGCAAGTTATAATATTTAACGTTATAATATACTTATCAATCAAAACAGTAAAACGAAGAGACCCAAAACGCGCTGGTAATTAATAAATTTAACCAACGAGTGCAATGAGGATGAACGGCTAAAACATGAAAAAGGTAATATATAACAAAATTTAAGAGCAACGGTTAGATCCTTGGATTTAGTGAAAAGTTATTAGAGAATATAATTGTCACCCTTAAATTCCGGAAATTATAAAGCAATGGCTACACGTTTCAAAATTTGGGACGCGTACCGATACGGTCCTCGGTTTCCCGGATTCCGCTATGCGTCGGACTTCAAAACACAGAAATAAATATACCGTAGAGATCAGCGCGATGAGCCGAACAAAATGGTATACAGATACTGGTGGTACGATTTAATTATAAAATTCAAATTTTCTACTAAGGGAAAGTGTAGCAAAACACAGAAAATAAGATCGACGGAGCTAAAGAATTCCGAATTTGGAAAAACGAACAATGACGTCTCGATCAGAAGATGATTTAGAATTTTCCTATGTAAAAATATTCAGATTTGGAAAATATTTTATTATCAGCAATTATTGGCTAGCTTGATTTTAATAGAATTTCACCATGAAATAAACTTTCATAAAATTAATTTAAAATTTACAATCTGCTATATTTAAATATACGTATTCTAAATATATAAACATTTTATTTTAAAAATCCAATTATTATAAAATTTCACACTATTCAATTAAATACGTTATAAAATCAATTAAAATTGTTAAAATTTTCCGGATCGTTACACTCTCCCCTACTCAAAACTTTTCGTCACCGAAAAGGAAGGAGGTAGGAGGATTGTACAACCATAAATAAAAGTAGATTGGAAGTCAAGATTAAGCCAATACTTTGAAACTAAATAAATTTTGCTTGAAATTTGAAAATTTCATTTGAAATTCTATTATCTTTGATACTTTAAAACTTTTCAAAACTCCTTTGAAAACAATTATTTACACTATTGTTTATACTTACAAAGAAGCTATTTAAAATATTAAATCCAAAATTCATGAAATTTTTAATTTATCTCAAGATACTTTCAAATATTATCAATATATTAATAATCATTTGCTTTAAATATGTTTTATTTAATTAATAACTTCAAAATATTTATAACACCAAAATTTTCTATTAAACCATGTAGTATATAATTAAACAATATTTTAAAGGATATATCAAACAAGGAAGGTAGATTTGGAAATAGAATCAAGGTGAATAACTAAACTGAGCAGATAAGGTAGATTCAAAGAATAGTTTCGACACGAATAATTAATCTAGAACCATAAGAATTTAAATTTCAAATATTAATTCAAAATTTCTTTGTTAGGAAAAATACTTTTATAATAGATACCTTTATAATAATACTTTTAAAATAAGATATTACTATATCAAAGTAAATTTCTTTCGAAAATACTTTTATAACTCGATGTTTCAACAAGTTTATCCTCGTTCTTGCAGGCTCTGGCCATGCGTTGATCAGGCGCAAAGCTAGAATTCTTCAAGTACTAAGTAGACTTGTTTCAACACCCAGTGAAAATGCTTGGAAAAATCTTTTTAAAATCAGATATGGAAAGTACGATCCAACAAAACAATCAAACCAAAACCTTTGTCCGATCATGGTTTGCAGATACACAATGGTTACGCCTGGTTCCCCCAGGAAACAATCCATATCCGTAAGCTTTCACAGCCCTGCGAGTTACGCCATGATGACTAGCAGGGTGCAGGATACACAATGGTTACGCCTGGATCCCCCAGGAAACAATCCGTACCCCTAGGCAAGACTCAGCCAGGCACTTGCGCTACTATTCGCGACCTACACAGATTGCAGGATACACAATGGTTACGCCTGGTTCCCCCAGGAAACAATCCGTACCCCTAGGCAAAACTCAGCCAGGAAATTTCACTGTGCATTCACGAGAGAAAAAGAAACCGTGGGTTACGTCACGGTGGGAACACTCGAGTATTACATCCGGAAAACCAAAAATCAGAGAGAATAATATCGATAGAATGAATCCACGCTGTGGCCACAAAGCGGATATCAAGCAGAAGGCACTTTCCATATCTTTACTTGGAAAATATATATCATATAGTACCTTTTCAAATCACTCAAATATTGTACTTATATATAGTTCATATATAGGATTCCATTTTTCCCAAATCGAATACTTTCCAAATCAATAGTAGATCAAATCATACTTATATAGACTTCGATTATATAAAATAGCTTTCCAAATTGAGTACCTTCAAATCAATGGATTTCAAATCAATTTCATACTTTTACAAATCCAATTTATATAAGTTCGACCACTCCCAAATCAAGTGCTTTATAATGTAAGGTTCTCAAATTTCAAATCATTTCAATATCAATTCAGTTTCAAAATCATATATGATTTTGCCAAATTTTCTTCCAAACTAGATGTCTTAATTTCAAAGTTCCCAAATAACAGGTTTAGGAAAATTATCCCAGTTTCTAAATTGAAATAATTCAAGTCAACCAATTTCATTTCCAAGATCACCATATAAGTACTTGTTTTTAATTCCAATTTAATCTCAAACCTAATATTTTCCCAAAATCAATTATACTCAAAATGGTTTTCAGAATTTAATATTATCCCCCTCTTTTCTTTTTAAACTTTTTAAACTATTTATTTCTATGTGAAATATCCAATTTACCTTTCTGGAAACCATTATTCACCTTTTTCTATTCCAAACATTTCAAAACTAAATTCCATATTAGTATAATTCAAAATGTTCATATTCATTTGCTTAACAAAAGGTTTCAACTTAAACATACCAGGCTCAACTTATATGCTTTATCAAATGTTTATACTCTTCGGAATTTCTTAGCTTTAAAACTTAAAACCTTGATTTGGAAGTGCTCGAACCTTCAAAATAGTTGGTGAAATCAAATTTCAAATCCCAAGTTGGAAATCAACTTTTATAAATAGGGTTATTCTAGGTCAAATCAAAACTCTAGGATCGAACACCGGTATACTTTATATCATTTCAAATATATACATATATCTTTCGAAAATATCAGATTATACTTCGGTATTTGAAATCAAAAATGGTTTTACAAATCACTTGCATAGCGAAGCTATTAAAGTGGCCTCTCCCCCACTCTGAAACTCGAAAATCAATGTCGATGATGCATGTACTCATCACCGAAATTATTTTCCAGCGACATAAGTGAGTTCTGGACTTCTAATTTCTTGAAAACTTCTTTGAAATTTCTTCAAAATTATTTGAACTCATTTGAAACATTTCTTATTTGGAAAAATACCTTTAAATCGTATTATTTTTATATATTTTCCAAAATCTTAAATCCAATTTCAAAATACCGGAATTCAATTCTCGAATTTCAAATTTAACCCTTCAGTGGTAAATCATTTTTTTATATAAATCAATTTCTTACAAGTTTTCAAATTTTCAAATCCTTTCAAAACTTTTATATATATAGAATAACATTTCTTATTTGTTTTATATATAGGTATATAATCCTTATCGAAAACATTTTCGCTTTTATATACAGAATAAAATCATAGTTATCCAAATAATAATTTTGATATATATAACAATTTCAAAAATACAACATACCCGATCTTTCAAAGGATTATTCAAGGATAGACTTCAAACAAACAGAGATTCAAATTTCATATCAACGAAAACAGGAACATGAATACTTTATTTGAGAACTTCAGTTAAGAAAAAGATACAATAGAGTTTACCGAAAGTAACATAACAACTGCTGAAAACAAACAGATCCACAGAAAACCACTCTACATAAACAAAGCATCGGTATTAATTCTACCGGGTGGCACTTCAACGGGTCCAGAGCACTCCCCCTCAATATGGCCCCAACTTCTGCATTTCTTGCATAAATGCACGACACGCCCATCCTCCCTAACGAACTGTGGAAACGCAGCCTTCCTTCCGTACTTCCTCACAGGACAATTCCTGGCTATATGCCCAGGCAGCCTGCAGTGATAGCAAATGGTTGACTGGTCGACTGATGCAGTGGTGCAGCTTTTACTTTCTTCACCTTCTGGCAGCGACTGGGAAAGTGCCCCGTACTACGGCATTTAAAACAGAAGATCTTGGATCGATAACGCTTGCCCTCTTTCTTCTTTCCTTCATCTCTCTTTCCGCACATGGCTGCATAATGTCCCTTCTCCTGACACCGATAACAGATGACATGGTCATAAGGACCAGGTCCTGCCCTTTCCCTCCACAACCTTTCCCACTTCTCTATTGCTTCCTCCTGTTCCTTACGGGCTAGTGCTCTCCGAGCTCGACGAGCTGCTTTCTGCTCTTCCGATTTTGCCATCTACAAAATAGTTTCCTATCATCAAGGAGTCCAAAATCAAACAAGATAGAGGTTCAAAATTTTAAGGGAAACTGGCCAAAAAAAGTTTCGAAACAAAGTGGGAAGTCTCAAAAGAAAATGGGGAAATTTTATTACAAAATAGAAGATGGATATACTTCTATAAATCGCGGGCGACCTTTACCGGTCCACCGTGACTTCAGGAATAAGATCGATGCGAAATATGCCTCGATACAGAATTCGGCATAACTAGATATAACAGCATCGCAAACTGAGGAATACATAAATCTTCGGTGAATCAATGCCACTTGTAAGGAGTTTCACCCCTTTTACAAATCATTTAGTGGAGTTATGGGATACTCCAGAATCAAACGAATATAAATAGGGAGAGACAGAATGAATTTCGAAACCGAGGGACATTCCAAAATTCAAAGGAAATCGAGTCAAAAGGAAGATATTCAACTCGAGCGAAAGTGATTCTGTAAATAATTTACTATATATACTAAGTTTTGCCTAGAGCCAAAGCTCTGATACCAACTGTAACGACCCGCTATTTTGGACCATTCAAATCGACAATAGAACCGTATATGTCCGACTTGAATAATTCAAAATACCGAATTGTTAATAAAAAATTGGCAAAACTTAAAATATACAGTAAATAAATCAATCACAGATCACAGACACAGAGCAATATAATGCAGCGGAATAGATACAGAAATAGTAGTTCATGAAGCTACTATATACCTCAGAGTTAGAAATAAAATACAACCGAATAATTCAAATGCAGTGAAGTCTCCGATGCCACAGATGACTTCTCTGAACCAATCAACTGGATGACTGAAGGGATAGATAGCTGGATCTTCCAGCAAAGCTCCAACTTCGAAGGTGAGTCTCAAATGCTGTATCACTCAGTCTGACCCGAGCGTAAAGCAAAAACACTCGAGTCAGGATTAACATTCTTATATCAATAAATCCAACTCAAGTGAAATATCAACTGAAATACAAATAACTTAAAGGATGTTTGGAGTAACCATCCTCTAAGGGTCCATGGAAATATCTACAAGGTAGAGATATACATTATAACACCGTGGTCATTTCATCTTAATTTATACTTCAAAACCCAATATCATTTCACTTCAAATACCTCTAGATTTCCCAAAATAGTATTTATATATTAAATAATTTATACAATAAAGTATTTTCGATTCCCTCAACTGAACAAATCGTTTCAACATCAACCCGACCTTCCCATTTAAACTAAATTCAATCTCAATTTATCAATTTAAATTCAACTCAATTCCTAAAATAAACACTTCAATTTATCGTTCTCAAATTCGGATTTGTAATCACAAAAATACCCCTTTATATTTTAATATATTTCAAAACTTTAAGTATTCAACGTTTCAACTAAATTTTTATTCAATTTAGTTTTCTAAATAATAAATTCAAATTTGGTTCAACCTAAATTTCACTTTAATTCAATTTAATTGCTAAATAACAAATTCAACTACGTTGATTTCAAATACAGATCCGAATCTCAACATAAACCATTTAAATTGCAATATAGTTCAAGGCTTTAATATTTAAATGTTCTATATAACAGTCTCATATAGATCTCGATTTAACCTCATTATTATTAAGTCTTGAAATATTCCCTTATTAGATTCAATATCATTACATTTTACTCAATATTTTCTTTAATTTATTTAAACCTGAAATATTCATTAAATAACTTAAATCAAAAATCCAGTTATAAAATCATACCCTTTAAATTTCCCATTCAAAAATTTCAAATCGATTTAATTAAATAAATCCTTATTTAAATACCATTTTATAAACCCAAATTTATCTCCCAATCTTAATTATTCAATTTATTACAAGAGAATCTATTTGAAATATAGGTTTACATAAATACTTAACCATATTATCCGTATTAAATTAATCTAATTTAAATCAAATATTACGACTAAATCTATATAAAATTTCCATTTATATAATATCTTAAGGATCAAATTTATTAAACCATATATTTCTTTCCAAAATTATATAAATTATTTCCAAAATATTTATATGGACCAACGGTGTCTATATATATTTCCAATCATATAGTCAAGTGCTAGGGATATTTATCATTTCAATCCGTATACTAAATATATACGGGTGGATATCATTTCAACCCGTAATCCCAAATTCAATTAAATGAAAATCGCTTCGGTCTATCATTTCAACCTATAACGAAATTCTCCTATTCTAAAGTCTGTTCGGGTATGTATCATTTCAACCCATAGTGATTTCTAAACTACAGGGAACTTGCAGAGTGATAACAGAAAATACAATAAAATAACTGGCATATATCATCAGTGACAATATAATATAAACAACAGGATATGGTGTCATATCCCGCAGGTGAACAGTTACAGATAATAGCATATATAACAAATTTAAATAACTATAGCAGCATATTTCAATTGTCGTTTCAATTGATATCAAATTTAATGAATAAAAAAAATGTTAATCGTGAGTGATTGCTCACCTTTCGAGGCTAGAGATGAAATAGAATAGGGTGAGTTACGAACTGGATCACGATCTAGACATTCGAAGAAATCCAAACACAATTTCAAAGCGAAGTAAGCTGAAAGTGGATTGACGGGCAAAGCTGGAAGATATGATTGATGGAAACGAATCAGAGTCGTCTTGATATAATCAGACAAAATATATGTTATAAATTTTCTCTAAAACAATTTTCTTTTAAAACTTATATATAAAAATAAGATATATATATATATATATATTATACTTACTTTCAAATCAAAATAAATTTAAACACAAATTATATTAAAACATATATTTCAAAATCATTGTTTTTTAAATAAATCCATATAAACGACATATCCACATAGCAAATTTTTTTATTTATAAATAAGTAAATACGCACACACAATACAAAAAAACATTTAAACAAAAAATATATATATTATAGAACATACTAATAAAACTTTGTAACACATAAACTTATCTGATAAACAATAAGACACTACGGACCAAAAGTACAAAACAAGTCGGCATAAAAATAAACTTTTACAAATTTAAACATGAAAACTTTATAGACTTACACATAAAAATCTTATATATATGTGTTTCTAAAGAAAATTCAATTATCAATAAAAAAAAATCACTACAACAATTTATTACATACAAACAACTTATACTCCTTTTAACAACGTTATATATATAAATACATATATATACTAATAAAAGCTGCGACTATTATAAAATCAAAACATATTATATACTTAGACAATAAACAACCTATAACAGAATATACTGTCATGTTTCGAAATCTGTAACCACCACTTATACTGTCACATAATATATAACCGATACATTATTTTTTTTTATAGACTTATGCAAATAAAAGATGACATACTTTATAAAACACAGAATACCATATATCATCCAGGTTAAAAATAAATATATAAACTGTCGCAATGTATAACTCGTATAAACTATACTGTTTTAAAATCCAAGTATTTATATATGAATTACCTTATATATATAAAATGAAACTATTAAGCAAGCGTCACTTATAGATTAGCCGAGAACCAGATTATATTAACATATAAAAATACTTTCATATAGTATGAAATATGTTATCCAGTAAGCAAAGAGAAGGAAAAACGTGAAACAGACGAACAAAGAAATTTGCCTATGATATACTAACATATTTAAAACAAATGTAACCATATAAAACAAAACACGTAATAAAGTTATAATCTAGATTTTGTAAAACTGTATTATATGCGCAACAGACATGTTCACAATCCAAGTATGTATCAAAATATATATGCACCTCTGTCCTATATATATACCTATCACCGCATATATTATAAATAACATAGCATAATATATTACAGACTATATATGTACACTAAAATATTACAAGACTTACTATGCCTATATACAAAAAGGACGAACAAGCAACTATATACATAAACCAATCACACAGCAATTATGTATATATGTATATAATATAAATAATTACTTAAATAACTATATATAATATATATTAAATATTACATACCTACAGGCAAAAAAAAGCGGCCGAGCTCGGGCCGGAGAGGGGAGGAAGAAGAGGACGCAGGCTAAAGGGAGCAAGGCCGGAAAACTGGGCTTGGAAATGGAAGCTTGGTTCAAGGGCATGCTCGGCAGGAGAAGCACGAGGTGAGGGGGTTCAAAACTGGGAAGGCGGAGCGCGAGAGGGTTATGCGGAAGTTTGATGGAGGGCACACGTGCTAGCTGAGGTGGGAGGTGGACGTGAGGGCGGAGGGAGGACGACACGAAGTGAAGAAGAGGAAGCGAAGCACGGGATCTCGTGGTGGTTAGGGGGACAAAGCGCGGAAGAGAGCCGAAGGAGAGGGGACTTCGGCTTTGGTTGACTGTGCCGTGCGCGGCCACGTGGACGAAAGGCGGGCGTGAAATGGCGGATGGGGTCGGGTTGTAAGGGAGAGGCGAGATGATGGGGTGCGGTGTGTTAGTTTGGTACGGTGATGGTGACGTGGTAAATGTTGGGTTCAAGGTCGCGTGATTGAGTTGGAGTTCTTGAAGGGATGAGCTTCAGGGAGAGGCTCTGTTTCATGCAAATTTGGATGCAGCTTAATTCAAAAAAAAAAAAAAAATTTGGCTACAGGACTTATAAAGGAGGAGAGGAGAAGATGGGTTTAAGTTTAGGCAACGGAGAGGAATGAATTCAACGTAAATAGGAGAGAATGAATTAAAGGCAAGTTATAATATTTAACGTTATTAGAGACCCAAAACGCGCTGGTAATTAATAAATTTAACCAACGAGTGCAATGAGGATGAACGGCTAAAACATGAAAAAGGTAATATATAACAAAATTTAAGAGCAACGGTTAGATCCTTGGATTTAGTGAAAAGTTATTAGAGAATATAATTGTCACCCTTAAATTCCGGAAATTATAAAGCAATGGCTACACGTTTCAAAATTTGGGACGCGTACCGATACGGTCCCCGGTTTCTCGGATTCCGCTATGCGTCGGACTTCAAAACACAGAAATAAATATACCGTAGAGATCAGCGCGATGAGCCGAACAAAATGGTATACAGATACTGGTGGTACGATTTAATTATAAAATTCAAATTTTCTACTAAGGGAAAGTGTAGCAAAACACAGAAAATAAGATCGACGGAGCTAAAGAATTCCGAATTTGGAAAAACGAACAATGACGTCTCGATCAGAAGATGATTTAGAATTTTCCTATGTAAAAATATTCAGATTTGGAAAATATTTTATTATCAGCAATTATTGGCTAGCTTGATTTTAATAGAATTTCACCATGAAATAAACTTTCATAAAATTAATTTAAAATTTACAATCTGCTATATTTAAATATACGTATTCTAAATATATAAACATTTTATTTTAAAAATCCAATTATTATAAAATTTCACACTATTCAATTAAATACGTTATAAAATCAATTAAAATTGTTAAAATTTTCCGGGTCGTTACAATACGAGTCTAGTAGAGTGTTTGTGAGCGGGAGCAAATGTTTGCGAGTCTAGTAGAGTGTTTGTGAGCGGGAGCAAATGTTTGCGAGTCTAGTAGAGTGTTTGTAAGCGTGATACTGTTTAATTCTAATAGAAATATGGGAATGCAGCAGTAGGCAGGAGTTGCCGAAGCTGGGTAAATTTTGTGTGTGATTTACTTTTCAGCATATTTATTTCTTCAGTTTGTTTCTGTGTTTAATTCGAGAAAATTTGCTATAACCCTATTCACCCCCCCTCTAGGGTTAATCTAGATCCTACAAGTGGTATCAGAGACCGGTATTTTGTTTTTAACTCTAGAGTCATGAATTCACCAAATAATGCTTTTTCTGAGGGGCAATTTATTGCTAGGCCACCCATGTTTAACGGGAACGATTATGCTTATTGGAAAGTTAGGATGGGTATCTATCTTAGTTCTGTTGATTATGATGTTTGGGATATTATTGAAACTGGCTATAAACCTCCCACTATAATCGTTGGTGATACTGAGATTCCTAAACCTAAGGATAGGTGGGATGCTAACGATAAGAGATTGAAAACGACAAATGCTAAAGCCATGAATGCTTTGATATGTGCTCTTGATAAAAATGAATTTAATAGAATTTCTCATTGTACAACAGCACAGGAAATTTGGCACACTTTGGAGGTGACACATGAAGGAACTTCTCAAGTCAAGGAGTCTCGTCTAGCCCTATTCAGCAATGAATACGAAAACTTTGTGATGGACAAAGGCGAAAGCATAAAAGAAATGTTTGGACGCTTTTCAACCTTGGTGTACAATGCTAGAGCGCTTGGGAAGGTATTCACTGAAGTAGAGCTTGTGAGGAAGATACTACGAGTCCTACCGATGAACTTTGAGGCAAAAGTCATGGCAATCCAAGAATCGAAAGATTTGAGTAAACTAAGCATGGAGGAGTTGATTGGTAACTTGATGACATATGAGCTTGAGCTAAAAGCAAAGGAAGAACGCAACAACTTCGAACCAAAGAAGAAGACGATTGCCTTAAAGAGCAAACAAGAGAGCGATGAAGATGAAATAGATCCAATTGAAGAGCTTGCAATGGCTGTCAATAAACTTAGAAACTCATCAAGATTCAAGCTACGCAAGAAGAAAACAAAGGGCAATAGGTCAAAAGATTCTGAAAATTCCAATAATGAACTGACGTGTTATAACTGCAATAAGCCTGGCCACATCAAACCAGAATGCCCACTTCTCAAATACAACAAAGGAAAGAAAAAGAAAAAGAAGGATTTTGCAGCAACTTGGGATGATGAAGAAGGAGAGGAAGTTTCGGATAGCAGCTCAGAGAAGGCTAACTTGTGTTGTGTGGCAAAATCAGAATCAGAAGCAACCTCCGAGGAATCTAGTGAGGCAGGTGAGTATTCCTATAAAGATCTTGTTTTTATGTGTCTTGATCTTACTAAGGTAGTGGATACTCTTGAATCTAAAATTGAAAAACTGAAATCTGATAGGAGAGAATTTGCTCGTGAAAATTTTAGGTTAAAAACTGAACTTGAAAATATTCAAAACCTAGAATGTAAAAAATGTAAGATTTTAGATTCAGAATTATCAAAACTTAGGAATAACTTTAAGAATCTTGAAAAAGAAAATTTGAATCTTAAGGAAACCATCGACACTAGGAAAAAGGATTTTATAAATCGATGCACCTCACTTGTAACTGAAAACACATCACTTAAAACCAAAGTCCAAAATCTTGAGAAATCTCTAAACAACTTTTCAAGAGGAGAAAAATCATTTAACATGTTAATGGGAGATCAACTCTTTGCTAACAATAGAAAAGGACTAGGTTTTGGGAAATCACAAGTTGATGAAAATGCAAAAAATAAGAGTGTCTTTGCTAGATGTGAAATAATTGGACATCATGTTGAAAATTATAGTCATAGGAACAAGAAAACAAAAATTAATCAAGTCAATTCAATGTGCACAATTTGTAGAAAATTTGGATACAATCAAAATAATTGTTGGTATAGACCCAAACACGTGAAAACTATACCAATTTGGGTTCCAAAAGGCACAAATATAAAATCCCTGAAAGTCAAACAAATTTGGGTGCCAAAAGGAACATGTATAAATAGTTTTGGGTCTCCACAAACATATTTTTCATGTTCTGCCACTAACAACCAGGGACCTATAAAAACAAATAGGTCACAAAAATCTTTCATCGTGTAGGTGTGGCGGCAAGCTAAGGAACAACAACAGTGTTCTCTGGATTTTGGCTGTTCCAGAAACACAACGGCCAACAAAGCAAAGTTCCTTAGCCTAGTATAAAGGTGACAGAATCACAATGGACAACGACGAAAAATTATCGTAAAGGTAAAACAGGTAAATATGTTTTGAAAGATATATTAAATGTGATAATCTGCACCATAATCTGAATTAAATCAGCCAATATTGAGATGAACAAAAGATGATGATTTTGATTCTATGATTTTTTCAAAATATTGACCAATCATCTTTAAATAGAATTACTTGGAGTAATTATGATGGTTGACTGATTCGGACTTACTTGATATGATCCTACATGACTTGTTCTTATTTATGACCTTGTTTTGTGCTTAAATGATGACCAATCAGATTTTCAACTTTGAACTAATCCATATAAATTTGTTCGGTCAAATGATGGTATTTTATTGATCTTTGATTACTCATGCTACACGTAGATATATTTGTTTTGACATTTTGGTCACTGCTTGTAAATTTGCACGATTTCAAATTTCATGTGAAAGTTGTTAAAAAGGATTTTAAGAAATTGTTGAAACTTCAAGAAATTGGTTTTTGAAATAATTATGAAGTTTTAATGACTGTTGATAGTTGTTCATCCTATGGTTTCTAAGTTTAACACTATGATATTTGTTTGAGTGATAACATGGTTTCATTTAAAATTTCATTCTGAGATAGTTTGTTGAAATTTCACAATCTGGTCTTTGACATCAACGAGTGAATATTGAGTGAAATTTAAATTCAGATGCAGATTACACTGGTAATATAGTTGATAGAAAAATTACTAGTGGAACGTGATTAATTTTTGGAAACATTCATTTGCTGCATCGTTTTTTTTCATAAAAAATATCTGCATATTTTTCACTTGAAATAATTTTTCAAATGGCAGAATTTTTCTCATATAACCCCTTCGAGAAAATCATTTTTGACCATATTTTCAGATTAGTCATTCATATTTGATTTTAACTGACAAATTTTGACTAATCTAACTCCCTAATGATTATCGAAAAGATCAATAGTGATTGAAAAAGTGACGAGTGTCGATATTTTTCATACATTACTCAAGAAAATATATTTAGAAAAATTTCTTTAGAATTTCATAACAAGAGTTATAAGAACTTTTTGTTGGGTAAAAATTCCATGATCATTTCTATTTCTATCATCTTTCTATCGACCATCACTCATCAAAATCATATATAGTATGTAAATTTGTGGTAGTTTACAAAGGAAATTATTCGTTCTTCAATTTATTATTATAAAGGAAATTATCTATGCTTCAATTTATTATATTCTTCAATAAAAATAAATATCCAAAGTATTCACTCTCATTTAAAAGTCTTCACGGTTATGCATGGGTCAATTACTTGGATTTTTGATTATGTGCTTCCATGCTCATTTAAAAGTCCTCATGGTTATGCATGTATGGAACGCATATCAAAATTAATTGATTTAATAGACAAGTTGATTCTAATCCCATTTAAAAGTCCTCACGGTTATGCGTGGTTAGAAGATACTTGTATTCTTTTTAAAAATTAAATTGGAATACTACTAATCTCATTTAAAAGTCCTAACGGTTATGCATGGTTAGTAGATATTCAAATTTCCTGAAATAAATATACCACAAATAGACAGAACTGTATGGTTTTTTGATGATTTTATCCCCATCATTTCTGAAAGTGGAATATGCGTCTGACAAGGGTAATTATGATTTTTGTTTGAGTTTTATTGAAATTTGATATTTATATTCAATTGAGTTAATTGTTTGATTCATGTCTGTCACTTCATCCCTATTTTTATTACACTATTATTCTTTTGCTGATAACAAAAGAGGGAGAGAAAAGTTAAGATTTTGTCAAATAGAATCAAGCAAAGGTCAAATAATTTTCCATTTGCATATAGGCTCATTTACATATTTTTATTTGTATGCATATATGTAGGGGGAGCATCATGTAGAGAGGAAGCATTTAAATAGGGGGAGCAAATTGAACAATCAAATACATTTAATACATTCAAAATCTTAAATATATGTTTGTTATCATCAAAAGGGGGAGATTGTTGAATATGTGCTTATATGATTTTTGTTTGATGATAATAAACATATATACATTCATTTAAATGTATTTGTTAATATACTATTTTATTTTTCACAGTTTAAATAAATATTTGCTGAATAAAATAAATAACACAGATTTTGAATTCAAACGAATATTTTATTCAAACAAATATTTATTACAACTTTTAATAGAACAATTTCAAGCTCTCACTATAACTATACAACTTTGATTACAATTACATCACATTTCATATTTACAGTTCACCTCACTACATATCACTCACACTCGTATTTATCTTCAACTTCTTTCCAGTTTGAATCCAGCATCTGAGCAATCTGCAAAAATATTTACTAACGCAGTAAAATTGAAAATAAAATATTTTTGCAATATAAAATAAAAGATGAATTTTGAAAATAATATTTGCCTCTGTTATTTGGGTTGTTCGTCATCATTTAAATTTGAATTCATCATACACGAACAACTTGTGACATACACAGTGTATCACTGTATATGCCACAAGGCCGTGCACATCTATATACACTTGATAATGCTACAGGGACAGGTGAGCACAGGTCAAACCCAAATGAAAAGCTGGGTTCAACTCACGTGCAATATGTTCAAAATCACGACTCGAGCACAAGGTCAAACCCGAGTTTTTGAAAAAATGGATTCAACACAGGGTAGGTCACAAGTCAAAAACAGTGCAACAAAACTCAATGAAAGTTCAAGTCAGATCAAACATAATGGACTACATGCAACAGAACAATGAAGTTGTACAAGTACAGTCAAGTCAAATGGAACTCAACAAAGCAGCTCAAGTAACAAAACTCGAGTGCAGCAATGAAACCACAAGTTACACAATCAAGTGATCAACACAGCAACTTGGACTGCACAAATTCAAGACAGCACCAAAGACTCAACAATGGCACAAGACCACCAAGCAAAACCAGTGACAATATAGATGAAGTGAACAACAGAGCTAATGAATGTAACAGCGGCAGTTAAAGCAATAGTCAACAGGCCAGAAGCTCAAGAACACCAGTGACACAATGATGCAATGCAAGGAGCATGGTACAATGCAAACTACAATATCTACAACAAACAACTCAGTGAAGCCAAATATACACAAGTGCAGATGAACAGATATGGCCGAAGTCAATGAAGCCAAGGCAAACTGAAGTACACAAATGCAACAATGAAACAAGACACAGTACTGATGCAAGTGCAAACCAGAATGAAGTACACAAGCACTTAAACAAAGATGGCCAGAGCAAAAGTTCACAAGTGCAACACAACATCAGTAACAACATAAAGCAGTGCAACTACATGCGCAGTAAAGATGGCCAGAGACAAAGCTCACAGGGGCCAGAGGATCAAAATCAATGCCGTGGTAATCAAGGTGTCAAACCAAGTCAAGATGATCAACGACCAATTCAAAATCAGAAGCCGCAGTCAAATATCATCCCGAAAAGTAATCAACATCGAAGTATTTCAAAACCTACGCTACAAAGCACGCAGTGATTTCAGAATGAGCATAGTGAAATGTCACAGTCATGTTAATGAACAAGTCAACCTTTATTACAAAGTAAAAAGCCGTGACCATCAAGTTAGTCAATGCCAAAGTCGAAATGAAGTCAGAGAATAAAGTCAACAGTAAAATGATCGGAGCCAAAGCCGTGGATAGCAAGAATATGATGAACAATTCAAAACCGTGGTAGCCAAGCAATTTGAATTAGTCAGTGAAAATCTCAAGCATCAATACCAGATCGAACGGCCAAAGACAAATTCAAATGAACAAATACGAACGCAAAAATAGGATTTCGAATCCTATATAAGCCCAATCATCATCGGCAATTTATGCATCGAATTCAAGCGAGCATAAAATCAGTAAAAGCAAAAGCATATAATTACATACCGAGCAAGGAAGGAATTCGATCAACGAAGCAGCCGCGGTGAGCAACGAGATAAGATCAATCAAAGCTACTCGCGCATTATCCACGTGATTGATCAAACAATCGGCAGCTTCACGAAACCCTAATTTGGATCAAGGGCGCAAGCCCTAATTCAAGCGCAAAGAGGAAGGAAAGGGAGGCCGTGTTTTTACAAAGAAGAAAATAATGAACGGGTTAAAGAATAAAGAGTGGGCCAGCCTTGTTTTCTAAAGGCTTTAGTTTATTTTAATTAGGGTTATTTGTTTTTGTTTAACTGTTTAACTTTTTGTTTTTACTTTACGAATCAAAACTTTGTAAATCACCACCTAGGGTTTAGGTAGTATCAGATTGTCTAGTTAGAACTAGTTCAGTGAGCAGGGTGTGCGAGTTTGCAAAGCTCTATAGGCGGGAGCAGAGTTTGCGAGTAAGCAAAGCTTTATAGTAGGCGGGAGCAGAGTTTGCGAGTAAACAAAACTCTATAGGTGGAGCAGGGTATGCGAGTCTAGTAGAGTGTTTGTGAGCGGGAGCAAATGTTTGCGAGTCTAGTAGAGTGTTTGTGAGCGGGAGCAAATGTTTGCGAGTCTAGTAGAGTGTTTGTGAGCGGGAGCAAATGTTTGCGAGTCTAGTAGAGTGTTTGTAAGCGTGATACTGTTTAATTCTAATAGAAATCTGGGAATGCAGCAGTAGGCAGGGGTTGCCGAAGCTGGGTAAATTTTGTGTGTGATTTACTTTTCAGCATATTTATTTCTTCAGTTTGTTTCTGTGTTTAATTCGAGAAAATTTGCTATAACCCTATTCACCCCCCCTCTAGGGTTAATCTAGATCCTACAAATCAGGATGTGTTCACTTGATCCCATGTTGATATGTGTAGAATCTCTCCCTCAATCGTGAGTCATGCCTTGAACATTGACCAAAGGAAACTTCCAGTAAATTAAAAGAAAAAAGTATGGGCCCCAAGTAGTCAGTTGCCCTTAATGAAGAAGTGCAAACTTTATTAAGGAATGGGTTTATCAGGGAGACTCGGTACTCAAAGTAGATAGCAAACTCGGTTCCGATAAGGAAGCCGAACGGGAAATGGCGCACATGTATTGACTTCTCTAACCTGAATGACGCGTGTCCTAAGGATTGTTTTCGATTCCCGAGAATTGCTTAGCCAATAAATGGAATCACAATCATAAGATTTTATGCTTTGTGAATGCATACTCTGGGTGCAATCAATTTCTTATGTACGTTCCAAATCATGAGCACGGTAGTTCTACTACCAACTTAGGACTCCATTGTTACAAAGTCACGCCATTCGAGCTCAACAATGCTGGAGCAACGTATCAATGCTAGGTTAATAAAACGTTTCCTAATCAAATTAGAAGAACTATGGAGGTGTATGTCGATGAAATTCTTATGAAATAGAATAAGACCGAGGACCATATTTCTCACCTGGATGAGTTGTTTCAAATCTTATGAGAGTTTGTGATGAAGCCGAATATGCTAAAATGTTCTTTTGGGGTTTCTTCTAGAAAGTTCTTAGTATTTATCGTATATGCTAGCGGAATTGAAGCTAACACAAAATAAATCCAAGCTTTAAGAGACGTCAAGATCCCCTAAACCTAGAAGGGGATGTAGAACTTGAACGGCAAGGTGACAGCATTGGCCAAGTTCATATCTAAAACCATTGATAAGTGTGTTCCATTCTTTGAAGCACTTAAGAAGGAGAAAGGATATTTTGCCTGGACGGATTAATGTTTGGCTGGATTCATTAATTTACTAGAGAATTCGTAGAAGCCACCCGTTCTTTTTACACTAGTGGAAGGGGAGGATCTATATTTCTACTTAGTTGTTTCAACCTACACCTTGAGTGCAGTATTGGTTCGGGCAGGGGATCTGGTGTAGCATCAGGTATTATACGAGTAAGCGCTTCACTGGAGTAAAATCTAGGTATCCTAAATGATAGAATTAAAGGTAAGCCATAGGGGTAATTTTGTAATTTATTGTGAATTATTAACTTAGTAATCAATCCTCATTCCTAGTAAAGGTGTTTTCTTTCTGTTATGTATTCATTATAATGTGTTACAAATAAATAAATATACGATTAAAGTTTATTTAATAGAAAGTCCATAAATGGTGTGCTTGTGATAGTAATTACAAATAGTTGTAATCATGAGTATTGTATCACAATATGATAAAAACATCATTTTTAATCATTCCTAATCAAGTTACATCAAGATTATATATCGATGCATCTATTGAGACTAGGGTATGTAATGCTCTCCAAATATTGGACAATGTATTATTCATGACTGCTAGGGGCACCTAGGGTTTGTGTACTGATAGCTATTGGATAACTATGGAATGACATGCTCGAAAATTTTCTATTGGTTAATATATCTAAGGTCAAACAGAAAATATCAATGTGACTAACTTACACAATTCACTTGATTTGAGAACACTGTCGATCATCGATGTGAAAGCTCTGCTCCGATTATAGTAAAATCTTGGCACGGAGTCCATTTAATGACTATATTTGGGTCCACTAGAAGTATGGCAAGTGAAACACTATTCAAGGGTGGATTTGTCTCTTCAGTTATGCGGGGTTAGTATTGCAGTCAACTGAAGTCGACTCAAAGTCAAAATCTATGAACAGAGTAGTTCGGTTAATAATAAATGTTATTATTGGACAAAGGACTTTGTGTTTAGGCTATAGAGTTGAATGTGGATGATGTTGGAACTTTGACCATTGCCAAATTCCATAAGTCCAAAGTGATATAGTTTTGATAAAGAAAATTGGTGTAAATAATTGTAACTAATGGGTAACGCTTACAATAAGTAAAATTGGTTTTTTGCCAAAGGATGATTAAGCGATAAATTCGGCTAACATTTCACACCACTAGACAAGGTGACATGTGAACGTTAATATTTGAATTTTCAATATCAATCGTTAACTGAATTTACATGTTTGAGTAACACAGCCGAAATGATGGATGTTCCGAAACAACTGCAGGATTTAGTTAAATTTTAGTTGTCGAAATTAAATTAATCAGTATTTAAGAAATATTAGTTATGAATTTTTATTTAATTTATTAGATTCCATTAATTTTTAATAAAATGCGTATAAAAAGTTATAAATGCGCGTATCGATATACGATATCAGTTGAATATTTAAATTCGATTTAAAAAAGATAAATACTGAAATGGACTTCATGTAAATTAAAATAATATTTATGTTAATTGATGAAAAATATTTCTTATTTGATGTTTTTGATATCCATTAATATTTAATAATGTGCTATTCCAAATGTTAGGATCGATGAGAACTTTAAATTAGATTTAATTGGAAATAATACTAATTGGATTTTGTAATTTTTTTGACCTATATCCCTATATGATAGGTGCCTATATTGTAGAGTAGGGAAGAAGATTTTAAAATTGAAATGAATGGGCAATCTTAATTAAAGGAGAGAAATGGACCGTATATTGATTACACATTTATTTCCGCATTTAATCAGATTTCTCTTCGATATCTTTTTTCTTCCTTTCCAGAGAAACTTCACAGCCGAAAATTTTATTGGTGTATAGACTTCAAAACTCAAAAATTTAATCAAGCAATATTAAATAAAAATTGGGTGGTTGTCTCTTGATTGGTGTAGATCTTGAGAGTGATCAATCAGATCTAAGAATTGTTCTACCATTTAAGGTACTTCTACAGGCTTCATCCTAAGGTAAAATTCCATATTTGTGTGGGTGTGTATGTGTGTGTAAAATTCCATATTTACGCATCTTCTATTTTGTTAATATTCTCTTAATTCTCTGTCTCTCACCTCTATTCATATATAAGTATTTGAACTTTCATTTGAATATTTCAAATCACCTTCTTGAATCAGTTGTATATTTATGTCATGATGAAACATAGAAACTTTGCTTTTTTCACTACTATTTGTTACGAGTAAAAATATTTTATTTTCTCTATTTTGTATGATTATTTATTCAGTCTATTTAACCAAGACCTAGACCTTCTTAATTTTATTTTCTCTATTCTATGTGCTTATTCATCTTGTTTGTTTAACTTAGATCTTCTTATTACGAATTTATGTATGCCTATGTTTTCTAGCTTTGTTATTATTAAAAAGAAACAAAAGAAAACAAAATTAAATTTTGGAATATTCTTGTTAATAATTCAGTTTTCATATCAAAAGATTTACATTTGAATATTTACACATGAATTACTATGTAAACTGAACTTGGTAATAATTGCATTAATTAATCTTCGTCATTAACTTAATATTGATTTAATTGTCATGTTTTAAATCATTCTAAAACAAACTCTACTAGTTAAAAGAAAAAAGGAAACATTAAATTAATGATTTATTCGATGGTTTGCAATTGCATCTAATTTGGTATTTAATCTTTGCTTAAAATGAAGTATTCTTTTTCACAAATTCCTTCTATATTATTTATCTTTTTCTAAATTTATTTTGATCATATGTGTACTTGAGTTTACATAATTGTGTAATATCTATTATGTGTGTGTACTTATATTTAACCTAAGGTTTCAAAAGTGTTTTTGTATAAGATATAATAGTAAAATTTCAAACTACCTTAATTAACCTTAATATTACTTGATTTACTACATGTAATATAAATGAAGTCTATTTCGTTTGAATTGTTATGCAAAAAATTTATTGCGTATGTATATATACATGTATGCGTACTTACATACATATACACACACAAACACATACACACACATATGTATATATTAAAAAAACCTTTCATGTTAAGGACGCCAAAGACACATATAGAGGAAGAATGTGTCCGTTGAGGTGTAAATCCCAAAACCAAAAAAACATTCATATTAACTTTGTAAACTTTTCATATGTTGCACTTACACTGGAGATACGAGTGCATGTGATTTGCTAAACATTATATAGAATCGAATAAAATAAAATTAAACTAATTTTAAATAGTTGTAATTATATAAATAAATTTTTAAATTTTTTTTAGAGAAGTTCTAAATAAATTTAGACTACATAGATCCATTGAAGATGTAAAATGGAATTTATTTCGAAATTCACTTATTTCTTCTACCGCAGATCGGTTTAGTTCCTTCAATTATCACAGCATGGTTGGTTGAGGTGTTTGCCTGGTACATTGATGTCCTAGGTTTGACCATTGCAACTAGCATGATAGGGGGTTCTCACAATATGATCTATAATGAACCATTACCTCTTACCCAAACTTGTCATGTAATAGTTGTGTTAGTCAAAAGGTTGCGTGTAAAACTCGCTTATGAAGTACTTAGTTTTTCCACCCTAAAGGGTATGGGTTGGAGCTTCCTTGGTATCAGAGCCCAACAGTTTATGCGGTTTAAATTGGCCATATTAGGGCTATTAATCTCGCTCACTTAGTATGGTGTCAAGAAAGGTAATGTCTAGGGCTGGAATTAGGTAGTCGAGTACCCTGTCCTACCTGGTTACTGGCCTTGCTGAATGGTGAAGTGAGCTCAAATGTTGCACCTAATAGAAAAGGCCTAATTTGAATTGGGCCTTAGGCTAATTTTGAAAATAATTTTAAAAATTAATGTTAAAGATATTAAATTTAAGATGAATAATATTTATCATAAAAGTTATAATATAACATAAGTTTTTCACAATATTTGAAAAGATAACAAAATTTTCAAAATGTTTGAAAATTTAAAATTTAAAAATTAAAAATTAATTTTGAAAACTAATTTATTAATAGGATTAATAAAATAAAATGATTAAATAAGTTGGTTAATTAATTTACATATATGCATGTATAATGTATATTGATATATGTTATGCAATCTTGAAATATTTAAGACAACATAAGTATACAAGTGTGTATGTAAAATAATTTGTGAAATTAATAAAATTTAATTAAATTTGTTTAACTAAATAAATTATTTAAAGGTAAATTAATAAATTAAAATACATATGTATATGATGTATGTGTATTACTATAAGAGTTACAGTATCTAAATATTCAATATAATAAGTTAAAATTAAATAACAACAATTAACTAAAGAATTCATTAATTAAAATTAATTAAATATGATTTCACTAATACAATATATAAGTTTATTATGTAAACTAATTAAAATATAATTTTTTATGACATTGGAACTTATATAATATGAATGTATAAACTAACGGTGGAACATTAAAAACCCTAAATAGATTTAAGGAATAAATACGTACATACATAAATGTAAGTATACCATAATTTTCAATGTGTTTAACACTTGAATCATGAGAGCAATTCATAAGAATTACATTATTCCGTAAGTTGATATCACTCAATATAATGTTGTCCTTTATAATTTATATGTATTAATAAATTACTTGCATACTCCTTAGTTATAAAGAATTTGTTTGAACCAAAAAAGGCTCAAACATCGAGAAGTATATGTAGAGAATAAAATATGAAGAAATATAAATGAAAAATAAACAAGACACAATTGTTTATAGTGGTTCGACAAAGCAAGACCTACGTCCACTTTAAGATTTTATTACTTATATTTAACTTGAAGGCAAAAGTTTTTATGGTCGGTACAACTCCGACACTTAGATTTTCAAAACTACAAGAATACAGAGTAGGAAAGAACGAGAGCCAAAAGATCCTCAACAATGAGCCTTACCATCCTATTTACAGAGTTAGGGAGCTTAATATCTCACATAAAATATCTCCAAGCCGTTATCCATGATTTAGACCGATTCTCTCACAAAAGTAGGTTCCACATCATTAGAAATAAGGGGACGGTACCGAACCATAGGTAAGGGTCAGTACCGATCCCTAAGATGGCCATATTGGTTGTCTTCAAGTCTTCATCTTGACTCATTTGTTGTTAGCTTCATGATTCCATTGTTCTTTTCACCAATATTAGCTTGTTTCCAAGTCCAAAGGATGGAGTTGTGAAAGAACGAAGTTGTAGCTTCAAGTGTTCTTGGAGATCGACGGAGAATTGCATTGAACCAACAAAATGACATTGGAAATAGGCTTTTGGCATCTAGCAAGGCATGTAGGTAAAAGATGAGGTCCACTTGAGGTGAAGATAGGACTCGGTATCGACCCATAGCTTAGGGTCAGTACCGACCTCTAACTTAGGTGAATTAGTTGTCATATTAGTTCGGGTTATGTTGGCACTGGCCTTCCAAATTTATTTGTGCTTGGTTTCTGAACTTTTGTGCTATCTCTCTGAGCTTCTCGCCTTGATAACTCAATGTTTGACCTATCCAATCTGTTCAAATATTTCTTGGTCAAGACGCTGGATAACTTGCCCTTCAAAGAACATATTATTTCGAAAGTGATGTGCTTTAAATCGATATTAGTTAGAGCTGCAGTGAACGACTCCACTCTGTGTTTTAAGTGGTTGTTATCCTTCTTGCGAATCATTGCTGTGAAAAATTATGTCCATCATCGTTCGTCGCGATGAACTACCAACATCTTGGATTATAAATCTAGAATATATTCTCGTGATCCGTCATTCCATGTTTAACGATTTTGAACCAATTCCATCCATGGATCTCTCAGGTTTGAATTTGACTTCCATTTGGTTCTAATTGTCCAATACCGAATATATGTATATTCACAAACATATTCACATGCATGTTGTTGAGTGAATGATTATAGGAGTTCTTGTACATGGTCAATCACATGTATTTTCATAAGCTTATATCCATATATGTATATTTTTTTCCTTTCCTTTTTTTTAGATTAGGACTTGGTACCGAAACATAAAGTGGGGTTAGTATAGAGTTGAGACTTAGGATGTTTCCCAAATTTACTGCCTGCAACTTCGGGTTTGAGAGTATATAACCCATCCTTCTCCATCTCTTTACTTGTCTTTGCTTACCTACCTAGAACTCAAAATTACCATTAAAGAATTCCCTTCTTTAATGGAAATATACCTTCTCTTGTGCCTATAATTGCCGCTACCTCACGTCATTCAAGCCTGGCTTCGCCACTATTGGTCTCCAGCCACCCTCTAGACCCAATTAGATACTCCACCGACCTAAGACCTAGGACGATCCCCTTTAGCCTTGATTAACTGGAATCATTCTCTTCTTGTACATAGGTAGGTGATCGGTTTTGGACGTGGGTGAATTCAGAGCCGATGGCCGTAGATGAACATGGATGGTGATAGATGTGGTTAGGGATGGGTAAAGGTGGAAGAAGAAGAAGGATAGGAATTTCTTTAAGTGAAAGAGTTGTATAATTCCAACACTTAGATAAATTTCTAAACATTTGGTCCAATTGAGGATCCCGCTTATAAACAAATATCTTCTTCTTGATCTTGAGCCTTTTCCAAAGCATAACCAATGACGTGAAACATGTCGAGATGGTCAACGATGATGGCCATGTCGAGTAATTTCCAGAACTCAAAATGAACTGTTAAATAATATCAAAAACCTGAACTACACAACACTGCACGACACCACACTACAATACACTTTTGTAGGGAGTGCAACTTGCACTTAATTTTATAATCTTGATAACTCTCAAATATTTTTTATAAAGATGGATTAGAGACGTTCCAAACATCTTGTTGCTTAAGCCATAGGTACATCAACTTTAGGATACGTCGAATCCGATGCTAAGTTAAGTTCAACTATGACCCCACATGCACTGAAAAATCCGAATGAGTATATACAACAATAATAAAATCCACAAGCAGAACAATGAATTCTAGAACATCCGGTTGAGCCAGCAGATGGGCTAGAAGTAGGTCCTACACCCGACACCCTCGAGGATGCCAAAATTTTAAACGATCTTGTCGATTTTGTTGCCTCCAAAATCGACGGAGGATCTTTTCGGAGAATATGCAACAAGCATGGAATTCCATTCGATGACACCTTGGTCCCATCTCCCAATCAAAGAGCTCACAATTCCTCAGAGGGTTATATTGCTTATAATAGATACATGTGCTTGGCGTGTAGCATCCCACTGTTTAATCAATTCATCTATCAAATTCTGAAGTTCTTGAGGCTCGCTCTAATATAGTTGCACCCGATAGTTATGACTTTCTCCTTGGTACCTATATGGTTTTCACTAAACACTTAAATTGAGCTACCCAGAGACGAGAAGATTCGATATATATACAATTTCAAGATCCATAAAGAATGCCCATCCTGAATCTATCTAGAACCGGTTAGAGATTTAGAGTAATCTTCGGCATATGGAACAAGTTGAGCTATTTCGAAACCAAGTGATTCTATGTCCATTGTCCACTGGGTTTGCATGCAGATGGTTGTCCGGATGTAAATTCCTCTCCATATGCATTATATGAATTTTTTTAATAGTATGCAGAATTAACTCATATCCTTGCTTTACTATCAAAATGTTCCCACGAGACCCAGTTGCTGGAGGCTTTTAGACGCTGTTAACACTTTTATGGCAGTTCCAGCATGAGATAGAGATATGAGAACTCTCCTATCAGATGAAAATCTCCATGCCTACGGCTTGTTAGAAGGGGCTGCAATACTGGCATCATCCAAATAACTTCTAGTGACAACGATGAGGATGATGGCGACAATCCGCTCGAAGGAGACAAGGCTGATTTAAATTTGCTCCCAGTCCTAAGTCCTAGGGCTAGAATTGAAGAAAATATTGATCAAGTACCGAAAGACGTCGAGGAAGGCGAAAATATTAGTGAAAGTGGTGAGACTGGCCAAGATGACATCGATGTAGGTCATAAGTTTCAGCTTTATCAATCTAGGGACAATCAACTGCCTACTCCAGGGAAGAGGTTGGTGAAAATCTTTAAGGTGCAAACTTCTATCCAACCTCAACTAATTATAGAGAAAAGTCCACCTTTTCCTTTAATAGGCACATCTTGTGGCTTAGGGCCAATTCCTACCGAATATTGTTCTTTTGAAGTCGGTAATATTAATATTAAGGGCATCGATTTGCATATTCGCATCGATAAGGATTTCATGCTTACCAGTACGGGAGAGGTTACTCCTATGAGTAAAGCTGCAGTTCACGGTCCATCGGGAGGACACTAGGATACACACTTGTTCACTTCACAACACTTGCACTTAACTTATGTCCTTGCTTGTTGGATCTAACTTGCTCTTGTTTTCCTTGCAATATCCATGGCGAAAAGGAAATACATATATTGATCTTTGGAAGAGAAAGCATCATAAGCACAAAGGCCTTGGTCGATTTTGTACAATCGGGGAAGTGATCGTGATTATGAGTCAGGCCATTACTTTAGCCGAGATAGAGATGACTGAGATAGAAGTAGTTATGATAGAGATCTCCCATCACATGACTTTGCTTCCAAGCATTGCCCTCTGTCTAGATCACCTCCTCCAAGAGGTCCTGACAGGAAATCTAATCATCGTGATGACATCTCGCCTAGTGATTCTTCTCACGTCCCACCTCTAGTAGCCATCAATGTGCAATTCCCAGTGCGTTCTCACTCTAGTCGATCCTTCGAATGTAGGCGTCACAAGAGTGCTCTGAAACTTTCCAGCATAGGCCCAGTGGAGAAACTACTTAGTCCAACCTATCTCGGCAGAAGAACAGCTTGCAGCCAACATCCGAATGGTCAAACTAAAGGAAGAATTTCCAAACATTTGCTTCGATGGTCTTATGTTTGTGCCTAGCTTGAAAAGAATACCTGCTGACATCCAAAAGATGACCATCAATTGCGTGATCGATGTCCATAATTAGTATAATGAATGGACGAAGGTGGCTTAGAAAATTTCCAAAGTCTCTAGGGATACGCAGCTAGAGACCGACAATCAGAAACTCATTGAAGCTAATAATAAGAGAATCATTACTAATCTCCATGTTAAGGTTGAGAATCTGAGAAAATCCCAAGCCAAAGCCAATAAAAAAGCCGAGGAGACCCTCAACGCACTTGAAGATGAGCATATTAAGCATCGAGATGAAATGGAGAAGACTTTCCACTGAAGCCATGCTCTGATGAAGAGGAATACCACAAACAGAAACGTGGCTGAGCTAAAATCAAGCTAGAGCATGAAACAAAAGAAAACGATGAAGTGCTCCAATAAGTTCAGGCATTTTGTGATGAGTTGCTCCATGCTAGGGAGGAAAGAGACAAGCACTTGAGCATGTTAAAGATATTGATGCACTCGTAAAAAAGAAGTTGATGCCATAGAAAAATGGGCAGAAGAGCGTGTGATGGAGAAGTTCGAACCATTGTAGAACCATTACAATGCCAACATGCTCAAATTCCAAAATATAGAGTTATTTAAAGATGATTATCCCAGAATTTGCCTTTGCTTGGGAGCAGATAGTTGAAGAAGAAAAAGCTTTCCTCGAAGGTGGCGAGGTAGATTTGGGGCAGCTGGAGAAAGAAGTGTTGGTAGGAGATAAGCCTAAGATTCTAAAAGACGACTAACTTATTCCTCATCCGGAGCTTGCCTCGACAGTTCATAAGGTCTTGGGCGAAGGCCCCGAATTGACACTACATAATGCTACTGCGAGCCAAACTCTTGGGTCCCAAGCTGCTTCAACATCGCGGTATGATCCCAAGGGACCTGAGATCCAAAGGTTTACCATTCTCTCTCTGATTCCTAAGGGAAACTCTGATGGCACTCTGGCCAGCAAAGAACCCTAAACTGAAGAATGCATCTCATTAACTTCCCCTGTATTCCAGAAATTTGGTGCGTCGTCGATTACATAGCTAACCTCTCTTTCTCCTTTTCTTAAGCTTTAGGTTAGCCCTACACTACTTCGCTTCTAGATAAGGACTCTAATATGGGACTACATGTTCTGGTAACAGAGTCGGTTAGTATTAACGCCTCAACAATGATTCAAACCATCCCAGTTGAAGATACTCCCGGCCTTAATGAGCAAATGATCGATGCTTTGTAGGATAAAGAAGCTAGTGGGACTCAGGAAACTCAGACCGATAAATTCGTTGTTATTACTGGGTTTCCATGCTCCTGTCATGTCCAACCATGCACAAGCTCGAGCAAGAACTTGAGAAAGACATCCTCCTAACCACATTGGTCAAGTAGGAGAAGCTTGAAGTTATTCCTCCTCCTTTATCCAATGCCTTTGACCGGGCAAACTATCTTCGCTTCGGTCCATATTCCTCCACCTGGTACCATTCAAAGCATGCTTGTTAGATCATCATAGAGTACTTTCCAAAGGAAAAGGAAGTAAGGAAAAGGAGGAAAAAGGTTGGGCGCTTAGGCAAAGCATCTCCTGATGCAAAAAAGAAGCAAATGAGAATGAAACCGAAGAAGTGATTGCCGGTTTGTTTGGTGTAGATAGGCTTGCTTTTTAATAGGAGTTGCAGTCTATTTTGTTTTTGGCTAGCTTTGTGTGGGTTTGGCCCTCGATTTTTCTTTTTGTTTCTAGTGTCAATAACACTTGTACTTAGCTTTCTAGATTTCATATGAGTAAAAAAGTTTTTGTTTCGTTAACTCCTTGTATGGATTTGTCTAAGTACTTAAGAAATACACTTTCCATTCAATTTGCTTACGATCTATTCCTTTTAGTTATTATTGCCGGACGAATCCTTTAGCATGTTTTGTAATTTATTGGCTTTTCATCATTCTTGTGAATGCAAAGTAATTGTTTAAGTGCCAAGCTATGGGCATTAGTTCGAGTCAACCCCTTAGGACATCGATTTGGGTATCCTCTTTTAGGACCACGATATCTGATTGTGCCATACACCCGGCACTAGTCTGAATTAACAAATCGTAGTTTGCACATCCTCGTCCAGGATGTACACTTCCAACTATGCCTAACTCTAATAATCGATTCAAAGTTCATAGGTAAGATCCCACCTTACACTGGGAGTGGACCTTTGGTTTCACCTACTTCGGGCAGAGTGTTAAGAGTCGGACGGTCTTGTCATCTCCACTTTAGTTTATACTCCTGCCCCCAATCCAAGGACGAGAGTTGAGCGAATGAATGGTAATATCATGTTCATTTTGATTTATACTCCTACCCCCACATCAAGGACACGAGTTTGTTCACGGACTGGCATATCACATCCGGTTTGAGTTTATACTCCTATCCCCAATACGAGAACAAGAGTGGTTGATGGATGGTCGCATCACGTCCATTCTGTTTATAATCATGCCCCAATCCGAGGACACAAGTTAGTTGACGGACGGTTGAGTCACATTTGTTTTAGTCTATACTCCTAGACCTATACTGAGAGCGAGTATTAGTTGGCATCTATCTCCAAATACCAAGAAGAACTTCGAGGGTTTGATCATGAACCATAGAAGTTTTGGTTGGCACCTCCGGGTACCTGCACACCTACATTATTCATATGTCGAATCATTCGAGTTGGTCAAGTCACAACTCTTAAGTAATCAAAAGATAGATTCTATGACTCGAGAAGCCGTTTTATTCCATAAAAGAAGGGAAATGAGAGAATCTATCTTATTACACGACTCTAGCTAATTATTTACAAATTTATTTCTAAGTGAAAGAGCATCGTAAGTTCTTGCCATTCCATCCCTCGGGAGTGGAATCCCGTTTGTTGTCGCAAGCCTGGAAGTTCCATTTCCAAGCTTTTTCTTTATTGCATACGGACCTTCCCATATTGGGCCCAAGTTTCCAGGTCTAGGGAAGATTTATTTGAGAACCAAGTCGCTAACTTTGATGGTCTGATTCCTGACCTTAGTATTTCAATATCATGTGACCTGTATCCAATTGCTGCTGCCCTAAACTCAGCTGCGTCGTGCTTGTCATCGATCATATCAAGAGAATCTAGTAGAAGATGCTCATTAGTTCATGGATTGTAGTGAATCACTTGATGAGATGGTACTTTGAGTTCTACCGAAATCATAGCCTCTAATATGTACATTAGGCCGAATGGAGAGTGGCCAATCATAGATTTGTGAGTTGTTCAATAAGCCCATAGTACTAAAGGAAATTGATCGACCCGCTTGCCCTTGGCCTTGCCCAATTGCTTCTTAAGAATGGACTTGATAACCTTATTCATAGATTAAACCTATCTATTTTCTTAAGGATGCGCCGCTGCAACAAATTTCTTCTCTAGGAGATGCCGAAGGCAGAAATATTTGAACTCCATAATGTCAAATTAGGTCCTGTTACCGATAATGATTTGCTGTTGAACTCCTAAATGACAGATGATATTCTAGACAACAAAATTGATTACTTTCTTTGTGGTGATCGTGGTGAGCATCTCTGCCTCAGCTCACTTAGTGAAGTAATCAACTGCAATAATGGAGTATTTTGTGCTACCTTTAGATATCAGCAACACATTGATGATATCAACCCCCCCCCCCCCCCCCCCCGACCGCAAACGGTCAAGGACTGACCGAGTAAACTCTATCAGCGGGAATCTTAGTATTTTAGCAAAACTCTGGCACTTGTCACACTTTCATGTGTAATCGGCTACGTCTTAGTTGACAGTTGGCCAGAAGTATCTATAGTGGAGGATCTTCTTCGCTAGGGTTTGCCTTCCGGTCTGGTTGCCACAAGCCTCTTCGTGAACCTCTCTTGGGACATAGGCAGTTAAAGCGCTTAACGGTTCCATAGCGGTGAAGGTGCTAAAAATCATAGCAGGGATAAAGATAGGATATAGGGGATATGGCGGAGGTGCAAAAAGCTTCATTAAATATAAGATCAAGTATTTAATGTGAATTTATTATCGTTCTTACGTCGTTTGTGTAGAGTTAATCCTATACAACAAAATCAAAGAATGTCATGGTTTGTACAGTTCAAATTTGGTGACTATAATAGATTTCTAATATATATTAAGCATTATACCTTAAAGTTAGGTATTTAACCTAATATTATTAATTTAGTTCTAAGAAGAACTAGTCAAATCAAACTTTTTATAATAACTGTGCTAAAGCGGGTGCTAAAGCGGGTTTGATTCAATGGGTATAGAGGAAAATAGTGAGGCTTAAAGTGGATCTACTATTCATTGGCGCTATATTGAAAAAGCATAGTGGTAGAGAAATACTACGCACTATAGCAGGGCTTTAGCGAGACTTTAGCGGGGCTTTAATTGCACAGCTTAAGGCATGCTTGGCCTTGTCATGAGCGACACACCGAAGCATGGGGACAAAAAAAACCCTTCCTGTAAAGTACTCCTTCCACCATGATATACCTTAAAGCTTGTTGAAGGAGCTTTCGCCTTTCATTCCTTCTTTTCCAAAGGATTCCTCTCTGCAAATAATCCCAAATCGGAGTTATCAATGACTCCCTTTCAAGTTCGGTCTCCAAGATCCAATCGATATACATCTGGTCGATGCTTTGAGCTGAAAGTACTTCCACCGAAACCAATCACATGCGTTGTGCATCTCCAAAGTTGGTCATTTTAGCTAGTGAATCGACCTTCTCATTCCCCTCTCTAGGAATATAAGTGATTGTATAATGTTCAATGTCACCGAACATCTCAAGGAGTTGGTTTAGATAAGGATCTAGTCTTGCTCCTTTTGCTTGAAACTCTATCCGAACTTGGCAATCTACCATATGGAAGTCATATAAAATATGTAAAATCTTTAATCCAAGCACTATGGGAATCCCGAGTCTTGCAATCAGGGCTTCATATTCAACTTCATTGTTAGTTGTTGGAAATTCGAGCTTTAATGCATAACAGATCTAGTGTTCTTTAGGAATAAGTAGAACTCCAGCACTAGAACACAATTCTTTAGATGCACCATCTGCGTACATCTTCCATCCAGTTTCTTTCCTGTAACTGCATTCTGGAGGATCATCTTGTGCAGTGAATTCAGCTATGAAATCCACTAAGGCCTGACCTGAGATTGCTCTCCGAGGGTGATAAGCTATGTCATATGGGCTTAATTTAATGTTCTATTTCAACTGCCTTCTAGAATTCTCAGGTCGTTGCAAGACTTGTCGCAAAGGCTAGTTGGTAAGAACTTTGATCCGATGAGCTTAGAAATAAGGGCCGAGTTTTCTCAAAGCGATCAAAACGTAGCATGTGAGCTTTTCCAACTTTGAATAGTTTCATTCAGCACTTGTCAACGGCTTACTACTATAATAGACCGATCATTGGATGCGAGATTCCTCACATACAAGTGCGGGGATCATAGCATGCACCGACACACCAAGTATATAAACAAGTTCTCATCATCCACCGGCTTTAAAAGAATAGGGGTTCCTTCCAAGCGATCCACCGGAGCTTGGAATGCATCTTTATACTTGTAATTCCATTCGAAGTTCTTTTTTCCCTTCTTAATTACCTTGAAGAAAAGGACGCATTTATTTGAGGCTTTGGAAATGAACCGACTCAGGGAAGCAACCTTCTTATTTAGGCTTGGACCTCCTTAATCGACTTTGGGGCTTTGATTTTTCTCAATGCCTTGATCTTCTTTGGGTTGATTTCTATCCCACAGGAGTTTACAATAAAGCCTAAGAATTTCCCCGACACAACCCCAAAAGAGCATTTCAAGGGATTGAGCTTTATTCCATATTTTGTAGGACAACAAACATCACTGCAAAATCATTAACGTGTTTTCCTGAACATCGTGACTTTGCGAGCATGTTATCCACATAGACTTAATTGAGCGTCCAATTGGTCTTTGAACATCCAGTTAACAAGCCTCTGTTAAGTTTCTCCTGAGTTCTTCTATCCAAAGGGCATGACCAAGTAGTAATATAGTCCAAGGTCAGTTATGAAGTTGGCGTGTTCTTGATCCAGGACGTGCATCTGGATTTGGTTGCATCCTAAGTATGCATCCATGAACGAAAGTAGTTTATGTCTAACTGTCGAATCAACCAACCGACCGATTCTCAGGAATGGGAGTTCTCATTTAAGCACGTCTTATTCAAATCAGAATAGTCGATACATGTCCTCCACTACCCATTTGCTTTCCTCACCAAGACACGGTTAGATACCTACTTCAAGTATAAGGCGTCGCGGATGAAGCCATTGTCCTTCAGCTTACCCACCACTTCTTTGAGTGCAGCGGATCTCTTTGGACCAAGGCTGCAGCATTTCTATTTTACAGGAATGCTTTTGGTATTTACATTTAACGCATGGCTTGTTATTACCGACGAGATCCCACACATATCCTAGTGCATCCAAGTTTGCTGGGATAAAACTGCAACGACCTAGATTTTAATCGCTAAATAAATAAATATTTAAATATATTATAAAAATAACTAAATGGATTTATATTTACAAATAAACTTATTTTTAATATTTACTGATGATGGTAAAATATTTTTTAAATTTTGTTTACCAATATGTATAGTTTAGAAAAAAATAAAAAATGTGACCAGAATTTTTTTCCAAAGTCTTTTATTTTTCATTGGTTAAAAGTTATCTAAATGTCGTGGCACTATTTTAAACACACACACACACACAAATATATATATATATATATATATATATATATATATATACATTACAAACTAATTTAGCAAAATGAATACATGTAAATATGCATGTATATATTTTCTCACTTAAGTGTGTGTGTGTGTGTGTATAAGATAAATCAGGTTTGTTAATAAAAAGTTTATATATTTTAATATATAAAATACTTATCTCAACATAAAGGACAATGATGCATGGAATGAATAGTTACATGATAAAGGGGAGGTACATGGAGAGGGCGGAAGTCATGGGAGGGGTATGGAGTGCATGCATGTGTGCATATTCAATTCAAAGCACTTTACCTTTTTTTAATATTTTCCTAAGCTAACAAATACCCATTCCTTTTTATATTTCTCATTTTACAATCCATTTCTTCATCAATTTTCTAAGAGATTAAGCAAAGTTCCATGGATTCTCTTCATAAATTAGAAAGTGACAAAAAATCACTTCTTTCCACTTACTCTTCTCTTCAATTCACTAAATCACTCCTATATATATATATTCTACAATAGCCCTTTTTTCGAACTACAAGTAACCACCCTCCACTAACCTACATGGATGAGCCCAACTAACCCTGGTCGAGCCCATTTTTGGGTGTTCAAGCATCCAATGTCTTCAAGTTTGTAGGATCCTAGGTTGCTTCAAAGTTTTAGTCGTAGTTCGCCTTGAGTTAGTAAAGTTTCGATGAGTAAAACTCTTATTATTGGAAAAGAAAACAACTTTATTTTGATGAACTATATGTTGTAAAATATAATGTTTGTTGTTTTGAAATATCATGTTGTTTTGATGATATATGATTGCAAGTTGGTAGTTTGGTGTAGATTTGTGATTTGAATAATATTTTGACATGTTGGGGTAAGGATACGTTATGTTTGTGAAACAAAAACCAAGTATGTGATGGAATTGTTATGAAAATAACACTTTAAATAGTTGCAAAAGGATTTGAGATCCAATGGAAAAAGAAACTCTTGTTTTCTAGTTTTGGCTTTTGAAAACATTTTCCAAATTTATATCTTTGTTTTAAGTTTTTTAAAACTTTTAAATTAAGTTTTCAAATATTTCGTAGCTAGAGTTAAAGTGAGATTTCCACCTAGAAATCAATTCTAGCAAACAACGCTCAAAGCGATAGTCGCTATGGATGTAGTTTGGGAAAATTCATGATTTCAAATTTTAAAGTATTTTCTTTTGAATTGTTTTTGAAAAAAAAAAATTAAAAATTAAGTAAGTCAAAAGTTTATATTTTGTTATTTAATAATTTATTTATTTGATCCATTAATTAGGGTAATTATTATTTAATTAATTAATTAAGTAAATAGATTAAGTAATTAGAGTTTAAGAAATTATTAACCAAGTTAATATCTTTAGTTAAGGAAGTTTAAATAATGGTTAATTAACATAAAAGGAAATTAATTTTTATTTAACCAAGTTTATTTATTTTAATTAATTGTTTAATTAGATCTAATTATTTAATTAATTATTATTTAATTAAAGGTTAATTATTCACTTAATTATTACTTAATTATGGTTTATTTTTAATTTTAAACGAATGTTATTTAATTAAAGTTTAAGTATAAATACTTTTTTAATTAATTAAGGTTTGAATTTGATTAATTTTGATTTAATTAAGAAGTATTAAAGTTAAATTAAATTTTTATCTTATGATTTAGTTATAGTTTATTATTTATAAGAAGTATCTTAAAACTCTTCTAGTTATTCATTTTAAACCTGTAATCCGGCATTTTGACCCGGTTATATTCGAACTGATTGAACAAATTAGATTCGACTGACCTCAATGCCAGTAAGTCCTTGGCGATGATTGTGGGGTCTAGAGGTCAAGTACATATGGTAATATGAAGCCGTGATTGAATGGAATTGAGCGATATGCAATGTAGAATAGTTCGAAGTATGGAATATGGTTCAACATATAGGAGGGATCGGCTATAATCAACCTCCAACATAGGGATCTGTATGTTTCAGGAAGCAAGCGTAGTTCAATAGAAAATGATTAACGTCTCAATATCCACAAGTCCAATGTTTATGAAATTTTGTAAGCAAGATATAGGGACTTTAGGGGGTCTATCCTATGGGTCGCACCTTAAAAGGATGGGGTAAGAGGGATTGGCCCTTTTCCCTGTAACGACCCTAAGTTTTACTAACATTATTTAGGGCATTTAATTAGCTAAATAAAATAAAATAAAATAAAATAATATGATGATTAGGGGATTGAGATTTGTGATTAATAAGGGATAGCCATGCCATGTTAACAAATGAACTAAAGATGAGTTCAAATGAAATAGAGAAGGGGTAAAATAGGAATGAGACATAACCATATACCCTAAACCCTCATGTATCTCATATTACACATTCACTTCAGAATCCAAAATTTAAAATAAAGGTCGACCATCATTAGAAGATAAAAGAGGAATAAAAGTAAAAGGAAGAAGCTAAATTAACACTAATCCATTCTTAAATCTCAAACTCCTTAATCTCAAAGCTAAGGTAAATAACGGCTACATCTCATATTTTTGATTATTTTCAGTTTTAGGTTAAATCCGAATTATTTTGCAAAGTATTACCATGTTTTGATTGTTAAGATGGAGATATATGCTTGTTGATGATTTATGATAATTCATATAGATTTTATAATAAGTTTTAGGTTGAAAGAAACCAATTATATGACGTCCAAATGCCTTGCGATTTTAGTATATGATCAGAAATGATATTTTGGATTTGGGTTTCAATTTTCATAATTTTCTGAATTAACGTGAATTTAATATTAATTTTCTAGTGAAGAAGATGATTATTTCGGTTAAAAATTATTTACGGCTAAATAATATGTTTTGGGTTTGAAATTTATATGTTAGAAAACATGATAAAATTGATTTATAGGGATTTTTGTAGAATTTTCCTAAGTGTTTTAATGAATATATAAAATTATTTAAGGTATGAGACTTGAATGTTTTATATATTTATAAAAGAAGAAGGGGTATTTTGTAAATAAATTAAATTGTTTATTTCTGAAATTTTGTTAGTGATTTTAGAAAAGAAATTAGCAACCAATCAGATTTTAACAAACAAGGCAGGTTAATTGAAAAGATTACTTTAAAAAGAAAAAATTCAGCTTAAGCAAGCATTTTACATGTTTCTCCACTTTTGACACTTTTCTTTCGACCTAGTACCTTCGCCTGCATCTCTGTCCCATGTGCCTGGAATCAATACTTGGTACGTAGCGAATTGGACTAAGGCGGAAGGTATGAAGTCTAAATTTGGGGTGTGGGGGTTTCTAAGGAGGTTGAAGCCTTACTTTGTTTTAAATGAAATTGCACCTGCTTTGTTATTGAAAGGAAGGCTTTCGACTTGGTTAGCTTTCTACTAGGTAAAATTGTTTTAAAGGAATGGTTTCTAAGAGGTTGCGCCTTTTGTTTAAGTAAATGCTTTCATCAGGGTTGAAACCCCTTTTCTGCTGCTTTCTACTTTTCAAAGCGATGCCTTCAAAAGGGCTATTTTGTTTTATAAAACCGAAGCCGCTTCTCCAATGCCTTCGAAAGGATTGATTTCGACACCATCACTTCTTTAATTAGGAATAACATTCAAAAGTGTTTCTTTCAACCCTGTTCTTTTATGACCTTTTGAGATTTTTAAAGATAAACCCAAAGGTTTCGAATGACATAGTTTTGAATGGTTTCGAAAGGTTGTTCCACATGTATTACTTGAACCCATATGCTTTTGAAAGGTTTGATGGATTTAACACTTTCGAAAGGTTTTAAAAAGAAAGGTTTTGAAGGGGTAGTTTCCCAATGATTTTGAAAGGTTTGAAAGGAAGGGTTCTAATGTTTTCGAAAGGCAATGTTAAGTGTTTCAAAGATAGGATGTCTAAAGTTTTAAAACTTTAGAAGGTGATGTTTCTCAATAATTTTGAATGGTTGATTATGAATGGTTTCGAAAGGTATGTTTGAATTTTTGGCCTAAGGTTTTATTTGTATCAAAAGGGCACTTTCAATAGGTTCAAAAGGGTTACTTTCAAAGGTTTAAATGTTTTCATCAACAAAGTTTTATGTAAAGTGTATATAACATGGCAAGATGATTTGAGTAAAGCATAGAGTATATTTTACTTGTTTAAAAAATGATTTAATGGTTTAAATCAATTTGAAAGAAATGTTTTTTAAGGAAAATTTATGGATAGTTAACCTTAAGTAAATTGACTCAGATATTAGAACCAGATGGGACTGGTGTAGGGTCGCGTCCTATACATTAGCTATTAGCCCCTAGCTAATTTAGTCCAAAATTCCAGTGTGTAGGACGTTGTCACAGGGACTAAAATGGTGTTACTCACAGAATGGAATATATTTGTACAGATGTAGGTTATTGGTAAGCCGACAAAACCATTAGGATCGGTTGACCTGGAGAAAGTAAGTTAGGCACAAACCATCCAAAAGAGTAACAGATGTTAGATTATTTGTTTATATTATCTGGTAGGCCTGAGTCAGCCAAAGGTTAGTAGTTAGCGAAACAAAGCTATATTGTTTGGACAGATAGTCCATCTATTACCCGATATGTATGTTTACATGATAACGCTTTATAGTTTTAACTAGTTTGGTTTGCAGGATTATGATTTGTAAAAGATGCGTTTTAGAAGGATATTAGTGAGGGAAAACCCATTCCGCTAAGCGGTGTGGTCTCGCTTAATATCAAATAACCGAAGTGTATAGTATTATTAACACCAGGCTTTATGTCTAATTGGAAGTTTATGTGTTTCCCCTTAAACTCTCGGGTGCGCCAAATTGATTTGAGTAGGCTAAGGGTTGAGGATTTTCACATTTTAGTAGTGGATGAGTAAAGCTTCCGAAGACGAGCAGGAGGTTGAAGTTAGCTATTTAAGAGTTGTTTTTTTGTTTTATTCCATTATGTTGTATTAAGTCAGTTATGACTATTTATTAGTTTGGTCATCCAAGGGGGCATTTTCATATGTCACTCTTGGCGTATTTTGTAATAATTATATTTGATCCGAACCTAGGAAACGATTGGGATTATGTAACTTGGATATGAAATGTTGTTTTGAAATGTAATTAGAAAAATGTTTTAATCTGCAATGATTTTATTTCATATTTAAGTGCTTTCGATATTATGGATACATTATTGTATTTGCTCACCTAAAGTTAATATGATGGATGACTACAACATCTGTAGCATTTAGCTTTTGGCCTCTAGATAGGCGATGTTACAACCTGGTATTAGAGCACTAGTTTATGAAAAACTTTAACATAAAATGATTTTTGAAAACATAACCTTAGGAATTAAAGAAAACATAGGGTATGGGATAACGCTATGGTAACATACTTGTATTTTCTATATATTAGTATATGCTATATCTCTGTTCTCCTATCTCTCTTAGGCTATTCATCTGTAGCTCACCAGACTTGAATGCATTTATGTATTCTAGAAGTGGAAGAGTGAATCTTGGGGGAAGAACTACTACAAATGGAAATGCCACACCAAATACCATGAGAAACTTAGGTCAGGCACAAGCTCAAAATGTTGGTGATGGAGTCCCGTAAGTTGACATGGGAGCTATGTAACCGTTCTTTGTCAACATGGTGTAGGCGGGTGTTCCTACTGGATTGGTTCGAGGAAATGCTGGAGTAGTGAATTAGGTAGCTCCGGTGGTCAACAATTATGCTATTTTGAGTGAGGACTATGCTAGGCTAGGAGGAAAGCCATTCATCGAAACTGAAGATGCTATTGAAGTAGAAAATTGGTTATTGCATTGTGAGAGGATCTTTGTAAACTTAGGGCTCAATGATGAGCAGAAGAGAAGGCTTGGTTCGAGACAACTTCAAGGAGCAGCTTTATACTAGTGGAAGAGTGTGACAGTTGGAGTTAATGAAGAGACAATGACATGGGCCGAGTTCAAAAGGAGATTTGAGGAAAGGTTTATGTCGAAGATTGGTAAGTCTGCACTGCTTGGAAAGTTTGCTGAATTGGAGCAGGGAGACATGACCGTGCTTGTGTATGCGAGAAGGTTTGAAGAGCTAGCAAGATATGGCTATGCTACGATTGATACTAATATTAAGAGAAATGTGAAGTTCATTAGATGGTTGAAGCCTGAGTTGGTAAAGGCTACATTACTACATATCAAAAACCCTTGTTATGTTGTAGTGCAACTGGCTCTGAGGAACGAGGGGATGCTTGCTTTTCTAGAGAAAAATAACGCAAAGGAAGTCCAGGTAGGGGCGGAGTCAAAAAGAAAGTTCTTTCATAAGAAAGGAGCTTAGAAGGGCGGAGCTACTAAGAAGGAAAAGACAGAAGTGGTCTGTTACGAGTGTGACAAGAAGGGACACTATGCCCATAAGTGCTTTATAGGCAAAGGAAAGAAAGTTGCACAAAAGACAGAGGTGCGTTATTTCAACTGCGATCAAATCGTTCATTATAAGAACCAGTGCAAGGAGCCTACTAAGGATGGAAGGGGTAAAGTGTTTGCATTGGAGCCAGCTACCTCACGGCCAACAACAGAGGAAAAAGGAAAAGTTATGTTGGGAGGTACGCTTCAGATTCATGGTATGTCAGTTAGCGTTCTGTTTGATATTCGTGCATCACATTCTTTTATATCTCATTGTTTGGTAGATAAGCTTAACCTAGAACCCTCATATTTAGTTACTTCCTTAAGGGCTGCAAATCCGATAGGAGGATACGTGACACTTGGGATGAAGTGTGACCACCTAGAATTTGATTTGTTAGGTCATACCTTTGTTTGTAGTTTGCATGTGTTTGACTTTGTAGGGTTCAGAATTATTTTGGGTGTGGATTGGTTAAGTAAATACGATGCTAGGATATTTTGTCATGATAGGAAAAAATCACTTAGACACCCTGACTGTTGTGATCAAATTGTATATACTATTGAAAACCCTAGTTGTGAGGTGAATGCTTTGTTGGGTGTTGTGGAGGTAGAAGACGAGTTGGATCGCGTTTTCGTTGTTAGAGAATTCGTATATGTATTTAAACCTGTAGTAGGATTGCCACCGAAACGAGCCTTTGAGTTTTGGATAGATTTAGTAACTGGAGCAAAACCAGTAAGTAGACTGCCAAGCAGAATGACGCCTACCGAGATGAGAGAGCTAAAGGTGCAGTTGGTGGATTTGGAAGGCAAGAATTTTATTAGGCCAAGTAGTTCGCCTTGGGGAGCAGCCGCAGTATTTGCAAAGAAGCTGGACGGATCATTGAGAATATGTATCGATTATCGTAAGTTGAATGAGAAAACGATAAAGAATCAATATCCGTTGCCTAGAATTGACGATTTTTTCAATCAGTTGAGTGGAGCCAAGGTATTTTCCTAGTTGGATTTAGCAACAGGTTTCCATCAGCTTAGAGTAGCAGAAGATAGTATTCCTTTGACGACGCTTAGAACCAGATACGGATCGTATGAATGGTTAGTGATGCTGTTCTGACTAATGCCCCATCATTTTTTGTGGACTTGATGAACCAAGTTTTTTGAAGCACTTGGATAGGTTCGTGTTGTTTTTCGTAGATGATATTTTGATGTACTCTAAGAATGAAAAAGAGCATGGAGTTCATCTTAGATTGGTGCTTGAGACGCTAAGGTAGGATAAGCTGAAGGCGAAGTTTTCAAAGTGTCATTTCTAGAAGAAGGAAGTGAAATTTCTTAGTCATGTAGTCTCAAAGAAAGGGTTGTCCATAGATCCGACTAAGATCGAAGCGGTGAATAATTGGAAGGGAGCTAAGATAGTGATTGAGATAAAGAGTTTTCTTGGATTGACTGGATATTATAGGAGGTTTGTTAAGGATTTTTCGCAGATGGCAGCACGATGACCAAGCATACGCGAAAGGATGTGGAGTTTGTGTGGACCGATAAGTGTGAGGAAGCATTCCAAAGCTTAAAACACTTATTGACCCATGCACCTATATTAGTTGTTCTGGAAGAGAATAAGGATTTGGTAGTATATAAAGATGCGTGTGGAATTGGGTTAGGATCCTTGTTAATACAGAGAGGTAAAGTGATTGCCTATGCTTCTCGACAGCTTAGACCGCATGAGATTAGATTTCCAATGCATGATTTGGAATTAGCTGCGGTGATATTTGCATTGAAGGTGTGGTGACATTACCTTTTACGAGAGAGGTTTGAGCTTTATACGGATCATAAGTCGTTGAAGTATTCGTTCTCCTAGAAGGAGCTGAACATGAGGCAACAGAGATGGTTAGAGTTTTTAGCCGCCTATGACTTTGGTATTGAATACACACCGAGAAAGGGCAACAAGGTTGCGGTTGCATTTAGCAGGAAACATCAGAATGCAGTATTAGCGATGATAGCTGAGTGGAAAGATTTGGAAGCATTGACGACATATAGAGTGCTGTGGAGATCTGAAGTTAGATCTAGTAAGGAAACTGCTGTGTTTTCATAATTAGAAGTTTGCTTCTAAACAAGAAGCGGATCCAGTATTGGCTGAGCGGATTAAGAAGTTAAGGGATGGAATAGAGAGCAATGACTTGAAGGATTTTAGTCTTAACCAGAATGGGTGGTTGAGAAAGAAGGGAAGATTGTGTGTTCAGAATGTGGGAAGCATTAAAAAAGACGTTCCTAAGGAATTCCATCGTTCAAAGTTCGCTGTTCATTTGGGAGGAACTAGATGTATCAGGATATGAAGTTGAGTTTCTTCTAGGAAGGTATGAAGAAGGATGTAGGCTTATGGACAAAGCAGTGTTTGAACTGCCAATAGGTAAAGGACGAACATCAAAAACCAAGTGGGCTACTTCATTTAGCCATTAGATATTCTATTTTGGAAGTGAGATTCTATTTCCATGGATTTCATAAACGGATTGCCAAGATCTAACAAAGGAAATGAAAGTATATGGGTCATAGTGGACAGGTTGACCAATAGTGCCCATTTCATTCCAGTTAAGTCAACTAGGACAGCACCTTTTCTAGCTAAGTTATTTATGAAGAATGTAGTTAGAATGCACGAAATTCCAAGTAGCATAATACGTGATAGAGTTTACTTGTTCAGTAGTGAGTTCTTGAAGAGTCTACATGAGATTTTGGGAGCCAAGTACAAGATGAGTACCGCTTACCATCCACAGATCGAGGGGCAAATAGAAAGAGCTAACAAAGTCCTGGAGGATTTATTACGAGCTTATGTGTTAGAATTTGGAGGATCATGGGAAGAATGTCTACACTTTGTTGAGTTTTTGTATAATAACAGTTATCATACTGGTATAGGGATGACACCTTTTTAAGCTTTGTATGGAAGGCCATGCAAATTCTAGTTTGTTGGTTAGAGATCGAGGATAGGTTGGTTTTTGGTCCAGATTTGGTTAGAGAAGCTGTAGAGAAGATTGAGTTGATTCGAACTAGAATGAAGGATGCTTAGTCTAGGAAAAAGAGTTATGCAGATAAAAGACGGAAAGACTTAGAGTTCTCAATTGGAGATCATGTGTTTGTTAAGGTATCACCGACGAAGGGTGTGACTAGATTCGGGAAATCAGGAAAGTTGGCACTGAGATTCGTAGGACCATTTCCTATTATAGAGAGGATCAAGAAACTCGCATATAGAATAGAGCTACCGAATGGTTTGGTGGGAGTTCATGATGTTTTCCATGTTTCTCATCTAGGGAAATGTGTTAGAGACCTGGAGTCTGCTATAGCACCGACTGTGTTAAATGACTTGGTAGTATAACCGGACTTGACTATAGTTAGAAAGCCAGTTCAGATAGTTGCGAGAGATGAGAAGAGGCTTAGAAATAAGACAATCGGATTAGTGAAAGTCCAGTGGAGCGATGATGAGAAAGACTGTACCTGGGAGACAAAGACCAGGATTTGAGATGCTTATCCTAATTTGTTTGATGGTATATTTTACCTTTATGACTGATTTGTTGAGCACCTTACCATAATTTCGAGGACAAAATTCTTTAAGGAGGGAGTCTACAATGACCCTAATTTTTGGTAATATTATTTAGGATATTTAATTAGACAAATAAAATAAAATAATGTGATGATTAGGGGATTGAAATTTATGATTAATAAGGGATAGCCATGCCATGTTAACAAATGAACTAAAGATGGGTTAAAATGAAATAGAGAAGGGGTGAAATAGGAATGAGACAAAACCATACCCTAAACCCTCATGTATCTCATACTACACGTTCATTTCAATATTCATAAAATTTAAAACCAAAGTAAAAGGCCGGCCACCATTAGAAGATAAAAGAGGAAGAAAAGCTAAAGGAAGAAGCAAATCAACATTTAACCATTCAAATCTCAAACTCCTTAATCTCAAAGCTAAGGTCAATAATGAATACATCTCATATTTTCTTTTGTTTTCGGTATTAAGGTTAAACCCAATTTGTCTTGCAAGGTTATGCCATGTTTTTGAATGATTAAAGTCTATACATGCTTGTTGTTGACTTATGCTTATTCATATAGGTTTTATGATTTATTTAGATGTGAAAACCCTATTAAATTACATCCAAATGCCTTACAATTTTATATTTAGATCAGAAATGATATTTTAGAGATGGGTTTCAGTTTTCATAATTTTCTGAATTTATGTGGATTTAATATTAATTTTCCAGTGAAGAAAATGATCATTTGGGTTTAAAATAATTTACGGCTAAATTATTTATGTTTTGGGTCTGAAATTAATATATGCTGGAAAACATATTAAAAATGATTTTATGGAATTTTTATAGAATTTTCCTAAGTGAATTAATAGATATATAAAATTATTTAAGGTATGAGACTTAAATGTTTTATATATTTATAAACGGAGAAGGGGTAGTTTGTAAACAATTTAATTTGTTTAATTCTGACATTTACTTAGCATTTTTAGAGAAGAAATTAGCAATCAATCATGTTTTGACAAACAAGGTAGGTTAGTTGAAAAGATTACTTTAAAAGGTTAAAAATCGGTTTATACATGCTTTTTACATGTTTCACCACTTTCGGAACCAGGGTTCCGACCAGGTACTTCCGCTTCCACCACTGTCGAAAACAATGCACATATAAATGATTTGGTACATAATGAATTGAAGATAGGCGGAAGGTATTGGGTCGAAACTTGGGATTCCAATGGGGTTGAAGCATTACTTAGCTTTTAAATGAAAATGCGCTTGCTTTCCTTTCGAAAGAAATGTTTTCAACTTGGTTGGCTTCCGACAGGGTCAAATTGATTTAATGAATAGTTTCGAAATGGCTTGCACCTTTTGTTTTAAGTTAATGCTTTTGGAGGGGTCAGAACCCCTTGCTACTGCTTTCTACCTTTCAAAGCAACTGGTTTTGAAAGGGATACTTTTTATAAAAAAAAACATAGCCGCTTCTCCAATGCTTTTGAAGGGTTGGTTTTTACACCATCTCTTCTTTACTTAAGAAAATCTTTCGAAAGAGTGCTTTCAACTTAAATGTTTTATGACCCTTTTGTTCTGCTGAAGGTAGAACCAAAGATTTCGAAGAAGATAGTTTTAAATGGTTTCGAAAGGTTTTCCACATATTTTACTTGAACCCAAACGCTTTCAAAAGGTTTGATGTTTTAATGGTTTCGAAATGTTTTAATGAAGGTTTCAAATAGGTGGTTCACCGATGCTTTTGAAAGGTTTAAATGAAGGTTTTGAAAGGGTGGTCCCACATTGGTTTTGAAAGGTTTAAAAGGAAGGTTTTCCAATGTTTTCGAGAGGCAATGTCTAAATGTTTTAAAGATAGGATGTCAAAGGTTTTAAAGCTTTCGAAGGAAAGTTTTTTCAATGGTTTCGAAAGGTATATATGAATGGTTTCGAAAAGAATGTTTTGGCCTTTTGACCTAAGTTATAAAAAGGGTTTACTTGGTTTCAAATGGGGTAATTTCAATGGTTTTCAAATGGGTACTTTTAATGGATTCGAAAGGGGTACTTTCAAAAGTTTAAATGTTTCCATCAACAAAGATTTGTATAAAGTATATATAACATGGCAAGGTAATTCTGAGTAAAGCATAGAGTATGTATTTTCCTTGTTTGAGTATAATTTAAAGGTTTAAATCAATTTGAGAAGAAAAGGTTTTCAAGGAAAATTTAAGGGAAGATTACCCTAAGTAAAATTACTTAGATATTTGTATACCAGATGGACTGGTATATGGTCGTGCCCTGTACATTAGCTATTAGCCCCTAGCTAATTTAGTCTAAAATTCCAATGTGTAGGGCTTTGTCATAGGTAAGACTAATATGATGTTACATACAGAAAGGAATATATTTTTACAGAGGTAGGTTATTGGTGAGCCCACAAAACCATTAGAACAAATTGACCTGGAGAAAGTAAGTTAGGGATAGACTGTCCGGAAGAGGAGTATAAAACAAATGTTAGATTATTTGATTATATTGTCTGGTAGGCTTGAGTCAGCCAAAGCTTAGTAGTTAACCGAATACATCCCTATAGAATGCCTATTTGTCTACCTACAATACCATGCATTATAGGAAGCCGCCTCCGAAAGAGTCAATGAAAAAGTAGAAACAAACATGAAAGTATTGTCGATTTCACGAATCATATGGTCATAACACAAACGAGTGCAGGCATCTCCAGGACATAATTGAAAAAATGATCGAGAAAGGAAGTTACAATAGTTTGTTAAAGCCCCATATGATGCCGGCCAGGGACATCTAGCTTAACCGAGGACAAGCACAACACAGGGCTGAGGAGCCTGTGCGGAGTGGTGGAAGACTAGTAATCAATACCATAGTTGGAGGACCGCATCTAGCTCATAAGATTTGGCATGAGATGGAGTGTTATGCTACCACAATCAAGCATGTGAATTTTGAATGTTGTTCAAGTAAGAAAGACGGAGCTTCGGCAAAGCGGCAATGTATAACGACCGATGCCATTGTGTTCGGGAATAGAGATGCGGCTAAGGTGGTGCACGGACGATCGACCCAATGGCCATTTTGGCCACGGTCAGCCCCACTTTGGTGAGGAGTATTTTGATTGATTATGGAAGCTCCGTGAGTATATTTTTCAAAAAAACTTATAATCAGATGAGGATGGAAACCAAGGACTTGAAACCGACTAAAGCCCGTATTTATGGCCTTAACGGTGCTGCAACCGAAGCTGTTGGTTATGTTGAATTTCCCGTGGTGTTGGGAGAAGGTGGCCGAAGAAGAGTGCGGATGTTTCTATTTGTTGTCTTAGATATTGGCTCTCAATACAATGTTTTCTGGGTTGATCGACCATAGTTGAATTCGTGCAGCTCTGGCCCTGTGGTGTTTTAATTTGAAGTTCTTGATAGATAATATTGTTGGAGTTGTTCATAATAATCAGGCAACCGATGTGCTTGCTACATAGCTGAATTGAGGGATGCTCAACGGAAAGAGAAAATTAAGGGTGTGGATATGTCTTTCCGCATCCAAGCCACTGAAGATTGACAACCAACGTTTAAGCCTTCACTCGGGCACCACTATAGCTTCTATAGAGAAAGATTCGAGGGATGACAGGGAGGAGCCAAAAGAGACCTAGGCTTCATCGGTTGAGCTAACAATAGACATCATGGTCAGCCACGATGACCTGTCATGGGTCCTAAAGATCGGATCATAGCTCAGCCCCCTGATGATGATGGAACTTGCTAGTTTTCTCCGAGCGAATCTCGACTTGTTCTCTTGGACTCACTCTAACATGAGCGGGATCTCGCCTGCCATCGTGAGCTATGCATTGAATATTGGTCCGAGTTATGTCCCGGTGAAACAAAAAAGGTATGGCATGGATCCGGAGAGATATGCCGCTCTTAAAGAGGTGGTTGATAGGCTCAATGATAATGGGTTTATTCTCAATTCCTTTCGACCTATATGGGTATCAAATCCTATGCTTGTGAGAAAGGCAAATGGGAAATGGAAGACATCCGTTGATTACTCGGACTTAAACATAGGCTTGCTCGAAAGATAGTTTCCCCTTCCAAGGATCGACGAATTGGTAGACTCGACCACTAGACATGAATTTCTATCTTTCATGGATGCGTATTTAGGATATATCTATATCTCGATGCACATTCCCGATCAAGAGCACACCAGCTTCATTACTGACGTTGGATTATATTATTATGTAGTGATTCCATTGGGATTAATGAATGCCAGAGCAACCTATCGATGTCTAGTTAACAGAATATTTAAAGATCACACTGAAAGGACGATGAAGGTGTATGTGGGTGATATGCCCATGAAGTCACGACGATCTAGCGACCACATTAGAGACTTGGAAGAAATGTTCGATATCCTCCAATATTACAAAATGAAGATCAATCCCATAAAGTGTTCTTATGGCGTTGCATCAGGAAAGTTCTTGGGTTTCATTGTTAATGCTCACAAAATTAAAGATAATCCTGAGAAGACCCAGCTATTCGCAACATCCAATCACCAAAGACCATCAAATAGGTACAGAATCTAAATGGGAAGGTTGCCGCCTTAAGTCAATTTATTTCCAAAGCAACCAATAAATGCATTCCTTTCTTTGACTTGATTAGGAGGAAAAAGGAATTTTAAATGGACGCTGGGTTATAAAGACATATTCCAAACTTTGGTGAACCACTTAAAGAGACCTCCCATCTTGTCAAAACTGGTAGATCATTAAGACTTGTATATCTACTTGGTCATGTCGGTACATGCTATAAGTGTCGTATCGCTTCGCAAAGAGAATCAAATCTAAAGACCGATTTATTATGTTAGCAAGCGATTGATAGGAGTTGAAAGGAACTATCCAAAGATAAAAAATTTGGCATACCACTTGTTAATTGCCTCATGAAAGCTCTGCCCCTACTTTCAGGCTCATCCTGTTAATGTTTACACCGATCAACCGTTATGGAAGGTCCTACAACGACCTGAGACTTCTGGAAGGTTGCTCAAGTGGAATATCGAACTGAACCAATTCGACATCACTTATCTTCCTTGAAGGGCTATTTAGGGACAGGCACTGGGAGGCTTTATAGCAGAATTTACAACTCATAATTGTAGTATACCAAGTCAGGGGAGATTACCAGCCTAAAGGACAATGAGTCTCTTTGTAACTTATCCGAGTCCAACAACTATTGATTGAATTTGAGTACAATGATATTACACACAATCCTCGAGATAAAACAAAGAGGCTGACTCATTGGCAAAGTTTGCTAGCGCTGGGGATGCGCAACAAATAGGCTTGGTCCTATTCAAAGTATTAAACGCTCTAAGCATAAACGTGATGGAAATCTACGAGGTGCTAGAGACGGAGCCTGAGAAGGAGTTGTGGATGACTCCAATTAAAGCCTATTTGCTACAAGGAGTTCTCCCCTAACGAAGGAATAAAAAATGGCAATGCTTCACAAAGCTTTATGGTATATCATTCAGGAAGGAGTTATATATAGAAAGGGTTTCACCATCGCCCTGCTCCGATGTATCGCACATGATTAAATAAAATGAGTCCTGAAGGAAGTTCTTGAAGTGGATGTGGCGATCATATTGGGGGCAAACTATAGCAAAGAAAATACTTCGTTACGGGCATTTTTGGCCGACGGTCAATCGAAATCCTGTCGATTATCCAAAGCGATACGACAAGTACTAGATATATGTGAAAGTTTCGAGAGCTCCGCCAATGGAAATCGCACAAACGGTCAACCTAAGGCCGTTTACAATATGGGGTATAGATATTATCTATTCCTTACCAATCTCTAAAGGTAGTGCGAAGTATGCCATCATCGCAGTTGATTACCTCACTAAATGGACCGAAGCAGAACCTTTATCTACAATCGCAACAAAGAAAGTGATCAACTTCATCGTTCGGAACATCATATATCATTTAAGTCTTCTATGAACTATTGTAACTAATAATGGGACTCAATTTGATAGCATGGAATTCAAAGACTTCTGCCATCGGCATCATATTGAAAAGAGATTTGCGGCAGTTGCTTACCCTCAAGCTAATGGACAAGTTAAAGCTCTGAACAAAATCATAAAGTCTATTCTGAAGAAGCGTTTGGAAAAGGTTAGAGGCAAGTGGGTGGATGAACTACTGATAGCACTATAGACTTGTAGGACTATCCACTAGTCCGCGACTTGCCATACTCCATTTGCCCTTGCTTACGGCCCTTAAGCCCTAATTGTTATTGAACTCGAAGTCCTTTCTCATAGAGTAACCTACAATGATCCCAAAATGAACAAGGATCTCCTCTTGGAATCTATAGACTTTGTAGATGAGAAATGCAAAGAAGCTGATTTGAGAGCAGATACACACTGGCACCGAGTCGCCTGATACTACAACACTAAGTCCGACCTAGTACATTTGAAATCCACGATCTTGTCTTGAAACGGGTTTTTCCAGCCCTGCTGCATATGTATTATATTTGGGAAGGACCGAATGTCATTGAACAGAGGCTTGGAGGGGGAACTTTCATGCCAGTGACTGTTGATAGCATCACATTCCTAAGGGCATGGAATAACGAACATTTATGATCACTTAGTTTATTCCTTTTCACTCATTTATATTCAATTTTTGAATTTTCTTTAGCATATGACTTTCCAGATATGTAATAAGACAGATTATGTCATTTCTATCCGTTTGTAAAATAAAGTTCTAAACTTCCATCGTACTTGCAGTTGCTGTAACATTACATATTAGTTACGATACCCGACTAACTAATATTGATATGTTCAAGTAGGTTCCCAAAGTTCGAAGATAACCAATTACATAAGTTCAATATTGAACAAAACGAAATGAGAATGGTTCGACCATTCACTTGATGATTCTCACTCACAGCCCGACGGACGAAATGCCTAACGAAGGATGGATGTGACTCGACCATCCAATGACCAAATTAGTCTTATTAAATGATGGGACAAATATGAATCAAAAGAGATCATGATACGACTGATCGCTCACTAAGTTAAATCCTGGAATTGGGGGCAAATCAATCAATTAAGGAAAGTATGGTCTGAATATTTTACGAAATAACTCTAAGTCCCCAGAGCATGGACTGGAGTACAAACATGAGTGGGTGTGATCCGACCGCCCACTAACTAACTCTTATCCCCAAAGTGTGCAATAAACATACAGATGAGTGCGGTTCAACCACTCACTATTCCATGAACTCCGACCTAAAACCAACATAAGGAGCATAAACTCCGGCCTGAAACTGACAAGAGGAGTATAAACTTGTTAGGGATGGAGTTCGACCATCTGCTATCTAACTCCGCTAATGCAAGACTAGAGGAATGAGTATAATCATTCAACTGCATAATCCAACAACATAACAGTAGGGTTTGCGCCGCCTGTTAGGTGCGACTCAAGGTCATGACCACAAGAGACCTTAGGATAGAATTAATAGATTATCAACCAATAAACGAGCAATGAATTAAAGCACATTGCATGGAAAAGTAATAGCTCAACTACTTAGAAAAATTTCAACACAAAAGTTCGACAGAAAATAAAGAACTTTTATTTGCATGCTAAACTTCAAAATTATGACACAGGTTTATTCTATAACAATGGGTCCATACCTACGTATGCATGGCCAACAAAAGAGAAAAATAGTTATACAAACTATATAAAAACCAAGCCGAAGTAATAACTATTTCATCTGCCCTTTCTCCTTTATGGATTTCTTAAGGGTTCCATTATTTAACTTCCACATGTCCTTTTCCTTGATTCCTTTCTGTCCTTAGTAGGAGTGCTTTCAAACGTAGGAGGGAGTTCTATAGGAGCTGACCCACCAGGTGGAATGATCTGTAGAGGGATGAGATTTGGATCATCAATGTCAACATCAGCGGGTTTAGCATTAGCTTTTTTCTTTAGCAACTCCTCTCTCTCTCAATGCCTTCTTTTAAGCTTAGCTCATCGATATGTTTGATGGCGCCTGTAATCACAACGTCCTTCGATTTGTCGGGCAGTGACTAGTCTTCGGCCTTATCACCATCAAGTGCTCCAATAACTTAAGCGTTGGGCCTTGGAGCATTGGAGGCCATCGGAATCTTAGTAGATGTCAATTTTTGCTCCATGGTGGCACCGCTTCTTGGGGTTTTGGCTGGGACCTGGGAGACCTGTAGATTCGTGGAAACAAAAGAATAAGCCCATGAATATTGGGCATGAAGAATGAAATCTCTCAAAAAGTGGAGAATAAAGCGAAATACCTACGTCCGGCTGACTCTCAGTTGTCACTGGAGTGCTTCCCTCTAGGATAGGAGCCAGCACCTTAGAATGATAACCAGGTTTGTCCGAATCATGTCTTAGATCCTATCTTGGGCCAAGAGAAACTAATGTTCTAGCTGTTTGAGAAGAGGAGGGGCCTCGGGATCGAACTTCGAAGACTCAACAATGTTTTACCCTTTACGGAAGGTGCAAGGAAAGTATTAGAGTCTTGCAGCAACAAGGTCTGACGGTTCATCCTACGAAGAATCTCCAATACCAACTTCTCTTCATCAAAATTAGATTCATCAAGGGTTTTCTTTTTCATTTCCATAATGAATTTCTAGGCTTCGACGAGCGACTCGATGTAGCCTTCTCCAAGAAAACTCAATCGCGATGGATAACGACTTTAGCATTATATTTAATGATCAGGGGATCAAACATGTCCTTAATTTCATCCCGACCAGCTTCCATGGCATCTTCTAACTAGTGCTCGATTTGTTCTCTAATCTCATTGCGGCCCGCTTCTCTTGTCTCTTCCTTGAGGACTTCGATTTGAGCGAGTTGTTTGTCAAGCTTAATTTTCAGTCCCCAGGCTACAACAGCGTCTTTGCAATGTCTTTGCGATTCCTCGCGAGCTTCGATTTTCTCTTCCCTTTATTTTTTAAGGAGTTCTTCAAGCTCCTCAATATGGTGGGCCAAGATATTTTTCTCCTTTTGCAAGGTACTTTATCCAAGGTAAGCACACCACTGCGGCTGAGGGTGGTATCCAGTTCCTTTTTGCAAGCAGCTTCTAGGCGACTCTCCACCTCAAATGTTTCCTTGGCACTTTTTTCTACCTTGGTTAGTTTCACTGTCAACTCCAAGATCTCATTATCCTTATGTTTAATTATATCTTTATCATGGATCGCCTCTAGCATGAGACGATCGATTTCATGCTATCTCTCAATAGGCACCTCAGAGATCATTTCGGCTAAGTGTTGGAAGGACTCGTGTCGCATAAAAATGTCATTGACGCATTCGAGGGAACTTGTTTCATCGGTCTGGGATTGTATGAATGGAGGGAAGGAACTTGAGCCTATCGAAGCAAATGTTTAGGAAATTGACCCTAAGTTTACCGAATTTTCCACCGTGGAAGCCTCTGGAGCTGCGTTCGGCAAAGATGGATCCAAAGTAATGATTGAGCGTTTGCTTGACCTTCGATCACGGGACTCTCTGGAGCTACATGAAATAGAATATTGCTCAAGCGATACATCAACTTGAGGACCATGAAAAGAAGTCTGATTGCCACTATTTACAGGAATATTAGGATGAACTTCCTGATGAGATGACTGAGACTGGGACTTATGTTTGGAAGATGAAGATTGCTTCGAACGATGGCTTCTTTCTCGGCCATCATCTCTCTATGTGCCTACCCAATTCTGAACCATGGCTGGATCCGTACTGCATTTAGGAACCCCTCAAACGATCGAAAGCACGTGATTGAGACATCTCACCAACAAACCAAACAAAAGTATATAAGTTACCACTAAACTAAAGGTAGATAAAAATCATGCGGTAAAGTGTGTGTGATTGTGAGTGTCCTAGTGTCCCCCCGACGGACTAGTTGCTGCAGCCTTACTCATTGGAGTTTTCCCACCTTTATCAGTGGGAAGAATGCCATCACCACTTCTAGTGGGAGAACTAAATTCCCAAATACTAATGTTAGGAATGTCATAAGTTATGATGTCATCAAGGATTTTAAGGTTCCAGAACCCTTCCATCGAACTTTCTAAATGTTTAGAGGAAGACCCTTCATCGATGGAAGTGATAATAAACTCAGGCTCTTTAATCGTTTTCCTACCAAGTTTATATGCAAGCTTTTTTCTGCTCCTTACTGGTATGTGAAGTTGTGCACCTTTTGACGATTCAACCACGAGTGTATTGCTCGGACCCGCGTCAGCATCGCTAGGCTTGTTGACCTCGACACACTTGATTTCACCCCTTTCGATGTCCTCCCGAGTCCCCTCAACTGGGGCCAAGATAGGGTTATTGGCATCGTCTCTACGATATTTTTTGGTGATGCAACGCTTCCTGGAAGCCCAATGTTACGACCTTCTTTCAGCAGCCTAAATAGAGACAGCGTACATCGGTTACAAGGAACCTAATATCCCTGTCTTCAACCTAGGTGGAACAAATTGCAAAAATTACACTTGAGAAAACTAACGCCCTCTAGACATGGATGGATGCCTATAGATTTTCAAAATATTAGTTGGTTCAGGATATGATTTGGACTAAGGAATTTGAGAATAAAGTGAAGACGACACTTACGTCCTCCTAACCATCACCACGCAAAGCCAGGTGGACATTGAATATAGAACCATTCATGCTTAAAGAGGCTGAGTTTGTTCCAAGCGCCAATTAGGACTTGAAAGTTAGGTGAAGGCTCGAGGAAAGTGTAGAAAGCTTATTGTATGTCGTTTGAAGTTATAAATGTACCTGAAATCCTCAGGAAATGGTGGGGGGAATAGAACATCCATGAATAATAAGAAGGTGCCATAAAGAAAGGCACAACTGTTCGGGTGTAGTTGAGCAAGAGCTATTTCGAGATATTTTAGCATCTCTTGGATAAAAGAATTAAAGGGAAGCACGCATCCGACCCAGCACATGAACTAATCGCATGTTGTGAGCCCCTTCGGGGGAGAATGAGCTCTGTTATTCAATGAGGGAACCAGAACATCTCCAAATGGAATCCCATGTCTAGAGCATAGTCCATGAATAGTGGCTTCACCGATCTTGGAGGCTTGGGAATCCGTCGGATTATGTAATAATATAGCACCTTCTACAATATCAGGGCGGGACTTACATCTTCCACTGGAAGAACGGGAACATCAGAGAAAAGGTCGACTGACGGGTCTAAAACCTCTGGTTGTTCAGTTTGATTATTAGAGGTAAGTCTACCAGATACAGTTGTGGAACTAGATACGGATCCAGGGTTTCCATGTTGTGAAGTTGGTCCGAAAGACATTGCAGCTAGACGCTCTGAACATCTAGAGTCCATATCAACTAAACTCAGTAGATAATCAAGACTAGAAATTTTTACCCATCACTTTGTGTTAAATTTAGGCTTGTGTGGTGCATTATCGTCCAATAAAGAGATAAGTAGTTCAAAATTAAAGGCAGAAGTAAATGATGAGTCTTCGGATTTCGGCCAGAACGACCATCATCACTGACCATCTCAACTGGCATTTAGATTAATCAGTTGTACAAAATTTGGGATCGATCATCGACCTATTGAAGTATGAAGTCCATTTTAAGAGTCTGCATGTTAATTTTTATTTCATGTCCTAAGTCCCGAGGAGCTTGGTCATTCAATTTCGAGTTCGTTATCGGATATGAAAATTCTATTAATTATTATCGTCATATATCCAAGTTCATTGGGATAAGACTGGTTCTAATTGTTCAAACAAATGAATATGGATTGCTTTTCAAGTTCAATTCAAAGTTTAGGATCAGCCAAGTACAAATAATTGATCCCTATTTTAGCTGATCCCTATAACAACCGACCCGTATTAAAGGCTTATACCTTATCCCTATTCCAAAGAAAACTACTGATCCCTCCATCCATAGCACTCCACTACCGATCCCTTTACTTAGCTTAATTCATAACTCTCTAACATTTCAACTGATCCCTCCTCTACTTAGCAAAACCATCGATCCCTCAACTCAACCATCCTATCGATCCCTCTACACAAACTAATGAACCCTTTCCACCAATGTTTTCATGTTTTCCCTCAATTATTCTGACCGATCCCTACATTTCCTTTATCCTACCATCGTTTCTTCCTCCTCCTATCATAATTTGCCAAACCCTACTCCATCATACATCTCACCCCCCCAAATAACTTCGACCATCACCTCTCTACCACGACAACTCCAACTCATCCACAAACCTAATAGAACCCATCGTCTGGTCATAAAATTAAAGGTTAAAGGCGAGCAAACCTACCTACATATATGGAGAGTGGGTTGTTCAAGGAGAAGTACTGGATTGTAACTCAAATTTAAGAAGAAATGATAATCTAAGGCAAAATAGGGAGGCAAGTTTATAGATGGAGATGGTGTCTGATTCAAAAGGTAGGGGTTGGGTTTTCAACTTAGCAGGGGGGTTCATGACCGGGCTTTTCAGAAGATGGAATGTAAAAACTAAATGAGGAGAAGATGAATAAATGAGGGTTAAAGGAAAATGTGCAAACTTATATATGGGGACAAGGGTTCAGCTCGCATCTTTGTTCTCTACGAAGTCAAAGTAAAGGAGGGAGGGATCGTCTTAGAGAATGCTGATCCCTATAATTGCAAAAAAGAGAAGAAATGATGGATCGTAAGGAGAATGCCGATCCCTATATGTAAATAAAAAAAGGAAAAAAAATGGGACCGCCTATGGGTTTTTGTGCATTTAAACATGGACATGAATATTATGTAGAGAACATATATACAAAATGCAATGAATTCGAATTTAATTCAACGAAAATTGACGACGACCTATGGGCAAATGAACGTGTCCCAGAGCCAATGACCAGAACATGTACCTGTACGTGCGTGTGTATATTCTAAAAGTTCAATTTTTGAATTTGACAGAAATTGAATTCAAACCTATGGCTTTCAAGTTCGAGACTGGATCAGGTAGCTAAAGTTTACTAGTCTCTTAGAACCAGACATAGATAGTAGCTGACCGAATATAATCCTGTATTTATGCTATTGGAAATCGACCAAACACAATGAGGATGAAAGAGGGATACATCGCTTTAGGAAAATAATTTAATGGAAGGATAGAGAATATTTAGAAAACTAGATGGGTTCATTTCCAACGGCTCTAACCTTCTTTGATACAAAGCGTGTGATGTTAAGCACAAGAGGTACTTTAAAGGGCAATTGTTATTTGACATTTTGACCCGTCTATTTCAAACTGATTGGACAAGTTAGATTCGACTGATGTTAAGGCCAGTAAGTCAAGAGCGATGATTGTGGGGTCCATAGGTCCAGTATAGATGGTAACATGAAGCCGTGATCGAATAGAATTGAGAGATTGGCAATGCAGAATGATTCGAAGTATGGAATATGGTTCAACATATAGGAGGGATCGGCTATAATTAGCTTCCAACATAGGGATCGGTATGTTTCAGGAAGCAAGTGCAGTTCATAGAAAACAATTAATATCTGAATATCTACAGGTCTAATGCTTATGGAATTTTATGGGCAAGAAGTGGGGACCCTAGGGAGTCTATCCTCCTCCCTCAATAGGGATCTGCAAAAATCAGAAGGCAATCCATAAGAAGTAAAGGTCGAGCAATAACTCAAGCTCTACTAATCCAATTGGAATGGAATTTGGAGGCTAAGTATGTTTCAACATGTGGAAGCTATCTTAGAGATCGCATCCCCAAATTCCATCAAAAGAGGGATCGGTACATATCCCTATTCTTTGGGATTTGGGCTATGCAATCCTCTTATGGGTCCATATGGTTTTGAGATCCTTATGCCAAATTTTCAAAAGATATTTCATCATCTTCATCTATAACTATAGGCTAGGTTGTTTATTTTCGGGACTTTACGCTGCTCGTTTCTTTGTCCTCTATTGTAACTAAGGATCTTCATTCGATCCCTATTGTATTCAGTTTACAAAGTGATAAATAAAGCAACCTATTCAAAGTGGACGTAAGAAAACAATGTCGAACCACTATAACTCGTCGTGTTTGTGTTCTTTCTTTGATTTTCTTCTATTAAATTGTTTAATTCCTCTGTTTTCATTTTGTCTTCTTCATTTATTTCTCGTCAAAACTTCTATTTGGTATTTGTGCCAACTTTTGGTGCAAACAAAACCAAATTTCTAGCTAAAGTAAGTTATTATTAAAGATGATCTCTTGTCCTTCTATTAAATAGCCAAATGAATTAAAGTAGTTGTAATAAAACGTTGACACATTTTATTAGAAGTAAGTCATCACAAATACCACACTATAAGAACGTGATGAATACAAGAGAGTTAATTCGATAAGCGCGTCGTAATAATCTAAGCTTATGGAACATATGTTTATATCTAAATCTTTACATCCTAATAGTGGAATGTTCCACTATAAACAACTTGACCCTTTAAATTATCGAATGTTGTTTGGAGAGACCGGGATCAGATAGTTGTAGTTATCTGAAAACTACTTTCAACCATCGTAAGGGCTTGAATTGGAAATATTGAAGTCAAAGTCCAAGATGAAGGCTTTGAAGTGCAAGGGCTATTTTGCTACTAACTCTGAGGGTGATTCCGAAATAGGTGTAGTGAAAGTAGTGCCTTTGGTTCATTCATCTCCTAAACAACTTGTATGGATGAGTGTCGATATTGTGTCAACATCTGAAAGGCAATATTAGCACTCCAAGTGGCAGTGCTATAATAAAGGAAAACACAGCCTCATGCCTCATCAATCAAGAATGACTAAAACAGGGGATATACACCAAGGCTAAGTGGGTCGCTCTCAATAAGGTAAGATCACTGCTGTCTAGAGTCCCTATTATTAATTCATATGTGCTTCGGTACGGTTGTTGATCCCAACTGAGGAGTAATCATATTCGGTACTATCCAAAAAGGGGTAGGCCGGCCTTATGTTAGCACGGGATCTCGGTGAGGTCCTCGGCATTATTTTATCGAGAGATGCACCATGATGGGAAGTTGCCCAGTATCCCAATCATTGTGTGGAATCCATTTCCCAATAAGTGTCGTATGGATTTAGTTTGCAAGCATTTTGGCTATGTTCTATTTCACTTGAAAACCCTAGACATTATCATAGTATCACTGGATTTCTTTATAAATTGTTTTGGCTTTTGTAAGGTAAAAATCCATTCGTGTTTTGTGCGGCATTGTCTTATGAGATGCCTTTGATTTTAAAGGGGCTTTTAAAATAATAATTGAGTTGTTTTGAGCTTGCTCACACCAGACCCATGTATGACCCAGAGTTTTATTTTCTTTTTCTAAAACTCTTGGGTACTCAAATATTTATGAGTAGCCAAGTGATTCAGGTTTCTTATGATTGCATTTTGGAGGACTGGAGCAAGTGGCTTCACCGTTGGCTAGTTATTATCTTATTCCACTATATTTATGTATAATCTGTGTATTTTGTATGGGAAGGTAGTTATAACTGTCCAGTTTAAGGTTGTAATGTAATGACTCTGATGTATTATTATTATGGAATTGACTATGTATAACTTTATGATATCTATTATGTATTGATCCATTGCATTGTAAGATTCTGTGATTGTGTAGTTTCTTCTTATCTATCCTTTTCTTTTACCCCTAATGGCTCATCTTTCAGAGTAAGAATGGTAGTTCGTTGCAAAAGCCAACCTACTCCTTCATCACTCTTGTGCTGAGCTGCGATCTGATCTTTAGGACCCAATTCGGATCATCATGGCTGATTGGAACAATGATCGTCAACTTGACGGGAACTGCTTTTCTACCTTCTGGCTCTTTACATCGGTTAATGTCATCGTGGAACCGACTGGGCTGCCCGAACCGGGACTCAAGATATAGTTGCTATGCGTCAAAAGCCTTAATGTAGAGGGTTCCTTCCATATTTTTTCCCTTCTCCCTTCACCATGCCTCATTTATCTCAGCGATGTAGCATTCACGGCCAATCACCCAATCTCCTTGTGTGATTCCTACTGCATTCTCTGTAGGGTACTTCATAGTCAAATACCAAGGTGCTATAGCCACTCTATACTCGCCGAAGGCCGATTGATGCAGAAATGCATTGTAAGCTGAGTAAATATCCAACACCAAAAAAGGCATGTCTCACACTCGCTTGCGGTCACCCTCACCAAGTTCTACTAGTAATTCTACATATCCAATCGGCTTAATAGCCATCCTATTTAACCCCTATATTTGAGACTTACAAGGTTTCAAATCCTTCGCCTCCAACATCATTTGATCATAAACCTTCTTAAAAAAGATATTGACTAAACTCCCACATTTAACAAGCACCTTCCGAACAATAGCAGGACCAATCGTGGCTGTGATCATGAGTGGGTCAATCTTTGGAGCTTCCACTCCATCAGCATCTCTATTCTAGAAAACAATATCGTTAGTCATCATTTTGCATTGTTTTATCGGAGTCCTAGAAGAACCTTTCACTTTCCGCATGTTTTATTGCACCAAATATCTATCCATCTTAGCAAGACTCTAATCGGTTGGAAGTGTCCTATGGATAATTGATTAATTACAACTGTTTTTCTTGCCGCCTAAATGCAAGAACATCAGTCTTAGCTTGCTCATGTTGGGAAGATGACCCAAGGGTGTTAGAGTTTCCCTACCCAGCATCCTGCGTGGCTTTTACATATTCGTTAAACTTTTTCTTATGAATCAACTCTTCAATCATATTCCACAGGTGTCTGCACTCATTGGATTGTGATTTATATGAAATGAAAAACTTGCCTGGCTTTCTATTCTTCCCAGTCAACTCTCTTAGAGCCAGCTTTATGTATTGCATAGTGTTTTGAGTTTCTAGATAGATATCTCCATCAAGTTGTTAGTTCAGTATAACCGTCACACTTAGGAGTCCTAATTCGACTCCTGTTATTTGGCTTCTTATTTTAGCCCCATCATCATTTCATTTCCAATTGTTTTGATTATCAACAATCACACCTACATTTCGCAAGCTTCCTCCAGAATGCTTTATAGCAACATTACTTTGTATTACTTCATCTAAATTCCCAATGCCAGTCCTTCGTGGGTGCTTGCACGCTTCCTCCAAGTGTAAGTGCTCATTAGTTTTTTTTATAGAAAGCATCCATCGTTGATGTGGGCTTCCTTTCTAACCATTCCTCAAACTCCATATCAGGATAAATCCCCATAGTTAATGCCATTAGCACCATGTCATCCTTGGGATCTGTAACTTCCATTATGACTTTATGGAATCAATTCAAGAAATCTTTCAGTGACTCTCCCTCGGCTTGGAAGAGGTTTGACAAAGAAATCACATGCTTCGGGTATGTAGTACGTAAACAAGATTGTTCTACAAACTTCTTTGATAACTCAACAAAAGACAATATGGACCTCGTCAGATTTGAGTGAACCATTGTAGCTACCCCTTCTAAGAAAATCGAGAAACAACGACAATTACAACATCGAAAGCTCTGGTTGAATCCATATGCCATTCATCTTTCATCAAGTGCTGCCTTGGGTCCATCGTTCCTTTGTACAAAGGCATAGTTGGCATTGTGAAACTATTGGGTATGTCCAACGTAGAATGTTCTCTACAAAACGAATTCTAGCGACGAGAGGTACCACATTCATCATTACTCTTGAAATGATTTTCGCAAATTAGTCTCCTGACCATATACTTCAAATAATCAGGGTCAATAGGTTCAAGTAAACGATGGTAATTAGGCTCTGCAACGAGTGTTTGGCCCAACGAACGCTCTTGGTTTGGCTCTCGGTATCTAGGTCCTCCAGCCTCCGGAAGATCCATTCTTCAACAGTCTTCCCTGCTTGATTCGCGTGAGCGATATCGTCAATAACAGCCCGATTCTTAAGATTCTAACTACCAACAGCGTGTCCTGAAGCCAGGTCCATGCTTCTTCCAGAGGATGGCTCTAAGCCCACCATTGGAGGGGTCGGTACGAATCCTTAACCTTGTGTTGGCACCATTGGCATCAAAATTGGCTACCCACACCTAATTATGTAAAAGTGCCAATATCCAATCCGATCATAGAGATATGAAGAGAAATAAACGAAGAGCAAACAATCAGAAAGCAAGTAAAAGAAATAAAATTTATAGTGGTTTGGTTAACTCTGGCCTATGTCCATTCCAAAATAATCCTTTTTGTTACATTGAAGTTTATTTACCATTACAATCCAAAATCAAAAAATAAAATTGGCAAAGTGTAGCCTAGGTTGAAGATAAAGAGAAGTTGAAAGAAGATCCCTCTTCTGACGCCATACATGCTGTACTTATAGGGAAAGACGTCCATGGATCGGGCTGAAATTTTGATAGAAGATTCGAGAGACCAAGACGGGGTCACCCAAAAATTTGCAAGTCCATTAGGGGCCTACAATAGGGATCGGTACCAATCCCTATGTAACATCCCTAATTTTTGGTAACATTACTTAGAAGATTTGATTAGATAAATTAAATAGAATAATGTAAATGTTAGGTGATAAGGAAATTGAGATTGGAATCAATTTAATTAAGGTTGTGCCTAATAAAAGAATTAATGGGCTTAAGAATGATGTTTTTGTTAATTAAATTACATAAGGGTATATTAGGAATTTTCCACCCATAACCCTTACCGTTAAATTCCTACCATTTTAATACCTATTCACATCATTTTGAAAAACACAAATCAAAAGATTAAAGGGCAGGCCGGCCATTAACATGAAGAATACAAATTAAAAGCTAGAGAATCAAGCTTAGGGGAGATCAATCTCAATCGAATCTCCTTATCTAAATCAAGGTGAATAATAATTCCATCTCTATTATTTCTAAATCATATGTTTTCGAATTTAAGGATAAATTCATTTTTATGATGATATGCTTGAATTTTGATTTGTTGAATTTAAACAAGATTGTTTAAAGGAAATTCTACACTGTTTTAAGGTAAAACCGATATATGTTGATGTTTAAATGCTATGGAAATTTTTTATGTTGTATAAAATATGATTTTGGAGTTGTCTTTCAATTCTGATAATTTTTCAAGCAATGGAAAGATTGTTAAGATTTTCAAAGGAAAATACGGTTATTCGGGTTTGTAAATTTATTTTGGATAAACTATTAAGAATTTTGGTCTAGAATTTTGATATGTTAGATAACATGATTAAAGTAAATTTCTGGAATTTTTGGGGATTTTTCCAAAGTGATTTGTTATGCAAATTAAATTATTTTAGAAGAGGGACTTCTTTGCAAAATTGCTTTTGCTTAATGAAAGGGCTTAGTTGACTAACTTAACCATAGTTTAGATCTGAAATCAACGGCAGCTATTTTGGTAAAGAATTTGAAAAAATTTAAGGCAACCAATCTGGTGTTGACACGTAGCACGTTAGCTAGAAAAAGATTTGCTTTAAGTAGTATTAAACCAGGTTTACTTAGAAAAGTGGGTCTCGCCTTGTTCAGAAGTTACTTTCGACATAGAAGCTTTTGCCTTCAACCTAGTCGAAACCTATGAAGCTGAAACCAATACACAAGGTATCACAATGATGGTACACAATGGATTGGAGATAGACGAAAGGTTAAGTGTCGAAAGCATAGCTTGTCGAAACCTTGGTTTGTTTTTAAAAGGGAGTCGCCTACCTTTGTTTTGGTTTTAGCCTTCGAAGGATTTGAAACATATGGTTTCGAAAGAGGTTTTAAAAGTTTTCGAAAGGGTTTCCATAACATAATTTTGCTTTCGAATGGGTTGTGAAAGAATGTTTTGAAAGAAGAGGTTCCGACCTAGTCAAAGCCCTGCTGCCGTTCTATAGCCTTTCGATGGTATTGAAGATATCAATGTTTTCAAAAGGTACTTTCTTTTATAAGTTTAAGCCACTTCCTGTAGCTTTTCAAAGGGGTTAGGGGTTTCGAAAGCAATGGTTTCGAAAGGGGTTTCGAAGCTAACCTTCCGTTACTTTACCCAATTGTTTTATGCTTTCGAAAGGATGGTGCTGATGCCATCTGTTTCCCTAATATTTTTATGCATGAAAAAGGATGGTTTCGAAAGAGTTGCTTTCGCCTATATTCACTTTGACCTAAATTATATTTTCGTATAAATCCAATGGTTTCGAAAGGGGGACTTTCAATGATTTTGGAAGGGTTACTTCCAATGGTGTCGGAAGGGGTACTTTCAACTGGTTTCGAAGCTATGTTCTAAAACCAAATGTTAATACTTTATTGCAATCGAAAGGTTTCAAAAGGAAGGTTTTGAAGTATTTAAAAGGTATGAGCATAATGTTTTAAAGAAAGATTTTAATGCTTTCGAAGGTGGTTAGCCTATGAAGTCGAAAGAAAGGTTTTTAAGGTTTCAAAAGGTTTTGTATCCCAAACTCAATTTTTAGAAAGGAAAACCCATGGCTACATTAAAGGAGTTTTTGTAATGGTTTTGAGAATAAGCTTTCTTTGATGAAATAATAGGTTAAAAGGATTAACCATGTTCTACAATAAACCTACAGGAGTGGTATTGTTATGTTATTATGTTTGCTTCTTCAAATATAAATATATTCACATCATAGTGGAACCAGAACTACATTTTGGGGATAAAGTGCAGAAGAACAGTTAGGTTGACCCAGTAGTGAATATAAATTAAGTTAACTCTTGAATAGTAGAATTGCATCCAGGAGGTCAGGAACACCAAAATATAGGATTGATAAAATATAAAAGAAAGATATTAGCAGGGGCCAATAGATTCTCAGTAAGCCCATGAAAACTGTGTTTAAGAAAAGATATTGAAAAGGGCCAATAGGTTCATAGTGAGCCCATGAAAACTATATACAAAGAAAGATGTCAGAAAGATAGGTTCATAGTAACCTATGAAAACTATGATTTGATATTGGCAGAGACCAGTAGGTTTGTAGTTAGCCCATGAAAACTATATCCGGATTAGGATATTGACAGATGTCAATAGGTTCCTAGTCAGCCCATGAAAACTAGGGTAAGAAGAAAGTATATTGGGTCACCAATAGGTTTCTAATCAACCCATGAAAACTAGGATAAGAGTAAAGATATTGGAGTTACCAATAGGTTCTTGGTGATCCCATGAAAACTATGTAATTGGATTGGGAGTCCTTAAATGTTTTACCAGTTATTAGTCAGCCTACGAAAACTAATAGGTTAATAGTACTCCCAGAAACTATCATTGAAACAGATAATCAGAATGAAATGGGATGCGTAATCTAGAATTGATTCATTTGTTTTGCATATCATCATATTATACCGTTTTGAATTGTTTTTACCATTGTGGATGCAGGAGCATAGTATATGGTTTTATAAAGGTTTTAAGGTACTAGTGAGGGGAAAACCCATTCCGCTAAGTGGCGTGGTCTTACTAGATATCTAAATGTTTTGAGATGGTAGATTATTATTCATGCTAGGCTTTATGTCTGACTCGCAGTTTATGTTTTCCCCTTAAACTGTCGAGTACTCAATTGAGTAATTTGAGAGTTAAGGTTTTTAGGTACCTTGTTAGACGAATAAGCTTCCTGAGATGTGCAGGAGGCATGAGAGCTATTTACAGTTCTCTTTTATTTGATTTCACTATGTTGTTTGTAATGGAAAAGCTGTTATATTTCCTGTATATACTCTAATCATCCAAGAGGGCATCTTCATATGTCGCTCTTGGAGTATGTTGTAATAAATATATTTTTCTAAACGTGATTTGCAATTGTGGGATTATGTAATAAATTGAAATCATTTTGAAATGGAATGTGATTTTATTTGAAAGCTTAATTTTTTTTCTCCATATTCATATCTTTCTGTGTATCAATGAAACTAACACTGCTATATTTGGTCGTCGAGGATTAATAATTATAGATGACTGTAGCATCCGTAGCGGTTAGTTTTGGGCCTCCAAATTAGGGGATGCTACAGCCTATTATGTGTCTAAATAGGCTGCGTTCCCAATGAGGAGTTCCCTATTATGTTAGCTACTTGCTCTCCAAATTTCATATTATTCCGACATATGGTTTGTGAGATATCGCATTTTTAGTGAAGTAGTATTGCTTGAATTCTAATTTCTACTGATCCCTCTAGAGAGATAGGTACTGATCCCTCCATTCACTTCCAAATTCTATGCGATCCTTAAGGGATGTTGTATTATGCTTAGCCTCCAAGTTTCACACCAATTGGATTAGTAGAACTCGAGTTATTGATCAGTATTTGTTGCAATAGGTTGTGAAGGCTGATTATAGTCGATCCCTATGGAGGGATAGGATAGGTAGCGATCCCTCCTACTTGCTCCAAATGATATAGGACCCCTGTAGGGTGTTCCATATGTTATAATTAACTTGTGCTCTAAGTTTCATATCAATCAGATAAGTAGATATTAAGATATTGACTAATCACTGCAAGAGTTTGAATATAGCTGACCCCTTCATGGGAAGAGTGCCGACCCCTATGGAGGGATCGGTACCGATCCCTTAAAGTTCCATGTTTTGGGGTGCGACCCCTAGGGTGAACTCACTAGGGACCCCTCTTTCTGTTCCTAGAGTTTCATTTTGATCTCTCTTGTGGTAGTTGAATTATTAATTGTTTTCTATCAAAATGCACTTGCTCCTATGTGTTGAACCATTTTTCATACTTCGGACATTCTGTCTTGCATATCTATCAATACCGTTCAATCTCAACTTCATGTTATTATTTGTACTTTATTTTTGGGTCCCACAATCATCACTTTGGTCTCATCGTCCTCGATAATCATGAAGTCTGTTGGGTTAAACCCACTTGTATACTACCTTGGTAAAAGGTAGGTTAATAGGTACCAATCCCCAAACTTGAGCCTAGGACTTTTCCTCTTCATTGGCATGATATTTCAACAGTGTTTTGAGTCCTCTTATTCTTCCGGTCCCTCTGTCTTTTCTCTGATGACGAGGAACTTTCGGATGAAGAACTAGAGTCCCTTTTACTCCTTCTACAACTATTTTGAGTTAGCTCATTCAAAAGTCTCAAGCTCTATTGCATCATTTGATTCATCTCATTATGATAGCCTGGAATCTATCTTCCATCTACTTCATCATCCTATCTATCTCCATTTTGATCACGACTTCAATTGGAGTCTGTATCCCCATTTGAGTTGTTTGGACAACTCCATCTCCGTGCAGAGGGTTCTGATTCTCAATTTCAATAGTAGTTCTGGATTTGGTAGAATGGTCTCTTCTCGATGGGACCATGACAGAAAGCTTCTAGTGGATCTTTGAAAATCTGAGTTATAGAATAAAAATTTAAAGAAATTGGATCTATCTCTTGGATATGGGAAATCCAATAGTAGATTATGGATCCAAGTAGCATGAGAATATCTCTCTCAATGAAAGCACCAAAATGTTTGAACCGAAAATGTATCAAATACCTAAAAGTTTATGCAGAGAATGAAATATGAAGAAATATAAATGAAAAATGAGAAACAAACAAGACACGATTGTTTATAGTAGTTCGACAAAGTAAGCCCTACATCCACTTTAACATTTTGTTGCTTATATCTACTTGGAGGTAGAAGTTCTTAGGGATCGGTACAACTTCTACACTTAGATTTTTAGAATTACAAGATTATAAAGTAGGAAAGGTCTAGGCCAAAAGATCCTAAAAAATGAGCCCTATCCTCCTATTTATAGAGGTAGAGAGCCTAATATCTCACATAAATATCTCCAAGTCGTTATCCATGATTTAGACTAGTTCTCTCATAAAAGTAGGTGCCACATCATTGGGAAGTAGAGTCGGTACTGAACCATAAGTAGGGCTCAGTGCCAATCTCTAAGATGGCCATATTAGTTGCCTTCTAGTCTTCATCTTGACTCATCTTGTTGTTAGCTTCGTGATTCCATAATTATTTGCACCAATATTAGCTAGTTTCCCAAGTCCAAATGATGGAGTTGTGAAGGAACCTAGTTGCAAATTCAACTTTTTGTGGAGATCGATAGAGAATTGAATTGAACCTACAAAATGACATTGGAAATAGGCTTTTGCCATATAGCATGGCATGTAGACAGAATATGGGGTCCACCTGAGGTGGAGACAGGACTCGGTACCGACCCATAGGGTGGGGTCGGTACCGACCCTTAACTTAAATGAATTAGTTACCATCTTGGTTTGGGATGTTTTGACTTTGACCTTGCAACTTTGTTCATGCTTGGTTTTTGGACTATAGGGCTATCTCTCTGGGCTTCTCGCCCTGTTAACTCGAAGTTCGACTTGTCCAATTTGTATGAATATTGCCTGGTCCAAAGGGTGGATAAAAAAAAATACATTATTATTAATATAATATAATGAATTGACGAGGTAAGTTAACTATATGTATTTGTTGAGCAAACTCAAGGTACATATACTATACTTAGGTCGTCACGATATGTTATGTGCGAGTGATAATTTCATTTTAATTTGTTGAGAATACTCAAGGTCAAAGTGAAATTAGGACAAGGTACCAATGGTTAGGTGTTGCATATGATGCAACCGATAAGGAGTTATCCATCATCCATGTGGCTATAACTAATTGAGCAAACTCAAGGTCAGAATTCCAAGACAGACGGGTTCTAATACCTACAAGTGAAATCGAAAGACATTTATGTCTCAACTTTGGGTTTGGCGAAACATAAAAGACTAGTGGGAAATTATTAATGAAATGAAATGTAAAGTTTAACCTTACTAATATTATAAGAACATTTACTATGATATTGTCCTAATAATATACCAATTAAACATGTAGAAAATGACAACTCCAAAAGTATTATCTGAAACTGACAAGTTATCGGACCTAACTATACCGACCGGCTAAGAGCAATTAAAATAGCATTGACTTACGAGCGCCTTTGGACTGCTATTATATGCGGACCTAAGGAACAACCCATTGATGAAGTGGATTCTGGACATAGGCTTACTTATGAAAAATGGGTTTCAGACCTAGAGATCATCCAAATTTTCATGTTGTCTACGTTAGACAAACCATTGTAAAGCAACATGAGCATATGTATGTCCATGAGATTTTCTATAGTCTCAAAGCCCTTTTTGGTGAACAATCCCATTGCGCAAGGTACGAACTTTGAAAGAAACTGTTCAACACCAAAATGACTAAGGAACAGAAAATATAGACGATTGCATTCTTATGCTGAAAGGCTATATTGATAAGCTTGAAAAATTAGACATAGAGATAAGCAATGAAATGCAAGTACACTTGATCCTTGGATCTCCTCCCTGGTATAAGCCTTTAATATTAAACTATAATATGAATCATTTGATTGTGAGCCCCGTAATATCCTTAATATGTTGAGATCAGCTAAGTCTTCGTCTAATGATCAAGGAGAAATACTTGCTATTAGAGGGGAAAGCGCCATCTTCAAAAGGTTAGAAGAAGCAGAAGAGGGTAAACAAGAAAAGTAAGAAGACTACTGCTGCTGACAAAGGTGAATGTCATCATCGTCGCAAGAAAGTTCATTGGAAATGGAACTATATGTAGTACTTAAAGATTGTTAAAGAGAAGAAACAGAATAGTTACATTGCTTTGTCAGGTACATTTATGATACAAAATAGCTTTGCAATCGGTAAATTGTCTTGGGTTTTGGATACTGTATATAGAACTCATATCTGTAATTCGTTACGATGACTTAGGAGACATCGTCATGTGGAAAAGGAAGAAATGAGGCTTCAAGTTGCATATTATTGAACCAAAAATTTTGTGTTTGGACTATAGAGCTGAATATGGACAATGTTGGAATTTTGACCATTATCAAATTTTATAAGTTAAAAGTGATATAGTTCTGATAAAGAGAATTGTGCAAATATTTGTCACTAATGGGTAATGCTTGTAATAAATTAAATTAATTTTCTCCAAAGGATGAATAAGTGATAAATTCAGCCAAAATGTCACACCACAAGCTGAGATGACGTGTGAACACTAAAATTTGAATTGTTTAATATTAATCGCTAACTAAATTTATACGTTTGAGTCACACAACCAAAATCATGGATATTCCGATTCAACGACACGGTTTATTTAATTTTTAATTATTGCAAATTTATTAATTAATTAATATTTAGTAAATATTAATTATATATTAATTATGAATTTTTATTTAATTTATTGGATGCCATTAGTATTTAGTGAAGTGCGTACATAAAAGCTGTAAATGCGCCTATCGTTATACGATATCCGTAGAATGTTTAAGTTCGATTTAAACAAGATAAATACTTAAATGGACTTTAAATAAATTAAATAATTAATATTTATGAAATATTAATTGATAAAAAGTATTTTTTATTTGATTAGTTTGATATCCATTAGTATTTAATAGTGTGCATATATAAAAGGTTATAAACGCATACATTGGTATAGTATATCGATGGAAAATTTAAATTAGATTTAAATGGAAATAATACTAATTGGATTTTGGAAATATTTTGGACCCACCTCCCTATATGACAGGCAACTATGATGTAGAGAAGGGGAGAAGTTTTTAAAATTTAATGAAGCGGGAATCTTACTTAAAGGAGAGAAATAAACCATATATTGATTACACATTTATTTCCTTCTTTAATCCGATTTCTCTCCGTCATTTTTTTCTTTCTCTCCAAAGAAACTTCTAGGCTAAACATTTTGATGGTAGATAGATTCAAAACTCCAAAATTTAATTAAGTAATATTAAATAAAAATTCGATGGTTGTCTCTTGATTGTTGCAGATCTAAAGAGTGATGAATCAGATCTATGAATTGTTCTATCGTTCAAGGTGTTTCTGTAGTCTTCCTCCTAATTAATTATATATATATATATAATTATATATTTACACATATTTTATTTTATTTATATCCTTTTAAATCATTATCCCTCACCTCATATATATATATATAAATATATGAATTTGAATTTTGATTTCAATATCTTAAATCCCCTTCTTGAATTAATTGTATATTCCTATCATGTTAAAACACAAAACCCTTGCTTTGTTTACTTCTATCTTGCAATGAATAATAATACTTCTTTTTCTATGTTCTATATGATTGTTTATTCGGTTTTTTAACCTAGATCTGGACCTTCTTACTTTTATTTTCTCTATTTTATATGTTTATTCATCCAGTTTGTTTAATCCAAATCCGGATCTTCTTGTCACGAATCTACATATGCCTATGCCATCTGACTTTGTTATTGTTAAAAAACAAAACAAAGAAAAATTAAACTTTTGATTTTTCTTGTTGATAATTCAGTTTTCATATCAAAAGATTTAGATTTGAATGTCGACACATGAAATTGCTATGTAAATAAAACTTGGTAATAATTGCATTAATTAATCTTTGTCATTAACTTAATATGTTGATTTAATTGCCATCTATTAAATCATTCTAAAATAAACTCTACTGATTAAAAGAGAAAGGGAAACATTAAATTAATGGAGTATTCCATGTTTTACAATTGCATCTTATTTGGTATTATATCTTTGCTTAGAAGGAAGCATTCATTTTCGTATACCCCTTCTATATTATTTATCTTGTTCCAAATTTAGTTTGGTTATACGCGTACTCGAGTTTACATAATTAACTAATATTTATTATTTGTATGTATATATTTATATTTAACTTAAGGTTTCAAAAGGGTTTTTTGTATAAGATATAACAGTAAAATTTCAAAGTACCTTAATTAACCTTAATGCTCTTTGTTTACCACATGTAATATAAGTGAAGTCTATTTCATTGGAACTTCTGTGCAAAAGATTTATTATGTATGTATATATACGTTTATAGATGTAAATATATATTGAAAAACCTTTAATGTTTAGGATGATAAAGGCATATATAGAGGAGAAATGTGTCCGTTGTGGTGTAAATCCCAACACCTAAACAATGTTCACATTAACTTTGCACAATTTTCAAACGTTGCACCTACACTATTGTTTGCACCAAAAATGGTCATAAATACCTAAGAATAATTTTTGAAAGGAAGTAAATGAAGAAAAGTAAAATTGAAATTAGTAAATGAATAAGAATGCAACAGAAAATAAGTAGTAATCAAAGACATAAAGGTTTATACTGGTTCGGGGTTGTGTGCCTACGTCAACTTTGAAGATTATCCTTTATTACTCTTTTATGAATCTGATTACAACAGTAGTGCAAATCTAGCATTTGATCACAATGGAGTCTAGAGTAACAAACAGTGTAAAGATCCTTAAAATTAACTAATAGGCTTATATTTATAGGATGAGATGAAGAGATATTTTGCTAAAATTTCGATAGAAGTCCCTCCAGGTCCAAAGCGGCCCACCATAATAGTCAATGGTCATAATTCATTGTTTTGGAACGATCGGTGTAAATTATACCGACCATTATTTTTGCCTCTGATTGCCAAGTGATCATTTGCGGGTGGTCCTGCATGCCTCTAGACCTTGCTCCTAAAATATGAAGTCGTTCTGAGCCGTCGTTTATGAGATGTGGATTAATCTTTGTCGTATTTAGGTTGCTTGCTTAGTTACACCGATCGTTAGGAACGATCGGCATAAAGCAATCGGTATTCCTTGAACTGAGAGTTTTGAACCGTGATCATTTCCACGGGCCCTACCTTTTAATATACCGATCTTTGCTGATTTGAGCTGTTTTGTGGATCGTTCCCGATCGATCCATATAAATCCTTGCTTTGTCCATAACTAAAGCATATGAGCTCCGATCAAATTGAAATTTGGAATGTAGCTTCTCGAGGCTATGCCTATCACTCCATTCTGATTGTAGCTCGATTCGGTCCCGGTCGGATCTTCTCGACCATCGTCCATAGTGTCGTATACAACTGATCCTCAAGGATGGTAATCATTCGTTTCTAGCCAAGTTGATGATATCGAGACCTTGCCAAAATGCGGGATAACATTTGTCCCCCAAAGTATGTCCTGTTTTAACATGGCATGCTTTGAACTGTCGTGAGCTTCGATTGTTATAAAGGATTCCATCCAGTTTAATGAATGGTCGTTACCTTTCCATTGAGTCACTTTTTGCTGAAGGTCGTGTTTCCTTCTATTCATTATGACCATTGGTCGACTTCCAATATTATAAATATAGATCATGGCTTGTCGATGATCATCTTGTTGTTTTTTCGATGAATAGCAAGGAATGATAATCTAGTTTTGATCTTTCTTCGGTTGATTTCAGGTGCGAATTGAATTTCTATTGATTTCAAAAAATTAAACTCCAGAATGTATACCGGTTCATATACATGTTCAAACCTAACCCCTGGTCATGATTGCACATCCAAGGGTCGTTGTCAAGTTTCAAAATTATTTCTTGTTTTGTGTGGATGACAATGGCTGATTGTTTATCATTAAATAGAAGTTTGGATCACTTCTGTATGATCGTTTCTTTATTTTTAAAATAAATGATCACGACCGATCATTATCAATCAATGGATTTTTGTACCCATCTATTTAAGATCTTCCTTTTATGATCATTGTCATTTCCTATATATATATTTATTTATCTAGGCCGATTGTTATTAGATATAGCTAAATTTTGAATCGCTTTGGAATGATCGGTGTAGAAAATGATCGTCGGGATTGCGCTTAAGGAACGATCGGCTATACATCTGGTCCACAAAGGGTTGGCCTACATCTTCATATAAAAACATTTCTAGTTAGCCAACTCCACTTTCACTTCTTCATCTCGTATCGTTCTAACTTCAAATAGAAAATGAAAAAATAAGCTGCCCCGCTTTCTTCCTCTACAAATCCAAGAACGATTCAATTTTCAAAATTAATCCCACCCCTTCTCGATTCATTATCATATTAGCTCCCAAAGCTCACTTTAAATTGAATTTGAATTCGTCCTCTTTTCATATATCAAATTTAGGTAGGAAAACTTGAACTTTCTTTATGATTCAAGGATGAGACTTTCGGTACCGTGAATCTCATGTTATTTATTTTAGTTGGTCGAGTCGTTTGATCTGAATCAAGTTGGAAAGGATGGGAATTAAGGAAGATGGAGTTGCTGAGTAAGGGAAGCGATGCAGATCAATGCACAATGATCGTCCTTGGATGGTCGGTAAGACTTAGATGACTCTAGAGTGGGTGATGGTGTTGACGTACCATTCGTTATAGAGTGATGTTGAAGTTTGGATGTTTAACGATCATCTTTGAATGATCGGTGGTGCTCTGGAGTTGGTGAATTTTGAGGAATGGCCAGTGTGGAATGATCTGTGCGAATGTGTTGATCAGAAATGATCGGTAGGACTGCGTCTAGAAATAATCGGTGGGAGTGAGGCTTGAACGATTGGTTTAGGAGACTTGAGTTGAACGATCGGCAGTGAGGCACGAGGAACGATCGGTGAAGCTAAAATGAATGATCGATTGTCAACACATAAACCTTGAAAGTGAAATTATTTAAACAGGCTTGAACCCAATGATGAGCTTCGGCCTTGCATATTTGGCCGAACATTCGAACTTGCACATGAATTGAACCGCATATTCGTAAGTATATGATATTTGAACTTCAATGTAAACCAATGCCTTTAAAGATCATCTATGACTCGAACATAAAAATCGAACTTTTATTTGCCGAAAATCGATCATGAAACTCAACTTCATAATTCCCTTATGACATGGAGAAATGGTTGAGACGGTCAGGAATGATGGCCACTTTGGTTGAACCTCAACGCCTTGTCATCTTTTCTGTCCTTAATTTCGTACAACTTATTACTGTATTGTATAGCACTTTACCTCCCCACTTTAGCACTCACTATGCACCTGAAGGATACAGATTACTTTATCTAATCATGATTTTATGATTTTATCTATAACTTTAACTTTCCCATTCGCTCGAGGGTGGGCAACTGCCCCAAATCTCTTTTCAATATGATGCCGATGGTAGAAGTTTTTGAATTAAGCACTATCGAGTTATGTCTTATTGTCTATTACAATAGTTCGTGGAAGGCCAAAACGATAGAAGATATTCTAAACAATGAAGTTGATAACATTCTTGGTTGTGATCATGGCTAAAGGTTCCACTTGGGCCCATTTTGTGAATTAATCAACTATGAAAATAGAATACTTTGCACCACCTTTAGAGATCGGGGAGGAACCGATGATATTTATACTCCACATGGAAAGCATCCATGGGTTGATTATTTATGTAATTTCTTTTGACCGATCCCTTGGAACTTTTGCATATATCTGGCACTTGTCGCATCGCCTTACATAATTGGCAGCTTCTAGATCAATGGTCGGCTAATAATACCCATAACGGAGTATTTTCTTCGCTAGGTTTCGCCCCACAATGTGATTGCCACATTCCCCTTCATGAGCTTCCTTTAGGACTCGTTTTATTTCATCATTAGTGATACACTGGAGAAGGGGAATGGAAAAACCTTTTCTATACATAACTCCTTCTTATATGTATATCGTGAAGCTTTGCAAAGGACTTGTCGCGTTCCATTCCTTCGTTCGAGAAGAACTCCGTATAAAATAGCCTTTAATCGGAGTCATCCACGACTCTTTCTCTGGCTCCGTCTCTAGTACTCGGTCAATTTCCATCAGGCTCATGCTTGGAGCATTCAATACCTCGACCGAAACCTAGCCCATATATTGTGCATCTCTGGTGCTAGCAAAATTTTCCAATGAATCAGCCTCTCTATTTGATCTCGAGGAATGTGCGTAATGTCGTAATACTCAAAGTCAATCAATATCTCTTGGACTTAGGTAAGCTGTGGAGCGAGTCATTGTCCTTTAGCTTGGTAATCTCCCATGACTTGGTATACTACCAATTGTGTGTCGTAAAAGATTTCTAGAGACTCTATTCCCAGTTCTCCAGTGAGTTTAAGTCCAGCAATCAGAGCCTCATACTCGGCTTCGTTGTTTGTTATAGGGAAATCAAGCTTTAAAGCATAGCAAATTGATTGATCTTTGGGAGTTATAAGCACAATCCTAGCTCCAGAACAATGACCGTTAGATGCTCTATGTGTATACAACTTCCACCGTATGGTAGGTATTTAACTTCTCTTTGGGGAATCATCCTACATAGTAAATTCTACAACAAAATATGCCAGTGCCTGACCCTGGATAGTACTCCAAGGAAGAGAAGTGATGTCGAATTTTCTAAGTTCGATATTACACTTGAGTAACCTTCCAGATGTCTCAGGTCACTACAAGACCTACCGTAACGGCTGGCTGGTGTAAACATTAATAGGGTGTGCCTGAAAGTAAGGGTGAAGCTTTCATGATGCAACTAGCAAGCAGCACGCCAATTTCTCTATCTTCGGATGTTCCTTTACGCCCCTGTCGATCTCTTGCTAACATAATAGACATGTCTCTAAATTTGATTCTCTTCGCGAAGCAACGTGGTACTTATAGCGTGTACCGACATGGCTAAGTAAATTTATAAATCTTCTTGATCCATTGGCTTTGATAAGATATGAGGTATCTCCAAGTGGTTCACCAAAGCTTGAAAAGCGTCTTTATAATCTAATGTCCATTCAAAATTCCTTTTTACTCTCATAATTAAGCCAAAGAAAATAATGCAATTATTGGTAGCTCTGGAAATGAATTGGCTTAAAGCAGCGACCTTCCCATTCAAGCCTTGTACTTGATTGATATGGCACTTGGATATTATGTATAGCTTGGATCTTCTTGGGATTAGCTTCGATTTCGTGGGCATTAACGATAAAACGCACGAACTTTCCTGATGCAATACCAAAAGGAACATTTCAAAGGATTAACCTTCATTTTATAATGTCGGAGGATGTCTAATATTTCTATCAAGTTTCCAATATGATCGCTGGAATGTCATGACTTCACTAGCATATCATCCATATATAAATCTATCATTTTTATAATTTGATCTTTAAACATTCTGTTAATTAAGCATTGGTAGGTCACTCCTACATTTTTTAGTCCAAACGGCATCACCACATAGTAATATAATCCAACACGGGTAATGGAACTGGTGTGCTCTTGATCTGGAACGTGCATTGGGATTTGGTTTTATCTTGAGTATGCATCCATGGAAGATAACAATTCGTGTCCCACGATCGAGTCTACCAGCTGGTCGATCCTTGGAAAGGGAAAACTATCTTTTAGGCATATACCTTGTTCATGTCCAAGTAATCAATGCATATTCTCCATATCTCGTTTGTCTTTCTCGCAAGTACATGATAGATACCCATTTAGGGTAGAGGGCGTCGCGAATAAAACCATTGTCTTTGAGTCTATCCACTTCCTCTTTAAGAGCTGCAGATCTCTTCGGATCCATGTCACGTCCATTTTGTTTTATCGAGACATACCTTTGGTTGATATTCAATCCATGGCTTGCAATGGTGGATGAGATTCCACATATGTCAGAGTGAGTCCAAGTGAACACATCAAGATTCTCTTTGAGAAATCCAGTTAGTTCTTTCATCATCGGAGGATTGAGCTATAATCCGATCTTTAGGACCTATGATGGGTCGTCGTGGTTAACTGTAATGTCAATCATCTGCTCAGCTGGTGCAGCCTTGGCCTCTTTGGGCTCCTCTTCGTCATCTCTTGGATCTGTATCTCTATAGAACCGACCGTGGTGCCCAAGACAAGGCTCAGGTGCTAGTTCTCAATCTTCAGTGGCTTGGATGCGGACTGTCTTGCCCATACCCTTACCTTTTTCCCTCTATTGAGCCTCCCTTAACCCAACTACATAACATGCACCTTCAGTCATCTGATCACGATGAACAAATCCAATACCATTATTCGAAAACTTTAAAGTCAAATACCATGGGGCAAGAGCTGCCCGAAACTCACCTAAGGCCTGTTAACCTAAAAGAGCATTGTATGGAGAGTCGAAATCCAAAAAAACAAAAGGCAGAATACGCACTTTCCTACGGTCACCTTCTCCCAACTCTTTAAATAATTTAGCGTAACTGACAGCTTCAGTTGCAGCACCATCAAAGCCATGAATGCGTGCTTTAGATGGTTTCAAATCCTTGGCTTCCGTCCTCATCTGATCAAAAGCTGTTTAGAAAATTATATTTACAGAATTTCCATAGTAAATCAATACCCTTCTCACAAAACGGTCCGATCATGGTCGAAATGACCATTGGGTCAATCGTTGGAGCCTCTACCTTGTTTGCATCTTTATTTCTAAACACGATATCATCTGTCGTTGTACGTTGTTTTTTTGTTGGAGCTCTATCCTCCATATTTGAACAACATTCAAAATCCACATGCTTAATCATGATAGCACAGCTCTCCATCTCATGCCGACTTTTATCAGCCGGATGTGTTCCTCTAACTATTGTATGGATCACGAATCTTGCACCAGTCTGCGCAGGCTCCTCGACCTTATATGGTGCTTGTCCTTGATTGTGGTCGGATGCCCCTGCCTTCCATCCTACAGGGTTTTTACAAACTTCCGTAACTTCCTTTCTCGAATTAGTTTTTCGATATTATCTTGGAAATGCCTGCATTCATTTATGTTTTCCCCATTGCATTTGTGAGACCGAAATATTTCCCAGTTTATTTTTGATTCTCTATTGATTCTTTTGGAGGTGGATTTCTGCACTACATGTTATTGTAGGTAAACAAATAGATATTCTCCAAGGATGTATTTTGTGGCATGCAAGTATTGTACATTAAATCATAGGCTTCCCTCTTTCAGAAGCCGTCTTTCATTCTCGGATCCTATATCCACCTTTCTTTTGTTAATTTAGTTTGTCCTAGACTTTCACTTGAAGTTTTCCAGAGCTCTCATCAAATAGATTTATAACGATATTACTTTATACTCCCTTTCTATTCGATCCCACAACATTCTTCTTCCTAGAGGATCTGGCTTCCTCCTTCCTCAAATACCGATTCTCTTTTGTGTAAAAGCATTCCAACCTTGCGCGTTGTTTTGCGAGCTAACTAATCACCAAAATCAAATTCTGAACCAATCCCTCTTACCATGGCCATCAATATTGCATGGTCATTCAGATTACTGATTTCTGTAACATCTGTATAAGATCTCTCCAAAAAATATTTCAACGATTCTCGCAGAGCCTAGATCACACTGGACAAGGATATTACATCCTTGGGGTGAGTTGCATGCATTCAGACCTACTCTATAAACCTTGTTGCTAAACCATCGAATCTAGAGATCGACCATAGGTAGCCTAGTAAACCACATCATTGCTATTCTAGAGAGAGTTATAGAAAAATATCTACACTTGGTTGCATCATCAACTCATGCAGAATCCATCAACCATTCGTGTCCCATGATGAGCTGCCTAGGGTTAGTTTTTCCCTCATAGGCAGGCATTAATGGCATATTGAACCTCCTTGGATACTCTGCATGCAGGATATTATCAGTGAATGAGGTATGGCTTCTCAAGATTCCCAGTCATCATTGGACAAGCCTTGGCTCTCTCTCACTAGCTGTCTGATTGTAGCTGATAAATCCAGCATTTGGATAGTCAACGCTACCTTACGTGAATGGTCCGGTCGACGTCTACAAGCCGTTCCATGCCTTCTTGGTTTAACATCTTCCCAATCTGTACCTCATAAATCTACTTCATCGTCATTCCATGGAAGTGCTTGGTCAACATTTAATTGAACTCCATCATCTAAATCGGCAACAGCAGCTCTAGTTTGAATCCCAACGTGCGTAGGTTAATTCCCTTCTCTAGATGAGGGATCAGCACTGATCGTTCCTGAAAGACCACGATGGTCTGGCTGTTGATGTCCTGAAGTTTCTACATGATATCCATCTGTTCTACGATTTCTATGCTTGTGGTACTCATCCGATGAACTAAAACTCTCTGATGCTGAGTAAGGGGTAGGGTCCCTCCTAGCTTTTCCTCGCTGTTGCTGAGTGGGTTATTTCATTAGGTTAATATTGGCCTAAATCTTCTGATTTAACTTTCAACGGCTATCCATTAGCTATCTTATCAGATTTAGAATTTTAGCTCTTATAATAGAATCAGTTAGATTCTGGACTTCAACTGGTTCAGCACTCAAATCCATTGGTTGATGCTCAGACCTCCTTACTAGATACTAGCATTTTCATTTCCTTCCATGTACGTAGAAGTAGTTCGAATGTTCCTCACCATTGTTTATAGCTTTTCTAAGATTTTTGCAAATCTAAGTAGAATGAGAAAACTTCCTAAAGATAATTATGGATCTCCTTTGGGGGATTTATGCAATCCAGTAGCAATAAAGGGATCCTAATAAACTGAGAATCAAGGTTCTCAGTAAAAGCACCAAAAGGTTTGCACCAAAAATGGCCACAAACACCTAAGAATAGTTTTTATAAGAAAAGTAAAATTAAAATGAGTAAATGAATCAGTAAGCAACAGAGAGTAAGCAGTAATAAAAGGCACAAAGGTTTATAGTGGTTTAATGTTGTGTGTCTACGTCCACTTTGAAGATTATGAATCTGATTACAATAGTAGAACAAAGCTAGTACTTGATTATAATGGGTGTATAGTAAAAAGCAGAATAAAGTTCCTCAAAATGAACCAATTGACTTATATTTACATGGTGAGATGATGAGATATTTCACAAAGATTTCGGTAGAAGTTTCTCCAGGTCCATTGGGGCCTACTATAATGATCAGTAGTCATAATTCGTTGTTTTGGAACGATCGGCATAAATTATACCGATCGTTATTTTTTCCTTTGATTACCATGCGACCATTTGTGGAGGGAACCCGCATACCTCTTGACCTTGTTCCTAAAATATGAAGCCATTATGATTTATCATTTATGAGATATGGATTAATCCTTGTCGTATTTGGGTTGCTTGCCGAGTTACATCATTCGTTAGGAACGATTGGCATAAAATGATAGGTACTCCTTGAACCTAAGAGTTTTGACATGTGATCGTTTTTAACCTTAAATATATTGATTCCTTGAAAGTTTTAAGTGAATTGGCCTTGTGGATTTTGAGATATCGATCGATCTTTGTTGATTTGAGCTATTTTATGAATCGTTCCTGCGCGATCCATATAAATCCTTACTTTGTCTATAACTCGAGCATATGAGCTCCGATTGACTTGAAATTTGGAATGTAGCTTCATGGGGTTATGCTTGTTACTCCATACCGATTGTACCTCGATTGGGTCTAGGTCTGGATCTTCTCGACCATCGTTCATATTATCATATACACCTGATTCTTAAGGCTGGTAACCATCTGTTTCTAGTCAAGTTGATAATATCACGGCCTTGCAAAAGGCGGGATAACAACTATACACATTCCATTTTTCACCGAATTGATAAATTTGACGTACTATCTGTTAATAGCATCTCAAAAGCCAAGGCACTATTTCTAGTCACATTCCATTTCTCGTATTGACAGACTAACCATTGAGGTAGTCTTATATCGGCTTTACATTTCAAGAAGATTGATGAAGTGGAGTATTGAGCTAATCCAGTAAGAGAATACCTATAATCCTCAAGCTACAATTAAGGAATAGGCCCTGATGGACTTTACTGCAGTTTTCACTATTAGGGATGATGAAGGTGAATATCTTGAGGAAGACGCTCTTGCATAGCAGATGTACGTGGATGGATCTTCGAACGAGCATGAATCTAATGTAGGAGTGATTTATTAACACCCAAAGGAAGGAAGTTGAGTTACACGATACGACTGAAGCTCTAGGAAATGGACACCAAGGTCGAATATGAGGCATTAATAGTAGGATTGGAGATAGATAGAGAATTGGGAATAAGGTCACTATGCGCAAATAATGACTCTCAACTGGTTGTAAAGTTGGTGCTAGGAGAGTTCTAGGCTAAAAAGTAACGCTTGGTGTCCTATTTAAGAAATGTGAAGATTTTGCTCAATAAGATGGAGCATTATTCTATCATACGCATTCCACGATAAGAAAATAAGGATGCGGATGAGATGGAAAAATTGGTAAGTTCAGGAGATAGGCCTTTGTTAGAGGTCAATACTAGTTATAACCTTACTTAACTCATGCTTTGAAGAGGTAAATGTGGCTACGACTATCAATGGCCAGGAAACCTGCATGACACTAATTATAAGGTTCTTAAATGAGGGGGTCGACTTAAGCAAGGGAGTCTCACAAGAAAATAAGAATGGAGCCGAAAAATCTTACAGAAGGCGCCTCGCTTTATCATCCAAGATGGTATGTCATATCGAAGGGGATTTTCTAACCAGCTGTTACGGTGCATAGCTGGAAAGGAAGCCGAGGAGGTGCTTGAGATTATACACCAAGGTAGCTGTGGTGACCACATTGGGGCAGACTCTAGTGAAGAAGGTGTTAAAATAATTGAATTCAAATTGGAAGTAAGTGAATTTAAATAGAATTGAATTTGATTGAATTGGAAGCGAACCAACTTGAATGTAATTAGTGTATGTAAACTAATTGAAAATGAATAAATGATGTTAGTAAGTCCAATGTTAATGAATCAAACATGATTTAATTGAAAATCAATTTAATATATGTTAATGAGAAGTGAATTCATATTGATATGGTTACGGATAGATTGGATAGATATGGTTTGTTGGATGTTAGTTGGATGATAGTTGTTTGATGATTGGATTTGTTGCTTTGGATTGCATTTTCTATATTGGCATATATAGTTGTTGTATTGGTATATGTTGTATATTGATATTACTTTTCATATGTACATGTTTCTCATTTGTTTGTTGAGTATTTAGTAGGTGCGGATAGCGCTTGCTTGGCATTTGGAGCTCGCTTTCACGCTAATATTAGCCGTATATGCTCGCTAATAATATATAAGGTACATATCTCGGATTACATATCGTACTTTTATACTTTTTTCTCTACGTGATGCCTCATCCTCGATGATGAGATGTATATTTGTGATATATATATATATATATGTTATGATCCTACTACGATCGAACCGCACAAAGGAGACTAGTAAAAAAAATTGAAAATTTTAAGTGTTAGAATTTTTTTGAGAATATTGGAAAAATTTAGATGTTGAGTTATAAAGTTAAACGATATTAGTTGGTTTTCAAAAGATAACTACGAATGAATTTGAAACTTAGAAAAGTTTTTGTAAGAAGTTTAACTAAATGATTTTTAGGAAAGTTAAACACTTAGGAGATTTAGTAATCCAATTTGAACGAGTTGTTTTGAAAAGTTAATGGATTTTGTGACTTTTTCTTACTTGGTAATTTCGATGACGAAATTCTTTTAAGTATGAGAGAATGTAATGGCCTAGAATTTTAGTCATTTGAAATTCGTATATTTAATTGATTTTAAATATTCACAAGTTTATTTTATAAGATGAATGAACTAAATTTCGAATATAAGGATTTAATTTGTAACGTCCCGAAAATTTTCGACTTTCGAAAATTCAACATCGATACTCACTTTATCGACTGCCGAGAAATCGAAGGCCGGAAACCCGAAATGTTATGGTTTAAGAAAAAGAAAGAGAGAGAAGAAGAGGGAAAATGGAGAGGAATAGAAAATAGAACGGAACTGAAAACAACAGAACAACATCAGAATCTCACAATTCGCAGCGGAACAACATATAATAGTAAATGAATAATCTTTAAACAAAGAACTATATCAGTTATTACATTTTATACATTTCATTACATTACATCAGAGTGTACAACAACAACATCAAACAGCGGAAAAAGAAATACTATATACTAGTAATACGCCATGCCATCCATCTTGCCTCCAGCAACTCCAGAATATCCAGAATATCCTGATAAACCTTAACTCTTGACTGCCCGTGCGGAAATTTGTGGGCACCCAGAGTTTAGGAAGGAAAACAATAAACTCCGAGTCAGTCATGAGACTGGTGTGAGAACTCAAAACAGTTTATTTATCTTTAAAATCAAAATAGAGGAATATTTTTAAAGCCAATTCGCAATGCTTTTAAAAATGAGACTACCATAAGGCCTCCCGCACACACACACAATGCAAACGCAGAATCGGAGGAGATTTCTCCTTATGATAGTCAAAGATGCTTGATACGCAATAAAAAGACATTTGATATTATTACTAGTGCATAGTGTAGAGAAAAATTTATTTCGAAAGTAGAATATAAATCTTAGCCAACATAGACATTTCGAACTATGCCTACTATAGCTACCATCCAAACAGTGGGGCGCCACCATAAGTGAATGATAGGTTCTACAACTAATACCGTACAAGATCATATTGTTTCTTTGGATTTCCAACGAATGATCAGGCCAAGGAACTTCCCATTGCCACATGAGAATGCCTCTGGATGGACATCCCCGAGAACCAAACCGGATCTCTACCAACACAAGGCCGGGTTACCCCTAACTGAGTAACAACTGACCGAATATGCCATCCCCCGGTCCTTTGGGACCTTTCAACCGAGCGCTCGTAATCAATTCACACAATCATAAAGTGTTTTCAACATGAGTAAGTATCTGGGCTCCATACCATGATACCACCCTTTTCCAGAAAGAAATGCACATATCCTAAAGGGCGCTACCCCTCATAACCTTGCTGCATCTTTCCTGTTTTGACCATTCACGGGGTGTGAGGCTCGACGAAGTCACGTCCACAAAAACATACTTTATACAAAAGCCATGCTTTGGGTCAACAAATGATCATAGAAATGATCACCAGGATAGACGATCAAATAAACGATCCTATCACAAATAATCAACACAATGATCATTTAACAGCAACACTCAGCATGTCACATTACCAAATTGGGAATATATCGCTGATAACATTCAACTACATAACCTCTAAGCTCGTACGTCTCAGAGAAGGGTGTTAAGCTAAAAGAATAAATTCTCCGCCACCAACAGAAATATATTTGAATGAAATCTGCTTTATATCTCAATTTGTAACGTCAGACATACAATCCATACAAGTCTGTTCCGGGCTCGAACAAAACCAAAGGCACTTCTCACGAAGCCCTTGCAATCCGGGTATTCACAATCCCGATCGAATTTCCCGTCACTTAGGGAATCTCTATACCAGGAGCTACCCAGTGCAGAGACAATCGATAGGTCATCCTATCGCTTTCGCAAATACCCAGTCTTCAACACCGGTCATCAAATGCAATTCATAACGACGTATCACATATTCGGAATGGGTTATACGACCCCATGGTCCTTTCCCGGTTAACCCGAATAGTGAGCGCTTATTCAAAAATAAGTGTGGCATTCAAATTCAAACAATTCACATCAATTACCCATTCAAAGGGAAATATTGATAGTCGGTTATTGAACTATCAATGGATATGCACACATCACCAGTTTCCAAATAATTTTCCAAATTATTTATTTTCCAAAATATCTTTATAAGATATATAATTTTCCCACTTCAAAAATAAATCAATATTTATTTTTAAACAAGTTCCGCTTTCTATTCATAAATTCCATAGTGAATTTTCATTCCAAAATATCCATGCATATACGATTTCAATTATTCATTTCAATTTATCTTCAAAAAAATAAATTCTTAAGATATTCACTTTATATTGGAAAACATTTCCATACTTATTTATTCATAAGTAATTCACAAATTTTATTTATTTTCAACCTTTGGAAAATATTCAATATACTTAAATCGAGATTAAGTATATATTTCATTCTTTAAGGAAATCATTCTCTTAAACATATTTATTTGGGCCAAAACGAATGTTGCGTAAAACATCGTTACAACAACCCAAAATCACTAGTATAGGGGTTCGAAATTAAAATAGATATATAAATCCCAATACTATACAAAACATTTCCTTTCGGAAATCATTTACTATAACAACAGTGTTATAGTCCACCATTTCCTTCTATTTCTCGAAAACGTCTATTTCAACAATCAATGTTGAAATCTATGGTTTCGAATCTCAATACATTTTAAAATATCGTTAGATCGTTTTAATTCTGTTTAAAACATCAAATCTAAACATTTTCTTTAACATATTATTCACTATTCAAAAACGTGAATATACTACGTTAACAATTTTCATCCTTTTATACATTTCATTTTAAAGGATTATTCACTGTTCAAAAACTTGAATATAACTCCATTAATAGGTTTTCAACAATTTACTTATCAAAATAAGTCGTTTACGAATTTATAAAACAACGTTTATAAATTCCTTTATTATTTATTTTATAACAACTTCCATTTATACATCTCCTTTATTAACATGTCTCAACTCATATCTCATGATATACTAGAAATTCATATTATAAGTTAAACACTTAAAATTTATTCGTTTACAAGAATCGTTCCTTTGAACTTCATAATTATAAATCCTATAACTTATAAGATTCAATGATTTATTCAAAACTATTCTTTTAATAACTTTATAAAATTTATAAATCTCACTATTTATAAATTTCATTTATAACTTCACCATTTTTAATTTTATAAATTCCATTCATTTACAAAATTCATTTTCACTTCATTCAAACACTTATAAAAAAACTCGTTTTATAATTCCAACATTTTAATTTATAAATATCAATTTATAAATCTTTTAATATAAATCAATTTATATTACTATTTTAAAAATGCCTTTAAACTCCTTTATAATTTCCTCATTTTGATTTATAAAATAATCAAATTTTATAAATCCTATATTTAAACTTTTTATAATACATTCAGAAATCCAATTTAAACTATTTTATAAAATCCTTAACCCATATTTCTCAAAAATAAATCTTTAATCGTATTTCTCAAAATCATAATTTTTATAACTTTAAAAATTATAACGTTTATTTATTTAAAATGGATCAATTCCAAACATATAGTATATTTTCAAAAATCACTTTAAAAATCATTTTAAAGTTCCAAATTTGGTCCAATGATGCTACACACCAAATAGTCAATCACGACAACAACGATATCATATATCGATATGATAATCCATCAAATATCAAAATATCTGAAATCAAATAAATACGGTTGAGGAATCCAGTTGGATCCCTCCAACCTGTTTTCCTGCATCCACAAACATTAGCACAATACCAATTTCGCTCCAGTACGAAATTATCGCGGTATATGGGATTTAAAATATTATCCGCTTGATAGACGGCGCAATAGGGTCTCATCCGCTATACAAATGCGGGAAATCAATAACTCCAATATATACATATGCCAATATATATATATTGTTATTATATATAATACCAATTTCACTGTTTATGAAATATTCGCGGTATATGTTTTTAATAAATAACATCCGCTTACTAACGGCGTATAATGTCTATTTTAACAATCAATAGATATCAATCATCATTCAAACATGCATTCAAATATTTTAAATCTAACTATTTAAAATAAAATCGAAACCGATTCGATTGAGTGAGAAGTTCTCACCTTGATTTCAATTTCGTTTTAGCGATCTATTTCGAATAAAATTAAACGGATGTTTAATTTTACCCGAAATTCTCACTAACTCCAAACGACTCCAATCTAATTCCATCGCGTAGTGCTCGTCCATACGATTCCAACGCAACTGGTTTCGTGCGTTTTCGACCTCGTATGAAAAAGTTATGTATTTTTGAAGTTAACACAATTTTACATAAACAATTTACACTTAAATTAACTATTTTTAATACCCTAACTATCCATAGCCGTGAGATCTCACCCTGATGAATCCTGGCCGCTCCATCTTTCTTCTCCCTCATCTCACGCACGTTGCTTCTACAGGCAACTACACGCACGCAAAAACCCATACCTCATAAACTAGGGTTTCGATTTGCTCCGCCAATACTCGACTAAACTTCATCAAACCACCTCCATGTTGAAGCCCATTGCAAGAGCTATGTTCGACCCCCATCTTGATGAACTCGGCTGCCCCATGAGCCTCGAAATGCGCGCGCAACTTCAGGTCTTTGAGCTCCAATTGCCATCAATCCGTAGCGTATTTTCCGATCATAGCCGTTGGATTTATAGAACGTGTTGTGCTCTACAAGATTGTAGTTGGAAGATTCTTGTAATTGTTAGTGGATTGGAAGAAATCGAGGGGGAAAGGAGAGTGATTTTCGGCCTTCCATTTGTAACTGGCGGCTAGGGTTATTACGGTTTCAATTTTTTATTTATTTATGAAGAGAGGTGGTCTATTTATAGGATTTTCTCAAACACTATTCAATCCGAAAATTCCGAACTCCGATTCACGCGCCGTAACCAGCGTTTCTAAGGTTTACCCCGCGTTCCGGACACAATGGAATAGGTTTCGAAAGATAATTCGGACATCTGTGCGAGTTATGGCTATAAACGTTCAATTTGAATTAAACCGATTTAAATGATTTTATAGGCGTTTTAATTTGTACCGGACAAACGGTAAATCTGATTGACATGAAATTTGAAACCTTACAATAATATCACATTACAGATCCGATGAAACTAGTTTCGTCGAAATCCGAGACTTTTTGAAAAATGGCTATTTTAACTCGCCAAATTAAAATTAAAAATAATTCGATGCGTTTCGAGCTGCCACGATCAAACGATAACTCCGATTGCTACGAAAATTGAAATCCGGTAATAACTAACTATTACGGATCCAATGAAACTGGTTTCGTCCAATTCTGAGACTGTTCAAAAATTGACTATTTTCACTAGTCGATTTTAATATTAAAATATTCAATTTTCACAAATAAACTTTTAATTCGATTTTAAAAGTTCTAAAATATCATTCTAACTCCAATATGATAAAATAAAATTTTACAAATCATTTTCAATCATATTTAACTCAATTTTCAATTATTGCCATAATTTAACCTATTAAATTATTGATTTAATTATTCAATTAAATCTAATTATTCAAATTAAAATTTATTCGACTTATAAATTCACTTATTAACATTTAAAATAAATTAAATATTTAAATTTTAATAAATTAAAATTCTGGGTCGTTACATAATTGGATAATTAAATTATTAACTTAATATTTGAAATGGCAGAAATAATTGGAATTTGAATTTACTATGAATAAAAATGATTTATAAAGTTGAATTAAATTTTATTTGAATTAGAATGGTGTTAGAGAACTTTTAAAATTGAATTAAAAGTTAATTTGTTGAAATTGAATATTTTAATACTTCATTGACGACATTTTTCATATTGTCTTGGATTTTGACAAAACCAGTTTCACTAGATTCATAATGTAATATTATTGTAAGATTTCAAATTTCGTGTCAATCCGATTTACGGTTTGTCCAAGGCAAGTTAAAACGCGTAGAACTTCATATAAGTGAATTTTAAATTTTAGATTAGTCGATTTGAAAACCTATCTTCCAAATAGGATCAAACTGGCTCCCGATATATATTCTATTTTGTTCAGAATAGGGGTAAAATATTACTAACGACAGACGGCATGTTTCGTTTCGAGTTCGAAAAATTTCCGGATGAATAGTGTCATAGAATTTTCTATAAAAACCCTCCATCATTTCATTTTTCACAAGCATTAGGTTTCAAAGCCCTAGCCGCCACTTCTTGTTAATGGCCAGAATTTCATTTCGTTTCTCCTCAGTTTTCTTCAAATCCATCAATCTATTCGAAAAAGTTTCAACCACAAAATTATAGAGGGCATCGAGAACTATAAATCTGACGGCTATGATCAGAAAATACGCTATGGATCAACAGTAATTTGAGTGCAAATGTCACACATTCGACCGTGTTATTTCCTGCGTCAGCATAGCCGATCTGCACACGGTTCTAGGAGAAGGTGTGTATGGGTGAGGACTTTCAAATGGAGGTGGCTGATTGTCTTCAAGCATCACGTGGTGGTTGCGAGAATTTGTGATAAAGTGGCGACTATGGCTTTACATTTGAACGCGATTTTCATGATAGGGAAGAATAAATAATCGACAGCCAGATGTTAATCAAGCAAATCGTGTGGCCAGTATTGAGTAGGTTTTAAAATTAAATAAAAAAAATTGTGAAATTTATATATATATATATATATATATTAAAATTGTACAAACTTTAAAACTGCATAACTTTTTCATAGGAGGTCCGTTTCGCACAAAATAAATTGCGTTGGGTCCGTATTGACGATCATTATATTTTAGAGCTAGCTTGGAATAAAATTAAACGATCATTTAATTTTATTGGGAATAAAACACTGCAACTGCTTTTGGAACCATTATGAGTACAACTCGCTCTTTCTGATTCACAGATATTTTTATATAAGTGATAAATAATTTATTTATGATGATTGATGATTGTTTGGATGATATATAATATATTATCTATATATTGATTGGTACTTGGATATATTCCTACCTATTGGAGAAGATGACCCTATACGTTCTCGTATATGAGCGGATGACCCTTCGTACGCACGTCTTCCTCAAAGTGGACATTGTACACATATTCTAATATGTATATTTGTTGCAGATGATAGATTGAAGGGATACAACCGGATTCCTCAACGGTATTGGTTTATTTACAGATATTGATATATATGTTGTTATCATATGATATATGATGTTTTGGATACCGTGATTGATGTTTTAGTGTTGTTGCAACAATGGGCCTATTTTTGGAAATTTAAATATTAAAGTGGTGATTTCAAATTAAAAAGAATTTTCAAGTGATTCGAAAATATATAATTTTGAATTTTTAAGTAAAAGGAATTTATTTGAAATAAATAAATGTTATAATTTTTATGTTATAAAAATTATGATATTTGGGAAATATAATCAGAATGTGATTTTGAAATATAGAGATAACTATTTCGTAAAATAGTTTAAATGGTATTTTTGAATTTATTATAAACCGTTTATAAATAAGATTTATAAAATTGAATTTTTATAAATCGGAATAATGGAATTATAAATGAGGTTTTGTAAATGTTAAAATGAAGTTATAAAAGGATTTTATAAGTGAATAAGATTTATAATTTGTGAAGTTATAAAAAGAATGATTTTGTAAATAAGAGAATTATAAGTAATTTACTTATAAATTGAATTTGGCATATAAATGAGATAAATGGAATTTGTTAATAAAGTGATTTTATAAGTTGATGTTAATAAAATATAAATGGAATTTATAAACATTGTTTTATAAATTCGAAATCAATTGAATTTAATAAATATAGAAGTTTATTACAGGAGATATATCCACGATTTTGGACAGTGGATTATCGTTTAATAAATGTGTAGAAATATTGGATTTGGTAAATGAACTATATTCACGATTTTGGAAAGTGAATAATGATTTAAATTATATAGACGTTTTTGGGAAAGTGATATTTTGAAGGAGTTTGTAACGACCCGCAAATCCGTACCCCCTTGAGTCATCACTATTCTACATAAATCAACTCAAGTTGTACAGAATTACGAACCATTTGGGTTAAAGAAGAAGAGGTAGAAGAAGAAAATAGAAAACAACATCAGAATCAAACCATCGCAGCGGAATAAAATATAATAGATAATAAACAATCTTTACACAAAAACAAATATATATCTGTTATACATTACATTATCAGAGTCCATCAATCAACATAACACACAATTGGCAGAAATCACAACCTACCCTCATACAACTGAGTACATCGCTAAACAACACAGCGGAATATATATAAACAAGTACGGGAGTACGTATCGTCATCCAGCTCATCTCCTAAGCTCCACAGTATCATATCCTGTATCCTATAATACTCGGTTTGACCTGAGCATTATAGTTAAATAACACCCGAGTAAGTCTGGAATACCAGCGTGAGAAATCACACTCAAATTGATTATTAAAGTTTCAAAATCCTTTTGAAAACAAAAGCATCTCGTAAGACCACGCCACAGATAAACATTTTGGGTTTTTACCTTACGATAGCTAAAACATTTCTTATAAAATCCTCTGATATTATAATAGGGTCTATATACAAATATTTATTAAAATAGCCGAAATTGTTACATTATTAAATTCCAGCTACTAGCCACAGATTGGGTAATTCAAACTGAACTCGTACAAGGCTTGTAGGGGGAATGGATTTCCAACTAATGACTAGGCACTGGGGTACCACCTGTCACGGCACGTGGCCTAGATCACAACACCGAGGAGCCATCCTAACTCCCCTGCAACACAAGACCGGAACCATCCCTTACTGGACAGTCCCAAGCAAGATCACCCCGCGGTTGGGATCATCAACCGCCCACTAAGCCGAAATAAAAGGGACATCTAGACAGGGATGACCTTACCCTAAAATGGGTGCTACCTACCTAGCCTTACTGCATAACCCCTGATTTTCAGTCATTCCCGGTTGATGAGGCTTGAGGCTAAGCGTTACCTTTTAGAACATATCCCTTAGAATGTCCATCGTCCACCTGACGATGTTCCGAAAGCATTCATCCATACAAGTTCGTCCTGGGTTCGAACGGAATCGAATGCACTATTCCTACTACATCCATTTTGAAAATATCCTCAGGATTAGTAGCGACCGGCCCTTGCACTTCACTGCTCCATCTTCGACTCCAAACTCGTTTTCCATGAAAACGTACAAACCAGATCGAAGTGGTTTTCGAGAAATAAATCTCAATCCCGGTCTCTTCAAAATGATCAACGCATTTGTCCAGTATTGATAGTCAGTTATTTAACTTCAATTAATATCACAAACATCCATCAAACAATAAATAATTTCCCAAATTATTTATTTATTCAAAATATCTTTGCAAGATATATTTCCAATTTCAACCCTTTGAAAACAGTTCCAAACTATCTTCCTTTACAGAATAAATTTCCCAAATATTTTCTATTTCCTCTGGGATCACCAATCACAAAACTTAGATTTTTAAAATAATTTAAAACGCTTTTCTTTGAAATATACTTTAAAACATTTAAGTTAAACTACTTCAATAATTTGTTAAAAATACATATTTGAAAATATTGTTACTTATAAAATATAAACTAGGTTTTCACTTTTTAAAACAAAATACTAAGTCACCTTTTAAATAATTACTACGATGATAGATTTGAAAAATACTTACTTTAGAATTTAAACATTTAGAAATAATAAATTTCCAAAAACATACTTTTTAAAACAACATTAAACCCTTTATCTTATATTTCAAAATTTATTTTGGAAACGTACCTGGCTATCCAGAGAAATATACTTCTCTTCACATTCTTCTTTAAATTTCCAATTCAAACACTTAAATCAATTTCCAAATTGATTTCCAATTTCCTTCCTTTTTATTCCAAAATCCATTAGTTTCATATTTTATTCCTTAATTATGATTTAAACTACTTTTTAACTGAAAATACCAATTTTAGATTTCTCAAATTACTTCTTAATCCTTTTGAATAAATTTAAACTTTGAATTTTAAAATGATCCTTTATTCCTTTTAAAATAATATCACTTGATTTTACAATTCATTAATTTCTGTTCATTCAAAATCTTTTCATACTCGAAGTTATTTATTAGTATTTGAATGTCACTTTCATTTCTTTTCAATTCATTCTTAATTTATTCAAATTTTCTATAATTATTTCGCTTACAAATTCACTTCTTTTATTTTCTTTCCAAAATCCAATTTATATATTTTTGGTAGCTCATTATACCCAAATATATTCAATCAAACCATAGCATTCAATATTCCAATATAATTCATTATAGAATATTAAATAATCGCAACAGAGAATATTAAATAATTTAAATATATGTTGAGGGACCCAGTTGGATCCCTCCAACCTGTTTTCCCTGCATCTACAGACATTAACACAACATAAATACCAATTCCACTTCGAGGTGGAATATCACAGTACATGGGATTAAATATAATATTATCCGCTATTATGCTGCGCATAGGGTCTCATCCGCTATATAAATGCGGGAAATCAAACATTCCAAGATGTAGTATATACTATAATATAGAACATCAATCAATTCAACCATTCAAACAATTATTTAAATTTAATCATTTAAATTAAAATTAAAATTCAACTGAGTGAGATTAACTCACCTTTGATTCTTGTTTCGCAACCCACTTCCATTCCGACTTGTTTTCTTTCAGATATGGACCTTGAATAAATATTAGATGATTTTATTAATATTCAAAATAAAATCGAACTGATAAGTACCATTTAATAAATTCAATTGGCTAGTGATTTAAATTTGAACTAATTTTTCTTCGAATAATTTCTTAGTAACTAAAATAAATAGATAGGTTAATTAACCAAATTAACCAAATTATTTCCCAAAAATTTAAAATTAAGCTTTAAATAAAAATAGGTACATATGCGTATTCATTCTAGAATAATAATTTATTATTATCATTTTTGAAACAGCCTATATACTTCAATGATCTGCTTTTAATAAACTCCATATAACATTTCTTTAACTATCTAAATCTTATATATATCCGGTTTATCTCAATATTTTAAACATGTAGGTACACACATATTTTTGTCGAGCAAGTCAAATTTATCTTCTGGAATAAAATCCCATTTTTCTTTTCCATCATAATACCTTTATATTCCACTTAGCAATAATATCCAATCACAAAATTCCAAAAACATTTTATCGACTTTCTTAAAAAGTGCCAATATTTATTCTTTCGAATATTAACCTAGAATATATTTGTAATATCAAATTTCAATTAAGAATTCACCATTCCTTCCTTAAGTTTAGTATATGCATTTAATATGCTTGTTTATTTATTTACACTTCACCACTTTAGTTTATATCTATTTCTATTCATATTGGTTCTCCCATTCCATATGAATTTAATTTATTTTCAACTCTGAATGTTTAATTTTATCTTTCATTTATAACGGATTCATATCGTTATTTACAATTAGTTTCATTCACTAATTTATTCCAATTTCTAATTTATAATCGTTTTATCGCTAACAAAAATTTTCCCAAAATTTTCAAAAAAATTCTAACTCCCAAAATTTTTGAAATTTTTTGGAAGAGTTTCTTTTGTACGGAAGAGCTTTTGTAATTTGACAAAAGATATAAATATATATACATCGACCCACACGGTCGGAAAAACCAAAAATAATGTATATTTCCTATTTTTATTGCATAGGCATACCTTATTTAGCATTTATAAGCAAGCGACTTATTATTTTAGCATTTTGCATGATCAAATCCATCCATACGGCTTCCCTGAACCTGTACTTACTCAATTTAAATATGTAAGTACAAAATATATGAAATTTATTAACATTTCACTTATATTCAAATAGCTATCACATAGATTTCATAAGTAATGCATGTGATATACAGACATAAACACATAAATTTCACATATAATGCATGTTATATAATTTCCATAAGCATATATAAGGTTCCGACACTTATTACAATTGCTTATAATCAATTCTCAAACCATTCCATTCAGTTGAAGTGATTTACAACTTACTTGCTTTTATTTAATTCATTCTAAGCAAAACAAACTCATATTCATTCCAATTGATGCAAACTTCAATTTATCAAACTGCTATTGATTCAAATAATTTTGTTTACTTCCGTTTACGTCGAACAACCAAATTTCTAATGCAATTCGACATTATTAATGTGAATAAATAATAACATAAGCTTTATAACCAATTTAAATTGATTCCAACTCAATGTATATAAATTAAATTCCAATTTAACTTATTTACAAACCATATAGTTGCATTCCATCCTGTTTCACATTGGTTTTATTCAAAGCCATTTCGTTATACTCGACATCATCTCATGCTTCTATTAACTTTAAACTTAAGTCAATTTACTTCAATTCACTACCATTTCATAACTTAAGTTCATTCTCGCTTTAATTTATTCATACTCGAATTGGATTTATTTTCATCTCAAATCATTTTCATTTCAATCCAATTCCATACAACTTCAATTCATAAATCATTTTCATTTCAATCCAATTCCATACAACTTCAATTCATAAATCATTTTCATTTCAATCCAATTCCATACAACTTCAATTCATATTTAATTCACTTACAATTCTAAGTTGAATTTCTATTTATAATTCAAGCTTGATTTCCAAACTCTGTTATCTATTTACAACTCAATTCTAAGTTAATAATTTTGAGTTCCATTTCCATATTTCATCCACTAATTTATTATCTAATTAGTTCTCCCTTGGTTTAAATTCAATTCTTGATTTTTAATCTCAGAATCTCTTCATCACATTTCTTAAGGGCAATTTATTTTATAATTCAAGTTTGGATTTTTCTTTTATTTCCTAATTCATCAAAAATATTTATTTTGGGTTTTCTATCCCACTTTCCAATTTTATAAATCACAACTTATTATTTTTCACATTTCCCTTCATTCTAGGCTTGAATATATTCATCTTTTATTTTTAACTCAAGATTTTCGCTTATTTATAGCCTAAGTATATTTTATTCTATGGATTTTTAATTCTTTTATAAGTTATTATAAATTATTTATTCCAACTTATTTACTTCTTATCCCACTTACTTCCATTTATTCAGGTAAGAATCTAATTCCATTTAATATCATTCATGACACAACTGACTTTTGATTCAATTCAATCCAAATTTAATTCAATTTCAATTACAATTTTATTTAACTTATCTCAAGTTAAATTCAGATATATTTGCTTCACTTTCATTCACTTAAGTTAAATTTTAATTCCCGGATTAAAATTTTCAATTTCTTCTTATTAATATCAACTTTACTTTATAAGTTCAATAGTTGATCCATTTATTCATTCACAAATTCATTTTCAACCAATAAATTTTATTTCCAAACATTAATTATTTTTAGTCCATTTGAACTTATTCCGCACCTTATTTTACACATTTAAATCAAGCATCATCCAATATTGAATTTCATTTCATTTGCATACCATATTAATTAATCAGTTACTTATAAATTTTAATCTTAAAACTTTGTTTATTTAATCCAACTTGACTAATTTTTTTTTCAAACTTAAGTTCAACATTCAATTTTGAAAACATATATATCTAACCAAACTATTCCTTTGATTTTCAAAATCAACCAAATTTCTCCAACAAACATTAATCCAAAACATCCTGGTAGCAATCCCTCTTTTGGAAACTCAAAAATGAACACCGATGATGTCACGATCATCATCGGAATTATTTTCCAGCGACCGTAATGAGTTCAATGCTTTTATCTCTTTTTAAACCCTTGAAATATTTTTAAATTCCAAATCTCTCTAGATTTCAAATCTGATTCAAAAATATTTCTCACATATTTTTTTCCCAACCTTTGGGAATCATTTTCAAATTCAAAGGAACTTAAATTCCTAAATTTTCAAATTCCAAACTCTTTAAATTTTATATTCAAGGAATTTTGTCTTATTTTAATTATTAATCACGCTATAATTCACATTTAGTTTATATTTAAATTTCATTTGTATACAAATTGGCCTCTTAGTTTTTAATTATGGTTTCAATTCCTTAGTCAATTATGAATCACATTTACAAATTCCATTAATTTATTAACTTATTCCTTAATCTTTGGTTATTATTTCAATTTCTTATTCAATTCTCATACAATGATAATAATTTAATATTATCACTTTCTAACAACCAAGCATCCATATATAACTATATCAATTTACGAAAAATCATTTTCTTTATATACAAAAATAATTTTGGGTAAAATTACTTCATTTACCCTATTTAAAACAATACTGTGTCGGTTTATCTTGTTTAAGAGTTTAGAAATCCCTATCGATAAATATGGCATCCCACATATCGACCAGAATCCATAAACACTCAACCGATAAATCAACGTAATATAAAAATAATTTTATATTCACTAACAAATACGCGCTCATATCTATTAATACGCTCAAGCTCATTCTAGAGTACTACAGACTCTATTTAATGAGTAATCCCCACCAGAGCCAAGGTTATCACCAACCTTGTAACAACCCGGATATTTTAACGATTTTATTTAATTTAATTAACCGTTTTTGTGTGAAAAATAAAAATAATATAAACGATAAAAATTTGAAATATAAATTTGATATTTGGAATGCGTCCAGTTAAACATAGCAACTGGCAAATTTTCGTCCGAAATTTTGAAAGTTTATTTCGCGCGTAAATTTACTTCAATTTAATCAGTTAAAAAGCGATGAAAATAAAACGTTTTCAAAACCAAAATATTTTTACATAGAAAAATTCTAAAACATCTTTTGAGCAAGTTGTCAGTTTGTCGTTTTTCCAAATTCGGACATTTTTAGCTCCGTCGATCTTATTTTTCTGTGATTTTCTTGCATTTTTCGTAGTATAAAATTTCGAATTTTTATATTTCAATCATACAACTGATATCTGTATACGGTCCTAATCATCTCGTCGTGTTGATCACCGTAGTATATTCATAATTGAGTTTCGATGTCCAGTACGCGATGAAATCGCGATATGGTTAACCGTATCAGTATTCAATTTGTAATCTTTGGTTTCCCACCATCATTTAATCAGCTGGTAGTGGAAAATCAAAGGTCATAGCTTTAATATTTCTTGAATACAGCTTGACTTTTGCTACTTCGTAATGTCTGCATTTTCCACCTTTTCATGTTGCTGGTTCACACTTTTGAGAAAAAAGGTAAAACCCAATAGAAACATTATATTTTGTGCACTGTAAATTGGGTCCATAGAAAACGTTCTGGTTCATTTCCAATCCCTCTTCCTCTTTTACATGTATTCCCTTCCTTATGTCATTTGGCCTCAACCCATTAGCCGATCTCCTTCCGACCTAGCAGTCCACCACCAACTAAAATCCGAAGTCAGCATCTCACACACTCACGCAAGCAACCAAACCACCTAGTTCGGCCTCTATTTCCATCGCCAAGCAGCGCCGCATCTCGCACCTAACCGCACACAAGTCATTCCTTCCAAGCCTTGCACCTTCGTTCCACCTCCCACATCCTCTCATCAGCCACCTGCGGCTTCCCACCAACCACGACCAGCAGCTTTTTCCCCCTACCTCATCTTTCCTTCTCATGCCGAGAACCATACACGTATACCTACCCACTACCGACAGTTTCCATACCCGATGAACCTCCCTCAGCGCTGCATGCCGAAGCCATGTCACCACCAAGCCGAGCATGCGGCCAAGCTTCCACCTTCGTTCGATGTTGCATCTTCTGCTTCCAAACTCGTTTCTCCATCCGTGCAATTATTTATCTCTTGTAAGTGGGTATATATATTAATATATATAAACATTAGTTTATGTTGTACTGTTATAAGGTAAGTTATGTATTAATTATTAGATTTATTTATATTGTTTTCTTTACTTTTTCGTTTCTAGATCTAGGTTGTCTGTTGCAATTAGTTACACATAACATGTAGGCTCATATATACAGTGCTAGTGTAGATATATGGTAGTGATGCAAGTTTTGATATAATAATATATAAGGTATGTACAGTAGGTACGTATATAAGCTGGGTTTTTTTTAAGTATTGTATATGTATAGGATTTGTATAATATGTTGTTATAAATTGCAGTTCTTTATATTTATGTGTATAGGCATGTAATATATACAGAGATAAAATTACATTGCATATCGTTAAGTTTAATAAATGTATAGCAACGGGTTTTATACATTGGTATAAGTTAAATATATGTGTTTGCATATTGTCACCGTATGTATTATTACATTTCATATAGTCATGTGTTTGTATATTGTTAGGCGACATCTGCATTGGTTATTGATTATAAAAAGACTGTGCATATATAGCCGTTGTTCATAATGTACATGATCTTAGGTTTTTTTTTATTTTTATATATATGTTAATGTGTTTATGTGTTGGGCTTTAGAAAATAATGTGTGCATAACCTGTCATTTATATGCGAGTGTGGTAAGTTGAAGTTATATTTGTTTTTTTATTTTGACTTCTAAATCTTATATGAGCTTAGTATAATAGGTTTGTCTCTATACAAGTCATTATATAAGACGATACACACCATTTAATTTGTTCATTCGGTGTAGAGTTCTTTTTATGCATATATATTAAGTTATGCGGTATATATTCGACAGTTTTATAAAAGCTATATATATAAGTTTACTTATACTATTTATCTTCACCAACCTAAATTATGATCCGATTTCGTCTAAATACTTGTTATCAGCTTTGGTTATCAAATTCGTGCCTGGAATCGTAACTCAATTTCAGTATCCGTATCAATGTGCGTATCCGTGTCATCTTCCGTATTTTCTAGCCTCGAAAGGTGAGCAATCACTCACGATTAATATTCTTTTATTTATTAAATTTGATTTCAATTGAAACGACAATTGAAATATGCTGTTGTTAGTTATGTACACTGTTATTACCTGTATCTGTTCACCTATGATATCTGACACCATTATCTGTTAATTATTTATGCGACGATAATACAGTTTGGTTGATAATTGTTTGATTGATTGTTGTTTTATTGGATGTTAAATTGTAATGTATTAAGTGATAAATGTTATGCAATTGAATTGATGTAGGATTGTTAAAAAAATAAAATTTGAATCGACATATGTTTTGAATTTGATTAGTTAATTTGAATAATATGACCCCTTAAATGTTTAATTATTCGACACGTAGAATGGTAATTACCCTTGAACCAGTTGAATTTATGTGTATAAATTGATTGAAGTATGAAATTGAATGATTGATGTAAAGTGTAGAACCGCATAAATAATAATGTAATAATCTTTAATCTACATGAAATGATAGTGTAGATTCTAGAAATAATTATATTAATTCGCACAAACAACAATGTGAATTAATACGATTATTTCGGGATTATTTGAATTGATTATTGGATTGTATTTGTTTGTTGTTATTGCTTCTTTATTTACTTTGACACCATCCCAGTTATCAAACTGCAAGTTCCCTTTGCTATGTTTGACTTTTGAATTGAAATTGGAATCGGGTTGAAATGATAAATACCCAAATGAACTTGACCTAGGATAGAGAATTAAATAAAATCCGATTGGTCAATAATTTGATTGAAAAATAAAATAATGATTTTATTCGAGCAAAGAATAAGTTTTGAAATGAAGTTAGAATTTGAATTTTTGAAAGGAAAATGTAAAGATTTAAATCTGAAACAAATATTAACGTAGCAATTGTTGAAAGAACGTTGTTTGAAATTTAATTAATTAATAATTAAATTTGGAATTATTAATAAATAATTTGGAATTAGCAATGATTGGGTTTTGAAATTATTAAGTTTGAAATCATTTAATAATTAAATTTGAAATTATAATTAAGTTTGGAATTATAATTATGTTTGAAATTATAAATTGAATTTATAATTAAGTCGAAATGATTTGATAATTAAGTTTGAATTCATAATTAAGTCGAAATGATTTAATAATTAAGTTTGAATTTATAATCAAGTTTGTAATTATTAAGTTTTGAAATTATTAATAATTAAGATTGAAATTATTTAATAATTGAATAGGATTGAATTATTTGATAATTGAATAAAAATTGAATTCTTTGATAAGAGAATTGAACTTTTGAATTAGTGAATTTGAACTTTGTGAATAAATGAAATTGGGTTCCTTTAGTTGTTAAATTTTCGGAAAATTTATTTAAGTAAATTAATAAGTGAAATTGAACTTCTTGAATGTATGAATTTAGTTTCTTTATTAACTGACTTTGAAATTTGTAATTAAGGAAAGAAATAAGTGAAATTGAATTTCTTTAACAAGAAATAAAATGTGATTTATTGAAATTAACGTAAGACTTGTAATTTAAAGAATTGATTTGACGAATCTAATTTAACTCAAATTTGAAGTTTGATATAATGGAGTTGAACTTAAGTAATTGATTTAATGAATTGGAAATTAAATGGAAAATGTTTGAATGATAAATAAACCTAACGAATATTGAATGAAATTGATTAATGAATTGAAATTGGTTTGAATGTTAAATTAAATTAATTTAAATGATTTCGGAATGAAACTTATATACGAAATTAGATGAATGTTTGAATTGTTTAAATAAAAGTTGAAAATTAAATTTTAGATTTTGAAATGGGATTTTGGGAGATTTGAAACGTAAAAATATGGAAATTGATATTGAAAGACAAACGAAATGTTGATTTACGAATTGAAATTGAAATTGATTTGTTTTGAAATATATTAAATGACCAATCGGTGTAATAATTACGAAAGTTATTAAAGAAACCGGAATCGGTTATGAATATACTCTCTATCTAAACCGAAAACCACTTTAATAACAATACGTGGAGTGATGATCCAGAATGAAGTGGTTGGATTGATGTACGTGATGACTGAAGAAAGAGAACGATAATGGATAGCCTTGACACTTGTGTCAAATTGGAAATGACTAAAATCAGGAGCCGTGCCGGGCCAAATGGGGTTAGCCACCTCGAGCGGACACACTTCTTCGTAACTACTTCTCATTACTTGTGATTGATTGGTGCACCCTCGGAATTCCACGAGTGTTGTTTCGCGGTGTTGCGATCGCTGCGGCGATGCGTTCTCACCAGTCCGGATCATGCGAACGGTAGTTTCACTACCTTGGGTATTGCCTCATGTGCCTTGTCATACTTGTATCCCTATATACGCGACCACTACGAATTCGTTTTGTGTTATACCTATGGAGTACTCCCTGATATCCCACCAGTTTACGGTGGAGTTTACAGTGCTGTATAGACTATGACTTTATATGAAAATGTGTTAAGGGGGATAATGGTAACGCCTTAACACTATTTTGATATTTATATTAATGATAGACATTATCTATTTAGCGTATACTACTACATAGTAGATAGTTTAACGGATCCTTAGAGGATGGTTATTCCAACATCCTTTGAGTTACTTGTATTTCGATTGCTATTTCACTTGAGTTGAATTTATTGATATAAGAATATTAATCCTGACTCGAGTGTTTGTGTTTTGCTTTACGCTCGGGTCAGACTGAGTGGTTCAGCTTTTGAGACTCATCTTTGGAGTTGGAGCTTTGCTTGAAGATCCAACCATCTATTCTGTTTTCAGTATTCGATGATTTCAGTGATGTATTCTGATTTGTACTTGATGTATCATATTTCTCTTCTGTTGTAAACTCTGATGTATCTTATATATTTATATAGTAGCTTCATGAACTATTATCTCTTTTACTTCCGCTGCATATTATTACTCTGTGTCTGTGATTCTGTGATTATTTATTTACTGTATATCCGTGTTTTGCCAAATTTAAATTAACAATTCGGTATTTTGAATTCAAGTCCGACATGTGCGGATGCGAATAGTCCAAAATAGCGGGTCGTTACAGTTGGTATCAGAGCCTTGGTAGCTCTAGGCAAAACTTAGTATATATGGTAAATGTATTTACAGAATCACTCTCATTCGAGTTTCAATCTCTTCCTTTTGACTCAATTCCTTTGAATTTTGGGACGTTCTCTCGGTTCTGAAATTCATTCTTGTCCCTCACTATTCGTCTTCCTTTCGATTCTGGAGTATCACATAACTCCGCTTCGAATGATCTTTAAAATGAATGGGCGGTCTCGCCAAACTTCGAATTATTTGTAATGGGTGAAACTCCTTTACAATAGGCATTGGTTTACCGGAGATTTCTGTATCCTCGGTTTATGATGCTATCTATCCACTACTATACCTGAATTTTATTTCTTGAGATCGAATGTCGATTTGCCTCAAAACTCTGCATCGATCTTACTCTTGTAGTTACGGTCGACCCGGTTAAGGTTGCCCGTAAGTTAAATAAGCCTATCCATCTCTCGATTCTGTTAATTGAATCATCTTATCTTTTCTTTCAAACCCGTATTCGAACCAGAATTCTCTTTAATTTGAGTCTATCAAATTTAAATCTTTATACTTATTTTAAAATCCATCCTTGTATCGTCGAGAGAGGGAGTGTATTTAAATTATACTAAGATGTTTTAATATATATCATGTTGTTTGAATTGTTGAAGTTGATTTGGGTTTTCGATCGGTTCGTCTGATCAACGCTATCGATAGAATTTCCAAAACATTTGAACAGAGCAAACTGACACAATGTTATTTTCGAATTTGGATAATAAAATAATTTTGAATGATTTTATTACTTATAATTATAAATTTTCTGAAATTAAAATGTTAATGAATCTGTTGTCCGAAATATGAAAATTTGATTTTCATTTATTGTTTATAAATCATTGACTACTTCATAAAATAAATAAATGAATTTATATAATTTGATTATAATTTGATTTGGAATTTGAAGTGAATTTAAACTAGAATTTGAGAGTTTAATTTCCGATAATTTCAAACTATGGTTTTCAAGTTTAAAATGTATATTATTTAAAATATTTTCAAATAGAAACCGTTCCAAAGAATTTTAAAGGTTTAAATAAGTGCTCTTCTCTTTGTCGCTGGAAAATAATTTCGGTGATGACGGCCGCATCATCGACATTCATTTTCGAGTTTCAAAGTGGAGAGACCAATTTGTAGCTTTGCTACAGTTTTGTTTGGAAATTAAATTGATTTAAATTTCTTAGTTATGATTTGATTTATATATATAGGTATATTATTTTAAATTTAATTTGATTTGATATATTATGTATATACATAATTATCTCTAAATGATTTGAAGTTAATCGGAAACTAATTCTTAAAATTTTGATTTAAGGATGATTTCAATTATTAAATGAAACCAAAATTCTGAATATACATTTAAACTAAAGATAATTGAATTGGAGAATTTTATTTGTATAATAATTGATTTCATTCTAATACAACTTACCTACATTTTCAAAAGTTAATTATGTAATTGAATATTATACAATATAAATGATATCAAAGGAATTTTAAATATATTTAATATATATGTGATAGGATATATTAAGTAGAATAAATTTAATAATAATTTGGAATAAAGAAGAATTATATTCGTTGAATAAAATATGATTATAATAAATGACTATTCAAATTGATGATCTTTGAAATTGTAAATTTAAGAAAATTTGATAATATACCATATAAATTGTCTTTATGAATAAAATTTGAGTGCGTATAAAAATTATATACACTTAAGTTTAATTATAAAATGATTAATAGAGATATGTTGAATATTAAGTTAGTTGAATAATAAATGGATTAATAAAATAAATTGTTGGTGAAGCAAATTTTGTAACAAACAATGATAAATTAGAAATAAACCAAGTTAATGAAATTCATTGAATTTAAGTCAATTGTTGAATTAAAATTTATTTAAATTGAAATTTATATGGTTTAAATTAATTGTTCTATTTTGAAATTCAAGTCTATTTTCTTTTGGTTGTTCTATTTTTCTACTTTCTTCCTTTTCGGGGACGAAAAGTTTTGAGTGGGGGAGAGTGTAACAACCCGGATATTTTAACGATTTTATTTAATTTAATTAACCGTTTTTGTGTGAAAAATAAAAATAATATAAACGATAAAAATTTGAAATATAAATTTGATATTTGGAATGCGTCCAGTTAAACATAGCAACAGGCAAATTTTCGTCCGAAATTTTGAAAGTTTATTTCGCGCGTAAATTTACTTCAATTTAATCAGTTAAAAAACGATAAAAATAAAACGTTTTCAAAACCAAAATATTTTTACTTAGAAAAATTCTAAAACATCTTTTGAGCAAGTTGTCAGTTTGTCGTTTTTCCAAATTCGGACATCTTTAGCTCCGTCGATCTTATTTTTCTGTGATTTTCTTGCATTTTTCGTAGTATAAAATTTCGATTTTTTATATTTCAATCATACAACTGATATCTGTATACGGTCCTAATCGTCTCGTCGTGTTGATCACCGTAGTATATTCATATTTGAGTTTCGGTGTCCAGTACGCGATAAAATCGCGATATGGTTAACCGTATCAGTATTCAATTTGTAATCTTTGGTTTCCCACCATCATTTAATCAGCTACTAGTGGAAAATCAAAGGTCATAGCTTTAATATTTCTTGAATACAGCTTGACTTTTGCTACTTCGTAATGTCTGCATTTTCCACCTTTTCATGTTGCTGGTTCACACTTTTGAGAAAAAAGGTAAAACCCAATAGAAACATTATATTTTGTGCACTGTAAATTGGGTCCAGAGAAAACGTTCTGGTTCATTTCCAATCCCTCTTCCTCTTTTACATGTATTCCCTTCCTTATGTCATTTGGCCTCAACTCATTAGCCGATCTCCTTCCGACCTAGCAGTCCACCACCAACTAAAATCCGAAGTCAGCATCTCACACACTCGCGCAAGCAACCAAACCACCTGGTTCGGCCTCTATTTCCATCGCCAAGCAGCGCCGCATCTCGCACCTAACCGCACGCAAGTCATTCCTTCCAAGCCGTGCACCTTCGTTCCACCTCCCACATCCTCTCATCAGCCACCTGCGGCTTCCCACCAACCACGACCAGCAGCTTTTTCCCCCTACCTCATCTTTCCTTCCCATGCCGAGAACCATACACGTATACCTACCCACTGCCGACAGTTTCCATACCCGATGAACCTCCCTCAGCGCTGCATGCCGAAGCCATGTCACCACCAAGCCGAGCATGCGGCCAAGCTTCCACCTTCGTTCGATGTTGCATCTTCTGCTTCCAAACTCGTTCTCCATCCGTGCAATTATTTATCTCTTGTAAGTGGGTATATATATTAATATATATAAACATTAGTTTATGTTGTACTGTTATAAGGTAAGTTATGTATTAATTATTAGAGTTATTTATGTTGTTTTCTTTACTTTTTCGTTTCTAGATCTAGGTTGTCTGTTGCAATTAGTTACACATAACATGTAGGCTCATATATACAGTGCTAGTGTAGATATATGTTAGTGATGCATGTTTTGATATAATAATATATAAGGTATGTACAGTAGGTACGTATATAGGCTGGGTTTTTTTTAAGTATTGTATATGTATAGGATTTGTATAATATGTTGTTATAAATTGCAGTTCTTTATATATATGTATATAGGCATGTAATATATACAGAGATAAAATTACATTGCATATCGTTAAGTTTAATAAATGTATAGCAACGGGTTTTATACATTGGTATAAGTTAAATATATGTGTTTGCATATTGTCACATTATGTATTATTACATTTCATATAGTCATGTTTTTGTATATTGTTAGGCGACATCTTCATTGTTTATTGATTATAAAAGGACTGTGCATATATAGCCGTTGTTCATAATGTACATGATCTTAGGTTTTATTTTTATTTTTATATATATGTTAATGTGTTTATGTGATGGGCTTTAGGAAATAATGTGTGCATAACCTGTCATTTATATGCGAGTGTGGTAAGTTGAAGTTATATTTGTTTTTTTATTTTGACTTCTAAATCTTATATGAGCTTAGTATAATAGGTTTGTCTCTATACAAGTCATTATATAAGACGATACGCACCATTTAATTTGTTCATTCGGTGTAGAGTTCTTTTTATGCATATAAATTAAGTTATGCGGTATATATTCGACAGTTTTATAAAAGCTATATATATAAGTTTACTTATACTATTTATCTTCACCAACCTAAATTCTGATCTGATTTCGTCTAAATACTTGTTATCAGCTTTGGTTATCAAATTCATGCCTGGAATCGTAACTCAATTTCAGTATCCGTATCAATGTGCGTATCCGTGTCATCTTCCGTATTTTCTAGCCTCGAAAGGTGAGCAATCACTCACGATTAATATTCTTTTATTTATTAAATTTGATTTCAATTGAAACGACAATTGAAATATGCTGTTGTTAGTTATGTACACTGTTATTACCTGTATCTGTTCACCTATGATATCTGACACCATTATCTGTTAATTATTTATGCGACGATAATACAGTTTGGTTGATAATTGTTTGATTGATTGTTGTTTTATTGGATGTTAAATTGTAATGTATTAAGTGATAAATGTTATGCAATTGAATTGACGTAGGATTGTTAAAAAAAAAAAATTTGAATCGACATATGTTTTGAATTTGATTAGTTAATTTGAATAATATGACCCCTTAAATATTTAATTATTCGACACGTAGAATGGTAATTACCCTTGAACCAGTTGAATTTATGTGTATAAATTGATTGAAGTATGAAATTGAATGATTGATGTAAAGTGTAGAACCGCATAAATAATAATGTAATAATCTTTAATCTACATGAAATGATAGTGTAGATTCTAGAAATAATTATATTAATTCGCACAAAAAACAATGTGAATTAATACGATTATTTCGGGATTATTTGAATTGATTATTGGATTGTATTTGTTTGTTGTTATTGCTTGTTTATTTACTTTGACACCATCCCAGTTATCACACTGCAAGTTCCCTTTGTTATGTTTGATTTTTGAATTGAAATTGGAATCGGGTTGAAATGATAAATACCCAAATGAACTTGACCTAGGATAGAGAATTAAATAAAATCCGATTGGTCAATAATTTGATTGAAAAATAAAATAATGATTTTATTCGAGCAAAGAATAAGTTTTGAAATGAAGTTGGAATTTGAATTTTTGAAAGGAAAATGTAAAGATTTAAATCTGAAACAAATATTAACGTAGCAATTGTTGAAAGAACGTTGTTTGAAATTTAATTAATTAATAATTAAATTTGGAATTATTAATAAATAATTTGGAATTAGCAATGATTGGGTTTTGAAATTATTAAGTTTGAAATCATTTAATAATTAAATTTGAAATTATAATTAAGTTTGGAATTATAATTAAGTTTGAAATTATAAATTGAATTTATAATTAAGTCGAAATGATTTGATAATTAAGTTTGAATTCATAATTAAGTCGAAATGATTTAATAATTAAGTTTGAATTTATAATCAAGTTTGTAATTATTAAGTTTTGAAATTATTAATAATTAAGATTGAAATTATTTAATAATTGAATAGGATTGAATTATTTGATAATTGAATAAAAATTGAATTCTTTGATAAGAGAATTGAACTTTTGAATTAGTGAATTTGAACTTTGTGAATAAATGAAATTGTGTTCCTTTAGTTGTTAAATTTTCGGAAAATTTATTTAAGTAAATTAATAAGTGAAATTGAACTTCTTGAATGTATGAAATTTAGTTTCTTTATTAACTGAGTTTGAAATTTGTAATTAAGGAAAGAAATAAGTGAAATTGAATTTCTTTAACAAGAAAAAAAATGTGATTTATTGAGATTAACGTAAGACTTGTAATTTAAACAATTGATTTGACGAATCTAATTTAACTCAAATTTGAAGTTTGATATAATGGAGTTGAACTTAAGTAATTGATTTAATGAATTTGAAATTAAATGGAAACTGTTTGAATGATAAATAAACCTAACGAATATTGAATGAAATCGATTAATGAATTGAAATTGATTTGAATGTTAAATGAAATTAATTTAAATGATTTCGGAATGAAACTTATATACGAAATGAGATGAATGTTTGAATTGTTTAAATAAAAAGTTGAAAATGAAATTTTAGATTTTGAAATGGGATTTTGGGAGATTTGAAACGTAAAAATATGGAAATTGATATTGAAAGACAAACCAAATGTTGATTTACGAATTGAAATTGAAATTGATTTGTTTTGAAATATATTAAATGACCAATCGGTGTAATAATTACGAAAGTTATTAAAGAAACTGGAATCGGTTATGGATATACTCTCTATCTAAACCGAAAACCACTTTAATAACAATACGTGGAGTGATGATCCAGAATGAAGTGGTTGGATTGATGTACGTGATGACTGAAGAAAGATAACGATAATGGATAGCCTTGACACTTGTGTCAAATTGGAAATGACTAAAATCAGGAGCCGTGCCGGGCCAAATGGGGTTAGCCACCTCGAGCGGACACACTTCTTCGTAACTACTTCTCATTACTTGTGATTGATTGGTGCACCCTCGGAATTCCATGAGTATTGTTTCGCGGTGTTGCGATCGCTGCGGCGATGCGTTCTCACCAGTCCGGATCAGGCGAACGGTAGTTTCACTACCTTGGGTATTGCCTCATGTGCCTTGTCATACTTGTATCCCTATATACGCGACCACTACGAATTCGTTTTGTGTTATACCTATGGAGTACTCCCTGATATCCCACCAGTTTACGGTGGAGTTTACAGTGCTGTATAGACTATGACTTTATATGAACATGTGTTAAGGGGGATAATGGTAACGCCTTAACACTATTTTGATATTTATATTAATGATAGACATTATCTATTTAGCGTATACTACTACGTAGTAGATAGTTTAACGGATCCTTAGAGGATGGTTATTCCAACATCCTTTGAGTTACTTGTATTTCGATTGCTATTTCACTTGAGTTGAATTTATTGATATAAGAATATTAATCCTGACTCGAGTATTTGTGTTTTGCTTTACGCTCGGGTCAGACTGAGTGGTTCAGCTTTTGAGACTCATCTTTGGAGTTGGAGCTTTGCTTGAAGATCCAGCCATCTATTTTGTTTTCAGTATTCGATGATTCCAGTGATGTATTCTGATTTGTACTTGATGTATCATATTTCTCTTCTGTTGTAAACTCTGATGTATCTTATATATTTATATAGTGGCTTCATGAACTACTATCTCTTTTACTTCCGTTGCATATTATTACTCTGTGTCTGTGATTCTGTGATTATTTATTTACTGTATATCTGTGTTTTTCCAAATTTAAATTAACAATTCGGTATTTTGAATTATTCAAGTCCGACATGTGCGGATGCGAATAGTCCAAAATAGCGGGTCGTTACAAACCTAAGCTCTGATACCAAGTGTAACGACCCACAAATCCGTACCTCCTTGAGTCATCACTATTCTACATAAATCAATCCAAGTTGTATAGAATTACGAACCATTTGGGTTAAAGAAGAAGAGGTAGAAGAAGAAAATAGAAAACAACATCAGAATCTAACCATCGCAGCGGAATAAAATATAATAGATAATAAACAATCTTTACACAAAAACAAATATATATCTGTTATACATTACATTATCCGAGTCCATCAATCAACATAACACACAATTGGCAGAAATCACAACCTACCCTCATACAGCTGAGTACGTCGCTAAACAACACAGCAGAATACATATAAACAAGTACGGGAGTACATATCGTCATCCAGCTCGTCTCCTGAGCTCCACAACATCATATCCTGTATCCTATAATACTCGGTCTAACCCGAGCATTATAGTTAAATAACACTCGAGTCAGTCTAGAATACCAGCATGAGAAATCACACTCAAATTGATTATTAAAGTTTCAAAATCCTTTTGAAAACAAAAGCATCTCGTAAGACCACGCCACAGATAAACATGTCGGGTTTTTACTTTACGATAGCTAAAACATTTCTTATAAAATCCTCTAATATTATAATAGGGTCTATATACAAATACTTATTAAAATAGGCAAAATTGTTACATTATTAAATTCCAGCTACTAGCCACAGAGTGGGTAATACAAACAAAACTCGTACAAGGCTCCTAGGAGGAATGGATTTCCAACTAATGACTAGGCACCACCTGTCACGACACGTAGCCTAGATCACAGTACCGTGGAGCCACCCTAACTCCCCTACAACACAAGACCGGAACCATCCCTTACTGGAAAGTCCGAACAAGATCACCCCGCGGTTGGGATCAGCAACCGCCCACTAAGCCGAAATAAAAAAGGACATCTAGACAGGGATGACCTTACCCTAAATGGGTGCTACCCACCTAGCCTTGTTGCATGACCCCTGATTTTCTGACATTCCCGGTTGATGAGGCTTGAGGCTAAGCGTTACCTTTTAGAACACATCCCTTAGAATGCCCATCGTCCACCTAACGATGTTCCGAAAGCATTCGTCCATACAAGTCCGTCCCATGTTCGAACGGAACCGAAGGCACTATTCCTACTACATCCATTTTGGAAATATCCTTAGGATTAGTAGCGACTAGCCCTTGCACTTACTGCTCCATCTTCGACTCCAAACTCGTTTTCCACGAAAACGTACAAACCGGATCGAAGTGGTTTTCGAGAAATAAATCTCGATCCCGGTCTCTTCGAAACGATCAACGCATTTGTCCAATATTGATAGTCGGTTATTTAACTATCAATTAATATTCACAAACATCCATCAAACGATAAATAATTTTTCAAATTATTTATTTATTCAAAATATCTTTGCAAGATATATTTCCAATTTCAACCCTTTGAAAACAGTTCCAAACTATCTTCTTTTTACAGAATAAATTTCCCAAATATTTTCTATTTCCTCTGGGATCACCAAGCACAAAACTTAGATTTTTAAAATAATTTAAAACGCTTTTCTTTGAAATATACTTTAAAACATTTAAGTTAAACTACTTCAATAATTTGTTAAAAATACATACTATATACATATTTGAAAATATTGTTACTTATAAAATATAAACTAGGTTTTCACTTTTTAAAACAAAATACTAAGTCACCTTTTCAATAATTACTACGATAATAGATTTGAAAAATACTTACTTTAGAATTTAAACATTTAGAAATAATAAATTTCCTAAAACATACTTTTTAAAACAACATTAAACCGTTTATCTTATATTTAAAAATTTATTTTAGAATTGTACCTGGCTATCCAGAGAAATATACTTCTCTTCACATTCTTCTTTAAATTTCTAATTCAAACGCTTGAATCAATTTCCAAATTGATTTCCAATTTCCTTCCTTTTTATTCCAAAATCCATTAGTTTCAGATTTTATTCCTTAATTATGATTTAAACTACTTTTTAACTGAAAATACCAATTTTAGATTTCTCATATTACTTCTTAATTCTTATGAATAAATTTAAACTTTGAATTTTAAAATGATCCTTTATTCCTTTTAAAATAATATCACTTGATTCTATAATTCATTAATTTCTGTTTATTCAAAATCTTTTCATACTCGAAGTTATTTATTAGTATTTTAATATCACTTTCATTTCATTTCAGTTCATTCTTATTTTATTCAAATTTTCTATAATTATTTCGTTTACAAATTCACTACTTTTATTTTCTTTCCAAAATCCAATTTATATAGTTTTGGTAGCTCATTATACCCAAATATATTCAATCAAACCATAGCATTCAATATTCCAATATAATTCATTATACAATATCAAATAATCGCAACAGAGAATATTAAATAATTTAAATATATGTTGAGGGACCCAGTTGGATCCCTCCAACCTGTTTTCCCTGCATCCGCAGACATTAGCACAACATAAATACCAATTCCACTTCGAGGTGGAATATCGCAATATATGGGATTAAATATAATATTATCCGCTATTATGCGGCGCATAGGGTCTCATCCGCTATATAAATGCGGGAAATCAAACATTCCAAGATGTAGTATATACTATAATATAGCACATCAATCAATTCAACCATTCAAACAATTATTTAAATTTAATCATTTGAATTTAAATTTAAATTCAACTGAGTGAGATTAACTCACCTTTGATTCCTGTTTTGCAACCTATTTCCATTCCGACTTGTTTTTTTCAGATATGGACCTTGAATAAATATTAGATGATTTTATTAATATTTAAAATAAAATCGAACCGTTAAGTACCATTTAATAAATTCAATTGACTAGTGATTTAAATTTGAACTAATTTTTCTTTGAATAATTTCTTAGTAACTAAAATAAATAGATAGGTTAATTAACTAAATTATTTCCCAAAAATTTAAAATTAAGCTTTAAATAAAAATAGGTACATATGCGTATTCATTCTGGAATAATAATTTATTATTATCATTTTTGAAGCAGCCTTTATACTTCAATGATCTGCTTTTAATAAACTCCATATAACATTTCTTTAACTATGTAAATCTTATATATATCCGGTTTATCTCTATATTTTAAACATGCATGTACACATATATTACTAAACTACTACCATATTAAATTCTGGTAAAAATATTCTTCTCTATTTTTATTTATTTATTATTATTATTATTTTTTGTATATATATAAACTAATGACTTGATTAATCATAGAAATTAAATTAATTACAAATGCTATACCCAAGTAGGATTCGCGAAGACAGGAATGACCTTGTCCCTGCCCTATGATCGCTCGACGCCTGAACCACCCAGCTCCATGACCGTGAACGCGACCCTTTCCTTGTACATCACGACGTCGCCGACCCCTCTGCCACCGTGACCCCGATCGAACCACCACAAATCGCTCGCACGCATCATTCGAACCACCGCACACGAAATTGGCTCTCGAAACCCTCCTTTGAACTCGTGGAGATTATCGCGATTTTGAAATCGCATCTACTCCCCCGCAGCCGCTTCTCAAGCGCGATCGATTTCTTATAATAATGATTTTGCTCGGCCTTTCGAAGGAAAAGAAAAGGAGAAGAGATCTGCTTTTGATTTGAGAGGAAGGAAGGAGGAACATCGGCCATTAGCTTGGATTTTTAACGAAATGATTTTTCTTTTTCTTTTTAGATTTGAAAAGAAGGGTTTGGCTGATAAGAAAGAAAAGAGGCGACGTGATAAGTAAAGGAGATGGCGTGCTTAAGAAGGGAACGATGACCTGATTTGATTTAAAGCAAAGTTTTATTTAATTTTCAATGCGTTCACTTATCGTACGCTCACACAACAGCTCCGATCAACATGAAATTTGAAATCCGATAATAATTCAATATTACGGACACAATGGAACTGGTTTCGTCGAATTTTGAGACTGTGTCTCGGAAGGCTATTTTTAAATTCAAATTAAACGATAAAATTTCAAAATCTAATAAATCAGTGTTAAATTCAATTTTACAACTTCTATTATTCTCAGTATTATCAATATAAATTTTATAAGCCTCCAAATTATTTTTAACAGGCTTAGAACTCTAGATTTAGCATTTTACCCAACTTAAAATTATTTAATTTAATAATTTAATCATCAAATAAATTTTTATATTTGAATTCAAGTTAAAAATTAAACTTTTAAATATTTAAAATCAATTAAATATTTCGATTTTAAATGCTTAAAAATTCCGGGTCGTCGCAGAGTTAAATTGGTTTAAAGATGTTTTCAAATGTGTTAAGTATCGAGCACATATATTTCAACATTCATTGTTGAAATAAACGTTTTTGAGAAATAAGGAAATGATGAACTATAACGCTATTATTATAGCATATGATTTTCGAGAGGAAATATTTTGTATAGTATATGGGATTTATATATCTATCTAATTTTCGAATCCCTTTACTAGTGATTTTGGATTGTCGTAACGATGTTTTACGCAACATTCGTTTTGACCCAAATAAATGTGTTTAAAGAGAACGTTTTCCTTAAAGAATAAAATATCTACTAAATCCTGATTTTAGTATATGAGATATTTTCTAAGTGTTGAAAATAAATTGATTTATGAATTACTTATTGTTAAATAAGTATATGGAAATGTTTTCCAATATTGAAATGGTTTTGAGATTATGTCTTTTTAAAGATAATTTGAAGTGAATATTTGGCGAGTGATTTAATTAATAAAAAATTAATTAAAAGGGCCTAGTGATTGCTTATGGTGCTAAATATTTGTTTGTTTGCTTTGATAATTAAATAACCGACTATCAAATTTGGCTATTTTAGTTCCTCGACTTGATGTGGGAACTACTTAGTCGTACACTTCGTACGTAGCCTTTTGTGTAGGCTTGATTATTGTTTGTGTTTAGGATGATGATTCGCATAGTGTAGAGTATTACTCCAATTTATCGAGCTTCCTTCTTGGCCCAAAGGATAGCAAGTTGAAAGTTGAAGACGTGATAAGTCTATGAGACATAGTTTTTGTTTGAAGTTGAGAAACGCTTTTGCATTGTTGGTGCAAAGAGACCGGGATCAGATTTATCTGAAAACCACTTCGGACCAACGTATATGCGACGAATGTGCAGGTTACTTATGATGATATTGATATTCTGGATTTTCATAGTGTGGGACTGCTTGTTGATTGTTTGGTGTTAAAATATACATCTAGTAGCAGTGGTCTCTTCATTATGAAATATCCAATGCGAGGACAATTTGCTACTAATCCTAGGGATTTGCCGACAGGATATGGTAGGAAAGTACCTTCGATTTTCCCCGTTCCTAGACAACTTGTATGGATGTTTGTCTGACATTGCGTTTCTGTAGATTACGTACATTGGTTTTTACAAACGTACATCAGTGGTGGCGCAGAAGACAACTTCTTTTAGCTTAACACCCTCCTTGAGACATATGAGCTTAAGAGTTGTATTTTTGTGGAAGGCAATTAGTAGTCAACAGAAATGGCCGTGTGGCATTCAAAGTGATGTGATTTGTGATATGTGAAAGGTAATCGTTACCTCAGGCCTCATCAACCGGAAATGAACAAAACATGGTTAGTTACGGCAGGGCTAAGTGGGTCGCTCCCGTTAGGGTATGTTCATCCTCTTCTAAATATATCTTTACTTGCTATGACGTCGTGTACCTGATTAATGTGGTTTCTATGCTTCGAGGGCCCTCGGTAAAGGTCAGTAACGATCAGAGGATGACATATTCGGGACCATCTAGTTATAGAGGTGGGCCGGTCTTGTGTTGGAAGAGGGAAAATGTTCTATGCCTCGGGACATCCATCTAGAGGTGTACCCCTTCGGAAGGTAGTCCCTTCACCTGGTTATTTGTATGGAAATCCAAACTCTACTATGTACCTGGCATTTTGATTGTATTACCCGATTGGGCTATATGTTGGAATTTAATCAATGTAACAATTTCGACTATGATTAATATTATTTGTATAGTAGACACTAGTATAATATCAGATGATTTAATATGACGTGTTTTAGTTATCGTAAGGTAAAAACATGCCCGTGTTTATGTGTGGACTTTTCTTACGAGATACTTTTGTTTTGTTAAAGGAAAAGTTTGGTAATTTAATAAATTCAGCTGAATGTGTTTCTCACGCTGGTTTACCAGACTGATCTGGGCATTCTTACCTTTCAATGCTCGGGTCAGACCGAGTATATTTACAGGTTTAGATTGGTGCTTTTGGAGCTTCAGTGGGAGAGCTGGAGATCTCTATTCCGTATACACATACATGTTTTGTTTGATTATCTGCTGCATTATGCACAGTTGTGGTTTATATTATCAACAATTGTAAGGACAGGTTATTATAACTGTTCAGGGTGATAACTATTGTTTGGTTGTTGTACTCTGATTGATGTATGTATATACAGTTTCTGTTTTGTAAAGATCATTGATATGATATTATATGTTTTCCACTGCGATGTGAGATTACGCATTGTTCTATTTGGTTCTATCTTCTCTCTTTCTTCTCTTCTCTTCTCTTCCTCTCTCTATTTTTCTTTCTCTTGGCTTTCCGTCAGTCTGTGCTTTTTAGGTTAGACATGTGTGGTTTATTGTCGATTCAATGGGTATCGATTTGTGGGCCGTCACACATTCATTTGATAAAAGTACATAATGCTCCCCAAATTTTAGGAAATGTATTACTCATGGCTGTTAGGGGCATCAAGGGTTTATGTACTTGTAATTATTGGATAACTATAGAATGACCAGACTTAGGATTTTTTGTTATTTAATAACAACTAAGTCAAATAGGAATTCTCAATGCGACAATGTTACCCAATTTCTCAACTTTAGAATACTATTGAGCTTCAATATGGATACTCCATTTTGATTTGTTAAATCATAGAATGATCATCATCGATCGACTGTAGTTAGATCTGATTTAAAGTATTGGAAGTGAAACATTATTTAACAGAGAATTCAACTCTTCATTTACATGAGGTCGGTACCATGGTTTACTATAGTCAAGTTAAAGTAAAAAATTTCTAGCCATAGTAAACAGGTTAATAATAAATGTTATTTTGAATGAGGGACTTTGTATATGAACTAAATAATTTAATGGGGATATTATTGAAATTTTAACCAACATTAAACTGTATATGTCCTAAAGTGATAGTGTTGATGAAGAGAATATGTGTGTATCATATTTTCACTTAGCGGTACCGCTTAAATGTAATCTAAAATATGATTTTATCAAAAAATATGTAAGTTATAAATTCAGCCAAATTGTCACAACATCAGTTAAGGTCACATGTGAACGTTAACATTTGTATTATTCGATATTAACTTCTATTCGAATTCACATCCATGAGTCACACAAACGTACTTGTGAATTCTCTAAAATGCCACGTGATTTAATTAGTTTATAAAGTGCTATGATTTAATTTAATTAATTAAAATTTAAGAAATATTATTGTATTTGTTGTTTAGCTGTTTTAAGTAAATGTGGCAGCTCCTAAAAAATTTCTGGGTGCTGTTAGTAATTATTAAGATGTATATAAACGTCATACATAAACATATTGATATACCATACATACGTACTTAAACTAGATTTAAATATAAATAATTTGCTAACGGGCTTAAATGCATTTTTACTCATGTTTGACATGGGATAGCTAGTGATAGAACGAGGGAGAATGGAGTCAAATCTAAATTTGAATTGGTAAGAGAGAATGAGTAAAAGGCGATAGTTTTTTCTTCCTTTTCACTCGATAAATACCAAAGCAAACCAACTTATTTTTACTTGATTCCATTCAACCCTAGCCTCTATCATCTTTCCGCCATGCAACCCCAAAGTCGAGCAGCCCTCCTCCGATCCCATAACATCAAACATAATTATAAATGGTTCATTCGATCATTGCAATTTTAAGTGGTGAATCAAAAGGATTATAGGAGCGTTTTCAGATTAAGGTGTTTCTAAGGCCAGATTATTGAGGTAACATTTATATTTTATCAATTCATATTTATACATATTTCCATATACCAAATAATATTATTCTTTAGTTTAGAAAACTATCCGTTTGATATTACATTATAAATTGGTTTTGAAATTATTTAATAAAACCACCATTTACTTTGGCCTTCATCATAAATTATTTTTTCTAATTTTAATTTAATAAGATATAAAATTTTACAAACATATTTATAAATATATTTAATGTATATTTTTTAATTTTAATATATATGTGTATATATATTTATTAAATCAATGAATATAACATATATATATATGTGTGTACATTTAAATTATACATATGTATGTAAGTATGTGTGTATATTTGTATGTGTGTATGTATATGTGTGTGTGTGTATATATAAGTGCGTGTATGTATTTATGAGCTAAGATCGATAATATCATTTATTTAGCACCATTTATAGCCCCTAATATTAGCCAAAAGTTCATATTTAAACATTTGGCCTATGCGATGGAGAAAGAAATAACAAATATTTAAATAGAAACCCATGTCTAATATCGTGGGGCTACAAAATGATGCTAAATAAAGGGTGCTATTGATCCTACCTCTTTGTACACACACACACACATACACTTATACTCTAGGCCCGGTCTAAAAATATATTTTATGCCAAGAATTATTTTATATATATTTTTTATAATTTTATAAATAATATAATTAACAAATTTTTATAGAAATTTATATTTAACAAAATGTAATTATTTCCATTTGAATATTTAGGCTGAATATACGATAATAAAATTTTATAGAAATTTTGACTTAATTATGATTTATAGATTTATATTCAGTTTTGAATTATATATAAATATGTATATAATATTTAAAATATTCAAAGTTATTCATAATAGATATTTTGACGAAATATAGTTTGATTTAAAATTAAGATATTTTTTATGTTTAGTAAGTCATTTCAATAAATTTAAATTTAAATTTATAAATTTTTTTTGAAATATATTATATATGTATATTAAATATAACTTATATTTATATGGAAATATATTACACACACACAGATATATATATATATATATATATATATATATGAGTGTGTTGTACTAATCATATGTGTATACAAAACGTATACATATGTTTCGGTATATCTAAACACATATATATACTTAGGCATTTATATTTCGTTACTGTGTATATGAGTTTCATACATACATACATACATAGATACATACATACATACATACATGTATACATACACACACACATACATATATATATAAAAATACATATGTATACATATATATATGTAGTATGTATGTATGTATAATAGTTATTAATCTTAATATCTATATGAATGTATGTATACGTATATATGTGTGTATACACATGCTTTATTTATTATATAGTTGTACTAGCTTAGGAATATATGTGATATATTCAAAATATAATTAATATAAATAAATATAAATAAATACATATAAATTTTTTAAATAAAATAAGATTTTAATTTAAAGTTTAGTTTAAATATAATGCTAACTATTTGTTTACACTAGCCCATTAAGATCCAAATAGGGGGAAATTTTGAAATTTACTCATTTCACTTGCTACCAAACGGGCCAGTATCTTGGTTTTAAAGCCCAATTGGTCTTTGCAATCTAACTAGTCAGCATTTAGGGCTAGCCAATAAACTTTTCTATATAACGACTGTCTTCAAGAGTATCTTGGCTTGGGGTTAGATGAAAAGTAGTATCCAGGCTTGGGGTTAGATAAAAGGTATTATCCTCTCCTTGGTTCCTGACATGGCCCAATGGGTAGAGTAAGTTAAAAAGGTTGGCCAAAATCTAAGTCCTAAATTTAATTCGGGCCCTTGGTTAGTTTCAAATAAATGATTTGAAATTTAAAAATATATCTGAAATTTAAATGTTAAGTTTAAAATGTAATAGGATCTTATAAAATTTATAAAGAATTAAATTTTTTCTTTGAGAAATGATTTAAAATAATTTCAAATTTTTATAAATATGTAATTAATATTTTTAAATAACTGATTAATTAATTAAAATTGAATAAATTAAATATATATACAAATATATATATCTAGTGATATATGTATAAAACTATAAAGTTTATGGTAGAATATTTGTCTTAATATGTTTAAGATATATTATATGAAATTTTTGAAATTTCTTAAACATCTAATTAGATAAATAATGAATTAAATAGTTAAGTTATTATTATGCATATATATTGACACACACACACACACACACACACACACACACACATATACATGTATATATGAAACTATAAAAGTTATAGTTAAATATTCTTTATTAATAGTTTAAGATAAACAATATAATTTTTTTGAATTTAAATAAAATTTAATTAATTAAATTAGTTAATTGAATTAAGAATTAAAATTAATTAAATATGATTTAATTCAAATAAGATTATAATGGTTATAAATAAATTAAACTTATAAAATTATATGTTACTTAAAATATAAGTGGAACTTGAATTAACCAAAAGTAGATTTTTGAAATGAGTATACGTATGGTACGCATACCGCAATATCAGATATGTCCGACACTTGTACCATTTGGGTATTTCATAAGAAATATATTATCCCTTAAATCGATATCACTTCGATATATTAAAGGGTATGAATATTTAATATACTTTCTCTTTATTATTATATACTTCATGTGCATTAGTTGTTAAGCAAACTCAAGCTAGGGTTGTTGTGTATAGGATTATCAATATATTACTAGATGAGGTGAGTTATATGCTTGTATTTTTTGAGAAAACTCAAGGTGGGCATTATACTTAAGCCATCGAGAAATGATAAGTAAGAGTGAATAATCCCTTTTGATTTGTTATGAACCAAGGCCAAGATCAAGATAGGGCAAAGACCGCAATCAACAGTTACATATGATATAACCGAAAAAGAGGTATCCATCGCTTGCGGGACAATTATTCAGCAAACTCAAGGTCAAAATACTAAGACAGGCGAATTCTAACACTCACTAAAGAATTCATAAGATTTCTATATTTCTCTATGGGTTTTAAGGATTATAAATTCTAATGGGAGCCTTATTAGAAATATGAAATGATAACATTTATGCTTTGTAATATTATAAGAACATATGCTATGTAAAACTATAATAATCTACTTGAACTAAATTTGTAGAAAAACGGCTAACCTAATTATTTTTAAAGGACAGGCTCACAAGACCTAATTATACCGACATGCTAAGTGTGATAAAGATAGCATTAACCAATGATCATTTTTAATTTATCATTTCTGAATGTATAAAATCCCAACCCGCTATAGGTGCAAATCCTGAAATGATAAATGCTTATAACACTTGGGTGGCTGATTATGACATTGCCTAAGCCTACATGCTATCCATATCAAATAATCTGTTGCAAAGACGACACGAAAATACGACTTTCCACAAAACCTTCGACAACCTCAAAGCATTGTTTAAGAAGCGATCTTGTGATGCCCCACCTCTATACCCACGCTAGCCAAGAACATTACTGTGAACGCTGTCGACTAGCACGGAGAATAAGGCTATTGAGGAGCGACCATCCGTGTAATTTCTTTGCGCGAGCATCGATATGTCAGGTAGTATAGCATGCATTCTATTTCAAGAGGAAATCCGACATACCGACACAAACTCAAAGCTACTACACGGTGGCTATATAAATCCTTCGGAAAACAAATATAGAAATAAGCATAACACAAATCAGTCACAGACAATTCATATCACAAAGGCGGAAATAGATATGAATATAACACATGAAAGTGTTCATCAGAGTAGTGGTCTAAAGAGATCCACAATATCACAAAAGAATAGTTACATGAACTACACAAAAGGATAAGTATACATTATGGAGTCTGTATCTCAAATGTATACAACAAAAACTACTAATCTAAGTAGTAAGCAAAAGGTCAGAGTAATGGATCCCCGGAGAGAAGTCAAGTCGAAGCACCTGCAACATCTCGGTCTGACCCGAGTATTATTTATAAGAAAATAATAAACGGATTAGTCTAACTATAAATATCAGATAACATGATATAGAATAGGAGATATGACTAAACACATAATAATCACAATGCCAAGCTGTGATATATATATAAGTAATTGAAAATCAACAAGAGATTAATCAATATCACGATAATCTACTCAAGATAAAAAGGAATGTCATACTCCTAATTTCATTCACCAGGCCACAATAAATGACATATAAGATATGGCATAGGCGTATAATATCCATAATGGCATACTACTATAAGTATGTAAATGATAATCAACAATCGATTAATCAATATCAAAGAATATTCTCGAAGATCCAAAAAGGGTATCATACCCAAAACTTGTATTCACAACAAGTTAATGACACACGAATTCACCTATGCACAAGAATTGATAAATCATATCAATAGAAATCACAAAGTTGGTGAAACATAAATTCCAGAAATCAACACAAGAAATCCAGTCAATGACACACAAATTCACCTATGCACAAGAATTGATAAATCATATCAATAGAAATCACAAAAATAGGTGAAGTATAAACTCCAGAATTCGACACACGAAATCCAGAAATTTCACAAAATAAAGGGGGAAGGCCTATCACATGAACGGGAGCATGAAAACTCACCAACAGCTGTAACACATGAACGAGAAGCTATCTCATGGTAGCTAGCCATTAATTTGACACACGAATGGTCCGAAGACCTGACACACGAATGGTCCGAAGACCGTTGGTTGCTACCCCACCAAATTTGAGTCGAAACTCCACGAAGCAGACAAAGAGACATCGCACAACTGCTAGTCTAAATCACAAAAATGATCGTCATGATCATCGAGAAGTGTCAATTACACTAAGCTAGTAAATATATGAGTTTAGCTTCATGTCCCATAACCACTTGCTTAACTTAAATATTTACGAACAAATTGTAGATCTCCACTAGAAAATTGTCACAAGAGTTTCAATCGAACAAGTCCAAGAATTAACCAACAAAGTAAACGCAAGCGTTTCATACCACTCGTTTTACTAAGTCGTTTAATTAGATTTCTCATACGAGTGAGGTAAAGGTTTGTATATACTAATAGATTGGAAAACTGTTTTATAAACGAATTTGGTATTAAAGTAGAGTTGAAATCATTTGAAGAAAGAGTTTTGATATTTACTACTAGTATAGAAAACCTTTATATTTTTAAAATGACAAATCACAAAGAAGATTGTAGGAACAATCGATCACTAAAATTCACATACGAAGATGTGAATAAAATCCAAAGAAACCGATAAAGAATCCATCGAAATGGATATTCAAAAATCCCTAAAAAGGAGTCATCAGGGTCATAATAAATGATAACAACAAATAGGATCATCACGAATCGATTTAAATTGGAAATTCAATCCAAAAAGGCAAAATGGACTCAAACAGCAGGTTCAGTCGACTGAACAGAGTTTTCAGTCGACTGACCCTGTACTTGGAAATTTCCAGGTTCAGGAAACTTTCTGTTTCCAGTTTCAGTCGACTGTGCAGAGTTTTTCAGTCGAATGAATCATGCCTGGAAACTTTCGGGTTCCAGGTTCAGTCGACTGAACAGAGTTTTCAGTCGACTGAATCATGCCTGGGCTGTTTTTCAGCCTTATTCAAATGAAGAGCAAACTCTTCCAAAATGCAACCGAACGAACATTGGCTCTAAGGGTTTATGCCAATCGGCAACCCGGCCCTATATGCTTCTCGATGCATCACCAAAAGCATGATCAAACATTCATAAAAGGATTTCCACACAAATTTGACTTAAAAACCCAAAAATTGGAATATTCACAAAACCAATCCAAATCAAGAGCAAATGCACATGAATAAGTGTTAGGAATTCATACCCAACAACCAAAGATAATTATAGTCATAGATGTGAGATAAAAATCTCACCTTTGAACTAAATTTATGAAGATGAAGCTTGAAAGCAAAGGGGAATCAACCACTCTTCAAAACCACCCAAATGAGCTTGAATCTATGCTCAAAAACAAGAACATTCCCAAAATTAGGTTTAGGAATTTCTGAAATTGGTAAGAGAATAAGTTGGAGAAGAAGAAGAGAAGCTTACCAATGGGTTCTTCTTGAGTTTGGAGCTAGGAATTTGATTTGCAAGAGAAACTAGGGTTTTGGAGTTTTAATTTCCAATCTCTCCCACCATTAATGCTAAGAAGACTGAAATGAGAAGAGAATGAGGGTGAGTGGGGAAGAGTGGCTCAGATTTGAGCATAAGTTAACATAGGGCTGAGCCCAAACCAAAACCCAAAGTGAAAAGTAGCAAAAATCAATTTTCTCCAAACATATCGAAGCTTATACTCAAAAAGGTCGCAAACGGCATTTTAAACTCAATGGGAGTGGTCCCGAGTCCTAATTCGACCGTATGCAAAAAGTAGCTTTTCGGACTAAAATCCGACTAACGATAAAATATTTAAATATAGACTCCCCTCCTTAAAGAAATTGCGTCCTCGCAATACTTAAGAGGAAAATAAGAAGTAACAACCATGGAAGCATATCAACACAAAAGAAAATTGAAATAAGAAGTTCACCATAAAGAGCAAGAAAGGGTTAGCATGAACGGGATCACTCGATGAATTCTCTAGATTCCTAAGAGTGATCCCTAGGATTTGAGAACCATTGAACTTTTATCAAAAAGAATATCTTTATATCGAAGGCGCTCAACCTCCGAAGCAATGATGCGAATAGAATGTTGCTCAAAAGTCAAATCTGGTGAAACTTCAATTTCCACTATATCACCGGGCTCAAGAATAAAAATCGGAAACATAAAAGCATCTCCGTATATAAAAGACGTGAAGAACGTCAAGAATAGCAGAAAATTGAGCCCGTGCAACGGCGTAGTACAGAAACGGTACGCCCGAGAAACTAGAAACTCGAATAATTTGGAACACCGACGTAGTACAAAAACGGTACGTCCAATGAACCGATAAACCGGAACAACGATGTAGTATAATGGTACATCCATTGATCCAGATAAGACGGAACATCGATGTAGTATAATAATAGTACATCCGATGAACCGAACACCATAAAAGAACACCGGACACTAGTCCATAAAAAGAAATGAGATGAAACTCAGTAAAACGAAGTACATCAAAACATTCGATGAACTTGACAAAGAGATAATTCCCTTCAGACATCATCGAAGAATCAACCACTTGTTGCTTACGACTAAACGCATTGGCAACACGATTTCCCCTTTCGGGAATAAAAGAATATCAAGATCATAAGATGCTAGGAACTCGAGTCAACATGAAGTTCCTTATAAGAAATAAATATTCCCAGGATTTATGATCGAGATAGGGAACAAATTTCTTTCCCAAATATGATGATGCAAAACTCTAAAAGTAGAAACAATAACCGCGAGCACTAGATCATGAGTGGTATATCTAGTCTCGATAGGCTATAATGATTTAGAAGCACAATAGGTAGCACGTTCTCCTTTGCAAGAGAACGGCATCCAAACCAATACGACTAGTATCGGTACAAATAACAAAGTCTTGGTCCCCCTCCAGGAATCACAAGAACAAAAGTATCGAAAAGAAAGAATTTCTTTTAAATAATCTTCTTTCCTGAAAAGTTAAAACTTCCAAAATTACATTTATCATTATGTAATAATAATCATTCTAGAAAAATTTACTATTTTCACGTTAATATATTGTGTCTGATTGTCACATCAAAGCGTTTAGGAAATTCCTATCGATAACGTTGATCAAGCGCATCGACCAAAATTCTTAAAGCACTCAACGGGCAATACAATCACAAAATCATCTTTTATAGGATAATTAAATCTCTTAAAAAGTTTTAAGAATATTCTTTGTTCGTTTCAAGAACAAAATCCAGTTTTACTTATAAATAAATCTTATGAAAAAGATTTGCAAAATTTTAAATTACTATTTTCATCCAAAATCCATACATAAGAATGGTCTCATCGAAATTTTCATAGAATATTGGATTTATAAAACGGATGAAACAAGCTGGACAATTTGAGTGACATAATAATTCATTCATAGGAATCATAACAAGTGCGGAATGCGGTAAGTGGAATGCTAATTTCCGCAACTCGTAGCAAACGAAAACCGATGGTAAAGTCAAACTGAAAAGACCTTAACACCACACAAAAGATTTCTTAGGTGATAATCCTAAGACAAACTCAAAAATACCGGAAAATTTCTCAAACTACACGAATGAGAGAAATAACACTTTCCTTATAAGTGGGCTTAAGGAATAAAATGATGCCATCAAGTTGGAATCAAAATCAAAAAGGAAAAATAGAAATCTGCTTAACAGATTGAAAATGTCGAAGATGAATAGTCCACTCGAAAAATAGGATATGGGCTTCACAATGATTAAGCCGATCCTTTCAAAAAAATCAATTCCGAAGCCAAAGTAAATATCGGCTCAGAAAGAAAAGTCACATAAAACAATCTCGACATCTAAACAAAAGCAAATTGAGTGTTGCGGATCTACCATCCGGATTTACAATCCTCAAAGAAGTCATCAAGCCCAAAATATTCAAAGAAAAAGAATCGACAAGTTCTTTTGATATAAAAATAATGAGATGAAACTCATATCAAAAAGAACTCGAATAAGAAGATCACAAAATAAATGTAATCAAGGATTAAATGAGAAATACCTTGACCAAGAGAAGAGTTACTAGGAACTTGCAGCCTTCCTTCTCTCTTGCTTGGAAGCTTAGGACACGAAGATAAAAGATGGCCCGAACCTTTGCAAAAGCGACAAAAGAGGGGTTTCAGACACTCCCTTGCATAATGGTCCGTGGAACCACAATTGTAGCAATGACCACGACTAGAGGTAGGAGTCTTTGATACCGAAATTTGTTGCTTCCCTTTCTTATTAGAATTGGGGCCTTTGAACTTAATTGGCCTCTTCGAGTTATTGTTGAAGTTTTGTTGGGCACGCACAACTTCAACATCACCTTCATTATCGGCCTCTTCAAGACGAAGAGCGATATCAATAAGCTGATCAAATGAAACCTCAAGTTTCAGAAGTAATGGCTTTTTAAGATTCTTATTCAAGCCATAAACAAATCTCTGGTTTTTCTTCAATGGGGTATTGATGTATTCAACCCCATATTTGGAAAGTGACTCGAAGGATGCGACGTAATCAGTCACAGAGGATTGACCTTGAACAAGGTCTATAAAACGCCGTGCTAAAGTTACTTTTTCAGCCTCCGGCACAAACTTTAGTTCGAATCGTTCCCGGAATCGTTCCCAAGTAAGATCCGCTTCAAAGATTTCAGAAATTAAAAGCTCATACCAATCTAACGCTCTTCCTTGGAGCATGCTAGAAGCCACTTGGACTCGATGAAGGTCAATAAGATTCATGCGAGAAAAGATGCGATCGCATGATTTGAGCCAAGCTTGAATTTCTATAACACTTTCTGTGACGGCTCGGATTTTGCCCGCTCAAAAATCGACATCCATACTTCAAATCGTACTCGAATGTCATAGATTTGACCGTTCAAATCCAATTCGCCGGAGCTTATAACAATCATTAAGTAAACAACACAGCGGAATAAAAGAATAATACATTGATATACAGCTTTGATACAATATTTGATACAACAGATGATCCAATAGATATCAATATACATCAGAGATATGATACAATAAATAGCAGCGGAAAAGAAAATAGATGACATCTAACATACGGAACAATATAACTCTAAAATAGTCTTCAAGGAAGAACTCCAAATCTGCAACTCCATTTCCAAGAATCAATCCAGCAATAGCTCGAACTCCCCATAACATATCACCAAGCTCAACAAGACTGGTGTGGTCCAAAGACTGAACTAACTCCAGATAATCCACTATATCTAACTATCTGTAAAACCCAACTCTAGACTGCTCGTGTAGAAAATAATGAGCACCCAGAGTTTAGGAAAGAAACGATAAACTCTGGATCAGTCGTGGGACTGGTGTGAGCAACAAAAACAGTTTATCTATTAAAAACATTCAACAAAGGATTTTCAAAGTCAATTCGCAATGCTTTTGAAAAATGAGACTACCATAAGGCCTCCCGCACACACACACAATGCAAACGCAGAATCGGAGGAGATTTCTCCTTATGATAGTCAAAGATGCTTGATACGCATTAAAAGAACATTTCATATTATTATTAGTGCATAGTGTATGAAATATTTCGAAAGTAGAATATAAATCTTAGCCAACATAGACATTTCGAACTATGCCTACTATAGCTAACTATGTTCAATAGCAGGTTACCGCCACATTCCATAGCAGGTTATACAACTAATACTGTACAAGTCTCGTATTGTTTCTTTGGATTTTCAATAAATGATCAGGCCAAGGAACTTCCCATTGCCACATGAGAATGCCTCTGGAAAGACATCCCCGAGAACCGAACCGGAACTCTGCCAACACAAGGCCGGGTTACCCCTAACTGGGTAACTACTGACACGAGCACGCCATTCCCCGATCGTAAACGACCTTTCTCACGGGATCCCGAAAGCCAACAACCACAAAGTAATAAATTCGTAGTAACCACATAGGTTAAATATCTGGGCTCCATACCATGATACCACCTCTATCCAGAAGGAAATGTACATACCCTAAAGGGTGCTACCCCTCATAACCTTGCCGCATCTTTCCTGTTTTGACCATTTCCGGGGTGTGAGGTTCGACGAAGTCACGTCCACAAAAACATACTTTATACAAAAGCCATGCTTTGGGTCAACAAATGATCAACACAATGATCACTAAGATAGACGATCAAATAAACGATCCTATCACAATAATCAACACAATGATCATTTCAGCAACACTCAGCATGTCACATTACCAAATTGGGAATATATCGCTGATAACTTCAACTATATAACCTCTGAGCTCGTACGTCTCAGAGAAGGGTGTTAAGCTAAAAGAATAAATTCTCCGCCACCACAGAAATATATTTGAAAGAAATCGGCTTTATATCTCAACTTGTAATGTCAGACATACAATCCATACAAGTCTGTTCCGGGTTCGAACAGAACCGAAGGCACTTACAAAGAAGTCCTTGCAACCCGGATATTCACAATCCCGATCGGATTTTCCCATCACTTAGGGAGTTTCTATACCGGCGCGATTCGGTGCAGAAACAATCGATAGGTCATCCTATCGCTTTCACAAATACCCGGTCTTCATCACCGGTCTTCAAATGCTATCCATAACGACGTATCACATATTCGGAATGGGTTATACGACACAAAGGTCCTTTCCCGGTTAAACCGAATAGTGAGCGAAAATATTTTCAAAACATAGGGATATGGGATTTCAATTAAGTCACAACTTAATAATTCAAACTTTCTTTCAAATGGTTTAACAAATTACCATTTTCAATCTTTAAACAAAAAGATTTATTTTCACAACCTTTAACGGTTTAAACAGTTTTCACATTTAAATCTTTTAAATAAAAGATTCATTCACAGATTTTCCAAATCAATTTTCATTTTAATTTGATTAACTCGTTAAATCTTTAAATCAAAGATTTAACTTATAGCCTTCAAAACAATTTCAATTCAATTTGATTTAAACAAATCATCAATTTAAATCTGTTAAAAATAAACAGATTTAATTCATAGCTTTCAAAAAGAATTCATTCATAACTTAGGAAAATCATTTCTCTATTCAATCTTGCAATTCCCCTAATTAACTGGAATCTCAGCTCTTATCTAAAAGTATTTATCATTTGAAAACAACAGTTTTCATTTTGGAAATCTGATTCATTTATACGAGTTGAAATCCTTGAGTTAAATTCAAATTCCCAAAAATAATACTTTAAAAATGGTTTGACTCATAATGACTAGTATAATATCATTAATCCCTAATTTCAAATTACAGAATTCAATTTCAAGTATTGAATTTAAATTTAAATCAACTTATTTAAATTCCAAAACTTAATCAAGTAATTTAAAAATAATAAATTCTATTTTGAAATTCCATTCCAAAAGCTTTTCACATTTATTCCGATTCCATTTCCAAAACATTTGAATTCAAATATTCAAATTTAAACTATTTCAAAAATCTGTGACTTAATCGATTTCCTCGTGAAATTCATAATTGTGTGTGTATAAGTGTGGTCCAGGGGTTATACACAGTAGTGCAACAGCATACAATTATTACAGATCAGAATACAGGAATATAATTGATAAGCGATATAAGCTGTAACGCTTATTGGTTATATACAAATCACAGATAAATATGTCACAGATAGTAAATTACAGATCACCACATAAATCAGGATGTATCACAAAGCATCATATATTAGGGATATCAAACAATCAAGTCATCCAATAGAATCCAAATATTCGTAAGTAAAATCAGTTAATTATCTGATTTATTTAAATCAAATTAATTTCTTATGAATTATAAGTCCTGGTTAATTAACATTGATAATTTACAAATCATTTTGATTAATTATTCTTTAATCTTTTACTAATTATCCATTAATTATAAATTAATTAACCTTTTATTATCAACCTTTAATTATTAAACAATTAATCTTTAATTATCTAATTCACCATTTAATAATTATCTTTAATTAATTACTCTAATTTATTTTTCCTTGATTAATTATCATTCCTTAATCAACTTCATTAAATTAAATTTAACCTTTAATTAATTAATCTCAAATTAATTATCATTTTGAGTCCATCACATTATGCTTTGTATTAAATATTTATTAATCACTTGATTAAATCAATCTTTATCATTTATTAATATTTAATTTAAATAATTATCCTTTAATTATTCATCATTAATAAATTAGCTCTCAACAAATTAATTTTTTTTTTCAGTACTTAATTAACCTTTAATTAATTAATCTTTTTAATTAAATCTTTAAGTAAAACTTAATTAAATTAAAATAATTTACTTTTAAACCTTAAACCAATCCCATACTTAAATAAAACAATTATTTAAAAGAATGAGTTAAAAATGTTTAAAACTTGAATTTTGTTTTAAAGTTTCAAAAACTGTTTTTATACCTACCCGGGCCCTGCTTCGAGTCAAACCCCATTCTACCCGAAGACAACTTCGAGTTTTTCCCCAGACTTACCCGAGCTTTATAAATTTCAATTTTTTTTTTTAAGTGTTAAAAATTGACCCGGTATCATGCCAAAATAACTCGAGTTCAACTTCGAGCTCGAGCTTCATTTTCTCGTGTACGACTTCGAGTCGCGTTGCTTCTTCCCCAAAACCAGAACTAACCCAATACAACCTCTTCTCCTCCATTTCCAAAACAAAAACCACACTGATACACAGTGATACACGTTTACGTGCACGGCCCATCGGAGCTCTTCCGATCAACCACGATCATGTTGCCAAGTCGACGGCAACTCCTTCAAGCTTCACGACCACCCAAACAAGTGAGAAATTCATCAAATCAAAATCGAGCAGTTCGATTGAATTAAACCCAAATCCACAAACCTGGCATCGCCTCCCCTTCGCTCCTCCGTCCATCAGAAACGCTGCACTTCCGGCCACGAACGCTCTGACCATTCACGAACCCATCCTCAGTGGTCCCATCGAACTCGATGCTTCAAGGAAGAAACAGCGACCCATTTAACAAGCTAAACCCAAAATTAGGTTTAGAAACTTTGAACCACGGCCATCGCCACCACCGCCATTACTGACGCCACCACCCATTTTTCCCAGCACCTCCATAAGCTCCCGCGTCTCCAGCCCAAATTCTGACCTCTCCCATCATCGCTACCGACCACGGCAACTCGAAATTCCCAAAATAGATAAACACAAATTGCTCTTAACCCCAATCACTAAAAATCTGAATTACTGCTTTAAAATTCATATAAATGCGTGTGAATTCGACTTACCTACCTGAATTCATGGAACCAGAGATTTATATTTTGACACATTTTGAGTTTGCCCAGTTTCTTCTTGGTTTCCAGAAGTATTTCTAATTTATCTAACTTAAATAAATTTAAAACTATAATCTATGATGCCTTTAACATAATTTGTTTGAAATTTTAAACCTTAACATAAATTAGATTTTGAGATAATGATTATTGATCAGAACCTATTCTTTTTATTATTGGTTATAAACAAATCAGAACAATTGAAATGGAATTCCTTTGAACTAAAAGTATAACCTGTACTTCTTATAACAGGGTTTTATTCTTATTACCAGATATATATTCACACTAACAGGCATTACCAAAACCATATCGACATATAACTTTAATATGACAGCACAAAAATCAATGGTTCAAACTGAACTCGGGTTTAAGATGAGTTTACTCACTTTCCAGATCACCATTCAGAAATTTTTTTTAAGTGGATGTTGAGATTATAATCAGGTTTTGATACTGAAGCTTCTTTGCTTCCTGATGTCCAGGCCTTGATTTCTTTGATATCACTTCTCCTCTGGTATAGCTACCAATTCATACACTTGAAGTTTAAATTTTGTTTGAGCTTAAAGGTTTCTTACTTCAGTCATATATAAAAATCTAAAAGTTGTACAGGTTAATATTTTTTTTTGTACAGAGTGATATAAATAGGTTTGTAGGTTGATACATATTATATTATGTACTTTATTTTGTTTATTACGGTAAAGGTTATTATTATTTTTTCTTTCTTTTCTTTTTGCAGGCTAAGGAGGCTGAGGTGATCTTGTATCATGGCTGATGTCTTCTTGCTTCTGTGCTAGTGTACTGGTTACAGTAAATGCATGTTTCCCCCATGCCTACATCCTTATCCCATTCTCCTCTAAGTACATAGATATTTTCATTTTATACTTTGTTTCCATGCTTGCATGTATTTGTTGTCTTTTATTTGTTTGATTTATTTCTTGGTTTTCTTATACAAGTTAATTCATATTCATCTACTTACTTTTGTTCAACTTGGACAATAACATTGTCTTTGCTTTTATATTGCCTTGTTCTATATGCTTATGCATATCACTTTTTTTTTCTATTTCCATTTGTTTGCTTTGTTTATGTTTTGATAGATATTTATTTTACTTTATGTACATTTTATTGCCTACATATATTTTATTATTTTGTTTATTCTAGATAATGTGTTGTTTTAATTTAGCAAATTTGTTTATTTTATTTTAAAGACTTCGTTTTGAATTTTCAAATCAATTTATAAATAGATTTCACCATTATTAAATTAAATTAAAAAAATAATTTTATCTTTAAATCGTTTAGTTAAAAGAATAACTCAAACTCAATGTATGCTCATATATACATATATATTCATATTATCATATATTCATTACTTTGAAATTCGAATCCAAATCACATATGCAAAATGTTTAAATTCATATGACTTAATATATATGTTTATTTGAATTTTAGGAAACTCGCTACTATTTAGAATAAATTTTTGCAAATTTTAATTCAAAAATCCATTTAAATTATCAATTTAGATTCATAAAAATCTGGGGTCGTTACACTTTCGGATCCCGTGAATGGCCTTCCACCCAAATCGGTATAGTCTCGGCACAAGCGTGCAAAACCGGATCTAGGATGAGTAGGCTCCTGATTGGGACCCGCTGTTTGAGCGTTCTTGACAAGATCTAAAAGCTGCTGGGCAGACATAAAAACTCCATCCAGGGGAGTAGCACTAGATTGACCGGCGCTGGGGCGGCCTGGTCTAACCATTTCTCTTCTTTAAGAAAGAAAGAAAGAAGAGGAAAAAAGTTATTCTCAAAATAAATATCAAGCAATCTTGATAGATAAAACAAGAAATAATAAAAGAAAATAGGATAGGACAGTGCGAAGACCCGAATAAAATCCTAAAGCACGACTCCTAAGATGGACTTAGGACGACAATCCTTGTTATAATATTCCATATTGTTCCGAAGTTTGGCTCTGATACCAAGCTATGACGCCCCACCTCTATACCCACGCTAGCCAAGAACATTACTGTGAACGCTGTCGACTAGCACGGAGAATAAGGCTGTTGAGGAGCGACCATCCGTGTAATTTCTTTGCGCGAGCACCGATATGTCAGGTAGTATAGCATGCATTCTATTTCAAGAGGAAATCCGACATACCGACACAAACTCAAAGCTACTACACGGTGGCTATATAAATCCTTCGAAAAACAAATATAGAAATAAGCATAACACAAATCAGTCACAGACAATTCATATCACAAAGGCGGAAATAGATATGAATATAACACATGAAAGTGTTCATCAGAGTAGTGGTCTAAAGAGATCCACAATATCACAAAAGAATAGTTACATGAACTACACAAAAGGATAAGTATACATTATGGAGTCTGTATCTCAAATATATACAACAAAAACTACTAATCTAAGTAGTAAGCAAAAGGTCAGAGTAATGGATCCCCGGAGAGAAGTCAAGTCGAAGCACCTGCAACATCTCGGTCTGACCCGAGTATTATTTATAAGAAAATAATAAACGGATCAGTCTAACTATAAATATCAGATAACAAGATATAGAATAGGAGATATGACTAAACACATAATAATCACAATGCCAAGTTGTGATATATATATATATATATAAGTAATTGAAAATCAACAAGAGATTAATCAATATCACGATAATCTACTCAAGATAAAAAGGAATGTCATACTCCTAATTTCATTCACCAAGCCACAATAAATGACATATAAGATATGGCATAGGCGTATAATATCCATAATGGCATACTACTATAAGTATGTAAATGATAATCAACAAACGATTAATCAATATCAAAAAATCTTCTCGAAGATCCAAAAAGGGTATCATACCCAAAACTTGTATTCACAACAAGTTAATGACACACGAATTCACCTATGCACAAGAATTGATAAATCATATCAATAGAAATCACAAAGTTGGCGAAACATAAACTCCAGAAATCAACACAAGAAATCCAGTCAATGACACACAAATTCACCTATGCACAAGAATTGATAAATCATATCAATAGAAATCACAAAAATAGGTGAAGTATAAACTCCAGAATTCGACACACGAAATCCAGAAATTTCACAAAATAAAGGGGGGAGGCCTATCACATGAACGGGAGCATGAAAACTCACCAACAGCTGTAACACATGAACGAGAAGCTATCTCATGGTAGCTAGCCATTAATTTGACACACGAATGGTCCGAAGACCTGACACATGAATGGTCCGAAGATCGTGGGTTGCTACCCCACCAAATTTGAGTCGAAACTCCACGAAGCAGACAAAGAGACATCGCACAACTGCTAGTCTAAATCACAAAAATGATCGTCATGATCATCGAGAAGTGTCAATTACACTAAGCTAGTAAATATATGAGTTTAGCTTCATGTCCCATAACCACTTGCTTAACTTAAATATTTACGAACAAATTGTAGATCTCCACTAGAAAATTGTCACAAGAGTTTCAATCGAACAAGTCCAAGAATTAACCAACAAAGTAAACGCAAGCGTTTCATACCACTCGTTTTACTAAGTCGTTTAATTAGATTTCTCATACGAGTGAGGTAAAGGTTTGTATATACTAATAGATTGGAAAACTGTTTTATAAACGAATTTGGTATTAAAGTAGAGTTGAAATCATTTGAAGAAAGAGTTTTGATATTTACTACTAGTATAGAAAACCTTTATATTTTTAAAGTGACAAATCACAAAGAAGATTGTAGGAACAATCGATCACTAAAATTCACATACGAAGATGTGAATAAAATCCAAAGAAACCGATAAAGAATCCATCGAAATGGATATTCAAAAATCCCTTAAAAGGAGTCATCAGGGTCATAATAAATGATAACAACAAATAGGATCATCACGAATCGATTTAAATTGGAAATTCAATCCAAAAAGGCAAAATGGACTTAAACAGCAGGTTCAGTCGACTGACCCTGTACCTGGAAATTTTCAAGTTCAGGAAACTTTCTGTTTCCAGTTTCAGTCGACTGTGCAGAGTTTTTCAGTCGACCGAATCATGCCGGGAAACTTTCGGGTTCCAGGTTCAGTCGACTGAACAGAGTTTTCAGTCGACTGAATCATGCCTGGGCTGTTTTTCAGCCTTATTCAAATGAAGAGCAAACTCTTCCAAAATGCAACCGGACGAACATTGGCTCTAAGGGTTTATGCCAATCGGTAACCCGGCCCTATATGCTCCTCGATGCATCACCAAAAGCATGATCAAACATTCATAAAAGGATTTCCACACAAATTTGACTTAAAAACCCAAAAATTGGAATATTCACAAAACCAATCCAAATCAAGAGCAAATGCACATGAATAAGTGCTAGGAATTCATACCCAACAACCAAAAATAATTATAGTCATAGATGTGAGATAAAAATCTCACCTTTGAACTAAATTTATGAAGATGAAGCTTGAAAGCAAAGGGGAATCAACCACTCTTCAAAACAACCCAAATGAGCTTGAATCTATGCTCAAAAACAAGAACATTCCCAAAATTAGGTTTAGGAATTTCTGAAATTGGTAAGAGAATAAGTTGGAGAAGAAGAAGAGAAGCTTACCAATGGGTTCTTCTTGAGTTTGGAGCTAGGAATTTGATTTGCAAGAGAAACTAGGGTTTTGGAGTTTTAATTTCCAATCTCTCCCACCATTAATGCTAAGAAGACTGAAATGAGAAGAGAATGAGGGTGAGTGGGGAAGAGTGGCTCAGATTTGAGCATAAGTTAACATAGGGCTGAGCCCAAACCAAAACCCAAAGTGAAAAGTAGCAAAAATCAACTTTCTCCAGACATATCGAAGCTTATACTCAAAAAGGTCGTAAACGGCATTTTAAACTCAATGGGAGTGGTCCCTAGTCCTAATTCGACCGTATGCAAAAAGTAGCTTTTCGGACTAAAATCCGACTAACGATAAAATATTTAAATAAAATATTTAAATATAAAATCGATAAATATGCGGGTTGTTACAGATCTCATTCTGCAAGCTATGAGATTGCTAAGAAATTTTTCGATACGAAGATGAATAAGGGCACTAGTGTAGAGGACTATGTCATAATGTTGAAAGACTATATTAATAGATTTCATGTGCTCGGTGCTAAGATTGCAAAGAACCACAAGTATATTTGATCCTAGGATCGTTGAATCTACAGTTTGAGCCATTCATATTGAATTCAATAAGAACTAGATGAATGTCAACCTTCTTGAGCTACTCAATATATTTAGTTAGCTGAAGATTCGTTTCATTGTTAAGGTACAATGTTCGCTATGAAAGGGAAGGCATTGTCTTCGAGAGGTTCGAAGAGGAGAAAGTGTGGTAGTAAGAAAGTTAAGAAGGGTGCCTCTAATAACAAGAGTGGATGTCACCATTGTTATCGGAAGGGGCTCCGAAAAAGGAATTTCTTAGAGTATCTTGAGACAGTGAGAGAATAGAAGGAATCAGATTCCTCAGCTCCTAAAGGTATGTTTATGGTTCAAAATTATTTTGCAATGAATAAAAATTCTTAGGTTTTAAGTACTAGATCTGCAACCCATATATGTAATTTGTTACAAGGAATTAGGAGTTGATAGCTTATGGAAAAGGAAGAAATGAGCCTTCAAGTTAGTGATAGATCTAATGTAGATGCAACAACAACTAGAGAATTTCATTTATGTTTGCCTAGTGGATGTATTATTGTTTTGAATAACTATTATTATGCACAAAATTTCATTTATAGAATAATATTTGTGTCTTAATTGGTTGAGACTTGATACGATTTTCATTAAATAATATAAACATCGTGTTTTATGGAAATAATTTTTAAAATGTGTTTTGGATAATTACATTTATGTACTGAACTTTAATATGTATTTGTTGTTAATAATTCTTTTGGTGTTAATGTTAAAGATAATTACTTATGGCGCTATAAGCTAGGTCATTTAGCGATAAAAGATTGCATAAATTGAAAACAAAAGGTTTTCTTTGGTCGTTTGATTATGAATCATTTGAAATTTGTGAGTCAAGTCTCAAAGGAAAAATGACAAAGCACTCTTTCAGTTGGAGCAATAAAAGAGTTGATGAACTCTTGGGTCCTATACATACTGATATATGTGGCCCGATGATAATAGTAACAAAAGAAAATTCCTTGTACTTCGTGACATTTACTGTTGATTTCTCTAGACTTGGATATGTATATAATATAAAAGAAAATCTGATATCTGTGAGAAATTTAAAGTGTATGAAAACAAAGTTGAAAATCAAATAAACCATAAAATTAAAATACTTTGGTCCAATCGAGGAGGTGAGTACGTTGGACAGGAATCCCGGTAGTACTTAAAAGATAATGGGATTATCTCCTAGGTCACTCCCCTATACTTTGCAACACAATGGTATTTCAAAGAGAAGGAAATGAACCCCATTGGATAGATTCAATGTGTGACAAGTGGGGTTGAGTTACCTCTTTCCCACTAAGGACATGCATAAGAATTAGCAGTACATGTATGGAATTTTATTTCATCCAAATCCAAGCCTAATACACCATATGATATGGGATATGGGAAGAAATTCCACCTCAAGTATTTAAAGGTATGGGCTTGTTTAGCCTAAGTTAAGAACGATGGCCCCAAGAAGCTTTAAGCAAGATCCGTGCTATGTAAGTTTATAGGATATCCCAAAGATTCTACGGGACACATTTTCTATAAAGAGAAGGAACAAAAGTTTATTGTTTCTCGAGATGTCATGTTTTTAGAAAAGGAATTTCCATTAAAATAAATTAACAGCAAAGCTGTAGAGTTAGATGAGATCCAAGAAACTAATACGAAGACTGAACACGTGGAAGGATCAAATTCACTAATATACGATAACACACAACCTATTAGAAGGTCTAATAGGGAATCTATCGCACTACAAAGAAACTATGGCATCTTATGGATGGCGAGAAAGAGGATTATGTCCTACAAGATGGCACTCCCCTCACATTTTGACAAGCACTGTATGTAAATGCTTGGCACGGTGGCTTTAAGGTATCAAATACAAAATGGATTCCATGCACACAAACAAAGTATGGAATTCATATAATATATCCGATGGGCTAAAATCCATTGGCTGTAAATGGATTTTTTATGAAGAAGCTGAATGCTGATGGAAAGGTAGAGACTTACAAAGTAAGGCTAGTTGCGAAAGGTTTCTGTCAAGTTCAAGGTTTTGATTGTAATGAAACATTTTTGCTTGTAGCCATGCTAAAATCCATTCAAATATTAATCACTATTGTCGTGTTCTACAACAATGAAATTTGGAAAATGGATGTGAAAATAGCATTTATAAATGGTGATTTAAAAGAAACCTTACCTTCTACATTTCGTAACCTGAGGGTGTAACGACCCACCTTTTTGGACAGTTTAAACCGACGATCAAAAAAACATGCCGGTTCCAAACCATTCAAAAGGGTAGATGGTTATTGGGGTAAATAAGAAAAGGAAAGAAAGAGAAATAAAGGAAATGAAACAACACAGAATCTCGCAGCGGAACGATAAAATATAATAGTCAAATAAACAGTTCATGAAGCTGTTTACAATACCTTGATCATTATTTATACAACCTTTATCAGAGTTATACATATACAACAGAACAAATAAAATTATGCAGCAGACAACATGATGCAAAGATAATAATAGAATAGTATACCAAATCTTCGACTTCGTCCTCCAGAAAAGATCTTCAATAAGCTGAAAAACTCAAGTCTGACCCGAGCATAATGAAAAGACAAAACACTCGAGTCAGGACTAAAATATCCTCATGTAAGTTAAATCAATCGTAATTAAATATGAGTGTAACGGCGTCAGAGATGTTTACGGGGTTTGACATCTCATATCCAGTGTCAACGTGCGTGCAGTAACTTAAGGGATGTTACGGGATTTTCCATCTCTCAAGGATCCATTAAACTATCTACTATGTAGTACAATACGCTATTATAACATGTCTACAATAAAGTAAAAGTATTAAAATAGCGTTAAGGCATTACCATAATTCCCCTTAACACAATTTTATAATGCCATAGTCTATACAGCACCGTAAACCCCACTGTAACTAGTGGTTATCAGAGGGTACCCTATAGGTATAACACAAAACAAAACGTAGTGGTCGCGAATAGGATAATCAGTATGACAAGGTACATGAGGCGATAGCAACTAGGATACTAGTAGTCGCGTGATCCGGACTGATGTTGAGCATAGCCAGCAGCTACCTCAACACCGCGAAACAACACTCCCAAATCGAGGGGTGCACCCAAATCGAATCACAAAAGTAATAGATATGGTATCGAAGAAGTGTGTCCGCTAGAGATGGCGAACCTCAATGGCCCGGCGCGCCTCCTGTTTTAGTCATGTCAGGGGTCATCCAATATCGTTCTCTTTCTTCAATCAACGCGTTCACCAAACCATCCACTTCATTCTGGATCAACACTCCGCGTATAATAGTTATTAAAGTGGTTTTCGGTATCGACAGAGAGTATGTCCATATCCGATCCCGGTCTCTTTAATAACTACGTATTATTACATCGGTGGCTCTTTTACATTTCAATCGATTCATAATTGATATCAAAATATCATATTCGCTTTAAAAATCAAATCCATTTCAAATATCATCGTATCTATTCAAAATGTTAGATTCTATTTCAAAAATCATTTTTCACCTCGATATCTCATTTCAATTTCAAAATCATTTCGAATTTCAATTTAAGTTGCAACTTCATTTAACCAAATTCGTATTTAAATTCAAGATTTAATCATAAACATTCCACCTTATTAACCAGCTTGAAATTTTAGAAAATAGTTTTAAGTAGTTTAAAAGTAGTTTTAAATAATTAAAATAGTTAAAAATACTTAAAATCTTTAAATGGATTTCAAATAGATAAATTAGTTTAAAATAATTTAAATTGGGTTAAGTAGATTTAAAATAGATTAAAATAAGTTAACATGGTTTAAGATGGGTTATAATTTAATATAGTTAATATAGGTTAAAATAGTTTAAGTATTTAAAGATGGTTTATATAACAGAGTAATTTGGAAAACAAAATGAAACAGCTTCCAAACCAATCCATTTCAATATAACTTCCTAATTCAAATCAATTTCAATTTCCATTTTACCGATTCAATTTCGATTTCAATTCAAATCAATATCAACTTTGACTTCAAACCGATTCAATTCTACATTCACCTTCAATTAATTCAATTTCAATTTATATCGATTTGGAGCTTGATTTTCCAAAATATCAATTTATAACACTTAACAAAATTATCCTTCAAAATTCAAATTTAAATCCAAATTCAAATATGATTCAATCCCAAGCTCCATTTCAAAATATTATTTTTACATCACTTTTACTTAGTAATACTCAAAGCTCGAAATAATGTTCAATCTTTAAAACAAATAAATTTTTGAAATTCAATCATATCCAAATTTTTAATCTCAAAGTCTCAACTTAAATTATTTAACAATTTCCTTTAACCAAAATTTATTTCAACAATCCAAACTCAATTTTTTGATAAATTCAATTTCTATAATTTGATTTCTATTTATAACTTTTAAATCAAAACATTTAAATAAATTTCAAATCGACGATTTTAAAAATTATTAATTTAGCCAATCCGCTGTCCGTATATAATTTTCTACCCTATGGCCAAGTGATTATTTATTTCAATTAAATGTCAGGGATGGATATATATCACTTAAACCAATCACCGTGTCATATGTATGCATAACAGGATATATATAAGCAAATAAACATCCAAACATTTAAATATCAACCAATAGCATCCATCGAAATACATCATCCAATAGACAATACAATTCACGGCAATTTCATAATTATCAATATCAGGTAATTTAATCGCAATTCAATTTTAATTTCAATTTGACTGTCCATTTAATTTTCAACGGGGAATTCAAATGACAATCTATATGACAATTAAATTTTCATCAAACAACGACAAATAAAATCATAACACTTCATAATGTCAAATTTTACTAGCATAAAGATATTCAGTACGTTGTGAGCGTTATAAAACACTCACCTTGAATTTCAATGTCAAATCAAATCGAACGACGTTCAATTTGACCTAAAATTTTAACAGGCTCTAAACGTCTCCAAATCAATCCCAGAGCATAGTGCTTGTCGCCACGATCCCATCGCCGCTTGTTTCATCCGATTCCGATCTCGCACGAAGGAGATATACCGGTTATAAGTTGATCGAAAATTTAATTATAAAACAATTTAAATTACATTTTAAACAACGCATACCCAAATATTTGGCCCGACCCAACTACAAAGCTTCTTCCCCAAAACATCAAGCGCAGGCTCATCAGATAGTCGAAACCCATCACAAAACCTAGGGCTCCATACCACGTCGCCAACACCCAACCGGAATGCGATCCACCGTCGCCACGATGTGCGCCATTGTCGTCTCCACTCACGGCCCCAATAGCTCGAAGCTCGGCCTTACATGCAGCACGCAAAACGAGATTGAACGGCCTACGTTCATGACCCCGTCACGCCTCCATCGTCACGTTATACTCGATCATGACCGGTCAAAACGTAGATCCCAGAGCCCTTTACAAGTTCGTAGTTGGGAATTTTTTGAATCGTTGAGTGGATGTGACGATAATCGAGGGAGAACGAAAGAGAATATCGGCCATTAAATGAAATTAGGCGGCTGCGTGAATTCGACCTAGGGTTAACAATGGACGCGAATATATATAAACGTACATAAATAAAATATTATTATTTTTCAACTTTTCCATACGAACTCCAAATGAAGCGTGCCGCCATGCGTTTATAATGTTTTATCCACATCCCGAATACAATGGAACATGTTTCAGGGCCTAACTCGATCGTATGTGCGAGTAACGGAAATAAACGATCAATTTTAAATTGAATCGATTAAATTAATTTCTAAGCGTTTTGAGCTGCCACGGTTAAACGGCGACTCCGATTGCTATGGAAATTGAAACCCGATAATAATAAACTATTACGGATCTAATGGAACTGGTTTCGTCGGATTCCGAGACTGTGCCCCGGAAGGCTATATTAACTCGTCGATTAAATCGACGACTTTTCAAAATTTACAGAATTGCTTAAAATTCCAATTTTAAAATCTTATTAACTCTATTATAATCCAAATATAACTTATATTCACTTTGGAAACCAATTTGAATCATATTAAATCAAATTTCAGTTATTCACTCTATTTTCATATATTAAATTTCAGTATCAAATTAATCATATCAAATTCGGAATAATATTAAATTTAAACAAATTTGATTTTTCTTGAATCACTATCTTTTGAGATATTCAAAAACGAACTTATAAAATTAACCTTTGAAACAATTCAAATTATAGACCAACCATTTTCATTAAACAGTTATTCGATTCCCGTTATTCAATTATTCAATAAATTCCAAATATTAAATTTAAACAATTTAATTGTTCCATATTTGACGGATTTCAATATTGGATTTTAAATAAATTTTCATTATCAGTCGATTTCTTTATTACATCAAATGACTTCCACATTATTATTTAACTTCAGTTAGGGATAATGCACTCAACTAATATATAAAATTGCATTTCAATTGCAATTGGTTCCCAAATTCAATTCGACAAACTAAATGAATAGGTAACTTAAATAGTTATCACCGTTAACTTTTAGTTACACTTATAAGTTTATTATTTACGAACAAGTGTCACAATTACCTATACAATACAAATTCATTCAATTACCGTTGACTACATATTATTTCAATTGATTTGGGATTTCATTCAATTCATAAATAATTAACTTAGATAAAATTTGTTGCATTTCATTCTAGTTATTATTACCATACATAAATTACAAATTTTTAATTCTTCCAACATTAAACCATGAAATCTTATTAAATTAACTTTTTTAATTATCGAAATTTTACGGGTCGTTACAGAGGGTTTTGAGGTAAGTGAGAGCTAGGGAATGGCTTGTATATTGTTAAGATCAATATATGATTTGGTTTCTAATGAGATGTAAAAGGTTACGAGATGTAAAAGGTTTCTATAGGGAATGGCATTTCTGCAGAAAATCCTATATACTTTGTATTAGGATATATAGAGATCGATTCGAAAGATTTCTAGGATTATCCCAATCATTGTACATAGACAACATACTAAAAAAGTTAGGTTTGGAGAATTTCAAGTGCGGAAATCTTTTGATGCAATCAGGAATCATCTTTTCAAGAAGGATGCTCCTCATACTGATGAGGATGAAGAGTATTGAAGAGAATATTGTATGCATCTATAATCAAATCCATTATGTAAGCTATGCTATATACAAGACTTGGTGTAGCTTTTGCATTAGGATGCATAATCCGATACTAGTAAAATCTCGTAGAAAAACATTAGATGGCTATACAAGGTATTTTTAAGTATTTGTAAAATACTAAAGAATTATTCCTAATCTATAGGATTGAAGACCCCCTTATGAAATGATATATGGTCTCAAGATTTTAGAGTAATATCAATGACAATAAACTAGAGTCGAGTTACATAATCACGTTAAATAGTGGAGTGGTAAGTTGGAAAAATTCTAACTAAGAGATAGTAAATAAAGAAACAGTTTGAATGCGCAGATTCAAAACTGAGCTAGGGGTGATTCCAAATGTTGAGAATCCTATGGTATGGTTCTGCTATAATAGTGTCACAATATAGGTCGCCAAAGAACCAAGAGCTCATAAGAAATCAACAAACATACTCTAAAAGTTCCACATAATAAGACAGTTTGTCGATGATGGAGAAATGACTATTACCATAGAAGGTAATAAGGACAACAATACAGATCCATTCATTAAGGAACTAGATCGATTAGTTCTGAGTAAACTGATAGAAGGAATGGGATTGAAAATTCTTAATTTGTTTAAGTGCAAGTGGGAGATTAAGATAGTTAGGAGTATGCCATATAGGCATTTATGTATTTTGTTGTAAATTATCTAACTCTATAATTAATTTGTTTGTAATAATGGTGTTTTTTCTTTCATATACGTTGATGTAAAGAATTCAACAGTTAATTTAATGTGATTAATAAGAATATCATTAAAGTGATTACAGCTGCAAATAGCTGCAATCATGAGTAATTAATCAGATATAAACAAACATTTTGTTATAATATTCTTAGTCAAAATGTTTCAAGAAAGAATATCGATACGTCCTTTGTGGCTACATGATGTTCTTCAAATTTTGGGTGATGTATTGCTCATGGTAGCTAGAGGCACCAAGAGGATACGTACTTATATTTATTAGGTAACTATAGAATGACTCGATCTACAATTTCTTGTTGGTTGGTAACAACTAAGTCAAATAAGAAATCTCGGGGTGACAGTGTTACACGGATTTATTGACTTGAGAATACCATGGAACTTTAATGTGGATATTCCACTTTGATTATAGTTAAATCATCGCATGGCAACTATCGAGTGACTATAGTTTTGTTTGAGTTCAAATATTGGAACCGAAGCACTATTCGATTTAGAATTTGTCTCCTTTGCTATATGAGGTTAGTATCACATTCAACTATTGTGACAACCCACCCATCATGAAACCCAAAAAATCCGCAAGCCAATCTTCTGAATTCCACAAAAGATGGCTTGTCAAGAAAAGAAAGAAAGAAGAAGGAACAAAATGAAATATCCAGGCACAACAATGTAATCTCACATTAGAATGATAACATAAAATATACTGGACATAAATGAACAGAATTGGGGAAACAATATATAAATGACTATACTAGCGGAAATATATGATAAATAAATATCAGCACAAAGAGTTAGAAATAAATACTAATACAATAAGCCTCATATACAAATAACCTCTATCCTATACTACTAAAATCTCAAGTATATAAATATCCAACTGCTCTCTTCGCCTCCAAAGCTTCAACCGCACCAATCTAATAACATATCCCCAAAAGCACTTGACTCCCAAACAACTCAATCTTGTACCTGAGTGTCATCATGGCATACACAAACAAAGACTAAATGCTGGTCAAACATAAAGCCTAGTGTGAGGGGAACTATCTCAAAATATTGTATATAAAAACTATGAACAAAGTAGAATATGATCTAGTATGGCACATTCGGTCCTTTCTACAAACATGGCTCAGGGGTAATCCAGACAGCTCATACATATGTAAATAAACCCAGCACAAGATATAGGAAATCATACCATAACCCGCTCTTCTCCAAAAATCAACAAGTCAGCACAACCAATATAATGTGACTAAATCGTAACAATCAATCTATGATACAGGTAACCCAACATCCAAAAGTAGGGTAACCGTAATATAAGTCTACATCAAAGAACAAAATGATAGTAAATGTAGCACAACATCAATCAACTAATAGCATACACAACATAACAAATAAAAGTTAACTAAGAAATACAAATTAGTACCCATCCTCAAAAATGGGTGAGGTCAACTATGAATATTAATCACGATCCAATAATTAATAGAGCCAGTACACTAATGCACCCAAGCATCTACCGTAATCAATTAAGTAATAGATTCAGTAAACTAACACACCCAGACATCTATCGTGATCCAATGATTCCCTTTAAGAGTTCAAGATAAATAGTGATTGTAACTAACACACTCATGCATCTATATACTTGAAAACCAGTCCCAATAGTAGATAGAATCACTGTACCCCTATAATGGGCATAAGTGTTATATAATCTATTCTAAACACGTAGGACCTTTGCATATCCTACCATATCCCAATAATGATTATAAGTGTTATATGATATATTCTAAATACCTAAGACCTTTGCAGATCCCACCATTCCCTGTAATGAGCATAAGTGTTCTAGGACCACGCAGTAGATGATTTTCATTGCCCCTTCTAGGGCATCAGGATTTCTCAAATAACAATTGTAAGTCTCTCATCAAAAAGAGGACGAAGGTCGTGTCTCAAGTAATACGCTATCAGGACCACGAAGGAAAACTAATGCCAGATACATATGCACGCATCAAATATAACATCATGCAATCGAATACGAATATCACACTAATGACAAGGAGGAGTAGCTATGGTGGTAGTTTGTGGCATACGGTGGTGGTCAAGGATGCTAGTCGAAGACTAGGTTAGCAATCGTTGGCGATTTAGGCATCGATAGGACATGTGGTGATTGTTGTTGTATTTTTTGAGGAGAGGAGCATTGTTTTGCAAAATTTCACGGTGTGCAATAGCTTCTTGGAAATCGCATCATCAAGATTGAGGGGTTTCAACCTTCAGATTGCGATCTTCATCGTGACGTCGAGCATGATGCGGTATTGTGGGATGTGATGCATTAGAGAAGGGTGGTTCAATGGTTAAAATGATTTTGATTTCAATACTTGCTAACGAATGGGAGGCATGTATGCATGGGTTTGGTGATTTGGAGGTTGTTATATCTGTGTGCAGATGGAGTATGAATTAGAAGGGGAAGATGTATTAGGAAGGGTAATTAGAATTTGGTTAGTAACTAAGAAATTTAATTATGTTATCTGAATTCTAATCCTTATAAATTAAGCAACTCTTCTATACAAGGGCGGATTTGGACATGGTCTTTTGCATTGGACTCGTATTGTTGTTATCTACACATTGGAGTTGGATTTGTTGAATTTGGACTGGTAGAATTTTGAGCTAAATGCGAACGTCATTCGATTTTAGATCAAACCAAAAAGCAAAAGCGTTAACTGGGATTTTGATTACTTTACTTACCTCTAAATAAAATATATGATATCTATGTTGCTATAGATTATTGTTGAATGCTTGGATGGTGGTTGGTAGTTTTAATGAAGTTTAAATTAATGATAAAATTATAGTGAATTAATTAAATTATGATTAACGTAGCTAATGAGTTATACTTCGCTACCACAATAAAACCTCAATCTTCTATAATTAAATTAAATAGATTATTTTAGACATCTATTAGGTAGAATAAATCACTGATTCGTGCTTGTAAAGTAAAAAGATTGTTTTTGAAGTTAATTAATATGTAGATTAATCAATAAATGATCTGTTAGCTACTTATTGCTAATTTTTCATAATAATATGTTTGTTATTATTGTTTGATTGTTTGTTCAAACTTGAATTCCCCCTTGAAAACTGGATTACATAAATAATAATTGTTTTTTCAATTACTTTTATAGAGCCACCCTAAGAGGTTTCTCACTATTATTAATTTACTGTTACATGCACCTTACTTATATTCTTATGTTACTTATATTAATGTTTGGTTGAAATATTTGTGACAGGCTGTTCAATTTGTGTAAGCGTCATTATAGCGATCATCGGTATACATCACTTATGAAATGTCATCTCCTTGAACCTTTGTGCGCATTAAACTTGTGCTTATATTTTTATGAAAGAATGTTTGGTTATGTTTTCTCACTTTGAAAGTTGTTTAAACTATATTTCAAGTATTTTTGAGAATTTCAAAATAAAGTATAAATGCTGTTTAAATTTTATAAAAGAAGTTAAATTTTGATTAATTATCTTATGGGATAATTAATGTTTTTTTAATTTATAAAAAGGTTATAAATTTGATTAACTATCGTTTGGTATAATTAATGTTGTTTTTCAGTTTCTAAAAATATTATAAATTTGGTTAATTATCTTTCAAGATAATTAATGAGGTTTTAAATATATGAAATAAATTATAAATTTGAATAATCTTCATTTAGGATAATTAATATTAGTTCAAGTTTATAAAAGTATTTTAAAATTATTTATCATCCTTTGGGATAATAAATGTTATTGTAAAGTAATAATTGATAGTTTATTAATGAGAAAATCTTAAAAAAGGAATGTTTAAAAATAAATATCATAGTTTTTAATCTCATTTTCATTCTAGTTTTAGTTTCATTTTGTTAATAGTTAACAATCTTCTCTCATTTGGTGTAATTCGATTCATTAGAAAATTTTAAAATCTTAAAAATTCCCTACGGATCGACCCGTACTCGCCACGTACTAACATTTATAAGTCGTGCGCTTGTGGTTATTTTTATTATAAATTTTTTGACGATTTTCTAACTTGATAGAAAATTCGTCGTTAAGCAAAAGCGATTTTGATTTTCTTCTAAAAGATTGATTTCGATAGACGTGGTTTTGAATTAGTTTCCGAAAGAAGGAAAATGAAGCGTATACATTTTAAATTGAGGAAGGCGGCTACGATTTGACTTTGACTTGATATATAAATTTTAATATTGAAAATATCTCGTTTTGGGTGACTAAAAATTTACAATCCCTATCAAGGCATGACGCCTGGCATTCCTATTGTTATACCCCTATTCCAGACCAAATGAAACAAGTTCCGGAACCTAATTCAATTGTAACGTCCCACCTTTTTGTATGCTTTAAATCGACAATAAACCACACAGGTTAGACTTAAACCATACAGAAAGACGGATTGTTATGGGGTAAATAAGAAAAAGCAGAGAAAGAAAAAGAACAAAATAGAATCTTGCAGTAGAACGATAAAATATAATAATCAAATATACATTTCACATAGCTGTTTTACAAAATATTCGATTGTACTTATACAATACATATCAGAGTTACACATACCAGAGAATAATAAATAATGCAGCGAAACAGTAAGAATGTAGTGGAATACTATAATAAATAATAATAAATCTTCGTCTTCATCCTCCAAAATACGGTCTTCCGAAACCTGAAATGTTCAGGCTGAACCGAGCGAATTGAAAAGACAAAACACTCGAGTTAGAACTAAAAGATCTTATGTAAGTTAAATCAACGGTAAATAATATGAGTGGAACGGCGTAAGAAATGTTTATGGGATTTGACATTTCCTATCCAGTGTCTAACTTGAGTGCAGTAACTTAAGAGATGCTCGGGATTCACATCTCCTAAGGATCCGTTAAACTATTTACTATGTAGTAATATTTCGCTATTATAATAATGTCTAATAATAAAATAAACTTAATTTTAAATAGCGTTAAGGGGTTACCCATATAGCCCTTACCACGTAATAGTCCCAGTAGTCCATCCAGTATCAGCGTATCTCCAGATCGGGAGACTACCCTAAATACTCCACGGGCTACGGGAGAAAAACAAACTCGTACAAGGCACACTAGGGTAAGTGACAAGGCATACAAGGCAATGCCAAGGTAGATATACCAATTACGCACACGGGCTAGTGGTAACGCGTAGCAGCTACTACCGTCCACCTTGAGCCACACCACCAAATCAAAAAAATCAATAGTGGTCACCGAATCAATCCAAAAGTCAGAGTATAATATCGAAGGGATGTGTCCGATCAGAGGAATGACCTCATTGGCCCAAGATCGCTCTTGTTTTAGCCACCTTATGACAACTCACGGGAGTTGGGTCCACGTATATACCTCAAAGGAACGTCGCCACCATCCTACTTCATTCTGGAATCTCCTCCACGTACACGGTTGTCAAAGTGGTTTTCGGTATCGACAGAGAGTATGCCCATATCCGACCACGGTCTCTTTGCCAACCAATCATTATTATAACACCGCTATCATTTCAAAATAATTCTACTTCGAAACCATAACATAATATCCATTTCAAAACCATATAAATACGATATCATTTCCATTTCCAAAACCCCAAGCAATATGATATCATTGTTATAAAAACCCAAATCCACATAACGTCATTTTTCAAAAATATATTATGATATCATTGTTATAAAAACCCCAAGCAATATGATATCTCTTTTTCAAAAATCATAGCACTTTCAAATTTAAAATATTTCGAAACCAAATGCTTGAAATATAACCATTCAAAATATAATACTTCGAATTTCATAGCTTCTAAATCATAACTTCCAAAACTTAAATGGTTTGGATATTCAAACCATATATAAAACAAAATAGTTTGAATTTAAAATTACTTTATAAAGTAAAATAATTTCCTCGACTTCACAGTTTATTCACTTTAAATTAAATCTCAATTCATAACTTTCAACTCACTTTCAGTTTAATAAACCATTTCAATTTCAATATATTTCAAACTTTGAGTATTAAACAATTTCAAAACTAAGGTTGGAAATTACGATTCAACAATTCAATGTTTTATTATTTAGTTTTGAAATATTTGCATAATAAATCCATTATCATTTAAATAAAACTCAAATTACAAACAACTAAATATTTCCTTCAATTTATTTATACTTGAAATCCTCATTTAATTCACCTTAAACCAAAATCCAGTTATAAAATCATACCTTTAAAATCTCAATTTTATTAAATTTCAATTCGATTTCATATTTATCTTCCCACCTTATTCTCATTTAAGTTATTATAAACTCCATAAATAAATACTTAACCATATTATATCTTAATAAAATCGAACTTTATTATTTAACTTCTTTTACTTTAAACCAATTTTATACATAGCTTAAAACCAGGGATTTAACTATATATAAAATAAAAATTTATAAAATATCCAAATCAATATCTCATAAACCATATATTTCTTTAGCAAACCATAGAAATCATTTCAAAATATTTTTATATATAGACCGTGGTGTCTGTATAATTTTTTTTATCCTATGGTCAAGTGATACAGATATTTATCCTTTCAATCTGTAATTTAAAGTAAAAATACGGTTATATATCATTTCAAACCGCAATCCTGAATGAATTAATAATGCATAACAACTTGCAGTTTATAACAATATAAAATACAACATCCATTCATCCAATATCAATCATCAACCATTTATCACAATCATCATCCAATTCAATCCATAACATCCATATTGAACAGATAATAAATAATATGTATTTACTGGCAGTTTATATTTAAATAACAAATTAACTGGCAATTTATATGCAGTATTAAAATAAATAACAATTTAACTGGGATGATGATTAAAAGTATGCCAAACAGTCACAAATAAATTTCTAATCGCGTCATAAATCAATTTAACAAACATAAGAAATTTTAGAAATTGTAAGTGGGTTAAAACACTCACCTTTATACGAATCAAAAAATAATAGACTTCTAATCAATAGCTTCGCTCTATGTTTCCTTAGTCTCCTTTATGATTGCTAGCTTTGTTCCGTAATTGTTTCTTTTATTTTGATTTGCTTTAATTTCCCTCCTTATTACATTAATATGTGTGTGTGTGTGTGTGTGTGTGTATTTTTAAAAGGATTGAAAAAAAGAAGATTTGAAAAAGAAGAATTGAAAAAGAAAAAGATTAAAATAAGAAGAACTGAAAATGAAAGAGAAGATCAAGATTTGAAAAGAAAGAAGAATGTTTGAGATAGAATAAAATTTGAAGAAGAAGAATATTTGAGGAGGAAGAAAAAATTAAAATGGGAGATAATAAGGAGATTTGAAGAAAAAATAAAGAAAAAATAAAGAATATTATAATGGAGGCTGGGGTTTCATTTGCATTATATCTTATTTATAAGGTTAGAGTTAGGTTTAGGGCCAAAGAGATTTGAAAAGAGAGGCCGCTATTAATTAGAAATAAATGAAATGACGTTGCAGCAAAATGAAGTTGGAAAACGAACGAAAAAAGAAAGTAAATATGAAAAAATTTGGTATTGAAATATAGTAAATATGAACAACTTTTTTGAAGTAGCAGGTATTAAAAGGAGGTAAACGAAAGAACTAAAAATATGAAAAGTATTTCATGTTTGCAAAATTGAAAAGCTTCGGACAATATAAATGGAAAGGAGTAATGGAGCAAATGGGGAAAAAATGAGGCAATTATTAATTAGAAAGGGAATGAATGGACCAACTCTATACTATAAACAAACTTTTAGAATTCAAATTTCAAAACAATCGTTCACTTAATTAACTTTGTTAACCCTAAACATACCAAAATTAACAGCCTTTAAAGATTTAATTAACACACAATAAATGAAAATAAATTCTCAATACAAATTTGTGTCATAAATTAAAAGAATTTACAGCATTAAGAACTTTTCATTTCTCCCTCTTTGTGATTAGGTTGGGAATTAAACAAACATGTTAACATTTCGATTGTATGTTTTACTAGGAATGCATTAACATACATTCAAAAATATGATAGCATAAACAAGGTCATATAAACAGGTGTATAATATATATATGTACATCTTTATCGCCCTTTATAGTTTACATACATAAATAAAAGGTATGAAAGTAATCCACATAAGGAGGCAATGAATGCAAGAGTAAATTAAAAAAGTGAAGATGGAAAGGTAAGTTATGTTGCAATTAAAATCTAATAAAGTCTAATAGAAAAGGAAATAGCCAGGTGTAAATCTATTTTACCCCTTTTATCATCTCCTATTAACATGTAATTTAATAACGTATGAGATTTCAAACTTAAATAATCCATTCTTTTTAATGATCTAATTGGATCTAAAACATAAATCTAAATTTAGGTATAAACATATATGTAGTAAACTAGCATTAAATTTTGAAAAGTGAACTGATTTAATTGGAAATAAATCACCCAATCTAAATTTATTTTAATATATGTTTACAATTAATGTCTTCTTGCTTTTTAATTAAAAGATTACAATCACATTAATTGTCATTGATTTCTAAGGTAAAAATAAACGAGACAATTCAATTCCTTTTTATAGTAATTTAACGTATTTACAGAATTAGAATTATTGTATACAAACTAAAAGTTATTAATTTCTTATTTCTGTAATATATTTTTCAACTAACAATATTTCAAATAAATAAACATATGATTTTTTTATTTAGTAAAGAAACGTATATTATTCTTTCTTTTTTTAACATTTATTATTCCAATCAATTATAATTTTACATTCATATGGTCATTTGTTTTCTTCCTTATTAAACATTACAATTATTGCAATTCATTATCTAATATTGATTCTATCAAATTACAATTTATTACGTATTATTCCGTCAATTAATATACCTTGAACTTATTTCCCAATTTATTAATTATAATCAATTATAACCTTACAATTGGTTTCAGTTAATTATGATTGCACTAAATTAATTATTTATTAACATTATTACCTTTAATTGCAATTTGATTACCAATCTTATTTAACACACTAAATAAATAAATAACATATATTAGTTGTCACCTATTTACTTTTACTTACATTTACAAGTTTATTACTTACCAATGACACTGTATTATTTCATTAATTAATTCAATACTTACATTTGTTTTTCTTGTGTTTCACTTACAAATCTAATCTACAATAACCGCAATAATTAAGTGAATTGATTGCGATTGATTCCTAATTAATTTTTAATATATTAAATAATGTGTAATCTATAATAATGCTAGTCACCATTTACCATAAATCACATTTATAACACCTTTAAGTTTATTATCGTAAACAAATGTTACAACTTACCTTTATAACACAAATTTTATTATATTACAACTAATTATGTACTAGTTCAAAATTTTATGCACACTTTCATTTATTTACTTACATTCAATTTATAACCAAGTGCAACAATTTACACTATTTCATTATTGGGAACCCACCCCAATTCTCAACAAATAAATTTTCGTTTCTATTTAATTTACATTCACACTTTCCATTATTATATTGATTATCATTAAAGTAATATTTAATTACCCTTATTTGTAATTGACACATTAACGGGTAACAACAACCATTTGTCACCATTATCCCTTGATAATACTTGTATGTTTATTCTTCACAAACAATTACCCTCTATTATATTATTTCACACATGAATTCAATAACTAATTTTTAATTACTAATTCTACATTTCATTTCTAACATTCGCTTCATTACAAGTTATATAGTTTTTTATTCTTTCTAAATTTAGTTACAAAAATCTTATTAAATTACCCAATTCACTTATCGAATTTTATAGGTCGTTACACTCTCCCCCACTCAAAACTTTTATATTCAAATAAAGTTTGGAAAACATTTTCAAATTTTTCTAAGTCCAAAAATTTCGATTTTTTTTGGCAGAGTCCCCTTTGTACGGAGAGGCTCGGGAGAAAATATAATATCAAATATAACAATATATATCACAATATCTCAAAATAATATATCCCAACAACGGGAAAAACAATATAAACAACAATCACTAGCAATAGAGCAAACCACCATCACATTAGATCAACACAAATAAATTATCCATTCATATCAAACAAAACAAATAGTTGTTCGGGTGCGAAAACTTTAAATTGTACGGAATGAAAAATAAACTACTAGGTGCACCATTTCCTCAACAGACTTAGATGAAACTAAATAGATTATTCATACATCCAAAAAAATTTAAAGTATCCTTGCTCAAACAACCATAAACCAAACAAACAACAATTCCAAACAAAAGACCAAGTTCATTCTTATTAATTTCATTTCATAATATTTGCTATTTGGTTTCCTTTCTTTCATATAATGGTTTACCTTTTTAATTTACATTTATTTCTTACAATTCTCCATTTATTTACATTCATTAATTTGTAATATTCATGTTAAATTCAATTTCTTGGCATATCAATTCATTAACTCAAGCTTATAATTATTTATTTATAATACTTACCTTTCTATTATATTTAATTAGTAGCATTTAAATTATACTTAAGTTTATAACAACCACAACATCAAATTCTTATCTATTAAAGAGTTTTATTGAATGCTTTCATTATTTCAAGTTTTACTTGTATAATACCATTACATTTTCTTATTATTGGACATTTCAACTTTTAAATCCTTGGTAAGTTATATAAATGCTTTTTAAGACTACAATTGAAAGTTACACAAGTTTATTTTACTTCTTTTAATTAACTTAATGTTCAATACTAATAGCCTTTGTTTCATAGGTTACAATTTCAAATTTCTTTTAATCCCATTTATAACTTAGCATTAAATCTCTTATTTTAATTAGAGGTTCCAATTAATAATTAGTTACTTTCCGTTTCACTACAATAATTGAACTATTAATTATCGGAAACTTAAGAACTAATACCGAGTTAAATTTCAAATCATTTTAAAATAATAGATAAATGTATATACTTACAGCTTATATATCCAACTATATTCAAAACAATTTAAAATTTATATTTGTTTATCAAAATAAATCCATAGGAAAACTACTACAGTGGCTTTCCACTTCGAAACTCGAAAATGAATGTCGATGACGCGTGCACTCATCACCGAAATTATTTTCCAACGACAGAGAGGGGAGTACAGACTTATCACTTTCCAAAGTTTCTTCGAAACAATTCTTTCAAAGCATATTGAAATATTTATATCAGAAAATACTTCTAAATAATATTATTATATTCCAAAATCCTTTGAATGAAATTTCCAATACCCCCGGAACTTATGTTCTAAATTTGCAGTTTATTCTCATTTATTTCACTTTCAATTTATTTTCCAATCAATATTTATAAATTTCACTACCTAACAATCAATATATGTCAACCAAATATATATATCATTTATAAAATTTTATTTTATATATAGAAAATATAAGAGGCAAAATTATTTCATTCACCTATATTCAAAACAAATAGTGTCAGTCTGTCCTATTAGGTGTTTAGAAATCCCTATTGATGTCATAGCGTCCTATGCATCAACCAGAATTTATAAATACGAAACGGAACGAATTAACACAATATTAAAACCTTTTTATAACACTAAAAATTACGCTCTCTCATATATATACACTTAGCAACTCATCATAGGGTATCACTACCCTATTGATAAAGAGCCAGACCCCACAAAGCTAAGGTTTATCGCTAAACCAAAGCTCTGATACCAGATGTAACGTCCTGCCTTTTTGTACACTTTAAATCGACGATAAACCATAAACATCAGACTTAAACCATATAGAAGGGCGGATTGTTATGGGGTAAATAAGAAAAAGCAGAGAAAGAAAAAGAACAAAACAGAATCTTGCAGCGGAACGATAAAATATAATCATCAAATATACAGTTCATGAAGCTGTTTTACAAAATATTTAATTATACTTATACAATACATATCAGAGTTACACATACCTGAGAAAAATAAATAATGCAGCGAAACAGTAAGAATGTAGTGGAATACTATAATAAATAATAATAAATCTCCGTCTTTGTCCTCCAGAATACGGTCTTCCAAATTCTGAAATGCTCAGGCTGACCCGAGCGAATTGAAAAGACAAAACACTCGAGTTAGAACTAAAAGATCTTATGTAAGTTAAATCAACGGTAAGTAATATGAGTGGAACGGCGTCAGAGATGTTTACGGGATTTGACATCTCCTATCCAGTGTCTAACGTGAGTGGAGTAACTTAAGAGATGCTCGGGATTCACATCTCCTAAGGATCCGTTAAACTATTTACTATGTAGTAATATTTCGCTATTATAATAATGTCTAATAGTAAAATAAACTTACTTTTAAATAGCATTAAGGGGTTACCCATATAGCCCTTACCACGTAATAGTCCCAATAGTTCATCCAGTATCAGCGTATCTCCAGATCGGGAGACTACCCTAAATATTCCACAGGCTACGGAAGAAAAACAAACTCGTACAAGGCATGCTAGGGTAGGTGACATGGTACACAAGGCAATGCCAGGGTAGATATACTAATTACGCACACGGGCTAGTGGTAACGCGTAGCAGCTACTACCTCCCACCTCGAGCCACACCCCCAAATAAAAAAAAAATCAAAAGTGGCCATCGAATCAATCCAAAAGTCAGAGTATAATATCAAAGGGACGTGTCCGATCAGAGGAATGACCATATTGGCCCGAGATCGCTTTTGTTTTAGCCACCTTATGCCAACTCACGGGAGTTGGGTCCACGTATATACCTCAAAGGAACGTCGCCACCATCCTACTTCATTCTGGAATCTCCTCCGCGTACACAGTTGTCAAAGTGGTTTTCGGTATCAACAGAGAGTATGCCCATATCTGAACTCGGTCTCTTTGCCAACCAATCTTTATTATAACACCGCGGTCATTTCAAAGTAATTCTACTTCGAAACCATAATATAATATCCATTTCAAAACCATATAAATACGATATCATTTCCATTTCAAAAACCCCAAGAAATATGATATCATTGTTATAAAAACCCAAATCCACATAATGTCATTTTTATTTCAAATATCTCTTTTTCAAAAATCATAGCACTTTCAAATTTAAAATATTTCGAAACCAAACGCTTGAAATATAACCATTCAAAACATAATACTTCGAATTTCATAGCTTCTAAATCATAACTTCCAAAACATAAATGGTTTGGATATTTAAACCTTATATAAAATAAAATAGTTTGAATTCAAAATTACTTTATAAAGTAAAATAATTTCCTTGACTTCACAATTTATTCACTTTAAATTAAATCTCAATTCATAACTTTCAACTCACTTTCAGTTTCAATAAACCATTTCAACTTCAATATATTTCAAACTTTGAGTATTAAACAATTTCAAAACTAAGGTTGGAAATTACGATTCAACAATTCAATGTTTTATTATTTAGTTTTGAAATATTTTCATAATAAATCCATTATCATTTAAATAAAACTCAAATTACAAATAACTAAATATTTCCTTCAATTTATTTATACTTGAAATATTCGTTTAATTCACCTTAAACCAAAATCCAGGTATAAAATCATACCTTTAAAATCTCAATTTTATTAAATTTCAAATCGATTTCATATTTATCTTCCTACCTTATTCTCATTTAAGTTATTATAAACTCCAGAAATAAAATTTTAAATAAATAGTTAACCATATTATATCTTAATAAAATCAAACTTTATTATTTAACTTCTTTTACTTTAAACCAATTTTATACATAGCTTAAAACCAGGAATTTAACTATATATAAAATAACAATTTATAAAATATCCAAATCAATATCTCATTAACCATATATTTCTTTAACAAACCATAGAAATCATTTCAAAATATTTATATATATAGACCGTGGTGTCTGTATAAAATTTTCTATCCTATGGTCAAGTGATACGGATATTTATCCTTTCAATCCGTAATTTAAAGTAAAAATATGGTTATATATCATTTCAAACCGCAATCCCGAATGAATTAAAAAGGCATAACAACTTGTAGTTTATAACAATATAAAATACAACATCCATTCATCCAATATTAATCATCAACCATTTATCACAATCATCATCCAATTCAATCCATAACATCCATATAGAATGGATAATAAATAACAGGTATTTATTGGCAGTTTATATTTAAATAACAAATTAACTGGCAATTTATATGCAGTAATAAAATAAATAACAATTTAACTAAGATGATGATTAAAAGTATGCCAAACAGTCACAAATAAATTTCTAATCACGTCATAAATCAATTTAACAAACATAAGAAATTTTAGAAGTTGTGAGTGGGTTAAAACACTCACCTTTATACGAATCTAAAAATAATAGACTTTTAATCTATAGCTTCGCTCTATGTTTCCTTAGTCTCCTTCTTGATTGCTAGCTTTGTTCCGTATTTTTTTCTTTTATTTTGATTTACTTTAATTTTCCTCCTTATTACATTAATATATATATATATATATATGTATGTATGTATGTATGTATGTATGTATGTATTTGTGTACTTTTTTAAAAGGTTTGGAAAAAAAAAGAAGAATTGAAAAAGAAGAATTGAAAAAGAAAAGGATTAAAATGAGAAGAACTGAAAATGGAAGAGAAGATCAATATTTGAAAAGAAAGAAGAAAGTTTGAAATAGAATAAAATTTGAAGAAGAAGAATATTTGAAGAGAAAGGAAAAATTAAAATGATAGATAATAAGGAGATTTGAAGGAAAAAAAAGAAAAAAAAGAAGATTAGAATGGAGGCTGGTGTTTCATTTGCATCATATCTTATTTATAAGGTTAGAGTTAGGTTTACGGCCAAAGAGATTTGAAAAGAGAGGCCGCTATTAATTAGAAATAAATGAAATGATGTTATAGTAAAATGAAGTTGGAAAATGAACGAAAACAGAAAGTAAATATGAACAAATTTGGTATTGAAATATAGTAAATATGAACAGCATTTTTAAAAGTAGCAGGTATTAAAAGGAGGTAAATGAAAAAACTAAAAATATGAAAAGTATTTCATGTTTGCAAGATCGAAAAGCTTCGGACAATATAAATGGAAAGGAGTAATGGAGCAAATGGGGAAAAAAATGAAAAAGAATGAGGTAATTATTAATTAGAAAGGGAATGAATGGCCTAACTCTATACTATAAACAAACTTTTAGAATTCAAATTTCAAAACAATCGTTCACTTAATTAACTTTGTTAACCGTAAACATACCAAAATTAACATCCTTTAAAGATTTAATTAACACACAATAAAGGAAAATAAATTCTCTACACAAATTTGTGTCATAAATTAAAAGAATTTACAGCATTAAGAACTTTTCATTTCTTCCTCTTTGTGATTAGGTTGGAAATTAAACAAACATGTTAACATTTCGATTGAATGTTTTACTAGGAATCATTAACATACATTCAAAAATATGATAGCATAAACAAGATAATATAAGCATGTGTATAATACACACACACACACACACATCTTTATCGCCCCTTATAGTTTACATTCGTAAATAAAAGGTATGAAAATAATCCACATAAGGAGGCAATGAATGTAAGAGTAAATTAGAAAAGTGAAGATGGAAAGGTAAGTTATGTTGCAATTAAAATCTAATAAAGTCTAATAGAAAAGGAAATAGTCAAGTGTAAATCTATTTTACCCCTTTTATCATCTTCTATTAACATTTAATTTAATAACGTATGAGATTTCAAACTTAAATAATCCTTTCTTTTTAATGATCTAATTGGATCTAAAACATAAATTTAAATTTAGGTACAAGCATATATGCAGTAAACTATTATTAAATTTTGAAACGTGAACTGATTTAATTGGAAATAAATCACCCAATCTAAATTTATTTCAATATATGCTTACAATTAACGTCTTCTTGCTTTTTAATTAAAAGATTACAATCACATTAATTGTCATTAATTTCTAAGGTAAAAAATAAATGAGACGATTCAATTCCTTTTTATAGTAATTTAACGTATTTATGGAATTAGAGTTATTGTATACAAACCAAAAGTTACTAATTTCTTATTTCTGTAATATATTTTTCAACTACCAACATTGCAAATAAATAAACATATGATTTTTTTGATTTAGTAAAGAAACATATATTATTCTTTCTTTTTTTAACATTTATTATTCCAATCAATTATAATTTTACATTCATACGGTTATTTGTTTTCTTCCTTATTAAACTTTACAATTATTGCAATTCATTATCTAATATTGATTTTATCAAATTACAATTTATTACGTATTATTCCATCAATTAATATACCTTGAACTTATTTCCCAATTTATTAATTACAATAAATTATAACCTTACAATTGGTTTCAATTAATTGGGATTGCACTAAATTATTTATTTATTAACATTATTATCTTTAATTGAATTTTGATTACCAATCTATTTAACACACTAAATAAATAAATAACATATATCAGTTGTCACCTATTTACTTTTACTTACATTTACAAGTTTATGACTTGCCATTGACACTGTATTATTTCATTAATTAATTCAATACCAACATATGTTTTTCTTATATTTCACTTACAAATCTGATCTACAATAACCGCAATAATTAAGTGAATTGATTGCGATTGAATAAAATTTTAATATATTAAATAATGTGTAACCTATAATAATGTTAGTCACCATTTACCTTAAATCACATTTATAACACCTTTAAGTTTATTATTGTAAACAAATGTTACAACTTACCTCTATAACACTATTTTATTATGTTACCACTAATTATGTACTAGTTCAAAAGTTTATACACACTTACATTTATTTACTTACATTCAATTTAAAACAAGTGCCACAATTTACACTATTTCATTGTTGAGATTTCACTCCAGTTGTCAATAAATAAATTTTCGTTTCTATTTAATTTACATTCACACTTTCCATTATTATATTGATTATCCTTAAAACAGTATTTAATTACCCTTATTTGTAATTGGCACATTAACGGGTAAGAACAACCATTTGTCACCATTATCCCTTGATAATACTTGTATATTTATTCTTCACAAACAATTACCGTCTATTATATTATTTCACACATGAATTCAATAATTAATTTTCAATTACCAATGCTACATTTCATTTCTAACATTCGCTTCATTACAAGTTATAGATTTTTTTATTCTTTCTAAATTTAGTTACAAAAATTTTATCAAATTACCCAATTTAATTATCAAATTTTACGGGTCGTTACATCAATCGTATGAGGATGATAGCCTTTTAAATCAACTCTTTAAACTAAATTCAATTAAATTATTTCTGGCGTTTACAAATGTACGACCACACGGTAAATGCAAACGTTATGAAATTTGAAACCAATAATAATACACTATTACGGATCCAATGGAACTTATTTTGTCGAATTCCGAGACTGCGTCCTGGATTGCTATTTTTCATCGTTAATTAAACCAACCATTTCTAAAATTTGCGAAATCGCTTGAAATTCCAATTTTAGAAACTAACTAATTCAATTCTAATTCAAATAGAATTTATATCAACATTAGAAATCGTTTCGATTTCATACTCAACTCCAATTCAATTATTTAAACAATTTTAATTATTAACTCAACAATTAAATTTGTTAATTAAATTGGTTTATTTGGAGCTTAAGTTTAATACACTATTTTTGATCGATAAACTTCATATTAAAATTCCATTCACATTTCAAAACTCAATTTTAAAATAAATTAAATGTTCAAAATCAATGACCAAAAATTTAGGTTGTTACAGTGGTTGTTAGGGTTTGAAGAGGCAAGTATATTACGAGTTTTCCCTTAAGTTTAATTTAATTTAAATTTAAATTTTAAAATTTTAACATGCATATCTTTTGCATATGAACTCAGGTTTGGACGCGGTTTCTTCCATTGGGATCATTTCAAAATTCTAGACAATCAGGAACAGGTTTGGTTTAATTTTGAGACTATTCAAATTTTGGGCTTTATTTGGATTATTAATCGACGATAAATCAAAGGTGAGTTATTTGACCCACTCATAAATACTAAACCTTCTTATGTTAGTTGAATTAAAATTATGATGTGATAATAATATTATTGGTTGCTTTTTAGTAATTTAGTTTGACATTTTATTTTAATTTGAATTTATACTGAATAAAATTGCCTTCTAAAATTAATATTGAATTTAAATTATTAGTTAAATAACTGATAATGATAAACAGTCAACTGTTGTGATTTATTGGCTGATTTGGATGTTGATTATGATGGATGTTTATTTATTGACATCTTGAATGATTGGATGTTTATATTCCTGTTAATCACTATGGGTTGAAATGACACATACCCGAACAATCTTATAGATTATGGAAAATTGTTATAGGTTGAAATGATAAACCCGAGCGAATTTATTTATTTGGAAATTTACGATTTAGGATATGGGTTGAAATGATATATACCCAAAAAATTTAACTATTTGGGTTGAAATGATACATACAATATCACTTGACTATATGGTAGAAATTTATACACGGACATCGTTGATTAGTTTTAAATTATTATTAAATGGTAAAGTATGTTTGATTTGTATATTTGATTTTAAATTTAATTTAATGATTTTATTTTAAAAATTTATATTTGGAAAATAATTTATTTTATATGTTTTAAGGTTTCAAATTATAAGTTAATATATGATTTAAAAAGTAAATTTAAGATTTTTACATACGATTTTATTTAGTTTTAAATATATTTAATAGTTAAACTTTAATTTAATAAAATATTGAATACAATCTTAGTATATATATTTTAAAATTTATTTATTATAATAAATGTAGTTTTGATTTAAGGTAATAAATATAGGCTTCAATAATAACTTTGATAGATAAAAGTTTTTGTAAAAGATTTCAGAATTTTGTAAAGTTTTTGTAAGGATTTTATAAAAGATTTTTATAAAAGATTTTATAATGGTGTTATAAAGGATTTTGTAAAGTTTTAAAGGATTTTATAAAGAATTTTATAAAAGAATTTTTGTAAAGGGATTTGGAAGCGTTTAAAGCTATTTGCGAAGAAGTTTATGAAAGGGGAAGAGTTGTAAACTATTTTGGAATTTGTAAATAACTTTATAAATGGTTTTAAAGCATATAAATAGTTTATAAATAGTTTAAGAGAAATTTATAAATTATTTTCAAAATTGATTGAAGAAATCTTCCATGGTATTTATGAATATATTAATACTTTTGGAATAAGTATATGGATATCTTGATATAAAGGTATAAACTATTTTTTGGATTTATTATTAAAAATGTTTTATAAAATGACCACTTGTGAAATAAGCATTTGTTTGTTAAAGAGACTGGGGTCGGATTTATCATACTTTATGCCAATTCCGAAACCACTTTAACAACTATGCACGTGGTGGAGAATTCAAAACGAAGTAGGATGGTATGGCGAACACTATCGGTATGAGGTAAGAACGCAACCCTAACCTTCAGGTCAGCTTGATATGACTAAAATAGGAGCTATCCCGGGCCAAATGAGGTCGCTCTTTCAATCGGACATGCTTCTTCGATACCGTATCTGTTACTTTATGATTGATTGATGGTGCAACAACCTCGGTTTGGAGATTACCTATATATATTAAACTATAATAGAAGTTATAATTTAGTATTGTAAAGTAAAATATAATTAGAGACTTTTTTAAATTTTTTATTTGGAATAAACAATGAATTTTGAAAATAAGATGATAAAAATAAATTTTGGAACTTCATTTTGTTAATTGGGAATAAGTATGGGATTGAATATTGATTGGATAAGTATTTGGTTTAAATATACTAAAATATTAGGTATTGATTAGTTTGGAGCTAATAAATTAATCAGGTAATGCATTTCAATGTGAAAATTTTGAAATAAATCTAAAGTAATGGAAATAAAGTTTTAAAAACTTTATTTTGATAATTTGAGTAGAAACTAATCAAATTGCAATTTTATTTGGGAAAATACAACAATGTTGAAAAACATTATCAATATTAATCTTTTATTAAATTTAAAATGGGAAATATGAAGATAATATGTAATTTATTAAAATAAAAGATAAAATATTGTTTAAAAATAATATTTTGATGATTAAATAGAGTTACAGTATGATTTATTGTATTTATTTGACAAGAAAACAATTTTTGTACAAATTGTTGGAGTGAAAATAGTGTTTTTTAATAAAATTGTGCAAATTGTGAAATATCAATAAAAATAAGGTTTTATTTATAAAAATAACTTTTTATTGTTGAAACGAATTTTATTTTGTTTTAATAACAATTTTTGTTACATACAAATTGGTGGTATATATTTTTATTGGCTTTAAAAGGTGAAAATATAAACATATATTGATTAAATAGGTTAAATAATACACAGTACTTAACATTTTCTCTAAGTATATTTAGTCTTGGGCTTTTTGGGTAAGGTTTAGATCCACAACCCTAAACCTAGAACCTTCAGGCTTGAGAAATCATCATGTATGTAGCTTTCATTTTCACTCTCTTCTCAAAACAACTTACAGTAAAAAGAAACCAAAAGAAAATCCATGGCTTCCTCAAACTAAAATCAAATCTCACCCAAATTGCTGCTAATTCATGATGAAAATCTTAGAATCTAGATATTGTTGTCTGCAACAGTTTTGTTTTACTGTGCATGTTTTTTCAGCTATTACAGGTTTCTAGAGCTCATTTTCTTCACCAAAGATCATAGATTGCTCTTGAATTCTTGCTAATTCTCTAAGGTGAGTTCAAAAATAACAATTGCTAACTAAATCAAGCTTTTCCTGTAAAGAAAATTGCTCGGAAATAGTTATTGCATACGTTTTATTCTCTGTTCCTTGTTTTCTGGTTTCTTCTTACTACTTTGAGTGGCTATAAATCTTTGATTTTCACTCGAATTGTTGTCAGATCTTTTTTGGATTGTTCTTTAGATGTTAAACTTGTTGCATGTCAAATTTCAGTCCTTAATTCATCTGTTTGCTATGTGAAATGCTCTCTGGAAATTCAATACGAAGCATAAAATGTAAGCAGGAAGAAGTCCGTGGACTGGGTTGACAGGGAGGTCAACCGAGATCTCTCTAGGTCGACCTCCATGACTTGGCCACTGGGCTGGGTCGACCCCCTTGTTCGCCATGTATGTGAAGTGGTGGCCTTTTGTTCTACTTTTTTCCACATCTTTTAGTCTTCGTTTACTATGATTTTTGTGATCAATTCCTTTCCAATTTGGAGATGTTTTTGATGATGACTATGGACTATTATATCCATCAATGGATTAGCCGAGACTTGGAGGAATTTGGAATTTAAATTTTTGAATTTAAATTTAATTTAAATTCGAATATCGATTGGGTGTATTTCCAACGTTTTCTTGATTTTCAAGCACTATTTCTTCCAAATAAATTTTGAGAAAATTTCTAAATAGTTTGGTTTTTGAAATCTTTATTATATAATATTTTCAAATTATTATTAAATTATTTCAAAGTATTTTAAATATAATCAAGTAGAATTTTCAATAATTGTCTTATAAATGATTTTAGAAAATTATTTTAAATCACGTTTTCTCAAGTAAATTATTTTATATAATATACATTATTTTTACACTGTTTGGACATATGAGAAAGAGAATTAAACGGTTTAGTAAAACCCATGGTATGGGACACGTGAATTTACTTTATCGGTTAATTCCGGACTTATACGATCGAAACTATCTGGGTTGTTAATTTCTGAGTTATTTAGCCAATTTATGGCGACTATCTTTAGGAATTATCTAGGAAGGCCAATATTTGACGGGTTGTGGTTTGAAATCTCATATTCTAGGAGTATGATCAATGAGAACCCGTTATAGTGTTTTACTTACAATTGGCATGTGGCAAGTCTTGGTTTTTCAAATTTTGGAATTTTATGATGATTTCTGTTTCCTAATGTGGCAATGAATAGCGGTTAGTAAACCGTTAAGTGCGATTGTGTAGTATAGGAAACGCATTAACACTTTTCGTGCTCCTGTCTGGGAGTTGTGACACATTCTGGGATTGCCAGTACTATAGACCTTCGGGTCATCTGGGATTACGACTTCGGTCGTCTGGGAGAGGTACCTAATATATATATATATATATGTGTGTGTGTGTGTGTGTGTGTGTGTGTGTGTATGTATATGTATATGTATGTATGTATGTATATATAGTACTAGGGGGAATAGCGCGTGTAGCTTTGCTTTGGCATGACAATGGGATTTGGCCAATCCGGGGAATTTTTATGAGTTTTTAATTTCAATTTTACCAATTTGAGATAATGAATTTACTTATAGCCTTAAGTCAGAGAAAGGCTTATATATGTTGTTTTATGGTGGTTTCGATATTGGGATTATGAACTTTTACTGAGTTTCATGAGTTTTGATTGGAGATTTTGATGATTTCACATATGGCTTATATATTGCTTTTGTTTACTTATATTATATAGCCCTTTGAATGTGAAACATCTATGCCTTGTTAAACCTTATCACATTGAGCTTTATGGAAAGCCTATTCTTATTTGTATAAATAGACTTGCTTATATTATGTCATTCCTTCATCCTTAAAGGAATGTTTCCCTTATGCACTTATATTCCTTTATCTTTTACTAATATCAAGACTTAGTTAGCCTCACCCGTGTATTTATTACTCGGGTCAAACCGAGATGTAGGTTAGCTTTTGGACCTATGCTAGCTTTACCTTTTGGGCTTCTTCACCGACTTTGGTTATGGCATAATTTTGTCTTGTAATCTTTTGTGGAGATGTATGTATATATTGTAGTTAAATACCACTTGTGGCATGTTGTATTACATTTGATGTAGGTGTGTATAATATCTATGTTGCTATTCTATGACTTGAGATCGTATTATTCTCATACTTTGTTTCTAAATCGATCATGTAGCCACCATAGTAGTGTATTAGAAAGGAATTAAGTATGTTGAATACTCGAGATAAAACGAAAAAAAATAAGTGCCAAAACCAACATACTTAGCTCTTATTTAATGCAAGATTACGATAGTCGCCCTTAACCTGCCCTATTCTCCGCATTAGTAGACAAAATTACTATGTATTTTTAATGTAGGTCTCAGAGTGGGGCATTACAGCTTGGTGTCAGAGCTGAATTCAGAACAAAATGTGATAAACACAGAACAATATACACTATTACCATACATCAAGTATAATACAAGTGTGAACATCATCCCCAAATCATAGTTGAACCCTACCTTAATCTTTTGAGTGCTTTAGGGGTAGATAGAAAGGAATACGTCTAAGAATGTTAATTGTAAATTCCATATTATTCCTTATTCATTGAATTTCAATTACTAATATCCACCCCTATGAATAATCCTAGCTTATCTTAGCTTTCAGCAGATAGCTGAAAGAGGTAGAAGTCGCACTTCGGTGTCAGGACCGTCCAGTGGTACTTGTCCCGAAGGAGTTTATATGTCGACCGACCGGATTCTTGAGCTTCTTAGGAACACTCAGCCTCCTACACCTACTCATTCCTCTCCTTCGTGCAAACCTGCATTTTCATGTGTGACGACCGCCCATGACTCCTGCACTAAACAAGGAAATAATGCGCTGAAAAGTGTGCCAGGCCGCCATGGACGATCATCAGGGTAGGGTAAAACAATAAACTTTGTCGTATTACTCACAGCGCATGGATAAAATACAATAGAAAAGTATACATAGTGAAGCTCCATAGAACAGAATCTCATCATATAAACTCATAATAGTTTGGTACAACAATATGAAAAGTCAATACAGCAAGCCTCACTACATATCACTCAGAGTATATATAAACAGCGGAACATCCAGTACATATAGTAAGAAAACAATATGCAAAAGCCTCCAGCTCGTCTTCATCATCAACAGCGTTGGTCACTAATAACAGCACCTGTCACCTGCTACCTAGTCTGCCCATCCCAAAACGGATGAACAGCCCAAGGTAATAAGAGTTGAACATAAAACCTTGAGTCAGAAAAAAGTCCTAGTAAGCAGTAAATCAACTATCAAACATACCAAAAGAGCATAAAGGGTAAAAGGAATAGGAATCCAACCCTCCCACTCCACCTCTTTCTACAGTGATAGCCCCCAGACACACAAAGCAGAAACAAGCATAACAAAGCAGACATTTAAAGTAAGCTAATTATCACTCGAGTCAAGGTCGATGTTTCCCAAGCACAAACCCCCAAGGCCTAAACCAAGATCAGATAAGCACCTAGAAAACATTGCTCTTGAGACCGAATGATGATGCAACCAACATCCATGACTCTGGCTATCACTGTTATCATTGCTTCGATACCACCGTTAATTGAATGACCAGCACATTCTTTCAGCCGTAAGTCAAGGGCTAATGGTAACCCCGGTTCTAGACAGAACTACGCACGTCGTCGCAACCCATGCCTAGGACTATCGAATCTGCCCAGAGTACTTAGCACGTCGTCGCAGCCCGTGCCTGGGATTATCGAATCTACCCCGCGTACTCTTGCTTTGAGCCTGCTAGAAACTTCAATAACGATGAGATCTCAGCCTTCTAGTCATCCTCCTCGACGACTATTCTCATACTAGCTCAAGCGCCTCTCGAGCCATCCATTATCAACGAACTCGGACCATATCACCGAGTTATCAACATGCTTGGAATGATCCCGTCTGGATTAAACCAAGGCTATCTCATATCATGCTTTGCTTCATCGTATCATAGCAAAGTCCCATCTCAATATCATCATCAAATCTATCCATATGAGCTTTCTCATCCGCTTCATATGCCACGAGCAACTTTCCTTATTCAAGAGCCTTTCAACTTAGCTTTTGAATCATCTTCGACTAACTTGTCCAAATCAAGTCATCAATCAACTAACTTCTAACAATCAATCAAATCAATCATTAATCCAAACAATCAATCATTCAGACAAGATCTAAATAAACAGTTATAACAATAATGGCAATTTCGTAAATAAAGAGTCCAAATCCAACAAGCATGAATTCTAAGTAATATCTTGATGAATGAACTATCATGTAGTAAGATGGATATCAAAACTTTACGAACGATGGATCTGCATGCAGACTTAAGGAAAATGCATGAAATCACTATTTTTAACACACACAAACAAGCCACCGATCCAATATACTCCTTTGGGTCCGTGTGAGAGATAACCACCACTCACCAAATCACCTAAACACCTCAAGAGCTACTAACTTCAGATCTGGACAGCAAAGGGTCTAGCTCGATCCGACAAAATTCCGCTTCAAACGGTGAAATCTCTCTTTGAAGAATGTTGATCTTCAACTTTAGCTCTTGGATCTTCGATCTTAGATGGATGTAAGCACCAGACTAGAGTGGAGAAAAGAAGTGAAGAAGTGTTGTAGTCGAGCTCTCAAAATGGCAGCACTTCGTCGCTTCAAAATCCGGATCCCAAAGAAAATGAGGATGGGCACTTCTATTTATAGGCTGGAAATCCCTTAAGTCGGCCGTCCCCTTAAGTCGTCCACGACTTAACAAAACCCAACGACCTACCACTTAGCAACTGCACGGCTTACGACTCAACAACTAAGCGGCTCAACTGTATTGCCGACCTAGCGACTTAACCAGATGCCGACCCAACGACTCATCCATGCTACCGACCTAACACTATAGGCGACCCTGCACCTAAGTCTTCTGGACGACCTAACTAGGTGCCGACCTAACTACTTAACTGGTTGCCGACTTAACAAGTCCACTATCTACGACCTAAGCCTGAACACATGGCCTAACATACCCAGCCGACCCAACCAAACATAGGACCTAACACATGTGCTGACCCAACGACTTAAGGCTTCCACGACCTATCTCAACACAGCATTAACTACTAGGTCGTTAACTCGTTAACCCGCTCACACCCTTAAGCCGCTAGCTCTCAGGTCGGCCCATCTTCTTAACCCGCTTACTTCCTTAACTCGTTCCCTCCTTTAGGCCGCTCACTTCTATAGGTCGTTAACTCCTATAAGTCGGTCAACCTCTAAATCGCTAACCTACTAACTTCCTTAAGTCGGTCACTCTCTTAGGTCGGTCCAATTCTATAGGTCGCTCTACCGACCTAAACACTACACGACTTAACTACCTCACTAAGTCGCTCACACGAGCAATTTCCATACGACTTAAGCTCTAGACAACATAACCAGTACTAACGACCTAGTGGCAACTATTATACGATCTGTCGACACGTAAAATACAGGTCGTACAACATGTATGTGTAGTGACTTCACCCATTTTGGAGGCAAGCCATTCAAAGGCACCAAGATAGTTTTAGAGGTTTAGGCTTGGCTCCGAACATGTGAGCGCATCTTCACTCGCATGGAGATTTTTGATCATCACCGTGTTCTTGTGACATCGAGAATGCTGCAAGAACGAGCATTAGACTGGTACGAGCTCCTTATAGCTGAGATAGATGATTCTACTCTTACATGGCAACATTTTCAAGATCGTTTTGAGCTTAAGTTCGTGCCATAATCGGAGAAGGCTTTCCTTGCACGGCGCTTCCTCGAGTTGAAGCAGAGCAAATCCTCTGTATCAGATTATGTATCCTCCTTCGAGTCTCTGTCCAAGTGTAGGCTCAAATTCATTGGTACTCCATACAACAAGAATCTTAAGTTCGTATCTAGACTTAAGAAATTTTAAAAAAGTCGCTCATGCTTCAACATAAGCTCTTATTCGAGGAGCTTGTAGTTCCGGTGCTTCACCTTGAAGCCGTCGAAAAAGAAAGGGATAGTAGTGACAAGGCCGAGGTTTGAATGAACCCAAATAAGAAGAAATTTCCCTTTCAATGATCCCAAACATTTCCTCCTAAGAATAAGAAGCAAGGCAATTCTTGTTCTCGTTCTGGTGTAGCACCTCCTTCAGCTAGAGTGTTGGCTTGCTTCAATTGTGGTTCTAGAGACCATCTAGTTAGAGAATGTCCTCATACCCCCTAAGTTCCATTATTGCAAGAAGGAAGGACACATAGTTTCAGCATGCCCTAAGAAGGGGAAGAGTTCAGGTTCGGGGAATCTAAATGTGGCTCAGGCTTCTGGTAGTGCATCTCAGTTGTGAGGTATATCTCCTGCTATTTTAAAAGGTTCTATTCTTTTTCATGACTGTTCTATTCAAATCCCCTTCAATACGGGTGCTTTGCATTTATCCATACCGGAGAAATTTGTTAATGCCATGAGATGTTCTGGTCTTGTTGCTTACTTGAGGATTGTGAATCCTTTTGAGGGGATTTGCAATACTTGACGTGAGAATTTTGGTGTTCTGTGTAGTTTATCTTTACGTGCGTATTAGCATGCTACTTTCTATCTTGAGTTTGAAAGTAATTTCAGAGGGAGTGGCTTGCATTTTATCAAGCCGCATTCTGTGATTTGAAGGGTCCTATATTTTGGTATTCTGATTCAGTTGATTGGTTAATTTTTGTCTTCGGAATATTGGTTACGATTCTAAAGTCTTTGTATTCACTCTTGAGTATCGAGATGTTGATGATATATCTCGAATTCCAGTTATTGTGATTCTTTTAATTTCTACGAGTCCGTTTTGGGTATGACACCCAATCATGCAATCAAATATAGTATGACCTCATTCTTGGTTCTTAGCCTTTCGGTCATCCTTCCATGAGGATGCTCACTAAGGAAATGAGGTGATCCTTGGAATTTATTGATATTGCGATTCTTAACTCTTTTGATATAACCTCTTTGGATACTCATTTATAGGCTTTGTAATATTACTTCACCTGAAGTAATGATTTGCCATTTGTATTCTTCTTCTCATTTCGAGAAGAAATTTCACTATTACCCTTATATCTCGTTGATTTCTTATTCGATCTATTATGTGGTTCTAGCGTCTTTCTTCAGCTTGACCCTACCTTGATTCCCATTAGCTTCGAGTTGCGGAGGATAGTGTTCATTTATCGCATTCCGCACTCGTTATGAGTTTTCGAGTAATTTGTTATACCGTTAGGAATGACAAAAACTCTAATCTATTCCTCCAATCTTGTGAATCGAGTATATTTAGAGAACATCTCGATGAGTCTCTTTTTGTGTTTTTGATTTTGGATTTATGTAATGATTTTGTTTTCAATTTTTTTTCCAAAAATTCAAAATATATTTCTAAGATAATTTGGATTGGACTTTTTTAGGATAAATAAAGAACATTTTGAAAACTAAATATGAGATACTTCTTTTATAGAAGTTGATTTTTTGTGTTTGGTTATCCATCAAGTGCTTTAAGAATTCTAGCGATACGCATGATCAATGTTATTGATTGGAATTTCCTAAACACTATGATGAGACAATCAAACATGATAAATTGAGTTTTAATAAGATTAAACTTGGAAATAAATTAAAAAGACTTGAGAATTAAATTTTATTCTGGATGACATATGGAGCCATTGAACCATAGTGGGATTGGATGAGCGACGAGGTGGTTTTGATCATTTTAGTCAAAGCTACAGCCAATCAATAGGGTTATTTATTAGAAATCAATGGCGAGGCAAAGCCATTATGATATTTGAAACGTATGAGTTTGAATATAGTTATTTTTTATTATTGAAATAATGAGATGATACCTTGTTCGAAAAACAAATGGTTATTGAATACTTTAAAATAAGTTATTCATGTTAAAGATGGAGCTTGTTAAGAGAATTTGGGCATTTGAAAATAAAGAGTAGTAAATTTTAACATTTTATCTTAAGAATTGTTAAAATGAAATTATAAATTATTTCAAAAATTTAATTTTGGAATATAAAGGGGAATATGAGTTTGAAATCATTTATCATTTTATAAGAACTATAGGAATAGGTTTGGAAAATTTCCAAGTATTGAAAACTGAGACTTTGAATTTAAAGGCAATAATTTCTGGAGCTTTAAGAAGTTTGATTGTAAACAAAAATCTTGGTTATGGTTTTGAAGATAATCAATTTCGAAATCTAATAAAAATTTATTGTAAATTAAAATTTATATCTATTGCGTTCCTCGTGATTGTCTTGTCTTGGAGCAATAGTCTAACGACTAGCTTCTTGCAGTCGTTTGAGTAGGGTTATCTTTGAAGTAACCATCTCTTATCGGGTCTTCTTACCTCAACGGTTTTTATTTTAGTATCAGTATGGCTCTTTCCATAGTGACATATGGAAAATCATCAGTTTGTGGTTGGTGTTCGGATAAAGCGATGCTAAATCCCAACTCTATCTGAGAAAATTTTGTGAAAGCAATCTCCTTCGATAGATTTTTAAGTAACACCCCATTGTGTTTTTGTTTTGAAAGTGAAATACTTTCAAAATCATGATGTATTGCTCAAAGAAATTCAATGCTCCGCACATCCTAGTATTTATACTTAGGAAAATCATTGAATTTACCAACCAATTTTTTTTATCTTGGTCTTCTTTCGTCTTAAGTAGAGCGTAAGAAGTTTTGATCTCGTGCTTGTCTATCCTTCCTTTGAATGATGAAATAGATGTGTTGGATACAAACTCTTTTCAAGAAATTATGAGGATGCAATTTTGTTAAGGGTGAGTCTGTAACTACCCTAATTTAGAGATTACCTGTATATATTAAAATATAACGGAAGTTATAATTTATTATTGTAAAATAAAATATAATTCGATATTTTTTAATTTTTTTATTCGGAATAAACAATGAATTTTTTCAATAAAATGAGAAAAATAAAGTTTGGAACTTTATGTTGTTAATTGGGAATAAGTGTGGGATTAAATATTGATTGGATAAGTATTTGGTTTAAATAAATTGAAATATTGAGTGTATATTAGTTTGGAGCTAATAAATCAATTAGGTGATGTAATTCAACGTGAAATTGTTGAAATAAATTTAAGCAGTGAAAATAAAGTTTAAAAACTTTATTTTGAGAATTTGAGTAGAAAATAATCAAATTGCAATTTTACTTGGGTAAATACAATAATGTTGGAAAACATTGTCAATATTAATCTTTTATTGAATTTAAAATGAGAAATATGAAGATAATATGTGTTTTATTAAAATAAAAAATGAAAAATTATTTGAAAATAATATTTTGATGATTAAAAAGAGTAAAAATGATTTATTGTAATTTATTCGACAAGAAAACAATTTTTGTACAAATTGTTGGAGTGAAAATAGTGTTTTGTAACAAAATTTTATGCATTGTGAAATACAGATAAAAATAAGGTTTTATTTATAAAATTAACATTTTATTGTTGATAAAAATTTATTTTGTTTTAGTAACAATTTTTGTTACATACAAATTGGTGGTATATATTTTTATTGGCTTTAAAAGTTGAAAATATAAACACATATTGATTAAATATATTTGTGACGACCCTGAATTTCTAACAATGTAAATTGGAATAGTAATTGATTTTAAAATATTTGAAGGTTAATTTTAAACGTGAATTCCAAATATCAATATTTACTTGAAAATTTAATCATTGAATTATATAGTTTAAATATTGAATTTCATAATTGAAAATAGGGTAAATTGTTGAATCTGAAATTTCTAAGCCTGTTTAAATAATTTAAAGGCTTATAAAATTTATAATGATAATACTGGAGGTAATAGAATGGTTGAAATTTAATTTAGAAGTGATTTGCTCAGTTTTGAAATTATATCGTTTAAATTGGAATTTAAAAATAGCCTTCCGAGGCACAGTCTCGGAATTCGACGAAACTAGTTCCATTAGATCCGTAATAGTTAGTTATTATTGGATTTCAATTTTCGTAGTAATCGGAGTTGTCGTTTGACCCTGGCAGCTCGAAACGCTTAGATTTATTTCAATCAATTCAAATTAAAATTGATCGTTTTCTTCTTTAACTCGCACATATGATTAAATTAGCTTTCGAAACATGTTCCATTGAGTTCGGAATGCGGGAAAAACCTTATGAACATCTGTCGGTACGTCTGATACGGGGTCCGGAATTTCGCGTTATGCTTAACGAGACGGTTTGAGAGTTTTATAAAATAATACTTAAAGTACATATAGTCAGAGATATTTTCACTTCAACGCGTGCTCAAGAAGCCTCGTGCCATCAATATCTCACGCCCATTTCCCTTTCTTTCCTCAGATTGCAGAAGTCGACTTCGAAAAACAAAAAAAAACAATCGAAATCATGGTCGATCGAAACAAAATACCTTCTTCCTCTCCATGCTTTCTTCAGGAAACCGTGACTCGATGTATAAAAAAAAAGGGGAAAAGAAGAAGAGCCATGCTCGAATTCGTTGAAATCTACAGGAGCGGTTCCTCGTTTCAAATAAGAAAGGAGCATCATTCGTTATCCATCGCGAGGCCATAAGGGGAGGTGAGGCGAAGTCGCGTGCGCGTGCTGTCAAGACAATGGGTCGATGTCGATGTTAGCTGTAGAAGGGGGAGTGGCGAGTGGATCGCGATCGAAGCTAGGGTTTCACGAGATGTATGTGCTGGTGGATCGCGATCTGGGGATTCTCGAAGTGGAAAGCGAGGTCGCGTTCGCGCGTGATGGCAAAGGGATGGGCCGCTATTCTCATGGAGGTCTACATCGCTTTCTCATGGCTGATCACTTTTTCATGGTGAGTAACTGCCCTATTTTATTTCAATCCAAATAATGAGTATGCTGAGAAAAAATTAGTCTTTAAATGATTAATTAATCCAATTGAATGAATACAAATTATTAGTAAGAATGATGGTGGATTAATGTAATCATAGTAAGGGTAAATAATGAATTTAATTATTAAGATAAATTGTTAATTAATTTGAGGAGTCGATATAAGGGATTGATTTATCAATGTGTTCAATTACTACAATTAAGAATGATAATGTAATTAAAAGTAAATACCTAATTGAAATTTATTAATGAAAACTACTTATATAAAAGAATAATTACTAGATATCATTAACTAAGGTAGGTGACTAATGGGAAATCACTACATGAAATTTAATAAGTAATAATGACTTAATGTAAGAAATTTAAAGAGTAATTTATTAAGAATTGATGTGTTAAGGATTAAGTAATTAAATCTGTAATTAAAGGTTAAATTAAGTAAGAATAATTAACCAATGGATAATTAATTGATAAAAGCAAAAAAAAGAGTTATTTAGAGTAATTAATCCAGGATGGGTTAATTAAAGGAATTAATTAAGGAATATGATTAATTCAAGGATAATTTATCAATAGAGGTTATAAGAAAATCAATTTGAGTAATTAAGTAAGGATCGATGTAAGTAATATGAAAGGGTAAAGGATTATTTGTGTAATCAATTGAGAATTAATTACTTACTTATTGTAATTGAAGACTAATTAATCCAGTGTGGTTAATTAAGATGAATAATAAAGGAATTATTGGTAATTGATTAGAAATTAATTAATGCTAAATGAAGAAATCTAAGTGGTTGAGGCTAATAATTTAAATCAAGAGTAATTAAATTAAATTTGTATGTGATTAAGCATTTCTTATGGATGATTGAATGGTTTTAGATGCTTGATTGAGCTGATATCACTGATATGAAATGCTGTGTATTTAAATCGGATAACTTGGATTAGGATGACATGAAACTCGAAGTGACCGGGGTCGGGTATTGGGAAATACCGGAAACCACTTCGAATTTTTAATAAATTGATTTGTGAAATCAAAGGGCTGGGATGAACGATTTAAGTAAATTGGATTATTTTATCTGAATTTGATACTTAGAAATTAATGTGTGGAATAAGTGCTGTCTATTGCAAATTGGGAATTGTTGAATTGATATATTACCCCGGGTTTATATAAGTTGATTGCTTTGGTATTCCATGTTAGTTGAGTTACTCATGCTGGTTTCCAGCCTGACCCGGGTGTTACTTTGATGTAATGCTCGGGTCAGACCGAGTATTACAGATTTTCAAGTTAGGACGTTCTGGAGCTCAGGAGGAGAATTGGATAGCAGTATCGTATAGAGTTTATCCGCTGTATTTATATTATTGTAAATCTTGGTCATGATAATTGTATGTATTCAGTGACTGTATATATATGTGAAACTCTGATGTATATTAAATGTAATCGATATATATAGTATTCTTTTGTAAATTATTATTATTTATTATTATATTTTATCCGCTACGATTGTGAGATGTTTGGTGTTTCTGTTCTTCTTCTTCTATCTCTTTCTTCTTTTCCATAACTATCTGGAATTTTCAGGTTCGAAAATTTCGGGTCTTTACATTTGGTATCAGAGCTGGAAGGTTAAGCGAGAACCTTGGCTCTGGTGGGGATTACTCATTAAATAGAGTCTGCAGTACTCTAGAATTAGTTGAGAATATATATATATATATATATGAGAGCGTACTTGTTATTTTCTTATATGAAGCTTTTAAATGATTTTATATAAAATGTATTTTGAGATATAAAGCAATATTTCTTTCTAATAATAAAGGTGATTGGTTGTTAAATTATTAGAATTAAGTTAAGAAGTAATATAAAATACAACCAAATTGAAATCTTGAATTGGAATTAAATTAAGTGGTAACCGAAAATACAACCAAATTAAAATTAAATTTAATTAAGAAAGAAATTCTGGGATTAGGACTCAGAAATTAAATTGTTTAAAAACTTTAAATGAGCAAAGTTAATTTGGTTTAAAAAGTTAAACCAACCTTTGAGAATTCAACTCGAATTTATATAATTCGAGATGGTTTAAAAGCGAGATTGAAATTGAACATAGTCTTATTGTAAAACAATGAATGTTTGGAAGATTTTTAAGGGGTTTGTTTTGTAATTAAAACCAAGGGTGGTTTAAAATTTAAAGGTAATCCGGTGTGTAAAGGAAATAAATATGTATATATGTATGGATATACATGATATCAAGGTTAATTTGAAATAAACTCTAAATGTTGAGTTTTGATTTTCCCTGAAGTGTGATGGAAAACTCAAAGTGATATTAAGTTTCGAACTTATAAGAGGGAAAGAATTTTGAGGTTTAAAGCGGGAATTCAAATTGAGTAAGGTTGATTGGATTAGGTAAGTTGAAATTTAACTTGGAAAGTTAAATGGTTGATTTGAATTGAGAATTTGTGTGATCTCGAAAAGGTTTGAGATATAAAAATTTAAAATGGATGGACGTTTTAAAATAAATTGGATGATATCCTCCTATTGTTAATAAAAATCTTTAAATTGAGAATGATATTGTATCAATAAAATAAATTTGAATAATTGAATTGTAAAATAAACTTGTTTAAGAACTGGCTTCAAGCTGGAAGATAAAATGGAGTAATAAATTAAAATTCTTAAAATAAAATGGCATTGAACTCTTATTTGAACCTTGAAATACATAAGTAAAGATAATATGAAATGGAATTTTGAGAATTTGAATCAAAATTAAATTGATTAAAAACTTTAAATAAAGGTTAATTTGGTTTAAAGAGTTAAACCAACCTTTGAGAATTTAACTCGAATTTCTATAATTCGAGATAGTTTAACTTTAAGATTTAATTGAATTAGTTTAAAATTGAATTTGGCTTGAAGTAATTGGATTGGTGATTGAAGATGTATAAGTTTAAAAATTTTAAATGGGAAATTGGATTGGATTAAATTGAAATGATTTGGATTCTGAAATTAAATTGATAATAATTCAAATTGATCGGAATAATATGAAATTATAATTAAAATTGAACAGGATTAAAATCAACTAGAACTTGATTTAAATTGGGGAAGGAAACAAGATTGATTCAACTTGAAGTGGGGATTAATCAAGTCCAATGGAATTTGGAGTTATTTGAATTGGGATTGGGTCAATTTAAATGAAGATTTAAATTGAATTGTTGGGGAGGTGAACAGTTGGCTCTTGACTATTTTCAATATAAATTATTTTGTTATAAACTTATTCTTCTAAGCTATTAAATATATACAACCTTTCTTTCTTAAAGTCAAATATTTTATATACTTGTTTTATGATTATTTTTGCGACGACCCGACTTTCTACCACCAGAAAATCGCATCATCTTTAAGAAAGAAAGGGATAGAAAAGAGAAAAGATAGAGAAGAAGAAAGAAACAACATCAGAATCTAAATAGCGGAACGAATAAATTATATTAATCACATAATACTTTACACAGTATCATATACATCAAAGATACACAGCATAATCAACTCATACTAGACAGTATTAGACACCTGTCTAGTTATACAACTCAAAAACAAACAACATCTCAGAGAACCACAGCGGAATACTCTATAGCTATACGCAGAATCCTCCTGCTCCATTGCTCCTCCAGAATTCGTCAAGCCAACATAAAATCCTAACCTGAATCCCTTGGCTACTCGTAAAAATTTGAGTACCCAAGAGTTTAAGAAAAACAGAATAAATTCCGGGTCAGACATGGGTCTGGTGTGAGTAAACGGTTAAAGTTGCTTAACTTTTTAAAACCTTTTGAAAGAAAAGGTATCACGTAAGACTTCCCACACATAAACATGGAAAAGTTTTTACCTTACGCTAACCAAAACATTTGATAGGAAATCCGATGATATTATAATAGTGTCTAGGGTTTTCAAATAAAATATAAAAATAGCTGGAATGCTTACATCTCATGTTCCAACATAGTTGGGCACAACTAATACGTACGACACTTATTGGATTTTGGATTCCATACAATGGCAGGGCTACTGGGGTACCGCCCGTCACAGTACGTGGCCTAGATCACTGTACCGAGGAGCCACCCTAACTCCCCTGCAACACAAAGCCGGACCCGTTCCTACTGAACAGTTCCAAATAAGACAACCCCGGCGATTCTAGCTATCAATCGCCCACACAACCGAATATAAAAAGGGACCTCTAGACAGGGGTAAATCTTACTCTCCGGTGGGGGATACCCACGAAGCTTTGCTGCACCTCCCCTATTTTAGCCATTCCCGGTTGATGAGGCTTGAGGTTACGATTACCTTTATAGGACATATCACTTAGAATGCTCATCGTCCACCTGACGATGTTCTGAAAGCATTCAATCCATACAAGTTCGTTCCGGGTTCGAACGAAACCGAAGGCATTATCTCGTTACACTCATTTTGGAATCACCCTCAGAGTTAACGACAATAACCCTTGCACTCCGAATCACCATCTTGAATCTATAAGATCTATTCCGTCAACTCATTACGGAATCACCCACAGAGTTATACTGACGTATAGCCCTTACACCTCGAGTCTTCACAAAATTCCACTTTGACTCACGACCTAACGTTATTTGGAAACGATGTGGTTTTCGGATATCCAAATATGGAAACCCGATCCCAGTCTCATCGAAATCCAAAGCGTGTCTTTTAAGTCCAAGTTGTTTTAAAGGTTTTAAAACAATTAAATTCAACTATCTATATATACACAGAATAGATAATTCACAGGCCACAACATTATCAAATAACAGGTAATCCACATACTCCATATCATAATAGATAATCCTTATATCAACATTCCAATTGATAATCACAATTCAACCAAGCATTCATATCACACAACCATACTTATCTCATTACTGAGTGCACACAACATTCAAGACAATCAATGTCATCCAATCATTCGTAAGCAATGATTAACTCAAACCATAACATAATTAATTTAAAATGAATTAACTTAATTATCTCTAATTAATTTAAAGTGAATTAAATTAATTACTTCATCTATAATAAATAAATTAAATTAATTACTTCATCCAAATATATTGCTTACTTATTCTTCAATTAAACAAATTAATTAATCATCATCCTAATTAATCAACCTTGATTTATTAACCCTTAATCAAATGATTAATCCTTAATTATTCTCATTAATTATATCAATTAATGAACCTTAATTAATTACTTCATTAATTAATTAATTATAATTAATTACGTTATTCCTTAATTAATTACATTAATTAATCATGCTTAAATTAATCAACTTTAATTAATCAACTTAAATAAACAGTAATTAATTATTCTAAATTACTTCTTAATTACTTATAAATCCTTTGATTTATTACACTAAGTAATAAACTCTTAATTACTTTAACAAGTAATCACCCATTTAAAATTACTTTCCAATCAGTAATTTACCTAACTCAATTACTTCTGTAATTAATCAATTACTTGTCTTAAGTAATTAGCCTTACCAAACTTATTAAGTAATAATACTTAATCATTTATCAAGTGACTATTCTTAATTAATTAACAAATTAATTATCTTACTTGATCAAACTCATCTCATAAACAAAATTGAGTAATTCATCCCTAATTACTCATTAACTCAAATTAATCTTCAATTATTAGATTAATAATCTCCAACTATTAATTAATAAACCTTAATTATTAATTCATTTCTTTAATCAAAAGTAATTAATCACTAATAACTTTTATAATTAATTAGTTAAACTTAATTAACTAATTAATCAACTCTTAATCATTAATTAATAAACTTAATTATAAAAAATCTTAATTACAAATTAATTAATTCATAACTAATCCTTAATTAAAATTAATTACCTTATATAAAAACAGTTAATTAATTCTTAATTAACTAGCATTATCCTTTAATTATTAATTAAGAAAAACCAATTAAACCTTAATAAAACCTTTATTAATTAATTACTATTTTAATTAACTCTTAATTACTTAAATAACTAAGTAATTACATCTTAATTAATCATTAATCATTAATAAATCATCATCTTAATTAATAGTTAATTAAATAAATAATTACTTAACTAACCTTTTAAAAAAAAATTAAATAAATGAATTAACTTAAAATTCTTTAATTAATCAACTAATTACAAATTATTAATACTTAATTATTATTTAAGATAAAATATAATCTTAAATATATCTTAAAATCTTTATTTAACTTAATTCCTTAATTCAATTATAGAAATCATTAATTAACTTCCTTTAATCATTAATTAATAATTCCTAATTCAAGTTAATAAATTAACTTAACTTTAATTGTTAATTTTTAAATCATTTTACACTAATTAATTTAAAGAAAACATTTACTTAAAATTCTCTTTATATTTCAAAATAAGATTTGCAATAATAATAAGAATGTCACTTAAGATATTTAAACATCATACAAGTTTACTCATAAAAACAATTCAATTCCAAAAACAAGAATTTAATTTAACTCAAACTTTCCAAAGTTTAAAACTTATTTTACATTTTAAAACCAAATATTAGATTGAACAAAAAAATCTGGGTTCAACCCATGATTACCTGAACCCTAGAACAAAGTACAACTCTATTCTTCTTCCTTTAAGTTTCCAGTTTAAAGTTAATTAGGATTTCAAAATTTTTAACATCTGTTTAAGTTAAAAACTAAACTGTTAAACCAAAACAGTAAAACACAGCATACCCAAATGATCCAGAAACCCCCGAGTTCCTTCCCGAGCCACAACCAAAATTTCACGAGTTTTCCCCCGAGTCTTCTCCCCTCCTACCCAACTAAATCCTGAAACATAAACAAAACAAAACCCAAACCCCCCCCCCCCCCCCCGACACAACATCTCCAACGTGCACCTGCACCGATGCCTGAGCCACCCCTGGCCAACGGCGACTTCATCGATAAGTCATCCCACCTCTCCACAGGCCTCCACGACCATCAAAACCCCAACATCTATCGTAATTCAAAATCGAGCATAAAAGTTGGACCGAACCCCTAAAACTACCACCAGAAAAATCCAAATACTCACGACTACGATCAACTACAAGGGCCACAACTCCGGCCATTGGCTACTGACCCACCGAGCTTCCCTCACTCCAATTTTCACTTCACTCGATGCAGTGATAAATTTTCCAATAGGCTACCAAAACTAGGTTAAAAACAAATCTCTGACAAATTCAAACATCAAAGTGATTTAAAAATTCTTCAACGATTTTTACTATACTTACTGATGCTTCATCTAGCTCCAACCACAATCTCAAGTCACCCAGTTAAATAAATCAACAGAAATGGGCAGAAATCAAATTTGCAGAGAAACCCCAAATTCACATATTTCACTTCATTTAAAAACCTGATTTTGATTTTAAAAATCATAACATCCAACATCATTTCAATCTATATAGATGAATCAGAGAATTGTGTTAATTGATTTCTAACATATTTTATGAAGTTTTTACTGTAACTATATCTTCCCAGTTACTACATACCTAAAAACATGTTTAACTAATTTTAGATTCTAGTTCATACTTAAACAAACTTAATTTGTTTGAGAATACTCAGGCCCCTCAGAAATCAGGGAAAAATGAAAGAATTTGTTCAAAATTTTACTCTGAATTAAGAAACAGAGGGGTGACAATACTTATACCAGGCATGCATACTCAAATAAAATCATATTCACAAAAGTACACACATGCAGTTATCATTTCACAAACCTTTTATAAGCAACAATTAAAAATCAACTTTATGTTTAGGATTAAATGTTTACTCACTTATTTATGAAGTGCAGAGCCTCATGAAGAAGAGCACGAAATTGCAAAAGAATTGAACTTGAAACTTCAAAAGGCTTGATCCTGAAGCTTTTAAAAACTGGAGTTTGAAACATGCATGCACTTGAAACATTGAGGCAGACCTGAATTGGAGGCTTGCATCAGATTCTTGAAATCATGATGCAGAATTGTTTTTGAGGATTGATCAGGTTTATGTTTTCTTTTGAATTGAACAAGCTTTGAGTTGAGGAGTGCTTCAGGTTTTAAAAACTTGAGGATTGTTTTCAGGCTTGTGAGATTACAGATATTGGTTTGTGGAAATTAAATGCAGATTTTGATTTAAGAAAAACTGTAGGCTTTGGTTTTACTGAATGTGTTTGAGTTTGAAGGATTTCAGATATTTGATTTGTTTTGAGAAAAACTGCATTGCTACAGGTTGCACATAAACATTGTTGCAGGCTTGCAAGTGTTTTCCAAGATTTGAGAACAGAATGGTTTGAGGATTTTCTGGTTTTAGATTTGAATTTTGAGGATTTTTGAAGATTGAGAGATTTGCAGGGAAAAGTTTCTGGTTTCTCTTTTAGACATGAACACAAAATTTGAAAGAAAAAGAAAATTGAAGGGAAAGAATGTTTATAAATGTTAATTTCAGATTTTAATAAAAATAAAAGAAAATTAAAATAATGTGACACTTGTCTCTATTTACACAAATGGTTTAACACTTGTTATCAAGATGTTTTAGAATTTAAACATTTGTCACTATTAAGTTTATTTTTTAATTATAAAGAAATTTAAAAGCTTTTAAAATTATCTACCTAATTACAAATGTGTTTTAAAAGTAAACATGTTTTCTTCATTTAAAAGTACTTTTCTAATTAAATTTCAAGTAAACAAATACATTTATACATTTATAAATGTATGCTAGTTTATAAATACAATCTTTTAAAAAGAACATAAAATAAAATCAATGATAATTTAAATAAAATTATAAAACATTGCAAACTTATTTGAAATGTTATTTCAAAAGCCTTACATTTATTTTATTAAATAATTACAAATCAAATTTCTAATTAAAAGAAATAAAACAAATCTTATTTTAATTAAAAACATTACCTATATATTTTAAACTCAAACTATATTAGTAATATGTATGTATACTCTTGAATTCAAATTTAGATTTCATTTCAAAGTCAAATTAAAGAATCAAATCTAAAATAAATTTAAATCAATATAAACAACTATTTTAAAATAAGTTCATTATTATTTACAAATAATATATCCTATTTAAAATCAATTTAAAATACACAGATTTAAATACATAGATATAAATGCATTTTAAACACACTTATAAATTTTAAAAAAACAATAAATCAATCTAGAATTTATTTACACAATAAAATAATTATTCTTATTATAAAACCAATTTATAACAATAATTAAATATTACTTGATTAATCATCTTTGAAAATAACAATTTATCAATTCAAATAATTTATATTAAGAGATTATCAGCATTTTAAACTCTTGGAAATTCCGGGATATTACAATCCTCCTCCCTTAACAGAATTCCGTCCTCGAAATTTAAAACAAAGATAATCCAAAGTTTTATTTTATTTTCAACCAATTCAAACATTCATAACAGCCATACACTATCAATCAAACAAATAATTCCATCCAAACAACCAATTCAATCAAACAACACTAGCTATCCGGACACAGATCCGGATAGACTTCCTAAAATTATCTTGAGTTTCCCCAGTACAGACACAGGGATACTCGCTCTATTAAATCCAAACTAGCTATACTTATAAGCTGCTGAGTTCCCACTCAGCTAGATCTATAATCTACCCAAGATACCAGACCATAGACAAGTCTGATCAACATCTAAAACCTTCACAGAACTATTAGTCTCAAAACCAGTGATGGCCAAACACGTACTTCCTCAGAGACATGAAATAATTTGAATTCCAGTCTTCCAAACTGGAAATTCAACTCTTCAAACCAAAGCACTGATCTCTACAAAAACTCAGAAGAATCCAATACCTTGAAACTCACCTCAAATCTCAATAACATCGAAGTCTCCAACTTCGAATTCCAAATTCTTCCGTTACTTAACCTCATAACTTTACCTGATGATCCAGGCTACCAACAGATCCTTCCCGATCAGCTCAACCTACGTTGATGCTTCTGCAAACAAACTGGATCAACTCACAAACTGATCCTCACAAGATCAACCCAAAAATCAAACCAAACTCTACTATCAACAGTAGAAAACAACTTTCCCTATCCAGAAAAGACAGAACAGAATCACTCGTCAGCTTGCCTCAGATTCTGAAAAACAAATTCAGTAGAAATTCTCTAATCCAAAATACTGCAACATCCAGTTACTTCTACTCAAGTCAACATCCACCTTGCTTCCGCTGCACAACTCTGATCTGGAGCAGATGAAAATGCCGTAGAAGAACAGAGGCACAGACTAAACATCACATCTTGGAAATAAGGTTCAACAGAAGTTCCAAGAAATACAGAGCTGCTACACCAAACAAATCAATCTAGGAAACAACCTTCTACCCAGCTGAATCACCGTATCACTCCTAACATCAAGTCGATTCAGAACTCAAACTCCAATGCGGCAAATCTCTAACTCTCTTGAAAATATATCTAGAAAAATCTTCAGCAACTTCTTAACTTCTACATCCTCTAGAAATGCCACAAATCCAAGCAAAAGACTATCTAAGATAATTACCAAACCATCGCAATTCACTTTTGCGATCAACCCAAACCAAATCCAAGTAAATTTGTTTTCTCTTTACCAAACAGAACAGCTTAAACTTAATTAGCCAACCCATCGAAGAAACGGGTCCACTTAACTGCTTCTGAACTCCGCTTCAGAAAAACTGCCAAGCCAAAAAGATCTTCCTACTAAAACACAGAACATTCCCGAGCTGTACTGCTAACACAGATACCAAAGACTTCTTATCCAAAGTTCTTGGAGAAACTCGGACCTCCAACCAAACACAAACATCCTGCTGAACTCAGCTACAACACCTGAAACAGACACACTTCCTTAAACTTGCTCCGAAAGAAACATCTTCAGAGACATCCATAATCACTACATCTCATCACGCAGCTACTACTTCCTGAGGTATCAAAATACCATCACTTACTTCTGCCCAACCGACAGATCCAAACTCTCAAAAATCCGCTCATACGAGCACAAATCAAACTTACACTTCAAAGATGAACTCCGAACCTTAACAGGTTTCCTTCAGAGATCAAATGAAATCCTTACTCCAAATACAAAGATTACTCGAGACGGTATTAGGTCTACAGTCTCGACAATTACACTTCCAACCTCAAATATTCAAACGCTAACCATTGGTAGTCGTGTTACACACACTACTACCCTATCTACCTTTATAACTTATATTGGAAAACCTGAACAGGTAACCCAACAGATAGGTAGAAAAATATATATATAGTTATATATAAAAATTACACGTACGCTCTCTCAAGAAAGACACCACTACAGAGCCTATGTATTCACTCAACCTAATGCTCCCTAAAGAAAGATACACTTCAGAGCCTAGGTATTCACCCAACCTAATGCTCTGATACCAAATGCGATGACCCGACTTTCTACCACCAGAAAATCGCATCATCTTTAAGAAAGAAAGGGATAGAAAAGAGAAAAGATAGAGAAGAAGAAAGAAACAACATCAGAATCTAAACAGCGGAACGAATAAATTATATTAATCACATAATACTTTACACAATATCATATACATCAAAGATACACAGCATAATCAACTCATACTAGACAGTTATAGACACCTGTCTAGTTATACAACTAAAAAACAAACAACATCTCAGAGAACACACAGTGGAATACTCTATAGCTATACGCAGAAGCCTCCTGCTCCATTGCTCCTCCAGAATTCGTCAAGCCAACTTAAAATCCTAACCTGAATCCCTTGACTACTCGTAAAAATTTGAGTACCCAAGAGTTTAAGAAAAACAGAATAAACTCCGGGTCAGACATGGGTCTGGTGTGAGTAAACGGTTAAAGTTGCTTAACTTTTTAAAACCTTTTGAAAGAAAAGGTATCACGTAAGACTTCCCACACATAAACATGGAAAAGTTTTTACCTTACGCTAACCAAAACATTTGATAGTAAATCCGATGATATTATAATAGTGTCTAGGGTTTTCAAATAAAATACAGAAATAGCTGGAATGCTTACATCTCACGTTCCAACATAGTTGGGCACAACTAATACGTACGACACTTATTGGATTTTGGATTCCATACAATGGCAGGGCTACTGGGGTACCGCCCGTCACAGTACGTGGCCTAGATCACCGTACCGAGGAGCCACCCTAACTCCCCTGCAACACAAAGCCGGACCCGTTCCTTACTGAATAGTTCCGAATAAGACAACCCCGGCGATTCTAGCTATCAATCGCCCACACAACCGAATATAAAAAGGGACCTCTAGACAGGGGTAAATTTTACTCTCCGGTGGGGGCTACCCACGAAGCTTTGCTGCACCTCTCCTGTTTTAGCCATTCCCGGTCGATGAGGCTTGAGGTTACGATTACCTTTATAGGACATATCACTTAGAATGCTCATCGTCCACCTGACGATGTTCTGAAAGCATTCAATCCATACAAGTTCGTTCCGGGTTCGAACGAAACCGAAGGCATTATCTCGTTACATTAATTTTGTAATCACCCTTAGAGTTAACGACAATAACCCTTGCACTCCGAATCACCATCTCGAATCTATAAGATCTATTCCGCCAACTCATTACGAAATCACCACAGAGTTATACTGACGTATAGCCCTTACACCTCGAGTCTTCACAAAGCTCCACTTTGACTCACGACCTAACGTTATTTGGAAATGATGTGGTTTTCGGATATCCAAATATGGAAACCCGATCCCGGTCTCATCGAAATCCAAAGCGTGTCTTTTAAGTCCAAGTTGTTTTAAAGGTTTTAAAACAATTAAATTCAACTATCTATATATACACAGAATAGATAATTCACAGGCCACAACATTATCAAATAACAGGTAATCCACATACTCCATGTCATAATAGATAATCCATATATCAACATTCCAATTGATAATCACAATTCAACCAAGCATTTATATCACACAACCATACTTATCTCATTACTGAGTTCACACAGCATTCAAGACAATCAATGTCATCCAATCATTCATAAGCAATGATTAACTCAAACCATAAGATAATTAATTTAAAATGAATTAAATTAATTATCTCTAATTAATTTAAAGTGAATTAAATTAATTACTTCATCTATAATAAATAAATTAAATTAATTACTTCATCCAAATATATTGCTTACTTATTCTTCAGTTAAACAAATTAATTAATCATCATCCTAATTAATCAACCTTGATTTATTAACCCTTAATCAAATGTTTAATCCTTAATTATTCTCATTAATTATATCAGTTAATGAACCTTAATTAATTACTTCATTAATTAATTAATTATAATTAATTACGTTATTCCTTAATTAATTACATTAATTAATCATGCTTAAATTAATCAACTTTAATTAATCAACTTAAATAAACAGTAATTAATTATTCTTAATTACTTCTTAATTACTTATAAATCCTTTGATTTATTACACTAAGTAATAAACTCTTAATTACTTTAACAAGTAATCACCCATTTAAAATTACTTTCCAATCAGTAATTTACCTAACTCAATTACTTCTGTAATTAATCAATTACTTGTCTTAAGTAATTAGCCTTACCAAACTTATTAAGTAATAATACCTAATCATTTATCAAGTGACTATTCTTAATTAATTAACAAATTAATTATCTTACTTGATCAAACTCATCTCATAAACAAAATTGAGTAATTCATCCCTAATTACTCATTAACTCAAATTAATCTTCAACTATTAGATTAATTATCTCCAACTATTAATTAATAAACCTTAATTATTAATTCAGTTCTTTAATCAAAAGTAATTAATCACTAATTACTTTTATAATTAATTAATTAAACTTAATTAACTAATTAATCAACTCTTAATCATTAATTAATAAACTTAATTATTAACAAATCTTAATTACAAATTAATTAATTCATAATTAATCCTTAATTAAAATTAATTAACCTTATATAAAAATAGTTAATTAATTCTTAATTAACTAGCATTATCCTTTAATTATTAATTAAGAAAAACCAATTAAACCTTAATAAAACCTTTATTAATTAATTACTATTTTAATTAACTCTTAATTACTTAAATAACTAAGTAATTACATCTTAATTAATCATTAATCATTAATCTTTAATAAATCATCATCTTAATTAATAGTTAATTAATAAATAATTACTTAACTAACCTTTTTTACAAAAAAAATTAAATAAATGAATTGACTTAAAATTCTTTAATTAATCAACTAATTACAAATTATTAATACTTAATTATTATTTAAGATAAAATATTATCTTAAATAAATCTTGAAATCTTTATTTAACTTAATTCCTTAATTAAATTATAGAAATCATTAATTAACTTCCTTTAATCATTAATTAACAATTCCTAATTCAAGTTAATAAATTAACTTAACTTTAATTGTTAATTTTTAAATCATTTTACACTAATTAATTTAAAGAAAACATTTACTTAAAATTCTCTTTATATTTCAAAATAAGATTTGAAATAATAATAAGATTATTACTGAAGATATTTAAACATCATACAAGTTTACTCATAAAAACAATTCAATTCCAAAAACAAGAATTTAATTTAACTTAAACTTTCCAAAGTTCAAAACTTATTTTACATTTTAAAACCAAATATCAGATTGAACAAAAAAATCTGGGTTCAACCCATGATTACCTGAACCCTAGAACAAAGTACAACTCTGTTCTTCTTCCTTTAAGTTTCCAGTTTAAAGTTAATTAGGATTTCAAAATTTTTAACATCTGTTTAAGTTAAAAACTAAACTGTTAAACCAAAATAGCAAAACACAGCATACCCAAATGATCCAGAAACCCCCGAGTTCCTTCCCGAGCCACAACCAAAATTTCACGAGTTTTCCCCCGAGTCTTCTCCCCTCCTACCCAACTAAATCCTGAAACATAAACAAAACAAAACCCAAACCCCCCCCCCCAACACAACATCTCCAACGTGCACCTGCACCGATGCCTGAGCCACCCCTGGCCAACGGCGACTTCACCGACAAGTCATACCACCTCTCCACAGGCCTCCACGACCATCAAAACCCCAACATCTATCGTAATTCAAAATCGAGCATAAAAGTTGGACCGAACCGCTAAAACTACCACCAGAAAAACCCAAATACTCACGACTACGATCAACTACAAGGGCCACAACTCCGGCCATTGGCTACTGACCCACCGAGCTTCCCTCACTCCAATTTTCACTTCACTCGATGCAATATAGACAATGCGGTGATAAATTTTCCAGTAGGCTACCAAAACTAGGTTAAAAACAAATCTTTGACAAATTCAAACATCAAAGTGATTTAAAAATTCTTCAATGATTTTTACTATACTTACTGATGCTTCATCTAGCTCCAACCACAATCTCAAGTCACCCAGTTACATAAATCAACAGAAATGGGCAGAAATCAAATTTGCAGAGAAACCCCAAATTCACATATTTTACTTCATTTAAAAACCTGATTTTGATTTTAAAAATCATAACATCCAACATCATTTCAATCTATATAGATGAATCAGAGAATTGTTTTAATTGATTTCTAACATATTTTAGAAAGTTTGTACTGTAACTATATCTTCCCAGTTACTACATACCTAAAAACATGTTTAACTAATTTTAGATTCTAGTTCATACTTAAACAAACTTAATTTGTTTGAGAATACTCAGGCCCCTCAGAAATCAGGGAAAAATGAAAGAATTTGTTCAAAATTTTACTCTGAATTAAGAAACAGAGGGGTGACAATAATTATACCAGGCATGCATACTCAAATAAAATCATATTCACAAAAGTACACACATGCAATTATCATTTCACAAAGATTTTATAAGCAACAATTAAAAATGAACTTTATGTTTAGGATTAAATGTTTACTCACTTATTTATGAAGTGCAGAGCCTCATGAAGAAGAGCACGAAATTGCAAAAGAATTGAACTTGAAACTTCAAAAGGCTTGATCCTGAAGCTTTTAAAAACTGGAGTTTGAAACATGCATGCACTTGAAACATTGAGGCAGACCTGAATTGGAGGCTTGCATCAGATTCTTGAAATCATGATGCAGAATTGTTTTTGACGATTGATCAGGTTTATGTTTTCTTTTGAATTGAACAAGCTTTGAGTTGAGGAGTGCTTCAGGTTTTAAAAACTTGAGGATTGTTTTCAGGCTTGTGAGATTACAGATATTGGTTTGTGGAAATTAAATGCAGATTTTGATTTAAGAAAAACTGCAGGCTTTGGTTTTACTGAATGTGTTTGAGTTTGAAGGATTTCAGATATTTGATTTGTTTTGAGAAAAACTGCATTGCTACAGGTTGCACATAAACATTGTTGCAGGCTTGCAAGTGTTTTCCAAGATTTGAGAACAGAATGGTTTGAGGATTTTCTGGTTTTAGATTTGAATTTTGAGGATTTTTGAAGAGTGAGAGATTTGCAGGGAAAAGTTTCTGGTTTCTCTTTTAGACATGAACACAAAATTTGAAAGAAAAAGAAAAATGAAGGGAAAGAATGTTTATAAATGTTAATTTCAGATTTTAATAAAAATAAAAGAAAATTAAAATAATGTGACACTTGTCTCTATTTACACAAATGGTTTAACACTTGTTATCAAGATGTTTTAGAATTTAAACATTTGTCACTATTAAGTTTATTTTTTAATTATAAAGAAATTTAAAAGCTATTAAAATTATCTTCCTAATTACAAATGTGTTTTAAAAGTAAACATGTTTTCTTCATTTAAAAGTACTTTTCTAATTAAATTTCAAGTAAACAAATACATTTATGCATTTATAAATGTATGCTAGTTTATAAATACAATCTTTTAAAAAGAACATAAAATAAAATCAATGATAATTTAAATAAAATTATAAAACATTGCAAACTTATTTTAAATGTTATTTCAAAAGCCTTACATTTATTTTATTAAATAATTACAAATCAAATTTCTAATTAAAAGAAATAAAACAAATCTTATTTTAATTAAAAACATTACCTATATATTTTAAACTCAAACTATATTAGTAATATGTATGTATACTCTTGAATTCAAATTTAGATTTCATTTCAAAGTCAAATTAAAGAATCAAATCTAAACTAAATTTAAATCAATATAAACAACTATTTTAAAATAAGTTCATTATTATTTACAAATAATATATCCTATTTAAAATCAATTTAAAATACACAAATTTAAATACATAGATATAAATGCATTTTAAACACACTTATAAATTTTAAAAAAACAATAAATCAATCTAGAATTTATTTACACAATAAAATAATTATTCTTATTATAAAACCAATTTATAACAATAATTAAAATATTACTTGATTAATCATCTTTGAAAATAACAATTTATCAATTCAAATAATTTAAATTAAGAGATTATCAGCATTTTAAACTCCTGGAAATTCCGGGATATTACAATTTTTGGGGCTATTTAACCATTTTTCAACTGTTTTCTAAACTATTTACTATTTTTCAACTATTTCACAAACTAATTTTCTATTTTACGACTATTTTTTTGGAACTATTTAACTATTTTTCAATTATTTTATAATTAGTTAACTATTTTAAAGAGATTTTGCAAAATATTAATTAATTTTCAATTGCTTATCTATTTTCACAATTTTCAAGCTATTTTCTAAAAATAAATAAACTGGTCGGAGTTCAAACTGTTATTGGTTTAAATACCAACTGAGATAAGAATTGAAGTGATAATCCAAATGGGGATTTATGTAAATGTGAATAAGTGAATGAGAATAGAAAGGAAATTAATATTGAAAGAGTAATCAAATTGGGATATTTGGTTTTGAATAAACAAAGTTGTATATCTTTGTTATATAAGGTAAATCTTCCCTTGTTGAATTTATTGCTGGGAGAAAAATGTTTTGAAATATTGAAGTATAAATGGGTTTTATACTAGTTTGAAATGATCCAAAGTTTTAAGAATTATATATTTTTGAATATATATAAAGGATCTTATAAGGGTTTTGGAAAAGGTTTTGAGAACCTTTGGATTTGGAAAGGCTTTTGATTTTTGAGTAAAATCAATATTGGAAATTTGGAAAGCCTGGTTTGAGAATTATCGATTTTGGGATAATCGATTTTGTATAAATGAGCTTTGTATGAGATCATACTAGGTGTATGATTTGAAGATACTATATGTGTATAGTATAAAATTGTTTGATGATGGCTCTGGGGAAAAAGTCGCTCCTTTGAAATGAACTTCTCAGGAGTACCACCGGGTGGTGCTGCCTTGAGCCCCAAGGGGGGATTCTAAAGTTGATCCTGTGAGGAGTCCGGAAAAATCTAGTTCTTGAGGATTATTGGGTAGCGTAAGTCGATGGCGTTGATGCCTACAGAGGCATTTGGGTTATGCTGTGACGACAGTGTAACTCGATGTCGCTGCGATCTACTGTGGGGACCATAGCGAAAATCGTGTGGAGGATGAGTGTCAACGGTCTACACTTGATTTTGCCGGGAAGGCAACGCAACATCGGTAGACTGCGATCTATGGTCAAGTAGAGTGGAGAAGTTTCATTTTTGGCAGCGAAATTCGATGGTGCTGATGCCTACAGTTATATGGGTTTTTGCTGTGATAGCTACGTAACCCCAGTTGTAGCTGCGATCTGTCGTGGGTTCCATGGTGTAATCGAGGGGCGCGGAGGCCTACAGTTATCTGTGGATTTTGTCGGGATGGCAACGTAACCATCGGGTTAACTGCGACCATGGATGGGGGTGATGATTTCCAGAGCATCCTTATTAAAGATATTTCCTCTATTTTCAAAAACTGTTTTCGATATTTTCAATAAAATTATTTTCGAAGTATTTTCACTGGATGTTGAAAACGGGTTTACCAAGTACTTATAGATTTTCAGTCCTACGCCTGATCAACGTATGATCGAATTTCTATGAGAACAAGAATGGACTGGTTGAGACATCGAGTTATAAGAAATATTTTATAAAAGCTATTTTAATAATATTATGAGATTTTAAAGGTATTTCTAAATTTTTAAAATGAAAGAGTTGGAATTTGGGAAAATAAAAAGGGAAACTCCAAACTGGAATTATAAAAATAAATATGAACTCAGGAAAAATTTAATGAAGTAATTTTCTTTGTAATAAAAGTTGGAAGTAAGCTAATAAATAATTATTTGATAAAGTATGTTAATAATATTTAACCTTGGTAAATAAATGGATTGTAAATGAATGATGGAGTTTGGAAATGAATTAAAATTGTAAATAGAATTCGACTTATATTTGATAATGAATTAAATAAGAGGAGATTTTGTAAAATAAGAATAAAATAGAGTTGGATTTGGAAAAAAAATGATATGATTTGAATTACAAATAAAATTCAAAGGTGATTGAATAATATTTAATGAAATTTGCAAGTAAATTGGATATAAGGGAAGTGATTATAATAATAATAGTTTGAGTTGCAAAACAAAACCCAAGTGAATAGAAATAAATTGAGAATAGCCTTGTATTAATAAAAATTAAATCAAAATTGTGATTTGAATTGGATTATCAGACTGAACTTAAGTTCGGTGGCATATTAATTTGAAGCATAAATGAGTTAAGTATGTGTTGCATATTATATTGATAAATTAAGAAAGTAAATTAAAAATTAAAATTAAAATGGATGGGCTTACTGAATTAAATGGAATTTGATTAAATGAGAATCAGATAGAAGCAAACTTAAGTTTGATGTAGGAATAAATTAAAGTAAAGTAACTTAAGTTTAAATTTAAGAAAGCTTGCCTTCGAATAAGGGTAAAAGCCATTAAATAAAAGCTCGGTTCGAATTAATTTGGGAATGGTAGCAGTACACAAGCATGGAATGTGTCGAGCTAAATCAAATGATTGTGAATAAATTAAAAAGGAATTGAATTAAATTGAGTTGGAATCAATTTTAATTGGTTATAAAGCTTAAGTAATTATTTATTCACATGAATATTATCAAATTGCGTAGAAATGATTGTTGTTTAACGTAAACGAGATTTAATTAAATTCTATGAATTAGTGGAAGCAAATATAACTGATTTTTGAATCAATTGAACTGAATCTGAGCTTGAATGGATTAAAAATAAATTGAATGTAAGCACTTGAGTAGCAAACCATTAAAACTGAATGAAATGGTATATAAATTGGTTGAAAACAATGGAATTAGTTTTGAAATCATATAAAATGCTTGTGGAAGTTATTTAGAATGTATTTCTTTTAGAATTGATGTGTTGTAGTTGTTTAAGCAAGAGAAAGTTATAAACTTCATATATATGGCACTTACATATTTCAACTGAGTAAGTACAGGTACCTGAAGACTGTTTGGTTGGTTTGGATTGCGCTAATTGCTTAAATTAATAAGCTGCTTGCTTAAAATGCTAAATAAGGTACGCCTACGCAATAAAAGTAGGAAATATGAACTGTTTTTGCTTTTTCCGACCGGGTGGGTCGATGTATATATATTTATATCTCTTGTCAAATTGCAAAAGCTCCTCAGTACAAAGGAGACTCTGCCAAAATTTTCCGAAAATTTTAGGAGTTAGAAAATTTTTGGAAAATTTTTGAGAAAAATTTGGTTAACGACAAAACGTTTTCAAATTGAAAATTTAAAGTAAAGCAGTAGATAAAACTAATATGAATCAGTTATAATTGAAAAATAAAATTTAATATTCAGAAGTGAAGACAAATTGAATTCACATGGAAGGGGAAAACTAATTTTGAAATAGATATGAAACTTATGTAGGGAAATGTATACAATGATTTGGAAGGATTACGATTGGATGTTATTGCTTGGTAAGATATGCAGGTATAAAAAAAAGGGAAAAGAAAATTGGATTTGATTCCATAAGATAAAGTTGTATTGCCTGACAAAAAGGTATGTATTTTAAAATTTTGTATAAAATTGGATTGGGTTTTTGATGTAGCCACTTGGCTTTAGTTTTCTTTTAGAATTTGGGAGCCCATAGAGGCCTTTTGTAGTTGTACCGAGCTAGCCGCGCAAAGGAGACGCTGGCAAAATTTCTCGGAAATTTATGGAGTAAGAAAAAATTTTTGAGAAAATTTTGATAATCCCAAATTTGGTTTTAAATTGAAATTTAAATGAGTAAGCAAGAGGGTATTGTTTGAAACTATAAAAGATTTTAGAAAGTTGGTTAAGGTGATAGTGGGTCTTTAATAAAGGATAGTTGGTTGGATGTTGATTTGTGAGTTTTGGGAATAGCAAACGGGTATCGCACCATTCTTCCTATCCAGTAATTTCGGGGACGAAATTCTTTTAAGGGGGGAGGAATGTGACGACCCCAAATTTCTAACAATGAATTGGAATAGTAATTGATTTTAAAATATTTGAAGGTTAATTTTAAACGTGAATTCCAAATATCAATATTTACTTGAAAATTTAATCATTGAATTATATAGTTTAAATATTGAATTTCATAATTGAAAATAGGGTAAATTGTTGAATCTGAAATTTCTAAGCCTGTTTAAATAATTTGAAGGCTTATAAAATTTATAATGATAATACTGGAGGTAATAGAATGGTTGAAATTTAATTTAGAAGTGATTTGCTCAGTTTTGAAATTATATCGTTTAAATTGGAATTTAAAAATAGCCTTCCAAGGCACAGTATCGGAATTCGACGAAACTAGTTCCATTAGATCCGTAATAGTTAGTTATTATCGGATTTCAATTTTCGTAGAAATCGGAGTTGTCGTTTGGCCCTGGCATCTCGAAACGCTTAGATTTATTTCAATCGATTCAAATTAAAATTGATCGTTTTCTTCTTTAACTCGCACATATGATTAAATTAGCTTTCGAAACATATTCCATTGAGTTCGTAATGCGGGAAAAACCTTATGAACACCTGTCGGTACGTCTGATACGGGGTCCGGAATTTTGCGTTATGTTAACGAGACGGTTTGAGAGTTTTATAAAATAATACTTAAAGTACATATAGTCAGAGATATTTTCACTTCAACGCGTGCTCAAGAAGCCTCGTGCCATCAATATCTCACGCCCATTTCCCTTTCTTTCCTCAGATTGCAGAAGTCGACTTCGCAAAAAGAAAAAAGAAAAAAAAACAATCGAAATCATGGCCGATCGAAACAAAATACCTTCTTCCTCTCCATGCTTTCTTCAGGAAATCGCGACTCGATGTATAAAAAAAAGGGGAAAAGAAGAAGAGCCGTGCTCGAATTCGTTGAAATCTACAGGAGCGGTTCCTCGTTTCAAATAAGGGAGGAGCATCATTCGTTATCCATCGCGAGGCCATAAGGGGAGGCGAGGCGAAGTCGCGTGCGCGTGCTGTCATGACAGTGGGTCGACGTCGATGTTAGCTGTAGAAGGGGGAGTGGCGAGTGGATCGCGATCGAAGCTAGGGTTTCACGAGATGTATGTGCTGGTGGATCGCGATCTGGGGATTCTCGAAGTGGAAAGCGAGGTCGCGTTCACGCGTGATGGTAAAGGGATGGGGCCGCTATTCTCATGGAGGTCTACATCGCTTTCTCATGGCTAATCACTTTTTCATGGTGAGTATCTGCCCTATTTTATTTCAATCCAAATAATGAGTATGCTGAGAAAAAATTAGTCATTAAATGATTAATTAATGCAATTGAATGAATACAAATTATTAGTAAGAATGATGGTGGATTAATGTAATCATAGTAAGGGGTAAATAATGAATTTAATTATTAAGATAAATTGTTAATTAATTTGAGGAGTCGATATAAGGGATTGATTTATCAATGTGTTCAATTACTACAATTAAGAATGATAATGTAATTAAAAGTAAATTACCTAATTGAAATTTATTAATGAAAACTACTTATATAAAAGAATAATTACTAGATATCATTAACTAAGGTAGGTGATTAATGGGAAATCACTACATGAAATTTAATAAGTAATAATGACTTAATGTAAGAAATTTAAAGAGTAATTTATTAAGAATTGATGTGTTAAGGATTAAGTAATTAAATCTGTAATTAAAGGTTAAATTAAGTAAGAATAATTAACCAATGGATAATTAATTGATAAAAGCAAATAAAAGAGTTATTTAGAGTAATTAATCCAGGATGGGTTAATTAAAGGAATTAATTAAGGAATATGATTAATTCAAGGATAATTGATCAATAGAGGTTATAAGAAAATCAATTTGAGTAATTAAGTAAGGATCGATGTAAGTAATATGAAAGGGTAAAGGATTATTTGTGTAATCAATTGAGAATTAATTACTTACTTATTGTAATTGAAGAATAATTAATCCAGTGTGGTTAATTAAGATGAATAATGAAGGAATTATTGGTAATTGATTAGAAATTAATTAATGCTAAATGAAGAAATCTAAGTGGTTGAGGCTAATAATTTAAATCAAGAGTAAATAAATTAAATTTGTATGTGATTAAGCATTTCTTATGGATGATTGAATGGTTTTAGATGCTTGATTGAGCTAATATCACTGATATGAAATGCTGTGTATTTAAATCGGATAACTTGGATTAGGATGACATGAAACTCGAAGTGACCGGGGTCAGCTATTGGGAAATACCGGAAACCACTTCGAATTTTTAATAAATTGATTTGTAAAATCAAAGGGCTGGGATGAACGATTTAAGTAAATTGGATTATTTTATCTAAATTTGATACATAGAAATTAATGTGTGGAATAAGTGTTGTCTATTGCAAATTGGGAATTGTTGAATTGATATATTACCCCGGGTTTATATATGTTGATTGCTTTGGTATTCCATGTTAGTTGAGTTACTCACGCTGGTTTCCAGCCTGACCCGGGTGTTACTTTGATGTAGTGGTCGGGTCAGACTGAGTATTACAGATTTTCATGTTAGGACGTTCTGGAGCTCAAGAGGCGAAGTGGATAACAGTATCGTATAGAGTTTATCCGCTGTATTTATATTATTGTAAATCTTGGTCATGATAATTGTATGTATTCAGTGACTGTATATATATGTGAAACTCTGATGTATATTAAATGTAATCGATAGATATAGTATTCTTTTCTAAATTATTATTATTTATTATTATATTTTATCCGCTGCGATTGTGAGATGTTTGGTGTTTTTGTTCTTCTTCTTCTATCTCTTTCTTCTTTTCCATAACTATCTGGAATTTTCGGATTCGAAAATTTCGGGTCGTTACAATATTAGATGATGCATATTACTTAACATTTTCAATTTTTTTTACTTTTATTTAATTTTAGATCTATATCTTCTAATCGACATAACTTTGGCATACGAGGTCCGGTTCACACGTAGTTTGCTCAGCTGCGATCGTATCGAAATTCCGACATTATGGAACTGGTTTGGACGAATTCTGAGACTGTTGAATTTTAGGCCTTTTTTTGAGTTTCATATCGATTTGAAATAAAAGTTGAGTGTTTTAACTCACTACAATTACTAAATTTTCTTATGCTAGTTAAGTTAAATTTTTATGTGATTAGAAATTAATCGCTTGATGTTTTGTATATTTAAATTGTCATTCTAGTTAAATATGACTTTTATTGTATTTTATCATCATTTAATTTAATATTGAATTTAATTGTCAATTTAATACCAGTATATGATAATCAGCCGATTGATGCTATTTACTGGTTGATTATATGGTGATTGTGTTATATGTTTGATTGTTGATATTGAATGACTGGATGTTATATTTTATATTGTTATAACAGTGCAAGTTCTCTATGGGTTGAAATGATACATACCCGAGCGATCTGATAGATTAGGGAGAAATCATTATAGGTTAAAATGATAGATTCGAGCTATTTTATGTATTTGAAATTAAATTTTGGGATTGCGGGTTGAAATGATGTATACCCGTATGTGGATTAAAATGATAAATATCCATATCACTTGACCAAAGGGTTGAAAATTATATACGGACACCGGATTGGTCAAATTAAACGATTTTTAAATCTTTAAAATTTTGAATTCAGTTAACTGGTATTTTGAAATAGAAATTGATTTACGTAAAATGAATTATTTTCGGAAATCCAAGCATTAATGTTGAAATTTGAATTGATTTAATGAATTGTGCAAAGAATTTAAATTGGAATTTTAAAGTTGAATTTGAAAGTATAAACGACATTCATCAAAATTAAGTTATTGAGATGTTGGAAACTGTAACTTTGAAAATCCATAAAAATTGGAATAATTAAATTTGATATTTCGAGATTTGAAATTGGTTTTGATTTGAAATCTGGACATGGTCCAGATTTTTTGGGATGGAAGAAATGGTTAAATATGATGTTAACTTCAAATTTTATTATCTCGGTATAAACTGTAAATGTTCCTTTAAACTCTAATTTTAAGATTTTCAACTATTAAAATAAGTTAATTTATTTTAAACCAACGCAATCAACTTAAACTATTTAATTTATTTTAATCTAATGTAAGGTTTTTTAGACTAATTAACCTATTTAATCTATCTTAATCTATTTTAATTCATTTAATCTATTTGAATATATTTTAGTCTATTTTAAACCATTTAAACTTTATTAAACTATATTATACTATTTTAGTTTATTTTAAACTGCTCAATCTATTTTAATTCTATTTAATATATTTTAAATTCATTTAATCTATTTTAAATCTTTTTAAAGTATTTTAAATCTATTTAATCTATTTTAAATTTATTTAATCTATTTTAAACTTATTTAACCTTATATATATATATATATATTTAAACTATGTTAAATTAATTAAACTATTTATAACTATCAAAATTATTATGAAAATTTTAGATGGTGTAAAGTGGAAATGTTTATAATTAAAGCCTAAATATTAAAGCGAATAAGGTTTACTGATGTTATAACATTAGTAGGGATGTAAATGACATATTTTAGAAATATGATGATTTTAAACGAGGATTTAATTTATTTTGGAAATATGAATTCGAAAGTGATGTGCTTTCAAATATGATATAATTTCAGAAATAAACGTGATTTCAAAATGATACGGTTTTGAGAATATGGTATTTTGATATCAATTGTGAGTTGACTTTTAAAATGTAAAAGAACAATCGGGTGTGAAATATGTGTTTGGTTGTTAAAGGGACCAGGATCAAATTTTGTCATACTCTCTGCCAACACTGAAAGCACTTTAACAACTGTGTATGTGGTGGTGATTCCAGAAATGAAGTATAGATAGTTTGGCTAACGATTTTGTATGAGGTATTTATGTGACCCCGACTCCTATGAGTCAGCTTAGATATGACTAAAACAGGAGCCATGTCGGGCCAAGTGAGGTCGTTCCTCCATCGAACACATTTCTTCGATACCATATTATGACTTTATGATTGATTTGGTGGCCACCCTCGATTTGATTATGGGAGTGTGTTCCGAGGTGGGCGGTAGTAGCTGTTATACGTTACCATGAGTTTGGTTTGTACCATACCTATGAAGTGCCCTTTGATAGCCCTCCAATTTACGGAGGAATTATGGTACTATATAGACCATGGGAATATATAAAAATGTGTTAAAAGGGATATGGGTAACGTCTTAACGCTATTTTAATACTTTACTTTACTATAGACACTATTATAATTGTACCATTTATGTAGATAGTTTAACAGATCCTTAGTAGACAGAAATACCGAACATCTCTTAAGTTATTGTACTCACGTTAGACACTGGATAGGAGATTCAAACTCCGTAAATATCTCCGACACTGTCACACTCATATTTATTTATGGTTGATTTAACTTACATAAGATATTTTAGTTCTGACTCGAGTGTTTTGTCTTTTCAATTCGCTCGGGTCAGTATGAGCTTTTTAGTCTATCGAAGACTGCTTTCTAGTGGACGAAGATGAAGATTTAATAATGTAACTATTTATTTTATTTATTCCACTACATCATGTTGTTATACTACATTGTTATTTATTTCTGTTGTATATAATACTGATTCTGTATTGTAAAAGTATAATCAAATGTTATTTGAAAAATAGCTTTATGAACTCTTTATTTGATTATTATATTTTGTCATTCCGCTGTGAGATTCTGTGTTTTGTTTTCTTTCTTTCTCTGCTTTTTCTTATTTACCCCATAACAATCTACACTTTTTAATGGTTTGAGTCTGATATATGTGATTTATCATCGATTTAAACCGTACAAAAAGGTGGGTCATTACAGTTGGTATCAGTGTTTTGGTTTAGCGATAACCTTAGCTTTGTGGGGTCTGAATCATATAAATAGGGTAGTAATAACCTAGAATGAGTCATTGAGTGTATATGTAAGAGAGCGTATTTGTTAGTGTTATAAAAGGTTTGGTATTGTGCTAATTAGTTCCATTTAGTATTTATAAATTCTGGTCGGTTCATAGGATGCTATGGCATCGATAGAAATTTCTAAACATTTAATAGGAAAGACCGACACAATATTGTTTTGAAATATAGGTAAATGAAATAATTTTTCCTATTTTATGTTTTTGTATATAAAATAATAAACTTTGTAAATGATGTAGTTGGATGTAATATGTTGTTGTTAGGTAGAGAAATTTTATGAATATTGATTGAAAAATGGGATTTACAAGTAAAGTAAATATAAATTGGAAATTTAGAACTTAAGTTCTGGGATTTTTGACATTTCTTTCAAAAGGTTTTGGAATATAATATTAGTGTTATTTGGAAGTATTTTCGGATAAATATTTTCAATATGATTTGAAAGAAAGCTCTGTACTCCCCTCTCTATCGTTGGAAAATAATTTCGATGATGGGTGCACGCATCATCGACGTTCATTTTTGAGTTTCAAAGTGGGAAGACCGCTGTAGTAGTTTTACTACACCTCTGTTTTGATGAATAAACCTTAATTTTGAGTTTCTAAATATGATTTAGTCTATAAAGGATATATATATATATATATATATCATTTTCTAGGTGACTAAAATAAACCCAGAGTTTAATTCTTAAAATTTTCTGATAATTAGTAGTTTTCAGTTAATGTAATAAAATGAACTCTTAACTATTTTGATGTTTAGAAGCTGCTAAGATGTGAAATAAGAAATTAGATCTTAAGAGATGAATGAAATATAAAGAAATTGAAGGTTGTCATTTATAAATTAAGAAGAGGAAATAAGAAAATGTAACTATTGAACAATTTGCTAATTAAAATAAATACGATAACTTGTGTAACTTTCTATTGCATTCCTAAAGACATGTATATAACTTAACAAATTGTAAAAAGTCGTAATGTTAAACATGAATATGTAATAGAATACTATACAAGTAAACTTTACTGAATGAAAGTGTTCAATGGAATTACTTTATAAATAAGAATTCTGATATTATAAATTGTTATAAAATTAGGTTAATAGTTTGAAATGTTACTAATCAAACGTAATAGAAAAGTGAATAATGTAAGAAAAATGATTGCAAAGTTAACATTTCACGCTATTTATAATCAGATTGAATAGTAAAAGGTAAATACTGTAAGTAAATAATTATAAACTTAAGTTATGTTGAAGCCATTTATAATTAAAGTGAATACTTTAGGACTTTAGAAAATTTGAAATGATTCAGAAATAGATTAAATATTCAATAATACTATATATGAAAGAAAAGAATGTGGAAGAAAAATATAATAATTTATTAATGGTGAATTAAATTTGTAAAGAAACTTACATAATAATGAATAATCTAAATAATTGAAATGAAAATAACTTTTGTAAGCAATGAATGTAAACTAATAAAATAGCATTGTATGAATAAAGAAAAATGAACAGAATATGATATGAAAGGAAATTAACAAGAACACATTTGAATAATATCTGGAAATCACTATTTGTCTTGGCTTATGGAATGCTTACGATGTGATACTTTAAATTGTTTAAGATGTATAAATAATCTATTGAGTTTTATCTAAGACTGTTGAGTGTATGGTATACTTAATAGTTTATTTATTATTTTATATAATAAAAAGTTTCCGAACCCGAAGAAACCCTTTGTCTTGATTGTTATTGAAGGATGGATAATTGTTTTCTTTGTTGAAATGATGTTTTTGTTGTTTATTGCGAATGATTCTTGTTATTGTGTGCCATTTTTTTCTTATTAATTTGAAACAACGCAAATATTTCTCTTTTGTATAGATCTAACTCTTTGGGATTACATGAGTGAATACAGATTTATGGAAGCAATAGCTACTACTTTTGGTTTCATAAATTAAGTGTTGTTTACCCGATAAATAGGTAAGTTGTCAGATTACGGTTTTCTAGCGATGTTATATTGTTTCCCATGGTTTGGGATATATTATTTTTAAATATATGATATATGTTGTTATAATTGATATTATTATTTCTTCCAGACATCTCCGTACAAAGGAGATACTGCCGAAATTTTCTGTGAATTTCGGACTTAGAAAATTTTATGAAATGTTTTTCAAACTTTTATTTAGTTGATATAAAAGGATTTAATTGTTTACACATTAATATTTTATTTAAATTATTTAATATTTTAAATTAATTGTTTATAAGTTTAATATTTTGAATAAGATATATTAATTCTTTATCCTTCTTTTCCCTTTTTGAGGACGAAAAGTTTTAAGTGAGGAAGAGCGTAACGACCCATACTCTTTGATAATTAAAAATGGTTAATTTAACAAGGTTTTGTGAATTAATGCTGGAAGAAATAAAATTTTATGGTTTAATAATAAGAATATAACTGGAATGAAATGTAATTACATTAATTTAAGGTAATTAATAACTGCTTTAAATGTAATTCCAATTAATTGAAAGATTAAAAAGTTATAATTGGTTATAGATTGTAAATTTATTGTAATAATGCTTGAATTAATTAATAATTGGATTAAAAGAGTAATTGACAATTTAAAATGTTGTATTAATTAATGAAATAGTAAGTAATATACTATAATTGAAAAAAATAGTATTGTGCAAATAACTATAACATTTGTGTGTAGATAACAAACATACAAATGTGATGAAATGTAGAAAAGATGACAATTGTTATTTTTTACCAATTTATTTAATCAATTATAATTAAATGAAATTAAATGTTATGTAAAATGAGTTAAGACGATAACTGGAAAATGTGAATGGAACAAGATGTACAGAAATGTCAGTTTCATTCATAAGTTAATAATTGATTAATAAAAAGGAGTGAAACCAAGATAAATTAATTTATTGGGATTTTAAACTAGTGTAACGACCAGTGAATTTTAATAATTTTATTTACATAATTAGCCGAATTTTGTGAAATTTTAAATAATTGGATTTGGAAATAAAAAAATTATATTTGGAATACGTATTTAAAAACATAGCAAATGGTAGATATTCAATTAATAATATGAAAGTTTATTTTATTGTGTAAATTTATTTCAATTAAAATCAGTTAATATTGATGATAATAAAATGTTTCCAAACCTGAATATTTTTGTACGATAAATTTGTAAATCATCTTCTGAGTGCGAGTCATATTTCGTTTCTTCAAATTTTGACTGCTATTGCTCCGTTTATATTAGTTTCGGCATTCAGCAGCACTTTCGGTACCGATTATCGACTTTTTATTGGATGATCGTACACTGATATCTGTATACCGTTTTGATCGCCTCATCGTGCTGGTCTCTGAAGTATATTTATCCCTATGTTTTGGCTTCCAGTACTGAGCGAAATCAATAAAATAATTTTCGCAACGGTACTCATTTTAAAACACTTTTTGATTCTATGATTTTTCAGTTGTTCACGAATTAAAACTGTCATTAACCATTTTTATTTCAGCTCTTGACCTTTTATATCCCACCATTTCAAATTGCATTTCTCGTCGGTTTCTCTGCCTTATCATTTTCTATGCTTGTGATATTATAATCAATATAACGTTTTTATTCTTATTTTTATTAACCTTTAGCCTGTTCGCCCTAATATTTATATTTATCTCCTCTTTGCAAACCCGTCCTCTTCCCTGCATTCTTCACTTTCTCGTTTATGGCCTAATCCCCTTCCCACGTCCAAACTCTCCCCAACCTACCACCCAGTACCAAGCCAACCTCCACCAAGTAGCTGCAACCACCACAGCCTATAGCCACCTAGTTCGAAGCTCCTCCGACCCTCATTTTTCTCTCTTACCTCTTCGCTCCTCCTCACGGCCTCGACCACCTTGCCGCCCCACATCTCGACTAGCTCGAGTCTTTGACTTTATCCCTCTTATGGCCGAAGCCGCTGTCACCTCCGAGCTCCTTTCTCTCCTCCTCCATTACTTTGGTGGGGGTAAGAGAATATATAAATATATACTAGTTTATATATATATATATCATTATAAAGTAGGTATATTTATGATTTAAAGTATATTTTGACATGTCTACATATATTTATTTCGGCTTCTACTTTCTTTCACTGAAAGAAAGTTTATATAAACGTGTATTTAAAATTATTTATATTATGGCTGGTTTGCAATATTATAGTACTTTATATATACAAGTTTTAAGTGTTGCTGTTTATAATATATTAGTTTATAAATAGTTTATTTTGATGTACGTATATATGTTTTATGTTCAGTTACACATGAGTCAGTTTTAAATATACATAGAGTTTTAAATTCATAATATATATAGTATAAAGGCTTAATTCTTCTACTCTATATGAGTTATAAAGCATGTGTGTGTGTGTGTGTGTGTATTTTTAAAAGTATTTATATATTAGACTCAGAATTTTTGTAATTTTCCAGTAAAGTATATATATACACTAGTTATATTGCGTTATTATGTTAATATAGTGTTATGATCTGCATGTGTATGTTTTGTTCTATATTTTCATAAACAATTTTCAACTACCCGTCATCATCTCTTCTTGAAAATAGGTACGTTTATATAATATGTTATGTAGGTTCATATATAAATGTTGTTTTACAACCTTCTTGATCTTATATTGTTTTAAATATATATGGTTTATATCTCTTTTGTTTTGCTGGTTCTATGTAGCAGTTCCAGTTTATATATTGGTACAATGTAAAGCATATATATATATATATATATATATATATATATATATATATATATATATTAGTACGTATAAGTGAATGTGTATATAAATTTTTGTTTACTATTGGTTATATTTTAGTCTATACAGCCTATATTAGTTTACATATATACTATTTGGGTTTAAGGTTCAAGTTTTAATAGTTTACATATATATTAGTATAGCAGCTATATATATGTAGTCAGTTAGCCCATATATATGAGTGTTTTTGATTCTTAATTTTGTAAGCATATTTGTTTTCTGTATATGATATTGTTATGTATGTTATATATATATAATATTAGTATGTATATGTTATTATGTGGGATTTTTGAGATATACCTAACATTTGGTTTCAAAAACAGTTTATGTATATATGTGTACTTTTACATAGTGGCTTTATTAAATTATCATATGTTTAATGTCAATTTCAAATATAAAACGAATGTGAGTTTGTATATGTTCATATATTAATTTATATTGGTAAGTAGATATAAGTATGGGTTTTAAATTATACATACATATATGTATATGTTTGATTTTTAATATTTGAGTTTAAGAATAATGATTTTGAAATCTTTATATTATTTTAACATTTGTCTTAAACTAAAATACCGAATATATATATGTAATGTATGTATTCTCAGTTTATATCAAAACTAATTCTGATTTGTTCCCATCAATTCCTGTTATCAGATCTATTCTTAGAATTCGTGCCAATCTTGCTTTGTTTTGGAATGCGTGCTTGGATTCGTAGCTCGTTTCATTTGTCAAATCTCTCTAGCCTCGAAAGGTGAGCAATCACTCAGATTAACGTCCTTATATTTATTAATTTGATTTCAATTGAAACAACAATTGAAATATGCTGTTGTTAGTTATTTACATTGCTATATATATGCTATTATTTGTATCTGTTCACTTGTGATATCTGACACTGTTATCTGTTATTTATATTGATGATATATGCCTGTTATATTATTATCATATCTGTTATCACTCTTTAAGTTCCCTGTTAGTATAGAATTCCCTATGGGTTGAAATGATACACACCCGAAGGATCTTGTAGAATAGGAGAAAATAGTTATGGTTTGAAATGATAAATCTAAGTGATTTTCATTGAATGGAATTTGGGACTACGAGTTGAAATGATATATACCCATACATATATTTAAATTGTGGATTGAAATGATAAATATCTGTATCACTTGAGCATAAGATAGAAAATTATGCACAGACACCACTGGTCTATATATAAATATTTTGAAAATGAATTCTATGATTTTGGAAAGAAATATACGGTTTAATAAATATTGATTTCAAGATATTATATATAAATGCATGTTTATAAAAGTTTTAAATTTTAGATTTTTAAAATTATATGTTTTGTAAATTGTAGAGTTATAAATTAATTTTAAAATTATAAATTTTAAGAATTTATTTATAATTTTACTATTTTTAAAATATATAAATAGATGTAATATACAAATAAACATAATAATATCTTTAAGTATTTTAAAAAAATTATATTTTAAAATAGATTTTATAATGTTTTTTATAAGTTAAGGTTGGGAAGATAAATTTGAAATTATTTGAAATTGTATTTAATTAAGAATTTTATTAAATTAAATCGATTTGCAACTTATTGAAATTGAGATTTTAAAGGTTATGATTTTACAACTAGATTTTGGTTTAAGGTAATTAAATGAGCATTTCAAATTTACATAAATTGAAATGGGATATTTAGTTTATTTAAATTTGAATTTTGAAGTTTATTTAAATGTTAGTGGAATGATTATGTAAATATTTCTAAACAAAATAATAGTAAAGTGAATTTGATATATATATATATATATATATATATATGAAATTATCAAATTTAGTTTTGAAAATGTGGAATATTTAAAGCTTTGAAATATATTAAAATTGAAACGGTTTATTTTATGGTTCAATCTGTATTTGAAATCGATATAATTTGAAATAGTTTAATGAGAAACTGAATTGAGATGAAATTGATGAATTGAGACTGAATTAAATTTGAATTTTGGAATTCGAGTCGATTTGAATTGATTTGTGAATTTGAGGAAGCAATTTTATTATATTAAGTATTTTTAAATTATATTTAAAACTATTTATAATTTTACTTTGTAAATCATTTTAATATAAACTATTTTAATATAAACCATTTTTTATGTATAAACTAATTTAATATACTAATTATTTTTAATATATATTTTATATAAACTATTTAATTATATATACTATTATTAATATCTAAACTGTTTAAGGAAAGTATTATGATTTCAAAGTGTTATGATTTTCGAAGTGTTATGATTTCCAAAGTGTTATAATTTCAAATATTATGATTTCGACGTATTATAACTTTGAAAGTGCTATGATTTTGGAATGGGTATATTTGAAGTGAAAAATGATATAGTATTGATATGGTTTTGAAATGGAAATGATATTTTGGTTTTGAAGTATAAACTATTTTTAAATGACCGTGGTGTTATAATAACGTTTCGTTGTTAAAGAGACCGGGATCGGATATTGTCATACTCTCTGCCAATACCGAAAACCACTATAATAACTGTGTACGTGGTGGAGATTCCAGAATGAAGTAGGATGGTTTGGTGACGATTCTATATGGTATTTACGTGACCCTGACTCCCATGAGTCAGCTTGATGCGGCTAAAACAGGAGCCACGTCAGGCATAGCGAGGTCATTCCTCCTATTGGACACATTTCTTCGATACCATTCTTTCGCTTTTGTGATTTGATTAGGTGCACCCTTTGATTTGGGAGTGTGTCACGAGGTGGGAGGTAGTTGCTACTATGTGTTACCACCAGTCCAGATATGCAAACGGTATATCTACCTTGGCATTACCTCGAGTGCCTTGCCGCATGCCTTATCGCGCCTTTTACGAGTTGGGTTTGTACCATACCTATGGAGTGCTCTATAATAGCACTCCAGTTTACGGAGGAATTACGGTACTGTATAGACTATGGAAATATATAAAAATGTGTTAATGGGGATATGGGTAACGCCTTAATGCTATTTTAATAGTTTACTTTACTATAGACATTATTATAATAGCGTATATTACTACATAGTATATAGTTCCACCGAACCTTAAAGGATGGTTATGCCAAAAATCCTTTAAGTTACTTGTATTTCAGTTGATATTTCACTTGATTCGTATTTATTGATATAATAATGTAAATCTTGACTCGAGTGTTTAGTGTTTTCTTTACGCTCGGGTCAGACTAAGTGTCACAGCATTTGAGACTCACCTTTGGAGCTTCGGAGCTTTTCCAGTTGATTTGTTCAAAGAAGTCATCTGTTTGTATTCGAGTCTTCATTTTATTTTATAATTCTTTTGTATTTTATTTCAAAATCTAATGTTTATATAGTAGCTTCATGAACTACTATTTATCTATTCCGCTGCTTATCATTATATTACTCTGTTTCTGTGATTGATTTATTTACTATGCATGCTGATTTTTACCAAGTATAAATTAACAATCTGATATTTTGAGCAATTCAAGTCCGACATGTGCAGATGCGAATGACATGAAATACCGAGTCGTTACAGTTAGTATCAGAGCTCTGGTTTAGGCAAAACTTAGCATATAGAGTAAATTTAATTACAGAATCACCTTCGTTCGAGATTGAATTTCTCCCTCTTTGATTTGGATTTCTTTCGAACTTTGGAACCCTACCTTTGTTCTGAAATCCATTCTTGTCTCTCCCTATTCGTGTTTTCTTGATTCTAGAGCATCCAATAGCTCCACTGTATGATTTGTAAAGGGGTGAAACTCCTTTACAACAAGCATCGATTCATCGAAGATTTCTGTATCCTCAATTTAGATGCTGCTATCTCTTGCTATGCCTGAATTCTATCTCTTGCGATCGAATGTCTATTTGCCTCAGAATTCTACATCGATCTCATTCTTGAAGTCACGGTTGACTTGGTTGAGGTCACCCGCGATTAATATCAGGCTATCCATCTTTTCTCTTTTGTTATTTAATCATCTTGTCTTCGTTTCAAGTTTATCTTCTTGGTTAGAATTTATTTAATTAGGGTCCCTTTGAATTTTAATCTTTATCCTTGTTTTGAATTCCATCTTGAATCATCGAGTAACGAAGTGTATTTCTATTTAAAAATAAAAATGTTTTACATTGTGTCGTTTGAGTTGTTAAATTTGAATTTTGGGTTTCGATTGATTCGTCTAGCTAACGTTATCGATAGGAATTCCAAAACACTTTAACAAAGCAAATTGACACAATATTGTGTTCAAAATTTGTAAATGAAATAATTTTGGGTATGATTATATTTTAGATATGAAGGTAAAATTTTCTGAAATAAAAAGTCAATTAAATTGGTTATTTGGAATGATAATACTAGATTATCATTCCTTATTTTTGTCAACACTACTAAATCATTTTCTATTATTGTATGTTATAAGGTTTTGAAATTTTACAAACAGGGTTTATTTGATTTGAAAATGCAATGAATTTAAATTATGAATTTGAGAATTCAATTTCCGGTATTTTGAAAAAAATTAGTTTTTAAAGTTTGGAATATATTATTTAAAAGTATTTTCGAATAGAAATTTTTTCAAAAGAATATTTTTGAAGTTTAAAACCTGTACTCTCCTCTATTGTCGCTAGAAAATAATTTCGCTGATGACAACAGCATCATCGACATTCATTTTCGAGTTTCAAAGTGGAGAAATGAGTTTGGAGAAATGAGTTAGTAGCTTTGCTGCACTTTTGTTTTGGAAATGATTTTGATTTAAAATTCTTGAATATGATTTGACTTATATAATATATATGTATATAATTATTTTCAAATAGTTTGTAGTGAAACCGAAAATCTGAATCTTAAGTTTGATATTAAGAAATGGTTTCAATCATTGAAATAAGGTGAAATGTTTGAATAAGTGGAATATGTAAAATGATAAATGAAATTTAACCTACTTGAAATAGTTGATTTTGAATAAAAACTTATTTGCATAATACCGAATAGCCTTCTAATATATAGAACTTGCGTAAAATATTCAAAAAGTTAAGATGTTAGGGGATAATAAAGGGTTGTACAAGAAGATAACTTAAGTAATAAATTGTTCAAACTAAAATTTGGCTTAATACAAATGTTATAGATAAAAGAAAAATGTATATAGTATTTAATTGCACTTAGAACATTAATATAACTCACTTGAAAAGTTTAAATGTAATTAGAATGTAATTGGACAATATACACTATGATATAAGTAGCAAAATAATTATCAAATGTAAACACCTAATTGATGTTGAAAAAAAATGTTAAGTGTAATAAATTAAAAAAATTAAAAAAAAAGACCGAATTTAAGAATAGTGAACTTGATTTTTGTGGAATCAACTTAGCTGGATACAAATGGATGAAATTAATGAGTTAATTTGAAAATGAATTTGTTTAAAAGAAATGTTGATAAAATAGAAGAATTTTTTTAAATTGAATGACTATTTATTAATTGAATAAAATGGATTAAACCAAATTATTGGATATTAATTAATTTAAGTTTTAATCTATATGGTTTTAGATTAGTTATTTTATTTTGTTTTTCAATCAATTTTCCTTTCTGGTTGTTCTATTCTCCTACCTCCTTTCTTTTTGGGGATGAAAAGTTTTGAGTGGGGGAGAGCGTAACGACCCATAAATTTAACAATTTTATTTACGTAACTAGCTGAATTTTGTGAAATTTTAAATAATTGGATTTGAAAATAAAAAATTTATATTTGGATTACGTATTTCAAAACATAGAAAATGGTAAGGTTTTAATTAATAATATGAAAGTTTATTTTATTGTGTAAATTTATTTCAATTCAAATCACATAATATTTATGATAATAAAATGTTTTCCAAACCTGAATATTTTTATACGATAAGTTTGTAAATCATGTTCTGAGTGCGATGTAACAACCCGCATATTTATCGAGTTTGTATTTAAATATTTTATTTAAATATTAACTCGTTAATCGGATTTTGGTCCGAAAAGCTACTTTTTGCAAACGGTCAAATTAGGACTCGAGACCACTTCCATTGAGTTCGAAATGTCGTTTACAACTTTTTAAGTATAAACATCGATAGGTTTGGAGTTAGTGAAATTTCACTAACTTTTCCCGCTTTGGACTTTGGGTTAGTTTAGCCTATTAAGCCCAAGTTCCAACCCTCTTCTCCTCACTCTTCATAAATTTCCTAACTAATCAAGCTTTGGCATTAATGGTGGAGGGAATGGGAAATTAAAACTCCTAGCACAAATTCAATTCCAAATCCAACATTCAACTCCAAATTCAAGTAGAAGATATTGGATTCAAGCTTTGGATTGCTTCTCCTTGCTTTCAAGCTTCATCTTCATAAACTTTAGTGCAAAGGTGAGATTTTTATCTCACAATTCTAGTCTATATCTATCTTGGGCTATTGGAAATGCATCCCTATCATGTTTGCATGCACATTTGCATTTGGTTTGGATTGGATTGGCGAAAAACTCCACTTTTTAGTGTTTTGGGGTGAATTTCTGGCTTAGGTCGCTCTGTCCCCCTTAGGTCGCCCAGCATCTATAGGTCGTTCGCATGGAAAAGTCGTCACCTTCATTTGGGTCGTTTCTGGCCTTAGCCCATTCGTCCACTATAGGTCGTTAGGCCTTAGGTCGCTTAGAGTTAGGTCGTAGGTCGGCAGGTCTTCAGCTCGCACGCGTTGAAAAGGCGCGTCTGGAGTTAGGTCGTTCGCGAGTTAACGTTAGGTCGTTTGCGAGTTAGCGCCCTAGGTCACTCGCGTATAGCTCGTTCGGAGTTAGGTCGTTAGGCCTTAGCTCGTATGGCCTATGCAATTTGGTTAGGTCGTCCAACCTCAATACCTTAGGTCGTAAGACCTTAGGTCGTACCCCTTAGGTCGTTAGACCTTAAGCCTTCACTATTGGAACTCGTTAGGTCGTAGCAACCATAGGTCGTAGGTCGCTCACACGGAGTTAAGTCGTAGGTCGTCTCCGACCTTATATCGCTCAGCCAGGTTTCACTTTAAGTCGTTAGGTCGTTTGGACCTTGTTTCCAGTTAGGTCGCAAGACCCTTAAACCGTTAGGTCACTAGGTCGCGAGTTTTATAAGTCGCTCGCCTCCCTTAGGTCTTCACTAGGTCGCGATGTTTTAGGTCGCTGCACCCTATGCCTCTATAGGTCGTTCGACCTTGCTAACTTTTAGGTCGCGAGTTTTATAGGTCGCTCGACCCTATTCCCCTTAGGTCGTTAGACCTCATTTTGTCTTCACTAGGTCGACCGTTTTGGTCGGGGCGCTGCCCCGCACCCTGCCGGGGGCGCTGCCCCCTGGACCCCCCGCGACCTGACCGGGCAGGTCGAACACCGTAGGCGGTGGCGTTGCCCCCGCACCCCCACCTTGGGGGGTTGCCACCCCCCCCGGACCCCCCCTCCGTAGGGGGTCTTATCTGAAAAACATTGAGCTGATTTCCTTGGATTTTATTCGCATCTCCGTATGCGATCTTTGTGACTGATTGTTTCTACACTTGCTTATGTGTTTTGTCACTTTATAATATAAAGGTTTCAATACTAGTAGTAAATATCAAAACTCTTTTAACCAACAATTTCAACTCTATTTTTAATAACAAAGCTCTTTTCTTAAACCGTTTTCCAATCTATTAGTATATACAAGCCTTTACCTCACTCGGATGAGAAATCTAATTAAACGACTTAGTAAAGCAAGTGGTATGAAACGCTTGCGTTCACTTCGTCGGTTAATTCTTGGACTTGTTCGATTGAACCTCTTGTGACAATTTTATTAGTGAAGATTTACAGTTTGTTCGTAAATATTTAAGTTAAGCAAGTGGTTATGGGACATGAAGCTAAACTTCTATATTTACTAGCTTAGTGTAATTGACACTTCTCGTTGATCTTGATGATCGCTTTATGAATTAGACTAGCAATTGCGCGATGTCTCTTTCATTGCAAGGTTAGACTAGACACCACTTGTGTGATTCCATTCACACATACCTTTCTGCTTTTTGGTTAGTCTTGACCTCAATCTGTGTGATTCCATTCACACATGCGGGGTAGCTCCCCATGGTCTTCGAACCGTCATGTGATAGGTCTCTTTCCCTTTTTATGATTTCTGGATTTCTCATGTTGATTTCTGGAATTTATGTCATTGACTTGTTATGAGTACAAGTTTAGGGTATGATGCCCTCTTCGAATCTTTGAGAAGATTCTTGTGATATTGATTATCTCTTATTGATTGATCTTCTGTTGATCATTATTTACATACTTATAGTGGTATGTCGTTATGGAGGTTTATGTTTATGCCATATCTTTTATGTTATATCATGTCATCTGATATTTATAGCTAGACTGATCCGTTTATTATTTTCTTAAATAATACTCGGGTCAGACCGAGATGTTACAGGTGCTTCTGCTTGACTTCTTCCCAGGGATTCATCACTCTGACTTTTGGCTAACTGTTTAGATTAGCAGTTTTTGTTGTATACACTTGAGATATAGACTCATAGTTGTATTCTTTTGTATAGCACGTGTTGCTATTCTTTTGTATTATCGTGGATCTTACTGACCACTACTCTGATGTACACTTTCATGTGTTAGTTATATATTCATATCTTCTTCCGCCTTTGTGATATGGATATCTGTGACTGATTTGTGATATGATTATTTCTATGTTTGTTTCCGAAGATTATTTATAGCCACCGTGTGATAAGCAATTACATGGATGGTCGCTCCTCAACAGCCTTATTCTCCGTGCTAGTTGACAGCACTACTCCGGAGTGTTCTTGGCTAGCGTGGGTATAGAGGTGGGGCGTCACATGCGACGTCATATTTCGTTTTTCCAAATTTTGACTGTTATTGCTCTGTTTATCTTAATTTCGGCATTCTAGTAGCATTTTCGGTACCGATTATCGACTTTTAATAAGATGATCGTACCACTGATATCTGTATACCGTTTTGATCGTCTCATAATGCTGATCTCTGAAGTATATTCATCCTTGTATTTCAGGTTCCGGTACTGAGCGAAATCAATAAAATGATTTTCATAACGGTGCTCATTTTAAAACACTTTTTGATTCTGTGACTTTTTAGTTATTCACAAAATCAAACAATCATTAACAATTTTTATTTCATCTCTTAACCTTTTATATCCCACCATTTCAAATTACATTTCTAGTTGGTTACTCTGCTTTATCATTTTCTATGCATGTGATATTATAATCAGTATAACATTTTTGTTTATATTTTATTAACCTTTAGGTTGTTCGCCCTGATATTTATATTTATCTCCTCTCTACAAACCCGCCCTCTTCCCGACATTCTTCACTTTCTCGTTCATGGCCTCATCCCCTTCCTACGTCCAAACTCTCCCCAACCTGCCACCCAGTACCAAGCCGACCTCCAGCAAGTTGCTGCAACCACCACTGACCGACCACAACCTATGGCCACCTAGTTCGAAGCTCCTTCGGCCCTCATTTTTCTCTCTTCCCACTTTTCTCCTCCTCCTCACGGCCTCGGCCACCTTGCCACCCCATTTCTCTGACTTTATCCTTCCTCTGGCCAAAGCCACTGTCACCACCGATGTGACGCCCCACCCTAAGACCCACCTTAGTAAAGAGAATTAACGAGTAATTCCGTCTACTAAAGCAGAGAATAGGGCTGGTTAAGGGAGACCATCTATAACTTTGTCTTAAACATCTACTGAACACGTCGATAAATGCAATACGATTTTTCTTTTCTATCTCAATGGATCGACATATACAGTAAATGCTTAATCCAAAACTATAGTTGGCTAGCGGATCTATCAAAACAAAATACAATAACTAAATGTAAAGCGCATCACAGAACAGTAATAAACATTATATACATACATATACACTGATACATGTTTAGTACAATACAATATGAATACAATAAAGGTGGTACTCGACCACACCTTATACATTAAATGAAACACATCAGAGTTAGCGGAAGAACAAAAATTGCTCAAGAGAAAGGTGAGCTGATATCCAGCATCAACTTCAAGCTAATTCCAAAAGATGATACCTGAAACAACTCGGTCTGACCCGAGTATAAATACACGGGTCAGTCTAGCTACACGAATCAGTCAATATCGGTAATAAGAAGTAGAATAGACATGAAGATACTCCTTCTCGAAAGAGAAGAATGAATCGATAAAATCATAAGCTCAACACTTAAGTAACAAACGCTACTTAAGTGAACAAATACCTCGAAGGAGGTAACTCAAACTCAATACTCAAATCAAACACAAGTGCCTCATATCATCGGCGACATCACAAAATGTCTACATGGTTTCCATGAACCATATCTCCTTAAAAGAAGAAATATCAATACAAACTCTAATGGCAAAGATAAAACATTCTCAAATAGGATGATCCAAAACTCAACTATAGATGAATCTCCAAATTCAATTATACCTCATCTCATCGGTATAAATGTATATAAATCTCACTCTCAACTCGCCAAAATGGCAAAATCCAGAATATCTTATAAAATCCTGAAATAATCAAAACTCATAACTCAAGGAACTCGATAAGAGTTCAAAACATCATAATTGAAATCATCATATATATAACACTCATATAGCACTAGGCTATCGATGTAATAAAACATCTTAAAATGGTGAAATCATAATAAAACAAAAAAATCAGAAAATCCGGATTGGCCAAATCCCCGATTGTAATGCCGAAGCAATGCTGCACGTGCTAAACTCAAACGGCCGAAGCCTCGGACATGGTCGCTAACACCTCCCAAAACAGTTCATCCCCATGACAAGGTTGCTGACACCTCTCCAAGCAATTTTGTCTGCCCTAACAAGGTCGCTAACACCTCCCAAAGCAGTTCGTTTTCATGAAAAGGTCGCTAACACCTCTCCAAGCTATTTTGTCAGCCCTAACAAGGTCACTAACACCTTCCAAGCAGTTCGTTCTCATGACAAGGTTGCTAACACCTCTCCTAGCAGCTCTGTTAGGTAAACATCGTGAATGTATCACAAACTCACGGATAAGAACCCGAAAAGTGTTAACATGTGTCCCATACCACACATTCGCATTTAGCGGTTTACTAGCTGTTAGTCGATGCCACACTAGAAACATCATAAAACTCAGAAAATTATATCTCGCCTAGTCTCATTGGCGAGTGATAAAGAGACATCAAACTTGTCTCATCTCATCGACAAGTATTAAATGGCATCGTAGCTTGTCTCATCTCATCGACAAGTGAAAACATCATGATGGTTCCTCATAAACCATAAATATCAAAATATGAAATCATAAACTCAAGACTTGCCATATATCATTGGCAAGTAAACAAAACATCGTGATGGTTCTCATCGACCACATTCCTGCATAGGAGATCTCAAACCATAATACTTGCCAAATATTGGCCATCTTAAATAATTCCAATAAATAGAAATTATAAAACTAAAATACGCCATATAATGACAAAACATCTTAGAATCAATAATCTCAAATAGCTTCGTTCGTACAAGTCCGAAATAGTAAACGCACATGTCCCATACCATGTGTTTTACTAAATTATTTAATTCTCTTTCTCATACGTTCGAATAGTACAAAAGTGTGCATTATATATATAAAATAATTTATTTGAGAAAATAAGCTTTTGAAACCATTTTCCGAAATTAATTTTGAAGACGATATTTGAAAATTCGCTTATTATAGAGAATAAATAGATTTTACAGCTTAAAATAATTTAAAAATATTATTTAATAATTATTTTAATTGCCAGCTTATTTTAAAAATTATTTCAAAATTGTTTGGAAAAATATATGCTCGAAATCAAAGAAATCACTCAAAACCGTCATTCAAATTCAATTCAAATTCAAATTCAAATCAAGTTTGAATGTCAAATTCATTAAAACTTTGCTAGCCTATTGATAGGTATCATAGCCCTCAAAAAAAAATTAGAAATATCACAAAAACATGAGTATAAGTTAAAAATCAGACAGAAAAAGAACACAGACACTTAGCCAAAATAATACCTAGGTCTGAAATCTTTTCTGTATTCAACTTTCGGATATAAAACAGGTAGCCGAAGGACCTTTGACTGAACTAAAAATTATTATAAACAAACTACAAAACTTTATCTTTCAAACAAAAAAATAATAAATGAATTCCGACTGAAAATGAAAAAGTTACCCTGTCTCAAACATGGACTCAGGCCATGTTTGCAACAGTTCAAAAATAAAAAATTCACAGGCCTGAAAACCCTCTGGGGATCAACTTTCAGGCATGAAACGGAGAGCCAAATTTGATCGGATTAATCTTAAAATTGTTATGCTTCGAATAGAAAACTTCAGCTTTCAAACAAAGCAAGAATTATGTAAGTTGGATGAAGTGTGAGAAAATTATGATATCTCAAAATTGGACCCAGACAGTGTTTTCACTGTAAAATCTGGGCAAAAACATGCTTCGAGTCAAAGTTCGGCAGCATGTTTCTATGAGCAATATAAGTCAAAATGACCTAAAATTTAACATGCATAAAGAAAAACAAGAGTAATTTAAACTTCACAAAGATTCATTAAATTTGGACAAAGTATGAAAAAGATATGAAGTTTCAAAGCTGGACCCAGGCAGTGTTCTCACTGTAAAAATCAGGGCAAAAACAAGCTTCGAGTTAAAGTTCGACAGCATGTTTCTAGGAGCAATATAACTCGAAATGGTTTGAAATTTTACACGCATAAAGAACAACAACAGTACTTTAAACTGCACAAAGAATCGTTAAATTTGGGCAAAGCATGAAAAATATATGAAGTTTCAAAGCTAGACCCAGGCAGTGTTTTCACTGTAAAAATCTGGGCAAAAACAAACTTCGAGTTAAAGTTCGGCAGCATGTTTCTGTGAGCAATATAAGTCGAAATGGTCTGAAATTTAACATGCATAAAGAACAAAATTGTAATTTAAACTGCACAAAGATTCATTAAATGTGGGCAAAGTATGAAAAAGATATGAAGTTTCAAAACTAGACCCAGGCAGTGTTTTCACTGTAAAAATTTGGGCAAAAACATGCTCCGAGTCAAAGTTCGGCAGCACGTTTCTATAAGTTATATAGGTCGAAATGACCTGAAATATAACATGCATAATCTACGACATATGGTCTATTAAAAAAAAATTCCGACAGCATTTCGTTGCAGGAATAGAGAGATATGACTGCACGAAGTTGTAACTCATGACAGTTTACACAGAAAATCATACTAGTTCAAAAAAACAAATTTTGTAGCAAATTTTTGATTTTAACTTGCGATTTTTGCATTGCATGAGCTAGATTTTGTGAGAATGATACTCACCTTTGCTAATTAGTTGAGAAAACCTTAAGAAGATGGAAGCTTTGCCTCCGATTTAGCTGTAAAAACCTAAAACTTGCAAAGAACCCAATATGCAACAAAAGAATAAAAGTTTCAGCAAACAAATTTCTTAAAAATCTGAAATTGAAGAAGTAGAATTGGTTGTTGTAGTGATTAACTATTTTTAGTGCTTTCAATTTGATTATTTGCAACAAATATTTGAAGAAATTGGTGATTTTAGCTATTAGGTTTAAAAGAGGAAGAAGCCTTTTCAACTTTCTCTTTTGTTTACTGTAATGAACTGTACGTACCAAAATAAGAAGGAGAAGCGTCTCTTTTCTAAGTCTTGGACTCTAAATGGGCTTGACCCATTAACAAAAGAATTAATTAGCCAAAAAAAATCAAATTATCTCTAAATCACATATATACACTTGTATAAACAAATTAAAACAACATATATTTTTTTCTTCAAAATTTTAACATAGTAAAATTACACAAACTTATTTCCATGTTTACAAAACATTTTACAACTAATAAAAAGATAATTTAGTTATAAAAATATTTTTATTAACAAAAACTCTTATTTTTAAATAAATACAAAATTTACACAAATATTTACATAAAATGCTATTTTCAACAACATAAATTTTACAAAATTATTTTCTTGCATAATAAAATGCAATAAATCATTCTAACATCATTTTTATGTCCAAAACTTATTTTTAAACCAATTTTTATTTATTTATTACAAACACATATTAAAACAACATACTTCTTCTAAGAATCAGTAACAGAAATACTTGACCATAATTACAAGAATTATTGCATTTTCTCTAAATAAATTCATATTTCAATCACATTTCTCACAAAAACCAAGAAAAATTTTGTAAAACTTTATTTTTTACATTTTATTTCCAAAATCCATTTTTTTATTTCAAATAAACAATTTAAATCTCCAATTTATTCTTAATTCACGATATTAAATTATAACTACCATTATAATTTAATATTTACAGGTAATCACCAAAACCAGGGTTGTTACAGACTTCCCCCTTACAAAAATTGCGTCCCCGCAATTTTCTAGAAGAAGTTCCGTAAACAACACAAAAATTCAATCGACAAAGGATAAAAGACAAGCTCGAAACTCGAACCAAGATATTTAGAATTTTAAATTTCAACATCTTTTAAATTTTTAAATCTCAATTTTGAACATTTGAAAATTTCTCAAACTATTTACTATATTATTTAGTAAGTAATTTAAAACTCAAAGTTAAAATTCAAATTTCTTCTCTTACTTCAAAATTAAGTTCCAAAGAATTTTGTGAATCCATAATAATATCCCTCAAAATAAATTAAGTGTTTAAATTCTATTATTATATAATATAGATTCTAAAATCTCAAAATATACTTCCAATAAAACACAACTCAAAAATAATCTAATTTATATTCTCATTTTTATAATTTTAAAATAAATAAATGGCATTGCCTCGCCATTGAGTCTCTAATAAATAAATATATCCGCCAGCTGCAGAATTGACCGAACGATCAAAACTGCCTCGCCACTCTATTACTCATCTCTAAAATCAATGGCTGCAATTACCATTCAAAAATAAATTTAATATTTAATCTCAAAATATTATTTTCGAAATCTCAATCCTTAAAACACAAATCATCGTGTTTGATTTCCTCATCATAGCATTTAGGAGATTCCCATCGATAACGTTGATCAGACGTATCGACCAGAACTCTTAACTACTCGATGGATAACCCAACACTTTCAAATTATTTCTATAAAAGAATACTACTCATATAAATATATTCTCAAAACATTATTTGATTTTTAAAATATCTCAAAACTCCAATTTCTCTTTTTAAAACTCATATATATGGCTTCAAAAACTCAAACCAAAGAACATTAAGATAATGCATCGAGATATTCCTAGAGTACGCGATTCACAAAATCAACAGAAGGAGATGGAGTGTTCGTCAACTCCTACAATAGGACGAGCCACTCTTGGAAATCATCAAGACAAAAGATAAGTAATATATTCTCCTCGAAGGAAAACAAGCATACAAACCACAAATCATTACTTCAAACAAAGTAATGCCGCAAAGGATAACACCGATTGAGTATTCGAAAAGGAAAACATAAAGAAACTGAATGATAAACTCAATCGAACTTGAATAATCTAGAAACTCACCTCATTCCTTAGTGGATATCCTCGTGGAAGGATAATCGAAGAGCTAAGAGCCAGGAATAAGGTTACCTCAACATTCGATTTCCTGATTGGATGTCAAATCCAAACTAACTCACAAAAATCAACAAAGTCACCTTGATTGGAATTCGAGATATATCATCAACATCTCGATACTCAAGAGCGAATACAAAAACTTCGGAATCATCATTAACTTTCCAAAGTGATAGAAATAATAAACCAATCAAATTAGAATGCCTAAATAAATATAGGATCCTATAACAACCAAAAGGATAAGACTTAACATCAAATAAGTCAATCCATCTCAAATCAAATACATCTCAATATAGTGAGTAATAAACAAATACTCACTAAAGCAGCAACAAATAGAAAACTCAGAATGCTCACAACAAGCCAATCATTGTGGACCCCTCAATAGGATTCACAACTCTCAAAGGAATGCAACAAGAATGCTCAAAGAAATCAATCAGCTCCATCGATATGAACTCACTTGTATCGACAAAAATGAAAATAGAATAATCCTAAATAAGATTATTTATAAGATAGTATGGCATCAAACTCTATTATGGAATACTACGGAATAAAATATACATGTATATATATTCCTAGACATATTCCATCTCAACAATCCCAAAACTCAAAAAAGATTCAAGGATCGAATCGAAAATAATCTCGAATAAAGGACAATTACTCACTTGTGTTGTACTTTGATGTATCATGATATACGTATTGTTCTGTTTTTCTACTTTGTTCTGACCACAGCTCTGATACCAAGCTGTGGCACCCCACCCTGATACCCACCTTAGTAAAGAGAATTAACGAGTAATTCCGTCTACTAAAGCGGAGAATAGGGCTGGTTAAGGGCGACCATCTATAACTTTGTCTTAAACATCTACTGAACACGTCGATAAATGCAATATGATTTTTCTTTTCTATCTCAATGGATCGACATATACAATAAATGCTTAATCCAAAACTATAGGTGGCTAACGGATCTATCAGAACAAAATACAATAACTAAATGTAAAGCACATCACAGAACAGTAATAAACATCATATACATACATAATACCGATACATGTTTAGTACAATACAATATGAATACAATAAAGGTGGTATCGACCACACCATATACATTAAATGAAACACATCAGAGTTAGCGGAAGATCAAAAATTGCTCAAGAGAAGAGCAGATATCCAGCATCAACTTCAAGCTAAGTCCAAAAGATGATACCAGAAACAACTCGGTCTGACCCGAGTATAAATACACGGGTCAGTCTAGCTACACGAATCAGTCAATGTCAGTAATAAGAAGCAGAATAGACATAAAGATACTCCTTCTTGAAAGAGAAGAATGAATCGATAAAATCATAAGCTCAACACTTAAGTAACAAACTCTACTTAAGTGAAAAAATACCTCGAAGGAGGTAACTCAAACTCAATATTCAAATCAAACACAAGTGCTTCATATCATCGGCGACATCACAAAATGTCTATATGGTTTCCATGAACCATATTTCCTTAAAAGGAGAAATATCAATACAAACTCTAATGGCAAACATAAAACATTCTTAAATAGGATGATCCAAAACTCAACTGTAGATGAATCTACAAATTCAATTATACCTCATCTCATCGGTATAAATGTATATAAATCTCAACTCGCCAAAATGACAAAATCCAGAATATCTTATAAAATCCTGAAAGCATCAAAACTCATAACTCAAGGAACTCGATAAGAGTTCAAAACATCACAATTGAAATCACCATATATATAACATCTCATATAGCACTAGGCTATCGATGTAATAAAACAGCTTAAAAAGGTGAAATCACAATAAAACAAAAAACTCAAAAAATCCTGATAGGCCAAATCCCCGATTGTAATGCCGAAGCAATGCTGCACGTGCTAAACTTAGACGGGCGAAGCCTCAGACAAGGTCGCTAACACCTCCCAAAGCAGTTCGTCCTCATGACAAGGTCGCTAACACCTCTTCAAGCAATTTTGTCTGCCCTAACAAGGTCGCTAACACCCCCCAAAGCAGTTCGTTTTCATGACAAGGTCGCTAACACCTCCCCAAGCTATTTTGTCACCCTAACAAGGTTGCTAATACCTTCCAAGCAGTTCGTTCTCATGACAAGCTTGCTAGCACCTCTCCAAGCAGTTCTGTTAGGTAAACATCGTGAATGAGTCACAAAGTCACGGATAAGAGCCCGAAAATTGTTAACATGTGTCTCATACCACACATTCGCACTTAGCGGTTTACTAGCCGTTAGTCGATGCCACACTAGAAACATCATAAAACTCAGAAAATTATATCTCGCCTAGTCTCATTGGCGAGTGATAAAGAGACATCATACTTGTCTCATCTCATCGACAAGTATTAAATGGCATCGTAGCTTGTCTTATCTCATCGACAAGTGAAAACATCATGATGGTTCCTCATAAACCATAAATATCAAAATATTAAATCATAAACTCAAGACTCGCCTTATATCATTGGCAAGTAAACAAAACATCATGATGGTTCTCATCGACCACATTCTTGCATAGGAGATCTCAAACCATAATACTTGCCAAATATTGGTCATCTTAAATAATTCCAATAAATAGAAATTATAAAACTAAAATACGCCATATAATGATAAAACATCTTAGAATCAATAATCTCAAATAGCTTCGTTCGTACAAGTCCGAAATAGTAAACGCACATGTCCCATACCACGTGTTTTACTAAATTATTTTATTCTCTTTCTCATACGTTTGAATAGTACAAAAGTGTGCATTATATATATAAAGTAGTTTATTTGAGAAAATAAGCTTTTGAAACCATTTTTCGAAATTAATTTTGAAGACGATATTTGAAAATTCCCTTATTATAGGGAATAAATAGATTTTACAGCTTAAAATAATATAAAAATATTATTTAATAATTATTTTAATTGCCAGCTTATTTTAAAAATTATTTCAAAATTGTTTGGAAAAATATATGCTCGAAATCAAAGAAATCACTCAAAACCATCATTCAAATTCAATTCAAATTCAAATTCAAATCAAGTTTGAATGTCAAATTCATTAAAACTTTGCTAGCCTATTGATAGGTATCATAGCCCTAAAAAAAGTTAAAAATATCACAAAAACATAAGTATAAGTTAAAAATCGGATGGAAAAAGAACACAGACACTTAGCCAAAATAATACCTAGGTCTGAAATCTTTTCTGGATTCAACTTTCGGATATAAAACAGGTAGCCGAAGGACCTTTGACTGAACTAAAAATTATTATAAACAAACTACAAAACTTCATCTTTCAAACAAAAAAATAATAAATGAATTCCGACTGAAAATGAAAAAGTTACCCTGTCTCAAACATGGACTCAGGCCATGTTTGCAACAGTTCAAAAATCAAAAATGCACAGGCCTGAAAACCCTCTAGGGTTCAACTTTCAGGCATGAAACAGAAAGCCAAATTTGATCGGATTAATCTTAAAATTGTTACGCTTCGAATAGAAAACTTCAGATTTCAAACAAAACAAGAATCATGTAAGTTGGATGAAGTGTGAGAAAGTTATGATGTCTCAAAATTGGACCCAGACTGTGTTTTCACTGTAAAATCTAGGCAAAAACATGCTTCGAGTCAAAGTTCGGCAGCATGTTTCTATGAGCAATATAAGTCGAAATGACCTAAAGTTTAACATGCATAAATAAAAACAACAGTACTTTAAACTTCACAAAGATGCATTAAATTTGAGCAAAGCATGAAAAAGATACGATGTTTCAAAGCTGGACCCAGGCAGTGTTCTCACTGTAAAAATCAGGGCAAAAACAAGCTTCGAGTTAAAGTTCGACAGCATGTTTCTATGAGCAATATAGGTCGAAATGGTTTGAAATTTAACATGCATAAAGAACAAAAATAGTACTTTAAACTGCATAAAGAATCATTAAATTTGGGAAAAGCATGAAAAAGATATGAAGTTTCAAAGCTAGACCCAGGCAGTGTTTTCACTGTAAAAATCCAGGCAAAAACAAACTTCGAGTTAAAGTTCGGCAGCATGTTTCTATGAGAAATATAAGTCGAAATGGTCTGAAATTTAACATGCATAAAGAAAAACAACAGTACATTAAACTGCACAAAGATTCATTAAATGTGGGCAAATCATGAAAAAGATACGAAGTTTCAAAACTAGACCCAGGCAGTGTTTTCACTGTAAAAATCTGGGCAAAAACATACTCCGAATCAAAGTTCGGCAACACGTTTCTATAATTATATAGGTCGAAATGACCTAAAATTTAACATGCATAATCTATGACATATAGTCTATTAAAAAAAAAATTTCGACAGCATTTCGTTGCAGGAATAGAGAGATATGACTGCACGAAGTTGTAACTCATGACAGTTTACACAGAAAATCATACTAGTTCAAAAAAACAAATTTTGTAGCAAATTTTTGATTTTAACTTGCGATTTTTGCATTGCATGAGCTAGATTTTGTGAGAATGATACTCACCTTTGCTAATTAGTTGAGAAAACCTTAAGAAGATGGAAGCTTTGCCTCCGATTCAGCTGTAAAAACCTAAAACTTGCAAAGAACCCAACATGCAACAGAAGAATAAAAGTTTCAGCAAACAAATTTCTTAAAAATCTGAATTTGAAGAAGTAAAATTGGTTGTTGTGGTGATTACCTATTTTTAGTGCTTTCAATTTGATTATTTCCAGCAAATATTTGAAGAAATTGGTGATTTTAGCTATTAGGTTTAAAAGAGGAAGAAGCTTTTTCAGCTTTCTCTTTTGTTTACTGTAATGAACTGTACGTACCAAAATGAGAAGGAGAAGCTTCTCTTTTCTTAGTCTTGGACTCTAAATGGGCTTGATCCATTAACAAAAGAATTAATTAGCCAAAAAAAATCAAATTATCTCTAAATCACATATATACACTTGTATAAACAAATTAAAACAACATATATATTTTTTCTTCAAAATTTCAACACAGTAAAATTACACAAACATATTTTCATGTTTACAAAACATTTTACAACTAATAAAAAGATAATTTAGTTATAAAAATATTTTTATTAACAAAAACTCTTATTTTCAAATAAATACACAATTGACAAAAATATTTACATAAAATGCTACTTTCAACAACATAAATTTTACAAAATTATTTTCTTGCATAATAAAATGCAATAAATCATTCTAACATCATTTTTATGTCCAAAACTTATTTTTAAACCAATTTTTTTTTATTTATTACAAACACATATTAAAATAACAACTTCTTTTAAGAATCAGTAACAGAAATACTTGACATTGATTACAAGAATTATTGCATTTTCTCTAAATAAAATCATATTTCAATCACATTTCTCACAAAAACGAAGAAAAAGTTTGTAAAACTTTATTTTTTACATTTTATTTCCAAAATCCATTTTTTTATTTCAAATAAACAATTTAAATCTCCAATTTATTCTTAATTCACAATATTAAATTATAACTACCATTATAATTTAATATTTACAGTTAATCACCAAAACCAGGGTTGTTACATCCGAGCTCCTTTCGCTCCTCCTCTGTTGCTTTAGTGGGGGTAAGAATATATATAAATATATTTTAGTTTTTATATATATATTGTTATAAATTAGATGTGTGTATATATATATATATGATTTGAAGTATATTTTAATATGTCCATATATATATTTGTTTCGGTTTCTATTTTGTATCACTGAAAGAAAGTTTATATAAACGTGTGTTTAAAATTATTTATATATTATGGTCTGGTTTACAATATTATAGTACTTTATATATACAAGTTTTAAGTGTTGTTGTTTATAATCTATTAGTTTATAAATAGTTTATTTTGATATACATATATATGATTTATGTTTAGTTATGTATGAGTCAGTATTAAATATATATAGAGTTTTAAATTTATAATATAGAGTATAAATTCTTAATTCTTCTACTCTATATGAGTTATAAAGCGTATATATGTATGTTTAAAAGTATTTATATATTAGACTCAGAATTTTTGTAATTTTCCAGTAAAGTATATGTATACTAGTTATCTTGGTTTATACTATTAATATATTGTGTTATGTTTTGTTCTATATTTTCATAAATAGTTTTCTACTACCCGTCATCATCTCTTCTTGAAAATAGGTATATTTATATAATATGTTATGTAGGTTCGTATTTAAATGTTGTTTTACCACGTTCTTAATCTTATATTGTTTTAAATATATATATATATATGGTTTACTTCTCTTTTGTTTTGCTGGTTCTATGTAACAATTCCAGTTTATATATTGGTAAAATTAAAAGTGTGTATATATATATATTAGTATGTATAAGTGTACGTGTACATAAATCTATGTTTACTATTGGTTATATATGTTAGTCTATACAGCTTATATTAGTTTATATGTATACTATTTAGGTTTAAGTTTCAAGTTTTAATAATTTACATATATATTAGTATAACACCTATATATATGTAGTCAGTTATCCCATATATATGAGTGCTTTATGAATTTTGATTCTTAATTTTGTAAGCATATTTGTTTTCTGTATATGATGTTGTTATGTATGTTATATATATATGTGTGTGTGTGTGTGTGTGTGTACTGTTAGTATGTGTAAGTTATTATGTGGGATTTTGGAGATATACCTAACATTTGGTTTCAAAACAAGTTTATGTATATATGTGTACTTTTACATAGTGGCTTTATTAAATTATCATATGTTTAATATCAATTTCAAATATAATATGAATGTGAGTTTGTATATGTTCATATATTAATTTATATTGGTAAGTAGATATAAGTATGGGTTTTAAATTATATATATATCTTTGATTTTTAATATTTGTGTTTAAGAATAATGATATTGAAATCTTTATATTATTTTAATATTTTTCTTAAACTAAAATACTGAATATATATATATATATATATATATATATATATATAGACACACACACATACACATATATAATATAATAATGTATGTATTCTCAATTTATATCAAAATTGTTTCTGATTTGTTCCCATCAATTCCTGTTATCAGATTCGTTCTTCGAATTCGTGCCAGTCTCGCATTGTTTTGGAATTCTTGCTTGGATTCGTAACTCATTTCATCTATTAAATCTCTCTAGCCTCGAAAGATGGGTAATCACTCACGATTAACGTTCTTATATTTATTAAATTTTATTTCAATTGAAACGACAATTGAAATATGCTGCTATTAGTTATTTACATTGCTATATATATGCTATTATCTGTATCTATTCAACTATTACATCTGACACCGTTATCTGTTATTTATATTGATGATATATGCCTATTATATTATTATCATATCTGTTATCACTCTGCAAGTTCCTTGTTAGTATAGAATTCCCTATGGGTTGAAATGATACACACCCGAACGATCTTATAGAATAGGAGAAAATAGTTATGGGTTGAAATGATAAACCTAAGCGATTTTCATTGAATTGAATTTGAGACTACGGGTTGAAATGATATATACCCGCATATATATTTAAATTGCGGATTGAAATGATAAATATCTGTATCACTTGACCATAGGATAGAAAATTATATACAGACACCGTTGGTCTATATATAAATATTTCAAAAATGATTTCTATGGTTTGTAAAGAAATATATGGTTTAATAAATATTAATTTCAAGATATTATATATAAATGTATTTTTATAAAAGTTTTAAAATTTAGACTTTTAAATTTATATGTTTTGTAAATTGTATAGTTATAAGTTAATTTTGAAATTATAAATTTTAAGAATTTATTTATAATTTTACTATTTTTAAAACATATAAATGGATGTAATATACAAATAAATTTAACAATATGTTTAAGTGTTTATTTAAAAATTATATTTTAAAATAGATTTTATAATGATTTTTATAAGTTAAGGTCGGGAAGACAAATTTAAAATTATTTGAAATTGTATTTAATTAAGAATTTTATTAAATTAAATCGATTTGAAACTTATTGAAATTGAGATTTTAAAGGATATGATTTTATAACTTGATTTTGGTTTGAGGTAATTAAACGAGCATTTCAAATTTACATAAATTGAAATGGGTAAATTTGAAATTTGAAGTTTATTTAAATGTTATTGGAATGATTAAGTAAATATTTCAACGCTAAATAATAGTAAAGTGAATTATATATATATATATATATATATGAAATTATCAAATTTAGTTTTGAAAATGTGGAATATTTAAAGCTTTGAAATATATTGAAATTGAAATGATTTATTTTGTGGTTCAATCTGTATTTGAAATCGATATAATTTGAAATGGTTTACTGAGAAACTGATTGAGCTGAAATTGGTGAATTGAGGTTGAATTAAATTCAAATTTTGGATTCGAGTTGATTTGAATCGATTTGCGAAATTGAGGAAGCTATTTTATTATATTAAGTATTTTAAAGTTATATTTAAAACTATTTATATATTTTACTTTATAAATCATTTTAATATTAACTATTTTAATATAAACCATTTTTTATATAAACTATATTTAGCATAAACTAATTTAATATAATTATTATTTTTAATATAAACTATTTTTACTTATAACTATTTTATATAAACTATTTTATTTTATAAACTATTTTATTATATATACTATTATCAATATCTAAACTGTTTAAGGGAAGTATTATGATTTCAAAGTGTTATGATTTCCAAAGTGTTATGATTTCGAAGTGTTATGATTTCCAAAGTGTTATGATTTTTGATTTCGAAGTGTTATGATTTCCAAAGTGTTATAATTTCAAATATTATGATTTCGAAGTCTTATAAGTTTGAAAGTGGTATGATTTTGGAATGGGCATATTTGAAGTGAAAAATGATATAGTATTGATATGGTTTTGAAATGGAAATGATATTTTGGTTTTGAAGTATAAACTATTTTAAAATGACTGCGGTGTTACAATAACATTTGGTTGTTAAAGAGACCGGGATTAGATATTGTCATACTCTCTTCCAATACCAAAAACCACTTTAACAACTGTGTACGTAGTGGAGATTCCAAAATGAAGTAGGATGATTTGGAGATGATTCTATATGGTATTCTAGTGACCCTGATTCCCATGAGTTAGCTTTGATGCGGCTAAAACAGGAGCCACGCCGGGCCAAGTGAGGTTATTCCTCCTATCGAACACATTTCTTCGACACCATTCTATTGCTTTTGTGATTTGATTGGGTGCACCCTTTGATTTAGGAGTGTGTCATGAGGTGGCGGGTAGTAGCTGCTATGTGTTACCACCAGTCCGGATACGCAAACGGTATATCTACCCTGGCATTGCTTCGAGTGCCTTGTCACATGCCCTATCGTGCCTTTTACGAGTTTGGTTTGTACCATACCTATGGAGTTCCCTCTGATAGCCCTTCAGTTTACGGAGGAATTACTGTACTGTATAGACTATAGGAATATATAAAAATATGTTAAGGGGGATATTGGTAACGCCTTAACGCTATTTTAATATTGTACTTTACTATAGGCATTATTATAATAGCGTATATCACTATATAGTAGATAGTTCCATGGATCCTTAGAAAATGGTTATCCCAAACATCCTTTAAGTTACTTGTATTTTAGTTGATATTTCACTTGAGTTGGATTTATTGATATAAGAATGTAAATCTTGACTCTAGTGTTTTGTGTTTTTATTTACGCTCGGGTCGGACTGAATGTCACAGCATTTGAGGCTCACCTTTGGAGCTTTGCTTCAAGATCCATCTATATCTATTCAGCTTTTCCATTTGATTTGTTCAGAGAAGTCATCTTCTTGTATTCGAGACTTCATTTTATTTGATATTTCTGTTGTATTTTATTTCAAGCTCTGATGTTCATATAGTAGCTTCATGAACTACTATTTATCTATTCCGTTGCTTATTATTATATTACCCTTTGTTTGTGATTCTGTGATTGATTTATTTACTGTGTATGCTGAGTTCTGCCAAATATGAATTAACAATCTGATATTTTGGGCAATTCAAGTCTGACATATGCGGATGTGAATGGCACGAAATACCGGGTCGTTACAACTATTATTAATGTGAAAATCGACAAAGATTTAAAATAATTGAAACATTGCAACTAATATGGTAAAATATGATAATTATGGAATATTAATGCAATATGATGTAAACCAATGTTAACTAGGTCCATAAAGTAATGATTGATTAAATAAAAAGATTAAAATCAAATTCAATCAATTTATTGAAATTACATTATAATTAATTGGATTTAATTACAATTGAAATTGAACATTGCAATTAGAGTAATATTTAACACTGTATTGATATGTAATTTTTTTTAAATTATTGTAAATGTCTAGGTAATCAAAAATGATAAAATTTGTTTGTTATTAAAAGTGGAATTAAAGTGATTTAATCAATTTAATAATAATTTATTTAATTAACACGAAATTAGCCATTTTAGCAACCATCTCGGATTTCGATGAAACAAGTTTCATTCGGATCCATAAAAGTGAATTATTGTAAGGTTTCAAATTTCATAGCAATCGGACTTGTCGTTGGTTCGTACGAAATCGAAACACGCAGAAATCATAATTAAATTCAATTGAAATCAATTTGAAATAAGCTGATTTTAAAGCTATCTTCTTCATATGATGGAATTAGAACTTGAAACCTATTCCATTGAGTTAAAAAATATCAAAAACATCTATTTTGATATATGAGATGACTTACTTTCGTTTTGAAGACAGAACGGGCTTTTAGGAATGCTATTGTCGCTCGTACCAATTCGATTTGTGTTTATTTCTTATTGGGCTTGGTTCATATAAATAGTCCTGTTTTCCAAACCCTAGCAGTCATTTTATTTATTTCAGTACATACAATTCTATTTGGCTATCTCCTTCTTCTAATGGCAGAAACAAATTCCAAATACAAACCCTATTCCAATTTCAAATTCAAGTCAAAAATCAAACTCCTCAAATCTATATCAATTTATATATCGTTGGAAAGCTCTCGACGAATAACCATTTTTCTAGAAATCAATGAAGAAACCTCGGTCGTTGAAAGTAGGGTTTTTGTTCTAACAGCGGATCTTCATCCTTGCGATGATCGGAGAGTACCAAGGCGTAGAGGTCGATGAGTGCAACAAATCCATGTGGATATTACATCGAGATCTGCCACGATTTTGCTAGAATTCGTGCTTGAAGGTGGCGGTGGCCGTGGTGGCCACGATAAGCTATAAATGTTCCGTTACACTCTAATTTTAAGATTTTCAACTATTAAATAAGTTAATCTACTTTAAACCAACTTAATCAATTTAAGCTATATAATTTAATTTAGTCTAATTTAACCTATTTTAAACTAATTAACTTATTTAATCTATCTTAGTCTATTTAATTTATTTAATCTATTTTTATATATTTTAATCTATTTTAAACCATTTAAACTTTATTAGACTATATTAAACTATTTTAATTTATTTTAAACTATTCAATCTATTTTAATTCTATTTAATATATTTCCACGGGTAGTGGTCGGGTGGTGGGGTGATACGCCTCCCAGGTGAGAGGTTTGAGGTTCGAGTCCCCCTGGAGGGTGTGGGAGGAGATACGCCTTTCATATGGTAGGTTTGAGGTTCATTTTCCGCCTCCTGTACCATGCCAACCGAAAGGTTTAGCTTACTTGGAATAGTGGTTGTGGCGGGCCAACCGTCTATTCCCTAGGTTTACTGTTCAGGAATCGTATGTCGATAGTGATTGAACAGGTTTCCCTAGCTTCCAAAAAAACAATATATATATATATATATATATTATTCATTTAATCCATTTTAAATCTATTTAAAGTATTTTAAATCTATTTAAAGTATTTTAAATCTATTTTAAATTTATTTAATCTATTATAAATTTATTTAATCTATTTTAAACTCATTTAACCTAATTTATATCTATTTAAACCATGTTAAACTAATTAAACTGTTTATAACTATTTAAATTATTTTCTAAATTTCATATGGTTTAAAGTGGAAATGTTTATAATTAAACCCTTGATTTTAAAGCGAATAAGGTTTAATGATGTTATAACATTAGTAGGGATTTAAATGTCATATTTGAGAAATATGATGATTTTAAATGAGGATTTAATCTATTTTGGAAATATGAATTCGAAATTGATATGATTTCAAATGTGTTATAATTTCGGAAGTAAATGTGATTTGGAAATGATATGGTTTTGAGAATATGATATTTTGATATCAATTGTGAATTGACTTTTGAAATGTAAAAGAACCATACGATATGAAATAAGCATTTGGTTGTTAAAGAGACCGGGATCGGATATTTTCATACTCTCTGCCAATACAGAAAACCACTTTAACAACTATGTACATGGTGGAGATTATAGAAATGAAGTAGAATGATTTGGTGAATGATTCTGTATAAGGTATTTACATGACCCTGACTCTCGTGATTCGGCTTAGATGTGACTAAAACGTTAGCCATGTCGAGCCAAGTGAGGTCATTCTTCTAATCGGATATATTTCTTCGATGCCATATTATAACTTTGTGATGATTTTGTGGCAACCCCTCGATTTTGATTATGGAAGTGTGTTCCGAGGTGGACGGTAGTAGCTGCTATGTGTTACCACCAGTCCGGATCCACAATCGTTATATCTAACCTAGCATTGCCTCGAGTGTTGTGTTCACACGCCCTATCGCACCTTCTACGAGTTTGTTTTGTGCCATACCTATGGAGTGCTCTCTGGGTAAACCTCACGGAGGAGCGTACGATACTGTATAAACTATGGGAATATATAAAATGAGTCAAGAGGGATATGGGTAACACCTTAGCGCTATTTTAATACTTTACTTTATTGTAGACACTATTATAACTGTACTATGTATATATATAGTTTAACGGATCCTTAGGAGATGGAAATCCAAAACATCTCTTAAGTTATTGCACTCATGTTAGACACTGGATAGGAGATGTCAAACCCTGTAAATATCTTGATGCCGTTACACTCACATTTATTTACGCTTGATTTAACGTACACAAGACATTTTAGTTTTGACTCGAGTGTTTTGTCTTTTTAGATTTCTCGGATCAGTCAAAGCTTTTCTGTTTATCTAAGACTACTTTCTGGATGGTGAAGACAAAGATTTGATGTTGTTACTATATATTTTATTCATTCCACGGCATCATGTTGTTCCACTACATTGTTATTTATTTCTATTGTATATAACTCTGCTTCTATATTGTAAAAGTATAATCAAATGTTATTTGAAAAACAGCTCCATGAACTGTTTATTTGATTATTATATTTTGTCATTCCGCTGTAAGATTCTGTGCTTTATTTTTTACTTTCTTTGCTTTTTCTTATTTACCCCTTAACAATCTACCCTTTTGAATGGTTTGAGTATGATGTATGTTGTTTATCGTCGATCTAAACCGTCCAAAAAGGTGGGTCATTACAGAGGTAGGAGGTAGTAGTCGCTATGCATTACCACTAGTCCGGGTGTGCAAAATAGTTGAATCCTACTGTGGGCATTGCCTCACGTGCCTTGTCATATGCCTTATCGAGCCTACTATGATTTTGGTTTGTGTCGTACCTATGGAGTTGTAACAACCCTGATTTTGGAGATTACCTGTTAATATTGAATTATAACGGTAGTAATAATTTAATATTGTAAATTAATATAAAATTGGAGAAATTAAATTGTTTATTTGGATTAAACAATGAATTTTGGAAAATTAAAATGAGAAAATAAAGTTTGGAACTTTACTTTATTGTTTGGGTTAATAATGAATGGAAAATAATTTTTATTTATAGAAATTACAATAATTTTATTAATTATTGCCAATTACTTCTTTTAAGAATTTTTAAAGGAAGTATTTGATTTTTAAAGGTTGTTTATTGAAATAAAAGGTGGAAATTGGGTTAAAAATAAGTTTTGCTGTAAATAATGTTTTGAAATAGTTTGAAATATTTTTCCAAGTGATAAAATAAATTTTGTGGAATTTTAGGAGTTAAAACATGATTTTATACATTTATTTGGTGAAAATTATGCATTTTTGTTAAATAAAAGAATTTAATAATAAAAATATTTTAAAAATACAAATTTATCCTTTTATATGGTAGAAAATGTTCTATTTTATATGTATACAAGTTTTCACTTTTTTTTTCTTGTGTAAAACTTGAGAGAAATGCATTTTTATGTGTATATGTGATATGTACAAATTAATTTGTTCAAGTGTTGATTTTAACTTAGCCTAATTTGTTTTTCTCTAATTTCGGTCCAAAAGCCCATTAGCCAACTAAAACCAGAAAATAAGAAAGAAGAGAAACAATTTGCTGTACGTACTTTTTCTCTTCTTCTCCAGAAAGAAGAATAGAAACAATAATACAAATCCTACCATTTTTCAAACCTAAGCCTTCTACTCTCAAATTCCTTCAATTTAATTGTTGTTTCAATCAATCTAAAGAGAATTCAACAGGTAATCAACTCCAAAATACAAATAATTTCATCAAAATCTAGTTTTGAGATTTGGGTTGTATGTAATCTCTCCTTTTGGGTTTGCATAGCTTTTTCTTTTGTTTTTACAGGTTCTTGAAGCCGAATCCATCTCAAAGCTCCATTCTTTTTGCTTAAATCCGGATATTTTGATAAATCAGTAAGGTGAGAACAATATCTCACGTATACCAGCTAAATTGCTTGTGAAATTGCTTGAATTTGCTGCATATGTAAAAGTTAATTCAATGTACAGTCTATTTTCGTTTCTGGCCTAAAGTGTCCACTTTGGCCATCCATAACTTTTATCTCCGGCAACGAAATGCTGCCGGATCTTTTTCTGAGTCAAGTTTATATGTTAAACTTCATTTCTGCAAATTTTGGTTGAATAATATGGTTATTTGAGTGTTCAAATCGTCACTGCAAAATCAGTGCACAGCCTGCAAATATCCTGTGCACATTTTGTTTTCCGAGTTGTTGCAAACATGGCCTGAGTTCATGTTTGAGACATCATATCTCTTTCGTTTCTTTCTCAAATTGCACGAGCCTTTTTTTCTATGAAAGATGAAGTTCTGTTCTTCACGAGTACCAAATTTCAGGTCATTATGGCATAGATAGCTTATATAAATCTGCTGCCAAACTTGGACCTGGACCATTTTTTGCCCAGAGTCCAACAGTGAAACACTGTCTGGGCACAACTTTGAGCGATCATATCTTTCTCATAATTTATCCAAATTGCATCATTCATTTTCTGTTTAATAGATGATGTTTTGTATTATATGCGTATCAATTTTTAGCTCAATCTGATATAATTTGATCTCCTGTTTTATGCCTGAAAGTTGAGTCCAGTAGTGTTTTTAGGCCTGCACATTTATTTGGTTTTTGAACTGTCGCAAACATGGTCTGAGTCCATGTTTGAGACAGCATAACTCATTCGTTTCAAACCGGATTTGAGCGAATCTTTTTTCAGATTGAAGTAGGTGTGCTGATTTACATTTCTGTAAAATTTCATGAAAATCAGGGTTGGTTTACTATTCCTACACTACTGTCGAACTTGTACTCGCAGCTTGCTGTAATTCAGTATTTTAAACTTTGTTTTGGTCAGACTTTGAAACGACGTAGATTCTTCGTTTTAAATCGGATTTGAATGATTCTTTTTGCATATTGAATTAGGAATGTTGAAATACATTCCTACCAAATTTCATGTCATTTGGACTCGGTTTGCAGGTCCAAACCTGCTGTCGAACTTGGGTTCGCAGCCTGTTTTCACCGGGTTTCTATACTTAGAATAATTTTCCGCTTTTTCTGATATTTTCCGATTTCTTTGAGATTTTTCTCTAGATTTCGTACACGGGTTTTATAAAGCATTACAAAGTGTTTTTTCAAGCAAATTGACTTTTAAAATTATTATTTAATATTATTTTTGAGTATTAAATTAGTTACTCCATAATAGGAGAATTTCAAATGCAATTTCTAAAGCGATTTTGAAGCATTCCTAAAACTCGTTTTCTTCAATTTAATTTCTATATAAAACACAAAATTTCGCACTTCGAGCGAAGAGAGAGGAGAATTAAATGATTAGATAAAACGCGTGCTATGAACACGTGCGTTTATCTTTTCAGTTAATTCCTAATCTATTCGTTTGATTGTTTTGACCTTTGCGTCTGGTTTACCGATGAGATGAGGTAAACTTTGTACTGCTTTAAGTGTGGAATTGACTAACGGTTAGTAAATCGTTTAGTGCGAACGTGTGGTATGGGACACACGTTAACACTTTTCGGGTTTCTTTCCGAGAGTTTGTGGCACATATTGCCAGTTAGTGGTGTCCAGTACTGGGCCTCCGGACCTTCGCCACTGCGGTTTGTTGCCTTCGGGCTTGTGCCTTCGGGCTTGTGCCTTCGGGTTTGTTGCCTTCGGGTTTGTTGCCTTCGGGTTTGTTGCCTTATAGTATCGCTTTTGGAGTTGGTCCTTCGTCACCGCTCGAGAGATACTTGGGTTTGTCGCCTTCGGGCTTGTGGATCCTTGTTTATACAGTACTGAGCACGTGCATCTTTTGTTTCATTGATATTTATATTTCCCTAGAGTATCGCCTTTTGGAGTAGGTCTTTTGAACCACTCGATACATAGCGATTACCTTGTGCAAACTTGTGTTACCTTCATTGGTATTTGTTATTTGCCTTTTTGGCTTGATTTGGGATATTCATATCCTTTGTTTATTGAGTTGTCGATGATATGAGGCTTGTTATGATTCATCTTTTGTAGATGATTGAGTTATCTCTTTTAGAGATATTTGTGGTACTTTATGACCTTTCATGTTCATTATTGTTTAGCTTGTCTAACTGATTTGTTTAGCTAGACTGACCCATGTATTTTATACTCGGGTCAGACCGAGGTGTTTCAGGTTAGGTATCTTTGGACTTAGCCTATTCTGCTTCCGCGTGGACTATTCTGCTAGCCTCTTTTGTTATACCTTTTTGTGTAGTCCCTCTTGGTTGTAACTCTGATATGTATATTTTTTTGACTCGCCTGTATATTGTGGTTGCTATACCACTTAACATGTATCATTTTGTATACTCTGTGATGTATCTGTATATGTGTATATGTATGTGATGATCTACTGTTCTGTGATGTGGTTTACATTTGAGTTATTATATTTTGTTCTGTTAGATCTTATAGCCATTATAGTTTTGTATTAAGTATCTATTGGATATGTCGATCCACATAAAAAAAATGCTACATTTATTGACGTATTCAATAGATAGTTATGACAAGGCTATAGATGGTCGCTCCTATCCAGCTCTATTCTCCGTATTAGCAGACGGTATTACCTTGTAATACTCTTTGCTAATGTGGGTCTCGGAGTGGGGCGTTACAGGAGTGCTCGCTGATAGCCCACCGGTTTAGTGGAGTTTACAGTACTGTATAGACTACGACATTTATAAAATATGTTAAGAGGATATAGGTAACGCCTTAACACTATTTTAATACTTTACTTTACTGATAGACATTATATACATAGCATATATTACTACATATAAATAGTTTAACGGATCCTTAGGAGATGGAAATCCTGAAACATCTCTTAAATTATTACACATACGTTATACACTAGATAGGAGATGTAAAATCCCGAAAACATCTCTGAAGCAAATACACTCATATTTACTTACTGTTGATTTAACTTACATTTGATCTTTTAGTTCTGACTTGATTGTTTTGTCATTTCATTAAGCTCGGGTCAGTTTGAGCTTTTCAGTGTATTAAAGACCATTTTATTTTGGAGGATGAAGACGGAGAATAGTCTTCTATTTATTATATTTGTTCCACTGCATCATGTTGTTCCGCTACATTATCCTATTTTACCTGATATATGTATAACTCTTCTTTTATTGTAAATGGGTAATCAAATGTTATTTGTAAAATAGCTTTATGAACTGTTTATTTAATTATTATATTTTGACATTCTGCTGTGAGATTCTGTGTTTTTTCTTTCTTTTCTCTTATTTACTTATTTACCCCATTGACAATCCTCCCTTTTGAATGGTTTAAGTTATATATGTATGGTTTATTATCGATTTAAACTGTCCAAAAAGGTGGGTCATTACAGTCGGTATTAGAGTTTGGTTCATAGATACCTTAGCCAGTTCGGAGTTAACTCATTAGAGATATGGTTATTAATATTCTAGAATGAGTTAGAGTGTGTGTGTATATATATATATGAGAGAGCATATTTGTTAGTGCTACAAAAAGGTTTTTATATTTTGTTAATTTTTATCTTTAGTATTTATAAATTTTGGTCGGTACATAGGACGCTATGGCATCGATAGGGATTTCTAAACACTTAATATGGCAAACCGACACAATATGGTTTTAAAATATAGGTAAATGAAATAATTTACCTAGTATTATATTTTGTATATAAAAGAATAATTTTTATAATTGGATATAGATGGATGTGATATGTTTTTTGTTAGGAAGTGAAATTTATAAATATTAGTTGAAAATAAGATTTACAAATAAAATGAATTTAATTGGAAATTTGAGAACTCAAGTTTTGGGATTTTTGAAATTGATTTTCAAAAGATTTTGGAATATAATATTAGTATTATTTGAAAATATTTTCGGATATAAATATTTTCAATATGATTTGAAAGAAATGTTTTAAAAGAATTTTAAAAGGAAATAAGTTCTGTACTCCCCTCTTTTGTTGCTGGAAAATAATTTCGGTGATGACAGCGACATCATTGACGTTCATTTTCGAGTTTCAAAATGGAAAGACTGTTGTAGTAGTTTTACTACACATTTGTTTTGATAAACAAAATTTTATTTTATTTTAAATTTCCTATGCACGATTTGATATATTAAAAGATATAATTATATATTATTTCAAATGATTTGAAATGAACCCGGTATTTAGTTCTTAAATTTTTGTTAAATTATTAATTTTCAGCTGTAGAAAAATGAAATTTTAATAGTTGGAAACTTCTAAAATGAAAAATAAGAAATTAGAAGCTAAGTGATTAATGAAACCATAAAGAAATTGGAGATTTGTCACTTGTAAATTAAAAGATAATGAAATTTAGAAGATGTAAACTATTGAACATTTTATTAATCAAAATGAACAAGATAAATTTGTATAACATTCAATTACATTCTAAAAACATATATAAAACTTACCTAAAATATTTAAAAGTTGAAATTTTAATATGAATATGTAATAGAATTTTATACAAGTAAAACTTAAGTAATGGAGTTATGTCTACAAATAAGAATTATGATGTACAAGAAATATATTAAATATAAGTTAATATTTTGAAATGTTGGTGATTAAATTAAATAGAAAAGAGTGAATGTTGTTTAAGTAAATGACTATAAACTCAAGAAAATGACTGAAATGATTCACTGATGAACATTAATATTAAAATGGAAATCAAGGTTATAAGTGAATAATAAATGTGAAATAAATTGCAATGAAATATACGTATTACATTAATAATAAATTCATTGATGATTTCAAATATTGAATGGGAAATAAATTAAGTAAGTAATGATGGAAAATTAATAAAAGACAATTATTGTATGAATGAATTAAAAAAATTAAAAGTAAATAATAATGTGGAAAGAAACCAATAGAATAAAATATGTAAATTGTGCGTAAATCATTTTATTCGCATAACATTTCTAATTCAGATTTGATTACAAGATTTGTAGTAATTCACACCAGTTTGAATTTGGATTTTTCACTCGATTCTCGATGGCGAAAAATTGATACGAATTTTGAAATGAATTTGAAGTTTTCTGTCATAGTTTATGGCTATGCAAGGAAAATGGAAATTTCGAATCAAGAAATCGGATCGGAATCCGCACTAGATTGGTTGAGTTAACAATACTAGTTCGAAAGTGCAATTTGTGTACTCAAGCAAGCAATTAGAATTGATATTCTGTATAAAAGATTTATGTACATCGTGCAAATCTAAATAATACTTAAATTCTTTATTGTTGGCTGATGGAAAGTTTGGGAAATGATACTTCAAATTGTTTAAGGATGTATAAATAATCTATTAAGTAATTATCTAAGGCTATTGAGCATAAAGTACATTTAGTTGTTTATTTATCGCCTTTGTGCGATGAAAAGTTTCTAAACTAGAACAAACCATTAGTTTAGTTGCTATAGATGTACTTTGAATTCTTTGATTTCATATGATGGTTGTATTGTTTTTGTTCGCATATGAGTATTATATATTGTATGTTTCTTGTGCTATTGCTTTGAAACAACTAAAATATTAATCTATTGCATAATTTTAACTCTTTTGGATTATGTAAGTGAGATACGGGTTTATGGAAGCAATAGTCGTTGCTTTTGGTTTCATTAATAAAGTTGTAATCCTGACAAACAGGTACGTTTTCGGATTACGGTTTTTAGAACGATATCTTATTGTTTTTTCCATGATTTCGGATATTTATTATTGAAATATGATGTGTGTATATATATATTGAAATAATTGATATTATTATTTTTCTAGAATTAATCGCGCAGAGGAGTCTCTACCGAAATTTTTCGTAAATTTAGGACTTAGAAATTTTTTGTGAAAGTTGAGTTATTTTCAAATTCTTATTAAACTAAATTATGTAAATTAATTATTTATAAATTGGTTAATTTAATAAAATCATATCAAGTTTCTTAATCCCTTCTTATTCCTTTTTGAGGATGAAAAGTTTTGAGTGGGGGAGAGTGTAACGACCTATAACTTTTACAATTAAAATATTAAATTAAATAAGATTTTGAAATTTAATATTGTGAGAAATTAAAATTTATGATTTATTAATGAGAAAATAATTAGAATATGATTTAAGAATGTTGTTTGAATGTTATTGACAACTATTTTAATGTAATTTCAAAATTGAAATAATTGTAAAGTTAATTTGGTGATAATTGTAGATAAGGAATAAATTAAATGTTGGACTCAATGTTGAAATTATCTGTTATTAATTGAAATAGGTTTATTATGGAACATGAAATAAATTAATTAGTACGTAAATTACTAGCTTTGTTCTAGACAATAAATTCAGAAATGTTTTGAATCACTAATGTGTAATAATTATTTTAATTATTATTTTATTATTAAATCTATTTGAAATTAATTTGAAAACAACAAAATTAATATAATCGAAATATTGCAATTAGTACGACAAAAAAAACTGTTGAGTGATGAGAATAGTAAGATGAAAACTTATGTTTAATTAATTCATGAGGTAATAGTGATTTAATATAAGAATTTAAATCTAAGTAAAAGTTTTTGTTTGAAATTTAAATTATAATAAACTAGGGTTTATTACAGTTGTAATTGAATACTGAAATTAATGTAATATTTAAATCTTGGATTTAATATGGAAAATTGTACTTTTAAAATATTATAAATTTCTAGGTAATCAAGAATGATAAAATTGTTAACTTTTATATTTGACTTTAAATTGATTAAATCAATTTTGTAGTAATTTATTTAATTGACATGTAAAAAAAGCATGTTGACCACTGTCTCACATTTCGACGAAACTAGTTTTATTAGATTCGTAATAGTGAATTATTGCACGACTTTAAGTTCTGTAGCGACCAGACTTATCGTTTTATCGTGCGGGCTCGAAACGCGTACAAATCAATTAATGGGATTTAAATGAATACAAATCGATTTCAAAATCTAACTTCTGTGTACAATGGAATTAGGGTTTGAAATAGTTCCACTGAGTTTAAGAATACCGAAAACCTATATTTCGATTTATTGGACGACCTATTTCCGTTTCAAGAACGAAACAGGATTTTCGGGTCTTTGTTATCGTTTCAACCCAATTTGATATGTCCATTCGTTCTTATCCACCTCTGTCTATATAAATAGATTTCTCCTGAAACCCTAGTAGCCTTTTATTCTTTTCATGTATGTAGAATTCTATTTCTAATCTGTTCTTCCTTCTCATTGCTAGAAATATCAAAACATTAATTCCCAAATTCAAAATCAAATCGAAAATTCAAACTCATCAAACCCTATCAAATTATATACTACCAGAAAGCTCTCGACGAACGCAATCTACATCTACAGTTTGTTTTTGCAATTAAGTCTCGGTTTGTCCATAATTTGTTGATCATTCTTAGTCGTCCGTTTCTAGGATTTTGAATTTTATGGCGGGTCATAGAACAATCGACGATCGAAGAGCACCACTGGATAGAGGAGGTTGTGCTGAGTCGATCCATAAAGCTCGTTTGGGTAGATGGCATCATGATTTACAGCGATTTCATAGTAATCGTGGCTGACGGCGGTGGTTCTCTAGGGTGGCGGAGACTTTGGTGTGGGGTCCTGGGGAGCTGCATGGAGAAGGCAGCGCAGCGGTGGCCTTAGATCATGTTGAAGCTCGACGTGGTTGTGTGCGGCCGAAGGAAATTGATGGCGACTGTTAATGGGTTTGTTCTCGTTTACGTGGTTGTTAGGGTTTGGAGAGGTAGGTATATTACGAGTATGCCCCTAAGTTTAATTTAATTTAAATTTTAAACTTTTAACATGCTTATCTTTTGCACACGAACTCAGATTTAGATGCGATTTCTTCTGTTGGGATCATATTGATATTTCGAACAATCTGGAACTAGTTTGGTTGGATTCTGAGACTGTTCGAAATTTAGGCTTTATTTGGATTTTTAATCGACGATAAATCAAAGGAGAGTGATTTAACCTACTCACAAATACTAAACCTTCTTATGTTAGTTAAATTAAATTTATGATGTGATAAGATTATTATTGGTTGCCGTTTGATAGTTTAATCTGACATTTTATTTTAATTTGAATTTATATTGAATTAAATTGCCTTTTTAAATTAATATTGAAAGTTAAATACCTGATAATGATAAATAGTTAATTATTATGATTTATTGGTAATTTGGATGTTGATTGTGATGGATGCGTGACAGCCCGCAAATCCGTACTCATTGAATCAACATTATTCTCCCTCTATTAACTCAAGTGGCATAGAATTACGAACCATTAGGGTTAAAGAAGAAGAGATAGGAGAAGGAGAAACTAAACAATATCAGAATCTCACAGTCGCAGCGGAATAAAATATAATAGTAAATATAGAACTTTACACAAAATGAAATCTATCACAGTTTTATACATCATATCATCAGAGTATCTCATACATCAACCAATACCAATCAGACATACCATACAATCATAGCGGATATATATAAGTACATATAATACGTCTCGGACTCCAGCTCCTCTCCTACTCCATAACATCCTGACCGGAACAAATAATACTCGGTCTGACCCGAGCATTATAATGAAATAACACCCGAGTCAGTCTGGAATACCAGCTCATAATAATGCATCCAAATTGATTATTAAGGTTTCAAAAATCCTTTGAAAAACAAAAGCATCTCGTAAGACCACGCCACAAATAAACATGTCGGGTTTTTACCTTACGATAGCTAAAACACTTTTTATAGAAATCCTCTGATATTATCATAGGGTCTATTTACAAATACTTATAAAATAGCCGAAATTGTTACATTCATTAAATTCCAGCTACTAGCCACAAAAGTGGGTAATACAAACAAAACTCGTACAAGGTTCGTAGGGAAAATGGATTTCCAACAATGACTAGGCACTGGGGTACCACCTGTCACAGTACGGGGCCTAGATCACCGTACCGAGGACCACTCCCGATCCCCTGCAACACAAGGCCGGAACCATTCCTTACTGAACAGTCCCGAACAAGATAAACCCCGTGGTTGGCGCGACCAACCACCCACTAAGCCGAATAAAAAGAGACATCTAGACAGGGGAATATCTTGTCCTGCTTGGGCATGACCCACCTAACCTTGCTACATATCCCCTGATTTTCAGTCATTCCCGGTTGCTGAGGCTTGAGGCTAAGCGTTACCTTTAGAACGTTTTCACTTAGAATGCCCATCGGCCACCTGACGATGTTTCGCAAGCATTCATCCATACAAGTCTGTCCCGGGTTCGAACGGAACCGAAGGCACTACTCCACTACATCCATTTGGAAATATCCTCAGGATTAGTAGCGACTAGCCCTTGCACTTCACTGCTCCATCTTCGACTCCGAACACGTTTTTCGCACGAAACGTACAAATAGGATCGAAGTGGTTTTCGAGAAATAAATCTCGATCCCGGTCTCTTCGAAACGATCAACGCAGTTGTCCAATATTGATAGTCGGTGATTTAACTATCAATTTATATTCATAAACATCCATAAGCATCCATCACACAATAAATAATTCCCATATTATTTATTTGCCCAAATATCTTTAAAGGATATATTTTCAAATTTCCAAAACCCATTTGAAAATAATTCCCAAAGTTCTTCTTTTACAAGGTAAATCCTTTACCCTATATTCCCATTGGAAATGACCAAGTTCAAAACATTTAGATTTAAAAACAATTTAAAACACTTTATTCTGCAATATACTTTAAAATATAGAAATGTACTATTAGTTTTTACTCAAAAATATAATTTCAAATATTTTATAAGATATAACTTGATTTAAAATAAGGTTTTAGTTAAACTAAATTTAAAATATAGTTGTAAAAGGCTTAATACTAATTTCAAATAATTTAGGTCAAAACTAGCGCTTTTAAACAATCCATTTATAAAAATAATTACTAATGTAATCGAAAATAACCAGTATTGCTACTTTATTAATTAGCTTTTAAAACAAAAATTTTCCAAACACTCATTTATATCAAGTTTTAAACTTAAATTCACTTTTAATAAAATCTGTTTAAAACTCAAACTTGGTTTTACCCAGGGAAACTCATTCCTACTCAAATATCCCAGAAAATCCTTCTTATAAATTTTGTCGTTTTATTTAAATTCAGGTTTACGTTTTAATAACATAAATTTACATTCACATTTAACAACTGATAACGTTTCTCTTCGTTTAGCATTCTAGATTTTACCAATTTTCAATTTTCATTCCATATAGATTTCAAATTTTAATTCTTTTAAATTCATTATTTAACAATATCCTTTATTTCTCTAAAATTCAATTTATCCATTTATAATTAAATTACGGTTTTATAATTTATCCATCAATATTCCAATACAATTTATTTCAGTTTTATTAATCACAACATATAGACAGATCACAACATCAATTATAAAAATAATTACTATAATGTGAGGAATCCAGTTGGATCCCTCTAACCTGTTTTTCCTGCATCCACAAATATTAGCACAACAATATATATATATATCAATCCAGATTGATATAAATAAACATTTCAACAAATCACACAATTACTTAAATATCAACTACTTAAATCAGCTAACATTCCATATGTGAGTGAGATAACTCACCTTGAGTTTCGGCGAGCGTTCGAAATTTAAATTAAACCGAACGACGTTCGATTTAACTCAAATTTCTACTTGCCCGGAATGACTCCGGATCTGCACCATCGCGTAGTATTCTTTTCTGCGATTCCGGCGCTACCAAATTTGTTGAATTCTAATCACACATGAACTAGATATGAATTTTTATAATTTTAAACAAGATTTAAAACAAATTTTACTTTATTTTAATTTTTAAAATACCAAAACAACACAGCCGACCCCTTCTTCCATCTCTCAACTACACGCACGCGACATCCACCAGTAAAGGAAACCCATCAATGCAAAACTAGGGTTTGTCGCCGCTCCTACCACCGTCCACACGAGCACAATCAAAACCCATCATGGCGTAGCTCGACGCGGCCTCCACCTCCACCCACCGCGCGCGAGCTCGGTGGTCCCAACTCGCCAGAAAATGCACACGAACCGCATATGAACGCGCCCTCCCCACGCCTCCAAACGACGAGAGAACTCAAATCACCCATTAGATCCGTAGATCCCTTAACGATCTAAACTTCCGTTTAGAAAGTTTCTGAATTTAAAGCTTGGAATGAGAGATTTCAGAGGAGAAGCGAAATGATTATCGGCCATTAAATGATAATGAACGGCGGCTCTGAAATGTGCTAGGGTTTAGGAGAATATAAATATATATAATTGTTTTAATATTATTTAATGTATATAATTTCTCAATTTAACAGTTGATGCAAACGACCTCTAATCTACGCGTTTCGACAGGCGATTCAAAGGTTTTTCTGCGTTTCAGACACAATGGAACAGGTTTCGTAAGCTAATACGGTCGTATGCGCAAGTTACGGAATTAAATGATCAATTTTAATTTAAACCGATTAAAACGATTTCAATGCGTTTCGAGATGCCGGGGTCAAACGACAACTCCGATTGCTACGAAAATTGAAATCCGATAATAACTAACTATTACGGATCCAATGGAACTGGTTTCGTCGAATTCCGAGACTGTACCCCGGAAGGCTATTTTCACTCGTCTATTAAATCAAGCGATTTTCAAAATTGTCAAAAACGCTTAAAAATTTACTTTTAAATTTTTTACTAACTTAATAATAATTCACATAAAATTTATAAACACCATAAAAATCATTCTGGCTCATTCCGGACCAAAATCTGATTAAATTGCATTTTAATAATATTAAATTCATTCTTAAATTAATATAAAATTCCAAATAATTACTTATTGACTTTTAAGTCCGTCTAAAAATCCAACCACCTTATTTATATCCAAATAGACTTAAAATAAATTTGAAAACCATTTGTATAACTATTCATATCCAGATTCACCGCTTATTCCAATTTTGAATATTTAATTATTATTCTTCATTATTCAAAATCGAATGGAATCACTATAATTAAAAATTATAGCTTATTTTATTGATTGAACCCGAATCCATTCATTTCAAAATCAATTAAGAACGCACATTAAACATTAAAACAAATTAAATGTTCAAATTCAACGGCTTAAAAATACGGGATGTTACATTCCTCCCCCCTTATAAAAATTTCGTTCTCGAAATTTGCTAAGATAGAAAATACCCTTCAACCCATTTACTTACCCAATTTGCTTAGTTAAAAGCTTATATTTACTTTCCCAATATCCTTTAGCTTAAACCCAAACTCATTTGCTTCATTTACTCTAAGTCTTTAATTTTTAACTTATAACTTTCCAAGTTAATTACAAATTTTCAAAATTCCCAAAAATTTTCCAACTCCCAAAATTTTCGAAAATTTTTAGCAGAGTCTCCCCTGCACGGAGGAGCTTTCGCGATATCGCGATACAGATAAATATATATATACATCGACCCACACGGTCGGAAATCAAAATATATCACAATATATATCTCATTTCCCAATTATATTTGCGTAGGCGTACCTTTTTAGCAAATTTTAGTACTAAACAGCTAATATAACTCATATACACGCTCCAACTCTCTCGAACGCCTCCCGCACCTGTACTATACTCAACAAACACATTAGTTTTCAAAGATTTGAACATTATAACAACATTTCCAATATAATGTAAGCCAACATATCCATTGCATAGCCAAACCAAGCAATTTCATAATTATGCATGCTAACCACCTTTAAAAACAATTTCACAATTCCGACATCATTTTAAAGCCTCTTTACAAACTCAAACTTCATTTTTATTTAAATGATTAACAGGTGCTTCACTAACATCAACCTATCCCTTTTCAATTCCAAGTTGATTCACAATTCGATTCTTATTCTCAATTTGAAATATTTGCATTCCTTTTATGATCCATTTTCATTTATATGCAAACAGTACTTATTAAAATGTCAATTCATCCCAGTTGATTTAAAACCCATTCCATTTTAGTTCAATTTATTTAAAAATAAATTTCAATTACTTGTAAACAACTCAATTCTGAATACATGCAATTTTCATGCCATTCAAGCAATTAATCATCACTTCAGCTTACACCCATTTAAAATTAATTCCAGTCTAGATTTATATTAATTTTATTCAATTCTGCATGGTTCATAATCCAAGCATGCTTATTCCATTTCAATTATTAAATCAATCCTTATTCTCACTTTTCAAATTTATTATTCATCTTAAGTTTATTTTTATTATATTATTATCATTTTTATTTTTATTTTTATTATATTTATTATTATTTTTTCTTCCTCACAATAACATTCTTAAAAGTCATTTGCTTGAACCCAAATTTTATTTTGCAAACAAAATTTTATTTAAAGCTATTTCATAAGCTTAAAAATAACCATCTCATCATTCTCTTAAAGGATTACAGTTCCATAATATCTCAATTTATTTCCATTTTAATTGATTCTTACCAAATCAAACCATTTACAAATTTTAATCCAACTAGCTTAAACATTCAGCTTAAGTTTAAATTAATAACATCTCATTCTATATTATTTACAACTCCCACCCATCTTTAATTCATACTTGCTTACTCCATCACAATAATTAATTAAAATTCTCTTTACTTGCATTTCAATCTCTGCATCTAAACAAATTTATCTAAGATCACATTATTCAGCTTAATCACAATTATTTAATTTTCTTAAGCTTTCTTTACAATATCTCCATTATCTTCTTATAAATCAATTTTTATCTTCATCTAATTCTCATCCAAATCAAATTCCAATTCATTTACAAACTTTAATGCACTTTGCCTATTTATTAAATCCATTTTAGACTTATTTTATTAGCAAAGAAACCATTTTAAATTATTTCACACTTCATTATTTGTTACCACAAACTTAAATCCCATGCTATAGTTGGATTTCTATTTACTTTCCAAATTTTGATCAATTATCAAAATTCTATCCATTACAATACAAATCACATTTAATTGTAATTCAATTTAGTCTCTAGCCTAATCCATATTAGGTTTTAATACTCTTTCCCAATTCATACTGAAATTATTTACAATACGACCATTTTCAAATGTTCTAAACAAGAACTAGGTTCCATTTTACCCTTCAATTATTAACAAGCTTCCAAAATTATACTCATTCCAGTACTATTTTCATTTAATTAAGCTTATACTAAATTCATCTTCAAGCTTCTCTTTATTTAGTTCAGCTTATGCTAATTTCATTCTCGAATAATCCCTTTGAATTTAGTTGAGTCAAACTTTTATTCACATAATATCCTTTCAGCACAATTAGATTTCTTCCTATACAAGTCTTTCCAAAATTAGATTAAAGTTTTAACTAAATTTATTTAGCCAACTTGAATTCATTTTATTTTCCCTTACCATCTTAAATAAGGATTTAATTCTATTCACTTTTATTCATAACACAATTGAACCTTGTTTTTAATTAATCCAAATTCAACTCAATTCCATTTAGTCAAAGTTAAATCCAATCAAATCCAAATTTTAATTCTCTATATACAAGTTCAAAACTTGTTTACTAATTGAAGTTCATTCATTTCCTTTATATCTCACATTACCTTATTTCAATTTTCATTTCATTCGAGATTAAGTTTGAATTTACCATACCATTCCACTCTTTCCCTTTGTGATTATAATTTCATTTCTATTTATATAAGTTCACCAACTTATTTAGTTTAAAGCTCATATTGCTCATTTCAATCCATCTACATCATATAATCACAATTTCAAAATTTATATATATGTGTATCACTGAATTCTTAAGGATACAAATTTCTTTCATTTAACTTCTTACACAATATTAAATCCTCAATCTCAAATTATAAGTATACAACTTAATAACTTATGGGTACAATCCATTTAATTTTAAGTCCAATTTATTTAACTCATCCAAGTTAAATTCAAATTTCCAATTCACTTTAACATATTTTATTCACTTCCGTTTACTCAAGTTAAATTTTAATTTCAGTATTAAAATTTCATCCCTTTCTTACTTAATATCAACTCCAATTCTATTTTAATCGACTTTATTTACAAGTTATATAGTTGATTCATTTTAACTTTCACATTTTTATTATAAACAGAATTTCCAGAATTCAATTTACCCGGATTTATCCCAAAACCATTTTGAAATATATCAAATATATACCGATTTGGTATATCAATCAAATCACCAGATTTTCCAAAACAATTTGTTTATACCAAAACAAATTTCCCATTTTTGAAATGTCCAAAACAACTGTTATACCCAACTAGTCCAAACAATACCATAACCAAATATTAGGGAAGCAATAGGTCACTTTAGAAACTCGAAAATGAATCCTAATTATGTGGCCAGCATCATCAGGATTATTTTCCAGCGACTGAAGTGAGTTCAATGCTTCTTACTTCCCAAATTCATTTCAAACAATTTCCCATTCAAAAATACTTCCCAAAACAATATTCCATTATTTCCTTCAAATACATTGGAAAACATTTCAAACATTACAAAGATTTTAAATTTCCAAACCTTTATTTTCAATCTATTTAAAATCTTTTTCAAAACTTCCGGGATTTAAATTCTAGTTTAATTTTAATTTTAATTTCACTTCTTCTTCTTATTTGAATCATATTTAATTAATTCCGTTTGGTTATAAATCAATTTAATATCTTACATTCCCATTGGTTTATATATCATCTCATTTCAAATTTAAATCAAATTTTAGATTCATATTTGATTACAGTATTAACAACCAAACAAACAAATATATATAATAATTTCAGAAAATTCCTTTATATCAAAATATAATTTTTTTAGGTAAAATTATTTCATTTAACCATTTTAAAAACAATACTATGTCGGTTTACCTTGTTTAAGAATTTAGAAACCCCTATCGATACGGTTGTACTTCCCGTACCGACCAGAATTCATAAACACTCAACCGATAAGTCAACACAGTATAAACAAATTTTATATCCACTAAAAGTACGCTCTCATAGCTATTATTACACTCAACTCATTATAGAGTACTATTGACTCTGTTAAATGAGTAATTTCCCCACCAATGCCTAGGTTGTCGCCAACCTAAGCTCTGATACCAAGTGTGACAGCCCGCAAATTCGTACCCCTTGAATCAACACTATTCTACCTCTATTAACACAAGTGGCATAGAATTACGAACCATTAGGGTTAAAGAAGAAGAGATGGGAGAAGGAGAAACTAAACAATATCAGAATCTCACAGTCGCAGCGGAATAAAATATAATAGTAAATATAGAACTTTACACAAAATGAAATCTATCACTGTTTTATACATCATATCATCAGAGTATCTCATACATCAACCAATACCAATCAAACATACCATACAATCATAGCAGCGGATATATATAAGTACATATAATACATCTCGGACTCCAGCTCCTCTCTTGCTCCATAGCATCCTGACCTGAACAAATAATACTCGGTCTGAACCGAGCATTATAATGAAATAACACCCGAGTCAGTCTGGAATACCAGCTCATAATAATGCATCCAAATTGATTATTAAGGTTTCAAAAATCCTTTGAAAAACAAAAGCATCTCGTAAGACCACGCCACAAATAAACATGTCGGGTCTTTATCTTACGATAGCTAAAACACTTTTTATAGAAATCCTTTGATATTATAATAGGGTCTATTTACAAATACTTATAAAATAGCTGAAATTGTTACATTCATTAAATTCCAACTACTAGCCACAAAAGTGGGTAATACAAACAAAACTCGTACAAAGTTCGTAGGGAAAATGGATTTCCAACAATGACTAGGCACTGGGGTACCACCTGTCACAGTACGGGGCCTAGATCACCGTACCGAGGACCACTCCCGATCCCCTGCAACACAAGGCCGGAACCATTCCTTACTGAACAGTTCTGAACAAGATAAACCCCGTGGTCTGCGCGACCAACCACCCACTAAGCCGAATAAAAAGAGACATCTAGACAGGGGAATATCTTGTCCTGCTTGGGCATGACCCACCTAACCTTGCTGCATATCCCCTGATTTTCAGTCATTCCCGATTGCTGAGGCTTGAGGCTAAGCGTTACCTTTAGAACGTTTTCATTTAGAATGCTCATCGCCCACCTGACGATGTTTCGCAAGCATTCATCCATACAAGTCCGTCCCGGGTTCGAACGGAACCGAAGGCACTACTCCTACTACATCCATTTGGAAATATCCTCAGGATTCGTAGCGACTAGCCCTTGCACTTCACTGCTCCATCTTCGACTCCGAACACTTTTTCGCACGAAACGTACAAATCGGATCGAAGTGGTTTTCGAGAAATAAATCTCGATCCCAGTCTCTTCGAAACGATGAACGCAGTTGTCCAATATTGATAGTCGGTGATTTAACTATCAATTTATATTCATAAACATCCATAAGCATCCATCACACAATAAATAATTCCTATATTATTTATTTGCCCAAATATTTTTAAAGGATATATTTTCAAATTTCCAAAACCCATTTGAAAATAATTCCCAAAGTTCTTCTTTTACAAGGTAAATCCTTTACCCTATATTCCCATTGAAAATGACCAAGTTCAAAACATTTAGATTTAAAAACAATTTAAAACACTTTATTCTGCAATATACTTTAAAATATAGAAATGTACTATTAGTTATTACTCAAAAATATAATTTCAAATATTTTATAAGATATAACTCGATTTAAAATAAGGTTTTAGTTAAACTAAATTTAAAATAGAGTTGTAAAAGGCTTAATACTAATTTCAAATAATTTAGATCAAAACTAGCCCTTTTAAACAATCCATTTATAAAAATAATTACTAATGTAATCGAAAATAACCACTATTGCTACTTTATTAATTAGCTTTTAAAACAAAAATTTTCCAAACACTCATTTATATCAAGTTTTAAACTTAAATTCACTTTTAATAAAATCTGTTTAAAACTCAAACTTGGTTTTTCCCAGGGAAACTCATTCCTACTCAAATATCCCAGAAAATCCTTCTTATAAATTCTGTCGTTTTATTTAAATTCAGGTTTACGTTTTAGTAACATAAATTTACTTTCACATTTAACAACTGATAACGTTTCTCTTCATTTAGCATTCTAGATTTTACCAATTTTCAATTTTCATTCCATATAGATTTCAAATTTTAATTCTTTTAAATTCATTATTTAACAATATCCTTTATTTCTCTAAAATTAGATTTATCCATTTATAAATAAATTACGGTTTTATAATTTATCCATCAATATTCCAATACAATTTATTTCGGTTTTATTAATTACAACATATAAACAGATCACAACATCAATTATACAAAAAATTACTATAATGTAAGGAATCCAGTTGGATCCCTCCAACCTGTTTTCCCTGCATCCACAAATATTAGCACAACAATATATATATATCAATCCAGACTGATATAGATAAACATTTCAACCAATCACACAATTATTTAAATATCGACTACTTAAATCAGCTAACATTCCAGATGTGAGTGAGATAACTCACCTTGAGTTTTGGCGAGCGTTCGAAATTTAAATTAAACCGAACGACGTTCGATTTAACTGAAATTTCAACTTGCCCGGAATGAATCCGGATCTGCACCATCGCGTAGTATTCTTTTCTGCGATTCCGGCGCTACCAAATTTGTTGAATTGTGATCACACATGAACTAGATATGAGTTTTTATAATTTTAAACAAGATTTAAAACAAATTTTACTTTATTTTAATTTTTAAAATACCAAACCAACACAGCCGACCCCTTCTTCCATCTCTCAACTACACGCACGCGACATCCACCAGTAAAGGAAACCCATCAACGCAAAATTAGGGCTTGCCGCCGCTCCTACCACCGTCCACACGAGCACAATCAAAACCCATCATGGCGTAGCTCGACGCGGCCTCCACCTCCACCCACCGCGCATGCGAGCTCGGTAGTCCCAACTCGCCAGAAAACGCACACGAACCGCATATGAACGCGCCCTCCCCACGCCTCCAAACGACGACGAGAACTCAAATCACCCGTTAGATCCGTAGATCCCTTAACGATAAACAACATCCGTTTAGAAAGTTTCTGAATTTAAAGCTTGGATCGAGAGATTTCAGAGGAGAAGCGAAATGATTATCGGCCATTAAATGATAATGAACGGCGGCTCTGAAATGTGCTAGGGTTTAGGAGAATATAAATATATATAATTGTTTTAATATTATTTAATGTATATAATTTCTCAATTTAACAGTTGATGCAAACGACCTCTAATCTACGCGTTTCGACAAGCGATTCTATGGTTTTTCTGCGTTTTGGACACAATGGAACAGGTTTCGTAGGCTAATATGGTCGTATGTGTGAGTTACGAAATTAAACGATCAATTTTAATTTAAACCGATTAAAACGATTTCAATGCGTTTCGAGCTGCCGGGGTCAAACGACAACTCCGATTGCTACGAAAATTGAAATCCGATAATAACTAACTATTACGGATCCAATGGAACATGTTTCGTCGAATTCCGAGACTATGCCCCGGAAGGCTATTTTCACTCGTCTATTAAATCAAGCGATTTTCAAAATTGTCGAAAATGCTTAAAAATTTACTTTTAAAATTTTTACTAACTTAATAATAACTCATATAAAATTTATAAACACCATAAAAATCATTCTGGCTCATTCCGGACCAAAATCTGATTAAATTGCATTTTAGTAATATTAAATTCATTCTTAAATTAATATAAAATTCCAAATAATTACTTATTGACTTTTAAGTCCGTCTAAAAATCCAACCACCTTATTTATATCCAAATAGACTTAAAAATAAATTTGAAAACCATTTGTATAACATTCACATCCAGATTCACCACTTATTCCAATTTTGAATATTTAATTATTATTCTTCATTATTCAAAATCGAATGGAATCACTATAATTAAAAATTATAGCTTATTTTATTGATTGAACCCGAATCCATTCATTTCAAAATCAATTAAGAACGCACATTAAACATTTAAAACAAATTAAATGTTCAAATTCAACGGCTTAAAAATACGGGATGTTCAGGATGTTTATTTGTTGACATTTTGGATGATTTGATGTTTTTATCCCCATTAATCACTATGGGTTGAAATGATACATACCTGAACGATCTTATAGATTAGGAAAAATTATTATGGGTTGAAATGATAAACTAGAGCGATTTATTGATATGGAAATTTTTGATTCAGAATACAGGTTGAAATGATATATACCTGGAAAATTTAACTATTTGGGTCGAAATAATACATACCCTATCACTTGACCATAGGGTAGAAAATTATATATGGACACCATTGGTCAGTTTAAATTATTTTCTAAATGGTAAAGTACGTTTGATTTATAAATTTGATTTTTACAATTAATTTAATGATTTTATTTTAAAAATTTATACTTGGAAAATAATTTATTTCATATGTTTTAAGTGTTCAAATTACAGGTTAATATATGGATTAAAAGTAAATTTAAGATTTTTACTTATGATTTTATTTAGTTTTAAATATATATTTTAAATGGTTAAATTTTAATTTAATAAATTTTTTAATATACTTTTAATATATATATATATATAATATATATATATATTCATTTAATTTAATATAATAAATATAATGTATTTTTGATTGAAGATAATAAATATAGACTTTTATAATAACTTTAAAAGATAAAAGATTTTGTAAAAGATTTTAGAATTTCGTAAAGGTTTTGTAAGGATTTTATAAAAGGTTTTTATAAAGGATTTTATAATGGTTTTATAAAGGAGTTTATAAAGGTTTAAAGGATTTTTATAAAGAGTTTTATAAAAGAACTTGTATAAAGGGATTTGGAAGCGTTCAAAGGAATTTGCGAAGAAGTTTATTAAAGGGGAAGAGTTGTAAACTGTTTTGGAATTTATAAATAGCTTTACAAATGGTTTTAAAGCATATAAATAGTTTATAAATGGATTAAGAGAGATTTATAAATTATTTTCTAAATTTATTGAAGAAATCTTCCTCGGTGTTTATGAATATATTTATACTTTTGGAATAAGTATATGGATATCTTGATATGAAGGTATAAACTATTTTTTGGATTTATTATTAAAAATGTTTTATAAAATGACCACGGTGTGAAATAAGCATTTGGTTGTTATAGAGACCGGCTTCAGATATTGTCATACTCTCTGCCAATTTTGAAAGCACTTTAACACTATGCAAATGGTGGAGAATCCAGAACGAATTAGGATGGTTTGGAGAACGCTGTCGGTATGAGGTAAGAAAGCAGCCCTGACATTTAGGTCAGCTTGATGTGACTAAAACAGGAGCTATCCCGGGCCAAGTGAGATCGCTCCTTCGATTGGACATGTTTCTTCGATACCATATCTGTTACTTTTATGATTGATTGGTATCCACCCTCAATTTGATTATGGGAGTGTGCTTCGAGGTGGGTGGCGGTAGCTGCTATTCGTTACCACCAGTCCGAGTGTATAAACCGGTAGAATCCTACCCTGGACATTGCCTCGCGTGCCTTGTCATATGCCTAATCGAGCTCACTACGATTTTGGGTTGTGTCGTACCTATGGAGTGTTCCCTGATGGCCCACCAGTTTGGTGGAGTTTACAGTACAGTATAGACTATGGCATTTATGAAATGTGTTAAGGGGGATATGGGTAACAACTTAACGCTATTTTAATACTTTTTTTATAGGCATTATATATAGTGTATATAACTACATATAAATAGTTTAATGGATCCTTAGGAGATGGAAATCCTGAAACATCTCTTAAGTTATCGCATCCACGTTATACACTGGATAGGAGATGTAAAATCCCATAAACACCTCTGAAGCCATTACACTCATATTTACTTATTGTTAATTTAACTTACATGAGATCTTTTACTTCTGACTTGAGTGTTTTATCTTTTCACTATGCTCGGGTTAGTATGATATTTTCAGCGTATTGAAGACCATTTCATTTTAGAGGATGAAGACGGAGATTAGTCTATTATTTATTTTATTTATTCCATTGCATCATTTTGTTCCACTGCATTATCATATTTTACCTGTTGTATATATAACTCTGATTGTATTGTAAAAGTGTAATCAAATGCTATTTGTAAAACAGCTTCATGAACTATTTGTTTGATTATTATTTTTTGATATTCCGCTGTGAGATTCTATGTTTCGTTTTTCTTTCTTTTCTATTATTTTCTTATTTACCCTATTGACAATACTCCCTTTTGAATGGTTTGAGCTAGACATGTGTGGTTTATTGTCAATTTAAACCGTCCAAAAAGGTGGGTCGTTATAATCGCACCTTCGACGGTAACTATACCATATAGTTCTCGTATTTCTCCTTGATATTTCCAAAGTTACATTTTGTCTAGATTTGATAGTTGGTTATTTAACTATCAAATAAACAAACATTCCATCATGGTTTAATTTCCATATGGGATCCACTAAGCTTTATTAGGTCTCTTTAATTAATAAAACCACTCTATAGAACCTGATCACAAGCTCTTTCAAAACACTATTCCCAAACCCCTTACATTTCCCTTTATACTTGGGAAACATTTATTTACTTATCTCAATGTTATAAGTATATTACCAAAACATTTTACTTTCCATGCCTTGAAACGAAATCGTATACTTACCTTATCAGTATAAGTATATTTACAAACTTTTCAAAGTTTTCTTCTTTCCAAATCCTATATTAAATAACCAAACATTTCATCGAAATAAAATATTCTGCTTATGCTTTATCAAAAATTTCCTTTTTAAAAGCTCATCTCATATTTCAATTAGCTTATAACTTTCAAAATAAAGTTATGACCTACTTTTATAAACCTTTAAGTTAATTCATAAACCTTATTCCATATCTCTGAAATGATTTATAAACATTTTTCCTATTTTTAAAACTCTTTATATAAACCTTTCTATACTCCTTTATAAATATCATTTACAAAACATCATCTGCAAAACACCTTAATAACCCTTCCCGATAGTAAAACATTTTCTATACGCAGGTTACCATTTATAAATACCTTTATAAGAATTATATAACTTGAAAAATCATTTGTAAACTATGAGTCTCAAATTGATTAAAGAATTTAAGTAAATTCAAAACCATACTTTCTGAATTCCAAATGAGGCATAGCAGTCCCAATGGTACTCATTTAAGTTACTATTTTTATTTCAATTTAATTCCAAGGCACTTATCAATTATTTACATAGGCCAACATGTATGTAAATCCAACCAATTATCAAATCAGGAAATAACATGTCAATACAGCTAACCTAGCATATACTTGTCTAAATAGCATAATAGCAGGAAGATGATTTGTCCTATTAAAAAGATGTCCAAAAAAATTTAATCAACTAATAGCAGAATGTGAATTTATTCTGCTAAACATATGTCTAAAAAATCCAAACAATTACCCTATAGCAGAACGGTGTTTTATTCTGCCAATGAATGTCTATACAACACAAACAATCACATTTTAACTTATTCACAGTTGTTTGTCTATTTAATACCATGGACAGGAGATCCCTAGTTAAAATCAAACCACTTAGAATAGAACCCAATTCAAAACATAACCGATAAAGTTTAAAATAACTTTTAATAATTAAATCATAATTTAATTTAAATTAAAGCTTAATTAAACCTTAAATAATCAAAATCAAATCATCATTAAGTCTTAATTAATTAAAAATAAATTAATAATTAAACTTTAAACAAATAAACATTTACTTAAAATTAATCCCCAATTAAGTAATAATTAAGTAAATATTTAATCTTTAATTAAATAATAATTAATTCAACAATTCAACTTTAATTAAATAATAATCAAAATAATTTAACTTGATTGCATAAAATAATAAACCTTATTAACTTAATTAATCATTAATTAAACATCTTAATAACTTACTTAATTATCACTAATTAATCACTAATTACTTAACGTAATTATTGATTAATTAATAAATAATTATCCTTAATTAATAAATTAATTAATTATTAAACATACTTAATCAAGTTATAATTTACTTATGTGTTGCTAATTACGTTTGATAAATATGTTTTCAAAATATTTTGAAAGAAAACTTTAAAGTTAGAAATCAAACTTTTCCGTACTGCATACATAGCGACTATCTCTATGAACGCAATAACTTAGAATTACTTCTCTAAGTTACCATCTAAACTTTTAATCTTACTTTGGATTACTTTTTAACACATAAAATAAAAGGTTTTCGAAAACCTTAACTCGGATTAGAATTTAAATAAAAACATTTACTAATTCAAAACTAGTAAATGATTAGATTTTCAAATGGATCTCAAGTCCTTTCAACATTCCAAGCTACTAATCTTTCCATAACCATTTAACCAAAATCCTAGATCTCACATACACAAGCATATCATTTGCATAGCATATCAAGTTCACAACTTTATATCTAAACATAACACTTAGATCATTGTTTTCATATCTAATACTAACCACATATTAGCACATATATGTGTATCAAAACCAAGTCATAATCCATACAACAAACATCATCCATTTAACCATAATGACCAACATATACATAGATAAAATCTTTCCCTAAAAGATTAGAATTTTGCGACGACCCTGAATTTTGGACAATAGAAATTGAAAAAAAAATTGATTTTAAATATTTGAATGATGGTTTAGCTTGAATTTCAAATATAGCTATGGATTTGGGAATTAAATTATTGAATTTAATTTATCGAAGTTGGGTAAAAAAATTGAATCTTCTGTTTTAAGCTGATTAAAAATATTTCAAAGGCTTAGAAAATTTATATTGATAATACTGAAGATAATGGAAGCTTCAGAATTGAATTTGAAACTATTTTGTCCAGTATTGAAATTATATCGTGTAAATCGATATTTAAAAATAGCCTTCCGAGGCACAGTCTCGGAATTCGACGAAACCAGTTTCATTGGATTCGTAATAGTGTATTATTATCGGATTTCAATTTCCGTAGCATTCGAAGTTGTCGTGTGATCGTACGATAAGCATGCGCCGAAATATATATTGAAATTTAATTTAATAACTGACTTCAAAAAGCTATCTTCTCCATACGATCGAATTTGGACTCGGAACCTTTTCCATTGCGTTCAAAATGGGCATATAACATTATAAACGCCTAGCGGCATGCCTCGATAGGATGTAAAATTTTAAAGCTTCGAATTCGAGACGATTTGAATTTAAATTTAAAAACAATTAATATAATTACTGTGCAAGCATTAGGCACGTAAAAGAAATCTCAAGTATGTGTCCTTCATTGTGTATACGTGTTCGTTTCCAATTAAAAAAAATAAAAAAAAATGAAAATTATTATCTCGTTCAAAATAATAAAAAAAAGCAAGTTTCCTCAGTCCTAAATTTAACCATTCGAACTCAGAAAAAAATGGCAGAAGATCACATACAATTATCCCCTCCTTTCTTCTCTAGGATTCACGATTTCAAACCGAAGCCGATATAAAATAAAATAAATAGAAAATCAAAAGTGTTTTCGATTTCGAAGCACTATTGTAAGGAACCGATTCTTCGACTCACGAAAGTCGACATTAATACGTCTATTATATCAACTGCCGAGCAATCGAATGCCGGAAAACCAAACCCTTAGGGTTTAAGAAGAAGAAAAAAGATAGAAGAAGAAAGAAAAAGCAACTGAAATAATATCAGAATCTCACAATCGCAGCGGAACAACATATAATAGATAAATGAATATCTTTAAATCAAAAGAACTATATCAGTTATTACATTACATCACATTACATTACATCATCAGAGTTTACAACAACAAACAGCGGAAAAGAAATACTATATACTAGTTGATATGCCATGCCATCCAGCTTGTCTCCAGATCTCTACAGCAACTTCTGAATTTCCAGAATGACCTGATAACCTGACTCTAGACTGCCCGTGTGGAAAATGATGGGCACCCAGAGTTTAGGAAGAGAACAATAAACTCCAGGTCAGTCATGGGACTGGTGTGAGAACTTAAACAGTTTATCTTTGAAAATAAACAAGGAAATATTTTAAAATAGATTCACAAAGCTTTTAGAAAATGAGACTGCCATAAGGTCTCCCGCACACACACAATGCAAACGCAGAATCGGAGGAGATTTCTCCTTATGATAGTCAAACATGCTTGATACGTAGAAAGATTTCTTTGATATTATTACTATAAGTGCAAAGTACAGGAAAAACATTTCGAAAGTATAATATAAATCTTAGCCAGCATAGGCATTCCGCACTTATGCCTACTATAGCTACCATGTTCAATAGCAGGTTACCGCCACATTCCATGGCAGGTTATACAACTAAAATCGTACAAGGTACTTTTTTTTCTTTGGATTTTCCAACAAACGGTCAGGCCAAGGAACTTCCCATTGCCACATGGGTATGCCTCTGGAAAGATGCCCCAAGAACCTAACCGGATCTCTGCCAACACAAGGCCGGGTTACCCCTAGCTGGGTAACTACTGACAGGAGTATGCCATCCCTCGATCGTAACCTACCTAAATCCTGGGATTCACCAACAACCACAAAGAAAAAATTTATCAGCAACAACATAGGTTAAGTATCTGGGCTCCATACCATGATACCACCTCTATCCAGAAGGAAATGACATACACTAAGGGGGCGCTATCCCCTAATAACCTTGCTGCATCTTTCCTGTTTTGACCATTATCGGGGTGTGAGGTCCGACGAAGTCTCGTCCACAAAGCTACGCTTTTCATAAAAGCCACGCTTTGATCAACAAATGATCAGCAACACTCAGCATGCCACGTTACCAATTTGGGAATATATCACTAGTAACCATCAACTACACCTCTGAGCTCGTACGTCTCAGAGAAGGGTGTTAAGCTAAGAGAATAAATTCTCCGCCACTAACAGAAATATATTTAATAGAAACCATCTTTACAACTCAAATTGTAATGTCAGACACACATCCATACAAGTCCGTTCCAAGATCGAACGGAACCGAAGGCACTTCTAAAGAAGCCCTTGCAATCCGGATATTCACTAATCACGACCGGACTTCCCATCACAAAGGGTGATAAAATCTCTATATCGGAGATCAGCCGATGCAGAGTCATTCGACGGTAATCCTTCCGTTTTTGAAAATATCCGGTCTTCAACACCGGTCTACAAATGCTATCCATTACGACGTATTGCTATTTGGAATGGGATTTATGACTCAAAGGTCCTCTCCCGGCTAAACCGAATAACGAGTGCTTATTTTTAAAATAAGTGTAGCATTCATATTCAAGCAAATCACAACAAATACCCATTTAAAGGTAAATATTGGTAGTCGGTTATTTAACTATCAATATATATGCACAACATCACCAGATTACAAATAATTTCCCAAATTATTTATTTTCCAACAATATCTTTACAAGATATTTTTTTTAACACTTCAACCGTTTGAAAACAAATTTCAAATCACTTTTCAATTTATCTTTAAAAGATATAACCTCAAAACATTTCACTTCATATTGGAAAACATTTCCATACTTATTTAATAATAAGTAATTCACAAATCTATTTATTTTCAACATTTGGAAAATATTCAATATACTTAAATCACAATTAAGTATATATTTTATTCTTTAAGGAAAACATTCTCTTAAACACATTCATTTAAGTCAAAACGAATGTTGCGTAAAACATCGTTACGACAACCCAAAATCATTAGTATAGGGATTCGAAATTAAGATAGATATATAAATCCCAATACTATATAAAACATTTCCTTTCGAAAATCATTTACTATAACAACAGTGTTATAGTCCACCATTTCCTTATCTCTCGAAAACGTCTATTTCAACAATGAATGTTGAAATCTATGGTTTCGATCCTTAACACATTTTAAAACAACTTCAAATCGTTTTAATTCTACTTAAAATATCACTTCCCCAAAACATTTCTTTAATATATTATTCACCGTCCAAAATCGTGAATATAAATCGTTTACCAAATTCAACACTTCTACATATTTAAATTTAAAGCATTATCCACTGTCCAAAATCGTGAATATATCTCCTTTCATACGCTTTCATATTTACTTATCAATTTCAATTGATTTTGGATTTATAAAACAACGTTTATAAATTCACATATGTATAATTTTATAGAAACTTCAACTTATAAAATCCCTTATTTTACAAATTCTATTTATCTCTCATTTAAATGCCAAAATCCAATTTATAAGTTAATTACTTATAATTCTCTATTTAAAAATTCATTCTTTTTATAACTTCAAAATCGTAGATTCTATTCTTTTATAACCCATTTTAACGTCATTTTAAAACATTTTCAAAACTCCTTCAAAATTTCATCACTTTGATTTATAAAAATCAAATTTTATAAATCTTATATATAAAGTTTTTATAATAAATTCAAAATCTCAATTTTAAACTATTTTATAAAATCATTAACTCCATATTTCAAAAATCAATTTTCAACTATATTTCTCAAAAATCATAATTTTTATAACATAAAAATTATAACGTTTATTTATTTAAAATGAATCAATTCCAAAATTCAATAAAATGTATACTTTCAAAAATCACTTGAAAATCCTTTTAAATTTTAAAATCATCACTTTAACACTTTTAATTTTCTAAAATATTTGTTCAAGATATATTTTCCACACTTCAAAATAAATCAATGTTTATTTTCAAACAAATTTCCCTTTCCTTTATAAATTCCATGTGAATTTAAAATTCCAAATATCCATTGATATACGATTTTCAAATCGATTTCAAATATTCACTTTTAATTTATCTTTAAAAGATATATATATATAATTCCAAAATTTGCCCAATGCTGCAACAACAACTAAATATAACAATCACGACATCCAAAACATCATATATCATATGATAACAGAATATATCACAATATCTGTAAATAAATCAATACGGGTGAGGAATCCAGTTGGATCCCTCCAACCTGTTTCCCTGCATCCACAAATGTTAGCACAATACCAATCCCGTTTCAAAACGGGATATCGCGGTACATGGGTATATAAAAAATATTACTCGCTATTATGCAGCGCAAAAGGGTCTCATCCACTATATAATGAGGGAAATCAACTCCAAGTACATATATAATACCAATTCCACATCGAGGTGAAATATCGCGGTATATGTGTTTAATAAATAACATCCGCTTAATATACGGCATATAGGGTCTATTTCAAAACATTTAGATAAAAATTTATCATCCAAGCATAAAATCAAGCAATTTTAAATCTAACTATTTAAAATTTAAATCGAAACACATTTCGAATGAGTGAGAAGTTCTCACCTTGCTTCAAATACAATTGCAGTGTTTTATTTCGAATAAAATTAAACACGCGTTTAATTTTACCTAAAATTTCACTAGCTCCAATTGATTCCAATCCAGCTCTATCGCATAGTGTTCGTCAATACGAAGCCAACGCAATTTGTTTCGTCCAAAACAGACCTCGTATGAAAGAGATATCGCGTTACAAAGATTACATGAATTTTAAATATAATAATTTACATTTCTTTTTTATTTTTAAACCTACTGCCATCTGGACCGTTCGTTCCTTTGCCCCTGCATCTGGGCCGTGTGCTGCCTCTGCTTCCCCAACAGAAAAAAACGCACGCATTCAAACCCATCTTGGTCGCCGTTAACCCTAAATGACGCGACCACCTACGACCACTTCTACCACGATCAACTACGAACACTTCGAAGCCCTCGCAACCCTCTACTCTCATGTGTGAGTATTACTGAGCTCGGCTTCATATGCTCCTCGAAAAACGCGTGCAAACATTGTTCCTTCTAAGACGAATTTTTGTCGATTTACTTGGTTTCAAATGATCATAGCCGTTGGATAGGAAGATCTCAACGTGCTCTACGTTATTGTAGTTGAAAGTTTCTCGAATAAACGTGTAGATTTGAAGAAAATTGAGGGAGAAGGATTGAAATTTTCGTCCATTGATAGAATAGAGTGGCAGCCTGTAACCTTGAAAATTAGGGTTTTTGTAAATTGCTAAAGATGGAGGCCTTTTAATGAAAATATCAAAACACTATTCATCTCGAAATTTTCCGAACTCCAATCGAAGCGTGCCGTCCGGCATTTATAATGTTTTACCCCTATTCTAAATGCAATGGAATATATATCGGGAGCCAATTCGATCATATTTGGAAGATAAGTTTTCGAATCGAATTATTTAAATTTAAAATTCACTCAAACCGATTTCTACGCGTTTTAGCTTGCCCCGGACAAACCGTAAATCCGATTGACACAAAATTTGAAATCTTACAATAATATAATATTACGGATCAGATGAAACTTGTTTCGTCAAAATCCAAGACTGTTTGAAAAATGGCTATTTTTACTCGTCAATTAAATATTAAAATATTCAATTTCTACAAATTTACATTTAAATGAAATTTTAAAAGTTCTATAACATCATTCTAACTCCAATATGACATAATACAACTTTACAAATCAAATTTAATCACTTTAAATCCAATTTCATCGATTTAGTTATCCAATTAAATCTAGATATTCGAAGTAAAATGTGTTCGACTTTCAAATTTTACTTGTTAATATTTAAAATCAATTAAATATATGAATTTCAAATGACAGAAATTCTGGGTCGTTACAACTATGAAGCTAAGAGGGGCGACGTAGTGTTCTTGGATTCAGAATGGATTGCCGTGACGAGGCAATGACGCATTCGAGGCAGTGGAGTTTGGGCGAGCACGGCAAAATCGAATCGCGTGGTGGTGGCGGCCCAAGTTGAACGCACTCCCATCCTTGTAGATATTTTCTCGATTAATTGAAGAAGAAGGAAAGCTCGTGTTAATATATTCGAACTGCACATATACCTCGGCATTCGATTTCAATTACTTTCTCTTTTTTTTTGATTTAGCTGAAGGAAGGGGGAAAGAAAGGTTGGCTTTTGAACGAAAGGCATTACAGGTTAATTTAAGTTCTGAATTTTTTTTTCGTCCCATCTCTAGACAATGAGGAAGAAGGGCTCGGGTTTTTAAAAAGAGGAAGGTAGCATGTCTGAATAGTTTACGTAAAAACTTGGACTAGCTTATGAAGAAAGGAACTGCTTTGATTTGTTTTATAATTTTTATTTAATTATAGAATGTCTCGTTCACATATCTCAAAATCTTGAACCTCTTTCGAGGCGTGCCGCTAGACATTTATAACGTTAAACCCCTATTCTGAACGCAATGGAAAAGGTTTCACGTCCTAATTCGATCGTATGGAAAAGATAGCTTTTTGAACCCAGTTATTATATTAAATTTCGATTTAATTTTCAGTGTGTTTACTTATCATACGGCCAAACGATCACTCCAAACAGTACAAAAATTGAAATCTGATGGAAATGGTTTCATCGAATTCCGAGACTGCGCCTCGGAAGGCTATTTTTTTAATATCGATTTAAACGATAAGATTACAAAACTTAACAAAACACTTCCGAATCAAATTTTAACACTTTTACTATCTTCGGTATTATCAATATAAATTTTACAATTCCTTAAATTATTTTTAATAGGCCTAAAACTCCAGATTCAACGACTTACCCAATTTCAGTTTATTAAATCCAATAACTTAATTTCCAAATAATAATAATAATATTTTAATTCAAGTTAAACATTAACTTTTAAATATATAAAATCAATTAAATATTCCAATTTCAAACATCCAAAAATCTGGGTCGTCACATTCCTCCTCCCTTAAAAGAATTTTGTCCCCAAAATTGCTAGTTAAGAAGAATGGTCCGATACCCATTTACTTTTTTCCAAAACCAAACAATTCCAAACAATTCTCAAAACAATCCTTTTATTAAAGACACACTATCCCTTTTTCTTGCTTTCCCAACTTATCCATAAGTCCCAAAAATATAATTTACTTAACAATTCAAATTTAAATTTAAAACCAAATCTTGAACAAAATTTTCTCAAAATTTTTTTCTAACTCCCAAATTTCCGAATTTTTTTGCCGGCGTCTTCTTTGCGCGGCTAGCTCGGTACAACTACAAAATTTCTCTATGGGCCCCCAGATTCCAAAAGAAAACAAAAGGCCAAGTGGCTAGGTCAAAACCCAATCAAATTTCATACAAAAATTTAAACACAACCTTTTTGTCGAGCAATTCAAATTTATCTTCTGAAATCAAAAATCCCAATTTTTCCCGCTTTCTTTTTAATACCTATATATCCAATTAATCATATCCAACTACAAATTCCAAAATCATTTTATACACTTCTTATATTTATTTTCACTTTACCACTTTAGTTTATATCTATTTCTATTCAAATTGGTTCTCCCATTTCCATATAAATTCAATTTATCTTCAACTCTGAATATTGAATTTTATGTTCCATTTATTACTGATTCATATCATTGTTATCCCACCTTTTGGAAAAGCTAAGATACCCAAAAATTAACTGAAAATCGATAAAAACAAGTCATGAATATCAACTTTGCATTGCAAGATAACCGTGGATATCGATGAATTTTGTCCGAGTCCGGATCGGGCTGCAGTTGATAAGACATGACAAGCAAAACCATAAAAGCACGAAATCCAAATTTCAAGTCAATCCGAGTTCATATGCTCAAGATATGATAGATGCAAGTTGAAAAAAAAAACCACATTTTCGTATCCATCAGACAGCATTCACTTCGTATCGATGGAATCTGTATCCATCATCACGTCTCAATTCGTATCCATCAACATCACATTGATCGAGTTCGAATCCATCGAGGAACATCGGCTCGCACCGATCAAGTTCGTATCCATCAATAGAGCATTCGCTTCGTATCGATCGGCAATGTCCTGTTTCGTATCCATCCAGCTAAACACGGTCTGTATCCATGGATGAGCTTCCATTCGAATCCATCGTTTTCGTATCGATCAGGGATACAATTCCTTCGTATCCATCTGTCTCGAGTCCATCAGATGACTTTGCATCCATCAGGCGGTGGCCACTTCGTACCCATCAGGAGTCCTTGTTCGAATCCATGAATAATCACTTGCTCGTATCTATGGAGTCAAACAGGCCAGAGATGACGCGTTAGTTATGGAGGCGAACGCGGCGAAATGCTCAGAGTGACTCGATCAAACCTGAGTGAAAAGTGGATCGATACGAAGAGCGCGTGCCACGTTAGCTTGCTCACGCGCATTACCATCGAGTCGAAATGGCCGATTCGAACTAATGGATTCGAACCAGACAGCCATTGAGCAATTTGAATTCGCATCGATCAAATCTCCTAAACCGCTGATCCAAATGCATTGAAATTTTCACAGCAACTTACATACAAGGTAAAGAACAGTCCTGTCAAGTTTCAGCTCGATTGGATCATTTTTTGATGGATACGAAATTATTTTGTATCGATCACAGATCGAGTCGAAACTTGGTGGGGTCGGTCGCGTGGGCCCACTCACATGCCAGAAGAAGTCTCCCGAAGTTTGAGCGCGATATCAGCCTCCTACGCCTATAAATAGCCCTCTGAAGCCTGTAGAGAAAAGATCTTTTGGCTATTCAACGTCCAGACTCTGCCGAATTCAATTCTAGACAATACTATCGCTATTGTACTCAAATTACTCCGTTGTAATCGTTGTAATCATCTGTAACCAGCAAGGATAATCAATAAAAGATAAAACTTTGAAGTGGACGTAGGCCGGATATAGTCGAACCACTATAAATCTCGTGTCTTTGTTTGATATTACTGGATTACTTGATTGCTATTTGCTTAGATATGAGATTTGTGCTTGAGTATTGCTGACTTGTGTTCATACACTGGTGCTTTCACGGTATTTGGGGTTTGTGACCAATTTTGGCACAAACACTTTGGTGCTTTCACTGAGAGGAACTAGCACCCGCTACATCGGATTGAAGTTCAGATTTGAAAAGCTTGAAGAATTCAGACTTAGAGAAAATGACTAGACAAAACAGTAGATGGCAGAGGGCTGAGAGAAGCCAACAAGGAGGAAGCCAGGAGGCATCCTTTGGAGCTGGAGAAGGACAAGCTTCAATCTACATCACTAGGGATGAGATGGAGGCTATGGCTAATTTAATGCATGAAAAGATGATGAAGAGTCAATAGGAGATGCTGCAGAATTTCTTTGAACAAATGAGAGCAGCGAACGTGCAAAACCTTGAGCCAACTACAGTGGTTGCAAGTGCAGGACATGGAGTAAGGATTGCAGAAACCAATGAAAGTCAGGTTCAAGACCGGAATGCAGGACCTGAAGGCAATCAACAAGGACTTGGGGGCAGACCCTCAGGATCAGACACTGGAGACACTGGAAGACCTATAGATGAAGCTCAACAGGTTGGAGTCAATGCTAATGTTACTGAGCCACATGAAGAGTATGTACCAGAATTCCCTTCGAGACTTGAGGGGCAGGACATGAACATGACAAGGGGGCAACCCCTGGATGGAGATGAAAGAATGATTGGTCTAGTGCGACGAATCATGAGAGGAGGATTGTTGAGTGGAGGATTGGAAGAAGTCAGTCGGAGTCCGTTCACTCCGAATATCAGAAATGCAAGGAACCCTCCAAAGTTCAAACTACCTGTGCTGGATCCTTATGATGGGAAGTCAGACCCAATGATGCATATTACACGATACATCAGGCACATGAAAGTGCGGGGGGCATCCGAGGAAGTGATGGCTCGATGCTTCCCTCTATACTTGTCAGATTTGGCTGCACTTTGGTTTAGGCAGCTAGAGAACGGATCGATCAGAACATGGGGCGAGCTTGTAGATTGCTTCATGAGACAGTTTAGGGTCCACGTGACGCGACCCAAAAGTGCGATGACTTTGGCTTCAATAAAGCAAAGGACCAGAGAGTCCATAAAAGATTTCCTACTGCGGTTCAATGCAACGGTGGCTTTTGTAGATCTCTCGGATCCGTCGATGATTGTGATGACGGCGGTGGCAGGAGTTGGGGAAGGCACCGAATTCAAAGATTCTCTGGCAAGAAATCTACCACAAGATCTTGGAGAATTTTATCATGAAGCTGAAAGCTTCATTCGGCTGGAAGAATCACGAGCCGAAAGGCGAGAAGTAAATGCTGTGCAGGGCGAAGGAACCGCCAGGGAATAGTCCGCAGCGGACAAAGGAAAGAGAAAGCAGGACAATAGACGTGATGGTCCTGATAAAAGGAAGAAATTCTGAGAGCCTAGATTAAGACAATACATAGATTTGACGGCAAGTCTAGAAAGGATTTACACTGAAACTCGGGGGCAACTCCCCTATCGAAAACCACCCAGGAGAGATCCCACTGAGCGGGAGTGTAGAACTGGAAAATATTGCCTATTCCACGAGCTGGATGGGCACACTACAGATTAATGTCGTCACCTAAAAGATGAGGTGGAAGAACATGCCAAGAGTGGTAGATTGCCACAGTATATCCGAGAACGGACCGCGGCCGTAAGACCTGAACAACTGCCACCTCCACCTAACAGAACTGATCCTGGATCGAGATCATGACTCGTCATCAATTGATTATGATGGCAAGGGCCAAGTTCGGGATTTGGTCTTTGGTCAATTAGATTTCTTAGATTTGATTTCAAAATAAAATGGCTATTCCACACACTCATGTACGTGAATCAGAGAGATCCTTAGGCATGCTCTGAGATGGAAATAGACAGATCTGCCCGGAGAGGCAATGTTTAGTTTTCTCCTGATGTTTGAGATTGAACATCTAGGACTTGAATTTAATAAATAAGCTTGAATTTCTTGAAATAAACCTTTGACCGGAAAGTTAAAGGATGAATGTTAAATACCAACATAAAAATGATCGCTTTATGACCCTACCCAGAGAGGCGGGGTCCGGAGTGCAAGAAGTGAGTTGCTTCGCTGGAGAGCCACAGGATCGACTCACTTAACGTCGTTTTCCATTCACCGGAGAGTGATTGGCTCGGGATTCGATAAGAGCCCGGAGAGGCTGTGATCGTCCCACGATTTAGGCCATGACATCGCTTAATGTTCAGATACACTGAACCGGAGTGCAAGAAGTGGGTTGCTTCGCCGGAGAGCGACAAGATCGACTCACTTAAGCTGCTTCCCCTTCACCGGAGAGTGACAGGATGGGATCCAGTAAGAGCCCGGAGAGGCTACGATTGGTTTAGAATGACCAAGACATCGCTATATGCCTTAGCTGGGGCCGGAGTGCAAGGGATAGAAAGCAACGCTAGAGTGCAATGGGATCTTTCTATTCAATCGCTAAGTCGGGAATGGGCTTGGCAAGGGTCCGGAGTGACCACCGGTAGTCCGGAGAGACTATAGAATTTCATTCTTAACTTCCACTAGAAGAAATGGATAACGATTTGGCTTCGAACAGCCATGAACTTGATTGAAAATGCTATAAACTCTGAATAAAACATGAACTCACAGCATTCGATTTGTGACTGATCAAAACAAACCTTTTACCAAAAGGCATGTTTTGGGGGGCAAAGTGTTATCCCACCTTTTGGAAAAGCTGAGATACCCAAAAATTAATTGAAAATCGATAATAACAATTCATGAATATCAACTATGCATTGCAGGATAACCATGGATCTCGATGAATTTTGTCCGAGTCCAGATTGGGATGCAATTGATAAGACATGACAAGCAAACCCATAAAAGCATGCATTCCAAATTTCAAGTCAATCCGAGTTCATATGCTCAAGATATGATCGATGCAAGTTGAAGAAAAAAAACCACATTTCCGTATCCATCAAACAGCATTCGCTTTGTATCGATGGGATCTGTATCCATCATCACATCTCAATTCGTATCCTTGAAATTCACATCGATTGAGTTCGAATCCATCGAGGAACATCGGCTCGCACCGATCAAGTTCGTATCCATCAACAGGGCATGAGCTTCGTATCGATCGGCAATGTCCTGTTTCGTATCCATCCAGCTAGACACGGTCTGTATCCATGGATAATCTTCCATTTGAATCCATTGTCTTTGTATCGATCAGGGATACAATTCCTTCGTATCCATCTGTCTCGAGTCCATCAAATGACTTCGCATCCATCAGGCGGTGGCCACTTCATACCCATCAGGAGTCCTTGTTCGAATCCATGAATAATCACTTGCTCGTATCTATCGAGGCAAACAGGCCAAAGATGACGCGTTAGTTATGGAGCGAACGCGGAGAAATGCTCGGAGTGACTCGATTAAACCGAAGTGAAAAGAGGATCGACACGAAGAGCGCGCGCCACGTCAGCTTGCTCACACGCGTTGCCATCGAGTCGAAGTGACCGATTCGAACTAATGGATTCGAACTAGACAGCCATCGAGCAGTTTGAATTCGTACCGATCATATCTACTAAACCTCTGATCCAAATGCAACGAAATTTTCACAACAGATTGCATACAAGGTAAAGAATAGTACTGCCAAGTTTCAGCGCGATTGGATCATTTTTTGATGGATACGAAATTGTTTCGTATCGATCACAGATCGAGTCGAAACTTGGGGGGTCGGTCGCGTGGGCCCACTAACGTGCCAGAAGAAGTCTCCCGAAGTTTGAGCGCGATATCAGCCTCTAACGCCTATAAATAGCCCGCCAGAAGCCTGTAGAAAAAGGATCTTTTGGCTATTCAACGTCCAGACTCTGTCGAATTCAATTCTAGACAATACTATCGTTGTTATACTCCAATTACTTCATTGTAATCGTTGTAATCATCTGTAACCAGCAAGGATAATCAATAAAAAATAAAATTTGAAAGTGGACGTAGGCCGGAGATAGCCAAACCACTATAAATCTCGTGTCTTTGTTTGATATCACTGTATTGTTGTTTGTTGTTTGCTTAAATCTGAAATTTGTGCTTGAATATTGCTGATTTGTGTTCATACACAGGTGCTTTCACGGTATTTGGGGTTTGTGACCAATTTTGGCGCAAACACTCATTATTTTAAATTATTTTCAATTTTCATTTCCAAAATTCCTTATTTCAATTCCAATTTGAAATTGCTTTGTCGCTAACAAAAAATTTTCAAAAATTTTCTAACTCCCAAAATTTTTGAAATTTTTTGGCACAGTCTCCTTTATACGGAAGAGCTTTTGCAATTTGACAAGAGATATAAATATATATACATCGACCCACACGGTCGGAAAAACAAAAAAAGTTCATATTTCCTATTTTTTTATTCCATAGGCGTACCTTTATTTAGCATTTTTAAGCAGGCGGCTTATTCTTTAGCAATTAGTGCGATCAAATCCAGCCCAACGGCTTCCCTGAACCAGTACTTACTCAACTAAAACATGTAAGTGCTAAATATATGCAACTTACTAGTATTTCACTTATTTAATATAGCTAACACATAAATTTCACACATAATGCATGTTATATAATTTCCATAAGCACATACAAGGTTCCGACACTTATTATAATTGCTTACAACCAATTCTCAAACCATTCCATTCGGTTTAAGTGATTTACAACTTACTCGCTTATATTTAATTCATTCTAAGCAAAACAAACTTGTATTCATTCCAATTGATTTCAAAATTATCCTATTTCACTTCTAATAACTCATAGGATTTTATCTAATCTCGTTAACATCGAACGACCCATTTTTCTTATGCAATTCGACAATATTCATGTGAATAAATAATTACTTAATCTTATAACCCTTTTTAAATTGATTCCAACTCAATTTATATTTAATTCCTTCTATTTTAATTCATTCACAATCATTTTATTTAGCTTGGCACATTCCATTTCAATTTTATTCACGATCCCTTCATTTGCGTTCCATTTCTTATCCGCATTCATATCATTTTAAATCATTATATTAAACTTGAAAGTATTCCATATCTCTTATTGTCTTTAAGTTATTTCAACTCCTTAACAATTTCATTTCTTCTTAACTTGTTGCGACTAAAACTACTCCATTTTTAACATTATAGCACATGTTCATTTCGTTTAACCAACCTCCATTTCTTTTTTTCAACAAGTTCTATTTCCATCTTTCATTTGATTTTATTTAATCAAATTCCATCCATTTATTTATTGAATACAATTAGTTTATTCACTCAATCCATTATGAATTTTAATTTCCATACTCAATTCATCCCAAATTTATTTTATTAATAACAAGGCCATTTCCAATTTATTTCTACTTACTTGGATTTTATTTGCAATACAAACTATTACCACTTTAATCCAATTCCATTTTATTTTTACAACATCTCAACTTATTTTAATTCATTATTAATCCAGGTCGATTTCTATTTATAATTCGAGTTTATTTCCAAACTTCATTATTAACATACAGTCCATTTCGTTTAACCAAGTTAAATTTTATTAACATACTCTATCAAATAATTTATTTAGCTTAAGTCAATTAAATTTTGTTTCTTTCAAATCACCATCAACTAAATTTTCCACAATTTAATTTCTCCATCTGATTCAATTCTATGTTTTCCCATTCTATCACAATCTATTTAAGTTTCAAATTTTTAATTTCTTCACTTTATTCCAAGTTGAACTCTATTTTCACTTGATTAAACCCAACCCAATATCATTAAACTTAGTTTAAGTTGACTTCAATTCAACTCCCCTCCATCTATTTATAATTCAATACTTGATTTTTAATCTCAAAAATCACTTCATTTAATTTTCTTAAGTTCAGTTTATTTTATAATTTAAGTTTGCATTTTTGTTTCATTTTCCGAAACATCAAACAATATTTATTTTGAGTTTTATATTCCACTTTTCAATTTTATAAGTCACAACTTATTATTTTACACATTTCCATTCATTCTAGGCTTGAACATATTCATCTTTTATTTTTAACTCAAGATTTACGCTTATTTATAACCCAAGCATAATTTTATTCCATGGATTTTTAATTTTTTTATAATTTATTCTAATTCATTTATTCCAATCCAATTCTTATCCAACTTACTTCCATTTATTTAAGTAAGGATCTAATTCCATTCAATATCACCTATAACTCAACTGATTTTTTTATTCCAATTCAATTCTGTTTTAACTTAGATTTATTTAATTCAATTCGACCCAATTTTCTTCCTCAATCCAAGTTAATTTCATTTTTAACTTTTCACTTTAAATTTTAACTCCAACATTCAAAGCTCATATTTTCCTTCCTTATTTAAAAATCATCTCAACTTTACAAGTTTATAACTTATCTCATCAGGATTTTCAATTCAAATAAGGATTCAGGATTTCAAACACCCTGCTTTTGGTTCAAATCATTTTACAACCACCATTATCCCAAAATCACATTTCTCAAATTTTTAAACCAATCCTGGTTTTTATCCACAATAAATTTCCTTCGAAATTTCAAAAAAAAACTTTGTTTTTCTCCAAAACATTCCAAAACAATCACCACGTCAGCAATCCATCACTTAGAAACTCAAAAATAAATACTGATGATGCTTCGCAATCATCAGCAGGATTATTTTCCCGCAACATAAGTGAGTTCAATGCTATATCCCTTCCCAAAATTTATTTGAATCAATTTCCTTTCAGAAATACTTCTAAAATGATAATGCTATTATTTGTCTTCAAAACACTTCGAAAAAACACTTCCAAAATCTACGGGGTTTTAAATTCCCAAATTTAATTTGAATCCAATCTTAACTATAATCCATTTATATAATTTATGCTCATACACTTTTTCCTTTGATGATAAAAGTCATTCCAATTTTTATAACCTTATTTTTTTAAAATATTATCATCCAACATCCAAGTTATATAACAATTTAAGGAAGTATTTCTTTTATATCAAAATATATTTTGGGTAAAATTATTTCATTCACCCACCTTTAAAACAATACCGTGTCAGTTTATCGTGTCAGGTGTTTGTAAACTCTTCTCAAATAGCGGCCAACTTACTCGATCAGAATTCATATTCCACTCAACCAATAAGTCAACAATATTATAACAATTTATATTCACTAACAAATACGCGCTCATATCTATTAAGACGCTCAACTCATTCTAGAGTACTACGGACTCTATTTTCAATGAGTGATCCCCACCTGAGCCAAGGTTATCACCAATCTATGCTCTGATACCAAATGTGATGACCAGCAAATCCGTACCCCTAGAGTCGACACAATTCTCCCTTAATCAACTAAAGATGTACGGAAATACGAACCATTTGGGTTAAAGAAGAAGAGGTAGAAGAAGAAAATAGAAAACAACATCAGAATCTAACCACCGCAGCGGAATAAAATATAATAGATAATGAATGATTTTTACACAAGAACAAATACATTTATTTATACACTATATCATCATAGTATACATAACACACAATTGGACAGTAATCATAACCTGTCCTCACAGTCTGAATACATAGCGGAATATTTAACACAGATACGGAAGTACGTATCGCCATTCCAGCTCGTCTCCGGAGCTCCACAGCATCCTTTCATGTATCCTATAATACTCGGTCTGACCCGAGCATTATAGTTAAATAACACCCGAGTCAGTCTGGAATACCAACGTGAGAAAAACCACACTCAAATTGATTATTAAATTTTCAAAATCCTTTTGAAAACAAAAGCATCTCGTAAGACAATGCCACAAATAAACATGTAGGGTTTTTATCTTACGATAGCTAAAACACTTTTTATCAAAATCCTCTGATATTATAATAGGGTCTATTTACAAATACTTATTAAAATAGCCGAAATTGTTACATGATTAAGTTCCAGCTACTAGCCACAAAGTGGGTAATACAAACAAAACCGTAAAAGGCATGTAGGGGGAATGGATTTCCAACTAATGATTAGGCACTGGGGTACCACCTGTCACAGTACATGGCCTAGATCACCATACCGAGGATTACTCCCAATCCCCTACAACACAAGACCGGGACTACCCCTTACTGGATAATCCCGAGTAAGATCACCCTACGGTTGGGATCAGCAACCTTACCACTAAGCCGAATAAAAAGAGACATCTAGATAGGGATGACCTCACCCTAATGGGCGCTACCCATCTAGCCTTGGTGCATAACCCCTGATTTTCAGTCATTCCTGATTGATGAGGCTTGAGGCTAAGCGTTACCTTTTAGAACGTTTCACTTAGAATGCCCATCGTCCACCTGACGATGTTCCGAAAGCATTCATCCATACAAGTCTGTCCCGGGTTCGAACGGAACCGAAGGCACTACTCTTACTACATCCATTTTGGAATCATCCTCAGGATTAGTAGCGACCAGCCCTTGCACTTCACTGCTCCATCTTCGAATCCAAACTCTTGTTTTCCACACGAAAACGTACAAACCGGATCGAAGTGGTTTTCGAGAAATAAATCCTGATCCCGGTCTCTTCGAAACGATCAGCGCATTGGCCAATATTGATAGCCGGTTATTTAACTATCAATTAACATTCACAAACATCCATTAAACATCTCCTGAATTATTTATTAACCTCAAAATATCTTCGCAAGATATATTTCCGCTTTCAAACCTTTATGAAAACAGTTTCCAAACCATCTTCCTTTTACTTTATAAATTTCCCAAACATTTTCTATTTCCATTGAAATCACCAAGTACAATCACTTTAGATTTTAAAATAATTTAAAACACTTCATTATAAAATACCCTTGAAAACATTTAAATTAAAAATTCCTTTAACACTTATTCAAAAAAATATACTTTAAGAAGATTTCAAATAAAACTACTTTGTATAATATAAAATTAAATTTCTAACTTTAAAACATAATATCCAGCCACCTTTAAATAATTATTGCTATAATAGATTAAAATAAAATACTTACTTTAGAATTTTAACATTAAGAAATAATAAGTTTTTCCTAAACAGACTTTTTAAACCACTTGAAACTTTTTAGTTATACTTAAAATTTGTTTGAAACGTACTTGGCTATTCAGGGAAATACGCTTCCTTTCCGCATCTTTTAAAAATAAATCACCGTTTATTTTTAAACAAATTTGGTCATTCCTTTAATAAATTCCACCGTGAATTTATTCTTCCAATTATCAATTGGTATATTACTTTACTTTTATAAACCCAGTTTATAAATTTCTTAGTCCCATTCTCCTTTAAATTTCCAATTTCAAACACTTAAATCAATTTCCAAATTACTCCATTTGAAATAAATTCCTTCTTTATCTATTTCAATAAATTTAAAACTTGAATTTTTAAAATAAATTCTTTATTCCTTTAAATAATATCACTTAAGTTTAAAATTCATTATTTTTCTGTTTATTCAAAATCCCTTTTTCATACTCGATTTATTTATTAGGATTTTAAAAATCACTTTTATTTCTTTCCAATTCATTCTTATTTTTATCCAAATTCTCTATAATTATTTACTTAAAAATTCACTCTTTTATTTTCTTTTAAAAATCCAATTCTATATATTTTGATAACTCAGTATACCGAAATATATTCAACCAGCCCACATCATTCAATATTCCAAATATAATTCATCATAGAATTTCGAATATTCATAACACAGAATATTAAACAATTTATATAATTTTGAGGCATCCAGTTGGATCCCTCCAACCTGTTTCCCTGCACCCACAGATGTTAGCACAATACCAATTCCACTTCAAGGTGGAATATCATGGTATGTGGGATTAACATAATATCATCCGCTATTATACGGTGCATAGGTCTCATCCGCTATATAATGCGGGAAATGAATCATCCAATGTATACTATATACTACTATATATAATATAGCACATTAAATAAATTCAATCATTCAACCAATTATTTAAATTTAACCATTCAAATTTAAATAAAAATCCAGAAGAGTGAGATTAACTCACCTTGGTCCTTAGATTTCCATCCACTCCAACTCGACTTGATTTGCACGATCTCAAACCTTTATTTTCTTTTTTCTTTCATTTGTAAATCGCTCCGATTTAAAATTTATTTTAATAGCCTTGCTAACTTGAAAAGATTCCAACCACCTTCCAAAGTGTAGAGAATATCCATATAAGCACAACACAACATTAACGCCAAATCCCGACCTCGTACAAATGAATTTCCGAGTTATTAACATTGATAAATTTTTACTAAACTAAATTAACTGGGTAACAATTTTGATTTTAAATTACCCAAATATGCGTTACCACTCCTCGATCGACACCAACTCTGCCAGGCAACAACAAGGGAAAACACGCGGCCAAAACCCAATTATGCAACCGCCTCAACTTACTGCTGTAGCTCGTCCCTCCACGTCGAGGTTGCGATCTCCTAATCCATCTCTAGACAATGAGGAATTTAAGTTATGAATTTTCTTTTTTTTCGTTCCATCCCTAGACAATGAGGAAGAAGGGCTCGTGTTTTAAAAACGAGGAAGGTAGCGTGTCTGAATAGTTAGCGTAAAAACTTGGACTAGCTTATGAAGAAAGGAACTGCTTTGATTTGTTTCATAATTTTTATTTAATTATAGAATGCCTCGTTCGCATATCTCAAAATCTTGAACCCCTATCGAAGCATGCCGCTAGACATTTATAACGTTAAATCCCTATTCCTAACGCAATGGAAAAGGTTTCGAGTCCCAATTCGATCGTATGGAAAAGATAGCTTTTTGAACCCAATTATTATATTAAATTTCGATTTAATTTTCAGCGCGTTTACTTATCGTACGGCCAAACGATCACTCCAAACACTACGAAAATTGAAATCCGATAATGATAAAATATTATGGATCCAATGGAACTGATTTCATCAAATTCCGAGACTATGCCTCGGAAGGCTATATTTTTAATATCGATTTAAACTATAAAATTTCAAAACTTAACAAAACACTTCCGAACCAAATTTTAACACTTTTACTATCTTCAGTACTATCAATATAAATTTTATGAACCCTTAAATTATTTTTAATAGGCCTAAAACTCTAGATTCAAGGACTTACCCAATTTCAGTTTATTAAATCTAATAACTTAATTTCCAAATAATAATAAAATTTGAATTCAAGTTAAATATTAACTTTTAAATATTTAAACTCAATTAAATATTCCAATTTCAAACATCCAAAAATTCCGGGTTGTCACATTCCTCCCCCCTTAAAAGAATTTCATCCTCGAAATTGCTAGTTAAGAAGAATGGTCCGATACCCATTTACTTTTTCCTAAAACCAAAAAATTCCAAACAATTCTCAAAACAATCCTTTAACTAAAGACACAATATCCCTTTTTCTAGCTTTCCCAACTTATCCATAAATCCCAATAATATTATTTACTTAAAATCTCAAATTTGAATTTAAAACCAAATTTTGAATTGTCAAAATTTTCTCAAATTTTTTTTTCTAACTCCCTAAATTTCCGAATTTTTTTGTCAGCGTCTCCTTTGCGTGGCAAGCTCGGCACAACTACAAAATGCCTCTATGGGCCCCCATATTCCAAAAGAAAACAAAAAGCCAAGTGGCTAGATCAAAACCCAATCAAATTTCATATAGAAATTTAAACACATACCTTTTTTTCGAGCAATTCAAATTTATCTTCTGAAATCAAAAATCCCAATTTTTCCCACTTGCTTTTTAATACCTGTATATCCAATTTAACCATATCCAACTACAAATTCCAAAATCATTTTATACACTTCTTATATTTATTTTCACTTTACCACTTTAGTTTATATCTACTTCCATTCAAATTGGTTCTCCCATTTCCATATGGATTCAATTTATCTTCAACTCTAAATATTGAATTTTATCTTCCATTTATAACTTATTCATATCATTATTTTAAATTAGTTTCAATTTCCATTTCCAAAATTTCTTATTTCAATTCCAATTTGAAATCGTTTTGTCGCTAACAAAAAATTTTCAAAAATTTTCTTACTCCCAAAATTTTTGAAAATTTTGGGCAGAGTCTCCTTTGTACGGAGGAGCTTTTGCAATTTGACAAAGGATATAAATATATATACATCGAGCCACATGGTCGTAAAAACAAAAACAGTTCATATTTCCTTTTTTATTGCGTAGGCGTACCTTTATTTAGCATTTTTAAGCAAGCGGCTTATTGTTTAGCAATTAGTGCGATCAAATCCAGCCCAACGGCTTCCCTGAACATGTACTTACTCAACTAAAACATGTAAGTGCTAAATATATGCAATTTACTAGTATTTCACTTATTTAATATAGCTAACGCATAAATTTCACATATAATGCAAGTTATATAACTTCCATAAGCACATACAAGGTTCCGACACTTATTACAATTGCTTACAACCAATTCTCAAACCATTCCATTCAGTTTAAGTTATTTACAACTTACTCGCTTATATTTAATTCATTCTAAGCAAAACAAACTCATATTCATTCCAATTGGTTTCAAAATTATCCTATTTCACTTATAATAACTCATAGGATTTTATCTAATCGCGTTTACATCGAACGACCCATTTTCTTATGCAATTCGACAATATTCATGTGAATAAATAATTACTTAAGCTTATAACCCTTTTTAAATTGATTCCAACTCAATTTATATTTAATTCCTCCTATTTTAATTCATTCACAACCATTTTATTTAGCTCGACACATTCCATTTCAATTTTATTCCTTTTCAATTTTATTCATGATCCCTTCATTTGGTTTCGTTTCTTATCCGCATTCATATCATTTTAAATCATTCTATTAAACTTGAAAATATTCCATATCTCTTATCGTCTTTAAGTTATTTCAACTCCTTAACAATTTCATTTCTTCTTAACTTGTTGCGACTAAAACTACTCCATTTTTAACATTATAGCATATGTTCATTTCGTTTAACCAACCTCCATTTCTTTTTTTCAACAAGTTCTATTTCCTCTTTCATTTGATTCTTATTTAATCAAATTCCATCAATTTATTTATTGAATATAATTAGTTTATTCACTCAATCCATTATGAATTTTAATTTCCATACTCAATTCATCTCGAATTTATTTTATTAATAACAAGGCCATTTCCAATTTATTTCTACTTACTAGGATTTTATTTGCAATACGAACCATTACCACTTTAATCCAATTCCATTTTATTTTTACAACATCTCCACTTATTATAATTCATTATTAATCCAGGTCGAATTCTATTTATAATTCGAGTTTATTTCCAAACTTCATTATTAACGTACAATCCATTTTATTTAACCGAGTTAAATTTTACTAACATACTTTATCAAATAATTTATTTAGATTAAGTCAATTAAATTTTATTTCTTTCAAATCACCATCAACTAAATTTTCCACAATTTAATTTCTCCATCCAATTCATTTCCAATTTTTTGTATTTTTGTATTTTCTTGTTTTCCCATTCAATCAAAATCCATTTAAGTTTCAAATTTTTAGTTTCTTCACTTTATTCCAAGTTGAATTTTATTTTCACTTGATTAAACCCAACCCAATATCATTAAACTTAGTTTAAGTTGACTTCGATTCAACTCTCCTCCATCTATTTATAATTCAATACTTGATTTTTAATTTCAAAAATCACTTCACTTAATTTTCTTAAGTTCAATTTATTTTATAATTCAAATTTGGATTTTTGTTTCATTTTCCAAAACATCAAACAATATTTATTTTGAGTTTTCTATTCCACTTTTCAATTTTATAAGTCACAACTTATTATTTTACACATTTCCATTCATTCTAGGCTTGAATATATTCATCTTTTATTTTTAACTCAAGATTTACGCTTATTTATAACCCAAGCATAATTTTATTCCATGGATTTTTAATTCTTTTATAAGTTATTCTAATTCATTTGTTCCAATCCAATTCTTATCCAACTTACTTCCATTTATTTAAGTAAGGATCTAATTCCATTCAACATCACTTATAACTCTACTGAATTTTTTATTCCAATTCAATTCTGTTTTAACTCAGATTTATTTAATTCAATTCAATTCAATTTTCTTCCACAATCCAAGTTATTTTCATTTTTAATTTTTCACTTTAAATTTTAATTCCAACATTCAAATCTCATATTTTCCTTCCTATTTAAAAATCATCTCAACTTTACAAGTTTATAACTTATCTCATCAGGATTTTCAATTCAAATAAGGATTTAGGATTTCAAACACCTAGCTTTTGGTTCAAATCATTTTACAACGACCATTATCCCAAAATCACATTTCTCAAATTTTTAAACCAATCCTGGTTTTTATCCACAACAAATTTCCTTTGAAATTTCAAAAACAAACTTTGTTTTTCCCCAAAACATTCCAAAACAATGACCACGACAGCAATCCATCACTTAGAAACTCAAAAATGAATACTGATGATGCTGCGCAGTCATCACCAGGACTATTTTTCAGCGACTGAACTGAGTTCAATGCTATGTCCCTTCCCAAATTTATTTGAATCAATTTACTTTCAGAAATACTTCTAAAACGATAATGCTATTATTTTCCTTCAAAACACTTCGAAAAAAAAACTTCCAAAATCTCCGGGGTTTTAAATTTCCAAATTTAATTTGAATCCAATCTTAACTATAATCCATTTATATAATTTATGCTCATACAATTTTTCCCTTTGATGATACAAGTCATCCCAATTTTTATAACCTTATTTGTTTAAAATATTATCATCCAACATCCAAGTTATATAAAAATTTAAGGAAATATTTCTTTTATATCAAAATATATTTTGGGTAAAATTATTTCATTCACCCACCTTTAAAACAATACCGTGTCAGTTTATCGTGTCAGATGTTTATAAACTCTTCTCGAATAGAAGCCAACTTACTCGATCAGAATCCATATTCCACTCAACCAATAGGTCAACACAATATTAAAACAATTTATATTCACTAAAAAATACGCATTCATATCTATTAATACGCTCAACTCATTCTAGAGTACTACGAACTCTATTTTCAATGAGTGATCCCCACCAGAGCCAAGGTTATCCCCAACTTATGCTCTAATACCAACTGTGATGACCAGCAAATCCATACCCCTGGAGTTGACACAATTCTTCCTCAATCAACTAAAGATGTACGGAAATACGAACCATTTGGGTTAAAGAAGAAGAGGTAGAAGAAGAAAATAGAAAACAACATCAGAATCTAACCACTGCGGCGGAATAAAATATAATAGATAATGAATGATTTTTACATAAGAACAAATACATTTGTTTATACATTACATCATCATAGTATACATAACACACAACCGGACAGTAATCATAACTTATCCTCACAATCTGAATACATAGCGGAATATTTAACACAAATACGGAAGTACGTATCGCCATTCCAACTCGTCTCCTAAGCTCCACAACATCCTTTCCTGTATCCTATAATACTCGGTCTGACCCGAGCATTATAGTTAAATAACACCCGAGTTAGTCTGGAATACCAGCGTGAGAAAAACCACACTCAAATTGATTATTAAAGTTTCAAAATCATTTTGAAAAAACAAGCATCTCGTAAGACCACGCCACAAATAAACATGTCGGGTTTTTACCTTAAGATAGCTAAAACACTTTTTATCAAAATCCTATGATATTATAATAGGGTCCATTTACAAATACTTATTAAAATAGCCGAAGTTGTTACATGATTAAATTCTAGCTACTAGCATAAAGAGGGTAATACAAACAAACCGTAAAAGGCACGTAGGGAGAATGGATTTCCAACTAATGACTAGGCATTGGGGTACCACCTGTCATAGTACGTGTCCTAGATCACTGTATCGTGGATTACTCCCAATCTCCTGCAACACAAGACCGGGAATACCCCTTACTGGATAATCTCGAGTAAGATCACCCCACGGGTGGGATCAGCAACCGCACCACTAAGCCGAATAAAAAGGGACATATAGACAGGGATGACCTCACCCTAATGGGCGCTACCCACCAAGCCTTGCTGCGTAACCCTTGATTTTCCATCATTCCTGGTTGATGAGGCTTGAGGCTAAGCGTTACCTTTTGGAACGTTTCACTTAGAATGCCCATCGTCTACCTGACGATGTTCCGAAAGCATTCATCCATACAAGTCTGTTTCGGGTTCGAAAGGAACCGAAGGCACTACTCCTACTACATCCATTTTGGAATCATCCTCGGGATTAGTAGCGACGAGCCCTTGCACTTCACTGCTCCATCTTCGAATCCAAACTCTTGTTTTCCACACGAAAACGTACAAATCGGATCGAAGTTGTTTTCGAGAAATAAATCCCGATCCCGGTCTCTTCGAAACGATCAGCGCATTGGCCAATATTGATAGTCGGTTATTTAGCTATCAATTAACATTCACAAACATCCATTAAACATAAATAATTTCTCCTGAATTATTTATTAACCTCAAAATATCTTCGCAAGATATATTTCCGCTTTCAAACCTTTTTGAAAACAGTTTCCAAACCATCTTCCTTTTAGAGAATAAATTTCCCAAACATTTTCTATTTCCGTTGAAATCACCAAGTACAACCACTTTAGATTTTAAAATAATTTAAAACGCTTCACTATAAAATACCCTTTAAAACTTTTAAATTAAAAAATTAACACTTATTCAAAAAAAAATACTTAAAGAAGATTTAAAATAAAATTACTTTGTACAACATAAAACTAAATTTCTAACTTTTCAAACATAATATCCAGCCACCTTTAAATAATTACCGCTATAATAGATTAAAAGAAAATACTTACTTTAGAGTTTTAACCTTTAGAAATAATAAGTTTTTCCTAAACAGACTTTTTAAACCACTTAAAACTTTTTACTTATACTTAAAATTTGTTTGAAACGTACTTGGCTATTCAGGGAAATACGCTTCCCTTCCACATCTTTTAAAAATAAATCACTATTTATTTTTAAAAAAATTTGGCCATTCCTTTAATAAATTCCCACCGTGAATTTATTCTTCAAAATATCCACTGATATATTACTTTACTTTTACAAACCCATCTTATAAATTTCTTAGTCTCATTCTCCTTTAAATTTCTAATTTCAAACACTTAAATCAATTTCCAAATTGGTTTCCAATTTACTCCATTTGAAATAAATTCCTTCTTTATCTGCTTCAATAAATTTAAAACTTGAATTTTTAAAATAAATTCTTTATTCCTTTAAATAATATCACTTAAGTTTAAAATTCATTATTTTTTGTTTATTCAAAATACCTTTTTCATACTCGAAACTTATTAATTAGGATTTTAAAAATCACTTTTATTTCTTTCCAATTCATTCTTATTTTTATCCAAATTCTCTATAATTATTTAGTTAAAATTCACTCTTTTATTTTCTTTTAAAAATCCAATTCTATATATTTTGACAACTTAGTGTACCGAAATATATTCAAGCAACCTACAGCATTCAATACTCTAAATATAATTCATCACAGAATATCAAATATTCATAACACAGAATATTAAACAATCTATATAATTTTGAGGAATCCAGTTGGATCCCTCCAACCTGTTTTCCTGCATCCACAGATGTTAGCACAATACCAATTCCGCTTCAAGGTGGAATATCACGGTATATGGGATTAATATAATACTATCCGCTATTATACGGCGCATAAGGTCTCATCCGCTATATAATGCGGGAAATCAATCATCCAATGTATACTATATACTACTATATATAGCACATTAAATCAATTCAATCATTCAACCAATTATTTAAATTTAACCATTCAAATTTAAATAAAAATCCAGAAGAGTGAGATTAACTAACCTTTGTCCTTAGATTTCCATCCACTTCAACTCGAATTGATTTCCATGATCTTAAACCTTTATTTTCTTTTTTCTTTCATTCATTAATCGCTCCGATTTAAAATTTATTTGAATAGCCTTGCTAACTTGAAAAGATTCCAACCCCCTTCAAAATTGTAGAGAATATCCATATAAGCACAACACAACATCAACGCCAAATCCCGACCTCGTATAAATGAATTTCCGAGTTATTAACATTGATAAATTTTTACTAGACTAAATTAACAGGGTAACAATTTTGATTTTAAATTACCCAAATATGCGTTACCACACCTCGATCGACACCAACTCCGCCAGGCAACAACAAGGGAAAGCACGCAGCCAAAACCCGGCCATGCAACCGCCTCAACTTACTGCTGTAGCTTGTCCCTCCACGTCGAGGTCGCCACCTCCTAATCCAATGCCGACCGAGCTCGAAAGTCGCTGCCGCCATCCAGGTCGATGCGATCACTTGCGATGAGCGACGTCGCCAGCCAAAATCTTGAACGAGATCGCGGCCAATCCCTCATCGATTGAACGCACTCCCATCCTTGTAGATATTTGCTCGATTAATTGAAGAAGAAGGAAAGCTCGTGTTCATGTATTCGAACTGAACGTATACCTCGGCATTCGATTTCAATTACTTTTTGTTTGATTTGGCTGAAGGAAGGGGGGAAAGAAAGGTTGGGTTTTGAACGAAAGGCATTACAGTTTAAATTTAAGTTTTGAATTTTTTTTTCGTTCCATCTCTAGACAATGAGGAAGAAGGGCTCGGGTTTTAAAAACGAGGAAGGTAGCGTGTCTGAATAGTTTGCGTAAAAATTTGGACTAGCTTATGAAGAAAGAAACTGCTTTGATTTGTTTTATAATTTTTATTTAATTACAGAATGTCTCGTTCGCATATCTCAAAATTTTGAACCCCTATCGAGGCGTACCACTAGACATTCATAACGTTAAACCCCTATTCTGAACGTAATGGAAAAGGTTTCGAGTCCTAAATCGATCGTATGGAAAAGATAGCTTTTTGAACCCAGTTATTATATTAAATTTCGATTTAATTTTCAGCGCGTTTACTTATCGTACGGCCAAACGATCACTTCAAACACTACGAAAATCAAAATCCGATAATAATAAAATATTACGGATCCAATGGAACTGGTTTCGTCGAATTCCGAGACTGCGCCTCGGAAGGCTATTTTTTAATATCGATTTAAACGATAAATTTTCAAAACTAAACAAAACACTTCCGAATCAAATTTTAGCACTTTTACTATCTTCAGTATTATCAATATAAATTTTACAAACCCTTAAATTATTTTTAGCGGGCCTAAAACTCCAGATTCAACGACTTACCCAATTTCAGTTTATTAAATCCAATAACTTAATTTCCAAATAATAATAATATTTGAATTCAAGTTAAATATTAACTTTTAAATATTTAAAATCAATTAAATATTCCAATTTCAAACGTCCAAAAATTTTGGGTCGTCACAACATCTAACGCCATTGACGTAGCAATCCATGAAATAAGCTGGAAAATAAAATGCTCTTAAACCAAAATCAAATATTTTCAAAAATCGAACCTTTCTTCCCATCTATCTCCCTTTGACAACGATGATCATACTTTTAGGATTTGTACCCATTCAGTCCTTTCATATTCACTGTAGAAAACATACGTATTTGAAACCAAAATAAGAAGAAAGTAAATTGATAAATTGTATTATAATTAGGTTTGCTAAAAGTATTTCTTGTGTTCAATTTCTACTGTCGTACAGGATAACATTGGTTTGATAATTATTCTATTTCGAAATTAAAGTGTGTAATAGACTGATAAGATACCATTTCCAAATTAACCTTAAATGGGCATGGATCCTTCCCAATAGCAATTATTACGTACATGAAAACAAATTTATCAATTTAAAGTTAAACAGAAACTATAGGTTGTTATGAATTAATAATGAACCTGATAGGATTTATGAAACGCTTTTGCTGTATAGGGAAGAGGAGGTCGTCAAAGAAAAAAATTCAAAGGTCGATGATGTATGAAACATTAGAATGTACAAAACAAAATAAAATTACGACCTCATATAAATATGACCATTATATTAGTAATCATAAAGTCCTAAAATAGAAAAGAAAAGAATAACCCAGCAACCTCGGTATTAGAACAAAAAAAATATAAGTAACAACTAATATGAGAATTCAACAACTGTGGAAAAGGTAAGTTCATTTACTATAACGATCCCAATTTTTGAGTCAAATTTAACTGGTAATTAAATTGAATTTTAGGATTAAATTTTAAATTAATCTGATTTTTTCCAAATTTAATAAGATATTTGTATACAAATTAATTTTAAATTGAATTGTGAGTTTGGAATTCAAGAATAAATAAATTGGACTTAAGACTATATTTTAAAGAATAAGAAATTGTTTTCTAATTTTAATATATATAATAAGTATCTTGGGAAGTTATGATTTAAATTCAATATAATTTAAATTTCTAAAAAGCCATTTAAAGAATAAATTCTAATACACATATATGTATACATGTTTGTTTATTTGTATTTAAAGATATAATAGTTTGAAAATGAATAAAAGAATTTAATATTTTCTTTTAAAATTATATATACGTTTACGTAAGAATGAATTAATTAAGTAAAAATGGCTTGTTATTAACTTTAAAGTAACTAAGTATTACCTAAACTACAAGTGTTAAAATTTAAAGACATAAGTAACAAATGTTAACTACTAAACAACATCAAAAGACAAATGTTAAACTTCAAAACAAGTGGCATTTCTTAGATTTTATTTTATTTTATTTTATTTTATTTTTACTAAATGATTTTCAGCCTATAATACCTAAACTTCTCCTCTTCAATTCTTTTTTTTTCAAAATAAAAAGCTAAGAAAGTTAAACAACTCTTCTTTCTCAAATCTAAAAATCAGTTCTTCCTCAAACCAAAAAATTTATCAAACATCAAAACTTGAATATCATTCCTCAAATCTGAAAACAAAATCAATTTAAAAGCTTACAAATAAACTTCAAATCCTCTCAAACCAGAGCCTGCAACCATTCTTAAAAACCTGAACATCATTCATTAACCTGTCTTCATCCTCACATCCAAAAACCTACAAGTTTTCTTCAACTCTAAAATTTTCTGAAGCAACCTGGAACGTGTCAATTGCATGCAAATATGAGACAAGCAACAAGTTCGTACTTCAGCAATGCAGTTTTAAAATCAAAAAAACAAATGCAACTAAACAAGTAATTCAACCTAGAGTATCTTAATAGCTCGAAATGAAAAATCAAAGTAAAAAGCAGTGGATCAGATTCAAATTCAAACAAATACAACTACAAGCCTGGAATCAAAAGTATCTTCAACCTGGAGATCAAAATAAACTATCAACCTGAAATTAGACTTCAAAGATTCAATTCAACAATAAATATCAAGGTAGCAGATCAAATATCATTCCAAGAATAGCACTGTCTTTGCTTCTCTGTTTTACCCAGGTGAGCAAACTCCCTTATTTTTGCTTATATTCTTTGATATGGTAATGAATGCTTGAAGTATGATATGGGCTGTTGTTTCAAGTGGAATTATGTTTGTATATACATATAAGTGTGTATATATGCTTGTGCATGTCTGGGTTACAGACAAACATTCTTGTTCCAGGTTTATAGAGTAAATCTATTTCAAAAATCCATATTTCTCTCTCTGATTTTCTTTAAGGATTAGAATCTAAAAAAAGATTGTTTGTTTAAAAAACATTAAGTTTTGAAAATAAATTGGAGCAAAAACAATTTAAGCTTGCTCTGGAAAATCTGAAATTACAGGCAAACCTAAAACCTGTTGGAAAATTGATTATCATAATCTTTGATTTCAGTTATGTCATTTGAAATGTTTTAGAAAAAAATGATTTTTAAAGCAAAGATCAAAATTTTTCAACTTGAAATCACTGAGAATTTGTGAATTGAATGATTTTGGGTTTTAGGGCAGATTCAATTGATCTGGGTTATGATAAATCTCGTGATTGTGTTTGGAGCTTGGTAAATGGTCAGGGATCAGTAGAAAATTGTTGAATGAATTTTTAAATCACCATGAATGGCAAACGATATCAGTTTAGGGTTTAAACTCGTGTTTCTATAATGATCAGAAATCGACCCATAGCATCGACGTTGCTGCATCGGACTGGACAGGGACGTTTGATAGCGGTGCATGGTCGATAGGGGAAGCTCGTGACGGAAGCGCGTGACTTTTAGTGGCTTATGGAGTCAGAGCGAGGTGATTTAAGTTGATCGGAGTTGTTCTAGTTTTGGGTTGAACAACTCAAATTCGTGTTCACCATAGTTGCGTTGATCTGGAGGGTTAGGTGGGTTAAGTGGATGGGCAGTAACCTGGGAAGGTTGGCGAAGTTGACCGGAGCTCCTCAAAGCTCTGCTGCATATGCATACCACTTGGTTGGTGTCAGTGAAAAAAAATTGAGGAAGATGGATACGACTCGAAGAAACTCTTGGGAGAATCGTGTGGCAACTCAAAGTTAGGCTCGAGTAAATGTTTCGTTGCGTAGGGTTAACACTTAGAAAGATTTTGAGTTGAAAGCTAAGCATGCGCACGGGTCGATTTCTAAAAACTCGAAGAAGATGGTGGAATGGATCGGGGAACCCTCGGGTTTGACTCGGGGAGGTTTAAAAACAGTTTTCAAGTTTTAAAATAAATTCAAGTTTTAAACATGTTTTAAATTATTCTTTTAAAGGTAATTGTTTTATTTAAATGGATTAGCAGAGGTTTAATTTAATTATTTTGAAAGTAATTAAATTTTAATTTAATTAATTTGTGACATTATTTATTAATTAATTTAAATGAATAATGAAATTAATTAAGATAAAATGACTTTTAAATATGTTAATGATGGTTAAGTATAATTACTTGATTTAATTAATAAAAGGGTATTAAAGATAATTACTTTATGTAATTACATTTAAGGATGATTAATTAAGTAAAGTTTAATTAATGACAAGTAATTAAAGGAAGTTAATTGCTTAAAGATAATTACTTAATTAAAAGTAATTAATTAATGATTAAAGTTGGATTAATCAAGTGATTAACATTGATTTAAGATTAGGGATAGTCATTTATCGTAAGTAATTAAGGATAATTAATTTAATGGTAATAAATTAATTAAGGGTTAATTAATTAATCGAAGATAATTAATTAAATGGTGAATTAAATAGTTAAAGGTTAATTATTTAACAATTAAAGGTTGATTAATTATAATTAAAGGTTAATTAATTTATTATTAATGGTTAATTAATAAATGATTAAAGAATAATTAATCAAAATGATTTGTAATTTATTAATGTTAATTAACCAGGATTAGTAATTCATAAGTAATTAATCTGATTTGAATTAATCAGACAATTAACTGATCTTACTTATGAATGTTTGGATTGAATTGGATGCTTTGAATTGTGTGATATCCTTGATATATGATGTTCAATGATATGATTAAGCTGTGAAATGTAAGTTATTATCTGTGATGAATGTAATTTATTTATCTACGATGTAGCTATGTTACTTGTCTGTGATCTATGAATAAAGATAAGCGTTATAGTTTATACTGCTTATAAAATATATTTTTGTATTTGAATCTATGCTAATTGATGACGTGGCACTTTTATTGGGTAAAACCCTTGGACTACACTTATACACACACAAATATGGATTGCACGAGGAAATGGGTTAAGCTATAGACCTTTGAAATGTTTTTTAAAATTGAATCTTGAATCCAAATGGTTTTGGAAATGGATTGGGTTTAAAGTGAAAAGCTTTTGAAAAGGAATTTCAAAGATAAAAGTTATTTTTGAATAACTTGATTTAGTTTTGAAATTTGATTTAAATTAACATTCAAAAATTTGAAATTGAATTCTATGTTGAGAAATTATGATTTAAAAAGGTTATACAAGTTTATATGGGTTTTAAACCATTTTTAAAATGTTGTGTTGGGAATTTGAATTTAACCCAAAGATTTTAACTTGTATAAATGAAATCGGATTTTTCCAAAATGAAAACTGTTTGTGTTCAAATGATAAAAGCTTTCATATAAGGTAAAAATTTCCAATTTGTGATTTCAAGTTGTAGTGGTTTTCCATGTTATGAGTGAATCTTTGGAAACGGTTTGAAAACTATAAGTTATATCTTTGATTTAAGATTGAATGAGTTAATCCAATTGAAATGGAAATCATTTTGAAATCCATGAATGGATCTTTGTGAAACTGGGTGAACTTTGTGAAATGAATCTTTTTGTTTAAAGATTTGAAATGGTAATTTGTGTAAACCATTAGAAAGAAAGTTTTGGGTTTTTAAAAAGTTGTTACTTAACTGAAATCCCATATCCATATGTTTTTAAATATTGCGCTCACTATTCGGTTTAGCCGGGAGAGGATTTGTGTCATATAACCCATTCCGAATAGTGATACGACGTTATGGATAGCATTTGAAGACCGGTGGTGAAGACCGGGTGTCTTTGAGAACGATAGGATAACCTATCGAATGACTCTGCACTGAGTTGCTCCGGTATAGAGATCTCCATATGTGATGGGAAGTCTGATAGGGATTGCAGATACTCGGATTGCAAGGGCTTCTTCGGAAGTGCCTTCGGTCCCGTTCGAACCCGGAACGGACTTGTATGGTTGTATGTCTGACATTACACTTTGAGATATAAAACTGATCTCTATCAAATACATTTCTGTTGGTGGCGGAGAATTTATTCTCTTAGCGTAGCACCCTTCTCTTAGACGTACGAGCTCAGAGATTGTGTAGTTGATAGTTATCAGTGATATACTCCCAATTCGGTAGTGTGACATGCCGAGTGCTGCTGTGTGTTGTTGATCATTTGTTGATCAATTATTGATCAAAACATGACTTTGTGAAAATTGTAGCTTTGTGGACGAGACTGCATTAAGACCTCACACCCCAAAAATGGTCGAAACAGGAAAGATGCGGCAAGGTTATGAGGGTCATTCCCTTCTAGAAAAGGGTGGTATCATGGTATGACGCCCAGATACTTAACTCATGTGGTCACTGCAAATCTGTTACTTTGTGATTGCTTTGTTGTTGTTAGTGTAGAGGTACCTCGGATAAAGGTCGCAAACGGCCGGGGGATGGCATGCTCGGTTAGTAGTTACCTAGTTACAGAGGTAACCCGGCCTTGTGTTGGCAGGGAGCTAGTTAAGTTCTCGGGTTGTCCCTCCAGAGGCGTACCCATGTTGTAGCAGGATGTTCCTTAGTCTGAACATTTATTGGAAATCCAATCACCAATACACACCTTGTACGATTTTAGTTGTAGAACCTGCCATTTACTTATGGTGGTCACCACTGTTTAGATGGCAGCTATAGTAGGCATAGGTCGAAATATCTATGCTGGCTAAGATTAATATTATATTTTCAAAAGGTTTTATGCACTATGCACTAATAATAATATCAAAAGAATTTTACGTATCAAGCATGTTTGACTATCATAAGGATAAATCTCCTCCAATTCTGCGTTTGCATTGTGTGTTTGGCGAGAGGCCTTATGATAGTTTCATTTTCCAAAAAGCATTGCGGATTTAAATTTCAAAATCCTTTGTTGTTTGTTTTAAAGATAAATTGTTTTTGTTTGCTCATACCAGTCCCATGACTGATCTGGAGTTTATTGTTCCCTTCCTACACTCTGGGTGCCCACAATTTTCCACACGGGCAGTCTAGAGTTGGGGTTTTCAGATAATCATATAGTAGGCGTAGAATTCGATAGTGTCCAGTTTTTGGATTTGGCGATAGCAATTGTTCACTTGGGTCGGCCTTGCATAAGTCCAACTTGATGGGGGTTCGAGCTAGCTTTGGATTGGAGATGAGCGGTTGTCATTAAGGACATTGTATTTCCGCTGCTGTTGTCTCTGTTATTGTCTTGTATCTATCTTGGATATATTAATAGTCATTTGTATTTGATATTCAGTTGTATCAGATATTGTATCAATGTTGTATATTGATAAATTCATTTTCTTCCGCTGTGTTGTTATATTTAATGTGTTATAAGCTCCGGCGAGCAAGATTCGACGTTTGGATCTGCGGCATTCGAGTACAAGTGAAGTACGGGTGCTGATTTTCGAAGGTCGAGTCAGGATCATTTCATTTGGTATCAGAGCCAGGTTTCGATCCCGGGACCTATGGGTTATGATCATTTGTTGATCAATTGTTGATCAAAGCATGACTTTGTGAAAAACTATAGCTTTGTGGACGAGATTGCATCAGGATCTCACACCCCGAAAATGGTCGAAACAGGAAAGATGCGGCAAGGTAATGAGGGTCGCGCCCTTTAGGTGTGTCATTCTCTTCTGGAAAAGGGTGGTATCATGGTATGGAGCCCAGATATTTAACTTATGTGGTCACTGCGAATCTATTACTTTGTGATTGCTTTGTGGTTGTTGTTGTAGAGGTACCTCGGATAAAGGTCACAAACGACCGAGGGATGGCATGCTTGTGTAGTAGTTACCTGGTTACAGAGGTAACCCAGCCTTGTGTTCGCAGAGAGCTGGTTAAGTTCACGGGACGTCCCTCCAGAGGCGTACCCATGTGGCAGTAGGAAGTTCCTTAGCCTGACCATTTGTTGGAAATCCAATCACCAATATGCATCTTGTACGGTTTTAGTTGTAGAACCTGCCATTTACTTATGGTGGTCTCCACAGTTTAGATGGTAGCTATATTAGGCATAGTTCGAAATGTCTATGCTGGCTAAGATTAATATACTTTCGTAAGGTTTTCTGCACTATGCACTAATAATAATATCAAAAGAATTTTGCGTATCAAGAATGTTTGACTATAATAAGGAGAAATCTCCTCCAATTTTGCGTTTGCATTGTGTGTGTGGCGGGAGGCCTTATGGTAGTTTCAGTTGCCAAAAAGCATTACAGATTTAAATTTCAAAATCCTTTGTTGTATGTTGTAAAGATAAACTATTTTTGTTTGCTCATACCAGTCTCATGACTGACCTGGAGTTTATTGTTCCCTTCCTAAACTCTGGGTGCCCACAATTTTCCACACGGGGAGTCTAGAGTTGGGTTTTTCAGATAATCATATAGTAGGCGTAGAATTCGATAGCGTCCATTTTTTGGATTTGGCGATAGCAATTGTTCACTTGGGTCGGACTTGCTTAAGTGCAACTTGATGGGGGTTCGAGCTAGCTTTGGATTGGAGATGAGGGGTTGGCATTGAAGTCACTGTCTTTCCGCTGCTGTTGTCTCTGCTATTGTCTTGTATCTATCTTGGATATATTGATAGTGTAACGACCCACCTTCCATACCATAGAAAGACGCATCATTAAGAAGAAAGAAAGGGATAGAAAAAAGAAAAAGAAAAAAAAAGAACCAAACAACATCAGAATCTCACAGCGGAACGAATAAATTATATTAATCAAATAAAATATTACATAGTATCATATACATCAGAGTTATACAACTCAAACTACACAAAACTAGACAGTTATAACACCTGTCTGGATATTACAACTCAAGTACATGACAGAAACAGAAACAACTCAAACACAGCGGAACCACTATATATATATATATATATATATATATATATATATATATATATATATATATATATATATATCTACAAGCTGAAGCCACCTGCTCCTTATCTCCTCCAGAACTTGTCAAAGCAAACCTGAATCACTTGACTACTCATACGTAATATGAGTACCCAAGAGTTTAATAAAATTGAAAATAAACACTCGGGTCAGACAGGGGTCCAGTGTGAGTAAACGGTTAAAAGTTGCTTAACTTTGAATATCCATTGAAACAAAGGTATCACGTAAGACTCCCTATAAATAAACATGGGTAAGTTTTACATTACGCTAACCAAAACTTTTGATAGGAAATCCAGTGATATTATACTAGGATTTTCAAAATAAAATACAGAAATAGCTGGAATGCTTACATCTCACTTTCCAACATAGTTGGGCACAATGAAAACCATACAGGCGCTTATTGGATTTTGGATTCCATACAATGGCAAGGCTATTGGGGTACCGCCCGTCACAGTACGTGGCCTAGATAACTGTACCGAGGAGTACGCCCGCTCCGCTGCAACACAAAGCTGGAACCATCCCTTACTGGACAGTCCCGAACAAGACCGCCCCGGCAGTTGTCATGATCAACCGCCCCACACAGCCGAAATAAAAGGGTCCTCTAGACAGGGGTAAATCTCATCCTACTTGGGCATGACCCACTTAGCCTTGCTGCACCTCCCCTGTTTTAGCCATTCCCGGTTGATGAGGCTTGAGGCTGCGATTACCTTTATAGGACACATCTATCTTAGAATGCTCATCGTCCACCTAACGATGTTCTGAAAGCATTCAATCCATACAAGTTCGTTCCGGTTTCGAACGAAACCGAAGGCACTATCTCGTTACACTCATTTTGGAATCACCCTCAGAGTTAACGACAATAGCCCTTGCACTCTGAATCACCATCTCGAACCTATAAGTACTATTTCCGTCACTCATCACGGAATCACCCCCAGAGTTATACTGACGAATAGTTCTTACACCTCGAGTCTTCACTTGCACCCCCCTTGGATTCACGACCTAACATTTAACTTGGATCGATGTGGTTTTCGGAATTCCAAGTTTGGAAACCCGATCCCGGTCTCATCGAATCCAAACGCCATCTTAATGTCCAAGTGATTTAAGTTTAACGAATTAATTCAATTTAAACATATTGAATTCACATTGCATCGTTCACAGATAAATACCACACATTTATCATTGATATATCAAATATCATACCACAGAATATCACAATATATCATCCAAAGATATCAACCAATCCAGATATTCCACAACAATCATACACAAACAGGCATTATTAATTCCTTTATAATTAATTTATCATCTTAAATTAAATTAATTATTTGAGAATTAAACAACTAATCCTGCTTGAACAATCATTAATTAATTACAATTAATTTATTAATCACTCTTCAATCATCTTCATAATCCAATTAATTAATCTTCAATTACAGATTAATTATCCTTAAATAATATTCTTAATTAATCACCTAGATTAATTATTCTTCAATTACACTATGTAATTAACCTTTAAATTAATTACACAGATTAATTTATCTTTAAGCATTAACTAATCTTAATTAATTTCTAATTAATTAATTAACAATAATTAGTTACATAAATCCTTAATTAATTATTACTCCTTTCACACTTCATTGATTAACTATCTCATAACTAAAAACACTTATTAACTAATTAAACAATTAATTATTCATTAATTTCATAAATTAATGACCTCTAACTACTTTATAAATCAACAATTACATTTAATGATTAATTATAAACTTAATTACATTTATTAATCAACCTGTTTAATCACAATCAGTAATTAACTTCCCTAATTACTTCACCAATTAAATCAACACTTTGATTAATTACATTAATCAATTTTTTAATTACACTGAGTAATTATCCTTAATTACTTTCCTAAGTAATTATACCTCTTAAATTACTATCCATCCAGTAATTTCCTCAATTAATTACATTCAGTAATTATTCATTAATTACTTAACTAAGTAATTACGCATTTTATATTACATTAAATAATTATAGTTAATCCCATCATTAAGTAATTCTTTTTAATTAATTAAACTTAATTAATTAACTAAAATTAACCACAAAACTTAATTAATTACACTGAGTAATTAATTACTTTAATTACTTCATTAAGTAATTATGTTTAAATAATTCTTCTTAATCATTAAGTAATTAACTTCTTATTTACTTATTAACCAATTATTTTTAGTTAATTAAACTTGATTAAATTAATTTCTAATTAAGTAATTAATTACACAACTAATTTACCATAATTTAATTACTTACATTAACCAATTTAAGATAATTAAGTAATTCTTTAATTACCTTTATAATCAAAAACTTGATTAATATAAACCATAATCCATTAACTTTAATCAATCATTTTAAAAATTAAATTTTAAATTCAAAAACTTGAAATTGGTTTACTCTAAAACATCATCTTTAATTTATCATTAACTTTTAATTTACCTAAGTTAAATACCTTACTAAATCACAATTTTAAATCGATTTAAATACAATTTTATTTAAAACATTATTATATCATTAACAAAATAAAATTGAAAACAAACTATTTTAAAACAAAAGTTTAAATTTTAAAAATTCAAACTTTAAAACAAAAATTATTTTAAGAACAAACATTCTTTCTTTATACAATAAATTTTAAAACACTTTGTTCAAACATCAATTTGCTTCCAATTTGAAACTTCATATAAAGTATAATAATCCGATTAATACTAGACTATAAACAAACTAACTATTTAAAAAACAAATTTAATTTAACTTGTTAAAACACAAAGATTTAAATTAAAAAAATTCAAACATATTAAAAACTGTTTTAAAACTTTGTCTCAAAATCTGAGTTTGGTTTTAAACATCAGAAATATCACTTTGCAGTTAAAATTTGAACAGGGTATAATACCTGTAACCAAGACTCTAAACCCAAACACACGCAAACGACCCTCTACCACTTCGAGTTGTACACGGGTCGAACACGAGACTATACTCGAGCAGACCACCGAAGAACCCATGGACAAACACTCTTCCCAAACTAAAACTGCTGCACCAAAAATAGCTCGTGCACGTGCATGATAGTATCGGCCGACGGCGATCAACTCCGGCATACCCCACAAGTCGCCTCTGGCCTCGACAACCCCCTCGTCACCCATAATCGAAGAAAACGCCACCAAAACAAATTATGGCTACTGCGTCCTCCACCTAAAAAATACTCGAACCAAAAGGTTCGCCGTCAACGGCGAACCCCAACGCCGGAGTGCCTGCAAATCCACCCACACACGCGCCACGCTCCACTCAAGCCTTATCCCTACTCGCGATCCACCAAAAACCAACGACGACGACGAAATATCCACAATTCCGACCCCAAACAAAAAACAACCCCAAACCCTACTAACCCCTTCCACGGCCACCACTGTCGCCATAAAAATCTGCCACTATTTTTCCCGAATCACCCGGAACCAAGTCCCCCTCCATGCCGAAGCTCGACCTCCAACTCAGCTTCAATCATCGGCAATCGACCCATAAACCAATTCGAGGTAATTCTAAATTCCTCTCTTAATCCTAAATTAAAAATTACAAATTTTACATTAAAATTCATATTTTGATAGTATGTTTCAGATTAACTAAGGGAATTTGAAATTTATCAAACTTGAATTTTCTCATTTTTGAATGTCAACTGTATATTCATAATTTTTAGAGTATTTTTCAAATACATTCACTTGAAATAAATTTTAAAAACAAGAATAACATGTTATTAGCATCTTTTCTTCGATAATCAATGTTTAATTGTGATTATACAGAGAACTTTGAGCTACTGTAGTTGATCTTGCAACAGTTTTTTTTACAGAGAATACAATACACAGATATGTACTCATGTTTGTACAGAACAAATCAAATTTTAAATGATAATTCTGAGCAACAACATGATTTAACATCATCATATCCAACATGCAAGCATGGATACAATATTAACATTTCACAGATCAACATATAAAGGATTGAAACTGTTTTAAAAAAGAAATTTACTCACCTAGCTTATAAACAGAGAGCACTGCATTTTTAATTCCTGGAATTTGAATTACTGCATTTCATTTCTGTTGAAACAGTGAATTTTTTGCTTTTTAACTTGTTGATGAATTTGCATGTTGTTCAGATTGCCAGTTGAGTTTGAAGCCATTTTTCAGGTTGCAATTAGATCTGAGTTGCAGTTTTGAATTTGCATTTGATTTCTCTTATTTTTTGAAGAGAATTTACAGAAGTTTAGCCGAAGAAAAATAAACAAAACAGATTTTTTTTTCTTTCTAAACTTTAATGAAAACAATACTTTCTTTTAAACATAAGAATTGCCACTTGTTACAAGAATAACTTCATGTATTAACAAATGTCCAACCCTTCATTATCTTGTAAACAAGTGTAGTTTATAATTTCTCATGATGCCATGTGTTTAAAGATTGCATTAATTACTTGTTATTACCAATAAATTTAAACCTTAATTACAAAACTAATTTAATACTCATGTTATATATATAACTTATGAAATGTATTTAACTTTGTGATTTAATTTATAATTATTTAAAACTTACTTTCCTAAAGATAAGTTTAAAAGAAAGTAACATTTATTTAAATTTTATTTTCAAAGTTTAAACATAAATTTCTATAACTAACATTGATATCATATATAAAATCTAAATTTGTTTTCAAAAACCAATTTAAAGAAAACAAATTAAATCTTTACAATAATGTACTATTTTCAAGTTATCATTCTTTTTAAAAAAAATTCCTTTAATTGTTTTATAAATAAAAAAATTAATTTTAAATTGCTTTTGAAAGGCATTTTTATTAAACCAAAACAAAAAATTCCAAATCACTATAAAAACTTAGGTACATTATAAATTTGAAAACATATTTTCTTTTTAAGTTTAATCCATAATTTTCTATTTACAATAAATATCCAAATATAAATATTCATTATAAATAGAACATCTTAAATATTAACTTCAGAAATTATTTGAATTTTAAAACAAAACTCCAAATCACAATATATAAACATATATATTATAATTTGAAAATATTTTTATTAAATTTAAATTGAAACAATTTCCTTATTACAATGTATACATATATATATTACAAATAGAATATTTTGATTAACTTAAAAAGATCAATTATTATTATTAATTAGACATATATATTATTATTATTATTTGAAAAGAATAACATTCAAATTAAATTATCATTATTATTGAGTTTTTGAAAAGATAACATTTGTTAAGTTAGATTAATTATTATTTTTGAATATATAATATTTGGTTAAATTAGATTTTTAAATCAATATAACATATTTTAAAATAAATTATAAATGGAAATTATTAAATAAGTACTGTCAAAATCCCGGGACATAACATTCCTCCCCCTTTAAAAGAATTTCGTCCCCGAAATTAAAAGCAAAGATAATTTAATAATTCCATACAGATTTTAATTTTAAAATAGCAACAAATGCTATCAACCATAGTAGAAACCATAACATCCAATTCAAACAATCAATTCTAATTATCCAAACAAAATTCTGGACAGAATTTCCTTGAGTTTCCCGGGTACAAACACCGGTTACTCGCTCTATAGAATCTAAACTAGCTGCTCTATTCAGATCTAGAACTCCTATATATCCAGATCTACAATCAAAACAGGATACTGGATTACAAACAATCCGATCAACTTCCAAATCTCCATGATCTGCTGGTTCTAAACCAGTGATAGATCAAACACTTATCCTTAAGAGAAAAAAAGGATTCCAAATACACTCTTGAGCTAGCTTCCCATCTTATCCAATCTCATCACTCTTATGATCGGAGAAAACTTATCCAAAAATTAACTCTCCGACTTCGAATTCTGAATCTCTTCGTCTCTTGTCCATAACTTTCGCTGATCCTGGACTGCCCTCAATCTTCTTGACAATCCAAACTTCACAGATGCTTCTCAAATCAAGGCTGGATCAAGAATGAGATGACTTCCTGATTTTACTCAACAAGATGGTTTCCCAAAATCCATCGAAATCCAAAACACCAATCTACCATACAGGCATCAAAAGACTTCAAACTTGCTTCTCCTATTCGGAAAACAGAACAGATGCTCCTAACATCCAAGTCTTCAAATCCCAAAAGAACTTCCTAAAGAAAACCTTAAATCCAAGAAAACACAAATCTTTCGATGAATCCGAGGTTGCTTCTATTCTGGAATAGCTGCCACCATGCTTCCACTGCACAACTCTGATCCAAAGAAGAGGAGAAAGCTTTTGATGAACATAAGCACAAACTTGATCAACTTATCTAGAAACGTTGTTCATCAAATTCCATAAAAGCTTAATGACCTATCCGATTTGGTCACAAATACTACAACATAAATCCATTCGAGAAACTAGAACCAATCAATTCTGATTGCTCACAAAAATCCTCTACCCTGGAATCTTCTCTCTACTAGGCCAAACCACCAGAAAATCCAAGAACCAAATCGAAACAGAACTCCATCTCCCGATGCGGACAAACTCCTTTGACTTCCTCGAAGATATTCAGAAAGTCTCAAACCACTTTGATAGCTCCAACATCTTTAGAGATGTGTCCCACTAAAGTAAAGATTACTAAAGAACCTCCGAATCATTGCAAGTCACTTTTGCGCTTCTACCCAGTTCGAATTCCAAAGAAACTATTCTCTCTTACATAACAGAACAGCTTAAGGCCTCCAAAAGAAGAAACTGATGGTCCACCTTAACCACAGACATCTTACCCAGCTGAGCTTCCAGAAGAAGAAGACAAGCCTTCACGATTTACCCGATCTACTGATAGAACAATCTCAAAGACTTCTGAACCACCGAAGAAACGGACCACACAACTGCTTCCGAACTCCACCTCTAGGATACTGCTGAGCCAAAGATCTCCCTGACAGCACATCCAACACCTCGGAGCTGCCCTTACTACCACAGACCTCCTATCCAAAAGCTCCTTGAATCCCAAAGCTATATCAACCAACTCCACAAAAAGAGTCTTCAAGATGAGCAGAAACCTCTCAAGAAACTCGGCTTCAGACCAAGCACAAACACATAGTTGAACTGAGTCTCCCACTCCAATACAGATAAGACTCCTTCCGATGGTTGCCAAAATACCATTACTTGCTTCAGCTCTTCCGACTGATCCAAACTCTAGAGAATCCGCTCGCACGAGCGCAATCCAAACTTATACTCCAAAGATAAACTCCGAACCTTCAAAAGATTTTCTTCAGAGATCGATGAAATTCATACACCAAGCTGCCAAACTTACTCAATATACTCAAAACTGTCTTGGCAGATACCCTTCCAACCTCAAATACTCGGACTTCTTCCATTGATAGTCGTGCTATACACACCACTATCTCTCCTACTTCTAGAACTTATGTTGGCAAACCCGAACAGGTAACCCAACAAAATAAGTAGGAATAAACAAATATATATATATATATATATAGTCAAAATTACAAATACGCTCTCTCAAGAAAGACACCACTCCAGAGTCTAGGTATTCGCTCAACCTAGCGCTCTGATACCACAATGTAACGACCCGCCTTCCATACCATAGAAAGACGCATCATTAAGAAGAAAGAAAGGGATAGAAAAGATAGAAAAGAAAGAACCAAACAACATCAGAATCTCACAGCGGAACGAATAAATTATATTAATCAAATAAAATATTACATAGTATCATATACATCAGAGTTATACAGCTCAAACTACAGAAAACTAGACAGTTATAACACCTGTCTAGATATTACAACTCAAGTACATCATAGAAACAGAAACAACTCAAAAACAGCGGAACCACTATATACACACACACTCACGCACACACACACACACGCTGAAGCTACCTGCTCCATATCTCCTCCAGAACTTGTCAAAGCAAACCTGAATCACTTGACTACTCATACGTAATATAAGTACCCAAGATTTTAATAAAACAGAAAATAAACGCTCGGGTCAGACAGGGGTCTGGTGTGAGTAAACGGTTAAAAGTTGCTTAACTTTGAAAATCCTTTGAAACAATGGTATCACGTAAGATGCCCAATAAATAAACATGGGTAAGTTTTTACCTTACGCTAAACAAAACATTTGGTTGGAAATCCAGTGATATTGTAATAGGGTCTAGGGTTTTCAAAATAAAATACAGAAATAGCTGGAATGCTTACATCTCACGTTCCAACATATTTGGGCACAATCAAAACCGTACAGGCACTTATTGGATTTTGGATTCCACACAATGGCAGGGCTACTGGGTACCGGCCACAGTACGTGGTCTAGATCACCGTACCGAGGAGTACGCCCACTCCCCTGCAACACAAAGCCGGAACCATCCCTTACTGGACATTCCCGAACAAGACCACCCCAGCAGTTGTCACGATTAACCACCCCACACAGCCGAAATAAAAAGGTTCCTCTAGACAGGGGTAAATCTCGTCCTACTTGGGCATGACCCACTTAGCCTTGCAGCACCTCCCATGTTTTAGCCATTCCCGGTTGATGAGGCTTGAGGCTGCGATTACCTTTATAGGACACATCTATCTTAGAATGCTCATCGTCCACCTGACGATGTTCTGAAAGCATTCAATCCATACAAGTTCGTTCCAGGTTCGAACGAAACCGTAGGCACTATCTCGTTACACTAATTTTAGAATCACCTTCAGAGTTAACGACAATAGCCCTTGCACACTGAATCACCATCTCGAACATATAAGTACTATTTGCGTCAAACTCATCACGGAACCACCCCCAGAGTTATACTGACGAATAGTTCTTACACCTCGAGTCTTCACTTGCACTCTCCTTGGATTCACAACCTAACGTTTAACTTGGATCGATGTGGTTTTTGGAATTCCAAATTTGAAACCAGATCCCGGTTTCATCGAATCCAAACGCCATCTTAATGTCCAAGTGATTTAAGTTTAACAAATTAATTCAATTTAAACATATTGAATTCACACAGCATCATTCACAGATAAATACCACACATTTATCATTGATATATCAAATATCATACCACAGAATATCACAATATATCATCCAAAGATATCAACCAATCCAGATATTCCACAACAATCATATACAAACAGGCATTATTAATTCCTTTATAATTAATTTAATCATCTTAAATTAAATTAATTACTTGAGAATTGAACAACTAATCCTGCTTAAACAATCATTAATTAATTACAATTAATTTATTAATCACTCTTCAATCATCTTCATAATCCAATTAATTAATCTTCAATTACAGATTAATTATCCTTTAATCATATTCTTAATTAATCACCTAGATTAATTATTCTTCAATTACACTATGTAATTAACCTTTAAATTAATTACATAGATTAATTTATCTTTAAGCATTAACTAATATTAATTGATTTCTAATTAATTAATTAACAATAATTAATTACATAAATCCTTAATTAATTACATTAATTAATTATTACTCCTTTCACACTTCATTGATTAATTATCTCATAATTAATCACACTTATTAACTAAATAAACAATTAATTATTCATTAATTTCATAAATTAATGACTTCTAATTACTTTATAAATCAATAATTACATTTAATGATTAATTATAAACTTAATTACATTTATTAATCAACCTGATTAGTCACAATCAGTAATTAACTTCCTTAATTACTTCACCAATTAAACCAACACTTTGATTAATTACATTAATCAATTCTTTAATTACACTGAGTAATTATCCTTAATTACTTTCCTAAGTAATTATACCTCTTAAATTACTATCCATCAGTAATTTCCTCAATTAATTACATTCAGTAATTATTCATTAATTACTTAACTAATTAACTACACATTTTTAATTACATTAAGTAATTATAGTTAATCCCATCATTAAGTAATTCTTTTTAATTAATTAAACTTAATTAATTAACTAAAATTAACCATAAAACTTAATTAATTACTCTGAGTAATTAATTACTTTATTAAGTAATTATGTTTAAATAATTCTTCTTAATCATTAAGTACTTTACTTCTTAATTACTTATTAACTAATTATTTCTTAGTTAATTAAACTTGATTACATTAATTTCTAATTAAGTAATTAATTATACTTATTCACAACTAATTTACCATAATTTAATTACTTACATTAACCAATTTAAGATAATTAAGTAATTCTTTAATTACCTTTATAATCAAAAACTTGATTAATATAAACCATACTCCATTAACTTTAATCAATCATTTTAAAAATTAAATTTTAAATTCAAAAACTTGAAATTGGTTTACTCTAAAACATCATCTTTAATTTATCATTAACTTTTAATTTACCTAAGTTAAATACCTTACTAAATCACAATTTTAAATCAATTTAAATACAATTTTATTTAAAACATTATTATATCATTAACAAAATAAAATTGAAAACAAACTATTTAAAACAAAAGTTTACATTTTAAAAATTCAAACTTTAAAACAAAAATTCTTTTAAGAACAAACATTCTTTCTTTATACAATAAATTTTAAAACACTTTGTTCAAACATCAATTTGCTTCCAATTTGAAACTTCATATAAAGTATAATAATCCGGTTAATACTAGACTATAAACAAACTAACTATTTTAAAAACAAACTTAATTTAACTTGTTAAAACACAAAGATTTAAATTAAAAAAATTCAAACATATTAAAAACTGTTTTAAAACTTTGTTTCAAAATCTGAGTTTGGTTTTAAACGCAGTTAAAATTTGAACAGGGTATAATACCTGTAACCAAGACTCTAAACCCAAACACACGCAAACGACCCTCTACCACTTCGAGTTGTACACGGGTCGAACATGAGACCATACTCGAGCAGACCACCGAAGAACCCATGGCCAAACACTCTTCCCAAACCAAAACTGTTGCACCAAAAATAGCTCGTGCACGTGCATGATAGTATCGGCCGACGGCGATCAACTCCGGCATACCCCACAAGTCGCCTCTGGCCTCGACAACCCCCTCGTCACCCACAATCGAAGAAAACGCCACCAAAACAAATTATAGCTACTACGTCCTCCACCTGAAAAATACTCGAACCAAAAGGTTCGCCGTCAACGGCGAACCCCAATGCCGGAGTGCCTGCAAATCCACCCACACACACGCCATGCTCCACTCAAGCCTTATCCCTACTCGCGATCCACCAAAAACCAACGACGACAATGAAATTTCCACGATTCCGACCCCAAACATAAAACAACCCCAAACCCTACTAACCCCTTCCACGGCCACCACAGTCGCCATAAAAATCTGCCACTATTTTTCCCGAATCACCCGGAACCAAGTCCCCCTCCATGCCGAAGCTCGACCTCCAACTCAGCTTCAATCATCGGCAATCGACCCATAAACCAATTCCAGGTAATTCTAAATCCCTCTCTTAATTCTAAATTAAAAATTACAAATTTTACATTAAAATTCATATTTTGATAGTATGTTTCAGATTAACTAAGGGAATTTGAAATTTATCAAACTTGAATTTTCTCATTTTTGAATGTCAACTGTATATTCATAATTTTTAGAGTTTTTTTCAAATACATTCACTTGAAATAAATTTTAAAAACAAGAATAACATGTTATTAGCATCTTTTCTTCGATAATCAATGTTTAATTGTGATTATACAGAGAACTTTGAGCTACTGTAGTTGATCTTGCAACAGTTTTTTTTTACAGAGAATACAATACACAGATATGTACTCATGTTTGTACAGAACAAATCAAATTTTAGATGATAATTCTGAGCAACAATATGATTTAACATCATCATATCCAACATGCAAGCATGGATACAATATTAACATTTCACAGATCAACATATAAAGGATTGAAACTGTTTTAAAAAAGAAATTTACTCACCTAGCTTATAAATAGAGAACACTGCATTTTTAATTCCTGGAATTTGAATTACTGCATTTCATTTCTGTTGAAACACTGAATTTTTTGCTTTTTAACTTGGTGATGAATTTGCATGTTGTTCAGATTGCCAATTGAGTTTGAAGCCATTTTTCAGGTTGCAATTAGATCTGAGTTGCAGTTTTGAATTTGCATTTGATTTCTCTTATTTTTTGAAGAGAATTTACAGAAGTTTAGCTGAAGAAAAATACACAAAACAGAATTTTTTTCTTTCTAAACTTTAATAAAAACAATACTTTCTTTTAAACATAAGAATTGCCAATTGTTACAAGAATAACTTCATGTATTAACAAATGTCCAACCCTTCATTATCTTATAAACAAGTGTAGTTTATAATTTCTCATGATGCCATGTGTTTAAAGATTGCATTAATTACTTGTTATTACCAATAAATTTAAACCTTAATTACAAAACTAATTTAATACTCATGTTATATATATAACTTATGAAATGTATTTAACTTTGTGATTTAATTTATAATTATTTAAAACTTACTTTCCTAAAGATAAGTTTAAAAGAAAGTAACATTTATTTAAATTTTATTTTCAAAGTTTAAACATAAATTTCTATAACTAACATTGATATCATATATAAAATCTAAATTTGTTTTCAAAATCCAATTTAAAGAAAACAAATTAAATCTTTACAATAATGTACTATTTTCAAGCTATCATTCTTTTTAAAAAAATTCCTTTAATTGTTTTATAAATAAAAAAATTAATTTTAAATTGCTTTTGAAAGGCATTTTTATTAAACCAAAACAAAAAATTCCAAATCACTATAAAAACTTAGGTACATTATAAATTTGAAAACATATTTTCTGTTTAAGTTTAATCCATAATTTTCTATTTACAATAAATATCCAAATATAAATATTCATTATAAATAGAACATCTTAAATATTAACTTCAGAAATTATTTGAATTTTAAAACAAAACTCCAAATCACAATATATAAACATATATATTATAATTTGAAAATATTTTTATTAAATTTAAATTGAAACAATTTCCTTATTACAATGTATACATATATATTACAAATAGAATATTTTTATTAACTTAAAAAGATCAATTATTATTAATTAGACATATATATTATTATTATTATTTGAAAAGAATAACATTCAAATTAAATTATCATTATTATTGAGTTTTTGAAAAGATAACATTTGTTAAGTTAGATTAATTATTAGTTTTGAATATATAATATTTGGTTAAATTAGATTTTTAAATCAATATAACATATTTTAAAAATAAATTATAAATGGAAATTATTAAATAAGCATTGCCAAAATCCCAGGACATCACAGATAGTCATTTGTATTTTATATTCAGTTGTATCAGATATTGTATCAATGTTGTATATTGATAAATTCATTTTCTTCCGCTGTGTTGTTACATTTAATGTGTTATAAGCTCCAGCGAGCAAGATTCGACGTTTGGATCTGCGGCATTCGAGTACAAGTGAAGTACGGGTGCCGATTTTCGAAGGTCGAGTCAAGATCGTTTCATTTGGTATCAGAGCCAGGTTTCGATCCTGGGACCTTTGGGTTATGATCATTTGTTGATCAATTGTTGATCAAAGCATGACTTTGTGAAAAAGGGTATCTTTATGGACGAGACTGCATCAGGACCTCACACCCCAGAAATGGTCGAAACAGGAAAGATGCGACAAGGTTATGAGGGTCGTGCCTTTTAGGGTGTGTCATTCCCTTCTGGAAAAGGGTGGTATCATGGTATGGAGCCTTGATACTTAACTCATGTGGTCAGTGCAAATCTATTACTTTGTGATTGCTTTGTGGTTGTTGGTGTAGTGGTACCTCATATAAAGGTCGCAAACGACCGGGGGATGGCATGCTCATGTAGTAGTTACCTAGTTACAGAGGAAACCCGACCTTGTGTTGGTAGAGAGCTGGTTAAGTTCTCGGGATGTCCCTCTAGAGGCGTACCCAGTTATAGTAGGAAGTTTCTTGGCCTGACCATTTGTTGGAAATCTAATCACCAATACGCATCTTGTACGGTTTTAGTTGTAGAACCTGCAATTTACTTATGGTGGTCACCACTGTTTAGATGGTAGCTATAGTAGGCATAGTTCGAAATGTCTATGCTGGATAAGATTAATATTATACTTTCGAAAGGTTTTCCGCATTATGCACTAATAATAATATCAAAAGAATTTTGCTTATCAAGCATGTTTGACTATCATAAGGAGAAATCTCCTCCAATTCTGCGTTGGCATTGTGTGTGCGACGGGAGGCCTTATGGTAGTTTCATTTTTCAAAAAGCATTACGGATTTAAATTTTAAAATCCTTTGTTGTTTGTTTTAAAGATAAATTGTTTCTGTTTGCTCATACCGGTCTCATGACTGACCTAGAGTTTATTGTTCCCTTCCTAAACTCTGGGTGCCCACAATTTTCCAAACGGACAGTCTAGAGTTGGGTTTTTCAGATAATCATATAGTAGGCGTAGAATTTGATAGCGTCCAGTTTTTGGATTTGGCGATAGCAATTGTTCACTTGGGTTGGACTTGCTTAAGTCTAACTTGATGGGGGTTCGAGCTAGCTTTGGATTGGAGATGAGGGGTTGGCATTGAAGACATTGTCTTTCCGCTGCTGTTGTCTCTGTTATTTTCTTGTATCTTTCTTTGATATATTGATAGTCATTTGTATTTGATATTCAGTTGTATCAGATATTGTATCAATGTTGTATATTGATAAATTCATTTTCTTCCGCTGTGTTGTTATACTTAATGTGTTATAAGCTCCGGCGAGCCAGATTCGATGTTTGGATCTGCCGCATTCGAGTACAAGTGAAGTACGGGTACCGATTTTCAAAGTTCGAGTCAGGATCGTTTCATTTGGTATTAGAGCTGAAGGTTAAAACTTTAGCTCAGGAGTAAAACACATTAGGTAACTCGTTAGAGATAGGGTGAAGTATACCCTAGAATGAGTATCCCTAAGATATCCGTCTGTAGGCCTCAGTAAATTGTCTTACTATTCACTGATAGTAAGTATAAGTGCAAGAAGAGGACGAGATAGGGGACAGGGGAGTACCACTTGCAATGGTCAATACCCTGCAATAACGGAAATAATTTTCTCTATCAATCTCCTTTGATCCAGTTTCAAATTCTTCAATGGCTTTGTGACAGCTCCACAAAGAAGTTCGGTGTGGTGATGACCCTGCGAATCGTATAAATAAGTTCCTGTCTCGTATTCTCGTTATCATCTTTCGTTTTAAACTCTAATGAATTTGAAATTTTATTTGGAATAAATCGGTTAACAAATATAAAGCTAAATTTGAATTGTATCAATAAAACGATATCGGTAAAAACCAAATTTGAAATTCTATTGTAATTTCTTGTGAGTGTCAAAAAGTCCGAAGAGGGACAAGTTGGCATATACTTTGGGGTGTTCCGACCCAAGTTGGAATCCATACCTAGTGTATGAGAAATTATGGAAGGTTGAATCTATGTACCTATTCTTTGGGGTCCGATATATTCTATGAATGGTTAGTTATCCCTTTGAAACAAATGGATTCCGTGTATATTTCATAGATTTGGTGACCCGAGTGTCTTATATAGTATCGAATGAGTTTGTTCTCATATTGTTGATATTCTAATTTGGTAAGTCAAATGCAGAATAGATATTCAGCTTGATCTAGTAATTCATCTCTCTATATTCTTTTGTTGTCTCCCCGTCTTTCAAATTTCGAGGACGAAATTTCCTTAAGGAGGGAATCTGTAACGATCCCGATTTTTGAGTCAAATTTAACTGGTAATTAAATTGAATTTTAGGATTAAATTATAAATTAATATGATTTTTTCTAAATTCAATACGGTATTTGTATATAAATTAATTTTAAATTTAATTGTGAGTTTGAAATTCAAGAATAAATAAATTGGACTTAAGACTATATTTTAAAGTAATAAGAAATTGTTTTCTAATTTTAATATATATAATATGTATTTTAGGAATTTATGATTTAAATTCAATATAATTTAAATTTCTAAAAAGCCATTTAAAGAATAAATTCTAATATACATATATGTATACATGTTTGTTTATTTGTATAAATAAATATTTATTTAAAGATATAATAGTCTGAAAATGAATAAAAGAATTTAATATTTTCTTTTAAGATTATATATACATTTACATAAGAATGAATTAATTAAGTAAAAAGGGCTTTTTATTAACTTTAAAATAAATAAATATTACTTAAATTACAAGTGTTAAAATTTAGAGACATAAGTAACAAATGTTAACTAATAAACAACATCAAACGACAAATGTTAAACTTTAAAACAAGTGGCATTTTTTAGATTTAATTTTCTTTTATTTTTACTAAATGATTCTCAGCCTATAATACCTAAACTTCTCCTTTTCTATTCTATTTTTTTCAAAATCAAAAGCTAAGAAAGGTAAACAAAACAAGTCTTTTTTCTCAAATCTGAAAATCAGTTCCGTAACGATCCCAATTCTTGAGTCGAATTTATTTGGTAATTAAATTAAATTTTGAATTCAATTGTGAATTAATTGAGAATATAATTGGATTTGAAATAAAAAATATATAAAAAATAAAATAAGATAAAATAAAATAAAATAAATTGAATTAAATTTTAAGCTAGAAGTTCTAAGAATGAAATATATTGTGAATAGAATTTTTGGGTATATTTGAATTTTACAAAATGAATAAGGTGTATATTTATTTATATAAATAGATTATCACTTGAAATTTGATTTTGAGATTGAAATTCAATAATTAATGTTTTTATAGAAACTAATTGGATTTAAAAGTTGTATTTTGGAAAACAATATATATATATATATATATATATATATCTAATTAGGATTGTAGGTATATAATCTAATTTGATTTCAAAATCATTTAAAATTGTATAAGTACAAAATAAAATGTATGAATACAAAAGTAGATAAGAATAAATAGAAAATTTTAAATATACATATCTTTTAGGAATTAATAAGAAAACATATATATGTAAGATTGGTTTGTAAATTTATAAAATAAGATTTTAAGAGTGTTTAACATTGAAACCATAATAAGTATAATCTAAAAATATACGTATGTAAACATAAGATTAACAAGGGTTTAAACCATAATTTCAAAGTTGATTAAAGTAAGGACTTAGACACAATTTTTAAATTTATTTAAATTAAGGGTTCGAATACAAATTTCCTTCATGTTAACAAGTGTAAGGCAAGTAATCACAAAGATTAACAAGTATAAACCATGCAATAAGAAATTAAACAAGTGTAAGTAAAATGGACAAGTGGAAAAAAAATTCTTCTTTTTGAAAGTAAATTATATAGAAAAATGATGAATTAAGAAGAAATCGGTTTGAAACTTTTCAGACCTGAAAACAGAATTTCAAAACAAAGAAAAAGGTAAAAACCTGAAAGAAACAAACAAATCTGGAAATTCAAAGTAGAATCACGAAAACATCTCAAACAACTTCAAGCCAGAGCAACATAAATTCGAATTTAGAAATCATCTCAAAAATATCTTCAACAAAGTTCAACTCAAATTTAAAGATCACTTCCAGAGCAATGTCTTTAGCCTGGAAAATAAAGCAATTCTAAGCTTTAAACAAATTCAGCTGTTAAGATCAACCAAACTTCTTCAAGCCTGGAAAATTAACTCAAGCATGCAAATCAACCTGAATGAAGTTTCAGGCAATCTAAAACAAAGAAATCAAAAATCTCGAACTCAATGCAAAGATCTGAACAATTCAATAAAAGCAATCAGATTGCAGATCAAAAAAATCATGTTCAAAAAACATTTCCAGGTTTAAGAACTCAAATCTGATCTCTGCCTCCAAACTTTAGGTGAGAAAAATTATCCTCCTTGATCTCGATTCTGTTATACCTTAATTGTATGCCCGATGCTTGATTGAAATCATGAGATAAAGTATGATGCATGGATGTGCATATCTATGTAAATTTGATTATGCATGCCTGTATGTATATACTTTGTGTGCTTCCAGACATAAGAACAACCATAGAAGAAATCATATCTCAAAATATAGATAGGTTTAGGTGATAACCTTTAAATGTAAATTTATCATAATAGTGTAATACAAATGTTAAACTTATTTTCAAATGTATTTATGGAATAAATATTAAGGAAACTTGAGTATTACAGTAATAAACAATTTATATCAGAAATTCAAATCTTATGATTTTAAATTTCAGTCATCTGTCTGGATTCGTGCTTGAATTATATGAATTTTGATAATAACATTGGGATTTTTAAGTTTGAAATTCGCGGGGATTATCGAGTTGGACGACAAATGCGAATTGGTCAAATTCGAGTAATTCCAATGACGTTAGTGCATCGAGTCGTACCAAACCGAGAAGAATAGGAGCATGGCAACGTGACGTAGCTTTGGTCGTGGTGGCTAGGTCATCGATGGACGAGGTCGACGACATGGGTTGGATTTAGGTTGTTGGGTTGGGTTTCCATGTCGAGCTGATAACTCATTTCGATTTCGTGACGAATTCGTCGATGTTGAATGGTTGAAGCATTCATATTGTTGATCGTTGACGTGCTGATGGCGGTGGAAGGGGTGGAAAGTGGTCCAATCGCTCGTGCATGTGCACGCGCGAGCACTTGAATCTGGGTTGTTGAAGTGTTGGGAAAGAATAAGGTTGTGTCTCGAGTTTGATCTCGGGGAACTGATGTATTGGCTCAGGGTTGCTGTTGAGTTTCGTGAAATGTTTAAATGGGTAACAGGTTTTAAATTTAAAACATATTATAACAGACATTGAAAAAAAATGACTTGGGTTGTTTCTGGGGAAAAAGGAGTTTGGTCTCGGGGAAGAAGTGAAGCAGGCTCGGGATTTTTGGTGAGTTGCTCGGGTTTTTATTTTTAATTATCAGGTTTTTAAAATTTAAAAGGAAAACTTTGTCCAGGTTTTAAAATATGAAGTATAAATCAGTTTTAAATGTATGAATGGATTTTCCAACGATATGTTAAACCAGGTTTTAATATACTAAAGCAATGCAAGTTTTGGAACAAAGTTTTCAAAGATTTAATTTTACAATGAATGCTTTTAAAAATTTATTTGATTATGTGATAGGTTAATTATCTTATTGTTTTAAAAATATAATAATGCAATTAAGTAATGAATTAAGACAAAAAGGTTTACCTTTAATTAATTTAGGTAGATAATTAAAGGTATAATTATTTGATTAATTTATTAAAGTAATTAATGGAAGGTTTACTTACTTAATTACTTAAAGAATAATTTGTTAATGTGAGTAATCTATGGTTAATTAATTAATGTAATGGATAGTTAAAGGTTAATTAAGTAATAATTTAAAAGTTAATTAAATTGTAATCGAAGAGTAATTAATTTGTAACTAATTATTAATTAATTGAGGAATAATTAATTAATAAAAGTAATTAAGATTTAATTAATTAACAATTAAGGGTTAATTACTTAATGCAATTAATTTAAGATTAATAAAGGGTAATTAATTAAAAGATAAATTTATTTATGAAAGTAAATTAAAGATAATTACTTTGTGTAATTAAATAAAAGATAATTACTTGGTGTAATTAAATAAAAGCTAATTACTTAGTGAAATTAACAAAGGATAATTAATTAAGGGTTAATTAATTTATTAAAGATAATTAATTAAAAGGTGAGTTAAATAATTAAAGGTTAATTATCTAATAATCAAAAGTTGATGAATTATAATTAAAGGTTAATTAATTTATTACTAATGGTTAATTAATAAATGATTAAAGAATAATTAATCAAAATGATTTGTAAATTATTAATGTTAATTAACCAGGATTAGTAATTCATAAGTAATTAATCTGATTTAAATTAATCAAGACAATTAACTGATCTTACTAATGAATGTTTGGATTCTATTGGATGATTGAATTGTTTGATATCCCTGATATGTGATGCCCTGTTTTGATTTGAGTTGTGTTTAATGTAATTTATTATCTGTGATATATATATCTGTGATCTATGAATGAAAGATAAGCATTATAGTTTATACCGCTTATCAAATATATTGTTGTATTGGAATATGTACTGATTGATGATGTTGCACTTCTATTGTGTAAAACCCCTGGACCACACTTATACACACACAAATATGGATTGCACGAGGAAATTGGTTAAGTCGTAGATTTTTGAAATTGTTTTAAAATTGAATTTTTGAATCCAAATGGTTTTGAAAATGGATTGGGTTTAAAGTGAAAAGCTTTTGGAAAGGAATTTCAAAGATAAAAGTTATTTTTGAATGACATGATTTAGTTTTGAAATTTTATTTAAATTTGAATTCAAAATTTGAAATTGAATTCTATTTATGATTTAAAAAGGGTATACAAGTTTATATGGATTTTAAACCATTTTTTTAAGTATCGTTTTGGGACTTTGAATTTAACCCAAAGATTTTAACTTGTATAAATGAAATCGGATTTTTCCAAAACGAAAACCATTTGTTTTCAAATAATAAAATCTTTCATATAAGAAATGAATCTCCAATTTGTGTTATATGGATTTCAAGTCTAAAATGAAAATGGTTTTCCAAGTTATGAATAAATCTTTGGAAACAGGTTTGAAAGCTATAAGTTAAATCTTTGATTTAAAGATTGGATGAGTTAATCCTAATTGAAATGGAAATTGTTTTGAAATCTATGAATGGATCTTTGTGAAACTGGGCGAACTTTGTGAAATGGATCTTTTTGTTTTAAAGATTTGAAATGGTAATTTGTCTAAACCATTTAAAGAAAGGTTTCGGGTTTTTAAAAGTTGTGACTTAACTGAAATCCCAATATCCAAATGTTTTAAATATTGCGCTCACTATTCGATTTAGCTGGGAGAGCACCTTGTGGCATATAACCCATTCCGAATAGTGATACGAAGATAGCATTTGAAGACCGGTGGTGAAGACCGGGTGTCTTCGAGAACGATATGATAGCCTGTCGATTGACTCTGCACAGAGTTGCTCCAGTATAGAGTTCTCCATATGCGAAGGGGAGTCCGATCGGAATTGTGGATGCCCGGATTGCAAGGGCTTCTTCGTAAGTGCCTTCAGTTCTGTTCGAACCCGAAACAAACTTGTATGGTTATATGTCTGACCTTACACTTTGAGATATAAAACTGATCTCTATCCAATACATTTCTGCTTGGTGGTGGAGAATTTATTCTCTTAGCTTAACACCCTTCTCTGAGACGTACGTGCTCATAGGTTATGTAGTTGATAGTTATCAGTGATATACTCCCAAATTGGTAGTGTGGCATGCTGAGTGTTGTTGTGTATCATTTGTTGATCAAAGCGTGGCTTTGTAGTAAAGCGTAGCTTTGTGGACGAGACTGCATCAAGACCTCACACCCTAGAAATGGTCGAAACAGGAAAGATGCGGCAAGGTTATGAGGGTCGCTCCCTTTAGGGTGTGTTATTCCCTTTTGGAAAAGGGTGGTATCATGGTATGGAGCCCAGATACTTAACCCATGTGGTCACTTCAAATCTATTACTTTGTGATCGCTTTGTGGTTGAGAGGCGTCTCGGATAAAGGTCGTAAACGACCGGGGATGGCATGCTCGAGTAGTAGTTACCTAGTTACAGAGGTAATCCGGCCTTGTGTTGGCAAAGAGCCGGGTAGGTTCTCGGGACGTCCCTCTAGAGGCGTACCCATGTGGCATAGGAAGTTCCTTAGCCTGACCATTTGTTGGAAATCCAATTCCCAATACGAACCCAGTACGGTTTTAGTTGTAGAACCTGTCATTTAACCTGGCAGCTATAGTAGGCATAGTATAATGGTACATATGCTGGCTAAGATTAATATTATATTTTCGAAATGTTTTCACACTATGCACTAGTAATAATATCAAAGAATTTTTCTCGTATTAAGCATATTTGACTATCATAAGGGGAAATCTCCCCCAAGTGTGCGATTGCATTGTGTGTGTGCCAGGAGGCCTTATGGTAGTTTCGTTTTCTAAAAAGCATTGCGAAATTAAATTTTAAAATCCTTAGTTGTTCGTTTTAAAGATAAACTATTTTTGTTTGCTCATACCAGTCCCATGACTGACCTGGAGTTTATTGTTCCCCTCCTAAACTCTGGGTGCCCACAATTTTCCCACACGGCCAGTCTACAGTTTGGTTTTTCAGACAATCAATAATAGGTGTAGACTCGATAGCTTTCAGCCTTAAGATTTTGCAATTGCATTTGGATTGAGTTGCTTCACTTCATCTTGATTGGGAGTTCGAGATACTTCTGGATTGGTGCTTTGGAGATGGAGTTACAGTTCTGGATTCTATCTCTTTTTCTCTCTTGAAGACCATATTGGAGATATTGTTCCGCTACTGGTATTATCTTTTCTTTCCGCTGTTATTGTCTCGTATCATATCTCTAATGTATATTGATGTTCATTGTATTATCATTGTATCTGAATATTGTGTCAAATGTTGTACATTAAATGTATTATTATTCTTCTTCCGCTGTGTTGTACTTAATGTGTTATAAGCTCCGACGAACCAGATTCGACGTTTGGATCTACGGCATTTGAATATAGGTGATATATTCGGTGCCGATCTTCGAAGGTCGAGTCAGGGTCGTTTCATTTTGGTATCAGAGCTGAAGGTTAAAACTTTAGCTCAGGAGTTTAACACATTAGGTAGCTCATTAGAGATAGGGTGAAGTATACCCTAGAATGAGTATATCCCTAAGATATCCGTTCGAACGCCTTAGTAAATTCTCTTACTATCCACTGATGGTGAGTATGAGTGTAAGAAGAGGAGGAGATAGGGGACAGGGGAATACCACAACAAATGGTCAATACCCTGCAATAGCGGAAACAAATTTCTCTATCAATCTCCTTTGATTCGATTCCAAATTCTTTTGATGGCTTCATGACAGCTTAAGAAAGAAGTTTCGGTGTGATAGTGGCCCTACGAATCATTGTAGAAAATTCTTACTTCGTATCTTCATCGGTTTCTTATCAATTTTTTGATTTAAACTTTAATGAATTTGAAATTTGAAATTTTAAATTGAAAATTTTAAATAAGTTGGAAATTTTAAATTGAGTTAAATTGGTTAGTAGAATATGAAGCTAAATTTGAATTGAATCAATAAAACGATATCGGTTAAAACCAAATTAGAAATTCTATTGTAATTTTTCCGACTTGAGTTTGGAATCCATACCTAGCATTTGAGAATTATGGAAGATTAAATCCATCTATCTATTCTCTGGGGCCCGATATGTTCTACGAATGATTAGTTGTCCTTCGAACTGACCAATGCCCTGTAAAATTCGTAGAGCGGATGACCTGAATATCTTATGAAATATTGAATGAGTTTGTTCTCATATTTATTGTTCATATTCTGATTTGGTAAGCCAAATGCAGAATAAATATTCAGTTTGATCTGAAAAGATATTTCTCTATCTTTGTGTACCCATTCCTTTTTATCTCCCTAGCAAATTCGGGGACGAAATTTTCTTAAGGGTAGGAAATCTGTAACGATCTCGATTCTTAAGTCGAATTTAATTGGTAGTTAAATTAAATTTTGAATTCAATTGTGAATTAATTGAGAATTTATTTGGATTTGAAATAAAAAAATATAAAAAAATAAAATAAGATAAAATAAAATGAAATAAATTGAATTAAATTTTAAGCTGGAAGTTCTAAGAATGAAATATATTGTGAATAGAATTTTTGGGTATATTTGAATTTTCCAAAATGAATAAGGTATATGTTTATTTATATAAATAGATTATCACTTGAAATTTGATTTTGAGATTGAAATTCAATAATTAATGTTTTTATAAAAACTAATTGGATTTAAAAGTTGTATTTTGGAAAACAATATATATGTATCTAATTAGGATTGTAGGTATATAATCTAATTTGATTTCAAAATCATTTAAAATTGTATAAGTACAAAATAAAATGTATGAATACAAAAGTAGATAAGAATAAATGAAAAAAACTTAAATATACATATCTTTTAGGAATTAATAAGAAAACATATATATGTAAGATTGGTTTGTAAATTTATAAAATAAGATTTTAAGAGTGTATAGTATTGAAACCATAATAAGTATAATCTGAAAATATACATATGTAAATATAAGATTAACAAGGATTTAAACCATAATTTCAAAGTTAATTAAAGTAAGGACTTAAACACAATTTTTAAATTTATTTAAATTAAGGGTTTGAACACAATTTCCTTCATGTTAACTAGTGTAAGGCAAGTAATCACAAAGACTAACAAGTGTAAACCACGCAATAAGAAATTAAACAAGTGTAAGGAAAATGGACAAGTGGCAAAAAAATTCTTCTTTTTGAAATTAAATTATATACAAAGAATGATGAATTAAGAAGAAATCAGTTTGAAACTTTTCAAACCTGAAAATAGAATTTCAAAACAAAGAAAAAGGTAAAAACCTAAAAGAAACAAACAAATCTAGAAATTCAAAGTAGAACCAGGAAAACATCTCAAACAACTTCAAGCCAGAGCAACATAAATTCGAATTCAGAAATCATCTCAACAATATCTTCAACAAAGTTCAACTTAAATTTAAAGATCACTTCCAGAGCAAAGTCTTCAGCCTGGAAAATAAAGCAATTCTAAGCTTTAAACAAATTCAGCTGTTAAGATCAACCAAACTTCTTCAAGCCTAGAAAATTAAATCAAGCATGCAAATCAACCTGAATGAAGTTTCAGGCAATCTAAAACAAAGAAATCAAAAAATCTCGAACTCAATGCAAAGATCTAAACAATTCAACTAAAGCAATCAGATTGCAGATAAAAAAAAATCATGTTCAAGAAACATTTCCAGGTTTAAGCACTCAAATCTGATCTCTGCCTCCAAACTTCAGGTGAGCAAAATTATCCTCCTTGATCTCGATTCTGTTATACCTTAATTGTGTGCCCGATGCTTGATTGAAATCATGAGATAAAGTATGATGCATTGATGTGAATATCTATGTAAATTTGATTATGCATGCCTGTATGTATATACTTTGTGTGCTTCCAAACATAAGAACAACCATAGAAAAAATCGTATCTCAAAATATAGATAGGTTTAGGTGATAACCTTTAAATGAAAATTTATCTTAATAGTGTAATACAAATTTTGAAATTATTTTCAAATGTATTTATGGAATAAATATTAAGGAAACTGAATTATTACAGTAATAAACAATTTATATCAGAAATTCAAATCTTATGATTTTAAGTTTCGGTCATCTGTCTGGATTCGTGCTTGAATTATATGAATTTTGATAATAATATTGGGATTTTTAAGTTTAAAATTCACGGGGATTATCGAGTTGAACGGAAAATGCGAATTGGTCAAATTCAGGCAATCAATGTCGATTTGGGTGACGAGATCATTGTTAGAGGGGGTTGAAGTGTCAAGGATCATCAGAAAATTGATAGATGAGTTTATAATTCACCATTGAAGACGAGCGAGGTCGATTTTGTATTTAACCCTAAGTTTTAGTTATGATCGGAATTCAAGTAATTCTGGTGACGTTAGTGCATCGAGTCGTACCAAACCGAGAAGAATAGGAGCGTGGCAACGTGACGTAGCTTTGGTCGTAGTGGCTAGGTCGTCGGTGGATGAGGTCGATGGCATGGGGTGGATTTAGGTTGCTGGGTTGGGTTTTCATGTCGAGCTGATAACTCATTTCGATTTCGTGACGAATTCGTCGATGTTGAATGGTTGAAGCATTCATATTGTTGATCGTCGACGTGCTGATAGCCGTGGAAGGGGTCGAAAGTGGTCCAATCGCTCGTGCATGTGCACGCGCGTGCACTTGAATCTAGGTTGTTGAAGTGTTGGGGAAGAAGAATGTTGCGTCTCGAGTTTGATCTCGGGGAACTGATGTATTGACTCGGGTTTGCTGTTGAGTTTCGCGAAGTGGTAAATGGGTAACAGGTTTTAAATTTAAAACAAATTATAACAGACATTGAAAAAATGACTAGGGTTATTTCTGGGGAAAAAGGTGTTTGGTCTCGGGGAAGAAGTGAAGCAGGCTCGGGATTTTTGGTGAATTGCTCGGGTTTTTATTTTTAATTATCAGGTTTTTAAAATTTAAAAGGAAAACTTTGTCCAAGTTTTAAAATATGTAGTATAAATCTGTTTTAAATGTATGAATGGATTTTCCAACGATATGTTAAACCAGGTTTTAATATACTAAAGCAATGCAAGTTTTAGAACAAAGTTTTCAAAGATTTAATTTTACAATGAATGCTTTTAAAAATTTATTTGATTATGTGGTAGGTTAATTATCTTATTGTTTTTAAAAATATAATAATGCAATTAAGTAATGAATTAAGACAAAAAGGTTTACCTTTAATTAATTTAGGTAGATAATTAAAGGTATAATTATTTGATTAATTTATTAAAGTAATAAATTGAAGGTTTGCTTACTTAATTACTTAAAGAATAATTTGTTAATGTGAGTAATCTATGGTTAATTAATTAATGTAATGGATAATTAAAGGTTAATTAAGTAATAATTTAAAAGTTGATTAAATTGTAATTGAAGGGTAATTAATTTGTAATTAGTTATTAATTAATTGAGGATTAATTAGTTAATAAAAGTAATTAAGATTTAATTAATTAACAATTAATGGTTAATTACTTAATGCAATTAATTTAAGATTAATAAAGGGTAATTAATTAAAAGATAAATTTATTTATGAAAGTAAATTAAAGATAATTACTTTGTGTAATTAAATAAAAGATAATTACTTGGTGTAATTAAATAAAAGCTAATTACTTAGTGAAATTAATAAAGGATAATTAATTAAGGGTTAATTAATTTATTAAAGATAATTAATTAAAAGGTGAGTTAAATAATTAAAGGTTAATTATCTAATAATTAAAAGTTGAAGAATTATAATTAAAGGTTAATTAATTTATTATTAATGGTTAATTAATAAATGATTAAAGAATAATTAATTAAAATGATTTGTAAATTATTAATGTTAATTAACCAGGATTAGTAATTCATAAGTAATTAATCTGATTTGAATTAATCAAGATAATTAACTGATCTTACTTATGAATGTTTGGATTCTATTGGATGATTGAATTGTTTGATATCCCTGATATGTGATGCTCTGTTTTGATTTGAGCTGTGTTTAATGTAATTTATTATCTTTGGTATATATCTTTGATCTGTGAATGAAAGATAAGTGTTATAGTTTATACCGCTTATCAAATATATTGCTGTATTGGAATATGTACTGATTGATGATGTTGTACTTCTATTGTGTAAAACCTCTGGACCACACTTATACACACACAAATATGGATTGCACGTGGAAATTGGTTAAGTCGTAGATTTTTGAAATTGTTTTAAAATTGGATTTTTGAATCCATATGGTTTTGGAAATGGATTGGGTTTAAAGTGAAAAGCTTTTGGAAAGGAATTTCAAAGATAAAAGTTATTTTCGAATGACTTGATTTAGTTTTGAAATTTGATTTAAATTTGATTTCAAAATTTGAAATTGAATTCTATTTATGATTTAAAAATGGTATACAAGTTTATATGGGTTTTAAACCATTTTTTTAAGTATCGTTTTGGGACTTTGAATTTAACTCAAAGATTTTAACTTGTATAAATGAAATCGGATTTTTCCAAAACAAAAACTATTTGTTTTCAAATAATAAAAGCTTTCATATAAGAAATGAATCTCCAATTTGTGTTAAAGGGATTTCATGTCTAAAATGAAAATGGTTTTCCAAGTTTTGAATAAATCTTTGGAAGCAGGTTTGAAAGCTATAAGTTAAATCTTTGATTTAAAGATTGGACGAGTTAATCCTAATTGAAATGGAAATTGTTTTGAAATCTATGAATGGATCTTTGTGAAACTGGGTGAACTTTGTGAAATGAATCTTTTTGTTTTAAAGATTTGAAATGGTAATTTGTCTAAACCATTTGAAGAAAGGTTTCGGGTTTTTAAAAGTTGTGACTTAAGTGAAATTTCAATTTCCGTATGTTTTAAATACTGTGCTCACTATTCGGTTTAGCCGGGAGAGGACCTTGTGTCATATAACCCATTCCGTATAATGATACGACGATAGCATTTGAAGACCGGTGGTGAAGACTGGGTGTCTTCGAGAACGATAGGATAACCTGTCGACAGACTTTGCACTGTGTTGCTCCGGTATAGAATTATCCATATGTGATGGGGAGTCCGATCGGAATTGTGGATGCCCGGATTGCAAGGGCTTCTTCAGAAGTGCCTTCGGTTCTGTTCGAACCCGGAACAGACTTGTATGGTTGTATGGCTGACATTAAACTTTGAGATATAAAATTGATCTCTATCAAATACATTTCTACCTGGTGGCGAAGAATTTATTCTCTTAGCTTAACATCCTTCTCTGAGACGTACGTGCTCAGAGGTTATGTAGTTGATAGTTATCAGTGATATACTCCTAATTTGGTAGTGTGGCATGCTGAGTGCTGTTGTGTATCATTAGTTGATCAAAGTATGGCTTTGTAATAAAGCGTAGCTTTGTGGACGAGACTGCATCAGGACCTCACACCATGGAAATGGTCGAAACAGGAAAGATGCGACAAGGTTATACGGATCGCTCCCTTTAGGGTGTGTCATTCCCTTCTGGAAAAGGGTGGTATCATGATATGGAGCCCAGATACTTAACCCATGTGGTCACTGCAAATCTATTACTTTGTGATTGCTTTGTGGTTGAGAGGCGCCTCGGATAAAGGTCGCAAACGACCGGGGGATGGCATGCTCGAGTAGTAGTTACCTAGATACAGAGGTAACCCGGTCTTGTGTTGGCAAAGAGTCGGGTAAGTTCTCGGGACGTCCCTCCATAGGCGTACCCATGTGGCATAGGAAGTTCCTTAGCCTGGCCATTTGTTGGAAATCCAATTCCCAATAAGAACCTAGTATGGTTTTAGTTGTAGAACCTGCCATTTAACATGGTAGCTATAGTAGGCATAGTATAATGGTACCTATGCTGGCTAAGATTAATATTATATTTTCGAAATGTTTTCACACTATGCACTAGTAATAATATCAATGAATTTTTCTCGTATTAAGCATATTTGACTATCATAAGGGTAAATTTTCCCCAAGTGTGCGATTGCATTGTGTGTGCGCCGAGAGGCCTTATTGTAGTTTCATTTTCTGAAAAGCATTGTGGATTTAAATTTTAAAATCCTTGGTTCTTCTTTTTAAAGATAAACTGTTTTTTTTTTGCTCATACCAGTCCAGGACTGACCTGGAGTTTATTGTTCCCTTCCTAAACTCTGGGTGCCCACAATTTTCCCACACGTGCAGTCTAAAGTTGGGTTTTTCAGATAATCAACAATAGGTGTAGATTCGATAGCTTTCAGCCTTAGGATTTTGCAATTGCATTTGGATTGAGTTGCTTCACTTCATCTTGATTGGGAGTTCGAACTACTTTTGGATTGGTGCTTTGGAGATGGAGTTACAGTTTTGGATTCTATCTCTTTTTCTCTCTTGAAGACCATATTGGAGATATTTTTCCGCTGTCGGTGTTATCTTTTCTTTCCGATGTTATTGTCTCGTATCATATCTCTAATGTATATTGATATTCATTGTATTATCATTGTATCTGAATATTATATCAAATGTTGTACATCAAATGTATTATTCTTCTTCTTCCGCTATGTTGTACTTAATGTGTCATAAGCTCCAGCAAAGCAGATTCGGCGTTTGGATCTGCGGCATTTGAATACGGGTGATATATTCGGTGCCGATCTTCGAAGGTCAAGTCAGGGTCGTTTCAAGTTCTTCCTCAAAACCATAAAATTTATCAAACATCAAAACTTGAATATCATTACTCAAATCTGAAAACAAAATCAATTTAAAAGCTTGCAAATAAACTTCAAATCCTCTCAAACCAGAGCCTGCAACCATTCTTTAAAACCTGAACATCATTCATGAACCTATCTTCATCTTCAAAATCCAAAAACCTACAAGTTTTCTTCAACTCTGAAATTTTCTAAAGCAACCTGGAATGTGTCTACTGCATGCAAATTTGAGACAAGCAACAAGTTCATACTTCAGCAATGCAATTTTAAAATCATAAAAGCAATGCAACTAAACAAGTAATTCAACCTAAAGTATCTTAATAGCTGGAAATGAAAAATCAAAGTAAAAAGCAGTGGATCATATTCAAATTCAAACAAATACAACTACAAGCCTAGAATCAAAAGTATCTTCAACCTAGAGATCAAAATAAACTATCAACCTGAAATCAGACTTCAAAGATTCAATTCAACAATAAATATCAAGCTAGAGATCAAATATCATTCCAAGAATAACACTGTCTCTGCTTCTCTGTTTTACCCAGGTGAGCAAACTCCCTTATTTTTGCTTATATTCTTTGATATTGTAATGAATACTTGAAGTATGATCTAGGTTGTTGTTTCAAGTGGAATTATGTTTGTATATACATATAAATGTGTATATATGCTTGTGCATGTCTGGGTTACAGATAAACATTCTTGTTCCAGGTTTATAGAGTAAACCTATTTTAAAAATCCAAATTTCTCTCTTTGATTTTCTTTAAGGATTAGAATCTAAACAAAGATTGTTTGTTTAAAAAATGTTTTAAGTTTTAAAAATATATTGGAGCAAAAACAATTTAAGCTTGCTTTGGAAAATCTAAAATTACAGGAAAACCTAAAACCTGTTGGAAAATTGATTATCATAATCTTTGATTTTAGTTATATTAATTGAAATGTTTTAGAAAATAATGACTTTTAAAGCGAAGATCAAAAATTTTAAACTCGAAATCCCTGAGAATTTGTGAATTGAATGATTTTGGGTTTTGGGGCAAATTCAAGTGACTGGGGTTATGATAAATCTCGTGATTGTGTTTAGAGCTTGGTGAATGATCAGGGATCCATAGAAAATTGTTGAATGAATTTTTAAATCACCAAGGATGGCGAACGATATCAGATTAGGGTTTAAACTCATGTTTCTATAATGACCAAAAATCGACCCAGAGCATCGACGTTGCTGCATCGGACTGGACAGGGACGTTTGGTGGCCGTGCGTGGTCGATAGAGGAAGCTTGTGACGGAAGCGCGTGAGCTCTGGTGGCTTACGGAGTCAGAGCGAGGTGATTTAAGTTGATCGAAGTTGTTCTAGTTTTGGGTTGAACAACTCAAATTCGTGTTCACCATAGTCACGTTGATCTGGAGGGTCAGGTGGGTTAAGTGGATGGTCAGTAACCTGGGAAGGCCGGTGAAGTTGACCGAAGCTCCCCAGAGCTCTGGTGCATGTGCACACCACTTGGTTGGTGCCAGTAAAAAAAATTGAGGAAGATGGATACAACTCGAAGAAACTCTCGGGAGAATCGTGTGGCAACTCGAAGTTAGGCTCGAGTAAATTTCGTTGCGTAGGGTTAACACTTAGAAAGATTTTGAGTTGAAAATTAAGCATGCGCACGGGTCAATTTTTGAAAACTCGAAGCAGATGGTGGAATGGCTCGGGGAACCCCCGTGTTTGACTCGGGGAGGTTTAAAAACGGTTTTCAAGTTTTAAAATAAATTCAAGTTTTAAACATGTTTTAAATTATTCTTTTAAAGATAATTGTTTTATTTAAATGGATTAGCAAAGGTCTAAGTTAATTATTTTGAAAGTAATTATATTTTGATTTAATTAATTTGTGACATTATTTATTAATTAATTATTTTAAATGAATAATGAAATTAATTAAGATAAAATGATTTTTAAATATGTTAATGAAGGTTAAGTATAATTACTTAATTTAATTAATAAAAGGGTATCAAAGATAATTACTTTATGTAAATACATTTAAGGATGATTAATTAAGTAAAGTTTAATTAATGACAAGTAATTAAAGGAAGTTAGTTGCTTAAAGATAATTACTTAATTAAAAGTATTTAATTAATGATTAAAGGTGGATTAATCAAGTGATTAACATTGACTTAAAATTAGGGATAGTCACTTATCGTAACTAATTAAGGATAATTAATTTACTGGTAATTAATTAAGGGTTAATTAATTAATTGAAGATAATAAATTAAATAGTGAATTAAATAATTAAAGGTTAATTATTTAATAATTAAAGGTTGATTAATTATAATTAAAGGTTAATTAATTTATTATTAATGGATAATTAATAAATGATTAAAGAATAATTAATCAAAATGATTTGTAATTTATTAATGTTAATTAACCAGGATTAGTAATTCATAAGTAATTAATCTGATTTGAATTAATCAGACAATTAACCGATCTTACTTATGAATGTTTGGATTGAATTGGATGCTTTGAATTGTGTGATATCCCTGATATATGATGTTTTGTGATATGATTAAGCTGTGAAATGTAAGTTATTATCTGTGATGAATGTAATTTATTTATCTGCGATGTACCTATATTATTTATCTGTGATCTGTGAATAAAGATAAGCGTTATAGTTTATACTGCTTATAAAGTATATTATTGTATTTGAATCTGTGTTAATTGATGAAGTTGCACTTTTATTGTGTAAAACCCCTGGACCACACTTATACACACACAAATATGGATTGCACGAGGAAATTGGTTAAGTCACGGATTTTTAAATTTTTTTTTTAAATTGAATCTTGAATCCAAATGGTTTTGGAAATGGATTGGGTTTAAAGTGAAAAGCTTTTGAAAAGGAGTTTCAAAGATAAAAGTTATTTTTGAATAACTTGATTTAGTTTTAAAATTTGATTTAAATTTAAATTAAAAAATTTGAAATTGAATTCCATGTTGAGAAATTATGATTTAAAAAGATTATACAAGTTTATATGGGTTTTAAACCATTTTCAAAATGTTGTTTTGGGAATTTGAATTTAACCCAAATATTTTAACTTGTATAAATGAAATTGGATTTTTCCGAAATGAAAACTTTTTGTGTTCAAATGATAAAAGCTTTCATATAAGGTAAAGAGTTTCTAATTTGTTATTTCAAGTTGTAATTGTTTTCCATGTTATGAGTGAATCTTTGAAACGGTTTGAAAGCTTTAAGTTAAATCTTTGATTTAAAGATTGAATGAGTTAATCCAATTGAAATGGAAATCGTTTTGAAATCCGTGAATGGATCTTTGTGAAACTGGGTGAACTTTGTGAAAAATCTTTTTGTTTAAAGATTTGAAATGGTAATTTGTTTAAACCATTTGAAAGAAAGTTTTGGGTTTTTAAAAAGTTATGACCGAACTGAAATCCCATATCCGTATGTTTTAAATATTGCGCTCACTATTCGGTTTAGCCAGGAGAGGACCTTGTGTCATATAGCCCATTCCGAATAGTGATACGACGTTATGGATAGCATTTGAAGATCGGTGGTGAAGACCGGGTGTCTTCCAGAACGATAGGATGACCTGTCGAATGAGTCTGCACTGAGCTGCTCCGGTGTAGAGATCTCCATATACGATGGGGAGTCCGATCGGGATTGTGGATACTCGAATTGCAAGGGCTTCTTCTGAAGTGTCTTCGGTTCCGTTCGAACCCGGAACGGACTTGTATGGTTGTATGTCTGACATTACACTTTGAGATATAAAACTGATCTCTATCAAATATATTTCTATTGGTAGAGGTGAATTTATTTTCTTAGCTTAACACCCTTCTTGTAACAACCCAGAATTTTTGAACAATTTAATTTGTAAATATTTAATTTATTTTAAATATTTAAATGATGATTTGACTTGAATTTCAAATTATCAGAATAAACTGGCGATTAAATTTAAGAATTTAATCTATTTAAAGTTGAATAGAATTTGAATTTAACTTTGAAGTTGAAATTGAATATGGGATTTGTATTGAAATTCAAACTAACGACTTAGAAGAAAAATAGTTTGGATTTACGAATTATTATTTATGAAAATTTATAAATGGATGGTTAGTTTAATAACATTTTTTTTAACTTAAATAAATGAATAAAATTTTAATCAATATAAAATAAATTGAGAAACACGTTAATATAAATTTGTGCTTGATAATTGAACTTCAAAACGTTTATAAGTTTATTTAAAGAAAAAATTTATACAAAACAAAATTGAATTCAAAATAAAAATAAAAATAAAAATATATATATATAATAAAATAAATAAAGAATATACTAGTTAAAATTTTAACAAGATTAATCAAGCCAAAATATACAAAGCAAAAATTGCATTCAAAAAGAAAAAGAAAAGAAAAATATAAAAATAAAAATAAACATAATAAAATAAGAAGGATACGTTGCCTTACTTGCATCAGCTACAAACACGCCGCTTTACACGCCTTCAAACACGCTGAGAAATCACGTCTCCATCCCCTTCTTAAAACACGAAGCCCCCTCCCCAAATTTCATTTCAAAACCCTAATCAGATAATCAAACGCGAAAAAAATGGCGTCTTCGTCTTCGAGTCTCGTCTTCCTTCAATAGCTAGGGCTTCGGCTTCAAATCTCTCGCGTGCTCCTCTACAAAGCTAAGGTGAGTACTTCGGTACTCACATCTAATTCAACGTTTTATTGATTGCTTGCTTGTTAAAATTCGTGACTTGGGATTGCTCGATTTATTGATCCTCACAATTTTGAAAGCTTGTGGACTTCGGTCCTTTGATTTGTTAAAATTTTTGCTGCTGTGATGAATTTTTCTGGGTTCATAGTTCGAATTTCTGGAAATTAAATTTTGTGATTTTGTTTGCTTTGACTTCGGTCTTGATTCTTTTTACTTGAAATTTCTTTGTGAATCCATGTGCTTGCTCAAATAGCCCACGGTTTTGCACTGCAGTTGCTTTCGACAGTAAAACTTGATTTTTGATGATATGCTTATTCCAGTTTGTGTAGTTCCTTTTGATGGACGAGGATCTTGTCATTGGCAAGTGAGTTGAATTGTTTTGATGGCTTCGGCCTTGTTTTCTCTGATGAACTGTGGGCACGTTTGTTTCGTATGGTTCGCATTGACTTCGGTCACTTGGAACTGCAGTTGTAAATCTTTAAATTACTGCTTTCACTTGTACATGTTCATTGAACTTGAATATATGGCATTGATCTGTGTCATTGAAGTAGTTGTCACTGTGTACACTTCTGTTGCCGTATTCATTCATATCTAAGTTTCACTGCAGTGTACACTTATGTCATTATTCTTTAGTGTTGCAGTGTACATCCACACCCTAGTTCACTGCACCATACACTTATATCATACTGAAATTTATGATATATTGTTTTGACCTTACACATTTGTTTCACGTAATATTGGGCATATATAAGGTTGCATTCATGTGTTTGTTAATCTGAAGCTTGTACGCAAATGTTTGCCATGCATTTGAAATTGACTAGCTGTAGCATGTTTGTTCTTGCCTACATTATCCACATGAGATCATTCGACTTTGCTATGCACTCTCATGTGTTGTCGTGTTCTAGTTTACATTGAGTGAATTTGGTCCAGTTTCATCTATTTGTTCAATTGTGCATTATGGTTTCACTGCATATGACTTTGAACCTTCTTTTATACTGCATCGAACACCTCACTGGATCTACTTGCATTGTATATTTGTAGGCATGCCACTGAGCACATATTGATAAGTCCACTTGAGTACAGTTTCATTTTATTGCATGACAATGTTATTTAGGAAAAGAAAAGTTCATACACCTACATGCCTGTACCTATTTCCAGTAGCCTAACCTTTCATGCATATATAAACAAGTACTTGCATGTATATGTTAGAAACTTTGTACCAACTTCTATTTGTGTTTTGGCTTTGAGTAAGAAGATAAAAATTTTCGAAATTTTTCCTCTGTACATGTTTTGATTAGTACATACTGATGGTAGCCTCGACTCAACTCTATCCACCGTTTTATGTGTTTCCCCTCATGCTACTTAATTATCAAGTAACATTTGAGTCTGCTCATGGATTTCCCATTGAGCATTTCTGCACTTTGTGGGGTTTGTATTTTTCTTGAGTTCCCTGAGTACATGTTGCCCTGTATCATTCTTTTGTTTGTCTGCAGTCTATGTTACATTTTCATTTGTGCCTCACTGCTATGTGCAGTTCTATGTTGCATCTGTATCATGTTCTTGCAGTCCTATGCAGTTGCTATGCTTTGTGATCTTCACTTTAGCTCATTTTCATCTGAACAGCTGCCACTGTCTTCTTTGTAGTTACACTACACTTCGATGGCTAATCATTTGTATACATACATTCTTGTATGTATATATATGTGTATGGCCACTGCACTTTGAAAATTTTGAATTGGATTTGTTTACAGCTTCGACTTGCATTTTGAGTTGCGGGTTCAGGTTGCATTGTTTGGGTGTTTGTTGTACATATGAAATTGATTCATATGTATACTAGACATTGTTTACACTGCATTTTGCTTGTCACTGAGTTCTTTTGGTTTGAGTACATATGCCTAGTTCGCTTTTGGTTGCTGTAGTGATGCATGTGCTTTATGTATCACTGCATATGCTATTTTCCATGATTATCGAGTGGCTTGGCAGTTGTGTTGAATCATGATAGTTGTGATTTGACCTCTGCATTTTGTAATTGCTGATAGCATGTTTATGTATACATGTTTATGCAACTTGCAATTGAGTAATAAGTTTGAGTTTACTTGCCTGTTTCATCTGCAGTGTCTTCATTGTGCACAGCTATGTATTGGTCCTTGATGTATTGATTTTTAGCTTGCTTCTGATTTTACTGAATTTTGATAGTCTCGACTAATTTGCTTCGAGACAGTTTTGTTGCATTGTGATCTTGTGGTGACTGCATTCTCGTGGCAGTTTGCCCTTGTGTCCAAGTAATGGCCGCAGTTTCATTTTTATGAAAATTTTGCACTTGTTGAAATGTGCAATAATAAGTTGTTTGGAAACTTGTTTTATTTCACAAGTTGTAGTGGCGAGGCAGTGCACGCAAGCGTGAACTGCAGCCACGGAGTTGACATTTTAAATGTGGCGAGGCCGTACGCGCGTGTGTGTACTGCAGCCCTACCAAATTTAATGTTTAAATTGATGTTTTCTTTGATGAAAATTATTTTATGTTGCAAATTCAATATAATTTGAATCGATTTTGATGATTTTGTTGTTAATTGCCATTTAGGCAAATTTTGATTGTTTTCTAAATTATCTTCATCAATAATCTCTTCATCTATCTCATTGATAATCTGAATCTACTGAATTGTTGTTAACACTGTTAAGTGTTATATGTTACCGTTATCCGATTTCTTGTTAAAGGATCGGATAGGTAAAATATATTTGACTGTCATCTAATTGTTGATTATTATTGCTTCTATGCACTAATAACTGAGTTTGAATTAGACTGACCTGTGTATTATTTTCTTTTGAATATAATACTCGGGTCAGACCGAGTATTTTTACAGCTTGAAGATTTTCAGGCCGCGAAGTTAGAGAGAGGGGGATTAAAAGCTTTACTTCAGTTTTCAGAAAATTTTCTTGTACTTAATGAAAATAAATTGTTCCGCTGTATAAAAACTTAATGCATTGTACAAACTCTGATGTATGTAAGAAAAATTCATTTATGAATAATATTATGATTATTCTGTGATTCTGTGGCTGATTCTGTTTAAACTCTATAAACCGACTAACAATCCGTCATTTTGAACGTTTCTAGTTGGTTTAATTACCGACTAGAGGCGGTCAGAGCGGCGGGTCGTTACAAAAGTGGTATCAGAGCTTTGGTTTACACAAAGCTATGTTTATGATGTTTAATATAAATAGTTACTAGAACCACTATAAAGAAAGTGCTTTTCAAATTTAAAGAAGTATAAAATTGTTTTCTTTAAAATAAAAAGGTATTTTGAAAATTAGAATTATTTTGAAAATTCCCTTCTCTAAATGTGAGTGTGCGATAGTTTATATTCGGTGAGGTCTCATTAGATTTGAGTTTCGATCGTTCGGAAACTCATTATCGAATTATTGAGATTTATGAAAATGAAATATGAGTTAAGAGAACTAGTGAATTAGTGAATTGGTTTAAATTGGTTTAAATCAAATATTTTGAATATTTCGAGTAATAGTTGTGAAATAAAATGATATGTTAATTTAGTTATAATCAAGTGGATTATTGAACTATAACTTGAGAATTTGACTCTGAATTCTTTTGAAATTGATTTCGAACGTTGTAAAGAACGAATTGGTAAATGAATGGATTATAAGTATTTAACTTATAATATGAACTTTTGGGTATATAACTGAGTTATATAAATTGAATTGAATTGAATCAATAAGAAGATTTATAAATTGAAGTTTTATAAATAGAAAAGGAATTTATGAAGATTGTTTATAAATTCGAAATCAATTGAATTTGATAAGTAATTTGTTATCGCTTATTAAAGGAGATATATCCACGATTTTGGACAGTGGGTAATCCTTTAAAAATAAAGATAAGTTGTAGAAATGATGAAATTGGTTGACAAAGTATATTCACGATTTTGGACAGTGAATATATTATTGAATAAAACAGATATGTTTTAGAGAAGTGATATTATGGAAGGAAATTTAATTGTTGATTTAACTGTATGAATCAAACTAATTTTGATGTGCAGTTTATATTTCAAGTTTAAAACTATTGTCTAAAATAGTTAATGTGGAAATATGAATTTAATGGAACTAAATCGATGAATGATTTACTAAAGAACTAGTTGACTATTTTTTGAAATAGAAAGTAAATGCAAAGTTCAAATAGAATTTAAATTTCAAATTTGAAGTTGTCAACATGATAATCCATTATAGGTTTAATAAATTCAGTGATGAATTTGAATTTAAACGTGCGGAAAATTAAATTAAGTGGAAAACTTAATATTGAAAAGTTTGAAATCGGTTTAAAACTAATATTGTGAAAAGTATGCAGAATTCAAACTATGAATTAAGTTGAAGTTGAAGTTGAAAAAGTTAATGGTTTTAAGGATGTTTTAAAATGCATTAACTATCGAATACATAGATTTCAACATTCAATTGTTGAAATAGGCGTTTCGAGAAATAAGGAAAAGATGGACTATAACATTTTGTTATAGCAAATGGTTTCCGGAAGGAAATGTTGTTTATAGTATTGGGATTTATATATCTATCTTAAATCCGAATCCCTATACTAGTGATTTTGAGTTGTCGTAACGATGTTTTACGCAACATTCGTTTTAACTCAAATAAATGTGTTTAAAAGAATGATTTCCTTAAAGAATGAAATATATACTTAATTTTGATTCAAGTATATCGAATATTTTCAAAGTGTTGAAAGTGAATGAATTTGTGAATTACTTATTATTGAATAAGTATGGAAATATTTTCCAATATGAAATGAAAGGTTTGAAATTTTATCTTTTAAAGATAAATTGAGAAATGAATATTTGAAATTGGTTTCAAAGGGCTAAGTGTGAAAATTATATATCTTGTAAAGATATTATTTTGAGAAATTTGAACGATTAGTTCAACTTGGAAATTTTTCAAAGAATTGAACCTTGAGTTAAATTGAGTTTAACTTTGACACCAAAAACAATATAAGTTCAACTTTGAATTTTGGATAGTCGATTGGGATTGTATGTCTAACATTGTGAATTGATGACATAGCATTTGATCTCTATTAAATATATATCTGTGGTGGCGGAGAATTTATTCTTTTAGCTTAACACCCTTCTCTGAGACGTACGAGCTTAGAGGTTATATATCGATAGACATCAATTATGTGTTGAGAATTGACGATGTAACGTGAAATCCAAATCGAATGTGAAGTCGATAATGAATTGGATTGTGAATGTGAATTAGGTTTGAAATAACCTTAAATTTTCAAATCGATTTAGAGGAAAATTTTAAACGTGATAGAAAATTTGGAATCCTCTATTTGTTGTGAATGTGAAATGAGTTTTCGTAACTTATATATGTGAATATAATTGAAAACTATCAGTTTGGAAAGTCATTGTTTGGGTGTTTGTTGTACATATGAAATTGATTCATATGTATACTAGACATTGTTTACACTGCATTTTGCTTGTCACTGAGTTCTTTTGGTTTGAGTACATATGCCTAGTTCGCTTTTGGTTGCTGTAGTGATGCATGTGCTTTATGTATCACTGCATATGCTATTTTCCATGATTATCGAGTGGCTTGGCAGTTGTGTTGAATCATGATAGTTGTGATTTGACCTCTGCATTTTGTAATTGCTGATAGCATGTTTATGTATACATGTTTATGCAACTTGCAATTGAGTAATAAGTTTGAGTTTACTTGCCTGTTTCATCTGCAGTGTCTTCATTGTGCACAGCTATGTATTGGTTCTTGATGTATTGATTTTTAGCTTGCTTCTGATTTTACTGAATTTTGATAGTCTCGACTAATTTGCTTCGAGACAGTTTTGTTGCATTGTGATCTTGTGGTGACTGCATTCTCGTGGCAGTTTGCCCTTGTGTCCAAGTAATGGCCGCAGTTTCATTTTTATGAAAATTTTGCACTTGTTGAAATGTGCAATAATAAGTTGTTTGGAAACTTGTTTTATTTCACAAGTTGTAGTGGCGAGGCAGTGCACGCAAGCGTGAACTGCAGCCACGGAGTTGACATTTTAAATGTGGCGAGGCCGTACGCGCGTGTGTGTACTGCAGCCCTACCAAATTTAATGTTTAAATTGATGTTTTCTTTGATGAAAATTATTTTATGTTGCAAATTCAATATAATTTGAATCGATTTTGATGATTTTGTTGTTAATTGCCGTTTAGGCAAATTTTGATTGTTTTCTAAATTATCTTCATCAATAATCTCTTCATCTATCTCATTGATAATCTGAATCTACTGAATTGTTATTAACACTGTTAAGTGTTATATGTTACCGTTATTCGATTTCTTGTTAAAGGATCGGATAGGTAAAATATATTTGACTGTCATCTAATTGTTGATTATTATTGCTTCTATGCACTAATAACTGAGTTTGAATTAGACTGACCTGTGTATTATTTTCTTTTGAATATAATACTCGGGTCAGACCGAGTATTTTTACAGCTTGAAGATTTTCAGGCCGCGAAGTTAGAGAGAGGGGGATTAAAAGCTTTACTTCAGTTTTCAGAAAATTTTCTTGTACTTAATGAAAATAAATTGTTCCGCTGTATAAAAACTTAATGCATTGTACAAACTCTGATGTATGTAAGAAAAATTCATTTATGAATAATATTATGATTATTCTGTGATTCTGTGGCTGATTCTGTTTAAACTCTATAAACTGACTAACAATCCGTCATTTTGAACGTTTCTAGTTGGTTTAATTACCGACTAGAGGCGGTCAGAGCGGCGGGTCGTTACACTTCTCTGAGATGTACGAGCTCAGAGGTTATGTAGTTGATAGATATAGTGATATACTCCCAATTTGGTAGTGTGACATGCAGAGTGCTGCTGTGTGTTGTTGATCATTGGTTGATCAATTGTTGATCAAAGCATGACTTTGTGAAAAAGTGTAGCTTTGTGGACGAGACTGCATCAGGACCTCACACCCCGAAAATGGTCGAAATAGGAAAGATGCGGCAAGGTTATGAGGGTCGCGCCCTTTAGGGTGTGTCATTCCCTTTTGGAAAAGGGTGGTATCATGGTAAGGGGCCCAGATACTTAACTCATGTGGTCACTGCAAATCTATTACTTTGTGATTGCTTTGTGGTTGTTGGTATAGAGGTACCTCAAATAAAGGTCGCAAACGACCGGAGGATGGCATGCTTGTGTAGTAGTTACCTAGTTACAGGGGTAACCCGGCCTTGTGTTGGCAGAGAGCTGGTTAAGTTCTTGGGACGTACCCACGGAGGCGTACCCAAGTGGCAGTAGGAAGTTCCTTAGCCTGACCATTTGTTGGAAATCCAATCACCAATACGCACCGTGTATGGTTTTATTTGAAGAACCTGCCATTTACTTATGGTGGTCACCACTGTTTAGATGGTAGCTATAGTAGGCATAGTTCGAAATGTCTATGCTGGCTAAGATTAATATTATACTTTCGGAAGGTTTTCTGCACTATGCACTAATAATAATATCAAAAGAATTTTGCGTATCAAGCATGTTTGACTATCATAAGGAGAAATCTCCTCCAATTCTGCGTTTGCATTGTGTGTGCGGCGGGAGGCCTTATGGTAGTTTCATTTTCCAAAAAGCATTGCGGATTTAAATTTCAAAATCCTTTGTTGTTTATTTTAAAGATAAAATGTTTTTATTTGCTCATACCAGTCCGATGACTGACCTGGAGTTTATTGTTCCCTTCCTAAACTCTGGGTGCCCACAATTTTCCACATGGGCAGTCTAGAGTTGGGTTTTTCAGATAATCATATAGTAGGGATAGAATTCGATAGCGTCCAGTTTTTGGATTTGGCGATAGCAATTTTTCACTTGGGTCGGACTTGCTTAAGTGCAACTTGATGGGGGTTCGAGCTAGCTTTGGATTGGAGATGAGGGGTTGGCATTGAAGACATTGTCTTTCCGCTGTTGTTGTCTCTGTTATTGTCTTGTATCTATCTTGGATATATTGATAGTCATTTGTATTTGATATTCAGTTGTATCAGATATTGTATCAATGTTGTATATTGATAAATTCATTTTCTTCTGCTATGTTGTTATACCTAATGTGTTATAAGCTCCAGTGAGCCAGATTCGACGTTTGGATCTGCGACATTCGAGTACAAGTGAAGTACGGGTGCCCATTTTTGAAGGTCGAGTCAGGATCGTTTCATTTACTATGAAAGATAAGAGTTAATGTTTGATAATCTTTCATGGCATAACGAATTTCTTTAATTTTAGCAAAATATCAACCACTTATTGCATAATTAATGTAACAAATTGTGTGATGGTGTCAATACAAAGCAATTGTTAATTAGAGTGCTTAAATAACTCGTAGCTCTAATATTGTAAGTTCAGCTTATAGAACGACTAAAATCAAACAATTGTAAAATAATAGTAGTTATATGGTAAAAACTATAACCTCGTTAATTCTCATGCCAAATTTCTCCAATAAATCATGAAGAATTATTGTTTCTTTATAAAGCTTCCATCAGCTTCTTCTTTTGAATAAGCATCTATCTAACTTATATTCCCTTGCCTTCAAAAAGTATATTGATTGCTCTCTTTATAGACTCTTTGCTGGAATCAAAATTGATAAAACAGATAATAGTATCATATTCTTTTTTTAATCTGAAAATGCAACACGAAATTCAATTACACTTTGTTGTTAAAGAGCATAATATGGGTAAGCATAATTACAAAGATTACAGGCATATTGAACCAATTTGATTTCATTACTAAATTAAGAAAACTGCTTAGATTGGATCAAATTAGTTGTATCCATAGAATGAAAATCTATTAATTTTGTAATTTAAGGGATTGAGTTGGATTAGGTCAATGACTTAGTAACCATATATCTAAATCATAGGCACATTTGAGGAAACTTGTAACCAACACGGATAAAACGGTCATATTTATGTGATAAAATAGAAATAAGTTGTGAAAAAAAGTAACTTAGAATAATGCAATCACAAAGTTGATATCCAAAGTACATCCTTTCAAGATTTGAGAAAGTTAGTTAATTGAGCCATGGATGGTAGTGGAAGTATATAGTGGTTACAGTTGCATTAACAATAAATACATGTGGATTGTAAACGTTTCGTGACGATGAAATTGGTAAAAATAGTAAGGACGTATTACGAATTGAAAATAAATATTATTGGAAACATATAATAATCATGGACTTAAATATTTTATTGATAAAACATAATTTTGTAATGAAAATCTCTAAATGCCAAAAATATGATATAAATGTATTTACTGTGATTCGAACATAGAATATTGGAAAATACACAAAAATTGTCATGGAAACTATATTTCTAATAATGAAAAATTAAATCAGATATGCAATTGCAGATAGTTTAAAGCTAATAGTTGGAAAAGGATTATGTAAAAAGACATAAAAATTTAAACGATGACATCCTGAAGCTTAAGAGAGAGGTGATAACTGACTGCGATTAAGCTTTTCTTATAAACATCTAAGTTCTAAGATTTAGTTTGAATTTTTCATAAGAAATAACAACTGCTTTGAGATGTAGTAAAAATGAAAAACCTTAGAAATTAAATTGTTTACCATTGACTAATTCAAGATCTTACAACCGCTTTTTTCCCCACCTCCTTTTTAATCTTGTTTAATTTTCTCATGATAATGTTTTATTTCCTAAGTTGTTCCAGTTGTGGGGAATAAAAGAAATGACTGTGTTGTAATAGTAGGGAATAAAGTATGACGGCAGAAACCTTAAAATGAAGTCTCAAATAAATAATATAAGATTATATAGTTTTACTCTATAAGTAATAGTACGTATATCAAAAAAAAATTACAACAGTTCCTACAACAATTTAACTAAGCTTTTGAACCCAATTCCAATTTGGTTCCACTAATTTCTTTCTTCAAATATCCTAAATACCCTAATTATTCATTATGTTTATTAAAGAATGAAAAAATAATAAAGAAACTGGAGTTTCCATTAGCTTAAATTATTAAAAAAAAGCCTTTGACAACATGTATTCAAGTAAACTATTTTCTAACAAAAAGCATGGTAAGCAATAAAACAATTACTTAAGTTATATAGATAAAACTTAAAACCATTTGTATTGTATTGATTAGAATAGCCATGAATTATGAAAAACCTTGGTTGCCTAGTTCCTTCTCCTCCAATGGATCATTCGAGCTCCAGTCAAAAACCAACTGTTATGGGATGAATATCCTACAAAATTAAAATGATGACCTTTTTAGAAGCTAAGTAGGGAATAAATGAATCAAAATTAATTGACAAATTAGAGAACGGAGAACACAGTTGATGTAGGATCGATTTCACCCTAGAGGAAGGGTGAATAGGGTGATGCTAATAATTATAAAAGTTAATTGCGGAAGCTTATAAAATTATTTCAACGCAGATAAATCAGAAATATAGCAGCACAGATAATAGCAGAATAATAAATGCAGAAATAGAACGACACAGAATTTACCCAGCTTCGGCAAAACCCTGCCTACGTGATGCCCCCCAGGTTTCTACTAGAAATTAAGTAGTCACACGCTTACACACGTAAACTCGCGACACCCGCTACTGACTAACCTAACTCTACGCTTAAAACCCTACCACAACTCAGCCACTGAGTTGCGAATTCTCAAACTATGCCACGTAGTTTGTCCCATAGTCACACAACTAGTAATTACAACTGTTTAAAAAGAAATACAAATTAAAAAACAATTTAAAAACAAAAAGAGACTTAAACCCTAATTTATAACTTAATAAAAGAAAATAGGACGGCCCAATATCAAAATAACTTCGGCCTTGTTTATTTCTTTTATCGGCCGTTACTATTTCTTTTCCTTTGTATAATGGCGGCTTGTTTTCCTGTGTTCCTTCTTCGTTCAAAAATTAAGGCTTTTGTGACGACCCGGAATTTTGAGCAATATCAATTTAATAATCTTTGATAATAATTAAATTGATTTGATCATTTTACATTATAAATTGACAAGTTAAAATTATTTTAAAGGCTAATAAATAATTTAATATCTATCAACATTTTTCTTAACGGTATAAATTGGTAAATTTAATTCTTTTGAAAATTTATAATATTTTAATTTCGGAATATTTATTTTAACAATTTAAAATTTAGTAAGTTTTATTTTTCAAAAGCTATATATTCAAACTGTAATGTATATGAATATATATATATTGATTTGGTTTGTGTTTTAAAATTCAACACAGTAATTTTAAAATTTTATGTTAAAATGATTTCCATTTGAAATATGTATATATTTGTATATGTATTAGAAATAGGAAAATTATATTGATTTGAATTTAATAAGTATTTTCAAACTTTAATAAATATATATGATTTGTAATTTGAAAATTTAATTTGATTTAATACTTTTGAAAATAATATTTGAGATTTAAATTTCTATAACAAAGTTAATTTCTTATTTAATATAGATACATATATATTTTGTACTTAAGTTTTAAATAAGATTTAAATTTAAAGAAATTCATTTGTTTTTATTATTCTTTCATTTTAATTTTATCATAAGATAGATTGTTCTAAAATTTTACATAGAAAGTTAAAATAAAATTCTCAAATCTATAAACATATGTTATATTAAATTGGATCTGAAATATAAGTTATTTATAAATGCCTATATGAATTTGCTTTTGAAATATTTATTAAAGTCTAAAGTTTATTTTTATAAGATAAAAACATTTATGATTATCTAAATATTACATAAATACATTGTATATAGCTTACATAAATTATTAAAAAGAAAATAACATTTTAACCATTTATAAAACATTAGAAAATAACATTTGTAAATATTAAATAACACATATGAAACACTTGTTAACATTTTGATTTATGTAAGGACATTTGTAATAAAGAAAGCATATGTGTAAGTTAATTAAGGCATCATAGTGACAAATGTCTTCCTCTTTAGTAATTAAATTTAAAATTAATTGTAAAATTAAAAGAGAGTTTTAATCTTCAGCTAAATTTTTCTTCATCTTCAACCCAAACACAAATGAATGCAAATCAAAAACAAAGTTCAAAAATGAAAGAAGAAAACTGTAAAGAAATCTGAAACAAAAACAAGAAGTTAATCTGGAAATTCAAATCAAATGCAAGTTTGCAAATCTGGAAAATGCAGCAGGAAGATACATCAACATGCAAATTTGATTCATCAGCAGCAGATTGTTTTCAACGTCAATGCAATCTGAAGTCAACAAGCAATAAAACCAGCATGCAGTGAATTTTTGAAGCCTGGAAACATTTTCTGTTTTCTGCAAACAAGGTGAGTAAATAATTTCTTTTAAAAACAGTTTAAAAACCTGAATTTTGTCATGTTAATATGGTTGAGTATCTTTATGTTATTTGAATACTTGGATTAGAATTGGGTGCATGTTTGAATTAAGTTTAGTTGAGTGCCTGGGTAGTTTAAAATTTATACTTCGTGTAAATTTAAAGTTTACAGTTTTATAATAAATTCAATAACTTGATTTTTAATTCGAATCTGACTTTGATTTGTTAATGAAAGTTGTTTGAAATCAAGTAGGCTATCATCTAAAAATAATTACAAGTTTTAAAATGGAAAAATTTGTTATAAATTTAGAAATTTATAGTAGAATTTAAATTGGGTTAAAATTGTATGATTTAAATTTTTAATTTTGATATCATCATTTGATTGTAAATAAGGAATCATGATTTTTGAAACTTGAATCATGAATTTTAGATCAGTAATTTGTGAGAATTTGGGGTTTGATTGTTTTGAGCTTTTCGACCAAATTGAGGCGAACGACGACAAAGTGGTGGACGTGGTTGTGCTCGAAGGTGGAGGGGTCAGCAGTGACCATGGGAAAAATAGGTTGGTGATTTCTTTTTGGATGAGGTGGCCGGAATTGTTCGTAGTAGGGTTTGTTACTCTGTGAATGTCGACGATGCTCTGATGGGTTTTGCGGCATCGAGAGGCTACCGGGGAGGATCGCGTAAGGTTCTGGAGGTGCTGGGGAGTGTGGCGGAGCTTCGAGTTGGATCGCGTGGCTTATCGATTCAGGGATCATCGGTGGTAGTCGAATTTCGATGGTGTGAGGTTTCGAACAGTTTGGGTTCGAAGGTAGATTTTCGATTCGCGTTCATATTCGAATTTCTGGGTTGAGCGTTGAGATGTAGGGATCGATTATGACTTGGTGGAGGCCGGCGTGGAGATCGTCGTCGACCGGCGGTAATGTGCACGTTGATGTGCACGGTGTTGTGTTCTGCAGTGGATTGTGTTTGGGTAATGGAGGAGAAGGGTTGGAACTCGAAGACGACTTCGGGTACGCGATGCTTTGGCTCGAAGCAGGTTGTAGGTTGGTGAGACTAAACCGAAGGTTAAACAAGTTTAATTACAAACTTAATTTGTTTAAAGCTAAGTTTTTAAACAAGTTTTATATATAAAATATGAAAGTTTTAAAATAAAATTTGTGTAGTTTTGAATTAAGTTTGTATTAATTTTTTTTAGTAACTATGGAAAGTTTTAAAGATTTAAAAGGGTTTGATTTGAATATTTAAAATTGTTTTAATCATAATTGACTTTTAAAATATTTTATTTTCAAAATAAGCTTTGATGATTAAAGTTTAGAAATCAATTATAATTTAAGGAATTAAAAGTTTGATTAATTGAAGATAAAGTAATTTGTGAAAATAATTAAGATAGTTCAATTTTAATTTTTAATTAAAATGTTTTGGTTAATATAAATGATCAAATTAAGATAATGATTTTCTTAATTAAGAATTTTTATAATATAAGAAGTTAAGAATCATTTAATTAAATTTAAATGATTAATTAATAATTAATTAAGTAATTAATTTGTGATTAATTGAAGATAATCACTTATGGGTTAATTTAATATAATTACTTGGTGCAATAATTAAGTAATTAAGTGGTTAATTACAGGAGGTAATTAAGTAAGAAATAATTACTTTGTGAAAGTAATTAAGTGGATGTGATTAAGGATTAATCACTTGGGTTATTAATTAAAGAATTAATTAATAAAATTAATTAAAGGTTTAAAGTATTTAATTAATGGTTAATTAATGAAAGAATTAAGAGTAATTAATTAAGTGATTAATTACTTGTTAAAGTAATTAATTAAGAAGAATTTAATTAATGAAAGTAATCATTAATTAATGGAAATAATTAATTAATTATTAACTAATAATTTAAGGATAAATAATTCATAATTAAGTTTAATTACTAAATGTAATTAAAAGGTAATTAATCAAAGGTGGTTAATTAAGAGTAGTTAATTAAATATGATTAATTAAAAGTAATTAATCAAGTAAATGTAATTAAAAATAGTTGACTAAATATGATTAATTATAAATAATTAATCCAGTGTGATTAATTAAAGGTAATTAATCAAGAGTAATTAATCAAGTATGATTAATTAAAGGTGATTAATCAGGTGTGATTAATTAAAAGATAATTAAGGAATAATTATCAAGGTAATTAAATAATAATTAATCAAGTGTGATTAATTTTAAAGGGGTAATTAAGAGATAATTACTTGGATAATTAAGAAGTAATTAATCAAGATGATTAATTAATATTGTAATTAAGAGATAATTAATCAAGGGAGATTAATTAAGGTAAATAATTAAGTGATTTTTATTAATTAATTTGTAATTAATTAATGAATGGTAAGATGGATTGATGATAATCCAAGTGTTTAAGTAAGAATTAATTTAATTAAGAATCAATTAAATTAATTAAGTTGGATCAACCTTGTGTATGGGTGATTATTGATTGGTTAATAAGTATCATTGGATGAGTTAATGATATTGGATGATATCGTATGTCATTGGTTGATATGTGATGATATGAATGTGTTATATCTGAGATGTGATATATATGTTGTTTTGTGATATGTATGGATGAATGTGATAATTGTGAATTATCTATCTGAGTTATGAATCATCCATTTATGTTAAGTGATATTCTGAATATCTATTGTCTAAATCCCTTAAGTACAACTTGGACATTAAAACGGCGTTTGGATTCGGTGAGACCGGGATCGGGTTTCCATATTTGGATATCCGAAAACCACACCGATCCAAAATAAATGTTAGGTCGTGTATCCAAGTGGAGTGCAAGTGAAGACTCAAGGTGTAAGAACTATTCGTCAATATAAACTCTAGGGGTGATTCCGTGATGAGTTTGACGGAAATAGTACTTACAGGTTCGAGATGGTGATTCAGAATGCAAGGGTTATGGTCGTTAACTCTAAGGGTGATTCCAAAATGAGTGCAACGAGATAGTGCCTTCGGTTCCGTTCGAACGCGGAACGGACTTGTATGGATTGAATGCTTTCAGAACATCGTCGGGTGGACGATGAGCATTCTAAGATAAGTGTGTCCTACAAAGGTAATCGCAGCCTCAAGCCTCATCATCCGGGAATGGCTAAAACAGGGGAGGTGCAGTAAGGTTAAGTGGGTCATGCCCAAGTAGGACGAGATTCATCCCTGTCTAGATGTCCCTTTTTATTTCGGCTTTGTGGGCGGTTGGATCTGCAGCCAACTGCGGGATGATCTTGTTCGGGACTGTTCAGTAAGGAATGGTCCCGGCCTTGTGTTGCAGGGGAGTTAGGGTGGCTCCTCGGTACGGTGATCTAGGCCACGTACTGTGACGGGCGGCACCCCAGTAGCCCTGTCATTGATGGAAACTCATTCTTCCTACGAGACCCTACGGTTTTGCTTGTATTACCCACTTTTGTGGCTAGTAGATGGAATTTAACCATGTAACAATTTCGGCTATTTCATATTTACTTGAAAACCCTAGACACTATTATAACATCACTGGATTTCCTATCAAATGTTTTGGTTAGCGTAAGGTAAAAACTTTTCCATGTTTATGTGTAGGAAGTCTTACGTGATACCTTTCTTTTCAAAGGTTTTTCTAAAGTTAAGCAATTTTAAACCGTTTACTCACACCAGACCCCTGTCTGACCCGAGTGTTTTTTTTTATTTTATTAAACTCTTGGGTACTTATATTTTGTATGAGTAGTCAAGTGATTCAGGTTATCCTTGACGAATTCTGAATGAGCTTTGGAGCAGGAGGCTTCAGCGTGTAGATATAGATAGAGATTCCACCGTGTGTTATTCTATATAGTTGTTCTTGTGTTGTATATTAGACAGAAATGATATAACTGTCTAAATCGAGATGTTTAGTTGTGTACTCTGATGTATATGATACTATGTATACGTTATATGTTATATTTCATTCGTTCCGCTGTGAGATTCTGATGTGTTGTTCTTTCTTCTCTTTCTTTTCTTCTTCTATCCTTTTCTTTCTTAATTAGTGATGCAATTTTCTGGTAATAGAAAGCCGGGTCGCTACAGCTTCTGTGAAATTCGAAGAAGCCGACTTTAAGTGCTCAATTGAATAGACGATTCAGCGTTCCTTTTCTGTCAATCGATGGTCTCTTTTAGTTACTTCGACTGCTTCGAATTTGATCGAGTTCGAGAAGGCTTCGATATGTAATTTTTGATCTTTTTCTTTTCTGGTTGAATGCTTGAACTTGATTGCTTTATTGCCGATGATGATTTTTGGGTTTATATATGGATTCGATCTCCTTTATTTGCGTTCGTCTGATTTTTTCAATGTTGTGCTTCGGCCATTAGATTATTGTTGGACGTTGATGATTTCTCTGACTTAATCAAATTCGTGTAAATTGATACTTGCTTCTCACGGCTCCAATTCTGAACTATTCGATTTTTTTGACTTGTTCATTTATACGGCTTTGATGATTTCTGACTTCTTCAATTTCGTATATTTTCATGTTACTTGGTTGACATGGTTTCAATTTTGAATTGATCCATTTCTTGACAGCCACGGCTTTGATTTCTTTCATTTTTGGTTCCGTGAATTTCAGATGGCTTCGGCCTTGACTTGAAACTTCATTGACCTGTGCGCTTGATTGTTGTTCATCATTGGAATTCAGTAGTTTGCATTGGTTTCCACTTGTATACAGTTGCATTGGTTAGTTTTTTGTGTTGTTCGTTTTATTGGCATGTCTGTTCATCCCTGTAGCATACTTGACTTGTTCAATTTGCCGTGTGAACTTTATGCTATGACTTCGGCTTCTCTTTTAATTTGAAATTCTTGATGTCACGAGTTAGTCTGGTTCATTGTATTTCACTGGATGTTCATGTTGCATATATGCTTGCTGCCTGGTCATCATTTTATGTTGTCACTGCCCTTGTATTTGCAGTTTGCATTTGTGTTTGGTGTCATTTGCTTGACTTGTTGCAGTGTTCATCCTGGCTTGTAACTGTGTCAAGTTGCCGTTTCATTGAGTTTGGTCATTTATTGTTGCTTGTCTAGTTCATGGGTTGCTTCATTGACTTGTATTAATATTGCTTTGTATTTTAGATTGCCTGACCACTTTGATTGCCTTTGTGGTATGTTTCCTTCTTGTTGTTGTACTTGTATCATCACTGTTGTGTGTTGTGCCTTGCTGTGTTGCCATATCTTTGGTGCACTTGGTCATTCGAGCCTGCTCTACTAGTTGTTGTGCATGATTGCATCTGTACTGTCCAGTTGAGCTTGTTTTGGTATGGTCAGTGATTCACTATTGTTTTGGTTGTTGCATTTTGTGTTGTAGTTGCAGTTTGTAGTTGCTGTTAGCTTTGGGTTTCACTGACCACACATGTACATGCTTGCATCTTTGAATTTGGTTAGATGGTACTATCCAGACCTGACCTTGTTTGATTTCTTTGTATTGTTGTCTTGATGTTTCAGATGCCATCATGTACATGCTGAATCTCGTGACATTGTCTGACATGCATTTGGATTTGTTTTTCGAATTACACTTGAGTTGAATCCATCTTGTAGCTCGAATTTGACCTTGTGCTGAAATTTGTGACATTACTTTATTGCACTTGATTTGAACCCGGCTTTTAATTTGGGTTTGACCTTATGCTCACCTGTCCCTGTAACTTTATTAAGTGTATATCGGTGTGCATGGCCTTGTGGCATGTACAGTAATACACTGTGCATGTCACAAGCTATTCGTGTATGATGAATTCAAATTTAAATGATGATGAATAACCCAAATAACTGAGGCAAATATTGTTTTCAAAATCCACATTTTGTTTTATACTGCAAAAATATTTTCATTTCAATTTTACTGCGTCAATATTTATTTTTTGCAGAATGCTCAAATGCTGGATTCAATTTAGTGTGAAGTTGAGGATAAAATACGAGTTGAGTGAATGAGTGATATGTAGTGAGGTCAAATGTAATCGTGATGTAATCAAAATTGTATTGTAATTGAAATTGTATGTGTATATATATATATATATATATAATGAGAGCTTGAACTTTGACCTTTCAAAGATTGCAATAAATATTTGTTTGAATAAAATTTCTGTTTGAATTCAAATTCTGTGTTATTTATTTTTATTCAGCAAATATTTATTTAATCTATGAAAAATAAAATAGTACATTAATAAATACATTTAAACGAATATATATATATATATATATGTTTATTATCATCAAACAAAAATCATATAATCGCATATTCAACAATCTCCCCCTTTTGATGATAACAAACATATATTTAAGATTTTGAAACATATTACATGTGTTTGATGATTGATATACTCTAATTGCTCCCCCTATTTAAATGTTTCCTCTCTACACAAAGCTCCCCCTACATATATGCATGTAATTAAAAATATAAAAATGAGCCTAGATGCAAATGGAAAATATTTGACCTTTGCTTGATTTTATTTAACAAAATCTTAACTTTTCTCTCCCCCTTTTGTTATCAGCAAAAGAGTAAAAGTGTTAGAGAAAATAGAGATAAAGTGTTCGATATTAATTCAACACTAAAATTCAATTGAATATAAATATTAAATTTCAATTAAAAAATCAAACAAAAATCATAAATACTTTGTTAGGCGCATATTCCACTTTTAGAATGATGGGAATGATGCCATCATATAAAACCATACAGTTGTGTCTATTAGTGGTATATTTATATCAAGATTTTGAATATCTACTAACCATGCATAACCGTTAGGACGTTTAAATGAGATTAGTAGTATTCCAATTTTATTTTATTTTTTAGAAATGAATTCAAGTATCTTCTAACCACGCATAACCGTAAGGACTTTTAAAGGGGAATAGAATCAACTTGTTTATTTTAAAAATCAATTTTGATATGCGTTCCATACATGCATAACCGTGAGAACTTTTAAATGAGCATGGAAGCACATAACAAATTCCAAGTAATTCACCCATGCATAACCATATGGACTTTTAAATGAGAGTGAATACTTTGGATTTTATTTTATTTTATCTACTATATAAAATTTTCTATTATTTTATTAAAAAAATGTAAAATGAAAAACGAATGATTCCTGTTTAAAGTACCACATATTGACAAACTATATAGAATTTTGATGAGTGATGGTCGTTAGAAATATGATAGAAATAGAGATGGTCATGGAATTTTTACCAACAAAAGTTTTATAACTCTTGTTTAAATTTTTAAAGAAATTTACTAATTATACCGTCTCGAGTCATAATATATGATAAATATCAACACTCGTCACTTTTTTAATCACTATTTATCTTTTCGATAATTATTAGGGAATAAGTCAAAATAATCATTTAAAATCAAATTCAAAAATAATTATAAAATCAATTTTTCATAAATGACTGATCTGAAAATATGGTCAAAAATGATTTTCTCGAAGGGGTTATATGAGAAAAATTTCTACTATTTGAAAATTATTTGAATTGAAAAATATGCAGATATTTTCTTAAAAAACGATGCAGTTACTAAATGTCTCTACAAAAATCACGTTCAACTAGTAAGTTTTCTATCAACTAGATTACCAGTGTAATCTGCATCTGAATTTCTTTTTCACTCCAAATTATCACTAATTGAATTTGATAGACCAGACCATGAAGTGTGCACCAAAAATTTCAAACTCAATTTTAACAGGATTTTAAATGACATTCTCTTGAATTTGAATTGAAGCCGTGTAAATAATCAAAAACCGTGAATATAGAGTTAGCCGTATTATAACCAAATGTATTATCATCCAACAAAACACTATGATTAATCCAAACTAATATATATGAAGTAATTCAAATGCTCTAGAGATTTTTATAGTGTTTTTGGCATAAGAGTATAATTAGCCAACAATTTTAAATAAGTCAGAATCAAAATCATAATTATTTCATCATCACATTATTGGCTGATTTAACTCAGATTACGGTGCAGATTATCACATTTAATATATCGTCCAAATAAATATACCATTACCTGTTTTACCTTTACGATAATTTTCGTTGTTGTCCATTGTGATTCTGTCGCCTTTATAGTAGACTAAGGAACTTTGCTTTGTCGGTCATTGTGTCCTTGGAACAGCCAGAATCCAAGTGGCACTATTGTTGTTCCTTAGCCAGCCGCCACACCTACACGGGAAAAGATTTTGTGACCTATTTGTTTTTATAGGTCCATGGTTGTTACTGGCGGAATATTTAAAATAATTTTGTGGAGACCCAAAACTATTTATATATGTTCCCTTCGCCACCCAAATTTGTTTAACTTTGAGAGATTTTTTACTTGTGCCTTTCGGAACCCAAATTGGTATAGTTTTCTCGTGTTTGGGTCTATACCAACAACTATTTTGATTGTGTCCAAATTTTCTGTAAATTGTGCACATTGGATTGACTTGATTAATATTGCTTTCAACATTTTCAGATTGATTATATCCAAGTCCTTGTCTAACTGTATTAGCTGTTTGTTTCCCTAAAAGCATATTCAATGATTTTTCACTTTTGGAAAATTTATCTAAAGTTGTTGACAATTGTTGGACTTGTGTTTTGAGAGATTCATTTTCGTTTAATAATTATGTGCACTTTTTAATAGAATATTCTTTCCAAGTATTTTCACTTTCTTTTAAAATCAGAATTTCATTTTCAAGTGATTTTATATTTATTTCTGATTTTTTAATTTCTTCTTCGAATGTTGGACACTTATCACACATAGGGATCTTATTTTGATAGTTTTTAACTAATTGTTCAAGTTGTTCATTTAGTTCAATCAAACTATCTCTTTGTGATTCAATTTTAGCATATTTCTCCTTAAATTGTTCAAAACAGCCATTTACTTCGTGGAAATATATAAGTATTTGTGAGTGAGTGAGTTTTGATACCTCGCTTGGCTCATCATCGTCGCTATTAATTATATTACCTTGAAGGCACATATCTGCTTTCTCACTCTCAACGCTAGTACTTTGATTATCTTCATCAGTTGTATTCCACGTGGCTGCAAAACTTCTCCTTTTTGTTTTCTTTTCAAAGTCGCATCGATTTTGAGGACAATTGGGCTTGATATGTCTGGGTTGGTTGCACTTGTGATAGATGATTTTCTGTTCTTTTGAGTAGTCTAGTGCTTTGATTATTCTGCTTTTCAATTATTGATTTGGAGCTGGATTTCCGTATTTGTCGTTCCACTTTTTGAATCTCTTTATTAGTAGCACCAGCGCAGCTGCTTCATCATCGTCATCCTCATCACTATGTTTTCTACCAATCCTATTAAGCTCGTTTCTTTAACTGAGTCGATTGAGGATGATTTCTCATTGTTGTTGACTTTTGCACCATATATTGCATCAAAAGCATTCCAGATTTCCTGTGCATTTTCACAATGAGAGATAAAGTTAAAATTATCTTGATTAATATGAGAATATAATATATGCATAGCAAGAGCATTAATCAAGATAAATTTCTTGTCGGTTATATCACACCCATTTTTAATAATATTCCAACATTTAATATTAACAGATTTCAAATAAAATTCCATTTTTAATTTCCAATTCAAAAAATCTGTTCCATCAAAAACAGGAGGAATAATATTGGAATGACCCTCAGCAAAAGTAGCCATTTTAAAATTCAAATTTTTAAAACAAAAATTGGTTTTTGTAAAATCAAATTTTTAAAACAAAAACGGCTTTTGCACCTAGCTTTGATACTACTTGTAGGATCGATTTCACCCTAGAGGGGGGTGAATAGGGTGATGCTGATAATTATAAAAGTTAATTGCGGAAGCTTATAAAATTATTTCAACACAGAGAAATCAGAAATATAGCAGCACAGATAATAGTAGAATAATAAATGCAGAAATAGAACGACACAAAATTTACCCAGCTTCGGCAAAACCCTTCCTACGTGTTTCCCCCAAGGATTCTACTAGAAATTAAGTAGTCACACGCTTACACACGTAAACTCACGACACCCACTACTGACTAACCTAACTCTACGCTCAAAACCCTGCCACAACTCAGCCACTGAGTTGCGAATTCTCAAACTACGCCACGTAGTTTGTCCCCTAGTCACACGACTAGTAATTACAACCTTTTAAAAAGAAATACAAATTTAAAAACAATTTAAAAACAAAAAGAGACTTAAACCCTAATTTATAACTTAATAAAAGAAAATAGGACGGCCCAATATCAAAATAACTTCGGCCTTCTTTATTTCTTTTATCGGCCGTTCCTATTTCTTTTCCTTTGTATAATGGCGGCTTGTTTTCCTTTGTTCCTTCTTCGTTCAAAAATTAGGGCTTCTGTGAAATTCGAAGAAGCCGACTTTAAATGCTCGATTGAATAGACGATTCAGCGTTCCTTTTCTATCAATCGATGGTCTCTTTTATTTACTTCGACTATTTCGAATTTGATCGAGTTCGAGAAGGCTTCGGTATGTAATTTTTTCTCTTTTGCTTTTCTGATTGAATGCTTGAACTCGATTGCTTCATTGCGATGATGATTTGTGGGTTTATATATGGATTCTGTCTCCTTTATTTGCGTTCGTCTGATTTTTTTCAATATTGTGCTTCGACTATTAGATTATTGTTGGACGTTGATGATTTCTCTGACTTAATCAAATTCATATAAATTGATACTTGCTTCTCACGGCTCTAATTCTGAACTGTTCGATTTTTTGACTTGTTCATTTATACGGCTTTGATGATTTTTGACTTCTTCAATTTCGTATATTTTCATGTTACTTGGTTGACATGGTTTCAATTTTGAATTGATCCATTTCTTGACAGGCACGGCTTTGATTTCTGTCATTTTTGGTTCCGTGAATTTCTAACGGCTTTGGCCTTGACTTGAAACTTCATTGACCTGTACGCTTGATCGTTGTTCATCGTTGGAATTCAGTAGTTTGCATTGGTTTCCACTTGTATACAGTTGCATTGGTTAGTTTTTTGTGTTGTTCATTTTATTGGCATGTCTGTTCATCCCAGTAGCATACTTGACTTGTTCAATTTGTCGTGTGCACTTTATGCTATGACTTCGGCTTCTCTGTTTAATTTGAAATTCCTGATGTCACGAGTTGGTCTGGTTCATTGTATTTCAATGTATGTTCATGTTGCATATATGCTTGCTGCCTGGTCATCATTTTATGTTGTCACTGTCCTTGTATTTGCAGTTTGCATTTTGTGCATTTGTGTTTGGTGTATTTGCTTGACTTGTTGCAGTGTTCATCTTGGCTTGTAACTGTGTCAAGTTGCCGTTTCATTGAGTTTGGTCATTTATTGTTGCTTGTCTGGTTCATGGGTTGCTTCATTGACTTGTATTGATATTGCTTTGTATTTTAGATTGCCTGACCACTTTGATTGCCTTTGTGGTCTGGTTCCTTCACGTTGTTGTACTTGTATCATCACTGTTGTGTGATGTGCCTTGCTGTGTTGCCATATCTTTGGTGCACTTGGTCATTAGAGCATGCTCTACTAGTTGTTGTGCATGATTGCATATGTACTGTCCAGTTGAGCTTGTTTTGGTATGTTCAGTGATTCACTATTGTTTTGGTTGTTGCATTTTGTGTTGTAGTTGCAGTTTGTAGTTGCTGTTAGCTTTGGGTTTCAGTGACCACACATGTACATGCTTGCATCTTTGAATTTGGTTAGATGGTACTGTCCAGACCTGACCTTGTTTGATTTCATTGTATTGCTGTCTTGATGTTTCAGCTGCCATCATGTACATGCTGAGTCTCGTGACATTGTCTGATATGCATTTGGATTTGTTTTTCGAATTACACTTGAGTTGAATCCAGCTCGTAGCTTGGATTTGACCTTGTGCTGAAAGTTGTGAGATTATTTTATTGCACTTGATTTGAACCCGGCTTTTAATTTGGGTTTGACCTTGTGCTCACCTGTCCCTGTAACTTTATTAAGTGTATATCGGTGTGCTCAGCATTGTGGCATGTACAGTGATACACTGTGCATGTCACAAGCTATTCGTGTATGATGAATTCAAATTTAAATGATGACGAATAACCCAAATTACTGAGGCAAATATTATTTTCAAAATCCATATTTTGTTTTATACTGCAAAAATATTTTCTTTTCAATTTTACTGCGTCAATATTTATTTTTGCAGATTGCTCAGATGCTGGATTCAATTTAGAGTGAAGCTGAAGATAAAATACGAGTTGAGTGAATGAGTGATATGTAGTGAGGTCAAATGTAATCGTGATGTAATCAAAATTATACTGTAATTGAAATTGTATATATATAGTGAGAGCTTGACTTTGTACTATTCAAAGACTGTAATAAATATTTGTTTGAATAAAATTTCTGTTTAAATTCAAATTCTTTGTTATTTATTTTTATTCAGCAAATATTTATTTAATCTATGAAAAATAAAATAGTACATTAACAAATACATTTAAACGAATATATATATATATGTTTATTATCATCAAACAAAAATCATAGAATCGCATATTCAACAGTTGATGGCACTAAAAGGTTTATTATGTGCAACTATATTGTTAAAAGCTCCAATTAATGCTCATGATTATATTCCTGCCCCAAAACTTTTTACAGTGTTCATCATAATTGTGACTCTTTCAAAAAGTTTGCATTCCATGGCTAGTTAGATTTTCAATGGCACTACTGCATGGGTAAAGGAAAGAAGCAGTGGACATTCTTTTGCTGTTTGAGTTTAAAACCGCTCTATGCCAGACTTCTATATCTTCCATTATTACTCGATGCCCGCGTGATATAAATAAATGTTGGAAGGAATGAACTTTAAAGGATGAATGTCTTACTTTATAAATATCTGTACTTGGCCACCTACGTTGATTATGAGTGCATTAGGATGGAACTAATTCCTGAAGAAGAATTGTGAGTGTATTATCAAACTTTAATCTAAACTGTTATCGATATTTTTTGACAATATTCCATTTCCTTTTAACTCAACTATCATTAAATTGTATATCGTAATCAACTGATAATACACATTATGAAAGATTCATAGGTATGGACCAACACCATTTGATAATTTGTCTGTTTTTTTCACTTTAATAGTTAACACCAATATAATTAAATATCAATTCAAAGATTTCATCGAAACCTGCAAGTGTTAATTGGGTTGTTATTTAACTAACATTAAATAGACTATAATAAAGTAGCATCACTATCTTTATGAAACCAACATAAATCCAAGCTTCTCTAACTTTCATTTATAATAAATAAAAGAAATTAAAGAAGGAAAAAAATGTAATTTCAAATCTGGAATACAGTTCTTGCAATATTAGTTGCAATAAACATTTCAATATTAAAAGAACATTAACCAAATGAAAAGATTACCATAGAATATGTGATTGTTTGTGAGGAGAGCTTGGCTTATGAACCCAATTTAGTTGAATCCCAGAAGGAGGGAAGAACCTAACCCAAAACCCTAGCCTAGCTGCTTCTCAAAGTATTGAATACGATTAATTATTAACCATGAGCTTTTGTTAAAGACCTAAAATTTCCCTTTTTCATTTCTTCGTTCAATTATAAATGATTTTTTTTCCTTTTTTTCTCATTTTTTGAGCTTTGTAATGTGACGTGAGGAAGTGGGGCTAAGAAATGGACGGGAGAAGAAACAGGTTGAAATAGCAATTTGAGAACGTGGTGCTGAAGAAAATGTCAAATATACCTATATTCTCAGTGCCTGTTTTTGCAGACTAAAGCGTAGTTTCGGTAAATCGAAAAAGGCTTCACTTTGACCGCTTTGACCAGGGTTTTGCTTTATAGTATAGATATATAAGTTAAATTATTAACTAAAGCAAAGACATGACAAGGGATAATGATGTCTAATGATTACAATCTAATATGTGACAATACATGTGTATATATAAAATTATATATGTAAGTTTATTATTTTAAAAATTATGTCTTGCCACAACACTTACTAATCCAAATTAACATATTATAATTTATTTCTAAGTGTATTATTATTTAGTTATTGAACTCGTATATATGTGTATATGGTGCACAAAGGTGAACTACGTTCCCGATAACTTTCCGGTGTTGAAAGGTTGAAATTTCGAAAAACGTTCTTCAGTCACATTTTCTATTTTTCTTCGAACTAATTAATTTGGTAAAAAAAATTTGAAAATGATTTTATCATCAAATATTAATTTATTAAAATGAGTTTATTTTCAATATAAAACATACGTATTGAATTTTTAAAATTAAATAAATATTCGCTAATCAAAGTAGTGAAATTCCGGGTTGTTACATTCTTCCCCCCTTAAAAGATCGTCCCCGAAATTACACCTCGATTTATCCAAGAAAACATTTAACACTATACATCAGCTCATATGATGTACATAGATCATTCTTATGCAAAATCTGATTCGATCTCAACTCGAATACATTACTTTCCCTCCGAACTAGTATCGCTCACCCGATTCTCTAGTCTAGACTCTATCAAGCTCGTTTATTTGGAACCTCTATTCTCCATACATAGTTGTAACTATGATAGAAAACCTTGGTCCCATACCAAGAACCCTCATCAAGTGCTCATCGTCAAAGGTCGAGTAATAGATCCTTATTCTGAACAGTGCAACACCTTAAAGCCATGTACTCGAATGTTGGATCGCTCTATAGGGAAAGGGATATGATCTACGTCCAACTACGCACTTACTTGATTATTTCTCCCTAATACAAATTCTATTTCCACCAAATTACTTATGAAAACATTTCATAAACTATTCTTAGGTTCAACTTGTATGCTTCTCCACTACATCCTAAGATCATATATTCCTATCTAATTCCATTTTGCTTTTATTTTCTAAGAAAATTCAAGATCCAAATACCCGGCTTTAAATTTCAAAAACTTTTTGAAATGGAACTCTATACTCTAAATCATACAAATATATAGACACAACTCGAGTAACTCCAAAATGTTACTAAGGAACTGGGTATCACCAAACAGTATCATGCATTCCATTACTAAGAAGGATAATACTCAAGAGAAGTGTTTACAATTTGAACACATCTCTTTCCCAATTTTAAGCTATTTTCGAGCCACTCGAACTAGTTAACTTAAAAATATTCCTTTTATTCCTAAATTTTCATTTTTGGAACAATAGTTTACATTTTCCAACAACATATACCACCAACTCACTTTGGGTTTGTTCCATTGGAACTTATTTCGACCGTACAATAATAAAGACAACAATGAACTAATCACCCCACAACGTTCACCTAGGCAAACATCTAATCGTCACTTAGAAGATTATTTTGATTATCGCAAAACAATCAAGACTTGTTCTGTGATGACCCGTAATTTTTAATGGTTTTATTTACGTAATTAACTGAATTTTTGTGAAATTTTAAATAATAAAATTTTGAAATAAAAGTTTAGTATTTGGAATACGTCTATTTAAACATAGAATATGGTAAATTTTCATCAGAAAATATGGAAGTTTATTTTACTGTGTAATTTTATTTAAATTCAAATCAGCTAATAATTGATGATGATAAAACATTTTCCAAACCTGAATATTTTTATACAATAAATTTGTAAATCATATTCTAAGTGAGATGTCATATTTCATTTTGTCAAATTTGGACTGCTATTAGTCCGTTTATCTTATTTGCGGCGTTTTAGCAGCATTTTTGGTACCAATTATCGACTTTTGATAGGATGATCGTACCACTAATATCTGTATACCGTTTTGATCCTCTCGTCGTGCTGATCTCTATGGTATATTCAATTCTGTGTTTTGAAGTCCGGTACATAGCAGAATCCATGAAACTGGTAGCCGTACTGCTGCTCACTTTCAACCTTTTGGGTTAACTGTCTATTCAGTTGTCTTCCATTAGGAATCAAACTGTCATAACTATTTGTATTCTTAGAAATAAATATTTTAACTCTTTACTTTCCTGATATTAAAAAAAAATTGATGGTACATATTTTTTTTGGGTCTAGTTTCATTCCAAAATATAATATAAAAAAATTATACTACAGTTCTCTTCCTTTGCTCTTCTCTTCCTCTCGTCATCTACTTTTTCCAAGCCTCAAACCCAAAGCCAATGCCAGCCTCTACCCGTGCCTAAGCCCTCGCCTGATCATCCCTTCCTTCTCCTCAACCCGCCTCTTCTCCTCTCCGCTTGGCCTCAGCAACTCTTCAACCTCCACCGTACGACCATCCGCTTATCTCCCTGCAGCCCGTGACAACCCTCAACTCACGTTCACCCACCCGATTCGCCATTCGAAGCCTCCACAGCCGCGTGCTCACCCAACTCACCAAAAGCATCTGCTGATCCACTCACCTAAGGGCATATTCCTCCCTCCAGCAACCCAAAACCCCTATCAAACTCCTCCTCTTCCTACACTCTACCGAGCCTCCCTGCTGTTCTCTGGCCGATGCTTAATTTTGTTAAGGTATTATATAGTTGTTTTGTTTAAAGTGTTATTTTATATAGGTTGTTATACATATATATTTTGCATAAATCTATTTTACGTGTATTTAGGTCAATATGTTTTATACAATAGTTGTTTATAGTTTATAATATTGTAGTTATAAGTATAATCTACTTCGGTTATATATATATATATATATATATATATATATATATATGAGTTGTATGTATACATATGAAAGTTATATGAGTTTGTAGTTTAAAGTGTATATTTATAAGATATGAATTAGTCTGCTATGTTTTAGGCAAAGATTTATAATAGTTTTTGTTGGTTTATATGTAACGTTATAAAATATGAATATGATCTGGTGTGTGTGTGTGTATGTTCGATTGTATGCATTGTAATATGTGAGCCATATGCTTACAGGTTACATTATAAATTATGTGTTTAAATACATCATATGGGGTCTGCATATTTATTTTAATCTGCATATGTTTATTTTACCTATCTTGTATTTTATTCAATATATAGGTTTATACAAGTCGGCATATATATGTTTGTTTTGCTTCAGTACATACAATTTGCATTTTATATTGTTACTATATGTGGTCTGTAAATTTTTTTGAGTGTCATGTATATAAGTTTATAAATGCATGTTGTATAATAATTAAACCTATTTGATTTATATACAAATTTATGTAAGTATTTTTCATTTTTATTAAGTATATATATGTATTTATTTAAATACTATTATGTGGATATGTTGTTTTATTTTATGTGTTTATATAAAACAATGATTTTAAAAACATGCATATATATTTAATTTAATATGGGTTAGAATTTTAAATACGATTTTATATACATATAAATAGTTATATATATAGTTATATAGATAAGTATACATAAGTTTGGGTTTTAATAAATAGACCGAGGATTTATTTACTGGTGTTTAGATTTAGTATTTATTTGAAATGTATGTGTGTGTGTGTATATATATATATATATTATTTTAAATTTGTAGTTTAGAAAATATAATAAAATAATTTATATTCCATTTCAGTCTATATCAAGCAGATTCTGATTTATTTCATCAATTTCTTATCTATCAGCTTTGTTAAATTCATGCCAATGCCTTGAAATTCGTAGCTTGTTCTGTTGTCAAACTCCTCTAGCATCGAAAGGTGAGAAATCACTTATGATTAACGTTTTTATATTTATTAAATTTGATTTCAATTGAAACGACAATTGAAATATGTTGTTGTTAGTTACTTACATTGCTATATATATGATGTTATCTATATCTATTCATCTATGACATCTGACACCATTATCTGTTATTTATGTTGATGATATATGCCTGTTATATTATCACATCTGCTATCACTCTGCAACTTCACTGTTAGTATAGAATTCTCTATGGGTTGAAATGATGCATACCCAAACAATCTGTAGAATAGGAGAAAATCGTTATTTGTAGAAATGATAAACCCAAGCGCTTTTCATTGAATTTGGGATTGCGGGTTGAAATGATATATACCTGTATATATATTTAAATTGCGAGTCGAAATGATAATATCCATATCACTTGACCATAGGATAGAAAATTATATACAGACACCGTTGGGGTGTGTGTGTGTGTGTGTGTGTCTAAGTCTGGATGTGGTATATTATATATGGTATATATAGTGGAGTGATTGATTCCCGCATTATATAGCGGATGAGACCCTATGCGCCCTGCATAATAGCGGATGACCCTATATACAGCGATATCCCTCTCGAAGTGGGATTGGTATTTTATATTGTGCTAACATCTGTGGATGTAGGGAAAAACAGGTTGGAGGGATCCAACTGGATTCCTCAAAATATTAAAATTTGTTTTCATAGTCTGTGATATGATTTATTGATTATTTGTGATAGACTATGTTGGAATTTGGAAGTATTGAATGCTATATGTTTTGCTGAATATATTATAGATATTTGAAGATATCAAAAATATAAAGGTTTGATTTTTGAAAAGGAGTATAAAAAAAGAAATTTTAAGTGAATAATTTTAAGGAATTCGAATAAATTAAATGAATGAATAAAAGTTGATTTTAAAATCCTATAGAATAAATTTTGAGTACGGAAAAGAGATTTTTGAATAAATAGGGGTAAATGAATTTTGAGGACTTGAGTTATATTGTTTAAGAATTAAAGGATTTATTTTAAATTCAGGATTTAAAATATTAGGAGAAATAAAGAGGGAATTTTGATATAAGGTATGAAATTGATATTTCAGATTAAAATAAGATTCTAAATCATAATGAAGAAATGAATATGGGATTAATGGGTCTGGAATAAATTTGGGTAAGTAAAGGAGTTTATTTTAAAATGGAATAAATTTTGGAAATCGATTTGAAAATTGATTAAGTGTTTGAGATTGTGATAAAAGGACGATGAGACTATGGAACTTATAAACTGGGTTTATAAAGTGAAATGAGATATCAGTGGATATTTGAAAGTATAAATTCACGGTGGTAATTTATAAAGGAATGGGTAATTTGTTTTAAAAATAAACAGTGGATGCATTGATGTCGATTTTCGGGCATCAAAAAACCTGATCATGACAGTTGGTATCAAAGCTGAAGGTTAAGCAAGAACCTTAGCTCTGGTGGGGATTACTCATTAGAAATAGAGTCCGTAGTACTCTAGAATGAGTTTGAGTGTATTAATAGATATGAGCGCGTATTTGTTAGTGAATATAAAATTATTTAACATTGTGTCGATTGGTTTATTTAGTGGTTTATGGATTCTGGTCAATACGAGTAATTAACTTTATGGATAGGGATCTCTAAACACTTGAATAGAACAATTCGACATAGTATTGTTTTAAATAGGGTAAATGAAATAATTTTTCCCAAATTATTTTTATATATAAAAGGAATAATTTTCAGAAACTATTATAGTTATATATGGTTGCTTAATTGTTAAGAAGTGATAATATTAAATTAAATTATAAGGACCTAGAATTTCTGTCAATTAAAATTTGTATATTTAATTGATTTTAAATATTAACAAGTGAAATTAAATAGTCGAATATATTTTATTTCGAATAATTGGATTTAATTGAATAATTAAATCGATAATTTAATAGTTGAAATTACAGAAATAATTGAAAATTGGGATTAATGTGATTGAAAATGATTTGTAAAATTTTATTTAATCATATTGGAGTTAGAATGATGTTATAGAAATTTTAAAATTGAATTTAAAGTTAATTTGTGAAAATTGAATATTTTAATATTTAATTGACGAGTTAAAATAGCCATTTTTCAAACAGTCTCGGATTTCGACGAAACTAGTTTCATCGGATCTGTAATGTTATATTATTGTAAGGTTTCAAATTACATGTCAATCGGATTTACCGTTTGTCCGGGGCAAGCCAAAATGCATAGAAAATTCGTTTAATCGATTTAATTTAAATTTAATCATGTATTGCCGTAACTCGCACATATGATCGAATTAGCTTCCGAAACCTATTCCATTTGACCGGAACACGGGGTAAACCCTAAAAACGCTAGCCGGCTCGCTTCGTTTGGAGTTCGAAATTTTTTGGATGAATAGTGTTTCATAGAATTTTCTATATAAGGCCACAACAATTCTGATTTGCAAACCAAAAAGCCCTAACCCTAATTTTCAATGTCGGCCGCCGTTTCTATTATCTTCAATGGCCAGAAACTTTCTAACTTCTTCCAGGATTATCTCTTGATCCAGACCCTTTTAGCTTACAATTCCTAAATGAAAGTTGAAGAGCTTCGCGAGCTCTACAATGTGAACGGCTATGATTGAATTTCGAACCTTGGATCGATGGGAATTTCGCCATGAAGGCCGCAACTTCGAGCATGCATTTCGAGATTGAGGTATAGCCGAGCTTGGCCGCAACCTGGGCGTTGGTGAGGGGGAGTGAGGCGTGCAAAATGATGGAGCTTGATCGAGTTCTAGATCGTTGTGGTGGTCGCAGTTCGCAACCCTAGATACGGCTAACATGGGTTTTGTAATAGGCATGCGCGATTTTTTTTAACTGGGAAGAAGAAGTTGCGTTTGGTGGCCGAGATCTGGTGTCTCAAAATCCAACGGCTCTAAAAATTTTAGGTTATAAAATAAAAAGAAATTGTTAATTTATTATATTTTAAATTCGTGTAAACTTTAAATTGCTATAACTTCTTCATACGAGGTCGGATTGTGACGAAACAAATTGCATTGGCTTCGTTTTGTCGAGCACTATGCAATGGAGCTGGTTTGGAGTCGTTTGGAGCTAGTGATAATTTCGGGTAAAATTAAATGCGTGTTTACTTTTATTCGAAATAAAACGGTACAACTGTTATCGGAAACTCAAGGTGCGAACTTCTCACTCGGTCGAATTGTTTCGATTTAAATTTTAAATAGTTAGATTTAAAATCGCTTGATTGTGTGATTGGATGATAATTTGTTATCTATTGTGTTAAATAGACATTATACGTCGTATATTAAGCGGATGTTATTTATTAAAAACATATACCGCGATAATTCCAACTTGTATGGAATTGGTATTATATATGTACTTGGAGTTGATTTTCCCGCATTATATAGCGGATGAGACCCTATTGCGCCGCATAATAGCGGATAATATTTTATAAATCCCATATACCGTGATATTTCGTCTTGAAGCGAAATTGGTATTGTGCTAACATCTTTGGATGCAGGGAAACAGGTTGGAGGGATCCAACTAGATTCCTCAAATGATTGAATTGGTTTCAATGTTGTGTGTTGATCTATTTATTGATCTATTTATAATCTGCGTGATTATCTTTGTGATTGAAATAGTCAAAGGCTAAATTTTAGCCGAATATATTTTTGGTATCATTAGATGCCGAAAATAAATAAAATTTGATTTTCGAAAATTTAAGTTGAGAATTCATAATAAAATTTAATTTTGAAATTGATTCATTTTAAATAAATAAACGTTGAAATGTTTATGTTATAAAATTATGATTTTTCTGAAATATAACCGAAATGTGATTTTTGAGATAAGTAGTTGATTTATTTCTAAAATGGTTTAAATTGGGATTTTTGAATTATTATAAATAGTTTATATAAAAGATTTATAAAATTGATATTTATAAATTAAAATATTTGAATTATAAAACAAGTTTTTATAAGTATTAGAATGAAATAAAAATGGATTTCATAAGTGAATGAAAATTATAGATTTATAAGTTGTGACGTTATAAAATGAATAGATTTAATAAAATAAAAGATTTATAAGTAATTAACTTATAAATTGGATTTTTGCGTGTAAATGGAATATGGATAGAATTTGTTAATAAAGTAATTTTATAAGTGAAGTTGTTATAAAATATAAATGGAATTTATAAACATTGCTTTATAAATCCGAAATCGACTTATTTTAATAAGTTTAATTATTATAGCTTATTAAAGAAGATATATTCACGATTTTGGGAAAGTGAATAATCCTTTGAATAAAATATGTAGAAATGATAAATTTGGTAAATAAAGTATATTCACGATTTTAGACGGTGAATAGTATATTAAAGAAATATTTTGGAAAAGTGATATTTTAAATAGAATTAAAACGATTCAAAAACGTTTTAAAATGTGTTAAGTATCGAAATCATAGATTTCAGCATTTATTGTTGAAATAGACGTTTTCGAGGAATAGATGGAAATGGTGGACTATAGCACTGTTGTTATAGTAAATGATTTCCGAAAGGAAAAGTTTTGTGTAGTATTGGGATTTATATATCTATCTTAATTTCGAATCCCTATACTAGTAATTTTGGGTTGTCGTAACGATGTTTACGTAACATTCGTTTTGACCCAAATAAATATGTTTAAGTGAACGTTTTCCTTAAAGAATAAAATATATACTTAATTAGATTTAAGTATATTGAATATTTTCAAAATGTTGAAAATAAATAGATTGGTGAATTACTTATTATCAAATAATTATGGAAATGTTTTTCTAATATGAAGTGAATGTTTGAGATTTTATCTTTTAAAGATAAATTGAAAATGAATATTAGAAATCGATTTGAAAATCGTATATTCATAGATATTTTGGGAATAAATAATTTGGGAAATTATTTGAAATCGGGTGATGTTGTGAATATTGATTGATAGTTAAATAACCGACTATCAATATTGACCTTTAAATAGGTATTTGTTGTGAATTGGTCGAAATTGAATGCTACACTTATTTTTGAATTATTGTGCTCGTTATTCGGATTACCCATTCTGAACAGTGATACGACGTAATGGATAGCATTGAAGACCGGTGGTGAAGACCGGGTATTTGTGAAAACGATAGGATGACCTATCGATTGTCTCTGCACCGTCAGCTACGGTATGGAGATTTCCTTTGTGATGGGAAATTCGATCGGGATTGTGAATACCCGGATTGCAAGGGCTTCTTTTGAAGTGCCTTCGGTTCTGTTTGAGCCCGGAACAGACTTGTATGGTTACATGTCTGACATTACATTTTGAGATATAAAGCAGATTTCTTTCAAATACATTTTCGTTGGTGGCGGAGAATTTATTCTCTTAGCTTAACACCCTTAGAGGTTATGTAGTTGAAGGTTATCAGAGATATATTCCCAATTTTGTAATGTGGCATGTTGAGTGTTGTTGTGTGATGATTATTTATTGATCATTTGTTGATCAAAGCGTGGCTTTGTGAAAAAGCGTAGCTTTGTGGACGAGACTTCGTCAGACCTCACTCCCCGGAAATGGTCAAAACAGGAATATGCGGCAAGGTTATGATGGTCGCGCCCTTTAGGGTATGTCATTTCCTTCTGGAAAGGGTGGTATCATGGTATGGAGCCCAGATACTTACTCATGTTGACACACTATATTTATTACTGTGTGATGTTGGTTATCGAGCGCTCGGATAAAGGTCCAAAGGGACCGGGGGATGGCATATTCGTGTAGTAGTTACCTAGTTACAGAGGTAACCCGGCCTTGTGTTGGCAGAGATCTAACCGTAACGTTAGGTTCTCGGGACGTCCCGCCAGAGGCGATCCCATTGACAGTAGGAAGTTCCTTAGCCTGACCATTTGTTGGAAATCCAAATAAAACAATACGAGCCTTGCGCGGTTTTAGTTGTATTACCTGCCATGGAATGTGGCGGTAACCTGCTATTGAACATGGTAGCTATAGTAGGCATACGATAATGGTCGTATGTTGGCTAAGATTTATATCTTTATTTTTGAAATGCTTTCATCACTATGCACTAATAATAATATCAAAAATGATTTGTTTTGCATAGTAAGCATCTTTGACTATCATAAGGAGAAATCTCCTCCAATTGTGCATTTGCATTGTGTGTGTGCGGGGAGGCCTTATGGTAGTTTCATTTTCCAAAAGCATTGCGGATATTTTCCACTTCTATTGTTGTTGTTGTTGTTTTAAAAGATAAATAACTGTTTTAAGTTCTCACACCAGTCTCATGACTAACCTGGTGTTTATTGTTCTCTTCCTAAACTCTAGGTGCCCATAATTTTCCACACGGGCAGTCTAGAGTCAGGTTATCAGGTCATTCTGGATTCAGAAGTGCTATGGAGCTCAAGTGGTGAGCTGGATGCGAGACGTACCACTTGTATATGATATTATCTTTTCCACTGTAAATTTCATTTGTAAGGACATGTTTGTATAACTGTCCATTGTTTAGTTGTGTTATATATTGTTGTTGTACACTCTGATGATATGATGTAATGTAATAACTGAGATAGTCCTCTGTTTTTAAAGATTATTCATTTATCTATTATATGTTGTTCCGCTGTGATATGTGAGATTCTGATATTGTTTCTGTTCTGTTTTCTTACTTCCTCAATCTTTTTCATCTACCTCTTCTTCTTTAACCATAATGGTTCGTATTTCCATTCATCTTGAGTTAATCAATGGAGATTAGTGTCTATTCAAGGAGTACGGATTTGCGGACTATTACAATAATCATTGTGGTGTGAAAATGGAATAAGAAATTAAGCTAATAACCAAAGGTTAAGGAAATAAATTCATTAGTAGAATGACATTTGTAAATGTAAACTATAAATGTGATTTATAATTTGAAATACAATCCCAGAGTAATATTTGAATATAGATTAGAAGGATTTGAGATTTGAAATTTTGGGAAAGGTTTAAATTTCTTTTGAATTTGAAAATGATTTTCAAAGGCTTTGGAGGAATAATAGTGGTATTATTCGGAAATATTCTTGAGTTAGATATGACATCTGGTGGGATTTGGATTTAAAAATATTTGGAAATGTTTTAAAAAGGTAAAAGCACTAAACTCTTTTCGTTCATTGGAAAATAACTCGGTGATGACTGCAGCATCATCGATGTTAATTTTTGAGTTTCCAAGGGAGGAATTGCTACCAAAATGTTTTATACTGGAGTTGTTTGCAAAACTGGATTTGGTTTTAAAAATTCAAAGGATAATTTTATATGCAAATGAATTATGTACATATAATTGATTTCAAAAATGAATTATGAAATGTTGAGTAATTGTTTCAAAAACTCGGGAATTTTATTGAAAATATTCATGGAATATAAATGGGTTTGGTAGCTGATAGAATTTGAAATTTGTTAGAATAAAATTCAATTTAGAAAGAGTTAATTAAAAGTAAGTGTGACAATAAAAGGAAGTGAATTGGAAGAGATTAGTAAATGAAATTTAAATAAGTAGAAAGCTTATGGAAGTTTAAAAATTTGAATGGAAGTTGAATGTAATTGAATCTAGTAAATAAAAGTGAATTTGAGGGAAAGTCTAAGTAGGCTAAGGGTAATGGTCATTGAAATAAAATAAATGTGAAATAAATTTGTGAATGAACAAATGAATTTACATTTGTAAGTAAATGAATATTGGGATGAGATTTAATTTAAATTGTGTAAAGCTAAGTAAAGAAAAGATGAAGAATTAGTTCGAAGTAGACTAAAGATAATAAATGAGAGGTTTGGAAATAAAAACCATTGAGAATTAAAAAAAATTAGCAAGTGGAATTAATTAAAGAAATGGTTAATTAAATATAGTTTGAGATAAGATGAATAGAATTCAATATTTAGAAATGAAAGGTAATTTCAATTCATATGGAATGGAAGATCCAATTTGAATAAAAATAGATATAAGTCAAAGTGATAAAGAGGAAATAAATATAAATGTTGTATAAAATATTTATAGTGAACTTAAGAAATGGATGGTGGAATCCTTAAGTAAATTTGAAATTGAGAAATATATTCTAAGTACTATTTGAATGAAGGTTAAGTAAAGCCGTGAAAAGGATAAGTGAGCAAAAATCAGAATAAATGCGAATAAAAAGAAAATTGATATAGTTAATAATCAATTGAGATAAATACATGGGATGTACGTATATTATTTTATTCACATAGCATTTCATCCAGATTCAAGCACAGAATTTCGAGGAAGTTATACCGATCTGAGTTGGGATTTTTCACTCGATTTTCGACGGCGAACCCTGGATATGGATTTTTGATTGATTCTGGAAATTCTCTATCATAGTTTACGGCTATGCAAGGAGGATGACAGTTTCTGATCAAGAAACTAAATCTGAGTCCGCACAAGGAAGTAGGGTGGACGATACTCACCGAAAGTGAAATTGTGTGAACGAGTGAGCGATCGGATTTAGTATTGCGTACGAATGATCATCGTGCAAAGGAGACGCTGGCGAAATTTTTCGAAAATTTAGGGAGTTCGAAAAATTTTGAATTTTTTTTGATAAGTTTAAATTTGATTTTTAAATTATAATTTGAATTATTGGAAAGATAATATTATTGGGAACCTATGGATGAGTTTGGGAAAGTTAATAAGGGTGATAATGTGTCTTTAAAAAAAAGATTATTTTGGAAAGTTGTTTGAAACTGTTGGTTTTGGGAAATAGTTAATGGTTTATGGATCATTCTTCTTAACTAGCAATTTCGGAGGCGAAATTCTTTTAAGGGGGAGGAATGTGACGACCCGGAATTTTAGACATTTGGCATTGGAATATTTAATTGATTTTAAACATTTAAAAGTTAGTCTTTAACTTGAATTTCAAAATATAACTATGTATTGGGTGATTTAATTATTAAATTAAATAATTGGAAATTGGGTAAATTGTTAAATCTGAAATTTTAAGCTTGTTAAAAATAATTTAAAGGCTAGTAAAATTTATATTGATAGTACTAAAGATATAAAAGTGTTAAACTTGAATTTAAAAGTGTAACAACCATCATATTTGTCGATTTTATATTTAAATATTTTATTTAAATATTTTACCGATACTCGGAATTTAGTCCGAAAAACTACTTTTTGCATGCGGTCGAATTAGGACTCGGGACCACTCCCATTGAGTTTAAAATGCCGTTTGCGACCTTTTTGAGTATAAGCTTCGATATGTTTGGAGAAATTTAATTTTTCCTACTTTATCACTTTGGGTTTGGGTTTGGGTTCAGCCCTATGTTTAACTTATACTCAAATCTGAGCCACTCCTCCCTATTCACCCTCACTTTCTCCTCTTTTCAGTTCTAAAGCATCAATGGTGGGAGAGATGGGAAATTAAAACTCCAAAACCCTAGTTTCCTTTTGCAAATCAAGCTCTAGCTCCAAACTAATAGAAGAACCCATTGGTAAGCTTCTCTTCTTCTTCTCTAACTCTTTCTCTCTTTGATTTCGGAAAATTCCGAAACCTAATTTGGAAAATGTTTCTCTTTTTAGCTTAGAATCAAGCTTCTTGAGTTGGATTTGAAGAGTGGTTGATTCTCCTTTGCTTCTAAGCTTCTTTTTCAATCGTTTGGGTTCAAAGGTGAGATTTTTATCTCACATCTATGCTTATATTTATCTTTGATTGTTAGGTATGAATTCCTAACATTTATTCGTGTGCAATTGCTTTTAGTTTGGATTGATTTGGTGAATATTCCAATTTTTAGTGTTTTGGGTTCAAATCCTTAACAAAATCATAGCTTTGATGTTCAAATGCGTTTTTGGTGATGCATCGAGGAGCCAATAGGATCGGGTAGCCGTTGGGCATAATTCCCTATCGTCCATGCTCGTTCGGTTGCGAATTGGTGGAGTTTGCACATCAATTAAATGGGTTTCAATTTGCAGAACATCAGGGTCGACCGACCGAACCCCTGGGCCGGTCGACTGACCTGCTACTAAGGTGCATAGGCACCTTTCTGTCTCTGGTCCGGTCGACTGGCTACAGGGCTCAGCCGACCGACCTGCTTCCCGAGATTTTTTTGGAACAGGGTCCGGTCGACCGAGCTCTGTAGCCGGCCGACCGACCTGATGCAATTTTGCCTATTTCGCCTAGTTGCTTGAATTTCCTACTTTAATCGATTCGTGTTGTTTCCTATATGTTGTTATCATTTATTATGACTTTGATGATTTCTTTTTAGGGATTTTTGAATATCCATTTCGATGGATTCTTTATCGGTTTCGTTTGATTTTTATTCACATCTTCGTATGTGAATTTTAGTGATTGATTGTTCCTACAATCTTCTTTGTGATTTGTCACTTTAAAAATATAAAGATTTTGAATACTAGTAGTAAATATCAAAACTCTTTCTTCAAATGATTTCAACACTATTTTAGTACAAAGCTCGTTTCTTAAACCGTTTTCCAATCTATTAGTATATACAAACCTTTACCTCACTCGTATGGGAAATCTAATTAAACGACTTAGTAAAACGAGTGGTATGAAACACTTGCGTTTACTTCGTCGGTTAATTCTTGGACTTGTTCGATTGAATCCCTTGTGACAATTTTATAGTGGAGATCTACAGTTTGTTCGTAAATATTTAAGTTAAGCAAGTGGTTATGGGACATGAAGCTAAACTCATGTATTTACTAGCTTAGTGTAATTGACACTTCTCGTTGATCATGACGATCATCTTTGTGATTTAGACTAGCAATGTGCGATGTCTCTTTGTCTACGTGGGAGACTAAACTCCGTTTTGTGGAGTTTCGACTCAAATTGGTGGGGTAGCAACCCATGGTCTTCGGGCCATTTGTGGAGCTTCGGCTCAATTTGTGATGGTTAGCAACCATGGAATTAGCGTTCTGTTTGTGATACACGTGTTGGTGAGCTTTATGCTCCCGTTTGTGATAGGCCTCCCCCCCTTTTTGTGATTTCTGGATTTCTTGAGATGATTTCTAGAATTTGTGTTTCACCAATTTTTGTGGTTTCCATTGATAAGTTTTATCAATATTTGTGCATTGGTGAATTTGTTTGTCATTGACTTTTGTGATTGACATTGATATAATCGTCTATTTATGGTTTGGTGAACGAAATAAGGAGTATGACATTTCTTTGATTCTTGTGTAGATTCTGTGATATTGATTAATCTCTTGTTGATTTTCAATTACTTATATATATCACAGCTTGGCATTGTGATTATTATGTGTTTAGTTATATCTCTTACTCTATATCGTTTCATCTGATATTTATAGTTAGACTGATCCGTTTATTATTTTCTTATTAAATAATACTCAGGTCAGACCGAGATGTTACAGGTGCTTCTACTTGACTTTACATCCGAGATTACCTTCTTGACTTTTGGTTAACTACTTAGATTAGTAGTTTTTGTTGTATACATTTGAGATATAGACTCCATAATGTATACTTATTCTTTTGTGTAGTTCGTGTAACTATTCTTTTGTGATATTGTGGATCTTTTAGACCACTACTCTGATGTACACTTCCTAGTGTAATATTCATATCTATTTCCGCCTTTGTGATATGAATTGTCTGTGATTGATTTATGTTATGTTTATTTCTATATTTGTTTATGAAGATATTATAGCCACTGTGTAGCAGCTTTGAGTTTGTGTCGGTATGTCTTCCCTCTTGATAAAGAAATGCATGTTATACTATCTGACATATCGATGCTCGCGCAAAGCAATTACACGGATGGTCGCTCCTCAACAGCCTTATTCTCCGTGCTAGTTGACAGCATTCACCGTAATGTTCTTGGCTAGTGTGGGAATAGAGGTGGGGCGTCACAACTTGGTATCGGAGCCAAACTTCGGAACAATATGAAAAATCATAACAAGGATCATCGTCCTAAGTCTTTCTTAGGAGTCGTGCTTTAGGATTTAATTCGAGTCTTCGTACCGATTCATCCTATTTTCTTTATGATTCCTTGTTTTATCTATCAAGGTTGCTTGATGTTCCTTTTGTGAATAACCTTTTCTTCCTCTTTATTTCTTTCTAAAGGAAGAGAAATGGTTAGACCTGGCCGTCCCAGCGCCAGTCAATCTACTGCTGCTCCCCAAGATGGAGTTTCTATGACCACCCAGCAACTTCTTGACCTTGTTACGAATGCTCAAGCAGCTGGTTCTAATCCGGAACCTACTCACCCTAAATCTGGATTTGCACGCCTGTGCAACGACTACACTGATTTGGGTGGGAAGCCATTTAAAGGTTCTGAAACTATTATTGAAGTCCAGGCTTGGTTAAGGACATGCGATCGAATCTTTTCTCGCATGAACCTCATTGATCTTCACCGAGTTCAGGTGGCTTCTAGTATGCTCCAAGAAAGAGCATTGGACTGGTACGAACTTCTTATTTCTGAGATTAATGAAGCGGATCTCACTTGGGAGAAATTCCGAGAGTGCTTCGAGTTAAAATTCGTACCAGAAGCTGAGAAGGTGACATTGGCTTGACGATTTATAGACCTTGTTCCAGGTGATTCTTCCGTGACTGATTATGTCGCCTCCTTCGAGTCGCTTTCTAAATATGGGGTTGAATACATCAACACCCCATTAAAGAAGAACCAAAGGTTCGTCTATGGCTTAAACAAAAATCTCAAGAAGCCATTACTTCTAAAATTAGAAGTTTCTTTCGACCAACTCATTGATATCGCTCTTCGTCTTGAAGAGGCGGATAGGGAGAATGATGTTGAAGTGGTGGGTTCCAAACTAAGCTTCAACAACAACAAGAAAAGGCCTAATAAATTCAAAGGTCCTTATCCCAATAAGAAAGGGAAGCAAGCATCTACAGTAGCAAAGACTCCTACCTTTAGTCGTGGGGAATGCTATAATTGTGGTTCGAAGTACCGTACGCGAACAAGTGCCCAAAGTCTCTCTCTTGTCGCTACTGCAAAGGTCCCGGTCATGTTATATCTTCATGCCCCAAGCTTCAGGGCAGGAAGGAGGGAAAGTTAAATGTTACTCAAGCCCCTGGCAACATATCTCGTGGCCAAGGTATTTCTCATTCTATCCTTGATGGCATTATTTTATTTCGTGATCATCCTATTCGAGTTCTTTTTGATACGGGAGCATCCCATTCTTTTATATCAAAAGAACTTGTTGATACCTTTTCTTTGGATGTTATGTGTTTAATGACTTCTTTGGGAATTGCGAATCTAGTTGGTGGATCCGCAACAATCAGTTTACTGTGTAAAGATGTCGAGATTACTTTGTGTGATTTTTCTTTCCTAGCCGATTTGCATGTCATGCGTTATTTAGGCTTTGGAATGATTTTGGGAATGGATTGGCTTAATCGTTATGAAGCTCAAATCCTATGTCCTGAGCGGACTATTTATCTTTGACATCCACTATCCGTTAATCATGTTTCTGTTATTCTTAAAGATTCGGATTCCGCTTTGGTTGCATCTTTATATTCTTTAAACCCTTGTGATGACGATGATGATGATGAGGGTGATATTATTTCTCTTATTCACGTCGTTCGTGAATTTTCCGACATATTTGAGCCCGTTTTGGGATTACTACATAGGCGAGCAATTGAGTTCAGAATTAATCTTATTCCTGGAGCTCAACTTATTACTCATCCTCCTTATCGCCTGTCTAATAAAGAAAATGAGGAGATGCGTAAACAATTATCCGAATTGGAAACGAAGCAATTTATTCGCTCTAGTTCCTCACCTTGGGGAGCTTCAGCTATTTTCGTGAAGAAATCCAATGGTACACTTAGGCTTTGCGCTGACTACCGCAAGCTTAATGATCTTACTATCATAAATAAATATCCTTTACCTCGGATTGATGATCTATTCGATCAACTTAGTGGTGCTAGAGTCTTTTCACAATTGGACTTGGCTACCGATTTTCACCAGCTTCGTATCGCAGAGGATAGCATTCCTTTGACATCATTCCGTACGCGTTATGGATCTTATGAATGGCTTGTTATGCCATTTGGTTTAACGAATGCTCCAGCTTATTTTGTTGACCTTATGAATCGAGTTTTCAAAGATTTTCTCGATCGATTTGTTCTCATCTTTATTGATGATATTCTCGTGTATTCAAAAACCGAGGAGGAGCATGAAAAGCATCTTCGGATTGTGTTGGAAACTCTTAGGAGTAATCATTTAAAAGCAAAATTTTCTAAATGCCATTTTTGGCAATCTAGTGTGAAGTTTCTCGGTCATATTATATCCGAATCCGGAATTTCAGTAGATCCTTCAAAGATTGAAGCGATTCAAGATTGGAAGAGACCGGAGAATGTGACAGAGATTCGTAGTTTTCTCGGATTGATGGGTTATTACCGTCGGTTCATCAAAGACTTTTCTAAAATTGCCATCCCTCTTACTGGCTTCACAAAGAAAGGTGTTAAATACATTTGGTCGGACAAATGTGAAGCTTCTTTTCAGAAATTAAAAGAACTCCTTTCCGATGCTCCTATTCTTGTGATTCCCAATGGAAATCAAGATTTTGTTGTTTATACCGATGCTAGTCGCGTTGGTTTGGGTGCCATTCTTATGCAAAGAGAACGTGTTATTGCTTATGCTTCTAGGCAATTGAAGCCTGCTGAGACTAGATATGCCACTCATGATTTAGAGCTCGCGGCTATTGTTTTTGCTCTTCGAATTTGGCGTCATTAGGAGAGAAATTTATTCTTTATACCGATCATAAGTCTTTGAAGTATTTATTCTCTCAAAAGGAACTTAATTTGCATCAACAGAGTTGGCTCGAGTTCCTTGCTCCTTATGATCTTGATATTCTTTATACCCCCGGTAAGGGTAATCGTGTCGCCGATGCTTTTAGCCGTAAACAACAAGCTATTGTATCTATGATGATATCCGAATGGAACGATCTCGAGATTTTATCCACTTGCGAAATTCGAGACCGTGTTTCCGATTTATGCTCATCATTTGTTTTATGTAGCCTTGAGGCTCATCCTTCTCTTTTAGACCGCATTCTTGAAGCTCAAAGGCTAGATCCCGAATTGGCTCTTCTTGGCCAAAATATTAAGGGTAAAATTGATATTGAAGGTTTGAAAGACTTTAATATCGATTCTCGTGGCGGCATTAGGAAATTTGGTAGACTTATCGTGCCAAATATTAGTGATCTTCGTAAAGATATTTTAGAAGATTCTCATCGTTCTAAATTTACCATTCATCCCGGTAGTAGTAAAATGTATGCGGACATGAAGCGACTTTATTATTAGGAGGGAACAAAATCTGATATTGTTAACTTCGTTAAGCGTTGCATGACTTGCCAACTCGTTAAGGCCGAACATCAAAGGCCCGGTGGGTTATTGCAACCTTTAGAAATTCCAATTTGGAAGTGGGATCAAATTTCCATGGATTTTATTGACGGCCTTCCCCGTTCTCGTTCGGGTCATGATAGTTTATGGGTGATAGTTGATAGGCTTACTAAATCTGCCCATTTTATTCCCGTTCGGTCCAATCGGACCGTACCTCTTTTGGCCAAACTTTTTATTAAAGAAATTGTTAAATTGCATGGAGTTCCTACTTCTGTTGTTAGCGACCGTGATCCATTGTTTACTAGTGGATTTTGGAAGAGTCTTCAAAAAGCTTTAGGAATGAAGCTTAATTTTAGCACCGCTTATAATCCACAGTCCGATGGACAAACCGAGCGTGTGAATCAAACTCTTGAAGATCTTCTTCATGCTTGTGTGCTTGATTTCGGTGGAAGTTGGGAAGATCATATTTCACTTGTCGAATTTTCCTATAACAATAGCTTCCAATCTAGTATTGGTATGGCACCTTTCGAGGCACTCTATGGAAGGCCATGCCATCTCCTTCTTGTTGGCTTGAGGCCGGTGAGAAGCTGGTTTTAGGTCCATATTTTATTCGTGATTCCACAGAAAATATTGAACTCATTCGACATAGGATGAAAGAAGCCCAGAGTAGACAAAAATCCTATGCCGATAACCGGAGAAGGAAGTTAGAGTTTTCTGTGGGGGATCTTGTGTTCATTCGTGTGTCACCTATGAAAGGTGTTGTAAGTTTCAGTCGATCGGGAAAGTTAGCGCCTCGATATATTGGGCCATTTCCTATCACTGAACGTATTGGTTCCATGGCTTATCGCCTATCATTACCGGCTCGGTTTTCGGCCATGCATGACGTGTTTCACGTTTCTCAATTACGGAAGTGCCTTCGAGATTCCGATTCTATTCTTGAGCCTGGTGTTGTGGAAGAGATTGAAGTTTCGCCTAATTTAACTTATGAGCAGCATCCTATTCGAATCGTTGCTTCAGAGGTCAAACGACTTCGAAATAAAGATGTTCCGCTTGTGAAAGTTCAATGGTCTTCAAATCCTAAGGATTGTTCTTGGGAATCTAAAGAGTTCATCGAGCGATCACATCCAGACTTGCTTTCCCGTGCTCTTTAAGGTGAACCTTTTATTTCAAATTTCTTTGTGTTGAATATGCTTTTATCGTTGTTACTATATATCTTCTTCTTAAATATTGCGAGGACGCAATTTCTTTAAGGAGGGGAGTCTGTAACAACCCGCATATTTGTCGATTTTATATTTAAATATTTTATTTAAATATTTTATCGATACTCAAAATTTAGTCCGAAAAGCTACTTTTTGCATACGGTCGAATTAGGACTCGGGACCACTCCCATTGAGTTTAAAATGCCGTTTGCGACCTTTTTGAGTATAAGCTTCGATATGTTTGGAGAAAGTTGATTTTTGCTACTTTTTCACTTTGGGTTTGGGTTCGGGTTCAGCCCTATGTTTAACTTATACTCAAATCTGAGCCACTCCTCCCCATTCACCCTCACTTTCTCCTCTTTTCAGTTCTAAAGCATCAATGGTGGGAGAGATGGGAAATTAAAACTCCAAAAGCCTAGTTTCCTTTTGCAAATCAAGCTCTAGCTCCAAACTAATAGAAGAACCCATTGGTAAGCTTCTCTTCTTCTTCTCCAACTCTTTCTCTCTTTGATTTCAGAAAATTCCTAAACCTAATTTGGAAAATGATTCTCTTTTTAGCTTAGAATCAAGCTTCTTGAGTTGGATTTGAAGAGTGGTTGATTCTCCTTTGCTTCTAAGCTTCTTTTTCAATCGTTTGGGTTCAAAGGTGAGATTTTTATCTCACATCTATGCTTATATTTATCTTCGATTGTTAGGTATGAATTCCTAACACTTATTCGTGTGCAATTGCTTTTGGTTTGGATTGATTTGGTGAATATTCCAATTTTTAGTGTTTTGGGTTCAAATCCTTAAAAAATCATAGCTTTGATGTTCAAATGCGTTTTTGGTGATGCATCGAGGAGCCAATAGGATCGGGTAGCCGCTGGGCATAATTTCCTATCGTCCGTGCTAGTTCGGTTGCGAATTGGTGGAGTTTGCACATCAATTAAATGGGTTTCAATTTGCAGAACATCAGGGTCGGCCGACCGAACCCCTGGGCCGGTCGACCGACCTGCTACTAAGGTGCATAGGCACCTTTCTGTCTCTGGTCCGGTCGAATGGCTACAGGGCTCAGCCGACCGACCTACTTCCCGAGATTTTTTTGGAACAGGGTCCGGTCGACCGAGCTCTGTAGCCGGCCGACCGACCTGATGCAGTTTTGCCTATTTCGCCTAGTTGCTTGAATTTCCAACTTTAATCGATTCGTGTTGTTTCCTATTTGTTGTTATCATTTATTATGACTTTGATGCCTCCTTTTTAGGGATTTTTGAATATCCATTTCGATGAATTCTTTATCGGTTTCGTTGGATTTTTATTCACATCTTCGTATGTGAATTTTAGTGATTGATTGTTCCTACAATCTTCTTTGTGATTTGTCACTTTAAAAATATAAAGGTTTTGAATACTAGTTGTAAATATCAAAACTCTTTCTTCAAATGATTTCAACACTATTTTAGTACAAAGCTCGTTTCTTAAACCGTTTTCCAATCTATTAGTATATGCAAACCTTTACCTCACTCGTATGAGAAATCTAATTAAACGACTTAGTAAAACGAGTGGTATGAAACGCTTGCGTTTACTTCGTCGGTTAATTCTTGGACTCGTTCGATTGAATCTCTTGTGACAATTTTATGGTGGAGATCTACAGTTTGTTCGTAAATATTTAAGTTAAGCAAGTGGTTATGGGACATGAAGCTAAACTCATGTATTTACTAGCTTAGTGTAATTGACACTTCTCGTTGATCATGACGATCATCTTTGTGATTTAGACTAGCAATGTGCGATGTCACTTTGTCTACGAGGGAGACTAAACCCCGTTTTGTGGAGTTTCGACTCAAATTGATGGGGTAGCAACCCATGGTCTTCGGGCCGTTTGTGGAGCTTCGGCTCAATTTGTGATGGTTAGCAACCATGGAATTAGCATTCCGTTTGTGATACACGTGTTGGTGAGCTTTATGCTCCCGTTTGTTATAGGCCTCCCCCCTTTTTGTGATTTCTGGATTTCTTGAGATGATTTCTAGAATTTGTGTTTCACCAATTTTCGTGATTTCCATTGATAAGTTTTATCAATATTTGTGCATTGGTGAATTTGTGTGTCATTGACTTTTGTGATTGACATTGATATAATCGTTAATATTTATGGTTTGGTGAACGAAATAAGGAGTATGACATTTCTTTGATTCTTGTGTAGATTCTGTGATATTGATTAATCTCTTGTTGATTTACAATTACTTATATATATCACAGCTTGGCATTGTGATTATTATGTGTTTAGTTATATCTCTTACTCTATATCGTTTCATCTGATATTTATAGTTAGACTGGTCCGTTTATTATTTTCTTATTAAATAATACCCGGGTCAGACCGAGATGTTACAGGTGCTTCTGCTTGACTTTACATCCGGGATTACCTCCTTGACTTTTGGTTAACTACTTAGATTAGTAGTTTTTGTTGTATACATTTGAGATATAGACTCCATAATGTATACTTATTCTTTTGTGTAGTTCGTGTAACTATTCTTTTGTGATATTGTGGATCTTTTTAGACCACTACTCTGATGTACACTTCCTAGTGTAATATTCATATCTATTTCCGCCTTTGTGATATGAATTGTCTGTGGCTGATTTATGTTATGTTTATTTCTATATTTGTTTCTGAAGATATTATAGCCACTGTGTAGTAGCTTTGCGTTTGTATTGGTATGTCGGATTTCCCTCTTGATAAAGAAATGCATGCTATACTGTCTGACATATCGATGCTCGCGCAAAGCAATTACACGGATGGTCGCTCCTCAACAGCCTTATTCTCCGTGCTAGTTGATAGCATTCACCGTAATGTTCTTGGCTAGCGTGGGAATGGAGGTGGGGCGTCACAAAAAGTGTTTTGTTCAACTTTGAATTTATGTCGTCTAAAATGACATTTAAAAATAGCCTTCCAGGGTACAGTCTCGGAATTTGACGAAACTAGTTCCATTGGATCCGTAATAGTGTTTTATTATCGGAATTCAAATTTCGTAGCATTTGAAGTTGTCAGTTGATTGTATGATAGGTAAATGCGTTGAAATTTAAATCGAAAATTCAGTATAATAATAAGATCCAAAAAGTTGTCTTCTCCATACGATAGAATTAGGACTCGAAACATTTTCCAGTACGTTCGGAATAGAGGTATAACATTATAAACGCCTGGCGGCACACCTCGACAGGAGGTCGAGATTGTGAGTTGCGGAAATCGAGACGATTTAAATTTAATATAACCTATTATTGACTGGTCAAATTTCATCTCACATCAGCTGTTTTTTATCACCTCAAAAGAACATGTCTTCCTTGTTAACATCTGTGTTCTCTAAAACGAATAAAAAGGAGAAATTTAACTCGTTTTATCTCTGCCTTCATTCGTCCCTAATCTGCTTAACAGAAATCATGCCTTTAAAATAAAAATTCGAATTCAAAACTAAATACACCTCCTTCTAAATCAAAACCAGAGAAAAAATAAGTTGGCCGTGTTCTTTTCTAATTCTAATCAGATTCGAACTGCAGCCGATCGAAGCTATTTAGCGTCGAAGTTGATGAGGTCCATTTATTAGCATCGAAGTCGAACGAGGAATCACTGGTGGTTAGCTAACGCGGCGAAGCGGCAGGTGGTGGCTACTATGGCTTTCTGGGTGCAGTTTACGAGGCGATGATGGATTCTGGACTTCTCAAGCATCATCGTTTGCGTGTAGTTTCTAAGGGTTGTGGGTTCGAAGTCGAACGGCGAATGGTGGTCAACGTCGGCTCTAGAGGGTGGCACACGCGATAGGAAAGGCGGCGTTCAATTTATGGGCGAGTTAGGGTTCCACTTGGAGAGGCGGCAAGGATTCCTCGATTTTATTTCATTGCTTAATTTAAAATTTTAATGTTAACTAGATTGTTAATTTCAGAAGTTTAAAAAAATATTACAGCTAAGAATAAAAAGATTTGTGTTTGAATATATATAAAAGGGTTAAAACAGAAAATATATGTATATATATATATATATGATTCTGAAAGGTGAAACTTTTAATGGTGAAGAGTTTATATTTAATGTTTATAAGTGTAGGAATTTCAAAGAAAAAGAAAAATATAAGTATAAATATATCTAGATAAAAATATACATACCTAATTTCACTTGCTAGTTTATTTTAAAATAATGGATTAAGGAAATTAACTTGTTTAAATTAACTTATTCAATTATTTAGTTACTAAGTAATTATTAAAGGAAAAATTAGTTAAATTAAATTATTAGAATGAAAATCTACTGTTCGACTATTTCAAATGATTAATGAACTGTAGATGTCTATACAAGGTCAAAAACCGCGAAACCAGTCGAGGTGGATCGAATTGCAAACAAAAAGCGAAGGTGAGTTAATCTCACTCATTTGGATTACCATTAAATTTAAATAGCTAAAATTCAAACTATTGGATTGATTGCCATAATTGATGATTTATTATCAGTCTGGATGTGGTATATTACACATGTAGAGTATGTGTGTGTGTGTGTTGGAGTGATTGATTCCCGCATTATATAGCGGATGAGACCCTATGCGCCCTGCATAATAGCGGATGACCTTATATACCACGATATCCCCTCGAAGTGGGATTGGTATTTTATATTGTGCTAACATCTGTTGGTGCATGAAAAAACAGGTTGGAGGGATCTAACTGGATTCCTCAAAATATTGAAATTTGTTTTCATAGTCTGTGATATGATTTATTGATTATCTGTGATAGACTATATTGTAATTTGGAAGTATTAAATGCTATGATTTTGCTGAATATATTATGGGTATTTGAAGATATCAAAAATATAAAGGTTTGGTTTTTGAAAAGGAATATAAAGAGAGAAATTATGTGACGATCCGATTTTCCGACGCCCGAAAATCGACATCAATACGTCCACTGTATCTAATGCCGAACAATAGAATGTCGGAAAACCGAACCATTAGGGCTAAAGAAGAAGGAGGTGGAAGAAGAAATAGAAACAATATCAGAATCTCACAATCGCAGCGGAATAATATATAATAGATAAATGACTAATCTTTAAACAAAAGAACTATATCTTTTTATACATTACATCATCAAAGTCATAAATATGACACAACAGCGGAATACAATATAACTGCCGAAAAATAACATCAACGTGGTCTTCCAAGAGAGTTTAACATACCGCATCTTCATTTCCAAAGCTCCAAAGTCCAAACCAAAAAGCTCAAAACCAAAAGCTTCCAAACTAAAGACTTCCAAATCCACATCTACTTCCCGACTTAGCTCCAGAACCTACTGATAACCTAACTCTAGTCTGCCCGTGTGGAAAATTAGAGGCATCCAGAGTTTAGAAAAAGGGAACAATAAACTCCGAGCCAGTCATGGGACTGGTGTGAGAACTTAAAACAGTTATTTGTGCCAAAAATCCAATCATGCTGTTGCAAAATGAAACTACTATAAGGTCTCCCGGCACACACTTAAATGCAATCACACTCATGGGGGAGGTTTCTCCTTATAGTAGTCAAACATGCTTGATACGCGAAAATCCTTTTGATATTATTTCTAGTGCATAGTGTGGAAAAACATTTTCCAAGTATAATATTAATCTTAGCCAACATATGTACCATTATAGCATGCCTACTATAGCTACCATGTTAAACGGCGGGTACAACAAAAATCATAAAGGGCTCTTATTGTTTTGTTTGGATTTCCAACAAATGGTCAAGGCTAAGGAACTTCCTTTATCTGAATGGATACGCCTCTATAGGGACATCCCGAGAACCTAACCGGATCTCTGCCAACACAAGGCCGGGTTACCTCTGTAACTAGGTAACTAACTATCACGAATGTGCCATTCCCCGGGTCGTAACCGACCTTTACCGAGGCGCCTCAAATTCCAACAACCACATAAGTAAAAATATTTGGGCTCCATACCAGAATATCACTTTTTATCCAAAAGGAAATGCACATGACCGAGTATTTACAGGTTATTAATATCTTACTTTGGGTTACTGCTAGAGCTATGAAGTCTTTTCATACTTTCTGGAGTAGTCGTTGTCTTAGTATAGGATGTTGTATATTCATGTATATTATTTATGATAATGTACTTGTATATGTAACTTCCTGAGCCGACAGTTGTAGTTGTATCATATGTATTGTATCACATGTATTGTAACTGACATCAGTTATTATATATATGAGACATTTTTGTTTTATCTGTGATCCGCATTTATATTATCTGTGTTATTATTATATCTATTGTCCTAAACTATTATGAACCATCGTAGTTCGTTTTATACTGGAATTGGATATGTTGATGGGAGTAAATAAATAAGAGATGAAAAATTAAAAATATATACCACTCTATCGAGATAACCAATACTAGTGTAAGGCCTAAGTACGGATGGCCGCTCCTATCCAGCGTAATAACATACAGTATTTCTTTTAATACCCTTTGTTATTGTGAGCATAGAGGTGGGGCGTTACACTTAGGGTCGCGAACACCATAACCTTGCCACATCCTTCCTGTTTCGACCATTTCCCGAGGTATGAGGTTCGATGAAGTCTCGTCTCACAAATCTACGCTTTACACAAATGCCATGCTTCGATCAACCAATGCTCAACGCTTAACATGCCACATCACCAAATTGGAAATATATCACTAATAACTATCAATTACATAATCTCTGAGCTCGTACGTCTCCGAGAAGTGTGTCAAGCTAAAGAGAATAAATTCACCGCCACTAAACAGAAATGTATTTCATAGAAACCAGCTTTATATCTCAAAGTGTAATGTCAGACATACATCCATACAAGTCCATTTCGGGTCCGAACGGAACCAAAGGAACTATGCCTACTACACCCATTTTGGAATCACCCTCGGGATTAGTAGCGATTAGCCCTTGCACTTCGCTGTTCATCTTCGACTCCAAGCTCTTGTCTTCCTTACGAAAACATTCAAACTGGATCGAAGTGGTTTTCGAGAAATTAATTCTGATCCCGGTCTCTTCGAAACGATCAGCGCTTTGGCCAAATATTGATAGTCGGTTACTTAACTATCATATAACATCCACAAATAACCATCGGAATTAAATAATTTTCCAAATTATTTATTTCAAAATATCTTCACAAGCTATTTTCCATACTTCAACCCTTTGAATACAGTTTTCAAATCACTTTCCTCTCGCGGAATAAATTCCAAATATTGTTCATTTCCACTGAAAATCACCAAGACTAAATGTTTTAGATTTTAGAATAATTTAATCACTTTATCTAAGAATATATACTTAAAAATACTAAAAATAAAAACTATTTAAAACACTTTATTTAAAATACCAGTTATGAAATTTAATAATAATTTTTCATGTAAAACTTAAGCCAAAACAAATTTAAAAATAAAAGTTATTGAATTTTATACAAGTTTTCCAAATAAAAACTTTAGCCAAACTATATTTACAATAAAACTAATTTATAAAATATAAATATTAATAATTATCTTTTTAAATCATAATAACAATTAACCTTTAAAATTATTACTACTATAACTAATTTAATAAAAATTTTACCTTTAAATTTTTTAACAAATTAAATAATAATTCTAAAAAACATTCTTTCAAACAATTTTAAATTTTTTTAACTTATACTTAAAAATCTGCTTGAAATCATACTTGGCTTATCAAGGAAATGCACTTTCCTTTCACACCTTAAAAAAATGAACCCTTGTTTATTTAAAAAAAGTACCCATTCCTTTATAAATTCCCGCCGTGAATTTATACTTCCAAATATCCACTGATATCTTATTTCACGTTATTAGCCCAGTTTATAAATTCCGTTGTCTCATTCCCTTTAAAAAACACAGTTTCAACACTAAATCAATTTCCAAAACGATTTTCAAAATTTACTCCATTTAAAAATTACTCCTTTACTTATCCAAATTTATTTCAAAATCTATTAATTCCAAACTCACTTCTTTATTTATGATTCAACATCTTATTTTAAACTGAAATTATCCATTTCATTCTTTATTCAAGACTCTCCCTTTTAATTCTTCCCAATCATTTTAAATCTTAAAATTTTAAAATAAAATCCTTTAATTCATAAGCAATGTCACTTAAGTCTCCAAACTCCGTTAATTTCATTTATTAAAAATCTCTATATTTTTCTTTCCATACCCAGCATTTATTTAATAGAATTTAAAACCAAACCTTTATTCTTTCCAAATTCATTCTTTAATTTATCCAAAGTTATTTTACTAAATATTTATCTCTTATAACTCTTTTCAAAATCAAATCTTTTATATTTTTCATATCTTCAAAATATCCAAATATATTCAGCCAAACCATAGCGTTCAACAATTTCCATTACCCATATAATCAATATAATCATCATAAATTATCACATACATCATATCGCTGAATATAAAAATAAATTCAACGTTTTGAGGAATCCAATTGGATCCCTCCAACCTGTTTCCCTGCATCCACAGATGTTAGCGCAACAATTTAAAATACCAATCCCGCTTCAAGGCGGGATATCCAGGTATAAGGGTCATCCGCTATTATGCGGGGCGCATATGGTCTCATCCGCTATATAATGCAGGAAATCAATCACTCCAGTATATATATATAAACTACTATATATAATATCACATCCAGTCAATTCAATCATTCAACCAGTAAATTTAAATTTAACTATTTAAATTTTAAAAGGTAATCCAAATGAGTAAGAAGATCTAACCTTTGATTTTTGTTTTGCAATCTGATCCAATCTGGCTTGTTTCTTCACGATTTTGGACCTTGAACAAACATTGTACGATTTATTAATATTTGAACTAATTGAATGACCAATTACCATTAAATAAATTTAAATTAACTAATTATTCTGTTTAAATTAATTTTTCCTATAATAAATAAGTTTTGTAAGTAAAATAATTAAATAAGATAATTTAACAAGTTAATCTCCTTGAATCCATTATTTTAAAATAATCTAGTAAGTCCAAATATATATATATATACACACACACACACATTCTTATATATATATAGAAATCTATATTTCTTTTATTTCCTTTGAAACCCATACACTTATAAAATTAGTTCATATAGATTTAAAATCTAGTTTTTATAAAACTCTTCAATATTTAAATCCTTGTATTTCCCTATTCTGTTTACACAAGAATTATTATAGTAGCTTGTTATATATACATATATATTTTTCCTTACTGAATATTAAATAACTCCAAAATAGTTTATGACTAAAATATTATTTTTTATAAGTTATTTCTTTCCAAATTAAAATACAAATTAAATTTTAAAAACAAAAGAGGAAGCCCATACCATCAAAGACCACCGGTCTGCTCAGAAATAATGACCCGTCGTGCACGCACACAAACCGCCAGAGTTGCCATCGACCTGACCATCGCACTCGCCTCGCGTCCGCCCCTGGTCGCGACTTTGGGCTCTAGGCTAACGCCACCTACCTACGTGAAAGGTCGAGCCTCTCTAAATCGTGACATCACCTCACCATCCAACCTCACGTCTCGGTGCTACCGCGCCCCCAATCTCGAATCGAGCACGCAATCTCTCCTCCTGTTGTCGAAATCAAAGCCATTGATTTGAATTTTTTATCGAGACTTTATTTTATTTTATTTTGTATGAGTGGATTTGATTTTCGCTAGCTTGAAATTCGAGGGAGAAACAGGGAAGAGGGGTATGCGATTTAAATTGGGATGAGGATCTGAATTGTGACTTGAACGAGACGAAGGGAAAGATAGGCTTGCGAATTCTTTCTCTCCCGATCTCCATTTTTTTTGTTCGACTTCTTTTGAGATTTTTTTTCTAAACGAGATGAAGTGTTGTTGTTTATTTATTTTTTATCCAACAAAGATGCATGTAAAATTAGAGAAAACACGTGTCCAAAATTTCTTTACGTGTTTAATTGTTTATTGCATGCGAAAAGATATATATATATATATATATATATATATATATATTCAATTTAAATTTAAATTCGAATCATCTCGATAATTCATCTTAAATTTTCAAACTCCTATCGAGGCATGCCGTTAGGCATTTATAATGTTATACCCCTATTCTGAGCGCAATGGAAAAGGTTTCGAGTCTGAACTCGATTTTATGGAGAAGATAACTTTTGGACCAGTTATTACATTAAATTCGATAAAAAAATTAGCGCGTTTATCTACCGTACGATCACACGACAACTCCAAATGCTACGAAAATTGAAATCCAATAGTAATACACTATTACGGATCCAATGGAACTAGTTTCGTCGAATTCCAAGACTGTGCCTCGAAAGGCTATTTTTAAATGTCGATTTAAACGATATAATTTCAAAACATAACAAATCACCTTTAAATTCGAATTTAAAGCTTCGTTATTTTCAGTATTATTAATATAAATTTTATAAGCCTTTGAAATATTTTAACAAGCATAAAACTAAATATTTAATATTTTACCCAATTTTCAATAATTAAATTCAATAATTTAAATTATCCAATAAATAGCGATATTTGAAATTCAAGTATAACGTTAACGATTAAATATTTAAAATTAGTTAAATATTCCAATTTTAAATATCTAAAATTTTCGGATCGTCACAAATTTTTAGTGAATAATTTTAGGGAACTCGAATAAATTAAATGAATGAATAAAAGTTGATTTTAAAATCCTATAGAATAAATTCCGAGTATGGAAAAGAGATTTTTAAATAAATAGGGATAAATGAATTTTGAGGACTTAAGTTATATTGTTTTATAATTAAAGGACTTATTTTAAGTTCAGGATTTAAAATGTTAGGAGAAATAAATGGGGAATTTTGAAATAAAGTATGAAATTGATATTTCGGATTTAAATAAGATTCTAAATCATAATAAAGAAATGAATATGGGATTAATGGGTTTGGAATAAATTTGGGTAAGTAAAGAAATTATTTTAAAGTGGAATAAATTTTGGAAATCGATTTGAAAATTGATTAAATGTTTGAAACTATGATTGAAAAGGAGGATGAGACTATGGAACTTATAAACTAGGTTTGTAAAGTGAAATGAGATATTAGTGGATATTTGAAATTATAAATTCATGGTGAGAATTTATAAAGCAATGGGTATTTATTTCAAAAATAAATAGTGGCTTTATTTTTAAAGACGTGGGAAAGAAATTTACGAGTTTGAGACGTAAATTAAATTGGAATAAATCGAGAAGGATTTATTAATTGATTAAATGGACTATTGGAATGGAAAGTGTATTTTCCTAAAAATCCAAGCATGTTTTCAAAGCAAATTTTTAAGTATAAGTTAGAGGTTTTAAAGTGGTTTTAAAAGAATGTTTTAGAAAGTAATTATTATTTAGTAGTTTTAAAAATTTTAAAAGTAAATATTTATTAAGTTAATTATATAAGTAAATTATTTTAAAGGTTTAATTAGTATTATGTTTTAAATAGATAATTATTTAATATTTATACTTTATACAATAGTTTTATCTTAAAATGGTTGTGGCTGAAGTTTTATTTGGGAAGTTTTTATATAATTTCATAAATATTATTTTAAATAAAGTTTTTGAGTAGTTTTTATCTAAGTGTTTTAAAGTATATATTTTTGGATAAAGTGATTTAAATTATATAAAAATCTAAAGTATTAAGACTTGATGATTTTCGGTGGAAATAAAACAAATTGGGTGGAAATTTATTCCACGAGAGAAAAGTGATTTGAAATCATTTTCAAGAGTTGAAGTGTGGAAAAATAACTTGCTAAGATATTTTGAAACAAATAATTTGGTAAATTATTAAGGACAGATGGTTGTTTGTGGATGTTATATGATAGTTAAATAACCGACTATCAATATTTGTCAATGCGCTGATCGTTTCGAAGACCAAGATCGGGATTAATTTCCCGAAAACCATTTCGATCCGGTTTGAACGTTTTCATGAGGAAGAAAAGAGCTTGGAGTCGAAGATGGAGCGGTGAAGTGCAAGGGCTAATCGCTACTAATATTGAGGATGATTCCAAAATGGACGTAGTGGGAGTAGTGCCTTCGGTTCCGTTTGGACCGGGAACGGACCTGTATGGACGAATGCTATCAGAACATCGTTAGGGGGACGATGAGCATTTTAAGTGAGATGTGTTCTAAAAAGGTAACGCATAGCCTCGACCCTCATCAACCGAGAATGGCTAAAACAAGGGAGGTGCAGCAAGGCTAAGTGCCTAGCGACCAGCTAGGGTAAGGTCATCCCTGTCTAGATGTCCCTTTTTATTCGGCTGTGTGGGCGGTTGATGATCCCAACCGTAGGTTGATCTTATTCGAACTATCCAGTAAGGGTAGCTCCAGTCTTGTGTTGCAGGGGATCAGGGTGGATCCTTGGTACTCTGATCTAGACCAGGTACTGTGACGGGTGGTACCCTAGTAGCCCTGTCATCGTATGGAATCCAATCTCCAATAAGTGCCTTCGGACTTGTTTGTATACCTATTATGATGGAATTTAATGAATGTAGCAATTTCGGCTATTTGAATAAGTATTTGTATATAGACATTACTATAATATCAAAGGATTTGATAAGAAATGTTTTGGTTATCGTAAGGTAAAAACCCGACATGTTTGTTTGTGGCGTGGTCTTACGAGATACCTTTGATTTTTAAATGATTTTAAAAATTTAATAATCCAATTGAGTGTGTTTTCTTACGCTGGTTTTCCGAACTGACTCGGGTGTTATTTTACTGTAATGCTCGGGTCAGACCGAGTATTATAGGATACAGGATGAGAAGTTGTGGATCTCAGGAGACGAGCTGGATGGCGAGACGTATCGCACGCACTTGATGTATATTCCGCTGTGCAGTATAAGCTGTGTATTCAGTTGTGTGGGGACAAGTTAATATAACTGCCCATTATTTTTCTTTTGATTGTGTTGTACTCTGATGATGTAACGTATAAAAAAGATATAGTTCTTTTGTATAAAGATTAGTCATTTATCTATTATATATTGTTCCGCTGTGATTGTGAGATTCTGATTTTGTTTGTTTTCTCTTCTTCTACCTCCTTCTTCTTTTGCTTACGGACTGTTTTTCCGGCATTCGATTGTTCGACATTAAATACGATGGATGTATTGATGTCGATTTTCGGGCATCGAAAAACCGGGTCATGACAATAGGTTTATACAAGTCTGCATATATATGTTTGTTTTGCTTTAGTACATACAGTTTGCATTTTATATTGTTATTATATGTGGTCTATATATATTTTTTGAGTAGCATGTATATATGTTTATAAATGTATGTTATATAAGAAATAAAATATGTTTGATTTATATACAAATTTATGAAGTATTTTGCATTTTTATTAAGTGTGTATATATATATGTATGTATTTATTTCAAATTTTATTATGTAAATATGTTTTTTTAATTTTATGCGTTTATATAAAAAACTGATTTTAAAAAAATGCATATATATTTAATTTAATATGGGTTAGAATTTTAAATATGATTTTATATACATATAAATATTTATATATATAGTTATATACATAAGTATACATAAGTTTGGGTTTTAACAAATAGATTGAGGATTTGTTTATTGGTGTTTTGATTTAGTATTAATTTGAAATGTATACAAAATTTAATATTGGTTTAAGAAAATATAATAAAATAATATATATTTTGTTTCAGTCTATGTCAAGCAGATTCTGAATTTATTTCATCAATTTCTTATCTATCAGCTTTGTCAAATTCGTGCCAATCTTGCTTTGCCTTAAAATTCTTAGCTTGTTCTGTTGTCAAACTCCTCTAGCCCCGAAAGGTAAGAAATCACTCACGATTAACGTTCTTATATTTATTAAATTTGATTTCAATTGAAACGACAATTGAGATATGCTACTGTTAGTTACTTACAATGCTATGTATGTGCTATTATCTGTAGTTGTTCACCTGTGACATCTGACACCATTATCTGTTATTTATATTGACGATATATGCCTGTTATTTTATTACCATATCTATTATCACTTTGAAAGTTCCTTATTAGTGTAGAATTCCCTATGGGTTGAAATGATACATACCTGAACGATCTATAGAATAGGAGAAAATCGTTGTGGGTTGAAATGATAAACCCATACGATTTTCACTGAATTGAATTTGGGATTGAGGGTTGAAATGATATATACCTGTATATCTATTTAAATTGCGGATTGAAATGATAAATATTTGTATAACTTGACAATAGGATAGAAATTATATGCAAACACTGTTGGTCTATATATAATATATATATATATATATATATTGAAATGATTTCCAAGGTTTAAAAAGATATATATATATATATATATATATGGTTTTATATAAATATTAATTTTAAAATATTATATACATTTAAAATTTATTTTATATATAGTTAAATTATTGATTTCAAACTTTTATGTTTTGAAAATTTTAAAATTATAAGTTAGTTTTGAAAATATAAATTTTAAGAATTTACCTATAATTTTACTTTTTTTAAAATATATCAATTAAGTTTTAATAAAGAATAAATTTAATAATAAAGTTGAATTTAATAAAGTTTGATAAATTAATATATACTATGTTTAAATATTTATTTAAAATTATATTCTAAAATAGATTTTATAATAATTTTATAAGTTAAGGTTGGGAAGATAAATTTAAGTTGATTTGAAATAATATTCATTTCAGAATTATATATAAATAAAATCGATTTGAAACTTATTCGATTTGAGATTTTTAAAGGATATGATTTTACAACTTGATTTTGGTTTAAGGTGATTAATGAATATTTCAAGTTTAAATAAATTGAAGGAAATTTTAGTTTATTTGAATTTGGGGTTTATTTAAGTGATATTGGATTTATTTAGTGAATATTTCAAAAATAAATAATAGTGAAGTTAAATTTAAATATAAATGAAATTATCAAATTTAGTTTTGAAATGTTGAATATTTAAAGCTTTGAAATATATTGAAATTGAAATGGTTTATTTTATGGTTCAAATCTGTATTTGAAATTGATATAATTTGAAATGGTTTATTTAGAAACTGAATTGAACTGAAATTGATAAATTGAGGTTTAATTAAATATAAATTTTGGAATTCGAGTTGATTTGGATTCGATTCGTGAAATTTGAGGAAGCTATTTTATTATATAAAGTATTTTTAAATTATACTTAAAGCTATTTATATATTTTACTTTATAAATTATTTTCGTATAAACTATTTTAATATACAAACTATTTTATTATAAACTATTTTAATTTATAACTACTTTATATAAACAATTTTATTTTATAAACTATTTTAGTTTATACACTATTTTAATATCTAAACTAGTTAAGTGGGAAGTGTTGTGGTTTTCCAATGTATTATGATTTCTAAATTATGATTTCCACAGTGTTATGATTTCCAAAGTACTATGCTTTCTAAATTATGATTTCCAAAGTGTTATGATTTCCAAAGTATTATGATTTCTAAATTATGATTTCCAAAGTGTTATGATTTCCAAAGTATTATGATTTCTAAGTTATGATTTCTAAAGTGTTATGGTTTTAGAAACTTTATAATTTTGAAAGTGTTATAACTTTGAAGTTCTATAATTTTTGGAAATGGATATATTTTAAGTGGAAATGATATCGTATTGATATGGTTTTGAAATGGCAATGATAGTTTTGTTTTGAAGTATAAACTATTTCAAAATGACCGTAGTGTTATAATAACGATTGGTTGTAAAGGGTCCGGGATCGGATATTGTCATATCTCTACCAATGTCGAAAACCACTTTAACAACCGTGTATGCGGTGGAGATTCCAGAATGAAGTAGGATGGTAGGCGACGATCCTATATGAGGTATATACGTGGACCCGACTCCTGTGAGTTGGCTTAAGGTGGCAAAAATAGGAGCAATCGAAGGGCCGAGTGAGGTCATTCCTCCGATCGGGCACATTCCTTCGATTCTATATTTTGACTTTGTGATTGACTTGGTGGCCACCCTTGATTTTGATTTGGGAGTGTGTTCCAAGGTGGGCGATAGTAGCTGTTATGCGTTACCACCAGCCTGGAAGTGTAATTGGTATATCTACCCTGGCATTGTCTAGTTGTGTCGTGTCACCTACCCTATTGAGACCACTACGAGTTTTTTTGTGTCGTAAATATGCAATAGCCTCTGGTAGCCTCTCGATTAGGAGGTATTACGGTACTGTATAGACAATTGGCACCCTAAAATGTGTTAAGGGGGAAATGGGTAACGCATTAACGCTATTTTAGTAGATTACTTTGCTATGGAAATTATTATAATAGCGTATATTACTACATAGTAGATAGTTCCACAGATCCTTAGAGGATGGTTATCCTTAACATCCTTTGAGTTACTTGTATTTCTGTTGATATTTCACTTGAGTTGGATTTATTGATATAAGAATGTTAATCCTGACTAGAGCATTCTATGTTTTGCTTTATGCTCGGGTCGAACTGAGTGTCACAGCATTTTAGACTCACTTTGGAGTTTGGAGCTTTGCATGGAGATCCAACTATCTATTCGGCTTCCAATTATTCAGTTGACTCCAGTGATAGATATTCAAATTTTGTTATTTGACTATTGTATTGAGACATCTATGTATTCGAGACTTTTGTTGTATCTTGTTTAATTCCGTTATATATATAGTAGCTTTATGAACTACTATTCTTTTGTTTCCATTGCTTATTGTTATATTACTCTATGTTTGTGATTCTATGATTATTTTATTTACTATATATATGCTTAGTTTTGCCAAATATAAATTACCAATCTGATATTTTGAGCAATTCAAGTCTGACATGTGCGGATGTGAATGGTTGAAAATACCAGGATGTTACATGTTCCCTATACCAATCCAAAGATAATGCTTCTTACTTACACTTTTACTCCCAAAAATTTATACTTAAACCAAAGTGGTTTCAAATATTATTATTATTATTTTCCCAAAACCTTGAAAATCATTTTTCAAAAGCACCGGGATTTAGGTTCTCAAGTTTTCAACCTAAATTTCTTATAACTTAAATGATACATTTTTGTAAACCAATTTAATAAATCACTTCTTTTAAACCATTTATAAATATTTATCGAAAAATATTCTAACTTGAAATCAAATTCTACCTCAACATTAACATCGAACGCCTTTTAGTCAAACTGTGAAACTTAATTCACAAGGCGTTCGTTTCCATATTTCTCCCAATCCTTATCTACCCAACCCATATCATAAAAAGGAACATACTAACGATAGTCAATGCTCCACTAGACGAGCATGATTAAACAAACCCTAAATGACAATAATAATAACATATTATTATCTCCTCACACCTCAACCAACTATATTACACTATTTGTGAAAATCATTCTTTTATATATAAAATATACTCTGGATAAAATTATTTCGTTTACCCACTTTCAAAACAACACCGTGTCAATTTTCTTAGTTTAAGTGTTTAGAAACCCCTATCCGTACAGTTGTAGACCCTGTATCGACCATTGTTCATAAGCCACTAAACTGATAAATCAACACAATATAAAACATTTGATAATCACTAACAAATACGTGCTCATATATATACACTCAAACTCATTCAGGGTTGTCACTTACCCTATCTCTAATGAGTGAACCCCACCAAAGCAAGGTTCTCACTTAACCTTCAGCTCTGATACCAAAATGTAACAAACCGGATTTTCGACCCTCAAAAATCGACGCTAATACGTCCATTGTATTATATGTCGAACATTCTGTTGAAAACACCGCTTTGTTAGGGTGAAAGAAGAAGGTAGAAGACAGAAGAAAACTGCACAACACAGAATCTCACAATGCAGCGAATAATGTATAATACAATGATGGCCTTTATAAAAAGGAAACATCTTTATTCATATATACAATATCAGAGTAAACTAGACTTATCCTAAATTTGGACAGTTATAGAAACCTGTCCTTATATTGACAAACATACAAACTCTATAATATAGCGGAAGAAAAATATACGTGAATACGTCTTGACCATCCAGCTCCTCTCTAACTCCAAAGTATCCAGCTAACCTAGGAAAATCAAGCTCGATCTGACCTGAGCATTACATGGAATAATGCCTGGGTCGGTCTGGTAAACCATCATGAGTAAAACTCGATAATAAGTAACAACCAAACTAATTTCTATATTTGAAAATTTTTCACAAAGGGTATCTTATAAGACAACACCGTACATAAAAACGTATGGATTTTTTTCCTTACGGTAACCAAAATATTTTATATCTAAATCCAATGATATTATCATAGTGTATAGGTTTAAAGTAAATGGATAAAATAGCTGAAATGCTTGCATCTCACATTCCAACATACTAGGCTCTATAATCAAAAACGTAAGGCACATAGTAAAGATTGAATTCCAACAATGGCAAGGTAAGGGACTACCTTTTGATGATACAAATCTAGAAAATACACTAATGCTAACACAGAGCCGGATGCCCCTTTAACATAGCAGATCGGATTACCTCACCCCTTTGACAACGAGGCCTTATATTACCACAATGTTTGCACGCAAACCAACTCTGAAAGAGACATCTAGAATGGGGTGACAGCTCCTAATGGTAGCTAAACACATAGCTCAGCTGCATTCCCTACTTTTTTCATTCCTCCCGGTTGTGAGGCTTGAAGCTACGCTTTATCTTTCTGAATAGCAGTCCATCTCGGAATGCTAACACTGCCATCCGGGAGTAAATGCAATGCCAGCATTCATCCATACAAGTTGTCCATGATAAGGACAAACCGAAGCACTACTTTTACTACACCTAATTTGAAACCTCCCTCAGGATTAGTAGCAAGCAGCCCTTGCACTTCAATGTCTCCGTCTTCGATCCCATGCTTCAAGATGTCTTCATTTCGAAATGCTTGAGTTGGATCAAAGTGATTTTCAGATAGCATATCTGATCCCCGTCTCTTTGAAACAACTTTCGATATTTTCGGTAAACTCAACCCCAGTTCTTTAGGAAATAAATAGACAAATGACAAGAGCAGAGTTCACCTCCTAACCATTTATGGATGGATTTCCTTATTATTCGTCTTACAAGAACGAAACGAGTTTATACGTACAGTATAGCACCTTCGACGGTAACTGTACCATATAGTTCTCGAGTTTCTCCTAAATATTTCCAAAGTTATGTTTTGTCCAGATTTGATAGTTGGCTATTTAACTATCAAATAAACAAACATCCAATCATGGTTTAATTTCAATATTGGAACCACTAAGCCTTTATTAATTTTCTTTAATTAATAAAACCACTTTATGAAACCTGATCACAAGATCTTTTCAAAATACTATTCCTAAACCCCTTACATTTCCTTTTATACTTGGGAAATATTTACATACTTATCTCAATGTTATAAGTATATTGCCAAAACATTTTAGTTTTCATGCCTTGACAAGATCATATACTTATCTTATCAGTATAAGTATATTTACAAACGTTTCAAAGTTTTCTTCTTTCCAAATCACATATTAAATAACCAAACAATTCTTCGTAATAAAACATTTTGTTTCTCCTTTATTAAAAATTCTCTTTTTAAAAGCTCATCTCGTATTTCAATTAACTTATAACTTTCAAAATAAAGTTATAACCCACTTTTATAAACCTTTAAGTTAATTTATAAACCTCTTTCCAAATCTCTGAAATGATTTATAAACCTTTTTCCTTTTTTTAAAACTCTTTCTATAAACCTTTCTATACTCCTTTATAAATATCATTTACGAAAAATCATTTGTAAAACACCTTAATAACCCTTTTTGATAGTAAAACCCCTTTATATACACAATTTATCATTTATAAATACCTTATAAGAATTATATAACTTGAAAAACCTTTTACAAATCGTTAGTCTCAAATTGATTAAAGAATTTAAATAAATTCAAAACCATACTTTATGTAACGACCTGTCTTTTTGGACAGATTAAATCGACGACAAATCACACACGTCAGACTCAAACCGTTCAAAAAGGAGGATTTTTATAGGGTAAATAAGAAAGGAAGGGGAAGAAATGAAACAAACACAGAATCTCACAGTGGAATGACAAAATATAATGATCAAATAAACAGCTCGTGACGTTGTTTTACAAATAACATTTGATTGCACATTTACATTACAAAATCAGAGTTACATATAATAGGAATAAATAACAATGCAGCGGAATAACATGATGTAGTGGTAAGAATATAATAAATAGTAATGGTACTAAATCTTCATCTTCGTCCTCTAGAAAAGCAGTCTTCGATACACTGAAAAACATAGACTGACCCAAGCGAATTGAAAATGCAAAACACTCGAGTCGGAACTAAAAGATCTTACATAAGTTAAATCAACTATAAATAAATATGAGTGTAACGGAGCCAGAGATGTTTACGGGTTTTGACATCTCCTATCTAGTGTCATATGAGTGTAATAACTTAAGAGAATGTTTGGGATTCGCATCTCTTAAGGATCCATTAAACTATCTACATACATAGTACAATACGCTATTATAATAGTGTTTACAGTAAAGTATTAAAATAGCGTTATCACCCTTAACACATTTTTATATATTCACGTAGTCTATACAGTACCGTAATTCCTCCGTAAACTGGAGGGCTATCAGAAGGCACTCCATAGGTATGGTACAAACCAAACTCGTAGAAGGTGCGATAGGGCATGTGAACACGGCATTAGAGGCAATGCCATGGTAGGACCCTACCATTTTACAGAAACGGACTGGTGGAAACACCTAGCAGCTACTACTGCCTACCTCGGAAGACACTCCCATAATGAAATCAAGGGTGGCAGCCAAATCAATCACAAAGTTACAATATGGTGTCGAAGAAACATGTCCGATCGGAGGAATGACCTCGCCTGGCCCAGATATAACTCATGTTTTTGTCACATCTAAGTTGAACCACGGGAGTTAGGATCACGTAAATACTTTATACAGAATCGTTCACCGAACCATCCTACTTCATTTCTGGAATCGCCACGTACACGGTTGTTAAAGTGGTTTCAGTATTCGTGGAGAGTATGACAATATCTGATCCCGGTTTTTTTTACAACCAAACGCTTATTTCATACAATATGGTTCTTTTACATTCCAAAAGTCGGTTCATAATTGATACCAAAATATCATATTCGATTCAAACATATCACTTTCGAAATCATATTCACTTTAAAAATCATATCGACGAATAGGTTAAATCTCATTTGAAAATGTAACGACCCATAAATTTTCGACAATTTAAATTATTAATTTAATTAAATTTTGTCATTTAATATTGGAGGAAATAAAAATTTGAAATTTCATAATGAAATAATAACTAGACTGGAAGTTGATAATGTTAATTTATGTTAATTATTAAAACCTCTAATGAAATTCCAATCAGTTGAAGTAATATAAAATGTTATGCTTGGTTATCAATTGAATGTTCGAAAACAAATGTGAATATTTAATTAACTAATTAAATAATATATTGTTAATGATGATTGAATGAAATTTGTGTTATGTAAACAATTGTAACAATTGTTTGGGAATAATAACTTATAAGTGTGATTGAAAGTAATGGTAACAAATATTTTATGTTAAGACCTATTTATTTAGCCTGTTATTTTAAATTTGATAAAAATTGCAATAAATCTAAATGAAATATTTTGTTAATGAAAATTTGGTTAATAATGGGAGATAACATCAACTTTATTCAAAATATGTCAATTGCTTGAATAAAAAGAATAGAAATCAAGATTTATTAATTTATTTGAAATTTAAATTCAATAATTGGATTTAATTGCAAATAAATGAAATTAAATATCTAAATATTACGTTAATTGAAATTAAGATGGAATGTGAGAATATTAATGTAATAGATTTTGAATCCAATGTTAATTTCATCTGTTTGATAATAATGAATTGAATAATAAAATGAAAATTAATTAAATGGAATTATTGGAAATTAAATTTACAATTTCGAATTAATGAAATCGAGGTCAACACTAGAATTGATAAATTTATCAAATCTAAATTGACCTTTAAATTTATTCAAATCGTTGTAAATGAGTAAGGAATCAAAAATGATGAAATTTGTCAACTATCGAATTGAAATTGAAAATTTGATTTATTTAATTAATTATTAATTCATTTAATTAATGTAAAAATAGCCATTTTGGCCACTAACTCGGATTTTGACGAAACCACTTTCATCGTAACCGTAACGGTGAATTATTGTAGGATTTCAAGTTTTGTAGCGATCGGACTTATCGTTTGATCGTACGAACACGAAACGCCTAGAAATCAATTTAATTGAAATCAATTTAATTGAAATCAATTTGAAATAACTTGATTTTAGCATAACTTCTTCATATAATGGAATTTGGACCTGAAACTTGCTCCATTGATTTTAAAACATCTATTTTCATATATGGGTTGACCCATTTTCGTTTCGGATTTGAAATGGGCTTTTCGGGCTATTTACCGTTCAACGGTCCAAACCAGTCGTATATGTTCCTCTATTTTTCGTCTTTGTCTATATGTACCTTGTTATAAACCCTAGCCTATTTCTTATTCCTCATTTTCTGTACGTACAATTCAGCGGTCTCTCCTCCTCAATGGAAGACAAACAAATTCTAATTTCCAAATCCAATTGCAATTCAAAACCAAATCAAAGCTTCAAACTCTTCAAAAAAATCAAAAAAGTTATAAAGACGAAGATCTCGATGAATCGAGACAGCGTGTGTTGTTGGGATTTTATATGAATGCTCGAATCAGTGAAAAATCGTGGTCAAAGTCTTATTATGCGTTTATGTTTAGGGCATGAATCGACGAAATCGATGTAGGGGTTTCGTAGTGCCTAGCTCCAGGAGGTTGACGCTGGTGTTCGCTTGGCATAACTCGGCCTGGAGTGACCGAAATTTGTGATTTAGGGTTATAAAACCCTAACCTTATGGCGGCAGCGGCAATTGGGGACGCCGGAGGGGACTGCTCCGGTGCGGTGCGGCGCGGCGTGAGGGAGCGTGGTAGGGTGAGTCGGCGACCTTCTGGTGGACTGAGGCAAGGGTTTGTGGTCAGTCAAAGTCTCGGTCTTTGGATCATGAACATGATTTTTGGCTCGAGGAAGAAGGGTTTCGGTTTACATGGTGGACGTGGCAAATACTGGTTCGCTCATTATTTTTTATTTAATTTTAATCTAAATCGTATAACTTCTTACTCACATAACTTTTACATACGAGGTCTGTTTCATGCGCGGTTTTCTCCGCTAGGTTCGTATTGGAATTTCAGACATTTTGGCATGCGTTTGGATGAATTCCAAGGCTGTTCAAATTTTGGGTTTAAATTGGATTTAAATTGAATTTAAATTCAAGAGGTGAGTGTTTTAACCCACTCACTTCTAAAATTTCTTATATGTGTTAAATAAATTTATGATGTGATTAGAAATTTATTTATGACTGTTTGGCACATTTTTAATCATCATCTCAGTTAAATTGAATTTATTGAATTAAATTGTTATTTAATTTATTATGCATATAAACTGCCAGTTAAATTGTTATTTAATTTGTTATTGAATATAAACTTCCAGTAAATACCTGTTATTTATTATCTGTTCTATATTGATGTTATTGTGTGAATTGGGTGATAATTGAGATAAATGGTTGATGGTTGATATTGGATGAATGGATGTTGTATTACATATTGTTATGAACTGCAAGTTGCTATGCATTTTATTTCATTCGAGATTGCAGTTTGAAATGATATACAACCGTATTTCTATTTTAAATTACGAATTGAAATGATAAATATCCGTATCACTTGACCATAGGAAAAAAAAATTATATACAGACACCGTGGTCTATATATAAAATATTTTGAAAATGATTTATATGGTTTTGGAAAGAAATATATGGTTTAATGAATATTGATTTTGATATTATATAAATATTATTTTTATATACAATTAAATGCTGAATTTGAGCTTTGTGTGAGTTTGTTAAATAAAAATTAAGTTTAATAATAGAGTTGGATTTTTATTTAATATAAAATGTGAGTGAATGTTTAAATTTTATTTAATATAGAGTTTATAATGACTTGAATGAAATTAAGGTGGGAAGATAAATATGAAATAGGTTTGAATTAAATTATTTAAGAATTATACTCGAATAAATTTGATTTGAAATTTAAATAAAATCGAGGCTTTAAATGGTATGATTCTTATAACTTGATTTTGGTTTAGAGTGATTTAATGAATATTTCAAGTATATTTAAATTTAAGGAAATATTCGGTTATTTGAAATTTGGGTTATATTTAGATTTTAACGGATTTATTAAGTAAAAAATTTCAAAACTAAATAGTAGAAAATTGAATTGCTGAATTGTAATTATCAAACTCGGTTTTGAAATTTTTGAATACTTAAGGCTTGAAATATACTAAATTTGAATGGGTTTATTTTGTGGATCAATCGATTGTGAAATCAATATAATTTGGAATGGTTTATTTGGAAACTGAATCGTATTGAAATTTATGATTTGGGGATTTGGGGATTTTGTTTAAATATAAAATTTTGGAATTCGAGTTGTTTTGGAATTGATTTGCGAAATTTAAGAAGCTATTATTATATAAAGTATTTTAATATTTGAACCATTTAAGTCATGGAAGTTATGTTTCAATGTCATGAATTTCAAAGTATTATGATTTGCAAATGTTATAATTTCAAGTATTTGGTTTCGAAGTGTTATAACATTGAAAGTGCTATGATTTTGGGAAAGAGGATATATTTGAAATAAAAATGGTATTATATTGATTTGGGTTTTATAAAAATTATATCATATTGATTTGGGTTTTAAAACGGAAATGATATCGTATTTATATGGGTTTTAAATGGATATTATATTCTGGCTTTGAAAGTATAAACTATTTTGAAAAGACCGCGGTGTTATAATAACGTTTGGTTGTTTAAAAGACTGGGATCGAAAGCTGTCATACTCTCTGCCAACTCCGAAAACCACTTTAACAACCGTGTATGCGGTGAAGATTTCAGAATGAAGTAGGATGGTGGCGGCGTTTCCTTTGAGGTAAATACGTGGACTCGACTCCCGTAAGTTGGCATGCATAAGGTGGCTAAAATAGGAGCGATCGACGGGCTAAGAAGGTAGCACCTTTTATTGGACACACTCCTTCAATACCATTCTATTACCTTATGATTGATTTGGGCCCTTTTGATTTTGGGGGTGTGGCTCGAGGTGGACGGTAGTAGCTGCTACGCGTTACCACCGGTCCAGAAGCGTAATTGGTATATCTACCCTGGCATTGCCTAGTTGTGCCGTGTCACCTACCCTAGCATGCCTTGTACGAGTTTGATTTGTGTCGTACCAATGGAGTATCCTCTGGTAGCCTCCCGATCAGGAGGTATTACGATACTGTATAGACTATTGGCACTATTACGTGTTAAGGGCTGTATGGGTAACCCCTTTACGCTATTTAAAAGTAAGTTTAGTTTACTATTAGACACTATTATAATAGTGAAATATTACTACATAGTAAATAGTTTAACGGATCCTTAGGAGATGTGAATCTCGAACATCTCTTAAGTTACTGCACTCACGTTAGACGCTGGAAAGGAGATGTCAAATCCCGTAAACATCTCTGACGCTGTTCCACTCATATTATATACAGTTGATTTAACTTACATAAGATCTTTTAGTTCTGACTCGAATGTTTTGTCTTTTCAATTCGCTCGGGTCAGTCTGAGCATTTCAGGATTCGAAGACCTTATTTCTGGAGGATGAAGACGAAGATTATATTACTATTATTTATTATATTCCACTGCATCACATTGCTCCGCTGTATTATCTATTATTCTCTGGTATGTGTAACTCTGATATGTATTGTATAAGTAAAATCAAATGTTTTGTAAACAGCTTCATGAACTGTTTATTTGATTATTATATTTATCGTTCCGCTACAAGATTCTATTTTCTTTTCTTTCTCTGCTTTTTCTTATTTACCCCATAACAATCCGCCCTTCTGCATGGTTTAAGTCTGGCGTGTGTGGTTTATCATCAATTTAAAGCGTACAAAAAGGCGGGATGTTACATCTGGTATCAGAGCTTTTGTTTAGCAATAAACCTTAGCTTTGTGGGGGTCTGACTCTTTATTAATTGATGAGTCGCTGAGAGTATATATATGAGAGAGCGTATTTGTTAGTGTTATAAAAGGTTTTAGTATTGTGTTAATTTGTTCCATTTTGTATTTATAAATTCTGGTTGATTCATAGGACGCTATGACATCAATAGGGATTTCTAAACACTTAATAGGACAGACTGACACAATATTTGTTTTGAATATAGGTGAATGAAATAATTTTGCCTATTATATTTTCTATATACATAAAAATAACTTTTTTTATAAATGATATATATATATTTGGTTGCAGTATATTAGTTGTTAGGTAATGAAATTTATAAATAATAGTTGAAATGAGATTGAAAATAAAATAATGAAATTTGGAAATTTTAGAACTTAAGTTCTGGGATTTTGAAAATTTCTTTCAAAGGATTTTGGAATATAATAATATTGTTTATAAGTAATTTTTGATAAAAATATTTTCAATATAAATTGAAAGAATTGTTTTAAAGAAATTTTCAAAGAAATAAGTTATGTACTCCCCTCTCTGTCGTTGGAAAATAATTTCGGTGATGAGTGCACGCATCATCGACATTCATTTTCGAGTTTCGAAGTGGGAAGGCCACTGTAGTAGTTTTACTGCAGATTTATTTTGATAAACAAATATAAATTTTAATTTTTTTTAAATATAATTGGATATATAAACTGTAAGTATATACATTTATCTATTATTTTAAAATGATTTGAAATAAAAACAGTATTTAAATTCTTAAGTTTCAGTTAATTAATAGTTTCAATTAGTGTAGTGAAATGGAAGTTAACCAAAAATTGGAACTTTTAATTAAAATAAGAGAATAAATGCTAGGCTATGAATGAAATTAAAAGAAATTTGGAATTCGTAACCTCTAAAGCAAAGGATATGATCATTGAACATTAAATCAATATAAAGAAATGAAAAAGACTTGTATAACTTTCAATTGCATTCCTAAAAGCATATATGTAACTTACCAAATATTAAAAGTTGTAATATTTAATAAGAAATGTAATAGAAATTGTACAAGTAAACTTATAAATGAAAGTGTTCAATGAATTTCTTTGGTAGATAAGAAATTGATGTTGTAGTTGTTATAAACTAATGTTATAATTTAAATATTACAATGACAAATTGTGATAGAAAGTAAGCATTATAAGAAAGCAATTAAAAACGTAAGTAAATGAAATTGAAATGCTAAGTGATTGAATTGAGCATGAACACTATTAATAACTGAATGTAAATAAATGAAATTATGAAATAATGAAGGAATGAATGAATATAATGCAATAAAAGAAACTGACATGGTATGAATAAATGAAAATGGGATTTTGTAAGAAATGAATAAAGGTAAATGAAACTGTAAGAAATAAAATGTAATTAAAAAGATAAATCATTATATGAATGAAAAGGAAATCAAACAACAAACATTATGAAATGAAATTGATAAAATTTAACTTGATTTTTGTTTGAAGTTGTTGTTTTTTGGTTTATGGTTGTTTGGGCAAGGGTACTTTAAAATAGTTTGGATGTATGAATAATCTATTTAGTTTCATCTAAGACTGCTGTGTAAATGGTGCACTAAATAGTTTATTTGTCATTCTGTACAATTTAAAGTTTTTAAACGCGAGCAACTATTTGTTTTGTTTGATATGAATGGATAATTGATGTGTGTTGATTTTATGTGATGGTTGTTTGTTTGTTGCAAGTGATGGTTATTATATTGATTTGTTTATTATTGTTTGAAACAACTTTAAATATTTCATTCTATAATTATTAACTCCTTTTGGATTATATAAGTCAAATACAGGTTATAGAAGCAATTGCTACTGCTTTTGGTTTCATAAAATAAGCGTAAATTTCCCGACAAATAGATATGTTTTCGGATTACGGTTTATAACGTTATTATATTATTTTTCCTGTGTTGGGATATATATTATTTTGGAAAATATATGTTGTATATTGCTATATTTGAAATTATATTTTCTCCCGAGCCTCTCCGTAAAAAGGAGACTCTGTCGAAATTTTCCGAAATTTTGGAGTTAGAAAATTTTGAAAATGTTTTCCAAACTTTGTTAATTTGAGTATAAAACGATTAATGGTCATAAATTGGTATACTTTATTTAAATTAATTAATTTTGTAAATTTATTTGTTTATAAAGTTAATATTTTTGAATAAGATGTATTGTTTTCTTAATTCCTTCTTTCTCCTTCTTTTTCCTTTCCGGGGACAAAAAGTTTTGAGTGGGGGAGAGTATAACGACCCGTAAATTTTCGACAATTTAAATTATTAATTTAACTAAATTTTGTTATTTAATATTGGAGGAAATATAATTTGTAATTTAATAATGTAATAATAACTAGACTGGAAGTTGATAATGTTAATTTATGTTAAGTACTAAAAACTCGAATGAAATTCCAATCAATTGAAGTAATATAAAATGTTATGCTTGGTTATCAATTGAATGTTCGAAAACAAATGTGAATATTTAATTAACTAATGAAATAATATATTGTTAATGATGATTGAATGAAATTTGTGTTATGTAAACAATTGTAACAATTGTTTGGGAATAATAACTTATAAGTGTGATTGAAAGTAATGGTAACAAATATTTTATGTTGCCTATTTATTTAGCCTATTATTTTAAATTTGGTAAAAAATGCAATAAATCTAAATGAAATATTTTGTTAATGAAAATTTAGTTAATAATGGGAGATAACATTAACTTTATTCAAAATATGACAATTGGCTGAATAAAAGGAATGGAAATCAAGATTTATTAATTTATTTGAAATTTAAATTCAATAATTGGATTTAATTGCAAATAAATGAAATTAAATATCTAAATATTACGTTAATTGAAATTGAGATGGAATATGAGAATATTAATGTAATAGATTTTGAATCCAATGTTAATTTCATCCTTTTGATAAATGAAATTGAGGTTAACACTGGAATTGATAAATTTATCAACTCTAAATTGACACTTAAATTTATTTAAATCATTGTAAATGAGTAAGGAATCAAAAATGATGAAATTTGTCAATTATCGAATTGAATTGAAAATTTGATTTAATTAATTAATTATTAATTAATTTAATTAATGTAAAAATAGCCATTTTGGCTACCGACTCGGATTTTGACGAAACTAGTTTCATCGGATCCGCAACGATGAATTATTGTAGGACTTTAAGTTTCGTAGCGATCAGACTTGTCGTTTGATCGTACGAACGCGAAACGCCTAAAAATTAATTTAATTAAAATCAATTGAAATAACTTCATTTTAGCATAACTTGTTCATACGATGGAATTTGGACCTGAAACCTGCTCTGTTGATTTTAAAATATTTTAAAACATCTATTTTGATACATGGGTTGACCCATTTTCGTTTCGGATTCGAAATGGGCTTTTCGGGCTATTTACCGTTCAACGGTCCAAACCAGTCGTATATGTTCCTCTATTTTTCGTCTTTGTCTATATGTACCTTGTTATAAACCCTAGCCTATTTCTTATTCCTCATTTTCTGTACGTACAATTCAGCTGTCTCTCCTCCTCAATGGAAGACAAACAAATTCTAACTTCCAAATCCAATTGCAATTCAAAACCAAATCAAAGTTTCAAACTCTTCAAAAAAATTCGAAAAAGTTATAAAGACGAAGATCTCGATGAATCGAGTCAGCGTGTGTTGTTGGTTTTTTATATGAATGCTCGAATCAGTGGAAAATCGTGGTCAAAGTCTTATTAGGCGTTTATGTTTGGGGCATGAATCGACGAAATCGATGTAGGGGTTTCGTAGTGCCTAGCTCCAGGAGGTCGACGCTGGTGTTCGCTTGGCATAACTCGGCCTGGAGTGACCGAAATTTGTGATTTAGGGTTATAAAACCCTAACCTTATGGCGGCGGCGGCAATTGGGGACGCCGGAGGGGACTGCTCCGGTGCGGCGCGGCGTGAGGCAGCGTGGTAGGGTGAGTCGGCGACCTTCTGGTGGACTGAGGCAAGGGTTTGTGGTCAGTCAAAGTCTCGGTCTTTGGATCATGAACATGATATTTGGCTCGAGGAAGAAGGGTTTCGGTTTACATGGTGGACGTGGCAAATACTGGTTCGCTCATTATTTTTTATTTAATTTTAATCTAAATCGTATAACTTCTTACTCACATAACTTTTACATACGAGGTCTGTTTCATGCGCGGTTTTCTCCGCTAGGTTCGTATTGGAATTTCAGATATTTTGGCATGCGTTTGGATGAATTCCAAGGCTGTTCAAATTTTGGGTTTAAATTGGATTTAAATTTAATTTAAATTCAAGAGGTGAGTGTTTTAACCCACTCACAACTTCTAAAAATTCTTATATGTGTTAAATAAATTTATGATGTGATTAGAAATTTATTTATGACTGTTTGGCACATTTTTAATCATCATCTCAGTTAAATTGAATTTATTGAATTAAATTGTTATATAATTTATTATTGCATATAAACTGCCAGTTAAATTGTTATTTAATTTATTATTGAATATAAACTTCCAGTAAATACCTGTTATTTATTATCTGTTCTATATTGATGTTATTGTGTGAATTGGGTGATAATTGCGATAAATGGTTGATGGTTGATATTGGATGAATGGATGTTGTATTTCATATTGTTATGAACTGCAAGTTGCTATGCATTTTATTTCATTCGAGATTGCAGTTTGAAATGATATATAACCGTATTTCTATTTTAAATTACGGATTGAAATGATAAATATCCGTATCACTTGACCATAGGAAAAAAAATTATATACAGACACCATGGTCTATATATAAAATATTTTGAAAATGATTTCTATGGTTTTGGAAAGATATATATGGTTTAATGAATATTGATTTTGATATTATATAAATATTATTTTTATATACAATTAAATGCTGAATTTGAGCTTTGTTTGAGTTTGTTAAATAAAAATTAAGTTTAATAATAGAGTTGGATTTTTATTTAAAATAAAATGTGAGTGAATGTTTAAATTTTATTTAATATAGAGTTTATAATGACTTGAATGAAATTAAGGTGGGAAGATAAATATGAAATAGGTTTGAATTAAATTATTTAAGAATTATACTCGAATAAATTTGATTTGAAATTTAAATAAAATTGAGGCTTTAAATGGTATGATTCTTATAACTTGATTTTGGTTTAGAGTGATTTAATGAATATTTCAAGTATATTTAAATTTAAGGAAATATTCAGTTATTTGAAATTGGGTTATATTTAGATTTTAATGGATTTATTAAGTAAAAAAATTCAAAACTAAATAGTAGAAAATTGAATTGCAGAATTGTAATTATCAAACTCGGTTTTGAAATTGTTGAATACTTAAGGCTTGAAATATACTAAATTTGAAAGGGTTTATTTTGTGAATCAATCGATTGTGAAATCAATATAATTTGGAATGGTTTATTTGGAAAATGAATCGTATTGAAATTTATGATTTGGGGATTTGAGGATTTGGTTTAAATATAAAATTTTGGAATTCGAGTTGTTTTGGAATTGATTTTTTCATAAGGTGGCTAAAACAGGAGCGATCGACGGGCTAAGAAGGTAGCACCTTTTATCGGACACACTCCTTCGATACCATTATATTACCTTGTGATTGATTTGGGCCCTTTTGATTTTAGGGGTGTGGCTCGAGGTGGGCGGTAGTAGCTGCTACGTGTTACCACTGGTCCGGAAGCGTAATTGGTATATCTACCCTGGCATTGCCTAGTTGTGCCGCGTCACTTACCCTAGCGCGCCTTGTACGAGTTTGATTTGTGTCATACCTTTGGAGTATCCTATGGTAGCCTCCCGATCAGGAGGTATTACAGTACTGTATAGACTATTGGCACTATTACATGTTAACGGCTATATGGGTAACCCCTTAACACTATTTACAGTAAGTTTATTTTACTATTAGACACTATTATAATAGCGAAATATTACTACATAGTAAATAGTTTAGCGGATCCTTAGGGGATGTGAATCCTGAACATCTCTTAAGTTACCGCACTCACGTTAGACATTGGGTAGGAGATGTCAAATCCCGTAAACATCTCTGATGTCGTTCCACTCATATTTTTTACAGTTGATTTAACTTACATAAGATTTTTAAGTTTCGACTCTAGTGTTTTGTCTTTTCAATTCGCTCGGGTCAGTCTGAGCATTTCAGGATTCGAATACCTTATCTCTGGAGGGCGAAGATGAAAATTGTATTACTATTATTTATTATATTCCACTGCATCACATTGTTCCACTGCATTATCTATTATTCTCGGGTATGTGTAACTCTGATATGTATTGTATAAGTAAAATCAAATGTTTTGTAAACAGCTTCATGAACTGTTTATTTGATTATTATATTTATCGTTCCGCTGCAAGATTATATTTTTTTTTCTTTCTCTGCTTTTTCTTATTTACCCCCATAACAATCCGCCCTTCTATATGGTTTAAGTCTGACATGTGTGGTTTATCGTCGATTTAAAGCGTACAAAAGGCGGGATGTTACAGAAAATCATCATATTCAATCGAATATGTCATTTCACCAGAAAATATCATTTAAATCCCAACATAGGTTATTACGTCATTTAACCATATTCGCTTCTAAATCAAGGATTTAAATATAGCAGTCCAATCTTGCACCGTTTTTATTTTAGAAAATGTTTTGATAGTTTAAAATAGATTTTATTGTGTAAAATAGTTCAAAATACTTTAAAATAGTTTAAAACAGGTTAAAATAGTTTAGGTGGATTTAGGATAGTTTTAAATAGATTTGAAATAGATTAAACAAATTTAAAATAGATTAAATAGATTTAAAATAGATTAAATAGGTTTATTGGTTTATAATAGGTTAAATTGGATTAAGTAGATTAAAATAAATTAAATATAGTTTAAATTGATTAAAATAGTTTAAAATAGAATAACTTAGTTTAATAGTTTGAAAATCTTAATAATCGATATTTAAAAATAATATATTTTAAATAGTTTATATTAAAATAATAAAATTGAAATTAACATCAAATTTAATTATTTCTTCCATTTCAACAAATCTGGACCATATCCAGATTTCAAATCAAAACCCAATTTTAAATCTTAAAACATCAATTTAAAGCTATTCCAATTTCAATTGATTTTCAAAGTTACAGTTTCCATCATTTCATAACTCAGTTTCGATAAATGTTGTTTATACTTCAAATAAAACTTTTAAAATTTCAATTTAAATCCTTTAAATGATTACTTAAAACAATACAATGTATATTAGTCAAATTCTATTTCAAACATCATTTAATTGGATTTAAATTTTAAAGATTTAAAATCATTAATTCAACCAATCCGGTATCCGTATATAATCTTCTACCTTATGTTCAAGTGATATGGATATTTATCATTTCAATACGCAATTTAACATTTAATATTTACGGGTATACATCATTTCAACCTGCAATCCCAAATTAACTTCAAATACATGAAATCGCTTGAGTTTATCATTTCAACTCATAACAATTTCCCTTAATCTATCAGATCGCTCGGGTATGTATCATTTCAACCCATAAGGAACTTGCAGTGTTATAATAATATCACATCCAGTCATCCAATATCAATCATCAAACATTCATCACAATCAACCCATAAACATCAATAAATAACTGATTATCATTAACTGGTATTAAATTAACAATTAAATTCAATATTAAATTAAACAATGATTAAATGCAATAAAAGTCCATTTTAACTAGAATGAAAAATTTAAACATACCAACATCAATCAATCCATTTCAAATCACATCATAAATTTAATTAACAAACATAAGATAATTTAGTAATTGTGAGTGGGTTAAAACACTCTACTTTCATTTCAAATCGATTTGAAATCCAAAATAAGGCCCATAATTCGACGGTTTCAAAATTCATCCAAACCAGCATTAAAATGTCCGGAATTTCAATATGATCCCAACGGAACAAACTGCACATAAATCCGAGTTCGAATGCAATAGATATGGGTATTAGAATATATAAATTCCAAACTAAAAAAATTAAAATAAAATAGGAACTAAGCCACGTCACCTCTGTGAAGAAGCATACGAACCCTAGCCTATACACAGCTTCGGCCCCGGTTACCCATAGCCGCTATCATTTGAGCAAATATCGCCACCAAAACATCGACTTTCTCCCTGATCGGCCATCGCTAGTAGCTCCCTCACATCGTGTCAGGCCCACGAATAAAAGATGGCCAGCTTCGGCGTCCCACAACACAGTGACTGCCGCCACGGTTCTTCATCGATTCGAGGCAAATCTGATCATTTCTAGCATAAATGAACCATACAGATGTGCACCGCTTACCTTCCTCCACAAGCCAGCACTTCCTGATCATCGCAAGGGTGAAGATCCACTATTGGATCGTCCAAAACCTAAAATATACGGCTGAGGTTCGTCCTTGCTTTCTGGACAAATGGTGAACTTGATTGAAGGACGAATTGCAGATCTAGGTTGCACTCGTCGAGAGCTTCGAATCGGTATATAATTTGATATGGTTTGGAGGAGATTGATTTTGAAATTGGTTTGGAGATTGAATTTAGGGTTTCCAATTTAACTGTTTATTGTCAATGAGAAGAGAGAAGCAGATATAATTGCATGTACAGTAATGAGGAATAAAAAGGCTGAAAGGGTTTGGAGAGATCTATTTATATTAACACGGCCCGGCAAGAAAATAAAGGCATATCTGATTGGTACGAAAGACAAATAGCGATCCAAAAAGCCCATTTCGCTTCCAAAACGAAAGTGGGTCATCCCATATATCAAAATATATGTTTTCGATATTTCTAAATCCAATGGAACAAATTTCAAGTCCTGATTCAGTCGTATAGCTTTACAATCAGCTTATTTCAAATTGATTTCGATTAAATTGATGTTTAGGCGTTTCAAATCCATATAATTAAACGACAAGTCTGATCGCTGCGAAACTTGAAATCCTACAATAATTCGCCATTACGGATCCAATGAAACAGGTTTTGTCGATCTCCGAGACAGTACCCAAAATGGCTATTTTAACATTAATTAAATAAATTAATATTAAATTGATTAAATCACCTTTTGAATTTCAAATTTAATAACTTACAATTTTTATCATTTTTAGACATTTACAATAATTTAAAACAAAATTATATATCAATTCAGTGTTAAATATTTCACTAATTACAGTATTCAATTTCAACTGCAATTAATTATAATTTAATTTCAATAAATTAATTAGATTTGATTTCAATCTTTTAATTCCATCAATCATTACTCTGTGGGCACAGTTAACATTGGTTTATATCTTATTACATTAATATTCTCCAACTTCATCTTAATTTCCATTAATGTAATACTTAATTACATTTAATTGCAACTGATTTCCAAGTTAATTTAACGGACTAAATAAATAGATAACATATAATAACTGTCACCATTGACTTTTAATCACATTTATAAGTTCATTATTTGCAAACGAATGTTATAACAACATACGCAATACTAATTCTATCCAATTACAATTTTATTACACATTATTTCATTAATTAATACAACATTTAAATTATCAATTACTCTTTTAATCCAATTATCAATTAATATACACATTATTACAATAAATTTATAATCTATAACCAATTAAAACTTTTTAATCATTTCAATTAATTGGAATTACATTTAAAGCAGTTATCAATTACCTTAAATTAATATTATTACATTTCATTTCAGTTATACTCTTATTACTAAATCATAAAACCATATTAAATTAACTATTTTTAATTATCGAAAATTACGGGTCATTACACTCTTCCCCACTCAAAACTTTTCATCCTCGAAAAGGGAAAGAAGCAATTAAAAAATTAATATATCTTATTCAAAATATTAACTTTATAAACAATTAATTTTTTAAAAAAATATATCAAATTATAAAAATTAAATCCTTTTATATTCGAGTTAATAAAGTTTGAAAACATTTCTATTTTCATAAAAAAATTCTAAGTCCAAAATTCACGGAAAATTTCGGCAGAGTCTCCTTTGTACGGAGAGATATAGGAGAAATAATAACATTAATAACAACAATACATATCACATTTTAAAAATAATATATCCCAAACTACGGGAAAATTATCGCTAGAAAACCGTAATTCGAGAACGTGCCTATTTGTCGGGCAAACAACGCTTTATTTATGAAACCAAAAGCATTAGCAATTGTTTCCATAAACCTGTATTTCACTTATATAATCCAAAAGAGTTAAAATTATACAAAAGAGAGATACTTACGTTGTTTCAACTAATAATAGCAAAACAATCATAACATAATAATAGTCACTCTGTAAAAAAACATACAATCATCACATGCAATTAAAGAAATTAACCATCCATCCTTAGCAACCAAAGTAACTGGTTTGTTTGGGTTCAACAACTTCTAATCATATAAAATGATAAATAAATTATTAGGTATACCATACACACAATAGATTTAGATAAAACTCAATAGATTATTTACGCATCTTATATAGTTAGAAGTATCCTTTCCCAATCATCCCATAAGCCAAAACAAACAAAAATTTCAAATATGAATTAAGTTTGTTCTTATAAATCTCATTTCATATTATTTACTATTCTTCAGTTTCATTCACTTATGCAATGTTTATTTAATTAATTCAATTCATCACTTACCAAAATCATTTCCCATTCGTTTATACAATGTCATTTTCTCTTTTCATTACTTTGCATTCATTTCTTACATTAGTTATTTCCATTTCAATTATTAGATTATCCGTTATTATGCAGTCTCTGTAATGACCCCTAAATTTTAATAATTTTTATTTGTTTTATTTAATTAATTAATTTAATTTTGTGAAATTTTAAATAATAAAAATTTGAAATAAAAATTTGATATTTGGAATACGTCTATTTAAACATAGCAACTGGTAAATTTTCATCAGAAAATATTAAAGTTTATTTTATTGGGTAATTCTATTTCCATTTAAATCAGTTAATAATTGTTGAATTTAAAAGTTTTCTGAAACCTAGATATGTCAACATGAGAAAATTTATTTAGAATACTCTGAATAAGACTACGTAATTCGTTTCACAAATTTCAGACGTTTCTAGCTCCGTTTGGATTTTTCCGTACGGGATAGCAGCGTATATCAGTATCCAATGATTGTACTATTTATAACTGTGTACCATTTTGATCATCTCATCGTGTTGGTCCCCGCAGTATATTCATTCGTGTGTTTCGTCGTCCGGTGAACGGCCAAATCTACGGGACGATTCACGGTATCGGTTGTGAAGTTGAGTCGTTTATGCTATCTGTGTCCTTTCATTTGCCCATCTGGAATAGTTAATAACCAGTAGCTCTTTATATTCAGGAATTTAATTTTTGATGGTCTAAATTCCTATGGTTACTATGATATGCCATTCGATTCACTACCTTCATTTATTCTTAATTTTTGTTTTCCGTTCTTTCTATAATATAAAACAATAGTTGCCTATACATCTTCTCTCTTCTCTCTGCCTTCCAGTTTAAATAATAATATTCTTGTAAAGTATATAAAAAAATTTAGATGAGATAACAGCTGGATCTTCATTTTAAACCTCTCCTCTAAAAAAAAGTAAATCAATGAAAAATATGTCTGCATCTTTTTTTTCTTTCTTCTCAAATAGAAGCATGCTCGTCGAAGCTTTGTCCCTTTTTCCACCCTCTCTCTCTCTCTCCACCATGGGGCGCAAGCGCAGCGACCATCAAATCCCAGTCCATCACCATCAACCATGCCTAAGTTTCCCACCGCCCTGTCAGACCCGCCACCTACCTCCTTACTATAACCGCAACCCGACCACCATCTCACCCTAGGAGTCACTTCCTTTCCTTTAGCCTCGTCCAGTAGCAGAGCAGCAGCTTTTCGATTGTTTTATTAAGGTGAATATATATATGCGGTTATATATATGGACTATATGTATATGTTTTGATATGAAAGCATTTCGCTTTTTTTATGTTAAAGAATCTGTTCAATTTATCTTATGTTCGCAATATTTCAAATTATGTTAATATTTTATAATAGATTTTTTTCATTAAATTCTATGTTTATAGCTATAGTATATATAGGATTTTAGTATATATATTATTTAATAAAGATTTATATAGAAGTATTATATATATTTACAATGATAAATGTATACGCCGTGATATATATGTATATATTTTGGGATCCCTAACTTTGTTATGGCGGTACATACTTGATGTGTTGTAGTGCACATTTATACATCCATGTTGTGCCATGTTTGATTTAATTAATAACAACAGAGTTTATGTGAGTGACAGCCTATATATGTGTATTGTACATATGTCATAGGAAGGTCTATCTATGCTATATACTTTATACAGATAATATACTAGTTAAAGTATTGATTTCATTAGGACTCATATAGTACGAAATTCTTGTAATATACATATTAATTCTAGCATTAATTTTAGTATGTGTTGAAATCAAATATTGATCTTACAGGAAAAATGTACGTTTGATTTAAAATTAAAATGCATGTGTAGAGTTTTATTTTAAAGATGATTTTTTATTTTATATATATTATTTTAATATCGGTCTTGACAAAACATTAATTTTAATAAAATAATAATAATAATATATTCCGTATATTTCAAGCTGATGTGGTTCGTTCCCATCGACTCCTATTATCAATTTGTCCCATCTTTATCTAGGTATTGATTTGTTTTCATCAATTTCATGATATTCTAGCCTTGCTTTGATCGTCGAATTTGTATTCATCGTGTCGTGCTTTGGAAGTTTGTGCTTGGACTGTCGCATCTTATTCTTGTCTATTTCTCTAGCGTCAAAAGGTGAGCAATCACTCACGGTTAACGTCCTTATATTTATTAAATTTGATTTCAATTGAAATGACAATTGAAATACGCTGTTATTTATATTGATGTATATGCCTATTATATTGATTACCATAACTTATTCTGCTCACCTGTGACATCTGACACTACTATCTGTTATTTATATTTGATGTATATGCCTATTATATTATTACCATATCTGTTATCACTCTGCAAGTTCCATATTAGCATGGAATTCACTATGGGTTGAAATGATACATATCCGAACGTAATAGGAGGAAATCGTCATGGGATGAAATGATAAACCCAAGCGATTTTCATTTGAATTGAATTTGGGATTACGGGTTGAAATGATATATACCCGTATATATTTACATTATGGATTGAAGTGATAAATATCTGTATCACTTGACTATAGGATAGAAAATTATATACAGACACCTTGGTCAATATATAAAAATATTTTGAAATGATTTCTATGGTTTTGTAAAGAAATATATGATTTTATGAAATATTGATTTGGATATTATATAAATGTTATTTTATATATATAGTTCAATTCTTGATTTTAAGCTATGTATAAATTTGTTTTAAAATATAAAATAAGTTTAATAATGAAGCTTGATTTTTATTAAAATATAATATGGTTAAGTATTTATTTAAACTATATTTTTATGTAGAGTTTATAATGATTTAATTAAAATTAAGGTTGGAAGATAAATATGAAATTGATTTGAAATTAAATTTATTCGAGAACTATACTCAAATAAATTTGATTTTAAATTTAATAAAATTGATATTTTAAAGGATATGATTTTTGTAACTTGATTTTGGTTTAAAGTGATTTAAATGAATATATCAAATTTAAATAAATTGAAAGAATATTCAGTTATTTGATGTTTAAAGGTTTTACTTAAGTGATATTGGATTTATTAAGTGAACATTTCAAATCTAAATAGTAATTGAATTTGACATGTATGGAATTATAAAAATTTAGTTTTGAAATTATGGAATATTTAAAGCTTTGAAATATATGGAATTTGAAATGGTTTATTTGAGGTTCAAATCTGTATTTGGAATTGATATAAATTGAAATGGATTATTGAAAACTGAATTGAGTTGAAATTTATGAATTAAGACTTGATTTAAATTGAATTTTGGATTTAAGTTGATTTGAATCAATTTGTGAAATTGAGGAAATTATTTTATTTTATAAAGTAATCTTAAATTTAAAACTATTTTATTATATATACTATTTGAATATCTAAACTGTGTAAGGGGTGGAAGTTATAGTTTCGAAGTTATGAATTTCAAATTATTATATTTTGAAAGTGTTTGAATTTCAAATGTTTAGTTTCAAAAGTGTTATAACTTTGGAAAATGCTATGATTTCGAAAAAGGATATATTTGAAATGGAAATGATATCGAATTTGGTTTTGAAATGGAAAAGGATATCATATTAATATGGTTTCGAAATTGCAATGATATTTGGTTTTGAAGTATAAACTATTTTGAAATGACCGTGGAGTTATAATAACGTTTGATTGTTAAAGAAACCGGGATTGGAAGTTGTCATACTCTCTGCCAACTCCGAATACTACTTTAACAACCATGTATGTGGTGGAGAATCCAGAATGAAGTAGCATGGTGGCGACGTTCTATTGAGGTATGTACGTGGACCCGACTCCCGTGAGTTGGCATAAGGTGGCTAAAACAGGAGCGATTCCGGACCAATGAGGTAGCTCCTCTGATCGGACACACTTCTTCGATACCATTCTATTACTTTGTGATTGATTGGGTGCACCTTTGATTTTTGGGAGTGTGGGTCGAGGTGGGCGATAGTGGCTGCTATGGTTACCACCAGTCCGGATAGGTAATTGGTATATCTACCCTGGCATTGCCTATTTTTGCCGTGTCACCTACCCTAGCGCGCCTTGTACGATTTTATTTTCTACCATACCTATGGAGTGCCCTCTGACGACGCCCAGTACAGGGGAGATTATGGTACTGTATAGACTATGGGAATATGTAAAATGTGTTAAGGTGGAAAATGTAAAGCCTTAACGTTATTTTATATTATATTATATTATATTATACTTTACTTTAGACATTATTATAATAGCGTATATTACTATATAGTAGATAGTTTAACGGATCATTAGAGGATGGTTATCCCAAACATCCTTTGAGTTACTTGTATTTCAGTTGTTATTTCACTTGAGTTGGATTTATTGATATAAGAATGTTAATCCTAACTCGAGTGTTTTGTGTTTTGTTTTGCGCTCGGGTCAGACTGAGTGATACAGCTTATGAGACTCACCTTAGGAGCTGGAGCTTGGTTTGGAGATCCATCTACATCTTTCAGCTTGTAGATATTCTGTTGATTCTAGCGATATATTCTGATATTATGTTTGACTATTGTATTCGAGACTTCTGTTGTATCTTATTTAACTCTGATGTATATATAGTAGCTTCATGAACAACTATTCTTTTGTTTCTGCTGCATTATTGTTATATTACTATGTGTCTGTGATTTTGTGATTTATTATTTACTATAATGTTGAATTTTGCCAAATATAAATTAACAATCTGGTATTTTGAGCAATTCAATTCTGGCATGTGTGGATGTGAATGGTTGAATATATCGGGTCGTTACAGTTGGTATCAGAGCTTTGGCTCTAGGAAAAATTAGCATATATGGTAAATTTATTTACAGAATCACTTTCGTTCGATCTTGAATCTCTTCCTTTTGACTCAATTTCCTTTGAACTTTGGAACGTGTAACACCCGGTATTTTCAACCATTCGCATCCGCACATGTCGGACTTGAATTGCTCAAAACACCGCGTTGTAAATAAAATTTGGCAAATCTCAGAATATACAGTAAATAATCACAGATCACAGACACAGTGTTTAATAATGAGTAAAAGAAATAGTAGTTCATGAAGCTACTATATAAATATATCTGAGTTACATAAGATACAACAGAAGAAATAGAGTACAACAGAAGTCTCAATACATAGAAGTCTACTAATATAAGAGCTGAAAAGGAACAACAGACTGAAAAAGATAAAACTAGACAAGTAGATGATCTTCAGCGATTCCAATCTCCAGAAAGTGGAAATCCAAATTAGTGAATACTCAGGCTGACCTGAGCGTAAATAAAAATACAAACGCTCGAGTCAGGACATACATACTTATACAATGTAAACCAACTCAAGTGAACTATAGTAAAAGTACAAGAAACTTAATGGATGCTTGGGACCGCCCATCCTCTAAGGATCCGTTAAACTATTTACTATGTAGTAATATTGCGCTATTATAATAATGTCTATAGTAAAATAAACTTACTTTAAAATAGCGTCACAGAATTACCCATATAGCTCCAGACACGTAATAGTCCCAATAGTCCATCCAATATCTACATATCTCCTGATCGGGAGACTACGAGAAGATACGCATGGGCTACGGAAGAAAACCAAACTCGTAGTAAAGGCTCGATAGGGTAGGTGACACGGCTCACAAGGCAATGCCAAAGTAGATATACCAATTATGCACACGGGCTGGTGGTAACGCAGCAGCCACATATGCCCACCTCGGAACACATTCCCAAAATTGGAGGGGCGCCCAAACAATCACAAAAGCAATAGAATGGTACGAAGAAATGTGTTCGACCAGAGGAGCTACCCCTTTTGGCCCGAGATCGCTCCTGTTTTAGCCACCTTATGCCAACCCATGGGAGTTGGGTCCACATAATATATCTCTAGAACGTCACCACCATCCTACTTCATTCTTGAATCTCCACCGCGTACACGGTTGTCGAAGTGGTTTTCGGTATCGACAGAGAGTGTGTCCATATCAGATCCCGGTCTCTTTGCCAACCAATCGTTGTTATAACCCATGGTTATAACTTTAGAATAATATTTTATACTTCAAAATAAAATATCATTTTCAATCCAAATCTTTATCAAAATAAAGATTAAATCATTTCCAAACCATTTCAATATATCAACATACCATATCTTTCAAATTAAAATATTTATCAAAATAAATATCAAGTCATTTCCAACCATTTAAATATATTAAAGTATCATATCCTTTCAAAACTTTCTTTCAAATCATTTTAATACATAACTATCATATCTTTCAAAACATCACTTTCAAATCATTTTAATATCAAAATATCACATCGTTCAGAACTTCATTTTCAAATCATTTTAATATCAAAATATCCTTTCTTTCAGAACTTCATTTTCAAATCATTTTAATATCAAAATATCATATCTTTCAAACTTTATTTTCAAATCATCATATAAGTTCAAATCCAAATATTCAACTTTAAATACCTTTTAAATTCAAAAATATCATTCATTTATTATCATTTCAAAACATCTTTTAAATAGTTTATATTCCAATTAAATTAATTCATTTAAACTATTTAAAAAGTGAAGTTATTATTCTTTCAAATCTAGTATTCAAATTTCAAGGTTTCAAACCATTCTGAGCCCATTTACTAAGTCAAAACCATAAACATTTAAAATTTCAGCCTTTCGTAGCATTTAGAAAAGGCTGTTATAAGTTACACTTGAAAACATTTTAATTCAGCAAAGACAGCACTTAAAAACTGCTGCTAAAACTCAGTTTTAGTTGAATTTTTAGTTTAAAACAGCATTTCCAGAAATGCTATAATAGCTCAGGTTTCAAAACAAGGGTTTTAATTCATTTTAGTAAAGACAGCAACCTACTACAGCATTTACAGAAATGCTATAATAGACCTTAGTTAAGTTTTTAGCCTATTAGTTCAACTACAGCAACTACAGCCTTTTGGAAATGCTATAATAGCTCTTTTAGTTCATTTCCAGAAACCATAGCACTTCTGAATGCTATTAAAAGTGATTTCCGGATTTTAGTGTATTTCCAGCAATTAATAAACTTCATTTTAAACCCTTAAAACATTGTCAAAAATCATACTTAACATTAAAATGTTCATTAACATATCTTTTAACATATTATTTTTATAAATAAATTTCTTATAATCAAATCCAATTTCAACAAATTACTTAATAAATTCAAGTGCAAAAGTTTTCAGTTCTTCACATTTTTTAATAAATAAACTTAACACTTAAATTTTTATCACCATTTTACGAATAAAACATATTTTCCATTTTTATTTATTTATATAACTAAAATTTTCTATTTAAACCAAAAACCCAAATTTCCAGATTTAAGTTATATTTCAATAATTCAGTTTAACCATTTATTTATTTAGCATTTTCCACTTATAGAAAAATCATAAATCCTTTATTTAAAACACTTTAAAATCTATTTAAATCAAATTATCATAAATTTACATTTTAAATCACTCAAAAATTTATTTATATAACTTAAAGGTCATTTTAAAGGCCAAAGTCCAAATTTCCAAATTTAAGTTATATTTTAAAATTCAATTTAATCATTCATTAATTACATTTTTAACTCATAGAAAAAACATAATTTCTTTATGTTAAAACATTTCAAAATCTATTTAAATCAAATTTCATGAATTTATATTTTAAAATGCATAAAATATCCAAAACACTTTATAAAATAACCACGGGCTTGTATATAGTTTTCTAACATGGGTCAAGTGATACGGATATATATCATTTCAATCCGCAGTTTAAAAAGAAAAATCCATGTTCTATCATTTCAAACCCGCAGTCCCAAGTCAAAATAAATAAATAAAAAACCGTTCAGCCTTATCATTTCAGCCCATAACGATTTTTCCCTATTCTAAAGTTCGTTCGGGTATGTATCATTTCAACCCATAATGAACCTAATCTACAGGGAACTTGCAGTGTGATAAACAGATATAAATCAACAACTAACAACATATAACAGTAACAGATGAGATGACATGTAAATTAACAGGTGTAACATCATATATAAATAATCACAGGAAGTTATAACATCACATATAATTCTACACATTCAGTTGTTGTTGCTTCACAATTGCTTAAGTATAAAATGTCGTGTGAGATTTACTCACCTCTAAATGCTGGAGATAACAAAACCAATGACACAACAGAATCAAAAGCACGATGACCAGACTACGGACTTGAGTGCAGAGAAAATCCAAGCAACAAATCTTGTGTTACAACCCAAACAAAATCAAAACAAACCATAAATTCAATATACTTTGAAATGATGTAACTTTTAAATGAAAAGAGATTTGAATGTCAAATCTTTTGCCTTGCTTTCTACATTTTCTTGCATGTCTAGGGGATGTTTTAGCTAGGGTTTGGACATGCTTTGGCTCAGGTTTGGACCTAGGGGTGCACGGCTACAAGGCATGGCATGTAGAGGAGTTACAATCATATGAATATGAAGAGGCAAGCCAAATAGCGGAGGTTTTGGTCAAGGTATTGGCTCGGCCATGTGTAGTTGGCCTCGACCTTGACATGTTCAGGTCTAGTCAGGGGCTGGAGTGGTGAGGGGAAGTCAAGAAAAGGTGGTGGTGGCGGCATATGGTGGTGGTGGTGGTGAACAATGAGGTGATAAAGCAAGGTGTGGTTGGCTATGCTAGTTTTAAGGCATAGGTTGGATTTTATTATGGATTTTTGGTTCATGGAGGTCTCAGCCATGGTCAAGACCTGAGGGGTAGGTGGTGGTGGTGGCAAGGAAGCTATGGTGGAGGTGGTGGCTATGACAATCAAGAGGAGGCCGAGCAAAAGAGTGGAAACAACAAGGCAAAATACATAAGAAAAATAGGAAGAAAAGGAAGAAAATAAGCGGAAGACATTACCCAAATGTTTGAAGCCGTGAATAAAATGAAAGAATGGTTTCTTGCATGAGAAATAGGATGAAAGTCACGGCTAACACAATGCAAATACATGGCCAAGGAGAAATTGAGGAGTTGTGGCAAATGAAAAGACATAGGACATGAAAGGACTTAAGTTTCAAAAGCTTTTAAAACTCTTCACAATTTCTTTTTTTCTGAATTCAATTAAAACAAAATAAAACTCAGAAAATACTTTTAAAAACCGAAACAAAGTGAAATAAAATGAAAAAATATAATTAAATTTAAAGAAAATATAAAATGAATTAAGGAAATTGCTTAAAAATTGAAAACGGGGTTCAAAAATTTCAATTAAATCATCAATGACTTTGGAAAAATATCCACTTCATTTTAAAAATATTATAAAGCAAAAATTTGAAATAAAATAATTTATTTATCATTTCTAAAATTAAATAAATAAGTAAATTGGGGAAAAATAGAAAAAGAACTAAAGAAATTGTTTAAAAATTGAAAACAGAACATGAAAATTACAACAAAATTATCATTAACTCTAGAAAAATCCCTACTTCACTTTAAAACAAATAAAATGTCAAATAAATAAAATAAATGAGGAACAAAATAAAGTGGTAAAGAGAATAAAATAAGATCTTGAGAAAATAGAAAAATAAATAAAGAATTTCTTAAATTAATTGAAGCTGGAAATTAGAAATTTTAAACAAAAATACAACTGACACTGGAAAATGTCAACTACACTTTTACAAATGTTTTAAGACCAAAATATATATAATACATGTTATTCTACCCATATAAACATAAATTAGAACATTACATGGCCAATGAAATATTATTTATATAAATTAAAATAAAAAAATTTGTTAAATACAACAAATTTCACACAATAGTTAAAAAGGCATAACTTTCACATTATAAATCAGATTTCAATGAAACGAAAAGAAATGTTCTTAAAATTTTATTTATTTTCATAATAAAATATAAAATTAAAATTTTCAAAGTTTCAAATTTTAAATTTAAAAGTCAAAGTTCGACTATATTGACCAAAATTCACTTTTTTGTAAAATATTCTATTTAATCATGTTTGGAGTTCTAATTCACATCAAAATCAAAGTTTATATTTGAAATAACAAAATTATCTAAATTAAATAAATAAAATAAAGTTAAATAAAAATTCAATTAAAATAATCACAAAATACAGGGTTGTTACACTCTCCCCCACTCAAAACTTTTCGTCCCCGAAAAGGAATGAGGTACGGGAAAGCACAGAAAAGATAGAAATGAAATAAGATTAAGACAAGGTGTCATGAAGATTGAGATTATACCTGATAATTGTTGTTATAGGTAAGTTTAACAAGGTGGAGATGATCTTTTCAAGATCCTCCAGAATCAAGAACACAAGCACGAAAAGGTGGATTCAAAATGAGTACCAAAGATTACCAAAGATTAAAGAAAGATTTTTAAACAGAGAGATTATAGAAAGATGTATATACTAGTCTTTAGCAAGATAAGGATAATAAGGACAACCAAAAGATAGTTTGAAAAAAAAAATAAGGAAATAAATTTGAAACAATGGAAATTTCAACTTAAATAGAAAATAAATTTTTACACAAGTCAAATAAATCTTAACTATCTTAAATTTCATTATCTTATCATCCAATTACCTTAAATTAACAATTTTAAAACCATGGGTTTGAAAAATAATCATTTATTATACTCATAATATACTTAATAAATTTAATTCTTCTTTTTTCCTAATTAAAATTAAATTTATTCCTCACCATATATTTATAACTAATGTTAAATATACTTACACTTATTATAACTGCTTTATTTTATTCTTAGTTCTTTTAACATTATTTTATTGTAAGTTATTCAATTATCCTTTATTATATTTACCTCTGTTAATCATTTTATAACTAAAATTTAAGTGTATAACATTTATTATAACCACTCAAATTTTATTTATAAAATGTAACAACCCGCATATTTAACGATTTGTATATTTAAATATTTTATTTAAATATAGCATCGTTAGTCGGATTTAAGTCCGAAACGTTACTTTTTGCAAACAGCCAAATTAGGACTCGATACCACTTCCATTGAGTTCAAAATGGCATTTGCGACATATTTGAGTATAAACATTGATATGTTTGGATCTAGCTAAAATTTTGACATTTTCACTTAGGGATTTGGGTTTGGACTTGGGGTTCAACCCACTAACCAAACTCATCTTATATCTTAACACCACCACCTCTCCTCTTCATTCTTTCATATTTTCCTAACACTTAAGCTTTAGTAAAAATGGCGGAGGAGATTGGAAATTAAAATGCTAAGCCCTAGTTTTTTAGCAAATCCAAGTTTTAGCTCCAAAATCAAAGAGAAGCTTAGGTAAGTATCTCCTTCTCCTTCTCCATCTCAATTTCTCTCCAATTTCAGAAATTTTCTATAACCTAATTTGGGAAATTATTGCTTATGATCTTAGATTGGAGCTTTTAGAGTTGAGATTGAAGAGTGGTTGATCCTCCTTTGTTTTCAAGCTTCTTCTTCCTTGTTTTTGAGTAAAAGGTGAGATTTTTATCTCACATCTTTGTCTATATCTATCTTTGTTGTTAGGTATGAATTCCTAACTTCTATTCCGTGTTCATTTGCTTTGGATTGAATTGGTTTTATAAATGTTCCAATTTTTGGTGTTTTGAAGTCAAATCTTTAAAAATCCCAGCTTCATTGTTTGAACATGTTTTTGGTGATGCATCGAAGAGCCTATAGGGCTAGGTTGTCGAATGGCATAAACCCCTCGCGCCCATCGCTCATCCGGTCGCGAATTGGCTAGAGTTTGCTCTTCATTTAGATAGGCTGGAAATGCTGGAAAACAGGCATCAGTCGACTGACCCTATGAGTCAATTCGACTGACCTGGAACTCGAGAGTTTTTCCAGGCATTGGCCAGTCGACTATTCTCAAAGTGCCAGTCGACTGACCCGCTTGCATTCAGTCTATTTTGCCTATTTAGCCTATTTTGCTTAAGATTCCAATTTTTATCGATCCGTGATTATCCGATTTCTTGTTATCATTTATTATTGACTTTGATGACTTCTTTTCAGAATTTTTGAGAATATCCATTTGATAGATTCGATATCGATTTTTATGGCTTTAATTCACGCCTTCGAATGTGAACATTTGGTGATTGATTGTTTCTACAATCATTTTTTTGTGATTTGTCACTTCTAAATACAAAGGTTTCTATACTAGTAGTAAATATTCAAACTCTTTCACAAAGATGATTTCAACTCTATTTTCAATAATCAAACTCGTTTGTAAAAACCATTTTTTTTTCAATCTACTAGTACACACAAACCATTACCTCATTCGTTCGAGAAATCGAATTAAACGACTTTGCAAAACAAGTGGTACGAAACGCTTGCGTTTATTTTGTTGGTTAATTCTTAGACTCGTTCGATTGAAACTCTTGTGACAACTTTCGAGTTTAGACTTACAGTTTGTTCGTAAATATTTGAGTTAAGCCAGTGGTTATGGGACATGAAGCTAAACTCATCTATTTACTAGCTTAGTGTAATTGACACTTCTTGATGATCGATGATGATCATTTTGTGATTTAGACTAGCAATGTGCGATGTCTCTTTGTCTGCGAAGGAGACTAAACCCCGTTTCTGTGGAGCTTCGACTCAATTTTGTGGGGTAGCGACCTATGGTCTTCGGACCATATTGTGGAGCTTCGGCTCAAAATTGATGGTTAGCAACCATGGAATAGCGTTCCGTTTTATGATGCACGTGTTGGTGAGTTTTCATGCTCCCGTTTTGTGATAGGCCTCCTCTTCTTGTGATTTCTGGATTTCTAATTGATGTTTCTAGAATTTGTGTCTCACCAATTTTAGTGATTTACATTGATGAGTTTATCAATATTTGCGCATTGGTGAATTTGTGTTTCAACAACTTTTACGATTGGCATTTAGATGTTTGCCAATATTTGTGACTTTGTGAACAAAAATAAGAATATGGTTTTCTTTTTGATCTATGAGAAGATTCTTGTGATATTGATTAATCTCTGGTTGGTTTTCAAATAACTACTTATCACGATATGGCATTACTGTTATCATACGTTTCTGTCATATCCCTTATTCTATCTCATTTTTATCTGATATTTATAGCTAGACTGATCCGTTTATTATTTTCTTATTAAATAATACTCCGGTCAGACCGAGATGTTACAGGTGCTTCTGCTTAACTCCTTATATGGGATCATCATTATCTGACTTTTCTCTAACTGCATTAGATTGGTAGTTTTTGTTATTATACATTCGAGATAGAGACTCCTCGATGTATACATACTCTTTGATGTTGCACTTGTATCTATTCTTTTGTGATATTGTGGATCTTATTTGACCACTACTCTGATGTACACTTATATGTGTTATATTCATATCCGTTTCCGCCCTTGTGATATGAACATCTGTGACTGAGTTAAGTTATGTTTATTTCTATATTTGTTTCCGAAGATATTATAGCCACTGTGAAGTAGCTTTGAGTTTGCATCGGTATGTCGGATTTCCTCTTGAAAATGCATGTTACACTATCTGACATATCGGCGCTCGCATAAAGCAATTACACGGATGGTCGCTCCTCAACAGCTTTATTCTTCGTGCTAGTTGACGGCATTAATCCGTAGTGTCCTTGGCTAACGTGATATAGAGGTGGGGCGTCACATAAAATCTTTTTATATTGTATATTATCCAATTACATTGTTAACTTATGAAATTAAGGTAAGTTATATTTGAATGCAATTGTATTATACAAATAAAAATTTCCAATTAAATCATTTCATGCTTGAATATTCATCAAAATTTTGATTTTCTTTTTATAATTGAAATTATTCTTTAGAATTAAATTTAAGAATTAAATTTTCGATTTCTTCAAACCATTTAGATATAAATAAATATATGTACATAATTTATCAAATAAAATTTAAATCATATATCTATATATATTATAAATCAAGTCATATTTTAGAAATTCAAATCAATTTGATTTACCAAAAAAAAGCTGTAGCAAGACTACAGAGCGGTCTCTTCACTTCGAAACTCGAAAATGAATGTCGATGATGTTGCAGTCATCACCAAAATTATTTCCCAACGATAAAGAGAAGAGCACTGATTTTTAAACTTTAAAATTCTTTGGAAACATATTCTTATTCGAAAATGCTTTAATTAATATACTATAAACTTAAACGCAAAGGTTTTGAAACCATCAGAAATTAAATTCTCAAATTTCTTGTTTTAAATTCATTTCAGTTCCCAAATCAATTTATAAACAACTATTTATAAATTCATTTATAGAACAGTAAGTGATAAATCAAGTATTATCATTTCAAATAATCAATTTAAATCAGTTTATTATGTTCCATAAATTTACTTATATATCAAAATTTATTTCATTAACCAAATTTTAAAATATTATTGTGTCAGTTTGTTCTGTCGAAGTGTTTTAGAAATCCTATCGATAGAGTTGATCAGACGAATCGATCGGAAACCCAAATCAGCATCAACAACTCAAATAACACAATATATAAAACAAAACATAGATTTACAAATACAATTCAAAATGTTTGGAAGATAGGTTGGAAAAAAAAGACAAGCTGATTAAATAACAGAGTAGGGAGATGGGTAAGCTTAATTAAATCGTGGGCAACTTTAACCGGGTCAACCATGACTTAAAGAATAAGATCAATATGGATTTTTCTGGGGTAAATCTACATTCGATCTCAAGAGATAGAGTTCAGAATAACAAAAGATATTAGCATCTAAACCAAGGATAGATATAAATCCCTGGTGAATCGATGCTAATTGTAAAAGAGGTTCCTCCTTTTACAATTCAATTTGAAATTGGCGAGACCGCCGACTCACTAAAAGATCATTTGAAGCGGAGTTATGGGATACTCCAGAATCAAAAGAAGATGAGTAGTGAGGGACACGAATGGATTTTGGAACCGTAGGGAACGTTCCGAAATTCAAAGGAAATTCAATTCAAAGAGGAAAGATTTAAACTCGAATGAAAGTGATTCTCTAAATAGTTTACCTTATATTCTAAGTTTTGCCTTAAAGCCAAAGCTCTGATACCAAATGTAACACCCGGTATTTTCAACCATTCGCATCCGTACATGTTGGACTTGAATTGCTCAAAATACCGCGTTGTAAATAAAATTAGGCAAATCTCAGAATATACAATAAATAATCACAGATCACAGACACAGCGTATTTAATAATGCAGCGGAAGTAAAAGAAATAGTAGTTCATGAAGCTACTATATAAATATATCAGAGTTACATAAGATACAACAGAAGAAATAGAGTACAGTAGAAGTCTCAATACATAAAAGTCTACTAATACAAGAGCTGAAAAGGACAACATACTGAAAAAGATAAAACTAGACAAGTAGATAATCTCCAGTGATTCCAATCTCCAGAAAGTGGAATCCAAATCTGTGAATACTCAGGCTAACCCGAGCGTAAATAAAAATACAAACACTCGATTCAGGACATACATACTTATACAATGTAAACCAACTCAAGTGAACTGTAGTAAAAGTACAAGTAACTTAAAGGATGCTTGGGACCGCCCTTCCTCTAAGGATCCGTTAAACTATTTACTATGTAGCAATATTGCGCTATTATAATAATATCTATAGTAAAATATACTTACTTTAAAATAGCATCACGGGGTTACCAATATAGCCCCAGACACGTAATAGTCCCAGTAGTCCATCCAATATCTGAATATCTCCTGATCGGGAGACTACGAGAAGATACGTATGGGCTACGAGAGAAAACCAAACTCGTAGTAAAGGATCGATAGGGTAGGTGACACGGCACACAAGGAAATTTTAGGGTAGAAATACCAATTACAAACACGGGCTGGTGGTAACGCAGCAGCCACATACTCCCACCTCGGAACACATTCCCAAAATCGAAGGGGCGCCCAAACAATCACAAAAGCAATAGATGGTGTAGAAGAAATGTGTCCGACCATTGGAGCTACCCCTTTTGGTCCGAGATCGCTCCTGTTTTAGCCACCTTATGCCTACTTACGGGAGTTGGGTCCATGTAATATACCTCAAGAACGTTGCCATTATTCTACTTCATTCTGGAATCTCCACCGCGTACACGGTTGTCAAAGCGGTTTTCGGTATCGACAGAGAGTGTACCCATATCCGATCCCGGTCTCTTTGCCAACCAATCGTTATTATAACCAGTGGTCATAACTTTAAAATAATATTTTATACTTCAAAATAAAATATCATTATCAATCCAAATCTTTATCGAAATAAAGATTAAATCATTTCCAAACCATTTTAATATATCTACATACCATATCTTTCAAATTCAAATATTATCAAAATAAATATCAAGTCATTTCCAACCATTTCAATATATTAAATTATCATATCCTTTCAAAAAATCCTTTCAAATCATTTTAATACATAACTATCATATCTTTCAGAACATCATTTCCAAATCATTTTAATATCAAAATATCATATCTTTCAGAACTTCATATTCAAATCATTTTAATATCAAAATATCATATCTGTTAGAACTTCATTTTCGAATCATTTTAATATCAAAATATCCTATCTTTCAGAACTTCAATTTCAAATCATTTTAATATCAAAATATCATATCTTTCAAACTTTATTTTCAAATCATCATATAAGTTCAAATCCAAATATTCAACTTTAAATACCTTTTAAATTCAAAAATATCATTCATTTATTATCATTTCAAATCACCTTTTAAATAGTTTATATTCCAATTAAATTAATACATTTAAACCATTTAAAAAGTGAAGTTGTTATTCTTTCAAATCAAGTATTCAAATTTCAAGGTTTCAAACCATCTGAGCTTATTTACTAAGTCAAAAACCACAAACATTTAAAATTTCAGCCTTTCGCAGCATTTAGAAGCTGTTATAAGTTACACTTGAAAACATTTTAATTCAACAAAGATAGCACTTAAAAACTGCTGTTAAAACTCAGTTTTATTGAATTTTTAGTTTAAAATAGCAAAGGCAGCATTTCCAGAAATGTTGTAATAGCTCAGGTTTCAAAACAAGGGTTTTAATTCATTTCAGTAAAGACAGCAGCCCACTACAGCATTTACAGAAATGCTATAATAACCTGAGTTAAATTTTTAGCCTATTAGTTCAACTACAACAACTACAGCCTTTCAGAAATGCTATAATAGCTCTTTTAGTTCGTTTCCAGAAACCATAACACTTCTGAATGCTATTAAAAGTGATTTTCAGATTTTAGTGTATTTCCAGCAATTAATAAACTTAATTTTAAACTCTCTAAACATTGTCAAAAATCATATTTAACATTAAAAATGTTCATTAACATATCTTTTAACACATTATTTTTATAAATAAATTTCTTATAATCAAATCCAATTTCCACAAATTACTTAATAAATTCAAGTGTAAAAGTTTCCAATTCTTCACATGTTTTAATATATAAACTTAACACTTAAATTTTTATCACTACTTTACAAATATAACTTAATTTCCATTTTTATTTATTTATATAACTCAAATTTTCTTTTTAAACCAAAAACCCAAATTTCCAAATTTAAGTTATATTTCAATAATTCAATTTAACCGTTTATTTATTTAACATTTTCCACTTATAGAAAAATTATAAATCCTTTATTTAAAACACTTCAAAATCTATTTAAATCAAATTATCATAAATTTACATTTTAAACCACTTAAAAATTTATTTATATAACTTAAAGGTCATTTTGAGGCCAAAGTCCAAATTTCCAAATTTTAGTTATATTTCAAAATTCAATTTAATCATTCGTTAATTACATTTTTAACTCATAGAAAAATCATAATTTCTTTATTTTAAAACATTTCAAAATCTATTTAAATCAAATTTCCTAAATTTATATTTTAAAATGCTTAAAAATATCCAAAACACTTTATAAAATAATCACGGGCCTGTATATAGTTTTCTAACCTAGGTTAAGTGATACGGATATACGTCATTTCAATCCGCGGTTTAAAATGAAAAATCCGTGTCTATCATTTCAAACCCGCAGTCCCAAGTCAAAATAAATAAATAAATAAATAACCATTCAGGCCTATCATTTCAGCCCGTAACGATTTTTTCCCTATTCTAAAGTCCGTTCGGGTATGTATCGTTTCAAGCCATAGTGAACCTAATCTACAGGGAACTTGCAGTGTGATAAACAGATATAAATCAACAATTAACAACATATAACAGTAACAGATGAGATGACATGTAAACTAACAGGTGTAACATCATATATAAATAATCACAGGCAGTTATAACATCACATATAATTCTATACATTCAGTTGTTGTTGCTTCACAATTGCTAAGTATAAAATATCGTGTGAGATTTACTCGCCTCTAAATGTTGGAGATAACAAAACCAATGACACAATGGAATCAAAAGCATGATGACAAGACTATGGACTTGAGTGGAGAGCAAATCCAAGCAACAAATCTTGTGTTACAACCCAAACAAAATCAAAACAAACCATAAATTCAATATACTTTGAAATGATGTAACTTTTAAATGAAAAGAGATTTGAATGTCAAATCTTTTGCCTTGCTTTCTACGTTTGCTTGCACGGCCTAGGAGATGTTTTAGCTCAGGTTTGGACATGCTTTGGCTCAGGTTTGGACCTAGGGGTGCACGGCTACAAGGCATGGCATGTAGAGGAGTTACAATCACATGAATATGAAGAGGCAAGCCAAATAATGGAGGTTTTGATCAATGTATTGGCTCGGCCATGTGTAGTTAGGCTCGGCCTTGACATGTTCAGGTCTGGTCAGGGGTGGAGTGGTGAGGGGAGGTCAAGACAAGGTGGTGGTGGCAGCCTATGGTGGTGGTAGTGGTGAACATTGAGGTGATGAAGCAAGGTGTGGTTGGCTATGCTAGTTTTAAGGCATAGGTTGGATTTTTTTTGTTGATTTTTGTTCATGGAGGTCTCGGCCATGGTCAAGACCTGAGGGGTAGGTGCTGGTGGTGGCAAGGAAGCTATGGTGGAGGTGGTGGCCGTGACAATCAAGAGGAGGCCGAGCAAAAGAGTGGAGAGAACAAGGAAAAATACATAAGAAAAATAGGAAGAAAAGGAAGAAAATAAGAGGAAGACATTACCCAAATGTTTGAAGCCGTGAATAAAATAAAAGAGTGGTTTCTTGCATGAGAAATAGGATGAAAGTCATGGCTAACACAATGCAAATGCACGGCCAAGGAGTAATTGAGGAGTTGTGGCAAATGAAAAGACATAGGAGATGAAAGGACTTAAGTTTCAAAAGCTTTTAAAAATCTTTACATTTCCTTTTTTCTTAATTCAATTAAAACAAAATAAAATTCATCAAATACTTTTAAAAACCGAAACAAAGTGATATAAAATGAAAATATATAATTAAGTCTAAAGAAAATATAAAAAGAATTAAGGAAATTGCTTAAAAATTCAAAACAGGGTTCAAAAATTTCAATTAAATCATCAATGACTTTGGAAAAATATCCACTTCATTTTAAAAATATTATAAAGCAAAAATTTGAAATAAAATAATTTATTTATCACTTCTAAAGTTAAATAAATAAGTAAATTGAAGAAAAATAGAAAAAGAACTAAAGAAATTATTTGAAAATTGAAAACAGGGCATGAAAATTACAACAAAATTACCATCAACTCTAGAAAAATTCCTACTTCACTTTAAAACAAATAAAACGTAAAATAAATAAAATAAATGAGGAACAAAATAAAGTGGGAATGAGAATAAATTAAGATCTAAGAAAATAGAAAAATAAACAAAGAATTTCTTAAATTAATTAAAGCTGGAAATTAAAAATTTTAAACAAAAATACAACTGACACTGGAAAATGTCAATTACATTTTTAAAAATGTTTTAAAACCAAAATATATACAATACATGTTATTTTATCCATATAAACATAAATTAGAACATTACATGACCAAATAAAATATTATTTATATAAATTAAAATAAACAATTTTGTTAAATACAGCAAATTTCACACAATAGTTAAAAAGGCATAACTTTCACATTATAAATCAGATTTCAATGAAACGAAAAGAAATGTTCTTAAAATTTTATTTACTTTCATAATAAAAGATAAAATTCCAATTTTCAAACTTTCAAATTTTAAATTTAAAAATCAAAGTTTGACTATATTGACCAAAATTCACTTTTTTGTAAAATATTCTGTTTAATCATGTTTGGAGTTCTAATTCACATTAAAATCAAAGTTTATATTTTAAATAACAAAATTATATAAATTAAGTAAATAAAATAAAGTTAAATAAAAATTCAATTCAAATAATTACAAAATACAGGGTTGTTACAGAACGATCCCTACGGTTTTGGAACTCATTCTTATCTCTCCCTATTCGTATTCTTTTGATTCTGGAGTATCCCATAACTCCACTTCGAATGATCTTTATAATGAATCGGCGGTCTCGCCAATCTCCAAATGATTTATAAAGGATGAAACTCCTTTACAATACATCGATTCATCGGAGATTTATATATCCTCGGTTTAGATGCTGATATCTCTTAAATGCTCTAAAACCATCTCTTGGGATCGAATGTTGATTTATCTTGGAATTCTACATCGATCTTATTCTTGAAGTCACGGTTGATATGGTTAAGGTCATCCGTGATTTATATTAATCTATCCATCTTCCTAGTTTGAAACTCAATTATCTTATCTCAGGTTCAAGCCTATCTTACAGTTAGGATTCGTTTGATCAGGATCCCTCTTAATTTGAATCCCTGTCTTTGTTTCGAACCTATCTTCGAATCAGAAGTCTCTTTGATTTGAGTCCATCAAATTTGAATCTCTATCCTTGCTTTGAAATCCGTTCTTGTATCGTCAAGCGAGGAAGTGTATTTGTAAATTAAAATTAAAAATGTTTTATATATATTGTGTTGTTTGAGTTGTTGATGTTGATTTGGTATTTCGATTGATTCGTCTGATCAACGATATCGATAGGATTTTCAAAACATTTGAACAGAGCAAACTAACACAATACTATTTTCAAATTTGGTAAATGAAATAATTTTAAATGACTATATCATATATAAGTATAATTTTTTTTGAAATTAAATTGTTAATGAATTCGTTGTCAGAAATGATATTATTTGATTTTCGTTTATTGTTTTGTAAACTATTGATTTACCAACTTATAAGTAAATGGAATTATAAAACTTGGTTTATATGTTGATTGGGAAATTTAGATGAATTTCAAAGTAAGAATTTGAGAATTTAATTTTCGAAAATTTCAAACATTAGTTTAAGTTTTAAAATGTATTATCTAAAGTATTTTCAAGTAGAAAGTGTTTTCTAAAGAATTTTAAATGTTTTAATCAGTGCTCTCCTGTTTTGTCGCTGGAAAATAATATCGATGATGATGGCCGCATCATTGACATTCATTTTTGAGTTTCAGAATGGAGAGACCATTATGTAGCTTTGCCACGGTTTTGTTTTGGGAATTAAATTGATTTAAATTGCTAAAGTATGACTTGATTTATAATATAGGTATATTTATAGATTTGATTTGACTCATATATATATATATATAAAGTTTTGAAGTAAATCGGAAATATAATTCTTAAATTCATGGTAAAGGTGATTTTAATTATTAAAATGAAGTCAAAAAATTTATTAAATATTTAACTTGAAATTTTAATTGGAAAATTTTATTTGTATAATACCCAATTTCATTCTAATACGACTTACCTAAATTATTCAGATATTTGAATATGTAATTGGATAATATACAGTAAAAAATGATTTTATAAATAAATTTGATTGGTTATAATAAGTGTTATACATTTAAATTTTGTTATAAAAATGTAATAGAGATAAATAGAATAATAGGTTAATTGAATAATAAATGAGATTGACAAAATAAATTCTGTTTTGAGGAATTTATAAATTTAAAAATTAATCAACTAAATGAAAATACCTTGAATTTAAAATCAATTGTTGAATATTAATTTATTTAAATTGAAATTTATATGGTTTAAATTAATTATTCTATTTTGTTTTTTAATCTTTTCTTCTGGTTGGTCTATTCTCCTACCTTCTTCCTTTTCAAGGATGAAAAGTTTTGAGTGGGGGAGAGTGTAACGACCCATAAATTTTAATAATTTTTATTTGTTTTATTTACTTAATTAATTGAATTTTGTGAAATTTTGAATAATAAAAATTTGAAATAAAAATTTGATATTTGAAACACGTCTATTTAAACATAGCACTGATAAATTTTCATCAGAAAATATGGAAGTTTATTTTATTGTGTAATTCTATTTCCATTTAAATCAGTTAATAACTGTTGAATTTAAAAGTTTTCCGAAACCTAAATACGTCAACATGAGAAAATTTATTTAAAATACTCTGAAGAAGACTGCATAATTCATTTCGCAAATTTCGGACGTTTCTAGCTCCGTTTGGATTTTTTTCGTACGGAATAGCAACGTATATCAGTGTTTGATTATCAACTTTTGATCGGATGATTGTACCACTGATATCTGTGTGCCGTTTCGATCGTCTCGTCGTGTTGATCTTCGTAGTATATTCATTCGTGTGTTTCACCGTCCAGTGAACGGCGAAATCTATGGGACGATTCAGGTACCGGTTGCGAAGTTGGGTCGTTTGTGCTCTCTGTGTCCTTTCATTTTCCCATCTGGTATAGTTAATAACCAATAGCTCTTTATATTCAGGAATTTAATTTTTGATGGTCTAAATTCCTATGGTTATTATTATATGCCATTCAATTCACTACCTTCATTTATTCTCAATTTTTTCCATTCTTTCTATAATATAAAACAATAGTTGCACGCACATCTTCTCTCTTCTCTCTGCCTTCCAGTTTAAATAATAATATTCTTGTACAGTTATACAAATTGTTTTTTTTTTTGAGATGAGATAATAGCTGGCTCTTCATTTCAAACCTCTCCTCTAAAAAAAAGTAAATCAATGAAAAATATGTCTACATCTTTTTTTTTCTCTCTTCTTGAATAGAAGCATGCTCATAAAAGCGCTGTCCCATTTTTCCGCCCTCTCTCTCTCCACTGGGGCACAAGCGCAGCGACCACCAAATCCTAGTCCATCATCATCAACTGCGCCTAAGTTTCCCACCGCCCTATCAGACCCGCCACTTACCTCCTTAATTGTAACCGCAACCCGAGCACCATCTCAACCTAGGAGCCACTCTATTTCCTTTAGCCTCGTCTTGTAGCAGAGCAACAACTTTCCGATTGATTTATTAAGGTTAATATATATGCGGTTACATATATGGACTATATGTATATGTTTTAATATGAAAACATTTCACTTTTTTTATGTTAAAGAATCTGTTCAATTTATCTTATGTTCACAGTATTTCAATTTATGTTAATATTTTATAATAGTTTTTTTTAATTATATGTTTATAGTTATAGTATATATAGGATTTTAGTATATATTTTATTTAAGAAAGATATATAAAGAAGTATTTTATATATATTTACAATGATAAGTATATAAGCTGTGATATATATGTATATATTTTGGGATCCCTGACTTTATTATGGTGGTACATACTTGTTGTGCTGTAGTGCACATTTATACATCCATGTTGTGCCATGTTTGATTTCATTAATAACAGTCGAGTTTATGTGAGTGACAGCTATATATGTGTGTGTTGTACATATGTTATAAGAAGGTATATCTATGCTATATATTTTATACAGATAATATACTAGTTTAAGTAATGATTTCATTAGGACTCATATAGTACAAAATTCTTGTAGTATACATATTAATTCTAGCATTATTTTTAGTATGTATTAAAATCAAATATTGATCTTATGGGAAAAATGTATGTTTGATTTAAAATTAAAATGCATGTATAGAGTTTTATTTTGAAGACGATTTTTTATTTTATATATATTATTTTAATATCGGTCTTGAATCAAAACATTGATTTTAATAAAATAATAATAATAATATATTTTTCGTATATTTCAAGCTGATGTGATTCGTCCCATCGATTCCTATTATCAATTTGTCCCATCTTTATCTAACTATTGATTTGTTTTCATCAATTTCATGATATTCCAGCCTTCCTTTGATCATCTAATTTGTATTCATCGTGTCGTGCTTCGAAATTTGTGCTTGCACTATCGCATCTTGTTCTTGTCTATTTTCCAAGCCTGGAAAGGTGAGCAATCAATCACGATTAACGTTCTTATATTTATTAAATTTGATTTCAATTGAAATGACAATTGAAATACGCTGTTGTTAGTTATTTACATTGCTATATATATGCTATTATTTGTATCTGTTCACCTATGACATCTGACACCATTATCTGTTATTTATATTGATGTTATATGCCTGTTATATTATTACCATATCTGTTATCACTTTGCAAGTTCCCTGTTAGTATAGAATTCACTATGGGTTGAAATGATACATACCCGAACGGACTTTAGAATAGGAGAAAATCATTATGGGTTGAAATGATAAACCCAACCGATTTTCATTTGAATTGAATTCCAGATTGTGGGTTGAAATGATATATACCCGTATATATTTAAATTACGGATTGAAATGATAAATATCCATATCACTTGACCATGGGATAGAAAATTATATACAGCACCACGGTCTATATATAAAAATATTTTGAAATGATTTCTATGGTTTTATAAAGAAATATATGGTTTTATAAAATATTGATTTGGATATTATATAAATGTTATTATATATATATAGTTAAATTCTTGATTTTAAGCTATGTATAAATTTGTTTTAAAACATAAAATAAGTGTAATAAAGAAGTTTGGTTTTTATTAAAATATAATGTGGTTAAGTATTTATTTAAACTATATTTTTATATAAAGTTTATAATGATTTAAATAAAAATTAAGGTTGGAAGATAAATATGAAATTGATTTGAAATTAAATTATTCATGAGTTATACTCAAATAAATTTGATTTGAAATTTAATAAAATTGAGATTTTAAAGGATATGATTTTTATAACTTGATTTTGGTTTAAAGTGATTTAAATGAGTATATCAAGTTGATTTAAATGAATATATCAAGTTTAAATAAATTGAAAGAATATTCAGTTATTTGAAGTTTAGAGGTTTTACTTAAGTGATATTAGATTTATTAAGTAAACATTTCAAATCTAAATAATAGTAATTGAATTTGATATATATGGAATTATCAAAATTTAGTTTTGAAATTATGGAACATTTAAAGCTTTGAAATATATGGAATTTGGAATGGTTTATTTGAGGTTCAAATCTGTATTTGGAATTGATATAAATTGAAATGGTTTATTGAAAACTGGATTTAGTTGAAATTTATGAATTGAGACTTGATTTGAATTGAATTTTGGATTCAAGTTGATTTAAATTGAATTATATATACTATTTGAATATCTAAACTGTGTAATGGGTGGAAGTTATAGTTTCGAAGTTATGAATTTCAAAGTATTATATTTCGAAAGTGTCTTAGTTTCAAGTGTTTAGTTTCGAAAGTGTTGTAAGTTTGGAAAATGCTATGATTTTGGAAAAGGATATATTTGAAATGGAAATGATATCGTATTTGGTTTTGAAATGGAAAAGGATATCATATTAATATGGTTTTGAAATGGCGAAGATATTTGGTTTTGAAGTAAACTCTATTTTGAAATGACCGCGTTGTTGTAATAACGTTTGGTTGTTAAAGAGATAGGGATCGGGAGTTGTCATACTCTCTGCCAACTCCGAAGACCACTTTAACAACCGTGTACACGGTAGAGATTCTAGAATGAATTAGGTTGGTAGCGACATTCTATTGAGGTATGTACGTGGACCCGACTCCCATGAATTGGCATAAGGTGGTTAAAACAGGAGCGATTCTGGGCCAATGAGATAGCTCCTTTGACCGGACACACTTTTCCGATACAATTCTATTACTCTGTGATTGATTGGGTGCACCTTTGATTTTTGGGACTGTGGCTCGAGGTGGGCGGTAGTAGCTGCTATGCATTATCACCGGTCCGGATGCATAATTGGTATATCTACTCTGGCATTGCCTAGTTGTGCCATGCCACCTACCCTAGCGCGCCTTGTACGATTTTGTTTTGTACCATACCTATGGAGTGCCCTCTAACGACGTCCAGTACGGGGGAGATTACGGTACTGTATAGATTATGAGAATATATAAAATGTGTTAAGGTGGAAAATGCAAAACCTTAACCCTATTTTCAATTATATTATACTTTGCTTTAGACATTATTATAATAGCGTATATTACTACATAGTAGATAGTTTAACGGATCCTTAGAGGATGGTTATCCCAAACATCCTTTGAGTTACTTGTATTTCAGTTGTTATTTCACTTAAGAATGTTAATCCTAACTTGAGTGTTTTGTGTTTTGCTTTACGCTCGGGTCAGACTGAGTGATACAGCTTTTGAGACTCACCTTAGGAGCTGGAGCTTCATTTGGAGATCCATCTACATCTTTTAGCTTGTAGATATTCTGTTGATTCTAGTGATGTACTCTGATATTGTATTTGACTATTGTATGCGAGACTTCTGTTGTATCTTATTTAACTCTGATGTATATATAGTAGCTTCATGAACTACTATTCTTTTGTTTCCGCTGCATTATTGTTATATTACTCTATGTCTGTGATTTTGTTATTTATTTATTTACTGTATATGTTGAGTTTTTCCAAATATAAATTAACAATCTGGTATTTTGAGCAATTCAATTCCTTCATGTGTGGATGAGAATGGTTAAAAATATCGTTACAGTCTCTTTACAATTTAATTCACCATTAGTAGATTATTTTTATTCACATTCATTATTACATATATAGTATATTGAATATTAAATCCGTTTCTAAATCATTTCAATGTTTTCTGAAGTTATAATCATTCGATTAATATAGTACTCACTTTAATTATAAATGGCTTTAACATTACCCTAAGTTTATAATTATTTACTAACAGTATTCATGTTTTGCCATTCAATCTGATTGTAAATAGCTTATAATGTTAACTCAAGTTTATAATCGTTTTTATTAAATTATTCACTTTTCTATCACATTTGATTAGCATCATTTTAACTATTAACCTAAGTTTATAACAATTCATAACATCAGAATTCTTATTTATAAAAGTAATTCCATTGAACACTTTCATTTACTGCAGTTTTACTTGTATAATATTCTATTACACATTTATATTTAACATTACAACTTTTAACATTTTGGTAAGTTATATTATGTATGTATGTATATATGTAACGGTCTGGAATTTTTAACTCTGAAAATTCCAGATTATTAAAGAAAAGAAGAAGAAAAAGAAAGAAGGAAACAGAAAACAAAAACATCTCACATTTGCAGCGGATAAAATATAATAACAATTAATAGCATTTATACAAAGAAAGCTGTAATTGTTACTTTACATTCAATATATCAGAGTTACAACCATATACACATAACTGGACAGTTATATCAACCTGTCTCAGACTATCATCAATACAAACTCTATGTACAACGGTATACTCCATACGCTCATGCCATCCAACTCACCTCTTGAGCTCCAGAATGTCCTTACCTGAAAATCTGTAATACTCGGTCTGACCCGAGCATTACATCAAAATAACACCCGGGTCAGGCTGGAAACCAGCGTGAGTAAATCCATATAACATGAAATTCTAATGCACAAACTTATTTAAAACCCGAGGTAACTCGTACCTTACTACGAGTTCTTAACTTGTTATATTCAATACTTAATTCACAAATCAACCTCTAAGTACCCTTACTTAGTTTCACGATCCAGTTCACTTAAATTATTTCATTCCATCCTATTGATTACACATATCAAATCTATAAATAATTATAGAAGATTTCAAATCGAAGTGGTTTCGGATATTTACTGATACCCGACCCCGGTCTCTTTGAGTCCCATGTCATCTTAACCCAAGTTATTCAAATGAAATACAAATCAAATTTTAAATACGGGATGTAACTTTACACAGCAATTCATCTCGATAGATAACCATATTATCACTATTTAACCCAATCATATCACAAAACATTTCATATCAGAAATATCAAATAATCCAAGGCATTTAATTTCATTCAATCATTCATAAGCAAGATTAATTAGTCACATCGTTCCAATTAATTTAAATAAACTAAATTAATTTCTTTAATCACCTTTTAATCCTGCTTACTTAACATTAGTTAATTACAAACCATTAAATAATCATCCCTTAATTATCCTTTTCAATTACATTAAGTAATTAGCCTTAAATTAATAACACAAATTAATTTACCTTCACCTATTCACATTAATTTCATTTATCCTTAATTAATTGCTCAAATTTATTATCCTATAATCACTTACATTGATTAATTATCCTTTAATTAATCTCACTCATTAATTAGCTTACCCTTTAATTATTCCCTTAATTAGTCAATCCTTAATAAATCAATCCTTTAATTAATTACACTAAGTAATTAATCCTTAATTAATTCCATTAAGCAATACCCTTTTAATTACTTTCATCAAGTAATTATCCCATTGGTTAATTATCCTTAATTAATTAACCTTCGATTATTAATTAATTTAACCTTTAATTACTAACTAAATTAATAATCCTTAATAATTTATCTTTTAATTACTTACATTAAGTAATTATCATTTAAGTAATTAATCTCTAATTACTAAATCAATAAATCCCTAATTACCATTTAATTAATTTCTAATTAATAAAGTAATAACCCCTTTTTTATTTAATTATTTCTTAATCAATAATTAATTAGTTTCCCTTTAATTCATTTAAGTAATCTTTAATCACCAAAGACCTTAAATAACCTTAAGATAATCCATTTATCTTAATTGATCACTTAGTTATTATTAACATATAAATTTAATACCCATTATCTTTTAATCAACTACTTAAAAAAATTAACTTAAAATATCTGAAGAATTTAACTTAATAAATCTAAGTTAAACAAATCTTACCATTTTATTCCAATCAAATATTAAATCATTCATTATGTAAAGAATCAGATTTAAGCATTAGTTTAAACTAGGTTCTTTTTCAATAAAAAAAAACTTGTTTTTATTTAAATTTAAATGGTTAGAATACTTACTTCGGGTTCAACCCGGTGCCTACCCTGAGTCATACCCGAGTAATCCACCTTCCCTTTTTAAAACTTGGCTTTTAGCTTAAAATTTAAAATCTGTTATACCAGAAACACCCAAGCAATACGACCCGAAACTAAACTCGAGGACAACCCATTTTCCCCCATGTTCTTCCCCGAGCCTACACATCTTCCTCAAACCACTAACATACGCAAACCCAACGTGCATGTGCACAGATCGTCGGCAATGTTCGACCACCCAAAGTCACCGTCGGTAAGTTGCCTACGACCCACGCTATCAAACACGACCACCCGATCATTGTCACAAAACCTAAATCAAAGTCGAGCTACTCAGGTCAAAACTAGAACAAAACCTATGCCTGAAACATCCTCTAACCGCCAACGTCGACCACCAGATCTTCTAGAACTCCAGCCACACATTACCGACATTCTATGCTACCATTTCACCAAGCCCAGTGAAGCTCGATCACCCAAAAACACCGCAGCAACAAAATTTTCCAACCTCGACTTAGAACCCACTTAAACCTAGATTGACCAATCGCCGCCGCCACGTGAGAAATAAATTCACTTGGCATTTTTGACGAGATCTCTGATCACCAATCTTGCTTCAACAAAAACCCCGATCACCCCCAGACCTCTGGCCACCAGAAATAGCGCAAAACTCATTTCCCGTTCAATCAAAGATTTCACACAATTTACTATATTTTAAATCATGATTTTCATCTAAAAAATCTTAATTCTTGAAGACAATTCAGATTATAATCCTAAATTTACCAATTTATCAAATCGAAATTTCGATATATATAAGTTTTTACTATAAATCTTATTTCGCAACAAAAACTGTCATCAATTCCTGTTTAAATTATTTTTAAAATTCAAATCCGGTTATTCCTAACAATTTATGTTTAAACATCATGACCTATAACAGATCAGGGAGAGAGCAATTGATTTTTGAATTTTATTTGCATCCAGTAATTTAAGAAAAGAGTAGACATTGACATGCACACAGAGATATCCATATCCATATATAAATACAATCATTAAATCAAACATGCAAACCATTATCACCAATTCAAACCCAATTTTACTGCATGCATCAGAGTTTAAACAGATTTAAAGTTTTTTTAAAAAAATCAAAAAAAAAAAATTACTCACCTTGTGTTTGAACAAAAGAGGGTTTTGAAAATTTGGAACTTGGGTTTTGAATCTGAAATTTGAATCTTTGCTTGATGTATTATTGAGTTGATCTTTAATTTCTAGGTTAAAAGCTAGAAACAGAGATGATCTTGCTAGATTATAGGTTGAAGCTTGTTATGTTGATTTTAGATTTTGAAAAAAATGTAACAGGCTTTAGGTTTTTCTCTTGAGTTTGAAAATGGTTTACAGGCTTTAATTTAATCTGGTGATTTGTTTTACAGGTTTGATTATGAGTTTTCTTTGTTTTAGAAATGAGAATAGGAAAAGAATTGAAGAGAGAAGTTATATGTTTATATAGACTAAATTATGATTTATTAAAAATTAAAGAAAATGAAAATTAAAAAATGACACTTGTTCAATTTGTTAACATTTGTCAATTACATTTGTTGATCACCTCCCACTTGTTATCAAAAGGTTTCATAGATTAACACTTGTAATTATGCATCTTTATTTTATTTTAAATGTTTTTATTAAGCTTTTATTTTTTTATTTCCTATTTAATAAATACTTTCTTAATTTATATAAATAAAGTTCTTTAAGGAAAATAATATAAAACAAATCTTATTCTAAAAAAATCTTATTCATATACTTTTAAATCCAAAATATTTATCTTTTAAATTTCAAATCTAAATCATAATTCAAATTCAAACTCAATTTAAAATTTAATTCGAAATCAACTCAAATATATGTATATATTTAAACAACACAAATTAAATTTGTAGATAATAATTCTATTTTAAAATCCATTTATATATATAAACAACACACTATTATTATTGTTTGAAAATAACAATTTTGCCAATTTTAAATAATTTATAAAGGAGATTATCATATTTATTATTTCAATTTATAAATCAGTATTTCAATAGTTAAATCAGATAACTATCCAATTATCTGATGCCCAAAAATCCGGGTTATTACATACCTCCCCCTTTGAATCTTTTCGTCCTCGAAAAGAAACAAAGCTAGAATTTATTCTATACCATAAATCAGATAAATTATTCTTTGATAAATTTTAAAACACTTTTAAAAATCCACATAACATTATAAAATAGTTTTATAAAAACATTTTTTTTTAAACTCGATGTCTCAACCAGTCTATCCTTGTTTACACATAAATTCGATCATACGTTGATCAGGGGTAGGACTGAAAATCTATAAGTACTTAGCAGACCCATTTTCAACACCTATTGAGATACTTGGAAAATAATTTTATTGAAAATATAGAGAACATTTTTGAAATCGAGGAAACATCTTTGGCGAGAACGCTCTGGAAATCATCACCCCCTCCATGGTCGTAGTTAACCCGATGGCTACTTGCCATCCCAAAAAAATCCATAGATAATTGTAGGGCTCTGTGCCCATCGATTACACCATGGAACCCGCTACAGATCGCAGCTACACCCGAGGTTACATTGCCATCATGACAAAAACCCATGTAACTGTAGGCATCAGCGCCCTCGAATTTTGCTGCCAAATAAAATGAAACCTCTCCACTCGACCATAGATCGTAGTCTACCGATGTTACGTTGCCTTCCCAGCAAAATCAAGCGTAGACCATTAACACTGACCTCCACACGATTTCTGCTATGGTCCACAGTAGATCGCAGCGACATTGCCTCTGTAAGCATCAGCGCCCTTGACTTTCGCTACCCAATAATCCTCGGGAACTTCAGTTTGTCCGGACTTCCTCACAGGATCAACTTTAGAACCCTCCCTTAGGGCTCAAGGCAGTACCAACCTATGGTACTCCTAAGAAGTTCATTTCAAGGGAGTGCCTTTTTCGTCAAAGTCATTCTCAAAACACTTTATACTATACAAATATAATATTTTCCAAATCATACACCTAGTATGAATCCCATATAAATCTCCTTTTCTCAAAATCGATAATTCTCAAAATAGGCTTTCCAAATTTCCAAATTTATTTTTCCCCAAAAAACAAAAGCCTTTCCAAATTCCAAAGGTTCCAAAACATTTTTCCCAAAATCATTCTCATAAAATCCTTCGTATATATATCGATATATATAACTTTGAAAATCTTTGGATCACTTCATACTTGTATAAATTCCCTTTGTATACTTCAAATATTTTCAAAAACCCCTTTTATTATGGTTATAGATTCAACAAGGGGAGTTTATTAATTATATGTGCATAACTTTGTTTATGCCAAATCAATATTCGGGCTTGATACCATATTACTTACTTCCATAAAGTAAATTTCTACCATAGAAATATCCAATTTCCACTTTATTTCATCATATATTTCATAAAATATACTTTTCATTTCAAAAACTATTTTACAGTTCTTATCCATAAATTTTCAATATCAAATTCATTCAAACCCGTACGATGTACACATATCATCCGCATGCTATATCAATCTGATCACTCACTCGATCACACAATTTCACTTTCGAACTAGTATTGTCCACCCGACTTCCTAGTGCGGAATCAGATCTGGTTTCTTGATCAGAAACCGTCATTCTCCTTGCATAGTCATAACTATGATAGAGAATTCCAGAACCAATCAAAAATCCATATCCAGGTTCGCTGTCGAAAATCGAGTGAAAAATCCCAACTCAGATCGATATAGTGTCTCGAAATTCTGTGTTCGAATATGGATCAAATCGTTATGCGAATAGAATAATATACGTATATCCTACATATTTATCTTCATTGATTATTAGCTAAATCAATTCCCTTTCTATTCACATTCACTTTTTATTTCTATTCACTTATTCACATTTGCTCATTCCCCATTTGGATTATCACTTTAATTCTTATCTCAATTGGCATTTAATTATAAACATCTGCACTCTGACCAGCTTATATTTTGAAAGTAGCTTGAAAAGTTAAAATTGGATAAGTAGGTGAAAAATAATTATTAGTCTATAAAATAGGTGTAAAATAGTTAAGTAGTTATAAAATAGTTAGAAAATAGTTAAATGGTTATAAAATAGTTAGATAATTGCAAAATAGTTGTAAAATAGTAATTACTTATAAGTAGTTTAAAAATAGTAATTAGTTTATAAAACAGTTGTAAAATATTTAAATAGTTCCAAAAATAATTGTAAAATAAGTATAAAATAGTTTGGCTTTAAAAAGAATGGTTGTATATAGTAAATAGCTTGAAAAAACAGGTTTATATTAAAACAATTATTTTGAAAATAGTCCAGAGCCAAACTGTACAACTTCTCAATCTCCATTTCCAATCACTTCAATATAAATTTTAACTTTCTTTTCAAAATTCAAATCAAATTCCATTTGAATTTACTTATTCAACTTTAATCACAATTTCAATTAATTCAAATAAATTTCAAATTGAACCAATTTCAATTCATTTCTGTAATGACCCAAAATTTTCGATTCCGAAAATTTCAGATAGTTAGGAAAAGAAGAAAAGAGATAGAAGAAGAAAACAGAAATAAGACACAAAACCTCACATTCATAGCGGATCAAAATATAATATCATAAAATAACTTTAATACAAAGAAGCTGTATCGGTAAATTTACATTTAATACATTAGAGTTTTTCAATAGTTACACAAACACTAGACAGTTAATATTACATGTTCCAGACAATCTTCAATATACACAGCGGAATACTCTCCATACGTTCCTGCCACCCAGCTCGCCTCCTGAGCTCCAGAACGTCATTACCTAAAAATTTGTAATACTCAGTCTAACCCGAGCATTACATCAAAGTAACACCCGGGTCAGGCTAGAAACCAGCGTGAATAAACCCATCTAACATGGAATACAAAAGCATAAAGCTTAAATAAAACCCGGGGTAGCTCTTATTAATTTACAAATCCACAATTTGTTAAAGAACATCACTTATTTCACACATCAATTTTTAAGTACCAAAACTTAGATTAATTGGTCTAATTCACTTAAATCATTCCATTCCAGCCTATTGATTTCACATATCAATCTATAAAGAATCGAAGTGGTTTCGGGTATTTACTAATACCCGACTCTGGTCTCTTCGAATTCAATATCAACTTAACCCATATTATTCAAGTGAATTACAATTCAACTTCAAATACATGATGTCACTTTTTACACAGCAATTCATCATCGATAGATAACCACATTATCATTATCCACCCAACATATCATATCACAAAACATTTCATATCAGAGATATCAATCAATTCAAGGCATTTAATCATTATTTAATCATTCATAAGCAAGGTGGATCATTCCTAAAATTAATTAAATTTATCTCTAATTAAATTAATTACTAATCTTTTAATCACTTAGATTACTTTACTTAACCATTAATTAATTATAAATCAATTAATTAATCATCTTTTAATTATCCGTCTAAAATAATCATCCTTGATTAATTATATTCAATTACATAAAGTAATTATCCTTTAATTAATTACACAAATTAATTATCCTTAACCATTTACAGTAATTAATCTTTAATTACTTTCATTAATTACTTTAATTAAAGATCCTTAATTAACTACTCCCATTAATTAGCCTTAATCAATCATACAGTAATTAACCATCCTGTAATTACTTACCTTAATTAATTAACTCCTTAACTAATTATATTAATCCTTTAATTAATTACACCAAGTAATTAATCCTTAATTACTTCTCCTAAGTAATTAACCTATAATTATTTCCCATTAAGTAATTTCCCTTATATTAATTACATCCAGTAATTTATCCATCAATTACTTCACTAAGTAATTACACTTATCAATCTCATTAAGTAATTATACTTAATCAATTACCAAGTGACTATCTTTAAATAATTAACAAATTAGTTAATCATATTCATCTCATTAATTACAACTGGGTAATTCATCCCTTAATTACCCTATAAACCAATTAATTATTCTTTAATTATAGATTAATTATTCTTTAATTATTAATTAATAAACCTTAATTATCAATTAATCTCCTTCAATACAAAGTAATCAATCCTTAATTACTTTATTGAGTAATTATTAATCAATTACATTAATTAATAATTCTTAATTAATTACTTCATTAATTAATCACACTTTTAATTAATTACATTCAGTAATTAATCTTAAATTAATCACATTAGTTAGTTTACCATATTAATTCCACTAAGTAACTAACCCTTGATTAGTTTCCTTATTCAATCAATCCTTAATTAATCACTCTAAGTAATTTTCTTCAATTAATTACTTCCACCAAATAATTATCTCATTTGTTAATTATTCTTAATTAATTAACCTTTAATTTTTTCTAATTTATCCTAAAGATAAATCATTTATCTTTATTTGTTTTCTTAAAAATCTTATTTAATAACTTAAGAAAGTAATTGATCAATAACCCATAACTTAATCTTAAACCCCTTTAAGTTTATTTAATGACTTAAACATATTTAATCATCTTAATTTAATTACATTACTAAATTAAATCTTACATCTTTAGGAATTAACTCACTAGATTGGAATAAATTATACAACTTAATTTAATCAATATTTGATTAAACACTTTATTTAAAATAACAATTTGGTGAATTGTCAAAAACTTAATTATGTTATTCTCAATATTGAAACACAATCATTACACCGAGTAAGTCCTAGGATTACTCGAATCAAATGCCGAGTCATCCCTTCTTCCCACCCGATACAATTCACAGCATCACCAAGCCAACATCACAGATACACCACAGTCATGTGCACGTGTACGATCGGCCAGGCCTTCTCCGGCCATCGACCTATCCACCGGCGAGTCGAATTTGACCTCCCCACTCGATTTCGATCACCCAATCGCCAAAACTTACTCAACATCAAAATCAAACAATCCGGCTTAAACCTGGAGTAAGTCGAATCATTGAATATGCCTCGATACGCCGCCACCGTCCACCAACGACTCTGAAACTTCGACCTATGCTACATCACGTCTCCACGCTCTCATCCCCCTCGGTGCGATCGACTCCGGTGATCGATCGTCACTGGAAAAAAACTCCCAAAACCCCTCGACCAAAACACCCATCTAACCCTAGTTTTCATGCTCTGGCCACTACGACCACCAGAAAAATATATAATTATTTTTCCCACGATCGCCTAACTTCACACTACCTTCCACCTTAATCGCGACCCCAACTACTCCTCCGATCGTCGGCACTAGACGAAAATCCACATTCAGGTCATCCCAAAAATTCACCACAATCCCAAGCCCTAAAATCATGATTCTTATTTGAAAATTCACCATCTATAAATACGAATTCGTTTGAATAGTCCAAACATTTAAATTTGATGGAAGAAATTTTGATACTTATTCGTTCATTACAATAATAATTTACTTTTGAGAAATTTCTTTATCATTTTTACTCGAAACAAATTTTAAAGATGATTTGGTGCACATACAAACAATTTTCATTTAGAGATCAAGATCTAAAAATCGTGAAATTGGATGATTTGAATTTTTGATTTAGGAATTCCACCCTGAAATGTTTAAACAGAGGGATGTTTAGCCTGTTCCAGACGTAAATACTGATACAAACACACATATGAAATCATTTTTTATATCATGCATAACAGAATTCACATCATACTTTGGGTATTCATCTCATGCCAATGCAAGTGATTTAAATCTTTAGGAGTTTTACCTACCTGTTAAAAGAATAGAGGAAGTTTCTTCCTGAATCCTGGAAATTGTTTGATAACTGGAAGTTGCATTAGCTTTTGAAACTTGTATTAGATTCTGATCCTAGCTTGCTTGATTGCTGAGACGATCTTGAGTTGTTTACAAAAATGAAAATTGATCTTATGTCGGGTTTGAGTTGCAGATGTTTGAATCTATTTTGATTCTTTTTTTGATCCGTTTTGATTTTGTTTCCTTCTCTTCTCTTTTTTTTTCAATACTGGATTTTTTTGTTACAGACTAACATTTCTTTGCTTAAGAAATTCTACTGATAAAGAAAATGTAAGATAGATAAAAACTATTTTTATATATCTTAATTTTCTCATCTATTAATTATTTTGAAAAATAGGAAGAGATTAAGGACACTTGTATACTTTTAATAACACTTGTCACTTAACACAATTTCTTTGCTTACATTTGTGATTTCCATGCTTTGTATATTTATGTGTATTTATATGATATTCTAAATTTAGCTTTTATATTTATAAATGTCTTTACATTTTAAAATATATATATATTTATCATATTATCAATTTGCTCTTATAAAAATGTCTTATGTTTTAAATGTTTAAATTATTTTTTATCTTAAATTAATCTTACTTAATTATATTTTTTTATATTTGTCTATTTATAATTTTAAAAGTAGATGATATAAAATCCCAATTACACTTATAATAGTTATACAAATATAATAATTATACTTTATATACTTTATTTATATTTAAAATGTTTTCCATAAAACTCTTATATTAAATTTCTATTTAGTAACCTCTTTCCTTCATTTATATTAATATGATCTTTAAATGAAAATAACAACTATATACTAATAAAATCATATATATATATATATATATATATATATATATTAAATTCAATTTTACCTTAAGATATTTATCTTTAGAATTTCAAATTCAAATTCAAATTAAAACCAACTCATATAAAATATATATATTTAATCAAACACAAATTCAACTCTATTAAAAATCCATTTATATATATAACACAATATTATTGTTTTTTTAAAAAAATTTGTCAATTTTAAGTAATTATATTAGGTGATTATCACATAAATATTTATGCAAATATAAATATTTATGATCAGATTTATTTGTTTTCATAAAAAAATCCGCGTTGTAAATAAATTTAATCCTGTTAATTACCAATTAACAGATGTCCAAAATCTGGGTTATCACAATTTCAATTCCAGTTTGAATTAATCCCAATTCCAAGCTCCACTTTTAAATCATCTCGAATTATATAAATTCAAGTTAAATTTTCAATTGCTGATTTAATTCCTTTAAATCAAACTAAATTTTACTTTAATTTAACAATTAAAATTTTTTTAAACAACTAAATTCTGAGTTCAAATTTCAAAATTCCATTTAAATTTACCTCTACTTCTTTATAAACTTATTTCCAAGTTCAAATCATAGTTCAAATCCTTTTTAAACAATTTAATCTTTCAAAAAACAATTTATTACCCAAAATAAATTTTGAAACCAAATTTCAGCAATTTCAGTTGCAATTTTATATTAAACATTCAAAACTTAAGTTCAAAGTGATTTCACTTTTACAAGTTTAATTTTTATCTTCAAAAAATCAAGATTACTTAAATAATTTCAAATTAAAGTTTTATTTCCATTTAATTTGTACAATGGATATAAAATATCACAATCACTTCTTAATTTATTTTAAACAAACTAATTCATAGTTTCATTGATTATTGATAACAGCAGGATGATATTAGGATAAGTCAAAGTAAATAAACATCCAATTTATTTAAAACATTCACCAATAGCATCTATTACCCATTCCCAGAACTCAAACCCGTTTGAGATCTTATATATCTCCCTTCTAAATCAACTCATTTAACATTCCTAAGTTAAATCTCAGTTTCATCTTGAAATTTCCAAATCAGGTTGTTTATTCAAACTTATTTAACTTCCTCCAAGTTAAATTCAATTTAATCCCGTTAATCTTACTTAGATTTGAATTCTCCATTTCAAATTTTAAATTTCTATCAATATTCTTTTTTGCTTATAAGTTCAAAGACTTATATCACTTTGGGTTTTTACATCACACTTTAGGTAAAATTAAAACTCAACACCTTGGAGTTTATTTCAAATCATCTTTGATATTATGTATCCACACATGTACATATTTTATTTCTTAGCCCACCAAGCCATGCTTTAAAATTAAAACCACCTTTGGTTTTAATTCAAAACAGTTTTCTTTAAAGCTTTCAAACAACTTCTTACTTTAAAAAAATACGATCATATTCAAAAAATATTCTGACGAAGCCCTTGCAATCCGGGTATTCACAATCCCGATCGAATTTCCCATCACTTAGGAAATCTCTATAACAGGAGCTACCCAGTGCAGAGACAATCGATAGGTCATCCTATCGCTTTCGCAAATACTCGGTCTTCAACACCGGTCATCAATTGCAATTCATAACGACGTATCACATATTCGGAATGGGTTATACGACCCCATGGTCTTTTCCCGGTTAACCCGAATAGTGAGCGCTTATTCAAAAATAAGTGTGGCATTCAAATTCAAACAAATCACATCAATTACCCATTCAAAGGGAAATATTGATAGTCGGTTATTGAACTATCAATGGATATGCACACATCACCAGTTTCCAAATAATTTTCCAAATTATTTATTTTCCAAAATATCTTTACTAGATATATAATTTCACACTTCAAAAATAAATCAATATTTATTTTTAAACGAATTCCACTTTCTTTTATAAATTCCATAGTGAATTTTCATTCCAAAATATCCATGAATATATGACTTCAATTATTCATTTCAATTTATCTTCAAAAAGATAAATTCTCTAATATTCACTTTATATTGGAAAACATTTCCATACTTATTTAATAAGTAATTCATGAACTTATTTATTTTCAACACTTGGAAAATATTCAATATACTTGAATCGAGATTAAGTATATATTTCATTCTTTAAGGAAATCATTCTCTTAAACATATTTATTTGGGTCAAAACGAATGTTGCGTAAAACATCGTTACGACAACCCAAAATCACTAGTATAGGGATTCGAAATTAAAATAGATATATAAATCCCAATACTATACAAAACATTTCCTTTCGGAAATCATTTACTATAACAACAGTGTTATAGTCCACCATTTCCTTTTATTTCTCGAAAACGTCTATTTCAACAATGAATATTGAAATCTATAGTTTCGAATCTCAACACATTTAAAACATCGTTAGATCGTTTTAATTCAATTTAAACATCTCATTCTAAACATTTTCTTTAACATATTATTCACTATTCAAAAACGTGAATATACTACGTTAACAAATTTCATCCTTTTATTCATTTTATTTCAAAGGATTATTCACAGTCAAAAACCGTGAATATAACTTCATAAATAAGTTATAAAAATTTACTTATCAAAATAAGTCGTTTGCGAATTTTATAAAACAACGTTTATAAATTCTACTTCTATTTGTTTTATAACTTCTTCCTTTATAAATTCCTTTATTAATCTATTCGATTTATAACTCAATTATAAACCAAAGATTCATATTATAAGTTAAATACTTATAATTTATTTATTTGAAAAATCGTTCTTTTGAACTTCATAATTATAAATCCTATAACTTATAAGATTCAATGATTTATCCAAAACCATTCTTTTAATAACTTTATAAATTTTATAAACCTACTGTTTATAAAATTCCATTTATAACTTTACCGTTTATAATTCTTTAAATTTCATTCATTTATGAAATTCATTTTCACTTCATTCAAACACTTATAAAAACTCGTTTTATAATGTCAATATTTCAATTTATAAATATCAATTTATAAATCTTTTAATATAATCAATTTATATTACTATTTTAAAACGTCTTTAATCTCCTTTATTATTTCATCATTCTGATTCATAAAATAAATAAATTTCATAAATTCTATTTTTAAACTTTTCACAATAAATTCTAAAATCCCGATTAAACTATTTTATAGAATCATTAGCATCATATTCTCAAAAATCAGTTTTTAACTATATTTCTCAAAAATCATAATTTCTATAACTTTAAAAATTATAACGTTTATTTATTTAAAATGGATCAATTCCAAAATTATTTTATAAAACGTATACTTTTCGAAAATCACTTTAAAAATCATTTTAAAGTTTCAAAATTTGGTCCAATGATGCTACATACCAAATAGTCAATCACGACAACAACGATATCATATATCGATATGATAATCTATCAAATATCAAAATATCTGAAATCAAATAAATACTGTTGAGGAATCCAGTTGGATCCCCCCAACCTGTTTTCCTGCATCCACAAACATTAGCACAATACCAATTTCGCTCCAGTACGAAATTATCGCGGTATATGGGATTTAAAATATTATCCGCTTAATAGACGGCGCAATAGGGTCTCATCCGCTAAACAAAAAAATGCGGGAAATCAATAACTCCAATATATACATATGCCAATATGTATATATTGCTATTATATATAATACCAATTTCACTGTTTATGAAATATTCGCGGTATATGTTTTTAATAAATAACATCCGCTTACTAACGGCGTATAATGTCTATTTTAACAATCAATATATAACAATCATCATTCAAACATGCATTCAAATATTTTAAATCTAACTATTTAAAATAAAATCGAAACTGATTCGACTGAGTGAGAAGTTCTCACCTTGATTTCAATTTCGTTTTAGCGATTTATTTCGAATAAAATTAAACGCGCGTTTAATTTTACCCAAAATTCTCACTAACTCCAAACGACTCCAATCCAACTCCATCGCGTAGTGCTCGTCGATACGATTCCAACGCAATTGGTTTTGCGCATTTTCGACCTCGTATGAAAAGGTTATGATTTTTCAAAGTTACACGATTTTTTTTATTATATAATTTACAACTAAATTATAAAATTTTATACCCATGCTAAATCAAGACCGTAGATCCAAGCCCCCCCCCCCCCCCTCATCTCAGCCGTGCGCACCATCATCTCTCCCACGCAACATCTCCAGGTCGCAACACACACACAATGAACCCATCACAACGAAATTAGGGTTAAATAATTCGGCCTCCACGTTGAACTATAGCACGATCAGGAAGTTGCATTGCGAAGAGCACGACACGTACTATACTCGGCCACCACCTTGCAAAGCTCGGCCCCCTCCTCCTCCTCGAGTTGCGTGCGCAACTGGCCATAATCGGCCCCCTTTTTCTCCCACTACGCGACGCTAAAATTCATCATATCCGTATGGATCTAAAGTACTCGTGAAGCTCTACAATGTTGTAGTCGATCATTTCGCTTGATTGTGAATGGATTGAGAGATTTTGATGAGGAAGTGAAATCAAATTCTGGCCTTTGATTGAGGGGGGTGGCGGCTGTGCATATAGAATTAGGGTTAGGGTTTTATTTTCTAAAAATGGTGAATGGTTGGTCTATTTATAGAGTTCCGAACGACACTATTCATCCCGGAAATTCCGAACTCCGATTTACGCGCCGAAACTGACGTTCCTAGGGTTTATCCCGCGTTCCGGACACAATGGAACAGGTTTCGGAAGCTAATTCGGACATCTGTGCGAGTTATGGCTACAAACGTTCAATTTAAATTAAACCGATTTAAGCGATTTTCTAGGCGTTTTAATTTGTACCGGACAAACGGTAAATCCAATTGACACGAAATTTGAAACCTTACAATAATATCACATTACGGATCCGATGAAACTGGTTTCGTCGAAATCCGAGACTTTTTGAAAAATGGCTATTTTAACTCGCCAAATTAAAATTAAAAATAATTCGATGCGTTTCGAGCTGCCACGATCAAACGATAGCTCCGATTGACTCGAAATTTGAAATCCGGTAATAACTAACTATTACGGATCCAATGGAACTGGTTTCGTTCAATTCTGAGACTGTTCAAAAATTGGCTATTTTCACTGGTCGATTTTAATATTAAAATATTCAATTTTCACAAATTAACTCTAAATTCGATTGTAAAAGTTCTAAAATATCATTCTAACTTCAACATGATAAAATAAAATTTTACAAATCATTTTCAATCATATTTAACTCAATTTTCAATTATTTCTGAATTTAACATATTAAATTATTGATTTAATAATCCAGTTAAATCCAATTATTCAAATAAAAATTTATTCGACTAATAAATTCACTTATTAATATTTAAAATTAATTAAATATTAAATTTTAAATTATTAAAATTCCTGGGTCGTTACAATCTTCCCCCCTTAAAAGAATTTCGTCCTCGAAATTATTAAGTAAGAAAAGTTATAGAATTTATTAACTTTCCAAAATTCATAGTTAAACTTCTTATAAAATCTTACTAAGTTTTCAAATCATACTTAGTTATCTTTTTAAAAACAACTACTATAGTTTAACTTTCAATTCAAAAATCAAAGTTTAAGTTTTCAAAAATTTTCCAATTTTTCTCAAATTTTTCTAACGCCTTAAATTTCCGGAAAAATTCGCCATAGTCTCCTTTGCGCGGCTCGATCCGAAAAAAAAATGACAGTATATATATCACAAATATACATCTCATTAAGTAATGAGGCATCCCGCAGGGAAAAAAGTATAAAAGTACGATATTTTATCCGAGATATGTACCTTATATATTATTAGTGAGCATATACGGCTAATATAGCGCGAAAGCGAGCTCCAAATGCGAAGCAAACGCGATCCGCACCTACTAATCACTCAACAAACAACATGAGAATCATACATATATGAAAATAATCTCAATATACATCATATAGCAACATAATAACTATATATGTCAACATAGCAAATGTAGCAAAAGCAATATATTCAACCATCAACCAACTATCATCCAACAAATCAATAAATATTCATTCATATTCTCATTAATATTCAATGAAATTGGTTTTCAATTTAATCACCTTTGATTCATTAATAGTGGATGTTTTTAACATTCATTTTCAATTAGTTTATATTTACTAATTCATTTTCAAGTTGGTTCACTTCCAATTCACATTCAATTCTATTTACGATTCATTTAACTTCCAATTGAATTTCAATTACTTTAGCTTCCAATTTCATTAATGCTTAATGAATTATATACAATCAACTAACAATCATATAACAACCAATGTATATTAAATACAACCAAATTTCATTGGTTTAATTATTCAACCATCACTTTCAATTGGTTTTAATTAAATTGATTTTCATTCAACTATTCAACTTCCAAATAACATTAGATTTTAATGAATTACACTTACATTCATTATTTCATATCAATTATATTCACATTCAATTGATTTACATTCATACAGTTTCACTTCTTATATATATAAGTTTATTTCACAATTGTAAATCACTTTAATTATAATTCCATTCTTATAATTCTTTTGCTTATACAATTATTCTTTTACTTAGATTATTCAAACAACTAAACAATCAACTTATTTTCACTTTAATAATTCTGAAAAATTATTTCTTTATATATAAAATATAATCAAGGTAAAATTATTTCATTTACCCAATTTAAAACAATATTGTGTCGAATTGTTCTATTCAAGTGTTTAGAAACCCCTTCGGCATAGTCTTGCGGACCACGCTGACGAAAGTTCATATGCCACTCAATAAACCAACCATCACAATATAAAACAATTTTATATTCACTAACAAATACGCTGTCATAGCTATTATTACACTCAAACTCATTCTAGAGTACTACTGACTCTATCTCTAATGAGTAATACCCAACATAACCATGGTTGTCGCTTAACCATATGCTCTGATACCACATTGTCAGGACCCGATTCTTCGTCTTCCGAAAATTCAACATCGATACTCACTTCATCGACTGCCGAGTAATCGAACGACGGAAAACCGAACACTGAGGGTTTAAGAAGAAGAAAAAGAAAGAAGAAGAGAGGAAAAGATAGAGAGAGAAAAGAAAATGGAAAATAGAACAGAAAGAAAACAACAGAACAACATCAGAATCTCACAATTCGCAGCGGAACAACATATAATAATAAATGAATAATCTTTAAACAAAGAACTATATCAGTTATTACATTACATCACATTTCATTACATTACAGCAGATTGTACAACAACAAACAACAACAAACAGCGGAAAAGAAATACTATCTAAGTAATACGCCATGCCATCCAGCTTGCCTCCTGCAACTCCTGAATATCCAGAATATCCTGATAAACCTTAACTCTTGACTGCCCGTGTGGAAATTGATGGGCACCCAGAGTTTAGGAAGGAAAACAATAAACTCCAAGTCAATCATGTGACTGGTGTGAGAACTCAAAACAGTTTATTTATCTTTAAAATCAAAATAGAGGAATATTTTTAAAGTCAATTCGCAATGCTTTTAAAAATGAGACTACCATAAGGCCTCCCGCACACACACACAATGCAAACGCAGAATCGGAGGAGATTTCTCCTTATGATAGTCAAAGATGCTTGATACGCATTTAAAAGAACATTTTATATTATTACTTGTGCATAGTGTAGAAAAAATTCATTTCGAAAGTAGAATATAAATCTTAGCCAACATACGACCATTATCGTATGCCTACTATAGCTACCATCCAAACAGTGGGGCGCCACCATAAGTGAATGATAGGTTCTACAACTAATACCGTACAAGTCTCGTATTGTTTCTTTGGATTTCCAACGAATGATCAGGCCAAGGAACTTCCCATTGCCACATGAGAATGCCTCTGGATGGATATCACCGAGAACCAAACCGGATCTCTACCAACACAAGGCCGGGTTACCCCTAACTGAGTAACAACTGACCGAATATGCCATCCCCCGGTCCTTTGGGACCTTTCACCGAGCGCTCGCAATCAATTCACACAATCATAAAGTGTTTTCAACATGAGTAAGTATCTGAGCTCCATACCATGATACCACCCTTTTCCAGAAGGAAATGCACATATCCTAAAGGGCGCTACCCCTCATAACCTTGCCGCATCTTTCCTGTTTTGACCATTCACGGGGTGTGAGGCTCGACGAAGTCACGTCCACAAAAACATACTTTATACAAAAGCCATGCTTTGGGTCAACAAATGATCATAGAAATGATCACCAGGATAGACGATCAAATAAACGATCCTATCACAAATAATCAACACAATGATCATTTACAGCAACACTCAGCATGTCACATTACCAAATTGGGAATATATCGCTGATAACCTTCAACTACATAACCTCAGAGCTCGTACGTCTCAGAGAAGGGTGTTAAGCTAAAAGAATAAATTCTCCGCCACCAACAGAAATATATTTGAAAGAAATCGGCTTTATATCTCAATTTGTAACGTCAGACATACAATCCATACAAGTCTGTTCCGGGCTCGAACAAAACCGAAGGCACTTCTTACGAAGCCCTTGCAATCCGGGTATTCACAATCCCGATCGAATTTCCCATCACTTAGGAAATCTCTATAACAGGAGCTACCCAGTGCAGAGACAATCGATAGGTCATCCTATCGCTTTCGCAAATACTCGGTCTTCAACACCGGTCATCAATTGCAATTCATAACGACGTATCACATATTCGGAATGGGTTATACGACCCCATGGTCTTTTCCCGGTTAACCCGAATAGTGAGCGCTTATTCAAAAATAAGTGTGGCATTCAAATTCAAACAAATCACATCAATTACCCATTCAAAGGGAAATATTGATAGTCGGTTATTGAACTATCAATGGATATGCACACATCACCAGTTTCCAAATAATTTTCCAAATTATTTATTTTCCAAAATATCTTTACTAGATATATAATTTCACACTTCAAATATAAATCAATATTTATTTTTAAACGAATTCCACTTTCTTTTATAAATTCCATAGTGAATTTTCATTCCAAAATATCCATGAATATATGACTTCAATTATTCATTTCAATTTATCTTCAAAAAGATAAATTCTCTAATATTCACTTTATATTGGAAAACATTTCCATACTTATTTAATAAGTAATTCATGAACTTATTTATTTTCAACACTTGGAAAATATTCAATATACTTGAATCGAGATTAAGTATATATTTCATTCTTTAAGGAAATCATTCTCTTAAACATATTTATTTGGGTCAAAACGAATGTTGCGTAAAACATCGTTACGACAACCCAAAATCACTAGTATAGGGATTCGAAATTAAAATAGATATATAAATCCCAATACTATACAAAACATTTCCTTTCGGAAATCATTTACTATAACAACAGTGTTATAGTCCACCATTTCCTTTTATTTCTCGAAAACGTCTATTTCAACAATGAATATTGAAATCTATAGTTTCGAATCTCAACACATTTAAAACATCGTTAAATCGTTTTAATTCAATTTAAACATCTCATTCAAAACATTTTCTTTAACATATTATTCACTATTCAAAAACGTGAATATACTACGTTAACAAATTTCATCCTTTTATTCATTTTATTTCAAAGGATTATTCACAGTCAAAAACCGTGAATATAACTTCATAAATAAGTTATAAAAATTTACTTATCAAAATAAGTCGTTTGCGAATTTTATAAAACAACGTTTATAAATTCTACTTCTATTTGTTTTATAACTTCTTCCTTTATAAATTCCTTTATTAATCTATTCGATTTATAACTCAATTATAAACCAAAGATTCATATTATAAGTTAAATACTTATAATTTATTTATTTGAAAAATCGTTCTTTTGAACTTCATAATTATAAATCCTATAACTTATAAGATTCAATGATTTATCCAAAACCATTCTTTTAATAACTTTATAAATTTTATAAACCTACTGTTTATAAAATTCCATTTATAACTTTACCGTTTATAATTCTATAAATTTCATTCATTTATGAAATTCATTTTCACTTCATTCAAACACTTATAAAAACTCGTTTTATAATGTCAATATTTCAATTTATAAATATCAATTTATAAATCTTTTAATATAATCAATTTATATTACTATTTTAAAACGTCTTTAATCTCCTTTATTATTTCATCATTCTGATTCATAAAATAAATAAATTTCATAAATTCTATTTTTAAACTTTTCACAATAAATTCTAAAATCCCGATTAAACTATTTTATAGAATCATTAGCATCATATTCTCAAAAATCAGTTTTTAACTATATTTCTCAAAAATCATAATTTCTATAACTTTAAAAATTATAACGTTTATTTATTTAAAATGGATCAATTCCAAAATTATTTTATAAAACGTATACTTTTCGAAAATCACTTTAAAAATCATTTTAAAGTTTCAAAATTTGGTCCAATGATGCTACATACCAAATAGTCAATCACGACAACAACGATATCATATATCGATATGATAATCTATCAAATATCAAAATATCTGAAATCAAATAAATACTGTTGAGGAATCCAGTTGGATCCCCCCAACCTGTTTTCCTGCATCCACAAACATTAGCACAATACCAATTTCGCTCCAGTACGAAATTATCGCGGTATATGGGATTTAAAATATTATCCGCTTAATAGACGGCGCAATAGGGTCTCATCCGCTAAACAAAAAAATGCGGGAAATCAATAACTCCAATATATACATATGCCAATATGTATATATTGCTATTATATATAATACCAATTTCACTGTTTATGAAATATTCGCGGTATATGTTTTTAATAAATAACATCCGCTTACTAACGGCGTATAATGTCTATTTTAACAATCAATAGATAACAATCATCATTCAAACATGCATTCAAATATTTTAAATCTAACTATTTAAAATAAAATCGAAACTGATTCGACTGAGTGAGAAGTTCTCACCTTGATTTCAATTTCGTTTTAGCGATTTATTTCGAATAAAATTAAACGCGCGTTTAATTTTACCCAAAATTCTCACTAACTCCAAACGACTCCAATCCAACTCCATCGCGTAGTGCTCGTCGATACGATTCCAACGCAATTGGTTTCGCGCGTTTTCGACCTCGTATGAAAAGGTTATGATTTTTCAAAGTTACACGATTTTTTTTATTATATAATTTACAACTAAATTATAAAATTTTATACCCATGCTAAATCAAGACCGTAGATCCAAGCCCCCCCCCCTCATCTCAGCCGTGCGCACCATCATCTCTCCCACGCAACATCTCCAGGTCGCAACACACACACAATGAACCCATCACAACGAAATTAGGGTTAAATAATTCGGCCTCCACGTTGAACTATAGCACGATCAGGAAGTTGCATTGCGAAGAGCACGACACGTACTATACTCGGCCACCACCTTGCAAAGCTCGGCCCCCTCCTCCTCCTCGAGTTGCGTGCGCAACTGGCCATAATCGGCCCCCTTTTTCTCCCACTACGCGACGCTAAAATTCATCATATCCGTATGGATCTAAAGTACTCGTGAAGCTCTACAATGTTGTAGTCGATCATTTCGCTTGATTGTGAATGGATTGAGAGATTTTGATGAGGAAGTGAAATCAAATTCTGGCCTTTGATTGAGGGGGGTGGCGGCTGTGCATATAGAATTAGGGTTAGGGTTTTATTTTCTAAAAATGGTGAATGGTTGGTCTATTTATAGAGTTCCGAACGACACTATTCATCCCGGAAATTCCGAACTCCGATTTACGCGCCGAAACTGACGTTCCTAGGGTTTATCCCGCGTTCCGGACACAATGGAATAGGTTTCGGAAGCTAATTCGGACATCTGTGCGAGTTATGGCTACAAACGTTCAATTTAAATTAAACTGATTTAAGCGATTTTCTAGGCGTTTTAATTTGTATCGGACAAACGGTAAATCCAATTGACACGAAATTTGAAACCTTACAATAATATCACATTACGGATCCGATGAAACTGGTTTCGTCGAAATCCGAGACTTTTTGAAAAATGGCTATTTTAACTCGCCAAATTAAAATTAAAAATAATTCGATGCGTTTCGAGCTGCCACGATCAAACGATAGCTCCGATTGACTCGAAATTTGAAATCCGGTAATAACTAACTATTACGGATCCAATGTAACTGGTTTCGTTCAATTCTGAGACTATTCAAAAATTGGCTATTTTCACTAGTCGATTTTAATATTAAAATATTCAATTTTCACAAATTAACTCTAAATTCGATTGTAAAAGTTCTAAAATATCATTCTAACTTCAACATGATAAAATAAAATTTTACAAATCATTTTCAATCATATTTAACTCAATTTTCAATTATTTCTGAATTTAACATATTAAATTATTGATTTAATAATCCAATTAAATCCAATTATTCAAATAAAAATTTATTCGACTAATAAATTCACTTATTAATATTTAAAATTAATTAAATATTAAATTTTAAATTATTAAAATTCCTGGGTCGTTACATAGTTTCTAATTACATAATTTAGAAGTTTCCAATTATTAATATGGTCAAAATTTCATTTCATTACAATAATTGAAATTTCTAATTTACAGAAACCTAAGAACTAAATACCGAGTTTCATTTTCAAATCATTTAAAATAATATATATAATCATATCCTTTATATATATCAAATCATATTTAGAAATTAAAATTAAGATTTGTTTATCAAAACGAATGTATAGTAAAACTACTACAGTGGCCTTTCTGCTTTAAAACTTGAAAATGAACGTCGATGATGCGTGCACTCATCGCCGAAATTATTTTCCAACGATAGAGAAAGGTGAACAAAACTTATTTCCTTTAAAATTTCCTTTAAAACTTCCTTTAAAACATTTCTTTCAAATCATATTGAAATATTTATATCCAAAATATTTTCAATTAATACCAATATTATATTCCAAAATCTTTTGAAAGAAATTTCCAAAATCCTAAAATTTTAGTTCTAAATTTCCAATTTATATTCATTTTATTTACAATCCCATTTTGTAACTAACATTTATAAATTTTACTTCCTATCAAACAACATATAACATCCAACTATATCATTCATAAAATTTATTATTTTATATACAAAATGCATAATAGGCAAAATTATTTCATTTACCTATATTTCAAAACAATATTGTGTCGGTCTGTCCTATTAAGTATTTAAAAAAATTCCTATCGATGTCATAGCATCCTATGTACTGACTATAATTTATAAATATTAAATAGAACAAATTAACACAATACAAAACCTTTTGTACACTAACAAATACGCTCTCTCATTTATACACACTTAGCGACTCATTCTAGGGTATTACTACCTTATTCTATATGAGTCAAACCCCATAAAGCTATGGTTAACATTAAATTTATGCTCTGATACCAAATGTAATGACCCGTCTTATTGGACAGTTTAAATCAACGATAAACCACTGTTAAACTCAAACCATTAAAAAAGGAGGATTGTTACGGGGTAAATAAGAAAAGAAGAGAAAGAAATAAATCAAATACAGAATCTTACAGCAAAATGAAAAAATATAATAATCAAATAAACAACTCATGACGTTTGTTTACAAATAACATTTGATTACATATTTACATTACAGAATCAGAGTTACATACAATAGAAATAAATAACAATGCAGCGGAATAACATGTTGTAGTGGTAAGAATATAATAATTAGTAATAATACTAAATCTTCATCTTCGTCCTCCAGTGAAGCAGTCTTCGATGCGCTGAAAAGCTCAGACTGACCCGAGCGAATTGAAAAGACAAAACACTCGAGTCAGAACTAAAAGATCTTATGTAACTTAAATCAACTATAAATAAATATGAGCGTAACAGCATCAGAGATGTTTATGGGTTTTGACATCCTATATCCATTGTCACATGAGTGCAATAACTTAAGAGAATGTTTGGGATTTCCATCTTTTAAGGATCTGTTAAACTACCTACATACATAGTATAATAGTGTCTACAGTAAAGTAAAGTATTAAAATAGCGTTAAGGCGTTACCTATATCCCTCTGAACACATTTTTATATATTCTCATAGTCTATATAGTACAGTAATTCCTCAGTAAATTGGAGGGCTATCAGATGGCACTCCATATGTATGGTACAAACCAAACTTGTGGTAACGCATAGCAGCTATTACCGCCCAACTCGGAACATACTCCCATAATCAAATCAAGGGTGGCCACTAAATCAATCACAAAGTCATAATATGGTATCGAAGAAGCATGTCCGATCGGAGCAATGAACTCACTTGGCCTAGGTATAGCTCCTGTTTTAGTCACATCTAAGTTGACCCACGGGAGTCAAGGTCACGTAAACACCTCATACAGAATCACTCGCCGAACCATCCTACTTCATTTTGAAATCTCCACCACGTACATAGTTGTTAAACAAGTGGTTTCAGTTTTGGCAGAGAGTATGACAATATCCGATCTCGGTCTCTTTAACAACCAAACACTTATTTCACACCGGATGGTTCTTTTACATTTCAAAATTCGATTCATATACCAAAATATCATATTCGATTCAAACATATCACTTTCGAAATCATATTCACTTTCGAAATCATATCAACAAATAGGTTAAATCTCATTTCAAAATTATAATATTCAATCAAATATGTCATTTCACTAGAAAATATCATTTAAATCCCGACATAGGTTATTACATCATTTAACCATATTCGCTTTTAAGTAAAGGATTTAAATATAGCAGTCCAACCTTGCATCGTTTTATTTTAGAAAATGGTTGATAGTTTAAAATAGTAGTTAAAATAGTTTAAATACTTTAAAATAGTTTAAAATATATTAAGATAGTTTAGGTGGATTTAAGATAGTTTTAAATAGATTTAAAATAGATTTAAAATAGATTAAATAGATTTAAAATAGATTAAATAGGTTTATTAGTTTAAAATAGGTTAAATTGTATTAAATAGATTAAAATAGATTAAAAATAGTTTAAATTGATTAAAATAGTTTAAAATTTAAAGACAAATAATCACATTCTAACTTATTTATGGTTTTTTGTCTATTTAATATCATGGACAAGAGATCCTTTGGTTAAAATCGAACTACTTAGAAAAGAACCCAGCGTAAAACATAACCAATAAAGTTTAAAATAACTTTAATAATTAAATCATAATTTATATGAATTAAAGCTTAATTAAATCTTAAATAATCAAATCAAATCGTAATTAAGTCTTAATTAATTAAAAGTAGATTAATAATTAAACTTTAAACATATAAACATTTACATAAAATTAATCCCTAATTAAGTAATATTTAAGTAAATGATTAATCTTTAATTAAATAATAATTAATTAAATACTTCAACTTTAATTAAATAATAATTAAAATAATTTAACTTGATTACATAAAATAATAGCCTTTATTAACTTAATTCATCATTATTTAAACTTCATAATAACCAACTTAATTATCACTAATTAGTCACTAATTACTTAACCTAATTACCGATTAATTAATAAATAAATATCCTTAATTAATAAATTAATTAATTATTAAACATACTTAATCAATTTATAATTTACTTATGTGTTGCTAATTACATTTGATAAATAGGTTTTCAAATCATTTTTTGAAAGAAAACTTTAAAGTTAGAAATCAAATTTTTCTGTACTGCATCCATAGCGACTATCCTTATGGACGCAATAACTTAGAATTACTTCTCTAAGTTACCATCTAAAATTTTAACCTTACTTTGGATTACTTTTTAACGCACAAAATAAAAAGTTTTTGAAAACCTTAACTTGAGTTAGAATTTAAACAAAAACATTTACTAACTCAAAACTAGTAAATGATTAGATTTCCAAATGGATCTCAAGTCCTTTCAACAATCCAAGCTACTAATCTTTCCATAACCATTTAACCAAAATCCATGATCTCACATATATAAGCATATCATTTGCATAACATTTCAAGTTCACAACTTTATATCCAAACATAACACTTAAATCATTGTTTTCATATCTAAAACTAACCACATATTAGCATATTTATATGTGTGCATCAAAACCAAGTCATAATCCATACAACAAACATCATCCATTTAGCCATAATGACAAACATATATATAGATAAAATCTTTTCCAAAAAGATTAGAATTTACTCACCATAATGCTTACCTAATCTTGAATTGTTCTAAAACTTGAAAAGCTTCACAACTCCAAAAAAACCCGAAAATAGATCATCTTGCTCTCGGCTTTTCACCATTTTACTCTCGAAATTTTGAAAAGTAATCAACATAAAAGTTTTAGGAAATTATTTTCTCTATCTTTTTGAAAAAAATAATCACTCTATTCGGATCATTTTTAAAAAAAATTGGTCAAAAGAAGAGGTGGTATTTTCGACCTTCAAAACATGGGTCCGAAAATGGATCTTAAAGACAAGTGTTTTTGACATAACTAGTCTAAAAACTTGAGGAAGTGGTTAACATGAAAGTTGTAGACACTGGATTTATGTACGGCTTAAAAAAAGAAAATCATGATTTTAAGTAGAAAGTTGGAAGTTAAGGCCGAAGCAAATAGGATGAAAATGGAGAAGATTTTGAGTGGGTTTTGAACAAGTTTTCTTAGGAAATTTTTTTTAATTTTTTTTCTTCTCTCAAGGGTAAAAGAAGAAGCCATGAAAAACTTTTACAAGAAAGAATAAGAAGGAAATGTAAGCAAGGAGAAAAGAAAATGAATAGTGGGCATATATATAGGCAAAATTAATTAAATAATATAATTTTTCATAATTATATCTAGTCACATCACAAATCTTTTATAATATATATAATTATGTTTGATCACATCACTCTTTAATATATATGTATAATTATGTTATTCACATCACTTTCTTAAATATATATATATATAATTATTATATTTAGTCACATCACTTTCTTTATATATATATATATATATATATATGTAAAATTATTAATTAAAGCTAAGATGTGACAAGGGATAATTATGAATGATGACAATATAAGATGTGACAATACTCAGTATATATATATATAACCTAAGATGTATTGATAGAGATAATCATTTTGGTTGATTGCGTTTCTTTCTATTGCTATCCACATTGGACCTAAGCGAGAATTGGTTGGTTTTGGTAATTGGTGAGTGATTTATGCCTTCTTCTGATCCTATGCATGTTTATGTGGTAGAATTATATGTTTTAACATGATTTTTGGCCTTAAAATCTATTCTAACTTTAATTACATGTTATCATATGCTTGTGATCTAAATTTGTGAATCTTTAAAATGGATTTCAACAATGATTTAGTAATTTTCCTTATTCATATTCATATGTGCATGTAATATGCAGATTTAGATTAGAATTGATTTGTTTATGACTTCCTTTTGTATTGCTTATATTAATGGATGTATATGCATGTTATTCTATGCTCGTATGTTGTGCTTTGATGTAGTTTCTAGTGTTGTGGATGCTTAGGAACATAGGTTGGTGAATTTGGTAAATTGGAAGCAAAGTTGGTTGGAATTGAATGAAACTTAGAGGAGAGGATCTAAAACATGAGAAGAGCTTGCAGAATAATTCGTGTCTCAAAATTCGCTAAGGACTCGTCTCGATACTGAGTTGAATGACTCGATACCGAGTCATTTTGGTTAGCTAGATGGTTCGATGGATGGCATGAATCTTTGGGGCATGTCTAAGGGAAGTGGTTCAAAGCAAGATGTAGAAGATTAGTTAAGTATTGGATGCTATGACGAGTTGTTTCTCAGAATTTGTAGATGGAGCTTTGGATAGGGGACCAAGTTGTTTAAATGGATGTGTCGAGGTCTAAAGCATCTAGGAATGGAGTACAGGAAGCAAAGAAACTTAACCAAAATTGGCTAAGTAAATGGACCGGTGCTGATTCGATCAACTCGGTACCGAGTTATTTTAGTGAGTGCTATGAGGTCATACTTATACAAGGAAGAAGCAGGGGACTTTGTAGATCTACTGAAGGTGTTGGTTCGTTCGTTTAAGGATTGGATAGCGATGTGCCATCATGATAAAAACATTGTATCTTTGGTTAGTGACTCGTGAAAGAAGTAGGTACTGAAGTTTGCGGCTCCATAAAGGAGGGAGTTATGGGTAGGGAACGTGATCGGTTTCGAATAATGATACTGGATTGAGCAAAGGAATGGCTCGAATCCGAATGGAGAAAAGGAGGGCTTGGATATATGCGCTAAGGAATCATTGATACTCGGAGTGTTTTCCATTGCACTTGAAGCATGGGCATTATAAGTGGGGATGCCCATGGATCAATGGACTGGATCCTAATACCCTAAACCAGTGGCACTGGGTCTAGTGTCTGACTATGGCCTGCAAGACACATATCTAGCTTTAGGTTACATAATATGTGAGTAAACTGAAAATCAAGATTTCCATTAGTCTCTAGCAGTAAGGAGGCCATACGATTTTTCATATAGTCAGGGCACATGGAGTGATAGTGGGGACTTCTTGATGGATGTTATGGATACTATAGTTGTTATGGTTGCATCAGTTGTTTTATGGGACATCACTTGGAGATATCATTGAGAGTAGGTATTGGAGATAGGAATACCCGGAGAGCTGATATCCTTATTTTGAGTTTAGTACCTTTATATTATTTTTAGAGCGGCGTATTATGATGTTATGTGCTAACTCTTTAGTTGTAGGGACAGGTCGGGTATGATTTGTGTACCTCTATTCCTTACCATATTTACCTACATAGTATTTTAGATTCATTTATCGTTCATACTAGACTATTATGCGACCTAAGATTTTATGCTTTATTTCTTATTATCTTGGGTACTCTTAAATGAATTGACTAGATAACAGGTCTAGGTGATGCAGTAGCTGTGCGAAGGGAGAGCTAGATGGAGCTTTCTCGCATTATATACTAATATGGATTTCTATGCTTATTCCACTATGCAGCATTGGAAAGCCTTAGCAGTGGCCACTTATTCTCTTGTTATGAGACAGTTGTCGATTTAATTTCCATTATATAAACACTACTACATTTGTATACAATTCTATGGATATGTGTTCTAATAATTTGTTCACATAGTTATTACTGTCTCTTTTGTTATATCTATGGTATTATATTTTAACCATTCGCTATGAGATATATTAAAGGATATGCTATATTAGTTTCATCTTCAACCTTGATGATTGTCCTATATCGACCGAGCAAGGCTACAACGTACAACTTTTATATTATTAGTGCTAGTAGTATAGGGCAGTCATCACTGCACCACTCTGATAGTGTATTCCAAAAAGCATTGGCTCCCAAACTACTCAATCGAGTACTCGAGAGTTATCATGGAATAAATAGACAAAGACAAAATGTAGGTTGGACATATGGCCTCATGCGTGGAGAATTATCTCAAAATACTGTATATTAAAACTATATACAAAATAAAACTGGAACTACTATGGCACATCCGGTCCTCTCCGCAAATGTGGCTCAGGGGTAATCTGGACAGCCCATACACAAGTAAGTAAACCCATTATAAGATATAGGAAATCATACCATAACCTTCTTTTCTCCTAAAATCAACGAGTCAGCACAACCAATATAATGTGACTGAAATGTAACAATCATACTATGATATAGGTAACCTAACATTCAAAAATAGGGAATGATGGTATATGTCTATCGCAAAGTACAAAATGATAGTAAATGCAGCAATCACAAAATAGTCAACTAATAGCACACGTAACATAACAAATAGAAGATAACTAACAAATACAAATTAATATACATCCTCAAAAATGGGTGAGGTCAACTATGAATATCAATCGCGATCCAATAATTAATAGAGTCAATACCCTAACCCACCTAAACATCTATCGTGATAAATGATTAACAGAGTCATACACTAATGCACCTAGACATCTATCGCAACTCAGTGATTCCCTTCGATAGTTCAAGATAAATACAGACAATAAACTAACGCACCTCGGCATCTATGTACTTAAAACCTAGTCCCGATAGTAAATAAAATCACGCCACCCCTATAATGAGCATATGTGTTATATGATCTATTTTAAATACCTAGGACCTATCATACCCTTATAATGAGCATAAGTGTTCTAAGATCGCGTAGTAGATTATTTTCATCATCTCCCTCTATGACATCAAATATAACATCGTGCGATACACTATCAGGACCACGAAGGAACACTGATGCCATATACATATGCACACATCAAATATAACATTGCGCAATCAAATACGAATATCACAAATGAAGAATAATATCTCATCATCGTCTATCTATATGTACAGTCACTATTAAAAGACTAAGAATATGTATAACCACTAATATAAGGCCAATACAATGTCTAATCACTAAATAAGATTAATACAGGGTACAGTCGCAATCCTAAGACCTATGCCATTGATCACTCATATCTATCCCTAGGTCAATGCCAAAAGGGCAAGGACTAACTCTGCTCAATCCTACACGCTCACCAGAGGTGACCATGTAATCAATCATTACATTGATATCATATCCGATCATCATTGACGGCACACGTATCACTATACATTGCATCGCCTTGCATCCTACGTCCTTGAGTAGCCCAAAGCCTCTTCAAAGTCATGCCAAGACCATATGAAGAACCACAAACGAACGGGGAAAGAAATCCCCAAAGACGTTCCCTATCCTAGGCATTTAGTCGACTGAATATGCATTCCCCAGTCTCTTGTTTGGAGTTTCCCCATCTAGAACGTTTTATACACAATGCCAGTCGACTATATGTCCACCTCAGTTGACTAAGCCTATGTACTTTTGGGCATTGAACCCATGCCAAATACAAGGTCGGCAACCACTCGCCGATTCGAGTCTCGTTGCTCCTAACGCTTCACCTAATGAGTCGCCTAGATCTTATAGTCTGCCTTAGCTGCATTGGACTACTTTCAGAGTTCATTACTTAATGTTTTGGAAGTGGTCTCTTAAGTATTTGCAAAATGATTTCGATGCAAATCCCTTTCTTTTTCATATAGAGTGTAGGCGGGATTATTTCAATGACTAAAGCTCCACTAAACGCCCAAATAACTCAACCAACCTTCTCGCTTTACATGATGCCTACATGTGTATCAATACACCTTCTTATGCATGCATTTGTACACACATATACGAAAACACATAAAACTTCACATATCACATTTGGAGCTTCAACAGAGCGATTCTCAATCCGATACTCTCTCAAATAACTTAGCACACTCGGCGGTCGCTATGGCTACATGAGATTTCTCGTAGCATGTATATACACATGTATAATCAATCACACAAATATGTTTATCCATTCACACATACACAACCATTATTAACAATTCCAATTATAATTCAAGAATTGTATTTATTATTATACAACTCCAAATGCATGTATACGCGTACTTAGCCATATCCATATGCATACACATGTATTTGGATAATGATTCGATTATTCAATAATTGAATCTTACATCTATTCATCAAATCTTTTCTATTAAAGTTCAATATCGTTGTCTGTTATTTTATAAATTATCCCACTCTTTTATAAAATAAAAACTAGCTTATAAATCATTTTAAGCTCTTATAATACTTAATTCCTTCATCAAGAATTAAGTATACCACTATAATTATCTTATAAAACTATATAACACTTTATAAAATAAAACCTTCTTATTATTTTATAAAATCTCATACTTTTATAGATTACTTCATTTATATTATTTTATGAAATTTCTTACCTTTATAAAATACTACTTCTATATTATTTCATAGAATCTCATACTATTATAAAATACGCCTTTTATATATTTTAAAAAATCTTATATTATTTTATAAATATATCTTTGCTCTTATTTTATAAAATCTCATTCTACTTTATAAAATGCATCTTTATTCTTATTTTATAAAATCTCATTCTATTTAGTAAATTATATCTTTACCTCTAAAATTATTTCACTTAAATAATATTTGTGTTAACTGGATTTTTGGCTCAGTAGAATTCAATAGGAGTTAAAAACACCCAGACTATGCCAGAATGACTTGATACTTGAAAAAAGCATCCAAAGGAACAAACCAATGGCATTCAAGGAAATTCAGCCAGGAATAAGCTAAGGAGATGGATTGCTAGCGATCCATAAGGATGCATTACGAGTAAACCTGACCTCTAGCATAATGTTCTACTACTCTTCTAAGAATACTTACTAAGTCTCATAGCATGCCAAACAATCTAGCTCGAGAAGTGAAAACTCATCTGATTTAAGTTGTTTGACCAAAAGCAACTAACTTCAAATGGACATACGGAACCATACGAAGTTGGATTGACTTGAAATTTTGGGAGAACACGTAGAAGGCTTACAGAAAAATGTTAGACAATTTAGAGTTTATTTGACGGATCGATAGCGACCTAACTAGATGGATCACTAGCGACCCATGTAGATTGGGCCCCATAACCTCAAAATTTAATGGTATGTCCCATACACCCCAGATAGAGTACCTACAAAGTTTCGTCTAATTTTGTTATGCTTTGAGTGGGTTATGAATGATTCTTCTGGACCAGATGACTCATGAAGATGGGTGATCAAACAAACTCCAAACGACTTGATATTTGGACAAGGCACACAAATAGAGGATAGGAAATGAAGATCACTCAAAAATCCCCTAAGTATGTGGATTGCTGTTGATCCATGACCTATGGATCGCTGGTGATGCATGGAATTACGTTGAATTTTCACGACATTTTAGAAAGGATGAAGCAAAAAAAATATTCCAAGTAATTGGATCTCTAGCAATCCATCAGATTGGCTCGGGTCACCTTTAAACTTTCTGGGCTCCTTCTTGGCATTATGTGTGGGCTTCTAGCAAAGCAAGCGGAGCCCAATAACTCTCCAACCCCTATAAATACAATCCTACCTACAACAAAAATAAGGGATGCTCTAAACTTGTTATTGAAACTCTACATAAACTACTCTTCCATCTTCTCCTTCCTCCTTGCAACAATCATCCATGGGGTTTACTGTGATTCTCCAGTGAACTCCAACATCGGGGACTTAGTCTAAGTCTGGATATTCAACAACTTTGTAATCCAAATTACCTTGTAACAGCAAATAGTCAATAATAAAAGTTATAAAGTGGACGTAAGCTTGATTAATAGCCAAACCACTATAAAAATCTTCTTGTCTTCTTACTGTTTCTGCTATTTCTACATTTATTCTCTATATTATTGCTCTGTAAGAACAGGGTTGGTGCTTTTATGCTCAATCCAGGGTGTTGATCCATATTTTGGGTTAAAATTTTGATGCTTTCACTGAGAACCCAACTCAGACTTAGATCAAGCTATCTACTTTGGATCAAATAGGTCCAGAAGTTAGATCCTCAATCACTACTTAGAAGATTTGCTGCTAAGAATCAATGGCACCAAGAAGAAAGAGAATTACCTTAGGAAGATCTATAGGAGCTACCATTGCTGGAGAAGAAACAAACCCTCGGAAAATTGAAGTCAACCATCCCAACAACCTACTGTTGGGAGCCAACTCTAGAGATCAGGTTCCAGGATCCTCCACATAGCATGAAGTTATGACTAAGTGAGAATCGAACAAGATGGTTTGTGAAATTAACCATAAAATGGCAAACGGTCAAAGGGCTCTTTTTGAAAAGATAGATGCTCTCTTAGCACTCCAATCACTAACTACTCCTATAATGGTGCATGAATCCATGGCTACTACGAAGAAAAAGCATTCTTCTATTTCTGGCTTGAGTGGAAGCAACAGAAGGCAAAAGCAAAAGAAAGCAATTGGCAGAGCTCTAAGAATTATTATGGAAGAAAACGTTAACAATCCACCTACTGCAAAAGCACCGACAACAAACCTGAACTTAGGGGTGAATACCTTATGTGAGGATATAATGATGGCTCCCTTCAGCTCTGAAGATGGCAAACAATTTGAGGAAGACAAATTAGATGAAAATGCCAATGTGAAAAACGCTAGAAGAAGCTCTAAAACCCATGGCGCAGCACATTTCTAAGAAATGGACGAGGAACTGCTACTTAAATGATACTCCTAGAGGTAGGAGAACCAAGAAGATATGATACAAACCGAGATCAGCTAAAAGGCAAAGCTCCCATGGTATATTATGACCACTCCCAACTGACCAGCTTCCAATCCCATCATGGACCTCCTACCGTTGAATCTTGAATGGTTGTCGTCGAAAATCATCAAAAACCGTCAAAATGGTCGTTGAAAAACTCAATATAGGATTGACTCAAAGTCGAGCTCGGGTAATCGCCTGTTTAACTCGAAGCAGATTCTGAAAGTCCTGACTCAAAGTCGAACTTGGGTGATCACCCATTTGACTCGAAATAAACCTAGAAAATTTTGACCCAAAATCAGACTAGGGTAAAACCAAGATTTTCTCCAAGCAAACATGCAAATGGCTCTAAGCAACGTTTATCACCAACCCGGTACATCAAAGTCTGTGACTCCAAGCGAATCATGTGCTAACTCCAAGAAAATGGTAAATTTTCTTGGGTCGGACTCCAAGTAAAATACCACCTATCCATCAATGTTGATTCATCTTCTTTTGCCCATAACTCGAACATGCAAACTCCAAATACCTAGAAATTTGGAATGCAACCTTATGGGGCCTTCCTTGTCACCCTAGATCGATCTCACCTTCTTTGAAAATTTTTGGGGATCGTCACCGATCCATGACCCCATCATAAGTGATTTGTCATTCAAATGGCATTTTCAATCATTCAAGCATGGATAATCATGCATATATCATTTTTAAGCATTATAAACAGCCATAACTTGAAAATGGACTGGTCTGATAATGATTAGAGCACCTTCCCCAATCGATACCCATTCACCAAAGTTGTTCAACATGCAGAATATCTAAAGAAGTTTATCATGCCAACTATACCTTTTGTACAACTATACAACTAATTCGAAATTGCTTTTTTACAGGTATGACTAGCATATGGACGAAGCGAGGGTGACGGATGCAGTCTACTGCAAGGCCCTCAGGAATCATTAAAGAATGAAACAACCTACTACCTTGGAAGAATTCTATGGGAAGGCAAACTAGTTCTAAAGACAAGAAGTAGTGCAATTGGAAGAAGGCAAACCCAGCAATTTACCAAAGAACATACCAAATGGTGAAGGAGCTACTGGACCTTAGGGACCTTCTGCCCATAAGGCTACTAAGAACCAGTAGAAAAGCACCCCAACTAACTGACAAAATCAGACGAAAGTATGATTATCAAACTCTAGCTAGCTAACAACTAAGTAATGGGGCAGCAACCTAAAGTGATGCCATCTCATCCATTCTTATCTACTTTCCTTTTCCAAATGAGCCGAATCGGGACACTAGGGGCATTGCAAATAGCACGACAAAAGAAATGCTTCCATGCCCTCGAGGAGTTATTTTGATCCCCCTTCTAATAACCGGCATTACTCTGGTAGCGTCGAGAAGCCTTCTCCAAAGGATCGTCGAACAAACAGATCCTACCCCTTAGTCTCCGAGAACCGATATAATTGTGTTCCCGCAAGCTAGATCTCAAAAATTTCTCTTGAAGTCAAAGAATCATTGCTTTAAGACCACTGGACCATCGGAGAAACGACCCAAAACACCTCTTGGAATCGATAAATTATCATTTCATAACCGGTAAATCGGCGATCATCCGATCCAAAAAACCCTTTGTGAACGTGAAGGTCTTTCACGAACTAAAACATCGTGAAGGTGAACTAATAGATCAGCGGTCATCTGATTTGAAAACCCTTGGCGAACATAAAGGTCATTCATGAACTAAAGCATAATAAAGGTGAACTAGTAGATCAGCGGTCATCTGATACAAAAAACCCTTTGCGAACGTGAATGTATTTCATGAACTAAAGCGTCATGAAAGCGAACCCGTAGATCATCGATCATCTGATCCAAAAAAACCCTTCAAGTATGTGTTGGTCTTTCACAAACTAAAGCGTCGTGAAGGCAAATCGGTAGATTAGCGGTCATCTGATCCAAAAAAACCCATCGTGAACGCAAAGGTCTTTCACGAACTAAAGCATCATAAAGGCGAACCGGTAGATTAGCGATCATCAGATCCTAAAAGCCATTAATGAATGTGAAGTTATTTCATAAACTAAAGCATCGTGAAGGCCAATCGATAGATAAGTGGTCACCTGATCAAAAAAACCCTTCGCGAACATGAACGTCTTTCACGAACTAAAGCATTATGAAGGTGAACCGATAGATCAGCGGTAGTCTAATCCAAAAAATCCTTCAGGAAGGAGAAGGTCTTTCACGAACTAAAGCGTCATGAAGGCGAACTAGTAGATCGGCGAAATTTGTGTATGACTGTTATCCACGAGGGAGAATTGGAAGATCAGCAGTCATCTGATTCAGAGCCCTGTGAAGTCAACGAAGTCATGCTCGGAGACCATAAATCGACAATCATATCAATCACTCCACATAATTAATGGAATCACGTCCAACGACCGATGAAACAAACAGTGTTGAACTCCAAAGCTTCAAAGTCGCTCAATGGAACTAAGACAAAGCTGAACTGACCTTGTAGTTAATCAAAGGCTGACTCGAATAATGCCAAGACTTAGAACTCAGAAGAACCGCACTCACTGCACTAGGGGCAACCAGACTAGTTGTGGAGATACTCTTGGTAGAGTTCAAGTGCGCCAACAACCCTATGGCATGGGGGCACCACACACACTTGAATAGCCATAAGGAAGGCCGAGACTAAACATTCCATAGTTCGGTTATGCCCGATCAAAATTTCTGGCATTCTGACAACTACGGGCTTAACGACTTAGCTAGCGCAACAAATGAAATAGAGGCATAATACTTGCTTACTTCTTCCCATCTCCTCCTTTACCATCCTTGGTGACCAGTTCCTTTTCCTCTAAGACTATATGCCAGTTGAAGACCAATTCCCAAAAGGCATTTTGGACAAAAAAACTGAGAGTCTTGCTCCGAACTCCCACAAGCTCTTTCTTCATAACCATCTCCATGCGGTCAGCTGCAGATCTCTCCACCATGGCAACCTTATTTGTTTGGTCATGCACATCTTTTCGAAATATGGAAGGATCATCGAAACCACGGTTATCAAATCTAGAAACCACTTATCTCTTAAAACTGATGAAATCGCATTCCAGCGAAGTCAAATCACCAGATTGATGGGAAAACTCGATCCATACCTTCTAAGAACTGCAATCGCTCCTCTAACGCTAAGAAGGCCTGTTAACCCAAAAAATGGATCAACAACCTAGAATAAGTGCGAAAGCACCAGCCCCCATTCTTACAGAGCAAGAGTAAAGAGATAAATGTAAAAAAAAGGCAGAAATAGAGAGAAGACAAGAAGATTTTTATAGTGCTTCGGCTATTAATAAAGCCTACATCCATTTTATATTTTTTATCACCGACCGATTGCTGTTACAAAGCTAATTGGAATACAAAGTTCTCGAATATCCTTAGCTTGATCAAGTCTCCTATAACGATCTCGATTTTTAAGCTAAATTTAAATTTGTAATTAATTTAATTTTTGAAATGAAATTGTGAATTAATTTGGTATTTTACATATTAAATAGTTATTTATTTATTTATTAATATAAATGTATATAAATATGATTTTAAATAGAATTTCTAGTTGGAAATTCAGAAATAAATATTTCAAATAATATATAAATAATAAATGTAATTACGGATCAATTTGAAAATTTGGGGTAAATATATATCAAAAGATTGTAAATAAAGAAAGTGATTTGAAAATTCAATAAATTATGAATAGAATTTTGATTTGGTATTTAATATAATAATTTTCAAAATTTATTTTTGTTAAATTCTATATATATATACATGTCTGTGTGCGTGTGTGTGTTATATACATGTGTGTGTATTTGTTTATGTATAATTAAATTTTGAAAACCATTTTTCTTTAAAAGTTGTATAAGTGTAAATAATTGAAATGTATGTATAATCTCTATATATATATATATATATATATATATATTTAAAGCAAGAATGAATAAAGGTTTTAATATTCATATATATACAAATCTTTTGAGATTAAATAAGATTTGATAAAAGATTTAAATTACTTTTCTTTATATATGTTTGGAAATTAATAAGGAAACATATGTAAACATAAAAATAGACAAGAGTTGACATAAAATAGTTTGTATATAAATTAAATAATTTATTTTAAAAAGGGGTTAAAACATAAATCTATAAATTAATTAAAATAAAGGAATTAAACGTAGAATGTTTACATTTTAACATTTGTAAAATGGTAATGCAAGTAGCTAACAAGTGTTAGTTTATTAAACAAGTGGCTGATCATGTGTTAATCTAATTTACAAGTGGAAAAGCTAGTATTTCTTTTTAATTTGAATTAGACATAGAAAATAATATGTTTAAAGAAGAAATTAGGTTTACCAAATTTTCTCTCATAACTTCACAAACTTGAGAAGGAATTAAAGCCAAAACAAAATCAAAAGCATGATAAAAATCAAAACCTGAAAAATGGAAACAATAGAAAAATCAAACCTGGTAATTGAACCTCAAAACAAAGATCAGAGAAAATCGATTCAAGAGCAACAAAAACAAAAGCAAGTTGAATCAAAATCCAAGTTCCAGATCATTTGAAAAGGCTAAAGCAATTTCTTTATTCTTTGCTTCTTCCCAGACAGGTGAGCAAACCAAGTCACTCAAGCTTGAATCTGAGATATTTCTTGATGTTTTGTACTTCTATTTGTTAAGAGAAGTGTTGTATGGAGTGAAAATATATCTGAAATGCATTTTTAGGCTTAGTTGTTTAAAAAAATATATGTTCAAATCAAAAAGATTTAAATTTTAAAAATGGTTTCAAGTCGAAATGTTTAGTAACCATTTTGAAATTATGAAATAGCAATGATAATCTAAATCAAGTTAAAAATCAATGATCTTTATTTTATGTTTTAACTTTACAAATAGATTTGTATTTCAAAATGATAAATTTTGATAATCAATTCGTGATTTTTTAAGTCTGTATACAATGAGATATTTCAAGATGAACGGATTTCATTCAAAAATATATTTCCGTCGACTTCGTCGACGAGAGAATTGCTGCCTGTTCTGGAAGGGTCAGATGGTCGTAAGGGAGGCATCGACCGAGAGGCATCGACCCTGGCCAAATCTTGAAATTTTGGTTTGGATTGGGAGAACGAGTCGAATTTAGGGTTTTATGGTTGGCTTCAGCAATGGTTGCGATGCGGTGATTTTGAGGCAAGGAGAGGCGACCGGAGTTTGAGTGGTTTGGTACGAAGGTAGCTGCGTTGTAGGGCTTTCATCAGAGGTAGGTGGCATGTGTGGTAGTGGTCCGTCGACATTGCGTTGGGTCAATTTGCGAAGATGGTAGAGTTTTCTGGTTTTGAATTTTGGGTGAGCAGAAGATCGATTTTTTCGACCAGAGGTGGAGTTGGCGTCGGCGACGCAGCGAAACGAGTCTAGGGACGAGGGACTTGTTGATGGTGTCACGACGGCGAGATGATGGGCGGCTCGGTTGTGCACATGCACGTGTGTCACCGTGCATGTTTGTTCCAGGTGAGATCGGTCGTCTCGATGGTTGGTGATGCGTGCGATATAGGCTCGGTGAAGGTCTCATAAGAATTCGCGAATGAATTGATGCAGGATGTAGTTACTTGATCGATTGGGTGCATCTCTGATGATACAGGAGTTGAGAGATGAGGGGAGAAGGTGGGAAAGCTTTTCAGATTGGGTTGGGCTTCGGCCTGTCTAGTAATTAATGATGAGATTGTAAAAGAAAAGAGGATCAAGTTTAAAGCATGAGTTAAAGAAGGGGTGCTTGGGAATAAGCTTGGGAAAACATTGGTTGTGCTCGGGTTTTAATATGTTGAGTTACCTGGTTTGAAAAGAAAGTAAAGTTTGAACAAGTTTTTTTCTAGATTTCAATTGTTTTAAATTGTGTGTTTTAAAGGTAATTATAGATTAGATTAATTATGTAGTTGAATTAATAAGTTTCAAAATATAAAAGAGATAGTAACCAAATTCCTAAATAAAGTTTTCAAATGATTTTAAAGACTGAATTTTGAAATGTTTGAAATTATTTTACTTTTTGAGTAATTATATTGGGATAATTATTGAATGAAATTAATTTAAAGGTGATTTAATTAATGTATGATTACTTAATGTAATTAAGTGGTAATTACTTTGTGTAATTACAATAAAGGATAATTAATTAATTAATTAATATTAATTAATATTAATTAATAAAAGTAATTAAAGGTAATTATATAATTACTTAATTACAGTTAATTAATTAATGATCAAAGTTGATTAATCAAGTAATTAAGGAAAATTAATTAATTAACGATTAATTTATGAAAGTGATTAGGGATAATCACTTATTTTAATTAATTAAGGATAATTAATTAAATGGTAATTAATTAAGGGTGAATTAATTTATGAAATTAATTAAAGATAATTATTTAAAGGTTAATTATTTAATGATTAAAGGTTAATTAATTTATTAATTAAGATTGATTTAATTAATAATTAAAGGTTAATTAATTTATTATTAAAGCCTAATTAATAAATGATCAAAGGATAATTAATCAAAATGATTTGTAATTAATTAATATTAATTAACCAGAATCAGTAATGTAACGGCCCGCAAATCCGTACCCCTTGAGTCGACACTATTCTACAACAATCAACTCAAGTTGTACAGAAATACGAACCATTTGGGTTTAAGAAGAAGAGGCAGAAGAAAAGAAAACAAAATCAACATCAGAATCTAACCATCGCAGCGGGATAAAATATAATAGATAATAAATAATCTTTACTCAATCAAATATATCTTTGTTTATATATTACATCAATCAGAGTACATCAATCACAACTCAACATAAATATCATACAAATGGGTACACACAACTCAACACAGCGGAATATGTATATATAAACAAGTACGAGAGTACGCATCGTCATCTTGCTCGTCTCCTGAGCTCCACAGCATCATATCCTGTATTCTATAATACTCGGTCTGACCCGAGCATTACTGTTAAATAACACCCGAGTCAGTCTGGAATACCAGCGTGAGAAAATCACACCCAATTGATTATTAAAGTTTCAAAATCCTTTGAAAACAAAAGCATCTTGTAAGACCACGCCACAAATAAACATGTCGGGTTTTTACCTTACGATAGCTAAAACACTTTTTATAGAAATCCTCTGATATTATAATAGGGTCTATATACAAATACTTATAAAATAGCCGAAATTGTTACATTCATTAAATTCCAGCTACTAGCCACAGAGTGGGTAATACAAAAAAAAATCGTACAAGGCTCGTAGGGAGAATTGTTTTCCAACTAATGACTAGCCACTGGGGTACCACCTGTCACAGTACGGGGCCTAGATCACCGTACCGAGGAGTACGCCCGCTCTCCTGCAACACAAGGCCGGGACTACCCCTTACTGGATAATCCCGAGTGAGATCACCCCGCGGTTGGGATCAGCAACCGCCCACTAAGCCGAAATAAAAAGGGACATCTAGACTGGAATGACCTCACCCTGCTTGGGTGCTACCCACCTAGCCTTGCTGCATAACCCCCGATTTTCAGTCATTCCCGTTTGATAAGGCTTGAGGCTAAGCGTTACCTTTTTAAGAATATATTCCTTAGAATGCCCATCGTCCACCTGACGATGTTTCGCAAGCATTCATCCATACAAGTCCATCCCGGGTTCGAACGGAACCGAAGGCACTATTCCTACTACATCCATTTTGGAAATATCCTCAGGATTAGTAGCGACTAGCCCTTGCACTTCACTGCTCCATCTTCGAATCCAAAACTGTTTTCACGAAACGTACAGACCGGATCGAAGTGGTTTTCGAGAAATAAATCTCGATCCCGGTCTCTTCGAAACAATCAACGTATTTGTCCAATATTGATAGTCGGTTATTTAACCATCAATTAATATTCACAAACAGCCATCAACCAATAAATAATTTTCCAAATTATTTATTTATCCAATATATCTTTACAAGATATATTTCAGATTTTCAACCCTTTTTAAAACAGTTCCAACCCAGTTTCCGCTCACGGAATACATTACCCTGATATTTATTTCCTTTGGGGCACCAAGTTCAAAATACTTTTGGATTTAAAAATAAATTTTAAAAGAAATTTATTATAGAACATACTTTATAACTTTAAAATCAAAACTACTTTAATACTTTATTAAAATATATATATACTTTAAGAATATTTTGAATAAAACCTCTTTATAAAATGTAAACTAATTTTTCTTTCAAAACATAATACCAAGTCACCTTTATATAATTACTACATTAATAGATTTGAAAACACTTGCTTTAAAAGTTAAACATTAGAGATAATAAATTTTCTAAGCATGCTTTTTAAAACCATTGTTAAAACCTTTACTTATATTTAAAATTGCTTTGAAAACCATACTTGGCTATCCCGAGAAATACTCTTCTCTTTCACATCCTTGAAAAATAAATCTCCATTTATTTTTAAACAAATTTACCATTTCTTTAATAAATTCACACCTTGAATTTATACTTCCAAATCCACTTCACCTTTATAAACCCAGATTATAAAATTCAAAATCTCACTTTTCTTTAATTTCAATTCCAGACACTTAAATAAAATTTACAATTTACTTCTAATTTACTTCACTTTGAAATAAATTCCCTCACTTACTTTATTTATTTTAAATTCCATTAACTTTAAGATTTTTACTTCTTTATTATGAGTTAAAATGCTTTCAAAAATACCAATTTCAAATTTCCAAAATTCCTTCTTATCCTTTGATTAAATTTAACCCTTAATTTTAAAAATGACTTCTTTAATCTTTAAACTAACATCACTATAGTTTAAAATTTATTATTCCCCTGTGTATTCAAAATTCCCTCTTTTTCCATATTTATTAGAATTCTGAAATTGCTTTTTCTTTATTTTATTTTTCAATTCATTATTAAATTTATTCAAATTCTCGAGAATTTATTTTACTTAAAATTTTATTCTTTTATTTCTTTTCACAAATCCAATTCTATAGATTTTGATAACTCATTACATTGAGATAGTCAATTCAACCATACCATCCAATATTTCAATTACCAATAAAATCATCACAGGATATCAAATATTCATAACACAGAATATTAAATGATCTAAATAAATTTGAGGAATCCAGTTGGATCCCTCCAACCTGTTTTCCCTGCATCCATAGATGTTAGTACAATATATAATACCAATTTCAAATATATACTATACTATACAGCACATCAATCAATTCATCCGTTCAAACATTTATATAAATTTAATCATTTAAATTTAAATTTAAATTAACTGAGTGAGACTAACTCACCTTTAATTTCCATTCGCAATCCACTTCAATATTGCCTTGGATTTCTAGATGTTTGACCTTGAATAAACAATTCACAATTTATCACTATTTGAATTATCAAACAATTATCACCGTTCACATATTTGATTTTAACTTATAATTTGATTTAACTAATTTCCCTTTGAAATCTTTAGTATCTAAAATAATTAAACAAACACATTAAACAATTTAATCACTACAATACATTTTAAAATTAAATCAACTGATGATTTAACCATCTTATTTATCATTTTTTTTTAAAAAAAATAAATTGTGAGTTTAAAATTATGCACATATTTTTCTCTTTAATAAATAACAAAAATAAGAATTTATTTTACTGTTCCAAATATATATATGGCTGATTCTATTTTAAACAAAACTGCTTTGAAATCAAAATAAATTTTTAAAACTCGCTGTATACTTCCTTCCTGTATATGTAACATTTATTAAATTAAATTAAGAATGAAAATAATACCTCACTAACAACTCTCTTGCGAGCATCTCAAACTGACAGCACCTCCTTCCCAGATCGAACTGCCTTCCTCCAACGATCGATGCACCTTGACACCTCATTCTCAAACTCAACACCAAGTCGCGACATACCCTCCGTTACACCAACACCCACGTTGCTTTCATCGAGCTCGAAACTGCCCTCATTGCCATCTCGAGACACGTGCGTGTGAAAAATATCCACCATCCAACGATCGAATCGCGCTTCCAGTTCGCTGCCTCAAATCACGCGCGTGCATCCGCTAATCAATTTAAGCCCAATCCCAAATTGTCGTTCGACTCACACCACTGAATCCCTAAATCGCGACGTAGTATGATCGCTTGCAGGTGCCAGGCGCATGCGATTTGAATCGAAATCGAACTCGATTTCGATGCATATATTATTTTTTTATTAATCTGCGTTAAAGGGGAAGCTCAATCTGAATGATGATGGCTTCGGCCATTATTTGAAAGTTTTCGATCTGAGGAATTTAGGGCTTCGGCCATTAATTCGTGACCGGGTTTCGAAAGAGGAATGCACGATTTGGAGAGAAGCAAGAAAGAAAAGAAAATGAACTCGGTTTGAAATTAGATTTTGCTAGAAGCCATATTCGTTTGCTTTTATTTTTGGCAAAGCTTTGTTAAAATAAAACGAGGGTAGGTCGGCTAGATTGTTTTGGAAGCACGAGGAACGTGCTTTGAAGGGAAGGTAGCTTGTGGGAGAAAACTCGCTACAGGGTTTTGAAAGATGACAGGATCACGGCTGAAAGGAAAGGAAGCGGCTGATGTTGATTATTATTATATATATTTTATTTAATTTCAATTCGTCTTGATATAAATTTCAATGCGTTTAGTTATCGTACGCTCACACAACAACTCCGATCAATACGAAATTTGAAACCCGATAATAATACAATATTTCGGATCCAATGGAACTGGTTTCGTCGAATTCCGAGACTGTGCCTCGGAAGGCTATTTTTAAATTCAATTTAAATGATAAAAATTTAAAACTGAACAAACCACTGTTAATTTCGATTTTACAACTTCTATTATCTTCAATGTTATCAATATAAATTTTACAAGCCTTTAAATTATTTTTAATAGGCTTAAAATTCGAGATTCAATAATTTGCTCAACTTCTAATAATTAAATTCTATTATTTAATTATCAAACAAATAGCGATATTTGTAATTCCAGTTAAAATTATTATATTGAATATTTAAAATTAATAAAATATTCCAGTTTTAAATGCTCGAAAATTCCAGGTCGTCACATTTCTCCCGCCTTAAAAGAATTTCGTCCCCGAAATTACTAATTAGGAAGAATGGTCCAATACCCGTTTACTTTTTCCCCGAAACCAAACGATTTCTAACAATTCAACATCTTATCAACTATCTTTTTATAAAAGATCCATTATTATTCTTATTAACTTTCCAAACCTTTCCCTTAGTTCCCTAATGACTTTACCTATACAATCATTCAAATTATAATTCAAAACTAAATTTAGAATTATCGAAAATTTTCTCAAAATTTTTCTAACTCCCTAAATTCTCGAAAAATTTCGCCAGCGCCTCCTTTGCGCGGCTGACTCAATACAACTACAAAATGGCTCTATGGCCTCCCAAAACCAAAATGAAAACAAAACGCCAAGTGGCTCAATCCAAAAACCCAATCAAATTTTACACCAAATTTAAATACATACCTTTTTGTCGAGCATTTCAAATTTATCTTCTGAAATCAAAATCAATTCTCTTTACCTTTATATTACCTGCACATCTTACACAGCAATATGTCCCATCACAATATTCAAAGACATTTTATCGACTTTCTTACAAATGCCAATATTTATCCAAATATTAACTTAGAATATATTTGCAATATTCAATTTCCCATTTAAGAATTGACCATTCCTTAAGTAAACATAAGCATTTTATATGTTTCTTTATTTATTTCCGTCTTACCACTTCAGTTTATATCTATTTCTATTCAAATTGATTCTTTCATTACTATAGGAATTCAATTTATCTTTAACTCTGAATATTTAAATTTTATTTGTCATTTAAAACTAATTTATGTCATTATTTTAAATTGGTTTCATTTATTAAATTATTTCAATTCCCAATTCTAAATAGTTTTGTCGTTAACAAAATTTTCCAAAAATTTTCAAAAATTTCTAACTCCCAAAATTTCCGGAAAATTTTGGCAGAGTCTCCTTTATACGGAGGAGCTTTTGCAATTTGACAAAAGAGATAAATATATATACATCGACCCACACGGTCGGAAAAACCAAAAACAATTCATATTTCCTATTTTTTATTGCATAGGCGTACCTTATTTAGCATTTTTAAGCAGACAGCTTATCATTTTTAGCAAATAGCATAACCAAATCCAATCACACGGCTTCCAGGTACCTGTACTTACTCAATTTAAACATATAAGTGCCAAATATATGCAGTTTAACTATATTTCACTTAGTTGCAATGGTTAAAACATATGAATTCTAAAGAAATGCACATCCAACATTTTCCGTAAGAAATTTTTACAACTTTCATACTAATTCAACTGTTTCAATTAAATTATAAACCATTTTCATACAATTTGAATGGTTTTCAATCCATTCGTATACCACTTCATCAATTTGAATGGTTTAAAACTCAATCGCTTACATTTAATTTATTCTTAATCAAACTGAACTCATATTTAATTCAATTTCTTTCAAAATCAATTTATTTTACCCTTATCAACACATAGAATTTTAATTACTTCCATTTACATCCAAACGACAATTTATTCCATGCAATTCGATGAGATTTATGTGAATAAATCAGTATTTATGCTTTATAACCAATTTAAATTGATTTCAAATTAATTTATATTTAATTCTATTCCATTTTCAATTTATTCACAATCCATATATTCTCATTTTAATTGCATTTCAAATTTGAATCCATTCACTTGCATTTCATTTCATTAGCCAAACTAGTTTATTCAAAACCATTAACTACTTAGGTTCATCTTCATTACCTATTAAATTTTATTCACAGTCCACTCACTTATACTTCATTTCTTATCCACATTTATTTAAATTCATTTTATTAAACTTGGAACATTCTATTTTCTTATTGTCTCAAGTTATTTCGATTCCTTAATAAATTTAAATGGTTTACAATTATTTATTCTAGAATTTCATTCCATTAATATTATTTATAACTCATCGAATTTTATTTCGATTAAAAATTCACCTTCACTTGATTTAAAACCAATCCAATATTATTAAACTTTGTTTAAGTTGAATTCAATTCAACTCTCCTTCATTCATTTAGCTTAAGTCAATTTACTTCAATTTATTCAAATTTTATACTTAAGCTCATCCTCATTTTTGCAAGTAAATTTTTCCCTTTTATACTCAACTTAACTCAATTGATTACAAGGCCATATCCAATTTATTTCCACATATTTGGATTTAATTTGCAATTCATACCATTATTATTTTAATCCATTTACATTTTTTTTTATTTCGACACATTCCCAACTATATTCAATCTGTTAACACTTCAAGTTAAATTTTAATTTATAACTCAAGTTCCGAATCCACTATCCATTTTTCAATTTTCCACCAAATTTCATAAACTCGCTATTCAATTACATTCTCGGTTCATTTAATTAATTGCAAAGCCACTTTCAATTATATTCCTTCACTGATGATTCAAGTCGAATTTGATTTTTAACTTGAGTTTTATCTTCACACTTCATTATTAACTCACAATTCAGCTTTATTTAACTACAATAGGTTCCATTTACTCATTTCATTAACTAATTTATTAACAAATTAATTCTTCTCTATTTATAGTTGAATACTTGATTTTTAATTCCAAATACCACTTCATTTTATTTTCTTAGTTCAATTTTATTATATAATTCAAGTTTGGATTTTCCTTTCATTTTCCAATTCATCAAAATATTAATTTTGGGCTTTCTATCCCATTTATTTTCCATCTATTCAGGTAAGAATCTAATTCCATTTAATAACTTAATTGAATTTTTATTCCAATTCAATTTTATTTTAACTCGGATTTATTTAACTCAATTCGATTTTAACTTAATTCGAATACAACTGGATATTATTTTCAGCTTATTCAATTAATTTTCAATCCAGTCAAATTTTATTCCCCAATCCCAGTTAATTTCATTTTTAACTTTCACCTTTAAATTTAAATTCCATTATCCAAAGCTTATTTTTCTTTCATGATTCAAAAATCATCCCAATTTACAAGCTTACAACCCATCTTATCGGGATTTTTAAACTCCCGGCTTTGGTTTCAAATTTATTTTGAAATCTCCAACATCTCAAATCATACTTCTCAAAAATTAAACCAATCCTGGTTTTTATTTCCATCAAATTTCCTTTAAAATTTTCAAAAACAAACAAGTTTTCCTGAACAAATCAAATTTGGCAGCAATCTGTCACTTAGAAACTCGAAAATGAACATCGATGATGCTGCAGTCATCACCGAAGTTATTTTCCAGCTACTGAAGTGGATTCAATGCTATATCACTTTCAAAATTCATTTTAAAACAAATTTCCTTTCAGAAGTACCTCTAAAACAATAATGCTACCCCCCTCCCCTTTTTTTTAATCTTCAAATACTTTGATAAACACTTCCAAATCTCCGGAATTTTAAATTTCCAAAGCCTGCTTAAATAAATTTTTACTGTAATTCATTTGCATAGCTTATGCTCATACAAATTCTTATTTGATTATATTTCAATTTATAAATTTCATTTACAATTCATATTTATGAATTTTATTTTAAAATGAATTTATCTCCTTAACCTTTAGTTATGTTTTAAATTTCTAGTTAAATTTTCACTTAACAATGATAATACTTTAAATATCATCATTCCTAACAACCAATTAACATCCAAGCAACCATATATTAGCTAAATAGTTTTCAAAAACTATTCTTTATATCAAAATATGTTTTTGGGTAAAATTATTTCATTTACCCACATTTAAAACAATACCGTGTCGATTGTTCTATTCAAGTGTTTAGAAACCCCTTCGATACAGTTGCGCAGACTGTGTCGACGAAGGTTCATATGCCGCTCAATAAACCAATAAAAACAATATTAAAACAATTTATATTCACTAACAAATACGCGCTCATATCTATTAATACGCTCAAATACTCATTATAGAGTACTACGGACTCTATTTTATGAGTAATTCCCACCAGAGCCTAGGTTATCACCAACCTAAGCTCTGATACCAACTGTAACGGCCCGTAAATCCGTACCCCTTGAGTCGACACTATTCCACAACAATCAACTCAAGTTGTACAGAAATACGAACCATTTGGTTTTAAGAAGAAGAGGCAGAAGAAGAGAAAACAAAATCAACATCTGAATCTAACCATCGCAGCGGGATAAAATATAATAGATAATAAATAATCTTTACTCAATCAAATATATCTCTGTTTATATATTACATCAATCAGAGTACATCAATCACAACTCAACATAAATATCATACAAATGGGTACACACAACTCAACACAGCGGAATATGTATATATAAACAAGTACGAGAGTACGCATCGTCATCTTGCTCGTCTCCTGAGCTCCACGGCATCATTCCTATATTCTATAATACTCGGTCTGACCCGAGCATTACAGTTAAATAACACCCGAGTCAGTTTGGAATACCAGCGTGAGAAAATCACACCCAATTGATTATTAAAGTTTCAAAATCCTTTGAAAACAAAAGCATCTCGTAAGACCACGCCACAAATAAACATGTCGGGTTTTTACCTTACGATAGCTAAAACACTTTTTATAGAAATCCTCTGATATTATAATAGGGTCTATATACAAATACTTATAAAATAGCCGAAATTGTTACATTCATTAAATTCCAGCTACTAGCCACAGAGTGGGTAATACAAACAAAACTCGAACAAGGCTCGTAGGGAGAATGGATTTCCAATTAATGACTAGGCACTAGGGTACCACCTGTCATAGTACGGGGCCTAGATCACGTACTGAGGAGTACGCCCGCTCCCCTGCAACATAAGGCCGGGACTACCCCTTACTGGATAATCCCGAGTGAGATCACCCCGCGGTAGGAATCAGCAACCGCCCACTAAGCCGAAATAAAAAGGGACATCTAGACTGGAATGACCTCACCCTGCTTGGGTGCTACCCACCTAGCCTTGTTGCATAACCCTTGATTTTCAGTCATTCCCGTTTGATGAGGCTTGAGGCTAAGCGTTACCTTTTTAAGAATATATTCCTTAGAATGCCCATCGTCCACCTGACGATGTTTCGCAAGCATTCATCCATACAAGTCCGTCCCGGGTTTGAACGGAACCGAAGGCACTATTTCTACTACATCCATTTTGGAAATATCCTCAGGATTACTAGCGACTAGCCCTTGCACTTCACTGCTCCATCTTCGAATCCAAAACCTTTTTCACGAAACGTACAAACCGGATCGAAGTGGTTTTCGAGAAATAAATCTCGATCCCGGTCCCTTCGAAACGATCAACGTATTTGTCCAATATTGATAGTCGGTTATTTAACTATCAATTAATAGTCACAAACAGCCATCAACTAATAAATAATTTTCCAAATTATTTATTTATCCAATATATCTTTACAAGATATATTTTAGATTTTCAACCCTTTTTAAAACAGTTCCAACCCAGTTTCCGCTCACGGAATACATTACCTTGATATTTATTTCCTTTGGGGCACCAAGTTCAAAATACTTTTGGATTTAAAAATAAATATTAAAAGTACTTTATTATAGAACATACTTTACAACTTTAAAATCAAAACTAATTTAATACTTTATTAAAATATATATATACTTTAAGAATATTTTGAATAAAACCTCTTTATAAAATGTAAACTAATTTTTCTTTCAAAACATAATACCAAGTCACCTTTATATAATTACGACATTAATAGATTTGAAAACACTTGCTTTAAAAGTTAAACATTAGAGATAATAAATTTTCTAAACATGCTTTTTAAAACCATTGTTAAAACCTTTACTTATATTTAAAATTGCTTTGAAAACCATACTTGGCTATCCCGAGAAATACTCTTCTCTTTCACATCCCTTAAAAATAAATCTCCATTTATTTTTAAACAAATTTACCATTTCTTTAATAAATTCACACCTTGAATTTATACTTCCAAATCCACTTCACCTTTATAAACCCAGATTATAAAATTCAAAATCTCACTTTTCTTTAATTTCAATTCCAGACACTTAAATAAAATTTGCAATTAACTTCTAATTTACTTCACTTTGAAATAAATTCCCTCACTTACTTTATTTATTTTAAATTCCATTAACTTTAAGATTTTTACTTCTTTATTATGAGTTAAAACGCTTTCAAAAATACCAATTTCAAATTTCCAAAATTCCTTCTTATCCTTTGATTAAATTTAACCCTTAATTTTAAAAATGACTTCTTTAATCTTTAAACTAACATCACTTTAGTTTAAAATTTATTATTCCCATGTGTATTCAAAATTCCCTCTTTTTCCACATATTAGAATTCTGAAATTGCTTTTTCTTTATTTTATTTTTCAATTCATTATTAAATTTATTCAAATTCCCGAGAATTTATTTTACTTAAAATTTTATTCTTTTATTTCTTTTCACAAATCCAATTCTATAGATTTTAACTCATTACATTGAGATATTCAATTCAACCATACCATCCAATATTTCAATTACCAATAAAATCATCACAGGATATCAAATATTCATAACACAGAATATTAAATGATCTAGATAAATTTGAGGAATCCATTTGGATCCCTCCAACCTGTTTTCCCTGCATCCATAGATGTTAGTACAATATATAATACCAATTTCAAATATATACTATACTATACAGCGCATCAATCAATTCATCCGTTCAAACATTTATATAAATTTAATCATTTAAATTTAAATTTAAATTAACTGAGTGAGACTAACTCACCTTTAATTTCCATTCGCAATCCACTTCAATATTGCCTTGGATTTCTAGATGTTTGACCTTGAATAAACAATTCACAATTTATCACTATTTGAATTATCAAACAATTATCACCGTTCACATATTTGATTTTAACTTATAATTTGATTTAACTAATTTCCCTTTGAAATCTTTAGTATCTAAAATAATTAAACAAACACATTAAACAATTTAATCACTACAATACATTTTAAAATTAAATCAACTGATGATTTAACCATCTTATTTATCATTTTTTTAAAATAAAAATAAATTGTGAGTTTAAAATTATGCACATATTTTTCTCTTTAATAAATAACAAAAATAAGAATTTATTTTACTGTTCCAAATATATATATGGCTGATTCTATTTTAAACAAAACTGCTTTGAAATCAAAATAAAATTTTAAAACTCGCTGTATACTTCCTTCCTATATATGTAACATTTATTAAATTAAATTAAGAATGAAAATAATACCTCACTAACAACTCTCTTGCGAGCATCTCAAACTGACAGCACCTCCTCCCCAGATCGAACTACCTTCCTCCAACGATCGATGCACCTTGACACCTCATTCTCAAACTCAGCACCAAGTCACGACATACCCTCCGTTACACCAACACCCACGCTGCTTTCATCGATCTACGTGTGAAAAATATCTACCATCCAACGATCGAATCGCGCTTCCAGTTCGCTGCCTCAAATCACGCGCGTGCATCCGCTAATCGATTTAAGCCCAATCCCAAATTGTCGTTCGACTCACACCACTGAAGCCCTAAATCGCGACGGAGTATGATCGCTTGCAGGTGCCAGGCGCACGCGATTTGAATCGAAATCGAACTCGATTTCGATGCATATATTATTTTTTTATTAATCTGCGTTAAAGGGGAAGCTCAATCTGAATGATGATGGCTTCGGCCATTATTTGAAAGTTTTCGATCTGAGGAATTTAAGGCTTCGGCCATTAATTCGTGACCGGATTTCGAAAGAGGAATGCACGATTTGGAGAGAAGCAAGAAAGAAAAGAAAATGAACTCGGTTTGAAATTAGATTTTGCTGGAAGCCATATTCGTTTTCTTTTATTTTTGGCAAAGCTTTGTTAAAATAAAACGAGGGTAGGTCGGCTAGATTGTTTTAGAAGCACGAGGAACGTGCTTTGAAGGGAAGGTAGCGTGTGGGAGAAAACTCGCTACATGGTTTTGAAAGATGACAGGATCACGGCTGAAAGGAAAGGAAGCGGCTGATGTTGATTATTATTATATATTTTTTATTTAATTTCAATTCGTCTCGTTATAAATTTCAATGCATTTAGTTATCGTACGCTCACACAACAACTCCGATCAATACGAAATTTGAAACCCGATAATAATACAATATTTCGGATCCAATGGAACTGGTTTCATCGAATTCCGAGACTGTGCCTCGGAAGGCTATTTTTATATTCAATTTAAATGATAAAATTTTAAAACTGAACAAACCACTGTTAATTTCGATTTTACAACTTCTATTATCTTCAGTGTTATCAATATAAATTTTACAAGCCTTTAAATTATTTTTAATAGGCTTAAAATTCGAGATTCAACAATTTGCTCAACTTCTAAAATTTAATTCTATTATTTAATTATCAAACAAATAGAGATATTTGTAATTCTAGTTGAAATTATTATATTGAATATTTTAAATTAATAAAATATTCCAGTTTTAAATGCTCGAAAATTCTGGGTCGCCACAAGTAATTTATTCATAAGTAATTAATCTGGTTTAAATTTATCAGATGATTGATTTACCTTACTTATGCATATTTGGATTGCATGCTTTGAATTGTTTGATATTTTGTTGTGTAATGCTGTGTGATATGAATTATTTTGATTTGAGCTGGGATGAATACAATTTATTTATTTGCGATAAATTTATATTATTTATTTGTGAATCTATGAATGAAGATAAGCGCTATAGGATATTACCGCTTATCGATATTACTGTGCTTGGATTATGATGATTGATGATGTTGCACTATTGTGTAAAACCCATGGACTACACCATACACACAAATATGGATTGCACGACGAAATTGGTTAAGTCATAGATTTTTAAAATGGTTTTAAAGTTGAATTTTGAATCCAAATGGTTTTAGGAATGGAAGTGGGTTAAATATGAAAAGCTTTTGAAAAGGAGTTTTAAAGATAAAAGTTATTTTAAATAATTTGATAAAGTTTTGAAATTTAAATAGTTTGATTTGAATTTAAATTCAAGATTTGAAATTGAATTTTATGTTTGGAAATTATGGTTTAAAAAGGTTATACAAGTTATAAATGTGTTTATATGGGTTTTAAACCATTTTAAAAATATTATTTTGGAAATTTGAATTTAACCCATGTTTTATACTTGAAGGGCTTCAACTTATGCAAATGTAATCGGATTTTTCCGAAACGAAAACTATTTGTTTTCAAATATAATAGCTTTCATATAAATAAAGGATTTCCAATTTGTGTTGAAAGATTTCAAGTTTGAAATGAAAATTGTTTTGAAAGCTACGAATGAATCTTTGTTAAAGATTAGTGAACTTTGTTTTCAAAGTAAAGAGGATTTTAAAAGTGTGTCTTTTGTATAAAATATTTGAAATAGATTTTTTTGGAAGCTATGAATAAATCTTAGTGAAAGATTGGTGAACTTTGTGAAGTGAATCATTTTGTTTAAAGATTTGAAAATGGTAAGTTGTTTAAGCCATTTGAAAGGAAGGTTTTTGGGTAATAAGTTGTGACTTAGCTAAGATCCCAATATCCATATGCTTTTAAAATTAAGCGCTCATTATTTAGTTTAGCCAGGAGAGGACTTTATGTCATATAACCCATTCCGAATAATGATACGACGATATGGATAGCATTTGAAGACAGGTGGTGAAGACCGGATATTTTCGAAAATGAAAGGATAACCTATGACACCCCACCTCTATACTCACGCTAGCCAAGGACACTACGAGGTAATGCCGTCAACTAGCACGAAGAATAAGATTGTTGAGGAGCGACCATCCATGTAATTGCTTTGTGCGAGCACCGATATGTCAGTTAGTATAACATGCATTTCAATTCAAGAGGAAATCCGACATACCGATACAAACTCAAAGCTACTACACAGTGGCTTTATATAATCTTCGAAAACAAATATAGAAATAAGCATACACAAATCAGTCACAGATATCCATATCAAAAAGGCGGAAATAGATATGAATATAACACATAGAAGTGTACATCGGAGTAGTGGTTAAAGAAGATCCATAATATCACAAAAGAATGGGTACAAGTGCTAGATAAAAGAATAAGTATACATCAAGGAGTCTCTATCTCGTATGTATAACAACAAAAACTACTAAACTAGAGTAGTTATTCAAAAGTCGGATAATGTTCCCAAAAGATGAGTCAAGCAGAAGCACATGTAACATCTCGGTCTGACTCGAGTATTATTTAATAAGGAAATAATAAACGGATCAGTCTAGCTATAAATATCAGATAAAATGAGATAGAATAAGAGATATGAAAAAAACGTATGCTAACAATAATGCCATACTACGACGAGTATACAATAAATAACAAAAAAAATCATACAATATCACAAGAAATCTCAAAACACATAAAATAATGTCATATTCTTTATTTTATTCACCAAACCACAAATATTGACAAATATATCAATGCCAATCACAAAATTGGTGAATCACAAATTATAGAAATCATCAACTAGAAATCCAGAAATCACAAAAGGGGGGAGGCCTATCACAAAACGGGAGCATGAAAACTCACTAACATGTGTATCACAAACGAAACGCTATTCCATGGTTGCTAACCCACAATTTGAGCCGAGGCTCCACAAACGACCTGAAGACCATGGGTCGCTACCCCACCAATTTTGAGCCGACGCTCGACAGAAATGGGGTTTAGTCTCCCTCGCAGACAAAGAGACATCGCACATTGCTAGTCTAAATCACAAAATGATCAACATCGATCATCAAGAAGTGTCAGTTACACTAAGCTAGTAAATAAATGAGTTTAGCTTCATGTCCCATAACCACTGGCTTAACTTAAATATTTACGAACAAATTGTAGATTCCCACTCAAAAATTGTCACAAGAGTTTCAATCGAACAAGTCCAAAAATTAACCGACGAACTAAACACAAGCATTTCATATCACTTGTTTTACTAAACCATTTAATTAGATTTCTCAAACGAATGAGGAAAAGGTTTGTATATACTTTTAGGTTGGAAAACGGTTTTATAAACGAGCTTTGTATTAAAAGTAGAGTTGAAATCATTTTGATGAAACAGTTTTGATATTTACTACTAGTATAGAAACCTTTGTATTTTGAAGTGACAAGTCACAAAAATGATTGTAGAAACAATCAATCACCAATTATTCACATACGAAGACGTGAATCAAATCCATAGAAATTGATGCCGGAGCCATCAAAATGGATATTCCCAAAAATCCCGAAGTAGAAGTCACCAAAGTCGATAATAAATGATAACAACAGATCGGACAATCATGAATTGATTAAAATTGGAATCTCAAGCAAAATAGGCAAATTGGGCTAAAGCAAGCAGGTCAGTCGACTGGACCAGGTAGTCAGTCGGTCGACCTCGAGCCTGGAAACTTTTGAGTTTCCAGGTAATTCAACTGGACCATAAGGTCAGTCGATTGATACAGGGACAGAGAGTTTTCTGCCCCCTGGTTCAGTCGACTGAACCTGCTTCATCAGCAGTTTCAGCCTAGCCCCCTTGTGGGGGGAAACCCATAACGAGGAACGAAAATGAACGAGTGAGCAACGACGACTAGGGATTTACTCCTAGCGACAACCCAGCCTTGTATGGATCTCTGAAACACCACACTAACATGTTCAAACATCAAAGATTGGATTTTTAAAGATTTGACCTCAAAACACCAAAAATTGGAATATTCACCAAATCAATCCAAATCAAAAGCAAATGAATATAAATAAGTGTTAGGAATTCATACCTAACAATAATGATAACTATAGAAGAGATGCGAGTTCAAAAACTCACCTTTTATTCAAAAACAAGGAAGGAGAAGCTTGAAAACAAAGGAAGATCAACCATCTTCAATCTCAACTCTAAAGCTCCATTCTAAGATCATAAGCAAATATTTCCTATGTTAGGTTATAGGAAATTTCTGAAATTGGAGAGAGATTGAGATGGAGAAGAAGAAGATGATGCTTACCTGAGCTTCTCTTTGATTTTGGAGCTAGAACTTGAATTTGCAAAAGAAACTAGGGCTTAGGATTTTGAATTTCCAAAGCTTGAAGTGTAAGGAAATGAGAATGAATGAAGAGGAGAAGGGGTGGAGCTAGGGTATTATGTTAGGTTATTAGGCTGAAACCCAAACCCAAAGCCCTGTGTGAAAATGTCAAAATTCAAGCTAACTCCAAACATATCGATTTTACACTCAAAAAGGTCGCAAACACCATTTTGAACTCAACGGAAGCGACCTCGAGTCCTAATTTTGCTAATTGCAAAAAGTAGCGTTTCGGACTTTAATCCGACTAACGATGCTATATTTAAATATACAACGGTAAAATATGCATGTTGTTACAGACTCCTCTCCTTAAAGAAATTGCATCCTCGCAATATTTAAGAAGAAAATAAAGAGTAACAACCATAAAAGCATATCAACATAAAAGAAATTTGAAGTAAGAAGTTCACCTCTAAGGAGCACGAGAGAGTAAGTCTGGATGTGATCGCTCCATGAATTCTCTAGATTCCCAAGAGCAATCTTTAGAATTTGATAACCATTGGACTTTCATAAGAGGGACATCTTTATTACGAAGACGTTTAACCTCCATAGTAATGATACGAATAGGATGTTGCTCATAAGTCAAATTAGGAGAAACTTCAATTTCTTCCACAACACCGGGCATAAGAATAGAATCAGAATCTCGAAGGCATTTCCATAGTTGAGAAACGTGAAATACGTCATGTATAGCAGAAAATTGAGCTGGTAATAAATGGCGATAAGCCACAGAACCAATGCGTTAAGTGATGGGAAACAGATCAATATATCAAGGCGCTAATTTTCCCGATCGACTGAAATGCACAACACCCTTCGCATGTGATACACGAATAAACACAAAATCTCTCAAAGAAAATTCTAATTTCCTTCTTCGGTTCTCGGCATAGGATTTTTTTCCTACTTTGAGCTTCTTTCATCCTATGACGTATAAGGTCAATCTTTTCTGTAGAATCTCGAATAAAATCTGGACCTAAGGCCAGCTTCTCACCGGCCCAAGCCAACAAGAAGGAGATCGACATGGCCTTCTGTAGAGTGCCTCGAAAGGTGCCATACCAATACTAGATTGGATGCTATTAGTATAGGAAAACTCAACAAGAGAAATATGATCTTCCCAACCTCCACCAAAATTAAGAACACATACACGAAGAAGATCGTTAAGAGTTTGATTCACACGCTCGGTTTGTCCATCGGACTGAGGATGATAAGCGGTTCTAGAATTAAGCTTCATTCCCAAAGATTTTTGAAGACTCTTTCAAAATCCACTAGTAAACAATGGTTCATGATTGCTAACAATAGAAGTAGGAACCCCATACAATCTAACAATTTCATTAACATAAAGTTTGGCCAAAAGAGGTACGGTCCGATTAGACCGAACGGGAATAAAATGGGTGGATTTAGCAAGTCTATCAGCTATCACCCATAAACTATCATGGCCCGAATGAGAACAGGGAAGACCGTCAATAAAATCCATGGAAATTTGGTCCCTCTTCCAAATTGGAATGTCTAAAGGTTGCAATAACCCACCGGGCCTTTGATGCTCGGCCTTAACAAGTTGTCAAGTCATGCAACGCTTAATGAAGTTAGAAATATCAGATTTCATTCCATCCCAATAATAAAGTCGCTTCATATCCGCGTACATTTTACTAATACCGGGATGAATGGTAAATTTAGAATGATGAGAATCTTCTAAAATGTCTTTACGAAGATTACCAATATTTGGCATGATAAGTCTACCAAATTTTCGAATGCTGCCACGAGCATCGATATCAAAGTCTTTCAAACCTTCAATATTAATTTGATCCCTACAACTTTGGCTAAGAAGAGCCAATTCAGGATCTGGCTTTTGAGCTTCAAGAATGCGATCTAAAAGAGAAGGATGAGCCTTAAGGCTACATAAAACAAGAGATGAACATAAATCGGATTCACGATCTCGAATCTCGCAAGTGGACAAAATCCCGAGATCATTCCATTCGGATATCATCATAGAAACAACCGCTTGTTGCTTACGACTAAGGGCATCGGCAACACGATTTCCCTTTCTGGGAGTATAAAGAATATCAAGATCATAAGATGCAAGGAACTCAAGCCAATGTTGTTGACGCAAATTAAGTTCCTTCTAATAAAATAAATACCTCAAAGATTTATGATCGGTGTAGAGAACAAATTTTTCTCCCAAAAGATAATGACGTCAAATTCTAAGGGCGAAAACAATAGCTGCGAGCTCTAAATCATGAGTGGCATATCTAGTTTCGGCAGGCTTTAATTTCCTAGAAGCATAAGCAATAACATGTTCCCTTTGCATGAGAACGGTCCTAAACTAACACGACTAGCATCGGTATAAACTATAAAGTCTTGGTTCCCTTTTTTGTCAAACTAGTAAAAGGTATGGAAATTTTAGAAAAGTCTTTTATAAAACGATAGTAATAACCCGCCAATCTAAGAAAACTATGGATTCCGTCACATTCTATGGTCTCTTTCAATTTTGAATCGCTTCGATCTTTGAAGGATCCACGGAAATTCCGGATTCGAAAATAATATGACCGAGAAATTTCACACGAGATTGCCAAAAGTGGCATTTAGAAAAATTTTCTTTCAATTGATTGCTTCTATGAGTTTCCAACGCAATCTGATGCTTTTTATGCTTTTCCTTGGTTTTGAACAAATAAGAATATCATCTATAAAGATGAGAACAAATCGAGCGAGGAAGTCTTTGAAAACTCGATTCATAAGGTCAACGAAATAAGCTGGAGCATTCGTTAAACCAAATGGCATAACAAACCATTCATAAGATCCATAATGAGTACGGAGTGATGTCAAAGGAATGCTATCCTCTGCAATTCGAAGCTGATGAAAACCGATTGCTAAGTCTAACTGTGAAAAGACTTGAGCACCACTAAGTTGATCAAATAAATCATCAAGCCGGGGTAAAGGATATTTATTCTTGATAGTAAGATCATTAAGCTTGCGGTAGTCAATGCAAATCCTAAGTGTACCATCGGATTTCTTCATAAAAATACCCAAAGCTCCCTAAGGAGAGGAACTAAAATGAATAAATTGCTTCTCTTCCAATTCGGGCAATTGTTTACGCATCTCCTCATTTTCTTTATTGGACATACGATAAGGAGGATGAGTGATAGGTAGAGCTCCAGGGATTAGATTAATTCTAAGCTCAATTGCTTGCTTAGGTGGTAATCCTAAAACGGGCTCAAATATATCAAAAAATTCACGAACAACGTGAATGAGAGAAATGACATCTTCCTCATCATCATTATCGTCATCATGAGGGTTTAGAGAATACAAGGATGCTGCCAATTTAGAATCCGAATCTTTAAGAACAATGGAAATCTGCTTAACATGTTGAGGATAACGAAGATGAATAGTCCACTCAAGACATAGGATATGGGCTTCATAACATTTAAGCCAATCCATTCCCAAAATCATTCCAAAGCCCAAGTAATGCATGACATGAAAATCAGCTCGAAAAGAAAAATCACATAAAATAATCTCGACGTCTTTACAAAGCAAACTGAGTGTTGCGGATCCACCGACTGGATTTGCAATTCTCAAATAAGTCATCAAAGCCATAACACTTAAAGAAAAAGTATCAACAAGTTCTTTTGATATGAAAGAATGGGATGCACCCATATCAAAAAGAACTCGAATAGGTTGGTAACGAAACATAATAATGCCATCAAGGATAGAATGAGAAATACCTTGACCACGAGAAGTGTTACTGAGGGCTTGCACAACATTTAGCTTTCCCTCGTTCTTGCTTTGAAGTTTGGGACATGCAGATATATAATGACCCGAACTTTTGCAATAGTGACAAGAAAGGGGCTTTGAACACTTATTCGCATAATGGTCCTTAGAACCACAATTGTAGCATTGCCCACCAGTAGAGGTAGAAGTCCTTGCTACCGAAGTTGCTTGTTTCCCTTTCTTGTTGGGATAAGGACCTTTGAACTTATTAGGCCTCTTCTTGTTGTTGTTGAAGTTCGATTTGGCACTCCTAACTTCAACATCACTCTCTTTATCTGCCTCTTCAAGTCGAAGAGTGATAACAACAAGTTGGTCGAAAGAAACTTCCAATTTTAGAAGTAAAGGCTTTTTGAGATTCTTATTCAAGCCATAGGTAAACCACTGATTTTTCTTCAATGGGGTATTTATATACTCACCCCATATTTAGAGAGAGATTCAAAAGATGCGACAGAATCTACCACAGAAGGTTCACCTTGAACAAGGTCAATAAAACGACGGGCCAAAGTCACTTTTTCATCTTCTGGTACAAACTTTGATTCAAATCTTTCTCGGAATTGCTCCCAAGTAAGATCCGCTTCAATAATTTCAGAAATTAGAAGCTCGTACCAATTTAATGCTCTTTCTTGGAGCATACTAGAAGCCACTTGTACATGATGAAGATCAATAAGGTTCATGCGAGAAAAGATGCAATCGCATGTTCTAAGCCAAGCTTGAAATTCTATAACGCTCTCGGAACCCTTGAATGGCCTTCCACCCAAATTGGTATAATCATTACACAAGCGTGTAAATCCGGATTTTGGGTGAGTAGGCTCTATAATAGGTCCGACAGCTTGAGCATTCTTTAGAAGATATAGAAGCTGCTGGGTAGACATAAATACTCCATCCTGAGGAGTAGCATTGGATTGACCAGCGCTGGGACGCCTGGTCTAACCATTTCTCATCTTTAAGAAAGAAAGAAAGAAGAAGAAAACAGTTATTCGCAAAATGAATGTCAAACAATCATGATTGATAAAACAAGATATCATAAAAGAAAATAGGATAGAACGGGTCCTATGACTCGGATAAATCCTAAAGCACGATTCCGAAAAAGGACTTAGGACAATGATCCTTGCTAGATTATTCTACATTGCACCGAAGTTTGGCTCTAATACCAAGCTGTGACGCCCCACCTCTGTACTCATAATATCCAAGGACAGTACAAGGTAATGCCGTCAACTAGCACGAAGAATAAGGCTGTTGAGGAGGGACCATCCGTGTAATTGCTTTGTGCGAGCACCGATATGTTAGATAGTATAACATGCATTTCAATTCAAGAGGAAATCCGACATACCAATACAAACTCAAAGCTACTACACAGTGGCTATATATAATCTTTGGAAACAAATATAGAAACAACCATAACACAAATCAGTCACAGATATCCATATCACAAAGGCGGAAATAGATATGAATATATCACATAGAAGTGTACATCAGAGTAGTGGTCAAACAAGATCCACAATATCAAAATAGAATGGGTACAAGTGCTAGACAAAAGAATAAGTATACATCAAGGAGTCTCTATCTCGTTTGTATAACAACAAAAACTACTAAACTAGAGTAGTTAGTCAAAAGTCAGATAATGTTCCCAGAAGATGGGTCAAGCAGAAGCACTTGGAACATCTCTGTCTGACCCGAGTATTATTTAATAAGAAAATAATAAATGGATCGGTCTAGCTATAAATATCAGATAAAATGAGATAGAATAAGAGATATGACAAAAACGTATGATAACAATAATGCCATACCGCGACAAGTATACATTAAATAACACAAAAAAATCATACAATATCACATGAAATCTCAAAACACAGAAAAGAATGTCATATTCTTTATTTTATTCACCAAACCACAAATATTGACAAATATATCAATGCCAATCACAAAATTAGTGAATCACAAACTCTAGAAGTCATCAACTAGAAATCCAGAAATCACAAAAGGGGGGAGGTCTATCACAAAACGGGAGCATGAAAACTCACCAACATGTGTATCACAAACGGAACACTATTCCATGGTTTCTAACCATCAATTTTTAGCCGAGGCTCCACAAACGGCCCAAAGACCATGGGTCGTTACCCCACCAATTTTGAGCCAAAGCTCTACAGAAATGGGGTTTAGTCTCCCTCGCAGACAAAGAGACATCGCACATTGCTAGTCTAAATCACAAAATGATCATCATCGATCATCAAGAAGTGTCAGTTACACTAAGCTAGTAAATAAATGAGTTTAGCTTCATGTCTCACAACCACAGGCTTAAGATAAATGTTTACGAACAAATTGTAGATTCCCATTCAAAAATTGTCACAAGAGTTTCAATCGAACAAGTCCAAAAATTAGCCGACGAAGTAAATGCAAGCGTTTCATATCACTTGTTTTACTAAGCCGTTTAATTAGATTTCTCAAATGTATGAGGAAAAGGTTTGTATATACTAATAGGTTGGAAAATGGTTTTATAAACAAGCTTTGTATTAAAAGTAGAGTTGAAATCATTTTGATGAAATTTTTTTGATATTTAGTACTAGTACAGAAACCTTCGTATTTTGAAGTGACAAGTCACAAAAATGATTGTAGAAACAATCAATCACCAATTATTCACATACGAAGACGTGAATCAAATCCATAGAAATTGATGTCGGAGCCATCATAATGGATATTCCCAAAAATCCCAAGTAGAAGTCATCAAAGTCGATAATAAATGATAACAACAAATTGGATGATCACGAATCGATTAAAATTGGAATCTCAAGCAAAATAGGCAAATTGGGCTGAAGCAAGCAGGTCAGTCGACTGGACCAGGTGGTTAGTCGGCTGACCCAGAGCCTGCAAACTTTCGAGTTTCTAGGTCAATCAACTGGACCATAAGGTCAGTCGACTGATACGGGGATAGACAGTTTTCTGCCCCCTGGTTCAGTCGACTGACCTTGCGGTTCAGTCGACTGAACCTGCTTCATCAGCAGTTTCAGCCTAGCCTCCTTGTGGGGCAAAACCCATAACACGGAATGAATGCGAACGAGGGAGCAATGACGACTAGGGATTTACGCCTAGCGACAACCCAGCCTTGTATGGCTCTCTGAAACACCCCACTAACGTTTTCAAACATCAAAGAATTGATTTTAAAGATTTGACCTCAAAACACCAAAAATTGGAATATTCACAATTCAATACAAATCAAAATAAAATTAACATAAATAAATGTTAGAAATTCATACCTAACAACAATGATAGCTATAGAAGTAGATTTGAGTTCAAAAACTCACCTTTTACTCAAAAACAAGGAAGGAGAAGCTTGAAAATAAAGAAAGATCAACCACTCTTCAATCTCAACTCTAAAAGCTCCAATCTAAGATCATAAGCAAATATTTCCTGAGTTAGGTTATAGGAAATTTATGAAATTGGAGAGAGATTGAGATGGAGAAGAAGAAGAGGATGCTTACCTAAGCTTCTCTTTGATTTTGGAGCTAGAACTTGAATTTGCAAAAGAAACTAGGGCTTAGGATTTTGAATTTCCAATCTCTCCCCCCATTTTTGCTAAAGCTTGAAGTGTTAGGAAATGAGAATGAATGAAGATGAGAAAGGTGGAGCTAGGGTCTTATGGTAGGTTATTGGGCTGAAACTCAAACCCAAAGCCCTAAGTGAAAATGTCAAAATTCAAGCTAACTCCAAACATATCGATGTTTACACTCAAAAAGTCGCAAACACCATTTTGAACTCAATGGAAGCGGCCTCGATCCTAATTTGGCTATTTCAAAAAGTGGTTTTTAAGACTTTAATCCGACTAATGATGCTATATTTAAATATACAACCATAAAATATGCGGGTTGTTACACAACCCGTCGAATGTCTCTGCATCGAATGGTCCCCGGTATAGAGATTTGATCATCCATTATGATGGGAAGTCCGAACGTGATTAGGGATTATTCGGATTGCAAGGGTTTCTTTTGAAGTGCCTTCAGTTCTATTCGAACCCGGAACAGACTTGTATGGATGAATATCTGACGTTACACTATGAGATGTAAAGCTAATTTCTATCAAATACATTTCTGTTTGGTGGCGGAGAATTTATTCTCTTAGCTTTACACCCTTCTCTGAGACGTGTGAGCTTAGAGGTTATGTAGTTGATGGTTACTAGTGATACATTCCCAATTTGGTAATGTGGAATACGAAGTGCTGTTGATCATTTGTTGATCGAAGCATGGCTTTTGTGAAAAGCGTAGCTTTGTAGACAAGACTACATCAGAACCGCACAACCCGGAATGGTCGAAACAAGAAGAATGCAGCAAGGTTATTTGGGGGTAGCGTCCCTTGAGGGTATGTCCATTTCCTTCTAGATAGAGGTGATATCATGGTATGGAGCCCAGATATTTAACCTATGTGGTTCCTGCAAATTTATTACTTTGTGGTTGTTGCTTTGTGATTGAGTGTAACGACCCGTAAATTTCAATGATTTAAATTTGTTAATTTAATAAAGTTTTGGAAACTTAGTATTGAAAGAATGAAAATTTTGTTAATTAATAAGGAGATAATAACTTAAATGGAAAGTAACAAGGTTAATCAAAGTTAATTATTAACTATTTGAATGAAATTACAATAAATGAAATAATGTAAAATAGTTAACTTGGTTATAAGTTGAATGTAAGTTACAAATGTAGATGTTGATTTATTAATATAAATCTGCGCAATAAATGGGAATTGAATAGGATTAGTGTGATATGAGTTGGTATAATCATTGGTGACCAATAATGAACATTTTTTTAATGACAATTAATATAATAACGGAAAGTGTGAAAGTATAAATTTTATAGAAACGTAATGTATGTATAAAGTAATAAATTGGTACTAGAACGGAATTCAAATTAATTGAAATAGTGGGAATAATATAATTTATTATAAATGAAACATAGGTAAACAAATGTAAGTATTGAATTAATGAATGTTAGTTATTTAGGGTGGAATAAAATTGGTAATCAATTTGCAATTAAAAGTAATAAGGTTGATGTAAGCTAATAAATAAAAATTTCAATGCAATACTAATTAATGGAAACAAATTGTAAGGTTATAATTGATTGAGAACGGTAAATTAGGAAATAAATTCAAGTTATATTAATTGATGAAATAATACGCAGTAAACTGTAATTTGACAAATCAATGTTAGGTAAGTAATTATATTTTTGGTCGTTTGATAATAGGGTATGTGTTTGCACCAAAATTGGTCACAAACCCCAAGTATTGTGAAAGCACCAGTGTATGAATACAAATCAGCAATATTCAAACACAAATCACAGATCTAAGCAAGCAATACGCAGCAAAACAGAAATTATGAACAAGAACACACGATTTATAGTGGTTCGGCTATCTCCGGCCTACGTCCACTTCAAAGGTTTTAACTTTTATTGATGTTCTTCACGGATTACAGTTGATTACAACGGATTACAATGGATTATAGCTCTGAAATTCGAGCACAACGGTAGTAGTGAAGTGCAAAGTAGAGTCTGGTAGAGTCTTGGCGCTTCAGAATCCAGATCCCCTTTCCTGAATGACCTGGGGCTCTATTTATAGGCGTAGGAGGCTGATATTTCTCCTAAAAGTCCAGTAGACCGCTTCCGGCACGTGAGGGGGCCCACATGCCCGAATTCTGGAGATCCGAGCCCACTTTGGGATCGATTCGACCCTTGGTTCGAATCGATCAAGAAAGTGTCCAATCGTGATGAAACTTGGCATGGACATTCTTCGACATGTAGGCAAACTCCTGTAAAAATTTCATGGCATTTGGATTAAGGGATTGAGAGATATGATCGATTCAAGATGGTGTTTTTCGTCCTATGGATTCGTTCGAATCGATATGGTTCGAACCCATAGGGCCGAATCCATGCTCCTGCGCGTGAGAATGATGACGTGGTGCGAATTCTTCGTGTCGATTCACTTATTGCTCCGAGTTGAATGGGTCGACTCCGAGGTTTTAGCTGCGTTTACTTGATGGATTCGAGGTGTTGGATTCGAAGGTTCGTTTCGAATCGATGGAGCCGATACTCATTCGAATTGATCAAAATAGGCTACTGTTGATCGATTCGAAGTTGCCTCAACATGGGGATTCGAAGACAAGCAAGGAATGGAGTCGGAGCTTCCTCAACTGCATGGATTCGAAGGACTCTTCCTTGACGGACTCGAAGGTGGAAATGCTCCAATGGATTCGAACTTTAGGCACGCGTGGATGGATTTGAAGCATGGCTATCTGAGGGCTTGCTTGATGGAGTCGAAGCAAAGGCACTCCTCATGGATTCGAAGCAATGCGTGTCTGATGGATTCGAACTAGGGCAGGCGCGAGGCTGGTTTGCTCCTGATCGATGTAACAGCGAATGGAGGCGAAGCAATCCGATGGAGTTGAATCAACCGGGTTCGAACAGGGGTTGCACCGATGGATTCGAAGTAGATGGAGTCGAACCGATGGATACGAACCTGATGCGAAGTCCATCGATTCGAACTATGGGGTATCCTATGGATTCGAACCGAGCAAGGTTCATCTCCCTCAAATTGAATCCATCATATCTTGAGCATACGAACTCGGATTGACTTGAAATTTGAACCACTGGCTTCTACAGCTTTGTTCATCATGTCTTGTCAATTGTGGCCCGATCCGAACTCGGACAAAATTCATCGATATCCATAGTTATCCTGCAATGCGTAGTTGATACTCAAGAATAATAATTATCGATTCTCAGTAAATTTTGGATATATCAACTTTGCAAAAAGTTGGGATAACACTTTGCCCCCCAAAACATGCCTTTTTGTAAAAGGTATGTTTTGAACAGTCTTAAATCGAGTGTAGTAAATTCACATTTCATTCATAGCTGCAGTATTATCAATCAAGTTTATGGCTGTTCGAAGCTGAATCAGCATTCATTCTTTCCGTAGAAGTTGAGAATGAAGTTCTATAGTCTCTCCGGACTATTAATGGCTACTCTGAACCCTTACTAAGTCCATTCCAGACTTAGTGATTGAATAGAAAGATCCTATTGCACTCTGGCGTTGCCTTCTATCCCTTGCACTCTGGTCCCGGTTAGGATGTATAACGATGTCATGGTCGTTCTAGACCGATCATAGCCTCTCCGGGCTCTTGCTGGATCTCATCCTGTCACTCTCCGGTGAAGGGGAAATAGCGTTTAAGTGAGTTGATCCTGTCGCTCTCCGGCGAAGCAACTCACTTCTTGCACTCCGGTTCAGTTTATCTGAACATTAAGCGATGTCTTGGTCATTCTGGACCGATCATAGCCTCTCCGGGATCTTGCTGGATCCCATCCTGTCACTCTCCGGTGAAGGGGAAACAACGCTTAAGTGAGTCGATCCTGTCGCTCTCCTGCGAAGCAACTCACTTCTTGCACTCCGGACCCTGCCTCTCCGGGTAGGGTCATCAAGCGATCATTTTTATATTGGTATTAATGTTCATCCTCTGACTCTCCGGTCAAAAGGTTTGTTGTAAGAAGTTCTAATTTATTTATTAAAATTCAGGTCCTAGATGTTCAATCTCAAACATCAGAAAAAAGCTAAACATTGCCTCTCCGGGCATATCGGTTTATCTCCATCTTAGAGCATGCCTAGGGATCTCTCCGGTTCCCGTACATGAGTAAGTGGAGTAAACGTTTATTCTGAAAACAAATCTAAATAAAATATTCGACCGAAGTCCAAATCCTGGACTTGGCCCTTGCCATCTTCAATCAGTGGATGACGAGTCGTGATCCTGATCCAGGATCATTCCTGTTAGGTGGAGGCGGTAGTTGTTCAGGCCTTACCGCCGCTGTCCGTTCTTTGACAAATTGCGGCAATCTACCACCTCTGGCATGTTCTTCCACCTCATCCTTTAGGTGGCGGCATTCATCTGTAGTGTGCCCATCCAGCTCATGGAATAGGCAGTATTTTCCAGTCCTGCGCTCCCGCTCAGTGGGATCCCTTATAGGTGGCTTTCGATAGGGTAGTTGCCCCCGAGTTTCAGTGTAAATTCTTTCTAGGCCTGTAGTCAGATCTGTGTATTGCCTGAATCTTGGTTCTCGGAATCTCTTTCGTTTGTCAGGACCATCATATCTGTCATCCTATTTCCTCTTTCCCTTGTCCGCTCCGGACTGTTCGCTGGAGGTTCCTACGCTTTGCGTGGCATTTATTTCCTTCCCCTCGGCTCATGATTCTTCTAATCGAATGAACTTCTCAGCTTTATGAAAGAACTCTCCAAGATCTTGCGGTGGATCTTTAGTCAGAGAATCTTTAAATTTGGTGCCTTCCGCGACTCCTGCCACCGCAGCCATTAAAATCATTGATGGATCCGGACGATCTACAGAAGTCACTGTCACATTGAATCTTAGTAGAAAATCTTTTATGGACTCCCCGGTCCTTTGCTTTATCGAGGCTAAAGTCATCACACTCTTGGGTCGCATCACATGGACCTTAAACTGTCTCATGAAGCAGTCTACAAGCTCGCTCCATGTTCTGATTGATCCAGTCTCTAGTTGCCTGAACCAAAGCGTAGCCAAATCTGACAAATATAGAGGGAAGCATCGTGCCATCACTTCCTCGGATCCCCCAGCACTTCCATGTGCCTAATATATCTGGTAATATGCATGGTCGGGTCTGACCTTCCGTCATAAGGATCTAGCAATGGTAGTTTGAATTTTGGAGGGTTCTTTGCGTTTCGGATGCTCGGAGTGAACGGACTCCGACTGACTTCTTCCAGCCCTCCGCTAGGCAGTCCTCCTCTCATGATTCGTCGCATTAGGCCAATCATTCTCTCGTCTCCGTCTAGGGGTTGGCCCCTTGTCAAGTTCCTATCCTGCCTCCTGAGTCTTGAAGGGAATTCTGGCACGTATTCTTCTGGTGGCTCGTTAGCATAAGCATTGTTTCCGGCTTGTTGAGCTCCGTCTGTTGGTCTTCCAGTATCGGACCCTGAGGGTCTTCCCCGAAGTCCTTGTCGTTCACCTTCAGTTCCTGCGTTCTGGTCTTGAACCTGTCCTTCGTTGGCTTCTGTAATCCTGATTCCTTGTCCTGCACTTGCAGTTGTTGTAGTTGGTCCAAGGTTTTGCATATTTGCCGCCCTTATTTGTTCGAGGAAATTCTGCAGCATCTCCTGTTGGGTCTTCATCATGCTTTCGCGTATTGAATTAGCCATAGCCTCCATTTCGTCTCTAGTGATGTAGACGGAAGCCTGTCCTACTCCTGCTCCTGAGGATGCTTCTTGGCTCCCTCCTTGTTGGCTCCGATCAACTCTTTGTCTTGTTTGTCGAGTCATTGTCTCTGAATCGGAATTCTTCAAACTCTTAAATCTGAATTCTGAATCTGATGTAGCGGGTGCTGGTTCTTCTCAGTGAAAGCACCAAAGTGTTTGCGCCAAAATTGGTCACAAACCCCAAGTATTGTGAAAGCACCAGTGTATGAATATAAATCAGCAATATTCAAACACAAATCACATATCTAAGCAAGCAATACGCAGCAAAACAGAAATTATGAACAAGAACACACGATTTATAGTGGTTCGGCTATCTCCGGCCTACGTCCACTTCAAAGGTTTTAACTTTTATTGATGTTCTTCGCTGATTACAATTGATAACAACGGATTACAATGGATTATAGCTCTGAAATTCGAGTACAACGGTAGTAGTGAAGTGCAAAGTAGAGTCTGGTAGAGTCTTGGCGCTTCAGAATCCAGATCCCCTTTCCTGAATGACCTGGGGCTCTATTTATAGGCGTAGGAGGCTGATATTTGTCCTAAAAGTCCGGTAGACCGCTTCCGGCACGTGAGGGGGCTCACACGCGCGAATTCTAGAGATCCGGGCCACTTTGGGATCGATTCAACCCTTGGTTCGAATCGATCAAGAAAGTGTCCAATCGTGATGAAACTTGGCGTGGACATTCTTCGACATGTAAGCAAACTCCTCTAAAAATTTCATGGCATTTGGATCAAGGGATTGAGAGATATGATCGATTCAAGATGGTGTTTTTCGTCCTATGGATTCGTTCGAATCGATATGGTTCGAACCCATAGGGCCGAATCCATGCTCCTACGCGTGAGAATGATGACGTGGTGCGAATTCTTCGTGTCGATCCACTTATTGCTCCGAGTTGAATGGGTCGACTCCGAGGTTTTAGCCGCGTTTACTTGATGGATTCGAGGTGTTGGATTCGAAGGTTCGTTTCGAATCGATGGAGCCGATACTCATTCGAATCGATCAAAATAGGCTAGCATTGATCGATTCGAAGTTGCCTCAACATGGGGATTCGAAGACAAGCAAGGAATGGAGTCGGAGCTTCCTCAACTGCTTGGATTCGAAGGACTCTTCCTTGACGGACTCGATGGTGGGAATGCTCCAATGGATTCAAACTTAGGCACGCGTGGATGGATTTGAAGCATGGCTATCTGAGGGCTTGCTTGATGGAGTCGAAGCAAAGGCACTCCTCATGGATTCGAAGCAATGCGTGTCTGATGGATTCGAACTAGGGCAGGCGCGAGGCTGGTTTGCTCCTGATCGATGTAACAGCGAATGGAGGCGAAGCAATCCGATGGAGTCGAATCAACCGGGTTCGAACAAGGGTTGCACCGATGGATTCGAAGTAGATGGAGTCGAACCGATGGATACGAACCTGATGCGAAGTCCATCGATTCGAACTATGGGGTATCCTATGGATTCGAACCGAGCAAGGTTCATCTCCCTCAAATTGAATCCATCATATCTTGAGCATACGAACTCGGATTGATTTGAAATTTGAACCACTGGCTTCTACAGCTTTGCTCATCATGTCTTGTCAATTGTGGCCCGATCCGGACTCGGACAAAATTCATCGATATCCATAGTTATCCTGCAATGCGTAGTTGATACTCAAGAATAATAATTATCGATTCTCAGTAAATTTTAGATATATCAACTTTGCGAAAAGTTGGGATAACAGTATGAATGGGGTTAAATTAGGCAAATGGTAATAATTACTAATTGTTTACTCATTTATTTTATCTATTAAATTTGATCTAAATCCATTGCAATTAAATGTAATTAATTTCAAGTTAATGTGATTTAGTTAATAATGGGAATTAATATGAAATATAGCATACATTAATGAAATGTAATATAAATCAATGTTAATTATACCCATAAAATGTTAATTTATTGAATAGCAAGATTTTAAATCAATAAATGGATTTATTGAGATTTCAATTGATAATTGATAAAATTTAATATGAAATCAATTGCAATTAATTGACTTAATTTGTACACTTAGGGTAGATTTGATTTGTCATTGAAGTTTGTTAATCCTATAAGATGTAATCAATGTTAATTTTATTTATAATATGACGATTGGTATATTTAAGGAGTGAAAACCAAGATTTATTAATTTATTTGAAATTTGAAATTAAATAAGTGGATTAATTGCAAATAAGTGGAATTTAAATTTTAAATTATTACGTTTATGGAAATTAGGATGAAATTTGTGAATATTAATGCAATAACTACGAACCAATGAAAATTTCATCCGTTTGATAATAATAAATTGAATAATAGAATGAAAAGTAAATTAAATAGAATTATTTGAAATTGAATTTATAATTTTTGAATTTAATGAAATCGAGGAATTAATCAATTTTAAATCGACAGTTAAATTTTTTTAAATTTGTGTAAATGTTTAAGAAATTAAAAATGATAAGAATTGTCGATTATAGAATTGAAATTGAATATTTGATTTAATTAATTAATTATTAATTTATTTAATTAATGTAAAAATAGCCATTTTGGCCACTGACTCGGATTTCGACGAAACCAATTTCATCGGATCCGTAACGGTGAATTATTGTAGGATTTCAAGTTTCGTAGCCTTCGGACTTGTCGTTCGATCGTACGGACTCGAAACGCCTAGAAATCAATCAATTGAAATCAATTTATTGATTTTGGCATAACTTCTTCATACGATGGAATTTGGACTTGAAACCTTTTCCATTACATTTAAAATAATTAAAAACATCTATTTTGATATACGGGTTGACCCAATTTCGTTTCGGATTCAGAATGGGCTTTTCGGGCCATTCATCGTTCAGCGCGTATATCCAACCGGGTCCATCTATTCTATTTCAACTTTATCTATATATACCCTGTTATAAACCCTAGCCCAACTCCATTTCTCATTTGTTTGTGCGTACAATCCCTCTTTACCTCCTCATTTCAATGGCAGACAATTCCAAATCCAATTGCAATTCAAAAATCAAAGTGAAATTTCAAACTCCTCAAAAAAATTCAGAAAAATTATATATCGAAGCTCTCGAAGAGCGTAACTCAGATCTGCAACTCATTTTTCGATCCGACACATTATTTTCCTAGAAATCAAAGAACAATTTTCAGCCGTTCGTTACGTCGTGTTGGATTTCGTTGGATCGTCGATTAAATTGTACCGTTGTGTAGAGGGGACTGAGGGGATGACATCGGCGTGTTTCGTTCGATGATTGAACGGCTTGATGGCCATGGAAAATTCAGTTAGGGTTTTAAATCTCTTGGCGGTGCGGCAAGTTTATGGCGACCGGAGGTGGAGCTTCTTGGCGTGGAGGGGCGGCCGAGCCTGGGAAGGACAGTGGGGAGCTCAGATCGCCCTATGGGTGGCTGGTGTGGCGGCGTTTAGCTGTGGGTCGTGGCGGCGCTTTTTCTTTGAAGCCGTGAGATCGTTATGCTAGGGTTTCTTTCGTGTGTGCTGTGCGAAACATGATGGTGACGTGGCCATTTGGGGAGAGAGAACGGTGAAATTTTCTTGCTTTGTTTATTTTATTTTAAATTTAATTTTGAAATGTTCTAATTCGTGTAACTTTCACATACGATATCTGATTTACGCACGATTTTCTCCGCTAGGTTCATATTGGAATTTCAGACATTTTGAGGCTGGTTTAGACAGATTTGGAGATTGTTCAAATTTTGGGTTTAAATTGGATTTAAATTCAAAAGGTGAGTGTTTTAACCCACTCACAACTTCTAAAATTTCTTATGTTTGTTAAATTTATTTATGATGTGATTTGAAATTTATTTATAGCTGTTGGCATATATTTAATCATCATCTCAATTAAATTGCATTTATTTGAATTAATTTTGTTATCAAATTTATTATTGCATACAAACTGCCAGTTAGATAGTTGTTTATTTATCTTTGAATATAAACTGCCAGAATTACCTGTTATTTAATTTCTGTCTATATTGATGTTATTGTTTGATTTGGATGATGATGGTGATAAATGGTTGATGGATGATATCGGATGAACGGATGTTGTATTTTGTATCATTTTAAAACTGCAAGTTGTTATGCATTTTATTTCATCCAGGATTGCGGTTTGAAATGATATACAACCGTATTTTTATTTTAAATTACGGATTGAAATGATAAATATCCATATCACTTGACCATAGGATAGAAAGTTATATACCAACACCACGATCTATATATAAAAATATTTTAAAATGATTTCTATGGTTCTGTAAAGAAATATATGATTTTGTGAGATATTGATTTAGGATATTTTATAAATGTTATTTTATATATATAGTTAAATTCTTGGTTTTAAGCTATGAATAAAATTGTTTATGTATCAAATAAGTTTAATAATAAAGTTTGATTTTTATTTAAAATATAATATGGTTAAGTATTTTCTAAAATTTAATTTTAATATGGAGTTTATATTGATTTTTATAAATCAAGGTTGAGAAGATAGTTTGAAATTGATTAAGATTTTATCTAATTAAGAATTATAGTTAATAAGAATCCATTTGGAACGTATTGACATTGAGATGAAATTGATTGAGATTTTATCTAATTAAGAATTATAGTTAATAAGAATTCACTTGGAACTTATTGAAATTGAGATTTTAAAGGAATATGGTTTTATAACTTAATTCGGGTTTAAGGTGATTTAAGTGAAATGTATGAAATCTAAATAAATTGAGGAATATTCAATTATTGAATTTGAAGTTTTATTTAAAGGATATTGGATTTATTAAGGAAATATTTCAAAACTAAATAATAGTAAAGAGAATTTGGGGGGTGTGTGTGTGTGTATATGAATTGTAAAATTTAGTTTTGAAATATTGAATAATTAAAGCTTTGAAATATATGGAAATTGAAATGGTTTATTTGGTATTCAAATCTGTATTTGTAATTGATTTGTGAAATTAAAGAAGCTAATTTATTATATAAAGTAATTTAATATTAAACCATTTAAGTATTGGAACTTATGTTTCAAAGTTATGGGTTTCAAGGTATTATGATTTGAAAACGCTATGATTTTGGGAAAAGGACATATTTGAAATAAAAAAATGAGATTATATTGATTTGGGTTTTAATAAAAATGATATCTTATTGATTTGGTTATTTTAAATGAAGATAATATCGTACTTATATGGTTTTGAAATGAATATTATATCCTGGTTTTGAAGTATAATTATTTTGAAATGACCGCGGTGTTATAATAACGTTTGGTTATTGAAGAGACCAGGATCGGAAGTTGTCATACTCTCTGCCAACTCCGAAAACCACTTTGACAACCATGTACGCGGTGGAGATTCCAGAATGAAGTAGGATGGTGGCGGCGTTTCCTTTGAGGTAAATACGTGGACCCGACTCCCGTGAGTTGGCATAAGGTGGCTAAAACAGAAGCGATTCTCGGGCCAAGGAGGTAGCCCCTCTTATCGGACACATCCCTTAGATGTTATACTCTGACTTTGGATTTATTTGATGGCCACTTTTGATTTTTGATTTTGGGAGTGTTGTTCGAGGTGGGCGGTAGTAGCTGCTACGCATTACCACCAGCCCGGATAGCAATTGGTATATCTACCCTGTCATTGCCTAGTTGTGCCATGTCACCTACCCTAGCGCGCCTTATACGATTTTGTTTTGTACCATACCTATGGAGTGCCCTCTGACGACGCCCAGTACGGGGGAGATTACGGTACTGTATAGACTATGGGAATATAAAAGTGTGTTAAGGGCTATATGGGTAACCCCTTAACGCTATCTTCTGTATATTATACTTTACTTTAGACACTATTATAATAGCGTACATTACTACATAGTAAATAGTTTAACGGATCCTTAGGAGATGTGAATCCCGAGCATCTCTTAAGTTACTGCACTCATGTTAGACACTGGATAGGAGATGTCAAATCCCGTAAACATCTCTGACGCCGTTCCACTCATATTTATTTCTGTTGATTTAACTTACATAAGATCTTTTAGTTCTGACTCAAGTGTTTTGTCTTCTCAATTCGCTCGGGTCAGCCTGAGCATTTCAGGATTTGAATACCGTATTCTAGAGGACGAAGACGAAGATTTATTATTATTAGTTATTATAGTATTCCACTATATTCTCATTTTCCCGCTGCATTATTATTGATTTTTCTCTGGTATGTGTAACTATGATATGTGTTATATATATAAGTATAATCGAATATTTTGTAAACAGCTTCATGAACTGTATATTTGATTATTATATTTTATCATTCCGCTGCAAGATTCTATTTTGTTTATTTTTCTTTCTCTGCTTTTTCTTATTTACCCCATAACAATCCACCCTTCTGTATGCTTTAAGTCTGATGTGTGTGGTTTATCGCCAATTTAAAGCCTGCAAAAAGGCGGGACATTACATCTGGTATCAGAGCTTTGGTTTAGCGATAAACCATAGCTTTGTGGGGTTTGACTCTTTACTAATAAGGTAGTAATACCCTATGATGAGTCGCTGAGTGTATATATATGAGAGAACGTATTTGTTAGTGTTATAAAAAGTTTTAATATTGTGTTAATTTATTCCGTTTTGTATTTATAAATTCTGGTTGGTGCATGGGACGCTATGACATCAATGGGGATTTCTAAACACTTAATAGGACAGACCGGCACAATATTTGTTTTGAATATAGGTGAATGAAATAATTTTGCCTATTATATTTTTTGTATATGGAATAAAATTTTATAAATGATATATATATATATATTTAGTTGCAATATATTGGTTGTTAGGTAATGAAATTTATAAATAATAGTTGAAATAAGATTGAAAATAAAATAAATGAAAATTGGAAATTTTGAACTTAAGTTCCAGGGTTTTGAAAATTTCTTTTGAATGATTTTGAAATATAATAATATTATTAGAAGTATTTTCTGATATAAGTATTTCAAAATAATTTGAAAGAAACGTTTTAAAAAAGAAATTTGGAAAGAAATAAGTTCTGTACTCCCCTCTCTGTCGCTGGAAAATAATTTCGGTGATGAGTGCACGCATCATCGACATTCATTTTAGAGTTTCGAAGTGGGAAGGCTACTGTAGTAGTTTTACTACAGATTTATTTTGATAAACAAATATAAATTTTAAATTGTTTTAATTATAATTGGATATATAAATTATAAGTATATATTTATCTCTTATTTTAAAATAATTTGAAATTTAACCCGATATTTAGTTCTTAAGTTTCCGGTAATCAATAGTTTCAATTATTGTTGGAAATGGGTTGTAACTAATTGGAACCTTTAATTAAAATAAGTGATTTAATGCTAGGTTATAAATGGGATTAAAAGAAATTTGAAATTTGGAACCTATAAGACAAAGGATATTATTACTAAGCATTAAGTTAATTAAGAGAAATAAAATAAACTTGTGTAACTTTCAATTACATTCTTAAAGGCATATATATAACTTACCAAAAGATATAAAAAGTTGAAATATTAATAAGAAAATGTAATAGATATTATACAAGTAAATAAACTTGAGGTAATGAAAGTAACTAATGAAATTCTTTAATAAATAAGAATTTAGTGTTGTAGTTGTTATAAACTTAAGTCTAATTGAAATACTACTAATTAAATATAATAGAAGGCAGTATTGTAAGTAAGAAATTTTAAACTTAAGTAAATAAGTTGAAGTTATTTCTAAATAAATTTGTAAAAAAAATGGAAATTAAAAAGATAAACTATTATATGAATAAAAAGAGAAATCGTACAACAAATGTATGAATGGAATTAATAAGGATAAACTAAATCTATTATTTGAAATTGTTGTTGTTTGTTTTGGTTTATGGTTGTTTGGGTAAGGACACTTTAAATTTGTCTGGATGTATAATAATCTATTTAGCTTCATCAGAGACTGTTGAGTAAATGGTGCGCTTAGTAGTTTATTTTTCATTCTGTACAATTTGAAGTTTTGAACCCGAACAACTATTTATTCTGTTTGATATTAATGAATGATTGATTTGTGTTGATTTTATGTGATGGTTGTATGCCTAGTTGCAAGTGATTGTTGTTTGTATTGATTTGTTTGTTATGGTTGAAACAACTTTAAACATTTCATTTTATATAGTTAATAACTCTTTTTGGATTACATAAGTGAATACAGGTTATGGAAGCAATTGCTACTGCATTTGGTTTCATAATTAAGCTTTGTTTGCCCGACAAATAGGTACGTCTTCGGATTACGGTTTTTATAGCGTTATTATATTGTTTTTCCCGTGTTGGGATATATATTATTTTGGAAAATATGTTGTATATTGTTATATTCAATATTATATTTTCTCCCGAGCCTAACCGTACAAAGAAGACTCTGCCGAAATTTTCCGTAAATTTTGGACTTAGAAAATATTTTGAAAACGTTTTCCAGACTTTTTTAATTTGAGTATAAAAAGATTTAATGGTTATAAAATGGTATATTTTATTTAAAGTAATTAATTTTGTAAATTTATTTGTTTATAAAGTTAGTATTTTTTAGTAAGATATATTGATTCTTAATTCTTCTTTTCCCTCATTTTTTCCTTTTCGATGACGAAAAGTTTTGAGTGGGGGAGAGTGTAACGACCCGTAAATTTCAATGATTTAAATTTGTTAATTTGACAAAGTTTTGGTAATTTAATATTGAAAGAATGAAAAAGTTGTTAATTAATAAGGAGATAATAACTTAAATGGAAAGTAACAAGGTTAACCAAAGTTAATTATTAACTATTTGAATGAAATTGCAATAAATGAAATAATGTAAAATGGTATATCTTGGTTATAAGTTGAATGTAAGTAACAAATGTAAATGTTGATTTATTAATATAAATCTGCATAATAAATGGGAATTGAATAGGATTAGTGTGATATGAGTTGGTATAATCATTGGTGACCAATAATGAACATTTCTTTAATGACAATTAATATAATAACGGAAAGTGTGAAAGTATAAATTTTATGGAAACGTAATGTATGTATAAAGTAATAAATTGTTACTAGAACAGAATTCAAATTAATTGAAATAGTGGGAATAATATAATTTGTTATAAACATAGGTAAACAAATGTAAGTATTGAAATAATATATTTTAGTTATTTAGGGTGGAATAAAATTGGTAATCAATTTGCAATTAAAGGTAATAAGGTTGATGTAAGCTAATAAATAAAAATTTCAATGCAATACCAATAATGGAAACAAATTGTAAGGTTATAATTGATTGAGATCGATAAATTGGGAAATAAATTCAAGTTATATTAATTGATGAAATAATACGCAGTAAACTGTAATTTGACAAATCAATGTTAGGTAAGTAATTATATTTTTGGTCATTTGATAATAGGGTATGAATGGGGTTAAATTAGGCAAATGGTAATAATTATTAATTATTTACCCATTTATTTAATCTATTAATCTAAATCCATTGCAATTAAACGTGATTAATTTCAAGTTAATGTGATTTAGTTAATAATGGGAATAAATATGAAATGAAACATACATTAATGAAATGTAATATAAATCAGTGTTAATTATACCCATAAAATGTCAATTTATTGAATAGAAAGATTTTAAATCAATAAACGAATTTATTGAGATTTCAATTTATAATTAATAAAATTTAATATGAAATCAATTGCAATTAATTGAATTAATTTGTACAGTTAGGGTAGATTTGATTTTTCATTGAAGTTTGTTAATCTTATAAGATGTAATCAATGTTAATTTTATTTATAATATGACGATTGGTTGATTTAAGGAGTGAAAACCAAGATTTATTAATTTATTTGAAATTTGAAATTCAATAAGTGGATTAATTGCAAATAAGTGGAATGTAAATATTAAATTATTACATTTATGGAAATTAGGATGAAACTTGTGAATATTAATGCAATAATTACGAACCAATGAAAATTTCATCCGTTTGATAATAATAAATTGAATAATAGAATGAAAAGTAAATTAAATAGAATTATTAGAAATTAAATTTATAATTTTTGAATTTAATGAAATTGAGGAATTAATCAATTTTAAATCGACGGTTAAATTTGTGTAAATGTTTAAGAAATTAAAAATTATAAGAATTGTCGATTATAGAATTGAAATTGAAAATTTGATTTAATTAATTAATTATTAATTTATTTAATTAATGTAAAAATAGCCATTTTGGCCACTGACTCGGATTTCGACTAAACCAGTTTCATCGGATCCGTAACGGTGAATTATTGTAGGATTTCAAGTTTCGTAGCGATTGGACTTGCCATTCAATCATACGGACTCAAAACGTCTAGAAATCAATTGAAATCAATTTGAATTATATTGATTTTAGCATAACTTCTTCATACGATGGAATTTGGACTTGAAACATTTTACATTGCGTTTAAAATATTTAAAAACATCTATTTTGATATACGGGTGGACCCAATTTCGTTCCAGAGTCAGAACGGGCTTTTCGGGCCATTCATCGTTCAGCGCATATATCCAACCGTGTCCATCTATTCTATTTCAACTTTATCTATATATACCCTATTATAAACTCTATCCCACCTCTATTTCTCATTTGTCTGTGCGTACAATCCCTCTTCACCGGTTATTTCAATGGCAGACAATTCCAAATCCAATTACAATTCAAAAATCAAAGTGAAATTTCAAACTCCTCAAAAAAATTCAGAAAAATTATATATCGAAGCTCTCGAAGAGCGTACCTCAGATCTGCGACTCGTTTTTCGATTCGAAACATTGTTTGTCCAGAAATCAAAGAACAATTTTCGGCTGTTTATTACGTCGTGTTGGATTTCGTCGGATCGTCAATTAAATTGTACAGTTGTGTAGAGGGGACTGAGGGGATGACATCGCCGTGTTTCGTTCGATGATTGAACGGCCAGATGGCCGTGGAAAATTCAGTTAGGGTTTTAAATCTCTTGGCAGCGCGGCAAGTTTATGGCGACCGGAGGTGGAGCTTCTTGGCGTGGAGGGGCGGCCGAGCCTGGGAAGGACAGTGGTGAGATCAAATTGGCTTATAGGTGGCTGTCGTGGCGGCGTTTAGCTATGGGTCGTCGCGGTGCTTTTTGTTCGAAGCCATGAGATCGTTCTACTATGGTTTCTTTCATGTGTGCTGTGTAAAACGTGATGGCGACGTGGCCATGTGGGGAGAGAGAACGGTGAATTTTTCTTGCTTTGTTCATTTTATTTTAAATTTAATTTTGAAATGTTACAATTCGTGTAACTTTCACATACGATATCTGATTCACGCGCGGTTTTCTCCGCTAGGTTCGTATTGGAATTCCGGACATTTTGACACTAGTTCGGAAGAATTTGGAGACTGTTCAAATTTTGGGTTTAAATTGGATTTAAATTCAATTTAAATTCAAAAGGTGAGTTTTTTAACCCACTCACAACTTCTAAAATTTCTTATGTTTGTTAAATTTATTTATGATGTGATTTGAAATTTATTTATTGCTGTTGGCATATATTTAATCATCATCTCAATTAAATTGCATTTATTTGAATTAATTTTGTTATCAAATTTATTATTGCATACAAACTGCCAGTTAGATAGTTGTTTATTTATCTTTGAATATAAACTGCCAGAATTACCTGTTATTTAATTTCTGTCTATATTGATGTTATTGTTTGATTTGGATGATGATGGTGATAAATGGTTGATGGATGATATCGGATGAATGGATGTTGTATTTTGTATCATTTTAAAACTGCAAGTTGTTATGCATTTTATTTCATCCAGGATTGCGGTTTGAAATGATATACAACCGTATTTTTATTTTAAATTACGGATTGAAATGATAAATATCCATATCACTTGACCATAGGATAGAAAGTTATATACCAACACCACGATCTATATATAAAAATATTTTAAAATGATTTCTATGGTTCTGTAAAGAAATATATGATTTTGTGAGATATTGATTTAGGATATTTTATATATATAGTTAAATTCTTGGTTTTAAGCTATGAATAAAATTGTTTATGTATCAAATAAGTTTAATAATAAAGTTTGATTTTTATTTAAAATATAAATGGTTAAGTATTTGCTTAAATTTAATTTTAATATGGAGTTTATATTGATTTTTATAAATCAAGGTTGAGAAGATAGTTTGAAATTGATTGAGATTTTATCTAATTAAGAATTATAGTTAATAAGAATCCATTTGGAACTTATTGAAATTGAGATGAAATTGATTGAGATTTTATCTAATTAAGAATTATAGTTAATAAGAATCCATTTGGAACTTATTGAAATTGATATTTTAAAGGAATATGGTTTTATAACTTAATTCGGGTTTAAGATGATTTAAGTGAAATGTATGAAATCTAAATAAATTGAGGAATATTCAGTTATTGAATTTGAAGTTTTATTTAAAGGATATTAGATTTATTAAGGAAATATTTCAAAACTAAATAATAGCAAAGAGAATTTGGTGTGTGTGTGTCTATATATATATATATATATATATATATATATATATATATATATATATATATATATATATATATGTATATATATATGTATGTATGTATATATATATATATATATGAACTATAAAATTTAGTTTTGAAATATTGAATAATTAAAGCTTTGAAATATATGGAAATTGAAATGGTTTATTTGGTATTCAAATCTGTATTTGGAGTTGATTTGTGAAATTAAAGAAGCTAATTTATTATATAAAGTAATTTAATATTAAACCATTTAAGTATTGGAAGTTATGTTTCAAAGTTATGGGTTTCAAGGTATTATGATTTGAAAATGCTATGATTTTGGGAAAAGGAAATATTTGAAATAAAAAAATGAAATTATATTGATTTGGGTTTTAATAAAAATGATATCTTATTGATTTGGTTTTTTTAAATGAAGATGATATCGTATATATATGGTTTTGAAATGAATATTATATCCTGGTTTTGAAGTATAATTATTTTGAAATGACCGCGGTGTTATAATAACGTTTGGTTGTTGAAGAGACCAGGATCGGAAGTTGTCACACTCTCTGCCAGCTTCGAAAACCACTTTAAGAACCGTGTACACGGTGGAGATTCCAGAATGCAGTAGGATGGTGGCGGCGTTTCCTTTGAGGTAAATACGTGGACCCGACTCCCGTGAGTTGGCATAAGGTGGTTAAAACAGGAGCGATTCTTGGGCAAAGGAGGTAGCCCCTCTTATCGGACACATCCCTTCGATATTATACTCTGACTTTGGATTTATTCGGTTGCGACTTTTGATTTTTGATTTTGGGGGTGTTGTTCGGGTGGGCGGTAGTAGCTACTACGCGTTACCACCAGCCCGGATATCAATTGGTATATCTATCCTGGCATTGCCTAGTTGTACCGTATCACCTACCCTGGCGCGCCTTAAACGATTTTGTTTTGTACCATCCCTAAGGAGTGCCCTCTAACGACGCCCAGTACGGGGGAGATTACGATACTGTATAGACTACTGGAATATAGAAGCGTGTTAAGGCCTATATGGGTAACCCCTTAACGCTATTTTCAGTATATTATACTTTACTTTAGACATTATTATAAAAGCGTACATTACTACATAGTAAATAGTTTAACGGATCTTTAGGAGATGTGAATCCCGAGCATCTCTTAAGTTACTGCACTCACGTTAGACACTGGATAGGAGATGTAAAATCTCATAAACATCTCTGATGTCGTTCCACTCATATTTATTTCTGTTGATTTAACTTATATAAGATCTTTTGGTTCTGACTCGAGTGTTTTGCCTTCTCAATTTGCTCGGGTCAGCCTGAGCATTTCATGATTTGAAGACCGTATTCTAGAGGACGAAGACGAAGATTTATTATTATTTGTTATAATAGTATTCCACTATATTCTTACTATTTCGCTGCATTGTTATTGATTTTTCTCTGGTATGTGTAACTCTGACATGTATTATATAAGTATAATCGAATATTTTGTAAACAGCCTCATGAACTGTATATTTGATTATTATATTTTTATCGTTCTGCTGCAAGATTCTATTTTGTTTATTTTTCTTTCTCTGCTTTTTTTTATTTACCCCATAACAATCCGCCCTTTTGTATTCTTTAAGTCTGACGTGTGTGGTTTATCGTCGATTTAAAGCCTGCAAAAAGACGGGACGTTACATTGAGGATCCTTGGATAAAGGTTGATTACGACCGGGGGAAGGCATGCTCATGACAGTTAGTTACCTAGTTATAGAGGTAACCCGGCCTTGTGTTGGCAGGGATCCGGTTAGGTTCTCGAGGCATCCCTCCAGAGGCGTACCCATGTGGCGTAGGAAGTTTCTTAGCCTGACCATTTGTGGAAATCCAAAGAAACAATACGAGCCCTTTACGATTGCAATTGTGTAACCTGCCTCCTTAGGAGGTAACTATAGCAGGCATAATATAATGGTACCTATACTGGCTAAGATTAATATTATACTTTCGAAAGGTTTTATGCACTATGCACTAATAATAATATCAAAAAGATTTTGCGTAGTAAGCATGTTTGACTATCATAAGGAGAAATCTCCAACAATTGTGCGCTTGCATTGTGTGTGTGCAAGGAGGCCTTATGGTAGTATCATTTTCCAAAAACAATTGCGAATTTCTTTTATTTCTCTTTGAAGATAAAACCTGTTTTTGTTTGCTCATACCAGTCCCATGACTGACCCGGAGTTTGTTGTTCCCTTTCTAAACTCTGGGTGCCCATAATTTTCCACACGAGCAGTCTAGAGTTTGATTTTTCAGATAGTCAGAAAATAGATATAGATTCGATATCTTTCGAAGCCTCTGGTTTGGTAGTACTTGGAAATCTTCTTCATTCTATGAATTACGGTGCTCGCATTCATGACTGACCTTGCTTAATACAACGTAATGGTGGTTTGAGCTTTTCGATATGGAGTTTGGAGTCTTTTGAGCCTTGGCATTATAGTTGCAGTTTTGGATTCTTCCTTTCTCTCTTGGAGATCAAGTTGGAAATTTCTTTCCGCTGTGTCATATTCTGCTGTTATATTTTGCTCTGATATTTTTGGATCTGTTGTATCTTATTGTATCAGATATTGTATCATTATTGTATCAAATGCTGTTTATCAATGATATTATTCATTTTCTTCCGCTGTGTTGTAGTACATAATGTGTTATAAGCTCCGACGAATCGGATTCGAACATTTGAATCTATGGCATTCGAATACGATTGAAGTATGGATGTCAATTTTCGAACGCTAGAATCCGGGTCATCACGTTTGGTATCAGATCTAAAGGTTGAACTTTAGCTTTTGAAGTATAACATTAGGTAACTCATTAGAGTTAGGGTGAATTATACCCTAGAATGAGTATCCCTAAGATATATGTCCATATGCCTCGGTAAATTCTCTTACTATCCACAGATAGTAAGTATGAGTGAAAGAAGAGGGCGAAGTAGGGAACAGGAGAGTACCACTACAAATTGTCAATGCCCTGTAACAACAAGGAAACAATCTTTTCTCCATCAATCTCCTTTGTTGATCATCCAATTTCAATTCTTTGATCACTTCGTGGCAGCTACAAGAAGAAGCTTTGGTGTGGTGGTGGCTCTATGAATCGTTATAGATAAGTTTCTATTTCGTATCTCTTCGTCAAATTTCTATTAGCTTTTCGTTTTTACTTTAATGAATTTAAAATTCTATTGGAAATAAATTGGTTAACTAAATATAAAGTTAAATTGGATTGTATCAATAAAACGATTTCGGTCAAAACCAAAGTTTGAAGTTTTTGTTATAATTTCTTGTGAGGATAAAAATCCAAAGAGGGAAAAGTTGATGTATAATTTGGAATATTCCAACCTGGATTGAGTATCCATTGTTTGTTCTGTTGGGTCCAGATATATTCTACGAGTGGTTAGTTAGCCCTTCGAACTAACCAATGCCCTGCATATTCGTAGACCGAATGACCTGAGTATTTCGTAAAGTGTTGAACAATTTGTTCTCGTATCTATTGATGATATTCTGATTTGAAAAGCCAAACGCAGAATAAATATTCAGTTTGATCTGGAAAAACAATCCTTATCTGTTCTTTGTTGTCTTCCCGTCCAGTAAATTTCGAGGACGAAATTTTCCTAAGGGGGGAATCTGTAACGATCCCGGTTTTTAAGCTAAATTTAAATTGGTAATTAATTTAATTAAATTATGAATTAATTTGGTATTTTCCAGATTAAATAGATATTTATTTGTTTATTAATATAAATGTATATAAATATGATGTTAAATAGAATTTCTAATTGGAAATTCAGAAATAAATATTTTGAATAATATATAAATTATAAACTTAATTGTCGATTAATTTGAAAATTTGGGGTAAATATATATCAAAAGATTGTAAATAAAGAAATTGATTTGAAAATTCAATAAATCATGAATAGAATTTTTATTTGGTATTCAATATAATGATTTTTAGAATTTATTTTTAGTCAAATTCTATATATATATATATGTGTGTGTGTGTGTGTGTGTATGTATGTGTTATATACATGTGTGTATATTTGTTTATGTATAATTAAATTTTAAAAACCATTTTTCTTTAAAAGTTGTGTAAGTATAAATAATTGAAAATGTATGTATAATGTGTGTGTGTGTGTGTATTTAAAACAAGAATGAATAAAGGTTTTAATATACATATATATACAAATCTTTTGAGATTAAATAAGATTTGATAAAAGATTTAAATTACTTTTCTTTTATATATATTTGGAAATTAATAAGGAAACATATGTAAAAGTAAAAATAGACAAGAGTTAACATAAAATAGTTTGTATATAAATTAAGTAATTTATTTAAACAAGGGGTTATAACATAAATCTATAAATTAATTAAAATAAAGGATTTAAACATAAAATATTTACATTTTAAAATTTGTAAAATGATAATGCAAGTAACTAACAAGTGTTAGTTTATTAAACAAGTGGCTGATCATGTGTTAATCTAATTTGCAAGTGGCAAAGCTAGTATTTCTTTTTTTGAATTAGACATAGAAAATATTATGTTTAAAGAAGAAATCAACTTAATCAAATTTTCTTTCATAACTTCACAAACCTAAGAAGGAGTTAAAAACCAAAACAAAATCAAAAGCATGATAAAAATCAAAACCCGAAAAATGGAAATAAAAGAAAAATCATACCTGGTAATTGAAACTCAAAACAAAGATTGGAGAAAATCAATTCAAGAGCAACAAAATAAAGCAAGTTGAACCAAAATCCAAGTTCCAGATCATTTGAAAAGGCTTAAGCAATTTCTTTGTTCTCTACTTCTTCCCAGACAGGTGAGCAAACCAACTCACTTAAGCTTGAATCTGAGATATTTCTTGATGTTTTGTACTTCTAGTTGTTAAGAGAATTGTTGTATGGAGTGAAAATATATCTTCATGCATGTAGATTGATGTGTGCATATCAGTGAACATGCAAAAATATGCCTCTGTTTTGGAACATATTCAAAAAATTCAAATCATCGACCCAAAATGATTTTTAGGCTTGGTGTTTAAACAAAATATGTTCAAATTAACAAGATTTAAATTTTACAAACAGTTTCAAGTCGAAATGTTTAGTAACTATTTTGAAATTATGAAATAGCAGTGATAATCTAAATCAAGTTAAAAATCAATGATCTTTATTTCATGTTTAACTTTATAAATAGATTTGTATTTCAAAATGATGAATTTTGATAATCAATTCGTGATTTTTAAGTCTGTATACAATGAGATATTTAAAGATGAATGGATTTTGTTCAAAAATATATTTCCATCGACTTCGTCGACGAGAGGCATTGCGGCCTGTTCTGGAAGGGTCAGGTGGTCGTAGTGGAGGCGTCGACCATGGCCAAATCTTGAAATTTGGTTTGGACTGGGAGAGCGGGTCGAATTTAGGGTTTTAAAATTGGCTTCAGCAATGGTTGCGACGCGGTGATTTTGAGGCAAGGTGATGCTGCCGGAGTTTGAGTAGTTTAGTTCGAAGGTAGCTGCATAGTAGGGCTTTCATCGGAGGTAGGTGGCATGCGTGATAGTGGTCCGCCGACGTTGCATTGGGTCGATTTGCGTAGATGGTAGAGTTTTCTGGTTTCGAATTTTGGGTGAGCAGAAGATCGATTATTTTGATCAGAGTTGGAGTTGGCACCGGCGACGCAGTGAATCGAGTCTAGGGACGAGGGGAAACTTGTCGATGGTGTCACGACGGCGAGATGATGGGCGGCTCGGTTGTGCACGTGCACACGTGTCACCGTGCACGTTGGTTCTAGGCGAGATCGGTTGTTTCGATGGTTGGTGATGTGTGCGATAAAGGCTTGGTGAAGGTCTCGTAAGAATTCGCGAATGAATTGATGCAGGATGTAGTTACTTGATCGATTGGGTGTATCTCTAATGATACTGGAGTTGAGAGATGAGGGGAGAAGGTGGGAAACCTTTTCTGGTTGGGTTGGGCTTCGGCCCATCTAGAAATTAATGATGAGATTATAAAAGAAAAGAGGATCAAGTTTAAAGCTTGAGTTAAAGTAGGGGTGCTCGGGAATAAGCTTGGGAAAACGTTGGTTGTGCTCGGGTTTTAATGTTTTGAATTACCTGGTTTGAAAAGAAAGTAAAGTTTGAACAAGTTTTTTTTTTTAGATTTAAATTGTTTTTTTAAAGGTAATTATAGATTAGATTAATTATGTAGTCAAATTAATAAGTTTAGAAATATAAAAGAGATAGTAACCAAATTCCTAGATAAAGTTTTCAAATGATTTTAAAGATTGAATTTTGGAAATGTTTGAAATTATTTTAGATTTTGAGTAATTATATTGGGACAATTATTGAATGAAATTAATTTAAGGGTGATTTAATTAATGTAAGTAATTAATGCATGATTACTTAATGAAATTAATTACTTAATGAAATTAATTACTTAATGTAATTAAGTGGTAATTTCTTTGTGTAATTACAATAAAGGATAATTAATTAATTAAGATTAATTAATAAAAGTAATTAAAGGTAATTAATTACTTAACTAAAGGTAATTAATTAATGATTAAAGTTTATTAATCGAGTAATTAAGGAAAATTAATTAATTAAAGATTATATTATGAAAGTGATTAGGGATAATCACTTATTATAATTAATTAAGGATGATTAATTAAATGGTAATTAATTAAGGGTGAATTAATTTATGAAATTAATTAAGGATAATTATTTAAAGGTTAATTAAATAATTAAATATTAATTATTTAATGATTAAAGGTTAATTAATTTATCAATTAAGGTTGATTTAATTAATAATTAAAGGTTAATTAATTTATTATTAAAGATTAATTAATAAATGATCAAAGGATAATTAATCAAAATGACTTGTAATTAATTGATATTAATTAACCAGAATTAGTAATTTATTCATAGGTAATTAATTTGGTTTAAATTTATCAAATGATTGATTTATCTTACTTATGGATATTTGGATTGCATGCTTTAAATTGTTTGATATTTTGCTGTGTGATGCTGTGTGATATGAATTATTTTTATTTTGAGCTGGGATGAATATAATTTATTTATTTGCGATAAATTTATTTTATTTATCTGTGAATATGTGAATGAAGATAAGGTTATAGGATCATACCGCTTATCGATATTGTTGTGCTTGGATTGTGATGATTGATGATGTTGCACTATTGTGTAAAACCCCTGGACTACACCATACACACACAAATATGAATTGCACGAGGAAATTGGTTAAGTCAAAGATTTTTGAAATGGTTTTAAAGCTGAATTTTGAATCCAAATGGTTTCGGGAATGGAATTAGGTTAAATATGAAAAGCTTTTGAAAAGGAGTTTTAAAGATAAAAGTTATTTTGAATAAATTGATAAAGTTTTGAAATTTAAATAGTTTGATTTGAATTAAAATTCAAGATTTGAAATTGAATTCTATGTTTGAAAATTATGGTTTAAAAAGGTTATACAAGTTATAAATGTGTTTATGTGGGTTTTAAACCATTTTAAAAATATTATTTTGGAAATTTGAATTTAACCCAAGTTTTATACTTGAAGGGCTTTAACTTGTGCAAATGTAATCGGATTTTTCCGAAACGAAAACTATTTGTTTTCAAATAATAATAGCTTTCATGTAATGAATGGATTTCCAATTTTTGTTAAAAAGATTTTAAGTTTGAAATGAAAATTGTTTTGAAAGCTATGAATGAATCTTTATTAAAGATTGGTGAACTTTGTTTTCAAAGTAAAGATGATTTTAAAAGTGTATCTTTTGTATAAAAGATTTGAAATAGAATTGTTTTGGAAGCTATAAATAAATCTTTGTGAAAGATTGGTGAACTTTTTGAAGTAAATCTTTTTGTTTAAAGATTTGAAAATGGTAATTTGTTTAAACCGTTTGAAAGAAAGGTTTTTGGGTAATAAGTTGTGACTTAACTAAGATTCCAATATCCATATGATTTTTAAATTAAGCGCTCATTATTCGGTTTAGCCGGGAGAGGACTTTGTGTCATATAACCCATTCTGAATAGTGATATGACGATATGGATAGCATTTGAAGACCGGTAGCGAAGATCGGATATTATCGAAAGCGAAAGGATAACTCGTCGAATGTCTCTGCATCGACTAGTCCGGACGTGATTATGGATTATCGGATTGCAAGGGCTTCTTTTGAAGTGCCTTCGGTTCTTTTAGAACCCGAAATAAACTTGTACGGATGAATATTTGACGTTACACTTTGAGATGTAAAGCTGGTTTCTATCAAATCCATTTCTGTTTGGTGGTGGAGAATTTATTCTCTTAGCTTAACACCCTTCTCTGAGACGTACGAGCTCAGTGGTTATGTAGTTGATGGTTACTAGTGATACATTTCTAATTTGGTAATGTGGCATACGAAGTGTTGCTGATCATTTGTTGATCGAAGCATGTCTTTAGTGAAAAGCGTAGCTTTGTGGACGAGACTGCATCAGAACCTCACAACCCGGAATGGTCGAAACAGAAAGAATGCAGCAAGGTTATTTGGGGGTAGCGTCCCCTAAGGGTATGTCCATTTCCTTATGGATAGAGGTGGTATCATGGTATGAAGCCCAGATATTTAACCTATGTGGTTACTGTAAATTTATTACTTTGTGGTTGTTGCTTTGTGGTTGAGGATCCTTGGATAAAGGTTGGTTACGATCGAAGGATGACATGCTCATGACAGTTAGTTACCTAGTTACAAAGGTAACCCGACCTTGTGTTGACAGAGACCGGTTAGGTTCTCAGGGCGTCCCTCCAGAGGCGTACCCATGTGGCCCAAGAAGTTCCTTAGCTTGACCGTTTGTTGGAAATCTAAAGAAACAATATGAGCCCTTTACGATTGCAATTGTATAACCTGCCTCCTCAGGAGGTAGCTATATCAGGCATAATATAATGGTACCTATGCTGGCTAAGATTAATATTATGCTTTCGAAAGGTTTTCTGCACTATGCACTAATAATAGTATCGAAAAGATTTTGCATAGTAAGCATGTTTGACTATCATAAGGAGAAATCTCCTCCAATTGTGCGCTTGCTTTATGTGTGTGCGGGTAGGCCTTATGGTAATTTCATTTTCTAAAAAGCATTGCGAATTTCTTTTATTTCCCTTTAAAGATAAAACCTGTTTTTATTTGCTTATACCAGTGCCATGACTGACCCAGAGTTTATTGTTCCCTTTCTAAACTCTGGGTGCCCACAATTTTTCACACGGGCAGTCTGGAGTTAGATTTTTCAGATAGTCAAATAATAGATATAGATTCAATATCTTTCGAAGTCTCTGGTTTGGTAACACTTGGAAATCTTCTTCAGTCTATGGATTTCGGTGCTTGCATTCATGACTGACCTTGCTTGATACAACGTAATGGTGGTTCGAGCTTTTCGATATGGAGTTTGGAGTATTTTGAGACTTGGCATTTGAGTTGCAGTTTAAGATTCTTCCTTTCTCTCTTGGAGATCAAGTTGGAAATTTCTTTCCGCTGTGTCATATTCTGCTGTTATATTCTGCTCTGATATTTTTGGATCTGTTCTATCTTATTGTATTAGATATTGTATCATTATTATATCAAATGTTGTTTATCAATGATATTATTCATTTTCTTCCACTGTGTTGTTGTACTTAATGTGTTATAAGCTTTGGCGAATCAGATTCGAACGTTTGAATCTGCGGCATTCGAATACGAGTGAAGTATGGATGTCGATTTTCGAACACGAAAATCCGGGTCGTCATATCTCCGATGTTAGAGTTCAATGAAGAATCACAGTGAACCCTTTGGATGACCGTTGTGAGGAAGAAAAGGAGTAAAGAACGCTTTCTGTAGAGTTTTAGCATCCAGTTTAGAGGGAATCCCTTTATGTTGCAGGTAGGATTGCATTTATAGAGGTTGGAGAGCTAATGGGCTAAACCAATTCACCAGGTGCTTGCAAATAATCAAAGGATGGAACAGTGGAAGTTCTACCACGACCCGAGCCAAAAGCATGAATCGCTAGCGATACATATTTATGGATCACTAGTGATTCATAAGGTATGCTCGAAGCTGAAACTCCTTAGTACCCTTCCCATGTCTTGTTCAATAGGTCGTTGCTGATTGATGAAATGGTATGGATCGCTAGCAATCCATATACTTAGTCTATTTTTGGACTTTTCTTATGTTGTCTTGCGTTGATGTCGATTTGCTAACTCCCGAATTAAGCTAAGGATCATTTGGCAATCCATGTCCTTAGAGTATTCTTCTTTCTTTTCTTCGGACTTCTTCTGTCTCCTTATTATAGTCCTTTTGGTTGGTCGTTGAGCTACTCTGACTCTATCAAGTTGTCCCAACTTCTGCTAGATTTTATTGGGTTAAAAACCTGAATAACATTTACCCCCCATAGTATGTCCTCGTTGAAAACAAGACGTGCTCTGGAAGTTATCATTTTTCTATTTCTATTTATTGAATTTCAAGTAGTTGTATTAGAGTCGTGCGATTTTGAATTAGATTTAGACAATCGCTTGCTAAGTTTCGACCTGAACTGCCATTGATTGTCGTAACGTACCGACCCTTACTCTATAGCTTCCCGACATGCCTTGAAGTAGCGTATGATTTTCGCCAGACAAGTTTGAAAACGAATGCAGGCAATCCCTTAATCCATCATGATGGATCGCTAGCGATCCAATGATAGAATTTTTTTTTTCCATTTCATTCTTTCCTATTTACACCCTACGAACCGACCTTCCTCAACATATTTTCAATCTCGTGACTCGATCTTTCGACTTCCTACGATCCAAGCTGCCTTTAGTGATTTGATTCATTGCCTCCAGCATTCTGATCCAACCTCGACCTCAATACTTCGCGGTCAGGTTTGGTTTGAAGCTGACCTCGGTACTTCGCTGCCACCTCAATCTCTGCTGCACCTAAACCCTAGTTTTTCTTCTTATCTCCTTGGATCGCCGACGATCCATGGCAACTAGCTTGCTGATTCGAAAATCTGACAGCCTTTGTGTTTTTATCATGATTTAAGGCGGGTTTGCTGATTATAACGTTCGTTTATCGATTTGGCGATGGAGTTGCATTCGTGATGTTAGTCGTGAAAATTTTGAGTTGATTGTGGTTTAATGGAGGAAGATAGTAAATCGAGTCTTGAGTTCCTCACGGAATGACATTCAGGCATTGCCCTGATGCATGACATGTTTTTCCATCTTCGTCCATTGGACCAAAGTTGACTTATGCTAAGCCCCATTGCCGATACCGCACGACATATCATGAATTTGTTTTACTTTCTTTAGAATGCATGGTGTATCTGCACTGGAAGGAACTTCCCACGTCGTTTCGGACAACGGATCATTATCAATCGTTGATCGATAACGGGTAAGTGTAGAAGAAATAATTTCAAAACGAAAGCGATATGGAAAGTCCTTTTCCCGTTTAGCTACGAGCATACTATCTACACGGGATAGAGCTTTTGTAGTGTTTAGGACACTAAGCCCACACTAGATAAATAACACACCGCACTCGCCCCGGTACATACTTGAAATCCGACGCATTAGCATGAACCAATATTTCTTGGGAATTCAAGTGTTGTACGGAGAATTCTTATTTTAAAGTAGAATTACCTGACCATTTCGGACGCAAGTTCTGTTGTTTAGAATGAAGTACCCATCTTCTCACTACAAGTCTAGTGGAGGAAGTTCTGTGCTTTCGGAGGCCGACTCATCGTCTGTCGCTCCTCCTTCTTTTACTTCACAGACTGAATATGGCCAGCTAGTTCCAATCAGTCCAGTCTTGGACTGAACTCCTCCTAACTTTAGAGTTCTTCTAAATCCACTAGAGAGAGCTACCTCCGTGATTTCTGCTAAAGTCTTGCATAAAATCTTCATGCGGCATGGCATTTTGGAGGAAGACGTATGATTCCCAAAGAAGGATGAATTCGTTCATATGCCACCTCTAGGTATACCACTTGTCATCAGAATATGTGCCCGAATGGAGCAGTGCCCCCCTTCAGTGACTTATTGAAAGAAACACTCTTGAACCCAAGACTCGCTCCATTTCATATTCATCCCAACGGATACACTATTCTGACCTGCTTATACGTTCTATTCGTGTGGGCTATCAACTATTCCCCGAACTTGACGAGTTAGGATGTTCTCTCTCGTTCAAAAGAAGGGATGAGCGCCTATCTTTGGTTGTGATTGAAGCCCGGAGAAACCGTAAAATTATGTTGCGACTGCAGAGCAATTTATCTCAATCGAAAACTTAATACTTCTTTATTAGCTATCCTAAGGGATTCAATTGTCACTGGACAACGGGAGGTAAGTTCTTTTTCTTACTTATAGTGCTCTGATATGTTTCCATAGAATTCCTAACGATTCAAATATTTTCTATAGTTATTCCAATGCTGAAAAAGGTCTTATCTCTCAACGAAACTTTCCGAACCTTGAAGGCTGTCGATGCTAAGTAGAGATCGGTTAAATTCTCGTTGACAGACGAAGACCTACTTCGATACGAGATGTTGCATCTAGGGAGATCTGCAGTCCTAGTTGAGCTCCTATCCCTTTCTTGATCTAGGATACGTATGTGATCTACTTCACCATCTCATGGTTTCGAAGAGGGTGTTTTTCAAGAGAGGGAAGGATTGTTTGGCGAGTTAGCTGAAGAGACTCATGAGGGAAAAGACACCGCGACTGAAGCTAGTTGCCCGGCTAGAATGCCACCGATTTCGAAAGAAGAGGAAGAGGATTTTAATTAAAGGGATGGCAAGGCCGTGATAGACATAGAAATGGAGGATGGAGAGATTAGGAGTAGCAGGGATGAGTCCACTTCTAGTGATGACGGTGATTTTTATGCAGAATCCAACGATGGGGATTTTGAATCATGCAAGAGACTCTGGGGATGAGTCTCCTTGTTCCGAGCTTGCCTCCTCTAGACATGAGTGGTAAAGATGATGCTCCAGAAGTCAGACGATGTTGGGATTCTCTGATTAAAGATGCTGGCGTAGACTTTGGATATTTGAGTAATGTTTACGTCGATTTTGACGCGCTCATGGAGGAAGACTTCAAATTTGAGAAGGTGTCTCCTCATCTTGGCCATGTTGCACCCAAAGTTAGTCTGAATCCTTCCATGAAGTCTGCTCGATCTGGTTTTTGATAAGTTTTAGGCTCCTCCCAACAAACACGTTACATGTTTCACTTGGGTTACACTCACTTCTGCACATATTTTCCATGTTTATTCTATGTTTCTAAGGCTCTTTATTTGTTCTTCATGTCAGGTACCATGAGAGGACATGACATTTATGATGATCTTGAGGAATACACCGACTCTCAAAGCTGGTCGAAGTGATTTTCGGTCGTACTAACCTTGCGAAACAGAGGAGGAATTGAGAAGAAGAAAAGATTCAGAGGCTCAAGCTCGTCGCCAAGATGAGAGGAAACGGGGTCAAGCATGCAAAGGCAGATATAAGAAAAGAAAGACTTTCGATGAGTAGGAGAAGCCGTCTAAAAGGTCAAAAGTGGACCGTGGTTCTCATTCTTGGGAATAATAGGCCTTTGCCCCTGCCCCCGCTTCGACTTGTCTTGAAATTTCAACCACTTCTATCTTTGTTCCATCTTTGTCTCAAGTTCCCTTATCTCATGTAGTGCTTGCCCCCAGTTCTTCATGCATGCACCAGAGATCTACATATTTCCTTCCATCTGGTCCTCCCAGGCTTGAAGCGGCGCTTCCCGGGTGGTTTTTAAGGGAAGTTCAATTTGATTGTGATCTCCATCCAATTCGCAAAGATACATACATGCCCGAACTCCAAGCAATCCATAATGATTTAGAACATGCCAAGGGGTGGGAGAAATTGTGCAAACAACTGGCAGACATGAACCATAATAACTATCAAGAAATCGTCTCCTTTGAATCAGAGAAAGATGACTTCGAAAAAGCGTTGGCAGAACGTGATGCCAAAATCAAACGGCTGGAAGAAGAAAGAGATGTACCGCTTCAAGAGAGCAAGAACAACATTGGCTTGTAGAGAGAGCTAAAAAAGGCTCATGAGAGAATAGATGTCATCTATAAGGACAAAATTAAGAAGGCTCATGTAGAAGAGGCCAAGTTGAAAGAGGAGGTGGCAGCTTGCAGCATGAAATTGAGGCCCAAAAGAAAACCATTTCTGACCACGACCTTATTGCAGAGAGGCATAATAAAATGATTATGAAATATGAAGAAGTCATGAAGTCGTGTGATAAAACCATCTTTGACTAGGCTAAGACGATCTCCATGCTCCATGATCGAGTTGCGCAGCTTAGCGTAGATAAATCCTGTGTTAAAGTTAAAAAGGCCATCGTTACGGCAGATTATTTGGAGCTTCAAAACACCTTCTAAAGAAAGATGGAGAAGATGGATGGGACCATCTTAAACTTTTATGTCAACTCTCTGTTGCACCAGGAGAGTCTTAGCTACTTAGGCTCTAAATTCCCACGAACTCTCGTCGTTGTTTGGAAGGAAATCTTGACCTATTTCCGTGATAGCGGGGATGTTTATACCAAGCAAGAACTAGAGAACGCTTATCTAAATGAAGAATCAAAGCAAGTGTTGCTAGAATGCCAGGAGATTTTGCAAATTTAATGGAAGAAGGAAGCTGCTGATGCTGCCATAGTTGTTACCGCTAAAGAGATGCTGGAGCGTTTTATTTCTGGCCCCGACGAATTATTGAGGCAGCCCTACAATCCACCGACAAGTTCTAGGCTTGGAGCTTCTCCGCAGGTCGTGGAACCATCCACAGAGGGAGAGGGCGATGAGTATAAGGTTGACATTCTAGGTCACTTCTCTAGTGCAGGTAATCTCCTTGTTTCTCCCGAGCTCGAGAAATTTCAACTCAAAACGCTGGAGCAGGATTGAACATAATGCTTTCATTTTTGATCTTATAGGTCTGTCTTCCTTATCTGCCGATCCGCTAGTTTCCTCGGTGCCTGGACCTGTTGTTATTTCAACCGTGCCTGTGCTCATCTCTGTAGATGCTAAGGTTGTCATGTCCCTGTCTGGCTCGCAGCCAGTGCCGAAGTCCGAGAAAATTGTCATGTTACATGGCTTGAATGATCCTTATGTATCTCTAGAAGGTAACTTCACGACGACCGCGGTTCGGGAACAGGAGACTTGGATAGAGCAGCCGTGCCCATCTCAACAATAATTAGTTGCCATCAAGAAGGAGAAAGTCGAAGCGATAAAGTCTTCTAAAAGCTCTCGTAAGTCTCGAAAGCGCAAGACTGAAGGGAAAGCTTCAGAGAAAGTTAAAGAGCATGAAGAAGATATCAGTGTCGAGGACATAATTGACATTGTTGGCAATGATACTACTCCCGAGGCAAAGCAGAAACTTCAAACGAAAAGCGCAAAGGGTAGTGGCAGCAAAAGGCGTTAAGAAGATTGGATAGTGATTAATCTGATCCTGAGTCACTTTGCATTGTTTGTTCAAGTGTAGAGTCTACACTCACTGTTTTTGTTGCGTTTTCTGGACTTTTTCTTTTATTGGGTGGTGTTGTGTGGCTACAGCCCCCACGTTTTAACCTTGTATATAAAAACAGTTATAAGTAATATATTGCTGACATTTTGATTGTAACTTCACTTATCTGCTTATTTGTGATCTATGTTACTTATGTCTACTTCGTTTACTTTTATTTTCTTTTGTCTAGTCCTATGATTACTGATAAAATTATTTGTTTGAAGTAACAGAACTTGTGAAGTGTTTTTGTTTTTGTGTATTTCTATTCGAGTACCGGTGTATGCCACCCAGTTCACTTGGCTGTTTATTTCAAACACTTGACAAACGAACGGTAACATACAGATTGAAATAGTCTGCATACCAATACTTGGAATAAAAATAAGTTACAATTTCATTTTTGTAAGATTCACAACTGTAGTACACAGTCTACGGTGTGTGTGACATATGTATGTTGGAAATGTGCATAAAAATGTAAATTGAGTGCAGGGTATATAGTTATCAAATTAACTATTAAAGAAATCAAAAACTACTCTTCGCGTAAATGAATAAAGTTTGCAAATTTTGGAAGTTAAACCACTCATTGCTCCTCAAGAACGTGAATAAATTCTTGTGCACATTATTTCTTAGGAACTCGTGATCTTCAAACACACGCTTCATTGCTTAGAGCATGCACATTATACGAGTTAACTATAAATAGCTAAAATTTATCCATGTTAAATATTATAGCTAGTCATGGGGTGTTAGTGGTTAGAGTTCTCTACCGGGTTGTAGAATTTTGATTTTGTTGGATCCCTGCCCGTTACTCTTGATAATAGGAGCAGGTTGACCCTTGTTATTCCTGTGATGGATAAGTTTTTCTCAGTATTGCCGGGGCAATACGGTACTTGAAAGTGTGCACAGCCTTATGGGATGCACGGCTTTTGATGCTTCTTAATGTTGCCTATCTTCGACCAATCGTGAGTAGTTTATATTTTAAGAGTATGATTTCATGGCTTGAAAAATTAGCGCGTGGCTTATGGGATGTGCGGCTTTTTATACTTCTCGATGTTGCCTATCTTCGGCCAATGTGAGGAGTTCATGTTTTAAGAGCGTGATTTCATGGCTCGAAAAGTGAGTGCACGGCTTTTTATATTTCTCAATGCTGGTGGGGAAGCATCGGTTTTTAGAAGGCAGGAATCGGGTTCCGCCGATCTAATGGTTTGAGTCGATTTGGTTCTGTTGACGTGGTAGGTAGGTGGGGCATACTTGAGTGTGATTCAACTTTCTAAAGTAGTAATTGCATGGTTTAGAGTCGATTTGACCCCCATCGACTCAACAGGCTACTATTATGAACACAATTTTATTGGTTCAAAAGACAAATTAGTTTAAGTAAGAAAAGTTGGGTAAGTTTTTGCCTATTTACAAAGCCCTTAGCATCTCGAGACGGCTTATTTGCTGAAAAATAGAAAGTACATAAGATAGTTTTCATGTGAAGTAGCAGCGCAGCGATTCGTTGTACCATGATCTGGGAATTTGGATTCCAGCGACGGTTGTCACTTTCAATGTTCCGTCCCTTAGATTTTGACTGATCACATACGACCCTTTCCAGTTTGGTTCGAAGGCTCCTGGCATAGGATAGACTCGTTTGAGGACGTGGTCTCCTGCTTTGAAGGCTTGGTTGTGAACTTTGGAATTGATGTATCGCAGACCCTTTTTTGATGGGCAGCGGTCCTCAACAGGGCTTCTTCCCTCCTTTCGTCGATCATATCCAGGGATTCTAGTAGGAGCTGCTCATTTTGCTTCTATTAAAATTTTGCCTTCGATGAGAGGGGACTTCTAGTTTGGGGGAATCATTGCTTCTAAGCCATGTGCCAAAGAGAACGGAGTGTGATTGGTTGCCGCTTTGTGGGTCATTATGTATACCCATAGTGCGAGTGGAAGTTTATCCACCCAGTTTTCTTTTGCTTTAGTTAGCTGCTTTTTTATAGTGGACTTGATGATCTTGTTTATTGCTTCCACTTTCCCATTTGGTTACAGGTGAGCGATTATGGAAAAGCTCTTCTCAATTTGGAAGCGTCTACAAAAGTCTTTGAACTCAACGCTTTCAAATTGGGTCTCATTGTCGGTGATAATTTTCTGCGGCACATCAAACTTGCAAATAATGTTTTTAGTGACAAAATTAATGATTTTTTTGTGGTAATAGTGGACAGTGGTTTCGCTTCGACCCATTCCATGAAATAGTCAACAGCAGCTATAGCATATTTGGCCCCTCCTTTATCTATTGGCAATACACTGATCAAGTCGATTCCCCAAATCACAAACGGCCACAGGCTGACCATCTGCATTAACTCTGTTAAGGGATTTCTTTTAATTTTTTCGAATCTTTGGCAACGGTCACACTATCTGGCGTAGTCTACTGCATCGCAGTTTATTGTTTTCCAAAAGTACCCATACTGGAGGACTTTCTTTGTAAGAGTCTACTCCTCAATATCGTCTCCGCATTCGCTTTCACGAACCTCCTTCAGGATTCGCCGAGCTTCGCCTTTGGACACACATCTAAGAAGAAGGGTGGAGATCATCTTCGGTAGAGTATTCTATCCTGTATCATGAATTGCGGCACCTTTCGAAGAAGCTTTTTCCATTGATTCCGGTGAGTTGGAAGGGTTTCTATAAGTAAGTAGTCCTTGATTGGTGTCATCCATGTCACAGGTTCGACGGTGGTCTCGAGGATCCAGTCGACATCCATTTCGTCTATGCTCAGGGTAGTCAGAGTCTTAACCCGGACTAGTCCCAATGATTGAGCTTTCCCAGAGCTATCAGTTTAGCTAACTAATCAACCTTGGTGTTTTTCTCCTGCGGAATGTGAGTTATGGTTTAATGTTCGATGTCGCCCACAAACTCTTGTACTTTAGATAGAAATGGGACAAGGTTCTCCCGTCGAGCCTGGTACTTGTTGCGACTTTTCTATTTATTAGAAAAGCACAAATTTTAATAAATTCTGCAAGCGCACAGGCGTGTAGTATGCAGGTCGAACACAGGGAATTGTATTTTAAAACAATTAAAATCCATAGTTAAATCTTAGGCGTGTTAAACGAATTCGACGGTGAATTTTGAACAGAAAATAAAAACAATAATATACTCCGAATCGATTTCGAAACTAATCGAAATTGCAACCAATATAGAATTGTAAAAAAAATCAGAATAGAAATTGAAATTGCGGAAAAGAAGATAACGGAGCAAACAACTAAAATAATTATTAACTAACTGAAAAGAGTGCAGAAAATAACTAAGAACAAGAATAAATAAATTGCTAAATCTAATCAACAATCCTACGTATTCTATTCGAAAATAAAAACAGTGCTGAATTAAATCTAAACTTGAAGAAAAGTGATGAGGTAAGAGATGATTTCAAGGTGTTGTATAATGTTGTATATATGGCTTTCAACCCCTAAAATCAGTCCATCTTTTTAGCAATAGGACCGGTTCTATTCTTAGTATTTGCCAAGATAATTGTACTGACTGGGTCCATTCCTTGAATTGGTGAAGAGTCAAGTTGCCACATCATTGCTTGAAATACTTTTATATGTGAATTGGTCCAAATTCATACGTAAGCTACTTTTGAATGTGTCCCATTTTGCTTCATATCATGGCTATGTATTATGCTACTTTTTAGGAGGAACTGGTCCTTTGCTTGAATTGGTGAAAGAGAACATATATACGTCCACATCATTGCTTGAATTGGTCCATATTGCTTTGATTTATTTCAATGCTCAAAATGTTGCACTCTTTGCTGCGTGATTTTTGAACCAATGGACGGCATAACCGATTAATTTCAACATTGCACTTTGGAATCAATAATCTGTAAAAGCACAACAAAATACCCGTATAATACCGCTTTATTAAAATAAAAATATATGAAATAAACGGTTTAAATTGCAGAGAAATACGTTCATCACATACCCCCACACTAGAACTTTATTCATCCTCGAATAAGCAAGAAAATAAAACTAACTAAATCCTTTGTCGTAGGAAACACGAATGCATTGAGCGTATGCAACAAGCCGTTAAACCTCTAGGTGTCCCTAGTAGGACGAGTGGTGTCTCGTGAGGGTTTTCAGCAGATACTACCCACAAAATCCAAATGCAGTATGTGATGATTCTAATGTACTACATGAATGCAAAATTCTACACAAATGGAGACTCGATTTACTTCAAAATAGTTGCAACAAAATAATGTATATCAGTTTTAGTCAACTTCTTCAAATTTTTGGTTCCTCACTAATCATAAATTTCAATGTAACTCAAGTTTTCATACATTAGATTCTAGTTTGGCCAGTTGTTTCGGTCGATAACATAGTGCAGCCATGAAATAAATTCTTCACTGTTGATCACAGTTTTTTTCAAAATGGTATTTTTCATTTCCATTTGTATAACAAGCCAAATCAACAAAGTCAAGAAGTGTTTGGGTTTCAAAGCTTAGTCTCTCTTTACTAGTTTTTTTTCTTCTTCTCTTTTTTTTTTACACCTATCCTTTGGACCAAGGTATACCACCCATGCACTGCCTCACGGGCTTACGTGAGAGTTGGTACAGAGCTTGGCGGATTATGCAAACCGACGCTAACTATGTCAGAAAAGGTCGGTAATCCTTAGGTGATTATTTATTTAATTATTTATACACCTAACTCAGAATGCTGAGGCCGGATATACCATCCATGCACTGCCTTGCGGGCTTACGTGAGAAGAGTATAGAGCATGGCGAGTGCACACACTTTCACAAGTGTGCACACCTATCGACTGTAGGTGTTTCTTATTAGTTTTTTTTTTGTTTTTTTTTTTGTTTTTTTTTTGAGAAGAGCTAAAGAGTGTTATGCAAATCAACTTAGCACCACTTAACTTTAATGATTTGAGATGTCAACGCATGTACTTTAAATCTGCCATTTTTTTTAAACAAAGACTACAGTTTAGAAAAGATTTCATAACCATCACCTATGAATCCCCTATATACTAACCTCACTATTATCGCTTGTAATTCAACTTTTCATTATATTTTACATTTGAAATTAGTGATTCACAAAAATCTTCATCAATTGACTTCAACTGCTTACTTACTTTGTCTTGACTAATTAAAAATAAATCGAAGTCCTAAAAATATTAGGAAATGAAAAAAAATTGAAAAGAAATTTGAAAACAAATAATGAGATGATTTTTGTTTAAAAAAAATGATGCTACACTATGAAATATGAACAAACAAAATGAGATATGCGTCCCCCCCCCACACTGGAATGAGACAGTGTCCCAACTGTCAAATAGAATGCAAATGCAAAATAGAAGAAAAAAACTAAAACAATACAACCTGATATGTGCAAGATAGTGAGCGGCTTATGCCGAATAGCTAGGTTCGTGAAGGTCCACGAACTCATCGTCCTCGTGCTGTTCAAACTCTAGAAATGGCTTCAAGCGTTGTCCATTGACCTTTGAAATGGAACCGTCCCTAGGATTTTCAATTTCAACTACGCCATAAGGGTATACTGTTTTCACAATATATGGACCTGTCCAACGGGATCTCAATTTTCCCGAAAATAAATGAAGTCTGGAATTATATAAGAGAACTTTCTGACCTACTTCGAATGTCTTACGAAGTATGGATTTATCATGATAGAATTTGGTTTTCTCTTTATAAATCTTTGCATTTTCGTACGCTTCATTTCTTAGTTCTTCTAATTCTGACAATTGTAATTTACGATGTGATCCGGCTTTTTCTATGTCAAAATTAAGGTATTTGATTGCCCAAAGTGCACGGTGCTCGAGCTCAACGGGTAAATGGCATGCTTTTCCAAAGACTAATCGGTATGGTGACATTCCTAGATTGGTTTTATAAGCTGTGCGAAATTCCCAAAGGGCGTCTATCAATTTAGATGACCAATCTTTTCTGTTGGAGTTAACCGTCTTTTCAAGAATTTGTTTAATTTGTCTATTGGAAATCTCGACTTGACCGTTGGTCTGTGGATGATATGGAGTAGATAGTTTATGAGTGATAGAATATTTCTTAAGAAGAGATTCAAAAGCACGATTACAAAAATGAGAACCGTTATCACTTATAATGGCTCGAGGTGTGCCAAAACGGGAAAATATGTTTTCTTTCAAAAATTTGACAACAACTTTATTGTCATTCGTTTTGGTAGGAATGGCCTCAACCCATTTAGACACGTAATCTACTGCAAGTAGGATGTAGAGATTTCCAAAAGAATTAGGAAAAGGACCCATGAAATCGATGCTCCAAACATCAAAAATTTCGATGACAAGGATCGGATTTAGGGGCATCATGTCACGTTTGGAAATACGACCTGTTTGTTGACATCTAGCGCATTTGGAACAAAATTCGTGGGCATCACGAAAAAGAGAAGGCCAATAAAAACCGCACCGTAACACCTTGGCAGCAGTTTTCTTTGCTCCAAAATGTCCTCCACATGCTTGATTATGTGAAAAAGAGAGGATGCTATGGAATTCATGTTCTGGGACACATCTGCGAATGATTTGATCGGTGCAATATTTGAAAAGATAAGGATCGTCCCAGCAAAAGTTTCGAACGTTGGAGAGAAATTTTTGTTTATCTTGTTTTGACCAATGGGAAGGTGTTTCATTTGTGACAAGATAATTTACGATGTCCGCGTACCATGGTGCACTAGAGAGTGAAAGAATTTGTTCATCGGGAAAATGGTCGTTGATTTGAGAGTTATCATAGTTTTCATGCACTATACGAGAAAGATGGTCAGCTACGACATATTTAGAACCCTTTTTATCTCGTATTTCTATGTCAAACTCTTGAAGAAGGAGAATCCAACGGATTAAGCGGGGTTTGGTATCCTTTTTGTGAGTAAATACCGCAAGGCGGCATGATCGGTGTAAACTATGACCTTAGAACCTACGAGATATGATCTAAACTTATTGAGGGCAAAGATAACTGCTAAAAACTCTTTTTATGTGGTTGAGTAATTCAATTGAGCTTCATTAAGAGTTTTCCTAGCATAATAGATGACTCGAGGAAGTTTATCGATTCGTTGACCTAAGATGGCTCCGATGGCATAATCAGAAGCGTCACACATTAATTCGAAAGGCAAAGTCCAATTTGGAGGTTGGATGATAGGTGCAGTGGTCAAGATCAATTTGAGGGTTTCAAAAGACTTTTTACATTCATTGGAAAATTCAAATTTGACGTCTTTAGCCAGAAGATTTGAAAGAGGTTTTGAAATTTTTGAAAAGTCTTTAATGAACCTCCTATAAAATCCTGCGTGGCCGAGAAACGAGCGAATGTCCTTTACGGACCTTGGAGGAGGAAGGTCAACAATAAGATCAACTTTAGATTTGTCAACTTCTAGGCCATTTTTAGAGACAACATGACCTAAGACTATTCCTCGCTTAACCATAAAATGACATTTTTCCCAATTAAGAACAAGAGATTTCTCCTTACATCGCTTTAAGACACGTTCTAAACGAAGGAGGCATTGATCAAAAGATGACCCATAGATTGAAAAATCGTCCATGAATATTTCTAAGAAATCCTCCACCATATCAGAAAATATACTCATCATATATCTTTGAAAGGTAGCAGGAGCATTACAAAGACCGAAGGGCATGCGACGATAAGCGAAAGTTCCGAAGGGACATGTGAATGTTGTTTTATGTTGGTCCTCTAACGCAATGGGAATTTGATTATAGCCATAGTAACCATCAAGGAAACAATAATATTCATGACCGGCTAAGCGTTCGAGCATTTGATCAATGAAAGGGAGGGGAAAATGATCTTTTCTTGTTGCTGCATTGAGTTTTCGATAGTCGATGCAAACGCACTATTTTGTTTTGACCTTTGTCGGAACAAGTTCATTATTCTCATTTGTTGTCACAGTGATTCCAGACTTCTTTGGTACAATTTGTACCGGACTTACCCAAGTACTGTCTGAGATAGGGTAGATTATGTTATTGTCTAAACATTTGATAATTTCTTCCTTTACCACTTCTCTCATATTAGGGTTTAATCGCCTTTGAGCTTCGCGAGTGGGTTTAGCCTCGTCGACTAAATGTATTCGATGTTCAATAATTGATGGACTAATTCCCTTAATGTCAGCGATTACCCGTCCTATTGCCTCTTTATTTTCCCTTAAAATTTTCAAAAGTTGTTCTTCTTGGACCTTAATGAGATCGGATGCCAAGATTACAGGGAATTTTTCCGAAGAATCTAAGTATGCGTACTTAAGATCGTTTGAAGAGGTTTGAGGTCTAATTTAGGGCGTACTTCTTTTGAGGCTTCAGTAAACATCAACTGATTGAATTCTAGTGAATTATGAAAAGAGCATAGCATATCATTTAATTCATAAATGTATTCATCTTCATTTAAATTGGAATTAAAATGATCTAGGCACATGTTAAGAGACTCTGTAATATCACTAAAATCATTTTCTACAATTGTTTGGATCATGTCAACTTCTTCTGTTTCAAAATCCCTTGGTTGTCTGTTAAGATTGAAGATATTTAGTTCAATGGTTAGGTGCCCAAAGGAAAGTCGAAGTTGACCATTCCTACAGTTTATGATAGCATTTGATGTTGCTAAAAACGGATGACCTAATATCAAAGGAATCTGACTATTGGGATTTGAGACAGGAGCAGTCTCTAGGACTATGAAATCGATTGGGAAATAGAATTGCTCGATTTGTATCAAAACATCTTCAACTGTGCCCAATGGTTTTTGACAGATCGATCAGCTAGTTGAATTGTGATGTTTGTAGGTTTGAATTCCCCTAGTCCAAGTTGACAGTACACAGTATAAGGCAAAAGATTCACACTCGCTCCAAGATCGAGTAAGGCATGACTAATGTGAGTGTTACCAATTTTACAACCGATCGTAGGACAACCGGGGTCCTTATACTTGATTGGGGAGGGATTTGAAAGAACAGAGCTAGTGTTTGCAGTTAGAAATGCAGTCTTAGGAATGTTAGTGGCACGTTTTTGAGTACATAGCTCTTTCAGACATTTGGCATATTGAGGAATTTGCTCGATGGTATCAAGAAGTGGAATATTGACTCGAACTTGTTTGAAGATTTCAAGAATTTGGTCAAAATTAGCGGGCTTCTTCTTTTTGTTGAGTCTATGAGGAAATGGAGCTATGGGTTTATATACTCGTTCGGAAGTTTTTTCATTCGAAGAAGAAGGTGTTATATTAGAGGGTGAAGATAAGGGAGCTGGAATGTTGGGGTTCCCAACATCAGAAGGTGAAGAGTGGTCGGGATTGCCAACCTTAGATGAAGAATTAGAATCGTTTTGATTGACAACCGTGGTTGTCGACTGAGTTTCAGAATTTGGAACATAGGAAGATTTAAGAAGGATGTCGGGGTTGCCGACATGGTTGTCCACCTTCTTTCCAGACCTTAATGTGGTGACAGCATTAACCGGATTTACATCTTCGTTCTCACAAAGATTTACTCCTCGAGAGTTATACTTTGGATTCACTTCGGTTTGACTAGGCAACTTACCTTTCTCATTGATTTTCATGAGATCCTTCATCATTATCAACATTTGTTCATTTTGTTTAGTGATTTGCTCAATTCTCGCATCTTGGTTAGTGATTTGTTCATTTTGTTTAGAGAGTTGTTTTTCCAATCGAGCAATTTCTTGTGAAGACTGAGAATGTTGGGTTGATGGATTGAAATTAGGATGCCTGTATGGTTGATTCGAAGGTTTTGTTTGAGGAGCGGGTTGAGAATTTTGAGAATTAGAGGTTGGGGCTCGATAATTCGGATTTGGTATCATTGGATACATATGTGATGGATTAGCCACATTGTTAGGATTTGACCATGAAAAATTAGGGTGGTGTTCCAGTTAGGATTGTATGTGGATGAATAAGGACTATTTTGAGCTATAGCATTGATTTGGTCTTGTGTGTAGTAATGGGGTAGTCCTTCTCCTTCTTGAGGAGTTTGGGCATCTATAGGAAGATGTGATGGGTCAATGGCATGTACTCCTCTATTTGGAGCACGAATTGGAACACGAATTGTTTCCCATTGCATATCCTTTTCCGAATACTCTTCTAAAAATTCCCAAGCTTCCTCGTCTGTTTTTTCCATGAATTCTCCTCCGCACATTGATTCGAGTTGGGATCTTGTTTAATAGTTAAGCCTTTCATAAACGATTTGGCACAAAACGTGTTTAGGGATTGCATGATGTGGGCAACTATATAACAATTGATTGAACCTTTCAAAATATTTTGAAAAAGTTTCTCCTTCATTCTGAGAGAATTGGTTGATTTCAGTTCGAATTTTAAGAGTTTTGTGGAAAGGAAAAAACTTTTTCAAAAATATAGTAAAATTTTCCCAACTCTTAATTGAATTTTTAGTAAGAGAATTAAGCCATCTCTTCGCACTTTCTAGAAGTGCGAATGGAATAAGTCTTAGCTTGATGGATTCATTAGAAAGTTGTTGCATTTTAGTTGTAGAAGCATATAACTCAAATTCACTAAGAAATTCATATGCATTTCCAGACCCAGTGAATTTTGATACCCCTTGGATAAAAGAATGTTTTAGCTCAAAATTATTTCCTTCGGCGGGTGGAAATGAAATAACCAAAGGTTGCACAGTCCGTGTTGGATAGCATCGGTCTCTAAGGGATAATGGTCGGTTCTCATGAAATTCATTATTTCCAACATGTGATTTAGATGATAATTTCGGTGAACTGTGTTGTGAACCGTGTTGTGAACCGTGATTGCTCATATTTGTTTGATTTGAAATTTCCGTTGATTTGTTTAATGAAATATTTTGGCTTTCTAAACGGTTAAAATTATTTCTTGCCCAAACGCGCATAAACAAATCAAGGTGTAACAGGCAAAAGTAAATTAAATCAGTTTTCAGTTGGGTACCTGTAGAGTTGAAAATTACTTACAGAGGTGTATGATAGTCCGTCCAATGCAGCTGAGTAGCGCTAGCGGATCATACTCCAAAGTTTGCGGTTGCTATGCTGTTGCTACAGAGGTGTATGATAGCCCGTCCAGTGCAGCTGAGTAGCGCTAGCGGATCAAACTCCAAAGTTTGCGGTTGCTATGCTGTTGCTACCTGTCAGATATCTAAGAGATGATAAGCTTAGAAAAAATTAAACTTCAACTGTGTATATATAAATGAAACGTGACTGAAATAAGCAAAATGGAATGTAACTTGATGAAATAATGCAAGCAATGTGTAAGTTTGAAAATGAAGCAATATGAGTCACAAACCAAAGCAACGCGAAAAATGCAGGAGTGAGAGAATTTGAATGATTAGAAACCGAAAGTGTGGCTATGTGAAACGTGATTTTTGAAAAACGAGAAAAAAAAGTAATTTTTTTTTTGTTACGTGGAAACCAAAATAGCAATGCAACTAAATAACGTGTAGCAGCAGTAAGTTGACACACAAAAATGAAAGGAGAAGTTCACGTATATGTGACAGCTAGTAATGCTTAAAATGAGATTATATGTGATAGCATACACATGAACGTGAGAAACAAAATTTAAACTAACGTAAGCTGGGTATGTGAACAGAAACCAACTAAATGAGATGCAACTCACATGCAAAATGTAACGGAAAAAGCAAATGCAGCGAACGAACAAAATGCGATTTTTATTTTTATTTTTATTTTTTATTTTTTTTTAAGTAAAACGCTACTTTGGTGAAAGGAACTGAAAAATGAAAAAAAAATGATTTTTTTTTTTTTGAAAAGTAATGCAAAAAAAATAAATTAAATTAAATTAACACGAATAGACTTAAAAACGAAAAATCGAAAATCTCAAAATAGCAACTCCCCGGCAACGGCGCCAAAAACTTGTTGCGACTTTTCTATTTATTAGAAAAGCACAAATTTTAATAAATTCTGCAAGCGCACAGGCGTGTAGTATGCAGGTCGAACACAGGTAATTGTATTTTAAAACAATTAAAATCCATAGTTAAATCTTAGGCGTGTTAAACGAATTCGACGGTGAATTTTGAACAGAAAATAAAAACAATAATATACTCCGAAACGATTTCGAAACTAATCGAAATTGCAACCAAAATATAGAATTGTAAAAAAAATCAGAATAGAAATTGAAATTGCGGAAAAGAAGATAACGGAGCAAACAACTGAAATAATTATTAACTAACTGAAAAGAGTGCAGAAAATAACTAAGAACAAGAATAAATAAATTGATAAATCTAATCAACAATCCTACGTATTCTGTTCGAAAATAAAAATAGTGCTGAATTAAATCTAAACTTGAAGAAAAGTGATGAGGTAAGAGATGATTTCAAGGTGTTGTATAATGCTGTATATATGGCTTTCAACCCCTAGAATCAGTCCATCTTTTTAGCAATAGGACCGGTTCTATTCTTAGTATTTGCCAAGATAATTGTACTGACTGGGTCCATTCCTTGAATTGGTGAAGAGTCAAGTTGCCACATCATTGGTTGAAATACTTTTATATGTGAATTGGTCCAAATTCATACGTAAGCTACTTTTGAATGTGTCCCATTTTGCTTCATATCATGGCTATGTATTATGCTACTTTTTAGGAGGAACTGGTCCTTTGCTTGAATTGGTGAAAGAGAACATATATACGTCCACATCATTGCTTGAATTGGTCCATATTGCTTTGATTTATTTCAATGCTCAAAATGTTGCACTCTTTGCTGCGTGATTTTTGAACCAATGGACGGCATAACCGATTAATTTCAACGTTGCACTTTGGAATCAATAATCTGCAAAACCACAACAAAATACCCGTATAATACCGCTTTATTAAAATAAAAATATATGAAATAAACGGTTTAAATTGCAGAGAAATATGTTCATCAGTACTCACCTCTTAGTTGGTAGACAACTATCTGGGAGTCACTGTATATATGGATGGACTTTATTCTGAGTTCTTTCACAACTTTTAACCCTGCTATCAATGCTTCATATTCGCTTCGTTATTTGTTGTGGGGAATTCCAGGTGTAAGGCGTAGCAAATGGCTCATCCTTCGAGGGTTTCAAGCACTACTCCCATTGCCGAACAGAGGTTGCTAGATGCACCATCAACAAAAAATTTCCATTGCATCTCCACTTCCAACAGCATTTCTTCTTCATCATCCCATACGGTAAACTCGGTGATGAAATCTGACAAAGCTTGCTCTTTGATAGCCTTTCTTGGATGGTAAATAATAACATATTGGCTCAGTTTGATGTTCCACTTGAGAAGTTGTCCAAAAGTTTCAGGTAGGTATAGTACTTGCTTTAGAGGCTGATCAGTTAGTACTTTGATTGCATGTGCTTGAAAATACAGTTGTAACTTCCTAGATGCGATCAGTGGGCAATATACTAGCTTTTCCAGCTTAGGGTAATTTTTCTTGGCTCTGGTAAACCGCTTACTAATGTAGTATAAGGGTCATTGGATTTTCGCTTCTTCATGCACAAGGGCGGCACTCAACGCATGAGATGAGATTACTAGGTAAATGGATAGGTCTTCTCCATCCATTGGCTTTAATAGGATCGGCAGGGCTTCCATGTGCCACAATAATTCTTCAAATATGGTTTGACATGCCTCACTCCATTCGAAGTTTTTCCTCCCTTTCTTTAATGCATCAAAGAATGGTATATGCCTATCCATGGCTTTCGAGATAAATCGGCTTAGTGTTGTGACCTTCCCATTCAAGCTTTGCAATTCTTTTTTATTCTTTGGGGCTTGAACTTCTCGTAGGGCGGTTATTTGCACTGGATTTGCTTCAATGCCCCTGGCACTTACTATGAATCCTAGGAGTTTCCTAAAGACTACTCCAGAGTGATATTTGAGTGGATTGAGTTTCATTCCATACTTTTGGTTCAGCGAGATTATCTAGGTGGTTGACAGCTACTCGCGATTTGACCAACATGTCGTCTACGTAAACCTCCATGGTTTTCCTGATTTGACGCTTGAACATGGTGTTTGCTAATCTTTGGTAGGTTGTCCTAGAATTTTTAAGCCAAATGGAATTATCTATAGTAGTACAATCCCAGATCAGTGATGTGTTGGTGTTTTCCTGATCAGATTCGTGCATCAGGATCTGATTGTACCTTGAGTATGCGTCCATGAATGATAGCAGTTCATGTCCTGCTGTCCCATCCATAAGTTGTTCTATTCTGGGCAGAGGGAAGTTAACTTTTAGGCAAGCTTTGTTTAAGTCCGAGTAGTCGATATAGGTTCACCACTTCCTATTGGACTTTTTGACTAAGACCGAGTTAGATGCCCATTCAGGATAAGTATCATCGTGGAAAAAGTCGTTGGCCATTAGCTTGTCTACATCATCTATTAACGCCTTAGACCGTTCAAGACCCAGACTGCGCCTCTTTTGCTTTACCATTGTGAACTTGGGGTCAATGTTGAGCGCATGACATGCAATTTCTGGTGATACCCCATACATATCGGAATGCCTCCAAGCAAACACATCCAAGTTGGCACGATAGTAAGTTCCAATCGCCTCTCGTTTCCAAGGTGCAATCCAATTTTCAAGACTCTTGTTGGGTCATCCATATCGATTAGGACAGACACCGTCAATTCTACCGCCGTTGCCCGATTCTCCCTCGAACTCTTCTTTCTAGGGTCCAAAGCCTTATGGAATTGGCTATGGTCCTCGAGGGTGGTTCTGTAGTTGCTATTCAGAAGGTTTATGGACGTGGAGGGTTCTCCCTACATCCTTCCCTTTTTCCCTTCTTTTAATTCACATAATTCTACAATATAACATTCTCTGGCGGTACATTGATCTCCTTTGACCACTTCGATTCCATTTGTCATTGGAAACTTCATAGTAAGGCACCACTGGGCCGGAGGGATTCTGAAATTAGCTAGGGTGGGCCATCCCAAGAAGGCGTTATACATGGAAGTTTCATCCACAATTACGAAAGTCTGAATGAGGGTGACTTTTTGGCAAGTCGATTGTCCCTACGGGTTGTTTGGGTTCGCCAGTAAACCCTTGGATTTTTGTTTGACATGCTGACACACTTTTCATGCCGATCTTTACTAGGTCAAAGGTATGTTGGAAAAGAATATTGACAAAATAGCCACTATCGACCAATACTTGTTGGACCACACCCGGTCCAATTACTACTATCAAAACCATTGGAGAGTTGGAGCTTCGATCCCTTCGGTATCTTGATTTCTGAATACAATGTCATCATTCAAAGTCTTTTGCTGCTTGGTTGGAGCCCCATCTTCAATTGTAAGACACGATTCCTTCGGAGCGTGCTTGAAGAACATGCATACCATTCTATCTCTCCCTAACTTCTCTGTGCTGGATATGGACCTCCAAATATCGTTCCAATTATAAGTCTCTGGCCAGTTCGCTTTGATCCCTCTTCACTGGTTTCGGTTTGGTTTCTTTGGTTTTCTAGGGGCTTGAGGAGCCACGGGCTGGTCATGATTTTGTGATTTTTTCACATGTTGCTGAAGCTTGTTTTTCCAAATCAGCTCTTTAATCAAGTTCTTTAGGTGGCAGCATTCGTTTGTGTTGTGATTGTGTGTCTTATGGAAGTAGCAGAACATTCCTAAGCACTTTTGTTATTCGGTTGCTTCCTTCTTAGGGGGTTTTTATATTCCTTGGTCCCCTGTGTCGCAAGATAAATGATCTCAGGTGTATCGTTAGAGGGGTATAATCTTCAGGCCTGAATCCTGTAAGGAATTTATTGTTTCCATTTCTTTTGTTGGAATTTTGATTCTTCCAATCTGATTTTCATCTTTCCCCATGGTTCCTACAATAGTCCCGAAAGCGTTTGTATTCCGATTCATTACCAGTCACTCTACCTGACATTCATTGGTTGCATGCCAGTAGACTTCCTCTCTATCTTCTACGCCTCCTCCAATTTCAAGTATTTACTTGCTTTACAATTGAAGTCCTTTATTGTAGTGGGTTGCTTTATTTTGATCCAATTTCTGAATTCAGTTTCACGGTGAATGGCTCGGACCAAAGCCATAACAACCATGTCCTCATTTGGATTGCTTACCTCCGTCACTGCAGTATAGAACTGATTCATGAAAGACTTCGGCGATTCGTTTCGTCCCCGGAATAGTCCGGATAGGAACATCACTTTTTTAGGTTGCGTGGTGTAGAGCCTGAACTGATCGAGGAATCTTATGGCTAGTTGATCAAAATTAGAGATGGGTTTCGATGGAAGCCTAGTGAACCATATGGAAGCGTTCCTTCTAGGAAAATGGGAAAACATCTACACTGAACAACTTCTGAAGGATTTGCTCCATCCATGTACCAACTATATTTATACAAATGGGGTATTGGGTCTTTTGTCCCATCATAGGATGGAAGAGTTGGCACGTGAACTTTTTTGGATATCGCTCATTCAAGATCTTATCAGTAAAAGGAGTCCGACTTGGTGCAGATCCCCATTCATCATCTCTTTTTTTTCGTCCATCAATCACTTGACCATATCCGCGATAAATGCCACTGATGTCCGGTAGTCCTGGGGACCACTGTCAGCCACTACAACAAGTGTTTGCTTCGCAAACGGTCGTATAGGCTCTCTTGTCTTTGAGAGAACCACTAACTTAGGATCCCGTTGGCTTGCGGTTGGCCTGACTAGTGTAGTCTGGAGATTTTAGAATTATCGCATGCATTGGCATTTTCTTCCAACTTATCATCATTAAATTGGTCTCTATTTGAGTCGGAGAGGTCCATGGCTATATACTCTCATGGGGTTTTTGTCTCTTGATTCAATTTCAAAGTTGGTTGCCTCATGGTGAGCGGGGTACTTGTATTTACTTCTACGTTGATTCCCATAGTTACTGTTATCACCCTTCCTTACGGTTGCTTCCTGTTTCTTCTGTTTAGGACAGAAATGGAAGAATTTTCTTGTTCTATGGAAGCCGCATGTTCAAACATAGTTCTTGGAGTAGGATTTGACTGTAAGGTTAATGAGCTTATCCATCAGAGCTCTTTGATTTCTTTTCATTTTTTGGTTGATTTCGTCCACCATTTTGTTCAACTCTTCTCTTGTAACGAATTCGCATTAATTGGAAGATGCTAGCACCTGATCTCCTACGTTAGCACCATTTACCTCAGTTTTCTGATGATTCATGTCTTCTCCAACTAATACTGCCCTATAGACCTTCCAGAGATAGTTCTCTTTTTTCTCAGAGCCATTGATTCCAAGCAACAGATTTTTCAAGCAAGATTAAGTATCTAACTTCTAGGCCTATCTGATCCAAAGTAGATAGCAAGATCTAGATCCTGAGTTGGGTTCTCAGTGAAAGCACCAAAATGTTAACCCAAAAAATGAATCAACATCCTGGGATGAGTGTGAAAGCACCGACCCTATTCTTACAAAGCAAGAGTGTAGAAATAAATGTAAAAAAAGCAGAAACAAAGCGAAGATAAAAAGATTTTTATAGTGGTTCGGCTATTAATGAAGCCTGCGCTTACTTTGTAGTTTTTATTACCGACTGATTGCTGTGACAAAGCTAACTGAAATATGAAGTTCTTGAATATCCTTAACTAGATCAAGTCTTCGATCTGGAGAATCACAGTGTACCCTTTAAATGACTGTTGTGGGGAAGAAGAGGAGTGAAGAAGGCTTTGTGTAGAGTTTCGACAACTAGTTAAAGGGATCCCCTTTATGTTGCAAGTAAGATCGTGTTTATAGAGGTTGGACAGCTACTGGGCCAAGCCTATTTGTCAGATGCTTGCAGATGATCACAGGAAGGAACAATGGAAGTTCTGCCGCGACCCGAGCCAAATGCATGAATCGTAGGCGATCCATAAGGTATGCCCAAAGGCGAGCCAACTCCTTAGTACCCTTTCCCTGTCTTGTTTTATAAAGGTCGCTACCTCTTGATGAAATATACTTAGTCTATTTTTGGACTTTACACTTTACTTCTGTTATCTTGCGTTGATGTCGGTTTCCTTACTCCCAAGTTAATGCTATGGATCGTTGGCGATCCATGTCCTTAGAGTATTCTTCTTTATTTTCTTTCGACTTCTTCTGGCTCCTTGTTATAGTTCTTTTGGTTGGCTTTTGAGCTACTCTGACTCTATCAAGTTGTTCCAACTTTTGCTAGATTCTACTGGGTTAAAAACTCGGATAACAAGGCCCAAACCATTGCACGCACTATCATAAGACGTGAATCACTTCTTGAGCTATGGAACCATGCTTTTGAAGCATGAACCCTCACATTACCAAAGGATTGGCATTGTCAAGAAGCTCCAAACCATTTCGGATCGACGGGTTATATTGATCCCATAAGCCACAGATTTCGTAAGCCATGCATTTTCATAAGTCACACATCTAATAATGAAAACACAACTTGATGTTGCTCTGGCATCATCAACGAGCCATTAAAATTTCCTAAGTACTAGTGTTGTCCCGACAACACAAGAAAACTTATCTATTGCAGGAGGGACCAATCCCGCTACCAGAAAGAACCGACATTGCTTTGGTAGTGCCACAAAGTTCACAAACCAAGAAGTCGGTAAAGAATTCTGATCTTTGACCATAGAATGTACAAAATGTATAAATTCAAGACATCCAAGTCATGAGTTCCCAGAGATAGGAGCTGGGATGCATCTTTGACTAGGAGCATCTAGGGAGCCACCTAGAACATCAAGTCCCACATCAATTGTTCAAAATAATTAGTCCTAGGAACTGAGGGGCATATAACACATTAATACTTGGTCAGAATAAAAAATTACTCCAACTTGCAATAAAAGGAGGAACTTACCATCGTCCAGAGATAGACGACAATGGATGGCATTTCCAAAGTCAAATCATCAACCACCAGCTCCGAAAGATAGAAGCGGGTGCTCGACTGAGGTCTCAAACCCCAACTTGCAGAAAACCAGCTATTATCTATCGGACAACGACAAGGAGAGAACCTCGAAATCAAGCAGCTAAACCATTGATTCCTAAAGATTGGAACCAACGAATAGGTGAATATCTGCAACAACGTCAATGCCCTAGAAGCGCACATATGTCGTGGAACAAGCGAAGTTAATTATCATAGACTCAAGACAAACATTGCCAACTCTTTCGATTCATGATTACAATGGGAAGAGTGCAAGCGTACTATGGGCCAATGTAACAACTCGCCCTACAGCATCTAATCTTTTACAAGTTCTCGGAATTTAGCATTTGGGAATAACGGGTTGTGTGAATGAAAGTCAATTTGCAACAGAAATCGACCGAAGGAAAATTGATCCTACACAAGAACAACCATGGGATTGATTAAACAATAACCCTGTACCAACAAAGGGAGCATTTGACGATTATAAACAAAGAAAAGTAATGGAGATGCCTAGGACTCTCATCCATTCAGAAAATGGCATATCCCGGAGTTGAAAAATGCTAAGAAAACAACTACATTGGTTTAGATGGAATCTACCCAACTCTATAGGATTAGATGAATGATTCAATCCTTACCAACGTGACTTTAATACTACCCGAATATAGGCAGCACTAAGAAAAGACTTTTACACTCCAATAATTGAAGTGCTAGTTTCCGAAGTCCGAAACTGGTACCCACCTGGAAGAAAAGCATTGCCAATTACCAGATCAGCGGGTAAAATCAATTCCAACCTCCTGAGCATCGAGATTTCCCTTGCAACGCAAAGGCCTTTTCTCATTTTCTAGATATCGGTATTGCAGTGGCAATGTCGAGAAACATTCTATTTCATAAGTATCGGTGTTCCTCGGGCAACGTCGGGACTATTTCCTAAGTACCGACATTGCCCTAGCAATGTTGGGAAATTCGCAATTCACTATGTGCCAGTGTTGCCTCGGCAACGCCAGGGAAACTTTAATCTACATGTTCGATAAGGAACACTCATCGTAATAGACCATCAATGCACTAGCTTTCGGAGATAGAAGAGTCCCCAACTGAGATTCTACCCTTGTCTTTAGAAAACTGTTGTTGCCCGAAAATGGGCAACAACCAAAAGACATAACCTTTCATAGGTCAGCCAGATGGTTCAACCTTTCATCATAGGAATCAGCCACCGTACAGGAATAAAGTAGCACCGAAGGGAAATTCTAGGATTGAATTGCTCGTGCGTTAATTTTTAGGGATGAAAGCCGGTGCACAACTGAATTTCTTGAGTTTAACTTAAAAAGAATTTAGATACAACCAAATGATAGGCAGTCTCGGGGAAATGTTGCCTAGAACCAAGCAGATGGGTAATCAATTCCTGAAGATAGGAATTGGCATATAAACTAAACTTCTGTGACAACAGAAATCAAGAAAAGCATGCATAACTAAGGACATGTAGGGACAATCATGGAAGGTCGAAACTAAAACCATCGTACTTCCTCAATCCTAGAATAGGATTGAGAGCCAGACCAAGGGTAATCGAATAATTTGTCCCAAACTTCTCCATCTCTCACAATCGCCCAAATATTGGAGTTTGAAATAGCTAGTCCCTCGAGCAGGGATAAACGTACAGATACTGGATCGAAAGAAATGCTGCAAAGTCCAAACATAAATAACTGCGAGGTTGGTTAGATAACGGTTCTGTACCGCAAAACGGAGCATTCTGACAACAAGATTGCCAACAAAGGAAATGAAGGACTCAATTTTCATAAATTAATCGTTACTTAGAGTCTGGCGATAACGAGAAGGATTGATTACCTACTTACAATCCGACTCGATCATTTGGTCCTATCTTGCGGGAATATGCCATCACACGAAGATTTATGGTGCTAAGAAGAGACTTATGAAATGAAACTATCAATACATTGGCTTTCAAAAATGGAAGCAAAATCTTAATTGACTCTTTAATCCTACCTTTCAGAAAATTACATTATCTGAAGACCCGCAACATCAAGGAAAATCCACAAGTTTGAGTCATCTGTACATGAGTTTTCAAATATAGAAACCAACACATGATTAGGATCTCAATGCCAGACTCATAAGAATTTACTTTGGCAAAAGATGCCAAAAACGAATCTTCCTAATGCATACAGACATGATTGAAAAAATCAAAGCTTGGAATCAAGCAGCAAAGTCTGTAATTCCTGGAAATAGGAGCTATCGTGTCAATCAAACTAGGGTAATCGAACATATTGCCCAGGGGACCTAGTCTCCCGAAAACATATAGACTTAGTGTTCAGAGAAATCAGCCCTATAGATTAGGGCAGATGCACCAACACTTTGTTGAAACAAACTCAATTGGGCATAAGTAGGGATTAGCTACAGAATTGCTAACCAAGCTACTTCATAGTTCAGAAAAAGCTATGAAATAGAATACGCCAAAATGACTGTAGAAGTATTACTTGCATGTATATAATTATAGTAAACGAGTATGATGCACATGAACACAAGGGGTGCAACAGCGAGAAAAAGTAATGCTCGGAATCGGGCAATTAAACCAATAGTCCCCGGAGACAGAGGCTGGTGTGCAGGTTGAATTCCAAAAATGCAAAGGAAGGATAATCGCAATCGAACAACTCATGCGCTAGTTTCCAAAGATTGAAACTGTTCTTGATCGAATTACAACTCTACAAGAGCAACTGTAACTTGTAATTTAACTATAATCAATCATCCTAATATGATAGGAATAATAAGCGAAGCCTAGCTAAGAAGGACCCAGATTCTGGAGGAGTGGAAGATCCTCAGCCAGACTAAAGATTAGATGACTGAGAAGTCATTTTCAACAACAAAACTTAGCATTCAACCCTGTCGGGTATGTTTTATTTTAAATAATATCCTTATATAACCAACACCCGTAATCCAAGGAAAGTCAGCATATGTTGACCAGTTGGGTTCTGAGCGTTGACCGGGGCAGATGCATTGTGTTATCTATATAAGAAGAGTCCAGTATCTCGAATACTGCAAAGAAACAATCTAGTGTAGATAGCTTGCTTACATTTGAAAAACAATCCATATCGTCCTTTGAAATTATCTCTTCCACACTTACCCATTATTGATCAACGATCGATAATGAAGCAGCTGTCTGAAGCGACGTGGGAAGCTTTTCTTTTTAAGATTACCGAATTACAGAAACGGAAAGAACGATATGATCGAATCATCCACTATATACGATTTTTGAATAAATCAATGCATTAGAATTCAAAACGGCGATAGGAACTTAACCAAGTCCTCGGAAAGAAACTATTAAAGAAAAAGAGCAAGACTTTGCTCTGGAACGGCCTACAATTGTTCGAGACAAAACTTGCTTCACCATCGAGTTAAAACTGTATAGGCCGACTCCAAACCTACGTCATGCACCCACTTACCGACCTAAACCCTTGTGTAAACTACAGAGCAAAGATAGCATCGTCAATACTAGAATTGAAATTCAGATCAAAATCAAAAAATGAATGGCTATCAGAAGTCATTCAATTGAAGACAACATCTGGACATGGACTTTGACGATTCACTGAAGTTCATAGAGTAGTAATCTGAAACTTGTCTGGTTCCAGAGCACACTATGTTTCCAAAGAAAGCATGCTCTGGAGCGAAAATATTGACTTGATTTTTGGCTCAACAAAATTCAATAGGAGTTAGAACACCCAGGCCATGCCAGAATGACTTGAAACTTGAACAAAGCATCCAAAGTAACAAACCAATAGCACTCAAGGAAATTTAGCGAAGAATAAGCTAAAGAGATGGGTCGCTAGCGATCCATAGGGATGAGTAGTGAGTCAACCTAACCTCTGGCATAATGAACTACTGCCTTTCTAAGAATACTTACCAAGTTTTATAGGCTGCTACACAATCTAGCTCGAGAAATGAAAACTCATTTGATTCAAGCTGCTTGACCAAAAGAAGCTAACTTAAAATGGACCTACATAACACATACGAAATCGGATTGACTTGAAATTTTGAAAGTACACTTAGAAGACATAATAGAAGGCTCATAGAAAAAATTAGATCATTTGGAGTTGATATGATGGATCGCCGGCGACCTAACTAGATGGATCGCTGGCGACCCATGTAGAGTGGGCCCCACAACCTCAAATTTTTGTGGTAGGTCCCAAACACCTTAAAGAGAGCACCTGCAAAAGTTTCTTCTAATATCGTCAAGTTTTGAGAGAGTTATGGATGATTCTTTTGGACCAGATGACCTCTGAAGATAGGTGATCAAGCAAACTCCAAACGACTTGATATTTGGACAAAGCACTCAAATAGAAGATAGGAAGACACCCAAATGGAGATCACTTAAAAATCCCCTAAGTACATGGATCACTAGCGATCCATGCCCTATAGATTACCGACGATCCATGGAATTACTTTTGATTGTCATGCCATTTTCAAAAAGGATGAAGCAAAAATATTCCAAGTAATTGGATCGCTAGCGATCCATCACCTATGGATCGCCAACGATCCATCAGATTGGGTCAATCGCCTTCAAACTTTCTAAGCTCCTTCGTGGCATCATGTGCATGCTTCTGGAAAAGAAAGACTAGCCCAATAGCTCTTTAACCCCTATAAATACAATCCTACTTGCAACACAAATAGAGGATCCTCTGGACTGGTTATTGAAACTCTGCAGAAACTATTCTTCAATCTTCTCCTCTTTCCTCACAACAGTCATCCAAGGGGTTTACTATGATTCCCCAGTGAACTCCAGCATTGGGGACTTAATCTAACTTAGGATATTCAACAACTTTGTAATCCAAATTACCTTGTAACAGCAAACAGTTAATAATAAAAGTTTCAAAGTGGACGCAGGCTTCAATAATAGCCGAATCACTACAAAAAAATTCTTGTCTTCTTACTAGTTCTGCTTTTTCTATATTTATTCTCTGTATTATTGTTCTGCAAAAACAAGACCGGTGCTTTCCCACTCAATCTAGGGTATTGATCCATTTTTTTTGGTTAACAATTTGTAACTACTAATTAAGCTCGTTAGCCTCTAATCACTTGATAATAAGTGTGGAGACTCATAACTCGCTTAATTAACTTACTAACTTCATTTTATAAATCCTTCCATTATTTGTTAAAATATATTTCTTCTGTTAAATAACATTTATAAATACTAATTAAGCGTTAAAAGGCCTCTAATCACTTTGATAGTAAGTTTAGAGCTCCTAACTCACCTAATTAGCTTATTAATTTTTCCAAACATCATTCAAATAGTTTGATTAATGTTTTCTAATGACATGCACTTAATTATACTAATTAATTAATCACAAATCAAACCACAACATCACAATAATCATCCAATTAGCTCCAAATTAATTCTAAGGCTTACTAACTTTTTAAAACAAGGTCTTTAAGATTTGTAGTTAATAATGCGATCATCCAAACATTTTTAAGGCATAAACATAAGTGTAATTACATTACTAGCTTTCTCCAAATCATTCTATATCACTTCATAATCACTAATTAACAAATATATGAAGTATAACATGTAAATTAAATAAGATAATCATTACACATACCTTACTTAAACTCAAACCAAGCTCTAATCATGAAAAACCCAATTTTAAATTGCTTTTTATTTTGAAACACACACCAATACTCCAATCTAAGCCACTTCCTTCATGGGTTTTATAGAGATCAAAAGAGATGAATTATGGTGATTTTTATTTGATTTTAGAAAATTTATTTAGTGGGTTTAGTGTTTGGAGATTAGGATTGGATTAAGAGGTATTAGCAGAAAATTAGAGAAGATGAAAGGAGAAGAAATGTAAAATGAAAGTGAGAATAAAATTGTGAATGGTTTGCCAATTTATACACAAGCCAAATTTGCCTAGTCCAGTTTATTTCCTTTCATGAAACCACCATTCACTCCAAAAATCCATCGATTCTAAACATAGTCAAGTTTATACTCATTTTTTCTCACGTCAGAAAAGCGAACATAACTACGGGTGTTTTAAGACACATTTCATCTGTCAATGAAAAATCGAGTATAACAGGCACTCCATCGATTAACGATTAAATATTTAAATTAATTATTTAAATATTCGATCGTTAAAATTGCAGGGTGTTACATCGCCCCATCTTGAAAGAATTTTTTCCTCAAAAATTTTATGAGTACAAGAAAGTAATAAGACAAACCCAAAATTCCTGAGTAAAAACCTCGGAAAATCCCAGTAGTACTTCCTTTTCACAAGAAACGTTATGGAAATTACCGAATTAAAACACATCTCATATCTAGGGAATACGCGATAACCAGCATTATCCCACATCTCCTAGTGATATACATACCTATTTTTGAGAAAACGTCTCACCATTTAAATGGAAATTTCAACAAATATCTATTTAAATAGCCATTTTAAGCCCTCTGGTACCTAATTTTACTACACAAAAAGGATTATGCACCTATTTTATTACAATGCACAATCAAAACTTGTATAATTTTATTGTAGTAAGCTATACTATAATAATAACATAAGAAAATCAATTGGAGAGCTCAAACAAGTCAATATCTAAATATGCCATTGTCTTTGAATCACATCAAAAGACTATAGACTCTTATACACCCCGTCTTAACCCTTACAATGGCCATGGATGACAGTGATCTATTTCATATAGCTGCTGCTATCTCTCTCTCTGAAATACTTTAATAGGAATGTAACAACCCTGGTTTAGAGATTACCTGTATATATTAAATGATAACGAAAGTTATAATTTAATGTTGTAAATTAAAATATAATTGGAGATTTTTTTTATATTGTTTATTTGGAATAAATAAAGAATTTTGTAAATAAAATGGGAAAAACAATTTTTGGAACTTTATTTTGTTAATTGGGAATAAGTATGGGATTAAATATTGATTGGATAAGTATTTGGTTTAAATAAATTGAAATATTGGCAATTTATTAGTTTGGAGCTAATAAATTAATTAGGTGAAAATAAATTTTTAAAAACTTTATTTTGAGAATTTGAGTCGAAAAGAATCATATTGCAATTTTGTTTGGGTAAATACAACAATGTGGGAAAACATTATCAATATTAATCCTTTATTGAATTTAAAATGAGAAATATGGAGATAATATGTGTTTTATTAAGGGGATTTTAGGCTCAAGGAAAAAGTCAGAGAAAATTTTCGTTTCAGGGACAAGAAGTTTGTATTTTAGGCTGAATGACACTTTTTAGTGTAAATCACAGAATGATAGTTGTAACTATCATTTTCAGTTTACACTAAAAAGTGTCCTTCAGACTAAAAAGCAAACTTGTTGTCCCTAAGACTAATTTTTTTTGCAACTTCTTCCTTATGCTATTTACCTGTTTTATTAAAATAAAAGATGAAATATTGTTTGAAAATAATATTTTGATGATTAAAAAGAGTTAAAATGATTTATTCTAATTTATTTGACAAGAAAATAATTTTTGTACAAATTATTGGAGTGAAATAGTGTTTTGTAACAAAATTGTGTAAATTGTGAAATATAGATAAAAATAAGGTTTTATTTATAAAAATAACATTTTATTGTTGAAATAAATTTTATTTTGTTTTAATAACATTTTTTGTTACATACAAATTGGTGGTATATATATTTTTATTGGCTTTAAAAGGTGAAAATATAACATATATTGATTAAATAGGTTAAATAGTCCACATTACTTGACATTTTCTCTAAATATATTTAGTCTTGGGCTTTTTGGGTAAGATTTAGATCCACAACCCTAAACCTAGAACCTTCTGGCTTGAGCAATCATCCAGTACGTAGCTTTCTTCTTCATTCTCTTCTCAAAACAATTTACAGTAAAAAGAAACCAAAAGAAAACCCATGGCTTCCTCAAACTAAAATCAAATCTCATTACTAATTCAAGATGAAAATCAACTAGAATAAAGAAATAAGAGGTAATCTCTACTAATACTATAGCTATTTCATTAAAAATATCATAATCTAGATATTGTTGTCTGCAACAGTTTTGTTTTGCTGTGCATGTTTCTTTTTCAGCCGTTACAGGTTCCTAGAGCTCTTTTTCTTCACCAAAGATCATAGATTGCTCTTGAATTCTTGCCAATTCGCTAAGGTGAGTTCAAAACTCACAATTGCTAACTAAGTCAAGCTTTTCCTGTAAAGAAAATTGCTCAGAAATAGTTACTGTATACGTTTTATTCTCTGTTCCTTGTTTACTTGTTTTCTGGTTTTTGGTTACTACTTTGAGTGGCTATAACTCTTTGATTTTCACTCAAGTTGCTTTTGGATCTTTTCCGTAGTGTCATCTAGATGTTAAACTTATTGTGTGTCAAATTCAATCCTTAATTCATCTGTTTTCTATATGAAATGCTCTCGGGAAATTCAATACGAAGCAGAAAATGTAAGCAGGAAGAAGTCTGTGGACTGGATCGATAGGGAGGTCGACCCAACACTCTCCAAGTCGGTCTGAAGGTCGATCTGGCAGTCGACCTGGCCACTGGACTGGGTCGCCCCCTTGTTGGCCCAGTATGTGAGGCCTTTTGTTCTACTTTTTTCCGTATCTTATAGTCTTCGTTTGCTATGATTTTTGTGATCAATTCCTTTGCAATTTTGAGATATTATTGATGATGACTATGGACTATGATATCCATCAATGGATTAACCGAGACTTAGAGGAATTTGGAACTTAATTTCGATTTAAATTTGAATATCGCCTGGGTGTATTTCCAACGTTTTCTTGATTTTCAAGCACTATTTCTTCCAAATAAATTTTAAGAAAATTTCTAAATAGTTTGGTTTTTGAAATCTTTAATATATAATACATTCAAATTATTATTAAATTATTTCAAAGTATTTTAGATATATTCAAGCAGAATTTTCAATAAATGTATTCTATATGATTTTAGAAAATTATTTTAAAATCTCGTTTTCTCAAGCAAATTATTTTATATAATATACATTATTTTTACACTGTTCGAGCGTATGAGAAAGAGAATGAAACGGTTTACAAAAAACCGTGGTATAGGACATGTGAATTTACTTTATCGATTAATTTTGAACTTATACGATCAGACTTATTGATTTCTGAGTTATTTAGCCAATTTAGGCCAGTTATTGAGATTATAATTCCTATCTTTGGGAATTATCTAGAAAGGCCAATATTTGGTGGGTGGTGGTTCGAAATCTCCTATTCTAGGAGTATGATCTATGAGAACCCATTATAGTGTTTTACTTGCCAATGAAATGAGGAAAGTCTGAGTTTTCCAAGTTTTGGAATTTTATGATGATTTCTATTTTCTAATGTGGCAATGACTAGCGGTTAGCAAACCGTTAAGTGCAAACGTGTGGTATGGGACACACGTTAATACTTTTCGGGTTCCTATCTATGAGTTGTGACACATTCTAGGATTGCCAGTAGTATAGAACTTCGGGTCATCTGGGATTACGACTTCAGTCATCTGAGATTTATAACTTCGATCGTCTGGGAGAGGTGCCTAATATATATATATATATATATATATATATATATATATATATATATATAGAGTACTCAGGAAATGGCACGTGCAGCATCGCTTCGGCATGCAAATAGGATTTGGCCAATCCGGGGAATTTTTATGAGTTTTTTATTTCGGTTTCACCAATTTGAGATGATGAATTTACTTATTGCCTTGAGTGAGATTAAGGCTTATATATATGTTGTTTTATGGTGATTTCGATATTGGGATTATGAACTCTTATTGAGTTTCATGAGTTTTGATTGGAGATTTTGATGATTTCACATATGGATTATTTATTTCTTTTGTTCACTTACATTATATAGCTCTCTGAATGTAAAGCATATATGCCTTGTTAAACCCTATCATGTGATTAACTTTGAGCCTCATGGAATACCAATTCTTAGTTGTATAAATAGACTTTCTTATATATATCATTCCTTTATCCTTAAAGGAATGTTTCCCTTATTCACTTATATATTCCTTTGTCTTTTACTAATATCAAGATCTAGTTAGCCTGACCTGTGTATTTATTACTCGGGTCAGACCGAGATGCAGGTTAGCTTTTGGACCTATGCTAGTTTTACCTTTTGGGCTTCTTCATAGACTTTTGTTATGGCATAGTTTTTGCGTTGTAGTCTTTTGTTTGGGAACCTTATGATGTATCTATTCTTTTGTGGGGATGTATGTATATATTGTGGTTGAATACCACTTATGGCATGTTGTATTACATTTGATGTAAGTGTATATGTATATTGTTTGTGTTGTTGTTCTATGACTGGAGATTGTATAATTATCATATTTTCTTTCTGCATCGATCCTATAGCCACCATTGTAGTGTACTAGAAAGGAATTAAGTATCTCAAATACTCGAGATAAAATGAAAAAAAATGCCAAAACTGACATACTTAGTTCTTATTTAATGCAAGACTATGATGGTCGGCCTTAACCAACCCTATTCTCCGCATTATCAGACAGAATTACTATGTAATTCTCTTTGTTAACGTAGGTCTCGAGATAGGGTGTTATAAGGAAATTAAATTAAGATACAAGAAATCAAACACACAAGTAACAACAAACAAAAATCAAATAATGGCAGCCAATGGTAAGCAATAATAACTACCATGCAAACTATCATACATGCAGAATGGCAATAGAATCAACAATGATCAATCAATCAAGAAAGCAATAGTAACCAATGATAAGCAATCAACAATCAAGAATGAATAATCAGTATACACTCAACATACAAACAACCAATCATACAAAAAAAGCAACAATAATATATCAATAAAAATCAAAAAATCAACAAATAACAATAGCAAACAACAGCTAGCAAAAATAAATGATAATCAAATAATAGTGCGCAACAATAAATAAGTAGTATTCACAACAATGAAATAGGTCAAAAAGTCTATACCGACATGCATGGTAACCAATCAATAGTTAAAATGTCCATGGTGAGCAATAAGCTCCAAGAGTCTGCTTGAAATTCACGATGAACAAAATGCTTAAGTGGTGTAACTCTTCTTTCGTGAATACAATGTACGAAAGACTAGTACACCCCTGCTATGAAAACGAAGACTTCTTTAATATGCTAGATCCTCAAAGCTCTCAAATAAATCCAGCATCTTAAATCTTAATTTTCCTTTCGTTCAAACAAAATCCATTCTCTAAAGGAGAAAACTTTACTAATTAAATTATTATCAGATAACAATTTACCTATGCTTGGGATCGCTCGGTGTCAAACTCACTTCAACCACACAATTTTAATAAAGATAATGTATAAGCGTACCATGATGCTCGCCTAGGCATATACCATATCGCCACTTAGAAGATTATCTGAATCTTCACAAAACTAGTCAAGAAGTCCTTTCCTAAAATATCCAAGCTACCCTAAATATATATGCTACAAATAAATTTTGCAATGACTAAAGAACACCCAAAATGACACGATGCTCATTTCAGCCCTTTGTTTGTTCGCAAGATTCCTTCATTAAATTAGGGTCAGCCTTATGACTCTTCTCGTGTGAACTGCATTCCGGTTCCTTAGTCCGACTACTGAAATTCCCTCGCACAACATGAGTCATGCTTTGAAAATCTCCCAATCAACTCAAGAATCCGACTCAAGTGCTTACCTTTAAAAATTAAGTGAAAAACCCTTGCCTAACTGGTGCAAGTCTCCTAGAAGTCTTGTGCTCGAACTGTGTTTTGAAAACTTGTATGTGAATTGGTTGATCCTTAAGAAATATCCTTTCAGCACATGGAATTTCTCCCATCGTCTAAGGTTTACTAACTCAAAGAAAAACAAATCAAACATGAATAACTTCATGCAAAGTGTTAATAAGTCACCCGCTCAGTCTTTGCTTATTACAGGCAATTACCGAATCCTACTTATATGAAAATCCAAGTTACACTTCATCGACCAACTCTACTCAACTTGAAAGCTTGTGCATCAAGTTAGAATGACAGTACTCTCAGTCATTACACCGCCTTCATCACCCACCGCTACTACATGTGTATCATGTCTGCTCATCCCAAGAGCCTGATGAAGATACCTTAGCAACTAGAAACAAATCATAGTTTAGAAGACAAATGGTGTAAGCAATATTTTATATATTGAAGAAAAATACATGTGCGCTCTCTCAGTGTATCTCCTTCTATCAGATTGTTTCACTCAAACTGGTCTATTTGGTCCTGAGTATTGACCCTAAGCTCTGATACCAAATATGACAACTTACCCATCATGAAACCTGAAAAATCCACAAGTTACACTGAATTCCACAAAAGATGGCTTGTTGAGAAAATAAAGAAAGAAGAAGAAATGAAACATAATATACAAGCACAATGTTGCAATCTCATATCGAAATGATAACATATAATATACTAAAGATACATGAACAGAATAGGGTGAACAATATATAAAAGACTGCACTGGTGGAAATAACTGGTAAATAAATATTATTACAATGAGTTAGAACAAAATATCTGATACAATAAGCATCATAAAAAAATAACTATGTCATGTACTACTACAATCTCGAGTACATAAATACTCAACTATCGTCTCCACCACCAAAGCTTTAGCAGTACCACTCTGGTAGTATACCCCAAAAGCACCTAACTTTCAAACTACTAGATCGAGTGCCCGAAAGTTTTCATAGAATAAACAGACAAAGACAAAACATGGGTCAGACATAAATCTCGGTGTAAGGGAAAATATCTCAAATATTGCATATCAAAACTATATATAAAATAAAATAGGAACTACTATGACACATCCAGTCCTCTCCATAAATGTGCCTAAGGGGTAATCCGGACAACCGATACAAAACTATGAAAACCCATCACAAGAGATAGGAAATCATACCATAACCCTCTTTTCTCCTAAAACCAAAGAGTCGGCATAACCAATATAATTTGACTGAAACGTAACAATCATACTATGATACAGGTAACCCAACATCCAAAAGTAGGGGAGTCATAATATAAGCCTATCGTGAAGTACAAAATGATAGTAAATGCAGTAATAAAAATAATAGTCAACTATAGCACACACAATGTAAAAAATAAAAGATAACTAAGAAATAAAAATCAATGCCCATCCTAAAAATGGGCGAGGTTAACTATGAACATCAATCGCAATCCAATAATTAATAGAGTCCCAATGATCCATTCTAGAGTTCAAGATAAATAAAGTCGGTACACTAACGCACCCAGGCATATACATATTTTGTCCCAATAGTAAATAGAATCACAATGCCCCCATAATGAGCTAAGTGTTATATGATCTATTCTAAATACCTAAGACCTTTGCAGATACCACCATACCCTTATAATGAGCATAAATGTTCTAGGATCCCGTAGTAGATGATTTTCATCATCCCACTTTAGGACATCAAGGATTTTGCAAATAAAAAATGTACGAACTCATTAAAAATAAGAAGAAGGTCATGTCTCGCTAATACGCATCGGACCACGAAGGAACACTGATGTTATATACATATGCACACATCAAATATAACATCACACAATCAAATACGCTAATCACAAACGGAGACTGATATCTCGTCATTGTCTATCTTTACGTATGGTTACTACTAAAAGACCAGAAATATGTATGGCCGTTAATATAAGGCCAATATGATGTCTGATCACTAATATAAGATCAAAAGAGGGTATGGTCAATTTCATAAGATCGATAATATTCATCACTCATATATACACCAAGGTCAAAGCCAAAGGGGCACTAACTAACTCTGCTCAATCATACACGCTCACCAAACGTGACCGTGTAATCAGTCACCACATTTATATAATATCTAATCATCATTGAAAGCACGCGTATCACTATCGCTGCATTGCCTTGCATCCTATATCCCCGAGTAGCCCGAAGCCTTTCGAAGTCATGCCAAGACACCATAAAGAACCATAATCGAATAGGGAAAGAAATACCCGAAGACATTCCCTACCCAGGCATTTAGTCGATTGAATCTGCCATCCCCAATCTTCTATTTAGGGTTCCCCCTTACGAAACATTTTATACACAAGGTTGGTTGACTTAATGTCCACCTCAACCGACAGAGGCTGTGCACTTTTAGGCATTGAGCCTAGGCCAGGAAACAAGATCGGTCACTACTCGCCGATTTGAGTCCTATTTCTCTCGTCACTTGAGTCGCCTAGTTCCCATAGTCTACCTTAGCGCATCAAAAAAATTCGGACTCCATTGGTTGATGTTTTGGAAGTGGTTTCTTAAGTATCCACAAATCGTTTTTGATCCTAATACCTTTCATTTTCATATACAATCTCCTAAGATGATTTTAATAACCCAGGTTACACTAACACACCCAAATGATTCAACCAGCCTTCTCGCCTCACGTGGTGTATTGACACTGTGTCGATACGCCCGCTTGTTCATGCATATGTACACACGTATACACAAACATGTAAAACTTTACAAATCACTTTTAGAGCTTCAACGGAGCGATTACTTGACCCAGTACTCTCTCATGCAACATAGCGCATTTGGTGGTCTCTATGCTGCATGAGATTGCTCGTAGTGTGTGTATACACATGTATAATCAATCACACAAATATATTCATCCATTCCACATACACAACCATTATTAACAAGTCTAATTATAATTCAAGAATTGTATTTATTATTATACAACTCCAAATGCACAAATACGCATACTTACCGGTATCCATATACATAACATATATTTGGATAATGATTCGGTAATTTAATGATCGAATCTTACTTCTATTCATCAAAAAAATTCTATTAAATTTCAATATCGTTGTCTACTATTTTATAAAGTTAACCCGTTATTTTATGAAATACAAAACTAGCTTATAAATCATTTTAAGCTCTTAAAATACTTAATGCCTTCATGAAGAATTAAGTAGTTATCAATTATCTTATAAAACCATATAACCACTTTATAAAATAATTTCTTCTTACTATTTTATAAAATCTCGTACTTTTATAAAATACTTCTTTTGTATTATTTTACTAAATCTCTTACCTTTATAAAATAATACTTCTACATTATTTTATAAAATCTTATACTTTTATAAAATATGACGTTTATACTATCTTATAAAATCTCGTTCTATTTTAGAAAATATACATTTGTTATTATTTTATAAAATACATCCCCATTCTTATTTTATAATATCTCATTCTACTTTATAAAATATATCTTTTGCTTATAAAATTATTTCACTTGAATAATATTTGTAAGTACTAATTAAGCTTGTTAAGCCTCTAATCACTTTGATAATAAGTGTGGAGCTCATAACTTGCTTAATTAACTTACTAAATTCATTTTATAAAACCTTCCATTATTTTGTAAAATACATTTCCTCTCTTAAATAACATTTATGCATACTAATTAAGCGTCTATGTATCTCTAATCAATTTGATAATAAGTGTAGTGCTCCTAACTCACTTAATTAGCTTACTATCTTTTCCAAATATCATTCAAATGGTTTGATTAATGTTTTCGAATAACATGCACTTCATTATACTACTGAAATAGTCACCAATCAAACTATAACATCATAATAATCATCCAATTAGCCCCAAATCAATTCTACGGCTTACTAACTTATCAAAATATGGTCTTTAAGTTTCCTAATTAATAATTTGATGATCCAAACATGCTTAAGGCATAAACATAATCCTAACTACATTTCTAACAATCTCCAAATCATTCATATCACTTCATATTCACTAACTAACAAATATATGAAGTATAACATGTAAATTAAATAAAAGAACTATCCCACTCACCTTTCTTAAACTCAAACCAAGCTCTAATCACCAAAAACCCAATTTTAGCATTCTTTGAATTTTGAAATGAACACCAATAGTCTGATCCAAGCCAATTCCTTCACAGGCTCTGTAGAGAATAGGACTAGAGGAACTATGATGATTTTTATTTGATTTTAGGAAATTTATTTAACGAGTTTGGTATTTGGGGAATAGAAGTGGATTTAGAGGTGATTAGAAGAATGTTAGAGAAGAGGAGAGGAGAATAAACGTGAAATGAAAATGAGAATGAAATTATGAAGTGTTGGCCAACTTATACACAATCCGTATGAGCCTAGCCCAAGTCATCTCCTTTCGTGAAACCTCTATTAACTCCAAAAATCCATCAACTCTAAACATAGTCAAGTTTGTACTCATTTTTCTCACATCGTAAAAGTGAACACAACTATGAGTGTTCAGTTTACAATTTGACTGTCTTTGAAAATTTGAGTTTAATGGGTATTCTGTCGATTAACGGCTAATTATTTAAATTAGTTATTTAAATATTTAGCCGTAAAAATTGTGGGCGCAGCTACTATAATCAACCTAAAGTCAAAGTCTTTGTCCAAATTAGAATATTTAATAATAAATGTTATTATTGAGTCAAGAACTTCGTATATGGACTAAACAATTAAATGTGGATATTATTGGCGTTTTGGTCAACACTAAACTCCATATATCCCAAAGTGATACACCGTTAACGAAGACGACATGTGTGTATAGTATTGTCGATTAACAGTACCACCTAAATGCGATTTAAAAATTGGTTTTACTGAGAAGATCTATAAGCAATGAATTCAGCCAAACTGTCAAACCATCAGCTAAGATTACAGGTGAACATTAGTATTTGAATTTTTCAATATTAATAGCCGAGTGAACTCACAATTTTGAGTCGCATAACCACATCTTTGAAATTCTCCTATATACCACATGATATAAATATTTCATAAAGTATTATAAATTAATTAAATCAACTCATATTTAAGAAATATTAATTACTAGTGAATTTAATGTTTGGGTGTTTTTAGTAAGTGGGGTGGCTACTAGAAATTTTATGGGTGCTATTAGTAATTATTTGGATATATATATATAAGTTATATATAAAGATATTAATATACGATGTCGATATTTATTTAAATAAGAGTTAAATATAAATAATTTCGTAACAGACTTGAATGCATTTTGGCCCATGTTTAACATGGGATGGCCAGCCATAGAAGGATGGGATGATTTGGATTTAAGTTTGAATTGGTAAGAAGAATGAGTAAATTATGGTAGATTTTTTCTCCTTTTCCTCTTTATAAACAACACGGCAAACCAATTCATTTTCTCTTGATGCCGTTTTGACATAGCCGCCATCACATTACTGTCGTGCCACCTTAAAGATCGAATACCCACTCCTCCAATAACATCAAATAAAATTCATAGTTGATGATTCATTCTATCATTGCAATTTTGATTGGTGAATCAAAAGGATTCTAGGAGATTTTTCATATCATGCTATTTCTAAGAGCCAGGTCTACTAAGACAACGTTTATTTTTATTAACTCCTATGTTTACAAGTATAACCCTTTTGACACATGATCGTATGTATGCAATTTTAGTTTCAAATTGGGTACTTAGATGGTATTACATATTTGAAGTACAAGTCCTATGTAATGTATAACTACTAGTCAATATATGTGCAGTGGTTCAAATCACGCAGTATGCAAGATTCGAATCTGTTACTTCAGGGGCCAAAGCTAGAGCACCTGACCACTGGGATAGTGGTGCCGGACTATGCAGGATTCATATGTATGTATTTTATCAGCATATATCCATTATGTATTATTTTGTATGTAGAAACTTATTTATTTGGCATTATATTATAAAATTGACATTGAGAATATTTATCGAAGCAATCACATTATTTCAGCCACTATCATTAATTATTTTGTGTAATTTTAAATTAATAAGATATTAAAATTTTACAAACATATTTATACATATATTTAATACACAAATACAGTATTACTTATATATATTAAAATAGTTATATATATGTGTGGGTATTAAATAAGTGTGTATGTGTGTGTGTATTAATACACTTAGCTCGGTTTAAAAAAATTATTTTTAGCCATGAATTAGTTTATTTATATAAATATATATAATATAAATCTATTTAATGATATATAAGATACATTTATATCTAACAAAATATAATTATTTTCATTTAAATATTTAGGCTAAATATATGGTAGTGAAATTTTATAGAAATTTTGACTTAGTCGTAATTTATAGATATTCGTATTTAATTTTGAATTATACATACACACATCTTATATTTCAAATATTCAAACTTATTTAAATAATAGATATTTTGATCAAATCTAATTTGATTTAAAATTACTTTTTTGTATGTTTTACTAAGTCGATTAAATAAATCAAAACATAAATCTATAAAAAAAAAATTTGAAATATTATATATATATATATATATATATATTAAGTATAATTCGTATTTATATGAAAACATAATAAATGCTACATATATGTGTGTCTAGAGTATATGTGTGTTATTAATAATGTGTATACAAACCATATACATATATTTTAGTATATTTAAACATAAGTATATACTTAGGCATTTATATTTTCTTGATATTACATGAATTTATCATATTCTATGTGTGTGTGCGCGCGCGCGCGTGTGCATACAATAGACATAAATCCCAATATATACATATAGTTATACCTTTGCTTTATTTATTTCAATGATATATTAGCATAAGAATATTGTGATATGTTCAAAACATACTTAATATGAAAAAATAAACATTTTAAATAAAATAAGATTTTGATTTAAAATGTAGATTGGATCTAGTGCTAACTATTAGTTTACATTGGCATATTAAGGTTCAAAGAGAGTTTTTGTTAAATTTACCTATTTCACCCACCGCCAAATGGGTCAGTTCCAACAGTTATGTTCAATTTTAAGCTTGAAATAAATTAGTAAAATAGCCACAAAATATTAATACAACATTTCTATTAATTTATTATTAGTTTATGCCATTCATAATTTAGTTCTGCCATTGGTCGAAAGAGAAAATAATTAACAATGTGGTTGTATTGCTTTCTAATGTGAACTAGATCCATAGTCTTTTGAATATTTTGGGTACTAAAGCCTGTATGGATTTTCTAAATTACAATATAAGTTCAAGTTTAATTTTTAAGATCATTTGTACGAAATCATATTTCTGGTGTAAAATTAGATCATCTATTTTGAATGGAAGAATATGTGTTCCCAATGTTGATGGGATTAGACAAAAGTTTTAACTAAATGTCACAATTCTACACTCACAATACATCCTGCGGTGAAAAAGATGTATAAGGACATGAAAAAACTTTCTGGTGCGGGGGGTATTAAGAGAGACATTTCCATCCATGTGAGTAGATGTGCAAATTATCAACAGATTAGGAGTGATCAACAAAAGACTACTAGACTACTCTAACCTCTTGAAATTCCCAATTGGAAATAGGACCAAATATCAATGGATTTCATAGATGGTTTGCCTCGATCAACAAAGGGGAATGAAGGCATTTGGGTTATTATAGATCAATTAACCAAAAATTCACACATCATCCCTATAAAGCCAACACGAATTGTTGCAAGCCTTGTGGAAATATATATGAAGGAAATAGTTCGGTTGCATGGTGTCCCTAGTAGCATAGTCAGTGATAGAGACTCAATCTTTACCAGTAAGTTCTAGGAAGCACTGCAGACAGCCTTGGGAACAAAGCTAAACAGTGACACTGCATATCATCCCTCGATTGATGGACAAACTAAAAGGGTAAATCAAGTGTTGAAGGACCTTCTGAGAGCTTTTATTTCAGATTTTAGAGGTTCATGGGAAAGCTACCTTCATCTGATAGGATTCTCCTATAATAACAGTTATTAGGCTAGTATTGGCATGGCTCTATATAAAGCTTTATATGGTCGTCCGTGTAGATCCTCGGTATGTTTGATCGAGACCGAAGATCGATTGGTACTAGATCTCGACATAATTAGAGAAGCTTCAGAAAAGGTTAATAAAATTAGAAAGAAGATGAGAGAAGCCCAAAGTAGACAAAAGTGTTACACGGATAGGAGACGTAGAAATTTGGAATTCTCAATTGGAGATTTTGTATTTCTAAAAATTTCTCGATTGAGAGGAGTGGTAAGATTTGGACAGAGAGGGAAGTTAACACCTCGATTTATTGGACCTTTTCCCATTCTCGAGCGGATTGGCCCATTGCCTTATCGTATGGAATTGCCCGAAAGGTTGTCGGGTGTGCATAATGTCTTTCATGTATCTCAACTACGAAAATTTGTGCATGATCTAGAGAAAATTATAGAAACAACCGCCCAAGAAGATTTGGAAGTTGAGCCTAATTTGGCCGTTATCAGGAAACTTATGCAAATCGTGGGTCGCGATAAGAAGCGATTAAGGAGGACAGTTATAAGATTAGTTAAAGTCCAATGGAGTGGTGATGTAGCAGACTGTACATAGGAGACAAAAGAGAGAATGCGTAAATCCTATCCTGAGTTTAGAATGGATACATAATTGTATGTCGTATTAGAATAGTGCACTCACCAACCTATAGTGATGTCACTAGCTATATCTTATACATACGTATCACCTCATTATATATATCTGTTTTCTAGTTATCTTCTTCATATCCTTAATTTCGAGGATGAAATCTTTTTAGGGGGAAGTCTGTAACGACCCGCAAACTTATCACTTTAATAAATTTATTTATTTAAATTAATTTGAGATTTAATGATTTAATAACTATTATAATTATTTCAAATAATTATTTTAATATAATGATAACTCATTTTAAATAGTTATAGAATAATAACTTATCATTAATTTTATAAAGATATATATTTGATTTGAAATCATAAGAAAAGTTTGTTTCACTTTATCGATATAATAACAATTTTTGTAAATAATTATTAATATTAATTTATATGGTTTTATCATACAAAGGTGACTATTTTAATCAGTTAAAAATGATAATAAATTTATTTTCAATTTTTTTACTAATATATATATAGTAACTAAAAAGTAAAAATATGATCGAAAATCGAAATCAGGATTCATAACAATACAACGCATAGAAGTTGTGCAACGTTGTGGATATATGTAACATACATATAGACATATACATGTGCATACATGTAAACATATTCACACGCACATAAACACATACATAATCATATATTTAAGTATATAAATTATATAAAATATAGAAGATATTTTATAAATTCCTTAACTCTTAAGAAAACCCAAAGTCAACACCAACCATCAAAGTACAAGCACATGGCTTTGTCCATGATGGATGTCACTTGGGTCGTGTATGCGGAGGAGGAAGTGACGATGGTGGTGCATGTGATGGTGATGAAAATGGTGATGTATTTTAGGAACAAAGATGTTGGTTTTAATTACAACAACCTTTTTAAATTATCTTATTATAAAATATATATAATAACACTATTGTATGGACAGATATGTATGTGCAGGATATATACATAGGTATTGATTACTGAAGACCGATCAGTATAAAGACTCAAGACTCAAGATTCAAAATGGAGATATCAAGATTGAAGACTCTAGAGTATCAAGATCAAGATTTTAAGATAAGTGTCTAGTTTTTGTTAAAACTTCATAATAGCAAGGAAATCTTCATTCCAAATTTCATTTGGGATGGAACCCATTTCTACCTTCTTAGTGGCTTACAAACCCACGACAAGTAGCCTACAAACCTACGACAAGTGGCTTACAAACCCACAAACTTCCTGGTTTTGTACAAGCTCTCGAGTCCTGATGTGATGAGATATTCTATAGGAAGAAGCTTGCAAAACTACTTCAAATGGTTTTTCAAAATGATTTTCAAAACTGCTTTTCAAAATGTTTTAGCCTTAAAAATTATCTTTTCTAATGATTTTCAAAAAGATGTTTTAGCCTTAAAATATTCTTTGTTTTTGCATTTAAATAAACTCTTGTTTTAAACTTCTTTTGTTTTTTAAAAAAACTATCTTTTGATTTTTAAATATTCTTTATAATATATATACTTGAGATTTAAAATCAAATTTATATATACAGTCTAAAATATATTTTTCTACTCTTCTTTATTTTAAAACATAGGAAAATTAGTTTATTTTACTCTAGAATCATTTTATCTTATTTTCCTTTCAATACCATTTTCAAAACAAATTTTACATTGTTTTTAACTAAGGGATATCGACATCATGGGATACCCCATGTCGACATGGTGGCCATTAAATTCAAAAGTTTCAATTTTCAAAAGAAGTGTCTATTCGTTTAAATCTCTTCACGAATGGTTATGACCATTACTGGTCTATAAATAGCCTTCACAAATGAATTTTTTAACAAACTAATTTCTTATTTTCTTCACTCCTTCTGCTCCACAAATCCATATTCTAAAATTTTCATATTTTTAAGATCGTGCCGATATTCTTTCGAATTCTCAAGTGAATCAAATTAGAATCTCATTCTTATTTGATTCTCTCCCTCTCTCGAAGATCAAAATGCTATTCGGAGTTATAGGATCAATTTGTAATCAAAAGTTTATCGAGTCTCTCTATAAGGTGTGGTTATGCCTGGAAATCAATTGGGTGATCTTGTGTCCCGTAAATCAAGAGAGTTTGCCCTGGACTCGAAGACAGGAGGGTACCTCAAGGCCTTTAGAAATTGAGGATTGTACTGTCGACATTGGTATAATAAAAATCTGTATAAGGTGTTTGCCTTGGTATAAGACTGGATGTAGGGTAACTCCGAACCTGTATAAAATTCGGTGTGTTCTTTTCTTTTACTGCTTTTTATTTACTTTCTACCTCTGTGTTTGATTCTGCGATCGTTCTGTAATTAAGTTCTGCATTTGTTTGTGTCATAATTTCAATTTAGTCCATACAAGTCTTAGAATACATTAAAGACTATTCACCCTCCCCCTCTAGTGTTAAATTAGCCTTAAGATCCTTAATCTGCACTTCCTTTCAATTGGTACCAGAGCGTAGGTTTTCATAGTCTGAAACTTGAAAAAAAATAATGGCTACCAACACTGGTGATGTCAACTCTGGCACTAGTTCTGTTAATACTAACACTAGTTCATTTGTAGAAGGGCGGTCTACTGTCAGACCACCATTTTTCAATGGCAGTAATTATGCATATTGGGCTTGTAGAATGAAAATTTATTTACAATCAGTAGGATTAGATACTTGGAATAACACACAAACTGAGTATGTTGAACCAACTACCGATTTTGCCCAGTGGACTGCTGAGCAAAAGGGTGTTGCACAAAATAACTCAAAGGCCATGAATATATTATTTTGTTCACCAAATAGGAACAACTAATAGAAAGTCTGTTTGTAAGTCTGCATTTGAAATCTAGAAAACTTTGCAAGTTACTCATAAAGGAACAAGCAAAGTTAAACAGACTAAAATTTCCATATTAACTAATCAGTTTCAATTGTTTAAAATGCATGCAAATGAGTCCATTTTTGAGTATTGTCGCTTTCAAGATATTGTTTGTTCACTAATTGCATTGGGAAAAAGCTTTTCGGAGGAAGACCAACTCAAAAAAATTCTAAATTCACTCATTCCATAATGGGATAAAAAGACACTTGCAATCGAAGAAGAAAATGATATCGGTCTAATTAAAATAGAAGAATTGATTAGGAATCTAATGTCTTATGAAGTTCAACTACAAGGAAGAAGAGAAAACAAGGCTACAGAAAAGAAATCATTAGCATTTAATGCAATAACTGAAGATTCGGAACCAGACAGCGATAAGGAAATTGATTTCATGACAAGAAACTTTCGAAAATTCCTAAAATATAGAAAATTGAATAATTACAAAAGAAATGATCTAAGGAATTCTAGAAATAATACGGGGAACGTCAACAATGATAGATGCTACAATTGCAATAAAGTCGAACATCATAGGAAAGATTGTCCGTATCCTGATAAATAGTTGTTCCCTCTAAACAATGATTTGTCAAGGAAAAGAACGAAAGCATACACAGAAACTCTTGATGACTCAGACTCGTCCTCCAATGATGATGAAAAGAAGACGGATAATTCAAATCTATGTTTCACTGTTATACATGAATCAGACGACGATGTGAGTATGGATCTAAAAATAGATACACATTTACATTATTTTTAATTTTTCTTGCTTGAATAGATGCTTGTTTGTTTGCTTAATTTTTTTTAAAATTCCTTGAATTTTAAATTCAAATTTATCCCTTGAAATTTGAATTTTAAATTCAAAAATAATAATATTTTAATAATATTATAAATATTAAATTTTTAATATTTATATATTATTATATTTAATGTTGTCACAGGAATTATATAAGTAGAATAAGGATATAATATATACATTTGTTAGAAATTAGGAATGGACACTTGTCCTTTGATTTAATAGGCGCATGTCGACATACCTAGATACCCCATGTCGACATCCCCCTCAGAAATTTGATTTCGAAATTAGAATTCAAACTTTTGAATTTCCCTCCACCTTTTCACCAACTTCAATGCTTTGGAAAGATGCCTCTTGACCAGAGAACATGTCTATAGAATCTCTATTTAATTCACTCTACTTATCATCACTTTTCACTTTTATTTCAAATTTCAAATTTATTTTCATTATCTTCAACTCCTCTCAAATATTCTTCAATGGCTTCTTCAAGCACTCCTAACACCATTAGGCTTTCAAAACCTATCAAAAACTTTCTATTTAATGACTCGGAAGCTATCAAAGCTTGCATCAACTATGTAAACTTTGGTAAAATTCGTACGGGGAAATTTGATATTTTTGAAGATTTTCCTTCTTATGAAATTGAAAAACTTCTTCAACAATGTTCTATTCTTAGTGTAGTAGATAATAAACAAAATGATTTTGTTTGTTATCCAAATCTTGTTAAGATGTTTTATGCGAATTTGAATTGTGGTTTTTATGATGGGCAAGATGGACAAATTTGGAGTAGTGTTAAAGGAACACAAATAGTTTTGGATTGTAAATTTTTAGAAAATATTTTGGGATGCAAGTATACCGGAATGAATCTCTCGGAATTTCAGATAAATGAAAATGATCGAGAGACATTTCATTGCATCTTTGAAAGGGATGACAATTTTGAATTCAAAAATCGTTATTTTCGTCCAAAAGCAAGAATTGTTAACCTTCTTATTCAACACACCCTTATACTACAACAACCCAACTTTGAAAGTTTGCAAAGCTCTTTTTGCAATTTTTTGAAATTATGATATCAATTGGGCTCAAGTTATTTTGGGTGAGCTAAGGCCTAAGAATTTTACTATAGGTGAAAATACATTATATCATAGAATTTATCTCACTCGGATTTTTAATTACTTTGGAGTTGATTTCAAAAGGGAAGAATTAATAATTAGAAAAGTGTTCAACCGTGGAAAAATTTCCCTTATGCAAATTCCATTAATGTTTCAACCATATGAAACACTTGCGGAAAAGGAAGAAAGGCTTGCTCATGAAGAGATGGAAGAAATGGAGGAAGAAGAAGAAGAAAACGAGGAAGAGGAAAGAATGGAAATTGAAGAGGAGGAAGAGGAAGATCAAGAAACTTCCTTAGAGAGTATTGAATATCCTACTAATCCCGCTAATCCATCCAATAAGACCATTCTTAACAATCAAAGATTTATAGTGGAAAATCAAAAGACACTCATAAGATCAATGAGTAAAAAAATGGATAAGATTTCTACTAAAATCGACAAGTTCTTTAGGAAAGTTAGTAGAAAGCTTGGACTATCATCTTCTTCATCTTCATCTAATTAGTTTTAGTTCATGTTATCTTAGTTTACTTAAAGTTCTATCCACGTATTTTCTTTATTTTAATTAATATTAATTTATTTTATGTAATGTTGACTACAATCATTAATGAAATCTTTTATTTCCTGTTATTCAACTTCACTTGTCTTTGTAATTGCTTGTTTTTATATTATACAAATTTTAGTTGCATAGATTTATTCATAATATTCAATACAAAGCAAATTGTCACTTTAGGCAGAGGCATGTCGACATCCACCATCCCCTCATGTCGACATACAATGGGCGGAAAGTAGTTATACTTTCAAATTTTAATTTCATGTGATTGACTTGTGTCTATTCATTTTAATCGACTTTCCACCCATATTTATACCTGGTTCTTCCGGAATAAATTATCAAACTTCATTTCTAATCACTCCCTTCTTCCTATTTCTTGAATTATGGATTCTCCAATTAAGAATCTAAGTAATAATCTTGAAGAAACTCTCACTTCCTTCAAGAATATCCTTATATTCATACTTCGTAATCAGCGCCACTTAGAATTGAGTCAAGTGCAGATGATCAAGGAGCAAGAGAGACAATTCGACGCCCTTCGTTGGATGATCTCAGCTCTTAACAAAGACGATCTCAAAGGAAATCAACCAGTCACTCTCGACAAAGATAAAGAAGAATGGGATGCCATCAAAGCAGACCCTATCTTCGGAGAAGATGGATGGGTGGAAGTACCAAGGAATGTTTAGTCTTTCTGTATGTTATTTGTTTGATTTGATTGGTGTGTTTTAAACTTGATTGACTTAACTTATTTAAAACATTTGGTATGGTTTGTATATATTTAAATTGAATAATTACTGTAAAAATGATTGGATAATGATTGATTTACTTCTGGATTACACTTATGATCACACTCATGATCACATTTCACATTTATGATCACATTTCATACTTATGATCACACTTAGCACTTATTACACTTTTATATGGATTCCTCTATTGTATCATGGCTGCTTATCTTATATCAAGTTCAGGGAATTTATTAGTAAGAAGTTTTTGTTGATGACAAAGGGGGAGAAGTTATAAAATAGAAGTTGGCTTGGAGTAAGGGGGGTTATGATTGGAGTAAAGGGGAGTCATCATTGAAGTTATGGTATGGTAAGTATATTTTATAAATACAGGTTATCATCATTGAAAAGGGGGAGATTGTTAGGAACTGAGATGTGGGTTTTGATGACAACAACCTTTTTAACTTATCTTATTATAAAATATATACTAACACTATTGTATAGAAAGATATGTATATGCAGGATATATACATAGGTACTGATTACTGAAGACCGATCAGTATAAAGACTCAAGACTCAAGATTCAAAATGGAGATATCAAGATTGAAGACTCTAGAGTATCAAGATCAAGATTTTAAGATAAGTGTCTAGTTTTTTTTAAAACTTCATAATAGCAAGGAAATCTTCATTCCAAATTTCATTTGGGATGGAACCCATTTCTACCTTCTTAGTGGCTTACAAACCCACGACAAGTAGCCTACAAACCTACGAAAAGTGGCTTACAAACCCACAAACATCCTGGTTTTGTACAAGTTCTCGAGCCCTGATGTGATGAGATATTCTACAGGAAGAAGCTTGCAAAACTACTTCAAATGGTTTTTCAAAATGATTTTCAAAACTGCTTTTCAAAATGTTTTAGCCTTAAAAATTATCTTTTCAAATGATTTTCAAAAAGATGTTTTAGCCTTAAAATATTCTTTATTTTTGCATTTAAATAAACTCTTGTTTTAAACTTCTTTTGTTTTTAAAAAAACTATCTTTTGATTTTTAAATATTCTTTATAATATATATATACTTGAGATTTAAAATCAAATTTATATATGCAATCTAAAATATATTTTTCTACTCTTCTTTATTTTAAAACATAGGAAAATTAGTTTATTTTACTCTAGATTCATTTTTATCTTATTTTCCTTTCAATACCATTTTCAAAACAAATTTTACATTGTTTTTAACTAAGGGATATCGACATCATGGGATACCCCATGTCGACATGGTGGCCGTTAAATTCAAAAGTTTCAATTTTCAAAAGAAGTGTTTATTCGTTTAAATCTCTTCATGAATGGTTATGACTGTTACTGGTCTATAAATAGCCTTCACAAATGAATGTTTTAACAAATTAATTTCTTATTTTCTTCACTCATTCTTCTTCACAAACCCATATTCTAAAATTAAGATGGTGCCGAAATTCTGCCGAATTCTCAAGTGAATCAAATTAAAATCTCATTCTTGTTTGATTCTCTTCCCTCTCTCGAAGAAAAAAGTGTTATTCAGAGTTATAGGATCAATTTGTAATCTAAAGTTTATCGAGTCTCTCTATAAGGTATGGTTGTGCCTGGAAATCAATTGGGTGATCTTGTGTCCCGTAAATCAAGAGAGTTTGCCCCGGATTCGAAGACAGGAGGGTACCTCAAGGCCTTTAGAAATTGAGGATTGTAATCTCGACATTGGTATAATAAAAATCTATATAAGGTGTTTGTCTTGGTTTACGAATGGATGTAGGGTAACTCCGAACCAGTATAAAATCCAGTGTGTTCTTTCCTTTTACTGCTTTTTATTTATTTTCTGCATCTCTGTTTGATTCTGTGATTGTTTTGTGATTAAATTCTGCATTTATTTGTATCATGATTTTAATTTAGTCCATATAAGTCTTAGAATCCATTAAACACTATTCACCCCCTTTTAGTGTTAGATTAGCCTTAAGATCCTTAATCCTCACTTCCTTTCAATGTATGCATAGATATTTTCACTCTCTTCTTTGTCTAAAAATACCATACACTCTCCTCTTCATTTTCATTCATCTTCCTCTTCATTTCCTAAGCTCTCTCCATACTTTCATGGCTTCCAACTTAAAGGAAATAATGCTAAAATATTTCTCAAAAAGAATTTAAAATTGTAATATATACTTCTATACACTTAAGCACTTCAATAACAATAACAAATCTCCCCTCTTCACCTTAACAGACCACGGCCACCACCATTTTCCATCAAGGCCTAGCTTTTCCCACCTCCAAAGCCAAGGCTGTGAGCACCCTAAGGCTAGGCCAAGCCCATCCAATGCTCTCGAGCTCAATTTTATGGAGTTTTATTTCGAGTTAACAAAGTTGTATCTAATTTTTAGTTAGTTCGTGTTCATCTAAGGAACTCCTAAACTATAGTAATATATGGTATTGGATTATATATATGTGTGGATGTGATTATTGATGATGGTTGTTTAATATGAATGTTGAATATATATGCAAGTCACGTAAATACACGTTGATAAGCACCAAGGAAATCACTTTCCTTTAGTAGAAGAATTGGTGTACATGGAATGTTAAACCTCTTTGGAAAGGTTTAAGAATGAGTCTGAAATGTTTTATAAACATATGAAAGTATTTTGTTGAAATTTGAAAGGTAATTGAAAATTAAGTCATAAATAGGCGCATCACGTAATAGAAGTTCGCGATTTCGCGCCATAAAAATCAAACGAATATATAAAACGAAATATAGTTCGAAATTCTTCGAGATAAGAATCTTTCGAACTATTATATTGATACTTTTCATATAATGAAAGAAAATCGATATTTAGATAAATGGATCTTGAATTATGAGTTGAAAAAGTTTTTGGAAAAATCATGGTTTTGCAGTTCAGAATCCATAAAATGATTTCTTTGAAAATGTTATTTTAAAATTGTTTAAAAATATGAAATAAATTATAAAAAAAATTAAAATCAAAGTGATTTGAGTTACAAAAAAAACAAATCTCCATATGATAGAAAGTCGTTATGATGAATATAACTCGAAGAGCACTTTCCACGGCACTTTTCTATAACTTTTGAAATATGGTTTTAAACACAACCATTCTTTTCCAAATCTTTAGTAAATGTTTTCAAATGATTAATTAAGTATTTCAAAGGTGATTTGAAGGATTTATGGAATTTTTAAATAAATGTTAAATGATTTATAGTCGATTAAATAACTTGACCGCCTCATGGGTGATAGAGAGTTAGTGTTTAAGCTTGAGTTTGAAAAACCAATTTCCTGCTCTCCATGGCTATCCGAACTGGCCCGACAGATTAAATTGTAAATTTGATTTATTCGGATCAAAATTTCCCAAAGTGTAAAGGATATGATTTTCTAAATATAAATAACTTGGATTTTATGGAGATAATCTTCTTGTACTTAGTGTTAAAGCCCGAAGAGGGAACTTGTATTGTTCGTGGGATTTAAAAGGTGATTTCGCCGCTATTCCGCCCATAGTACTTATTAAATACAAGAATTAAAATTGAGTAGGATTATGTGATTTCTATAGATATTGTTCACTTAATATTTACTGGTTTTGGATTAACATCCTAGATAATAAGGTTTTAACTAAATTAAAATTTTGAATTTGAATTAAGAAATCTTTGTAAAGATTTAGATAAATAATTTGATTAGAGAGGTTTAACGATTCTATATATATTAGAAAGAAATATTTTAAAAGATATATATCTCCATAAGATATTTTAATAAAAAGAAATTAGTCGATCAAAGAATAATTCCCTATTTACCTAACATCTTTTTATCGATGATTGGTTTGAAGGAATCGTGGTCGGATTTGAGTAATTCTTATCCTGAAACTACTTCGAACCAATTTACGTATTTGAAGTAATGACATGGAAATGATTTGGAAGATGGAATGTAGTGCTGCTTGTCACTGACCCTCGGGGGAAATTTCTCATATCATATTATGTGACTGTAGTTCTTCATTTGAGATCTTCGATGCAAGGACTTCTCGCTACTAGTCCTTGCGTAATTCCAGATAGGATGTGGTAGGAGATGCCTTCGGTTTGTCCTATTCCTGGACAAATTGTATGAATGAATGTCTGACGTTGCATTTCTAATTACTTTTATTGATCTCTATGAACATATATCCGTTTGGTGCCAAAGAAGACAACTTCTCTTAGCTTAACATCCTTTGCTAAGACTTACGAGCTCATAAGTTATACATTTGTAGAAATTAGTTGTATAATCATGGAATGGCAGTGTGGCATTCAAAGTAGAATGTTCTATGTGAAAGGTAAAACGTTACCTCGGGCCTTATCAATCGGAAATGGCTAAAGTAGGGTAGATGCGGGAGAGCTATGTAGGTTGCGCCCATTAGGAGATGGTTATTACCTTTCTAGATTACTCTCTATATGTCGAGCATGTGGTGTATGCTTCAGGATCCCGTTAAAGGTTGGAAACGACCGGGGTGATGTCATATTCGGTACTATCCAATGAAAGGGTAGACCAGTTCTGTGTTGATATGGAGTTCGGTATCTGAACCCTAGGTATATCCCTTTAGAGGTATATTATACGGAAGGTAGTCCCTCACCTTGCCATTGTATGGAAGTCCATTCTCCAATAAGTGCCTTTGGGCTTGATTGTTAACCTATTTGCTGTCAATTTAACCAATGTAATAATTTTGGCTATTTGAATATATTTACTTGAAAAGTGTTTTCAAAGAATGTCATTAAAAATAATATCAAATGAATTTTCGTAGTAAATGTTTTGGTTATCATAAGGTAAAAACTAGTTCCATGTTTATGTGCGACATGGTCTTATGAGATACCTTTTGCTTTTCAAATGCATATTTTGAGTTTCTCACACCAATCCCATGACTGATCCAGAGTTTATTTTTCTTTTTCCTTAAAGTCCGGGTGCCCTAATTTTCTTCGCCAGCCAAGTAGTTAGGAAAGCTTGAAGCAATTTAGAATGGAGCATGGAGCATTTTGGGTCTTCTGAAGAAGTTATCTATATTCCGATGTATCTGTATTATGTATCTACCAACACTTGTAAGATAGGCCATTATAACTATCCTTGCTGGGTTAGTATAAGTTGTAACTTTGATAAATCACCGGAGTGATTGTATGTATCTTCCATATCTAAAAAATATAAGTTATTTTAATGCGATGTGAGATTCTGCTTGTTCTATCTTCTGTCTTTATTTTCTTTTACCCCATGATTGTCCACCTCTTTGGCACTGGAATTTGCGGCACATAAATACCGAGGATGTATTAGTATCGATCTTCGAGGGCCGAGGAGGTGGGTTGTCAGATTAAGACTAAGATGTGGTAGATTTTCCAAATTCAATTTAAAAGGCAAGAGAGTAACAAAAGAAAGGAGAAAGAACTTTGGGTCGATTCTCTTTTATTACTTTCCTAAAACTAAATTAATTTCATTTTACTTCCACTACTTTCTCTCCTTATTAATTTGCCTATTTAAACCTAATTTACTGTCATTTGATTATAAGTAATTTTGATTAGTCAAAAAAGACTTTATAACATTTATAATAAATGCATGTAAACATAAGCAATATATATATATATATATATATATATATATGCATGCTTGCACGAGAGGTCATACATTGAATTTAAATTTTATATTTAAAATTATTTATATTTGTGCCTATATGTACAACTATTTTACAATGGGCAAGTCAAACCATGTACATTGTAATTATTGCACGTGCACGTACACACATATGTATACATGATACATATATTCATATTAAATGAACCCCTAATACATCAAATCAAAACATATTCATAAATTAAATAAAATATTGATTTTATTTAAATTATAATTTAGATAGGATCTAATGGAACTTAGACTTCATAGACTTAATAAGATTCAAATAGTAGAAAAATTCCAAATAAAGTAGAAATTTTACGTTTATAGATTTTGCCTAATTTTTAATTCTATTTATACACCATAATTAACTTTACACACAGCCAATTTTTTCACAAAATAATATACCCCATTCAATACTTCACGTACCCCATACAATTTTCAAATCTATCTTTCCAGAATAACCATTTATTATTCAAAAGTCGAGATTTGCATTGATAAAAATCAAGATGAGAAGACTTAGCAAGAATAGGCCATACGAGTTAAAAATTTAATCTCATAAGGTATCTGCATGATTAAAATACAAACCAAGCATGCATCTACGGTAGGGCCATTAATAAAAATTGAGAATCGAAAACCAAAACCAACCGAGAAAACTCAAACCCAACTGGAATCTGATGGGTATCTTGTGGGATATGAATAATGAAAAAGTTATAAAGACCCAATCAAACGACCGATCCAACCAAAAACATTGAAATATATAACAACCAACCGACACGAACGAACCAAATCTCGGGTCGTATTGGGTCTAGATTTTAAAATGTGACATCCCTAAAATCAAACATAATACAACAAAACTCCCTCCGTTTCAAACTTTATAAATCGGGTCCCTATTTTTGTTTCGGTTTAAATTTTTTCCATAAATACCCCCGTTTATTTGTCGCGGTATTTTTAATGCAGCCAAGTTTTGAAATCTACGTTTCCGTCTCCGATTTTGATCAGTCTACTTTTTGAAATCATATTTTCGCTTTATTATGGCTTCATTATCTTCTAGGTAAATATGCGATTTACTTTTTTAATCTACAGTTTTTCTTTTTAATTGACTATGTTTCTTTTCTTATCAATTATTGTAAATTTTTGCATAATTTAATCAGTGTTCATAGGATCAACCAAGATTTGATATCTATGTTTCCATCTTTGCTTTAGATCGATCTACTTTTTGAAACCATATTTCCGTTTTATTATGGCTTCGTCATCTTCTAGGCAAACATGTGATCTAGTTTTTAATCGATAGTTTTTCTTTTTAATTGATTATGTTTCTTTTCTTATCATTTATTATAAATGATTGCAGAATTTAATGAGTGTTCATAGGATAAAGTTTGATTCTAGTTGTAGAAGTGTTAACTGAATTGTACTAGTTATAATTGTGAATAAAAGCAGATTTGTCTGCAAAGATTGTAAATAATTACAGACTTGTTTGCAAAAATTATAAATAATTGCAGACATGTTGTAACGACCCGGAATTTTGGGCAATAAGAATTTAATAATCTGTGTTAATAATTTAATTGGTTTGATAATTTTCTTTATAATTTTAATTTAAATTGGTAAATGTAATCTTTTAAAGGTTAATGAATTTATAATCTGACAATATTGATAAGATTTGTTTTCCAAAGCTAATTAAATATTATTCTGTTTATAATATATATATATAATTGATATATATTGTGAATAGGATATCTTTTGTTTCAAATTAAAGATGAAGTTTCAAATTGTAATATATATGTACGTATATGTTATAATTTGAGTTGTTTTGAAAATTAATTAAATCTATTAATAATTGAAATATGAATGAATATTGTAATTGAAAGCTTTGTTTTAAAACTTAATATTTTTCAAAAGATAATTTAAAATGTATTCAATTGTTTTTAAAATATAAGATAACTATTTATTTTTAAATTTGATAGTTTAAAAAGATTTAAACAGTTTTGTTTTGTTCTCTTTTAAAGTGATTAATTTTAAATGATTATAAGTATATAAATATAAATGTTTTAGATTTTAAATTTATATATAAGAATTATTTGCATTTTAATTAGTTTTAGAACATTTTTCTTTTAAAGGTAAACTTATATATACATATGAAAGTATTTGCTAAATTAAATAAGTAAAGTTTATATATACCTTTAAATTAAATAAAGTTTTCTTAAAATACAAAAGACATGTGTAAATATTTTAAACACTCTTAATAACATTTGTAAAGGAATTAAACATGTTTATGACATTTGTTCAAATTGTAAACATGTGGCAAGATACTTATTTAATTTTTAATAAATGTAAAAGAAGAAAACTTGTTTTTTTCAAACACTTTCATTCTCATTTCTTAACACAAATTAATGGCAAACCAGAAATCCATTTTTCAAAACCTGTAATGTAAGAATTCCTTCAACCTTAAATCTGCATTTTTCAAAATCTGCAACTTCAATCAACCTGCAATTCAATCCTTCTACAAATTCATCATCAATCTGAAAGTAAAACCACAAATCAAAACCTTATAATGTAAAGCAAAAGCAAATCAAACATCTGCAAAACAAATTTTGATCTGCAAACTTCAAAGCTGCAACCAAATCTACAATCAACTTGCAAATGCAATTGGATGATTCAACTGCAACATGCAAAGAGATTAACATTAGTTCGACAGCAAGTTTAAAAGCATCAAATTTGAGGCATGCAAATGGATTTTTCTTCAGCAAGCATAATAAAAAACAAAAGCATCTTTTTCAGAATAAAGATTCAAAACCTGCTCTGTGCTCTGCAAAATAATTGGGTGAGTAAAACCTCTTTTAAAAACAGTTTTATTTGTTTAACTACATGCTTTGTTTTCTGCTCTCTGCTCTCTGCATTTAACAAGTGAGTAATCATTTTTTTTTTTAAAAAAAAAAAAAAACAGTTTTAAAATATTATCTGTGTTTGAATTACAATGCATGTAATGAATGTCGCTATGATTATGTTAAAAAGTGTGATGATTAACTCGAGATACTGTGCCTGTAGAATTTATCTACTCTGTTTGTTTTCTGGATTTGTTTTTCTTAGGAAAAAAAATTTCCAATCTCTCAAACAAACCCATATTAGACATTGATATATAAGTGAGATTTGTTTGTTAACATGTTCTGAAGATTTTAAAAATGGTTTCTGTAATTTTGAAACTAACAAATAATTTTTTTTAAAACAAGAAGAACAGTAAGAAATGAAAATGGTCAGAAATGAAACATCATACTTTCTAACTTTGATTATACATAAGGATTGGTGGTAGTAAATCATGAATTTTGATAGGCATATCATAATTTTTAACTGTGAATTTAGGTTGAATTCGTAGTTCGAACGTTTTGGGGATTATTGGCAATCGCCGTTGATTGACTTGATGATTTTAGCTAGTATTTGGTTTGAAGAATGTTTATGGGTCATAGATCATAGCAAAAATACAAATTGATTTTTCTATTGAGTATATTGATGGGAATCGCATGAAGTAGGGTTTGCAGTTGGTTTTTGTTGTCATGGATACCGTGGCATTTGCGACTCGAATAGAGGATCGAGTTCGACCGCGTTGGGAGGATTGAAGCTTGAGGTCAAGGCGATTCGATGGGGTTAGTCGGCGAAGTGAAACGGCAATGAAGTGATGGCCGTGGTTGGATATTTGGGGCGTGGTGCTGCTGTTTTCTTCGGCACGAATGGTAAATTTTTGAATCGGTTATCCATCGTTGAATCTGAGGGGAGGAGATGATTGTAGGGGTTGTTTGGCGGTTGTCGGCGATCAACTCGATGGTCGCGGTGGGTTGGATGGTGGTGCAGCGTGCACGAGGTTGTTGCGTGCACGGTTCGAATCTGGAAATGGAGCTTTGGGGAAGAAGGATGTGACTCGATGTTTGGCTCGCGATTTCTTGGGTGTGACTCGAAGGAGAAAGGGGGCCAGGTTGGTTTGGAGTTTGTCGCGAGTTGTCTGGGTCTGTTTTCGAGTTGTAGGTGATCGCTTGAGTTTTGCTGGTTGTGTTTTGGGTTGATGTTTGAGTTGGTACTTGGGGATTGAATAAAATCGAGTCAAGTTTCGTGAATTATAACTTGTAGTTTTAAAATAGGTGTTAATCAAACTTATAAAGGTGTTAATTAAATTTATTTGTAAATTTAAATGAATAACATTTGTAAGTGATTAACTAATTTAATTCAAGTTTATAAGGAAGTGATTTTAATCAAAATCTCAGGTTAAAAGGTAAGTAATGGTTTGGTAACTTAAGATTTCAAATCACTTTTGAAAATAAATAAGTTTAAATTGAATAATTAAATTATTTTGAAACTTTAAATTTAAATTCCTTAATAACTTATTTCCAAACAAGATTATTATTATGATTTGAGAACAAATTGAATAAATTTGTTTTAAGTTAGTGAAATCTAATTTGAGTTCAAATAATTTAATTTTAAAGATAAATAGGGTTAAGTTATCTTTGTTATTAACCTTAGAATACTTGATTTAAATATGATTTGTAATTAAATAAAGAATTAATTAAGATAAATGTTTTCTTAATTAATTAAGGATTTTGAAATATAAGAAATTAATTAATTAATTGTTTAATTAATTTTAAATAATTAGTTAATTATTTATTTAATTTTAAATAATCACTTAATTATGGATTAATTAAGTGAAATTACTTAATAAAGTAATCAATGGTTAATTTCTAAAATGTAATTAAAATGCTAATTACTTATGGAAAGTAATTACAGGATTTGCTTATGGAAGTAATTAGGAAGTTACTCATGTGAGTAATTTATTGGAAGTGATTAATGGGATCACTTAATATTATCAATTATGGAATTGATTTACTAAATTGTTTTAAAGTTAATTAATTATGAAGTAATTAATTTGTTAATGAATTAAGAGTTATTCAATGTTGAAATTAATTATTTGTTAAGCAATGAATTAAGGAAGTAATTAAGATTTATTAATAGAAGTAATTAAGAGTTAATTACTTAATTTATTTAAGTTAATTAATTAATGTGATTAATTAATTAAGGAATAAGATTAAATAAGGGTTAATTGCTAAGAGTAATTAATCAAGGATTATAATTAATGATTAAAGTAATTAATTAAGGATTAATTATTGATTAATAATTACTTAATGAAGTAATTAAAGATTAATTAATTTGATTAATTAATCAAGGATTAATATAATTAATTTGTAAATAATTAATTAAGAAGTTAATTAATTGTTAATTATTGTTTATGGATAATGAGATGATTAATTACAAGTTAATTATTTAATTAATTAAAGGATTATTAATTAATAAAGACTATTAATTAATATAATTAATGAAGTAATTAATTTAAGTAATTAATTAAGGTATGATTAATTAATGGTAATTAATTAAGGATTAATGTAATTAATTATAGTTAATTAATCAATGAAGGATCATTAATTATTGTAATTAATGATAGTAATTAAAGGTTAATTACTGAATATAGTTATGGATAATTACTTGAATGTAATTAAAGGATGATTAATCTAGGGAGATTAATTAAGAAGATCATTTAGAAATAATAATGAATTTGATTTGTAATAAATCAATGAAGCAGGAGTTAGTATAATCCAAGTGATTAAAGGATAGTAATTAATTTAATTAGAGGTTAATTAAATTGATTAAGAGTTAATCAATTCTGCTATGGGTGATTGATTAATATTGATTGGTTGATATTGAATGATTGATATTGGATGTTGAATGATATTGGATGATTGATATTGGGTGTTTGGTTGATACTGGATGATTTGGATGTTTATGAGATATGTGATATGCTGCTTTATGAGATGAATGTTGATATGAATTATCTATTGTGATAATGTTATTCATCTACCTGTTATATATCATCCTGTATATAAGTTTTAAAACTGTTTAAATCCCTTAAGTACAACTTGGACATTAAAATGGCGTTTGGTTTCGATGAGACCGGGATCGGGTTTCCATATTTGGAATCCGAAAACCACATCGATTCCAATTAAACGTTAGGTCGTTAATCCAAGTGGAGCAAGTGAAGACTCGAGGTATAAGGGCTATACGTCAGTATAACTCTGTGGGTGATTCCGTAATGAGTTTGACGGAATAGTGCTTATAGATTCGAGATGGCGAATCAGAGTGTAAGGGCTATGGTCGTTGACTCTGAGGGTGATTCCAATAGTGAGTGCAACGAGATAGTGCCTTCGGTTTCGTTCGAACCCGGAACGAACTTGTATGGATCGAATGCTTTCAACACATCGTCAGGCGGGCGATGAGCATTCTAAGTGATATGTTCTATTAAGGTAATCGCAGCCTCAAGCCTCATCAACCGGGAATGGCTAAAACAGGGGAGGTGCGCCAAGGCTTCGTGGGTAGCCCCCACTTGAGAGTGAGATTCATCCCTGTCTAGAGTCCCTTATTTATTCGGCTGTGTGGGTGGTTGGTCGCGCCAACCACGGGGTGGTCTCATTTGGAACTATTCAGTAAGGAATGGTTCCGGCCTTGTGTTGCAGGGGAGTTAGGGTGGCTCCTCGGTACGTTGATCTAGGCCACGTACTGTGACGGGCGGTACCCCAGTAGCCCTGCCATTGTATGGAATCCAAAATCCAATAAGTGCCTGTACGGTTTTGTTTGTGCCCAACTATGTTGGAACGTGAGATGTAAGCATTCCAGCTATTTCTGTATTTTATCTTGAAAACCCTAGACACTATTATAATATCACTGGATTTCCTATCAAATGTTTTGGTTAGCGTAAGGTAAAAACTTTTCCATGTTTATGTGTGGGAAGTCTTACGTGATACCTTTTCTTTTCAAAGGTTTTCTAAAGTTAAGCAATTTTAACCCGTTTACTCACACCAGACCCCTGTCTGACCCGAGTGTTTATTTTCTGTTTTATTAAACTCTTGGGTACTCATATTATATATGAGTAGTCAAGTGATCCAGGTTAGCTTGACGAATTCTGGAGGAGTTATGGAGCAGGAGGCTTCCACGTGTAGATATTATGTTTCCGCCGTGTATGATATATCTGTGACTTGTATACTTGAGTTGTATGAATTAGACAGATGTTTATAACTGTCTAATATGTGTTGTATAAGTTGTGTAACTCTGATGTACTCTGATACTATGTAATATTTTATGTGATATATTATATTTATTCGTTCCGCTGTGAGTTATCTGTTGTTGTTGTGTTCTTCTTTCTCTTTCTTTTCTTCTTCTATCCCTTTCTTTCTTCATCGGCAACACGATTTCCTGGAGATAGGAAGTCGGGTCGTCGCACTTGGTATCAGAGCAGTAGGTTGAGTGAATACCTAGGCTCTGAAGAGTGTCTTTCTTTAGGGAGCGTTAGGTTGAGCGAATGCCTAAGCTCTGTAGTAGTGTCTTCTTGAGAGAGCGTACTTGTAATTTTTATATATAACTATATTTATATATCTATATCTACCTAATCTGTTGGGTTATCTGTTCGGATTTTCCAACATAAGTTTTAGAGATAGATGGAGTAGTGGTATGTGTGTAACACGACTACCACTAATGGATGAGGTCCATATGTTGAGATTGGAAGTGTCTGTTGAGACTGTAGACCTAATACCGTCTCGAGTAAGGTGTGTAGTTTGGAGTAAGGATTTATCAGATATCCGAAGGAAATCTTTTTAAAAGATTCGGAGTTCATCTTGGAAGTGTAAGTTTGGATCTGTCGGAAGTGCAGAAATAAGTGATGATATCTTGATAACTGCGTGATGAGATGCAGTATCCTTGGATATTTTCTGAAGGTGTTTTCTTTTGAAGCAGTTTTAGAAGTAGTTGAGGAGCAGTCTTTACCTACCATAGGGAAGACCCATCTGTGTAAAAGTTGTCTGGATCTTTAGCAAAGAGGTTGGCTGTTTTGGGATACGAGACTAAGGCCTATGAGTTGTTTCGCTTCGGAATGGTCTCATTTTTTATTTCTTAAGGAAAGCGAGATGTTGATGCTTGGTTTGGAGGCTGAGTTTCTTTGAGTTGTCTGCCATCTCGGAAGTCCGTTGTGTGGTTTGTTGAAGGTTTTGGAGTTGAGAAGCCTTTGGATCAGATGTTTTTGGGTTAGCTATGGTAGCAGTGCAACTCGAAGTATTCGGTGTGCTGACGAGAAGGTCTTTAGCTTTGTCGTATCATCGAGATAGAGTTTGGAAGCTGCAGTGTGTTTTGTTCTCCTTTTGTTCAAGAATCTTTTGTGCTTCTTCTTTTAGCAGTCCGAGCAGATGGTGAATGTTTCTTGAGGGTGAACCTTGTTTGGAAAAGTTTAAGACTGTTCTAATTGGTAAAGTGGGGACAGTTTCTTTGAAATTCGAACTAGGTAGGATCGCAAAAGTGACTTGCGTCTTATTTGGGAATTATCTTTTGTTTGAGATGAGGGTTCTCATGTGGAAGTAGGAGCTATTGAAATGATCAGAGTTTGTCTGCATCTGGAGTTGAGTTCCCTATTGATTTGGTTCCAGAAGCAATTTTGGGTAGTTTGCCTGGTTGTAAGATGGTTCTTGGAGAAGTAAAGAGTTGGTGTAGCAGCTCGGAAAATTTTTGGAATTTGGATTGGTCAGATCCAGTTTTGAATTGGATTCTGGTATAAGGTTGTGTGACTGAGTCGGATGTGTCACTCAGATTTTTATGGATTTGGTGGACAAAATTTCCGGAGATATTGGATAAGTTGGTATTCGTGTTCATCAACAAATATTCCTATCTATTTTAGAATCAGAGTTGTGCAGCGGAAGCGAGGTAGCAGCTGTGTAAGGAAGGAAGCAAGTTCTGTTTCTTTTGGTCTTGTTGTTCCTGGAAGTATCAGCATAGGTTGAGCTGATTGGAAGAAGTTTGGCAGTCCAGGAATATCCGTTGAGTTATACAGATATGAGATAAGGAGTTTGGTATTTGAAGTTAGAGACTTCAGAGTTGTTAAATTTTCTCTGGTTAAGAGAACAGATATGGAATAAGATTAGTTGGTTAGTGTTATGGCATTTGAAGATTTCTTATCTGTGTTTTGATTGGGTTAGATTGAATTGCCAGTTTGGATATCTGGAATTCATTTTGTAACACGTATCTCTGAGGGAATACGTGTATGATTCATCATTGGTTGTTGAATCTGTAGTTCAGTTGGATTTGGAAGTTGAGCTGGACTTGAGTATAGTCTGATGTTCTGTTCAAACTGATGGATCTAGAGGAGAGAGAAGCTCTGGATTTTGGTAGTGTAGCTGATTTGTTGGCTTTTATAGAGCGAGTCACCCGGTGATTTATACTTGGGGAAACTCGAGATAGTATTAGAGATTTATTCTGATTTGTGTCAGAATAATTAGTTAGAATTGTTTGTTTATTTGATTTGATTGCTATGGATGTTAGTAGCTGGTTGATAGGAATGCTTTGCTGTTTTAAATTAAAATCTGTATTGGATTATTAAATTACCTTTGCTTTTAAATTTCGGGGACGAAATTCTTTTAAGGGGGGAGGATTGTAACGACCCGGAATTTTGGGCAATAAGAATTTAATAATCTGTGTTAATAATTTAATTGGTTTGATAATTTTCTTTATAATTTTAATTTAAATTGGTAAATGTAATCTTTTAAAGGTTAATGAATTTATAATCTGACAATATTGATAAGATTTGTTTTCCAAAGCTAATTAAATATTATTCTGTTTATAATATATATATATAATTGATATATATTGTGAATAGGATATCTTTTGTTTCAAATTAAAGATGAAGTTTCAAATTGTAATATATATGTACGTATATGTTATAATTTGAGTTGTTTTGAAAATTAATTAAATCTATTAATAATTGAAATATGAATGAATATTGTAATTGAAAGCTTTGTTTTAAAACTTAATATTTTTCAAAAGATAATTTAAAATGTATTCAATTGTTTTTAAAATATAAGATAACTATTTATTTTTAAATTTGATAGTTTAAAAAGATTTAAACAGTTTTGTTTTGTTCTCTTTTAAAGTGATTAATTTTAAATGATTATAAGTATATAAATATAAATGTTTTAGATTTTAAATTTATATATAAGAATTATTTGCATTTTAATTAGTTTTAGAACATTTTTCTTTTAAAGGTAAACTTATATATACATATGAAAGTATTTGCTAAATTAAATAAGTAAAGTTTATATATACCTTTAAATTAAATAAAGTTTTCTTAAAATACAAAAGACATGTGTAAATATTTTAAACACTCTTAATAACATTTGTAAAGGAATTAAACATGTTTATGACATTTGTTCAAATTGTAAACATGTGGCAAGATACTTATTTAATTTTTAATAAATGTAAAAGAAGAAAACTTGTTTTTTTCAAACACTTTCATTCTCATTTCTTAACACAAATTAATGGCAAACCAGAAATCCATTTTTCAAAACCTGTAATGTAAGAATTCCTTCAACCTTAAATCTGCATTTTTCAAAATCTGCAACTTCAATCAACCTGCAATTCAATCCTTCTACAAATTCATCATCAATCTGAAAGTAAAACCACAAATCAAAACCTTATAATGTAAAGCAAAAGCAAATCAAACATCTGCAAAACAAATTTTGATCTGCAAACTTCAAAGCTGCAACCAAATCTACAATCAACTTGCAAATGCAATTGGATGATTCAACTGCAACATGCAAAGAGATTAACATTAGTTCGACAGCAAGTTTAAAAGCATCAAATTTGAGGCATGCAAATGGATTTTTCTTCAGCAAGCATAATAAAAAACAAAAGCATCTTTTTCAGAATAAAGATTCAAAACCTGCTCTGTGCTCTGCAAAATAATTGGGTGAGTAAAACCTCTTTTAAAAACAGTTTTATTTGTTTAACTACATGCTTTGTTTTCTGCTCTCTGCTCTCTGCATTTAACAAGTGAGTAATCATTTTTTTTTTTTAAAAAAAAAAAAAACAGTTTTAAAATATTATCTGTGTTTGAATTACAATGCATGTAATGAATGTCGCTATGATTATGTTAAAAAGTGTGATGATTAACTCGAGATACTGTGCCTGTAGAATTTATCTACTCTGTTTGTTTTCTGGATTTGTTTTTCTTAGGAAAAAAAATTTCCAATCTCTCAAACAAACCCATATTAGACATTGATATATAAGTGAGATTTGTTTGTTAACATGTTCTGAAGATTTTAAAAATGGTTTCTGTAATTTTGAAACTAACAAATAATTTTTTTTAAAACAAGAAGAACAGTAAGAAATGAAAATGGTCAGAAATGAAACATCATACTTTCTAACTTTGATTATACATAAGGATTGGTGGTAGTAAATCATGAATTTTGATAGGCATATCATAATTTTTAACTGTGAATTTAGGTTGAATTCGTAGTTCGAACGTTTTGGGGATTATTGGCAATCGCCGTTGATTGACTTGATGATTTTAGCTAGTATTTGGTTTGAAGAATGTTTATGGGTCATAGATCATAGCAAAAATACAAATTGATTTTTCTATTGAGTATATTGATGGGAATCGCATGAAGTAGGGTTTGCAGTTGGTTTTTGTTGTCATGGATACCGTGGCATTTGCGACTCGAATAGAGGATCGAGTTCGACCGCGTTGGGAGGATTGAAGCTTGAGGTCAAGGCGATTCGATGGGGTTAGTCGGCGAAGTGAAACGGCAATGAAGTGATGGCCGTGGTTGGATATTTGGGGCGTGGTGCTGCTGTTTTCTTCGGCACGAATGGTAAATTTTTGAATCGGTTATCCATCGTTGAATCTGAGGGGAGGAGATGATTGTAGGGGTTGTTTGGCGGTTGTCGGCGATCAACTCGATGGTCGCGGTGGGTTGGATGGTGGTGCAGCGTGCACGAGGTTGTTGCGTGCACGGTTCGAATCTGGAAATGGAGCTTTGGGGAAGAAGGATGTGACTCGATGTTTGGCTCGCGATTTCTTGGGTGTGACTCGAAGGAGAAAGGGGGCCAGGTTGGTTTGGAGTTTGTCGCGAGTTGTCTGGGTCTGTTTTCGAGTTGTAGGTGATCGCTTGAGTTTTGCTGGTTGTGTTTTGGGTTGATGTTTGAGTTGGTACTTGGGGATTGAATAAAATCGAGTCAAGTTTCGTGAATTATAACTTGTAGTTTTAAAATAGGTGTTAATCAAACTTATAAAGGTGTTAATTAAATTTATTTGTAAATTTAAATGAATAACATTTGTAAGTGATTAACTAATTTAATTCAAGTTTATAAGGAAGTGATTTTAATCAAAATCTCAGGTTAAAAGGTAAGTAATGGTTTGGTAACTTAAGATTTCAAATCACTTTTGAAAATAAATAAGTTTAAATTGAATAATTAAATTATTTTGAAACTTTAAATTTAAATTCCTTAATAACTTATTTCCAAACAAGATTATTATTATGATTTGAGAACAAATTGAATAAATTTGTTTTAAGTTAGTGAAATCTAATTTGAGTTCAAATAATTTAATTTTAAAGATAAATAGGGTTAAGTTATCTTTGTTATTAACCTTAGAATACTTGATTTAAATATGATTTGTAATTAAATAAAGAATTAATTAAGATAAATGTTTTCTTAATTAATTAAGGATTTTGAAATATAAGAAATTAATTAATTAATTGTTTAATTAATTTTAAATAATTAGTTAATTATTTATTTAATTTTAAATAATCACTTAATTATGGATTAATTAAGTGAAATTACTTAATAAAGTAATCAATGGTTAATTTCTAAAATGTAATTAAAATGCTAATTACTTATGGAAAGTAATTACAGGATTTGCTTATGGAAGTAATTAGGAAGTTACTCATGTGAGTAATTTATTGGAAGTGATTAATGGGATCACTTAATATTATCAATTATGGAATTGATTTACTAAATTGTTTTAAAGTTAATTAATTATGAAGTAATTAATTTGTTAATGAATTAAGAGTTATTCAATGTTGAAATTAATTATTTGTTAAGCAATGAATTAAGGAAGTAATTAAGATTTATTAATAGAAGTAATTAAGAGTTAATTACTTAATTTATTTAAGTTAATTAATTAATGTGATTAATTAATTAAGGAATAAGATTAAATAAGGGTTAATTACTAAGAGTAATTAATCAAGGATTATAATTAATGATTAAAGTAATTAATTAAGGATTAATTATTGATTAATAATTACTTAATGAAGTAATTAAAGATTAATTAATTTGATTAATTAATCAAGGATTAATATAATTAATTTGTAAATAATTAATTAAGAAGTTAATTAATTGTTAATTATTGTTTATGGATAATGAGATGATTAATTACAAGTTAATTATTTAATTAATTAAAGGATTATTAATTAATAAAGACTATTAATTAATATAATTAATGAAGTAATTAATTTAAGTAATTAATTAAGGTATGATTAATTAATGGTAATTAATTAAGGATTAATGTAATTAATTATAGTTAATTAATCAATGAAGGATCATTAATTATTGTAATTAATGATAGTAATTAAAGGTTAATTACTGAATATAGTTATGGATAATTACTTGAATGTAATTAAAGGATGATTAATCTAGGGAGATTAATTAAGAAGATCATTTAGAAATAATAATGAATTTGATTTGTAATAAATCAATGAAGCAGGAGTTAGTATAATCCAAGTGATTAAAGGATAGTAATTAATTTAATTAGAGGTTAATTAAATTGATTAAGAGTTAATCAATTCTGCTATGGGTGATTGATTAATATTGATTGGTTGATATTGAATGATTGATATTGGATGTTGAATGATATTGGATGATTGATATTGGGTGTTTGGTTGATACTGGATGATTTGGATGTTTATGAGATATGTGATATGCTGCTTTATGAGATGAATGTTGATATGAATTATCTATTGTGATAATGTTATTCATCTACCTGTTATATATCATCCTGTATATAAGTTTTAAAACTGTTTAAATCCCTTAAGTACAACTTGGACATTAAAATGGCGTTTGGTTTCGATGAGACCGGGATCGGGTTTCCATATTTGGAATCCGAAAACCACATCGATTCCAATTAAACGTTAGGTCGTTAATCCAAGTGGAGCAAGTGAAGACTCGAGGTATAAGGGCTATACGTCAGTATAACTCTGTGGGTGATTCCGTAATGAGTTTGACGGAATAGTGCTTATAGATTCGAGATGGCGAATCAGAGTGTAAGGGCTATGGTCGTTGACTCTGAGGGTGATTCCAATAGTGAGTGCAACGAGATAGTGCCTTCGGTTTCGTTCGAACCCGGAACGAACTTGTATGGATCGAATGCTTTCAACACATCGTCAGGCGGGCGATGAGCATTCTAAGTGATATGTTCTATTAAGGTAATCGCAGCCTCAAGCCTCATCAACCGGGAATGGCTAAAACAGGGGAGGTGCGCCAAGGCTTCGTGGGTAGCCCCCACTTGAGAGTGAGATTCATCCCTGTCTAGAGTCCCTTATTTATTCGGCTGTGTGGGTGGTTGGTCGCGCCAACCACGGGGTGGTCTCATTTGGAACTATTCAGTAAGGAATGGTTCCGGCCTTGTGTTGCAGGGGAGTTAGGGTGGCTCCTCGGTACGTTGATCTAGGCCACGTACTGTGACGGGCGGTACCCCAGTAGCCCTGCCATTGTATGGAATCCAAAATCCAATAAGTGCCTGTACGGTTTTGTTTGTGCCCAACTATGTTGGAACGTGAGATGTAAGCATTCCAGCTATTTCTGTATTTTATCTTGAAAACCCTAGACACTATTATAATATCACTGGATTTCCTATCAAATGTTTTGGTTAGCGTAAGGTAAAAACTTTTCCATGTTTATGTGTGGGAAGTCTTACGTGATACCTTTTCTTTTCAAAGGTTTTCTAAAGTTAAGCAATTTTAACCCGTTTACTCACACCAGACCCCTGTCTGACCCGAGTGTTTATTTTCTGTTTTATTAAACTCTTGGGTACTCATATTATATATGAGTAGTCAAGTGATCCAGGTTAGCTTGACGAATTCTGGAGGAGTTATGGAGCAGGAGGCTTCCACGTGTAGATATTATGTTTCCGCTGTGTATGATATATCTGTGACTTGTATACTTGAGTTGTATGAATTAGACAGATGTTTATAACTGTCTAATATGTGTTGTATAAGTTGTGTAACTCTGATGTACTCTGATACTATGTAATATTTTATGTGATATATTATATTTATTCGTTCCGCTGTGAGTTATCTGTTGTTGTTGTGTTCTTCTTTCTCTTTCTTTTCTTCTTCTATCCCTTTCTTTCTTCATCGGCAACACGATTTCCTGGAGATAGGAAGTCGGGTCGTCGCACATGTCTGCAATTATTGTATATAAATGAAGGCTTGTGTGCAATTATTGTATATACATGTAAACCAGTCTGTCGTTAGCTGTTTATGATTTTTTTGATTTTTTATAGGTGAAAAAAAGATCGTAATGATAATATTGTTTTAGAATTGAAATTCTCATATTATTTACAGATTTATCTGTAATTTTCTTTTATAATATAATTGCATATTTATTAGCAAATAATCTATTTTCTAGTTGTGATGGTATGCATTCTTTTCTGCTTTGTTTATTATTTATAATTTTGTAATTATAATGATGTTTTGTTATAGTAATTTATAGTGTTGTTGGCAATATTGGTGTTTTCGTGCTTTTGATGGTTGGACGTGATAGCTTTTCTTTACGTGTTCTTTTTGATAATACAGTTGATATGTTAAGAAATGCTATTTATGGTAAATGGTCTGATTTAAGTCCACCGTCATTTGGTTTATATTATGTTAGAGATGGTATGGGAAGGATATTGAAACTAATTTCGATCTTCAATCTATCTTGTTGTTGTCTGCTCATAGTCATGAGGATTACTTGGTTTGTTGACATTGTTCCTTCTAGTTGTTCGGCAAACAATGTAGATATTATTAGGTCAGATGCAGTTACTTGTAGTAATGATTCTTCCTTTGCTGGCAACAGTGATTCTAATATTCATTTGAAGCGATTATTGAGAAACGATTCCAATTGATCTGTCTTTATTGGTGTTGGCCAACAGTTTTCAGGTGGTGTTACTGAATTTAGGCTTAATTTGATGATATATAGTATTAAGAATGGACACAAGCTTGATTTGGTCAAGAAAGACAAGGAAGAGTCACTGTTGTTTGTTCTAGATCTCTTCACGATTCATGCTTCTATTAAGTTTAATCTTCCTGGCTATTTTGTTATAAAGAGATTTCAACTTGAGCATTCTTGTGGTGCTGGAATTCTTGGTATTAATGATCCTCTTGTTTCAAGTAAACTGATTAAATTGTTGCTTTATGATCATATTCAAGATAATCCATTGATGAAAACCAAGGACATTATTAATCCTTTTAAAACTGAGTATGGTATTATTTTGAAGTATTATTTTGCTTATAGTGGAAAGAGGTTGGCTTTAGAAGATTTACATGGAAGTGATATGATGTCTTATCATCACTTGAAGTCTTACTATAATGTTGTTCTTGAAACTAATCCGGGCAGTAAAGTTGGTTCGGAGCATAATTCTAGTACTCGTCAATTTGAGAGGTTTTTATCGTGTTAAAGCTTGTGCTCACGGTTTTCAATTTGTCGTCCATTAATATTTTTGGATGCTACTTTTATGAAGGGCAGAGCTAAAAGGTTGTTTGATGGCTGCTACTGGTAAAAACGACAGTGAAGGTATGTTGTTTACTTTTCTTATATATGTGCTTCAATATCTTATATTATTCTAATTTATTGCTGATATGTCTGCAACTAATATTAAAATTTGTTGATTTTTCTGCAAAATTTCATGTTAAGTACAGAAAATCTAAAATGGTTAATATCATAGACGTGTATATTTGCTTCTTCTTATTCTCATGTATTTTATGTAATTGTTTCCAAACAATTCATATTGTACATGATATAATATTATCGTTTTAATTCAATTATGCAGATTATATGCATACTTGACTACAACTATTCACAATTATTTTCTAGTCATCAGCATATATTATAAATAATTGCATATTATTCCGCACTATTTTACAATAGTTGCTTAATTTTGTGAATTATTTAGATTAACTATAGTATTTTTTTACTTAGTTATTTATATGTTTACTATTCTATCAGGTTTTTTCCCAATAACAGTTGCAATTGTTTCTGATGAAGATGAAAATAATTGGACTCGGAATTGTTAATAACTTAAAGACTTTCTGAAAGACGATCTTAGAAATTTTATTTTCATTTCTGGTCGGCATCCCGGTCTTATTGTTGCTGTTCCAAAAGTGTTTCCCAATTCAGCTCATGGTTCGTGTTTTTATCATTTGAACAATAATTTGAAAGTTGCTCTAAAATCTGAATTTTCCAAATCTAAGAAGAAATGATTGATAGATTTGTTTGCACGTGTTGCATATGCTTCTAACTTAGATGATTTCAAGGTAGCATTGAGAAATTTTAAGGATGCTGGTGGATCTACCGTGGCAAACTTTTTGAATGGAATTCCTTTTGAGAAGTTTGCTAATGTTTTTTTCCTACATGTCGTTATGGTGAAATGTCGTCTAATTGTTCTGAGAGTTTTAACAAATGGATTTTGGAAGAAATGCATTTACTGATCGCCGCTTGCTTGGATAAAATTAGAATTACGTTAATGAAGCTTATGTCCAATCGTCGAGAACTTGCTGGTAGTTGGAATAGAATTTTATGTCCAGTCAACTAAAATCATTTGAGAAATCCACATTTGGAGGGAGCTACAAGATTTGTCATTAAATCAAGTGAACATGCATCTAAAGTTCATTCTCTAATCTGACAATCTGTTGATTTGTATAATCGGGTTTGTTCTTGTAATTTGTGGCAAATCTATGGCTTTCCTTGTGTTCATGTTGTTAGATGTATTTTGAGTTGTGAAAAGTTGAATGCGTATGATTACATTGAAGATTATTTCAAAGTTTTGCATTTTCGATCGGCCTATTCTCATGCAATAAATCCAGTTGTAAACTTCACAAAAGAAGATGTCTTACTTGATGTTGTTGATATAGATCTCTAATAGGTAGAAGAATGTCTGGCCGTCCATCAGCTTCTAAGAGGATTAAATATATTGGTGAAATTACAAAGTGTATTAGATGCAGTTTATGTAAGAAGTTGATCACAATAAAAAGACTTGTCTTTTGAAACACATGTAGTACTATTGCTCTTTCGTTTGGAAATATTTTAGTGACTGCTAAAACATTGTGTTTTCTTTATTTTATTTTTTTTGTATTTCTGCCACAATGATATTGGATGTTTACTGTTTTTTGAGTGAATGGAAAGAATATTTCTAGGATGTTCTACAATAGCTAAGCAATATTGCTATCATATCTGCAATTTTCTGAATATTTGTGTATATTTCTGCACTTTATAAATGTTGTTGCATACTTTTTTGCAACCATTCTAATACTTGCTTTATATCTGCGCAAATATTTTGAATAATTGCGTAAATGTTCTGAATATTTGCGTAAATATTCTATAAAATTGCACTTTTAATAATCTTTTGAATAATTGCACAAATGTCTGCAGTTATTCAGGATAAATGCAGACATATCTGCAATAATTTGAAGATTTGCATAAATATCTGTAGTTTTTGTGGATAAATGCAGACATATCTGCAATATTTTAAATTTTTTTACATAATTATCTGCAGTTATTCTGGATAAGCGCAAACATATATGCAATAGTTTGAAAATTTTGTGTAAATGTCTGTAATAGTTTGGTATATTTTCTTACTTTTCCTTTAACGATACATATAATTGAATTTAACCTCAGAAAATGCTTATTTAGTAATTTCGATAACTATTATCATATTGAAGCATTAAATTTGGCTTTCAAACACATAAGTTTGTCAGTATATATACATTTCAAAAGTTCTACACTAAACACCACAGTTACAAAACATCACTAATGTTTGTTGGCTTTTTATAATAAAATTGTTATGTTAGGCTTTCTTTGAAGCTCCAACTATATGGTTTGCATAATAGAATTTGACATGCTAATTTAGCTCTTTGTATTTCGATGGCATCATATCCATATTGAACGTCTTCTTTGTTTATAGCCTAGTTTTCACATCTTTCTCTCATGATATTCTTTATAAAAATTCCACAATCAACCTTGCAAAAATTACATATTATTTTCAAATTAGTCAGAATAATTGCAGCACGATGTGCAAATATTTTAAGTTTATTTGTTGTGTGTACTTACAAATCGCTACATTATTATGAGATGTTTGCAAATGTGATTAAATTTGAAGGTTTATGATCTTTCTTTTTCAATTTTTTTAACAAGCTTGTTACATAAACTCTCTGTAAAAAAATAAAAGTTTTTATTCAGAAATTTATTTTCACATTAAATAATTTATTCTTTTTTAAATTTAAATACCAATTTTCTTGCAGCTTTGGCATATGGACCTTCATGTCTTGGTTTCATCGAATCATAATGAATCCATTGTCTGTCTTCTTTTATGAATTCCAACAGAGTGAAATGTCCATTTACATGAATTGGGAAGAACATTTTATCATAGTTTGTAAAACTATTTTTGATCGGATCATCAGTTAGAGCTTATATGGCTTTTTTGTATTGCTTAGTAGGAAAGTCTGAAGTGATATATATTAGTAAACTAAATTTATAAATTTTTAAACAAATATTTCATTAAAAAGTCATAAAACATACAATTGCATAGACTTTGAATAACAAAAATTTTGAATGCATCTTTTCCAACTCATGTGCATACCAGTCGATGATCTACAAGAATAGTTATTTTGTGAAATAATAATATAGTTTTGAATTTCAGTAAAATGTAGAATTAACTGCAAAAAGTACGAATAATTGCTGACATATAAGCAAATAATATGAAAATTTGCAGATTTGTCTACAATTATCGGCAATTAATATGAAAAATTATAGCAAATATTATGAATAATTGTAAATTCTACTTTGCAAATTAATATAAAAAGCTATTTTCAAACTTTTGTACCTGGCCATCAAGGAATCTTCCAATAATTAAATCACCAAGGGCAGATTCAGATATTATAATATCTCTGTCTCCATTGAGATATGCACTCTTGCTATAAAATTATTGAAGACTATTAATATTATTATCAGTATTCAGACAATATAGCAATTATTTTCAATATTTGATGATATGTCTGCAATTAATAGGTATATGTCCGGAAAATATAGCAATTATTTCCAATATCTGCTAATATGTCTACCACTATTAGGGAAATTTTGACAACACAACAAACATTTCTAGTATTTTCTTATATGCCTGCAATTTTTGGGTATATTTGTAATAACCCGCATATTTAACGATTATATATTTAAATGTTTTATTTAAATATAGCGTCGTTAGTCGGATTTTTGGGTCTGAAATGTTACTTTTTGCAAACGTCCGAATTGGGACTCGAGACCAATTCCATTGAGTCCAAAATGGCATTTGCGATCTTTTTAAGTATAAACTTTGATATGTTTCGAGTTAAGTTGAATTTTGCTACTTTTTCTAGTTGACTTTTGGGTTTGGGTTCAGCCCACTAGCCAACTAAATACCCTAACTCAGTCCCTTTCCTTCCATTCACTCATTTTCACTTCTAAACTCAAGCTAAAACTGAAAATGGGGGAAAGGAAGAGGAATTAGAAATTCCAAGCTCTAGTTTCTTCTTGCAAACTTGAATTCTTGCTCCAAAATCAAAGAGAAGCTAGGTAAGCCTCCTCTTCATCTTCTCCAACTCTTTCTCCTTCAATTTCAGAAAGTTTCCTAAACCTAACTTAGGAAAATACTTGTTTTGATCTTAGATTGAAGCTAGTATAGTTGAAGTGGAGAGTGGTTGGTCTTCTCCTTGCAATTGAGCTCCTTCTTCTTCTTTGTTTTTGGGTTAAAGGTGAGATTTTTATCCCACATCTATGTCCAAACTATCTTTGATTGTTAGGTATGAATTCCTAACACTTATTCATGGGTAATTGTTTTTGATTCGGAATGGTTTTGTGAAAATTTCAATTTTTGGTGTTTTGGAGTCAAATCTTTAAAAATCATAACTTTGATGTTGAACATGTTTTTGGTGGTGAATCGGAGTGTCAATGGTGCTGGGTTATCGATTGGCAAAAGCCCCTTAAGTCCATTGCTTGACCGGTTGCAAATGGTGCGAGTTTGATCCTCCATTCGATGGGCTGGAAAACAGTTCCAGCTACAGCCAGTCGACTGGCCCCCTACAGTCAGTCGACTGACTGTAGAGTTTGAAAACTCTCTGGTAATGGTTCAACCGACTGACTGCAGTGAACCAGTCGACTGACCTGCTTGTGTTGGTCTATTTTTCCTATTTGCTTGTGCTTCTAACTTTTATCGATTCGTGTTGATTCCAATTAGTGTTTATCACATTTTGACTTTGATGATTCCTTTTTGATTTCCTACACGGGTTTTTATAAAATGATCTTTTCAAATGGTATTAAAAGCTTGTTCTCTAATTTATAAATTCTATTTAAAACGCACACACACAATTTTGCACTTCGAGCGGAAAGGAAAGGAGATTAAATGGTTAGGTAAAACACGGACCATGAATCCACGCGTTTATCTTTCTGATTAATCCCCGCCCTATTCGATTGATCGTTTTGGCCTTTTGGTCTGGTTTACCGATGAGATGAGGTATACTTTGTACTGCTTTGAGTGTGAAATTGACTAACGGATAGTAAACCGTTTAGTGCGAACGGGTGGTTATGGGACTCACGTTACCACTTTTCGGATTCCTTTTTGAGAGTTATGACACATTCTGCCAGTTAGTGGTGTCCAGTATTGGGCCTCCGGACCTTCACCACTACGATTTGTTGCCTTTGGGATAGTGTCTTCGGATTGTCTCCTTCAGGTTTGTTGCCTTTGGGTATGTTGCCTTCGGGTATGTTGCCTTCGGGTTTGTGCCTTCGGGTTTGTTGCCCTATTGTATCGCTTTTGGAGTTGGTTATTCATCACCGCTCGAGTGATATTGGGTTTGGATCCTTCGGGCTCATGGATCCTTGTTTATACAGTACTGAGCACGTGCAAATTTTCTGTTGTTTCATTGATATGTATATTCCCTAGGTATCGCTCTTCGGTGTTGGTCTTTTCGAGCCGCACGATATATAGCGGTTACCTTGTGGAACTTGTGTTACCTTCATTGGTATTTATTATTTGTCTTTTTGGCTTGTTTTGAGATATTCATATCCTTTGTTTATTGTGTTGCCGATGATATGAGGCTTGTCTTGTTATGATTCATCTTCTGTTAGATGATTGTGTTATCTCTTTTAGAGATATCTGTTATACTTTGTGACCTTGTAGGTTATTGTTGTTCAGTTTATCTAACTGATTTGTTTAGCTAGACTGACCCGTGTATTTATACTCGGGTCAGACCGAGATGTTTCAGGTTAGGTGCTTTTGGACTTAGCCTATTTTGCTTCCGCATGGACTATTCAGCTTACTCCTTTTTGTTAAAGCTTTTTATGTAGTCCTTTTTGTTGTAACTCTGATATGTATTCTTTTGACTCGTCTGTATATTGTGGTTTGCTATACCACTTGACATGTATTAGTTTGTATACTCTGTTATGTATCTGTATATGTGTATATGATGATATATTGTTCTGTGATGTATATTACATTTGAATTGTTATATTCTGTTCCGATAGATCCTCCAGCCACCTATGGTTTTGTTTTAAGTATTCACTGGATATGTCGATCTGCTTGTATGACAATTGTCGATGTATTCAATAGATAGTTAGAGCAAGGCTATAGATGGTCGCTCCTAAACAGCCTTATTCTCCGCGTTAGTCGACGGCATTACCCCGTAGTGTCCTTGGCTAGCATGGGTATAGAGGTGGGGCGTCACAGCTTGGTATCAGAGCCAAGTTCAAAACAAAATATGATAAACACAGAATAAAAGCACATATTACGATACATCAAAGTGTAATAAGTGATACAAATCTTTGAATCATCTTGCCTCTATTCCTTCTATGCCTTGGTGGTAGATAGAATGTGGGAATACGTCTAGAAATGCATTATGTTCCGTAGTATTCCACATTTGAATTAATGACATCTACCTTGTGAGTAATCTTGTTCTTATCTTACTTTCAACGTATGGCTGGAAGAGGCAAGGGACGACGTTCGGATGCTGGGCAATCCAGTGGCTCGCATCCGGATGGCGTTTATATGTCTGCCGATCAGTTTTTGGAATTGTTTAGGAGCACTCAGCCTCCAGTTCCTCCTCGAGTATCTCCACCTCGCAAGTCTGCCTTTGCACGTCTGTGCAGTGATTTTTCTCATCTTGGGGGAAAGCCGTTTAAAGGCTCCGAGTCTGTTCTTAAAGTCCAAGCTTGGCTTCACACGTGCGAGCGTATCTTCTCTTGCATGGATCTTTCTGATCATGATAGAGTTCTTGTAACTTCTAGCTTATTACAGGAGTGTGCTCTTGATTGGTATGAGCTTCTTATAGCCGAAATTGATGAGTCTACTTTTTCTTGGACTCAGTTTCGGGGACGATTCGAACTCAAGTTCGTTCCTGAATCTGAAAAAGTTTTATTGACCCGTCACTTCCTTGAGTTGAAGCAAGGGAAGTCTTCTGTTTCTGAGTATGTTGCATCATTCGAGGCTTTATCTAAGTATGGTCTTGAATTCATTAGCACTTCTTATAAGAAGAATTTGAAGTTTGTCTCTGGTCTTAAGAAATATCTTAAGAAGTCTTTGTTGCTCCATCTCAAGCTTTCTTTTGAGGAGTTGGTTGATTCGGCACTTCATCTCAAAACCGTCGAGAAGGAGTGTGATAGTGGTGAGGATGTTGAGGTTTCCAAGAACCCCAACAAGAAGCAGTTTCCATTTCAGAAGTTTAGGTCTTTTCCTTCTAAGAAGAAGAAGACTGGTGGTTCTAATTCTCAGCCTCAATCTGCTGGAACACCTTTCATTCGGAAGTGTTTCAATTGTGGTTCTCATAATCATATGATTCGATCTTGTTCTAAGCCTCTCTTCTGTCGCTATTGCAAGAAGGAAGGTCGTCATGTTTCCACCTGCCCTACGGTTCCTGCTGGTGCCAAGTCTAGCAAGCTTTATGCTGCTAAGGCTTTTGAAGGTCCTTCTCAACCCAAAGGTATATCTCCATCTATTTTGGAAGGTTCTATTTTATTTCATGACTATAGTATTCGAGTTCTTTTCGATACGGGTGCTTCATATTCTTTCGTATCGAAAAAGCTCGTCGATGATTTATCTTTGGATGTTTCTTGTTTGGTTACTTCTTTAAGGATTGCGAATCCTATTGGGGGATCCTACCCTTGGCTTGTTTTGTGAAGATGTTGAGATTGTTTTATGTGGCTTTTCCTTTCGTGCGAATTTGCACGTTATTTCTTGTCTGGGATTTGGTATGATTTTGGGTATGGACTGGCTAGTGAGATACGATGTCAGGATTATTTGTTCGGAGAGAATTTTATATCTTCGACATCCAGATTCTTCTACTCAGCTATCTCTTGTTCTTCGGAATGTGGATAATTCCGAAATGGCTTTATATTCTCTTGATTCTCGAGGTGATGATGATATATCTCGTATTCCTATTGCTTGTGACTTTTCTGATGTTTTCGAGCCTGTTTCGGGTTTGCCACCCAAGCGGGCAATTGAGTTCCGCGTTGATCTCATTTCAGGCGCGCAGCTAGTTAGTCGTCCTCCCACGAGGATGTCTACAAAGGAAAATGAGGAACTCAAGAAGCAGCTTTTAGAGCTTGAGTCCAAGCAGTTGATTCAGTCCAGTTTTTCTCCGTGGGGATCCGCGGTCGTCTTCGTGAACAAGTCCGATGGAACTCTTAGGCTTTGCATTGACTATCGCAAGGTTAACGAGTTAACCATCAGGAATAGGTATCCATTGCCTAGGATCGATGATATGTTCGATCTATTGAGTGGTGCTAAGGTCTTTTCTCGGCTCGACCTTGCCACGGGTTTTCATCAGTTACGAGTCGCGGAGGATAGCATACCTCTTACCGCTTTCCGCACTCATTATGGTTCTTTTGAGTGGCTTGTTATGCCGTTCGGTTTGACGAACGCTCTTGCTTTCTTTGTCGATCTCATGAATCGAGTATTCCGGGAATATCTCGATAAGTTCGTCCTTGTGTTCATTGATGATATCCTTATTTATTCTAAGTCTGAAGCTGAGCATGCTGATCACTTGAGAATTGTCTTGAGTACTCTTCGTCGTCGTCAGCTGAGAGCCAAATTCTCCAAGTGTCATTTTTGGGAGAATAAGGTTAAGTTCTTAGGCCATGTTGTATCTTCCGATGGCATTTCAGTCGATCCCTTAAAGATCAAAGCCATCCAGAATTGGAAGAGGCCTGAGAATGTATGTGAGATTCGTAGTTTCCTTGGATTGGCGGGGATTACTGTCGGTTCATTAAGGATTTTTCCCATGTTGTGCTTCCTCTCACCAGCCTTACTCGGAAAGGCATTCGTTACATTTGGTCCGACAAGTGTGAAGCTTCCTTTCAGACATTAAAGGAACTTCTCACTAATGCTCCTATTTTAGTGGTTCCCGAAGGGAATCATGATCTTGTTGTCTACACCGATGCTTGTGGTAGTGGTCTCGGTGCTGTTCTTATGCACAAGGATCGGGTAGTTGCTTATGCTTCTAGGCAACTACGTCCGAATGAAGTTTGCTATGCCACACATGATCTTGAGTTAGCCGCCATTGTCTTTGCCTTGAAGATTTGGCGACACTATTTATTGGGCGAGCGCTTCATTCTCTATACCGATCATAAATCCTTGAAGTATTTGTTCACTCAGAAGGAACTCGATATGAGACAACTGCGTTGGCTCATGTTTCTTGCTTCCTATGACTTTGATATCCAGTTTACCCCCGGAAAAGGTAATCATGTTGCTGATGCGCTTAGTCGCAAACATTCGGCGGTAGTTTCTATGATGCTTGCCGAATAGGATATTCTTGAGACTCTATCTTTTTGTGAAATTCGTGATCGAGGTTCATCTTCTGATTCTCCTATTCTATTATTTAGTTTGGGGGCTCGACCCATTTTATTGGATCGTATTGCCGATGCTCATCGGCGTGATCCTGATTTATTGCATCTTATTCAGCTTTGTGAGTCTGGATCCTGTGATGAGGCGTTGCGGGATTTTAGCATTGATTCTCATGGGTGTCTTCGCAAGAAGAACTGTCTTATTGTGCCTTCTGATTTTGCACTTAGGCATGACATTCTTGACGACTGTCATCATTCTAAGTATACCGTTCATCCTGGTAGTAGTAAGATGTATGCCGATATGCATCGTCTTTATTATTGGGAAGGTATGAAGCACGATGTGGCGAGTTATGTGAGTAATTGCATAACTTGTCAGCGTATTAAGGCCGAACATCAGCGCCCTTCAGGTCTTCTTCCGCCTCTAGAGATTCCATTGTGGAAGTGGGATCAGATTTCTATGGATTTCATTGACGGCCTACCTCGTTCGAGATCGGGCCATTCTAGCATTTGGGTTATTGTTGATCGCCTCACCAAGTCTGCTCATTTTATTCCTATTAAGTCTAATAGGACTGCTTCGCATTTGGCTAAGTTGTATGTCAAGGAAATCGTGAGACTTCACGGTGTTCCTAGTTCTATTGTGAGTGACCGTGATCCTTTGTTCACGAGTCATTTTTGGCAGAGTCTTCAGCAAGCTTTAGGAACAAAGCTTAATTTTAGCACAGCTTATCATCCGCAGTCTGACGGACAGACTGAACGGGTGAATCGTATCTTGGAAGATCTCCTCCGTATTTGTGTTTTTGATTTCGGTGGTAGTTGGGAGGATCACCTACCTCTTGTAGAGTTCTCCTATAACAATAGTTTTCAGTCTAGTATCGGTATGGCTCCTTTCGAAGCCTTATACGGAAGGCCGTGTCGATCACCTTCTTGTTGGTTGGAATCTAGGGAGAAGCTTATTCTTGGCCCAGATTTTGTTCGTGATTCTTCCGAGAAGATTGATTTGATTCGCTTGAGAATGAAAGAGGCACAGAGCCGCCAGAAATCCTACGCGGACAACCGTAGGAAGCCGCTCGAGTTCTCGATTGGTGATCTTGTTTTTATTCGTGTTTCTCCTTTGAAAGGGGTGATGCGCTTCAGTACAACTGGGAAATTGGCTCCTCGCTTTATAGGACCATTTTCTATTACTGAACGTATTGGCCCTGTGGCTTATAGAGTTTCACTTCCAGCTCATTTATTTGGCATTCACGATGTGTTTCACGTCTCTCAACTTCAGAAGTGTCTTCGAGAGTCAGATTCTGTTATCGATTCTCCTGATTTGCAAGAGCTTGAGGTCTCACCAGACTTATTTATTATACAGCAGCCTATTCGCCTACTTGACACGGAGGTGCGACGCCTTTGAAACAAGGACGTGCCGCTCATTAAAATTCAATGGTCCGCTAATCCCAATGACTGTACTTGGGAAACCAGAGAGTTTATCGAGCGATCCTATCCGGGTTTTCTATCTTTGCTTGGAAACGGTGAGAATATCTCTTTATCTCAGGCTTATTTTCTTTTCCATTTGGATGATGTATGTATGTAGTTGTTACAAATATCGTCTCTGAGAATTGCGAGGATGCAATTTTGTAAGGAGGGGAGATCTGTAACAACCGGCATATTTAACGATTACATATTTAAATGTTTTATTTAAATATAGCGTCGTTAGTCGGATTTTTGGGTCCGAAATGTTACTTTTTGCAAACAGCCGAATTGGGACTCGAGACCACTTCCATTGAGTCCAAAATGGCGTTTGCGATCTTTTTAAGTATAAACTTTGATATGTTTGGAGTTAAGTTGAATTTTGCTACTTTTTCTAGTTGAGTTTTGGGTTTGGGTTCAGCCCACTAGCCAACTAAATACCCTAACTCAGTCCCTCTCCTTCCATTCACTCATTTTCACTTCTAAACTCAAGCTAAAACTGAAAATGGAGGAAAGGAAGAGAAATTAGAAATTCCAAGCTCTAGTTTCTTCTTGCAAACTTGAATTCTTGCTCCAAAGTCAAAGAGAAGCTAGGTAAGCCTCCTCTTCATCTTCTCCAACTCTTTCTCCTTCAATTTCAGAAATTTTCCTAAACCTAACTTAGGAAAATACTTGTTTTGATCTTAGATTGAAGCTAGTAGAGTTGAAGTGGAGAGTGGTTGGTCTTCTCCTTGCAATTGAGCTCCTTCTTCTTCTTTGTTTTTGGGTTAAAGGTGAGATTTTTATCCCACGTCTATGTCCAAACTATCTTTGATTGTTAGGTATAACACTTATTCATGGGTAATTGCTTTTGATTCAGAATGGTTTTGTGAATATTCTAATTTTTGGTGTTTTGGAGTCAAATCTTTGAAAATCATAACTTTGATGTTGAACATGTTTTTGTTGGTGAATCGGAGTGTCAATGGTGCTGGGTTATCGATCGACAAAAGCCCCTTAAGTCCATTGCTCGACCGGTTGCAAATGGTGCGAGTTTGCTCCTCCATTCGATGGGCTGGAAAACAGTTCCAGCTACAGCCAGTCGACTGGCCCCCTGCAGTCAGTCGACTGACTATAGAGTTTGAAAACTCTCGGGTAATGGTTCAACCGACTGACTGCAGTGAACCAGTCGACTGACCTGCTTGTGTTGGTCTATTTTGCCTATTTGCTTGTGCTTCTAACTTTTATCGATTCGTGTTGATTCCAATTAGTGGTTATCGCATTTTGACTTTGATGATTCCTTTTTGATTTCCTACACGGGTTTTTATAAAATGATCCTTTCAAATGGTATTAAAAGCTTGTTCTCTAATTTATAAATTCTATTTAAAACACACACACATAATTTTGCACTTCGAGCGGAAAGGAAAGGAGATTAAATGGTTAGGTAAAACACGGACCATGAATCCATTAGTTTATCTTTCCGATTAATCCCCATCTTATTCGATTGATCGTTTTGGCCTTTTGGTCTAGTTTACCAATGAGATGAGGTAAACTTTGTACTGCTTTGAGTGTGAAATTGACTAACGGATAGTAAACCGTTTAGTGAGAACGGGTGGTTATGGGACTCACGTTACCACTTTTCGGATTCCTTTTTGAGAGTTACGACACATTCTGCCAGTTAGTGGTGTCCAGTACTGGGCCTCCGGACCTTCACCACTACGGTTTGTTGCCTTTGGGATAGTGTCTTCGGACTGTCTCCTTCAGGTTTGTTGCCTTCGGGTATGTTGCCTTCGGGTTTGTACCTTCGGGTTTGTGCCTTTGGAGTTGGTCATTAGTCACCGCTCGTGTGATATTGGGTTTGAAGCCTTCGGGCTCATGGATCCTTGTTTATACAGTACTGAGCACGTGCAAATTTTTTGTTGTTTCATTGATTTGTATATTCCCTAGGTATCGTCCTTCGGTGTTGGTCTTTTCGAGCCGCACGATATATAGCGGTTACCTTGTGGAACTTGTGTTACCTTCATTGATATTTGTTATTTGCCTTTTTGGCTTGTTTTGGGACATTCATATCCTTTGTTTATTGTGCTGCCGATGATATGAGGCTTGTCTTGTTATGATTCATCTTCTGTTAGATGATTGTGTTATCTCTTTTAGAGATATCTGTTATACTTTGTGACCTTGCAGGTTATTGTTGTTCAGTTTATCTAACTGATTTGTTTAGCTAGACCGACCCGTGTATTTATACTCGGGTCAGACCGAGATGTTTCAGGTTAGGTGCTTTTGGACTTAGCCTATTTTGCTTTCGCATGGACTATTCAACTTGCTCCTTTTTTTAAAGCTTTTTGTGTAGTCCTTTTTGTTGTAACTCTGATATGTATTCTTTTGACTCGTCTGTATATTGTGGTTTGCTATACCACTTGACATGTATTAGTTTGTATACTCTATTATGTATCTGTATATGTGTATATGATGATCTACTGTTATGTGATGTATATTACATTTGAATTGTTATATTCTGTTCTGATAGATCCTCCAGCCACCTATGGTTTTTTTTAAGTATTCATTGGATATGTCGATCTGCTTGTATGACAATTGTCGATGTATTCAATAGATAGTTAGAGCAAGGCTATAGATGGTCGCTCCTAAACAGCCTTATTCTCCGCGTTAGTCGACAGCATTACCCCGTAGTGTCCTTGGCTAGCATGTGTATAGAGGTGGGGCGTCACAATATTTACAGACAACAGAGCAATTATTGGGGTTATTTTTCAAACAACGTAGCAATTTGAACAATTATTTAAATTTTGTACTTCGTTGATATGTCTGCATTTATTTTTACCTGAGGTTATTGGTTCTGAAGAATTGTTCAACCAATTTGATTTTCTCATTGCCTAACCTTTGCACTTTCAAACATTTTCCGACATTTATTCTTGCATTTGTAGGCAACTCATTCGATCTTAGTTCTGCTTTATAGTCTTCTACTGTTATTGACTGAATTTCTTTTTCCTTCTTTGCTTTTTTGATCTGCTTTTCATTTTCAACTTCAATTTCTTCGGTTGATTTTGATATTTTTTCTCCTCCTTGATTTTTGTCAATTGGTTTTTGTTTTTTTCAATCTCTTCTTCTGCTTTTTAAAGATACTGTCAAGTTCTTGACTGCTTTAGGTATCTTGTGGTTCACTATTACTTTCATTTGAAACAATTTTAAAGTTTGGGTTATATTCCAATAGTTTTTTCCATTTTTCAGAACTTTCCTCGGTAGATTTTTCTCCCAACAATAGTTTGGTTCATTTTATCTTGAGAAATTGTATCTACATTCTCATGATTGTGTTCAACTTGAATTGTTTCATTATTAGCAGCAGGATCAATTCCCTCTTCATTTCCTTTAGTGATTTGAACTGAAAAATAGATTTGAAATTTAAATATTTAGTGCTTTTGAAATGATAATGAATACATGTAGTTATTTCCCTGATAATAGGAAAAACTGCAGAATATGCGTCACTTATTTATAATTATTGCAGGGTTAATCTGCATTTATTCTTTTTAAAGGCATGTTTCCTCAAATATTATGAATAATAAGTGTAGATATATCAGCAAATATTTATGAATAAGTATAGATATATCAGAGAATACTTCAAAAAATTACCAAATGAAGGTTTTGTTTGTTTTGGATCATTTGTCGTAGCAACATTTTTATCTTTATTTATTTTTTTACTTCATCTTGGTTTTCTTCTTCGTTCAAATTACTTTCATCAACATTCTTATCTTTGTTAGTTTGCTTTATTTCATCTTCCTTCTTTTCTTCATCATCATCTTTTTTCACTTCTTCTTCATCATCTTTCTTTTCTTCTTCTTCATTTTTATCCTCTGCGTTTTTATTTTTTTCTTTTGGCTCAACACTTTGAACAATTTTTAGTTCCTCTTTTGCAATATTTGAAACATTTTCTTCTACATCATCTTCATCTTCTTCTTCAATACTTTCATCATCACTTCATCATCTTCTTCCTCTTGTTCATCGTCTTCTTTCTCTTCTTCATCATCTTCTTCCTTATTAGCATTTTTCTTTGTCAGTACTTTAAATTGTTTAAAAGCATTGTCACTTTCACTTTCTTCACTTTCTTCAACTTCTTCACTTTCAGAGGAATAATTTTCAGTACCACTTACTTCTCGTAAGAGCAGTGTCATTATATCGGATTCATTGGAAGAAGTTTCTTTCTTGTATTTACTTAGTTCCATTTTCAGACGAGTATTCTGATTTTGAAGGCTTTTATTGTCCATTTCTAGCCTTTGAATTATTTCTTTGTATTTTTCCTCTCTTGCTTTGTATATTTTTTCATATTCATTGCCTTTTCTAAAGCATCTTTTAATATGTCTATTTGTTTCCCTTGAGTATCCTGAAACAAAGAGTTAAAAAATATTTGTTCATTAGCTTTAGAATTATTAGTAATAATTGCATATGAAACAACAAGTATTACAAATTATTGCAGATTTGTCTATAGTTACTGTGGAGTATATAACTCAACAATTAAGAAACTATTCCCAATATTTGCATTCTATTCTGCAAGTATGTTTTATAATTGTAGGTTTGTCTACAAGAATTATATATAATTGTATATATGTCTACAACTATTGTTGATAATTGCAGTTATATCTGGAATATGTCTTGTATTTGCAGATATGTCTGCAAGTATACCGAATAACATCTTTCTTCAAATATTTTTCGAATTTTGCAAATTATGTTGTTATTATTTGCAGACTTACAGATTTGTAACTCATTGTCAAAAGCATAATTAGTTTAAGCTTTGAAATGTTCTATTTTCTAGCTAATGGGTATGAGATGTTGTATTCAGATTTAGCTGACTTTAGCACTTGAGTCTTTTCACAAATTCACCACTGAAACAAATGTTACACAAGCTGTGATTTTTCTTAGCTTGTCAACATATTTTTCTACTTGATCCATAAGATTTTATGAATTGTTTTGGGCCATGAAATCGGAGACATTTTTGCATTACATACACAATATGGAACCATGTTCCATGATACATTTGAATTTGAATTTGATATAAGAAATGTTACAACCAAATATAATATGAGAAGTTTTGTTGTGTCTTCTCTGTCCTGTTCCGTAATTCCTTTAATTGCAGAAAATAATTGTTGCTCTATCTTTTTCTTGTGGACATTGGCATTTCCTTCAAAATGTCTGCTGATGAAAGAATTATACTCGTTATCACTTTTATCTTGCTTTTTAAAATGGCCGGATGTTTTGACCAATTCATCTGTTGTAGGAACACCAAGTAATTGACCAATGTCAAGCTCTGAAAATGTAATTTTCTGATCCCCAAACTGGAAATATCTCAAATGTTTTCTATAGTTTCTGATGATTATATCAATAGATGTTGAAGTTTTGGTTGTTTCTTTAACTAAAATTATTCCATTATAAATCATTTCAATAAAATTGTAGAAAGGTAAACTTTCAAGATGTTTCTGTGAAAATTCCTAAGCAGTTTTCCTTTCTAATCCTCATCATCAGTTCAAGAAACGGCTTCAGACTGTTTCTATAGTTCTCTTGTTTAGAAGAAGAATTTGTTGCATCGATTGTTTTCCTCTTTTTTGTTCTTTTATTATTATCTTTTTCAGATTCAACAATAGTTTGAAATTTTGAATAGGAATAACATATTTTTCTTCGGTAACCTTTTCTTCTTCTTGATTCCTTTTTGAGTAACTTTCTGCAATAATGTGCAGAAAATTCTTAGATATCCGGAAACAATAATAACAAATGATATGCAAAAGTTTTGTCGCAAATTTTTACAACCGATGCATTTTTTGCAATTATTGTGAATAATTGCATGTGTTTGTGCACTTTTTTGAAGTATTGCATTAGTTTTTTAAACTATGGCTGATAAATAAGCAATGAATCAGTATAATTGCAGAGATAGATGTAATTATTCCCAATAACTGCAGAATAAGTAATTGCAGTCAAACAATCCTATAATTATTATGAATAACTACAAAGAAAGATGATAATAATTGATATTTAGTGAATAAGTGCTGATAAATATGCAATTATTATAAATAATTGCACAGAAACAAGAAATCAATCTTCACAATTCAATTGTTTGCATTCATTCAATATTTTACATAATTACTGTTATTTTCTCAGTTATTTGATTAATTGCAGACCATTCTGCAATTATTTGTATTTTTTTTGAAAATATGTTGCAACTTGATAATTGCTTGTATGCATTCAATTTTCCGTACAGTTAGCTTCATTTTTTCAACTAATTTTATTAATTGCAGACTATTTTGCAATTATTATTAATTTTTGGAAACATGTCGCAATTTTCCAGATACGTGCGTGCATTCAATTTCCATCTAATTTCTGTTCTTTCTTCAATTATTTTGATTAATTGCAGATTATACTGCAATTATGTAACGACCCGTTAAATTAATAATATTTAATAAATTAAATTAATATAATTTCTAATTTGTTTAAGAATAAATGTAGAAATTTGGTATAGTAGTTGTAACCTAGTGTAACAATAAAATTTTATGACAATAGATTTGGATAATGTAATTTGTCACTTTTTGTTAAAAGTAAATTTTAAGAAATCAATAAATGTTGAATTGAGAATATTAATAAAAAATATTAACTAAAATGAGATTCATTAATATAAAATCAGTAGTGAAGTCACCTTTGGTTGTAATAAAGGTGAATGATATTAGTGGATGTCAACACTTAATAAAATTTATTTAGAATAAAAAGAATTTAAATGCATGTTTGAATAGAGTATTAAATTGATAGATTAAGCGTAAGTAATTAGAATTTAACCCTATAAGATATGGAACTGAATGTATGAATATAATTTTGTAGAAATAGTTAATTAACAACTTATTTGTGCATATCCAATTTAATATAAATAACAAAAGGGCTAGCACTTGATGTGCCTAAGTATTAATATATTGGAACTATAATAAAATAGAGAGTTTGGTAGTAAATAGAAATAAAAAGACCGTTATTAACTAGTAAATTAATAAATGGATTCTAACAATAGGTAGTAATTAATGCGTGTATATTGGGCATTTGCGGATTACCAATTTTTCTACCTATTCATATAATTTATTTATGTAAATCTAAACCTATGGCAACATTTTGTTAATAAATGTTGGAAGTGAATTTGAATATATCAAAGGATAACAAGTGTTTAGGTTAACCATTTATTTTATTTAGTTAAGAAGGGAAATAGATTGAAATAAAGCTAATTAAATTTTTTTGGTTGTTAATGGGTATAGTTAAATAAGGAGAAGTTATAGGAAATAAAACGCGCACTAATGAGATGTAATATAATTCCAAAGTTATTTATACCCACAAATAGGTTAATTACTGTATAGAAAGAGTCTAAATCAATAAATGAATTTATTAAGATTATATTTATAATTTTATAACCTTTATGCTGATTTAAGTTCAATTAATTTATTTGATTAAATAGTGCAGTAGCGTAGTTTTGTGCGGTAGTTGAAATAGCTAATTCTTTTAGGTGAAGTTAAGGCTAATTCTATGTATATATTTGACCTATTGTTGATATAGATTCTAGGAAGCAGGATCCATTAATTAAATGGAGGATAGTGTAAATATCTTTATAATACGATGATTTGTGTAGTTAGGGTAGTTTTGATTTGTCACTTAAGATGGAGGATTTTTATAAAATGTAATAAATGCAGTTTAAATTAAGGCATTGACGTTTGGGTATTTAAGAAGTGATAAACTAAAATTTATTTATTTATTTGAAAATTTGAAATCAAATTTGTGGATTTATTGCAAATAAGTGAAATTTGTGTTTAACCATTACATCGATAGGAATAAATTAAATTTAAGGTTATATTAATAAAATTTGGACTAGAGAAATGATATGAATCGGTTTTAGAAGCCTTAAATATAAAATGGGAAGTAGACGAGATTTCACGTTACAACCATTTTTAAAAATCCTGATGTATGTAGAAATATTTATGAAATATAACGTAAACCAATGTTGAATCAAAAGAATAGAGTCAACACTTATTTATTCATTTAATGTGATATAACTACGAGTATGATTTATTGCAAATTACATGGAAATCTAATATATAGGACATTACCTAAAAAGGAAGAGTAGATAAAATTTATGATAAACATATTTGTATATGAAGGTTATTGATTTAAGGAGAAATTGGGCAAGTTTTATGTATTTGGGTTAAGTGCAACCTTTAATAGATAAATTTAGTGCAATTAAAGAAATTGACATTTAATATTTCGACAACTTAAAATTTGATGGGATAAGAACATTTGGGTAATGAAGGGATGACAAATATTAGCTATGATTCTAGAAGGAATTAAATAGATAGTGGGAAGATTAAAATAGGTTCTAAGCAATAATTATTAAATAACAGAAGTTTAGGAGTAAAGTGAGATAATTGAAAATTTTAATCATTCATATAAGTCATTTGTTTATTAATATGAGTTAGCTAATAAATTTAACTTGGGCAATACCTATATATTGGAAACACATTTGTAAAGTGTAATTAATTGAATTTGGTGAATTGGGAATGAATCCAAGGTTATAGGAATTGATGTAATACTACGCAAATAAAAGGTAACTGCATAAAATCAATGTTTCGTAATAAATTGTAATTGATAATTAAGTAGGAATGGGTTTGAATTTGACAAAAAGGAAAATTTATTATTTGCTTACCCATCTATTCAATCTATTAAATTTGATCAGATCCATTTGCAATTAAACGAATTTATTTACAAGTTAGTATGTATTTAGCTGATAACTATAAACCAATTAGGGCAATTGGGTATATATATTACCAGTTAAGTTATATAAGATAATGGTTGACTTAATTAAGGGAGTTTATGTAATAATTTCATTTATTTTGTAAGTGGAAATAAAACGTTAATGATAACAAGTATTCAAAATTTACCATCCATTTAGTATATTAAGTATAATTGATAATCAACTGCAACAAGTAATAAATAATAAATACGTAACGTTAAATGAAGTAATATTTGAAATTTAATATTTAGAAACTATGTAAATATAAGTGCAGATGAAATTGGTGATATTTACATATTGAAATATGAATCCAATGATAAATCAATCTAATTGACAATAAATAATGGAAAGTAAATTTAATTAAATTTTGGAAATTTAATATATATATATATATACAGTTATAAACCCTAGCTCCATCCTATTGTCATTTGCTGTATATTCATTTCTTCATCTCCTTCTCCTCCTCAAATGGTTGCAAAACCTAGATCTACTTCAATCCAAATTTCAATGAAAATGCAAACACTTCAGAAAAATTCCACAAAAAAAATATATGTTAATGTTCTCGAGGCACGTAATCTGCTGGTACAATTCGTTTTCTGTTTTGGATATTCGTTTGACCAGAAAAAAAATTCGACGATGTGCTGTAGCTTTTAGCTGACGTGGCCATTGAAGTTAAGTGGGTTTTGTTTTGTTTTATTTTATTTTATTTTTGTTTTCAAATCGTTTAAAATGAATATCTTTTTCATACGTTCTCCGATTCACACGAAATTTCTTTTGTTAGGATCGTAATTTAGTTCCGGATCCGATAACGCTGGTTTGGACGAATTCCGAGAAGGGCGAATTTTTGGGTTTAAATCGAATTTAAATTCGATTTAAATTCAAAAGGTGAGTGTTTTAACCCACTCACAACTCCTAAAAGCTTTTATGTTTGTTAAATTTATCTTAGAAATGAATAGAAATTTATTTATGAGTATTTGGCATGCTTATTTCATCATAGCTGTTAAATTGCATTTATTTAATTTAACTGTTAATTTAATTTATTTATTGCGTATTAATTGACAGTTAGAATTTATTTGTTTGCATATAAACTGCTAGTTAACAGTTATATAAATTATTACAGAATATAAACTGTTAGATTAATAGTTGTTAAATTTAATTTGAATAAAATTGCCAGTTATTACCTGTTATATATTGTCAAATATAAATTGTTATTGATTGATATTGCTTGATGATTGTGATTGGATGATGGGTGATGTTGATGGATGTTTTATTGTATATCATTAAATTGCAAATTTTCATGCATATTTCCTTTCATTCGGGATTGTGGTTTGAAATGATATACAACCGCAAAATTTTATATCTTTAAATTGCGGATTGAAATGATAAATATCCGTATCACTTGACCATAGGATAGAAAATTATATACAGGCACCGCGGTCTATATATAACTATTTTAATGTGATTTCTATGGTTTGGATGGAATACGGTTTATAATAATCTTAAATTTTATATTGTATAAATATTTTTCTTCCATATATATATACATATGAAGTTGAAAATTTTGAAATTAAAAGGTGTATAAAAATCTTTATTAAAAATGGAAGAAAATTAAGAAAATGGAGTTTAATAATTTATATCATATGTTTAAATGTTAAGTTTGGAAATTTTAAGATATGATATTTATAATTGGATTTTTCCCAAAATAAATTGAAATGAATATTCTAGTATAATTTGAATTGGGAAAATATATATATTTTATTACTAGAAATTGAAGTCTTATTATTTATGGATTTTATGTGAATATTCAAGACTAATTAATAGAACAATTGATCTGTTGAAAGAATAAAATCCAATTTTAGTTTGAAATATTGTTACTCAAAATGGATATACGTATATATATAAATAAATTGAAGTGGTTTTGGAACTTGAGAGAGATAATATAAATTTTGGTTTAGACTTTAATAAAGAAATGTATTTGTAAAGCCATGAGAACTATTTTCTTTACAAAGTAACATTTAAGTTAAACCTTTTAATTCATATACCGTTGAATATCCAAACCATTCAAGTTTTAAAAGTTATGGTTTTAAATTATGAATTTTGAAATATTATGCTTTGAAAGGATATTTGGCTTTCAGACGTTATAAATTTTAAAGCATTTGGATTTTTGAAAAGATTTATATTTGGGATAAAGGATATCATATTGTTTTGGGTTTTAAAATGATATCGTATTCATAATTTTAAAATGGAAATGTTTATTCTGGTTTTAAAGTATGAGCTATTTTTAAATGACCGCGGTGTTATAATAACGATGGGTTGGCAAAGAGACCGGAATCGGATATGGACATACTCTCTGTCGATACCGAAAACCACTTTGACTAACCGTGTACGCGGTGGAGATTTCAGAATGAAGTAGGTGGTGGCAACGTTTCCTGCAAGGTAAATACGTGGACCCGACTCCCGTGAGTTGGCATAAGGTGGCTAAAACAGGAGCGATTCTCAGGCCAATGAGGTCATTCCTCTGATCGGACCCTCCTCTTCGATATTATACTTTGATTTTGGATTGATTCAGTGGCCACTTCTATATTTTGATTTTGGGGAGTTAGTCCGAGGTGGACGGTAACTGCGGCTACGCGTTTCCACCAGCCTGGATAGCAATTGGTATATCTACCCTGACATTGCCTAGTTGTGCCGTGTCACCTACCATACCGAGCCTTTACTACGAGTTTCTATTTGTGTCGTACCTATGGAGTATCCTCTGGTAGTTTCCCGATCAGGAGGTATTACGGTACTCTATAGACTATTGGCATTATTTGTGTTAAGGGCTATATGGGTAACCCCTTAACGCTATTAAAAAGTAAGTTTATTTTATAAATAGACACTATTATAATAACGCAATATACTACATAGTAAATAGTTTAACGGATCCTTAGGAAATGTAAATCCCGAACATCTCTTGAGTTACTGTACTCATATTTATTTCTGTTAATTTAACTCACATAAGATCTTTTAGTCTGACTCGAGTGTTTTTGTCTTTTCAAATTCGCTCGGGTCAGTCCGAACGTTTCAGGATCGAAGATTTTAGCTTTGGAGGACGAAGACGAAGAATCCGTATTATATTATTTATAGTATTGCACCACACTCTAAATTTCCGCTGCATTGATTGTATTGGTATGTGTAACTCTGATATTCATTGTATAAGTAAAATAAATATTTTGTAAACAGTTATCATGAACTGTATATTGATTATTATATTTTATCCTTCCGCTGTGAGATTCTATTTTGTTTTATTTCTTCTCTGTTTTTTTCTTATTTACCCCATAACAATCCGCCCTTGCGTATGCTTTGAATTGGCACGTGTGTCGGTTTAAAGTGTGCGAAAAGGCGGGATATTACAAATTATTTATATTTTTTGAAATATATGTTCAATTTTCTAGATAATTGCTTACGTGCATTCTATTTTCTGTGTAATTGATGTAATTTCTTCAGTTATTTTGATTAATTACAGGTTAATCTACAATTATTCATATTTTTTGGAACTATGTTGCAATTTACATGCTCTTGCTTGCATGCATGAATTTTCAGGAAATTGTTGTAACTTCTTCAATTATTTTGTTTAATTGCAAAATTTCTGCAATTATTCTTTTTTTTTTTTGCGTATTATCTAGCAATCTTTCATATTCTTACTTACATATATAAATTCGTAAATAATATCATCTATATGCGCGAATAATGTGAAATGAGCTATCAATGAATCCTTAAGACAAATCGATTAGTTATAATTGGAAAAAAAACGATTTCAAGAAGAAAATAGGCAATTACCTTCGATTTTGCCATTTTAACCGATTCCATCTTGTTCAATTCGCTCTTCTTTTCCAGTCGTTTTGATTTGATCTTCGGTCTACAAATTTGTATTTCAGGAATTAATCGAACGCTTTGAAAAATGTCGATGTAGGAATTTTGAGGGTTTTGGGTTTTGTCTTAAGACATCGTAAGGGTATTTGGGAAAGTTAATTGCCTAAATTCAAAAATAGGAACGTAGTTTATAACTTTATTTTGTGAAGGATGCTTTGAACATTTTAAACTTTAATAAGGATGTGAGCCAAACTGTCCCTTTAAAAGCCGATCTGATGAAACTCGACCGATGAAACCCGACCTTGGTTAGAACCGAAAGCCGCCAGGTAGGGTTGTGCTCCGTCGGGTCGGGTCGGGTCGGGTACAATTGCCACCCATAACTAAATTATTAGTTTCTGTATATTTATCTTAATAGACTTGGCAATCTTATTATACTGCCTCGACCACTTGGTTCAGCGTTAGGAGGTTCGATAGCGTTAGCAGGTTCGATCATGGCGTCGTCTTCTCCAACTCCACCCGTTTCAATCACCAACCAAATGAAAACAGAACCAGTCTCAGCATCCGAATCCGACACAGAACAACAAAGCCCCAACGCTAAGCTACTCCCATCCCAAATCTCCAACCTCCAATCAATCCACGCGGCCCTCTCTACCTTCCTCCAATGCTACTCCTCCTTCTCCGAAACCCTAGATTCCATCTCCTCTTCCTTAAACTCCACTAAACCCGATAAGGTCTCCTCTTTAGATTTCATATGCCAGAACAACCACTTTAAACCGCTTCGCCAGTACATCTCCACCCACATCTCCGACCTCCCCAAACTCCGCCGCGAAGTCCCCCAATCTCTCGCGCTCTCTCCCGATCCGCAACGCCTGGTCCTCGATGTCGTCGGTAAGTTTTACATCCGCGGTAGGAAAGCCTATGAACGAAACGATGAGCAGGCGATTTTGGTAAGAAGGATAAGCATTTTGTTGCTCGAGTACTATTTGCTAGCGGGCTGTCCTGTGGGTAAGGGTTCGGATGCGGAGCGTAAGAAGGATGCCGCAGCTGTTGCGACTACTTGGAGGAAGAGATTGATTAGTGAAGGGGGTGTGGAGGAGGCCACCCCTGTTGATGCGTTAGGGTTGAGTCTTTTTGTAGGTTGTTTTGGTGTGCCAAAGCAGTTTGAGCTTGTGGATCTGTATTGGCTTTTGAAGTTGAGCAATTTAAAGAAGAAAGGGGGGCTTTTGAGGATGTCAAAGATTTTGATGGGGAAGATGCCAGGTATGTTGGTGATGTTTATGTGTGTTTTACTACGTGACTTGACTTGACTAACCATATATGTTTGTATGATTCATGAGTTATTTCTGTTTATGCAATTCTTGCTTAATGTGTATATGTTTGCATGATTCATGAGTTACCTATGTGTATGCAATTCTTGCCTAGTGTGTATATGTTTGCATGACTCATGAGTTACCTTTGTGTATGCAATTCTTGCTTTGCATCCATATAGCGTGGTCACATTTTAGCGTTTGTATATCATGTGTATATTGGTGGTGTTTCGTGTGTGTTTTACTTTATGCCTTAACTAGACTGGTACCGTATGAATACACAAGTGATGATTACTTAGTTGAAATGATAAGCAAGAACTCTGAACCATGTTTATGACACATAACCCCTCTAATTTACTCGACCGTATGTTAGGAGTAAGGAATATGCAGTACACTTGGGTTTTACGAGCAAAACTTACTAAAGTCCTAAGACAAATAGAGTAATATCACGTGTATAATACATGATCCATTTTTGTTCATGCGATTCTTGTTTAGCATGCGTATAGTTGAGAGACGACCTAGTTTCTTGACTAATATATTGTTTCATATTACCACATATCTTTTTTTCTCCCAGACCTTAATTTCTTTTAACCGTGAGTCAACTTGGGTGTGTGTTTGATGCATACAAAATAGCATGAGGAAATCTACACTACTTCCTTAACAAAGGCTTACGTTTTAGTCAAGGATACAAGTAAAAATATGTGTGATGTAGGTATAGGGACACAGATCTACTTCTCTATTAAGGAAGGATAGGAGTTTGCCCTTAAATTGCCATTGGAAACAAAATCCATTTGCCTAAATTAAGCTAATGTCTATTTACAATATTTCAAGTCTACATGTGTCAAGAAACACCACGTTGATTAGACCATTGGTTATTGTAACTCAATGACCTAGATGGTTGGATGAACATTTTCTACTATTTTAGTAAAGAAAAATTGCTGAGATGGAGATCCGAATCCTAGATATTGGATTTTTTTTCTTCATGGATAGAAGCTTCATCTTGAAGATTGTTTTTTACCCCTCTATTCTTGAATTCCAGTGCAGAACTCAATAACGGAATCAAGAAAATACCCGTTCAGATTATGATGAATAAAGAATATCAACAATTCAAATTTTGTTGTTTTCAATACAAAATAAAGGTGCAGAACAATTAATTTTTCGATATCAATGTAGAAGGGAAGTATTAAAATTAATTTCAAATATATAAATGATTAACTTGAAAAGAAGAGTCAATACTGTTATATACTTAAAAGACATCTAGTAATTTAAATTGCTCAAATTTCTAGCACACAAGTGCGTGTATACGCTTTATACTACATGATAAATCTTTTAGGTCAACAAATTTAAATTTAATTTCGATTTATAGTTTAAACTTTACAGTTTACGATTTAAATATGGTTTTGTAAACTTTACATAATATGCTTCAATTATGTAGGTATGTTTATAGGGCCATAATAAACATACATCAGTGTAGATGCTATAGAGTGATAAACAAACTGAATCTTTAAAAGTAAATAAAGGATGTCACTAGACTTTAATAAAGATAGCTTGTTATATTTCCACATAAATTAAAGTGTATGATGTGGATATTAAACGCATAAAACGAGCGTCTGACCCAAAAAATACCGATTATAGGGCGGAAAGAATACAGTGGCGTTGTTGATCTAGTCTAGAATATAATGAACTTTCCATGTTAAAGTTGTAAAGAAGAATTATTTGGAGGCTTATTATAGAGAGACGAAAATAGCAAAATGTTACCACTGTTCGACCATAAGCGTTGAAAAAGTGTAGTGCACAAAATACGTGGTGACTGTTAGGATTGATTGTAAAAACTTGTGAACTTGAAAGTATTAAAATAAAGACCTAACTAACAATTTTTTTTAAGTGCGCAATTGGAAATAGGTCATGCTTGTTAGAATGTCATGCCATTTTGTCACTACTTCAAAGATTGCTGTCTATTCACTGTTAAATCTCAAGTACTTCACATTTTGCTGTCTATTCACTGTTAAATCTCAAGTACTTCACATTTTGCTGGCCAATAATCCTTTGCTTGGTCTCATAGTGTTTGAAAGTATGTTTACCTTTGATCTTATTTCCATCATTACATACATTATGAACATGCATATTCTGCTCAACTTTTTAGCTGTAATATCCCTGTATATGCTCTAGTCCAGAATAGATTTTCTGCATAAATTTATGTAGTAATATCTAAAGATAGATTCTGCAAATAATTATATAATGCCTTGATATCGATATAAGTTGATCTCATATATTGTGCAACCAACCAACTTACTTTATTCAATTATACATAGATATATTATAGTATATAATATTCACTGCATCATGCAGATATAATTAAAGATTTGATAAAGAAAAAAATGCATGTTGAAGCCGTTGACCTTATTTGCACGTTTGGGTTGGAAGATAAATTTGAGCCTATCCCTTTATTGTGTTCCATTGTGGAAAAACCATGTGAAGATGAATCAGAAGGTCACTCAGTAAGGTCACTGGTATGATATCTATTGACTTCATTAAAATATGATTTTGAAACACAATATTCCATCGTTAATTTGTGTTGTCGCTCATGTTAATAAATATTCAATAAATTTCAAAATGATTTCATATTTTGACATGTTCTGTGACCAGCTACTGTGACCATGTATGTAAATCTGGATTTTAGATTGCAACATCTGAATATTATTCGGGGGCATATGTATTTTATATACTTAAACGTACTGAAAAAAAATTAAAATCTATTATCATGAATTTTATTCAGATGTAGGAATGTTAAGTGATGCACAGATCTTGATCAATAGATACTTTAGTTCTCTCTCAGCAACTAAATGAGGGCTTTTCTTTCTAGGACAGTTTATAAGGTAAAATATTAGGGTTAAACCCTAC